>OY728163.1:880510114-890510114 GCA_963277665.1 Viscum album | reverse complement strand
TATTATATAATACTCACATACACCAATTACTATATATAGTAACAAGAATCATAATTATTGGTAGTTTTGACCAAAACTAATAAACTAATGAATATTATATTCAAAAACACCCCTCTCATCTCCTTATAAATAAAGCCCTTCACTACTATACTTATCCAAACACCATAAGCTTCATAAATCATCCAAAATAAAAAAAATATCCTCCCAAATACCTTATACAAATATTTTAGTTTCTAGTATTCAAAAAATACCACTCCTTAAATCCCTAGTAGTGTGTTAAAGTACAATATCCAAATGAAGAGGTAACTCACTCAAGTGGACTCTCTTAAGTTCGTTTCTTATTATACCTCCTAAAAAACAATTATAACCATCCTAATATAATTAAATCAGTATATTAAATAAAATTAAAATTTATTATATTTATGAAATAACCATTATCTAACTTCCTCTCATTTATTCTAAATGAAAATATCTCCCATATTACGATCGGTTTCTCACCACCATAAACGAACTATTTAATTTTTCATCACCTCCTTCATGGATGGTTATAAAAATGATTTTATGGATAAATATGATATTAAAATTTATATTCTATTTTATTTCATATACTTTACTGATCCAATAATATGAAGGATTAAATAAAACAAATTTAGATAAACATCGTTGGAAAAAATTCCTAAATAAAATGACCATTAAAGTCTTACTTTTATTCCATTAGAATCATTATTATTTTAATAAATATTTGTTATTTAAAACATTTATAACTTATTTAAATATATCAACTCCACAAAATTTATCTTTTGTAATTATAGAACTATTTTATAAAAATAATTACTAAGAAACTCATGTAACCTAGGAACCATGAAACAAGCATACCTAGGATGGTGAACTTGAAAATAATTTCCTAATAAAAAGAACATAAAAAACATAAAATATAGATAATAAATAAAATATATATGGAAAATTTGTTTATATAATTAGTTAATAAATTTAATTTGATTCTTTAGGAGGCTAGTTGCACAAACTAAGTGAGGCATGACCTAAGGTAAGAGAACTTCTGAATCCCCTCTTTCATTTTGGATATGATCTCTCTCTCTTTATAACTCTTTATCTTTAAATTATGTACATGTAATTATTATATATTATATATATATGTTATTTATATATATAAAAAGTTTATTATACCTTTACATATTGGGGATATATTTGTTTTTAAAATTCCATCCTTAATCTTACTTTAAAACTAACCTATTTAAAGGGAGCATTCATAGTCTTTATTCCATTTCTTGTGTAAATATTTTATTGCTTTCCCCATAAATTATTTATAAAAATGATAAATTTCATATATAAAACCATTCTAGTTCATTTCTATATTTAAGTTAAATTCTATGTGCTTAATTTCATTAAAAGGCCCATTACCCATCTCTTGAAACATAGTTTAAGAGGATCATTTCTACACATACTTCTCCACTAATTTATTTTGAATTTTCTTCACTTGAACTCCCCAATAATGATATATAATTATTTACTTAACTATAAATATAAAAATTTATTTAATCCATTGTTTTATTTGGAATCATTATGATATTACATTTTTTTATTCTATGAGATATAATTTTGTAACACGTTTTCTTTATCATGGGGTTTTTCATGTTTATGTTTTATATATGATTTTTTTCCTTATGTGGAACACATATGCATGTGGATATTATATGTGATGTGTGGTTAAAAAATTATATATACCAAAAATTCACAGGGAATTGTTTTCATATCATGAGATACCATGTATGGTTCATAGGATATAATCCCAACACACAATTTCATATTTTCTTGGTAGTAAGCCTTTACTTATGCTTATGAGGTATTAATTTTTGTTATGAATATATTATTATGATTTCACAATCTTATGATATTATCTTCCTTATTCTATGCTTCCATGCGATTATATATTTTCATTTTCTTTATGGTATCTTGTTATGCCTCTTGGACCATATGGTATACCTCATTATCATGTTTGTTCCCTTACTAGGATTAATAACTCACCATTTTCATTATATATGCTCTTAGGGTATCTTATATAGTAATATAATTTAAAATGGATCTATGATTACATTATGGAGACTAAAATAAATATATTTTAGTTTATTATTAAGTTAATTTTTTATGTATCTAATCACCCAAATACACGAGAACACTATGTTTATTGGCTTTATTTTATTAAATTTTATGTTAAAAATAATATAATAATATGTGTATTAGTATCAAGTTATTATAGTGGCAGCACATAGATAATACATATTATGCGTTTATCTATTCAAATTTGGGGCAGGAGATTTCCTCATCCATAAAAATGAATTACATACGATGTATTCATTAATAGAGTTAGATTATAAAAAAATAATCAAGAATGTGTGAGTTAGCTATATGGGATTAACATTTTCCTTGTCTCATGGTCACTCGATGTCTTAGATAAAGTGAGCATACGAGAATTCATGAAATCATTAAATGAGGATGGTGGATAGATGTATAAATATACATGTGTTTGGTGTAGATCATACTATATCCCTTTATAACTTGAATAACATTGATTCTCTGATATATTCCACTCTTTGATTATATATATTTATTTAGTGATTCATATTTTTTTCAATGCCATAAAGTCATGTGGGGTCACACTTTGTAGTTGAATTAATGGGAATTATGTTTGACTTATAGAAATTCTCTATAAGTGTTTTTTAATTATTCCAAAAGAGTGTTAGATGGGCGTTCACAATATATTTCATATGTTGTGATTTGAGGTGATGTTTATTGATAAAATTGAAAATATATATTTTTATTATATCCAAAAGAGTTTTAAATAATTTTTCAAATGTTATTGTATATGATATAGTTTCAAGTGAAATGGTGTAGTCTTTTATGATTTACTATAAGTTGGGGATTTAAAGAGATCTATACCCTAAATATTTAAATAGTATTTTAAAATTTTATGGAATAATCAGAGGTTGTTTTTATTACTTCATGAAAGTTGTATATACTTGATTCATATATTATGATTTGGATATATCATTAAAGGGAATAAAATATGATTTCATTTAATTCCATGAATTGAATATGTATTTTGTATAATATGAATGAGTGTATCATAAGGATCATGCATATAAGACATGATACTACCCTTTCAACCCCCTAAAATAATATCCTATGATTGGTGGTGTTGTAAAGATCATGTAATGAGATTATATGCTTCTACCTATCCCTAAATCATATATCATACTACATTTTTCAATGATATAATACTCATTTGGAATCTTAACATAAATATCTAACATTTCATTCAACATCCCATGATTACTAACATTAAAAGGAAAGTTATATATGATTTAATTCTTGGAGGACGTATAAATTCATGTATATAATGCACGTGTTAGTCTATGAATTAACAAATACTTTATAAGGTATGAGTTATTACATGGCTCGTGAGCCTCAGCCCGGTTAGTGAGGACTCTTATGTGCATCCTAGAGACCCGAGATCAAATATAGGCGGAGGCACAATTTCTGGGTACTGTAGCAGTACTATAGCAGGCACAATTTGACACTGTAGCAGCCCTAAATTTTCCCCTGTTTGGGCCTTTGGGCCACCGATTTGGTCCCTGATTCCTTTAAGGCCTTCAGAACACCTCAATGCCTTCAGGCCACCTTAAGTGCAGATGCAAACCAGACAAAGAACAAGGAACAAGCTCTATTGGAGGATAAGAAAATAGCTTTCACCATAACAGAAGCTACACAGATTGCAAGAATGAGAGGGTATGACACCTACCATCGGGACAAGACTTTTCATGCATGGGATAACCTAACCAAACAACCATGCGAAGGTGGAGAGCTGATTTCATGATGAAGATGCTTGGGAGGAGCAGTTCTAAGTAGTTATTCTAGGTTGTATGTAATGTTTGAAGCCTACGGGAAATGAATTACTCTAAGGCCTAAGGGACATGTAATACTTACATATAGGGTCATTTAAGGGTTCCTTCTCACCCCTTGAAAGGTGGATTATCAAAATAAATAAATAAAATGATGGCCTTCGGGCCATTGGATGGATGGAGTTATTACATGCATCATCTAAGAGCATCCTCAAGGCTATATAGGGGACACTTCAATGAGATAAAAGAGGTTTGTGGTGAGTTTTTTATTCTTGGATTGGTATACCTACAAAAAATTAATAAATTTTATTTCCTCCTTTTCATCATGACATTATAGAACATCATAGAGGATTGAGAGTCCTAAACATATGATGTTTGATTCAGTTAGCATATGGATACATCCAAAGGAAGGATTCTTTTGGATTCCCCTCATGAGATCATCATTAATCATGTCAAAGGAGTTCGATATCATACGAGGGATATGTATTAGATATTCAATGTAATTTATAAATGGTTTATAAGTTTTTTTCATTTTTATTTTTCGTGTGTCTTATTTATTATCATTGGTGATCTTGGGAAGGGGATTTAGTCACCTTCATTGCTTTTAGTAACTTTTTTTAGACTCCCAGTAATCAAAATCTGTACATAAGACCCATAATTATAATGTGTTTCCACAAAATACATTGGTGTAATCATAATACAAATCCCTAGTACAATCCACTGAAATTATAAAATAAGAAAAGGATGGAGAAAAAATGAGTAAGGGATGAAACTTACATCCAATCAAAGCACCTAGTTCACCCAAATTTCTATGGAATAAGGGAGTAAGAGGAGTGGAAAAAAGGAACAAGGTAAGTATTCCCCTTAAACTTAGGTATCTAATAATCTTAACCCTAATGGGTTAATAAAAACATGCCCATAAATCCCAAAAATCCCTATACATAATGTGGGAGTTGAAGTACGCCACAAGAAATTTGATAGCCACAACTAGATTTTTTTGGGCCCCCAAGTGATTGATTATTTCCACTGAACCCTTGGTGGAGGGTTATAATAATTCTTAAAGGCCAAAATAACTATTTTTTATTCAATTGGTCATCCAGTAGTCTGCTACTGTAATCACCCATTCGACAACATTTATATAAAGCCTAAAATGTTTCTTTGGTCTTTTCTGCCAAAATATCTACCTCCAAGGCTTCTTTTCAATCATGATAAACATGTACATAAACCCCCTTTATTGATATTAACTCAAAATTTTAGGTTCACCTAGGATCTAGTTTCACTATCATACAACCTTTATTCTACTCTACTGACACCCAATGGTATAGATCATTATAAACTCTCCGACATAACATTTCTCATTCTATAGAATCATCCCCTATCATTTTTATTAAAATATGTTTTTAAATGATATATAATTAACGTTTCTCACCTATTTTAATTCGACAATTTATGATAATTATATTACTGTACCATAACCTATGAAACATCCCAATCTCCAGACACTTCTCACTTGAGTCTATCATGTATACTGGACATCCCTTGAATGATGTGCTTGAGTTGAATTACACATCATCATGATTGATTGAAAATGAAAATATTTAGTAGGTATATAAATATATAGATGAAAGTAGAAAACTCATCCACCTGTATAACAAGACACCAACTACATGATGATTTCCTAATCCATATAGCATTCATGAAACTCTTAATCACTGATGTTTTATTTCAATATTTGATATAATTGGATTATAACTTCCCACTACCCAATCAAATATGGACCTGAGAATATATGATTCATTCACACAATAATTAAAAATATGTCACTTGAGATTCTATTTTAATATATAGACTCTCTCTATTAAATGGGTCATTATACTTCACAGAAGATATGGCACTCTCAAATCTCAAACACTATACTAGTTTATTTTTAGAGTCTTATAGCTTTCAAGTTACTTGATGTACTAACCTATTTTGATCATCCTTTACCGATAAACACACTTGGATATATTTTCAATAAATTTAAATATTTAAGAATTTTGTATTCAAGCACTCATGTGAACTTCCATCCACTAAGATATTATATTTTATTCACATTAAAATCAAAATTCTCTATATTTCACCAAAAATAAGGTTTGTACTCTCCAGTAATCTATAGTGTTCTCCACAACATAGGACATACCTTAACACAATCCAATGAATACTAAACTATCGATAATCCATCATCATCTAATCACTTTTACTCATGCACTACTCTTATTTAATCATGATAGATCCATACCATTTGTAACAACCCATATTGTTATGAGTTCTGAAATTATGGGGGAATTTTAATTTTAGTCTTGATGCATTGTAGGTTTTAGAAATTGTGACCTGGTTTTGGATTATGATTATTGGAATATCTTAGGATGTTTTTTATATGTTTATTAATCCTTGGTAGGTGGTTTGGGTGCCTTGTTTTATTTTTGACCAAGGTCAGGGAGACCCTTAGTTTAAATCTCAGCTACAGGTATCCCCCATGAAATGGACACTAAGAACCACATCATTGTAGCTTGAATATTGGGAGGCCATAATGAAACACTAGGATGATTCACCATGGGGATCCTATAGAGTGAATTTCTAATGGTGCAACCCATAGGGTCCATGCCTCCAAGGTGTCCGTCAGGGTTGTGCTGTCTACCCTTCTATACGAAGTTTCATCACAACCTTGAGGCCATGCCATAGTATGTAACTAGTCACGTAAATCTCATGGAATGAACAAGATATGAAATTATATGAGCATGGTTGTAGTTATATTATCCTTGTCCATTTGGGAGCCAGTTGCACCGCAATTTGGAGGACCATGATATAGTGTGTCTTAGTGGGAAGGCATCACAACATGACCCTCATTATCACATTGGGACTATGATCCTACGATATTTTTTTGGGTTAGACAAGTAATTTACCTGTCACCCCTTTTTGTAATTTTTGGGGAAATGGGTGTCAAGGGAGCTCCATTTGACTGGTTTCCCCCACTCTTCTCCCATAAAAAATTGCGTGAAGTTGGGTCTCTTTGGTGTTGATTTCATAGTGATTTAAGGTCATTTACTATGTTTTCTATTTGTTATATAATCCATATATAACCTCTTATTTTTGTGTTATCTAAGATAGGGGTATGGAGATGATTTTTACCAAAACATGGTGTAAATTTTCCAGGACAATGTGAATTTCGCTCAACATGGATAAAGGATATCCTGAGAGAATGATCACAAGTTCTTTCTTATCGTTTCATTGGAAGTATTATTGCCTATTAATTTTCTTGGGGTTTTAATGAAATTATATAGAATTATGGATATATTAATAATGGATGTTATATATTTTTATAATGGAATTGTTAAGAGTATTCCATAAACCTTCCAAGAATGGTCTGTCATTGTTTCAGTGTGGTGAGATGGATTGGTGAGTTTTATGAAATTATAATTATTTGAATAAATTAAATTTTTATTTATATTATTTTTTATAATTATTTATTTTGGATAAAGTTGTTTGATATAGGAGACAGGTAGTTGGGGTGAGCATAGTTGAGGATTAGATGAGCTTGGGTAGTGGTATAGCTTGTTTAAAGGCAATACCTTGGTATGAGTTAAGTGGTCCCTGAAAATCACTTTAAGTTTATGATTTTGATATATAGAATGTGATACATACTCTCAACATGAATGGGTTATTGAACATTGATTGAAAAATATATTTTTATAAAATTACGTGGAATGAACAAATTTCCAGGGGCCACAAATGACCCTTAAGCACTAGATTGATTCCTCATCTGCTAATGGAAACATGCATTATTATATGTGGGTTATATGTAACAATTATTCCTCAATAGATTTAAATTAAATAAAAATTCATGGACATAATGTCTTGTATATGGGTTGTATTTGACATCATAGGTTTAAAAAATATTCTATAATGCTAATTTTGAGAATAGAATTACCCAATAACTAGTTTTCCAAGGGATCAGGGTTGTTGATTCGTGTTACAAGTGGATTGGGGTAGATCTCCTAAACTAAGAGGATATGTGTATGGAATAGAAAGGGTTATTAGGTTATTTAGGTTAGCGTGAGAGTCTTAATACTTATAGTGATGGATGGGATGGTCATATGTCTATCAAATGGTGAGGAAAAAACTCTTAAGGGTGGGATGGACTCTTGGAGAGGGTCATGAGAGGGGTGATCCCTCTATGGTAACATGGAGTATGATGAGAGGATTTCTTAAGGGTGAAAAATTGAGAGAAATATAAGGGAGAGATGATATGAAACCTATGTTTAAGACACATGTACTGTATGGATTACTTAGTACAAGGATTCCAAAGGATTATTGCAAGATAGCTCAGAATGGTCCCCAATGAGCAGGACTGATTTATGATGAGTATTTAGACCATCCTCATGAGTAAAAGGTTAATAATGGTACCTATGAGTTGAGATAACACCACAGTTGTTGGATATAGCATGGTTCAATTATTAGAGAAAAAGGAGAGTCTAAAGGACCATAGTGGATACATTTATGGGTGAGATGTGGATAACAGGAGGCTCGACATGACGTGATTTTGTGATCTAGAGGGTCATGAAAAGATACAATAAGTGTATGGACACAAGTAGAAGTATATATTTATATGTGGGTCTTGTTCATAGGGAATAACACCCTAGTGATGTGATATGAGATGTTTTATTAGGTAGGTTGCTTCTCCCACCAAATGTTTATATGATATTCTAGGTGGGGATGCTCTTACCCCTGAATACATGATATGATATTTGGATAGGTTTTCTCTTACATTCGAATAAATCCTTTATATTTTGAGTAGGATCACTCTACCCCATGACTATTTTCCAAATATGCTAGATAGGGCCACTCTATCCCCCCACAACTATATGATATGATATATGGGTGAGGAATATCTTACCCTCAGCTATAACATATGATATTCTAGGTGGGGTTGTTCTTCCCCCCGAATATAAGATATGAGATTATGAGTGTTGTTTCTCTTCCCCATCACAATATTATTTTAGATTATGAGTGGGTTTAATCTTCATATCTATTATAATATATGAGATTCTGGGTGAGACCAATATCTCCCTTGACTGTATGATATGATATTTTTGGTGGGGAAGGTCTTACCCTAGACTCTATGATATAATATTTTGGGTGAGGATAATATTCCACCCAATTATAATAAACTAAATTATAGGTGGTGTTTCTCCCCTGACTACATGAACTAAGATTTGAGTGTGGGATAATTTTCACCCCGAGGGTTGTATATATGAGTTGTTCTGAGTGGGTTTATTTCCCCAATGAGTGATTATATATACTTACATATTTAGTCATGATATTCTAGCGTAGGATATGTATCCCCTGTTATTTATATAACAATATTAGAGACTTATAACACTGGACCAAGTAGATCAATAATATTTATTTTATAATGTCTGGTTGTTTATTTATAGTATGATCACATCAGATGAGTATACACTATATTTACTAGTTATGACAGTGACACCATTAGTGGTGGCCTACTGAGTTGTACCCACACCATTATTGGGAGTCCATGCACTATGGTATCTAATAAGATCCCAGGATCCTAGTTTCAGGTAGGGAGAGGCCTAATTTTTCATGATCAATTTAGATTTATTAGTGAGAGTTTGGAGATGAGGCTCAGGTATAGTAGTAAATCCTACTTGTATTTTGTTTTTTTCCTTGTTCATTTTTTATATTTGATTGGCACATTGGGTGATAAATCATGATGTTTGACTGTAGGAAATATTTCATTTGATATGGCATGATTCTATTTTTATTGTTTTCTGTATCCTTTTATTTTTGTTATTGATGATTTTTTGTTTACACTATGGTTTTACTTTGATATGATGATATACTCTCACTATATTAAAACATTATACCATATCTAGTAGTCTTAATTCCCTAGAATGTAAGGAGGCATTCCAAAGGTCATGTAACATCTCTAGTCTAGACATTGGTGAGTAGTATTGGGTCAAAGGGGTGTTAAAAAGTGGTATCAAACCATCCTTTTTGTCGAATTACTTTTTGGGATATGTTAAACATGGACAAGGAATGTGTGGGGGATTATGATGTACCTCATACTAGTGTGTACCTTTTTTAGTTGAAAGTATAGGGTACCAGGGATATAGGTTCAATGTTATTGGTTTTTTTATTATATTTGTGATATTTTTTCAAATATGATGTGTGATGATTAAGTTTTTTATTTATGTTTTTTTCTCTTATCTCATTATAAAGAGGAATATCTATATGATTTTTTTTGTAAAATAGGATTCGCATGATATTGATGATCTTACCTATAATTGAATTCATTAATGATATAGTGTTTAACTTAAAGTGTCAATAAATATTCATATGTTGTTTTACTTTATAACTTATTTATATAATTATACTCATCCAAACCATGATATATTTTCTACAATGATCACTCATGTGCATATTGTTAAGAGATGTTCCTTTTAAATGGATACATAGTCCCTTTTACAAGGGATGTGTACTGAATCTAAATGGGTCAGTATAGACAATTGATTTATTGATACTAGTTTTGATAAGGAAATGAGCTCTGTTACTTAAAGTTTCAACAACCTATATAGTTTTTCACATATATATTCTTGGGGTAATTCAACTTAATCAAACCATATGACTATGGTATACTTAGAATGGTTCATCATAAGTTTATTCCACTATATGATAATGGATTAGATCTTGATCCTTGAGGGGTATTCTAGTATCCAGATGATCAGTGTGGATGGGTGTTCAAGAATGGGCAGTTTATTCATCACGTGATTTCTAATATATATATGGATCACCCTAGAGTGGGTGTGTTAAATAGTGAGTTACCTTATGATATTGAGGAAATATAAGAGATTTTTCCAATTTAATTTCATAGGTTTATTAGATCACTGATTGGTTTAGGGGGGGATTAGTGACCCCTTTTTACTCTTTATGATTTTCATTTCTTAAATAATTTTATATAACTGGTTATTGTTAAATCCTATCTTATTTTTGTCTCCCATTATTACTGAAATATGAAGAATATAAATGGAATAAGGCATCATGATTTTTACATGGTTTGGCCTTGATAGCCTACTCTTTATAGAAACTAGTAAGATTCAACAGTAATAGATTCTTCCACTATTAATTCAAGAAGTCACAATGTCATAGTATCCCACCATTATTACATAACATCCCATCACACACTCCACCAACCCAATAGAGTTTATTTATATTTCATTATATAGTTACCTATTTACCACTAGTCTTCTTACTATCTAACACAAATTATTCCTCATGATTGGAATCGACTTCCTCATAAAGTCCTTGAATAGACCCCTTTACAAAAATTCATGTAAGAATTAAAATACCTATATGATTTGTTTCAATGGTAGGATGGTCTTGATATTTATCCCACTATACTTGCTATGATTCTCATGAATAAGTATTCAACCTCTATGAATATGACCTGAGGGTCCATGTGTGTGTTGAATATACTTCTTCATATCAAACTTCTTAAGTAATTCCTAGGTGGTAACCTTCTTCGATATAATAATATCAAAAGCCTCCTCCTTCTTACCTATTTTTCCCCAATACCAATAGGTGTTCATTTTCATGCATAGTATCCAGTTCACATTTTATTTTAATAGAAATATTTCTTCAAACAATAACAATGTTGATGGTATCTCATATTCTTACCCTAAACACCAATTTATATTCATATATTCACGAATATGGGTCCATATTTATTATAAAAAACCATCAACCATTTGTGCGATCATCATTTTCAAACTTGGAGATATTTACTAATTTTGAATTATCATGGAAATATTCATTTAAAAACCCCAGTCATGGTTTCCATTTTCAAATTCTTTTTAAAACTTGAGTGTTTCCTTCCTAATAAAATATTTTAATATCACAACATATTCACCATAAAATCCATGACTTAATTTTTTTTTGAAATTTACATCTACATGTTCATGGACTCATAAAATATGATGTGTCATAGTATCTTATTCCCTGAAAATCATAATATCCTCATAACACCTTAGATCTTGATCTATTTGAATGATCATGATGTTTGAATCCATTAAGATTAGTTCTTGAGAATTGTTTGATTTAAATATATTTCCATTAAGAATTATTCAATAACAATTTCTTGATTTTTCATTCCCAAGTTCAATATTTCAATCTTATAAAGTTTCTCAATAATATGGATTGATTTTCATATGATATGATTAATCTTATGGTTTTAATATCTTATGAAATTCCATATCATATGAGGTATCATATTTTACAAAGACAATATTTCTCATACAACTCTTGTATCTTATGATATTTTTCATCCATTTTGAGTAGAACTTATATTATGGCTATCATACATGTTTCATATATCCTATGGATTGATTTATCTTAAAAGATATTAATATTATATGAGAACCCCATTTTTTCCAAATGGTGATATTTCTTGAGTTGTTCATTATACAATAGTAATCATACTCAAAAAATATCTTATTTTGAGACCTTATTTACCACATTAACTCAATAAAAAATAACCCAAAAGTATTCCTTCATATGATGCAAAACATTCTATTTACAGTAATCATTGGATAGTTTATTTATATATTCATCTAGATTAACCACTTGAATAATTATTCCATAATACCCCAATCATTTTCCTTCTTTCATATTCCACTAAATGTTTTAGACAAAACACTCATCATTAAGACTTCCCTTTAACATGAATTAAAGTTATTCAATCATCACAGGTAAGGTCTACGTTCTTGAATCTGTCCATCCATGTTTTTCAAGTCATAAACAACTTATTTTTCTTTTCTATTTGTAATGGTATAATATTATTCTTATATTTAAGACAATTTGACATTATATCTCATATACATATTGACAAAATATAACTCAACTCCATGAATCCATTTTGGGTACTTCAATACCCCCTTTGGATTTTTTTCAGTACCTATTTTAATTCCAATGTAAAAGATGTTCTTTTACCCTTTAAAGAAAATAAATCTAATGGAATTGTAGGGGTATTATCATACCACTACATCTTTAGATTTATTTTATAACTCTTAAAATAGCTTTTACTTATCCTAATTTTATTCTGAATAATATCTTGATATATTAGTTTAGAGAATAATAGAGCCATGTGTTTTCTTAGAAATTAAGGATCAGGTTAGCCAACTCCAAGTCAACATAGAATAAACCTTTATATAAAATAATATATATTTTCAAATATATCATGGTTATCCATAAACAGTCATGTATGTGATGCTAACTCACCTAAATTACTTTAGGGGTTGTATAATAGAATCTTTAGGAAAAAAATATCCTGGTTAAAAGTAAACAAACCCATTGAAAAGTTAATGTTCCTGAAAACTCCCATTTTCTATATTTTTCATCAAAAAACATTCCCAATTAATATAAAACTTTGAAAAGTTAAAAATAAGTGTGAAAAATTGTGATTTAAATACATAAATTTCCAATTTTATAGGCTTGTGTAGAAATTCCAGATTTTCATAGCTTGTGATACTATGATAGATCCTCTCATATTTTACTAACCCTCTAGGGGTTCTCTCTATTTATCATCATCATGGTAGTTTTTATTTAGTATCACCCATATTATGCTCACTTACTTGTACTATATATTGAATTCAAAACCTCATCCACCTCCTCCATTTACCTACATGTTAGCATATATAAATAGATAGATAGAGAATAATTAAGAAATAATCTAGTAGCTTCTTAGAAAGAATAGTAGGGATGAGATTATATTATCAAACTAGAAATCATCTTTATTTCAACCTTAAAATATTTATAATGATTCATTATTATTTCATTGTCATTGATCTTTAATTTTTAAATCTTATTGGGTAAAAAGGGTTCCTTATACCCTTGTGCTTTCATAATGTTTAGGGACAAATATTTTGTATTTTATAATAATGAATTTTTTTAGTGCTGTTCTAGGTTTTTTTTCATTATCTCAATTTATCTGGTAAATTATACCATGGAATTATTTGTAGAGTTACTAGGTTAGTTCCACCTTCTACACATCTCTTTATCATTTCTTGGGTTGATCTTAATTTTTGGGTTAATAATTTGGGGAAAAATTTCTACTCATTCATTAGGTATGATATAATAATAATTGTACTTATTCATTGACTTATTTGGTTTATTTTTTTTTCTAATTTTCTAATTTTATTCTATTCCCAATTCCGAGTTACATTCCTTTAATTTTAAATACTATTTTTCAAATTTTTTCTTCATATCAATGTTTTAATTGGCCTTAATAGATTCAAAATGATACAATTTTTTTTATGGACACTAATTTTAAAATTATTATAGAAATTATTTATACATATGCATATATTTTTGGTAGATATACTTACCCCTTTCGGTGAAATCAACCTCAATCCATTTGGTTTTCCTTTAACACCAAATCCACCACAACTTTCTTCTAGGACCTATAATTTTTAAAATTTCATATTTTCTGATGAAAGTTAATAGAATTATTCCCAATATTCCTATAGTACCAACAATATTATTTTTTATCTTTTCTTCTAATTTATTATAGCCTATCCGGATTGCCATATTTGCTGATTTTAAGCAGAATCAAAAATCTATTGTACCTTTTTAAGAGTAAAACATTTAATTCTATTTTTACCCAACCTTATTGATGTGGTGAGTTTTCTAATATTTTTCTTCACACATATTTTATTAATTTTTTAATTATAGCCTATAAAAACATGTAAAATATCATTTTTACATGAACTAGTTTCTGGGCCATGGGTTACCTTTTATCTAAGAGCTTAATACAAATTCTTCTTTTGATAACATCATGATCTTATTTCTACTTTTATGAGTCTTATTGGATACATTAATCTCAATATATGTGCGTTTAGTTGAATCACTATTCTCCATTGATAATTATTTTCTAGGTTTTTTCAATTATATTTAATTCAATTTAACTTCTAATTCAAGTCACTTTTTGTCGAGGGAGATATTATAATCCTAAAATGGTCTCAAATTTTCTTCCTAATCATTATTCAATTTCTTAATATTATCCTCATTAATTTTTTATTTTATAGTAGATAATTATGAAGGTCTTTAATCCTTTTGGCTCTAAAATTTAATTGGGAATCCTTGAAACCAAGACTCACTTTGTGACTTTATTTCAAACCATGGATATCTTCTTCAAAAACCTTATGTTTGTTATATTTATTATCAAGTGAATTTTCTATCTTTGATTTGTGAAAAAGGAAGAATAGTTCTTTGTCTTCCAAATACTAGTGATATTTTATCACTCTTTAAATTTTTATATCATTGATTTATCCATAAATCAGCCTCCTAATCCAACTATGTTTCTTCATCATATAATATTACGATGAAATCTAATATACATATATACATATAATAACTTAAAAATTAATTATAGAAAAATAATATTTAATATCATATTAAAAATTATTAAATGATTAATTAACTAAAAAATTATCACAATTATAGTTTAACTCATAAAAAAATCACAATTACCTAATTTGGAGAAACACATACCACTCTAATTATCTTTTGGTCATGGTGAGTTCTTCCTTTCTTTTGAAAATTTCTCAATCTCAATTTCATAGTTTTTATTTCTATTTTTAAATGTCTTATACATAACCTCCAAGTTGGAACTGATATAAGTAATTTACATTCTCTCCTCCCAAGTAATTACTAAATTCTTTAGTAAAGGTTGGATATTTCAGATGAAACCTAGGTTAACACTGATATAAATTGAAGTTTATAGGTCTATTAGATCATTGCGAGGGGGAGGGGTGAATCAATGATCATTGTTTTATGATTCCTCCTCTATTAAATAAAACCATGTAACTAGTTAAAATTAAATAATCAATTTTTTATCTCAACCATACCTGAATATATATAATGTAAATGGAATAAGACACATTAATTTTTACATGGTTTATCCTTAAAATCCCACTACTTTTAGTAACAAGTTAGGTGCCCCGATTACTAATTCTTCCACTACTAACACAAGTGGGTACAATGACATAGTCTTCAACCATTATTATATGAAATCACATCATGTGATCAATCATCCCACTAACGGTTATTTATAATATATTATATAGTTAATAGATTCCCACCAATCATATTTCCATATGAAATAGCTCAATTCTCACGATTGGAATCAGCTGCCTCACATAGTTATTTAATGGATTCTTTCATGAACCAATGAGCAAGAATTCAAATCCCCCTTTATTCTGGTGTAGTGGTGGGTTATCCTTTCTCTATAACTCAATATTCATAAGATAATTATCATGAAAAGGTCTTCAAATTCCAAGAAAATGATCTAAATCCCCACATTCATATTAGAATTGCATCTTCTTATCAAATAACTTCACTAGTTCTCAATTGATCACATTATTCCATATAATAACATCATAGTCCTCCTCTGTTTTCTCCTTATTAATCCTTGATACTAGCCAAAATTATTCTTTGATATTCTGTATTAGGTTCAACTTTTCTTCATCTCTATATGTTTCTTAAAATAAAAATAATGTCAAAGGTATCTCATCATCTTCCCCTCATCCTCTTTTTATATTCACAAAGCCATGAATACGTTTCATATATAAAAAGAAAAACCACCACATGAGCCTCAGCCCAGTTGGTGAGGACTGTCCAAGTGAATCCAGAAGCCCTAGGTTCGAATCCAGGTAGAGGAATAATTCTAGTTATATAGCAGTACTGTAGTAGATACTATTTGGTACTATAGCAGCTAGAACTATTCACCTTCAGGCCACCAGTTTGGGACTAGAGTCATTCAGGCCATTAGGCCACCCAGGACAATGGGTTAGTATGGCTTTTACCACATCTTAATGCATTTAGGCAACCTCAAGAACATCAGGCTACCAGATGTGAAGATAAAAACTAGACATATTTTACAAGGAATAAGCTCTAGAAGAGTATTCCTAGAATGGTCCATTAACTAGTGTAGAGTTAACAGATTTGGAAGAAAGAGAGAGTATGGAATTTTCCACCGGTACGAGGCCCGTGTACCTGCACATAGTGCAAGCCTAATTTCCATGCAAAGGTGGAGAGATGATCATGATGTAGACACTATGGATGGGTAGTTTCAAGTATTTATAGTCTATAATATATTCCTTTAAGACCTTCTGGTTCTATAATTTCACAAATTCTACAGGCCATATAAGAGTCCCCCTTCATCACAAAAAAGGGGGATTATCAAAAATGAATAAAAAATGAAGGCTTTCAGGCCATTCAGGAATATGAAAACCCATAAATCATTATCATGATCTTGTTTTCTAAAATTAGATTATATTTCCTTGTTTTTAATTCTTATCTAAATCTTCATTTATAACCCTTGATTAGGGTCTCTCTTTTTCAAGAGATCCTTAATTCCTATTTGTTTATTTTTTCCTACAATATTTTAATATCATAGAATATTCTACATAAGATCCATGATTTTTAATTCATTAAAAATTTTCTTCTACATATATATGAACTCATATTTTTTTGCAATAGTAGATTGTGGTGTGACACTCTTCAATTCCTAATTATTGCTTGGATCATTATCCATTTGAATATATTGATATTTGAATACATGTAGATCAGTTTTTGAGAATATTTTAATTTAAATATCTTTCCATAATAATTTATCCATTCTAAATTTCTTAATTTCTCATTTAGAAGTTTAATATTTCTCTCTTATAAAGTTTCTCAATATCCTAGCCTAATTTTTGTATGACATGGTAAATATTAATATTTTCTTATCTAATAAAATCCAATATTATATAAGGTACCCTATCATATGAAGACAAGATTTCTTAAAATAATCTTATATATTTGTAGTGTCCAGAAAATTCCCCTAAGGAGATAAAATACCCCCAAAATCACTTTGTAGAAGGAATTAAGCACTTCTATAAGTTTATCAAGGCGAAGGGACTAAAATTGAGTTGTATTTCTTTAAAGGAACTTGAAGGAATTTGAGTTTTCAACTGGACTACGTACCATCACTAGGAAAGGTACGTGAAGAAGATGGATCGAGAACCACAAGGTATACAAGATAGTCTACAAACTGCTGGCCCGCAAAACGATGACCACCGAGTAGGGAAAACCTTGAACCACATCAAACTAATGAGTTATGCATATAAGAATATCTATGTACCCTACCGCGAACCCCTTAGTTCATTGATTAAGTAGATGAGCAGGGTTCGAAAAACCATTATCGCAAACCAAAGTCTCCGCAAACACCGATTGAACAAGTCTTTAGAGGGTTAAAAAATTACTTCAATGGGCCTCCACAAATGGTGCCACACACCTAGTAGATATGATCAATCTAATGCTCTATAAAAGAAGCATAGTAGAAGATGAAAAGAAGGAAGAGAGGAGATGAATAAAGGGAAGGATGAGGGATGAATGTTTGAGGGAAACTCAGAGGTGGCACTCTGGCTTTCCTCTTGTTTCATTGGCGAAGCATGAACTGTGAAAAACTTCTTCCATAGGTACATCTGGCCGTAAACCATAAAAATGGGGAATTGAATAACAATAATAACAACTGAAAACCAAACTGGTGAAACATTAACCAAATACTTATCAAGGATGAATTTTCTACGAATGGTAATTCCCCTGACCCTTCTCCAATATGGCACTCCACGTAGCATACCACTACGTGAACTATACCCGGCACCGTGTACCCAATTGGTACATGGATATAACCCAAAGCATAATGGTGAGAAGCATACCACTTTGGTTCGCGGTTGGTGATATCCATGCCTGGTTACCACACCAATATACATATGTCCCTCCTACCCTCATACCACTTTGGTATGCAGAGCCTTACCTATCCCACATGAGAAACCAGTACGCAGAATGAGGTGTTTCTGGGTATCAATCCCTCCAATTACAACCTCACCCCTCTATTACCATCCAGTCCTCTGTAATCCCTCTACTAACTAGTTATCTGGCGCTAGGCCAAAGCCTCCTCTAAAGCCATCAGACCCTTATGATCAGGCCATTAGGTGCATTAGTACGTCCCATTGAGTGTACATACCCATGGTAAGTAGTGTCACGAAGGACCTCCCAACAAAGATGTGGGATTTGGGAATTCCTGTAAGGCTACATTCCCATGGTAATCCAGATTCCAACATTGGGATGCTAACGTAAACCTTCCCATTCTCAAGATTAGGGGTGATCACTTGATTTTCCATTTAATGAGGAATAATGATCAGTTGAAGGAGACACATTCGCTCCCCCCTTTAATGAGGATGAAACTCCTCCTCTTACAAGAACATGATCCGAGGACCTCCCACTGAGGTAAGTCCCCAATCGTTCAAGGAAGGGCCACATGAAATTTAATTCCATTTTACATGGAAAGGTCTATTGATCTATGTCCTCACCCATGGTGTCCCCGAACTCTTCTTCCATGGGCTCCCCCCCGCACCAGTAGGGGAGGAGGCATGTGCATTGTTGAAAATTTCAAATCTTCTTGTTTCTCACACCGAGTATGAATCACATGGGATTAGAGGTTTTTGAGGATTACAACATCAACACACCATCTGAACTACGATAAATATAATTCCTAATCTAATCAGGATATGTAGGAAACCTGCCATAAGGCCTGAGCTCAAAGGGGTTCCCATCTATAAAGGGTCCACCCAATCATGTTTCTCAAATAGGAAGCTTCTATGAATAATCCCCACATAATATTTATATGTGGGTTTTGATTCCACTCCTGAGGTTACGTAGGAAGCCATTTTTATGGGCCCGATCCCAACATCCAATCACCTTCTATCCCCCTAGATGATGATAAACTCTAGAGCGCCTTACAATATGGCTAAGTCAGCATCACCTCCAGGGCATCGAACATAAGTATGCTCACGACGATCTTGAAAAAAAGGGTATCCCATGGACACACTCTTCGAGAACGAACCAAGGATTCACAAACAAATAAACAAGACTTAAATCTATAAGGGAGTCCTGAAACAGGTGACAATCCTCCCCAAGAAGGGTGTAGTGAGCCTGAACTCGTATCCTCTCGACCAATGGAGTCCTCAAATTTTGTTGGCCAAATCGTCAGCCGATGAGCACCTGCCTTTGGAATCTAGGTCCACGAATCATGGATATTGGGGATGTTGGGCATTCTTGGATCCATGAATAAACTCGTTGGAGACCATCCGAGGAAGTTATATATGAGAAGGACTAGTAACATGAGTTCTTAACACCCACACAATCACCCGCTGGGACCAATAGTTCCCCACAGGGTTAGTTAAATCTTCTTTAAAGGACAATGATGCTGAATGGGTCAAAATAAAGGAATAGTAAATTCAACGAGACCCCATCTCTGTGGAAAATGAGAAAGGTGATGATCCACATTGTGCCATCCCTGAACCTCCCATACACGCGCCACCCCAGATGCAGAATAACAATAATAAGAACCACGAACCCAACTGGTGAAATGAGAACCAAAGACTTATCGCAAATTATTTTCCCATGAATGGTAATTCCCCCGAACCTCCTTCAATATGGTGCTCCATGTAGCTTACTGCTACATGGACTGAACCCGGTGCCACGTACCCAATCAGTACATGAATATAACCCAAAGCAGCACTGTGAGCTGCATACCACTTTGGTACGCAGTTGGCGATACCCATGCTCGCGTACCACAACAGTACATGGATAGCCCTCTTGTCTATATAAAACTACGGTATGTGGAGCCTTCCCCACCCTTCATGAGAAACTAGTATGTGTAATGGGGTGTTTTTGGGTATCATTCCCTCTGGTTCCAACCTCACCCCTTCATTACCATGTAGTCCTCTGTAATCCATCTACTAACTAGTTCTCTAGCACTAGGATAAATCCTCCACCAAAGCCACCTGACCCATATGAATAGGCCATATAGTGCATCAGTGCACCCCATTGAGTCTACATACCCACGGTAAGTGGAGTCAGGAAGGCTCTCCCAACAAAGGTGTGTGCTTCAGGAATTCCAGTAAGGCTACATTCCCATGGTAAACTGGATTCCAACCATGGGATGCCATTGTGAACCTCCCTATTCTCAAGATTAAGAGTGATCACTTACTTTTCCATTTAATAAGGAATATTGATCATTTGAAGGCATTACATCTACTCCTCCCTTTGATGAGGATGAAACTCCTCCTCTTCCCAAAACATGCTCTAGGGCCCTCCCACTAAGGTAAGTCCCCAATCATCTGAGGCAGGTCCGTGTGACCTTTAATGCCATTACACATTGAAAGGTTAATTTCTCCACGCCCTCGCCCATGGTAGCCCTATACTCTTTCTTCATGGGCTATCCCTCCCCCACCAGTAGGGGAGGAGGCATGAAAATTGTTGAATATTTTAAATCCTCTTATTTCTCCCACTGAACATGACTCACATGGGCGTAGAGGAATGTGAGGATTATAACATCAACACACCATATGAACTATGAGAACTCTGATTCCTGATCAAATTAGAATACGTTGGATGTCATCCAGAAAGCATGAGCTCCAAAGGGTGCCCATACATAATGGGTCCACCCAAGAGTGTTTCTCAAATGGGAAGCTTCCATGCATAAGCCCCAAACAATCCGAACTACTTGGGTTCGGATTCCTCTCCCGAGGATACATAGGAATCCATCCTTATGGGATCGATCCCAATATCTAGTAACTTTCCTTCCCCCTTGGATGATGATAAAATCCATAGAGCCTTAAAATATGGATAAGTTAGTATCACCTATATGGCATAAAACATATTATTTCTCATGATGATCTTGAAAACCAATGGTAGCTCATGGACACACACTTCGAGACTGAACCAAGGATTCATGAACATATGAACACGACTTAAATCAATAAGAGAGTCCCAGAACAGGAAAAAATCCTCCCCCAGAAGGGTGCAGTGAGCCTGACCTCCCATCCTACCGACCAATGGAGTCCTTAAGTGTTGTTGTCCAAATTTTCATCCAACAAGCACCTGCCTTCGGAAAGAAGGTCAATGAATCATGGGTACCAGGGCCATTGGGCTTTCTTGTATCCCTGAATAAACCCTTTGGAGACCATCTAAGGAAGTTATATCTAATAAGGAACAATTTAATGAGTTCTTGACCCCTATGAAATCACCCACTGGGACCAACAGTTCCCCACAGGGTTAGTTCAACCTTCTTCAATGGATAATGATGTTGAACGGGTCGAAATAAAGGAATGGTAAATTCAACCATAACCCATATCTGTGGTAAATGAGGCTGGTGATGATCCTCATCCTGCCATCTCTACACCGTCTGTACATGTGCCACCCTAGGGGCAGAACAAAAATGGTGAACCCAACATGAATCTTTAACCAAGGTGGAAGTTCTACCCACAATGATAAAAGACAAAAGGACATTGCACGCCAGACCATTTTTCCACCCCAGTATGCGCAACATGTGCCACCTCTAAAAGGTAACAAAAATGGTGAACCCGACATGAATCCTTAACCAAGGTGGCGGTATCACCCCACTTAGGCCCCTTTACCCCACAGAAATAGAAAAGGGGAAGGGGACAAGCTGAATCTCCAAATATGCATGTGTGTAAAGGAATGATACTTCAACAATGTTATGTTGTATGTATGTCATATAAATGTATTAAAAGTTCCTACAGAGTGACCTTCGATCCAAATGACATCCCTATGATCCATGAAGATGCACACATCAGCAATCCCACAGGCGGCTAGGGCCTCAATGAAGAGCAGGATCCCTTCGCCTACCCAACGTCTTCAACACTGGGTGTCCAATATACTGATCAAAGAGTACCACTAAAATGGTACTCTCCCCACACTGGAGGTTGCAAGACAATCCCTCTAGTCCGTGAAGGTCAGCCAGCTGCCTCCTTAGCCGCGGCCGATACCTCAGCACATGGCGGACCTGATGGTCGTCTCAAACCATTTCAGGAGCCTGACCCCAGAGCATGACAAAGACTAACTCCCTTACCTTAGGGAGTTAGATAAAGTCAATAATGAAGACTTTACCCCTTCTACACATGGACTCTACCGATGGGCCCCCACTAGAGAGAATCGCTTCCGACACCGGATGACCAGACCTCCTCCCACCGAGGATGATCTTATGTTGTGGGCACCTGCCAAAGTCCAGGAGACCTGGGCCCTTGGGCTTCCCACCAAGGGTGGAGAATATATAACCAGGGACATGTTTTCACCCTAGTTTTTAGGAAGAAAATCCTTCATAATAACATGACAACATTCAATGGGAAAACATACAACTATTCCCTCTCCACTCAAGCCGACCATAGAAATGGGGTGGCATAATATGAGCACATGCATGTTTTTTCTAGTGCTCACCAATCCTGCCGTGTAGACATAGCATCAAGCTAGAGGTATATGAAAATATCTTCCAATGCATAACAAGCCCACCAACAAAATATGGCGGCACTCAGCTATACACAAGATCAAATACTTGCTGACACATTTCAAGCCTACAATCCAAATAGGGCAGCACTCATCTATACTCAGGCATAAACTCTTGCTGACGCATTTCAAGACTACCATCAAAATAGGGTAGAAATAGGCTATAGACAGGCACAAATATCAGCTGATGCATTTATATCCTGCAATCAAAATAGGGCATAAATAGGCTATACGTAGGAACAAATACCTACTGATGAATACGAAGACTTCCATCAAAATAGGGCAAGAATAGGCTATATATAGGCATAAATACTTGCTGATTCATACCAAGCCCACCCTCCAAATAGTGCGAAAAGAAAATACAAGTAGAGTTAAAGTTTTGTGGATGCATACAAAGAACGTGAGACAAATACAGCAGAAAGAGATAAGATGAAAATCCCCGCTCATGAATAAGAAGACCACCAGTCAAATACAGTGGCAACTAGAGAAGAAAACTGATAACAAACTCATTCCTCTGTCCCGATACAGGAGAACTTCCAGTATCTACTAGAAAATCATTGAGGACCGAAGCAAGAACAAACACCTTCTCTGACTTGGGAATGAGCCTTCATACCATTTCTAATCAATGATGTATCTCAACACATCCTGGCCATTATGGACGATTACACATTGATTCCAGACCATATCCTCCAATCATGCTTAGATATCATTGCATCGACGACAAAGGCGAGAAATCGGGCACATGACCCAATTTTCTCAAACGGAATGACTCACTCGCAAACTCAGTTAGTCACTTCGGATTATTTCTGCATCCGTACTCCTATTCAAGAGGTTATATGGAAATATCCCATGACATACAGACAATCAGATCAGGAATAAATACCCATTATGACGGGGGGATGCCGGTATAACATGGTGGTTGCTCCATGGAAGGCATATATACCTTCCAAAACTCAAGATGCTCATCCACATATCCCTATGACATAATAGGACCCTAAAATATGTGAAACAATATATTAAGGCCATTACCAACAACAGATGGACCCATTTACCTGCAAGAGTGTGCCAAAAAATGAAAAGCGCCAAAGGCAATGGGAAAATGAAGAGCACATACGTGATCCTACTCTACTGGAAGCTGGGGTTCTCAATTCCCCCAAGAACATATCAATAATGTCTTAAGAACCTGTCATTCCATTACCAAATTATGGAAGTGGAAGTAGTAGTTGCAAAGGTCCTCCCTGTAATGTCGCTACCAGCAGCTCTGAAGGTCCTCTAAAGAGCACTAAAGGGGGCATACTCCGTTGGTCCGGAATGATCGATCACAAGAGCCTATCTCCTAATGCGCATTGGGGTAGACCTACCCTCGACCTGAAGATCACATATCAAGAAGGTAGTACCCTTGCCATTCTCTTCCCTGATGGTCCTCCCAAGGGTATATGTTGCAGATATTCTTCTCCCTGTAGTCAGACATCAAGTCATGGTGGTAGTTCTTTCCATGATGACTGTCATTGCAAAGACCCTCCCCGCAATGACGATTGCTGTGAAGGTTCTCCCCACAGTAATTCCAAACAAGGAGAAGGCCCTACCCTCAATGCAATACATCCTAAAGGTCCTCCCAAGGATATACACTATAGAAATTCTTCCCGCAGCTAGATATCAAGTCATGATGGTAGTCCTCTCCATAATGGTGATTGTTATGAAGGCCCTCCCCGCAATGGTAGTTGCTGTGAAGGTACTCCCCACAACGACATAAATAAGAAATATGGTCCTACCCTTACTATAACCCACCCAGAAGGGCCTCCCTAGGGTACAATCCATCAAGAAATTTCCCACAGTCGGGCATTGAGTTTCCATGGTAGTCCTCGACATCACAACACCACTTGTGAAGGTCCTCCTCGAACCAAATTACATGCTGGCAAGATGGTCCTACCCTTCATAGAACAAATATGATAAATCCATTCTATGGTGAGGCACTCAGAAAGGAGTCAAACACATCATGCACTCTGGCTATAAAGAGTGATATTATTTCTCAACCAGTGGATGGCCCGGGGCCACACTAATCTTCCTATCCACCCCCGCGGCGTCCAAAAATCGATGAGGCCCCCACCATCCTGGTCTCTTGGAACAGAATCATCTATAAGCAGTCAAGATGGTCACATCAAGTAGAGGAGCCTCCAAAAGAACAACAACATGATATGTTTCTTGTGAGAAGAGAACTAGCTAGGGATAATATACTAGTAATGTATTGGCCTACGACCACCTCTCACTTAAACATACTAGGGGTATTTATTGGGGAATGCATGCATGATATTTTCCTCAATATATGGACAACTCTTCAAAATATGAAAGAAATATTCCTACCCTATGAAGGGTACACATAACATATTAGCACAATCGGGGAGGTTCGTCGTCTGATCGACTTGGAAGCCCTCCCATCCACAAGGCATCCACAATTAGAAAGGTGAAAGAAAAAACATTAATTTCCTTGCCTCCACGCATTGCATAAATTGCGTTGCCTCATTGGCAATGCCCTAGCTAGAGTTCACATTCGGGGGTGGGGAGAACATGGAGCTTTACACATCACCTGAAGCCCCATCCAGTAGGCCCTAATGTAAATGACATCATGTAATGTCATCACCCAGAGGAAACAATAATACTAAACCCCTACTCATGAACAATTTTATAATCATCAAAAAACAACCTGAAGTAAGTCTCAAAATCATCAAGGTAAAAGAGATCAAGCCATCAAAAAACTTCTGAGTTAGGTGACCATGAACATCAAGCAGGCTTCACGCCTAAGGGAAGACAACCAACAAGTAGTGATCATGTCTTAGAAAGACCATAGATTCCATATAGAACCAATGCCACACTCATATTAAACCCACACAAGAGTACATGAAATTGAAAGAGAGGCAAGAGAGGTGGCTACCGCTGCGATACGAAACAACCCCAGCCCACTGGGAAGGGGGAATTTTTAAATTAAAATTATTCTGTAAGACAAACAAATACAAGTCATAGTGCATCTATAATAGAATAGGAACAACTACAACCTGTAGGGATAGAGGCATTTTTACATCAAATCCCCACACAATGAATTTCTGTCTTCCATCGTCTAGGAAGAGCGATGGACAAAGGAGTTACCAGTTTCACCCCATCTCATGGTTCGAACCCTCCGAGACAAAGACGTGTTACGAGGTCAAAACAAGGCTCACTTAAGGTCAAAGTTCATTAAGAAGACTGAATAATACTACAAAATTGAAGGGGAAAGTCCATTAGAGGGTGTAAGAAACCTTCCTACCATTCGGCACTGTGTACACCACCCTTATTGTAGTATGCCTCAGTGAACGTGGGGAGCGTTAACCCCAAAAATCTCACAGGAAATGACGTAGGTGGAGAAGATGAAAAGGAAGATGGTTTCCTACTAATGGAATTCCACACTGAACCAGATGGTGTGCATTCTCGGAACCAGAAGGGCCCCCTAAATTTGGGTGCCCCCTAAGTCAATCCGACATTACCTCCCCCATGAAACTCCAACAAAGAGAAAAATAAATACAAGGTCATCTATGGCCTGCCTCCTCCTCTCCAAGAGAGTTAATCCCTTACCCTTCAGGAAAGGTTCTCCAAGAAGGAGGAATAAATGAAAGAGATCAGATGAATTAATCTCAAGCTACATCGAGGGAGTTAGCTCCCTCTACAGAACATCAGAAGGTGCTCCTAGAAGAGGTGCACATACCACATGCCCTCATCCCGGTGAATGAAGCTAGGCCTGAATGACCATTTAACCTATCCCTGGAAAGACATAAAGACTTCCCCCCATTGGGATGGTAGCTGGAATATACCCAGGTAATCCCAAAAATGATGCCCCCTACTGGGTATCCACCCCAAATTCCAGTTGTGCCGGCATGCCCAATCTTGGCCCCTACCACACAAGATCAATTTCATGCCAGACAGGATATGAATCAAGGTCGCTTAAACACCATCGAGCAGCTGAAATCCTAACTAGAATCCATGGAGGGGCGGTGCACTCTGATATAATCAGAGTGCAAACCCTACCCCAACAGGGTGAGAAATATTCCGCCACCACAAAACTTAGGGAACCACATATTCCCAGTATTCAATGGCCTAGGGGACCCATAACAACATTTTATGCACTATGCCTATTACTATGACCCCATTATGGGAACTCAAGATCAGAAATAAGTCATAAAACTCAGGTGTTTCATATGAACCCTGTAGGGATAAGCTTTCGTATGGTATACTAGCCTGTCATCCAATTCAATTACAGGCTGGGAGGACCTCCAGTGATAGTTTCTATTCTAGTTCAGTTCGACGCTGCCCAAGATGAAGTTCAGTGATCTCATAAACTATAAGCAGTAAGAGAATGAAATATTCTCATACTTCATTACTAGATGGAAAGGCCCGACATATTCCTTGAACCGAACACTCCCCTAGGATGAGATGGTTTCCACGTGCTTCAATAAGCCTCAGGATTAATTGCGAACACCACTCATCCTAGTGAATTACACCAGTGGGGTTAGAGACTTTTCTAACATTTCCCAAAGGATAGAAGAATCCATTAAAAGGACTAACCTTAAGTCCCATGTTGCCCCATCAACCACTGGGAAAAGAACAAGAAAAGATGCAGTAGCTTCTGTCACGCTTAAGCCACCACCAGCACCAGCCCTAGTTGCAAGGCCCCCACTAAACTGTGTAGGGCCTCCTAGATTCCAATACCCCCACCTCAGAAAGGTGGGTAGAAAGGTGATAACATAAATCAGTTCAAATAATTAAGAAATATATTTTATACATTTAGAGATGACCAGGTCCGCGACTATTTCATAGCTGCCATGAATTGTAATATGCTCTGGCTGTTAGAGCCAAAGAAAGCCAATGAAGTGGGTATCGACAACCATCCAAATTATTGTTTGTACCCATGGATACTAGGACACACCATCAAATAATTCTTTGTTTTCAAGGATCTCCTACAAAAGATGGAGGATTCTGGGAAAATCAAGTTGGGCCTGCTGCTAGAACAAGTGACGTATGTTTCCACCTCTGACTCAAGAGGGGAAGAAAAGTGGAAAATAGTCACCAACAAGAAGGAGAAATTTTTTGAAAATTGGATGACCTAGAAGACCATCAACAGAGTCCATGAAATCCTCTAGGCACAATTGAAACAACCTACTATGCCCCCAAAAGCTCCTAATACATCACAACCATCCTCTTTGACCCCGCAGTTCTCTAAAGGCCAGAAGGATAGAAAGAAAGAGCAAGAAGATGAGCTAGTACCAAAGCTGATGTTATTGTTGAAACTTTCGAACATCATACTAATAGAATTTGATCAAATGGAACTGCCCTACCAAACAGTTCAACAGGAACCACCCCGCCAAGTGGTACTGTCAGAAGGAGGCAGTCAGATAGGAACAGTATCAAATCAAGAACTGATCTTCGGCTCCATTAATTTCATTAACATGATGGAGCCATTCTCTGATGAAGACTACGACCATGAACCTGAATTCCCTATGCCCAAATGGAGAGCCTTATGAAGAGGACACAGAGGATGGATGTTTCCTTGAAGGCAGAATCGTGGTAGGATTCAAATTCCTAGCCACACCATGAGTCAAACCGTTAATGTCATAGAAACCCGTGGAAGGACCCTCTAACAGACACAATGAGAAATGTAATGCTCCTTATCCCATGCCAGAGAAACCCCAATCCGAGTTATCTTGAAGTATCCATTAGGGGAAGAACAAGTGCCAAATAATCCAATGTAACACCCCGAGCTTCCATGATACGCTTCTCATTCAATAATGCAATAGCTTGCATTGTACGCAACTTCGAGTTCTAAAACAACGCGACTAATCAAAGTAGCCGTTATGAATAGTAATAACCACTTTTTAAAATTATAGAAATTTTATATTTCAAAATGGACTTCATTTTTGGATTCGGAATATCGAAATTAGCCTATGTTGAATTTTTGGTATTTTTCTGGGAACTTCTAATTTTTTATGAATAGTGAAAAATACTTAAAAAAAACTTTTTTAATCAAAATAATTTATACTGATGAATTATACTATTTAGTGGTTTTAAATTATAATTAGAATATATTTTTACCATTTTATCCAATGTTGGTCATTAGAATTAATTTAACATTGAAATTGGACATAAACAATTGCCAATCTTTTGATATAAATTGTTTCTTAAAAACACGCTATTTGTCGTAACAGCGGGAATTAATTATAAAATTAATTAATGCAACTTATATGTTTGGAATTTTGTAAAATATACATCATTTTTGAATTCGGAATATCAATTATTTCTTAGGGTGAAATTTTGGCCTTGTTCTGAAAAACTTCAATTTTTGATGAATAGTGAAACCACTAAGTGGTAGTTAAATAACTGATTTTTCGTTTAAATGAAATATTACCACTTCTGTGATTTGATTTTCAAAAATCCGACATAAATGGTTGTCATTAAGAAGTAAAATGTGGTTCAATGAGATTAAAATAATTTTTTGGTGAATAGTAACTTTTAAGTTCTTAATCGCGATTAGAGGTAATTAGTGTAGTTTATGGTACAAATAATGTTATAATAATATGAGATGAGCATGACACTTGTCCTACTCCTATTAGATGAGTCATGGCCGACCAAGACAACCCATGGGTTAACTTGGGGACCCCATGGAGCCACTTTAGTTTGAAAATGACATTAATATATATTTATTTAATGTTAAAATTAAATTGACACAAACATGAGTTATTTTACTAAAACAGTTTTTAAGTGGGGTTACACAAGTCCAAATTTTGACTATAAATATTCATTAGAAATCTACAAAGATTTCCTACATCATAGTATTTTCTTTATAATTTTTAGACATTAAATAGATTAAATTATTTATGACATCATTATGATACAGCGATGACCTCATTATTTAACGATTTAAATAAAACGAGAAGATAATGAAAACTCCAAGGCTTACACTTGTCCAAAGCCTATTGGATGAAGAGATTTCGAAACCTTATCAACTTAGCCTAGAATTATATAAGTGTGGGACCTTTAGAATCCGAAAATCATTGTGAAATAATGTAACATTTCAATCTTTCCAAAGTGCCCCTCCTCTCCACTTATAAAAGGCCCCCACCTCTCCCAACTCATTTACACTTTCAAGCCATTTTGATCGGCCAAACTCTGCCCAAATACTCTCCCAAATTCCCTATCTTACTCCTAGAAGCCTCACTTTGGGCAGAACTCTTCTGAAGGAAGCCTTTGGCTCAAATCAAAAAGAGTTACCCGATTTTGAGGTAATGTCTTCTCTAATGTTGTTTTGTTTTATTTTTCTTCTCCAACCCCCTAAACTCTTTTTATTCATTTATTTTGTAACAACACCAGTATCCTCAATATACTAGGATGTTGTTATAATAAGTATTAGATCTACACTTACACACACCTACATCTAATGGTTAAAGAACATACGGTTTCTGTGGATGGTGAATTTCTGCCTCACGAAATGATGATTGTTCAACACTCATATAACACCTTCAAAGGTGGCCATTAAGATGTCACTATTTTTATATATGATATATAATATGTTTATGTTTTACTTATGCTTCTGTATTTCTCATTTATGGCATACTTTATGATTTCCATTATGGGTAAAACGCAATAATTTCATTTTAGGAAGTGCGGACTACCGCCCCCTCAAAGTGATTTGAATCGTTAATGCCATATGTGGGATGTATAAAGGATGAATAAAATGGTATTATACACTATATTATACTGGAATTATATTATACATTTATATCATTATGATTTAGTTCCATTAAATATGAAATTGAAATGAAAGTAACGTTCATGCGTACGTACGACTTACCGTCTCCATGAACAGTGCATTTCATTTCTTACCTCTAAATGTTACGTAATATTATAAATGAATGTATATACTGGATATATAAGATATATATGACATCTAAATCATGAATATAATTCGGGATATAATGGATATTCTACCACATGAACAACTTGTAATTATAAAAAGTTTATTGTTGACTTAAGTTACCAAAGATCGACAAAACGACCGTTATTAACTTAAATAATTACATAATGTTCATAAAATTGTAATAAGTGATATAAAAAGGATAATGAAATTTAAAATGGTTCTTAATAAGGTAGATATTAACTCTAGTTTATTATTCAGGAGGTTAAAGAACGGTTGAGTCAAGTCGGACACAAGGTAATGGAATTTCTTAACCCAATTTCCATTCTTTGGGTTAATCTCCTACTTTCAAATTATGTCATGATATTATTATGTCCTATATTGTATTTGTACATTATTTATGTGTACTTATAGTGAATACACATTATATATGTACTTTATTTAAAAAAAATTATCTTTTTAAGGACTTCGTCTCAATCCCCTTTCATTGAGGCATATTTGGTTTTATACACAACTTTCTTTTATACGGTGTATAAACCCCTTTGACTTTTATGTTTATTCAAAAGGAATCTTTTTTATACGAAGCGTTTTACTTAACGAAAAAAGGGAATGTTTTTCTTTCCGTACTTATGCGGAGACAACGACTTCTCCGCCGCCGTGACCATTATTTGAGATTCGGCTTCCTCTACAAGCCATCATTTTTTAATGAAAAATAAATACAAAGTTTTAACTTTCTTTTATTTTGATATTGAAAATGGTTTTGAAAGAATTTTTATTATATCAATGTGTTGTATTTATATCTTGTGATTGAAATGTGGAAATGTTTTGTTTCCTTTATGCATGTTTTATGTGATATGATTATGTTATGGTTTATGATATGTTTAAACCTATTCATATGAGGAATGCATTGGACTTAATAAGTGACGGGTGGAGCCCGCTATAGCTCCTCGATGCATCGGAAGGTCTCATGAGACAAACTAGTGTCTTGGCACGAGGCCTTGACAAAATTTTATTTGTGGTCTTGGCACGAGGCCTTGGCTACGTGGTTATGATAGTCTGGCATTATGCATTCCCTCATTATGAAAATGGTTATTGATATTGCATGTGATTATTCGACCAGTAGAATATCCATGTGAAGATGTAAATGGCATTATCTCGTTTTACTTTTGCCATATTATGTTGATGTTCAAGTTTAAAAGGCTTTTGTTTTAGTCATACATTGCCTTAAATGTTTATGTTTATTTATGAAAGTTTCCACAATATTGTTATCTTTACTGAGCATCTGAGCTCACCCCATTCAATGTTTTAATATTTTCCAGGATGTGAAGAAGTATTTTATGAATGACCTGCAGGGATTGTCAGAAGAGGATATGAGTGTGGACTATGAAGACCATGTTATTGTAGTTTTTCACTTTACGATGTAATGTAACGTTTCTGAATGTATCTAGTGTTTCAAAGTCTACTAAACTAATCGGTCTTTCGAGACTTGATCTTTTGTGATCATGCCAATGTTACGAAGTAATGCACCGACTCTGGGTAGCTGGGGTCGGGGCGTTACAGTTGGTATCAGAGGGAGGTTAGTACTAACATTGGAAGCTGGATTTAGATAAACTCTGATTAGAGCACATATCCCAAAGATAGACTTTGAGGATTAGTATAGAAGAGCTTCCTAGAATTTTGGTAATATAGAGATGTTGTGAGTTTTCCGAGAAACACATCCCTGTCTGGATACGAGCAGGTAGAGGCGGCTCTGGAACAGATGTACCTAGGGGTAAAACCTGAAAACACCGCTTTGAGCTAGACTCGAACGGGAACTGGTGCACGACAACGGGCCTTGCTGCACTCTTGGTTACGACACTCCCGGGGGATATGCTTAGGATAATTCTCATTTTATTTACAAACCACTATGAAGGGTTATGAGTACATACTTCCTCAAAGAAAATGTTTCTTTTTATGATTATGGATTATATCCATAAATAGTTCAATTTATGTAAAGTGTTTAACATGTATGGAATTATGTATTTTGATTCATAAACTAATCAAGTTTATGCCATTGTTTAGAAATGGCGCCTAGTGGAAGGAATGGAAACCGTATCAATGCACGAACTCTGTATAGGGATTTCCCTCCTGCTCAAGATAATTATTGTGGATCTGGAGATACAACTGGTGCTGATCATCTTCTCACCGTACTGGGACAACTCACACAGGTTATGAATAATAAACTTACTCGTATGGAGCACCCTGATCCGCAACGTAGAGGATCAATGCTAGACCGTTTCATGAGGCAACAACCACCAACCTTCAATGGGAGTACAAATCCTATAGTAGCTGAGCAATGGATAAATTCCTTAGAGAAAATATTCCATGCCTTGGGGAGTAGTGAAAGGGAGAAGGTTGTCATGGCAGTTTACCACCTCACTGGAGATGCCGATCAGTGGTGGTCGCTGATTCAAAACACAAAGGAAGATGATGACGTATCGAATATGGAATGGAGGGAGTTTAAAGAGCTTTTCTTAGAAAAATACTTTCCTCGTGACCATCGAGCAGATATGGAAAGGCAATTTCTGAGTCTGAGGCAGAAGGAGGATGAGAATGTCGCAAAGTATGAGGCTAACTTTACAAGGTTAGCGAGGCATGCTGCCGATTATATACATAACCCAAGGAGTAAGATTGATCGTTTCTTTGATGGGTTAAAACCATTTCTCCGTCGAGCTTTAGAATCACAATCCTTCTCATCATATGAAGATATTGTCTCGTGTGCTATCAAGACAGAAAAGGAATTCTCTAAGTCTTATGACAACAAAGTAAAGCAAGAGACAAATAAAGGGAAAAAGGGAAAGAAGGATTTTCCATTATGTGATAATTGTGGGAAGAATCACCCTGGTACTTGCCTAAAAGGAATGGGAGTTTGTTATAAATGTGGAGAAAAGGGTCACCAGGCTCGTGATTGCAAGGGAAAGAAAGAGGCTGTCAAAGTTGAATGCTACAATTGTAGGGAAATGGGGCATTATGCAAATGAATGTCCTAAGCGTCAAGGAAACTTACCTCAGAAAAGGCCAAGGGATCAAGGCCAATCTTATGTTGTGACTACAGTTGAAGCGGAATAATTAATGTATTGGTGATTTTGGACTCATGGATTATATTTTGGTTATAAGAATAATGTGATATACATATATAAGGATTGTACTGCAGTACTTTTTGATTTCAGTATGGTTTTAATATGATAAAGGTAATCATATTTTTAGTATGTGACAATAAGAGAAACTTTTCTTTGTTTGGGGAATCTGATGTTACAATTGATTTTGGAATTTAGAGACCTTTTAGAGAAAGTCTGGACAGAGGTATTTTGGATAACTATTAAGGTTGGAATGGATTAAGTTGAACCATGGATAGTATTGTTTAAGGTTAAAGCATTTCTGAAGATTATTTTTGGAATATTATAATATTATAGTTTTAGGAAAAGGACAACCTGCAGGGTGGGGAATAACCCGTCGCGTCGGACAAAGCTGTAGGAACCGAACCCACAACCGTAGTGCGACAAGCCATTATTACCTACCACTAGCCTACAGGAAGTCCCTGGTTATTACAAAATAGTTTTACTAATCTAAATGGTATGTGTTAATATTTGGAACCTTATACAATTAGGATAAATAGAATATTTTTGAGTTGTATTACCTTTTAGAGTGAAAGGTGGGTTTGTGGTAAAAATTTATTACATAATGAAAGTATACATAAAAAGTATGTTTATTCCCTTACGTTCTTAGTAAATCTCTTAAATAAATTCCTCAACATTATAAAAGGTAACTTAAAACAAAAATGTTGTCGGTTAACTTTTCCTACTGGGGAATCAATGATCGTTTAACCAATCACAAGTTTGTGATTTTCTTGTAGTTAAACTTTCTCCTAATCCTGTTTTCTATAACTCTCCATCAGACCTTGATGGTTTGTTTCTCCTCCATATCCATATTTTCATGGAATCCTAGAATGGGCTATCTCGGGTGACCTTTGTACTTATCTTTCTTTCTTTTAATGTTATATATTTATTAACCTTATTTTCGATGTGGGTTTTCCACAAAGGTATTTTCTATTTTCAACCTTTTATTTTCAAAGAAAATTTTCAAATTGCGAGGACGCAATTTATTGAAGGAGGGGAGAATGTAACACCCCGAGCTTCCATGATACGCTTCTCTTTCAATAATGCAATAGCTTGCATTGTACGCAACTTCGAGTTCTAAAACAACGCGACTAATCAAAGTAGCCGTTATGAATAGTAATAACCACTTTTTAAAATTATAGAAATTTTATATTTCAAAATGGACTTCATTTTTGGATTCGGAATATCGAAATTAGCCTGTGTTGAATTTTTGGTATTTTTCTGGGAACTTCTAATTTTTTATGAATAGTGAAAAATACTTAAAAACAACTTTTTTAATCAAAATAATTTATAGTGATGAATTATACTATTTAGTGGTTTTAAAGTATAATTAGAATATATTTTTACCATTTTATCCAATGGTGGTCATTAGAATTAATTTAACAATGAAATTGGACATAAACAATTGCCAATCTTTTGATATAAATTGTTTCTTAAAAACACGCTATTTGTCGTAACAGTGGGAATTAATTATAAAATTAATTAATTCAACTTATATGTTTGGAATTTTGTAAAATATACATCATTTTTGAATTCGGAATATCAATTATAGCTTAGGGTGAAATCTTGGCCTTGTTCTGAAAAACTTCAATTTTTGATGAATAGTGAAACCACTAAGTGGTAGTTAAATAACTGATTTTTCGTTTAAATGAAATATTACCACTTCTGTGATTTGATTTTCAAAAATCTGACATACATGGTTGTCATTAAGAAGTAAAATGTGGTTCAATGAGATTAAAATAATTTTTTGGTGAATAGTAACTTTTAAGTTCTTAATCGCGATTAGAGGTAATTAGTGTAGTTTAAGGTACAAATAATGTTATAATAATATGAGATGAGCATGAAACTTGTCCTACTCATATTAGATGAGTCATGGCCGACCAAGAAAACCCATGGGTCAACTTTGGGACCCCATGGAGCCACTTTAGTTAGAAAATGACATTAATATATATTTATTTAATGTTAAAATTAAATTGACACAAACATGAGATATTTTACTAAAACAGTTTTTAAGTGGGGTTACACAAGTCCAAATTTTTACTATAAATATTCATTAGAAATATAAAAAGATTTCCTACATAATAGTATTTTCTTTATAATTTTTAGACATTAAATAAATTAAATTATTTATGACATCATTATGATACAGTGATGACCTCATTATTTAACGATTTAAATAAAATGAGAAGATAATGAAAAATCCAAGGCTTACACTTGTCCAAAGCCTATTGGATGAGGATATTTAAAAACCTTATCACCTTATCCTCGAATTATATAAGTGTGGGACCTTTAGAATCCGAAAAGCATTGTGAAATAATGTAACATTTCAATCTTTCCAAAAGTGCCCCTCCTCTCCACTTATAAAAGGCCCCCACCTCTCCCACCTCATTTACACTTTCAAGCCATTTGGCTCGGCCAACCTCTGCCCAAATACTCTCCCAACTTCCCTCTCTTACTCCTAGAAGCCTCACTTTGGGCAGAACTCTTCTCAAGGAAGCCTTTGGCTCAAATCTAAAAGAGTTACCCGATTTTGAGGTAATGTCTTCTCTAATGTTGTTTTGTTTTATTTTTCTTCTCCAACCCCCTAAACTCTTTTTATTCATTTATTTTGTAACAAAACCAGTATCCTCAATATACTAGGATGTTGTTATAAGAAGTATTCGAGCTACACTTACACACACCTACATCTAATGTTTAAAGAACATACGGTTTCTGTGGATGGCGAATTTCTGCCTCACGAAACGATGATTGTTCAACACTCATATAACACCTTCAAAGGTGGCCATTAAGATGTCACTATTTTTATATATGATATATAATATGTTTATGTTTTACTTATGCTTCTGTATTTCTCATTTATGGCATACTTTATGATTTCCATTATGGGTAAAACGCGATAATTTCATTTTAGGAAGTGCGGACTACCGCCCCCTCAAAGTGATTTGAATCGTTAATGCCATATGTGGGATGTATAAAGGATGAAGAAAATGTTATTATACACTATATTATACTGGAATTATATTATAAATTTATATCATTATGATTTAGTTCCATTAAATATGAAATTGAAATGAAAGTAGCGTTCATGCGTACGTACGGCTTACCGTCTCCATGAACGGTGCATTTCATTTCTTACCTCTAAATGTTACGTAATATTATAAATGAATGTATATACTGGATATATAAGATATATATGACATCTAAATCATGAATATAATTCTGGATATAATGGATATTCTACCACATGAACAACTTGTAATTATAAGAAGTTTATTGTTGACTCAAGTTACCAAAGATCGACAAAACGACCGTTATTAACTTAAATAATTACATAATGTTCATAACATTGTAATAAGTGATATAAAAAGGATAATTAAATTTAAAATGGTTCTTAATAAGGTAGATATTAACTCTAGTTTATTATTCAGGAGGTTAAAGAACGGTTGAGTCAAGTCGGACACAAGGTAAGGGAATTTCTTAACCAAATTTCCATTCTTTGGGTTAATCTCCTACTTTCAAATTATGTCATGATATTATTATGTCCTATATTGTATTTGTACATTATTTATGTGTACTTATAGTGAATAGACATTATAGATGTACTTTATTTAAAAAAAATTATCTTTTTAAGGACTTCGTCTCAATCCCCTTTCATTGAGGCATATTTGGTTTTATACACAACTTTCTTTTATACGGTGTATAAACCCCTTTGACTTTTATGTTTATTCAAAAGGAATCTTTTTTATACGAAGCGTTTTACTAAACGACAAAAGGGAATATTTTTCTTTCCGTTCTTATGCGGCGACAACGACTTCTCCGCCACCGTGACCATTATTTGAGATTCGGCTTCCTCTACAAGCCATCATTTTTTTTAATGAAAAATAAATACAAAGTTTTAACTTTCTTTTATTTTGATATTGAAAATGGTTTTGAAAGAATTTTTATTATATCAATGTGTTGTATTTATATCTTGTGATTGAAATGTTGAAATGTTATGTTTCCTTTATGCATGTTTTATGTGATATGATTATGTTATGGTTTATGATATGTTTAAACCTATTCATATGAGGAATGCATTGGACTTAATAAGTGACGGGTGGAGCCCGCTATAGCTCCTCGATGCATCGGAAGGTCTCATGAGACAAACTAGTGTCTTGGAACGAGGCCTTGACAAAATTTTATTTGTGGCCTTGGCACGAGGCCTTGGCTACGTGGTTATGATAGTCTGGCATTATGCATTCCCTCATTATGAAAATGGTTATTGATATTGCATGTGGTTATTCGACCAGTAGAATATCCATGTGAAGATGTAAATGGAATTATCTCGTTTTACTTTTGCCATATTATGTTGATGTTCAAGTTTAAAAGACTTTTGTTTTAGTCATACATTACCTTAAATGTTTATGTTTATTTATGAAAGCTTCCACAATATTGTTATCTTTACTGAGCATCTGAGCTCACCCCTTTCAGTGTTTTAATATTTTCCAGGATGTGAAGAAGTATTTTATGAATGACCTGCAGGGATTGTCAGAAGAGGATATGAGTGTGGACTATGAAGACCATGTTATTGTAGTTTTTCACTTTACAATGTAATGTAACGTTTATGAATGTATCTAGTGTTTCCAAGGATACTAAACTAATCGGTCTTTCGAGACTTGATCTTTTGTGATCATGCCAATGTTACGAAGTAATGAACCGACTCTGGGTAGCTGGGGTCGGGGCGTTACATCCAAGGAATACAAGAAGACCAGTCCAGCCAAACGTGGAAAGGACATCAGCACCACTGACTCCTTATATAGAGGCCTAACAATCTATGTAAAAATCTCAATCCCCTAAGGGTTTTGTGAAAGATCAACCCCAATCCGGGAAGTGATGACCTTTGGAGTATAATTATGACATTTTAATGTAGCTGGCTTCAGTACCAGCAAATCTGTCAATCCTGGACGCATTGAGTTTGTCTGAAGATCTAAGGGAGTCACTCTTTGAATCCTTGTTAAGTCCCCAGGAGTTTGATGATAAAGTAACAATGGCGGAAGTCTACCGAACGGAGACTAGTCCCAAATAATTTCACACTGTCATCTACTTCATAGATAGGGATGAAGACGACATCATGAAAGGGTATTCCAAACCCTTATATGTGTTTGGAAAGATAAATTGAATTGACTGTTTGAAGGATCTTCAGCGACAACATCTCTGGAGTTAACCTCCTCCCATTGAGAATTCTTCATCAACTAGGATATGATGAAGACAACTTGAAACCATTCACTACAACTCTACTAGGATACAAAAAAAGTGAGTAGAAACCATTGGGAGAGAATCAAGATTAAAACATGGATCAAAGATCTCATATCATATTCCAAGTTCCTGGTGGTGCGGTAGAGTACGACCTTCAATGTTCTATTAGGGAGGCCTTGGCTGCATCTACATGCTGCAATTCAATCTTCATACCATGAGTGTATTAAATATTGTACTAATGGAAAAAATAGGATGTCGGATGCTGATAAATCCCTATTTGAGTTATGTGAGTTGCATTACATCGATGCAGGAATCTATGAGTCAGAAGAAAAACATCTTTCAACCTATGAAGTTGACTAGATCAATGCCCCGAATGGATTGGATATGGCTCCTTCCAACCCCTTCCAGTAGCTTGGGGAGGAGTATGTACTACCCATAAATAAATTTGAATGCATAAGTACAAGCCCGAATACAGAATCAGTTGTCTACATGGTCTTTTCTATGACCACAATGTCTAAAGACATAGAAGAACATGATGACTCCCATGTTGTCAGTAAAAGCCTTGTTGAAGATACTCCTAGACCATCCTTGGGACATCAAACTTCCCTTACCTCACACACTAAGGAAAAAAGAAAATTTCTTTACCGATATTAGAGAAGCTATCTAAAAAATTATTTCTCCATAAGAAGGGGAAGATGATCAAGATGAAGATGAAGAAGAAGAAGAATACCTCAAAGATGCCCCTATTGCATTTGAATAGGGTGCTCCCACCACCATCGATGAACATAAGGAGATAAATATAGGCACTGAAAACAACCCACGACCCACTTTAATCAGTGTGTACATGATTTTTGAGTAACATGAGGCATATAACCCCTTCCTAATGAAAAATCGAGATGTGTTTTCCTAGAATTACATTGAGATGACATGATTTGAACCTAAAGTTTCCACCCATCATATGGGATTACCAATCAGTCACCGAGGCTATAAAATGGTAGAAATAAGGACCCACCTGATGCATGCTGCTAAAATATAGGCTAAAGTCGAAAAACAGTTCAAATACAACTTCATACGGGAGGTCCAATATCCAATCTGGCTGGCCAGCATAGTCTTTGTAAAAAAGAATAATGGACATATTAGAATATTCATCGACTTTAGGGACCTTAATCGACATTTCCCAAAAGAAATATTCTCAGTGCAGATCATAAAATTGTTGATCGAGGAAACAACTATATACGAAGCCCTCTCATTCATGGATGGATAATCTGAATACAATCAAATCTGGATGGCTTGAAAAGATGAAGAAGTTACCATTTTTAGGTCCCCTGAGGGAGTGTTATGTTAAAAAGTGATTCCCATTAGTATAAATAATTCCATGGCCACATATAAACGCGCCATACATCGCATATTCAAGACATTCTTGGGAAAATTTGTCAAGTATTATGCCAACGACCTGGTGGTTAATTCATGACAACATTCAAACCACCCGGACGTCCTTGGAACTATCTTCAAAAAATTGAGGAAACACTGTTTAAAGACGAATCCCTTGAAATGTGCCTTTGGAGTTACCTTAGGGAAATTTCTTGGCTTCGTTGTATGCCATCATGGCTTCGAATTCGACCCCAAGAAGAAAAAATCCATTCTTGGCATGTCCCCACATCACAACCTCACTGAGTTGAGAGCTGTTTAGGGGAACCTCACCTACATTTGGAAATTTATAGCCAACCTTGCAGGTAAATGTTCACCTTTCACCAAGTTCATGAAGAAAGGAGTTACGTATGAATGGGATAATGATTATAAAGAAGCATTTGACAACCTCAAAAGATATCTCCTATGCCTGCTGGTGCTCATGATGCCAGTGGAGGGGAGACTACTCATTTTATACATAACTGCCCTGGAATGGACATTAGGTGCCTTCCTCATGTAGAAAGATTATTCCGGTAGAGAGAATATCCTCTACTAACTCATCCAAACAATGATTGATGCCAAAACACGGTATTCGAAGATTGAAAAAAACTGCTGGACCCTAATCTTTGCGGTTTAGAAGCTCAGGCATTACCTAAATCACCATGAGATTAACATCGTCTCCCACTATAACCCACTCATGCATATCCTCAACCATCCCATGCTAAGTGGGAGCCTATCACGATGGGAGGTCATCCATCAACAGTTTGACATATGGTACATGCCCCAGAAGGCCATCAAAGTCTAGGATTTAGCAGAATTACTAGAAAAGAATCCCTTGGAAGAGATGACACCATTGGATACTGAAATTCTAGATGAAAGGTTTTTTCTATCTAGGAGAACCCCCAGATATGGGAAATGTACTTCAATGTTGCTTCCCGAAGCCCCACAGGGAAAAAGATAGAGGATAAAAAGATAAAAAAAATTGGGTCTGGGAGTCATAATCGTATTTTATAAAAAGTCCATCTTGCCTTACTCTTCCTTATTATCGAAAGGGAGTATGAACAATGAAGTGGAGTATCAGGCCCTCATCATAGGCCTAGAATTGTCATTCCAGGAGAAATCCAAGCACCTAAAAATAAATGTTGATTCAGAGATAGTCATCAAATAGGTAAACAGTGAATATGCTATCAAGAAATAAGTATTGGTTCCCTTGATGATCCATGATTGAGAAATGATGGTAGAATTCCCATTAGAACCAATATTGACTCATCTCCCCCGGTCATAGAGTGCTCAAGCTAACGCTTTGGAAAATGTAGCCACATTCTTGGCCGATCCCCACTGGGATGAAACTGTCATTAACATTGCTCACCGTTAGATGGTATTGACCGTTCATCTAGAATAATATGGAGGAAATTGATGAAATAAGCCCCATTCTTATGCCTTATGGTCATACCATTGGTTGGATGATACCAATCAGAAATTACCTTCAGAGTGGGGAACTCTGACCAGTTGGGGATAAAAGGGTGCAGCTCCAAAGGCAGGTAATCAGTTTCACCATGTACAATGGGGTGAACCAAGAGAAGGTCCTCTATAAATGAGGCCTTGATAGAGTCCTTATCAAGTTAATTGATAAAGAAGATACTACTATCGTCATGAAATAAGTACATGCCAGAGCTTGTGGAGTACACCATTCAGCAACCAAGATCTCTCACCAAAACTAGAGGATTGGGTATTACCGGCCCACCATGATACCAGATTATGCCATATTCACTAATAAGTTCCATTCCTTCCATGTTAATTCTAATTTCATACACCACCCCCTAGAGTTGCTTCAAGCGGGTAAATACTCATGGCCATTCGTCACCTGGGGGATGGATGTTGTGTGACCGTATCCTCCCACTACAGCTAGACAATTCAAGTTCATAATCACAACAACCAAATTATTTTCTAAATAGGATGAAGCCATACCCCTTAAGGAAGTTGGGATGAAAAACATTGTCATCTTTCTGAAGGCCAACATCATCACCGGATTTGGTGTCCCTCATACAATATTAATATACAATTACACCAATTTATGCTCTACTAAGCTGGATAAGCTATACCGAGAATATGGAATCAAGGCCAAAAGGTCATCCCGCTACCACACAGTGGCCAATGGGCGAGTAGAATCTTTCAACAAGGCCTTTTCCAACATACTTTAAAAGATGGTTGACAAGGTTGAGAAATCATGGCCAAACAAGCTCCTTCATGATTTATGGGCCTATGTGACCATGACTCGCACCACCACTTAGGCAACCCCGTACTCACTAGTATACGGGGCAGAGGTAGTGTTACCTATCAAAATCCAAGTTCCTTTACTTCGTGTGGACATTTGTGATCAAATTTCCTTATACAAGCAATCCAAATGAAGATTTTTTGAACTGGAGCAGTTAGAAAAAAAGGCTATACACTCTGCACTATTTGGAAATATACCAAAACCGGATTACACGAGCCTTCAACAAAAATGTTCTCCTTAGATATTTCCTCAAAGGGGAAATGGTGTTAGTCCTCATATCCCCGATTATACTAGGGGATAATCCCCAGAATCTTGAACCAAAGTGGGAAGGACCATATGTCATACATCAGGTCTATTCCAATGGATCATACACCTTGATATCTATGGAAAAAAATCTCATCACAGCTCCCAGAAATGTGATGTTCTTGAAGAAATAATTCACATAAAAATGCCCCATCATAAATCCAATCTCTACGATGTTAAACTACGAGTCATAAAAAAATATCATGGCATGGTCCAAACTCTAAGACCTTAAACTATGAGTAACGACAAATACCCGTGTAAATGTCAAAACTCTAAGACCTTAAACTATGAGTAAAAAATTTCCCCATGATCCAAACTCTACGACCCTAAACTATGAGTCCTAAAGGATTCCCCCATGATAAGGTCCAAATTTCAAGATCTTAAACTTTGAGGTAACAAAATGATCCCATATCATAGTCCGAACTCTACGAACCTAAACTAAGATTCATAAAAATGTCATCTTGTGTCATAATTCCAAGTTCTATGACATTAAACTATGATTTTAAATAAAAGATTCCCCTGATGGCATGTTCCAAACTATAATACCTTAAACCATGAGTAACAAAAAATCCTAAACATTAAGGTCTGAGCTGTAAGTACTTAAAATACGAGGACAAAAAGTCCCCATGTCATGGTACAAACTGTAATACCTTAAACTATGAGTCATATTCCTTTACACAGGACATTAAACTATAAGGAACATGCCCTCTCCATAAGACATTGAACTATGTTGCACAAAACATCTTAATTTCATTGTAATAAACTACATGATCTTTTACCGAACTACGTACAACAAGATTCCTGCCCTCGTAGGATATGTAGAGACGCCTCAATCATCGATCATGGACTAAACCCCATAAAACATTCTTCGATCACACCCCTTATCTACCCATATTTGTAAAGGATACCCTAATCACTCCATGTTTCTCACATTGAGTACAAATCTCATGAGATTAGAAATGGTGATAGAGATTGTCCTATGAAGCTTAACAATGGGGAAACACGGAAAACCTGACAACCTTAAGGGGTAGATTGAAAATTACCCTACTCGTTGGACCAAGACAAACTAGTACATGGCACACACAAAACTACATAAGGCTTGATTCATGCCCTTGTAGGATATGTAGTGATTCCACGATCTTCGATCCTAGCCTAGCCCCTCCGGGAAAGAAAATAAAATGGCCCCCATCATATTATCTATCACCTCACACATTCAAAGGATAATTTGTAACCACTCCCTGTTTCCCACGTCGAGTTTAACTCTTGTGAGATTAGGACCAGTGGTATGTATTATCTTATACAAGTAAACCATAGAGGAGTATGGTAGGACTGACACCCATATCAAGTAAAACCAAAAATTCCATCAAGTGTCCCAAACACATCGAACAAACGTTTGTAGGGAACATCCCGAACAATGTGTGGCTTGATTCCTTCTCTTTTAGGATACATAATGACGCTCAAACTTGACATCCTGGCCCAGCCACCAGAAAAAAATGCCACTTTTTCCCCCATGTGTGGTTCATACCTATCTTGAAGTTCCAAGAAGGTCATAGTTAGTCATGGTCTAGGTATTATCACATTCCCAGGAACACCTTTCCCGTCTGTCACACTCCATACCTTGGGAAAACATGGATTCTCATAATCATCTAAGGCCATCTAGGATGTAAGACCAGTGTCCTACAGACACCTTTGATTGACTATGTATATCATGACCTGGTGGCTCTGCGTACATTACCGACAAAAATGGCCACCAATCAATAGAAAATTCTCCCCTTGGAGATATCTCTTTTACCTCAGTATGCCCAATGGATTTCAATCCCCATGTCATCCCTCTGGATTCAAGTCACCCCCAGGACAATGGTTTACACCTTCTATCATCACTTACCTCTAAGGAACAGTAGAACACCCTGAATGTGATTAGCCTAAAACTCTTGAAGACCTCTGTAAGGCCATAATCGTCCTCACTATATGACGTTAAACTGAAAGGTCAAAATCATCATCTCCGCATGACGTTAAAATGCAAGGCCAAAATTTTCCTCATCGCAAAACATAAAACTGTAAGGCCAAAATCATCCTCACCACATGAAGTTAAACTGCAAGGCCAAAATCATCCTCACTGCATGACGTTAATCTACAAGGCCAAAATCATCCTCACTGCACGACATTAAACTGCAAGTCCAAAATATTCCTCACCACACGACGCTAAACCTCAAGGACAAAATCTTCCTCACCTCACAATGTTATACTACAGGGCCAAAATAATCCTCACTACATAACGTTAAACCACAAGGCCAAAATAATCCTCACCACATGACGTTGAACTGCAAGGCCAAAATCATCCTCACCGCATGATGCTAAACTGTAAAGAAATGTGTTTAGCCTAAACAATAACCCTAATGTTGGATTAACTATTCTTATATGGTTACAAGAAACCCTTTTGATCCATTGTTTCTCACATCGAGCATAGCTCACGTGAGATTAGGGATCTTAGAAAGAGATCCGATGTGACATTATGGAAAAATGGCTCAGAAATTTTGTCCTAGAAGCACGACCCTAAAAGGCATGTCACAGTTCCCTCCCCCAAGAGGAACCCCTTTTCCTATCCAGGTGATGTTAAATGACCGGGTATCCCAAGGATAGAACGAATAACTCACCTTTTGTACGAGTTAGATCTACGTAAGGGACACCATTCCATGAGAAAATTACAACCCAAATTCCACCAATATATCCTGATATACCTATGATATATTTCAAACTCTATAATTTAAGTGATATTGAATCCCCATAAACCTCAAAGGCCATATGGGATAGAAGGCTAGTGTCCTACATACACCATTGATTGACTATGCATATCATGCCCCAGTGGTTCTGCAGACATCGCCCACAAAAATGGATGTCAATGAAAGGAAAATTCATCCCCAGTAGAGTCCTCCCATATATCAGTATTCCTAATGGCTTCCAAGCCTCATTCCACCTCTCCTGATTCAAGTTCCCTTGATGTCAGGGTTTATATTTTCCCACTTTCACACATCTTGGATATATCAGAACATATGGGACAGATTCACCTTTAGTCTCTTTTGATGTTTCTAAAAGATATCCTATCTACTTGTGGGAAGGATATATACATGCAAAGGAAGAGTTCCCCCAATAATTTTAGGGTTTCCCTATCATATTTTAACTAAAAATATTCCTTTTATGATTAGGGGAACCCCTGGTCGGAGGTCACACACCATATTTAGAAAGCTCCCAATCTTCATGATCCTCAATGGCCATCAGAGGTGGAAGGCCAGTGTCCTAGGAACACCTTTTATTGACTACGCATATTATGACCAGGTGGCTCTGCATACGTTGCCCACAAAAATAGCTGTCAATCAAAGCCATATTTTTCTCTCAGAGATTCCTTTCTAGCCTCCATATGCTCAAATGAAATTCGCGTCTTATCACACCCCAAGATTACGAAAACTCATCGATAAAGGCTTATGTACCTCCTTCTTCCCAAGTTCCCCGGACATAGAAAAGACTCTTAACTAAAATGACCACTTTCCATCTCTCCCTCACATAGGTAAGAAATGTGAGGGAAAAATTTCCCACTCAAGGATGATGTGAATGTTCCTAATGTTCTCAGACAACACTACTCAATCCAGCAACCTATTGTGGTTCCCATCATCAAGATAAACCCAAAATTTGGAAAATACGACCAGGACATCAGGAATGGAAGGCCAATGTCTTGGGAAAACCTTTTCTTGACTATGCATATCATGCTCCGGTGGCTCTGCATAGGTCACCCAGAAATATGGCCATTAATCAAAAGAAAATTCATCCCTAGGAGAGTCCTTTCCTACCTCTGTATGCCTAAGTCGGATCTTGATCCTCATGCATGTTCAAAATCTAAATATCGAGTTTCATGAAAAATATCTAACCCATGTCTGATGGATACTAGAACATTTCTGACTAATGGTCCCATGTTAGGGCCTTACCCTATTAAATTTGGTCAAATCTGTTCGATCTAAAACACCAGTATAAATTTTGAATGGAAGGAATATGAACTGCCAGTAAGAAAAAAAGGCGTTATGCTCGCTAGAGGGAAAATCCACTGAAGGAACCTCTGGGTAAAAATTTAATATTAGTTCGCTAAAAAAAATTCATTGATCCATCATAAATGGCGTAAAGCTTGTTTGGTCAAAAACCCACAAAGGGCGGCCTAAGAAAAATCCAAGTTATACCTGCTAAGCTCGTATCAAGCAGGCTTATGGAAAAATTAGGGTTATAATGAAAAATGCTCAAAGATTCGTGAGGTCTTCGATAAAACCTCAAATATAGTCGAACTACGCTCGCTAATTCACTTGGCTCAGGTAAAAATTAGAGCTCGATTCAGTTATATCATCTTACTGATTTCAATTCATGGTTTAAAATTAACACTTGATTGAAATAATACTGACAGGAAGAGACATAAAAGATATATTTAAAAGACAAATCAGTTTCATTGGGTTCAGAAAAAAATAGAGGAACATCCCCAATTCAAAGTCTCTCCAGAGTAAATATGGTGGGGGGGGGGGTACATGCCATAATTTAGGAAAAAGCTACAATTGGGCCCGATTATCCCTTTCCAAAAGAATGGTGAGAAGTTTCCATGGGTCATAAATGGATTTTCACAAATAATTTATTTCCTCCATTTCATCTTTGAATATCGGGCGCACCCGCTCTAGGATAGCTTTAAGGCCCCGCCCCTTCTTATGGAAGACTTCATGATTGGTACACAAAGAGTCCAGTAACTCCCTCAACCTGGATGCATGGGATTCACACTCCCGCAACTCCTCTTCTCAAGCTGCCACAAAATCACGAGCCTTCCCCTCCTCGGCCATCAGATGATCAAATTATTCTGATATATCTCATAAGGTTTCCACATGGTGATGGGAAGAATTAAACCTGTCCAGGTTGTCCTCACAGGAGGTGAGGTCTTCTCAAGAAATGACTATTTAGTAAATAAGGAAGTGAACATGCTGATAATCACAACCACCATAACCTAGCTCAGCATATAACTACTGAAAAATTTCACCCTCATCAGCCAAATTGGCAAGGGGTGTCTCCATAGAGACAGAACGTAACTGGCGCCATGCCCCTTTGCGCACTGCTTGGTGTCTCACCACGACACCGACCCCTCGATCCTCCCAAGCCCCCATGTGTTTTTAATATGGAAGCATAGTCGTAGGAGTGGGTATGGACCTAAGTCTAGTCAACCAAGGTATGAAACCCTCTTTTCCCTTAGATGGCCCGACCATTGGAGCCGAATATGGAGGACTAATTTTAGTCTCTCGTATGATTGGTGATGCTCAGTTGGTGCCCGTCCCATAAAGATCTTGGGAAATATCCATGGGAGGAGGGTAGTATGAATCCCTCCCTAAAAAAATGGATTATACTAAAGAAACCCCTTCTATATGGTTTTAATGAAGGATCAAGCACCTTATCACCACAAGAACGGGTGCAGGATGTGTATCCATCTTGGTTGCTGAAGGGAAAGAAGTAGAAGGCGTGGATATTGTACCTCTCGCAACGAAGGGAATGTGTGGTGTTGTTGTTGGAGCAGGAATGAGACAAGAAATAGTCAAGGGTTTTTGTACCTGATGAACTAGTTCTTTCAGCATCCCCACGAGGTAACAATCAACCCATAGTTGGGAATACTCTAGTGATAGGAAGGTGGGCCCCATCGTGTTAGGAATGATAATCTCTCTAGAAGTACCTTCAGGCTTCCTCATAAGACACAATTGACAGAGAACCACATGATGAAATTCTCTCCTTAGACGAAAAATCATAAGAAATGCAGTCTATTGAAGGCATCCAAACTTCCTGGAAAACCGGTAGGGGAGGTGTGGTTCATAGATAAGTACTCGGTCTACTTGGGCAGTGAGCATCCCGTCCCGAAGATTGATGAGGTATGAAAATTCCTCCAAGGAACTACCCCTCTCACCTCTCAATGATCTATTAGGGGTAGGATTTGGTGAAAATGAGAAATGAGAGGTGTCATTCAACAACACTACTGCATCGGTAAAAGTTAGAGTCCGAGGAAGAATATTAGAAATGTTTAGAAGAGTTGGATGAAAATCCGAATGGGGAACCCATGTGGTATGCTGATACTCATAACAGAAGAAGTTTTCCACTATCCACCCATATAGGAATTGGAATAGTCTTCTGAGACAGTGCAGAGTCCTTCCTTCCTGAATCTATCCTAACAATTCATAAAGGCGGGTGAGGGTAGTAAGATCCAAATTAATGGGTCAACCCTCCTCCAACATGGTTTCCATCATCAATGTAACAGACCGAACCCCATTTTATATGTCACGGGACGAGAAGAGCCATCCACTTAAGAACGTGGTGAAGAAACCTGTTAGCCTAAGGGCAGGTGAAGTTTTAGGCCAAATCTCATATCCCAATGTGGCATACAACCCTACTTCAAGGGTTGCACAACATGACCTTGGATTCTGGTAGGAATAACAGGTTGGGTGAGTTCGACTATGGCGCACCTTCATCTTAGGTCCATTCGTCTTCAAGAATAACCTTATCAATGATTCAAATGGGATGAAAGAACGAGCTTCGAGGGGATGATCAAGTGATCCTGCTGCCATGACTAGTAAATTATTTGTCAAAGGAGACACATGATTAGTGTCATTCCATGTGGTGGCTACAGGGAGAAACTCGTCATACATCTCTCTGAGGATAGGGAGACATCCAAGCTAGTAGATGTTCCATAGACTGATCCCCACCTCTCCATGCAGTAGATGAAAGGTGTTGGGGCTTGAACACCAGTGACTCAAGAATTCTAGAAGGATTTCTCCCAGAGAGAAGGCCACAAATTAAGACTCTCAGGGTTCATGGTGCATGATCACTACTTTCAACTGATCGGGGGACTCCAGACAGGTCTCATGCACCCAAAATGCCCAGACCTACTCATCGGAGAAACATCCTCCAGCACGCAAATCCCACTTGGTGCTCTACCCGCCACTGAGATTTTCTCAAAAAATGCTGACAATGTATGGGAATCTTTGAATGTCTAGTCTCATGACATCATTTTGGAAACCATGGTTTCCTTGACTCTATGCCAAATCTCACAATATGAAAACGTTTTCTTGAGTAGGAGTGGTGATGACTTCTCCAATTGGGGAAATGTTCACACGATCACGATCTCATGGTGCCTCTAAAAGGATGATAGGGATGTCAGGGTCAAGCAACGACAGAGGCACGTCTGCAGGGAAACCAAATCTATAAAGTGGAAACTGAATGGAAAACAGATAAGCTAGAAGCTTTAATGTTAAGAAGACCATCAGAAAGAAGTCACAGGGAATGACATGGGTTTGAAGATTATAATAACTATTCCTTGCCATTGCATCCCTCATCTTCATCGATTTGTCAACAGTCTATGAATCATCCATTTTAGCATGCATAGAAAGATCCAGAAGCCGATGAGAAGTCAGTCTGATAAAAATTGTTAAGAAAAGGCTATGAAAAAAATGACTAAAGGACTTAAAACACGTCTGAAAAAAGGATCAATGTACTATTCATAAAAGAGGTACATGAAAAGAGAAGTCCACGTACAACATAACACTCGGAAGGTACTCCGCCTACAGCTATGGTATGAAGATACTATTCACTACATAAAAAATGGTACGTAGAGTGACCGTGAAGTGCAGGTCTGCAAACCAATGGCCTGAGAACCGAACGATCCACGGAACATAGAAACCGTGAGCCTCATCCGTGGTTAAGTTTAAATTCAAAAGGTGTGGATTAAAATTTAAGTCCGTATTAATAGTTTTTGAGGATTGGTTCACTGATCCATGTTCGGTACATAAACAAGTCAGCCGCATAGCCTCCTTCTATGTGGAATCTGGATTTTATGTTTCAACTTTCACAAACCCATTAATGGAATCCAAAATGCGGTACACGAATGGGGAAAATGGTGAGGAAATCGATTTGCGATATGTACAGAATAGTTTGTGAAATAGGTTTTTTCAAGGAACATGGTACGTGAAAGTGAAGGAGGGTGGGAAATAGGGAGCAATTTTCACCATGAGAAACGATAAAAGACAAATGACATGGCCCCCTATATATAGGTGTGGTCCCCTCCTACTGGGTATACCAATTCTACCCAGAACCATTTCATTTCAAGATGGATTTTATATCAGAATAGTCTGCTTTTTGTTCCAAACAACCACTATTATGATGGGGAGAATTTGTAAGGTTCTGAATATTCTTCTAAGGAGAAGAAATACCCCGAAAATCACTTTGTAGAAGGAATTAAGCACTTCTATAAGTTTATCAAGGTGATAGAACTCAAATTGAGTTGTATTTCATTGAAGGATCATGAAGGAATTCATGTTTTTAAATGTCCTATGTACCATCACCAGGAAAGGTACGCGAAGAATATAGATCATGAACCATCAAGTATACAGGACGGTCTACAAACCACTGACCCAAGAAATGATGGCCAGTGAGTTGGGAAAACCGCGAACCACATCAACTGGAGGAGTTCTATGTGGAATAACATCGGCGTAACCTGCCATAAACCCCTCAGTTCGCAGATTAATCAGATGAACAGGGTTACACAAACAATTATCTCAAACCAATGTCTCTGAAATCCATGGTTGATTGAGTCTTCTCTGGGTTAGAAAACTTCTTCAATGTGCCCCAAAAAATGGGGCCACACGCCCATTAGATACGATCTATCTGATGCTCTATAAAAGGAGCACAATAAAAGAAGAAAAAAGGAAAATAGGAGATAGATAGAGCGAAGGATGGGCAATGATATCTTGAAGTAATCTCAGAGGTGGCAGTCTAGCTTTTGTCTTGTTTCATAGGCGAATCATGAACCACGAACCACTTCTTCCGCAGGTACAACTGGCTGCGAACCATAAAAATAGGGAATTGAATAATATTAATAAGAACCACAAACCCAACTGGTGAAATGAGAAACAAAGACTTTTCATCAATGAATTTCCTATGAATGGTAATTCTACCGACTCTCTTTCAAAATGGCACTCCGTATAGTGTACTGCTACATAGACTGAACCACGCGTCACGTAACTAATCGGTACACAGATAAAACCCAAAGTGGCACAATGAGCCACATACCACTTTGGTACGTAGTTGGTGATACCCATGCCCACATACCACACCAGTATGGAGATGAGCCTCCTACTTGCATACCACTATAGAATGTTGAGCCTTCTCCACCCCGAATGAGAAATTGGTATGCAGAATGGGGTTTTATCAGGTATCGTTCCCTCCGGTTCTAACCTCACCCCTCCGTTAACATATATTACTCTATAATCCCTCTACTAAATAGTTCAACGACACTAGGCCAAAGACACCTATAAATCCACTAGACCTGTATGATCAGGCCATTGACCGCATCAATGTGCCCCATTGAGTCTACATACCCATGGTAAGTGGAGTCACGAAGGCCCTCCCAACAAAGGTGCGAGCTTCAGGAATGCCTGTAAGGCTAAAATACTACAGTAACCCAAAGTCCAACCTTGGGATGCTATTTTGAACCTCCATATTTTTGGGATTAAGAGTGATCGCTTGCTTTTCCATTTAATAAGGAACAATGATCAGTTGAAGGGGTTACATTCTCACCCCCCTTTTATGAGGATGAAACTCCTCCTCTTCCCAGAACATGTTCTGGAGCCCTCCCACTGAGGTAAGTCCCCAATATTCCAAGGTATGGCTGTGTGACCTTTAATTACATTTCACATGGAAAGGTTCATCTCTCCATGAGCTCTCCCATGGTATCCCCAACCTCTTCCTCCTTAGGCTCTCTCTCTCCCACCAGTAGGGGAGGAGGCATGTGCATTGTTGAATCTTTCAAATCCTCTTGTTTCTCAAACTAATCATGACTCATTTGGGCTTAAAGGTTTGTGAGGATTACATCATCATCACACAATATGAACTATGAGAAAATTAATTCTTGATCAAATTAGGATACGTAGGATGCCTTCCAAAAAGCCCAAGCTCAAAAGGGTACCCATCCATAAAGGGTCCACCCAATCATGTTCCTCAAATGGAAATCTTCCATGCATAAGTCCCACAAAATCCGAACTATGTGGGTTCTGATTCCTCTCCCAAGGATACATAAGAAGCCCTTCTTTTGGAACTGATCCCAACATCTAGTCACCATCCATCCCCCTGGATGATGATAAACTCTATAGCACCTTAAAATATGGCTAAGTCCGTATCACCTCCGTGGCATAAAAAATATTCATGCTCACGACGAGCTTGAAAAAAAGCGTAGATCATGGATACAATATTTGTGAATGAACCTAGGATTCGTGAACATATGAACATGACATAAATATATAAGAGAGTCATGGAGAAGGAGAAAATCCTCTCTTAGAAAGGTGTAGCGAGATTGACCTCCCATCCTCTAGACCAACGGAGTCCTTAAGTGTCATTGGCCAAATCTTCAGCTGATGAGCACCTACCTTTGGAAAGAAGGTCCATGAATCATGGATACCAGGGCCATTGGGCATTCTTGGCTCCATGAATAAACCCATTAGAGACCATCCAAGGAATTTATATATCAGAAGGACTGATTATAAGAGTTCTTGACCCCCAAACAATCACCTGCTGGGACGAACAATTCCCCAAAGGGATAATTCAATATTCATTAATGTATAATGACATTGAATGGGTCAAAACAAAGGAATGGTAAATTCGACAAGAGCCTGTCTCTATGGAGAATGAGACAAGTGATGATCCTTGTCATTCCATCTCTGCACCGACCATACACTCGCCACCCCAGAGGTGGAACAATATTATGAGATAATTAATATCTTATAATAATCACTTATTCCATGTCTTTCATATAAATTTCACAAATCATACTTGCGGGCCTATCCAATGAGATCTTTTTATCATTTGAGAATATCATATTATGCACACTAAACATTTTTTATGAGTCTGATATCATATGAAAAATAATCATACGTGGAAAATATCTTACATTCTAGTCTTATTATGTATTTATCATCATACTAAGTTTGTTTTGATACAAAATGGTATGTATCTTATGAAATTATGAAACCAAGAAGTAACTTCCTAAAAGATTTTCATAACCACTTCAAATTATTATAAGACCTTATCAACCACTTTAACTCAACTCAAAACATAATACAAAGGTATTAATTCATCCAATATAACAAATTCCATATACGTCACTCCTTAGATAGTATATTCATCTCTTCATGTATCTTGACCTATTGAACAATAATTCTTTAATATCCCTATTAGTTTTCTAATTAAAAATCCAATTAAATGTTTTAGATAATAATATCAACATAAAAACATTAATTTAACTTAAATAATAACTCATAAATCATAACATGTAAGGGATTCCTCCCTAAATATATCAGAATATTTTTTAAGGTATAAACAACTTCTTGTTCTTTTTCATTTTTAAAGATAATAGATCACTCATATCCTCAAAAAACATTGAATTTACTTCCTATAGACTCATTGATAATAAATATAAATCATCTCCATGAATCAATTTGGGGTACTTGAACCATGAACTATGTTCTATGTGATATATGGTTTATTGGATATGTGGGAGTTCCAATTTATTTTGAGGTGAAGCTTCAGTTATTGGTGAGTTGAGTGTTATAATTGGGTAGTAGGATGTTTAATGATACTTTTTGGATGTTTTTGACATGTGAGGGTAACCTAATAGCGGGGTTAGCCTATACTTGAGATCACCATTTTATATAGTAATCATGGGTACATGCCTGCATTTAAAACTAACGCATGGGAGGTTCTATCTGGTATGTGGTGTGAGAATGGATATTTATTATTTATTGTGGATCCAAATCCAACATTATTGAATCTAATATGGATATAGTGTGGGTAAATTATTCTAGTTTTGTAATGACGACTTTGTGGTGGGTGATAATGTAGTAATCCTTGTAAGGAGTGACATGAATTGAGATTTCTCAATGAGATTGTCATGAAGTGGGTAATGGTCAGTGAGTTAGATGCATGCGCCTAGGTTTTAGGATGCATGAATCATATGATTATGATTTAGTTATGTGATTGAGTAGTACATGAGTGTACACCTGTTGGATTTTGATGAGATAAATATGGTTACTATATATGATTTTGTTAGAGGTTTCTTGGGGGTATCACTCTGCCTTAGGAGAGGAGTGTGTTGGTAGGAATGATTTTTTGGAAAAAGATCTATTATGTGAGGTACAATGTGCACTCAGTATAAATGATGTCTATTTATTATATAGATTGGAGACTGTCCATGTGCAGGTTGAGGATCGATGGGTAGTTAAAACATTTTAAAACCTATAATTATGGGTTTTTGGATAAGAATGTGAGGTTTTAAATCTATAATATATAGTGTAATCCTAGATGGATGATTTTAGGGGTTGACAGGATGGATGAGCATGGATTGGGAGGAGTGAAACATGTGCATTGATGGGACCTAATTGGGTCAATTTTGGTGAATATTATAATGGAATCCACATTGAGGGGAGACACCATTGGCCATTTGAGGGTGTGAATCAAGTTACAAGTGTTTTTTATGATCATTAAGGATAATGTTCCTAGAGATCTATGAATGGGTGGTGATAAATGTTTAATGTTGGTACTCAAATATGAGTGAGAATACCATGTTTAGTTATCATGTGTAGTAATCTAAAGAGAATGGGCGAAAATGATAATTTTTGGCATCAATAGAGTGATGAAAAGGATACTCATATGGTGGAGGAGAATCATATTTTCTATGAAGGTATGAACCTCATATTATAAGGGTCACGTGTTAGAGCTGATGTACTAGGAACAACTGATTGTACTTGAATTTCATGTATATTAAATGTATTTAATATTAATTTAACATCTTATTACACGTTGTTCATTGTTTCTACAAGGATTTAATGTAATTATGTCCTTAAGTATTTGTCGTATTGATAAGGTAATAGAAGTTCCGCACTATGATGAGAACCTTGAAGTGAATTAAAAATATAATTAATATAGTTCTGTGGTTGAATAATGTACTATGATAGGATACGTAGTATTTAGATCATTAGGATAGTGTGATTATAATCTAATGAGGCTTCTTCTCATGAAGTTAGCACTTCGTAATCTCCATGATTGGATATTATGAGAACAAACCTACGAGTAGGAAATCTGCATGATTTTGTGTCATCAAATATTCCTATATGCAAGTGTGTTTAATGGACCTTAGACTTTAAGAATGTCATTAATGTATGTCATGACCTATGAACATAGATTTTTTTGGAAAAAACTGTAATTACATGTATTGGAAGGAAGTAGGGTATGCTGGGTGCATCACGATTTATATACAATTAAAGGATATATTGAGGAAGGATTTATCACTTCCATCTTTATGGATCCTGATATGTCAGCTCTTTAATTAGAATAGGATCATCACATTAAATTCCATGGCCATATTGTAATGTTGTGTTTATTTCGGATAGTCAAAGTGAAATGTATAAAGTAAATAGTTTGATGATACCATCGTGAAACCTACTTCATGAGATATTGTAAGAAATGGATTATGTTATATAGTGAGTGTGTGTATGTGGTTGTTGACATTGAAACATTAATTTATTTCTCCTAGGTGCCTTGACCATTTTATAGATAGTAATCTTAGACTTTAAGAAAACCCACCTATTTCCAAAGAAAAATTATCTTATAGGGTCACACACTTAGTGTTTTTGTTGATATTGAATAAATTCTTTTTGAGGTTCATTAATATAATTAATATTATTCTCAAGTTTGAGGAATCATTTTATTCACAATATATTGATCACATAAATTAAATAAATATTTATTCTCTAGCGCATGAATAAAAATATATTTATTTTTTATTGAATATTTAATAAATATTTATTCACTGGTATGTGAATGATATATTTATTTATGAATAAAATTTTTATTCAGGTGTTAAATAAATTCAAGAGGAGTTCAATTGGACCTATAATGTGTTCAGTGATAAATTTTAATTAATAAGATGGTTAAAGAATATTTTTTATTTCATAAGTTTTCACATGCCAAAAATTAATAATAATAATAATAATATTATATAGCATGGGGTTTGTTAAAGGTAATAGATGATATTTAATGGAAGAAATGCAATTAAATAATATTTTAACCTAAATCCTAACTCTATAAATTGACTGTAATTTCTATTGTGTAGAGAATCAAAAAACTAAGAATAGTGAATTGTTACACACAACAAATTCTATCTCAACACATCCTTCTCTCTCTCTCTCAAGATCAAGAAGTGAAAGAGATATTTCTTCAAGACTAAAGAATGTGGGATCAATAACGAATAATGAAATACATTTGAATTACCATGATAGAACCCGTAGATCGAGTGGTGTTGCTCGAAGATCATAAAAGCACATGTGGTCACCCCCAGAGGGATTCTATCCTTGGATCCTCACTATGAAATAGTGGTAATCAAAAAAAAAATTTTTGGATGATTAAAATTCACTAACGAAGAAAGTTACTATGACCAGGTTTTTATTTCTTCAAACATTCAATAAATTAATTATAAATTTGACGTTCAAGATCCATAATTTTGGTTTCAAGAAACACTAATTAAAATAAAATTTAACATATCTTCCACCTTCATAGGATTCCTATATAGTAAAAACCTACAAGTGGTTTCAAAGTGATATTGTTGAAATTTATAATTATTTATTTCATTATTTAATTATGGGAAATTGTGGTTAGATTTTCATTTCATTTTATTTGTTCATTAATCATATTTTAATTAACAGGTTATCAACATATTAATTACGTTTTCTTAGTGTTTAATTTTATTAATGGTCTAATAATTAATGAATAAAATCAATAGATTCCATAACTAATTTACAAATCCTTATCAAGGAAAACTAGGATAGATAATGTGTATCCGAAGAACACACCATGTTACCATGTGCATTAGACCTGGATACACCGAGCATTTAATTACATGCGGTTCTTTTATTACACACCATGTTTTAACCGAGCCAACCTAGTACATGAAAAATGGATACATAACATATATTTGGCCTATAAATGTTGTAAATTCTAGCTGATTTAACATGCCAAAGCCCCATTAATTTGACTCCGATACATAGAAAATGAGATTGACTGGAAATTAATTTTTTTATTATGAAAACACTTTTGAGGAAAAAGTGAGAAACCAAACATGAATTCATTACCACACCACTACATCAGACCACAATTTCACCACATCACCATTTAAACACTTCACCACTTACAAACAATAAAATCAATGCCAAGAAATCATGAACCAAGGCACAAACATTAGACAAGTAGACCAATCCTCAGAGCCAGCCTCCCCGAACGTCCATCAGTGTGACCATCGAAACCAGCCCAAATCCTCTCGTCAGAAAACTCCAGACGGAGTTCGCCCAACTAACCTGTGACGTGAGATTAACCTCCAAGAAGAATCCATCCACAATAGGACATTTAAAAAACAAAATGAAGATCAGGCCACCCTGATGCCGCACCCTGCTCCGTATATAGCTCGGTCGTTCTTCCTTCACCCTTAACCACAAATCCTCATTCATCTTCAACCAATTGTCATGATCACCCAGCATTTACCGTGATCAAAACACACACAATTTTTGAAACTTACTGATGCCACAAAAATTCCCAAATACACCCTTGATCACCAAAAAATGAGGCCGTTGAAGAAGAAGTATTGAGGTTGCTTCACCTTCTCCGATGCCACCCTTAGTGCGAAACAACCAGCATCTGAAACCAAGATCATCCCCCTCTGTGCACAGCAAAAAGGACACGAGCCACACCGGAACTTACTGGATGATTCCGAGACGTACTGGATAATCCAAGGAAGTGGTGAGAAATAGGAGATCAAGAGAAAAAGGAGCCACCAAGCCCCATCCTTATCAGATCTGGATGATGTAGCACTGTCGAGATTCGCCGATGCCGACCGCAGAAGCCGAAGGAAAGACAAGCCTCTTCGAAGCCGAAAACTGCTAGATATCGATGACACTAGGACCAGAAGCCAAAGGCGTGACAAATCTCTCCAGATCCCTGGCTCTCCACACCACACCAGAACACACCACACCGCACCGATGAAGAAGACACCACGAACCAATCCCTACCAAAGGGGAAAGTGGAAACCGAGAACTTGAGAACCCTAGCCACCTCAGGTTTTCACTCAGATGCTACTCAGAGGTCCCTAGATTAATCCAAAGGACAATCTAGTGTGTAAATGTATTTTACACATCATGTAGTCTCAAATTAAATAAAAAAATTAAAAATTAAATTAAATTGAAAAGAGAAACATTAAAACCTTGTTTTCATCATTGGAACACCAATGTGAATTTTTAAATTTAATAATGGGTTGAAAGAATATTAAATTCGTAATTAATTTATTTTAATTAATACATCATTATTTATTTTTTCATTTATTTTCCATGAATTAAATAAATTATGTGTATCTATAATTAAGTTCAGATGATCATTAAGATTTAAAGGAATTAATTAATTAATGTAGGTGTATTTATCTTAAATAATATATAATAAATAAATAATTGAATTCTATCTAGTTACTTTGTCATATTTGTTTCATGTATAACCATTCATGAGCTTGACCAGGACCTATTTATTAATCGGATGTTTTAATTTAACTTATTTCATGAGTTTTCAATGAGTTATTATTAAATTAAATATGATGGTCTATATTTTATCCATCCCCCCATTATTATATAGGACCTTTGTGTCTAAAGATATTTATATAATCCCCATTTAACCAATAATTTGGATCCCCTCACCTACGTTTGAGTCATAAATACATGTAATTAATAGAGTATCAGACAACGTGAGGAGGAAGATCAAGATGAAACCATTATGATGCCTAAATTGGTGATACATTAGTAGAGAAGATGAATAACATAAATTATGAAAAAATTGGGAAAAAGGATTCATTTCCCTAGGTTATTGGTTGGTTTAAAGTCTACTCATTATATAAAATATTAGATAAATCTCACGAATGAATCATTTAATTAATTAATTATTTCTATGTACAAAATTATTTATTTTAAGGATTCATGGTCATGGTCACATAAATAAATGAATTAATATGTAAATATGGAATTTAAATAAATGTATTATGTAAAAATTATTTATATAGAATAGTTAATTAATTTATTAACATATACTTAATATTAACAAGACATGTAAAATATAGAACAAGATAACATTTATTAATAATGAATTAAATAATTTAATTATGTGTAAATGTTTTATCCCAAATGTTTAATTAAATAACATAATATTAATATTAAAAAGACACATAAAGAATAAACCAAGATAAAATTTATTCTTAATTAATTGAACTCCAACAAACTAAAATTAATTCAGACTAAGCATTCTGTTACCTGATTAGAATCAAATCTCTATAGAACTATGTGTTTGACCAACCCTTGTTGGGAAACTTACAATTATAAGGGGAGTAATTATGAAGGTTTTGGGTTGAATCAACCATTTTACATTAAGAGGAGTATCTCTTGAAATATTTGGTGTAATTTGGAGGTAATTCTTCAGGAAATCTAAGTCAAGATTTTAGGATTGTGGAATCCAATCAACAGATCAAGGAGAAGCAAGCCCGCAGTTGGCAATGACTTACATACCTAATTAACTTCAAGTTGATTGACGAAATCTTGTTAGGGTTATGAGAAAGGGAATATAGATCCCTTACACTAGAAAATTTAAAGAAACTAGACATTTTAAGTTCAATTGTTAGGGCTATTTGGACTTGATAAAATAGTGGGAGATTTAATAAAATCAATTAATTTATTATATATCACATAATTTTTAACTATGAAAATGTAATAATAACCTACACTTTTAATTATAGAATAAAATGGAAATTTCATTATCCACATTATCCTAATGGTCAATATTGGATAAAGACAACCTCTTAATTGGTAGTATCTTTTGTGAGTGGTTTAAATGAATATGGGTTAATCTATTCTATGAATAGAAATCTTACATACTAGAATCCTCAATGCCTAATTCTCTTGTTATGTAGGAAAGTGATTAAGAGTTCTTTATATATGAAAAAATTGTTTGTGATGTGGTTTTAATTAAATATTTTATGTTTTTATCACTATATAGGGAACTTATGAAATCTCAATAAAATGTATATCATGATTTAGAAATTTTATTTTATCTTCTAGGAGAGATATAGAAAGGAATTTTTTGAGATTTACAAGGTAATTTTCTAGGGAAAGCATAGGGAGTGTGCGCTAACTGGGCCTCATGTTGTCAAGATCATTAGCTAAATTGAGTACCTAGAGGTTCTTTGGTTTAAACTCCCCGAATAACTAGGCTCTGATCTCATTAGGGAATCACTCCCTCAGATATTCTCTAGATTTTTTGTGAATTTTGATATGAAAAAAATTGAGAAGTATCTTCCAGATCTTCTCATGTGTTTTCTCCAAGTAGATAAGGATATTAATCATGAAAATCCTTTTATACTAATGGTGAATAAATGGAAATGGAAAGAAAAGGGATTTATGAACAAAGATTATTCAGGCCCTTACAAGATGATTGATATCAAGTGGAAATCAATGGAATAAGATGTTGTCTAGTTTTCATGTGTAAAGAAGGGCCTCTAGAAGAGATTTTGAACCTAGAAAAAGAAGTAAAAGGAAACTTTAGCTTAATTTTTTATCGAGTTCAATTTATCAATTTCTAAAAAATGATAATTAGATATAGCTTTTGGTTCATACATATATATTCAAATATAGGAAACAAGTAGATACATAATGATTGACCGAGTAGAGGTAGATCTATGAGAAACCAAATGAGATAAACATACTACTATAGCTATCATGGACTAACAACTTAGTTTTCAAACCGGAATGATCTTAGTTTGGATTGTTTTTATTATGTTCCATTTGTTATAAAAAACTATTTCTACATATAGACTTGATATAGGTGTATTTACCTTCAAATTTTGGAATAAATGTTTATTCTTTTTTAAAGATATCATTTTTTGGTATGGAACATTTAAATAACGGTCTTTATGTGTTGAATTACATGAACAAAGTAATAGAAATCAATAATGATGTTACTTCAAATGACTCATACCACATATAACATTGGAATCATCAGTGAGGTCATGTAAACAAAAATATATTGACTAAAGTACATCAATATAGATATTTAGATTCTTTTGAACTAAAACCACTTGGTGTATATAATGCATGTTTATAGAAAAAAATTTAACAAATCCAAATTTTGTGGGAATGGTGAAAGGGATAAAGATATTCTTGAATTAGTTCATCCTGATGTGTGTGGACCATTTCATATTGAATAAAGGGGAAAGTAATCATGCTTCATAACATTTACTGATAATTTTAGTATATATGGATATGTATATGTAATGACACATAAGTCAGATTATTTTTATAAATTCTAGGAACACAAGAATGAAGTTGAGAACTAGCTTGGTAATAAGATTAAGAAATTCTTCTTAGACCATGGTGTATAATATATTAATCAAGACATCATCGATTACTTAAAGATGTTTGGGATCCTATCTCAAGTCACTCCTCCTTATACAAATGAGAGGAATGGTGTAAGAAAAAATAATAACCACACCTTACAGGACATAGTGATATTAATGATTAGTCGTACGATTCTTCCATTATCTATTTTGGATACACGTTACAAAAATAAACACAAATAATTAACGAAGTACCAAATAAATCAATAAATTGTATTCCATATGAATTTTTGAGTGGAATAAAAACCATATTATCAAGTTTACATGTGTGGGGAAGTGAAGAGTTTGTTAAGGCCTCTTCAGGTAACAAACATGCACCCTGAGGCACACCGTTTACCTTTATAGGATACCCCAAGGAAATAAGGGGATATTACATATATGAACCCTCAGAAAAATAGTTATAGTGGAAAAAAAATTCCGTATTACTTGAGAGGGATAAAACATCTTAAAGAGATATCAGGAGAGATATAGAATTTATTGAATTTAGGGCTCAAGGTACATAAGTTTTCGTTCAAAAACAAAATCTTTAAATCCCAATCTAATATTAAACTATTCTAGAGACAGAAGTACAATGTAGGAGTATAAGAGAGGTTAAAGAACCAGAATTTTATGGTTTCCTAGTCACCAAGGATGGTGAATAATTATTAGTTGATAATAATTATCCTCTAACCTAAAATGAAGTAGTAAATGGGAAAAAGGTTTCCAAGTGGAAAGAAGCCATGAATTATGAAATGTATTCTATGTATCAAAACCAAGTCAGTATTTTGGTTTACCCTACAGTAGATGTAAATACAATTGGTTAAAAATGATTTCTCAAGAATAAACTATACATGGATGGACAAGCCAGTACATATAAAGTGAAACTGGTTGTAAAAGGGTATAAATATAATCAAGGAATTGATTTTGAAAAAAAATTCTGTATTTTTAATTCTTCAATCCATCATAATTCTACTTGAAATTATGACTTACCATTACTATGAGATATAGAAAATGGATCTCAAAACATCCTTACTTAATAAGAACCTTCATGAATATGTCTATATTAAACAACCTGAAGTTTTTGTGACTCCAAAGAATGCTAATAAGATATGAAAATTACAAAAATCAATTTATGTATTAAATTAAGCATCTTGGTCAGGGAACATTTGTTTTCTTGAATCCATAATAGAATTTGGTTTCATAAATAATGAGTGTGATCCTTATGTCTACAAATGATTTAATGAGAGTGCATTAATTTTATAAATAGTATATATTGATGACATATTAGTAATAGGAAATTAAATAATAGTCTAACAGTTTGTTAAGGTGTGGTTGAATAAATTCTCCTCTCTAAAGGACTTGGGTGAGATAGTGTATATTCTCAGGATTATGATCCATCATGATATATCCAAGTTGTTTCATAACCTAAGTCAATATATATACGTTGAAAGGATACTGAAAATATTCAATATGGAATAAACAAAGAGAGGATTGTTAGAAGAGGCACATGGTATTCACATTTCTAATAAAATGTATCCACATACATATGAGGAAATAAATATAATGGAAAGGATACCATACACATCCGTGATTGGGTTAGTCATGTATATTATGGTACGTACTACGGTAGATGTCTCCTACACAATAAGTATGGTAGGAAGATATCAAGATGAGATAGGTAACCACCATTAGATGGATGTAATGAATATCCTTAAGTATATGAGGTGTAATAAAGACATTTTACTAGTTTATGGAGGAAATGAGAAACTATTTATCAAAGGATATGAAGATACTAGTTTCTAAACTGATCAAGAGGACATAAAGTCACACATTGGATATATATTCACTTTGAATGAAGGTAATGTGACGTAGAAAATCTCATAGAAGGATATAGTAATAGATTATATAGTAGAGTCTTAGTATATTGTGGATTTTAAGGTAGATAAGAAAGAAATATGGATGCACAACTTTATCCAAGAGCTTGAAATGATACACAAAAGTAAAGATCCAATCACACTCAATTGTTATAATACTGTAGTAGCAGATCTCATAAAAGAGAAAAGGTCACATCAATTGATGAAGCACATAATTTGGAAGTTTCATATCCTAAGGGATTTTTCTCAAAGAGGTGAGGTTTTAGTGAGAAGTATTTACATAGAAGAGAACTTGGAAGACCTCTTTACTAAAGCCCTAACTCTGTAGAAATATTAATATCACGTGAGGTCTAGCAGACTGAAAGTCATATACAGTTGGATGTTTTCCAATTGAGATCTTATTAGAGTAGTTTTTCTAAGACCAACTTATTATACTTTTATTACCTGTATATTCGATGCATTGAATATTAATTTAAGGTATTATAACATATTTATCATTGTTTTTTCATGTATTTAATGTAATAATGTCCTAGAGTATTTTTTTTGCATTGATAAGGTCATTATATTTCCTCACTATGATGAGAAACATACATTTTGATGACAATATTATTAATATAGTTGTGTATTTTGATAACATACAATGATAGGAAACATAGTATTTAGAACATCTGGTGAGAGTTCTCCAAAGCAAATGAGGATTATTCTCATGAAGTTCACACTCAGTAATCTCCAAAATGGGAGATTATTAGAGTATAATTTCCAGTAGGAATTATATATCTTTTGGTGTCATCATGTATTCCAATCTTTGAGAATGTGTAATGTTATTTAGACTTTAATATTATCATTAATATATGACATGAATCTTGTACTTGGATTTACAGAACAAAACTTTCACACTATATATTGGCGAGAAGTTGGGTGTGTTGGGTATGTCATGATTGAAGTGTAATTAATGGATAAGATAAGGAAGGATTTGTCCCTTCCATATTTATGGAAGTTGATATCTGGACCCTTTGATTGGAATATAACTATCACATTAACTTATAAGGCTATGGTGTAACAATGTGATTATTTTAGATAGTCAATGAAAGACATATCGAGTAAATATATTGATGACACAATCATGAAAATTTCTTGAGGATCTATTGTGACCAAGGGAGTTTATTACACAGTGAGTGTTAATATGTGGTTATCGATGTTGTGACATTACGTTCTTTCTCTTAGGTGTATCGAACCATTGCTGGAAAGAAATATTGGACTTTAGGCAAGCCTGCCTAATTCCAATGAGAAAGAATCCTAGAGGGACACACACTAAATGTTTTATTTGATATCAGTTAAATTCTATTTGAGATTAATTAATGGAATAAATATTATTCAAAATTTTGAGGGATAATGTTATTCAAGTTTTATTAATCGCATAAGTTAAAAAAAATATTTATTCACCGAAATGTGAATAAAAAAATTTATATTTATTTTATTGAATATTCAATAAATATTTATTTACCGATAATTGAATGAAATATTTATTTGTGAATATTTTTTTATTTGGGGTTCAATAAATTCAAGAGGAGTTTGAATACACCAAGACTACATCCAGTGATAAATATTAATTAATAAGTCATTTAAATAATGTTTTTTACTGTGCAAGTTGTCACGATGCAAAATAATAATAATAATAATAATAATAATAATAATATGTATAATATGATTCATTAAAGGTGATAAATATTATTTAATGGATAACATTCAAATAAATAATATTTTAACATAAATCCCAACTCTTTAAATAGATGGATATGTCTATTGTGTTGAGCATACAAAAATTGAATGTATAAAATTTTTGTGCACAACAAATTATCTCTCGATTATTACTCTCTTAATCTTAAAAATGAGAATTTAAAGAGACCTTTCTCCAATACCGAAGAATAATTGATTAGAAATGAATAATTTAAAACATTAGGCTCACTGCTCTAGCACCCGAAGACTGAGTGATGTTTCTCTGATATCAAAGGAGCACGTTTGGATCACCGCTAGAGGGATTATATCCTTGGAACCTCACAGTTCAACAAAGGTAATCTGAAAGGGTCTTTTTAGAAGATCAACATTTAAAAATTTGGAAATATACTAATCCCATTTATTTATTTTTTCAAATATTAAATGAATTAATTATAAAAATGACATGCAAGATCCTTGCTATTGGTTTTAAGAAATGATTATTAAAAGAAATTTTAATATATCACCCACCTATTCATGATTCCATTGTACCCAAAACCTATATCATGGATGCAGTGTGACTAATCGATATATGATCAATATAGTTTTAGGATGTTGGTTAGAAGAGAAAATATAATCTTATGTGGCCACTCTATTAATACCAAATTATAGGCTCATATGTGATGTTGAATGGATTTGTTGCACTGGAATTGATCTCAAGATCATTTTAGTGTAATTTAAGGGTTAGTTGGATCTAATATGAGTTTATTCCCACTATAATGAATTATTTTAGGTTTTGTTGGTTGAGGACCCAACCATGTAATTACATCAATAACTATGTTCAAAATTTAGTGTGGGTGTTTTGATGATTTTGAGATTCCCCTTGGAAATTATTGCATCATGATTAGGTGATAAAATAACATATCAATAGGTGTCATTGAGATTAAAAAAATGTCATCTGAAGGAGGAACTAATAGTGTTTCAAATAATTTTGATGTAGTGAGTACATGAAAAAATCTATCATGTAAACGGACCACTAATAATTCATTTTTGTTAGGTGATTCCTACAATGGGGAACAACAAGATTTAGGATTGTCCTTTAAAATTAGAGTCTTATGGAGGAGAGAAAATAATCTTGAAGATGAATTAGTTGAAAATGATTCAATACCTCAAGATAGATAGGTATGGTTGAGATTCATATTGATATTGGTGGTGGTGGTGAGAATATATATCAGATTTTGATGAATTATACACCATAATGCTTGGATTTTTGTAACAGAAGATCATTTTGTGTTCTAGGATAGAACCTGATGAGTTGGTTGTTAATTAATGACCATGGATGGTAAAGATTTATGGATGAAATACCACTGATAATTCATTGGAAAATGAAGTGTTATAGTTAGGAGTATATAACATCCTATATTGTTAAGGGCAAAGAACTTTATAGGGAATTTTAATTTTGGACTTAGAGTAGGGGAAACTAAAAAATGGGACTTGGATATGAATTATGAGTGTTATTACATCTTAATAATATTTTTTTGACATGGATTTGGGTTTGATATGTGGTTTAGATGCTCATGCGCATAACATATAAGGTTCAAAGAGTCCGTTAGTTAAAATTTTAATCGTTGGATACCACCACAACATAGAAATTTCGTGTTTTGGTGTGGAAGCTAGAGGCTAGGAAGGCCATGAAATAATAGTGTGAGGTTATACGATAGGTATTCCATAGGGGTTAATACCTCATAACACAACCCATTGGGACCTCAACATGAATTGGGTCTATAGGGGTTGGGGAATATGCCATCATATAGGTGGTTTTACTACAACCTAGGTGGACAAAATATAGTTTGTACCTAGTCATATAAATCTTGTGGAATAACTCAAAGGTTCCACGATGGAATGATGGTTATTTGGATCCACCCCTTGTCCATTTGGGGGAAGGTTTTTCCAAAAATAAGATGGCCATATCACAACATGGACTAGTGGGAAGGTTTCATGGAAGGACCCTTATAGCCATGAATTTAACAGTTTTCTTTGCTATTTTTATTAGGGTTTGTCCAGAAATTTACCAATTACCCGCAATAGTTTTTAGTGTAAATGGGGTGTTGGGAGAGGACCATTAGGCAAACTCTCTCCCTCCATATTTTTCCATAAACCCCCATGGAGTGAGGTTTTTTTAGTTTAAATTTCATAATGATTCAAGGTTATTTCTTCTATTTTTTATTTATTATGAATTCCATTAATAACCTATGATTTTTGTGTGATTTAGTCTAGGGATTTGGTGATAATTTCACTAGATCATGGTAGAAATCAACCAGGATGATGGTTTTTTTGGAACTGTATGGATATAGGATATCTTGTGATGATGAAACCACAATATTTCTTACTATTTCATTGGATGTTTGTTTATTTATTAATTTTTATATGTTTTTATTAAATTATATGGAATTAATGGATGAATAGATATAAGATGTTATGTAGTTTTCCTAGGGTGGTGTCTTGAGTATGCTGTGTACCTTCTGGGCGAGGTTGGCCATGGATTCAGTGCAGTGAGATGGACCTGTGAGTTTTAGAAAACTATTCCTCTTTTATAAATTAAATATATAATTATAAGACTTATTATAATTAATTTTTTTGGATATCATGGATTGAGATGGTATCACTGGAGTTGGTATGGGATTGGTTGAGGATTGGATGAACTTGGGTGGTGGATGAGCTTTTTAAAGAGAATTAATCCATATAAGGTTGGCGGTCACTAAGAGTCTCCCTAAGTTTATGATTTTGGAATGTAGCATGTGATATATGGCATCTTAATTGATGTGTGATTAACCATAGATATAAAAGGATTTGTTTTATAAAATTTCATGGATTGAAAAAGGTGTCTTGGGCCATGATAGACCCTTGAGCATTAGCTTGATGGCTTAGCCACCGATGGGTGAACATGTTATTATATGTAGGTTCTATGTAACATATAATTCCTGAGGGGTTTAAATTAAATAGAAATATGTGGCAATGGTGGTGTGGAGAAAGGGTGTCTTTGTCCTCTTAGGTCTGGAGTGGAGGCACCAATTTTAGTTTTATGAATGAAATCACTTGAAAAATAGATCACCAAGGGGGTGGAGCTATTGATTATTTTAGGAGAGGCCTGAGGTATGACTTAGATATAGGATGAGATATGTATGGACCAGATGGGTTTCTAGGGATAATTTTGTTAACATGATAAAGTAATTTCGATGATGCATGAGACCATCGTACGTCTATTTCATGATTTGGAAAATCCTCTTGAGGGTTGAGTATAATTTTAGTGAGTGAAATAAGAGGATAAATACCTATAAGATAAAATTAGGTATTATGAGAGTATTTTATCCAAGTGATTAGATTGAGAGAAATATTCAGGTGATGTGAGATGAGACCCAGGTGCGGGTCATTGGTACTATTTAGATTTCCTTATATGGGGAAGACAAGAGTCATAGTGTGAGATATCTTGGGATAGTTCCTAGTGAGCAGGAACAAGTTAAGATGAGTATTTAAACCGTCACTATGAGGTTATATTCAATAAAAGAGTTTAAGGACCGAGATAACACCATGGAAGTTAGATACGATATGGTGTTAATGAACACAAACTGAGGTGGGTCTGCAAGACCTTAGTAAATATATTTATGGGAAATATATGGATGTTGAGAGGCTTGAAATGTTAATATTGTGATGCTATGAGGGTTTTGAGGGGATAACCCAAGTTCTTGGATGTACACAGAAGAATGTATTGAGATATGGGCCTAGTTTTGAGTGATTATCACCCAAAGTTAAGTGGGATGAGATGTGTAATGTCTTGGTCAGACTGACTATGGAACAAGTGGTCGTTCTGGTCACCACATGGCTTAAAGAGAATCTCCTCACATGTCAAAGGAAACCAATAATAAGAAAGGGTCTAATAGTGGTATGGTGGGGAGACTATACCCACATGATCAAAGTAGCACAATAGTATATGAGTTTTAATAAATAAATCACTCAACAACAAAATTAGTATAGGTAAAAGATATATTAGTGGAAGATAAATAGAATAACTAAATAGGAATGTCCAATTCCAATGTATAAATATGAATGTATTCCATGTAGAATCACAAAATTGTTCTATAAGGATTATTCCATAACCACTTAGTAGATGGTTTGGTAACTAAGGAATAACAGGGTTGGGTTTTAACCTTCTTTCAAATTCCAATCAAAAAATCCATTTATGTTTTACAAGAAAACACACCCCAATGAGCAATTTTATTAGAAAACCCATTAAATAATTAAAGGCATATGAGAGACACACCCTTAAGGGAGGTTAAATTTTGATGTTCAAGACCATAAAAATTTATAGTTTAATTCACAAGGACTATTATATTTAAGGAATTAGGATAAAAAAATAAAACATTACATTTAATAGGAATCACATGGAAATAACAGTGTGTGGAACAATGACACTTTTTATAAACAATTATACATTAAGGAAAAAATATATAGACCACTTAACTCATGCTTATGATTCTATAATTATCCAATATAAAGTCTTGAACTTACCTGATTTGAAACAAATAAGAATATTTTTTAAACAGCCTAAAAATATGGAAAATCATCTCATACGAAAATAGTGTAGGAGAGGAGAAGATAAATCGGGAAGATAAGGAATTAGAGTCAAGAGCATACCGACTCACATCCATTGAGACTAATGGTAAGTGAAATAGAGAACCACCGGAGGAGATAAATGTATCCCTAGATGAGGGAAGAGGAGGCACTACCGAGTGGATTCCCTCTACTATTCAGGAGGAAATGAGGGGCTGATCCCCTATTTTATATTTTTTTTAAAAGGTTACCTACATATTACTCAACATGTAATTTTTTACATTTCTTATACTAGATTGACGATGTATACTAGGTACACATCATGAATTACTTGGGGTAAGCCCTAGGATTTATATGCCCTATAATCACCCTTTCCACAATCTATTAAACCATTACACATATTTTAGTATAATTAAATGATGTGTAAATCTCAAAAGAGCTATTTTCAGTAGCCCGACAAGTCCATTATTCCTTTGGTTTTTTCTTGAACCCTCTGGACCTCCATTAATGCTTAGAACTCATTAGAAAAAACCATTTCAATATGTTAAAACCTTTAGATCCTATCTTTAATTCCCCAAATTAAATAATACCAATCCACCAAACAATTAACTCATGTTCCTTTAAAAATTCCAACTAGGTCCAAAAAAACAAGTTACTACAATCTCCCCGCCTTAAAACCTCTCATTATTGAGAAGCCTTAGAGGAAAAATAAAACAAAAACTTGGAATAACAGGGTCACTAGATTTCATTTTAAATGGTTGGGTGCATTTTCATATTCCCAAAACATCTCCAAAATCACTTTAAATACATGGTACATAAGCCATTAAAACTAGAGACAACACTCATACAAATAACTAAACACTAAAACCATTCTTACCTGATCCCATATTAATTGAGTAATGATCACATTTTCATTTATTTTAATCTACCAAATCATGGTGATACCCCTTATAGGTTCCGAATTGAATGAAAAATTAGGATGCACAGTACATCCATCATTATAATTTCCAATTAAAGTATGCATGTATAATTTTATTGATGCTCAAAGTACAATTCTCAATAAAAAAAACAACCATATCCCAATTTACCTCATTTTCATAGTTGATGTGAATTCTCTTAAAAATATAAGGTTGAAAGGAATTTCACTCATCCCATCCCGAAAACATTCCATAAGTGGTTCCTCACCAACCGCATGTAACAAAAATTGTTGGAACATGTTGAGATACCTCTGACACAAAATTCTCAAAATGATCAGCTTAGATCTTCAGGGCAACACAAACCAAAACCCGACACCATCTCTTGAGGTACCTCACATTAACCTTTAACATGCACACTGAATCCCATAATCATATTTCAATGATGTCTCTATCCAACTATCCATTTATATTCTCATTCCACTTCACAAACTTTGGTATATACCCAATCAAGTACATTTGGTTCATTATCCTTAAAACATCACATCTGAGCCCAACTAATGTTGGGGGTAACCTCAAAATCATCCACTATAGTATATGGATCTCATACAAGGTAGTCCATAATCCATATTTTATAAGATATACATTGGTAAAAATCCAAAACATCCAAGCATCAAATACTGACTGATCTAATTGGAAAATGATTAAGAACTGACTGGCGTTCATGAGTTCATTCAAGGAATTCCTACACAGGATAAAAAGTATCACTCCGGACTAACTGCATATCTATAAACAACCAATATTCCATAGAACAACTTTGATAATGTTTATTGATCAATCCTAATGAAATTAAATTTAGCATGGCATATAACTGATGATCTCTAAGTAAACCCAGGACGATGTCAAGATAGGGGATATGATCATCTCTATACTAATATCAAACTTATGTGGATGTAAAATAATTCGAATAATACCCAAGAAACTCCCATAATAACCACTAATAATTTCTTATAATGGTTTTAAAATAACTATGCACATCCAATAACATCCCAAGAAAAATAGTCAAACCAGTAATGACTGACTTCTTTTAAAAAATATCAGTTGTAACTGCCGACACATCATCATAAATGGACAAGTTGAATTCACCACCTGTGTAATTTTGGAATCACATAAGTATAAATATAAAAGTATATAAATGGATAACACAGTACATAAATGTTTCATACAATTCCAACCATACCTTCATTGTGCTGCCCTTCAAGCACTGACATATTTCAAGCCAACAAGATCCATGAAATTTAAATCAATGTTGACCATTTCTAAAATATTATTTCCATGGATATGATCCTTATCCTTGGAAGGAAACCTTTTTTTTAATTTAACATGATTCTACCCACCTTAGGAGAGTACTTATCATCAGACTTACTAAAAAAGGAAACTCATCCCACAACACACTCCATCAACCACTAAACATGGGTTAGGAATGCTGTGAAACACTTTTACCAAGTTCCAAAACAACTAAGAGAAGAAAACTATCCAATTAAAATCATGATAGAATTGATTTAATTTATAAGTACACCTGAAAAACCTCCTAGTTATTTCCAAATATTTTATATCATTCAGAATAAAATCCAAAACAAACAGAAAAGTGTGTCAAAACACCTCATCCCTTTAAATACATTATCCCAAGCATTTGGATGACATATATTTATTCTAATTACCATTTCACTTTACCTAAAATATGACATGTGATTAAGAGTAATATATCAATGCTTAAAGGTTATCACAAAGCTCATATGGTATGTTATACAATTTTATCAACTTGAAGGTACCACGTATATCGACACACACTACCATGCGATTCAACAATCCAAATCAATCATCCTAAATGATATCTATAGGATTTTTGGAAACATGAGTTCCATAATCTGGTAGCTCATTTAAAATATTTATCCCAGATTCGTATCATCCCTTATGACCAGTAACATGGTTAGTGATGTACTAAGTTATCCCTTTCTGAAGAAGCAGAAGTGTCAAAAGGCTACTAAGTGGACAACCATTCCCTAGGAATGTATAACCCAATAAAACCAAGAATTACATGATGATGATGCCTTTATAAGTGGTCAATAAACCATACGATAAATTGTTAAACCTGAGCGTAATATTATGATATAAGATTCCTACTTGGGAAAACAACACCTAAATGACACCAAACAACTAAAAAGATTCTCAATCATTTTTCAAGGCTTTAAATATTTTAGGGAGGTGCCTACCCCAAGCTGTCCCATACTAAAAGAAAAATGAATCAACCCTATAGCTAGGTCACTAAATTAATCACTAAGATCATCCATTTATAATTTATGTTTAAGTAATAGAAGAAGAGGCCTATGCCTGATGATCATGTTCCCATTTGAGGGAAACACTTAGTAAAATTTAAACTATCTTTACTAGAGGGAAAAATATAGTAACATCACTTAAGGTTTCATTATAAGGAATTACACTGATTCACATTTAGTTCTTTACAAAAATTTAGGTTCAATTTTAAAGGGAATCTAGTACCAATCATGAAGGAAAAATTTGGTACTTTATTAACTGTAAGCCACTATGAACACCGAAAATATTTATAAAATTTCCTTTTAAATATTTATTATTTAAGTGAAATCCCATAATAATTAAGAAATTTGTCACATAAATTCCTTTCAATCATTTTATCTACCTATACATATTTCCACAATTGGGACTGTTTAAAGAAAATTTCAATTACAATGTATAGAGGAAATCAAACATTAGGATGAAATTGGATTTTTAATTAACCAATACCTCATATACAAGTACAAGTCAAAATAAGATGAAATGACTTTTATTAATTGAAAAGGTATTTGGTAAAGTAATATTCCAAATAAAATTTATATGTGAACCCATATAGATGGATGAATTCACTTTAAATAACCATCACAATGTAGTATAAACATACCCCCATTGGGCTAGATACTAAATCCTCAAATGATAAGGTGAACCATGGGGGTCTTATTAAACTATTATGGGTTCTTCTAAATAAAACCCCATTTTTTTAAAACATTAATATTTTCAAAATATCCTAAATGGGTTTATCTCATAAGAAAAATGAATAATGGCTGACCTACTTGGGTTGAGTCAAATCTATCTCACAAACCACATGCACAAACTAACCTACTTAGATAAAATTGTGCATTTAAGAATTTGTTTATATAGGTTATCATTCTCAAGTAGACGAGGTGAAAGACTTTATATGGAATTAATTTCATTTAAAGAACAAAATTTAATACCTTATATATTTATTTGACTATATCCAAGCATGAAAAACTATTATATGATTATTCGAATAATTGGATTAACATTTTCCATTTTATGAAGTTACCATACTCTATATAAATTACAAGGATTCTCCCATTTAATTGAAAATGACATGTTTCCCCTGAAACCAATTTTCCATGTCTCAAACATGTTATGATTTGTAAGTTAGGGTGGCACCATAAATATGTATGGGAAAATTCCATTTTGATTGATCTTGACACTTTAATAACCAATTTCATATCAAAATTATAACCATGCTTGCTACCAAAAGCTATAAATATAAGGAAACATGGAAATGTAATTATGATATTTCACTACATAATAAAAGAACCAAAAAAGAATGATATATAGAAAAATAATGCTAAATGAAACACATAATCATAGAATAAGACTCAAGGAATATATCATGTTATAAGAAAAATCATGCTAATGAATTGACTAAGTAGGTACAAAACTAACCATGTTTCCAAAACACCTAACATGGTATATAGTAGGAATTATAGTAAACACAAAAGGCACATCAGAAAATATAAAATATCCATGTAATTTAATCTATATGTCACGACATATGCATGGAATGTGAATATCTATGTGCCTATAATAAGGAATGTAATACTACTTTCCTTCTATACTGAGCTAATGGTAAATACTAAAATCCCATAAGTTAATGAGCATAAAAATTACACCAATAAGTGAAGGTAAAATCATAATAAAATGTAACAACAAACAACACGAACAACAGTTCTATCCTTAACCACTTAGCCTTTTCCCCATATGTGTGATGATCAATCCCAAACGTGACTATTTAGTAAGAACTAACACATTTATAGTCAAATATGTTATAGAAAAAAATTTTAAGACAAAGGAAAATAACCCCACTGATACCACTTTGTAACATCCAGGCCCGATTGACTATGAAACTAGTAGCCAAATTTGTCACAAAAAGGCCTCAAATGCACCTCTCTGTATGCCAGATGATTCCAACTAGTAGTGAAGGTCTAATGGTGGTATGGTGGGCAGAATATACACTCATAATCATAGTAACATAATATTATTTTAGATGTAAAAAATAAATCACTCAGTAGTGGAAGAAATATAAGTAAAAGATAGAGAAACATATGAAAAAAATAAATGAATAACAATAGAAAACACCAATGTACAACTATATAGGAATTACATATAGAATCATCAACTTGTTCCATAAGTATTATACCATAAAAATGTAGGATATTATTTGGTAACTAAGGGATAACATGGTGGTGTGTCAGTTTCTTCCACATTTCAATTAAATAATCCATTTACATTTAATAAAAAAAATGCACCTCAAGAAGGGTTTTTATTAGGAAATCCATTAATAAATTAAATTCATATAGGGAACACACCATTAAGGATGGTTAAAAATTGAGGTTAAATACCATAAGAATTTATATATTAATTCTTAATAGCTACTAGATTGAATTCATTAGTCTCAAAAAGTTAAACATCACTTTTAAGAGGCATCACACAACAATACTAGTGCGCGACACAATTGAGCAATTTATAAACGGTGAGTATTTCATGGAAAAATATATAAAGAACCTATTCCATTCCTAGGATTCTATAATTGTCAAACATATGTTCTTGAATCTATCCAATTTGAATGAAATTATAATATTTGACAAAGTCCCTGAAAATAGGGAAAATTAGCCCACACCAAAATAGCAGAAGATATAAGAAGATAAATGAAGAAGATAAGGAAGTAGAGTTGAGAGATTACTTCTATATATTTAATGAGATTAAAAAAAAGTAAAACAAAAACATTATAGATGAGATATATGGATCCATATGTGAGGGAATATGAGGTTCTACCGAGTAGGTTCCCTCTGATATTCATGAAGAAATGAGGGGTTGAGCCCCCATTTCCTGTTTTTTAAAAAGGTTTCCGACATATTAAATGATGTTCAATTTAATACATTTCATGTAATGACTTTTTTACATGTAATATTTTCATGTTGTAAATTCCATAGGGTATGCCCCTAGATTTAAATTCCCTCTAATCTCCCTGAGCATAAGTTGTAAAACCATTACATGTCGTGTACTCTAGTTATACGACATCTAAATCTCATAGAAGATATTTTCAGAAGATAGACATTCCCATTATTCCTCTGGTGTTTTCATGAACCATCAATACCTCCATTTAATGCTAAAACTTGTAAAAAAAACCATTTGAAGAAATTAAAACCTTCAAAACCTCACTTGGATTCCTAAAATTCGAAATTACTTATCTATCAAATGAATAACTCAAGTTACATTAGAAATTTTCTCTCATTCTAAAAATACAGGATTCTATAAGATGTTTTCATGGGTGGTCCACTTCTCCCCCATATATTTGCGTGATTTTCCAGGTGGGATCAGTCTTCCTCCTGGATTTATGATATGAGATATCTCGGGGTTTCTGTCCCCCTAACTATATTTTTAAGATTCTGAGTGAGGCCACTCTTCCGTTCAAATTCTTCTAGGAGATTATAAGTGGGGATGATTCTGCTCGACAACCAAACTTGTGACATAGGTGGGATCTCTCTTCCCCACACTTATATTGTATAAAATTATGGGTGGGTCCATTATCCCCCCCAAAAATATGATAAAATAATATTTATGGGGATACTCTTCTCCTAAAAGTTATTACATGGAGCATCTAGGAGGGGCCATTCTCCCCCTCTCTATATTATATGTGATTTAGGGTGGGGAATCTATTTCCCCAGACATTATCATATGAAATTTTAGGTGGGGACACTCTTCCCCCTAACAGTTTGATATGAAATTTCAGGTGGAACTACTACCCCCTTTATTATATTATATGATATTTTATATGGGGTCGCTCTCCCCCCTGACATTATTATACGATATTCTAGTGTGATCCACTTTCACATATGAGGATTGTATATATGTGATAGTCTAGGTAGGATAATTTTCACTGGGGTGATTATATATACTTGTTTATTTATTCCTGATATTCATAGCTAGTATATTTATCCCCCTTATGTTTATGTGACATGCTAAGACACATCCAATACTAGTTAAAGTAGGTATAGTAAATACAGGGTGTCAACTTAGAACCAAAGGATTATTTTTATATATTATTTTATTTTATATAGTATATTTATTTTATGAATAGATCACACTTTCATAACCAATAGTTACTAGTTATATTTGGTACACCATTGGTGGTGGCCTACTAAGTCATACTCACACCCTACTTAGATAAAAATTGTACTTTGTAAACCAAGTATATCTCATGATTTTATGTTCAAGTTGGGTAGCTCTCAAAGATGAGGCTCAGATATGGTATTAGAGCCTTCATATATTTTTTTCATTCCTTATTTATTTTTTATTTGTGACCAGAAAATTATCTGATCATTAATAATATATGACTATATGTTGTATTTCATTTAATATAGCATGATTCTTGTATATTAGTTCCTTCATACTCTGGTTATTTTTTTGGATGATATTTAGTTATTTTGGATATGGATTTACTCTTATATGGGGGGATAATATACCCAAAATTATACCTTCGACCCTCACTACTAGTCAATGACCATTAAAATATGGGGAACCATGCCTGAGGTCATCTAACACCTCTATTTCTAACACTAGTGTGTGGTACTAGGCTAGTGAGTCATTACACCATAAAACTCACTCAGGTATATATAATTTTCATGGGGATCTACACTATCACTTTCTAATTTAATTGAAGATCCATCAACAGAAAACTCTAATATTGAAGGATATTTTTTAAGATTAGAAACCATGTTTTCTTACATGAACCTCACATATCCTAACATACTGAAAAATCTATAATTTAAAACTAGTAATTCTATAATTTAATCAGTTCATAATTCAACAAAGTTAAATATTTATGTATATTACATAGTAACCCTTCCAAGACAATCATCCAAGTGTATTTACACAAAATTCATTGGTCATAACACCCACCTTATCATTCCTCAAGGACATAATCACCCATACAATTTAAGCATCTCAGCTCAATTTTCACATAACCGCTTCAGTTACTGACTAACATTTCACACTCATATCATTTATTGTGCTAATTATATATCTACCCTTTTTCTCAATTTTCAATGCACAGACATTATAAGAAATTTCAAATTCATGTATTAGTGAAATAAAAGGGTGTCCATCATCCCCTTAATTTTGTGTGAGGTTTAAATTTTTTTTATACGTGGTTGTAGAAGTTTTTTCTATGTTTTAAAAGTATAAATGGATGTTTCAGAGGTGGAAACATGGATAAAAAATTCCAAATGTAAATTATCAAGAAATTATTCATTATATAATGAGGGAGGTGGATATAGTATCCATTATATACCTAGTTTAGTACCAATGGGTACCTCATGGAACAACTAATTATTCTGTCCCACAAGTTCACCCGCTGGGTGGCTAGTAGTCTTCTAATGACACTTAGTGTTCCTTCAGACACTCATTTAGAGGTTACTATGTACTTAATATTCCATTTTTTTTGAAATATATAAATTTACGGGGTTATATTTTAACCCCCATTCCTTATCTTTTACCTCCATATAGATGGAGGGACAACCTCTTCTCTTGTCCTCCATTCTCTCATATTTTCATCCATTTATTCTAAGTGATATATTAGGTTTTGTTTTGTGAAATTGATGTTAAATATCCCATTATATTTGTTTAAATTCCGACTTCTTCTTCATATAATTTTTGGCAAGATTCCTAGGGGTTTGAGGGGAGATTTCACTGGATCATGGTTGAATAACTTCATATTGATGGGGATATTATGTACATTGCATAGTATAGACTTGGAAATGTTGATTTCTTTTCATTGCACATAATTTTGTTTAAGGAATGATGGCAGGTGAGTATTGTATTAAATTTATGAATAATTGGGTAAAATTGGTTATTAATGTAGTATTATAATTTGTGGATTTTGTGCATTATAGGATCAATTGTGCATTGGGAATGGACAACACCTTGTAACTCATAATTTCAACATTGTATCATCACTGGGTTCCTCGTGGAACAACTAATTAGTCTATGCCACTAGTTTAACTACTGGGTGGCTAGTAGTCTTCCAATGGCACTTATTGTTCCATCAAGACCTCTTTTTGAGGTTACCATGTACGTAGTTGTATAAAATTTGTTTTTTAGATAAGTAAATTTAGGGGGTTATATTTTAACCCCTAGTCATTATCTTTTCCCTCCATCTGAATAAAGGGATATACTATGCTATTGTCCTCCATTCTCCCATATTTTGACCCATTTATTCTAGGTGATATATGGGGTTTTGTTTTGTGAAATTCATGTTAAATATCCCATTCTATCTATTTCAAATACTACTTCTTCTTACTCTAATTTTGGACAAGATGTATAGGGTTTTGAGGTGAGATTGTACTAGATCATTGTTAAATCACTTTACAATGATGGCGATTTTATGTTCATTGTATAGTGGAAGATTGGGAATGTTGATTTATTTCCATTGAAAATAATTTTGTTTAATATAGTGTTATAAATTGGGGATTTTGTGTATCATAGGATCAATTGTGCATTGGGAATGGAACACACATTATAAATCAAAATTTTGGAATTGTGTCACCATTGGGTACCTCATGGAACAAATAATTTGTCTATCCAAATAGTTGACTTGCTGGGTGTCCAGTAGTCTTCCAAACGCACTTAGTGTGCCGCCAAGAACTTTTTTATAGGTTACCATGTACCTATTAGTTCATTTTTTAAAATAAGTTTATTAAGGGGGATATATTTTAACTCCTAATACTTATCATTTCCCTCTATCTAAATGGAATGAGATACTCTAAATTTTACCTCTATTATCCTATATTTTCACCCATTTATTATAGGTGATATAGATGGATTTGTTTTTTGAAATTCATGGTAACTCTCCCATTCTCTATGTATAAAATCCAACTCTTTCTTCCTTTATTTTTGCCCAAGATGAAGAGGATTTTGAGGTGAGATTCAAATAGATCATTGTTGAATCACTTCCTAATTATTGTAATTTTATGTTCACTGTATATTGGAAGCTTGAAAATGCTGATTTCTTTCTATTGCACCTTATATTGTTTAAGGTTTGCTGGAAGGTGAGTGTTGTATTAAATTTTGGTAAAATTGGTTAAAATTGGTTATTAATTCAGTTTTATAATTTTGTTATTTCATGTATCATAAGATCAATTTTGCATTAGGAATGAATAAAACCTTGTAACTCATAGTTTTGGCATTGTATCATCACTCGGTGAGCTTAAATTGTTTTATGAAATTTGTTGTTTTTTGATTTTATATGTTTGTATTTTTGAATTATTATCTTTACTGATAATTATATATGTGATCTTTGGATTAAAAAAAGGTTATTATGAGCCTAATATCATTAAGAAAATTTAAATTAATTAGGTTTCCTTTAATCTTTATGAATAGTGATTTCATGGTGGATTTTTATGGTTACTAACATATTATATTCATGTTATTATTTTTTTTATTATTATTTTTGGAGTGAATTATGTTTTAATTATTTCCCCTATAATTAGAATGGAATTTGTTTGGACTAATCGTCAACTAGGAATGCATAGCTTGTTAAATTGTTTATTGTTGGATCCTTGGTAAAAATGAGTATTTGTAAATTTTTTTGGATTTTTTAAATATGTAAGAATGTTTTGACACAAATTTATAAAGTAAAAATAGTTTTGACTTTAAAATGGGATTTAAAAGGAGAATCATTTTGAAATTTAATTTCTTAATAAATGGGTGATTTAATGGTTTTTAAATGTTATTTGAAAACAAAGTGTTGGGTTTTATAAAGGTGTTCCACTATAATTTGGATTGGGGAATTGAGTGGGTAAAGTTTCCATGAGATTCCATTAAAATTAGTTATAAAATGGTTTTTTATCTTGTGTATAAATTTAATGTAAAGAGGGATTATTTTGAATTTTTTTTGGATCGTCTGACCTTGTGAGTTATAATACCTAATTTCCATTTTTTTTACTTTAATGAGTCCTCTTGATTTGTGATTTCCTTGTGTATTATATCCTATACATAATAGATAATTGTAGAAAATTATCCATATGTGGAGCCTTCCATTTTGTTATGGGTTATTTAAACTTGGATGAGATGTGTAGTTAGTTTCTTGAGGATAAAAAATTCAAGGTACCTTGGGAAGTACCCTTTAGTATGGTAAGTGAATCTTGTACTCTTGATTAACCCTAAATTTTTTGAGTAAGTCTTGGGTTCCATAGACAAGTTGAGAAAGTGGTCACATGTGGGTTTTTTTCAGGACATGTGATTACCTTGGAATGGTATACAATACCTTGATATTGATTAAGTGATGAGTAAGATTTTTCACCATCAACCTTAGGACAATGACGAATTTTTTTGATGAGTGATGGACTCCATAGTTCTTGTAGGAGTTACCTATTTATTTATTTTAGTCATTTATGTGGTAGATAGTAATAATGATGTTTTAATTTATGACTATGTTTTGATTCATGAGATATAGTCCTGATGTTATAGTGATCCTAAATATAGATTGTGATGTTGTATTAGGTTATGGGAGGATTATTTCCCAATTAATTTTGATAAAAGGATAGTGGTATTTTCATGAGTGATGTTAGCTTAATATAATATGAGCTAGAGTGTCTAGGCATGTAATTTATGATACAATATTATTGCATGATGAATATATTGACCAGGATTCAACCCTATGGTATGAAATGCCTAGGATAAAATCAATGATTACAATTTATCTTGAGGAGGATGATTATGTTTATAAATGGTCATGTGATCTAATTGTTTTTCCACTAGATATTATAATCTATCGGTCAATGATGTTTTTATTGATGGCCCAGATGTGGATTCAAAACTTAAGAGTCTCTAAGAGAGATGGTGGAGGATACTTCGGAGGATTTATCATATGCATATGAAAATAAAGATTAAAATCCTTTAGATATCCACTTATGGTAAGACCATAGACATGAAACACTCTTGTTCATAATGATATTTATACATGATCTAAGTGAATAGTGTTATGATATTGATGTACGATACAAGGGATTAGTAAATAGCCTTAGGGATTTATAATCATGTAGTGGGATCTAGACCCTATAATGAATTGTGAAATGTGCGATAAAGCCATTGGTTTCTCATGGCTAGTCGATTAGATAACTTCAGTGAATACTAATGATATGAGATATGATAAGTTGTGAGAGCTAGGTTTCTTATTTCATATTAATAGACCCCATTATTTGCCTTATATTATTTTATAGTATTATTATTTTGATGATATTGGGAACCTTAAGCCATATTTTACAACAATTTTTTTATCATATGATAATTTTTATTAATAGTTGGAACCTCATTGTTTTCGTATTGTTTTTATTTTGGATATAGTCATTATTTCCCATGATATTTTATGTTTTAATAATTTATAGCTACTAAAATAACTGATGGGTCAGATGGGACATTGATGAATACATCTTCTTGGATATGGAAAGAGATGTTTTGGATACTTAAAATCATATAATAGTTTCTCTATCACATACCTTATATTGACATGAGGGTATATGTGTCTTTTATTATAAATAGGTGGGACCTAGCCATAGTTGGTTAGCTCAACATGACCCTTCAAGGTGAATGTGATTTCTGACTAGGATAGCACACGGGTTTGGAATATATGAGTATACATAGGTTATGTTTCCATATGTATTGAGTATCACTCACCACATACTTTCAAACACTCTAAAATTGCACAAAAATTTACTTGATCACTTACAGTTAGTGAGTTGAGGCAAGTGGTGGAATCCTATTGGTTCATTGGACTCACCTACCAATTGCATGCATGACATGTGTTTTACTGTACATGGGTAGACCATCATGTTTTCAATTTAGGAATTAGTATCATCTTGTAGATGGAATCATAACTCGATATGTTCATTGTATTCTATGTTGAGGATTCAAAGAATATTTTCATGTGAGTTGGAATTTTGAAAATTATAATTTATTTTTAACTACTATATTGTATATGTGTCTTTGAAGTGGCCACCATTATTATTGATTATGGATACCTATTATTTATTATTTATATTTATGCTATGTTATATATGTTCATATCATGTAGACTATTTACTTTTATATTATGGAATATAGAACACCCTATTCAGTAACTATTTTATATTTATAGTTTTTGGGAAAGTTTGTTATACCAATGGGCCATGTCATAATTTTAGTAGATTTGGTCCTAAACTTTATGCAATATTTTTGAGGACATAGTTTCCCTATATTCATTTAGTCCCTCACTACTATTCAATAACCACTATCATATAGAGGGTTTTACATGATGTGATGTGGTAACTATGGATCAATTACTATTTGGTTAGACTAGGTAGGGATATTATAAAGTTGCATCAGAGCTGGTTTTTGATATTAGGACTAAGAAAAGGTGTTAAAAATTGAAAACATCCTTCTAATTTCATGTTGGTGGAATTAATGGTAGGTCATACTATTATTGATTTCATCTAAGGTTGAATTTAAATATTGTATTTATATTACTAGGACAATGTTTTAGTTATGTTTAAAATATATTAATATATATTTTAGTAGTGGGGAGAGAGGTAGAAAATATCTAGAGTGAATTATGGGTAATTGGTAATTAAATATATAATAGAGTAATAGGTTTTCATTATTCACTAGGCACTCGATGGAATAAATAGTGGGGTTATCCCACTAGTTTATCCATTGGGTGGCTGATGGTCTTCCATTGGGTACCTAGTGGGCCACCAAGTACCCATTAGGAACCAAATTAATTTTCATTAAAGGCATAGTTTGTAAAATTTTGGGTGGTTCTATTTTAACCTCCCCTCACACATTTTTTTATACCTAATCAAATTGAGGGATATCCACCTCTATTATTCTATTTTATCACCTCATTTTCACCATCGATGCTAGGTAATCTAGGTGTTTTGGTTTTTCAATTAAAGGTCCCCATACATCTTTATCACTATTTAATCTATTTCTTATTACTCCTCTAATTTTAGTATGTTTGGATATTGTTTTAAGTTCTAATTATTTAATAGAATAGTACAATCACTTCATAATAGAAATTCATGTATGGTGCATAGAGGAGGATTGATATGGTTGATTTCTTAGCATCACATTCCATTTTGGATGAGTTAAGTCACTAAGTGAGAATTAATTTAGATTATTTTTAAAAAACTAGTTACAATTTGTGATTAATTGGGAGTTGTAATTTTGTGTTTTCAATAGGAACGTGTGGGCATCAGGAGTGGACTGCACATCATTTAGTATGGTTTTGGCTTTATATCACCTCTCGATGGTTTTGGAATTGATAATTATAGTTGGTGCTTATGAATTTAAATGATTAATTTAAGAAAATTTGTTAGTGACTAATGAGATATATGTTTTTTAGAGTTGAATATGGTTAGTATGAGTGTTGGATCATTAAAATGATGCATGAATGAGTTAGGTGGCCTTTATCCATCGAGAATGGTGATTTCTTGGTTGTTTTTTTATAATTTAGTCATTATATATTCATGTGATAATTATTATTACTACTATTAAGGATGGAATGATTGTGTAATGTTTCATTTCCCTATAAATAGGTTATACTCAAGTTTTCTTAATAAATAACAACAAACATATAGTTTAATAAATAGTTTTTTGTGGTTTCCTTGGATAAATGGGTATTAGTGGCCCATTTTACGGGTTTTATTGGTCGAATGAGATGGGTTTGACTTGCATTTATTTAGTAAACTGGGGATGAATTTTAAATATAAATTTATATTAAAAGGTATTTTAAATATAATTTCTAAACAAAGGAATAATTTAATGTATGTGTTTTAAATTGGATTTTAAAAAAATGTGTTGGTTTTTATAAAGGGTTGTTAATGGAATTTGTGGTTGAGGACTATGGGTGAGTAAAATTGAAATATGATTCCATTGAAATTAATTATAAAAAATAGTTTTTAATAATTTATTTAAATAGAGTTAAGAGGGATTGTTTTTATGAATATGTTGCTCTCAAGGACCTTGTGAGTGTGAGGCCATAATTTCAATATCTCATGATCTTATAGAATCCCCCTCAATTTATGTTTGTCATGTATACTATTACCTATTTCATGGAGCTGTGTAATAAGATTTGAACCATGTAAGTGACCCTACTTTATGTTATGGGTTAGTTTTGTAACACCCCGAGCTTCCACGATACGCTTCTCATTCAATAATGCAATAGCTTGCATTGTACGCAACATCGAGTTCTAACACACTACAACTAATCAAAGTAGCCGTTATGAATAGTAATAACCACTTTTTAAATTTTTAGAAATTTTATATTTCAAAATGGACTTCATTTTTGTATTCCTAATATTGAAATTAGCCTATGTTGAATTTCTTGTAATTTTCTGAGAACTTCAAAATTTTTATGAATAGTGAAAAATACTTAAAACAACTTTTTTAATCAAAATAATTTATAGTGATAAGTTATTATATTGAGTAGTTTTAAAGTATAATTAGAATATATTTTTACCATTTTATCCAATGGTGGTCATTAGAATTAATTTCACTTTGAAATTGGACATAAACAATTGTCAATCTTTTGATATAAATTGTTTCTTAAAAACACGCTATTTGTTGTGACGGCGGGAATTGATTATAAAATTAATTAATGAAAATTATATGTTTGGAATTTTAAAAAATAGACATCATTTTTGAATTCTGAATATAAATTATAGCTTAGGGTGAAATTTTGCCATTGTTCTGAAAAACTTTAATTTTTGATGAATAGTGAAACCACTAAGTGGTAGTTAAATAACTAATTTTTCGTTTAAATGAAATATTACCACTTCTGTGATTTGATTTTCAAAAATCCGACGTACATGGTTGTCATTAAGAAGTAAAATGTGGTTCAATGAGATTAAAATAATTATTTGGTGAATAGTAACTTTTATGTTCTTAATCGCGATTAGAGGTAATTAGTGTAATTTATGGTAAAAATAATGTTTTAATAATATGAGATGAGCTTGACACATGTCCTAACCTCATTGGATGTGCCATGGCCGACCAAGAAAATCCATGGGTCAACTTGGGGACCACATGGAGCCACTTTAGTTGGAAAATGACATAAATACCTTTTATTTAATGTTAAAGTAAAAAATGACACAAACATGAAATGTTTTACTAAAAATTTTTTTACATGGGGTTATACAAGTAATATTTTTGACTATAAACATTAATTGGAAAGATAAAAATATTTCCTACATCAAAGTATTTTTTTTATAATTTTTAGACATTAAAAAAATTAAATTATTTATGACATCATTATGATGCAGCGATGACCTCATTATTTAACGATTTTAATAAAATGAAAAGATAATGTACAATACATGGCTTAAACTTGTACAAAGACTATTGTATGTGTAGATTTCGAACCCTTATCACCTTATCCACGAATTATATAAGTGTCGGACCTTTAGAATCCGAAAAGCATTGTATAATAGAATAACATTTCATTACTTTCCAAAAGTGCCCCTCCTCTCCACTTATAAAAGGCCCCCACCACTCCCACCTTATTCACACCTTAAAGCCATTTGGCTCAGCCAACCTCTTCCCAAATACTCTCCCAAAATCCCTCAATTACTCTTAGAAGCCTCACTTTGGGCATAATTCTTCCCAAGGAAGCCTTTGTCTCAAATCAAAAAGAGTTACCCGATTTTTTAGGTAATGTCTTCTCTAATGTTGTTTTGTTTTATTTTGCTTCTACAACCCATTAAACTCTTTTAATTCCTTTATTTTGTAACAACACCAGTATCTAAAATATACTAGGATGTTGTTATGATAAGGATTTGGTTTACACTTACAGACACCTTCGTCTAATGGTTAAAGAACATACTGTTTCTGTGGGTGGCGAAATACTGCCACACGAAACGATGATTGTTCAAATTCTTTTAACACCTATAATGGTGGCAATTTTGATGAAACTATTTTCATATATGATATATTTATTATGTTTATGTTTTCCTTATGCTTCTTTATTTCTCATTTATGGCATACTTTATGATTTCCATTATGGGTAAACGCGATAATTTCATTTTAGGAAGTGCGGACTACCGCCCCCTCAAAGTAATGTGAATCGTTAATGCCATATGTGGGATGTATAAAGGATGGAGTAAATGATATTATATATGCTATTATACTGGAACTATATTATACCTTTATATAATTATGATTTCATTCCATTAAATATGAAATATAAATGAAAGTAGCGTTCATGCGTACGTACGGCTTACCGTCTCCATGAAAGATGCATTTCATTTCTTACCTCTAAATGTTACGTAATATTATGAATGAATGTATATAATAGATATATATGATATATATGACATCTAAATCATGAATATAATTCTGGAGATAATGGATATTCTACCAAATAAACAACTTGTAATTATTCGAAGTTTATTGTTGACTCAAGTACCAAAGATCGACAAAACGACCGTTATTAACTTAAATAACTACATAATGTTAATAACATGGTAATAAGTGATATAAAAGGAATAATGAACATAAAAAATGTTCTTAAGTAAATAGAAATTAACTCTAGTTTATTATTCAGGAGGTTAAAGAACGGTTGAGTCAGGACAAGACGCAAGGTAAGGGAATTTCTTAACCCAAATTCCATTCTTTGTGTTAATCTCCTACTTTCAAATTATGTCATGATATTATTATGTCCCATTTTGTATTTTTACTTTATTTATGTGTGACTATAGTGAATACAAATAATAGATATATTTTATTTTAGAAATGATCTTTTTATGGACTTCGTCTCAATCTCATTTCATTGAGGCATATTTGGTTTTATACACAACTTTCTTTTATATGGTGTATAAACCCCTTTGAATTTTACATTTATTCAAAAGGAATCTTTTTTATACAAAGAATTTTACTAAACGACAAAAAGGGAATGTTTTTCTTTCCGTACTTATGCGGTGACAACGACTTCTCCGCCGCCGTGACCATTATTTGAGTTTCAGCTTCCTCTACAAGCCATCATTTTTTTAATGAAAAATAAATACAAAGTTTTAACTTTCTTTTATTTTGGTATTGAAAATGGTTTTGAAAGCGTTTTTATTATATCAATGTGATGTATTGATATCTTGTGATTGAAATGTGGAAATTTTATGTTTCTTTTATCCATGTTTTTGTTGGAACCAGGTTCTTCAAAGCATTATTTGGTGTATGGTTTGTGTTTGTTGTCAATCCTCAGTGGAAGTTCAGGGTGTGTACCAACAAAGTGATCATACCGTTCAAGCAGAAAACAGTTGTAAAGGTGGTGCTGTTTCCCAGTGTCTGCCAAATTTTTGGGCCTAAAAATCGGCCAATAAAGTAAAGTGTTTTTGGCAAAGTTACTTGCGCACCGTGCTCTTGGAGGATAAAAGACTTGCGCGCCATATGTTTTTGAGGATCAGAACATCAAAATTTGGCTAAGGAAAGAAGGTCGCGCAAGTGTTGGTTGGGTCGCGCAAGTGAGTTGCGCGACAGAGTTTATTGAAGACAAGACTTGCGCACCGTCGAGGGACTTGCGCGCCGTCGAGGGACTTGCGCGCCGCCGCGCAGGGGGTCCAGTTTGCCTATAAATACTGGACCACCCCTCCTCATTTCGAACGAAGTTCAAGGCCGAGAGATTGTTCGAGCTCTCGTCGCGCAGGTGGTTGAGTCGCGCAGGTGGTTGTTTTGTCGCGCAAGTAGAGCTTGCGCGCCGGTGTTTGGCTGTGCACCCAAGGTGGTTTGGAAGAGAAAGGAAGTGGACCGCGCAAGTTTGTAGTTGGGGAAGGAAGAGTCGCGCAACTGTGTTGATGAAACTTGCGCGCCAGTGTGGACTTGCGCGCCGTAGTGGGACTTGCGCGACTGTCTTGGAGAAGCGCGCCTGGTTTTGCTGAAGCCCACCGGCGTGTTTGGAGCCGCACAAAAGCCGAGAGACTACTCGGATCATTCGAGGAAAAGTGATATTCTTCTTCTGGTGAAAATAGGACTTCAATAGAGCATCTACATACAACAAAGGATGCACTCCTATGCAAATGAAGAAGAGACCTTCACGTCTATAAACTGAGTGGGACTTCACCAACGGCAGTGAGCCAGGGGGAGTCAACGGGAGTGACCCGAGGGACGCAGTGAGCTATCTCTGAACTATTGTAAAGGCAGTAAGCCAGGGACAGAGTGTCTGTACCTGAACTTTTGTATCCACAGCAAGTGAAGCATAGTGGATTTAGGTACGACCGGCAACCTGTCGGCGTATGCTCCTTGGACGTAGCCCTTAGTGGTGAACCAAGTAAAAATGGCTGTGTCTTCTCTGTGCATGTGAATGTTTTCATTTTGATCATAATCATCATACAGGTTCAACAAGTTCCTACCAACGTGGGAACAAGATCCAACACATTAAAAGAAAAAGTGGTCACCCTGATTCACCCCTCCCCTCTCAGGGTGTCCCTGGGTCCTTCAAGTGGTATCAGAGGGTAAAGGTTGCTGGTGTTGAATCTTACCTTCTTCATCATGGAAAACGCCGTCAATGTCAGGGGAGTCCCTCACTTCGATGGAAGCAATTTCTAGATCTGGAAGAACAGAATGAGATCTCATCTAAGATCTCTTGGAATGGAAGTTCTTTTTTCTACTGTGCAAGGAATACATGTCACTGATCCAACAGGTCTGGCTATGACTGAAACAGACAGGAAACTTCTTGATGCAGATGCTAAAGCACAGAATGCTCTCACTGCAGCCCTTTCTGATCAGATTTACCTGAAGGTGATGAATTGCACCTCAGAAAAATATATGTGGGATAAACTTGAGAATATTTATGAAGGTGATAGCAAAGTGAAGGAGGCGAAACTACAAGTGCTACACAATCGGTTTGATGATCTGAAGATGCATCCAGACGAGAATGCAGACTCTTTCTTCAATCGAATTACTGAAGTGGTTGGAGCAATTCGGGGTCTAGGCGAAGAAATCAAAGACATTGATATTGTAAAGAAAATATTAAGAAGACTTCCACCTCTGTATAATGCGAAGGTGTCAGCTCTTGAGGAAAGAGATCTTTCCAAACTTTCTCTAGATGACTTACTGAGAAGTTTGGTAGCATATGAAATGAGAGTCAAACTAGAAGATGCTACGACTCGGGTGAGTAAGGAAATGGCATTCAAGGCCATGGATAAGTTGAGAATCTCAAAGGATAGTAGCGGCGATGATGACGAAGAGAAAGAAATTCTTTCTCTCATTGCAAAGAAGTTCCAGAAGGGGAAAGGGAAATTCAAAGGGAAGTTACCTCTCGCATGTTTCCGTTGTGGAAAAGTTGGGCATATTGCCTCTCAGTGCTTGAAGAATATCAATGATGATGACAGTGAAGATGAAAACTTCAAGAAGCCTCAAAGAAGGTTCTTCAAAAACGGAGACTTGAAATTTGGTAAGCAAATGCAAAGGAAGAGTTTTGTCTGTGAAGAGGAAGAAGATGACAATGAATTCTGTGATGAAGAAGAACCAGAATTCAAAACTGGGAACCATGCGTCTATGATGGCCACTGTTGAAAAGTCAGAAGATACTGATGGTGAAAAACAGCTGAGAACTTGTGTAGATCATGATGTGAAACTTAAGGATGCAGTTAGTAAGCTTAAGATTAAATGTAAGAGCTGCAATAAGTGGAAATCAATTATAGAAGAATCAACGGAATATGTTGATCAACTTGAAGCTGAAATTGAACGACTGGAAGAATTTGTGAAGGTACAATCTAAAATAATTGAAAGCAATGATGATGCAGTTGATCTGAAGCTGAGAATTGAAGAGCAGTCAAAGGTCATCAATGACCTCACATCCAGACTGGATGAAAAATCCAAGACTTTTGAGGGTCTTGAGGAGGAAGTAGTTACTCTAAGGAGTAAAATAGAGACAGAATCAGTTCCAAAAGAATCGAGGAAGAAAATACAGTTCGGAAGATTCTCAGATGCAGAATTACTTGCAAGAGCCAAGTGTGGTTCAGATGGGGTTGGAAAGGTCTTGAGTGATCAAAGACCTGCTTGCATGGGAAAGAGTGGAATTGGCTGTGAGGCTGAGTCATCAACTGCTGGAAGTGAAAAGATCCAAAAGAAAGACAAGATGAAAGTTGAACATGATGAAATGTTACCTAGAGTGCTGAAAAAGGAACCCTTAATCCAAACTAAAAGGAGACCTGAAAATTATCCTCAAACATTCAAAAATGACAGACAGTCTTACTATTCTCCCAAGGAAGAAGGTATAAGGAGAAATTCAAGTGAGAAGACATTTCCTCTCATGAAGTGTCAGTTCTGTGGCTATCTGGGCCATACCATGTCTTATTGTGAAGAGGCAAGAAGCTATCTGAATGGAGAAGATATAAATTCTCAACAAAGGAGAACAATCTCATATCCTAATTCTCATAGAAGAAATAATTTCTATGGATATTGTTTTTGTTGTTCTAACTTTGGTCATAAGGCCGTTAATTGCAGGCAGAGAAGAGACATAGACTCCTCATACCGAAGTTCAAGACAAGTCAAGTCCCGTCAGCAAGACAGTGTTGCTCTTTTAAAGAGGTTCTCACCTCTCACAGAAGACTTTGACTATGAAGAACCTGGGTATGCAGAAGAGATAGTTGAAAGGCCATCAGTCCTATATACTCAATATAATGTCTCATGGAAGGAAAGGAAGAAGATTGAGAAATCGAACCTTGCAGAGGTAGCCCTCAAAGCTACAAAGAACAACGATACCTAGATTCTGGATAGCGGTTGTTCATCTCATATGATGGGTAATGCCGGCCTACTAACGAATATCATAAAGAATGTTGATGGTACAGTAAGATTTGGTAATGATGGGGCTCTGAAAATCAAAGGAAGTGGAAGTACCCAATTAGCTAATGGAGAACTAAAGAAGACTGAAGTCCTTTACGTAGATGGCCTACGCCATAATCTCCTTAGCGTGAGTCAACTCTGTGACTCAGGACTTATAGTTACTTTTAATCAGAAAGGCTGCACCATCAAGGGAAAAACCGGCAATTCACTTATGAAAGGATGCAGAACAGAAGGCAACTTGTATCAGGTTGATAGTGAAGAAAATGTATGTTACATGACTGTTGAAGAAGAAAACAATTTGTGGCATCGGAGATTGGGACACATCAATCAACAGGACATGGAGAAAATATCAAAATTGAGAATTGTCATGGACATCCCCAACTTGAAGCGTGAGCGTGAAAAATCCTGTGATGCTTGTATTCGTGGGAAGCTGGTCTGCAGTTCATATCGGCCAAAGAAGAAAAAGGCATCTCACCTTCTTGATCTGATTCATACAGATGTTTGTGGTCCAATAAATGTTGCCGGAACTCATGGAGAAAGGTACTTTGTCCTTTTCATAGATGATTATAGTCGAATGGCATGTGTGATGGTCATTCACCGGAAACGACAGGTCCTTGACTGCATGAAAACATATCGGCGAATCGCCGAGAATGATACTGGACGAACAATCAAAGTGTTGCGATCTGACAATGGAGGAGAATACACGTCCATTGAATTTGAAAATTATCTGGAGAAGCATGGGATACGACATGAGGTAGCTGCTGTGAGAACTCCACAACAAAATGGAGTTGTTGAACGAAGGAATCGACAGGTGAACAACATGGCACGAACTATGCTCATTGAGAGTCGTATTCCACGACATTACTGGAAAGAGGCTGTTCAAGCTGCAGTGTACATTCAGAATCGAACAGGACTTTATATGGGTGAGACGAAGACACCATATGAATTGTGGCATGGACGGAAGCCTTCTCTAAAATACTTCCGTGTCTTTGGAAGTAAGTGCTTCATCAGGAACAAAGAAGGAAATCAGGGGAAATATGGTGACAACGCAGATGAAGGAATCTTCCTCGGTTACTCAATGAACAGCAAAGCCTACAAATGTTTCAACAATCGTTTGGGAAGGATTGTGGAAAGCAATGATGTTAAGATAATTGAAGAGAAAACCACAAATGCTTCACGGACGTCATATGCTGATGTGATAGAAAGTCATGAAGAATGTGGACATGAAGAAACTACAAATGCAGAAATAGAGGAAGCTTTTCAAAACACTCATCAATCACATAATGATGATGACTCAGAAGAAGAATCTGAAGAAGAAACTATGGCTGAAGAGAATACTACTGAACCTCGCAGGAGAAATCGAAGAGATGAGATTGATCCATCCAACATAATTGGGGATAGGAGTGCACCCACTCAAACCAGAAGGATGAGGAATACCACGCAATCTGCATTTCTATCAGTTTTAGAGCCATCCTCATTCGAAGAAGCTGCAAAAGATGAATCTTGGGTGAAATCCATGAATGATGAATTAGATCAGATTTATAAGAATCAGACATGGGATCTTGTCCAGAGACCTGAAGGTCACAATGTGATTGGTACCAAATGGATCTTCAAAAATAAGTTTGATGAGCATGGAAGTGTCATCAGAAACAAGACACGACTGGTATGTAAAGGATACTCTCAGATTGAAGGCATTGATGTTGAAGAAACCTTTGCTCTAGTGGCTAGACTGGAGTCAATCAGGCTTTTCCTTTCCATGGCACTCCAAAGAGGATATAAAGTATATCAAATGGATGTCAAGACATCATTCTTGAATGGTGTACTCGAAGAAGAAGTCTACATTGAACAACCAGTGGGCTTTGTCTTGGGTACCGATGAAACAAAGGTCTGCAAACTAAAGAAAGCTCTATATGGTTTGAAGCAGGCACCACGGGCGTGGTACTCACGGCTAGAATCATATCTCAAGAAGTTGGAATTCAAAAGAGGAGGAGTTGATCACAATCTCTATGTGAAGAATTCTCCAAAAGATCAATTCATGGTTCTTGTCTACATTGATGATATCATATTTGGTGGTAGTAGGAAGAAATCAGTGGATGAATTTGCCAACCACAAGAAATCAGAATTTGAAATGTCTATGATTGGGGAGCTCACATATTTCTTGGGGCTGCAAGTGAATCAAAAGAAGGAATACACATTCATTTCTCAGGAAAAATATGCAAGAGAGCTGCTGAAGAAGTTCAATATGCAAGACTCCAAACCAATGTCAACTCCGATTGCAGTTGGAACTAAACATGGAAAGCATGAGGATGGGAACTCTGTTGATCCCACCATGTACAGGAGGATCATTGGCAGCCTACTGTACCTGACAGCGACAAGTCCAGATATTGTCTTTGCAACATGACTTGCGGCCCGCTTTCAGAGTAATCCAAAGGAGGAACATATGGCAGCAGTAAAAAGAATCATGAGGTACATTCAAGGTACACATAACTTCGGGTTATTTTTTGCTGCAGGCAGGGACAGTGAATTATCAGCATTTTCTGATGCTGACTGGGCTGGTGATGTCGTAGATTGAAAGTCCACTAGTGGTGGAGCTTTCTATATTGGGCAGAAATGTGTTGGCTGGTTGAGCAAGAAACAAGAAAGTACTTCTCTTAGTACTGCTGAAGCTGAATATATCTCCGCCACAAAAGCATGCACTCAACTTCTTTGGATGAAGCAGCAGCTAACAGATATTGGTGACAAGGTGCAGCAACCAATGGTGATTTATTGTGATAACAAAAGTGCAATTGATCTTACGAAGAATCCGGTTCAGCATTCTCGTACAAAACATATTGAAATACGGTATCATTTTATCAAAGAAAAGGTTGAACAAGGTGTGATTAAAATGGATCATGTTGGAACTAATGAGAAAGTGGCTGATGTCCTAACCAAGCCATTTTCCACGGCTGTGTTCGAGAAGCATCGGTTGAACCTCGGTGTTCGACCACCTCCTACTGCATAAGGAGGCTCCGGAAGTCCCCTCTCCCCGTTTGTTTTAACTGTTTTTATCTGCTTATGGATGTGATGCAGGTTTATGGGGGAGATACTATCCAGGGGGAGTATGGCTTGAGCTGAACGTTGAACAAACTTTTCAGTCTTTGGTTTTATTGTCAATGGGGGAGAAAGGAATAAATTCAAGACAAGAAATTCTTCTGTGATGAGAAGTGTAAGATTGTGATGAGAAGTTTAATAAGGATAACATCGGGATGGAGAATTTCAAAACACTAAGACCCAATTCAAGCTTTCTCTCTTGTTTTCTACACCGAGCATTGCTCACGTAGACTTAGAGTGTTGGCTGAGTTGATTCTTGCGTTTTGGATTTGCTCATGGTTGGAGATCTATTGAATTTATTCTGATTGCCAACAAACCCAAAGGGGGAGATTGTTGGAACCAGGTTCTTCAAAGCATGATTTGGTGTATGGTTTGTGTTTGTTGTCAATCCTCAGTGTAAGTTCAGGGTGTGTACCAACAAAGTGATCATACCGTTCAAGCAGAAAACAGTTGTGAAGGTGGCGCTGTTTCCCAGTGTTTGCCAAATTTTTGGGCCTAAAAATCGGCCAATAAAGTAAAGTGTTTTTGGCAAAGTTACTTGCACACCGTGCTCTTGGAGGATAAAAGACTTGCGCGCCATATGTTTTTGAGGATCAGAACATCAAAATTTGGCTAAGGAAAGAAGGTCGCGCAAGTGTTGGTTGGGTCGCGCAAGTGAGTTGCGCGACAGAGTTTATTGAAGACAAGACTTGCGCGCCGTCGAGGGACTTGCGCGCCGTCGAGGGACTTGCGCGCCGCCGCGCAGGGGGTCCAGTTTGCCTATAAATACTGGACCACCCCTCCTCATTTCGAACGAAGTTCAAGGCCGAGAGATTTTTCGAGCTCTCGTCGGGCAGGTGGTTGAGTCGCGCAGGTGGTTGTTTTGTCGCGCAAGTAGAGCTTGCGCGCCGGTGTTTGGCTGTGCTCCCAAGGTGGTTTGGAAGAGAAAGGAAGTGGACCGCGCAAGTTTGTAGTTGGGGAAGGAAGAGTCGCGCAACTGTGTTGATGAAACTTGCGCGCCAGTGTGGACTTGCGCGCCGTAGTGGGACTTGCGCGACTGTCTTGGAGAAGCGCGCCTGGTTTTGCTGAAGCCCACCGGCGTGTTTGGAGCCGCACAAAAGCTGAGAGACTACTTGGTTCATTCGAGGAAAAGTGATATTCTTCTTCTGGTGAAAATCGGACTTCAATAGAGCATCTACATACAACAAAGGATGCACTCCTATGCAAATGAAGAAGAGACCTTCACGTCTATAAACTGAGTGGGACTTCACCAACGGCAGTGAGCCAGGGGGAGTCAACGGGAGTGACCCGAGGGACGCAGTGAGCTATCCCTGAACTATTGTAAAGGCAGTAAGCCAGGGACAGAGTGTCTGTACCCGAACTTTTGTATCCACAGCTAGTGAAGCATAGTGGATTTAGGTACGACCGGCAACCTGTCGGCGTATGCTCCTTGGACGTATCCCTTAGTGGTGAACCAAGTAAAAATGGCTGTGTCTTCTCTGTGCATGAGAATGTTTTCATTTTGATCATAATCATCATACAGATTCAACAAGTTCCTACCAATGTGGGAACAAGATCCAACACATTAAAAGAAAAAGTGGTCACCCTGATTCACCCCTCCCCTCTCAGGGTGTCCCGGGGTCCTTCAGTTTTATGTGATACGATTATGTAATGGTTTATGATATGTTTAAACCTATTCATATGAGGAATGAATTGGACTTAATAAGTGACGGGTGGAGCCCGCTATAGCTCCTCGATGCATCGGTAGGTCTCATGAGACAACTAGGCGTGGAATTGGCCGAGGCCCTTTCCCCATTTGATTTGTGATTTTGGCCGAGGCCTTAATCATTTTAGACGTCTTGGCCGAGGCCTTGAAAAAATGTTTCAGAATGTCTGGCATTATGCATTCCCTCATTATGAAAATGGTTATTGATATTGCATGTGATTATTCGACCAGTAGAATATCCATGTGAAGAAGAAAATGGAATTATCTCATTTTACTTTTGCCATATTATGTTGATGTTCATGTTTAAAAGGATTTTGTTTTAGTTATACATTGCCTTAAATGTTTATGTTTATTTATGAAAGCTTCCGCAACATTGTTATCCTTACTGAGCATCTGAGCTCACCCCTTTCAATGTTTTAATATTTTCCAGGATGTGAAGAAGTATTTTATGAATGACCTGCAGGGATAGTCAGAAGAGGATATGAATGTGGACTATGAAGACTTTGTTATTGTGGTTTTTCACTTTATGATGTAATGTAACATTTATGAATGTATCTAGTGTTTCCAAGGATACTAAACTAATCGGTCTTTCGAGACTTGATATTTTGTGATCATGCCAATGTTACGTAGTAATGCACCGACTCTGGGTAGCTGGGGTCGGGGTGTTACAGTTGGTATCAGAGGCAGTTTAGTACTAACCTTGGAAGCTAGATTTAGATAAACTCTGATTAGAGCGCATAGCCCAAAGATAGACTTTAAGGATTAGTATAAAAGAACTTCCTATAATTTTGGTATTATAGAGATTTTGTGAGTTTTCCAAGAAATACGTCCTTGTCTGGATACAAGCAAGTAGAGGCGGCTCTGGCACAGATGTACCTAGGGGTAAAACCCGAAACACCGCTTTGATCTAGACTCGAACGGGAACTGGTGCACGACAACGGGCCTTACTGCACTCTTGGTTACGACACTCCCGGGGGATATGGTTAGGATAATTCTCATTTTCTTTACAAACCACTATGAAGGGTTATGAGTATATACTTCCTCAAAGGAAAAATTTCTTTTTATGATTATGGATTATATCCATAAATAGTTCAATTTATGTAATGTATTTTACCAATATGGAATTATGTATTTTATTTCATAAACTAATCTAGTTTATGACATTGTTTAGAAATGGCGCCTAGTGGAAGGAATGGAAACCGTATCGATGCACGCACTCCGTGTAGGGATTGCCCTCCTGCTCAAGATAATTATTGTGGATCTGGAGATACAACTGGTGCTGATCAACTTATTACCATACTGGGACAACTCACTCAAGTTATGAATAATAACCTTACTCATATGGATCACCCTGATCCACAACATGGAGGATCAATGTTAGACCGCTTCGTGAGGCAAAAACCACCAACATTTAATTGGGGTACAAATCCATGTGTAGCTGAGAAATGGATAAACTCCTTAGAGAAAATATTCCATGCCTTGGGGAGTAGCGAAAGGGAGAAGGTTGTCATGGTAGTTTACCGCCTCACTGGAGATGCCGATCAATGGTGGTCACTAATACAAAACACAAAGGAAGATGATGAATTAACAAACATGGAATGACAAGAGTTCAAAGAGCTTTTCTTAGAAAAATACTTTCCTCGTGACCATCGAGTAGATATGGAAAGGCAATTTCTGAGTCTGAGGCAGAAGGAGGATGAGAACGTCGCAAAGTATGAGGCCAACTTTACAAGGTTAGAGAGGTATGCTGCAGATTATATACGTAACCCAAGGAGTAAGATTGATCGTTTCTTTTATGGGTTAAAACCATTTCTCCATCGAGCTTTAGTATCACAATCCTTCTCATCATACGAAGATATTGTCTCGTGTGCTATCAAGACAGAAAAGGAATTCTCTAAGTCTTATGACAACAAAGTAAAGCAAGAGAAGAAGAGAACGATGGAACAAGAGACAGATAAAGGGAAAAAGGGAAAGAATGATTTTCCATTATGTGATAATTGTGGGAAGAATCACCCTGGTACTTGCCTAAAAGGAATGTGAGTTTGTTATAAATGTGGAGAAAAAGGTCACCAGGCTTGTGATTGCAAGGGAAAGAAGGAGGCTATCAAAGTTGAATTCTACAATTGTAGAGAAATGGGTCATTATGCAAATGAATGTCCTAAGCGTCCGGGAAACTTACCTCAAAAAAGGCCAAGGGATCAAGGACAATCTTATGCTGTTACTACAGTTGAAGTAGAATAACTAATGTAATGGTGCTTTTGGACTCATGGATTATATTCTGGTTATTAGAATAATGTGATATATATATAAGGATTGTACTGCAGTACTTGTTGATTTCAGTAAGGTTTTTATATTTTTAGTATGTGACAATAAGAGAAACTTTACTTTGTTTGGGGAATCTGATAAATTGATTTTGGAATTAAGATACCTTTTAGAGAAAGTCTGGACAGAGGTATATTGGATAATTGTAAAGGTTGGAGTGGATTAAGTTGATCTTTGGATAGTATTGTTTAAGGTTAAAAACTTTATGATGATTATTTTTGGAATATTATGATACTATAGTTTTAGGAAAAGGACAACCTGCAGGGTGGGGAATAACCCGTCGCGTCGGACAAAGATGCAGGAATCGAACCCACAATCATAGTGCGACAGGCCTTTATTTCCTACCACTAGCCTACAGGAAGTCCCTGGCTATTACAAGATAATTTTACTAATCTGAATGGTATGTGTTAACATTTGGAACCTTATACAATTAGGATAAGTATAATATTTTTGAGTTCTATTATCTTTTTGAGTGAAAGATGAGTTGAAGGTTGAAACTCAAATTGTCAAGCATAAACATATATATACCTATCTCTTATTCAATGAATAAATTAATTCTTAAACTTTAGTAAAGGGATATTAAAACAAAAAATGTGTTATCCTAATACCTTATGTCTTGTTGAACTGATGATATTTTAAATCAACATAGATTGAAGGCATTGAGGCCCTCAATTTGACAGTAGATTGTGATTGATGACCTCAATCACTCCCTACAAATATTTACGTTTTTCCTCCAATTATATGTCTCTAATTGCCACCAATGTTCTCCTAATCGAGATCATAATTGGGTGGTGACTTTTTCATTTCCCTTTCCCTCTTATTAAGGCTAAATTTTATTAATCTTATTTCCAATATGGGTTTTCCTCAAAGGTATTTTCTCTTCCCAACCTTTTATTTTTAAAGAGAAATTTCAAATTGCGAGGATGCAATTTATTGAAGGAGGGGAGAATGTAACGCCCCGAGCTTCCACGATACGCTTCTCATTCAATAATGCAATAACTTGCATTGTACGCAACATCGAGTTTTAACACACTACAACTAATCAAAGTAGCCGTTATGAATAGTAATAACCTCTTTTTAAATTTTTAGAAATTTTATATTTCAAAATGGACTTCATTTTTTTATTCCTAATATTGAAATTAGCCTATGTTGAATTTCTTGTAATTTTCTGTGAACTTCAAAATTTTTATGAATAGTGAAAAATACTTATAACAACTTTTTTAATCAAAATAATTTATAGTGATAAGTTATACTATTGAGTGGTTTTAAAGTATAATTAGAATTTATTTTTACCATTTTATCCAATGTTGGTCAGTAGAATTAATTTCACTTTGAAATTGGACAAAAACAATTGTCAATCTTTTGATATAAATTATTTCTTAAAAACACGCTATTTGTTGTGACAACAGGAATTAATTATAAAATTAATTAATGCAAATTATATGTTTGGAATTTCATAAAAAAGACATCATTTTTGAATTCAGAATATCAGTTATACCTTAGGGTGAAATTTTGGCATTGTTCTGAAAAACTTCAATTTTTGATGAATAGTGAAACCACTAAGTGGTAGTTAAATAACTGATTTTTCGTTTAAATGAAATATTACCACTTCTGTGATTTGATTTTCAAAAATCCAACATACATGGTTTTCATTAAAAAGTAAAATGTGGTTCAATGAGATTAAAATAATTTTTTGGTTAATAGTAACTTTTAAGTTCTTAATCGCGATTAGAGGTAATTAGTGTAGTTTAAGGTAAAAATAATGTTTTAATAACATGAGATGAGCTTGACACATTTCCTAACCTCATTGGATGTTCCATTTCCGACCAAGACAATCCATGGGTCAACTTGGGGACCCCATGGAGCCACTTTAGTTGGAAAATGACATAAATACCTTTTATTTAATGTTAAAGTAAAAAATGACACAAAACATGAAATGTTTTACTAAAACAATTTTTACATGGGGATATACAAGTCATATTTTTGACTATAAATAGTCGTTGGAAAGATAAAAATATTTCCTACATCATAGTATTTTTTATAACTTTTAGACATTAAATAAATTAAATTATTTATGACATCATTATGATGCAGCGATGACCTCATTATTTAACGATTTTAATAAAATGAAAAGATAATGTACAATACAAGGCTTACACTTGTCCAAAGACTATTGGATGGGTAGATTTCGAACCCTTATCACCTTATCCACGGATTATATAAGTGTGGGACCTTTATAATCCTAAAATCATTGTTTAATAGAATAACATTTCATTACTTTCCAAATGTGTCCCTCCTCTCCACTTATAAAAGGTCCCCACCACTCTCACCTAATTCACACGTTCAAGCCATTTGTCTCGGCCAAACTCTGACCAAATACTCTCCCAAAATCCCTCACTTACTCCTAGAAGCCTCACTTTTGGCAGAATGCTTCCCAAGGAAGCCTTTGTCTCAAATCAAAAAGAGTTACCCGATTTTTTAGGTAATGTCTTCTCTAATGTTGTTTTGTTTTATTTTGCCTCTCCAACCCTTAAACTATTTTCATTCCATTACTTTGTAACAACACCAGTATCTAAAATATACTAGGATGTTTTTATGATAAGGATTTGGTTTACACTTACACACACCTTCGTCTAATGGTTAAAGAACATACTGTTTCTGTGGGTGGCGAAATACTGCCTCACGAAACGATGATTGTTCAAATTCTTTTAACACCTATAATGGTGGCCATTTTGATGAAAATATTTTCATATATGATATATATATTATTTTTATGTTTTCCTTATGCTTCTGTATTTCTCATTTATGGCATAATTTATGATTTCCATTATGGGTAAACGCGATAATTTCATTTTAGGAAGTGCAGACTACCGCCCCCTCAAAGTGATGTGAATCGTTAATGCCATATGTGGGATGTATAAAGGATGGATTAAATGATATTATATACGATATTATACTGGAACTATATTATACCTTTATATAATTATGATTTCATTCCATTAAATACGAAATAGAAATGAAAGTAGCGTTCATGCGTACGTACGGCTTACCGTCTCCATGAACGGTGCATTTCATTTATTACCTCTAAATGTTACGTAATATTATGAATGAATGTATATACTGGATATATATGATATATATTACATCTAAATCATGAATATAATTCTGGAGATAATGTATATTCTACCACATAAACAACTTGTAATTATAAGAAGTTTATTGTTGACTCAAGTACCAAAGATCGACAAAACGACCGTTATTAACTTAAATAATTACATAATGTTCATAACATGGTAATAAGTGATATAAAATGAATAATTAACATAAAAAAGGTTTTTAAGTAAATATAAATTAACTCTATTTTATTATTCAGGAGGTTAAAGAACGGTCGAGTCAGGACAAGACGCAAGGTAAGGGAATTTCTTAACCCAACTTCCATTCTTTGGGTGAGTCTACTACTTTCAAATTTTGTCATGATATTATTATGTCCCATATTGTATTTCTACTTTATTTATGTGTGCCTATAGTGAATACACATAATAGATCTATTTTATTTTAGAAATGATCTTTTTATGGACTTCGTCTCAATCTCATTTCATTGAGGCATATTTGGTTTTATACACATCTTTCTTTTATACGGTGTATAAACCCCTTTGAATTTTACGTTTATTCAAAATGAATCTTTTTTATACGAAGCATTTTACTAAATGACAAAAAGGGAATGTTTTTCTTTCCGTACTTATGCGGCGACAATGACTTCTCCGCCACCGTGACCATTATTTGAGTTTCGGCTTCCTCTACAAGCCATCATTTTTTTAATGAAAAATAAATACAAAGTTTTAACTGTCTTTTATTTGGGTATTGAAAATGGTTTTGAAAGCATTTTTATTATATCAATGTGCTGTATTGATATCTTGTGATTGAAATGTGGAAATTTTATGTTTCCTTTATCCATGTTTTATGTGATACGATTATGTTATGGTTTATGATATGTTTGAACCTATTCATATGAGGAATGCATTGGACTTAATAAGTGACGGGTGGAGCCTGCTATAGATCCTTGATGCATCGGTAGGTCTCATGAGACAACTAGAAGTGGAATTGGCAGAGGCCCTTTCCCCATTTGATTTGTGATTTTGGCCGAGGCCTTAATCATTTTAGACGTCTTGGCCGAGGCCTTGACAAAATGTTTCAGAATGTCTGGCATTATGCATTCCATCATTATGAAAATGGTTATTGATATTTCATGTGATTATTCGACCAGTAGAATATCCATGTGAAGAAGTAAATGGCATTATCTCATTTTACTTTTGCCATATTATGTTGATGTTCATGTTTAAAAGGCTTTTGTTTTAGTTATACATTGCCTTAAATGTTTATGTTTATTTATGAAAGATTCCGCAATATTGTTATCCTTACTGAGCATCTGAGCTCACCCCTTTCAACGTTTTAATATTTTCCAGGATGTGAAGAAGTATTTTATGAATGAACTGCAGGGATAGTCAGAAGAGGATATGAGTGTGGACTATGAAGACTTTGTTATTGTGGTTTTTCACTTTATGATGTAATGTAACATATATGAATGTATCTAGTGTTTCCAAGGCTACTAAACTAATTGGTCTTTCGAGACTTGATCTTTTGTGATCATGCCAATGTTACGAAGTAATGCACCGACTCTGGGTAGCTGGGGTCGGGGTGTTACAAGTTTTATAAGGATGAGATGTTCAGTGATAATATTGATGTTGGGAAATTCAATGGATCTAGGGAGGTACAAATTATTATAGTAAGTGAGTCTAGTACTATTGAGTAACTCCAACTTCTTAGACTGAGTCATGGGTTGTAGTGTAATTTTGATGGAGTTATCCGACATTAGTTGTGATCAAGTCATAGGATGATATTGGGATAGTATATGATACCAATATATTAATCAAGTGCTGCTGGAGAATATTCACCATCAACCTCTGGGTAGTGACTGGAATTTTTGTTATATAGTTTTTCTTCTTAGTTAATATTAGAGTGACCAATTGATTAGACTCGATGTTTAGGGTGAGTTTTAGTCACAATGATGTTTTTAATGAAGGATGAGACTAGATTCATAAGAAGTAATCTCATTGTTGTGATGATCTTCAAGATGGATTTAGATGTGGGATTAGAAGGTGAGTAGATTCCCTCTTTAGTATTATTGATATAAGGAGAGTGGCATCCTCTTGAGTGATGTTTAATTAAAATAGTTCGTGACATAGTGACAAGGTGTGTAGACTATTAAGTAGTGTTATTTCTTGATATACCTATTTATTAGGGGTAAAATCCTATGGAAGATTATGTATAAGATGACGTCATGGTTTAGGATTTTTCTCAAGGAGTATGAGTACTTTTATATGATGTCATAATGTTTTATTGTGTTCCTATTAGAAAATATAATTTCTCTAGCATAGTTATCTTAATTTATGGATTAAACATGGTTTATAAATTGAAATTGAACTTAAAAATGAAATGTAGGGTCTTTAGGATTATTTTTTTCTTTAATGTGGTAGATCGATCCCACATCCCTTGGGGATCCAGCTATGTGAAAACTACATTCACAAAACAATCTTATTGATGAAGATATTGATACATGATATGAGAAATCAATATGATGAGATTAACAAATGATCCTAGGGATTAATATATATCCTCAAAACTATACTATCATATAGTGGGAGACAACCATTGTGGAGACTAGTGAAAAATAGGATAAATCCATAGGTACTCAATAGTTTGTTTGGAAGACATCTATAGAGATGACTAATGTGATGATATAGGGATGAACATGAGATCTTGGATTATTATTTCATATTTATGGGATTAATTCTTTGTTTCCTTCTTTTTATATCATGAGATTTCTTTTTTGAAGATATTTTATCCCTTGGGACATCATTGACTTCACTTTTTAGTTTCTATTCCCCTTTAATAGTTATAATTGATGGTTATGACCTATTTGATTTCCATTTTTATTATTCTAGATATAATCATTATTTACAATTTTATTTTAGGTTTTCAGTATTGGTAGGAAATGATATAATAGATGGGTTGGGTGGGAATATAAATTTTATGAGAGATAATAGTGAATATGTTGTATAACCAATGTGGATATGTAGGTATATGTCTTCTATTACAAGCATGTATGAATCATCATGATTTAGGTAGATTAACATGATTCATTGAGGTATATTGATTTTTATCCATGATGGAACATGGGTATAGATTGTAATGGAATACATGGGTTATTTTTTCATGGGGGGTTAAGTTTCAATCTCCATATACTAGAATATACCATTGACTTAAACTTGAACCCACTTAATCACTAGCACTCAATGAGTCAAGGAGATGGGGGAATGCTATTTTATTAGACATAACCCTTCCCACATACTCAATGTGGGGTTTTATATACATGGGTTGACCTTCATGTTTTCATTTTAAGAACACGAATTAGTATGAATTTATATGAATAACATAGGATGGGAATTTTAATAGATATATAGGATTCAATAGAGAATTTTCATGTGAGTTAGGCCTAAGGACATTGTACTTTATTTTAATTTAATTACCTACATATATATATGTGAAGTGGACACACTAATTATTGATTATTGATACAAGTTACGCATTGATTTTACTATTACCCTATTATATATTTACATATTATATAGATTATTTACTTTTATATTATGAACTATGATATACCCTCTTGGATTCCTATTTTATGTCTCTAGGATTTGGGTATTCCTTTTATATATATGGGTTAAGATAAAAGTTATTTGATTTATAAATTAAAATTATAGTTAATATTTGATGATATCCTCTATCTAGAACAATTTCAAACCCTCATTGGTAGTTAGGAGCTTCTAAAATATGGGGAGGTTCACCCTAGGTGACATGGTGATTTCAACATGATTAAAATTTTGGTAGAGTAGGTAAAGGTGTTACAAAGTGTTATCAATGGATTGTTTCAATTTGGGGATTGGTTAGGGGAATTAAAATTTAGTAATAACCAAGGCTTTTACATGTCATTGGAACAAAAGGGAGGTTTGGATAACATTGATTTATTATAAGGGAATATTTAAAATTATTAAATCTGATTAGAGGGAGGAATTTTTAATCATTTTATAAATGTATAAATAAGTGTTTTATAAGTGGAAGTATCGGTATAAAATACCTAGAGTGAATTATTATTTAATTTTTAATTAATAAAAGAGAGTGGGTGGTTGATGCAGTAGCCACTGAGTACCTATTCCCATACCATCAGGTACTTGATGAAATGACCAATGGGGTTGTCCTACTATTTTTTCAACCATGTTTCTTATGGTCATTAATTGGGTACTCAATGGTCCACTAAGAAACTAGTAGGAGGTCACTAGGTGCCTGATAAATGCCAAATTATTTTTTTTAAAAAGTGTTGTTTGGTCATTTCAGGGGGTTTCATTTTAAACACCCTTAGTCCTTATCCTTTATATTAGACCAAATAGGGGGAAAACCAATCCCTTATTATCTATTCTACTCTCATTACCCTATTTATTGATGTTTATGTTTGTGGTTTCAATTTATTGAATACAAATTAATCTTCTCCTTATGTCTTGTTATCATCCTTCTTCTTTAAACTATAGTTTTGGTGTCTCCTCTTAGGATTTTTAGTTGTGATACTAATATATCATGAGGAAATTTATTTTTAATTATGTGTATTTCATGTTATATTAATATATCAATAATAGGAAGGTTAATTTATCACAGTTTTATGCCATTTTTGTTGAGTTTTAACACTTAGTGAGTATTCCATTGGATTTCTACAAAACTAGCTGAAGTGAGTGAATAATTGGGTATTGTAATATATAGATTTTGTGAATCATAGTCTTAGGTTTGTTTTAGTAAGTAATAATGACTGTTTAATCCTTTTTATTATTTTATCAATGCTCTTTGAGTTTCACATAAATTATTCTAGTTATAGAGTTAGATTTTAAACAATTCAATTATTTAATTTTGATGGTTATTGAAGAGATAAGTTCTCATTGGAGTCAACAAGGGTTAGTATGTGCTTGGAATTATTTGAAGGAGGATTGGATAAAGAAGGCAACCTTTAACATATATTTCACCATTGTTCTTAGGTATCTCCTTGGTGAAACATGTTCTAATAGCCCATTTTATGGTATCACTTGGTGGTGTGACTTCATTTTGGCTCAAATTTATAAAAAAATATCGATTTTAAGGAAAGGTTATGATATGGGAATTTGAAATAAAGTGTTTTTATTTCTATAGTTTTCACTATATACTTCATAAGGCCCTTGGGGCGGGGGGGGGGGGGGGGGTAAATCCCATATATGATATATCTAAGATGATTAGTAAAAAAGGTGTTCAGAATAGTTTATAAAAGTAAAATAAATATAACTTGTTTGGATAAATGCTGGTCTCTTAATCCTTATGAGGGAGAATCCTTGATTTCAAAATATTTTGGTCCTGAGTGAGACCACTTGGCTTATGATTTCAATGTATATTATCACCTATTAAATAATGGTGTATGATATTATAGGAACCATGTGAAGAAACTTCCCTTAGTTTATGAGTTAAATAATCATGGATAAAATATCAAGTGATATTATTCATGATAAGAGCCCTAAGGAGGTTCCCTTTAGTATGGAAAGAGAGTATTAAACTCATGACTGAACTAAAATTATTTAAGTGATTCACCATTTTTATGGAGATTTTGGGAGTGATCAAACATAGTTTATTATTAGGAAAAGGGGTGACCTTAGGATGATATGTGATATGTTGATATTGATTATGTTATTGATGAGATTATCCACCATCTACCTTTGAGTAGTGACTAGAATTTTTATTATGTGGTTAAACACCATTTTTCTTATAAAATTTACCTCACGGTTAACACATATGGTTGCGTATGATAGCCCCAATGATTTTTTTTTGAAAAACAAGGTTTTATTCACATAAATAACTTCTCATGTTTTGATGATCATTAATATAGATTAAGATGTGCGATTAAGAGGTTAATGGAATCCCTCTTTTGAATTTTTAATATGAGGAGAGTTTTATCATATCTAGTGACTTTGAATTAGTATAATATGAGGTGGTGTGGTAGGTGATGTATCTTATGATGCGATGTTTTGTATTAAATAACTATTAATTAGGGTATGAATCTACAGGAGGTGACTTGTAAGACAACATTTTTTCCTTGATTGAGATATAGGGATATGAATAATTTTATATATGGTTACATGTACTAATTGTTTATCTGTTAGATATTATAATCAATCTATTAGTGCTTTATTCATCGAAAATACATAAACTATGTGGCAACTAAAAAGGATATAATTGGGATGGTGGGTTATTTATAAGTGTTTCTTGATAACTGTGATAGAGGTGACTCATATCCTTTAGGGATCCACCTACAATAAGACCATATACATGAAACAATAATGTTGACGATGATGTTAATACACGATATAATATATCATTGTAAGGATATTGATTTATGATATGGGTGAAAAATATAAAATCTTAGGGTTGTACTATCATGTAGTAATAGATATCCCTTATGAGGACTAGTGATATACAGACTGATGCCAAAGGTTCTATATGGGTATTTTAGTGGATCGCTTAAGTAATTTTTGACAAGATGAGATGGGGTTGGGTATGAGTGATTGTATTTTCATTTTAGATAGATGGTTTCCATTATTTGTTTGAATTTTTATTCTAATGATATTTTATTCCTTGATCCCCATTTAAAAACTTTTTTTGTTTTTATTTCCATTTGATGGTTGTTATTTATGGTTGATACCTATTTGATTTATTATTGTTATTATTATTATTATTATTATTATTATTATTATTATTTTCTTATTTTGTTATTGGATTTGATTATTTATATGAAATGATATGCCTAATGAGTTTTGCAGGACACTAATTAGCAAGTATTTATGGATATTTTGGGACTTCTTTAGGATATTTATAGAGAGATGAGAGTTTCTCTTCAGTATATCTTATGGGAACATGAGGGGATACATGTCCTTAATTAGATGAATGTGGGGGCATGCCTAATTTAGGTAGATCTGTATGATTCATCATGGTGTGTGTGTTTTATATACTAGATGGAATTTAGGTTTGGGTAATATGAGTAAGAATTGGTTATGTTTCTATGTGGGTTGAGTTACGCTCAACACATAATTTGATGAACTAAAGACTTACACATGATTCTACCTGATCAAAAAAACTCAATGAGTTAAGGATATTGGGGACTAAAAAATGATAATTACCCTCACATAAAACTCCACATATTTTTATGAAATATTTCTCTTTAAATAATTTTACTTTTTCGATATCTTGCATTACACGCAACACTGAGTTTAAATGAACCATGTAAAATTGTTAAAATATTATGTGCCTATTATTTCATAGAAATTTTATTGGATGGTATGAATTTTAATAACTAAATTATGAGAAATAGAAATTATACACATTTATAAAATGTATTCATTATTTATAAAATTATTTAATTAAAAAAATTTATTTTGAAATAAATGTGATGTTTTTTTTCTCAAATTGTTTATGGGAAAAATGTATTTTCTAATTAAAAAATTTAATTAATATTTATTGGTGGTTGATATTAATATAATTTATGTATTATTTTCTTGATCAAATATTTTAAATATTCAAAATTATTTTTATTGGAACAGGATAAATATAAATTCTGTTTTATGTTTCAAAATGTTTTTTTCATATTTTTCTCACTAAATTTAAAATTTATTTCTACAATTTATAAGTATTAAGTAACATATAATAAATAAAATATTTATAATTAGTAGGTTATAAGTTTTTTAATAGTCCACTTATACTTTTGATTAATATTAATAGCAACTGTGGTAAAATGTATCACCTCGATAAAGAGTAAATGAGGTAAATCTAGATTCAAAAAAGTGTCACGACCATTAGTTTTCATACTAATTATTACATGATGAAGTCAATTCTTCCAATATCACAATATTTTATAAGTTTATTAGTTTAAAATACACTTATCATTGAAAATATTTTATATATTATTTAAATCAAATAAATTTACAAAATGTCACACCCTTTGTTTTAAATATCATTTATGCATTTAAATAAGGTCCAAAACTAATTATGAATTAATATTAGTAGTAATTTTTTGAATAATGAAATAATATTCATGATTCCAGTTTATTTATATTTTTTAGGTATTATATAATTACCTTACATTTTTAAACAATGCTTAAACAATATTCAATTAATTATGGAAAAATAAAAGAAATTATTTTGAAAATACTACAAGTGATATAATTTGAGTAAGTTATAGTGTTACATGAATTTTATATATGAATATAACATGTTATTTTCATGTTAAAACCATATATTTTAATTTCATATTTCTATTTAAGTCTTTTAAGTCAAATTAAATGAATAGTGGAAACATTGACTATAAAGATATTTTATCCAAATAATATTTTATTAAATTATATAAAAATAATAAAAATAATGAAACAAGACATTGTGGATCTGATATTGTTGAAAATGTCATAAAATGTAAATTTAAGGGCCAATTTTCACCTTATAAGTAATAATATAATCCCTTTAATATTGACAAAGTTGTTAATGTAGTTAAAATTAAAATTTGTTAACTAAGGGTTAATCAAACTGATATGGTTTAAAATGAAACCAAAACCTATCTAAATTATATTGGTTGATTGTATTACAACCCTGTCCTAAATTATATTCAATACTGTTTAATTTGGAGGAATTTTTCAAGAGAATTAATTTATGATAACTAAATTTTTTGAGAAATTCCAAAAGTTCCCCTCATCCCAACTATAAAATGCCACCTCCTACCTCAATTAATTACACAACATTATGCCATATAACTCAAAAAAACATTATCTATTTAACTTATCCTCTTCTCTATCCACATCCAAAAATTTTTGGTATTCCAAAAATTCCAACTGTAGATCCATTTATAGGATTTATAAAGGATTAATTTCAAAGAATAAGAGGTTATAGTGCTTTAAAAGCATGAATTACCTGAGGTAAGGGGTTTTATGTTACAATATCATTTTTATTGGTGTTTTTGTGATTAATTTATAATTTTGAAATATTATGATGAAACTATGAAGATACTAATTACTTTTATTCTCCCATGATTATTTATTTAAAATACATGTTTTCCATTCATTTTCCTAACCTTATATTCACAAGAAAATCAAAATACGATTTAAGGAAAATTGAATTAATTTATATCCTCGATCAATTTTTTTTATTCCATATCCATGTTCTTTAAAATGTTTTAATAATGGGTTTTTAAATTATCATATGATTGTTTAAATTAATTTTTACCCATTTCTGAATTTTTTAAAAACATTTTGAAAAGATCCTTTTTTTTCATTTTCGAAATGACATGCTTTGTAATTTTTTCAAAAAAAGTATATGTGTATTTTTTAACTTATAAAAAATGAGTTAATTTTCCTTAAATCGTGATTTTTTTTATTTTAATCTTACTTTACTAGTTCACATAGATCTTTTTAGTGAATTTGTTCCATTATATTGGTGTAATGTTTCTAATAAGTGACTTCAAAAAGGAAATATTATTTTTCTCAAGAATGTTATGATGATATTTTAATGGTACTTTTATTCATAATTGAAAATAACCCTTGAATTCACTTATTATTTACTAGGGATATGATCCAAGGATACCATCCTTATTTTTCTATGTATGGTTTATGAATTTGATAAAAAATGTTCATGGAAGCTTTTCTTTTCCCATAATTTATGCTTTTATGAAATGATGAAATGTTTATGAAATCCATTCCTATTCCATGGGTTTTGTTATGATGAAATTTTTATGAAAATAATTATTTTCATTGGTTCTAATATGATGAATTATATATTATATTGTGTCACACATATGTAATATTTTCATTATGTGAAGTGTGAGACCTATATCTCCATCCAATGAATTAGGTAAATATTGATATATCATGGGATAAATAGAAAATAAATAGATATGGAACCTAATTTAAGAAAGGGAATATATACACTATGAAAATATTGAGAGTGAAACTTGACTACTATGATGGTTTGGGGAGTAAACCCATTCCACTTTTATAGCCTTGTAATCGAGCCTTGAATACTATGTAAATGATTTTTCATTTCTAATGTGTAGGATATGAATAAATATTCCTATGTTAAGATTTCATGGTTTATATTATTTTATTTACACATGAATAATGTTTTATGAACTTCCAAGATTAATTCCATGACTTAATATTATGATCTTTGGTATGCATAGTATGGTTTTCATGCATTAAGTTTATTTTTTGACACCCTTGTGCTAATGTTTTGGTCATGTGATAATTGATATCTCCCTTGTTTATCCTTACTGAGAATTTGTGCTCACTATTTTCTTATTTTTCATTTCCACAAGTTATGAATAAAGGTATTATATATGATATGTATAAGTAGGTTTCTAGTTATGATGAAAAAAGTTGGAGAATATTTATATATTTTATAAACTAGTTATTTAGGTTTCCATGTTTCCAATGATAGTAGACCTAAATGATTATGGAATGGTTTGAAATTTTTTTTAATGAATATTTATCTTTTATAATTTAAAATATATGTATGAAAAGTATGGGCCTCTATATATTTTATTAGATGAAGGTTTAGTTAAACATTGTAAACTAGGTTAAAAAAATTTAGTAAGAACCCAAGGGGTACGTATAAGTATTGGGAACATCCCAAATCTTTGGTATTGATCATGAATGAACTAGGTTAAACCAAAAGTTTCATAAAATATTTTTTCATGATTTAGACATCCTATAAAGTATTTTTCAAGATTATGTGGTATCCCACCATGATTATAGTTTCTCACACCTTGATTTTTGGGGTTTAGTCAATTGATGGAACCCAAAGGAATCATGTGAATGATAAATTCAATGGAAAATGAAATGATTTTCCACCTGAGAGACCAAATGTTTTGGGAGTTGGAAGGGAAATATTGTTGATATAACAAAACAAATTTATTAATCTATGAATCACACTGATTTTAAAAATAGAAAAGGAGGTAATAACATCTTGTTGAGTCCTTCATGATGAAACACCCACCTTCATTTACTGGTTCCATTGATCTACTAGTTGCTAGGAAATGGATTAGTACCATTGAAAAGATATTTTAAATTTTTTAATTTTTTAAAAATGTGATATTTATTCGTGCTATTTATCATTTGGAAGGTGAATAAAATTAGTGGTGGACTCTTATCATTAATAGAAGAGAATGAGAAGAAATTGAATCTATGGATTTTGATTATTTTGAAAGCTTATTTTTTCAATAAGTTATTTATTAATATTGTTCATCTAGAAAAGGAGAAATAATTCCTTAATTTAAATTAAAAATATGATTATTCTATTAGTAATTATGAGTAAAACTTCACATGACTTGTGAGGTACACTTCTGGTATTATCATCTAACCTAAAATTTTGGCTGTTCAATTCTTCAGTGCCTTAATAAAAAGTCTCCAAATTGCGTTAAACATATTGACCTTCAGTAAATATGAGGAAATTTTTTGATATTCTATTAATGTGGATATGTAGATTTGAGTAACCCATAAATCTCATGGTTTTGATAAGAAAATAAAAATTTAATTTTAATTGAATTATAAAAACCCTAGAGAAAAATATGATGCTTACTTTATGATCAATATGTTGAATTAAACATTGGGAAAATTTACTTAAGGGAGATGGTAAATGTTTCAAGTGTGGAAGCAATAGTCATCTAATATTTAATTCCAAATTGATGGTAAGATGTTAGAAAATTATTTGGATAGAGAGAAAGAACCTCATAATGCACCAACCACACTCTCATGTTTTATATGAAAGGAGTACATGAATTGTGCTAACGAGTGACCAAATATAAAGGTTAAGGATGATGATCAATTTCAAAAGCCTTATAATCCTAGAGATAAAGAAAAATTTAATGTGATCACTATTTATGATGAGGGATATTATAATGATGTGGTAAAAGGTACGAATACCATCCACACTAAAACTGCTAATGTCTTATTCGATTCAAGATCCACCCAGTTGATTATTTTTGAATAATTTTCTAGGGTTATCATAGTACCACTTCAAAAATTAGATGTTGAGTTATAAGTAAAAATAAAAAATGGTAAAATTATTTCATCCCTATTATATTATTCTTTTTTTGTTGAATTTTGTTGGAATGTGTTTCCAATAAATATTTTCATTCTTCATATATTTGAATTCAATGTAATTTTGGGAATAGAATGGATTAATTTAAATGAATCCTATATCAACTCACAAGGAAGGTAATTTGAGTTTAATATTCCAAAACAACCTATGATTACCTATCACTATGATGATTAAAATAAACTTTCTATGTATATTAAATCCATTCTATTATCATTATTCCCATTAAAAGGTTTTTTTTATCTTAGATGGATGGGTATAAAATTAAAATTGATGATATTAATGTTGTATTGGAGTTTATTGGTTCTTTTATAGAATATTTCCTAGACTTCCATAGAATTATTAAGTTGTGTTTTTAATATAACTCATTCATGGTGCTATAAATATTTCTAGGACTCCATATAGAATGACCTGGTTGAATTTAAATAATTAAAAAAGAAACTCCATGATAATGTCAACACATTATTCATTTATCCAAGTCTTTATACATAGGATTAACCTATTCTTTTTTAAGATGAAATTTGGATCAATGATGATCTATATTTATTATCTATAACTTAACAAGATCACTCCTAAGAAAATGTATCCTATACCCTATATTGATGGGGGGGAAATTGAAATTGGGATGAGCTTGTAAGGGGAACTACACCTGGGTTTCCCCTTGTTGCCCCCTCCTTCATCTTAGGTTAGCACGGTGCCACTCATTATGCTTGGTGGGGTCCGGCGATGAATCCTCTGTTGTGGTGGTATAGACGACTTTTTTTACTTATTCATCTAGGACTATTCACAATTTCTAGCCTCTCCTCACCCCATTACTTCCTCGCTAGATAGGGTCTCCCATGGCGGTGCTGTGCCGGTGCATAGTCGAGTTGTAGATCAAATGGATCAAGGAGTCCGCCTTATCTTCGGTGTGTGCGGTGGGTGATTCCTTATGGTCCCCGCGCAAAAATTGGTTAGCGGCGACGAGATATAGGTGGCGGGACTACCTTCTGTCATATTGGTGATTTTTTTTCTAATTTCATTTTTTTCAGTTGTATTCGGCTTGAGATGCACTGGTTTATGTTGCTAAGTCCGTGTGACAGTGTTGGTCTTTATTTTTGCTGATTCATGTTTTTGTTGAGGCTGTGTTGTCAGTTGAATGTCTTGGTCTTCATAAATATATGAGCGTTGATGTAACCATAAAAAGGTTTCTCTTGCAGATCCTCCTACTTTATAAGACACAAATTTGATGCAAAAATCGTCATTTGATTCTCAGTTCACAGCAATCATGTTTCTTGGTTTATGACATGATAATTTTAATTTTTCAATGATGTTTTATATAATATTTTATTGAATGAAGACCATTATCGTTTTCTGGAAGTGTTTTTGGTTTTGTCCTTGCTGGTCCTTGGCTCAAGGGATTATGCAACCATTTTACTACAAGAAGAAGATCCTAATGAGGTTTAGGGAATAAAGGTTTCACTGTTTCATGGATTTTTTGGAATCAGATGTTTGAGAGGGTAAAGATTTTTCCATCAGTACTAGGCTCATTCTTTTTGGGACAAGATAGCTAGCCATGAAATGATGAGACAATGGAAGATGGAATTAATGTTTTTTTCTGGTTGGAGGAGCTTCTCTCTTATAGAAAGGTTCGTTTTTGATCATGAGTTTTGGTCTGTTGGGGTCTGGTTTTTGGTATTATGTCTTGATGTCATGATGGGTTCCCCATCATCCCATAAAAGGGGGTCTTTTTCAATAAAAAGTTAATTTTCAGTCATTATACCATATATTGATGGATTGTTTGATTAAATTCCTGGAGATCCATATTTTTTTTCAAGATTTATCTTCATTCTAGATATCATCAATTGAGGGTCAAGAAAGAGGATATACCCAAGACATCATTCCATACAAGGTATGAAAACTATGAATTTATAGTGACCCCTTTGATCTTAATAATACCTTAGATAACTACATGGATTTCAAGATTAGTGTCTTTATAGATTACCTTGATCAGATATGGTATACTTTATATAAGATATTATTATTTATTCAAAGAGAAAGGATGGTCGTGGAGTTCTTTTAAAATTTTTTGTGAAGAATCCAATGATGGATAACCATTATGAAAAAATTACCAAGTGTGAATTTTGTATTTTGAATGTTTCATTATTTGGTCACATAATCTCAAGTGATGGTATATCCGAAGAACCTTCAAAGATAAGTATTTTTGAGCATCGGCCTATGAAAACCTCTATGATAGAGATCCACAATTTTCTTGGTTTGGATAGATATTATTTTCAATTTGTAGAGTGTTTTTTAGGGATATCGAATCCACTATCCATGTTAACTCATATGGGAGCCAAGTTCCTTTTGATGGATTAATATGAGGAATGTTTCATGTAATTAAAGATAAGGATAGTTTGTATACCTGTAATTCCACTACCTAGTAGTAGAGAAGGGTTTGTAATCAATAGTGATGCATGAATGAAGGTATTGTGATGTATCCTCCAATAAAATGATATGGTTATAGCTTATTTTTCACCTTAATTGAAATTCCATGTCTGAAATTACCCAACTCATGATTTTGAGTCAGCTATGGTAATTTTTTCATTTATGATATAGAGGAATTATCTTTTAGAGAAAGGTGTGACATATATATATTTTAGAAATTTTAAAGAATACTTTTCACCAAAAAATAGCTGGACATGAAACAAATAAGGTGGTTGAATCTAATTAATGATTATAAGTGTTCAATACATTACCACCCCAGAAAAGTGGACAAGGTGTAAGATTCTATGAGTATAAAGGATCATGAAATATTATCTATGATAAGGATCACAAAAGATAAAATATTTTTCATTTATAAAAGATGGAGACAGAAATCATAAAAGAAGGGGAAAAATATTATCTAGCTAAAATGAGTGTTCAGCCATCTATACAAGTGAAGGTTAAAGAGTAACATAAGGATGATGTGGAGCTAAAAAATAAGGTGAGAAATGTTCATGAGTCTGAACTTGATTATTATGGAAAATAAGGTTTAGGAACTATGTATGTTTCTATTTGGTGTTATATTTGAAGAATGAGATAATGTATTAAGGTCATAGTTCTTCATTATCTATTCATCCTGGAAGTATGAAGATGTATAGTGACTTGAAAGAGTATTTATTGTGGAATTTCATAATGGGAGATATTTTAGAGAATGTTTCTCAATTCTTAGTATGTTAGAAAGTTATGGTTGAGAAAAATATCTCTATGGTGATATTGAAGCCATTAACCATACTAGAATGGAAATGAAAAAATACCACCATGTATTTATTTTAGACTCCCAAAAACATCAAAAGGGAATAATGATATTTGAATTGAAATCGATCTTCTTACAAAGTCATCATATTTAATTAAAATTATACAAGATTTATCCCTTGATCAACTTTCATGGTCATAAATTAAAGATTTTTTAATATTTATTGGTGCATTACCGTCATTTTTTTTCTAATTAGGATCCATGGTTTTCCTCGAAGTTTTAGATATGTCTTCAGAAATAATTAGAAATAGAGTTAAGTTTTTGCACTTCTTATCATCCTCAGAAAGATGGTTAGTCTCAGATTAAAATTAATACTCTAGAAGAAATTTTTATATATTTCTCTATGGATTTGAAAGGTGTTTAGGATCAATACCTTCCTTAGTGGAAATTTTTTACAATAATATGTTTCACTCTACCATTCAGATGGCTCCTTATGAATCTCTTTATGGTAAAAATTGTTGAAATATAATGTGATGGAATGAATTTAGAGAAATAAATCCATTGAAACATAATATATCTAATTAAATGGAAGATAAGGATAGATCCATTAAACAACAGATAATAGAATCTAAGAGATTGTATAAAATTCAAAATAAAAATCATCAGATAGATCTATCATTTGATGTTAGTGAAAGTTTATTCCTATGAATATCTCCCTGGAATAGGGTGATGAGATTTAGAATGAAGGGAAACCTAATACATATATAAATAGGTCCTTTTTTAAATTCATGATCTTATCAAGATGATATCTTATCGATTGACGCTTCCACTGGATATCTCTCAAGTTCACGATGTGTCCTATATATCTCCTAATAGGAAGTACATACCTAATCCTTCACATGTACTAAGATTAGAATTAATAAAATTGGAGTAAGATATTTAATATAAAGAATAAAAAAATAGATTAATGATCTTATAGAGAAATTACTATGAAATAAAATGACTCGACTAGTCAAAATGTTTTCTGACGAAACCACCAATTTTAGGAAGCTATATAGGAACCTGAAGATATGATAAAGAAAAATTATCTTTATCTATCTGTGTGATAGTAAAAATTTATAAGGGCAGAATTAATTTTAAGGGGAGTAGAATGTAACACCATGAGAATTTTTATGAAATGTTTCTCTTTAAATAATTTTATTTCTTTGATATCTTTTGTTACACGCCACACCGAATTAAAAAAAACCACATAACATTATTAAAATATTATGTTTCCATTATTTCATATCAATTGTATTAGAAGGTATGAATATTAATAAATAAATTATGAATAATATACTGTATACAAAATTATAAAACTAATTAATTAGTTATTATATGATTATAATTAAAAACAAAAATTATTTGAAAATAAAAGTGACATTTTCTTGAAAAATTGTTTTAATGCGTGCAGTATATTTTTATCTTTAGAAGTTAAATTAATAACTATTGGTGAATGATTTTAATTAAATGTATATATTATTTACTTTTTCATGGGTTTTTAAACATTCAAAAAAATTTTGTTTCTAGGAATAGGATATGAACGAATCTAGTATTATTTTTCAATTGTTTTTTTTAAACATTTTGTCTCATTTTACATTCATACTTTATAATTAATTTCATCCATTTATAATTATTGAATTAGATAAAATTAATCACATATTTATAACTAGGAGGTTCAAATTTGATAAATATTCACCTATTTGTTTTGGACAATATAAATAGTAACCATGGTAACATTTATCACCTCGGTAAATGGTAAATTGAGTTAATCTAAATTAAAACAAGTGTAAATGGTATAAATTTTAATAATAATAATTGTTTAATTAATAATATTTTAAATTTATCACCTTAACATTTAATTATATCAGTTTAATGGACAATTTTCTATGAAAATTATTTATATATTATTTAAATCAAATAAAGTTATAAAATGTAACTCTCTTAGTTTTAAATTCCCTTTATGTGTTTAAACAATGACAAGAACTAATTAAAAATGTACATTAATTGAAATATTGTTCATAGTAAAATTATATTCATGATTGTAATTTAATTCTAATTTTTCAGTATTATATAATTTTCTTAAATTCCTATACAATGCTAAACTAATATTTATTCAATTAATAGAAAAATAAAATAAACAATTTGAAAAAATATTAAATGTGATACAATTTGATAAATATATAGTGTTCAACGAATTTTATAAGTAAATACAATAATTTATTGTTATGGTAAAATATTATATTCTAATTCATAATTTATATTCGTGCCTTTTAATTCAAATTAAATTAATAGTTTCAAAATTTATAATGATGATATTTTTTCAAAATAATATTTTATTAAATTATTTAAAAATCATAAAAATATTTAAATAAGACAAGGTGGATATGATATAATTTAAAATTTCAAAACATGGAAATTTATGAGCTAATTTTCACTTTTTGAGAAAATATTGTAACCCTTTAATTCAAAAAAAATTATTCTTGTAGTTAAAATGAAAACTGGTTTACTAAGGGTTAATAAAATTGATAGTTGTTAAAATGACACCAAAACTAATTTAAATTATATTTTTTGATGGTATTATGAATCTATACTAAATTATCTTTGAATTACAACCCATTTGGAGGCATTTTTATTGATAATTAATTTATTATAATTTAATCTTTCTAGAAATTCCCAAAGTGACCCTCACCTCAATTATAAAAGGGAACCACCTTCCTTAATTGTTTCCACCACTTTGAGACTTCTCTATCAAAAAATATATTCTAATTTATATTTTCTATATAAATATAAACATATATTATGTTTTTTTATAACAAAATGACCAACCATATATCTCTTTAGATTATATCTAATGGATTCATTTCAAAGAAGAGGAAGTTAGAGTACTTTTGAAGCAAGGAGAACTAGTGGTAAGGGGTTTTATGTTATAATATCATTATTTATTATGTTTGTTTATAATTAAGTTATAATGATGAATTATTATGATCAAAATCTAAAGATACTCATGAATTTTCTTCTACTATGGTTATTTATTTAAAATATATTCTTTCCATTCATTTTCCTCACTTTAAGTACTCAAGAAACCAAAGAAAAGTTTTTAATGAAAACCATCTTCATTTCTCTCTTTGATTGAATTTTTTTTCTTCTCTATCAATTTTTTTCTAAAAATGATTTAATTAAGGTTTTTAATATTATTTTATATTTTCTTAAATTTATTTTTATTCATGTTTTATTTTTTAGGAAATGGTTTGAAAGTAATATTTTTTGTTGTTCTCTAAATGAGGTACTTCGTGACATTTCATACAAAATAATGCAAGGAATGTTTTTTAACTCATAATTAATGAACATCATTTCAATATACCATGTATAATTTTTTCTATGAAGCTTCCATTATATGTTTATATGATTATTTTCAATGAAAACATTTTCTATTATGTTTTCATAGTTTTTTAATAAGTGACTTACAAAAGGAAAATGTTAATTTACCCAAGAATGTTTTAATAATATTTTAATTGTATTTTTATTCATCAAATAAAAAACCCTTGTTTTCAGTTATGATTTACTGGGGATATGATCCAAAGATACTGTATTTATTATTTATCTATGTGGTTTATGAATATGGGGAAACAATGTTTATGAAACCCATTTCTTTTTTATAGTTTATGTTATGATGAAATATTTACAAAACCCATTTCTTTTAATGGGTTCTGATATGATGATTTCCATATGATATTGTGTAAAACATATGGCTGATTTGCATTATGTGATAGCTGGTACCAATATCTCCCTCTAATTCATTGGGTAATGATTTATATATCATGAGACAAACAAGAATGGAATGGTGAGTGGATGAGTTTAGAAAGGTACTCTTTCTACTATGATAGTCTTGTGATTGAATCATGACTACTAATATTCTTTGGGGAGTACACCCATTAAAATATGATAGACTTGGAAATGAACCTTAACTACCAAGGAAATAATTTTTTTCTTATGTGTATACAATAGAGTAATCTATTATGCCTATGTTAAGATTTAATTGGTTCATATTCTTTGATTTACTTCTGTTTCATATATTATGAACATCCAATATTTATTATATGAATTAATATTATGATCTTTGATATGTAGGGTTTGTTTTTTAAATACTGAGATCATGTTTGTATACCCTTGTACTCAATTTATTTTCATTCGATCATTGATATCAAAATTGTGTATCCTTAGAGTTCACTATTTTCTTACATTTACTTTCCCTAGGTTATGATGAAAGGAATTAACTATGATATTTCTATGAAGGGTTATAGTTAGTAAGAAATAAGTTATAAATTATATATTTCTTTTATAAAATAGTTATTTATGTTTCCATGTTTCCAAAGATACTAGACCAAAATGATTTTGGTGTTAATTAAAATGTTATGTAATTAATATTCACCCATTAAGATGTAAAACCTATGTATAAAAATTATAGTTCCCTATAACTCACCCATATAAATAGTATAAGTTTTTATGTTTGTTGGAAAAACTACACTATTCATCTCAAGAAAAGGTATGTTGTTTGATTTTAACACAAAGTTTGAGATATGAATTATACTGGAGGAAAAGTATTTCATAATATATTTTCATGTGAGTTAAACTTGATTTCATTTTACGTGTTTTTTATTTTTTTATAAAAGATATGTATTGGTTGATTGGAAACACTTCTTATTGACTATTAATAACTGTTATATATTATTTTAGATATTAATATGTTATAAATTTATATATCTTATATGTTTTTTAATTTTAAATTATAAACCATGGTATTCCCTCATAGATCTCTATTTTATATATTTTTGTTTGAGGTTTATCTATTATATGGATGATTATTCTTAATATTTCTATAAATTTGAATATGACCCTTATGATTTATATTTGAGGGCATAAAATCTCCATTATTATTTCATGTCCTCACTAGTCTAAAGATTATGGAATATAGGGAGTCTAACCAGAGGTGATAGGGTGATGTTAACTCTATTACTATTTGAGTATACTAGGTTGAGGTGTTACACTAAACTATCCCCAAAGCATCTTTTACTCTAACTCACCCATGGCACATGGTAAAAGTTATACCACCCTCATTATATACATGTTAAGATGTGGTGTATTATATAATTAAATGAAACACCTTATACCCAATCACAATTCAAGTTAATCCTTCACTTAGGTCTCATTATGAACCACATGATGTAGATCCATGTAATTGTGGAATATAATGTTTTTTTTACTCTATCACAACCCATTTTCAATGAGAATATATATCATACACTAATTTTCATATCTCACATGAAACTATAGGATAATATTTCACAACTAATCATTTATCTCCCTATCACATTATTAATCCTAGTCTACATTATCCCACATACCATGTACATAATATCAAAACACACTCATTTTTCTCTAAGATAATTTGGAGTTCAAAAGACCACAATCATGATGATATATAATAACCACTATCATTTGTCAAAATATTCTCATAATACATATAATTCAATCATATTATTCTACTATATAATTAAACTCATATTATCATGACTCATATCCCATTAATCCTAAGCTGACACACCTAATCACCTGATCATGCATATCATACACATTAATAACATTTCATATAATGCTCTACTGGTGTACCCATTCATATATATATTGAAGAAAATCTATATTCCAAGGATATTTAATCGATCACACATCACTTGTTTATCATTCCAAAAAAGTGATGTATTATCCCATACTCACATTATCTTAAGGCATCTATATTCCTACTTGCACTCCCTTGGACTATCCTTTTGTATCACAACCCATCTCAATTAGAAATAGGAAAACTAAAACTCTATTATTCCAACACACTCTACTCAAACTATTTTAAGTCATATCTTATAATATCTATTATTCATCTCCTATTAAAGAAACCATATTTTATATAAGTCACACCACTAAAATAAACGTATATGATTTTTCCCATATAAATAATTGAGTCTCTATAAAATGTACCCTTATACTAATCTCATCTTCATTAGGGTATCCACATACTCAACTACTTACACTAGGGTTAATCACCATCACATATATGCACACTTTGATTAAATCTATATCAAGTGATGTCTATCCCATAAGTCCCTATATTTGGTTCTTATTAATTATGGAACAACTAATAATTTACTCAATAAATTAAAAAATGATCTTTTATATATTTTTTAAGTAACAAAAAACCATTTTTTGAAACTAATATATAAATCACACACAATAATGTACATGTCGTGTGATACTTCATTCACTGTATGGTTCATGTATGAACTGCATTTACTAACTTAATCCAAGATAAAAAATAAAAAATAATAATTCATAAACATTATACTTTTTAAAAAACCTATTAACAATATTAATTAAAACAATGAACTCAATAAAAACATTATATTATCTTTGACTTCCTCCCATACTTGTGTTGAACATGCACAAATACAGATTCTATCCCATGTATAAACTATTTTATCTCCATTTTGTTATGTACTAAATTTTAAAACAAATAAAACCAAATTTTTATATCACTTTGTAACTTCTTTTCATGGTTAGTTCTCTATACAAACCTAGTTGGTGTACCACATGAACCAGGCACGCCTCCCTATATTCTAGAGTTTGCTGACTTGTGGAGACAGTCACATAATAACTCATGGGGAGACTATACCCTTAGTATCATTGCATAGAATGATATATAAATCTAATAGATATTTATAATTTGTAAAACATAATATTACAACATGGAATAATAGTGGGAGATACACTATAATAAATTAATAATTAACATACTATAAAAAAGTGATCCCCATACAAATCATATAATCATATGTCAATACAAGATATTATGATGGGTAAACCATATAGAACTCCAGAAAAACCAAATAAATAGTGATATATTTTTGCTTTTACTTATTCTTTCCTGAGATCAGAATCCATATCATTGTTGAGGTCCTCTAGCTATCTCACCAATTCTTGGTTCCTTTCTCTATACTTAAACCCATTATATGATTTTCACATATTTTATTCTATATGTTTTGGGTGTGAGAGTAAAAAGCGATAGGATACGATCCAAAAATCCCATAATAATAATCATCATGCTTGTTAATTCATGTACAAGACGAGTAATGTATGTAACGATAACATGGGTAACACTTGTTGTACCATTAGGTTCTTGAGAAGACACCTTAATGATCGAACCATACATACCTAAAAGAGTTATAGAATATGGAATAAAAATTACAATGTATTTTCAATCTTGATTACTGTAATTGGTATAATTTTTTCAAGATCAATTGATAAGAATTTGGTGTATAACATCCATCCCCTAAAAACTTATTAGAATAGGGTAGCCAATATCCATTTCATCCAGTCTCATAGGTATAAGGTGTCCAATGTCCATCCCATACTCAATCATGAGGATTAGGTGGCCAATTTCTATCATATGTGATCACATAATAATTGGTTATTCAGTATCCATCCTGTGTAGTCTTATAGATATAGAGTATCCAATATCTATTCCACATATGCCTATAAATTAGGCAGGAAATATCCATCTTGTCAGATCACATAACCATAACAAGTCTATTGTATATCCTATTTAGTCTTTTAGGTATTGGGTAGCTAGTGTCTACCTAATACAATCCTTTTACATCTTAATAAATTCATTCCATAAAATATAGATGATTTTCTTGCATCTAAAATGTATTAATCTCCAAGAGTACGAGTGTCTTATTACCAACCCATCCCACTCTCTAAATGATCGTTGATATCCTTATAACATCCAATTAGATCATATTTATAGGAATAGAAAGTCATATCCACCCACTAAAAATCATGAAAATTATAGGCCCATCACCCTTCCCTCAATTTGATCAGTGTATCACAAATTATACAATGACATGACAAATCAAAATTATAGCCAATTATTTACCTAACTCAAGATCTTGTATAACAACCCATCACACCACATTCATCACACATCATAAATCACATATCTCTTTACTCTGATTATATTCAATGTCAACATAAAAAATTACTGAATACCAATTCCCACTTTAGATTTCAAACATTCTATGTCAATCTCATTACTTTGGTAACAACCACTCTAGTGATGAAGACCCTAAGACAAAATATATAATCTGATAACCTAGGTATTAGACTAAAAATATCATTGGATAACTACACCATTCATCATAATTTGTATGACACCACTTATACCCATATAACACTATTTTTTATTGATAACGACAATACATAACTATATCATAAGTCATCTCCCATCCGGTGAATTAGCCATAATACTAACCTATAACACTTATACTACTCTAAATCATATAATAAACTATGTTATTGGGGATTTAGACTAACATTACATCCTATGTGGAACCAATTTTACCTCAACCAGGCCTTGTAAGGCTATTCTCTATAATTCTAGTTCAAACCAATAGGTTACCCCTTCTGATAACCCAAATCAGATATAATTTCCCTTACAACCTCCCACTTGATTCAACCTAATCCCATAATTATTAGTGAATGTTACACACACATAAAATATAGGAACTACTTAGGTTATTAGAACCATTCTAAATGGTATACACCCTCCATGGGTTATATTTTTATTTAAATATTCTCAACATTTTTCTAGAGTCATAGAATGGATACATTTTTGAATTAATGTGAATAGAAACACCAACACAACCCTACCAAGTCATATGCAATTCCCTTTAAACACCCAATCCCTTCATGTAATACCCAATAAATTTTAGTAATAAATAAAAATATATTATTAAAAAAATTATTCATTATAAATAAAAAATATATATTTATTAATACCTTTATAACTTATAATTTACTATAGAAACAAAAGAAACATTTTATATACAATGTAGATGTATTTTTGCTTGTATTATCCAATAAAAGTCAAGGTTATAACAAGTACAGTACAAAATAAAAATTAATCAAGCCATATAATAAACCAATTTATTAAACAAAAATTGAGGAGTACTAATAACTTGATTGGTATGAATGAATCTATAGGATTTATAAGAAAATATGGTCATTATTTAACCATTGGTCATTATAATGATTGGTGATATAATTGATTCAAATTAGCTACTAGGATTAGTGTATATTAAGGTTAATGAAAAGAGTTAATTAATATGTAAGGGAGAAACCATGGCCTTTATTATAAGGAACATACTTTATGAATTGAATTTATTAGGTCTTGGGGAGGAGGTAGAACTAATGGTGTTGGACCTAGATAAGTCCCAAGAATAAATTAAACAATTTAGGTTTGAGAAGAATCATTTGTGGGAGAAGTTAAAGTTATTGTGAATCAATATGAGATCAATGTTATTAAACCACCCTGTGAACGTACAACCATTTCACATAATACCCTTAGGGATTATTATGGTTCAATAAGAAGTTATGTATCTTTGTGTAAAGTAGTATTAATATTCACATTATTTTAATAATGAAATTGTTTTTACTCTGATACTAGATTTTTATTAAACCCATCACCCTTATTTAAAATATAAAATTTACATAATTAGAGGATATTTTTGGAAAAAGTAATTTTATTTTTTTAATTCAAATGTAAAAATTAGTTAATGGGTTAAATTTGGTATTTTTTTGTAAAAATAGTAAAATATGGTAAAAATGATGAAATACTGTAAATATGAAATCATATAAATGTAAGAAAGTATAAACATGGAAAAAATAGTCCTATCTTCCTAATTATGACAGTAAACATTATATTTTATAATTTTGGGAGGTAATGGGACACTATGTGGGGTAGTTGAGCATTTATGATAATGTAAAAATAAAATAATCAACACTTTATTCTATGAAATTACACTCACCACACTTATAAATATCCACAACCTATTTTCTTTTCTCCCCTAAAAAATTTATTGTCTTATATTTATGTCTCTATCAAATAGTCCCTTCTACATATCTCCCTTAAATCTTGAGTAATTTTTTTAGTTTAAAGGGAAAACTTTTGACTAAGAAGGTCAAGTGATGTAAGAGTAATTTATCTCTCTCTTTTCAATTCCTATTTAAATTTATATTATTTTATTATTTATAATTCAATGTTTTTTATTTTAATAAATTTTTATATATTTTTTATTACTATCCATAAGATATACTATGCATGTGAACCTCCGTTTCATACATATTATACTAGATCAAAAAGTAATTATAATTCAAAAATTCTCTTAAGAGGCATGTTACTCAATATTTTCACATGATAAAAAAATAACTATATATGACATGTATTTGTGGTATTATAGATGAATTATTTCTCAGTGGAGTAATTTTAAGGGGAAGGTTGAAAGTGATGAATCTGTTGGTGCCTTGTCTCCCAAGAGGATTAAACTCACAAGTTTACCCTTTTCATCCAAGCATACTGACTTAGATGTTTCTCTTTAAGGAAATTGGATATCCCTAATGCATATCAAATATGTTAGATCACATAGTCCTATTTTTTATAAGGTATTTATCCATAATTTTTTGGTCTCATATTATTTAAAATATATGTTTTATGGCCTAAACATGTTGATCATATTAATCCATGTAAGCAGACGATAAATACAATTCCACATTATTTAATTGATAAGGGTGATTATTTTATCATTTTAAATCCCTCATCAACCTCAATAAGTTTCATGGTAATTAATATATACATACATATTTATTTTTTAACTAGGTAAATCTATTAACATGCCTCTAAAATCGTTTATTGTAAACAAGGAAATCATGTATGATAATATTCTTTGAGAAATTTTTCTATCTATTTCTAAGTTATTCATCATTAAAAATTAAAACATGTTTTTTATGTAAATTTATTGTATGAAGGAATAAATTATAATTTTATGGGATAAAAGGGGCTAAAAAATAAATATCTCCTTAAACACTGGTAGGTTTCATGAAGAAACTAAGATTGGGTAATTTGATCTTCCTTACCCTTTATATAGTATATTATAGCATAAATCCCAGATAATATATTTATGATGTATGAAATTATTCATTCCCATCATTTCCATCATTTTGCGATTTTTTTATTTTTATACTTGTAATTATTTAATTCATTTTTCTTAAAGGGATTATGTTATTATTATGTATTAATTAATATGACATGTTTCTTTTCTATTCTAACTATATTTCTTATTCCATTATTATTCCATATTAGATGTAATTGTAAGTTATCCCATTTTGAGCATCTAATATCACCCCTTTATTTTGATTCCCATTTCTCAAGACAATAAATTGAAACATTATGTATGATAATATATATGGATTACAATATGGAATATTTATTTTTTACTTAGATGATGTCATATGTGATGTTTTAATGTAATTTTTATGAATCTAGTCTCTTAAGGACAACTAGACTTTTACGTTGGGTATATAATCTCGGGTAAAATAATTACAATATAATAAATAACCCACTGTCTCTAGGTGATCACAGTTGGGGGGAGGGGGGTTGCACATTCTCTCTCTATCTAGTTGGTCGAACCCGTTATACCCACATTCACATCAAACAATACATTCTAATATATAAAATGGTAGTAGAATTATGGACTGCTTACCACAACCATGCTGTTATCCTCTTTAACAATGGTTGTTCCATCATGAACCTAGCTCACTTGAACATCCTCATTATCTATGTATCAATATATTATCTAAGGACTTTATATTGTTAATTATAAACCATTTATAATTAATTTATTTAATTAATATATAATGGAATAATCTTGGTTAAACATACCAAGTGGTGTAACGTTGTTGTAACACCATGAAAGGAAATCTCAATAGTTATAAGATGAATTTTGGTAACCCTATAATAAAAAGTCAAAATTATTATATCCCAATAAATTTTCAATCTTATAAAATTATACAAATATCTATAAATACAATATTTGAGGAACTTACCTCAACTGAAAAAACAAACATATATAGGAATTAATCACTCTTTTAAGGAATACTAAAAGGAGTCTACCCAAATCCCCTAAATCCCCTCAAGTAACTTGGGTACTGGGAAAGGCCACTAGGTTCCCATTTTCCTCCATGGACCCTCGATGGACAATTATTCTACCCTTTCATAGACACCCAAACATTGGTTGCCTCCAATTATAGTTTAATGATTTTCTAGAATAGCTACCAAGGAAACCAAGTTTACATGATGCCTAAAATTTTAATTTGGGTCTTTAAAACCTGAATTTACACCGCTAAAGTTCCTTTAAATCATATCAAATATTTCTATAACATCATTTTCTTGATCTGAATTTAGAATTTCAAATTCACCCTAACTTGAGTTTCAATGTACTCTAGCCTTTCTACTTACCCATTATTACTAAAATAAATTAGTCTTTATATTAAAAATTATACTTGTATTCTAAATTACGATCCTTAAATATACTATTGATACATGTGGAAATGATTTATAATTATTGAGAAAACATTTTAGGGTTAATTGTTTTTGATTTATAATTCATTTTGATAGGTTAAATATTTTTCATATGACTAATGAAACATGAAAGAAGAAAAAAAAATAATATATAGATTTGGAATTTATTCATGGGTCAACAGAGAAGTAGTGAAAAAGGAAGGGTATAAAATAACTAAAACAAGAAATAATCTATATTAAAATTTAATGGGTTAAAGGTCCACGATTAATATAATTGAAAGAAGTGACCCAAAATCCATGAGCTAGATTGAGATAGAGTAGAAAAGGGGGAATTAGGATCAATGTTTTTTATTTAACGAAGGACAAACCAATTCAAAATATTGTGTTGCATCCAAGTGGTTCATAGAGGGAAATATAGGGTGATTAAAAATTGGCAACCAACATGATAGGGGAATATTCTTCACAAACCTAAGTAGAATATTGAGATTATAAAATGGACCTATGAATGTCATATTTCTACAGAGATAATAAGATTTCAACGTGATCCTAAATTGTATTTAGAATAATTAGACACAATGATATGATATGGATGATGTTTTAGGAAATCCAACATAATGATTAACATAAACATAGTTTTTTTCAGCATCCAGACAATAATAACCTTTTTAACAAAGTGTATAGACTACAAAAACAAACTCAATAGGATGGGAATAAAATTTACCTGATGAATTATAACTAAATATATGAAAAAAATATATACAATAAAATAATAATCCTTTTTAGATAAACTTTTTGAGAAAAAGAAAATTTTCCCAAAAATTTAAATGTGTATCCTATTAAAAATATATGTATACATTTAAAATATATCTAATAATAATTAAAGGTTGATTTTTAGGAAATAGAAACACTCAAATTATATCAATGATATAATTATGTTTTTACTTAGCTATAATATGGAATAAAAATTTTTAATATATTTTCATTTTCTTAATTAAAAATAATTCACTATATTGAAAACAATAATAATAAAATAACATATTCAGATAGGGTGTTCCAAATTAGATAAGAATGTAAAGAATAAATAATAAAATATATTAGTTTTTAATTAAATTATACATGTAAACAAATTACAAATAATATTTAAGTGTTATTTTAAGTACTCTATGGAATTGTTGACGAATGATGTATTTGTTTTTAACCATGACAAAGAAGCATTGTACGGTTTTTGAGAATTTTTTTGAGTTTTATTTACTTTTATTCAGATGGTTTATGGATGCTGGATTATTTTAATAGGATTATAGAATTATTATATTTTAAAAATCTTCCTATTTAAATGAAATCTAATAGGTGTCCCTAGATGATACATATAAGGTGTCTTGAGTTAAAGTTGAGAATTTGACAATATAAAAATTATGTATTATAAATTTTTACTAGCTTAGAAATGAATAATTAAAATGTAAAAAGTTATTTCTCATATATGTAATATTCACATGGGTTAATATTTATGATTTTTCTTTGGTTTGAGGTTTTAAATTTTTAAAGGATGAGGATACAAGAAATATTCTAAAGTATATACAAAAGAGGTGTTTTTTGATATGTAAGATATATTTGTTGATATAGAAGATGATATGTATACATTAAAGGAGTTTGATATTATTGTAATACATTATTTGAAAACCATAATAATTGTCTATATGAGTGTAAGAGGCATAAAAATATCCAAATATTGTAAAATTAATGTTCACATAATAATTTTCTAAAAAAACACAAGAATTATATTTTTTTTGTGTAATAAAATTATGAGAAATGTAAGTATTTGAGTTTTCATAAGATTATGTTTTCTTATAATTCTAAAATGAAATTATATAATATTTATTTTTTGAGTTCATAAGGGTCATTAAGTGAATAAATTTTTTAGTGGCATCTAAATTTTATGATGCTTTATTCGAAGAACATGACCAAAATATCACTTTCTTATGATTGTGACATGATTCAAGAAGAATTTTTAATGAATATTAAATGAGAATATAATGGGGTGATATTTATAGAAACTTCAAATAGGATATTATAAACTCATTATCATGGTTAAAGAAGAAAATTTTTCAAAAAAATATTAACCATTTTAAAGTAAAGAATCATAAGAATATTACATGATAGAAAATCAATGAAGAGATTCCATAAATTGTTATTAAAATATTATCCATATAAACTTTTGAATATAAATTAAGAAAATTAATAAAGGAATTACAATTTATAATTTTGAAGCTGATATTTTAAAGACTATAAAACTATTGTATTGAAGATAGAGAAAATAATATAATATTAAAAAGTATTTAAATAGTATTATCATATACGTTAATGAAATATATTTAGTATATGATCATCTATAGAATTTTATAGACCGACTAAATAGTTTCAAGGAAGAACTGAGGTTAAAAGATATTTTTGGTTTTGTGGGTATAAAACATATCTTTTCTTGTATAATATGTTACTTACATGGAATGATATAAGTTATGAATTTAGGGGGAGCTATCCATTAGTCATGAAAATCATGTTTGGAAATGAACTTGAAGCAAACCAAAATCCATCTCAGTTACCTATCTAAAATAGATTTGATGATATAGATGAGATATTTGGAATGTGGGATTAGAAATTTTAATATATTGTGGATTCTATAATTGTTATTTTAGGAAAAAAACAATATGATTTTGAAGAATAGGAGACAAAAAGAGGTAATAAAATTGAAAAGACACTTATTAATGATGTGTCTCTTAAATATATAAAGAGGAGTAAGAGGTGAATTATTGATATTGGTTTATTATCACATATTTTGATGCCCCAAACCAACACTCTTGGATCTAGTTCTCATAGAAACATAATATAAAACCCCCAATTTTAGGTACATTAACCTCTATTTATGTACTTTTTACTAGTAAAATTCATGGATTTAGTTTTGAGATATTTAAAGGGGTATTATCATGTATTAGAGGAATTTTTGGAGGTTCATAGTTTTTGTATGTTTAGAAGAATTTGTGTACCAACTCTAGGAAGCCATTAAAGGGAGAAAACTATTCACTGGGAAGGTGCAAATTTGGTGAATGGTTTATCCAAACTGTGTGAATTACTAGGGGAAATTGGAAAAATTCTATATAGTGAGGAAAATTTTGGTTAGTTTACAATTTTTCTAACCATAAGATCTGATAATGTGAGGTGTTGGATTAATGTATTAGAAAAACATAGTTAGCTCATGATTTTCTAATCCATGTAGTATAAAAAGTCACACAAAAATTTGTGTATCAAATCTGACTGAATGCCTAAAAACTTATTTAATTTTCTAATTCTATAGAATATTGAATTTATTTTAGTCCCAAGGCTTGATATAATTTTTAGTTCGATCCAAAAGTGATTATTAAGTGAATTAAAGTAACGTTAGAGATCCATCTTCATTTTTAATTCATCATTCTTCTTAGATTTGTTATTATTATCTCTCTATGAACCATAGATAAATTCTATAGAGGATAGATATTTATTATACAATGGTAATATTGATGATATATTATTGAATATATTTAAGGTATGGTGTTGTGGGGTCAAATTTATAGTATAATGTTTTCCATTATTCATTTTTGAAAATGTTGAGAGGTAGGTGGTTTTTCCCTGATCCCGACTTGACTTAGGACTTGAAATATTAGTTTCCAATAAATTAATTTCCTGAAACTGTTGTGAAATTAGTGTGTAAATATTAATGAAAACCTATTTTGGATGATGAATTTGAAATTTTTTGTGATTGATCGGGTTTTTGAAAAATTCATTTTGGTGATAATTTTAAAATCATTATTTTAAAATTCTATCTATATTTTGATGCATAAAAAATGTTTGTTGAAATTATTTTAAGTAAGAAAGGTTTTACATGTATTTTTCTACTTTTAATTTGGCATACATGTTTGGTGTGAGTGAATTCATAGATGTAACAAAGTGGAAGAGATGTGTTTTATTAGGGTACCTCGTATTGGTCACCTTGTAATGGCTTGGTGGATTGATGAAAGACCTCTCATGAGTATAGAACAACCACCAATGAATTCATGGGTGTGTGTGTGTGAGGATACTTGGTTATGGGTATTCATTATTTTGGAGAACGTATTTACACTTAGAAAAAATTATTCCCTTGGAACATTTTTAATATTTTGATATAAAATATTTGAAATTGTTTAAACTATATTATATAGAATATGCTAACAAGTTCTTATCCTAGTGGTGTGAGTTGGGAAGTATTTATGAAAATCATACTAAGTTTAGACTCATATCCTACTTGGGTACTATTGTTAAATTTTAGATATTATGTATCAAGATACAGGGAAAGTATAGTGTCTTACTTCTATAGTGATGCTTTGTGATACACCTTGGGAAATATATGTTGTTGTAGAGCTTGTTTGGTTGGTACCTAAGTTTATGTCTTGACGTCTTAGTGTTGTTTTTTCTTTTGGTTCTTTTCAAGAATATCTTTTTGAATCTTATTGTACAATGATATTATTGCTGAAAATTTTGTATAAATTTGGATGTATTATTTTGTTAAGGAATCATATAGTAGTTTGGATGTTCATTGTTTATGTTTTTTTAGTTTATTTATACATAAAATTGAAAACCATTTCCCTATTATTCTTGCGGGCCTTTGATTTTATTTCTTTCCTTTGGTGTCTTGGGGATGTCACCAAGGACCAAAAAAACCAATTTATCTTCCCAAGACAATGGGTGAGGGATGGGATGTTACACATGGTATTAGTATTGGTTAGTCTATATGTCATTAGGATGGTGGAAATGAGATAGGATTCTCAGAACATAAAATTCATATCATAAAAGATATAGACAACCTTTTTATGATAAACTTAAAGTTAACGGAGTGTTTGGGTATATAAGTGTTTTAATACACTTCTTGGTGTGTTTTCATCTCCTTTGTATGGGTTTAGAAGCTAATAATTGCACGCCATGTATTGATTGTATGACTTCCTACTGGGAATTCATTGTTCATTTTGTGTTTAATGGATTATGAAATGGTTAGAAAATGTTGATTTTAGAAAATAGATGAATGGTTTGATTTTGAAAACAATGGATATAAAATTTTAAAATGATTATAGTGTTTATAATGGTTGGATTTTAGTAACATATGATTGTAATATGTATTGATCTATTAAATAAAAATTTTTAAGACTCAGTTTCTAGTAAGTGGGATGAAATAAAGACTTCTTTGGTTATATTAAATGGAATCGTGTAAATTTTATAAGAATTAAGTGAAAGTGGATGCATGGAAAGTGGTTTCACTTAAGCCACACGAGAACCAACCACTGGTCTAAATAATTTTCTATCATTTTTAGGCCATGTAAAGAGGTAATAGGATTGATGGGCCTTAGAAAGTGGACCATTCAGTTTAGTTACAAATTTCAAATCCATAGATCTTTTAAGAGAGATTCAAACCCCGAGAAAGATGAGGTATGATTGAATAGAATGAAATTTTTTTTTGAATTCTTAAGAACACCAGCTAAGTTTTAGGTTAAGATTGAAACATATATGCTTTAATATCTTTCAATAAAATGGTTGGATTTACCAGTCCATGATAAAGATAAAGAAGGCATGAAATGGGTGGAATTTAAAGATTTTTAATAAGAAATTATAACCTTACACTTTTCATATTCCTAGAATGATCTATTTTTTATCTTGAAAGAATAAACTCTTTCGGTGATAGAATATGTGGTTAAATTTATGAATTTAGTCTTATTCCACCCCTTCAATTTCTACAAGTTCATCCTTGAAGGCCCATATTTTTTATTTGGGCTTACGACCAGTTATTCACTCAAATATTTATATTCTACGTGTTATAGACTTCAAAAAAATGTTCAAAAGAGAGTGTGGTAGAATGAGATATATGTAGGAAAGAAATTATAGGGAGAATTTTCATTCATATGGGAATATGGGAGATCTCTAATTCTATGAATATGATGAAGAGGAACAACTACATCCAGAGTGGTGGAATATCATATAATCAGACCATCGGATTAATAAACATTCCTCCTTGAGTGAAAAGTCAGCTGTGATGTTTCCAATGTTGTTATTTTGTTCTTATGAAATGTGATTGTACACCACCATCTAGATCATGTCAAAATTTTAATCAGATCAGATATCTTCAGTATCTTTTTCACAGTGCTCCAAGGCTAGGTGAAAAAAACACATCTAATGGTTCCCAAACGTTGTATGATTTGATGAGATGAGTGTAGTAGAATAATTCTCATCATCAAAATCAATAGAGCTAGGGTGATTATGGTAACACTATGACTCCACAACCTATGTAGTCCCAAAAGGTAAATAAAGGGATATAAAAGTGCATAATAAACTGTAAAAATATGACAAAGTGACAACTGATGGTCAATAAGGTCCTTAAAAGGTGATAAATATGATTCTTTTTTATTCTACAATTTTGAAATGTTTGTTTTATATGAGCTCACCCCCTCATTTATTTATTCTCATCTTATTTACTATATGGGTTTGTGTGTCAATATGATGCCTTGTTTTTTGAAAATTAAAACTCCTCTTGTCCAAAAATATTTTTAAGCCTCTATTTGTAAATCTTGTTCCAAAGTAATCCATGAGAAATAGTTACTTTGTAATTTATCTTTGCATAACATGTTTGTCTATATATTTATTTTGGGTATGGATTGGTTGACTTCATTCAACACCCATATTGACTGTTATGCACAAAAAGATCATTTCATATATCTTGATGGAATTGATCACATATTTAGTGGAGATTAAAATGTAAAGGTAGATAGATTAGGAATTTTGGAACTGGTGGTTGGAACTATCTTTTTATCATTTGGTTGCACTAATTTTATCATATTTATAGGATATCAGAAATAGATATGTTCCAAACATCATTGTAAAATTTCCTAACGTCTTTCCTAATAATTTCTAGGGGTTACTACCCAAAAGAGAAGTAGAGTTTATGATTTATTTTCTATTTAGGACTAGTCCTATTTTACTCCCATCTTTTATAATGAAACAAATTGAATTGAGATAATTGATGGTTTAGTTAGAAGATCTATAAAAAGAGGGTACATTTGACCGACCAAATATCCATGGGAATCACCAGTTCTTCTTATGAAATAGGTGGATGGAACTCTTGAGATCTGTGGAGACTATCATAAAATTAACCAAGTTATGTTAAATAATTATAATCTTATTACAATAATTAATTATTGTTTGAATAAATGATTTGATCTTAATGCTTCTTTAAAAATGAATTATCTTTTGGATATCATGAACTGTGAGTTCAGAAGGAGGATAGTCTAAAGAAATCTCTCAAAAGTAGATATGGAAATGATGAATATTAATTTTTTCATTTTGGTATTATGAATTCTCTTGTTTTATTTGTGAAATTGATGAATCTAATGTTTTAAATGTATTTGGATTTAATTTTTGTTGTGTTTTTTCAGGATATTATGTTAAATTCTAGGACAAAAGAAGATCATGATAAATACTTCGATATAGTGTTGGGTATCTTGTGGGGGCATCATCATTGTGATAAGTTATCAACGTATGATTTATGGATGGATTAAATGTGTTTCCAGGACAATGTTATTTCTAAAAAAGGTGTTTATTTATATCCTAAAAAGAAAAAACCTGTTATTTCTTGGAATCCCGTAAAGAATGACTTTGATATATGTAGAATCTTTATCTTAGATGGACTCTATATATTCTTTGTTTATGATTTTTCAAAAGTGGCCTCACCAATGACTTCATTGATTATGAAATAAATTATTTTATAATTGATTATGAATGATAGAAATACTTTCAAGAAATTATGGTTAGACATAAATCAGAACATATCCTAACATTTATAGAATTTGGACGGGGCTACGTATTCTACTGTGATACAATGGGATGTGGGTTAGAATGCGTTTTCATGAAAGGTTGTCATATTATTTCTTATGTATCATGAAATTAACAAGTGCATGAGAAAATATATCCAATACATGATTTGGAGACAGTTGTAGTACTCCATGGTTGAATACTTCGAGACATTATGTTTTTCATTAAAAATTTATGTTGTTTAAAAATTATAAGAGCTTCAATAGATTTTATCAGAAATATATTTTAATTTGAGACAATGAATATGGATGTAATGTTTGAAAATTTATGACTTTGATTAATTATATACATTGGGGGAAGGAAATTATTTTGAAAATTCTTTGAGCAGGAAGTTCTACGATTAGTTTTCTAGAGAGTCTTCTAATAAATATATTCTTTTGTTAGTCATAACAGATATTAATCTAGAGCGTTTTAACCAATTTATTTCTTCAATTTTCTTTCTTGTTTCAATTGTTTTTTATTTATTCAAGTGGTTTTTAGTTTCTCAAACTACAAATCTTGAATTTATAGCTACATGGTCAAAACTAAATGGTTTTGAGACTATTAAAGGATTAAAGTTGGATGGTATTTCACTGTTGTTGGGGTTGGGGTTCTAGGACCAACTATTTTTATGTTTATTACATGTATATTTGATTTACTTAATATTAACTAAATTCTTATTACATAGTTTTATTTTTTTCATTACTCTAATGTTATAATTTCCTAGAGTATACATCATATCGATAAGTTCATAGTAGTTCCCCGCAATGATGAGAACCTTTATGTGTTATGAGTATATTCTTAAATAATGTTTTGTGGTTGGATAATGTACTTTGATGAGAAAAAAATTACATATATTGTCGGGAGCATGTACTCATAAGTGGTTGAGGCTTACTCTTATAAAGTTCTAACTTAGTAATCTCCATGATGGGAGATTATGAGAATAGACTACCAATAAGAATTATGCATGTTTTGGTGTCATTAGGAATTCCTATATATGAGTATGTGTCATTGTATTTATACTTTAAGATTATTATTAATGCACGTTACTACTTGTGTACTTATATATATTTTGTAAATCATGATGATAAAATTTCATGTAAAAGTTGGATATGTTTGGTGTGTCATGAGTGACATGAAATTAATTAATACGTCTAGGAATGATTTTTTATCTCCATGTTTTGGGAAGCTGATATCTCATCCCTTGCATTAGAATTGAACTATCACATTAAATTCCATGACCATTGATTAACGACACATTTATTACTGGTAGTCAAAGAAAGACATATCGAGCATATAGGTTGGTTACATAGTTGTGAAACCTACTTGATGAGATATTGTAGAAAAGGTATTATATTACACTGAGATCATTCATATATTTTTATCGACGTTGCGACATTATGTTCTTTCTATTGGCTTCCTTTACCCATTTCTGGACAGTAATCTTGGACTTCAGTCAAGCCCACCTAATGCTAATAAGAAATAATCCTAGAGGGTCACACAATAAGTGTTTCTATTGATCTTGATTAAATTATATTTGAGTTTAATTGATGAAATAAATATTATTCTCGAGTTCGAGGAATAATTTTATTCAAGATATATTGATTTCATAAATAAAATAAATATTTATCTGCCATCATGTGAATAAAACTTTTATTTTATTATTTAATATTTTAAAAAATATTTAATCTCTAAATTTTGAATAAAATATTTATTCAGTTTTTCAATAAATTCTAAAAAAAATTTAATGAATGAAGACCGAGTCAGGTGATAAATATTAATTAAAAAAACTACTACATTGTATTTTTTTTGCGTATTTTTGTGTGCATCACAGAATAATAATAATATAATTATTATTATATGGAATGGGGTTTATTAAAGGTAATAAATTTTATTTAATGGATTGTATGTGGTTAAATAACACTTTATCTTAAATCCTTACTCTATAAATAGAAAAATATGTCTATTGTGTAGTGTATGTAACACCCCGAGCTTCCACGATACGCTTCTCAATCAATAATGCAATAGCTTGCATTGTACGCAACTTCGAGTTCTAAAACACCGCGACTAATCAAAGTAGCCGTTATGAATAGTAATAACCACTTTTTAAAATTATAGAAATTTTATATTTCAAAATGGACTTCATTTTTGGATTCGGAATATCAAAATTAGCCTATGTTGAATTTTTGGTATTTTTCTGAGAACTTCTATTTTTATGAATAGTGAAAAATACTTAAAAACAACTTTTTTAATCAAAATAATTTATAGTGATGAATTATACTATTTAGTGGTTTTAAATTATAATTAGAATATATTTTTACCATTTTATCCAATGGTGGTCATTACAATTAATTTAACATTGAAATTGGACATAAACAATTGCCAATCTTTTGATATAAATTGTTTCTTAAAAACACGCTATTTGTTGTGACCGCGGGAATTAATTATAAAATTAATTAATTCAACTTATATGTTTGTAATTTTGTAAAATAGACATCATTTTTGAATTCGGAATATCAATTATAGCTTAGGGTGAAATTTTGGCATTGTTCTGAAAAACTTCAATTTTTGATGAATAGTGAAACCACTAAGTGATAGTTAAATAACTGATTTTTCGTTTAAATGAAATATTACAACTTTTGTGATTTGATTTACAAAAATCCGACATACATGGTTGTCATTAAGAAGTAAGATGTGGTTCAATGAGATTAAAATAATTTTTTGGTGAATAGTAATTTTTAAGTTCTTAATCGCGATTAGAGGTAATTAGTGTAGTTTAAGGTACAAATAATGTTTTAATAATGTGGGATGAGCATGACACTTTCCTTACTCCTATTGGAGGAGTCATGGCCGACCAAGACAACCCATGGGTCAACTTGGGGACCCCATGGAGCCACTTTAGTTGGAAAATGACATTAATATATATTTATTTAATGTTAAAATTAAATTGACACAAACATGAGTTGTTGTACTAAAACAGTTTTTAAGTGGGGTTACAGAAGTCCAAATTTTGACTATAAATATTCATTAGAAAGCTCAACAGATTTAATACATCATAGTATTTTTTTATAATTTTTAGAAATTAAATAAATTAAATTATTTATGACATCATTATGATGCAGTGATGACCTCATTATTTAACGATTTAAATAAAATGAGATGATAATGCAAAATCCAAGGCTTAAACTTGTCCAAAGCCTATTGGATGAGGAGATTTAGAAACCTTATCACCTTATCCTCGTATTATATAAGTGTGGGACCTTTAGAATCCGAAAAGCATTGTGAAATAATGTAACATTTCAATCATTCCAAAAGTGCCCCTCCTCTCCACTTATAAAAGGCCCCCACCTCTCCCACCTCATTTACACTTTCAAGCCATTTGGTTCGGCCAACCTCTACCCAAATACTCTCCCAACTTCCCCCTCTTACTCCTAGAAGCCTCACTTTGGGCAGAACTCTTCCCAAGGTAGCCTTTGGCTCAAATCAAAAAGAGTTACCTGATTTTGAGGTAATGTCTTCTCTAATGTTGTTTTGTTTTATTTTTCTTCTCCAACCCCCTAAACTCTTTTTATTCATTTATTTTGTAACAAAACCAGTATCCTAAATATACTAGGATGTTTTTATAAGAAGGATTCGAGCTACACTTACACACACCTACATCTAATGGTTAAAGAACATACGGTTTATGTGGATGGCGAATTTCTGCCTCACGAAACGATGATTGTTCAACACTCATATAACACCTTCAAAGGTGGCCATTAAGATGTCACTATTTTTATATATGATATATAATATGTTTATGTTTTACTTATGATTCTGTATTTCTCATTTATGGCATACTTTATGATTTCTATTATGGGTAAAACGCGATAATTTCATTTTAGGAAGTGCGGACTACCGCCCCCTCAAAGTGATTTGAATCGTTAATGCCATATTTGGGAAGTATAAAGGATGGAGTAAATGGTATTATACACTATATTATACTGGAATTATATTATACATTTATATCATTATTATTTAGTTCCATTAAATATGAAATGGAAATGAAAGTAGCGTTCATGCGTACGTACGGCTTACCGTCTCCATGAACGGTGCATTTCATTTCTTATCTCTAAATGTTACGTGACATTATGAATGAATGTATATACTGTATATATGATATATATGATATCTACATCATGAATATAATTCTGTATATAATGGATATTTCACCACACGAACAACTTGTAATTATAAGAAGTTTATTTTTGACACAAGTACCAAAGATCGACAAAACCACCGTTATTAACTTAAATAATTACATAATGTTCATATCATTGTAATAAGTGATATAAAAAAGATAATGAAATTGAAAATGGTTCTTAATAATGTATATATTAACTCTATTTTATTATTCAGGAGGTTAAAGAACGGTTGAGTCAAGTCAGACACGAGGTAAGGGAATTTCTTAACCCAACTTCCATTCTTTGGGTTAATCTCCTACTTTCAAATTATGTCATGATATTATTATGTCATATAATGTATTTTTGCTTTCTTTATGTGTAATTATAGTGAATACACATAATAGATCTATTTTATTTAAAAAATGATCTTTGTAAGGGAATTCCTTAACCCAACTTCCATACTTTGGGTTAATATCCTACTTTCAAATTATGTCATGATATTATTATGTATTATTTTGTATCTTTACTTTCTTTATGTGTACCTATAGTGAGTACACATAATAGATATATTTTATTTTAAAAATGATATATTTAAGGACTTTGTCTCAATCCCCTTTCATTGAGGCATATTTGGTTTTATACACAACTTTCTTTAATACGGTGTATAAACCCCTTTGACTTTTACGTTTATTCAAAAGGAATCTTTTTTATACGAAGTGATTTTCTAAACGACAAAAGGGAATGTTTTTATTTCCGTACTTATGTGTCGACAATGACTTCTCCACCACCGTGACCATTATTTGAGTTTCGGCTTCCTCTACAAGCCATCATTTTTTAATGAAAAATAAATACAAAGTTTTAACTTTCTTTTATTTTGGTATTGAAAATGGTTTTGAAAGCATTTTTATTATATCAATGTGTTGTATTGATATCTTGTGATTGAAATATGGAAATGTTATGTTTCATTTATGCATGTTTTATGTGATATGATTATGTTAGGGTTTATGATATGTTTAAACCTATTCATATGAGGAATGCATTGGACTTAATAAGTGACGGGTGGAGCCCGCTATAGCTCCTCGATGCATCGGTAGGTCTCATGAGACAAAATAGTGTCTTGGCACAAGGCCTTGGCAAAATCTTATTTGTGGTCTTGGCACGAGGGCTTGGCTACATGGTTATGATAGTCTGGAATTATGCATTCCATAATTATGAAAGTGGTTATTGATATTGCATGTGATTATTCGACCAGTAGAATATCCATGTGAATAAGTGAATGGCATTATCTCATTTTAATTTTGCCATATTATGTTGAAGTTCATGTTTAAAAGGCTTGTGTTTTAGTTATACATTGACTTAAATGTTAATGTTTATTTATGAAAGCTTCCGCTATATTGTTAACCTTACTGAGCATCTGAGCTCACCCCTTTAAATGTTTTAATATTTTTCCAGGATGTGAAGAAGTATTTTATGAATGACCTGCAGGGATAGTCAGAAGAGGATATGAGTGTGGACTATGAAGACTTTGTTATTAGTTTTTCACTTTATGATGTAATGTAAGACTTATGAATGTATCTAGTGTTTCAAAGGCTACTAAACTAGTCGGTCTTTCGAGACTTGATCTTTTGTGATCATGCCAATGTTACGAAGTAATGCACCGACTCTGGGTAGCTGGGGTCAGGGTGTTACAGTTGGTATCAGAGGCAGTTTAGTACTAACCTTGGAAACTAGATTTAGACAAACTCTGATTAGAGCACGTAGACCTAAGATGAACTTTGAGGATTAGTATAGAATAACATCCTAGAATTTTGGAATTATAGAGATGTTATGAGTTTTCCGAGCAATACATCCCTGTCTGGATACGAGCAGGTAGAGGCGGCTCTGGCACAGATGTACCTAGGGGTAAAACCCGAAAACACCGCTTTGAGCTAGACTCGAACGGGAACTGGTGCACGACAACGGGCCTTGTTGCACTCTTGGTTACGACACTCCTGGGGGATATGCTTAGGATAATTCTCATTTTATTTACAAACCACTATGAAGAGTTATGAGTACAAACTTCCTCAAAGGAAACATTTCTTTTTATGATTATGGATTTTATCCATAAATAGTTCAATTTATGTAAAGTGTTTAACAAGTATGGAATTATGTATTTTCATTCATAAACTAATCTAGTTTATGCCATTGTTTAGAAATGGCGCATAGTGGAAGGAATATAAACCGTATCAATGCACGAACTCCGTGTAGTGATTGCCCTCCTGCTCAAGATAATTATTGTGGATCTGGAGATACAACTGGTGCTGATCAACTTATTACCATACTGGGATAACTCACTCAGGTTATGAATAATAACCTTACTTGTATGGAGCACCCTGATCCGCAACGTGGAGGATCAATGCTAGATCGATTCATGAGGCAACAACCACCAACCTTCAATGGGAGTACAAATCCTATAGTAGCTGAGCAATGGATAAATTCCTTAGAGAAAATATTCCATGCCTTGGGGAGTAGTGAAAGGGAGAAGGTTGTCATGGCAGTTTACCGCCTCACTGGAGATGCCGATCAGTGGTGGTCGCTGATTCGAAACACAAAGGAAGATGATGACATATCGAATATGGAATGGAGGGAGTTCAAAGAGCTTTTCTTAGAAAAATACTTTCCTCGTGACCATCGAGAAGATATGGAAAGGCAATTTCTGAGTTTGAGGTAGAAGGAGGATGAGAATGTTGCAAAGTATGAGGCTAACTTTACAAGGATAGCGAGGCATGCTGCCAATTATATACGTAACCCAAAGAGTAAGATTGATCGTTTCTTTGATGGGTTAAAACAATTTCTCCATCGAGCTTTAGTACCACAATCCTTCTCATCATACGAAGATATTGTATCGTGTGCTATCAAGACAGAAAAGGAATTCTATAAGTCTTATGACAACAAAGTAAAGCAAGAGAAGAAGAGAACGGTGGAACAAGAGACAGATAAAGGGAAAAAGGGAAAGAAGGATTTTCCATTATGTGATAATTGTGGGAAGAATCACCCTGGTACTTACCTAAAAGGAATGGGAGTTTGTTATAAATGTGGAGAAAAGGGTCACCAGGCTCGTGATTACAAGGGAAAGAAAGAGGCTATCAATGTTGAATGCTACAATTGTAGAGAAATGGGTCATTATGCAAATGAATGCCCTAAGCATCAGGGAAACTTACCTCAGAAAAGGCCAAGGGATCAAGTCCAATCTTATGCTGTGACTACAGTTGAAGCGGAATAATTAATGTATTGGTGCTTTTAGACTCAAGGATTATATTCTGGTTATAAGAATAATGTGATATATATAAAGATTGTACTACAGTACTTTTTGATTTCAGTAAAGTTTTAATATGATTAAGGTAATCTTATTTTTAGTATGTGACAATAAGAGAAACTAATCTTTGTTTGGGGAATCTGATAAATTGATTTTGGAATTAAGAGACCTTTTAGAGAAAGTCTGGACAGAGGTATTTTGGATAACTATAATGGTTGGAGTGGATTAAGTTGAACCTTGGATAGTAAATTTAAGGTTAAAAATTTTCTGGAGATTATTCTTGGAATACTATAGTTTTATGAAAAGGACAACCTGCAGGGTGGGGCATAACCCGCCGCGTCGGACAAAGCTGCAGGAATCGAACCCACAATCATAGTGCGACATGCCTTTATTTCCTACCACTAGCCTACAGGAAGTCCCTGGTTATTACAAATAATTTTACTAATCTAAATAGTATGTGTTAACATTTGGAACCTTATACAATTAGGATAAGTATAATATTTTTGAGTTCTATTATCTTTTTGAGAGAAAGATGAGTTGATGGTTGAAACTCTAATTGTTAAGCATAAATATATATATACCTATCTCTTATTCAATGAATAGATTAATTCTTAAACTTTAGTAAAGGGATATTAAAACAAAAAATGTGTTATCCTAATACCTTATGTCTTGTTGAACTGATGATATTTTAAATCAACATAGATTGAAGGCTTTGAGGCCCTCAATTTGACAGTTGATTGTGATTAATGACCTCAATCACTCCCTACAAATATTTATGTTTTCCTCCAATTATATGTCTCTAATTGCCACCAATGTTCTCCTAATCGAGATCATAATTGGGTGGTGACTTTTTCATTTCCCTTTCCCTCTTATTAAGGCTAAATTTTATTAACCTTATTTTCGATGTGGGTTTTCCTCAAAGGTATTTTCTCTTTTCAACCTTTTATTTTCAAAGAAAAATTTCAAATTTCGAGGATGCAATTTATTGAATGAGGGGAGAATGTAACACCCCGAGCTTCCACGATACGCTTCTCAATCAATAATGCAATAGCTTGCATTGTACGCAACTTCGAGTTCTAAAACACCGCGACTAATCAAAGTAGCCGTTATGAATAGTAATAACCACTTTTTAAAATAATAGAAATTTTATATTTCAAAATGGACTTCATTTTTGGATTTGGAATATCAAAATTAGCCTATGTTGAATTTTTGGTATTTTTCTGAGAACTTCTATTTTTATGAATAGTGAAAAATACTTAAAAACAACTTTTTAATAAAAATAATTTATAGTGATAAATTATACTATTTAGTGGTTTTAAATTATAATTAGAATATATTTTTACCATTTTATCCAATGGTGGTCATTAGAATTAATTTAACATTGAAATTGGACATAAACAATTGCCAATCTTTTGATATAAATTGATTCTTAAAAACACGCTATTTGTTGTGATAGCGGGAATTAATTATAAAATTAATTAATGCAACTTATATGTTTGGAATTTTGTAAAATAGAAATCATTTTTGAATTCGGAATATCAATTATAGCTTAGGGTGAAATTTTGGCATTGTTCTGAAAAACTTCAATTTTTGATGAATAGTGAAACCACTAAGTGGTAGTAAAATAACTGATTTTTCGTTTAAATGAAATATTACAACTTATGTGATTTTATTTTCAAAAATCCGATATACATGTTTGTCATTAAGAAGTAAAATGTGGTTCAATGGGATTAAAATAATTTTTTGGTGAATAGTAACTTTTAAGTTCTTAATCGCGATTAGAGGTAATTAGTGTAGTTTAAGGTACAAATAATGTTTTAGTAATGTGGGATGAACATGAAACTTGCCCTACTCCTATTGGATGAGTCATGGACGACCAAGACAACCCATTGGTCAACTTGGGGACCCCATGGAGCCACTTTAGTTGGAAAATGACATTAATATATATTTATTTAATGTAAAAATTAAATTGACAAAAACATGAGTTGTTTTACTAAAACAATTTTTAAGTGGGGTTACACAAGTCCAAATTTTGACTATAAATATTCATTAGAAAGATCAAGAGATTTCCTACATCATAGTATTTTTTTATAATTTTTAGACATTAAATAAATTAAATTATTTATGACATCATTATGATGCAGTGATGACCTCATTATTTAACGATTTAAATAAAATGAGAATATAATGCAAAATCCAAGGCTTACACTTGTCCAAAGCCTATTGGATGAGGAGATTTCGAAACCTTATCACCATAGCCTTGAATTATATAAGTGTGGGACCTTTAGAATCCGAAAAGCATTGTGAAATAATGTAACATTTCAATCTTTCCAAAAGTGCCCCTCCTCTCCACTTATAAAAGGCCCCCACCTCTCCCACCTCATTTACACTTTCAAGCCATTTGGCTCGGCCAACCTTTGCCCAAATACTCTCCCAACTTCCCCCTCTTACTCCTAGAAGCCTCACTTTGGGAAGAACGCTTCCCAAGGAAGCCTTTGGCTCAAATCAAAAAGAGTTACCCGATTTTGAGGTAATGTATTCTCTAATGTTGTTTTGTTTTATTTTTCTTCTCCAACCCCCTAAACTCTTTTTATTCATTTCTTTTGTAACAACACCAGTATCCTAAATATACTAGGATGTTGTTATAAGAAGGATTCGAGCTACACTTACACACACCTACATCTAATGGTTAAAGAACATACGGTTTCTGTGGATGGCGAATTTCTGCCTCACGAAACGATGATTGTTCAACACTCATATAACACCTTCAAAGGTGGCCATTAAGATGTCACTATTTTTATATATGATATATAATATGTTTATGTTTTACTTATGCTTCTGTATTTCTCATTTATGGCATAATTTATGATTTCTATTATGGGTAAAATGCGATAATTTCATTTTAGGAAGTGCGGACTACCGCCCCCTCAAAGTGATTTGAATCGTTAATGCCATATTTGGGATTTATAAAGGATGGAGTAAATGGTATTATACACTATATTATACTGGAATTATATTATACATTTATATCATTATGATTTAGTTCCATTAAATATGAAATTGAAATGAAAGTAGCGTTCATGCGTACGTACGACTTACCGTCTCCATGAACGGTGCATTTCATTTCTTACCTCTAAATGTTACATAACATTATGAATGAATGTATATACTGTATATATGATATATATGATATCTACATCATGAATATAATTCTGGATATAATGGATATTTCACCACACGAACAACTTGTAATTATAAGAAGTTTATTTTTGACTCAAGTACCAAAGATCGACAAAACCACCGTTATTAACTTAAATAATTACATAATGTTCATATCATTGTAATAAGTGATATAAAAAGTATAATGAAATTGAAAATGGTTCTTAATAATGTATATATTAACTCTAGTTTATTATTCCTGAGGTTAAAGAACGGTTGAGTCAAGTCAGACACGAGGTAAGGGAATTTCTTAACCCAACTTCCATTCTTTGGGTTAATCTCCTACTTTCAAATTATGTCATGATATTATTATGTAATATAATGTATTTTTACTTTATTTCTGTGTAATTATAGGGAATACACATAATAGATCTATTTTATTTAAAAAAAGATCTTTGTAAGGGAATTCCTTAACCCAACTTCCATACTTTGGGTTAATATCTTACTTTCAAATTATGTCATGATATTATTATGTATTATTTTGTATCTTTACATTCTTTATGTGTACCTATAGTGAGTACACATAATAGATATATTTTATTTTAAAAATGATCTATTTAAGGACTTCGTCTCAATCCCCTTTCATTGAGGCATATTTGGTTTTATACACAACTTTTTTTTATACGGTGTATAAAACCCTTTGACTTTTACGTTTATTCAAAAGGAATCTTTTTTATACGAAGCGATTTTCTAAACGACAATAGGGAATGTTTTTCTTTCCGTACTTATGTGGCGACAACGACTTCTCCACCGCCGTGACCATTATTTGAGTTTCAGCTTCCTCTACAAGCCATCATTTTTTAATGAATAATAAATACAAAGTTTTAACTTTCTTTTATTTTGGTATTGAAAATGGTTTTGAAAGCATTTTTATTATATCAATGTGTTGTATTGATATCTTGTGATTGAAATGTGGAAATGTTATGTTTCCTTTATGCATGTTTTATGTGATACGATTATGTTATGGTTTATGATATGTTTAAACCTATTCATATGAGGAATGCATTGGACTTAATAAGTGACGGGTGGAGCCCGCTATAGCTCCTCGATGCATCGGCAGGTCTCATGAGACAAAATAGTGTCTTGGCACAAGGCCTTGGAAAAATCTTATTTGTGGTCTTGGCACGAGGCCTTGGCTATGTGGTTATGATAGTCTGGAATTATGCATTCCATAATTATGAAAGTGGTTATTGATATTGCATGTGATTATTCGACCAGTAGAATATCCATGTGAATAAGTGAATGGCATTATCTCATTTTACTTTTGCCATATTATGTTGAAGTTCATGTTTAAAAGGATTGTGTTTTAGTTATACATTGCCTTAAATGTTAATGTTTATTTATGAAAGCTTCCGCTATATTGTTAACCTTACTGAGCATCTGAGCTCACCCCTTTCAATGTTTTAATATTTTTCCAGGATGTGAAGAAGTATTTTATGAATGACCTGTAGGGATAGTCAGAAGAGGATATGAGTGTGGACTATGAAGACGTTGTTATTAGTTTTTCACTTTATGATGTAATGTAAGACTTATGAATGTATCTAGTGTTTCCAAGGCTACTAAACTAATCGGTCTTTCAAGACTTGATCTTTTGTGATCATGCCAATGTTACGAAGTAATGCACCGACTCTGGGTAGCTGGGGTCAGGGCGTTACAGTGTATCCAAAAATTAATAATATAGAATAGTTGCACACAACAAATTCATTCTCAACATTTCCTCTACTCTCCCTCTCAAGAATGAGAATTTAAATAAATATTTCTTCAATACTGAAGAATGAATGATCATGAAGGAACAATGAAAGAAATTAGATTTTTAATGCTAACACCTAGAGATTGAGTGGTGTTTCTCGGAGATTATTGGAGCACATGTGGATCACTTGAAGTTGGATTCTATCCATGGACCCTCATAGCACAACGAAGGTAATCTGAAAGGGTCTTTTTAGAAGATCATCATTCACCAATGAATAAAGTTTCTAAGACTTGGTAGGTTTTTATTGAAATATTAAATAAAATAATTATAAATATGATTTGAAAGATTACCACTCTTGGCATCAGGAAATGATTATTAAAATGAATTTTGACATATCACCCACCTAGAAACACTTTTTCCAGGCCTATATCCATCATGTGGTATCAGAGAAGTCACATTTGAATTTATAATTATTTATTTAATTGTTGATCTATGTGCAATTTTTTTTATATTTTCATTTCATGTTAATCATTATTTAGTCTAATTTTAATTAACTTGTTATTGAAATATTAAGTATGTTGATTCACTGTTTCATTTTCGTAACGGTTTATGAAATAAATGAAGAATGAATAGAGATTCCATCAGGAAGAGGAAAATATTTGGCTGGTAAAGCTGGGTTACACAACGTGCAGCCAAAGCACATGCCATAAACCAATTTTCATTGTATCTAGATGCATCAAGAAATTAATTACAAGATGATTGTTATTCCATAACACATGTTACCCTGGTCAACCTGGAACATGGAAAGAGGATACAGGGTGGGTAGCTATCATTTACACACCATGTAATCTATATGAGTTAACATGCTGAATCCCAAAGTGTGTGGCATGGATATAAAAAAACCGAGGTATATGGTGTGTACCAGGATGTATATTCCATGTACTCTCCCATTAATAAAAAAATTAAAATTACCTTAAATTTTAAAAATTTAGTATTAAAACTAAATTTTATTGTTTGGAAGAACATTCTATGTTTGACAATTTAATAATGGTTTTATATAATTTGAAATTGTCAATAAATTTAATGTAATTAATTTCATTATTGGTTCTGCCATTGATTTTCTATGAATTCCATTAACGATTAGTATCTCTAAATAATATTGGATGATCATTAAGATGAAATGGAATTAATTAATTAATTAATTAATTAATTAATGAAAGTGCATTTAACATAAATAATAAAAGAACAAATAAAGAAATGAATAATATACATTTAATTTTGTGTATTCATTGCATGCATGACCATTCATGAGTTTGACCAAGACCTGTGTATGTCTTGGATGTTTTAATTTAATTTATTGTAAGAGTTTTCAATTATTTAATATTAAATTAAATGATGTCCTATGAGTCACCCCTCCATCCGTTATTCTGTAGGTCCTATGTGTCTAAGGATATTTATGTAATCCTCTTTAACTAATCCTTTTTTACCCTAACCCGCATGTGAGTAATAAATATTTGTAAGTAATGGAGTATCCCATGGTGCGTGGAGGAAGTTTGATACAAAACCATAAGGATTCCAACCCTGGTGATACACATGTGGATACGTGGAATGCTATAAATCATGTAGAGACTAGAAATATGAGTTATTTCACCTAGTTTAAAGGTTTATTTAATGTCTGATCATTAAATAATCCAATAGATAAAGATCATGAATAGGTCATTTAATTAATTAATTCATTCTATCTATACAATTATTTATGCTATGGATGTAAGTCCATGATCACAAAAATAAATGAATTAATGTGAAAATATGGAAATTAAAAAATTAAATTATGAATAAATGTTTTATTTAGCATGGTTAATTAATTATGTAACATCCCCTTAATATTAAATATTACGTGTAAATGCTAAAACAAGATAAAATTTAGGCATAATAAATTTAAATCCAACAATTAAACATTATGTCACAATAAGCCTTCCATTACTTGATAAAGAATGAAACCATAGAATTGAGTGTAATGCATTACCAAAGTATGAACACTTAATTTTATCTGGGAGTTTTCAAGAGATTTTTGGGTTGACATAACTAAAATTGTATTGAGTTTAACAGACACAATATATTCAATACAATTTTTGAGGCAAGTGTTAATGAAATCCAAGTTAGGATTTCAGGATAGGGGAATCCACTCAACAGATCAAGGAGCTGAAAGTCCATAGTTGAAAAGACTTCATAATAAATTACTTTATTATGGTTTTCATGGAAAAGTTTGAATCCTTAAGAAATGTAATTTGGATCCATGCTACTTGAATTTTAAAGAAACTAGACATTATTAGTTCAATGGTGAGCTTCATTGAGACTTGATAAAATTGTGGGAGATTTAATAAATAAATAAAAACATTTAATTTATTATATCTCACTTATTTTGTAATAAATAAAAGCGATACTAATATTCACTTTTAAATTGTATAATAAAAAGATAAGTTCATTATCAAAACCATCACTACGATCAATATTAGAGAATGATAACTTCATAACTGGTAGTAACTTCCATGAGTGGTTTAGACACCTCCTGGTTGTTCTATGCCATGAACAGAAATATCATGTTCTAGAATACTCAATGAATAATTATCTTTATAAAGAGGTGTGGGATGAGGTGTTACTTATCTATGAATATAATTTGGGTGATGCAATCGATGCTCAATGTTTGATGCTTTCATCAATGTCTATTAAACAAATGAAGTCTCACGAAAACAAGGTTACATATAGCATTCTTGAGAACCTCTTTGGTATTTACTAGGAGAGAGCTAAATTGGAATGTTTTGAGATTTCCAAGGAACTCTTTCAGAGAAATATTAGATAATATTACTTAGCTGAGCCTCACATCTTCAATCTAATTGGATGCATTGAGTTCTTTGAGGTTTTAGGGTTTAAACTCCCAAAAGAATAAGGCATCAACTTCATTTTGGAATCACTCCCTCAAAGTTTATCTATATTTACTGAGAATTTTAATATGAAAAAACTTCTATCATTATGGTGAATAAATAGAAAGGTAAAACAAAGATCATTAATCCCCAAGATTCTTTATTTCCTTCCAAGAAGAGGAAGATCAAGGGTAAAATAGGAGAATAATATTCTATCAGTTTCACATGTGGAAAGATGGGACACTGGATGAAAAACCACACCCAACCAAAGAAGTAATGGGAAACATCAAGTGCATTTTTTATCGAGTGCAATTTATCTATTTCTAAAAATTTGGTATTAGATATAGAGTGTGTTTCTAACATATGTATTAAGATATAGAAACTAAGTGTATTTATAATGATTGATCAAGGATAATTATATCTTCAAGAAGCTAACATTACTAAACTTTATTTTATTTCTATCTGGGACTACCACCTTATGTTTCCAACCAAAATGATATTGGTTTTAAAGAATTGTTATTATGTTCATTCAGTTACCAATAACATTATTTCTAGATATAGACATGATATATATGAATTTATTTTCAAATTTGGGAATAAATGTTTCAACTTTTATATATATAACATTTATTATGGTAAGGAACATTTATATAATGGTCTTTATGTGTTAGATTATAGATACAAAGTATTGACAATCGATAATAAATTTAATTCACATGAATCATACCACAACCAACTTTTTCATAATCATATAGGCCATGTAAATAAAATGTGATTAACTAAATTATATCTAGATTTATGTATATATTAATTTGAAATAAAAATTCATGGTGTATGTCATGCATGTTTACAAGGAAAAATAATCTAATCACTCTTTAGTAGGAAATGTGAATAGGCTAAAGGGATTCTTGTATTAGTTCATACCGATGTGTGTGGACCATTTCTTATTGAATAAAGGGGTATATAGTCATACATCATGATATATAATGACAATTTTAGTATATATAGACATGTATACTTAATGAGGTATCAATATTATTATTTTGATAAATTCCAAGAATACAAGAATGATTTTGACAATTGACTTGGTAATAAGATTAAGATACTTTACCCAGACCATGGTGGATAATATCTTAATCAAGAATTCATTTATTATTTTGGGGATTTCATGTTTTTTTTCTCAACTCAATGCATCTTATACACCTTAGTGGAAGGGTGTAAGTGAAAGGAAGAACCACATTTTGTTTGATATGATGAGATACAATATGAGTCATGTAGGTCTATATTATCCTTTCCAGGATACGTGTTACAGGCTACAACATACATACAAAACCAATTTCCAACTAAAGAAATATATGGTATACCATTATAATTATGGAATGAAAATAAACTAGTGTTTTCTTACATACTTTTATGGGGTTTTGAATCATTTTTTAAGACGTATATAGGTAAAAAGAATACACCATGAGGTAAAAAGGATATCCTAAAGAAACAAAGGGATACTAATAGTGGAATCATTCAGAAAAAAGGTTGTGGTTGAATGAGGTCCCACATGTCATGAGTAGGATCTTATATCTAAAAGGGATAGTGGGAGAAATATACATTTTGATGATGTCTAGTCTCAAGAAGCAAAGGAGTTGGCACGTGAACAAATTCCACAAATCCCCATGGATGAAGAAACTGTTACAATGAAAACTTTACTCTGTAGGAGTATTAAAGAGGTTAGAGAACTAAAATGGTATGGTTTTATAATGACCAATAATGGTGACTCTTTATTAGTTGATAATAATTAACCTCTAACCTAAAAGGAATTAGTAAGTGACACATATTTTTCCAAGTGGAAAAAAGACATGAATTCTAAAATAGTTTCTATATATCAAAATTATGTATTTAATTTAGTAGAACCCCTAGTAGATATAAATAATATTATTTGAGTATGGGTATTGAAGAAGAAACAAGACTTGGAAGGACATGTCAATACCTATAAGGTGTAGATGGTTTCAAAATGGTTTAAACAATGTTACGGAATTAAATACAATGAAACCTTTTGACTTGTTCCAATGATAAAATCCATCACAATTCTACTTTCCATTTCGGCTTTCCATGATTTTGATATTAGGAAAATGGATGTAAATACATCCTTAATTAATGGGAACCATTAAGAAAATGTATATATGACACACCATGAATGGCTTGTGACTCTAAAGAATTACAACAACGTATGGAAGTTGCAAAGACCTGTTTATGTATTAAAGAATGAATCCAGGTCAAAGAACACTCATTTTGATGAATCCATAATAGTATTTGGTTTCATAATGAATAAAAGTGATTCATGTGTCTATAAGTGGTTTAGTGGGAGTTTAATGATTTTCTTAATAGGATATGTTGATGACATATTATTCACTGAAAATGAAATACCATTATTATAATCTATTAAGGTGAAGTTGAATAAATACTTCTCTATGGAGGACATTGGTGAGGAATCATATATTCTTGGGATCAAGATCCATTTTGATATATCTAATAGGTTTCTTAGCCTATTTCAAAGTGCATACATTAACAATATACTGAAGAGATTAATTATAGAATAACCCAACTGCAGGTTTTTTCTAGTGTTATATGGAATTCATATTTGTAGGAAAATATGTCCTCAAAAACATGATTAAAGAAAAAATGAATAGATTCTATACACAGCAGTGATTGGGTCTGTCATATATTCTATGATATGTACTAGGATAGATGTCTTCTACACATTAAGTGTGGTTGGAGGATATCATATTGATCCAGGTGATTTCCATTGTATGGAGGTCAACACTATCCTTTAGTATCTAAGGCATACTAAGGATATACTAATGTTATATAGAGTATATGAGGAACTATTCATCATAGGATATGGAGATACTAGTTTTCAAACTAATCAAGATGACATTAAATCATAAATGGGATACAAATTCACTTTGGATGGAGGTGCTCTGAGACAGAAGAGATCATAAAAGGCTGTGGTTGTAGATTCAACATAAGAGTTCAAGTATATTGAAGCTTATAAGGTGGCTAAAGAAGTAATATATATGCAAAAATACATCCATGATATTGATGTGGTATCTATCAGTAAATATCATATCACACACTATGGTTATAATACTATAGTTGTGGCTCTTGAAAAGGAGCTAAGGTCATATCAGTAGAAAAATAACATACTTCGGATGTATCATATCTTGAGGGAAGTTTCTCAGAAATATGAATTTGCAGTGAGAATTATTTCCATGTAAGACAACATGGTGGAAATATTATATAAAACCTTGACTCAGTATAAACATGACTGCTATCTGAGGTCTAATGGACTAAAGGTCATAAGCCATTGGCTCTAGTCTAATTGGGATTTTGTGGGATTTGTTGTCCTATGAGAAACAGTTTTAGATTTGATTACATTTATATTAGAGGTATTGACTATTTTAAAAAATTATTATTATATTTTTTTTGTTTTCATGATTAAATTGTAATAATGTTCTAGAGTATACACCACATTGATAAGGTTATATTAGTTCCCCACAATAAAGGGAACGTTGATGTGTTATGATGATATTCTAAAATAATTTTCTATGGTTGGATAATGTACTATTATTGGACACATAGTACATATATTTTTAGATGTTAGTGCTCATAATAATATGAGGCTTCTTCTCATGAAGTTTTCACATGGTAATCTCCAAGATGGGAGATTATGTGAAAACAAATTCCAGTAGAAATTCCGAATGTTTTGGTGTCATACAGTATTCCTATCTACGATAATTTTTTAGGGTACTTAGACATTAATATTATTATTAATGTATTTTACAACTCATGTACATAGACTAATTTCAAAAAACATGATGATATCAGTTCATGGAGAAGTTTCATATATTGGGTGTGTCGCAAGTGACATGTCATTAATGAATAAGTCTAAGATTTATTTGTACCTTCCATATTTATGGAAGTTTATATATCAACCCTTTGATTTGAATATAATTGTCACATCAAATTACATGGCCATTGTGTAAGACGCATTTATTTCAGATTGTCAAAGAAATAAATATCGAGCATATAGGTTGGTGACATAGTTTTTCATCCTTATTGATGAGATATTGTGACATATTGATTATATTATTGAGTGAGCATTCATATGTGGTTGTTGACATTGTGACATTATGTTCTTTCTCTTAGGTGACTTGAACCATTTTTAGATGCTAATCTTGAACTTTGTGAAATCCTACCCAATGAAAATGAGAATGAATCCTAGATGGTCACACACTAAGTGTTTCCATTGATTTTTATTAAATACTATTTGAGTTTAATTAATGTAAGAAATATTATTCTCAAGTTTGATAAATAATATTATTCAATTTATATTGATCACATGAATTAAAAAATATTTATTAACCAGTTTGTGAATAATGTATTTATTTTATTTATTTAATATTTTAATAAATATTTCTTGACTATATTTTGAATAAAATATTTATTTATGAATAAAATATTTTTTTGGTTGTTCAATAAATGATAGAGTCGTTCAAATGAACCAAGACCGAGTCCAGTAAAAAAACTTAATTAACAAGACCATTACATACTATTTTTTATTGCATAAGTTGGCATGAAAATAATAATAATAACAATATAATTATTATTTTGTATCATGGGGTTTATTAAAGGTAATAAATGTTATTTAATAACTAATATAAAATTAAATAATATTTAGAATTAAATCCTAAAAATATAAATAGATGGATATTATTATTGTGTAGTGTATCCAAAAATTTAGAATAAATATTTTTTTTGCACAATGAATTCTCTTTCAATTTCTCTCCATCTCACCCTCTTAAGAACAAGAAGTGCAAGAGAGATTTCTTCAAGATCAAATAATAAGAGATCAAGAAAGAACAACTCAAGACATTCAACATTCCATGCTAGCACCTAGATATCTTGTGGTGTTTCTCGAAGATCATAGGAGCATGTGTGTATCACCATGAGAGGGATTCTATCCTTGGATTCTCACATCGCAGAAAAAGGTAATCCAAAAGGGTCTTTTCTTATGATCAAAATTTACCAATAAATAAATTTTATATGCTCGTGTTTTTATTTTTCCCAAATAATAAATAAATTAATTATAAATTTGAGGTGAAAGATCATCTCTATTGATTTCGATAAATAATTATCAAAATAAATTTTAATATATCCCCCACCTACACACTCTTCTAATACACCCAAAACCATCAAATGTTATATTTTAGATATCTAATAATTTTAATTTCAGCTTATCAAGAACATATTCCTTCTACCAACTACCATTCAATATGGGATGTACATCCTAGAATATAGAAAATGTATAATGATTTTAGAGAACAATTTTGGATGGTTGGAATGAAGAGGAAAGTTGTAGATTTTTTCTTGATATGCCTCACCTATCATCAAGTCCAGGTAGAGCATCAATGACCATTGAGTTTTTGGACTCTTTACCAATTACCATATAGAAATGGGATCAACTAATAATTTATTTTGTAGTAGTTTTACCATGGATGTTTAGGAAACACATTATGATATGGGTGATAGTGTATTAGATCACAATGTTATCTCACTTCATCCCTATTTGTGAAAAAAATATGGTATAAGACTTCTCCAATGTTTATATTAAGAAAATTATAATTATTCACAACATTCTACTCTCGATTTTATCTGACTGAGACCCTAGGTTTATATCTCATTTTTGGAAGACCTTATAGTAATACCATATAACATTGTTGAAAATATAAATGGATTATCATACTCAAATATATGGTAAATACAAATGGATGATCCAATAATTGGATGCGATGATTAAGGCATGTGTAATAGATTTTGGTTGCTCATGGGAGGATCACGTACCTTTATTGGAGTTCACAAACAATAACAGTTATCACAACTCAATACATATGGAATCTTTGAAGCATTATAAGAGTGTCCTTCATGTTACCCACTTTGTTGGGTGGAAATAGGTGAGGTTTCAGTGATTAGAACTAGCCTAGTGTAACAGATAATAGACAAGATTCGGTTTCTTATAAAGATATTAAAGATATAAAAGAGTTATCAAATATCATATACATTCCATCATCGATGACCATTTTTGTTTTAGGTTAGTGATCATGTCTTCTTGAGAATATATCTGACACATGTTCATCATCATTTTGGTATAAAGAGAATGTTGTCCCTATCATACATAGTTCCTTTTTAGATTCCAAAATGCATTTTTGAGGTGGAATATCATTTTTCATTTCCACCAAGGTTCATTTCAGTGCACAATGTGTTTTAGGTATCTCAATTGAAGAAGAATCAACCTAACCCTCACCATGTCATTCGATGCAATCTTATTGACCCAGATTTGGTTTCTACATTGATTCATGTGCTAGAATATATTGTGTACTGGAAGAAGAATACATTTATTTGTTAAAATCAATATTTTAGTATGGGTTTCATGGTGGAATGGTTAGATTCAGGAATAAATGTTGGAGTGTGAAATGGAAATGTTGGGTCAGTGGCCTGAACTCTTCTAAGAAAGAATAATTTTCCATTATCCATGGATAACAATATCCATGGTGGGTAAAACATAGCACCCCCAATTTGTGGAACATGTACATTGATTTATTTTAATTTAATTTAGTATAATTATTGAGTTGAGTTTTGGTATGTTTCGATGGGTTTTGGAATGTTTTGGAGGTATTTATTGAGGTTAATGATTTTTTTAATGGCTATTAGAAATGATAAAACACCTCTAGGAAATTTTTAGAGGTAAGATATTGGTTACCAGACATGCACACAATTAGACCACAATTTTTCTAAACTGTGTAAAATCCCAAAGGAAACCATGCATGTCTAGAGAGTGATGAAAATAATTATTGGAAAAAAGTTTGTATATTCGCGTAAGGCCACCGTGTGATGGGTTTACTTAAGGAAGAAACACTACATGGTTGGTGATTGGTTTTCCAAACCGTGTACCCTAACTATGAAACATAGAGTTAGAAAACACTAATTTGTGGATCTAATCAAAATTAATTCATCAAAACCACTTTGGTGACCAAATTATACAAATCAACGAATTCCTCTTTCACTTATAGCTTGATATACTTATACTTTCGATTTAAAAGTGATTCATAGGAATATCAAAGCATGTTGGAGATCTAGATTCATCAATAAGTCATTATTATTCATTGTTATTCTTAGATATATTCGTCTTATCTTCTATAGAACCATATATATTTTCGATAGATGATAGATTAATGTTATATGATGGAAATCACGAAGAGATATTATTAAATATATTAAAGGGATGGTGGAGTTTTATTGGTTCTAGGGTACCATAATGTTATTATTTGTTTTCAATAACCATTTACTGGTAGGTGGTTTCTATCTCATATCCACCTAATTTAAAACTTGAAGGATTAGTTTTCTTTAAGTTAATTTCTTGAAAATATTGTGAAATATATGTGTGAATATTAATGGAAACCACTTTTGGATGTTGTCTTTAAAATTTCATTGATTTATTGGTTTCTTGAAAAATTCAATTTGGTGATAATTTTAAAATGGAGATTTTAAAATTAAGGCTTTGTTTTGATTCATAGGAAATGTCATTTGAAACTCTTTAGTATAATAGAAATTTTATGTGGAAAGGGTATTTATGTAATTTTCCATACATGGTGGGTGTGAGTGAATTCATATACATGGCCCTATGGAAGGGGCATGTGCCATTGGGGCACCTAGTATTGGTCACCTCATGATGACTTAGTGGATCGAAGAGAGACCACTAATGTGTACAAAACTGTAACATGGGTATGAATGTGTGTGTGTGAATGTGTGTGTGAATTCATAGTAATGGTTATGCAAAATATTTGAGAACGGTCTTACGCTTTGAAAAAATTATTCCCTTAGAGCATGTTTACTATTTTGATATAATGTATTTTAACTAAATTAAATAGTTTCAAATAAAATATGTTAACTGGTTCTTATCCTAGTGGAACAAGTTCGAAAGTCTTTGGGAAATCTTACTAAATTTAGACTCACCTACTTCTGGGGTGATATTATACATTTTTAGACATCATTTATTGAGATATAGAGAAAGGCATGGCATCTTAATTCTATAGTGATACTTTGGGATACCTTGGGCATCATAGGTGGTGTTAGAGCTTAGAACTATTTGGGTGGTACATGAGTTTATGTCTTGATGGATTAGAGTTTTGTGGTCTTATGGTTCTTTTCAAGCATGAGTTTTAGTTTCCTCTTGTACACATATGTTGTTTTTGAGTATTGGGTACACCATTGGTTGTATTGTTTTATTCATGCATCATATATCAATTTGGATGTTCGTTATTTATTTTATTTGGTTATTCTATCATAAAAAGGAAAAACTATCCCAAAAATGTTATTGTTTCCCTTATAATTTATTACCCACCTTTGGTGTCTTTGGGATGTCACCTAAATCTAATAACACCCCTATCCATTCCCTAGACAATGGTTGAGGGATAAGATGTTACACATACATTAGAAAAATTCTTTAATAATAGTTGTAAAATCCTGGATATAACCATCCATAAATACGAAATCATTAATGATTATTCAATATATTATATATAAAGGATATTTTTATGGTTATATATTTATAAAATTAAGAAAAAAAAATAACTATAAAATCCCAATTTTTTGGTGTAAAAAATGAATTTTTCTTTACATATGACACCACTTAATATAGAATTTGTATTTAACATCTCCCATATATTAATTCACACATGTCATCCTTCTAAAAATTTCACATGTATTAAATTTCATCATTACCTGGGTAAATAGAAACATAAAAAGTGGTGATCTAAAATGATCAATATGGGAAACATATAACTACAACATTAATGGAATAAACCTGGCATAAATATTTTTGGTTAGAAGAGGTAGAAACATGAAGCCATCATCAAATTGAAACTAATAGCATGCTATATCTAGAAAAATAAATTAAACCATGGATATTAATAATATCATTCTCATAATTATAAAATTAATAGTTTTATAGAAAAAAAACGGATGTCAAGGTCTTATTCCATGAAACATTATTTTTTGTCAAGACTGAATTCATGTAATCTGGTAGAATTGAGAAAACAGACACTAAATACCAAAACTAGTTTTGTCATATGAGACCTATAAATTCATTGAGGGGATATATAATGTCAATCATCACCTATTACTTATATAAGTCCAATGCATTCAACATAAGAGTCAACAAGACATTTCATACCATTCCTTGAGGAACCACTCAATCAATAAAACTTAGATATCCATATAATGAGAAATATATAAATGAAATACATAATCAAACTATGTTAGCAGTCAATAATCATCATGAATACAAATAATTTAACCTTTCAATAAAATGGATTACATTATCATAACTCATCTAGAGAGAGAAGTTGGATGGTTAAACATATTATAGTCAACATACTAATAATATTTTGTATTGGCATAAAAATATATAAAATACCTATAATTTTCACCATATTAATAAAATGGATATCATGATCATAGCCAATATGGAGGAAGAATGTGGATGGTTAAAAAATATATATTCAACTTTCCAATAATCATTTATATAGGATTACTAACATACAAAATGGAAATAAATTTCTACATGTAAATTGAATAACATTATTTCCTGGTGAACACCATCCAATATGATTATATAAAATTTAATATTCACATCGCATAGAGTAATTAGTATAAAAATAACTCAACACTAGAATAACATGATCATAATTCACCGATATGAATGTGGTGGTTGTTTTGAAAATAACATATCCATAGTATGATAAATGAAACCTAGAAGGATATCGACATAAAAAAAACATCCTTGTAAAATTATGCTTGAATGTAACACCCAAGAAGGGATCATGAATTGGATTAATTTTTATAATGATTTCATTCCACATATATATATATATATATATTATATAATAAACAATGAAACATAAATCCTCTTATGGTAAGTACTTTTGAAAATAGAAAGGAAAATCATAGTGAAAACATAAAAGATATTTTATAATTTTTTGAACATTGAAGCAAAATTCAATATTATAGGTCAAATCCAAAATTCATTTTCAAAAAGGTGAAGTGAAAAATTATTGTAAAAATTTTAATTTTAAAATAATCTCTAATAATTGATCCTTAAAAATTAATGTTAAAGATGTCAAAATTATCATCGAGAATTATAGTAATGAAGAAATATCCAAAAAATAAGTATTATTTTGTCCACAAAAGGAAGGAAGGAGGAGCATGGAAACATTGGAGATCAGGTGGAAATTTTATGCATATCACATAACCCTCATTGTGACATGTGATCACATGACCCGAGGAAGGTCATGTAGATGAATCACGTGCTTCACATGATCTATAAATGATCTTGTAAAGCCCCTCCAGGCAAGTCCTCATTCTCTTGATAATACATTAAAAAACCCCATCTATTATAAATAATTCCATATGGGTCCTCATGATATCATGAAGACTCCCAAATGTGTCGGCCCAATATCACTATGACCCTTTTGCATGAACATTCTATCATTTGATTCCATGAAGAATAATCAATAGGAAAATGATTGTAAAACCTTGTAAAAAAGGATAAAAATTTGTAAAATGTGGAAGCCTCATGTGGTTGAGATCTTCAAGAAACAAGGTGATGCAATTCACAAGACCCCACTAAGCCCCCTGTAGAAATTTCAACATTGTCATGTGAGGGTATGATAAAATGTCACCGTTTTCAAGTGAAGGAACTCAGACACATCTATATGACCATGTGATTCCCACTCAGCTCTATAGACATGTGGAGGGATTGTTTCCAATAATGATAAAACACCATCGCATGATCCAATATTGATCACATGATGCATCATAGATATGTAGATTGAATGTATGTGACAATGCACACATAGTGTCACAATAAATGATATTTTTCATGTTATTACTCAATGGAAAAATAATGGGAAAAATCCAAAGGTAATTGAAAATATAGGGTTAAAGGGTGAAAAAGGTAGATGCCTCTTACAATGTGAGAATACATTGATTGTCATGAAAATGGGTTAAGTTCCTCATGTGATAACCATTGATTAGATTAATACCCTTGAACAAACCATACTGAACTTGTGAGAGGCCCCTAACAAGTCTTATTGATCTCATGAGAGGCCCTTGGAAGGCCATCTTATTCCTACGAAAGGCCTATGATAAGACGTATTGATCTTGGAAATGGAACCAAACATGTCTTCTTTAATCATGATAAATCCTTTCAAAAGACATATGGATCTCAGAAATAATATCAAACAAGTTGGCTCAAGGGTGAAAAATGTTATTTAACATATCAATGTGATTATGTGAAATCAGTTTGAAGAGCCATGGTCTAATAGGTATGGTGATGTCATAGTGATATTACTAATTCTATTTATCATGAGATGCCTTGGAAATCACACAATAGGATCATACAAATAACGTGATGAATAAATACTTACAATGACTTCAACTCATATTAGTTATATATTCACTGTGTGAGGTGGTGTATAACCAGGGTGGAGAGGCCTATAAATCCTTCCCCCCTTAGAACTAAAAAACACTCACACACACACACATGGGGGGATATGATTAGAGTTATCAGAGCAGAAATGCATGCCATCACAAGAGTCTTACACTAGGTAAATTCTCGGTAATGACTTTAGAGATCAAACAAAAAGGATATAAACTTATTGTGATAACTCTATAGATCACACGAAGGGATTATGGTGGTCCATTCAGATCATGTGAAGTAGTTTCCACATGCCGAATTGGGAACATGAGATCTTAACAAGATTATTCTCAATGAACCCTAAGGAATATATGAAATAAAAACTGAAAAATATAGAAAACTTATGTGAGGAATGATACACTAATTTTTATTTAAAGGCATGTTGCGATTCACATGACCCACCCAGATTATGAAAAACACTAGGACATGTCGACCATGTCTTTCGTAGCCCTCCATCCATGTTTACCAAGTCATGAAAAGTCCATTGGACAAGTCACCCAAATCGTGCGACAACAAAAAGGAATGTCAACCAAGTCTTTCAAAGTCTTATAAAAATTTCTAAAAAGTCTTCTGAAGTTATCAATACATATTGAACAAGTATTGAGAAGTCCTTAGGACATGTCGACCTTGTCTTGTCAAGTCTTCTGGACATATCACCCATGTCATGTGGCAACACCAATACATGGCAACCAAGTCTTTCGATGTCCTTCAAAAAAGTCATCTAGGTCATACGATTTCCTCCATACATGCCATCTAGATCATGAGACATCCTCCATAAATGTTGTGAATACACCCCAAACATGTTAGAAAAAAATCAAGACATGTTTGGTAGATATCCTATGACATGATAACCTTGTTTGGTGGACATATTCGGGCATACAATAGAATGAACTATGAGGAATTTTATTCATATTATAATAATAATACTTTAAATTCATTCTTAAGGCTTTATATCAATATCCAATACTCCTCTAAGGTCTATTTTAGTTCATAAGCCCCGTACCCATAAGAAGTGGGTTCAATTGCTCGCTATCCATTGTTTCTCACATTAATCATGACTCTCATGGGATTAGAGACTTCCAAAAATTACATAATAGGAATCATAAATCTCTCCCATCTATGGAAACCTCATTATCTAAGCCCCATTTAGTGACATGATACGATTTCCTCCAAACAAGGTCATCTGATAGGGGAAAGTCCCATAGTCACTGCCATATAAGTAAGCGCATGGGAAAAGACCCTTGAAACCATTAATTATTAGTCACCACTCTTCAGTAGGCTGAGTGTATATTTAACTATGACGACTCTAATTATTATTATAAATAGTATTCATAGGACTCATTCATAAGTCATTATCTCAATACCTAGTTCCTAAATTCCCTCATATGTGTCTTATTTGCGTGATGTTAAATTGCATGATAGAAATTAAATATGTGGGGTGTGATTTCACTTATAGAAAAGATATGTATAATAACCAATAAAGGTTCAATCCCAATATATATATATCAATCACCTTCCTAGATAGAAGTAAATTCCATATTTCTTGGTTATTTAGATTTAAAATATAAACAACTATCCCAGGGAAATGATGGAAAACTAGTGAAGAACCTCAGATATATACAAATAGTTTCATTAATAGAACCCCCATTACATGAAAAATATTTTTATACCCAATAATTTTGTCCATGTATTTGGTTCTGTTTCAATATTACGAAGATATTTATGAAAATATCTTAAATATATAATAGAGTCCCAAAATAGGAAACAATTCCCCCAAAAAGGGGTTTATTATCCTGGCCTCCCATCCTGTCAACTAATGTGAGTTATAAAGTTCCATTGGGTTAGAAAATACAAATGGAAACATGCCTTTAGAAAGATGTTATATATCATTTTATTGATATGGGAGCTATTTAAAGATTATATTAAATGAAAATGGTGAACCAGGTGTAGGTGATTGTGAAACCATACTTGAACCCCCCCACATTCAATACTAAAAAAGGAAACAAAAAATGGTAGACGCAGTATGATGGCAAGTAATGAGAGAATAAATGATTCATTCCTGGCATCCGGGTCCTTGTATCCTAAAACTGGGGCACCATCCATTTTCTAAGGGAAAAAATGGTGAACCCAATGTGAATATATCAAATAAAAAAATTACCTTTTAACCATGTATTGAGCTATTTTGTTTTTATCATCACACTCAAAAGAAAATAGAATTCCCAACATAAAACCCTACATAAACTAGGTTCCAATGAAATAAGTCCATTCTCATTGTGAAAAGTCCACAAGAGAAAAATGGCCTAACCGGAAATATGAAAGTACCATTCTGTTACTTACATATAACTAATTGATAAAGTTTTAGACATGTGATGATGCACTGATCATCAAACATTTTCATTTTTGTTTTTATGACACCAGATACTGTTCTAAATAATAACACCCCAAAATGAGATCATGTCTTCATCTAGTAGTTATTCTAGAAAATCAACTACAATTGCAACCCCTATGGGTCATAGAACTACCTCATCAACCCAACACCTTTAGCTTCAGGTGGAGACCGCAATGGTTAAGTAATACCATAGACATGGTATGATCTTAATCCTTGATTCTGCACTTAAGGGTCTCTAGAAACTAAAGACAACAAGTTTACCTATTTCAATGAAAGATGTATTGAGACCAGTGGCACTCGTCACCACCACTAATAAATTAAAAAACATATCCTCAGAGAGCATAAATTAGAACCTTCTATATCTGAGGAAGGTGGATTAATGAGTCAACTATGACCCCATATCATTCCTGGAGAAACTTAAGATATCACCTATCAACTGCCATCACCAGCAAAATCCCTCTAGTTCCCCTTAGTTTCATACTAAGGGAACCACCTGGCACATTTCCACATTGGATACAAATGCACAAATATTGAAGGATTCACTTTGGTTGGAACAATATATGGATAAATGAGAGTGGGATCATATCCTATATCCTGCTGTTGAATCCCATCAACATACTCTAGTGGTAGCGAGTGGGATCATATCCTATATCCTGCTGTTGAATCCCATCAACATACTCTAGTGGTAGCGAGTGGGAAGGCTCATATTCTTGTCCCTCATATTACGTCTTTACGTGAAATCATGCAGCAATCAAAGGGGAGTCCCATATCACTATCCCCCTGTAGGAAGACCATCGATATATTTTGATGGAATAGGGAAGAAAGGAGTGGTATCCTTTTATTAAATAAAAGTTATCTACTAGTACACATTGGAGACTGAAAATGAGCATTCTTAAATTCCTTCACACACATTTCTAAAGTGTCACTACATTATAGTAAAACTATAGGTACATGCACATATTCTTATCCTGATAGCTAAAGTATCACATTGCCATGATCAAAATGAACAAGTGCTTAGTCTGAAACATGGATACGAATTATTTTCCCATCCAGGAGTGTTATCATTATATTCTAGTAAAGTAAGAGGAATAGAACTAGGATAATATACATATTATAACTTTGGATCACCAAGTGAGTGTAGAAAATTACTCAATATTGGTGAAAATATATATTGAAAAAGTACCGGCGACATACTTCAAAGGAATAGGTTCTGGATCAAATCAAAATTTTGACCGGGGAAATCCTAGTGAGAGTGGAATATGATTCAGGACATGGTAAAATTCCTGTCAAGAGGGACCAACAACATAATTCAAAAGAACAAGACTGAGTTCATATAACCCTTATAACTAGGGATCACAATGTGATAGTACAAAATGACTTGGGATAGGCACATATTGTTTTTAGTGATGCTTCTTAGTATATTCTAGTAGCCCACGGAAGCCAGAATCATATCTATCATTGCACTGATGAACAACTACTCCGACATACTTCATAGGTTATATAAGAGGAGGATCATATCATTTGACCCATTGTAGAGTTCTATTGGTGTATTTCAATGGGGAATGAATATTTGAACTGGGCTCATATCCCTACTTCAGCTAGGAATAACTGACATATTCCAAAAACCATCCACAGGTAGGATCATATCCCTACCAACAATATAGAAGTTAACCAGCATATTATAGAGGGTTATTAGTTGCGTGATCATATTCCCACAACGCCAGACAACTATCAGCATATCCCAACAACCATGGTATAGTAGGCTTGTATCACTACATAACTCAAAAAGGTAGGTTGACATATTTCATCCATGACATAGAATGTGAATCATATCCATGATTTTCTATTTTTCCAGTGTACTAAACTCTATTCAACACATATCGATAATTACACAAGGATCTGTTGACTCTTCAACTAAATAATAAGGTAATCTTGACATCAATAATCCTCATCATGATAGTGTAGATATGGATTGCAGGGACTCTACTCCTGATATCCTCCGTGGTCAACCTCACCATGGTGATATCTCCATCAAAAAAGGAAATCCTCCCCTTTCCTAGACAACTGCTTATTGAGAAGTGCTCAAATCCCAGACACCTACATATAGAGAGGTGTTAAAAACACTAGGGTTAACTGTATATAGTTCCCCATCAACTATTTGAAAAAATTCACCATGGAAATCAGGTGATCTAGTGAAGAAACCTCTATGGTCTAATAAGGTGGAGGCATATATGTATAATTAAGAGTAGGATGATATGGGCATACAGAGTGAGCTAACTTGAAATAACCACCTCATTATATTCTAGCTCCTCAATACTCCTGAATATGAGATCACCTATAATCTAGATAAGGCGTAAATTCCTTACCTAAGACAGAATACGTGTGAAAATCATCAGTAGTAAATGGCTAGACACCTCCACTATCTTGGATACTAGGGTCACCTTGAGACCATAAATACACTCTGTTTCTAGCTGTATACATAGAGCCCCTTGAATTTACAAATAATTTAAATATTTAATGCATGAAATTCTAAGTCTCTATGAAACAAAACTTTTTGTAAACTAGACAAAGAACATAGTTTTTCTTCTTCTATGATTTTAATTTCAAAAAACTATCATACACGGTTGCGATTGGTAAGATATTTAGAGTCTGATAGGTTCAACTTACATTTTTGGTGAATAGTAACTTACCCTTATGAATAGTAACATATCCTTATGAATGGATATGTACCCTATTGAATAGTATCCTCACACATGTAAGTATAAATAAAACTTATGCACCATATAAATGAGAGTGAATATTTTAATAATATATAATTAAGTGTCGGTATTTCTGTGAGTAATAAATACTTAATTAAAATTTTCAATTAATATATTAATAAAATTAATTTTCATAAAATATATTCTTAATAAATAATTTTTTTCCTATTATTTTAAGATAATTTTATGAGACCTATTTTATTTTTTGAAAGTATTATAAATTCAATTTGATATTTAAAATCAATATTTTTAAAATAAATAATAATTTTGTTTAAATATTAAATTTCTCTTTTTTATAAAATTATTTTGATACAATTAATTCAATTTTTTAATTCTACACATGAAAAAATGATTAGGGTGAATTCATGGGTTTTTCTGAAATACTTGAATATTTGGTGAATAGTGAAATTTGATAATTTACGAAATATGCTAAATAAATGAATTTATACATCATTATTGAGTCATGGATGATATAAATGTCCATTTTATTTAACTAATATGCACATATAACTATTTTAAGTTAGAATAACCAAGACTATTTATAGTCTTGATCCAAAATATTAAGAATACTGATTAAAATAATGGGGAATCCCTCCTTTCCTCCACTATAAATACCACCCCTCACTCCCTCTTCTCTTCACTTCTAAAAGCCTTGAATATTCTTAAATTTCTCCCAAAATACCCGTCCCTAGTCCCTAAACACGTCTATGAGACCTTTTTCTTTCCAAAATACCAAAACTTGTTCCCTTAAGGAGGTTCTCAAGGAGGTTACTTCAAGAGGTAAATCCTCTTTCCTTTTCATTTAATTTCCTTTCAATTTATCTTTTTTCTTATTATATCCTAACCTCTTCTATAGAAATTATCATGAGAAATATATTATCATATAAATAATGTAATTATATCATGTTAATTTAATAACCATTATCAATATCCTTACTTTCCTTCTTTTATCTTATAAATGAAGTCATCATCTGGAAGGTGCCAATTTACAAACTTCGTGGACGAAATTGTTTCATTCATAAAATTATTCTTCAAGGATGTCCATGAAACAATTTTAATGGTTAATATAGATATTAAAATTTATTATATAATGCCTTTTATGTTATGTATCTAACATATTTACATAATAGTAAATGATAAAACAAAATGAGTTTGTTATGATAAATAACGACGGTCATAATCTAAACGATTATCACTAAATGTATTATCTAAATATTCATCCACATAATATGTAAAAAAATTAAACATATAAAAATTTACACATTATTAGTATAATTAAAAACCTTTAATTTCCATTATAGGTAATTATACCAATTTTAAATGAACTCCATTACTTATAATCAAGCAAACAGATCATGAAATCAAGGAAATGAACAATACATAACGACATAATTCAAACATATAACATATCAATATGAAAAGAAATGAACACAATAAAACAATAATGAATAAAATAAATTCATATAAGTTTAATAATTAATTAATTAATGGATTTAATTTTATTATCCAAGGCGTTTATGTTAAGTGCAGAACATGTTTGGGAATAAGGTAAGGGTTTTCTACACGAACCTCCATTTTCTGTCAGGTTACTCTTATTCCCTAATTACCTAAATATAATTATTAATTATTATTATTTACTCTGCATAAATTAATTTTTAATTTTCAATATATGTGTACCAATCATAATTATTCATTCTTTTATTGGGAGTTACATGTTCTAAAATCAACTTTCAAAAATTCTTCCAGAAAAACAATCCTGTTTGAAAGGATCTTCTCAAATTTTTACATATTTTAAAATTCACTATATATTATGTTTTTAGCCACCATTATATTTTTAAAATGACTAATTTTATTATTAAATAACTACATTATTTCACATTTATTTTTATGAAAATACTTTTCCAAAATAACTCTTCTTTTCAAAGTAAAAGGGTATTTATCTTAAGAATTACTTGATGATTTTATACGAGTATTTTTATCTATTTTAACACACTTATTGATTATTATTTTAAATTGAGATTAATATGTTATGATATCATAAACCATATTTTATTTCATGTTTTAATATTAGTTTCAATGTGTATATGATATCTTTATACCATTCAACATATTAATTTGAGCTATTAGTGTTCATATTTAATGATTGGGAAAAGTTATTTACATTTCATATGTTAGTTTCAATATGAATTTATATATTGTCATGTCTTCCCCCATTCATATGAGTAATTAATTAGACTTATTAAATGATGTTTGGGCCCCACTATATCACCTCGATGCATCAGTAGGTTTCATGAGACAGACTAGTTTGGGTTTTTACCCATTTATGTATGGGCTGGGAAAGAGGCCTTGAAAGAATGATTAGGATGTATGGAATTATGAATTCCCTCATTATGAAACTAGGGATTGATTGTCCATGTGATTTTTTTGACTATTATAATATCCATTTTTATGTTTTATGGCATTATTTAATCAGTTTTTATTCCTGCTATATTATGATCAAGGTTACTTTTAAATGCAAGTGTTTTTAGTTTTTCATCGTGCATAGTATTTATGTTTATGATTACTTACACTGTATTACTTACCCTTAATGAGCATCTGAGCTCAACCCTTTCTCATGATTTATTTTCCCCAGGTTTTAAAGAAGTATATTATGAATTACTTTTAAGGAATTTATAGGAGTTTATGTGTGATTCAAAAGAATTTGATATGTTTTATTTCCTTTGAAATTGTAATGTTAAACTTATGTATGTATCTATTTTTCCAAAGACACTAAACTACTTGGTCCTTCATGATACTTGTAATAATTAAAATGTAATAAAATAATGAACTGGATTTGGGAAACTTAGGTTGGGGCATTACAGTTGGTATCAAATGAAGTTTATTAGAAATATTTGAAACTACATTTAGAAAATGTAGATTATGGAACAAAACCCTAAGGTAGAATTTGACTATAAGCAAACAATAAAATCATAGAATTTTGGAAAGGAGGATATTATGCGGGTCTTCTTATAAAATAAATCCCTATCTAGATATTAAAAGTTAACATGGTTTGGGCATAGATGTACCTAGGAGTAACAACTCTAACTTGGTATTTTGAGCTTGACCAGTGCTTACCTGGCACACAAAAATGGGCCTTACTGTGCCTCTGGTTTAAAACTACCAAGAGATATGATTAGGATAATTCAAATCTTCATTAAAATCCATTATGAAGGATAAAGTAAATTTTTTCTCAATGAAACCATGTTTATGATTATGGGATTAACTATGAACATGATTTCAATTTATATTAAGTATCATTCTAGTTGAGATTATGTAATATTATTCACAACCTAATATAGTGTATTCTATCATTTAGAAATGGTTCATAGTCTAAGGAATGGAAACTTCATGAACACACATATTACATTTACGTATTTCCCTTCTATAAAATATAATGATGTTGGTTCTGGAGATGGCACTAGTGCTGAGAATCCTATAACTATATTGGGATAAATAACTCTGGTTATGAAAAATAACCTTACCCATATAAAGTATCCTAAAAAAAGTTAAAAGAGCATTCTTATAACAATTTAAATGATAATATAATCCATAATTTAAATGGGCTAAAAACCTATTCATAGTAGAGTAGTGGATAATTTCTTTAGAGAAGATATTTCTCACATTGGGACGTAACGAAAGGGAGAAGGTTTTCATGGAAGTTTATCATTCATCAGGATATTCTGATCAATGATGGTCACTAATTCAAAACAAAAAGGAGGAGTAAGAGATTGAAAATATATACTGGAGGCATTTTAAGGAAATATTCTTTGAAAAATACTTTCCTCATGACCAATGAGCGTATATAGAATGAAAATTTTCAAATATAAGGAAAAAAGAGGATTCAAATTTGGGAAATTATAAAGCTAACATAAAATGTTTAGAAAAGAATTTTTTGGACTAAATACAAAATACAATGAGCTATATTGATCTATTATTTTATGGTTTAAAACCATTCCATATAAGGGAACTAGTCTCCCAAATTTTCTCATCATATGAAGATATAGTCTCATGTGCTATCATGAAAAAAAAGAATTATATAAGTCTTATGACTAAAATGGAATTCAAGAGAAGAAGATGGATGATAAACACTCTAGAAAAGGAAATAAAAAAAAATGAGAATAATGGAATAATTTATTTTCAATCCTGTGATAATTGTGGGAATAAAAACCTTGGTACTTTCCTGAAGGGTATGGGTGTTTGTTACAAGTGTGGAGGAAAAGGCCATCAATATCATGATTGTAGGGGAAAGAAAGAAGCTAACAATGTTCAATTCTAAAATTTTAAATATATGGGACATTATGCCTATGATTATACTAAGCTTTAAGGAAACATTCCCCAAATATGGGTAAGGGAGAAGGGATAAGCTTATGTGACCATAACCGATGAAGTTTAAGTTCTTAATGATGTGGTGTAAGGTACTTTAATCATTTCCTTAAACTTATCCAATAATTTATTTTATTCTATATCGTCTCATTCTTTTAAATCTTCCAAGTTTTCAAAGAAACATAGACATTTTCAATTTGTTTTAATAAATGTTTTTTTAGTAAAAACTCGTATGAGAATTACCATAGAAACAAATATGTGTCAATAGGTCCCCCTTATGACACATAAAGAAGATTTAGTTTCCGATCATATTTTAATTCCAATTATTGGATTTGGTATAATACTCAGTATGGATTAAATTTTAAATGATTATTCAAAAAATTATGTCAAGAATAAGGAGGGTAAAATTTTTAAGAATGATGTTGAATTGCTTATCTTTAGAGAAGATAAATCATCATATGATTCTTATCTAGATCCACCCCTAGTAGCTACTAAATTAAATTATTATAGAGGATTAGAACTCAATATCTATGATTCAGTAAAGTAATCTTTAAATTGAGTATGTACATATTGATCCAGAATATGTTGATGTGTTTTGAGAGGATTTACCTAGGCATCCTCTAGAGTGGGAAGTTGAGTTCACTATCAACTTAATTCCCAATTAAAGATATATATCAAAAACTCATTATAGAATAGCCACTTTGGAGTTAGTAGAAATGAAGAAACAACTATAGGAATTGAGTTATAAAGAATTTATTTTCCCTAGTTTTTCTCAATGGGTATACCCTATTCTTTTCCTTAAGAATAATGATGGATCTACGAGGCTATGCATTGATTATAGGGAGTTCAATTTTATTATAATAATGAAAAAGTATCCTCTTCCTTAGATTAATGATTTATTGGATCAACTTAATATGGATTAATATTTTTAAAATATTAAACTTAAATCTGGATATAATCTGTTGCTCGTGAGGAAGGAATATATTCCAAATATAGTATTTCAAGCTAGGTATCGGCATTACGAGTTTACAATAATCCTTTTGGACTGAAAAATGCACCATCTATTTTATTGGATCTAATGAAAATGTTTTCAAGGAATATCTTGATGATTTTTTTGTGGTATTTATTGATGATATATTGGTATACTCTAAAAAACAATGAAAATCATAATAATAATTTGATAAATATTTTAAAGACTCTTAAAAAAATGGATTAGATGTTATGTTTAAAAATTGTAAATGTTGGCCTCAATTATTATCTCTTCAGCGATATATTATATATAAGGATTGAATCTCAATTGATCCTATGAAGACAAAGGCTGCTCAGAAATGGACTAATCCAATGAACATAAATGAGTTACCTAGTTTTATTGGTTTAATAGGTTTTTATAAGAGTTTCATTCAGATCTTCACCTATTTATCCAACATATTAACCAATATTACTTGTAAAGGGGTTAAGTTCATATGTAAAAAAGAATGTGAAGAAATTTTTGATGAATTGAAGAGGATATTAGTGAATTCTTCAATCTTGACTCTACCATCATAGAATGGTGGGTTTGTGATTTATAGTGATGAATCAAAGAAAATAATTGGTTGTGTACTCATGAATAATGATAGATTTATTGCCTATAAATCAAGGAAGTTATAATATCATGGAAGGAACTATAAAAATCAGGATCATGTGTTAGTAGCTGTAATATTTTCTCTGAAGATATGGAGACACTATCTCTATGGAGAAATATGTGGGATATATACAGATCAGAAGACCGTGAAATATATCTTCACAAAAAAAATAAACATGAGGCAAATGTGATGGCTTGAGCTACTAAAGGATTATGATTTATTCATACACTACCCCCCAAGCTGATGTATTGAGTTGGAAGGATCATTGAGTTTTTAAAAAATGAAAATTTACAAGGATCCTATGTACATAGATATAATGAGGATGGATATAAGAATTATTTAAGAAGGTGAAACATCACTACTTTTTCAATTGGTTGACCAACCATCTTTATTAGAAAGAACTAAATTTTCTCAGTCTTATGAAAAGAATCATCAAAATAAAATTAATGTTGTGAATGATGGGAAGTCAGTAGACTTTGTGTTTGACGATGGAATTATAAAATTTGGTAGGAGGCTATATGGTCCCTCTATAGCCAAGATAAAATGGGAGTTATTGGATGATTCCCATAGCACGCATTTCTCCTTACACCTTAGTATCACTAAGATGTATAGAGATTTGAAGGAACATTTTTGGTGGGACAATTTGAATTGGGAAATTGATGATTACGTATCAAGATTTTTAGTTTTTCAACAAGTGAATGCTGAAAAAAAACATCCTAGAGAATTCTTGAAACATATACCTATTTTGCTATGGAAATGGGATAAAATCACTATGGATTTCTCTACTAGAGTGCCTTGCATGACTCTATATAAATGAAGTTGTCAGACTTTATAATGCACCACTCTCTTTTGTGTATGATCATGATCCACAATTTATATCAAATTTCTGGAAATGTCTTCAGATATCTTGGGATACTAGACTTCATTTGAGTTATACTTATCACCATCAAACTGAAAATCAAGCAAAATGGATGATCCAAACATTAGAATCGATGTTGAGATCATGTTCACTCGAATTTCAGGGTATGTGGGATCATTATTTACTTTTGGTGGAGTTGTAATACAACAATAGTTTATATTCTATTATTCAAATAGCACTATATAAGGAATTGTGTGGAAATTGATGTCGTACACCAACATGTTGGGATGTAATTGGTGAAAGGAAGCTTTTGGGCCCAAAGCTTGTAGAGGAAAAAACAACAAGGGTAATGACTATTCAAACCCATATCAAAGAAGAACAAAGTTTGAAAATGAGCTATGCTAATAAAAAAATAAATTATTTGGAATTTGAAGAGGGAGATCACATTTTCATGAAAGTATCTCCATGGAAGGGGTAATAAGATTTGGAAATAAAGGGAAAATTGATCCCTAGATACATTGGCCCTTTTCAAAATTCTGGATATAATTGGAACTATGAATTATTGTTTGGAAATACTATCTAGCCTTTCTAAGGTACACAATGTGGTCCACATCTCATTATTGAGAAATTACATGCAAGACCTAATGCATGTCCTTACATCTGAAGGTATATAATTGGAGCCTGAATTATCTTACTATGAAGAGACTATCCAGATTATATACACTAAATAAAAGGTGTTGAAGAATCAGATAACTTGACTGGTAATGGTTCTTTGGAAAAATCATAAAATTAAAAATGAAACATGCGATCTAGTTGAACTTATGATGAGTAACTACCCAAATATTTATATAAGGTAACATTCTGGTAATTTTAAGGATGAAATTTTTGTAATGGGGGAAGAATGTGGCACCCAAATAATTTATAAATAATTTTAATATTGAATTAATTAAATTCAGAGTCTCTAGGGGAAATAACTTTTTTATAACCTAGCATATGAATATAGTTTTTCCACTTTTGGGTTTTGAATTTCAAAAAATTGACAAACACAGTTGCAATAAGTATGACATTTAGAGTCTAATAGGACCAATTTACAATTTTGGTGAATAGTAACTTACAATTATGAATAGTAATGAACCCATATGAATAGTAACCTTATCCATGTAAGTATGAATAATAATTAGGCACCATATTAATGAGAGTAATTATTTTAAGAATTAATAATTAAGTGTTGATATTTTTGAGAGTAATAAATATTTCATTAAATTTTGAGATTAATAAATTAATTAAATTCATTTTCATAAAATGTATTCCTAAATAAATATTTTTTTCATTTTGATTTTATAAAATATTTATGAGAGCCCAATTAATTTTTGAATGTATAATAAAATCAATTTTAAATTAAAAATCTGTATTTTTAAAGTAAATAATGATTTTACTAAGAAATTAATTTTTCTCTTATATAAAAAATTATTTTGATAAAAAAGAGTTAATTTTTTATATCTAGACATCAAAAAATAGTTAGGGTGATTTTTTGGAATTTTTCCGAAATACTTGAATTTTTGGGTAATAGTGAAATTCGATAATTTATGAAATATGCTAAATAAATGAATTTCTGCATCATTTTTGAGTCATGGATGATGTAAATGGCCAATTTTTCAAACTCAAATTCACTTACTTCTATTCTTAGTCACAATAATCAATACTGTAAATATTCTTGAGCCAAAATAATAAAATAAAGATTAAAATAATGGAAAAAACCTCCTCTCGTCCACTATAAAAGCCGCCCCTCAATCTCTCTTCTGTTTATTACTCTAAGAATTAAATATTTCTGATGTTCTACCCAAATACTTCTCTTTATTCCCTCCCCACATATAGGATCCCTTTGTATTTCCAAAATTCCAAAACCATTCCCTTAAGGAGGCTCTCAAAGAGGTTATTTCAAGAGGTAAATCATCTTTCTTTTTCATTTAATTTCATTTCAATTTATCTTCTTTTCTTATTATTTCCTAACCACCTCTATCCAATGGATCATGATAAATATATTATCATATATATACTATCATTATATCATGTAAATTTAATAACCATTATCAATCTCCTCACTCTCCCTCTTTTTCTTCACAATCAAAGTCATCATCCAGGAGGTGGAAATTTACAACCTTTAGGGACGACAAAGTTTCATTCTTAAAATTATTATTCAAGGATATTCATGATAATATTTTAAGGTTTGAGATGTATTTCAAAATTTATAATATATCCATTATTATGTTATGTATGTAACATATTTACATAATACTAAATGATAAAATAAAATTAGTTCGTTATGATGAATAACCCCCATAATAATCTAAACGATTATCACTAAATGTATTATATAATGATTTATCAACATAATATGTATCCAAATGATATATATATACATTTAGACATATATATTCTCATTAAAAACATTAAATTACAATTATGGATAATTATACCATTTTTAAATGAACTCCATTTCTTATAATTAAGAGAACCGATCACGAAACCAAGGAATCAAAAAATCCAGAATGATAGAATTCAATCATATAACTTATCAATAAAAACATAAATGAACATAATAAAAATATAATTAATAAAATAAATGTAGATAATGTTCTGAATTAATTATTTAATGTATTTACATTGATTATCCAGGAAGTTAACATCAAGTACAATGCACATTCATACATAAGGGAAGAGTTTTTTTACCGGAACATCCATTTTCTTTCAGGTTACTCTTATTATATACATATATCAATGAAATTATTATTTATTATTTTTTAATACTCATAAATCATGTTCTAATGTTCTATATATATGTATCTATTATAATCCTTCTTTATTTGATGGGGTGTTGCATGTTTTAAAAGGATCTTTAAAAAATTTATCCCAAAGATAGCCAATTTCAAAAGAACTTCCCAAATTATTACCTATTTTCTAATGCACTCTATAATCAGTTTTTTAGCGAAAATTATTTTTATAAAATCACTCATTTTAATATTCAAAATATTCATCAATTATCTTCTGGTATTATTCAAATATTTTTATAAATGAACTCTTCTTTTCAAAGTAAAAGATTATTTATCTTAAGAATTACTTGACAATTTTATAAGAGTATTTTCATCTATTTAAACAATCTTGTTGATTATTATGTTCAACTGGGATTAATATTTTATTATATAATATATAATATTTTATTTAATGGATTAATATTAGTTTAACTGTGGATGTTCTATCTTGAATCCATTCAACATATTACTCTGAATGGTTTGTGTTCATATTAAATGATTAGGGAAAGTTATTTACATTTCATATGTTAGTTTCAATACAAATTCATATGTTGTTATGTTTATCTTCATTCATATTATTAATTAATTGGACTTATTACGTGACATTTGGGGTTTTGTATATGACCTCGATGCATCAATAGGATTCATTAGATAAACTAGTTTGGGTTTTTACCCGTTTATGTATAGCCTTGGAATGAGGCCTTAACAGAATGATTATGATGTTCGGTATTACACACTCCCTCATTATGAAACTAGATATTGATAGTTCATGTGATTATTTGACTAGTATTATATTCATGGTTCTGTTTTATGGAATTATCTAATTATTTTTTATTCCTACCATATTATGATCAAGTTTATTTTTAAAGGAATGTGTTTTTAGTTATTTATCACGCCTAGTGTTTATGTTTATGATTAATTATAATGTATTACTTACCCTTACTGAGAATTTGAGCTCACCAATTTTTTATTTTTTATTTTACATAGGTTGTGAATAAGTTTTATTAAGAATGAATTGTAAGGAATATCTTCGAGTTTATGCGTGATTCAAAAGAAGTTGATATGTTGTATTTCATTTCAAGTTGTAATGTTAAACTTATGTATGTATCTAGTTTTCCAAAGCTACTAAACTAACTAGTCCATCAGGACATGAATTTATTGTAATAATGATAATTTAATAAAACAATTCACCGACTTCAAGCAATTGGGTTTAGGGAGTTACATTAAATGACTATTTTCTCCATATCTCGGCACCTCAGGATGGAAGAGAATAGAAACTTTCTATGAAGTGTTTGCCTCTACATCATAACAACTCTCCATCTACTGATTTCTAGGGATTAAGTATATATATGTATCTGAGGAGGGGGAAAATATAGATAATTTAAATTCACCATATCCCTAGAATAAAAAATTCCTCCTTATACAGAATCATGGAATGTCATAGCCTCCTGAGAAATTAAGGGACCAGGTAGTAGATTCCCCAATTGGTCAATACAATAGAATACACCCAATTTAAATATTTAATGACATACAAAATATATGGAAAGTGCTTCCAAAAGTCCTTTAATATGGGCCCCTCCAAATAATGTGATTACATATCAAACACATAAGTTTAGTTTGTGGAAATTTCGATAACTTTCGTGTAGGAAATGACTCCCATCATGGGTTTCCTTTATAACCAGCTCATAATTGAGAACAATTGAGTCAAATCAAATATATTGAAATAGTAGCTTCCATAATAGTCATCCAAAAAAAACCATCCCATAGGGCTTGGGGAATATTTACTATTGCCTCTATGTCTCAGGTCATCAAACATTGAGAGGATCCATGATATATTGGTTGTAGCCACAAACCAACCCAAATACTTAGGGATAGAGAAATATTTATTTCAATATCCATCACCCGTTTCATCACACCATGAGAGGGTATTGTAAAAAGTAGAGTAATCTCAAAATCAACCCATCCTACAGGTTTGGGTGAATTTATATCTCAATTTCCATCTCATGATTCATCAAATACTCGACCGGAATCATTGAATCCTCAACAAAAATATCAATAAGTTCCAATGAAAACCCTAAATATTCTATATCCCATAGAGTTGGATTAATTTTAATAATTATCAAAACCCCGGAAGGAATAATTCTTATACAGTTTGGGAGTTAAATATTGATGATCAAAATCCCTTATGTTCCTCCCACTTCAAGACAAACCTTTTCTATTTGGGGCATATTCTAAAAATACGATTAAAAACTACCTCAAGGTCAATATTCAATGAATGAGATATGATTAATTTATATTTATGTAAATAAAATCCTATAGGTTTTTTAAGACAAAATTGTACAATATGACCAAGAGTTTGAGAAAATACCCTGATGTAACCCCTGAAATAGGATATAGTAGTGAAGAATCACCGTATTTCATTGAGAGTAATGGGATAACTACTATTTAATTATAAACCAAGTGAATTTAACCAACGTCAATCTAATTGATGATATATATAAAGATTCAAATTTAGAGGGATGAATATAGAAAACAAAACTCAGGAAGAGGGTGATCTAGATGCACCAGTTGGGACTACCCCGATGTAAAATTAAAGGAGGATCCAAGACCTAGAACCTACAAATAAAGAGTTTCTGCTTATATAGAAGAACACCAACATGGATAAAAGGAAAGGTGTGGATATATCCAACTCACCACCCTGAGGAACCAACATTATTTACATGGAGGAATGGTTAGCATAATATGAGAATGATGTTGAAGATCTCAAAAACACTACGAGGAGATACTCTAGGGAAATATTCATATTTGGTATTGTATTTAGATAGAGATGAATATCCATCCTCCCACACCTCATGAAAGAGTTGATCTAACTATAATAGAGGAATCTAAGTATCTGGTTAGCTCAATATCTAGGAATCTAGTCTATATAAATGAAGAAGTTGAAGTTGATCATGACTTTAGTCCATTGCAGTGACAAGCTATCCCATGAAAGGGTAATCATTAAGTTTTATTAGAGATGAAAAATCAATAGGATATGAAAATTGGGATAACTCACCAAGAAATTCTATCTCCCTATAGATGAAGGGTAACCCAGAAAATAGTGGATTTGGAAAGTATCAATTCTATTATATCCCTGTTTACTCGAAAGGAATCCATGGAGGGACTGCACACTCCTGTGCATCTTGAGAAGAATCCATACCCCAAATGGCTGAATGACACTTTTCCCCACCATATATTGAAAATACAGCCTTCTCAAAATTTGAATATATAGGGGATCTAGAATAGAATTTCATGCACTTCATGTCTCGATGTGGCCTAATGATGGGACCTTAATATAAGAAGTAGGTGACCAAGTTGAGATGTTTTATACAAACCCTAGTGGGAAAACATTAATTTGGTATAATAGTCTTCTTGGAGGATCCATTGTGGTATGGGAATACCGTCATCATCAATTATTTTATCATTTCATATTTACACTATAGAAGATGACAATTTTTAACCTCAAAAACTGCAATAAATGTGAAAATGAGAGGGTTTCTGACTTCATAGATAGATACAAAGGTTTACTTATTCACTGAAAGTCCCTCTCTTGCAATAGAAATATTTGTAAATATATGACTAAAATCTATTGAATTAGTTGAAAACACCTTGGATCCTGATGAAGTACCAAGTAAGATTCTACATGTTTTTAAAAATGGGACAATATTTGGAATATTCCATTAAGTGGACATAACTTAAGTCTTAACTCATTCCCTCAACATAGGGGAAAAGGCTTGGTAAGGTAGAGACTTCATCTGTTACCCTCAAACCAGTTGTAATTACCATCCAAGTGCCCATGTATTCCCCAAATCATCCATCACCTCCCTTCGAGAAACAATAAGCACAAAATCATCCTTGACCAGAACCAAAAGTTGAGCAAGGTCACCAATTATTTTAGGGAAGGATATATAGAGTAATACATACAAAAATGGAAGGTCCATAGTTATTTCCTTATAGACATGGAAAATGACATACTCAAGCTACTAAAACACAAGAAAACCAACAATGAAAAACTCACTGATCATCATGACTAATTACCTTTCCATAGGATGTCATGTCACACCATCCAAGATTTCTTCATCTTCAAAGACACCCTACAAATAATGGTTTATTCTGGATATGTGATGATGGAAAAATACCAATAATGGGTGAGTTATGTGGACATAACCCAACCAAAAGAACATGGTGATAGGAAATAAGTTCCAGCCAGATGTCATAAGAAGTTTGATAACTGGATGACATTAAAGATAGTCGTCTAGGATCAGTGCACCCTAATATCACTACATCAAAAACCCATAATGTTCCCATTACTTAGGGATTTGACATATAATATGTCTCTTAGAGGTGTACATAATCATTAGGAATAAGAAGATACATAAGAGGAAGTCTCCTATTCAGGTACTCCGTAAGATCTGACTCTTGCAGACTTATTCCCAGGAAAGTCCATAGAATGGGAACCACCCCACCAAACAGAACCCTCATCAGATGAAGTGATGATATTTGTCTATGTTTATGTAGTTAAATTAATATATTCATTCTATAATGATGAGTACTCATCTGAGTATTATCCCCATACTTGACCATGGGGATAGAGACTGAAGGCACATGAGTCGAGGATATTGTGACAATATAGGAAATGTTGAACCCAATATTTTATTCAAATCCCAATAGAGGACATATATGCTGTCAAGATCCTTGGGTGAGCACTTCTACAATCCCAAAAAACACAAAGGTATCCCAGATCCCTTCATCAGTAATCCAATCCTGGTAAACATACATGACCAGCTGGAGGGGGTGAGATTGTTTGAGAATTCTAGAAATCTGGGAAGGACGATATAATCTATTCCATTGGAAGTAGATGCTCCTTAAACCTCTATGAAAGAACCAAACCCATCCACCAAAAATACCTTGTTATTAAGCCACATAATAGGTAGAAACTCTAAATTGGGAATTATATACCTTTTGTAAAAAAATTATGACATTCTAATATAGTTAACAGATATCCCAATCAAACTCTGAGTCCTATATTCTCCCCATATTTCCAAAGAACATAGACATTATCTCATCAGATACCTCAATATACCATTGGAGTTTAAGACATAAGTGAATACAACAAAGGTTTATCAAGTAAAGTATATTCCATCAGATTTATATATAACCATCTCATTCATAGGATGGTATTAGGAAGAGGTTATATAGTTATATATCAGACCCATATATGTTTCGAGTAAGCTCAAGGATGTCAATATCCAAAGGGATTTGATTGATTATGGTTCTGAGATCAAACATATCCTTGTTATGACCCTTCGACATTTGGGATATAGTGGAGAGGATTTATCATGTAGAATGATAAACATTAAATGGTAAAATAAGAATAATAAAATACCTCTTTGGAATATCAACAAAAGTAATAGATTAGGGACCTCACATCTAACACTAAGTTCATCATTATCCAGAAAGATACTTTATATAATTTCCTTTTGGAAGAAATTTTCTTCACAACAACATGGTGTTACCTTAAAAATTTAATAAGTACTTGAAACACCAAATTTATGGGATGGTCGTTACACTACATGGTGACAACACTCCCTTTGAGTCTGGTAATGCACTATATATAGAGGTAGGTTTCTATAAAAGGGAAGGACAAAAATTAATGGTGGGTGATTATATGTATGTTTTAAGACCCAATGCCTTAGGGACCACCCTTGAAAATCCTTAGAGTATTCTTGATGCTTATTATGTGATACCCATAAACATGATTGAGAAAATATACTTAGTCATAGATTTCCAAACCCCTCCCATCACCAGTTATATAATGAAAGAAAATAATCAGTTACAAAATCTCTCTATGATAACTATAGTAGTTTAGGATGAAAATATATCTTCCTAAGACATATCTTACCTTGAAAATAATATATATTCCCACATATAATGCACCATTATTCAAAATTACTACATATACTTAGGGGTTGAAGAAGATGATGATGACCTCAGTAACACCCCTCCCAAATCTCAGGAAGGCTTCTCCACCACCATCTATGATCTCAAGTAGGTGAATCAGGGAGAAGAAAAAGACCCATGGCCTATATTTATTAAGTTTCTCCATTCTAACAGAGGAATATAAGATGTATATTTAATTTCTAAAGAAACATCAATACATGTTCATTTGGAATTATTTTGAAATTATCAGGCTAAACCCTGATGTGGATACACATCACCTAGGCTTTCTTAATGACCATCAAGGTTCCAAGTAGGAATATAGGTGGATACACCTCTACCATGATAGTAATAAATAATTAAAAGTTGAAAAATTGATCAAAGACAATTTTTTGGGAAGTGAAACATAGAACATTGCTCTCCAAAATTGTCCCTATAAAGAAAAAGAGATGGTATATTAGGATCTGCATTGATTTCAGAGACCTTAATCATCACTAATTTAAGGATGAATTCTTATTTAAGTTTAAATAACTCTTGATCAATGAAACTACTGGATTCCAAACAATTTACTTCATGGATGGGTATTTAGTGAACAATCAAATAATTATGGACCCTGAAGATGAGGAATATAACACCCTTATAGGACCTCACGGGATCTTTTTCTGTCATTCCAAGCCCTTGGGATTGAAGAAAATGGTGCTACCTACCAATTCCCCATGTGTCATACCATGAAGACATTCTTGGGAATAATAGAGGAACGTTATGTCTATGAACATGTGGTAAAATCTATACAATGATGAAATAACTTCATGAATCATCAAAAAATATTCATCAATTCACAGTACCAAAATTTGAAGATGAACCTGATGAAGTGTTCTTCTAGGGTAAATTCATGGAAGTTATCTAAATTTATGGCACACAACCATGACATTGAGGTCAACCTAAAAATACTAGTTCAGTTATATAAATTCCACTCCCTTGTAATCTTAAAGAACATGGGGAGCTCTAAGGGAAACTTTCTTAAATTCAAAATTTCATAGATTACCTGGACAGAAAATATAACCCCATAACAAAGTTAATAAAGAAGTTAGTTACCTACCGATGGGATGCATATTTCCAAGAATCCATTGAGAGTCTCCAGAAATAATTTCTACACCCACCGAGCTTGATACCATCGGTGGAAGGAATGTTTCTCATCTTATATGTTGCCACTATGGTATTGTCATCAGGATCTACCCACAGACATAAAAATGATATGGGAAATGAGAATAGTCTCTAATAACATTGTTAGATGATGATATAAATTAAGACATAATATTTTGATGTTGATAAAAAATGATTCATGCTCATATTTGCAGAGAAAAAGCTGAGGAATTACTTATAACACCAAAAAATCCACTTAGTCTCCTGTATTGACCCGCTCATGTACATCCATGGCCATCCTATGATGAATGGGTTTTTGGATGGATGGGTGGTTATTTTTCAAAAAAATTAAATCTAGTTTGCGTTATAGAAGATAACGAAACGGAAAGCCCTGGATGATTTCATTATGGCACATCCCACCCCTGAAAGTACACAAGTGGAAACTGAACTTCCAGACAAAGAGGTTTTCTATGCCCATGACATTTCCTGAACATGGGATATGTATTTTGACAGTGCATACCTAATACCTATCGATAAGTGGCAAGAAAACCCAAAGATCAATCAGGTTGGTCATGGAATTGTATTTTTTCTCCCAACAAATAACATTTTCCCTAATATTTCTCACTATACAAAGGCTACACTAATAATAAGGAAGAATATTAGGCCCTCATTTATGGCTTGGAACTAGACCTACAACTATATATAACCTACATGAACATTAATATAGACCCATAGATAGTGATAAAATAGTTCAAGGGTGAATATAGAATAAAAAAGGTGAAATTGGCCTCTCTCATGGGTTATTTTATAGGACTAATGGCAGAGTTCCCTTTTGAACATGCATTGCATAATATCCCTTGATCACAAAACACTCGTGCCAATGTGCTTATTAATGTAGCCATTATCATTCCTAAATTGATCAATATTAAGTGTATTTACACATTAAACATTGATGGATGGTCTCATTGGTCATAATTTATTACATAGAGGAAATCAACTAGGTCAACACTTCCCCAGAGTTTGATGAACCGATATCCACCAATGGATGGATGGAGTCCATAATTGATTATCTTAAAAATGGTAATCTCCCTACATAATAATCTAGAAGGTAGTTGATTTGATTTTTAGTAGTGAAAAGTTTCATTATATATTGGATAAATGAAAAGAAATATGTCTACAAATAAGGCGTCAATGGGTTCCTCCTTAGATTCATAGTAGAGGAAGAGATTTCCACCATCCTAGAAGAAGTCCAAGAAGACTCCTTCCATGTTTAGGAATCTTAGACCTGAATCAATCACCAAATGAGGAGTGTTGGTTACTATTATGAAAAAAATTATAAAAGTTTTTGTGAAATTCACTAGGAAATTTATTTCATTCTAGATTAATGCAAACGTCATCAATCAACCACAATAATTGATACATATAACTAAATATTTTTTTTATTTTTTTTATTATGAATATTGTTTGGACACATCCCATAGCCCCAAAAAATTAGGATAAGTACATACATACTTCTATCAAATTACTTTACTAATGGACTAAAGAAATACCCCTCAATAAATTTGAAATGCAGAATGTCATTAATATTTTAAGTCCAATTCATCACAAAATTCGGATTTCCCCACACTATATGGACAAAAAATGACACAAACTTCTATTCTACTGAGTTGAAGAAATTGTACTAGGTGTACAACATATAGTAAAACCATTTGACCCACTATCATGAAATAGAAAATGGACATGTAGAGGCCTTTAATAAGGATCTATCAAATATACTCTAGAATATAGTGCATAAAGACAAGAAGTCATCACCAGACAAGATCCTATATGATTTAAGGGCATAATGTACCACCATACTCTCCACTACCCAAGGAAATCTATATTAACTTGTGTATGGAAATGAGGAAATATTTCCCATAAAATTCTTGTTGTCCTTGTATTTAATAGATATCCACAGATAACTCTCAGATGATGAGAAATAAAAAAAGAGAATGGATGAGTTAGAACAACTTGCTGAAAAAAGATCATGTACACTAGACAACCTCTAAGTCCACCTAAATAGGATCACAAGAGACTTCAATAAAAAGGTTAACCACCATTTGTTCCTTTAAGGATAATTGGTGTTGGTTCTCAGATCCCCAATGATACTAGGTAAGAAATATCAAATGTTGGAACCCAAATGGGAATTTACTTACACCATACACCAGCTCTATTATAGTGGAGATTACTCATTGGTCACAATGGATGTGGAACACATTAATTCACCCCCACAAATGAGAGATTTATCAATAAATATATTGAATATCTACCGTCAAATCCATCTCCATCCTAGTCACAATACATTAAACTACAAGGAAATCATCTTGGTCACATGACACTAAACTACATGAGTGATTCTAGTTGTATGACCTAAAAATTAAATATTCCATTCATACATAGCACATGAAATTAAAATACATGGAAAAATTTAATTCATAGATGAAATGATGCACATGAGGTATATATATTCAATAGTGAAATGAAGTTCCTCTGTCCCTATGTGTGAGTCAGATCCATATATAAAATTTCCCCATTCATGAACTATGCAATGATTTATTCCTTCTCTCAACAGATATGTTGTCATTCCATTATCCCAAATCCTAGGTCCAAAGAAAATATATACTTCTTATTCATAATAAATTAGAATATATGATAATGTTTTTGTAGTGCCCAGATCAGTGTGAATCACTGAGAGGGGGAGGGGGTGAATCAGTGATCCCTTAAAACTTTTTACTAATTGATTCCTTATCAATTAATCCTCTATGGCTGGTTAAAGCCTCGATCCACTCTTCATGTATCTCTCACCTTTCCACGAATGATGCAGTAAATGTAAAGGCACTGGACACAAGGATTTACAAGGTTCGGCACCAAAGGCCTACATCCTTGCCATGCTCTCCCAGTATGGATTCTCCCATTATAACTTGTTAGAATTACAATGGTCGATACAGAGTCCCACTGTATCTCTCTTGAGTCCCACATGAGGGTCTTTATACTGCTTCACATACTGTTACCAGAGTCCCACTGGCCTGCTCCCGAATCCCACTGAAGACTTCTTCTCCCTGAGTCCCACAGGGTCTTCTCCTGGCTCCTCGAGTCACACGAGTAGCTCTTCTTCACTTTAAGTTCTTCAAGTAACTTCAGCAGCCTGGGATAAAGGCTGCTGGCCTTGCTCTTCTCTTCTGATCACTTGTGGTTGATCAGGGCTTCTCGTCTAGCTCAGGCTTTATCTCCTTCTTCAGGATGACCTGGCTTCTCTCTCCAACTACTAAATACTCAGACAACTGATATCTTTAACTTTGGTCTGGTCCAGTCTCAACTCACTTCAACTTCATGCATTGAGTTCATGATAGCTCTGCATATTCATGCACTGACTGCATGGCCTTCTCAAATTCTTCAAGATCTCCTGGTCTTGGTCAACTCAGATGCACACTCACTGATTTGAACTTTGATTACGTGCGCATGTGCATGCATGCATGCATGCACTTCCCCTTTCCTCTTCTTGGTGCAGTAGACCCACAAAGGGTGTATTCAATTATAGCACACACCTTCTTCACAATCATCACACACTTAATTCTATTTGTTTACACACTTAAAAGTGTGTTGTACTTTGTGTGGGTCTTCTCCTCTTCTTTTAAGTGAGCACACACTTCTTGTGCACACACATAGCCTTCGGCCACTTCTTTAATTTGCACACACAATTTGTTCTTTTAATTTGTTCTTCAAAGTGTGCACACACAAATGACTATGGCCTTCTTCCCTTCTTGTACTCTTCCACTTTGCACACACACTTTTCTTTTCCCTTTTAATCTTCAAGTGTGCACAACCTCCAAGGGCTACGGCCTCTTCTTGTTCTTTTTGCACACAAGGCTCAAAGGCCTCGGCCTTCCTTCTTCACCTAACACACACACAAAGTGTGGTATACAGCCTTGCACACACTTAACCCGTGGGGTCCTCTTACTCCATTTGCACACACACTGGATATGGCCTCGGGACTTCACATCTTCTTCAAGGCGTGCAAGTGTAAGGACACAAGGGCCTGAGCAGGGTGTGGCAACACCTTCCTACCGCGCAGGGGGCGCGGTGACTTCCTCCTGCCGTGTATGTTCGCGGGCAGAGAGGGTAATGGCCTTGAGCGCGCAAGTGTGCGGCTCGGCTCCTTCCTGTCGCGCAAAAGAAAGACGTGCATGGGACTCCTCACCTCCTTCTTCTTATCGTGCAAAGGAGTTGCGCGCAAGGGACTCCTTCGGGCCAAGGATGGCACCGGAACAAGCTGCCGCGCAAGATACTTGCACGGGGCTTCAAACTCTTCGCGAGGCAGAGCACTCACGGGTCTTCAAAAATTCAGCATATCAGCAGCCTCTTCTCGAGGGCTAGGCCTCATTTATATAGGCAGGGAGAGGCCGTTCATCCGCGTGAGATATTTTCAATCCCCTGAAGATTTCGGGATTTCAATATTTCGTTAAATCTTGTTTTTCTTTTTATTTCACGCGGGTTTCTTATATTTTCTCCTACTCCTCGTGCATGCACATGAAACCGCATGCATGGCCTCTGTTTGGCCCATCCCATGCAAAACATGAACACCCGATGCTTCGGCAACTCCGTTTGCCTCGGCCGGATATCAAAACTCTCCAAATATTGCATGCAAGTGTATTTTTAAGCATGGATCGGTTCAGTAGGTCCAGACGAGCTCAATGGTGTCTTTATCTTTGTCGGAGGTGGCCGGAATCTCGAATGCGGTGGTCGGGTGGCCTCTGGTTCAGTGGCGGCTCGCGGGAAGGCTCTGCATGGCCGAAGGTGGGAGACGATGTTGGGGCCGTCGGACCAGATCTTCAACGGCCTGGATTAGATCGCGGCGCCGCGGATGGATCGTGCGGTGCAGATCAAGCGCGCGATGGCTCGGACGGCCAGGATCTCTTCCGCGGGAAAATCCCGCGTCCCACATCGAAACGTCTCGCGGTTTTGCCGCGGTTTATTACCCTGGCGCTGCCCGCTACTCCTCAGTTGCATCTTCTCCCTCCACGGTGCCGCCCCGCACCATGTTCTCCCTGCGGGCGTGCTCTGCGCCCACTCATGCCTCCTGCGGGCGCGCTCTAGCGCCCACTATGCACACACGGGTGCGCGGGCTTCACCACCGCGTGCCCTCGGGGGCTTACACACGGCCCCCTGCCTGCCGCCTTGTGCTGCAACCATGGGATCCCCCATGGGCGTGGCGCCTTCGGCCCACAAGTGCCTTGGGGTTGAACCCGTGGGCTGGCCTTTGCTGGCCTAATTTTTGGCAAAGGAAAATATAATGACTTTGTTAAAAACAAAGTATTCAATAAGTTCAAGCCATATCAAATACCAAATGCCAAGCCACTCCAAGCCTTCTTCCTTTCTTCTTCTTCTTAAGAATTCCATCATTTCTCCTCTCATATGATCTCTACTTAGAATATGGAATTCCCAAGGTTTCTTCTTAATCTTCTTCATCTCCTCTTTCATATGTGTTCAATACATAGGAGGGACTTCTTCAACTGAATCTCATGAATCACACATGTTCTTCAACATTCTTCATTGATCTAATCAGAGATCAATTGGATCTTCTTCTGATTCACATGCACTAAGTGATAGTGCATGGACTTCATTCAATCCACTTCATCCACTCAGTGGTTGTGGATGGATCTCTTGTTTCTCCTCATGCATTGTCAATACAATACATGGTCTTCTAACATTGTTGTGACTTTGTGTCATCAGGATACAAGGTCTTTGAACTTAAAGAGCAGCTCAACAATCGTCAGATATACATAGAGAATGTTTCAACCACAACATCCTATGTCACTTAGTGAATCTCCTAAGTGACATACCTCTAAGTACCATGGCCATTCTCCTTCACCACCAACATCATCACAACCTTTTTCATTCACATCTTGACATTCCTTGACATCCATTCATTCTAAGACAACAACATGCCTCATTGACAACAAATGCAACACAGTGCACTTCAATCTCCCCCTTTGTATTTGTTGTCAATACACCACTTCAGCACATATGAATGGGTCAATATGTGTGCCAATATTTTCTCCCCCTTATTGGAAATCAAATGCAAAGGTGTGGTGTGGTTCTCTTTCAAAAATCACTTCCTCCCTTTGAATAGCATTTTCTTGAAAATCTCTAAGAGAGGGATGATGTCACATGTTCTCTTTAGCAAAGAACCTTTAGTAAATCATCTCTAAGTCTACTTGGGCTAAACCGGTGTAGAAAACAAGAGTGATGTAACCAAGGTACTCAATGCTGTCCAACATTCACTATACATGTGAGATCATGCTTCAAGGGTTTGAAAATTTTTCAGATATAACAATGAATTGCTAAATCCTGCACATACTTCACAAAACTCATTAGAAAGTTCAGTGCAATGATAATGCTCCCCCTTTCATCCATTTATCTTCAATCCATACTCCCCCTTAATTGACAAGATAAACTCAATTAAGAAACAAGGGATGAAAGTATGATTGGAATACCTTCACTTTTCTCAAGATGGTATTAATCTAAGAATCCCATCTTCTTCAGATTGGCTCCCCCTCAAGGGGTGCTCTCCATTCTGTCCAAACCATCTTCCAGTTGAGAATGATCATCATCTTCAATTCCCTGCAATGTCAGCACATTTAAATACAAGTGATTAGGGAATAAGATGGAACCTCCTTGGTTCATCAATGTGAACAACAAGGTTGAGAAGATTCTCTCAACCGAGATGTCCCATTTTCACCATTCTTCACACTTGCACATTTGATCTTCAATGATGGTTGTGATGGTGTGGATCTCAATACATCTTCATGTGAAATATTCTTCTTCCCTTTTGCCTTAGCAATTGCCAGAACTTCATCTTCAGCTCTTTGCAGATCTTTGGCAAGTTGCAACTGATTTGGCCATATGACTAGTAAGTCACTTGGAAGTGTGGCCTCAGTTCTGGATATTCCACATGGTTCCTTTGATGCTTTCAAGCTACCTTTCTTGGGCAACTTGTTTTCAACCAATCCCTTCTACTTCTTCTGGATTGATTGTCTGTTTGAGTCCGGTCTGCCTCTATTGAATTTCATGGCTTGTTCACAAAGATCCATGATATGTCCTTTCTTGCCACAGTAGAAGCATGTCTTCTTGGTGGTCCTTCTAGATGACTCACCCTTCTTGGATTTAGACTCCAAGGACTTCTCTTCCTTTTTCAACATCTTCTTGGGAGCTTTTTCAGCTTTCTTCTTCTTGCTTCCCAAGGATTCCTTTTTAGCCAGGTTCAGTGATCTTCTCTTCTTTTCATCTTTGGATACAGTTGGAGATTGACATGTATCATTTTGACCACTTTTGCAATCATCCCAGATGTTGTCAAGTAATCCAATTCTATTTGCAGTAAACAGATGTGTCTGGACCTGTGGACGCTGCTTCTTTTCCTCTGGCTTGCTCCCCCTAGGCATGGGCTTCCTCTGTGCTTTGGAATTCAGTGGATTGTACCAATAATCCTTTGCACAGTGCCCATACTTGTTACAACACCAACATTGACCCACGAATCTTGACCTCTTTAGTCCTTCTGATTGTTGGGTACTTTTCTTGATTTGTTGTGTTGTTTCAGGAGAGCTCTGCTTCTTCACCTTCCTCATCCAGATGGATGGAACCTTCTTTCTAGAAGATGTTGCCCTTTCATTTGAGGATGTCTTTCTTTTAGAATCATCCTTCTCAAAGCATACTTGAGTAGCAACATTTCTCATTTCAGCTGACTGGGAGGATTCAGCTTTAGGTGATTGCAGATGTTTCAATATCACCTCCAGTTCTAAGTATTTCATGTTGAGGGAGTTCTTCTCATCCTCAACAGTTCTTAGCTTTCCTTCCCAATTCTCCACCAGTTGTTTCATCTGTTCTTCATGCACCTTCTTCAATTCTTGCAATGAATTGTCCTGCTCCTTTACCAATTTGACTTTTTCTTCAAGTTGAGCATCTCTGACATTCATTGAAACTTTGTGCCTCTTTTCCAGTGCATGGAAAACATCTCTGACCATTATTTTAAAGAAATCTTTCCCAGAAAGGCTTCTTTGCAATTCTTCAGCAGTGTCTTCATATCTTTCATTGCAAAGAGAAACAGTTTCATCTTTAGCCTTCACCATCTTTCTAAGAGTGTTGGTTATGCCAACCCTTTTTGCCAATTGATCTTCCATTGCATTGGCTTCTTCTTCTAACTGTGATTTTTCTTCATGAAGATCATGGATGCCTGTAGCTATACACTTTGCCACTTCCATGGGAACTGTCTTCTGAAGATATTTGAGTGCACTCTGAAGATCATTCATTGTTTCAACTTCATCACAGCTAGGACAGGCTTTCTTCATCTTCTTGGCATGTTTCTTCTTTCTATTTTTCTGAGTCTTGGTAGATATCTCCATTTGAGGTTGGTCGCTCGTTTCCTCAAATCTGCACTTCATAAAGACTCCCTTGGATCTTTTAGAGGGAACCTCCCTCTGATACCAATTGTAGTGCCCAGATCAGTGTGAATCACTGAGAGGGGGAGGGGGTGAATCAGTGATCCCTTAAAACTTTTTACTAATTGATTCCTTATCAATTAAACCTCTATGGCTGGTTAAAGCCTCGATCCACTCTTCTTGTATCTCTCACCTTTCCACGAATGATGTAGTAAATGTAAAGGAACTGGACACAAGGATTTACAAGGTTCGGCACCAAAGGCCTACATCCTTGCCATGCTCTCCCAGCATGGATTCTCCCATTATAACTTGTTAGAATTACAATGGTCGATACAGAGTCCCACTGTATCTCTCCTGAGTCCCACAGGAGGGTCATTATACTGCTTCACACAGTGTTACCAGAGTCCCACTGGCCTGCTCCAGAATCCCACTGAAGACTTCTTCTCCCTGAGTCCCACATGGTCTTCTCCTGGCTCCTCGAGTCACACGAGTAGCTCTTCTTCACTTTAAGTTCTTCAAGTAACTTCAGCAGCCTGGGATAAAGGCTGCTGGCCTTGCTCTTCTCTTCTGATCACTTGTGGTTGATCAGGGCTTCTCGTCTAGCTCAGGCTTTATCTCCTTCTTCAGGATGACCTGGCTTCTCTCTCCAACTATTGAATACTCAGACAACTGATATCTTTAACTTTGGTCTGGTCCAGTCTCAACTCACTTCAACTTCATGCATTTAGTGCATGATAGCTCTGCATCTTCATGCACTGACTGCATGGCCTTCTCAAATTCTTCAAGATCTCCTGGTCTTGGTCAACTCAGATGCACACTCACTGATTTGATCTTTGATTACGTGCGCATGTGAATGCATGCATGCATGCACTTCCCCTTTCCTCTTCTTGGTGCAGTAGACCCACAAAGGGTGTAGTCAATTATAGCACACACCTTCTTCACAATCTTCACACACTTAATTCTATTTGTTTACACACTTAAAAGTGTGTTGTACTTTGTGTGGGTCTTCTCCTCTTCTTTTAAGTGAGAACACACTTCTTCTGCACACACATAGCCTTCGACCACTTCTTTAATTTGCACACACAATTTGTTATTTTAATTTGTTCTTCAAAGTGTGCACACACAAATGCCTATGGCCTTCTTCCCTTCTTGTACTCTTCCACATTGCACACACACTTTGCTTTTCCCTTTTAATCTTCAAGTGTGCACAACCTCCAAGGGCTACGGCCTCTTCTTGTTCTTTTTGCACACAAGGCTCAAAGGCCTCGGCCTTCCTTATTCACCTCACACACACACAAAGTGTGGTATACTGCCTTGCACACACTTAACCCGTGGGGTCCTCTTACTCCATTTGCACACACACTGGATATGGCCTCGGGACTTCACTTCTTCTTCAAGGCGCGCAAGTGTAAGGACACAAGGGCCTGAGCAGGGTGTGGCAACACCTTCCTACCGCGCAGGGGGCGCGGTGACTTCCTCCTGCCGTGTAAGTTCGCGGGCAGAGAGGGTAATGGCCTTGAGCGCGCAAGTGTGCGGCTCGGCTCCTTCCTGTCGTGCAAAAGAAAGACGCGCAGGGGACTCCTCACCTCCTTCTTCTTGTCGCGCAAAGGAGTTGCGCGCAAGGGACTCCTTCGGGCCAAGGATGGCACCAGAACAAGCTGCCGCGCAAGATACTTGCACGGGGCTTCAAACTCTTCGCGAGGCAGAGCACTCACGGGTCTTCAAAAATTCAGCATATCAGCAGCCTCTTCTCGAGGGCTAGGCCTCATTTATATAGGCAGGGAGAGGCGGTTCATCCGCGTGAGATATTTTCAATCCCCCGAAGATTTCGGGATTTCAAGATTTCCTTAAATCTTGTTTTTCTTTTTATTTCACGCGGGTTTCTTATATTTTCTCCTACTCCTCGTGCATGCACATGAAACCGCATGCATGGCCTCTGTTTGGCCCATCCCATGCAAAACATGAACACCCGATGCCTCGGCAACTCCGTTTGCTTCGGCCGGATATCAAAACTCTCCAAATATTGCATGCAAGTGTATTTTTAAGCACGGATCGGTTCAGTAGGTCCAGACGAGCTCAATAATGTCTTCATCTTCGTCGGAGGTGGCCGGAATCTCGAATGCGGTGGTCGGATGGCCTCTGGTTCAGTGGCGGCTCGCGGGAAGGCTCTGCATGGCCGAAGGTGGGAGACGATGCCGGGGCCGTCGGATCAGATCTTCAACGGCCTGGATTAGATCGCGGCGCCGCAGATGGATCGTGCGGCGCAGATCAAGCGCGCGATGGCTCGGATGGCCAGGATCTCTTCCGCGGGAAAATCCCGCGTCCCACATCGAAACGCCTCGCGGTTTTGCCGCGGTTTATTACCCTGGCACTGCCCGCTACTCCTCAGTTGCATCTTCTCCCTCCACGGTGCCTCCCCGCACCATGTTCTCCCTTCGGGCGCGCTCTGCGCCCACTCATGCCTCCTGCGGGCGCGCTCTAGCGCCCACTATGCACACACGGGTGCGCGGGCTTCACCACCGCGTGCCCTCGGGGGCTTACACACGGCCCCCTGCCTGCCGCCTTGTGCTGCAACCATGGGATCCCCCATGGGCGTGGCACCTTCGGCCCACAAGTGCCTTGGGGTTGAACCCGTGGGCTGGCCTTGGCTGGCCTAATTTTTGGCAAAGGCAAATATAATGACTTTGTTAAAAACAAAGTATTCAATAAGTTCAAGCCATATCAAATACCAAATGTCAAGCCACTCCAAGCCTTCTTCCTTTCTTCTTCTTCTTAAGAATTCCATCATTTCTCCTCTCATATGATCTCTACTTAGAATATGGAATTCCCAAGGTTTCTTCTTAATCTTCTTCATCTCCTCTTTCATATGTGTTCAATACTTAGGAGAGACTTCTTCAACTGAATCTCATGAATCACACATGTTCTTCAACATTCTTCATTGATCTAATCAGAGATCAATTGGATCTTCTTCTGATTCACATGCACTAAGTGATAGTGCATGGGCTTCTTTCAATCCACTTCATCCACTCAGTGGTTGTGGATGGATCTCTTGCTTCTCCTCATGCATTTTCAATACAATACATGGTCTTCTAACATTGTTGTGACATTGTATCATTAGGATACAAGTTCTTTGAACTTAAAGAGCAGCTCAACAATCGTCAGATATACATAGAGAATGTTTCAACCACAACATCCTATGTCACTTAGTGAATCTCCTAAGTGACATACCTCTAAGTACCATGGCCATTCTCCTTCACCACCAACATCATCACAACCTTTGTCATTCACATCATGACATTCCTTGACATCCATTCATTCTAAGACAACAACATGCCTCATTGACAACAAATGCAACACAGTGCACTTCAGTTTTCATCTTGTGATCTCAAAACATAGACTTACATTGTTTTCCAAGATTTAGATGCCTTGGTAACCAACTACAGAAGAATCATTTTACAAACACTGGATCCCTATCACACATTGATTTCCCAAATTATTGGGTAGTGTTTATAGGGATTCAAGTCTTTTTTACCATTCCAGGTAATCTCCATCCTTACCACATGATGTTAAACTACATGGTTGATTTCCTTACCGCATGATGCCAAACTGCATGACTGACATCCATACCACATGACATTAAACTGAATGGTTTTTCAAAAAATGATATATGACATGATTATTATTCTAATGGGATACATAGAGATTCCTAGACAATATATCTTGGCTTATACACCACATAAAATGAAATTTCCTTACCCTTTCTTTTAATCACCTCCATGTCATGAAGGAAACCATTTCCATTCCTTATTTCTAACACCGATCATTTCTTATGAGGGATTAGGAATTATGGAAAGGGTTTACACACATGATTGAGACATATAAACTAACATCAGGGTTAACATGGTCTTGGATGAAAGACGTTAAAAGAGACACCATAATTCAGTAATACATAATAATAAAATGCATGGTTGATGTCTTTGACATGACATAAAACTATGTATTACTATATACCTCACCCAAGAAGACCATTTTCCTCAGTGTATAGCTCCATTTAATAACTACATCTAACTTGATTATTATCATAATAAGATATGAAGTGATGATCAAATCTCTTATCCTAGTACCAACAAAAATAATAATTAGGAACAATTCCCACCATAGAATAAGGGTAAAACTTGTGAGGATAATTTTCCATTAAACAAATATGTGTGTATTGATTAATTTCATCACATGATATACAGTGATACTCATATCTACAATCCAAGGTCTATATAAAATAATCAGTGGAAAAAATTATCCCCTCTACTTATGGTTCAAGAAAGCGTGGATATTTTCCCATTCAATAACTTTGTGTCACTTGATTCCTATAATCAAATGATACATACACTATACGAGGATATGCAATCCAAGGCCCATAAAAAAATAAATGGGAAAAATCTCCCCTATTCATATGGGTCATCCCTACATGGAGAGTTTCATGTTCAAGAACAACACGTTTTATGATCCCTATCATCACAGAATACATAATGACTCCCAGATATCTTATCATGGGCCAAGCTGAAACAATCAATTGAAACGATTCCCCCTTTACATATGGGTCAAACATGTGTGTAGATTTTCCCATTTCAGAACTATGTGTGGCTTGATTATTGACATCATGGGATATGTTGTGACACCCGTATATCCAATATTGGGTCCATCTAGAAAATTTAAATTTCCCCTTCCCTATGTACAGATTAGACCTGCGTATGGAGATTTCATACCAAAACTACATGTGGCTAGATTCCTAACACTACAAGATATGTATTGAAACCCAAATCCTAAATCAAGGGTTCAACCAAAGCCTTAGAATTCTAAAAAATAACCCCTAAAAACATATGGGTTGTACCTATGTTGGGTTTTATCAGAAACTTACTCTCATGGTACTGAATCAACATCCCAGTTGTCCCCTGTTTCTCACGGTGAGCATAGATCATGTGAGATTAAGGAACCTAGAAATTCAATTTGGCTAAAACAAAAATATTCTTCTAGGATAGGGAAATAGTACCTCATCACATAATGTTAAACTTAATTAATATGCCCTAGTAGCATGATGTTAAACTATATGAAAATTTCATTATTGCATGAAATTAAACCACATGAAATATGGTCTATCCTGAATGACCAAATTATTTTTACAGTGGACCATCCTATCCATGAAACCATTTTTAAGATAAATTTATATCCTCAATACCAATATAGGATATGGAAATTCCCTATCCCTGCATATGAGCCCAATATATGTCAAGGACCCCTTTGTTGGCCTTGATGCTAAGACCCACTATGGGAAAAAGATGAAATGAACCTATCCCCTATATACAAGTCATATTTCTATAGTGGGATCACCTTAAAATATATTATTATGGAATGATTCATTCCCATAAAATATGCATAGAGAAACCTAGTAAATATCATTCATAGAAACTAAATATATCTCTTCCTAAAGAGGGTATAGTCATACAAGCTTATTTTTCCTATGTATGAGTTAGATCTATATACAGATTGTATGTCCTTACCGAATGACATTAAAATATAAGGAATTTTCTTTTTCATCATGACATTAAATAGTAGGGAAAATGTTCATGTCGTATGATGTTAAAGTGAATGACAAATACATCCCCACTACACGATGTTAAAATGTAAAGGTCATCAACCATAGACATTTCTTATTAAAGGAACACAAGTTCTTAACCATGATCAACCAGAGTAATGTGTGATTCCATCATATTTTAATACCATCAATCCATAAATAATACTTCATGTATTGGGTGCATTAGATTTCCAAAAACCATTCAGGGCCTTTAGAAAGGAAAAGATATATCTTTGTTTGACCATGGTAGTAATTCATAGGGGCTTTGAAATATAAACCAAAGAAATCTTGGAATAATAGGAATGAATTTTTTATCCTTGTAATACTGATTCCACCAATGTAAAACATAGCACCTTTGGGTGTTCTGGGTTATCCCCAACATAATTTTCCCATATCATAACTCATGATCCTGGAACATTGATCCATGATTTAGAACAGTTTCATCTCTGACTCAAATGGATGTTGAAGTACTCTTAACCTTGTGTATCCTGATTAGGATGTTGTGTAACATTTCCCTCATATTATATCCATATTCATAAAGGCATTAAATTTTATTCACTTAGGTTAAATTTTTATGAACGTAAACATTATCCTTTGATGGTGCAAATCGTAGGACCCTAACACTACTAGTAAATGTGACATAAAACTAATCTGGTGTAAAACTAAAAAAGGACAGCCTTAAAAAATTTCAAGTCTCCTCTTACTAAACTATTCACCTCTAGAGTTTTGGTTATTGATAAAACACTAAAAAATGACACATAAAGCTTATAGGACCTACTTTGGGGCCATAGTAAAAGACAATAAATGCTCACTGGACACCCTGGTCTAGGAAAATGTTAGAGTAATGATTTGTTACACCTCCTCCCAATAATAAATTTTTCACTAGGTGGTTACCCAACTTTTTGGGTGCTTCAAGCCTTCTTGAATATTAATTTTTCCATAAACCAATTCCATGTATTTGAAGTGTGAGATGACATAACCAATTCCTTGAGTTGGTATCCTTCTCTTGGAACCCTATAGACCTTGGGCTTCCTTTCTATTGTCTATTCCATAGGGAAAATTGGTAATAGGTCCTTGTTCCTCCAAATGGATGCATGGATACTTGGAAGGCCCACCTTAAATCAAAGAGTTGTTTTCCTACCTGCATTGAACATTATGGGCTTTATCCATTGCCAATGGTTGACCTTTACGTATTAGTTCCCACCTCCATCTTACATATATTTTCCTTGACCTTGATTTATAGTCTCCATAGACAAACTATTCAAGAGGATATGCAATATTTGACATTACATAACCATATATTTTACCCTATCTCAAAGGAATAATGTGACACTCTATTCTCAAATTTTTTTATGGCCCACTCCACATTACTTGAAACCACATGGTATAGGGCCCGAGCCTCCCAACTAAATCTAAACATCCATAAGGTTCCAAAACCCTTCCTGGATATCTCTTTTATCCACAAACCACTTCATTCCAGATATTTTAGTCTTCAAAAACATTTCATGACCTTTGGAAAAGAGTTAGGACACCTCTACTTAACCATGCATGTAATCCCTATGGGATCATACAAAATTGATTTTGACCTACCAACTAGAGACATATCTTCCTTATAGGTAAGGAATGTTGATCCTCACGAGACCTAATGATACCATGGTGAAAATAAGAACCTTAGGGTGTTATGTTTCATCTCTGGTATGTTTGGGTAATTCCACATTCGTCATTTCAAATGCATAAACAAGTGATTTATACAACCCATATTCCAACTATCAAGGTGTACCTGACTTAACTAATATTTTATGATCCACTAATACCATCACCAAAATCTCTCACAACCCTTTGAAAAGATTAGGGAGACATATACTGGACCATGATCGTAATCCCTATGGGATAATGCATAAGGTATTATAACCTACCAACTGGAGGCATCTCCTCCTTGATGAAAAGGAAATCCAGTCCTCATGGGCACTAGAAACACTGTGGTGGAACTCAACACATTAGTGTGTTTTGGGTCATCCCTGGAATGTCTCACCCATTATACATTCTTCAATCATGTCATGAAAGAAATAATTTAAATATTATATCATTTTTATGTCTTTAATTCATGATGTTAAACAGTATGAAATATTTCTAGGAAGGACATTAAACTACATATCATTTTATGTCCTTACCACATGATGTTAAACTGCATGAAATAAATCCTTATATAATGGTGTTAAATTGCATGGAAGATTCCCAAACTGTATGATTTTAAAATACATGGGATATATCCTTAACACATGATATTAAAATTCATGGAGAGAAATGCTTCATGAACAATATATTTCTAGTAGTATATTGTCCAAGATGGAAGACCCCAAACTACAACAGGACAATGGTCTAGTTTTCAAGAACCTAAAACATCTAACTAAAAGAGACACAATGATTTCAATGTGAAAAAATGAAAAAGGTAATCTAGGGAATAAGTAAAGTCTTTTCTCACTGGACATGTACTTTGTGTGCTCTCAGAAATAGTTAACACTCATATAATAGAAAAATAAAAAATCCTATCAGGCCAAAAACCCATAAAAGGGTGACCAAAATAAAATATATGTCCAAACTCACTATGATTTCCCTTATATGACTCTTTGGTAAAAGATATGGTAGTAGAAAAATATACAAAGATTATAGGGAACATTATTTTCCCCTATAAAAAACAAAATTTTGTTATTTGAGTCCATTGGATTAAAAAATTGTTATAGCATTATCCCTTTGGGATATATATCTTCCCAAAATTATCCTTTAATATTATCCAATATCAAGACAATTGAAGCATGTACATCAATGAAGAATCTCATGTCACTGGCCATTCACCAGAAGTTATAAAGATAAATTTGTACTGATTTAAATATTCAAATCCAAGCATTTAGTTTTACTTGGTATTATAAATATGAGGGATATCATTAATGATTCATGTGATATCAGATCTATGAAATGTCATGCACATTTTGAATAAAATAAATCAGGAAAATGACATGTAATGTTATAAAGGTTGATTCATTTATAGAATATAAAAGGAGGATACTCGACATTTCGAATCCTCTCTAAGGAATCCACCAAGGGAAAACCAGTTTTTATCAGACTATGATAAAATTTGATTGGATTAAAATTTCAAATCAGCAAATGCTTTGTGGGAGGTATAAATGGAATGCTGAAGTCCCATTCTCTCTTCCTCTCGTGCTGTTGCATTAGGACGTGGAGTATAAATAATAGAAAATAAATATTTAGATCATTTCTAACTGGTATCTAATTGAAATGATGATGTTAGAAGATTGGATCTAGAATCAGCTATGTATATTTCCTGTATTTCTATTTCTGCAGTCAAGAGATCCACTTGAGTGTGTAGATGAGAGATTTTGTGACACCTCTTCTCAAACAAATTTGACACATCCCTTATAAACTGGTCTAGAGAACCCACATCATCAAAAATGAACATTTCCTTATAACTATTAAATTTTTGTTTCTAGCTCAAGATAATTTTTATCATGATAGCATATAATGGTTGGAGGTCAAATACATCTACCCCCAAAATCAAAAAAGAGATGGAAAATGAATTCCTATTTATCATGAAACATCTCTAAGTTAATTTCGGTGATCAGTCTATGAATCTAATTCCATATTATTTGCATCATGCTTGGTCCTCTGAAACTTTCGTGGTGGGAATGTATAAGGAGGAATGGTTGGATGAGATGTTGAAGAAGAAATGTAGTAATTTTCTTATGACTTCCTATCAATTTATTAATTTTCGATCTCATGTATTGAGGGACCATATTTCTTAAAAAGTTATTTCCCTCTAATGGGATATTAATTTCTAGGATGGGGTTTCTTCCTTGAAGAATCACCTATTTATTAAATCAACTCTATTGCTGCTATAGGTATAGGGTTTGAAGAAGCATATAGTTTTTACACCTAATAGACCAATATATTTATCACACATCTAGGAAGGATTCTACCCAATGATGGTTATAGTTATATGATAGGAATACAAGGGTGAAAATAAATGGAATAATAATCTTAGATGTTGTTTCTTCACATGCCAATATATTCCAAAATTGATAGATTAGCCCAAATTGTTGTTCTCCTTGAACACTAGTTGAAAGTAGGGGGAATCCATTTGAATTTAGGTGAATTGGTGAGTGGAATGTATATATCTCACAAATAGTCGTCTCTTCAACATGGGCTATGAGAACCCCATATCAGAGAGATATTTTTTATAATCGTTCTTTGAGAGATCCGGTGTCATTATAAAAAATTATCCAAACCGATGCAGGATTGGGATTGGAGTTCAAATTATTAGCCCAGATCAACATTTCAATAACCTCATTGGGGCATAAAAACATCTCCTTAACCTAGGAAATATTCAATAAACTTGGATGGAATGAAGAATCAAGGATCCGAGTAGTGTTATGGTATTTGGAACAGTATAAATGATCTCCTGTCCAGCCACATATGTTCTAGAGAATGCCACCAATCCTGTTGGATAAATTGCCTTATTTTATATGGACCAAGATTTTGAAAAATCAAGAAGGGGTCGGTACGACGAGACTAATAGGCCACCCTTCTATGAATCTAGATTCCCTCACAATCATGCTCACTCAAATTCCAAGGTGTTCATTCTCATAAAAAATGACCCATCCATTAAAAAAATTTATAAAACCCTTATAGTATAAGACATAGGGATATATACGGTCTCACTTGGTGGCCCTATATGGCATAATCTATAGCCTTAAGGATTGAACAATATGAAACCAAACTATCATATAACTATCGGGAAGGGAACTGAGGAGGGAATATAGAAGTTGCTTGATTCCTACTATGTTAGGGAAATATGTTAATCCCTTACTTAAAAGAAATGAGAGATAGTAGATTTATCTCAATTCTTAACTTATCATTCACAATGTTACACATGTCCCTTTCCAAGGTTGGAGTGTTTGGGGGGTAATCCAAAACATATTTTCAGGAAGAAACTCATAATACATCTCCCAAAGAGAAGATATCCCTCCTAGCTAATAAATGTCACAATGGATAATCCCTAATTCACCCTATGGAAAATAAAATTAATTAGTTTGAATAAACTAATAGAAGATCACATCTTCGATAAGTTTTGACTGACGAGACATGATGAACTAAAAAATCCATGATACCTCAAAATGATGAATGGAATGTTTTAGGTTAGATAATTATTAATAGTAGTGACTAACCGAGAATGACCATACCCATTCATTAGAAAATTACCTTTAGGTCATAAGTCCGACATGGAGCTTCAAATAATTATTACATTGTTCAATCAAGTGACGAGTATGATTAAATAACTTTGAGTAATTCGCTGGTGGGAAAGATCACAACCGTATGGACCCCAACGGGTATTTTCTAACATATGATATAATCCCTAGTGCTTAATGACCACTAATTGACCATAATTATAGATTTTACTTTGAATAAAAGTAAATTAGGAATAAATCTAACAATATGGAAGGTTGTAATTTTGTTAAGGAATAATTGCATCATCCAATAGAAAAAATCCATTCAAAAGAAGTTAGTGTGATAAGGGATATCAATAAGGTTTAGGCCAGAGAATCTCTTTTAATGACTCATTTTCGGATCACACATGATACCAAGGATCATCATTTCAATTCCTTGTAATCATGTCCCTCTATATGGTTATAATGAGAGATGTATGAGAAGTGGAATCCATCTACAAGAAAGAAAGAAGCACATGTTAGACGAGTAAAGAAATCTTGTCAAAAGAGGTGCATGAATCTAGAAACATCATGAGAATCACATGTACCATGAAGAGATTTATGATGACATGACTTGATATGGGCCTTGTGATTCAAATGAACAAACAAGACATCATAAATCACATAACCCACAAAGAATATTGTGATTACATGATTTATTGAAAGAGTTAAGACCAACTAATTATTGATATTGTCACACAACATATTTATCAGGTGATTACACTACTAATCCAAAAGATCATGTGAATCTTGCAAGAAAACCATGATGTTGAGGACATGGGTAAATGAACCATTGAATTACCAAGAGTCAATTCGTGATTCCCTTGAACAAGTGATGAGACAAATAAGTCTTGTAGAATAGAAAGTAGATCATATCTCATGATATAGTCTTGTAAAAGAGTCTTATGACCTATTCTTATGGAGAGGTCTTGAAAAATGGATCTTATGATGAGGTCATATGAAGAGTTCACATGATGATGAAAATAATTTGAGTTATGGAGTTCAATGTAACCAGTGTAACGAGACTCCCCTCACTCCCCTATTTATTGAATGTTTAGTGGAATACCAAATGTCACCTGGAAGACCAAACATCATCTAAGAAACAGATCAGTGGATGCTCAAAGGACTCAGACATGCATTTACTCTTCACAAAGCTGATTCCTTATCCTTATGGACCTTGGGCTTAAGGGGGGGGGGATTTATTGATTACCTACAAATGAGAGTAAAAAATATAATATCATAGAAATACCTAAAACGTAATTATTATTTTCTTCTCTAATGTAAGTAAGGAAAAGTATGGCCACACAAGAGATCATGTGGGTAGTTTACCTAGATCACATGACCCTCAAGGGTATATGTGATCGCATGACCCAAGGACGATCATGTAGATAAATAATGAAATCCTAATTATATATGTATAATCACATGAATATCCCCAAAATAAGTACTCATTATTTGGTGAATACTCTCACCACCAACTCTTTTCAAGAATTCTAGATGGGTCCTCATGATTTCATGAATATTCCCAGATGTATCATCCAAGTATCACAAAGTCCCTTTTGAATGACCATTTGATCATGCAATATTAATATGAACAAATAGTGGGAAAGGATGAGAAAACCTTTCAAAATAAAGGATAAAATGACATAATATGAGGATGCCTCAGGTAGTCGAGATCTTCAAGTGACAATCTTATATGATTCGTAGGACACCACAGATCCTCTGGAGACATGTTGACCATGTCATGTGAGGGTATGATAGTATTCCACCATCATCATACAATGCAAAGTATACAAATTAATCCAAATATATGATTCCCAATTGTCTATATAGACAAGTAGAGGAATTTTCCTTGCTAATTATCACACACCATCATGAGATCTAGCATTGATCACATGGTGAATCATAGACAAATAGAGCAACTATTTGTGACAATACTCATGCGTCAATACAAGATCCTCTACCATTCATGTGACTTAATAATTAATAACCAATAGAAAAGGTCCTAGGGTCTTTAAAAATAGTATGTAAATGGGTTAAAAAGGAGGAATCCTCTTGTGAATGGATTATAGTTTGGTTCCCATGAGAATGTGTTGGGCACCTCTGGTGATCACCATTTATGAATTGAAGACCCTTCAAAAAACCAGATTTATCAGGTGAAAGGCCCATGAAAATTTGTCTTGATTTCACGATGGGACCCTAGAAAACCATATATATATTTATAAATGAGTCTGGAAACCAGTTTGGATCTCATAAACGCCCTCAGAAAAGTCTTCCTTCATAACATGAATGCCTTTCAACGAACATCTTAATCACGTGAAAACTATCAAACATATCAGATCAAGAGTGAAAGGTTATTATAACATAAAAATATGATTATGTGAAATAAATTTCATGAGATGATGTAAAAAATAAATTTTGATGATGGGGTGATCTCATAGTCACTGTTTATCATTCGATTCCTCAGAAGATCCATTATAGGTTTACGTAAAGCGCATAATGTAAAAATACATACATCGAATTAATATCATATCTAAGATATATAAAACATGAAAGTAGGAATATATCTAGGGTGGAGAGACTTATATATCCCTCTACCTCATCCCTAAACACACATAAACACACTAGATAAGATTAACAGACTTCTCAGATAAGAAATCTACGTCACAGAAAGAGTCTTTCAGTAGGTAAAATTCGGGGAATGACCTAAGGGGTCATGTAACATGGATATATGATTTTTTTGTTCATTGTATAAGTCATGTGAAGTGCTCATGGGGGTCTAATAAAATAATATGAATAATTTTACACATTTCAAAATGATCATGAGAGATATAAAAAGGATAATATTTATGGACATTGAGGAATATATATAATAAAGACATAAAAATATGAAAAAATTATATGAATATTGATATGATAATATCTATACGAAGGAATTATACTCTTCAAATGATCAACCTAGATAATTAAAAGACACTTGGACCTGTTGAAAAAGTCTTTTAAATTCCACTAGAGATGTCAGCCAAGTATTGTGAAGTCCTTTATACATTTCTATCAAGTCATGGAACATCACCAAGAAATGTCGACCAAGTATTATGTAGTTTTAAATAAATGTAAAACAAGTACTAAAATTTCCACTAGAAATTTTGAAAAATCTTTGAGAATTCCTTTGGAAATGTTGACCAAGTCTTTAAAATTCCCCTAGACATATCACCCAAGTTATGAGACAACACCAAGACATTTCATCCAACTCACGAGGAGTCCACAAGAATTCTGAGCTATATCATGCGACATCCTCCAGATATAACATCCAGATCCCACAACATATTCCAGGCCTTCCATCTTGATCATATGAAATCCCCTATAAAAGTCAACTAGAGCATGTGATTGTCATTGGACACATCCTCTAGGAACCCCGAACATGTCCAAGAATCCTCAAATATGTTAGAAAGATACCCTAGACATGTGAGGTATAAATTCATGAAGTATCATGCATACATCCCGAGATATGATAACCATGTTCAGTCAACATATTTTGGTATAACCTGGTGTGAACTATGAGGAATCAGATTCCTGTGATACGAAGGACACATAGGATTCCTTTTGAATTCCTAATCTTCATATCAAATACTCCTATAATTTCTTCACTAGTGCATACATCCCGTAGATCATGAATAATGTGGTCTTAGAGACTTGAAAAAATCATATCATTCAAAAAATAAATCTCCTCTATATATGGAAACGTAAGTGTGAAATACCCATTTCATGACATGATACCATTTTTTCCATACAATGGAATCCAAATCAGGGTAAGTTTCAAAGACACATCCATATAATTAAACGCTGGGGAAATAAACCTTATGAGAATTACTCTTTAGGAACAACTCATTAGTTGGATGAGGATAAATTTAACTATGATGAAAATGATTCTTCTTATATATAGGACATGTAGGATACCTTTCAATTGCTCGAGCTCCATACTTTGTGCCTATGTTCCCTGATTTTTCTCCTTTCCGCATGATGTTGAACTAAATGGAAAAAATAAACTACATTGGTTTTGATTCCTATTATACCTAGGATATGTAAGACTCCACATAAAGTCTTAATACCAACCTAGAATTATCAATTTCCTCCATGGATGGTAGTAAAATGCAGATATCCAGGTTATATTGATTTAAGATATAAATAGATACCCAACTCTAATAATGGGAAACTAATAAAGAACCTTAGGTACATAAAATAGTTTCATTAATAGAACCCCATAAAATGAAAAAGGGTTTAATAACCAATCATTTTATTAGGTTAACAAGTTCCATACCTGTATTAGGAATATATTTACAAACATATGTTAAATCTATAAGAGAGTCCCAAAATAGGCAACATTACCCCCCAAAAGCGTATAATGATATTGACATCCCATTCTCTTGACCAATGTGAGTTCCTATGTTCCATTGGGTATAAAATTCCAAATAGATAACTACCTTTAGAAATAAATATTGTACCTTTTTATATATGTGGGATTCATTGGCAATTTCTAGGAAATGACTTTGGTGAATAGGGCATATGTGATTGTGCAACCAAACATGACCCCCCCACAATCAACCCTCAAGAAAGAAACAAAAAATGGTAGACTTAGTATGAAGGCATATACTAAAAGAATAACATAATAAATATTGGCATTGGGAATCTTATATCATAAAAATAGGGAACCACTCATTTTCTAAGAGAAATAATGAGATAATGTTTTTGGTAGGAAATATGGATCCAGAAAATTCGATTATGAAAGGAAAGTTTTAATATTTAAAAATAACTTTGATGAAAAACCACATTGTGAAAAGTGCTATAAAATTATAATTTTGTAAAAATTTAATTTTAAAAAATATTATAATTAAATACCATATAATAAAATATTAGGTAGTGAGAACCTAAACATGGAATAATGATGTTCATGGTAAAACATTATAACTCTAAAAAGGTATTTGAGTTACCAAAAATACTTACTATTAGGGAAATAACCATATCAAAAAAAAACATGAATAAGGGAATATTATTTAGAAATTAAATCCCATGAAATAAAAATTTAATGAGAAATAAACATCCATGGGTAGTGAATACTACATACAAATAAAACATAGTTCTAAATATTTAACATGTCTCAAGGAATAATAATTAAGAAATGGAAAATATTGTTTCTTGAGTAATAGTATAATGAAAACCCCTTTAAAGTGTGGGATTTTTATTGAACATAAAATACCATGATAAAATATAATTAATGATATGATATCTCAAATATTAAATGTACATACCACAAAAATGAAATTTAGTTCATAATACCAATCATGTCTCAACTAGATGAATTTGAGACAAAAACCATTACCTTGTCCAAGATTCCTCATTCCCATGTGCCTCACTTGTTGAATAATAAAATTGAGTTTATTGTATACCTTCTTATGAAATTTATTTATTTGTATTTAATTTAATATGTACAATTTATTATAATATTCAATTTATTTTCAATATATATTTCTTGCTAATGTTGGTTACATGAGATTGTTTGCTAACTTCTTTGTAACTCCTTATGTATGTTGACCATGGTAGAAAGTGTTGTAAAATATTTTCATAATGTAATGAAAATTTTTAATGTTATTTTCACAATGTTTTTATATTAAATATTTTTTAAATTCCATTAATTATGGATAATGATGATACATGAAACTCATTGCTCATGGATGCAATAGTTCAGATGTACGCAAGATTAATGTTCCAATTTTCCGAAATAAATTAGTGGGAAAGAAGGAAAATGATAATTTAAAATAAAAAATAATATTTTCATAAAGTTTATCATATTTATTAATCCATTAAATATTTTTTATTATAAATTAATGGTAGTTATTTAAAATTTAAGATGTTCTTTTTATGGAGATGATAGTCCACACAACAAACTAACAATGCTTTTGTTTTTCTTAGCATATAGAGAGGAATAAATAACCGTTATTTAATCAATATAATAACATATATGTATAATAATAATACTTATGTAATTATATTTTTATGGATATAATATATTTGGAATATAAATATTAATGACAAAAACATAAGACGAAGATAATACTTACATTGGAGACTTGATATTTCCTTGGAAAACTCCTTGGCATTTAATGGATTAGGATAACATAGTGTGACTAGAGGGTTAATAAAGTGTGAGATACTTATATGATATTTTATTTAGTTAGATATTAAATTAAATTTTTAATGGGTGGTGTATATTTGAATGAGCATAATTGACCCCATTTACATGAGAGAAAAATCTCACATTTGGAACAGCTGTTATATTTTAATAATCTATTTAAAATATTCTAAGGTCAACGTATCTAAGTATTATAAAAATGAATTTTTGGGGTTATTTGTGTTGATAAAGACTCATCCAAGGATCCCCACACATTTTTAAACACTTTATATGGTTTTTACCATTGAATTGTTACATTTTACTATTTTATTTTTAAACTTGGTAACTAGTTTTTAACTAAGTGATTTTATGATCTAATAAAAATATATCATAAGTCATCTAATAAATTTGGGTTTTCTAGGACAAAATTTAACATATATTTAATGAAATTAAATTTATAAAAATTATAAAATTTACTTTGAAATTAAAACCTCTAATGTGTAGTAAAACAGTTTGGTAGAAAAATGACATTTTAACCATTATGGATTCTTAATTTTATTTTTTATTGATTAACATTTAAATTATTTTTATTATTTTTATTTATGAATTTATAAATTATACTATATTAATTATTTAAAAATTTTAAATTGAATTTATTTGATATAAATTATTTGATAATAAGAAAATAATAACTTTTAAATAATTGTTTCATTGTTATCTTGTCAATTAGAATTAATCCAAATAATCTAAATTTTGACCATAAAAATGAAATTGTACATATTAAATAATATTAATACTACTATATCAAGTATAATAATTATTTTATCAAATTAACTTTCCTTATATAAGAAAAGTAATCTTAACATTAGTGCATGTAAGAGGTAAAACCACATTTTTAAGAAAACTGTATTTTTAAGCATAATGTTAACGCATATGAAAAATTTATCAGTTCTATTGTTTATAATTTATTAAGATAATTTTTATTTTTAAAATAATTGTTATGTGAAATTAAGATAAATCAAAATCCAAATCTTCTCATGCGTAACTTTAATTAATGATACATATGAAGAAGTTTTCTTTAAACAATGTTACTTAATTTTCCAAAATGATATTTATGGGTTTTGTAAATTGAAAATAATTTTTTAGGTAATTAATATATATATATATATATATATATCTAAAAAGGTACTGAAACACTCTTAAGTCATAAAAAACTGATGCTATTAAAAAAATCATCAATTTTCACTTTCGAGCTAAAAACAATTTTTTTCAGAAAAACCTAAAAAATTCATCCTATGTTAATTTTGACTCGATGAATTAAAAAAGGAAGCTCATATTATATAAATAAAATTTTATAATTTTAAAATCTATATTTAAATTTGAAATTAAAATATAAAGAAATTTATATTATATAAATTATCTTTCTAATGGTAATGATTTTTAATTGACTATAATAATGGGGTTATTACTAATTTTATTATAATATGTTTTAGTTAATTTATGTTTGGGTTTTTGTAGAATAAAAGTTATTTAACTCATTGAATTTTTTAAAAGAAATTAAAATATTGGGGTGTAACATTCCCCCTAGATAAATTGTACCCTCATAATATGACTCATAAGATCAGTGTAATTTCTATAAGTAACTTAGAATTAACCAGACACCAATTCATGTTATTGAGTTTATTTAGGATGTTTTACAATATTTACGTCTATGAAAAATTATTATAATCACTTTGTAAAGAGAGATAACCCATTCTAACTTTTACATAGAATTTTACTAAGGGATGCCGATTTATATACATAAGTAATAACTTCCCAAAAACCGTGAAATTTATTTATAGGATAATACTACCACTAGTTGTTTTTAATATTAATTATGTATTAATTAGTTAGTGAAAACATACATGACATAGGACACTATAAAATTCTTTAGTGAAAACTCACTATCTGATTCATTATTTGTAGTTGTATAGGATTTTAATTGTTTAAATGGTTATTGGGGTCTAATACCCCTAAATTAAATTGTATATTTTTTGAAAATTAAATGGGATTATTCTAAGACCAGGTATTGATATGGTGTGTGATTCTGAGGCCTGGTGTGCTTGGAATGGTCTGTCAAAAAATGTTGTGTTTTTAAATAGCGCGCCTAAGCATATTTCTATAAAAATTGGAATAACTTTAAAAAAGGTGACCAAATCAAAAATTTGAGGGAACCATTATTTTCAAGATGGTGGGTTTACCCTAGGTTCAGCTTAAGATTAGTTGGCATGGGTGTCCCATGAGAAAGCCTAAAAATGGTATAACCGTCAATAAAATAAAATAATAAAATTATTTTATTTTTCAAATCCTTATAACTCATGAATAGTGACTTAGATTGAATATATGATATGACGATTGAGCTTGGGAGTGTAGGAATTTTTTAGGTAGAGCCTAACATTTTCTAGTGCGGGTCAATAGTGGAATGTAGTTTATGGCCATAAATAAAATATTTGAATAAAGTTATTGTATTTTCAAATACTTATAACTCACGAACGGTGAGTTAGATTGAAAATATAAGACCACCGTTGTGCTCATGAGGGTATGATTTCCTTATGAAGAGCCTAACATTGGTCGATGCATGTTAAAAGTGGAAAATGGATTTTGACAGTAAATAAAATAATTGAATAAAGTTATTTTATTTTCAAATCCTTATAACGCATAAATGGTAACTTGGAATGGAAATCTGAGAGCACCATTGAGTTTTTTAGGGTATGCTTCCCTTAGAAGGATCCTAACATTGTTTAGAATGGTCCGGTTATGAATTTTTTTTTTGGGATGTAACTGTAAATAAAATAATTTAAATAAAAGTTATTTTATTTTTGAATCCTCATAACTCCCAAATGGTAACACAGATTAAAAATTCAAAACCACCATTGAGTTTGTAATAAGATGTTATCCTTAAGCAGGACTTAACCTTGACTGGTGCAGGTCGAGGGAAGAAGCTAATTTTCAAAATATTTTAAAGTTTATTTAATTAAATATGTGAGCATGTTTTTATACCTTTTAAAATGTTGCTCGGATCAAAATTTCGAGGGACCATTGAACTAAGACTGTCAGGGTTTCCCTAGAAAATACATAACATTGACTGGTGAGGGTCAACCCAAAAATATACTTTTTGGTAGAAAAATAAAATAATTTCAAAAGTTATTTTATTTGTTCCTTCATAGTTAAGCTGTGAAACATCGACACTGTAGTGTAGCGATGAGGTGACACTGAATCTCATTAATGAACCACATTAGTGACTCAATGTAATGATGTTGCAACCCAGTGGTAACTGAAAGATGTTATCTACATTAATGTTTTAATCAGGGGGTGCATCATTGATGTGGGGTAAAATCTCTAAATCATTGGAGGATCACCGTTGACGAAAGATTAATGATGAGCAATGATAGGCAATAACATTGAGCACTTCCCCCTCCACTTTGAGAGATCCCACCTTCGATATCATATTGAGCACTTCTGCGGACGGATCGCCATCAATGAAAAATCCACCCTTCGATAGAACATACTCTCCAGGTAGGGGTAGTAATTTAAATTATTTCTTTCCCCATTCAATGATTTAAATGATGAATGTGAATCAACCCACGAATATTTTGACCAATGGGTTGATCGTTCTTGTAGGAGTTTCTTAACTGCAGGTTGATTTTGGGGAAATGAGTTTCTATTTTGATTTCGTTCTTGATCCTTCTACTGGGAGAGGATTAATGCCACAATGAATGACAACATAGGTTCATTCCCCAAATTATTATATTTATTTTCCTCTCCTCATTATAACTACACATTCTTTGTTCTTTGTGGGGATATGAATGAATGATCATCGCACGTTCACCTTATGAAATAATGATCTGATATCCCGGATTGTTGACGGACATGGCACGAAGGTAGTGCGACTAAGACAATGATGGGTGGATCAAAGAGGCATGTGAAATTCCTTAAATAAAATTATTTCTAGAGGAAGGGATAAAAATGAAGTTATGAGCCCACATTAATGAAGAGGGAGACCCAAAGGAGCCATATCAACTTACAGATTCGAAAACGGACCACCGAAGCATATATGGTGGCCCGCAGATTAACCCCCCGATGCGTCAGTCACCACATGTCGGGCGGCGGAGGTGGTGCACCGCAGTGACAGTGACATAAATGTCTATGCAGCTATCTATATAGATGAGGTCATAGCCTTGGCCTCGGTGTTGACTGGGCTTTGTGGCTCAAAGTTACGGGCGTGATGATCTGGTGACCGGCAATGGCCAGCTGTGTTTTATGAAGGGGACATGACGGTGGCTACCACATCTCAGGTGAGCGCCACAGACCTGCTCCATTGCAGGATAGGATATAGCTTGCAGGCCGGTCTAGACCAGTGGCCCAGAGGTTCGGACCAGTCAGGGTTAGACTAAGGTCGGGTTGGCCAGACAGTTTGGGCCGGACCTAGACCCAACCGACCCTTTTTTCGCTCAAATGTCCAGGACTCTCAAACAAAGTTCATGTTTGACAATCCATCTATGTTGTTGTGTAAATACCCAAAAAATTCAAGGGAAATTTTTTTGTTAATATTCTTTGAGATTTTACAAGAATTCAGTTTCTGACGGCACATAATTCTGAGGCCCGGTGTGCGCAGAATCTTTTTCCGAAGTTTAGCTTGGGTACGTTCAGTGAACGAACGAGTGGGGTTTTCTAACTTTTGAACCGGTGCTCGGAATCGAATTCCGAGGGCACCAATGGAATCACAACACCAATATTTTCTTAGAAACACCTTTTCTGGAGATGTGTTTGCTCGGATGTGGTTTTTAAATTTTCTGATTTATGTAAATGAATAAAATAAAATGGTGCGACCAATATATATTATTTTAAGTCGCTTAACCAATGTTAAGTGGATGATGTGGGACCCAAAATCTCCTACCCACTTGGTAGGATATTTGGGAGGTGGGGCCCACACGAGCCCCATAGTTTCTTTTCTTCTTAAGTAACGCACCCGCAACTCCCTTTTTAACGAAGTAAACTCTTGCGTTTAATCTGGATATTAAACGTCTCATTAATTGGGCAGTTTTAAAATCCTCAATTAATTTATCATTTCTTTTCTTTTTTAATTTCAAAGAGTTGGTTTGAGTGTTAATAAAATAAGACAACACTTATTTTATTTGGGTTGGAACTTGTTGCGTGGAGAGGATTTGGAGAAAAGCCTTCTTCTTCGACGAAGAACATGAAGAACGCGAAGAACGCGAAGAACGCACTGATCTCCAACGAAGAATGCCAAATCCTCGGAGATCGACTATGCGACGCCGTGTACCGTGAAACCAACGATGCCTCATCTACGACGCTTCTTTCGCGACGCTTCTTCCGCGATGCCTTCTTCCGCGATGTGCTTTTCCGCGACGAACCCTCGCTCAACAAATTCGACGAGGTAGGGGTTTTGATTCAATTAAATATTTTTGATTTATCCCCTCGGCATATGTTTATATTTTTTTGGAAGCCGTTTTAAACCGCTAACGTGGTGGGTGCGGACCAACGAACACGTCTGAACCCACCGTCTCTTCGTTCCTGGTGTGCGGATCGGCGGTTGCCGATGAAGAAGGCCTCACGGGCGTTGTGAGGTCTTCGTAGTGAAGAACCGGTCCCAGGAGGGCTGTTGGCGAAGACCGCAGGCAAATCCGGCCACCGAAACTCGTCTGGTGGTCTGCGGAGAAATCCACCGGTGCACGTCGCCGGCACGGCGGCGCTGGCGGCAGGAGGCGGTGGCCGGCACCAATCGGTCGCCAGGAGTCAGGGGCGCCCGGCACGCCGCCGGGATGGGCCACCGCGGCTGAAGCCGCGGTGGCAGGCAGCTGGTCCCGTGACCGTATGGGACAGAAGGAGGCGGGACACGGCACTCGGCTGCGTCCGTTGACATGGAGCGGCCCGCTAAGGGGCCATGGTTACCTGCTGGCGGGGGCAGCATGCCACCCCGCACCGCTCGGCCCAAATGGCCGAGCCGCCCGACCGGACCACCAGGCCGGGCCACGCCAGCCGGGCCGGGCCGCACCCCAGTGGGACGGACCCGGACCCGGTTCGGGTTGACCCAGTTCGGGCCGACCCATGGGGTCTCGGGCCGGGTCTGTCCGGGCCCGAAACCCCCACTTCCAGACCTCTCACAGTCTATTGCCCATAACATGGGCTACGGATCTCCGATCGACGCACCGTCAGTGGCAATGAGATTCTTGGATCGAGACGGTCGTTTTGGTATATTACATTCACGTTTTTATTGTACTTTGGGTTCAGCGGGGTTGGTTCATACATGAAACCAACCAGGCCCTTGGAGCGGAAACGCTCATAACTTGATCTCCGGACGTCCGATTGATGTGCCGTCGACTTTGATGGATTTCTATTTGTCAGACGGACCTTTTGGCTTACTCCTCTCTAGTTTTGGATGTAGTTGGAGTATGGTCGGGTTGGTTTTGACATAAAAACCAACCAGGCCCCTGGGACGAAAAAGCCAATAACTCTCAGACCGGGGGTCCGATTGATGCGCTGTCTGGGACGTTGAGTTCCTATTGATGATACCGAACTTTTGGATACATCAACTCTGGACTTTGTGTTAGTTGATGTATCAGCCCTTCGGCTCGTGGAGCGGACCCTCGCGAACGAGCTTGCTGTGTGCAGGAACCCTAGAGCTGGCTGCGACAACGACGATGATGACGACTGTACAGAAATCCTCCGTGGATTCGACAGCCATGACTACAACACCCAGCGATCCTATGAGGATCAGTGGTACCGATCCTGTGTAGGTCTGATCCTTTGTGGGTCAATGCTCAGCGGTCCTGTGTGGGCCAGCGCCTACAGATCCTGTGTGGGTCCGATCCTGTGTGGGTCATTGCGGGGGTTAGTTACCTATTGATCCTGTGTGGGTCAAATCCTTTGTGGGTTATTGCGGGGGTTAGTACATATCGATCCTTTGTGGGTATGATGTCTTAGGTAAATCGGTGGCTATATCTGATCATCCCAATCGTCATACGAAGAAGTATAACTATGTGAGCTGAATATTGACTTGCTTTCCTATGTGGATTACGTTATGCTTTCCTGTGTGGATTGGGTTGTGGTTTCCTGTGTGGGCTGGGTTGTACTTGAGCTCGGATGTTGGAGCCGAACAAGAATTGATGACTTAGGTATAAGTATGGGCATATACCTAAGTAGTTTTGGATGTTACTTTATGATTGTATCTTTCCTTTGTGGGTTATCCTTTGTGGATTCTGGGAGACCTTCAGGGGTCTCAGGGTCCCTAATGAGTAGCTTATAATCACCCCTCCACGGGCTATGCCAGCACTACATTGTGTTGGTTGCAGATGACGGACAACGCTGATTGTGGTAGAGGCACGAGGAGCAGGACGGTACCCGGAGGTGGACCACTAGGCGGGGCGTACTTGGAGCGGACGGTTGGACCCGAGGAGCTGTGGAGGCTATCTATACCCACCCTTCAGTTGGGACATCCAGTGGACGGCTCGACGCTGTGGCTTTAATTTTCAGTTGTTGTACTCTCTTTTCAGTTGTACTTTACTTTCAGTTGGGTTTGTATTCTGGCCCACTTAATTTTCTGCGCTTACTATTGTACCCAGTCTTACTTAGTGTTTACTTCTACTACATGCTTGCTCTATGGTTTTTGATTTATTTACAAAGGAAATGCCTTCCCTTTTTATCGGGAATTACGCCTTGGTGCTAGTCTCCAGCCCCTGGCCTATGGAAGGCGGGCTTTGGGTAGTCACGACACGAGCCCCGAGGACGAGTCATGACAAATTGGTATCAGAGGATTTCGGTTCTACTGCAGAACTCAGGACTCTGATCTTTTTCTATGTGAAGCAATAGTGTTAAGAGTATTGAGTGTGGTTATCAGTACAGGGAGTCCAGTGTTGGTGCGGCGTCCGATGTATCCGTACACCAGGACCCTGGATTTTGATTTCTAACTTAATGGACGAAAACATTGATTGCATGTGTGTTACAAGTTTTCTTTGTGATTAATTTTTTTCAGCTCACCAGGTATACAGTTTGACCGTGGCGCACCTGTTTCCTTTTCAGGATGGCCCCACGATAGCAGCCAGCTAGGGTTCCGAGCGTTGTACGTGACGACAGCCCACCGAACGATGAGGCCTTAGTACAGGGCACTTTGACAGCAGAGGCACCGGTGGTACCTCTACCCGCAGAGCCACCGGTGCTACCAGCAGAATCCGCTGATGATGCACGTCACCTTAGTGCACTGCACGAGTTTCAGCGCCAGCGACCACACAGGTTCCGCGGGGAGATGGACCCAAAGGTAGCCGAGGATTGGCTGGAGGTAGTTGTACGAGTTTTCAGGTTAGTGAGGACACCAGCAGACCTCATGGTGATCCTCACAGTGAGCCTACTGCACGCGGCATCATGCAGATGGTGGAGCTTGATGCTCCAGGTGCACGACGAGGCATCTCTCCTCTGGATGGACTTTGAGATCCTCTTTCGCTCGGAGTTCGTCGCAGCCACCCTCCATGTGGTGCATATCCAGGAGCTTCTACAGCTGCGGCAGGGCAGCATGACTGTCGCCCAGTACTCGACGAGATTTACCGATCTCTTGCGCTACTCGACAGACATGGTACGAGACCCATTCTTCCGAGCCCGGACCTTCGAGCAGGGATTGAGGCATGAGATCAGGGCATCTCTGATCTCCCTCAGCATTCAAACTCATTCCAGAGTACTGGAGCGATCCCTTCTCATCGAGAGCTTCCATGTTGAGCCTACATCAGCAGCGAGACCTACCGCAGGGCGGCACGTAGCAGAGTCTTCTGTAGCTGGCAGTCGACAGATGAATCATGGGTCTAGGCAGACCAGACCCTCAGGAAGACGACCTCAGGACACTGGCTCAGTGGTGCGAGGCACTCAGCGGGGAGCTAGTCTTTCTAGAGGCAGATAGTGCGACGCATGCGGCGGGCAAGGCCACATGGCTTGTGACTTCCCGACCCGCCGTGCGGAGGAGCAGCAGACAGTTAAGGTACCACCCAGGCAGAGGCAGAGGGTCGAACGTGGTGGTCCGCAGGGAGCATGCGGACAAGGCAGAGGAGCTAGATGAGCAGGAGGTGGTGGGTAACGCTTTGAGGCTCTACGACCACCACCACCAGGAGGTCTACCCCGACCACAGGGAGCTGGCGGGCAGAGACAGGCACAGCTTCAGGCAGTGGAAGCCTATGACCACGGTGCGCCCAAGATGATTTAAGGTACTATTTGTGTCTATTCCACCCTTGCTTCCATTCTTATAGACACATGAGCGAGTCATTCTTTCATAGCTTCTGCCCTTGTTCGGAGCTCGGAGATTCCGACAGAGCCGTTGGCTCGATCCTTACGGCTAGAGACTCTTACGGGAGAAGAATCGATGATTATGCACTGGTGCCGGCAATGTGATCTTACTATAGGAGGCGAGAGCTTCATCTGGGATCTTCTTATAGCGACGTCGAGGCCTTATGACGTCATCTTGGGCATGGATTGGTTATCTACAGACCATGCTCAGATTGACTGGATTAGGTGCAATGTGCGATGTGTACGCACCGACGGGAGCAAGTTCACCTTCACCGGCGAGAAGGGAGCCTTTGAAACACAGGACAAACTCTCGCAGAGGTGAGGACAACCCATCACTCATTAGTTGTCTAGCCTCATCCTAGGAGCAGTTGAAGTGCAAAATCCTATTTTTCCTGAAGTGTTGGATTAGTATGCTGACGTTTTCTCCGACGACGTTCCAGGACTACCTACTCGCAGAGAGGTAGACTTTTATATTGATATGTACCCCGGGAAAACCCTGATATCCACCACAGCATATCGGATAGATCCTACCGAGCTTCGAGAGCTATGGGTACATTTGTAGGACTTACAAGGCAAGGGATTCATCCGACCCAGTGTTTCACCCTGGGCATCCCCAATATTGTACGCCAAGAAGGCGGATGTGAGCATTCGAGTTTGTGTCAACTATCGTCGCCTGAACCAGGTGATAGTTACGTACAAGTATCTGCTACCGAGGATTGATGACCTCTTTGATCAACTCAAGGGAGCACGGTGGTTCTCAAAGATATACCTCAAGTCAGGCTATCATCAGATCAGAGTTCGTGACGAGGACGTGCAAAAGATGACCTTCAGATGTCGTTATGGACACTATGAGTTCTTGGTTATTCCCTTCAGCATAACCAATGCTCCCGTAGTGTTCACGGGCCTCAGGAATAGGATCTTTCATCCATACCTCGATCGATTTGTCGTGGTCTTCATTGACGACATTTTGATTTACTCGACCACTGAGGAGGAGCACGCCTACAACTTGAGACTTGTACTTGAAACACTCTGAGAGCACCAGCTTTATGGAAAGCTCTAGAAGTGTCAGTTCTGGATACGTGAAGTCCACTTCTTGGTACACGTCATCTCTAAGGCGGGATTTACGGTGGATCCTGCGAAGATCGAGGTAGTGCTAGCTTGGGAGCCACCCAGGAGCGTGACAGAGGTGTGGAGTTTCTTAGGACTACCAGGATACTATCGGAGATTTGTTCCAGACGTATCCAAAGTTACGGCACCACTCTCATCTTTGAAGAAGAAGGGGAAACACTTTGTGTGGGAAGATAGATATTAGAAGACCTTTCAAGAGCTGAGACAGAGATTGACCAGCGCCGCTATGTTGTGGCTACCGGAGGAGAGGGTAGGGTACGTAGTCTACTGCGATGCATCAGGGATCAGACTCGGATGTGTCCCGATGTAGGAGCGGGCAATGATCTCCTATGGATCACGTCAGTTGAGGATTCATGAGTAGAACTACGCTACCCATGACCTGGAGTTAGCAGTAGTGGTCTTCGCTTTGAAGACATGGCGAAACTATCTGATGGGCAAGCACTTTACAGTCTATTCTGACCATCAGAGTCTCAGGTACATCTTCTATCCAAAGAAATTGAACCTGAGACAGTGGTGATGGCTCGAGTTCCTCTAGGACTATGACTTTGAGATAGTCTATACTCCTGGGAAGGGTAACGTAGTAGTCGATGCTCTCAGCAAGAGGACAAGCATTTAGCTATATGGGGAGGCGACAGAGCAGCTAGCCGCTTTGCAGATATCCTTCGTAGATAGAGATGGAGCAGCCTTTTTCCAGTCACTCACAGTCACTCCTCCACTGCTGCAGCGGATCAGAGAGGCACAACGTGGGGACGCCGACTGTGAGACGCAGCATGCACAGATATCCTCAGGACAAGCACCTGATTGTTTCTACTTTGGAGGAGAGAACAATGTCCTTTTCAGAGGATGTACCTTGGTACTTGTTGCTTTACGGGAGGAGGTGCTAAGAGAGTTTCACACTTCCCCTTTGGTGGTACATCCTGGAGTGGCGAAGATGTACCAGGATCTCAGAAGACAGCACTGGTGGCCGGGCATGAAGAAGGTTGTGGCTGAGTTTGTTTTTCAATACCTCACCTGACAGCAGTTGAAGGGAGAGTACCAGGTACCAGAATGCTTCGTACATCCCTTGGAGGTCCCAGAGTGGAAGTGGGACGACATATCTATAGAATTCATGACTGGACTTCCATGCACATCTATAGGTCACGACTCCATTTGGGTGATCGTCAACCGACTCACCAAGTCGGCACACTTCTTACCCATCAGAGAGCAGGGCTCAGTGGAGAGCTTGGTACGTCTCTACGTTCAAGAGATTGTATGGATTCATGGTGTGCCATCATCTTTCATCTACAATCAAGATGCTTGCTTTACTTCCTGGCTTTGGAAGGTGTTGAAGGAGGCGTTCGGGATGCAGCTATGTCTGAGCACCACCTTTCACCCTCAGACAGATGGTCAGATAGAGAGGACCATTCAGACTCTCAAGAACATGCTCTGCGCATGTGTCCTTGACTTTAGTCGCTGCTGGGAGGACCACCTACCCTTGGTGGAGTTCGCGTATGACAACAGCTACCACTCCACCATCGGGATGGCACCATACGAGGCGTTGTACGGTTGACCTTGCAGATCTCTTCTGTGCTGGACATACCCTGGGGAGTCAGCACTTGTGGGACCGAAGATGGTCCAGGCCACGATGGAGAAGGTCTAGGTCATCCAGGAGAGGATGAGGACAGCTTAGAGCTGGAAGAAGTCTTATGCTTAAAGGAGGCAGAGGCCATTGGAGTTAGAGGATAGTGACCACGTCTTCTTGTGGGTCTCACCTCGACGGGGATTACGAAGATTTGGCCGAGGCGGAAAGTTTTCTCCCCACTTCATCGGACCATTCTAGGTCCTCAGCAGGATTGGAGAGGTGTCTTATCGCTTGGCTCTACCACCTCAGTTGCACTGGGTGCATGACGTCTTCCACGTATACCAGCTGAGGTGATACGTGCACGACCCGATGCATGTCATCAACCATGGGGAGCTGGACATAGATGATGGGAAAATTTTGCGGAGGTCCCGGTGGAGATTGAGGATTGACAGGAGCGGGTCCTACATGGATGGTCCATTCTTCTATGCGCATCAGATGGCAGCACGAGAACCTCCAGGAGAGCACTTGGGAGCGGGAGTCTCAAATGGATGCACAATGCCCACATTGGTTCCCCTAGTTTTTGATGTATCTTTATGGGGACGTAAAGCCCTGAGGTGGGAGTAATGTAAAGACCAAAAAAATTAAAGGGAAATTTTTTTCTTAATTTTCTTTGGAATTTTACAAGAACGCGGTTTCTTGACGGAACCTAATTCTGAGGCTCGGTGTGCCCAGAATCTTTTTCTGAGGTTTAGCTCGGGTACGTTCAGTGAATGAACGAGCGTGTTTTTCTAACTTTTGAACCAGTGCTCGAAATCGAATTCCGAGGGCACTGATGGAATCGCAGTGCTAGTATTTTCATAGAAACACCTTTTCCGGAGTTGTGTTTGCTCGGGTCTGGTTTTTAAATTTCCGGGTTAAGTAAATGAATAAAATAAAATGGTGCGACCAATTTATTTTATTTTAAGTCACTTAACCTATGTTAAGTGGATGATGTGGGACCCACAATATCCTACCCACTTGGTAGGATATTTGTGAGGTGGGGCCCACACGAGCCCCACTGTTTCTTTTCTTCTTAATTAACGCACCCGCACCCCTATTTCTAATGAAGTCAACTCTTCCGTTTAATGTGGATATTAAACGTCTCATTAATTGGGTGGTTTTAAACTCCCCAATTAATTGATTGTTTCTTTTCTTTTTTAATTTCAAATAGTTGGTTTGACTGTTATTAAAATAAGACAACACTTATTTTATTTGGGTTGGAACTTGTTGCATGGAGAGGATTTGGAAAAAAGTCTTCTTATTCGACGAAGAATGTGAAGAACGCGAAGAATTCACCGATCTCCGACAAAGAACGCCAAATCCTCGGAGATCGACTACGCGACGCCGTGTACCACGACGCCAACGACGCTTCTTCTACGACGCTTCTTCTGTGATGCTTCTTCCGTGATGCCTTTTTCCGTGACGTACTTTTCTGCGATGAACCCTCTCTCAAAGAATTCGACAAGGTAGGGGTTTTGATTCAATTGAATCTTTGTGATTTATCCCCTTGGCATATGTTTATATTTTGTCAGAAGCCTTTTTTAACCGCTAAGGCGGTGGTTGCGGACCATCGAACAAGTCCAAACCCACCGTATCTTCGTTCCTGGTGTGCGGATCGGCGGGCGACGATGAAGTAGGCCGCACGGGCATTGTAAGGTCTTTGTAGTGAATAACTGGTTTGGGGAGGGCCGTTGGTGAAGACGACAGGAAAATCCGACTACCGGACCTCGTCCGGTGGTCCGTGGAGCAATCCGCCGGCGCGCCTCTCCAACACGGCGGTGCCGGCGGCAGGAGGCGGCGGCGCCCGGTGCGCCGCCCCTGCTGAAGCCGTGGTGGCAGGCCACTGGTCTCGCAACCGCGTGGAACCGAAGGAGGTGGGACGCGGCACTCGGCCGTGTCCGTTGACAAGGAGTGGCCCCCATGGGGCCGCGGTTACCTACTGCCGCAGGGTAGCGTGCCACCCTGCACCGTTCGGACAAAACAACCGAGCCACCTGACCGGACCGCCATGCCGGGCCGGGCCGTGCCCCAGTGGGTCGGACCCGGTTCGGGTCGACCCAGGGGATCTCGGGCTGGGTCGGTCCGGGCCCGAAACCCCCACTTCCGGACCTCTCACGGTATTTTTCCCATAACATGGGCTACAGACCTCCGATCAACACACCATCCATGGCGATGCGATCCTTGGATCGAGACGGTCATTTCGGTGTATTACACTCAAGGTTTCGGAGTATTTTGTGTTTGGCCGGGTTGGTTCGTACATGAAACCAACCGGGCCTTCGGAGCGGAAACACTCATAACATGAGCTCCGGACGTCCGATTGATGTGCCGTCGACTTTGTTGGATTCCACTTAGTGAGAAAGACCTTTTGGCTTACTCTTCTTGAGGTTTGGATGTAGTTTGAGTATGGTCGGGTTGGTTTTGACATAAAAACCAACCGGGCCCCTGGGACGAAAAAGCCAATAACTCTCAGACCGGGCGTCCAATTGACGCGCCGTCTGTGACGTTGAGTTTCTGTTGACGATACGGAACGTTTGGATACATCAACTCCGAAATTTGTGTCAGTTGATGTATCAGCCCTTCGGCTCATTGAGCTGACCCTCCCAAATGAGCATGTTGTGTGCGGGAACCCTAGAGCTGGCTGCAACTACGACAATGATGATGACTGTACAGAAATCCTCCGTGGATTCGACGGCGACGACTACAACACTCAGCGATCCTACGTGGATCAGTGCTACTGATCCTATTGTGGGTCAGATCCTGTGTGGGTCAGCTCTCAACAGTCATGTGTGGTCCAGCGCCTATAGATCTTGTGTGGGTCCGATCTTGTGTGGGTCATTGCACGGGTTAGTTATCTATCGATCCTGTGTGGGTCAGATCCTTTGTGGGTCATTTTGGGGGTTAGTACATATCGATCCTTTGTTGGTCTGATGACTTAGATGATTTAGTGGAAATATCTGATCATCTCTATCATCATACGAAGAAGTATACCTGTGTGAGCGGAATCTTGAATTTCTTTCCTATGTGGATTACGTTATGCTTTCTTGTGTGGATTGGGTTGTGGTTTCCTGTGTGGACTGGGTTGTACTTGAGCTTGGATGTTTGAGCTGAACGAGAATTGATGACTTAGGTATATGTATGGTAATATACATAAGTAGTGTCGGATTTTACTTTGTGATTGTATCTTTCCTTTGTGGTTTATCCATTGTGGATTCTGGGAGACCTTCAGGGGTCTTAGGGTCCCAACTGAGTAGCTTATACTCACCCCTACACGGGCTATGCCCGCACTACATTGTGTTGGTTGCAGACGACGGACAACACTGATCGTTGTAGAGGCACGAGGAGCAGGACAGTACCCGGAGGTGGACCACTGGGCGGGGCGTACTCAGAGCGGACGGCTAGACCCGAGGAGCTGTGGAGGCTATCGGTACCCACCCTTCAGGTGGGACTTCCAGTGGACAACTTGACGCTGTGACTTTACTTTTCAGTTGTTGTACTCTCTTTTCAGTTGTACTTTACTTTCAGTTGGGTTTGTATTCTGGCCCACATAATTTTCCACACTTACTGTTGTACCCAGTCTTACTTAGTGTTTACTTCTACTTCTTTCTTGCTCCGTGGTGCTTGTTTACTTTACAAAGGCAATGCCTTCCCTTTTTATCGGGAATTACGCCTTGGTGCTAGTCACCAGCCCCTGGCCTATGGAAGGCAGGCTTGGGGTAGTCACGGCACGGGCCCCGGGGACGGGTCGTGACATGTTGGGACCCTTATAATGAGATGATCCTTTTGAGATACTATAAGTGAGTCTGTGTGAAGGATAAGAGACTTCCTAACGGGTTTTAGGTGTATATACTTTTGGAAAAAAGCACACTTGAGCGAGAATCAGTGTGTTTTGTAAATATAGGACTCCCCAGGTCATGGGAGTAGGTTCGTTTACTTTGGGTAGCTTCATACACGGGTGTCACTAACTTCAAATACTAGAGTGTGGGTTCCTGAAGATGTTCATGAAGGTAGAGTAGGTACACCCCTATGGGGCTAGGGAGTGAGTCCTCTATCTGTGGAATCGATACTCCCCTATAGGACTAGGACATGATTCCTCCACCTCTAACATACATAGAGTTGGTACTACCATACTGTGTACAATGAAGGTCTTATATGATTGGATTCAGTACTCCCCAGCTGTTCCAGGGAGTGGGTCATCCATAAATGATCAAATAGTGTCGTTACTCCCCTACTAGGTAGGGTGCATGCCCTCTATGATATGAATTTGTACTCCCCTAGGGTTCAAGGTTGCAGATCGTCCACACATGAACTGACAAAGTTGGTACTCCCTTTTCATACTTGGGCATGATTTCTCTAGTAACCGAGTAGTACTCCCATACCAGGTAGGGTACAGGTCCTCAATTAGAGTTGGATCTCCCTTGGCTGAAAGAAAAAGTTGCGAGGAGTGGGCCCATCCACTTGATGAAAATGATTCCCAGATAAGGGATAGTGCCCCTTCATGGACTGAGGTACACACCACTCCTTACTAGAGGGACAAAGGTTTCACGAGATATATAGGAGTAGGGATCCCTCTTTCATGTATAGTGGTGAGGGTGGACCTTTCCACTTTGGTTTCCATAGTCTTGCATTGGGAACAAGACAAGGATGACCAAACCTCTGGTGTTTGGAACTGAAGCTCCAACTGGTAGAATTTTCCCGATGGAGAATGTTCTCTTAGACATACCATTTGGAATGGTAGAGTTGTTCCTAAGGGAGTGTACCTTTTATATGTGTGACATCAAGAGTGTCTAATCTCGTAGAGTGTGATCTTCTGGTTTCAAATGTTTCCTCTCAAACCTAATATGAGAATCTTGATGATGGATATGAGGTTGGAACCTTTTGATTCCTAGTGTCTGAAATGAGTATATCTGGATGTTCCTGGTATATGTAAGGGAATATAACTATTTTGATCTAACTAGTATTTTCTTTGTGGATTTTCCCTTGTACTTTACCTTTGTGGTTTCAATGTTTCCTACTTAGTATTGTTTTAGTCACCCCTACACGGGCTTTACATGCACATATCATGTCTTTTGCTGATTATCAACACTTTGATGAAGTCCAGGGAGGACTAGAACTAGGTGGTTCTCAGTGAGATTAGACATAGGTGGCATACTCCTACATCTACAAGATACTTCCCACCACCTACCCTTCAGATAGGGTTTTCGGAAGACGAGCTTCAGGGACATAGAGTTTTACTTGTGTTCTTTCATTCTTTTGGTGGGCTTGTATACTGGACCAGTTTTCCACCCTGTACATTACTTTTTATTGCACTATGGTTGTGTTATACTTAGTGACATGCATGAATTGCTTCCTTAGACTTTTACTTTCTAGTACCATTGGCATGGTGTTGTGTGAATGTTTTAAGGTACTTAGAAAAATGCCTCCCATTTGTGGGATATGCCTACTCAGCCCTAGTCACAATCTTTTATCCTATTGACGGTGGGATTGGGGAAGTTGTGGAACATGCGTTGGGGGACAGGTCATGATTGTATGGTGTCAAAGGAGGTCATTTCAACCTAAGAACCATAATGTCATGATATTGGTTTGGGTTGCATATTTACAATGTTATGATGCCTCGAGTTCACCTCTTAGTCCATAGGTTCTAGTGTTGGTATGATAGACAACATATGCATTCACCTAGACTCTGATAACCTTATTTTTGACTTGGTGCATTAGAACACTGGTCACTGGGAAATAAATGTTACATGCATTATATAATAATGGTTTAGTTTTTCCATGTCCTTCTTGAGTAATCAATTCAGATATACTCTATTAACCATGGTTCATCATGATATCTTTTAGGATTCCTCCACAATGATAGCTAGATAAGATTCCTCAGTGTGATTTTGATGACGATCAGCCCTATGATGAGGATTTAGTGCATTGAACTGGTTCTGAGGATTTTCCCTTGGGTTGTCTACTATAGGTGCCAACACCTGTAGAGTAGCCCATTTTACTGGTAGTTTGGGTCGAGTATTAATAAAGGTTAAGTGTGCTAAATGAGTTCCATTGGCAGCAACCTTTGAAATACAAGGGTGAATCAGACCCTCAGGCAGTATATGATTGGGTCGAGACGGTCACTTGAGTTTTTTTTTCTTAGGGAGGAAACCTCCCAATCAGATGGTGTTCCTAGCTATAATCCTTTTTCAGGGCTTGGAAGGATGATGGCTGATCTTGGTAATACAGTTGAATGATGAGGTGACTCTCTCTTGAGAAGTGTCTGAAAAACTTTGCAGGGAAGAGTTTTTTCCAGCCATGATGAGGTCAGTACATATCCATGAGCTTCTATAGCATCGAGAAGGCATCATGATAGTGGATGAGTGTTCACATGGGTTCAAAGACTTTTTTCTATACTCCCTAGACATGATGCAAGACTGGTTTTTAGAGATTAAACCTTCTATTAGGGCTTACTCTGATAGATCAGGGTGTCAGTGGTTGCACAGAATATTCCCGCCTATACAGGGGTGCTGGAGAGAGCCCCGATGGGTGAGTGTTTTTTGGCCAAGGAATAGATGAATGTGACCCACAATAGCGGTCACAAGGTAGAGGCATTTTCAGTAGCTTAAATATGATAGGTGACGGGATCACAACATAGGAGGAATACCCTTGCCCAAACTCAAATGAGCAGGACTCTGGCAGAGGAGATGCGCTTAGTAGAAAATCATCTGTATTAGAGGTGGTGTTATGCTTGCAATGGTTGGGGGAATATCTATAGGAATTTTATGACCCTCCATGCCACTTAGAGAAATCTAGATAATGAGATTACTTGGAAAAGAAATTACTTGAAGCAAGGAGTTCCAAAAGATTGAGGGTGATGCAAAAAAGCTAGAAGAGGAATTAGTGGTCCACACCATGCTCGGGGAGATGGAGGACATGGGTGAGAAAAACTGCATGCATTAATCGGTATGGAACTATTTGAGGTACTATTTTTACGACCATGGAGGTCACCATTATACTGAATTGACCTAGGAGAGACAACACTCATGAGTCCATAGATGGTACAATCTACCACTGATAAGGTGTAGGTCATCAGAGATCGGATGACGACTGCATAGATCTGAAATAAGTCTAATGCTGATAAGAGATAACTACCGTTGTAGTTCGAAGATGTGGGGAATGAATTCCTATGGGTCTCTCCAAGATGACAGATACAAAGATTATGCCAGGGTGACATTCGTGGAGTACTCGGTGGTGATATGGGATCGGCAGGAGACGATCCTTCATGGATGGTCAATTTCTCTCATATGTGTTCGTTGGAAGCATGTGGGTCTCTAGGAGAGCACATGGGAGTGGTAGGCTCAGATTCATGCTCAGCACCCCCTTTTGTTTGATTATCCCTCATTTTGACTTATGAGGATATAAATCCCTAAAGGGGGAGTAATGTAATAACCCAGAATTCCATGATTTGTTTTTGAAAATTAAATGGAATTATTCCAAGACTAGGTGCTGAGACGGTGTGCGATTCCGAGGCCTAGTGTTCCTGGAATGGATTGCCAAAAAAATGTTATGTTTTTAAATAGCATGAATGAGTGGTTTACCTAAAAAATTGGAGTAAATCTAAAACAGATGTCTGGATAAGAAATATAAGGGGACTGTTTCATTCAAGATGGCATGTTTTCCTTAGGCATGGCTTACGTTTAGTCGGTGCATGCCTCTAATGAGAAAAACCAAAAATGACATAATTGTAAATAAAATTATTTTATTTTTTAAATCCTTATAACTCATGAATAATGACTCAAATTGAAAATTTTAATCCACCATTGAGCTCGTGAGGGTATGCTTTCCTTAGACAAAGCCTAACATTGGCCGGTGCGGTTCAATAGTGGAAAGTATTTTTTGGCAGAATATAAAATAATTGAATAAAGTTATTATATTTTCAAATCCTTATAACTCACAAATGGTTACTCAAATTGGAAATATGATACCTCCTTTGAGCTCGTGAGAGTATTCTTTCCTTAGGTAGATCCTATCATTAGCTGGTGCGGGTCAATAGTGGAACATAGTTTTTGGATGTAAATAAAATAAATGAATAATGTTATTTTATTTTCATATCCTTAAAACTCATAAATGGTATCCTAGATTTGAAATCTGAGAGTAAATTTGAGTTTTTGAGGGTATGCTTCCCTTAAGAGAAGCCTAAAATTGGCTGGCATGGGCCGACTGTGAAATTTGGTTTTTGGGACGTAACTGTAAATAAAATAATTTATAGAAAAGTTATTTTATTTTCAAATCATCATAAATCTCAAATGGTAATTCAAATTAAAAATATGAGACCACTGATGAGTTCGTAATGAGATTTTCTCTTTAAGAATAACATAACCTCGACTGGCTCAGGTCAAGGGAAAAAGTTAATTTTCAAACTATTTTAATGTTAATTTAATTAAACATGCAAGTAGGTTTTAATAATTTTTAAACTAGTTCTCAGATTAAAAATTTGAGGTAACCTTTGAACTCAGAATGTCAGGATTCACCGAGAAAAAAGATAACATCGACTAGTGAGGGTCGACTGAAAAGATAGTTTTCAGAATTTTTGAAAGAAAAATAAAATAACTTTAAAAGTTAATTTTTTTTTTCACTGTTAAGAAGTGGCACATTAGCACTATGGTGCGGCGACAAGTTGAATCTAAATACCATTAATGAACCTCATTAATGAATCAGCACAATGATGCTGTAATGCAGCGGTAATAGAAAGGAGTTACCTCCTTTAATGTTTTAACAAGGGGTGAATCATTGACATGAGAGAAACACTCTGAATCTTTAGAGGATCCCAATTGACGAATGAAAAATTATGACTGAAAATTTCCAACGACATTAAGAACTTTCTCGTCCTTTTTTAGAGATACCACCTTTGACTTTGAATGGAGTGCTTCCATATATGGATTACCATCCGGGAAAAATCCATCATTCGATAAAATTTTCTCTCCATGAAAGGGTTTATATTTAAGTTATGTTTTCCCCATTCTTGGATTTAAACGAAGAACGCAGATCAACCCACGAACAAGTTGACATTCAGTTCGATAGTTCTTGTGGGAGGTTCTTAACTATGGGATGATTTGGAGAAATGAGTTTCTATTTGGATTTCATTCTTTATAATTCTATCTGAAACAAATTAATTCCATAAAGAATGATGGTGGAGGTTCATTTCTCGAATTTTTGTATGAATTTTCCTCTCCTCTATATCCCTGCACGTTCTTCGTTCCTCACAGGGATATGAATGAATGATCATCGCACATCCACCTTGTGGCTCAACGATCCGATATCGAGGATCACAAATAGACATGACATAAAGGTAGTGCAACAACGATGATGGAGAGTGAATCAAAGTGGCACATGATATACCATCAATTGAGCAATTTCTGGCATAAGGGACCACAATGAAGTTATGATCCCCCAATACCGAAGAGGGAGGCCAGAGGGATCTAGAACAACTTATGGATTTGGGAAAGGACCACCAGAGCGAGCCCGGTGGCCTCTAGAAAAACCCTCTAGCATTACAGTGGTTGTGTTACAAGTGGTAGAGGTGGTGTATTGTGGTGTTAGAAACAACTACGTTCATATGTTTTTCCACATTGACATGGTCGTGACGTTAACTCGGTCTCGCTGCTCAAAGTTGCGGGTGTACTGATATGGTGACTGGAAATGTATGGCTATATTTCAAGAATGAGGATGTTGTAGTCATTTCCACATCTTGGGAAAGAACTACCAACCCACTCTAATGGGGGCCAAGATAAAGCCGACAGGCTGGGTTGGTAGAGGACCAAACCCGGATCCAACTGCCCTCTTTTCTCTCAAACATCCATAACTTTCAAACAGATCGTCCGTTTGATAATCCATATGTGGCATTGGGACCCTCAGGATGAGAGGGTAATTTTGAGATACTCTAATTGTGTATGTGAATATTGTGAGAAATCATAATGGTTTGATTTTTAGATCATTTTGGCACAAGCATGCTTGAAAGGGATTTAGTGTGTTTTGTAAATATAGGACTCCCTAGGTCATGGGGTGGGTTCTTTTACTTCATCTATCTTCCTGTGGGGGTATCAATCCCCTGAAGGACTACGGTGTGGGTTCATAGAGATGTTAATGAACGTAGAGTATGTACTACCCTGTGGGACTAGGGAGTGTTTCCTCTATCTGTGGATTCAGTACTCCCCTATAGGACTAGGGTGCAGGTTCTCCACCTCTAACATACATAGAGTCAGTTATCCCATACCGGGTAGGGTGTGGGTCCTATATTATTGGAGTCGGTACACTCATATTGTTCTAGGGCATGGATCATCAATACATGATTGAATATAGTCTGTAGTCCCCTACCGGTTAGGGTGTGAGACCTCTATGATATGAGTCGGTACGCCCATGTGGTTTCAGGGTTGGGGTCCTCCACACATGAATTGAAAGATTCGGTACTCCCATGTCATATCGGGGTGTAGGTCCTCTATTCACTGAGTAGTACTCTCCTACAGGGTAGGGTGAGGGTCCTCAATTAGATTTTTATATCCCTAATCTATCAGACATAGTAGAGAAGAGAGTGCCCTTCTACTTGATGAAAACGATGCCTTGATAAGAGCTAGTTCTCACTCAATGGAATGAGGTGTGGGCCACTCCTTACATGATCGATAGAGGTTTCAAGAGATGGTTAGAATTTGGGACCCCTCTTTCATTTATATTGGTGAGGGTGGGCCTATCCACATTGGTTTACTTAGTCTTTCATTGGGCGCAAAACATCAATGACTGAACCTTTGGTGTTTGGTACTGAAGTTGGAATTAGTAGAATGTTATCGATGTATCAAATTATCTAGGATGTAACATTTTTACGGAAGGGTTTTTTCTAATGGAGTGTACCTCTTAGATGGGTTCCATTGAGGATCACTGAGCTCATGGAGTGTGATCTTTTGGTTTCATGTGTTGCCTCTCAAACTTACAATGAGAATCTTGATGCTGACTATAAGTTTGGAAGTTTATGATTCATAGTGCCTGAAATGAGTATATTTGTATGTTCTTGGTATATGTATAGGAATATACCTGTGTTGAGCTGACTGTGATTTTCTTGGGATTTTTCTCTTATGATTTACCTTTTTGTTTTTAGGGTGTAATTCTGAGTATTGTTTTACTCACCACTACATGGGATTTTCTCACACATGTTGTGTCTTGTGAAGACAATCGATGCTTTGATGAATTTGAGGGAGGATTTAGACCAGGTGGTGCCTAGTGATATTAGATAGATGAGGCATAATACTACATCTACAAGAATCTACCTACTACTTACCCTTCAGGTAGGGTTATCAGTGGATGAGCTTCAAAGACATAGAGTTTTACTTATGTTCTGTCTTTACTTTGGTGGGCTTGTATACTGGACCAATTTTCCACCCTATACATTAGTTTTCATTGCACTATGGTTGTGTTATAATTAGTGTCTTGCATGCATAGATTCCTTGGCCTTTTACTTTCTAGTACCTTTGGATTGGAGTTATGTGCTTGTTTATAAGTACTGAGGAAATTGCCTCCCATTTGTGGGTCATTCCTACTTGGTGCTAGTCTCCATCCCCTGGTCTATCAAAGGCGGGCTTGGGGTGGTCATGGCATGGGTCCTGGGGGACGGGTAATGAAATCATGATTATTTTCCTCATTTTCCCATGAATTAGTACATTGAGTTACATAATGAACAAGTCTCTAACAATTGATATATCATTTTTTTGAAGCTTATATATTTTAATTACACTTTTAAGTTGGATGAACATTAACTCTACAATAATAACATTTACTCTAATGTTTATTCCCACATTTTCGACATTTAGGATATTGAATATTTTTTCTTTCATCATATTTCCACACAAATTTCTATGAAATTTCAACCTATTATTCCTTGGTGTATTTAGGATTTTAACTATGTTCACATTGTTAATCATATTTCATGATAGATGGCTTGGAATATTAAAAATATTTCTCACTCAAACTTCTATTCTGTTGGGTTTTTCATTGAGGTAGTCTCTGTATTGTCCCTCATTTTCTTGGATATATCTAGTTCTATCCATTACTAAAACCCAAATAGTTATCATGATAAAAAATAATTACAAGTGAATTATCATAAATAACCATATTAATGTTTATCCACATTACTTCTTACTTTATAACAATACCTTGTTAGCCTATAATTCATACAAATAGACTTGTATCAGAATCAATTCAACCTATATCACTCTCAATTTTGGATATATAATTCTTAATTTAACCTAGGATACTTTGAGTTGAGTTATCTTAAACATATTAACCTACTACTTAAAATAGATATACCAAATTACTATGAATATTATTAAAATATTCTAAACCCAATAATTATAGAAATATATGCTCTTAAAATGTAACTTATCCATACTAAAACAACGTTAGTCATTCTTACAATCATATAACCGTTTATATATTTAAAATAATCATATACATTAAAAAATACCTTTCTAAAAACCTATTTTATTCTCTATGACATTAAACCAGAGTGATATTATATGTTCCTATAACAATTAACTCTATTGCTAACAATAAAATGATATTAACCACTAGTTCATAAGATCATACACGAATTACTATATATCATAATCCTAAAAATCTGATAAATTCTCCAAAAATACCATTAATCAATTTTCAATCCCAAATATACCAATTAATTTCTTACTTAATTATTTAAAATCAAACCACCCTTTATTATCTCTATAACAAACATATACCAAAACTAAAACTTATTCATTTGTTAAACGTGTGTTCCTCAGTAGTTATATTAAAAAATATCACTTTAAAAAAATAACATCACATGGTTACTGATGCCATTTAATATATGATTTATAACCATTAAGGAAAGAATATTGAAGAATGATCCTTATATATTTCACATAATCCTCAATGAAATTTAAAATATATAAAAATTTCTTCATAAAATGTCACTTTACTAATTGAAAGAGTTGAGAGATTTATGATTTGATTTATAATAAAATATAAATCTTAGTACCATAGGTAAGACCAGAAAACAAAACTTCTCTAATATAACAGGAATAAAAACAAAATACCTAACCATTTACACATTCTTCCTTATTTAGTTATAAAATATAGTAGTATCTAGATACATACCATTCTTAGCTTCATATTAATGATCTTGTTTCAACCAAATACTAAAAGAAAAATGGTTATGATAACATCAAAAATATGAATATGAAAAATTTAATACAAATATGTATTCCCTTATGAGACCCTTATTTTTAACATATAATGCATTTAGATCATCCAATGTCTCTCCTCTTAAACCCTTTGTTATCTATGGCTATTTTTCAATTAGGTTCTCTAACCTTATTAGTTAACACAATTTTTCAATTATCCATAATGGGTTTTAAAGAGAATGAGATAAACCAAAGTTTATATGTTGGGAGTGTCTAGATAGGTGTGAATCCCAATGCCCACTCACCATGTATCAGGGTGATGATCGAGTTAATGCTCAAATAACCCTATTCGGGGTGATTATTCCTTGGTGCATCTGTAACCCAGTCACAACAAGTTTTCATCATCAAGATATGTATGTATTTCAATGAGAATCACATTATCAAGAATTTATCAAAACTTTAGGATATCATCAAATACATAGACTCATATATAGGCTTTACAATAGGGTTCTGTAACCCTATTCCCTAAATAAAATGTGCATTATCACCTTAACATTAACTCAAATAATTATGTCAAATAGTTTTTCATACCTTTGAAATTATAATCAACATTAACATATCAACCCTTAAATTATCCTTAAAATTCATCATAACCTCCAATGTTATCTAAAACATTCCATTGATACCAAATAAGATTCCCTAGAACCACACTCCCAGGTCTGGTACTCATTGACACATACTTTACATACCTTACTTTACAGTAGATGTAAAAGCCTAGATATAACTATCCATAATTACAGAATTATTAATTATGACTAAATCTATTATATTAAAATGATATTTCTAAGTTTAGAGATTTAGGTAATTTAGGGAAATCAAAACCTAAAAAAGTTATTTTTTTTATTAGAAAGGAAATTTTTCTTTATATACATAACTACTTAATCCAAAATGTGCCTTCAAAATATCCCTAAATCTTTTCACATGTGTTATAATTATAAACATTTATCATTTACAATATTTCTTTATTATTGAGGGAATTGAAACATAATTAGGGGAGAATTAAAAATCTCCGTGAGGGAAACATACAAATTAAACAATCATGGAATAAAGTTGGCTAAATATTATGGAAACAATAGGTAAAAAATATGAATCCACAATCAAATTGAAACAAGGAGAAATATATTTCAATTAGAATAAATTAAAACATGGCTTCCAGTAATATTGATCTCATAGTGACAGAATGAATAATTTTGGACATCAAAAACCTACTGTCAAGGCTATATGATAATATGCTTTACTTTTCATCGAGGCCATAGTCAAGAAATATTTCTAAATTATAAATACATACATGAAATACCCATATGTGTTTTGTATCATGATGGTCATTGATGTATTGAGGGTACATATAATGTCAGGCCCCACCAATCACTTTTTTAAATCAAATGTGTTCACAAGAAGAGTAAACAAAACATCTCATACCATCCAATAAGGAACCTCTTACTCAAAAAAACATGATCATTCATATAATAAGAAAAATAAAAGATCAAATACATAATCAAACCATGTTAGAAGTCAGTAATAATCAAGAAGTACAATAAATTTAACCATTAAATAAAACTGATGACATGAGCAGGACCCATTCAAATAATGAATATGGATGATAAAACATCACATGGTCAACTTTAAAATAATATTCCTTATTGGAATTATAATATAAATAATTCCAATAATTTTACCCATATGAATAAAAGTTAGTAAATGATAATAATCCATCTGGAGAAAGAATGTGGATGGTTAAAAAATATATAGTCAAATTGAAAATAATCATCCATATTGGAAGAACAACATACAAAATGCCAAAAAATTTCCCCATGTCAATATAATAACATTATTTAAATATGAAAATAATTTAATCTGAATTATGTAAAATGTAATGTTTGGAAAATATAGAGTAATGAGTATACAGAAAAATAAATACTTTAATCACATGGTCATGATCCATCTATGAAAAATAGGTCAGTGTTTTCAAAAGAACATATCTTTAGTGTAAGAATGTAAACCTATAAAGATGGAAACATAGATGAAAAAAATCCCTTAAAAAATAATTCTTTAATTATAACACTTAATATGGAATCATTAATTGGATTATTTGGAATCATGAGTTGATGTAACACCCTAAGAATTTATGGTATGCCACTTTTTATATTTAATCTATTCAATATTTTATGAAAAATGAAATAATATTATGTGATCTTTATCACCTATTAATTGGAATGAATGAATTGAATAGATAAATTGGATTCTAAAAATATAATTTATGAATTCATTGGTTACCAATTAATTTGAAATAAAAATAAAAAACCAATTAAACATAACACATGTATTTTATAAAAAATACTTTTATGACTGCAATGTAAATTTATCAAAATAAAATTCAAATTATTCATTATTATTTAAATAAATAAATTAGATTTTTGTTTTAAATATTCAAAAAGAAATATTTTTAAATTCATAAAATTAGTCTGATAGTCTTAAGATAATAATAAATCCAATTTTATGCATAAAAATATATATTTTCTAAAAGGAAATATTATAGTGTTTTAATGGTGAACTTATTATAAAATTAAATTTTGAAAATTTTATAAATTCTATTGAAAAAAATAATCATAATTTTTAAATTATAATTTTCAAAATTATCTTTAGATGAATTTTATATATTTTTTTGAAAATATTTATTTTTCAGTGAATAGTGAAAAATACTAATATTAGAAAATTTTTGAAGTTCATTATTTTAAATACACTTAATGGTTTTAATTTGATATAAATGTAACTCAAGTAATTTTAGTTATAAATAATATATTTCATTTTAATTATCCTTATATATTATTTTTAAAAATTATATTTTTGGGCTTAAAAATACATTTTTTAGTAAAATTATTTTTCAATGCCTTTTGCGGGATTAATTTAAAATTAAATTCTTAAAATTTTGTGTTTCTAATGACAAAAAATTGATTTCATATTTGAATACATAATTTAAAAATTTATTAAAAAGGGGAGATTTTATGTTTAACCAATTTGAATAGTGACAATGGTAATTTGTTTTTTTTGGAAAAAGGTAAATTAGATAATTTAGGTTCAAGATAAATTGATAAGGATTATACAATTAACCTAAAATACTACTAAAATTTATTTTATGATTTATGTTAGACAATTAACACATATTATTAGAATTTTAGTTATTAAATGGACACTTTTCCGTGAGAATTAATTTTATACTATTTAAATTAATGAAAATCCAAAATGTCACTTTCGTTGTCTTATCTATATATTATGTGTCCACATGAGGAAACATTTAGTTTATGAACAAATATATATACCCATTTTGAAATTAATAAATTTATTTTTGGGATATAAATATATTTATTATTTTTTTGGGAGCATTTGTACGAGCTTATGATATTTATAATATTATATTTATAAGAAAGACAAAGATGTCACATTCATATTTTGAAAACTATATTATTTTTAAGATGGTGTTATTTAGAATATATATTACACTATAGATATTATTGTGATATCTAAAATATTTCTCTATATTATAGAATTTTATTTTTAATTTTTATTGAATAAATAATTACCTTAAATAATTATACAATGATGATCCAATAATTATTTTATTAATGAACCAATCATATAAATCCAATTAAAAATAATAAAATAAATATAATTGGAATTAATTATGGTGATTCATGAATCTTATGGATTATTATGACATAACAAGGATGGATTATGTTTTTTGAGGTTATATTACCAGATTGGTTTCCTTAAAGACAGTGTAATGAATAATATCAAAATTGATACAAATGTTATTTTATCAAAATAATATATTATTAAATTATTTAATAATGATAAAAAATCATTAAAAAAATGTGATTTTGATTTAGTCTAAAATATCATAAATTATTAATTTATGGTATAATTAACATTTTTAAACAAAAAATTACCACCTTTTGATATTAAATAAATTTTTACCAAAATTACAATTAAATTATGTTAACTAATGTCAATAAGAATTATATGGTTCAAAGTAAAACCAAAACATGTCAAATTTTTATTTTATAATGAGATAAAAACCTTATATCATCTTATATTTTAATTCTTGTACATTTGGTTATATTTTTACAGAAAATGAGTTTATGATAATTTAATATTTTGAGGTTTTCCAAGGGTGATAGTCACCTGAATTTTAAAAGGGAACTCCTTCCTTCATTTCATTTCACCACCTTTATCCTTCTATGTCAAAAGAATATGTCCATATATTCTATTAATATCCTTACTGATGTTATAGAGGTTATTTTACTCTAAAAATACCAACTATAGATCCCTTGTGAAGAGATATATATGAATGCTTTCGAAGAAGGGGTAATCATTTTTACTAACTCATTCAAATTCATTTGTTATTTTACTTCATATTCCTGTGTTTTTTCCTTATAAAATAATAACTCTAGTATAATGTATATACTTATAGGTTATTATGATTATTAAATTACTATATTATTTCTTTTATCCATCTGATCAAAAACAAAAGAACCACACATGTGTACTACTTACCATCTATACATAGATATGTAATTAATTTTCTATGATTCACATTCAAGAAAGGTACTAAAAATGTATTTAATTTTGAAATATGATATTTATGATATTAATTTTATTCTAGAATTTTTTTATCTATACCCTATATAAGAGAAATAATAGTTTTATTATAAAACAAGCATGAGAAACCATATAATTAACACCTGAAATAGTGAAATGAAAGAATATAATTAATAAAAAATGGGAAAACATTATAATGGGATAATAAATTATTTAATAAATAATAATATTAATTTATTATAAGTTAATGATATGATTAAATACACAATATAAGAGGTTCAGACACATTTGATGGAAGTCAAACATGAAATAAGGTTTCCTCATCTGAATTTTTTTTCTATAAGATATGAATCATTCCCCACTTATCCCTTTTTTTGTGTATGTATAACAAATTTTGTTATATAATATCATAAATTTAATTATCATCATGATATTAAATGTTTCATTTGATAATTATTAGGGAGAATATAGTTCAATATTTTACAAATTGGTAAGGGAATTCTTAACCTAATTTGCATTCATTAGGTTAAACATATAATACAATTATTATGTCATTCTATTATTTTTTCAAAATATAATTTTATTATATTATGTTTTCTTTACACTTTTTTATGTGGATTTATATCTAATAATTTTTTTATTAATTTTGTTAGTTTTCACACTTTTTTTTAAAAACACTCTTTTTGAACGTTAATTTTTCAAAATTTTAAAACAATGATTCTTTTAACTTATATGGAATGTGAATATTCATAGATTTCATGAATCATTAATTTTTTCAAAAATAATTTATAGGGTTACAAGGTTATTTCGACTGAAATTGTTTTATTTTTTAATTTTATGTATTTTTCACTAAATGATTCTAATGTAAAAAAAGTGTATTTATCTCAAGAAAATTTTAAGGATTTTTAGAGTAATTTATTCTATGTCAACACCCTGTATTGAATATTATTATTAGTTGAGGTTTATCTATAATGATAACATATACCATATTTTATTGAATGGTTTATGATCATTTTGACCGAGGATGTACTATCTTGAAACTATTTTCCTTATGACACTAGATAGTTTATAATTATGTTTACAGATTTGGGAAATAATTTACATTTCATTTTCTAGTTTCAATAAAAATGTATATGTTGATTATGTTTCATCCCTTTCTTATGAAGAATTAATTTTACTTAGTAAGTGTTGGGCAGGGCCCGCTATAGCCCCTCGATGCATCAGTAGGTATCAAGAGATAAAATAGACTGAGTTTTGGATGAGGCCTTACCCATTTATGTAGACTTCTTAGCTACGACCATGATGATATGTTTATGATGTCCCATATTATTATTTCATTAATTTTTAGATTAGGGATTTATAATCCAAGTGTTTATTCTACTAATAGAATATCCATGGTTAGTTTTCATTCTAATATGATTATTTATATGGATATATAGGATCAAATTTTATTCCTTCTATATTATGATCAAGATTATGTTTTAATGGATGTATGTTTTTTATTTATTCACCTTTACTTATTATTCTTTTTTATTTCTGATAGTTTCTATTTTATTCATACTATTAATGAGCATATGATATAACCCCTTTATTGTTTTTATTTTTCCTCTGGATTCCAAGATGTATATTGTAATTGACATGCACAGATAATCTACGAGAATATGGATGTTTTTAGTAGAGTTTATATGTTGTGTTTCATTTCATGTTTTAATGTATAAATTATATTTTTATCTAGTTTTCCAAATCCACTAAAGTATTTGTTCCTTTGGGAAGCGATTGATTGCTTATAGTACCAATATAATAAAGGAAGGCATCGGATCCAGGATACTGGTGTCGGGGTCTTTAGAGTTGGTATCAAATAAATTTTAGTTTAAAATTTGGAAACTAGATTTAGGAAAACCTAGATTAGATAACATATCCACTAGATATTCTTTCAGGGTAACTATAGAAGAAAATCACAAAAAACAATGTTTATGATATTTGATTTGCATAAAATTTTCAATTTTTGTTAAGTATTTCACTAGTTTTGGGATAATACATTACTTTTCATAATTATATGATCTAAAATAGTGTATATTGTAATTTATAAATGGAACCTCATGGAAGGAATGATATCCCCACCAATGTACATGATCCAAAGAGTAATAAGGATAAAATAGTTTATAGTCATTTTCCAATCTCCCAATGGTAAAAAAGTCTTCCAAAAAGTTTCATCATATTAGCATATTGTATCATGTTATAAAGAGACAAATAAATTATTGTATAATTACTATGGACTTAGAGGGAAGCATGAGAAAAATATTACAACTCTAGAAGATATGGATAATGGAGCTAAGAGAAAGAATTATTTTCCCAAATGTGATAATTGTGGAATGAAACACCAAAGAACTTGATAAAAATGAATGGGTGTTTACATCAATTATAGAGAAAAAGGACACCATTATTTTTATTTTAACGGTGATAAAACGTTTCCCAATGAGAAATGATTCAAATTCAAGGATATGAGATACTATAAAAATCAATATCTCAAGAATCAAAGGAATATTCCCTAAAAGAGGTTAATTAATCACAGTCAATCTTATACAACTACATTAGATGAAGTGGAATGATTAATAAGATAATGTTTGGATTCAATAATTTTTATAATTTTAAAAATAATTATCTAGTTATAATAATCATTATATATATAATTATTTTACTATAGTACTTCTTCATTAAGGATTTGGATGTGTGAGATGAATAACACTAGTAATCATGTGAAGATATTCTATTGTAAGTTGATATATTTGGAAAACACATTATTTGGGAAAGATAACTCTAAATATTTAATTTATGATGAGATAATAATAAATAGATATTTATGGGGTAGTATTAGTGACCATAAACGTGGATAGTGGTTTGACTGTTTATGTTTTATTTACACAGTTTACAACATGCTGGGCTATAAGGAATATATTCCACAACCTGAAATTTTATTTTGTAAGAATGAATATTTTCATTAAGGTTTTAAGGTGAACAAGGTATTTATATATTTTGAGAGATTAAGAGTTACATTATTTTTTGTGGAATCTAAATCTAAGTTTATTTTTGAATTTAGTGTCATTCCTTTTAAATTTTTAGTCTTTGAATGTGGATAGACATATTTTGGATGAGTCTTAAGATTAGTTACTTTTGGAATGGATTAAGATGAACTTTGGATATTATTATTTGAGGTTAAAGTATTATTTATCATATTGGACAACTTGTGTTAACTATTTTGGTTTTGATATATATTTATTAGAGGAAGGAGTGACATGAATACTTTATTATTCATTAAAAGTGTTTTAGGTTTAAAAAATTCATTGTGAACATTCATTTCCTGGTGTAAGGTATGAAGTGGAGATAGATTTAATAAAAATTAAAGGATGAGATTATGACATTAAAATTAATCAAATAACTTTATTTTCTAAAGTTTTTTTCTTAATAGAAAAATAGTCCCTCAACTTTATAAAAAGGATCTTGGAATAAAAATGTTATATGTATACTTTTCAAAAAAAAGAAATCCACAGTATTTTAATGGAAAAATTTTATGGTTTTGTGACAGTATACATTATAGTGATCATGTTCTCTATTAATCTCTATCAGAACATGATAGTTATTTTTATTTTCTATGCCCATGCTTTCACTTAACACTAATGTTCTTCTATAGGGAAACCTAGTGTTATGGGGACCATCACATTGTCTATTGCCTCTTTTTAAGAAGAAGTTATATTAATAATTTTTATGATGTGGGATGTCCAAAAATTAATTTTCAAATATCTACCATTAATATTTGATGTGAAACTTGAAATTGTGAGGATGTAATTTATTGAAGGATGGGAGAATGCAATACCCCAAGATTTTATGGTATGTCTCTTTTTAAATATCATTTCATTTCTATCATTTAGAAAATTAAATAATATTATTTTATCATTTTTACTGAGGAATTTCAATGGAGATAATGAAATTGATAAATATAATTATAAAAATATAGTCATTTAATTCATTACATACCAATTAATTAGACTTGAGAATAAAAAAACCAATTAAATAAAATGGATGTGTTTTATAAAAAAAACTATTTTTTTGACCACAATAACATTTTATCATATGAAATAAAATTATTCACTATTTTTGAAAGATACTATTGCAATTAATATGTTATATATTAAATAAATTTTTTCTAAATTAATCCAATAATTTTCATTTGCTTAAGACAAAAAGAAATCCAATTTTAAGTATAAAAAGATATATTTTCTAAAAATTAATTTTCACCTTTTAATGGATCATTTATTTTAAGAATAAATTTTAAAACATTTATAAAATGTGTTGAACTAAATAAATTTAATTTTTAAAAGTATTATGTAAAAATTAGTTTAGGGTGATTTGTTTCTCAAAATATTTATTTTATAATGAATAGTGAAAAATATCGATATTTATAAAATTGTGAATTTAATTATATTTAAGACACTTAATTATTTGAATTTATATGAATTTAAATTTATTAATATTTATTTATAAATAATATATTTAATTTTAATCATCCATATGTATTATTTTGGTGTGAGAACATTTTTGGTCTTAAAAATACATTTTGTAATAATATCATTTTTCATTGTGTTTTGATGGATTAATTTCAAAATAAAATCTAAAAATTATATGTTTTTTAATATTTAAAAATTTATTTCATATTTGGATTCATGTTGGATAAATTTAATAAATAAGTCTCTTTTATTTTTGATCAATATGAAAAGTCACCATGGTAATTTTTATTACTACGGTAAAGGGAAACTGGGGTAATTTAGGTTAAAAATAAAATGATAAGGTATCAAAAATTACTCGAAAACCTTCCCAAAATTTATTGTATTATTTATAATCTACCCTTACCACATAAGTTTCTTGTTTAAGTGATCTAATTTAATATTTTCATTGATAATGACTTATATTTTTTAAATTAAAGATAATCATGAATGTTACTTTCCTTGTATTAAACATCTCTTATGTGTAGATAAGGGGAAAATGTAGTTTATGAATGAATATAAGTCTCAATTTTTAACTTAGTAAACTTATTCTCATTATACAAATTTATTTATTATTTTTGGGGACCATTTAGATGAGGTTATAATATTTATAATATTATATTTAATGAAAAGACAAAGTTGTCACATTCATGTTTTAAAAAGTACATTATTTTTTGAACATAGAGTTATTCAGAAGCAATATTAGACTATAGACATTATTTTTAAAGATAAAATATTATTCTACATCATGGTATTTAATTATGAATATTTATAAATGAAGTAATTAACTTAAATAATTATTCAATGATGATGAAATAATTATTTATTTTACTGAAACAACAAGATAAATGATTTTAAAAATATTAAAATAAATAAAATTTGAATTAATTAAGTAGATACATAAAATTTATGGATTATTATGATATATTAGGGGTATATTAAATGTTTTTTTCGATGTTATGTTGTAGTCTTGTTTTCCTTAAGGCCAATGTAATGAATAGTGTCAAAATTGATACTAATGATATTATATCAAAATAATATTTTGTTAAATTATTTAAAAATAAATATTTAAAAACCAAAAGTGATTATGATTTAATTTAAAATGAGATAAATGATTCATTTATGGTACAATTTACGTTTCATAAGTAAACATTTCCACTATTTAATATTAGATAAATTATTACCAAAATTAAAATTAAATCTGTTAACTAAATTCAATCTAAATTATATGGTTTAAATTAAAACAAAAACTTTTCAAAATTTTATTGTATGATGAGATTAAAATAATATATCATATCATATTCTAAAAATTTTCCATTTATTTTTATTTTTTCAGAGAATGAATTTATTATAAATTAATATTTTGAGGTTTTCCAAGGGTGCCCCTCACCTCAATTTTAAAATAGCACTCCTTCATTTAATTAAACTACCTTGAGAATTTTTGATCGAAAAAAATCATTCCATTTATCCTAATAAAATCCATATAAATTTTATGGAGTTTTTTACTCCACAAATACCTACTCGAGTTCACTTTAGAAGAGATATAAATGAAGTTCTTCGAAGAAGAGGCTATCCTTTTTACCAACTCATTCAAATTAATTTATTTTTCTTATTTACACTTCATGTATTGATTACCAAATAAAATATCCAATATATAATTATATTTTATTATGATTATGAAACTACTATTTTATACCTTTTATCCATCAAACGAAAAATGAAAGCACGACATATGCGTGCGTAAGACTTATCATCTCCACGTAGTAGTATAATTTATATTAAATAATGAACGTAAAAATATGATTCTAAAAATAAATTTAATAATTAAATATTATATTTATTACATTAATATTAATCTATAAATTTTTATCTATACCATATTCAATAGAACCGAGTCTTTTATGACATAACAACAAGAGAAACAATGCAATTAACACCCAAAATAGTGAAATGAATAAATATTATTATAAAAAAGTGGTAAAACATTATAATTGAATAATATATGATATAATTATATTAATAAAATAATATTATAAGTTAATAATATGTTTAAAACCACTATATATGAGGTTCATACATGGTTGAAAGATGTTGAACCTGAGGTAAGGGTTTCCTTGTCTCACTTTTATTTCTATGAGATATGACATACCACTTAACCCCTCTTTGTGGTGTCTATACACTGAAATTTGATATATCATATCAATAATGTCATTATATTCACAATATTTAATGTTTTATTTAGTAATTAATACATTTATGGGGCATATAATTCAATAGTTTACAAATTGGTAAGGGAATTCTTAAACTCATTTTCATTCATTAGGTAAAACATCTACTACAATGATCATGTCCTGATATGATTATGTTTTAAATTATTTTTTATTATATTAAGTTTTATTAAAAATTGATTTATGTGAATTTGTAACTAATACCTAATTCTTTATCATTTTGTTGAAACTCACACTTTCTTTTATAAATACCCTTCTAAATTTTCATTTTCTCAAAATTTAAAAGAAATGTTTTTTAAATTATACGACATGAGCGGATGTTTCTTCTTTCATGGTTCCATAGTTTTTTGAGGAATAATTTTTAGTATTACAAGGCTATTTCCAAATAATTTTTTTCTCTATGATTGCGTAACTTTTTAAACAAATAATTCTAATGTAAAAATAATATTTCTCATAATTTTTGTTTAATTATTTTGTTAGAGTATTTTCATCTATGTCGAAGACCTATTTTGAAACTTATAATTAATTTAATTTTATCACTTATAATACCATATACCATATTTTATTTAATGGTTTATGATCATTTTGACTAGCTATGCAATACCGTGATAACATTATTCATATTATTCTGGATAGTTTATGATTATGCTTACTGATTAGGGAAAATATTTAAATTGTATATACTAGTTTTAATAATAATGTATATGTTTATTATGTTTCATCACTTTCATATGAAGAATGAATCCATTAAAGTAAGTGTCAGGTAGGGCCCACAATAGCTCTTGGATATATCAGTAGGTCTCATGAGTTATACTAGATCAGCTTTCGGACAAGGACTTACCCATTTATGTAAAATTATTGGCCAATGCCTTGATGGTATGTTTATAACGTACTAGATTATGAATTCCCTCCTTATGGGATGATTGATTTATAATCCATGTGATTACTGAACTATTAGAATATCCATGGTGAAGCTTCATTCTCATATGATTACTTATGTGGAATTATTTGACCAAATTTTATTCCTTCTATACTACGAACAAGATTATGTTTTAATGACATATTTTTTAGTTATTAACCTTGAATTGTTGTTTATATTAATTTATGATTGTTTCTGCTGTTTTATTACCGTTACTGAGTGTCAGAGATCACCCATTTCTTATGTTATATATTTTCTAAAGATGCCAAGATGTATATTATGATTAACATGAAAGGATAATATAATAGAATAGGGATGTTTACAACTGATTTTTGATTTTGTATTTAATTTTATGTTGTAATTTAGTAGTTATTTTTGTATCTGGGTTTCCAAATATACTAAAATATTTAGTCTTTTGGGATGAAATCGTTTTTTCATAGTACTAATGTAATAAAGTATGGCCCAACCTTTGATCTATCGGGGTATGGGTATTTATAGTTAGTTCCTAAAAAATATATTTATTATTATATAAATATTGAAACATAAACCCTATTTTGGTAAATCAAAGTTTAAATGAAAAGAAAAATGAAATTGAAAACTTTGTAGAGACTTTAGAGAACATTTTAATACTGATGTAAAATAAGAAGTTAGAGGTAAATTCCAAAATTAATTTTCAAAAGGTAAGTGAAAATTCACTGGAGAGATTTTAATTTTACAATTATCTCAAATAATTGATTCTTATGAATGCCAAATATTTTCTATAGGGAATATGGATTGAGAAAATTTGATTATGAAAGTGATATTTTTATATGTCAAATTACCTTTGTTGAAAACCAACATTGAAAAAAGTGTAATAAAAAATTTTTGTTATTACAACATAATGTTCAAGAACATGATAATAAAAACCTTAAAATAAAAAATTATTGTGTGGTGACCTCATAATTGAAGAAAAATGTTCAAGATAAAAAAATTTAACTAAAAAAGGGATTTGAGTTACAAGAAAATCCATACTACTAGGGAAACAACTGTATCAGTAAACACTTCAATAAGGAGGAATGATTTGGATTGAAAATACCTTGAGATGAAAATAGTATAAAAAATATATATTCGTGGTCATTGAGTTAACTATACAAAGGAAACATGGTTCTTAATATATAACACATCTCGAAGAATCAGAATTGATACCATGAAAAATATTATGGCTTCAGTAACACATTAATAAAAAAAATTTAAAGAGATGGTTTTAATTCAACATAATATAATATGATTTAAATTTAATTAAATATATGATATCTAAAAAGGAAGTATAAACACCAAATAAATTAATTTATTTTCAAAATGGAAATCATGTTTTAAAGAGTGGAATTTGAAATTAAAGTGATTACTGTGCCCCAATTTTGTTATGTGCATGCCATAAAATATTGATTAATCACATTGATATTATCAAATAAATTACATGGAAACATATTAATAACTATTTAATTTAATATTTAATAATTATAATCATATTTTATTTAATTTATATATATATTTCTTGCCTATGTCAGTTACTTGAGGTCATTAGATGAATTTTTTATAACTCCTTCTATATGTTGACCTTGGTAGAAATTGTGGTAAAATAATTTCATAATGTATATAATTTTAACAGTTTTATGGAAATAATTTTTATAAATTAAATCTATTTTTATTCTGAACCATTATTGGCGATGATGACAAATGAAAATCATTTCTCTTGAAGGTGATAGTTCACATATACTCTCTATTAATGATTCCATTTTTCAAAAAATGGGAGGGAAAGAAGGTGAATGATAATTTGAAATTTTAGAATAATTATATATATATATCATATTTTTTTACCCATTAAATGCTTTCTATCCTCCACTAATTTCATTTATGAAAAATGTAAAATTTCACTTTGAAGAGAATGTTGTTTGCACAACGCAATAACGGCACTTTTGCTTTTCTTAGTAGATGGATAAGAATAAATAATGGATATCAAATTAATATAATAACATATAGGTATAATAATTATACTTATTTAATTATATTTTTAGGGTATAATATATTTTTAGATGAAAATTAAGGATAAATACTTATGAAGGAGAAAAAACTTATGTTGGAGACGTTATATTTCCATGGAAAACTATTTGTTATTGATGATAAAAGGATTAATTATTTTGAACAGGGGATTAAGAAATTTTGATTATATTATAGAATAAAATATTTGGTTATATATTAATTGAAATTTCTTATGGTAGGAGTATGTTTCAAAGGAGGCAATTGACTCCTTTTTATAAGAGAGGAAAATTAAATTTTGAAAACACCCTTTATATTTAGTAAAGACATGAAACTATTCCATTGTGAATCAATCTAAATTCTTGAAATAATAAATTTTTTAGTGTATTTTGGTTGATCAATACTCAACAATTACTTTCAACACATGTTTTAAACATGTTATATATTTTTTACGAATAAATTTTTATATTTTAATCTTTTACTTTTAAACTAAGTGACTAGTTTTTATCTGTGTGATTTTATGTTTTACTATAAATATGAAATAATAAATAAAAAAATATTTTGGTGTTATTAAATAAATAAAAATCTATTTAATTTAATGAAATTTCTTAAAATTATAAAATTATATATTTAAATTTAAACAGATAATGTGTTGAAAAACCGTTTTGGTAGAAAAATGACATTTTTAACATTATAGATTTTTAATATTATTTAGTATTGATTAGAAATTAACTGAGTATTAAAAAATTTATTTATGTTTTTATAAAAAATATTATGTTAATAATTTAGTAAATTTATATTTAATTATTTCGATATAAATTACATTATTTTAATAAAATAAAAATTTTAAAATAACTATTTCACCATTATCGTGGTAACTAGCATCAATACTAATAACTTAAATTTTAAAACTAAAAATTAAATTGGAAATACTAAATAATATGAAAATGATTATATCAAATATAATAATCATTTTATCAAAATAAATTTCTATTTTAGGGAAATTAATATTATTTTTAACACGTGTAACGCATAAAAACCCGTTTTTTACAAAAAGTGTATTTCTAAGCATATCTTTTATTTATGTGAAAATATTATCAATTATATTGTCTATAATGATATTAAAAATATTATTATTTTTAAAGGAATATTTATTTTACCTTAACATAAATCCAAATCATAATTTACTCATTCAAAAATTTAATTAAAGAAATAGAGGAAGAATGGTTTTTCATAATTATTACTTGATTTCGTAAAACGACATTCATGGGTTTTGTAAATTTTAAATATAATTTTTTTAATAATTTATTTTACTTTATAAATATTTATTTTTTATCAAAAAGGTTTCAAAAACTTATAAGTCATATAAAAGTGTTGGTATTAGCAGAAATCAATATTTTTTACTTTTCAAGAAAAAAATTTATTTTATTAAGATTTTAAAAAATTACCCTAAGATAATTATTTATGGTGAATTAAAAAATAATTTTTATTTTATATAATTATTTTTTTATATTAAAATTATAATGAGAAATATAAAATATAAAAAAAATGCTTTTATTAATAACATTTTTTTTTAACATTAAGTAATATTAAATATTCATATTTTCAAGGTAATTATTTTTTATTGATTACTATATTAGATTTATTGATACGTTTGTTGGAATATGTTGTAGAATATTTTTTGGGTATTGTGTGAAGTAAAAGTTATCAAATATATTAACTTATTTATATTTAATGATAATTTCTATGTGTTGCACATATGAAAGAAGGCACCATGATCTTGAAGAATATTATATACAATGGTGGAGGTATTCATTAAATTTTTGAATTAAATATATCTGAATATAAAATTAATTGGAGTTGTTTTAATTTAATTACAAAATATTTAGTCAAAATATGTCATTTTTATAGTATTAAATATAACTTTCTGAGTGTAAGTATATTTTTTGATCAAGGAATCCAGATTGGACCACCTTTGTAAAATAAGATCAAACATAATTTCCAAAGGAGACTTGGAAAGACAATTTCATCATCTCAAGAGATAAATAAAGGAAATATATGAAATCTATTGAAAGGAAAAAATGACACAAGGAGGTTATAAATGGATATAAATCTAGTGAACTAGGCCACTTAAGTTGATACAATCATATTTGAGTGGGATAATGAGGAAAATAATTCACACAAGGTGATCTTTACTTTATCATATACAATGAATATTTTACCAGTATAACTAATGTGATGTTCAATAAAAAATCAAAATTATTAGAAATGTTTAATGTTTTTTGGATAAGAGTTTTGAAAGAACCTGGGATATGTATCAAGAATCTTAGATCTCATAATTATTGAGATTTCATTATAAAATCATTTGAGTACTATGTTAAAAAACATATAATTAAATATTAGTATAGTAATCCATACACTTATTTGAGAAATGGAATAATAAATAGAAATAATAGAATCATGTGTGAGATGGTGATACCATTCTAGTAGAGTATAATATCTTAATGCTTTTCCAGACTAAGGATTTATTAATAGTGGTGGACATCTAAAATATGGTTTTACTAGGACAAAAATAAAACATGGCCTCTTAGGAGATGTTGTGTAAGAATAAACCAACTATGGAATACTTTATAGTTCTTTATATTCCTTGTTTAATAATTATTAAAAAAATATAGGAATGTTTCACAAGAGGGTTAAGGAATGAATATTTCTAGTATATTAATCTAAAAAATGCAATAGATAGTAGAATAAAGGGTTTAAATTGGTAGATTTTTATTAGGTAATATAATTGAGAATAAATTAAACATTAATTTTTTCAAAAAAATAATATTTTTTAGATTTTAAAAAATATAATGAGAAGGTTATTAATAAACATAGTGAGGAACAATATGGGAATGAATCATATGATACAGATATTAACTCTGATCAGACTAGTGATGAAGAAGATACTGATAAGGATGAAAAACTAAAATATCATAATTTAAATAAGTATTTGGAAATAAATAAAAAATTTTTTATTAGAATTAACTAGTTTAAATAATAATAATATTAATGTTTTACATCCAAAAAAAGATTTTCTCTAAAAAAAGCCACATTATGTGTATAAGGTTGTTTGGAATAAATAATGGATTGAATTAATGAATGTGGAACTAGAATATATTGAGAGGAATTCTACTATGGATCTTTTCTATATATTAAATGATAATAATGTTATTATAATCAAGTGGGTGTTAAAAAATAATCTAAATGAGAAAGTAAGAGTTATGAGGAATATGTACAGGATTTTATACAAAGGGTATTCACTAGTTGAAAGTGTTTATTTTTAAGAAACGTTTTCTCATGTTGTGAGATTAGAATCCAAAATAATGTTCCTCATTGTTTTAGATCACAGATAGTAAAACATATATCAAATATATGTAAAATATACTTCCTTAAATGATGATATTTAAAAATAAGTATATAGTGAACATCATGAAGGATTTTATTTGGAAAACGATAGAATATGGGTTTGGAAGCTGAATACGACTCTATATAAGATAAAAAGTCCAAAAATCCTAGTACTAAAATATAAATTTCTATCTGAGATAAATGATGTTTAGTAATGTAAAAGTAGACATGAAAATCTATAAAATAAAAATAGGGGAATGAAATATCACAGTTACTATATATTTTGATGATATCATTTTTTTATAAATAATCAATAGAGTGATTGAAACAAATTTTTTATACCTATGAATACACATCTAAATATGAATGTGATGGAATAAATGTATTACTTTATATTATTGAACATTATAGAAAGAAGATTTTATTTTTATTTTCTAAGAAATGTATATAATTTGATTATTAATGATGTTTATAATAGAATATTTGAAATTATTATCCAAAATAATATAGGTAGTACTAAATCTTAGTAAGTACATTAAATTATAAACTGTGAATCAAAAAGAGATTTGAAGATTTACCGATAGTTTAATATTTCCCAATGCATTAAGTAATAATGCTGTCTATGATCTAATCCTCTCTTAATTATACCAAATTTGTCTAATAGAGTCAAATTTGATGGATACCAAGAGATTTTTAAATAAATCAGAGGAAAATTGATCTTTTAGAATATATATAATGAAGTTGAGTACCCGAATCTAACTGGTTTTACTGATGATGCCTAGGAAAATGAATATGATCAAATACGATGAAAATTAAATCAAATAATTACTTAAGAAATTTTTTAAATTAAATTATTCCTTTAATTTTATTTAATACCATGTTTCATATAATTACTTAATTTATGTTTACCTTATATGTTTTGGCGATGTTTGGTTAATAGCCCAAAATGACTTCAATAGGTTGACTGTGATCAGGGTGGTCATTATCAAACCATATCAAAAATAATAATCATGAAATAATTACCTTTTTTATAAATAAATTATGATTTTAAATAAAAATATTAAAAACGGTTATGAAAAATGAACTACATTATATTCCTAGAAATAGTTGGTCGTACGTACACGTGAATAACATTTCTATTGTTCAATGATCATTATATAAAAATGGTAAAAATTATTTTATATTTCTATAATGATAAAAATTTCATAAATATAATATAATTTATTTAAATAAACACACACACATATATATATATCTATATAAACCATTTAATGTGGTGATAAAAAATGAATCTCATGGCTTCACAGAGGTGATAGTCTGAACATATACCTGAATGACGTTATCAATTTTCAATGAATTGAAATGAAAGAAAATAATTGTTATAATATCATTTAATAATGATAAGTATGTTATGAATATCATATATAAACACTAATTCCTTGATTATAAGAACCCATTATAAGTTGTTATGGAAAATTAATTACAACATTCAGCGAAGTGTTAGTCCACCGTACAAACAAACGATGGATTTAACTCCCATTTAATAAATTATGATGGTGGATATTGGTTATGAAATTAGTATAATAACACATAATTATATTGGATATAACTATATTATTTTATAATCATAGAAAAAAAATATTTTGAGGTTGTGGAAGAAGAAATATAACAAAAAACAGTCAGTTAAGAATGATACCACTTCTTTGGAAAACCTTTTAATGTTTAAACCAAAAGATTTTATAGGTTATTTTTCTAACAAAAAAATACTATAGGTTGTGAGGAGGAATGGAAGGAATGTATTTGGTTAAATATTTTTATAAAAATTGTTTCCTTATGTGTGAAGTAAATATGAGAGGAGGTGTCCATTTATGAGAGATGGGAGGGGCATTCTTGGAATGTCTTAAAATATTAAATTAATATAAATTTACCTTCAATTAAAAATGGATCCAAACTAATAATATTTGAATATAAGATGATTATGAGTCAAAATGTTATCATACAATAATCTTGAAAAAAATTTACTATGCTTTTACCCTTATCTTTTATTTTTAATCTCTCGTTAACTCTTTCGACACATACCACAACAACAAGGTTTTTTATTCATTAAGGGTAATGATATTAAATATAAATGTAAAAAACCATAAATGAAAAATTGATGAAATTTTATGTCATATCCTAATAACTTTGCTATGTATTTTTTTAATTTTAAATCATTTTAAGAAAATAATATTTTCATAAGATAGCAATAATGTCAATTTTATAACTGTTCATTTATGTTGACTATTATAACATCAATAAAAAACAAATTAAATTTGAATATAATAATTAAATACATCCCTAAAATGTGATAATTTTATATAAGATTCATGTATTACACTAATATTTAAAATTATATTCCATTCAATTTTTGAATATCATTTTTTTTATTTTTCCATTAATTGAATAATTATTACATCACTATTGTGTTAGAATCTATGGTAAATATTTATTCGCTAAAAATTAATAATAATTTAACATGATGAAGATAAATCCTTTTTATTTTAAAATACCATTTATAACTGAAAATATCTTTTCGTTATGCCCATGTTAAAGCTATTAAAGTTATTAAAAATAAGTGTGTGTCATTTTTAACATTTCTTTACATAAAATATTCTAAAGGTCATAATCATATTCAAATGAAAAAATGGTATATAACCAAATAATGGAAGAGTATTGAAGAAATGGGCTCATGAAATAAAATTAATCCCAGTTTAATTGTCATTTTATAGTCCTTATCGTATTATTTTTAATCATAAATTACCAGATTTACCCTTATTGAGGTATCAAATAATTATTAAGGTTACTATTTATAGTGACTAAATAATTACAAGGATATATAAAAAAATTGGACCCTGTTATTATAAATATGGAATCTAATTTTCCTGATTAAAAAAATATTATTATTTTAATTTAAAATTAAACCAGGGAAATGCGACAAAAAATGTTTTATTCAAAAAAGATATTTTAAGTATAAAATATTTTTATACTTAATTAAAATATAAAATTAATTTAAAAATAAAAATATTATTATATTAAAATAAGAGGAACTAATATATTTTTTAAACAAATAGGAAATAGAATTTTACTTTGTAAATATCTTAATAAAAAATTCAATTTTCAATAAAAATAAGGATTTTCACTATTCACCAAACATATCAATATTTTAAGAATATTCTCAAAAATAAATCCTAATATAAATTTCACATGCTTATTTTAAAAATTATATCCATTTTATAAAATACCATTTAAAATGTTTTAAAAATTAATTATAATATTCTCCCATAAAAATCAATATGAACTATTCTTGATGAATAAAAAGAATTTACTAAAATTTAGTGTTTATTTCCTAAGAAATAATTAATAAATTAGTAATTATTATGACCAATATATATTTCATAACGAGGTTAATACTATTCATTAATACTAATTTAACAGCTAAGTTATAACAATCATATTTAGATAATAATATTTCTTTATTCATTTAAGATCAATGTTATGTATGTAAAAAACAATTTCAGGATATTTCCGTAATAATCAAGGAAGTGTCATTAAAATATGCGTTCTTTTATTTATACTCAAGAATTAATAGACGTGATATCTATATTTTTTCATTAATTTTATGGATTTTCATTGTCTAATTTCAAATATATTTTTCTAAACTTCTGATATTTCATTCATTTTAATTAGTTTTAGGGAACTTGAGTGATTTTAAAATTATTAAAAAAATTAAATGATAATCAATGAATGGTTTCTTTCAAATAAGAATTCATACCGGTGAAAACCATGAAATAAATGAATTAGCATGTATATAATAAAATAAAAACGTAGTGACAACCACATGAATATCTTTTGATGTACCATAGAAAAGAAAATTATTTTAATGAAACTAAAAGAGGGGAACCATGCCCAAAATAAAATACTTATAGAGAATTAGAGAATGATGTATTGGTTTTGGGAATAACTAAATGTATGCTTTCTTTATTAACACGGTTCATTGATAATTATGATCAAGTGGAGATTCCATGATTTGAAAATTTAATTTGTGGGAGTTATGGTTATTAAAAATTGAGTATCCTAAACAATTTGTAGATTTGGGGAATATTTTCTTTTTATGATGGATATGATCAGATGAGTCAAATTAGATATTAAAATATTTCACCCTATAATCATTCCATTAGGTTCACATGTTTATGAATTGGAAGATACAAAATCATATTTATTATATAATCCTTTTAACATCATTATTTATTTAGAATCATTAATTTTTTTTAAATTATTTTAGTAATTTTAGATAAATTTCTCTTAATAACTCACATAGATTTATTCCAACATTTTACATCGATTTATTTAACATTAAAATGAGTATTATATAATGTTTAATTATTTTTGTAAAGTTTAATTTAAAAAAATTGATAATTTTTCATTACCAATCATTTATTTTAAAAAAGGAATAATTTTTACACTTTTTAATTTTATTTTATTAATGAGTTGATAATACATTTAAGGGTCATAGAAGTTATTTTAATATGATATTTTCTTAACCAATTATTATTATTATTTATTTGTAATTAATATCTTTTCAATTTCATCATGTCGAGAAAAACTATTTTTGTGCATTTTATTTTAATATATTGAGTAAATAATTTTATAATGATAGGAGATCCCACACCATAAATGAGATGGAATGATGATTCATTTTTATTACTTTATTGAAAATAATATTGGTTCTTTAAAAACTTTACATATTTTGATTATTAAGACCGTGGGAATTGAAATATTTAAGGTAGTGTTTGATTTTGAACAAAATGATTTTGAATAATTTTATAATAAGGAATTGTTTTTTATAAGTTAATATTAAATAACTGAAATTTTAATTTTTTTAAATTACAAAATATTATAATATAATTTTTTTCATATCTTCTTTCATTAGTGTTTTTTAGAATTGACTTTTCATTTCAATGGGATATTGTTTTGAATTGTTTATTTTTTCAAAAAATTTAGTAGAATAGTGCTTAGAAACATAATTAGTATTTTTGAAAATAACTTTTATTTCTAGTTCCACTTGATTTCGACACTATATAACCGCTTTGATACACTTTTTAGTTGATGTTTTTGAAGGGATGTTATATATTATTATTTTGGGGACTTTTGTGAATGAAGAATATAACTTGAAAAACCATTAAATTTCGAAAACTATTTTCAAATAATGAAAAACGGATTAGTTCAATCAAATATAAAATTATTGATATTTATTTTACATTTTTCTATCATTATTATTCCCTTTATGTTGGACCCATTCTTGATATTTTGTTGTTTTTCATTTTAGGTTCATAGTTAATGAGAATAACCTCATAACCTGTTGAATGAGATTAAATCATGACACACAAAATGTTTTTTACCCAAATATTGAGAAATTACCTTTCAATAGAAGGTTAATTTCATCGACAAACAAACACCAACATAATGGAAACTAATAAGATCTTATGGGATATCCTCCCAATATCCCATAACCTTTACAAAATCATCTATATAAGAGAATGATTTACCTTTTTACTTTTATATCACTATAAATTATGATATATTCTATATTAATTATGAAACCTTCCATCTAAAACATAAAATTGAAAATAAACCATGTGTCTAAAAAATGATAAAAATCATTATTTATTTTGGTGTGTGACAACATAAAGTTCATCATTCCTTATCATCATCTTTATTTCAAAATATATTCCACACTAAAGAAAAATAGTGCAGTTAAGGATTGAATTTTATTGAGGTAATTCAAATTTCCATTATGAGATAAAGAAAAAGAGGCTATGAAAATTTTTTCACCCAAATTTTTTATTACATGTGAAACTATATCAAAGAAATTTATAGATAAATATTTTTTAACCTAAAAAAATATCATACTATAAAAAAGGTCCTAAAATTTATTAGACTCTATGGATAAAAATAAAATAATGCGTGGATATTTTTTATATAATTGTTACTCTAAATCAAACACTGATTTAATATCACTATAAAGAAAATTAAATGACAGTAGTGGTTTTTTTATTTGTTATATGTTTAAACTAACTCTATTTAGGTTTGTTATGGTTTGAAAAAACATCCACTAAATTCAAATTCTTAATCCAATTAGAGTTTTTTTTGTTCATTTAGTGGGGGGTTTGGGGAACTGTCATAGAACATTTATTTATTCGGAGGTTTTTTTTGTTTTAGTGATGGTTTTCCCTCCCAAAAAATATCAATGAAATAATAGCAATTTGAAACTACACAATACACTCACTATTTTATAGGAGGGTAAACAACCTATAAAACCAAAAATCAAAAAATAATTTTTACCCTTATATAGAGGCATTTTTAACCGTCTCTATATCTCTCTTTTCAAAAAAGGTACTGATGTAGAATTTCCATCCCAGGGATAGAAAAGAAACACATATCTGACAATATACAAAACAAAATAACCCGAATGGTAATAATAACATAATCATAATAGTAATAATTAGAATAAAATCATTATTCATCTTGAAACCCAAAAGATCAACTAGGGATAAGAAAATATTTTTGAAATGACATGGGACTCACTATGCGGGATGTATGGTTGATGTTTATTGTTGATAATTTTATAGCTCTAGAAGAGAAATCTAGTTGGAGTAAAGAAATTTAGAACATATATATTTCTATATTATTGTTTTTATGGAATATATTTAATTATTTGATTATAATTCTTGGAAGGAATGACACATATACTTAGTTTCTATATGTTTTTATATAATATAATGGTTGTGAGTGTGGTCTTCAATATTAGTGTTAGGAATTCATGATCCAAAATGAGTTAATAAACGGTATAAAAACTTGAAAATATCAAAAAATATCATAGGATCCATTATACTTAAAAATTAAATTCATCAGCAAGAATTATGATGGATGAATTGGACTATAATTTTTTTCCATGTGATAACAGATCACAAAGTATTGTGAATTCATGAAAAAAACATCTTGATGTATTTACCTATAATTTGAGGTTAAAAAACATGAACATTTAATGGTAATTATAGAGAGGAACAGTTTTTTTGGGGTATTATCATCTAAATATACTATTGAAGTACATAAGTTTGGAATTTATTTCTCTATTATCATCAAAGTCTAACCACTACCATGTTAAAACCTAATATTGATATCCCATGTCTATAGAAATTGTGTCTTTTAAATGGTAGTGATATATATTTTTATTAATTCAATAAATATGTATAAAATAATTAAAATATGATTAGAGGAATAGAAATAAAATTATCATGATGGTGGTAAACTCTTGAAAGTATGAGACTTGGATGGATTTAGTGGTAGAATGATACTTTGTTTCAATGGTTCACAGAAAGGAAGGATTAATGGGAGTTCATAATTTTGATCTCATTATACATTGTAGAATGGGGAGTTCTAAATAGGTATATGTTTTAATGGTTTCATTTGATATCTATGTATGAGTATCTCTGGGATTATTGATCATTAAAGTGAGACCATGGACTTGGTACATGAATAAACCTCTTAATAGGACTTCAAGAAAGTCAAAGAATTATAACTACGTGCATATTTTATTTTGGGGGAAATTATCCATAGATTCAATTGGAAGGTTTCACGAACTAAACTAATTATCATATCATAATTATAGAGATCTATGGATGTGTTTTTTTAATGGGACACTGCACTAAATTGAATTAAAATCCTCATGTGTATGTATTTTCTCACAATTACTAGTTGAACTCACATGGACATGTTCAAACCTTATTCCATAATGGACCATACTTAAGTTTCATCTGCATTATTTTCCACCAAACACAAGGTTTTATGTATAACTACACATAGCCATATTGAGACCTTTCATTATAAAAAGTCCTTCAAAAATTAAAAGTTAAATTCAAAAACTCATAAAAATATAAAATTACAATAATTATATCATATTTAACATAATATTGGCAAGGGGGTGCCATAATTAATCATCCAAATAATATTTAAGCAAAAAAAAATCAAAAGTTAAATTACCGAATAATACATAGAAAAAGAACCAAACATATATATTTTTTAAGCAATGTAAGGGAAATATAGATATCCCAACCAAAAACTAGAACATGGTTTCTAAATCACCATATTAGTGTTATCCTATCACAAGTTTAGTTACACATCATCTCTAAGTCCAAATTGAACACTAATAACTAACTAATGAACATTGATCGACACCCTCTCCATATTCGTCTTAACTTGCTACTATCGGCACATGCATTACAATTATGTTGAAAATTAAACAATGTAGTATATTTAAATTTAAACCTAAAACCAATAATTTTTGAAATAAATGGGTTTTTATTGGTGTGATTTACCTTATCACTACCATCCATTGAGGAAATACTACTGATGACGTATGTGGTTATCTTATGATATAATTAAATCAATGATTTCTATGTAGAAATGACATTTTTACCTTACATCATTATATGTTACCCAAGTTATTGAATTCTGAATTTCATTTTAAAAAAAACCCTTTCAGAATATTAAGGAAGGGAGGAACTACAACTAGGGGTAGATGCTTCTGTAATCCTCGATGGCCGGCCAAATACCTCCAGTGGTAATGGTCCTAATCCCATCCAACGAATGTGACCAGTATGATCCTTCCTAAGGACATGAACAATGGGATCATCTTGGGAGACTGAGATGGACTGTGTGAGATTTTTATCTAATATTTCTTTTGTTTTTACCTATAAATAAAATATCATTCATATTTTAAGAAATACGTGTAACACCCCAAGATTTTATGGTATGCCTCTTGTTAAATTTATCTTCCTTGATAGCTAACAAGATCAAGAAATGATTATTTATTATTATTATTTAAATATTATAGTTATATCTTATATTTAGAGAATATATGAAATGAATGAGATTAAGAAAATTTTGAAAATATAGATTACACATGTTTATAAAATTAATTAATTGGATACCAATTAATTAGAAAGGAAAACCAATCAGAGGATGTATTTTTTTTAAAAAGATATCTTTATTACCACAATGACAATTTATATTAATTAATTAAATTATTCACTAATATTAAAAGATATTATATATTATATATTCAATAAATGTTTTTTACATTCATCTAATTTTTTTAGAGTCAATAGATAAAAATAAACCCAATTTTACATATAAAAGGCTATATTTTTGTAAACACCTTTTTACTGCCTTTTAATAAATAAATTGTTTCTTAAATATATTTTTAAACTTTGATAAACTATTTTTTTTAAAATAAACATTATTTTTGAAAACAAATTATAAAAATTTACTTTGGTTATATTTTTTATATATTTCTGATATGTTTCAATTTTGATTAATAATAATGTGCCTATTAGAATAATAATGTGACCATTAGGAATAATAATGTGGATATTAGAATAATAAACTCACATATTAATGTATAAATTATCTTTATTCATCCAATAAATTAAAATATTGTATAACTATGTCATAAAATAAGTAGATAATATTTATAAAATGATAAATTAATTGTTGGATATTTTGTGAAACATAAATATTTATTTACAATTTTTAAATTAATATAATATTTTAAAAGAAAACTTAATTTCAAAATTTTATTCATAAATTTTTATTTTGTTTTTTATGATTTTGAGACAATTTTATGAGCCCTTGATTAAAATTTCAAAGTGTTATAAAGTCAGTTATAATATTTAAATCAATTTTTGAATAAATGATGATTTTAATTTATAATTAATTTTCTCACATTTGTAAAATTATTTTCATAAAATTTAGTTAAATTTTGATTTCTACACATCAAAAAAATATTAGAGTATATTTTTGATATATTTATATAATACATGTTTTTTTTGTGAATAGTAAATTATCGCAATTTTTTGTATAAATACATTATAAGTTTCATACAATATTAATTGAGTCATTGCTGATGTAACAAACATAATATTTAACCACCCACAATTATTTAAATATATTTAGTAATAATTTTGAAACTATTCATAGTCTTGATCCAAAAATAATAAACAAATAAAAAAATATTTAAAAAACACCCCACTCCACCACTATAAATACCACCCCTCACAATCCCTTCTACTCACACCTACAAAGCCTTAAGTATTTTCCAATTACTATTGATTTCCTCTTAAAAACCTCTCACATGTGTTATGGTCTTTATGGTCTCAGAAAAATACTGTTTTATAGATCTTTAATGAGGTTCTCAAGGAGAAATATTCAAGAGGAAAAAATCAACTTTCATTTATTTAATTTCCAATCAATTTCTTTTCTTCTCTTATCATTTCATTGCATCCATTTTTCAAACATTCATGATAGATAAAATATTTTATATATAATATAATTTTATTTTGATAATGGGATATCCCCCATCAATTACTTTATCTTCCACTTGTTATTCCAAAAATGGAAACATCATCCATGAAGTGTTGATTTACCACCTTAGTGGACAACAAGTTTTAATTTTTCAATTACGCATTCAATAATAGACAAAAAACATTTCTACGGTTAAAAAATTATAATATATATATTATATCCTACCTAATGTTCTAGAATCATTATATATATATTATATCAATTAATAAAACAAAACTAGTTCATAAAAATCGAAAAAACGCCAAAATATTTCAAACATTTATCTTTAATGTTTTATCTAATGAATCACCCTCATATTTAGAAAAATAATTTATAAAAAAATTAAATATTTTTAGTTTTAATTAATGACATATAACTTAAAAATATTGATATATATTCCCATTTCAGATGATCTTCTGTAAATGAAAACTAGTGAACCAATCATGGAAACCATGGAAACAAACACTTCTAAATAACAAAATTGAATTTTATAAATCATAAAATGAACATTAATGAGATTAATAAAATAATAGTAATTAGAAAAAATGTTTAATGGGTTATTAATTACATTATTAATTATTTAAATTTCATTATCTAGGACATTAAGTACAAATTCATAACACTTTCAAACGTAAGGTAAGGGATTTCACATATCACCCTTTGTGAGATATGCCATGTTCACCAATATATCTTGTATATGTTATATGTATGCTACCATTTGACAAGGAGCCTTAGTGCACACATAATTTGACACGCCGAGGGGATATGCTTAGAATAATTCACATTTTATTTACAAACCATTCTGAATGATTTAAAATTAATTATGTCCCCAAAGATATTTTGTATACTCTTTTGAGATTATCAATGAATAAATTTATAATTTATGTTATAATTTTTTCTAGTAAGAAATTATGCATTATGATTCATAACCTAATCTAGTGTATTCCATTATTTATAAATGGATCCTAGTGGACAGAATGGAAACCTCACTAGTGAACATGATCCAATGAATAATAAGGATCAAACGTTTTATGATCATATTAAAAACTATCAAAGGGAACATGTATCCCAATAATTCTCATCATATGTTGATAAAGTATAATGTGCTAATGAGACTAAGATATAATTATCTAGGTATTATAGATTCAGACAGAAGCTCGAGAACAAGAGTAAAACAATTAAAAAGATGGATATATTAAATAAGAGAAAGAATGATTTTCCCACATGAGACAGTTGTGTAAAGATACACCCCAATAATTTCTAGATGGGAATAGGAGTTTGTTACATTATTAGAGAGAAATATCACCATGCCAATGAATTAAATGAAATAAAAGAAACTATAAATGTGAAATTTTTTGATGGTATATAGATAGGGAACTATTCAAATTAATTTCCCAAGCGTCAAGGAGATATAACTCAGAAAAATAAAATGGATCAAGGTCAAGATTATTCTATTACAATAGTAGAAGTAGAATAATTAATTTATTTGTGTTTTTATATTCAGGAACTATGTTATGATATTATCCTTACAATAATGATGAGATATATAGGGATTTTACTATAGTACTTTAAATTTAATGTTTTGGAAGAATCCATATTTTCATTAAGGTCTTTTGATGATCAAGGTATTCATATATTTGATATGTTGGATTTATATCTACATGAGTCATGGAATCTTATGTTATGTTTATTTTTGAAATTTAGTGACCTTCCTTCTAATTTTTATTGGTTTTTGAATGTGGATAGACTTGTTGTAGATGAGTCTTAAGATTAAGTACTTATGGATTATACCATATTAGACTTTTGAAATTATTTTTCTATGATAACATGTTCTAACATTCTTGGTTTCAGTAAATATTTAAGGGTTAATCAAATGATTTATGGACTATATGATTCATTAATTGTTATTACAGGGTAGAAAACTCATCTTGAACATTCATTTCTAGGTGTAAGGGATGATATGAAAATAGATTGAATCACAAAAACGGATTTTATTATGCTTTAGACATAGAATGAAATAAATTATCTTTATTTTCTCATGATCTTTTTCTTGACCCGTTTCCCAAGTCTCATGTCGTGACTCCCCCAAGACCACCTCATGTAGGCTAGGCATTAGAGAATAGCGCCACAAGCATCAACCTGCATGTGGGAAACATTTTCCTGAGTACTTGTATGAAAAGTCACACAACCATGTCCCAAAAACTGGAAAGGTAAACATGCATGCCACTAAAAACCCACTGAGTAATGTTACAAGCTATAAGTCAAATGGGCCATAACACAAACCCAACATAAGACAAAGTGAAATAGGAATGTATAAAAGATCTATGAGAGCCTTCTGCTAATAACCCCACATGAGGGGTAATTGTAGTGTAGATTTTAGAATTCGTAAAAGTATTCCTAGCCTACCTGATCTCACTAGGAACCACTGAGTCCTAGGCCACCAATTCCTCTGTCAAGGTGGCGATTTTTTGCACTAGACACAACATGTGAGGGCGAAGCCCGTGTAGGGGTGAGTAAAAAAATACGCATAAGGGACCCCAAACCAAAAATGAAAAACCAAGAAGAAATACATAAATAAATCCACAATGAATGATCATGAAGGAAGGCAACTCACACAAGAATAATATAACGTATAGGAAGCAAGACTATCAGTCGTAACACCGAACTCCTTGGACTGGTGAGGTACTCATCCCTAATGAGTATAGTCGGTCTACTAGGTCACATGGAGTCGCTTCCCATATAGGACATCATAGATAATCCATAAAGGGCCTCTTGTAGTTAATCCACATAGGGTCTCTTAGAGCTTATCAACACATGGTATCTTATAGCAGATCCACACAGGGTCTCCTATAGCCAATCCACACAGTTTCTATTGGAGCTAATAAAAATAGGGTTTCTTGTATCTAATCCACACAGGGTTTCTTGTGGGCAATCCATACAAGGTTTCTTGTGGTCGATTCACATAGGGTTGCCTGTCAGTAGTCTTAGGGTCCTAGCCAGCCACAAGATATTCGTACATTGAATGCTTAATTTTGGGAGAATACACTACTCAAGCCATTCGTCATATTCCAACATCCACAAAAACCTACTTAGATAATGCCAAAAAAATTCCTCATCGTGAGGGTACCAGGGCCGTAAAAAGCTCGTCAAAAAGATTCCCTATTTGAAAGATATTGGCGTTTTAGTAAATAGGGCCTGATTGTGTTCGATCCTGGTCTGACATGTCCAACCTGACCCGGGGGTCCCATTTGACTTGACCAGGTTTGGCTGACCTGACCCGATTGGGCCTGGTTCGGTCCAGTCCAACCTAAAAAACTAGGTTAGGCCCATTAGGCCTTGCTGGGCCCACCTCGATTCGTCTGTGGGTCCAGTCTGCCGGGTCGCCTAGAGAGCATGATTTATCTGGTTTAGCCTCCACTGGAAGGCTGATTTTCTTTCCCAGATCAGGTTGTCCAGTGGCCCGAATTTATCCGGTTGGCCCGACGTGCCAAAGCGGTCCGGATTTACTCCATCCTGGGCCACCCTGGCAACCTAGTTCGCACTCCGACCCGACCCATACAGTAGGTTTGTCTCCTCCATCCTGGACGCTAAGAGTGCATCTAGTTCGTGTGCCCCACGACTAGCTTAGGTGGATGCCTTGTTCAATCCCACATGCGGTCCTCAATGGAACACATGCCAGGGGAAGCCCTGTCCCGCACAACATAGGCGATTCCGCTGATGCGTCCGGTTGGCCGCGTCGTGCCTCTGCCAGCTACCGACCCACTAATGGTTTCTACTGTCACACCGCTATGGCCCATTTCAGATGCGGCCCACCTCAGCGTGTTGTTATGGTGTGCCGCCACCTGCTCGCGACCACTGGAGTTAGCCACTATCAGGATTTTCCGCAGACCACCGATTTGTATCTAGTGGTCCGTTCTTCAAACCGTCTGCACCTCCAACTCCATGCGGTGCGATATTCCTTACTATGGACACAAAAATGCTTTTCCGTAAACCCAGATGTTCTGCCATGAAGAACTTACAAGAATGTACAAATGAGGAGGGGACTGAGCCTTGATCATTTCGGCCCGCACCTTCCACATTAGAGTTTAAAACATTGGAAAAGAAGATTTAGGTTCTATCTACAATTTAACCCCCATGAAAACCCTAGAGAATATACTCCCTCCCACAAGAACAATCGATCTGCTGATCAACCTATTTGTGGGTTGATCTATGTTTCTTGTTTTAGAATGAAGAACAGGGAAACTCCAAATACAAAAAGTAAACCCCTACTTGGGATAGATTCATTCCTAAAATGACCTGTCCATAGATATTCACATTATGTTCGAAGACATTTTCATTCATCACTCTCTGATCCCATTCTTCAAGGTGCATCGTTATCTCTAGCGATTATCTGGAGTACTTCATTAGAGAAAAATTCCTAACCATATGTCAGAGAAATTTTATCTCTGATTATCCAACCCGTTATCTCATTAAAATAGAAACACATCACAGCATTTCTGTTACGCCGCATTGTCACATTTTTACACTTCCATTAATGAGTTGTTACAATATAAATTTAAGAGCCTCATTACTGGGATTAATTTAATGCAACTCGTTGTCACCTCATCACCTCCGCCGCCACATTTCTGATGTGCCACCACTCAACGATGAAGGGAAACAGATAAAATAAAATAAAATTTTAAATTCTTTTATTGTTCTTCGAAATGTCTGAAAACTATCTTTTCTTTTTGATCCTCACTAGTTGAGGTTAGGTCCTTCATAAGAGAATCAAGTCATTCTAACTTCAATAGTTACCTAAAATTATTTATCCGAACACCAATTTAAAATTTAGAAAAACTATCTTGCTTGTTTACTTAAATGAACTGAAAAAAGTTCAAAATTCAATTCTAGAATATTTGGGCCTCAGAATAAGGTGCCATTTAAGCCTCTTGGTCTCAAAATAATCCCATATAATTTAGAAAACATTACATAGAACTTTTTGGGACATTAACATCTTACAGAATTATTAAATATTCGTTCATCTCTTGGAAAATGATTTTAAAACAAAAATATTATCCATTTAATTATCCTTTTGAGAAATCAATGGTCTTTTAACTGATCAAATATTTACAATTTGTTGATGATAGAACTTCTAAGGACAATTTTTTCTGTCACTCTCCATTAGAACATTATATTTATACTTCTCTTATATTCCCATAATTTAATGAATGTTATACTACTTAGGAATCTTTGTTTTGTGGCGACCTTCACATTTTTTATGTACTTCTAAGAGGATGTTTTTAAACCCTTTTAACGATTTTGGAATTCCAAAAAGGAATTTTCATGTATTATCCTTTTATTTTTTAAGTAAATTGTGTGGAAACAATTTATTGAAGGAGGGGACTACGTAACACCCCATGATTTTATGGTATGACTCTTTTTAAATTTAACTTTTTTGAAAACATAAGAGCTTAAAAAATGATTAAATATTGTAATTTAATTATTATAGTTATCTCTTAGATGTTGGGAATAAAGGGAATGAATGAAATTAAGTAAACTATATAAATATAAATTACACATGTTTATAAAATTAATTTATGTTTTATCATTTAATTAGAAATGAAATCCCATTGAAGGATGTATTTTTGTGAAAAAACTACTTTTATTCCCATGATGAAATTTTATATTAATTGATTAAATTAATCACTATTAGTGAAATATATTATATTTTATATATTCAATAAAATATTTAAACATTCATTGAAAATATTTTTAGAGGCATATGATAAGAATAAATGTAATTTTACACTTAAAAATGCTATATTTTTTAAAATGTAGTTTCACGACCTTTTAATGGTGAACTTGTTTCTAATATAAATTTTGAAACTTTTATAAATTATTTTTTACCAAATAAATATTATTGTTGAAATGAAAATAAAAAAATTTACATTAGTTAAATTTTTGGTATTTTCAGATAAGTTTCAATTTGGATAAATAGAAATGTGACTATTAGAATAAAAAAGTGACCATTAGGAAAAGTAATGTGTTCATTAGAAAAATAACCTCACATATTAATATATAAATAAAATTTAAGAATCTAATAAATTATAATATATTATATTAATATCATTGAAAAAGTTAATAAATATTTCAAAAATGAAAAATTAAATTGTTGATATTTCTGTGAAAAAAATGATTATTTACAATTTTATAATTAATATAAATTTTTAAAAGAATATTTAATTAAAAAAAATATATTCATATATTTAAAAGTTTTTTGTTGATTTTATGATAGTCTTAGGAGAACTTAATAAAATTTTCTAAGTATTGTAAAAGTAGTTATAATTTTAATTTTTTTTAATAAATGAAGATTTTAATTAAAAATTAAATTCCTTATATTTATAAAATTATTTTCATAAAATGGAGTTCATTTTTGAATTTTAATCTTTGAAAAATTCTTAGGGTGAATTTTTGGAATTTTTCAAAGATTCTTGAATTTTTGGTGAATAGTAAAATACGATAATTTACGGTATAAACACATTATAAGTTAAATAAAATATTCCTTGAGTCATTTATAGTGTAATAAATGCAATATAAAACTAAACATAATTAGTTTATTATATTGGGAGATAATTTTCAAAGTATTCATAGTATTGAGTCCAAATAATAAACAATTGAATAAAATATTCAAAAAAGACCCCTCTCATCCACTAAAAATACCACCCCTCACCACCCCTTCTCCTCACACATCCAAAGCCTTGAAGAATGTAAACTTTCTGACCATTTCCTATACCTAAACATTCCCCCATGTTCTTGAATTTATGGTCTCACTAAAATATAATTTTAATGTTCTTAAATGAGGTTCTTAAAGAGAATAATTTAAGAAGTAAATATCCACTTGTGTTCTTTTAATTTCCTTTCAATTTCTTTTCTTTTATTATCCTTTACTTATCATCTCTTTCCAAAAATGAATTATAACTCTATTATATTATATATACTGGAATTTTTTATGATAATTTGATATCCTTTATCAATTATTTATTCTCTTTCCTATTTTATTCGAAAAATGAAAACATCACCCGTGAGGTACAGATTTACTACCTTCATGGACGATGGGTTTTCATTTTTCAATTTTTCCTTCAAGACTGGTCATAAAACCATTTTTATTGATAAAAAATGTTATAATATATATATTACAACCTATTTAATGTTCTTTAACTATTATATATACATGATATTAATTAACGAAACAAACTAGTTCGTGATGATATAAAGCCCAAATAATCCAAATGTTTATCATTAACATTTTATCTAATTAATCATACTAATATATATAAAAATGATATATAATGATATTAAATATTTTAAATGTTAATTAATAAAATATTACTTAAATTATGGTTATCTATTCCAATTTCACATGATCTTTCATACATGTATACAAGTGAAAAAATTGTGAATACCAAGGAAACGAACACTTCCGAATGATGAAATTGAATCTTATAACATTACAAAAAGTTTTTTAATGAACTAAATAAAATTATACAAAATCAAATAAATTTTTAATATTTTTTTAATTAAATTATTTATTAATATAATTTCATTATTCAGGATTTTAAGTATAGGTGATGAACACTTTCAGAAATAAGGTAAGGGTTTTCCTATCTAACATTTTTTTTCTGTGAGATATTCCATGTTCACCACTATATATTGGGTGTGTTTTATGTATAATTAAATTTTATATATAATATCATGAATCTATTTATCTTCATGTTATCCTATGTTTAATTTTAGGAATATTAATTTGTGGTCATACGATTCAATTTATTACAATGTGGTGTGGGACTCTATGAGAATTTTTTCTGCATTCAGGTTACTCTTTCTCTCTCTATAACCCAATATAATTCTTAATTATACTTATGTAATTTTACTAAATTTTATTTTTCTCTTTCAAAAAATAATTATCATGCTCAATTCTTCTTTCTTTAATGGGTAAATACATGGTTTATAAAGTTCTCTTCTCAATTATTCCTGATAAGAAAAACTGATTTAAGGTGAATTCCCAATTTCTTACCCATTTTCATGTGAAATACATAATCCATTTTAATCTAAAATTATTGTACCTAAATCCATCATTTTATACTACGAAACTATCCTCATTAGTTTATAGTTTTATAAAAAATTATTCTCTTTTCTATTTTAATGTACCTTTAGTATTTTCTATTAAACTGCACCAATGTGGCTCATTTATAAAGTTTCTTAAATACTATTTTTACATGTTTTCTCACTAGTTTAAATAACTTTTTGACTCAAATATAATACAACTTTCCCCACCTTTTATTTTCTAGGATATACATGTTTAATGTTTAGTTTATGACAAATAAAAATTATTTTTCAAAAGAACACTACTTTTCAAAGAAAAATGGTATTTTTTCAAGAGTTTCTCAAGGAATTTTTTAGAGTACCTATGTATGATTTTGATTCAAATATTTCAATGTTTTATTGTACAATTTTATTGAATATATCTTTTTAAATTTATTATTTGATATATGAGGAATGCATTGGACTTAGTAAGTAACAGGTTAGGCCTGCTATAGCCCCTCAATGCATTGGTAGGTATCATGATACAAACTAGACCGAGTTTTGGCCAAGACCTTACCCATTTTTGTAGAATTCTTGGCCGAGGAATTGATGGTATGTTTATGGTGTACAAAATTATGAAATCCATAATTTTGAAATTATTTATTGATAATTCATGTGATTATTCGACTAGTAGAATATATTTGGTTATGTTTTTTTCTCATTTAATTATTTATGGACTTATTTAATCAGTTTTAAATACTTCCATATTATGCTCTATATTATTGTTTAATGAAATCTGTTTTCAGTTATTCACCCTGCCTTATTTTTTATGACTATTTACGCTGTGTTTATTACCATTAATTTTAATCTTATATCACCCCTTTATTATTCTTCATTTTTCCCAAGGATGAAAAGATGTTTATTATGAATGAATTTCATGGATAATATAAGAGTTTATTTATTTTTCTATTGGTGGTTTAATTTTGTTTTTCCTATAAATTAATAATTAATAATTTATGTATGTATCTGGTTTTCCAAATTTATTAAACTATTAAGTTCTTTGGTATTAGATCTCTTGTTCATGGTACCAAATGTAATTATGTAAGGTACCTACTCCAAGATATTGGATTCAGGGTCTTTAAAATACAAATTAAAATAGTGAAAACTCAGAATAAGTTATTTCAATGTAAAAAGAATTTATATCCCAAAATCTTTAGAGGGGTCATTAACATTTGTACCATCAGATTTTGTATGAACATCTAACCAATGTTCTGTTTGGGAGACTTGGTGCCCAAAATTCTTTGACTTTACTAAACAAAGATAAGTCAAAAATTTAATATATGAAATAGATGATGTTATCTTATAATTATTTAAACAATTGAAAATATTACTAGAGGAAATATTTTTATGAAAAAACTCTTTGACCCAACAGTGTGTTGGATGATTTATTTATGTATACATGATGTATTTTTCATTGAAAAATATATAGATAAATAAAATATAATTTAATAGTAATGTATGAAATGTTATCTCTTTTTCATGTGCATGTATATATGTAAATTGAGATTAATATAATATTATATATTTCAATACCAGATGCTTTTCATGGTGATTGATATAAACAAAAACCTTCCATTCCTCTCTAGGTACCCCTTCAGGTACCATATTATAAATCTCTTTAGTGGTCAATGAATCATATTTGAATTCATTCCATAATTTCCTTTTAAAATCCTTCCATTTCATAGCTAAAATTTTGAATATCCACTTTCATGACATATGATCTTTAATGGTAAAGTGGAATTACATATGCACAAATAGATTCATTTTTAAAATATTAGAATTTAATAATAAAATGATATTCAATTAAACCATAATTTATTAAAATATTCTTTATCTGGGAATCAAAGAATTAATTTTCCAAGATTAAGGTATATACCACCATTCACTATAGAAAATGAGAAGGGTAACCAACCCTACCACTAGCAAGACTTGAATATGAACAAATAATCTTACAACATCATCCTGGGGACCCCATAATTGTAAAATGGGACAACTATATTAATTATTTTCAAATTTTAGATATATGATCTATTCAAATTTACCTTCATAGTAATATTTTTTCCATATATTATTTAAAAACGTAGTATTATAAAAAAGTGCAATAAATTTATTCACCTTAAAATTTGTATCTATAACTGTCACCCTATGAAATTATCAAGAATAAATATGAGTGATGAAATGTTCATTCTATAATTAATCTGCTGAATGGGGAAGCACTATCTCAAATACATATGGGATGAATAAGGAGGGGTGTGCCAGATGCAGATAGAATGGAGGGTGTGTGAGATGCCGAAGGGGTGAAGATGAAGGGTGTCATGACCCATCTCTCGGGGCATGTTCCATGACTACCCCATTCCAACCTTCCATAGGCCAGGGGCAAGAAACTAGCACCAGAAAAGCATATCCCCAAAATAGGAAGGAATTTCCATTTTTTACTTGTATAGACACATCGAATAAGAACACAATAATAATCACTACTAAGTAAACTCATATAGAAAAAGTGTACTAAAAGTAAAGGGGCCTGAATACAGGCCTAACTAAAAAGTACATGTAAAACTGAAAATTGAAAAATTACTCATGGATCATTCACCGAGGATCCCACCTGAAGGGTAGGTACATCTCAATGATCTTGTGTGGGTCAACGCATACTGATCATGTGTGGGTCAGATAATATGTGGGTCAGCGGGGGTTAGTATCTATCGATCCTGTGTGGGTCAGCAAGGGTTATTTTCTATCGATCATGTGTGGGTCACCAGTAGTTCCTCTTAACATAATAAGATGATCTAGCTTACGACTAGTCATCTGTACTTTTGTACTTAATTTATACCATGTGTGAGATGAGACTTTAACCTTCCTGGTGTTAACTTCGTGGTGTTACTTATGTGGTACTTCTACCTTTGTGGTGTTACCTCTATAGTACTTCTATCTTTGTGGTGATACCTATGTAGTGCTTCTATCTTTTTGGTGTTACCTGTTTTTTCCTTCTATCTTCATGGTGTTACCTATGTGATACTTCTACCTTCATGGTGATTCCTATGTGGTAGTTATATCTTTGTGGTGTTACCTATGTGGTGATTCTATCTTTGTGGTGTTACTTGTCTCATACATCTACCTTCGTGGTGTTATCTTCATGGTGTTACTTGTGTGGTACTTCTATCTTCATGGTCTTACCTATGTGGTACATCTACATTCGTGATGTTATATTCGTGGGGTTACCTGTGTGGTACTTCTACCTTCGTGGTGTTATCTTTGTGGTGATACCTTTGTGGAACATCTATCTTTATGATGTTACCTATTTGGTACTTCAACCTTTGTGTTGGTTCTTTCGTGGTGGAAAATCCACAACTTATAAATGGTAACTCGGATTGAAAATACAAGAGTACTGTTGAGTTCGAAGGGACGTGTTTCTGTTAGGCAGAGAAAAACCTCAGCCAACACAGGTCGAGGGTGAATGTTAATAATTTTCTAAACTTTTTTGAGGTACGTTTTGTAAACCCGTGAGAAACATTTTCTATCTTTTGAATGGGTTCTCAGATTAAAAATATAAGGGAACCGTTGAATTTGCTGCACTGGGATTCCATTAAGGAAGGATTCACTTTTATCATAGTAGGTCTAGAAAAAAAGTTGTGTTTTTGTAATTTTTAAATAATAATAAAAATAACATAGTTAATTTTTATATAGTTTCTTTCCCTCCAACAAACAAACAACAACGTGGGACCAATGGTGTCTCAAGCCAATACATGGCTTGACCTATCAAACTTATGTAATGACTTCATTTGGGAATTATGAGGGTTCTTAATTAACGAGCCCCCATTAATTCCAAATTTCATTATATACCCTCCCCCTCTCTTATTTATATGGAGCTTGGGGAGAGGTTTCAGAACTACTTCACCAAGAAAGAAAGTGCCGAGATGCCAAACCCTTGGAGGGAAAAGCCGGTTCCGGCATGCGGTGACGAGCGACATCGAAACCCCGAACCGAAAATCGACGATCAAGCGATGTATTTGGAGGCTAGCTGAGGGGACGACAAACACCAACCCAGTTCCTCAACCGCAAGCATTTCTCCATCGTTCTTCAGGTAGGGGTTTGATCCTTGTTTAAATTCAAGTGAATTTCTTGAACCCTTTAATCCTCCCTCATGATTAAGAGCTAATGCGCAGGGCGCGGGCCTAACAAAACACGCTTGAACCCTCCAATACTTTGCTCCCCATGCGCCCTCTGTGAAAGACTGCTAGCGCGACACCACCAACAAGCAACAAAGGAGGCAGCGCACCGACACATTCTACAAGAGGAGGTTGGGGCACTAAGCTGCGGCAGTCATCGGAGCGGTCGGCTCTGGCCCACTACGGGGATGGTACGACATGCCGTCACGCACATCCAGTGAGCATAGGGCTGTGACTCATTATCCATGACTATCAGAGGAGGCAATTAGAACATAAACCAGCCATAGAAGGAGAGGTTTCATGATCAGTGCACCGCCAGTGAGCAGGAAGGCAGTGAGACCAGCACGCCACTGGAGAGAAGAGGGTCGTGGCCGAAGCCATAACGGAGGCAGAACCCACACCTACCCTGCAGGTTCCGCAGTGACCGAGTGATTCCCATATGGTTCCACCATTTAAAAAATTAGAATGTCCTCTAGGAAATTTGGGAAACTGAGGGGAAATTCTCCCCCTTTCCAGCTCGGGCGGACCTCTGGCCTCACCCTTGTGGGTTGCGCCTCACGCGGCCGAGCCGCCCCCCCCCCCCACCATGTGTTCTGCCACCCAGCGGGCATGGACACTCTCTTTCGAGCCACCCATTTGGTTCACCCTTTGCGGGATGCCCCCTTGCATGCCTGGATGGACCTCGGTGCAGCCTAGACTAGGTTGGGCGGGGTCGGTCTGACATGGTCAGACCGGACCCGGGTCCAACCGGACCCAGAAACACTTAAAGGGACATATCTTATGAACCAGACATCCGTTTGAAGGATCTTCTACAATTATGGGATCCTTGGATTGATATGGTCTATTGGGTATAATATACTTGTGTTTTGGAGATAGTTGGAGTATCGCCGGGTTGGATCGAACCCAAATCCAAGAGGGACCTCGGAAGTAAAACGTTTATAACTCACAGACCAGGTGTCCTATTGACGGACCTTCTATCGTGTTGGAACCCTTAAAACATAGAAGTACTTTGGGTTACTTATATTTGGATATTATAGGTGGTCGTGGTATGACCGATATCTTGAGGGGAAAATTTTACGAAACTCAAGCGCACCGGGTTTGAGGAATCCTATGGCGGGTAGTAATGTGAAGGAAGATCATTGATCCTATGTGAATCAATATCTATCGATCCTCTGTAGGTCAACATCTATCAAATTCATTGTGGGTTAGCACTCAATGATCCAGTGTGGGTCAGCGCATATCGATCCTTTGTAAGTTAAATCCTGTGTGGGTCAGTGGGGGTTAGTACCTATTGATCCTGCATGGGTCAGATCCTGTGTGGGTTAGCAGGGGTTTGTACCTATTGATCATATGTGGGTCATCATTAGTTCCTATTAATAGAATAAGATTATATTGATGACGACCAATCATCTGTATTTCTATACTTAAGTTATAACTGTAGTGAGATGAGTCTTTAAACTTCATGTTGTTAACTTGTTGGTTTTACTTATAGGGTACTTATACCTTCATGGTGTTAACTATGAGGGACTTCTATATTTATGTTGTTACCTATGTTGTGCTTCTATCTTTGTGTTGTTACCTGTGTGTTCCTTCTATCTTCGTGGTGTTACCTATGAGGTCCTTCTACCTTCGTGGTGTTACCTATGCGGTACTTCTATCTTTATGGTGTTACCTGTGTGGTGATTTTATCATTTTGGGTTTACCTATGTGATACATCTACCTTCATGGTGTTATCTTCATGGTGTTACATATGGGGTGGTTCTGTCTTCATGGTGTTACCTGTGTGTAACTTGTACCTTCATGGTGTTATCTTCGTGGTGTTACATGTGTGGTACTTCTACCTTCATGGTGTTATCTTCATGGTGATACCTATGTGGTACTTATATATTCTTTTTGTTACCTATGTGGTACTTCTACCTTCTTGGTTTTACCTTCATGGTGTTACCTTCATGGTGTTATCATCATGGTGTTACCTATGTGGTACTTCCATATTCGTGGTGTTTCCTATGTGGTACTTCTACCTTCGTGGTGTTATCATCGTGGTGTTACCTGTTTGGTAGTTCTATATTCATGTGTTTCTTGTGTGGTACTTCTATCTTCATGGTGTTATATATGTGGTATTTCTACATTCATGGAGTTACTTTTGTGGTATTCTTCCCTTGTGTATGATATGGTTATATCTACATAACTTAGGTATATGTATGGGAATATACCTAAGTAGAGATGATGCATGTTGCTTCATGGTTTGAGATTGAGGTCTTTCTTTGTGGTATATACTTTGTGGAACTCTGTGATACCTATGGGGGTTTCAGAGTCCCTACTGAGTAACGTTATACTCACCCCTTTATGGGATATGCCCGCACCTTGTTGTGTCTTATGCAGATGACAAACAACATTTACCGATGTTGAGGGAGCCGGGACCAGATAGTAATCAGAGGTGGAACATTTGGCGTGACATGAAGCATAGAATACTGATCGTGAAATGTAACTACCCATCAGGTAGGATCTTCGGTGGAAGATCCATGAGTTTTTTTTTTCACTTTTCAGTTGTACTTGTACATTTCATTTGGGATTATATTCTAGGCCCTTTACTTTCAGCACACCTTCACTACCACAGTTTACTTCGTAGTGCTTCTTGTTGTATTCTTGGACTATGTGTCTATATAGGTTAAAAAGAAAATGCCTTCTCGCTTGTGGGTTATGCCTTTCTATTGTTAGTTTCCATCCCCTAGCCTATAGAAAGTGGGCATGGGGTAGTCATGGCATAGAATTTGAGGGACGAGACGTGACAAACTGGTATCAGAGTATTCGGTTCTATCGAAGAACTATGTCTCTGATATTTTCAATGTGGAAATATTGTTAAGTATTTTGAGTGAAATTTTTAGATAAAAGAGTCCAATGTTGATGTGGTGTCCAACGTATCCATACACCAGGACCTTGAATTCTAATTTCTGATTTGGTGCACGAAAACACTGATTGCGTGTTTTTTGGAAATGTTTTTCCTTGGTTTCTTTATATTCATCTCACTAGGAGTAACATAAGGACTATGGTTCATCTGTTTCTTATCAAAATAGTGCCATGTAGACATCCATCTAGGATTCCCAAGAGAGTAAATGATAACTTCCCACTGAGCGTTGAGGCCTCGGTGTAGGGACCTCTTATGGTGTTATAACCTTCAGGTGGTGTACCTGCTATACCACTGCCCGTTGGTCAATAGTTACAACTGGCGGTACTGGTAGAGGACACATGTAGGCTTAGTGCCTTACATGTGTTTCATCATCAGATACCCCTCAGGTTCCATGGTGAGACCGACTCACAAGCCGCTAAGGACTAGCTTGAGGAGGTGGTCGAGTTTCCATCTAGCTAGGGAACCCTTAGATTAGATGGTTGTTAGGGTAGAGAGCCTTCTGTGTGTCTCAGCAGGATGATGACATTGTTTAGATTACCCTGATATTGTAAATATGTGACTTTTTCTATAGAAAAGTTTGAGAACCTTCCTCAGATAAGAGGTTCTCTTTCCATAAAGAGTTAAGGGATGAGTGTTCCCTAGAGTTTCTACAGCTTCAGCAGGACAACATGTCTGTAGCTGAATATTCATCGAGGCTTAACGACCATCCTAGGTACTCTATTAATATAGTACGGTCGGTGATTTGGGGATCGGACCTCCGAGCGAGGAGTGTTTATTGACATCCAAGCCATCACTATTACTCTATGAATTTCTACTTATGTTAGGGTGCTTGAGAGTACCTTTGTGGTTTAATGTTCTTTAGATGAGTAGATGCAGTCAATAGATGTTAATGGTGGGAAATGAGGAAACTGAACCCAGTCTCAGAGACTTGGGTCTATAAAATGGTTTGGGAAGAGGAAGTCATAGGGACAAATGAACATGTAGGGTAGCAGACATGGAAGTGGAGCTATGAGAGTAGCATGTACTGGTATACATTTTGATATTTTATAACCAAAACCTCAATGTGGTCCCTACTAGATTCAGGGAGCTAGATGACTAAAGAAGGGAGTAGTTGCATGCAGTCAAGGATTGTGACCCAAGGCCTCTAGGAATGATTAGAGGTACGATCTATGTCTACTACTAGTGTATGTGTTAATAAAAATATGAACTAATTATTCTTTAATTCCAAGAATCTTGTTCCAGACCTAGAGTTTCCAGCTAAACTATTTACTTGGCCCTTACGTCTGGAGATACCTTTGGCAGGAGACTCGATAATCACACCTATTCCAATGGTATGATCTGACCCTTGAGGCGAGAGTTTCAGTAGGAACTTCTTAGTGGCAACATCGAGGATTTATGAAATTTGTTTGGGTATGGACTAGACACCCACAATTCATATTCGGATTAACTGTATAAGGAAAAAAGTTTGTGTTTTGTATACAAAATTGGAATGAGGTTTTCCTTGGTCGATTAAAAAAAGGAAACCAAGGTAGCACATGATAAACTCATGCATAGGATGGTGTAGCTGATCACTCTTTTTTTGGCCATCCTTATCCTCGTGGAAACTGGAGTTTTGAGTTTTCAGTTGCCAACCGAAGTGGAAGAGTGTGGGGACATCTTTTCAAAATATGTTTCCATGATTACCTGCCCAAAGGAAGAGGTAATTATGCGTTGGGTGGGTACTACCAGAGTTTTGAAACCGAATTCTCTAGGGTAGTGGCACCCTTAACATCTTTGACGAAGAAGGGAGAGCCTTCTCAGTGGACGTAGAAGTGTTTGAATAGATTTTAGGATCTGAAAAAGGATTATTTATAGATTTTATCCAGGTCTATGACCTTAAGATAGTATATACTTTTGGGAAGAGGAATGTGGTAGAAGACACACACAGTAGGAGATATGGTCTACATCTACTGAGTGAGGCGTTAGAGCTGCTAGTCGTGCTGCGGATATCAGGGATAATGAAAGAGCAACTTACCTTCAGTCTATGACTGTCACTCCACCAATTATTCAGTGAATTCTGGAGGCAGAGCTTGGGACGTTGATTGCGAAGCCTGATGTGATCATATATCCTCAAGACAGTCTCTTGAAGGATTTTTTTGATTGTGGGGAGCATTTCATCCTCTTTAGAGGATGCACCAAGGTTCCAGTGATGCTTCAAGAGGAGTTGTTAAGGGAGATCCATACATCCCCTTTAACAGTACACCCTTGAGTGGAGAAGATGTACCAGGACCTCCAGTGTCAGTACTGGGTGACAAGGATGAAGGAAGCAGTGGTAGATTTCGTATCACGATGCCTAACATGTAAGCAAGTGAAGACTACACAGATCTAGTAGAAGTCTTATTCTGACAGGAGTAACAGACCTTTCGTGTTCGAGGAGGGAGAGCATGTATTCCTACCGGTCTCACCTCGATGAGGTTTATTGAGATTTTTCTGAGGCAACAAGTTATCACCGATGTTTATTAGACTATCTCAAATACTTAGGAGGATTGGAGAGGTGGCATACTTCTTGGAACTTCCATCACAGTTGGATAGGGCACACGATGTCTTCCATATATCCCAGTTGAGGAGATATGTGCATGACACATCTCACGTCATCGACCATGGCGAGCTGGACTTTGATGATGGGGCGATGTTTATGGATGTTCCAGTATAGATTGGTGATCGATAGGAGCAGGTCCTTCATGGGTGGTCAGTACCTCTGTCATGCGTTTTCTAGTGGCATGGGAACCTCCAAGAGAGAACATGAGAGAGAGAGTCACAGATTCATGCTTAGTTTCCCCATTTGTTCCCTTAGTCTATATTGTGTCTTTCGGGGATGAAAATCTCTAAGGAGGGGATAATGTAAGGACCCTAATTTTCCATGTAATGTTTTTAATTATATTAAATTATTTCGAGAGCACAAAATCTAACAGTGCATTATTCCGAGGCCCGGAGTGCCCGAAATGATCCGTTGAAGTTTTCTTAAGCTTTAATTAGCACGCATAAGCAGTTTTTCTGAAGGGAGACCAATGGATCATCATCTTTCAGTGTGGTCGATGAAATTCTAATTGGGAGTTGATTGGAATCAGTATAACAATTCTTCTTAGTAATTCATATCATTTAATCAAATAAAATTGAACAAATAATATATATTTCAAAAAAATCATGCAAAATTAATATAAATGATAATAGATGCATTGTACTGACAAAGAAAATATACATATCTATGTCAATTAATGATTTCACATATTATTAAAGTGGTTGATAAATTAGTTGTTGACTATACATAAAATCATTTTCTCCTTCAATCATTTCATTTTCATACTCCATCATTGCATCATCCAATTCATCTACCCTTGAAAGAGAAATATTTTTAATATCATAATGAATGAATAAGTTTATTTCTTACTGTTGATGAGATTTAATTTCAGATGAAAAATCTTCCACCCCATTACCAGTATCATAAAATTCAGTTTGTTTTATGTGAACAAGTACACTCCATCTTTCATCTATGAAATCATCCACATAATATAACATTTTCACTTGTGATAAGAAGATATACGAATCATGTAATTCATAGTCACAGAGATCCATCAAGTGAGAGAACTTTTATTAAGAAAATTGCAAGGAATCTCTTTTGACACCCCTTTTAATATTGACCCACATGAATTTGAAAAAAACTGAAAAATGATAATGTTTGTTAATTTGATAATATCAAATAATTTTCTATTGTATCCCTATCCAGAAATATTAAATATACCTTTATTGTATGCTTTCAAACCCTCTTCCCAATTGACTGTAAAAAATTTAAATCGATTGACATTGTAAGCATTGATTTTTCTAGACAATTTTAGATGACCTTGCTCCCAAAACATTAAATCTTTTGAAAAATCCTCCTATTTATCAGTATTCATGATCTTCAAAAAGTAATATACATGATTAGATTTACAAAATAGGTGTCAACCTAATATATGTAATTATTAAAATATTTGTGGATGTACATGATGTAGAAACAATTATAAAATCATTTTACCAACTTATTTTGTTAAATATTTTCCATTTCATATTCAACCTCTCTTACGTCTCTTTTTTTTTATCTTGAGATCACTAATAGATGGATCTGAAATTTCACTATTCATAAGCACATATTTATGTGTCTGTAATAATTAAATTTCTGTCAGTGTAACATTTGACATCCTCCCAACAGATTAATCAATAGAAGGATGGATTTTTGTTTTCCCATGTAGTGGATATTGAGTTGATGTGTCATTAAAACAAAAAACCTAATTGAATATTGTCTCAATAGAAGCCAAGTATCTCAAAAAAATATAAGAAACTCTTTTTCGAAATATCCTTAAAAAATATACACTTTTTTATTGACAATTTTTACATGTATGATTTAAAATGGCCATGATATCTATATAATATAATAAATAAAACAAAATTATGTATTTTATAAAGTTCTAAGAATTATTCTATTAATATGAAAAAAATATAAATAAGGTACCTATAAATTGGATACATCCATCGATAATGTATGGGGACACCTAATTAAGTTTTCTCAACCAAATTCAAAGTTAAATGAATCATTGTAGTAAAATCTAATAGAGGAGAGATCTTAAAAATTGCACAAATTGTTAACAAAAATCTCTTTTGAAGGTTTTCAAGATCAGCTGGTTATAGAGTTTTCTGACATGGTTATCTTAATAATGTGAAAACATGGATTAAAATTGGAGTATCCTTTTTAGGTAATAATATATGCAACGAAAGTGATAGTAAATTTTGTAACAAAATATTTGAGTTATAGATTTTTAGTCCATGTATCCTATGATGTTTTAAGTCGAAACAACATGATATGTTACTAGAATACCCATCATATATGATCACGTGTTTTAAAATGTTATGGAATGCATTTTTTCCCAATTTCTTTTTACAAAAATTACAAGATCGTTCTTTATATTCTCATATGGAAAGAGATCACAATTTATGTTTATTATTGTTAATTCCCCCCAAGCATTTAAATGTTTATTTGATTTTACATTCTTGTTATTAAATGTGAATATATAATAGTTAAAAATATTCTTCTCAATATAAAAAAACATCAATATTATATCACAAAAAATTAAATTCCTAGTACAAAATTTTGAAGAATATAAAATTTTTCTTCCATTTTTGTGTTCTAGTTTCACTTTAAGATGTACTTTGAACTCATTTCCTATTTCCATTCAAATGTTTCAACTTCGCAAATTCTGTTTCAATATTTCCAAGTTCAGCCAATAAATCATAACCATTAAACAACTTTGGAGGTGGAATACAATCAATAGAACCATTTAATTGTTTACTTGTTCAATCAAAATATATGATATCCATGGAAATTTTTTTGATGAAACAAAAAGAATAATTTTTTTACTGTAAGGTATTCATTCGAGCTGAAAATAAAATTTAAAAATAGTAAAATCCAAACTCATGTAAGTGTTCCAACAAAATAAGGTGTAAAGTCCAGGGAAGTCACTAATGGTCCACATTAGAGGAGCATGCATTTTGAATAATTTTTTAGAATATTCATTATATCTATCAACATTGTTGCTCAATAATTCCTATAATTCATCAATTAGAGGCTGAAAATGTACCTCAATACCATCTCCATAAATTGTTTTTCTAAGAATAATCATCAAAATGATAAAATTTATTTGTTTTATACACATCTAAAGAGGCGGATTGAAAGAGATCAAAACAACCGATGGAATGATATAATTGGTGCTCAATGTCCCAAATGGGTTGAATCCTTTGGAAGCTAATCCCAATCAAACATTCCTAATATTAGATGATACATATGGATGTAATGAATCAATTTTCTTCCATAACATTGAATCTATTGGATGTTGCATTAACCCATAATTTTTATTATATATAGTATTAAACTTTACGTTCTTAGTTATTTTTAATAACATGAATAATCATTTTAATCAAGGATTCAAAGGTATGTAAAAAAATCATTTTCATGTGTGTTTGTTTTTTTATAGTAGTATGTTGATTCAGATTCCCAACATCACCTATTGAGAACCATCAATAAGAAAACATTTTTTTGAATCATGTCTGCTTGAATCCTCTCCCCAATAAAGAATAAACTCTTTGTTTATCACACAATAATTTCAATATTATAGGCATGAACTTATTTTTAATTACAGAAAAGAATTTTATTTGATATAACTTGAGCTAAAAATAATGTTTTGAATATTTCAAACAACAATTATATAGCACATTATTTCCATTTTAAACATTATTAGGAAACACATTTTTAATATTATTGAAGTTATTTCATTAATTTAGTCTCCACATAATCAACCTTAGGATCCATTTATTAGTTAAAATATTGATTCGGTTTTCCAATAGTTCCAAAAACACCACATTTCATGTTTCAATTTGTAAAAACCTTAACTGGTTATTCTGATACATTTTGATTTTGATGTTTTTTCTTTAAATTTAGAATGCATCGTTTATAAGGATTTTCTTATCATTTTCCAATATCAATGAAATTCTGAGATTATTATCTTGATTAATATCAGTACTCAAACTTTCTATAATGCTCAATTCTCCATGAATGTCCAAGAAAAATATTGAGTAGGGAATGTCTTCAATATCAAGGGTATATAAACGTAATGTATCTTCAAACATATTCTAAATTTAAATTTAGGACATAAAAATATTACTATCTCCTCAACATATTGATTGAAAATTTTGAAATTTATAAACTTATCCAAACACATAGCATACCAAGGTGTGTTCCTTGTTAATGTAATCTAGATTTTATACATATATTTCAAAATGTGCCTACTCTTTATTTTAAAAAACAAAAAAAATAATATTATTTAATTTAAAAAACATTTATAATTTTTTAAAAATCAGTAATATGAAAACCACTTTTTTCTCTTTAATTTTATTACTCCTTTGAACAACATCATTTTTTATATTTTAATTTGAATCAATATAATCCATTACATGATATAGGAAGAGTTCATCTAAAATTTATCTGATAGAGTAGTTTAAATTAATCCTTAAAATAGAAACCCCCACATTAAATCCAAAAAATCATATGATAACCTTAATCTAATGAGAAAAAAATAATAAATAATTAGAAAATCACCACAAAACATGAAAAATATATAAACAAGATAAAAACAACTTGAAATACACAAATAATTCCAATTAAAAATTAATTTTAATGAAACCAACTTTTAATTCCAAACATCCTTTAAATAATTAATCATATTAATTAATGTTAATTATCACATTTATAAAAAAAACTATTATACAAAATGAATTAAAACATATTTTTAACAATCATCCAAATTATGAAAATTCTTCAAATTGAAGTAATATTAACAGAAAATGTATTTTCCATTCAAACATCCATTAAACATATTTATCATAATCATTTTATATCTACGTGAGGGATTATAAATAAATGAAATCTAGGTTATTGAATTTAAAGACCTAAATCAGGGGAACTAACTTGAAACTTATAGCCCGTGGAAATGATGATGAAATTCCACCTCAAAAGTGCCAATTCCACCATAAAAATTTAGAGAAACCTAAAAATCACAAAATTTCAAATTTAGTTTGATACAAAATTGAATAAAAAGATAAAACACACAGCTGAAAGAGGGTGAAAATGTTCACTTTTAATGAACATCACTAAAATGGGTCTCAAATCACTCATTAAAAACCCTAAAAAGAAAATATTGATAATATAATGCACCCAAATACATTAGGGTTTAACCATGGGATACGATGATCCAAAAATTGGAGTATGAGAGAGGGAGGATGGGGATTGGGGGAATGTGGGCAACGGTGATGGGGAAATGTGGGGTTGTGGTGAGGGGAAATGGCGGTGGTGGTGAGGACAAATGGGGGTGGTAGTGAGGGGAGAGGTCGGTGGATCGAGTATCATAAATGATGGGAACTGATAACTGGAGTAGTGGAACATGGGGTAGTGGTGAGGTAGAATAGGGGGAGTTAGTGTGGGGAGAGGACATCATCGATGGGGCTCAGGATCAGGGAGAGTGGAAGATCGGGGGAGAGGAGGGGGATTGGAGAGTTAGGAGTGTATTTTTTATGAAAAACAAATTGGGGTCGATTTTTAAAAACTGAAATTAATTGATTGAAATAATTTTTATGCAACTATTTTGGAAACCAACACTAATAAATATCTGCTATTACTCTATTTTTTTTTATTGTTTTATTCCTTCAAATTCATATTTTTTGTTATGGTTTACAATTGAATGTTAAATATGAAATAAACTGCTAAATATATGGTTTAATAATGATAAAGACTCTGAGGAGTCCCACAAACTCATAGAATATATATCTAGTTATTTATATTAGTAAAAAGGTGAGATAAGTTCACTAAAAGGGGATTCTATCAAGTGAAGTGGAATAAAATGTTTTCATCCCTAGAAAAAGATTTTTGTAATAATATTGTTGTTCTAGAAGTGGAAAAAATCAGGAAAATACCCCCAAAAGAACTATGAACTCATGATACATATAAAGTAGAAAACAAAAATCATGATTTTTATTTTGGACATGATAATGTAAAACTCTTACAATATTATTTTTGGAGTTATAATTTCCAATAAAGTCAACACTAAGAAATGTTAAATCATGTATAGAGGCCTAAGAATTTGAATCATGAGTGTAACTAGTAGATGATAATGAAAAAATATAAATCAAGGAATAGTGAGTTATTATTAAGCACAACATAAAATAAAACCATTACAATTACCATTTTATCCTTTGGGAAACAAGTTCAATAAAACAATTAAATAATAACACCTACAAAAAATATAAAAATGATTATTTAAATAATATTTAATAAAGTTCACCGTTACATTAAATAAAATATTACAAGCATATAACACATGATTTCATAATCACGAGTTAAAAAATAAGAAACATTGAAGTAAAAAGTATTTATAGTTATAATAATATCGAAGAGTGTTAACCTGAGATATTACTATATGACATAGAGAATGGACCATATAAATATTCCAAGGCTATTAACTTTAAAAGTGGAAAGATGGTTAAAATCTATTCAGTAAGATTTTATAGAAATTTAAAAAGATATATGTTAGTAAAGATAATAAATTATAATGTAATTATTGAACGGACTCCATAAACTAGAAATAAATTCATACAAGATCACAATAAAGGGAATATTATATGGGGAAATAGATAAAGATACATATAAATACCCAAAATATTATATGTGTATGTTTAATGGAGAATATCATTGATGGTTAGTGGGATATGAATAATTTATCCTCCCTTAGAATAATAAATATGGTGAAGTTGAAATTTTGAATTAATATTGGTTAGGTTATACTTTGGATTCATCTAGGATACTTAAATTAAGGTAATTATCCTAGAAGTTTTGGTGGAAAATACCCAAAGTAAACTTTTAGGTATTGGGTAATTAAATCGAATTTGGAAGGTAACTGCTGAATCTACCTTCTATCTAGTGTGATATTACCGGGTACCCATTAGAATGTACAATGGTGATGTATTTAGTTTTATCTAGTGGGTTACGATTTGGTAAGTGGTAGGATAATGGTTATCCACCTTTGGAGTAATTGGTATCTAGTGGATTTAATAATATATTTTTAAATTAGTAAAAAATAGGGATCATAGTTTATTGAGAAAAAAATATTCCCTTGAGTTCTATTAAGCTATGGTAATGGTATGGAGGTGGATAACAATCTCTCAAATCCCATTTTTTTCTTTATTTTATGTCAATATAAATTTTCTTGAAGGTCCCATCAATTTTTATGGGTCACCTCAGATCTCTCTTTTGACATCAGAGTTCAATGATTCATTGTGCCTTCTAAACTTTAATATGATGGATCAATTTTGGTGTCAATGGCCTTCATTTTCCACTTTCAACAACGTTATATTGGGATCATGGGGTTTTTAGTCATGTGTGATTGTGGATATTATTTTTAATAGGAATTTTATGGTTCATTTTTATTAATCAGTGGCCTTGATTCAATATTGGTTTAGTGCTCCACAAAACTGTAATGGGATTTATTTACTTATTTTCCAGTGTTCAAAAAAATTCCCTAGGAAATGGGATGTTCTTACTTCAACATTGTGGGTATGTTTCCCTAAACATCCATTACACATTCAAAATCAATCAACTATTAATTTTCTTGAAATTTTTTTTGGCTGATTTCTATGTTTGGATAGTAAAAAGAACAATTTTTTTCATCTAATTTCCCCTCGCATATGAGTTGAAGTGGATGTCTCAAAACCTCTAATGTAGGGTATTTGAATCCAATAGGGGGAAGAGTTTTTATAAAAACAACCTATTTTATTTGAATATTTTTCATATTATTATATATGTTGAAATCGTATTGGTCACATACCTCCAAATATTCATTGATAACGTAAAGAGGGGCTCGTAGTTCTCGATTTGATGAATCAATAGTTGAATGGAAAGGAGAAGGTCACTATCTTAGTAGTGGACAATGTGGGTAATAATGGTTTAGTTCTGGATAGTTCTATGTAGAATGATCCAATACATAAGAATTCTAATCTGAATGTTGTCCAAATCATTAAATTTTTTATGATTTATTTGGTCTCTCCAAGCCAATAATGTAATCTCCTTCGGGGTTAGTGGTAACTGAGGAGGTGAATATCATTGTTGTCAAAGAAACTGACCCCAATATTTATAATTCTATCTCCCATGTAGGGGTATCACTGTATAGAAGTTGAGATAATCTTAAAGTGGTGATACAAATGACAAGGGAGGGAGGTTCATTGGTTTGTAAGGGAGAGAGAACTCAATGCAAGGTACTGATGGTTGGATGAATGTTATAAATGGGTTTACTTCAAGAAGGATTTTTTTAGCTTAAATATGAGTAACTATTTTTGATGTCCTAGTAACAGAAGATATAGTTTTAGACCAAGGTGAGTCTGATCATGTAGATACATTTAAGGAAGGACAAGGACTATCTAAAGAAAAGTCAAGTGTTGAGGATTCTATCCTTTTTTCCAGAGACAGTGCATAGGGATTCTAGGACATAGGGTTTCAAAACCCAAGGAGGAAGAAGGGGTGGAAGGGACTCAAGGAATCGATGAAAAATATTCTAGTTAAGGGGAAGAAATCAAAATGGTGGAAGTATTATTCTTACCTTCCTAAACCCATAGAAATAATACCTGTCTTGAAGTCAAGGCCTAAGAATATGGACTGTTGTATCTTTATTTGTTATGTATATTTTGATTGGTTTTTATATATTAATTCATTGAATATTATTTGATTAAATATAAAATTAATTATTTATATTATTGTTTTTCATATTCTTATAAATGATGAAATTTTGAGAAATACTATAGAATATGTGGAAATTTTGGAATATAAATGTAGTTCGCATCGAGCCATGAAGCGGCTTAGTGTGAAAAAAAATGATGAAGAAGTCAAGTTTGATAGTTTAAGAGAATTATTAAAAAAAGTTAGGAGACACAAAAATAAACATCCATGAAAAAACGGAGCTTCCGCCAGAGTAATATGACTTTAAATACTGTATAATCATTACCCATGGTGAACCAGTAAAATTCAAGAAATAACTACATGGTGTGAAGTGGAGGAAATAAACATTAAGTGGTTATTATATCTGTCATAGCATGACACATATGGGTCATGTTTTGAAACTTTTGAATCTCCCAAAAGGTTGCTAGTCTTTAAATTGATACATGTGGTGAAAAATTATAGAACATTTGAGATAGGGAGGTTTTTGTAAGATCTAGACCCACCATTCTTCATAGATATGTTTTTCTTTCTCCCTTGATTTTCTTTTCTTTAATGTAACATTAGATTTTAAATAGTTTAATTATAGGTTTTATCTTTTCTTGTTTTCTTCTTCATACTCACCATCCTCAATTTATTTCCCTATAGAATACAATTCATTCATCACTGGCGATCAACCAATGATGATTGGATAAATTCACAAGGGAGAGAAGAAAAAATAAAAGGGATTTCATACCATCATAGTTCGATATAACCTTTCTCATAAATATGGTTTTACTTTGATAGTATCATGTTTTTCCTTCATATATATTTTATTCTTTGGTGAATCATTGACCATATTTTTTAATTTTTGGTGAACCCCAATATGAATAAGATGATTTTCTCATAATCATTGAATGAAATTATACACATTATTTTGAAATTATATTCTTAATGAATCATTTTATTTTAATTCATATGATCATGAATAAATGGGATTAAAGTGTATAATGATATGGAATTACCATTTCTTATATCGATAAAATATTTGGATTGAAATTTTTTTTAATATGATTATTTTTCTTGTAAAGATAAATTAACATTGAAAAAACACCTTGGAAAACTGGATCCCCTCACTTGAAATTTTTTACATTACTTTACATTATTTAATTTTCATTACTAGTTTAATTAAATTAATAAACAATTGGAGTGACCTAAACATTAGTTAAGAGTTTTTATTGTCGTGTTCCTTGATCTTTGTGGGTTCCACCCCAAATATCTGCTATAAAATGAATTTGAAGTTATTATGGTTTGGAATTCAAATAAATCTATAATTTGATACATTTTTAGGGAAATTAAAGATGTATTTGGGCATATAAAATTTTACCACCTTTTTTGGGGTGTAGTTGTAACGCCCCGACCCTAGATACCCAGAGTCCGTACATTATTACATAACATTGATATGATCCCAAAGGATCATGTCACGAAAGAACGATTAGTTTATTAGTCTTGGAAACACTAGATATATTCATAAGTCTTACATTACATCATAAGATAAAAAAAACTACAACAACATCTTGTCTTCATATCCCCTCATTCTATCCCTGTAGGTCATTCATAAATTACTTCTTCATAATCATGGGAAAAATAAAACATTGAAAGGGGTGAGCTCAGATGCTTAGTAAGGATAACATTATAGCAGAAGCTTTCATAGATTAACATAAACACTTAAGGCAGTATATAACTAAAACGAAAGCCTTTTAAACATGAAATTCAGCATTAAATGGAAAAGATAAAATAAAATAATTCCATTTACTTACTCACATGGATATTCTACTAGTCGAATGATCACATGAAATATCAATAACCACTTTCATTATGATGGAATGCATAATGCCAAACTATCATAACCACATAGCCAAGGCCTCATGCGAAGACTACAAATAACATTTTTCCAAGGCATTGTGCCAAGACACTAGTTTGTCTCATGAGACCTACCGATGCATCGAGGAGCTATAGCGGGCTCCACCCGTCACTTATTAAGTCCAATGCATTCCTCATATGAACAGGTTTAAAAATAACATAAACATTCGTATTAAAACTAGCATATGAAATGTCAATAATTTAACCACAAACCATGAATGGTATAAAAATAGCACATCACAGTCCAACATAACTCATTCGATACAATATGGAAGATTTTATTGTATCACATTAACCTCAATCAAGAATAATAAAGGATATTTACATTAAAATAATCATCAAACTATTAAGAGAAATATCCCTCTTTTCCTGAAAACATTTAAAAGTCACACTATTTATAAAGAAGAAATTTTAAAATAGATTTTTGAATCAATGTGTCCCATAAAACTTTGAAACTTTTAAAAGGAGTTTTAATTTTAAAACTTTAATGTCTATATAAATAAATCCTTAAAACCATTTTTAAAACATGGACATTAATAAGCAAGATTTAGAAGAATAATTCCTTAAGACATTTAAAAATGGTATTTTAGTTAGAGTTTCTATCCAAAAGAGAGACACTTGAATACAAATAATTGAGGTAATCAAAAATTTGTAATATCATTAGAATAAAGGGATTCATGATATACTATGTCAAAGTACATTATATACACCACATAATAGTGATTTGGTGTATAACAACAAAGAAGCCTTAATGGAGTGTAAATTGAGATGAAATCTCTCATAAAGGCCATATCCTTAGGTTAAGGATAAATCAATGACATAATTATGTGTGACAAATATAAATACACTAAATATGATTGGATATTCAGGGTAAAACAATCAAAGGACATTCACACATATTCCAGTAAGAACAACACTAATGAATTGGATGTTTATCTCAACAAATCGAGATTGAGTAAAAATTACTCTTATGAAGTTCATATCGATGACTTGAGAATTCATCAATCGAGTGATTATGTGTATAAAAATTATATCCACAGAAAGGGGAGTGGAAATTATGACATAATAAAATTAATAGTGATTCTACACATAATCTTGGAGTAAAATAATCAATGAAGTATGTGTAAAGCCCAATGAGTGGAAATTGAAATTTCAAATTCCCTTATTGATTTGGTAACATAAAAAACATACACACATGAAAGAAGGATCATAAAATGATGATTTAAATGTACATTAATTAAAGTATATTACACAATGATTACAAACATGGGCATTACACACACCACATGTAATAAATAAGTGGTGAACAATGGAATTCTCACGGAATTAAAAGTGAGATAAGAAACCCCTTACCTTGTACTTTTCCTTGGTTGGGGGTAGGTTAACCTCCTGTATAATGTTTAAATAATTGTTATTAAATTATTCATGAATCATATACATTAATATGATATCATATATGATCTTTTAACATTGCTTTGTTAATAATATCTTAGAATTATCATCGTTTCGGGTGTTAACTTACTCATTTTCTTTTATATGTTTTGTTACATAAGCCATGTTTTCCATGGATAGGTTGTATCTTATTCATATCCAGAATGATATAAAGTTCTTAAACATTAATTTTAAATCATCAAATGATAATTATACTTGAATGGATATTATGGAGAATGAATCTCATCGCGTTCATGGAGACGGTAGTCCGTACGTACGCACGAGCGACAATATCATTCTTTTGATATTAAAATAATATATAATTGGATGGTATATCATATATACAGAATCATTATCATGTTATATTTATTATTTAAATGAGTTACACATCATTATTATACCCACCCAAATAATAATATATTGAATAACAATTACACCACGACGTGGAGACGGTAAGCCGTACGTACGCACGTATGGTGACATGTTATTATAAGGGTGGATAGAATACTGAATATGGTTGTACCATATTTATAACAACATCACAGTATATATAAGATATTGGAGTTATTATTTTATAATGGTAATAACAAAGAAAGAAGAAGTGGAAGAAGAAAGGAACTTGAAAAGGGGTGGTGAAAACATTACCTCTTCTTCGGGGTCTTCCTTTTGATTTGATCAAAAGGGATCCATAGGTTGGCTTTCTGATCCAAATAAGGCCTCTAGGATGCAGTGAGGGAAGTTGAGAGAGTATTTGGTCAGGGTTTTGCCGAAGCAAAAGGCTTTGAAGGTGTGAAGAAATGAGAAGGAAGAGTGCCCTTTTATAAGAGGGGTGAGGGGCACCTTTGGAAAAGCTAGAAATATTAATTTATAATAAATTCATATTCGGTTTATAATGCCTCAAAAGTTGATTATGAAAAGGTTAAGGTATTTTTAGGGAAATAACCATTCAACCAATAGAATTTATACAGGTTTGGGTTACTATATTAACCTTATCTTTTAGTTTTAAATCTTAGTTAATTAGTCTGACATTTACCATGTCACTTTGTATTTTTATATTATATAGTTACTAAACATACTATATACATCCATGAGACCCCCAAGTGGTCCATTAATGATATACCTATCATTATATAAGTCTTTTGTCCAAACCGTAGATTTTTAGTAATTTAATATCAATTAATAATCTAATATTTGTTTTAAAAACTCTTTTATGTAAATTTTGACACTATTCAATAGTTGATTTTTGTGAAACTCATAACAGAACTATTACTCCAAAAAAGTTAATTAAATCAATAATAATATGTCATAGTATCCTAGAAAATTTGTCTAATTCATTAAAAGTCTTAAATTATATTTATTTGCGTATTTATAATATCAATTATTTTAATTTTTCACTATTATGGTAATTACTGCATCATCATTGTGTCATAAAAATATTAAATTATTTAATGTTAAAGAATTATTAATAAAATATAATTATGTAGGAAATCTTATTAGCTTTCTAATGAGTATTTACAATCGAATTTATCTTATGTATAACCCTATATTCAAAATGTTTTAGTAAATAAACATTGATTTTAACTCTTTTATCTCTTCTTTGAATTAAATAATAATAAATGTCCTAATCTAATCCAAGTGGACCTAAATGATAATTTTTTATTCCTAAGTTTATTTTTGGCCGAGATAAACTAGTCCAATAGAATTAGGACATGTTTTAGGGTAATATTAATATCAGTTTTACCCTTAATTACCCTATTTACTTTTAACCGTGGTAAATAAAAGTAAAAAGTTACTATTCACCAAAAATTATTTTCATCTCATTGAACCACATTTTACTTCTTGATATTAACCGTGTGTCTTGGATTTTTGAAATTTCTTTCATAGAAGCGGTAAAATTATGTTTTATGAAAAATTCAGTTTTTTAGCTACAACTTAGTAGTTTCACTATTCATCAAAATTGAAGTTTTTCAGAACAATGCCAATATTTCTCCCTAAGCTATAATTGATATTCCAAATTCCAAAATGAGGTCTATTTTACAAAATTCTAAACATATATGTTTCATTAATTAATTTTATAATTAATTCTCGCTATCTCAACAAATAGCTTGTTTTTAAGAAACAATATATATCAAAATATTGACAATTGTTTAGGTGCAATTTCAAAGTGAAATTAATTCTAATGAACACCATTGGATAAAATGGTAAAAATATATTCTAATTATACTTCAAAGCCACTCAATAATATAATTTATCACTATAAATTATTTTGATTTACAAAGTTGTTTTTAATAAAAATTTAGTAATTTTCACTATTCATTAAAATATATGTGTTATCCGAAAAGTTCCAAAATTTCACCCTATGATAAATTCGATATTCAGAATCAAAAAATGAAGTCCATTTTGAGAGATAGAATTTATAAAATTTCAAAAAGTAGTTATTACTATTCATAACGGCTAGTTTGATTGGTTGTGGTGTGTTAGAACCTCAAAGTTGTGTACAATGCATGCCATTGAATTATTCGAAGGGAAACGTACCGTGGAATCATGGGGTGTTACATTATCCCCTCCTTCAATAAATTTCGTCCTCGTAATTTTTAAAATTGTTCTTGGGAATATAATGGAAAGTCCCACATCGGAAAAAGAGTCAATAAAACTATCACTTTAAAAGAAAGAAAGAGAGGTATAAAGGTCAACCAAGATAACCCATACTCGGATTCCAAGTTGGAAAACATGGATATTAATGATAAACTAAGTGTCAAGTTCTGATGGAGAGGGATAGAAATCATGATCAGGAAAATGTTAACAATAAAAAAACCACAAACATGTTTTGGGACAAACGACCATTAGTCTCCTTGTAGGAAAGTAAACAGACAACATTTTTTTTGTTTTAAGTTACATTACAGAAGGATGAGGAATTTATTTATGATATTGACTAAGAATATAAAGATTTATACTTACATTTTAATTAGAGTTTCATTCTTCAATAAATTTCCACCACTAACTAATTTTTTTAAACGATGAGTATTCAAGAAGACTTGGTCACACTGGAAGAGCTAGAATAAAATTCTTTAGAATCACATGATCCATGCTGGATGAACTATATATTTACATTGTCTTTAGAGATTAATCAAAACCAAAATGGTTAGTACACGATCTAATGATCCCCCAAAAGGATATTCCTTGAGAGAAATAAACACTAATCTTAATTTCCAAAATTAAACCAACAATACCCCAAAGTTAAATTAATACCATTCAATAATTAATTGTCCTTAGAATCCATTAATATAATCAATACTAATATTGAAAACCAAAACATATTGAGAATGTAGTCTTCCACGTTAAATTGTATCTCCAAATGAGATTAATTACACTTAAAGTCATAAACTTAAAAGTAATTAACCTAATCATTTCCATAAATAACCCAAATCATTATAAATCCACAATAAAAACATAGATAAAAATCCACCATTACTCCTCAAATGAAATCCCATACAACTCTATTTTCCTTTGGCATATAGTGTTCTCAACAAAGCGAACAACTTTCGAAATAACATTTATCACTTAATCACCATATCATTTTCCTATACTAAGGGTATTCATTTGATAAGACATAGGATCCCAAATCAAATTATTATTGATCAATAAAATCATTTAACTAAAAATAATAGTCACACTAACCAGGGACTTCACGTAGTCCAGTGGTAGGCGATAAATCCCAATTGCACTTTGGTTGTGGGTTCGATTCCCACAGCATTGTCCAACGCGACGGGTTGTCACACGGTCTACGTGTTGTCCTTTTACAAAAACTATATTTTATAACATTAGAAAAATGAGATAAATTCTTCAAAATAACCATAAAATAATTTAACCACAAATGTTCTCTCATACCTTGCATTTTCATCCCAAATTATAATAATTTGTAATTCCCACAAACCCAATGATCATATAAAACCAAATGGTTATTTATAACTATATCCACAAGAGAAAAGATAATTCTTCCATAAATATCATTCTCACATGGCAAACGTTAGGGTTACAAATACTTGAGAAAATTATTCCAAAGTAAACCCTTCAACAAGGATCACTAATAATTTTTAAACATTTATCCAACCATTTATTTCCACATAGCTTCTTCTCTAACCAAGAAAATATCCTATAGAATAAGACATTCACTCGGGTAATGGCTAGGTCCCCTACATTTACGGCAAATGACTGTAAATGGATTCTTGGGACCATTTTTATCTTCTTCCATAGTACTATTCATTATTCTTTGGCAATTCTTCACTTTATGTCCTTCCTTCCCGCACGTAAATAATTTCTTTCTCCCAATGAGACACTTTCCTGGGTGTCTCCTTCCACATTTCCTGCATGACGGAAATTGAGGATTTCTTTCTCCATGGTCTCCACTACTGGAGATCTTATCATTCATCACCTTTCTCTTCTTTGTTGAGTCTGGTAATTGGATAATATATATATTGTTGATCATATTTTTGGAAAATTGATATGGCATAAAGAAGATATCTTTTAAGCCTATCAACATTCTATTTTGTTGCCCATTTCCACCACCGTTCCCACCTTGTACATCATTCTCAAAGTCCCTATGACTTACTTGGAATCCAACCATTGACTAAAATCAGAAAGCATTGTGTGAGTAATAGTAGTTATATAATCATTTATAGATTAACATGTCACCATATTCTCAATTTGAAACATATTAGGATTAACCAAGGTCATTTACCCTCATCTTATATATATTATACTATAAATTGGTTTGTAATGAAAATGTAAATTATCCTAAGCATATCCCACGGGAGTGTCGTAACCAAGAGTGCAGCAAGGCCCGTTGTCGTGCACCAGTTCCCATTCGAGTCTAGCTCAAAGCGGTGTTTTCGGGTTTTACCCCTAGGTACATCTGTGCCAGAGCAGCCTCTACCTGCTCGTATCCAGACAGGGATGTATTGCTCAGAAAACTCAAAAAATCTCTACAATACCAAAATTCTAGGATGTTCTTCTATACTAATCCTCAAAGTTCATCTTAGGTCTACGTTCTCTAATCATAGTTTATCTAAATCTGGCTTCCAAGGTTTGTACTAAACTTCCTCTAGGCCCCGACCCTAGATACCCAGAGTCGGTGCATTATTACATAACATTGTCATGATGACAAAGGATCAAGTCTCAAAAGACCAATTAGTTTAGTAGTCTTGGAAACACTAGATATATTCATAAGTCTTACATTACATCATAAGGTAAAAAAAACTACAACAACATCTTGTCTTCATATCCCCTCATACTATCCCTGCAGGTCATTCATAAATTAATTCTTCATAATCCTGGGAAAAATAAAACATTGAAAGTAGTGAGCTCAGATTCTCAGTAAGGATAACATTATAGCAGAAGCTTTCATAGATAAGAATAAACACTTAGGGCGGTTTATAAGTAAAACGAAAGCCTTTTAAACTTAAACTTTAGTATAAAATGACAATGATAAAATAAAAAAATGCCATTTACTTACTCACATGGATATTCTACTAGTCGAATGATCACATGAAATATCAATAACCACTTTCATAATGATGGAATGCATAATGCCAGACTATCTTAACCACATATCCAAGGCCTCGTGCCAAGACTACAAATAAGATTTTGCCAAGGCCTTGTGCCAAGGCACTAGTTTGTCTCATGAGACCTACCGATGCATCGAGGAGCTATATTGGGCTCCACCCGTCAATATTAAGTCCAATTCATTCCTCATATGAACAGGTTTAAACATAACATAAACATTCGTATTAAAACTACCATACGAAATGTCAATACTTTAACCACAAACCATGAATGGTATAAAAATAGCACATCCACAGTCAAACATAACTCATTCGATACAATATGGAAGATTTTATTGTATCACATTAAACTCAATCAAGAATAATGAAGGATATTGACATTAAAATAATCATCAAACTATTAAGGGAAATATCCCTCTTTTCTTGAAAACATTTAAAAGTCGCACTATTTGTCAAGAAGCCATTTAAAAATAGATTTTTGAATCAAAGTGTCCCATACCACTTGAAACTTTTAAAAGGAGTTTTAATTTTAAAACTTTAATGTCCATATAAATAAATCCTTAAAACCATTTTTAAAACAAAGACATTAATAAGCAAGATTTAGAAGAATAAGTCATTTAAGCATTTAAAATTGGTATTTTAGTTAGAGTTTCTAACCAAAAGAGAGACACTTGAATAGAAATAATTGAGGTAATAAAAACTATGTGATATCATGAGAATAAAGGGATTCATGATATACTATGTCAAAGTACACTATATACACCACATAAAAGTGATTTGGTGTATAACAACAAAGAAGTCTCAATGGAGTGTAAATTGAGATGAAATCTATCATAAAGGCTGTATCCTTAGGTTAAGGATAAATCAACGACATAATTATTTTTGAAAACTATAAATACGCTAAATATGATTGGATATTAAGTGTAAAACAATCAAAGGACATTCACACATATTCTAGTAAGAGAAACACCAATGAATTGGATGTTTATCTCAACAAATTGAGATTGAGTAGAAATTACTCTTATCAAGTTCATACCGATGACTTGAGAATTCATCAATGGAGTGATTATGTGTATAAAAAGTTTATCCACAGAAAGGGGAGTGGAAATTATGACATAATCAAATTAATAGTGATTTTACACATATTCTTGGAGTAAAATAATCAATGAATTATGCGTAAAGCCCAATGAGTGGAAATTGAAATTTCTAATTCCCTTATTGATTTGGTAACAGAAAAAACATACACCCATGAAATAAGGATCATACAATTATGATGTAAATATACATGAATTAAAGTATATTACACAATGATAACAAACATGGGCAGTACACACACCACATGTAATAAATAAGTGGTGAACAATGGAATTCTCACGGAATTAAAAGTGAGATAAAAAACCCCTTACCTTGTACTTTTCCTTGGTTGGGGGTAGGTTAAAGTCCTTTATAATGTTGAAATAATTGTTATTAAATTATTCATTAATCATATAAATTAATACGATATCATATATGATCTTTTAACATTGCTTTGTTAATAATATCTTAGAATTATCGTCATTTCGGGTGTTAACTTACTCATTTTCTTTTATATGTTTTGTTACGTAAGCCATGTTTGTCATGGATAGGTTTTATCTTATTCATATACAGAATGATATAATGTTCATAAACATTATTTCTAAATAATAAAATTATAATTATACTTGAATGGATATGATGGAGAATGAATCTCATCGCGTTCGTGGAGACGGTAGTCCGTACGTACGCACGAGCGACAATATCATTCTTTTGATATTATAATAATATATAATTGGATGGTATATCATATATACAGAATCATTATCATGTTACATTTTTTATTTAAATTAGTTACACATCATTATTATACCCACCCAAATAATATTATATTGAATAACAATTACACCACGACGTGGAGACGGTAAGCCGTACGTACACATGTATGGTGACATGTTATTCAAAGGGAGGATAGAATACTGAATAGGGTTGTACCATATTTATAATAACATCACAGTATATATAATATACTGGAGTTATTTTTTTATAATGGTAATAACAAAGAAAGAAGAAGTGGAAGAAGAAAGGAACTTGAATAGGGGTGGTGAAAACATTACCTCTTCTTCGGGTTCTTCCTTTCGATTTGATCAAAAGGGATCCTTAGGTTGGTTTTCTGATCAACCTAAGGCCTCTAGGTTGTAGTCAGGGAAGTTGAGAGAGTATTTGGTCAGGGTTTGGCCGAACCAAAAGGCTTTTAAGGTGTGAAGAAATGATAAGGAAGAGTGCCCTTTTATAAGAGGGGTGAGGGGCACCTTTGGAAAAGCTAGAAATATTAATTTATAATAAATTGCTATTCGGTTTCTAATGGATTAAAAGTTGATTATTCAAATATTAAGGTGGGGATAGGTGGAAAACCATTCAACCAATAGAATTTAGAGAGGTTTGGGTTACTATATTAACATTATCTTTTAGTTTTAACTCTTAGTTAATTAGTTTGACATTTACCATGTCACTTTGTATTTTTATATTATATAGTAAATAAACTTACTATATACATCCAAGAGACCCCCAAGTGGGCCATTAATGATATATCTATCATGATATAAGTATCTTGGCCGAACCATATATATTTAGAAATTTAATATCAATTAATAATATAATATTTGTTTTAAAAACTCTTTTATGTCAGTTTTGACACTATTCAATAGTTGATTTTTGTGAAACTCATAACAGAACGATTTCTTAGAAAACAGTAAATTAAATCATTCCTAATATGTCATATTAACCTAGAAAATTATATTAATTCATTAAAAGTCTTAAATTATATTTATCTGGGTATTTATAATATACATTATTTTAATTTTTCACTATTATGGTAATTACTGCATCATCATTGTGTCATAAATATATTAACTTATTTATTGTTTAAAAATTATAAATAAAATATCATTATTTAGGAAATATTATTAGATTTCTAATTAATATTTACAATCTAATTTATCTTATGTATAACTCTATATTAAAAATGTTTTAGTAAATAAACATTGATTTTAACTCTTTTAACTCTTTTTTGAATTAAATAATAATAAATGTCCTAATCTAATTCAAGTGGACCTAAATGATAATATTTTATTCCTAAGGTTGTTTTTGGTCGAGATACACTTGTAAAATAGAATTAAGAAATGTGTTAGGGTAATATTAAAATCATTTTTACCCTTAATTACCCTATTTACTTTTAACCGTGGTAAATAAAAGTAAAAAGTTACTATTCACCAAAAATTATTTTCATCTCATTGAACCACATTTTACTTATTTATATTAACCATGTCTCTCGGATTTTCGAAATTCCATTCATAGAAGCGGTAAAATTATGTTTTATGAAAAATTCAGTTTTTTTAACTACCACTTAGTAGTTTCACTACTCATCAAAAATTGATGTTTTTCAGAACAATGCCAAAATTTCACCCTAATATATAATTGATATTCCAAATTCAAAAATGATGTCTATTTTACAAAATTCTAAACATATAAGTTGCATTAATTAATTTTATAATTAATTCCTATTGTCACAATAAATAACGTGTTTTTAAGAAACAATATATATCCAAAGATTTAAAATTGTTTAGGTCCAATTTCAAAGTGAAACTAATTCTAATGAACACCATTGGATAAAATGGTAAATATATATTCTAATTATACTTTAAACCCACTAAATAATATAATTTATCACTATAAATTATTTTGATTTAAAAATTTGTTTTTAATTAAAATTTAGTAATTTTCACTATTCATCAAAATATAAGTGTTATCCAAAAGTTACAGAATTTTACCCTAGGATAAATTCAATATTACGAATAAAAATGAAGTCCATTTTTAGAGATAGAATTTATAAAATTTCAAAAAGTAGATATTACTATTCATAATGGCTAGTTTGATTGGTTGTGGTGTGTTAAAATTTCAAAGTTGCATACAATGCACGCCATTGTATTATTCGAAGGGAAATGTACCGTGGAAGCTTGGGGTGTTACAGTAGTGGATCTTTACCGATGACCCGAGACCAACTACTAGTCAATGATTTTCTTATCCAATTTTTTTTTAATAATTTTTGTCTATGTTTCTATTTTTTTTTCATTTTTTCATTTATTTTTATTTTTCAATATTACATGTAAATTGTTTTTTGGTGTTGCAGAGGATAGATTATAGGTCATATCCCTCTTATGACACTCCACCATTGAAAGAAACTAAATATCCCGAGTATCTGACCACATGGGATGAACAAAATTTAGATGGTGGAAATAAAAGGATGATAGTTAAAATTATTCATATTATCATGAGTATGATGAATTACAACCCCCATCATGCAACGACACTGACTACCATCCCAACAGAGGATATCTTTACTATCAAGGCTAACTAGTAAATTACTACATTGAGAAACACACTCATGACAACTCATACTTTTAGAAAACTCAATAGAAGCATCCCAAAGACAGAATAACCAGATTTCTCTCTCTATATATTGAAGTTATTTATAAGTGGATAGACTCTAATGAAACTGAAAACTATGATATGGGATAATTTACTACTCAACTTTTATAAAACAAATTAATTTTAATTCTTTTTTATATCCTTCCAATAGTTTCTAATACAAATATAGGTTTGTTTGAAGAATATGAATGTCTAAAAGTTGGTGAATTCCTTTATTTTGACATAAAATAACCTCAAGAGTATAATATTCAAGAATAAAATTCCTTCCAATATTCTAAATAGTATAATTTATATGAAATACAAGCCACATTTCTCAAAAATTTCATTCTAGTGCTGGATAATCTGATAGATGATCATGAAGCCCGAATCAGTGAATATAGAAAATAGATTACCCACTTTTCTCATGTTATTTCAAATTGAAATACCTAGTATATAAATTACCATTAAAATATATTATTGTTATATATTGGGATGAAGAATAATAAGACAAAGAGTTTGATGAAGTCAATAATACGGAAACAATAAAGGAAGAGAAAACGGAGATGGAAAACATAGAATATTACCTGGAGCATGTTGAAGACACTGAAAAAGATGATCCCCTGGATTAAGAAAATGTTTCAGGACCTGAACCCACACTTATACTCATATAGGAAGACCAATAAGAACAAATAGATGCATTTTTCATTGGTAAGAAGAAGAGAAATGAAATATTATGGACTTTGATTGATTGGATGGTTGAAGTGGAAAAGGACAAGGAGGTCAAAGAAATAAAATATAAATAATTAGAGGAAGAAGAAGAGGTAAATGAAGATGAAAAGGAGGTAAATGTGTTACAAGATAGTGAATTTATGAAGGAATAATAAAAGTTAAGTATATGGACAATGTGAAAACATGCATTAAACTCACTAGTATTCATAAGACTGAAGAAGAATGAGACACCCTCATTATCTTTCAAGATGAAGAGGAGACACTAGAGGCTCCAATTATAGAAGTCATTTTAGAAGATCTGACTAAGGAAAATTATTAACAGGCAGTGGTGGAGTAGTAGAACTAAAAAATTTGATTCTATTTTTATTTAATATAAGTTTACCTACATTTTTCTTCAAATTGAATCCCACCACAAGTCATGAATAACTAGTAAAGGAGGATGAAAAGAATACACTGTAGGTATATCATATTATGAAGTGTATAAATCCAATATGGATAGCTCTATATCATGTTCCTATTATCCAATGAAGGTAAAAGGTATTTCTATAAACCATAAAGTAGATCGATCGAGAGGAGACCCTAATTTAAAAATTTATTTCTAGGAAATAAATTTATTTTATTTTATTAGTATAATTAAATATCTTTATGGTTGGCCTATTTTTCTATTTTTGAAAAATATTTTTAATATTTTTAAAAATTGAATTTACTTTCACTATCCATTATTATTTTTAACTCCATGGAAGCAATAAGCAGGAAGCAACTAATATACATTATGCAAGACCAATACACATTGTGAACCTCACTCATATCGTTAATTCCAATAAAACACACTGTGAAAGAAACTCATGTTGTGAAATGGGGTTATACAGAACCCAAGTTACTCATTTAAAAGTGTATAATATATGGGGAGTACTATTTTTACATGTTTATATATTTACATCCATAGTTTCTGGTTTTTATGTGATTTAAAAAAAATTAATTGAATTTCTTCATGGACTAAATTGAATTTGATTCACCTAAAAGCATCTTGAATTTTTTTCTTACACTCAATGATCTAGAAGACATTGACACTAAGGATACGTTTTTGACATGTCAGATGATTTGAAATACAATGCACATAAATTAAAAAGTTATAAATATAATCATGAAAACTCACTTTCTTAGTTAAATTTTGTATTTCTTAAAAATGATTGATGATATAATTAATTTTCAAGATTTTAATTCCTAGAATGCTGTAGTGAGTAAACAAACTATTAATTTATATGCCACGAATGAATGATTTATATCATGTTCCCATTCAAGATTTCATTTTGGACCAAATATTTCAAATTTTCTAATCATATTTCTTGAGTGAAACTTGGGGAATGTAAACCTACAAGAAATTGAATTTATGTCTTTTATTATTTAGGATTTAACAAATTCAAATTTAAAATGATTGAGAAATTTTATTTAACACACCCTTTTATCTTAATACCCACTGCACATTGATCCTTCATAAGCCTGTAGAAGCCATGTATAACCTTATTAGGATCAAGACATGTTACAATTATTTATTTAATTTCCTATACATATCTTTGTATTTTTCATGATATTCAACTGAATGAGTGTTGGGAAAGGTTTTCTTATGGTGGATATGGGATGTGATATCTTTAGAGAATACTGCATGGTGTTTCTATTAGATTTTGGGGAAGGTTCATATTTACATTCATTATATTATATTATATATAACTCTTGTTTAAAAAAAGAAAAAAGAATAAAAAATGGGTTATTTCTCAGGTAATTAAAAAAAAAATTAGACAGTTTATCTCACAATCATACGTGGTTATATGGTATATGTTAGACCTCTCCAATGGTTTCTTTAAAAAAAGAAAAAAAATAAAAAATAAAAACTGGGTTTTGAATAGGGAGAATAAAAAATCACCATTATTGGACTAATGGTTTTTATCATATATAGATAGGTGGTGGTTATGAGGTTTATTCAAAATCATTATTTATAATGAAAAATAATAAGAAAAATAAGTGGGATTTATTTTTCATTATGATTAAATTTTCTGTGAACCTTTAATTGGCACTTTATGGGGCCTGTGAGATGACATTACTTTGGTGAGGATCATTTTATTCAAATTGTCTTTAAAATATCAGGAATTGTATGTTATATTTTATCCTCCTGCTTGATCTCAACATTCTTTTCAAATTTTTAATTACTCCCCCTTATATTTAGTAACATTTGATCCTTATTTTAAAATATTCATGATTTATTGTGATATTTTTATTTACATGATGAAGAATGTAGATTTAATTAAAGACTATGTTTAGAATAATTAAGTTAGGTATGAGTATAGATCTATTAAATTTTTTACCTTGAGTGTTGAGTGGAAAAATAAATTGTGTGGTAAATCATAAATGGATTGTATACTATTGAAAAGTTGAAATCTATGAGTAAAAACAGGGAGATGTATTTAATTTTACATTTTTCTGGGTATGTGAGGTGATTTTTAAATATTTAGTTATAATTTTTTTAAGAGAATGATAATTCAAAAATAATCTTATTAATGTATTGTTCCTTTTTTTATATTCAGAGATTTTTCTCGATGGAGAGTAAATATTGGAGTGTGGGTGTATTTGATATCTCTATTTTGCATCTATATTTTGATGTGTTTTTATATATGAATTCATTTAAATTATTTTTTTAAATATAATTTTTATTCTTGTTATTAATTTTTTGTGTATTATTATATATAATTATATTTGGAGAAATACTATGGAGTTCAGGGAAACTATGAAATATAAATTCACCTCGTGACGAGCCACAAATATGCTCAGCGAGACAATGAAATATGAAAAGGAATCCATGGTTGATTCTTGAAGACAAAGAGAAAAAGAGAGGTTCTGGAGGTAAAAAAACAAATATACATGAAAAAATGGTTCTTCTAGAGGAATAATATGACTTTACATGTTGTATAATCATTACCTATGTTGAACCAGTGAATATCATGAAATAACTATAAGGCATGAAATAGAATAAATACACTTGAATTGACGACTACATGTGTCACATAATGAAACATATGTTCCATGATGTGATACTTTTATCGATTCCCTATAAAGGATGTAGGTTTTGAAATTGATACATGTGGTAAAAAATTACATTTCGTGCAAACATTACACATCTTCAAAATGCCCGACAAAGAAAAGAAAAAATATTTTTTGATGTTTCTTTTGTGAGACCCATATATTTTGACCAATATTTCCAATAAAAATCTATCATTGACTAGGGGAGGAACATTGATAACCAAGAGACTTATAAATAATGAGTCTAGATAATGGATTCAATAATTTTATTCCAATATTGTGGCGCAACCACCATGAGGCTAATGTAGGGTTCTGAATCGCCATTAATTAAAGATAGGCTTTTGTTTTTGTTTTTATTTTATTTTTTATTACATGTAATGTTTGATTTTAATTTTTTTAATAATAGGGGTTTTATCTTCTATTTATTTCTTATTCTCAGTCACCCTCATCTATTATATTACCTATGGAATATAGTTAATTCATTGTTGGAAATAACCCAATGATTATTGGCTAAATCTGTAGGGGAGAGAAGAATCAGTCTGACGGGATGTATACCATCATAGTTCCATTTACCTTTTCTTATAAAGTTGATTTTTTTGATAGTATCATGTTTTTATAACACATATTTTTTATTCATTGTTGAGTTACTAGCCATACATTTTCAACAATGAATGAACCCCAAAATGATTAAGAGGATTTTTTCTTGACCATTGAATGGAATTATTCTTCTGGTATTAGTAATATATAATTAATGAATCCAAGTATTTTTAATTCATCTAACCATGGTGAATTTTTATTCTATGGTAGATTGATAGGGTATGATCATTTCTTCTATTGATAAAACTTTTTCATTTCACAAATTTCTAATATGATTATTTTGAAACAAAGAATAAATTAATTTCACAAAAAAAGAACCTAAAAAATGGTTCACCTCCCTTCTGTTTTTCTATTTTAGTTCATTTATTTAATTTATTCAACTAGTTTAATTAAAAAAATACTGAAATTGGATTGAACTGATCTTTAGTTAAGATTTATCATTTCCACATCCCCCTCTCTCTATGGGACCGACCCCGCATTTCTGTTATACTATTATTTTTTAGCTTGTAATGTTCGGATATCAAATAAATTTTTAATTTGATCCACTCTCGAAGAAATTAATTACTCCTTTGGGTGAATACAACTATGTATTTACTTCTATAGAGCATGAACTAGAAGGTAGAGTTTCTAAGGAATAAGATATTTCAATTGGCGTGATGGGAAATCCTAACCGGTTGTAGGATGACATTGTGGTGGTGGATCTTTCCAATAGTGATTAATTCTCTAGGATATCCAAGAAGAAATGATTGGTAAGTTAGGAGGAAATATAAAATGAAAAAAATTAGGATATTATCAACCATTTAGATGAATAAATGTTGGAGGAGGCCTACCTAATTAAGGCCACTATAGAGGCTGTAGAATAAATTTTGGATATTTTGATTCTAGTGTACCCAAATAAGGACTAGTTGAATTTGATCAATGAGAAGGACCTTACATTGATAATATAATTTAATTGAAATAAAATATTTGTGGATTATTTCATTCAAAAATTTTACAAAAAGGATTAATAGTTGGAATACCCAATCAAGGATGACCTAGATACAAAGTTAAATGGTATTAAATTAAAATTGTATAGGGACAATGATTCTTCTAGGATCAAACATTATTTTAATGGTTTGGATACATCTTTCTTTGAATGATGTTATTTTGGTTTGAATTTGTGAGGTTTCCCATTTTTTTCTTAGAAGTGTGTGAAAATAATAAAATAGAAATTTTTAGTCAGTCAATCACGATTTGATTTCACTATGGAATGGTGAAATAATGTCATAGTAAAAGGTTTTCACATGAATTGGATAGAAGAGGACATAGGAAAATTAATAAGATTTTTTTTAGAAAATTATATTAGAGATAAATCATTGATCAATTTGTTCTTCAATTTTCACCAAATTACAATAAAATTGAAGAATTATTTGGTCAGATTTCAAGGATTTTATTCAAGGGAAGGTTGAGAGCATGCCCATATTGATTGGAATGAATTTTCTCAAAGTATCTGTAATTGGATATTAATTTATGAGTTTTATTAAATCCATATATTTATTGTACAATAATTTAAATTAATTATATAATTTGTTATAATTAATTAATTACAAATATTTATTATCTTGGATCTTGAGGATGATGGAGATAAATGAGGGAAGATGAATCTCGCATTATTAGGGGATTTACTAAATGGTCAAGGTATATGGTATATTATTTTAAAACGTATATATATATTTCAATATGTGGTGTTGTGTAAGTTAGGGTAAGTAGGTGTGAATATCCCTAGGGAGAACCCATGGGGCTTGGGTGATTATGGGGGATTTGGCATGACCTAATAGTACTATAGTAGTGATCCATCCCATGTTACGTAGGAAATTAAGTGACTCTATAACTCTTCCTTGGTAAGGTTATTAGGCTAACACATTAATAATCCCAACAATGTTTCAAGACTTTATAAATGACTCTAGAAACCTTGGGATTGCCTTTTTAATGGTGTATCATGTTCCAAAAAAATTGATTCGGATAGGGGTGATTCAAGAAAGGGGTTACTTGATAAGAAATATGTGATTGTGTGTATTTAAGAGGTGTAACCTTTGTATTAGACATTGATCATCATGAATGGAATGTTGAGGAAAATTTAGTCTATAAAGGTGTTTTAATAAGTGTAAACTAGCGGGTTAAAAACTCAATGATCTATTTACATTGGGTGTTTTAGATGAAATAATTTAGTGAGGAGACATAAAGTCTAATTCAGCACATCCGATTTGGATTATAAGATGGATGGGGAAAATAGAACTGAGAAAGGGTGGTCTTGTATGAGTGTGAATGATGATCAATAGAGATTTAAGAATCATGTTGGTTTCCAATCCTTATTCTACTGTAAAATCTTAGGTTTGGATTTTTGACTTATAACATCATGGTCGACATCACTAAAGAGCTAGTTTCAAAGAGTGATGGGTTATTCATTGAATGTAAAACCATATTTCATGTTCATTAGGATGATCAATTTATTTCATATGAGAGTTCTAATTATTGGAGGGGAAACATGGGGCTACATCAAGTTATATAATCTATGAGGTGTAAGGGGTGATTTTATGGGGTCAAATATTGGGAAGGGAATGTCCCATTATTGTGATAATCTTATCTATAAATTTTGTGTGTTGTGATACATTGATATACCCAATCGATAAAGGATGAGGAATGAACTACAATATGACTGATCACTAAAATATTAGTGGTACACATGATTCTAATATCTAGAGGATGTTTCTAGAGAATCTAGGATATTACTGATCCTCTTATAAGACTGATATGGGATAGACATAGTTCCGAAATTCTGATGAGTCTCCATGGGACATATATGTGTCACCTGAGGCTCATGTGATGGGTATAGATTAAATCCACACAAAATGATCTAGTTTTATATGAGTGAGTAACATATATTGGTTAGATGCTGGAAGGATTAGTCACTGAATATGGTGAACATGGGTAGTTTTGGTATAGGATGACCTAGTTTCCTAGGTGTGACAGGAATGGGAAATTTGGATGGTAACTGACCTCATCTTTGATGGTGATGAGAATAGAGAGGAATAATAAAGTTTGACTTATCTCTAAACAGTGATGAGTATAGACTTGTTAGATATTGTCTAGCATATTCTTCAAGTAATTATGAGTATACTAATTTTGATGTTGTTAAACATAAAATTGGTATGATATGTTTAATCTTTAGGAAAATCTATCCGAACACCCGAAACTATAAATAACAGACCAAAACTCAGCATTGGATAAAGTAGGTAGCGGTAGACTGTTAGGGTGGATCCATGATAACATTATGGTATGGATAGTGTTATAAATGTGATTTTTTCCTCTTACAAATTATATTATATGTGAATGAAAATATATACGGTTTATATTAAGGACCCCATTAGTAGTGTCCTATTTTGATTTGGGCTCTAACTCTACATGTGAACCTCTGTAGGGATGCATGAATTTTATATACATTTAGGTAGAGGGAAGGGATATTATCCAAACTAGTAAAATGGTATATTATAACAAAGATAAACAGATAGTTCTAAGGTAAGGATGAGAATTGGTAGAGTATTTTATAATTTTTTATTTACTATTTAGCATATGTATGCTATATGATCAGTCTATCATGTAATTTTTTTGTGATTTATAAAATATATATTATACTATGGGTTATATATATTTTTACATTGATATTAACCAACCCACTAGGAAAATTCCTTGGATATAAGTTACATGAGTGTACCACCCCAAGTCATCCTCAAATAAACTAGGGGACAGTGATAAGGACCAAGAATTTATCTAACAAAAATGGGATGCATTAAACTATAAACATATCTATAACCACACATCTCTTTGATAGGGTATAGTATAATGAAACCCATAAGTATTTATAAATTAAATATTATTGAACATGAATTTGAAAAGTATAAGTATCCCAAAAATCATGTAAAAACTAAATCTAGTGATAGGGAAAATTATAACTACCAATATCCCATGAAAAATTATATCCTCAAACAATAGAATAGGTGAAATTAAAATCACATTAACACTAAATAAAAAATCACTACTAATTAACATGTCTAAGATCTTTTATATACCAACTGCATGAGCTCCATGTAATTTGGAACCACCGCCAAAATTAGCATTATCTGCACAGACACGACATGTGTGGGAATGAAGATCAAGTAATGGTGAGTATATATACACCCAATAGTATTCCTTGAAATCATAAGACGAAAAAACATGTAAATTCAGATCTATAGAAGAATCAAATATAGTCTTTTATAGAATAGGTAACCAAGGTTAAGTAGGCTGTTGATCGATATAGATCATCTATATAGAATTCTAACACTAAAAATAACCTAAAAGACCCATATCACTATATAACCTAATTAAATAGAACTAATTTATCTTAAAAACTTCCATAATATCTCTCAGAAATATTAGTAATGGGTAACCCACACATTTTTGAAGATATTACTTTTTCTAAGGGTGTATCATGCTCTTTGGAGGACCCAAAACTCAATGTTATTAATGTTAATAAAAAGATCAGGTTGCCTACTCTATAAGTAAAGGACCCATTCCACACCTCTATAGTTGGTTTACCTACTCCACTATGTATATGAAGGACTAACTCCCTATATGTGATATATTATTGGGGGGGGGGTTATTGACACAAGTTATACACCAATAATCTTCCCACACACATCGTCATCAATACAAAGATATGTGTTGGAAAAAAATCCCTTTTGGAAGTTTTTAGGTGTTTAATTTTCAGACATAGAAAAAGATGATCTTTTAAGAATTCTAGGAAGATGAATTTTGTCTCTATGATATAGGCCATTCTAATGTCATAAGTAATATGACACAACCAAGTAGGTTGTGCAAAAAAACGAAGGTCCAACCATGGCTAGGTAAGCCATCCAATTTGATCCCACATACATGAAAGTATGATTTACCCCATAGGGGATCTATCTTATCATTCAATGCATGGAATTGGTAAAGAGGCTGGAGAGAATTCGCATAGGTCAGTGTGAGCATGGAACAATGTTACTTTGTGCAAGGAGGTACTGAGGAGGAGGATTGAAGCGAACCCCTTAACATACATATGGAAAGATATTATAATGAGTCAACTTATTTAATGTGAGGAATACAAAGTCAATTACAACGTGGGGCTTAAATATTTTAGGCTACATCGTAGCCAAGGTCACCATGGGGAAGAGTATATTTCACATGATCTTAGTGCCTCTGCAGATATTGAAATTTCTACCCTGTAGATCATAGGGATATTTCACAGTCTTCATGGATAATAATTTGTCCATGATCCAGCTATTAATTGTGATGTAGATGTTATGAAATTCATTGAATTTAATATTTATGATTATTTAGGCCTACATGTGTCTATTCTATAGTATAAGGGGATACACCGTAACCCCAATGGATAAGAAAGAGTTCAGGCCACAACCATGTCCCGTGACATGGAGGGTCTGTTTGTTTGAAGAATTTATGGTTTTCCCCTAATGGAATCTATACCACAACAATTGTATCCACACTATATCCAATTTTATAAGAGAATCCGTTTATGACTAAAATAATGTAGGGAGTTGGGAAAGTATTTATTGTCATGAAAAATGGATACGGGAGAAGGAGAGTTTCCATGCCACAATAATTGTTTCTACACAACGAGAAGAATTGGTTTCACTATAGTGAATGTGACCACACTATAGTATTTATAAATAAGAGATGTTATAGTGAAACATCCATTGACATATCATAGCCATTCCATTTTAATCTTCTGGATATTTCTTATTATGGGGAGTTATGGGTTCAAACCCCCAATGTTTTATTCATATTTTATCATGTTTGATAACCACAAAAATTATAAGGGACACTTTGAATAGTCTTGGAGAAAAAATAATAAATCCAAGACAATGTATTGAAATCAATGTAGGAAGAATAAATTTTGTGAAAAAATAGAGGGAAACAAAAAAATAAAATCACTGATTGATATAGTGAGTTTTTCTAAAATAGATTTCTAGAATTATTATTCTAGATCTCTTTTGGTTATTTTATGTTTGGAGAAGTTTTTCAAAGAGTCTCACCCACATTAGAAGTATATATTATTATTCTTATGAGAAACACTAATGTAGGTATATGTTAATATAGTTATTATGTGATTTAGGATGATTCAATTGAAAAAAAAGTGGGTTCCTCATTTAACAAGAAGAGGGAGTTATCCAAATTTTCATGGTAATAAACTAGGAGGGTCAGTGAGACCAATCTAAATTTTTTTAATTATAATTTAGCGATATTTAAGTTATATTGTAACACATTCACATTTACATTCATGATCTTTATAAGTAGTTTAGTGTAGGTGAACCAAATAAAATATCTTATGTTGATTATCTCTTTGATAACTCAATAAGGGGAAAGAATGAGAGAAATGTAATTGTTCCTAAAGGTGATATAACAATATCCTGATCTAAGAAATTATTTTCTATATACTAATTCACCCCCTCTTAGGGTTTTATCATCAATATGATTCTAACAAGTTGTATTAAATGGGAGTTTATTATTCTTATCTCTTTTAAGTATGGTAACGATTGTTAACCATAAAGGAATTCCTATCTTTGAAAGAAGTAATTTACAGTCATGGAAAAGTGGAATAAAAAATTATTTCAAATCTTTGGTTATGAATGTTTATATAATTATCGGATATGGAATCAATATATATATTGAATGTAGATACTTGATGTAAATTTATCATTAAATATTATATATGGATGTAAAATCCAGTAATTCATTAGGCATGGTTCTTTCAGATCACATCATCATAGTGGAAATGTTATGATAAACCTATCATGTTGTGAGGGAAAATATTTTTAATATTTATAAAGGTGATTCAATGGTTCAAGTAGCTAGAATTTATGTTCTATAGAACTAATATGGATATTTAAGAATGAATTAAAATGAGATTATATATGCATTTTTAGAATCTAAATATTTTTTTAATGATATACATGGTATAATTTGGGATATAAATGATTAAAATATTATGATGAGATTCATGGGAATACTCCCTCCTCATTTCAAATATAAAATGTTAATTCTAGAAGTAAAATACCTGAAATAAATATCTATTTAAATATTTCATAGTATTTAGGTGTATTATAAAATTATAAACAAATAAAATGAGTTAATATTAAAAAAATGATCATAAGGTGTATTTTAATTTCATGAAGAAGCTATTGATCCCAAAAGATTCATAAGTTGAAAAGGTGATTTCATTATCATCCTCTAATCATAAAATTGGAAAAGGGATGTTAAAGGGTAATATTCACCTAGCTTGATTAATGTGGAGAAATGTGGGACATCTTATGGATAAATTTATTAAAAACAATAAAGAAGATTATGGTGAAGACAAACATATCAGGAACATGAAAAATAAGGTTTCCATGAGTTCTCATTGGAGGTCCTTCATAAGAAGAAATATTCTGCATAAAGTGGAAGAATGTTTTGGAGAAAGTGATCTAGAATAAGTTTACAACTTTAAATATGAAAGTGTATTGATGGTTACGACAAATAATTCAAGAAATAATGATATTGACGATGAGAATTAAGGAGTTTTTTGAAGCACTGATTTGTAGGTAGAACTTCATACTTCCTTGAAAAACGTGATGTATGGGGAGGAACAACTAAGAAGGTCAAAGTAGTGGTGCATAAATCTAAGTTTTAGATCAATAAAAATAAAAACAAAAGTTAGATATAAAATCTGAAATTTATAATTGTTGATCAATAATTTCAAAAAAATCAAGGAAATAAATTGAACTAGTGATCAAAATTAAATAACAACCCCAAATCATTGATGTATTGGATAAATCAATCAAGTAAAGTGAAAATTTGTTGGAGTATATAGAAATCATTATGAATGAGGGTAAAAAGTGTGAAGATCATGAATGATTATTGAAGCCCAAAATAATGACAAGAAATACACATGCATCAAATCAAGTTAAACCAATAGAATTACTAATAATGAACACATTAATATTCCTCACTTTTAGTAGTTTAAATTTAACAAAAAATATGTGAATATCACAAAACTACAAAAAATGACACCGCAGACGATGGTTCATGTTCACAATACTGGAAAGGAAATTGAACTTAAGGCTAGGAAGAATTGAAATGATACATGATTTACTTTTTTTTTCTATGGAATGATGGGACACTCTTACTATTTGTAACCTATTTCTAGATAGTCCTTTAGGGAGAAATTTCAATCCAAAATATCAAGAATAATTTCTGATCATTATTTTTTATTTAATAACAATTTCTTTGTTGTAGTGAAGAATTTTGGAATAATCAAATTTACAATGCTGAAAAATTAAAATATTTTCATCATTAATGAATGAAAGTGGAAGAAATAAAAAATTGGAACAATCACCCGTGAACATTGAAACAAAACAAATATTTTTTGGTTTTGTAAGAACAGGAAGATCTCATATATCCAACTACTGATGAGGTGCACTAATCACCAAAATTTATAACGAAGGGAAGTTTAAAGAAGGATAATGTTGTTGAGATTGACATGAGAGATATGAAAATATGAATCTTATAGATACTATAAACTAGATTTTCATCCCATGTGAGAAAACAATACCTCATTGTGAATATTTAGCACAAAAAGGGTAGAATAATTAATTTCACGAATGATGAGGGTCTTAAGATTATTGGATTTGGAAAATACATGGTTGGAGGGAAATATATCAGGTAAACTGACATTCCCTTGGTTCATTGGATGAGTCATAACCTTCTTAGTGTTATCCAATTATGTTCCAAGTATATACAATTGAGTTTAGTCAGAATGACAATACTATCAAATCTATAGATTTTTCACTTATTCTCTAGGGAAAGAGATCTAAAGAAAATCTATACATTATTAGCGAGGAATGCTTTTGAATGCTATCCAAAGAAGTGGATAAAATGTTATGGAATAGAAAGAATGGTCATTTAAGAGAAAAAACATTATATTGGGTGGTAATGAGAAAAAGAGCTAATGATTTTCCATATCAAATATATAACCACAGTCACATGAGTGATTCATGTCAAAAAGGGAAGATTATTAAGAATTTTAGCAAGTAAATGAAGATGAAATCATTAATGTATTTTGAGCTTATGCATATGGACATTTGTGGTTTAAGTTTTCCCTAAGAAATGGAGAAAATCATGTAATATTTTCTATTTATAGATTAAAATACAAAAATGGTAGGGATTATTCTTGTTACACAAAAGATCATGGTATACATATGGATCACTCTTTATTTGAGTAGTCCCAGAAAAAATTATTGGTGTGATGATATTGAAGTTTTGAACTGAAAATGACACTGACTTCACAAATCATCAAACCAATAAATACTTGGAAAATCATAAAATTCAACATTAGGTATCGATTTTAAGAATAACCCAATATAAAGGGGTTTCGAAAATATGAAATAATTTAATCAACAAAATTGGTTGAAAATTTTTTGATTAAAAATCCTCTTATTTAAAAAAACTAGAAAGAAGTGGTTTTTTCAGTGGTTTACATCTCCAATATAGATTTTTATATGAAAATTAAGAGATAAATCTATATTAAATGATGTATGGAAAGAAGCGTACACTCAAATAATTTCAAGAGTTTGGAAGTAAATATTTTATTCTCAATGAGGAAAAGAGATGAGGATTTTGTGACCTATGAGATAAAGGAATTTTTATTGGATAATCATTATGGAGTAAATATTGTCGGTGCTATAACAAGAAGTTTGAGAAGATAAATAAAAGTAATAATGTTTTGGTTTTTACAAATAGAAAAATAACAGAATAACATGAGTAGATTTTTCATAAAAAACAACCTTTATAAATCTGATAGTGATGAAGAAGCATAGGGTTCTTGGGAAAATATAACCCTTCTATAGAACACTAATTAAGAATAGTATTACGAATATAACACATAAATTCTACCAGGTTTATGTAGGAAAACAAGAGGTAATGTAATCTATAAAAGGAACTTTATTGGAGATAAAAAATCTCCCATCCAAACATGAAGAATGAAGGCTCAATAAAAGGAACCTTTATCTATTTAGAAGAACCAAAATCGTTTAAAGAGGTTTTAAAAGTTGAATGTTGGGTCAAGGCTATAAATGAAGAGCTTGAACAAATAGGTAAAAATAATACATGGGTTTTTGTTCCAAGGACAAGGGACAAGAATATCATTGGAAATAATTTTGTGTTCTAAAATAATTTAAATAAAGATGAAAAGGTGATTCAAAACAAATCATAGCTTGTATGAAAAGGATATTCCAAAAATAAATGAATTTATGTGGTTGAGAAGTATGAACTAGTTTCATAGCTTGAAACTGTAAAATTATTTCAATCCATATTAATATATAATGGATTAAAAAAAAATCAAATGTACATCAAATATACCCTCGTGAATGGTTTACCTTAAGAATAAGAATATATTGGGAAACCATATGGTTAAGATGAAGGAAAAGTGTTTTTTATAATGGAGTTGTATGGACTTAAGAAAGCACCAGGAGCATGGTATTCTATGTTAGAATAATGTTTAACGATGCTCAATTTTCATATAAGAGGAGTTGATCCCAATCTATATATCCATAAGGAGAATGATCAATGATTAATAGTGGTCATTTATATTTATGAAATAACTTTTTGAGGCATAGATTATATCCAATTCAATTTGTTTTTAGTAATCATGAGGTGTGAATTTGAGATGTCTCTAATTGGATAAATGGATTTTTTTTCCTTTTCTTAAAGGTAGTTTAATGAGTGAATGAGATATTTATATCAAAAAAAATATTCCAAGGATATTTTTTGAAGATTATAAATGTATTAATAAAGGCCCATAGAAACTATAGCAGAAAAAAGATTCAAATTATCAAATGATGTGTTGGGAAACAAGGTCTTTATGACCACAAATTAGAAAATTATTGGAAGATTAATATATTTTTTAGCCACATGAGTAGATATATTATTTTATACTTTTTAATTGAAATGTTTTCAGAATTATGTAAAAGATATTCACATGAAATATATGAAAATAATACATTGATATATTATTCATACAATAGACTATTTATTGTTTTATCATAATTATACACAAAGGAATTTTGTGGGATTCAGTAATGTAGTTTGGGATAGTTTTATAGATAACCAAAAATCAACATCAATTGTTTCTTTTTATATTGTGCATTCATGTATTTTAATGAACAGAAAAGAAATATTGCACTTCTTTGAGAACCATTGTGGCTAAGTACATTGCTGCAACTCAATATTGCACCCAATTTTTATGCATGAAATAACAAATTGATCACATGGGTGTTGATGTAATTTTTTCCCTTCCAATTATGTAAAAATAATCAAGTGTGATAAATCATAGTAAAATTCATTTCAAACATTTAGAAACCCAACACATTGAGATCAAGTATCATTTCATAAAGGAGAAATTAGAGCAATGAGTTGTGGTTTTGGATTATGTGTCAACATAAGATCAAGTTGAAGATATCTTGAAAATGGAACTACCCAAAGTAGAATTTAAGAAACATTAGTTGTATCTTGGATTATAACACTCTCCATATACTTAATTAATTAAATGATTGACCCCAACTCCCCATAGATTCATTAATGATCATGGTATGTGGTATCATCTCAGTTATTTGGTTTTTTATCACATATTACAAAACATTTTAGAGTAGTGAACTCTTTGGGATTTTTACCAAAGGGGTAAAAAACTCCAAGTGTTATTGATAGTGGGAGAAAAATGTAGCGCAAAAGGAAGATAGTTTTTCAATGTTTATTTATGGAAAGTTTTGATGTGGTTGAATTGATTCATTTATTACATGAATAAATTTTCATTCAGTTCATGTTTCTCACACCAAGAATTGATCATGTGAGAATAAAATTGATGATTTGTGGCTCATTGTTACACTTTTTGATAGTGTTTTATGTGTTTGGAAAATTTTCATGAAACCAAAAGGGGGATACTATTGGCTGAAATAATTTTTGGAAGTTTTAGGGTGTTTAATTAGTTAAAAATGAATAATATTTTATGTATCTTTGAAGATAAATTCTGTATCTAAGGAAGAGGACAAAACTTGGTCCGAAGTACTACACCACAACCATGTTTTTTGTTACATAAAAATAATGGATAACCATGACATGGAAGATAATTCAGATAGAAACCTTATATGTGTGAGAAATATTGACCACATAGGGGAACTTACCAGTCTATCTAGCCACATTGGAAACATAGAGGAAGTCGAGCACACACACATTTTAGTATGTACATGGAACAATGCTCTAGTGATATTGGGGTGTCCATGTGATAACTCATAGATCTACACAATTATCCCCTAAATGAGGAATATTTCTAGGTTGAAACATTATATTTTGAAATAGAGGGTTAGATATTTGATGAAGATAAGAATTCTGATTTTTTAGGACTAATAGTGTCCATGCCATAGTAGGAAGTGATACACTATAGCCTTGATGGTGAAGGAGTCCATGCCTCATCATTGGATTATTGTATATAGGGAATTGTTTTAGTATAGTATGATTGTTTTTCACGTAGGAAGCTACACCAAAATAACTATCTTGACAGTACATCCAATTTTGCGAGGGAAGTGGTTTAAGGATGAAATCATGCGATGAGTTACGGAAGGAATTTTGGGTGAGAAAATAGAGTATGGTTAAAGGGGAGTCTCCATGCCATAGTATATTTTTCCATGACATAGGAAGAAGTGGATGAACTATAGTAAAGGTGTCAATAAATTTAGTATATGTAAAATAAATGACAATGTTATGAAATTTTCACAGGGACACTATAATAATACATTTTTTATTCTAATATATTTCTTAAGTAATAGGGTGTCATCAGTTAAAACCCCAAATGGTTTATATGAATTTTATGGTTTTTATGAACCTAATTAATATTGGGGACACTTGGGATAATAATATTTATATAATAATGAATCCAAACCCTTCTATTTATATCGAATAAAAATAAAAATCCATTGTGAAAAAATATATAACAACACATAATGAAAAATAGGTAGATACATAGTGTTTTTATGGACTATATTTGTTGAAGTATTATTTACAATCCCTTCTATAATTTTATGGAAAAAGATTTTGTTTTTTTGAAGTTTCACAATTTATGGAAGTTGGCATTATGGTGCTGAAGGGAAACCCCAATGTGGGTGCATGTTTATATCATCCTTAAGTAAAGTCAGAGGACTCAATAGGCGGAGGAGTTAATTTTTTATTGAAGGAAGGTAGTGATTTCTCCAAAAGATTATACTAGTGAACTAGGAGGGTAATTGGGACAACTCTAAAATTGTTACTAAAATAGGTAACATTTAGTGAATTTAGTGCATATGTGCAATTTCTTTTATACTAACTAGATATATCCCATTACGGGTGAACCACGTAAAATTTCTTGTGATGTTTTCTACTTTCTGAAAAGAAAAATGTGATCATTGAGAGGTGGATGGGGTGAATTACTGATATTTTTCATTTTACACTTTCTTATTTATTATGAAAGTACCCTCTTATCCTATTAAATAGTTATAACTTTTCTAAAAACAATGCATCCAAACAGAACCATAGTAACACTAGTATTTATAAGCTTCACTACTCTATCAACACTCAACTAAATGGAAGCATGTAAATGGAAAATTATCTACAAATTAAGAACCTATTCCTTGCTTCTATTGCTAAACTCCATCACGTGATTTGTTATGATAGAAATTTTATTAAATATAACAAATCCTCACTCAATCATAATGCAGGTTGGATACAGATTCTTATTGCCCCACATGAAGTTGATTTGATGCAAAAGGGTCACTGTAACAACACTATTCATGACTTTATGATCCAATGACGTCTTCAGATTAAAGGAATTTTTTGTCAGCCACATCGTACCTTTGAAGTGTTTTGGCATGCCCCCTTTCCTAGTTGGATCAAAGTCAATGTTTATGGTGCCTCAAAAAGGCAATCCAAGTCCTAAATTTTGTGGCGCTATATTCATGAATTACCTTTGTCAGATCCTTGGATGCTTTCTTGGGAATTGCGGCATTGCCTCTTCTCTGGAGGCCAAAATGAAGGGTATGATACATGTTGTTTCTTTCTCTAGGAATCATGGTTAGAAAAATCTCTAGTTTGAAAGAGATTCTAATACCATAGTGAAAGAAATGTATAACAATGTGACACACCATGTGTGGCCGATCACTACTCGATGGATGGATTACACCCGATCACTTCTTGACATAAACTACATTATCACTCATACCTATCATGAAGCTAATACGGTTGATGATGGCCTTACTATCAAAGGAGTAAATAAAGACATTATCTGGCTTGATGATCTTCCCCCTAATATTATCTACTATCATGATAAATATTGTAATATGATGCCATCCTTTAGACTCATGTAATATTTTTATTTTAATTAAAATTTTATGGCCATTAAAAAAAGGTAGCTACGCTTTAGAATCATTTATATATAATTCAATAACAAAAAAATTAGTATAAAATAATTCTTTATGTTGTTACAGTAACCCCAGAATATCCTTACACTTGTGTTACAATATGAATAATACAACATTGCATATAATTATTAGAAAAAAATATATAATAAATATTTTGGTAATAACTTTTAGAAACATTCACCAATAGGCTCAGAATTTTGTCACTTTTCTACCTATAAAAACAGAATTTTCCTATTATTTAAAAATTATTCAATTTATTAACTAGTAGTATATTTGAAAATCTTCATTCATTTGACTATACATCGAGATTTTGTTTCTCGAGAGTGCATATAGAAGTCTATCTGAAATTATTTTCCACTGCATGATATGAACATTGTAATTTCTATACTCCTATTTCATCTGATTTCATATGATAAAATTTCATTCAGTTAACCCTGGTCAAAAAATGTCTATTTTTTTCAAACATGTTCGTCACTTAAATCAATGGACCCCTTCTTTGAAAAACTCCTACTAAAAATATAGATTTCAGAAGTTTTATCGATTACTCTATATTAAACCAACCCTATAGTTCTTCGAATTTTTTGATCAAATGAATGGTGTATGAGTACTTTGTACTTGTAACCCTTTATATAGAACATTTTATGGATCAAATGTATGAAAAATTATTTAGTTTTCCCTTCAAACAAAAACACAATGTTCAAAACTCCCACACAAACTAATTTTTTTAAATATTCTCAATGATTCTATACTAATCAAGAAGCTTCAGAAAATCTCCAACAACTACGTTGTTTTTTCAATTTTCTAAACATTAGTGTGAAGGAAATTTAAAAAATTCCTTATCATTTAAAGAATCAAAAACTTCCATCACAATTTTTATGAATATTGAATGATCATATAAGCATTATCACATTTGATATCTTCACAAAAAATTCATAAAGAACATCAATTAAAAAATTATTCCATCAAATATGTGTCTTTAATACATGAAATTATTTCTTCATCTAGTGAGAGTCCATATGATGATGCAAAAAAACATTAAGGGAATATTTTAGAAATACTCTCCCAAATAATTTATTTATCTAATTCATTGCATCATAAAAACTCAAAAGAAAAAGTTATATATACTATACATCATTAGAGTTGGACTTTATCCAAAGTCATCCTTCATCAGTATTACTTTTCCACATCACAAATTTTCCTTCAAAACTTTTGTGTGATAGGACATTATAAAACTGATGAAATTTATAAAAATTATGCCATACGAAGACTTTTATTAGAATATATCAAACATTTCCTTTAAATTTATTTATCTATCACATGGAATTTCTACAAAAACATTGGCTAATGAATTTCTTTGAATAATTTATTCCCATATAAAATGAAATCATCTTCTCTTAACCTCAATAACATTCCCTTTCTCAATAGAATTATGAAACCAAAATCCAAAACATCATAAATCCTTATCTGGAAAACTATATTAAACATTAAAAATTCTTATGAATCATAATTTAAAACTCTTCTAAGGATAAAATAAAAACATTTCCTATGAAAACTATGTTTTATTTTGTCTATATCGTGACACCTACAGGACTACATATTAGAGACTTTGTAAGCCTGAAATAGTTTCTCTTCACTTCAAATTAATTCTTGGATCATGAGATTAATGTAACTCATCTTGTTTAGAACTTTTAGAATTGAAAAAAATCTCTAGAGTTTTCTATTCAACATTTTGTTATGATGCAACATTGGAAGAATTATAAAACATTTAGTATTTTTTTTCGATAGAATATAGTAATGGAATTTTTGTCTAATCCACTTCATTAATTTCCATAATGATTCAATTTCCATTGAATGAATCCTTCCATCATAACAACATCAACCAATGGGAATTTTTATAAAAACTCTATTAGATACTTTTTTACATCCAAACACCTTGGTTTAGAAACCTTAAAAAAGTGAGGTGATATTTTAAATGAGAACAAGAGACAATTATTCCAACAAAAATATCCTATGATGATAATCTTAAAAAATTATTAGAAACCACTTCTAACTTTCACAAAAAAATCCTTCTACTAAATTTATCCCAAAAATCTCCGTATTTTTATTTTTGTTTAACCAACACCCATAAATAACAAAAACAATTTAACTAAATATATAGATTATTTATCAAACAATTCTAGGACTATGTAACTGAACTTGATATTGTAAAAAATAAACATTGAACAAAAAACAAGTAGTATTTAAGAGGTTACTTAAGTAAATTCTTCTTACATATATCCTCAACATGATTTTTCATAAAAATCAAAATTTTACATTTTTTTATATAAGATTTTTTTCCTACATCCACTTTAACAAGATATGAAAATAGTTCATGAGCATTGAAATAAAATATTACTCTTTTTAAAACCCCTACATATTTTTTTTCCTTATAGTGTTAATTATATACCAATGGATAAAATTATCTATGTCTTTATTCTCCTAGAATGTATATTCTAATGGTAAAATGGATGGGGTACGCAATTCAAATCCCTTATCCTTGAAGAGAGGGATGTTATAGGCCCCTGTTCAACCTTAGTTTATAAATGGTTTACATTAGAAATGGTTTTGTTAATATATTAGAAACTTTCTCCACTGTATGAACATACTATAGCTTCAATTCATTTTTCTATACATACTCTATAACACCCCGACCCTAGTTACACTGAGTTAGTTCATTATTACATAACATTTTCATGATTACTAGGAATCAAGTCCCGAAGGACCGATCAGTTTAGTATTCTTGGAAAATTTATTACATACATGAAGTTAAACATTATAACTTGAAAACAAAAACAACAGTAATTTATTCCATTTGAAACTTCCAAGACTCCTAGATTATGTCTGCAAGTCACTCATAACTAAATTATTAATATCCTAGGAAACTATAACATAAGAAAGGGATGAGCTCAGATGCTCAGTACGGGTAAATAATTTAGCAGAAGCTATAAACTTTTATGGAAAGATGTGTAGTAAAAAAACAACATTTTAAACATAAACATGAACATAATATGGAAAAAATAAATCAAACATTACCATATAAACATTCACATAGATATTATACTAGTCGAATAATCCCATGTAATAACTAATTTCATAATAAGGGAATGTGTTGTACTGGACTTTAATTTTGGTGTCAAGGCCTCATGCTAGGACCTATGGGATATCTACAACCAGACCCATACCTGGAGAGCCTCTATAATTGGACTCCATCTCGGAGAGCCTCTGTAACTGACTCCAACTCGGAGAGCCTCTATAACCGGACTCCAACCCAGAGAGCCTCTGTAATCGGACTCCAACCTGGAGGGTCTACTATAACCGGACCCCAACCTGGAGGGATTACTTTTTCTGGTCCCCTACCCGGAACATACTAGTCCAATACATTCATCTTGAAGAAGAGGTTTAAATATAACACAATCATTCGTATTAAAACTAGCATAAAAAATTTCAATACTTTAACCATAAACCATGAATGGTATAAAAATAACTCATCTATAGTAAAACATATCACAAAACCTTAAATACAATATGGAAGATTTTTATCATAATAAATCAACTTCAAAAAAGTGTTAAATTTATCAAAGGATATAGACAAGGATGAAATCAAAACTATTTGAGAGAAATATAGGTTTTTTATTTTAAAATCATGTAAGAGTCACATAATTATAAAGAAAACATTTATTTTGAAAATATACATATATTATTGTAAGGGAATCTTTGACAATGTTATAATGGAAAAAAATATCCCCACCCACCGTATAAGTTAAAAAAGACATTCTTACCTTAAGTTTGTCGAAAGTTTATAATGTACCTTATTTGGAAAACGACAGAAATATTCCTTTCAAAATAATATAAGGTCAAATAAGGGTATAAATGACATTAACCCATTGTCTTGTAAATAGTAAAAATGTTTTGAAATAATTTTTATGAAACATGTAGGTGGATGATAAAGAGGTTCCAATAGATAATTACGTATAAAAATCCTTAGATAATGAACAGATTGTTGAATTAACCCTTACCTCATTGTAATCAATCGAGTCGTATAAAAAATAGTCAATAACCACCAAATGAATCATAGAGTATCATGAATATAAAAATAATCATGATAATAAATGTCAAACGGAAGTACACAATAAACCAAATGGAATAAATAAGTGGTGAAAATGTAAATCTCACGAAATTAAAAGTGAGATAAGAAACCCCTCACCACGTTGAAATCAATCGAGTCGTATGAAAAAAAAGTTAATAACCACCAAATGAATAAAAAATACCAATAATATAAATAGAATCATGATAATATTTATCAAATTGCAGAACACAATACACAACATGCAATAAATAAGTAGCGAACAATGGAAATCTCACAGAATTGAAAGTGAGATAAGAAATCCCTTACCACGTGTCCGACTTGATTCACTCGTATGTTCCTTGTTATTCCTGAATAATAAACTCAAGTTATTTTATACTTGATTAATAATATTTTTAGGTTTATTATTCCTTTTATATTACTTATTACAATTCTATAACAATTAGTTAATTATTTGAGTTCATATCAGACATTTTTTCGATGTTCGGAACTTCAGTCAAAAATGAACTTGTTATAATTATAAATTGTCCATGTGGTCAAAATTACATTATTTATAGAATGATATTAATCATTTAGATTTAATATATATCATATATTTCCAGTATATATATGTATTTTTAATAGTACATAACATTTTGAGATAAGAAATGAAATGCACCGTTCATGGAGATGGTAAGCCGTACGTACGCATGAACGCTACTTTCATTTCTATTTTTAATTTTAATGGAATTAAAACATAATGATACATATTTATATTATAATTGTAGTATAATTACATATATAATATAATTAACTCCATACTTTATATGTCCCACATAAGTCATTAACTAGTCATATCACTTTGAGGGGGCGGTAGTTCAGACTTTCTCAAATGAAATTATCGCGTTTTACCCATAATGGAAACCATAATGGTATGAAATAAATGGAAAATACAGAAGCACAAAGAAAACATAAACATAATATATATATCAGATGTAAATTCAGTTCCATATTAATGTCCACCATGAGAGGCTGTAGGAGATAATCGAACAATCATAGTTTTGTGAGGCATTAGTTTTCCAACCACAGAAACAACATGTTTTTCACCCATTAGATGGAGGTGTGTGTAAGTGTAGTTATAATCCTTCTATTAAAAAATAATATTATATTGAGGATACTAATTGTTTCAAAAAATAAAGTAATAAATGAGTTTATGGGGGTTGGAGAAGTAAAATAAAACAAAATAAAAGAAAATAATTTAAGAGAAACTGTTACCTTTAATTTGGGTATGTTTCTTTGGTTTGAACCAAAAAAAACTTTTTGAAGTGACTTATGACTAAGGTAAGGCTTATAGGTGTAATATAGGGATAATTAGAGCTTATTTGGGAAGGGTTTGGATGATCCAAGATGCTTTAGAGGTGTGAGTAATGAGTTAGAAGTGAGGGATTTTTATAAGGGGGAGGAGGGGTTCTATAGGAAAGTGTGAAAATAGTATTTTAATATATAATGATTTTAGGTTTATAAAGGTCCAAAACTAATTCAGGTGAAAGATAAGATGACTCATGGTTTAAATAAATTCTTCCAATAATAATTGGATAGGTTTTGGATGTTATTTTAATATTTATAATCTTATTTATTTAAATTGTTTATTAATGAGGTAAATACAGCATCATTTTTGTGTCATAAATAGTATAATTTATTTTATGTATAAAAATTATTAAAAAAATACCATGATGCAGAAAACCTTTTTATCTTTCCAAATAATATTTATTGATTGAATGATAACTTATATTACCCCATGTAAGAATTGATTTACTAAAATATATTTGTTTATGTCATTTTTGACTTTACATTATGTTAATTAAAATAAAGTGTCATTATCATTCATAAGTTGCTTCATGGGGTCCCAAAATCGACCCAAAGATGCCCATGGTCGGAAATGACTCATAAAATAATGTTTGGACAAGTGTTAAGTTAATTTTGTATTATTATGATACTCTTTTTACCTTAAATTACATTATTTACCTTTAACTACAGTAAATAAAAGTCAAAAGTTATTATTTACCAAAAATTATTTTCATCTTAATGAACCACATTTTACTTAATGAGGTTAACTGTACCTCTATGATTTTTGAAATTGAACTCACAGAAGCAGTAAAAGTATGTTTTATGCAAATTTACAAAATCTCCTAGGAGGTGGGTAAAAGAGGGAAAAAAGTTCAATAAAAGTTTTATATATCCAAACTTATTATAAAATGACTCCAATGAATTATATTGAAATTATATAGGTATTATGTATCAATTTTGACCTAAAATAAATTTTAATAAAATAAATTTTAATAAAATGAATAATTATTTAAATAAAAAGTCGGTTTTAATAAATAACTTAGTGTTTTTAACTATTCATCATAAATTGAATGTTTTCAGAAAAATACCAAAATTTCAGCCAAAGATATATTTGATATTCCAAATTTAAAAAAGATTTTGATTTTACCAAATTGAAATCATAGAAGTTTCATTAATTAATTTAAAATTAATTCTCATTGCCAAAACATATAGTGTGTTTTTAAGAAACAATATCTATTAAAAGATTGATACTTATTCATGTCCAATTTCAAAGTGAAATTAATTATAATGACCTAAATTATATTAAATGATAAAAATATAATCTAATTATACTTAAAAAACATTCAGATGCATAATTTAACACTATATATTATTTTTATTAAAAAATTTGTTTTTAATTAAAATTTAGTATTTTTTACTATTCACCAAAATATGAAAGTTATCTGAAAAATACGAAAAATTTATCAAAACTAACTTTTTATGTCCTGATTCTAAAGAATAAGTTTATTTTGTCAAATTGAATATATAAAAGTGTCAAATATTGGATTTAAAAAGGGTCTCCATTAAAAGTCGGTAAAATTGCATTTAATGAAAAATACTTCCTTTATCTAAAAATTGAATTTGTTCTTATATTATGTCTAAGAAACACATAATTTGGATGTTAAAATTATATGGAGTATATATAATTCAAGATGCAGTTAATACTATCCGTAATCATTTTTTGACGACTAGTTTGGTAAGTCGTGGTGCGCTCAAATTCGGGGTTGCGTATAACGCATGTTATTGAATTACATTGAAAAGATAACATTCTATGAAATCATTGGGTGTTACATGATATTTTATGAATTGAAATATTATAACAATATGTTCTAAATGAGAATGGTTTAATAGAACTTTAGTGAGATTTATAGAACTTTGATTTTCACAAACCAAGAGTATTGGTATATCACGACCCGCCTTCACCAAAAGGAGTGAAGGGTCAGCAGATTGCCAGGCCCTTCATTATTTCAGATTAATGAGAGATAATGACCCCTAAAACCTACCTTCAATAGGTCCCAGAGTGGCAACCAACACCAAGGGTATAAGAGCACACACTAAATGGAAGGCATTACCCTTTTTCATTTAATAGGATCAGGAGATAAGATAATAAATCCCACAACACCAAAACTAAAAGTGAAAATATGACTTAAAATAAACCATTTCCATATGCATGTTGAAATTGTAAAAGATAAAAGTCACAAAACTTCAAAGGTAAAAAAATACCAAGAAAAAAAAGAAACTACAACATTAACTTCCCTAAGGGTCCAAGATAGTATGGTCCAACATGATCATTGAAGTCTTCCTGGAAACCTGAAAGCAGTTTTATATATGTAGGGTGAGCATACAAGTATAATTAATAGGGAAAAACTAAAGACTCTAGTGCACAAGTGAGGAGACATTCGAATGCCCCATGGAAAAAGAAATAACCAAACACCAAACAAGGAAAATCTATCCACCCAACCTCACCAAGACATGCTCACCAAATAATGCAAGTCAAGTAACATATAGTAATAGCACATCATTATTTGGGTACCCCGCGATGCTTTCCCACTGGTTATTGAAGACATCCTACACATCGAACGAATCAAACCATTATCACTGCAGCCCCACTACCACACATGCCCGCACACACCTGGGCCACAACCACACATCCCCCTGCAAACACCTGGGCCACAACAGCTATCCCGCCTGCAGACACCTAGGCAAGAACAACCTCATGTAACCATGCCTGCAAACACCTAGGCTAGAACAACCACTTCCAAGCCCGAAGACACCTAGGCCAGAAAGCTACTTCCATGCCCAAAGACACCTGGGCCTCATCCCGAAGATACATGGGAAACCACCTTCCCGCACACACCTGGGCCAACCACCACACTACCCTTCCTGAATATTCTTGGGCTAATAATTGACCTCAGGTCATCGAAGCCTACCCAAAGATACTTGGGCTATCTGGGAAATGGAGCAGAAAGGAGATAATAACCAGCCACTAATAGAAGTGTTGGAAAAAACACCCACCCCCATGAACTGGGGGTGTTCAGCACTAAGTGCTCAACTTGGGCGGGGTGCGGATAAGAAACACAAAAACTACTATTATATGTATAGGCAAGAAGCACTCACCCTATCTAGGTTTTTCTTCAACCATCCTAAAGAACACTATCCTTACTATTCATTCATAAGAGAAAAGAACATCACCCATGCCCAAGTCACAACTCACTTCAAACCAAATCCCCATTTGTCCCATCCTTGCTTTCATGTTCAGTAATAATGTTTAAATAAGTTTTTGCACTACTGGGAGACTAACAGCATAAGGAAAAACCAAGGGAAAAAGTTACATCCAATAAAAATTAAAGCATTCACACCCGGTTATATTGAAAGGTCACAACAACAAAGGGATAAGGTAGATCCCTCGAAGTACTGGAACCAAAGAAAACCCCAAGATACAACCCCATATCCCCAAAATTCCAGGAGCCAACGGTTTCTCAACAATAGAGGATCCCAAACCAATTCGTGATATAAGCAGAGTAATCACACGGCCTCAAAGTATAACAACAGGGGATCCCATCCCCACCCGCATCACCCCAGCAATTGTCCAATGAAAGAAACAACCAAACCGCTACCACCAACACAAGGTAGGCCCAAGCATGAATTTTCAGATTTAAAAGATTTAACACACTCCATGGTTTCAATTCCACTGTTCTTTAACCAGGGTTATCACAAAAAGGGTTGATCCTGGTGCTTTCAATTTATTTAACTAAGTATACGTAATTAAACAATTTCATGTTACGGTTATTTAAACATCCAAGAGCACTGAGGTTCAATAGTGAAAAGAGAAAGACCACCAATGACCATGATTTTCAGTGAGCATAGGCCCACACAGTTCACAACACATAACAACATAAAGAGTACAACAGAACATTGATCACACCCCCCCCCTTAATTCTTTAAAGTCCATTCATTATCTTCATTATGTTCGGTTTCATCAGTTTCCACAATGGAAAAAGCATGCCCACCCCGCATGATACACAAAAAGGAGAGACGAAGGAGAAAATCCCTACCTGATTGATCAAGGATCGACGTTTTAATCCACATTCCAAGAACAGTGGATGCACGATTTGTAGGGGAGGGACATCGGGAACTCTAAGGATGAGCAGACGACTTCAGCCTAGGCGCCCCACAAGTCTCAGGAAGGAGGGACTTCAAGCGCACCAGGGAGAATAGAGAAATAGGCCAAAAAGGAATAGGGGGGGGGAGAAGAACTTCTTCTACGATATATAGATAAAATCTCTTTGTTACAGGATAAGAAATTTGAACGCCTTGGAAGTAAAATCGTGGTTCTTCCATGCAGTTTGGTGGTTACACACAACTAGATTAATTGTTATTTATTACGTAGGTTTCTTTGATTTTTAGATACTAATTATGGGCTTAAAATGGCCTCTAAACACTTCAAAAATTTATAAAGGCCTAAAATTGGGGTTATGGGGGAGGCTGTAGAAGAAAAGCCCGCCAAGGCTGGATGACAACGATCGGTCTCGCTGATCGGTCTTGTAGATTGGTCGTGTCGATCGATCATGCCAATCGGTCTCGCCGATCGGTCTCGACGATTGGTAGCGCCAATCGGTCGCACCAATCAGTTGCATTGATCGATCCCACCGATCGGTCTCACCGATCGGTCTCGCTGATTTTTCTCGCAGATTGGTCGCGCCGGAATTTGGCAAAGGGAGGGGTCATGAGGGTATGGGCCATTACATCATATACCTCTCAAACTATTCTCGCCCTCGAGAATCCATAACTAGGCTCGAAGGAATGGGGGGGGGGATGGTCCGAACAACCACCCCAGAAGATACCTCTCAGGAGTGAACCTCTCTGATACAGGAACACCTTATCTCATGCACAACCATGGATGCCCTGCCGCTCCTTTCCCTATGAAACCACGCAAAACAAAATACTAAACCATCTGACATATTGGGATAGGGGTTTCTCTTCTTCCGTGTTAAGATACTATCTGCTTTGGGCGACACTGACTTGCCCGCATGGGTTTAGGCACATCCACTTTAATGCGTCCTGACTAGGAATCAGGTCCTCCCCTCCCCATACTTTAGGACACTTTACACACGTTCACATAAAAGGAAACTTTACATCCCACAGTCAACTAGGTAAATCATTACATAGAAAACATGTGCTGAAAAAACATGATAAAACTCAAAACAACCCTAGGTACTGGGTACGCATCTACGCTTCCCTCTCCCAGGTACTCTCCTCATGACCACCATGCCTCCATAACACACGATTCAATGGGATGGTTCGTCAATGAAGCACCTTCTCTTCACGACCATTGATCATCACTGGCCGTTACATGACGGTTTCATCGTCTTTAATATCTAACTCTCCCCAATCGATGATGTGGGATTCTTTGTGTAGACATCGATGAAGCTGGGACACATGAAAGACATCATGCACCCTTTTTAGGTGTGGTGGCAATGCCAGCTGATAAGCCACCTTGCCGACCCGGTGCAACACCTCTAAGGGTCTGACGAACCTGGGAGAGAGCTTACTTCTTCGGACAAACATCTACTACCCATTCCGAGGGGAGACCTTCAAGAACACATGGTCCCTGACCTCGAACTCCAAGGGCCTTCTCCTACCATCAGCATATGACTTCTACCGGTCCTGAGCCACCTTCATCATTTCTCATATAAGCTGAACCTTCTCTATTGTGCTATGCACCACCTCCAGGCCAAGAACACATGCCTCCCCGACTTTTTTCCAGCACACGGGCGAGCGACACGGCCTCCCATACAAAGCTTCAAACGTAGCCATACCAATGGTAGAGTCGTAGCTATTATTGTAGGCGAACTATACCAGAGGCAAGTTTAGAACCCATAGTCCACTGAAGTCCAAGGTGCATGCTCATAGCATATAATCCACGTTCTGGATGGTGTGCTCTATCTTCCAATCTATCTGAGGGTGGAAGGCAGTGCTAAGGCACATTTGGGTGCCAAAATCATGCTGCAAACCCCTCGAGACTCGTCAGGTAAATCATGCATCCCTATCCAAGACTATGGACCTTGGAACTCCATTCAGCTGCACCACCTCATCCACTTACCTTTGTGCTAAAGAATATACTTCACTCGACTCCTTGATTGCCAAAAGGTGAGATGATTTCATCAATTATTCCACTACTACCCAGATTGTGTCGCACCCTCCTTGAACCTTGGGTAGCCCCGTGATGAAATCCATCGAGATGTCATCCCAGTTCTACTCTAAGACATCTAAAGGTTGCAACAAACCACCTGGAACACGGTGTTCAGCCTTCACCTGTTGACACACTTGGCACTTGGCCACAAACCCTTCCACTTCCCGCTTTACACCGGGCCACCAAAACTATCTCTTCAGACCCTGGTACATCTTGGAAACTCCCGGGTGTACTGCTAGAGGTGAGTTGTGGAAGTCACTAAGAACCTGGCCGTGCATCACCTCTAGAAAAAAAAATTCCTTGGAAAAGCATCGGGTTCTGACCATCCTCTGTCCACCCTTCTAGAGCATTGCCCTGGTCAACTCGGTCACGCTTCACATCTCACTCTGGGTCTCCCCACTGTGACTCCTCCACCTGACATAACAGTGATGATTGTACTGTAATTTGATACAGAAAACCCCTTCCACTACCCATCCTCGCTTCCAAGTGTAGGGAATCAAACTCCTCCATTTCCCTCCAAGCGTCTGCCGACTCTCGGACTGCATCCCTCTGTGACTTACTGCTCAATGCATTAGCCACCACGTTTCCTTTCCCTGAGGTGTAGGAAATCGTAAAATCTTAATCCTGGAGGAATTCCATTCACGTTCACTGTCGTAGGTTCAGGTCCTGCTGGGAGAAGATATAGTTCAAGCTTTTATTTTCCATGAAGAATAAAAAGTGCTCTCCTATGAGGTAATGCCGCCACAACATTGGTGCAAAAATGACCGCCACATGCTCTAGATCATGGGTGGCATAATTACGCTCTTGGGGACGTAACTTCCTAGACCCATAAGAGATCACCCCTTGCCACTGCATCAACACACACCTGAGGCCTTGTCCTGAAGCATCACAGAATAATTCATATGCTACCCCTTCTTCTGGAAACCTCAACACTGGGGCACCAACCAACTTCTCATTCAGATAGTCGAACGCTGGCTCACACTACTCACTCCACACGAAAGTCTGGTCCTTTTTGGTTAGGGCTTTCAAAGATGTTGCAACTCAGAAGAAGTTGGGTACGATCCTCCGATAGTAACCTGCCAGCCCGAGGAAAGTATGGACCTCTGCCAAGTTCTTGGGTGCTGCCCAAGAAAAAACCGCCTCATCCTTTTATGGGTCTACCACTACCCCCTGTTCGGACACTACATGCCCAAGGAAGTGTACCTCTCGCGTCCAGAACTTTCATTTCGACAACTTCCCATAGAGCTGGTGCTATTGGAGGACCTCTAAAACCATCCTCAGATGCTCTGCATGGCCCTCCTCTAATATTGAATAGACCAGGATGTTGTCGATGAACACAACTATGAACCAATCCAGGTACTCCTGGAAGATGGAGTTCATAAGCCCCATGAACACAGTCGGGGCATTCGTATCACCGAAAGGCATGACTACAAACTCGAAGTTCCCATAACTGCACCTGGAGGACATCTTTGAGATTTCACCCTCATTCACCCTCAACAGGTGATATCCAAACCATAGGCCGATCTTCGAGAACCATCCTGCCCCTTTCAGCTGGTCAAAGATATCGTCTATCCTCGGAAGAGGGTAGTGATTCTTGATCGTTACCTGATTCAACCTCTTGTAGTCTATGGAAAACATGAGACCACCATCTACCTTCTTTTCGAACAAGACTCGAGCACCCCATGGTGACACACTCGGTCGAAAAAAACCCTTTTTCATCAGATCATCGATCTGAATCCACAACTCCCGTAGCTCCGATGGCGTCATCCGGTAGGGAGCCAACGAAATCGGATGAGCACCAGGCTTCAAGTCTATCCCAAACTCGATATCACATCGAGGAGGTAGAGTCATCACCTCCTCAGGGAAGTAGTCCATAAACTCACTGAAGATACCTGGTACTTCCACCATCTCAGCATCCAATGACTCTACAAATAGCTCGGCTAACAAGGAGAGGAGGGGTTCCTCTCACATGCTGCCCTTCTGGCCACTCCACTCACCAGTGAAAGTAACACGTCGTCCACCCAAGTCTGAGAACACAACCATTCCTCGGAAGTAGTCGATGATGGAACACACATAGAACAGCTAGTCGATGCCTAGGATGACATCATATGGATATATCTGTAGCAGTAGTAGATCCCTAACTGACTGATGTGGCCCAATCATTAGTCTGCATCCTCTACAAACAAATAACATGTCGGTCTGACCTCCGACTAGTGTGATCAACACCAGGGGAACTGGAAGTCTCTCGGCATCCATACCTAGAGAACGATCTAGACCGGGTGAAACAATGGAGTGAAAATCTCCAATATCGAATAAGGCGTAAGCAAGTGTACTGAACAAACTGATCATACCTCAAAAAACCTCTGGTCCCGATGGAACTGCTGGCTCCATGGCGTGAAACTATCCATGCCTAGATCCTCTGCCCCTTGGCTGTTGGCCGCCTCCCCGACCACGCCCGGGTCTAGGTCCCTGAAGAGTGCCCTAAGGTCGGTGTCCCCCTGAAACGTATGCCCTCAGAGGAGCGGGAGCTCGCTGGCCCTGCAGCTGCTGCTGAAAGGGCCTAGCTGGAAGCTGCTGCTAGGGCGGGTTCTGGGCCCGTCCACCACTGCCATACTGAACTTGGTTCGGGCACTGATTGAGGATATTTCTATTGATCCCATAGATGAAACACCTCAGTCTTTGGCTTGAAGGGAAAGGGCGAGGACCTGGGGAACAAAACTGGAACTGCTACGGCCTCCTCCCTGCTGGTCGAAACCTAGAGGGTCCCGATGCTAGAGGTCTGGTGTTGACGGACTTTCCCTTTGATGGGACTAGATGAATCCCCTCTTGTGACACATCACCCAGCATGTGCATTCTCTCCACCACCTATTCCTTCCTCTGGACCTCCACGTATATCGGAAAGGTGAAGGGGGTAATGGCGTACTGGAGGGAGGGTTGGAGCACCTCCTATAAACGTCTCTCCCGAGACTCCTCATCAGAAAGAGGTCTGGAGCAAAGAGAAGGAGGTCCTCGAACATGATCCCCATCTCCCTTACCGACATACACCCCTGCTAGAGGGAGAGTATCTCCTACCTCTTCTCTGCCTTCATCATAGAAGAGAGAAATTCAGCCCAGAACTCCTTCTCGAAATCAGCCCATGCCACCTCAGCCGCTCTCCTCTCCCCCAGGAAGAGCGTCCACCACTGATGCGCTGCTCCCCACATCTGGTTGACGGCCAGAAGAACCCAGTACTCTGTCAGAGCCCGAATCAAGCCGAAGGCTATCACCAGCTCCTCTAGCCATCCCTCCGTCTTCATGTCAGAGGTGCTTCCCTCGTACTTCTCGAGGGTCTGTCGCTGGAAGGCTCGAAGCGTCTTATGACACTATTCATCCTTCTCCTCTCAATCAACCCTCTACTAATCAGCCATGTAAACCTCCCGGGACTCGATCGCCCATACAACTCGTGGTCGTCTCCCGGGTTCCATAGCTACAAGGAAAACAAGGAATGCCTAAGCCTAAGTAGTGAAGAATATTGTTCTTACATTTTGTTAGACTTAATTATTTATTTTTGAATCCCCAAAAAACCCAGAAACATGAGAAAACAAGTCATTATGATGCATGTACCTTTCCTAGGGTATCTACCCTGCATTCAGTGTAGCCTCACTTGTTCGTTCCGTAAGTCTAGAGTCCTTGCATCGGATCACGGGGGGGCTCTAAAATCTCGTGTCCTAGTCGGTATTCCTTGGCCTAATTCACACACCAAGGTCACCCAACACTGTTTGGCTACCATCCCATAAAATCCTCACTATGCCTAACTCCGGAATCCATCCTATCTCTCAACAGGAACCTCTGATACCATTCTGTCACGACATGCCTTCACCAAAAGGAGGTAAGGGTCAGCAGATTGTCAGACCCTTCCTTCTTTAAGTTGAAGGAGAGATAATGACCCCCGAAACCCACATTCAACAGGTCCTAGAGTGGCGACCAGCACCAACGCTATAAAAGAAGAAACTAAATGGAAGGCATTACCCTTTTTCTTTTAATTGGATTGGTTGATAAGATAGTAAATCCCACAACACCAAAACTGAAAGTGGAAATACGACTGAAAATAAAACATTCCTGTTTTCATGTTCAGAGGTAAAAGATAAAAGCCACAAAACTCCAAAGGTAAAAAAAAGATACCAAGAAAAAAAGAAACAACAACAGCAACTGCCCCAAGGGTCCAAGCTAGTACGGTCCCGCACGAACCCTGAAGTCCCCCTGGAAACCAGAAAGCAGTTTTATATATATAGGGTGAGCATACAAGTACACTCAGTAGGGAATACCAAAGACTCTCATGCACAAGTGAGGAGAAATTCTAATGCCCTGTGGAAAAATAAATAACCAAACACCCAACAAGTAAAAGCTATCCACCCAACCACAACAAGTCACACTCCCCAAATAACACAAGTCAAGTAACATATAGTAATAGCACAACAATATTTGGGTACCCTGCGCCGCTTTCCCACTGGTTATTGAAGACATCCTACGCATCGAACCAATCCCGCCATTCTCACCACAGTCCCACTGCCACACCCACCCGCACACACCTGGGCCATAACAACACATCTCACCTGCAAACACCTGGGCCACAACTGCTATCCTGCCCGCAGACACCTGGGCCACAACAACCTCACGTAAACATGACCAGAAACACCGAGGCCAGAACAACCACTGCCACGCCCGAAGACACCTGCGCCAGAAAGCTACTGCCATGCACGAAGACACCAGGGCCTAATCTCGAAGATACTTGGAAAACCACCTACCCGCACACACCTTGGCCAACCACCACATTACCCTGCTCGAATATTCTTGGGCTAATAATGGACCTCAGGCCATCACAGCCTGCACGAAGATACTTGGGCTATCCGGGAATGGGAGAAGAAATGATCTAATAACCAGCCACTAACAAAAGTGTTGGGAAAAAACCCTCCCCCCTGAAATGCTGGTGTTCGGCACTATGTTCTCAACTTGGGTGGGGTGCGAATAAGAAACAAAAAACTACAAGTATATGTATATGTAACAAGTACTCACCCAATCTTGGTTTTTCTTCTGCCAGCCTAAAGAACACGATCCTTACTATTCATTCATAAGAGAAAATAACAACACCCATGCCCAAGTCAAAAATCACATCAAACCAAATCCCCATTTTTCCCATCCTTTCTTTCATGTTCAGTAATAATGTTTAAATAAGTGTCTGCACTACTGGGAAACAATATCATAATCACAAACCAAGGGAAAATGTTACAGCGAACAAAAAATTAAGCATTCACACCCAGTTCAATTGTAAGGTCACAACAACAAACGAATAAGGGAGATTCCTTGAAGTACTGGAACCAAAGAAAACCCCAAGATACAGCCCCATGTCCCCAAAATTCTAGGAACCAATGGTTTCTCAACAATATAGGATCTCATCCGAATTCGTGATAAAAGTAGAGTAATCACACAACCTCAAAGTATAATAACATGGGATACCATCCCCACCTGTATAACCCCAACAATCAGCCTGTGGAAAAAACAACCAAATCGCTACCACCAACACAGGGCATGCCCATGCATGTATTTTTAGATTTAAAAGATTTAACACACTCCATGGTTTCAATTACATTCTATATTAACTGAGGTTATCACAAAAAAGGGTTGATCCTGGTACTTTCAATTTATTTAACCGAGTATACATAATTAACCAATAACATTATACGGTTATTTAAACATCCAAGAGCACTGAGGTTCAATAGTGCACAGAGAAAGACCACCAATGACCATGATTTTCAATGAGCATAGGCCCATATAGTTCACAACACATAACAACATAAAGAGTACAGCAGAACATCGATCACACCCCACTTCATTCTTTAAAGTCTGTTCATTATCTTCATTAAGTTCGGTTTCATCAGTTTCTACGAAAAAAATGCATGCCCACCCTGCATGATACATAGAATGGAGAGATGAAGGAGAACATACCTACTTGATTGATCAAGGATTGACGTTTTTTTCCACATGCCAAGAACAGGGGATGCGTGATTTGCAGGGGAGGGATGCCGGGAACTCCAAGGATGAGCATGCGACTTCTCCCCTAGCGCACCACAAATCTAGGGAAGGGGGGACTTCAAGTGCACCAAGGAGAAGAGGGAAGTTGGCCAAAAAGGAAGAAGGGGGCATAAGAACTTATTCTGTAATATATAGATAAAATATCGTTGTTACGAGATAAGAAATTTGAATGCCTTGGAAGTCGGATCGTGGTTCTTTCACGCGATTGAGTGGATACACACGACTAAATTAATTGTAATTTAGTAGGGATGTTTCTTTGACTTTTATATATTAATTATGGGCTTAAAACATCCTTGAAATGCTTCAAAAAGTTAAAAAGGCCTAAAAGTGGGGTTACGGGGGAGGCTGTAGAAGAAAAGCCCGCCAAGGCTGGATGGCACCGATCAGTCGCGATGATCGGCCATGCCAAATGGTCGCAAAGATCAGTCACGCCAATCAGTCATGCCGATCGGTCATGCTAATCAGTCGCGCCAATCCGTCTCACCAATCGGTCTCGCTGATCGGTCGTGTCGATCGGTCACGGTTATCGGTCGAGCCGATCAGTCGCACCAGAATTTGGAAAAGGGAGGGGTAATGAGGGTCTGGGCCATTACAGCGTACCTCCACTTCTACTAATAAATCCTCAAACTAAGACTTCATCCACATATGTTGTGTTGAAACTTGAGTGGAATAAATATACTCATCTTCATCGATACAGGTAGTTACCAAATTACACTTCCTTTTCTGAAAACACCCACAACATTATACCAAAAATTAAACTCCATCATATGTGTATCTTCTATCATCATCATTTTCTACAAAATCAGTATTTTTATAACCAAAAAAATCATTATTTTCTATGCTATAATATTTCACACAAAATATTAGTTGTTCCATTGTTATATCTGAGAATAATTTTTCCTACCATAAGATGAGATTTTTTTGGAGCACTTAGGAATCTTACAAACAAAGTAACAATATAAAAAATATTTGTCCTTGAAGACATTTGATATAAAAATCCTCAATCCAAATACCTAAACTTGTTAGGACCCTCTACTTTCCATCACCATTGAAGCTAATTAACACACTTGTCTTGGTATAATAAAATATACTTTTTATTCTGTGATATTTGTAAACCAATAAAATATTTCATTTCTCCTAACATGGAAATTTAAAATAACTTATATATATATTTAAAAAAAAATCTCACATGTTTTTTATCACTATCAGAAATTATTATATCATAAATATAAACAATCACAAAGAGGAAAACATATTGAGTTTCATCGATGTAACGGCTGTTATCAACTCTTCGTTTCATGAAATTAAATTTCTTTATGCATGTATCCTATTGGGAATACTATTCTCATAGATATTTCTCCAAACCATATAATTATTTTTTTAATTTACACCCATAATCATATCTTCCAATCACTAGTACACACGATTATTAAATATTAACTTCTTCATCAAGTTATTACTTAATAAAATATGAATTTAAATTGATCTGAAAATTTTTATAACTATTTTTGATGTGATGAAAATAAATATTCTGGTAGTTTCTAATCACTACACTAGAGAAAAGTATAATTAAAATAAATTACTTCATATTTTGATTAACACTTACAAACCAGTTTTTTTATTCTTATCACTTCACAATCTTCCTTCAAAAGTTTTTGAAACATCCATATTATAACTAAATTATTTTCTATTTAGATTGGTTATTAGTTCCCATGTATACTTATTCTCAATTTGATCAAACTCTTCATTCATAACATCAATTCACACTTGATTCTCAAAGGATTTATCAACATATTTTTGCTTTACTATAGAATATAAGAAAGTATGTTAAACTAACCTTATTGTTTTTCATGTTTGAACTTGTTTTTATTAATAAAAATGATGTTATGGACTAACTCCTACTTTCACAAACTAGGAAGATATGTATGAAGTTGTTCCTTATCACTGTAAATTTCTGATATATATTATTAATTTTTATTAAATGTTATTTTTTCTCAACTACAATCTCCTTATATTTTCTATGTTTCAGATCTATAAATATTTCTAAAATTTCTCATCAAATTTTTCAATAAATTTGACATCAACTGAATCATAAAATCTTCCTGATTGTCAATTAATTTTTTTTTATCATATACCATTTTGATCATAGCCAATTAAAATTCCATCAACAACTCTATGATCAAACATCCCAATATTTACACCTTTGATGTTTATAATGTAGGGATTGATGAACACCCATGGGTTTCTTAAACATAGGGTTTCATTACATTATATTTCGTAGGGATTAATACTATTATTTAATATATATTAATATAAATTATGAATATACATTATTGTACTAATAGAATGCCTCAAAAATAATGATAAGTATCCTGCTCGATCAACATTGTTTGCCCAATTTCCACCCAAATTCTATTTTTTATTTTAGAAACACCATTTTTATATATTGTATAAGGTGAAATAAACTCAATAAGATTTCCCATTTTTCAATAAACTCTTTAAAATATATATTTTTGTATTCACCACTAGTATCAATTCATTCTTTCTTCATAGAATATTCACATTGTTTCTCTACAATTGTCATGAAATTTTTAAAAATTGTGAGTACATCTTAAAAAAGATATTGTTTTTAATATGATTAAAGTAATCATTGAATGAAATAAATTACATATCTCATTTTTTATATAGTTTAATCATCATCCCAGAAGTATCAAAATGTATCAGCTCTAGGGGTCCAGTTGAAGAAATATTAATTTTCTTGTGTACTGAGTTTATAATCATCTTTTTTTGAAAAATAGATCAAAACCAATATATTATTATTTCCATGTAATTAATTTCATGAATAATACTTATCTTTTTTAACATGATAATATTACTTTGACACATGGTCCCCATAATATTATTCTATAGATAATTTTCTTTAATCATGCTATGATAGCATAAGCTTTTTACACAACCAACTTGAAATAATTTTCCCTCAATTTGTTAACCTTTTAGTAAAAAAATTACCATATTCTATTCCTTTCGTAAAAAACCCATATTTAATAAAAAATTATTTCCTTTTATAAAAATTTTGTGAAACAATTAATAAATTTTTATTCATCCACTAAAAAACGGTGCCTTTTTTAGATTTTAATTTCTATATCCTAACGATAGATGATCCAACCCCTCTAATTTCAAGTGATTCATGTTTTCCAGAATTTATGATAATTTCATTAACATTTTTCACATTATAAAATAGATTTAAATCTCTTTAAATGTGTGAAGAAATCCAATTATACATAATTTAGGTTCATTCTTATTTTGTATCACTGACAAAAGTTTCAACAATAAAAGAACCCCCCATATCCTTCTTCACATCTAGCGGTTGAAAATTGTTTTTTGATGATTTTATAATGAGATATTATTTTATAATGTGTCTAAGATGTTAAAATATTTCATATATAGTTTCCAATTTATGGAATATGTTATAAATTTTCATTCAAACTTTTTCTAGTTGACTTATTTGAGTGTGTTGATTCCCCCTAAAACTCTAAAATTTTAAACCCACTTTCCATAAGGATTATTACTTTCCACCTGGGAAAGTTATTTCACTAAAGTGTTTTTTACCAACTGAAATTTTCTTATTTAGCTTAAACTTTTTATCAGTATCAATAGAATCTATAGTATTATAAATTTTGGAAATATTCTTGAATTTATAAACATTCAAATTTTTGTAAACAATTTAAACATTATTTTCAATTCTTTTTGATAATTTTTTTTATCTTACTTTGGTTTTCATATCTCATAACATTAAAAACCTTCTATAGTTTAATTTTAAAAAATTTAAATTTATTTCTTAGATTTATAATTTTTTTGTTGATTATGTTTTAATTCTTTATATTTTACATTCAATTTTTTTTAAAGAACAAAATCGAGTTTTTTCTTCTCATCAACTAACTTATTAAAATTATCAATCTCCCTTAGAAACATGGATATTACTTTAAGATGTAGTTGGGGTTTGGCTTAATGGTTTTCACCCCTTAATCATACTTGAAAAATGGTGGTTCAAAACCCATTGGGTTTAGGTATTGTAGTAGTACATTAGCGTACTGTAGTTGTGGTGGCACTATAGTTGCGGCGAACACTGTAGCAGTGACAGGTCACTATAGTGGTGGCAGGGTACTATAGTAGTGGTGGGTACTGTGTGGTTTTGTAGCAGCGCAGGTACTATAGCAGAACTTTTCATAGAATGGGCATTGGGAAAAATAATTGGCCATACGGGCCATGTAATGAGCTAAATGCCCGCCAGGCCTTCAGGCTATGTAATGGGTCTCCCTCTACCATGTTAAAGAGGTATTTTCTTTCCTATAATAATAAATGAGGCTTCAGCCACAACCTTTAAAAAAATTTATATTTCATCAAGAATTGATACTTGATTTTTTTATAGGATTTTACTTTTTAAATTTATTGATCACTCATTTAAGTATGAAAATATTTTGAATACATTCTTTATGCTATATTTTCATTGTGAATTATATCTGTATCCTTCATTCCTCAGAAAAACATCATTCTTCACTAGTTAATATTTCATAATTCACTTTTTAAAATATTTTTTTTCAACAACATCAACATAGAAGTTTTTATCTTATTCTTCATTATTTTGATATTATCTATATTTAAAAAAATATTATCCTTTTGGATTTAGAGAACTTTCTATATTTTCCCTTCTAATATGATTTGGACTTGTCTAAATTATTTAAAAAATGTCATCTTGACTTTATGTCATCTCTATAAATTTATTCATCTTATTTTCTTCATTATCAATTTTCAGAAAAGTTATTAATAAATTTACATCCAAAAAAATTCAGTGGTAACATCCTTTTTAAATTTCCAATACCCCTTTTAACAATTTTTAAAATGAAGATATAAATTCATAAAGTTTTTTAGTAACGTCAACATTTATATAAGAGGAAATAACTTATTCATATTCAAGAACATTCACTGATTTTCCTTTCTTTGCTACTTAGAAGAAAATTTCATGATCAATATTTTATTTATTTTTCATAATTTTTTCACTTCTCATTTCATATATGATGATAGTACCACATAAATCATCTATTGATAGGGTTTTTGGATCACTATCTTCCAAATATGAAACTTTGGAATCAAAATTATCAAAAATAATTCATTAGATCTTTTCACCAATGGTTGAATCTTCCAAAAAATCTCTAAGACATCTTATGGAGCTTATATTATCATTCACACATACAAAGAAGTCACCAATATAATAATAATCTCCCTTTTTGAGATCTTTATACTCCAACGACCATATTTGTAACTTCGATTTAATAAATTTTTTATTTCCTTCATAGATGTTCTTCAAATTCTCATAGAGACATTTTTTAAGTAAGAAATCATTTAACTTTAGGAAATTCACTTTTAGATATAATGGAAAGTATATAATTTCTATCTCTCCCATTATTCTCCAAAGTTTTATTATTAGTATATATTATAGAAATATTGTTAACACATTTAGGGAAACTATATCTCTTAGTTTAAAAAACTCTAATAACATGGGAAATAAGATATTAAAACCTTATATATTTTTATATATGATAGATATTTCCATAAAAAACAATAATCCCCTTACCATTCATTAAAATTTAAACATTCATTGTAATTTCAAAAAAATACTTAATGAAGGATCATTGGTTATAATACCAACAAAAAAGAAGAATGTGATCACTAAGATGGGGATGGGCTGAATCAATTATATTTTTATTTTTTACAATTTTTACTATTTTTATGAAACAACCATCATCTCTTATTAAATATTAATAACTTTTCAAAAAAATAACCAAACATAACCAAACGAATACATGTATTTATAAGGTTTTGTAAGCATTAATAGTAGCTAGAATTTATAATAGTTTATAAATAATAAAATATTACACAATAAAATATAATTAAATCCTTTTATGTTGTTAAAACAATATGAGAATAACCAAACAATTGTTCCACACTATGAATAATTTAGTAGTGCAATTGATTTTTATCACAAAAGATGTAACATTGTTTTTTATAACAACTTTTATAAACCTTCAACAATAGTCTTAGAATGTTTCAATTGTGATTCTTGTAAAAAAATAACCTTCTATATTATTAAAAAAACATATTCACTTTCATACCCAGCAGGTGGTAATAACCTATTCAGTTAACTAGATTTCTTTCTCAGAAGTTTTTTTAGAATGTCAAATCGGATGTCTTTTCAGAATTCCATTCATAAAATTTTCATGCTACCCTCTGAAAGCACTATAACTTTCTTACACCAAGTTCATATGATTTTACCTAATAACATTTCTCCCATATAACCCTATTAAAAAGTTTTTTTACTTTTGAATACTTCGTCTTCATTTCAAACAATAGATTCCATGGTTGGAAACATCTTTCTCGAAACTATTTTTATCTGATTTTCACTGGATATATCTATATAAAACAAACCCTACATCACTTCTTCATTTTCAAAAATAATAATAGTTAACATATACATTGTACTTGTATAATTGAAACCCTAGATTAAAATATATGGATATTACATCATTTTAGATGAATATTCATCACAATACTAAAGTATATGACATAGGACCATAATAGTTTGTTGTCTTTGGAAATTAAGAAAACTTTATTGTACTTTGTTGAAAGATCCTTAAAAAATCCACAGTTATCCTCCCCTTTAGTACTCAAATTGAATAAAAAATTATTCATAACCTAGGGAAAGTATATATAGGAAGGGGCGTGATCATATAATCACTAAGGGTTAACAAAGGAGAAAATCATCAACATAAGGGTATTATAACACAATCATAACATTATATGATCATACACTTTATATCAAATATTATAAAAATTAATCATGGAATAGATATTAGTATTTCATAAGCCAGGACTCATAAGGGAATCGTGAGAATAATTCATGATTATATAACATAGGTATAAGACATGGAATTTTTGGCATACATATAGGCATAGAATATCCAATATCAAGGCTACCTACCAAGAAGTTCATAACCTGTTAGTATTTGGATAATAAACCTTGTACAGACTTAGGTATTGGTATTACCTCTCGTATAATCTCTTATTTTTGGATTGGGATCCCCTCTCATATACCCTCTTATTTTGGGCATGAGATTCCCTCCCATGTACCATCTGGTATTGGGAATGAGATTCCCTCCTATTAAAACTCACATTTTGGGCTTGGGATTCCCTCCCATGAAACCATTTGTTTTGAGCTTGGTATTCTATCTGGTGTACACTCTTGTTTCCATCTTGGGATTCCCTCTCATGTACTATCTTTTTTCGAGCCCATGATTCCCTCCCGTATACCCTTTTGTTTTTGGATTTATATTCCTTCTAGTTTCTGGCTTTAGATACCTTATTATTTCAATCATGGGATGTCCTACCACATACCCACTTGATATTATAATACATTTATCATTAAACAATGCATTGGAGAGATATATAGGCCCCACCCATCACATAATGAAATCATACATGCATGTGACAAAGACAACAAAACATTCATCACATCACAAAATATGTAAAGAGATGGGTTTTATAATAATAATATTATAAAACATGAAATGAAATGAATATTATTAAAACATAATCACATAATAACCTATCTAAAATCGATATATTTTCTAATCATTTCATTAATAGGTATCCTGTGAAAAAAAGTATGGTTCAAAAGAATATAACCCATGAAAGATAAATGGGTGTTGTAAACATAATTCCATTAAAACATAAACCATTCAAGAAAAATATGAATAGTATTATTGAATCAAGTCCCCAAAAAATATTAAACCATATCAAAATATTCCATCTTATATTGATAATGGTTTTAAAATATCACTTGGAGAACTTATAATGGAAAACAACATTTATTTGAAATTCACTTTTTAAAAAATAGAATATATTAAAAATCATCTTTCTCAAAAAACATCTCAGAAAATATATAAACTAAGATAGAAAATTATTTTAAAAAAATCATGAAGAAAATATTTTATTTTAATTGAAAAAATCTATTTAAAACATAAGGAACTTTGAGGACCTTTTTATTTGAATATAAATTTGAGAACTTATCAAGGAAGCTTGAATACATTTTGAAAACTTTTTTACTTGAAAAAATATAAAATTTGTTCGAAAACATTTATAGAAAATTATAAATAAAGTTTTTTGAAAACCATTTTTATAGAAAACAAGTCTTTGAAGGATCACAAATTTCCAAATGCAGAAGGAGTTAATGTAAAATTTTCTTAAAAACACTTTCTTAATTATCTTAAGTACCAAAGACTGAAAAATTGTACCTATTGGCTCTTATATTGAGGTTTTTGAAACACTTATTCTAATAATCACAATATAATGTTTATTTTGATAATTAATTAGCTTTATATTTTCTATTATCATTTTATCATGTGGTACATACTGTCAAAATTTGACTCCATATGAGTCGCCCTCAGATAATGACTCGCCATTGAGGATTGATTCACTGATATAAAATTTCACACTATCACCTTGAGTCACCTCTCAAATGTAATTTTGAAAATTTATGGAAGGTTTCATCACCATATGATGATTGACCATAAGAGTGAGGTCACCACCGATAATAAATTTTGGAAATGTACTAAAATGATTTATTTCCATGTTGATCCACCACCCGAATAGTTTTCTGGAAAATTATGGGATGTCTCTCCATATAGGTTGAGTCACCATGATAAAAAATGAGGATATGTGTTGGGATAACCAAATATTTATAATATTCACCGCTATCCTAACACACTGCCATCCTGACACACTATCAAAATCTAGGTCACCACTATATCAAGAAACTATATGAGTGTGTCTCACCACCATTATTGTGTCATCATTAAAAGGATTCACTAATAAAAAGTTTCACCATTCTAAAGACTCACCACTACTATTTTATATTTATCTTTAATTAAATATTTATAAAGGATAATTTGGGGAATTTAATGAACAAATATATTTTAATGATTATTCCTTAATTTATCAATAATGATGCATTAAAGTTAGTGTCAAAATTTTAGTATGAGGAGCAGAGGATCAAGATGATTCTCTTTTCTTAATACTGATAATATATGATGAGGAGTCCCTCATTCTGATGACTCTGAATATATGTGTATATCTATAATTTACAGACACAAAAATAGCTACACATGTGAAGGGTGATTAAACTTTTTGCATGATCCGGAAGAGTTCTTACTCACTACATTTTTCTTACACATTAACATGTGAATGGAGTATAAAGAATATTCAGATCCTATAGTCATAAAAAAAGATTTGATGACACTTTGTTCTACCAAAACATTGAGAAACCCGACTCGAGCCTCAATTCAAACTACATTCAACGATTTACAAGCTACAGTTCATACCATATAGATAAATATCGTCCCTTTCTACATTATTACTTTTTTATATTTGATTATTTATCTTTATATTATGAGAAGTGTGATTATAATATTTATTTTTGAACACACACCTTCTTTTGATTTAAATTATAAGATACATATATATATTTACCAATAACTTTATTACTTATATTTCCCATGATTATTGTGGAAGAGGTACATGTGTGGAATGTTATTTTTTACCACTATTATAAATGTGGAATTTTTTTTATGGATGAAAAGTTGTCATGATATTGTACACTGAATCCTGGTATTAGATAAAAACTATTATATTATATCAAATTTTTAGCAATAGGTGATTCTTAAGTGGATAATACTATGTCTCAACATGAGACTGAAGATCTTGTATTCAATTCTTCTATATTTTTTGTTTGTTTCATTTATAATCGATAAAGTTGTTTTTTTACTTTAAAAAATCACTAATTTCATAATTAATATTAATTTTTTTTCTATATGTTTTTGATTGAGTAAATTTATTTCAAAGGTTAAAGTAATATTAAATATTGTTTTAAATGAGATCTAATAATTATTTAATAATTATATTCAAAGGTCAAGTCTTATATCAATCATCAATGTTGGTTAGTTATGCTCTATTTAAATTAATTTGAGGATTTTATTTTAACATGTTTTTAATAAAAAAATTTATTTTGTTCTCAATTCACCCCTTATTGAGATACTCAATCTGAAAAACATTTTGTATGAGAGGATTAAGCTTGAGTATCAATGTTTTTCAAAACTTTTTCAATTGTGATTTTAGTAGTTCTTTAAATATCTTAGATTTTTATTAATTTTATATTTAATTATTTAAATGAATAATATATAAGAGGGTTGTTCTACTAACAAACCTCCTTTTTAAATAAAAATAATTATTCTAAGTAGAAGATCAAAATGAAAATTCTTTTTGAAATTATGGGTTTTGAGATTTGCTATCCTATTTAAGATAATTATGAGTTATCTAAGAGTGATAGGAGTACATGGGATGATTCTAAAAAAATATCCTATAAAGTTAATTTCATGTATATGAATTTCTTGTATTGTGTCTTAGTGGATGCCAAATATAATATAATTTATGTTAGTAAAATAACAATTGAAATTTGGGACACATTAGTTGTTTCACATGAGGGAACAACCAATGTCTAAGAGATGATATTGAATACATATAATATTAAGTGTGATAATTTTAAGATTAAAAATGATGAACTAGTTTTTAATATGTATCTTAGGTTCAATGAAATTGTAAACACCATGAGCTTCTTTGGAATTCTAGTTTCTAACAAGGATCAAATTATGAGACTAGTTAGATTTATTCTAGAAATATGGAGAGGGACATCAGTGTCAATAAGAGAGTCAAAAGATGTTATAATTCATACTATTAATGAATTAATTGGTATGTTAGTGATGTATGAATAAGATTAAAAAGTTAATAGAGAAGGGGATGATGATACCAAAATATAATCTATAGAATTCAAGTCTACTGCACCCAAATGAAGAGAATAAAAATATACAAGCTAAGAGTTCCAATGAGAATGAGTTACCACCTGATAGTGATTGGAAAATGGACCATATGAAAAAATATTTAATAATTTATATAGGAAAAATAATTTTTTCAGAAATCCAAGTTATAGAGGAAATAATGAAAACAAAGGAAACAGAAATAAATATTAGAAAAGGGATGGTAATACAAATGAGATAACATGATATGAGTGATTTCACAAAGGACATGTAAAACAATACTGTCAAAATTTAAAATTCAAAAACAAATATGATTAAAATTATATAAAATTTAATAATTCCATAAAAAACATGGAGTTCCTTTAGGTAAATCTCCAATTAATTAGACTATACTCCTAAGGAGAAGTCTGATAGAGCTAACATGGGATTCATAACTAATCTCTTTAAGGTACCTTCTATATCATCTCTTCTTATTTCTAACTATTCTATAAAGGAACATACTTATAATGATATGACTAAAGAAGAAATTTTTGAATATTTTGATATGATAGAGCTCACATTCAATATTCTTATAGATAAATATAATGTTATGAAAATCAACATGATTTATCATATAATACTAAATATGAAATTGCTATAGGGAAAGAGGAAAATGACCAGCTATAAATTTAGAAAATGTACGTAAATTTTCTAATGAAGAACTAAATATTGTTTTATAGTTGTTTACCAATGGGTGATAAAAAAATGACATAGATTCCATGAAAATATATTATTTTAATGTTTTTATAGGTCTATGATATCAACCTGGATAGACAAGAATAGTTGAGAGAACATTTGTAGGTAAATATAAATATGAAAGTTATACTACTATTTATTATTATAGAGAATCAAAAAAAAATTCTATTTAATAAAAATTACATTCTGTTTATAATATACTTATTAAACAAGTGCAGGTTCCTAAAGCCTTAGTTTCTAACACATCTAGACCTAGACTACTATGGGTACCAAAATGATTCCATATATAATTTTTTGTTTTATAGGAAGGTTTCTTGGAGACCTCCCATAAAAGTATATGGTTAATGGAAAATGGATGTTCATGGAATATTATAGGATACTACTCAATTTTCATGATCCTAATAAATTTTTATGGTGTTCAATTCACATTTGGTGACAATGATAAAGGGAAATTCATGGAACTTGGTGAAATTGGTAACACTAATTATTTTTTAATTTAATATGTACAATTTTTTATGGTTTGAAGTATAATTTTCTTATCATCTCAAAATTATGGGATGATGGTGTTCATGTTAAATTTGAAAACAATGCATGTAATGTTTTTGATTAAAATAGTGATTTTGTGTTTATTTTTTTATGGAAAGAAAATATTTTTGTTTTTTATAATAATTAATCAATTTATTAGAATGTTTACATCTTGATTTCCTTTAGTAATGAATCATAGATTTCTATATATGAGACTAAGACATTATAATATTTACTCAATTTGGAAGCATACTAGGAAAGGTTTAGTCAGGGATAAACCCCAACTATAGTTATCAAATGACAAAGTCTGTAACCCCAATAAAGAAGGTAAGAAACACAAGATTTGTTTTAAATTAAATAAATAAGTTTCAACCTCTCAACATCTTGAGTTGGTTCATATAGATTTATTTGGAGAAACCAATGTTATTAATCATAACGCGCAGAAATATTTTTATATACTAGTTGATAAGTTTTCTAGTTATACTTGGGTATTCTTCTTAGCTCATAAAAGTGAGTCTTGTTTATAATTCAATAAGGATACTAGATCTGTAGAAATAATATGTGGAATTAGAATTAATACTTTTAGAAGAGACCATGTAAGTGAGATTTATAATCAATAATTTGAATTATTTTTGTCATAAAATGGATTTAAACATAACTTCTCTACTCTTAAGTCACCTATCTAGAAAGGAGTTGTAGAAAGTAGGAATATAACACTTAAATAGATATCCTAAACTATTCTAAATGAATTTGAATTACCTATCTACTTTTGGCTAGAGGGGTGAACTCAACCTGTTATATAATCAATAAAGTTTTAATTAGACCTATCTTAAAGAACACCCCTTATGAAATTTTTAATGGTATAAATCTTAAGGTTAATTAATTTATATTTTTTGATTAAAAATTCGTTATTCTGAACACTAAGTATAATATTGAAAAAATTTCATCCAAAAGTGATGAAGGAATTTTCTGGGTTGTTCAACCTCTAGAAAAACCATAACGTTTTTAATAAAATGACCTAGATTGTGGAATATTTTGTTAATGTTAAATTTTATGTGATAGATCCAAATGATCTTAATACATCTTTAAAAAAACTTAAGGATGATTTATCTTCTCTTAAAATAAATTCCAAACCTTCTGATTTTGCATTGAATTAATAAAAAAAATCATCTAGTTTTGATGAACTTCTAGAACCTGGACTCGAACCTATAGAGAATCCTATGGTGACCATCCCCTATATTTATAGGGATGTTATAACACCAATGTAATATCCTTTAAATGATATATATTGATACATAGATATAGGTACACAGACTAGACATTATCTATGAAATTGGGTTGAACTTCAAGAATTCTTGTCAAATCTTGAACCAAAGAACATCAATGATGTAATAAATTATGAATTATATAGACTTTCTATGAAATAAGAAATAAATAAATTTTAAAGAAATAATTTTTGGGAGCCTGTGGATATAATTAAAGACATCATGAAAATAAGGACTAAATGGGTGTTTAGGAAAAAAGTAAATGAATCAAGCACAATAGTAAGGAACAATTTAAGACTTGTTTCACAAAGGTACAATCAAGAGGAAGAAATATACTATAAAGATACCTTTTCTCTATTAGCCATAATTGAATTGATCAGAATACTACATGCCAATGTAGCTTATATATATTTCAAAATTATCACATGTATTTCAATAGTTCATTCCTAAATGGGTATATAATTGAGTATGTTTTTGTTTAACAAACCCATGGTTATCAAAACATCCATATCAAAAATCATGTTTTTATATTTATAAATTATTTATATGTCTTAAAATAGACTCCTAGAGATTGGTAAGATAATATTAGATACATTTTTATTTCAAAAGGTTTTGGAAAAGATATAGTCCATCATACAATATTTATAAAAATAATTTCAAAATATGTTTTACTCTTAAAAATTTAATTAAATGATATTATTGTTAGATATTCAAAAAATTCATTATGTAGTAATTTCCCAAAAATGATGAAAAAGTAATTTTAAATGAGTATAATGGGTGAAAATAATTTTTTATTGGTTGTCATTTTTTTAAAAAAAGGAATTACTTTAAATCAAAGTAAATATGCTAAGGATATTTTAAAACGTTTTGACTTAGACAAAACTAAAAATACTGATACTACAATGAGTACTACTTGTAAATTGGACATTAGTGACGTTGGGAAACTAATATATCAACCCCGTTATAGAGGTATGATTGAGAGTCTTCTCTATATGATGTCCATTAGACCTGATATTATGTTTAGTGTGTTTTTTTGTACTCATTTTCAAGAAAATCCAATTGATTTGCACTTAGTTATAGTAAAAATAAATTTTTAATACCTAAAATATACTACCAATTTTGTATTTTTTACCTAAGAGAACTAGATTTTTAATTATTTAGATATTTTGATAATGATTTTGGTGGATGTATGTAAGATTGAAAAGTATCTTCTAGAACATGCCATATTTAAAGAAATTATCTAGTTTCATGATTTTGAAAGAAAAACAATTTGTTGTACTTTATATTACTAATGTTGAGTACATAATAGCATGTAGCTGATGTGAACAAATTTTGTGGATTAAAAACACATTACTTGACTAAGGATATCAATTACAACAAGTTCCTGTAAATTATGACAACAGTAGTGCTATAAATATCTATAAGAATAACGTATCATATTCTAGAAAAAAATATTTTAATGTTAGAAATCACTTTTTGAGAGGTCATTTTCAGAGGGGTGACACCATTGTTGAATACATTGGTACAAAACATCATCTTGTAAATTTTTTTGACTAAGACTTTGAATTTTGAGAAAATTAATTACATCAAACATGAGTTAGGTATGATTATTTTAAGTCGGGCATAATTTTTGGGTCACACCATTTGTAAATGACTCACCATTTATACTTCTCACCATTGAAATTTCTCACCATTATGATTGTCTCAGAGTTGATATTTCTCCCTATTGATACTTCACAACATTATGAATGTCTCACCATTGATACATCTTACTATTTAAACTTTTCACCATTGTGAATGTCTCTCCAATGGATGCATCACTATTTAAATTAATACCTTTTATTATTTTTCTCATTAATGTTTTTGAGTGGTTGTTATTAATTTTTATAATATTTATTTAACATTTTACATGATTCAAATTCTATTCCAAATTTAAATATTTATTTTTTATCATTGTTTTCAGTTTTGAATTCATGAAATACCTAAATGATATAAATTCAAACCTATCTTTTTTCAATGCTCACATATCTCGCGTAAAACCTATAGTAACCCTTTACCTTCTTATTGTTGTCCTTCCTTCACCATCACGTAAACCAATCGAGTTGATCTCCACAGCTAGAGTGAAGCAACCATTCAGAGTCTTCTCATGATAGGTTAAGTCCTAATAAAAAATAGAAGGATGAGTTAAGATATTTAAATACTAATTTAAAATATCTAAATTTTGAGTTAGAAAAGTGATTTTTCATTTTAGAGAAAGAAATTCAAGCTGAGTGGTTATTAGCTTTTAAATATTTTGTGATTTATGTCATACAGAACTGTTGATGGGTTGATTTGTTCTCTTATAACTAAAGACCCCTATATCATAGTTTTTTAAAAACGTTTTACCAATTTTTGGAGTATACCATTGAGGATAAAGAATAATGGGTGATAACTAAAATTAATGAACAAAAGGATTTTTTTCATTGAGATATTGGGATACATTTACTGGAGTATAACATGAAATATTAGAAAATCACTACTAAGAAACAATTATAGATGATATAGATGATTTTATTTATAAATATTCCAATTATGAGTGGACTGGGGATGGAATAATTCAAATATCGATTACATAAGAGGTTTATGGTGAGAGCAGGATGCTTTTTAATTTCATTCACCACATGCTTTTTCCTAGAATAAAAGACTTTTCTAATTTGATATAATAATATTTTTACCTCCTATTCATTATGAAAATAATGGGGAATATCAATTTGGGTAGATATTATATGTTTCATATGGTAGTTATTTATAAACATACCTCAAGAAAAAATAATTCAACATAAAATAATTTTATTTCAGTGATGTTGGATGTTGGAGGTTTTGTCAGAAAAGATGATGAATATGTGGTCAATGGTGGTGGTTTTTTCATCACAATAATAATTTTAAGAATGATGAGAATAAGTTAGAATCCATTTAAAAATAAATGGGTGGATGATGATGACAAATTATATGTTTAATTTAATCCTATTAAAAATCCTTCAAGACCAAAAGTCCTCGTAGATCCCATTAGGGAACTAGATGAAGTAGATTAATACTTTGACCGTAATGAGAAATAAACAGTTGTTGTTGGTTGAAATTAATAAGAGTAATTTATAGTGGGTGAAGGAAGTGACCCTTATTTGTCAAAAAAATTCCCTCTTGTTACCTATGGAGAACCTAGTCCACCATGGTCTCTCCCTAATAGAAATAAACATTTAAAAGAAGGAAGTGACTAAAAAATAATTTTTTATTGATTTTCTCAAGGTACAAGGGACAAAACAAGAAATAAAAGGCCAGGAATTATGGGGTCCTGAAATGGTGAAGGCCTAGAGCGTCTGCACACACTAGATTCACTACATCTGTGGGAAGAGACCCAATTCTCAAGAAACCTGAAATTTGTTCATATGGAGTTGCATAGAAGGCCAGGAGGTCTGCCACGGTGTTTCCTTCATGCCATGTATGAGAGATATCCATTTGTTTGTTTAGAAATTCTTTGTATCTTCGAATGGTATAATCAATAGACCATGGTGTAGACCCGTGACCCCTAAGAGCATTAAAGATAGACATCGAATCGGTTTCCACCACTGCAAGTTGGATATTCTTCTGATTACACAAATTAAGCCCAGTGAGAAGGTCATGCGCCTCTGCCTGAATGGAATTTCCAGATCCAAAGTGATTCAAGAACACTATATCCACAGATCCTATTACATCCTATATCACCCCTCCACCCTTCATATGACCCGAAATGTAGGAGCCGTTAGTGTACTTTTTATGTCCCTCGGAATGGGGGTTCCACAACACCCACCTACCCAACTTGTTGTTAGAGACACCAGGTGCATAAGTGCTTGGGATAAGGTGAAAAATAGATGGACCTATCACACATTTTCTGCATAGTCGGGTTAGATCAATGAGGGTGCTTTTAGTCTTGATCACAAGGCCCTTTCCAGTACCTGCATATCCCTGGCGACAGGCCTCATTCCGTTCTCACCAAATACACCAACATCCAGCTGAAAATATAATGGCACGAGTCGTTCTCTTCGGACCATTATTTGAGGCACCTAGGAACCATTGGATGAAGAAATCAGTAGCTGAATCCCCCTATAGAGACCATCCCGTAAAACGTCCAAAATCCTAGAACACTATTTTAGCCCATTCTCTGTTGAAAAAAAGGTGCTCAGTGTCTTCAGTTTTTAGCATCTTGTAGTAGATACACTTCGATGCATGGTTCACACACAGATTCTTAATGTTCACTTTAGTTGGCAGCGCATTATGCCGCACTCTCAATACCAGGAATATGATTTTTGACGGAAGTTATTTAATCCAGAGCACATCACTCCATTCCAACCAGCTATGTTCCGTCATCTGCAGATCATGATATTCTTTGGTCGAGAAGAGACATGATGGTGTTTCTGTGAAGACACATCGATCCGGTTCTGGGCTCATGATGATAACATCGAACACAAATCACTGCTCTCTATCCACGATGGCAAACATGAAGCTGCGGTGGGCCATCGCTTGTCTGAACTTGATGTCCAAAACTGGGCATCCTGGAAACCCCAGCTCCGAACCAACCCAATTGCACTGCCACAGGTTGATGTCACCTCTCCCCAAAATCCAGCGTGAGTGCTGTTGAAGATTTAGCAGATGCGGTTGAATCATGTTCCAGGTTACCGATGATTTCCCAATTTGATTCTGCCACCCACCCCTATATCTGATCTGCATAGTTTTCTCCCAAAGTGTCATCCCTTCAACCACCTCCCCAGAGAGCGTAGCATGAAGATCCACCATAGACACTGCAACACTTTTTACATTAATCCCACCCTCCACAAAGGGTCTTGCAAGCTTTCTCCATGCTGCCCAATGGTGTCTTCCATCCATTTGTGCATCCCACAAAAAAGAGGCTAGTAACTTGTCCATTTGTGACATTACACCCTTAGGGATCGTGATCATGGAGAGAACATGCATGAGAATAGAGGACAACACACTATTGATTAGGTAAATTTGACCTTTGAATGATGAAAATGGTGATGGTGCTAATGACGGTATTGGAGATGAAGAAGAATATGTAGATTACGAATATGGTGGAAAGAAGAATGGTGATGGATATGATGATGATGTAGATTCTAAAGGACATGGTTTTCACGTTAGATTTAAGGATATAGAGATACGTTGAGATCTAGTTGTTTCTCTACATGAATCTAGTTATAAATATGAAGAATGTAAATATCCTAGGGTCAAATCAGTAAGAGAGGTAAAAGAATAATCAGTTGATTTGGAGAAATCCCTATGTTTGAAAAGTCATTGAGTGGTTCCTACTGTTGATGCAGAAGATAATGTACCTATTTCTGATCATTAAAGAGTTTTATATTTACTTGTTGTTGAAAAAACTATGGATATGAAAATGAAGGTTGATATAACTATTGTGTAATCCATTTCTAAGAGGATGGAAGTTGAGCCTGCTATTCTGGAGAATAGTATTGATTTATTTAGATCATATGGTAAAAGATCTATTGAACCTAATATTGTAGTGCATGTTAGGTCTAAGTCCATAGTGGTTAAATCTTATGCTATTAAACCTTATCATAAGTCCTCTGGAAGTTGGACTGAACCTATGTTTGAGGAATGAGATATTTTTATTGGTTGTTCACCAAAGAATGGTGAACCTATTTTTAAGAAACAAGGGATCTGATGTTATCATTAGTTGGACTCATTAATTCTCAAAGATATCTAGATATATTTCACAATGTGCTTACCACGCATGAACCTAATACACCTTGGCCTACTCCTGTTGCAGCTACAGTTCTAGTGGATATTTTCAACAAAGGTGACCTAAATTCATTTTTGTGACAAAATATTATCATATTTTTATGATATGGTGAGAAACCAACCTTCTTTGGCCACTATGTTATGTAACAAGTATAAAAGATATTTTTTATAACTATAGATACATAATATTAAATCAAAGATGATACACCACATTCAGGGAGTAGAGGTTGGGAATAGAAGTCATTCCTGTGAGCTAAAGAATGTGATTATTATAATTAAAGGGATATAGGAATCCTTTTATGCTTCTATGGATGGATTGAGAATCTATATAATATTAACTCAATGGATTCTTCTTCAAATGGAGTTCCTATCAAGGTAGATCCGATAAGATCTGTTTTTATAGAAGAGATTCATACTACTACTACTTCTGTTAGTGTACTAGATTAAACTCAAGAAACTATAAAAAAAATTGATTTAATAGTGATCATGTACTCATGTTGGTTAATGAGTATGAAAAAGACATGACGTCTGACTAATATACCTCCATGAAAGCTATCAAGTATCATCTATCTATGATTTTCTCTAAGAATGAGCTAAATGGTCATTTTAATCATCTGGTAGAAAATATGAGGATGCCTCTGGTTAGTCAAGATTATAAGGTATAGGTAAACCATTTAAAGATAACAACTTTAGTGCTTTAGTGGTCTAGGTATGATAAGAAATACTTCTTTAGTGCCATATATATACGTGGAAACATGATCATGGAATTTATATATCTCATGGAGTTGTTTCTTCATTATCATGGGAATTTTTTATGGCTCATAAGGCTATTCTAGTTACATATTATATGACTCCTCCTACTCTAAATCCATTGTAATTCATGTTAATGTTTCCAGAAATACAGATTCAAGTCTTCATTACTAAAACCCAGGCAACAGTTACTTGAACATATAACTCAGAAAAGGACAAGTAAAAATCTCCCTTTATTCAATTTAACCAGGCAAAGATGCATTTATATTACACTTTGTTTTTTTATTGGGGTGTTTTTTATGTTTTTTTAAAACTTTTTACCATAACTTTTTGTGGATAACCATCCGTTTTTTCTAATGAAAATTCTCTTATTCATATTATATGTTTCTATGAATATGCTATTTTTTATACACTTTTTGAAAATCTTAGAAGGTGGAGAAATATTATTTGTAATATCTTTCTATTCCATTAATAAATCTTACACTATTATTTGTTTCTATTACTAAAAAACTTAATTTTTTTAATACCATAGTTTTTTCTTATCTATTTTATTTTCTTGATTATATTTGATACTAATTACCATGTTTATACCTTTGATACAATTGTATGTTTTTTATGGTTTATAGCATTGACATTATATTCCTTTTACATCAACAAAACATCTTGTGTACAATGACATGATTTTTTATCATCAAAAAGTTGGATATTATTAGAACTTATTTTGAAGTGGTTGAAAGCCTTGTTAAGTAATCACAAAACAATGTTTATCAGGATCCATAATGAGTTTTATGTTTTATGTTACCATTTTATCATGTTATAAATATTGTTGAAATTTTACAAAGTATGATTTATTTTCCGACAATGAATCACTATTGAGGAATGAATCACTTCCATAAAATATCTCACCATCACCTTGATTCACCACTAGAACATAATTTTGATAAAGTATAAAATGTTTCATTACAAATGGATGAATCTCCATCAGAGTTAAGTGAATAAAAAAATGAATTTTGGAAGAGTAACCAATTGATCTACTATCTAGTTTTTTCACCATTAGAATATATTTTTGGAAACGTTTGGGAGGAATCACCATCAAGGATGAGTCACTACTAGAAAAAATGCATCTAAGTGTTCGAATTCAATACGATTGAGAAGAGTCACCACCAAACTGACATACCAAGAACCTGACACACTTCTAGACTCAGATTCACCACCTGAATCTGATTCACCTCTAGATCAAGACACATACATAGTGTATCTCACTACCGGTATTGTGTCACCGTTAAAAGGAGTCATCTCCAAAAATTGTCATCGTTCTAAAGAATCACAACAACTATTTTATATTTATTTTGAATTAAATATATCTAATTTATATTTAATGGAATTTTTTTCCCAAAATTATTTTAATTATTTTTCCCTAATTTATAGATAAATATTCATTAAAGATAATGTCAGACTTGCTGCCCGAGGAGAAAAGGAACTGACTGATTGTCCTTGCATTCTATTGTTAAAAGAGGTAGCATACTCACTCGTGTGGATGACTATGAATATACATGTAGATCTAGAACATGCATAAAAATATATAGATACACACATGAAGAGATTTGTAACTCATTTAAATAACCGTAAGTGTGATTATAGGATATATATTTCTTAAACCTGATTGTGAGAGTGGACTATAATGAGCATTCAGATCTCGCAATAAAAATAGAAGAGTTTACAACACTGTTCTATAAAAACATTTAGAATCTCAAATAAAGACTTAGTTTAAACTAAATTCAAAGAATCAGGAGCTACAGATCGTATCATAAATAGAAACATATTCCCTTTCTATTTTATTATTATTATTATTTTTATATTTATCGTTACATTACATGAAATGTGTGTATACTCTATATTTCTACACCCACATTATCTCTTACTTTAAATTGGAAAATAAATTGATATCATCTCAAATAAATTTTTATTTTTTTATCATTATTATTTTGGAAGAGGTCACTGTCTGGCATTTTAATGTTTTTACTACCATGATTACAGTGGAAGAGGACTTATGTGGCCTACACAGTTGCCACACATTTTTATACCTGATCGAGGTTATAGATAAAAAGTATTTTTTATTTAAACTACTTTAGAGTATGTGATTTCCAAGTGGATAAGAGTAAGTCCTAGCATGAGACTAAACCTCTTGTATTCATTTCTGATGTGTGTGTTTGTTTTTTCATTTCTAATATTTAAAACTGAATTTTTTTAAACTATAAATAAAATCACTACTTTGATAGTTAACCATAATATTTGTTTATATATGTTTCTTATTCTGTAAATTTATTTCAAAAGTTAAAGTAATATTATATATTATTATAATAAAGACCTAATAAATATTTTAGAATTATTTAAAAAGGTAAATTCTTATATCAATTAGCTATTTTGGATAACTGGTCCATGTTTAAATTAATTAGGGGATTTTAATATAACATATTTTTTTATTAGTCACTCAATTCACCCACCTATATAGATACTAACTCTAAAAAATAGTACCAATATAGGAATATATCATTAATATCCATAGGATAAAAAAATCATTAGTATTCTTGAGATATGGATCATAACATTTCATCAATGGATCCAAAATAATCCTGATAAATGATGAGCCTATAACAATAAACTATTACCACTTTAGTAACTTTGAATCATTCTAAAAATGGTGGAATTACATTAAATTAACCATAAAATATCATTAAAAATATATATTCATGTTATAAAAATTCATAGGGTAGTATATACTCCCCATATTCAAATATGGGTGCATAACCTGGTATGTATCTAAAAGAAGAAAATTTGAGACAAAAATTTGTTTACCAATTTGGTAACATATGAACCTTAAACCCCATAAAAAGAAGTACATAAAGTGGATATGTAAATAATCATAAATTAAAGTAAAATAACCATATAATACATTCATGGGAATTATATCCACCTCAAAAAATAAATGAGTAGATAATAAGGCATGTATATCAAAAATATAAACAGTGAGATGAGAAAAACCTTACCTTTTGTCTTGACTATCTTTGTAAAAATTAAAAAATCTAGTATAATAAGTAGATATTTATTATAATTCTACTAAAACCCATTATTATTATTTATCATACCATATATTATTTAATTATTACTTTATATTACATTTTTATTAACAATTCCATATTAAAGAAACATTTTGGGTAATAACTGGTTGGTTTATCATACGAGTTTTGAATTGTTATTATTGATCCACTTACATAGATGATTATTTACTTATTTAAAGAATGTATAAAAATATTTATATATCATATATATTCAATATATAATTATTTATAATAATCTCTAAAATATTGCCATATGAAATGAACTACACCATCCATGGACATGGTAGACCATACGTACACATGAACACTGTTTTCGTTTTCTGGTTGTATTAAAAGAAAAGTAAATGAAATATATTTATATATATAATATAATTAAAATATAATTATTATTTATTATATATCATATTTGTTCACTAAACCCATATTTAATACTTTACTTGTAAAGTGTGAACAAATAACATCACTTTGAGGAGGCGGTAGTCTAGACGTCCACATATGAAGTTACCGTATTTACAAAAAATGGAAAGCAAGGAGATAAGTGTTATATAATTATTAAGGAAGAATAATTAATTCCTAAATTTCTTATTTTTCATATAAAGAATATCTTCCATTATATTCTCCATCCATGATATATGGTAATGGAAAAATAAATAACATTGTTTCATGAGGCGGTAGTTCACCATACAAAAAAACAGTATGTTAGTTACATATTAGATGGAAGAGTGTGTAAGTGTAGTTAAAAAAATTATAAAAATAAATATCAGTATATTTTCGATATTGAGGTTATTATATTAAAAAGTAAGAATAATATTTTAGGGGGTGGAGAATGAAAATAATACAAGAGAGCTTGATGAAGGATGTTATATCTTCTTTGGGTAACTCCTTTTGGTTCGCACCAAAGGGCTTACTTGGAAGGATTTATGCCAAAATAGAGGATTATAGGATGAGGTTAGTGATTTTTCTATTATAATTGAGAATATTTTTTCCAATAAAAATATCTTTATATGTGTGAATAAGTGGTAGAGATTGGTGCCTTTTTATAGTGGAGGAGGAGTGGTATTCTTGTAAATTTTTTAAAAGGGAATTCTACCAACATTTTTACCATTTCAAGTGGCTCAAATAAAAATAAAAATTAGATAAAAGTGATTATAGGTACAAAAAATGAACATCCAAGGTATATTTTACAATTTTATAGTTCATCTTGGACCTTAAGTCTAAGGTTTTGTACTTTGTTAAACTATTTTTCCCTTAAATGCTATAATTAATTTTAATCACTTTCACTAATATTTTGGGTACAAAACTAATTTGAAAATATTATAAATTTTAAATTATGATTCTTCCAAATATGGATTCCATTTTTTCATATTAAAATCCTGAAATTTGTATAAATTAATTTAAATTTAATCCCACCTACGAGACGAAAAAGATGATTTCTAAATTCAAAATGTTCAAAAGTTTGAAATGTATTTATATGAACTTTCAATGTAAAATTGATTCCAATGAATTAAATTTGTTTATTTTATGTCTAATTTATATAATAAATCATTAAAACAAAACTAAAATATAACTTAACAATATAAATAAATTAGAAGAAAATTTAGTTTTGATTTAAAATTCAATGTTTTTTGACTATTCATAAAAACATGGAACATCATAGAAAACACAAAAAAATAACCCAAAGATAATTTTGACATTCCTATTCCAAAAATTAATTTTATTTTCTAAAATAAAAATTATAAAAGTGTAAAAAATAATTTCTAAAATGGTTTTTCAATTAAAAGGTGGTAAAATTTCATTTTATAAGAATACATATTTTTATTCATAAAATTGGAATTATTCGTATCATATACCAATGAAATCTATTGGATGAGTATAAAAAATACGAAATGAATATACAATATATAAATTTTATTTAAAAAATAATCAAAATCAGTTGGTTTAATACATTGAGATTAAATTGTGTTTGTACAATGAAAAATAGTTTTCTTATAAAATTAATGTTTTTATTTTCAAATAGTTCTTACATTCACTTTTAATAATTTATTGAAAAATGATTAATTTTATATAAATTTTTAAATCATATATTCACAATTCAGTTAGTTTTATTCACAACTTCTATTCAAATGTATAGTTGGTAGCTATAATAATATTTAAATAATAATATAAACACTATATTATAGTTTAGTAAAACTCGACATTGTGTGTATTGAAATCCATTAGAGATGCTGAGTATTGTGTGAAATACATGCAAAAAATAGTCTTGCATATACCTAAATATGATAAAAATGTTTTTTGTAGTGAATTTTTAACTTGGTATTTCATATAAGGGAACCAAAATTTGTTAATTTATATAAAAAATGTATCCAATGTTGTCTAGAATAAAAAATGTCAAAAAGCTTAAATTAATTACAAAATATATATTTCAAAAAAATCTCAGGATGTTAAATTCTGCCCCATTTAAAATTAATTCCCCCCTTTTAAATTAATCTTTTTTATCAATGGTTTAATAATTAATGTTCTATTCCTAGAAACCCAAATCATAAAAGTGAATAGTAAAAAATTCTTTAAAAAGGATGGTTATAAAAATATCTGTTACCCCAAGTAACTCATAAATAGGTTTCTATATCTATGAATATAGGTGGTACATAGAAGCATGAACAAGGGAGAATAATCTATCAATCATGTTATGATGAAGAATTATAGAGAAAATTTTCAGGATATAGTTAACAATCATAAATCCATAACCTAAAGAGGCTTGAAAAAAGTCATTGATATCATCAAAAATGACGATAATATGAAAAAAATTATTTCAAGACCCTATTTCTGAAATTTAAATAATTTTCATGTGAATATATACTTACATTATTTTAGGACAACATTAAACTTTGTGGTTCGATGACCATTTTTCAATTTATCTCTTATTCTAAGAAATGAAGTTTAATTTTTCATTCCTGAATCATTAGTAGATCATGATATCTATAAATAAAATGAATTTTCATTACATCTACTATTATAAAAAAAATTATCACATGTTATCCAGTATGAATAAATCCTCATATGGTGAGATAATGTCATAAATATCAAAAAACTCACCCAAAGTTTATCATATACCATTCCACTATTGGTTAGCCTTATAACCCTTCCAAAAGATGAAAGTCCAAAAAAATATAATTCATGTCACTAAATTTCTCAAAAAATTCATAACACTAATCCCCCATATATCATAAATAAAATCTTATTTTTTCACATACAAAACATGTGAATACCTTCACCATGTATTCTCTTGAAACATCGAGATAACCTAAATTATAACAAATCCTTATTGAAAACATTATTTTCCCTTATTCCAAAGTTAATTGGATATATTACTCCAATAAAATAACGTTTTAAACTCCATCCATGATAGAAAATCTACTTTAAAAAAAATCCATCATCAATTCTAAGGTAATCAATACTGTCCGATTTACTTATTCATATCCATCACAGGTATATAAAAACATCATTATCTCAAGATTAGGAATATATTAAAGGTTATCATTAACAAAATATTTTATTTCCCATGAACATCACCTTTCCATTAAATAAAATTTATAATCCATTAGAACTATTCAATATGTTCTTTTTTATACTTAGAAAAAAACATAAACCGATCAATCCTTACATAATTCACCATTCATAATGTTTAAATCCAAATAAATAAACAACATGATTATTCTATTTCATCCTTAAGCTATTGAAAATGATACCTCACCCCAATACATAAAACCTATTTCCTTTCACATTTCATCAATAATATCATTATATCAACAATATAACAATTACTCATATTACCTTTCTGATTCCCTCTGTGATATTCCCTCTTAGGACCTCATTTTTCATAATTCCCATTCATTCCACACATGAAATATTTAACTGTTGATAATAACATAGGAAGGTCTTCATTTACATATATTGCATCAACTGAACTTTTCATTTTCCCTTTCTAGTTAATTTCTTTGTGTCTTTATTTTCCAAAGTCAAAGCTTCTTCCCATTTTTCTAACACATTCTATTGGGAGTTTGTTACCACTTTTATAACATGTAGGAAACTGAATCTTCATTCCTCCATGTCCTCCCTTACCCTAATGTCAGAAGAATCTATCCTTCTCTTCCCGGATAATACCAAGAGTTTTTTAAGGTACATGTAGTTAATCATGTTTTTTGAAAACTGATTAGGCATGATCTGAACATCCTTTACTCCAAGGATCATACCACATGACTACTCATCATCAAATTTTCCATCACATTCAATGTTATCCAAATTCCTTTTAGTTCTCTCCACTGACTATAATAAGAAATAATAGTGTCATAAACTCTTATCATTGTGTAGACCACATAATCATAAAAATCACAAATATTATTTTCAAATAATGACACCTTCTTTAATCTATGGAACCTTTGGGTTATCCATAGAAACATACATATAAATATCCTTAGATATTCCCCTAGGGACACAACTGAGTTTTTCTCAACCTAGATTGCAATGTTTGAATAAACCTATCCTTTGATACCAACTATAGAGACCGATGCTTAACATATATGGATATTATACCATTTTAGATGAATATTCAACACATTAAAAAATTACATGCCTGAGGACCATAATAGTTTATTGTATTTAGAATCTTAGAACACATTCTTATTATTTTGTGAAAAATCATCATAATAATTGAATAGATCTTACCCTTTAGTATTCCTACATAAATTTTTTTTTCATAACCTAGGAAAAAGTAAAATAAGAAAGTGGTAATACCATATTCCCAATAATGGTAAACATGGAGATATGTAAGAATAAAAATTTCCATAAGGCTATCAAAAAATGATTGAATCATTATAAGATCATATAGAACATATCAAATATCATAACCAAGAGTAATGGAATAAAGATTGAATGTTCATAGTAAATGAATGATAAGGTAATCAAGAGCATAAGCTATAAAATCATAACCTAAGAATCAAACCTAGAATTATAGAATAAGAATCATCTTTTAACATTTTGAACATGTATTTGTAGATACAGGTTCACTCATTATGTTACAGATATGAAATCCTTCCCTCACAAAAACTTATGGACATATAACTATCTCAATGCTTAATGTTGTGAACATGTAATAAAGATCATGTATAAAATTTTGAACAAGTAATCATGTTCACAAATAATCTTATAGACATTTAATGAGGTCCATGAATAACATTGGGAACATGTAATCGGGTTCACACATAACATCATGAACACAAAATATGGTTCATTCATAACATTGTGAACATGTAATCAGGTTTACACATAAACATATGGACATTCAACCAGGTCTATAAATAATATTGTGAACATTTATTCTGGATCACGCATAACATCTACACTCATGATTCATCCATGATTACCCAATCTATTAGAGAGAGATATAGTGCCCACCCATCACATAATAAAATTATACACAATTGTTCTAGAGGATAATAAAACATCCATCATATCATGACCCATAAATATATGGGTTTCATGAACATTAGTTAATAACCCATCAAAAATGGGTATCATAAACATTTCATCATATAAATACCTAAAAAAAGTGGTAGGTTTCCTAATAATTTCATCAAAGAATATCCCATGAAAAGAAATGGGATTCAAAAGAGTATAACACCTATATGAGAAACATGTGTCATTAAAATCATTCCATGAAAACATATATCATTAAAGAAATAATATGAATGGTATTGTTGGATCATATCCCCAGTAAAGCATACAATATAACAAATCATGTCATCTTAGATGGAGAAGGATTACAAAAGGTCACATGGTACATTTATTAATGGAAAATAACCTTTCTTTGTAAATAGTTAACATTAAACCATTTCAAAAATTCTTTTCTTATAAATATATCTTTAAAATTTCATTTAAATAATTTATTGAGGAAAATATATTTTCCAATTTGAAAAATGATTTGTAAAATATAAAAAATTATAAACTATTTTCTTTTAAAGTATCAGTTATAACATATAATGGAAGATTGAAAGTATTTTTAAAACTATATTCTTTGAACACATCTTACAAAAAATAAAAAAAATCATGAATTAAATTTTAAAACCCTTATTTTTTAAAATAAACTTTTTAAAACACGTAAAAGAATCTTTGAAAGTCAATTAAAAAAAATTAAACTCAATATTTTTAAAAACATTTTTCTTTGAAATCCGCATTAAAATAAAAAATCATAATATTAGAAAAATATTTTACTTGAAAATAACCATGTGAAATTATAAAGAAACCTTCAACAAAATTACAGTCATGATGGTGGGAAAGTCCGTACACGCTGAACAGTCCTTGTTCACCTTAAAAAGTTTAGAAAAGTTATTTGATTGGAAAACAATAAGAATGTAATTTTTAAAAAAAAATTAAAAGGTAAAACATGGTTTAAAACATCATTTAAGAACCACTAAATAATTTTAAGACATTTTTTAAAACAATTTTGGAAAACATGGTTTTGAAAGAACACATATTTCCGACCGAACAGAAAAATGTTGTATTTTCATAAAAAAACATAATTCATAGTGGTATTAAGTACCAAGGTGTGGAAAAATGGTACTAATACATAAGATATAGGGGATAATTGTAGTATAATAAAATTCATGAGTGTTCCTGAGAAATGGATAATAATATTTCACTAATGGAAGAATCATCATAAAACAATCCCAATAAATAATTAGGTTATAGTAATAAACTATTAGTAATTAGGTAACTATGAATCATACTTTAGATGAGATAATAACATTACAAGAATATCAAAATATCATTAAAAATGGATATTCATGATATAAAATATCAAAGGGTAGTATCTATACCCTATAGAAAAATATAGGTCCATAACATGGCATATATCTCAAAGAAGGCAACTTGAGATAAAACATTACTTTACTGATATGGTAGATTTTGAACCATAAAACCCATAAAATAACGATCATATATTGGATATTTACATACCAAAAAATTAAATTATAATAATCATATAATTAATTAATGGTAATTATATACACCACAAAAAATAAATGAGTGGTGCATAAGACATGTATCTTACGGATAAAAAAGTGAGATAAGAAAACCCTTACCTTAAGTCTTGAATTTATTAATACCTATTAAAATCTCATCTATAATTAATATTTGTTTATTATTAATATAAAATATAATAATATTATTATATCTAATACCGTATATTATTTTTTAATGACTTTATATTAACTGTTTATTTACAAATTCTTTTTAATGTTACGTTTCAGGTAAATTTCCTTTTTTTCATATATGTTTTTTATTTCTATTATTTATCATATTACATAGATAATTATTTAATTATTTTATTAATTTAAAACAATATATAAATATCATATATATTTAGTATATAAATATTTATAATAATCTTTAAAATAAAGATATATGAATTGGAAGACACCGTTCATAGATACTGTAGGTTGTATGTACACAAGAATGATGTTTCCATTTTAATATTCTATTGAGAAAAATAAATTAAATTATATATACATAATATCATTATAGTATAATAATTATGTCATATATATCATATAATTTCACTAATCCCATTCTTAATACATTCTAGAAACCAAGTTATCGTATTTACACAAAATGTAAAGCATGAAGGTATGTTTTATATAATAATTTAAGAAGCATAAATAAAACATAAAAATCATATATATCATATGAAAATAGAATTTCCATCGTAATTACAATCCATGATAGGTGTTAATGAAAAAACGAACAACATTGTTTTTTGAGGCGGTGTTCATCGTATACAATAATTGTAAGTTCGTTACCCATTTGTTGGTTGTTTGTGTAGGAGTAGGTCAATGAATTTGAATAAAAATTATCCCATTATATTTATGATACTTATTTCATTATATAAACATGTAATAAGATGATTTTAGGCTGTGGAGAATGAATATAAAAAATGATATTGAGGAAGGATGTTACCTCTTCATTGGGTAAATCCTTCTAGTTTGAACCAAAGGGATTCCTCAGATTACATTATTATCAAAAAGAAAATTCTAGGATTTAGGGAGGGATGTTGGTATGATATTTGGGTAGAGGGTTTATGATCTAAAATTCTCAAGAGGTGTGAATAATTGCATGGGGTTAGTGAATTTTTATAGTGGATGAGGAGTGTCATTTTAATGAATTTTTTGGAAAGGGAATTCCACCCAGGTTTTTCAAATGTCAAGTAGCTCCAATAATGGTAAATGACAGAGAAAATACAGTATTGTTTTAAAATATGTCTATAAAATTTATTTTTTACAAGTTAATTGGTTATTTTGGAATTTATTTTTATGGTTTACCTCTTTTAATAAGTTGTTTTCCCCTTAATGGCTGTAATTAATTTTAATCAATATCACTAATATTTTCTTTGTAAAAAGTTGAGTTGATGTTATTAGAAATAATAAACTATTTTGATTCTAAATATTGAATCTGTTTTTCCAAATTATTATCATGTTAGTTTCATAAATTAATTTTTATTTAATCATGTAGTCGGTATGACCAAGAAAGGTTTTAATGTAGAAATGTTCAAAAGTCTTAAATGTTTTTATATCCAATTTCAATGGAAAATTTATTTAAATGATGTATATTGGATTAATTGTTGAAATATTTTTATAATTAATCATTAAAAAAAGTAAAATATAATTTATCCTTATAAATAAATTAGACAAAATTGAGTTTTGAATATAAATTCGGTGTTTTCATTATTCATCAAAAATTTAATTCTCAGGAAAATACCAAAAAATAACACAAAGTAAATTTTTATATTCCACATCATAAAATTAATTTTATATTTTTGAGTTAAAATTATAATAGTTTCAATAATTATAATAAAAATTATTTCTCTATTAAATGGTGGTAAAATTACTTTTAAGAAAAATACATCTTTTTATTCATAAAATTGTATTTTTCTTATCTTATACCTATAAAATATATTGTTTGAGTATAAAAAATTGAATTACTAAATAACTTATAAATTATTTTGAAAACATTATTAACAAGTGGTTTTTTAATTTCTTGATATAAAATTGTGGTTTTACATATAATAATATTTTTTAAGAAAATGAATTTATTTATTTTAAAACAGTTCTTACATTCAACTTTACTATTTGATAACCAAAGGATTAATTTTATATACTTGCGTAAATCGCTTTTTTCACAATTTAGTTAATATTATTTATAACTTCCATTCTATTGGATAGGTGGTAGCTATAATAATATTAATAGTATGTTATAGTTTGAAAAAACTCAACCTTGAGTGTAATGAAAGAAATTGAAGGAACTTAGTATTTTGTTTAATAGAATCAAAACATAGTGTTGTGTGGACTGAATGATAATATAAGTTTTGTGTGTTGTTCATGATTAACTTTGTGTTTCGCATAGAAAAATCTAGAATTGGTGATTTTATATGGAAAAAATTATATTCAAGGTTGTGTGAAATGAAAATTTTCAAAAATATTAAATTAATTTGAAAAAAATATGTTTAAAATAATCTTGGGGTGTTATAAACAGATTAAAAACCTCACAAAATAGCGATGAGGATAATAATTAAGGACATCAAAAAAAACCTCATTTAACGTTAAATGATTTATCTCATATCCATTTTGGACTTCTGGTGGATTTGGACTATCATCATATACTCCTTGATCAAATATACCTTCTTAATCACCATGCATACTAACTTGATCCCCATAATAAATGAATAAAATAAATCTTTATAAGAAAGTGGTTAACTGAAAGGTCACTTTTACAAGGTCTCAAAAGGTTCTATACAAATTTTAGAGTGGTATTTGTTATTTTATGAAAGCTCTACTTGTGGTATATGATCAGATAAAATCGTATCAAAATATTTCATGAAAGTTCATAGAATATCCTTTAGAACCTGGATATTTCTATCAGTATGACTATCTTTTTTGGGGTTAAATTATATAATAAAATATGTATATGTCCAAAAATACTCAGAAAAACTCATCTAAAATTGGGATGAGAATTAAACATCACAGTCAAAGACAACTATCAAGTATATATCATAAAATGTCATAATAGTATTTGTGTTTTGGTGTACCAAACTCTCAAATGAACTCTATTCTTTAATGGTAAAGTATTTACTCAAGTCATTCTATTGGTAAATAGTCACCAATAAAAAATTATGTCTCTTGAATGATCATGTAAATCCAATTAAAAAATTCATCTAAATAATATATCACTCAAACATTGGAATCTGAAGAGGATAGCTCAAACCAATGGGTACCTGGTGCTAGACATTTACCTACTGATAGGTGAGGCACTGGGAAATAACCTTAGAAAAACATTACTTCATTCTTGGCCACTATAAATAATTATCAAGATACTAATACCTCTTCATGACACCAGGATATAATTCCAGGGGTGCTGTGTAAAAATCACATAATATATCTTTATGAGTTTATTTAGGAATAAAATTACACCTTGAAAATATAATGGAATACTCCATGCCTTCTAAAAATGCATAAATTTCTTCTCATAAGAGAATATAAAATTTCATAATCATAGAGTAAATCATTTTAATCGGGGTATCCTACAGTAAATTATGATTTGTAGGAGAAGAAACCATTGATGGACGGTAAGAAATATATTTTTGATCTAAATAATAAAACCAAAATAAATATAATTTCTTTGATTTCTAATTCATCTTCTGAGCGATGAATTTCTTGTAAATGGAATTGGTCACCCATTTACCTTCTTTAAATTATATAATATTTAAAATTTGTTGTCCTACTAGAAATCTATCCCTTGACTCTGACTCCAATTAATATCTCTCTATGAAAAGATATAATTGATGATTTTGTGATATATGAAAACCAAAAAATGGTCATACACAATATAATGTCAATATATATTCATGGAGAACACAACCACCACAATATCCAAGTCATAGTCCATGTAATAATATTCAAGAGGTCTAAGTTTCCTAGAAAAATAATCAATTAAGAGTCATCTTTTAATCAATAGAAAACCAAGCATAGACCTAGAGGAATACTAGTGAACCACATACTCCAATACCTAGGTAATTAGAAGACTATGTAATTAGTCAACCTATTTTAAAACTCCACAAATTATTTATGATAATTCTTAGGTAAAATGAAAAACTTTCATATTTGGGAAATGTATATAATTTGGGATACAATATAGGATAAGTATTCAATGAATATATAGTAATATATGGAAAATACAAGTAAATTTAACACCTCAAAAACCATATTGGGTGGATCTGAATCCACTAAATACTCAAACATTATAGGGAAAAAAATAACTCTTTCCTTAAAAATTATATATAGTAAAAAATCCTCAAATGTTATGTATGCTCCTATCATGTCATAAAATAAATGAGGGTTTCATCGATGAAAACCACAATGTTCAAGTCTATATAATGTTGAAAAATGTTTTTCACAGGACCCATGAACACTATAAGGGAATTCATAATAATAAATGAAATCACAAATAAATAATAGTGAATATATAAACACCTAAACACTATCATTGGCATGTCATACTTATGAAAATAAATATAGTTATCTCCATACCAAATATTATTCATTTAGAACCACTTTTTTCCATTTATCTAATCAAAGGGGTCATCGATTCTCAAAAGAGGATATTTTTCCTTAATTTTATCCTGATTCAAGTGATGATAGTAAATAAAAAACCTAAAAATATTATAAAAATTATTTTGGATGAGAAAAATAGCTACCCAAGTGAACATAATAGTTATAATAAATCCATTATGCTAAGGTTTCACTAATTTCCCTTCAGGACCTTGAACTTAGATGAGATCATCTGATAAACTTATAATGATATAAGTATAGTATATAGGACTATGTTGATACCAAAATCAAACTCTTGAGGTGGGAGAAACCATTATACTTACTCTAAGACAGCATCCATACATTTATATACCACTATATGAAATTTATACTACACAACATTAATTTCTCTTGAAGCTAATCTAACCAACTACAATATCCTAATGTTTAACCCTGAACACCCTATCCTAGAGTCTTATTCACTAGTGAAGTTAAACCAACAACTTTTTACTTGATGATATATAAACTTGTTTCATTATAAATCTACCCAATTGTAGAATATTGATAACCATTCCATTATAAGAATGATATCATATGAGCATTTATCTACTATGATGAGATCCCCATAAAATTTCCCTCTTCTAAGACTAATGTTATTCTAATGTAGGATATGAGAGACAACATGATCACTACTAGTAGAAGTCTATAGATTAATTTTTCATTGAAATATATCTATTGGTATCTCTAGATAATGTAAAATTTATATGTAATGAAATTAATGGCATGAAATGATATTGATGAGTATGAGTTCTAAAGTTGAAAAGGGTCATATCTTTCTTCAAACCATATCGAGTAATGCATATAAAAATCCCACCATCACCTAAATATACCCTATACCATAATCTCATAAACCCTAATCCTATCATGGTCAAAATATAGGTGGTGTTGGTATTTCAAATCATCATCCACCAATTGTTTCTATTATAAGACTAATTATTATACCATATTAAATTTGGGATGACTACCCAGTCCACCTCATAGAGGTCCCTCATCTCAATATTATTTGTATCGATGAAGTCCATATACTATTACACCATGCTTATCATCGACTAATCATCTAGAAGGGTTAACATGTGTGATGTCTCCCTAGCTAACACAAACATAACAATTCCTATATCATGGTTAGGCTAAACCAATTCATGATTATTGTACTTCATGACTCTGATACGAGGGTTTTTTATTTACCTAGGTTTGATGAAAAAATATTATCAGCTATCACTAATTAGATTTTTGTATTGCATATTATCTTGAATATATTAACTGAACATCAACACATGACTATAAATGTACTAGAATTCAATTAATCTCCAAGGAACACTCCAAAACATACACATGTCTTGGAATATAAAATGATATTGTCCAATTTCAAATCTCCCTACGAATTCCTCACATGATCATAAAATATGGAAGATAACCATGTCAAATCATATCAAATTAATACCTTATGTGTTTTATGAAACGCATAGAATAATGGGAAACTATCATACTACCTTGGTGTAGGTATAGTATTTCTTAAACTTGAATTACCCAAAGACTCACTATAAATCACTCCTTTATGAATAGACACTCATACTATGACTAAGTTATAGTATTCACATCATGTTTTTGTGTGATCGGTGACATCAAATTTCATGTTTCAGAATAAATTAGGCTCATAAGAAGAACTATTATCTATCTGGTGGGTGACCAAATCATACGAAATACATGGGAAATTAGATTTATCTGATACTAATCTATATAAGGATATGAATCACCTAAAACCCCAAGAGGCCTCTATATTTGGAACGCATAAGTAATTATAATCCTATGATTAGTACCATCCTTCTTAATGAGAGCTATTTCTTAAACAATGTGTGGGTATTCTCTATACATAACTAGTGTGGGATCTGTTTTTTTCATTTTCATATTTTTCTTTTACTTAATTACTTTAATTTTATATTTTGATGTAATATCAATCAATAGTGTTTTTATTTTTATGATTCTTATCACATTTAATAGATAACATATTTAGATAAACATCATTAGTTTATGAAGTAGTCTGAAAATTAATTTCTAGTACTCTAAAAAATCAATGAATTTGATGATGTTGTTTGAGAAATTTAACAGTCTACAATTTCGAAAAGTTACTATATCTAATTTACTAAATGTTATAAAAATATCATATTCACATGAAACTTTATTTTATAGAAGTACAACATGTTTATAATGATTTTATTTGTTTACATCAATGTCTAAAAAGGATTTTTTAATGTTTATTTAATTATCAAAAGTTCTGTAATGTTGTTTAAAAGATGCAGTTTTCTAGAATGTTGTCGCTTCTGTTTTTTGATAATTTCAGAAGCAATAGAAGTCAATTTTTTCTATTCATGGTTTGTTGTAAAGATAAATATTTTTCTATAAATAAGTATTTTTTATGAAAGGATTAATCTATTCTTATGTGCCTTTAATTTTTTTGGATGTTTGTTAAAGTATCTCTTCCATTTTTCACAATGTATAGTTCGACAACCCTAATTTCACAACAGTGCAAAGTATGGTTCGGAAACCCTAATTTCAAAAAAAAATAAAATGTATATTTGAAAATCTAAATTATAAATAGTGATATTTAAGGTTAGGAAACCCAAATTTCACAATAGTGGAAATTATGGTTCGAAAACCCTACTTTTACTATAGTGAAAAGTATGGTTTAAAAACCCTACTTTTGTGATGAATACAACACTACTTTGATTAACCCATGGATAGTTTTATGAAACATATGACACTTTTATGAATCCTACTCTAATTTTATAAACCATATGATACTTTGATGAATCCTATGATACTTTTATGAACTCTATGACACTTTCATGTGCCCTATTTTCATGTACCCTAATTTCGTGTACCCTAATTTTTTACCCTACTTTGCTGCTTCCACTTTGTGCTTTTATGTTGAACATTGATCGACAACATTTTTAAATATATTATTTTAAAAAAAATTATAATGGTTGATTTCATAAATAATTTAAGGATAATTATTGAAGTTATTTTTATGATTTTGGTGCATTTTTTAAAGAGAAAACGTTTAAAAATATTTCAATGTATTTATCTAATAAAGTCAGAGGTTGCAAGTTTATTTAAATTCAAATATATGAATTTACTTATAGATTTTATGGATCATTTTCTGAAACTACATTGAATATATTTTAATGGATTTAAATTGGAGTTTTAAAGTCATCCAAAACTATTATTATTTTGAAGATATTATTGGAAGAGTTATTCAAATTACTTTAAATTATTTTTTAAAATGTTTATTATATAGGAATAAATTAATGATTGTATTTTTGGGATATATTTATGTAATCTATTCATTAAATTTATTTTTTGTATCTAAAGGAAGAAGAGATGTTGAATCTACTTAATATTTATTCTCTCAATATATATCTCTCTGTGGAAGGAAAAAAATAAACGCATGGGTTAACATATTTGATACTCTATTTTTCAGAGAATGTACTGTGAATTTTGAACCTTCCATGCATTTACAACGTCCTGCAATAGTATGTCTTTATATTTATGTTTTTACACACAAAAGAATTATATGTTTTTATTATTCCTTATTTTGTGACTCCCAAATTCTAATGTCAGGATCTAAGGGTTGTGACTCCTTGTATCTAGAGTCAAAACTATTCAAGTTGTGACTTCTAGTGTCCAAAGTCATGTTGTATGGGTTCTGACTTCCCATAAAAAATTAAGTGTTGTGGTTATCAATCCACTGGAAAATGATCATGTAATTGGGTTATCATTCCCACTCATAATTCATTTTAGTGCACATGTATCTCTCATCAAGTAGAGAGGTATAAGAGTAGAGTAGGCCCACTTGGTACGGAACCACTATAAAAATATTTATTTTGTTATTTACTTATTATGATACTAAATAACTTTAATAATTTAATTTTATAATTATTTTAATCAATAAATTTATTTCTTATGTTTTTTAATCTAGTTTATTCAACCCCTTCTTGACCATATTTCATTTCCCTTTCTAACCTAATAATTGGTATAAAAGGATAACCTCCTTAGTAAAGAATTATCTTTTTCATTCTATTTCTTGATACCAGGAATTGGTATCGAAGGATACTATATTAGGAATTAGATAACCCTCATATAAGGTCTTATTTTATATTTAATTTTTCTAACCTATCCTAGACATAATATCCTAAGGGTAAATATCTGATAAGATGACATGATTGAACCAGGATGATTCTTAGATTCCTCAAAAAGCACCTCACTTTGATGGAAATGATTATGGATATTGGAGATCCCTTATGGAGGCTTACCTCATATAGTTGAGCATTGAGCACTGGTCTATCATATCAAAATAGTATACACTGACTAAACCTGGAACAAATACTCTTACCAGAATTGATCCTACCAGATATGATTAAAATTATAATGTTTTTAATATTTAATATTGTGTTATTAACATAACTGTTTTTACTCATGTGTATACTTGTAACATAGCTCATGAAATATTGAAGATTCTATAATTCACTCACCTTGGATTTGAAAAATTGATCTGAACCAATTGCGGAATGCTTCATGCTGAGTTGCAACACTTAAATATGGATGAAGATGAAAAAGTAAACCAAATATTCCACAGATTCAAAAGCATTGTGAATATAATGAATTCACTCAGAGAAGATCTAGAAAACCCAATACATGTTGAAAGATTCATATGAGCCTTAAAAAAGAAATTTTATGTAAAGAAAGTTTACATTGATGAAAATAAGAATTTCGAGGAGTAAACACTTGATGAATTGATTGGATCACTACTCCAATATGAACTAGAACTGAAGAACATAACCGATGAAAAGAACACATAAAGAAAAGGTGTATATTTTCAATCTCTGAATGTTGTTTCTAATAAATCTTATTTTTCTTATCTATTAGATAGTGAAAAAGAATATATAAATTATATTGTGACTAGAGTTTGCATAAAAAATGAAAAATAATGGATCCAAGAACTGTTTTAGATGAAACCCTCAAAAAGAAAAAATAAATGATATTATAAAGGTGGTAAAAATCTCAATTATTCATATATATCGTGTTATTAATGTAGAAATAAAGAACATATCAAACCCAATTTTTGAAAACAAAAAAAAATAAGGACAAATACAAAAATAAGGGATAATGCATTAAAACTAGTTCGAGTTATATAGAAGAAATTCATTCCAGTAAAAAATAAGGAAATTAAAAAAATATTCTAACTAATGATTCATGGAATCACTAGATAAGGTTAGTAATTATAGTTTTTAATCTGAATATTATGATTCTGACTATAATTATGATAATTTGAATATTTCTGATTTACATGAGGATATTGAATTATTAAGAAAAGATATTTTTAAAGTTACTGATTTATATAAAAACATTAAAGAAAATAATAGAAAACTTGTTCCAAAATATGAAACAATTTTATAGTAGAATGAAAAACTAAGTGACATTTCTTTTAATTATCATTCAAAAGTTAATGAAAATTTAAAATTTGTTCAAGATTTGAACAGAAGTTCTAAAAAGGAAGTTGAATGTATTAAAAAAAAGATTATCATATTTTATTCATTGTTATGAAAAATATCAGGAGATGATGTATTTGATAAAAATAGATAAAAATAAAGATGGTTTTGTTTATGACATGAGATTACCAAAAATGTGTAAAACACATTTTGTTAAAATTAAAATGGTTATAATTCAAATCGTACTTATTTTAAATTTGGCATCAATGGTCACTTTGAAAATGATTGTTCTCTCATATTAAAAAAATATTTGGGATTTAAAAAATCTAATATTTCATAATATTTTTTATATAGATTACCTCACTATAATTGATTAAATTCCATATGGGTACCTAAGAATTTTATTACTAATCCTATTGCACCCAAAGTTTCTTGGGTACCAATATTGTCATGTAATTAATTTTTATATGTAAAAATACTTAGATGTATAAAGAATAACATATTTCATAGGTAATATGGATGCCCTAGTCATATGACTAGATGCCCATAAAAATTTACCACTTTTAACACATATTATAGAAGCACAGTTACTTTTGGAGACAATTCCAAAGGAAAAAGTAAAGGTTTTTATAAATTTATTATCTCAAATTCTACCTTTATTTATAATGTTTTATATATTGATATCTTAAAACATAGTTTAATTATTATATCAAAATTATGTGATAATGTAATGGAATTTATATTTCAAATTGATAACAGTTTAGTTTTTTAAGATGGTTATTTATTATTTTATTTTAATCAAAAAGATAATATTTATAATATTGATTTTAATGAACTAACTGTACAACATTAAAAGTGTCTAAATGTTGTAAAGAATAAAACCATCCACAGGCATAGTCATTTAGGTCATTTCGATTTCATAATGGTATATAATCTTTCCTAACCTGAAAATATGATACATTTGAATTCCTAAAAGAAAGAACATATTTATATATATGAGGCTTGCATGAAAGGGAAGCAAAAAAATTATTTTAGAACCATCAATTAGATATGTACTAATAGACCTTTATAGTTATTACATCTTGATTTATTTGGCCCCTTAAAATTTCCACCCTTGGTGGAAATAAATATACATTAGTTATTATTGAAGATTATAATATATTTACTTGGGAATACTTTCTTTCTCACAAAAATGATATTTTATCAAGATTAAATTTTTTTTGAAAATTATTTCAATATGATAAATAATGTATTATTGTTTATATTCATAGTGAAAATAGAGGTGAATTTTAAAATATTGATTCTTGTTTTTTTAATGGAAATTTATAAAAAAATTATACTCATAGAACACCACATTAAATTGGTGTTGTAGAATAGAAAAATAGAACTATTATTGAAATGGCTCAAAATATATTAATTGAATATAATTTTCCACGATATTTTTGGGTTGAGGTAATTTTTTCTGCTCATTATATTTGAAATAGAATTCTCACAAGTCATTTGTTGGAGAATAACCATTTTGAGTTATTAAAAAAATAAAAACCTAAATTTGGTTACTTTAGAGTTGTTTTTTGTAATTTTTTTATCTTAAATCCAAATTTTCATTTAGATAAATTTGATGATAAAAGTGATTAAGGTTATTTGGGTTATTATAATAATTGTAATTATTATAGAGTTCATAATAAAATATCTATTGTTATTAAAGAATATGTTCACGTTATGTCTGATGAAAATAATGTTAAATTAAATTTTAATTCTAATGTTTTTTATGATTAGTTTAGATATATTAATTTTAATAAAGAAATAATTAAAGATTAGAATGAATCAATTGAGGGAGGGAATAATCCTTTTAGACATGAACTAAGATCATGTAATATTCACAAATATCATCCTTTTTAAAATATGAATGTTTTAGTGTTGTTATGCAAGATGAATTAAATTAGTCAGTTAGAAATAATGCTTAGATTATAGTATAGTTTACCAAAGAAAATAAGGTTATAAAGACTCATACATTACATAAATTTATATTACTTAAAATTTGAATAATAATAATTAAAAAATAAAACTATTCCATGATAGGACCATATAGGTATAGTGCCTTTAAAAATTAGGAATCATAAACAACTGGTTCATTATACATCTTCTTTGTCTCCCACTTATTTCATTATAACTAGACCCCTTTTTGACATGTCTACTTAATATCTATCTTCACGACCTAGGGATAACTAACATGTTAAAGGGTGATCTCAGATTCTTGGTAAGGGTAGAAAATAGAGATATTAATCATATCATAATCATAAGACATAATCAACACAACATTTGATATTCTTATCCTACATATGAAAGATCGTTATATCATGCCATGGGATAAATACTGAAAGATCATAAAAATCAATGAACATAAACTCAAAAGTCATAACATAATACATTTAGTTTTCTAGAATAAACATAATCATAGGAAACCATTTCATATTAGTTATGGCTCATTTCCAAGACCATCATAGCGGACACAATCCATTACTGAACTGAGTTCACTCCTCGTTTCTGCCCTATATTTCTGAAATGATACTGTCTCCCATTATAGCCATGTCTATATAACGAGATATAATTATTTACCCAATGAATTGGATGGAGATATAGGTCCCACCCATCTCACAAGGAAATCATTTTTATATGTACCACAATAACATACATCATTCATTATAACCCAAGGAATAAAATGGGTTTCTTTAAACAACATTCCACCATAACATAATCCATGTAAAACACATAGATTTCATAAATATAATTAAATAATAAACAAAATAAAATCATCGGAACAATAAGGATATTTTACTTGAAACATTCCCATTTTAAATAAATCCCTCTTAAAGGTAAAATAATGTTGATATAACTGGAAATTAATTTTTGATGAAAATATATGTTCTTCTTCAAAAACATTTACTTTTATCAAAATACAATGAAATTTTAAAAGAAAAGAATTTATTTGAAGATAAACTTGAAATCATGTAGATGAAGATTCATGGAATTAATTTATTATTAACACGTAAAAATCCATTCATGCCATATTTGTTTAAAAAAATTCTCCTCATAATTTTATTGAAAAACTTAAAAAGCACATCATATCGAATAATGAAAAACGATTCCTATTATATCATTTAATGACAATTTTCCAATGAGTAAAATTGACTTTAAAATTTTTCATAAGAATATAAAAAAGTTTACATATATAAGAAACTTGTACGTGGATGATAAATATACCTCATTAAATACTTACGTATAAACAATCTAGAATAACAATGAGATTGCAAAATTATCCCTTACCAATTTATAATCATTAGAGTTGTATGCCTCATAAAATAAATAAAGTGTTATGCATATCATAAAATTCATAATCACAACTATAGAAAAATTCATGGAATGCATAAACACAACACAATAGAAATCGGTGGTGTATAAGGCATATGTCCCACAGAAATAAAGGTGAGACAAAATAGTCCCTTACCTTAGGTCTGATTTCCATTGTATGTATCAAAACCTCCTATATAATGATCTAAATAATTTCATTGAATTATTGAAGAATCATATTAATATTTATTATATCATATATGATAATATTATCATTCGTTTGTTAAAAAAGGTTCATTACTACATGTTATTCTGGTATTAACTGCTTCATTTTCCTAGGCATTTTTTGTTAAATAAGTTCCTATAATCGTTCATAACTCCTAGTTATATCATTAAAAATTATATTAACATTATATATATTATATTTATTGATTATATACATTAATATAATCATTATTTAATGATCATCATGTAGAATGAATCACATCTCATCGTGGAGACAGTAAGTCGTATGTATGCACGAGCAACGATATCATTCTTATAATTGTTTAATGGTATTGAAGTGAAGTTTTTATAATATTTCATAATTAATATAATGTTATAATAATAATATATTTTTATTATTTCCATCATTATACCCATCCAATCAAGGTGGTGGTGAAAAGTATATTACACCACAGTGTGGAGATGATAAGTCGTATATACACACACGTGGTGATTTTTTTGTAGGATGGATAGAAAGTAGAATATTATTGGTAAATAATAATTATTAAATCTATGTATATATGTGATACATTAAATTTTACTTTATAATGAAAATCATCATGAAGATGATATCGAAGAAGAAAGAATTTCGAAAGAATCAAAAGAGGAGATTACCTCTTCTTTGACGTGCTTCCTCTAAATCTCTTCTTAGACCACTAGAGTTGGTATTTTAAGAAGATAAAAACCTCTAGAATTTAACTATGTACGTTGATAAGGGAACATTATAGGGTAAGGATGAGATTTATGGATCAAATTTATGTGAATAGGTGATAGAGGAGGTGTCTTTTTATAAATGAGTTGAGGGGTATATTTGGGATCTCTGAAAATATTAATTTATTATAAAATAAACATCATAAAAACCTCAAAAATTTCCCAATTTAATAGATGAGATGATAAAACTTTTTATTCTCATAAAAAAATAGATTTTAGAAAAAAAATTCTATGAATTTAAACCTTTTCATTTTAATTAACACTTAGTTATTCTATTTAATTTTTAACGAGACTAAGGAATATATCAATATTATAATGGTTCAATATATACTTATTTTTTGTCAATTAGACCATAAATAAATACCTTATAAAATTTTAGACCATATAATAATTATTATATTTTTCTAAAAAATGGATTATTATTTTTAAATAATTTAATAAAAAAAATTTTTGATAAAAAATCAATAGGATCAATTTTGATGCAATTAAATTTATTGATTTTTAAAAATATTATGATAACAATTTAACATCAAAAATACTATTTGATTATATTAATAATAGGTCAAAGGAATATATAAAATTTATTATACATATTAATCAGACCAAATAAATTTTATTTTAACATTTATAATAACATTTTTTTGTAATTATTATTAATAAAATAATTACTACCTTAATTTTGTGTAATTATTTAATATAAATATTTATAGAATAATAATTAAAAATAAAATACTAATATGAAGATAAATCCAATATATTTTGGAGAAATATTTTTAGTCTAATTTATCTTCTTAAAATCCAACATTTAAAATTTTATACTTATTAAATTATGTATATGACAACATTAATATCACATTAAATAAAATAATATAAGTGTCACAATCCATTTTATAAGTCATAAATGGTAATTAACTAGAACTTTTGATGTTTATGGTAGAGATATACTTGTCCAATAATATTTGGTCAAGTGTTTAGGTCTTTTGATAGTTAATACATTTTTTATTGATTTCTCAATAATTAATTAATTTTTTACATAATCAATGTATAAGTCTTTAAGGTAATTATTTAGTTTATAACAATTAAGAATGAATTTCAATGATAAATAAAATAAATTAGATTGAAACTAAGTATATATAATCGTATTTATCTTCTGTACAACCTTATATAAAATATTATTTATTTTTTAAAATTTTAGTGAGATATATTTAAAATTTCTTTAAATAAAAATAAATTAAATTTCATAATCTCATCCAAGTTGCTTCCAAAAGACTCTATTTCGACCCAAGGAATATTTTGGTTCATATAAACTAATAAAAGGATATTGAAAAAGTGTTATGGTAATTATATAATAGTATTATTTCCCTTAAATGCGTGATCTACACTTTTAGAGTACTAATAAAAATTCTGAAGTTGTTATTCATAATACCCAAAATCAAAATAAATCTTTTAAAATAATTTGTACCTAATGATTCCAAATACGGAATAAAATTTTCAAAATTCAAAACATAGAAGTTTTAGTAGTTAATTTAAATTTAATCCTGTTTTTGGAAAGATATAATGAGTTTTAAAAGTTAAAACATTGCATAAGATTGAAATTTTTTTACATCTGAATTAAATATAAAATTAATGAAAAATAAATAAATTATATTTAATGATAAAAATATATTCTATTTATAATTGGAAACAATTTAATATTATAATTTAACCATATAAATGTTTTTGAGGATTTTTTCTCAATTAAAATTTGGTGTCTTTTTTACTATTCATCAAAATTTGAAAGTTACCAGCAAAAAATAAAGTTTCATAAAAAGTAATTTTTTAATTCTCAATTCTAAATAAAATGCTTATTTTTCACATAAAAATTATTTATGTGTGAACAAAATAATTTAAAAGGGGTCCTCCATTAAATGGCACAAAATTACCCTTTTGAGAAATATAGGTTTTTATACATCAAATAGAGTTTAATCACACACTATGACAAAAATATCTATTGAGTGAATATATAAAATATTTTATAAATATATAACATATATATTTCATTGATTTAATTTAATAATATTAATTCACTCAATTTATTAATACAAGAATACAAATATATAATTGATTTATATTTTTCATAACTAATTGGTAGTGAATGACTTTACCATACATTTTCATAAGTTAGTTATATTTATTCATGATATCCTAATAGCTAGGTTAAAATGGTAATTTTATACTAAAGGTGTCTCATGGTTCACATAAATTCACAATTTTGTACAATTCATGATATTCAAAAATTGATATTATTTAAAGAAAAAATTTCCTAAAAACATCTAGGTGTTACATTCTACAACCCTTAAACCGAATTTCTACCTCAAAATTTGTCACTTGGATACAAACAAATAAGGATATCTAACAATAATCATATCATCAAGTTCCCACATAGCTTCTTAAAATTGGTGGTACCTCCATAAAACGTTAACCAACAGAGTGGCATTTTCCACAAAACATTTTCTATATGATCCCTTATCTGTATTGGTTGTTCTTCATAAGAATGATATTACTCTAGTGGAAGCACTTTTTAGTTCAGTACATGGGATGGATTAGATATATACTTTCTTATGAGTGATACATATAACACATCATGAACCTGAGAGAGATTCGGTGGATGCACCAATTGGTAATCTACCATCCCAACATGATTAATAATTTCAAAAGGACCGATATACCTAGGAATCATATTACCCTTACTCAAATATATAATTACACTCTTCCAAGGAGATATTCATAGAAACAAATTATAGCCCACTTCCAACTCTAGGTTATTTCTTCAATTGTCATCATAACCTTTTTGTCGAATCTTAGAATATCGTCTGTGTTGTTGAATAGATCTTAACTTTGTTTTAATTTACTCAGCAAGATAAGGTCCTAATAGATTTTTTTTCATAACTTCATCCCAATAAGTTAGAGTTATTCAATTATTTCCTTAGAGGGTTTCATAATTATCTATCGAGATACAGGAGTAAAATTTAGTGTTGTACGAAAATTCATCCAAAGGTAGTTGTTGATCCCAATAACCTTTGAAATTCATAGGGTAATCCCTCAACATGTATTCTAGAGTTTGAATTGTCCTCACAGACTTCCAATCTATCTGAGGATGAAAAAAGTACTAAAACATAACTATGTATCCCAATCCTACTAAATACTTTACTAGAACTTCAACATAGACCTCAGATCCCAATCAGATATAATGGAAATTGGTAATCCATATAATCTTACCACTTTGTTTACATATTTCTTATCAATTTTATCTAGATATAAATCATCTCTAATTGAAATGATGTGTGCCGACATCATAAGGAAATCAACTAAAACCCATACAACAATATGGCCTTTAGAAATTTTTGGAAGTTCGATGAAAAATTCCATAGTGATGTTTTCCCATTTCTATTTTTTGTGGGTAATGGTTATAAAATCCCATCAAATTTATGTATCTCAACCATAACTTTTGGAAAAACCAAGAACCAAGAGACATATTCGACAAAATCTCTTTTCACGCCATCCAACCAGAAATACTCTTTCATTTCCCTGTACATAATTGTTATTCTAGGGTGAATAGATAATAAAGAACTATGAGCCTCCTCCAATAGCTCCTTATTTACTTCTTTTATGGGAGGAATATAAACCTGGTTCATGAACCTTATTATTCCATCACAATCATGGTTGAATTCAAGAACATGTCTCACTTTCTTTTATATCTCCACATATTACTTATGTGAATCCTTAATCATCACTTACATGGATGTTTAAACATTAAATTATGAAGGATAATAATTCTCCCAATAATTTATAATTTATCGATCCATTATTTGAAAATACATACATATTGGATCTTTTGTGATCCTCATCATGGATAGTCTAGCATGGTCCTTTCGACTCAAAGAATCATCCGCCTTGTTCGCTTTCCCAGGGTGGTAATGTATTGAGTAGTTGTAATATTTAATCATATACAACCATATTCTTTGACACATTTCTAGGTCCTTTGTGAAAATATAATTTAAATTTCTATGATAAATATAAATATCACACCTTTCACCATAAAGATAATGCCTCCATATTATTAGTGTAAAGATTACATAAGCTAACTCCAAATCAAGAGTTGGGTAATTTTTCTCATAGATTTTAATTTTATTGAGGCTTAGGCTATAACCATATCATTTTTAATGAGAAAAAATCCATACCCTTCTTGAATTCATAATTATAGATCACAATCCTCTCTCCATTACATGGTAGTGTGAGCACAGTTGCACTAGTTAACTTACTTTTTATCTCTTTCAATTTCTCTTCACATTCCTCCATCAACATAAACTATAATCCATTTCGAGTAAAATTGGTGATTGGATTATATAATCTTAACAAATATTTCACAAAATGTCGATAATATCCTTCCAGACCAAGAAAAATTTGGATCTCAGTTACCGTTGTTGGTCTCGAACATCTTTTAACAACTTTTGTTTATGATGGATCCACATTTATCCCCTCTCTTGACATTATGTGGCCCAAAAATGAAATTTTCTGAAGCTAAAATTCACACTAGGTAAATTTTCAATAAATCATATCCTTTATCAGGGTCTTCCATACAATTATAATGTGATATTAATGATATTACTTAGTATCAGAATATAAAATAATATCATCTATAGATACTAACACAAACTGTCAAGATAGTCTATAAAGACTCTATTCATTAGATCCATAAATATATTTGAGGAATTAGTAAGAACCAAAGTAATCACTATAAATTCATTGATTCCATTCCTTTGATGGAATGTATTCTTTAGTATATAATATTTCTTGACCTTAATTGATGATATCCTGAAGGGTTATTAATTATGGAAAAGTTTTGAGCTCCGTGTAGTTGGATGAATAAGTCATCAATACGGGGAAGAGTGATTTTTATAGTGATATTGTTTGGATTTTGGGGCATCGGAGTGGCTTCTCCTTTCTCTCCCATGATGACAAGGGTTTATTCTCCATTCCCATGCTCCTCCCTTCTCCATACATCTCATCCTAGGCCTCCTCTCTTTGAATCGTCTCATCAGATAGGTCGGCTCAGTGCGTTGATGTCGTCGTGTGTGCGACTCAGTCAGTAGGCCTCAATTTGTGCAGAGGTGACTTCTTTTCATTGAGGTTGACGACAGGTCTGGAGTGGACTCGGGAGGGGGGGGAGGGTTGTTCCTTTTTTTCTTTGAATACTTTTTTAGTGTTGAAGGATCTCTCTTGGCGGTCTCCGCTTGAAGCTGGAAGTTCTAGGGTTTATCTCGCCATCACCTCATCCATGTGGTGGATCTTCATCAAACTCCTCAGGTGTTCTCTGTTGCATTCTTGTGGTTCTTCCTTCCTGCTGTGGTGATACGCTTTGGGATTCTACAACACTATTGGTCTAATCAGTGGGCATAAGACTGGATTGCAACGATTGTCACATTGTTCACCGACACAGTCTACGAAGCGTTCAAGGGTTTTCTCTCAGTTATGAGTTGTGCTGTAGAGGTTTCTCAACATGTGGAGGTCATCACCTGATTTGTGGTGGCTGATTACTTTGAGGGTTTGTGAGGGTTTCCTTCAGTGGTTGGGGTGGTTGCAGTGGGTTTTTCCTTGTTTGATTTTCATGGATCTATTTGATTTTTTTTGTGAAATGGGGAATCCAACCAGTTTCAATGGTTTTTGGGATGGAGGCCCTGTTATTTGTGTTGGTGGTTGTTTATGGTGGAAACAACGAGGAATGCTGGTGAATGTGGTGTGTTTTCATTGGATCGACATTGATGGTGGTGACAGTGAAGCGACGCGAGGAATGTTGTTTAGGTTCCTATGTTTCGAGAAGGTTCATCATGATGGTGGTTGGACTGGAGTTCCTTGCTGAAGGAATGCTCTAATGATGGCTCTGCCATCATCCCGCTATGAATGGTGGCACGTGGTGATCCGGCTTGTCTCATCAGTGGGATAATTGGAGGTGAAGTTGGATTTCATGTTGACATGCTCCTTGAGGTGGTTGTGCGGCTCGAGGTGGACATGTGGTTCATGTTGTTTTTGAATTTTGAATTTCTAAAGTTGTTTTTCTTTTGGATGATTTGTTGTTTGGTTGTGAGTTTACCGGTTATCCTAAACCAGCTTTATGAAAATCAAAAAAAAAGATTTCCAGGTCATCTTGTTATGTTCCTGAAAATCAATATATAGTCTCACTGATCCATATTTTTAAAAAAAATAGAATAGGCTCCTCCTGAGGTGACACACTCAAGAGTATGTATCCCTTTCTAAGATTCTCTTAGAGTTCATATTCTATTTCTGAAACTCAATTGATTCCATTCTGTAAGCTGTACTTCAAATTGGAATAGTACCTGATATGAGTTCTATTGAAAACTCAACTTCACGATTTGGTGGAAGACCTAGTTATTATTTTTTAAAGACAACATAAAACTACTACATAGTGTGATTATTATTAATTTTGATGCTATCCCCAACCATTTCAGATAGATAAACTTCATTTATAGGGATCAAGACCCATAATATAGAAGAAATTTCTACTTGAAGATTATAATCATCCATGCATCGATAGATGATCATAGATTGATATGAAATATGAAACATTACTTCCCTTCCTTGAAAAATAAAATGAGTACCATATATATAAAGCATGTCAATGCTAGTATTCACATCAAATTCCACTAAAGGAATGATCACATGATTATTAGGAATCATATTCCCACAATCATCAACCATATAAGAATTATAAACCTTTCATGCGATCGTTGTTCCATTAGGAGTTGTCATAGCTGAATCAACATCTAATTGTTGAGGTAATATGACAATAAGCATAGAAAATTCTTCAGAAATAAAAGAGTGGGTGGATACATAATCAAATAAAACATTTTCTTCATTAGAGATTATAGTAAGTTTAACTTTCACCACTTTATTGTCATACTCCACATAGACAATAGTGATCACATGTGACTTTCATTTGTCTTTGTACAAAAGAGTTTTTGGAATCCATCATTTTAAATAACCATTGGATTAAAGAATTGATTGGAATAATACCCAATTTCTTTTCACCTGTATCCTTAATATATAGGTTCTCAATTTTGGGTACCCTTTTACCTATTCTCATTATCAGATATATTTTCCCATCACATTGAGATTCATCTACCCGATGACCTTCCTTTTCATAGTTAAAACATTTACTATTCCCTTTAATAAAATTTACTCCATTTTTCATTCCATACTATGAGCATAAGTAAAAACTCATTTTCTTGTCAATGTGGTCTTTATATTTTCCCTTGAATTCCATTTTTATCTTCTTATCAAACCCATAGGACTGATGGGTTACTTTAATCTTCATCTCAACCTTGAGAGAACATTGAATTATTTATTCAAAGGTATTGAAGTCAATTATAGATAATTCCCTTTGGAAACATGGTTTTAAGAAACTAAAGTATCAATAAATTTTAATCTTAGGTTGGATAATAATTCCAGAAGTGTACCATTAATGTCTTTTAAATTTTTATTCATAGGCACCAATGGATTCATCATTCTTTTTCTTATGTTTATGGAAATCCTTTTCCACCTTTTTTTGAATAATATGAAAATTTTAATTGTTGAAAAATTTGTTCATGAACTCTTTCCATTCCATGGATTAAATTTTATCTCCTTGCCTTGTATTCTTGATAATGTTCCACAATTAAGCATCTTCACCTTACAAATTTTAGACTGCTAAGATGAATTTATCTTGTTCTAATCATTGGAGAAGTAAAAATATCTTTTCATGGGTACTAATACATTTGTCATCCACTTATGGATCGGAATACCTACTGAAAGAAGCTGGATGTTGCCTCATGAAGGACACAACAGAATGTTGTTCCCTTATTTACTTATTTGGAAGTCCTGCAAGATTCATATTACGAAACAAATTTATGAGTATAGATACAAGATTTTTCAATACATCCCCTACAACATTTGGTTGCTCAGAAGAAAAATCATTGAATTGCCTGCCCCATTCAGCGTTAAAGTGGTTCCTTTGGGTTTCATCTATTAACTAAAACTAGGAAGCATATTGTCAACATCATTAATCATAATGGGAAAACACCATAATAAAAATTTAAAGTTAAATTTAGGGTACTTTAGGTTTTATCCTAGTTCATTCATGATATTTTCTGAAACAATAGGATTGTAATCTATACTTCAACATATCCTTTGAGTTCTAGAAATTTTTTTCCCATAATAGTTTCCAATGAGTAGCTATTACTTTCCTCTAATAAAAAATATAATGATCCATACATTAAATACATTGATATTTCTCAAAAGTTGAAGAATATTGTTTATAAAATATAACAAATCCATGACCCAACCATATATTTTCAGTGACTTTAGAAACTAATAAACATAATAAATTAGTTTATAAGACATCTTAATTTTCCTCGACTTATTTTATCATACCTAGACCCATTTTTGACATATTTTACTTAATATCCTTCTTCATGACCTATGAAAAATTAACATATAAAAGGGTGATATTAGCTACTTAGTAACAGTAAAAATGGAGATATCAATAATATCATAATAATATGACACAATCAAAATAACATTTGATATTCTTATCCTGTTTATGAAATATCATGATATCAGGTTATGGGATAAATTATGAATGTTCATAATAATAAATGAAAATAATCCCAAAAGTCATAACACAAGACCTAATGTTTTTAGCATAAACATAATCATAGAAAATAATTTCATATTATTCAATGTTCATTTCAAATACCATCATAGCAGACAAAGTCCATTACAAAACCAAGTTCACTCCTCATTCCATCCATTTATTACTGAAACGAGATCATTTCTCATTCCATACGTGTCTATCTCATTAGATATAATTATTTACCCAATGAATTAGAGGGAGATATAGGTCCCACCCATCTCACAATTAAATCATTCTTATTTTCACCACAATAACATAAATCATTCATTATAACCAAAGGAATAAAATGTGTTTTTTAATCATTATTCCACCATAACATAATCCATGTAAAACAAATATATTTGATAAATATAATTCCATAATAAACATAATAAAATCATAGAGAAAACAAGGATATTATAAATGAAACATAAACCTTTTGAATAATTGCATATCATATGGAAAATAATTTTATATAACAGTTGAAATTAATTCTTGAGGAAAATAACCATTCTTCTTCAAAAAAAGTTTCATTTATTAAAATTTCTCACAATTTCAAAATAAAATAATTTATTTTAAAATAAACAAAAAATTTGTAGAGTACGCTTCGTGTAAATAAGGACTTCTGAAAAATTAAAAATCTATTCATGCCATATATGTTAAAAAACATTCTCTTTATACTTTTCCTTAAAAAGTTAAAAACTACCTCATATCGAAAATTGACAAAAGATTCATTTCATACAGTTTAATAAAAATTATCCGATGAGTAAAATTGTATTTATAAAATTATAAAATAATATAAATAATATTACATATTTAGGAATCATGGACGTGGATGATAAATATACCCCATTAAATACTTACGTATAAACAATCTCTGATAATAATAAGATTACAAAATTATCCCTTACCAATTTATAATCAGTCAAATCCTATGACTCCTATAATAAAAAATATTATATTATTATCATAACCTTTATAATAATAACCATAAGAAATTTCAAGGTCATTATAAACCCAAGTCAAAATAAATAGGTGGTGTATTAAGCATATGTCCCACCGAAATAGATGTGCGGTAAAATAATCCCTTAACTTAAGTCTGATTTCATTTGTATGTATCAGAAACTCTTGTATAATGTTATAAAACATTTCATTGAATTATTTTAGAATCATATTCACTTTTATCATATCATATTTTTTTCATATTAACATCATTTTTTATTAACATTTCGTTATTACTTGCTATTCTGGTATTAACTACTTCAATTGCTTATGATTGTTTTGTCGAATATGTTCTAGTTATCCTTAATAGGTCATAGTTATATAATTAAAAAGAAAAATTAACATTATATATATATATATATTCATTCTATACATTAATATATCATGCTTAAATCAATATCATGTAGAATGATTCGCATCACATCGTGGAGGCGGTAAGTCGTACGTAGACACGAGCGACGATATCATTTCTATAATTGTTGAATGATATTGAAGTGAATTGTGTATAATATTTTATAATAAATATAATGTTATAATAATCATATATAGTTATTATTTCCATAATTATACCCATCCAAGCAAGGTGGTGGTGGAAAAACAGATTACACCACGACATGGAGACGGTAAGTCGTACATACACATGCGTGGTGATATTATTTTTCATAGAATGGATAGAAAGTGGAATATTATTGTTCTGTAATCATAATAACATATCATTATATAAGTGGTTTGGGATTTATTACTTTATAATAAAACTGGTCATGATGGGGATGTTGAAGAAGAAAGAAGTTTGAAGGAATCACTAGAGGAGATTACGTCTTCTTCAACATGCTTCCTCTAAATCTCCTCTTAGAGCACTAGAGTTAATCTTTGGGGAATATTAAAACCTCTATAATGTCACTATGGATGTTCATAATGGAAACCCTTAGGTTATGGATGACCTTTAAGGCTCCAATTTTTGTGAATAGGTGAGGTAGGTGGTTCCCTTTTGTAACTGAAGTGAGGGGCATTTTAGGGATCTAAAAAAATTAATTTATAATAAATTAAAACCCCATAAAAACCGCCAAAATGTCCCAATATAGATTATTATATGAGATAGGGTTGTAATATCTTCAAAAAATATATTTCAAAAAAGTTTTTCTCTCAATTTAAACCATATCATTTTAATTAACACTTAGTTATTCTATTTAATTTCTAACTAGGGTAATAAATATTTCAATATTTAAAGAGTGATATATTTACTTATTTTATGTCAATTACACCATAAATATATAAATTAGAATATTTTAGACCATATAATAATTATTAGAGTCTTTTAAAAAATGTCTTCTGTTTTTTAAATAATTTAATATATAATTATTTGGATAAACAACCAATAGAGTCTGTTTTGAAACTATTAAATTAGTTGATTTTAAAAAATATCAAGATAAATTGTTAACTTCTAAAAAATAATTTTTTATATTCCTAAGAGATAAATTTATTCTATAAAATTAATTATACATATGAAATAGCCAAAGTTATATTTATTTTATCATTTTTAATAACATTTATTATTATCTCTATTAATAAAGTAATTAGAAAAAAAAAATTTGTGTAATTATTTAGTTTACATATTTTCTGAATAAAAAAATAAAATAAAATACTAAGGTGAATTTAAATCCACCATATTTCATAAGAATATTTTTAGGTGAATATAAATTCTTGAATAGTGAACATTTAAAATGTTATACTTATTAAATTATGAATTTGATGACTTTAACCTCACTTTAAATAAAAAAATATAAGTGTCATAATGTATTTTTAATGGTCCAAATGAAACATAAATCTACCATGGGATGGTTATAGTCGATATATTCTTGAAAAAAAAGATTTGGTCCATTTTTGTGTCTTTTTATGGTTAATAGATTTTCGTATTGATTTTTCATCAATAAATTAATTATTACATTATCAAAGTATAAGTCTTTAAAGTAAATATTTATTTCCTAATAATTTAAAATAAATTACCATGATAAAGAAAAAATTTATATTTCAAATAATTATTTTTAATCAAATTTATCTTATTTAGAACCTTATAAAAAAAGTATTTAGTCATTAAAATTTTAGTGAGACATACTTAACGTTTCTTTAAATGAAAATAAATTAAATGTCCTAATCTAATCCAAGTGGCTTCCAAAGGACACTGTTTCAACCCAAGGATTAATTAGGTTGAATGAAACTTATCAAATGACATTAATACTAGTTTTAGGGTAATTTTATAATATTATTCTTAGCCTTATTTACCTGGTTTTCGCTTTTTTCATATTAATAAAAATTACTGAAGTTACTATTCATAATGCCCAAAAATAAAATAAATAGATTTACATAATTTGGATGTAATGATTCAAAATATAGAATCCATTTTTAAAAATTAAAAAAACAAATGTTTTATTAATTAATTTTATATTAATCTCATTGATGTAAAGGGATAACATGTTTTAATAGTTAAAACATTACAAATGATTGAAATGTATTTACATCTAAATTCAATATATAATTAATGATAATGACAAAAATTATATTGAATGAAAAAATATATTCTATTTATAATTTAAAATGATTAAATATTATAATTTTACCAAATAATCATTTCAATGAAAAAGTTGTTTTAAATTAAATTTTAGTGTATTTTTACAATTCATCAAGACTTGAAAGTTATCAAAAAAATACTAAAATTTCATCAAAAGTAAATTTTTATATCCCACTTCCAAAGAATATGTTTATTTTGTCATATATAAATTATTAATTTATTAAAATATTAATTTAAATTGGGTTCTCCATTAAAAGGTAGAAAATTAACCTTTTAAAAAATATTGGTTTTTATACATCAAATAGGGTTTATTCATACCCTATAAAAAATATATTACATATATATATAATAATAATTTATTAAGTATATAACATATATATTTCATTAATTTCATTTACTCATAATAATTCAATCAATTTATTAGTACAAAAATAAAAATATATAATTGATTTATATTTATCATAATTAATTGGTAGTGGATGTATTCCCCATACATTTTCATAAGTTTGTTATATTTATTCCCAATAACCTAACGATTGTGTTAAAATGGTAATTTAATACTAATGGCATTTTTTGGTTATCTTAAACCCGTGATCTCATGTAGTGTAATCTATTGAAACATTAAAATTATATAAATAAAATATTTCATAAAAACATTCATGTGTTATATAGTTAATTGAAACTACATGGATCTTTCAAAACAGGTTGGATTAATCTGGATAGATTATTAAAAATAAAGCTAGAATTGTTTCTCAAGGATACTATTAAGAATAAGGTATTGAATTTGAAGATTCATTTTCACATGTTTCCTTGTTTGAGACGATAATAATTTTTTTGTATTTTCTTGTTTTCTGGTTTTAAATTATATTAAATGGATCTAAAAAGTGCTTTATTAAATGGTTTTATAAATTTATATGATTATGTTTTTTCAACCCCCTTGGGTTGAAAATGAAAATATTTTATCCAGTTTTTTAAATTATCTAAATTTTTTTATGGTATAAAACAAGCACCTCGTGCTTGATATTAAGGTGTCTATTTTTATTAAATTTTGGTTTTTAGAAAAGAAATTTTGACCCTACACTTTTTTAAAAACTTATGATGATATTTTCTTTGTATGAATCTTTTTTTATGATATAGTTTTTGGTTTCTCTAGTGAAATACTTTTAAATAATTTTTCTTCTTTTAAGTCTTTTGAGTTTGACATGATTTTAATGGGAGAATTAAAATTCATTATTATAATTCAATTTTTTTAAAGAAAAGATGGATTTTTTCTCAATCAACCTAAATATGCTAAAGATGTGGTTAAAAGATTTGGTCTTGATTACTCAAAAATCTATGAAATATTATTTGGGAAATATATTTAAAGAATATATTGATGCATACGGTAAATCTTTTTATATTAATTTTTATAGTGGAATGATAGGTTACTTTCTATATTTAACTATATCTAGACCCGTCATCAATTTTAGTGTTTGTTTATTTGTTATATTTTATGTTGATCATAAAGTTAGGCATATTAAATCTATGAAATGAATAATTATATATGTTAAACGAAGAATCAATTTGGGTTTTTTTAATCCAAAATATAACTATTTTTATTTAACGTCATATACTAAGTCTAATTTTGGAGGATGTATAATTGACCAAAAAATCACCTCAAGTATGTGTGATTTTCATGGAAAGGTTTTATTTCCTAGTAATATAAGAAAAAACTATATATTGACTTATTAAATAAAAAATATGAGTATATTTTTACTCCATGTAGTTGTGTTAAAAGTATATCGATTAAAAAGCTATATGTGATTCGGTGCTTATCTTGATAAACTGCCTATTTATTAAGAAAATATTTTTACAATTTATATTTTTAAAAACCCCTTACAATATTCTAGAACAAAAGTTATTGATATTAGATTTAATTTTATTAGAGATCATACAAATAAGTGTATTGTTGTTTTAGAATTTATACCTTCTGAAAATTACCTTGTTGATATTTTTTCAAAGCCTTTAGACTCTCATCAATTTAAAAAAAATTAAATTTGATCTTGGTATGATGTAATGTTAACTCTTTTTTACAGAATTTGTTTAGGGGATGTTTTTTCTTTATTGTTGTTTATTTAAAAATTGGGGGGGTGATAAATAAATTGGTTTTAAAAGTTTTTAAAGTTTTTTAAATGGATTGAATGTTTTGTTTTTGTAATAAAAACGGGGGAGATTGTTTGTGCATGTTCATGTTTTTCTTCTTTTGGATTATTTTTCCATTGTTTTTTGGATGATATATTTGTCCAAAAACTTTTTATTTATATAATTATTGTCAAATTTGATGGATAATATATTTATATAAACATATTTAGTTTATTAGGTAGTCTTGAAATGATTTCATAGTACTTTAAACATTTAATAAAGTTTCAGTTGCAGTTTTAGGAACATTACAGTTGACAATTTTGAAAATTTACTATATCTAATTAACTTAAAGTTATACAGATAACAGATTTTCTTCAAACATGATTTTATAAAAATAAAACATGTTTATAATTATTTTATTAGTTTACATCTAAACCAAAAAGGTCGTTTGAATGGTCATTTAATTATATGAAGTTCTGTAATAATATTTCACATCTGTGGTTTTCTAGAATGATGTTACTTTTCTTTTTTTATAATTTCATGAGATGTAGAAGTAAATTTTTTTCTATTCTTGATTATTTGTAAATATAATAAGTTTTTCAAAAAATTAGTTTTTTGACAGAATAATTAATCTACAGTTCAGATCCTTTTAAAATTTGTTGATTTTTATTAAATTATGATGTCTAGTTTTTAAAAAATTATGATTCAATATTCGTACTTTCACAACTATGTTATGTATGGTTCGACAACCCTATTTTACAATAGTGCAAAGTATGGTTTGGAAACCCTTCTTTAATAATAGTGAAAATTATGGTTTAAAAAACCTACTATCACAAAAGAGAAAAGAATGGTTTGAAAACCCTTATTCCGAAATAGTGTAATGTATGGTTTGACAACCCCACTTTTGTGATGAACCCTACACTAATTTGATGAACCCTATGCTACTTTTATGAACCCTATGCTACATTGATGAACCATATGCTACTTTGTTGAACCCTATTCTACTTTGATGAAACCTACAAAACTTTTATGGACCCTATACTACTTTTGTGTCTCCTAATGTCGTGTACCCTAGTTTCATGTACCCAAATTTCTTGTACCCAATATTTTTACCCTACTTTTACGTTTTATCATTTTGGTTTTATACTGAACATTGATATGATCCATATTTATATGTATTATTTTCCAAGAAAAATTTATTGTATTAATTCACATTAAATCTAAGGATTATCATAAAAAAGATTATGATTATTTTGTTGAAAATTTTAAAGATAAAAATTAATATAATTTCTAACTTCTTTATCTAATAAAGTCAGTGGTTATACTTTTATTTAAACTTAAATATTTCAATTTACTTTCAGATTGTGGTTCTGGTTTTCTAGAACTGTATTAACTATGTTTAAATGGATTTAAAACAGAGTTTGAAAATAATTCAATGCTATTTTTATTCTATAGATATTATTGGAAGTGTTATTCAAATAATTTTAAATTCTATAATTTGAGATTTATTCAATAGGGTTGAAGAGGCACCAATGCTATATATTTTGTGGTGATATTTATGAAAACTCTTGACTTGATTTATTTCGAATATATGATGGATATAGATTTTCAACAACTACATAATATTTAATCCTTCTATATATGTCTCTCTCTATAAAGAAAAAGAAACACATTGGTTAACATATTTGACACTTCGTTTTTCAAAGACAAAAAACAATGAACTTTTATCCAGCTATACACCTTCAACATCATGTGACACTCTGTATCATCACCTGCATGATCTCTCAAGTGATGAATTACTTATGCTTCAACTAAAATTTCTTGGATGAGATGTGATAACAAAGATTTCAAGAAACATTACTAGTGATTTAATTTTTATTTTTTCCAATCTGGTTTCTGAGTCTGTAACACTATTTCCCACCTATCCCACTCACTTTCTATTTTTCTTTTTATTATTTTTCACACAATAGAATTATCTATTACTCTTCTTCCTTAGGTTTTGAGTTCTGAATTCTTAATTTTGGATTTAAGGGTTGTGACTCCCTGTATCTTATGTTAGGATAGTTTGGGTTGGGACTCCCAATGTCTATAGGTAGGCTGTAAGTGTTGTGACTCCCCACACAAAAATTAGTGTCATGGTTATCCCTCCACTATAAAAGGATTCTGTTATTTTGTTATGATTCCCCCTAAAAATAATTTTTAGTTCACATGTATCTTTTTTCAAGTAGAGAGGTATAAAATTATAGTAGGCCAAATTTCGACCAAAGTTCTGTAAAATTTCCTTGTATTCTTTACTATTTCTAATGATGAATAATCTTAATAATTATCTTTGATAATTAATTTAATTAATAAAATATTTTTTTTATTTTTTTAATCATTTATATTCTCCCCCCTCTAGACCATCTTTCATTACCAATTTTTATGTAATATTTTCAAGCCTTTGATCCATTAATGGGGAAAGCATCTTGCTTTCATGTCCTTTAACTGACCTTTCCATACTCAACGAATATATAATTGTATGTTGAACCAATAACATGGGGAAAAAACCCTACCTTTGGTGCTAATCTAGGTATCTTTATACTGTAATACATTATTTAACAAGTTTAACCCAGGATTATTATAGAATATTTTGAGGATTTTATTCAAATAAATCATTAATGAATCCACAATCGATACACTACATGATGCATTTAATGTCCCATTAATGAATATTTTGAGGATTTTATTCAAATGAATCTTTGGTCTGTCAATAAAATTCAATGTCTCTTAGAGTAGTTTCTTTATGTATCCTAAACCAACCTTTATAACACAACTAACTTTGAACTCCATCCCTAAGACATGAACTAATATGATACCATTCCAATAAGACCGGATTCACAATGAATCCACTTGGGTTTTCTCAGGTTCAGATCCCACCGACTGAAAATATACTCAAGACTCTTACGGTTAGTAAAGACCACAAAGTGCTCCCCCAGCAGATAGTGTCTATAACAGCGTAAGGCATGAAAAACAGTTTCCAAATTTGAATAGTGTGTAGGGTAGTTCCACTCATTTTTCCTCAACTGTCGAGACCCGTACGCAAAAACTACATCCCCCTGCATAAGCACAGCTCCCAACCCGATACCAGAAGCATCACAGTAAATAGTGTAGTTCTTGCCTGGCTCTGGAAAGACAAGTATTGGTGCTGATGTCAACCTCCCTTTCAGCTCTTGAAAGGCTGACTCAAAAGAGTCGGACCATAAGAACTTCTCCCCCTCCTTGGTCAGACCTTTAAAAGGTGTTGCTAGATGACAAATGTCCTGAATGAAGCGTCTGTAGTATCCAACCAGCCCTAGGAAACTCCGTAACTCAAAGATGTTCTTCGGCTGCTCCCAGGAAACTATATCTCTCACTTTCTCTGGGTCCACCAATACTCCCGCCTCTGAGATGATGTGCCCCAAGAAGTGAATCTGATCCATCCAAAAGTGTCCCTTCAAGAGTTTATCATAAAGCTGATTCTCTCTCAGTGTACTCAGAATGATCTCAAGATGTGTGGCATGGTCGTGTTGAGCGTGAGAGTACACCAAGATATCATCCATGAAGACCACTACAAGGGAGTCCAAGTAAGGATTGAACACTCAGTTCTTCAATGGCATGAAAACTACAGGAGCGTTCATGAGACCGAACGGCATGATTGTATACTCGTATAGACCATACCTGCTTCTGAAGGCTGTTAGAGGTATATCTGAAGGTCTAACGTGCAACTGATGATAACCAGACCTCAAGTCGATCTCAAAGAACACCCGAGCTCTTCTAAGCTGATCTAAAAGGTCGTAAATTCTTGGCAAAGGATATCGGTTCTTGACTGTCAACTGGTTCAACTTCCGATAATCCACATAAAGCCGAAGGGTACTGTCTGCCTTCTTTGCAAACAGGACTGGAGAACCCCAAGGAGAAGTACTGAGTCAGATGAAACCCTTATCATGTAGCTCCACCAACTGCTTCTTGAGCTCCTACAACTCAGGTGTGGCCATCCTATAGGGATGAATGGACACTGGTGCCGCTCCTGGCATGAGCTCAATATAGAAGTCTACCTCACGCTCCAAAGGAAAACCTGAAAAGTCCTCTGGAAAGACGTCCCTGAAGCGATCCACCACTGGAGGAAAATACAACTATGGAGTCCCCTGATCATCCAGATAAAGACTAGCAATCTGAGTCATCACCCCTCCTAGCCCAAGATGCTCGAGTCCTGCCCGACTCTCCTGAACGTCCCACTCGCCCTTATGAAGAAAAGACTCACCCTCTAGTGAAACGAAACTCACTCTGCGGCGATAACAGTCAACGACTGCCTGAAAGGGAATCAAGCAATCCATGCCAAGGATGACAGCATAGCATGTCATCTCTAGGACATAGATATCCCATAATAAGTGATACCCTGTAACCTCGAGAGGGTACTCTCTACACTTGCGTACACTAGATGTCCTTGTCCCCAAAGGTGTGTCTATTGTCAACGAGTTGGAAAAAGAAAAGATGCATAGTCCAAGGCTCTCCGCAAGAGCAACAGATATAAAGCTATGCGTAGCACCAGTATCGAAAAGGGATAAAGATAAAACTAAGGCTACTAAAATCGTACCTCAAACAGTAGAAGGATCGGGATCCTGTTCTTGATAAGTCTTCTCCACAGTGAAATACTGGCCTGTACTGTGGCCCTGCGTCCCTAGCTGACCACTCTGAGCTGAACCTCTTTGCTAGTGCTGAGGAACTGGTGGCTGACCACCATGGCATCGACCTCCATCTTAGCCCAAATGGCCAGAAGAACTCCGGTTCCCCAACTGGTGAGAAACTGGTGGTGTTGCTCCTGAATGAGGAGTCATGGAAGAGCCCCGGTCACCAGCTATTGGTCAGAATACCTGGAAGAAACGCTGAAGGTGACCCATCTTGCTGCAATATCGGCACTCCATGGGGTTCCTCTGTCACTACAGCCTCGTGTGCCATAACCAGCCGCACTAGTAGCATGTCACCTGACTGCCTGATGATGCATCTCGCTTCCTCGGATCACCGCGTATAGGATCTCTGTGGAACTTCTTGTTGTCATCTAGAGGAAGACTAGCTCTGGAAGAAGAACTACCCTAGCTCGCAGATCCAGAGTCTCTCAGATTGCGCTCCACAATCAGTGCCTGGTTGACGATGGAAGTAATGGAAGTCAGCTGGAAGATGTTCACCTGTCAGTGGATCTCCCGCCTAAGACCATCCTCAAACTTCCTTTATAAGAACACCCTGCTCCCATCCCAGAGGGGCGTGAAGAACTGCAGATCGGTGAAATGAGTGGAATACTCCATGATGGAAAGAGTGCCCTCCTCTATATTTATGAACTCCCAGGCTCGGTCGGCCCTCAGGGTCTTCGGGTAGAAGTAGTCATAGAACATGCGCTGGAATTCCTCGCAAACCATATCCTGCAGCTGACCTGCCTATGAGGTCACGTCCCACCACCTCTTGGCAGAGTCTTGGATCATGTAGGTGGCGGGCTTGAACTGCCTCTCTGAAGGCATCTCCAGATGCTCGATGATAGTCAGCATGGCTTCCAGCCATGACTCCGCATCCTAAGGTCCTCCTTCCCCCCGAGAACGTGGGAGGATGCTGCTGCTGAAAAACCCGCATCAAATCTTCCATAGACTTGGCAAGTGGCGGTGATCCCTGGAATGAATGCATCATCCTCATGAAACCTTCCTTGAACTGCACATCTGCACCTACAACTGGTATAACAGTCGGTGCCAAGGCTGGCCCGACTGGAGGATTGGCAGGAAGTCCCTGATCAACCCTTTCTGGCATCCGATCACTGGCCGATGACAGACGTATGACCGACGGACGTCTCGGAGACATAGCTCTGAAAGATCAAAAGCACACCTTAGATCAGGAAAACAAGGACAGAGAACACAATAGTACAAAATGGAAACAGAGGAAGAAAACAAACAAGTTTGCAAAACACGACTACACGGCATGTACAAAAACTACACGGCGTGTTCACTTAACCCATAGACATGGGTGTGTGATTCTACCATCCCTGGTCATGTAAAACTCTAGACTACGTGGTTTGTTGTCCCCACACATGGCGTGTACTTGTACTCCACTCCCCTGGCCGAGTCTCCTAACATGGATAACCCACACGGTCTGACTTAACCGGAGACTAAACGGCGTGTTCTAACCAGAACATGGCGTGTACTTGACAAGGATTCCGCAGCCCGTGTTGTCAATCACACATCCATCTACATGGCAGAACCTTACATGGCGTGTTCCAAACAAACACGGCATGCATAGGCAAGGTTACCACGTCTCGTGTTGTTCGTGACACGGCCGGGTACCTGGAAAAGACTACGCAACATGTTCCGAACAAACACGTCATGAGGAAAAGAAGGTAACGCCGACCCGTGTTGTTCGTGACACGGTTAGGTACCTGGGCAAGACTACACGACATGTTCCCTAAGGACATGCCGTGTTCTACCCGAGCTTCCCCGACCTGTGTTGTTAGTTACACGGCCGGGTACACAGCTCCAAACTTATACGGCGTGTACCCTTTGTACACAGCGTGTTCCCGAAGTTACTTCCACGACACCGTGTTATGCTCACACAGTCAGTGACACGGCCTGAACACTACACGGCGTGTATCCAAAAAGTACATGCCGTGTATTCTGGATTTTTCTGGGAAGTATCCCAGAAACTGCTCAGACTCCCAAAACCACTAAAAACAAGGGAAAGAGGTGAAAATTTTCGAATCGTGAGGGCCCATACTCCCCACGAATCAAATCTAGGCATCTATAGTAGTCACATAAAAGGGAAAACAATAGCTCTCTAACATAACAGTATGGATTCTATCAAGCATCTATCACAATAGATTTCATAATCTACACAAGTCCTATCACAACAGCTAGCAATCGCTAATGCACCCTAGATGTCATGGCAAGAATGCATGGCATGTGATTTCTTGAAGTGCCTACATGATGCATTAGATGGAATACCCTCATCACATCGGGTTGCGATAGAAATAGAACCGAAATATCAAAACAATAACCGCATAAGTCTTGTGAATCACTCTAGGTGAAAACATATCAACCATAAAAACTCAAAACCAGCAAACTGCAATTAACAAGGTAGTATGGCCTTTCCCTGTACACGGGTTAGCTACTCCTGATCACAGCTTAATACAAAGTACAGAATCCATCCTATCCCTTGATAAAGTCTCCACACAATAAGGCTCGAGAAAATAACCCCTCTGACACCACTTTGTAACGACCCAAATCCAGAGCCCCTCCACTGGTGCCCCGTATCCAGTTCTCCACATGACCTCAAATGCATTTCCCCAAATTACAGAGGCTACTGACTAGTAGTGAGGGCCTTTTTAAGTTATTGGGGAAATTATTCCCTCATTCGGTAAGGTATACAAGGTAAGAAGAACAAAAATAAATACCAGAAGCAGTAAAAAACATACAACAACAGAAACCCAGCAGCGGAAATAATAACTATATAGCAAATGATAATAATGATGTAGCAAGTACAAGTATCTAAGGAAAATAGCAAACACAACAACGGGCTGAAGTACAACTGAAAAAAACAATGTTCAAAGGAAAACAAGATAAACTCCTCAGCATCGCGAGCCCCAACTCTGTCCCATGCTCTCCCGCTCTAGTGCAATCAAGAACCTGAAGTAGAAGGGTGATTGCCCTTATCTATACCTGCAGCAACATAGTCTTCTTGGGCCCAAAAGCATGGCCCAAACAGGGTGTGAGATACAATCCCAGTAGGAAATCACCCAAAGATTTGTGCCTAACAATCATTGAATACAAGGCATGTAATAAAACAAGAAGCAGTAAACAGGAAATCACAAGCAGCTACAATACATAGTTCTAAAAAATAAAGTACACAAGTAAGAAACCAGAGACAAGAAGAAAACAGGTAACCCTCTGGGTAGCTATCATAGCCTAAAACCTTATGGTTCAAACTATATGTACCAGAAACCCTCTAGGAGGCACACACAGTCTCGCCCCTCTAGTTCAGCTCTAAAAATAATAGACTCTCTCGGGAAGCAGTCACCTTCAATTCCCCATATAGTCTCGTATCGTGATAAAGGCTCTATGGGGATGAACTCAACGTCTATTCCCCCTGTGGCCCACATCGAGGAACTACAGACTCTCTTATGATGCACTCAATGTCAATTCACACTGTGGTCTCGTATCATAATTAAAAGACACTCTGGAGAAGCCCTTCCATCAATTCTCTCTTTGGTCTATTACTCTAGGTTCTTACAGTCCTGAGTGAAACTAAACATGCTATGTGTGTGTGTACATCATCCAAGTAAACCTCAATAACTACTTGGCTATCAACTAAGGCTCAGCAGTATAACAAGGTAGAAGTTCCATTGTCCTACAACTAATCATGGTAATAGGAAATACGCCAAACATGAAGAACAAGCATAAAAAACATCCAATGTACAGTAAAGCTACCATAATTACAGGAAAAATATCTACTCTAGCAATCAAGAAAATTAGGGAATACAACAAAGGAAAAAAAGGAACAAGCAATACCCCTTTCAAGGGTATTGTTGGAATTTGCACAAAATATTCCTCAACTTTCTATGGAAAGACACAAACCACCTACCTCAATCCTAGGTGATTGATACAAGTGAACCACGATGACAGATTCCCCTTGGAATGAAATAGATCTGAGAAAATGCACAAAATGCTCAACCTATGATAACATGGAAACCATGAGGAATCATGAAACAAGACTCAAACAGAAGGGAGGGATCACCGCTGCCATTCTAACGTAATCAACCGCACTCGAATTGGAGAACGGACGAAGATGTAGGATCTCATTGAAGATCTGGTCGTACGGTTGCTCTCGGGCAGTCGAAATTTGGAGAAGAAGATGATATTGGGGGTTAGGCATGACCCAGGTCTATTTAGTAAAAAAATAAAGTACACAAAGTGTACTTTTAGAGTACACGGCGTGTACTTGGTCATTTCTATACTCTACCAAAATCGGCCTCCACGTCACCCCTACAAACCGTGTGTGTGGTACGGGCATGGCCAGCACACGTCTTTGAGCCGGATCAGAGTACACGATGTGTACTCAGAATGTAAATATCGTGTACTTCGAAAATTTCAAGAAAAATTTTTTTTCTTAAACTCTTGAAAAAAAAAAAGAAAACAGACCTGAACGAAGATCCGGGTTCTTACAAATAAATTCACTTAAACCAACATAACTCAACCACTTCTTCATCGTGTATTAGTTGGAACAGTAATGGGGGACGCTTAACACGAAGAATAAATTGTGTAAGACAAATTAGTACTAAATGATATTGAGGACCTAAAAATAATCACGTGAAATATTAATCAACTGAGGGGATTACAAACCCCATCAATGGAGGACCTTTTCCCTATCATCATTATGAGTTTTCTACCCCACTATGTATATAGAGGATCCACCCCGATAGAAATGGCATGATTCTAGGGGAGTTATTTTCCACATGTCAGCTCTAATTATCTACCCACACCCATCATCGTCTCTACAGAAGATACAAAACTAATATTGATTTAAATCATCAGAAATAATCCCTATATGATGAAAAAAATAAGTACCCTCACAAATTATTCAACAAAATACTCATGATGGACTAATGATTTGTCCTAAACTAACACATTGGAGAGTATATTTGAATAATATAGTAATTTATCAAGTAAAAAACATGGTCCCCATATATTCATAGTGTGTGAGACATGACTAATAATTTTCCATGTTCTTCATTAGTACTCTCAACATAAAAACATTATAAACAATGTTTCCTAGTGTATAAGAAATGTGTAGGACCATAGGACAATTTTTTCATATTCTATCATATAAGTCTATGTCATGTATCAAAGTACATGAAATGAACTTATAGTTCTTGATGTATGGAACCATGAGAGTTGATCAGTGTATACTATGGATACTCACTAAACCGTATTATTAGAAGAATATATACTCTTTTAAAAAATACATGGTGTATGGATCTATGTGCATACTAAGAATTTCTAACCCAAAAGAATTGTCCTACTCCTCTCAGTATATATAGAATTTATTATTGGTAATACATCTTATGGGTGTGTTATAGTGACCAAGTGTGCACATAGAGTAAAAATTGAGGAATTAGATTTTATGAACATGACATGTGAACTGAGGTCACACAGTTCAAAAAAATTTTAAATCTGCATGACCCTAGAACACTATCAATAGTCAACCTGGTTCACCCCTGACCTAGGAAATTGATCCATCCAGGGACAAGGCACAAAGATAATTCTCAATCCCCACGAGCTAAAAAAATGTTCCAGGGAATTAATAATATTACTTGGGAGTGGTTTTCAAAAAAAAATCATCAAAAAAATAAATAATGACTCCATGAATACTTAACAACCTATAAATAAAAATAACATCCATAACGTTCTTAAACAATCATGAACATCCATATACAAAATAAATTTGATGAGAAGACATAGGTTTATACCAAAAGGGGAAATAATTTACTATGATCAAGACTAAAAAATAAACCAAAATAAAGCTACCCATATCTATGAAATAAGATGTCCAACCTCCCACCCTGTCACTTCAATCCTCTTGTAACGTCTTAGACCAAATTACCAATAAAATGGTAGTTGTACTTATCACTACGTGGCCTTACGCTCCCCACTTCATACTCTAGAGGATACCAAATAGTAGTGAGGGTCTAATTGTGGTATAGTGGGGAGACTATACCCCCAATATTAGAGTGACACATTGGTATAATCTTAACAAAATCAACAGACAATAGCAGATGTAGAAATAAATGAATTGTAACAAATTAAAACATGACATTATTTACCAATTAATTAATTAATCATAATTAAACATAATTTCAAGAGTCATACTCAATTCACATTAAAGAATCATTTAATCTAGAAATTAAGAAGAAGTCATTAATATTCAAGAATGGTGCAAAAGGTGAAAAATTAATGTATTAAAAGATTTAAAGGGGAAATGGAAAGGGTTTCTACCTAAAGAGAATAGGATCAAGCCAAACACTTTAGCACTTCACATTTTCTTCAGGGATAACACGAAGATTCTATTTACCTCCCCTAATAATATGAACCTCCACATGTACATAAGTTAACGTAGCCCCTTTGTTTAAATTTTCATGGCCATGAATATGTTCAAGGGGGTCCTTACACATATTCTTATTTTTCCTTATACCAATTTACACCTACACATATATTAATTTTTCATATATATAAAAAAGCACACCTAGCCCCAATATATATATTCTTACATCCATGGGTGAATATATATATATATATAATAAAAGAATTACATATATGTATTCCTACCTATGAATATGAAGGTATGTATCCTTTGACTTTGGTGGCTTAAAACCATCTCATGAACAACTAAGACAGACTAAAAAATTACTAGTAACCCTAAAAATCACTAAAGGACCCCAAATAACATATTTCAAAATATATATGTGGGAGAAAATAATCTAACAACTAGCTACGATGATAAGAGAAAATGGACTACTGTTCTTCTCCTGCAGTGGATGATTTTGGAATAGGCATGAAGAAGTCCTAGGAAAAGAAATACACACCATAACAACAGAATAAAAACAAAAAAATAGATTAACACAAAATCTATAGTTCTAATGGACTAGTTAAGGTGATGTGGAAGAGAAAAATCACTAAACCAAGGGAAGATGGGGAAGAGGGATCTTACCTCAATGAATTGAATGAGAAAATATAAAGAAAATCATTTTCATTGATATGGAGAGAGGATGATGATGATAGGGGGGTCACATGAAACCAAGAGATTTAGGGTGGAATGGATCACAAGAACTAGTAGGAGAGAGATGGTTTTTTAGGTTTTCATTTTAGCTTATTTTAATTATAATTTAATTTATTTAATTTCTTAAAAAACACAACACAGATTTTGGGTTGCACTATTAGCCAAACTGTATTCCAACCATGTGAGGAACAGTGAATTTGTACTACCTTAGTGGAATTACCTATGCGGACTAGGTGCAAAGTTTGGGTAAAATGTGAAAATCCCTTGTGCTTCATATCTTCTCACAACAAAAAGTTGCAAGGTTTCTTACTAGGGGTTGCAAGGTTTTAGACAAACTGTGTGCCCTATAAAGACCCTCTAACCTTGATTTTTTTGGGGTTCGATGCTCTCAAAACTCAACAGGCCACCCAAGGTACCCCTGATACTTTTCCCTTTTATATATCAACTCATAATTGTGTTCCAAATCTCAATATTATATTATGAAGATTGGTTTGATGAATGAATCGTCTAGTAAATTTCAAAATTCAAATGTCCATAAAATTTTACATTGGGTCAAAATACAAGCTGACACGACCTCCCCACATTAGAACTTCTCTTCCCCAATATGCCTTTTTAAATTCCATAAAACCTCAATCAACATACTCAGTTATTGAAATATCATTAAAATGGTCGTGTTTTATTTCCAAATTCTCAACACACCTTAAAGAATCACATTAAGAAGTGTCACATAAGCTATAAAAACTTGATTCAAATATCGAATTCTAAAGCAGAACATCAATAAGAAACATACAAGAACCCATAAACTAAATACATGATTACATAATTATCTATTTAAACATATGTATTATAGGGATCCACACCTTAGGAATAGTTAATTAAAGACTAACTCTGAATCACATTGTCTCTACTGTCAGAATTACATTTCAAGACATTCTTGTAGCGTTTAAATGACACTCATGACATGAGACAAAATCCAAATGAAAGTTCTATTATGAACTGACTCAATTTAAAATGATCATGCCAACATTTTCTAGGAAAATCAGCTATTGAAATTAACCTTGTACCTATCTTACCTAAACAATGTCAATGAGTAGTTCCTCACTAACTGCACATGGTAAGGGAGGGGTCTCAAGTCTCACCCACCCTAATTGAAAAACCTTGTGGAAACCATCTAAGAAGGTCAATTAATTTCAAAAGACAGAACTGATGCCTTTAGAAAAAGGAAACCCATGACTTGTTCAAGCATGAGCACCAAATATTGTAACCGGTTCCCAGTGCCTTTTCAAGTCATATGCCCATTAAAGTTATCATCACTAGTTAAAAACATGGAACAAAACTAGATTCAAAACATTTGGATCATTACACAAAAACACCCCCTCTGACCCCAACTTGAAACCAGGTCAACCTTATAGTCAGTAACAATAATCCAATGATCTTATTCATGGAAAACTACATTCATCTTATAATCCAGACATCAGTACCCGACAATTTCCTATATAACAAGAACATTGAATAATTCCAAAGCACCATCCTTGTGTTGATCAATTCATGGGAAACCACTAGTTTCCATGAGCCCATTTTAGGTCTTCCTACTTGAAAAAAACCATGTATCACTCATGAAACACTAGACCAATAATAACTACCACACATCTAAAGTGTGAATCTGATCAAAAAAAATGAACAAGACTAATCACATTTTAAAATATTGTGTGTAATAATACAATTTATCTCTTAGTTTAATAAGATGATACCATGATTGGGGACATGGACACCTTGAACCTCAGAGTACACTAAGAGGTTTTTCCAATCATTATAAACGATCTATGGAACTTTTTACATAGAGAGGAAAGAGTTATTTGTGTGATTCCATAATAGCCCTTCAAAAAGTAAATTAAAGGAGTGTCAATCCTTTATAGATTGACTTATATAAAAGATCTCAACTATATCTACCAACACATTTAAAACCTAACCACGATACCTTCACTACCCGAGTAATCCCATGGTCACCCAGAAAAACCACTATGGCCCATACCCAATAAAAATGTATTCATAGGATGCACATACATCCAAGTACATCACTGTCATGCTCTAAATAAATAACTGACATAATGAAGGACTACTAGCCACACATAATTTTGATAGATTCTGACTAGTTTGAAATGTTCCTCTAGGTTGTTTCCCTTCTACATGGAAGGAAATTTTTAACAAAAGTTCACATGACACTCCCCACATTAGAAGTTTTTTTTAAAATTAGATCAAATAGAGAAATATATCTCATTATAAGACAAATGCTCCATAAACCACTAATTGTGGGACCTATATGTGGCCATCATACTTTAAAAAGAATTTAGCTGATGATCCATAGACAACCATCTACAAAAGTAAACTCAATTAGACTCACACATAAAAATACATGTTATAAATATCTTATTCACTTACCCACATATCAAGGCATTAGGCGTAAAATCCAAACCAACCAACTAGAATGTGAAACACCTTATACTTCTTAAAATGACATCCTGAACCTTGGGACGAGATGAGAAAATTATCAATTTCTTGGTCACTCTACTCTAGATTTTATCGAAATTCAAAATGTAGCAACATTAGATTAAAAATTTAACCATAAAATCAATAGTTTTATATACCATTTTACTTGATGAAAGGAATTCTAAATATCAACACATACAACTCCAAGGTTCTAGAAGCAAAATGGGAAGTCCTTAAAACATTACCTAGTCACCAATGAACATATATAGTCAATTATCTGATGGCCTTCCTGAAATATTTAAATAACATTCACATTACCCCATATGAATATTAATCTGATTGAGGATGTACCGGGTCATAAAACACTAAGAAGAGAAAAAGAAGGGTCTCACAACCTACAATGTTTCGGATCATGCCCTTGGCATTTCTAGCTTGCTATAACCGAGCGTTTTAAAATGATCATTCTCGGCACAAGGATCAAACAATTCATGAACATCAATCAAAAAATGGTTTCATTTTTGAACATAAGAGTCCTTCATGGGATTATTTCACCTTAACATTACCATAAAGTAGGGATTGGTCGCAAGCGACTAACAAGACCTTCAAAGAGTCTGAGAAATCTACCTATGATGACTGACCCATAAAAGATAGAAAATATCACCCCTACTAATAGATCACACTAGATATGGTCAATAATCTTGAGAGGCATCAATTCTTAATACCAATATATAGTAAAAGAGGCCTATGGGTGACACTCATGCACCCGTTTTAAGGAAGAAAGGCAATATTTATACAATATTTAATCGATAGTTAGTCTAGAACACTACATAAGGTTCTATTAAACCAAAAATAATTTGATTATTTAAACATTTCAAGATTCCTCCTTAAAGAAAACTATTTGGAGACATAAAGAAAAGCATCTGGTACCTTGTTTGGAAAATTAATAAGGAAAAATAAAAAAGATAAATTAAATTTTTTTAAACATCATTTTTTTTAACATCTCTTTTTTAATTAGGCCATCATGTTCGATAAAATAATTTAAGAATGATTAAATCTATTTATAAGTTATCACACACAAACAAATAATGATTATTAAAATGTTTGCTATTAATTTAAGGGGGTATCATCAAGAAGAATCTAAAAAAGTGGAAACCTCAATTAACAATCTTCATATAAAATAACATTCCCCATGGGGTTTGGGAGTATTAATTTCAATGGAAAAGGTGATCTATTTGGGTCCCTTCAATCCATTTTGGGTTCAAATAAAATAACCTAAACAAAAAAATCACATAGAGTTCTAAAAATACCTTTATTGGTTCCATTTTATTAACAACTTTCCCCAACTGACCTAATTTGTTCATTTGTGGATTTAGAAAGATTTCTATATGGGTTATTAAGCCCTATTAAAAATGTAACAACCCTTATAAAGGTAACCAAAACATTTTATATCATGATTTGACAATAACAATATTTACTAGAGTTATAAGTAAAAGTCTCACAACAAGTTGTTTAGTTGTATGGGTCACCACCCTTATTTATAAAGTGCCCATAAACCTTACAATTTGAAGGAGGATCCCATATAACTTCAAATGTTTTTTAGAATAAAAGATAAATTAAAAGGATTTAACATTTATACAATAATCTACAAGTATACCAAGAGAATAAACAATGGTGCAGTTATATCGTTTATCACATTACAACTTATAAGGATCCCATACACCTTATGAATTCGATTTTGACTCCAATTTAGTGATAAAAAATATTTCATCCCCTGATAAACATAAAAAAGTCATGGAAATTTAATCAATAACACTTAATAATCCCCCTAAACATGATCTGAAATGACACATTTCACAAGAATATCAAGTCCTAATAAGCATTCATGTCATAGAACATGCAGGAAAAAGTCACATGGGGTACATCAACAAATTTCAAAAAACTAAACATTGTGAACTACATGGAATTGAATATGCATGAAATGTGAATCTTATGTGCCTATAATGATAGTTGTAATTCTTTATCCCCGTTTTATCGGGATAAGCGTAACTATAAAATCTCATAAATCAGTAAGTAGAAAAAAACTCTAATCACACAAGCTGAAATATAAAACAAATATAATGGAAACAACAAGAACTACAATCCCAGCCCTGTCCACACGAACTATTCCACATCGGTGGGTCGATCAGTCATATATATGGCTATTTAATAAGTTTGGATACATTCATAGTATCCTATATACCAACCCGAAATAGCAACATAACGAAAAATGAAGCTCAGATACGATTTTATAACATTCTATCCCAACTTACCACTTAATATGTATTCAGATCAGTCATCATATGGCCTCATGTGAAGATCCCTATATAGCAGAGGATAATAAATAACTACGATGGTCTAATGTTGGTATGGTGGAGAGACTATACCCTCATTATTAGGGTGACATAATAGTATAATCTTACAAAATCAATATACAACAGCAGAAGTATTAATAAATGAATAAGTTTAAATAAATTAAAAATAATATAATATCTGAGTAAAAGTGGGCAAAACCAATTTAAAACGACGCATTTATGAAAACTTACGCTACAAGAATATGAACTAAAAATTACAAATAAAAATAAAATGTAATTAAAAGATAAATTTCCAATGTGTAGATCCATGAGCATCTCGAGCACCAGATCAATCATCTACCTAAACACCATCATAGTAATGTAAATCAAACATTGGATGTTGTATACATCCCTTTATCAATACCTACCGACATAAATTATACTAATGTACCAATGGTTCCTTATTGGGGAGTGAGACACAATCGATATAGGGTAGAACCCATGGTGTCTATCACGATCAATTTTGTGTAATATAAATATGCAGTGTGTCAAAGTTAGTAAATTCAAGACAATAATAAAAAATTAACATAAATGTGTTAGAATTAGTTCCATTTGGACACACTTCTAATCACATGCTTTGACCTAAGATGATTTGTCTAAACCAAGAGTACCTATATTGGTAATGTAAGTAGAATAAGGTGTGAGGAGTTAGACTATTCCCAATATTGTGATCGGGGCTGAAGGACGTGTCCCTCTGATTTCTAGTTCCAAATATTCCATCCATTTACCTGATACAATTGACATGCTATTTAATTCCATTAAAAATTATTTATAAATAATTCATTCATCCTTTATAGATATAATGGGACTCCATAATTCTATCCATGAAAATACAAAGTGACATTCCATGTTTCACTCGAGGGGCTCAGAATAATACCATTGATAAGGAGTCCTTCCATTATGACCCAAGAATGAAGTCCCACATGTCACTTAGTGCATGGAATAAAAACTCAAGTACAAGCCTCTGAGTCTGTACATGGTATTTCACAGAGGGGCCCAAGTATCACTTAAGACAGGATACAGCAATCATGGATTCTAACCCTTCCATTACTTCTCCCCAAGGGAAACAATGTCACTCTTCTAGTGGTAAAAATAGATAATGCTCAACAGAGTCTGACCAAGGGGTACATTAGTTAGAACCCTCATGTCACCCCAAAACTAAAATCATTCCATTACCCAATCATGACATTTTTCATAATTGAAGAAATAGTGATCAATTTATATGTACAATCATTTAAAACCTGAAATTCATTTTAGTCAATAAATTTCTATTTTAAAGATCTATTCAAGGAATGACCACAATGCACTAAACAACTCATTTCATTTATAGAAATACAATCAACAATGGAATATGGAAAAATAAAAAAAGGAATTAAGCCTAACCATATGCACAAAACCACAAGGTATTGAACCAATAATTTTTCAATTGAAGATAGTTCACTTCATCTTTGGGATTTATTATAAATGCATGGCTTTGTTCCCCAAAAAAATCATTTAGAATAATTAAACATTATATCAATAGTCATAGTCAATTAAAATTAAATAATAATTTATTCTTAAAATAATAATGAACTGATTGATATCTAATGATGGTTTAAAAAGAGAGCAATTATTGCATTTTTTAATCTAGTATGGAAATAGAAATGGTTCCTCCATCCAGAGAATATGATCTATCCAAACACTTAGGACCTCGACATTTTCATTGACGACCACACAAAGATAATATTTCCCTCCTTCGAGATTATGTACATTTTCATATACATGAGTAAACCAATCCCATATTTACATATTCTCATATACATGAATATGTAAATGGGGATCATTATATATATGATTATATATGAATATAGCCATTTACACTTACACACATTTTCATTTTTCATATATATATATATACATAAACACACCTTAACCCAATATATATATTCATGCATTTATGAATGAATATATATATATATTATGGGGAACTTATATATATATATATATTCATACCTATACATACGTGGGTATGTCGCCTTCGACATTGGTCACTCTAAAATGCCTCATGAATGACTAAGATGCACTACAATATTAATAAAAACCCTAAAAATAACTAAATGATCCCAAAATAATATTTGTAAAAATAATGTAACTGAATAAAGAAAACCTACCACAAGAATCTATGAAAATCCAAAATGGACTAAAGTACTTCACCTTTGGTGGAAAATGCCGAACCATGCATGAAGAGGTCCTAGGAGACAAAAGACATGCCCTAAAAATTGATGAAAACCTGTAAATCTAAGTTAACCCTAACCGTTGGGTTTGGAAAATCCTAGTAGGGATATGTGGAGGAGAAAAATAAGCATACCTATTAAATATGGGGGTGAGGGAGCTTACCTCGATAAATCGAATGAGAAAATACAAAGAACACTGGGTGCAATCAATGTAAAGAGAGAAGGACGGGGAGATGAGGTTCATGTGCGGCCAAGAGCTCAAGGGGGGTGCGTCGTGTGAAGTAAGAGGTGAGGCAGGGTTTTTTAGGTTTTTTTGTTTTATTTTGTTTTATTTTAACATAAATTTAAGTAATTTAATTTTTTTAAAACGGCACAACACTCGGTTTGGGTGGCCCTATTATCCAAACCGCGTGCCAACTATGTCATGAATAGTGTATATGAACTAACTATGTTTCACTAACCATGAGGACTTGGTGAATATTTTATGTAAACAATTCAGATATCATGTTCTTCACATCTTCTCACTACTATTAGCTACATGGTTTTCCTATGGGGTCGCACAGTTTCATACAAATAGTGTGCCCTGTGCAAACCCTTCAAACATAATCTTTCTAGTGGCTTTTCACTCCCAAAACTCAACGCAACACCCAAGGGACCCATGTTACTTTTAACAAGTCTAAAAATAACACATTAAGGTGTTATAAATCTCAGAATTATGTTATAATTCTCGATTCAAATAATTGTCCATCGGGTAAACACTAAAATTAAAATATCCATGTAATTTTACATTGACTCAAAATAAAGGTTGGTACACACCATACCATGGTATAATATCTAAAATACCTTCTACCTCCATGTTATTCCTTGATTTTATCCAATTCTAATAAAAAAATCTACATACACCCATTGGTTGTATGTCGGGTGTGAGCATAAATTCTCAATAGGGTCACACCACACATTCCATGAATAACGATAATTATAAAAATAAACATTCTACTCTGAATACAATTAATTGAAGCCTGATTTGATATTTAAAAATAAATATTGTAAGAATTAATAAGTAATCAGAACAAAACCATATATCATGGGTAGCCCCAGGGTAAGTAATATCTAGGATCATCCAATGATAATAGTATTATTACTGATCAAACAATTCATAACCATTCCCATGCATGATCTTAAATGGGGGACTAAGTGAAGTTCCTTATGATAACAAAATTTTAATTATAAATTTTTTTATTATTGGTTGTAATCAATGTTTATTGGGTAGGGATGGAAAACCTTTTTCTAGCATACTTATCAATGTCACTCCACAAAGTTTCTCAAGGTTCCCATGTGCTATACGCTTTCAAAATAAATTTAATTTCCACTTCCAAATCACATTGAAAATAAGAAAATAAATTTTCAAATCCATTTACACCTTAATTAAATGTAAATATATTTTTAATCCATAAAAACACACACCAATAGTTCTCAACATACTCTTTCTTAGATAAAAATAAATTAAAAAAAACTTTCTATATTTATGTGTGAAGATTTAAATCATCCAACAAGTATGTATCCAAAAATGACCTACCTGAAACCACAAAAAATAATATAAATTTGATTTAAACCATAATCCAAAAGGAAAAGGTACCTTATGGGATCAGGAATAAACCATACACATTAAGTCACATGATATATTGTTTGGATTAAACAAACCCTAGGGCATCATAGCCACATAGAAGAAGGTTGACTAAAAAAAGTGGAGAGAAATATAGAGTGAGTAGAAATAATTACCTGATGATTCAATAAAGATATTGATGAATATTTGACTTTAAATACACCCAAGTATAGGTGGAGTAGGAGTTATAGTTCACTAGGGCTAAAGAAATAGAGAGGGGAAAGTGAGAGGAGAAGAAATGAGGGTTCAGAATGAGTAAGTTCAAATATGTTATTTCATCTTTTAAGATTCCTAGGATGGATTCATGTTTAGTACACATGGTCTTCAAAACTATTTTCCAATAGTCCAAACACCCACTACCTCACCTTTACACCCACATGGTTGGTCAACCCAGTTTGATAAACCATGTGACAATTTTACTAAATGGAACTATCAAAAACTATTGGTTACTTTAAGGTTTTACAAAAATTTATGACTGTCCATACTCACACCATTTAACAACCACCATTTTTTTAAAAAAAATCCAAAAATCCAAATATAAATAATTATACGCCAAATTAGAATTAGAAAACAAATAAATTAAGGAAAAAATGAAAGTGACACTGTGGGTATGAAATTTCTCCAAACCATATTACTTTCTACCCATAGAATGTCAACCAGAATCATGATTGTGGAATATATGGTTCCATTGATCCTTCATATGGGAATCCAATAATAATTATTAATAAAATGACTCCCATGTTTACATAACACTCGAACTAGTAGAATTTGTTTTATATACATAACCTTATATAATTATTTTATAATATAAACATGTTTTTAGTCACATATGCTTCAAGATCTAACTCATGTTCTATTATAAATCTGAAAAATTGAGTTGGATTTGTTGACAAGATGTGTTGGATTTTTTATAGGAGGATTGTTGAAAATTATAGTTAATTCTTGGAATATTGATTGATCCTAATATAAATATCCAAGGAATATTGTTCAGATAATGATTCATAGTTTTAATTTTTGTGAGTGTCGAAAAATTAATTATTGGATATGTGATTGAAGTATGGAGGAATTCTGGAAGTGATTATCATGGAGTGTTTTTCACCCAAGTGAAATACATAAAGGATAAGATGAACACAACCACAGTGAAGGGTAATCGGAAAGGGAGCACACCTAGGGTGGTCACCATCGTGGAATTTCTATGTAGCTATCCCAAATGGGTAGAGGAAGGAGACTACGCCTATAGGGGAAGTGAATGTTGTCAATAATTTAATGTTTTATCCTTGAAATGGCTTGGATGACCATGGTACATGTTGTGGTAGTAATCTCATCTTAGTAAAATGAAAAATATCTTTTTGTTTGGATGTGGTAAAAAACCCATGGTGATTCCATCGATTTGAGTTGAATACCTACTATACAAGAAGTCCAACACATGTAGGACCACACATGTGTGAATGTGGACATAGTCAACATAAGGAGTTTCATTCCAAGTTGGACATATCCAAATGACCATGCTCATGGTGATCAGTTTTTAACAGAAAATTTGTATATGGGTTGTGCACCAAGCATTGGTGTAGGGAATGTTAGGATGGTGTGGCATATCCTGAGAGATTTTCTTATTTGATAAATAAAATGGTCTTTGATTATTCATATGTAATGGTTCCCCATTTTATACCACGGTGTAAGATATGTATAAGGTTATTTTTTAGAATTGATGATGGAGAATTTATTTGTTATAAAATATCATTTAAAAGATGTTCTTTCTAGGGTTCATGAAGTAGTTATATGTATGTAGTTATATAAGAAATCATAGAGGATGTTTTTGGAGATTTAAATGGGTAATTCAAATGTCCAATAGTGAGAAAACATGTTTCATTTGATTGAAATATGATCTATAATTTATCAATAATGCATTTAAGGATAAGGGGTAGTTTGTATATGTGTGTGTGTGTATATATGTATGTATTTTTAGGAAATAATGAAAATAAGTGTGGATAATAAGGAAACATTAATGATATAATTTCCATAAAGAGAAGAAGAAGTTTTTGTTCTAGGATTGATGCTTTCAATTGTTGAATAATGAGCTATAATATATTGAATAATTTTATATGTGAAAGTTTTTATTTATGTTTCTACAAAAAGGTAAATGTTATTAATGAATTATTCTAGAAATAAAAAGTGTTTCATCATGGATGTTTCATATATTTTGTAGAGAATGTAAATGTAACTTCAATAGATAATATCTCATTGATAGAAACTTCATTCATTGATGATGGTTATGAATGAAATATCGTGTTCATAAACTACATGTGGATCATTCCATGAGTAGTGTGAAAACATGGAGGAAGAATTATTAGTGATCTAGCAGTGATCCCTGCGTGATAGTGAGTCAACTATAACTTGTGAAAAGTAGTGAGCCAAGGTGATAAGGGAAAAACATAAGAATGTAGTGATTTTTGTGTATAAGAACATCGCTATACATGCTCCATGGATGTATTCCAATGTGGCTGTACCAAGTAAAAATATTGTGTCCCTATATAAAATTTTCATTCACCCTAAAATGATGTCAAAGAAACATTAAATAATATCATTTAAATGTGTCAATCTTGTATTAAATCATATCAATGAATAATTCTAGAGAAATCAATGTAATCCAAAGAAATTATATTTTAATATATATATATTCACACATATAACGTATTTGATATATTTAAGGAAAAAGTGATTAAATTTGATAAGTATTTATCTCCTTTGTTTTTAACCCTCTTTGGGTAACCTCACTTTAGCCCCTATTAAAGGACTAATAATTGTATTTAAAGGGTATGTTCATTTTTCTTCGAATTATTATTGATATATCTTGATATGATGTTATTAAAGAAAAGTTGAGTCCATAATGAAGGCCATTAATTTGATGGGTTGAATTTCAAAGAATGGATAAGGAGTTCATTTACTACTTGGGGGATTTTCTTGGACATCCAAGAGAAGTTATTTAATATGGAATTGTTCTATTAAGATGATATAGTTTAATACATGAGAAAAATCAAAGAAAAATTTTATTTAATGCTTCAATCAACGAGGAATTAAAGGATTCACTTATAGAAGGATCATAAAAAATGTTAATCTCTGAAAGTTATCTAAATATATTTTTATTATATTGGAATGTCTGATTGAAAAATAAGAGAATCGTTGTGGGGATTTTAGAATAAAAAAATTTATAATGAAAAAGAACAAAGATAAGTCCTCCTAGAATATGGGTTATATAACCAAGGTAATTTATAAATATATTGTTATAAATAATTATAACCATGTTTTGGAAGAAGCATGCAGTGTTTCAGACATTATTATAGATCAGAGAAGAATATGTGATAAGGAAGAAATAAATAACATGGTATTCTATAATTTTTTTAATGAAAACTCAATGAATCTAAATGGTATGTTATTCATTGAGTGTACTAAACAATTATATAGTAGTTATCTGAAGAACACAAGAGATTAAACATGGTGTAATTTTCCTTGAATTTCATAATAAATAAAATGAGAACAAAAATAAAGGAGAAAAGTGATATGGTAGAAAATATTCACAAATAAATCATAAAGAAAATGGGCATGGAGAAAGAGTTTAAGGCCAACATCATTCAACATAGAACCGAAGATGAAGAAAAAAGATAAACGCATATGGATGTTGTTCTAATTTTGAATCTTATGACTATTGAAATGGAAAAGAAGGATGAGAAGATAATCAAGGGGTAATAAAAGCCTAATTTGAGAAAATGAAGATTCCTCTAAAATTAGCTTCCAAAAAGGGAGAAAATCAAGAGATGAAATATTTTATGGAAGATTTTTTCTATTAAGAACATAGATGTTTAGTTCAACAAAATAAGGAAGAATCGATGTTATTTTATTCTAGGAGTTTTGGGTACATCATTAGTAGATTATTCGAAGCCAAAATTCCCAATGATATGAGAAAAAATCCATTAGTACTAATATCACATTCAAGGGAATGCTAAATGAGGTATGACTATTTTAGAAGATGTTATATTTTCTCTAACCTTGGTCACATGGAAAGATATTGCAAGTGAAGAAATGCTTGGAAGGTTTAATATTCCATATGGAGACACTCCACTCCCAGGAAATATCATGAGATATAATAAATTGAAAAGAAGTATATTAAGATGGATAATAGTTTCAATGTTTTGTGGGATAAAAGAGATCCAAACCAGAGGTTGTATCAGTCAATAAAATATAGATTGTTAAAAAAACTCCATTGGAAGAAATGAAAAATAAATATAGAACAAAAATAAACATTTTGTTCTTTCTCTAGAGAAGGTTGAAGGGAATGTGAAGTTAAATTCCCTAAATAAGATGTATTCCAAGGTGAAACACATTTAAATCCAGGAATGTATTTTCCTAACAAGTTCCACAAAAACCACTAAAGGGAAACTTATGAAGATACATTGAAGGAAAATAAATCTGATGGTGAGAGCCATATATGTTTCTAAAAAATAATTTACTTGTACATTTTTGATTGATTCCACAAATGGGGAAAATCCAAAGCCAAGGAAGAATATCATTGCATATATCCATGAAAATAAGTGTTCATGTTGTATCATAAAAGGTAATTACTTTGTAAATAGGTTATGTTGTCCAAATATATGTGATGATCAAGAGATTGAATATATTATTTCACCCTTTTACTAAAATATTAAAAAGGTAAATGGAATGATGGAAGGTGATAAGTTAGTATATAGTGACCAATTGTATTCCGAAAATTGATGAAATTTTAGGCACACCCCCAAATGATTTATTATTTCTAACAATTATTTAAATACGTTATGCTTTTAGGGGGAGAAACGATCCATGGGTGATTATTCTAGAGAAGAATAAGTGGATGGAGTGGAATAAAAATATGGACATGGATGTTCATTTGTGAAAATAATTATTTAGAAGTGTTTAATGCTTAATTGATATCTACATGTATCAGTTTTCATCAAGACTGATGATTCATTCATATATATAATTTCCATAATAAAAATACATGTAAATAAGGACACCATTTTGTAAATAAAAGTTGGTATCATAAAATACATCATGCCTGAATTATTGAAATGGTATATTGATTTAACAATTAGAATCTGTTTGGATTCAATTGGTATCTAGATAAAAGTCATTTTTTTATCACTCTGTGTATTTGAATCATGTCATAGAAAGGAAGAAGATAATTATGAAAAGTAGTATGATTGAAATTTTAAATTCTTATATTTTATTTCCTACATTTGGTAACAACTGTGTATTTATAATGGATGCCCAAAGCTGTTAAAAAAGTGATATTATCCTATGGAAAACTTAAAGGCATAGAGCTTAAAAGGTATAATTAGTTAAAACTATACCACTATTGCAATAAGTGGTTTCAATTACTTCATTACTAGTATGACTCTCCCACAAATTTCATTTATTTTTTTACATAATGGTTTGGTGTATAGAGATACTAGGTTTTTCTTCAAGATATGGAAAATACATAGGTGTGATGATATTTTATCTGTGTTCATGAGTTACATGATCATACTTATTATTTTATATGAAGACCATTTTTCTTAAACTATATTTAGGGTCTATGGTCTTAGACTATTTATTTACTTCTCAAATTATATGAGGTAAAATAACTCAATGAATATCTAGAAAACATTCTACAAGGATTGAGATTATCTTGTGTTTTATGTGGCTTCAGATAATTTTCCTAATCAACTTGGCTATGATTCAAAAGGATGAATAAAAAGGTGAGATAACAAGAAATAATAAATCCTCCCTATCCTTATACAGGAATATGAATCCCATCAAGAAACCCTTTTGGAATTTGAAGTACAAAAGGGTGATTTGAGTCTTTTTGGATCTTCTTCTATACATCAAGTGGGATAATGGTTTGAAAATTAAAGTGGGAGGATCTATGAAAATTATGATGTTCACTCTAGTAAAATTAGGAGGGTATGAAAGAAATATTTATCCCCACATTTAGAGGAATAATATAGTCCCTTTCAATTTAATTTAAAAGAAGGGTGAGATAGATATGAAATATATTCCTGTCAAAAAAATCCAAAGGGGGAGAATGTTTGTAATATTAGAGATTAGAGTTTGATTTATTGATAATAAAAGATGATTTTTTTAAAAGAGTTTTTTTATAAAAAAGTTTATGTATGGGAGATTTGTTGACCTAAACAAAAATTGATAAGGTATGTTTTTGATAAAAATATTCATAATTATTCATGTTGGAAGTGTTGAAAATTTGATGTTTGTCCTAGTTATTGATATAAAGAGGCATACCAACTGTGTTGTTCATAGAGGGTGTTACACCCATTTGAAACACATCCATTCCTAGAAGAAAACACCCATGGTGGATGGAAACTAGAAATGAATCATGAAAAATGTTGTCATAATGGTGAAATTTTAGTGAACCTATCCAAAATGGGAAGAGGAAGGATACCACACCAATAGTGGAAGTGATCATGGTCCACAGGTGGAGTTGGAATCCAAAATTCACCAGTTTACCAAAGTTCATATCGTACTACTTAATGTGTTGGAGGAAAAATATTGACTTGTTTTTACTATGGAAAGGTGAAGAAGTTTTGGTGATTAGATTATTCTAATTTAATGACGTACTATATAAGAAAGAAAACACATGTAGGATCAGGCCCATAGTAAATAAATTCATGGTCGATAGATGGTGTTTAATTCCATAATACCTAGACATAAAAGACCATAACCATGTTTATTGATGTTTAATAGGAAAAAAGACTAGGAGTTATGTATTAAGATATTATTCTAGGTGTTTCAAGCATTGGAATGAAATACCAACGGAGATTGCTTCGGGACTTTGTGAAATAGTCTTCAATTATTCATATTTCGTGGGAATAAATTTTATACCAGGATCCATATCAATATTGGAAGTGAATTTCTACACTGATGATGGTGAATTTATTGGAAATAAATTAACAATACAAAGGAATTTTGATAGGTGTTGAAGAATCAGTTATGTGGCTGCATTTAAAGAGGAAATCATGGAGGATGTTTATGTACAATTTAATTGGAAATATGATTGATTGAATGCTGGAAAAACATATGGAATTTTATTGGTGCATGTTATAATATTTATGGAAGATGATTGTGGAAGACAACATGTAGTAAATAGAGTATCTGGGTATGTTTATTTATATTTATAAAATATATAAAATAATAGAGGATACTAGTAACACATTAAATACATTATAAACATAGATATAGGAATAATTTTTTACTCCTAGTGAAATTCTAGAATTGGTGGTAGAATGAGATGGAAAATATTGAATAAATTACCATGTGAAAGTATTGATTGTTGAGTCTACAAAAAATTGACTGTGGTTATAGAATTATTTTTAAAATTAAAAGTGTTACATCAATGTTGTTTTCATAGATAGAGAATGTTTCACAAAAGAAACTTCCATATAACATTTATCCTTTAGAGTAGAATATTTCAATGATGATAATGAACAGACCTTATTGTCCAAAAACAATGTGTGGATCCTTAAGAAATTATAGAGAAAAGGAGGGAGAAGAAGAGTAAGTGAGCTGGTAGGGATCCTTAAGTGATAGTGAGTTAACCATAAGCAGTATAATGTAGTGATACTTAGTTATAAGTGATCAAACCAAAATATCTAATGATTTTGGGGTATAGGAACAACACCATGAATTATCGTCATATGTATCCCACTGAGGGTGAAAAATGTAAAACCACTATTTCCCTATTTGCATTATTAATGAACACTAAAAGGATGTAAAAGGAACCTTAAATTATATCCAAAAAAGGTTTGATATTTTATTAAATTGGATCAATGTATAATTAAAGAGAAATTTATGTGACCCTAAATGTTGAAAGGTTAAGATATATATAGGTAAAGTGGGATTTTTAATGTCCAAATGTTTATATTTGATAAGTATTTATCACCCTAATTCACCCCATCTCTCAGTGTGACCTCACTGTAGCCCATATAGAGGGACTAACATGTTTTTCTGGATTCAAAACCTGAAAATTATTTGAGTTATACTTCATCGGTTGCAATATATGTCACACATCAAGAATCATGATCAATTTAGAAGGTAACTCCAATTTATATGAAATATTCATGATTCTATTGATAGTATTTAAATGTTAAACATGTCTTGAAAATATTATCCCATGATTGTTTAGTCTTTGGTGGCCCAACCGAGGATACATCATTAGAAGCATTTTTTCCCCAACCGAAAATTCCAATGGACAATACTAATGATCATCATATGACTTGTGGTGAATAAATGTCATCAAAAATAATTATTAAATCATATTAATAAATATAGTTGTCTCATATGTGATACCTAGATCTACTTACACTATTTCACCCACCTCAGTCTAGAAAAGGAGGGGGACCAACATGGATGAATATATAGGGAATTAAAGTGTTCCATGTTGATCATTTAGTGGTAACTGTTATTATAATAAAATTCATCTAATGTCAGATGGTTATCCCATGATCATCCAAAATCCAAATCATACACATATAGAATATACACTAGAATTTAGGTCACTCACTCAGTTTGACCCTTGATCTAGGGATGGTTACCTATGTTTAGATTAACCTGAAATCCCTTAACCTCTTAAAGAATATTCCAGAAATGATAAGTTAATTGGTGGTCTCTATTGAAAAGTATGGAATATGGAACTCTGTGGAACCATATAATCTATTAAAAATGAATATTACTAAGACCTTTCTCTTTAGTGGTTTCCTTTATTAGAATAAAATGAGAAAACAGAGTCATTCGATTAATCACGAACCACATAAAATTATCTATCTGATCAGTTCAGGGTTTTCCAATTGTGAAATCCATAGATACCTCACCCCACTTCTTGGTAGGAATTGCAAATAGCTCAAAAATACCTAAAGGATTCTTATGTTGGGACATAATTTTCTGGAAAGTAAAAAAATGATACATGATGTTTATTATATCATGTCCCATATGAGGCTAATATAATTCGTTTTTGTTGTTTTAATTCATATCTATAATTCTTGGGTGGATATCCCCCTAGGACCAATGAAAATACTATGTTACCACCTTCCTCTTCGATGTGGTAACCGCATAAAGACTTCATTAACAATGTACTCCCTTGCGATACTAAAACCCAACACTAATTGTCTCTCCACAATTTAAAATAACCCTAATGGGTTGAAATTATTCATCAAATATTTTCCATCAAATAATAAGATTAATAAAATATGAAATTAATTTTATGCTAGTGAGAAACAAATCTTCTTTATCTTCCCTATATTTTAGACACAATCAGGAGAAGATACCCCTGAGGTTCCAATCCTCATTAGACTCTATCAATGCCTAAGAAAACAAATTCTCACTAAGGAAATTAGAAAAAAAAATCTATTTTATGGTGTGTTGGAGATTTAAAAATCAAATACATAAAGTTATTCCACCCATTAACACTTTTTATAGACCAGTTCCTTCTAGGATAAATTATATCTCCATATTTTGTTGAGTGAAATGACCATGGAAATTACCCTAAAGAGGTAGTAGTTATAGAACTTGAGATCATGCATCGTAGTTGTGAAAAAGAGATCATGGTATATATAATTACAAACATGTGGGTGGATTTGGAGAGATTAATATTCCACCACAAAGATGAATTACATAAGAACACACTCCACATCTATACCTGATGCATCTCAGAAAACCACATATCCTTAACCATCATTTGGAATAATCCATTTTGGAGTTGAAATCATCCACTGAATGAACACATAAAATTATTCTTGACACTCATGGTTCAAAAAAAAACTACACCCCATTTTTTAAGAGATAAAAGGCATGATACAAGTGAGGAAAATGCTTTTAAAAGTCCTCATTAGTCTCCTACCTACCCCAAGAATCACCCAATCTTAAAACAATTAGTATCTTTTGAAGATATCATGACTCCTATATTCTAATGATTGACATAGATAACCAAATATTATATAGATTCCATAATAAATATAATCTCTTTTATAGGAAAATTATATTTATAAATCTTAATAAAGAGATGGTGGCCAAAAAAGGTTCTTAGCACAACCCTCCAAGGTTTAGTATTATCCTTCTTAATCATAGAGTTGAGGAAAATTCTATCCATAAACACCATAAAATAAGTGTCATGGAATCAATGTTATATATAGTTCATGATCTATATAAATAATACATGATAATTGTTCTACCTAAATGGAATTAATAGGTACTTTAAATGGCTATAATTTAATAAAAAATAATTATCGGGAATATAGAACTTTCTTACCCTATGACAGTGATATCCTAAAAGGATGTTAATCTTGTAAAACCACCTTGTTCCCTTAAACATTAAGAAGAGGTAATAAATATGGGGAAAGGGATAGTTATTCTTGATTTTAACTCAGTTCAACTTATTATATTCATTTATTATATAAAAGGGTTTGTATTACTTTTTAGTTAAAAGCATTCTGGAATACCATTGAGACACTCTATGGAGGATAAAGCCCCTTATATCTCATCAATATATATCTTAAAATTACTTTACATTTGTGGTGGAAATATGAAATGAAGTGGGGGATATCAGTTGTATCCTGTAATCCTGATCAATTTGTAATTTTACCAAATCCTCTTTGGGAATTCCCAAGAAATATTTCAAGAAGACCTATAGAAATTCACTAACCATGGGAGTTAACTCACTCCCAAGATTCCCATATTCATATAAAAATAAAAGATTATACACATGAAAATTAAGTCTTCCCATGTCTGTTAGGTGACCTCAACTGGAAAGACCACATGTACCATTTCCATATAATACTCAATTTATATAATCATTATTGGTGAAATTCACCAACTGATAGTAATAATTGATAAGTCTATCATCCAATCAATCATGAGAATAAATTTTAAAAAGGTTCCATACAACCTCAACTTTTATGAAGAGATGATAAAAAACATCAAAATCATTTCTATATCTTTCTACCAAGAGTCATGGCTATCTCTATAACATAAGGCATAATATTTTTGGGGAGATTTATAAATTTTAGGATATGGGTAGATATAAAGATTTGGAAGAACCAATATCAAATAAATTATTCATCATATATGATTCGATAATAATAACACCTTTCACTATTGTGAATCCTTCTCCAGATTGCATTAGTGATTCATCCATTAATATGACTACATTACCTATTAATGAGTTATTGGTTTTCCTCTGGCCTAAGAATTAGTTATTAGATAACAATACCGTTATGAGGAACTATTCTGACCCTAATTCCCATGAGAACGGGGTCCTTCTTCCTAGGAGGTTGTATCTTACACCAAGGTCCCCATTGGAATAATATACAACACCAATCCGAGAAGGTATAGTGGATCGATAAAACCTATTTTTATGGACCATATATCCACATGAGTTAAAATATATCAATACCACTAGATATGAGGACCACATATGCTCAAATTCCCACATTTCATGTTGATAACGGATACACCACCCAATAATTCTAATGATTAAGGTCAAGGTAGATACCTAGAAAAACTAAAAATTCCATTCTTATACCCTTCACAATTCCTCTTTTTCTATGAGGAACCATTTACACATTCATTTGGAATATTAATAACTCCAACCAACCCAAATATCACCTCCTGATGAATATCTATTGTCATGGTTTGGTTTAAAAAATTAACATAGTTCTTGAGTTTCAATACAAATACCCGGGACCATATTTCAGGTTATAGGACAATCTCAAAACTTCAATATTTCACTTATTTAATATAAAACATATTAGTAGAAAAGTACAAAAAATTGGAAAATCGATTCAAAGAATCTATGAATGAAAATTTTCATTTCCAAATAATCATGAATGCTCTATATTTATCCAAAGTTATGGTGTTAGGATAAAGCTGGTAGGTTCATATTACATTGAAATCCTTCTAATCTATATTATCTTGCTGCTAGGACTGGATGAAGGATTCCCACCATTCTAATTTGGTAATTCAAGCCTGAATGTAACAAACATCACAATAATAGAGTTCAGAGTTCCATGAATTTTAATGATCTTATTGGTCTTCTCCAATGATTCATTTACTTCCTATGGATCATTGATTCGATAAAATGATGGAGGATTAGGTTTTAGTAATTTTTAAGATCATTTTTTTGAGAAGCTATATCAGATTTTATATCTTGAGTGGAGTAAGAACCCACCCCATGGTCTATATATTGAATATCAAATACCAATTCCTCAATAAGATTCTGGACCGTTGGTGGATTGTATCATATAAAATTATCTATAAATTGATCTAGAAGATTCATCGTTCTATTCTAAGGGGGTATAATGCTATATGAAATTAATAAAATAGGGATAACATCAAAACTAAGAATAAATTACCAAAACCAGAAAAAAATGATCATTTAAAACCATAAATATACATCAAATATCAAATAAAATAAAATAAAAAATTGAAACAACCCACAACCTTCTATGAAACATATCACGCATTCAAAGGCGATGACCCATGCACCCTACCCAACAAAGGAGGGTAAAATAAATCTAAAACCAAGATCACATATACCACATAACATGGAATGTCATCAGAGGAAACTAGGTGATTTTTATATACAGGCATTAAAACCCCTTAATTGATCTATGATAATCCTCTATCTAATATATTTCAACATTCTAAATAACATAGAGCCAGAACTAATGGATTTGATAATGTTTTTTTTCAAGAATCGAACAAGATCTCCCATGATCTATGAACATAAGTGGACCCATGATAAAAAAGGGAATTTATGATTCCTATAGGTTAGTAAAAAGATTATGAGTATCAAGAATATTCCTCAGTAATGGTTTTACTAATAAAACTCATCAAAAAATTAAACAATGCGTCAATGAATACACAACAAACCATAAGTAAATTAAAATTCAAACATGGAATAAATTATTATGAACATACTTAGATAAAAAATGAAATCGGGATCCAATCCCTATAAAAATATAGGAAACACGGTACTCTTATCAATACTAAAAATGAAAAAAATGAATATACCCATATTCATTTGACATGAGATTTGACATCCCAAGATATCACCACCATCACCAAACAATGGTATACTAAACAAAATACCCTCTACCTCTATGTGACACATTTAATTTACCTATGTTGGAAAAAATTATACATACACCCATTATGTAGGGTGTGAACATAAATTATAATTTGGTCTGACTAGACATTATATGAATAATTATTCTTAAGAAACCTGTTGGTTTTAAAATAATGTAGTTGAACAAGGTTTTGAAGTTTTTAATAAATGGATGAATAATCAATAAGTAATAAATAAAAAACCACAAACCATGTGTATCACAATGGTATCTATGTTTTCAAATCCTACTAGGATCACAATTATCTTGATTATAAAACCATTAATAATCATTATTGTACACAAATATTTAGTGAGGATTAAGCTAAATTCCCCCATTGTAACCGCATTTAAATTATAAATTGTTTAGTTAGGGTTGTAATCAAATTACATAGGATAATGAGGGAAGACCATTTCATGGTGTTCTTTTCATAGACATACAACTTAGGTATCTAGGGTTACCAAGAGTTATCCTCTTTCTAAATAAATTTAATTTCCATTTCAAATTCACTAGGAGAACAAGAAATTCCAATTTTCAATCCATTTCCACCTCGATATAGATGAAATAAATTTTAAAACTAATCAAACAAAAACCAATAATTCTAAATTTTTGGTATTTAAATAATTTAAAAATACTTTATAAATTAATGTTATCATATTTAAATAACAAAATAATGATGTATCATAAATCCACCTACCTCTAACTGAGAAAAAAAACTCCACTTATGATGGAATCCATAGGCTAAGTGAAGAGGGATCCAATTAAAGAAAGATGAAAAAAATAAAAATTAATGTATACACCTTATAGTTTAGATTTAAATAATACTAGGATATCATGGCTATGTTGATGAATGAAAAATAAGAAATAATGGAAGAGATATCCAAAGGAGTTAGGAGGACCCCTTAACTTGAAGATTATTTAAGGAACATGAAAAAGGTTTTAATTGAAATCCTCCCAATGAATAGTTGAGGGAGGGGGATCATGAATGAGTGCTGGAAAAATAGATTGAGAGAGAGAGGAGTGAAAATGAGCATTAAGAATGAGAAATGGAAAAGTGTTCATTTTATATATTTATTTTTTTATCTACGAAACACATCTTTTCCACACAATTATCTAAAACATTCACCAAAAATGTTGTTCACCACTACCTCACCTAGATAACTATATAGATGGTCCAAATGGTTTGGTAACCTGCTCACTGACCATTTGAAATTTCATTGTCAAAAACTATAGTATGTTTCATGGTTTTCCACATCGTTATGTCTTCCAATTCACTAACCTTGTCACACATATTATTTTATAAAAACTTCAAAATTTCAAATAGAAAGACCTGAAAACAAAATGAGAAATATATTCTATATAAATAATAGAAAAACATACCAATAATTGCCTTTTGGGTATGGTATTAATATCTCATGTAATGCACAACATGTGACTTTGAGGATAATATGTTGTGTAGTATTTTATTCTAGATCTAGAACATATAAATAAAAGAATTTAACACCATTATTTCCAACACCACAACCACCTATGATCACACCTCCAACGTCACCTAAACCTACTGTACCAAAGGAGCTAATCAAATCACAAATGATCATCACCATTCATTCACTATCAAAGAAATCTCCATCATCATTCTAATTTATTGAAACCATTTTTAGAACTCACTAATATATCCCTACCATGATGTTGCCTCCCCTATGTGTACCTATGGAATCACATAATTCTATCTTCATCAACATCCACTATTGATCATTCAAGTGAAAATCTAATATTAATCTCTTTTGGGTGGTTTAGAAAAAAAATTATAATGAGAGGGGTTTTTTACAATGAAATCGTTGGATTAAATTCCATTTTATTATAGTAAATTTTTAGATAGAGTATTGACAATAATATTATAATAAAAAATATTAAAAATTCTAAATAAATTAATTTTCAAAAAATATAGGTCATTAAGAGGGATTGAAAGTAATCATTAAATGATTCTTATAAAAAAAAACTTAATATAGAAAATATCCTTCATTATATATTTTAACTAGAATAAATTAATTCCTTATCACATAAAAAACACATTAAAAATTAATCATGAAACATGATTTGATTAATCTTAAAAATAATAATTATTCAAAGAATAATTGATTAAAATTGAAAATTTTATTTTATTATTAATTTAAATTTTTTTGGTGTGAATGTTATTATTTTTATAATTTTAACTTTATATTTATTTTTATAAAATATTTGAGTAATTAATAACCAATAATTAATTACCATGTTCTTAATTTTATGGATACATAATTATTTGTAATGAAGAATTGGTTGAATATATAAATGTGAACACAATAATAAAAATGCCCCAGCATAAATATGGTTAAATATTTCATTTATATTTGATACTTATTTCATGTTTGTTGTCACCACCTTCATGAAGAATGTGAAGAGAATAAAAAATATATCAATTTTTTATCTCGTTGGTAATGACCACTTCAAAAGAAATATATTATAAAATGATATTTATAAGAATAAAATACTTCATGGGTATGTATTGAAAATTATTTTATTTAAAATCCCTAAAATACTTGTTCTGAGTCCTGATTCCCAAATCTAATGGTTACACCGCTGGTGAAAAGTGACACATTTAAAACATATTTATGATGTTGGAATTTCAATCAAGGAATCTGTTGGTGAGTTATTAAATGGTCTCAAATTGATAACCAAAAATAATATATATATATATATATTTACAATCTCATGATGTAAAAAAATAAACTAGATTTGTGACTGAATTTATAAATATTATTAAACATATTACAAATAATTATTACAAAAGTATGTGTCTCGAAAAGCATCGTTTATGATTTTTAAGTGGTTTTCTTATTACTATTATATCGTATGTCGGACTCTAATTTTGTGTTTGATAATAGATCTTTCCATTTTTTAAATGATATTATATGTGATGATATTGAGGGCATATGTTGAGTTCTTATAGATCAAAATACACTTATTCAATATAATTGACGATAATAATAAACACTATAATACAATTTTCATTCTATGTGAACAAAAAAATATATAATAAAAAATAAATTCTATATCTTATGTAATAATAGAGCATAAATTATTATAATTGAATGTAATATTTTTATAAAAATATAAAAATATAGTCATTTTAATATTTTATGATCCAAAAATTCCAATTTGATAGGATGGATATCAATTTGAAACATATAAGGTAAAACAATCCTAGAATGAGTTTTTTTATTTTCAATTAGAAATAAGATATAATGCATAATTATAAATATAATATTTAGCTATTATTCCGTTCATTTTTTATAATGTGTTATAATATTAAAAATTAATAAATTTATTGACTAACAATTTAATATAAATGTTGAAAAGATCATTTGGATGTGAAAGTTTAGATTTTTGAAAATATTTTTTTATGGAATAATGTCATTCATGTTAAATTAATTAAAATAATATATGAATATGAATTATTTAAATGAAATTTATACATTATATGTTTTATTATATGAATATATATCTTATTATATGAATATATATTAACATGATGAATATTACTAGTCATATATTTAATGTAAGATCATCTTATGATTGTAAAATTCATTTCATAAAGAAAATGTTTTTCATTGTGTTTGAGAGTTTAATTTCGAATATAATTCTAGAAATTATTATAATATATTTTTATAAGTTCTATTCCTTATTTTTAAAAATTATAATTTTTATTATTTAATAAGTTCAACTTAATTTATAGTCAAAATGAAAATATAAAAATTGGAAAAAAAATAATTAGTGCATTTAAGTTTAAAATAAGTTTTTACGTGTTACATATTATTTTGGAGGTTTGTATAAACCATATCATCTCTACCCCCCCCCCCCATTATTTATCAAAATTTGATAAATTTGTCTCGACAGTCACATCCCATTACTGAATAGTTTTATGAATTTAAAAAAATTATAGCTCTCTTAAATTTTAAAGGGAAACCCATACCTTCAATTCTTCACACCTGTAAAGATATTTAGATCTAACAAAACCAATTAAAATATCTCCAAAAAATCATTATACACATTCTAAAATTACATGACATCCTAAAATAACAACCTACAGTCCTTAATAAGATATCTAAAGTATGTTGTTATGAGAGAAAAAAAATTTCGCCACTAAGCTCTTTCTTTTTTTACTTATTATTTTACCATATTTTTTTACATCTCAACATTTTTAAGATAATAAAAAATATATATCCCACCTAATGAGAAATTATTTTTTTATTTAATAATATTTATAGTTGTCCTTTTTTATCAAATGATAAAAAAAGCCATCACTTTTTTGTGTGACAGACTACCACCTCGCGAACTGATGTAATTTTGTTTCCATCACTTACTCATATGGATAGTCATAATGATGGAAATAATGAATATATATGATACAGATGAAATAAAATTCATTATGTAAAATTAATGTATCATACACTTGATTTCCATTTCACCAACTAAGGTAAATACACCTTTTCTCATGAATATGAATGGCCTTCTATCTCCATGAAGCGATGCAATTCATTTTCGATGTCCTCATTTTCTGAATAGTTAAAAGAAGATATATAGGGAATAAAATTTATAATTATTACAATAATATAATTATAAATATGACAGATCAATGTCCTATACATAAAAAATGGAAGTTCCATGATAAAAATTACATGAAAAATCAAGATGATTAGCACCCAAAACAATAGTAATAATGAAATATTATAAATGAACATGTGGTAATATGTTATAATAGGATCATATATGATATTAAATATATGAACATGGTTCTAGTATAAATTAATAAAATTATTAAAACCATTATTCATGAGGTTAAATAATGTTTAGATGTTGGGAAGTATGTGATAAAGTCTTTTGTCTCAATTCCCCTTCAATTGAATCAAATTTGGTTTTACGATCCTACTCACTTTTATGTGGTGTATATAATTACCCATTGATATATTTTACTTTAATAATTTATTTATTCATGTTGATTAATCTTTTAATTCATAATTATTCTTATAGGGGTTATAATAAAAATGCTACTGAAGAGATAAAAATTTATTTTACAATATCACTTTATTTTGGAAATGATTATATTTTCATTAAAGGAATATTATCATATCTCCTTAATAAGATAAAATAATATTATTATCCTCAGGATATTTAAGGATTTTTCATATTTTTCTCCAAATATTTATCTCTTTAGCATGTGAATTAAGGAAAAAAAATTTAAAGAAAATGCTTTTTTATTCCACTTTTATTCAGTTATATTTTTCATCAATATTTATATTTTTCAAAATTATTTCACAATACAAATTTTATGTAATAAAATGTTATATTAATGAATTTTTTTTATTATTGGTTTTTTTAAAATGTATGAAACGAAATTTTATAATGGTTTCTAAAAAATAAAATTTTGAATTTATTAACAAAAAGAAAAATAGAATTTTTTAACATATATAATGATATAAGGCATCCCCTATACTATAACTATAATAAGGGAAAAAATTATTTTAAATTGTTTTGAAAAAAAACTTTAAGAAAAATTAATTCAATATTTTAATTATATTCACATTATTCTTCCAAATGATATGATTTCTTTACAAACCTATATTCACAATGAACCAATGGCCATCTTTGATCTCTTATTAATTTTTTTGTCATTATCAACTCTTGAAACATTAAAATTTTTATAATCATTATAAATTTAATTTCATTTAAATATCCATATTAATTTTCATGGATATACTTATTTCATAAATCATTTTTCATTTCATAATATATTGTTTTACATTGAATGTTATTTGATTGAATGAGGAAATATTTACGTTCTATATTACATATGGCATGTAGAAATTTCTTAATAAGGGATATTTTTAATTACTTAAATAAATCATTCAATATATGAGTAATGAATTGAAAATGTAGTGATGGATGGGACCTAAAAATATATAATCTCTTGATGCGTTAAGGGGTCTCATGAGACAAATCAGTTGACCAAATCAAATGAGTTTTTTCACATATTTGTTAACTATTTTAGAATAATTTTATAAAATTATCGATATCATAATTTCTGGTATCATTAAATCTAATATTAAGTATTTTCTTCATTTATAATTTACTTATTTTTGTCAATGAGATTTCTGCATGGATATTATCTAGGGATGCATTTTGTTCTGAAGTTATTAATTAAATGGAATTTTTTAGTTATTTAGCTTGTTATATTTTTTATAGCTTATTTAATCAAGATATATTATATTTTAAATAACTATTACTAATAATTTTAATTAAAATTTATTTTTCTCCATTGCCTATGATATAATGATGAATTCTTTGAATGCATCTCAAGGATGCTGGCTATTTTAATATTTTTTGTTTTACATTTAATTTGAAATTTAAAATAGATATCATGTACATATCTAGCTCTCCAATACTAATATACAGATTGGTTCATTGAAATTATAACCATCGTAAATATTCCACTATAATAATGTGACCACTGAATCTAAGTTATTGGTGTCTGGTTTTCTATAGTTTCTTTTTGAGAAAGTTTTGTAAAACCATTTAAAACTATAATTAAGAAAGAATAGATTAGGTAACATGAAACTATGAATTTTTTTTTATTAATTTTCATTTTTTTAATAAAATACTAATTTTATTATAATGTAGAGATTATTTGGATTTTCCTATAAATATGTCCTTATCCGGATACTATAAATGGATGTCGTTTTGGAATTATTTTACCTATAGATAATAACTCTAAAAAGGTTTCATTGGTATTTGACTCGATCATCACCTAGTGCATGATAAAATGACATTCTACACACCCAATTTGTCATTCCTAGGGGATATTCTTGAGATAATTTTCATTTTATTTAATAGCCATTATGAAGGTTTTGATAATATTTTTATAATTTAAAGATATCCCCAAAGGAACCAAGTTTATTATTCCAAGAGTAAAAATGGGAAAAATTTTAATCTATGTTAAGTGTTACTTCATATTTTTAATTATATATTATGATTTAAAATTCATAGTTGTATTTGTTAATACTTCATTTAGAATTTATTTAGAAATGGCTCCTAGAATAAAAATTTTACCAACACTTGTGGTCAATGTAGAAAAAATTTTATTGGAGAAGATAATACTACTTGTATTTTATTTTAGATGATTGTGGAAATATTTGGGTAGATTAATCAGTTTATAATAAATAGCCATTACTAAATATGGAAACTTGTTTTTACATTGTGTGAATAATTTATATTGGAATGCTATAAGATATATAATCCTCCATCGTTATATGAGACTACTAACCCTATGGTAGATGAGTAATCGATTAAGTCCCTTGAAAATATATTTTTGTACATGGGATGCGATTAAATGGAAAAATTTATAATTTTAGTATAATAGTGAGATTTTAAATAACTATTCTTCACCAAATATTTACCTCATAGGAGATTAACTAAAATGAATAGAAAGTTCTCCACCCTGACGAAGAGGATAAAAAATGATTTGTGGAGTATAAGGATACATTTACCAGACAATTATAGTACACTTTATATTATATATGAAATATGTAATATAAGATTAACCATTTCTTTATAGGGATTACACTAAGTCGTTTAAGGTTTCTAGTTTATCAAAAATGTTCCCCATATGATAAAATATTTTTATGCACTATCAAAAAAAGATGGAATTTTCTAGATCCAATATATTCAAATTGAATCAAGAGATGAGGTGTTCATATAAACACCATGAAAAAGGGAATTAATCAAAAAATAATAAATAAAATATATCAGTTTTTATCATGTAAAAATTATAGGGATAATCATCCAATAAAATGTTTGTAGGTAATGAGAGATTATTACAAGTGAAATAATAGAGGTCTTCTGGTTAATGAATATAAAGGGAAGAACAAAATCATTGATGTGTAGTGATTCCAATATATGGAAATGGATAATTACTCACAAAAAATACCCAGTCATTAGTGGAACATATTATAAAAGAGGTCGAGGGGGGAAGTCCAATCCATTATGTTCACTATAGCGAAGTTGGATATTCCCAATGATGTGGTCGAAGGTACTTTAATTATAGCCTGAAGTTTATCCTGTGGTTTATTTGATAATGGATCATTACACTCTTTTTTATTGTCTATGTTTTCTAATAAAATTAGACATTTCCCTAGAATATACAGAAATGGGGTTTCAATCAAAACTACATATGTAAATATCATAGCAACATTAATGTGCTAGGAATTTATCATTACTACAAATACAAGTTATCTATTTTATGACTTTATTATCATAAATATGGTTTAATTTTATGTAATACTCAATATATAATGTATTTCAAAATATGATGTAAAAATTTATTTCCTGGTGAAGAAAATTATGGTTTATAATAAATATGTGTAATTAATTATCACAAGGAGAAGGCATCTTCAAATGAGTTATATATAGATCCACGACTAGTACCTATACTAAATGAGATTCTTGACGAAGAAGAGAAAACATGATCTATTAATGGGAAATATAATATTCAAATTGTGGATGTACCTATTTCAAAATAACACATTAATGTATTACCTTTAAAATCACCTAAACATCCTACATATTTTAAAGATGATATTTCCATTGATTTAATCCTTGATACATGTCTAAAATCAATGAATCCCTATAGAATGTTCACTATATAATTAATGTAGTTGAATAAACAACTAAATAATTTGTGTGTTTAGATATTTATTCACCAAATTCTTTCACCATGGTGAGACAATGTTCCCTTATTTAATAAGAACTAAATATTCATGAGTAGGTACATTGATTAAAGGGAAATCAATGCTATTACGATAAAGAACAAGAATCCTCTACCTAATATTGATGAATTATTTGATCAAATTTGTGAAGCTCAATATTTTCCAAATATTGACATTTATTCTATGTATCACCAATTTCCATTAACTAAATAAGTCATTTTTAAAAGATAAAACTGAATAAGGTATTTACATTATGAGTTTACAATAATTCCCTTCAAATTAACTAATGTACCCTCAATTTTTATATATCTAATAAATAGATTATTCAAGGAATATAATGATAATTTCTTTATGGTATTAATTGGTTGTATCTTGGTGTATTATAAAATCATTCAGGACATCGAGAATAAAATTTGGACCATTCTTATGACTCTAAGAGGAAACATATAATGACCCATGCTTGACATGCAAGGACATTACAAACCTTCTGCAAAATACTTAATACATGACACAAAAAATGCACAAATACCATATTATTTTAGTGTATTTAGAAACACAGAATATAATCTTATAACTTGGTGAAAGATTTTCAACATCTCTTATTAATATATTCCGGTTTTTCCCCTATTTGGAAAGTCCATCATAGCGGACATAGTCAATTACTGGACCGAGTTCACTTCTCATTCCTGCCCAATATTATTCAACGAGATTTAATTTTTCATTATAGTCATGTCTATATCATCAGATATAAATCTTTCTTTAATTAATTAGAGGGATATATATTTCCCAACCATCTCATAATTAAACCATTCAAACTTGTGACACAAAAATATAAAAATATTCACCATAGCATAACCCATGAAATAAAATGGGTTTCTTAAAAATCATTCCATTATAATTGATAAAAAACAAATGGATTTCCTAAATGTAATTACATCATAAAAAAAATAAATCATAGAGGTAACAGGTTTAGAAAAATTACCCTATTTAATGATTATCATCTTTTACGGAAAATAAGTTTTTGAAAACACAGTAAATTAATTCCTAAGGAAAATATTCTTTCTTCTTCAAAAATGTTTTCCTTCATCAAAATTCAAAAAAAAATTAAAATAAATCATATTATGTGAAAATAACCTTGTAATATTTTAGGGTAAGATTATAGTAAATAAGGAATTATGAAAGCATAAAAATCCATTCATTCTGTACAAGTTAAAAAACATTCTTCTCAAACTTTTTCTAGAAATTTCAAAGTGTCCATCATACTGAAAATGAAAAAATATTCCATTCATACCGTTTAGTAAAAAATCACCAATGGGTAAAATTAAATTTTAAAAATTATAGAAGGATATTAAGAATATTTTTAAATAAATATTTAGTAAACATGTATTTTGATGATAAATGTAACCCAGTAAATACTTACAAATAAACCATCTGAGATAAAAATGAGATTTGCAATGTTATCCCTTACCATAGGTCTGGTATTCTTTGTATGAATATGAACCTCCTATATAATGACATAAATAATGTTACTTATTTATTTTTGAATAATAATAATTTTTTATGATAACATTTATGATCAAATTTTTATTCTCTTGTTAGTAAAATTTCATTGTTACTTGTTATTCAGATATTAACTACTTTATGTTATTATGATTGTCTTATTGGATAAGTTCTTATTCCTATTTTTATATTATAGTTATATCATATAAATCATGGTATTAGTATACTATATTTCATATTTATTCATTAAATTCATTTACATAATTATTCTTTATTAAATATTATGTAGAATGAATCACATCGGACCGTGGAGATGGTAAGCTGAACGTATGCACGAGTGATGATATCATCCCCAAAATTGTTGAATGGTATTGAAGTTGATGGTGTATAGTATCTCAGAATCAATATCATTTTATATTAATCATGTACATATTTATTAAATCCATCATTATACCCATCCATGTATGGTGGTGGTGAAAAACATATTACACCACTGTGTAGAGATGGTAAGCCGTACGTACGCACGCGTGGTGATTTCATTTTTCATAGGATGGGTAGAAGGTGGAATATGGTTATTTCATAATAATAATCACATATATGTATATAATTACTACTGGATTTACTACTTCATATTAAAACATCTCATGAGGTAGAAGTATAAGAAAAAATAAGTTTGAAAGAATATGTAAATGATATTAGCTCTTCTTTGACGAGAATCCTTTAAATCTCATCATATAGCACTAGAGTTGGTAATTAAAGAAGACCATGGAATCTATAATTTTTATAGATAAGTTTATAAGGAAAATTGATAGGGTATTTTCGATCTTGAAGTCTCAAAATTAAGTGAATAGTTGAGGGGGGAAGTACCCTTTTATAATTGAGGTGAGGGGCACTTTTGGAAACCTCAAAATATTAATTTATAATAATTTGAAAATCAATCCAAATACATAAAAAATTAGATATATTAGAATTTTAGAAATGAAAATATTTAAATCTCAAAATCCAATAAAAATTAGATAATTTTTTATGACAATTTAAACATTATCATTTTAATTGACAATAAGTTTTTCTATTTAATTTTAATTAAGATAACAAATGTTTCAATATTAAAAGGGTAAAATATTTACTCATTTTAATTCAATTATACCATAAAGGAATAATTTATAACATTTTAGACCATATAATAATTATTCTATATCTCCAAAATTGTTTTATGATTTTTTTAAAAAATTTAAAAAAATATATTTTAACAAAATATCAATTATGTCAATTTTGACACTATTCATTTCATGGATTTTTATAAATATAAATATAAGGTGTTATCCTCGAACAAAATATTTTATTATATCCCTAATGGGAAATTTAATCTATAATATTAATTATACAAATTTTTCCACCCAAATTATATTCATTTTAATATTTTTAATAACATTTATTTGATATCTCTATTATTAAAATAATCTCTACATCAATATTGTGTAATTTTTAAATATACTTATTTTTAGAATAAAAAAATTAAATAAAAAACTATAATAAATATAAATTTAATAGATTTTATAATAATTTCGGTAGTTGAATTTATCTTCTAGAAAATACAACATTTAAAATGTTCTAATTATTAATGTATGAAAGTGATAACTTTAACATCACCTGAAATAAAATAAAATAAATGTCATAGTCTCTTCTATAATTATCCAAAAAATCATTTTCTCAGCACTTGGATGATTATGGTTGAGATATAATTGACCAATATGATTTGTTCATGTGTTTATGCCTTTTTATGGTTATTAGTATTTTAATAAAAATTGGTGTATGCATTTGTTTTCAATTAATTAATTCTTACATCATCAAAATATAACACAAGAAGGTAAATATTGATTTCGAAAAACTTAAAAGTAAATTACCATGATATAAGAAATTAATTTATATTTCCATCGAATATTTATTTTTGAATATATCACCTTGTAATCCATATATTAAAAATATTATACTTATAAGAAATTTAAGTTTAACATTTTGTAACTTTTATTTGTTTTATCAATATCTATTTCATTTTCATCCTGTGGCCCTTAAATAACTTTGTTTTGAAACAAATATCTCAACAGTATAATTTTATTCATCCGAAATTATTTTTTGTAGGTTTTAGGATCATTTTATTTTCCTTATCATATTATTTATCACACTAATTTATAGGATTTACCTTTAATCGTGTTGAATAAAAATTATTGTAGTTACTACTCAGAATATCTAAAAAGAAATACAAGTAGCCTATTAAAATAATTTGGATCCATTGATTAAAAATATATAATCTATTTTTTATTATTTAAAACACATAATTGGCAGAAATTAATTTTCAATTATTTCACATTATTAAAAAGAAAAAGTGGGTTTTTATAAAGAAGAAACTTATCAAAAGATTGCCATGTATTTATCTTAAATTTAATTGTGAAATTACTTTAAATTACCAACATTGGATTAAATGATATAAACAATAATCCAATTAAACTTTTAAACCAATTAGGAATATAATCTATCTATACAAATAAATTGTATGGAATGATAGTTTTGAATTAAAATGCAGTATTTTCACTATTCATTAAAATATGATTTTTATCAAAAAAAATACTAAAAAATAAAAGAAGAAAATATTTATGTTTTGTTTCTGAATAATATGTTTATTTTATAAAATATAATATATAAAAGTGTTAAAAACTATATTAAAAATGGGGGTGCCATCAAAAGGCAGCAAAACATCATTTTTTAAAATACTTCTTTTATCTGAAAATTATATTTGTTCTTATATCATGTCTAGAAAATGTATAAAATTAATTTTAATGTTATATAAATTTAAAATTTTGGTTAATAATATTCATAATGGATAATTTATATCCCATTAAATAATAATATTTTAATAATATATCATTGTTTAGTGAAACTCGGTTTTGCACACAATGAAAGCAATCGAGGAAGGTAGCTCTTTCGTGTAATACAAAAAAAGTGAGTGTTTCATTTAGTGAAAGCTTCATTTGGTTTGGTGTATAACATAATACAAACATAGATCTATAATAAATTATATAAAATCTATACCTATTGAAATGAATTCTATCAAAATAACTTGAAATTCTGCATAACATAAGCCAATTATAGTGTTGCATGTGTTGCAAGCTAATAATGTATCGCGTACGGTGCAAGATAATCTTGTTATGTCATACAAAAAATATATCAAATAAATTAAAAAAAATATATCTCAGAAAATCTTAGGTTGTAACATTCTACCCCTTTAAAAGGAATTTTACCTTCTAAATTCGTCAAGGTTAAAAATCGTTTACTACATGAAATATTCTTTCACGGGAACCCACATCATAAAAAGGAATAATAAAAATTCATTTTAAAAAGGAAAGTTAGAAGATAACAGCTACCCAAAGTAACCCATTGTTGAGTTTCCACATAGGATAAAATAGGTGGGAACTAGAAACATGGATATGGAAGAGAAATCTAACCATCTAGTTTTAATGGATAGTGATAATGAGAAAGGTTTGGAGAAAATTAGCAAACAGAAATCCATAAATCTGTGTTGATTTAAGGGGCCATCAGAATTATCAGATAATAAGGATCTAGGATAACATTTTTTTTCAATATCCTTTTCATAAAGCTGATTATTTTTCTATGAGAATGAATACATACTTTATTTTGGAACAATTTCACCATTGTTCGTGCCTTTAACAATTTCCACTTCATATCTAATTTAAAAAAATGAAGTTAAATTTTTAATTCTAGAAGTGTTATCAAATTATGAAATATAATGATAGGTCATTTCAACTGTCTCAATAAAAATGTTATTATAGGTAATAAAATATGTATAAGGCCACCTATAGAGAGATAATACAGTAATCTAACAATCTTCAACCGAAATATAACTTATACTATCCATAAACATAAAAATCCTTCCAAAAACTAAAAGTATAAAACTTTAGAAATAGTTGAACTAAATGAACATAACATTTATCTCGCATATCACATAAGGTCATTCTAAGTTGTCACATTCTAAATATATGAATAATTTAATCATGTATTCTCTTAAAATATAGTAATTACATAAATTACCATAGAACCTTAGTGGAAACATTCATTCTTTCAAAATAAACTCTTTCCACACACCAAAATACCAAAACTTCTATATACTCAAACCATGAATTTAATTTTTCCTTATATCAGTCATGAGATCATTAATACTATCACACATCTCATTATCTCATTATCCCATCATTATTCACATATTATTTTTCTTTTTCTTGGGCCTTATGTGGTTTTTGGCATCGATAATCATCCATAACCTCAAGATTATGGAATTGGATTTCATAAACCCCATTTTCTTTCACTTGTATCCCTAATTTGTCAGAGGGGAACTCTTTGAAGCATTCTGTTTATCCCCATTACTTTTGTAGTAAAATGCTCATTGACCATATTTCCCACACATAAAAGATTTATCAATCCCCTTAAGATAATTTCCTCCATGTGTCCTTCCACACTTTGAGCATAAAGCAAATATAATATTATTTTTTCTGAAATTTTTATTATTTCCTTGGAATTCTATCCTTATTTTCTTATCAAAACCATTAGATATACGAGAAACAACAATTTCCCTTTTTATAAGAAGAATACGAGGAAGGTATATACTAATAATTAAGTTCTTGAAATCATCCCAGTCCATAGAGTCAATTTAATCTTGTTTCCTTGTATTCTTGATAAAGTTCCTCCAAAAATTCAGTTTACCTTCCAAACAATAACCTACCAAATTAACATTTTCAGGTTATGAACAATGAAGAATGAAAAATATCTTTTCAATGGTAAAAATCCATTTCTCTGGAACTATTGGATCAACTGTTCCACTAAAATTACATGGATCTTTCCTTATGAAATATTCAAGAGAATTTTGTTCCCACATATTGTCATTTGGAAGCCTAGAAGGATTTGTAGTCAATGAAAAAAGATTCTTTATTTGATATCCCATAACATTTGTTTGTTTATCAGGATAATAATTGCATTTTCCATAACATGCAGCATTAATGTGGTCCCTTTGGGTTCCAACTATTGTCTAAAACCCAAAAATAATAGTGTGAGAGGCCAAAATCATACTAGGAAAACAACATAATCAAGCGGAGTACTTTCAATATCTAACATCTTATGTTTAATCCTCTTTTATTCATGATTATTACCTAAATTCTAGGACTATAACCTATAGTTATACTTACCCATAAGGAAAAACCTAGACATTCCTCATAAATTTATCTAGGGATCTCACTAATGATTTCACATCCTAGTTTCCAAAGGTTAACTAAACCTTTTCTTTAATACTAACTATAATAGCCATGCTTGATGTACATGGACATTGCATTAATTTTGAGGAATACTTAATACATGACATAAAAATATTCCCAAAGAATGTATTAGTTTAGTGTCTTTGTAATCTTGGTACATAATCTTCTTACTTGGTGAAATATCCTCAACATCCATAAATATCTTCTCTTTTTGTTTTCCTACCTAAAACATTTCTTTATATCCTGTGAAAAAAACTAAAAAATGGTGATATCAAATGCTTAGTAAGGATAAAAATTGAGAACATAAAATAAAGAATAAACATAAGAATTTAAAAACATGAACATAAATTTTTAATATCAAAATCATGAGTCATGAAATATATACTGGCAGTTTGTAAGGAATAGATCATAAATGAACATTAACCATGATAAAATTGCTTTTTCATAAAACAAGAAATTGTGGAAAATGAATTAGAATATAATATGATTTCCATAGTAGATAGGGAATTGATTTCAAGTCAATTATAGAGGGAAAAGTTCATTACTGAATTGAATTTACTTGGTGGTCATCCACGTATTACTGAACATGATTTACTTTCCATTCCACCCATTTATTACTGAACCAGATTTACTTTCTGTTCCATCCCTGTATTACTAAACATGATTTACTTTCCATTCCGGTTATGTATATATCATGAGATATAAATCTTTACCCAATGTATTAGACTGATATATAGGCCCCACCTATCTCATTAGGAAATCATTCTTACATGTTCCATAAAAACATAAATCATTCATCATAGCACAAGCCATGAAATAAAATGGGTTTATTAAACATCATTCCATCATAACATAATCCATATAAAATAAATTGATTTGATGAAAATAATTTCATCATAAAAATAATAAAATCAATGTAATAATAGGGATATAAGCATAACCCTATGTCATCTTAGATGGAAAATAATTTTGATAAAACACATGAACTTAATTCTGGACGAAAATATCATTTCTTCTTCAAAACCTTTTTCTTTTCTCAAAATGTAGTGTGATTTTAGAAGAATATAATTTAGTTTAAAATACACTTGAAAATTTATAGAGAAATATTCCTGGAAATAATTCATTATGAAGATGTAAAACTTTGTTCATGCTATATAAGTTAAAAAACATTCTCTACATACTTGTACTAGAAAAGTCAAAAAGTACCTTGTATGGTAAAACAAGGAAGAAACTTTCCCTACCATGTAGTAAAAACAAAAAATGAGTAAAAATATCATTTAACATACATAGTAGATTACGAAAAATTTTATGAAAACCTTTTTATAAAACATGGACATAGATGATAAATATATCCTTTAAATACTTACGTATATGAATCTCTCATAAAAATGAGATTTAAAACATTATCACTTAACTTTGGTTTGATATGCTTACTATGTATCCATAAATCCTGTATAATGATTTAAATAATGTTACTCATTTATAACAGATTCATAATCAAATTTATGATAACATTTATAATCATATTTTCATCTGTTTGTTAGTAACGTTTCATTGTTACTAATTATCCAGGTATTAACTACTTTATGTTTTTATGAATGTTTTATCGGATAAGTTCTTATTCCTATTTTTTAGGTTATAGTTTTTCCATTTACATCATGGCATTAGTATAATATATATAATATATATTCCTTCAATTCATTTATATAATAGTTCTTTAATGTAGATTATGTAGAACGAATCTCATCGCACTATGGAGACGGCAAGCCGTACGTACACACAAGCGACGATATCATTCCCATAATTGTTGAATGGTATTAAAGATGATGGTGTGTATAATATAAAAATAAATATCATTTTATATTAATCATTTATATATTTATTAATTACATCACTATACCCATCCAAGTAAGATGTTGGTGAAAAACCGATTACACCACTGCGTGGAGAGGGTAAGTCGTATGTACTAGTGCGAAGTGATTTCATATTTCATAGTATGATAGAAGGTGGAGTATTGTTATTTAATAATTATAATAACCTATCAATATATATTTACTACTATAGTTATTAATTTATAATTAAACAACTCATTAGGTTTTAGTAGAAGAAGAAAGATGTTTGAAATAATCAGTAAATGATATTACCTCTTTTTCGATGTGCCACCTCTAAATCTCCTCATAGAGCACTAGAGTTGGTATTTCAAGGAAACCATGAATTATATAATGTTTCTAGGGAAGTTTATAATTAATATGGATGGGTCAAATAAATCTTTAAGTGTAAAAAATGAGGTTAAGAGTTGAGGGAGGAAGTTACCTTTTATAATCGAGGTTAGGGGCACTTTTGGAAATCTCAAAAATATTAATTAATAATAATTTGAAAATAAATAAAAATTACTCTAAAATTAGATATATTGGAAGATAATTTATTATAATATTGAAATATCATCAACCAATAAAATTTTTACAAGTTTGGTCTCAATATAAGCATTATCATTTTAATTGACAATTAGTTATTCTATTTAATTTTAACTATGATGACTAATTTTTCAGTGTTAAAAGGGTTAAATATTTTTTTATTTGATTTAAATTATAATATAAATGAATAATTTAGATCATTTTGGACCATATAAAAATTATTATATATTTTTAAAATTGATTTATTATTTTTAAATAATTTTATAAAACATTATTATAACAAAATATTAATTTTATCAATTTTCACACTATTCAGTTCATGGATTTTTAGAAATATCATGAAATGGTGTTATACTAAAAAATATATTTTATTACATCATTAATGAGTCAAGGTCATATATAAGTAAATTTTACAAATTAATTGTCCCAATTTAAATTTATTTTAATATTTTTAATTACATTTATTTTATATCATCATTATTAAAATGATCACTACATAAATATTGTGTAATTATTTAATATACTTATTTTTAGAATAAAAATATTAAATAAAATAATACTATGAACATAAATTTGCAAGATTTTATAAGAATATATGTAGTTGTATTTATATTCTGGGAACTCTAACATTAAAAATGTTATACTTATTAATGTATGAATGTGACAACTTTAACATCACTTGAAATAAAATATAATAAATGTCATAATCTCTTCTATAAAGATCCAAATAGTCACTTTCATGGAAATTGGATGGTTATAGTCGAGATATACTCATCCAATATGATTTGGTCATGTGTTTATTCCTCTAATAGTTATTGGTATTTTAATAATAATTGTCTTTTGGATTTCTCATCAATTAATTAATTTTTACATCATCAAAGTATAAGACTTTAAGGTAATTATTAATTTCTTAAAATTAAAAATAAATTACTAGGATTTAATTAAATATCTAATCTTTCCATGTAATATTTAGGTAAGAAGATATCACGTGCATATTCCTATATTAATATTATTTTACTTGTAATAAATTTGAGTTTGATATTTTGTCACTTTCATTGGTTTTATTAATATCTATGTCATTTTCATTGTCATGTGGCACTTAAATGTCTAAATTTACAGCCTAATAAGTCAAGTGTAGAATTTTATTCATAAAAAAGTATTTTTGTAGATTTAATGATAATTTTATTCTACTTATCATATTATTTGTTAAACTAATTTACCTGATTTACCTTTCACCGTGTTAAATAAAAATTATCGTAGTTACTATTCAAAATATACAAAAAAATAAAAGTATCATATTAACATAATTTAGACTAGATGAATATAAATATGGAATCAATTTTTCATAATTTAAACAAATAATTAGAAGAAATTAATTTAAAATTAATTCCTATCGTTAAAAACCAAAATCGGGGTTTTAAGAAGAAAAAACAAATCAAAAGATTAACATGTGTTTAGGTCCAATTTAAATGTGAAATTATTTATAATGACCAAAATTGGATTAAATTATAAAATAAATAATACAATTAAACTATAAAACCAATTAAAAAGATAATCTATCTATATAAATAAATTATATGAAAAGGCATTTTTGAATTAAAATGTAGTATATTTCACTATTCATTAAAAAATGGATTTTGTCAGAAAAATACCAAAAGTTCAAAAAATTAAATTTTTATGTTACTATTCTAAATAATAGGTTTATTTTTTCAAAGAAAATATATAAAAGTGTTAAAAATATATTTAAAATTGGTGTTTCATCAAAAGGTGTAAAAACGATATTTTTTTTAAAAATACTTCTTTTATTCAAAATATTGAATTTGTTCTTATATCATGCATCGAAAATACTTAAGATGAATGTTAATGTTATATAAAATTAAAAATATGGTTAATATTATTCATAAAGGATAATTTATATCATACTAAAAAATAATATTTTAATAGTATATCGTTGTTTAGTGAAACATGGTATTGTTTACAATGCAAGCTATCGAGGATGGTTTCTATCACGTATAATTCAAGCCAAGTCAGTGTTGTGTTTATTTAAATATTACTTTGGTGTTGTGTATAAAATAATAAAAACATAGTTCTTTTATATATTTAACAAAATATATACTCAGTGAAATGAATTCTTTCAAAAGAACATGAAATTGTGTGTAACACAAGCCAAGTATAGTGTTGTGTATACTAAAAGATAATATGGTGTTGTGTATAGTTCAAGCTAATATTGGTGTCTTGTACAACAATATACATAAAATAAATTAAAAATAATCTATCTCATAAAATTTTGGGTTGTCACAAAAAGGGTTCTATGTTAAATTTTTCCAGTGTGAATTTTTTCTACAATAAGTTTATTTTCTTATCCATATTGTCTCCAAGGATAGAAAATTAGTTGATCCTATAAAAAAATCCATTTAAGTAATTTCCTACACCAAAGAAAAAAAATATATTCATATGCATTCATTAGTTTATTAGTATACTATCATCGATTTGTTCAAAATATTTCCGGATTTTCTAACCCATTAACCCTGATCAAACATAAAGGGGATAGGTTTATATCGAGAAAGTATTGTGAAGAATGGTTCGAATAATTGAATAGGATATTATTCAATGCTACAAATTTTACTTTACCATTAGGATTTCATGGATTTGTGATATATAGCGATGAGTCAAATAATTTACATGGTTGATTTCTAAATAATAATGATAAAGTCATTCCATAATCATCAAGGAAGTTAAATACACGTTAGTAGAAATATCCAACCAAGGATATTTATTTCCCAAAAATAATATTTTGTTTGAAGACTAAGACACATTATCACTATGTTTAAATATGTGACATATACATAGACTATAAGATCCTAAAAAATCAATTCAGAAGAAGATATCATCATGAAGATAATATTATTGATCAAGCTACTCAAGGATTATTATTTTTCAATACACTACCAGCCTAGAAAAGAATATGGTAGTAGAAGCATTGAGCTGATAAGATCACAAAGTTCTAACCCAAATTAGGATTTATAGGGTTATAATGTTTTTTGAAATAGAAAAGATATATATGAGAATTATTATGGAAGGAGTGAAATTGATCCTTTTTCTATTGATTGAAAATATATATTTATTGGAAAATATAAAAATATCACAATTTGATTATGATAGTTTTAAAATGAAAATTAACATCATGAATGATGGGAAATTGGAACACTTCATTTGTGATTATATAAATATAAATATTTGGAAAGAGAATATGTGTTACAACTATACATTAGATGAAAATGGAATTATTGGATGATGATCATATCTCAAATTTGTCTATACACTTGGGTAGCACAATGATTTATAGGTATTAGAGGGAACATTTTTTGTGGGATAACATAAAGTGGGGAATTATTTATTACATATCAACATGTTTGGTTTTACAAAAATGAAGGTAGAGACACAATATCCTAGGACTCATGAAACCACTTTCTATCCCCTTGTGGAAATGGGATGACATTATTATGGACATTATCACAAGACTACTAAAGACACCTACAAGTAATGATGAAAAAAGTGTTATTTTTTATCACCTATTAAAATATACACATATAATTTAAATAAGATAATATTTATCTCTTGAATACCTCATAATTATTGATATGAGTGAATTTATATGATTTTATAGAACACCTATTTCAATTTTTTCTGATCGTAGTCCCGATTTACCGCAAAATTCTCAAAGAGACTTAAAAAGGCTCTTAATACTGATATTTATTTGAGCACCACCTACCATCCTCAAACTGATGGATAGTCTGAAAAGACTAGTGAACATTTGAATACACCTTGATGTTGTGGAAATAAGACTTTAAAGGTATATGGGGTCGGTGTTTACCATTCGAAGAGTTTTCCTATAATAAAAGTTCATATCCAGGTATTTAAATGGTTCTACAAGAAGTATTATATAGAAGATATGTCATACTCCAACTTGTTGGGATGGAGTTGGTTAAATGAAACTTATATGAAAAAAACTTATTGAGGTGATGACAATAAAGGTAAAAACTATTTGAGCTCATATTAATGTAGCTCAAATAATGAAAAAAAGATATGCCAATAACCAGAATAATGATTTTCAAATTCAATTTTGATATCAAATTTTATATAAAGTATCTCAATGAAAGGTTTTCATAAAGATCAGTAGGAATGAAAAACTGAGATCTATGTACATTCAACCATTTTATATTTTGTAAAGTATTTGTGATATGGATTAGTGATTGGAAATTCCCCCAATCCTCTTAAATGTACATGTTGTGTTTCCATATATCATTGATAGGGACATATATGCTAGAACCAACACTTGTGCTCACCTATGATGAATTATAATCGGAAATTGATCTATCTTACATGGAAAAACTCATCCATATTCTTAATAGTAGAGGGAATGTGTTGAGGAATCAGATGAGTTGACTTGGAAAGGTACTTTGGATAAATAATAAAATGGGGAAATTAATATGGGAACTAGATGATATAATGAAGAATAACAAATGTCTTTTGTTTAGAAAGTAAAATCTGTGAAAATATCAAGAGGAACATTTTTATAGGAGGGAAGAGTTTTACACTATAGCATCAATTATATTAAAAAAATTATATTTTAAAAAATTTATAATAAAATTAAAACATTAATATTTCATGACACATAAATATAATTTGATAGGATACATATTGGTTTCAAACAAATTTATTCAAATAATTCTAGAATGAGTTTTTGGAATTTCTGATTAGAAATATTATTTTAAGAATAATAAGATATGGAGTATTTAATTATTCATCCTTTTATTCATAATAAATTTTTACAATATTTTTAATTAGTAGATTTTTTACAACAAATTTAATATAAATGAAGATAATATCAATTGGCTATGAAAATAGATATTTTTCAAAAACATTATTTTATAAAATTCATAATTTCCTCCCATTTTATTTAATTAAAATAATCATTAAATATGAATTATTTATAAAAATTAAAGATTATATATCCAATTGAATTAATCTTATACATAGAGTGATTATTACTGGTCATATAGTTAATGTGACATCATCTTATGCCTGAAATAAAAATTTATTGAAAAAAATGTTTTGTCATTGCGATTGTGGGTTTACTTTTAAATTAAATTATGCCACTTATGTTAATTGAATTTAATAAAATTAATTACATATTTTTAATCATAATAGTTAATATTATTTAATAAAGTCAACTTAATTTTTTTTCATAATGAACACTAAAACAATAAAAAATTAATTAATACACTTATGGTTAAAATGGGGTTTTTCGGTTTGCATGCGCTTGTGTTAAAATTAATTCGCCACACATATAGATTTTTTTAATAGAAATTAGACATGATATTTAAAATAAATGGGTCCAAATTATCTAATAAGTCTCAATTTATTTATATTCTTAAATGATAAATTACTTATTTTAAAAAATTAGTTATCGTGGTAAAAACTAACATGGTAAAAGTGAGTAACCATGGAGGTAAAAAAATAAAAATTTGAAAATATAGAATTTTTTAGAGGTTTATGTGTCTGTAAAACACATATCCTCTCCTAATCATTATTTATTAATTATTAATAACTTTTTTAGAGTATATTTCAATTATTGAATAGTTTTTTCAATTTTAAAAAAAAGTCACTCCTCGTAAATTACAAATGGGAATACCTACCCTCACTTATGAAAACCTATAATTCCATTTTTATTGATAAAATCGTATAAAACATCTAATTAATATCCTTATAAAAATTATAGATATTATTTTCAGCCCAAAAGACTAACCCTAGGGACCTTGATAAGAGATCCAAAGGAAGATCTTCTCAGAAAAGGTAGTTGTCTTCACTAATATATTTCTTTTTTAAATTATTTTCTACCATCATAAATTATGACTTAAAAATTCCAATATAATAAAAACATTATCTCCCATATACTGTGTTGTTATTAATTTAATGGAATAATATCTCTATTAAATGATAAATAAAGCAATAACTTTTGTGTATGGTGGACTACCTCCCCACGAATCGATGTAATTTGTTTTTCATCACAGACTCACATGGATAGTCATAATGATAAAAATATTTAAAATATATGATAAATATGACTTGATATTAATTCTATAAAATTAATATATCATACACTTCCTTACCCTTTAATTCATTATGGGAAAGATATCATTACTCATTCATAGGTATGACCTACCATCTCCACAGAGAGATTTGATTCATTTTCCTTGCATAAATTTCAATAATGGTCTTAAAAAGTTATCTAATGAATAAAAGTTGTATTTATTAAATTAATATCATTATTTATATAATAGATCCATATGTTATACACAAGAACCAGAAAACCCATGACAAAACATGCATGAGAAAATAAGGAAATGATAACCCGAAACAATAGTAATAATAAATGATAATTAATGAATGAGTGGTATGATTTTATAATAGAATCATATATGATGTTATAAATATTAATATGGTTATATTATAAATTATTAATATACTTAAAACTAATATAAATGAGTCAAATAGCTTTCAACTAAAGAGAATCTAGAGGTATGTGTTTTCATTTCAATTCCCATTCCAATAAGAAATTTTTTTTATTATACATTTATTCAAATTTATATTTTGTATATAAAGGTAATATGATATATTTAACCTGAATAACTATTTATTCATGATGATTAATGTTTTCATCAATTTATATTAATTCAATGGTTATAATTCACAAGTTACAAAGGTGGTAAGTATTTATTTGACAACCCCCCTTTATTTTGGGGTTGGTTATAATTTTGTTAAAGGATTCATATTATTTATCCTTAATGAGATCCAATAATCTACTTATCCCATAAAAATTTAAGGTTTTTTTAAATTTTCTCCCAAAATTTCATCTATTTGTTACTTTAATCAATCAAATAAATTTTTAAACTAAATACTAATTTTTCTCCTCTTGTAATTCAATATATTGTTCTTCAATATCTATTTTTTAAAAATTATTTTAAAAAATAAAATTTAATTAATCAAATGATTTATTTAAGAAATTTTATTTTATCCTTTAATATTTTGAAAATTCATGAATGGAATGTTCTTAATATTTTCCAAAAGGTCTTTCTTTGATTTTATTTAAAAAAAAAGTTAAATGGAACATTTGTTTAACATATATGATGATAATAAACTTAGCCACCACTATAACCATTTTAAAAAATTTAGATTGCCCAAAAAAATTGTATGGTTTTAAAATAAAAAATATCTTATGAATGTTTATTTAAATATTTAACTCCCATTAACTTTATTCTTTCAAAGTATATTATTTTATTAAAGACCTATATGTCTATTTAACCAATGCATATCTCTAATATCTTATTAATTTTGTGGTTATTATTTTCTCTCGAAAAAATTACATTTTATGAACATTAATAATTACCTTTACCTTAAATATATACAGTATATACTATGGATAAACTTATTTCTTAAACCATATATCATTTCTATATATAAGGGTTTACATTCAAAATTATTTTATTGACTAGGAAAATATTTATATTCAGTATTATTTATTGAATATGAAAATTTATTGATAATCCATATTTTTCCAGAAATATATCTATCATTATGTATATATGGAGTTAATTTTACATATCATGAATATAGGGTCTAATAATTATATAGCCCCTCATTTCATTGACATGTCTCGTGAGAAAAATCACTTTTCCATATTAAATGTTATTCCCATAGTTTTGAAATTTCAAAGAGAAAGATATTGATAGTATTGATATCATGACGTCTATGATCATGAAAACCACTATAAATCAATTAATTAAATGTAAGGTTATTTATTATTATCATATATATGAAATCATTGATATTATCTATGGATTAATTTCATGATCATGTTTTAAATAAATGAAATGTATATTCAGTTATTTACCTTGACCTATTGATTATTCCTTATTTATGTTAGGTAGCTTACATTGTATATAACCGTTAATGAGAATTTTAGATCTCCATTATTCTTTTCCTTTACCTATGACATAATTTTTTTAAATAATTTCAAGGATGCTGGGAATTTAATTTTATTATGTTTTATATTTTTTTTCCTAAGGTAAAATGGATACCATGTATGTATCTGGTTCTGCAGAACTAATATATTGATCAATCCTTTATGAATAAAACCCTTGTATATATTCCAGTGTAATAAAGTTACCATTGACTCTGGTTTATAAAATTTTGGGTTGTTACACCTCAAAAAAATGATGGTAAATACTTAAATATTCAAAACCAATGTCTAATAAATGTCATTGAGAAAATTTTAATGGAATCCTTTCTCATAGATTTATCCATGGGCCTACTTAAATCAACAAATTATTTGATGGTATTCTACATCTAATTGTGATATTTTAGTATCTCTTGAGGTAAAGGAAGATGGATATTGAAGGCCTTGGGGAAAGAATAATTGGTTAAATAACTGGATGCCATTTTCATGGACTAAAGAATCTTTATATAGGACTTGAGTATTCTCCTCAATCTATTAATGAATTTATTCATGTAATACCAATCTTATGAGTACTGTATCAATTAAAACCTTTATAACCCATGACTGATGCATGAAATTTTCATATATATTCATTTTATTTAATCCTGTTATACATTACATATTATGAAAAGTTATCAATTAATATTATCCTTTATATGGAAGAAATCAAGACATTAACACTTAATGTATGATTTCCTTAATTATTCAATTAATTCAACCAAAATAATATAAGATTATTCAAATATAAAATTTTAATAAAATATCTCTATATTACACACTATGATTTTATAAGGAAATAGTTCCATGATATCAACATCTCATACGAAATAATATACCCCAAAAGCATAAAATATGTCTCATATAAATTTTTTTATACCACCTGATATATATATATATATATAGAAATATGATATAAAATATTATATAATTCATAGAAATTTGGATTTAAGGAATATATCCATCAATATCCCACTTACACTAAAGTTTCATAGACATTTTTTTATTTCATCTTATATTATATCATATAAGATAACTTGTGAAACCAAATCCAAAAATACTTTTGAATATATTCAAAAAAAATTAATACTATCAATAAATTCACAATGTATGAAATCATATGAAATACTTTTGAATATCCATTTAAATTTTTTTATAAACTCTAAAACTCATTAAAAGTCGATCTATATTTTTCATTAAAACTAATCCCTATTCCTTCAACCATAATGATTGAAACCAAGGTCCTTTATAACATGAAAAAATATATAAATTCCAAAAATAAAAAATATAATCAGTTAAGGTAATATATGTATTAGTGTTACTCATGATATTAAATGATTTCTCATGATCTCAATCAAATATGTATATCTCGATACATGTGTACCTTAGTTATATTATATACAAGAATGAATATTCATGTAATAGATTTTTCTAATATATCATGTAACTATAGTACATTGAGTATTTCAATCTAGTAAAACTACCCATAGATTCTTGATTTCATGGGTATAGATTGACTAGATAGATGAACACATTACATGTCATTAATCTCGATGAAAGATCACATTACATACTCCTCATCTGATATATAATAACATAAAATTTCAGTTATCTTTGAATGATCCTAAACATATTTAGTCTATCTCAATTAAGTGACCAGATTTCATAATCTCCATTAAAAGGATAAATTTTATAATGGTTAAATTTTACCAATAAAACAATTAGAAACACACAAAACAACCCCTGATTAGCAAAAACTCATGGATAATGTAGCAAATTTATCAAAGTATGAAGGTTCTCAAGCTAGCTATTTTATCTATTTTCAATTAATGGGGAAATCTAAATACTAAATATATACCACATAATATATCGAATAAAAAGTGAACAATGCTTCATGTGGTATACGTAATGGTTTATCAAAAACAAAAAACTAATTTTTAGCCTCATGGATATATTATATATCCTGATTTCAAATTATACTCATATGAAACTTGATATTTTCTTATAACAAATTATACTCCATGGTGAACCTGAGTTAGGGATAAATAAAATTCATACTTTGGGACGTTAATAATTATTCACTTAATGTATCAAATGAACGAAATATAAACAAATAATAGTGAAGTTACCATGTTTATAATATTAAAATTTTCTTATATTATTAAAATTATTTTAATAATAGACAAACACAACCATACAGATGTTCTAGTCTCAAACCTCATATAAAATATTATTAAAATGTCTTATAATTTCATTATTTGTTGTTTTATTAAACAAATATTATTTTGATGTAATTCATAAAACAAATATATGTTACTATATGATAAAATAATACCAATCAACTCTTATATGGTTAAAATATTTAATGAAAGAACATTTAAAAATGATGATATTATGAATCAAATTCCCAATGCTTAAATTCTGAACTAGTATTAAGACTTCATTGTGTTAGAATATCTAATGTAGAGATGTGAATAACTTTTACTCTATACTTATAAATATTTATATGTTTATCATCATTATTTTTCAATGTAAAATTTTCATCGTGATAATTGTTTTAATAAATGAAACAGTTTTTAAATTAATATTTTTCTTCACAAACTCATCATAAGTTCTTTTAGATATAAATTAACTTTCAATTTGAGTATGAGTAGTTCAATATTTTTGTTTTTATATGTGAAAATTTTATATGTCCAAAAATACTTCCACTAGATGCTTTAAAAATATATAATTATTAATAATATAATTTTAAAATACACAAAATCTTTTGCGTTCTGTAAATATCACTTATTTCAGTTAGTAGAAATATTTAACGAAAAAAATTTAAACCATATATTATATCACATTAAATGTGTTTGGTGGAAAATTATAAAAAGATGATTTTATTCTTTAAAATATGTTATTGAATTTGGTTGGATAACTTTCCCATATATTTTAACAGATGACATGGATAAGATTATTGTATCGAAAACATAACCTTTTATCATTGTCCCTTTTTAAAAAACATATTATATATTACAATAATTCATAATCAATATGTATTAGAACATAAAATAATTTTATTTTTAACAAATCATTATTACCCAATAACATATCCTATCATACAAGAGAAATAAAAAAGAAATACAAATATTTTATTCAAATCCATCTACACTTGAAATATTCTTTTTCAATATAAATTTATTACAGACAATTCTACTATATATTTATGAAAACTATAAAAAAGTGTAATTAATTCCTTGATTTTAAAATATTTTACATTTACAACACTTGTAAAATATATAGTTGGTATCATATACACTACAAAATAATCATGTTGATTTCTCTAATATTATATCTGAGGTTTAATCTCTTCTAGGTTCCTTTTACCCCTTCATGTACTTTGTGAATTTCCTCCTCTAGTGACCATGATTACTATAATGGAAGTAATTCCTGTCCTTGTGTAATAATTTATTAGGTTTCAAATATTTGACTAGATACACCTAGAATTATTATAAGACCCTCCAGTATTTTTTTATTCCTATTGTTTCAACTTTTAGCATCATGCATTTACAAAAATTCACATAGTCTTAGACCACACATGTAATACTCCACTATCATAAATATGTTTATAATTAGGTAAACTTTTACAAAACTCATTTATATTATAATTATAAATTAATATTTTTAATAATTCTGGTTGGGTTTTAAATTTAATTCCATATCCTTATTAATTCTTAAAGGAGGCATCGGTCTCTCGATGTCATTTATGTACCCAATAATATTGAGAACAAGAGTTATGCATGAAGTAACTTTATATATATTGTGTATAAACAAATAATTTATAAGTTTATATCTATCATGTGTATCCTATTATTGATATATCATTTTCAGGTTATTTATCATCTTTAAAGCATCCATGTTCCCGTGTTGTTTCGAAAACTTATGTTTTCTAGATATAAGGATAAGAGTGGATACATTAAAAAATATATTTTAATATATTATCATAATAGTATAAATCCATTTTTTGGATGTATATTCATTTTATATTTTTGGGAATTGGTTTCTCTAAAACATATAATTTACCTTCACACATAAGAACAAGTCTCATGTTTTTTTTAAAAATGTCGAAGGTTTATTAAACTTGAAAATTCCTTCTTAGTGATTAATATCAAAGTTACATTCGGTGATGATGACTCTATTTTATTAACAATTGAAGATTTTTTATATGTTTATATTGTTTTTTATTCATTTATTAATGAATTTTATTAAATTTACTACCACTAAAATGATTACCCGTTAGTTTTACACCATGCTATTAGTAGGTCCTCATATACATTTCACTGTGCTTTGGGTCCATTTAGTGCCTTTTAAATCATGTATCTATATAGGTTTACAATCAATTTAATCATAACTGAAATTAATCTGGAATAATTTAGCGGATAACTCATAAACCAATTCTATAATTTATACACTCAATATTATTCTTATGGAATCATATCATATTAGGGATTACCAACTAAGAGAAACCTAAATTATACTCTAAATATAGGTACCTTAACCTATTTGGGTCACCCATAATTTTTCTTTACACAAGAAAATCCATGGGAACCTAGATTTGTCATGACCTACCTTGTTAGATGATTGAGGTATTGAAAAGTGTCACTTTGGAATGAATCTAACTCTAACTATTTTATAATGTTTTCTTGATATTTTTTCATCATATATCATGTATTCCATTTATATCTATGATTTATTATAATCATTTAGTTATAATCCATACCCTTTTCAAAAAAATCTGTATGTTCATACCATATTGATGGGTAATTTTTTTCATAAGTCATAGCTTGTGCTACTAATCAAAATTGAAATCCAACTTATATTTATATTTTTCCAAATTCATAACATGTATAATGTACATGATACCCTTTCATGTAAATGATTAAATTCATATGAAATAAAAAATTCTTATAATACTAAGAATTGTGTAATTGGTATCCGACCTTAACTTTTCTTGATAGAGCCTAAGATACTAGGATAATTAGATGTGTAACCAGAATTCCCTTTACCCATGTGTTTCTACACACGTGAGTTCTTAATTCCATCACAATTCTAATACATAATATGTATAAAATATATTTAACTTCTTAATTCAAGATAATAACCTCATAAATTCCAAATTAAATGTCTAAGAATACCAAATCTATTATCATACCAAGTAGGTAACTCCTTAAATGTGTTTATGATAATGTATTGAATAATTTTAACACATTAAACTAAATCATACATTCATTCATAAAACAAAAAAATATATTATTTTTTAATAAATTAAGAAATAAAACAAAATAAATGAACCATTCATAAATTATTACATGAGATAAAAATTTGTGAACAATTCAAAATTAAAGTAATTATTAACACTCGATAATATTTCCATGTATTAATGAAAATGCATAATCAAATAAAATGTTAACATTATATTTATTTTCAATATGAACACTTCATATTATCATTATATATGAAATTTAACTATATATAATATATTTAATATATAAAAAATTTATAATTCATATTTATTTTGTTTTTGTTTTTAAAAAAATTAAAATATCATTGAATTAGTATTATACAAATACTAATCATATAAATTTCTAAAAAATCCTATATGAATGGATTAAATAATTTCTGAAACAATTTATTCCAATTTGAACATTTCAAATTAAAATTTATAAATAATTCATAATTTAATATCAACTCCTTAATATTTTTATTTATTTGTAATTTATAAATACAATATAAATTACCTTGTAGTTTCTATATAAAACTTTTCTCTCAAAATTACATGCCATTCCATATGAACCAAAGGTTTTTCAACATAAATATTTAATATTATAGATATTTATTTATTAAATGATTAAAAAATATTTAATAATTAATTCTAAACACTTTATAATTAAATAATTTATAAAAATATTTCATGTTAAATAAATATCCTGTAAATACCCTTTTCTATTATTAAAAAACATTTTATAAGATATATTGTTAATTCATAATTAAAAAAATTTAAATGTGTCATAAATTGGTTTTAAGAGTATAATATAAGTCACAACTCATCATATAGTGTAAAACATATATCACGTTTTATGACTAATAGTTTGAGATATTTGATAAATAATACAACTACTATCTATTATAATTTTTGATATATTATCTAATTATCATTAATATAGTTCAAACTATACCAAGTTTTATGATTATAAGAGGTGGTATTTGATATTATCCTTTGGAACCTATGTGTCGTATTTTATTATAGTAATTAATAACACAAAGTCAACATAATGATCTGTTTCTGGCCACATGAACAGTTTATATTTGTGTAATTTTTTTTATTATTCCATGTATCATACATTATGATAATACAAAATTGAAGGATCAAACTGTGTTGTTTTTTAGAATATCCTATATCATACGTGGAAATTCCAATTCATCTTATGATATCATATATCATAAAAAATAAAAGAATAAAAATTTTATTTCATATTTTATAACTCAGTATATTATATCAAAAATTATATTAAATTCTTCTTCATTTCAAATTTTTTTGTAATTATTGGACCCATGTCAAGACACTGATACCACGGTTAGGATTCTAAGGATCGAACTACACTTATTTAATATTATTAAAGACAAAAATATACCCTAATGAGATATTTATACCATGAAACTAAAGCAATGTTTAATATAAATTGAATAACATGTATTGGTTACAATGAATATAGTCAATATTCCTTTTTTGAAAGACACATTTCATGCATGTCCTTGAGAAGCATCCAAATGACTTCTTCTTATGGGTATATCCATGGGAAAACCTAAATCAACCAATATATCCATGGTCTTTTAATTCCAATAAATATATAATAGTATATCTTAAGGTAAATGAAAAATCCCAAAGGGAGTCTTGAGGTAATTAGAATTAGAAAAAGGTTTGGATTATATTTTAGTGGAATTTGACCACTTTGTATAGGTCTTGGGGTTTTCCTCCAATCCTTTCATTAATTTACTCATGCATTACATAACCTATTAGTGATTCATTGGTTAAAATATTTTTAACCCACAACGAATGGTATCCTTTATGTCTAAGGTAAATTAATATGAACACTTAACATATGATTTTCATAGTAAATTATAAAATTAAATATAAATCATATAATATGATTCATTTTAAAACAGTATAATAAAAATATATCCATATCATACACTATGATTTTCCAAGGCATTGGTGTTATGATATCACTACATCATGAAAAATTATATACAACAAGAGCATAAGACATTCCATTATAACATTGACTAAATAAAACATTACATATCTAAATAATACTCTAGGATAAAGGATAATATACAACATATATATATTATTCTTTAGGGAATATCTCCATCACAATAGACTCCCTATAGAATAAATACTAGCCTTTAATTATAGTTGATATGTTCAAATGTAAATGGAGGCACACCTAAGGTCATATAGAATCTTATCTTAGGTAAGTAGATTGTTTTTAAAATGATACATTACATACTGGTATAAAAGATTTTTTTTAAGTTTTCCATACTAATTTTGGAATAGTAGATGAAGTTATGATTAGTTGAAACATAGTCTAGAATGTTTATTTATACCATTAAAGAACATTTAAAGGAAAAGTTATGTTTATTTCATTTCATTTTTAAAGTTGATCTATTTATGGCCATTATAATTTCCATGTTTATGGTTTATAATTTTACTTATATCCCAATGTGGAAAGAGGAAGGAACACATTAATCACTCTTGGAATATATGTGCACATGAAAAGGTCGTTCTAATGTATTTCTTATAAAATATATTTCCAAAAATATGTTTGGATATATAAAACATCAAGAATAACTTATTCAATGATTTATCAAATAGATTACTGAGGGATTTTTATTTAACCAATTCTAATAAATGACTACATTTGAGATACACATCATTTAATAGTGACAATATATGTTAATAAATGAGTGTGATGATGTTTGAATCAAAAGGGTGATGTATGGTTATGGGGATACCCGATGTATATGAGACCCCACATATGGGTGTGTTCTAAAATAAAATATCATAATTTATTTATGTTATAAGAATTGGAATTGCATCATTTGTATGATCGTTATGAGGTTCAAAATATATGGATTAGGTAGGAGAGCCTAGTAGTTATGAGATTGGACTCAAGATGGTTTGAGTTTTGTGTATTTATAGAATAATAGGGAACTTTCTTATTTTTATCAAGTTATATTTAAAGAAGTGAGGATTATATGGGTGAGGGGTCAATCCAGGCATATGAATGCATTAATAGATTCAATCAGGGGTAGATAATTAATATCATTGGAATAAAACATATGAAAGTTGTGTTTCAGTAATGGTCTAGGTATGTGGAATGACTTGGTATATACGGGAAAGAGAGACTAAATATTGCTTCATAAGAGACATGACTGACATGATTCGAATTCATTATAAACTGATTTGTATGTGATAATCAAATTGTTGATATATGACTCATGGAATCATGAGTAGAGTTATATGTAATTTAAATATTAGAGTGCATTCCAACTTTTAAATTGGATTCAACTGACAATGATGACGGTTATGCACCATTTTAGAGGATTTCTTGAACTCACTCCTACCATGAGGGAATGTGAGTGAGGTCAGCACTATATATGGTTTGTGGGATGGTACAGAATATAATAATTATAGAGATAGTGAGAAGAATGAAAATTTTGTAATAATAATGACTTCTTGACATGAGGTGAAAGTCTATTAGAGTATTATAGGGGATCACATAGAAGTGGGTTCATGTTAGATTTGAGGACTCCTCATATTCCATATTTTCATGGAGTCAAGTAGTAGGATTTAGTTAATGATCATAGATGAGGTATGAACAAGTATGTAACATCCATGGAAAGGTTTAAGACACCTCATTATAACATAAATGTTGATACAATATATACCCCCTTTTTGACACATCATGAAAGTTATATAAAATGATGCTATGGGAATGAGCATGTGGATTTTGACTAGTGATAACTAAAAAAATGACAAGTGACCAGAATAAGAGTTGAAATATCTATCAAATTTTAATACTTGACCAAATGGGTCATGTTAGTCATGGATACTATGATATAATTTCTTTATATGGGTGATGAGGTCCTTATTTAATGATAAGGGTGGTGAGATAGCTAATGATTTTTTTGAATTCCAAAAGGATGAGTAGATCAATGTGAGTACTATAAAATTAAAGAGTGCCTTAACTTTTGGAGTTAGATGCCGGTGAGAAAATGGAATTACTACTGGGATGGTATGGATTCATTGGTAATTTATAACTCAATAGTCACATGGTAGGGACTGAGGTCACCAATTCATATGTATATCTACTAGGAGTAAGATATCATGACAATGAACTATTAGATATAGAAAAACACTAGCATGGGTCATTGAAATGATTATTTACCCATGAGAGAGGATCATATGATGATCTCATTGGTTTATAATGAGTGTGACTCATAAGTGATGGTGTTTAGTTGATGATGAAATAATTAGTGATAGTAATGTGCATGTAGTATGAAATTTTGTTAGAGTAGTTTTGTTTGTATTTTAATAATTTTAATATTTAATAACATTACATTCTACTAAATTAGATAATTTTAATTTGGATTATTATAATTTCTCTTAAAAATAGTTACTTATTTTAAAAATCATATTTTCTATGATTATTATTTTTATAATGGATTCTGTAGTGACTATATTTCTATATTGTATATATGTTTCAATTTTTTCAAAATTCATATAAAATATATATATTATGATAAATAAATTATTACAGTTAATAAAGAGTCACAGAGATTTCAATAAATTCATATGATCAAGAAATAGAATTTTTAAATACAAATTTTCTTAATAACTGATGGGTTTTATATCTTACAAAAAATTCTATCTTACGAGTTATATATCATATGAGTTTTTAATAATATTAATTTTATTTCATATGAATTTTCTATATTATGAGTTTCCTATCAAATTAGAATATCTAACTTATGGGTTTTTAATCTTATGAAATATCCACCATACAAACTTCTATCATATAAAATTTTTTATCATAAAAGAATTAATTTATTTGAATTTCTATACATTATAAAAATGTACAGATAACGCATTATGATGCTCTATTTTTCAATAGTTTTTTATTCTTATTTGATGATCAGGATTATTATTTATTTCATAAATTTTACTATTTTTTCATCATTTATAAGTTCTCAAAAATATATTGGAATTATTTATTTTATTAATATTATAACCAAATTTGTTTTATTCTTATTGTGGATTTCTCAACAAGGTTGTTTGGAGTTTTAAAAAATATTTTTAAAGTTCAATTAACTTATCAAAATATGGAAAATCACATGTGATAAAGATAAAAAGTATGGATAATATTGAAATTGGTGAAGTATTATATAAAATTTGATTGTGGGAACTCCCTAATAATAATTATTCATGGAAACTGAGTTATGATGTGAGGATATTTAGATAATGTGACTGCTATGCTACTGTGTGATAAACAAGGGTCTTTCAACTATCATTATTTTTCTAAATCCATCACGCTACATTGAATTCTAAAATTATTTACCATTTATTTATAGTTTTTATTATTTTATATTTATTTGATTCTGATTGTGATGTTTTGTTGGTTTATGATTCTCCCATCCAAAAGATGGTATGTTTTTTATACTCATAAGAAATGGTACATCTACTCAAGTTGCGACCCTAATTAAAAATTTATTGTTGATTGAATTTTTCCCTTGCATTATAGAAGGTGAGGTTGGTTTATTCTATGTTGTTCCTCTATCATGGGAATACTAATGTGTTGTAAATGGTTATTAAAACCTTTCAAATGCGAGGCATTATTATAGTGATTGTTATTCCTCTCAAGGAGAAGTGGGGAGCGAAGAGTTGATAAAGGATTGCAATGATCTAATGTATTATAAAATAATAATTTTTTATTTTATTTTTTTCCACTTCATATTTATATTGAATTATAAATTTTTTTGGATGAATTTATATCGAAATTTTAATTTCACTAGTTATTAATTTTTCTTTTGATCCTACTTTGATATTTAAAATTATCTTCATAATTTCCTTAAACATTAAAAGGTCTATTCATCCCCCTATATTCCTTTTTGACATCTCATTAGATGTCGAAATCAGCTGGGAGTGTCAGTGTTTATAGAATAATGATTTGGGAAATTTTATGGTGGATATCACATTTTCGATGGTATATGGGTGAAACCCAAATTTTAGATGAATATGAGAATATTTCTAGGATGATTCACATAGTAGAACAAACAAATGGTCAATGAGATTTTCATTCAGATATTATATGTAAGTTGTTGAAATGTAATGATTGATTTCATAATACATAGATTAGGGTATCAGTCTATGATATTAAGGAGGGTCATTATGTTTAGTAATTTATAGACTGCATATGTGAGGAATGTACAGTTAGTTTCTCATGATTATAGAATTTTTGGGACCACCAAGCTACAATTTGGAACCCAAGGCATCCTGAGTGGGTATGAATTTGAGTAATAACCATTTTGAACTATCTCCTTTTGACCCATACTAATTATCATATCTTTCTCCCATGTTAATAATAACGCATTACAATATATCACTCCCATAAAATAATCCACAAAATATATATATATATATATATATCACTTTCATAAAAATTAATAATATCATATCTCAAGGATTAAATTAATTCACCTACTATCTTCATTAAGGATCACTTTCATTATGAGAATTAATAGGGATAACTCACTATTTAACAAATTATTAATTTCTATTCCTCCCTCTCCACACACCACTTCCAGGAGGGATGTATCATTTTTTAAATATATCCTTATTTTAAAATAAATTGCTATAAAATGATATGAATACTTCATAAATCTCTAGATATGATGCGGTGATGAAGTCCATGTTGCTTCCTACATGCTCTCTAAGCGCGATGTGATCAATTCCTTGTTAATATCATTATAACAATTCCTTCCAATGGTATTCAAAGCAGAAAGCACTTATCCAATGAGTACTCAAAGGGTTAAATTCCTTACGAATATATAAATTCCATTGACATGTGTAGTCATGATCAATAATTGGATAAATTTATTAACGAACTATTATGAATTATGGTATTTTCAAAAATGAGAAATATATGAAAAGAAAACTCTATCAAATATTTTCTTCTCTATAAACAAAATCTCTCAAATAATCATCAATCATTATTTTCTTTAGTCATAGAAAGATATAAATAAAACTAAAAACTCCATGATCTCCAATAAATTTTTAGGAACCATATTAGTTATAAATATCCCACATTATTTTGACATGTTTCACACACATCAAATTAATATAATAAATTTAATGTACATTGAGTAATATCTACAAATATTGATCTAATAATATAATTATATGGTTTCCATGAAAATTATGAAATATTTTACATAATAATGGCATGGTTTTTAATTAAAAAAATTGACTAAAAAACACTGAGATATATATATTTAAATGGTTGGTGCTGAAGACTCATTTTATTATTAAATCAAAGTAAAGACCCCTTTTTTACTGGGTAGAGGGAGACCAATTACATAACCCAAAGGCCTAGGGAAATGAAAGGGAATTTTTGGCCCAAAGAGGCCTCTAGTGAATCGTAATGCTATAGTACTCTGGCTGCTATAGCACCTGTTACAGTACCATCACCATTACTGTTCCCGCATAGTACCTCTACTGTTATAGTTTCATTACTACTACAGTTCCACCACTACTACAGTGCTACTACAGTTCCCCATGCTATAGTGCTGCTACAGTACTTAAGAATTTTTTTCCTACCTGAAATTAATCCTGGGTCATTTGGATGCCAAGAAGGAGCCTTTACCACTTGGGAATAGGCTCATTGGCACCTTGAGATATATATGTTCATCCTCATAGTAAACTATTTAATTCCATCATTTAAATTCCATAACTTTATCATACCTTGATTTCTTTTCCTCCAAACTATAACATGGATTTTTATTTTATAACTCTTGTAGTTCCCAAACATATATCCATAAAAAACCATACCATATTATTTTAAACATGATCATATTACCTATTTTTCTCCAAAATAACCTAAACACATAACTTTATTATAATTATTTCCTATTTTCAATAAAGAATTTCATTGAACTACATAGTTTGACACAAATAGAACTAAAACATGGTTTCCACATAAAAAACTATTTATAAATAATTTTCCAGAAACCTAACATGTAAAAATAACATAGTTAATCAAAAAAAATCTAAATATTAAGTCATGGAAAATAGATAGCATTCTGTATGAGACCAGGAAAAATTTCCTTATTGTTTTAGAACCCTATTGACCAATATGATAATTTTTTGATCCTTATGGAATATATATGTTTTATATAACATCATAAAAAAATACAGCCATCTAAACAACTGAGATCATGATGGGGGTTTATTAAAAATTATTGTGTTTAGTTGATTACTATGTGGTTATATTTCCCTCTCAAAACATAGCTCCCATATTTCTTCAAGATTATGTGTATACTTTTGAATTTTATCCACTAATAATAATTGATGGAATAAATAAATATAACTAAATAAAACCATATATTCACCCTTTCTAAAATTATCTGTTATTATTTATTTAGCTTCTAAAATATATATATTCATGTTTTATTAACATTAATTGTTAATATTAAATTAAATGAATATCTTAAATCTCTATTACAAAAAATATATAATATATGAATCCTCACCTTTACCATTTGACCATTATTTTTCTAATACACTTTATAACTCACCATGTATAAAAATATATAATCTCCAACTTCCTCTTTATTATCACCGTGACATCAAATGTCCACATTATTACAATATTCTATTATAAACTATTGACATAAATACCCTCATTAATGGGAATGAAATAAAATATACAATCATATGTCCCTAAAATATCCCCTTTCAAAATTTTCTTTAATTATTTATCAAATTTTTTAAGACTTTTTTTATTCCTTAGATAAATGACGTAGAGAATTATCTCGCCATTTGTAATTAAATCCACTGATGTAATAAATAATATATTTAATTTTTGTTTATTTATAACTATTTTAAAATAAAATTCAATCCACTAACATTTTCTTATGATATTCCTTAATTAGAGGTAATTAATCCTCATGTACATTAATTTATTATATCCCCTTTAGATAAAGAATATTAAAAGGAATATATATATATATATATATATATATTGAGACCCCCTTAGACACATGATTCAAATCTATAATTTTTCCCCTTATTACTTTGAACATTCACCCCAATCAACAAGTTGATGGAATGATTCACTATTTTTACAACATTTTAAACTCATTTCACTACTCTTAGATATATGATTTATATTATTATTTTTTGTAAAAGTCCCTATCCCAATTTGATAAATATTATTTTTTTATATATAAATCATCACCCTAAAACTATTTTTAATTAAAAATATTTTCAATTATAAAACATACAACATCACCACGACCTACTAATAAATATTCTCATCCTACTTTAGTTACATATCTGTATAAGAAATTAGTGAATAAATGAATATCCTTAATTTTATTCATTGTATGTACTTACTTCTATGACACTAAATAATTTGATTCTTTACATTATTAATAAATATTTCTATTATCTTAATCAAACATACTTAAGAATGTTAGTCAAAAACATGACCCCACAATGGGTGTTTAATATACCAGGAAAGCTCAGCCAGGGACAAAGTCCCTGACCATTTATTAAAGAAAAGGAAAAAGTACAGTAAAACCAGGTTTAGGAGAACCAGAAACCTTACAACCAAACAGCTGATCCCCCAAGCACAAACGACATCCGAAATTCAAAAATAAAAAACCACAAACCCTGATCCTTCCTCGAGCCGCGCGAAACCTCGAGAAGCGTTTCACGTGACAACCATTACACAGCCAGCGAGAAATCTGGAACCACGCATATCTCCACCACGTGCATCCACCACTACAGGTCGCCGACGAGACCATCAAGCATCATCGCCAGAAAAACCATCACAGAACACTACCAAAAATCATCACCGTCACAAAACCAACATCGCCGGTGAGAGTCAATAATCAACCTCGACTTCGTAGAATCAAACACCAAAACCAGAGTGCTGACCGAGATGGGCATTGTCTCCGCGGTTCCACATAGCGGAACCCCCCACAAGAAAATCCCGCAGAAACCCAACCACAAGCAAATCATCATCACCACCACATAAAAAAGAAAACAGATCCACAAATCATCAAGAAGAAACGAAACCACCCAAGGAGGACCCAGTCCATCGCCATTCATACCGACATAGCACACACAGAAACAGATCCACAAACCAGCATCATCACCAAAACCCGTACAAAGAATAAAAGATGAAGAAAAACCCACCACCACCTTCCAAAACGCAACTACTGGCCATATCTGCCCAAAGCACAAGCTCCTGACACCGAACACGACGGAAACCCCAGAACGCAGCACAGATCCCGCACCCTAGGGCATCATCACGCCTCCCAGACAAAGAGGATGAGTGACGATGCAAATGCCGAGGATGATGATGAGTCTGCTCAAGCAGAGGGCAGCCGCACCATGAGTGCACCTAGCTGAGAGCCGAGGAGAGAACAGCCGCTGCGAGGAGAAGGCGGTGGCAGATGGGAACCCTAATCGCCGCAGAGCCCCTTACGGGCACATCGATTCACTCAAAATTCATGGGTGTTTAATATACTACATGATAAGATAAGTTTCCTTATTTTTTAGTATATCTCTCTTTTTCCAATTGAGGTTATTATATTTTGAATCCTTAGCTCTGATTCCTCTTACTTATAGAATCAAATAAAATTTTAAAAATGTTAATTATTTAAAAAAAATTATATAATTATAAATCTAAATTATTTAAAAATTATATATGAGGCATTTACTAATTAAAAAATAAATGAATATTGTAATCACCATTTCATGATTCCATGGATTCATCATGTGTGAGTTCTCCACTTCCTTACTTAAGGTATAATAAAACATGTTAAATAACTCTATTTGGTAAAAAATATAGAATATTATAACTAATTCTAGAAATTTAGATCCAATAATATAACACCCCATAATTTTAGAATATATCTGACTTTAAATAAATTTATTTCTTTGATATCTTGCATTACACACAACAACAAGTTTAAACGAGTTTTGGTATACTATTAAAAAAATATTATTTAAAGTGACAATTGTCACATATCTATTGGATTGACGGGTATTAATAGGACTAAATAAATTTTGAAAAAAATCATGGTTTAAACTGGTATAAACTAATTTTATTAGTTAACTATTGATTATAAATGGAAATTAAAATTCTTTCATAGTAAAAGAGATGTTTTTTCTAAATTTTTTTCATGAAATGTGTTTTTAAATAAATTAATTAAATTAATAATCATTGATGGATGATTTCATTTAAATGTATATATTATACTCAATAAAATTTTATAATATTAATATAATGTCATTTTTTATAATGGGATAAGATAAAACCTTATTTGATGCCTATTAATTTATTTTTCTAAAAAATGGTTTTCGTATGTTTTGATTCATTTTTTCCAATTTTATTTCTTCCACTTATTGAAATTGATTTTTTACAAAATGGATAAAATATTTTTAATTAGGGTGTAAAAATTTGGTAAATAGGATTATTTTATTTTTAGTCTTTAGGAATAGTAATAGAGGTATAATTTATCCCCTCTTTAAAGGGTAAACTTGGTTAATATAGATGGAATCCAAATGTAAAGGTAAAAAATTTTCATATTAATTATTATTTGATTTAATTAATTATACCCTTATAACCTTAGGCTGTAAATTTAGTTGTTTAAGGGACAATTTTCCATAAAAATAGACTATATAATATTTAAAGAAAATAAAAATGAAAATATCACTCTCTTACTTTTAAATATTTCTTTTGTGTTAAAATTTCAAAAAATCTTGTTGTGAATGAATATTATTTGATAATTTAATAATGATGAAATTAATTTCATGTTGATACATTATTTCTGATTTATAGTAGTTTTATAATTACCTTAAATTCATATACAACACAAACACAATATTTCTTCAATTAATAAATGAATACAATAAATGATTTTAAAAATATTAAAAGTGATATTATCTGAGTGATTTATAGTGTAATAATAATTTAATATATAAATATAAACAATTATTTTTTTTAAAGGATTATATTCCGACTTCATATTTTTATTTGTGTATGTAAAGTCAAATTACATGAATAGTTCCAAAATTTACATTAATGATATTTTATAACATGTAATATTTTATTAATTAATTAAAAATTACTAAAAATATTTTATTTGGCCAAGTGAATTTAATTTGGTTTAAAATACAAACCATTGTCTATTTTGAGTCACTTTTATATTTATGGTAACATTAATAACCCTTTTAGAGTTAAATAGTCGTTACCAAGGTTTAGATATTAAATGGTTAATGATGGGATTAATAAAAAATTTGAGGTTTAAAAAGAAACAAAAAATATCTAAATTACATTTTTGGATGATATTTTGAAATTATAATACTTTTATTTGAATATATATACTTTATTTTGTATTTTTATTCACAATGACTTAATTAAATTTTTATTTTTTTATAGTTCCAAATGTGTCTTTTCACTCCCTTGTAAAAGGGAGCCACCTTTTCTCTTCATTGGACTGCATTTATCCTTATTCTTGAATAAAACCTACACAATTAACTTATAAGAAATAATTAGAAAAAATTCTATAGGTTTTATTCTTCTAAGTATACTAACCATAGGATCATTAAGAGGAGATATATATAAGTTATTTCAAAGAATATTAATCACCTTAACTGATCACTTTCTTTTTTTACTTCTTCTTTTGAATCATATATATATATGGAATTTTTTAAATTAAAACTTCAGTATCATTAATATACTATAATTTTAATATGTTTATGAAATCAAAACAACACCCCCACTTTTCCATCAAATATTAAGTTAAGTTATCACTCATGTGTATGTATGACTTTCCATCTCCACATTAAGATACAATTCAGTTTTCATCCCCATATTTTGAGAATGGCTATTATTATGGTTATAATATTTATATGTTAAATTTATGGAATAATTATTCATTTGTAATGACAATTTCATGTCTCCTTTCTTACCTTCCAATCCATTGAAAAAATATAATGTCTCTCCTGCGTATGTGTGGACTAGCACCTCCATGAAGTGATGTGATTAATTTTTTGTTTCCATTTTACATGGATATAAATAATGATAAATTTAATTTATTTATATTATATATATGATACATTAATTATTTTTTAAAGATTAATTATTACCTTATTTTATTTTTTTCTATCTTTTGAAAAATGAAAACAACGTTCATGAGTATGTACAGACTATCATCTCCTTGAATAGTGTAATCCATTTCATGACTATATCTTTTATGGATGAAACTTAATATGTATATAATGAGTATATATTATATTTATTTCATTTTTAAAAATCTAGATATGATAGATCCATGATCAAAGTACAAGGACTAAAAATTATGAAATTAAATTATCATGAATAATGAAATAGTCAACACCTTAAAAACGATTATTTTAATAAAACATTATTAATAAATGAGAATTGAAATGTAAAAATAAAATAATACATGTGATATTATAAGTATTTTAATTACTATTATATATTTTTATATTAAATTTAAATTTATTATATAGAATGTTAGAGCACTTTCAAAGCTAGTGGAACTCAATGTAAGAGTTTTATACTGCAATCCCATTATTTATTTTGATTTTTTATGATTTAGTTTACAATAATGAAATTTAATGAAATAACAGTCAAGAAGCTCATCGAAAATCATATCATATGGTTTTCTCTTGATATTAAATTTTATTCTTTCATTTTATTCACTTTATGAACTTATGAAAATGGAAGAATGTTTTTAAAGAAAGTCAAATTAATTTCTCTTTTCGATCAAAAATATTTTTTCTTCTAGAAAAATGTTTTATAAAAATGTTTTAAGAGAGGTTTATATAATATACGACTATTTTATAAATTTCATTTTACACATGATTGAATTTCTGTGAATTTTTTTAAAATAAATCTTCTTTTTTTCCCAATGTGGTATTTTAAATTTTTTACAAAATTGTGAAATGAAGGATTTATTTTATCTTATATAACATGAATAAAATTTTAAACACTCGTTAAATAATAGGTAAATTAATATTCATTTAAAGGATTCAATGGTTCCTTTTGAAGAAAATTGTTTCATTAATATTTGGGACATTTTTATGTTTATAATAACCATTTTTAATGGGAAATGGGTATTTTTATAAAGAAATGTTTAAAATGTTATTTTAATGTAATTTTTCAACTATGATGAAAAACGTTGATGTTACATTAATTTATAATGGAGATATGGTCCAATTATAACATCCTTATTATCTCTCTATATGTTTTATTATTATTATGAATATATTTTCTCGAGACCCATTTATTTTCCACATGTTATGATGTGATGAAATAATGAAATGGTTATGAAACCCATTTCTTTTCCAGTGGTTATGTTATGAATAAATTTCATTGAAAACCATTTTATTTTCATTGGTTATGATATTATTTATGTTTTATTATATTATGTAACACATATGTATTATTTTCATTATGTTATGGTTTGGTCTTGAATTATATATCCCTCAAACTCATTGGGTAATAATGGATATATACTAAGAAAAATAGGACTAGAGTGGGAAGTGAAACCAGTTCAATAAGAGACTATATCTACTATGATAGTCATGGGAGTGATCCTTAACTACTGTAATGGTTTGGGGAGTGAACTAAATCCACATTGACAGTATTGTTTGTCATCATTGACTATTAATGAAATGATTTTCAATGCTTATGTGTATTCCTAAAACTTATGTTGTATGCCAATGTTATGACCTCGTGGCTTAAGTTCATTTATTCCTTCTGGATTCATGTTTTAATAACATCGAATCTTTAATTAATGATCCAGGACTATGATCTATGATATGAAAGGCATGGTTTTCACCTTTTATGATCATGTTATTATACCCTATAGCTATTGTGATGATTATGTGATCATTCATATATCCCTTTCTTAACCTTATTGATAATATGATATGAACCTTTATTATATTTCTTTTCCCTAGGTTATGAAAGATAGTATTAAGTATGATATATATAATATAGGTTTCAGTTAATAAGAACATAGTGAGAGATTATGTATTTCATTTATGAACCAGTTGATTATGTATCAAAGACTAAAAACATACTAGATCTATATCATTGTTTCCTGGATTGTTATGTTATGTAATTAATATTGATCTAAGAATATTTTTTATGTATTTATGAAAATTATGGGTCTCTATTGGTGGAATCAAGTAATGTTTTAGTTACATTTGGAAACAATGAAGATATAACATTAGTGATAACCCTTAGGATAAACCTATTTATAGTAGAATATTCAATTAATGGTAATGAAAGGATGATTAATTTCTTAGAAAATATCCCTACATGGATACACCATGTATACATGGGTTTTTCACAGATTCATCTAGGGATAATAACCCCAAAAATAGTTTCTTGACTTTATCTTGTCAATTATTCTGGTGCATTGTGATTTTCCCGTACTCTGGTCCTATTCTGAAACTCATGGTGGAAATTCTTAGGTAAATCCACATTTTCATTACAAACCATCTTGAATGATTTAAATTGATCCTTAAAATTAATTGACTTGGAAAAAACTATGAAATTATATAATGAATAAAATAATTCATGATTTATATGTCTTATAATTTATTTATATGATTATGTGGTTTCCCATTATGAATGTTGTTTCTCACACTATGTTTTTGGTTGTATTCAGTTGATGGAAGTTAAAGAAATATAGTTAATGAAAAACTACCCAAAAAATAAAATTATTATCCATATTATCAACCAAATATTATGGGATATAAAATAAAAAAATATAATTATTATTCTTACACAATTTTATCAATCTATGATTCATATTTAATATTCAAACTAGAAGAGGAGGGAACAAAAATATATTGATTTTTTCTCCTGGTAACACCAAACTTATTTTAGTGGTTCCAAGGATCCTCTAGTTTTTTATTAATCTATTGATACCGCTAAAAAGGTATTTTTCATTCTACATTGTTCAAATAATAAAAAAAGTCATTTTGACAGTCTATAATGTAGAAGGATATGTAGATAAATGGTGGCCTATTATAAAAAATATGAGGGTACATGAAGAAATTGAATCCATGGAGTGGGATGAGTTCAATATATTGTTTTTAAATAAGTAATTTCCTCATATTCTCTCTATGAAAATTTATAATTAATTGAATAAGGTAATGAAAAAGTATGAGGAATCCATGTACACCTATGAAAAACATTTACAAGACCTGTGAGGCATGCTTTGGCTATAATCATCCAAAAATAAAGGTTAATCATTTTTCTAATGGAGTAAAACTAATTTTCCAAAGGGTGTTAACAATATGGTACTTTAGTAACTATGAATAATTGTTCAATAGTAAATAATGGCAGAAATAAATATTAGAGTGTCCCATAAGTATCATGGTTTTAAAAGCAAAAGAATAATGTAATTCAAAACAATATATTGAAACCATGGAGAGGGGAAAATGATCTTTCCATTATGGTCAAATTGTGGAGGGAAAAATAAAGAAAATTTTCTTAAGGTATTGGTAAATATTTTATTTTTGGAATGGAAGGTAGTTGGAAAATTTAATTAAAATGTGATGGAAAAATGTTAGATAATGATGTGAATCGTGATAAATATTTACATAATGAACCACTCACACTCTAGTGTTTGAAATGCAAGGAGTATGTGAACTATACCAATCAGTTCTCAAATATGAAGGTTAATTATGATTATTGAAATCACCAACCTATTATTCCAAATAAAATTAATAATATCTTATGAATACTAATTTTGGTGAGGGGTATGATAACATGGTACAATTTTCGTCTTCTCTAGAATTACTAATGTATAATTTGACTCTATATCAGCACAATCATTTATATCTAAAGAATATGATAAGGACATCAAAATACCAACCTAATGATTAGACATTAAATTATCATTGAAAACATCTAATGGTTTGATAGTCACAACACAAGTTCATTATTATTCACCACTTAAAGTTTGTGGGAATATACTTCATTCAAATCATGTCATTATCTCTCTATTTTAATTTAATTTAATCTTAGGCATGGTTTGGATTTCCCTACAGAAACACCACATCAATTATTGTGGAAGGGAAGTCACATTTTATATTCCAAACCAACCTATGATTTTCTATTAGTGTGACAAAAAATTTAACATTCCCCTAAAAGTTAAATCCATTGTATGCATCTTAATTTCTACTCAATGGTGGATTTTATCTCAGATAGTTTCGGATATACATAACAACAATGATATTCCTATTCTGTTGGAGATTTTTTGTGTCTTTAAATAGTATTTTCAAAGTCTTCCACCAAATTTTATAGTTGATTTCTTATAATAACTCATAACTAGTGTTACACCTATTTCAAAGACTCCATATAGAATTTACCGGATTGAGTTGTAAGAATTCAATAATAAATTCCAAGAGTACCTTGAAAAGGGATTCACATAGTCAACTGCATCACCTTGGGTTTTACCTATTCTTTTTGTTCATAAGAATTATGGATTTATCTAACTCAAAAATTTAATATTGTAAACTTAACATGGTAAAAACCTAAAACAAGTATCATTTTTTTCATATTTATGACTTTATTTATCAACAATATTGAACTTAATACTTTTACAATGTTGATATTAACTATTGATATCATCAATTGATGGTCCAGAATGAGGATATAAGGAACAAAATATTACATACATAGCATTCACACCATGAATATATAGTGATATCGTTTAGTCTTACTAATTTTCCCTGTATCTTAATGTATTCAATGAATAGATTATTTGGAGATTTTTGTGATCCATTTGTGGTAGTCTATATAAACTACATTATTATTTATTCAAAGATGAGGTAAGATCATGTCGATTACCTAAGGATTTTACTAAAGACCCTAGGGAAAGAGAATCTATATGAAATATTTAACTAGTGTGAATTTTGGATTTAGAATGTTTCATACTTTTGGTCATATAATCTAAAGTGAGGGTATATATATTAATCCTTCAAAGATGAAAGGTATTGATCATGGGCCCAGAAAAACCACTATGAACATGATTCATATTTTTCTTAGTTTTACTGGATATTAATAGATTCTTTTGGATAATTTCTCACAACTTTCTAATCCACTCACAATGTTAACTTGGAAGGGAGACAAGTTGATTTGGAAAGTGGAATGTGAAGATAATTTCGTGGAACTAAAGAGAATGTTAGTCAACACACCAATGCTTATATTACATTGATATGCAGAAAGACTTTAAATATATAGTGATGCATCGAAGAAGAAAATTGGCTTAGTTTCCATGTGGAATGATATGGGGATTGTTTATAAATAAGGAAAATTGAAGGATGAATATTGAAATTACCCAACCCATGATTTGGATTTAGCTATGTTAATTTTTTCATTAACGATATGATAACATTATCTTTATAAAGAAATTTCTGATATATATATACTGATTATAAAATTTTAAATTATATATTCACACAATAAAATGATTATATGCCCAATAATATGTGTAGATTTTATTAAATATTATTACATATCAATAAAATACTTCCATAGGAAAGTGAACAAGGTGGCAGATTCCCTAAGTTGGATTGATCAAGCTAGTATATCGACGATGAGGATCAGAAAAGATCCAATATTTCTGGATTTTTATTGATGGATCTTTAAATATTAAAGTAAGTTTATAAATCCTATCTTTCTCAAATGAGTGTTCAACCATCTATCTATGTGAGGATTGAGGAGGTGTAAAAGGAAGATATGGAACTACGGAATAAGGTTATAAATGTTCCAGAGTTCAAAAATTAATTTTCAAGAATGAAATCGTTCTAGAACTATGTGAATGTTTCATCCATAGAGTATTTGATCAAGGATATATTTTACTAGGCTCACAATGCAACATTCTCTATTAATCATGGAAGAACAAATATGTATCAATATCAAAAAGAGTATTTCTAGTGGGATAACATGAAGAAATAAATTTCATATTAAATATCTCAATTTTTGGTATGTCAACAAGTTAAGTCTAAGAGACAAAAGTATTAGATAATTTTACAACCAAGACCCAAACCATAATGGAAATGGAAAAAATCAACCTGGATTTTGTTATCAGACTCCCAAAAACATTAAAAGGACATAATTACTTTTTGTTATAGTAAATCGCCTTAAAAATTCAGTTAAATTCATTTCTATCAAACAATATTTTTCTCTTGATCATCTTTCAAAAATATACATTAAGGAAGTGGTAAGGATTCATGGATTACAACATTTTATTGTATCTCAACGCTATTCGAGGTTTACCTCAATGTTTTGTTGAAGTATTCAAAAAATATATAGATAAAGAGTTGAGTTTTTGTACTTCATATCATCCATAGATAGATGGAAAATTTGAGAGAACCATTAAATACGTAGAGGATATTCTAAGATGTTTTTCTATAAATGTCATAGGTGGTTGGGATCAACACCTTCCTCTAGTTGAATTTTCTTTCAGAAATAGTTTTCACTCGAGCATTCATATGTCTCCTTATAAATACATCTATAAAAATAAGTGTATAAATCCAATTTTTTAGATGTAGTTAAAAATAATAATATTATTGGGACCTCATCTAGCGGAGTAAATGGTATAGAATGTAAGTTCCATTCAACTACACATCAAGGAAACTCAGATTCAACATAAACGTTATACTGATAATTATCAATAATATTTGGAGTTAAAATTCAATGAGAATGTGTTTTCTTGAATATATCTTTGTGATAAGGTTATGAGATTCAATAAAAAGTAAAATTTGAAACATGGGTATATTGGTCCCTTAAATAATCTTGATGAAATTGGGATAATGGCATATCACATGGAGCTTCCACTAAACCTCTCTCCAATTCATGATGCGTTCCATGTAATCATCAAGAGGAAGTACATACATGATCTGACACATGTACTAAACTTAGAGGATATAACAATGGAAAAAGATATTTATTATTAATAATAACTATATGATATTTATTTCATAGTGATGAAGTGTTATATAATAGGTCTACTCACATGGTAAAAGATCTATGAAGGAATCGTGTATTCGAAAAATCAACTTGGGAACCTAAGGATGTCATGATATAGAGATATCCCCATTTTTTATATCAAAGAGATGTAATTTCTAGGATGAAATTCCTTTTAAGAGAGGTAAAATTTTACATCATAAGATTATAGAATATATTTCTCTTTAAATATATTTAATTTCATTGATATATTTTATCACACACAACACCAAATTTAAACTAAAAACGATATACTATTAAAATATTAATATTAAATGTGACAATTATCATATATATATTGGATTTAAGGGTTTAAATAGGAATAAATAAATTATTAAAAATTTATCACCTATGTGTAAAATAAATACATTGATTATCAATTGATTAGAAATGGAAACTAAAATAATTTGATAGTAAAAGATATGTTTCTCTAAAAAACTATTGTACTAAGTGAAATGAAATTTTTTCATAATAAGTTAAATTAATCACAATTAGTGAATCATATTAAATAGACATATACATTATACCCATCCAAATGTTTTAAAAATCATCTAATATTTTTTAGGCATATGATAAGAATAAATCCGGTTTTATGGATAAAAATTTATTTTTCTAGAAAAATAGTTGTTATCATTTTTTGTGAACTTATTTTAAATATATATTATACCATGTGTTGAAATTGATTTTTTGAAAAATGGATTCCATATTTGGAATTACATTGTTCATATTTGGTAAATATTCTACTTTATTTTTGGGGATTAGTAATAGAAATCATGGAAAAATTCATCACCTCGGTAAAAGGTAAATCTTGGAAACCAAGGTAAAATATAAATATTGAGGTAACTATTTTTCATATTAATTGTTATTTTATGATGTTAAGTATACTATTATTATATTAGTAAACGAATTTTGTTGTTTAAGGGACAATTTTCTTGGAAAATGACCACTATATTATTTAAATAAAAGAAAAATACAAAATGTCACTTTATTGCATTCAAATATATCTTATGTGTTCATATAAGGAAATAAATAAAGTTGTGAAATAATCTTAATGGTTGTTTTGAGAATAATAAAATTATATTCATTATCATATTTTATTTATAAAATGTATTATTTATATAATAACCATAAATTCTTACACAATGCTGACGAAATATTTCTACAATTAATAACAAAATAAAATAAATGATTTCAAAAATATTAAAAAGAGTTATAATTAGAGTGATCATAGTGCCCAATGAATTATATATATAAATATATAATATTATTTTTATGTTAGAAGATATTATTATAATTCTATATTTGTATTGGGTTCATTAAATTAAAATTAAATGAATATTTCCAAAATTTTCATTAATGATATTTCATAATAAATAATGTTTTATTAAATGATTTTAAATTTATAAATACTAGGGGATGGTAGATAAAAGGGTGTATGGTGAAAAACCTAAATTGAGAGGCCTTGGAGGCTATGAGAAGATGAATCCAATTGAAAAATCACGGTGTTCATCAATAGAAGGCCATATTGGCCCCAAGGAATTGCTCCATATTACATTAAAAAAGTTGAACATGGAAGATCGTGCTCTTAAAAAATTTTCAGTTTTGAAGAAGAACTTTTTGGAGGTGGTTAATTCTATATCTAAACCCTACTTTTCATATTTTGATCTACCTGCTCCGAGAAGGATTATTCAAAAAGGTAGTACCAATTATTTTTCATAAAAATTGGATGTAGTCAATGAAATAGTGAATCATTACAGGTACTCTATTATTGTGAGAGTTTTGGTTCAGAAGGGTGAAAAGCTATGTAAATTCTATGACCTCACATAACAGATTGTCAATATTATGGGTTTTTTGGATAGTAAGATCGTGAAATTAGGGAGAGGGTACTACCATATGGAATTTCCCTTTCATGATCACAAATGACAATCTTGATGAATTGGGTCACAATCCTTGAGGTATGGCTTCCTATGAGTCATAGAATGGTATATAAAGTTTGAACTAAAAACTAGATGGAATACTCATACAAAATTATGGATTTTTATATGTAAAATGAACTGGTTGTATGAGTTTCTTTATATTCTTTGAGACATATTTTTTTCTATGGGAAGCCCATTTATTATGGACTAGAAAACTAAGAATCTGAGATGTGGCCATTATTCAAGTATCCTTATAGAATTATATTTTTCTAACACCCTTATGAAGGTAATAGTTATAACTATAAAAGATGATAACATGAATTTTTCGATCTAATAGAAAATGAAACCAACCTTCTGTACCAATTTAATGTTTTTGGGACATCTCTTATCTTGATGTAACATGTACAAGGATTTTTCTTTCTGCAACATAAATAGACATGTTTCTACTAACTGTATAAGGAGGAAATAAAGAGATAAAATCCTACATTCTGAGCCAAATTGAATAATCATTACTAGACCATTTAATTTGGATAATATAGGAAATGAATATGTGAAGATAAAATTAGGGAAATGGAAACCATGAGAACTTTGGTAAGCCTTTTTCCTCCTCTGATGAGACCCACAATGGGTCTCTTTAAGATGTGTAGGTTGTTCAACTGTACCATCATGCGAAAAATATGGTAAAATACATTGTGGATTAAACTCATGAACTTTTTGGGACCCTTCACCTCGGTATGATGACAATCCCACATCTAGTTGTGTAGATGGGGATGTAGTGAATATTTCAATGACACAACATGAAGGGAAAGTGCAGGACAAGCCCAAATATCTTGTTCCTAGTACATTGTTGGAAACATGTATCCAACAATAAGAACTAAATGAGGAAATTCATATTAACAATGAAGTTACTCTATAATGTTTCACTCAACTGGGTGGGAGTCATATGCATTCTACTACAGGAATGACTTCGGATGGGATCATTATGGCTCTATTAGAAGATTCATATCAAGAGAAGAATGTTATAAATCAGTTCAAACCATTTCTTGAAGGGATAACTCTAACATTACTATTATCAAATGTTGGATAGGAGTCACATACTTACTATCTGTAGATAAACACAAAGGGGTTTACTTGGGTTAAAATGAACGATTATTTAGATGAACCCAATAAGAAACCAATCCATAGGGAATAGAAGAGTCACAATGGATACTAGAATGGGACTACATGAGGACACCTGGAAATGTTGGAGACAAGCATGAATTCCCAATATAGACACACTTATTTCTTGATAGCAAAAAACACATGTTTTTTAGCATCCAGATACCAATTATATGGTATTTACCTTTTCATATTTTTATATATCCAAGACATCCAAGAGGGAGACATCTATAAGAAAATCACCCGAGCTTATTCACTCAAAAAATATGTTCCCCCATTCAGTGGAATATGTTTTTCAAATGAGGATGAGGATCTAGAGCCCCATTTGCATACTGATTAGTTCACTATAGGGAATGTTAGAATCATGGTGGGATCGAGAATGGAAACACATGATCAATATGGGAAGAATAAAGGTAGAAAGAAGAAGGGGAAAATACATGTTAGTATGGTACTAAATGGAGGACCTATGACTAGGGGCAGGGCCCCTACGAAATGAATATCATTTACTAGAATTTATATGGTCTAGAGAATCCCCTAATCCCAAAACCCCTTAGGCACATCATTTTTTCCAACAAACCAATGATTGTTGAAATAGTAGAACCAGAAATGATGTTTGAGACTTGGAAGACCTTCAAGTGGGAATCTATGGGATATCAATTTGTTTCATAAACATTCACAATTATGGCATGGGTCACATATGTATTATTAGGAATTAAAGAACTAAAATTGTAACATGAAATCATAAAAATAAAATCATGATTTCCCCTATCAATAGTTCAGGAAACACTATTCATATTTATTCGGTGTATGCATCAAAATATTATTTCAGGAGAAGAGATCTATGAAGGAATCTTGAGAAATCCTCTAGGAATATGGTTCACAAATGGGTGGTGATGGGTGAATTTAAAACATTCTTGACACTTGGTAAAAAACTAGATCCAATTTCAATATGAATGAATCTGTTGAATTTTCATCTTATATTGATCATTATAGTCTTATAGAAGTTCTAATTACTGGAGATGAAATTACATGGATTAGGAACACATTAAATGGAAGGAAATAAAGAATGGTTGATTGATTCTTTGTAAAAATGGATGACATGAGTTCTTCCAATTGACTATTACGTTACACCCTCCCCAAGAACAACCCTAACCATAAACATATAATTATGGTTGTATCTACTGTGGAATGGTTTTATACTCTTCAATTTCAATTCAATAATGGATGGGTTTTCATTCCCTAATGTAGGGTAGCTATATTTGCGGTTTTTTTTTGATTTTTTTGATAAGAATCTAACTTCATAGGTTTTTTGAGAAATTAAAACACACCAGAAGAATAATAAGGAAATAGAGAAAATATTCCTTATCAAATATTGTTCTTGACATCCATAATGATGAACATATGCGTTCAAGTAAGAAAAACAGAAATCAGAACCAGGACTCCCCTTCTAGGGAAAAATTGAAATCTCATACAAAGTTGAATGATCTTCTAACTATTAAATAAAGGTAGGACATGAATCAATTGAATGTGGTATGGTTGAATGAAGGTGATAGTAACTAAAAACTCTTCCACATATTATAAAGGGGGAAGATAGATGAAGTAGGAAATAATGACATCAACATTAATGGAAATATATACACCTCTAAAAATTTTGTTTCAAAGGAATTAGTAGAGTATTTTTGTATAATATATGAAGATGATAGGATAGATAGTAAATCAATGATGATTGAAAATATTTCTCCCTATATTAATGAGAAATAGAAAAAATGTCTTATCAGGGAAATAGATAAAGATTCAATCAAGAAATACCTATTCTCTCTCAATACGGAGAGTGATTGTGGACAAGATGGATTCACAAATAAATTCATCACATTTTTGGGACATTACATAGGATTACTCGGTACATGTAGTAAGGGAATTATTTACTCATGGGTAAAAGTATTATTAGTAAATTATAGGCACAAGTAGTAAATAAGAGAATAAACAAGATTCAAACCATATGACTGATATTTTCTGATATAGTTTTTTGAAATAATATACTAGGATAATAAGAGTTTTATCTGAAAAATGTAGTCATATTATATGGAAACTATGACAGAATAGAGATGAAAATATTATTCATACTAGTACCTGTAAAAAATGTTTGATGTATCTAATAGTATTATTTGAATCATTCACTTTTTTACATAAATACTCTAATTTAACAAATATTCTATGGGTTTCCCCTATGTACACCTTTTTTTTCTCACTCCGGGTCATTACTTTAACATTTATTGTTTCTTCTATTTTGGTAAGGATTATTCTTTCTTTTCCCTTTTAGGTTATCCTCTTTTGGAAGGGCTTGTTCTTTCCTCTCTGCAAAATAATGATGTCCAGAATAGGGGGAATTATGAAAGAACACATTACTTCAAACCGGTATGGGCTTGCTCATGGAAGATTCATACATAATTTCCCATTCACATCCTTAGAATGCTTTAATATAATGGATTAAAGGTGAAATAGGAGAACATTTACCTTAATATTAAATTATCAATGTCATTTGACACCCTCAAGTGTAATTTTATACTAAATATCCTCATGTGATATAGATCGTAAGACATTTTTTTGAGATTGACAAGCTCCATTCTCTCTTCTACATGTTTGTCCATTTTAATCAATGGGACCTCCATAGGATATTTTCAATTCACTATTGGTTTAATGCTAGTATATTTAGTCTTAGGTATTCTATTTACTCATTCAATAGATTACTTGAGTTGTTTTATAAATGATATTTATCAAGTTGTGATATAAAGGAAAATTAAATTAGGGAGGAATGTGCTCATTTCTATAAACTTTTTATATATAGATGATTTCTTTTCTGATAGGATTTATAGTTAACCATTTCTACTATCGAGGGCCAATTTTCTAACTAAGAGTAAGTAGATGGAGAGGTTGTTAGTTTTGGAAAAAATTTATTATGATTGGTGATGGTGTATCTTTGGGTAAATTGAATAGGGTCTTTAGAAATCATGGGGTGAGGATGGGATTCTGCTATTTTAATTATCTCAATGTCATACTATTTTGGGGTAAAGTGAATAGTCAATTTCTTAGAGTAATAATCTTTGGTATCATCAACCAACTGGAAAAATGGAAAAGGAACTCTATTTTTGAATTTGCGAGTGTTTTCTTGGTTAATTAAATTATTAATTCTATTTGTTTTTACTAATTATATATATAGGTGGCCAAGCGGTCTCATCAAATATCATATAAGTATGATTTGGAATTTCATTTGGATCGAGTCCGTGCAAAAAAAAATTGAAAACATTATCCTAGAAAGAATGAATCAAACCCATATAAAATGGGGGGACTTGTCATATTGTATTTGAAAATAATCAATGATGGTTTGATTATAAAATTAACATGTAATATGTTAGCCCCTAATGAACCCTCTTTTGATCTTTTATTAATATGGTTTAAGAGAAGGATGATGGATGGGTACCAAAACTATATTGGATCATCTTACTGAACCTCAATCAAGCACTCCTTCAATGATATTATACAAAGAACAATATGGGTGGGTAGTAAGAAATATGATCTCAATTGTTGTAAATCATATTGTTTTGATCAACTACTCAGAGTTATGATGATAATTCACCTTAGAAGAATGCATATGACTATTTATGAATTCATGGAACAATATAGTAGTCTCAACTATGTTCCCCTATTGACTTCACTAGAAATTTAAAACCATGATTTCATGGACACTAATACAATGTAGTGGATTCATAGTAGCAATGGGAAGTTCAATGACAAGTAATACTACAAGATGAAAACTTAGAGCTCCACTAGAATACCATCATGGCTGTCCAAATTAAACGTAAATGTCATACATACATTATGATTTATTCTCTTATAATGAATCTAGAAAAAAATATCAAACACATGATGAAATGAGAATGGATGGATAATTCGATTTCTCGGCCTACCATTTATATTAAAGAGAAAAAAGAAAGCATTTAAAAACATCTCATTAGCTGTGAGTGAGAAATGGAACTATGGAAGTATGATGCTCATGTATTTTAAATTTATATAATTATATGTACAAGATTGGAACAACACAATGATTTATTCATAATCACTATACAAAGAAACCATATTTATCACCACTAGATAGAAGTTAGGGAATCCATCTTTGGATCGAACTTGAGGAAAAAATGGAAGGATGTTTGACGATAAAGTTCCATTCATTAATGGTTGAACACTATCCATGTATAATGAGTTACATGTTTCGGCAATGTTATAAGTGGTAGTAATGCACAATAGAATGAATGAACAAAAAAATCTAAAATTATTGGGTGTTGAAGGTAGACCGAAGTATCCCCTGGTTATCAAATCTATGAGGTGGATTCCTACATTTATATTAGGGATAAAAGAAAATTTTGAAAGTGTGGAATTTGGAAATCTAGGACCTTTAGGTTTTATAGGTATTTTCCAAACCCACCATTGATTTTTTAATGGTTTCTTTCATCGTTATATTGGAATTTGAACTGCATATGATGCTTAATTATAGTAAATGATCTATTCCCTCAAAAAAATTTCCATTATAAGTGGACTGCCTTATGGATTGAATATGAATCTTAAAATACTATAATGAATTTGAGGTAGAGAACAAGGAATGAACCATGTAAACTCTTATCTAATCAGTTTTATTATATGAATAATTTCACTTAAATCAATATATTTGTGACACATGCATATAGAAAAGCTAGCCAGGTGGAATATGCTTTGTCAAAGAGGGAGATCTTTGAAAAAATAATGATATGGGCCTTGAGAGACCCTAAATATTTCACTTCATTGTTGGATGATGACATGTGAGGTTTGGTTCACTCCCATATTTGTAAACTCCCTTGTAATTCCTCATATGCTCTATTTACTCTTTATTAATAAATGTTCAGACTAGCATCATCCTAAACATAGATATTCTTGGTAAAAATAATAAAAATATTTTATTTAGGAAAGTGTATGGAATATGATTTGAAATATAAAAAATGGTCTATTTATGTGTCACTTTTCCATTTATGGTCACATTTTCACCCTTTAGTAATGAAATAGTTATTGTTGTGGTTAAGGTCAAAAATGAATGACAGAGGGGTTAATCAAAATGATAAGTTTTAAAATGACACAAAAACTAGCCTATATTTAATTTATTGAAGATATTTAGGCCTTATTCTATTATTATACAAATATATGGAAATTTTTAATCATTTTCCTTGATAATTACTTAATTATATTTTTATGTTTTTGGTAATTCCAATCGTTTTTCCCACCCTTGTAAAAGTCCATACCTCCTTTATTTTTGTTTCACCACCATGAGATTTATATCTTGACCAAAACAAGAAAAAATATCTTATCAACATATTTATACAAATTATATATATTATACTATTTCCAAGGGACCAACCCCATTATATTTAAAACGATATCTAATGGATTTCATTCAATAAAGAGGTAAACCCCTTAACCGATCACTTTCATTTTACTTATTCTTTAATCTCCGAAAAACATGTGGTATTTATCATAACATAATATCTTTAGTATCCTAAATATAACTAAATTTTATTATGATTATGAAACCACCATTATCCATCATCTTTCCCATTAAATGGTAAGTGAAAGTATCACTTGTACGTACATACAAAATATTGTCTTCATGTAACGATACAATTAATTTTTCTTCACAATATTTTAGGGATGACTATTACGATGTGTATATTATTTTAATATGATATTTACTAAATATTATAATTATATAATACTAATATCATTTTTACCTTCTTACCTTCTAATCCATTGGAAAATGACAACATTACTTGTGTGTACGTGTGGACTACCACCCCTACAAAGTGATCTGATTTATTTTTCATTTCCATTTTACATGGATATTAATAACAAAAAATTTAACTAATTTATATGTTATAAATTATATTATAATGATTCTATAAATGTGGATTATTACTTACCTTTGTTTTGTTCCATCCTTCTAAAAATGGAAACAATATTCTTGTGTACATATGACATAACATCTCCATGAATGGTGTTATACATTTTTCTGTCTCTTACATTTATAGATGACTGTAAATATATTTAATAACTATATATGATATATATTTATATAATATTTAAAGTCTTTTTTATAATAGAAACATGATAATATTATATGGAACAAAACTTCTAAGATGTAATTTCCATGAAAAATGAAATAGGAAACACCATGAAATGACAATGTTAATAAGGAATAATTAATAAATGGATATTGAAATGTTAAAATTGGATCATATATAATATTATAATGATGTTTATTACTATGTTTTAGAATAATTATAAATATAAATTTATTATGTAAGAGGTTAGATAACATTCAAATAAAGTGGAACTTAGGGTATGAGTTAGATGTTACAATCTTATTTTTTATCGAGATTGATTATGATTAAGTTTCGGATTATAAAATATCATGATCTACCTATCAAGAAAATTATGAAAATTCTTCTCCTTTGGTTATATCATAATATTAAATGTTTTATTTTAATTTTCCTATCATTATGGACTCATGAGACCGAATGAATGTTTTTAAGGAAAACCATATTTATTTTTCTCTTCTCCAGAAAATATTTATTCTTCCATATACATGTTTTTAAAAAAAGAATTAAATGTTATTTTTATTATCCTACAATGATTTTTAATCTCATTTTCCCCATTATTAACTTTTAACAAAAAAATTACAAATAAATCTTCTTGTTATTTTATGAATGATGTATTTTTGAATTTTTTACAAAACTATGAAAGGAATTTTTCTGTTAACATATAAAACATGAATAGAATTTCCCACCATCATGACCAATCAATGATTTGAATCTTGATTTCTATTTTTAATGGTTATTTTCATATAACGTTTTATCATGAATATTTTAAAAATAGATTTTAAATAAGTGATTTCAAAGTTAAAAGGGTTTTTTCCTTCAATAAATGTATCAAGTAATTTTTAAAATGATTTTTCATCTGTGATGACTTACTTTGATTTTAGTTAAACATATATTAGGGATATGATTCAATGCTAATATCCTTATTCATTATCAGGATGGTTTATTATAATAATTTCATGATGTTTTTAAAATAAATTTCTTTTAAATGGGTTATGTTATAATAAAATGATGAAACTTTTATGAAATCCATTTCTTTTCAATGGGTTAAACTATAATGAATTATTTTCAAACCTATTTTCTTTCCATGAGTTATGATATGATGAATTTTTTATAAACTTTTAGCACACATGTGTCTTATTTAAATTATCTTGTAGGTGGACCCAGAGTTATATATCCCTCCAATGCATTGGGTAAATATGGATACCACATAAGATATAATGGGCTGGAAAGGAAAGTGAACCCAGTTTAATAAGGGATGATTAACTATGTGATAATCATGGGATTGAACCTTTAATAATACCATGGTTTTTGGACTGAGCCCAATCTTCCATGATTGTCTTGTAACCAATCCTTTAGTACTAAGGAAATTATTTTTTATGCTTATGTGTATTCCAAAAACTTATATCATAATTAAAAGTTATGATATCATGGCATACATTCATTAATTCCTTTATGATTCATGCTAGATGAACTTCCAAGGATTATTACATGACTCAACATTATGATATATGATATGCAGGGTCTCATTTTAAAATGTTGTTCTCCTCTCTATATACCCTTATACTTTTTTATGATTAAGTGACCATTGATATCTCCCTTATTTATCATTATAGATAATCTAAGATCACCCTTTATTTTGTCCCTTTCCCTAAGTTATAATTAAATTTATTAATTATGAGATCTATAAGAATGGTTATATTTATGATGAATTTAATGTGTTATGAATTAGTTTACTTATGGATTAGTTTTTTATGTATCTAAAATTCCAATTATACTATAGAAATATTATTCTCATATGGATCATTATGTTATGTAAATAATATTCATTTAATCAGATATAATATCCATGTCTAAAACGTTTGGTCCACTATATATAAATCTTCTTCAATAATATTTTATAGATAGGTCCTTAATACGACTTGATTTTCAGAATAAGGATTACACAACTTGTTTTTCACTAATAAAACTTGAATTTTATAAATATTTCTTTTAAATTAATATCTAATTAAGTATGAATTTTTATATTCATCATCACATATAATATGTAATGGTTTTTAGAGGGATAACACTTATTATAAACATGGTGAAAGATAACTCCAAAGCACAAAAGCATCAAGGATCTATCTATGTATTTAAAATTAATGATAAAATAAAAATAATTAATAGTGAACCTTTCACCAGTTGATTGGAACTTCAAATAAGAATTTATTATAGATCACTAAAGAGAAACGGATGAGTTCCTCCCCCCATGCGTACCATAGATCACAATAATATCTATATAATCTAGAAATATCTTTCTTTTACCCATGGCCTCATGGTCTGGTAAAAGCATGATATTAAAGGATAAATGGAAGGAGAGTTAGAGAATTATTTTAGTTTGAGGTGTTCGAATAGGTGCCCTAACACATAAGATTTATCGCAAACAACTATAATTTTAACTGGTTAATATAGTCTCCCAAGAACCATACAGTTTTCCAAACACTAAATAACCATTTCATAAAAAATTCATAATATTTCATATCATTAAAACATTTGATCTATTCCACATAATGGTAGTTTAAAATTTTTTTCAAAATCATATCAAACATTCAAAAAACTCCTAATCATCATCATATGATGGTTGTAATTGATAATGACAGTTTTTATAAAATGTGGTGATTGAACCATGAATTACCATAAAAGAAGATAATCCTTGGAAAAACAACTATGAAAAAATGTATTACACTCTGTCATGGTACACATAAGAAAATACTATGAAATAATATAAGGTTTCATACCTAATTTTTCCTTTTCACGTATATAACCATCAGTCTCTCACTTTCACTAAATGTATCATAGAGTTTTTGAAATTTCACATTAAATCAAATTATATTTAATAAATAATAAAACCATATCAAAAAATGATTCTATATATCTTATAAACACTATTAATGAAATATATCATATATTTTCACAACATATAACAACATATGTAAATAAAATTTAACATACATTCAGATCCTCTTTAAAATTTTGTTTCAAACACTTTTTGTGTTGCTCTCAATGTTTTAGAAAATTTATTCTCATTTACAAAACCAAATTTGTGACCCTCAAAATCATTTGTATCAATGAAATAAATTTTCAATTACTGAATACATAAAATTAAGTAAAGAGAAACCTCTAGAAAATCATCTATAATATTTAAGATACAAATAGATCTAACATGATCTTTATCAAACACATGTATCTAAATACCTATCCCCATTAGTTGTATAATTTACCTTCATAATCAATTATATAATAACTTTTATAATAAATCAGGTAACAATGGGACATGAGGTATGTCAATCCTATATATTCTACTCATACATTCTCAATTTTTCAAGTATATATTAACCGGGATGATGAATTCATTGCATTTCATTCATCTAAGAAGATGATTATATCACATTCCCTTCATCTAAATTGATAGGAAAATCCAAAGAACCATTTCTAGGTATGAGTGTAGACTTATTTAGTCTATATAAATTGAGGTACTATATGTTATACTCATTATACAGAAGGACAAATTTTAATTTTGTTAAGCCCCACATGATTAAAATATCACCAACATACCCAATCACCCATCTATTATCTATGCACTAATCATTGTATAAGAAATGTTTAAAAGTATGAATGTTATCATGCTATATATATTTACAACCTTAGTCATGGTGAATCAATATGAAACATCTACCCCTTCATTACAATTATAGATTATATAACACTTCATGTGGTGTACCTGGTGTCTCGCATGAGTATATTCTATATCTCTATGAGAAATAACACCAATGATTACCTTCTAATTTTATAAAAAAGTATAGTACCCTCTCTCAAAAATGTTATAGGGATAAAAAACCAAAGGTATTTTAGGTCAACTTTCATTTTAATTCACACTATATATGCATCCAACATTAATAAATGATAAAGTGAATATTTCCTTTTTTAAAATCTTACATTTTATGTTATTAAAATCTTTTATAATTACTAAACAAATCATATATATTAACCTATATTATTATATCACATACGATAGGCCACTAAAGAGGACTTATGATTTCTACACTTTTAGGGTTTTGTTGATCATATTACATCTTATATACTCGCTATCACATATTTATATAACCCTTTGATAAAACCTCCCACTAAATCATTTTGGTGAGTAAAATATATAAATAATGTCTATTTGAATAATAGGAAGACTTAGGAATCATATTCTTAATTTTAAACTCATTAAACATAGTATTGAAACAACTTTTCTTCAAAACATTCAATTATTACAATGTTATAATTATTTGTTTACATATATCCCTTTTTAATTTTAATATCATTTCCATTCCTGGAACTTTTAGACTAAACATTTTCTTTGAGATCATTCAGTAAATAATAAAACTATTTTTATTTTTATTTTCCAATACATCCTAAAATCCTTTATAGATATAAATTGACTTTCACATCATTATGGTAACTAAATATTAATTTCAAATTTTCATTAAAAACAAAAACTAAATCATCTTTATATATTAATTGAGGTTATGTTATAATTATTAATAGATTAATATTTTATTTGTTACATTTCTAACATATCTAACTCTATATATACTCCAAATAGACTTTTAGAAACAATATGTTTTCCATAATATCATTATATAAATCAAAAACTTATTTTTATTCTTGAAATATCACTTATTTTCTCTAAGTGATAATATTTAACAAATAGAATATTATATCCATATCATATATATAATTCAATATATGTGGGAAAATATTCTAAGATAAGACTTTATTTTATAAAATATGCCACTAAATGGTGATTAGAAATATTTTTTTTCATACATTAATATGTAAATTGGATAAAACACTTTTGTCCTAGATAAAACTTCTTTTATCATTATTTTATTCTCAAACTTATTATAGAATAAGATTATTCGTAAACCTAGTATATAAAAAACAATAATATCATATTTTTATAAAACAACCATTATTTAAAATAACCTCCTATCATATAAGAGAAAATAAATTGGATTTTGAATTTAGATATTTTATTTTAGAATCATCTAAAAAACTTATTAGCATGGACTATATATAACCTGTCTTATTTTCATTCTAGGAATAACTTTTACCCTTTATTTTTTGTACAATCCTCAATTTACTTGGTCCTGAATCTACTATGTACATCTCAGAAATCCTAAACATATTGAGGATATCAGGTATTGTTTTTGAACTCATTCTTATTATAATCCAAAATGTACCAACCTAATCATTCTAATAGTTATTCTGGAAATATGTATGTGTTAATATCATTGTTGAGAGGTGATACCCATCTCTCAATGTCATTTTCTAACTTAATAATATTAAATACATGAGTGTAGATCATAGTACATTAATATATCATGTACTAAAATAGTTCCATCAATACATCATAACTATTTTACCTCACTAGATTCTAAGAGAGCCATTTGAAGTTATCTATCATCTTGAATGAATCCATGTTTTCATGTTTCTTTTTAACAAGGATTTAATATATTAAAAAAATAGATACTTTATCAAAACATTTTATATATTTTTCATAAGTATCTATATTAGTTTTTAGAATGGATTCACCAATTTGTTTCTCTTGAAGCGTTTTCTATTTCACATAAAACTATCTTTATGGTTTAAAAACTATTCTTAAGAATTATTAAAAAGATAGAAAATTGATTCTATTATGTTTTTATTTATACAAGATAGATCTTTAATTTATACTTGAATATGGTGATGATTACAATATATGTAAAAGATAATATTTTATTATATGAGTGTCATGTTTTAAATTTATTTAATATGGGCTGTTATTAATTTTTCTCCCACTAAAATGATGAGATATTTTAATATACATTATTTCAAATTGGGGGATTCAATACATCTTTCATATAATGATTCATAAAATATGGTATTAAAATCATCACTCTAAGTATTTAGGTAGTTCATGATTTCAATCAAATCATATATAACACTTGTATAGTTGATTGGAAGACTCATTTCCCAATCAATCATATAGATAAATCCAATATTTTTCTAATTGTATCATTACCAATGGTTTCCAAACTATGATTTACATATATGAAATTTAAAAAACAAGTCACCTGAGACATAGGGTCACCTAATTAGACATTTTTCTTATACAAGATAACCCTTGGGAATCCTTATTTATCATGGCCCTAACCCATTAGATGATCAGGATTTTTAAAATTCTTTTCTTTAGAAGTAATATAAAACATAGTATTTTTAAAAGGGGACTAATATCATTAGATTATCTCTACTATTATATTTACATATATTCATGATTCCAATGATTTAGTTTTTAATCCGTATTCCTTCCAACAAATCAATATATTCAAAACATGATGTGTAACTCCTTACAAAACTCATAACCCATCATACTAATCCAAATTAAAAGTCAAAAATATACAAACATATTAATATGAATCCCATGAATACGGTATATTAAACAATTTAATGTAAAGGATGAAAATAATAATAAACCAATAATCCTCAAAAGATTAAGCATTTAATAATAGGTAACCAACCTACCCTTTTCTAAATAAGGCATAATATTCCAGGCAAGTGCGTATTAAAAAAATCCATCTACCAATGAATATTTACTCAGGATAGATATCAATTCCATCATAATTTTAAGAACTAATATCTAAAAAATATGATTATATTGTAAAATCAATATGATAACCTAATAAAAACAAATTTCAAGGTAGAAAAATAAGTATATTATTATAAATATAATATAAATCATTATATACATATATAATCATTTTAATAAGTAGCTTTACATGTTTAAATTAAATCATACATCACAATTTATCATATAAAAAAATTATATTCATTAATAATAAATAAAGGAATAAAACAAAATAAATTAGAATTACATGAAATTAGATAATTGATAAACCTTTAATAACAACCCATAAATAGATTGTCAAAATTTTACCATTTAGACATTCATATACATAAATAATTTAATTTCACAAAATACTAAAATTTCATATTATCATTTTTTTATTAAGTATAAACTGACTCATACTTCAAAATATGTGATATTTGTATTATCAGATATATTATTGAATAATAGTCACTTCATATTTTATACAAATATATTACATAAGTCAAATATCATATATTTATTGAGACATGGTTTGAAATATAAACATTTTATATTTAGATTTATGATATAATCATAAGATAATAAAAAAACTTTTATATTTAACTATATTTAAACCATGTAAATCCATTTTAACATAGTGTAAATCTACTAAAAAAAATTTGGGCCTTTGCCGACTAAGTTATTTTTTTGAGAATTTTAACCAAAAAATATTTTTTATAAATTCCCCTCAAAAGTGGATGGATTATGACATGGTGTTCCATAAGTATAACTATTTTAATAATAAACCCATTCATATGTTTCATGATACTATTATATTTGGTCCTATAGTTATTCAATAGATCTAAAACACTTTAAGAAGTTGTTTTGGAGTGGAATCCCATTCATGTTATCTTTCCATTTTGGGTTGTATGTTTTGGACAATAAATTTCACTTATATTGGGTGTTTTGAGGAACAAGTTATAAGGTAATTGTTTGTTGAAATTTTAAAATATTCAATGATATAGACTGGATTATGGTCTAGGAAGTTTTTAGAAAAAATATCTATTATTAACTGAACTATGATATGGTTTGTTGAAAACTTAAGTAGAGGACCTATTTTAACATATTCTATGTCTTGATTCCCAGAAAATTTGTTTTTCTAGTTTTCCTCCATCATTAATATGTCAAATCATAATGTGGTTACTTTTATTGGATATCATTGAATAGATTTAGTGGGATTAAACTTTTCATAAATGTAATAGATCATAACACCAATACCTAAAAAATAATATTTTAAAATATATACATTTTGAATGAATAATTAGTCATAGAAAATAATGGTATACTATGAACTGACTGATCTATGCTTCAAGTAGGTGCTGGATATATATCTTCAAGGAGAAAATGAGAGGATACTACATCATAGGGTATCCAAAAAAATCTCCCAAATCACTAAATACTCAAGATGGATCCCCCCCATGTCTATGGTCTATTAAAATATATTTTGAAAGATTGGTGGAATTAAAGATATAGAATCATCCTATTTTGAGGAGTTCTAATAGGAGTCTCAACTCATTAGAATTCCCACACACTTTATGAGGATCAAACAAACTATTATAGGAATCCAGGAACCAAATATTGGATTATACATTAACTAATAACTATAGAAAACAATCCAAATAATCTCACTATTTAAATTGTTTTTTTTTCAATTATCATAATGAATATTTTATTTATAAGTAGTCATATCAAATATTCAAGTTCATTATAATAATCATTACTATATTCTTTTAATTGATGGTGACAACTAGTGTAGAAGATGGTGTTTGAACCATTAATTACCATATAAAATAATAATCACATTAATTAACGTATGTTCTGGTTCACATATGAATTGATCATAATGAATTCTAAACCACCATGTTTTGGTAAAAAGTTTAGTTGAAATATACTTCAATATATATATACATTTAAAATAATTCATCCCATAGATCATATGTTGACCATAAACTAGAAAAACATAATGGTATTAATATTAATTAAATACATTGGGGAGAGGCATACTTTATAATCATCCTCAAGTTGAGAAATGTGGTTAGTATTGGAGAAAACCCCCTATAATTTTAACAAGCTAGATTTCTTTATCTATTATTATTATTTGATTAATACTATTTATCTAAAAATAACTATGGATAATGTATTTTTGAACCTCTATATTTTTTTTATTTTCCTGTACCTATACTGTGGGATTTATGCTACTAATAAATGTCTCATGTTTTTATGAATTATTATATGCATGTTCATTATTATTCCTAAATGAGAGTATCAAATAATGTAATGAACTGTGTATTAGTTACATTGAATAATGTGTTAATAATGGAAAAGGTGGAAATTTTGGGTGAATAAAAAGAAGGTTACTTTAATTTTTTTGCTCTGGTTGGAGGGAATATTTTTGATCCAGGATTCACTATAGAATCCTAAGGGTTTTATAAGTATAAAATGGATCAAGTGTTTAGTTATTATGAATCTATAATGAGTAGATACTTCAGGATGAGTTTTATTATAAATATTGGATGAAATATTAGTTATAATCAAACAGTTTATGATGATATTATTGGTGGTTTTGATATGGTTTGAGTTCCAATCAGATGTTTTGGAGTTTTTAAGAGGAATGGGGAAGTTTCACCTACAAATAAATTTTGTAGATGACATTGGTTACCTTTTAGATGCTCATTTGGTTCCCATAGATATTGGAAATGGATTTGGTTCTTAGGTGGTTGGACTGGGTACCTGATGACCATCCAGCAGGTATCAAATAAGCCTAGATCCAATTATTCATTAAAGAGGACCATTTTAGGAATTGTTCCTCTAATATTATAAACCCATTACCTATATTTGGATTTAAGTTTTATTTATCTAAGTGTAGGTATCATTAAAACCTTTCTATTTCCATCTTCTTCCCAGTATTATTTTGAATGATTTATAGATGATTTGAAGAGGTTTATTCTGCTAAAACCAAGTTAAACTACTGTTTTCGTCCTTTTCCCCTTCATTATCTTTTTTTGTTTTTTCTTATCTCCTAGGTTAGGTATTGAGATTGAATTCATATGAGAGATGGTTGAATTTATCCAAATACTTAAAGCTCTCTCTATATTTTTTTAAACAAATTCTCTTTGATTTTGTCTCATTCAAAATATCCTTTGTTTAATGGAAATTATTTGAATGAAATTAATTTAGGTCTTTATGATTTTATATTGTAATTCAGGAATAATTAGGTTATTTTTCTATGGTTGTTTACGATGTTATTTCCATGGGTGAAAATCATTAGCCTCACAACTAGGGATTTATTGGGAATTATCCCAATTTTATCATACTAGATTATTTATTAGAGTTAGTTTCATATATAATATTTTTTCTAATAATTATGAAGAGATATTTAGTGGTCATTAGAGTATATGTTTTGGTGATCATTGGTATTGATAAATTTCATCAAATGATATGTTTGGGGTTTCTCAACATCATTAGTAAATCATCATGATATGCCTAGAATAAGATAGACACTATTTTAAAAAATTTATATTTAGTAATGATAATTTATTTTTAGAAGTATGAAATTATAGGTTTTAATGATATTTACATTTTAAAAAATAAATTTTTTTTAAGGTAGGTTTTATGATAAACCATTGGATTAATGTTTTTTTAAATTTCCTTAAGACCATGTAAAAAATCTCATGTTAATAATCATGATTTTCAAGTTAATATATTGGGTGAGTATATAAATTTTTTTATATCATAAATAGGTCTTTTCATTGAATTATGACATATCTTATCATATTCCTAGATAATCCTTATATCTTTTGACTTGATAATTTTCTTTTATAATAGGTTAGTTATGATATAAATTCTTGTTTTTTGTGAGAAAACATAGCATGTTGCTTTTGTTTATCAACAAATGTATAACGAGATATCAAAATAGAGGGTTAAAAGGACATAAAATTGATTTTAAAAACACATAATCCATTTAATCCGGATTAAATGATTCTAGGGGTGATCATTTTAGATCATTACAAGATAAATAAGTTATAAATCAATGATATAGAATTAAATTTTTTTTTGTTTCAGTGATGTGATGGTGGGTTGGTTAGGTGAAATTTAATGATAAATCGTCTTTATGAATATATTTTTTTTTATAGAATGTTACTTTGAAAAAAATTAATTTTTTAAAACACTAAATTTTTTTCCTTATACTAATTATAATGTTTCTTGGGAAGTTTTTGGTATTAAACTTGTATCAAGATTTCATAAAACCACTTCATCCCTTGGAAATCAAATTTTTTTACTCTCAAAAAAATTTAGGTTGTAAATGAAAGTTTAAAATATATTTATAAGCTTATTTTTTAAGTAGTAAAATTTTAGAGTGTGAAAACTATCCTTGATTTTTTGAATCTCCTTGCAAATAAAATTATTTCCTCATAATAGTTTCAAATAATAAAAAAAAAATTTAAAAAAACCTTTACTTATGTGTTATAATCATAAACACAATATTTTTGTATTGCATAATTCTTCCTTGTATTATAATAAAAATCTTACAGTTATCAAAAAGTATACCTAAAATAATACTTATTGGAAAAATATATTTTACCCATTTAATAATTTAAAATATATAGCTTATAACCTTAGTGAAATCAGAGGTAAAACACAATATTGTTTTGGGAAATCATATAATATTCCATAAATTTTATATAAATACTTAGGACTTGTTTATATATTAATTAATTTCACCGGTGTTATTTCAGATTGGTTACCTAGAGCTCATATATGATTTATTATATGCGAATTTGTAATTTTAATTACATTATGCTGTTATAGTTTTAGATATCTACTATCTATACTAAAACCGGCTTTCTCCAAGCCTACGTGTCTCCTTCCCCTTCAGCCATGTTCCCTTACTAGAAAAAACCCTCCGCTTTCACGTCCTCCCTCTAGCAATGCAATCGGCCTCAACCTCTCACGCTCGCCCGTGAAGCCTCCGATTTTGGGTTCCTTCGTCGGGATACCTTCCACCGTCCGGAAACCTTGCTCCTTCATCCGCGACACTATCGGGCTCCCCCCAGGCGCTCTCCCAACATCCCTCTGAATTAGGGTTCCTGGCTTACCCTTTCAGTGTCACGGCTGGGATTACATTAATCATGACATAGGGTTACTGCATACGTCCCTGTCCGGTGATGGCTATCCCTCAAATCATCTTTCTCCTGCTCCCAGTTTCAGCATACCATACTAACCTGTTCCATCGCGCACTCGGATATCTGTTGACATTTCTTCCAGCTCGTGAACCCCTTTACACCGGACCGCACAACGTCAGGCTATTCGTCTATATTCCTCCTTCCCTTCCTTCCACCCACATTGAATTTCATTGTAGCTACTTATTGCTGTTGTTCGTCCATACCTTTGACCCCCTAACTGTTTGAAATTTCAGGCTGGCATTGCAGGGTTTTTTTCGTTTGCAATTCCAACCGAAGTCACTTACCCTTCTCCGCACGGCTATTGTGTCTTCTATTCCCTCCCGTATCATCTTCTCACTTCAGGTATGAACAAAACTGCATAATGGAAAACCTTAATTCTTGCAACCGCATTTTAGATATATTTTCAGTTCTTTAACAGGTCGGCTTCATTTACTATTTTATGCTCATTCTTTTACACTTTTAATGAAATAAACTTCTACTGTGGTTTCTTATACCAGTTTCCTTGCAACTTAATTCAATTCCATTTTGGTTTATCATTTCGATGTCCAACTGTATATTTACTTATCTAAAATTACATTACCTATTTCGAAAAAATAAACCTCTTCTATGGTCTGCTATTTGAATTGCCTTTAACTTTTTTCGACTTTAATTTGGTTATGCATGTGAATATCCAAATGATTATTTGGTTGTATGATATTACATTTACTGAAATAAAAAAATGTCTTCTCTTCTCTGTTGTAGCCTATAAGGTCTGCTGTGGTCTGTTTTCAATTTCAACTAAAGTTACGTTCCCTTCTCCCCACACTTGGTGCAACTCAATTTGTTCATTTTTTTGTCAAACTGATCCATCTTTTATTCCATACAAGTACGTAGATTCTTTTCATGATTAACCTCCTATTTTCCTTTTTGATGAGTATGTAAGAAGTTACATGATTCACTAAAGATTTATACTTTTCTGTGCATACATGTTTTGTATCATTTTCCCTCTTTGAAACTTCCTTTACACGACCTGAATGTAGAACATTAATGCGGTTGGCTGGAAACGGGTTTCAATGAGAGGATGCAACACCCATGGATTAAGTTATTTCAATTTTTTATGATGTGTTTTTTTATTTTTATTATAGGAGGGTTAACATGTTCATTTTATTTCTAATTTGTTCCTATTTTTTTCAAACAGGTCCAACATTTATTCCATACAAGTGCGCATATTCTATTCATGATTATTATCCTATTTCCGACATTGATGTGTATATAAGGAATTATTAGAGTTAATGAATATGTTATCTTTTCATTTATTTTCACATTTCTCTTTTTTATTATTACAACCACTTTCTTATCTTTTATTTATCTTTCAGTTTTTATTTCATTTCCCACATTACATTTATTGTGATCGGAATTGAAAATGAATTACTCATTGTACGAAACAAGAATGGCGAATGAGGGAAGATTTGCACAAGAAAAATGAAAAGGAAGACTGAGATGAGATATTCTGCTCTACTATCTTGGTAATAATACTTATTTATTGTTTCATTAGTTTTTATTAATTTTATTAGAAAACTTAGGTGCAATAAATAGTGTTCTGTATATTTTTTTATTTGGAAGTTCTCATAGAGGACATTTCAGTACAAATTATCTGTAGGTTGATTATAAATTTTCCATGCTGGACGATTTTCAGGCAGCATGCTTTTCATGCTGGACAGTTTTCATGACATGCTAGATGGTTTTCATGAAAGATGTTTTTTATCAGTTTTTGTTGCTCGATGTTTTATCATTAAGTTGGACGTTACTCAATACGGAATAGGAAAATGGGGGAGGTTTTTGATACTCGATGTTTTAATGCAGATTGTTTGGTTTCTATTACTCCTGGTAAACATCATTAAAAACAGGGTGTTATGTTCTACATTCAGTTTTTCAAGTTTATGGACAGTTTTCTAGGTGTAAGTTACCCATTTAATGAAATATCATTCTCTTCTACTCATCGTAAAATGTTTTCTGTGTTGTTTCACTATCATCTAATTGTTTTACCAGTATTTGTGAATACAACAACAAGAATTGGTATTGAATGCATGTATTGTGTCGTAAAATTGGGAAGTTAACCTCTGTTTCAACCGTCAGATGCTTGCAGGTAATTTGTGCATGAATTTTCCTGAATTCAATATGAAAATTCTAGACACTTGCTTTTCAGTTTGATTATTTTCCTATCAAGTAGATGTTACTATTCTAATTTTTTTCATTTGTCATTTGTTCATTGCAATTCAACAACTTTAGGACTGACTTCTAGATTGTGGTTTTACTTTTATAGAAGGTGAAACTGAAATAACACCTCTAGCCAGACATCCTATGGATCAAACCTCTGGGACCCTCCAATGACATTTTTTTCAAGATTCTCTATCCAAGGTAGCATATCTATCTTATTCAAGACACAACATTTGTATTTTATTTCCTGGCTATGTCTTCTCTTCGAGGGACATGTTTGTTCAGAAGATGCAACCAGGGTCTACTTCGATTGTCTTCAAAATAGGTTTTTAGGTAGTTTGTACTATTTTCCACGATCCATTAAACCCATAGTTGATGTGTTTCTAGTGAGTATGTTATGTTCACTAATTTCCCATGGATGTCACTACTATGGGAAAATATATTAATGTTTTCATATAAATATTCAGAAATATTTCAATATATTAAATGAAAAATCACATTAAACAGTTACAATGATTTCGAGATTTTATTGGATTACTACATCACTTGAATATTATGCATTTTAGTTCAATTAGATTTAAAAACAGTTCACAATAGACCTTCAATATTTTAGTCAATTGTATCTGTAATTTCAATATCCTGTTTCATACCTTAACTTCCTATAGTTTTTATTAGTACGAATCGGTAGTATACTGAAACTGCAATCTTTACTGTTGAGGGGAGAATATCTAATGTCTTAGTCTGTCAAATTGAATATTTGTTTAACACTGCATGTCTGAGTGAAGACAATGCCTTGATAGATGTTATCACCTAGAGTATTACTGACATTCATAAGGTGTTATTTTACTATTTAATAACATTTTTTCCTGTTTTCTGGTCAGGAAAACAGCTAGACAGCACCTCACGCACTTCTTGAAGATAGAATAATTTAGTTGTTGGAAGCAGAAACAGACATCCAGGTTTGTTTTTTAGTTTGTTTTCAATGTATTTGATGGTTTCCACCCACCACTTTATAGTGTATGCATGTCATTTCTGATTTAATGTGCAGGTATCTCTAAAAGTCATTAAATGTGCAGGATTGATGTCACTGTTATCCAAGATTTGATTTACTCATCTCTGCAATGGACCTTTGAGAGACCATATAGGTAAATATCTCCTTTTTTGGTGCACTCTATTACTGATTTTGTATTATTGAAGAACATATTTAATGATAACAGAACATGTGTTTTGTACCCCCCCCCCCCCCACCCACATGCATGTCACCATCTTACTATCAATACATTGACATCCTCTTGTATGGCATGATTTTAGTACGCCATATTTAATCGATTCCATCAAAAATTCATTGTTAATATGTAAAATAGGAACTACATTTAGGAAGACACACTAATGTGTTTATTTTCTTGAGTTCTGATTTGATCATGTGCAGTTATATTATAGGATATATTTGTGTTTTGAACTAATATTTTTCAGTTTCTCATTATTTCAGTGCATGTGAAGGGGGTGCATACCCGTATGTGGTGGTTCCTACTCTGAAGACCACACCCACTAATGGACTGGGGTTGACCTGCAGGAACTGTCTAGCTGCTGACAGGTTAACTACACCACCTGTTTGGGGTTATAAACCCAAAAATTCTTCTCCCTTTCATTTAATTTTATTTCGTTTAGTTAATTTTATACTTAATAACAATTTTTTCCTCTTTTATGGGCTGGACAAAAACTGGACAGCACCTCACGCAGCTGTTGAAGATCGATTCATACTGTTAGAAGCTGAAACAAACATCCATGTTCCTATTTTTACTTTGATTTCAATGTAGTTTATGGTTTACACATTCCTTTTTAAAGTATATGTGAGTCATTTCCCATTAATTGTGCAGGTTTCTCTAAAAGACATTTAATGTGCAGGTATAAGGTCACTATTATCCAATATGTGATTTCATGATCACCATAATGGATATTTCAGAGACTATTTATGTAAATATCTCCTTGGTCAATGCACTCTACTACTGTTGTTGTTCCATTTTAGAAAACTAATAAAAAAATTCTTATTGCACATTTTTTGACAACGCTTCATGTTTAGTAACAAACTACAAAATTACACTTAAATATTCCGGATTATAGTTCTCCATTAGACTGTTATCATCAGGAGGTTATCATATTTGATGGATGACTTCGACTTCTCACTTTCTACTCCGAACGACTTGCTTCAGCGTCTGTCATTTACATATGATATAAATCGATTCCTTCGATAAAGCTTCGGCTCTGGAATTTTGTTGCTTAAATAGGAGGTAACCGTGCATTTACCCAAACCTTCTTAACTCTTAAATGTTGATTGATTCATTTTCCATTCATTGTCTTCCCATTTGAAGGTGTTCTGTTGAAGAGGATGGGGCCTCAATTCATCCACACACACATTATCTTTTTTTTTCAAATATTCACTCAGGTTTGTCTTCTATACCCAGAATCATTACGGGTTTTAAGAAATTATCGATACCTATTAATTTTGTTCTATAATGTTATTTTAGTACCCAATATTAAACTTCATGGTTATTCCCCTAGCACAATCTGTTCTACTTTCGGCATCACCATCCACTACTGTGGGCAAAGCCCGAAAAGTTCTCCAGGAAGCCCTTCCTGTCAATATTGAAGGTTATGCAGACATCTTACATAACTAAAGATTCAGAGCAGGTATATTCTCCTAATATTGACGAAATTTACTCCCTTCTGTCCATCATACATTATTTTCAGTTAAACTATATTTAATGACACTGTTACTATATATCTTATATTCGAATACTCCAGCTCTCCCTACCATACATATGTTCGACTATTCATTCTTCAACATTCACTCTTAGGAGAGTTTCTCTTGATTTCCTCATCACATCAACGTCTACTGCCTAATATGATAACTGTATCCTATTACTTTCAATATATAATTATTCCTCTGTAATTGCTATAATTAAATATATATTTCATTAAGATCACTATAACTATCACTCAATACATGGACTGTTTAATAATTACAGTGGTTTATAGATAGATTATATGTAATGGTTTTCGGTACATTATTATATTCTCTTTCTTGACAATTAAATATAAATTTTCACAATACAAACAAGAAATCACCTTCGACATGTAGAGGTGAGGATTCAAAGAAGACTACTCAGGAAACAACGAAAAACAGGTTATCTTATTTGTATTATGTACACCTTAAAGTGTCCCTTTATTTATCATTCAACTTGCTTACATATTTAAAATATTTACACTATTGCAGGATAATGATCTCTTGAGAATATTACTGCAATTGAACGTCTAACACCCATAGGATGCACTCAAAGCAGAGCATGAACGCCATTGTCACCTATACCCATTGATGGTAACCTCGTATTGTGTCCATTTCATTTCATTTGCTTCAATTATGCAAAACAATTTATTAAAAATTGGTAAAACTAACCTATTGTTGTCTGACAATATATATTGTTACTGAAATATCACAGTTTCATGACCAATAACTATTGAATGTTTTTCTGCAGGTAAATCTATCACACCAACTTACAACATGCAATGTCAAATACACCTTCCATTTTCATTGTTAACCATAAATGGTGAGTTCCTTTTAATATACTCATAAGGATTATTTTCATTCGATAATGAAAAAAATATCCATATATTGGAAAAATTTATCATCTCTCTGTTTTACAGTTTACCATCAATGTTTTAATCTGCCCAGATGGAAAATGCTAATTGGGCTATGCTGGAAAAGTAATCATCAACTTTTATTTCAGTAATAACAAAGAAAAAACTAATTGTTTCTTATCACAAAGTATATTTATATCATTGAAAAAAAATAAATCCTGAAGAAAATCATTGTACGGAGGAACTTAAATGAAATATTGTGGTAATTAAATGTTCCCTTGGAGATTGGACATGCTACAGCTTCCAGTTTCCCTTCACTGGAAGCCCATGTGGATTTCCACTTTAGGTTTTGTTCTCTGCATCTCCTTTGATAATTTTGTACCCATTCCCATTTAAATGTGTATCTTTTGTAAAAAAATATAGTTGGATAGAATCATTTCCTGGAATGATTTCTTTTAAAAGGAAATGGATACTCATGTTTTCAAGCATTGTTTTTGTTATAATCTGTTTTGTATTACACTGAGTTGTAGTGCCTTACAAACAACATACCTTAAATACACTTATTCGGTTGCAGATCCAAATACAAATTTTTTTTTCTGTTACAATCTATTATAATCTGTTTTATATTAAAGTGAGTTTTAGTACCATATCGAATTTGTTAAAATGTTTTCTAACAGGTTGAAATTAGTTACCCGGATCGGGTCTACAACCAAGATCTTGCAATTTGAGGAAGGTCAGGTATGTACAAAAAATTATCCTCTATTGTCAATTTTAATAGACGAAGATTGTTCATGTGTTCAAGTGTCACCTATATAGTTTGTCCTTTCATTATTAAGAGGTCCATATGAAATTGTGTTTTTTTATATGAGACTGTTTTCATCTACTTCTTATCCATCACCAACCATGAAGACAAATGGATTGATTCATTTATAATGAAGAATAAATCTATCATACTCGTCCTAATAATTATTGCGCCACCTCTATAGGACTCCATTTCATCTCCTGCCTAACTATTTCCTCGCACTGACCATTTTCAGATTCTCCCATGCTGCATTGTATAATGCAATGGGTAAGCAGTTTGGTATGTATTGCTCTGGTGCTTTCCTATTTTTTTGTTGCTAAGGTTTTTTCCTATATCATTTTTAGGTCTACAATGGGGTTGGTTGATGCAGCATTTGGGTGACTTCGTGTTCTTTGGAAGCTTGATTTTTTCCTTTTGTTTGACACATGTTGTCTCTTACACTAAGATTTCTATCTCAATATATGACTTCATACTCCCACTAATTTTGTACATTCTATTTCATTTTATGAACCACTCATTTTTTTAAACATTACAAATATTAATATGAATTAATATGTTTCAAAAGAGGTATTTTATTATTGATAATAAGAATTTTTTATAGTTTTGTGCATTCGCACGGGCGGAGTACTAGTTAGTATTAAACCGTGCCTATCAATTTTAATGTAAAAAATCATGACAGTTATTATGATTTATTTATTATGATCACGGTTATTACTTTGATAGTTTATGGGAAAGTAATAATGGGGTATATGTATATGTGTTATTTCTATATAAACTATTATGTAGTTACTTCATAAATGCGAGCTTGGTGTTCAAATGGGATCCTAGTGCCCACACTATATATACCTCGTCCCCTTTCCCACAAGTCAGGCTCAGGCCATGACTTTAGATACCCCTTCCAATTTCCCATGGGATAATTTAAGGCCTTGACTTTTGAAGTGCACTTGGGTGGAATTAGAGTTAAGATTTATTTACCCGCATATTGGATGGTATAATCTACAAGTTTTCATAGCCTCTAACCTGACATCAATATCATCCATTTCTATGGTAGGGGAGTTCAGGTGAGTACATGTTCATACCCTCTAATTATATGGTGTTGTAAATTTTAGATGATATGGTTTCATATATCTATATTATTGTTTTTATTCTCTTCTCTATTTTTAATGTGAAGCTATACTTGATTTCATGTAAAAATATAAGTTTTATTGTACTTATATAAAAGAATATGAATCTTTAAATATATACATGACCATTCATTACTGATTTGAGGCACATTGGTGGTTTTGTATTGATTAAGAGAATGTCAGCACGCTATATGGAAACTCTATTAGACATGTGGAATTTCTTGGGTTGTTTTCTAGGAACCTCGTAATCAATGGAGTGTTCGTGTATTTTATATTCTATAGTACAATAAGATTAATACTCTTCGTGGGTTGAGGAGATGAACAGATTCCTTTTAGTGTTTCTGGAAGATGAGTGAAGTGGACATGTGATGACTATTGTATTTTGTATCTTTGACATTTCCACACATGGAACGTTCCCTTAGTGGTCCCTAATGCCACATTTTCTTTTCCTTAGTTGTGTATAGATTATTATAGTTAGTTTCTCGTGTTTTTGGAATTTACATGAGTTTTTGGGTTGGTTCATTGTACTTACATTTATCATATAGTTATTGAATTTACTATTATTCTTATTTTCTGACATACATGTATATGTTGATAGTGCGATATGGGGGTTTTACCCATATTTTAGATGAAACCTAGGGTCTTTCTTGTTTTTTATATAACTTCCCTTTGGTTTTTCTATATTTTATAGATTAAAATCCACATGCCACATATATTTCATTAACCTTTGGCATTTAAAATAGCCTATAGTGACTAAATGGATTACCTAATGTTTTATGATGATGTTATCTAGTTACAAATAAAGTATTTATGTCACAACCATTACAAAGATGTATCAAAGTGATATCAAGATAATATGATCTTAACATTTCCTATAGAAGAGAGAGGACCATTGAGACTTGATAAGTAACTCATAAACATGCATAATCAGCCTTTTTCTATGGAATCTCATGTTTTCTGAGGATTTATTTATAGTGAGTATGAAATGAACATTGGGGTGAGGTCATTAAAAAATCTTGAGTATGATCTGGTAAAACTCAAGAAGTGTCTTGGGCTTGACTAGGAGCTATAATTGTTCTGAAATGATTCATCATACATATAGAATGACATTCAGACATAAAAATATCTTTTATTTCCTAATTTATATATTTTATGTGATTTAATTAGTTATATAACATCTAATAATGTAAATTTTTCATTCACATATACCTCATCAGGAGTTAACTAATTAATTAATGTCACTCACATACCTCTTTGAATGAGAGCATGTTACTTAGCTCTATTTACATTCGTTATTGATAATTCTGTCTATTCTTAGTTTTTATTTTTCTTTGTTAAATTAAATTTTTACCTTAGTGAGCTATGTTCTTTCTACTAGAAATTTTTGAACATCTTATATATATTAAATACCTTATCATGTTCCCTCCATCATTTTTATGATGATTTTTTAATATTCCCTCAGTTCTTTTTTAGGAATTTATTATGGATTATACTATATATGGATTATTTTTATTTTTATTATGAGAATTCCTAAGTATCATTTACTTAATCATGTAATATATTACTTATTGGAGTTGTATTTATAATGTTTTTTTAGGTTCTTTACCTCCAACATTTTTAATTATTCACCCAGTTCCATGATTTTTTTTATATCAATAGGCAAGAAGGTTTTTTTTAATAATTTAAAAGTTAAAAAATGGTTTAATAATTAAGGTTTTAAAATGGAAATGGTTTAATAAATTTATGTTTTAATGTTATTTTTTAAAAGTGGTGGTTATAAAAAAATAAATAAATTTTATTAAGAAAATTCAAAAAAATTATTGAAATTTATATGTTGAATGAGTTAATTTAATAAATATGGTATTTCAAAAATAAACTAGACATTTAATTTTAGTACGAGAATTTATTTCCATAAAATATATATATAATTACCAAATTTTGTAAAGGTAATTGTTTTAAAAATGGTTTAAATCTATGATTTTTAGGGGGAATAGGGATAATTTTAAAAGAATTAGAAACCAGTGGCAGAGTATACATATGATAGACTTGTACACACTAATGGAAGAGAGTAATATCATGGTTGGGGTAGTTTTGTGGTTGTATTTTAGGATCTAAAGTATTTTATTATATATTGATAAGAGAAATAATATGTTATAAGAAGTGGTACTAACTTTGTAAATAATCCATAATATATATACCAAAGTGTCTATCATTAGTAAAGTTAATAAATATTAGAGATTTTGGTGTTTTTTGGTTGTATTTATTTTTTGATTCATGCATCAGAAGCATGGTGAGTATTTAGGATGAGTGATGGTGTTTAATTAAGAACATATCATTTGAAGATAGACTATATTTTGGTATAATGATTTTATTTAGTGGTAATAGAGGTTGTATCATTTATAAGAAATATATATGAATAGATATATGAGTGGTTTCAGATGCATAAGAGTTTTATAATTTCATTTATTCCATATGGATGTTTTCGCTTTGAGGTATTCTATGAATTGGTTTGAAAATTTGGGGTTTTCCATCAAGAGTGGGGTGGAAACCTTTGTTCAATCTACGAAGAGTTTTCATGGATTGTGGTCTGTGTAAAGAATTCAGTCATTGGTTAAGTGTATCCACAAACATCTCATGGATGATAAGTCATATGGTGGAGGGGGGGGGGGTTAATGGAACATGTATAGACTATATGGATTGAAGAATTAATAAGGTCTTAGGTGGAAATTTTTGGTGACCAAATATCATATTGTTTTGAAATTTTATCTTCAAATGAAGTGTTTATTATAATTCCTAGATTTAATTTATAAGGTATAGGGTTTAGGATGAAATTATTGGATTTGTTTTCATGTTTTATGTTTAGGTATTTGGTTTGGTAGTTTAGGATAGTCATGGGGTGGTTTCACTAGTATAAAAATGTTGTAGATGGCCCCGTGTACCTAGTAGGTAGTCACTAAGTAAATGATGATCCTAATAGTGGTTAGGAATCCCAAGTGGTGCCACTGTGTATCTGATGACCCTCCATTTGGTACATGGTAGGCCTATGTCCATTTTTTCTTTTATAAAGGGAACTATAGTCCTTTTTCCCTAACCCCTTTAACACCTTTTCCACTCATATTTTTTCATTCATTTTCATCCATGAGTAGGGACATACCAAATCATATAACTTGTATCTTATTTACTTTCTTATAAATATAAAATCATGATTTATTCAAGGTATTTTTTCTACTAAAATCTAGTAAAACCTCTCTTATCTTCCTCTGTCTCCTCCTTATATTATTTTATTTTGGTCTCTTATAACCTTTGATATATATTGATAAAGAATGCCATTAATACATGGTAAAATGTTTCAAAATTTAGGGGGATTACTCTATCCTGGTTTAAAGGTATCCAAGTTTAAAAGAGTCTTATTTGTGTTTTTATATTAAAATATATCACTATTTTGAAAAAAAGTGACCATGATGCAGTTACTTTAAGGGTTTTCATGATTTTAGGTTGTAACTGAGGGATTTTTTGTTGTTTTTGTTAGAGATTTATATTTATATATTATTTTGTATAAATTTATGGGTTATTGTGTGATAAATTTTTTCTGGTAAAGTATTGGTGTTTATAAATGATAAATCTCTAGAATATTCATTTAAAAATATATGGGGATAGTACATTGTAATTCCCTTTTCTACGTGGACATTTGAAATTTTAAGGATCCTAAACCTTGAGTTTAGAATACCATGATCATGTGAAATTACACATGTAATGAATCTCAAAGGGTAACCATAATAGAACATGATAAATCTAGGGGATTGAAATATGGAGTCAGGGTAAAATCAAAATGATATTTCACCACCATCTAGTAATAATAGGTCCTAGGCTAGATGGTGTAAAAAGGAAGAACCCCATGTTTTACTTGGGGCCACCAACCAACAAGTGGCCCCATGGATGTATTCTATGTAGGGTAAGCCCCATAATTTCACTTGGTCTACTCCTCTTACTCTCCATTTCCTTTACCATGGTGTATCTCCTTTGGTTCTTGGTTGTTCTAGACATTGTCACTAGAAAGAAAATATATATGTAAGGATATGTATACTCTCCCTTGTATTAATCATTTTTTTCACTCTCAATAAGTTTCTTAATAATTTTTTCAAATATACGCTATTTCTATTGAATTTGTTTGATTTTAGATTTTCTTCTGATATAAGTAGAATTGATGGCCAACACTTGACTTTCAATCTTGTCTAATAACAAGGTATTTGGAACCTAGAAATAACCCATATCACTGGTAAATTAATTAAGTTCATGGGTCATGTGGACATGTTAGCTATTATATGTTGACGTTGTTTTTTTACAATTTTATTTTTGTTGGTTCATGTTACTTAAAAACACCCAATTTAGATATATGGTCATGACATAGTTTTTTTATTTATAATATAATCAGTATTATAATTGTTGAAAAGTGGTTTTATTTTTGGAAATTAGTGATTTTGAAATTTAATTTAATAGTCTGTAGTAAATAAGAAGTGTATTTGAACTCATGATAGTATTATTGAAATGGAAGGCTTACTATTAAAAACTATGGTGCATTAGGTTTTGGATTGGAATTTATTAAAAGGAATCAGAAACGGGTATTTGTTTTTAAAAATTTTAAATTTATTTTTTTAAATGAAAGTGAAAAACTTTAATATTGATCTTTTTTCTAAAAAAGGAATTATGGAATGAATATAATGATAGGTGTTGGTATCTTGTGAATGATGTTTTGGAGAATGATTCCTTAAAGTGTTATTCAGAACTAGTATTTGGACATGGGAATCATAAGGGGATAATTTGTATGTATTTTCAAGATATAAATATATAAATTAAATTAAGGGCACATGTATTAATGTTTTATTTCCAATGTAGTGATTTTGGGAATGTTCTAATAAAATGGATTCGTAATTGAAATGTTTTAAAGGTAATTAAAATACCCATTTAGTGTTGAATTTTTTTTCAAAATGAAAAGTTCATAATAACCCTTTTATAATTTTTGACTATTTTTAACTTATTATTTATTGATATGTTTATATTATATTAAATTAAATGGAATTAGATTCAGTTTTTGTGGTTAAACCTAGGGTAAATATGTTCCCCTGGTGGATGCAAGTATTTATGGTTAAACAGAGGTTGAACATGAACCTTGGGTGGATGATGGGATTTATGGTTAAACCTAGGGTAAAAAAACCCCCAGGTGAACATTAAGATTTATGGTTAAACCAAAATAAAATATGAAAATTTAGAGGATGTTGGATTGTTCGTTAAACTCGGGGTGAACATAGACCATGAGTGGACATTGGTTGGACAAAGGATGGGTGTATTATTCCAAGATATAGATAGTTATAATGATCATTGAAACATTCTTAGAGAAACCTTGGTACTGGAAAGATTAGGTATGCACTAATGTCATGGAGAACTCAACCCCCCTAGGTTTAGTGTTTTTAATGAATTTATTTTAAAATGTTGTAAAGGATGTGTTTTTAATTTTTTGTCTTTAGAACATCTGTATGAACTTGTATATCATACTGATTAATCTTGGGACGTTGTTGGTAGTGGATGACTTAGTCATAATCACTCCCTAAGCTTCCTTGGAACTTGGGTACCCAAGAAGAATATTATCCACTTGTAGGTTCAGGTACGGGAAAGCTCCCCTTATTGGTGGTTTCTTCAGTTGGGCTTGACATGCTATGAGTGGGATTTGGAGGATGGGCGTGGGCATGAATCAAAACCATAATTTGGTAGAGTTTATATTTATTTTTATTTTTTAAAATTTATATTCATTATGTGTGATATTTCCATGCGGATCAGTTATGGAATGTATGGGATTTTTTATAGATAAACTTTGTATTATTGTAGTTAAAATTAGAACAAGCCCTATTTTTTGAAACAATAATTTTTTCTACTCTATGTGATGGATTCTTATTTCCACCAGTATTGTGACTCTAATTTTTTTATTGTCTCTACACAGTATCTACATAGAACCCCACATCTAGTCAATATCCTATGGTGTTTGGGGAGGTTTTCGTAAGGTCGCGTGGTGATAAGGTTTAGTTACTATTCATAGAGTGAGCTAGGCCGGGACGTTACAAATTGGTATCATAACATGTCATATTTTGTCTTAATATTAGGACTTAGTAAATAGGATATTAGGAATATGTATTTTCATGGTAATGTTCTTCTTCTTGGGAGTGATCAACCCATGCATGGGGGAACCACAAGTTACTATGGGTGAATCGTTTTGTTCATGGATTTCACTTGTTACAGATATCTTGGGTTTTAATCTTGAGTGAGACACATGGTCTGTGATACGACTATACACTAAAAAAATTACTTGCCCCAAAAAATATTTTTGGTCAAAAAATATATTTGTTGTTAAAAATGATAAATTTCAATAGATGTTATGTTTTGTCAGTATTATTTAGTAGCACCAACAACTATTTTTACCTATAGATATATCTATTAATATTAACGTATTAATACCAATATATCACTTAAAAACAATTAAATTCATCTCATTGTCTTATAAATACCATCAATTATTTCATTTAAATATGAATATATTTTTATTTGTTACTTTTATAAAGATATATTTTACTAATGAAAATATATGTGGTGATAAATCACCCAATAATCAAAAATATATTACCCATTATTTGATATTTATTTACTAATTATTTAGTTGAAACAAGTGATTTGTAATAAAAAATATCTATTTATATGTTGAATTAAATTAAAAAATTAATAATGTTTCATAAAAAATATAGATAATTAATGATAAATTATTTGAATATCTAGTAACTTTAAATAGAACATAGAAATACCTACATTATTTAATGAAAATAATGGAATCATGTGATACTAGTATGATTTGATAAAATATATATATTTTTTTAAATGTTATGTTTTTATTATATATTATTAATTGTTATATTTTTTTATACATATTAATGATTTAAAATTTTACTATATTTTAGGTTATAATAGTTTTTAATTATATGCTATATTAACTATTTTTATGTAATATTTTTGTGATTTTTTATAATATTATATGTTATATTATATTTCATCTTTGGGTGTTTGAGGACTTTATCTACTAGTGTAATTAATCATGGTGGTCATTTTTTCTCAGTTAATTGCGATTTGGGGTCATAGGCATAGGGTAATATCATATCATAGGGTTACTTAAAAAGGTTTTCTTTGGTCAACCAGTAATATGCAATGACTATTCATACATCCTTTATCCCCTTTATGGTTGGTCGGATCTGTATAAGATGAGTTTGGTAATTTCCATTCCTTCCCAAATGGTTATACATTTGATATGGTGTTTTAGGGATTTATTGTGTAGAATGAAAAAGTTTATTGCTTAGGCATCACTGTTGGGAATTGCATATTAGGGTTGAGTAATCTTGTTTGATTTTTCCTCATTCCGAAATCGAGATGTTTTGAGGAGGTCATCTAGTGTGGTGACTATTGATTTTTTTATTGGCGAGTGAGAAGAAGGGGGGGTGGGATTCATGGATTCTAAGGTTGTCTTATCTAAAGTTTTGATATCACCATCGCAATTTTGTTTCCTTTAACTGAGGATTTGTGATTGGATGATGTTTTTCACCTTCTCTAACTAATTATACCGATTCTATCTAATTTTTTTATTGTTTCATGAATCATAGGGGTTGTGAATTTGATTAGATCATTAATATATATGGTCCTTCTTTCAATGATTTTTTGTCAATGGTTTGTCTATAAATCCATGGTATATTGGACTATAATTTACCATAAGAGTATGAAATCTATGATTATGATAATGGATTGTAGAACTCTATAATAGAATTTCATTCTTAAATTTATGGGAGTATTGGTGTTTGTTTATAAATTTTTTCATATTATAATAGATGTATAGATGTTCTCTAAATAAATTAAATCTATTTGAGAAATAGATATGAAAATATGGAGATAAAAAATTTGTTAGGAATGCATATTCAACCCATTTATGCAGCAATGATTTCACCAAATATTCAAAATAAAGAACCTTTGTGGAAAATTTTATTATATTTTTATATTTTATTTAGTTACAAAAATTATTAATTCTCATTTCCATCCTCCATTCATATTTGAGAAAGAATACCATATTTCAACATGGAAGGTCATTAATTTTAGATATATAATGCTCTTTGTACTAGATGGTTGGAAATAATGGGCTTTTTGGGGGATTCAATCATTTTTATGCATGAGGATGGCATCAATTTTCTCCATTTTATAGTTTTTAATTTTCTCAATAATTTCAATGAATTATATTTTCATGGTTCTCATGATCTTATAAAGAAATTGTATGCCATAGTTTTTTCATTGATATCCACACACTTAGTTTTTTTATTTCAATATTTTATAGTTTTTTTTTGGATTATTTGAATTCTAAATTGATCAAATATTAAAACATGTGTATAATTAGAAACTTGAAAAAAAATTTATGGTAGGTATCATTTTATGAGGTTGAATAGTGTGTGCCTAATTTTTAATTATGATATGAAATAGTGGAAAATAAGTTTTTGAGGTCATTTTATACTAATTTATGGAATCATTCCATGGTTCATGTTAAGTGGTTAATTTATTTGGTATACTATAATTTTATTTAATTAAGAATAGTTTAAAATATTGAGAAATAAAGTTTTATTTTACTAAAAATATTTTAAGGGGAATATTTAAATATTTCTTATATGGAATTTTTTATGCTAGGTGAATACTTGATGATTCATCTAATGTTTTTATCTAATAACCCCTGAGGGTTTAAAGGATTTTTTATGTATATTATCTGGGGTATGAATATTCTAATAATCTAGTATATCATTAATTAATTTTCTTTATCTTATATAGGATATAATAATTTCCTTTTTATTCAATAAAGGATAGATATTTGTGAAATTATTCCCTCCTCTCCAGGATATCATGATTTGTATCTCATCTTCGTAATGATCTTCCTTGGTATATATCTTGGATCCTTTTTTATTTTGGTGAATCATATTTTCTAGCTATAGCTTGCTACCTCTTGATTCTCACACTATGCGTCTGATTTGTATTTATTTTTGTAAGGAAATCATTTTCTGAAAAATGGGATCTTAATAATTTTTTAGCGTTTTCGTCTATAAAATGTAATTACTCTAAAATATTTCATGCGGTTAATGGAAAAAAATAGATTATTTTTATGGAACAGATATTACTCTATACATTATTGGGTGTATTAGGTTTGGACTGGGATTTTACACATGAAATATATATAAATACATAGCTTAAATTATAACTCGAATTATTTTTTATTATCAATATTGGGTATGGAGTGTGTGGATAATCTAAAAGATTTATGTTTGTAGAAATATAATATCAATTTTCTAAATATGTTCCATTATTAGTAGTCTTAAATGGATTTTTTTGAGAATCTAAGGTCCAAATGGTTAAGGTAATATAATGTTGATGCCTCCTTGTTTTAGTGTTCTCACTCACCTCTTTCATCCCCTTTTTCTTGGTTTGAAATGTAAAGGAAAAACATGTTTTCAAAGTTTAAAAATTTGGATCAAGGATATGATCACTAAAAGATTATTTGGAAATAAAAAAATCTTGATATATTCAGGTGATGATTTTACCCTAATAAATCCTCATATAAAGTGTTTGGTCATGGAAAACATTGATTATTATTTAAACATCTAGCACTATCTATAGTTGGAAATGGAGTATATGTTACAACCGGGTCCCGGTGACAGCACAACCACCCCGCCTTAACATGGTCGTCGGGTCCTGGCCTACCAGGTACCACCGGTTGCCCCGCAGACACGTGGGTCCCACACCAGGGTCCCCCCACATGCCTGAACGGGTCATCTGACTAATGAAAGTCCCCACAGGCCAACACATTTCCTTTCTAGTGTGCTTTTCCCTCACTCACACACACCCTGGGAGACTTTCCAGAAGGTCACCCATCTTGACCACTACTCCAAGCCAAGCATGCTTAAATGTGGAGTTCAAATCAGATAGGCTTTCGAAAAGGAAGGTGAACCTTGTTGACATGATTCATATCATTTAGTCACTTAACCCTTTATCATTTGGGGGTGTTACAATCACCCTCCCTTTAGAGCACAACTTCCTCGTTGTGGGCCCTACATCTCAACCTAGAAGGCTGGGTTCCTCCTCTGATACCAAATGTGACAGCTAGGCCCCACCCACCAGTTGCCCCGCAGACACGTGGGCCCCACCCAAGGTCCCACCCACGCACCCGAACCGGTAATCTGACTAATGGTAGTCCCCAGAAGCCAACACATGTCCTTTCTAGTGTGGTTTGTCCTCACTCACACACACCCTGAGAAACTTCCCAGGAGGACACCCATCCTGATCACTACTCCTGGCCAAGCACGCTTAACTGTGGAGTTCTAATGAGTTAGGCTCCTTAAAAGGAAGGTGAACCTTCCTTTTTGAAAGCTTACCTGATTATAACTCCACAGTTAAGCGTGCTTGGCATAGAGTAGTGATCAGGATGGGTAACCTGCTGGGAAGTTTCTCAGGGCGTGTGTGAGTGAGGACAATGCACACTAGAAAGGACTTGTGTTGGCCTGTGGGGACTGTCATTAGTCAGATGACCCGTTCAGGCATGTGGGTGGACCCTTGTGAGGGGACCACATGTCTGCGGGGCAACTGGTGGTACCTGGTGGGTCAGGACCTGACAGCCATGTTAAGGCGGGCTATCTGTGTTGTCACTGGGGCCCGGTTGTAACAATATATGGATCATATTGGAGTCTCATGTTTATAGTAATATAATATTTATTTTTAAACCTCTTTTCTCATCAATAGTTGGACATTGAGTCTATGTAGAATTTTGGGATGCATGTTTATGTTAATATAATATCATTGTTTCAGTTTTATCACTCACCTCATTCTTCCATGTTGTCTTGGTTAGTAATGTAAATGCACATCCTAATTTCAATGAAATAAAAAGTGGGTAAAGGATATGACCACTCAATATTATTTGAAAAGATAAAATAATCCAAATATATTCATGCAACATTTCATGTAGACATTATAGTGTTTAACTATAAGGATTAGAAAAATTGGTGGCCTATGATGACTTTATTATTTAAACATCACCTCTCAACATGCTTGTGTCTTTCATGTAGTTGAACATATATTTATGAAAAAATTTGTTTTGTAAATAAAATTTTGAGTCATGAATGTTCCTTACTTTTTTTATTTTTTTGTTTTAAGTTTTCTTTTAAAACATTTATTATTTTCTTCTATAGATTCATTTTGGTAGTTTTTTTCATTCATTCAGTTGGAATATATTTATCCTTTATATTGTTTTCTAAAAACATGGGTTGAGTAATGATGTTTTTATATAATTATATTTTTTATTTTTATTTTATATTTAAAACTTTTATTATATTTTTATGTGTAGATTATAATAAAGAAATGTTTCCTTAGGACCGGTCTTCTATAGTAGTGGAGCATGATTTTAGATATTTCAGTCCCTATTACTAATGAAAATTGATTAATGAATTCATCCATTACATCACATTATATCTACTATGATATATGTCTGTATCTATTAAACCTAAATATTTCAGCCTTTATCCAAGATACTACTCTTCTATAGTGGTGTAACGAACTCATGTGTTTGATTTTCAATTAAATAGAATTATAAGTGACTATTTATGTTACATCACACACACACACAATCATCTATATAAAAGCATAAGTTAATGGAGTTACACACATACTAACACATATGGGACTTATATTATTTCACATAGACAATAATATGAGTAGTCTATTAGTTTGTGTGTGACTCTGCTTTTATTTCACAAAATGTAATATAATTTTGTATGAATATTAATTATTTCTACCTTTATGAGTATTAATAATTCATTGTTCACAATTTATGTGTTATGAAATAATATAACTAGCATCGTTTTAATCATTTATGAGATATATCTATTTATTAACTTATTTTTATGGTCAGATCTAGCTTATTGAGTTCATGTTTGTAGACTATTTTATTAATTTATCAAAGAATACAACTTATGATTAATTTATGGAGGTACCCAACCACTATATCATTCTCTCAGCATATATATATTTTGTATTCTTTCTTTATAGAACATTTTTTTATTATATAGATTTTTCACACAAAACAAGTTTATGATATCTTATTTAACTAAAATATGTTTTTCATAAATTATTATGTTCATTTGAATGGATTTTCCCTTGGAAGTTGATTTAATTTTTTATTCAACCAATTTTAAAAACTAATATTTGAATAATGTGGAAAGTGAATTAATGTTGTTTCCATAGATTGCAATTCTTTCATTCTTGAACTGTACTTCTATTTTATAAAAAGGGTATTGATTATTGTTTTCTTGAATAATTACCAAGAAATGATTTTAGTTTAGGAATAAATAAATTTTACTTTTGGAAAGTTTGATTACATTTTTTCTATATATCATAGATTATATTTGATTTAATGGGTATTAATTATTTATAGAAAGAAGATATGGCATGGTCATTAATGATTTTGAGATTTGGTATTTAATGGTTATGGAATGGGTGTCTAAACCCAACCCAAAATTACCGGACTAGACCTGACCGGATTGGGATGTTTTGGGTTATACTAGATTGAATCATATACGGGTTGGGTTAGGTCATGAGTTAGATAAATGATTATTATACCCAATACATCAACCAAATTACCCACTAAAATTCTTAAAAAATGTATTTATTAACTCTCCCTCACCACAATTCCCCATTAACCCTTACTAACATGCCTCCCACCCCCTTTCTATTTGAGAATGAAAGTTATCCAATCCATAGAAATCCAAATCCATCCCTCTATCACTCCCCCCATCCATTCAAAATTGAACACTTCATCATATTTTAGAATCAAACCAATCCTTATCCTGAGATAGCACTGTTTGTTCATCCATTCTCTTATATCCCTCCCCCTTATCCTCCTATATGTGTTGCGTGTTGTCAAATATCATCTGTTGCACTTTATTGGGATGTTTTTCTTCTTGTAATCTTCCTCTGTCAATTTTTTCTATCTTATGAGTGTAGTGTGAAAGAAAAACCAAAATTTGTGACTCTAAATGGCTTGTGAGTCAGGACTTGAATCTTATTTAATGGAACTCTAAATGGGTGGATTACCCGATGCCAGATGACACGAGTCACCAACCTGCTATGAGACACATGTCTATCAATGATTTATTACGACAGCTCTTAGCCTCATGTAGATTTCTCCCATCACTTTCCCAACATTCAATACACCAATACACCTTTATGGATTATGATACTCTCATTTGGAAACTAAATTGTGTTGGTCACTTCTACAACAAGGATTTCTACATAATATAATGTGGGGTTCCCCATCAACCACCATTCTTGTTGCATTTCTTTCACACTCATTTTATTTCTCCATCTCGGTATGTCCTCGTATGAAAAATCTGGAAAAACTGATATCCTCTAAGGATCAACTCAAATGAACTGGTCTTCATCTTTCTTTTTCTTTATGTTTATGTCTTAATGCTGAGGAAAATATATAGCATGTTTTCCTCTCATGAAGATTTGTCAAGGAGCTATGGGAGTACATTGGTTCACTTTTTGGACATCATCTTGATATAGGTGTACTACTGGATGTTTTTCTGAGTTCTTTCTGCAATTATGATTATAGTATATAGGTACATAACCTGCTATTAGCAACTGCCAAACTGATTTTTCTACTATATGGAGAGCCCTAAACTTGCTGCTCTTTGATGCAAAGCTCATCACTCTGCAGCAGCGCAGGATTATTGTTCATCGAGAGGTTTATGTTTCAGCTATTGTTCAAATGGGAATCTTGCATAATACCTTTAAGTACTTAAATAATATTCACTTATTGGGTGTGTCGGGTCGACCAAGAACACCAAAAATGATCAAATAAATCCGATGGATACCACCAATCAGCATATGGATCAACATTAATGTTGACGGGCAGCCTATGGAACACCAGGACCATATGGTTGTGGAGGTGTATTTAGAACATTCTGTGGATTTGTGAAGGGTTGTTGATAACATTATCTAGGTGTTTGGGTTGCTTATGAAGCTGAGCTATGGGAAATTATACATTCTGTTGGATATGTTTTCTGGTATAAGTGGACCTTTTTATAGATGGAATCTAACTATGAAATTGCGGTGCAGGATCTAAGAAAAAGAACTCACAATGTTCCATGGTGCATGTTACCTCATTGGATTTAATTCCTTGATAAAGCATCCCAGTTCAACCTAGTGGTCTCCCATGCTTACATGGTGGCTAATCATGTGGCTGATGTTATGTCAAAGAGATCCTTCAGGGAAGTGACTACGATGTGGTCTTTCATTACCCTAGTTTTTTGTGCCCCAATGTTGGAGGCTGACAAGTGTGGCAAAATTCATTCACGTATTTGTAATAACCCCTTGTAACTCTTAACTCTTATCTCTTTTTATAAATAGTTCCTTATTAGGACCGGTTTCCACTGGTTCCTATATTTTGTGGTAATAACCTAATTGACTTGTTCTTTTGTTTCATTTTAAAGAAATTTCATCAATGATTCAAGACTAATGTGTCACTATCTAATATTAAAGAAGTTATGGAATAACAATATTCATTTATGGTACAATATTATGAATTATTTATAAATTATTTAAAGCATGCATTTATTTATTATTTGGAGAATATATTAATTTATTTCCACCTGATTAATAGTGTCAATGACACTAATGTATTCCTAATTTTGATGAAATACAGTGAAAGTGTTGCAACCAAAAATTCCATACTGAGGAAATTGATTTAAATCTATTATCCTAACACTATAATTATTTCAACTAAATTAATCAAATAAATATATTTTCTATGACACAACAAACACATTTATTTAATTGCAGATTATGGAAAAACTCATTTCATGTTTGCAATCACCTTTACTGATTAGGAAATATGTGAAATCATTTCATTTTGATAATGAAATGTTATTCATGGTCATTAAATGATAATAAAAAACAATGACCATAAAAAAACATTCTCTGTGTTGTGTGAACATGATCTAAATGATGCAATGAACTCAATATTTAATTTTAGGATGATAGAAAATTGATACTTGTTGATTATTTTCTATGACTGTAATGAAAAATGGGTAATCTGAGTTGTTACACCATTATATGTTCAACATGGCTAGGATGTAGATGATGTTTTGAAATAGTTTAGTGCGTTTGAAATGATCACAAAATTTTTTCACATTGTAATTCAATTATCTTTGATAAAATATGTATATATGAATTTTATATCACTATGTTTTCATAATCTAATTCCACGATCCATGAATATTTTTTGGTATATGTATTCTAGAAAATATGTCCAATAGTTTTGGCTACAAATATATATTTTAACATTTTGTAAATAAATATGGTTTTATGTTTTTGGGTGCATTTTCATTTATTTTGGGATGCATATTGGTTGCTCCATGGGTGAATAAGAAATGACACTTTTTTATTCTTTGGGGTAAACCAATTCATAGAATAGTTTGAATTTTTTCTGTATGGTTGGTATTTTCTATGGAATAATATCTAGTTAAATTTTTGTAAGAGAAAACGACAAATGTCTTTTGGGATACATATTGACTATTTTTAGGATTTATTCACCTGTAGTGATTGGTCCTGTGGGTGTCATGGAAACTAATGAAAATGAGGTATTGGATAATGATCTAAAAACAAAGGAATTGGATGCAGCCTTCTCACAAATACATTTATCCAAGGCCACATGGAAAACTCCTATAAAGTGACCTCAAGAGTCAGTTCAGACTCTGAACAATTTCACTCTACTAGGTGGATTTGTGCTCTGATGATAAGGCTGAATCACCTCATTATGAGAATTATCAATCGTCAACATCTTTTGTAAATTTTCCTAAATATCTCTAAGTCTCTAAGTTTCCCACGGATCTAGATGTAGCGCAATTTGTAGAAGTCAAGGGGAAAAATAAGAAATATGGGAAGAAGAATAAACAGGCCAACAAGAAGCAACAAGATAGACCAAATACAAGGATAAAATATCTTCTCTTATGAATATCTAATATTTGAATTTATTTGGGCCTCGGGATTCTCCCACAGTCAAAACCCTTTGACATTTCATTATGACCTACAAGTCATTGCTTATTAGACTTGATAAACCCATAATGGATTTTTACAAGTTGAAAGATTTTGAATGGGATACCCTTGGTTATCATTTTTTCTCCTATAATGCCACTCAGATTTATAGTAAATCATGTTGGGTCTTCAAGCATAAAAGCATAAACTTTCATTTTTGTTCCCATAATCAACATTCAATTACTAACTTCATTGACTTGAATGGTAATGATTTTTATTTCACTTTTTTTATGCTTTGAATTACTATATTAGAAGATAGGACCTATGGGAATATCTATAATTTCATGTAGTGAAAATGGGAAAGCTGTGGGTGGTGATTGGTGATTTTAATTTGGTGATGCGGCCTGAGGAAACGATCAGGAACCATTTCAAAAGATTGGCTACTCATGAGTTCTCCTCCTCTATGTATAACTGAAGCTTAATTGAATTTCTAGTTAAGGGAGATGATTTCACATGGTGTAGGTATACCCTTAATAGGAATTAGGCTATAAAAATTGATAAGTTTTTTGTGGATATGTATGAGAGAATTCTTGTTGTTGAAGTGTCTCCAATCACCCTTCCAAATATCTATTCTGGTCATAACCCTTTTCTAATGGACCTTTGTGTCAATAGCTTCGGTTGATCCCAATTCCATTTAGATTAAATCTTGTGTTGGGGTGTAATAGAGGTGAATGTAAAAAAAACAGTCAAAATGAGAAGAAAAATGGAGAAACACACAATTTTAACATGGTTCGGCTTTGAAGCCTACATCCACGGGAGAAACAGAGGCATTTTATTCTCTATGTTCTCATTAAAGGATCACTCAATCACATATGTACACAAACACCAATGATTTCTCCCTTTCAAAAAATGGGATTTTCATCCTGTCTTATTGAGGATCAAAACCTAGTGTTCTTCGATTGTTGGGTAGTTCATCTACCTTGAATTTTTTTTCTCGTCGTCGGGTGTTGTGTGTCCATCACATTGGTTGTCGTCCACTACTGCTGCTATGTCCACTGTGGTTGGTTTCCGCATGAAGAAAATGTTGTTGCTGACCTAATCCTGTGAAAAAACATATTCCTTCAACCAAAGTTGTAGTGGCCCCCACAAATCTCCCCCTCACAACCAATTTGTTGTAGAAACTAGACCTATAGTCTCCTTGTAGGTGATGAAAACTCCATAAAAAAATCAAACACGCTGCTTCGCGCCAAATGGAGTGGCACTTACACTGTCTTCATTTAATCTCGGGCTGACTATGGTCTCCATCAAATGATACAAACCTTGGGACTCCTTCCCAATAAGCATCGCTACATCCCTGCGTGAGACTTCCAACACTCTACCTGCTATTGAAATATTTGACACTTTCACATCGAGCTTACATAATGATACCAGGTTCCATATCATACTCAGAATGAATTTCATGTTAGCCAGTTTTTGAACTCCTCCATCGGGTGTATTAAATTTCACCGTCCCAACTCCTTGAAAATCACAAGTTCACCAATCACTGGTTCTCACCCAATCTTACACCTACTGAATGGTATAAAATGCACCATTCGTAATACAAATGTGTGTCGAGGTCCCCGAATCCAAAACTCATCCATCTTCTTTTGTATTTTGACCCCGCTCATTATTCCTCTTTAGAAGTCGACATTCCTGCTTCATGTTCCCGTATCTTTTCTAGTAAGGACACTACACTTCTCCCTATTCAACTCTCCCATCTTAGTGTGAGCTTCCCATTGTCCCACAGAATTCATCATGTGCTGATAATCACATGATTTTCACATCCCTCTCTTTAACATTCTCTTTTCCAGCAATGTACCATTTGTGCTCTCCACATTCACTTTTATAATGACCCTTTTTCTCAAACAAAAACATGTGATTTCTCTTGGATCACACCCATAGATTTTGGTCACTATTCTTTACCACATGACTTCCAATGTCGACTGCTCCCACATTGATCATCTCACATCACCATGATTCTCTCACATGAATGCATCGTAGGTCTTCAGAATGCCTCTGAATCTTGAAGTACCTCCATCACCTCATCCAAATTCAATGTTTCCTTCCTAAGAAGCAATGCAGTCACAAGTCAATAAAATTAAATTGGTAGTGATGAAAAAAGAAAAAGTCCATTGTCTTCCTCTCTAACCATCACACCATTCCCCGATAACTGTGTCCGGATCTTGTTGAATTCATTTGTGTGATCCAACAAATTATCCCCCTCATCCATCCCCAACTGGTACAATTTCTTTTTTAAGAACAATTTTTGGTGAGTGACTTCTCCATATACCACTTCTCTAACTTATTCAAGGTTTCCTTCGGTGATGTCTCGTCCAACACCGAGTACATTACCTCATTAGGCATACACAGTCGAATTGTGATGACGTCCCACATCTTGAGCTCTTCTCAATCATCTTTACTGGTTGCCTCACGCTTTTCTCTAATCAATGGTTTTATCAAGACCTACATCCAAAAAATATATTTCATCATGCTTTTCCACAAGATGAAATTGTTTCGACCATAGAAATTGTTCATCTCAAATCATGGTTATTACAACCCATACATTACATAAATTGTTATTAATTCAAAATTGAAGCATACTTATTAAAACATATAACAAAACCACGAAAGGACCATATAGGTATAGTGTCTTTAGAAACTGGGAAACATAAACAACTGGTTCATAAAGCAACAACTTTGCCTCCCACTTATTTCATCATATCTAGAGTCCCTTTTTAGAATATCCTACTTAATAAACTTCTTCCTGACCTGGGGAAAGAAAACATACAAAAGGGTGAGCTCAAATGCTGAGTAAGGGTAAACAAAAGAAATATCAATCACATCGTATACACAAGAACATAACTTTTGGAAATCTTAACCTGCAAAAGAGATCATAATTTCATAACATGGGATAAATCATGGCAGTGAAATGTAATAACAATAATCATAACATAAAACAAGAAAATTTGTGGCATACACACATAATCGTAGAGAATCATTTCTTGTTAGTCAAGACTCATTGCCAAGACTATCTTAGTGGACAAAGTCCCTTTTTGAACCGAGTCACCCTCGTTCCAGTCTTGTTTCACTGAACCGGTATAACCTACCGTTCCAGCCATGTCTATCTCATGAGATATAAAATCTTTACCCAATGCATTGGAGGGAGATATAGGTCCCACCCATCTCATAATGATACCATTCTTATGTGTGCCACAAAATCATAAATCATACATCATTTCATAACCCATGTAATCAAAATGGGAATCTTAAACATCATGACATCATAAAACAATTCATATAAGATAAATGAATTCATAAAAATAATTCCTTCACAACATAATCAAATGTATGTAATAATAGGGATAAAAACAGAACCCTTTATTATCTTAGATGGAAAATAATTTTGATAAAACACTTGAACTCCATTCTTGAGGAAATTATCCTTTCTGCTTCAAAAACACTTTTCCTTTCTTAACATGTCTTACAATTGTAAACCAAAAGAAGTTGATTAAAAATAAACTTGAAAACTTGTAAAGGATGATTCTTGTAAATAATGTTTTAAAAATCCATTCATGCAGTATAAGTTAAAAAAAACATTCTTCTCGTACTTTTGTCGGAAAAGTCAAAATGTACCACGTACGAAAAACGACAAAAGATTCCTTTCATAAGTTTTACTAAAAACTCACCGAAGGGTAAAATTTGATATAAACTATTGTAGAAGGATATAAATATTACATATTGAGGAAACATGGATGTGGATGATAAAATACACCCCAGTAAATGCCAAAGTATAAACAATCTCAGATAAAAATGAGATTATGATAATTCCCTTACCTTAGGTCCGACTTGCTTTGTAATTGTCCGAACCTCCTGTATAATTATTTAAATAATGTTATTGACTTATTCCAGAATCATACTTATTTTTATCATATCATATATGGTCATATTCTTAGCTTCTTAGTAGTAATATTTCATTGCTACTTGTTATTCAGGTGTTTATAACTTTTTGTTCTTATGCGTGTTTTGTCGAATAAATTCTTATTCTTCTCTTTAGGTTATAGATACCTCATTTCCAGAATAGTATTAGTGTAATATATATCATATTCATTCATTAAATTCATTTATATAATCATTATGAAATGATGATCATGTAGAACGAGTCACATCACATCGTGGAGACGGTATTCCGTACGTATGCACGAGTGATGATATTGTTCCTATGATCGTGGAATTGTATTGGAGTGTATGTATACTATTTTAGAATAAATATAACTTTATAATAGTCATATATAGTCATTATTTACACCATTATACCCATCCAAGTAAGGTGGTGGTGGAAAATAGATTACACCACGGCGTGGAGACGGTATTCTGTACGTACGCACGCGCGGTGATTTCTTTTTCCGTAGGATGGATAGATGGTGAATTAGGGTTGTTTCATACTTATAATAACATATCATTATATGAGTGATACTGATGTTATTACTTCATAATGAAACAACTAAAAAAGAAGAAGTGGAAGAAGAAATAAAGATGAAAGAATCGGTAACGGGTATTACCTCTTCTTTGAAGTGCTTCTTTGAGACCTTCTTTTAGGGCACTAAAATTGGTCTTTGAATAAGACCAAGACCTCTAGGATTTCTCTAGGGAAGTGGAGAGGAGAAAGTGGCAGGGTTTGTCCAATCTTGAATTCTCAAAGTGGTGTGAGGAAGAGAGGGAGGAGGTTCCCTTTTATAAGGGAGAAGAGGGGCACCTTTGGAATAACTAAAAATATTATTTTATTATAAAGTCAAATTCGGTTTTAAATAGCTCCAAATTGATTTATTTCGAGGCTAAGGTGGGGATGGGTCGAAATCCTCTCATCCAATAGAATTTAGACAAGTTTAGGTTCCTATTTTAACCTTATCATTTAGATTTAACATTAAGTTAAATAATTTTACTTTTACTATGTCTTCTTGTGTTCTTATACTATAAGGTTAATAAACTTACTATAAGCAGCCAAACGAACCCCAAGTTGTTTATTATTAATATATATAACCTTATCTAAGTCATTTTTCCAAATCTTAGATTTTTAGGAATAAAATAACAATTACTAATATAATATTTGTTTTTAAAACTATTTTATGTCAATTTTGACACTATTTAGTAATTGATTTTTGTGAAAATCATAACGGAATTATTAGTTCAAACCAAGTTAATTAAATCAATACTAACATGTCATATTAACCTATAAAATTAGTGGGATTCATAAAAAGTCTCAAATTACATTTATTTTGGTGTTTATAACATTAATTATGTCAATATTTCATTAATAAGATAATTGCTGCATCATCTTTGTGTCATAAATAAATTAAATTATTTAATGTCTAAAAATTACAAATAAAATACCATTATGTAGGAAATCTTTTTATATTTCTAATTAATATTTATAGTCGAATTTATCTTATGTATAATCCCATATTAAAAATTATTTACTTATTAAACTTTGATTTTAACTATTTTAACCCTTCTTTAAATAAATTAATAATAAAGGTTCTAATCTAATCCAAGCGGGCCTAAATGGTCATATATTATTCCTAAGTTTGTTTTTGTTCGAATTAAACTTGTCCAATATAATTAGGACATGTTTTAGGGTAATAATAATATCATTTTACCCTTAATTACCCTATTTACTTTTAACCGTGGTAAAAAAAGTAAAAAGATACTATTCACCAAAAAATTATTTTCATCTCATTGAACCACATTTTACATACTGACATCAACCGTGTCTCTCGGACTTTTGAAATTACACTCACAGAAGCGGAAAAATTATGTTTTATGAAAAATTCAGTTTTTTAACTACCACTTAGTGGTTTCACTATTCATCAAAAATTGAAAGTTTTCAGAAAAATACCAAAATTTCACCCTAGGCTAATTTCGATATTCCGAATCCAAAAATGAAGTCCATTTTGAAAAATAAAATTTATAAAATTTCAAAAAGTGGTTATTACTATTCATAACGGCTAGTTTTAATAATATTTTAATAGTATATCATTTTTTAGTGAAACTCGGTATTGCGTACGACGCAAGCTATCGAGGAAGGTCGCGATTTAGTGTAAAGCAAGCCAAGTAAGTTTTGTGTAGAAAAATATTCCTTTGATGATTTATATAACAAAAAAGTATCGGGTGTTACATTCTACCCCCCTTAAAATGAATTTCGCCCTTGAAATTCATCACTTTGTAACAAACAGATGAGGATACCTCTCCCTCATCATATCCTCAAGCTCCCATTTAGCTTCTTCTAATTGGTGGTTCCTCCATAAAACTTTCACCAATCGAGTGGTCTTGTTTCGTAGGACTTTTTCTCTACGATCCAGAATCTCTATCGGTTGTTCTTCATAAGAAAGATCTTGCTCCAGCGGTATAACTTCTGAGCTGAGTACATGTGAAGGATCAGGTATGTACTTTCTCAGGAGAGATACATGGAACACATCGTGAACTTGAGAGATATTCGGTGGAAGCGCCAATCAGTAAGCTACCTTCCCAACACGATCCAGTATTTCGAAAAGACCGATATATCTAGGGCGCAACATCCCCTTCTTTCCAAATCTCAGGACTCTCTTCCAGGGAGATATCCGTAAGAACACTTTATCACCCACTTCAAACTCTAGGTCTTTTCTTCGGTTGTCAGCATCGCTTTTCTGTCGACTCTGAGCTGCTCTTATGTGTTGTTAAATTGATCTAACCTTTTCTGGCATTTCATCAATGAGATCAGGTCCTAATAGCTTTCTTTCCCCAACTTCATCCGAGCAAGTTGGAGTCCTGCATTTCTTTCCATATAGAGCTTCATAAGGAGCCATCTGAATACTGGAGTGAAAGATATTATTATAAGAAAATTCCACCAAAGGTAGGTGTTGATCCCAACCACCTTTGAAATCCATAGAGCAAGCTCTCAACATATCTTCTAGGGTTTGAATTGTTCTCTCAGACTGACCGTCTGTCTGAGGATGATATGCAGTGTTGAAACTCAACTCTGTATCCAGAGTATGCTGAAGACTTCGCCGGAACTTCGAGGTAAATCTCGGATCCCGATCTGATATAATAGAAAGTGGTACTCCATGCAATCTTACCACTTCCTTTACATATATCCTGGCAAGCTGATCCAGAGAGAAATCCTATCTAATAGTAATGAAATGTGTAGACTTGGTAAGACGATCAACTATGACCCAGAGAGCATTATTGCCTTTGGATGTTTTATGAAGTCCTGTGACAAAGTCCATAGTGATGTTTTCCCATTTCCATTCGGGTATGGGAAATGGTTGTAACATCCCCTTAGACTTCTGTCTCTCAGCTTTAACTTGCTGAAAAACCAAGCATCGAGAGACATATTCAGCAACATCTCTTTTCATGCCATCCCACCAGAAGTACTCTTTCTAGTCCCTATACATCTTCGTGCTTCCAGGATGAATAGAGAATGATGAACTATGAGCCTGATCCAGCAGATCCTTCTTTAATTCGGGGATGGGAGGAACACAAACCCAATTACTGAACTTTATTATCCCATCACAATCAAGGTTGAATTCAGGAACATTTCTCACCTTATTTTGTAACTCGACATCTTCTTTCTGTGCCTCTTTAATCTTCACATGTATAGATGGTTGAACATTCATTTGAGAAATATAAAATTTTTCCCCTTCCATTATAATTCCAAGATCCATCCTTTATAAATCCATAAATATTGGATCTTTTGTGATCCTAATTATGGATAAACTAGCATGGTCTTATAGACTTCATGCATCTACCACCTTGTTTGCTTTCCCGGGGTGGTAATGGATTGAGCATTCGTAATACTTAATCATCTCCAACCATCTTCATTGACGCATATTCAGCTCCTTTTCTGTGAAAATATACTTTAAACTTTTATGATCAGTATAAATATCACATCTTTCACCATAAAGGTAATGCCTGCAAATCTTTAATGCAAATATTACCGCAGCTAACTCCAAATCATGTGTTGGGTAATTTTGCTCATGGATTTTCAACTGTCGTGAGGCTTAAGCTATCACCATATCATTTTGCATAAGAACACGCCCCAATCCCTTCTTGGATGAATCACTATAGATCACAAACCTTTCTGCACTACAAGGCAGTGTGAGCACAGGTGCACTGGATAACCTTCTTTTCAACTCCTTGAAATTCTCTTCACATTCTTTCGTCCAGAAAAAATTAACTCCTTTCCGAGTCAACTTGGTGAGTGGATTAGATAATTGTGAAAAATATTTCACAAAACGTCGATAATATCTAGCCAAACCAAGAAAACTTCGGATCTCAGTCACTGTTGTTGGTCTTGACCATCTTCTGATAACCTCTGTTTTTGCTGGATCCACAGATATCCCCTCTTTTGAGATTATGTGACCTAAAAATGCATCTTTTTTAAGCCAAAATTCACACTTGGTAAATTTGGCATAAAGCTTCTCCTTTCTCAGGGTATTTAATATAATTCTCAAGTGATCTTCATGTTCTTCCTTGCTCTTTGAATAGACAAGAATATCATCTATAAAGACTACCACAAATTGATCAAGATATTCTCTAAAGACTCTATTTATCAGATCCATGAAGATATCAGGGGAATTAGTAAGACCAAATGTCATCACTATAAATTCATAGTGTCCATACCTTTTACGGAAAGCTATCTTTGGTATATCCTCCCTTTTGACCCTTAATTGATGATACCCTGAACAAAGATCAATATTGGAAAAGTATTGAGCTCCTCGTAGTTGGTCAAATAAGTCATCAATGCGTGGGAGAGGATATTTGTTCTTTATAGTGATCTTGTTAAGTTCTCGATAATCAATGCAGAGTCTCATTGATCCATCTTTTTTCTTAACAAATAGAACAGGTGCTCCCCAAGGTGACGCACTAGGTCGTATGAATCCCTTACCAATATTCTCTTGGAGTTTCTTCTTCAATTCCTGCAACTCAATTGGGGCCATTCTATAAGGTGTCTTTGAAATAGGCAAAGCACCCGGTACGAGTTCTATTGAAAACTCAACTTCACGATTCGGTGGAAGACCCGATAATTCCTCCAGAAAGACATCATCAAACTCCCGTAAAATGGGCATATTATTAATCGTGAGTTTCTCACCAACCATTTGAGATAAATAACCTTCATTTAGTGGAATCAATACCCATAAAATGAAAGAAATTTCCACTGGAAGGTTATGTTCATCCTTGCATTGATAGACGATCATAGATTGATCTGGAATATGAAATGTGACTTCCCTTCTTTGGCAATTGATATGAGCTCCATATAAAGAAAGCCAATCCATGCCAAGAATCACATCAAATTCCACTATTGGAAGGATCACAAGATTTGCAGGAAGCACTTTTCCACAAACTTCGATCGGAGAAGAATTATAAACTTTTGATGCGGCTGTTGTGCCATTAGGTGTTGTAACAGCTAACTCAACATCTAATTGTTGAGGTAATACGGTGATACCCTTAGAAAATTCTTCAGAAATAAAAGAGTGGGTGGATCCAGAATCAAATAAAACATTGGCTACTTTAGAGTGGATGGTAAGTGTACCTTTCACCACATCGTTATCGTACTCCACATCGCTGATAGAAATTGCATGTGACTTTCCTTTGTCTTTAGCCATAAGAGTTTGTTGACGTTGACCATCATCATCAACCCTTGGATTAGGGAATTTATTGGCATAATTCCCCATCTCCTTGCACTTGAAACATTGAAGTCTAATAGGTTCATTCTGTGTATCCCTTCCTTTGTTTGCATCATTAGACATCTTCTTCCTATCATCGTGGCATTCAAATGCCCGATGACCTTCCTTTACACATTTGAAACATTTACTTGTACCTTTAAGACAACTCCCTCCATGTTTCTTTCCACACTTTGAGCATAAGGGAAAGCTCATCTTCTTTTCAGTGTGCTCTTTAGATTTTCCTTTGAATTACATTTTCCTCTTCTTATCAAACCCATATGACTGATGGGTTACTCCAATCTCCATCTCGACTTTGAGAGCACATCGAATGATTTCCTCATAGCTATTGAAGTCCCTTATGGCTAATGCCCTTCGAAGACTTGGTTTTAAGCCACTAAATAATCGATCGATCTTACTCACAGGTTGGATAATAATACCAGAAGCGTACCTTGCAAGTCTTGTAAAATTTTCTTCACAGGTACCAACAGATTCATCATCCCTTTGCTTCAGTTCAATAAACTCTTTCTCCATCTTTGTTCGGAGAATACGAGGGATGTACTTATTGAAAAATATGTTCTTGAACTCATCCCATTCCATAGACTCAATTTCATCCCTTTGCCTCGTATTCTTAATAAGATTCCACCATTGATCTGCATCTCCTTCCAAATGATACACTGCTAGGATGACTTTATCATGTTCAGAACATTGAAGAACTGAAAATATCTTTTCAGTAGTACTAATCCATTGTTCAGCAACTAATGGATCAGTAGACCCGCTGAAAGAAGGTGGACGCTGCCTCATGAAGGATTCAACAGAATGTTTCTCCTTCCTTTGCTCGTTTGGAAGTCCTGCATGATTCATAGCTTGAGAAAGTTGTGTGAGCATGGCTACAAGATTTTGAACTCCATCTCCAATAACGTTTGGTTGCTCATGGGGACAATCATTGCATTGCCCATCACATTCCGCATTAACATGGTTCCTTCGGGTTCCAGCCATTGACTAAAACCAAAGAAGAATAGTGTGAGCAACACTAATTATAATAGGAAAATCACATAATCAAGAATAAAATTTCACACTTAAGGTCTTATCCTAGGTTATTCCTGGCCATTTCTAAAACACTAAGATTGTGTTCTATGCTTAGACTTATCCTTAAGTATCTTACTAAGGCTTTCACATCCTAGTTTCCAAAGGTTGGCTATACCTTTCCTCTGATACCAACTATAACAACCGATACTTTACATACATTGTTAATACTTCAAGATTGAAGCATACTTATTACAACATATAACAAAACCAGAAAGGACCGTATAGGTATAGTGTCTTTAGAAACTAGGAAACATAAAAAACTGGTTCATAAAGCATCAACTTTGCCTCCCACTTATTTCATCATATCTAGAGTCCCTTTTTGGAATATCCTACTTAATAACCTTCTTCCTGACTTGGGGAAAGAAAACATACAAAAGGGTGAGCTAAAATTCTCAGTAAGGGTAAACAAAAGAAATATCAATCACATCGTATACACAAGAACATAACTTTTGGAAATCTTAACCTGCAAAAGAGATCATAATTTCATAACAAGGGATAAATCATGGAAGTGAAATGTAATCATGATAATCATAACTTAAAACAAGAAACTTTGTGGCATACACACATAATCATAGAGAATCATTTCTTGTTAGTCAGGACTCATTTCCAAGACTATCTTAGTGGAAAAATTCCCTTTTTGAACCGAGTCACCCTCGTTCCTGTCCTGTTTCACTGAACCAGTATAACCAACCGTTCCAGCCATGTCTATCTCATGAGATATAAAATCTTTACCCAGTGCATTGGAGGGAGATATAGGTCCCACCCATCTCATAATGATACCATTCTTATGTGTGCCACAAAATCATAAATCATACATCATTTCATAACCCATGTAATCAAAATGGAAATCTTAAACATCATGACATCATAAAACAATTCATATAAGATAAAGGAATTCATAAAACTAATTCCTTCACAACATAATCAAATGTATGTAATAATAGGGATAAAAACAGTACCCTTTATTATCTTAGATGGAAAATAATTTTGATAAAACACTTGAACTCCATTCTTGAGGAAATTATCCTTTCTGCTTCAAAAACACTTTAACTTTCTTAACATGTCGTACAATTGTAAACTAAAAGAAGTTGATTAAAAATAAACTTGAAAACTTTTAAAGGTAGCTTCTTGTAAATAATGTTTTAAAAATCCATTCATGCCGTATAAGTTAAAAAAACATTCTTCTCTTACTTTTTTAGGAAAAGTCAAAAAGTACCTTGTACGAAAAACGACAAAAGATTCTTTTCATATCTTTTACTAAAAACTCACCGAAGGGTAAAATTGGATATAAACTATTGTAGAAGGATATAAATATTACATATTGAGGAAAAATGGATGTGGATGATAAAATACACCCCAGTAAATGCCAAAGTATAAACAATCTCGGATAAAAATGAGATTGTGATAATTCCCTTACCTTAGGTCCGAATTGCTTTGTAAGTGTCCAAACCTCCTGTATAATGATTTAAATAATGTAATTGACTTATTCCAGAATCATACTTATTTTTATGATATCATATATGGTCATATTCTTAGCTTCTTAGTAGTAATATTTCATTGCTACTTGTTATTCGGGTGTTTATAACTTTTTGTTGTTATGCGTGTTTTGTCGAATAAATTCTTATTCTTCTCTTTAGGTTATAGATACCTCATTTCCAAAATGGTATTAGTGTAATATATATCATATTCATTCATTCAATTCATTTATATAATCATTATGAAATGAAGATCATGTAGAACGAGTCGCATCACATCGTGGAGACGGTATTCCGTACGTACGCACGAGTGATGATATCGTTCCTATGATCGTGGAATTGTATTGGAGTGTATGTATACTATTTAAGAATCAATATCAATTTATAATAGTCATATATAGTCATTATTTACACCATTATACCCATCCAAGTAAGGTGGTGGTGGAAAATAGATTACACCACAGCGTGGAGATGGTATTCCGTACGTACGCACGCGTGGTGATTTATTTTTCCGTAGGATGGATAGATGGTGAATTAGGGTTGTTTCATACTTATAATAACATATCAGTATATGAGTGATACTGATGTTATTACATCATAATGAAACAAATAATGAAGAAGAAGTGGAAGAAGAAATAAAGATGAAAGAATCGGTAACGGGCATTACCTATTCTTTGAAGTGCTTCTTTGATACCTTCTTTTAGGGCACTAAAATTGGTCTTTGAAGAAGACCAGGACCTCTAGGATGTCTCTAGGGAAGTGGAGAGGAGAAAGTGGTAGGGGTTGGCCGAGCATGAAGGCTCAAAGTGGTGTGAGGAAGAGAGGGAGGAGGTGCCCTTTTATAAGGGAGAAGAGGGGCACCTTGGGAATAACTAAAAATATTATTTTATTATAAAGTCAAGTTCGGTTTTAAATAGCTCCAAATTGATTTATTTCGAGGCTAAGGTGGGGATGGGTTGAAATCCTCTCATCCAATAGAATTTAGAAAAGTTTAGGTTCCTATTTTAACCTTATCATTTAGATTTAACATTAAGTTAAATAATTTTACTTTTACTATGTCTTCTTGTGTTCTTATACTATAAGGTTAATAAACATACTATAAGCATCCAAACGAACCACAAGTTGTTTATTATTAATATATATAACCTTATCTAAGTCATTTGGCCGAATCATAGATTTTTAAGAATAAAATAACAATTACTAATATAATATTTGTTCTCAAAACTATTTTATGTCAATTTTGACACTATTTAGTAATTGATTTTTGTGAAAATCATAACCGAATTATTAGTTTGAACAAAGTTAATTAAATCAATACTAACATGTCATATGAACCTAGAAAATTAGTGGGATTCATAAAAAGTCTCAAATTACATTTAATTTGGTGTTTATATCATTAATTATGTCAATATTTCATTAATAAGATAATTACTGCATCATCTTTGTGTCATAAATAAATTAAATTATTTAATGTCTAAAAATTAAAACTAAAATACCATTATGTAGGAAATATTTTTATCTTTCTAATTAATATTTATAGTTGAATTTATCTTATGTATAACCCCATATTAAAAATTATTTACTTATTAAACTTTGATTTTAACTATTTTAACCCTTCTTTAAATAAATTAATAATAAATGTTCTAATCTAATCCATTTGGGCCTAAATGGTCATATTTTATTCCTAAGTTTGTTTTTGTTCCAATTACACTTGTCCAATAGAATTAGGACATGTGTTAGGGTAATAATAATATCATTTTTACCCTTAATTACCCTATTTAATTTTAACCGTGGTAAAAAAAAGTAAAAAGTTACTATTCACCAAAAAATTATTTTCATCTCATTGAACCACATTTTACATACTGACATCAACCGTGTCTCTCGTATTTTTGAAATTCCACTCACAGAAGCGGTAAAATTAAGTTTTATGAAAAATTCCGTTTTTTAACTACCACTTAGTGGTTTCACTATTCATCAAAAAATGAAAGTTTTCAGAAAAATACCAAAATTTCACCCTAGGCTAATTTCGATATTCCGAATCCAAAAATGAAGTCCACTTTGAAAAATAAAATTTATAAAATTTCAAAAAGTGGTTATTACTATTCATAATGGCTAGTTTTAATAATATTTTAATAGTATATCATTGTTTAGTGAAACTCGGTATTGCGTACGACGCAAGCTATCGAGGAAGGTCGCGATTTCGTGTAAAGCAAGCCAAGAACATTTTTTGTAGAAAAATATTCCTTTGATGATTTATATAACATAAAAGTCTCGGGTGTTACAATGGTAGTGCTCCGCCAGCATCCATAGTTGTTGTCACGAAACATGATTACCACCATCGACGCCACTCCTCTTTTTCACCACCTGATATAGTGATAATTTTTTAAAAATAACCATTCGAATGTTTCCATAATGGTTGAAATAGTTGAAATCGACTCCTGGATCATTGAAATCGGACACTGATTGGCCAAGATATCTCCAAAACAAGTTCAACGGTCCAGATTGCTTACTGACGTAGTGTTGACGTGGCCCCCAGAGCACCTGCCAGAAATTCACTAGAATATGAAATCTTCATACCAATCCATATGAACCCTCTTATATAATTCCATTAAGAGAACACTAAGTCTAGAAATGTTCTGTATTTCATTATTCAGGTAATAATATTTCCTCATAAGATCGTATACTTCATTCAGATTCATGTGTGCAAGTATTCTAGGCAAAAGAAGACCTTATTTTTCTAAAGTAGCGCATTTATTATTAATAAACCCCAATATATTTTTATTGATCTGAAATACTTTTTTATGAAGGCCATTCAATATAATGAACATGTCATTATACCTATCATCATCTAATTATATATTGAAAATTTTTATGTTTTTGGATGATATAACACCAAACCTATTATCTACGGAGGATCTATTACTAAAACTAATATATATATCAAGATTAGGACTTCTTAAGTAACCGCCTCTAATTTCAAATAACCTAAAAGGCTTAATTAACTCAAACTCCAAAAATAATTGTTTTTCTGATATGTGCTCCCAATATAATGGCTTGCAAAACATTGGAATATTGAGTTTCAATGGTATAAGACGTATGCCAAAATCACATAAATTGAATAAATAGGATTTAAAATAACTATTTTCTTTCTATTAAACTACATTTTTATGATAATATGTTGAAAAGGTCTAAATATGGATCAATTTTCTTTCAATCATAAACTTGAAAAATCTTTTACCAATTTCATATTTATTACTTTTTTCTACTTGATATCACCATCCTTACTACTATCAACTCATGTACTTGTTGTTGTACTACTTACTATCTTATTTTTATTTATTATATTAGCCTTTATTCAAACACTACTATTTATATTATCCAACAATGTAGATAACATCACAACTGAGGACTCTTGAATACTGTTATACAACACCCCTAGGACATATATAATGATAGCCTACAGCGTATATTCACCGAACTGAGATATAATACTATAATAAATATCTTGAGGTAGGTATTTATATAAATAAGATATAGCGCTTATAGGATAATATCCTATCAATAGTTTAATTATATTTTGAGTCTCATTAAATATACTATATTCATCGAATTGACTAGTCATATCTTCCATTTTAGTCTGTAACATCTGTAATTCATTTTTTGATATAAAAAAAATTATTATTAATGATTTCTTTATACTTATTGTTCTAATTCAATAATATCATAAAATTTTCATCATACATACTTCTATATTATTTATCTATGATTTTAGCTTCCAATTCCCAAAACAAATCTTCCCAAAACTCATTCATTACTGTATTATGAGATATACTATACTCCTTTCAATGAATGATAAATATAAACCCTCTATACAGAATAAATATGTTATAAATTCAAGAACATTTCCTTATTAAGTGTAAGACATTCCATTTATTTATTTTCATGATACTTTTATATGGTATGTTTATTATTAGGGTATTTAATAGCTATTTTTCTTTTTTCCCTACTTCTCCAACACGAGGTTACTGTTCACCCACATGTTTGACTAAAATTTGACCAATCTTATCTCCTTCATTTTAGCTCTATTTTCAACGTCGCTTGCAATATTGGAATCTTCTCATCATCCTCTTCATGAATCTGTCCTCAGAATTTTTTTGACTAACATCAATTTTTCATTCATCAGAAAACTCACTACCGGTTCTCTATTTTGAGTCTGATTGCTCCGGATCACCTCTAAAACCACTTGTTGGGGTACAGAGGAGGTGTGTGTCAACACAAACACACAAAATGAGAAGAAAAATGGAGCAACACATTATTTTAATGTGTTTTGTCTTTGAATCCTACATCCACATGAGAAATAGGGGCATTTTATTCCCTCTATTCTAGTCGGAGGATCACTCAATCACACAGATACACACACATAGTAGATTTATCCCTTACAAACAATGGGATTTTCATCTCATTTAATAGAGGAACAAAAACCAATTTTCTTCGGTTGTTGGGGTACTTCATCTACTCCGAAAGATTCTCCCACCATCGGGTGTTTCGCGTCCAGCACATCAGCTATCGTCCACTACTACTGTAACGTCAATTGTGGTTGGTTTCCACTTGAAGAAAAGTTTCTTTCTGACAAAATCACAAGAAACACATATTCAGTCAAAAAAATTGGGGGTGTCCCCCACAGCTTGGGTGGTTATTCCTAGTTTTCAATAAGTCCTTTTTGAAGCTTGGAAGTGTTCTTTTATTGGAAGTCACTTCCACATCCTATCTATAAAATTCCAATATGTCAAGGCATGACTTTGAGAGTGGAGTTGAAATTCCTTTTTCCTAATTTGATGATGATATTAAGAATGATGAAGATAATTTACTACATTATCAAAGGATTAATATGGATTAAGAGGTGATCTCCCTGGATGAGATAAATATTCATTACATTTTTGATGAGTTGATGGTTTTAAAGGAAAACCTCACTTGGAATCAGTAAAACATATGATGGTTGAAGGAAGGGGACATAAATTTAAGATTCATTCATTACTTTCCTAGGGAGAAGATGGTCAAAAGAGGTCTCACTTCCCTCAATATCAATGGGGTATTATTTTATTCCAAATCTGAAATTTCCAATACTATCTGCAATTATTTTGAAGCTATGTATATGAACTCAGAGGATGATAAAACTCAGAATATGTTCATCAACATTTCCCCTTCGTTTGCGGATTCCCAAAATGGCGTGATTGTTCTGGAATTTTGGATAAGAGGAAATTAGAATGACTAGTTTTTTTGTAAGCTCTGATAGTTTTTCAGGGAAAGATGGATTCTCTAATAAATTAATTGTGCTCTACAAGGAAATCATGCACACAAAGATTAGCAAGGCGATTTGAGTTTTTTTACCATGCTTCTATACCCTTTAGAGTTAATTCCAACTTCATTGCGTTAATCCCAAAAAATGGAATTCTCTTGATATTAGGGATTTTAGACCTGTGGCCATTGGAAATACTATCCAGAAGGTTATCAATAAAATTCTGGCAACAATATTAGAGAGAATTGGTAAATAATTTATCACTTCCAATCATTTTGTATTTGTACCTAAAAGGAATATCCAAAATTGCTTATTTACAACCTCTAAGTGTGTCAATATTATGAGAAGGAATGTGGGGGATTGAAACATGGAACTCAAGATTGAAATTTCTAAATCCTTTGACACCATGAAATAGATAATTATCTTTGTTTTTCTAAGGATTCATGATGTAAAGTACTATGTTTTTTAACCTAATTAAAATATGAAGGTTTTCAAAAAAATATTTATCAACGGGTTATTTTTTTTACCGATCACTTTAATTTTTTTCTGAGTGTTGGTACACATAATGGTTTCATTTTTGGACTTTTTTAATTACCCTAAAATTTTAGTGGGTGTCCCGATGAGTCTCGGGAGCACCGGATCTGGAAAAGTCCACTTTAATGAATCTGTACGGGCAGTGAATGGTTGCGATCAACCCGTGCAGTTTACCCTGTTTTATAAATTATTTAATTAAATTAAAAAAGACTCTATGAGAGATTGTGATTATTTAAAAGAATCTTTTAATAATAATAATAATTAAATGAGTTTATTTAATTAATTTAAGGATGAAGAATTAATTAAATGATGGTTGAAGAAATTAATGTGGATTTGGGGTTTATTGAAAAGTTGTTTTAATTAAATAAAGAGTTTCATAATTATTAAAGGACCATTTATTATTAAATGGAAAAATGTGATAATAATAATAATAATGTTATTATTACTATTATGGTGTCATAAATGATTTTTATGCTTTGTGATTTTAATTGAATGTTAAAAGAGTGTATATTTATGAGAATTTAATGTGGATTTTGAGATTCTCAAGGAAACATTTAATTAAATGAGGGGTTTCATATTTAATGAAGCATCGTAATTAAATTGAGGTGTTTAGTTTATAAAAGGGTTGAGAAATAATAATAATTAGATTATTATTATTTTAATTTTATGAATGTAATAATAATTTGATAATGGCAATTAAATTAGGGGTTATGGGTTGGAGTTTTTATTATATAAATGATATTGTAATAAATTGGGGGTTTGGGTTTTAAATAAATGGATGTTGGAATAATAATAATAATGATCTTATAATTATTTATGTGGTTATTAATTTAAATAAATGTTATGTGAATTTAATGATCAAAAGGGAGTTTCATATTTAATTACATAACATTTTTTAAGAGAATGATAAATGAAGAATCGTTTTTAATTAAATGGGGAGTTTTAAAGTTATTAGATAAGTGTTTAAGATGTATAATAGTAATAATAAAATGAGTATTATTATTTAAATTATTACATTAAATTAAAAAGGATTAATTTAAGGGGATATAAGAAACTAAAATGGAGAGGTGTGACCTGCATGTGGAATGACCCCCCATGTTTCTCCTCCTCCATGCACAACGCGGAAGCATCTCTAGCCTCCTTCTCTACATGGACCTCCTCCTTAGGACCTCCAACATCACGCAACCCCCAAGCAACCCTTCCAGCAGTAGCACGACACTCGGGAAGAACTCCTACAGCACGTGATCCCCGTGGCGCGACCCCCCTCCGGGCAGTACCTAGAGGTGCACCCCCCCCCCCCTCTCCTGAGCTCTCCTTCGTGAGATCAAATCCTTCTAGTGTCTTCAAGAATCTTGTCTATCTTGAAGATGTGAGTCCATCTACATTTGTTTTTTGATTCTTATCGGCCATTTTGCTCCTCCCTCGACCTTTTTTCTTGGCCGAAACCCTATAGTTTGGGTTTTATTGGGTTTACTTATTTCTTCAATTCTAGGGATGTGTAAGGGGCTCCTCTAGGACCTTTGGTCTGTATTCCAGCATCTTCCAACAAATGTGATGCAGATGGGTTCATTTTCACTTTTTCATCATGTTTCGAGTAATGTTATATAACCGTGGTATTTTTTCGCATCATTTAATTAAGGGTTTGATAATTTATATGGGTCCTCGGTACCTAGTTAGTGGTGCGTTGGTTTTTACTACATTGATTATGGGTACTTGTTTAATATTTTGAATTTTATTTATATTGTTGTAGGGCACCCACATGAATATATATATATATATATATATAAAAGTTTCACCTGCGTGTGATTTCATACTAGTTATGAACTGGTGACCACCAAGTACATTAAAACGCTTTAGATTTAAAATGCTGCCACCCCGAGGTAGGGTCCCAAATCCTTAACACTTTATTTAAGAATAGTTTCCTTGATTATGGTTCTATTAAGATTTCATGAAATGCTGATTAAAGATAAACCGATGGTTATTGGTAATGTCATACCATGCTTGTTGTGGTTTGTCTTTTCATATGCCTTCTCACTGGAGATGATATAAGATATGTCGATGCATGACACTTTTGATGTTATTAAATTATGTCGCCCGTGTGAGATAAATAAGGAGTTGAACATGTTATTATTTTAAGCATGTTTTTGTAATTTGGTTAAAGTGATATGATTAAATAGTTAAATTATTTGAATGGTAAAAATGGGTAATGGGGTAATTAATTGTAGAGTTAATTATCAAGTCCTGAGTTGGAATAAAAAATTTTCATTTACTGAATATTGAGAATATTGAATATTTTACGTGCTCAGAATATAAATTAAAAACTAATAATAATTAAAGGATGGATTAATTATTACATGTTAAATGGAAAATGGTTAATTAATTGATGATTGGTTAAAAAGATAATATTTAATTAATTAATTGTTTAATTAATTAATTTTCATGCATTAAATTAAGATTTTGAATTGATTGTTTGTTCTGACTGTTGGCCAAGGGTACCTTTTGGTGCATATTATTTTTCCATCCCTTAAGATATCATGGATGAATTTGTTTAAATATATGATATGTATTCTGATTTAGTTTCTAAATTTTTGGGCTTCGTTTAATATGGTTTGAGATTATTATAACGTGCATATAAATTGTTAAATTCTTGGACGAATCACTGTTTGAGTGAATGGGTTCAGATTTGTTAAAGAATTTGGATAATTAAATGTTGAGTTAATTATTTAGTTGTCTTTCTAAGAATAATTAATTGTTAATTAATTAGTTTCTATTGAGATGTTCAATAGTTAATTAATTATTGACTTATTTGATGGGTGATTTATGTTGTTAATTAGTTGTTGAATTAATTAACGGATTTGATTAATTAATTTATGAATTAACTAATGGATTGTTTTGGGGTGTTAGACATGGTGTTCTACACCAATTATAAATATATATGTATGATTGATAAACGGGTTGTGAGACAAGGAATGAAGCACCAAATACTCACAGGGTGCAAGACATAATGTTATATACCAATGATAAATATATATGTATGATTGATAAACAGGTTGTGAGACAAGGAATGAAGCTCCAAAAACTCATGGGGTTCTATACATGGTGTTCTACACCCATATTCTATGAAAATATTATTTTATGGGAGAGAGACTAATGGTCAAAATACCCATTGGTTGTGAGACAAGGACCGATGCTCCAAATACTCATGAGGGTGCTACACATGATTTTCTACACTAATTAATTGACATTGGATTGTGGGTCCAATTAGCCATTCATGAAATGAATTAATGGTTAATGAAATTTGTTGTGACATAATGATTTGTGAATTGAATATGAGAAAGGGTTTGGAATTACTAATGAATTTGGTGAATCATTGTTAGTGGATGGACACAGGATAAAATCACTATTTTTAGTGGATGGGATCGGTTATAGTATATGAAAGATTAAATTGAATATCTTATGACACGTCATCCAAGCTAATGCACAAGCTTGGATTCAGTCTTTAATTAGATTACTTAGATGGTCTTAAGAGACATCTGTGGTGAGTGACTTATACGAGGGATGTTAGGCTTAGGCCGAATCTTGAGACTTTCATAATTTAATGAGGTTTGAATAATTGATAAATGAAAATGATTGTGCAATGATTGTTGAGTATGAATGAAAAATGTATATTATTGGTTCAAACACCAGCTCAGGACTGAAGCAAGTACTTGGGTATATAGTTACTTTTTACTGCTTACTTTATTTATGTGTGCTTTCACATGGTTTAAATTATTTATTAAATGTTTGGATTTTGGGTATATACTAATTGTCCTAGCCTACTATAATCTATATCTCACACCCTAATCAGGACTCCACTCCACTAGGGTACCCGAGTGGATTATATTTGGTTGCAGGATTTTGCTGTTTGCATTTACTTGAGAGATAAGAGCAGAGGACCGAGTGAAATTTTGGGATGCTCGAGGAGACCGCCTTAGGGATTGAAGTCATTATTTATTTATTTTAGTATTGGAATGTAAATAATTACTTTTTGTTTCATTATCTTCCATTTTGTATCATTATCATATCATGCATTCATCTGCTGTATAATTGGAATTGGTCACTTTTATAAAATGAGTATTATTTGTCTTCCACTACTTTATCATTTATTAGACTGCATTCACTATTTATTTCTGTTTTCTATTATTGAACTCTAATATGATAGTATAGTCTCCCCACTGACTATCCATAGAATCTCGCTACTAGTTGGAAGCCTTTGGCGTATGGGGATACACACAGAATGTCATGTGGCGACTAGTCCAGCCACCGGTTTAGTGGTGTGTCAGGTCGGAACGTTACACTGTGGTATCAGCGGGTTTTTTTCTTTTGTATTTCTATTTTGGGTTGGTAAACCCAAGACTAGGAAAGTTTCATCACTTTGTTTAATAGTCATTATTAGGACAGATCACCCCATGTATGGGAAATGACTAAGTGGCCAGGGATGGGAATCGATGTTTATAGTATTTGAGGTTACAGTTTTTATGATTTCACCTTGAGTGACTGGTGTAATTTCCACTGCTTAATTATTTGGATAATTTTGAATAAAATTTGTCTTGGCCTGATAGGGAAAGAAATTTGTAAACATACATCATCTTTGGAACTTAAAGATTCACATGTCATGCATATAAGATTCCATGTAGTTTCATTAGTAGGAATCCTACTAGTTTTTATTCTGTTCCTTTGGCGTAATGTCACATTTTGATCTTCTTTAGTATTCCTTTGTGGATAGAATGTTTTGGTGATTGATATAACATGCCTGAGTTATTATATTCCATACTTATTAGCAAGTTTTTTTGTTGTTCCATACTTTTGTGGTATATCATGATGTTGTGTTATTTATTATGATAACTTGTTAGAGATGTTTTTATTTGTAAAATGGTTTCTAAAGTAAAAATGTTAAATGAATATTTATTGTTATAAATGGGAGCCAAATTCCAATTATAAGGTGTATGGGTTCCGTATTGATTGTTAGATGGCCACCCATGTGTTTGAACCTTGTATAACCATAATATTTTTGAAAATGGTTATAAATGTAAAACTTCAATGTTTTTATTGAAATGAACTGTTGTTGGGTTGATTTTTGAAGAACCCGAATTGAATAAATGGGACCCACAGATGTAACCTTCTTGGTAAATGGAATTTAGATGCTAAATTGCCTATTTAAATTTTAATAAAACTAAATGCTAAATGGTTAAATATGATGTTTGTGAAAACGTGCCTATTTCTTTTCTGTAGGGAGTTTTTTGAAAACCAAGTGACTTGTTGTGAAAAGTACTTGTGTATTTTTTGAAATTCATTCAAATGACGAATGTTTGAAATGAATTAATTAAAATGGCTAAAACAAAAATGGGGATATTGAATCTTGTGTTTTCATATTTGTTTGACCAGGAGAGAGGGTTGATGTTAATGTTTCGTAAGGGAATAACTGGTGGTAGTTAGTACCCTTATAATGTTCTAGGCCACTAAAGTAAGTTCTCCCCACTACTTGGGAGGACTTCTTGGGACTCGGCTGTTATGGAATGCTGATAGGTTTATGTTACGAATGTTATGATCAATTCTTGACATGGTGATCATTGTTCGAGGAACATCACATGCATGCGTTAATGTGTTTTGAATAGTGTTCCAGTTAGTGTTTGATCCTTTATTTCAATGTCATGGAAAATTATAAGGTGGGTAGTGTCGCATCGTTTTCGATAAACATGATAACAGGTGACACTAAGCTTTTTGAATAGAGTTTTCTGGTAGTTGTTAGACTGATCTTCTTAATGACCTTGTTTTTTATCTTAGTGCACTCTTCTGAATATGAATAGAATGTCCCCAATCTTAACCTTGTCATGGATACAGAAAGATAGTGTTGGTCTTACGCCACTCTACAATTTAAATGATGTTGGTTTTGATGAGTTGATGTTATCTGGGTAGTACGTGGGATGCATGGTTTCATTGGGATACTCCTTTATTCTTGTTGGGGAACGATTATTTTTTTATATAGATTTGTGATGGCATGAATTTGAAATTTTACCAGAGGTCAGGTAAGGACTTCGTTAAACATGTGGATGGTTTGGGAATAGTTCTAAAGGCACGTCGTCAGATAATGGAAGAATGTGGGTTTTTGGTCCGTGATGTATTTCAAGGGAAGCATGCACAACATTTTTTATTGGATGATCAATATTGAACCATTTTGGATGAAAATTTTCCTACAATGGCCTCAAATATAATCTTTGTTTCAATATTTAAGCTATAATGTGATCTTTATCTCTGGTTTTAAAGGCTAATCTATTGGGCTTGTGAAGGTTTGAAGGTGCATTTGGTGATGAAAACTCAACATGTCAGTTCTAACAGGATTAAATGACTTTGGTAGGTCGATTATTTTAGTAGTGGTTCCGGATGGCTTCTCAAGGATGGGAATTTTTTTAGGTGGGTCGATTTTAATGTCTCGTGTTTTTGAACCTGGATAAAATACGAAGGCTTTCGAAAAAAATCAATTTATCAACAGGTTGTTTTTTTAAACCGAGCTCCGTAATTTTTTTCCGAGTTTTGGAACGCATATTGATGTAATTTTTGAACTTGCGTAATTACCTTATAATTTTATCGGGTGTCCCGATGAGTCACCGGAGCACTGGATCCAGAAAAATCCACTTTAATGAATCTACCCGGGCAGTGCACGGTTGCGGTCTAACCCATGTAGTTTACCCTATTTAATAAACTATTTAATTTAATTAAATAAAATTATATAAGAGATTTTTATTAATTAAAAAAATGTTTTAATAATAATAATAATGAAGTTACTATTATTATTTTGTTTTTTTAATTAACTTAATGATAATGAATTAATTACATGATAGTAGAAAACATTAATATGGATTTTGGGTTTTTCAAAGAACCATTTTAATTAAATAATGAGTTTCAGAATTATTAAAGGAAAATTTATTATTAAATGGAGAAATTTGATAATAATAAAAAATTTATTATTATTATGGTGTCATAAATTATTTTGATTCTTTGAGATTTTAATTGAATGTTAAAGGAGTATATCTTTATGAGAATTTAATGTGGCTTTTGAGCTTCTCAAAGAAATTTTTAATTAAATGAGGGGTTTCAGATTTAATGAATAATTGTAATTAAATTGATGTGTTGGGTTTATAAAAGTTTTGATTAATAATAATAAAGTGATTATTATTATTATTGTTTTACGAATGTAGTAATTATTATTACTAAGGAAATTAAATTAGTGGTTATGAGATTGAGTTTTTAGCATATTAATGATATTGTAATAAATCGGGGGTTTAGGTTTTAAATAAATGGAAGTCGGAATAATAATAATAATAATAAATATATTATTATTTATGTGGTTATTTATTGAAATAAATGTTAAATGAATTTAATGATCAAAAGGGAGTTTCATATTTAATTACGAATCGTTTATTAATAGAATAATAAATGAAAAAGACTTTTTTTAAATGGGGAGTTTTACACTTATTAGATAAGTGTTTTATGTGTATAATAGTAATAATAAAATGAGTATTATTATTTTAATTATTACATTCAATTAAATGGATTAATTTGAGGAAAAAAATAAAATAATAAGGTGATGCACGACCTGTAGGTGGCGAGCCCGCCATGTTTCTCCTCCTCCATGAATGACGTAGAAGAATCTTTGGCCTCCTTCTCCACATGGACCTCCTCCTCGGGATCTCCAGTAGTGTGCAACCCCCAGGCTACCCTCCCTACAATAGTGCGACACCCGGGCAGGGCTCCTGCAGTGCACGATCCCAATGGCGCGACCCCCCTCTGGGCAGTACCCCAAGGCGCACCACCCCCTCTCTCGAGCTCCTCTTCGCGTGATAAAATTCTCTTAGTGTCTTCACAAATCGTGTCCATCTCTGTGAGATGATTCCGTCTATATTTTTTTTTTGATTCACATAAGTAGTTTGGCTCCTCCCTCGCCATGTTTTCTCGGCTAAAACCCTAAGGTTATAGATTTATTGGGTTTCCTTATTTTTCGGTTCATGGGATGTGCAATGGGATACTCTAGACCCTTGGTTCCGAATTCTGGAATCTTCCAACAAAGGCATGGTATATGGGTTCATTTTCTCTTTTCCATCATGTTTCGGGTAAGGTTATATAACCGAGGTATTGTTTCGCATAATTAAATTAAGGGATTGATAATTTATATGAGTCCCCAGTACCTAGTTAGAGGTCTGTTAGTCCTTAATACATTGATTCTGGGTACCTGTTTAATATTTTGAATTTTATTTATATTTTTGTTGGGCACATGTGTGAATATATATATATATATATATATAATTAAAATGTGTGTGCACATGCAAATACACACTAGTTGTGGACTGGTTACCACCATGTACATTAAAGCGCTTTAGATTTAAAATGGTGACACCTCGAGGTAGGGTCCCAAATCCATAACACTTTATTTAAAAATTATATCTTCTTTAAATAAATTAATAATGTGAATTTCCTTGATTATGGAACTCCTAAGTTTTCTTTAAATGTTGATTAATGATAAACTGCTCGTTAGTGGTAATTTCATATCATGCTTGTTGTGGTTTGTCTTTTCATATGTCTTCTTGCTAGAGCTGATATATGATATGTTTATTCATGCATGAGATAAATGAGGACTTGAACATGTGTTGATATTAAGAATGTTTTTCTAATTTGGGTAAAGTGATATGATTAAATAGTTAAATGATTTGAATGGGAAGAATGGGAAGAATGGGTAATTGGGTAATTAATTGTAGAATTAATTATTAAGTCATGAGTTAGAAAAAATTGTGGATTTTACTGAATATTTTGAGTTTTGAATATTTGACGTGTTCAGAATATAAATTAGAAATATGTAATAATTAATGGATGAATTAATTATTACATGTTAATTGGTAAATGGTAAATTAATTGGTGATTGGTTAAAGAGATAATATTTAATTAATTAATTGTTGAATTAATTAATTTTCATTCATTAAATTGATATTGTGAATTGATTGTTTGTTACTACTGTTGGCCAAGGTACCCTTTGATGTGTGTTATTTTTCTATGCCTTATGTTTTCATGGATGGATTTGTTTAAAAATATGAAATATAGTGTGAGATGGTTGCTAAATACCTGTGCTTCGTTCAGCATGTTTTGAGATGATTATAACATGCCTGTCAAATGTTAAATTATTGGACGAATCAATGTTTGAGTGAATAGGTTCAGTCCTGTTAAAGAATTTTAATAATTAAATATTGAGTTAATTTTTTAGTTGTTTTTCTAAGAATAATTAATTGTTAATTAAATATTTACTATTGATATGTTGAATGGTTAATTAATTGTTGACTTATTTGACGTGTGATTTATGTTGTTAATTAGTTGTTAAATTAATTCAAGGAATGGATTAATTAATTTATGAATTAATTAATGGATGGTTTTGGGTTGTTAGACATGGTGTTCTATACCAATGATGAATACATATGTATGATTGATAAATGAGTTCTGAGACATGGACTGAAGTTCCAAATACTCATGGGGTGATAGAAATGGTGTTCTACACCAATGATAAATATATATGTATGATTGATAAATGGGTTTTGAGATAAGGACTGAAGCTCCAAATACTCATGGGGTGATAACGTTCTACACCAATCTTGCAAACAAATATTTTTTTATGGGACATGGACTGATACTCTAAATACCCATGGGTTGTCAGACAAAGACTGACGCTCCAAATAGTCACAAGGGTGATAGACATGATGTTCTACACTCATTAATTGACATTAGATTGTGGGTCCAATTGGTCATTCTTGATATGAATTAATGGTTAATGAAAGCTATTGTGACATAATGATTTGTGAATTGAATATGAGAAAGGGTTCAGACTTATTAATGAATTGAGTGAATCACTTTTAGTCGACGGATCCAGAAGAAAATCACTCTTTTCAGTAGATGATCAAGGTTATATTATATGAAAGATTAAATTGAATATCTTATGACACGCTATCCAAGCTAAAGCACAAGCTTGAATTTTGTCTTTACTTTAATTATTTAGATGGTCATAAGACACATCTGTGGTGAGTGACTTATACGAGGGATGTCAGGATTTGGCGGAATCTTGAGACATTCATTACTTAATGAGGTTTGAATAATTAATAAATTAAAATGATTTTGTAATGATTGTAGAGTATGCATGACAAATGTATAATGCAGGTTCAGACACTAGATGAGGGCTAAAGCATGTACTTGGTTATATAGTTACTTTGTACTACTTACTTTATTTATGAATTATTTCACATGGTTTAAATTATTTATTAAATGTCTATATTTGGGGTAGATATTGGTGGTCCCGGCCTATAGATATTTATATCTCACACCCTACTCGGGCTTCCATTTCCCTGAGGCACCCGAGTAGATTTTATTTGATGTAGGATTGTGTTGTTTTCATTTACTTGGGAGATAAGTGCAGAGGACTGAGCGGAAGCTTGGGATGCTTGAAGAGACCACTTCAGAGCATTGAGGAATTATTTATTTATTTCTGTATTGGAATGTAAATCATGCTATTTTTGTTCATTTTCTTCCATTTTGTATCTATATCATGTCATGCATTCATCTTCTGTCTGATTGGTGTTGCCCAGTTTTATAAAATGAGTACTATTTGTCTTCAACTAAATTATCTTTTGATAGACTGATTAAAGCCATTTATTTCCATTTTCTATTATTGAACTCTGAGATGAGGGTATTGTCTCCCCACTGACTATCCATAAACCCTTACTACTAGTCGGCAGTCTTTGAAGTATGGGGAGACGCACTTGAGGTCATGTGGCGACCGGTCTGGCCACCAATTTAGTGGTGTGCCAGGTTGGGGCATTACACATGGCTTCTCCAATTGTTTTATCAATCTGATTAATTGTATTCTAATTAGTTCAACAGTATCAGTTCTTGTTAATGGATCCCAACGTGTCTTCTTTTGGTTCCCTAGAGGGGTGAGACAGGGGGATCCCTTATCAGGTCTTATCATTGTTATTACTGAGGATTTCTTGAGCACATGTTTTTATGATTTTTTTAACACTAGATTCTATCAACGATTGAGGGTTGGATGAGCTATCTTCGAACCCTCACACATAATATATGAGGATGATATCATTTTGTTTGGGAAAGTAGATAAAATAACCATTTTATTTGTTAAAGCGGTATTCTGGCATTATGAAGATGTGTTGGGGCAGCAGAGCTATGTGGTGAAGAAATCAAACACAAAACAGAAACTAAAATGGAGAACACAATGGATTTACGTGTTTCGACAGTGTGCCTAAGTCCACTAGAGAAGAGGGGGGCCTTTCTATTATTCTCTTTGGATCAAGCATCAAAGGATCACCCACACATTACAATTCATGGGATTCAATCCCATTATAAAAAGAAGCAGCAGTCCAAGGTTGGGTTAGGGTTGTTCATCAACCCTTGAAGAAACTCCCACCAACAGCTGCTTGTCTTCCTTGACCGCCCTCCAGAAATGAATTCCACGTTGAAGTTGTTATTGGCCAAAGATTTCCTCCCACTTAAATCTCTCTTAATTGGGAGTGGCCCCCACAAATCTCCCCCTCACGACCAATTTGGGGTAGAAGCTAGACATCCAATCTCCTTGCAGGTGTCCAACTTCTCTTTCGGTAGAACCTTCGTCATCATATCTGCCCCATTATCATTGGTGTGGATTTTTTCAACTTTAAACAACCTTTCTTATAGTACATTTCGGATCCAGTGATACCGCACATTGATGTGTTTGGACCTGGAATTAAATGTCGAGTTCTTGGTGAGATGAATAGCGCTCCGACTATCGCAATAGAGAATATAATTCTCTTGACTTTGTCCCAGCTCCTGTAAAAAATTCTTCATCCACAGGAACTCCTTACAGCCCTCAATGACCACAATATACTCTGCTTCTGTGGTGGATACAACAACATAATTCGGAATCCATGATTTCTATAATACTGCTCCCCCTACAAATGATATTAGGTACCTAGATATGGATTTCCTCGTATCTACATCTCCATCCATATCTGCATCTGTCTGTCCTTCCAAAACAGGTTTACCATTTCCAAAACATAAACAATGACTAGATGTACCTCAGAGATACCTCAATATCCATTTGACCGTTGTCCGGTGCTCCTTTCCTAGATCAGATAAGAACCTGATCACAACGCCATCAGCTTGAGCAATATGTAGTCTTCTGCACACCATGGCATACATAAGACTGCAACCTACTGATTGATAAGGAACAATTTCCATTTTTGCTTTCTCCTTCTCAGTTGATAGACTCTGACTTGTCGTGAGCCTGAAATGTCTTGCATGTGAAGTGCTAACTGGTTTGGACTTTCCCATGTTGAATCTTTCAAGAACCTTCTCAATGTATCGCTCCTGAGATAGAAAAATCTTGTGATTCCTCCAATCACGAGAAATCGTCATACCAAGAATGTGAGTAGCAACTCCCAAGTCCTTCATTTCAAAAGTCATGTTCAACTTCTTCTTCAACATATCAATCTTAGTGATATCTCTCCCAATAATTAGCATATCATCAACATAAAGCAACAAGATAATGAAGTCTCCCTCAGCAAATTGTTTAATAAAAACTCAATGATCAACAGTTGTCCTCCTGTACTCATTTTTCTCCCTGAATGAGTTGAATTTTCTATACCACAGTCTCGGTGCCTGTTTCAGACCATATAAACTTTTCTTAAGCTTGCATACCAGGTTTTCTATCCCTTTCACCTGAAATCCCTCTGGTTGGTCCATGTATATATCCTCCTCAAGATGTCCATGTAAGAACGTTGTCTTCACATCCAATTGTTGAACCACCAGGTTCAAACTAGCCACCAATCCAAGAACAACTCTGATAGAAGACATTTTAACCACAGGAGAAAAAATTTCATCAAAGTCAATACCTTTCATTAGACGGAATCCCTTCACAACCATTCTGGTTCTGTAGCGCGGCTGTGAGCTGCCACCTTCTCCTTTAATTTTGTACACCCACTTGTTCTTGTGTACCTTCTATCTGTGTGGTAATTCTACCAAATCAAATGTACAGTTCTTGTGCAAGGATCTAATATCCTCTTGCATGGCCTTCTTCCATTCCATCTTCTGCTGACTCCTGATCACATCATCAAAACTGTATGGCTCTCCCCCATCAGTGAGCATCACATACTCATTTGGGGAGTATCTTCGACTCGATTTTCATTCTCTGGTGGATCTCTTAAATTGTGCTTCGGGAGGAATATGTTCGGTAATATCATATGATGAATACATATCAGCAGATGGAGACATATTACCTCTTAATGATGTATCATTAGTGTCGCGTATCTCTATCGCACTAGATGGTACAGATGGTGCTAGGACTGGATCCAGACAGACTGGAATTTCCTCAGACTGCGGCTTCTCTGCAGTTTCTGGCTTCTCAAAATCTTCAATCGTCTAATCCTCAAAAAACACCAAATCTCTTCTTCATGACTGTATCCCAAAAAGATACACTGCTTCCCTTTTCCATCCATCTTTTTCCTCTCATCATTTGGGATGTTAACAAATTCCCTACAGCCAAATACTCTCAAGTGTTTGTATGAAAAAATTATACCTGTCCAGACACTTTCTGGAACGTCGTAGTTTAGTGGGACTCATGGATAAAGGTTGATAAGACCAACTGCAGTCATCATTGCCTCACCCAAAAGGAGTTTGGAAGCTTTTCATTTGAGAGCATACATCTTTCTCTCTTTCAAATTGTTCTGTTCATCCTCTCAGCAATACCGTTATGATGAGGTGTCTTCGGTACTGATATTTCCAGTCTGATTCCAAAACTCCTATAGTACTCTTCATAATGACCACGGTACTCTCCTCCATTATCTGCCCGTACACACTTTAAATTCCTTCCTTTTTCTTTTTCCACCTTCACGTGAAACTGCTTGAAAACATCCTACACTTGATCTTTAGTTTTCAAAGCAAAGGCCCAGACTTTTCTAGAATGATCATCTATGAAGTTAACAAAGAAAATAGCACCTCCCATAATGTTGATGTTCATCATGTAGACATCGGTGAGAATTAAATCTAAAACAATTTCTTTTATGGATAGTATATAACCACGAAATGATACTCTATGTTGTTTTCTGATGATGCAATCAACACAAGAATCCAGATGTGTACCTTTTATTCCTGGCAAGAGATCTTTCCTGGAGAGCATTCTGATTCCTCTCTCGCTCATGTGACCCAGCCGCATGTGCAAAACTTCTGCAGGAACATCTTTTATGGCTGCATTTACTTCTCCTCCACACGGTCTTGCATCTGTGATATAAAGAGAAGTATATTTCATTCCTTTAGTAATTACTATGTTACCTTTGGAATGCTTCCATTTTCCCATCAACGAAGGAACTGACATATCCCACATCATCGAGAAATCCAGTGGATATCAGATTGAGGCGAATATCATGAACATGCCTCACATCCTTCAACAATAAGCTGTATCCCACATCATTTTTAAGAAAAATATTACCAATACAAGTGATTTTGGATGCGTCGTCATTTCTCATCTTCACATGTCCGAAACTCCCTGAATGGTAAGATGAGAAAAAATCTCATCTGGTGGTGACATGGTAGGAGGCGCAAAAATCGATCACCCATGTCGAGTCTTGGCTGCCAAGACTAACCTGATTGTCTTCCTGAATAATAACTATCACGAACCGAATCGGATCGCCATCCAAACTGATGCCCGACCCGGCCCGCGGCAAGGCCCGAAGGGCGTTCCCGATCCCCACGGGCTGGCACAAGTGCCCGGGTATCAAAACAAACTTTGGGAACGATTTACCCGAGTGAACAACTATAATGCAGTTAACCAAAGTAAACCAAGCAGAAGTAAAGGCTACAGTCAAACATGTAGTTGAACAAACAAGTTTTTGGTTCACAAGTATTCAAAACCCAAATAACACTAAAACAAGATGACCAAAAACCAACCTAAGGACTGTCGCCCGGTGTAAGGACACCGCCTCTAAGCCACCACCAAAACGCCACGTAGATAGTCCTGCTAACAACCTGAACCACTGCTCCCAAAAGCTGGACCCCTACCTGTATCAGAAGTAAACAAGTCTACGTACACCCAAGGGTGTATGTAGGGTGTGAGCAATCGCCGAGTAGGATATCACCAATAAAAGATTCCACGCACAACTATCAAAAGACAAACCATTTGCAATGCTAAAATAAAGAGAGAAAGAAGTGAAAAGGAAAAAAAATGGTTTTCATAAAAACGATTTAAAAGACAGGCAGTTCAAGATAAACACATTAGGATAGCAGTTCAAGTGACATATCACATATCAACATGCACGCAAGGTAACTGGTGGCACCACGGGATGGGAAAGGTCCTATGGGTACTAGAACTAGTGGGATCCTAGAACGTCGTGTCTCGGTGAAATGTGGCTTAGGCGGCCACGACCCTCAGATAACGTGGCTTAGAAGGCCACGACCCTCAGAACACGGGGCTTAGAAGGCCACGACCCTCAGATATCATATGTTTAGTTAGTGTTGCAGTCGTCAAACCTGCCAGTGAAACCGGGTCGGGTCATCTCCGGAACACTAGCTCACTAGTCCCAGTCTCCCCACCTAATACCCCGGCTTCCCTCCTTGTGCTCACCTAGAGATCAATGTTCATATAGTATGTCACATTATCACTTAGAGCCAAACGTGTCACCTGCAAACTGATATCCCTTTTGAAAAACCACACACACACACACCAAAACCTCCTTTTTCTTTTTCCTCTTTTAAAAAAAACTTAAACCACACTACACAGTTTGCAATTAATAATAAACACCCAAAGTGAGTTTCCGCAATGAAAGAAAAGGACTTGCACCACATAAATAGTCCACTGGCAAATTAGAATGCGCATTTAAAAAAAGTAATTAAAACTTATTGTCAATTTGAAAACTAATCAGCAGGGTGATGAAAAATTAAACCAGCATGCAAAAGATCGCCAAAAGATAATTGAGTGCGGAATCACCTACCTCAAACAGGCACGGAAAAAGACACGGTGCAAGACTCCAGTTGCGCCGCGGTCGTACCGTCTTGAGCCATCAACCAGGTCCTAAAAACAGCATAACGCTCAACGGGTTCAGCAAATTGTTAACATAATAATAATGATGATAATAATAATAGCAATAACATAATAATAATAATAATAATAATAATAATAACATAATAGAATAATAATAACAATATAATAACAATATCAATAATAATAGTAATGATAATAATAATTATAAATAATAATAATAACAATAATAATAATATTAATAATAATAATAGCATAATAATAATAACAATAACAATAGTAGTATAATAATAATAGTATTATAAACATAATAATAACAATAATATTATGATAATAATAATAATAATAATAATAATAATATAACAATAATAATAATAATAATATAATAATAATAATAACAATATTATTATTATTATTTACATAATTATAATAATAACATATTAATATTTATAGTAGTGATATAATAACTAACATATTAATAATAATAACAAAAGCAAACATAATATCTTATTAGATAACTTAAAATGATAAAATAAAATAAAAAAAAGAAAAACAGACCTGCGCGAGAGGAGGAGGTGCCGAACAGGGGCGCCGGAACGGGGAAGAAGAGGAAGAAAAATAAAGGGAAGAAGAAGGAGAGAAGTGGAAGAGGAGAAGAAGGAGAAGAAGAGAAGAAGAAGAGGAGAATAAGAAAAGAAGAAGAAGAGAAGAAAAGTAGCAGGGGCGGCCCGAGGCGGAACAAGAGAAGCCGCCGAGTGGGGAGGTGGCGCGCCGGCTGGTCGGAGGAGGAAGGAGAAGAAAATAAGAAGAAGAAGAAGAGAAGAAAGAAGAAGAAAAGAAGAAGAAAGGAAAAGAAAAGAAGAGCAGCAGGGGGTGTTGCGCCGGCTGGGCGGAGGAGGAAGGAAGGGTGGCAGGGGGTTGCGACGTCGCCGGTGCGGAGTCCGGCTGGTGGTCCGACGCGGGACAGCGGGGGCGGCGGCTTGCTGGAGGCTAGTGGAGGAGGTATGGCCTGATTGAGTGGAGGGAGGGTGAAGGTGCAAGCTCGGCTGGGCAAAACGAACCGAAAACCAGGAGGGCGCGGATGAGCGGGGAAGGGGTGCACCGCGGATGGAGGAGAGAACGGCGTGGGGAGAAGAAGAGGAGAAGGAAAGAATAAAAAAAGAAAAGAATAAAAAGAAAGATGGGAGTGGGGGTGGCGGCTAGGGTTTCCTAGGGGGGGATAGGTAGAGAAGAAAAAAATTAAAATAAATAATAATAATAATAATAATAAATCAATACCATTATAATATTAGAAATAACAATATTAATATTAATAATAATCATCAAAACCTTAATAATAATAATCGCATAACAAAATAATAATAATAATAATAATAATAATAATAATAATAATATGATAATAATAATAATGATAATAATATCATAATAATTATAACGATAATAATAACGATAATAATAATAATATAGTAATAACAATAATAAAAGCATAAAATTAATACTAATAATAATAATAGTAGTATCAATAATAATAATACTAATATAAATAATAATAGAACTGAAGTTAACATCTGTCGTTTGGTTCATCCGCGCAACGGGCACCGAGCGTTGAAATGGAAAAGCTGCATGGCTTTGCCCATCCCCTACCCGAGCGCCGAGTGGCGCAAGGCCCGCGTGCACGCACCGTTACCCCAACGGGCAACCCAAACCGGGTTCAGCTCATGATACAACCAAATAATTTAAATAAACCGGCAATTAATTACTGAAATAAAAATTTAAAATTAAACGCTTACCTCAAAAAAGTCCGGGCGTGACAATTCTCCCCACCATGAAAACTTTCCGCCCTCAGAAAGTCAGCTCAAAGCCAGATCAGAGAATAGAAATGGGTACTCCTTCTCAACCCATGACTTCCTCTCCCAAGTCTCGTGTTCATCATTCTCGTGCTGCCAAAGAACACGGACCAGAGGAATGGACTTTCCACACAGCACCTTTTCCCGAGAATCCACTATACGCACTGGCTGCTCGACCACAGACAAGTCAGACTCTATCTCCAGCTCCTCCCAATTCAGCACATGCGACGGGTCGGGGTTGTACTTCTTTAGTTGGGAGACATGAAATACGTCGTGAATCGACGTCAACTGCGAGGGTAAAGCTAGCCTGTATGCCCCCTTGCCAATCCGCTCAAGAATCTCAAAAGGTCCGACATATCTTGGAGTCAGCTTCCCCTGTTTCCCCAAACGACGGTGACCCAAGCGAGGGGCCACATTCAGGAACACTCTGTGCCCCACTGAAAACTCGAGATCCCACCACCTCTGATCTGTATAAGATTTGTGGCGACTCTGAGCTGTCAACAACCGCTGCCTAATCAGCTTGACCTTCTCAGACGTCTCCTGAACAAGACTCGGTCCCAAGAGCGAGGCCTCTCCTACCTCAGCCCAACACAGAGGAGACCGACAAGGCCGGCCATAGAGTGCCTCAAAGGGTGCCATTCTGATGGAAGACTAGTAACTGTTATTGTAGGCAAACTCGACCAGCCCCAAATGACTATCCCATGAGCCTCCAAAATCTAACACACAGGCCCGGAGCATGTCTTCCAGAATCTGATTCGCCCGCTCCGTCTGGCCATCGGTCTGCGGATGGTATGTCGTGCTCATCTTAATCTGTGACCCCAAAGCATTCTGGAGGCCTCCCCAAAACCGTGATGTAAAGCGGGGGTCCCTGTCAGAAACAACTGCCGACGGCACACCATGAAGTCTGACCACCTCCTGAACATACAAGCGGCCCAGTTCCTCTACCTTCGCTGTGTCTCTGATCGGAATAAAGTGAGAAGACTTAGTCAAACGGTCAATTACCACCCAGATAGCGTTCCTCCCTCAAGGTGTACGAGGCAGGCCAATGATGAAGTCCATGGCGACCTCGTCCCACTTCCAGGTATGAATGGGTAACGGCTGGAGTAGGCCAGATGGTCTCTGATGTTCTGCTTTCACTTGCTGGCAAGTGTAATATCGGGATACGAAGTCGGCTATGTCCCATATCATACCTGGCCACCAGAACTGACGGCGAACATCGTAGTACATCTTGGTGGTACCAGGATGGACGGCCCACTGAGATTGGTGGCTATCCTGCATCACCACCTTTCGCAGAGACAACGGCACTACAGCACGGCCCTTGAAGCATAGGACCCTCTAGGAAGACAAAGACCAATCAGAAGGAGTCTCCCCACCATGAAGAAACTGCATAGATTGCTGAAAAAACTCATCACCAGGCTGCTCCTGCTGAATCAACTCTAGAAGGGCAGGAGTCAACTGGATGCTAGACAAGAAAGTACCTCCACTGTGCTCCCTGCTCTCCAAATGCATCTGGGCGAAGAGCCCCATCAAATTCCACTCATCGCTGGACTTCCTCAATGCCTGCACTGGTACTTTTCTGCTCAAAGCGTCAGCTACCACATTACCCTTGCCAGGGGTATAGACAATATCAAAATCGAAACCCTGCAGGTACTCGACCCAGCGGCGCTGCCTCAAATTGAGATCCCTCTGAGAGAAAATATAGGCCAAGCTCTTGTGGTCAGAATAGACCACAAACTTCTCCCCAAAAAGATAGTGGCGCCACGTCTTCAAAGCAAGCATCACTGCCGCCAACTCTAAGTCGTGAGTCAGATAGTTCTTCTCATGCGGCCGGAGTTGGCGAGAACCATAAGCCACAACATGGTCATCCTGCATGAGCACACATCCAAGGCCCGTACCTGACGCATCACAGTACACTACATAGCCCTTTCCTTGCTCCGGTAAGGTCAACATAGGTGCGGTGGTCAACCGCCACTTCAACTCCTCAAAAGATGTCTGGCACTGTGGGTTCCACTCAAACTTCACCCCTTTCCGGGTGAGTGCGGTCATGGGGGAGGCAAGCCGCGAGAAGTCCCGGACAAAGCGCCTGTAATAACTAGCCAAGCCCAGAAAACTCCTGATCTCAAACACATTTCTCGGCTGCTCCCAAGACATAGCTGCTCTAATCTTTTCGGGATCCACTGAAACCCCTTGTTCTGAGACGACATGCCCCAAAAACTTCACTTCCCTGATCCAGAAAGTGCACTTCGAGAGTTTGGCATACAGGCGGTGATCCCGCAAAGTTCCCAAAACAACGCGCAGGTGGTGCTCATGCTCCTCCTCAGATCCAGAGTAGACCAGGATGTCATCCACGAATACTACGACAAATGAGTCGAGATATTGGTGGAACACCCTATTCATGAGTGCCATAAAAACTGCAGGAGCATTCGTCAGTCCAAAAGGAATGACCAAGTACTCGAAGTGACCGTACCTGCTTCGGAAAGCCGTCTTCGGGATATTTTCTTCTCTCACCCTGAGCTGGTGGTATCCCGAATGCAAATCAATCTTGGAGAACCACTTTGCCCCCCTTCAACTAGTCAAACTAGTCGTCAATCCGAGGCAAAGGGTATTTATTCTTGATGGTTACCTTGTTCAACTTCCGGTAATCAATGCACAACCGAAGGGTTCCATCGGCCTTCTTCACGAATAAAACCGGTGCGGCCTAAGGGGAGACGCTCGGGCGAATGAATCCTTTGGATTCCAAATCGTCCAGCTGTATCTTTAATTCCATCAACTCAGTGGGGGCCATGCGATATGAGGGAAGAGATATAGGCTGTGTTCCCGGCGCCAGCTCAATCGAGAACTCCACGTCTCGCTCTGGGGGTAAGCCAGAAAAATCATCTGGGAATACCTCTGGGAACTCATCCACTACACGAGGTAACCCGCCATGTGAAATACCACCATCATCCTCCAGCGCGAGCGACGATAACTGATAAGCAAGATTTCCATGCTCAGGGAGTGGAGGTCCCGCACGTCCCGACCGAGGATCCCATTCTCCGTGAAATAGTTGAGGAGTCTCATCTGGTGCTGTAAAGCTGACTCGGCGTCGATAGCAATCAATGTGCGCCTGGAAGCACACCATCCAGTCCATACCGAGGATCACATCAAATAGGTCCATGTCAAGGACCAAGAAATCCCATTCCATCTCGACTCCCAACACAGAGAGTGCGCACGATCGGCACTTAAGGCCTTGCTCCCTCTTTTTCCCCAATGGCGTTACCAACTCCATAGAAAAAGATAACAACTCAGTTGGTAGGTTCAGCAGATTCACAAAACGAGAAGATATGAAAGAAACTGAAGCGCCAGTATCAAATAAAACTGCAGCTATAGAAGATGAAACCAGAATAGTACCTCGAACCGTTGAAGGCCCTGCATCAGATCCCGCTGGTTCCTGATCCACAGCATGAAGTTGCCTGGTCCCTGCCTGAGAGCGACCGCTCGCCTGAGGCTCTGCCCTGATATGGCTCTGCCCTGAAGACGATTCGGTCCTACCACCACGCCCACCAAACCGAGATCCTGTCGTCCTGGTCGGCTCTGACTGAACTGATACCCATCTAGAAGCCACTGATCCTGCCCCACTCTGATAAGGGTGTGCAGTCCTGCAGAAGCGCTGTAGATGTCCCACCACTCCACATCCATGGCATGGTCTGGGAGGGTATGGACAAACAGGTTGGATGTGCCCTGCCCTTCCGCACTGATGGCACACAACAGACCCTGCACCAGAAGCCCCGGATGAAAACTGCCTGGGAGGATGACCTGAGCTGCCATCACCCTTCTTCCATTGCTCATCACGCTTCCTTTTCTTCTCAGATGAACTGCCACTGCCAAGCCCTGACACTGATCCAGAAAACCCCGACTTTCCCTTCTGGTCAATCTCGGCCATACAAGCACGATCGACCACCTCAGCATAAGTCTTCAGCTTGAACAAGAAAACCTGGGAGTGAATTTCTGGTCGAAGGCCCTTCTCAAACTTCCGAGCTTTCAAGAATTCACTCGAAACTATCTCAGGTGTGTACCGTACCAGTTCAGCAAAGGGATTGGCATACTCCATCACTGTCTGATTCCCCTGCGATAGCTCCATGACCTCCCGAGATCTGGCATAGGCTACAAACTCTGGAAAATACTGCTCGTTGAAGATACCCTTGGAATCCTTCCAGCTCATGTGCTCATACTTCCCAGCCTGGAACACTGATTCCCACCATTTGCGACTGGAACCCTCCAGCTGGAACGAGGAGCACTTCACCCTGACTTCCTCAGGCGTGTCAAGGAAATCGAACATGCGTTCTATCTTCTCAAGCCACTCCTCTGCCTCCTGAGGTTCTGAACCACCTCGGAAAGAAAGAGGTTTTCTCCTCAGAAACTCCTGATCTCTATCCTTTCTGGAGCCAAATTCTTCCCCTCTAGCTGGAACAGGGGCGGGGGCAGGAGTCGCCCCTTGTCCTAAAGCCTGAACGGCTCGGACCATTGCCTCAACAAATCTCTGATCAAGCGGCGCAGGAGAACTCTCTCCGGCTTCCTCCTGTGGATGCATGGGAACTCTCCGGGGAGGAATATTACTAAAAAAGAGCAGCAATCAAGAAAGAAACCCATAAATAAAAAGGGAATAAATTTTCCAACAAGATAATTATTCATCAATAAACCAGTCATGCAAAAACAAATCCATATAAAAGCTTTACTTTCCTTATCTGGTGTCCACGTACAGTCTGCAGCCTGCACGTCCCACCCAGAAAGAAAGTGAAACAAGCACCCTAACATCCCATGGCGACTCATTATCTGTCACGAGGCGTGCTGGCTAGGCACCCTACTCGCAACATGAATTCTGAGCCCCGACAGACCCAACTCATGTATAACCCAACTCATCCCAAATAACATAAACCACCAACAACCTCCCTCTGATACCATTTTGTCACGAACCGAATCGGATCGCCATCCAAACCGACGCCCGACCCGGCCCGCGGCAAGGCCCGAAGGGCGTTCCCGATCCCCACGGGCCGGCACAAGTGCCCGGCTATCAAAAAAAACTTTGGGAACGATTTACCCGAGTGAACAACTATAATGCAGTTAACCAAAGTAAACCAAGCAGAAGTAAAAGCTACAGTCAAACATGTAGTTGACCAAACAAGTTTTTGGTTCACAAGTATTCAAAACCCAAATAACACTAAAACAAGATGACCAAAAACCAACCTAAGGACGGTCGCCCAGTGTAAGGACACCGCCATTAAGCCACCACCAAAACGCCACGTAGATAGTCCTGCTAACAACCTGAACCACTGCTCCCAAAAGCTGGACCCCTACCTGTATCAGAAGTAAACAAGTCTACTTACACCCAAGGGTGTAAGTAGGGTGTGAGCAATCTCCCAGCAGGATATCACCAATAAAAGATTCCACGCACAACTATCAAAAGACAAACCACTTGCAATGCTAAAATAAAGAGAGAAAGAAGTGAAAAGAAAAAAAAATGGTTTTCATAAAAACGATTTAAAAGAAAGGAAGTTCAAGATAAACACATTAGGATAACAGTTCAAGTGACATATCACATATCAGCATGCACGCAAGGTAACTGGTGGCACCACGGGATGGGAAAGGCCCTATGGGTACTAGAACTAGTGGGATCCAAGAATGTCGTGTCTCGGTGAAACGTGGCTTAGGCGGCCACGACCCTCAGATAACGTGGCTTATAAGGCCACGACCCTCAGAACACGTGGCTTAGAAGGCCACGAACCTCAGATATCATATGTTTAGTTAGTGTTGCAGTCGTCAAACCAGCCAGTGAAACCGGGTCGGGTCATCTCCGGAACACTAGCTCACTAGTCCCAGTCTCCCCACCTAATACCCCGGCTTCCCTCCTTGTGCTCACCTAGAGATCAAAGTTCATATAGTATGTCACATTATCACTTAGAGCCAAACGTGTCACCTGCACACTGATATCCCTTTTGAAAAACCACACACACACACCAAAACCCCCTTTTTCTTTTTCCTCTTTTAAAAAAAAACTTAAACCACACTACACAGTTTGCAATTAATAATAAACAGCCAAAGTGAGTTTACGCAATGATAGAAAAGGACTTGCACCACATAAATAGTCCACTGGCAAATTAGAATGCGCATTTAAAAAAAGTAATTAAAACTAATTGTCAATATGAAAACTAATCAGCAGGGTGATGAAAAATTAAACCAGCATGCAAAAGATCGCCAAAAGATAATTGAGTGTGGAATCACCTACCTCAAACAGGCGCGGTCGCACCGTCTTGAGCCGTCAACCAGGTCCTAAAAACAGCACAACGCTCAACGGGTTCAGCAAATTGTTAACATAATAATAATGATGATAATAATAATAGCAATAAAATAATAATAATAATAATAATAATAACATAATAGAATAATAATAATAATAACATAATAACAATAGCAATAATAATAGTAATGATAATAATAATTATAAATAATAATAATAACAATAATAATTATATTAATAATAATAATAGAATAATAATATTAATAATAATAATAACAATAGTAGTATAATAATAATAGTATTATTAACATAATAATAATAATAATAATATGATAATAATAATAATAATAATAATATAATAATAATAATAACAATAATAATAATAATAATAATATAATAATAACAATATTATTATTATTATTTACATAATTATAATAATAACATATTAATATTTATAGTAATGATATAATAACTAACATATTAATAATAATAACAAAAGAAAACATAATATCTTATTAGATAACTTAAAATGATAAAATAAAATAAAAAAAAACAGACCTGCGCGGGAGGAGGAGGTGCCGAACAGGGGCGCCGGAACGGGGAAGAAGAGGAAGAAAAAGAAAGGGAAGAAGAAGGAGAGAAGAGGAAGAGGAGAAGAAGGAGAAGAAGAGAAGAAGAGGAGGAGAAGAAGAAAAGAAGAAGAAGAGAAGAAAAGCAGCAGGGGCGGCCCGAGGCGGAACAGGAGAAGCGGCCGAGTGGGGAGGTGGCGCGCCGGCTGGTCGGAGGAGGAAGGAGAAGAAAATAAGAAGAAGAAGAAGAGAAGAAAGAAGAAGAAAAGAAGAAGAAAGGAAAAGAAAAGAAGAGCAGCAGGGGGTGTTGCGCCGGCTGGGCGGAGGAGGAAGGAAGGGTGGCAGGGGGTTGCGACGTCGCCGGTGCGGAGTCCGGTTGGTGGTCCGACGTGGGACAGCGGGGGCGGCGGCTTGCTGGAGGCTGGTGGAGGAGGTGTGGCCTGATTGAGCGGAGGGAGGGTGAAGGTGCAAGCTCGGCTGGGCAAAACGAACCGAAAACCAGGAGGGTGCGGATGAGCGGGGAAGGGGTGTGCCGCGGATGGAGGAGAGAACGGCGTGGGGAGAAGAAGAGGAGAAGGAAAGAAGAAAAAAAGAAAAGAATAAAAAGAAAGATGGGAGTGGGGGTGGTGGCTAGGGTTTCCTAGGGGGGATAGGTAGAGAAGAAAAAAAATAAAATAAATAATAATAATAATAATAATAATAAATCAATACCATTATAATATTAGAAATAACAATATTAATATTAATAATAATCATCAAAACCATAATAATAATAATCGCATAACAAAATAATAATAATAATAATAATAATAATATGATAATAATAATAATAATAATAATATCATAATAATTATAACGATAATAATAACGATAATAATAATAATATAGTAATAACAATAACAAAAGCATAAAATTAATACTAATAATAATAATAGTAGTATCAATAATAATAATACTAATATAAATAATAATAGAACTGAAGTTAACATCTGTCGTTTGGTTCGTCCGTGCAACGGGCGCCGAGCGTTGAAATGGCCAAGCTGCATGGCTTTGCTCATCCCCTACCCGAGTGTCGAGCGGTGCAAGGCCCACGCGCACGCACCGTTACCCCAACGGGCAACCCAAACCGGGTTCGGCCCATGATACAACCAAATAATTTAAATAAACCGGCAATTAATTTATGAAATAAAAATTTAAAATTAAACGCATACCTCAAAAAAGTCCGGGCGTGACAATAACGATCTCGTCATTGACAATTGCAACATCATTATACTGGGTCTTACCTTCCTGATTTCTCTGCTCTGCCTTTTGCCTTCTACACTCCCAGATGCAGTGTCCAGGCATGCCACAGTGGTGGCACTTCATGTCATTTCTTGATCGAGATTTTGATCGCTTCCTCCTTTGAAAACATTGGTCACGAGGTTCTCATCCCCTGCTTCTTCCCTGCCATTTTTGCTTCCCTTGTTTTTCAATGATAAGAGCCTCTGAATCAGGTGTATGTCCCTCATCTTTTCTTTTGGACTCTTCATTCAACATTCTGTCTTTCACCATCTCCACGGTGAGAGTTCCATCTGGTGTAGAATTTCTGACCGACACAACTAATGTGTCCCACGTCTTCATTAAAGAACTCAACATCAACAGTGCCTGTAACTCATCATCAATTATCATTTTCATAGAATTCAGCTGATCAACAGTACCTTGAAACTCGCTCATGTTCTCTGATACATTGGTCCTGTCTTTGTATTTCAAGTTGACAAGACGACGTATCTGGTTTGCTTTGTTTTGCATGGTTTTCCTCGCATATATCTTTTCCAATTTTTTCCAAAGAACAGAGGCGTTGTGTTTATTTGCAAAAATTTTGGAAGATGCTCTTGTCGATCCACTGTTTGATTTGGGCAGCGCACTTCCTGTTGAGTACGACCCACTCTGTATCCACTGGTGGGGTACTGGCTGATGTCTTCTCGTCCGTTTTACCGCTAGCTGACGTTTCCTCCGCTTGTGCTGCAACAGGCTTAGTGGTTTCCACTACAGGCTTCCACAAATCTTTAATATACAAAAAAGTCCTCCATTTTCAGTTTCCAGATGGTATAATTAAATGCAATAAGTTTAATCATATTACTGGTATTTTCGTCCATTTTTGGAGTGTGAATTTTGAAACTCTAACAGTACGGATGTGTCCGGAACGGTCGAAATACCTGGAATTGACTTCTGGATCATTGAAAACGGACTCCGATTGGCCAAGTTATAGCCAAAACAGATTCAATGGGCTGGATTGACCGCTGACGTGGCGTGTCGGAGCAGTGGCCGGAATGTCGCCAGAAAATAGCGGGCAGCGTGAATAGTGTCATATTCTCCGGCACGGGGTACTGTAGCACAGACGTGTTTGACCAAAGTTTTACCGAGCCGATCTCCTTCGTTTCAGCTCCGTTTTTGACGCTTACACCGTTGGAACCGGCTCGCCGTGCTCTTCACAGATCTAGGCTCGAAAATTTTTTCCGAGCAACTTCAGTTTTTCGGTCGCCAGAAAATTCCACTGTCACGTCGCCGTTTCACTTCCGAACCCTCTGATACCACTTTGTTGGGGCAGCGGAGCTACGTGGTGAACAAATCAAACACAAAACGGAAACTAAAATGGAGAACACAACGGATTGATGTGGTTTGGTAGTGTGCCTACATCCACAAGAGAAGAGGGGGGCCTTTCTATTATTCTCTCCGGATCAAGCGTCGGAGGATCACTGACAAATTACCATTCATGGGATTCAATCCCGTTATAAAAAGAACCAGCAGTCCAAGGTTGGGTTAGGGTTGTTCATCAACCCTTGAAGAAACTCCCACCGCCAGCTGCTTGTCTTCCTTGACCGCCCACCAGAAAGGACTTCCATGTTGAAGTTGTTGTCACCCAAAGATTTCCGCCCACTGAAATCTCCCATAATTGGGAGTGGCCCCCACAAGATGTTGCTGGTCTGGTTATCAGTTGGGGTAAGTCCAAGTCCTCTGTGATCTTTGGTGAAAGGGTCACTACTTCCAAACACAATAGAGTCTCAAGGATGCTTGGGGTCAAGCGTGGAGGTGTACCCTTCACTTATCTTGGTATACCTCTTTTTTCGGGTAAAACAAAACGGAGCTATTTGGAAAGATTTTATTGTTGGAAATTGCAAACCAAAATTAAAAGCTGTCCGTTGAGTTCCGGATCTTCCCCATGCAACCCCTATTTTCTATGTGCCTCTTCATTTATCCATGCATTTGTTTAATTCCAAGAAAGCATTAATTATTGCCTTGTTTTTTGTTCCTTTTATTAAATGCATGGGCTGTCCATTTTTAGTGTATTTTTCATACCCTATAAATATGGGTGCATATGTAATCCGTTGGAAGAGTTGTGTGCAATACAAAAAGGTTGCTTCTTTGTGTGAAGTTTTCCTCCTCCGCTTTTTTTTTCTCCCGTGAATTATTTGTCTCGGCTTTGTAAAGCCATCTCCTACCAACAAACTGGTATCAGAGGCGGTTCGAAGGCATCCTCCAAATTCCAAAGATGGCCACCGCGATCCAGCCGCAAGTTCCGACCTTGTCTAAGGACAACTATGAGAGGTGGTGCATTCAAATGAAGGCATTGTTCGGGTCACAAGAATTATGGGAGATCATCACCGACGGGTATGTAGTACCCACTGCGGAGGAAGAAGCGACCTTCACGAATGAAGAAAAGACGACCGTCAAAAATCAAAGGAAGAAAGACAACAAGGCGTTGTTCCTTCTCTATCAAGGGTTGGATGAATCGACATTCGAAAAAATTGCCGAAGCAACATCGAGCAAGCAAGCTTGGGATACACTTGCCACCATTTTCAAAGGAGTTGATCGTGTGAAGCGGGTCCGTCTTCAAACATTACGAGCGGAGTTCGAAGCGACACGAATGAAGGAAGGTGAGAGTATCTCGGATTACTTCTCACGCTTAATTCTCATTATTAACAATTTGAAAAGAAATGGTGAAAAAATAGAGGATATTCGAGTTATTGAGAAAGCACTTCGATCGCTCACAACCAAGTTCGAGCATGTGGTTGTGGCAATCGAAGAATCGAAAGATTTGGAAAAATTATCTATTGAAGAGTTGATGGGGTCGTTGCAAGTACATGAGCAGCGAATGCAGAAAAATGCGGGTTCAACAATAGAGCATGCCTTAGAGTCCAAGCTGACTCTGCAAGAACCCAAGAATGGCCAAGCACAACGAGGCGGTTATCGTGCAAGAGGTAGAGGACGTGGATACCATCCAATCTATCCGCAAAAGCAACAAAACTTCAGTAGCTTCCGTGGAAGAGGATACGGTGGAGGCCGATTCACGCGTGGTCGTGGAAATGCAAAAAATATTCAATGCCATAACTGTAAAAAATTCGGCCACTATGCCTCTGATTGTTGGAGCAAGGTGAATCATGATGAACGATCCAACTATGCCGAAGCGTCACGCCATGAAGAAGAAGGTACGACACTCCTCCTCGCACAAGAAAAAGCATCTGAACACCCCGATGTATGGTATCTTGACACGGGTGCGAGCAACCACATGAGTGGTAACAAAGAACTTTTTGAAGAACTTACTGAAGAAGTTCGTGGCGACGTGACCTTCGGCGACTCATCAAAGGTACCAGTGATTGGCAAAGGTAAAATCAAAATCTATCTGAAGAATGGTGAGTCGAATTACATTTCCAATGTGTATTACGTACCAAGTATGAAAAACAACATCATAAGTCTCGGCCAACTCCTTGAAAAGGGGTATGTTATACACTTAGAGAATTCTTCTTTGTCAGTAAGAGATGCTCACAGGAGGTTGATTGCTCAAGTCCAAATGGCGAAGAATCGCATGTTTCCACTGCACATCAAAACAAAGGCCGAGGAGTGCCTATTTGGGCTCATGAAGAATGATTCGTGGAGATGGCATCTGCGTTTTGGGCATCTCCATTTTAGCGGGCTTAAACTTCTATCCTCCTCAAGAATGGTGCGTGGTTTGCCGACGATTGAATCAACAAATCATGTGTGTGAGGCATGCACACTCGGCAAACAACAAAGGAACTCCTTCCCAAGTGGAGTGTCCAGAAGAGAAACAGAACCACTTCAGTTGGTTCACACCGACATCTGCGGACCACTTGAAACACCCTCACTTGGAGGTAATAGGTACTTCATTACCCTTATTGATGATTTCAGTAGAAGACTCTGGGTGTATTGCATCAAGGAGAAATCTTCCGCCTTTTCTATCTTTAAAATTTTCAAAGCTCGTGTTGAAGCTGAGAGTGGTCACAAAATCAAAGTGCTGAGATCTGATAGAGGTGGAGAATACACCTCAAATGCATTTCAAGAATTTTGCAGGGAGCATGGCATCAAGCAGCAATACACTGCTGCTTACACCCCACAGCAGAACGGCATTGCAGAAAGGAAGAACCGTACCATCCTCGACATGACGAGGACCATGCTGAAGGAGAAAGGGCTGCCAAAGAGTTTTTGGGCAGAGGCTGTGGCGTGTACTGCCTACTTGCTCAATCGGTGTCCAACGAAGAGTGTCAAGAACTTTACACCACAAGAGGCGTGGAGCGGCTACAAACCGAGCGTGGCGCACTTAAGAATCTTCGGGTGTGTCGCCTATGCTCAAGTTCCAGAAGCAAGAAGAAGGAAGTTGGATGATCGTGGCGAGAAATGCATTTTCATCGGCTATTGTGAAGCCTCTAAAGCCTACAAGCTTTACAATCCACTAACCAATAAATTAGTGGTTAGTAGAGATGTGGTCTTTAGTGAGGAAGAAGCGTGGAAATGGGATAATGAAGAACCAAACAAGGATGTTGTAGTCGAAACTGAAGATTTTGAAGAAAGACATGATCATCAGGAGCAGACGCCCACAACACCTTCCTCGGGTGCATCATCAGTTGGAAGAAGTCCAGGAGTACATTTCCTCACTCCTCAAAGCACTCCATCAAATCAAAATTTGGCCAGCTCATCCTCGCCTATGGCTCCTATGAAGATGAAAAATTTGAGTGACATTTATGAGCAGACTGAAGAGGTAAATCTTTTTTGCTTGTATGCAGATCATGAGCCTTTGACCTTTCAGGAAGCCATGAGGGAAGAAAGCTGGAGAATGGCTATGGAAGAAGAAATTCGTGCCATAGAGAGAAATGACACGTGGGAGTTGACTACACTCCCAAAAAGACAGAAGAGCATTAGTGTCAAATGGGTGTACAAAATAAAGAGAAATGTTGATGGCGAGATCGATCGATACAAGGCAAGGCTTGTAGCAAAGGGGTACAAACAGAAATACGGGGTGGACTACGAAGAAGTCTTTGCTCCTGTTGCTCGCCTTGACACTGTAAGAATGATTATATCCCTTGCTGTCCATCACAGTTGGATGATCTACCAACTGGATGTGAAGTCTGCGTTCTTAAATGGATTTTTGGAAGAAGAGGTCTATGTTGACCAGCCTGAAGGCTTTGTCATGCAAGGGGAGGAAGACAAAGTGTATCGATTAAATAAAGCACTTTATGGGTTGAAGCAGGCTCCTCGCGCATGGAATGCACGCATTGACAGTTATCTCCGAGAGAATGGCTTCGCCCAATGTCCATATGAGCATGCGGTTTACATCAAGCAGAATGATCGTGGCGATATTCTTATTGCATGCTTGTATGTTGATGATTTGTTGTTTACAGGGAATTGTCGACCAATGTTCGATGATTTCAAGGAGGCCATGTTCAAAGAGTTCGAGATGACCGATGGGGGTCTCATGTCCTTCTTTCTGGGCATAGAAGTGAAGCAACAACATGGCGGCATTTATATATCTCAGAAGAGATATGCCAAGGAGTTGCTTGAAAAATTCAAGATGGCCGATTGTAATGCTGTAAACACACCGGTTGCAACGAGCTTGAAACTGACAAAAGATGGAGAAGGAAGAAGCGTTGACTCGACTCTGTTCAAGAGTCTGATTGGAAGCCTGAGATATCTCACAATCACAAGGCCAGATATTGTCTATTGTGTTGGACTTCTAAGCAGGTATATGGAGACACCGAAGGAGTCACACTGGCTAGCTGCAAAACGTATCCTCAGGTACATTAAAGGAACAATAGATTTTGGTCTCTTTTATCCATACAACGAAGAAGCAGAGCTGTATGGATACTCAGACAGTGATTGGGGAGGTGACCAAGATGAAAGAAAAAGCACTACTGGGTACGTATTTTTTCTTGGATCGACTGCTTTTACATGGAATTCAAGAAAGCAAAGTGTGGTTGCTTTATCCACATGTGAAGCAGAGTATGTGGCAGCATCCTCTACTGTTTGTGAGGGAATATGGCTGAGAAATTTTTTGAAGGAAATGAAGCATCCACAGGATGGATCTACGGTGATATATGTGGATAACAAGTCGGCTATTGAACTAGCCAAAAATCCGGTGCAGCATGGGAGAAGCAAACACATTGATACTCGTTTTCATTTCCTCAGGGATCATGTGAAACAAAAAACTATTAAATTGGAATATTGCCATACTACGGAACAGGTGGCAGATATTTTCACAAAGGCACTACCAACAGATGTATTCAAACGGCTTAGAATGATGCTCGGAATGAAGTCAGTTTTGGTTTGAAGGGGAGTGTTGGAAATTGCAAACCAAAATTAAAAGCTGTCCGTTGAGTTCCGGATCTTCCCCATGCAACCCCTATTTTCTATGTGCCTCTTCATTTATCCATGCATTTGTTTAATTCCAAGAAAGCATTAATTATTGCCTTGTTTTTTGTTCCTTTTATTAAATGCATGGGCTGTCCATTTTTAGTGTATTTTTCATACCCTATAAATATGGGTGCATATGTAATCCGTTGGAAGAGTTGTGTGCAATACAAAAAGGTTGCTTCTTTGTGTGAAGTTTTCCTCCTCCGCTTCTTTTTTTCTCCCGTGAATTATTTGTCTCGGCTTTGTAAAGCCATCTCCTACCAACATTTATTTCAGAATTATTCATCAAATGGAAACATGGACGGGAAAATTCATGTCCCAACCTGGACGAGTCTGCTTTGTTAACTCTGTTATCACTTCTATGTGTGTTTATGCCTTTTCTTTGTATAGATGTCCTAGAGCCCTACTTAAAGAACTCCAAGTCCTGATTCACAATTCTATTTGGACTGAATCCATTCATGAATGGACGCTGATCACAGCCTCTTGGAATGAGTGTACCAAACCTGTTGATATGGGAGGTATGGGAGTCAAGGATCTGAGCCTCTTTAATGAGACTCTTATTAAAAAGTTCACTTGGAGTCTTCTAACGTCCAATGATGTATCCTTGGAATTTCTGTTTAGTCGATGTGGGATTAAACTGCTAAATGGCTACTCTTTTAAATTCCCTCATCAATCTGGCCGTCATTAAGGCATGCTTATGGTGATCTTTTACAATCCTCCAATTGGCTGGGTTGCAGGGAGTCCTCTCTTAACTGTTGGCGGACTACTTGGCTATCAACTACTATTGCTGATGAAGTTGATATCCCCCCCTCACTGAGGCATCTATCTATTTCGGAATTTTAATCTAATTCTTATGCTTATGCGCTGCTTACGAACAATCTAAGGCTGGAAATAGATAATTATCATTATACCGATGTGGATATTTTTTGTATGGGAACATAATCTTAATGGTACCTTCAGCACAGGAGATTATTATAGATTCATGTGTAATGGATCTGTCGTAGTCCGTGCTTGGCTGCTCGCTTTCAGAACTGCTTTCATTTCACCTGCTGATTTTCGGACTCTAGGGATAATTTGGAAGAAACTGTTACCCTTGCACTGGTTGTTGCAGCGTACTGGGATCGCTTTGGCCCTTGTATGCTATCTCTGTCTTGCTGCGGATGAATCCTTTGATCATTTGTTTGACTCCTGTCGCTTTGCAAGCAAGTTATGGAGTTATGTACAGGACATCTTGGGTTGCTGCCTCACTTTTGGACGTTTTGATCAGCTCATTGAGTCTGTTCGGTTATCAGGCTGCAGCGACCAGGTCCTATCACTTCTATTGGCTGTTGCAGCTGCGGTCACTGCCTTCATTTGGCGGGCTCGGAACTCACTTTCTTTTGAGAATCACACTCTCACTGTCCAGGACGGAATCAGGGACATGCATCATCGTGTCCAGGCGGCAGCGAATATTCAGACTGGTTGTATGTCCAATGATTTTTCAGACCTCGGAGATCTCTTGGCAGTGCTGGTGGATGCAGGAAACCGCTTATGCCAAAATTTGTAAGATGGATTCCCCCTATTTCTCAGTGGCTGAAAATCAACGTCAATGGGGCGGCTTTGGGTGCACCGGGACCCTCGGGCTGTGGTGCCATCTTCCACACTCATTGGGGATTCATTAAGGGCAACTTCTACCATTTCAACAGGAATTGATAAGCGCTTGAAGCTGATCTTTGGGCCTTGGTGAAGGCAATCAGATATGCAGTTCACCTTGGATGGAGAAATATATGGATGGAATCTGATTATTTTATGGCTGTTGGTATCCTTTGAAGCCACTCCAGGAATGTAATGTTCCATGACACCTTTTTCTAGGATTGACTGTCTTAGATTTGTGGATCAACATGTTATTGTTGCGACACACGTCTATAGAGAATCCAATTCGGTTGCTGAGGTACTCTCCAAGAGAGCTATTGCGGATGATAGCTCGATGTGGTCTTTTGTGGCACCGACAATTTGTTGTGAGTTGATTGAGGTGGATGCACGTGGTGATCTGTACACTTGTCTTTGTAAAACCACCCTATGACTCCTCTTATGTTGCTTTTTTATTTTCAATAAAATTTTCTAGGTGCAGGTAACCCTATTTCGTGAGCCTTTGGATTATTATGATTTTGTATAGTAGCTGCATAACCCATTCAACCCGACCCACCCTATTACGGGTCATGTCTACTTGGAATAAAACATGTAACCCGACCTCACCTGACACGTCCTCTCTTTATTGGGTTGGGTCTAAAATCAACCCAAACCCAACCAGTCCCAACCCATGGACACCCCTACGTGAAGAATTTTGAGCACCCAATATATTTTTTAAATATATAGCTAGATTTATTAGTCTCTTTTAGTCTACAATATTTCAAATTGTTATTTATTATAAGGAATTTCATTAAAAATATAGTTTAGAATTACTTTATTACATTAATACCAATATCAAATTGGTAAATTTCCGTTTTTGTTGACTAGTATTGGAAAACATAAACTGTGATGGACCAATGTTATGTGTCATGCTCCGTATCACCAATGAAGTACAAGCGGGAGAATATGTTAAAGAATCCAATATTTCAAGTTTTTTATATTTCAAGTAGGTTTAACTTTCAATGGTGATATCACATGTAGTGTGAAGCACAACATTTAAAGAAGATGTGTGAGATAAACAGATTGTAGACAGTGTTTGACGGAGTTTCATTTGAGGGAGTTTCATGTAAAGCTACTTTGAGTTTGAGCATTTTTAAACATTTCATTATATTTGATCATGTTTTTTTCAATAAAGACTTGGTTTTTTGGAGTTTTTATAGGTTAATTTGATAACTATTATTTTATAAGTTTTATAAATATATTAAAAATAAATAATAGAATTCTCACAGATAATATATTATTTAAAATATAATTTAAAAACATATGTTACTTATTGTTATTTCTTATAAATGTTGATTATAATACTAACTATAGAAAAATCAGTTTTTCAAAATTTTAATGGACTTATATATTATCTGTTAGTATAATTATAATTGTAACAAAAAAAATTTAGCTATCCAAATAAAATTTAGATGCAATTTTTTTCTAAAAGTTTAGTGATAAAGACATATCTATCAATAAAACGCTTTACGACTAAAAAATGTACCTTTAATAAAAAATATTCCTCCATTGGAAAAGGATGAATATTTTTTTTTGTTTGGTTCAAGGGATTTGTACTCATGGAATGGTATTGTAAGAGGGTGTGGCTATGTTCATGCATTATTTTAACCATTTTGGGATTCACATGACATGTATCATGCTGGGAACATAGGATTAACACATCTTTTTCGTGCTTTGTAAAATTAATATAATCCTTTTATCTTTTTTTCTAATTTATATCTACCTCCGGTTATGACTACATACTGAAGAGGGTGATGGGAAATTAAAGTTTCTGCAATGTCAAATATGGTGTTTTTCCATATAATGCTACTATGTAATCTTACTTATCCAATTCATGAGATGATCCCTTGATGTAATGTGTGATATAAATAAATTTTTGAATGATGGAATTTGGTAAATAAAATTCCATTAAGCAACCTATAAAGTTTTTTCCTCTCTAGATTATGAATGAAATTCTATTTAAGTAAGCCTTAGATAATTTTGTATCTTGGTGACATATGGAAGGTTTTGAAATGTTAATCTTATGAAATGATGAAGGTTTAATTCTGAATCCTATTAGACTTTGGAATTTAAAATGTTATATTTATAAAATTTTAATGTTTTATATGTGAGTTATATAAGGTGGTGGTATGTTTCTGAAAACTATTGAAATTTATAAATTTTAAAATTTGGGTTTCGAAATAATGGAAATGTAAAATTTTGTAAAAAATATTTCTTATGTTTTTACGCTAATGAGAAATCTGATAAAAAGTAATAGTGTGTATGTACCCCATAACTAGTTGTTTAAAACTTTTGTGTACATGAATTAACCTTGTGTATGGTCGGTTTGGATGTTTGGGAGTGCCCGAGTTATAATTTACTGGGTTGATTGTTTAGGTAGCCCCTTTAGGTCAATGTGGACCTTGGATATGTTTCATTTTGACCCAGTCTTGAGAATAGTTGATGCTAGCGACATATCTTAGTTTTTGATACTTTGCATGAAGTGTGGCATGATACATGGTGAATTTTATTCCTATGGAAATGTCAACATGATATTTTATGTTTTGGATTTGTGATAAGATGTGATGGGTATGTGTCTCAGTTTATGCAGTCAGAACATGTATGTTGTTTCCATGTTTTAGTGTAGTTTTGGTTAACCACCCATAGTGATTGTGAATTGTCTATATACCGATTTCTATGTGAAGGATGATATGAATGATTGACCCGGTTGGGAATGGATTTACTTTGGGTATGTGGTGTATACATGGGTAGGTAACATTGAATCCATGAAATAGCACATGAGATGATGGGTGGTCCTGACCTTGAATGATATATATGCAAGGTGTCAGGATTGTTATGTAAAGGAATTAAGGAAGAATCTAATTAGTTATGAATGAAATTATTGAAGCATGGTTTGTTGACTGGTTGGGATTTTATTCCTAAGATTATTTAAAATTGAATTATGAGATTATGAAACATTTTTTGTAAATTATTTTCACTAGGGAATAAAACTCTTGAGTTTGATAATGTCGGGTAGTGTGAGAGTGAGAAACCATTATTTTGTTACGTAATCAAGTTGGTGCACATTAGCGCTGTTGGGCTTGGAATGATAAAAGATGCAACTTGTGGTTCTGTTAAAAATTTCTCAAGTATTGGAAATTCTCAAGTGACGTAATGAAGATGGTTCCATGATGAGATTTCGGTTCAAAACTAATTGGTAGAGTTATGGGACCTTGATGGGATTCAGCCGAGATTTCCTTTTAGAGTGGGACGTTAAAAATGGGTAGATGATTATGAGCTAGATAACCCTATGATTTTTGTGGGCCTTGTGAGGTATTAGTGTCTTGGCCCGCCGGACCGCGCCCCTCGGGCTGGACAGTGTGCTTCACCGGGTTGGACCCGCCGAATCGGGTCAGGCCGACCCGCCAGCCAACTGGGCTTAACGGGTCGAGCCCGTTTTCACTTAAACGTGAATAACATAAAGACAGTGCATCCGATCGACGCTCCGTCTGCGGAATTGGGACCCTGGCGATGAAGCGATCTTTTTGCGATACTCTAAGTGAGTTTTGGACTAATTTGAAAGATAGCCGGGTTTGGAACGAGCATATTTCCAACAGGGCCCAGGAACGAAAAATCCAATATCTCTCAGATCGGGCGTCCAATTGACGCGCTGTCTGTCGCGTTGGGTTCCTTTTGACAAGACGGAACATCGGGGTACATAAAATCGAGACTTCATGATATTTTATGTACCGAACCCTTGGATAGAGTATCGGACCCTCCCGGAATCGAGCGTGCTGTGTGCGGGAACCCTAGAGCTGGCTGCGACTGCGATGTCTACCATACTGGAATCCTCCGTGGGTTCGGCGACGATGAATACCGTAATGGAATCGTCTATGGGTTCGACAATGACAACTACTGTACTGGAATCTTCTATGGGTTCGATGGCGATGACTACTGTTCTTCTATCCTACGTGGGTCTGACAGTTTGACTTTTGTTCTAGTATCCTACGTGGGTCCGACAGAGTAGCTGGTCTATTATCCTATGTGTGTCTGACAGCTTAGCTGGTCTAGTATCCTTCGTGGGTCTGACAGCTTAGATGAATCAGTGACTACATCTGATCATCTTTATCACTTTATGAAAGATGTATACCTGTGTGAGCTGAGTCTTGACTTTAAATCACTATCATCGATGTGATTGAATTCTTTACTGTGTGGACTAGGTTGTTCTTGGGCTCAAGAGTTGGAGACGAACTAGGATTGATGACTTAGGTATATGTATGGGCATATACCTAAGCAGATTTGGTTGATACTTCGTGATTGTATGTTTCCTTTGTGGTTTATCCTTCGTGGATTCTGGGAGACCTTTGGGGGTCTCGGGGTCCCTACTGTGTATTGTTATACTCACCCCTAAACGGGATATACCCGTACTACGTTGTGTTGGATGCAGATGACAGAAAACACTGATCGTGGTAGAGACTTGTGGAGCCGGACGTTACCGGGAGGTGGACCACTCGGCGGGATGTACACGGAGCAGTCGGACGGACCTGAGGTGTTGAGGAGACCGTCTGTACCAACCCTTCAGGTGAGATTCCTGGAGGACAACTTAGTGGTTGCTACTTTACATTATTGCTGTTGTACTAGTCTTTTAGTTGTACTATACTCACTGTTGGGCTTGTATTTCCGGCCCCTTTATTTTTAGCATTTACTTTTGTATATAGTTTTACTTGTTCTTACTTTAGTTGCGTACTCTGTTGTGTTTGTTTACTTATATAAAGGCAATGACTTCCTAGTATAGGTATTTACTCCTTTGGTGCTAGTCACTAGCCCTATGCCTATGGAAGGCGGGCTTGGGGTAGTCACGGAACGGGCCCTAAGGACGGGTCATGACAAATTGGTATCAGAGGTCCTGATACATTTTCTCTAATCCTGGATGTACCACAAGAGGGGAAGTGAGAAACTCCCTCAGCACCTCCTCCTGTAGTGCAACTGGTACCATGGTATGTCCCCTGAAGAGGATGACGTGCTCCCTACCTTTAGAAAATCCTTCGGGTTCTAGCCCTGAGGATATCTGATCACGTCGTGTCTTGCAGTCAGTGTCCCCATGCTGCGCCTCTCTGACTCACAGAAGAAGTGGGGGAGTGACTTTGAGAGACTGTAGAAAGGTTGCTCCATCTATATCCACAAAGGATATCTGCAATGCAGCTAGCTGCCTCGTCGCCTCTCCTGGTAGCTGAATGCCCGATCTCTTGCTGAGAGAATCTACTACAACGTTCCTCTTCCCAGGAGTATAGACTATCTCAATGTAATAGTCCTGGAGGAACTCGAGCCATTGCCACTATCTCAGGTTCAGGTCCTTCTGGGAGAAGATATATCTGAGACTCTGGTGGTCAGAGTAGACTGTAAAGCGGTCGCCCATCAGATAGAGCCGCCACATCTTCAAGGCTAAGACCACTACTGCTAACTCCAGGTCATGGGTAGCGTAGTTCTGCTCATGATGTCTTAGCTGATGAGAACCATAAGCTATCACTGCTCGCTCCTGTATCAGGACACACCCGAGTATGGTCCCTGATGCGTTGCAGTAAACTATGTACACAACGCCCTCCTCCGGTAGCCTCAAGATGGGCGCACTGGTCAATCTCTGTCTCAGCTCCTGGAAGCTCTGCTGACATCTATCTGACCACACGAAGGGTTTCCCCTTCTTCATCAAAAATGAAAGTGGTGCTACAACTCTCGAGAAGTCTGGCACAAATCTCTGATAATACCCAGCCAGACCCAGGAAACTCCGCACCTCTGTCACACTTTTGGGTGGCTCCCAAGCAAGTACTGCCTCGATCTTCACTGGATCCACTGCAACTCCAACCTCCGAGATGACGTTTCCCAAAAAGTGAACCTCTCAAATCCAGAACTGGCACTTTTAGAGCTTACCATAAAGATGGTGCTCTCGGAGTGTATCCAGTACAACCCGCAAGTGGTAGGCATGATCCTCCTCAGTAGTCGAATAAATCAGTATGTCATCAATGAAAACTATGACAAATCGATCGAGGTAAGGCTAGGAGATCCTGATCATGAGACTCATGAAAACTGCTGGAGCATTGGTTATGACAAAGGGAATAACCAAGAACTCATAGTGGCCATACCGACACCTGAAGGCCATCTTCTGCACATCCTCATCTCGAACTCTGAGCTGGTGATATCCTAACCTGAGGTCTATCTCCAAGAACCAACGTGCTCCCTTGAGCTGATCAAAGAGGTCGTCAATCCTTGGGAGTGGGTACTTGTTATTTACAGTCACCTAATTCCGGTGACGGTAGTGGAAACATAGTCTCAAGATCCCATCTTCCTTCTTGGAGAACAAAATTGGAGAATCCCAGGGTGAAACACTGGATCAGATAAATCCCTTCCTCTGCAAGTCCCCTAGTTGTAACTGTAGCTCACGAAGCTTAGCGAGAGCTATCCGATATGCTGGAGTAGATATCGATGCAGTCTCGGGGTACATGTCTATGTAAAAGTCTACCTCTCTGCGAGGAGGTAGTCCTAAAACGTCGTCAGGAAAAACTTCCGCATACTGATCCACCACAACAGGAAAACTCGGACTCCACACATCAACCGCTCCAAGGATGAGACTAGCCAACTGATATGTGATCAGCTACCCTCTCCTCTATGATTGAACCTTCGTATAGGTTTCAGTTGTTAATGATGTGTGTGAATCAGGAAGAGTGAAATGTATATATTTAAAGTAGGACCTTTTATGGTGGCACTCTAGGATCGATATATGATAAATCTATATTGTGGGGAAAGATCTATGGGTTAAGTGACTACATGGACCTCATTGTGATATGAATTTGAGTGGGTTTTAGTGAATATATGGTTTTTATAATTTCTTAGGTTTGAGTGAGTCTCCCACATTTGACCATTGTGTTTGGTGATAGAAATGATGTGGTCTGATGGAATTGGGGTGAACCTAGTGGGATAATGGAAAGGAAAATCCAATAATTGGGAATATCGTGTCATTAATAAACTTGTGACCCTCATTATAGAATGGATATTGGTGGGTTGAACCAATATTTAGGGTGGGTTTTGCGTATTTTCAAGGAAGAGTTAGTGTGTTCAGGTTTTGAAGTGAGGATGAGAAAAACATTAGATTAACATTCTTATGAACATTTATGTTTGTTGATTTGGAAATGGTATGAGGTGAATTATTAAAATTCAAGAATGGTGTTTCCAAAAAAAGTATATATATGGGTGGAAATGTGTATTAGAAATCACTTTAATGAGATCAGTCCTATGGTAGGAACCACTATAGTCTGGGTGATTGGTGAATGAAAATATGTCTGAGTCATAGAATAGATGAGATCAGTTAAACTTTGTCTTGGTAGATTGAGACTGAATTATGGAAGTGGCTTGTGTTATACTAAACAGTTCCCCATGGGGTTTGAAGTGGCTCTCGTGAGGCACTTTATGAATTCATAAATGGACTATAACCACTGGAGTTAGGTTGTTAGCGAACATAGGTTAGGTGACAGGGTGGGAGGACCACCAAGGCTTCTTGAGGATGAGAAGTGTGATGATGGGGAGTTTTAAATGCACTTATTTTTAAGGGAATTTGAAAATTTAAGGATAATTCTGATCATTGAGTTTGTAATAGAGGTTTATTTTTTAATTGGATTTCAAGATGATAATTTGAGGGTTGAAATACCTTGATTTTAAGAAATTACACGTGGAAGGAGGCATAAGGGTGGTCATATGAGTCACATGAGAATACTAAGGCATTAAGACATGAATTTGGGGCAACAACATAATACTTCCACACCAATGCTAGCCAATACTGGTCCACCATCAATCTAATTGATGAAGGTCAAACCCGATGTTCTACCTGGGGCCACTAGCTAGCCGGTGTCCTAGGGATGACTAGTTGTTGTTGGTAAATAGTAATTTGGTGACCTCTTGGGTGCTTTTTAATTGGGGGAAAACCCATAACTTCACTAGGTCTGAACCATTTCCTATGGCTTTCCTTCTCTAAGACTAAACTCCCTTAGTTCTTTTCTATTTCAGACATCATCGCTTGTGATGTAGAGTTAGAGGTAAATCTATACATTCTCTCACATATATTCTTCATTATATTCTATCAATTAGTGTCTTGATCGATTTTTCTAATATTACCTAATTCCAAGTTACTTTTCATCTCTTTTATTTTCTTATAGTTTATGTAGAACCGGTGTAAAATAACCAACGTGTGGGATTTTCTAAGAATAATGTAGGTTCTCCCTTATCCCAACCCATATTATTTTTTAATTACTTAAGTGAATATCTCATGGGTATAGTTACCAAAGCTTAAAATATATAGACCTCACATAATTTTGGTATAATATTTATTACATTACATAAACCCATGTCTGAGGATCGTAATAGTTTATTATGTTTGGAAACTTAGAATCATAAAAACTTGTCCAAAGGTGGGCTACATAATCTCCCACTAAATTATTTATAACTATCACCCTTCTTATAAATATCACACACAATACATATATTCATAACCTAGGGGATGGAAATATAAGAATGTGTGAGATCAGATGCTCAGTAAGGGTAAATATGGGATATACATAAGCATAACATGAATATAACAGTATGGGAAAATGAGCATAACATTTGAAAACCAAACCCTATATATCAAATAACATATACAAGAGTCATGGAAAAATTATTGATAGTTCATAATACATGAATCCTAAAATAAAAAAATAACATGATCCATGAGAGCATAACATTGGAATACGAAATAGATTTTTGGAGTACACATATGCATATAAAATCATTTTCATATTAGTAAGTTATCATTTCCAAGGATATCATATTGGAACAGATTCACTCCTCAAACCATTGTAGTTATCAAAGTTCACTCCCTAGACCATCATAGAGGAATAAGTCTCTCACTGAACTCAGTTGAATCCTCATTTCAATCCTGTCAATCTCATGAGATATAAATCTCTACCCAATGAATTGTAGGGTGATATGGGTCCCAACTATGGCATAATGGAATCCATATTTATATCTTCCATAAGATCATACGCATTAATAATATAACATCTGATGAAATGAAATGGGAATCATAAACATTTCATCATATCATAACTCATGGAAAAGATACAGGTTTCATACTAATTTTATCAATGAATAACCCCTAAAAAGAATTATGTTTCATAAGTATTTTATAATTGTATAACCCATGGAAGGGTAATGGGTTTCATAAATAATATATCGACTTAAACATAAACCATTCAGATAAATAATAGTAATGGTATCCTTTGAGAAGAAAAGTTATGAGAATTATTGAGAGCTATATCAAGGGATTTAAAAATTTAAAAACTTAATGATATATAATTCTTATAAATGATGAGATTTTAACATAAAATATATAACACTTTGATAACATTGAATCATAAGTCCCATGAAGTAATAACATATAATAGAGCATAAAATAACATGATTATAAGTAAATCTATGATATTAAATGTCAATAGGGATGTATATACACCATTTAAAGGAAAATAAAATAATGCACACCTAAAATAAATAGATAATGAAATATTAACATGTTGTTTAATATAATGAAATCATAACTTGGTGTAGCATTTAAAGAAATCCATAAATGAAATTAAATTTATTTGAATGAAATACTTCAAAAAACCTTAGGTTGTTATAGTTCGGTTGTGCTAGTTTCTCAAAGATAAACTTATTTTATTAACATTTTTTTACATTGGTTAACATTATTTATAGTAAGTAAATTTAGATAATCAGCCTTGTATTTTTTATTTAATCTAAGATTTAATCCATGTAACTGTTATTCCAAGTGGGTTTATTTGTGGAAAATTATTACTATGAAATGAAATTTCAAAATCACTAGTCAATAAAAAATATATTTTATATTTTTGTTGGATTATTGAAATGAAAGGCTTAGCATGGAAAATGATAGTCCTTGGGTATGGGTTTGAAATTTATAGAAAATAATTGGTAAATGGATTTTTTTAAATGAAAAATCGATTTCATTTTTGAAATAAAGGTGAGGAAATCATAAATTGGTTTTTTTATTAAAATGGAACTGTGGAATAAATTTTACGAAACATGTTGGTATCTTTTAAATTGTATTTTGGGAAACAGTTCTTTAAAATAATATTTAGAAAAAGTATTTAGAAATAGGAATTGGAAGGGAGTGATATGGTTACATTGATGATATGAATATATGTGAATGGAATTAATGAAAAATTTATTTAATTGGGTTTATTAAGAAGTTATCTAGGGTTTTTTTTGATAAAATTAATTAAAAATTAAAATGTTTTAAAGGTAATTAAAATTACCATTGGATATTTGATTTGTTATGGAAATTGAAAGTGTTTAATTACCTGATTATTCTTTGAGACTATTTATATAATGGTATTTAATTACATGTGTATGGTATTATTTTTTATTTAATAGAACTAGATTAGGTATTATGGTTATACTAGGGGTGGAATCCCCCAGGTGGAAGCTAGTTTTTTTTGTAAAACATGTGGTGAAAATGAACCATAGATGGATTCTATTATCATTTTTTTATACTTGATATGAACACAACCATCAAGTTGATGGTGGGTATTTTCGTTATACTTCAGATGAACACGCCCCTTGAGTGGATGCTAGATTTATCTGTCAAATCCAACATGAACATAGACCAAGGTTGGATATTTGTGCAATAGCGGATTATTATACTCCCCTTGAGGGGATATGGTTGGCACGATCATCGTGAATTTCTCAAGGATACTTCAGAAATAGATGATGTAGGTATGTATCATTCCCAGGATGAATTCATCCCCTAGTTTCAATTTTTTTTAAAAAAATTATATAATTTTTTTAAAGGTTTTGTATATAATTGTTTTATCTTTGGAACTTCTTAATGCACTTATATATTAAGCCAGTTATTTTAGGTATTCCATTAGTGGTTCCCTAGTAAGAAATAATCACACCCTAATAAGGATTACATTGAATTTGGGTTCCAGAGTAGAGAAATATCTATTTGTAGGTTTAGGTATGGCAGGCACAAATTTTGGTTGGTTACCTGGGTTGGGATTGGCATTCTAGGAGTGGGATATAGAGGATGGGACTGGGAATGGATCAAAACCAAATTGGGGTGGTGTTTTGATTTAGTTTTATTTTTTTCCTTTGTTGTTTTTTTGTCCGACATACCCATCGAATATCAATCATGGAATGTTGATTGTAGTTCCTATTACATAATTTCGTTGTTTCAATTATTATTGGCACATTCCCTATTATGTTTATGGAGGTTATTTTGCCTTCTCTATGTGATTGATTATTAATTACACATCTATTTTTACTATGAAAAGAGGGTATAGTCTCCCCATAGTATCTTAATAGACCATCACCACTAGTCATAAGCCTCTTGCACACAGGGATGCATGCCTGATGTCATGTGGTTAACCGGTCTATTTACTATTCATTGAATTAGAAAGGTTAGGGTATTACATACATATTCATGGTGGATGTCCAGATTTAGGATAATGGGTGTAGTTTAGTAGTGGATACCTTAGTAGATGTAGCTTAGTATATGTTTCTATATTACAATCTATTGATCAAATGTTACCCAAATTAATGTTTCAATAGGGATAATGATAATATAAAAGTGCATGAATGAGGATGGAGGATTTGTTGGATTCATACACTTGGGGTGAAACCAAATTCTTGAGGATGTATTGATGAATATAGATGATATATGTTCAAAATGTGGCACAAATTTAAAGGAAGTTGATTACGATAGGAACACTGTATGGGTGAGGAGAACTTATTGTGAAGAAAATTACATGCATAAGAGTAAAGTTTTGAAGCTTCTATAAGATATCCCTATTCAACATATGGAAAAGATGTGGTCAAATTTTCCTTTCACTAGGTGTAATGATACCCATGAAGACCATATCTATATAGGATTTTTTTTATGAATATTGTAATGTGGTTCATATAGAATTTACCAAGTAGATACTACATAGTTTTTCTATAAATACGAACTAAGAACAAAAGTTTCAATAGATGAGATAGGTAGAGTGTTGACACAACACATATATTGGAAGTAGAAGTGCATGATTATGTGCCTAACCATATCAGTATTTTCGGTTACATAGGTCAATTTTTTTACATTAATTCAATTTTTCCATATATTATTCTATATCATTATTGAGTTGTTCTGGTTGAGTTTTGGTATTTTTTTGGTGTTTTTTGGGCATGTTCCTGGTTAAAACATGATTATTCCAAACTGTTATGGGCATGACAAAAAATAGTGCACAATTTTCCAAATTCTGTTTCCAAACTATGCGATGGGAATGAATTAATTGAGAAATTATTTATTAAACCAAAACTCTATATTTTCATCTCATTTTTACTTATATAGCATGATCTCTTCAACACAGGGATTCACATTGGATATTTTGGTGTTTTTAACCCTTGTATAGTGAAATTATGATGGATCTTGTGGATTTGGATTTAGGAAATTCCAGGTAAGAACTTTTTCTTCCTTGTTCTTCTATGTTATCCAAGATATACTATATTTTTCTTAAATTAAACTACATATCGTGGAATTTATGGATAGATATATGGGTTGTGTCATGATCTTATCATTTTTATCATAGATATTTTTTGATAGTGAAACGTAGATACCATATCTATCTTGGTATTTATGTTTTTATTTAGGAATTGTCTTGGGATATACATTCCTTCTTAGGATCCTTTACACTACTAAAAATATGCCTTTTAACAGTGCTAAAAATGGCCTTTAACAGCGCTAAAAAAGTGCTATTGAAGCTGACGAATATAAAGGGGGGGGGGGTCCCCTTTATCAGTGCTCTAAAAAGCGCTGATAAAGACCCCTTTTATCAGAGCTAAAAAAAGAACTGATAAAAGGGGACTTTTATCAGTTCTAAAAAAGCACTGATAAAAGGGTCCTTTATCAGCACTTTCTTTTTAGCGCTCATAAAGGCCCCTTTTATTAGTTCTTTTTTTAGCGCTCATAAAAGTAAAATAAATTTACAAAATATTAATTTTTTTAAAGAAATCATGCCATTCGTGGTGGGATTTTATAGCACTTGATGCACCCTTTTAACAATGCTTTCCATCTTCTCAAGCGCCCGCACTCACCCCCCCTAAAAATGACCTTTAACAGTGCTAGAAAATCACTGTTAAAGCTGGAGAAGATAAAGAGGTGGGGGTCCCCTTTATCAGTGCTCCAAAAAGTGCTCATAAAGACCCCTTTTATCAGTTCTAAAAAAAGTGCTGATAAAAAGGTCCTTTATCAGCACTTTCTTTTTACTGCCGATAAAAGATCCCTTTTATCCGCACATTTTTTAGCAGTGACAAAAGTAAAAAAATTAAAAAAATTTAAAAACTCCTGCCAATCGGGGGGGATTTTATAGCGCTTTAGCCCCCCTTTTAATAGTGCTTTTTGGCCCCTCAAGCACCTGCACACACCACCCTCCACCCTATATCAGCACTACACCCACCCCCTTTATCAGCGTTATCCCCCAAATCCACCCCCATGCATGTGCCCTTGCCTCTACCAAGATTTGATCTCAGGACCTCCCCCTTGCGCACCTTAATCATTTACGACTCTGCCATATTGATTTGTTCTCCAGTTAATGACATATTTATTTATTTATATATATATAAAGTTATATTTATTCATATATTAATATATAGTTATATTAATATATATAGAGTTATATTAATATATATATATATTTATAGTGATATTAATATATATATTTATAGTAATATCAATATATATAGGTATATTCATATATATATATATATAGATTGATTAATATATAGGTATATAAATATATATAGATTTGTATTTTAAATGAAATGGATATTAGTAATTATTTAGATAAAGATAATATATTTTATATGTAAATGGTATATAAATATTTATATATTGGAAACTCAATGTGACCGTTTGAATGAGACTTCAGGACCCCTGTAGGTCAAGTGATATTTTTATTGTTCCTAAAGACTTCTAATGGATGATAATTTCTAACGGGGAGGGTGTAATGACCCGTGTTTTCAATACATGGTATAATTCCATGGGAAATTTAAATTTTGGCATTTTGTGGATTGGCCATTCTTTGAACTGAGATTCAAAACATAATATGTAGGTATATTAATATATATATTTATATTAATATACTTATATTATATATATATATTTATATTAATATATATATTTATAGTGATATTAATATATATATTTATAGTTATATCAATATATATATGTAGTTATATTAATATATATATAGTTAGAATAATATATAGGTATATAAATATTTATATATTGGTATTTTAAATAAAATTGATATTAGTTATTATTTATATAAAGATAATATATTTTATATGTAAATATATTTTATTATTTATATTTATAATTAAATTTTTATTTGTAAATATATAAAAAATATGTATATATTATTATAAATATGATTATAAATAATAGCGCATTAACAAAAATTATAAAATTTAATAGAAATAATATTAATATTAAAGTAATACCTTGGAACAAATTCAGTCCCAAAAAAAATCCAATTATACCCCCTTAAACGAGGCTGAAAATCATTAAAATGTTTAACAATCAGGGTATCCTGACTAAAAACACAGTTTTGGAGGCCTTATGGTCCTTTTTTGGCATCATAAAGACCTTTAATGGGGTTCTCCCTATTTATAAGTGTGTAGAGCTCATCGTAGGCTTCGATTTTATATGTGGTAGAGCTCAAACGGACACCCGGATCAAAAGTTATGGCCATTTGAAGTTTGAGTTGTGTTTTCAACATATTTTGGATCTTTTTTTATTTTTTTTACTCTTAAAATTGTTATTAAATGAAAATTACTCCATAATAATTAACAAATTATTAATTAAAAATATTTTTTTTAATTTTTTTAAAAGCCATTTTCACTAAATATATTATATATTAAGTGTAACTTTATATTTATACTTATCTAAAATATATTCAAAAATATATTTAAAAAATATATATTATACTTATATCAATATAGCTATATCTATATATATAAATATTAATATATTATTTTTAATGATTTTGTTGGATGTAGACCCTTTATAAGCGCTTTTAAAAAAAGTGCTGATAAAGACCCCCCCTTTATCAGCGCTACTAAAAAAAGCGCTGATAAAGGGGTACTTTTATCAGAACTGATAAAGGTACCCCCCATTTATCAGCGCTTTTTCGTTAGCGCTAATAAAGGGTGGCATTGGCCTTGCCCCATTTTGTGGTAGTGTTACTATCATTGGAATCATTTTAGTTTGTTGGAAATATCATGTGATTTACGTATGTGGTTTCTCAGAAATACTTTAACAATAATCCATGATTTCTTTATCATTTTAAATTTGTTTTATTTTAAATTATTTAAAATAAATATTTTTGATTATTTAGATGTGATTTTTGAGGATTATATAATAAAATTTATATAAGAATTTTATTGAGAATGGTAATAAATTTCAAACAATGTTTTATTTTGATTTTGGGAATTTTTAATATTTCTGTGTGGCACGCCCTTAAAAAGAATTGAACCATGAATATGAAATCCTCCAAGTGTGGATCATTTGAGAAATTTGATGCACCCAAGTGTGGGCTGTGGATCATGGTAACCTGGTGTAATTAAGATGGTGATATATTGGGACAATAATAATAGGATGGTTTGTCATCATATAATAGATATTCACTTCAACACAAACTAATCTTTATTTCGATAAGGGGATCACGTTTTAGGGTTTTCACTTATTCCAAAGACCATGTTCTAGGGATATATGTGGACATAATAATTTTATTGTTGTAATGTGAGGATCGTAGATATGTTAGACCCAAATAGCCCTGGGCCTAATATCAATGGTACTGGTTTTGGATTCAGTATTTAAAAATTTTGTAAGACATGTTTCATTTGTAAATTATTTTAAAATGATTTGTTTATAGATGATTTATTAAATTTCCTAAAAAGGGTTTAATTCTATGTTTTTTTGAAAAAATATAAAATATATATTTTATGGCTTGTATTTCATTAAATGAGAATAATTTGATTGTTTTATAAATAATTCTCATGGAACACTTTTTGTTATCACAATGGTCTTTTTGTTTTAACACCCTACCCATACGTTGGGTGTGTGTAGATCTTATTTTATCTGTTACATGTAAAGGAAATGGAAAACATGGTTTAATGAGTATCCATGTCAGTGAGGGATGTGGTTTCAGTTGTAAAATAGTGTAACATTAACCCACAAATCACATGGATATGGGTTTTCTAATGTTTTACATTTTTTTATTTACCAATCATGGTTTGGAACTTGTTTCTTCTTTGTACCCTTTGTTTTCCACTACCATTTTTTTAGAATATTTTCATTATTTTATAAATTCCAATTGTTGATTATTTAGATTTTTATGTGAAAAAATATCCCCAAAGGGATTTCATGATTCCCAAACACGTGTCTCGATCCCATGGGAAAGGTAATGACCCTCAGTCCTTTCCACGAGCTAGACTGGGTGTTTAGTTTAGGGATATCCAAGTTTGATTCAAGATAAAATGGTATAAAAGTGAGTCTTTTGGTCATGGTATTCATGTAATGGGATGTTTTGGTAAATAAAATATAGGATTGACATGACTTAGAGAGAAGGTTACAAGAATGTTTTTTTTCAGATTTCATTTTAATGATCCTTAAGTTACCGCATAATGTTGGGAAGTGTTTCTCTCATGTTGAGTCTTGATCTAATATATATTATTTGACAACATTATCTTTGTTCAAATAAATATTTATCACATTTCTTATGGACACTTTTAATTTTCTATATAGTAACATTCCATCCTAGAGGATTCCGAGAATTCTTTAGGAGGGGACTATAGATGAATTTCCATAAGGAAACCCACCAGTTAATCATAATATTATTGAAGAGAGAGTGTGAAAAGTACGTGTTATGGACTAGGGTGTTTTCCCTGATTTGACTCATGATAGGGGAGTGAATCTTGGTATTAGAGGATATAAATATTATTCCAAATAGTTTCTACAACAAACCACCATACCTTAAAGGAATGAATGATCCTTAGGATATGGAGAATTTGTTAAAGATGATAAAGTAAATTTTTGACTTCATCAAAGCTATATATTTTAACAAAGTGAAATGATGAATCATTAATATCGAAGCCCCTAGAAGGAGAAGGTGGGACATGATAGTTTAGGAGAAATGATATTAATTTTTGGAGGGAAAATAATTCAATACCATATTTCTCCAATAGTTTTTCCTTGAATCAATGAAAATGGATACATCCTTAGAGTTCCTCACCCTTTAAGAAGTTAATCAAACTATATTGGAAAATTCCAACTGATTCTTTGAACTCGTACATTTCTCTCCAAAGATTATACTAACTGGAAATTTATAGGCCGAGAGGTTTCAATTAGGCCGAAGATAAGATATTCAACCTATGTTTTTTAGGCTGAATATTAACACCTTTGTTTAAGTGGTTTAAATTGATCTGATGGTAGATATTGACATGAAATGAATGTCAGGGTTAGTTGGGATTTTTTATCCTCTTGGAGTTAGTTTTAGTTGATCTTATAAAAATAATAAGAAGTGTATAGTGGTTAATAGGGGTAGAGGAAGTGTCTCCTTATAATAGACTTATACCACACATTCAGAAATAGTTATTACTTTACCTTTGACTTGATACTAGAGTTGAAAGGTAGGAATCATTTGGTGTACTTTCCATACACCTATAAAAATATATAATTCATGTGGATACTATGGTCACCTATATAAGTTCTATTATTATTTCTCTACTCCCCATCATGGAATATGCTCATCAACACCTAAATGTTCTGTAGTGTAGTACGAGTCCATAAATACTATAGGGTTTTATCCACATGCCTATTGAATGAAGTATTTACACATAGTGGTTGTTCATAAGGTTAATGTTGACGCAATCCATTTTGTAGGGATAAGTATTATATATATCACTTATTATTTAGATACTGTATTATTTAATGTTGTTACCTCTCATTCATTTATATCAACTTGGTTCATGAATATTTTTAATCTTCCAATAGAACAAATTTCATTGGTTATGGAGTTTATAAAACCTATTTGAAATAAGAATCAAGGTTTCAAATGCCCCTTATGTCACTTATCTATATTTTTAGCTGAAATAATTTTCAATTTTCATATTCTCAACTTAGATCTCTTTGATGTTATCTAAGATATGAATTGTTTGATTTCCCATAAAGAATAGATGGGTTATTATCATTGATGGCTATTATTTAATACATATTATGGGATCTCCTTGATGTTTCTAGGATAATGGGATCTGAGGTAGAGTATAATGATACCCATTTTACAAGAATAGTGACATTTGATTTCCTCTTTTACATTTTAAATTATGGAAGAACCAGTGGGTTGTGATCTTCCTTTGGTAGTTAAGGAATTTCCTTAAGTGTTTGTAACTAATTTTTCTAGTCTCTACCAAGAGAGGAAATATTTTTAGTCGATTTGATTCCATGAAATTATTTGATACATATTCCTTTATACAATATATCTCTTGAGAAATTTATGGAATTGGAGCTTCAATTGGATGAGTTGAAAGATAATGTCTTCATTCATCCTAGTGAATCACTTTTGAAACCCCTTATTCTTTTCCCTAAAAATTATGAAGGGATTCCATATTTTTTTGTCTATTATTGAATGATTAATATGATGTTTTTTAATAGTGAGTTCCACTTTTTCCACATCAATGACATTTTTGATCAATTAATGCGATTAAAGAGGTTCTTGAAAATTTACCATCAACTTGGACACCATTATATCTTATTTAAGGCATCAGATATAATGAAGTCTGCCATTAGGATTAGGTATGTGTACATTGAATATCATATGATGTGGTTTAGTCTAACAGAAAATCCATATATTTTCATAGTACTAGTGAATCAAACATTACAACTGGATCTTGATTCCATTACCATGGTTTTCATGGATGAAAATATTGTTTAATTGATAACAAGATAAGTGCATGAGTATCACCAAAAATTGAATATAGAAATTTTTTGTGATCATTATATTTATAATTAGTTAGAGAAATATCATTTCTAGATTTATGAATTTTTGTTTTTAGGATATTTTATTTCAGAATAAGGTATTTTAATTAATCCTATTATGGTGAAATTTATATTATTATGGGAATAACAATATTTTTTTTAATATTCAATGATGCATGGGTTTGATAAGATATTATAAATGGTTTGTAATGGAAATATTGAAGCTCTAATATCTATTGAATGATCTTAACATGATAGGAGTAAAAATCAAATGAGATTATCATTGTTATACAACATTTGATTAATTTAATCGATGTCTAGCCATAACATATATTTTTATTCTACCAATAGGTAAGGGATATGTGGAATTTTTTAATTCATCAAGTGATGGATTAGGTTTTGTTATTATGAAATATGATCATGTAGTAGTTTATGAATCTATTTATCTTTCGACACATGAGAAGAATTATCAAAAACATGATTTAGTACATGAATATATTATTCATTCTCTTAAGATTTTGTGAAATTACCTCTTTATAGAAGGGTTTACAATTTATTCTAGTAGTATGATTTTAATTTACTATTTTTATAAGAAGGATATGAAACATAGAAAGAGGTTATGTGTATATTATATTTAGACATTAAAATTTTACATCGCCTATACCCCAAGAAAGGGTAATATTTTTATAGACACTCTAAGTAGAAAATTTCTTTCTCAATAAGTGATGTAATCAAAATATGATAAGAATATAAGGGGAATTTTTGCTCAGAGGGACCTAGTTCTAATAGAGGAATAGACTAGTGTCATTATTTGTAGTGATATATTGACATTTTCTCTTCTCATGTTGATTTTTTTGAGAGAATAAATTAGATGAAGAGTTTAGGATTATCATAAACTCTTTATATGATGGGAAATATTTGTAGAGTAGTCTTTATCCTGTGAGAGTATTCGTTTTTTCATAAAATTGTTTATCTTTCCTTCATCTGGGAACAAGGGTGTGATTGAAAGTATTAATTATTCTTAGTAGGTTTTATATCTCATTATAATGAATATCTACTATGACATGATGCATTAGGTTTTGTGGACATGTTACAAATGAAACATATCAAATTTTTTGTCTTGTATATTTACATGTAAGAATACTAAATCTAATATCCCAAAATCCTTATGGCATGCTCTAGCCTCTCCGGGTGTCTGTGTATAAATGAAATGAGGTATCCATTGAATTAATCATTTTTTTAAGGACTCTCTATGGGAATAATATCATATTAGTGGTGATCGATGGAGTAACCAAGTCAATTATTTTTTTACTAATTCATGTCACCAAAAAGTTTTATGATTTGGGAAAGAAATATATTTTAGAGATAATGAGGTTTAATGGGTTATCATATACTATTATTTTAGGTAGGGACGTGCATTTTACCTCTCAATTTTGGAACATCCTCCAGGAGGTGATGGGTTCTCTTGTTTAATTGAGCATGACATATCATCATATGATAGATGGAAAGACAATGTGAGAAATTTATATTTTAGAGTTTATGATTCGTGAATACATCATGGACTTTTAGGGCTCATGGGATGACCATTTTGGAGTAGTCTAGTTATATTATAATTATCATCACTAGTCATCCATTAGAATGGATATCGTTGAGGATTTGTATGGAATGATGTGTAAGTAAAATATTTGTTGGTCTGAAGTGGGTGAAATATATAGTATAGAACCCAATATTTTTCATGAGATGTCACTAAAGATTAAAGTTACTCATCAATGAATAGGGGAACATCATCTTTTACATAAATCTTATGTATTGTTTCAATTCTATATTCTATAATTTTTGATATATGACCCAATGTTCTTGAAATTGTTTCCTTGGATTTGTCATCATCATCCTGGGAAACCAGAAAAATTAGCAACGGGATACACAAGTCATTTTGAGATCACCGAGTGGATTGAATATTTTATCTATTGATTAAATTTTCCATCTTATTTTTCATATATCCGTGATGTTTTCCATTTTTCCAAGATTAATATGTATTATTTTAATCCCTCCCATGTTCAAAATTGTGATGATTTTTATTTGGAATTGAATGTATTAGAAGTCAAATGATCCATTTATACTTTTGATTCTCTGGAAAATATCTTGAATTAAAATTCTATTCCATTGGTCATAGTGTTTTGGAAACATGGAATAGATTCTCTCAACATTTGGGAAAGAAAATCATTGATGTGGGTGTAGTGGCCTCATCTTTTCATTGACTGGTGTTATTTGGCTTGAATTTCTGAAGTCATAAAGTGATACTATATGAAGAATTATCACATCTTCATGTAACTTTTAGGCACATATATTCATTTTTTGACAATATTATTTATTGAACTATTATTATGATATTTTAGGATTATTTTTTGGCATTCATGGAGTTTTCTAGGAATATTTATGGGTGGTGCATGGTTAGGGAAAATAGTGTAGAATTACCAGGAAACCATGTGACTTTTAGTGGTTTGGGACAGTGAAATTTCACATTATTGGTGCATTCTTAGAAAAACCATGCTACGAAAGCATGAAACTACTCTAGAGTATAGATATTATCACATGGTTGGTACATAGTTTTCTAAAATATAATTCCAAACCAAGCATTGTGTATTAATTAATACAAATATAATTTTTTAAACTTGAAACATATAATGGTTATATCATTATTCAACTTAAAACCATTGATCTTTAACCTTGGTATTACACATAGATATTTTGGTGATCTTAACCCTTATGTAGAGAAATTATGATGGTTCTTATGGCATTTTATATTGAAAACTCATGGTAAGCGCATGTTCATCATTGTTCATCATAATTTTCTTTGATAACCTCTAATTTTATTAAAAGTATATCAGGGATGTTATGGTTGTATCTATGTTTTTTCCATGATATAATGGGTTTTATTATAGATTTAGTTCAAGAGATAAATGTAGATAACATATGTACCCAGACCCTTGGGCACTTCTTCAGGAATTGTCTTTGGCTCTCATTTGGAAATGGTTTATCCCAAAAGAACCAAATAATCAACAATGTGTATTTAAAAAAAATATAATTATTACATTTTAATATAACATCAGATAGGGGAAGTCAAAGTGTAAAATAGAAATAAAAGTTCCAAGATAAAATAGGTAAACAAAACTATTTGAAATTTAAAACAACCCATATCTATGTGATATGATGGAAAACAACCCACTATTTCACTACTAAAATCACATGCCCTACTAACATAGATACACACATCTAACATGTGGTTCCTTACCTATACCTATGTTAGATAGAAATGATATTTATACACCCAAAGATATCTATAAGGTGTGATTAAAAAATCCAAGTAGGTTCCCACCAAGCTTTTCATAAGTAGTCTTTATAAAACAAATCAATTGTTCTCATTTAAAAAAATACATAGAATGAAACTAGTTTACATTGTTTTCAGTAAATCATGGAAATACACAATTTTTAGATTAAATAATAAATAATTCATAAATATACTATTTTCAAATCATTTACTATTAAACAATTTCTCAATGAATTTAATAAAAAAATTCAAAAGAAGCACCAAGTAAACTAGTAATATGGTAGGTTATTTCATGGTTATCTTGGATCCTGACACCCCATTGATCAAAGTATTAAGTGTACAAAAAACCATATAACATGGTAATATGGATTTTAGAACACTTCAAATAGTGAAACTCATATAATTACATTTTTTAGTTAGATTTGTATAGTAAGTCCATGCTAGGTATCTATAAACCTTCCAAGAATGATTTTTTGAATTTATCTCCCAACTAAGTACCCCATGATCCAATGTTAAATAGATCAGACATTGTGTATTTAAATTTCAAAAAACATCCCACACATAGAGGATTCCACTTTAATATTATAAAACATTAAACTTTTATTTCACACATAAATGAAAACCCACCATTGTAAAGGATAAAAACATATTTGAAACCCATTTTCATAAAAACACCAAACTGAGAGAAAATTTTATAAAATAATCCTAAAAATTCAAATTTCATGAAAAATATATCATTCCATTAATAATGATTAAGATAAATTGGAAATGGGAAATAAATCATGGGTTAATAACCAAAGGATTATAATGAAATATCCTTCCTTAAACACATGGTATTTCTAAAAAATTAATAAAATACACATTTAAAGAGGAATCAAGTTTCTTAATAAGAAAATATGATCTCTGATCCATGAAACCCATATTATAGAACTTGTATTCAATAATACCAAGACCAATGAATAAAAGGAAAACTAATTATAAAGGAAATTACTAAATAACACACAATGATCTAGGTAGAACCAGTCTCTACCTTTCTTTCTCATAATGAATGTATATGAAAATACATTAGATCAATACCAAACCCATATATCCATCCATAGAACCCATGATATATGGTTTCCTTCCAGTAAATAGAAAAGAAATTAGAGAATGATTATGATAAATAAAGAACAATCTCTTACCGTGATATTCCAAGATCCAACACCACAAGATCTATCAGAATAACTATTTGAAAGGGATATGATAAATAAAATATATAATTGGTACACATAGCGTTGATACCATTTGATTTAGATGGAATAATGGGGTTAATTGGAGTAAATTAGGATTAGAAAATTATTTTTTTATTTATTAATTCACGTCGCAATGTTTGGACACACATTTTGGTGAACAATGAACGAACAATGTTCCAATTTCAATGAACTATAGTAGATAAAAAATTTAGTCACTTGTTTTTTCAAACCATATCCTGATAATGAAAATTTTCACTATCCCAAAATACCAAAAGTCACATGGTTCCTTGAGAATTTCACAAGGATTGTCCTAATCATGAAATAACTGTGAACATGACCTGAATCCTTCAAATACTCCTAAAAATCACCCACAAAAACACGAGAGCAGTTGAAAAAAAGATGGTCAAAAATAAATTAATATATGTACGTGAAGGTGAAATTGTGATGTGAAAATTATCCCCACAAGATCAATTTCAATCCCTATAAATTAAATATAATTAATAATGATCAATGAATATATGAGACCACCTCCCCCTAATCATAGATTCTCTTTCCCACATTTTATAATAATTCGTTGTATTGTGACAAAACACACCGACCAAAAAAATATAATCCCCATGTATAATATTTTCATATGAATAAAATATATGACAAATTCATTAAACTAATGACTTATCCAATTCCAAAACAAAATATTCCCTATTCTGAGTATGATAGGGATCATGATGATACTTATTAAACTGAGTCACCTGGAAAATATCTTGTTTATAATTAAAATGAGATGGAAAATATAACTGATAATAAACGCTTATAATAAACTCAGTGATATAAAAAGGTCCCATGTATCTTGCAGCCAATTTCCCTTACCTCCCTAGCCAATTATGACCCAAATCAGGTGAGACATTCAAGAACACTCGATCACTTACTGAAATTTCTAGAGGATAGTGTTGAAGATCCAAAGAATATTTATACTGACTATGATCCATCACTAGATAATGATAAAAAACCTTCATTTTCACTAATATCTCATGAGAAATTATTGGTCCCACAAGAGAAATCTCACCCACTTCAGTCCATCAAAGACATGACTTACATGGTCAGCTGTATAAAGCCTCAAAGGGTGAAATTATGTTGGATGACTGGTGATTTTTTTATAATTTAGCTAAACTTTTCCCAAATATCGATATTATTATCCTCCTATGTAAATGATGAAATCAGGAAGAATATCTCCAAAAATATAAAAAAGTATCTTTTTTCCATCTATTTGAGTTTGGTATGTCGTGCTCAACTTATCCTAAGAACCCATCACCTCCTAGAAGACTATAAAAAATTGAGAGTCAAATTGGGGGTCCTTATCAAAAATAATAGCTATATTCACCCTATGTAACATAATTATTTATAAATTATATATCATTCTAATATCCTCAACCTTAGTGGTGTCTTTAGGTGAAATAAAATGCACTGAATTAGTTGATCACTAAATAAACACCCATATGGAATTATTCCCTTGAGGATTCTATGATAACCCAATGATGAAATAAAAAGTTACCTCATCCCATTTCTAGATGTGTACCAAGAGAGGATAAAGTACGAGGGAATGAATTTTTTTGTACATAAATATGTTAATATTTATAGTTACAAGAAATTAAATCATCTATTTTGTGTTTCTAACATGGCCACCAAAATCCATCCTTCATGTAATAGTATATATTATTTTAACTATGATGAAAAATATATAGATAATAATAACAAATTTAAATAATAGCCTTTCTCATAGATGAAGAAACAAAATACCCATTTTGTAATAATGAAATCAATTAGAGGAGAAGGATTACTCAATAAGGGTCTCCAAACCATATAAAAAGTTTTTGATGTACCTAAACTCTTCATCCATTTGTATGAACTCAAAAATCAACTCAAGAATAGATGATGTAAACTAGGAACTAGCCAGAGCAATTATTGTCTCTTCTTCCATCACATCCATGTGAATATAAGCAAAGAGTGCCATGAGATTTCATTCATATTTAAATTCTATAATCGCTTGAGAAGGAAAATTTAAACTTAGAGTGTCCACAAAAAATACCCTTTCTTGGATTATAAGTGATATGAAATTAGAAATTCTAAAGATACTCTATGTATTGAAATTTCCTCAAGATAATGTTTTTTATAAAAAAATTATCAAAAACATTTATGGTTAGAATAAATAGTGAATATTTCCACATTATGGTAGTGTATCCAACTCTTCAGAGCATGCATAACTATTGAGTTTTCTAATTCAATGCTGAAGTAATTATTCTCATGTAATCAATGATAACTAGAGTCTTGTACTACAAATGATAATCTTTCCTAAGAACATGAGATTAAAGAGAAAACTAATAATTAAAAAAACAAAAATATAAACCTATCTAACTTCTAAAAAAATAATAACAAGTATTGGGATTAGATGTCACTTCAACACATCAGTATAAATCTAAAACCTATTGTATCATATGAATTTTATCCATTTCATGGGATTTTTACTAAATAGAGAAGCATCATTTGATTAGTATTTCACACACTACATATAATAACCTTATAAACCCAAGAAACATTAATTATCAAAGACATTGCATAGATCCTTCCATGAAAAGACAACATAGACCTTATTAGAATCAACTCAGATTCCCTATTATGAAACTACAAGTCATAGGAAAACAACTTCTCAAATATAAAAAATGAAAATTGGATAAATTATCATAGATGATGTTATTTATTAATATTTCTAAAATGAATTCCATGGGATTCATATACTTTTTTATGTTCTTGAGTAAACCAGAATGTATTCAATGAATACCTTGTCAATGTAATCAAGGTAACAATGGAATATATGATTCATCAAGGCCATAAAAACCACTAGATAATTACTCAAACCAAATATTATCCCAATATATTTAAATTATCCATAATTTCTCTTGATTGTGGTCTTCAGAATATATAACTCCTTAATTTTGAGCCGATAATACTAATACTAATGGTTAATTTTTGTGAACCACCATGAATCCTTTACTTGATCATAAATTCATCATTATGTGTAAAATCATACATACACTTAATCATCACCTAATTAGGATTCTAATAATTGACACCCAAATAGAAATTCCCACCAGTCCTTTTAGAGAAAAACATAAGGGATTCCCAAGGAGATACATTAGGAATAATTAATCCTTCATCTTTCAAATTATTTGAATAATTAATTACTTCAATTATACAAGAACTATATGGTATGAAGGTATAGATATTAGTTCATGTACTGACACCAAAATTATAGAAAACTTGACTTTCCTCTCTAGATGTAGACTAGGGAATTTATATACAAACATATAAGGAAGTTACATAACCACTAAGGGAAGATCAATCCCCACAGATTCATTCCAATGATCAAATTCAAAATATTAAATCAACTTTTCATTTTATTGTAAAGGAGGACTCACTTAACAAGACCTCAAATTCCTTTCTCCATAAATTATCTAGGAGTCCCCATAGGAGTCTATAATAAAAACAAGATAATTATATATATCATTATATACTTTATGAGAAACCAAAAAATCCATTCCAAGGATAACATCAAAGATATACAAGATGATAATTAAAAAAACCAAAGTATTTCAACTTCAAATAGAGAGAAGTTGTAGTGACTCAACCCTAGAAGCCCGAATATGTTGTCTACTACCATTACATTGACATGATTATAAGGAAACAAATCCTGAAGTACATAAGAGTTTAGTATTATTGGATGACCAGATACAGACATGAGTCTTGTATTAAAAATTAATATAGTAATGGAAACATAATTTATTTCATTTTGTGGGCAACTTTATTCCATATATGATTTCTTTTCATATCTATCGTAGTACACTTCTTTGATTCTTTGGAATGGAAATAAATAAGTGTGAGATAAAATGCACAGTAAGGTAAATTATATAAGTAGAAATAATTAATCTATGAGAATATAAAATGTGGAATGGTAATAAATAAAGACACATGAAACATAATCAATAAACTGAGAACGAAGTCCATAAACAATATGTAAAGGTAAATAATTGAAAATATAGTCAATTTAATTAACCATATGATAAAAAATAAATATAGAAAGTTATGAAACCGATTCACATTCTATTTCATCAATAAAAATAGAAAAGAAATTTATCCATAGACTCTTTCATAGTGAAAATATATTGGATAATAAATACAGAATCAAAAAAAAGGTCATTATTAATTATTTGAAATCATGTCTTGGGAACATAAAAAGAATTACTCTCAAGATATATCCTCTAGACTGTTTAAAACTACAGGTGGAAAAACTATTTAACTTCTGTAACTAATTGGTCTCATGAGATCCTATCGATGTATCAGGGGGATTTATAATATCAGGGCTCCACCCATCACGACATGTCCAAATCATTCCTCATATTGAGTAATCAATTTAATTAATAAACAATATTACCTATAAAATATATTCATTGAATAAATAATATGGATTTATCAATATTTAACTAAATAATCATATAAATTTTAAATTTAACACCATATGTAAAAATTATATATGTTTTAGGAAATAATGATATCCACAATAAATGATATCAATAATTAGGGGGAATTAATTGTCTAATGATCATATGAAATTGAATATTTCAGGGGGATTAAAAAGGAATCAAAGAAGTATATGCGAATACTATTTATGGACAAATCAATTATAAACCATCCAAAGTAAGAATCAAGATGGTATCGATACAATATATTTCATGTGGGGTAAAAATAAAGGGTTGTTTTCATTTATGAATGGAAATATTATAAAAACATATTTTAAAAATATTCTTTATGAAAATATCTTTTTATTTGGAAAAATATTTTAAAAATCATTTTCATTGAAAATCACTTTTAAAAAATATTTTTTTAAAAAAATTAACCTTTTAAACATTAATGTAATTATAGTAGAAATGATGGAACATAAATCAGAATATGCCATATGATATTGTAAAAAACACCAAATAAAATGATATTATGATGTAAACCCTTGAAAATACAATAACATTGATGTTAAAATAAATTAATGAATAGATTGTATGTGTCAATTATAAATCCACTTAAATAAGTTTAAATAAAAAAATAGATAATAAAAATTTTATTACACACATAATCCTAAAATATAAATGATAATGAAGAAGTCATATAACACAATGAAAATAATTTGGTTTATGAAATTATTTTCGACATGGGTAACATTTATTGTAGATCCCATTAGATGAAATAATTCAAATTAAAACTAAAAATATCATGTATAATGAATGAATCATGATATTACAAGTCACACTGGTAGTATTCACACTATATATAAGGATTTCAGTTCAGAACAATAATTTTTTCCTCAAATAATAGAAATACCATGGAAAGATCATTAAAAAATTTCTTGAGGAAAATAACGATTAAAAATTATAAAGTGTACCTTAACACATTGAAACATTTAAATCCTAATTTAGAATGAGTTAAATAAAACTTATAATATCATGAGAATAAGTATATTGATGATATAACATGTCAAATGTTAGTATATACACCATATAAAATTTAATTGGCGCATAACAAAAAATAAGTCTCAATGGAATGTAAATTGAGATGAAATCCATTACCTTATGTTTAAATTTAGGTGAAAGTCCATTAAACTCCTGTATAAAAGTTTTAATCATGTTACCAACCATTAAAATAACTATAATCATATTTATAATATCATATATTATATTCTTATAATATCTTACTACCTATTTGTTAATAATATTTCATTTTTTTACTATTTCGTGTGTTAATTGTATAGTTTTTTAGTATATTTTTACTTGTTAATTACTATTATTATCATATTTTATCATATACAACATGTAAACCATGATTTAAATATCATATTTATTCATTATATATGTATTTATAATTATTCATAAAATTTGGAGATAGGAAATGAAATGTAGCTCTAAAAGAGATAGTAGGTCGTACATACACATGAATTCTACTTTTATTTCTTTGTCATATTAAAAAGAATGGAAAGTAAATGGTATATATGTATATGTATAATATAATTTCAGTATCACAATTATTTCATATATGTCATATACAGTTAATAAAACTATTATTTGAATGTTTCATGTATAGTGTGAATGAATTACATCACTTTGAGGATGCAGTAGTGACTACTCTAACGGGAGGATATACCAACACTTAAAAACCATTGGTATGGATTTTAGAACTATTTTTATATCCTATAGTAATGTTTCTCCAAATTTGTTGATATAGTTACACTGGGAAAGGCCTTTGTGAATGGTTCTTAGTGAACTATTGGTATAGGGTGATCTGAAATTCAGTTTAACGAACGGTTTCCAGTGAAACATTACTATATGGGTATCCTAATGGTTTTGAACCAATTATGATAGACCTATCCCAATGGTTTATAACTATTGGGATACCATTATACCATCTATTCCATAGAAACAGTTTGTTAAAGTTTATACAAATGGTTATAAAACCATTGGTATATACCCCCACCCCCAAATTCCACAAACATCAGTAGCCCTAACCTTACCATAAAAAATAGAACCTATAATAACCTTCAAGAAACAAAACTTTCAAACATAAGCTACATCCCCTAGAAAAAATAACATGCAATGCAACAAATAGATCCAAAAAACAATGATAATAGAACATCCAAAAAAATAGAATCTGCAATGACACCAGGATAACATCCTTAAAGTACCATAAACCAATTTGAAAATAATGATAACAAAGGAAGTAAATTGATGTATTTGAATAGTGAAAAAAAAACATAAAAAACAAAACATATATTCATTCAGAACAAATCCTCAAACATCAAATTTCAAAAATAACAGTAAAAAATGAAAAGGATCAAATTTTACCTCATCACCATAACTATAATCACTGTCATCCTCAATCAAATACTTATCCTTGAACTCATCCTCATCCTCAGCCTTAATCTCATCCTTATCCTCATCCCCATATTTTCCCTCACCCTCCTCCTCCTAATCATCCTTTCACTGTTACTCTATTTCATCATCACCATCGCCATCATCGAGAACATCATCATCCTGACCACCACTAGGACAACTACTCGGTTCACTATATAATGTACGCATTAATGACATATATGAATCAAAAGCCTCTTTGGTGTCTATTGGAAGTGATGGACAAAAAAATTCCATCATTTTTATAAATTCATAGTTTTACCTTTGATTCCATTCACCCACCTATATTGTAATCTTTTTAAGGTTTTATTCCTCAACCTAATCCTGTTATTCCCATGCATTACCATTTCCATACTCAGTGCTACCCAAAATGGAAACTTCTTTGGGAAAAAATATCATCAACAAAATACTCTTACCTAGTTTACAATGTACTCTTCCATGGTTCTCATATCAAAAAACATGATGTAAATGATCATTTGGCCTTATGTTTTTGGATTTATTAGAATAAAGGGCCTCTAAAGGACACTATTACAAATATAAATATACTAATATTCTAAAAAATAGATAATAAAATATAAAATTTTCAAATTAAATCTTACGAATTTCTACTATGTCGGATCATTTACCAAAGTTCGATCATTTTTCTTTCTGTACAAGAAAAACAATTTTTCCTGAGGCACACATCCTTCAATATTCAATACCTCATTCTGAAATGACATTGAATGTATTAAACCATAATTGAAAATAGGGTAATAATAATGAATTTCCTAACTAAAAACAAATTTATGTTAATCATAAATGAAGGTGAAAGGAAAAACATATGGTATATGAATCATAGCTGGGTATCAGTGAATTCACTATTAATAGATAGAACATATATACAAGTGAATGGGTCACCACAATAATAAATAATATAGTGGCTAGGTGATAACCATAATTAATGATAATATGAATAGGTAATAGTATAACATAAAGGAATATGAATTAATAGTTTATAAACACTCTATTCATGACTATAACATAAAAAAATTATGTTTTGGTGTGATTTATTAATACACATTCCATTCCCTAAATGATCATTTGGAGATTTAAAATATATTAATTGAGCTATTTTGATTTAATGATTCAAGTGAAATTTTGTTTCTTCATCTCATGAGGTCCTAATGTTATTTGGACCCCTCATTCTATTAATTATAATGTTTCTCATAAACCTAATGGTTATTGAAAAAAGATTGTGATTGATTTACTATATCACTTTTAAGGTATTATCAGTTTTAATTACTATGTATCTCTCTCTTTGGTATTTTTTACATTAATATTTATACAATATGTTAGAATGTTTCCATAACTTTTTTTCATACCCTAATTTATTAATGATTTTAACCCTAAATATTTTAAAGGGAAGTGGACTCAATATTATAGAACCCTTTCCTATTAAAGGAACGAACATTTAATAAAATTATCAGTGGTAGTATAGGTTCATGAAAATCTCATAAAAATAAGTATGCACTAAATTACTCCAATAAAAAACTAATGATTACATTATTATTTATCTAAACCAATTATAAATGGAATGAAATATGGAGGAAACCAAATAATGGGAATGACAAAAAAATTATAAATGAGTGTCATACCAGGTTCCCCTTATGGTCCTGCATCATATTATGCCTCAGAGTGTGGAGGTATTCTATAGTGTTTTTATTTTTTTTATTTCTTCCTAATGATTCCTAAAAAATAATTTTCCACAATAATAAATAAATTATTAATGAAAATCATGTTAATTTTACTTTAAATCATAAAATTTGATTAATATCATGAACTCCATGCCTATACAATCAGAAATCATGTCTTGATAATATTCCACTATACAGCAATCCATGATAGGTGTGGCCTCAAAATATATGATAACTATAGAAATCTATCCATTGTTCAATTCATGCTTATAGACTCTTCACAACCCACTTAATTCAATGAGCCATGATGGCCTCACAACCTCACTATTGGGGAAATTAAAATGAAGCTAGAACCAAAATATTAATTCATATAAAAATAATATTAATGTAGCATTAAATCTATAGATTATTTTACCTATATTTTCTCTTAAGCGTTATCTTTTACATCAATTTGTAGGTTCCTCTTGGAGAGTGGTATAGTGGGAATGATGTTGGAGTATTTGAAAAGTGTCTCCAAAAAAGTCATACACCCCCACCCAGGTTTCCTATCATTTGGTTGTATTTGTTGTACTCCACCATATTCCATGTGTGGATGTTCCACACCACACACATGAATGTACTCCCACAACTCTTATTTGTATATCCAGCTGTTAAATAATAAAATAAAATATTATATCAATACACATTATAATGAAAATAAATTATTTTAAAACAACATTACCAAGGTACTATAAATATACCTAATGTAAGCTGGTCATTGAGCATCATAGGATTCCTAGGCGCTGAAGGAACATCAACCCGTACAGATGGAGTGGGTCATAGTGTATGCTATGCATGATCAGAATGTGTCGAAGTAGGAGTTGAAGAAGAAGGAATGTGGAATCCCAGGGACAAAGACTATGAATAAAAATAAGATAGAATAAATGGTTGTGAAAATACATAATATGGTTGAGAGTATAAATCATCATCAGATACCAGAAACATTGGTGATGAGACTCTGATAAAAATGGTGGTGAAAACATGGGAGTTCTAATTTTCCCGGGTGTCTGTAATGACACTATAGGATTAAAAGGTGTGGTAGATGGTACGTTAGATGGAGGGATGTGGTTTGATAGGGTAAACTAATAGGAGGGCCTAGTTGTACTACCACCTACCCTAATATCCCCATCTTGAGCACTAGAACCACTAGTATGGTTGGTTAATAATTATCTCCATGGTGGGGGATCATCATTAAAAGTTAAAACAAAATTAATCACATGGAATTATATGTTATTTATATATATATTTGAAATAAAATTCACACAACATGTACTAAAGGGGGGATGCCCATATCAATCATTCAACGATTGTTTTCTGTCATCATTTTTCTTCATATATCCTCAATGGTTTTCATTTCCTTCATTTGTAAACAAAAAATAAATTTATTATAAATCCATAACTAATATGTAACCCAAAAAGAAATAATTTGAGTCATGACTTAATTATGAAATAACATTTTTCAAACCAAATACATGATACATTGTGATATAAAAAAAACATTTTATATCTATTTGGAAGAATATGAAAACATAATATATGTTATATAAAAAACAATTTGTTAAAATTAACATGTTTAGAATTGGTATGATATTATTTTTTTCTATTTTCAATTCGATCTAATTTATTTTTAGGTCATTTGGTTAATTTTAGTCAATTGATTATGTCATTTTTCAATTTTTATTTTTTGAGGATATTTGGTTCATTTTTTCAATTGATTTGGTCATTTCTTTAATTTTATTTTTCATATTAAATTTGGATCATATTTTGGGTTAGGTCATTTTTTCACTTTTTTTGGCTATGAAATTATTTTCATTGGTTTTTTTTATATCAATTAGTTTAATATGTCCAATTCAATTCAAATTGTTTTTTGTTGTAGTTTATTTTTTTTTCAGTTTTTTTGGTTTGATAGGTTTGAATACATTTTAAGTCAATATTAGAAATTGTAACTCTAATAAAACTGCAGCTAGAAAATATTGAAAATATAGACGAAGGTCAAGTTGGATAAAAAATATTTCTAATAAATAGTAAATCACTTTATATAACACCAACTTCAGTATCCCAAGTTGAGGCAAAAATAAATAATTGAGAACCTATATGGAAAATTTTTTATATTTCCCACCACAACTTCGGGTTCAAAATAAACTTTGATTAATGAATTATTGGATTCATCAAAAGTAATAAATGCATTGGGGCCAATGGGAGTAGGGATGGTGTCAATTTCATCATCACCATCATCAAAATTATGTCTTGGAATTACTTCAATAATGACATAAAATTCATGTTGATGATGATCTTGGATATAAAAATCTTGTTTCACTAGAATTACAATATGGTTCATCCATACCAAGAGTGTGAGTCATGTAAATAACTCAAAATCAACAATCATTGATAAATATAACATGCCTCTTCACTGAATCAAACAACTGACATTTCTTCACAATGACTCGACCATGAGAGTAATATTCAATTATTAGTATTTTCTCAATTACTCCGTAATAGGATAAATTTTCAAATCAATGTATACTATCTAATGCATTGTCATAAAATTCTATTAGGTTAGTTACCATAACACCATGATGTTGTTTTCTCATGTTCTTTTCCTGTTCAATGATAATAAATCTATACCCATTTATCATTATTTATTTTAATTCACAAACTAATATATTATGACCAAAAGAAAAATATCTCATTTCCTCAGTGATAGAGTTAGTAGAAAAAAATAAATATATAAATTATAAATTAATATTAAACTTAATTAAATACTGATTTTATTAATTTATTATTGTATTTTTTCTACCTTCACTTTCAACCTATAATAAAAATCTTTGCTATAAAGGTCCCTCTCATTGTCAATGATAAAGAATGATGCTTTCTATTTATCATATGTTTATGTTCCCAACCAAAAATATAAATATTTTGACATATATTTTAAATTACATGATATGACATCAGATATACATGTTCAATTTACTTACTTGATGTAGTCATTGAACAATCATAGTTAAACAAAATGTGTGATGTACTTTCTCCAGATCTTGAAAGATTAATGTGGTTAATGTAAATGACCTGGAAATTCCACCTATTTTGGAAAGTGATGTAAAAATATGTTAAATTTTCTCATACTACTCTTATTTAATTATCCTTGGCATTTTCTATCTCATAGTTAGATTAGACAAATACATTAAACATAAATCAAAACATTATTGACCCAGGTAAACTTTCATGATAGAATATTTGGGATTATTTTTGTTCAAAAAATAAGACTTCAATGTGAAAATGTTTCTTTCAATTGGATATATCTAAAGAATATAAATAGGTCCTCTGAGAAGAGTTTTGTTTGGAATATAGACAATTAGATTCACCATTCATGAAAAAATGATAAAGGAAATAATTTCTCATACTCACACAAAATTACTGGTTCCTCTACTAACAATTTTTTCAATAAAAACTTCGACAACTTCTTAGCACACAAATATCTAAAGAAATGGAAAAAATTAATATCTCACACCCTTGAATTATTAGATAGAATATGAATGATTTTGATGAATATTTCTTGTGCATTCTCTCAAAAATATTTATACTAAGTGCATCAGAGTGGCTGACCTAGGTCGATCTCTTGAGGAGTTGTTGTGGTCAATCACTGACTAATTCTAATTCACTATATATATATATATATAAAATAAAATGACCAGAAATGTAGGTTTGATAAATAATACTGAAATAATAAAATTAAATTTGCAGATGTAATGAAAATAGAATTAATGCAAACAAAATGATGTTAGACAGAATGGAAATCCTCCGAGGAGATTATCTAGAGTGAACCTTCATCGCCTCTTTTTTATTTTCATATTTACTTAATGAACATGCTCCATCATATGAATGAACATCCCATTATATATATAGTTTTTAATATATAGTACAATCAACGATCGCCAAGAGACCACAAATCTACCTCCTCGATCGAGGGAGAATGTGACAAAAGTGAAAGTTAAGCCTCAGGTGGAAAGTGGGGACACAAAGGAACCTTGCCCACTAAAACCCCCCTTAGCCTAACTATAAGTAAATAAGAAACAATATTAATGAAATTTCAATGACTTGGGTTCACAACTGAATAGATATCCCAGTAATTTTCTCAGGTTAGTTACTCATGATCATATATATAAGAGATCATAATGAAGAGAAAACGAGGGAGAAAAAAAAGAGAGAAAGAAAAAGAGGGAAAGAAGAATAATTAAATAAAAATATGAAATGATACTACAAAATGAAATTAAAAGATAATATAATACTAAAATACATAAAATTTCCAACAAAGGATACCCCTAATTTTCCAACCCATTGAATTGAAGAAGAAACACTCTTTTATAGGGAGAGGTGTGGAAATTTGGATCCAAAAATCGTCTCTGAATATAGATGCCTGGATGTCCTCTTTAATGTCAAAATTTGTGAATTTTTACTTATTGAATATTGTTACGCTACCTTTCGTAGGTCTACCAACGAAATGTAAGCTTCACTGGCCAAGTGTGGATAGAGATATGGTCGATTTACACATGACATTTAATCAGGCCAGACTTACTATTCATATTCTAATTCAGTGAGCTCCAATGCATTAATCACCTCGAGAATGAATGAATAACACATGTAAATCTTAAGAAAACATGTTACTTAGGATGTCTTATATCTCCATGTAAAATATTATCTCCAATGGTTCTTCTATTTATGATATATAGTCCCAACAACAATATTCTTCAATTATATGCATAGTTTTCGAGGCCTGAATGGTGAGATGGATTTGAGATTCCAAATGATGGATTGTGCTTTGGGTATAAAAGGATAAAATGAATCCTATCACATAATGAAATATATAAAATAAGATGTTTTCAATTTGGATCAGTTTAGAAAAGTGTATGTCTGAAAAATTAAAATAAATTAAAACTGTTTAAATCCAAAACAAGCCATTTTTCCAATTAAACTAAAAAATACTCCTAAAACATAAAATGTGACAATTTACCATTATATAAAATATTGGTGGGATTAAAACATTGAAATTAAGAATAAAATAATTGAAAATATTTGTTCTATCAATTCCCATGTACTTAAACATTTCACTCCTAGGAAATCATCTAATACCATGGTCAAAACAAACTTCTCAAAGAATAAATGACAACACAACTCAATTATCATATCAGAGAAAATATCATTTCTCATACATGGATCAAAATTTCAGAACTACTCAAAAATAATATTAATATATTTTATTTCATTATAATCCCCACATGAATTTTGTACATACCTCCCTGGTAAACAAATTCTCTCTTTGCTCAATGATTTTCAATGTGGAGTTTTTCTCATTCTAAAAAAATGTGTGATCTTTATAGGCTTTCTATCCTCCTAGTATCACCACTTTAAAGCGTCAAATATGTGTCAGTCATGAGGTATTTTTCATGGGTTGTTCTAGGGCTGAAGATTGGAAAGTTTTAAATGTAAAAACATCCAAGGCTGAATGAGGAGGATTAAGCTCTACATGAAGTAAATGCATGAAATCAATTTTTCTAAAGAATGGGGTACTCCTCAATCAGATCAAAAATAAATCATCTCAAAACACCTCTTTTTTTTGGAAATTTCACAGTTAAAATTTCTGTATCAATTATTTCATCCCTTTTCCCCATTTTTAGCATTGGTTTAGCCTAAATTCAGATCCAAATTTCTTTTCAGAATCATGTTTTTGAGGAAAAGAGAGGCAGCTTTTGATTTTCAAATATTGATGAAAACCCAGACCAAATGTGTACTGATATTTCAGGCCACCCATACATATTTACATCATGAAATTTAATCCCCCAAATCAGAAAAAATAGGTAAACACTTTCAATTTAGCTGAAATAGATTCTTCAAGAAAGAAAAACAAATCCCATATTCTCCCTCCCCCACACTTGAGTTCAACAATAATAACGTATTTAACTTCTAGTGTAGGTTGGAAAGGGATAAATGAATTTTAATGCGGCTTAATAATAAGGTATTTTATGGATACTAGGTTCTTAATGAATTTTAAATGAAAAGGTAGGCCAAAATAAGAGTTCAATGCAAAATAGATTTCAAAGTGGTGCCTTAATAATATTTTACACATTCCATGAACTCTAACAGATTTGATAAAATAGAAATAATAGAAAGTTCTAGATCACACAACATATCTCCAGACTCTCAAGAAAAAAGAGAAATGTAAGAAGACTTCAAACAGGTTTATAAACCTCTTGGGTTGGGCAAGATTTTTAATTTGGACAACACTAATGCACATGAGTTTCACAATCTACAAAACATCATTAAATGAAAACATTGGAAATCAAGAAACAAAATCCATTAAACAATCATTTAAATCCTAAAATACTTAAATTAAGAAATGTGTTGAAAACACTAAGATGGTTTGAATTTTCCAAAGAATTCGATTCATCTCAAGATTCCTAAAAAGACACTGAAAAAAATGAAAAAGGAAAATAAGAAAATTTCAAAAAAACAACAAGAAAAATAAAATGAGAGCAAACAAAATTCCTAAAAACAAGTTGAAATACAACCACCACACATATTACATTTACTACCCCCTTTATCTCAAATAAAATCAAGAAAAAATTTTACAGAGAATTTATATAGGGTAATAAATAAAATAATGAAAAGGAAAGACACAACTTGATTTATTTTTCAGTGGAATCCTTAAGTTAAGATCCTAGCTGCTACCACATTAAAACTACAAGAAAAAAATGAAAAAAATAAGGAAAAAAAATTTGAATGAGATAGAAAAGAGATAATTCTTGGTTTGACCCCCGCCCCTCGAATCAGGTGCTAGGTTTTTACTTCCCCTAGTCAGGTAGTTGCAGTGGATCATCCCAAATATGATGGTGGATGTGGTTTCTTTGAGATAAACCACCACATGTGACTTTTCATGATTTCCATGAGTAGAAACCATGAATAGAGAACCCCAAATATATAAGAAAATTCCAAACCCACAAGAAATACAAAAGATATAATTTGAGGTCCATATTGGGAGGGAATAGAATATTGGGGTCCTCTCAGTGACCTTCTATGGTGTACTCCTCCAAATGGTATGAATGTTCTTATAGAGGAGTTAGTCGCACCACCACCATATTCTCCAACTCTTCTTCCTCAATCACCACCACTTTGGTAGTCTCTTTCGTATCATCCAAGGTTTTCTACATTTATGATGTCTCTGAAATTTTAAGAGAGTAGAAGTCAGAAAACAATTCAGTTTCAATAAGATTAAAAAATAACAAATCAATCAAGAAATCTTCCATTTCAAGTAAGTCAGCCATGAAATTGATCTCTTTAGGAATGACCATTGAAAACTCCATATCAGCAGGTGAATATTATTCATCATCTAATAAATAAGGATAGACGTCAAAAGGTATTGATAGTTCATTATCAAGCATGGGAAGATCAAGTTTCAAGTCATCTTCAACAAAGTGATTCCAAGATTCTTCCCAAAATTGTTGATCTCCCATAAGTGAATTAGCTGTAATGTTTACATCAGGTACCTCCTCGAGAAATGGTTGAGTACAAGATGATATGATTAACTCCTTTAGTAGCTCCTTCTCACCCACCTGATGTTATTTTACATAAAAGAAATGATCTGTGAAATCTCTTCCAGCACACGTTTTGGTTCAGGTTCCGACTCATGATCAAGTTTGTGTTACTCTTGACAAGTAAATATTTATAAATCAACTCTATTTGACTATCCAATTTTACCAATACACTACTAATAATTTAATACTTATCATAAATCTCATTTAAAACATCTACTAGTAGCTGAGATTGGTCAGTCCATGCATAAAAATATGAATTCAAAGACATAATGAATAAAGAGATTTTTTTCTTTATATTTATGATTTTTTTGTTCTTTTTAATGAAAGAAAAATTATATACAAAATTTTAATAAAAATAGAGAGTTAATACCACTTAGATCCCAGGAAAAGGTGCCAATTAGATGGAGTGTTGTCATGCACAGTCTCAGAAATATTTATAATATGTGCAACGTAGTGGCTGACCTTGGTTGATCTCTTAAGGAGCTTTTGCGGTCAATCACCCACTAATTATAATTAAATATGCATATCTATATAATAAAATGACCTGAAATGTAAGTTTGATAAATAATAATTAAATAAAAAAATTAAATATACAGATGCAATGAAAACATAACGAGTTCAAACGAAATGATGTTAGATAGAAATGAGATCCTCCTAGGAGATTATCCCATGTGAACCTTCATCGTCTCTTTTTTTGTTCAAAATTTACTTAATGAGCATGATCCATAGTATGAATGAACATACAATTCTTCCAATGTTTGTGATTATAAAGTACACTCAATTTTAATCAAGAGACCGTACATCCACCTCCTTGATCGAAAGAGAATGTGACAGAAGTGAAAGTTAAGCCTCAGGTGGAAAGTTGAGACAGAAAGACACCTTTCCCAATAAGATCCCACATTGCCTAACTATAAGTAAATAAGAAACAATATTAATGAATGTTAAATCACTTGGTTTTACCATATAATAGATCTCTCAAGAATATTCTCAGGTTAGTTACTAATGATCGTGAGTATAAGAGATCACAGTGAAGAGAAAACAGGGTGAGAAAACAAAAGAGAGGAAGAAAAAGAGAGAAACAAGAACACTTAAATAAAAATATGAACTGCTTTTAAAAAATAAAATTAAATGATAATATAATACTAAACTATATAAAATTTCCAATAAAAGGCTACCACTATGTTTCCACCCTTTGAAATGAAGAAGAAACACTCTTTTATAGGGAGAGGGGTGAAAATTTGGCTCTAAAAATCGCCTCTAGATATAGGTGCATGTATGACATGTTTAATGACATAATGTGGGAATTGTTCCTTATTTAAAGTTCTTCCCCAAACTATCCTTTATTGTCCCAAGAACTTTCAGATTATTTGGTCAAGTTTGGAGAGAGATATGGTTGATTTACTCATGAAATTTATTATGTCTAGGATGACTTTTCGTATTCCAATACAGCTTGTTACAACAAATTAATGGCCTCGATAATGAAATAATCAAGAATGTCCATCTAACTAAAACATGTTACTATGGATGTCTTCTAGATACATGTAAAATTTAAGCTCCAATGGGTTTTAAATTTATTAGATATGGGCCCAACAATAATATTCTCCAATTTTGTGCACCGTTTTCGAGGCCTGAAGGGTGAGCTGGATTTGAGCTTCCAATTGATGGATTGAGCTTAGGGTACAGAAGGCTAAAATGAATATCATAGAAAATAGAAACCTATAAAAGATGAAATTTGAAATTATGATCTGTTTATAAAATGTTATGGCCGAAACATTGAAATAAATTAAAACTGTTTAAATCCAAAATAAGCAATTTTTTTAGTTAAGCTAAAAAATTATTCTAAAACATAAAATGTGATAACTTACCTTTAAATAAAAAATTGGTGGGATTAAAACATTTAAATTCAGAATAAAATAATTTAAAATATTTATTCTATCAATTCCCCCACACTTAAACATTACACTCCTGGGCAATAATCTAATACCAAAGTCAATAAAAACTTCTCAAAGCATAAATTACAACACAACTAAATTATCATATAAAATAAAATATAACGCCTCATACATGGAACCAAATTTCATAAATAATAAAAACTCCTATGAATCTATTCAATTTCATGTTAATCCCCACATTAATTTCATACCTACCTCCTTGAAAAAATATTTCTCCCTTTAATCATGGATTTTCAATGTGATGTTTTTCTCATTCTCAAAACATGTGTTGTCTCAATTGGCTTGCTATCACCCTAGTATATCCTCTTCAGAGAGTCAGATATGTTTCAATAATGAGTTATTTTTCATTTATTGTTCTAATTTTCAGGTTTGATAGGATTTAAATGAAAAAAAATTGAGGTAGAATGAGGAGGGTTAAGCTCAATGTGAAGTAAATGCCTGAAAACAATTTTTCTCAAGAACAGTGTGCTCCTCAATCAGATAAAAAATGAATCACCTCCAAACACGTATTATTTAAAAATTTCACACTTAGAAATTCAGAATCAATGTTTTTCATCCCTATTTTCCCCATTTATAGCATTGTTTCAGCTTGAATTTAGATATGTGTTTCTCTTTACAATCATGTTTTTGAGGAAAAGAGAGGCAGGTTTTGATCTTCAAAAATTGATGAACAACCAACCTAAACATGTAATGATATTTCAGGACACCCATACATATTTCCATAATGACATTTCATCCACCAATGAAATAATAAATTTGGAAACACTTTCAATTCAGCACAAATAGATTCTTCAAGAAAGAAAAACAAATCCCATCTTCTCCCTCCCCCACAATTGAGTTCAACAATAATAATGCATTTAACTTCTAGAATAAGTCAAAAAGGGATAAATGAAATGTAATGTGGCTACCTAGCAAGGTACTTCATGGCTACTAGGGGCTTAATGAAGTTAAAATTAAAAGGTAGTATAAAAAATAATTCAATGAAAAAGGTTTTTCAAAGTGGTGCCCCAATCATATTTGACACATTCCATGAACTCTAAAAGCTTTGAAAAAGATAAAAAATAGAAAGTTATAGATCACACAACCTATCTGAAGACTCTCAAGAAAAAATAGAAATGTAATAATATATTAAAAATGTTTATAAACCTCTCAGGATGAGAAATATTTTCAATTTGGACAGCACTAATGCACATGAGTTTCACAATCCACCAAACTTCATCAAATGAAAAGTCTGGAAATCAAAACACAAAATCCATTCAGAAATAATTTAAATCCTAAAATACTCAAATAAAGTAATTTTCCAAAAACACCAAGATGATATGAATTTTTCAATGTATTCTATTCAACTCATGATTCCTAGAAACACACCAAAAAATGAAAAATGAAAACAGGAAAATTTAAAAAAGACAACAAGAAAAATAAAATGAAATCACACAAAAAATTTATAAAAACAAGTTGAAATACCGCTGCCGCATTTATTCAAATTATGACCCCATTTTATCTCAAATCAGATCAAGAAAAATTTTCCCACAAAATTTATATTGGGTATTAAATAGGATAATGAAAAGGAAAGACACAACCTAATTTATTTTTCAGTGGAATCCTGAAGTTAAGCTCCAAGATGCCACCACTTTAGAAGTACAAGAAAGAAATGAAAATACATAAGAAAAATAAATAAAAAGAAATAGAAAGGGGATAGAAAAGAGATAATTCTTGGTTTTAACCCCCAATCGAGTGCTAGGATTTTACAACCCCTAGTCAGGCAGTTGTAGTGGATTATACTCAATGAGATGGTGGATGTGGTTTCTTAGACATAAACCACCACATGTGACTTTTCCTGATGTCCATGAGAAGACACCAAGAATGTAGAACCCCAAATAATATAATAAAATTCCCAACCCATAAGAAATACTAATGATATAATTTTAGGTCCATAGTGGGAGGGAATGGAATATATGGGTACTCCCTATAAACATCTATGATGTCCTTGAAATGGAATGAAAGTTGTTGTAGAGGAGGTAGTCACACCACCACCATATTATCTAATTATTCTTACTCAATCACCACCAATGGGTAGTATATTTTTTATCAACAACGGTCTACTCCATTTGTGATGTATCAGAAATTTTAGGAAAGAATTAGTCAGAAAACAATTCAGTTTGAATAAGATTAAAACATGAAAAATCAATCAAGAAATCTTCCCTTTCATGTAAGTCAACATGGAAATTGATATCTTCAGGAAAGACGATTTGAAACTCCATCTCAGTAGGTGAATCATCCTCATCATCTTTCAATGAAATATATAGGTCAAATGGTACTGATTTTTCATTATCCATTATTAGAAGATCAAGTCTCAAGTCATCTTAAACAAAGTAATTTTAGGATTCTTCCAAAACATTTTGATCTCCCATAAGTGCATCAGCTAGAATGTGTATATCATGGACCAACTCAATCAATGATTGGGTACGGGATTATATGATTAAATCTTTTAGTATATCTTTCTCACCTACCTTAGGTTCTTTGACAAACAAAACTGATCGGTGAAATCTTTTCCACCGCATGTTTTGGTTCAGGTTCTGGCTCAGGATCAGGTTCAGGATTCTCTTGACAAGCATGTACGTATTCAGAAATAAACTTTATTTGACTCTCCGATTTTCCACAATATTAATAATACTTTGATACAAAGCATAAATATCATTTAAAACATCTTCTGGCACCTAATATTGGTTATTCCATGCATAGAAATCTAAATTGAATGACATCATGAAGAAAGAGTTTTTTAGGTTTTTAAATTTATGATTTTTTAAATGAAAAAACTATTTAAAAAATGTGAATAAAAATAGTGAGTTAAGAAAACATAGCTCCCCAAAAATGGGTCCAATTTTATGAAGCATTTTCGTTCATGCCCTAACAAATATTTATACTAAGTGCATCATAGTGGATGACCTAGGTCAATCTTTTGAGGAGCTGTTGCAGTCAGTCGTTCAGTAATTCTAATTCACTATATATATATATATAATAAAATGAACATAAATTTAGGTTTGATAAATACTAATGAAATACTAAAATTAAATATGTATATTCAATGTAAACATAATGAGTGCATATAAAATGGCGTTAGACAACAAAGAGATCCTCCCAAGACATTATCCATAGTGAACCTTCATTGTCTCTTTTTTAGTTTCTGGTTTACATAATTAACATGCTAAATAGTATTCATGAACATCCTCTTATTCCTATGGTTGTGAATATATGGTACAATCATTGATTGCTGAGAGAGCGCACATCCACCTCCTCGATCGGGGGAGAATGAGACAGAAGTGAAAGTTAAGCCTCAGGTGGCAAATGGAGACACAAAGGTGCATTGACCACTAAGACCACCCTTATCCTAATTATAAGTAAATAATAAATAATATTAATGAATGTTAAATGACTTGGGTTTACTACCGAATAGATCTCCTGGGAATTTCCTCAGGTTAGTTACTCATGATCATGAGTATAAGAGATCACAGTGAAGAGAAAACTGGGGGAGAAAACAAAAGAAAGAAAGAAAAAGAGATAAAGAAGAAAACATAAATAAAAATATAAAATACTATTATCGAATGAAATTAAAATATAATATAATACTAAAATATATAAAATTTTCAAAAAGGGATACCCCTAAGATTCCAACTCATTGAAATGAAGAATAAACATTGTTTAATAGAGAGTGGGGGTAAAAAATTGCTTCTAAAATCTTCTCCGAATGTAGGCGCATGGAATCCCTCTTTAATGAAAAAATATTGGGAATATTCATTATTGAAAGATGTTTCCCAAAATATCTTATTTCAAACCTCTAAATATAATCTTCATTGGACTTGTATGGAGAGATATATGCTATATTTACACACGCCATTTAATATAGACATGTCGACTATTCGTATTCCAATTTAGAGAGTTACAACGCATTAATGGCCTCGAGAATGAAAGAATCAGGCATGGATATCTTAATGAACCTTGTTACGCCTGATGTATTCTAGATCAATATTAAATCTCATATCAATTGGTTCATCAATGTATGATATATGGTCCCTAGAATAAAATTCACCAATTCTGTGCACAGTTTTCAAGGCCTGAATGGTGAGCTGGATTTGAGCTTCCAAATGATGGATTGATATTTGGGTACAGAAGGATAATAGGAAGCCCATAGAATATATAAACCTATAAAAGATGAATTGTGAAATTTAGATTTGTTTAGAAAAAATTATGGCCGAAACATTAAAATAAATTAAAACATTTTAAATCCAAAATAAGCACTTTTTTAAAATTAAGCTCAAAAATAATTCAAAAACATAAAATGTGACAAGTTTACATTAAATAAAACATTGGTGGGTTTAGAAAAATGAATTTAAAAAAAATAATTGATTTTTTTTTCTCATTTCCCCAACACTTAAACATTTCACCCCCAAGTAATCATCTAATACCAAGGTCAAAACAGACTTGTCAAAGCATAAATGACAAAAAACTCAATTATCATATTAGAAAAATATCATGCCTCATAAATAGATTAAAATTTCATAACTCCACAAAAATAATATGAAACCATTCAATTTCATGTTAATCCCCACATTAATTTCGTACCTTCCTTATGGAAAAAATATGTCTCTCTTCACTCAAGGATTTTCAATGTGGAGTTTTTCTCATTCTCAAAACTTGTGTGATATAAATAGGCTTTCTATCCTCCTAGTATATCCAATTAATAGAGTCAAATATGTTTCAATAATGAGTACTTTTTTCATGAGTTTTTCTGAGTATGAGGTTTGAATGTTTTTAAATGTAAAAACATTTAAGGCAGAATGAGGAGGGTTAAGCTCAATGTGAAGAAAATGCATTAAAATAATTTTGCTCAAGAATGGTGTGCTACTCAATCATATAAAAAATTAATAACCTATAAAAACCTATTCTTTTAGAAAGTTCAGACTTATAATATCAACACCAATTATTTTCATCCCACTTTTACACATTTGTAGAATTGTTTCTGCTTGAATTCAGATATGGATTTCTCTCCAGAATCATGTTTTTGAGGAAAGGAGAGGCGGTTTTTGATCTTCAAAAATTGATGAAAACCCCACCCAAATGTGTAATGATATCTCAGGCCACCCATAAATATTTACATCCTAATATTTCATCCACCAAAGTTGAAATTAATATGGAAACACTTTCAGTTAATCACAAATAGATTCTTCAAGAAAGAAAAACAAAGACCATCTTCTCCCTCCCCCCACACTTGATTTCAATAATAATCATGCATTTAACTTCTAGATCAGGCTGGAAAGGGATAAATTGACTGTAATATGTCTTACAACAAGGTATTTGATGGATACTATGGGCTTAATGACATTCAAAAGAAAAGGTAGGCCAAAATAATTCTTCAATGCAAAAGGGATTTCAAAGAGGTTCCTCAATCATATTTGACACATTCAAAGAACTCTACTAGTTTTGAAAAAGAGAAAAATAGAAAGTTATAGATCACACAACATGTCTCAGGACTCTCAAGAAAATATAAATGTAAGAAGATGTCAAGCAGGTTTAGAAACCCTTCGGGTTGGGAAAGATTTTCAGTTTGGACAACACTAATCAAATTAGTTTTAAAATCAACCAAACTTCATCAAATGAAAAGACTGTAAATAATGAAACAAAATAAATTCAGAAATCATTTAAATCATAAAATACTCATATAAATAAATGTTCCAAATACACCAATATGGTTTTAATTTTTGAAATTATTCGATTCATCTCTATATTCATAAAAAAACACCGAAAAAATGGAAATGGAAAACAAGAAGATTTAAAAAAACAAAAAAATAAAATAAAATGAGAGCACAAAAAAATTCCTAAAAACAAGTTGAAATCCCTCTGCCACACGTATTTCACTTACTACCCCCTTTTAGCTAAAATTAGATAAAGAAACATTTTCACACAAAATTTATATTGGGTCGTAAATAAAATAAAGAAAAGGAAATACACAACTTGGTTTATTTTTTTGTGGAAGTGTTGAGTTAAGATCTTAGATTATACCACTTTAGAACTACAATAAAGAAATGAAAAGAGATAATAAAAATTATGAAAAAGAAATAGGAAGGGGATAAAAAAGGGATAATTCTTGGTTTGACACCCCCCCAATTGTGTGCTAGGTTTTTACTGCCCCTATTTAGGAAGTTGTAGTGGATTATACCCAATCAGATGGTGGATGTGGTTTCTTTGAGATACACCACCACAAGTGAATTTTCCCGATGTCCATGAGTAAACACCAAGAATGTAGAACCCAGAAATAATATAAGAAAATTCACAACCCAAAAAAATAAGAAATATTTAATTTGATGTCCATAGTGGGAGGGAATAGAATATAGGTGTGCTCCATGTGAACGTCTGTGGTGTCATCCTCCAAATGGTATGAATGTTGTCATAGAGGAAGTAGTCATGCCACCAACATCTTCTCTGAATCTTATTACTAAATCAACACCACTTTTATAGTCTCTTTAATGTCATCCAATCTCTGTTCCATTTGTGTTGTATCACAAAATTTAGGAAAGGAGATATTAGAAAAAAATTCAGTTTGAATAAGATTAAAAATGGAAAATCAGTCAAGAAATCATCCCTTTCAAGTAAGTCAGATTGAAAATTGATCTCTTCAGGAAAGAACGTTAGAAAATCCATCTCAATAGGTGAATCTTATTCATCATTTTCGAAAGCAATATATAGGTCAAAAGGTACTGATTTTTCATTATCAAGCATTGGAAGATCACATTTCAGGTCATCTTTAATAAAGTGATTCTAGGATTCTACCAAAAATTGTTGATCTCCCATAAGTGAATCATCTAGAATGTGTACATCGGGGTCCTCCTAGATCAATGTTTGATTATGGGATTATATGATTAACTCCTTTAGCAGCTTCTTCTCACCCTTCTATGGTTCTTTGAGATAAAAAATGATCGGTGAAATCTGTTCAACCACATGTTTTGGTTCCGGTTCTGACTCAGGATCAGGTTCGGGTTTCTCTTGACAAGCATGTACGTATTCAACAATAAACAATATTTGAATCTCATATTTATCCAATACATTAATAATACTTTGACACTTATCATAAAGTCCATTTAAAAAATCTTCTATCACCCGATATTGGTCATTCCATGCATAAACATTTGACTTGAAATATATCATGAACAAATAGATTTTTTTTTAGTTTTTGAAAATTATAATTTTTTTTCTTATTTAAATTATTGTAAAATTATTTACAAAATGCGAATAAAAATAGTGATTGAAGAACACCTTTCTCCCCATGAAAAGTTCCAATTTGATGAACCGTTGTCGTGCACGCTCTCAAAAATATTTATACTAAGTATATCATAGTGGATGACCTTGGTCGATCTCTTGAGGAGCAGCTGCGGTCAATCACTCACTAATTATAATTAACTATGTATATATATATAAAATAAAATGACCAGAAATATAGGTTTGATAAATAAGAATGAAATAAAAAAAATTAAATATATAGATGCAATGGAAACAGAATGAATGCAAACAAAATGATGTTAGACAGAAAGGAGATCCACTCTGAAGATTATCCAGAGTGATCATCTCTTTTTTAGTTTCAAATTTACTTAATGAACATGATTCATAGTATGCATGAACATCCCATTATTCCTATGGTTGTGAATATATGGTAAACTCAATGATCACTGAGAGACTGCATATCCACCTCCACGATCAAGGGAGAATGTGACACAAGTGAAAGTTAAGCCTTGGGTGGAAAGTAAAGACACAAAAGTGCCCTGCCCACTAAAAATCACCCTTAGCCTAACTTTAAGTAAATAAGAAACAATATTAATAAATGTTCAATGACTTCAGTTCACTACTAAATATATCTCCCTGGAATTTCCTCGAGTTATTTACCCTTGATCATGTGTATAAGAGATCACAATGAAGAGAAAACAGGAGAGAAAATATAAGAGAGAAAGAAAAAAGAGAAAGATGAAAACATAAATAAAAATATGAAATTATATTATAGGATAAAATTAAAATATAATATAATAATAAAATATTTAAAATGTCCAACAAATTATACCCCTAAGTTTCCAACCCTTTTAAATGAATAAGAAACATTGTTTTATAGGGAGAGGGGGTGAAAATTTGGCTCTAAAAATCATCTCCAAATATAGGTGCGTGGATAACCTATTTAATGATTTTTTTTTGGAATTTTTACTTATTGAAAGTTGTTCTCCTACCTCTACTATATCAACCCAATAAATATAAGCATGATTGGACAAGTATGGAGATATATATGGTCGATTTACACTTACGATTTAATCTAGACAGGCTGACTATTTTTCTTCCAATACAGAGAGTTCAACCCATTAATGGCCTAGAGAATGAAAGAATGAGGCACGCCAATCTTAATGAAACATGTTACTCAGGATTTTTTACAGATCCATGTAAAATTTAAGCTCCACGGCTTCTTCAATTTATTTTATATGGTCCTAGCAATAAAATTTTCTAATTCTATGCACAGTTTTCATGGCCTGAATGCTGAGCTGGATTTGAGCTTCCAAATGATGGATTGAGCTCTGGGTACAACAGGATAAAATGAATCCCATAGAACATATAACCTTATAAAATAAGAATTATGAAATTCAGAATACTGTATAAAAATTTATGGAAGAAACCTTAATATAAATTTAAACTGTTTATATCTAAAATAAGAACATTTTCCAATTATGCTATAAAATACACCTAAAACATTAAATGTGACAATTTACCTTTAAATAAAACATTGGTGGGATTAAAACATTGAAATTTAGAGTAAAATAATTGAAAATATTTTTTCTTTCAATTCCCTCAAACTTAAACATTTCTCTCCCAGAGAATCATCTAATACTAAGGTCAAAACAAACATCTCAAATCATAAATGACAACACAACCCAATTATCATACCAGAGAAAATATCAGGACTCATACATGGATAAAAATACCAGAAATACAAATAAATAATATGAAACCATTCAATTTCATGTTAATCCCCACATGCATTTCATACCTACCTCCTTGGAAAAATATTTCTCTTTTCACTCATATATTTTCAATGTGGAGTTTTTGTCATTCTCAAAACATGTGTGATCTCAATAGGCATGATATCCTCTTAGTATCTCTACTTCACATAGAAAAATATGTTTAAATCATGAGTAATGTTTCATGGGTTTTCTTAGGTTGAGTGTTGACAAGTTTTAAATGTAAAAACATCTGATGTAGAATGAGGAGGGTTAAGCTCAATGTGAAGTAAATTCATGAAAACAATTTTTCTCAAGAATGCTGTGCTCCTCAATATGCTAAAAAATGAATCACCTCCAAAAACCACTTATTTTGGATTATTTACACTTAGAATATTATCATCAATGATTTTCATCCCTCTTTTCCCCATTTTTAGCATTGTTTCAGTTTGAATTCAGATCTGGATTTCACTTCAAAATCATGTTCTTGAGGAAAAGAGAGGCCTCTTTTGATCATCAAAAATTGACGAAAACCCAGCCCAAATGAGTAATTATATTTTAGGACACCCATCCATATTTCCATCATGAAATTTAATCCACCAAAGAAGCAATAAATATGGAAACACTTTCAATTACACATAAATAGATTCTTCAAGAAAGAAAAATATAGCCCATGTTCTCCCTCCCCCACACTTGAGTTCAACATTAATCATACATTAAACTTCTAGAGAAGGTTGTAAAAGGATAAATGGATTGTAATGTAGCTTCCTAACAAGATATTTCATGGATATTAGGGTCTTAATGAAGTTTAAATGAAAATATAGGCCAAAATAAGAGTTCAACGCAAAAGGGATTTCAAAGTGGTGCCTCAATCTTATATGACACATTCAATGAACTATAAAAGATTTTAAAAAGAGAAAAAATAGCATGTTATAGATCAAAAATATGTCTCAAGACACTCAAGAAAATAATAAATTTATGAAGATGTAAAAAAAGTTTAGAAACTTCTCGGTTTGGGAATTATTTTCAATTTGGACAGCACTAATACACATGAGTTTCACAATCAACCAAACATCATCAAATGAAAAGATTGGAAATCAAGAAACAAAATCCAATAAACTTTTATTAAAATACTAATATAATAAAACAAAGAAATGTTCCAAAAACACCAAGATGGTTTTAATTTTCCAAATTATTATATTCAACTCAGGATTCTTAAAAACACACAAAAAAATGAAAAAGGAAAACAAGAAAAATTAAAAAAAAACAACAAGAAAAATAAAATTAAAGCCCACACAAAATTCCTAAAAACAAGTTGAAATCACTCCACCACACTTATTCTGTTTACTACCCCCTTTTCTCTCAAATAATATCAAGAAAAAATTTCACACATAATTTATATTGGAATGTAAATTAATTAAATAAAAGGAAAGACACAACCTGATTTATTTTTCAGTGGAAGCCTTGAGTTAAGCTCATTGCTTCTACCACATTACAACTACAAGAACAAAATTAAAATACATAAGAAAAATAAATAAAAAGAAATATTAAGGGGATATTAAAGAGATAATGCTTGGTTTGACCTCCCCAATAAGGTGCTAGGTTTTTACTACCCCTAGTCAGGCAGTTGTAGTGGATTATACCGAATCAGTTGGTGGATATGGTTTCTTTGAGATAAACCACCACATATTAATTTTCCTGATGTCCATGAGTAGACACCAAGAATTTAGAACCCCAAATAATATAAGAAAATTCACAACCAACAAGAAATAATAATTATAGAATCTGAGGTCCATATTGGGAGGGAATAGAATAAAGGGATTCTCCCTGTGAACTTCTGTGGTGTCCTCCTCCAAATGGTATGAAAGTTGTGGTAGAGGAGGTAGTCGCACCACCACCATCTTCTCCGACTCTTCTTCCTCAATAACCACTACTTGGGTAGTCTCTTTAGTATCACACAAGTTATACTCCATTTGTTATTTATCATAAATTTTAGGAAATGAGAAGTTAGAAAACAATTCAGTTTGAATAATATTAAAACATGACGAATCAATCAAGAAATATTCCCTTTCAAGTAAGTGAGATTGGAAATTTATCTCTTTAAGAAAGACCATGGGAAGCTCCATCTTAGCAGGTTCATATTCTTAAACAACTTCTAAATAAAGATAGAGGTTAAAAGGTACTAATTTTTCATTATCAATCATGGGAAGATCATGTTTCAGGTCATCTTCAAAAAAGTTATTCCAGGATTCTTTCAAAAATTATTGATCACCGATAAGTGAATACGTTGGAATGTGTACATCAGGGACCTCCTAGAGTAATGGTTGAGTATGATATTATATGATTAACTTCTTTTTTATCTCCTTCTAACTCACCTCAGGTTCATTGAGATAAAAAAATCATCATTGAAATCTCTTTCGCCACACATTTTTGTTCTGGTTCCTGCTTAGGATGTGGTTCGAGTTACTGTTGACAAGCATGTACGTATTCAGAAATCATCTCTATTTGAATCTATAGTTGTTTAAATACATTACTAATCCTTTGATAATTATCATAAAGATAATTTAAAACATCTTTTGGAACTTGAGATTGGTCAGTTCAAGCCTAAAAATCTAAATTGAAAGACATCATAAAAAAGAGATTTTTTTTAGTTTTTGAAATTTATGATTTTTTGTGTTTTTTATTTAAATTAAAAGAAAAATTAATTACAAAATGTGAATAAAAATGGTGATTTAAGACCACCTGGATCCTATAGAATGGTTCTAATTTTATGAAGAATTGTCGTGCATGCTCTAAAAAATATATATACTAAGTGCATCATAGTGGATGACCTAGGTCGATCTCTTGAGGAGCAGTTGTGGTCAATCACTCACTAATTATAATTATATATATATATATATATATATAATAAAATGACCAGGAATTTAGGTTTGATAAATAATAATGACATTCTAAAATTAAATATACAGATTCTATGCAAACAGAATGAATGCAAACAAAATGATGTCAGACAGAAAGGAGATACTCCTAGGAGATTATCCAGAGTCAAACTACATCGTCAATTTTCTAGTTTCAAAATTACTTAATGAAGATGCTCGATAGTATGTATGAAAACCCCCTTCTTCCTATGGTTGGGAATATTAGTTACACTCAATGATATTCGAGAGACCGCACATCCACCTCCTTGATCGAGGGAGAATGTGATAGAAGTGAATGTTAAGGCTCAGGTGGCAAGTGGAGACACAAAGGCGCCTTGCCGACTAAGATCCCCCTTAGACTAACTCTAAATAAATAAGAAACAATATTAATGAATGTGAAATGACTTGGGTTCACCATTGAATAGATCTCTAGGGAATTTCCTCAGGTAAGTTACTCATGATCATGAGTATAAGAGATCTTAGTGAAGACAAAACAAGGGGAGAAAAAAAAGGAGAAAAAAAAGAGAGAAATAAGAAAACTTAAATAAAAATTTGAAATGATAATAAATATTTAAATTAAAAGATAAAATAATAATAAACTACATAAATTGGCTAAAAAATGATACCCCTACATTTCCAAAACTTTGAAATGAAAAAAAACACTCTTTTATAGGGACATGGTGTAAAATTTGGCTCCAAAAATCTTTTTCGAACGTAGGCACGTGGATGACCACTCTAAATTTTTTTGGGAATTTTTCCTTATTTAAATTTGTTCATATAACAACCCACACTTTACATACATTGTTAATACTTCAAAATTGAAGCACACTTATTACAAAATATGACAAAACCACAAAGGACCGTATAGGTATAGTGTCTTTAGAAACTGGGAAACATAAACAACTGGTTCATAAATCTTCTACAGTGTCTCCCATTTATTTCATCATATCTAGGGTCCCTTTTATCATATTCTACTTAATATCCATCTTCCTGACCTGGGGAAAAGAAAACATAAAAGGGTGAGCTCAAATGCTCAGAAAGGGCAAATAAAGGAAATAAAAATCATATCATATCTTTTTGAAAATCAAAACCTGCAAAAGAGATCATAATATCATAACATGGAATAAATCATAGAAGTGAAAATGAGATCCCCATAATCATAACATAATACTTGAAACTTTGTGGCATGCACACATAATCATGGAAAATCATTTCTTGTTACTCATGACTCATTGCCAAGACTATCTTAGTGGACAAATTCCCTTTCTGAACCGAGTTCACTCCTCGTTTCAGTCCTGTATCACTGAACCAAAATAACCTTCCTTTCCAGCCATGTCTATCTCATGAGATATAAAATCTTTACCCAATGCATTGGAGGGAGATATAGGTCCCACCCATCTTATAATGAATCCTTTCTTGTGTGTGCCACATAATCATAAATCATACATCATCGCATAACCCATGTAATAAAAATGGGATTCATGAAACATCATGACCTCATAAATCAATTCATATAAAATAAAGGAATTCATAAAAATAATTCCATCACAACATGATCAAATCAATAAAAAACAGAACCCTTTATTATCTTAGATGGAAAATAATTTTGATAAAACACTTGAACTCCATTCTTGAGGAAAATATCCTTTCTTCTTCAAAAACATTTTTTCCTTTCATAACATGTCATACAAATTTAAAATAAAATAAGTTGGTTAAAAATAAACTTGAAAACTTGTAAAGTAAGTTTCTTGGAAATAATGTTTTAAAAATCCATTCATGCCGTATAAGTTAAAAAAAACATTCTTCGTACTTTTGTCGGAAAAGTCAAAAAGTACCTCGTACGACAAAAGATTCCTTTCATACATATTACTATAAACTCACCGAAGGGTAAAAATGGATTTAAACAATTGTAGGTGGATGGAAATAATATTACATATTGATGAAACATGGATGTAGATGATAAAATACACCCCAGTAAATACTTACGAATAAACAATCTCAGATAAAAATGAGATTGTGATATTTCCCTTACCTTAGGTCCGATTTGCTTTGTTCGTGTCCGAAGATCCTGTATAATGGTTTAAATAATGTTATTGACTTATTCCAGAATCATACATATTGATATGATATCACATATGGTCATATTATTAGCTTCTTGTTAGTAATATTTCATTGTTACTTGTTACTCGGGTCTTTATAACTTTTTGTTCTTATGCGTGTTTTGTCGAATAAATTCTTATTCTTATCTTTAGGTTATAGATAATTCATTTACAGAATGGTATTAGTGTATTATATACCATATTAATTCATTAAATTCATTTATATAATCATTATGAAATGAAGATCATGTAGAACGAGTCGCATCACATCGTGGAGACGGTATTCCGTACGTACGCACGAGTGATGATATCGTTCCTATGATCGTGGAATTGTATTGGAGTATATATATATATTATTTCAGTATCAATATTACTTCATAATAATCATATATAGTTACTCATTACACCATTATACCCATCCTTGTAAGGTGATGGTGGAAAATAGATTACACCACGGCGTGGAGACGGTATTCCGTACGTACGCACGCGCGGTGATTTCATTTTTCCGTAGGATGGATAGAAGGTGAATTAGGGTTGTTTCATATTTATAATAACATATCAGTATGTAAGTAATACTGATGTTATTACTTTATCATGAAACAACTAAAGAAGAAGAAGTTGAAGAAGAAAGAAATTGAAAAGATCGGTAATGGATATTACCTCTTCTTTGGAACGCTTCTTTGAATCCTCCACTTAAGGAACTAAGATTGGTCTTTGGAGAAGAACATGACCACTAGGATTATTCTAGGGAAGTGGAGAGGAGAAAATGGCAGGGGTTGGCCTAGCTTGAGTGCTCAAATTGGTGTGAGGAGGAGGGGGAGGAGGTGCCCTTTTATAAGGGAGGAGAGGGGCACCATAGGAATATCTCAAAATATTATTTTATATTAAAGTCAAAATCGGTTTATAATGGTTCCAAAGGGTCTTATTTCGAAGCTAAAGTGGGTATGGGTCGAAATCCTATCAACCAATATGATTTAGACAAGTTTAGGGTATTATTTTAACCTTATCAATTAGATTTAACTCTAAGTTAATTAATTTAACTTTTACCCTGTCTTTTTGTTTTCTTTCACTATATGGTTAATACACTTACAATAACATGCCAAACGAACCCCAAATTGTTTATTATTAATATATATATATCCTTATCTAAGTCATTTGGCCGAACCTTAGATTTTTAGGAATAAAATAACAATTAATAATATAATATTTGATTTAAAAACTATTTTGTGTCTATTTTGACACTATTTGATATATGATTTTTGTGAAAGTCATAACAGAATTATATGTTCGAACCAAGTTGATTAAATCAACACTAATATATCATAGTAACCTAGAAAATTAGTGTAATTCATAAAAAGTCTCAAATTACATTTATTTTGGTGTTTATAACATCAATTATGTCAATATTTCATTAATAAGATAATTACTGCATCATCATTGTGTCATAAATAAATTAAATTATTTAATGTCTAAAAATTACAAATAAAATACCATTATGTAGGAAATCTTTTTAGATTTCTAATGAATATTTATAGTCGAATTTATCTTATGTATAACCCCATATTAAAAGTGATTTACTTATTAAACTTTGATTTTAACTATTTTAACCCTTCTTTAAATAAATTAATAATAAATGTCCTAATCTAATCCAAGTGGGCCTAAATGGTCATATTTTATTCCTAAGTTTGTTTTTGGTCGAATTACACTTGTCCAATAGAATTAGGACATGTGTTAGGGTAATATCAATATCATATTTACCCTTAGTTACCCTATATACTATTAACCGCGGTAAAAAAAGTAAAAAGTTACTATTCACCAAAAAATTATTTTTATCTCATTGAACCACATTTTACTTACTGATATCAACTGTGTCTGTTGGATTTTCGAAATTCCATTCACAGAAGCGGTAAAATTATGTTTTATGCAAAATTCAGTTTTTAACCTACCACTTAGTGGTTTCACTATTCATCAAAAATTGAAAGTTTTCAGAAAAATACCAAAATTTCACCCTAGGATAATTTCGATATTCTGAGTCCAAAAATGAAGTCCATTTTGAAAAATAAAATTTTAAAAAGTGGTTATTACTATTCATAACGGCTAGTTTTAATAGCATATTGTTGTTTAGTGAAACTCGGTATTGCGTACGACGCAAGCTATCGAGGAAGGTCGCGATTGCGTGTAAAGCAAGCCAAGCAAGTGTTGTGTAGAAAAAGATTCCTTTGATGATTTATATAACATAAAAGTCTCAGGTGTTACATTCTACCCCCCTTAAAAAGAATTTCGCCCTCGAAATTCGTCACTTTGCAACAAACAGATGAGGATACTTCTCCCTCATCATATCCTCAAGCTCCCATGTAGCTTCTTCAAGTTGGTGGCTCCTCCATAAAACTTTCACCAAGCGAGTGGTCTTGTTTCTTAGGACTTTTTCGCTACGATCCAGAATCTCTATCGGCTGTTCTTCATAAGAAAGATCTTGCTCCAGCGGTACAACTTCTGAGCTGAGTACATGTGAAGGATCTGGTATGTACTTTCTCAGGAGAGATACATGGAACACATCGTGAACATGAGACAGATTTGGTGGAAGCGCTAATCGGTAAGCTACCTTCCCAACACGATCCAGTATTTTGAAAGGACCGATATATCTAGGGCTCAACTTCCCCTTCTTTCCAAATCTCATAACCCTCTTCCAGGGAGATATTTGTAAGAACACTTTATCACCCACTTCAAACTCTAGGTCTTTTCTTCGGTTGTCGGCATAACTTTTCTGTCGACTCTGAGCTGCTCTTATGTGTTGTTGAATAGATCTGCCCTTTTCTTCCATTTCATCAACGAGATCAGGTCCTAATAGCTTTCTTTCCCCAACTTCATCCCAGCAAGTTGGAGTCCTGCATTTCTTTCCATAGAGAGCTTCATAAGGAGCCATCTGGATACTGGAGTGAAAGCTATTATTATAAGAAAATTTTACCAAAGGTAGGTGTTGATCCCAACCTCCTTTGAAATCCATAGAGAAAGCTCTCAACATATCTTCTAGGGTTTGAATTGTTCTCTCAGACTGACCGTCTGTCTGGGGATGATAAGCAGTGCTGAAACTCAACTCTGTATCCAGAGTATGCTGAAGACTTCGCCAGAACATCGAGGTAAATCTCGGATCCCGATCAGATATAATAGAAAGTTGTACTCCATGCAATCTTACAACTTCCTTTACATATATCCTGGCAAGCTGATCTAGAGAGAAATCCTCTCTAATAGCAATGAAGTGTGCAGACTTTGTAAGACGATCAACTATGACCCAGATAGCATTATTGCCTTTGGATGTTTTAGGAAGTCCTGTGACAAAGTCCATAGTGATGTTTTCCCATTTCCATTCGGGTATGGGTAATGGTTGTAACATCCCCTTAGACTTCTGTCTCTCAGCTTTAACTTGTTGACAAACCAAGCATCGAGAGACATATTCAGCAACATCTCTTTTCATGCCATCCCACCAGAAGTACTCTTTCAGGTCCCTATACATCTTCGTGCTTCCAGGATGAATAGAGAATGAAGAACTATGAGCCTCATCCAGCAGCTCCTTCTTTAATTCGGGGATGGGAGGAACACAAACCCAATTCCTGAACTTTATTATCCCATCACAATCAAGGTTGAATTCAGGAACATTTCTCACCTTCTTTTGTAACTCGACATCTTCTTTCTGTGCCTCTTTAATCTTCACATGTATAAATGGTTGAACATTCATTTGAGAAAGATAAGATTTTTCCCCTTCCATTATAATTCCAAGATCCATCCTTTGTAAATCCATAAATATTGGATCTTTTGTGATCCTCATCATGGATAAACTAGCATGGTCTGGTTGACTTAATGTATCTGCCACCTTGTTTGCTTTCCCAGGGTGGTAATGGATTGAGAAGTCATAATCCTTAATCAGCTCCAACCATCATCTTTGACGCATATTCAACTCCTTTTGTGTGAAAATATACTTTAAACTTTTATGATCAGTATAAATATCACACCTTTCACCATAAAGGTAATGCCTCCAAATCTTTAATGCAAAGATTACCGCAGCCAACTCCAAATCATGTGTTGGGTAATTTTGCTCATGGATTTTCAACTGTCGTGAGGCATAAGCTATCACCATATCATTTTGCATAAGAACACACCCCAATCCCTTCTTGGATGCATCACTGTAGATCACAAACCTTTCTCCACTACAAGGCAGTGTGAGCACAGGTGCACTGGATAACCTTCTTTTCAACTCCTTGAAATTCTCTTCACATTCCTCTGTCCAGACAAACTTAACTCCTTTCCGAGTCAACTTGGTGAGTGGATTAGATAATCGTGAAAAATCTTTTACAAAACGTCGATAATATCCAGCCAAACCAAGAAAACTTCGAATCTCAGTTACTGTTGTTGGTCTCGACCATCTTTCGATAACCTCTGTTTTTGCTGGATCCACAGATATCCCCTCTTTTGAGATTATGTGACCCAAAAATGCAACTTTTTGAAGCCAAAATTCACACTTGGTAAATTTGGCATAAAGCTTCTCCTTTCTCAGGGTCTTCAATATAATTCTCAAGTGATCTTCATGCTCTTCCTTGCTCTTTGAATAGACAAGAATATCGTCTATAAAGACTACCACAAATTGATCAAGATAATCTCTAAAGACTCTATTCATTAGATCCATGAAGATAGCAGGGGCATTAGTAAGACCAAATGGCATCACTATAAATTCATAGTGTCCATACCTTGTACGGAAAGCCGTCTTTGGTATATCCTCCCTTTTGACCCTTAATTGATGATACCCTGAACGAAGATCAATCTTGGAAAAGTATTGAGCTCCGCGTAGTTGGTCAAATAAGTCATCAATGCGTGGGAGAGGATATTTGTTCTTGATAGTCATCTTGTTACGTTCTCGATAATCAATGCAAAGTCTCATTGATCCATCTTTCTTTTTAACAAATAGAACAGGTGCTCCCCAAGGTGACGCACTAGGGCGTATGAATCCCTTATCAAGATTCTCTTGGAGTTGCTTCTTCAATTCCTGCAACTCAATTGGGGCCATTCTATAAGGTGTCTTTGAAATAGGCAAAGCACCCGGTACGAGTTCTATTGAAAACTCAACTTCACGATTTGGTGGAAGACCCGGTAATTCCTCCGGAAAGACATCATCAAACTCCCGTACAATGGGCATATTCTTAATCATGAGTTTCTCACCAACCATTTGAGATAAATAACCTTCATTTAGTGGAATCAATACCCATAAGATGGAAGAAATTTCCACTGGAAGGTTATGTTCATCCTTGCATTGATAGACAATCGTAGATTGATCTGGAATATGAAATGTGACTTCCCTTCTTTGGCAATCGATATGAGCTCCATGTAGAGAAAGCCAATCCATGCCAAGAATCACATCAAATTCCACTAAAGGAAGGATCACAAGATTTGCAGGAAGCACTTTCCCACAAACTTCGATCGGAGAAGAATTATAAACTTTTGATGCGATTGATGTGCCATTAGGTGTTGTCACAACTAACTCAACATCTAATTGTTGAGGTAATACGGTGATACCCTTAGAAAAGTCTTCAGAAATAAAAGAGTGGGTGGATCCAGAATCAAATAAAACATTTGCTACTTTAGAGTGGATGGTAAGTGTACCTTTTACCACTTCGTTATCGTACTCCACATCGCTGATAGAAATTGCATGTGACTTTCCATTGTCTTTAGCCTTAAGATTTTGTTGACATCGACCATCATCATCAACCCTTGGATTTGGGAATTGATTGGCATAATGCCCCATCTCCTTGCACTTGAATCATTGAAGTGTAGTAGGTTCATTCTGTGTATCCCTTCCTTTGTTTGCGTCATTAGACATCTTCTTCCCATTATCACGGCATTCAAATGCCCGATGACCTTCTTTTCCACATTTAAAACATTTACTTGTCCCTTTAAGACAACTCCCTCCATGTTTCTTTCCACACTTTGAGCATAAGGGAAAGTTCATCTTCTTTTCCGTGTGCTCTTTAGATTTTTCTTTGAATTCCATCTTCCTCTTCTTATCAAACCCATGTGACTGATGGGTTACTCCAATCTCCATCTCAACTTTGAGAGCACATCGAACGATTTCCTCGTAGCTATTGAAGTCCCTTATGGCTAACGCCCTTCGAAGACTTGGTTTTAATCCACTAAAGAATCGATCGATCTTACTCTCAGGTTGGATAATAATACCAGAAGCGTACCTTGAAAATCTTGTAAAATTTTCTTCATAAGTACCAACAGATTCATCATTCCTTTGCTTCAGTTCAAGAAACTCTTTCTCCATCTTTGTTCGGAGAATACGAGGGAAGTACTTATTGAAAAATAAGTTCTTGAACTCGTCCCATTCCATAGACTCAATTTCATCCCTTTGCCTCGTATTCTTAACAAGATTCCACCATTGATCAGCATCTCCTTCCAAACGATACACTGCTAGGATGACTTTATCATGCTCAGAACATTGAAGAACTGAAAATATCTTTTCAGTAGTACTAATCCATTGTTCAGAAACTAATGGATCAGTAGACCCGCTGAAAGAAGGTGGACACTGCCTCATGAAGGATTCAACAGAATGTTGCTCCCTCCTTTGTTCGTTTGGAAATCCTACATGATTCATAGCTTGAGAAAGTTGTGTGAGCATGGCTACAAGATTTTGCATTCCAGCTCCCATATCGTTTGGTTGCTCAAGGGGACAATCATTGCATTGCCCATCGCATTCCGCATTAACACGGTTCCTTCGGGTTCCAACCATTGACTAAAACCAAGAAGAATAGTGTGAGCAACACTAATTATAATAGGAAACCACATAATTCAAGAATAAAATTTTCATGCTTAAGGTCTTATCCTAGGTTATTCAAGGCCATTTCTAAAATTATGTTCTATGCTTAGACTTATCCTTAGGGTTTTTACTAAGGCTTTCACATCCTAGTTTCCAAAGGTTGACTATACCTTTCCTCTGATACCAACTATAACGACCCACACTTTACATACATTGTTAATACTTCAAAATTGAAGCACACTTATTACAACATATGACAAAACCACAAAGGACCGTATAGGTATAGTGTCTTTAGAAACTGGGAAACATAAACAACTGGTTCATAAATCTTCTACAGTGTCTCCCATTTATTTCATCATATCTATGGTCCCTTTTAGCATATTCTACTTAATATCCATCTTCCTGACCTAGGGAAAAGAAAACATAAAAGGGTGAGCTCAAATGCTCATCAAGGGCAAATAAAGGAAATAAAAATCATATCATATCTTTTTGAAAATCAAAACCTGCAAAAGAGATCATAATATCTTAACATGGAATAAATCATAGAAGTGAAAATGAGATCCCCATAATCATAACATAATACTTGAAACTTTGTGGCATGCACACATAATCATGGAAAATCATTTCTTGTTAGTCATGACTCATTGCCAAGACTATCTTAGTGGACAAAGTCCCTTTCTGAACCGAGTTCACTCCCCGTTTCAGTCCTGTATCACTGAACCGAAATAAGCTTCCGTTCCAGCCATGTCTATCTCATGAGATATAAAATCTTTACCCAATGCATTGGAGGGAGATATAGGTCCCACCCATCTTATAATGAATCCTTTCTTATGTGTGCCACATAATCATAAATCATACATCATCGCGTAACCCATGTAATAAAAATGGGATTCTTGAAACATCATGACCTCATAAATCAATTCATATAAAATAAAGGAATTCATAAAAATAATTCCATCACAACATGATCAAATCAATAAAAAACAGAACCCTTTATTATCTTAGATGGAAAATAATTTTGATAAAACACTTGAACTCCATTCTTGAGGAAAATATCCTTTCTTCTTCAAAAACATTTTTTCCTTTCATAACATGTCATACAACTTTAAAATAAAAGAAGTTGATTAAAAATAAACTTGAAAACTTGTAAAGGAAGTTTCTTGGAAATAATGTTTTAAAAATCCATTCATGCCGTATAAGTTAAAAAAACATTCTTCGTACTTTTGTCGGAAAAGTCAAAAAGTATCTCGTACGACAAAAGATTCCTTTCATACATATTACTAAAAACTCACCGAAGGGTAAAAATGGATTTAAACAATTGTAGGTGGATGGAAATAATATTACATATTGATGAAACATGGATGTAGATGATAAAATACACCCCAGTAAATACTTACGAATAAACAATCTCGGATAAAAATGAGATTGTGATATTTCCCTTACCTTAGGTCCGATTTTCTTTGTTCGTGTCCGAAGCTCCTGTATAATGGTTTAAATAATGTTATTGACTTATTCCAGAATCATACATATTGATATGATATCATATATGGTCATATTATTAGCTTCTTGTTAGTAATATTTCATTATAACTTGTTACTCGGGTCTTTATAACTTTTTGTTCTTATGCGTGTTTTGTCGAATAAATTCTTATTATTATCTTTAGGTTATAGATAATTCATTTACAGAATGGTATTAGTGTAGCATATACCATATTCATTCATTCAATTCATTTATATAATCATTATGAAATGAAGATCATGTAGAACGAGTCGCATCACATCGTGGAGACGGTATTCCGTACGTACGCACGAGTGATGATATCGTTCCTATGATCGTGAAATTGTATTGGAGTATATATATATTATTTCAGTATCAATATTACTTCATAATAATCATATATAGTTACTCATTACACCATTATACCCATCCTTGTAAGGTTATGGTGGAAAATAGATTACACCACGGCGTGGAGACGGTATTCCGTACGTATGCACGCGCGGTGATTTCATTTTTCCGTAGGATGGATAGAAGGTGAATTAGGGTTGTTTCATATTTATAATAACATATCAGTATGTAAGTAATACTGATGTTATTACTTTATCATGAAACAACTAAAGAAGAAGAAGTTGAAGAAGAAAGAAATTGAAAAGATCGGTAATGGATATTACCTCTTCTTTGGAACGCTTCTTTGAATCCTCCACTTAAGGAACTAAGATTGGTCTTTGGAGAATACCAGGACCTCTAGGATTATTCTAGGGAAGTGGAGAGGAGAAAATGGCAGGGGTTGGCCGAGCTTGAGTGATCAAATTGGTGTGAGGAGGAGGGGGAGGAGGTGCCCTTTTATAAGGGAGGAGAGGGGCACCTTAGGAATATCTCAAAATATTATTTTATATTAAAGTCAAAATCGGTTTATAATGCTTCCAAAGGGTCTTTGGAGAATACCAGGACCTTTAGGGTATTATTTTAACCTTATCAATTAGATTTAACTCTAAGTTAATTAATTTAACTTTTACCGTGTCTTTTTGTTTTCTTTCACTATATGGTTAATACACATACTATAACATGCCAAACGAACCCCAAATTGTTTATTATTAATATATATATCCTTATCTAAGTCATTTGGCCGAACCTTAGATTTTTAGGAATAAAATAACAATTAATAATATAATATTTGATTTAAAAACTATTTTGTGTCAATTTTGACACTATTTGATATATGATTTTTGTGAAAGTCATAACAGAATTATATGTTCGAACCAAGTTGATTAAATCAACACTAATATATCATAGTAACCTAGAAAATTAGTTTAATTCATAAAAAGTCTCAAATTACATTTATTTTGTTGTTTATAACATCAATTATGTCAATATTTCATTAATAAGATAATTACTGCATCATCATTGTGTCATAAATAAATTAAATTATTTAATGTCTAAAAATTACAAATAAAATACCATTAAGTATGAAATCTTTTTATCTTTCTAATGAATATTTATAGTCGAATTTATCTTATGTATAACCCCATATTAAAAATGATTTACTTATTAAACTTTGATTTTAACTATTTTAACCCTTCTTTAAATAAATTAATAATAAATGTCCTAATCTAATCCAAGTGGGCCTAAATGGTCATATTTTATTCCTAAGTTTGTTTTTGGTCGAATTACACTTGTCCAATAGAATTAGGACATGTGTTAGGGTAATATCAATATCATATTTACCCTTAGTTACCCTATTTACTATTAACCGCGGTAAAAAAAAGTAAAAAGTTACTATTCACCAAAAAATTATTTTTATCTCATTGAACCACATTTTACTTACTGATATCAACCGTGTCTGTCGGATTTTCGAAATTCCATTCACAGAAGCGGTAAAATTATGTTTTATGCAAAATTCAGTTTTTAACCTACCACTTAGTGGTTTCACTATTCATCAAAAATTGAAAGTTTTCAGAAAAATACCAAAATTTCACCCTAGGCTAATTTCGATATTCTGAGTCCAAAAATGAAGTCCATTTTGAAAAATAAAATTTTAAAAAGTGGTTATTACTATTCATAACGGCTAGTTTTAATAGCATATTGTTGTTTAGTGAAACTCGGTATTGCGTACGACACACGCTATCGAGGAAGGTCGCGATTGCGTGTAAAGCAAGCCAAGCAAGTGTTGTGTAGAAAAAGATTCCTTTGATGATTTATATAACATAAAAGTCTCGGGTGTTACAGTTCACCTACTACACCTATTTACACCACTGAAATATAAGCTTCATTGGACAAATTTGGAGTGATATATCGTCAATTTACTTATGACATTTAATCTGGTCAGGCTGAAAATTTGTATTGCAATGCAGTGAGATCCAATGCATTAATGGCCTCAAGAATGAAATAATTTGGCCCCGAAATCTGAATATAACCTATTACTCAGGATGTATCCTAGATTCATTTAACATTTAAGCACCAATGGTTAGTCCATTTATGTGATATGGTCCCAACAACAAAATTCTCCAATTCTGTGCATAGTTTTCTAGGCCTGAATGGTGAGATGGATTTGAGATTCTAAATAATGGATTGATCTTTGGATATAGAAAAATAAAATGAATCCCATCACACATAAAAACATAAAAAATATGAATTGTAAAATTTTAATCAGTGTAGGAAATGTTATGTCTAAAACATTAAAATAAATTAAAACTAGTTAAATCCAAAATAAGAATTTTTTTCAATTAACCTAAAAAATACCCCTAAAACATAAAATGTTACAATTTAACATTAAATTAAAGATTTATGGGATTGAAAAATTTAAATTCAGAATAAAATAATTGAAAATATTTTTTCTATCAATTCCCCCACAAATAAACATTTCACTCCTGGGCAATCATCTAATAACGATGTCAAAACAAACTTCACAAAGAATAAAAGACAACACAACTCAACTATCATATCAGAGAAAATATAATTCCTCATAAATGGATAAAAATTTTAGAACTCCTAACAAATCATATTAAACCTTTCAATTTCATGTTAATCCCCACATGCATTTCGTACATACCTCCCTTGAAAAATACTTCCCTCTTCACTCAAGGATTTTTAATGTAGAGTTCTTCTCATTCTCCAAACATGTGTAATCTAAATAGGATCTCTATACTCCTAGTATCTCTAATTCATATAGTCAAATATGTTTCAATAATTAGTTATTTTTCATGGATTGTTATGAGGATTAGGTTTGACCAATTTTAAATGTAAAATCATATGAGGCAGAATGAGGAGGGTTATGCTCAGCATGATGTAATTGCATGAATTTGTTTTTCTCAAGAATGGTGTGCTACTCAATCAGATCAAAAATAAAACTCCTCCAAAAATGTATTATATTGTAAATTTCACACTTATAACTTCAGAACAAATTATTTTCATCCCTCTTTTCCCCATTTGTAGCATTGTTTCATCTTGAATTCAGATCTGGATTTCTATTCAGAATCATGTTTTTGAGAAAAAGAGAGATATATTTTGATCTTAAAAACCTGATAAACACCAAGCCCAAATGTGTAATGATATTTTAGGCAACCCATCCATATTTACATCATCAAATTTAATCCTCCAAAGAAGCAGTAAATTTGGAAACACTTTCAATTCATCACATATATATTCTTCAAGAAAGCAACACAAAGCCCATCTTCTCCCACCCCCACACTTGAGTTCAACAATAATCATGCATTTAACATCTAGAGCTGGTTGGAAAGGGATAAATTGATTGTAATGTGTCTTCCTAACAAGGTATTTCAGGGCTACTAGGGACTTAATGAAGATCAAATGAAAAGGTAGGCCATAATAAGAGTTCAATGCAAAAGAGCTTTCAATTTGTTTCCTCAATCATATTTGACACATTACATGAACTCTATCTGCTTTTAAAAATAGAAAAAATAGAAAGTTATAGATCACCCACATGTATCAAGACTCTCAAGAAAAAAGATAAATGTAATAAGATATCAAATAGGTTTTTAAACCTCTCACGTTGGGAAACATTTTCAATTTGGATAGCACTAATGCACATGAGTTTTACAATCAACCAAACATAATCAAATGAAAAAATTGGAAATCAAGAAACAAATTCCATTCATAAATAATGTTTATCCAAAAATACTAAAATCAATAAATGTTTCAAAAACTCCAATATGGTTTGAATTGTCCAATGTATTCTATTCATCTCAACATTCCAAAAAAACATTGAAAAAATGAAAAAGGTAAACAAGAAAATTTCATAAAAAACAGCAAGAAAAATAAAATTAAATCACACAAAAAATTCCTAAAAACAAGTTGAAATCCCTCCAAAAAACATATTACATTCACTACCCCTTTTATCTCAAATATGATCATGAAATATTTTTACACAGTGATTATATTGGGTAGTAAATAAAATAAAGAAAAGGAAAGACCCAAACAGATTTATTTTTCAGTGGAAGCCTTGAGTTAAGCTCCTAGTTTTAACCGCTTTATAACTACTTGAAAGAAATTAAAATACATAAGAAAAATAAATAAAAAGAAATATAAGGGGATATAAAAGAGATAATTATTGGTTTTACACCCCTAATTGGGTTCTAGGGTTTTACTTCCCCTAGTCTGGTAGTTATAGTGGATTATCAACAATAAGATGGTGGATGTGGTTTCCTTGAGACAAACCACCACATGTGACTTTTCCCGATGTCCATGAGTAGACACCAAGAATGTAGAACCCCAATGAGTATAATAAAATTCCCAACCTACAAGAAATATGAAAGATATAATTTGAGTTATATAGATGGAAGGAATAGAATATAGGGGTGCTCTCGATGAACTTCTATGGTGTCCTCCTCTAAATTGTATGAATGTCGTTGTAGAGGAGGTAGTCGCACCACCACCATCTTCTCTGACTCTTCTTCCTCAATTACCACCACTTGAGTAGTCTCTTTCATATCATCCAAGGTCTTCTGCATTTGTGTTATATTAGTAATTTTAGAAAATTAGAAGTCAGAAAACAATTCAGTTTGAACAAGATTAAATGTTAATGAATCAATCAAGAAATCATCCCATTCAAGCAAGTAAGCTTGGAAATTGATCTCTTCAAGAAAGACCATTGGAAAATACATATAAAAGGTGCATATTATTAATCATATTTCAAACAAATATAGAGGTAAAAAGGTACTGATTTTTCATTATCATGAATCGAAAGATCATGTTTCATGTCATATTCATCAAAGTGAGTGCATGATTCTTCTAAAAAAATTGATCTCCCATAAGTGAATAATCTGGAATGTGTACATCAAGGACCTCCTTGAGAAATGGTTGAGTATGGGATTATATGATTAAATCCTTTATTAGATCCATCTCACCCTCCTTAGGTTCTTTGACAAAAAAATTTATCGGTGGAATATCTTCCACCACACGTTTTGGTTTAGGTTCTGGATTAGGATCAGGTTCAGGTTTCTCTTGACAAGAATGTACATATTCATAAATCAAGTCTATTTGACTCTATAATTTTTACAATACATTAATAATCCTATTATACTTATCATAAATATCATTTAAAACATTTTCTGGCACATGCGGTTGGCAAGTCATGCATAAAAATCTGAATTGAAAGGCAACATGAACAAATAGAATTTTTTTTGAAATTTATGATTTTTTTATTTAAATGAATGGAAAATTATTTAAAAAATGTGAATAAAAATAGATAGTGAAGACCACTTGGATATTCGGATATGGAACCAATTTGATGAAGCATTGTCATGCATGCTCTCAAAAATATTTATACTAAGTGCAGTATAGTGGATGACCTAGGACGTTCTCTCGAGGAGCTGTTGTGGTCAATCACTCACCAATTCTAATTATATATATATATATGACCAGAAATTTATGTTTGATAAATAATAATTACGTACTAAAATTAAATATGGAGATTCAATTCAAACATAATGAATGCAAACAAAATGATGTTAGACAGAAAAGTGATCCTCCTCGGGTGATTATCCAGGGTGAACCTTCATCGTCTCATTTTTAGTTTCAAATTTACTTAATGAACACTCTCCATAGTATGAATGAACATCCCATTATTCCTATGGTTGTGAATATATGGTACAGTCAATAATCACTGAGATACAACAAATCCACCTCCTCGGTCGAGGGAGAATGTGACAGAAGTGAAAGTTAAGCCTTGGGTGGCATGTGGAAACACAAAGGTGACTTGCCCACTAAGATGCCATTTAGAATAACTATAAGTAAATAAGAAACAATATTAATGAAAGTGAAATTATTGGGTTCACCACTGAATAGATATCCTGAGAATTTATTTAGATCAGTTACTCATGATCGTGAGTATAAGAGATCATTGGGAAGAGATAACAGGGAGAGAAAACAAAAGAGAGAAAGAAAAAGAGAGAAAGAAAAAAACATTAATAAAAATATTAAATGCTATTATAGAAGGAAATTAAAAGGTAATATAATAATAAACAACATAAAATAGCCAAAAAAGGCTACCACTAAGTTCCCATCCCTTTGAAATGAAGCAGAAACACTCTTTTATATAAAGAGGGGGTGAAAATTTGGCTCCTAAAATCGTCTCCAAATAAAGGTGCTTGAATGACACATTTAATGAACAATTTGGGAATGTTTCCTACTTTAATGTTATTACCATACCTATAATATATATCCTCATGAAATATAAGCCTCATTTTACAAGTTTGGTGATAGATATGGTCGATTTATGCATGAAATTTAATCTGGCCAGGCTGATTCTTCATACTCAAATGCAGCAGGTTCTAACGCACATAGGACTTGAGAATTAAAGAAATAGGTGCGGAAATCTTAATGGATCTTTTTACATGGGATATATTACAGATCCATGTAAATGTTCAGATCCAATGGTTGATCCATTTATGATATATATGCCGAACAATAAAATTCTCTAATTCTGTGCACAGTTTTCGAGGCCTGAATGATGAGTTGGAATTGAGCTTCTAAATGATGGATTGCGATTTGGGTACCAAAGGATAAAGTGAAACATAGAAACCTATGAAAGAATAATTTTACAATTTTTTTAAGTTTAGAAAATGTTAATTCTGAAACATTAAAATAAATTAAAACTGTTTAAATCCAAAATAAGCCATTTTTCCAATTAAGCTCAAAAATAATCCTAAAACATTAAATGTAAAAATTTCCCTTTAAATAAAAAATTGGTGGGATTAATAAATATAAATTCAGTATAAAATAATTGAAAATATTTTTTCTATAAAATCCCCCACACTTAAACATTGCACTCCTGGGGAATCATCTAAAAACAAGCTCAAAACAAACTTCTCAGAGCATAAAAGACAACACAAATCAATTATCATATCACAGAAAATATCAAAACTAATACATGGATAAAAATTTCAGAACTTATAAAATATCATTTGAAACCATTAAATTTCATGTTAATCACCACATTCATTTCGTACCTACCTCCCAAAAAAAATATTTCTCTCTTCACTCAGGGATTTTCAATGTGGAGTTTTTCTCATTCTTAAAACATGTGTGATCTCAATAGGTTTTCTATCCTCCTAGTATCTCTACTTCACATAGTAAAATATCTATCAATACTGAGATCTTTTTCATGGGTTTTTCTGTGGCTTAGGGTTGACATATTTTAAATGTAAAAACATATGAGGCAGAATGAGGAGGGTTAAGCTCAATGTCAAGTAAATTCATGAAAATCATTTTTCTCAAGAATGGTGTGCTCTTCAATAAGATCTAAAATAAATCACCTCCAAAAACCTCTTATTTTTGTAATTTCACACTTATAATTTCATCACTAATGATTTTCATCCCACTTTTCCCCATTTTTAGCATTGTTTCAACTTGAATTCAGATCTAGATTTCTCTTCAGAATCATGTTTTTGAGGAAAAGAGAGGCAGCTTTTGATCTTCAAAAATTTATGAACACAAAACCCAAATGTGTAATGATATTTCAATCCACCCATACATCATTCCATAATGAAATTTCATAAAAAAAATTAGCAATAAATATGGAAACACATTAAATTCATCACAAATAGATTCCTCAAGAAAGAAAAACAAAGCCCATCTTATCCCACACCCACACTTGAGTTCAACAATAATCATGTATTCAAAATCTAGAGATGGTTTTATAGGGATAAATTGATTGTAATATAGCTTCTTAACAAGGTATTTCATGGATACTAGGGGCTTAATGAAGATCAAATGAAAAAGTAGTCCAAAATAAGAGTTCAATCTAAAAGTGATTTTAATTTGGTTCCTCAATCATATTTTACCCATTCCATAAACTCTAATAGGCTTGAAGAATAGAAAAATAGCAAGTTATAGATCACACAACTTGTCTCAAGACTCATGAAAAAAGAGAAATGTAATAAGATATCAAACAGGTTTTGAAACCTCTCGGGTTGGGTAAGATTTTCAATTTGGATAGAACTAATGCACACAAGATTCACAATCAAAAAAACCTAATCAAATGAAATGATTGAAAATAAAGAAAAAAAATTAAATTCAGAAATTATTTATATCCTAAAATACTCAAATAAAGAAATTTTCCAAAAACCAAGATGGTTTGAATTTTCCAATGTATCTGATTCCTCTTAAGATTCTAAAAAAAACCAAAAAAAAAATAAGAAACTTTCATAAAAAACAAAAAGAAAAATAAAATGAAAGCACAAACAAAATTCCTAAAAACAACTTGAAATACCTCCACCACACTTATTCCATTCACTACACCCTTTTAAATCAAATCAGATCATGAAACATTTTCACATAGAATTTATATTGTATAGTAAATAAAATAAAGAAAAGGAAATACCCAACCTGATTTATTTTTCAGTGGAATCCTTGAGTTAAGCTTCTAGCTGCTACCACTTTAGAACTACATGAAATAAATGAAAAGACATAAGAAAAATAAATAAAAAAATAGGAATGGGATAGAAAAGAGATAATTCTTAGTTTTACACCCCTAATTGGGTGCTTGGGTTTTACTGCCCCTAGTCTGGTAGTTGCAATGGATTATCAACAATCGGATGGTGGATGCAGTTTCTTTGAGATAAACCACAACATGTGACTTTTCCCGATATCCCTGATTAGACACCAAGAATTTAGAACCCCAATGAATATAAGAAAATTCATAACCCACAATAAATACTAAAGATAGAATTTGAGGACTATAGTGGGAGGGAATAGAATATAGGGGTCCTCCCGGTGAACTTATGTGGCATCCTCCTCCAAATGGAATGAAAGTTGTTGTAGAGGAGGTAGTCGCACCACCACCACCACCACCTTCTCTAACTCTTCTTCCTCAATCACCACCACTTTGGTAGTATCTTTTGTATCATCCAAGGTCTTCTCCGTTTTTGTTGTATCATAAGTTTTAGGAAAGGAGAATTCAAAAAACAATTCAGTTTGAATAAGATTAAAATTTGATGAATCAATAAAGAAATAATCCCTTTAAAGTAATTCATCTTGAACGTGATCTCTTCAGGAAAGACCATTGGAAACTCCATATAAACATATGAATATTTTTAATAATCTTCCAAATTAAGATAGAGGTCAAAATGTACTTATTGTTCATTATTAAGAATGGGAAGATAATATTTCAGGTCATCTTCAACAAAGTGATTCCAGGATTCTTTCAAAAACATTTAATCTCCCATAAGTGAATCAGCTAGAATGTGTACATTAAGGACCTCCTTGAGAAATAGTTGAGTATGGGATTATATTATTAACTAATTTAGTAGATCCATATTACCCGCCTCAGGTTATTTGACATAATAAATGATTAGTGAATTATCTTCCACCACACGTTTTGGTTCAGGTTCAGGCTAAGGATTAGGTTTAGGTTGCTCTAGACAGGCATGTAAATATTCATAAATAAACTCTATTTTCCTCTAAAAGTTTTCCACTAAATTAAAAATACTTTGATACTTATCATCAATATCATTCAAAACATATTCTGGAAATTAAGGTTGGTGAGTCCATTCATAAAAATATGAATTGAAAGACAACACGAACAAAGAGATTTTTTTTTTTGTTTTTGAAAATTATGATTTTTTTGTTTTTTATTTAAATGAAAATAAAATTATTTAAAAATGTGAATAAAAATAGTTTGTGAATAACAATTGTATCCTAGTAAACAATGCCAATTTGATGAAGCATTGTCATGTATGCTCTCAAAAATATTTATACTAAGTGCAACATAGTGGATGAACTTAGACTATCTCTTGAGGAGCTATTGCGGTCAATCACTAAATAATTCTAATTCAAAGTGTGTATAAACATATATATATAAAAAAATTACAAGAAATGTAGGTTTGATAAATATTAATTAAATAGAAAAATTAAATATGGAGATGCAATGAAAACAAAATGATGTTAGATAGAAATGAGATCCTCCCAAGAGATTATCCAGGGTGAACCTTCATCATCTCTTTTTTAGTTTCAAATTTACTTAATGAAAATGATCCATAGTATGCATGAAAATATCCTTCTACCTATGGTTGTGAATATACAATACACTCAATCATCGCTGAGATACCCCAAATCCACCTCCTCGATCGTGGGAGAATGTGACAGAAGTGAAAGTTAAGCCTTGAGTGGAAAGTGGAAACACAAAGGTTCCTTTCCCACCAAGAAACCCCTTAAAATAACAATACGTAAATATTAAAAAATATTAATTAATTTTCAATGAATTGGGTTCACCATTGAATAGATGTCCTAAGAATTCACTCGGATTAGTCACTATTGATCATGAGTATAAGAGATCACATTGAAGAAAAAACGGGGGGAGATAACGAAAGAGAGAAAGAAAAAGAGAGAAAAAATAAAACGTAAATAAAAATAAGAAATGATATTATTGAATGAAATTAAAATATAATATAATACTAAACTACATAAAATTACCATCAAAGGCTAAACCTAAGTTCCCAACCCATTGACATGAAGAAGAAACACTATTTTATAGAAAGAAACGGTGAAAATTTGGCTCTAAAAATTGTCTCCAAATGTAGGTGCATGAATGACCTTATTAATGACAAATTTTGGAATATTTACTACATGAATGTTGTTCCAATACCTCTCCTATTTCTCCCCATGAAATATATGCTTCATTGGCCATGTGTGGTGAGGGATATGGTCGATTTACGAATGAAATTTAATCTGGCCAGGCCGACTCTTCATTTTTGAATGCAGTGGGTTCTAATGAAATTAGGCCTTGAGAATTAAATAATTAGATGCGTAAATCATAATTAAACATGTTAATACGGATATATTATAGATCTATGTAAAATTTCATCTCCAATGGTTGATCCATTTATGTGATATATGCCCAACAATAAAATTCTCTAATTCTGTGAATAGTTTTTGAGGCCTGAATGATGAGATGAATTTGGGCTACTAAATGATGGATTGAGGTTTGTGCACCGAAGGATAAAATGAAGACCATCGCACACATGAAACATATGAAAGAATAATTTTAAAATTTGGATCAGTTTATAAAATTTTATAGTAAAAACATTATAATAATTTAAAATGGTTTAAATCCAAAATAAGCAATTTTTCCAATTAAGCTAAAAAATACTCCTAAAACATAAAATGTGAAAATTTACCTTTAAATTAAACATATGTTAGATTAATATATTGAAAACCGGAATAAAATAATTGAAAATATTTGTTATATCAATTCCCCCAAACTTAAACATTGTACTCCTGGTCAATCATCTAACACCAAGGTCAAAACAAACTTCTCAAAGCATAAATGACAACAAAACTCAATTATCATATCAGAAAAAATATCATGACTCATAAATGGATCAAAAATTTATAACTCTTCAAAAATAAAATTAATCCACTCAATTTCATTCCACACATGCATTTTGAACCCACCTCCCTGGAAAAAATATCTGTCTCTTCACTCAAGGATTTTCAATGTGGAGTATTTCTCATTCTCAACACCTGTGCGATCTCCATAGGTTTTCTATCCTCCTAGTATCTCCACTTAATAGAGTCAAATATGTTTCATTCATGATGAATTTTTCATGGGTTGTTTGAGGCTAAGAGTTGGCAGGTTTTAAATGTAAAAACATCTGAGGCAGAATGAAGATGGTTAAGCTCTACATGAAGTAAATGCATGAAAACAATTTTGCTCAAGAATGGTGTGATCCTAAATCAGCTAAAAAAATGAATCACCTCCAAAAAAATCTTCTTTTGGAATGTTCATAGATATAATTTCAGCATCAATTATTTTCATCCCTCTTTTCCCCATAAGTATCATTGTTTTATCTTGAGGTCAGATCTGCATTTCTCTTCAGAATCAATTTTTTGAAGAAAAGAGAGGGAAATTTTGATCTTAAAAAATTGATGAACATCCATTCCAAATGAGTAATGAAATTTCAGTCCACCGATAGATCTTTCAATAATAAAATTTTATCCACCAAAGCAATAATAAATATGGAAACACTTTCAATTAAGCTCAAATATATTCTTCAAGAAAGCAAATCAAAGCCCATCTTCTCCCTCCCCCACACTCGAGTTCAATAATAATCATACATTTAACTTCTAGAGTAAGTTGGAAAGGGATAAATGGATTTTAATGTGGCTTACTAACAAGTTATTTCATGGATACTTGGGGTTTAGTGAAGTTACAATGAATAGAAAGGCCAATATATGAGTTCAATGCAAAAAGGCTTTCAAACTGGTGCATCGATCATATTTGACACATTCAATGAACTCTAACAACTTTGAAAAAGAGAAAAAATAGAAAGTTCTAGATCACATAACACATTTCAAGACTCACAAGAAAAAAGAGAAATTTTAGAATATGTTAAACATGTTTAGAAATTTCTTGGGTTGTGCCATATTTTCAATTTGGACAGCACTAATGCACATGAGTTTCACAATCAACCAAACTTCATCAAATGAAAAGATTTGAAATCAAGAAAAAAAATCCATTAAGAAATCATTTAAATCCTAAAATACTCAAATCAAGAAATGTTCCAAAAAAACCAAGATGGTTTGAATTTTCTGAAGTATTCGATTCATCTCAAGATTACTAGAAACACATTGAAAATATGAAAAATTAAAACAATAAAATTTAAAAAAATACAACAAGAAAAAAAATGAATGCACAAAAAAAATTCCTATAAACATGTTGAAATCCCACAAACACACTTTTTCTATTTACTAACCCCTTTTAACTCAAATATTATCAATAAAATTTTCACACAAAATTTATATTGGGTACTAAATAAAATAATGAAAAAAATACACAACGTGAGTTATTTTTCAGTGGAAGCCTTGAGTTATTCTCCTAGATGCTACAACTTTTAAACTAAAAGAATGAAATAAAAAGATATAATAAAAATAAATAAAAAGAAATATGAAGGGGATAGAAAAAAGATAATTCTTGGTTTGAACCCCCCCCCCCCAAATTGGGTTTTAGGTTTTTACTGCTCCTAGTCAGACAGTTGAAGTAGATTATCCCCAATCAGATGGTGGATGTTGTTTCTTTGAGATAAACCACAACATGTTACTTTTCCCGATATCCATGAGTAGACACAAAGAATGGAGAACCCCCAAGAATATAAGAAAATTCCCAACCCACATTAAATACAAAAATATATAATTTTAGGTCTATAGTGGGAGGGAATAGAATATAGTGGTGCTCCCTATGAACTTCTATGGTGTCCTCCTCCAAATGGTATGAAAGTTATTATAGAAGAGGTAGTCGCACCACCACCATCTTCTCTGACTCTTCTTACTCAAAAACCACACTTGGGTAGACTCTTTCGTATCATCCAATGTCTACTCCATTTGTGCTGTATAAAAAATTTTAGGAAAGGAGAAGTCAGAAAACAATTCAGTTTGTATAATATTAAAACATGCCGAATCAATCAAGAAATCTTCTCTTTCAAGTAAGTCAGCTTGGGAATTTATCTCTTCAGGAAAGAACATTGGAAAATCCATCAAATAAGGTGAATCTTTTTAATCATCTTACAAAGTATGATTGAGGTCAAAAGGTAATGATTATTCATTATCAAGCATTGGAAGATCAAGTTTCAGGTCATCTTCAACAAAGTGATTCCAAGATTCTTCTAAAATATGTTGATCACCCATAAGAAAATCAGCTAGAATATGTAAATTAGGTACCTCATCGAGTAATAATTGAGTACAATATGATATTATTGACTCCTTTAGTAGCTTCTTCTCACCCTCATCTGGTTATTTGACATAGAAAAATGATCGATAAAATCTCTTCCACAACACGTTCCGGATCAGGTTCCAGCTTAGGATTAGGTTCGGGTTTCTCTTGAAAATAATGTACGTATTAAGAAATAAGATCTATTTGAATCTCTAATTCGTCCAATAAATTACTAATTCTTTTATACATATCATAAAGTTAATTTAAAACATCTTCCAGAACTTGAGATTGGTCATTCCATGCATAAAAATTTGAATTTAAAGACATCCTGAACAAAAAGACTTTTTCAGTTTGGGAAATTTATGATTTTTATGTTTTTTTAAATAAAAGAAAAGTATTTACAAAATCTGAATATAAATAGTGAGTGAAGACCACTTGCCTCCCGAATAACATCAACAATTTGATAAAGCGTATTAATGCATGCTCTTAAAAATATTTATAATTAGTGTAGTACAGTGGCTGACCAAGGTTAATCTCTTGAGGAGCTGTTGTACTCAATCACTCACTAATTCTAATTCACTATGTATATATATATAAATGACCAAAAATTTAGGTTTGATAAATATTAATGAAATACTAAAATTAAATACACAGATGCAATGAAAATAAAATGAAAGCAATCAAAATGATGTTAGACACAAAGGAGATTCTCCTAAGAGATTATCTAGAGTGAACATTCAACGTCCCTTTTTTAGTTTCAAATTTAATTAATGGGAAGGCTCCATAGTATGAATGAACATCCCATTATACCTATGGTTTTGAATATACTATGCACTAAACTATCACTGAGAGACCGAAAATCCACCTCCTCGATCGAAGGAGAATGTGACAGAAGTGAAAGTTAAGCCTCGGGTGGCAAGTGGACACACAAAGATGCCTTTCCCACTAAGATCCATCTTAGTATAACCCTATATAAATAAGAAACAGTATTATTGAATGTAAAATTACTTAGTTTTACCACTGAATATATCTCTTGGGATTTTCCTCGGGATAGTTACTCATGATCATGTGTTAACGAGATCAGAGCGAAGAGAAAATGGGGGGGGGGAGAAAACAAAAGGCAGAAAGAAAAAGAGAGAAAGAAGAACACTTAAATAAAAATTTAAAATGCTACTAAAAAATGAAATTAAAATATAATATAATGTTAAACTACATTAAAGGGCCAAAAAAGTATACCCCTATGTCCCCAACTCTTTGAAATGAAGAATAAACACTCTTTTATAGAGAGAGGGGTTGAAAATCTGGTTCTAAAATCATCTCCTAATATAGGTGCATGGATGAATGATTTAATGAAAAAATTTGGGAATTTTTCCATCTTGAACGTTATTACCTTACCTATTCTATGTCGACCCATGAAATGTAAACCTCATTGGAAATGTGTGTAGAGATATATGATCGATTTACTCATGGCCTTAAATCTAGTATGGATGACTATTTGTATTCCAATGTACTACGTTACAATTCATTAATACCCTAGATAATGAAAAAATCAGGCATGGTCATCTTAATAAAACATGTTAATAAAGATTTCTTCCATATTTATGTAAAATTTCAGCTCCAATGGTTTTTCCATTTATGAGATATTGGACCACAAATACAATTCTCCAATTCTATGCATAGTTTTTAGGCCAGAATGGTGTAATAGATTGAGCTTCCAAATGATGGATTGAACTTTGGGTACAACATGATAAAATGGATCCCATATCACCTAGAAACCTATAAAAGAGGAATTTTTCAATTTAGATCTGTGAAAAAAAAGTTATGGCTGAAACATTAAAATAAATTAAAACTATTTAAATCCAAAATAAGCATCTCTTCCAATTAAGCTAAAAAATACTTCAAAAACATAAAATGTGAAAATTTCCCTTAAAAAACATTGGTGGGATTTAAAATTTTTAATTCAATGAAAAATAATTTAAAATATTTTTTCTATCAATTCTCCCACACTTAAACATTGCACTCCTCGGTAATCATCTAATACCAAGGTCAAAACAAACCCCTCAAAGCATAAAGGGAAAACCAAATCAATTGTCATATCAGAAAAAATATCATGCCTCATAAATGGATTAAATTATCAGAACTCATCAAAAATCATATGTATCCATTTAATTTCATGTTAATCCCCACATGAATTTCGTACCTACCTCCCTGGAAAAATATTTATCTCTTCAGTCAAGGATTTTCAATGTGGAGTGTTTCTCATTATCAAAACATGCGTGATCTTCATAGGCTTGCTATCCTCCTAGTATATTCACTTCACATATCCAAATATGTGTCAATAATGATGTCTTTTTCATGGGTTGTTCATAGGTTGAGGGTTGGAAGGTTTTAAATGTAATAACCTGTAAGAAAGAATGAGGAGGGTTAAGCGCTACGTGAAGTAAATGCAGGAATTGTTTTTGCTCAAGAATGGTGTGCTCCACAATTAGCTAAAAAATGAAACACCACCCAAAAAAACTTCTTTTGGAACTCTAACACTTATAATTTCATCATATTTGATTTTCATCCCTATTTTCACCATTTTTAGCATTTTTTCATCTTGAATTCAAATCTGGATTTCTCTTCAAAATAATGTTTTTGAGGAAAATATAGGCAGATTTGGATCGTCAAAAATAGATAAAAACCCATCCAAAATGTGTAATGATATTTTAGGCCACCCATACATCATTCCATCATCAAATTTCATCCACCAAAGCATTAAAAAATAGGGAAACACTTTTCATTCATCTCAAATAGATTCTTCACGAAAGCAAAATAAATACCATCTTCTCTCCCCCTCATACTTGAGTTCAACAATAATCATGAATTTAACTTCTAGAGAAGTTTGGAAATGGATAAATGCATTGCAATGTTGCTACCTAATAAGGTATCTCATGGAATCTAGGGTCGTAATTAATTTAAAATTAAAAGGTAGGCCAAAATAAGAGTTCAATGCAAAAAGGGATTTCAAAGTGGTGCCTCAATCATATTTGAATCATTCCATTAACTCTAAAATCTTTGAAGAAGGGAAAAAATAGAAAGTTATAGACAAAAAAACATATCTCAATACTGTAAAGAAAAAAGACAATTGTAAGAAGATGTCAAACAGGTTTATAAACCTCTCAGGTTGAACAATATTTTAAATTTGGACAAAACTAATGCACATGAGTTTCACAATCAACCAAACTTCATCAAATGAAAATATTAAAAATCACAAAACAAAATCCATTCAGAAGTAATTTAAATCCTAAAATACTAAAATAAATCAATGTTAAAAAAAACAAGATGGTTTGAATTTTCCAATGTATTTGATTCATCTCATGATTCCTAAAAACACACTGAAAAATAGAAATGGAAAAAAGAAAATTTCAAAAAAAAAACAAGAAGAAAAATAAAATGAAATCACAAAAAAATTCCTAAAAATAATTTGAAATCAATCCACAAAAATTATTCCGTTTAATACCACCTTTTAGCTCAAATCAAACCAAGAAACATTTTTTGACAGAATTTATATCGGGTAGTAAATAAAATAATGATAAGGAAAGACACAACCTGATTTATTTTTCAGTGGAAGCCTTGAGTTAAGCTCCTAGATACTACCACATTAAAAATACAAGAAAGAAATGAAAATACCTAAGAAAAGTAAATAAAAATAAATAATAAGGGGATATAAAATACATAATTCTTGGTTTGACCCCCCCAATCAGGTGTTAGGTTTTTACTACCCCTAGTCAGGCAGTTGTAGTGGATTATCCCCAATCAGATGGTAGGTGGGGATTCTTTGAGATAAACCACCACATGTGACTTTTACTGATGTCCATGACTAGTCACCAAGATAGGGGAACCCCAAAGAATCTAATAAAATTTTCAACCCACAATAAATAAGAAAGATATAATTTTAGGTCCATAGTGGGAGGGAATAAAATATGGGGTTTCTCCCTGTGAACTTCTATGGTTTCCTCTTCCAAATGGTATGAAAGTTATTGTAGAGAAGGTAGTAGCACCACCACCATCATCTCCTAATATTTTTCATCAATAACCACCTCTTGGGTAGTCTCTTTCATATCATCTAAGGTAAGATTTTTTTGTCCTATATAAATTTTTTTAGGAAAGTAGAAGTGAGAAAAAGATTTAGTTTGAATAAGATTAAAACATGACAAATCAATCATGAATTCTTCACCTTAAAGTATGTCATCTTGGAAATTGATATCTTCAGAAAATACCTTTGGAAACTCCATATCAGTAGGTTAAACTTCTTAATAATCTTCTAAATCAAGATAGAGATAAAAAGGTACTAATTTTTTATTATCAAGAATGGTAAGGTCTGTTTCAGGTGATCTTTAACAAACTAATTCTCAGATTCTTCGAGAAATTGTTGATCTCCCATCAGTGAATCAGCTGGAATGTGTACAATAGAGACCTCCTCGAGAAATGGTTGAGTATGGGATGATATGATTAAATCCTTTAGTATATCCTTCTCACCTACCTCAAGTTCTTTGACATAAAAAAATGATTGGTGAATTATTGTCCACCACATGTTTTGGTTTAGGTTCTCGCTTAAAGTCAGGTTTGGGTTGCTCTTGAAAAGATTTTATGTATTCATAAATCAAATTTATTTGACTCTCCAATTTTTTCACTACAATACTAATCCTTTTATATTTTCATAAAGATCATTTAAAACTTATTCTGGCACCTGTTCCATGCATAAAAATCTGAATTGGAAGACATCACGAACAAAGAGATATTTTTTTTTGAAATTTGTGATTTTTTTGTTTTTATTTTAAATGAAAGGAAAATTATTTACAAAATTCAATTCAAAATAGTTAGTGAATACCACGTGGATCACTGGAAACAGTTCCAATTTGATGACGCGTTGACGTGAACGCTCTCAAAAATATTTATACTAAGTGAAACATAGTGTCTGACCTAGGTCGATCTCTTGAGGAGTTGTTGTAGTCAATCACTCAATAATTCTAATTAAATACATATATATATATAATAAAATGACCAAAAATGTATTTTTGGTAAATAATAATTAAATACCAGAATTAAATATGCAGATGCAATGCAAACAGAATGAATGAAAACAAAATGATGTTCGACCGAAAGGAGAGACTCCCAGGAGATTGTCCAGAGTTAACCTTCATCGTCTCTTTTTTGGTTTAACATTTACATAATGAACATACTGCATCGTATTCTTGATAAAACCCTTATAACTAAGGTTTTGAATATACATTACACTCAACAGTCACTGATAGAACACACACACACCTCCCCTATTGGGGTGGGAATGTGACAGAAGTGAAAGTTATGCCTTGGGTGGCAAGTGGAGACACAAGGGCTCCTTTCCCACTAAGACCACTCTTAACCTAACTCTAAGTAAATAAGAAGAAATATAAATGAATGTGAAATTACATGGGTTCACCACTGAATAGATCTCTTGGGAATTTCATTGGGTTAGTTACTCATGATCATGAGTATAAGAGATCATAGTGAAGAGAAAATGGGGGAGAAAACAAAAGAGAGAAAGAAAAAGAGAGAAATAAGAACACTTAAATAAAAATATGAAACAATATTAAAAAATGAAATTAAAATATAATATAATACTAAACTACATAAAATTTCCAATTAAGGCTACCCCTATGTTTCTAAATCTTTGAAATAAAGAAGAAACACTCTTCTATAAAGAGAGGGGTGAAAATTTGGCTCCAAAAATCGTCTCCAAATGTTGGTGTGTGGATGACCTCTTTAATGAAAATTTCTGGGAATTATTACTTCTTTAAATTTATTCCCCTAACTATCCTCTATCGACCCACACATGGTATTACTCATTGGCCCAGCGTGGAAAGATATATGTTCAATTTACACAAGACATTTTATCTGGCCACTATGATTGTTCGTATTCTAATGCAGTGAGTTCCCATGAATTAAAGGCCTCAGAATGAAAGAATCAGGCACACAAATCTTAATGGAACCTGTTAATCCTGATGTCTTCCATCTCGATATAAACATTAAGCTCCAATGGTTTTTTCATTTATGAGATATGTTCCCAACAATAAAATTATCTTATTATGTGCACAATTTTTGAGTCCTGAATGGTGAGCTAGATTTTATCTTCCAAATGATGGATTTCTCTTTGGGTACTGAAGGATAAAATGAATCCCATAAAACATAGAAACCTATAAAAGAAAATATTTTCAATTTTGATCTGTGTAGAAAAGTTTATGGCTGAAACATTAAAATAAATTAAAACTATTTAAATCCAAAATAAGCCATTTTTTCAATTATGCTAAAAAATACTCTAAAAACATAAAATGTGACAATTTCCATTAAAATAAAACACTATTGGGATTAAAAAATTGAAATTCAGAATAAAATAATTGAAAATATTTGTTTTATCAAATTGATGTTGGAATCAATCCATGCATAAGGATGTGATAATCCCGAGTCTTCAAATATTTTAGCTTCAACTGTCTTTTATTGACCCATTCTGACATGTTGCCTGAATATCCATCAGAATATTTAATAAACTCCAATACTTCATGAAATTGTTTTTTTTGAATATTTCATCATATATGAAGCACACATAACTTTCTATTTATTTTAACTAATGAACACATGATGAAATTCTAGTCTGAATCCCCTATCCAAGAAGTCACACTATGATCCTAAATTAGATTTTTTATTTCCCTTGACATTTATAAGAATTTAAATAAATAGTAGAAATATATTCTTTTATGAGAAAATTACATCTAAGAAATGATCTAATGAGTTGGTTGACCAAAAAGAGTCATAGAAGATACTTTTCGTCTTCCAATTATAACATGTTTTAGTTGAAACATTTTCTCTATTTCTAGAAAAAATCTAACCCTTCCCAAATGAAAAAAAAAATCTTTAAATTCAATAAGAACATCAATTCCATACATAACCTAAGGTGAATTGTCAGTCTACAAGGTATTGTCAAATATTAGATGATTATTCCTATATGAATGGTCCATCGGAAAGAATCATCAATGTACTATAAAACTAAAACTATTGGGATATTTTAGTCTTATGAGTCTTGTATTATTCATAAAAATAGGATATGCTAGTTTTTCAGTCATTATCCATCCATACATAATTTCATATGTAGAGAAATCATTGATCATCCAAATAAACACAACACATATCTAAAATATATATTTCCAACATGCATTCTATGTGCGCACAACAACATTCCCAAGATGTTTCAACTCTTTTATAAAAGTTTTAATTTAAATATCTATATAATTTATCAGAATAAAAGGTCCAAATATGTGTATAATCATGAATGTAAATGGTTTTTTCCTGAAAATCCACGAGGAAGGTTATAGAAGTTTATAAAAACTAGACTTGTTCTATCTGAAGTTATCATCTACAAAAATAAATTAAAATCCTCACATGAAAGACCCAACATCACATTACACAAGTCATCTACAAAAATCTGGATATTGGGCATCAAATTTCTACCATGAAAATCTATCTATAGGGTAAATCGACTCATCATTATTCTTCATTTTCCAAGTATAATTCTATCACATTTTGATTAATATTTCATCAGACATGAAAATATTTTGGATTCTAGGGATCAATGGAATGTTCCAAATTACATTTTGTCGAACATGAGATTATATTTTGTCATCTTTTGGCTTCTATTAGGATGTTCCACATTTTATACAATCATTTTGTTCAGCAGTTTTATACCATAATAGGATGAAATCTTTCTAAAAAACATTATTATTTTAAAACAAAGTTTCACAACCGACTTCCATTCCATATTATGGTTTATGGAATTATCTATATCATATGGAAGAAATTCCTTAATAAAAGGCAAGAATTTAATTAAGGAAACTATTATAAATCCCATACGGTGTTTTCCCATTATACATTTGGATTAAAAATTCCAACTTCTCAATTTTATCACATTTTCGATTAACTTGATTCATGGAAACATTATTCAATTTTTTCACACTTTCAACATTATCATTTTAATAATACACAATATGTGTTCTCATATCAAAATATTCTTGTGTAAATATCATTTTTTTCTCATAGTGATGAATAAATAGAAACCATTCATCTAACAAATTCTCCAATCCAGTCCTCTCATTTGTATCATGAGAATTTTTAGATTTCATTCTCTCTAAATTATGATATCACACATAGTAGTTTTTTTAAAACCATATTTGGTTATATGGTAGCTATCATATTCTTTGATCAACCAAAGTCTTCCAACACAATTATTACAAGGGCAACGTATGTGATCATTATTTATAGAATTATCAAATGAAAAATATTAAAATATATCAAAATAATTTTGAAAATAACTTAAGATCGACCCAGTTTCATATTTGAAACATCAATCTATTTTGTAAATATATATATATATATATATATCATTTCATAAAATCATTCTAATATCATTAAAGTTTAATCAAAAATATATTTTAGGAAATGAGAACTGGTTACTTTATATGAAACCACAACTAACATAGTGGTTTATATGTGAATAATAATACAAAATACAAAAAACTACTATATATATATAACAAAATAATGTTAATATAAAACCATGATATTGACATTAATTATATCAACCAATAATCACTATACAAAATAATACACAAAAATGTGTTTATAATTGATGTTTTTATTTTTTCTCTTATTCTATTCACTATTTAACTTACATTATAATTATTCAATCAATTCATGTTTAATATATTAATAATATTAGTTAACCATATTCTATTTTATTTGGATCAGTTTTGGTCAGTTTTGATTATTTATGATTAGTTTAGTTCTGGCCGATTTATTTTGGATGGGTTTGGTTTTTTATTTGGATTGGGTCAGTGAAAGATTATTAAAATTTTATTAAATATTAATCAAGTTAGTTCATTTTTTATCATTATTATATATATTATTTTATTTATGCTCAATTTAGTTTTTTTATTTTAATTTTAGTTAAGTTTGATGCAGTTTAGTGTAATTTAGGTCTACTCATGTCTACTTGAGTCAGATCAAGTCATTTCAATTCAATTCAATTGGTTTGGTCATGTCATTTCAGTTATGATATATATAGGTTTTTTTAGTTCTGTTAGGAATTAGTGTGTAATGGGTTTATTGGTTCGCTTCTTTTATTTTCAAGACTATTTAGGTTAGTTTGGTATAATTTAGTTTTCTTAGGGTCTCATAAATTCATTTCAATTTAGTTTATTTAGTGGGTTATGATAAAAGGAAGAAATTATTAGATTATTTGAAACATAGTGGATGTGATGGGAAATAATTGTATAAAAAAGATCTCTCTAAGATAATTATTGTAAAATAGTTGGTATTAAGGCTAAATTTACAGAGATCATTTTATTACATAATTAATTATATTTCTAATCAATGGTGACCCTCAGTTAAACATATTGGATTAGTGTATGGAATGAAAATTGTGTCATTGGTGATAAGTGATATCAAAAGTGTTAATGTGATATATTTTGGTTAATAATCTAATCATTTTTAATTTATACACTGGATTAGTATTTAATGTTTTATTTAATTAACTAAATCAATTCGAGTGGGAGATTTTAAAATATAGTGATTTTTTATTAAATAAATATTTAGTTATAATTATTTTTTAATATATTAATTATAAATATTAATATATTAGTTTCATGTTAATATATTAATGTTTTGGTTATAAAAATTAATGGATATTAACAATGATTTTGAATCAAATGACATGTGATAAGTAAATTAATTCCTTCAGCCTCTTAAATTTATATAATTCCATTTATAAATTTTTATTTAATTTTTTTCTCAATCAAGATGTTTATATCAATTGAAATATCTTACACAACTTACATTAGAGAGAACATTTCACCTTCATTATCATTATTTTATAATATTTTTTTAGATAAGGTATTTTCAAGAAAAAATTAAAATTGAAATATCACTAAAATTTTCACATTTTATTATCTTCATCACCATATTATTTCCTATAATATGTACTCACATTCTATAGTAATACCATTGATACCTCATATTTTTTTATCTTGATTAAAACAACTACCTATTCATTTTCAATCATGATGTGTAATATTAAAATATTCATAGAAAGCTAGTATAAAATTTAAAAAATGAATATTTATTTTCTATAACCAAAATAACCTCTTTTCACAATCCTAATGTGTCTATATTAGAAGTTAATGATAATACCTCTTTGGATTAATAAAATAAATAAAAAATTAAAATAAAATTTCATAAACAACTTCTTTACACATATTTGAAACCAAGGATGCATTTCCAAAAAATAAAAAATATAATGGATTGCTTTTAAATTAAAAAATTATAATGTTTAACCCTCATCAGTAAACAACCACCACATCATCCATCACAACATCATATAATCATTAGGGAATGTGAATTCACTTTATTCCATAATGTCATTATGGAATAAAATATTTGTGTATTCAATATCTCCATAAAATGTTGGGTAGAATATAAATAGCCATATATAACAATGATTACAATACAAAACCATATATGACATCTATATTGTTACAATGACAAAAGAGATATAGTTACACTAATATAACAAAAATATTCCTCTTATAAATTACACATATTCACATCAACCACCATATTCATGATATTATAAAAATATCAACAATATACCCCAATTCAAAAGTTTTATTCTTATTATAATGACCTCTTCCCATTTATCATCCTCTTTCAACTCATGGTATTATTAATAACACAATTGATTTCCCCATATCATAGTAATATCATTACAATTTAAACTTTTTACTAATATAAATTCATCACTAAATTGATGGATATCATAGAATTAAATATTCCCAATTAATAGTGAATAAAAATTTTATAGAAAATGTGATTTAATATATCACATATAACTATGAAACATTTATCATTATCACCTTTATTTTCTAGTCAAATTCACCCATCACAACTTTATGATAATTAATGTACATTAATTTTACATTAAAATTATAATAAAATACTTTTATAATTAACAATAAAATAAAATTCTTATAACCCCACAAATCATTAATGTTATAAAATTCATTAAATTTCATTTTATGTCATGTGGCCCATTTTTATAATTTAAATAAAATATTTACTCCCTCTTTAAATTCATATATTCAATCTATTAAAAACTTCACATATGAAAGACCATTTATAATATTTATAAAAATAAAAATCTATCATATATTTTAAAGGCCAATGATACTCATAATTATAATCACATAAAAAATAAAATTATAAAAATTTCAAATTAAATAACATAAATTTGAAAATAAAATAATTCAAAAACAATGTAGTAAATGTTAAATCAATAAAAATACTAATACATCACGTACTAAATTATATGTGGTAGTGACACATAGAAATTAATTGCACAAACATAGTAGGAAAACCCATGATGGATTCAGTAGTATGGTTACATCTGTTTCCAGAATCTCGAGAAAGATACCCCACACTTAGAAGATATAAGTTATTTGGAACATGCTAATTTCATATTCAAGAATATTCAAATGAAAACTTTAATAGATTAGGGATTGAAGAAAATGGGGAATGAAACTAAAAATTGTATATAAAATGGAAAAATAAATCTTGGTAGAAGATATAAATCATTCCGAACTCACCATTTTGAAGTAGAAGAAATGAAATGACTTAAACTACAGATGGATTTTCAGTTGACAAGAAGAGGACCACTCTCCAAATTTGAAAAATAGGAGAGCTCAGGTAGGGAGAAATGATAATTGATTCGAGAATGAGGAGGGTTGGGCATGCATTGTATTTTTTTAAATAGTATCCCAAAAAATTTAATAATCTATTTGGGTAGATCATCTATCCCAAAATTTTTAACAAACTATTAGGATACCCTTATCTAAAATGGCCACACATAATATTTAGGGAAACACTATCACAACAGTTTTCAAAAAAACTATTGGGATAACCTTATATAAAATATAATATCCCAAAATTTATTCTGAACAATTAGGATAGTACACCAATACCAATAATTGTTTAAAATTGTTGGTATAGGGGCATTGATATTAATTAGATTTATAGTCTTGAGTCTACACTTCCACAAATGATGTTATCATTTTTACAGAAAATGGAAATCATAAGGGTATTCATTTTATAAAAATTAAATAATGATAAAGACATTACAAGTATCAGATATAACGTATAAAAATAGTTTGTCTATCATAATTACCCCCATGATATGTGGTAACGGAAAAAATAAGGACATCATTTTGTGAGGCGGTAGTTCACCGTACACAGATATAGTAATTCATTACACATTAGATGGAAGTGTGTGTACGTTTTGGTCAAATACATATAAAAAAACATATCATTATATTGAGGATACCAGTGTTATTATATAATCATGGAGTAAGAATATTTGAGGGATTGGAAAATGAAAAAATAAAACAAAATATCTTGTGGAAGGATGTTAGCTCTTATTCTTGTAAATCCTTTTGGTTTGCGCAAAAGGGATTCATTGGAAGGATTTATCCCCAAAGGGAGTATTATAGATAGCGGGTAATGATTTTGGGGATCTATTTTGGAATACATTGGTTGATACAATGTATCTTGAGAGGTGTAGAGATGTGGGAGTGGTTAGTGCCTTTTTACAGTGGAGGAGTGTAATTCTTATAAATATTTTAAATGGGAGTTCAACCAACATTTTTCAAATGAAAATTTGATCCAATAATGAAAAAATTATATAAAAGGGAATATAGCATCGAAATATTTCAATACAATGGATTTTGGAAAGGTTTCTAGTTCATTTTTTCACTTAAGATTATGGTTTTGCCCCTTATGAAGATAATTTTTCTCATAATCACTGTAATTAATTTTAATCACATTCACTAATATTTTTTTTTGTAAAAACTAATTTGAACTTATTATACATGATAAATAATGATGATTTACAATATGGAATAAATTTTTAAAAATTCAAATATAACGACTTGAATTATTATCAGTGAAATTTCCCTATTAATTTAATTAAATGTCTTATTTTGTAAAATGGATACAGAAAACACATGCATTCCATTTGTTTTATTATATACAACTATATTTAAATGACCATTAATTATCATTACTATTTATAATATAGCCATTGAACATTTATCACATTACTAGTATAAATATAGGGTTTTAACAAATCCCTTCAATACAGACAAAGGAGGTGATGGCCTCGACCGGTAGGATCATTCTATATGAAGCCTATTTATCAGAACTTCTAAAGGAGATATAATTTCTAGTCTTTTCCCTATACAAATCCCAAAATGAGATCCAAAAATGTAAGAATGAGTGAAACTGTTTACAAGAGAAGTTCATGATCATCGAGATTGTAACCCAAACAATGTTCATTAAACGACCCCATGAACGCCCCACCACCACAAACCTTACTCTTAAGGTGTATGATGGCTGTATAAGGGGGATATGTATCAAGAACCTAGAAATATCTTATATACATTTTATTGTTTATATAAATGAATATACTATTATTTCAGTGTTGTTTTTTAAGCACAAATAATATTTTTTATTAATATTAAAATTGAATTAAGAAATTTGTTTTAAAAAATTAAAAAATTACATTTTAATAAATTTTTATTATTAAATTATTTTTATTAAATATAAATGATTATAAAATTTTTATGAGGCCAAATGTAATTTTTATTATGGTTAAAAAACGTTTTTGTCAAAACCCGTCAATTTTTAATAAATGTCGGTTTTTATTTTAAATTTAAAAATTGAAATATTTAGAAAATTATTTCGATAAAATGAATATTACATTACTAATAAAGACATCAAAATTTTCCAATAGTGATTTTTTCCTAATTTCTTAAGACAACCGAATTGTTTTGTAAAAATTAAATCACATATAAATATATAGTGTGTTTTATGAAATAATAATGGCTCAATAGTGATGTTGTAAACACATTAAAAGTGATATTCGGCCAAATATATGTTTTTCTTGCAAAATAAATTGATTTTAGATTTGTTGTATGCATTTTATAAAGCCTTAGTGAATATTCCAAAATGTATAATATATTTTATGCTTTGAAGTTCATTTCTTTAATAATGTGACTCACAACCACATAATCAAGGCTAATATTTTAATATCTTCGGCACATGAACTTATAAAATATGTTTTCCACTCCTATTTGGGAAAAAAGTGGGAAAAAACCATGAGTGGTTTGTGGATTTGAATATTTTGTTATATAGATTAAAAAACCTATGTTTGTGAAATGTTAAAGAATTCCCTATAATTTCCCATATAAACCCACTCAAGTGCCCACTTCTCCTCACTAAAAATAATTGGATTACATAATTAATCTATCCTTTCTTCTCTATAATCATCCCAAAGAACCCAAAGATCTCAATAATCCCCTCTTCAGTATTTTGAAGTCACACACTGAAGTAGTGGTTCCTTATATTCTCATTTCTCTCAAAGTTTGCTTATATTGGTAAACCCTTTTATTTTAATTTAAAAATGACGGGTATTATTCATAACCTCACCCAAAATTCCATTATTATGTTTTAACGATTATATTCCTTTTTTTGTCTCATTAATCCCTCCCACTTATACCTATTACCGTGCCTTAATTTCATTAGAGTTATTCTATTTCTCCTATTTCTTCAAGTTTCATTATTATGTTATGACTTATAATTTAAAATTACTTATGTTGGGACATGTATTTATATGAACCTGTTAATTTAAATTTCTTGTATATATTATGAGGGACCAATTTTTCTCTCATCAAACCTTTTCATGAATTTTTATGCCATACTGTTATTCTGCTGAAATTTCACCGTGATTTTTCATGCCAAAATCATTGTGTAGTGAATAACATAATCATTACTCTATCAAGGGAGTTCAATTTTATAAACATATAACTTTTTATTTATTACATACATTTATTTATTCCAGACCCCTGGATTATGGAATAAATTATGATAATGAATGAATCCATGATTTATGATCTATATGGAACACATAAGAATGAGGATGAAATGAAAGTGATGGGTGAACCTGAAATTATATATTTCTCCAATGAATTCGGTAATGTTTAGTATCATGATATGGAATGTTGGGATAAGGGTTTACCTAATTCCTTTATTGTATTTTTTTCACTTTGATTTCTTGGCAGTTTATCCTTGACCAATGATGCAATGTTTTCTGTTGTTTCCATATTTACATGTTATTATTGACATGTTATATCATGCCTTTATGTTAATGTTTCTCTTTTGATCAATTTATATTCCTATTGTCTAACATTGTTTTTCTTCCTCATGTTATTCAAGGTGTATTCCCTTACTAGGCTTTATAGATCACCCATTTCTTATTTTTTTCTTCAGGATATCCCCTATAATGTTAAGTACGAATGAATTTATTGGTCATGTAATAGATTTTTTCAATAATGAAGTTGTATTTAATGTTTTAAGTTGTTATATAATTATTCTAATTTCCTAATACAGTAGAATTATTGATCTTTTGGGCTATATAAAGTGTAATTTTATGTTATTAAATCCTGTATGAATGAAATAAAAAGAATATGGTTGTTATAGTTGTTATCAAAGGAAATTTTACTTATTTTTGGATTTAGGATTAGAAAACTCTAGTGAAATCCTTAGAGGCAAGACCAAGTATAAGAAAACCATCTCTAAAACTTTGTGAATATAGAGTAAGTGATTTATGAAGAAAATAAATCCATTTCTAGATACAAACCAGTGGATGTGGCACTGACATAGATGTATTTAGGGGTAAAACCAAAAAATAGTGCATTGAGCTAGGCTTGAATGGGAACTGTTGCACGAAAATGGGCCTTAATAATCTTCTATTTTGACACACCTAGGGTATATCCTTTGATAAATTCATAATATTTGTTCAAAACATTAGTAAGGGAACAAAAAAAAATCCATAAGAATATATGTAATGAAATAGATCATGAATAACAATGATTAATGCCTAAAAATTAAAAAGTTAAGAAAATAAATGTAATTTTTAAGTTATCCCTTTAATTTCATTGGATTCTTATTTATGTGTTTAATATTTTAAAGTAATTATCCCTAATTTGCCTTTTATTCTATCCAATGAGTGGTAATATGAAGAATCAAGATAACAACCGATGCAAAAATCAATGTAATGACTACGCTAATGAAATTCCCAATCAGATGGGAGAGGGAATCACAAACTTTGTCATGACACTCTCTCAGTTAACACAAGTTTTGAATAGAAACCTAGCTCAGGATGAAATTACACCCCCTAATAAAGAACAAGTTTCAATCCAGAGATTCCTGAGAAAAAGGCCACCTACATTCAATGGATCATTTGATCCCTCAATCACCGAACAATGGATCAACTACATTGAGAAGATATTCTCCATTATTCAATGATCCGAACAATAGATAGTTCATTTATATGTTTATTATATGTATTATGAATGGGATTAATGGTGGACATTGATCAAAAATATTATGCCCGAGGAAGATATCGAGGTGATGGGATGGAATGATTTCCTCAAAATGTTTTTCAATAAATATTTTCCTCGTAGCTTCCAACATAAGATGGAAAGGTACTTCAATTCTCTCAAGAAAAAAGATAATGAGTCCAAAAGATCATATGAGTAAACCTTAAAAATTATTGCACGTCACACCTCTAAATTTTTCATTACCCCTAAATGAATGGTTGACTACTTTTTTGGTGGGATGAAACCTACTCTACAAAAATCCCTGATGATCCATGACTTTTAAATATATTATGAAATTTTTAGATGTTCCCCCAAAGTTGAAATTAAAATTAGTAAATCTCATGGGTATAATGGGGATAAAAAGTGGAAGGTCGAAACAAATTATGGAAGTTTTATAGAGAGATCTAACGGTGACAAGAAATTTCAACACTCCACTTTCAATTGGTGAAAAAGAAGCACACTACAAATTTTATAAAGGGGATGAGGAAATGATTTTGGTGTAGGAAATAAGGGAACCATTATAGTGATTTTCGACAAGAAAAACCATATGATGCGATGGAGGGAAAAAATGCTCTGGTAAATTGTAACGGCCTAGACCCTCCTAGTTTAGTACTTTTCCAAAACACGGTTCCATCAAAAGGTTCCACCAAAACGGTGGCAGTAGTCACAGTCTCACACTGAAATGGTTGCACTGTGAAGGTGGCACGGTGTGGGTGACACCGTGACGGTGGCACCGAGACGATGGCACCGTGACGGTGGCACCGTGTCCTCACCGAGGTCGTTCTTTTCCAGATCCTGACTTTTTTCTCTCCCAGATCATTTTTTTGACATAAAAATGATATAATGCCCTCTCTCAAAGACATTTAAATCCCATAAATTATATCTAAAAATTCCCCAAATCTTGACCACCTTAACTTACCAAATGTGTTGTTTTTCCTAAGTGTCACACCCTTTCTCCATACCATCTAGTTCCGCCCCTCTTGTAAATTTTTCTTCTAATTAGAGAAATTTTTTTAACACACATCCATTATAGCCACCACTATGATGGGAATTATTAAATGACAATAAATTCCATCATACGTAACCACCCAACCGCGTGAAAAAAAAATGATCCGACATTAAAGCCATTCAAAATTCCATATCTCGTAACAATGGGATCTCATCTTTATATCACGCTAGAATTTCTTCCTTCTTCTTCTTGGATGGTCTCCTTTTTCCTTCCTTGTATGTTTGGAGTCCACCCCCATCCCGAGGAATGTTGTGCACCTATGCTGGAGCTTCCCTACTCATCCCTGGAGTCCCCGGATTTCCTCCCCTACAAGTCACACATCCCTAGTTCTTGGCGCACAGAGTTAAAATGTCGATCCTTGATCAATCCAAGTAGGGTTTTCCTTCGTCTTTCTTTACTGTGTATCATGCGAGGTGGGTATGCTATTTTTTTTATGGGGATGGACGAAATCAAATACTAATAAAGATAACAAATAAACATTAAATAATGAAGGGGGTGTGATCGATGTTTCTACTATATTTTTTTTATCCTTGATTATTTATGTTGTAAATTGTGCGGGCTTATGACAACTAAAAATAATGGTCGTTGGTGGTCTTTCCTTGTGAACTAATGAACCCTTGTCCTCTATGATGATTGAATGGCTTATCATGGAAATTGATTAATCACGTAGACTTGGATGATTTAATGGATGCCTGATAGACAATGATCATTGTGTGATCACCCCTGTTAACCAAGAAGAAGGAAGGAACTTAATGAATGATGTAATTGAGTCTGGAAACTTCCTTTCTCTCTCTTGGTGGTATGTATTTTTTTTCTTGAGGCTTATGGGGTGATATGGATGGGGATGGGATCCTATGTTATTGTATGATTTTTGGTTGTTGATCTAAGGCCGTGTGTGGATGTATCTTGTGGGTTGGTTTGGTTCCAGTAATTTGAGGGATCGCAGAGATCCCGTTGTTGTTGTAACCTTATAAGAGAACCGGGTGTGAATACATAAAACTACTATTTGGTTGTTTTTCTTTTCCACAACATATGGTTATTCCTATTAGTTTCCCAGTAATGCATAAGTTACTTAAATGGAATCACTTGAACATGAAACCAAGAATGGGTTCAATGGGGAATTGGTTTTGGGAATGAGTTGTGACTTGGCTGTGAGTGGTGTGACTTTTTATGAATGAACAGTAACGAGGGTGTTTGTTCTTAGGTTGGTTTTGGAACCCCTAGGTTGGGATGAGTTCTTGTAACCTATACATATAATTTTAGTTCTAATGTTTCTTATTCGTGCCCCACCCATGTTGATCACTTTGTGCAAAACACCCCCATTTCATGGGGTAGGGTGTTTTTCCCAACAATCCCATGAGTGGAAAGTTTTTATATACATTTATATTCCCTTTCCCAAATATCCCAAGACTCATCAGGCAGGCTGTGACAGCCTGAGTTCCATTATAGCCCAAGATTTTTCGGGCATGGTAGTTGTGGTGGTTGGCCCAGGTGTGTGCGGGCAGGTTGTTTCCCAAGTGTCTTCAGGATGAGGCCCAGGTGTCTTCAAAAATGGCAGTGTTTGTCTTGGAACTGGTGTTTGAGGGTGTGGCTGTGTGTGGTTGTAGTGTATTAGGTATTTGCGGGCAGGAGGTGTGGTAGTGATGGCCCAGGTGTGTGTGGGCGGGTTGTGGAAGTGGGACTGCAGTGAGAATGGAAGGAGAGGTTCGATGCGTAAGATGTCTTCAATAACCAGAGGGAAAGTGGAACGAGGTACCCAAACGTTGATGTGTTATTACTATTACATTATCTGACTTCTGTTATTTTGGGAGTGTTCCTTGGTGAGTCTTGGATGGGTAGTTTTCCTTGCTAGGTGTTTTGGTTATCTCTTTTCTCACGAGGAATTATAATGCCTCTCCACTAGTGCACGAGAGTCTTTGGTTTTCCCTACTGAGTGTACTTGTATGCTCACCCTACGTATATAAAACTATTTTCAGGTTTGCAGGAGGACTTCATGGATCGTGCTATATTATACTAGTTCAGATGTTGGGACAATTGTTGTTGCTGTTTTTTTCTTTTGTTTGGTACTTTCATTTTATGGCTTTCATGTACCTTGTATCATTTACTTTTGGAACATGCATATGGGAATGGGTTTTTTTTGCTTTACTTGTACTTACACTTTTGGTGTTTTTGGGATTTACTATCTTATCTTCTGATACTATTAAATAAAAAGGGTAATTCCTTCTATCTTCTATGTGATTCTATACCCTTGGTTCTTGTCGCCACTCCGGGGACTATTGAAGGCGGGTCTCGTGGGTCATTATCTCTCCTTCAACTTGAATAAGTAAGGGTCTTGCAACCTGCTGTCCCTTCTCTCATCATGGTGAAGGTGGGTCGTGATAGAATGGTATCAAAGAAAGGTTGAGGGATAAGATGGAGTTCGGAGTGGGGAACAATGAGGATTGCATGGGATGGTAGAGAAACAGTGTTAGACAATCTATGTCCGTGAAATAGGCTAGGGATGTCTGACAAAGACACAGGGTTTTATGGCCCCCCGTGATCTGATGCAAGGACTCTGAGCCTACCAAACGACCAATTGAGGCTACACTAATTGCAGGGTAGAAACCCTAGGAAAGTTACCTGCATCATAATGACTTGTTTTCTTGTGTTTCTGGGGAGTTTGGGGATTTAAAAATGAATAAGAAGTCTAAGAAAATTTGAAATCATTCTTCTACACTACTCGGGCTTAGGAATTCCTTGTTTATCTTGTAGCTATGGAACCTAGACGATGACCATGAGTGGTGGGGGCGATTGAGGATGAAGAGGATGACTTGGATGATTGGCAGAGGGCTAACCGACAGGTGGAGGACGATCAGTATCAGAGGATTCTTCATGCCTTTCAGTGACATAACCTTGGGAAGTACAAGGGAATCACCTCAGACATGGAGACCGAGAGCTGGCTCGAGGGGCTGGTGATAGATTTTAGCTCGATTTGGTCTCTGATAGAGTAATGGGTTCCTTTTTATATAATCCAGATGCAGGGAGCAGCGTGTCAATGGTGGAAACTCTACCTCAGGGAGAAGAGGGAGGATGAGGTTATGTGGGATGACTTTGAGAAGGAGATCCAGGTGGAATTCCTATCTTGCATGATGAAGGCTCAGAAGAGGCAAGAGATTCTCTCCCTCTAGTAGAAGACCATGTTAGTAAGAGATTTGGGGATCAATTTCAAGGATCTCCTTCACTTTTCTCCAGGCCTCTTTCTGGATGAGGAGTTTTGGGCGAGACATTTGGAGGATGCACGTAGAGATTTTCTTCAGTATGCTGTTACTCCCTTCACCTTACCGACGTACGTGGTGGTCCATAAGAAGGCTGAATTGGTAGAAAGGATGCACATGATAGGAGGTGTTCCACAGTAGGGAGTCTTGTAAGGCTCATCAAAGGGGAAATCCATTAGCGGTAGGCCTCCAGTAACAGGGCCCTCTAGGTTTCGACCAGTAGGGAGCAGGCCCCAGCAGTTCCAGTTTCGATCCCCTAGTCTTCATCCTTTATTTTCGAGCCCATGACTGAGGTGCTTCATCTATGGAAGCCGTGGTCACCTTTGGAACTAGTGCTGGGACTGAGTGTAGTACATTGAGAGTGTGTCAGTGCAACACCCACCTCAGCAGCAGCAGGGACAGCGAGCTCCCGCTCCTCTTAGGGAAGACATTTTTGGAGGAGGCCAACCTTAGGGTGATCTTCAGGGACCTTGACCAGGGCATGGTCGGAGAGGCAGCCGACAACCGAGGGGAAGGGGTGCTGGGCGTGGGCAGTTACATGCTGCAGAGGTAGCAGTTTCTGTAGGTCCAGAGGTCATTCGAGGTACGATCATCTTGTTTAGTACTCTTACCTATTTCTTGTTCGATACAGGAGCTTCAAAATCCTTTATTGTGCCCGGTCTGTCCCATTCTCTCAGTCTAGACGCTGAGAGACTTCCAGTGCCCCTGGTGTTGAGTACACCAGTCGGAGGTCAGACTGACTTGTTTTGTGTTTTCTGGGGGTGTAGGCTAATGACAGGGCCGCATCAGTCTATTAGGGATATTCTACTGTTGCAGATACAACCATACAATGTCATTATAGGCAGTGACCGGATGTTCTCTATATGTTCCATCATTGATTTCATCCATGTAAGGATCATGTATTCAGATTCGAGAAGCCAATTTGTGACTTTCATCGGGAAGAGGGGTTACCAGGAAGGTACCCAGCGAGTGGAGCCCCTCCTTTCATTGTTATCTGAACTTTTAGTGGAGTCGACAGATATAGAGATGGTGGAAGTCCCGGGGATCATCAATGAGTTCTTGGATGTCTTCCCAGATGAGGTGGCGACTCTACCCCCTCGACGTGATGTTGAGTTTGGGATAGACTTGAAACCTGGTGGTCATCCAATTTTGATGTCTCCCTATAGGATGGAGCCTTCTGAGTTGCGGGAGTTTTAGATTCAGATTGAAGATCTAATGAAGAACAATTTTTTTCGACCAAGTGCGTCACCATGGGGTGCTCCAGTCTTGTTCGTGAAGAAGGCAGATGGAAGTCTGAGGCCGTGTATAGACTATAAGAGACTGAAACAGGTAACAGTCAAAAACCATTACCCCCTCCCGAGGATAGACGATCTCTTTGACCAATTGAGGGGAGCAGGTTGGTTCTCTAAGATGGATCTTCAGTCTTGGTATCACCAGTTGAGGGTGAAGCAGGGCGACATATCGAAGACTGCCTATATGTGTATGTATGGGAACTTTGAATTTGTAGTCATGACGTTCGACGTTATGAATTCCCCAACTGTGTTCATGAGGCTCATGAACTCTATCTTCCGAGAATACCTGGGATGGTTCTTAGTCATGTTTATTGATGACATCCTTATCTAATCAAGATCAGAGGAGGATCATGCTGAGCACCTAAGAATAGTTTTAGAGGTCCTCTGATAGCACCAACTCTATGGGAAATTTTCCAAGTGAAAGTTCTGGATGTGAGAAGTGCACTTCTTTGGACACATAGTGTCTGAGCAGGGAATAGCTGTGGACCCATCGAAGGTCGAGGTATTTGTTTCTTGGGCAGCACCCAAGAACGTGGTATAAGTTTGTAGTCTCCTAGGTCTGGCAGGTTAATACCGGAGGTTCGTGCCCAACTTCTCCTGAGATGAAGCACCTTTGACAACCTTGACCAAGAAGGATGTGGATTTCTTGTGGAATGGGGAGTGTGAGGCATCCTTCAAATATCTGAAGTGGAAGTTGGTTAGTGGCCCAATTATGAGGTTTTCAAAAGAAGGGGTAGCATATGATGTGTTCTGTGATGCTTTAGGGCATGTCCTGGGGTGTGTGCTGATGCAACAACAAGGGGTGATCTCTTATGGGTATAGGAATTTACATCCCCATGAGTGTAGCTATGCCACCCATGATTTGGATCTTGCAGCGGTTGTCTTCTCACTATGGTTTTAGTGGCATTACCACATCAGGGAGCGCTTCATGGTGCTCACAGATCACATGAGGTTGAAGTATATCTTCTCCCAGTGGGACCTGAATTTTTGGCAGCGAAGTTGTATGGAGTTTTTTCAAGACTACGTCTTCAAAATATCCTACACCTCATGAAAGTGGAATGTGGTGGTCAATTATTAGAGCAGGAAGTCATAGAAGGATGTAGTTCGAGACTCTGAAAATGATTGGAAGGCGATTGAGGAGTTGGCTGCCCTGCACCTGGATGCGAGGATGGATGGTAGTAGAGGCTGTCTGTTTCAGATGACGATGCAGTCGTCTCTGTTGCAATAGGTAAAAGTGTCTCAGTGGGGGGACTTGGAGGCTGAAGTGATGCATAGTCACATTAACCAGGGCAATGCTCCTGAAGGATGGTCATAAGATGGTAAGAATCGAATTTTGTTTCATGGAAAGTTGTTCGTCCCAGTGGGAATGCACAAGAGAGTTGTTGATGAGTTCAAAAAATCATCCCTAGCGGTGAACCAAGGAGTTTCCAAGATGTATCGGGGTCTAAGGGGTCAATTTTGGTGGCCCGGGGTGAAGCGGGCAGTGGCAGAGTTCATAGCAACATGCATCGTTTGTCAGAAGGTGAAGGCCGGACACCGCATCCCCGGAGGTCTATTACAAACTTTAGATGTCCCCGAGTTGAAGTGGGATGACATGTCGATGGATTTCATCACAGGACTACCTAGAGTTCATGGGGTTGGGATGTTATTTGGGTACTGGTGGACCGATTGATGAAATCGTCTCACTTCCTGGCAATCAAGGAGTCGGGTACGGAGGATTCCCTAGCACAGAGGTACATGGATGATGTGGTGCGATTGCATGGGGTTACGAGGTCCATAGTCTCGGATCGAGATACCCGGTTCACCTCACGAGTCTAGAGGGGATTGCAGCATGATTTTGGCACTCATCTATGTCTTAGAGCTACTTTCCACCCCCAGACAGATGGGTAGACAGAGCGCACCATTCAAATGGTGGAAGATATGCTTCGGGCAAGAGTTTTGGGCTTTGTGGGATCATGGGTGCGACACTTGCATTTGGTAGAGTTTGCCTAAAACAGTATCCATCACTATACCATTGTCATGGCTCTATTAGAAGCCTTGTACGGGAGGCCATGTCGCTCACCCATGTTTTGGGAAATGGTTGGGGAAGCAGGTGTTCTAGGCCCTGAGGTGGTACAGAGAACGACGGAGAAGGTTCATCTTACACGGGAGAGGATGAAGGCAGCGCAAGACCGACAAAAGTCATATGCTGATAATAGGAGGAGACCCATAGAGTTCAAGGTTGGGGACCACGTGTTCTTGAAGGTCTCCCCTTGGCATGGACGACGGAGGTTTGACAGAGGGAGTAAGCTTTCTCCCAGGTTTTTCGGACCATTCGAAGTATTGCGGTGGGTCGGCGAGGTATCTAATCAGCTGGCACTACCACCACTGCTACTGATAATGCACGATGTCTTCCATGTGTCTCAGCTCCGATGGTATCTACATGACGATTCACACGTCCTCGACTGGGGAAAGATGGATATCGAGGCCAACATGACGTTTGTAGAAATACCTGTGAGAATCAAGGATCGAAAGAAGAAACTTCTTTGTGGACGAACCATCCCTTTGGTTTGTGTGTTGTGGAGGCACGGTGGCCTCAAAGAGAGTACCTAGGAGCAGGAGGCACAAATCCGCACCCATTACCCAGAGGTGTTTTGAGTTTTGTTCTGTTTTATTTTATATACTTGTTTGTGATGAATCGTCTTTACCTCTTTAACAATTGAATGTGTTGGTTTCATTGTTCTCTAAATGTGTGCGAAGAGTTCTGACTATGGGGAGGGGAGGGCCTGATCCATAATCAAGACTCATTAATGCGGAAGTGATTAATCTCGTGCGGGTGAGTTAGTGCCACCCAAAGAGGATAGTATCTTGACATGGAGGAAGAAACTCCCAAATCCATATGACTCGACGGTTTGACGCTTGAATGTTTTTGTGCTTACAAGGGGGGGGGGGTGAGGGGAGCTGTAGTGTATCCTTAGTCATTCCGAAGATGGTCGAGGCTTAATCCTGAGAGGTATCTCTCTAGGTTTCTATTCAGACCCCCCTCGTTTATTCTTGTATAGTTTTGAGTCTCGAGGACGAGAATAGATTGAGAGGTTTCCGATGTAATTTCCCATACTCTTTGGGTCCAGTACTTTTCCAAAACATGGTTCCATCAAACGGTTCCACCAAAACGGTTGCACCGATCCCGATGTCACACCGAAACAGTGGCACAGTGAGGATGACACCATGACAGTGGCACTGTGAGGGAGACACCATGATGGTGGCACCGTGAGAGCGACACCGTGACAGTGCCACCGTGACGGTGACACCGTGAGAGTTTTACTATGATGGTGGCACCCTGAGGGTGACACTGTGATGTTGGCACAGTGACGCTGGCACTGTGATGGTGGCACTGTAAGGGTGGTACCGTGATGGTGGCACCGTGTCCTCAACGAGGTCGTTCATTTCCAGTTCCTGACATTTTCCTCTCTCACAACATATATTTTGACATAAAAATGATTTAGTGCCCTCTTTCAAAGCCATTTGAAGCCGATAAATGATATTAAAAAATTTCCCAAAGCCCGGAAACCTTAACTTTTCAAACATGTGGTTCTTCCTTAGTGTCACACCCTTTCCCCATACCTTCCAGTTTCTCCCTTGTTGCAAGTTTTTCCTCTGATTAGAAAAAACTATTTAACGCACAACCGTTATGGCTAACAATCTGATGGGAATTATTAAATTACAATTAAGTCCGTTGTGTGTAACTTTCCAATAATGTGGAAAACCATGATTCGAATTTAATGCCATTCAAAATTCCATATCCCGTAACAACGGGATCTCATCTATATATCACGCTAGAATTTCTTCCTTCTTCTTCTTGTATGATCTATTTTTCCTTCCTTGTACGTTTGGATTCCACCCCCTTCATGAGGAAAGTGGTTCGCATGTGCTAGAGCTTCTCTACTCATCCTTAGAGTCCCCAGAGTTCCTCCCGTACAAGTCTCACATCCCTAGCTCTTGGCGCCCAGAGTTAAAACGTTGATCCTTGATCAATCCAAGTAGGTTTTCCCTTCATCTCTCTTTAATGTGTATGATGCGAGGTGGGTAAGCTATTGTTTCTATAGGGATGGATGAAACAAAAAATTAACGATGATAACAAATGGACTTTAAATAATGAAGGGGGTGTGATCGATTTTTCTCCTGTATTTACATATTCTTGATTATTTATGTTGTGAATTGTGCAGGCTTATGCCCACTGAAAATCATGGTCATTGGTGGTATTTCCATGTGCACTAATGAACCCCTTTCCTCTATGATGATGGAATTGATTAATATGGGAATTGATTAATGACACAAACTTGGCTGATTTAATGGATGCCCAGTGGATAATAATCCTTGTGTGATCACCCCAGTTAACGAAGCAGAAGGAAGGAACTTAATGAATGATGTACTTGAGTCTGGAAGCTTTTTTGCTCTGTCTTGGTGGTATGTTTGTCTGTTCTTCTTGATTCTTATTGGGTGATATGGATTGGGATGGGATAATCTATTGTTTTACAGTTGTTAGATGCTGATCTAAGGTCATGTGTGGCTGTATATTGAGGATTGGTTTGGTTATAGTACTTTGAGGGATCTCACAAAACACTTTGTTGTTGTAACCTTACAAGAGAATTGTGTGTGAATGCTTAGATGTGTTGTTTGGATGTTTTTACTTTCAACAACTTTTGGTTATGAATTTTAGTTTTCCAATAGTGAAGAATTTACTTAAATGGAACCACTTGAACATGAAACCAAGAATGGGTTCAATGGGGAATTGGTTTTGGGAATGAGTTGTGACTTGCCAGTGAGTGGTGTGCCTTTTTATGAATGAACAACAATGAGGGTGTTTGTGATTAGGTTGGTTTTGGAACCCCTAGGTTGGGATGAGTTCTTGTTACCTATAAATATAATTATAGTTCTTATTTTCTTATTCCCGCCCCACCCATGTTGAGAACTTTGTGCTGAACACCCCCATTTCATGGGGGAGGGTGTTTTTCCCAACACTCCTATGAGTGGCTAGTTATTAGCTCCTCTTCTGCTCCATTTCTAAAATATACCTAGACTCTTCAAGAAGGTTGTGATTGCATGAGGTCCATTATACCCTAGATTATTCGGGCGGGGTAGTTGTGGTGGTTTTCCCAGCTGTGTGCGGGCAGGTTGTTTCCCAAGTGTCTTCGAGATGAGGCCCATGTGTCTTTGGGACTGGCGACAATTTTCTTGGACTAGTTGTTTGCAGGCGTGGCTACGTGAAGTTGTAGTGAAACATGTTTTTACGGGTAGGATGTGTGGTAGTTATGGACCAGGTGTGTGCGGGTGGGGTGTGGTAGTGGGACTCCATTTAGAATGGAGGGAGATGTTCGATGCGTTGGATGTCTTCAGTAACCAGTGGAAAAGTGGCGCGGGGTACCTAAACATCGATGTGTTATTAATATTAAATTACTTGACACGTGTTATTTGGGGAGTGTGCCTTAGTGAGGCTTGGGTGGGTAGTTTTACTTAGTAGGTGTTTTGGTTATCTCTTTTCTCACAGGGCATTAGAATGCCTCCCCAGTTGTTCACGAGAGTCTTTGGCTTTCCCTACTGAGTATACTTGTATGCTCAGCCAACATATATAGAACTATTTTCAGGTTTCCTAATAGATTTCAAGGATCATGTAGGATCATATTAGTTCGGACGCTGGGACAGTTATTGTTTTTTTTCTTTTTTTTTGGTACATTCATTTTGGGGTTTTCTTTTACCTTTTAGCGTTTACTTTTGGAACATGCATATGGGAATGGTTTGTTTTTGCATTACTTGTACATCCACTTTTTCTATTGTTGGGAATTACTATCTTATATCAAGATATTATTAAATAAAAAGTGTAATGCCTTCCATCTTGTGTGGGATTATATACCCTTGGTACTAGTTTCCACTCTTGGACCTATTGAAGGTGGGTCTTGAGGGTCATTATATCTCCTTCAACTTGAATAATGATGGGTCTGGCAACATGATGTCCCTTCTCTCATCTTGGTGAAGGCGGGTTGTGACATAAACCCTCAACACATTATTCATTTCTATAACTACTAGGAACTTGAGAATTTTTCAAACTAATGCACTACGTGAAGGGTTTTTGAAGGCAACCAACAACCTACAAGGTAGCAAGGGTGATATTTTTCCATCACTACCGCCAATGTGAATCTCGATAATGAAGTGGTGATAGGTACACTAGTTTTTCATAAAATAATAGAGAATGTACTTTTTTATACTTATACGCATTATTTTATATCCCTTAAGTTTAGTTGAATAATCCAAACTCCACCACAAATCATGGAGGTATATATATCTATGAAAATGGAAAATAAAGAAATTATAAGATCCCAGGTATATAACTCCTCCCCGATCCTAATTTGTGGATTGAACTTCCTAGTATACCTTATTATACTTCCCTTGGTTGAATTTGATTTAATTCTTGGACTGGATTGTATTTCCCTATATAGAGCCAATATAAATTGTTATGAGAGGGAAATCACTCTATATGTGGAAAATCAACACTAAATACTATACAAGTTCAAGGAGAAGGAGGAATCTTATTTAGCACCATCATTCTGGTAATGGATATTAATTCCAAATAAGTATGTGTATACTGCTCAGATGATCGAGTCTAATGAAGTAACCATCCTTGAAGACATTCCTATTATGAGTGGATTCACTAATGTGTTTCCTAAGGAATTTACTAGTATTCCTCCAAGAAGATATGTTGAATTATCGATTATTCTTAAACCTAGATAATTTAAAATATATAAGAATCCATATAAAATGGATGTTGTGGAAATTTAAGAGCTAAAGAAACAACTATAGGAGAATCTGGATAATGGGTTTATATTCCCAAGTGCTTCATTGTGGGGTACACCAGTCCACTTCATCAAAAAGAAGGATGGGCCAATGTGCCTTTTCATTGATTATCATGAGCTCAACAAAATAATGATAAAGGACAAGTACCATTTTCCACGACTATATGGATTGTTTGATCAACTACGTGGAGCACAATACTTATCTAGGGTGGATCATTGATTGGGATATTACCAATTATAGGTAAAGAAAGATGATATCCCCAAGAATATTTTTCATACAAGTTATGAACATTATTTGTTCATAGTGATGCCATTCAGATTCCCTAATCCCCCCACAATTTAAGGGAATTGATTTATAGAGTCTTTAGAGATTACCTCAAAAATATTTGGTAGTCAATATTGATTATATTATAATATAATTAAAAAGCATGAAGGTGTATGAAGAGTATTTAAGTACTGTTCTAAAGACCTTGTGAATGGAGGATCATTGTTCCAAGTACAGAAAATATGAGTTCTAGTTAAAGGAATTCTATTTCTTCAGGAAAATCAATACAAGAAATGGGATATCTATAGACACTTCAAATACGAATGAATTTTAAGGATGGTAAAGGACAACATCTGTTATAGATATTCGTAGTCTTCTTGGATCATCTTGGTATTATCATCGATTTGTTTTTCAAACCACTTAACAAAGATAACTCATGAGGGGGTATGTTTTCTTGGAATGATGAATGCAAAGAGTGATTCAAGGAGATGAAAAGGAGGTTTATCACTATTACTATGCTCACACTACCCACAAGTGGAGAGATTTTTGTGTTATTCAGTGATAATTCATAGAAGGGCTTAGGATGTGTGTTAAATAAAAATTAAAAATTCATTTCCTATGATTCAAGGAAAAAAATTTCATTAGCAGAACTATACAACACATGATCTAAAGTTGGATGTAGTGATCTTCAATTTAAGAATTTGGCTACATTAGTCATTTGGAGAGAAGTGTGAAATATATAGGAATCAAAAAAGCCCCAGGTATATATTCACACAGAAAGAGTTGAATATGAACCAATTAAGATGGTTAGATATGATCAAATACTATGACTACCCAATTCACTACCATCTGGGGAAAATTTATAAAGTGTAAGATGCTATATGTCGAAAGGATCTACCCACTATTTAGATGATGAGAATTTAGAGGTATCTGATATTTATAGACATGAAGAGGATGGATATGAGAATCATAAAAGAAGGAATATAATCAATCCATTCCCAAATGATCGCTCAACTATTTCTTCTGGGGTGTTTAAAGGATGCTCAAAGAGATGATGTGGAAATTCAGAAGAAAGAGGAAACTATTAAAATAGGTAAATCCTCAGAGATAAATATCATTGAAGTAGGTTTTTTAAGATTTGGGTCAAAACTATGTATACCATTAAATCCTGAATTAAAGGAGGAACTTTTGAATAATGAACATAGCTCAAACTTCTCTATCCACTCTAGAATCACAAAGATGAATCAAGATATCTAGGAAAAGTATTGGTGGGAAAATATTAATAAAAAGATAACATAATATACATCAATATGTCTCATATGTCAGCAAGTGAAGGAATAAAGGAGAAAATATATGGGGATGATGCAATCATTACCCATACCAATATGAAAATTGGAAGAAATCACCGTGGACTCTTTCACTGAGCTTCCTAAGACATTGAGAGGAAAATATTATATCTGGGTTATAGTTGATTTTCTTACAAAGTCTACACATTTCATTATGATTCAAGAGGATTTTTCATTAAATCAACTTTGCTCGAATATATATCAGATATGTGGTGAGGATTCATGGTGTACCACTATAAATTTTATCTGATCAAGATCCAAGATTCAAATCTATGTCTAGGAAGAGACTCCAACATTCTCTATATACTAAGTTAGAAATTATCAGGACCTATCACCCTCAGACTGATGGCCAATCTTAGAAGACTATCTAGAAAATTGAGGACATGTTTAGAGCATGCTCAATATACTTCAAAGGAGGATGGGATCAACCTATTTCTTTGATTGAGTTCTCTTACAACAACATTTTCCCCTAAAGCATCAAAATGTCTCCCCATAAATACCTTTATGAGAATAGGTAAATAACATGTTCAAGATGTAATGAAGTTGGGTAATGAAAATTTGTTGGTCATGAAATGGTCAAGAAAATGATGGAGAAGGTTGAGACCATTCTGGAGCACATAAAGGCTACTTAGAGTTGACAGAAAATCTATGTTGATAATAATTTACAAGACCTAGAGAATGATTTTAGAGACCTAGTATTCCTATTCATATCTCTATGGAATAGAGTAATGAAATTTAGGATTAAGGGAAATCTTAGTCCATGGTACATCGGTTCTTTTGATATCCTTGATCACATCGGAGCGGTGGCCTACCAACTGGCACTCCCCCTTGACCTATCTCAAGTACATGATGTGTTCCATGTATCCCTATTGAAAAATTACATATCAAACCCATTTCATGTACTCAATATAGTGGTTGTACCATTGGATAATGGCCTCTCTTATGATGAGAATCCAATGAAGATCTTAGGTCATAGAGATAAAGTTCTATAGAAGAAGATAATGCACCTGGTAAAAGTGTTGTGCAGAAAGCACAAGTTTGAAGAAGAAACATGATAACCAAAGGAGGTAATGAAATAGAGTAACCCTCATCTAAATAAATTTGGTAAATAAAAATTTTGGGGGGTAAATTTCATAAGGGGGGAATATTGTAACGAACAAAACTATTATAAGTGAAATATCCATTTTGATTTAATTAAATGTCTTATTTTATAAAATGGATATAGAAAACACATGAACTAAATTTGTTTTATTATATACAATTGGATTTAAATAATCATTAATTATCATTACCATTGATAATATAGTTGTTGAACAATGACCACATGATTAGTATAAATATAGAGTTTTAAAAATCCTTTCGACATAGAAAATGGATGTGATGGCACTAATTAGTAGGATCATTCCCTATGAATCCCTTTTATCAGAGCATCCTTAGGAGATATCATTTCTAGGATTTTACTTTGACCAATACCAAGCTAGTATCCAAAAACTTAATCATGATAGAAACCATTTATAGAAGAAGTTCAATCTCATCGGGATCACAACCCAAACCATGTTCACCGAACGGTCCCATGACTGCCCCACCATCGCACCCCTTACTCTAAGGTCATATTATAGTGTAATAAAGGTATATGTATCAATACCCTAACAATATATTTATGTACATTATTTTTGTATTGATTAGTGAATATAATTTTATTTTATTACTATTTTTAAAGTGAAAATATTATTTTTGGTTAATATTTAAATTAAATTAGAAAATATATTTTTATGAATTAATAAATAATATGATAATAAAAAATTATTATTAAATTATTTTTATTAAATATAAATGATCATATAATTTTTATGAGGAAAAAGGTAATTATTACTAAGGTTTAAAAACTGTTTTTTCAAAACCAATCAATTTTTAAAAAATATCACTTTTTATTTTAAAAGTGAAAAATGAGAAATTTAGAAAACTAATTGGATAAATTTAATATTTTTTGGAATCAATAATTCAAAATTATCTAATGGTTAATTTTAAAAAAATTTCTAATATTGTTGAATTTTTGGGTAAAAAATAAATAGAATATAAATATATTGTGTATTTTATGACATCATAATGGCCCAATAGTGATGTAATAATAACTATAAAAGGAATATTCGGACAAATATATGTTTTACCATTAAAATTGGGTTATTTTATATTTTTTTGACTTATTTTATAAATCCTTAGTGAATCGTCCAAAATGTACAATATATTTTATGATTTTAGGTTGATTTCTTAAATACTGTGACTCACCTCTACATGAGAAAGGATAATATTTTAATATCCAAGGCCCATGGACATATAAGATAATTTTTTCTAGTCCTATTTGAAAATAACCATTTTAAAAACCCAAGGTAAAGTTTATGGGTTTTAATGTTTAATTATATAGATTCCAAAACCTAAATTTGTGAAATATTAAATAATTACCCTCTCATCTTTTATATAAACAAACCCATTCTCAAACTTATCTTCACTCAAAATACATGGACCATGTCCTTAAAAAATACTCCCATATCTTGAATCCTCTAATGAAACATTCTTCTCTCAAAACCCCCTCTATAATATTTTTAAGTCACACACTCAAGTAAGGGTTCCCTCTGTTCTCATTTCTATCTATGTTTCCATATATTGTTACACCCTTTTATTTTCATTTAAAAATAATGAGATATGTTTTATAACCTCACCCATACTACCATTATTATGTTTTAATAATGAGATAACCCCTTATATCTCACAAATACCTCCCATTTTCACCTATTACCATGCCAAAATTTCATAAGAGTTATTCCATTTCCCCTATTTTTCATGTTTTTTATTATGTTATGCCTTATATTTCCAAATTAATTTCTTTGGGAAATGTATTTATATGACCATATTACTTTAAATTTCATGTATATATGATGGTATACCTCTTTCTCTCTCATCATCCCTTATTATGAATTTTTATGCAATGCCATTATGCTACCGAAATTGTACTGTGATTTTCTATGACAAAATCATCGTGTAGTGAATACTATAGAAATTCCTCTATCAAGGGTGTTCAATTTTATAAAAATATTCAATTTTATTTAGGACATAAATGTATTTATTCTAAACCTCTTGATCATGGAATAAATTAATATGATGAATGAATCCATGCTTTATGATCTATTTGGCACACTTAAGTATCAGATTGAAATAAAAGTGACAAGTGAACCCAGAATTATATAGCACTCCAATGCAATGGGAAATGTTTATTATCATGATACTACATGTTCAAAAAAGGGTTTACCTAATTCATTTATGAGACTTTTTCCAGTATTATTTCTTTTATGTTTATCCTTGACATATTATATAATTTTTTATTTCGATGCCAGTTTTCCATTTTAAGATTTTCATGTTGTATCATGATTTTATGTTCATGTTTATCTTATTCTCAATTTATATGCCTATTGTCTAAAATTTATTAACATTATTATGTAATTACATGTTTTTTCCCTTAATGAGATATATATCACACACCTTTTTTATGTATGTCCCCATGTTATCCCCAACAATGTTATATACGAAGGAATTTTGTGGTCATGTAAAGGATGTTTTCAATAATGATGTTGTATTTCATATTTTAATTTTGTATTCAATGTTTCCACCTTCCCAAGACACAATACTTATCAATATTTTAGGTTGTATTAAGTATAAATTTATGTCATTAAATAACTCATGAATTTAATAAAAACAATAGGTCTGTTATACCCAATCACATAAGTCACATAAATTAATGTAAATTTTATCCCCCAAAGGGGATGGCTTACCCGATTTTTAAAAGAAATATTTTTCAAATGATTGTTATTTTTCTATATTCAATTTCAATGTAAAATTGATTAAAATGTAATAAATTGATCTTATTGATATAAAATTTATCTAAATAAACATTAAAACCAATCGAAAATATAATTTATCCTTAAAAATAAATTAGATGAAAAATTAATTTTGAATTAAAATTCAATATTTTCTCTATTAAACAAAAAATGAAACCTCACCAAAAATAAAAAAATGATAAGATGAAATTTATGTTATTATTTACAAAAATATTTATATGTTTTCATATAAAATTTATAAAAGGGACAAAAAATGTAGTTAAAATATGTTCTTCATTAAAAGTTGTTAAAAGTTCCTTTATAAAAATATGTGTTTTTATGAATAAGATATGGTTTATTATAATCTTTTTCATATCAAATATATTGGATTAATGTCAAAAAATATTTTATCAAATATTTAAAAAATATATATATATATCTCATTAATATCACTCACTTAGTGTAATTAATTTAAGATATTAGAATAAAACACCCTTTTGGTCATAAAAAATTTCTTTTATATTCAATTAGATTTTATATTAATTTATAATTAATTGTAAACCTATGAATTCATCATATATTTTAATAATTTATTAATAAAATCCATATAATATATATTAACATTTAGGTTAAGTTTTACTAAAATAAATAATAACATTTTAATAATATAATGTGGTTCGGTATAACCCTTTCTTGCGTGTAATGAAAGTCCTCAAAGAAAGTCATTATTTTATATGATGTAAGTTAAATAAGTGTTTGTGTGAATTTAAATCTATAGAATATATTAAATTTTTTTAAAATATTAACTAAATATTAGATTCTTGGGATATTATATCCCCTTACACATTTATGGGTTCATTTCATACACGCTATCCAATAAAAGTTACTTATTTTAGAATTTTGGGGTGTTACATCCTCCCCACCTTAAATAAATTGTGTCCTCATAATATAAATGTGATCTTGGTAATATGTTTTTTAATATTTTGTATTTTTAAGTCCCACCTCAAGAGAAGGTTTAATAAAAAATTACTTTAGAAAATAGAGAATGTTAAGTACAAAGGTCACATGGGCTAACATATAACTAGGTCTGTAAATATGTGGTCTTTAGTGGCCAATAGAGATATGTACATGTGGGAAAGTGTAAATATTTATAGGGAGTGATTTTGGTCATAAATCAAAATAATGTTAATGATAAATGGAATGTTTTGGGTGTAAAAATAAAAAAATATATGATGATTTATGAAACAATCCATTGAAAAAAATAGTTTATTATAGAAACATTTTTTTATAATTGTTTTAATGTTGAGTAATTATTTTACTACTCAAGTATACGGGGAGTTATAAATACTTGATACATTTCAATTTTATAAGAAAAATAAAATCTTTTGGTTGTTCTAAATCAAATTCTAATTCATACCTTACTTCTAGAAATGGATTTTAAAAAATTATCTTCGATTTCTAAAGAACTAAAATTTGCATTTAACAAATCATAATACCCATTAAAAAGTCATAATATTTGTATCTATATATTTTACAAAATCAATACAGTTAATTTATTAATATATAAACCAAAATAGCAACACTATTTGTAAATAATTAATATTTATTCATCAAATTCACTAAATAAAATAAATTAAAATTAACCAGGACATCACATAGGCCAGAGGTAGGAGTAAAACCACTATCATTCTTTGGTGATTGGTTCATGTCCTGTGGCCTTACTGGACTCAATGTGTTGTCACCCGGCATACATTATTTCCTTTTCTGAAACCATATTAATATAATATCAAAAATAATTATGATGTATATCTTTGAAATAATTTTAATCCCTATGTATCCTTTTAATTATGTTTTTCAATATAACCTCAATATATAAATACTTATACGATTTAATTTCAACCAACATCCTTCCTTGTTATATGGTTTATCCTAGGTAATTAATTATTATTACCTATTAAAATACTTTCTTAATGGTTTATAAAAAATATTAATTATCCTAAGTGTATCACGTAGGAGTGTCAAATCAAGTGCATGGTAAGGCTTGTTTCATGTACCAGGTTATGCCGAGTCATGCCTCACACACCTTGTCAGAGTTGTTAACAATAAGTAATTCTATTCTAGAATTACGTACACCTGTAGTATCTATATAAATACATATTTATACGAAAGAAAAATGATCTCAATATAACCAAAACTTTAGGATATTATTCTATAATTTTATTAAAATTCCACCATAGGGTTATGTTATCTAATTTATGTTTTCCTAAATATTTTTCTCAAGGATTCTGCTAAACATCCTTTGATAAAAAATTTGAAAACCCAAATATAGAAGGTTAGAGCCATTTTCTACTATGATTATATGAGAATTATTACAATGAATCAAATCCCGAAAGAACGAATTGTATAGTAGTCTTGGTAAAAGAGTTACATACATGAGTTATGTATTACAAATATATACACATATTACAACATAATTTCTTTAAAAGGTTATCCTTATTCCATCAATGATATCTTTTCATATCTCTCTTATTACACTTATTAGATTCCTTGGGAAAGGTATCAAAATAAGGATGAGATCAAATTATCAGTAAGGTCATATATATTGGAATAAATAATGATTCAATGAGTATTGAAAATGTGGGAAGGTAATAACTGAAGATACATTCCATGTAAAAAAATAAATTGAAAAGGAAGAGTGTAAATAATATGGAAAGGAAAAATAACTAAAAACACATAACACATAAATAACTAGATTTGTGAAAATAAATATAGAAAGGTAAGAAAATGAAACACATTCTATTTAATCAATAAAATTAGAATTATAGACTTGGTAATAGTGAAAAACACATGGAAAATAATAATTGAATCAAAATTAAGGCAATGTTTAATTATTGGATGTCATGTATCATGAACATTAAAACCTTTACTACCAAGAACTAACCTTCAGATTGTTTAAAAATACAGGTATAAAACCTTGTAATTTTCAAAACTAATTTGTCTCATGAGAACCACTAGATTCATCAAGGGGTTATATAAAGAATGTTCCCCACACATCACTTCATGTCAAAATAATTTTTCATACTGAGTAATTGATTTAATTAATAAACAATATGAATTATTAAATATCCATATTGAATTAAGAATACAGATTTATCAATATTTCCCCATATAATCAAATAACTCTCAAAGTAAACACTATATGTAAAAATTATACATGGTTTCAGAAATAAACATATCCATGATAAATGATATGGATAATTAGGGGAAATTCAATTTCTAATGATCATATGAGATTAAATATTTTATGGGGACTGAAAAATGAATCAAGGAAATGAATGTGAATATTATCCTTAGCCAAATCAGTCATAAACCATCCAAAATAGGAATAGGGATTGTATCAATACAATATATCCGAAGTTCAGTAAAAATTAATGGTTTATTCCATTTATTAATGGAAATATTATAAAAATATCTTTTAAAATATTCTTTTGGAGAATATTATTATTATTTTGAAAAAAAATTTAAAAATACTTTTCTTTGAAAATCACTTTTAAAAATCATTTTGTTCAAACAGTGAACTCTTAAAATTCTAGTGGAAGATTTTAAGAAATGATGGAGGGTATATCCATACATTCCATATAAGGTAAAAATAACATTCCATTTTCACCATAAAAAGGTTAAGAAAAATTTATTATTAGGAAATAGACAAGAATATTCCATTGAAAATAATTATAAAAGAAAAAAGGTTAAAATTATATCAAATAAATCATTATGGAATGTTTCAAAACATTTTGTAATTTTTTATAAAATATGTATTTCAGAAGAAAATAGGTTCTCCAACTAAAGAGAGAAATAAAGTTGGGTTTTCTTAAAAATATTTTCTAAATCATTTTGAGTACCAAAGAGTGAAAATGGTATTAATTGAAAAAATCCATGAACAACCAGGGGATAATAAAACTAAATTTTTTATTAAAGGATGATAAAATAATTTCCTTTAATAGATATTGATGTTTAATAATCGTAAATAAAATTAGGTTGTGAAGTAAACCCTTGAAAAATTATAAAATTGATGTGAAAATAAATAAATGAAAAGATTATGTGTGCCAAATGTAAATAAACATAAAAAAAGTGGAATTATAAAAATAGATAATAATAATTTTATTAAACACATATTCCTAGAATATTAATTACAATGAAGAAGTAATATAACCCAATTAAACTAAATCGGTTTATGAAATTTTTTTCCACTTGGGTAACATTAAGTGTAAATCCCCTTAGATGATATAATTCAAATTAAAACTCCAAATCTCATGATGAATGGATGAATCATGATATTATATAGAAACTTTCAAGTATATAAACCATATATATAAAATTAGGTGCAAAAAAATAAATTATTCCTTAAATAATGGAAATACTATTAAAAGCATGTTAAAATTATTCTCTATGAGGAATAATCTTTTAACAATCCAAAGTGTCTCATACCACTTTGAAATACTTAAATCATAATAACCCATGAGTTAAATAAATCTTATAATATCATATTAATAATGATATTCCTGACATAAAATATATAGGGTAAATATAGACACCATAAAAAGTGAATTGGTTCATGACAACAAATAAGACTCAGTGGAATGTAAATTGAGACAAAATCACTTACCCTGTGTTTCCTTTTGGGAGAACGTTTATTAAACTTCTATATAAGGGTGTTAGATATATTAAAAAACATATTAAATAACCACAATAATCTTTATAATATCATATATGATATGTTTATAAAATTTTATTACCTGTTTGTTAATAATCTTTCATTTTTTCACTATTTTAGGTGTTAAATGTCTTATTTTTCTAGTATGTTTTGACTTATTACTTGTTGTTCCTATAATTATTTCATCATATCTAGAATTTAAATTATGATTTAAATATAATATATATTTATTTTTAATAAATCAAAAATTTCTGGATATTAAATTAAATTCACCATTCATGGTGATGATACGTCGTACATACCCATGAAGGCTACATTCACTTCTTTTTCATATTTAAAATAATGAAAATTAATTGGTATATATGTATGTTTATATTATAATTATAGTATTATTTTATTTCATATATTTTTCATACGTTTAATAAATTCGTCCTTTATATGTTCCATGTATAGTGAGAACGAATCACATCGCTTTTAGGAGGTGGCAGTAGGCCAGACTTCCACAAATGATGTTATCATTTATTTAAAAAAAGGAAAGCATAAGGGTATGTGTTATATAAAAATTAAATAATAATAAATATATTATAAATATAATATAAAAAATATAAAAAAAGGGTTCACATCATAATTCTCATCTATGATAAGTGGTAAAAGAAAAATGAACAACTTCATTTTGCGAGGCTGTATTTATCCTTATAGAAAATTGAAAAGTTTGCTACCCATTATATGGATGTGTGTGTATGTTTATTTATCAAACATTTGTTAACAATATTTAATTATATTTAGGATACCGCTGTTATTATATAATCTTGAAATAATAATTTTTGAGGTATGGAGAATTAAAATAAAACAAAAGAGCTTGAGGAAGGATGTTACGACTTATTTGAGACACACATTTTCAATTGCACTGATAGAGATAATTGGATGGATTTATTACATGATAGATAACTAATTCCTTCTAGAGGCTTTATTAGATAACCTTTTAGTCCTTTTTTTATTTTTCTACACCATAGAACATCTATACACCGATGATAATATTCCATAATACGGAGTAGAAATGTCCAACCAAACTTTGGTAAGTAACATCTATGTCTACATAAGTCACAAATTATAGGTGGTGTGGGAAAATGAAATCTATTATTCTTTACTGTTCTAAACATTTATCATGTTAATTGTCCACTACTAACTACGTCTAAATGTGTGGTATAATTCCACTTTTGGGAGCCAATTCCTGCACCCTTATGTACCTCATTCTACTTCTTCTTGTCATGTGGATTACATTAATTTTTCGGGAATAACATGTGATTGATGAGGGTTGTTTTACTTAAATCATTTGTTTTTAAATAATGATTTTCTATTTTAAATTGGTTTTTAATAAATTAATTAAAATAATGAATTAAAATTCATGAAATGTGATTTTTTACTCTTCTTTTTTAAAATGGATTTCCACTTTTTTAGTGAAAATGGAAATTTATTCCAAAGAATGTTATATTTTAAATTTGGTTATTTTCATAATTTATGTGTGAAATTCCCTTAATAATTTTTGAACCATGCAAATTAATTCCTATATGTGTGGACGATTTGGTTAATTTTAATCCTCTCAATGTAGGTTATACAACATAGTAACTTGTGGTATTTAAGAGGGTGATAAATTTGGACATGAAGGATAGAATGGTTTATAGCTATCTTGCAAGGAAATATACAAATCCACTAACAAAAATATTTTATGAGAGGGATTTATTTTTTAGAGTGTTCTATTATCCTTAAGCCTGTCATATAACGATATCAGTATACTTAGTAATTTGATAATTTATGTTTTAGAATCCATGGTTACCCTGACCTGACCTACCCTAGGACTAGTTTCTTTAGTGGTCCTATTGGAATGTTTATTTATAAATACTTTTAGAAAATTTTCACTTTTAAATTCTTTGAAAATGGTTTTTTTATTATTTCTTTATAAACTTTTCTAAAAATAGTGTATGGCTATGGCTTTTTGAAAATTTTATTTTCTATATTTCATGCCTTGTTTTACAATAAAATATAATAATTGGATTTTTTTATAAATACTATGTTTAGAAAACATAGTGGGATAATACTGGTCTTGTTTTAATCACAAACTATTTATAACTTTTGATGTGTATATACCATAGTTTATCTGACCTGGGTAAAGTAAAGGATCTTCATGGTGACAACAATTATACATGTTTTCAGTATATGGGAGTTTGGTAGTGACATGGTGGGATGTTCACCCATATATAAAAAAGATATGTGTTTTGTAATGTTTTATGTAACATAGTTTACCTTTTATGGTATATAACTTGTTTTTTCCTTGTACCCTTTTTCATCCATTATCGATATTTTTTTCATGTTCTAATTATTTATTATATTCTAATTATACATTTTTTGGTTTTTTTCAGGGAAAAAATCATGACCAATTTCATTTTTTGGTACCCAGGAATTTATCACCTTCCTATGACAACCAAGAATGCCTGTATGGCCTTAAAAAATTTAGTTTAGGTGTCTAGTTTAGGGATGACCGTATTTTTTTCAAATTAGGGACTCCCCACTAAGAACTAGAAGTAAGATGTCATTGTGGGAAGGTGTTTAAAATTTTATTCAAGTAGGGTGTCTAGAGGTTATATTGTTCAGATGAGGTCCCTTGTAACTTAATATTGGTAGTGTTATCATATTTTTGGTCTCCCTTGTACTATTTGTTACTTCTTTAATGATAATATTCATTGTGTTCCTCATGGATTTGGACAAATATCCAGAACACATAATTTATGTGGAAGGTGAATGTTCCTTATATGACATGAATTATTTATTTGTTATTCATTACATTAAAAATATTTTTTTTGAAGGCCATTATTTGAATAAAACAAAATTTTAGAGGAGATCAGTTTTTTGGTTAGGGTTATTAGACATCATATTATTGAACTTTGAACCATGGGGGATATATATATCGAAATTTTCATAATTTGGTGATCGATGTTCCACACCATTTTCCACAATAAGTGGAATCAAATATAGGTTGCATATCATCTAGTGAGAAGTTTTTATAAATAATATTGGGAAACTCTACTAGGTTAGTACACTAAAATTTGAAGGTAAGACACCCAGAATACAATAGTGGTACTAGTGTGTTAGGAAATATAAAAAATCCTCCATAATACATTGATTCAGGTGGTGTGATCCATTATTAATATAGTATTAATAATATTGTTGGAAGATAGCTAAATACATATAAAATGCAGTCTCGATCTATTATATTTTTTAGATTCAGTGGGATATCACTATTTCTTGTGGATAGAATTGAGAAAAGTGTAACATCCCATTATATTTTACCATTCTCCCCCAGAGTGCATCCTCAAGTGCATTGTTCTTCTCCTTAGTGTTTCCTCACAAAAGTGAGGCCCCTTTCGGTCTATTTCTTTCTCCATTTGTCTCAAAATAACATCCCCCCATGGGGATCCTTGTGATGGTACATCTCCTTATGACTCGTTTCTTTCTCCATTTCTTTTTCATTGTCCCACTTTCTTGCCCCTCCTTGAATTTGGGATTTCAGTTTGTTGCGGTTCTTTTATCTTTCATGGTGTTTCAATTGAAGGTGGTTCAATGTGGAAGCCTCAGGACACTCCAACCTAATTCAATATGATGTTCCACCATGCATATCCAGGTCAGATCTAGGGCGATGGTTCATCTTGGTTTTTGGATTTTTGGTTCGGTGGTTGATGATTTCCAGGAAGACTCCTGTGTCAGCTTGTTCTATTTTTTTGGCTATGTTTTCATTCTTACTGGTATGTCATCATTCTGACCACTCCTTCATTCAAATATCTACCTTGAACTCAAATCCCTCGGATCATATTTTAGTCTAATATAAATTAGTGTCTTCTTCTAGTTTTTTGGATGTGATTTTTGATGGCCGAATGTTCCCATCACACGACCTGCTATGTGTTTCTTCTTTCTTAAAATTTAGGTTTTGGAATATTTACTGCTATGTTTTATGTTTTCATCTTCTGTTCATCTATGGACGTTTGGTACTTCTTTTAAAATATTTTATTTCCTTGATATTTGTTCTTGTATGAACCCGTTTTATGTTTAGTGAGTGGATTTTGTTAATTTTTTCGTTTGATGGTTGACTGAACTTTATTGATTCTAGTTTCTTAGTGGATGACCGAAACTCTCTAGAGATCTTCTGTGGCATTTAGATGGTGTGGAATATGGTCAGTGTTCTATTGTTTTTTTGTTGGACGGGGGTGATGTTCTCCGAAGACTGGTGTGTGATAGCAACGATGGTGTTGACAATATGACATGACGATGATGGGTATGGTAGGAGATAGGACATGATCATGGAAGTTGGGTTTCATGTGGATCAAGGGTTCCATGAATACTATGAATATTTTGAATTTCTAATTTTGAATTTCATTTTGGTTTCATTGAATTTGTATCCTATGTATAAATTGTTTTATGTTACCACTCATCCAAAAATCGTTTTATTTTAAAATCAATAAAAAGATAAATTTTTGTCTGGTGTAACATCCCATACATATTTCACACTATAATAACTATATCGGGTCCCCATGTGACCATATGTTCACTTACCCATATTCCAAAGGCTTATTACTAGTGTTAGTGGTCTAAATTGATTATGTGGGGAGACAATACCCACATATTAGAGTGTGAAATAACATAAAAATAGCTAAATATGATCTATTATAATAACTTGAGTATGTATAATCTAAAAATAATAAATCATACCATAATAAAATGGATTTAATTATATGGAGTCAATGCCATACTTGTATACAATGGTTGATCTCCAACTCGGTAGATCATAAGGGTAGATAAACGAAATAAATAAAGTTTATGAGGATCTACACCGTCAATGATCCATACCTAACCCACATATTAACCCTATCCCAGCCTATCCAGTGGAATGATCCAACTACTTTGGGCCTCTTACTATCTTAAATATACAATAAAGGATGTCTACTTGGGTCACCAAGTACAATGGCCTCCATAGATGGGTCTAAGAAAAACTCATCAGGAACCACCAATGTTGTCCCATACACAAACTATAATGTAGAGTATGTATTATTTGAAATAATAAATATAAATAAATAATTATTGAAGCATAAATAAATTAACACCACCCATCCCCATGTTTTCATCTGACATTATGGATCGACCATACCTTCTTCAACTATTGTTAGAGTATTTACAAGTACATACATTCTTCTGAAACCCATGGTCAAAAACTACATGCCCATGAAAATATATCATCTAGAAACATTGGGGCATCCCTTCACCATATTGGGGAAACAATTCATCCCTAAACTCAAGGGTATATATGTACCTTATAGGGAAAGAATTTCATCTAGTAACATAGGTTAATATCATCATCATATTAGGAAATAAAGTCATATGGTAACTCATGAGATGTTTTACACCCTATGGGAAAATATTTTGAATTAGAAACTTTGGGGAATATCCCCACCCTAATAGAAAATCATGTCATCTGGTGACTTAGGGGTGTCTTCCCACCCTGCTATGATAGAAAGTGATCTAGTAAATTAGTGTCAAATCTTCACCCTATTAGGAAATAAATTCATTTGGTCACTTAGGGGTGCCTGTGCACCCTAATAGAATATAATTCCATTTAGTTACTTAAGATAATATCTGCACCCTATTGGGAAAGAAAGTCATCGGGTAACATAGGGGTGTATATACACCCTAAAAAGAAGTCAATTCATCAAGTATCAAAGTTGAATATCCACATACTATTAGGAAATAAAATCATCCAGTAAACTAGGAGAATATCCACAATCTATTTGGAAAGTAAACAATATCGTATTTTAGGGGAATATACACACCCTACAAAGAAAGAAATACATCTTATAACTAAGGGGAGTATCTATACTTAGTCTAGAAGTAAAGTGATTTAGTAACTCATGGTAATATTCATTCCCTTTTGGGAATTAATGTCACAAAAAAAAAATAAAAAATTCCATAACAATTGAGAATGTCCAAGTCAGCCCATGTATCTTATTACATCAGCTGTGGAAGCGTGTCCAACCTGAATCATCCCCCATAATTTAGGTACACCTATCAAGCTCACGTACTATTCCCATCACTTTAGATATTTATGGATCATGTCATATATCCAAATTATAAGGTGAAACCATCAATAATCCGTACCAATTACATCACACACCCTCCCTGGGGTCAACATATTACCATGAAACCTACCATTATCCTATAGGTCACATCATATAATAGGCACCCTTTGTGGGCTCCATGATCCTCATCATATCTCTTGGAAAATCACTCAATAATCAAAGCAAATCATGTCCCTTGGATTCATTATAATTGTATTACATACTCACTGACCACTAATTCAATCCCATATGACACCTCTCTAGGGAAATGGAAAGAAACCTTAGGTTCTCTATACTTCCACTGTGAGATTTGGTTTGAAAAAAAAATATTTATATATATATATATATACATTGAAAAAAAGTGATATATACCAATTTAACCTTGAAAATATTTAAAATTAAAATTAAATCCAAAGATAATATTACACAAACATGAGAACCATAATGGTTTAGTGTATTTTAATCTTAGATACATGAAAATTTTGATATGCATATTTCTCTTTAATACTAATATATTATATCCACTTCTAAAAAAATCCTTTGTTAGACACATATTTATAAATCAAAGAATATAAATATAAGAAATGAGTGAATTGGAAATATATATATATGTGAAAATATTATCTTTAATTTCATCAAGTGATATATTATAATGATATGAGAGAACATTATTACGGGAGAAATATCTTATTTAAAAGAACATGAAAAACACAAGTCATTCATAAGGTTTTATATAAAGATATGTAATCTGAAATTAATAAACATGTACCTTGGAAAAGTGTTCAGAAATGATAAATATGACTTATAGAGCATAAAAATAGGAAAATAACATATAACTACTACATCCCGCTGGAATATAGAATAATATGTAACTATGATAAAAACCATAAAAATAGGAAATCATAACATTGTGAAAAAACAGGGTTCCCAAAATTGATGTTATATACAAAAAATATCCCCATGTTATATATTGTAAAAAAATGAACATGCTACATGTTATTAAAAAAAATCACAAGATATCTATTATGAACAAACAAAATTCCCAACTTACATGCTGTGAAAAAATAAAATTCCCACACTCCACAACATTATCTTAGGTTATATCAAACATTAACCAATTCATTTGAGGTATTTATGTCACACAAACCATGTTAAGGATTTATCATACCCAATCCATCATAGTGATTTTTTAGAGCCAAATAATCTCAAGGATTTTTCAGACCCAAAACATATAATAAAGAAAATAATACATAATTATTCCACAATAATTTTAGTATTCATCATTTAATCAATGTTTAATTAACCTATGTGATATAAACATGTTGTATGGAAACTTCCTTAAAATGTCATCATTATCATCCATAAATAGAGTGATGGTGAATGTTATCAGAAGAAATAATCCATTGTGTAACATAAGGAATGTTAAAAGATGTTGACATAGATGAGAAACACCCTTTTTATATTATTGGATAAGTCACTTTAATAGAAAAATAAAAATAATTTTTTTTAAAATTATTAAAAACTACTAATGAATTTTCTATTTAATACAAAATTCCTTTGATTATGATAAAACATTTTAAAAATTATCCTTTTAAACCAATTAAGGTTTCATAAAAAAATTTAAAAAGAAATATTCTTTTAAATACAATGTTTGAGAGGGTATAAAAATCCCCCAATTCTTCTTTCTTAATATCATATGCATTTAAATCCCCATTCGAAATAAATATTCCTATTTTAAAATCAAAATTTTACTTAAAAAATTATATTAATATTTAGTTTTATATTTATAGTCATTATGAATAAAAATAATATGAAAAAATATTTTAAAAAATGTAAATGAAGCTTCTAAAAGAATAATGATGATAATGGAAAAAAGAAATTGTATTAGATTTTTCAGAATATTGTTTTACTGTAGTCATAAAATATTATGTTATATGTCACATTAAAATATAATTCTCAAAAGGGAAAGTTATTTTTAAAAAAAAATTACTTTTAAAAATAATTTTCAAAAATGGATCTCTTAAAAGATATAAATGTTATATCATGGAATCATTGAGTAGAAGATAAAAAATACATATGAGAAATAGAGATCCTTTTTAATATTTTCAAAATTCCTTTATTAAAACCTATATTATAAAAGGGGTGATAAATAATCCATTTTAAAAGTGGATAATAGATGGTTATATACCACCATAAGTAAATAATATTCTTATTTAAAAATAAGAAAGGATAAAATCGGTGGGAAGAGTGAAAAATGACACATAAGAATATTTTCGAATTACGAGAGGACACAAATCATTCTAAAAATCATAAAATTTTAGGATGGAATAAATATATTAATGTATTCCATATAAAACTTAGGAATTTAATTAAAATATCATCACATAATATAATAACATAATCTTGTAAAACCTTGGTCAAAGTGGAATCCTTATGAATCAAGAAAAGAAGATGATTTAAAAAACCCATTTTGTTTTAGGATTTTTTTTAATAAAAATCCTCTTAAGAGAGAGTGTGAAATTTAACTTAAATACCTTGAATAAAATATAATTCATTATATTATTCAAAAATTAGGTAGTATACACACAATATAAATAAATTTATATACATAAAATAAAACATGTCTCAATGAAAGGAAATTTAGATGAAACACCTTTACCTTGTATTCCCAATTATGTGAACACTATATAACAAACTATATACTAACAATATCTCTATTAATAACTTATTTCATAATATTTTTTAATCTTTATTAATTTATTATCTAGTAAATTATAATAATTTATTTATAAACATTCTAGTTAGTTATATTTTATTATCTTCATCGGATGCTAAGAATTTTAATTGGTTTTCAAAAGATTTATAATGTCAATGTCCCTTATTATTAATTAATAAAAAAATCATATTTAAAAAATAATACAAGCTATTTTAATTTATGATTTATAATTATTTATAATTCTCTAATTTTATTCCAAGATAATTTGGGTCATGATTCACGAAGACAAAATTAGTGTTGTGCATGTTTCAATAAATTTGGATAATTTTTTTGTATACTAATAACAAATTTACTATTAATATAAAACTTATGAAACCATAAAATATAAATTATTTTATCATTAAATTATAAAAACACAAGTAGTTAATTTTTCATATTTATCTATGGTATAAACATATAGGATTGATCATGTAGGGGGTTAAACCGACCAAAACTTGAAAATTTTATAAATAATGGGTTAGTATGGTTAATAAGGTGATCACTTCAACATTATATAATTATAAAAAAACCATGATATTATTTATATTATTTAATTATATGACTAATATTTCAATATTATTATATATAAAATAAAACACTACATAGATAGAAAATAGTATGTGTCACTTAATGGAGGTGGTAGCCTGGATGTACACTTGATCGATGTCTGTATTTTGAATATAATGGGAGAAGGGTTATAATTGGTTTATCATTTAATATTCAAAATAATGTTATAAATATTTTATTTATATATTAAATACCCTTTATGATACATCCATGCAAAGAAGTTATTAAAAAACACGAATATATTGCTTCATGGAGGTGGTATTTCACACATAAACCTGAATAAAAATTTATTTTTTCTAAGGGATTTGAATGATGATGATTATTTAAAAACATATATGTATATATATAATACTAATTTAATAATTTATTAATTTTTAATGTTGGTTTTATGGAGAATTAGGGAAAGTAATATAGCCAATGTATTGGGATTTTTCCACAGTGATCTAATGGAATCATAATAAAAACCCTAAGTCTGTCACCCACATAAATGTGAGTGAAATGGGAGTAATATTGAGTGAGAAAATAAGTGGAAATAAACTCTAATAAATTAAGAAGCATCATTAAATACACCCCTCTTGAAGGGGTTTTATGTAGAAGAAGGGTTATGCCCATCCAAGTTCATCACTCACTAGAGGGAAGAAGAGAGGAGGGTGATGGTTTTGAAAGAGGGAAAATTGTGTATTTCACTTAACATTTAAACCTCATTAGGGGGGGGGGTGGGTAGAATGGATTACATTATGAATTTTACTACACAATGATTTACACCAGAAAACCCTCATGGATCCCTGACATGCCTGAAATAATAGGTAGTCCATTCACCATCTCATCATTTAAAATAGGCATCTCCCACAGTCGATGCTGAACAAAGTTTCCAACACCAAAACATCCCTGGGAATTTTATGTTTCCAATTTCCCACTCATGGATATCTAATTTAAATTGAACCATAAAATTCCCAAACCCCTATTTTTATTGTTTGGTGGGGTTTTCATGGGACCAATCCCAAACAAAATGATTTATAACAATACTCATCCTTATTGTTTTACCCTCCAATTTTTAGTCCACCACATCATGGTCCTCAACATAGTGGATTTCATAAAAAAAATATCTTGAGGGAAACTGATATTTTCATCAAAGTGTACATAAGAACTAAAAAATATGTTGGGCCTCATTACACATACAAACCCCCTTTCAAGGTGTTTTAAACCTTCGAGTCTTGATATGTACCTCAATTCTCAAAGATAACACTCACCAAAATTAAAAATTTCAATTCTCTATAAATTTACTTTAATGTGTGGACAAATTTCATTAAAATATCCCAACCATAGAACTTATTATCCTTGATAAATATCAACAACATTTCAATCATTTAACTCAACCTACTTAGGTAATCAATTTATAACAAATTAATCACATTCCACACCAAAAGGATAATTGATCATCCACTACAAAAATCCAAACATGAGGCACACTAATAATCCGAAACTGATATACCACTATTTAGAATCATTGAAACAATTAAATTGTACTTACATATTACTATATATCATAAGAAACCAAATATTTATCATTAAATTTATCGCTAGGCGTATGGAACTCCCCACCATATATCTCAACACATAAAGGGTGATTTATAATCCATAATGCTTCCCACCATTGGAATGACCTACCAAAACATACATCTAATGGTTCAACATCCCAATCAATTTAGTTCACATATCAATGCTTATGGCCATACATTAAAATATTGATTGGTCCTTCCTTGACTGAAAATTCTCATAATTCGCAGACACCCCTACCTTCATGCTATCATTCACCCAATCATGATAACTTAACTCCAAAAGTCATTATGAGATCATCCAAGTTATAATACAAACGTATAAAACTGAATTGTAATATAATTCCATGAATGGATAACCGACCAAATAAGCCAGCTACCATGATCTCACTCGATCATAAGCACACCATCGATTGGACTCACACTTGAACCATATCATAACCATACCATGCCTAATTATATTACATATACTCTATCCAAAACCATGCCCAAATATAAAATCATTTTTTTATAAGTAACCAAATATGAATTTTATTCACTCACTCATAATATTTCATATTCTACCATGATCTTCCGACTATTGGTCTCATCACATGTACAACACTAAAAAAATTGTTGGTCCTCTAAGACTAGTTATATTCTTTATCCATAGGATTATCCTTATAATTACTCAACTAAACTAATATAATAATATTAATTTCTCAATATATTTTTAGTTTCACATATAATAGCTGGGTGGACAAATAAAAAACATACAAGAAAATCAACATGAAGAAAAACAATGCTAATAATTCCAGACTCCCTAGGAACATCAACCTTAGAAACCAAAAAATAACCTACAATGATCTTAACTCCCTAAAATATATTAAAATGGACTACCCATTATTAAATTTTTTTTATAAAACACCTCAAGAATAACCTCAGTAGGTTTCAAAATCACGCATGGGTCACACCTCTTGAACAATGCTCACTGATCATGTCAATACTGTCCTCATCCATCGATGGTGTCATCATCATCATAGGAGATACACCACCTTTCTCATTAATATTTATGAAATCAATCCCATTATCATTTCATCAACCCAATTAAGGAATTATTACCCATGTTGTACACAACTTCTCACTAATTCATAACACAAATGTGTCTTGTGTAACCAGCACATGATACCTCATTATCAACCTTACTCAGTGGGTGTACTCTTTTATACCACCTAATCACATAAATTTATTCACGATCCCATGAGTTTCATAACCTTAATATAGGATCATACACCTAAACATATAACCATACTCCACTCATAATTCAATCATATATAACTGTAAGTACCTACATCACTCCCCTTGAAAATTGGATATTTCACATATTGCATGATTTACTGCACATTCTCCCGCTAACCCAGTATCATATCATAGTCAAAAAAGTATACATATGATCTATCCTAGCTATATATAACCATATAGGATCATAATTCTAAAACCTCATCAGAAACCACATCCAAAACAACATGGATAGACATTCACATATCATTGCCTCCAAATACTGCCTTCATGCCAATAAAAATCTATTAGATTTGTATCTCAAAATTTCAAGAAATCACAATTCCTGTACAACACACTTGGAAACAATGCATATGTAGTGATATTATAAAAATTATAATCTTTAAATTCATCCCATATTTAAGGTAATATCGGTCTCGGGATATCCCATCTCCATCAGGTTACCCTTGTATAACACAACTCATCACTCAGCTCACAAATACCCCAAGCCACATCCATAAATCTACTAAGATATCTTATATAACCAACAAAATAGGTCCCAAATAGGTTATATTAAACACCTCTCAATTACTATTCTATGATATTACATGGAAACACATGTGTTAGTACACCCACTCTAAGAATCTGAAAAACTTATAGCATCACATTCCATATCATCAACTCATACCTTGGCACTGATTCACATTGGTAATTTATATATGGTACTTGTCCATCAAGAATCATAATTTCCAACAAATACATATAATATAATCTTACTATGATTATATCTATTGAGTATATCAAAATCATAGGGTTCAAATTGGTGTAATTATCATGTATCACCCATTCATAGAATCCATACATATATGTTTTTTGAATATAGTGTTCCATACATAATGAAAGGAGATTTTTTGTTACAATAGGGAAATTTTAAAAACCATTATAAATCATAAATCCCAAAAATAAAGTGCATCACACATGTTGATATCATAAAAATATAAAATTAGAATCCAATAATAACATTCCCACACCTTGGGTGGCATAGAAATCCAACCATATGTGTGGTTAATGACACACTAGTCTGATGACAAAAATAATCTCTAACATATAACCAATCAATATATACCATATCCAAAATAGTAATAAAAAATAAAAAGGGTACATTGATTTAAAATTTTTGCACCCCCACTCGTATTCACTCTACAATGATAGAATCGGGTCACCACAATATCTTAGGAACACCACATCATATGTTTGAGGTTGCTGACTAGTAGTAGGGGCCTTGGGTGATACTTTAGGAAGAATATAATCCCATATTAGAGTGTAAAATAGTATAAAAATAACTAAATATCATCCATCACAACAATCAGAGTATGTTCAAGTAGTAACCAAGAAGTTATTATATAATAAAATGGAATGGAATATGAAAAAATGTTTTCATTATAATATTTAAGGACTAATATCACCCTAGGATGATCAATTGGACATATAAAACAAATTAATAAAAATTTAAGTGGATCTACGACATGCCCAAGCCATACCTATTAACCTCCTGACCCCATACAAGACTATATGGGTAAATTATCTATATTCTTTGGTCCACTTCCCAAACTAACCTTTGATCTGTGATATTTTCTTAGGTACCCATGTTCCATCTATTCGTGTGGATGGAGTGATTTCAACTTAGTAGGTCCCCACTAATGTGATCCCACACATAACTAGTGTTGTAGTGTATGTGTTGTTGAGACCTGATACTGATCCACCAGGCTTAGTGACTAACATGATGGGTATTTGTTTTAAAAGTAACCTAAAAAACATTTATTAGAATAGAGTAATTTTCACCAATCTAGGTTCTGGAGTATTAGGTACAAAATTCTCACATTTATTTGAGTTACAACAATAATATAAAGAAACAAAAATCCATCTACTATTCCACAACGCAAAAATGATGACATCATACTTTGGACTCCAAAGAGACATGCCAAAATAATTTTAAAACAAGAGATGAACGTTAAATTTCCCAGTAAGGGGTTTTAAAACCATTGATAAATCTTTTTATTGATACAATTTGAAAATTATTTCAAAAAATGCATTTAAAAATATCTTGTTGAAGATATTATTTGAAATCACTTCTACTTTGAAAATACAATATCACTTAGAAAATACTTACATTCGAAAATTTCATTAAACATATGATAGTGTTTCTATGAAAAAAATACATAAGATTCTGAAAATAAAACACTATTCTGAGGCCACATGAATCGTTTATGGCTGTCTGGGCCTACTTACTTAGCGAAGGTTGGGTTAAATCCACAATTCCCTTCTATATTTACAATGATGAAGGGCCAGGTTTTCTGAAAACATTTTAATCATGCTATACTTATATATATACTTTAACTATAGTTTTTAATTTCAATAACATTTCAATGAATTAAGATACACATTCACTCTTATAATTATATGCATATGAACTTCCACTATATATAAATTAAATGTTTGGTTACCACCAAATCTCTTACCCCATATCCTTTCATGAACTATCTTTGTATTCAGAATTACTTTTATGAATTATTTTTATTACTCTTATAAAAAGTGGACCTTCTTAATATAATCATAATATTTATTTAGGTTACCCACATAAAATTTTAAAAGAAATGTTTAAAATAACAAAAATTTCAATGATGTTCTCATAATTATTAATTTTGGAATAAAACTTTGATATTTAAATATAAACCATGAATTTGTTATCATTACAACAAATGTCAACGTAATCCATAAACACATGGCCATGAATATATGTTGATGCGACACCCTTAATTTTAATATACAATTATGACATGTTATGCACATTTTTTGAAAAATGATAATAGAATTATGAACATGAATATAAAAATTCCATCTATATATAAATATATAAATTAATATATAATTGACATCGAATCTATAATGCTCATAATCACAGAATGAATTCATATTTAATAAAAACATCAATAAATGAAAATATCCACTAAAATAAATTCATATGAAATCAAATTAAAACACAAACTGTTTTATATACATATATATATGTGGAATAATGGTTTTGGAGATGTACATAGGAATAATAATACTTTAGAATAATTAGGTCTTCAACGAAACAGCCTATTATACCAAAATAAATTATATTTAAACAAAATAAATATACTCTATTACAATATTAGTTGTCAAAAATAATTAAACATAATTGGATATATATATATATATATGTTTATATATATACACCCTTTAAAATAAAAGATAAATTGTATAAATTGATAAATAAACTGAACGAAATATTTACGATAAAATATGTAATCCCCCGTGCAAAAAATTTTTGAAAACATATTTTTCGATAATTAAATAAAATGATACCTTGCAGATTTGATAATATATATACATGTTGTTTGTAAATCCCACTCCAACTGACCCATAAATTAAACTCATAAAAAATGAATTATGACATCAATAATAAATATAAAAGATCATAATATATCCCTTATATGATTCTGTAGAATAAAGGACCAAAAATCAGAGAATAAAATTAATATATCACTTGCTATAAGTTTGAAAAAAAATAAATCCCTTACAAAAACTTAAATAAAACATGATTTGTACAATAAAAATAAATCCTTACAAGAAGAACACAACTTTGATAAATTCAACTCATTACTAATTTGAAAACAAAAAACCATAATTGAAATCATAATTTTCACCATTACCTATAAATTAAACTAAGTTAGTGTATTGTAGGAGCCAAGAAGGACCTCATCATGTACATTATTTCTATGTTAATCTCCTCACAAGGGTGTGAAACACCCCAAAAGAGTGTTTGACACCTCACCTCAGTGTTCATAAAAAAAGAAAGGGGGTAGTGCCCCATGAACTGTTTTCATTAGACTCTGGATTTATATGGATGACTCCCATACACATAAATGAATACAACAGAATAATCGAGACTCATTACTGGTGGTCTTGGTTAAATTCATGATGAGAAGGTTGAATTGAAAATATATTTATTATATAATAATTGTTTCAAGTTTGATTTCAAAGGCTCGACAAAAAGAGAATGGACAAGAATAATCATCAGTGGAAACCATTAAAAAAATAGAGAAAATGATAGATCAAAAAAATTATATTATATTAAAGATTTTTGTAGCTACAGGATTAGAAAAAATTTTGGGGATAAAGACAGATTCTCGAAAAATAATTTTTAAATGAGACTATCAATCACAGATTGATGCATATAATATCTACATCACGCCAAACATGATAACAAAACTAGATTGACAATGAAGGAATTTCCGACAATGAAATAAAAAGAGATACAGTGAACATGAATAAAAAGATAAATTGGACACCTAAAATAGAAATCAGAACACCTACCTTGGTAAGTTGAAGAAGAATTAACTTGAATAACCAACCGAGTTTGATTCCAGTCAGCGTCACTCAGACCGCGGATGAAATTAGAACCCTAAGCACACATTGAAATCCCCATGCACATTCAAACAGTAACCATCAATGAATGAACTCACTCGAACTCCCATGTGTATACCTCAGGTTGGTCTTAACCTCTCCTAGCCTGTGTGATGCCACTCGAGTCTCCCTGCTTTTGAATCAACTCCCCTCTCCGCCGGTCAGACTTAGCTTCTGCCCACCCTAAAGATAAGAAATCCACTCCTGAAACCTACAATGCCTCCCCTATTAATGTTGAAACATTATCCCCTCACAAAACCTAATTTATCATCTCCTATTGTTTTAAAATTTTATTTTTTATTAATTTAATTTAATTCCTTTTATAAAATAGAATTTAATTTTCAGTGAAAAACAAAATTTGAATAAATTTATACATGTATTTTATATTTGAAAAATAATTTTTACTTTAAAATAAATAAAAATGTATTTATTTTAATTATTAGTATTAAACTAATTAATTTTATCTTTAATTCAAAATTTTATTCTCATAATTCAAAACAAAATTTATACTAACATATTATTTTAATATATAAAATATGAATAATTTTAAATATTTAATATAATTTTTATAAAAACCCAATTTATAATATTATTATTATAAATATAATTATGTATTTATGAAAGTTGTCATTTAGTCGTAATTGGAAATTATAATTTCATATGAATATATAATTATATACAAATTTTTGCTAAAAATAATTTATTAAATAACCTTAAAATATTTTTTTCTTCAAAATAAAAAATAAAAAATATTAATTTTAAAGGAATTTGAATTTGATAAATATTACTTATAATTGTTTTAATTAAATTATAATAAAATTATGTGAAATATTAAATTTCAATTATTATTTTTTGAGAAAATATGCTTAAAAATATTATTAGTTTGTTTCAAAAATAAGTTAATCTATTAATTAAAATATTTTTAAAATAAAATGAAGATTATAATTTATGGGATGTTACATTATTCCCCGTCAAAAGAAATGCGTCCTCACAATTCATTTCTTAGACTCATATTTTTTGAATTTTCCATCTTCCGAATTAAGAAACACTATAACCGCTAACTCTAAAATATACCACTTAGATAACAACATCTAATCTACCAAGTTGTCTAGACCATTTATCTTATACCAATTGTAGAGACCCGAGCCTGAGCCTTCAGACTCAATGCCTGAAATGCTACGTATTCTTTTAAAAGGAACATCGACAATATTTGTTACAACAAAGGACCTTTCACTGGTCTAGGTTCTGGAGTATTAGATTCAAAATTCTTACATTTATCAGAGTTGAAACAAAAATAAAACATATCTAAAAGACATTTATACTTCCTCAGTGCGAAAACAATGATTTCCTACTTTGAACTCCAAAGTGACCTATGAAAATTATTTTAAAACAAGAGATGAGCGTTAAATTTCCAAATAAGGGGTTTTAAAAACATTGATAAATATTTATAAATATATTATTGGGAAATAATTTCAAAAAATACATTTAAAAATATATTTTTGAAGACATTATTTTAAATCACTTATGCTTTGAAAATAATAGATCACTTATAAAATACTTAAATTTAAAAATTGATTTAAACATATTTCAGTGTTTCTCTGAAAAAATTCCTAATATTATGAAACAAAACACTATTATATGGCCACATGAATCATTGAAGTCTATCATAGCCTACTCACTTAGATAAGTTTGGGTTCACCCCCCCAAATTCACTTCCATATTTACAATGATCATGTTATAAGTTTTCTTAAAACAAAATTAAGCTTGCTATACTTATATATATAATTTCAATGTATTTTTTTAGTTTGAAAACATGTTTATTCATTAAGATACACATACAATATTATAATTATATGTATATGAACATCTAATACATATAACATACGAGTTTGGTTACCATAGAATCTCTTACCACATAGCCATTGCATGGACTATCCATGTATTCAAATTCTTTTCATGAATTAATTTTTTTGATCTTGTAAAATGATTCTCTTCTTAAAATAATCATATTAATTAATTCAGTTCTACACATAAGAGTTTTAATGATAAATATATAATAACAAGACATTCAATGATGTTAATATACTTATTAATTTTGGAATCAAAAATTAAAATTTAAATTGAAACCATGAATTTTTTATAAATTGAATGAATGTTCATGTAATCCATAAATTCATGGTTAGTAATATATGCCGATGTGATGCCCTTAATTTTAATATACATGATGACATGTTATGAAAATTTTATAAAACATGACAACAGAATTATATACCTATGTATAACTATTCCATCCATATATATATATATATAATTGACATTTAATTTATAATGCTCGCCACCACATAATAAATTCATGTTTGAGGAAAACATTAACAAATAAGAATATCCATTGAAATAATTAATATGAAATCAAATTATAACATAAACTAGATTATATACATATATATAAGTGGAATAATGGTTTTGGAGATGTACTTAGGATTAATTATCTTTGAGAATAATCAGGTCCTTAATGAAACAACCTCTAATACAAAAATAATTTTAATTTAAACCAAATAAATAAACTCTATTAAAATATTAGTTCCCAAAAATAATTAAACATAATTGGATGGATATACATTTATATATGTATAAACAGATATATATGTATATATATAAAACCTTGAAAATTAAACAAAAATGTTATAACATGATAAATAAATTAATCAAAATATGTACAATAAATTATGTAATCCCCCTTACATTATGTTTTCAAAATATATTTTAAGATAAGTAAATAAAATTACCCCTTTAATATTTGAGAATATATATACATGTTGTTTATAAATCCAATTCAAACTGAACCATAAATTAAACACTTACAAAATGAATTCTGAAATTAAGAATAAATATAAAAGATCACAATATCTTCCTTATATGGTTAAGTTGAATAATTAACCAAAAAACCAGAGAGTAAAATTAACTTATCATTTGCTATATGTTTGGAAATAAATGAAATCCCGTTCACAACCTTAAAAAAAACATGACTTGTAAAATTAAAATAAATCCTTAGAGCAGAACACAACTTTTATAAATTCCACTCCTTACTAAATTGAAAATCAAAAACCATAATTGAAAACATAATTTTCACCCTTACCACTAAATTAAACTATGGAAGAGTATTTACAGAGCTGTGTAGGACCTCCGCAGGTGCATTATTTCTATGTTAATTACCTATGAAGGGTATGGAACACCTCAACAGAGTGTGAAGCATCTCACATCGGTGCACAAAAAATTAAAGGAAGAGGGAAGTTCCATGCGCACTCCTTTTATTGGAGTCTGGATTTATATAGACAAATCTCATACACATAAATGAATACAAGAGATGAATTGAGACTCATGATTGGATGTCTCAGTTAAATTATTGTTGATCAAGCTAAATTGTAAGTATATTTATTGTATAATCATTGTTTAAAGTTGGACTTGAAAGCATTTACAAACATAAAATGGAAAAGGATGTTCATTAGTAGACACCATTAACAAAAATAGAAAACGATAGATTAAGTAAATTTATATTATATTAATGCGTACTATAGAGGGAATATTAAATTAAAATTACAGGGATAAAGACAAATAGTCAAAAAATCATATTCAAATGAGAATATCAATCATAGATCGGTGCATATAATATATGCATCACATCAAACATGATAACAAAATAGGATTGAAAATGAAGGAATGCCCAAAAAAAAGAAGAGATCTAACGAACATGAATAAAGTAGATATATTGGACACCTACAAAAAAAAGAAAAAATCTTTCCTCGATAGGTTGAAGTAGAACAAAATTGAATCACCAACTGAGCTTGAGACTAGTTCAAGTTGCACATACCACAACTGAAATCATAACCCTAAGTGAACTTTGAACACTCTAAGCATGGCCGAACAATAACCATTAGCGACTGACCTTGCTCAAACTCCCATGCATAGACTTCATGTTGGTCTCAGCCTCTCCCTGCCTGCACGATGCTGCTCTAGTCTCCCTTGTTTTGGATCGACTCACCTCACTGATGGTCAGACTCAGCTTCAGCCCACCATGAAGAGAGGAAATCCCCCTGAAACCTAGAGCACCTCCCCCACTCATGTTGAAACCCTATCACACACACAACCCTTTTTTCATCTTTTTTTATTTTAAACATTTATTATTAAAATTCATTTTCTTTTATTTTTTAAAATTGAATTTAAATATTAGTTAAAAAAATTCCAAATAAATAAATATATATATATATATATATATATATATTAAATTTGGAAAATATGTTTTACTTTAAATTAAATAAAAGTGTATTTATTTTAATTATTATTATTAATATAATTAATTTCATAATTAATTAAAAAATTTATTCCCATAATTCGAAAAAAAAATTATACCAACATATTATTTTAATATATAAAATATAATAATTTTAAATATATAAAATACATTTCATAAAAAAATTTAATAATAATATTATTATAAATAAATTTATGAGTTTATAAAATTGTGATTTAGTTCAAATTCATAATTATTATTTCATATGAATATATAATTATTAAAAAATTGATAAAAATATTTAATTAAATAACCTTAAAATATGATTCGTTATTCAAAATTACAAATTAACAGTATTAATGTTAAATGAATTTGAATTTGAAAGCTATTAATTATGATTTTTATACTTAACTTATAATTAAATTAATTAAAACACATAATTTCAGTTTTTTAGATAAAATCTCCTTAAAAATTATTTTTTAATCATGAATTTAACTATTTATTAAAACATTTTTATAAAAAAATAATGTTTAGAATTTTTACGTCGTTACATGTGCTGCATGGAATGATCAATATTAAAAAATAAATTACTATTGATGTGTAAAAAATAAGAAACATCAATCTGTTGGTTCTCATGTGACTCTATAGATGAAACATACCATCTTCGGTCAGTATATGAGTGTCTCTAAAAACATACATTATTCTGGAACCAGAGGGTATGTGATACCCATATAGTAAAACAAATAATCCAAAAACATGGTAGAATATCGACATAGTTTTGGGGTATCAACTCATCAATTAACTCAGTGGAAGATTAACACCATACTAAAAAATTAAGACATTAGGTAATTTAGAGGTGTTTCTGCACCCTACTAGGAAATTAATATATATTGTAACTAATGGGTGAATCTACACAATACCAGGAAATATATTTATCTATTTAACTAGGGGTCTGTTCACACCTATTAGGGAAAAAAGTCATTATGTAACTAATGTGCATATATGCACCGAATCAAAGCTTCCATCCCTATATTAGCTAATTTCTTTCATCCTATAAGAAAATATAGTCATCCAGGTACTCATGGGTGTATCAACACCCAGTTGGTATAGAATTTCACATAGTAACTTTTAGGTGTACCACCACTCTATCGGGAAAAAACGTTATTTGGTGATTATGGAAAATATTATCACTATTTAGTGAAATCAATACATCATGTAACATAGATGTGTATCGACAAATTTTAGGGAAAGAAAGTCATCTAGTAACTTAGGGGTTTATCTTCACCCTGACTCGAAGGAATTTTATGCGGTAACTCAAGAGAGTATCCACTACCTATCAAGGAATAAAATATTCAGGTAAATAAGGGGAGTATCCTCACCCTGATGGAAAATAATTTCACGTGGTATTATGTATGAATTCTTGATCAAAAGATAATATCCAAGGAATCCCATGTATCTTAATACAACTTAGTGGGAAGTTCATCACACATGAATCATCTCCCATAACCGATGTCATCCTCTAATGTGCATGACATATCCTCATCCCTATAGAAATATCTGGATCAGATAATCGATTAAGGTTATAAGGTGAAACCAATAGTTATCACTACCAATTATGACACACACTCTCTCTCTAGGTTCAACATATCATTCATGAACATATCGATCCCCCCTATGTTACATTGTATCATAGACACATTTTTCTAGCTCCTTTACCTATATAATATCACTATCGTCAATAGCCATCAGTCTGAAATCATCTCATCCCTCATCATAATTATAATTATCGTATGGACTCACTTTCATACAATGTAGTCCCATATGTCACATATCTAAAGATATGATAGGAATACCATCTCAATTCAAAACTCATATTAGGATGGTTTTCACAACCAACATATCCTTCAATATCTATAGATTCTACCCACCAATATAATAACATCTCAACGTGGAAGTATTATGAGCCCCATTCTCATGTCAACTATCTCAATGTCTTAGGATTCTCAAATTTCATGTATATCGTACTTCCGTCAACAGTCTTAATACAATTCACAACAATACTGCATGGAATCAAGGGAACTTATGCTAAGGGACACTAAATATCATTCAGTAAATTTTTTTTATTTAATTTTAACCCATTTGGGTCCATATATCTCAAGGAATACAATTTTAATCATTGGTGAAAAGACCACATATCATTTTATTAATAAAACAATGAATAATACCATATGGAAATAAATATATATCATCTACCTAAATTTTATAGTTATTCACTTTTTAATGTGTAGCCTGAAAAAACTCGATTGAGCTCATCCAACCCTAAGCATCCATTATCAATTAAAATATGTCCCTATCTAAATAAAAAATTCCGAATAATTATTTAGAAAAATATATAATTAATTATTGAAATCAATTACACTAATTTTACAATTATTCATAACAATAAAAAAATCATCGATCATCCTCATCACAAAAGAACCATGACCACCAATCCTTATAGGGACCACAATAAACTCTCTCTACTGTCTTGAGAATAATACCTATCATTAAACATTATTTCAATCAAAAAATTTATTTAATTTAGTACAAAAAACAATATAATGTAATATGAAAACATAATTCTAATGCAATGATGTGTGATTATCATCTCAAGATGACATCAATACAAGCCATTCCAATGTCCCAAAATAAAAGGATGATTCAACCTCTTCCTATGGAATCAAAAAAAAAATCTATGTATATTCACCAAAATGAGGGGGTCAAGGGAATAAATAATGGTGGATAATATAGGTGGAACTCACCTCTAATGAAATAATATACACCCTAAAATCCACCCCACATTAGGGGGTTTTAAGGAGAGGATGGTTGGATAACCTCCTTGGTTTGTATCATACAATTAAGAATAAGAGATAAGGGTTAATGGTTTCAAAATTAAGATGGAAAACTTGGTATTTAACAAACCTTTTAATAAACATTGGTCATAAAAATGGCGTGCACTACGTCATGGTGTGCCCCCATTTATCTTCTAAGGACCATCTTTATACTTGACAAAATGGATAGGCCTCTCCTACATCACAATTTCGAAAAGACAAAAGCCAATCTCCTATGCTCTAGGATAACAAAAATGGGCACTACCATGACTTTACTTGGAAATTTTCCAGTAATATTTACCACAGGTAGAGCTTCTTATCAAAATAGCCACCGAAATGCACCGGCCCTAGGAACTACGACATGGTGGAGTTTACCGGAAACTTAGCCCAAATGAAATTTCTAATAACTATTCTCATACTGGGTGTTCCCATTCTATAATGGGGACCACCATTCTGGGGTTCTCCACATGGTGGAACATCTAAAGTTGAAACAACTATAGGTCCCTCCAAATTCACACTAAAGCCTACTCAAGAACACGTAACACCTCCCATTCCACATTCCATGTCCAACAATTACTTATCAAGGTGATATAAACATTATAATCTTGAATAGTATGATAAGAAAATACCTCACTAGACTTAAAAATTAATGTTTGTTCTAAATTTTCAAACTTGTATGAACATTGGTATTTATTACCAATAAGTTTATCTTTGATGTTTTTCGATATTGGAAGTTATGGAATTTGGAGGCTATCCATTTTTTTACTCTTTTATATTTCATATGTTTCATATGATGGAGAATTAACAAAAGGGATATGTTCTACAAAATAAGAATTCATGATGGGAAAACATAATAAAATGTTCAAGAAGGTGAATCTAGAAAAATGGTACATGGTATAAAAGGTGAGCGAATGTTCAATTGTAAATTTCATGTAAAATGAAATGAAATTATTTATGTTGAATGGATAATAAATCTAAGAAATCTAGATGGTTCCCCTATTTCACATCCAACATTATGGATGAAAAAGTAAAATTGAAATTAAAATATTTTTTCTGAGAGGTATATTCTATTCGGGTTAACTTTTGGAGATTCAAAAAATCAAATAGCTAAGAGGAAGTATATTTATTACAACCATGTGTTCACAATCCCACCCTGAGTCAGGTCTTTTAATTTTTTTTTTCACATCACTCAACATCTAAGAAAAGGGAATAGGTAAATATTTTTATAATATTAACTTGAGATGTGGTCATGATCATTAGAGAAAGTGGTGATCAAGGAGTGTAACATGCTCATATTAAATAGAGAATGACACTAATGATCAGTAAGATAAGTGAAGGAATATTTACCTAAGGGGATCATGGTTATGGAAAAATCTGAAAGTAAATTCTTGATATTCTGATGTTGTATAGTTTTGGAATCTTGTGGTTCTGTAATGGAAATTTCATTCAATGAGAAGTTATAAGAAAATGTGTTATTGTCATGGAAAAGAGGCAATAGTGTATTAAAATATTTACCATTTCTATTTTTTTAATCAAGTTTGTTATATGATTGAAAAATATTCGAAGAATCAACACATGAGTGAGGGTGTTTTAACCCCAAGAATATGTCCAAGGTGTGTTTAGACCTTCATCAAGAATGAACCATGATGTTTTGGATACTGGAATAAAAAAAGATATTCATGAATATCACAATAGAGTTTGTGTGTTCACAGTAACATTGCATATATTGTATGATATAAAAATGGTGGAGACTTTGTTTTAAGGAGAGTGGACATAGAACATTGGAATATATAGAGTAATGCCTGATGAATTTATTTATAAAGTCTCTTTTTTATGGACTCTATGTATAAGAGTTGGATATTTTTTCTATCTTACCAAATGTCTTTTTGAAGTCAACTATGAAAAAATCAATGTTAGAAGTGGGATAATCCCAAGTCTCAAGTGTGATTATTTTCAAGGTGTGTTGATGAAGACATTCATGTTTTACAACTACATGTTAATTACATTTTGATAGTTTTCAAATAACCATAAGGGACTCTATAATGGGTTTGTGCCTTTTATGATTTTTGGATTGAGGAAATAATGTATTGGGGGGAGAGGAAAAGTTTTTGCATTAGATGAAATGAGAAATGATGACCATATAGTTCCAATATTGTTTTAGGGGGAGTTATTTGATTGGATAAGGATGAAATTTATTGACATTGAGTTTTTAAATGGAAGTAAATTGTACTTGTATCATTGATGTTAATTTTATTTTTAAACATTTGGAAGTGGTAATAGCTTATGGACGGATTCTTAAGAAGTATTGGATCCAAAATGAGTGAGTAATTATGAGATACACTTGGATCTGAAAAATATCCAGCCCACTAAGGCCCTGAGACCGGACGGATTCAACGCCCTTTTTTTTAAACAATATGGGGACATCATTGGTCCCGACATCTGCAAAATGATTAATAGTATATAAGCAGGTAATTCAAGCATTTATTCCATCAAAACAACTGTCATCGTCCTCATTCCAAACATTATGAAACCTCTAGGGATCCCTGATTTTAGACCCATCAGCCTCTGCAATGTCTCTTATAAGATCTTTTCCAAAATATTTGTCAATCGGTTGCGCCCTTGGATTCCTGATATTATCTCCAAAAACCAGAGCACCTTCTTGGCCAAGATACTAATTAATGATAATGCAATTTTGGTCCATGAAATGTTCCACTCTATGAAAACTCGCTCCACCGTAAAAATAGAAACCATGGCCTGAAAACTAGATATGAAAAAATCCTACGATAAAGTGGAATGGAAGTTCTTAAAAGTTATGATGATGAAAATGGGTTTTTTCACTAAATGGACAGATATTTTCATGCAATGCATATCGACTAAATCCTTTAGGATCAAGGTCAATGGGGAGCTTACCAGAGGATTCGCCCCAACCTGAGGCCTGCACCAGGAAGATCCCCTCTCCCCTTTTCTTATCATCTTGGTGGATTATGTTTTCTCTAACATTATTTCTAGGGCTGCTTCCTCTAAATATATTCATTGGGAAAACGTCTTCCATGAAATCCCACTAGTGTAAGATCTATTCTTCAATGAAGACTGCCTCCTTTTCTCTCAAGAAACTTTGAATGAATATCAGGTGATCAGCCAGGCGATCCAACAGTATGAGTGGGCGTCTGGACAGTCTATTAACCATGGGAAATCAGAAATCTCTTTCAGCACAGGGGTGCCTCTTTCCCAGAGAAATTGAACTTTGTTCATCAGTAGGCATCCACATGGTCGATAAACATCAAGAGTATCTCTGGATTCCCATGGTGATTGGCCAATCCAAAAAAGAAATATTTGCTTCTATGGTGGACATGATTGAGAAAAAAATTCAAGGCTGGACCCCAAAAATCATCTCCAAATCTGGAAAAGAAACCCTTATTAAAGCCATCATCCTGTCTATCCCCAGATATTTTATGTCACTGTTTAAGCTTCCGACGACCATCATCAATCATATCCATTCACATACTGCCATCTTCTGGTGGGGAAAAATGATTGATTGAATAGACCCCACTGGATGGCCTGGGAGAAACTCTACAAACCCAAGTCAGAGGGAGGGATGAGATTCCAGAATCTTTTTCCCTTCAATGACACACTGTTGGACAAGCAAGAATTTCCCCACATTAGTTTCTCATCTTCTCTCTGTGCGCATGTACTCTGAGCTAAATACTTTCTGCACACAGATTTCTCTGCTTCCTCTCTTTGCCCTCGACCTAGATTCCTCTGGAAAAGCATTTTGGGGCCCGAAATCTCCTGGAAAAAGGGTTGGGATGGAGGATTGGGAATGGATCATCTGTCAACATCTGGACCAATCTATGGCTTGTTGATAAGGATGGTATGAGGGCTACATCCCCCAACCAACCAGGTCTTGAAGACGCCACGGTCAACTGCCTCATTTCTGACCAGGGCCCAGGGTGGTGTTTAGAAAAGATCCATGGATGGTTTAATGAAAGAGACCAAAGAATTATCCTGGACATCCCCTTGGCCCCTGATGCAGGCCCCAATCATCATTTCTAGACTAATGACATTTCAGGTGAATACACGGTGAGATATGGGTACCGAATGGCTCTTGGAATTCATGCTGTCGACCGTGATGAGGGACCATCGAAATTACATTGGAAGCTCAACGTCCCTAAAACAATACGCCAATTTGGGTGGAAGGTGTGCACATGCACTCTCCCTACCACGAGTCAGCTCGTTTATCGACATATGGCCAGTGCTGAGTCCTTCCCTTTCTTCCCAAAAATTGTAGAATATCTTTTACACGCTATCACTCACTGCCTGAGAGCTAAGGAAATTTGAAATTTATGGGGCCCAGTTTCAGATGCTTCTATGGACATTGCCTCTGACCTCCCCGGTCTTCTAATGCATTGGTTCTTCTATCTTTAATTGTTTAAGGTTGGTTCTCTTTGCACCTTGGCCTGGATCATTTGGGTTCGGCGTAACGATTCTGTTTTTCACCATGTTCATAAACCTCCCGAATTCTGGATTGAACGGGCCATCTCATGGATTGAAAGCTGGAAGGACCACAATGAACACTCTATGCGAGGTGTTACCCCCTCTTATCCCCCACATTGGAACCGCCAATGGAAGTGACTCTTAAGATTTATGTGGACATGTCTCTCCCCAAGTATGTGCTTGTTGCTATCGGTCTCCTGGATCGAAATCATCAGGGGAAAATCATTACAGAAAAATTTGAATCACATCATGCCTTTTGGGAACCTTCATTTGCTGAGGCCTCAACCATCCTTGCAGGTATGATTCTCGCTGTGGAACGTGGACAGGTGGATATCATCATTGAGTCTAACTGCCTCACTGTGGTCGATGCTATCAACCACAACGAAGCAGGACTCTAGTCATTTGTCCTCATCATCCGGAGAATTCACTCGCTTCTCCAAGGCTTTTATTGTTGCACCTTATCCTTTACCAAAAGGGAAAGAAACAATGCAGCTCATTAGCTGGTAGCCTCAGGCCCTTTCGACGACAACCAGCTCTGGCTAGACAATTTCCCTACATGTATTTTTTTGTATGGATGTTGATCTTCTTCATTAATTCCATCTATCTTTCTTTTCAAAAAAGTATTTTTTATTGATTATCAAACCATTTTAATGGAGGAATGTCCTATTTTAATTATACTAATTCTATGTAGTAATTAAAAATGTTTGATGATTTCAATAGAATAAGTGATCTCTTTCTAGAATACATGGGTTGATTTCATCTCATAGGAGGCGTTGATGATGAGAATCCCAGTAAGAAACCATATAGACACTAAAAACGGAAAAATAAAAAGAGTTTACCTGAAAAATTTTTGCGCTTTTAATAAAAATGGTCTTTTTATAAGAGACTATTTTCCATAACCTATTAAAATAATTCCAAATTTGGAGATTGTAAGAAATTTGTGTGAGAATGGTTTTCTAGTTTAGTTTTCATACATTTAGAACATAACTCCATAGAAGATACACTTAAGGAAACCTAATAGTGACATAATATCTATACAATGAAAGTCTAGATTTAGGGTAATAGGTGGAGATGAGTTGATGATATCCTAACATATTCATTTTTACAAAAAATCAAGTTGAACACCAGTAGTTAAGAGGTTGTTATCCCAAAATAAGTTGTAATAGTTGAATCAATAGTTTTCATGTATGGTTATGTGGAAGGAGGTATGTAAATATTCATGAACATGGGGTTAAAAAACATTTTGGATGATGATGGTTTGTGTATTGGAGGTATATGTTATAGTTGTGAGAGAAAATTACAAGATAAATTGTAGGAAAATGGAATTGGTTTCCAAGTGAGGATAATGTAGTGGGATGTAAATGATTTACATAAAATAATACTTATAATGTTTTTAGTGGTTATCAATGTTTAGTAGCCAAACTATTTGAGGTAGAGGTTTCCTTCAAATGAGTGAAAGTATGAAAATGAAGATTGAATATGTGTAGCATTATATTTGTGATGATTAGAAGGATATTCAATTGGATGTTATTAACTGGATGTTTTAGTTTTAATAATTAAAGATAAATTATGGAACACAAGTTATGTAAGATAAAAAGAGTTTATTGATGAAAATATATGTATCTCAGAAAGAGTAGTATTGGATTGAGTCTTTTGCCATGGGTGAACTTCTCTATAGAGAAATTTAAGTGAGACTTCATCGTGGGAATGTGTTACTAATGTTATTTGAGTGGGGTGTGTGAAAGATATGTTGTCAAAATGCTTTCTCTTTTAACTTGGGTAGGGTAGGATAACCATATGTTAGGTCTCCTTTATGTCCTATATAAATATAGAGTACAAACTATAAGATGCGGGTTAATTTTATTCCAAATATATGACCTAAAATTTTCCAGTACCCTCAATAGTTAATTTAATGAAAAATACAAACTTTAATTCAAACCATAGTAAATCAGAGAAAAATAGATATACATGGTGAATCAAAATTCTATAATTATATTAAATTCCATAAAAATAAAATACGTGTTGGAATTAAAAATATGAGATGAAATTTTAGGCATAAAAAATATAAAAAAAAGCAATGATTCAAAAATCAAGTACCACTTAAAAATGATATTATAAACCATAATTTTACTCAAAGAACAAGAGGAATCATAAACCCAATTAAAATATTTCTAAAATTTAAAATATCAAAAGTTTTATCTTCCAATCCCCTAGAATCTCTTGACTTTACTAGTTAGACATTATTCATCTAATTTTACAAATCAGAATAATGAATCTATCATCCTCAAAAGAAGCCCTTAATCAACCAGATTAGTAACGAAATTTATTACACACATACCGAAAGCACTCTCATCCATGTAAGGAATCCATTAATAGAATAGTGCTAAAAAATTACAACAAGGAACACATAGAGAACTTATTATAAAATCTTCAAAAACAGATTCCCTTATAAAAACACTCTGATGATAATATAATTATAAGTGCTCTTATAAATAAGATATGTCAAACATCATAATAACTAAAACTTAAGATAGCTCATGTAATCACTATCAAACCTATTTAATTTATGTTATTGGTCTTTATTTTTATAAATCACTTCAATATTCAGATTATGAGAAACTTGAGTTCAATTAAAAAGGAATCAGAAGCTTCTTTTTCATCTTTGGATGAACCTAATTTTTCTCTTCATTTTCTATGGATGTAATCCATCTTATCTTCTTAATTCAATATATTTTTAGGTTATTAATCTTAAGAAGAAGATCACTAGAATTAATACCATTGTATTTTCCTTACCTACAAATATAATAACTGAATCTAAACTTAAAGTTAAAATAAAATTATAAGATGAGTGTTTTGTGATTTTCTAATCAAAGAATAAAGCGAGTATTTGACTGAAAATATACCATTTGTGAAAAAACAAATGACACACATGGAAATGAAAAATCATAAGTAAATACTCCACATATAAATTTTATAAGTATGATGCATCAATTTTTCACCCTTATTAATTTTATTTCAATTTTATGTATTTTAAGTATTTTTAAATGCACAATATACTTTCAATAGGTATAGGTAAATTTCTAAAATAATTTAATTTATCATTTACCTCTTTCCTACCCATTTATTATTTTAAAATAACAATGAAAAAGGTAAGGATAATATAGGGTATGAGATAATAGTATTCCTTAAGTCTCTCAAATTTATAAAAATTTCTATAATAAATTTCATAAAACCAATTCCACTTTGTTTTTTAAAAACCATAGTTCTATTATATTAAATAAATCACTTATAAACATTCTAGAAATTTTTAAATCATATTTTAAATTTTTATGGAAATAAAAAGTTAAAAAATATCTTTTCATTAATGATTTTGGAAATAAATTATTTTGAAATGAATAGATTGATAATTTTTTTATAAAAGATCCCTTTTTAGAAATGACTTGTTGCCTTCAAGCAACATCTCCTCTTTAAAGTTTCAATTTGAAATCCAGAAAATGAACCTTTCATTAATTTTTGTAATTTTATAATTTTTCCCATATATCATATTATAAACTATCATATTAAAAAGGCATTTCAATGTTAATTAAAAAAAATTGTTCATCAGAAAATCGAAGAATCCAAGATATAAAAAAATTAAACATTTATAGTTATAGAAAATAAAACACTCATTGGATATATTACATAAAAAGTAATACCAGATTTAAGTTTAGTTTTATAATCATCTTCAATTGATCAAGTATCATAAATTGAAAATTTTAGTCCTTTAGAAGTTTATCAATCATATTCTTGGAATTTTTAATCTTCTTATGTTTCAGAGGTAACTTTTGATCCTATTTGGCTAGATCTTATTTATAAAATGTTTCTTTCTAATTCCAAACCATCGCTAGATTCTTAATATCATTAAATGACTTTTATACCTCATCAAATTTATGCCCATTATCTTTAAAAATTTATTCAGGTTTCTTAATTGTTTTTATAACATATCATTTTTCTGAAGTAGAGTATCAATTTTTTCATCGAAGGATTTATTATCTTTTTTTCTAGGATTTAAAATAAATATATAATTCTTTGAATTTATAAATGTGAAACATTTATTATTTTTAAAATTCCATAACCTTCCATTAACTTCATCTCATGATTCAACTATATAATTCAACCATTTTTTAAACATCAATTTCAATCTATTTTTATTATATAATATTGACCCTTGTATTTAATATGGGTAAGATGCTGGTCATGCTATGAAACTTATTCAACATATTATTCTAAAAATTAGAATTTTGAAAAAATTTATACAATTATGTACTAGGAGTATATTATAATTAACTAACTACTTTTTCTTCCCTGATCACTGAATCTTCTGATTGACATACCATATATTTAACTCTCTCGATAGTATCCACATCAAGTATATTTATAAGGCCCTTAGATTTATCAACATCTATTTTATTCCCAAAACATTCAACATCCTAATATATCATTTTCTATGTATTAAAAATTCAAGTTTAGTGGTAGATTTATTAACTCTAGGATTTTAATCGACTGTCATATTTTAATAAAATATTTTCTCGAGATTATCTAATAGCATTTGAAGAATGAATTTATGATTATTCCATTAAAACATGTTCTTTAACTCATTGTTCAAAAATGTGTTCGACAAACATTTAAATTGGATTATATACTTATTTCTCAATTAACTATATATCATCTTAAATATTGTAAAATACTTGAAAAACCTCTAATGGTTGAAATTATAATATAATTACCTTTTTATCAATATCAACAACATAAAAAAATATTGTGAACAACTCGGGAAATATTTATATAAAATTTCTAAGCTACTGATCCTAGTTCACAATGAAGAGTTGATAGAGAAGAAGATTTATCTAGAACATATATTGAAATTATATTTCTTCCTTCCATAAAAATAAAAAATATTTTGGAAAATAGTCATTATTGTAATTGGACCCCGGATAGTAACATAAGGCTAATCAACACTAGAAGCTTGTGATTTCTTAATCTTAAAATCATGATTATTCATTTTCATCAATTCTTAAAATAATCAATGGATTTATTCATTTGAATAATTTTATTCCTCTTTTTATAAACCAAGAACTGTTTTAGAGTACTTCTCCTCCAATTTCTTAATTTCCTCTATTATCACCAACTTCAAAGGGTTATCACACTAACTCCACAACATCTAAAAATATTCAATAATGGAACACTTTAATGGAATATTTTTTTTTTTAAAACATTAAATTATCTAATATTGATCATTTTTTAAAGAGGTTATTTTGTGGTAGCATCCACTACCAATAATTTTCCCTTCTAAACATTATACTTTTGATATTTTATAGAATCTACGTTAAATAATTTATCAAAAAATTTATTCTTATTAAAATAATAAATTAATATCATAATTTATATTTTCATACCTTTTAGATTATTATCATTATTATTCTCAATAATTTCTAAATTCTTAAAACATTCCAAATACAAAAAACATTACATGAACTCTGAATTTTTTTTTGATATTTAATTATATGTTGAGTTTAACCATTATTGGATGAAAAAACTAAATACACATCCAAAAAAACATATCCAGATTAATATTTTTTTGAAATTGATAAGAAAGTATAATAGATAAAAATATTTAATCTTAATTGAATCCTTATATATTTTTTGGTTGGGGTAAGTACTAAACCTTATGGAAAAAATATTTTATTCTAGAGGAAAGTGATTTATATTATGAAATTTGTATTTTATCAAAAATAATTATTCTCTAAATATGAATTTGGAAAATATTAATGAAATCTTAGTAACATGTGAGACATTAACAGTGATCCTAATTCTGATGAAATTATGAGATGTTTAGAATATATCACAAGAGTTATTGAAAAAATATACTAAATGAGAGTAAAAGGTACCTTCTTTTGACCATCAGATTCATTGAACACTATTGTTCCATAGAACTCATGAATTATTAATGAATAAAATAAAACATATATTATCATGGAATTTATATAAAATCAAAACCATGAAATATAAAAACTACCATTAGTATAAAATCATATTTCTCAAACAATTCTAGATTAAACTTCTTATAATGGTTAATCTCTCTCACAGAAAGTTCTCGGGATAATTCTTCACAGTAATATAAAATAAAAAATTATTTGAAAAAATTCATGAATGTTATGTAAAATAAAACACAATTAATATTTCTAACTAAATTTGAGTGAAAAACTTAATATAGGCAACTGGTACAAGTCATAATAATCATTGATAAATTCTTAACGAATGGTCTAGATTAAATCCCATAAAAATATAATGTATTTATACATGAAATGAGTATTTTTTTATATTTTATAAATATTATGAATTTAACATTAAATGATTTAAAATAATATAATTAAAAAAATATTAAATGTAAACATAAAATTCCATTAAAAATGAAATAAATATTTACAAATTCATATATTTAAAAATATTAACATATTTCTATGAAAGTTATAATTTTGATGATCAATCGGTCCTTCTTCAATATAATATAGTTCCATAATAATACTATCTTATGAATATATAAACACTCATTAAATTGGATGTTTTATATTTTAAATGTTATTTTATTATAAAAATAAAAAGTCCACCTAAATGAAAGGAATTAATTCTAATAATAAATAATAAATATTAAAATTCAAAACATACTAAACAAACGTATCACAAAATCTTGTACGTTTCGATATACATAAATAATGTTAACAAAAACTATAAATGTAACTTCATCATCTAATTCATAATATCTCCAAGTCCTTATAAATAATTTATTCAGAAGGTAGAACTTCATGGATCTAGAAGATTTATTTAATAAAACATTCGACGCCCATAGTAGTTTATCATTGTAACATTCATAGGTAGAAAGTTATGTTGATTTAAATTCTTGAGTTATTATGAATGATTGGGTTCTCTTTTGATAAAAGGTTTTTTTTCTAGTGTCCTCTATAAAACAATGTGAAAAATGGTGCTGAACTAAGCACATAATATTTTTTAATGATAGGTAGACCTTTTGGTGGGTTTTTTACAGGACCATATGTAGTTATTTGTAGTCTTAGTTTATTTTTGAACTTTTAAAAATAAATTCATCCATTTTTAATCTTTATTAATAGCTTCATTAAATTTCTAACATTTGATTTATGGTTGATAACCTTATTTTTTTGTTTCTATAGATTTGTTTTCCTATTAATCAGCTTCAGACTAAAATTTGATGAATCAATGATAAATTTTCCATTTTTATATAAGTTATATCCTTAGAAAAATTTATTTTCAAATAATCATATATAAAATTAGTACATTAATTTTAAATTTTAAGTAAGAACATTCTATATAGAAACTATTTTCTTTCCAAACTTCTCTAATAAAAATTTCATTACATGAATTATTAGTTTTTCAAATTCTGATGGGATTTTAGTATTTTTCATTCCCACATCAATTAGATTATCTTCAACCTTAACAAAAATTTCTATTCTCATAGGGGATTATTAAAAAATTAATATGTCTTATAAATTTGTTTATATATATATATATTTAAACTCTAAAAAATAACCCTTAATTTCATCATATATCTCAGGAAATTGTTTGGAAAAATAAAAACAATAATATAATTCATCCTCAAAAGTAGAGAATCACTTTTAGTTAAGAGTTAAATTCCATAGGGATTCAATGGTTGACTTTGCAATATATAATTTTTCATACTTCAAATCAATATCAGAAAATCCTATGAGTTTTTTATCAATACTTATGTAAAATGAATTATTATAAGTAGTGTCACATTCACTGGAAATCCTTGTATCTAAAGGATTTCAGATAATCTTTTATTTATTTCATAATATTTCATATAATAATTATTATGAAAGAACTTGTCTTTCTTAACTTTAATTCATTATTTATTACACAAGATAACAAATTACATAATCTAGAAAAATGATAAGACTAATGTATTTGGGTAATTAGTTACAATACATAGAAATATATAATAGAAGGTACAAATGTATTATTGAAAATTTCCTTAATATGCTAATAATATTCCATCGTTCCTAAAACTGAATCAGATAACTTAGGGACATACATAAGAAAATGGTGAGATAAAAAACATAGTTATGGAATAAAAAAACATAACATGGAAATTTATTACATGTTATACAGTTGTTATTTCAATGGGATATAAAATTATTAATAATTTAAAACAATAACAATAGGTATTATATTGAAATATGATATAAAGGCAACATGGTGATGTCGAAACAACGTTAAACATGTCATCATAAGAATAAGTTAATGTTAAACACTAATAATTTATAACATTATTTTATTAGGATAAAATTCCATGCACCATACATAGAGTATCTTGAGACTAAAATATTACCCAATGAACTGTAGAATTATATGGGTTCACCCATCATTATCATATCACTTACATTAATAAGTGCGCAAAATAGATTATACAACATAAGAACATATTTCATCACATTTAATCCCATGATAAAGGATTTAGGGTTACATACATGGATGTACCCAATAAATGAATTATATCTAAAATAATACCCATTTACATGAGTGGAAATGGGTAGGGGTATACAACTAAAAATTATTTATCATGAAAAATCACAGTGACATTTTGGAATCCTAAGGATAGCAGATGAAGATTCATAAAATGGTTCAGTGATAGAGAAAGGGGCACCTAGTCACTTGTAATAAAAAATTAAATAATGATGGATACGTAGAAATATATTACAATTTTAATTTTTTTAATTAATATTAATAATTAATGGAGGGTTCTTGAATAAAAACATGGCATGGAAAAATCATAGTGAAATTTCAGCAGCATAATTGTAGTGCCTAATGGTTCATAAAATGGTCTCATGGGAGAGAAATGGGTCTTGAATCATTTCTAAATCAAAAATAAAGAAAGATGGATTTGGAAAAACATATCCCAACATTATGAATTGGAAATAAAAGGAATAAAAAGAATAAATTTCTTTAATAAAAAAAGATATAGAGAAGAACCGTTAACTTGAGAGGGTGATTCCAAAAAAATGGGAGGATTATATTGTGGGATTGTGGGGACCTTGGGATGACTCTAAAGAGGTGATGGAAGGGTAATTATTTTATACAATGTTTTTTAACAAATATTATTGGGCTATTTTGCGGGTTTATATATGAAAAGAGTGGGGAGTTATTTATTATTTAAAAAAACATAGGTTCTAGAATCTATAATAATACAATCAAAACCATAATCATTCCCATGGTTTTTTCCCATGGGTTCCTCAAAATAGGATTATTTTTCAATATTTCATAATTCCAAGGTCATAAATAACTAAAATATGTTTTCCTTGGTAATGTGGAAATGAATTTGTTCATAAGGAAATGAATTTAAACTTAAAAACATAATATTGGTTTTTGAGGAATCATAAAGGCTTTATGTAATTAATAAAACTAACTCAGAAACATCTTATTTTAAAAGATAAATGTATATTTTATTTTGTATACCCTCTATAAAATTTATTACATCACTTTTGGGTGATTATTATGTCATAATACATGATGAATAATTATATTGTATTTATGTTTTTCCCGAATATTTGTCTATCTTAGAAAATTATGAAAAATTGACAATTGGGTGTGGTAAATTGAAAATAACATTGATGTAATGTATCTTATAAGTTTCAATATATGTTCCTCATAGGGTATAACCAAACATGGTGAGACCATAACATCCTTTGTATGTGTCTATTTCCTTCATCAAAACCACATATTTATACTAATCAAATGATAACTATTAAATGAATATATTAAAAATGGTTATGATAGATAATAGTATTTTAAATGCTCTTATACATAATAAAACCAAATAAGAGAAACTTTTTTGTATAACTGTAATAGGGAATTTAATTCAATCACAAAGGGAATATTATTGATAAATGATTGAGTGTTTAAAATATCCCCCCTTTTGAATTTTTGTTCTCAGAATTTTAATTTCACTTGCTAAAATAGACGAGGGTGATTGTGTTTCAACACCTCATATAGTTCCCACATTAATTATTAAGACTTTGGGTTTCTTCATAGAACTTTGACTTAGTGAATTGTCATATTTCAAATAACTTTGTCACTATGATCAGGGATCTTCATTGAATCTCCTCATATGAAATATCACTCTCCAAATCTACCTACTCTAGATTTATCACATTTTAGGATTCCAATATGTACTTCCTAAATAGAGATATATGAAATACATGATGTATATCAGATTTCTTAGGTTGGAGTTCTAGTCAATTGGATAGAACTATGATGCGATCAAGAATCATAAAGGGGATGATATATCTTGGGAAAATATTTTCTTTTTTCCTAAATCTCAAAAATTTATTCCATAGTGATACATGAAGTAATACGTGATCACAAACCAAACAAATCTAGGTGTCATCAATGATTGATCTCATAGTCCTTCTATTAGCACTGAGAAGACATGATGTTTTTTGAATGGTTTTTACCTTTTCAACCATTTTCTATACTATTTTAGGACCCAATAGTTTTCTTTCACCAACATCACTCCATCATGTAGGTGTTTTCATCTCTTACCATAAAGGGATTAATAGGGATATATTTGCATGATTTAGTGGAAACTTTATTATAGGATATCTCAATCAAAGGAATATATTGATCCCCTACTCTTTTTTATGTCTATAAAGAATTCTATCAAAATATCCTTGAGTGTCTGGATAGTCGCCTAGATGGGCTATCAGTTTAAGAGTGATAATCCATGTTGATGATCAACTGATTATTTAAATAATTTTGGATTATTATATAAAAATTGTAGGTAAATATTGTGTCTCTATTAGTTACAATCGATTGTGGTGTTCAATGAATCCTCAACCCTTCTCTAATATATATCCTTTCATGTTGATCGAGTGAGAAGACCTCTCAAACTATAATGAATTGATCATTATTTTTAAGAATATCCACCCCAACCCATATAGTATTTTTTTTTTGAATCATTGGGAATACTAGTGACACTATTCAAGGTTACGTTGTCCCATTTCCATGTGTGTATGTGTAATTGTTGCCTCATCCCATTTTATTTTTTTCTTTTCGGCCTTCACTTGCGGACACACAAGACACCGTTATGTATATCCTATGATCTCATTCTTCATATTTTCCCAAATAAAGATCTCTTAGAGATATAGATACATCTTTTTTCTCCTTGTATGGATAGAGAAGGTCGATCTATGTGAATCAACCAACAGTTCATTCTTAAACTCAAAATTTGATGGCACACATAACCACGAACAAAATCTTACAACTCATTCTTCACTAATTTTGAATTCTCTGGATTCCCATTTTCCTATATCTTATAAATTCTTCTGAATTTCCACATCATCTCTTTGATCTTCATTTATCATCTCTAGAAGGGATGGTTGATAACTCTTTTGTGAAAGTATTGATGATGTTCCTTTCTCTGTGATTCCCACATCCATCCTTTTCAAGAATAATAAGTTTTTATCTTTCTCAATTCTTATCAATGATAAAATTTATAGATCCTTTATACTTATAGAATCTTTTATTTTCTTTCTTTCCTCGGATGGTATTGTATTATGTAGTCATAATCCTTAATCATCTCTAGTTATCCCCAATTTCACCTATTCAATTAATTATTTTTGAATATATACATAAGTGTCATATGATCCTTATATATTTCACCCTCTTTCCCTAAGAGATAATGCCTATAGCTTTTCATTATGAAGATCATTATATCCAACTCCAGATCATTCATTGGGTAGTTCTTTTCATGAAATTCCAATTTCATTGAGTCATAGGCTATAACATTTCCATTCTTCATTAGTGCACATTTGAATAACTTCATTGATGCATCCCAATAAACCCTAAAATATTACCCACTTGAGGGTATTGTAAGTATATGTATAGTGATAATCTACTTTTTAAACTCTATAAAGCTATCCTCACATTCATTATTCCAAAAAAACATGAATCCATTCAATTCTTTCTTAGATAGAGGGGTTTTCCAACATTGTAAATTTATCAAAAAATGATGATTGTATGTAGTTAATCAAAGGAAACTATGGACTTCTATAATTTTTTCTGTAATACATACTTAAATTTATTCTATATTTGAAGGTTCCACATATATCCCTTTTCTGGTGTTGACATTCCCTAGTATTGTAACTTGGTCCATTTATTAGTATGATTTATAACTCAACCATTCATTTAGGGGGGAGACCAGGAAATTATTTAGGAAACCCATACATGTATTCTCTCACAATGGAATTGAATTCAAGGAATATATTTTCCTTAGACTCAATAATTGGAGATTGATATTCTTTCTCATAGGAAAGTAATATCTATTTCTGGGATGACGATACTAATGAAGATTCATCAACCTCATTTCAAATGTATTTAATAGAACGATTATTCATGGTATGAAGGGTGAATTACTTTTCTAGTCAATTTATATTGTATTTATAAAAGGAATACAATTACATAACTAGGATAACATAAAGCCCTAGTAAATGGATACTGATAAAAATTTAAAGATGAACATTCTCATGAATTTCAAAATGTTGTACAATAATCATAGAAGTATTCGCTGATGATATAAAATCATTTTGGGTGGTGGCTCGATGTACATTGAAAACATACAAGATATGATAATAGGGAATGAATTTAAATAATACATGGAAAAAACAAATTTTTGGTAGATATTACATGTACTTCAGTCATCATGATCTATATCCAGATGGAACATTTTGTGTTCCCTTAGTCTTGGAGATTGTTAATGCTCGTCACTCTTGTCACCCCTTAGAATAGAAAATTTCCTTGGATAATGACCTAATTCTCCACATTTATCAAATTTAATAGTATATGGTACCTTATATTGAACATTATTTGCATCCATCACATCATTCATTTTTCCATGGAAATTAGATACATTATTCCCTATTTTTTATAAATTAAAACATCTCCTTGTTCATTTGTGACATTTCCCTTGCTGTATATTTACACTATTTTTATACAGTTTTTAAACTAAGTAAATTGGGTTTTATTTAATTTATCACATTTATCATATGAACTTCATTGATGTATCACCCTCCTTTACTTTAACATCATTGAATATTTAACTACGGTCATTTTTATAATGAATTTTGATAGGTGGTTTGGTATCATAATAAGATGTCATAAGCAGGATCCTATCATTTCGTTTATCCCTTTTGATAAATCATCAAATTTCTCCTCACTTGGGTTTTTGAATCAGTTCCTCCCATTTCCATCTATTAGAAATAGTTAAGGGAAAATTCATGGATGATTAATTTTAAACTATTAAAAACATAAATGGGAATCCGATAGTATTAAAGGCATAATTTTTAAATGAAAATTATTTACTTAAAATATGAATTTATTTGTTTTAATTTGTGTTATCCAAGATATATTTCCAAAAAAACTCTTATGGGAATTTTTTCCCTTAATAATTATTGATAATGAGATTTTTAATTGTCCAAAGAATATCCCCTAGGAGTATCAAACTAGGTGTGTAGAAAGTACCATTTTTGAGAACTAGTTCTCAATCAATTCTTCCTCAATAAAATGTATTTGGGTGTTAACCCTAGTTACATATTTGTTAGAGCCACATCCACTTATAGTATCATGACTTGGATGTTTTTTCTTGGAATCTAAATACATTCTACTTTACCAAAATTTATGTATGTATTCAAATATTTATCCTTAAACCTATGGTTTTCTCTAGAGTTTCATGATACTAACAATAAAATAACCAAACATTACTTTCATACCAACTATGACAACCGTTTTCTTTATTCTACATTAACTCATGATATATTACATATGATTACACATAAACAAACCTTGAAGGTAAAGAAGACTAATTCATTTAGTTAATTAGTTAAAATAAAAAATAACATAAAATAGGGGGTATATTTTCATTATTAAAAACTTATTTAACATGATCATAGTATTACATCATTCATAAAATTGCATGGGATAACCTTGGGATATACATAAGAAAGGGGTGAGCTATAAAGCGTAGTAATAAAATAAAAAAATACCATGAAGAAATTAATACATGCAAGACAATAGGAATTTAAATGGGACATAAATGGATTGAAAATAATAAACATGAACAATGAGGAATGATATAATATGATATCATAAAAGGAACATGGGAATGTGAGAACAACTTAAACCACATATCATAAGAATAATTAATGATTACACTCAATTAAATCATAACATAAGGTTATTAGGATAACTTCCCATTTACCATAAATGGATTCTCATGAGGCTAAAACATTACACAATACATTAGAGTGCTATATGGGTGAACCCATCATAATCAAACCATTTACATGAAAAATTATTCCACATATATCATAAAACATAAGAACATATTTCATCATATTTAACCCTTGATTAAGGAATGTGGGTTACATAAAATAAATTACCCAATCAAAGAAGTATAGGCACAACTGGGTGAATACACTTGAGTTGAAATGGTTATGGGAATTAACCTAAAAAATGTTCAACATTGAAAATAATAGACAATTTTTTTAGTATAATGATATTACATGAAGATTCATAAAACCATTTAATGAGAGAAAAAGGGGAATATCACTTATAAGTAAAAAGTACAGTATCAGGGATATCTAATAAACTATTATATTATTAAAATTTTGAAATTTTTAGGCATAATACATGAAGGGAGATTTAACAAAAACATGGAATGGAAAATCATAGTGAAATGTTGGCAGCATAACGAAAATATGTAAAGGTTCATAAAATTGTTTAATAAATGATAATGAGGTCTCCAATCATTTGAACATCAATTGAATAGTATAAATTATGTGAAAAAACATATCCCATCATTAGGAATTGAAAATAAAATGTATAAAGAGCATAATGTGGTTGAATAAAAAGGATAAAGAGGGAATCCCTTAACATGAGAGGGTGATTAACAAAATTAGTATGAGTGTATTATGATATTGGTGGAACATTGGGTAGAATGTATAGAGGAGATAGAAAATTATGAAAATTATTAAATTTTTTCGATTTAAGATGAATGGAATCTTGGTGTGTTTATAGAGGAAAATAAAGGGGGTTATTTTTTATTTCCCAAAGTTATTTTTTGGACTCTATATAATAAAGAAATCAAAACAAAAAAACATCCCCTATTTTCCCATTGTTTCTATAGAAGTGGAATTTATTAAATTATTTTGTATTTCAAAGGTCCAAGCTCATTAAAATATTACACTTGATGATGTGTAACTGATCCACATTCATAAACAAATGATTTTATAACCCTAAAATATAATATAAGTTTTAGGATTATAAAAGGATTCAAAAAATTATTCAAATAACATAAAAACCACATTATTTTTAATGTTTAAACATATAAATTGACATGGATACCCTCTATAATATTTAATATATTATTTTTTGTTCATTATGATGTCATAATAATAAATATATATTTATACAGTGTTTAATATTTACCTGAAAATTTAACTATATGATAAAATTATGAAAAATTAATAATTGGATAATTTCGACAAGTTGATTCCATGAATTATATTTATTATAAAAAAATAAATTTTAAAATATATTAATTTTAACATTTAAAACAAGAATCTATATTTATTGAGAAATGATGGGGTTTTTTGACAATAACAATTCTTGAACCCTTATAAAAATTACATTTGACTTCATATGAATTATTATATCATTTATATTTAATAAAAATATTTTATTAAAATGTAATTTATTTCTAAAATCCATAAATTCATCAAAATGAATCTATTAATTGGAATTAAATATGTCCCAAAAATACAATCTGTGTTTTTTCATACCATAATCAAAATAATTTATAATGTAACAACAATAAGAAGTAGATATAACCATTATTCTATTTAAAATATTATACACATTTTAATATTATCAGAGTACTGGCACATATACCTTTAATACACCAAAAAACTCTGTAAGGGTAAGGTCCACAATAATGAAATTTTCATGGGGTGGTTTGGAAAACATTGTTTGGGGTTTGATTTCAATGATATTGAACTTCTTCTATAAATGGTTTCATCCATGTTTTATATGTTTGATATTAGATTGGGTTTGGTCAAGGAAAAATACCAGTGATGTTATATCCATCCAATTCCATGATAAATGGGCTTTATAGGGTAAAATCCTACAAGTCTAGTCCATTACATCTTTTGTTTGTTTCGGTTAGATTCATAAAAATAATATATTCATAATAATCGTATGATCACTATTCAATGATAATATTAACTATAGTTATGATTATTAATGGTATTTTAAATTTGATAAGATATATTAAAACAAAAAAGTGCATGTGTTTTTTATAACCATAATAGGGAATTTAATTCAATCACAAAGGGAATTTTTTTAATAATTATTCAGGCTATTAAACTTTTCATATTTTCTCTTTAAAACTATAAAATCATGAAATATGTTTCTAGAATATCTGTATTCATAATATAGTATCAAAAGTGTCTTTATTATCATATTTTTCTTTTCCATATCTTCTATAATTCATGTAATCTCCTTTGAAATAATGATTCTTGAACACTATTATTACAATGTTAGAAAATTCCCATACAGTAGGATCAACATCACTAACATATGAGTAATTTCAATAAATTATTCTATAAATATTACATTTATAATTTCATTCTCCAAAATTATAAGAAAATTCCATACTATTATTTTATTCAATTTATCCCGATGTCACTATAGATGATTCTCATATTGAATAAAAATTATGATCAAGTCATCAAGAATGAACTTTGTAATAATATTTTTACCATCATTCATTGTTTACTTAGATTCCCATTATCTAAGAATAAATCCTTAATTTTCATAATAAGTTCATTATCTGATAGTTCTTTTCTACCAAAAGATTTTGGACTATTGAGACTGGTCATAAACATGAAGTACATCTATGTAAATGTTTCTATAGTTAATAAAATAACGATTGGAAATTTTTATGAATCATATAATGTTAGGTCTGAAGATCCATTTATATTCCAAAATGAGTAATCTCAAACATTTTCTATATTCCAATGTAAATTATTCCTGAATAAACCATGATGTAGATGTTTCTATGGATAGAATATAACAAAGTATTTATAATGTGAAAATTCTATTGAAATTAATTTCTCTCCTCTTTAGTAATTATAGAAATTTATTTCTCTATATTTTTTTTAATTTTCTATAATAATAACATATCAATAAAATATACTGTTAATTATAAAAATATCCATCACGTCATTCAAACATTCTTAGTCATTATCATCATAAATAGGTGGTTATTTTTTAATTATATTATCTATAGATCATAATTGAATTCAATCCAATATAAGTATATAAAATATTCTCTACTCTAGGTTAGCATAAAAACATATATATATATATATATTCAATATTATTATTAATCAAATTGAAATAAAAAAATATGATCACACATAGTCTCAAATGTGGAGACCTAATATAATATCAAATATTTATATTAGTTAAAAATTTCAATAAATCATGAAACCTAATATGTTTAAGCTCTCATTCCAAATGTTTTCCATAAAATGTGGTTAAAAAATACAAGAGGGGGGGGGGAATTGTATTCTAAAATCATGCCTTATAATTTTCTTGTACCATCATGAGTTAATCTAATAGGAAATTCTAATATCTATTCAACCCAAAATTACTCGTAGTAAAAAAATTAGTGTTGTGGAAAATATTTTTTTGGGAATTTTTTAAACTTATGATGAAATAAAATTCATAATAAAAACAAAAATAAGTAATGAAATTATAAGAATAGTGGAAATAAAAAAACATGATGTACTAATTCAAAAGACAAATGCCCCTTAAAAAGGATATTATAAATTGTACATTTATGAAATGAATTATGGAAATCATAAAATTTATTCAAGGTATCCTAGAATTTATCATATGAAATTTCTTTTATCCAATCCTTGAAAATATCTTGGATTAATCTAAGTATATGTATTAGCCTACTCCTAGAAACAAAAGTATTTATATTTTATTCCTTAATAAAATCTTGTGATCAATCTGAGTTTTTGTCACTCTACCCACACTAGAAGATTGTTATTCTATTTAGGGAGTCCCTTAACACAGTTTTTGTAACAAAGATAATTAAAATAATTAAAACTCATATAAATTAAAATAAAATCCTCACAAATAGATCGTTTAAGAGAAACACTATAAACAATATAAAATTAGATCTAATCAACAAAATTTTTATGAACATAAAAATGTCTGAAAAATAAGAGAGATTATTTATTCACTCACATACTTTTTTACCTCAAGGTTTTACTATATATTTATAGACATTAATTCAATTGGTAGATTATATGAAACTCAGGTTTAGTTGTAATGGAATTATTAGACTCTTCGTTATCTTATAATGAACTCATATTATCTCTATATATTTTGATGGGGATAACCCTGAACCACTATATTGTTTGATATACAGATATATTTTATCATTATTATATATTTATTTAAAAATAATTTCATTTTTTTCCCAGACATGATATCTTTAGAATTAAGATCTCAATATTTTAACCACGTAGAAACAAAAAACTAAAACCGCACAAAATGTAAAAATGAAATAATAATATGAGTGTATTGTGATTTTAAAAACATATAATAAATTGATTAATTTAATACTCCCTTGTAAATCAAATACTCCCACAATGAAAAGATGTAGTGTGTTCCCCCGTGAAGTAGGGATAACATCTGAACTACATGATTACATAGTTTTGTGCTTGTTCATTTTTTATCATGTATTATTTATTTTTAGTTAATTTTCTTTATATGTAAGAACTTTTGAAAGACCCTTAAGTGACTATAACTAGTAGGATGAATGAATCCATGTGGGGTTTGTGTACATGTACATTCTAATTTTGGATATTGAACCACTTGGATGTATTATACAGAAGTTATAGTTTTTTGTGATCAATGTTTTACACCAGTTTCACCAATATAAATATGATGTTTCTACCTATGATTTTATTCTGGAATATCCCACTTTACTCATAGGGGTTTCTTTATTATGGTTAATCACTTAATGATGTTTTAAATGATCCTTAGTATCTATTTTGTGGTTATTATATAATGTTTTAGTCATCATTTGAAAGGTAAAATCTATCCAAAGGTTAAGGTAATGGGGTATCAAACTCCTTAGAGAATCTTTAGTATTTTCGTTTAATATTATTATCATTGTTTTTATAAATTAAAAATGTAGAATAGTAAATTATTTTTTGATCCATTAAAGGATGTTTTTCCAATTTTATATCAATATAATAACATAAATTCCATTATAAACATGTTTTATAATAAACCTTGTGTTAGGTGGTTTTATAATTATTTTTCCATAATTACATTCCAAACCTGGTATGAAAAATCATAATTTTTTAGGTTAGTATAATTTTTTTGTACATGAAACATTGTGTGTCTTAAAGAGAATATTTTCATTATCTACTCACATATATTCTCTTGTTCATATATGAACTTTATAACATAGAATGTGGTATTTAACTCACATAAGTAGTATGTTTTGATGAAAATTAGTATTATTATGTGAGACAACGTAGTGTGTTACTTTGGTTGTTATAAAAAGGTTTAATGTGACCTTAAAACTTATTTTTTAGGGATGTGTCCTTGATTTGTTAAACACATAATGGGAGATCATTTAATCTCACTACAACATAATTGTGTGACAAATTAATGACCTAAACATAATTTTTTCAAGATTTACATAGGTGGTGACTTCAATATGGGGTTGGTTAGGTGGGACGGAATAATGACTCTAGTATATGTACAACATTTATTGGTATAATATTTATAGATAAATATTTATGTTTCAGAACACCATTTTTTTCATTGTTGAAAGATTTAACCTTTTTTAGTAGTTTTGGGTCATAAACATGCCTCTTTATTTGATATGATCACTTATTAAATAAGAAAATTATATTTTATTACTATTTAAAAATTATTGATTTCAATTAAAAATATAAAATATATTTTAAAAGGGAATTTTTTTAAATAGTAAAGGTTTAAATTTTGAAATGTTTTTTTGAATTTTTTATCTCCTTAAAATACTTTCTACAATTGAGTTTTATGTGATATAAATTTTTTCCTATAAAATGAACATTCCTTGAACATATTTATGTATTTAATCAATCTTAATTTAATTATGATATGTATCCTTTATGATATTTTACCCTATTGAACACTATATTTTACCAACATAATAACCATCACTCGGTGCCTAATACAATTTGTGGACTCTGAACTATCCAATCTGTTTCTTTTGGACATGATTTTGTATTCCCTAATGTATTGTAAGAAAAATTCAAAAAATGACTTATGTTTTTTTATTTGAATGTATTATATATGTGTTATTGTATTCTGGTTACCATGAGCTAATATATGATTTATGTTATTCTTGTATGTAATTTCATTAAATTATATTATTAGTGGTTTAAATGTTAGCATTAAAGAATTTTTATATCTTTTTTTGTAAATGAGAATGATATTTTTTATGATTTAATTAATATGATCATGGTTACTTCACTGATAGTTGAATATAATATTAGTATGAGGTGCCTGTATATTTTTCCTTTCTATTTAAACAATAAATAAGGTATAACATAAATGGGAGAATGGTGTTGGGACACACTCATTGTGAGAAAACTATAAATACCCCTTCCCATTTACCATGGGATAAGCCAAGTCCATGATCTATGATACCCCTTACCGTTTCCCATGGTATAGGATAATTCCCTAACATTAGAAGTGAACATAGGCAGGATGGACTATAAAATTTCACTAACCAATGTATGTGTAGCATGGGATACAAAAAGATTCATTCATCCATCCTCCCATAAAAATCTGTCTTTTTTGAGGTAGGTGTGATTATGTGAGTAAAGGTATAGACCCTCCAAGTATAGAGAGTAATAGATTTTGGATGTTATGGTTTCATTGTTTCTTAATATTACTTTGTTTGCATTCTCTATTTATAATTTGTTTTTATAATTTGTTTGATGAATGAAATTATTTTTTATTATACACACATAAATGAATATAAATGATCAAGCATAAAAAATACTATTCATTAATATTTTGTTACATGTTGGTGTTTATGTATTAAATATGAAAATGTTTACACCATATGAGAACACTTTAGTGGGAATCTATTTCATTAGATATTTTTTTCTTGTTACCACATTAATAGTGGAGTGTTTCTGGATTTACTAGTCATGGGTACCATAGGTTTCAAACCATCAATGAGTCTGGTATAGTTAATTATGCATAAATTTATTATATTATAATTTCATTATATATTTTCCCTTTGTCTAGATTCATAGGTATTTCTATATTGGTATATAGTGTTTTGGACCACATATTATACAATCCCTACGGTTATGTGAGCTTTTGGAAGATCTTCCCTTTGGGTTTTCTTTATTTTATATATGGAAATACACCTACCACCTATATTTAATTAAAATATGTCATTTACACTATGTTATCTTCAGTAGGAGGTGCACTTGAGGTGTTGTGACAAAAGGATATAGGTGTGGACCAGGTATTTAGGTGAAACAAATCACATCCTACTAGTTTTCCTCTATTTCCATGTTATTGAATTTTTTAATCCACTTATACATGTTTTGTGATTCTCTTATTTTAAATATATTAGGACTACTATAGATTTTGTTAATATTGGGTATGTGTTTATTCCACATTTTATACTATTTTCATTTGATAGAAGATGATTTTAGTTTGTTTCATCTCTAGATTCAATTCATTTTTTTCCATGATAACTACTATGACTATAAAACCATTAGTGCATTGTATACACTTATTTAACTTTAAAAATTGATTTCCTATAATGAATTGAATTTTTTCAATATAATATTTTTTTATTCTTTTAATGATTTACTCATAGATAATTCATCAACATTCAGGGTATAATATGTTTCAATGTGTCCGTGGTTATTAAACATAATATATCTCCAAAAAAACTCACACCATATGTATTTTTATCTTGGATGAGATGATGCAAAAAAGTTTCCTCCTTTACTCATCTGATTAGCCTCCAAATACTTATCCATAGTGTAACGAATAATTCTATTATAGTAATAATTATTTTAAACTTTCCATTGAGAATTATTTTCCATTAATTTATCAAATATACATATTCTTATCATTAATCATATATTTTAATACTTATAGGTTTATATTTTTGAGGGATTTTAATGTGATATATCAAACTTCCTCTACATGTTTGATAATTTAAAATCATTTTCAATCACTTAAACCTTTAAAAAATTTCCCATCAATTGGGTATTAATATCTTTTATTTTAGTTAAAGACTATTCCAAATTACAATTTATCTTCAATATTTTTCTTAATAGATTTTATTATATTTTAGAACAATAATTTTTCCTCAAGTGGTTATTCTCCTATGAAATCACTTTTCCCTTAATTATTCTACTCAATTTTTTTAAATGGTCCTTTAAAGTCAAACTCTTATATCCTTATCATTGGGTTTTATAAAAACATATTCTACATGAATATTTATTTCAATCAAGGAATGACATCCAAAAGATATACCTTTTCATATTTATTTTGAAAATCTTCTTTGTTTACGTAAAATAATCCATTTGGAAAGATGATAGTGCTATCACCACTTTAGTAGAATCAATTTTACATACTATAAAATAGGATTAATCAAAATTTATAATTTCTTATAAAAATTATAAAAGTTATTTAGTCTTAGATATATCTATAATGTTCTCAACTTTTACCACTGCATGATTTTCAAACTATTTTTTTCAAATTCTTCTTATTTTTTCATCATATTTCCTATTTACAAAAGGTAATTTCATATAGTTTTCAACACATGTAACTCATAATTAATTGATTTTAATTCCTTCATTATATATGTAATCTAAAAAATATCTACTTTTAAGGAAAATCCATAGATTGCATTTAAATGTTATATCATAAAAATTGTTTTTTTCATGTCAGTTTGTTATCATAAATACCATGTCAGCCTAGTTACAACCAATATCCTTCATAACATTATATAAAGAACTCTTTCACTATGAACTCTCAAATAAGTATCATGATCTTTATACCCCAAAATATAATTTCCACTAGATTGTATATGAAAAATCATCTCATTTTTCTAAAAATTAATTTTTATGAAATAAAAAATATGAGGTCTTATTAGTGAATCTATGTTCACAATAAAATAAAAAAATTAGATTTGATAGATTGATATTCAAATCAATAACATTATGATTTGATACCACATGTTGGGACCATTGGGTTACAAAAGCGTAACACACATTGAAGTGTCACAATTTATTAATTGTTAATAAAAATAATTTGTGAAACTTTAGTGATATATCGAAAATATAATTCAGAACATTCTATATATTAAAATATTTCCAAAAAATATTATTCTACAATTTCTCTGTAAACTATCATGTGTTGCACCTAACCATTTCTTTGTTCATTCATTCAACACATTGACTCTGAAAAACATGGAATCTATTGTGAGATTTGTTTCCATTTATCCAAACAATAAGTACCTTATGTTTAATTATATTCATTTACTTTAATATTAATAAAATTACTTATGACATACAGATTGTTCTTCTACATGATATAGTATGTGATAATGTCCTGTTTTTACTTTTCACATTAAATGGCCAGTGATTCTCTTCTATTATGAGTATATAATTGTTTCGGGATAATATTTCTAAATATAATTTATATGGTAAGATGATATCATTTGATAGGACACAAATGATATATGATATCTGGGGTAGAGCATCATAGTACTTTGAGACCCTTTATCATAGTGTAACCCCTTGGTAAAATTATGTGTAGAATATTATGAGAACATGACTCACCAGTAGTAAATAAAAATTTATGTGTGTTATTTTTTATTTCTATATTTTGAGGGTTGTAATGAATGTTACACTTTAAAATTATTTTTAACACTTCTCACGAGTCACGCACTTTGATGTTTTGATGATAAAAAGAAGATATATGCACATGGTGAGGTAGGATATGTTGGGTGCGTCATGAGCGATGTCGTATTAATGAATATTTATATAAATGATTTTCCCTTTTTCACCTTAATGTATTTTGATATCCTAGGCTCACTGATGGAAATTGATTTTCAAGATAAATTCCATGTCCATTAAGATATTATCAGCAAGTTCATGTTTGGAAAGTCAAAGAAAGAGAAATTGAGAAAATCAGTTGATGAAACTTGAATACAACTTTCTTGATTGAATATATTTTGATAAATGGATTATATTACATTGCGTACATTCATATTAGTTTACATGTCATTGGTACATTGTCACAACCCATCATCGGGGCCCGTGCCTTGACTACCCCAAGCCCGCCTTCCATAGGCCAGGGGCTGGAGACTAGCACCAAAGGCGTAAATTCCTATACTGGGAAGTCAATGACATTATAAAAGAAAAAAACACAACAGAGTATGAAACTGAAGTATGCACTAAGTAAAAATGAATACAAAAGTAAGTGCTGAAAGGAAAGGGGCCGGAAACACAAGCCCAACAATAAGTACAGTACAACTGAAAAGCCAGTACAACTATAGTAAATTAAACAACAACTACTGTGTCATCCTCCGGGAATCCCACATGAAGGGTTGGTACATATAGTCTCCTCACCACCTCATGTCCGTCCGTCTGCTCCTTGTACATCTCTCCAAGTGGTCCACCTCCGGGTACCATCCATCTCCACAAGTCTCTACCTCGATCAGTGTTGTCCATCATCTACATCCAACACAATGTAGTGAGGGCAATGCCCGTGTATGGGTGAGTATAAGATACTCAGTAGGGACCCCGAGACCCCGAAGGCCTCCTAGAATCCATGAAGGATAAACCAAAGAAGAAAGAAACGATCAAAAAGAATCAACCAACTCTACTTAGGTATATTCCCATACATATACCTAAGTTACCAATCATAGTTCGACTCCAACTCTTGATCCCAAGCACAACCTAGTCCACACAGGAAAGTAAGTCAATCACATAGATGATAATGATTGATGTCCAAACTCAGATCACACATGTATTCATATTTTATATAGCGATAAAGATGATCAGATATAGCCACTGATTCATCTAATCTGTTGGACCCACACATGATACAAGACCAGCTAAGCTGTCGGACCCACACAGGATACAAGGCCAGCTACTCTGTCGGAACCACACAGGATACAGGTATAGAGGTCAAAACTGCAGGACCCACACAGGATACAAGAACAATAGTCATCTTTGACGAACCCATGAAGTATTCTAGTATGGTAGTCATCGTTTTCAAACCCACGGAGGATTCCAGTACCGTAGTCGTCACTGTCGAACCCACTGAGGAATCCAGTATAGTAGTCGACGTAGTTGAAGCCATCTTTAGGGTTTCTGCACACACCACGCTTGATTCCGGGAGGGTCTGCTCCTCGAGGAAAGGTTTTTATACATCAACTATCACGAATTCCATAGTTGATGTATTCCAAATTTCCATCTCATTAAAAGGAACCCAATGTGATAGACGAAGCGTCAATCAGACGCCCATTCTGAGAGTTATTGGTTTTTCCATTCCAGGGTCCCACCTAGAATTACGCTCATTCCAAACCCAGCTGTTTTCCAAATTTTTCCAAAACTCAATTAGAGTATTTCAAAAGGATTTTCTTGTCACAAGGATCCTTGATCCACAGACATTGCATCGTTCAGACATGCGGTATTTGAGTTATACATGTTAAATTCAAACGACCCCGGCTCGTCAAGCCCGGTCGGCTGGCAGGTCGGCCCGTCCTGGCTCAGTGGGCTTGACCCAATAGGACACGGCCCAGCCCGCGATGGGCCATGGCTCGGCCAGCTAGCCAAGCGGTCCAGGGGGCATGGCAACTCGATTTCATGAAACAGCTACGCCGGGCGGCGCCACCCCCTCCTGCCCAGTCGTTCGTCGTCGGCCGGTCTCCTCTGGCGCGAGTGGCCCACACATGAGGGCCGCTATTCTCCCATGTGTCACCTTTAGGTGCCGTAACCTTCTTCAACCTGGCCGGCCACCTGCCAGCCGGTTCACCCACCGAAGTAGCCTGCAGGGCGCGGGCCGTGGTTCTCCGCAGCGCGGTGCCAAAGGGACGCCACGGTTCTCCAGCTCAGCTGGCAAAAGCTGACCGATTCTTCTATGGCAGAGTGGCCCAGTTGCGGGTGGTGATCTCTTCTGCCCACGCGGCACCAGGTGTCGCGGTCCTCTAACGGGCCGGTGCTTGGCTGTCTTTTCCGTCGCCGCTTTGGGCATCACCGCCTCTTCCATCTCCACTTCAATAATGAATAAAAACAAGGATGAACGGAGGGTCGTCGGGCAGTTTTCATTTGCCCCACGCCCTCCGCGTTAGGTGGTAACAAAAGTCCATAGATGATCACTTGAATTAAACATGAACAAAGGTATAATTTATTCAAATTAAATTATACAAACCCCCTACCTCGTAATTGTCATCGCAAGTCGACGAGCTGCGGAAGACTAGCGTCGCGGTAATCAGGCATCGCGGAATATGGCATCACGTGGAATAGTTTCATCCTGTCAAAGTTGAAGGAAGAGTCGTTTTCATGATGTGGGAAGAGAATCCGAAGATGAAATAGATTCCTTGACATTGGGGTGCATCCGAGGAGGAAGCATTGTTGGAAGAAGATCATCAAATTCTTCTTTGGGGATGTTCTCTATTGAAGAACGGTGTTCTTCATCAAGAGAGAAACAACTTTCTTCTAATTATCCCGAGTTTTCCCCATTGAAATATTTTCCAAGGAAAATATTATAATAAAGATCCCCAATTTTAATAAAATTTCCATGAAATTCAAATTGATTCAAATTAGAGATGCTAATTAATTAATGAATATATTAATTAGATGGGTTCTCATAATTAAGAGAGAAGGGAGGTGAAAAGTTTAAAATTTAAAGAGAGGAGGTGGATAGTTTTAAGAGTTAATAAGGGGGGGGGGGGGGGGGAGTTTCATGGGAGTTTAAGGGGGGAGTTGAGGGGTTTGGCTCTTGTGTGGGCCGCACCACACATTATCCTCGCTTGGGAGGTAATGCGGGTGTGGGCCCCGCCTCTAACATCCCCTTGTAGGAAATAAATAAAACTAAATAAATTAAATAAAATTGTGTACACTTTATGTAACACCAAATTTTTATTTTAATTTGTTACGAATCCCCAAATTAAAACTATTACTCTTGACCAAATGAAACTGTGGTAAAGGTACCCTTAAGTTAAAACCGACATTGTGAGTTCATCGGTGCCCTCAGATTTCAATTCCGAGCACCGGTTTAAACGATAAAAAACCCCGCACGCACGTTGAATGAATGTACCCAAACAAAAATTCAGAATTTTATTCCGGGCACACCGGGCCTCGGAATCAGTAGCCGTCGGAAAATGTGGACTCATAATATTCCAAATAATTTAAGAAAAAAAATTTCTTGAAATTTCTGGGTCTTTACATTACCCCCACATCAGGTATTTATGTCCCCGTAAAGCTACAACAAACACCAGGGAAAGAAAAGAGGGTACTGAGCATGAATTAGAGCCTCCCGCTCCAATGTGCTCTCTTGGAGGTTCTCGTGCTGCCAGTGAATACACACCAGAGGAATAGACTGTCCATGTAGAACCCACTCCTATCGATCCTCGATCTCCACTGAGACCTCTGTGAAAGTCAGTCCATCATCGATGTCCTGCTCCCTGTGATGGATGATGTGGGATGGGTCATTCAGGTATCTCCTCGGCTGAGATACGTGGAAAGGTCGTGCACCTGATGCATCTGAGGTGGAAGGGACAGGTGGTAAACCCCCTCGCCTACTCCGGTAAGGACCTGGAACTACCCGATGAAGAGCGGAGATAACTTGCCTCTACGACCAAATCTTTATAGACCTCGTCAAGATGAGACCCATTGAAAAATGTGGTCACCATCCTTGAACTCCAGTGGTCTCCATCTACTATCGGCATAGGACTTCTGTCTCCTCTGTGCAGTCTTCATCTGATCTTGGATGATCTGCACCTTATCTGTCATAGCTTGCACCATCTCTGACCATACAAGTGCTGCCTCCCCTGGGTCTGTCCAGCACAGAGGTGATCTGCATGGTCGTCTGTACCGTGTCTCGTAAGGTGCCATCCTGATGGTGGAGTGATTGTTGTTTTTGTACGCACACTCCACCAAGGTTAAGTGATCCTCCTAGCTATGACCAAAGTCAAGGATACATGCACGAAGCATGTCCTTGAGAGTCTGTATGGTCCTCTCATTCTGACCATCCATCTAAGGATGGAAGGCGGTGCTCAAGTGAAACTGTGTCCCAAAAGCCTCGTGTAGCCCTTTCCATAGCCAGGATGTGAAACGAGCATCTCGATCGGAAATTATAGTCGATGGCACGCCATGAAGCCGTACGATCTAATGAATGTAGAGGCGTCTCAAGATCTCTGCTGAGCCCTGCTCTCTGATCGGTAGGACGTGGGACGACTTGGTGAGTCGGTCCATGATCACCCAGATAGAGTCATTTCCTCTGGATGTACGTGGAAGCCCCGTCACGAAATCCATGGATATCACATCCCACATCCACTCTGGGACCTCTAAGGGATGTACCAAGACTGCTAGTACCTAGTGCTCCGCCATCACTTCCGGAAAAGGGAGGCATCATGAGACAAAATCTGCTACAACGTTCCCTTTCCCTGGAGTATAGACTATCTTGAAGTCATACTCCTAGAGGAACTCAAGCCAACATCGCTGTCTTAGGTTCAGGTCCTTCTGCGAGAAGATGTACCTGAGAGTTTGGTGGTCAGAATAGACTATAAAGCACTCGCCCATAAGATAGAGCTGCCTCATCTTCAAGGCGAAGACCATTGATGCTAACTCCAGGTCATTGGTAGCATAGTTTTTCTCATGCCATCTCAACTGTCGTGAACCGTACATGATCACCACTCGCTCCTGCATTAGGACACACCCAAGTCCAGTCCCTGATGCATCTCAGTAAACTACGTACCCTACACCCTCCTCCGGTAGACTCAAGATGGTCAAACTGGTCAACCTCTTCCTCAGCTCCTGGAAGCTCTGCTGGCATCTCTCTGACCACAATAAGGGTTTCCCCTTATTCGTCAAAGATGAAAGCGGTGCTAAAACTCTGGAGAAGTCTGGAAAAAATCTCCGATAGTACCCAGCCAAACCCAGGAAACTCTGAACCTCATTCACACTTCTAGATGGATCCCAAGAATGTACTGCCTCGATCTTCACTGGATCCACTACAACTCTAGCCTCCGAGATGATGTGTCCCAAGAACTGAACCTCTCGAATACAGAACTGATTCCTTGAGATCTTACCATAAATCTGGTGCTCTCGGAGTGTATCCAGTACTACCCGCAAATGGTAGGCATGGTCCTCCTCAGTATTCGAGTAAATCAGTATGTCGTCGATGAAGACTATGACAAATCGATCGAGGTATGCTTGGAAGATCATGTTCATGAAACTCAAGAACACTGATAGAGTGTTGGTTATGATGAAGGGAATAACCAAGAACTCGTATTGGCCATACCGACACCTAATGTTTGTGTTATGCACATCCTCGTCTCGAACCCTGAGCTCGGGATAACCTGACCCGAGGTTTATCTTCGAGAACCACCGTGCTCCCTTGAGCTGATCAAAGTGGTCGTCAATACTCAAGAGTGGGTACTTGTTCTTCACGGTCACCTGATTCAGGCTGTGGTAGTCGCCACACAGTCGTAAGCTCCCATCCAACATCTTGATGAACAAAACCAAAGATGCCCAGGGTGAAACACTGGATTGGATAAATCCCTTCCCCTGCAAGTCCTCCAGTAGTACCCACAGCTCACAAAGATCAGCGATACCCATATGATATTCTGGAGTAGATATCGGTGTTATCCTGGGTTACATGTCTATGTAGAAGTCTACCTCTCTATGTAGAGGTAGTCCTGGAACGTCGTCATGAAAAACATCCGCATACTGATCCACCACAACTGGAAAACATGGACTCTGCACATCAACCGCTTAGAGGATGAGACTAACCAACTGATGTGTAATCGGCTGGCCTCTCTTCTACATAAGTCCATCCAGCACTGTAAAGGCTACCTTTTCTCCAGTGAAGGTGAACTTGGTTCCATCCGTGCAGACACACCGCACATTGCGCCTAATACAGTCGATGTGATCTTGGACTGTAGATAACAAGTCAATACCCAAGATGACGTCGTAAGGCCTTGACGCTGCTACAAGAAGATCTCAGCTGAAGCTCTATCCTCCGAGAGTAAGCTCACACTACCGACACCAATGTGTAATCGTAGAGTCTTCTCCCGTAGGAGTCTCTAGCCGTAAGGATCAATCCATAGGCTCCATCGAAATCTCCGAGCTCCGAACAAGGGTAGAAGAAATAATAGAATGACTCGCACCTGTGTCTATATGTATTATAGCCAGGCTGGAGTAGACACAGATAGTACCTTGAATCATCTCAGGTGCGCCATGGTTGTAGGCCTCAACTGCCTGGAGCTGAGCCCATATCTGTCCGCCAGATCCCTATAGTCGGGGTGGACCTCCTGGTGGTGGAGGAGGTATAGCCTCGAAATGTCGTCCACCACCCGCGGCTTGGACAGCTCCTCTGCCTCATCTGCCTTCTCTCAGCGGACCACCACGGTCGAACCTCTGCCTCTGCCTGGGAGGTCCCTCTACTGTCTGCTGCTCATCTGCATGGCGGGTCGTGCATTCACGAGCCATGTGGCCCTGCCCCCGCATGCATAGAAATGCTTCCTCCTCGCAAGACAGACTCTATTTCGTGTGCCCCACACAACTGAACCTGTATCCTGAGGTCTCCCAATTGGTGGCCTAGACCGCTTGAAACTATATGAAATCTTTCTACTACCTGCTACAGAAGACTCTGCCACATGTCACCATGTGGTGGGTCTCACTGCTGGTGACTGCTGAGCGAGAAAACACTCCACTAGAAGGGCTCGCTCCATAATCCCCGCCTACGTCAGAATGCTGAGGAGAATCGTCAAAGCCCTGATCTCATTTCTGAGTCCCTAATCGAAGGCCTGGGCCTTGAAGAACGGGTCACGTACCATATCCGTGGAGTAGCGTGAGAGGTCGGTGAACCTCACTGAGTACTGAGCTACTGTAATGTTGCCCTACTGCAGATGAAGTAACCCCTGAATCCGAACCACACGAAGGGTGGCTGGAACAAACTATGAGCGGAAGAGACTCTCGAAGTCCATCCAGAGTAAAGATGCCTTGTCATGCACCAAGAGTATCTGGCTCCACCATCTACCTGCTGCTGCATGCAGGAAACTCGAGGCAAGGATCACCATAAGGTCAACTGGTGTCCCTACCAATCTGAAAACTCTAACGACAGCCTCTATCCAGTCCTCAGCTGCCAGTGGGTCCGTCTCTTCATGGATCCTGGTCGGCCTCTGTTGCTGGAAGTTGTGCAACACACTTAGGTGGCGTGCACTTTCTGCTGCTGGGGCTAGTGGCATCGGTGGCCCAGCGGGTAGTGGTACTGCTGGTGCCTCCGCTGTGATGGGGCCCTACACTGAGGACTTGTCGCTCGGTGGGATACCATCTTGTACATAGCTCAGAACCCTAGTTGGATGCCTTCGTGAGGACATCCTAAAAAGAAACAGGTGTGACACTATCAAAACAATATAACTGGTAAGCTAACTCAAAGTAATCACAAAGAAAACTTTTGAAACACACATGCAATCAGTGTTTTCATTCACTGAGTCGGAAATCAGAGGTCCGGGTCCTGGTGTATGGATACGTCGGTCACCGTACTAACACTGGACTCCCTGGACTAAAAACCACACTCAATACTCTTAATACTATTACTTCGCAAAAAATAATTATCAGAGTTCTGAGTTCTGCAGTAGAACCGAATCATCTGATACAAATTTTTCATGACCCTTCCTCGAGGCCTATTTCGTGACTACGCCAAGCCCGCCTTCCATAGGCCAGGGGCGGGAGGCTAGCACGAAAGGCATAAATTCCTATACTGGGAAGGAATTGCCTTATAAAAGTAAACAGACACAACATAGTATTCAACTGAAGTAAGTAGTAAGTAAAATTGAATACAAAAGTAACTGCTGAAAGGAAAGGGACAAAAATAAAAGCCCAACAATAAGTATAATACAACTAAAAAGCTAGTACAACTGTAGTAAATTAAATAGAAACTACTGTGTCGTTCTCCAGGAATCCCACATAAAGGGTGGGTACATATGGTCTTCTCAGCACCTCGGTTCCATCCGTCTGCTCTCTATACGTCTCGCCAAGTGGTCCACCTCTGGGTACTGTCCAGCCCCACAAGTCTATACGTCGATCAATGCTATCCGTCATCTGCATCCAACACAATGTAGTACAAGCATTGACCATGCAGGCGTGAGTATACAATACTTAGTAGGGACCCTGAGACCCCTAAGTCCTCCCAGAATCCACGAAAGATAAACCACATAAGAAACACATGATCACACAGTATCAACCAACTCTACCTATGTATATGCCAATAAATATTCCTAAGTTATCAATCACAGTTCAAATCCAACTATAAAGCACAAGAACAACCCAGTACACACAAGAAATTTAGTCAATCACATTGATGATAATGATTGAATTATAGACTGAGCTCACACAGGTATTCATCATTCATATAGCGATGGGGATGATCAGTTGTAGCCACTAATTAATCAAAGCTATTAGACCCACACACGATATAAGACCAGCTAAGCTGTCAGACCCACACAGGATACAAGACCAGCTACTCTGTCAGACTCACACAGGATACATGTAAATAGGTCAAAACTGCCAGTCCCACACAGGATACAAGAATAGTAGTCATTGCCGTCGAACCCACGAAGGATTCCAGTATGGTAGTCGTCATTGTAAAACCCACGAAGGATTCCAGTACAGCAGTGGTCGCTTTCAAACCCACGGAGGATCCCATTACATTAGTCGATGCAGTCGCAACCATCTTTAGGGTTTCCGCACACAACACACTCGATTCTAGGAGGGTCCGATCCTCGAGAAAAATGGTTGATAGATCAACTATCACTAATTCTAGAGTTTATCTATCCCAAAGTTTTCTATCATCAAAATGAAACCAATTAAACAGAAGGAGCGTCAATCGGATGCCCGGTCTGAGAGTTATTGGCTTTTCCGTTCCATGGGTCCGATTGGAATTACGCTCGTTCCAAACCCGGCCATTCTCCAAAGTTTTCCAAAACTCACATAAAGTATCTAAAAAGGATATTCTAGTCACTAGGATCCTAGTTCCGCAGATGGTGCATCATTCGGACACGCGGTCTTTGAGTTTTACACATTTAAGTGAAACAGGCCCGACCCGTCAGGCCCGGTGGGTTAGCGGGTCAGCCCGACCCAGCCCGCGGCTCGGCCAGCTGGCCAAGCGGTGCAGGGGGAGCGGCCCCATGATTTCGTGAAATAGCGGTGCCAAGTGGCACTGCCCCTAATGCCCGGACGACCGTATCTGGCCGGTCTCCTCCGGCGTGAGCGGCCCGTACATGCAGGCCAATGTTCTCCCGCGCAGCACCTTCGGGTGTCGCGGCCTTCATCAACCCCGTCAGTTTCCTATATTCTGGTTCGCCCAGCGAAGAAGCCTGTGGAGTATAGGCCTCATTTCTCCACAGCGTGGTGCGAAAGGGGCTCCGCGGTTCTCCATCCCTGCCAGCTAAAGCCGGTGGGTTCTTCTTCGGCCAAGCGGCCTAGTTGTGGGTCATGGTCTCCACCGCCCGCACGGCACCCGGTTGCACGGTACTCTAACGGGCCTGCACACGGTCGCCGCTGCCACCACCTATTTTGGTCGTCACCGCCTTTTCCATATCCGCCTCCATCGTGAATAAAAACAAGGATCAACAGAGGGTCGTCAGGCTGTGTTCGTTCGGCCCGCGCCCTCTGCGTTATGCGGTAACAAAAGTCTATAGACGATCACTTGTATTCAACAAGAATGAAGCTATAATTTATTCAATTTAAATTATTCAAACCCCCTACCTCATAATTGTTGTCTCATGTCAATGAGCCGTGGAAGATGAGAATCACGGTAATCAGGCGTCGCGGAAGATGACGTCGTGGATAACGGTGTCATCACATCAAAGTTGGAGGAAGAGTCATTGTCATGACGCGAGAAGAGAATCATAAGACAACGTAGATTCCTTGACATCAGGATGCGTATGAGGAGGAATCATCATTAGAATACGTTCTTCGCGTTCTTCATCGGGGATGTTCTTCATTGAAGAACGGTGTTCTTCATCAAGATAGGAACACCTTTCTTCTAATTCTCCAGAGTTTTCCCCACCGAAATATTTGTGAAGGAAAATACTATAATAAGGCTCCCCAATTTTAATATAGTTTCCATGAAATTCAAATTGATTCAAATAAGAGGTAAAAATTAATTAATAAAGATATTAATTATATGGGTTTGCATAATTAAGAGAGAAGGGCGGTGAAAAGTTTAAAATTCAAAGAGAGGAGGTGGAGAGTTTGAAGAGTTAAAAGGGGGTTCATTGGAATTTAAGGGGGAGTTGAGGGGTTAGGTTCTCATGTGGGCCCCACCACACATTATCCTCACATGGGAGGTTATGTGGGTGTGGGCCCCACCTATAACTTACCCTTGTAGGAAATAACCACCACTAAAAAAATTAAATAAAATTGTGTACACTTTAAGTAACACCACAATTTTATTTTTATTTTTTACAAATCCACAAATTAAAAATTCTACTCTTGACCGAACACAACTATGGTAAAGGTCCCCTTAAGTGAATATTGGCGCTGCGAGTTCATCGGTGACCTCATATTTCAATTCCTAGCACCGGTTTCAAATATAGAAAATCTTGCACATACGTTTAATGAATGTACCCGAACAAAACTTCAAAATTTGATTCTGGGCACACCTGGCCTCAGAATCAGGCGCCGTCAGAAACTGTGGACCCGTAATATTCCAAATAATTTATGAAAATAATTTCCTTGAAATTTCCTGGTCTTTACAGACATTACCTTCTTTCTATGTGGATCCCTTACCATTTTTTAGAAGATAACCTTGAGCTTTTGGTAGTGCAGTCTAATGCCACAGAAAAATGGGCATATAATGTCCCACACTAAGTGTATTCAGATCCTTAACTAAATATATATGAATTTAAAATATTTGATACATAATATTTTCATTCAACTTTTAATAATTATTCATGTTGGTTTAATCACAAATATTCAATCAATGGTAATTAAAGATAATAAATATGTGTGTTGAATATTTAATAAATATTTATTAATGAGGTTATTTTTCATTTAAAAATAATAATAAAAATTATTTATCTATTATTCCATATTTAGAAGGTAAAAAGTATTAATTGTTTTTGGTTTCATGAATAATTAATAAATATATATTCAGTAATTTATTTGAATATAATATTAATATATTTATGAGAAAAAAATTATGTGGTGTTCATTTAATTAAATATAAATTCATTTTTCAAATACTGATAAATATTGTGGTGGATTGGAAGAACAAGTTTTATGGTATGGTGATAAATTTCATAATAAATATTTTATGAATAGACATTAATTTATTTATTCTTGAAAAATAAAATTTAATTTATCATTAAATTTATTTTTATTCAAATAAATAAAAATAATTTTAGTTATTATTTAGACATGGGGTATTTCTGTAATTTTTAAAATTATAGGCACCACTATGTAATTATTTATTTTCTAACACTACCACTATATGGACCTAATTATAATATTTTTGGAATTATAGAAAAGGTGAGAGTATACTCTGCCATTATAAACAATAAAATCAAGAGAGAACACCTCAATCATTATATAAATTACCTCTATAATACTCTAAAGATCAAAATGTATTCCTCTTCTCCAACTAGAAGGAATTTCACATACCTTGAAGGATTCAGTTTTGATCTACACCAATAATCATAATTGATAGATTATTTAACACTAGAACCCAGTCAATTCAATAAGAAAGAATTAAATATGAGGTAATTATTATTAAATTAATTAATTTTAAATTAAATTTAAAAGATCATATATTCCTAGATTATATGAATACATTTCTATCTAGTTTTTAAGAGAAACTAGAAGATTTTGAGCGAAAATTCATATTGGGAACATGCCTAACTCAATTCTATTGTCCCCAAAAACCTCAAGTGGTATTAAAATGAGATCAATTGATAATATATAATTTTTTATTATTCATTGATTGATTATACATAATTTTGCAATTATTTTTAAATTTTGGTTTACTAATTGTTTATAATCTAGAGTTTGATTAATATATTCACAAAATATTAATTATATTCATCCATCTTTCAAATCACATTAAATAAGTTTCAATCTAATATGTAATGATTAGAGATCCCATCCTGAGGTGTTTTTGTTTCTGGACGGAAGACTAGGTTACATGGAGATTGATAGATATACATGTTTTTTACCCAAATGAATTACACCTGGATTTGTTTTGGAATATAGGATGCTTAAAATAGTTATAAAATGTGGAATATTTATTATACATCGCATGTTGATCGGTCTTGCCTAGCACATGGTCTGTTGGATTACACGACTTTTAAATGGTGTGTTGGGTCAAAATGTGTTTCATATTTTCTATAAATCATTTTTTGGAAATCACAAAACACACATATCATAATCAGATATATTTTTTATCATGTATGTTGTTTTACAATCGTATTCACTCTCATTTTTTTCATACATGTTTCTCTCTTACCATAATCATGTATGTTGTTTGACAACAAAACCTGATATGTTGTTTTATAATCGTAATAACACACTTTATTTGACATCATAACCATATGCATAGTAATCATGAATTGTAACCAGGTTATGTATCACAACCATGTAATTTATAGTAACCAAGGTATGTATCGTAACCAGGTTATGTATCATAACTTGGTCATGTATCGTAACCAAGTTATGTATCGTAACTAGGTTATGTATCGTAACCAGGTTTTGTATTGTAAGGAGGTCATCCATCAAAACCTGGTCATGTATTATAACCAGGATACGTATCATGATCATAATATGTATCATAACCATGCATCATAAACAAGTTATGTGTCAAACTCATATTATTCAATGTTTTTCAAGAATCAAAACGAGATTAAATATTGTACACTGTAACCCAACTATGAATTTTAATAAGTTTATGTATCATATTTTTAATAAGAATTGTATCTAGCTTATAAATTTCAATCCCGATATGCATTGTTATTATAAAAATCCTAGTAACCATTTTATGTATTGTATTTATGAAATGCATCACACTCATATTTCATATTAATACAATTTATATGTGTCTCAAACTCATTGTTTAATACTTTTGTACTTACTATTTTCTAACTAAAACGATGTCGTTGAGTTGGTTATTTACCAATCAAAATGATGTCGTGTATTCTATTTTTTTGACCATTGTAATGCATGGTGTCCAAGTCCCTCTCACATTTTCGAATAAATATGACTGTTAGAAGAAATATTACCGTTGGAACCTGATGCTTATAAATAAGAGGTCATTTGAACCCGAATATACAACTTTTTCTTTCATCATGTTCTAAAGAGAGTGTTTTTTAATTCACTCTTACTTCGTGCAAAATCCATAAAGATAAAATAAGTCAACAACTTGTTATATGTTCTTGTATTTCTATAAGTGCTTTGTTTTTCTTATGTGACCGGTCATTATGATAATTATCGAGTGCTTACAGTGATAGAAAGATGTGTTGTCGATCATCGTATCGATGGATTTGAATTTTTTGAAAGACAAAGGTGCTTATTACCATCTTAATTGAGGGCTTCTAGGGATTGGAAGACAATCATTCTGATCGTCGTATTGAGGGATTACCAAGGTGGTGGTAAGGGAGGCAATTTATCTAAGGTGAAAGGATACCCTACTATTTTGAATAAAATAATTGTAATGCCATTACATTTCCACTGTATTGGTAATAGAAAATGAATCACTTTGTTTCTTCTTTTTATTCATATTATTTTACTATTGTAATTATTTCAATTACAATTCATTCATTACATATTGTATTGAGGTATCAAATATGTTGTATGGAAGATTCATTTACATTTGTATTACTATAATAATTGTATTCAATTTAAATACATTTTTTCCATAACTTTTGGTATTACAATATATCATATCCATCGGATCTAAGACATGTATGGTCATTTGTATTGGTTGTGAATTGTATTAGTTTAAGACCTCTTAAACGATGCTCATTTTTATGTGATTAAATACAATGTTTTTAAATATGAAATTTACCCCCTCTTGTATTGTACCATCTAATATACACATACATCTTTACTAAAATCCGAAAATTGGTATCAGAGGAGGTTTACACTGATTTTTAATTTCATTATTTAAATCTGTAAGACAATTGTATTTCTTTTACAAATATTTGTCTTATAACTACTTACTAAAAAAATGTGTGGAGTGGAGAAGTTTTGTTTTATAATATGGTAGGAATGAATATTGGATCAATTGATAATCTAAATCCAACCAGACCATCTATTTTTGATAAAAATGATTACGAGTACTGGAGAGATTGAATAAAGACTTTTTTATTTAATACTGGAGTGGAAAAATTTGTCATTATCATTGGGGAATACAAAATACCAGACCAAGAAATCATAACCTTTACCAACAAAGAGAAATTATAATATCAACTGAATTACAAGGAAGACAATATATTGTTGTGTTGTATGACCATGAATATATATAACTAGATATAATCATTCGAAGCGTTCAATTGTTTCGAGAATAAATTATAAGTCACACATTTTGGTACATCCAAAGTTATAGAAACAATAAGAGTAATTATTTGAGCATAATATCATGGGTTTTTCATTCCTTATGAAGAACTCATATGCATGGTGCAACAAAAACATATTACAATCAGAAACAGTCTTCAATCCATGGGTGAAAAAGGTCTTGATGATGAAGTGCTTGTGGACAAGACAATTGATATAATGCCAAATTAGTGGGAATAAGAAAGGACTTCTATTGATGAGAATAGGAAAGTTACTCAAATCACCCTGGTTGAATTATTTGGTACTCTCTTACAACATTAGACAAGAATGAAAAGAGATGTTTTTTTCAAAAAGAATAATAATGGTAATGGAAATTTATCTTTAACTACTACATATAAATCCAAGACACTAGAAAGGCTAACAAGGTCTAAAGCTAAGAAAGCTGTTGTTATATCAGAATCAAGTGAGAGTGATGACTCAGAGAAAGAATTAGACTATCTTGATCGTATGATGAACAAGATTATTAGAAATAAATACTTTCAATACAGATTCAAAAAGAAAGATATAATGTAAAATAAATAATCATAAGTAATATGTTATTAATGTAAAAGGGAAAGACATATTAGACCAGGTCTTCCTTTTCTAAAAATAAATGACAAGATGGATAATAATTCTGAAAGAAATAGGGAAAATTATTACAAGACAAAGACAAAGAATGCCTTGAAAGAAAATGATACTTGGAGTGAAAGTGGTGGTGATTCATCAGACAAAACCATATAATATGAATCTTCGATTCAGAATAATATAGGAATTATAGATAGACTTTCTATTAAAAATCATTTTTTCTTAGCCAAGGATCGCAATGAAGAATCCCTTAAAAATTTATCATTAAATAAAAATTATCTGGATGAGAAACACTCCTACTCTTCAGATGACGAATCTTCCACAGTAGAGGATAATTTACCTTCTTTTAAAGAAGTATCGAGATTTTCCAAATTACTTGAGAATGAATATTCAAAACATAATAATAACAATGATAAATAAATTTATATAATATATATTCTTAAAAAAGAAGCATTGAATCTTTCAAAATATCTTGATCATAAAAGTCTGGATTTTGGAAATTTTTTGAAAAACCTTATTGAAGTAAATACTAAGAAGGATAAAATTTATATGGACTTTGAACAACTTGTTTTCAAGAAAATTGTTTTTGAAAGTAAAAAAATTACAAAACAATTTCTTATGAGAATGATAATTTAGTACTTAGAATAAAAACATAAATCTTTTCTCTTAAAAAACTTTGGTCAAAATTCACTAATGGAAGGAAAGAACTTGAAAAAATGTATTCTCAACTTTATCCTCTTAGGAATAGTTCTGGAATTGGTTACCCTCACTCAAAACCATTTTTTAGTCATATCTATTTTGCTCCCCAAAATGATTCATTTTTCACTAAATTTCATTGTGGTGGACATTGGGAAATAAGTATTTCTCTTAATAAAACTAAATCTTTAGGATTTCATAAATCTCATTTTGAAAAACCAATGTGGATTCCAAAAATTATTTTATCTGAAATTTATGGAACCAAAAAAGTTTGGGTTCTGAAATACTAATTGTTTCTTTTTCATAAAAACACGAATTGTACCAACAATAAGAACATTAGGTACATGGATAGTTGTTGTTATCAACATATGATAGGAAATAAAGACTTCTTTGAAAATATAACTGTAATGAAAGGTGGAAGAGTGACCTTAGAAGATAACTCTAAGGGAATTATCATTGGTATAAGTAATATTGTTCTTTTAGGAAAGGATTTAATTTCCAACATTTTGTTTGTTAAATGTCTTAATAATAACCTTATAATCATAATTCAATTATGTGATGAAGGTTACCTTGTGAATATTAGGAATGATAAATGTTTAGTTCACAATTCCAATGATGAATTCATACTTTCTTCCCATAAGAATGAGAATATTTACACACTTAACTTAGAATACCTTAAGATCAAATACTTACCTTACTTAAGTGCAATTGAAGACAAATAATGGTTATTGCAAAGAAGTTTTGGACTCTGTAATCTTCAGAACCATTATAAAATCCGAAAGAAAAGACTTGTTAAGTATCTACTAGATCTTAGGCATGATTCTTGAAAATTTTGTGACCCTTGTCAATATGGAAAGAAACATAAAACTAGATTTAAATCAATCAATGAAGTTTAAAATTATAATGCATCATATTTAGTTCTCTTAAATCTTTTTGTTACTACACAAACTGGAAGGATTGGAGGAAATTTATATGTATTTGTTTTATTTGATGAAAAAACTATATTTAAATCGGTATATTTTCTCGAAACTAAATCTAAATCCTTTTAATAATTCCAAACTTTTAGAGCCCAAGTTAAAAATGAGAAAAACCCAATGCTAATAACTATTCATAGTGATCATGGTGGAGAATTTCAAAATTTAGTCTTTAAAAAATTTTGTTGTAAGAAAGGTATTAATCACAACATCTCAGCACCAAGAAACCCTTAGAAAAATGGTGTTTTTGAAAGAATATATCATTTTGTTCAAGAAATTAAAAGAACAATATTGAGTGAATACTCAATAACAAATCATTTCTAGGATAAAACTGTTAGTGCTGCATGTTATACTATAAATCATGTTTTAACTAGACCTTTTACTAACAAAACACATTATGAATTGTGGAATGGACGAAAACCTGAAGTTTCTTAATTCAGAGTATTTGGATTCAAAGTATTATTATTGAATGATAAATATAATTTTCATAAATTTTCACCCAAATCCAATGAAGTCATATTTCAAGGTTATTCCAAAAATTCTAAGGTTAAAAGAGTTTTTAAGAAAAAATATTGTACTGTTAAGGAAACGTTGCATGTTAAATTTCTTGAAACTGACCCCTTTGTTTTTAAACAATCCTTACCTACATCAACTGATGTGTTTTCACAAACTAATTATCATCCATTGATTGAAAACTCTTTTTAAAAGACAACTGATGAAGAAAATGTTTCTCAAACATTTACCAGGGAAGACATTCTATCCTATGTTTATGAATAGGTTTTAAAAAATCCAAATCAACTGTTTCTTCAAAATCATCCCGGTGATAATTTCATTGGTGATGTAAATCAACCTGTAAGGAATAAATATTCCTCATGAAATGAAATAGTACATATTTCATTTATATCCCAATTTGAACCAAAAACTTCTAATGATGCTTTAAGTGATGCCGATTGGATTAAACCAATGCAAGATGAACTAAATGAATTTGAAAGATATCATATCTAGACATTGGTCAAAAGAAAAAAAAGACAACTATAATTGGTATAAAATGGGTTTTCAGAAACAAATGCGATTAAAATGGAGTCATCATAATAAATAAAGCATGACTTGTTGCTAAGGTCTACAATCAACAAGAGGGGATAGACTATGTGAAAACCTATGCTCTGGAAACTATATATGAATATATTCAAATCCTATTAAACTTTGCATCATATTTTAATTTCTAACTCTTTCAAATGGATATAAAATGTGCTTTTCATAATGGTTTCGTACAAGAAGAAGGTTTTGTAGAATATACTATAGTTTTTGTTAACTCAAAACATCCTAATCATGTTTTTAAACGTACAAAATATTTTTATGGAATTTAACAAACCCCCAGAGCATAGTATGATAGAATTACTTGATTCCTTTTAAAATATAATTATGAAAAAGGTATTACAGACTCAACTCTTTCTCAAAAAATGGAAAAAAAACATTTGGATTGTGCAAATCTATGTTGATGAACTTATATTTGGATAAACTCAGCAATCTCTAACCGATTATTTTGAAAATATAATGGAATCTAAGTTTAAAATGAGTAATATGGGTGAGTTGACAATATTTTTAGGTTTTCAAATATATGCAAAACCAAAATAAATCTATATATCCGAACATAAGTAAATAAAATACTTACCAAAAAAGTATGGATATGAAAACACTAAAAGTATTATCACTCCAATCAAAATGTCAAATATACGTGGTCTTGAAGATACTAGGATACTAGTGGATCAAACAAAATTTTATAGGTAACATAATAAGTTTGTGATACTTGAAATCTAGTCTTCTAGAAAAACTTTTTTCGGTATGCTTATGTGAAAGATACCAATCTAATCCAAAATAATCTCATTTAAAAGCAGTGAAAATAATTGTTCGCTACTTAAAGGGACTTATGGATTTAGGACTATTCTATTCATTTGGAATTTTTTTGAAATTTTTTTAAGATGCTGATTTTAGTGGTTGTAAAATAGATTAAAAAAGTACATTCATAACATGTCATTTATTAAGTTATTCTTTGGTTTCATGGTCATGCAAGTAGTGAAATTTTTTATCACTTTCCAATGCTAAAGTTGAATATGTTTCAGCTGGAGGTTGTTGTGCTCATGTAATGTGGATGAAACACACAATCACTAACTATGGCATGAGGTTTTTTAAAACTGAAATACTATGTGATAATACTATTGCCACTACTCTTAGTAAAAACCCTACACATCACTCACATGCAAAACAAATCAATATTAGGCATCACTTTCTTAGGTATCTCACACTAAAAGAATATATTATTTTACAATTCATCAGAACACAAGAACAACTTGTTGTTATTTTCACAAAACCATTATCTTTCGATATATTTGAATACATTAAATAGAAACTACGAACAATCACTATAAAGTAATCATTCACATAAATTTCTTGTTTAAGTCACCTCCTAACACTATGTTACTCCTTTTCAAAGGGGGGTTATACATCTCTTTTATTTTTTTTATATTTTATTGGTTTCAAATTTTAGTTTTATGCTTAATGGTTTTCATCCTTTCAATTTTATTACATGTATTGGTTTTTCTTTACTGGTTTCACTATAATCAGTTTCACTATAATAGGTTTCACTATAATTGGAATTGGTTTTATTGTTTATCAGTTTCAAGCTATGGCTTCTTAATTTATCAGTACTCAATTAACCTATCGACATTAAAATACTTTATCAGCACTGGACTATCAGTATTGGATTACTTTGTCAGTATTGGACTATGGGTATTGGATTATTCTATCAGTAATAGATTATCATAATCAACCTATTTGATTTTAGCAGTTTTAAAATTTATATCAGATTTACATTCTTGATTGTTTTCCTTTTTTCATAAGAATAATATATTGAAACCAATACATCTATATTAATACTCCGATATATACAATTTCTATGGACTTAATTTCGTTAGTTAAATAGTTATTTCTAAATTCTTTATTTTAATATTTAATAATGTTTAGTCTGAATGCGATTTAATTACAAGGAATACCTGAAGAGTTTGAAATAATTATTGACCAATGGATCTTCCAGATCTAATCCTGACCATCAATTTATTTTTTAAAGAACCCCTTTATACCTATCCCACATTGAAATCATCTATTTTTCTCTCAAGACCAGTTTCTCTATAAATAGTCATCATGGTTCATAATTGGTTCTTACCTTAGTTTTCGTAATCAGAGATCTACTCAGATTTTGTAAGCCAGAAAATTTTAGGGTTGAGTTATTCTTTCATGTCTGAGTCTACTGCCTTATCTCTAAAGGATATGTCTCTTAAATATTTCTCTGCAGTGACTTTTTGAGGTGAAAGGTTAGTCTCCTAATACTATTACATAACGTTCGATTAATACTTGAAAAGTATTATAAGTTTCTAAGGTTGGGAATCCATTTTTTTGGAAATACCAAATTTAGATCATGTTTTTTTGTATCATGATGAGGTGATACAATTCTATAAATCAGTAGAGATAGACAAGGCTCTTAAGAATTATTTTATGATGTAAGATAAGAAATATAAAAAATATATAAAATAATCCCCTATGTTTCTAGGTGTTCCATTATAGGGTGATGATCTTTTCTATTCTCATAAATTAACAGAATCTCATGGAACTTTTGATATGTGAAAATATGAAGAGTCACTTTTTGAGAATCATGAGGAGAAGAGAAAGGTGAGTCATTTATCAGGAGATAATAGACATATAGCCCTTCGGATACAAGGGTTTTTAGTGCTAAGAAAAGTTGATAAAGAAACATTAAACTATTCAGATATGTATGTTCTTGACTATTTAGTGAACATGACAATGTTCAGCCTTATGGGATTCATCTTCTAGACGATTAAGAAGCTCAAATCTGGTGCTATAAAATCTCAATTTATTATGTTTCTGACTATTGTGAGTAGGTTTCTGAAAGAATGCTTGAGATTGTGTAATATTTCAATAATGTCAAATCTGAAATCTTTTAGGGAGACATTAATCAGTAAGAATATGATTTAGAGGCACAAGCTATGATTCAACCATGAATTGAAGAAGTTTGAGAAAGATCTGGATGCTGAGAAAGAAAAGGATGTAGTTGAAGGTAGTAAAAAATCATGAAAGCCTTCCAAGACAACTTCAGGTAAAATAAAGGAAGTTATGACTAACAATACAAAGGCATGAAAGAATCAAAAATCCGTATCTGATGTGGTTTCAGGTGAGTGGAGAAAGAAAAAGCAAAAAGAAAATAAGGGGATCCTTAATTTGGTTTGGATCCAGCTAAATCCTTGGATATAAAAATAAGATCAGAAGAGGAGTTGAAAGAATAAGAAAGATTGATAAGGATGAAGAATAGAAAGGCATAAGAAATTGATATTGATATTCTACAAAAAATATTTGGGTAAGAAAAATTTGGAATTTTAATACGGGATCCACCAGTTTAGACTCATTCAGTTCCATCAGTTAAAGGCAAAAAATACTAGTTTCTGAACAATCCACTACACAATCTCTTGATCAAGAATAAGAATAAGAATAATATGAAAAAGAATAAAAAGGGAAAGAATAAAAATACTAAGAAGAAGAAGGGGAATAAGACTAGGGTCAAGATGAAATAGATTTGTAAGAGAAAACAGATTCAAACAAGAGAAGTCATACTAAATAATCTTCAGAAGTTCCATCATTTAACTTTCCATCTATGAATCCTCAACTGTCCAAGAAAAAATGTAAAAAGTTTCCTCCAAAAAATTCATTCAGATTTCAGATAAATAAAATGAAGAAGAAGAAGTATTCGATAAGAATTGGAATCTTCCAGCTCAAATGATCATTAATAAAACTCATTTTGGTGATCTCCCTGAATACACTAAGGATATGGATTCTGAAAGAAAAATAAATTTGAATGGAATTTAGTACATAAAAAAACATTTAATAGATTATAGAAGATGATATAGTTAATTCCAAATATTGAAGAAAGATTAGAAATCCTTTTAAATTCTCATAATTATAGAACCAAATCTATCATGGTTCTGATGGATAGGTTTCTATGTCTTGAAGCTGATTTAAAATTTTTAAAGAATGAGTTGCTGAGAACAATAAGGATTGTAATAAGGTTTTGAAGTGGTCTTACAATGTTGATGATAGTATCAAGAAAAATCTGGACAAGCATGATGAATTGGAACATCAGGTAAATATTCTCAATTCTAGGTATCAAAATATAGAAGCTGAGTTAAATGAAAACATGAAGCCCTTAAAATATCTAATAACTCTCATGGAATAACCTCTTACGAACTTGTTAGTCTAATGTAGAAATTATAGAATGAGAGTAATGAGGTAATTTTACTCTGAAATAGTGTTTTAATCCTAGAAAAGGCCTACAGACTCAAATTGGATGACATCATTTCTCATGAAGTAAAGATTAAAGCCCTAGATGAAATCAATCAGCATCTACAACAGGGGAACCAGAAGCAAGAAATGGTTATTACTGAACATGATATGAAGTTGAAGGCTCATCAAGAATCCCATATCAAACTCATGGCGGACAGAAAGGGGTTAAAAAATATGAATCTTACGATGTTCAATATTTTGGAAAAACAAAATGGGAAATAATTATGTTTGAAATATTATTGTAATATAATCCTATTTCATTCAATGTAATTTCGATTGTTTCTATGCTCTGTTTCTCTACCCTTTTGAAAGAAATGAATACCTTCCCTTATTATTTTTGAAAATCAAAAAGGGGGATAATGTTATTGAAAATAATAATTTTGATGAATACTTTATTAAAGGAGAGAAATCGCAAGAAATAGTAAAAAGAACATGATACCTAGTGATATTTTTAAACTAAGGGTGGAATTAGTCGTATTCCCTATTACATTCAGAAGAGTTATTAAACTTAGGGGGATATAAGTCTTTATTGTTTATTTTGTTTTTTTCTTTCCAAAAAATGGGTGTATTATTGAATCAAAATGTGTTTATAATTTCCCATAAATCATTTGTTTTTTAAATCACATATCACATATATCATAATCACATATATTGTTTATCATGTATGTTTTTTTACAATCGTAATCACTCAAATTGTTTTTAATACATTTTGTTTTCTTATCATAAACATGTATGTTATTTCACAATGTATCATGATACATTTTTTTATAATCATAATCACACACATTGTTTTACATCGTAACCATATGCAATCCAATCAGGAATCATAACAAGGTTTTGTATCATAATTAGTTAATGTATCGTAACAAGGTTATATATCATAACCAGGTTATGTATCATAACTATGTTATGTATCGTAACTAGTTAATGTATTATAACCAAGTCATGCACCACAACCAGGTCATGTATCATAACCAGGATACATATCGTGACCACAAAATATATCATAACTAAGCATTGTTATCAGGTTATGTATCAAACACATATTATGAATTGTTTTTCATGCATCGTAACCCGATTAAATATCGTGCATCATCACCATGGAAAGAATTATAACAAGGTTATGTATCTTATTCGTATTATGAATCGTAACCAGGTTAGAAAATGTAATCATGATAAGAATTGTTATCATGATAAGGCTACTAACCAAGTTATGTATTGTATTTATGAAATGAATTGCAATAATATTTTACTTCAATATGATTTAAAGGTTTCTAATACTCATTGTTTCATAATTTTTTACTTACTATTTTCTAACTAAAACGATTTCATTGAGTTGGTTATTTACCAATCAAAATGATGTTATGTATTCTATTTGTTTTGACCATTATAATGCCAGGTGTCAAAGTCCCTCTGACTTTTTTAAAGAAATATGATCGTTGGAGGAAATATGACCATTGGAACCTGAGTTCTATAAATAGGAGGTCATTAGAACTAGAATATACAACTTTTTTCTTTCATCAATTTCTAGAGAGATATGCAGTGACTTCTCTCTTCCTTCATGTGGAAACCGGGAAGATAGAAGAAGTGAACATCTTCTTCCAAGTTCTTGTACTTTTATAAGTGTTTTGTTTTTCTTGATGAAACTAATCATTATGATAATGATCAAGGGCTTTCGGGGATAGGAATACACACTTCCAATCATCATATCGAGGGATTTCAATTGTTTGAAAGAGAAATGTGTCAATTACCTTCATAATCGAGGACTTCCTAGGATAAGAATACATTGATGTTGATCATCGTATCAAGGTATTACCAAGGTGGTGGTAAGAAATAACTTTTATCCTAGGTGAAAGGATACCCTACTCTTTGGGATATAAGAATGGTAATACCTTTACAATTCATCTATATTGGTAATAGAAAGGGAATACTATTGATTCTTCTTTCTATTCATATTATTTTACAACTTTAATTGTTCAAATTACAATTTATTCATTACATATTGTATTAAGGGATTATATACACAATATGGTTGAATCATTTACATTTTTATTACTCTGATCATTGTATTCAATTAGAATACAATTGTTTTTCATTACATGTGGTATTACAATATATCATATCCATCAGATCCAAGACATGTATGGTCATTTGTATTGGTTGTGAATTGTATTAGTTTATGACATCTTAAACTAATTTAATTAATAATTTTTTAAATAAAATTTTTTTAAACCCACAATTCACCCCATCATCTATTTTTTCATCTAATATTCACTTACATCAACATTACGATCAAACATTGTGTACACGCCATGTAGTCTATATGGGTTGATTATGAAATTTGTGAGAAACATGTTGTAAAATAAATGGTAAAAAACCACATGAAACTAACAGAAAAAATCATTATTGTGATACCCAAAGTTGATCTTGCATATATGTAGTGTAACTCAATAATAATGACATTCGAATAATGTATCTATTCAATCAGTGGGTTATGGGGAAACATGATAAATGGAACACATTACATATATATCATTATTAAACACCATGTAATCCAACCAAGAAACATGTTACTCCCTTATATAATATCCTTGAGAATTTATGATATATTTTTTTAAATAATTTTTTTGATATCATGCATTAAACGAAACACTAATTTTAAGCTAACCCTGATCTACTATTTAAATATTATTAAAATGATACCATTATAACATAGTTATTAAAATTATCTATGATGAATAAAACTCACTAAATTATGATATAAGGTATTATTTATATAATTATCAAATGAATTCATTAGTTATCAATTTATTATAAATGAAAATAAAATTCATTTAAAGGTAAAAGAGGTGTTATTTCTTAAAAAATGTTTTTATGCTTATGATGTTTTCCATCTTATTAAATTAAATTGATCACTATTGGTGAATTATTTATTAAAATTATTTATATTATATTCAATAAAATTTCTAACAATATTATAATATTTTTTCTATGAATGGGAAAAGAATAAATCCAGTTTTATGTTTAAAAACTGTATTTTTATAAAAATAATTTTTTTATTATGTTTTGTGCACTTATTTTAAAATTAATTTATGATAATTATATAAATTAAATCATTTAAAATAGTTTCTATATTTTTAATTAGGTGTGTAAATTTTCTTAAATATGTTCCTTTTATTTTTTTAAATAGGAATCCTTGTAAATTTCCATCATATTTATAAGTGTAAAATGGGTAAAACAGGGTTAAAATCTTGGGATACGACATTAAATTTTTTATAAATCTATTTTTTATCTATTAGATGAGTGGAGTTTGGACATTTACATCCATGTCACAAAATATGGACACTTATTTCCTTTTTTCTTAGATATTTACCTTTATATTATTTTATTTAAATAGAAATTTTAAAACGTCACTCTAATGGTAATAAACATATCATTTATGTCCACATTGGGATAAAAAGAAGTTTTATATTATAATTTAATATTATTTTTTGAATAATTAAATTATCTTTATGATGTTAAATTATTTATTGTTTTTGATGATTATATAATTTTTTTAAACTCTTTCACCACATTGAAAAAATATTTATTCAATTAGTTGTAAAATAAAATAAATTATATTATAAATTTTAAAAATAATATACTTTGGAAGAATTATTGTGTTCCATAAATTTTATACAAGAAAATATCCCATTTGGGATGTTTTAAAGCATTATATTATAATTCCACACTTTTCTTAATGCCATTAAAGTAAAATTAAATGAATAGTGTAAAAAATGACAATAAAGTTTTTTAGGAAAATAATATTATATTAAATCATTTAAAAATAATAAAAATATAGAAAGTGGACAAGTTTAATAATATATATTCTAAAATAGCTTTCATTTTTCATTTATAATCTTATTTTAACCTTGTAAGAAAAATCATATCCTTTTATGATTGATAAATCCATTAACCCAGTTAAGGTTAAAATTGGTTAACCAAGGGGTTAAACCCAAATAGAATGTTTAAAATGAAATAAAAACCTATATAAATTTAATTTAATGATTATATTTTGACCTTATACTATTTTTAATTTAACTTATGTCCATTTTGGATGGATTTTTCTTGAGAATTGCATAATTATATTTTAAAAGTTTAAGTAATTACAATTGTTTCATTTCCATCTCTTATAAAAAGGATACCCCTACCCTCTTTTCATAACACAAAAATGGGCCTAATATCTCAAGAAAACCCTATCCAATTATCTTCCCAATTATTTTTCACATTATAAGAGAGTTTTTATTCCCAAAATACCAACCTTATGGTCTTTATCGGGTATTATAAATATGTTCATTTAGTGAGGAGGAAATCTCCTTAATAGATCAATTTCATTTTACATATTATTTTTTGTACTAAAATTATATGGTATTTATAATCATATAATAAATGTTTTATAATATATATAAATATATGTAATTATTAGTATAAAACTACAATTATTCACTATATTTTTCCTCAAATGGGATGTGAATGTGTCGATTATTCATACGCATGACTTACCATCTCCTTGTATCGACACAAGTAGTCATTTTTCAACATATTCTATGGATGTGTTTAATATTTATATATAATATTTATTACATATTAATTATTATTTAATTATATTATCATATCTACATCGTTACCTTCCAATTCATTGGAAAATGATAATGTCACTTGTGCGTACATGTAGTCTATGACCCCCACGTTGCTATATGATTAATTTTTCACTTCTACCTTACATGAACTTAAATGAGTGTTTATATGAATAATATATGTGTTTTATATGATATAATAATTATTCTAAAAATTATATTTATTGTTTATATTTATTTTGTTTCATCCTTCTAAAACTAAAAAAACTGTTCATGCGTACGTACGACCTACCATTTCCATTAATAGTGTAATTCATTTATCTTCCTCTAAATTTATGGATTAATATATATCTATATATAAATTGAATATATATGACATTTATATCATTATTAACATTATATAAAGGATGAAAAAATGATCTAAGTACAAGGATTGAAGCAACCATTAAAAAAACATGAAAATGAAGTAGTTATCACCTGGAAAAGCGATTTTAATAAAGTACTATTAATAAATTCATGATAAAAGATTATAATTAAATAATATATGGAATTATTATGTTTCAATAATTTATTTATAATAAAATCATATTTATTATATATGAGTATCAAACAAATTCTAAGGAATTTAGACATGAGGTAAGGGTTAATTTGATAATCTCATCATTTTTCAAGAATGTTTATGTATAAGCCTCTACTGAAATAATTATTTTATATTTCTATCATATATATATATATATATTATCCTCTATTTATTTCTAGAAATTAAAATTTTATTTGTTGGGACCAAGTTGGATGGAGAAAGAAGTTTGAAGATTTTTTTTGTAGAGTGTTGTCTTTTGTTATCAAAGAGGATAAATCAATTCCCATTATAAAAGCCTTGTTACACTATGATGATGATATTATGATTTGTATTTCAAAAATATCATAATTTTGGATAACTTTTTATGAAATCCTTATGAAGGATAGTGGGAGGAAATAGGTGTTTTTGACAAAGGAAAGAAAGTGGAGTGCAATTATAATTGTCGCATAAGTGTGGCAAGCAAGTATAAGTGGTGTGAAAGTGTATGTTGCGCACAAGTCATATTTCAAGATCATAACATACATATATGAAAAATTAAATAATGTAGAGTGCAAGTTCAAGAGTTGTGTTCAATTAGTAAGTGGTGTTCAAGTATAAGAGGCACACATGTGTACGTTGCGCCCAAGTTCAAGAGTGGCGCATAAGTAAGAAGTGACGTGAAAGTATAAGAGGTGTGCAAGTTTATGTTACATGCAAGAAATATTTTAATGTAATGACATAAAAATATTACAATGGAACGAAAGTGGCACATAAGTGATGGAGTGACACACAACTGATGGAGAGGCGAGCAAGTGGTGGAGAAAAACACAAGTGATGAAGCAACATAGAAGTCATGAAATGGAGCACAAGATAATTTGAATTCCTTACATGTAGGTTCACTAAAATAACTATAAATATATGGATACCCTCCTCATATTTATATTCTCAACACTATATAAAATTTTATCTCTGATCACTCAAGTAGTAGAAGTGGAATGCAAGCTAAAGTGTCACGCAGGTTTCCCGTTATGCCTAAAAGTGGAGCACATGTAGAAGTGTAGCACAAGTTCTAAGTTGTGTGTACGCAATAAGTTGTGTACAAGAAGATTTTTTTAAAATCATAAAGTGGTGAAAAAATTTTGATTTGTAAACAATTTTATTGTGCAATTAGTTTGTGGAAATCAAGCAGAGTGGCGTGTAAGATGAGTGGCGTGTATATTGGGAGGCATGCAGGAAGGGTGGAACGCAAGCGGGTAGGCACAAAAGTAGGGATGTGTGCAATCAGGGAGTGGTGCACAAGCTATTTGAACTAGGAGGTTCTTACCAGCTTATCTTTAGGAATGTGAATAATTGTTTTGAAATATTTGATTTGTGGATGTTCATTAAGAAGCACAGAAATATTACATTACCCAATTTGTGCTAAGAGGTAGCATACACACTATTGTATTATTTTCAATGTGCTACACGAGTGTAAGTGAATATAATACTCATTGTATTCCACATCAAAGGATTGTTTTATAGTGGATTGTGTTGTAATGTATTTTTTATGTACCAGACCAAGGATGTAGATATTCTTATTGAGTAGTGATCCTTATAAATCATGTGTTCGTGTGGTTGTGTGTGTCCCGTAGGGAACTCTCTAACAGGAGGTGGAGGTTGTTTCAAAAATAATGAATCATAAAAAGAAAAGGATATCACTGATTCACCCCCCCCCCTCTCAGTGATACTTGGATCCTGACTGGGAACTTCAATTGGTATTAGAGGGAAATTTTCCTTTCGTTTATTTTTTTTGGATGTTTTGATAGTGAATCTGAATTTTGTGAACTATAAGGGGATTATGATATTTGATGGAAAGAACTGTCATATCAGGAAATATAGAATTGTTACATTTTTTATGTCTCTTGGGTATGATGTTCTTGAATCTACATCTTATGGATTTCCTCTTATTGATGAAGAGGTTCCTCATACTCCTGCTGATAAGAAGAATCTTGAGAATTATGGAAAACATAAAATTAAATTACTCTCATATCTTTCTGAGAGTGAATTTTTATGAGTGAAAGGTGTCTCTACATCAAAAGGCATCCAAGATAAGTTGAAGGACATCTATGAAGGAAATAAAAAATTGAATAAGGAAAAACAAAAAAACATGAGGCTGAAGTATGAAGACTTGAAAATAGTAGAATTGAAATTATTTTGGGACTTCTTTACTAGGTCAAATGACATTTTCAGTACAATAAAATTTCATAGTGAAAATTTATAGGATTATACAGTTGTTGAAAAGATCTTTAGAATATTTTCATAGAATTTTGATACTAATTTATCTATATTAGGGGACAGAGATCCCGGAACACTATCCATGGATGATTTTCATAGCACTCTCATTAGTTATGAAAAAATAAGGGAGAAGACTATTAAGAGAAAAACAAGATGATAGAGAAATTTCATTCAAGGATACAAAGAGAAAGAGGTCAAAGATGACTTTTATTGAAGTTGATGCTAGTGAATATGATTCTGAAGATGTGGTATGTAATTGTTTTTTTTGAAATTTTATCTTTTCATTCTAAGAATGTGAAAAGAGGTATAGGGAAATAAAAGAGGAAAATTCCCTTGAAATGTTTTTAATGTGGATCTATTGGTCACTTTGTGGCTAATAGTCCTAAAAAAAAAGAAATAAGAAGATAGTGTTGATGATGATAGAAGCACAAGAAGGTTGTGGAAGAAACAAGCTAACAAAGATAAGTAATTTTCAAAGGGGAAGGATAAAATTTTCTTCTAATAAAAAGGAAGAAACTTTTTATCTAAAGATAATAAAGAAGAAGATAGTGAATCTAAATATGATAAATTGTTTTCTAAGAAAGATAGAGATCATACCATTATTATAGTAGTGAATAATAAAGATTACAAGAGCAACAGTTCTGAGGAAGATGAAACACAACTTGAATATCATTTGAAAGAAGAGTTGAATGAATGTTTGATGAAGATCATAAGGATTGAGTAGGAAAACAAGAAGTTGATAAATGAAAATTCCAAGTTAAATAGATAAAAATATTTTCCTAATGAGAAATTCAATATTGAAAAGGAGATTTATGATCTAAATAATTATATTGAGAATGAAAAGATTCGTAATGATCATCTTGAAGTAATGCTGACGTCAAAAGAAGAACATTTTGGTTGTTGTTCAATATAATTTTCTAAAGATAAAGAAATGAATATTACTTTAAAATAATCTATCTCAAAAGTTAGTGAATGTTCTAATAGGAATGAACCAAAGCAAGATCAAAAAAATTTACCATCAATGGTTAATAAGAAAGATGGAACTAGTTATTACATGAGAAAAGGTGGAAAGACTATGAATGTGGAAAAGTTAGAAATCTTCAAAAATAAAAAGCATATAAAAATACTATGTCTATATATAGTTTTACTACTTATCTTTCTAACAAGTCTGAACATAAATATGAGCTAAAAAATAATTTTACGATTGAAAACAAAAAGGTTAATGGTCAATAGAGTTGTGTTAAGAAGAGTGTTAATAAGTATGTTCACAAATCCGGTCAGTATGGATGTTTTAGAGGGAAATATTCATTCTATGGCTATGGCTAGTATTAGAGTGGATTCATACACATAAGAAATATGTTTTGGTTCATCCAACAACATTACTACTATTCCACAAGTTATAGAAGACTATGTTTTATGGGGAGTCAATCCTCTCAAAAGAACAAGTATATGGAAGAAGTTTAGAAGAAATATGAGAAGGTTGGTGTGAAGATGAAAATAGGTTTTAACCATTGGAAACAATTTTTGAAATATGTGAATAGCCTATACATTTTTCAATGGGGTGTATTGTTTTATTTTCATCACAATAAAAGGTTTTTAACAAATCTCAGAAGTTGGAGGTGAATAATGAAATGGAAGAAAAAAATCAATTATTGTCGAAACCACGTTGAAAGATACAAAATAAAAATTTCTATAGAATCATAATAGTGGGTGTTTTTATCATATGACAGGAGACTTAAAATTGATGAATAATGTAAAATTATTCAAAGAATGAATAGTGAAATTTGTCAATGACGAATCTCTAAGGATAAAAGGTGATGGATCAACCATTATCTGGAAAGAAAAAATGAAATCTAGCAAAAAATTATCTGTTGATGGGATGAAACACAATCTTCCAAGTGTTTCACAACTCTGTGATGAGAGATACTATGTTATCTTTAGAAAATATGGGTTTTTTCTGAAAAGTGAAAATTATGGAAAGTGGTTACAAGAGTCCAATGTAAAAAATGGAACTTGTTCTTATTTAGTGAAGTACAAAACTCTTGTTACATGGGAATGGTGGATGAAATTCAGTTATGGAATAAAAGACTTGGAAATATGTGTCAAAGAAACATATGCAAGATATAAATTCCAGATAGTGTAGGAGATATTATTGATTTATCAAGAAGAAGATATTGGTGTTTCACTATTTGTGAAAAATTGAATATTACAAACTCTATACGTAAGAGAGTTGACATTAATTCAACACAACCCTTGGAACTTATACATTATAATATTTGTCGACCAATGAGAAGGCGATCAAATAATAGAGATAAGTACTTCATTACTTTCATTGATGACTTTAATCACATTACTTTTTTATGTAAATGAGACATAAGTCAGATACTTTAAAAATGTTTAAGACTTTCAGAAGGAAAGGAGAGAAGGAATGTGAGTATTCAGTGAAGATGTTTTGAAATGATAATGGTGGAGATTAATAATTAAGTGTTTTAAAGTTGTCTTGAGAAGTATGGAATTCAGCCTGAGTTCAGTTCCCCATACACACCTCAACATAATGGAGTAGCTGAAACAAAGAATATAAGTCTAGTGGAAATGAGGAGAACTATGTTAGTTTAACAAATTATTTCAAATTATTATTGGAATAAATACATGATCACTGTAGTATATATTCATATCTGATGTTTCTATAGTCCAAATTCAGATATGACTCCATATGAAATGTTCTATGGAAAACTCCATGTCTGAAACACTTAAGAGGAATTGGGAGTCCATTCATTATAAAAAGAGAAGTTAGAAACCTTGGTAATTTTGAGTAAAGAGGATATGATGGAATTTTTCTTGGCTATGATCCAGAAAAAAACATTATATAGATGTTTCAACAAAGAAATTGAGGGAATTATAGATTCTTTTAATGTGAATGTTTCTGAAAATATTGAGAAAGAAAATAAGGATTTTAATGATGTGGAAGATGAGCATGATAAAGAATGTTTTTGTTTACAACGTTGACAATGTTGCAGATAGTGGTAATCTTACTCAAGAAAAAGAAATAGACTCAAAAATTTCATGCGATGAGGAATATGTTCCAAAATATTATCCTATGATGAGGAAGCAAGTGAAAACATAGAATATTATTGGTGATCAACATCATCAAGTTCAAATAAGAAGAATGTCAAAAGTTGTGACACACACTTTGTTGTATTAAAAAGTCAAGTCGAATGATGTGAATGAATATTTGGAGCGTGAATAATGGGTTCAAGCTATGAATGAAGAGGTTGACTAGATATAAAAGAATTATACTTGACAACTTGTACCCAATCCAGACAATAAGAACATTATTGGTACATATTGGGGTTTTCCAAACAAGATGAATGAAAAAGATGAAGTGATAAGAAACAAATAAATATTGGTTTGATAAGGGTATTCAAAAATTTAAGGAATTGATTTTGAAGAAACCTTTTATCTGATAGAATGTTTAGAAACAATCAGAATCTTTCTTGATATTTCTGTATAATGAAGTCAAAATATCTTTTAATGGGATGTAAAATCTCCATTATTGAAAGGTGATCTGGATGAGGAAGTTTACATTGATCAACCTTGTGGATCTATGATTGAGAAGGATGAATGTTATGTGTTTAGGTTTAAGAAGGATTTGTATGGGATAAAATATGCTCTGAGGACATGTTATTCTAAATTGGATACTTTCTTGAGGAATCTAAATTTCAAGAAGGGTAGAGTTGACAGCAACCTATACATCAAGTAATGTGGGGAGTTTTCTCTCATCATAATTGTTTATGTCGATGACATTATCTTTGATAAAAATGATGAAAGAACATGTGAAGGGTTTGTTGAGGATATGTAGAATTCATTTTAGATTTCCATGCTATGATAATTGAAATGATTTCTTTGGATACAAATTTTATTGAAGTGGAATGCCATTTTTCTTTCTCAAGAAAATAATGCTAAGGAACTTATAAAGAAGTTTGGAATGGAAAATTCGAATCTAGTTTGCACACCAATGTCTATGGGAACCAATTTGACTAAATATGGATAAGGAAAAGAAGTTTATTAGAAAGAGTTTTGAAATCTTATTGGAAGTTTTTTATATTTGGATACTTCTAGACCTCACATTTTTTAAGTTTTTACCCTATGTTCAAGGTTTTAGAGTGCTCTTAAAGAATCCCATTTAATTTATAGAAAGATTATTCTCAGATATATCAAAGGAATAAAAAAATTTGGAATCAGGTATGAAGGTGTAGAAAATATTGATTTGTTTAGGTATTCATATGTTGATTGGGCAGAAAATGTTTATGATAGAAGATATACATATGATGGATTTTTCATTCTGGGGGAGAGTTTTGTAAGATGGAATATAACGAAAAAAATTTATTTACTCTTATCATAGATGAAGTTTAGTTTTTTGTAGACACTCAAGCTGCTACACAACTTATTTGGATGAAGACTTGGTTGGAGGATGTACTTGTTGAAGAGAAGATACCCTTTCTATTATTATGTGATAATAAAAGTGAAATAGATCTTACAAAGAACCCAGTACAACATTTTCATTCAAAACACATATACATAAAGTACCAATTCATCAAGGAGATGGTGGTGAAGAATGAATTGAAGCTGTTGTACGTTTTTACATTAGAAAAAGTTGATGACATATTCAGAAAACCTTTACCAAATGAACCATTATCTAAATTGAGGTTGAACTTGGATGTCCAACCTCCTTCTCATCATGGTTGAGGTACATGTGTCTATCACCACAATCATGTTACATTTGGATAGATTTTTCAATGAGGATAATTGTTTCATAATTCTATCCTTACAAAAAAATGCATAAAGGGGGAGTTGTGGGTAATGTGTGAATCCATCATGTATGTTTGTGAACTACTCTAACTCTTTGTTGGAGTGGTTGTGGGAAAACATTTATAGTCCATGAAATTGTAATAAGTAATGAATTATGATGTAGAATCTTAGAAAATGTTTGTGAAGAAGGCTGAGGAGAAATTATAATGAAATTTCATAGTCACTACTCTTGTATAGCATGGTTTTGGGTATCAAAAATTATTGTTTCCTACAATTAGTTAGCTCGTATATGGTTATATTTTTTGATACATAATCCATTTCTTGAGGTTTAAAAGTTCAGTGATTCCTGAATCATGGATGACAAAAAAATTCAATGGGGTATATTGTGGGAAAATTTGGATGGAGAAGGAAGTTTGAAGAGTTTTCTTTTGTAGAGTGTTTTCTTTTTTATCAATAAGGATAAATAAATTCACTTTGTAAAAGCCTTAGTAAACTATGAGGATGTTTTTATGATTTGTATTTCAATAATATCATAAGTTTGGAGAACTTGTGAAGAAATTATTATGGAGGATAGGGGGAGTAAAGAAGTGTTTTTGACCAAGGAAAGAAAGTGGCGCACAAGTATAAGTGGTGTAAAAAACATATGTGGTGTATAATTGTATGTTCAAGAAAGCCATATTTTAATATCATCACATCAAAATATGGAAAAGGAAATAAATTTCCGTGCATGTTCAAGAGTGGCGTGAAAGTATAAGAGGCATGTAAGTGTATATTGCGCGCATGTGATATTTTAATGTCATGAAATCAAGATATTAAAAAGGGAATATAGTGGTGTGTAAGTGATGGAGCGATGCACAAGTGATGGAGCGACACATAATTGATAGACCAGTGAACATGTCTTGAAAAGGAACGCAAGATGAGTTTCATTCCTCACACGCAGGGTAAAAAAATTCATATAAATAGAATTTTATACTCCTCATTTATGTTTTCTCAAAACATAAGATAAAATTTGAGGCTTTGTCATGCTATTATTAGAAAGTAGCATGCAATATGAAGTGCCACACAATTTGTGTGTTATGCACAAAAGTGGTGTGCAAGTAGAATTAGCACACAAGTTGTAAGTTGCGCGCATGCAGAAATTTCTGTGCAAGAAGAGTTTTAGTTTACAAGCCCGATGTGATGTGGAAATTGTGTGTTGTAAACAATTGTGGCATGAAATTAGTTTGTGGCCTGCATGTAGAGTGGCGTTAAAGAAGAGTGACATGCAAGAAGAGAGGCATGCAAGTAGGGTGGTGCACAAGTAGGTAGGCGCTCAAGCATGGAGCAACACAAGCCTAGAGTGGCACACAAGTTGTTTTCATGATGAGGTTCTTACTAAATTTTATGTAGGAATGTGAAGAATTGTTTTGAAATATTTGATTTGTGAATGTTGATTAAGAATCACAGAAACATAACATTACTCTATTTGTGCTAAGAGGGAGAACACACACTATTGGAATTTTTTCAAAGAGCTACACGAGTGTAAGGGAATATCCTACTAATTTTATTCTATATCAAAGTATTTTTTTCTAGTATATTGGGTGATACAAGATTGTTTCCGTACCATACCATGTATGTAGCTACTCTTATTGAGAATTTAACCTTGTAAATTGCATGTTCTTATGGTTATGTGTGTTCAGTATGGAAGGAACTCTTCAACATGAGGCGAAGTTTGTTTTAAAATGTAGGAAACAAAAAAAGAAATAGATATCAATTATTATTTCCACCCCCTCTCAGTGATACTTGGATCCTGATTGGGAACATCACTAGTTATATTTTTATTTCTTTTAGTATCGAAGACGCTAAAACATTGTTTTAAAGAGAACTAGCCTTATTCTTCTACTCAGTCAAGAATCATTTTCTCCAATGACAATATTTTTCTTAAAATGAATAAAATAATGTTTTTAATATATTAAAATTATTTATAAAAATTATATTTATCCTTTTTTTACTTTTTACAATGTGGTTTAAAAAGAAACTTCTTTTTATTTTCTGAATGAGGTACTTGTTTTCCTTTTTACGAAAATGTGAAACTACTATTTACTTTAATATACTTAAATTAAACTTAATTTCTCACTATAATGACCAATAAATATATATAAGGCTACCTTTACATGTTTCAAGGTTTCTTTTCGAAAGAATATTTCCCTTAATATTTAATAAATTTAATTATTTTAAATAAGAGATTTAAATTTTCAAAGGGTATTTTCCTATAAAGAATTTCTATTGATATTTTATGGTATAATAATTTATTTCAATATAATTTACTAAATAATATTATTTATTAAGGATATAATACGGTGATTTCATCCAATATATTTCTTTGGATGTTTTGTGATCATGTTGACTAGGTATAGTATTGTTATTTTGGATACTAGTTCTCCTAATACAGACTATTATTGATTTTTAACTCATGTTGATTATGTTGTATTACTTATTCATATGATGAATTCATAATAATTTTTTTGTCATGATTGGGGCCTGAAATAACATATCCCCTCAATGCGTCAGCAGTCATATAAAGAAAATATTGGGTATTTTTCCGAGGCCTTTTTTATTCATATATGATTCTTCAAATAAGGAATTGATGGAATTTTTATATGTCTTGGAAAAAGTATTCAAGGATTAGATTCATATGTCTAGAATTGCGCATTACAAAATTATGAAATGAATTAGTGATTTCCATTTGGTTATTTGAATAGTTATAATATTCAGTGATATGTTTCAATCTCATCTAATTATTTACATGGAATTAGTTGATCATCATTTAATCATTCCATATTACTCATGTATTATTTTCTGCATATTAGAACCCATTGTTTGGATAACCTTATTTATCATATAATATAACCTATTAATTATGATTCTTTTCCATATGATGGAGATAAGTGTATTTTTATTTATATTCAAGGATATACTAGAGGTAATAATGGTGTTCCAAATGAAAATACTATGTTGTATTTTTGGTTTTTTAGATATAATTTCAAATTTTGTAAGTATCTATTTTTCCAAGACTACTAAAATATTTAGTCCTTTGGGATATGACCACATATCTAGTACCAATGTAATAATGTATACACTAGCTTTGGGCTAATATGGAAGAGATCTTTACACCACAAGTGTTAATCTCAACTATAGGACAAGTAAGAAACTTGACATGTACCTCCATAGTAATTTTTTTGCAGTCTTCCATTAAAGGTATGAATAGAATTACACTTTAAAAATAAATAATTGTGGGATTAAAATTCTAATTAAACTGTACACATTTAATGTGTTAACTATGTAATAATGTTTTGAATAGTAAATAATTTCTTAATTAATTACATGTAATTGTCTAAAATTATTGGTCAATAAAATTATTTCTTCATATTGCAATTATGAAGGGTATCTCCCTAAGACTTAAAATGCTCATTAAGATAAAAGAATTAATTAAACAATCAAAAAATTATTTAAATTTAAATAATTCATATATGTTTATCTTAATAATAATGAATGAATTGAAGAAACTGATAGATGTTTTACTTTTTCATATTCGTTTCATGTATGTGGATGACCATGAGAATAGACCAACATGTGTCGGGGATTGGTTTATTTTTATTATTATTTCATAGTTTTTGCAATAATTTATTAAATTAACTATTGGAATTCATTCCATTCATCTCCTATTATTGCGCAAGGTCCTTCATGTCCACAATTTCATTTATGTAAACCCCCTAACAAATCTATTGGTTCCTCTCACCTGTGTATGAGTAAAATTATTTAATCGATTGAACTTGCATGTAAGTGGAGTCTGATCAAGATTAGATCCATGTGAAAAATATCAAGGAGGTACATGGTTTTATAGGTATAATTTTGTAACTTAAACCATGATTGGTTCAAGGGCATCATTATTTAGGGTAAAAGGTTGGTTTATCATTCAATGGATAAACTAACCATTATAGAATCTCATGATCATTCTAATTAATTTATTTTATTCATTTTAGATGATTTGTTAATTATTTGAGTTTATTTAAATAATTATATAAAATAATTAACAAACATGTAAGAAGTTAGAAAATGAAATTTTATAATATGGGATAAAATATTCAAAGACATGGTTAATAACATAAGTAAAATCCACTTAATATTATCAAGAACATGATAATATAAAATGGATGGTTTACACCTAATTATGAAAGTTCCTAAAATAAAAATATTAAGTAATTATTTCCTTCCCATACATGGGAAGAAATAAAAACATGGTTTAAATTTCTAGATCAATCTCTATTGGGGTGATTTCAATTATTAGGGATCCTCAATTTTGAGTTCTAGTTCGACTTAACCTATCTTTCATTAAAGGTTTATATCCTACATGGGACATATTAAAACTAGTAGGAATTGTTTTATGAAATTTTTTCTCTATTATTTATCGACTGAGATTTCCATACAATGGATCAAGTAGCTAGAAGTTAATGCAGTTGGATTGTTAAACCTACCCAATTACCTTTGAGTATATTTTTAGACCACTGTCTAGGTTATGATAAGAAATATATTAATCATTTCTAGTAGGATATCTGTCTAATGGAATCCTAGGAAATTAGTATTTTGGGATATTTTGTTTCAAAATATTTTTGGGTGATTAATAAATTAATTTAAATTTATTATCTAAATTGTAATCAAGATAAAATACTGAATTTATGAACTAATTTTTGTAGAAATAAAAATTATCATTATTTCAACAGTATCAAAATGATCCATTCCTGATAGGAATAACCTTCTCAATGAAACAAATTTTGAGTAATTATATATATTTATGCATGTTTTACTATTCTAGGAATGTAAATTATATGTGATAGAAAAACATCACCTAATGGAGAAGAGTCTAGTGAAGATGAATTGCTTATCTTTATGAAACAATTGGATGATTCCATCAATGTAAAATGTCTCATGGTATATTCTATATACAATGAAATTATAACATAACAAAAGTATATAGATGTGTATAACATCATGTGTCACATTCAACATATATATTAAGAGAATTCAGTAATGAGAGATATGTGATCTGCAATGCATTATTCATATGGTGTCATGGATAGTTAGTTTAAGCTGGGCCTCACATAGTTAAAGTGATTAGATACTTCGATCACTTAGACATCTTGGTGTTTAAAATCTTGGGTCATTTTTGTATAGATATCCTTTTTTACTTAATTCCTTAGTGTTTATTTTTTTTATTATAAATTATAATAACTAATACAATGGGTCAAAACTTTCAGAACTCCTTACATTAATTCACTAGGTTGAAAAGGAAATAGGGTTTAAAAAACCTATGTTACATATTGTGAATAAGAAAATGAATAACATTTAAAAGGGGATGAATAATCATTGAAAGTATAAGGATCCTAAGAACAATCCTTTCATAAAAAATGAATATACAAATAAAGGAAAATGAAATGGATGTAGTGTGTATTGTATATGGTATGGTGGGTGACTAGAAGAATACCTACACAAATTTAAGGAAGAAAGTGGAAGCTTCATGTGTATTTTTTTTCAATTAAAACCTTTCAATATCTACATAATGAGTATTACATACACTTTTTGTGGTAATATAAATATATATATATTCAAATGTAAAGAAAAAGTATATTTCTAATGATTCATAGATGAGAGGTTGATTTCGGAGCTTCCAATGGTGTGTTGATAGCAACTCTATAAATTGGAGAGTACCATAATATTTTTCCAATAGCGATCATCTTGATTTTTAAAAAAATTTATTATATACAAAATATTACAAAAAAATTATTTATGTATTTTTCGTTGATACAGAAGTTTTTATTTTGTTTTATCGAAAAATAGTCGTTTCTTTTATAAATATTGTATATTTTATGGTAGGATGAATTTTTATAGTGTTCTTTATATTTTAAATAATGAATACCCAATATTTAAAAATTTTAGACAACAAATATTTCATGAATTATTTCACACCAACCATTGGAATCCTCCTCTTGGTAATGTAAATGAAATAAAAAAAACTATCTATAAAGACGTTTATTTAGACTCTTTTGAGGTAAAATTAACGGATAAATGTCAATCTTGTATACATGAAAAAATGGAATAAGAAACTATTTAGTGGATAATGTAAAAGAGCTATATAGCTTCTACAATTTTTTCACTATAATGTGTTCAGACCAATTTCAATATAATACATTATTGTGTACTCTTATTTTATAACTTTTATTGATGAATTAATTAGATGATGATATTTATACATAATGTATTTAATGTCAAATTACTTTGATAAATTCAAAGAATTCGATAATTTAGAATGGAATCGACATAGTAATGAGATAACAATAATTTGATCTAACTAAGGTGGCGAATCTCTTAACTAAGAGTATTTCAACTTTATAAGGAAGTGTTGGAATCTATCTTAACTCAAACCTCCTTAAAAAATGGAGTTGGGATTATAAAGGGAAAAACCATACATTTATTTTCATGGTATGACTAGTGATGATTCATGAAATTATTCCATTATCCTTTTGGGGATATGTTTTACATTACTCTGAAAAAAATTATACAGTGTACATTTTAAGGGGGGAAGTGGAATACCATAATAATTAGTGTTTTTAATGAAGTTTTTTTTCTCACACTAATGAATATGGTTTACATTTGTTTTTATGGTTATATTTGAAAATAAAATAGAACCCCAAGGTATGAAGTGCATCTTTATAGGGTATCCTAAGCTAATAAGGGGATTCAATATATACCACCTATTAGAGAAAAAGGTGAATATCATAAGAAATTCCATTTTTATTGAAAAGGTTCAAATCTTCATGAAGTATAGTGGGAAAATGATTTAATTTATTGAATTTGATGTTCGTGATAAAAAATAATATTTATAGGAACAGGTTCAAAAGGTACCCAAGGAAGATAATATTCTTAAAACACATGTGATATGTTGGAAAATTAGTGAGGTTAGAGAACATGAAAGTTATCATTTTCTAGTCACTGAAGATGATGACTTTTTATTGGTTGAAAATAATGATCATATTTCTTATAAGAAGGTATTATAGAGCTAAAAAAATGAATTATGGAAAGAATCCATGAATTCTGAAATGAATTCCATATATCAGAAGCATGTTTGTATTCTTGTCAATCATCCAATTGATGTAATACCTACCATGTGAAACTGGGTATTCATAATTAAATTTGAAAAAATGTATAGTATATAACTATAAATCAATGATAGTAACTGCAGAGTTTAAAAATCATTATCTAATTGATTATGATGAAATACTTTCAATAGATTGTTTGTTTAAATCCATCATAATTCTACTTCCAATATAATATTTCAATGACATTGAAATTTGGAAAATTTATGTCAAATAAATTTTCTAAAAATATAAACCTTCAGGAAGACATCTATATGACACAACCTAAAGGGTTTGTGATTCCATAAAACGGAAATAATATCTTATATATGCAAAGATATATTTATGGGTTAATTCAGGCATCTAGGTCATTGTAATTTTGTTTGGATGAAACAATAAGATATTTTGGTTTCTTAAATAATTAATGTGATCCATTTAATTTTGATTAGATTATTATAATTATATTCATATTCCCTGTATTAAATACTGATGAAATATTACTTATTATAAGTGACATATCAGTGTTACAATATATTATGTTTTGGTTAAAAAAGTTCATATATATGAAGGATATAGGTGAATAAACATATATAATTGGAATCATGATCATCCATGATAGATATGAGAGTCTTCTTAGATTAATCTGGACTTTATACATTTACAAGATAGTGAATAAATTCGGTATGGAAAAATCCAAGAGGGAATTGGTTCTATTGTTATATAGTATATATATCTCAAATAAAATGTTTCCTCAAGCACAATAATAGAAAGATAGAATGAGTCGGAACACATATTTGTTTGTGATAATATCGATCATATGTTTTATGTGATGTACTAGGATTGATTTTACATAAGATTTAATACAAGAATGCATATATCTAGCTAATAAAGTATAATAAGATTGGTCTCATGTCATTGATATCCATAGGAATCTGAGGAATAATGAGGATATGTTCTTAGTATATATAGAAGACGAGTAACTAGACATTAGAGGATATACAAGTATTTTTTCCAAATAGTGCAAAAATATATGATGTCATAATCAGGATATGTATTCAGTCTAAACAGAGGAGTTGTGAACTGTAAGAGATTAAAAAAACCAATTATAACTGATTCTATAATGGATTGTGTGTATATAGTGGATTTTGATGTAGCCAAAGAATCCTTCTAGATTCAGAACAGTGTCCAAGACTATTATTTAGTTTCTAAAATTAAAGATCCTATCACATTGTATTGTTATAAAACTATAGAATTGGATCTCACAAAAGTGCCAATGTCAAATCAACAAATAAAGCACATACTCTTTAAATGTCACATAATGAGGGATTTTTCTCAAATAGGTGAATTATCAAAAAACAATTCCACATAATAAAATTTATTGGAACCCTTGATTAAAGACTTATCTTCGTAGAATCATAAACAGCATCTGAGAGCTAGAGAAATGAAAGTCGTCAGCAATTGGATCTAACAAAAGAAGGGTATATTAGAGTTGGGTCCCAACAAAAAACTTCTAAGTACATTATATTTAATTTTATTCAAGAACTTTAATATATATAAAATTTATTTTCAAGTCATGAATTTTCATCTCTATGATAGAGTATGTGATAATGTTCTGAGTTTTATCATCACACTAAAAAGGTTATAGTAGTTTTTGGCAATGATGAAAACCTGGAAGTTCCATGAATTTATTCATAGATATAAATTATATGAAAAAATGATATCATTTTAGAGGAAAAAAATGATATAGGCTATTAGGGTAAGAATATCATAAGACTTTTAGAAATGTTATCCTAGTGTACATGCTATGTAATCTCATGTTCCTAACATTATGAAAATATGACTCACTAATAAGAAATTCATGTTTATATGTGTCATTAGATATTCCTATCTACAGACATGTTTAAGGAACCTTATAACTTAATATTACTTTCAATATATGTCATGACTCCAATACATTGATTTATCAATGAAAACTATGAATATATATTTCCATGGAAAGGTAGGATATGTTGGCTGCTTCACAAGTTATACTCTATTAATGAATAATGCTGGAAATGCTTTATCCCTTCTATTATTTAATGGAAGTATATATATTAGTACCTATAATGGAAATATAATTTTCAGATATAATCCAAGGCCATGAAAATATTATTGGCAAGTATCATATCAGAATTTCAAAGAAGGAAACATCAAACATATAGGTTGATGACATTAGCATGAAACTTTTCAAACTACAGATATCATGATAAATGGATTATATTACATAGTGTACAATCATATGATGTCACATTTCATTAAGATATTATCTTCATTCTCTATTGTATCCATGATGTGTTACAAGATACTAACCTTGGACTTTATGCAATGTGGCATAATTCCACTAAGAAAAAAACCTTGAGGGCCACACAACAAGTGTATTTAGAACTATTGATAAATTCAATATGAATTTAACATGTTGGATAAGTATTATTCTTATAAATGGTTAAATAATTATTAACATTGGTAGGACAAAAAATATTCAATCACCGGTTATTCAATAAAATATATGTGTGAGTTGAATATTCAATAAATTTATATAAATGAGGTAATTTTTTATTTTATTATGTTATTATAAAATATTTATTTACACTTGTTTATTCATTAGGTAACAACATATTTATTTATATTAGTTACATGAATATTTAATAAATATGTGTTCACTAGTTTCAGTAAATATAATATTAAATATTTTTTGGATAATAATTTCGTAGTATTTATGTAATTAAATAAAAAATTATTATTAAAAGACTGGTAAATATTATGATGGATTGGAAAACTGAATCTTATGGTTTGATGAGAAATTTAATATTAAATATTTTTGGAATAAACATTATTTAAGTAATTCAAGTGAAATAATAATTATTTTATTCGTGTGTTTAGTGCATGTTATATAAATATCAATATTATTATTATTATTCAAATAAGGGATTTTCTTAAAAGTAATAAAATATTTATATCCCTTGTGAAATAATTTATTTTCTAACCCTATCACCATATAACATGGATTAAGAAATTTTGGAAATTTTCGAAAATGGGAGAGCTCATTCCACCCTTGTGTGCAATAATATCTATAGACATCCCCTTAAGATGTGGAGAAATTACCATATAATGCTATGAATATTGAAGAGAATTGCTCCTATCAAAATATAATGAATCACATCTCTCTTTGATGATTTGGTTGTGAACAATATAGATCATCACAAGTACCAAGATAACTCCTCCTGAATTCTACCACAATGACCAGAGGTTCATGATGCACATGTGGGTCACTACTAAAGGAAATCTAAACTTTATTTCTATGAAGAAACAATGGTTAAAAATAGTTTTCTACAGATTCATGAATGAATGAAGAATTCAACATAATTTAATTCTTAACAAATAAATTATTTCAAATTTACAAATGAAAAACCATGTCTTCCAAGATTTTGGGAACACATTTCTAAGGAGTTTTATGGGAAATTTATATATTTTCATAGAAAAATTTCATTATAAATGGGAAAAACTAGCTTCCAATGATCCCCTAAAACATTATATATATGTGTATGCTCCTAGAAATATGATCATTTGTTTATTTAAAATTCCACATCTTCAACAATCTGTGATGTGTTTTCCTACAAACCATGATGTGATTTTACTTTAATAACACCAGTAACTCATTATAACTCTCTCTATAAAAATATATCCTTATATCATTCATTGAAAAAACCATCAATAATTATATGCAATTCTCAAACTCTATTTAATCTTCTTCCATATAAAATATATTCTAGAGTGAAAATCCTTAATCTGTCGAAACCATATATTCATGATTCCTTGACTTTAAGGATATTCATTATTCAATTTTTTTTGAAAATGTATTCATGATTATTTCAGTTTGTTAACACAACTCCAATTCAATGTGTCTTTTTAGTCTCTTTTCTTCTTTATATATAATCGAGAATCCCCCATTATCAATTTACTATTATATTTCCATGAAATTCTTTAACTCAACATGTATGAACACATATAACCTCTATCTTCCCCTTTTGACATCATGTTTGAATCATTTTTTCTAATTATTATGATACTATCCATTCAACAAATTAAACATTTTACATAATTAATGGATAAAAATCCAACATACACCCTTTTGATGCTACATGAATTTTAGTGCCCATAAGAGAGTGTGATTTTCTATGTAAATAAGTAACATTTAATCTAGTTAATTGAGTCTGGGATATTAGATTTGGGATATTATGTGTGGATGATAAAATTGTTCTCAAATGTAGATTTTAGTGAATAGTATTATGGTATAGACTAGTGATGTCAACTATTGGAGTTTGAAATCAATTGATTGTCCCCAAAAAATAATTAATCCCTGAGAGAGGGGTGTTGAAAATGAAAATATTTACTTCTCAATTATATTGTTATATGATATGTAATAACAATTATCTATCTATTCCACATAATATTAATTTTCTAAAAATATATGACACAAGTGATTTTACATGGTTTACCCAAACGATCATCTACAAGGATAACTCATGAAAATATTCCTATACACTAGAGACAATAAATCTCACTTCATTAAATATACGATTTGGATCGATAATATTTAAATTAATAGTTTAAAACCGTGAATAATTTAAGGCTAATTTCTCTTATATGCCTTGAGTAATACACTTTTAACCCCCTAAGATTTTGTGAAACAATTGTTTTCAAATTAATATAATCTTTTTCAAATTTTTGATTTCACGCAATAATGAAAATAATTATTTTATATATATTAAAGAACCATGTTGGAAAGAGTTATAAGAAATTACAAGATAATCATTCACTATACACAATATAATGGTTATATTCCTCTACATGAATCACTAAGGTAAAATTACATTTCATGCAAGACTAACTTTCCTTATTAGCTTGTTTAACATGCAAGACTAAGTGTTTCCAAACGATAATATACTATTAATAAATATATATAATAGATGTAAAATAAGATTTTATGAATATTATTAACTAAATATATGGATTTCCAATAATTTATAATGAATTAATTAGATAAAAATTATTTAGAAATGAATATAAAAACCAATTGAATATAATGGGACTCTTTTTATGGGAAAATAGTATTATGCTCAAAAATCTATTTTAACCCTTTTAAATTAAATTAATTTTAATAATTTAGTGATATTAATTTATTATATATGTTATATACTCAATAAAATATTTTTTTTCTATTCATCTAATAGATTTTATACACATAAGAATAATCACAATTTTAGGCAAAAATACCTATTTTTTTAAAGGTATTTTACTACCTTTTAATGGTGAACGCATTTTAAATAAATATTTGGAAGTTATAAATATTTATAATTAAAAAATAAAATTCATATTTAAAATTATAAGATAATAAATAGATTTTGGTAAACTTTTGGTATTTTTTGGTGAATTTTAATATTTTAATGAATTGCTAAAAATATTGGATTTTATTTCAAAACGACTTTTTCTTATAACTTATTTATAATTTTAAATTATATTTTAAATTGGTTTCAAAATTTTATTATATAATATTTTTATCAATAAATCTAACTTAGGTCATTATAATACATTTCATTTTCAAATTGACTATAATAACACGGAAACGTTTAAACGTTGTTACTTTAAAATCCTGCATTGCCAACCTGACTGTAGATTAAATTTAAATTAATTTCCACCACCTCTATGTTTGGAATTTGGAAAAGAGGATAAAATATTTTATATTTCCATAATTTATTATTTCTTGTAATTTCAACTTAATTTTAGAACAAAAAAATGAAATAATTAAAATTAATGAAAATGATTATGGTTATATTATGCTTAATAAGGGAATAACCCACACAAATAAGGCCCAAAAAGACCTATAAACTTGTCATAAAGCCATTTTATGTCCTTATTTATACCTTATCATTAATTAAATCAACGTTTTACAATTATTAAACCATTTTTAATAAAACAATCATGGGTCGTGTTCCTTTCTTTTAAAATATTTTAAAGAGTTCCACCCTTCCTCTGTTATAAATGGCCTCCTCCCCTCCCACTTCCTCATAACTCTCAAGCCACTTAATATCAGAAATAATATACTCAAATATCTCCCCAACATACCTAAATTATACCTATAATCATCAACTATTTCATAATGTATTACAAGGGAACCTTTTGGCACAAACCAAAAGGAGTTACATGATTAAGAGGAAACACCCTCCCTCAAGCCCCTTTCATTTATTTTATTTCTACCCTCCACCAAGTCTTCATATGCTAGACTTATATAAAAAATATATCATCCAATATATAATAGGATTTTTTTACTATGTATTCTACCTAAACATACACACACTTCCATCTAATGGGTAACTAATATATTCTTTATGTGTATGGGGGACTACAGCTTCACTAAATGGTGAGTGTTCATTTTTTCCTTTACCGCCTCTCATGGTACAAATTATGATGGATGATCTATTAATATATTTTATAAATTATATTTACTTTTCCATTAATATTGTTTAGTAATTTTTAAATAGTTATCTTTATACGTTCCATTTTGTGTTAATACGATAATATCATTTGAGGAAGTGTGGACTATCACCTCCTTAAATCCATGTATTTAGTTCATACACTACATGGAATATATTAAGGATAGATTTATTGAATATACACAATATATATATTATATAATAAATATATTTTAATAATTATATATATATATATGTCTTTTACCTTATTTCTTTCAACTTGAAAATTAAATGGGAATTGCGTTCGTGCATACATACAACTCACTATCTCCATAAACGGTGTATTTCATTTAATACTTATATATTCTTTAGATTATTGTAATAAATACATACTGAATATAAATTATATTTAAATCATTTTTTACTTTCTTTAAATCATTATATTAATAAAATAACCAAATATATATCAAATTAACACACACACGAAAAAACAAAGAGGATATTACCTGAAGTGAAACCTTAGCATAGAATAGTTAATAATAGTGTAATATAAAGAAATAATAAACCCATATATGTTATTAAAAGTAATAATATGGTAATTGTTTATATTTATAATAAATAAATATTTATTTTACAAGAGTTTTCAATGAGTACTATGAGAGTTAAGACACAAGGAAAGGGAATTTTGTCTCACTCCTAATTTCTTTGTGACACATACCTTATTTACTGCTCACTTATTTTGTTTGGGGTATATACTTACAATTAATGTATTCTATTTATATTATAATTAATTACATGGGTATTTAATTAACCATCTTAGTATCTTTCTATCATGGGGTTTAAGCTTCAAAAGTTACCAAATATGTAATGTATTGTTTTTTGTCTCAATTTACCTTCTTTGAGACACATGCCTTGTTATGAACCTATATTTTTATATGAGGTGTACATAGGAATTTTAAAATATATATAATGAATATAATTAATTTTAAGGATATTTTAAACTTCAAGTAATTTTATTTTCATTGATGGGGACTGTGGTTCAAAGTTACCAAGTTAGAAGAGTTTATTGAAATAATTTCATCAATTTTCAGGATTGGTTATGATTATGATTTAATTGGTGAAATCTAATGATAAATATCTTTAAAACACTAATTAATTTTATCCTAATATATTTATTCAAAATATATTCATGTATTAGTATTATTTTTTCACTCATTGGTACATAATATATTTAAGAAAGTGTTTATAAAAAAGTCAAACTTTAAAGCTATATCCTGTCATAAATCTATGTTAATTGAAAACCATGTCTTATAAAAGGTTTCCCAAAATGATATATTATTATCCTATTATAATTAATGTAAATTTTCACCCATTTTGTACCTTTTTAAGAAAATGGTTTTTAATAAGGAATATTTTTGTTTTTTTCCAGTCGAGGTATCTTTATCAACATTTTATGCTGTAAAAGGAATGTTTGGTGTGTTCAGGTTTATCCACCTTCATGAATGAAAATCCATTAGAGATTCCTGAACAAGATATAAAATCATTTTTATTTAAAAAAAGAAAAAAAGTTCCCAATATTTTAGAAATTCATTGTTTCTATGTATTTTCAATGAAATGGTTTTTCAAAACATTTACAATATATTTATAATTTTTTAGGAAAATCGTTTTGAAAATGATTTAAATATTTTCTTTAAGGTTTTAAATTTTTTTTAAAGAAAATGGTTTTTAAAATATTTTGAAGTTTATTTTATATGTTATTATGGAAAAATGTTATTAAAATGATTTTAAGTCATCTTTAAAATTTTCAAGGTATTTTGCCTCAAAATTATTTTTAAATGGCTTTGTGTGTTAAAAATATATCCATGAAACACATTACTCTTTTCTTTCTGGGAAAGGATATTGTGGTTCTATTTATTTTCTTTCCCTTAATGGGTTATGCTTGATGTCAATTTCTTTATGAAACCTATTTTTGTTTCATGGTTTATATATCCATGAAACACATTTTTCTTTCATGGGTTATATGTTCATGAAATTTTTATCTCTTTAACGACTTGTTCTATTGATGAAATTATTATGATACTTATATCTCTTTCAATTGGTTTTGATATGATGGCATATTTATGATACCCATTTCATTTTATGGGTTGTGATATGATTGTTTATGATTATGTGGAACATGTATGTATGATTTAATTATGAGATGTATGTGACCTATAACTCCCTCTAATGCATTGGGTAAAGATTTATATCTCATGAGATACACTAAGATGGTCTTAGAAGAGAACATTGACTAATAATATAGCCATGGGAGGGAACCATTAATACCAAGATGGTATGAAGAGTAAACATAGGCTACTAAGATAGTCATGGGAGTGAACAATGACTACCAGGATGGTATGAGGAGTAAACTAATGCTACTAAGATGGTTATGGGAGTGAACCATGATTTCTAAGATGATCTGGTGAGTGAACCCATACGAACAACATGGTCTTGGTATCAATGCCTTGGCTACTATGGAAATCATATTATATGATAATGTGTCTTCCAAAATTCTATGTTTTATTCCTATTTTATGAATTCATGGCTTATGTTCTTTATTTCCTTATGATTCATGTCTTACCAAATACCAATATTTATTCCATGATTCATGTTTGTGATCTTTAATATACAGGGTATAACCTTTTATTTTATTTACCAGGATCCCATACCTTAATTCTCATGATTATTACAAGTATCTCTTGTTTACCCTTATAGGTCATTTGAGATCACCCATTTTTATGTTTCCTTCCCCATGTTATGAAGAAAGGTTTTAGGTATAAGTAAAAATGGTGGATATATTTATTAGAGATATTGAATATCATTCACCCTGGTAGAAGGTTTTGTTTCCAATTTTCCAATGACACTAAACTGTTACGGTCCTCATGTACATATTTTTGTAATGTGCTAAATATTTAACTAACATGTCATAATATATATGTATGTTAAGATTGGGTATTTATAGGTGGAAACCGAGGAAAGGTTTAGTCATCCTTTGGAAACTGAGATAATAAAACGATTGTAATAACCCAATACATATTTATAAGTATATGTCTAGGGATGTCTTTAAGGATATATATAAAGATGAGTTAGCATTTAGGAAAAATTCATAAAAATTTGGTAAAGTATATAGTGAGTGGTTTCCTAGAAATAAATCCATTTATAAAAACAACAAGGGGATGTGGGAACAAAATAGATATAACTAGGCATAACAACTAGAATAATAGGTTTTGTGCTTAAATAAGGGTAATCTAATACATAACAATAGGCCTTACCGCACATCTGGTTTGACACTCCCTGAGGATATGATTTTAGAATTAAAAAACTCTTCATGAACCATAATGGAGGATTTAAATATAATTTGGATATGAATAACCAAGGATGAACCTTGGGTGTTCATATATTAAGGAAGGTTTCATGATTTAGACATATTATAAGTAAATATTTTCATGACTTTGTTGTTTTCTTCTATGATATGTAATGCTCACACTGTTCTTTATGTTTTAGTAAATAGTAGGAACTAGAAATAATTTAATTAAGATTAAAGGTGATGGAAGATTTTATAATTGCAAGTAAAATGGGATAATCACTATAATGAAGGATTTTTTGATAATGCCTAAACATTTTTCAAGGAACATGATAAAAAATGTATACCTTAACCAAATATCAGACTCACCAAGGAAGAGAAACATGGGGTTTTCTGGGATTTTAGGTAATGGAGACTATGGAGGAAAGAAGGTTTGGTTTCCTCTATGTCAATAATGTATAAGGAGTCACCTAAGTGAATGTCTTAGAGGAACATAAAGACATTTCTAATGTGGAAAAGAAGGATATAAAACCTGAAACTTCAAAGTAAAAATGAAAAGTTTGGTTAATGAAATGGATGAAATTATTAGCCACTATAAGTCGTCGTCGAAGGATAAGTGTTTTAAATGTGAAAAATGGTCATTTTTCAACTCAATTTCCCAAGAGGAATGCTACTAAAGTGGATCGATGATGAAACAATTTCAGATTTAATATAAAATGAAAATAGGTATTTGGTAATTGGATGAGGTATCCTTGTTAATGGAATAAGGATGAAGTAGAATAATAAATGTTTTTATGTATTTTTATTGAATAATTATGTTGTATGAGTAGTGAAATATATATAAATATTATTCAATTTATGTTTTCCACCAATTATTTTTTGGAATATATTAAATAGTTATATTGGACAAGAAAAAAGATTTAATGGAAAGGTGATATTCATGGGAAACACAAGATAAAAAGAAATATATCCATTAATGTGTTCCTAATGTTAAAATAATGATTTTTAGATAATAGTTGTGTTGGATATAAATAATATAATTGGAATGTACCAATTACAATGGATGGGTGTATTGATTGGGTTAAAAAGTGGTTTATGTCATCATGTATAAGGTTTAAAACTTCATGGATTTAAATAATATATTCAGTAATCATAGGAACAAGTAAGCGTGTATGGAAATTAAGGGAATATATGTTGAGGTTATTCACATATTTTAAGTGTGATAACTATGTGGTACTTTTTGATATATGGGGGATCAATGTTAATCCAATTTAAGGATAATTGTTCTAAAGCTTTGAATTTTCATCTATCAGAAGAGATATAAAGTTAACCATTTATAGGAATGTTAAGTTAAACTATAGATGAAGTTAGTAAGTTTAACATGTTATCTCGAAATATGACGATTTATTCACACTAGATAGCCTATTGAAACTAATTTTTGTTGATGATAACAGCTAAAAAATGGGATGTCCTATCATGGATCTCATGATCTGTTATTACTTTAGGAATGAATAAGTCACCTTCCATTTTAGAGAAAGTGGTGAAGTGGTAAATGAATAAAAAAGGGTGACATTGATGTGAAATCATTAAAGTAAATATTTTGATGAAAATTATTCATCTTTTGTAAAAGGATCTTGAAACCAAATGTTTTATCATAGTACCTTCGTTTCTGAGGAATCAGAAGGCTCCTTATGTCATGACATATTTATAGATTTATGATTTTTATCTTTCTCCTAAAATTTATCTCTATAACTCATCATTATAACTGTATGGTATTATATCTCTTCCATGTCCATGTTTTCACTTCCCATGTATATTATCATATGTGGGGATCTCATTATGAGTTATATAGGTAACCATTATGTTTTCAAATTTACTTTTCTAAAAGAGGTTTTAGTGTTCATTTTTATGATGTGGGATTTAGTAAAAGAAAAAATATAGTATTAAATCTTTGAAAACCACAGTGAATTTATACAGATAAATTCATTCTAATAGTGGAATAATGTAACAACCATAGATTTTGTGATTTTTTAATTAATTTCATCTTTTTTTATATATTTCATTTCACGCAACACTGAAAATAGTTATTATATATATGTATTAAAGCACCAAGATGGATTATGTTATAAGAAATTACATGTTAATCATTCTCTACATGAAATATAATGGTTATATTCATCTATAATTAACACTAAGGTATGATTAAGCTTCACGCAAGACTAACATTCCTCGATGGATTTTCAAACTCTCAAAATCTAGTGTTATCGAATAATAAAATATAATTAATATGTATATATATATATAAACAATCATTTAAATTATATTAAATTAATATTATTAACTAAATATATGCTTTTTGAAAAATATAATATTAATTAATTAGTTGCATGTTATTTATAAATGAATATAAAAACTAATTGAATATAAAGGGTGTTTTTATAGAAAACTGTTTTTATGCTTGAAAAGTTGTTTCAACCCAAATAAAATAATTATTTAAAATTATTTAGTGATATTAATGTAATATATATGTTATATATTCAATAATAAAGTTTTACTATTCATCTAATAGATTATATAGACATAATAACAAACCCAATTTTATGAATAAAAACCTATATTTTTTATAAAGGTAATTTAACATCATTTTAATGGATAACCAATTTAAAAGAATAGTTTTGGCACTTTTATATATTTAAAATGTTAAAATAAATTTCATATTTTTAATAATAACTTGTGAATAAGGTAATGGTAAATTTTTGGTATTTTTCTATGATGTTTAATTTTTTAATGAACTGTTAAAATACATGATTTTATTTCGAAATAGATTTTTCATTTAATTTATTTTTAAAGATAAATTATATTTTAAATTGGTTTAAAAGTTTAAGTATATAATATTTCCATCAATAAATCCAATTTTGTTCATTGGAATCATTTTTATTTTTAAATTGACTATAAAAATATAGAAACCTTTTGAATGTTTTAACTTTAATAACCTATGTTGTCGAAACTACTACTTTATTAAATTTAAATTAATTTATGCCACTAATGTATTTGGAATTCAGAAAAATGTATTAAAGATTATTAATTCCCATTATTTATAATTTATAATAAGATAAACTTAATTTTTTACCAAAAGTATTAGTGAAGTAATTAAAATTAATTACAATGATAACTGTTAAATTAAGCTTAATAAGGGATTAAACAAAAACATTAGGGCCCAAAATGACCTATATACTTTTCCTAAATCCATGTAATGGAAATATTTCTTCCCTATCCTTCATTTTATAGACATTGAACTATTATTTTACCATTTTTTATAAAAAAAGTGTGTGGGGTTCCTTTATTTTAAAATATTACAATAGTGTGACACCTCCTCCAATATAAAAGGCCTCCCCTCCTCTCAATTCTTTACACCTATGAATCCAATTATGTTACAATAAAATGTTAAAAAATATCTCCACAAATTCCCTCCCTTTAACCATAAAGCTTCCCATTGGGATGAAATCTATCCAAGGAAGCCTTTTGGAACAAACTAAAAGGAGTTACCCAATTAAGAGGTAACACCCTCCCTCAAACTCTTTTCTTTTATTTTCTTTCTCCAGTACCTCAAATATTCATATTACATGATTTTATAACAAAACAAATATCCTAAATATTCTATTATGTTTTTATTAGAATTATTAGACCTAGAGATACACACACATCCATCTAATGGGTAACGAACATACTATTTACTTGTACAGCGAACTACCACCTCACTAAATGATGATTGTCCATTTTTCCTAATCCACCTATCGTGGTAGAAATCATGATGGAAACTCTATTTATATATATTATATATAGTATTTATTTTTTATTTAATATTATTTAATTATTATACAAGACATATCTTTATATTTTCATATTTTTGTTAAAGCTAGTAGAAACATATGCTACGACTAATGACCTGTAGCCACTGTTTTAAAATCAAGGCTATAGGTGGCTACAACCATGAACCTATAGCCACAGTTTTAAAAATGTGGCTACAGGTGGCTAAAGTCATATTTATGTCTCTTATTGGCATGGTTTTAAAATCGTGGCAATATCCCACACCTATAACCACAGTTATGTGGCTTATAGCAAGGGTTTTTAAAATCATGGCTATAGGCCTTTTTTCGAAGGACTATAGCCATGATTTTGAAAATCGTGCCTATAGGTCTCTCGCCCTTGCGTGGGAGAAACGATTTACCACCAAAAAATGGTGGGAATAACTATTTGCACTATTTCCTGGATATTTCCATGTTTTTTAATAATATATATGACATACTTTATATATATATACAAAAAAGCCTTGGCGGTGTAGTTGTTAGGGCCTTGAAACGTGTAGTTAAGGTGATGGGATAAAATCCGGATAGGCACAAATTATTTTTAGGCTATTTCCATGGTTTTCAAGGGCTATAGCGACAGTTACAACCATGGCCATAGGTTAACTTTCATAGTTGACAATGGATACACCTATTTCCATGATTTTGAAAACTGTGGAAATAGGCCACCTATTGCCACGGTTAAAACTGTGGCCATAGGTCTTACCCTATTTCAAGAGTAATAGAGCCCATAGTTGGAAAAAACTGTGGCCATAGCATATAGACACTTTTTTTTCCATATTTCTATGGTATTTAATGGTGGTAATAGCCCATATTTCTAGTTGGGTAATACGATTATTGTGTCATAGGAAGTGTGGACTACTACCCCCTCTAAGAGATGTGATTCATTCATATACTACATTAAATGTATTAAGGATGAATTTTGTTAATATATATGATATATATTATATAATAAGACAAATTTAATAATGATATATATATGTGTATATTTATTTTACTTCCTTTCTTTTAACAAGACAATTAAAACATAAATAGCGTTCGTACGAACGTATGTATTATCATCTCCAGGAACGATGTATTGTATTTGATACTTATATGTTCTAGGGATTATTATAATAAAAATATACTTAATAAAAATTATATTTACATCATTGTTTAAATTTATTAATTCATGATATAAATATAAGCACCAAATATATGAAAACATTGAGACACACGTGAAAAACAAACAGAATATTACCTGAAGTGAAACCTTAACATTGAATTGTTAACAAGAATATGATATAAGGCCGTAATAAAATCATATATGGTATTAAATGTAATCATATGGTTCTGTTATAGATGTATAAAAAATTTATATCTATTATACAGGTTGTTTGAACATGTAATATGAGAGTTAGGACACAAGGGAATAGAATTTTATCTCACTCATTGTTTTCATAGGAAACATGCCTTATCACCGACCAATTATTTTGTGTGGTGTGTATAACTACCGTTAATTTATTATATGAATATTATAATTAAATCAATGGGTATATACATTACTATTTTTTGATATTTAAATCATTGGGTTTAAGCTTCCAATGTTACCAAATTGGTGATATGACTTTTGTCTCAATTTCCCTTCTTGAAGGCACATGACATGTTATACACCTATATTTTTATATGACATGTATATAAGTACTTTTAGATGTTATATATTGAATATATTTCATTTAAGGATAATTTATGATTAATTAAATTTCATTTTCTTACATGGGGAGTATAGTTCAGAGTTACCTAGTTGCAAGAGTTTATTAAAATAATCTTATCACTTTTTGAGATAGTTTATGCTTATGATTTCATTGATGAAATAAAATTATCCATATATCAAGAAAAATAATTTATTTTATCCTCTTTTTGTTATTCATTATATATAATTTTATTGGTACAGTGGTTAAACTTTCTCATATACAAGATAGTTAAGAAAGTTTTTTTAATTAAGTCACACATTAGATCTCTCTTCTATAAACAATATCTGTTCATTAAAATCCATTCCCAGTAAAAGGTTTCAAAAAATGTTCAATTATTATCATATGATCATTATAATTTATTTTCTCACATGTTTTACCCTTTTAAAAAAATGTTTTTTTAATAATGAATCATCTTCTCATTTTACGGTTGATACATGTTTCAAATCGTTATATGCTATAAAAGGAATTTTCATTATGTGTTGGTTTATTGACCATCATTATAGACACTCTCTTGATGCTTCCTTTACAAGATTAAAATTTTATTTTCTTTTGAAAATAATATTTTTCCCTAATATTCAAGAAATTCATTATTTTTATATTCATTCAAATGAAATGGTTTTCAAAACATTTTCAATCTATTTATATTTTTTAAAATGAAAATGGGTTTCAAAAAATTTTCAAGCATTAAATTACAATTTTAAAGTGTTTTTAATGAAAAATGTTTTTAAAAAATATTCAATCTTATTTTATATGTTTTATAGGAAAAAGGTTTTAAAAATGATTTCACATAGTATTTATTAGTTTACATGTTAGTTTCTCATAAAATTATTTTTAAATTGTTTTATGCATTATTTATTTTAATTAAGAATGGATATTTTCCTCAAGAAACATTTTTGAAATATATTCTAAAATTATTTTTATTTTAATAAGAAATACAATGATTTTACTCCTACATTTATAGGAAATTATCAAATAGTTACATTCATATTCTTTCTCTTAATGGGTTATGCTTGATGTTGTGGTCTTTATGAAACCAGTTTCTCTTTAATGGTTTATATGTTTATGAAAACCTTTTCACATTCATGGGTTATATGTTTATAAAATCTGTATCTATTTCATGGGTTATTATTTTGATGAAATGATAATGAAACTTGATTCATTTTCCATAGGTTATTATATGATTACGTATTTATGATATCCATTTCATTTCATGGTTTATGATATGATGGTTTATGATTTTGTGGAACATGTACATATGATTTCTTTATGATATGGGTGGGTACTATATCTCCCTACAATGCATTGGGTAAATATTTATATCTCAGGAGATTGTCTAACATGGTCTTGTGGTTGAACCTTGCCTACTATGATGTCCATGGGAGTGAACCATGACTACCAAGATAGTATGAGGAGTGAACTAATACTACTAAGATGACAATGGGAGTGAGCCATGACTATCTAGGTGGTATAAGGAGTAAACAAATGCTATAAAGATGGCCACGTGAGTGAACCATGACTACCAGGATGCTATGGGGTCTGAACCCATACTACCAATATAGTCATGATAGTAATTCCTTGGATAATATATAAATCATATTATATGCATATGTGTTTGACAAAATTCCATGATTTATTCCTATGTATGATTTCATGGATTATGTTCTTTATTCCCTTATGATTATTTTCTAATGAAATACTATGATTTATTCCATGATTATTTTTTAGGATCTTTAATATTCAGAGTATGATCTTTTATTTTCTTGATCATGTTCTCATACCCATATCCTAATGATTATGCTTAAATGTCATTCTTATTTACCATTACTAAGCATTTGAGCTCAGAAATTTTTATGTTTCCTTCTTAAGGATGTGAATAGATTTTTTAGTTGTAAGTACAAAAGGTGGAGATATTTACGGTAGATATTGAAGATCTTTCCCCATGATAGAAGATTTTGTTTCCAACTTTACAATGACACTAAACTATTATAATCCTTCGAAACATAAGTTTGTAATGTACTAAATATTAATCTGAAATTATGTAATATACATATATGTTAAGACTAGTTCACTATAACATTGGTCCTATTTACTAGTCGGTTCTCAGTGATCCAATTATGTTGATCATTTTCAATGTCAAATGATAGTAAAAATACACTTGGCTGGTGTAGCACTTCAACACTATCTAAATGGGTTTCTATTGAAAATAACTTCTAGAAAAAAACTTCATCATCTTCAAAAATCAAGGATGTAAGTCCATTAACTTCCCCACATTCCCACTATTCTTATTTTCTACCATAAATAAAGAAAATAACCTTCTAAACACATTATTTTTAACAAGAAACTATAAAAATTTCATACACTTCTCTTATTTCCCTTTCATAAGTTAGAAAAAAAACTCAACTATGTTCTATTGAGAAGGAATACCTCTTTTTCAAAACCACTATCTTTTTTTATCATCATTATAATTTTTAGAATTCTTCTAGATTTTCATTTAAGGTATATCCTATAAATTCAACACTATGATATCATTCCATTTTGAAATTCCACCAATATCACCTAAAATGGTAGGACTCATTATCATTGATATATCTGAGTATACCATGTATTAAAACTACACTCGTTACAATACTACACATATCTCCTCATGAACACATTACAATAATTAATCACATGATTATTGAAAAAAACCAAAAATATCCTTTAAACATGTATTAATATTATGAGAATATTTTGACTCAATATTCCATTGAATCAAAAATTGAGTATCTCCTTGTAAAAACACTATTTATGATAAAAAATAAAAATAAAATAAATGTGGGTTGATATTTTCTAGACAATTCTCAATGGGATAGAGTTTACATATCTCTTACTTTATGGTTATATAAATCATGTTTATATAGATGATATTTACACAAAAATAGACGATTCTTACTTAGAAAATGTCTACACATTTGATGGTTATGAAAATCCCAAGGAAACATACAATTCCCTTGGATGATATTTACATTGGGTGTAATCAAGAATATGGAAAGAAAAAAAATGGTTACATAGGAAAGAATGTAGGCTATGTAGTGTGAACAGAATGATTATGAATAACTATATTATTCATACACAAAAATGGAAATAGTTCTTCTATAAAAAGGTATAAGACAATTTTATGAAAGAAAATATTATTACCAATCTTCCAAAAATTCCTTCAAAACACACCAGATCCAATTCAAAACAAATTTAAGACATTAATAAATTTACTCCAGAAGAATATATAGTCAAAATTTTAGTTTCCTTCCATTAAAATAAAAAAAAGCAACTAAAATCACACAGTAAATGGATTTTATCCAACAGTATCCCCCATGGGTATGTTGACAATACAAAATAGTTTTTTCATTTGAGCTTTGAAGAAATTGTTAAAGAGACTAAATATTATCTTAGTCCAACCAATGGCCTATTAACCTCACGTAGTATATAAATGATTCACTAAAAATCAAATATAATACCCTATGAGTCAATATCAGTCTAAGAAAACATATTTAATGGAAATAATTATCATGAAAACACCTCACTGAAAATTAATTTACACACGACTTCATTATTTATTTTACAAGATTCAAGTCTCCCATAATGAATCATTCAAGTTCTCACCCTATATTTAAAACTACATTTCTACTCCTCTTTCAATATTTTGGAACATTCCATAAACCATCGCTTTCTCTGTTGCAACATATTAATTGAATTAGGTCCCCCATTATTTGTAAACTCATAGAGGGGATCTAAAAAAATTTAAAAATAATGGGTCAAAAAACTAGTCATTAAATACATGAAAGAGGCAGTACTTTATATATGATTTATTTCATTATTAGAGTAAGGGTATGGAGTACAAATAATCTATATGGAAGGTGGTGGTTGCACTCCAATAACAAATTATACATATCCAAATATTACTTGGGTGGTTCCTTGGTCATGATGTCTGTAATTTTATCTTTAGTATACATGTAATCCATTCTTAAATTCCTTGATCAACCTTATCCTTGAGAAAATGATATTTTATCATGATTTTATTTTTCATTGAATGAAAAAGGATATGTTTATAATATTTATATCCCTAAAGATTTCACACATGATGGGAATATGAGATCATCTTCCAACCTAGTATCTTTAAGTTGTTAAATTATCCATATAAATAAGGTAAAATCATGAGTAGTTTCTACATATCCATCCTAAAATATTATTAAATAGATGAAATATTTTTTATTACTAATCCAAGACATATAGGAATTCCCAAATATATACTAAACCTCCGCAAGTTGACTTTTTTTTAATCAATCGAACTTTCCCAATCAATATTTATATAACATAACACCTGATGTTGTGAACTGCTAGAATAAGAAATCCCAAGATCCATTGTGACACTAATATAACAATTCACAAATTATATTTTATGTTTTTTGTCTCATATTTATTGCGAATAAATTTTAAAGAATAATAAAATGATATCTAGTTTGGTGTCTATCAAATATAATATTCTTATATTGATCGGCTAATAATGTGTCACATCAACATCCTTAGAGGCTCTACCATTTGATAAGTTCACAAATGACCCCACCAACGTTTCCATTTTCCATTAATATACCATGTACAACTTTTTTATAATAACATTTATAAATTTGGTCTAATAAATAAATGTTCTTTTAGTATATAAAAGCACATATAATCCAAGGATTAATGTGAGCTCACTAATCAAAGTCACATAAAATTTCCCTCCCACATTGTATGAAACCAACTTTCATTATTCTTCATTTGATCCACCAAAAAATATTTTCTCCAAATAAATAAGAATCAACATCTATTAAATATTTTTCTTATTTTTGTATGGATTATGATCAAATCCTCCTATTTGAAATATGTGCTTCTTCAAATACAGATTAAGTCATCATTATCAGCCTCTTGGTACTTTATTTAGGCAATACAACTCCAACTTTAACTGACACACATGTTATATTCATCATCATCAATAAGAAAACATATAGTCTCCCTATTTGAAGATCATATTCAAGGATTCCATTCAAGAATACTGATTTTACTTCCATTTGAACACTTTAAATCCTCATTTCATTTCCATGGAAAAAATAGTCCTATAGTTTCCAAATGTGTAACTTGTTAAAATGTACCATCCACATAAATAACTTCTATTTGTGAATATAAAATACACACTAACTATTTCTAATTCTATTCCTCATTTCCAACATCATTATTTTTTTTAAGGAACTATTTATTTCAAATGAATTTGTTTCCATGTGGGCTTGGAATAATTTCACTTGTTTGGTTCTTTTAAATTTGGTGAAGTTCTTCATGCATATATTTAACCCAATTATCATGTATACCATCCTATTCATGTTTTTAGGTAGAACATAAGGAATAATTGAGGTTTTCTATTCCACCATTACTTTTGTTTGAATCAGGGATCCCCAATCACCAAATTTTTTCTTTCTCTAATTTTCACCTATATATTTTCTAGTTTAAAGATGTTTTTTCTATTGGATTTTCTTTGTTATAAATTATTTCATTTGAATATTCTATAAATTATAGAACTATACTAGATATATTAAAAAATACATCAATTTATTCTTATATTTAATTGATTGTTTTTGGAAAATATGCTCACTAGGGATCAAATTCTTTTAAAAATAATACATTTATATCTTTGATTTAAAATATAAGAAAACATTTTATTCATCAAAACATGATACTTTTTCCATTAAATGTTTTTATAGTGCGGATATTTACTAAATTTATATTATCTATTCTCAAAATATAATTTCTTAGATCCTACATAGGTAACATATTATATGATACCATTTGAAGTGCATGGTAGGATTGGTTTCTTTCACAATGAATGAGGGGGGATTAACTGTTGGAGGGTTGTTTTTATAATTTATTTTATATAGAAATAATCTTATATGACTTGTTAAATTATTTTAAACTCAACATAAAAAATAAATAATCCTCACATGTTCATGATAAAAATAAATGAGGGAGGAACACATAATTTTTAAAAGGTTCACATCCAATATAGATTTTGAGTCTTTATCATGGCTAGTTACCCCCACACCACTAATTGTTTTCATTATAATCACAAGTGAGATCCAATTATATAAATTTATTTGGTATCCATCAAACATTTTGGTATTCACACCAAACATCATAGATTTACACTATCGTACAAAAGATGAAAAAAGGTAAGGGTCCACAAAATAACCATATTTCATTAAAAAAAGAATAATGACCCACATCCAAGATCCTCGAGCATACACATGAAATAATTTCTCGTAGTGCATACATTAATTACATAGAAAAAAATTATAAAACTCAAATAAAAATTCTTAGATACATTAGATTCATCCAGTTTTGATCATTGAATATCTAACATCGTGTTTAGACAACTCTTATTCTTTATTATCTCACATAGTAGAAAACTATGGATTTTATTTTATGGAACTACATGACCCCTCTCACACATTTTCTATAACGAATAAGAAAACATTTTCATAATTGCTCTATGATCTCCAGAACTATAGTAAAAAACATAACTAAATTATAGACAGAAAATTTTACTTTTTATAGAGTAATTGAATTACCATTTTATTCTACTAAAGAACCATTGTATACTACTTCAAAACATTCCATAATAACTGATTAAAAAATACTATGATTTTTATGATCTCAAATTCATCCAAACATTATCATAATAATTTTCCCTTGGAATATTCAAATTTTGGAATCCCAAAAATTTTCAATTCATATAAAGACAAAAATCTATATCAGCTACATGATTTCCAAAATTGGTTGCATCACACAATCAGATATGTGAATCAATTTGGATACATCACACAATCGAATATGTGATTCAATTATATGAAATCATATAATCAATTTTGTTGATCAATTCAACTATTTCACAAAATCATCTCTCTAAATCAATTTTTATATATCATATAAACATCTATGTCAATTCCATTTTCTACCTGTTTTTCTTACATAGAAGAAGTTGATATGTGAATCAGAAACATGAATATCTCTTCACAATTTCGACTACATAAATTTATAAAATTTTATAATTTATGAAAAATCAGTTAGTACCACTTCATCCAACCTTCATCCTTTCTCTAAAAAAATAGCATTACGAAACATTATTTTAATATATATAAAGATATAAAAACTAGATAAATCAACAATAGGATTGGTATGGAAAATATTAATTATTTATTCTTCTTAACCAACACCTCCACTTGTCTTCTAATATTCTCTAATACATACTGACCCTTTCGTGACAACAAATAGAACATGTGTCTATTGGGTTCAATAGAAGATAAAGAATTAGATATGATTAAATATTGTGGATTTTTATTTCAATTCATAATTCATATTTTTATTCTAATAATAAAAAGATTAATACATGAGGTGAATAAAATATGGTTGACTTGAGGAGTTTGGAATAAGTCCTAGGAGTTAAGAATAAATCTATAATTTTAATATAGACGAGTAAATATAGGAAAAAAATTAGCAATGTCTTTCAAATTCCATAAGTCATTAGTGGAGGAAGATGAAAATCATGGATAAGTATAAAATCTTATGATAATCTCATAAGATATATTTTTTATAATATGTTCTGGCCTTAGTGTACGTTTTTATGATTTCCTTTGATGTCTTCCCTATGTAAAATGAATAAATTGTGTAATATGAATAGCATATAGGCTACATCTTTCTCTTAATATATGTAAAATATGTAATATGTTAGTATTTTAATATAAGTTAAATTCAAGAGATATATGTATCTTGTAAGTTAGGTGAAACAATTAAGTTACATAAAAGACAATAGATGTGTTACTCAAAAGATGTTTGGATCATGTAATATTTTTTCCATGTATAATGAGAACCCTCGTATGATTTAAAATGATTAAGATATGTGATATTGGAAACATTTAAAGGATCTAATAATAATTTACTAATCTATATAAAATTTATTTTGGTTTACATAAAATGTTGTATAGGAATGGAGTTAGAGGTAAATTCATAACACTTATAAAATCATAAAATTTACTAGTTTTTCACCAAATAAAATCATTTATACATCAGTGTCATGATATATGTTAGGTTTTTTTTATATTTAAGTCGATATTAAAAGAGTTGTAAATGGAAAACAATTGATAGAGATTTAAAATTAAAATAGTCAGTATTATTTTCCTCAATAACTAATATTTTTTTTTTGATATTTTTAAACAAATTATCATGCCATTGAAATTTTATGTGAATTTTCTATATTTTTTAAAAAATATATATTATGACATATTATGTGAGTATAAAAGGAATAATAGATTAAAATGAGGTATAAGGAAATAATAATTACTATTGATATTATGAAACATTGAAGAACCTATATATAGACGAGAGATAATTGAATGAAAATAACAAGCAGAAAATACTTTCATGGTGCTTTGAATGTAGAAGATGAAGAAGTGGAACAAGAAACATAGTGATAATACAATTTAAGTCATAAAGTGGTTTATGAATCCAATGACTAAATAAAATACTAATATATTTATATATATATATGGGAGAAATGTAAAACAAATCATGGATAAACACCTCTTTCTATAATCTAGTGATTGGTAGTATGTGACCAGGTGATCTTAGGTGATTTCAAATCATTCCATGGATATACTACTCGTGTTGAGTTATGGATCATGTAAATATATTATGACTTTTTTATTTGTTCATATTTGTGTGTTAAAATAGTTAATCCAAATACTATAATAGGTGATGAAGTTTCTTTTAAGAGTGAAAACATAAAAAAAATTAAATCGCTTATTTACCCCACTCTTAGTGATCTAACAGATTCTGTTGGTGAATTTTCAAGTTGTCTTAGAACCCCGGATTTTTTAATTGTCTCACAGTTTTTTGGAGCTTGAATAAAAGTAGTCCCTCTATAGTTAAATATTTAGTCACTGAAATATTTTTCATGAATAAGAGAAAATCAAAATTTAGTGAACAAGAATGTAATTCCTGCATTTTATGGGATGAATTAACACATTTGGAATAATCAAATGGTGTCTTATCTTTTATTAATAAATATGGATGTATTTGATGCTTTAATCGATGAATATATATCCCAAGAAGATGTTTTTATCATGATATAAAATGATAAATAGGATATTCATGCTGATGTATTTTCTCAAAATGATATTTTTTATTCCATGTTAGAGAAAGATTTTCTAAAAGGAACGAGAATAACGTTAGAAAATGAATATGTGATAACCTAGAAAAAATGTAGGAAGTATATACTAAAGTAAACACATAAAAATTATATATTACGAGATAAAAATATAAATAAATGATAATGATGAATAATGGATCATTAGAATAATTCATCCAAATAGATAGTTAAATATTAATCATAATCATAAGTTTTGGTGTGAAATTGTTTGATACAATTGTTGTTTTGAAGATATTATGCATCTTAACAATTGAGATCGATGCTAAAGTATTGGTCCTCGAAGATAGATATCAAAGTTCACATCCTTAGATTATTTACATTGTATTTTGATATGCTATAATTTGAGTATGGAAAATTTTACTAAAATTAAAGGTATGTATTTAAATGAAATCTCTTTTTAAACTATAAAAAATGGGAAAATAAAAAAATGATGTTGAGTATGTTTTAGTTGGATGCTCCAACTCAAAAATTAAGTGGATTAAAATCTTGAAAAAAATTCTATCCTCTTATAAAAAGTGATAAGAAACATGGGATCGTACAAGGGGATGATTCTACTAAAAGTAATCAATAGTGGAGATATTGGACACATTATATAAGAATATCAAAAATTAAAATATGAAACTAGTTATGAAGAAGATTTAAGATCAGAAAGATATTCAAATAATAATGAAACCAAGTAAAGTTTCTCCTAAGTATTAAATAATGGTAATAATATAAGAGGGGGTGAATTTTAGTTATAAAACATATAAGTTTCCCCTTTTATGTTTTAAGTTGACCATATTTATAAAATATCAATACATTAAAATATTAGAGTTAAAATAGTTCATGTAGAGAAAACTTGAACTATATAAAATATAGTAAAAAGAACAAAAATAATTTTTTGATAAGATCATGAAAATGTAATGATAGGATTTAAAAAAATGGAAATATAAAAACTTCAACTAGTGAAAATTCAAAAATGGACATATCAGGTCATTAAAAAAACATGGATTATTACTATGAAATCAAATTATCTATTAATAGGATATTATAAAAACAACAGACATTATTCTTATAGATAATGAATTTTTTTAAATAGAATTTACATACCTGTTATTTTAAACCAATTGGAATTTTTCTATAATTTTAAACCTTTTAAAATGTGCTCTTTTTTTATACCTAGAAGATCTTTACATGAATCTATGAGTTGGTACATGGTTCAAGCCCCAAACACACTGTATTTTATCCCTAGAATCCATTAATCAGTTAGGATTTGTAAGAGAACAAATACAACAAGAATCACTAAGACAATTTACAATGAGACCACATACATTTAATATCCTAGTAGAGAACTCAGAATGAAATATTACATTGATAATAATATAACAAAGAAACAAAAAGTTTTATAACTTCAATAAATCAGAAAAAATTAGAGTGCTTGGTGTTCTGTTTTTTTATTTATTTAATTTCTCAATGTGTAACTCCATTTATAGATAATCTTTAATTATTGGATTCCAAAAACTCTAGGGTTTGTTTTAATATAAAAAATGATATTTTACTGTTTAAACTCCAAGGAAAATTAAATATCCCCAAGTCTATTGACAAAGCTATCAAACACCGCTAAAATGCTATTAAATTTTGTGAAAATAATTTTTCTCTAAATCCCAATCTACTGTATTTTCAAAAAACATTTTGAGTTATCGATTTCATAATTTATCAACACTTTTTTAATTAATTTTTGTACTATTTCAGAATTATTATGTTCTCTTGAATTTTAATTACTATAAATTAATTCTACTTAAGAACAATGACTAAAAAATTATTATGTTAGATCTATTTTGTAGGAAGTTTATTATGACTTATGAAATAAATAATTTGAATAAGTCAATGAATCAAAATTTTATTCTATAGAAAAGGGTACTAATTTATACAAATAAAAATAGATAAATTTATCATGAAATTAAGATGAATTTTAAAATTTAGAAAAATAATATGATGCAGAAACATTCATTGATTCTGATAAGAAGCAACGTATAGATATTCTAAATGAATAAAATATCACTAGTGAAGAAATTGGATTATTTATTAATGAATAATGAAATGAAATATATTTTATTATTACTATAAAATTGTGGGAGTGTATTTCAATGATCACCAAATTAGAAAATTATTTTAGAAAACTGAAGAAAGTTAACAATACTTCTAATATAAAAAAATTTGTTTATACAAAATAAAATATAAGTTTATTAAAAGAGTATGATTATTTAAATAAGTTTATTCATTATTTTAAGACATTAAATTCAATATAGATGTAATGTTTAAGTAAAATTATAATGGTGTTGAACTTATTCTATAGAAACTAATTAGTGTAGAAAAAGAACTAAACATGCTCAGATTAAACTTCCTAAATGTAGTTTAAGATGCTATAAAATGATTCAATAATAATTATGATTAATAATATCAAAAGTTATCACACTCAATGTAAGATAAATATGATGAAAATTATTTTGGGAATCCAAAATTCAAGAAACAGGTGAAGAAGACCATGTTTTTTTCTAAACAATGAAACTTTCAGAAATCTGAATGTTTTGGGAAAAAGACATGAAATGAAAAACATATATTAATGATTATCTAATAAATGATGAATGTCGGTTCATAAATAATAATATATTTTTTATATATAATAATAATTTTGGTTTTAAAATATGATCCAATATTATTTGTCAAAATTATGTTTAAAATATTGCGTTAACTTCTGGAAAACATGGTTTTTCAAAGGTATGTATTCTTATTTATTGATACTATTGGAACTATGGAGGAATTTATCATAATAATATTTAGTGTTGTAATAAACAAAAATATCAAAATGAGTCTATAAGGTCTTATATATATAGTTTTATTGAGTGTTATCCTACCGAACGAAATAATGTTCAGAAGAAATTATAAAATTCTGAATCAAACATTAAAAATAAATTTCTACATTTAGAAGAGGTTTGGGGAATTTTTGGTCAACCTGGTCACTATTATAATGAATATATCACTATCTTAGCATCTCAATAGAGTTTAAATTATAATTCTAAAAAGTTTATGAAAATAATGATAAAGTAAAATAAAAGTTTGTCTTTTATAAGTTTAATTTCATGCTTCTCAGAAGGAATATATATGTGATCTTAGTATTTTATTTTATTCAAACATAACATGATACTTAAATTATGTAAATAATATTGAATAGTTGAAATATGACTAACTAAAAAATTGAAATAGTGATCCATTCAAGAGTAAAGGTTTTGGTATAGCTGTGATTAGAATGGAGACCTTGAAGTCTAAGAATACACTATATGTTGATGTGATGAAAAAAATGTTATGTGTTTATAAACAGTATAATGAAGCAAATTAGGTTGTTTTTATGAATGATTGTTTCATAGTATAAGTTATATAATATGGAAGAATTTTGACAACAGTAAAATGAACTAATGGTAATTTATTTCAAGCTGGAGCTGCCCATATTTCATGTCTCCTATAGTGTAAACGAAAATCAACTATGGTAAAGAAGTATTTTCCGTATTGGACAGTGTAATATGATAAATATTACCAAAATTAATTTTCTTATGATGTTCCTAATATAAATATAGGAACATTATATTATCTACAATCTAAAATGGAATATATAACTAGATAGATAAGTAATTTGTTCTTTTATTTATGCTTTACTAAAATTTCATGTATTATATTCAAGGTACATAAATTAGATATTCTTATTATATTAAATAGTTTCATGTGATGTGATGAAAATTAGTTTGGTTACTCATTAATGAATATGTGGATATATAATAATGTGGGGTACACTAGTGGAAAAAAATTTATTATCATGGGAATCATGGTATTCATCATGAACTCAATGCACCAAACACAACACAAAAAAAATATTGTGAACTAATAGAAGAATAGAAGTTTGTTAGAGATGTCTCAAGTCATGTTAATAAAGCATGATACATCTCAATAATTTTTAAGTTTGACTATTTTAGTAGAATTTATTATTAAAAATCATTGATTATATAGACTATATTCTGTCTATTGATATGGCTCCTTAAACCACTTTGTTTATTTATGTTTTTTAATTAAAATATTTCTTTTTTGTATAATAAAAATTTATTATAGTATTTAGTAAATCCCTTATTTTTTATAACACATGTTCGAAATCATTTTTTATCATATTTTTTATCCCTTTTTTAATTTTTGGTTACTTTATTACTACGACCTCTTGTTAAATATATATATATAAGAATAGATCAACTAGGAGGAATATTGAGTGAATCGGCCTTGATGGATATATAATTGATTAAATGATTATATCAAACACAGATATAATAGATCTATTACATGAATAATACACTAACCAAAATTATTTAATAGACCACAATGGATAACTGAACACGACTATCTTCTTTTTCAGATAAGTAGTTGTGAAATATAGAAAGACAAAAAAAATTAAAATTTTAACATGATAGAACAATGTATTTTAAACTGATCATATCACTCAATCAACCACATTTATAAATATTGAAAATGATTATTGTCTGTGTGAATATGGATGATCTTTATATATTTAGTATTGATTGATTGGACAAACCATAAGTATTAACCATAATTTAATATGATTTAACAAAAATTAATCAACCATAAGACTTATTTTTTACCATAAAGTACCCTATTTACCATGAATGGATTGACCCTATGAAAAACCAACCATATGAAAAAATAAAATTTGAAAGTATTATGATAAAAGAGGATATGTTTTAAATTTTATATACATTTGAAATTTACAACAGTTTTTATTGATTTTTTTCATTGATCTAACTATTTACTGATTTCTAAATAATTATCTTGATGCTAATAAAATTTATTTTAAATAATTTCATATTGGTGTAAATGATCACATGTGATGGATAATCACAGTACTATATTGGAATATTATGGGTTTCAAATTTCAAATGTTTTAGAATAAAAAAATTCTATTTCATACTCTGTGGGAGTATTCTACAGAACATTAATATGGCTTTATAGATATTAAGTGTTTTCTTAATAATTAGAATACGGTTTTATTGTACATATGTATTTAGTTTAGTAGTTGTTCTAAAGGTTTTTTTAAAAATAAATTAATTAAATGTTGTCAAATGGGAAAATTGATGATGTACGAGGAATGAAATATTTCATCAGATATACATGAATGCATTTATACATATAAGAACTATATATATTGACTTAAATAGAATTAGTTCAATATTTTGGTCAGTGATATTTCAAAAAAATAATATGAGTCATGTTTTGGTGAATAATCATAAAAACAATATTTGATAAAATATATCATCCTTATCCTTTACTTCCTAAGGTGAACCCTACAACCTCGACACTAATTCTATAATTGTTTAACTAGTGTCTATGGTTATAAATTATTCATATTAATTTTTTTGTATGTAATTATAATGGGTTATAATTCCCTGGAGATGAATGATTTTTGGGTTATACCATGCCAAATAAATGGTACATTTGGTTTGTTAGTATCTAGTAAAAGGTATAGGGTTTCTTTTGTTCCTTGGTCAGGATAACGTAGGATTAGTTTTTCACACCAGTTCAAAACATTAGCCGGTTTATGGGAACACGTGTGAAAAAATCAGTCATGGGATAACCCTCGAGAGATTAAAAAAATTATAAAGGGTTGTTAATCCCAATAAAAGTCATATATTTAATTTCTTGGGGTTTATTTATAATTTTTCATGAGAGGATTAAATATTATAAATATGATCAATTAGACCTCACTACTATAAAAATCATTGTAGTTTTTTTTATTTCCACTCATACTTTTAACATAACACTGATAACTGTCTAAACTCATTTTAAAAGTAAAATTCACCCCCTTTTTAAAATTATTTCATTATCACTTTAGGACCTAATAATTGGTAAAAAAAACTTATCCCCTAGCTTGATACACACACACACACACACACACAGACACATATATTCATATATTTATGATAATCAAATATTTACATAACAATCAAGGGGAAAAGATATTTTCAGATTGAAAGAGAGAGTTAAAATAATGGATGGAAACCTCAATGATCTATATTAAATGATGAAATGTGTTATGGATATTGGAATCCAGGCATGGAATCTTACCTTAAGCACTTAAGTAATGAGAGTTGGACTATCACTGTCATGCCTTACAAAAAACCAAAAGTTAATCCGGATACATTTACAGGTAATGATGCCATTATATATATTATAAAAAATAATTTAAAGATTTTTTAATACTAATATATCTATATAAATGTATATATCCATGTATTTGAATGAAAAAGTATACACTATATTTAGAAAATATAACAGGTCACTCATCTTTGGATCGAAAAACTAATAAGAACTAAGCTCTGTATGATTAATATTTAGTATCAAGAATTTAAAATGGAATAATATGTAATAATTAACGAGTAACACCCCAATATTTCAAAATTAAATTCTAATTTAATTGAATAATATTTTATATAGCATGTAAAACACGTTGCACCAAGATAAAAAAACTACAATATATTATAAAAAAATTATTATTTAAATATGATTGTTAAAAACTATTAATTCGTTTAATGAGGTTGAATATGAGTAATTGGATTATGAAATGTATATTGAAATATTTATATTATAAAAATTTAGTAATTATTAATTAATTTATAATAAAACTAAATAAATAAAATAAGGATAAAACCATTAAAAGTATAAAATATAAATTTTTCTATAAAAATAGGTTTTCCTTATATTCTATGTTTTCATTTAAAATCAAATTTTTTGAATTTTATAAATTGCATTTTATATCATGAAAATAATTTTTTATAAAATCATATAAATTTTTTATTTTGGTGGATTTAATTAAATTTTTTGAAATGATTGGTTTTTGGGTGAATATATGAAAGTATCGATTCCTATAAAACCAACATTTCATTTAAATTTTTTCAAAAGATACATTATATATTGGATTGGTTTTAATGGAAATTTACTCCCATTTTTTAAAAAATACTCCAATTATTTAATAGTTGTAAATCTTATACATGATTCTGTTATTAAATCATTTTTATTCTTAAATTTTTTTCAAAAAAATTGTTTTTGGTTTCATTTCACACTTACATTAAAATTAATATTTACCACTTATGATAATTAAATCATAGAAAATGGATTCTATATTTTTCAATAGTTTTAATTTATAACAACAATTTTAGATTTAGTCCTAATTAATTGTAATCATGGTATAAATCTATCATTATAGTAATGTTTAAAATACGATGCAAGTGTTAAATTGAGGGATGAATATATAAAATATCAAAAAATATAATATTCAAAAGATTTTATAAGCTTATTATATAGCTACCATGTTATTATATTCACTAATGGTTAACTTGGGATCCAATTGATATGAATATTACGTCCCATTTATATTAAGAAATGTTTATTTTAAAAAAATATACTTTCTATTAATTATTATGTTGTAATGATAAGGATATAGATAGAAATTCTGTATTAACCAATATAATTTATGAAATTGAATAAATAAAAAATATATTTATGATAATATTATTTTATTATTGTATAACTACCTAGAACCCTTACGCATCATCGATGCAATGCTTGTGAAATTAGTTGAGAAATCCAAGTAAATCGTTTTAAAAATATTAAAAGTTTTGTTTTGGATATTTTATAGTGTTGAATTATTTTTTTGGATCAAATTAAATATTAATTTATGTTCTAAAAATAAAATTTATAACTCTATTTTTATATTGGGTTATTTAATTTCAAATTATGATAACAGTTTCAGAAATGAATATAATGATATTTAATTTTAAATAATAGCTTATAAAATGAATTAAAAATAAAAATGATACATTTAGGATTGAATTGGAAATTAAAATTAATGATACAACCACATATATTCTATTTTTTAACTACTTGATATTTTAAAATTACATTGTTGACTCTTAAAACAATATATTTATTAAAATTCTTTCATTTCTTTCCTAAAAAAGGTTGTCAACCACACCCTTTAAAAGAAAAATAAAAGTTCAGTTTATAAAAAATATATATATATACCCAAACATCCCTCAACACATCCACACTGAGTAACTTTTCCCCTAGAGTAATCAAATTTCACTTATCCAAAGTTATTAATCTCAATTAAATTGGCATTTTAAATATTGAGGTAAGTGTTTCCAAGAAACTTTATCCATTAATAATTATAATTTAATGTGTTAAAAAAATATTAATATTTCATTTATTTTTTTACTATGATTACATTTATATTTTCTTTGAATTTTTTTGATCAATTTATTATGGATTATCGCTTTTTATCACTCAATTGTCTCTCTTCTATAAGCCGTTATTATATAAAAATGTGGGTTTTTAAAGATGGTTTTTAATTTCAATTATCATATAACTTTTTCAATAATTAATGTAATAACTCAAATGATATCCTAAATCAATATTTATTATATTGTATATTATATTTTAAAACATTTAAATATTTACTATGTTACCCTTCTTTTTAACACTTTCAAAAAACGTCAGTCATGAGGGTGGTTTTACCTACCCTACTTGATTGATGATATATTCAAAAATTTATGTCTCTCATGGATATGCTTAAAATTTTATTTTATTATTTAATATATCATAAATTTTTAAATAATTTTATTTTTATGATTCATTAATAATAATGTACATATTATAATAATGAATGTAAAATTAAACAAATATGGTAATTTGTAACCATAATAACAAGATTGTTGAGTAAGGTTTTAGGGTTGGTACCAATTTGATGAAAGTTTTAACTTCTATACTTCCAAAAAAATATTGAACCTATTATGCAACTACAATGGATTTTATGAAATTATTTTACTACAACCATTGATGATTATAAATTATTCATAAATCATTAAAAATTATGAGCTGAATTACCCCATAACGGACGATGTAAACTATACCAAATTAGTAAATGAATAGAACACGATAACAAGGGATAATATTAATGTAATAAACATGAATATATATTTTTAATCAGGTACACAATTATTATAATTTTATTGTTCAGTATGGTTTAATTTATATGATGATAGTGAGGACCTGAGGTACGGAATTTCTTAACATAATTTATTTCGATTAGGTTATATTACATATTCATTTTCTATGTTATGCAAAACTTATTTATGTAATTAACTCTAAATATTTTTATATTTCAATTTCATTTGATTAATCTAGATTTAAATATGTTATTAATAATGAATTCATTGATTTATTTTAACATGAATATTACTATCTTTGTAAGGATGTCTGTATCAAATGTTTATCTTTGATACTTATTTTAAATTACTCACATATTTCCATTACATGGTGTACATTATACCACATTAAAATATTATATCATGATCTAATTTTCAATAATAATAATTAATGATAATTTTTTTCCTCTTATTAAAGTGTTTTTTATTCAAATATTATACATCTATGACGGTTCTTGGTCTCAATTTCGATTCCTTAAATATGTTTCATAATTCACACAATAATTTCTTTTATATGGTGTACATAATACTGGTTGAATGCATTTATGAATAATAGTTGAAGTAATTCAAAGAATTTTTGGAGCCATATCTATTTATAATAATCTATGTATTTTGATTAAAAACTTAACAAATCTATAAAGGTATATGTCTCAATCACATTTTAATCAACATTGTTTATGATTGAATTTCCATTGAAGGAAATTATGTGATCCTTAATTCTTAAACCCCACATATTTTCTTCTATGTGATTTATTTCTATATATGATAAATTTTACCTTCCTTTGAAACCTCTAAGTACTCATAAGAGAAGGAAGAATATTTTAAATGAAAGATATAATAATTTCTCTTTTTGGTCATGTATCATTTCTATTTTATATCCATGCTTAATTAAAAATATTTTGAGAATGTTCCCATATAGGATCAAATGATTATTTAATTTAATTGTCAACAATATATGAATTTGTTTTAAAAATATTATAAGGAATCATTTTGTTATTTTCAAAATGAGATACGTTTGATTTTATAACAAAAGTGTAAAAGGAAACCTTATTTTAACAATGGCAGAAAATGGATTTTTACACCATCATAATATTTCTTTTTGTTGAAACTTATTTTACATGTCTATACAATTATTTTCAAAGGAATAAATTTTCTCAACATTATGGAAATCATTAGTCAAAAATATATTAAAAGAATGGGATATTTTTATGATGATTTCAAATAAAGGTTTGAATATCCTTTTAAATTCATTTTTATCTATGTCAACAACAATTAAGGATTCATATACTTAAATGTCGATATACTCTTATGGTACCATCCCCTTTAAATATCTGGATGGATTATAATCATGATTTAATATTTCTTAACTGGGAAAAAATGTTAAATTTCAATATGATTGTTTTAACTTTCATATATTTATACTGATATATATTGTATTTATTATCCAAAAAATTAATATGACGAATGAATTATACTTAAAATGTGAAATTAGGGCCCCCTCAAAACCCATAAATGCATTTTTTTGGTTTCATTAAAAAAAATAGTTTGGGTATTTGGCGTATTCCTTACCAATTTACGTATGATGTCATGGCAGAAGGCCATGATGGTAAGATTATTCTTCCCTCCATTATTAATTCTATAACTATGAAACCATTTATTTTTATACATGTGATTATTTATGTTTTCTTATAATTCTTGCATACATTAAGCTTTTATGATACTTTTTATAGATAACATTTTATTATTTTTTTGTATTCACCATATTTCTTATGCCTTGTGTATTACTGATAGTTTCCACTTTATGTTTTCCCTTATAAGTCATTATAGATATCTAATTATCTCTTTATATTCAAAAATTCATTAATAATAACAATATAAATGATTCTTCTTGAATTTTATTATGAGTATAAAAATTATTGTGAGAGGTTATAGAATTATCATTGAATAAAAAATCATGGTAAATTGGAAGAAATTTACATTGTATGAGAAAGATATAGGTTCTCTTAAGTAATGATTTTTGTAATTCTCAATGGCTATAAACCTAAAAGTGTTTTTAGTATATATGTTACTTGATAATTAATTCAATATTGTAATTTTGAATACTCAATATTGGTTCACATAAGTTTGTATTAAAACAAATATATAAATTTTATGTTAATAGTACCCAGTACAGATGTACGGGATTGGGCTACAACAATTTGTGTCATATAAGAGTTTTGATAACATTAGTGGTTATGATGTTGTTATTTTTAAAAACAAATTAGAGTTTTATTTACTCTCATGGTTTATTAAGTTTTTGGTTGATCATGTGATTATAGTTATAGATACCCTTTTGATTTTTTATATGAATGGATATATCCTTTGGGTTTATTATGTTAATTATAGTGAATTTGTTCCATATAAAGGGTTATTAAATTTTGGGGAACATATGTATTATCATATATAAAACAATGTGATGGATAATTGGTTTGATGATTAATTGATAAAATTTATTTTTGAAAAAGTTCACTATATTTGGAACATTATTATACTAAGATAGGACATTATGTAAGTGTGGATTATTTTATCTAGGGAATACAACTTGTATTAAATTTTAGTACTATATATAATTTTTTTTGTTTTTTTAATAGTTAATCATGTTTGTTTTTTGTATAATTGTAAATTATGGGGAATATATGTCTTGGGAATATATATTTTATATCTGAATTTATGGGTAATTAATGTTGTTGAGATATAAAATTTATGTTAATTTTTGTAGAATATGTGATAAAATTATTCATATTTATGGGTATCAAATTTAATCAAGAATATGATTAAATGTTTTTAGGGTTTAGTTAATTGTAAATTCATTTAAGTGTGATTTTGGGTGTTGTTGGAGATTAATGTATTACTTATTCACATGAAGTTTTATTCATATTCATTCATAACTTATTATAAGAATTATTTGTTTAATTAAATTTATATGGATAGGAGTAGTAATGTTTCATTACTCTATGGATCATATGATATGTTAAAATTCAATTTTAATAATTAATTCATGAAAAAATCATCATGATATTTATCATTTAGAATATAATATGAGAAAAAGGTGTAATATTTCTTGAAACACAACCAAAGGGAAAAACATTATTCTTTTTTAATGAATATAAATTATTTATGTAATTTTTAAATTTATTAATCTTGATGGTTAATTAATTACTTAACTCGAACAGGAGGAAGATTAATCTATCGAGACCTATGTGGAAAATATCGTTCAATTAATAAGGTATGATTTTTTAATATTATTAAAAACTATGAGTATTATAATCTTACCCTCATAGATTATAAATATTTAGTATATACTACGTTTTATATTTGTAACATATAAATTCCTTATCAAGATAAAATATAAATCATAGATTATACTTATGTAATGTTACTTTCGTTTTTGTGTGAAAAATTTAAAATTGAGATGAATGATTTTTTATGATGGTGATATTGTTACACCCCAATAATTTGATATGTACTTATAATTTGAATTGATAATAAATTAGTTATCATGTATCATGTGGAAAACTACGATTAAATGAACTACGATATACTATAAAAATATTATTATAAAAATATGATTGTCTTAACCAATCGGTTTGTTTGGAGGGGATGAATATGAGAAACTAAATTATGAAATATATATTGAAAATTTTTCATTATTCATTTTTTTATCACTATATTTTGAATAATAATAACAAAATAAAATAGTGATAAAACCCCTTAAAAGTATAAAATGGGTAATTTTTCTATAAATACAGGTTTATCTAATATTTTTTATATTAATTTAAAATATAAATTTATGAATTTTAGAAATATTTTTTGACAAAACAAAAATATTTTTTGATATATTCCTATCCAAAATATCTTTTTACATATATTTTGTAATTTTTATGAAAAGATTTATTTTTTGGGTGCATATTGGAAAATACTAAATTTTATAAAAATAATATTATATTATAAAGCATTTAAAATGACCAATTACAATTTTTATTGGGGTTAATTTAACTTTAATCCCCACTTATTAAAAATAATTCAATTAATTAAATAGTAAATAAAATTTTATATAATTTTGGTATAAAATCATTCTTGTGCTTAAAAGATGTATTTTTCTATAAACGATTTCTTGATGTGTTTCATGAACTTATATTAAAATTAATATTTAAGAATTATGGAATCAAAATTTGTAAAATAGATTAAATATTTTGAATCATATATGTAAAATATGTAAAAATTTTATTTTAATTTTTAGCCAATTGAATCGTAACCATGAAAGAAATATCTCACCGTAGTAAAAGTGTAAGTGGGGTAAAATTGTAAATCAAAGGTTAAATCCATGAAATATAAAAAAATTATCTTAAAATTATTGTATAAGGTTGTTATATTGCTTCATTTATATTATCATCAGTAATGGTTGAATTTGGGAGAATTTCTATAAAGATAACCTCTCTTTTATAAAAAAAAATTATATTTCCAAATAAGTAACTTTCTATCACTTCTTATATTTTCATTATAAAGATGTAGATATAAATACTATATAGGTTATTATAGATGATAAGATTTAAGATAAGTAAACTATATTTATTATAGAAATTTATTTTAATTTTTAGTGATCATATAATTTCCAAAAACACTTACAAATCACCAATACAATTCTTGTGGAAGTGGGTAAAAATCAGTGTAAATAGTTTTATGAATATTAAAATATATTTTATTTGAAAAGGTAGTGTATTGGTAGTTTATTATTTATGTAAAAAATTTAAATATTTTTTTATGTATTTAAATTCTATGTCTATAGTTATATAATGGTCCCTAAAAGAAAATTATATGAATAATTACAAAAAATGACTTTAATGATATATAATTTTAAATAATATCATATAAAATGAATTAAAAATCATAAAATATAATCATGATTCAATTAGAAATTAAAATTTTCTAAAAAACATTATATGATTTTCTTTTAAACCATTTTTAATTATTAAATTATATTTTGACCCCTAAAAACTAAGTAGGTATGAAAATGCCTTTTATTATTGATAATAAAAAGAACTTAACCTAAAAATTTAAAAGACAACCCTAATTTTAGTTATATATAAATCTTCTAACCAAATATAATTAAAAAAATCTGATACCATGTTTTGAATCCCCTAGAGTAACAAAATTTCAATTCTACCATGGACTTAAGCATAGTCAAAAAGTTCTGTTCAAATTATCATGGTAACAGTTTAAAATCATCTTTCACCTTTATTAATAATGATTCATTATCATGAATATTTATAAAAACATTAAATATTATACTTCAATAATTATATTGAATTTTTTTTATAATCTATTTGATCAATTCATTTTGGGTGATCACATGTTACATCTCAATGAACTCTTTCCCATAAGCAGTTATTATGACAATAATATGGCTTTGGAAGGATGGTCATTTGATTTCAATTATCCAATAACATATTCAATAATGAATTTTATAAATCAAAATTTATCATATTATATTATTTTATGTATTATATGTATTTTTTTTATAAAACTCATTTATTTAATATGCTACCCTTCTTTTTAACAATTTTGAAAATAATATATCATCATTGTGGTTTTACAAAAAATATATGAACAATGATGTTTTAATGAATTTAAGTATATCATAGGTATTATTAAAAATTAATTTTATTATTTAATATTTATTTAAAATTTATTTAATTTTATTATTATAAGTTTGGAATGTTGAAGTACCCATTATAAAAATTAAAGTAAAATTAAATAAAGATGGTTATTTATAACAATAGAAAAGAATATTATAGAGGAAGGTGTTAATGATCGAACCAATTTAATGGCACGTTGAACTTCCTTACTTTGGAATGATGTGAAAGTTTCTACTTAACTATTATAGATTTTATTAAACCATTATAATAAGACCATTCACCATTAAAAATATACCATACATATTTGGAGAGTATGAACTGAATGATCCAAAAAAGAAAAATGAAAATTATATTGAATTAATAAATAAAAAAATATGGTAATAATTGATAAAATTATGGGAATAAAAATGAAATTTATTTTTAATAAATTAAATAATTAATATAATTTTATTATTAAAGATCATAGTAGATGTACGAGGCATGTCCAGACTCAAGGTAAGTGGTTCTGTAACTCAAATTTTTATTTGGCTATATTACTTTATCATTGTTTATTTTCATCCAATATTATTTTGAAATTACCTATTATTATTTTTATGTTGTAATACCAATTTTTTAATATGGATTTATATTTATTTCACATAATTACTATAGGAATTAATTCTAGTTGACATGATATGATATTTATTAAGGTTAATCTTCCAAAGGTTCCTTCTTTGAGACTTTTCTGAAATTGTGTACCTATTTCCATTACATGGTATGTATTATACCTATTTGAAATATTTTATCATGATCAAAATTTTAGTAATATTAATTAATTTTCCATTTAATTTTCACCCTTTTAAGAGGTTTCAATTCATGTATTATATATCTGTGTGGTTTATGGGTCACAATTTCGATTCATTAAGACATGTTTCATAATGTGAACTATTTTTTTTATTTTGTTTAATTATTACCAAATGAATATATTTTTAAAAATATTTAATATAATTTATATAAAAATATCATTTTATAACTTTTAAGGAACTTTGAATCGATATTTTTCAAATTTGAAAGGATTAATGTATCAATCTCATCTTAATCACGATGGTTTATGCTTTTATTTATATTGAGGGAAATAATGTGATCCTCATGTCCTAAACCCCTCATTTATTTTTCTCCTTTGGTTGTTTTTTGGAGATTACATTCTTTACATTCATTTTTTCTTTCTATGTACTAATAATACCAAAATAACTTCCTTTACATACTTCTGTTGTCGATAATATTAACTTTTCAATATCTATGTTTTTTTAAAAAGTTTTCAAGAATGTTCTATATTGTTATAAAATTTTTATTTATTTATATTTTACACTATATTTGAAATTACTTTCTTTGTTTTAAAATGAATATTATTATCAATTTCCAAATGATGTACTTTTCACTTGTAGGAAATGTTTGAAATTAATAATTTTTTTAATGCTTACCGCATGAACATATTTTAGAATAATCATAATTTTTTTTATTTTATTTATATATTAAAATTTTAAGGGGTATATTTGAATAAATGATTTTTTCTCAATATTATGGAAATTTTTATTTAAAATGTTATAAAATTGAAGGATATTTTACTCATGTTTTCAATAATGGGTTTTACAGTTATTTAAAAGTCTTTTCATCTATGAATATATACATTGATGAATCATGTAGTTTATTGTGGATATAATATAATGTTACCATCCACTATATTATAATATATGGCTTATTATAATGATGTTAAATTTGTAACACAGAAAAAATATAACCATTTCATATTCTATTTTTCAATAATATAAATTTATATTGATTATGAATTATACTATTTATTCACCCCTTTATATGATGAATGAATTGGACTTAGTAAGTGATGAGTGTCCTGTAATGTCCCCTTGATGCATCAGTGGGTCAAATTGTACCAAATAATTTAGGTATTTGGCATATTCCATACCTAATTTTCTATGATTTCATGGAATGAGGCCTTAATGGAAAGATTACAATGTACGACATTATGAATTCTAAAATTAGGAAACGATTTAATTTTTTCCATGTGATTATTTGTGTTTTGATGTTATTCGTGGATATATTCTCCTTTCATTATAAATATTATATGGAATATTTTTTTATATTTTATCATTTCCATATTATTTATTCCTTATGTATTCATGATCATTTCCGGAGTAGGTTTCCCTTACTGAGAATTTTAGATCACCATTTATTGTGTTTTTAGTCACCATGATAAGAAAAAGAAAATAAATAAATGATTATTTTAGAAGTGTTTTATGGGTTTATGATTTTATGGGTTATGTTAAAGACTTATCAAAGAATAATAAAATCAAGGTATAATTGAAAAAAATTATATTATGTGATAAAGATATAGATTTTGTTAAATAATAATTTTCCTAATTCACTAAGTCTGTAAACCTAAAAACCTCTTGGGTATGTAAGTGAATCAATAAGTTATTCGATGTTGTAATTGTGGAATGTGAAAATTGGTTCACTTGAGTTGGAATTAAAACCAATATCTAAAAATATGTTTTTAACATAAATATTAGTGTATCTGTCTTGGTTGAAATAGTAACCAAACGATTTATAGTTTTACTTATATATTGAAATTTATGAGTTCTTATTGAGAAAATTAGATAATTCAATTTTGGATGAAAATTTTTTAAGAGCTTCACCTATGAAACAACACACTAGCAATATAGAAATTAATGGAAGTAAAATATTTCATAGAAAATAATTTTGGTGATCTTAATTGATCTTTGATACTCTATGAGTTATAACTAAAAAACTTCTCTAAATGTGATTTTGAAATAGGGGTAATTTATTTTAAATCAGAATTTACTACGTAATCTTCCGACTTTAAGCTACCATATAATTAAGGTGATTTTTATTCTTGTGTAGTGAAAAGAGGATATTGAAAGAATAAATTATACTCTCAAATATTATGAAAGGACCATCCTAAATATTATTATAAAGAGAAAATAAAAGGTAACAATGTATCTAATAATGATCCAATTTTTTTTCTTACACATTTATAAATATATGACACATTAAACTCAATTTTTCATTGTTCAAAAATGATATGATCAAAATAAAACATTACAATAATGATATAAAGGCCATTAAATATTCATAGTGTTTATAGAGGCTTATAGTTTGAGTGGAGAATCTAATTATAAAATTTTTGTGGGAATCCAATGTTTAATATCCTCATCAAATCAATCAAGTGAATTATATTATCATTCATATTCCATGAATTATTATGAAAAAATATCATAAGATAAACATTATAAAAAAATTATGAAATTAAATCCTGATAGAAAAAATATAATGTCTATAAAATTATCATAAATGTTAACATATGTAAATGTCATGAAATATAAGAGCATTCCTAGTGAAAAGAAAAAAATAATGGAATATCATTTAACAAATAAAAATTTCGCTCATAGTGAACTGAAATAAATAGATTATAATTTTATGAACTATTTGAAGAAAATAAAAAATTTAAAAATATCCATTTGAGCTCCACTGAAAATTTATATATTAACATGGAAAATTTTCAGATTGAAAATTTTATAATTAAAGATTAGTAGTCTAAATGATATAATTTATATTAAATTACTTTCAATTCGATTTTAGAATGAAATAAAAACTTATGAAATGAAGTAGTTATTTGAAATATTTTTTTTTAATTTATTATAAGAAATTATATTAAATAAAAAATGGTAAATATGAATAATCTAAAGAATGTAAAACTATTATTGTATTTGATATATTTTACGAAACATTTATAAGACCTCCCTGGATAAAATATCAATTATAAATGTTTTAGTTGATACATGTTTTTAATGTAAAAGGATTGTAATTATAAAAATGGGTGTTCCTTAAGATGTCAAAAATATTTATTCTACATAATTAATTTAATCCTTAAATTATTACCCACTCTATTTTTAGTAGGAACATGTTTAAAATTGGTATAGGTTTTGAAAAATTATTATTCTAACCCAATTGAAGCAAAGTTTCATGTGTACCAAAAATATCCCGAATATTTTTTTATAGGAAATGTGTCATGAAATTGTAAAAAAATTACATAGTACATAAATATTGGGTAATCTCAACATATTACTGGTTATATTTTGAAATATATATCATTTAATTATGATGATGTTTGTAATGTTTCGTTTGGTGATAACACAAAGAGAAAATTAATAGTTTTAGAGAAGATGTAATTTCAAATTCTATTATCACATCAAAGGCTGTATTTGAATTTTTTTTGAAGCATAATTTTATTATTATACCCATTAATTTTTTATGATATCATGAATGTTAAATTTGAAAATGATAAGTGTATTATTTTCAGCAACAATTCCATTTTATTTGATGAAAAATAAGAAGACAATATTTATACAACTAATTTCAATAAATTCAAAAAGAATGATTTTAAAATTCTAAATTCATAAAAATATAACAATGTTTTAGTAGAATAGACTATTGAGTCATGAAAATTTTAGGTTACTACACAAACTCCCTAGAAATGAAAAGGTGTTATATTTTCTTTAGTAAGATCTAGATAACACTTATGAATGTTATTATTATTTAAATGGTTTAAAAAACATGGAGTATTTTAAATTAGTTTATATGGAAATAACATCTATAACACTTCACATTAAATTTTTTATTTTTTCACATGAAAACTTCATGATTAGATGGAAAATGATATGAACATTAATTATAGAATACTACAACTTATTTAAATGGGATTATTTTTATACAAAAAATTCTGAAACATTTTCTAAATTCATCATATGTTTTAAATTAGATCAAAAAAATAGGAAATATAGAAATTTAAATTATAAATGATATATTTTGTGAGTTTTCAATTATATTATTTGAGAAATTATACCTAGATAATTGATAAAAGAATACTTTTTCATATTATAGGACACAACAAAAAAATGGTGTGGTGGAGTGGAAAAATTAAATCTTATAAGAAATGGAAAGGACAATTATAAATGGGTATAATTTTCTAAAATAATTATGTAGAGATAAAGTTAATATATCATGTCATGTTTATGATTGGATATTTCTTAAAACATTATTAAAAAACAGGTCATGAAATCAGGAAAGGGAATAAATCAAATAATTGGGTATTGAAGACTATTTAATTACAACGTTTACATTATTAATTACAAATATTCATTGGAAAAATTCCATTCAAAATCATATTAAGTTATTTTAATAGGATAATATAATTCTAGTGGGGTATATATAATTTACATCAAAATTGGATTAATTTTTTAAGGATTTATTCATGTCAAATTCGATGAATGTCTATTAAAAGACAGAAAATCTAATTTAGAAATTGTTGAAGTCGAGTTTATATATTTTGAATTTTCAGAACCTGAACATTAATTTTTTTAAGAATCAATAATGGTGGGAGTATCTATTATGTTGAAAGGAAAATATACTATAAAGGTCATCTAGTTAAAAAAATAACTTGTGATATAACTTCTTGTGATAAAACATAATTTTTTTTAACAAATTATTTTTTTATCAATATTTTATTTTTTATTGTGTACCTAAAAATATACTAAAATATTTTTATAATATAAAAGAGATTATGAGAATGCATAAAGAGTTAAATCAGTTTTACCATAAAAGTATGGGTTGTAGCTAAACCGCATAAGGATCAAAATTTTACTAAAAATGAATAGATCTTTTTAAATAATTTAGATTAATCTATTCAAGAAATTATAAAAAGGCTATATTAGTGGTTCAAGTTATTACTAAAAAATAATGAAATGATTTTTAAGAATTTTTTCCTTGGTTTCACTATTATAATCTGTAATAATTATTTTGGAATAGATGTATTTAAAAAAAATTGTAAAATTAAAAATCATATTTGATAACAAAAAGTTTCCAGATCATTTTTCAAAACATAATACTTATTTATATGGATTAAAATAAGATTTTCATTCCTGTTATGAGATGTTATCAAATTTTCTTCTAAAAAGCAGTTTTGAAAAAGGAAAAGTTGATAAATTATTTTTTATTAATAAGAATTGAAATGATTTGTTAATTATAAAAATTTATGTTTATGAAATTATTTTTGGATCCTAAAATAATTATTATTTTTCAATAATATTTATATTTTATAATAAATTAATTATATATAAGTTGATAGAACATGTTTTTTACTTGTCTTTGAAAATTTTCAAATCAATGATTTTATTTTTCTTAATGAATCAATTAATTCCAACGAATTAATTACAATAATTGGTTCATATTTTAGTAATATTTAAAATACTACTATAAATACATCTTTTAAACATGATAATGACGAATCTAAAAATTATATTTATGTTAAAAAATTTAAATTCATGATTAGAATCTTATTATAATTAACTATTTCGTGGATTGATTTAATGTTTAGATTTTTAATGTGCGAAATATTTTAATATTATAATAGAGAGAATAATTTGAAATATGTTAAAAGGATGATAAAATAATTTAAAGGATCTTTAAATCATTGTATCTTTTCTTATACGAGAAATTATTCTGATTTAAACAATTTAAGAGATTATGATTTTAGTGGTAGTAATATTGATAGAAAAATCACAACAAATATGTTCAATTTCAATGGTAAATGTTTATACCCATAGATCACTGAGAAATAAAATTAAGTAGTTTTATAAACTACTATAATTGAGCATTTTTTTAATTCATCATGTTGTTTATAATGATTTACATTTATAAAACTTATTTCAAATATTAATTTTGATTTTAATATATCCATATTTATTTTGATAATACCTCTAAAATTTTGATTTCTAAAAACCCATTAATAAATTCAATAACTATGAATATTTATTTAAAATTTCACTATATTAGATATAATTTAAAAAAAGTATTATAAATTTGGAATACCCTTCTATATAAAATCAAATTACTCACATTTTTATAAATACATTATATTTAGAAAATTTTTATAATATTAAATTTGATCTTAACATGATGGAAGTATAATTATTTTTTATTTCTATCTTTTTAGTTGGATTTATGAATGTAAAATATAAAATTAATTAATATGTAATTTGGAAACTATTAAAGAAATTTATATCTACAAGTTACTATTAAAATTAAATATTTTCTAATAGTGGCTCCTTAATTTATGTTTTGAAACGTACTGGTTCATAAATATTTTATACCACTTATGTTTTCAATTTTTTACTCTTTTTTATTTTTATCCCATCCAATAATTTAAAATATACTTCTAATATTCAATATTTTTTTATTTTTCAATTTTTTTCATTAGGCGAAGTTTATATTTTTTGATGATAACCTTAAAAGATTTAGTTTCTTTTCTAAGAATAATTATGGAAACATTTAAAAAATTTGATACTAACAATATAAGAGTTATATTCTTTCCAAGTAATGATTTTATATATAAAGGGGTTAATCTTTTCACATTAAATTTTGGTAAATTAAAGGGTGAGAAATTTGTTTCTAAGTAGTTTCATATTTTTTGTCAACCTCAAAATTTAGAGAAATTTTGAAATCTTCATTTGTATTATAATTATAAAAAATCAACATTAAGTTTATGTGGCTCAGTGAAACACATTATTTATTTTTGTTTGTGTTTGTTTATAATTATAATAACTGTTTTTTATAATTATAATATCTCACATATTTTTTAAAACTCATAATGATATAAAACATGATTCATAAATCAATGTATATCATATTTTTTTATCCCTAGGTTAATTTATATATTTTTTTATTTTTTAAATTATGGTTAAAATTATATCTATGTTGGGATTAACCATAACACATGTATACTGTATTGACCATGATGTTTTTATAATAGATCTACTATTCTTATGATATATTGACATCCTAGATAATTGATCAAAAACAAGTCCCCAATCAAATGAAACAAACAAGAGGCCATGATTATTAACCATGTTATATAAGAAAATAACTCATATAGTCAGTCACAATTTTTGTAGTATTGAATTGAACATAAGAAGAGTTTTCAACCAACCATATCCATTAATAAACTTTGAGTATGGGCCACATGTATAAGGATAAACCATGAGTGTTGAATATATATACAATGTACCAACCATTTTGATTTGTCATAAGGATTAACCACATATTCAGATGATCTAACACAAATCAATCAACCATAATGAATATTATAAACAATAAGGCAGATGGTTAAACATGAAAATATTGATTGTATAAAAAGTGACCATATAGAAAGAAAACATAATAATATTTTAAAGATCAACTAATTCACTACTTTACATATTGTTATTTATTTTGATTTATGGTATATTATTATTGACTATTTTCATTAATGTAATAGTGTGTTAATTACATGCAAATAGACTTTATAGAATGAAAATTTGTTTTTAAGTATTTAATATGAGATAAATTATCATCCCATGGGATGAATACTCACACTTATTTCTTGTAAAATTATGACTTTTAAATTTTAAATGTTTTAGAATATAAAAAAAATTATTAACATTCTTTACGAGAGTCTTATTATAAACATTAATGTTTTTTTATTATAGATATTTAGTTTTTTTACTTATTTATATAATTAGTTTTTAGTTTTCCCATTATATTTATTTTTATATATTTATTTAATTTTTTTACAACACAAAGGTAATTCAGTATTTTTGAAAGAGAAAATCCTAACTGCATGGGGAATGGAAGATTTAATCAGTTATTCATTCAAGGTAATTTTAATATGGGAACTCCCTATATTTATTTTAATATAACTAGTTTTATATTGAGGATGAGGATATTTCCAAACTTTAATATGTGACACAATTATCTAATCATTTATTAGAACGCTCTTGGCTTAGCTACATTATCCTAATTCTCTTCTGCCTAATGAAATGAAACAATTCATCCACACTCCTTCTCTAATTGTTAATAAAATTCAACATTAATTAAATATATATATTCCTTTATTATTTTTGTAATTTTGAGGGGTTATACTAACCTTAAAAGGATATATTATCAAGTTATACTACCCCAATTGACTGGTATGTATGGGTTGTGGCAAATGTGTAAATTATTGAGTGTTTTAGTTGGGTCTTGGTCAAGATGAAGGTAATGTTTTTCTTCCACCACCACAAAAGGAATATAGTTTGGTTTTGAATCCAATAGTGAAAAGGTAAATATTAGGTTAAGATTCCATGTATGAAAAAGGCACTTCAAAGTGTTGTGACTTCCTATCAACAGTTATAGATTCTATTTTAGTGGGATACATTTATCTCTATGTTTTAGAATAGTTAAGAGTAATCATAGGAAACATTATATCTAAAATACTATAAAAATCATTGTCTTCATTTTTTTATTTCTAATTTAAAAATTCACTTGGCTCTGATAAGTGTATAAAAAGATTTTACAATGTAAAATCATCAATTGTTCCTTATTACATCATTATCCATTTAATACATAATCAGGATGATGTATTATAATAATAACCCATTTTTAAAATAAATAGATATATTTTGAATCCTATACATTATCAAACACAGAGGTGAAAATCCAGGAATGTATGATAAAATATGTGTTTATAAATTATGTTTTGTTATCCTCCAAATTTAAGAGGATAATAATGTTATAGAAAAAATAGGGAAGATCATTAACCGATATAATATTAATGTTTTTCATCATTAAAAGAAGTATTTAATTCTATAGACCCGATTTTTCAATTAAAAGGATTTTAAATAATTCTACATATGTTTCAAGAGCTAGGCACTGAGACGACGTGTGATTGCAAGGCTCGGTGTGCTCGAAATAAATCATAAAAATATATTAAGTATATTTTATTCTATGAAAAAGAAGGAAATGGAATCTCTCTCAAATGGTATCTTGGATTAGAAATCTAAGGCCATGGTCGAGTCTAGAATGTGTCCATTACCCTATGTGGGGAATAATATTTATCGACGCATTACTTATATGAGAAAAGACACCCAGGGGAAAATCGTAAAAAAATAATTAAACTTAATTGTTTCACCTTGAACATAAAATTAGATAACGTTTTAATGAAGACTCAAATTGGAAATCTAATACATCCATTGATTTTAGAATGGGGTGTTTTGCCTAAGTGTGACACAAAATGAGCAGGCCCGGATGTTTCAGATTCTATGTTGAGTGAGGCTCCTAAAAATTAATGTTTAGGGAATTAGAATTAGGTTTAACCATTATTATGTATCTCTCTCTTTAAAAAGCCTCGCTCTCCCTCCTTATCTCTACCATTCTTCATCCATTATTCTTTGGATCGAGGAGAATTCTCCACAAAAAACATGGTAGATCAAAGCGGGATCACATTAGACATGTCATCAATGAAGAGCAATCGACTAGAGGTAGGATACTTAAAATTTATCTTCATTTGAATAATTTTTTTGAGAAGTCAATTATTTTTCTTTGTTTCATCACCTTGTTAATAAATCACTAATGGTTTCACTAACATGACCATCAAACCATGTTTTAAAGAAAATAATATTTCTCATTAATCTTCTATTATTTGTGGATAATCGTCGCCTATTTTTGGACATGTCCAAACACCAATGAATCATCTAGTAGAGGTTGTGATTGTAAAGATGCTATCACAAGGATTCTAAAACAAGTCTCCGCTAAATTTTCCTGCAATTGGTGTCGTTACAGTGGTCAACATAAGGGACCACCAGAGCAAGTCTAGCCAATGGCGGCGTGCGGTAGCCAGTGGTGGTGGTGCGTGGTGACTATAGAGGATGCAAAGGTGGAGTTGTATGGAATTGGGGATGTAATGGGGTGGTTGGAGGTCAAACGTGGCGATGGACCGGGGTGTTGACATGAGGCGTCAGAGCACTGAGGTGTGGCTCATGCAACGAGGTCATCCAGAAGCGTCAGCACATTGGAGGCACACTTTTCCCAATATGGAGGTGAGGTGGGCTCACAGAGAATGACCCTGGGTGATAGAAACCCACTAGACATGGGTCACCAAGGTGACTAGGGGGCTGACTGTGGTCCCAAGGTAGCTTGGTCGGCCAACGGGCCACCCAAGAGAGTGGGTTGTGCCAGTGGCAGGTAGACCGGGATAGTGGTAGAGTGGGTCGAGCCATACGACTAGGCCGCAGACTAGAGGAACATTATTAGGTCATCCGGAGTGTGCAAACCTAAGCAGATGGGTCTGTCCCAAATGGAATTCACCAGTCCAAATTGAGCACATATCTCTTGCACTAGGAATCTGATTGATGTAACGCCTATGGACACACATCTCTATATTTTATATGGACCTTTTGTGACCAATTCAAGACTTTTATGTATTGGTCTCGGGGTTTGGGTGCACTAAATTGACAAATTTTAGAAAATAATATAATTATTATTACTCGGGGTTCTTCTATCAGACATATCTCCTAAATGGAATGAATGTATCACTCACCATCATCGGTGGTGAAAACATAGTCTCTAAATTGACTTTATAATATTTTTTTCATATGTTTAAACTAATGTTGAGGTGCAGTCCCCATGAGGTCCAGTTCTCACGATTTACAGTGAAATACAACTTTTTCACTGGTTATCCATTTTGGATGATCCAATAGTCGATCCCATGTGTTTTTCCAAGAGGGTCGCAATGGCACAATCTATATAAATTATTTTATGATTAAGGAATGGTTCAATGGAATGTCTTTCTAGTGAAATGTGTTGAATTTAGATTTTTCCATCAGATGTCCATTTGAGGAGAATAAGTAATTAATCTTTCATTTTTCCACAAGGATCAAAATGTTGTGATCCATTTGAATGTGATGAACTTTTTTTGTGATCTCATTAAATATAGAAACATGAAAGGAATATTCGTGGAAGATCCTTCTATAGTGGTTGAAGAGAACTTACGGCTTAAGCCCTATTTGACTCTTGTGAGAGTGCATAGGATGTATAAAGAGATGCAGTCACATATTCTAGAGCCATTTGATGAGATGCATCAGTGAAATGTTTTTCTCCCTTAGAATCAACATCGAGGGTGGTGTGCATGATAGACTTTTGGGAAGATGTTTTTTGTACTATGGGAGTACACTGGAAGCCCTAGGGGTAATTTATTGTAGATTAGTACGTGAGAATATCTAGGTACATAGCTAGGCAACGAGGTAGGGCCACACAATGTGGGGCCCCACACTCATCATATACTAATTTACAAATATTATATCTCTCATATATAAAACTTTTAGACTCATATTTTGGCATGACAATAGCGTATCGTGACTATTGTTTCAGCACAGAACGTGATGGTGCCCTCCGTAAAAGATTATGAGTTGTGATGTGAGATGTTCCAAGTGTGACACCAATTCAGGGTGGCACATGATGAATGTAGTGTTGTTTTTACAAAAGGTTCCCTCTAGTAGGGATGGACAGTGGGTTCCTTAGTGCTTTCTGAGAGGTACCATCTAGTAGGGACGGCCAATGTGTTCTTCATTGATTTTTTAAGAGGTATCATGTAGTAAGTATGACCATTTTTACCCGATGATTTCTAAGATGTACCATCCTGCATGGATGGATAGAGTTCCTTGATGAATTTTTGAGAGGTTACATCCAGTAGGGATGGCCAAAGTAGTTCTGGGATTACCTTCAACGAGTTTTGGAAGTGTTCCCCCATGGAGGTTTTGGGTTTACCTATAGATGGATTGGAAAGTGTTTCCCAATGGTAGTTCTAGGTTTACCTACAACTGGGTTGGGAAGTGGTCCCTGATGGATGTTTTAGGGTTCTCTCTTGTAGGACTGGGCATTGGTTCCCATCAAAAAACTTATTGGGAAGTACCCTCTAGATGGGCTGGGAAGTGGGTCCTCATTGACTACTGGGTGATGATCCACCATAATATACTAGGGCATAGATACCCGATGACTATATTTGATCGCTTTAGTCAGGCTGGGCATGGGTCCTCGAATTCAATAGAAGAACACTCAACTATGTTCATGGTGACAAGGTGTGATTTGATATACTTATGGACTTAAGAGGAATAGGGACATTTTTTTCAATAAGAAGCATCCTTGTAATGCGACCTAAAACTGTGAGGGTGACACAATGCTGTCCAAAGTGTATAGTATCATGGTGCAGGGATTGAGTCCCCTGTTACTTGTGGTTCAGAGCATACCATTGGGTTGTTGGGAATTGATGGTGGTTACTTCTTGGATGGTTATCTACTCACTCTCTTGGGATGAGCTGTAATATAGATATCCTCTTACTCTCTCATTTGTTTTTACTTTTTTGAGAATATATATAGATTCTATTTCAGGTTTCCAATCCTTCTTTATTGGCTAGTCTCTTTACAAAAGAGGTACAGACGCATGGTGTATGCCACATTCTTTCTGTGACTATCTTCACATGTTTGGATGAGTATACTTTCCCACTATATGTATCAAATAGTTGATGAGAAGTTTGTCTTCTCATCGTTTCTATCTCATAGTGTTTGTATGATCTTACTACACTATCTTGTTAGGTGGATTTGCACACCTTTTATTTTACCTTAGTCTATCTACTTCTACAATCCTCAGTACATGTTTTTCTACTCTTCTGAGCCTTCAACGCATCCTAATTCATATTTTTATACTCAACCCTTCTTGGGATTTTCCCTCGCATGGTGTAACACTCCAACCCCAGTTACCCAGAGGTGGTGAATTATTACATAACATTGGCACGATCATAAGGGATCAAATTATGAAAGATCGATCAATTTAGTATCCTTGGAAGTACTAGATACAGACATAAGTTTTATATTACATTATGAAATGAAAAAAAACAACATTGTGTCTCCTTTTAACACAATCATATTTATTTGCCTATTTATAAAGGTTAATCATAAAATACTTCTTCCCATCCTGGGAAAATAAAACATAGAAAGTGGTGGGCTCAGATGCTTTCAAAGGATAACCATATAGATGAAAATATCATATATAAGAAGAAACAATTAAGGAAATGTTTAATACTAAAACACACGCCTTTTAATCTTAATCTTCAACATAATATGGAAAAGATAAATAAAATAATTCCATTTACTTATTCACATGGATATTCTACTAGTTGAATAATCACATTTAATATCAATAGCCAATTTCATAATGATGGAATGCATAATGTCGTAAATCATAACCACATAGTCAAGGCCTCATGCCAAGACTATAAATAAGATTTTGTAAAGGCCTTGTGACAAGACACTAGTTTGACTCATGAGACCTTCCGATGGATCTAAGAGCTATAGCAGGTTCCACCCATCTCTTACTAAGTCCAATACATTCCAAATATAAAAATGTTGAAACATAACATAAACATTTGTATCAAAACTAGCATTTGAAATGTTAATACTTTGACCATAAAACATGAATGGTATATAAATAACAAATATAAAGTCAAACATATCTCAAAACCTTCAATACAATATTACATATTGTATTATAAAAAATCAACTTTAGACATGTGTAAAATCCATCAAAGGATGTTGAAATAGATGAAATCAATACTATTTGAGAGAAATATCTCTTTAAAATTCAAAATCATTTAAATGTCACATAATTATAAAAGAAATAATTTATTTTTAAAATATGATTATAAACATGTAAGGGATACTTCGAAGGTTTTATAATGGTGAAAAATAACTGCACCTGTTGTATAACTTAAAAAACATTCTTACCTTAATTTGTCAAAATGGTTATAATGCACATTGTTTGGAAAATCACAGAATGATTCCTTTCAAAAACATTTAATAAAATGTAAAACAAGGGTATAAATGACATTAAACTATATTATATGAAATAGTAATTTTTTTTAAATACCTTTTGAAGAAACACAGATGTGGGTGATAAAGAGGTCCTAGTAGATACTCACAAGTAAACAACGTCAGATAATGAAGAGATTGTAGAATTGACAATTACCATGTACATTTCCATGATCGAGGACACGTTAGACATTGGAATAATAGTTAAATCATTGTTATTAAATTATAAAATAATCACACAAATAAATATGATATCATATATTATTTTCTAATATTTCTTTTTTAATAATATTTCAGTAGTATAATTGTTTGTGGTGTTAACAGATTCACTTTAATTTATATATTTTGTTACGTAAGTCATGTTTTTTATGAATAGGATATGTTTCATTCATATCAAAAATGATATTATGTTTTTAAACATTATTTTTTTAATCATAAAATGAAATTTATTCTTGAATGGTTACGATGGGGAATGAATCTCATCATGTTCATGGTGATGGTAATCGAAACATACGCCCGAGTGACAATATCATTCTATTTTTGATGAAATCATATGTAATGGGATGGTATATCATTTATAAAGAATCATTAAAATATTATATTTTTTATTTACATAAATTATACTAATTATTATTCCCATACAATTAATGAATTATTGAATAACAAACTGCACCATGATGTGGAGATGGTAAGTCGTGCGTCCGCACGTATGTTGACTTTTTCATTCATTGGATGGGTAGAATAATGAAAACGGTTGTTCCATATTTATAATAACATCACGGTATGTATAAGGTACTAGAGTTATTATATTGGTATGTAAACAACAATGAAATAAGAAGTGGAAGAAGAAAAGCACAATGAAAAATGCGGTGAAATTATTACCTCTTCTTCAGGTGTTTCCTTTTGATTTGATCAAAATGGCTCTTTAGGTTGGATGAATGGTCAATGTAATGCCTCTCAGATTATGTGAGTGTAGTTGTGAGGATATTTGATATGGGGTTGGCCGAGAGAAATAGATTTGGTGGTGTGAAATTAAGAGATGGGGATGAAACCTTTTATGAGATAGGTGAGGGTCACTTTAGGAAAAGCTTGAAATATTATTTTATTATACAATAATATTTAGTTTATAAATGGATTGAAAAGAATTAATTTTGATGATAAGGTGGTTCTGGGTTGAAAATCCCTAAACCGATAGGTTTTGGATAGGTTTAGCTCACCATATTAACATTCTCTTTTAGATATTACTCTTAGTTAAATAGTTTAACTTTTACCATGTATTCTTGTACTATTATAATAAATGGTTAGTAAAATTACTATAAAAAATCCAAGAGAATCCCAAGTGGTTTAATATTGATATATATATACTTATTTAATTCCTTCATCTATACATTATATTTGTTGGAATATTATATCATTTAATAATATAGTATTTGTTTTAAAAATTCATTTATGTTAATTTTGACATTATTTTTTTATTTTGTTTTTGTGAAAATCATACCAACATTATCACTTCAAAAAAAATTATTTAATCAACTATAACTTTTAATACTAACCTAAAAAATTCGTGGAATACATAAAAAGTCTCAATTTTAAATTATATTAATATTTATAATATCAATTATTTTAATCATTCAATAATAAGGTAATTGCTACATCATCATTGTGTCATAAATAAATTTATTTATTTAATGTATCAAAATTATAAATAAAATATGATTATGTTTGAAATTTGTTTATATTTTTAATGAATATTTATATTTGAATTTATCTTATGTATAACCCTATATTAAAAATGGTTTAGTTATTAATCATTGAATTTAACACTGTTAACTATTCTTTAAGTAAAACAATAATAAATGTACCAATCTAATCCATGTTGATAAGAAGATTCATATTTTATTCCTAAGGTTGAATTGGGTCGAAATACACTTATCCAATAAAATTAAGACATTTTTAGGGTAATTATCATATCATTTTTACCATTAATTACCCTATTTACTTTTAACCGTGGTAAATAAAATTCAAAAGTTACTATTCACCAAAAAATATTTTCATCCTATTGAACCACATTTTTTTATGTCAATCGTGCCTCTTGTATTTTATAAATTCAATTCATAGAAGAAGTAAAATTACATTTTATGAAAATTTTCTTCCGTGCCTAGAAGGTGGGTAAAAGACGTTAAAAAGTTCAATAAATTTTTATACATATAATCTTATTATAAAATGACTTTGATTAATTACACTGAAATAATATAGGTATTATGTTTCTATTTTTACATAAAATAAATTTAAAAATAAATAAATATTTATTTAACTAAAATGTCGGTTTTAAACAATAACGCAGTTTTTTCACTATTCCTCGAAAGTTGAAAGTTTTCAGAAAAATACAAAAAATTCATCCTATGCTAATTTTTATATTCTAAATCCCAAACTGAAGTCCATTTTGAAAAAGAAAATTTATAAGATTTCAAGAAGTGGTTATTACTATTTATAATGGCTAGTTTAATTCGTTGTCGTGTGTTAGAACGCGAAGTTTCATACAATGCGAGCTATTTCATTATTCAAATAGAAGAATACCATGGAAGCTTGGGGTGTTACATTATTCTCTCCAAATAATTTCATCATCTAAATTTCTAGAATTCTACTACATAAAAATATTCATGTGGTTTATCATCATAAGTTCCTCGGGTTCCCACGTTGCCTCTTCCATCTTATAGTTTCACCATAGAACTTTTACCAGACGAGTCATCCAGTTTCTCAGCACTTGTTCTCTGGTAAGAAGAATCTTGATGGGCTCTTCATAATAAGACAGATTAGGTTCCAATTCTATTTCTTCATAGGTGATAACATGCCTTGGGTCGGACATGTATTTTCTCAACAGTGATATGTGGAAAACATCATTATCTTTGGAGAGACATGGGGACATTATCTAATGGTAAGCTATAACTCTAATTCGTTCTAGAATATAAAAAGTTATGATATACCAGGTACTTAATTTTCCCTTCTTACCAAATCGTATAACACCCTTCAATAAGGACACCTTCATGAAAACATTATCCCATACTTGAAATTCCAAATCCTTCCTTCAGTTATCAGCATAGCTCTTTTTCCTAGTTTGAGCTTCTTTGATGTGGGTTTAGATAATCTTCACCATTTTCATTGTTTCCTCAACAAGATTTTGGCTTACGAGTTTTCCTTTTCCAACATCATCCAAACACGTTGGTGTGAGACATCTCTTTCCATATAACACATCATACGGTGCCATCTGAAAAAAAGGATGGAAGCTATTAGTATAGGAAAATTCTACCGTAGGTAAATATTGATCCCTCATAACTTGAAAGTAATGTGATAAAAATCTCATCATCTCTTCTAAGGTTTGAATAGTCTATTTTGATTGTCCATCAGTTTGGGTCTGGTAGGAAGTGTTCAAATGAAATTCAGTATCGAGGGCCTTATGAATACTTTTCCATAATCATGATTTAAAATTGGGATCATGATAAAAAACAATCGATAGGGGTACTCCATGAAGTCTTAAAACTTTATTAATATATATTCTATCTAAACGTTCAAGTGGTAAGTCCTCTCTTATAACACGAAAATGTGCTGACTTGGTAAGACGATTAGCAATGAACCATATTGCATCATTCCTTCTAAGAGTATTTGGTAGCCCCATGACAAAGTCCATTGTAATATCATCCAATTTCAACATAGGTATGAGAAGAGGTTCATGACTCCTCTAGGATGTTATTTTCTATCATTCACCTATTGACAAACCATAAATCTTGACACATTATCAGCAATCTCCCTCTTCAGGTTGTCCCACTAAAAATGTTCCTTCAAATCTCTATACATCTTAGTGTTTCCTTGTTTTATACAAAATTTGGAGCTATGAGAATCATCCAACAATTCCATTTTTAGATCTATTATTCCATGAACACAAATTCTATTCTCAAATTTCAAAATCCCATCTTCATATATGAAGTCTATCAATCTCCCATCATTCTCAACTTTAATTTTCTTTAGAAACTCCTCATCACCAATCTGAGAACTTTTTATCCTTTTTAGTAAAGATGGTTTGGATGCCATTTGAAAAACTATTGATGTTTCACCTTCCTTGATTATTCCCATATCCATATTTACTAGATCAGTGAACATGGGATCCCTTTCAACTCTCATATTGTACAAAACTCCATGATCCTTTCTTCTCAAAGCATATTCCACCTTATTTTTCTTCCTCGGGTGGTAGTGTATAGTGAAATCATAATTCTTGAGTAGTTCAAGCCATCATCTTTTCCTCATGTTGAGTTATTTCTATGAGAAAATATACTTAAAACTCTTCTGATCTATATGTATATTAAAATTTTGCCATAGAGATAGTGTCTTCATATCTTCCAAGCAATGATTATAGCTGCTCACTCAAGATCACGAGTGAGATAGTATTGTTCATGAATTTTTAGTTGTCGTGATGCATAGTCAATAACTCTATCATTCTGTATAAGGACAAAAAAATTCCTTTCGTTGAATCATCACAATAAATAACAAACTCATCATTCTATGATGGTAGAGTCAAGATACAAGCATTGGTTATTGGGATAGCCAATCAGGTAAAATCACGGAAGAAACGCCGATAATAACCTACTAAGCCAATAAAACTAAGTAACTTAGGTATACTCTTCGGTGATGGACATTCTTGTACTTCTCTTGTTTTAGAAGGATCAATAGAGATTCCACCATTAGAGACAATATGGCCATGAAAAGAAATCTCCTCAAACCAGAATTCACAATTGTTAAACATCCAATATAATTGATTTCCTCTCAGGGTTTTCAGAGTAGTGCACAATTGATTTTCATGATCTTCATAGATTTTTGAGTATAGAAATATATCATCAATAAATAACACTAAAAATTCATCAAGATAATCCTTGAATACTCTATTAATTGGATCCATGAAAACAGAGGGTGCATTAGTTAGTCCAAACGACATTACTGTAAACTTGTAATGCACGTACCTTGTTTGAAATTTTATTTTTAGAATGTATTTCTTCTTTAAACAAAACAGATGATATCCAGATCAAAGTTCAATCATTGAAAATTATTGAACTCTATGAATTTGATCAAATAAATCATCAATGTGAAGTACGTGGTAGTTTTTATTTATTTTTATAGCATTAATCTGCCAGTAGTCAATGCACAACATCATAGATACATCATTCTTCTTAACAAAAAGAACAGGGGATCCCCTTGGAGAAACACTAGGGTGAATAAATCCTTTATTACTCAATTCCCCTTGATGTTTCTTTAGTTACACTAATTCCACTATGGCCATTCTATAAGGGTTATTCGATATTGGAAATGAAACAGGGATTAAATCAATGGAAAACTCAATTTCCTATTCTCGAGGATGTCTAGGTAAATCCTCTGGAAACACATCAACATATTCTTGCACAATAGGTTCATCCTCTATTTGAGCATTCCTTTATTTTCATATAGTGATATCATCATCTTCCTCCCCAATAATTGAATTTAGTATATCTATTGGGGGTTGATCTAGATATGAATCAAATGGTGACTTTTCTACTCTAAATACAAGGTACACTTTACCATCATAAAAAATGTATCCTCCTCCTACTTACAATAAATGTTCACAACCTGGTTTGAAATCCAATCCATACTGAGGATTATATTGAATTTAATCATGGTTATGATGATGAGATTAGAAGATAATGCATGTTTATATTCCCAAATGGAAACTGATTTACAAAACTTTTTTAGAATGATACTTCCCTTATGAGTTTTTACTGAAAACACCCTTGTTAAATCAAATTGGAAATATATATTTTTATTAGAAAACTAGGAAGATATGAAAAAATGAAATGATACCTAATAAAATAAAGCATTGGCTAAATTCCAAGAAACCATTAAATTACCTTCCACCACATAATTCGGAGCTGCAACCTCAGTAGTAGTGATTGCATAAGCTTAGCCCTACTCCCTTGGACTTTTCGGATGTATGTTTCTTTGACTCTTAGGAACATCATTTTCATAATTCCCCATTCCTCTAAAATTTTAGTATTCAACATTGATATCCTCTTTTTCCCCTTACAATCACGAGCTTGATGGCCTTTTCCATAGCACTTGTTACAAACTCCCATTCCCTTTAGGCAAGTACCGGGGTGTTTCTTCCCACATTTACTACAGGATGGAAATTCAACTTTTTTCCTTCTTCCCCTTATTTCTATTTCTTGATTATTTAGAATATCCTTTATTCTATTTCTTTGATTTAAAGTCATAAGACATCGAGAATTCCTTTTCTATCTTGATAGAAAATTTGACAATATCATTGTACGATTAGAAGGATTGTGATACTAACGCTCAACGTAGAAATGGTTTTAATCCATCAAAGAATCAATCAATCATACTCCGTGGGTTATGTATATAATCTGATTCATTCCTTTTTATCCTTGTATTGTTATCCTCATAATTTGTGACATTATCATCCTTTTTTCACCTCAGACTCTGAAATTGTCTTTCCATATCTGCTAGATGGTCACGAGGAATGCATTTTTCTAAGAAAAGTTCGTTAAACTCACTACATTTTATATTTCACACTTTTTCATCATCCTTTGTGTTTTGAATTAATGGAAACCATTGATCTGCATCTACCGTGTGGTGATAAACTTCCATGGATACCTTTTCCCTCTCGCTACTCCCCAAAGCATGAAATATTTTCTCTAATGAACTTTTCCATTTTTCATTTATAAATGGATTTTTATTCAAATTTAAATTTCGTGGTTTTTTCATCACGAGGTGATATAAAAATGATCCTTTGTATTTTGGATCAGGGTGCTATATACATGTATGTTTATTATTCATAATCTGATTTTGTTGTCCCAGTATGGTAATAAGTTTTTCAGCACCATTTGTATCACTACCTCGTCTATAAATATCATGAGTATAATGTGAATCTCTACATGGATTACATGTGTTGATACGATTTCCATTCCTTTCAATAGGCACCGTTTCTAAACAATGGAATACACTAGATTAGTTTATGAATAGAAATACATAATTCCCAACTAGTACAATACCTAACTAAAATTGAACAATTTATGTATATAATCCCTGATCATAAAAAAATGTTTTCTTTGAGGTAGTATTTATTCATAATCCTTGATAATGATTTTTAAAGAAAATTTGAATTATCCTAAGCATATACCCCTAGAGTTTTGTAACCAAGAGTGCAGCAAGACCCGTTCTCGTGTACCAGGATACCCCGAATCAAGACCAAAACTCTTGTTTAGAGTTTCCACTCCTGTGTACATATCTACCAAAGCAACCTTTACCTACTCGTATCCATACAAGGATTTATTTTATGGAAAATACAAAAAATATATACATTACCAACATTCTATGATGTTCATCTATACTAATCCTCAAAGTCTATCTTAGGGTAATGTTATCTAATCAGAGTTTTTCTAAATATAGCTTCCAAGATTTGTACTAAACTTTCTTTGATATCAACTATAATTCTCTAACCCCAGTTACCTAGATTTGGTGCATTATTACATAACATTGGCATGATCACAAGGGATCAATTCCAGAACGACCGATCAGTTTATTAGCCTCGGAAGTACTAGATAAAAACTTACGTTTTACATTATATTATGAAATGAAAATCAACAACATTATGTCTCCTTTGAACACACTCGTATCCCTTAGAATATTCTTGTAGGTTAATCATAATATACTTCTTCTCATCTTGGGAAAAATAAAACAAAAAAGGGGTGAGCTCAAATATTCAGTAAGGATAGAAATATAGAAGAAACTATAACAAATAAGAATAATCATTTAAGGCAATGTATAAGCATAAAACAAAATCCATTGAAACTTAAAATTCATCATAATATGTAAAAAATAAATTAAATAATTCCATTTACTTATTCACATTTATATTATACTAGTCTATTAATCACATGTAATATCAATATCCATTTTCATAATGATAGAATGCATAATGTCGGACATCATAACCACATAGTTAAGGCCTCGTGCAAAAAATACAAATAGTATTTTGTCAAGGCCTTGTTCCAAGACACTAGTTTGTCTCATGAGACCTACCAATTCATATAGGATCTTAGTGGGCTCCACCTGTCACTTACTAAGTCCAATTCATTCCTCATATGAAAAGGTTGAAACATAACACAAACATTCATATTAAAACTAGCATATGAAATGTTAATAATTTAATCACAAACCATGAATGGTATAAAAATAACACATCCACAGTAAAAAATATCACAAAATTTTCAATACAATATGGAATACTATATTATAATAAATCAACATCAAGAAACTGTAACATCCATCAAAGGATGTTGTCATAGATGAAATCAAAAATATTTGATAGAAAAATATCTTCCTATTTTGGAGTCATTTAAAAGTAACGTAATTATAAAAGAAAAAATTTATTTTGAAAATATTCTTATAATTATGTAAGGGAATCTTCCAAGGATTTATAATGGTGGAAAATATCCGAGCCCACCATATAAGTTAAAAAACATTCTTACCTTAATTTGTCGAAAAGGTCATAAAGTACCCTATTTGGAAAATGATGGAAATATTCCTTTCAAAACATTTTATATAAAGTAAAACAAGGGTATAAATTAATTTAACCCATATTATAGGAAATAGTAAAAAAATGGATATACATTTTTAAGAAATGCATATGTTGATGATAAAGAGGTCCTAGTAGATACTCACGTATAAAAAACCTCGGATAATGAAGAGATTGTAGAATTAACCCTTACCTTGTAAATTTCCTTGACTGAGGGTAAATTAACCTTCTGTATAATAATTAAATAATTGTAATTTAATCATACAAGAACCACATACATAAATATGATATCATATATGATATTCTAATATTGCTTTGTTAATAATTTTTCAGTAATATCCTTGTTTCAGGTGTTAAAAGATTCGTTTTATTTTAAATATTTTGTTACCTAAGTCATGTTTTTTTTGTGGATAGGATGTATTTGATTCATATATATAATGATTTTAAGTTCTTAAAACATATTTTTTTAATCATAAATTAAATTTATTCTTTAATGGTTAAGATGTGGAATGAATCTTATCACATTCGTGGAGACAGTAATCTATACGTACGCACGAGCGACAATATCATTATATTGATAGTGAGATTGTCTGTAATTGGATGGTATATCATATATACAGAATAATGAAAATATTATATTTATTATTAACAACAATTATGATCATTATTATACCCATACAAAAAATGAAGTGTTGAATAACAAACTACACCACGATGTGGAGACGGTAAGCCATACGTACACACATATATTGAGATTGTCATACATATGATGGATAGAATAATGACTGTGATTTTTCCATATTTTTAGTAACATCACATTATGTATAAGGTACTGGATTTATTATTTGTTTATGTAAACAACAATTAAATAGGATGTGGAAGAAGAAAAGAACTTTGAAAAAGGTGGTGAAATTATTACCTCTTCTTCAGGTGCTTCCTTTTGATATGATCAAAAGTGATACTTAGGTTGGATTTATGATCAAAGTAAGGCCTATATGTTGAATTTAGGGTATTTTGGAGGATATTTGAGTTGTTTTTTTCTAATCCAAATGGATTTGGAGGTCTGAAATGAAGATAATGGGAAGTACCCTTTTATAAGAGAGGTGAAGGTCACTTTAGGAAAAGCGTGAAATATTATTTTATTATACAATAATATTTGGTTTATGATGGATCCAAAAAGAATAATTTCCAGTATAAGGTTGGTATGGGTCGAACACCTCTCAAAAAATAGGTTTTATATAGGTTTAGGTCACCATATTGACCATATCTTTTAGATTTAACTCTTTGTTAAATAGTTTAACTTTTACCATGAATTCTTGTATTATTATAATAAATAGTTAATAAAATTACTATTAAAAGATAAGAGAATACCAAGTGGTAAATTATTGATATATATAACCTTATCTATGTCCTTTGTCCTAAACATATATTTTTAGGAATATTATATCATTTAATAATATTGTATTTGTTTTAAAAATTCATTTATGTCAATTTTGACACTATTTGGTATTTTGTTTTTGTAAAATTCATAAAAACATTATCATTTTGAAAAAAAATTATTTAATCAATCCTAAAATTTCATATTAACCTATAAAATTCATGCAATACATCAAAAGTCTCAATTATCCAATATATTAATATTTATAATATCAATTATTTTAATCATTCAATAATAAGGTAATTACTGAATCATCATTGTATCATAAATTAATTTCTTTATTTAATATCTAAAATTTATAAATAAAATACCATTATTTATGAAATATTTTTATATTTCTAATGAATATTTATAGTCGATTTTATCTTATTTATAACTCTATATTAAAAATGTTTTAATTATTAAACATTGAATTTAACACTTTTAAATATTCCTTAAATAAAATAATAATAATTTCAATAATCTAATAAAAGATGACCAAAATGATCATATTTTATTCCTAAGGTTGATTTTGGTCTTAATAAAATTATTCAATATAATTAGGACATGTTTTAGGGTAATTATAATATCATTTTTACCTTTAATTACCCTATTTACATTTAACAGTGGGAAATAAAATTCAAAATTTAATATTCACCAAAAATTATTTTCATCCTATTGAACCAAATTTTACATAATTATGTCAACTATTTATATAAAGGTTTTGAAATTTTATTAATAAAAGTGTTAAAATTAAATTTTATGCATATTTGTAAACGTGCCTAGAAGGTGGGTAAAAGACGTTAAAAAGTTCAATAAAATATTATACATCTAATTTTATTATAAAATGACTCTAATGAATTAAATAGAAATAATATAGGTATTATATATCTATTTTGACTTAAAATATATTTAAATAAAATAAATAATCATTTAAATAAAAATTCTGTTTTAAATAATAACGCGGTGTTTTTCACTATTCGTCAAAAATTGAAAGTTTTCAGAAAAATTAAAAAAATTCACCCTAAGATTATTTTGATATTCCAAATCCAAAAATGAAGTCCATTTTGAAAAATAAAATTTATTAACTTTCAAAAAAATGTATATTACCCTTCATAAAGGCTAGTTTTATTGGTCGTGGTGTGTAAGAACTCAAAGTTGCATATATCGCAAGTTATATAATTATTCAAAGAGAAGTGTACCGTGAATGCTTAGGGTTTTACACTTTTTTTCCCCTGAAGTTGATGAATAGGATGATCGTGGAATCATAGAAGCTTAGGGATATGGGTTTCTTGGACCGCATGTGGTGGTCATAGCTTGGGATCCTGGAGTGGGTCTCTCTCAGCTATTTTAGTTTTTAACTTGTTGCTGGGTTGTGTCATTTTGATGTTTGGGTCAATAATTTTTCCATTTCCATTTCAGTTTACTTTTCTGTACTTGTACTATTTATTAGTTCTTGCATGCTAGTTTTATTTATAGTAGTGCTTTATTTTTGGTTTCTTTCCCTCTTTACGTTTTTCATTGAGTTGGCTATGTGTGCCTGTACAATTTTTAGTAAAAGGACTCCCCATGTTTGTTATCCCATCATTGCTTATCACCATCCCATGGCCTATGGAGGATGGATTAGGTAGTTGTGGATTGATCCCAGACATGGGCCAGGTCATGAAAAAGTGGTAGTAGAGGAGCTTAGGGATATAGGTTGCATTAATCGTGTGCGGTGGTTGTATCATGGGATCCAGTAGTATGGCTCTATCACCTGTTTTAATTTTCCAAATGTAGCTGGGTTGTATCACTTTGTTGGTTGGGTGTGTCTTTTCCATGTTTTCTCTTTCAGTTAATTTTCAATACTTATACTATTTAGGAGTTCATGCATGCTTGGTTTATTTATAAAAGGCTTTAATATTTTGTTCATTTCCCTCTAGACTTTTTCATTGAGTTGGTTGTGTGTGTGTGTGCCCAGGTTCTTAGTAAAAGGCCCCCCTGGGTTTGTTACTCCTTCATTGCATGTCTCCAACCCCTGACTTATGAATACTAACTAGGGGTATTTGTGACTCGATCCCTAGTATTGGTCAGGTCATGAAAAAGACACCATTGATTGAATAAAATTTGTACCCTCCTGCTCCACCAGGGTCAGCTATAGAGAAGCTAACTACTCTAAAACATCCTACAAACGGATTGTCTGGGACTTCCTACTAAGGGAATCAGGTATAACATTTCCCTTTTCTGATGTACAGAATCTCTAGAAGTCATAGTCCTCTAGGAATTTCAACCAGTGTCACCGCATCAGGTTCATGTATTTCGAGGTGAATCCATACTTAAGACTATGGTGGACTGAAAAAACCCTGAAGCGCTCTCCCATAAGGTAGTGTTTCCACATTCTCAGGTTAAAGACTACTTTTTTCAACACTAGATAGCGAGTCATGTAGTTATGTTCATGGGGACTCTAACACCACAACCTATACTTGATAAGTACAATATCAAGACTTGAAATTAATAACTCAAGGTACTAACAAATAGGGTAGGTGAGTAAACTCCTCCAACTGCAAGAGGTTAGACACAGAAAGAATGTGTCATACATCACGTGTCTTCACCTCCCTTGGAATTATAGTAATCCCCAAAACACAAACATTGATATACCCACTTGTTGCATTCCAAGAAAAATGAGTTTAAATGGAAGAAATCCATTGGCCATGCCAGGAAATTCTTTGACACTCCTCTGCAGAACCCTTCAAGGAATGCACAAGTCAGAGGGACTCTTCCACCACACATTGTTACTATCCACTTCGAGTGGTACTGACTCACCCTCGTGGTTTTTATTACATCACAAAAAATGAATCTCGGATGATGCACATTCTAGAAATGAGAAGATATGTGTGTGTCCTGATAGATATAGTCAATGGTAGCAGACCTTTCTATGATGGACCATCCCCTTGGTTCATATGCTCTGACTATACAGAAACGTCCAAAAGTTTCCTATGGGAGTAAGAGAGCCAAGTGCGAGCTCATTATCCCAAGTTTTGTTCGTAGTTTTTGTTTTATTGTAAAAAAATCTTGAAGGAGGGAATGATGTAGAGACCATGTTTTTCCCTTATAAGACTTTGGAATATTTATACATATTTTTGCAGATCTAGGAACTGAGACGTTGTGTGATTCCAAGATTCAGTGTACCGAGAATAAATTATACAAAATCATTAAGTATATCAAATACTATAGAGGTAGATCAAATTGAATAACTAACAAATGGTAGCTGAGATTTGAAATCAGAGTCCATGGTTGAGTTTGAAACATAGCATTTACCCTAGGAAGGGGATAACATTTGTCAGTGCCATACTTTTTTGAGAAAAGTCACCAAGGGTAAAAATCATAAATAAAATAATTAAACTTATTTGTTCCCTCTCAAACACCAAATCCGATAACATTGAATAGTGACTAGGATTGAAAATCCAAAATCATCATTGAGTTTGGAATGTGATGTTTTTTCTTAAGCATAATATAAAATGAGAAGACTTGGATGTTTCAAATTATACAATGAATGAGGCTCTTATAAATATAATTTTAATGAATTACAATTAGTTTTAGCCTTTATTATCTATCTATCAACAAAGACTCTCTCCCTTTATCTCTCTACCATTCTTTTTTCCTTTCTCCATCTGATCGAGTAGAATTATCAATCAACACCTCAGGGGATTGATGTGGGATCATAGAGGACACATCATCAACGATGAGTCATCGAATCGAGGTAGGATCCTTCAAATTTCTCTCATTTTGATGTTTCTTTTTTAGAAATCAATTCTTTTTGTTTGTTTATTTTCATTGTTTATCAATCACTGATGGAAGAACTAACATAGCCAAAACCCCGTTATTTAAATCCAATAATATTTCTCATTCTTTGTCTGTTCTTCTCAAATAATAATCACCTATTTTTTGAAACATCCTAACACTAACGTATCATCGTTCAAAGGATAGAAATCTGGTGATCACATCCTAAGGATTCCAAAAATGGTCTCAGGTTAATTTTTGGGTGATCGGTGTGGTCACGGTGGTCTGTGGAAGGGATAATCAAAGCAAGGTCGATCGGTGGTGGCAGCGCACGATGACCACAGAGGGTGACAAGGCAAAGCAGTTTGGATAAATAGGGGTGATGAGGATGATGAAGGGAGAACCTCGCGGCAGACCAGAGTACTGAGGTAAGGCAGAGGTGCGCTAAGGCAACGAAAATACACTAGGGCCATCCAGCGGGGACAGTATAGCAGAGGGGTGATATGACTAGGCTGGAGGTGAGATGAGGTTGTGGGGTGTGACCCCAGGTGGTACAGACCCACACGACCTGAGTCGCTGCGGCGACGAGGGGACCATACATGGTCCAGAGGTAGGTCGATCAGCCAGCGAGCCTCCCAAGAGAATGGGCTAGTGGAAGAGAGGGATTGGGCAAAGGGATGGGCTATGGGCCAGAAAAACAGAACTAGGCAGCTGGAGTGGGTCAGTCTAGGTGGACTGGTCCAGTAATAATGGGTTGGACCAGTCCAAATTGATCTCAGACCACTTTAGAATGTCATATCTTCTGCACTGGGCATCTAATTGATGCATCTCATGGGGCCCCACACCACTCTCTTCAAGAAGGATCATTTTAGACCAATTTGATACTTTTATGTCTTAATCTCAGGGTCCGGGTTCATGAAACACCAAAATTTAATAATAATAATTTAATTACCATTACTTAGGGTTTTTGTACCCAACCATCCTTTTAAATAGAATATCTGTTTGAAGTGTTGTTAGCAGGGGCATGACCCTAGTCACTTTATTGAATTTTTATAACATTTTATAATGTTTAAACTAAATTCATGGTGTAGGCCCCACGAGGCCTGGTTCGCACACTTTATAGTGAAATGAATATTTTTCATTGAGTATCTATTTTGGATGATTGAGTAGTTGATCCCATATGTTTATCCTTGAGGATCGTAGATGAACGATCCATATAAATGGTTTTTGGATCAAGGAGTGGGCCCTATGGGACTTCATTTTTGCACAATGTGGCAGCTTGTGACTTTTTTATCAGATGTCCATTTTGGACAAATAAATAGTTGATATTGCGTGTTTTCAAGCAAGGATCGCAACGATGTGAAATGTTTGGATGTGTAGATAATTTTTCATGCTCTCATTAAATGTGGAGTCGTGAAAGGAATATCAGTGGAAGATCCTTCTACAGTGGTTGAAGAGAAGCCACTGCTTAGGGAATATTTGAATCTTGTGAGAGTAGAGAATATGTATGACGATATAAAATCATATTTTATAAATCTGTTTGTGGATACATATCAGTGAAATTGGGTTTTCTCCCTTCTAATCAATATAGAGTGTCATGCACTCAATAGCCTATTGGATAGATGTGCGGTGTACTCTAGGATTACTCTAGAATTCCTAGAAGTACATTAACATCGATTAGAACTCAAGAATGGCTAGGAACATGGTTGTGAGATGAGGTGGGGACACACGACATGGGGGGCCCACATGCATCGTGTACTACTTCCAGAATCATCAATCATTTTCTATCTCCTCCTTTTGGAATCATATTTTGGAATGATATTAGAATATCCTAGGTTTTTTTTCATGTAGAAAATGATTTTTCACTCTATAGTAGATCACATGTTATGATGCAAGAGGTACTTTGTGTGACGCCTATTTGGGGTCGCACCTGATGACTACAACAACGCTATTATGGGAGGTACTATCTAGCAGGGATGGATAGTGTGTTCCTCAGTTCTTTATGAGAGGTACTATAAATTATGGATGGATAGTTTGTTCCCCTATACTATTCCAAGAGGTACCCTCTAGTAGGGATGACCATTGTTCCTCGATGCTTTCTGAGAGGTACCATCCCACAAGGATGGATAGAGTTCCTAGATGTTTTTATAAGAGGTATTATCTAGTAGGGATGTGTAAAGCAGTTCCATTTTTACCTTTAGCTGGGCTGGGAAGTGTTCCATAATGGAATTTAGTGGTTTACATCTAACTGGGATGAGATTTGGTCACTAATTGAAGTTCTAGGTTTTCCTCCATTCAGACATGGAATTGGTCCCCAGTGGAAGTTCTAGGCTTCCCTCCAGAGGGTTTGGGTAGTGGGTCTTGTCAATGATACTTACAAGGCAGTACCATCAAGATGTTCTGGGCAATGGGTCCCTATCAACTTATGGAGGATGATCCCCCCTAATTGACTAGGGTATGAATACCTAATGACTTGAGTGGAACCCTCCCGTCAGGCTAGGCATGAATCCTCAACATCGAGGCCTAAACTCTTGACTGTGTGACATAGTGACGAGTTTTTCATTAATGTACCATTAGACTCATGTGGAAGATGGATGATTTTCTCACCAAGATGAATCCTTGTGACATGACCTAAAACTGTGAGGGTGACACAATGGCTCCCAAAGCAGATAGTATTAAGGTGAGGTGAATGAGTCCCTTTGACTTCCAATTCAGAGCAGATGTGTGGGATGCTGGGAATCGATGGTGGTTACTTCTAGAACTGTTGGCTACCCACTCTCTTGGTTTGAGCTATGAAATAGATATCCATTTACTCTCACATTTGGGTTTCTTTGTTTGGGAATATATAAATTATACTTCCTGTTCCCACTGCTTGGGTTTTGGCTACTCTCCTTCCATGAGAGGAAAATATGCAAGGGGTTTTTCATGTGATTTCCATGTCTATATTCTCATAGATGGACGATTATACTCTCCTACTATAGGTAGAGAATACTCAATGAGAAGTTTATATTCTCACTATTTCTATCTCCTTGTATTTGGATGAGCTTACTTTACTCTCTTCTTGGGTTGTGTTGGACTCTTTTATTATACCATGTTCTATCTACTGATCCACTATTTAGTAAATATTTTTATTCTCCCATAATCATTAAGGTCATCCTATTGAGTATTTTTATACTCACACCTTATTGGTATTTTCCCATACTTGGTGTTCCCATATAGATGACCAAAAGGTTGATCTTGACATCAAAGGAACATAGGGATATAGGGTTCTTAGACCGCGTGTAGTGGTAATATCTTAGGATCCATGAGTGGGGCTCTCTCAAATATTTTACTTTTCCACTTATTGATGGGTTGTGGAACTTTTCTGGTTGGGCATGTATTTCCCCCCTTTTCCCATTCAGTTTACTTTTCTATATTTTTACTATTTATCAGTCCATATATGCTTAGTTTTTTATTGTATGGATTCATTTTTGTTCCTTTACCTCTTCAATTTTCCATTGAGTTGGTTGCATGTGTGTGTAGAGGTTCTTATGAAATGGCCTCCCTGAGTTTATTATGACTTCAGTGGTTGTCGCAAGACCCTAACCAATAAAGGCAGGCGTGGGATAGTTGCAGTTTGAGCCCCGACATGGGTCAGGTCATGAAATGAATATATGTAGTAGAATATTCCGTAGGTGATGATGTTGAATATTTTTTTAGATAACCTCAAGATGTTTTAAAAAATATTGACTATTTTGAAGGATTTAAATTTGATAGTGATGATTTATAAAAAAATTAGCTATAAGTAGAAACCATATTCATCTCATAAAAAGTTAATAATATATGTGGAGATTCTAAACACTATCATAAATTGAGGATAACAAGATCAAACTATGTGAATGTTGAAGAAATATTCATATATCTCACTATTTGATTAGGTTAAATGAATAGATAAAGAAGAAGAGTTAGAGAATCAATAGTCAATCGATGTAATTAATGATAAATTTGACATGATATAGAAAATTGAAACATAGAATATGGAACCCAATCATGAGGGAAAAAATGTTATCAAAACAAAATGGGAATTTTGAAACAAATTGAATGAAATAGTTAAATTTTCAAGAAATGAAGATAGAATTTTATGTAACGGTTATTCTTAGGTTGAAAACATTGATTTTGATTGAAAAAATATTTTAGTCGATATATTATATAACGTTAGGATTTTTCTTGTTATTTCATGTCATGGAAATATATCATATTCAAAATGGATTTCAATTATGGATTTCTAAATAGAGGGTTTTAAGAGGGTTTTATATTGATAATAATTGTGTATTATTTCCTGTAAGATATAAGAACTATTTTTCTAGGTTAAAGAATGATATATATGGGTTTAAAGAATCCCCTTGAGCATGTTAATCATATTTAAATATATTTTTTAATGAATTTGAAATTTAGAAAATGAAGAGTGGAAAACAATATATATATTAATGATTGAAATAAATATCAATCATTATCATTATTTATGTAGATGATAATATTTTTTTGTAAATTAATAAGGTTTTAGTGAATAATTTTCCATATAGATAAATAATTTTTATGAAATGTTCTTTTTTAGTGAATGAGATACTATTTTGTTTTATAAATTTCTCCAGAGGAAGATTATATTTTTATTACTAAATAAAGGAATGTTAAGGATCATCTAAAAAATATTAAAATGGAGAATTCGTAGATATTTTATACACACATATTAGTGGGAACTAAATTTTCAAAGGATTTGGATGGAAATGAAGTTGACCATAAAGATTTGAAAAGATTTTTGAGATTTTTTTTGAACTTGATAGATTTTTTAATTAATATTTTCAATTCTGATCACCCTTCATGCACGATTTCAAAGATCACTAAAAATATATCATCTGATGACTGTAAATATTATTGTTAGATGCAGAAATGGAACAATATATTATGGGTTGAAGTATGTTAGAAATGGAAAAATTGATATTTTAGATAGATAGATGAAACTTTTGGAGGCATTGTTGATGATTGAATATCTATATCCAGATGAGTTTTCTTTTAGGGGGATATGGGTATTTGTTGGTACAAAAAAATGAAAAGTTCTATTACATTGAGTATTTTTAATGAAACAATATGTGCCTATAACTCAATCTACTTCGTAATTAAAGTGGATGAAAACTTAGTCATATGATATAAATGTGGAAGGTATGTTTCTAATAATTTTAACATATGATAAAAAAATTAGATTAATATTTCAAGGAATACTCTATAGTATTAAATGTTCAATAACGTTGATATCAAATATCATTTTATTAAATATATTTTGGAGATAAATGCGTTAAATTAATAATTTCTCATACCATAGAAAAAATGTTATATTTGATCAATAAACCAATTCAAAAAGATTAATTTCAATTATTGGTGTTGGAGAAGGTAGTTTAACCTCATTCCTCTCAAGGATTTGGTATGGTGTTTCAGTCTCATCTCTCATCATGTTCTTTAGATATTGTTGTCAAAAAGGGGGAGAAAATAAGTATATAATTCTCATAATATTTATTCCTTACTGTAATTATAAAGTGGGAGGAAACTTTTTTTGGGAATATATGATGATATGTGTTTTTCCTATTTGTGGAGATATATCTTATTTAGTTGGAGCAGGAATTTGACGAGATTTTCTAAAAGGGGGATATTAAAAGGGACATTCGATTGCAGTTTTTTAATGTGAAAATATTTTAATACTTTTTAGAAGAGGAAAGATGAGATGAAAAACATGTGGGTGTTTTGTAATGTTTTAACTATTATAATAGATTTTATGAGATCTCTTGAATGAATATATTAATCATAGGTTCAATAATAGTTCATGATATACAAAAGAAAATTTGATCCTCAAGTGGTATCTCAGGTGAGCATAAGAATAGAGAGAATTTTATTTTTCAAATTTGTATCAACATAGACATGACCCAAGAATATATAAATAAAAGTCACTGATTTTATTGAAAATATGAAATTATATATCAATTTATATTTTCAAAAAAATGATTAATATTAATAGGGATTCAGATTATTGAATGATGATTCAATACATAGATAGATGAACTTAAAAAAATTATATAATTTATTAAGCCCAAGATATATGGGAAACACATAATATGTAAATTTAATAAGATATATGAAATGTTTAATATGTGTGGACCACTTAATATATGTTAAAATATTAAGATACATGGAATGTATAATATTTTTTTCATGTATGATTTTTGGACTGCATAATATGTCAGACACATAATATGATCTCCCTAGTAAGATTTAAAATTATTTTTGTAGTTGATTATCTAATACTTTCAATTAAATCATAAGACCTTACTAAGTCATGAAAATTATATTGGTTTATTATAAATTTAGTAATGGAATGGAATTAATAAGAACATTTTCATACTTTTAAATTCATAAAATTGATCAACTTTTTCCCAAATAAATTCAGATTATTCTTTCTTGGTTTGAAAATAATTAATATCATAGTTTTTGGTAAAATATTTGATATAATACAATATTAATAATGATTTCAGTAGTGATTAAATTGTATAGTGATGAAAAACATTTATGAATATTTCTAATTCACATATTTTGTATTATTAAATGAGATAACTATTGATATTTTTTCAAGAAACAATTGACCATGACTATCATGCAGCTGATATTGGTGGGAAGTTTCCATATTTTTGTATGGAATTTATATTCAAACATATCTATTGAATATAAAAGTAAAAAAATAAAATAAAAAGATGTTTTAAAAATTAATAAGTACAGTTAAAAATGAGAAATATTGAATTTATATTTATATCAAATAGATAGAAGAAAAAGAAGATACATTCTTCTAATTATGCATGTAGAAGAAGTGGAGGATGAGGAACAAGTAACGTAATAGAAGTATTATTGAATTCACAAAGTGGTGGAAGAATATATGGTTTCTGTGTAAAACAATTATATAATTCTAACCATAAAGGGATGTATATAAATAGTCAATAGATATGAAACACATGTTAATTGATGATCTTTTCTTCTTGTAATCGACTAGATAATACTAGTGAACTCTGTGATATTGGGAGATTATAGATTATGAAAAGGATTAATATCTCATGTTGATTAGTGGACCTAATAAAAATTTTCTGTCTTCTTGGTGCATGCGTGTGTGTGTGTGTTAAAATGGTGATTTTAATCACTATATAATGTAGTGAATGTTCATTTTAGTGGGAGAGATTTTAACAAATACAAATCATTGATTAAACTTATTTCAATTATTTCACAGATCTTATGAGTGGATTTTCAAGGAAATGTCTTCGTACCCGTATTATTTCTCTTCATTTGAATGATTCTCTCTATGAAGGACTTTTACCATCTTTTTAAAAGAATAAATAAATAGAATGGGGTTATATAATTCATGGGAGGACATTTTTAGATATATGAGGAGAATTTATATATGTTTCTAAGGGGAATATACATTTCTATGTTTTTGATGAAAATGAGGTGTTTTATTTTTATGAATCCATTAAAATTTTCACACTTATTGATAGTTTTTCTATAGTTTATTTTGTTGGGAAATTCACTTTTGATGCAATTAAGGAAGAGTATTTTGATTATTTTTGAATAAATCATGGCAGATACTATTTATGAGTTTACCATAACTAATTATTAGGAAATATAAATCGGTTATATTTTGATATTTTAGGATATTACTAGAGTGAAAGTGAGTATTTGATTGGTCATAAACATTTTTTTCTTAATTTTAACATGTTTTATCTCCTTAACATCATTTAAGTACTATGAATTCTATTTTCAATAGTTTTTTCTGACTCGTTATTTTAGAAGTTCTCTTTATTTGAAATGAGTAAGGACTCTAAAAAGGTAATTTGGTTTCAAGATTTTTCATATCTTCAAGTGGGATTCTACTATGATGTTATATTTTCCAAACTATTTTTTTATTATTTCATGGAAACATTGAGTAAGTTACAATATTTTTCTTTGACGTTTCTGAGTGTTTTCAATCTTCTAAGATAGTGGAATGTTGTGATGATTACTCATATCCTATTAGAGTTTTTGAGGTAATTTTATGTCACCCTAGAAAACTTTTTTATGATTTAAGGATGGAAATAGTGGTAGAAATTAGGATAAGTCTTACTTATTTGGATTATTTATGGAAATTTTTTATTAATGATGTGGTTGGGGAAATTCTGAGTGTTTATGGGAACATTTTTTCAAAAAATAAAAATATAACCCCCAAATATAAATCATTTATTATCAATAATTATAAATAGATATTTTCAATGAAATTTCATCTGGGGAATTTAAATATATCACTAAAAGGGTGGAAATACATTCATTTCATAATTTTAAGAAATATTCTATTTTTTTCTTTTAGTTGGGGAAGTAAAAATATCTTTCTTATATTTTTCAATTATATCCACCCATCACATTGATGTGAGATAAATTCCACATTTTGGTATGGATTAAAGCATCACATATTTGTTACATAAGACTTGATAATTACTCGTCAACTATATCTAAGACACATTCCCATACATTCTAACTATAAGGGATCATTTATTATGAATGATTTTAAATTATAAAATATAATGTGAGTTTTTATCTTTTATGATTTTAATGAGAGTAACCATATTGATTTTTATTATTTAATGGAAGGAAATTTTTTCATTTTGGAATAATAATTTGATGTTTAAATTTGAATTTTTGAGCTTTGATATTGTCTTAGATTTATAGGAGCCTTACTCCACTTCAATATGGTTAATATAGAATATATTATTTGAATATAAATTTTCTTCCTAAATTATTAATCAATTTTTTGTTTTATTTTGTCAAATGGAAGAAATGAGATGGTTATTCATGGTGAATATAAGTAGATTCGATTATTTTCGACCTGAATCAGACCATAATCATTTTCAATTTCCAAATTTATTTAAATTATTGTTGTATTTTAAATTGATATTTAGATATTATGTTCTAATTTTTTGATCTATTTTTCAATCTCATTACATAATTAATGAAAACAAGATGATGATAATGTAAAGGTAAGTACATTACTTACATCCTACTAATGGAAAAAGATACTCCTTTTAAGGGAGTATTTCCCTTTTCTCTCTTTTTTGGAAGTTAAAAATATTGAACTTTTGTATGTTACCTTTATTTGATGAGATCTATATATTTTATTAAAATTTGTGCTTAAGGATGGTTGTAATTTCTTTAATTCTGATATGAGTGTATTAATATATATGTTTATATAGAATTAAATATGTTTTTAATATTTAATTTCTATCTACAATTGTAAATACTAAATCTCTTTTTAATATTTTGTGGGATTTTGTCCAAAATATAAAGTATTTTAGCTTTTTTTTACCTCAGTGAATTCTTCGGTACATATAATATAAAGTCTTTATTAACTATAAGTGTTTTTGCCTCCTTAACTGCAGAGTTAATTATTGAGAACAATGTTTTTCTTTACGTGTAGTGGAATCATATTTATATATCCAAAATTGTATGTCAAGAAATATGAAGAAAAAATCCTAAAATTTTTTCAAATTTGTTTATTCTTGAGTATTTTATTTCATACATAGTGAGTGTACATTTTCCAAAGATGAAATTTTTTTGACTAACTTTGAGGTGGATAATTATTTTTATTTTTTTCTATATATTTAATCTAATAACATCTTATACATTTTCTCCTTGTAAAATCTATATTTGTGAAATATTTGTAGTACTTTTTACTTTTTCAATTAAATTGTAGATTATTTATTGGAATTAATATCATAAATTCTATACTCAAGTTATTTTAAAATTAAATCCTAACTCATGGATGAGTTTGATTGCATCGATGTTGATGGGTTAGATTGTTTTAATTATGTTTATCTATTATTTATTGATTAAACTAACTCATCCATAATTATTAGTTTCTTTTATTTAATTAATTATTTCTCTACATAATTATTGGTTAATTATTGAGTTGTATGTGTGTTAACTATGTAGATAAAGAGAAATTTGTATGAACACATGAAATCTAAAAAAATGTAGTTCAATTATTTTTATTAATTTAAAATTTTATTTATATTTTAAAAATAGAAAACAATTTTTTTATAAATTTATTGATTTTTGGGGAGTAAAAATATATTTTTTAATAGTAATATATCAGGGAGGAAATAATTTTTTAATAAAATATTCATTATTGACACAATAATAATTCATTTTCAAGATTAATTATCATCTTATAAGTATACTTAATTAATTTATTAATGAAAAGTAATGTAATAAGTGTAGGGAAAATAAAAACTTTAAAAGGTACTTGTTCCAATAAATATTATTTAATTCATACTCTAACTATTACAATTAAATTAGAGTCAAATACAATGAGGAAAGAGGTGTTCTTTTTTATTTTATAAAATCTAAAAAAATGAAAATCATGAATGGGAAAATGTTTGGATTGATGAATGTGTGTGTGATATCAATGGATAGAAGACAATTAATAGTAAAGGGTAAAAAAGGAATATTAATTATCAGAAAGGCTATGAGTTAGTGGATATCAGGTTGATTTGGATTAATGAAAATGATTTCTATACTTATAAGGGATTTTATCATCATTGTGCATAAACAATATGAAATTGTTGTTAGTTTTTCCTCAATTTCATTTAGTTGACCCACATTTTATATATTTCCATTCACTGAATAACGCTTTTCCAACAAAAAATAAATGAATGAGTTATTATTTCAAATGTTACAATCTTGTTTGATGAAGATGGAAAACCGAGTTAAATAATCTGGTTTAACTATTTATGAAGAACACTTGAGAGAAGAATTTATAGAAGTAGGATTGAAAACTTTATTAATGAAGTAGGGATACTTATTTGAACAAGCCACGTATAAAGAGAATAATTAGGCTCCCATATGTATATTTAAAATAATGAAAAATGAAAAAAATTAATAAAATGAGATAAAAAATATTAAATGGGGCCATTATTTAATATTAAAGGAGAAGGATGTAATTTTTTAATAAAATAATATAATGATATTTTAGGGTAATTCTATAAGAGACCAAATTAATGTGGTATAATTCATGTATCTAGATAATGGAAATTCAGTATTTTGTTTCAACTAGATGTAGTGGAAAAATATATTCAATTATTTAGAGATCATTTTAAGAGGAAGTATCAAGAATTTTGGGGGATGATTTCTACATTAAACTTATTACAAATTACATTTTACATAACATGAGTTTTCTTTGAAGTTGAAAAAATTAAATGATAGATATATAAGAGTGAGAAATACTCTTTATTGAGAATTATTTTTTTTCCATTCACTCACTTATTATTCCTTATTTATTCAATGGAATTATTATAAGATTTATTTTTTATAATGTTCATTTGGGGCTAAAATTCATGGGCGGTAGACTAAAATAGATGGATAATATTTTTAATATTCTTGGTTATGACTTTATTGACTATGAATTATTCTTATTACAAAATATCTTACTTAAATTAATATTTTTATTATCATTAATCTAAGAATAATTGGGTGGATATTGGTAATGATGTTTTACTTTAAAGAGAAATATATTTTTTTAACATCAATAAATCAATGTATTGAGATGGTGAACCACAAAGATAACAACAGTGTTGAATTTTCATGATCATTTATCATTTTCACTTTTTTCATGATCTTATTTTTTACACTTCTTTATGTATGTATGGGTGATGGGTAGTGAATACTAAACTTGAGAATATTCAGTTGAAGTATTTAGACATAAAAATGTTGATCCTTTATTTTTTTCTAAGAAACAATATTCCTTAAAATGAATTTTTTTAATAAATTATTATTTTATAAATGATTATAGATAATATATTTTTCATATAAATGATAGTGATTAAAAATTAAATATATTTAATTTTAATTAAAAAAATTAATTTTTTCAGAAGAATAAAAAAATTTTCTATCAATACATATCATTATAGTATCACTTACCTCGTCTTCTTTCTCATTTTCTTCTTGTTTTAGTGACAAATTTTTCTACTTGTGATCTATTCACTTCTATACCACACAATTTCATCCATCCAACACATTCCCCTCCAATTATTTATTATTTTTTATCATTATAATTTTTTAAATATGAAATTACACATCGTTCAACATGGTATTCAACCCTATTTTTAATGTAATAGTTAGAGTTGGTATCTAAAAAACACACACATTCATGTGCATGTTACTGTCTAATAGAGAGGCATAAGTTTATACATAGAGAATATTATTAGGTAAAACTCATGTCTAATAATTAAATAAATTAATATGAAACATAACCATAAAAAACATAACAAGGAATAATTATGATATGATATATTTACAAATTACAAAATCATGTAATAAAAAATGAAACCATTGTTTGTTATATATACAAAATTCTTAGAATGGTCACCACAATTTTTTGGGTATATACATGATTATAATTTAAGAACAAACAAAATATATTAGACTCTACTATAAAAGGTATAAGAGAATATTTTAGTACCTATTTTATCTCTTGGTAAATCCATCATAATAATTATACTAAACAGGGGGTATTTCCCATTACCTATATCACAAAAAAATAATTCTACATATCAAAAAAGGATCACATGTGGGTTATGACTGCCAAAAAAGTTGTGCACCACTAATAGGACCATAACATAAATTGGAGACAATATATATATTCATTAATAAAAGGAAAATTAATTAACAAAACACAAAAACCCATTTCAATTTATCATATGTTATCCAGGCCACCACAAACTCCGATCCTACAAGTATCGATCAGTGGTTGAAGAAATATTCACTATTTTCCAAGGGAATACCAAGATGCACAACCAAAAAATAATATATAAAATAATTTGTCTTAGGAAAACGTTTAGTATCTAAATATAATTTAAATCCTAACGTATAAAAAATATTACGAAAGAATAACCCACATAACATGAAATACCCTTAGGAGAAACTATTGCTTCATAATAATTAGAACGTGGATATAAATTATGTACAAGGTCTAAAATATCATATCTATCATGGAAGTAATGATGCTAGATAAACATGAGACTTCCATTTATTCCATTACATCCATAAAAATAGGAAGTGAATTTAAATAATGAGGTGGGTTTAACATATCCCACCATTCAAGAACGAACATCATTACAGTATTCAATAACCATCCCACCTTATTTTCTAGAGTCGACCATTTTAAAATAACCCCACATGGAAAACACTATTTAAACCCTCAAAATCAACTGATTATTATAACTATTCACTTTTATGCATAAATAATAACCTTACTCAATCCCAAGTGTTAATTTATGATCCCATTTCCACACTATTAACTATAGAATTCCCTTGGTTCCCAATTTCCCATGTTAGAGATCCCTCTATAATAACCCCAAATATCTAATTAAATGATTCTCACAAGGGTGGAATAATCCCAAGAAACATCCTTGGAATAGATCTCACTAATCAAAATCTATATAAATTAGTTGTAGCACTACGAATAGTCATCAAACATGCTTATAAAATCACACACACACATATATATAGTAGTTCTTGTATACACATATAAATGAATGATAATAATAAAAACTGCATACCTAGATCTAAAGGACAAAGCTCATCAATGTAAAAAACTTTACTAAATATCAATACACAAGAAGGATAAAACAAAATAAAAACCCTCTAAATTAGGTGTTTAATAAGGATAAAGAAAAAATAATGAGAAAAACCATTATTTTAGATTATATGGGCTTATTCTTACCAAAATTTGAAGAAAACATCTAATAAATCATGATAAATTCCTGAAATAAAACTTAAGGTCTCACTATATAAATGAAAATACCTTGAAGGGCATGTTTGTCATGGATAGAGTGGATGAGAAGAGAAGGGGGTTTTACATAAGATTGTAATATGATATTTAAAATATTCCCTTATGTTTTAAGAACATATAAACCACCATTTACCTATTAAAATTTTACCGAATACCTAGTTCAATATTATCTACCTAGTATAGTCCCTACTTGTTATCCTATAGGACTCTGGGGGATAATGCAATGATAATTTCCATGGGGTACCTGGTGACCTTGCACTCTGTACCCGAAGGATTAGACTACTATATTTCATTATTAATGAACTCAAACCCATACTTTATTCCATAAATAAATCTAAAAAATACTAATCCAATTTTAAAAAATATAAAATTACTCAATTTAATGTTGAGTAATAAATTCAAATTTTGATTTAGTATTAGGAGTTTGTTACGAAATCCCCTTGGAATTCTCATCCTCAATAATTATCTCTATTAATACTCATAAAATAATTTGTACCATTGGGATCTCATTAAATATTATATCTCCCACTCCTCTTATTGTATCTGTTTCACCTATTATTGTTTTTGAAAATTTAGAATTTTCGTTCCATGAATAACATTCTCACACTAATACAGAATATATATATATATAACTAAATATAACAATATAAAATGTATTTTAGATGGCTACATGACTATGAAATTTTGAGTTGATGTAAACCTAGTTTCCAAGTTCAGTTGGCCACTAGGACCTTTCTAGTGACACCTTGGAATGTACATTGGTTTAATGGAGAATATTTTGGTCTCATATTCAACATTTTTAGTGGGGGTGTTATTTCTCACTCATGAACTCTATTATGGATTTACGACATGTTCATGATTCATTCCCAAATCCTTGTATTAGATCAGTTACCCCTATAATAACTATCTGATAGAAACCTTGCCTCTATGTGAGTATCTATATGTATAGTAGGCTCTCTATAATTCTATTATTAGTGAATTTGGAAATGGTTCAATTCCACATAGTTAGGAACTCTATAATTTATTAACATTCATGGAGGTAGTGTGTGTTGTTGAGTTGGGATTGACACTGTGATTGGGGCTTCTTGTATATCCTAATTAATGCAATCAAAACCCATATAGTTTGCTAATAATAAATTGGAAATTTTATATTTTTGAAATTCACATGAAAATTTATAGTGTCATTCCTTTTAAGATCATGTATCCCTGACCAATTGAAGTTACTTTTTTATCATAAATTTAACACCAAGTGAAGTTCCTTTTATGGTAATGCATCAGGGACCTATTCTAAGCAGTTTAATGTTGTGTGGAGTGTACTAATAAAAGAAAGGTTTCTGAAAATGGATAGTGATATATTAACACATTGGGGGAATTTTTAGTTTACATCATATCGAATATTACCCATTGAGAAGGAGATGTGTTACTCATGTGGAGCATGGATTGGTGAAGCTGAGTGGATCATAGGGAATATGGCCCTTTGGAATGGGATTCACAATGTTTATTTTAAATTGAGGATATAGTTTCATAGGGAATATATCTCATGGAAATAATGGTCTTCGTTGTTGTGTATTAATTAATAATATTTCCTAATGTAAATTATTTTTTTGGATATTTTCGGTATGATCCTCATAGAGGCATTCTATATATAATAGTTGGCATATATCAGAGATTGCATACTTCATGTTTCTCATTTTATGGTCATGTGATAGGATTATACCATGCAATTTAACATCATTTTGTTAGTTATTTTCATGCAATTTTACATCACGCAATTAGGTTGTATGTATATTCCAATGGGAGAATATAGATGATCCATAAGGTATTACTCATTAGGGATACCAATGATTCATTAATGAGTCACATGAATGATATCATTAATTCTCGAATGATTAGGGAATATTTTTATTAGAAGTATCATATATATATTCTCAATTATTATCTATTAGTTGATTGAGGAAGGATGAGTCGGCCCATGGTGAATATTGACTTATGATAATGGGATTCCTCATACACCGGATAGGATATCAATATATGTGTACGAATGAAATGAAGACATGTGAAGGACATAAACATAAAAATAGGAGGCCTTTTATCTCTAACTATCTCATAGAGTGGGCCAATGAGACCCTCTAGGTGTTGGTTTTCACTAAATACTAGATAGAGGTTTGCTAAAATGGGACTTGTGAGTTAAGAGACGATTTACTAGTATCCTTATAAGATAGAAACTTATTATCAAATTAATACATGAATATAAAATCTCTATGTTCCCTATTATTCGAGTATAAAAAATAGAAATCATCCATTATAAAAATAATAGATGATCAAAAGTGTTTCACACTGATGTTCATGGAATGATGTTATGTCTTAGGTGGCTATAGAGGAGCTCTGCGATAATTCCACATAATAATGATTATGAAATGGATAGTGAGTTCTTGTATGGTTTTTTTGGCAATTACGTTAGCCTCTTTGAGAGACATAAGAAAGTGAGATGTCCCAAAGAGTTCCAAATTGGATTAGCATTGAATTTTCAGAAAATTGGTGCTTGAGTAAGAGATTTGGGGGGATTTAAACCAATGTTGGAGACTTGTGTGAATTTGAACCCATATAAGAAAACATGGGAATATATCACCCAAATTAGAATCTTGAGAGAATGGGGCCCCTAGTGTAAGACTTAGTTTAATGGACAAACTAGTTGAATACTAGACATAATGGGGTCCATATTGTAAGACTACGGTGAAGTGTTTCTCTAGTGGGATACTAGGGTAAATGAGGGCCCTATTAGAAGACTAGGGAAAATTGTCATTGAAGTGGTAATTTAGATGAATTTCCACCATAATGGGTGACTAATGGGAATTGTTTTCTTAGTTAATAGCACGATAATAGTGTTACCAGGTTTTAAGGTAAGGGTAAATTGTCACCATGTGTTGTTCTCTTAGAGAGATGGGCATGTGGGGCCTTAGTGTGGATAATGGGGGGTGGTCCATTACCATTATTATGGGAGACTATGAGAGAATTGGTTCCTTCATGATTTTTTTGGTTATTTTAACCTTCATGTAACTATATTACTCTAAAATACTGGTCATTTCCCCTTAATTTTTTGCTTGATAACTCACCTGATGTGAGAAAAGATGTCCTAGGTGAAGTGATATTTTTGACTCCATTTGGATTCTCTAATGGTGTCAAATAAGGACCCATTGGGGTATATTTATTGTCCATGTGTTACTTGAGTGCATATCACAGCCATACAATTGTTGTTCACTCTAGTCAGTAGGGTGCAGGTACAAGGAAAAGCATTTTGATATATGGAATTGGGAAATACAGCTGAGCACCTAGACCTATGTTCCTTCTATGTTCCAGATAATGAACTTAATCCTCCTAATTCCCATTGAAAAAGGGTGCTAACGCAAATATATATATATATATTTACTTATAAATATATATAAACTCACATACATACATAAATATACTCAAATACATATTATTTTATATAAATATATACAAACATACCTAAATAAACACATATATATACTTTAATAATATATATAAATAAATACAAATGTCATTAAATGTAATTATATATAACACATGAATATATATAAATACACACACATAGAAATAATATATATATATATATCGATATATGCACACACACACACAAATTTACATACATACATACTATTATACATAAATATACATAATACATATAAGTATCCATATATGTATATATTCAACTAATATTTTAATATATTTAAATATATATATATATATATATCTGTATAAATATATATATATATATATTTTTGCAATTGAATATTTTCATATATATTTATATGAATTTCTACAATTTTGTGTATATTTATATATATTTGTTTATATTTATAAATATTTTTAAATAATTGTCAGTATTTTAATATATACATATATTAATTTTAGTTCCAATTATTTATATATAAATATATATGTATTAATTTAAAAGTATTACTTATAAATTAATATTTATAAATTAATAAATAATAAATAATTAATATTATTTACAAATCCATTATTACTAATTATTAATATCAACAAAAAATAATACTTTGTAATTATTAATTATAATTTTTTCATATTAAAATTTTATTAATATATATATATGAAGCAACACACCCCATATATATATAATTAAATATAAGATGATTAGAATTTTTTACTACATTAGGGGGTAGTTTGTAAAAAATTACCACTAAATAAAACAACAAAATTTGTATTTTTTTAATATGATGTTATTTTTTTAAAAAAATAAATATATTTTATCATTGGGAACATATTTCAACATCCAGACAAAAATAACGAATCTATTAAAGGATTTTTTTTAAAAAAATCTAAATAGTAAAAAATTTTAGATGTTTCCACTAAATAAAACAATAATTAACATTTAGTGGTAGTTTAAAAATCACCACTGAATAGTTTTATTTTCAATGTAATATGATTATTGGAAAATAAAAACTCACTATTTCACACCCCTTAATTATATCCAATTGTAAATCCATGAAATGTCTCACCAAACATCATTCCTATCAATATTATTACCCACCCTGTTCTTGGTACTTAATATTAAGTGAATCCACAACAACTTTCCCTATTCCTAGGGAATAATCCATCTTAAAATCACATTTTTAGAGGGACTCAACCCATAACTTATTATATGGATTCGAATATCTCTATAAAATTATGTATCACAAGATATTATAGTTCATGTAGAGAACATATTTTTCTCCAATGAGATAGTGTCACCAAAACATTCAATAATAGACGACAACTTCTACCTACATATAGTGTTAGGTAATTTTACATAAGGAGTCTTAATTGATAAGAGCTATAAGATACCTCCCTATTCTCCTCCACCAATATAAACCCTGGTACAATCCCTAAAGAGTTATAATAGATGGTGAATCCCTTAACCAGATCATAAAAAATCAGCTTTGTATAAGATATAATCCTCCCTTAAAACTCCTAAAATATGACATCATACTGAACTATCTACTCAAATTTTAGATCTTTGTTGTCTTATACATTCATTGGTGCTTCCGATAGGGTGAAATCAAGAATAAACCGTCTATAATAACCTTAAATTTACAAAAACACCTAATCTGAAAAAATAAATTTGGACTGGCCTAATAAGCCACTGCCTTTAATTTCACTAAAACAACTAATTTTTTTACATAGATATGACATGACATAGTAAACACACCACTAAAATCCAAAAGTTGAACTTTATGATCCTTCCAATGAGGTGATTATAATGAACCAAACCATCAACCCATGACTTTACAAGGTTCTAGGTTCTAGAGATTATAGTAGCAGTGTTAAGGAAGGAATATATGAGTCGGAGATAGAATTTTAGTCGGAGGAGTAGTTTGTGGGAAGTATGTTTCGGCAGTAGTATAGATCATAATAGACGATGGGGGTTGTTTTTTTTGGTACTTTTATTTTACTGTAGCTAAACTATAGTATATAGTTTTTGGTGTGGATCCTTAGAGAGGTGAGTTGGCTATTCTATATATTTCATGGTACTTGTTCCATAGAGCTTAGTTTCGAGAATACATTCTTCATAATGGCTGAATTCTACATCATGGTGGTTTTACATTATCTGTGGTCTTTGACCAAATTTATTAGATATATGGAACAATATTATCCATTTTTCATGGATATAGATGTTATTAGTGCCATTATAGAGTGTTCCATTTCTTTATGTTATAGTTCCACTCATTGTCTACCTATTTAAGTCAAAATGTAAGTTGATGTTCCATGGTTTTCTAATTTCTTTGGTTTTTATAAATTTATGAACCCCTTTTAACCCTATTTCTACTTACATTTCTTACCAGTTTTTTGGAACTCCCAATCTATCCATAAGATTTATCTCATCCCACATTCTTTGGCATTCAACCACAACCTTGGAAGATCAATACTTGGTGATTCTAAGAATGTTCCTTATCCCCTTTTCCATTACTTGTTCTTTATTATAGGGAGGGTGTATTTGAGTAGATGGTTTGGTTTATGGGTAGTGAAAAGGAGGTATGTTTATGGGGATTGTTTTTTCTAGGTTTTCTATCCAACTGTGGTGTGATATTGGTTATTAGGATGTATTTTCTTGATTTCATCCTTACACAATGATATGGAATTCTTATTTGAGGTAGGATATCACTTTTCTCTACATTATATTTTTCTATGTGGGGATTTCATGGTTTTATCATCCATCGAATGGATATTAAATGTTTTTTTTTAAATAAAAATAAATGAATAAATATGAATTTAATCGGAACAATGGGTAATTAAATGTTTATGGATTCTATAATTTTTCCAATTTTATCATTCTCGCTTGTTTTTATTACTGAAAAATAATGTTTGGGTACATTGTCTGTAATATAGTAATTTTCAACTATGAGACCCTTGATTTGATTATTTGATTGTGTTCACCATGAAAAACAACGGTAGAAACTTATATATGGCTAATGAATTGGATACATGTGGAAAAGTATAATTGTGTGATAATACCCATGATAAAAAAGGAATATATGTTATGTAAAATTATTTGAATGAGAAATTATAGTAAATGTAGAAGTTTATATATCTTATTATGTGTTGATGTGATTATTTTGTTTTGTGGTGTGTTGTGCATAGATCTTGAGGGGATTTACCAATAATGGTAGCAACTGTTTTTGGGTAAGAAAGTGTTGGGAAGTGAATCCATGGTTAGTATCCACAATATGTGTTTTAATAGGGTGTATGATGCTTCAAATGTGTGGATATTACGATGAGATGGTTATGTTGTTTTGAATACATGATATATTCCATGATTCCATGATTTTTGTTTTATTTGGTGTGGATCAGATGTTGTCTGGTGTGGTCGTGTTATTTACCAGGTTATCCAAGGAATGAATTAGAAATACTAAAATAGAAATGACATGGGTTGGTACATATATAATCATTAATAAACATTGAATATGAGAAATGGTTGAAATTTATTTATTGTAATTTTATTAAATATATTGAATGATAAAGGTATTGGTTTTGTTAAGTATTAACCAAATGGATTCATGAAATGATTTTGGTTGATAACTTAGTAAAATATAGAAATCATTTAACTTGTAGATGAAATTTGGTTTATATGTGGCTTGTTTGTGTGGTTTGTTGCATTAGTGGTGGAAGTGTATAGTGGTGGAGATTGTGATATGTTTTTTTGGTGTCTTGTGATATGTTGTTGATCTTGTTATGAAACCATATAATGGGATTGTGTGTTATGTATCTATATTTTTTTCGTGTTACTTTTATATTCACCCAACCATATTAATTGTTATGTTCTAACAACAAAATGTTTTGGTATGTGTTTTTTATAACATTTTGATGGTGATGGGTGGATTTATGGGTACCCCCTCTTCCCCACTCTCTATTCTAGGAAAGGTTATTATGAAGAGGTTGTGATGGATTACTATTATAGTGAACCAGGGGTGATTATTTATGAGAGGATGTTGTGGTTTATAGTGGCAGTCATTCATGGTAGGTGGATGAAATAGGGTTGATATCATTCATATTTATGTTTTCTTACCAACCATGGTTATGGATTTGGTTATGGTATAATTATGATGTAATGGTTATGGAATAAAGTATGATTGTGATGAAGTTGTGATATAGATCTTGAAATTATTTTATTGCATTAGATTTACTAATTTGATGTGCTTTATAATGGTATGAAGTTGATGGATATAGAATGTATGAGTGCACTATGACATAAAAATTTAGGGTGAGAGTGGAAAATTAACTAAAAATATGTATAGGTAAACCTTTATCAAAATGATTATTTTTAATATTATTATACATTGATTTTTTATTTGATGATTATACCATGGTGATGTTTGGATTTTTTTTGACCTTATTAGGTGAATGTCGGTTCTATTTTTTGTTCTCTAGTTCATTAGTATAAACATTCCACCTATGCGTAAGAGACCTTGGGTATGATTCTATTAAGTATATATGTTATGATTTCCCTATATATATAAAAACCATTTTTGGGGATTCCATGAGAAAATTGTGTCATTACCCTAATTCCAGTAGCTAAAATCGATGGTTAATTTATTTTCATGGAATAAGATACAAGAAATCTCACCCAAATTACTGAATAATTTAGTAGTATTGGAAAACATTATACATACTAGAATTACAAATTAAATATGAAAACATAAAACATAGCATAGTATTTTTTATGATAAAACTATTATTATATTTATATAATCCATGCATATTAATCATAAAACTCTTCCTATAATCTCAGGGAATGGAAACATAAGAAAGGGGTGAGCTCAATGCATAGTAAGAGCATGTGTACAAAAAAATATAACAGGGAATGAATAAGATGGAAAAAAATGATGATCAGTTAATTATATAACAACATGTGCTAGAAACTCATCAATGGATAGTTGGTCAAATAATCATGTGGAAATTAATAAATGAATTCATAATGAGGGAATTCAGAATGACAAACATCTGAAACAAACCATTGGGGAATTAAACAAGAAATAAGAAATAAATGGGCAAGCCATATACCAAAACACATTCTAGTATTTATCATGAGACTTATAGATTCATCATGGGTATATTCCAATCCCTTTCTATGACTAACTATTTCCAATTAATTCTTCTTATGAATAAATAATAAAACTGAAATAGCATGCTTTAATGATCAATAACTATCCATATTGTAAGAACTATTAATAGGAATTTCAATAATTTCTCCCAGTCAAAATGATCATAAACCCTATGAATAAATATAGTGTATGTAATCATTATAGTATATACCAATCATAAGATTCAAAAAAGGATGTAGACATAAGCTAAAATACTTCAAAAATTTTAGAAGAAAATCTCTTGAGGAATATAACATTTTTACTATGACAATGACTTTTAAAAATAAATAACTATGCACATAATAATGAAATATTTTTTATTGAAAATAACATTATAGAATTTTACTGAAAGATTCAATGCATTTAAGAATAGTGATGGTGGATAATTATTTTCATTTCTTATAATTTTTTAAAAATTCCTTTTAAACATTTTTATGAAAAATCACAAAGTATATTTTTTGGAAAACTACAAAAATATTCATTTTAAAATCATTTTGTAAAAGGTAAAACATGGGTAAAAATGACTTTAATGAATAAAAATAGAATAGAAAAATCCTTCTTTAATTTTTGTTAAAATATTGGCATGGATGGTAAATTTTCCTTAGATAAGACATAAAAAAAATCATGAATAATGATGAGATTGTGACATAAACCCTTAAGTCAGGTTCAATTACCATTGTACATGTTCAAACCTCATATATAATAAATATAAATTTATTATAAATATTTTAAAAACCATAATCATCTACATCATACCATTTATTATTTACAAATATTATTTTTCACATGTTTATTTTCATTTCATTGCAAATATCACTATTTTGAGTGGTAATAGCTTAATTTTTCATCAAGGATTTGGTTCGATTGTTTCGGTCTACATACATTGATAAAGTAAAAATCATCCCCAAAATTTTAATAATGATATAAATACCATATATATACATTATAAACATATTTATAGTAATCCATAAAAGATACATATAGATGAATTACACTGTCCATGGAGAAGGTAGGTTATACGTACACAAGAACACCTTTTTCACTTTTCAATGGACTGAACAAAAGAAAGGTAAATAATAATTCCCCTTTATATAATAATTATGTCATATATATCATATATATTCATTAATTATATCTATATTACCATTTATTTAAAATATAAATTGAAAACTATTGACAACACTTCACAGAGGTGGTAGTCCACATGAACACACGAACGACCATGTCAATCCCCAATGGATTGGAATGTAAGAAAGTATATATTTAATTTCATTATTAATTTATAATTATTTAAAAATCATAAAATATACCAAATATTTATATATTAATATCCATACAATTAATTTGGGGATGCAAAATGAATTACACTGCTACGCGGAGATGATATTTCACACATACGCACAACTGATGTTTTCATTTTTTGAATAATGGAAAAGGGAATTAATATTCTTATACCAAATAATAAAATCTTATTATATATATGATAAAATAATTTTTTTTTTATTTTATGTTGGTTAAAACAAATTAAAAGTAATTGGAAGAAGAAATAAACTTTACTAAGTAGGTAAAGGTGGGTACATCTTCTTCGGTAAACTCCTCACAGATCGCTTCTCAAATGGGAACTAGTGTTTCTATTTTGGAAGGGCCAGAAACTCAAGAAACATTCTTAAGATATTAAAAGGGGTAATTGTGATGGTTTTATATCTACATATGGATAAACGTGATGTAATTAAGTAATGGTCGAGGTTTCCTTTTATAATTTTGGGAAGGGGTACTTTTGAAAATTTTAAAAATATTAAATTAATATAAATAACATTCAGGTAAAATTGTCTCCAAAATTTTATAATTTAAATATAAGGTTGATATAATTCAAAATGATTTCATTAAAGAAATTTGGAATATGTTTTTTATATTTTTATAACCCATATCACTTAATTTTAATACCAAATAACCCTTTTGAAAATTAAACTACTTTTAAGATATAATACCCTCAATGGATCAATAATGAAACTATAAAATGTAAAAAGATGCACAAATAGAACCTAATAGAGTTAATTAAAACATATCCCATTAATTTATCTTAATAAAATATTATTATTCGTTTTAAATTAATTAATAAAATATTAATTTCATAAAATACTAATAATTTTGATTTTGGAAATATTCATTTAGTTTGATTTTAATAACATTAAGAAGTTAAATGAATTAGGATAAAATGCATAAAAACCAATATAATGTGTCATTTGTATCTATAAAATACATGGGTCACATTATTTATTTTAAATTATACTAATTTTAAGGATTTTAATGTCAATTATTTCATTTTTTACTCAATTAAATAACTATTGTATCAGTGTTGTGTAAGAATTTAAGGTAATTATATGTTCAATAAAAAATAAAAATAAAATACCATGATTAATATAAATAATTTATTATCTAAAATAGTATTTATAATTGATAAAATCCTATAGTTATACCTATGGTAAAAATATTATAGTTATTAAAAAAAGGGTATGATATTTTTCACTTTTATTTGAATAAAATATTATAATGGTCATAATCTCATCAACATAGAAATAAAATGACATATAAATTAATATAGTATTATTATGTATTAAATGGAATCATAAAATAAAATTAAGTCACACGTTTGTTTCATTTTTTAGTCATTATCTAATTATTCTTTATCACTAATTACATGATTTACCCTTTACTGCAGTAACTAAAATTAAAATAGTACTATTCATGTTGACAAACCATAAAAGGTACATACTTAATAAAATTAGAAACAATTACTACAAATATGGGATTCATTATATAATATTTAATTTCAATAAGATTAATACATTAATTTAAGTTAAAAACAGAAAATTCAATAAAAATAAGTTTTCATAAAAATGAACTTTTAATTATAACTATGTTTTTATATAAAATTAAAACATAAAAGTGATTATAATGAACTTAAGGAAATTATTAATAACATAATAGAAATAAATTAATTTTATATTATTTTGAGAAGAATCTTAATTTTAAAATTCTTCAAATAAAAATATGGTTTTCAATAAAAAAATAAAATTTTTCACAATTCACTAGAAAACCAGTATTTCTAGAAAAATTCAAATCATTAATATAAATAATTTTTTGATATGATTATTTAAAAAATGAAATTAATTTTATCAAATAATTTTTTTAATATTGGAAAAAATATATAATATTTTCTCAAAAAAATAATAATAAACATTTTTGGTGAAAACGTGTAAACGACATTACTAACATTTTTGAGTTTATTTACAATGAATTAGAAAAAAAATTGTTATTGATTAAGGAATTTATTTAGATTTAATTTTTTGTAAAATCCAATTAAGGGAAGATAAGTTAATTACTATGTAGTAATATTTGGGTTAGAATAATAATATTTTAAGAGTAAATCACGATTGTTTTATGAAACGTGTTGTCTATTGTGTATTATATCGATAATAGAATTATATAAAAATATAACTCATTTATGAAATTAAATCGATAAAATAAATTAAATTTATTTGAAAATAAACATACCATAAAAATGTGTGCTTTTACATTCTTCCCTCTTTTAGAAAATTCCATCCTCAAAATTTCCAAAATGTCGCCTCATAAAAAGATTTTGGTTTCCCTTCATCAGAATTTATTCATGTTCCCATGTCACCCATTAAATCCTATAATTTCAAAAAAATATCATTACTAGCCAAGTAATATAATTCCCCAACAGTTTTTATCTAGTGTCTAGAATATGGTAGGATCTTAACAGTAAAATATATTAGTTCCAACACAATTTATTTAGAGGTGGGCACATGCATAGGGTATCGAATGTTCTTCCTCAAAAAACATATACGAAACACATCATTTACTTTAGAGAGACCAGTTGGAATTTAGAAATGGTATGAAACTGTTCTAATTATATCATGACTTTCAAAATGTCTAATGTACATGGGGATCTTTTTTATTTCATAATGAATATTATAACACCCTTCCATGGAGGTACTGCCAAGAAAATGTGATCTCCCATTTCAAATTGAAAATAATTCCTTCGATTGTTAGCATAGTTATTTTACATAATTTTAGTCACTTTATTATGAGGTTGAATATTAATTTCCATTTCTATTTTTTCCTCCACAAGTTCTAGTATTATATACTTCCTTTCACCAACATAATCCCAAATAGATGGATAACAACATATATTTCCATATAATGTGTCATATAATAATATTTTAATACTTTAATGAAATATTTTGTTATTGAAAAAATATAGAAAATGTAAATAATGATTCTAAATTCCTTTAAATTAAAGTTCTCATAACCTCGAAGTTCATTTTAATATTTGGATAGTCTTTTCAGACTACCCATCAGTTTGAGGATGATAAGCCATGCTATGATGAAACTTGATGTCAATATCCTTCTGAATAATTTTCTAGAATTTTGATGTAAATCATTGATCATGATCAGACACAATTGAAAGTGGTTCATCATGAGGTTTTACAACTTCATTAGTATACAGTTGTGAAAGGCTCTAAATAGGTAAATCTTATCTTATAGAGAGGTAATTTTCATATTTGGGGAGTTCATCAACGACAACCCATATAACATCATTCATTCTAGGATTATTTGGTAATACAATGAAAAAGTAAAAATTAATTTCATCCCACTTACATATTAAAATAGGCATAGGATTCACGACTCCTCTGTTATTCCTTCATACATCCTTCCCCTATGTACAGATCGAACATCTTGACCCATAATAGACAATTTCCAACTACATATTACGCCACAAAAAATGTCCCTTAAAATATATATAAATCATGGTGATACCAGGGTGTATAAGAAAATTTAATCTATGAGCATCATTTAAAAATTCCCTCTTTGGCACAGGCACAGAGGGAACCTGCAGACTCTTTCTAAATTTTACAACAACAGATTTAGATATGAAGACTTCTAATTTTTCATCATTTAATGCTATAATATTATTTAGATAAATCTCAACATTATACTGATATATTTTTATCTATCTAATAAATATGGTTTGGAATTCATTTGAAAAATGATTGATGTTTCCCCTTCCATAATAATTTTCATATCCATCAAAACTAAACCCATGATAAAAAGATCATTCTCAATGCTTATTTTATCCATAACTCCATGTTATTTCCTACTTAATGCATCAATTACCTTATTTTCCTTCATTAGGTGGTAGTGTATTGATCAATCATAATCCTTGAGTAGCTTGAGAAATTTACTTTGACTCTTGTTGAGATCCTTATATAAGAATATATATTTAAAATTAATATGATCTATAAATATCTCACACCATATATCATAGATATATTTTATCCATATATTTTGAGAAAATTTGATGATAGCTAACTCAAGATCACGAGTTCGATAGTTTTGTTCATGATTTATTATCTATCTTTATGCATAGCTACTAACTTTATTGATCTTCATAAGTAAACAACCAATTATATTCTATGATGCATAAATATTTATCACAAATCCACCATTTTATGATAGTATATTCAATATTGGAGCATTAATAAATATACAAATAAATTATTCAAAAAATTATTTACATTAATTTTCAGAAATGATCCTTACCCCTTTACTAGTACACTTGGTTAACATGACATCCAATCCAGATTTTTTTACAAATACTCAATAGTAAACTGCCAAACCAATAAAACTATGTACCTTAATTATTTTTATTAGTGTGGTCTATTATTTAACTACCTTTTTCACCATATTATAAAATGAGATTTTATTCATGGAGATAATATAATTAAGAAAATATAACTTATGAATACATAATTCAAAATTTCAATTTCCCATATAACATTTTATTCTAAGAGTCTCATGATTTATTTTCAAGTGATTTTCTTGGTTCGTATAGTTCATAGAATACACCAAGATATCATTAATAATTGTCCCAATAAAATCATCGTGATACTCTTTGAAAACATTTTTCATTGTCTCTGTTAAAACACAGGGAAAATTAGTCAATCCAAATGGAATTTATATAAAAACATAATGTCCATACCTTATTCTAAATGTTTTCTTCGGAATATCCTCTTTCTTTACTTACAAGTTATGATACCTATAATGAATATCAATATTTTAAAAAATGAACTTTGGGAAGTTTATCAAAAACCTCATCAATGTGAAAAAACTAAAACTTTTTATTTATATAATATCATCGATTTTCCTATAATCAATACAGAACCCTGTAAATCCATCATTCTTCTTAAAACAACGGGGGCCAAAATTTAAACACTAGGGTATATAAATATATTATTTCACAAATATTCTAGTTATTTCTTCAATTACACTAACTCCAAAGTTTCCATTCTATATGTAATCATTGATATATTTTTTTATTGAGGGATAAATAAATAGAAAACTTGGCCACATGCTCTGGTGGATTTCTAGATAATTCCATTGTAAAACGTCAATGAATTACTAAAAAATAGGTATATAATCAATTTGAGTGAGGACTTTTCCACCCATAGTTTGTGTTTACTTATATTCTTTAATAAATTCATTTATAAAATCTATTTAGGGTGGATATAAACCTGAATTAGATGATGAATTTTATCATATAAATATAAGGAATTCCACATATTCATCATGAATTTTAATTTCCATATCGTTGAAATAAATTTTTTCATCATATTTTGAAACAATTCCATATTAAGTATTATATTAAAATAAAAAATTATTATCATTAAAAAGTTGGTAAATATGGATTGTTTTTCATCATATTTGGAACTGACTGACTCAAACGTGCTACGAAGAGACTTACATTAGAATTTTTGACTGATAAATCATTTAATAAGGCAAAATTTATAATTCTAATTTTCTTGGAAAACATAGAATATATTAAATTTTTTGATGATACAAAACCAGAAAAAGAAATATCATTGTTTAAGGATATGATTAAATTAACTACCACCACACCATTGTGATATAAATCACCATCTTTTGAGATCTAGAGAATTTTTCCTTTCTCTATTGGAATTTTCAATGGTAAATTGTATTGACATTCGGGATAATAATTTTTATAGTCCCCATCTCCTTACAGTTGAAAATTTGAAAATTAATAGCTTCTTTATTTCTCTTCAATCAGTCGTCGGGAGGCTCTTCTCTCCACAATGGAATAAAAAATAATATCTTTTTTAGAAGGTACTAGGGTTTTATATTCCACAAGTATCACTTGTTGGTGAATTTTCCTTTCTCATATTCCCCAATTTTTCAATTCCATCCTCTTCATCTGTTTCATTTAATTTGAGTGAAAGGAAATAAGAAATTACTTTTTTACCTTAATAACACATGAGATTATGTCATTGTGTGATGAAAGTGTTAGAGTATCCACTACACTTTGAAGTTATATGTTTAAAAAAATAAAATAAATTCAAAATATTTATCCTTATATTACATATTTAGTTTTCAAAAAGACTTGGTAATTTTAAAAAAATGTATTTAAAGCACTTTCCACATCCATTTATTTTAGAAGAAATATATTTCTATCCACATACACTCACTATTCACCTGGAACATATTTTCCAAGTAGTGTTCATTAATATGCTTTTGTTACATTCTCAAAATTTCATCCTAATACTTAGTATTTTGAATCAATGGCCACCATTTATCTGCATCCCCTAAGAGACAAAAACATCCACAATAACCTAATCCCTTTCATAACATCCAAATGAAATAAATATCATATCTTAGGAACTTATCCAATGAATGATGGATTTTTATGATGCATTAATGATAATGTACAATTTTGAACTATTAAAAATGTTAACATAAATTAAAAAATTATATATAACTAATATTAATATCATAATCATGGTTTCATTTGGAATATTCTCAAAGTCCTTTCTTGGGTAACATTTCCCAAATCTACCTTTTCAAAAACTAATTACTTAATTTTCCTAATAAACTTTCTCTAATACAAACTATCAAAACTAGATTACAATATCCTAGAAGCAGTGGTTAATTTATTTTCATGGAATAAAATACAATAAATAACTTCTAAAAGGACAAAATAGTATAGTAGTATTGAAAAAATAGATATACAATTTAATTGCACATTACAATTGAAAATGTAAAATAAAATGTAGTGTTTTCTGAAAAAACTATATTATTCTCTTTATTATATCCTTATATATAAATAATAAAATACATTCTATCATACTAGGGAAAAGGAAACATAATAATGGTGTGAGATCAGATGTTCAGTAAGGGTACGCCTAGAAGAGGAGCAATAAATGAATGAATGATAAGGCATGAATAAAGGATGATAAAGTAACTCAATAATCACATAACCTAGAAGCTAACAGATAGATATTAAATTAAATAATCACATATAAATTAATAATTGAATTCAAAATGATGGAATGCATAATACCAAACATCTAAAACATATTGTCAAGGCCTTTTCAAGGATATCTGAAAATTAATGTGTATGGAATTGGCCAAAACCCAATATAGTTCATGAGATTTAATGATGATTGGAGAGGATATATAGGGCCCCACCCATCACTTAATAAGTCAAATTTATTAGTCATGTTAAAAAATAATACAACTGAATCAATATTCCAAAAAATAATAATTTTCCATATTGGTGGAAATATCATATAGAATATCAATACTTTACCCATGACGAAATGATCATAAATTATCTGATGAAATATGGTAGATGGTATGATAAAATTATATCCTCAAAATAGTATTAAATAATGGTTTTTTACATACACGAAAAAACATTATAAAATTTATAGGGATTTTTCATGATGAAAATACAATTTATACTATGAAAATATCTTTTTAAAATCTAAAAAATGTGTGAAAAATAAATAATTAAATTTCATTAAAAGAAAAATAAAAATTTATAATAAAATCATAAAATAATTGTGGCATCATGATGGTGGGAAATTCCAATCATGTGGCATAAGCTAAAAACATTACACTGACAATTTTCGTGAGAAAAGTCACAAAGTACCACATTTAGAAATCAAAAAAATATATTTCATTCAATCTATTTTTTAATAAGAAAAAGTTGGGTAAATATGACTTTAAAAAATTATAGTGAAATAGTAAAAACATTTTTAATATATTTTTATTAAATATGTATGTGGAAAAAAATATTCATCTACTGAAACATAAAAATGAACAGTATTAAATAATAATCTAATTGTGAAATAATCCCTTGCCTTATGTTCAATTTACTTTGTACATGTTTGAACCTTATATATAATTAATAATGGTTTATTATAAATCTATTAAGTAACCATAATCTTATATATAATACCATATATTATTTACATATAAAAATTTTCACCTATTTATTTTCAATTCGTTGTTAAAATCACGGTTTTTGGTGGTAAATACATCATTTTTATTTTATAGGATCTGGTTTATTAATTTTTCTCCGTGTACATTAATCAAGGTTAAATAATATCCATAATTTTAACAATTATATATATATATATATGTCATATATATTCATTATATACATATGAATAATAATCCATAATATATAGAGATAAAAAAATGTATTGTACGGTTCACGGAGACAGTATGTTGTACGTACTCAAGAATGTAGTTTTAACTTTTAAATGGACGAAACAAAAGAAAGGTAAATAATATTTAACCATTAATGATTCATTATTATATCATAAATATCATATATATACATTATATCTATCATTATTACTATCCATAGAAAATAGAAATGAAAAAAAATCACACCGTTTCATGGATGAGGTAGTCCACATGTACGCATGAATGACACTATAGTATTACAAAATATTTGAAGGAAAAAAGGGTGGTATAATATTATTAATATCATTGTATAAAATTTTTAACATTATTATATATGAAAATTATCTCAATATTTATAACCATTCTTGTAAATTTGTGATCAATAATGAATTATACTACTATGTTGAGATGGTAAGTCATATGTACACACGAGGGATGTTTGTGCATATTGTGTGATGTAAAAGTGATGTAATATAGTTTCAACATAATCATAATAATATATAATTATATTTACTATAATTTGATTATTATTTTAGGATGGTTACAACACATTAACAGGAAGTAGAAGAATAAATAAAGATGAAAGAGTTAGTAAAGACAATTACCTCTTCTACGGTGAACACCCTTTAGATCAATTATTAAGGGATATAAAGTTTGTTTTTTGGAAGGTAAAGGACCACAATAAACATTATAAATAAATTTTTAAGAGATATGGGTAGTTTTATGTCAATATATATGGATAAAGGTGGTGTAAATATGTAATGGGGGGGGGGGTTCCCTTTTATAATTACAGGGAGGAGAACTTTCGTAATTTCTTAAAATATTAAATTAATATACATTATTTTTCATTTAAACTTATCTCCAAGTAGATATAATTTAAATATAATCTGTATATAATTATAAAACTTTTAATTCAATATATTTGTACATGTATTGGACATTGTTTCACCCTTATCTTTTAGTTTTAACCCCTGTTATTCGTCTTGACAATTATCATACTATTAAAATTTTATACCCTTTAAGGTTAAATAATGTTACTATAAAATGACAAAATACCCATAAATGGTACATTTTATATTTAATTAAAAATATAATGTAAATTTGGAAAAAAATAATTTTTTAATTTTAATTTTAAATAGTTTTATAAAATTTTATTTTCATAAAATATTGATAATATTGACTTTAGAACAATTTATCTAGTTTGACATTAATAACCTTAGTACAAAATATTTAATTCAGATATATAGAATCAAAACATTAAAATATGTCATTTTTATCTTGAAACAACCTATTTAATTTTAAGTATTATAAATTATAAAAAAATTTATGATTTTAATATCATTGATATTATATTTCTATTAATTATATAATTATGACATCATCGTTGTGTATGAATTTATGATAATTATTTCATCACCAAAAATTTAAAAAAAATTACCATGATAAATATAAATCATTTAAATTTGAAAATATTAATTATAGATAAGAATAACCTATATATATATAAATATTAAAAATATTTTATTTATAAGAAACAAGAGTGTGAAATGTTTGAGTTTTTATTTCATTAAACATTACAAAGGTCATAATCTCATCCAAATTGAAAAAAACCATATGATAAAATATTGGATGCGTATTCATGGAATTCAAAGGTTAAAAAATTATATTAAGTTTTAGGTTCATTTTATAGTCCTTATCATATTATTTTTAACCGTTAATTACATTATTTACCCTTAACCATGTTAACAAAAATTAAAATAGTTACATTTAATATTGTCCAAAAATAAAAGTGGCCAATTTTCTAAATTTGGACCTCATAATTTTAAATATGGGATTCATTATTGAATATTCAATTTAAATAATTAGTATAAATTAATTTAATATTAGTACGTAAAATACAACAAAAATAAGTTTTTCAGAAAAATTCCTTTTTATGTATAAAAATGTTTTCAAACCAAATTCTACTATAAATGTGATTAAAATTAAAATAATTTAATAATTAAAAATTTAATATAAATAGTTTTAATTTTAAAATATTTTAAAACAAAAAAAATTACTCTTTAAAGGCTTGAAATAAAAAAATTTTATTCAATAAAAATTAATATTTTTTACTATTCATGGGAAAATCGATATTTTTATAAAAATATCAGAAATAACACTAAAAAAATTAATATAATATGGTTACAAACAAATGATATTAATTTTATATTTTAAATTTTATAAAAGTTGAAAATAAATAATTATATTATTTCGTTATGAAAACTAATTAAAACCACTTTTGGTGAAAACATATAAAATAAGTTTACATAAATTTGATAGTTTATTTCATAAGAGTTAATAAAAAATTATTTATGAATTCCATTATATATATATTTCATAATATCATTAATCTTATTCACACCATTCAATTTAGCAGCTATGTTATAATGTTTGTTTCCTAATAATAAAATTTAAATATTGTATATTAGTTAGTTTAAGCATAGTGTCACATGTTGTATACATTATCAAACATAGTATTATTTTAAAATCTTATTGTAGTGTGTACCATAAGATATTAAAGAATTTAAATTTATTTATAAATAATCATAATAAAAAATATTGGGTTGCCACACATTCGGGACTAGGTTAGACATCTCAATCAGGGATATTTGAGTTTTTATTGAGTTACTACCATATGAATTGCCTTTTGGTTTCACAGGGAGAAATGTTTATGCTTTATGATATTGTTTATTCATTGTGGGTAAATTTTATTTTTCCCCTTTATATAATGAGATGGATTTTTTTATATATATTATATCATGATTCTTTATTTATTATTGAGGGTGATTCATTACATATGTGAGATCTATGTACCCTTGGTGTTATTCACCAACCAAAGGCATACACAAGGTAGGTCTCGAGGGGTAATTATATCTCTTATTTCATTGTTGTCCTATGAAGGGTACGTTTGGAGCGACAGTTTAATGGCCAAGTGTTATGAAGGTTTTAGTTTTAAGGATATGATTGATCACAGGGTTAGGAACTTATGAGGATTTCATGGGTTAGTAGAAAAATGGTATCTGAGGAGTTTAGTGTGTGATTTAGATGAAATATATTGGTTAAGACATGATATTTTAGGGGCCCTATCTTATAATTCAAGGAATATTAATTTTATTAAATGATCTAGTGATGTGGATCCACATACAGTGTACATACCAATGTGAGGTACGTGAATCATATTTTATTCACTCATGATTGAATTAAATGGTTTTAAGAAGTTAGAAAATAAATGCATTTTTTTATATAAGTTCTGAAATTTCATGAGAATTTATTTGACTATTACATTTATATTGTTTCTACAAAATTGTGTTTTTCATTTAATTTCTCATGTCAAATGAATGGAATGACTAAAATGGTGATCAGAAAACTATTTGAAACTTTTTTAGGATTGAATGTGTTATTTTCATGCTTCTTTTACCTGATTATTTATGATTTTAATTTTTATTATACTATTAAAATGTATATCATATTAACTTATCTTCTTAATTATTGAATTTTTTACTAAGGCATGATTAGTGTAGTCTTTTGTGAGTAGCGATGAAGTTTTGAGAAACCTTATGAAACATTTTACCATGATTATAATTCATACAACCATTCTTAAATGAATGTTTCAAAAACATAAATCATAGTATTCAAATTCCCTTTCCATGTTGATATGTAATTAATTGTTTTTCATTCACGGTGCATCATAAGTTTGTGTTATAGGCTTATTAAGGAAGTCATATTTGTATATTTAAGCACTGAAATTACTGGACAATTAGTATCATAATTATTGAAAATTAATTTAAAATAAAAAAACCTTGACTTGAAAAACTAAATTAATTCTTTTTTAGAATGAATGTAGTTTTGTAGTTTCATACCACTAACATATTTCAATACATAATTTTAAATTCATAGATTAGATGAAATCTTGGTTCATTTTTTATATCTACATCTTTTAAAATGTCAAGCCTTCTCAACTGTAACTATTAAAAATCTGAATATTTTTGGAAATCCAAAAATATTTTTCATTTTATAATAACACATAAGAGATTCATTATGAAGTGATGGTTCATGTTAATGAACATTAAAATGTTAATTTCGTGTCATCTATTTTTCTTCAAATCATGATATATTTCATTCATGTGTTATAAGTTTATTTTAATGAAATTTTTGGATAATTTATTCTGAGAAATTGATGAGCATGGTTTAGGGAAACCGATTGAGATTTTCAACTATTTTATATGGTTGATAATATTCATCCATGATTAGAAAAATTCTTATTACCGAAATAGTTATTCCTTGATAATTAAATCATGGGTATCATTTTATAAGTAAGGGTTGAAATATATTTTAGAATATCATATTTTAACATTGAAATAGAAACATTTTAATCAATTTTTCATGTGATAATGCTAAATTTAGGGAACATTTGTGCATCCTATTGATAAATTTCTAGTATATAGAAGTTGATGAGGTATCAAGTTTAGTATCTTGTAATTAAAATAGTAAAATATTTCATGTATAAATCATATCTCATTTAAATATGGTTGATAAATATTTTTATATGTATTATGTTATGTAAAAATATTTTCATAAATAGTAAAATGATTAAGAAAATTAGTTCAAACATGATAAACATGTCACATAACAATACAATGTGTGTAGTTTTGATTTTGTGATCTGAGATCATATTTTATTTTGATAATTATGAAATAATTTTTTATTTTTATGGTGGTAATTTAATTTATTATGGGGACCTTGATTTTAAAAATTAGGATATTAAGCTTAATGCATGTTTCCTAAATAACAAGATTATTCTTTAATGTTTGGTTTAAGCATGTTAGGTATGATTCATAAGATAAAACATGTGTAGTTTTGGTATTTATTTAAATAATATTTTCCTTGAGATTAAATTGTTATATTCAGTATGTCAATATTGAGTTGTAGTACTATATCATTTTAATTTTATTATTTCATTTAGTTGAATGTTGTTGTTACCTAAAAGAAAGGAAAAATGATACTCTTAAAAATAATTGATAAATCTTGATTTTTGTTTATGGTATAATTTTATGTTGATTTATAAGTTTAATTGTTGATATTATTTATTGAAACATGTTTTTGAAATATAATATCATCTTTTAAAGGTTTTTTAAGATGAAGAAGTTCCATAACAAATATTAATACATGAACTCTTTATATCTCTTAACTTCGAAATTGAGTGATCTTTGAGGTGGTGTTTCTTTCTATTTTGAACAAATATATCAATTTTGATCATGAGTTGTTTTATGTTAGTACTTATAGAATCACCTTCATCCCATAAAGGGAACAAATTTAACGTTGTTAATAAAATAACGTAGGACATTGATTGGAAAATATTGTGGTTGATGAAGTTGATCTTTCTTAGCACCCATAAATAGTTTTAAAGAAATATTTAGTCTATGTATCATTTTTTTGGGGTTTTTATGATCAGTCTTATGTGGGTGGAATGTTTTATGAATTAAATCATATAAATATATGGAAACCACTTCCCCATTATAATATTTTATATTTGATACATGTTTTAAAATAGTAAGGGGGATTCAATGCTGCAAAATGAAGAAAATATCTTGAGAAAGAGGGTGGGTTACATTTATTTGTGTGTATACAACAATGATATTTTGGAATTTTATATAGTTTTAAGAGGTATTTGTGGTTGTTTTTATGGTTATTGTTGGAGTTTTATATAGTGGTGTAAATGGTTTTAGGGAAGGCAGGTCGATTTTGGATAATGTGGGATGGTGTGGTGTTGTTATTTATGGAGGAAAATGAAGTGTTTGTGTGGGGAATTGTTTGGGAGGGTTAGATTTTTTGGAATTACTAGATTAGTGTGATTATTATCTTGTGATGATTTTCCTTTTCTATTTATTAGAGTTTTTGTGGTTTATTCTAACATTTTTTTATTTAAAATCCATGTCTTTGAAATTCCATTGATCATTGGGGTATGGAATGGAGGTTGAGGTTTATTTCTTAGTTTGTGAGAGAAATAGCTAAATTTTCAGTATCCATGGACACTTTATTTTCTATAAGGCTGATTAATGATGGTTAGATATGATGTGAGGGGATTCGGGAGTGATGAATTGGGGAAATATTCATAAATTATTCAAGAAAATTTTCATTTCCCTCGGTGGAGATGCATGATTATTTGAAGAAGGGTTACAATGAAAGTTCCTATCAAGTGTCTAAGAAGGTGATGTTTAATACTCTATATTTCATGTGCTAGGATTTGAAGTGGGAGACAATGATTTGGTCTACTATGGCCAGGGTGTGGCAATGAATTCTTGGTTTTAGTAGTTTAGTGTGCCTTGTTTATGGAGAGGTTATATGTTTCTGGTGTTATGATGTGGGGAACCATCAGTATGATTTTCCTAAGATTCAATATGTTTCCTTGTACTTAGTGGATAGTTAATAGATATTTAATGTCTTATTATTATTCTAATCCTTTTACTGAAAATATAATAGTGTACTTTTAATTTTTTTGAAAAGTTGTTGATCTATTTGGGAAATCTGTAAATAAAAATTTTCAAAAAAAATATTGAACAACCCTTTAAAATCAAATGAATTTTTAATCAAGATGTAGTAATTTTTTATGAAGGTGAGGATATATTGAATTCGGTTAAAAGTGGAATGATAAGTTTGGAAAAATTTAAAGTGAGTGATTATGATGGTTCTACTTTGGATTTACCTAGTGGGGTATCACTATTTGAGAGGTATCTACAGTAGCCACGAGGGTTTTTGGGGGATTTTTTTATTATGGAAGCACTAGGATTCCCAATAATAGAAAGGTTTCTAAATAAATAAATACATAATAAAATAAAAATAAGAATATGTACATGGAAATAATGATTAATATTGGTTCAGTAAATGATTCCTATATCTATGGATATGCATAAAACTCAATAAGGTTAGGAGTAGAATAATAGCCTTCAATCAATGATTTAGAAATAGAGAAACCATATCTAGAATATTATCATAAATAATACCATTCTACAATTCCACTAAATAATTATTAATTCTATACTTAAATACTTCCATATCCAGTAAATTTTGATATGTTGCAGTGTCAGTGGTAAGAATTTCATGGAGCTATAATACCGTTGTCACAAGCTACCACAATAAGTCCACACCGCTACAATATTGTGGTCTACTGTATAGTCTAGGATAATATTATTTAGTAATATTCATTCTAATAAGTCAGGATACATTTTAATAATAATATCCCACTAGAATATTGATCTTATATTCTAACTTGTTTTGAAGCTACTAATATAGAAAACATACTTAATCAGATATTGTCTTCCTATTAAGCTACCAATGCATCCATCAATTTGAAGCTGACATTTCATGAAATATAATATATTTTCTATTTTATTTTCAAATAATGTTTTCCCATATTATTCCTATAATCATATATTAATCAATTAAAAGTATCAAAGGATTAATAGTTCCTCAACTTCTCTACCACCATCAACTTTTTCCTCATGTATTCTAATTTTTTTGGTTCCACAAATATTCTACCATGTCACAATCCCATCCTGTATACAGCCCCTAATAAAATGGAACTTCATCTGAATATACCTCATCCAATCATGAAATAATGGGTACTTCGCAGGACTAATAACTCTCTTACTATAACATTACAATATATTTTTCTCACATTTCAACCCAATTCATTCAAGAAGTTCTTCATCCAAACCATCTCATTCAAAACCTATCTTAGATAAATGAATTCTACCTCTATAATATATAAAGACACCACATTTTGCAATTAATATATCCATATTACTTGAATTCCTACACAGTTAAATAAATAACCCCTAGTACTCCTCATACTATCAACATCACCTCAAGTTCTGTATCCTCGTTCCACTATAACAAATTTATTTTCCAAAATAATATAGTTACTTCCTTTCAACACTTTAACATTCTTAGTATCCCATTCACCACTTCCCAATGTTGATTTCAAAGTATATCTATCAACCTTTTATCCACTCCAACCCCATGAGAAATATTAGGTATTTCACATACCATGACATACATTAGGATTCTAATAGATAATTCCTATATAACATTTTCCATATACTCAACAACTTTTACTATCTTAAATTATTGTTTAATTGATAGTTTGAAATGGATTTCTATGGTAATAGAAACATTATTTTCTTACATCTTACAAAGTATACTCAAAATATTTACAATTTAGTTATACTATGATAACATCAAGGTTCCAATTGTGCGTCCTATTTTTATTTTTATAAAAAAATATTAGAATCTTCTCTAAGATATTTCATAAAAAATACTCAGATAGCTTCCCTTTCTACTAAATTGTTTTGTAAAATCATGGTCCTATAAAGATCAGATCTAAAAATTACAATATTAACATATTGTATCCCTCACTATAATACATGGTGTGGAATAATTTACATGTGACACACAATTTTTATTCATTTTTAGTCATGAGTGTATCATATTATTCATTCCACGACATGATTGACTACATTAACCTATAAAATCTCCTTTGGAGTTTTTACACCAAGTCTTCCTTTCATGAATTAATGTATCCCTAATTTTTTTCAATATACAGATACATCTCCATATCTAAATATAGGAAATTCAACTTCACATCAAGCCTCTAAAGATGTAATCTTTTTTATGAAACAATACTAAGAACCATCTAAATGGTGGTAATCTTTTCCATAGGTGAAAAGCATTTAGTTAAATCTATAACTTTCTTCTCTTGAAAACTTTCATCGACATCCTTAACATTTATCTTCTCTTACCTTCATGTCATTACTTAACGTAGTATACCAATTTGATCAACATTTATTTCTTTCCTTGTGATAAGGGTTTCATCTAACTAGTGTTGTTAAATGTAATGAAGAGATGTCCTCTTTCACAAACCACTCCCACTTATTTGTCACCATCAACTACAATGCATCTTCAAACCACTTTGTTCGTCCCCTTTTATTCAATAAAAAATTATATAAGGATCCTAAATACCTCTAAATCATAATTTTCACCCTTTTTGATCTCCTCAACTCCACCCGAGGAGTAGGCTCCACTGGTTTCAACGACACATACTCAGGTACACCTTCATGAACCACTTATCTATAGAACTCTGATTCTTTATTCCCACTATCAACTTATGCTGCATGAATGCCCTTGTACATGAAACCTTTATTAAATGTCATTTTCTAGTTTAAAATGATCATATTTTTCTTATTATATCAAACTATATAACTAAATTCCTAGGAAATATAACCAATAAAGAAACATGATTTGGACATAGCATAAACCATGTACCTTGCATTAAAAAAATATATATTCATATTCCAGAAAACCAAAGAGCCATAAAATAGAGGGTATTTACTTCCTTCAGGACCAGAGATCCTCCAGTACACATTCTACCATTTAAGTATATAGACCCTTAATGATAATATATGAAATCATTCTTCCTACCTTTTCCAAAAATCATTCATTTCCATGAGTTTACCCTCATACTACAGGAATGTTCATTTGGTTTCCTATTAATAATTTCAACTAAATTATTATATTATTATATACCTTGAATAGTATTCTCCCCTTGAATTGTATTACTAGAAAAAAATTGTAAATAACTACTTCAATACTCTAATCCATTTTTTGACCCCAATAATTTTAGATTTCATCCTGGCTCATTCTCTACCATGGTCTTCCACCTATAAAAAAATTTTACACACATTAGATTTTATTTTTTTAATGTAAACTCATACCTTCTGAGTTGATTCCTCGATAAATGTCACATAATGTTATGACCTTCCAATGGAATGTAATGGTGAAATCCCTAAAACAACTATGTGCATCAAATCTATATTCATGGCATCACATTTTCGATCTCCTTCTTCAAAGGATGCCTTCCTAGGATATAAAAAGATATTATCTTCACATAATATAACTTCAATAGAAATTAGATATAGTATTAATCCTTTTGTTTCCATCACCTTCATCCCATTATCACTCATGTTTTCTAATATGATGTGCCAAAGTTGGGAATATTATAAAGAATTTATTGATGAAATCATTTCCATGAAGATATCCATAATTTTATATGGGGTTCCTTTGTTTAAACCATGACATATAACCATAGCTCCCTTGGTAAATTAATCAGTAGTAAATATGTTATTAAAATCTTCATTATAAACCTACCAAAAAGAAATAATATTTATTCTTAATCTTGGTATATAATAAACATTTTCCATAACTAGAAAACCCAAACATTTAGTTTTAATCCAAGTATCTTACTTCTAAATAATATGTAAGAGTTCGTCATCAATAAGATAATCCATACAAAAATTTCTAGAAATATAATTATTTAGGAAACCATTCTCTGATATATAATGGAATGATATCATTGAGACTAAAATCCAATACACTGTTGGGATAATGACACTCATAAGCAACACATCATCAGTTCCTTTAGCCTCCATGTTTTAAATATTGGTTTCAGGTGCCTTCCATTTTTCTCTACACTCATTATTGGCTTATCATTTCATAGTGAAAATCATGGTGGTATGACTAGGACCCTTTCCCTTATCTCAACTCTTTTTCCCAGATTTTAATCATCCTCTACCATTATCTTACTATGTATATTTGACTCTTCCTTGTTTGTTAAAATTTGAAACATAGAATCATCTGATTATCTTCCAGGAATATACTCACTAAAGATCAAGTCTCACACATCCATTAGAACTATATTTTTATTAACCAAGGAACTATCATGGCTATTACCATTAGTTTCCAACATTTAGGTAATGAAGATTGTAAAACCAGTGCACATACCTCATCTTCAATCTTAATTTAGACCTATGTCAACTTACTTGGGATAGTTTTGATTTCATTGATGTCATAAACAAAAATATTTCCTTAAATAATTTTCAAAATAAAAATTTATCACATCAGGTACGATTTTTTGATACATGACTCTTTTTATACGTACTCCCAAGAGAATTCATGAAATCATCTATAATCTTCTTATCTCTGATGTTGAACATAATTTTTTTCCAAAACAATATTTACAACACCCAAAACATGTTGATAGAGTAGGTTCCACCTGGTCTCCTCCATATTCATTATTTGTTTCACAAAACAATGTTAAGTTCACCTTTTTTGGATAAAGATAATCCATTATCTAAATACTTCTATAACAAAAAAATAGTTCCATCCAAGATATTGAAATTCACATTGCCTTCATCTATAGTAAATGTTCAATTAAATAAAACCAAATATCAATATTCAAAACTCAATATATTATACCAATTATTCTAGAAATTCACAGAGATGTAATGATTTAATGGTCTTCATATGAAGAATAGATAGAACAAAAGTTAAATAAAAAGATAAACATAGACATAATGATTAATGTTGTTTGGGAAATATTCCACATGTCCATAGAGAGATATAAATTTCACTGTGATTATGATTAGAATCAGAGGGTTAAATTATAATTTTATACGCAAAGAAACCATAACTCAACGTATCTCAAAAATAATAAGACGTTATCATTCCACAGACCTCATAATAAGTTCACACTACAATAGCACAACATCCAAAAATGTTTTAACAGAAAATATTTTCCATTGTAAGAAGGTTGCAGAGCTATAGTACTACTTTCACATGATTCTAAAATAAGTATGGAACAATAAAGTACTACAGGTTGGTGTACAGTTAGGGACCCTATCATTCAACACATCTTTATCCAAATGGACTGGGTTACACTATATCAACATTTTTTGGATGGGTTGCTGATTGGATACTTCTGTACTTGTTTCCAGTATGTAGGTTCTATTTGAGATAGGGTGATGCATGGAAGATTTATTCATTTTTCTTACATGTTCTGGATCTATATAATAATGACTTAGAGTAACAATGAATGTGATACACATATACGTGATCAGTGTCCCTAATTTTATTATTTTTTAGTTTTTCTTTATTTTCATAGGTAATATAATTCTTGGAATTTTCTAGTTTATGAAGAGTTATTTCCTAATTTTTTTTGTTCCTAAAATATGGAATTATTTCATTTGTAACGAGAACTACTTCAAAAATGGCCTTTATTAATGTTAGAAAAGGGCATTAACAACACTAGAAAAGTGTTATTAATCAAGGAAATGATAAAGGGGGGAACCTTTTATTAGTGCTAAAAAAACTGAAAATAAAGGCCCCTTTTATCAGCGCTATAAAAAGAATTGATAATAATTAATAAAACAGAATATTTTTTTCTATATCAGGGGAGGGGCTTCACCAACGCTTGAAGCCCCCCTTCAATAGCTCTCCACCCCTAGCTGGAGATTCCACTCCCCAGCCACCCCACCAGCCTTTAACATCACCCCCAGCCCCTTTAACAGTGCTAGGAATTATTCCCCACATGTGTGCATGACCTGTCTCCACCAGGATTCGAACTCGGGACCTGTTGTCTGTGCACTTAAGCTTTTACCACTCCACCATATTGCTTTGCTATTTATTTATTAATATATCTATTTATTTATATATATATATAGTTATATTTACTTGTATATTTACATATATATATATATATATATATTAACATATATTTATATTTATATTAATATATATATTTATATATTTATTTAGTTAAATTAATATATATATTGAGATATATTAATATATATATATATATATCCGTATATTAATATATATATATATATGTGTGTGTGTGTGTAAATATATATATATCTGAATATTAATATATATATATATTAATTTATTTATATATTAATAAATTTATTTGTATATTAATATATATTTATAAGATCAGTTTTGAATTCATTTATAAAATATGCATTTTATGTGTGCTTATAAATAAATAAATACTTATATATAACAGACACACACACACACACACACACATATATATTATATGTATATCTGTATGTATAATTATACATACCTACATACATATATATATATATACAAATATTATATATTAATATGTATACACATATGTTTAGAATATATAGATAATATATATCAACATGTCAATATAGACGCACACAAGTATATATATATATATATATATATATACATACACATACACATTATATAGGTGTATAAATATTCATATATTTGTATTTTAAATAAAATGGATATTAGTTTATTATTTAGGAAGGTCTTATATATTGGGAAATATATTTTATATGTAAATATGTTTATTTATTTCTAAAATTAAATTTTTATGTGCGAATATATAAAAAATTTGTATATATTATTATGTATTTTATTATAAATAAAAGTAAATTATAAAAAATGATAAAATTTCAATGCCATAATATTAATAAGAATGTAATCCATTGAAATAAATTCATTCCCCATTGAAAAAGGGAAAAAGACCCCCTTAAACAAGGCTTCAATTCCATCGAATGTTAAATAATTTGGGTTTCCCGACTAAAAACACTGTTTTGGAGGCCTTCTAGGCATTTTTTGTCCTAAAACGTGATAGAAGGTTCCCTTGGATCACTAGCGCATAGAGATAATCACAAGCATTGATTGGATATGATGTGGAGTACAAATGGACACCTGGATCAAAAGTTATGGCTGTTTGAATTTCAAGTTACCTTTTCAACTTATTTTAGATCTTTTATTAATTTTTTTTATTTTTTATGTCTTCAAAATGTTATTAAATGATTATTAGTCGAACATTATTAGAAAATTGTTAATTAAAAATATTTTTTATAATATTTTAAATCCATTTTCACGAAATTTAATATATATTAAATGTAATAGTCAATTTATACATATCTAAAACATATTTAAAAAATATAAATTATATTAATATCAATATAAATATACTAATATATCAATACATTTCTTTTCATTTTTTTTTAATATACACTTTATAAGTGCTAGGAAAAGCACTGATAAATCCCCCTATGAACACTAGAAAAAAAATCACTGATAAATGGGGGCCCTTTAACATCACTAAAAAAGAACTGTTAAAGGGGGTTCCTTTATCAGTGCTTAAAAAACACTGATAAAGGTCCACTATTAACAACTCTCTTTTTAGCACTATAAAAAGTTCTCTTTTTCAGAGCTTTTTTTAGCACTGAAATAGGGGGGCCCTTTAACATCTCTTTTTAGCTTTGTTAAAGTATGGTGCTATGGAAACCCGGTTTTGTGGTAGTGGAGATTACTTAGAGGTTTTACACAAAATGGTTGTTCATACCATCATCATTTTCTCTATCACATTCCAAGATGTAATTTGATATCAAGGATGATAATCATTTGAGAGGTATCTCATTTAACAAATTTTACTTTTAATCCCATAATATTTCATTTTTCGGGATGGTATAAGTTTTAAATTTAGTTTTATAGAAATAATGGATGAGGTGGAGTTTGAATTTAAGATACAAGATTAATTTTTGGTGTATATTGTTTGAATATGGAACGAATCATTGTAGAGGTTAGGGTTGAGTTTTTTGGTTTTGTTTTGTTTTAAAGGTAGTGATGATGTGGTGAGAAGGAAAATGAATGGAGTCTTAGAGAGGTGAGTTGGCGTTTCTATCGATTTTGGGGTAGTTTCACCATAGAGTTGTTATGCGACATAACGTTCTTCTTTTCATTTTAATTCTATGTCATGGAGTTTTCCCAAGAATCATATTCGTTCTCCTAGTTTATCTAATCTATGACATAAACCTCATTGGGTTTATTAGGTGTGGTTTTGAATTTACCCATTATAGTGTGGTCCCTTCTACTATGGAATCATTCCATTATGGGTCAACACATTTAAACCATTGTGTTGCCTGCTACATTGTAGTCTTCTAATTTATAGTTTTCCAATAAATTCTTAAACCCCTTCTAACCATATCTTCCTCCAGTACTTCCTCTCGATTCTAAGGCACTTTTGGTATATACCTATGATTCCTTTAAACCCTCTTCATTTTGATTTTAAAACTATACATAGGAGATTAGACCTTCGTTATTCTAAGTAATTTTCTTCCTTTATTACCTTCTCCCCTTCCATATTTTTCATTCCGATGAGGATTTATATCAAGAGATGGGTAGTTTAGGTGTTATTGAGGAGATAACTTGATGGAGCTTGTTATGTTCTAGGATTGTGATATGTTTTTGGTGTGATCATGGTTGTAAGGACATAACTTATTAATTTCATCATTTCATGGTAATTTAAAATAATTTCTCTTCGATGAGATCTATTGTCACTATATTCTCTGTGTTTGTGTGGTGATTTAACACTTTTTCCTCAATAAGGTGTATAGTAAGTGTTGGATTATGAAGATAGTTAATTTTATAAATCTCAAATTGATGGGAATGGGGAGTAATCACATGTTTATACTAGTTATATGATATTTCCAACATGATGATGATTTCTTATTTACATTACAGAAAATAATGATTATTGGGAGCCATATCTCCACTATGGATTTGTATTTTATTATGATACCCTTATTTTGATTTTTTTTATTTCATTCACTATACATAAAAAATTATAACAACTTATATATGGTTAATGAATTGGAAAATGACGGGAAACCAAAATTGGGTGATATTACCCATGATAAAGAAGAAGTGATGTTATGTGAAAGCCCTTGAAGTAATAATTATTATAAATGTGGATTATGATATGTGTTTATAGTTCTTTATGTGCTTACTACATTGTCTTGTATGATGTGTCTAGGTATTTTGGGAATTTACCAGTGATGGTGGTGACTTAGTTTGTGGTGGTATGTGTAAGAAATTAGGGCACAGTTGGTTGGCATGGTATGTAATATGAGTTGGTGTTATTTTTTTAGGATGTGTGGTTGTTCTGATGATATGGTTGGTTATTGTTAACTAATTGACATATGTCATGGTGTACGGATTATTTGGTGATGTGGGGTGTATGAGATGCAGTTTTTTGTTATTGTGTTGTATTCTTGGTTAGCCAATGAATTAATGTGAAATGATGAAACATAAATGACATGGGTTGGTAAATGGACAAGAATGGTATAAATTTTAATATAATAAAGGATGAAATTGATATTTGGTAATTATATTAAATGTATTTAATTATAAATGAATGGTATATGTAAAATATAAATCAAATTTATTGATAAAAGGAGGTTGGTTGATAACTTTCAAAATCATGAACTGCTGGAACATATGAATGATATGTGGGTTTTATGTTACTTGTTTCAATTGTGTGTTTTATTAGTGTTGGTATCTGATAATGGTAGAGTTTGTGTGAATTTTTAGTGATTTTGTGAGATATGTTTGTTTTCTTTTTATAAACCATTTTTTATCTTATTTGACTATCATTTATTTTAATGTTACTTTTATATACACCTACCCCTCTCAAAGTTCTATGTACTGACACACAAATGTTTTAGGGTGTATTTCCACCCAACATGTATATAGAGAGTAATTGATGGTAGGATACCCCCATTTCCCCCACTTTATCTTTCATGAGAGGTTATTATGTAAGGGTTGTGGTCTCTTGATGTAATTTTTAACTAGGGGTGATGATTATTGAGAGAATAATGTGGATTATAGTGGGGGTTATTAATATTAGGTATCAGACATGAGGTTGATGTCCTTTATGTTCCAGATACCCTACAATCCCAAGTTATAGTAGTGGTTATGTGATAATTATGATATAATGGTTTTGTCATGTGGTATGATTATGATGAGGCTTTGATTTAGTGATTAGAACATTATGAGATTTTGAGCTTGTCTGATTTAATATGGCCTCTGATGGTATGTTTTTTATGGATATAGAAGGGATGAGGTCACCTTGACCTATGATGATGGGCCCTGAGAGTAGAAAATTAGTGAATAAGTGGTGGATGGTACACTTTATCAAATTTATTCTACTTATATAATTGTACATGGGTATATTATTTTTTGAGTATACCATGGGGAGTTTGGGATTCGTTAGTTTAACTTATTTGGTACACGTTAGTTCTTTTACATGTTAACTAGTCCATTAGTATTATTTTTCTCATATACATGTGAGACATTTGGTGTGATCCTACTGAGTATACTAGTTATCATTACCCAGTGTATATACAATCTATTTTTAGGTATCCAAGAGGGTGTTGGGGACTGTACTAGACATTACTGTCTATTATATTGAAGTTTTTGTTGACTCACTACCATAAGAATTGTGTTTTGGTTTCACTTTGAAACTTTTATGGGCTTGATTAAACGGTGAAAGTGGGATGATATGGTTTTATTTTATTTTTATTATGTGATGGTGTTTTTTTTGAATTTCTACCTCCCAAACATATGTTTATTATTGAAGGTAATTCCTTATATATTAAATATCTCTATAATCTTGTTGTTAGTCACCATCTTGGGTACTACTGATGGTGGGACTCAGGGGTCAATATCTCTATTACTTTATTACCATCCCAGGAGGTTAACATTGGAGGAAGGGGATTAGGGCACCAATTCAATAGAATCATGATCAACTAAACTCCAAATACTCCTCAAGTATTAAATGGGTATAGTAATATACCAAAATACCATCAATACACATAATAATGAAAGATTCCAATTAGGGGTAGAATATCATATTGATGAGATTCACAGAAAATATCAACAAATTCATCAAGTTATGAGTCGTTGAAAATAACTCATATAGATTTTTAATGCTTCAAAAATACTTCCATAATAAATCATTTTCCTTGAATCAGATGTGATAATGACCCAACTATAGATCAATTATAGAGGACCATAGGGACCACTAAAATAATTGAACAAATCATCTAATCATTGTACTGGAAACTGGTTATTCATGGTTTCTTGGTTTATATTTTTATAATATATCGGAAATATTAATATATTATTTCCCTTATTGGTGAAAAATACCAACTAATCCCATTGATAGGTGCTTAGGAAAATTAATCCCTTCACCTCAAGGTCCTTGATTTGAACATTTTTCTCCCCCATCTCAGTTAATACTATATAATATGATGGAATTTATTTAGGATCAAAACCAGAAATAAGATCAATAATAAGATCAATCAATCAAAAAATATTAAATGATAATAATTTTATTGAAAAAATTTCCTATACATGGTTCACTACATGAGACAAAATAGGTAGAACATTCACCCATTTAGCTCTAAAGACCTTACTAGACATCTGGTAAGGGATAAAACTTAATTTTTAAAGGTTAGTTTAGACATGAAATACTTGAAAACCCCTTTATTAAATAAATGTATACTCCACAACTACTAAAAAAGTAACAGATACTCACATATTTTGTAATTTCGATGAGCTTAAAATCCCTCTCTTCAATCCATGCCCATGATAATGTTGAAACTAGACATATCCAGAATAAATAAGTCCTCTAAGTGGTTGTAGAAACCCAAAACTATGGAACTTCAATGGAATATCCTAACCTAATAAATCCTTTTCACCATAACTCTATCTAATATTAAAATTCTACATGAATCCCTAAAACCTTTCCATAATTCCTCACTAATCAATAAAAAATAAAACAATCGATAAATACCAAGTCAAATAATGAATTTGATAATGTAAAGGCCATAATAATTGTACCTATAACTATAGATACTACTTTGTCACCTTCACTTGGATCATAATTCATTGAAACTAGTTGTCTCGACATTATCCCTTGACTCATACAATAGTTACCATGACCTATCTTCAGTGTATCAACTTCCTAGAAAATTAATATATGTCCTAGGGTTCTTGACCATCATAATTATTCATATGACGCCCTTTTATGATATGTTTTGTTTTTCATGGTTTCCATTCTTGTAAACACTAATATTTTTACAAGAGACGAATAAAAACCTTATGAGGAATCTATATATAATATAATTGAAAATATATTGTTATCCCATAGGCATACCACTCGTGCAATAGGCTCTGACATGTGGATCAAACATTTCAAACTTTCCCACATTGGAATCATCTAATAGAAATTTCCTCTTACAATGTAAGTGAACAACCTCTGCACTGAATCATCCTATCATCTCTCATCATCATATAATTATAAGATATAACACCTAAAAAAATAAAAGGATGAAAATTTCCCACTACATCACCATACACAATCCCCTTATTAGAAGTGAGATCCTTTCGAACAACCTATGAATAATATATCAAGTGAAACATCCTTACCTATTTCCTATGGTTTGGTCATAGTCATATCTAAAACTTTTCAACCATTTACACCTTATTCCAAATTATTAATGGTTTAAAGATAAGAAACTATAAACTTATTTTTCTATAATCTATCACTAAACATCCTTCTAGAAAGTTCTATATAAGCTATTATTCCTTGATTAAGTTATGAGGCATATAAAATAATTCCTCAAAGAAGACTTTCATGAAGTAATTCCATGTTAGTCATTTATCACCCTTTACCCATATCATGGAACCCCACCAACACTTATATTTCAATTAAAAAATAAAAAACTATGTTTACCGGATCCTCATTGGGTTTCTCCACTAGTTAAAAGATATTATATATCTTAATAATTAAGTCATCGGTACCTTGTCAAGAACCTTTACTATATAAGGGGGAGGATGATATAGATTATCAACCTCAACTACTAAGGAATCCATTAAAACATATTGAAATACTCTCTCCTAAAAAATGGGTGGTATGTTGGGTGTGTCTTAAACTTTGTCCATCTACTACAAAATGGAATATCATTGAAGTGTAATTTTATAAAATATAAAATCATTAACTTAGAAACATTTCAAAAAAACTAGAGAATTATATAATATTAATAATACAAGGAATACACTTTCATAACTCCCAATTAATAACATGACTCAACATTACCCATCAATAAATAAAATCCTTTACAAATTAACCGACTCCACGATATAATCACTAGTGATTTACTTTGTTAAATACTAAAAAACCATAAAAAACCAACTAGTAAATATTTAATTTTATAGCATATAGACCTGTTCATATCATAGTTATATAAAATTGATAATTAAAATATTAGTCACTATGGGATTCCTTTAAATAGAATGTCAACAATAAATTATATATGAAAATTTAAAATATGATATTATTGGAATCTAATTAATCATAACCATTTTATCAAAACTACTTTCCAATAATATACAATCCTTAACATGTCATGCGAACTAATTCTTTGAATATGATGCATATACTCATTCCCTCTTTCTAATTCATACAAAGATTTCAAATAGTCCCTAATTCCAACAACTTCATAAATGTCATCTAGAAACCATAATCATAATGACTAGTTAATGAAATCCCACTACCTTGGTAACTTCAAAGTCTTATATATAGTTTTTTTCATAAACAAGCATAGATTTGACTCATGTTCAAACCAACCTATCTCTATTATACTAATCCCTAAAATTATATGTCAATAAAAAGAGGAGTTATAGTAAAATATTTTAACCTACCATCACAAGAATCAAGTTTTGAACTAGAGAAATATATAGCCATAGGTGAATCTCCCCATATGAAAAAAGATATTGGAAAGTGATAAGGTCCAAGTCAATATAGTGGGTAGAAATTTACCATGATATCATGTCCAAAAAAAATAAAGAAATAGGAAACATAAATCATACAAAAATAATATTATAGAATAACAATTTGAATCTAAGTGTGTTATAACGTCATCATGATATAATAAAATGAATTCAATTATAGTCATGAATTCATAATCAAAATAATTATTACTATAGGATGTTGATCACAAATATTCCAAATAAAAAATTAAAATAGATTAGGATACACAATGTCTAGGAGAATATTAGGCACCCCCTTAATATTCATGTCATGTTATCACTACTTATACTCTCAACATATGTTTTTACCCTTACTAATAACCTTAATAGTGAAGTCTGTATATCCCCCAAGGTTCACGTATGAGGTGTAATTAAAAACTTAGTAGGATAACTATAATGGTCTATAACCAATAATCCAAAACCATTTATACATATATAAATATATGTATAAATATATAATATCAATCATAATTTATATTATAATACATTATCATCAAACTACTCATATATCCCTATTTATATATGCTAGAAGATAAAACTATAACTCTCTCATCTTCACATAGATTATCTTATCCACCAACTTGGTCAACAAGTTCTTGTTTTAGATAGGTCACCAAATCCTTCAATTCAATTGGTCACTTAGTTAATCAATCACAATATCAGTTCAAAAGATCATATTCACCCACCCTCTATAAACATCACATGGGGTTTTAGTACTCGACCCTAGGTTCCTTAGGTTCATCTAACTCAACTAGTTTTAAATTGAATACTTAGATTATATACTATTTAATCAACATTATTATTCATTTCCTATTCAGAAAACATCATGATTCCATTCATTTATACCCTATTAGTTTTCAATAATCATCGTCTTCAAATTAGTATTAAAGAGGCCTCTAGATCGCCAATTCCCTTGGATCCAATCCTTAGGCTCTCAACTTCAAGTACCATCATGAATCTTGTTCATTGCAAACAACCATAATTATTCTTTATCAATAATCAACAATATTATTAACTCTTTTGTCCCCATAAAAAATCAAATGAATTTTATTTTTGATTATTATTTTTTAATTAATTGTTAATATGGAATCTTTATTCTCCAGTCACATGGCTCAAGTGGAAATTTTATATTATTTTCATGTTATGTTCTATGATCATCATCCTAAAATGAATCATTATAAATTTTTTATTATTTGATGTATCATAAAGAATAACATTGAATAACCTTGCGTTTGAGTCACCTTGATCCCTTCTGGTGAAAGTCAATTGGTAAAACTTTTGAGGTTCTATATTAAATTTTTTTAATCTTACACAATTACCACATTGCCTAATTTAATATTATATGATGTGATTTTTACTTTGATGAAAATATGTTGATTTAATCATACATTCCCACTTGATCTAAGAGTTAAGTGATATTTAATGCATGTTATTCCAACATACATATACACAACTGGGAAAATATTGATTTAATATTATATCCAATGATTGTTTATTATTATATAGAAGACCTTCCACCAATTTATGGGTATGTAAACCGGTGATGAATCTTACTCCAATACACCTACAAATAAGTCAAAAAATGTAATTAATCATCCAAGTAAACTTACAATTAAAATTAAATAACATCTATAATATTAATGAAAATTTATACTGATTAACTTAAAATTCAACCTCTGAAATTTAAAAAACTATTTATGTAATATTAAATCAAACTTTACAAAAAATAAAAATTATACACACAATAATATTTAAAAATTAGGGAATTTAAAATGAATGATTGAAATTTATATTTCTAATAAATAAACCAATCTTGTGCTACATTATACAAAAATTAAAACTAAATTTCTAATTGAAAATAAAAATTTCAAAGCATATCAAAAATTAAGGTACGTAAGTTTAAAATGATGTGCATACTACTCAAGTAATATTTAACAAAAAATAAAATTAACTTTTTATGTTTAAAATAAGGTTACATATTATATAAATACAATTAAAACTAGACATACTATGGTTATAAAAGAATAAAAAATATTATAATAAGTGATAGATTGAGAGTACTAATTAAAAATCAATAAAAATTAATGCATAATATTATTTTCCAAAAAATAAATATTTAATTATGAAATTAATTATTAATTTTAAAAATTAAAAATATTTAATAAGAAAATAGCTAAAACTTATAAAAAAATATTTAATATAAATTATTTCTTATATTTATAATTATATTCGGGACATGTAAATAGCATAAAATATAAATAAATAAGTAATAATAAATATAAAATGGGAATTATCAGCTCCCCGCACTTATGATTAAGTATGTACTCATAAACTTAGTCTAACACACTTTATATAATGGAAATATTACTAAAAAATAAATCATTCTAATATAATTAGTGAAGTAGGTTCAAATTTTATTTTCATCTATGATATTAAACTTGAAAAAATATGTATTATTACTCACTGAATATCAAAATACATTGAACAAATATTCCTTTCGGTGTTAAAAAGAACAATAAAATCTGAAATTTTTTAAAATAATTAAGCAATAATGATTCATACTTCCATGTATTACTTAAAACCTATAGTTATATCCATGGTTAAACATACACAAAAATAAATAAGTAAACTATAATTAATTTAAATAATTAATTATATACCACCAAAAAATGATTGATGGATGTTTGAGTTCAAGTAATAAATAAAAACTCAAAGTAATTAAGACACACTCATCCCTTAACATCAATCACCCATCAACTAAACTATGGATTGGTAAATAATTTTATAAAACATTTGAAAAAAAATATTAAAATTTTACTTCTAATCAATAATTTAAAATTCAATTGAAAATGTAAAATAAACATCCATCCATACAATGTCCCAAAGGCCTTCAATTGTTTTATTAAAATAAAACCCCATTTAGGGGAAGATGGGGGAACCCAAATAGACATCATGAAGTTAATACATATCACGAACCAAAGGTCTAAGAGAGTAAAACCAGACTGACCACATGGAGCTGCCCCTCCCCACAATTTGATCGTGATAAATATCTCCACCATTGTAAGGTTGTTGGGCTAGATTATGTCCTATGTCAAATCACAGGCCCGATCTGATGACTGACGTCATACCCTCTCAAACATCCATGTTTGTAATACTCTGTAATGTTGAAAGTCTAGCTCCGAATCCTTCTCTTGGGCCAGTTCCATGTGGTCGAGTCTGGGTGCATCACTATTCCAACATAACACACAAAAACCATTTAACCAATTCATAATAACATCACCAATACACTATAAAAACATCACAGCAATCCACCATCACAAAATCTATTTAGTGATATGTAAAATTCAACCTACATAGCAACCCAATTTGTCTATCGTCACGATTGAAAATTCACAAAACCAATTTTAGCACCTCCATCCATAGTGAAAAATCATCAAAAAACCGATCAATCATAAACATGACACCATCATGCTTCACCATTGCCATAATCACAAAACCCCATAAGAAATCAATAGTACGATGATACCACACCACTGCCGCAACACCGTTGCGAGCCAACAACAAAACACAAACCCAGAACCAAACCAAAAACCAACATCACATCCAATGGCACATCCAAAATCAAAAAATACAGACTAAAGAATGAAGAAGACTCAGCACAAACTTAAACTGAAATCCCACCATCGTCTTGAAGCTCACACACTGTGACCAGATCCACCCAACACATCCACAAATGACTCATAAGTGTGATGGGAACCTCACCGTAGCAGCAGGAAACTCAAACATTGGACCCTAACTGTGTCTCCATGAGATACATGTCCATCTTGAAGAGTATGGAATAAAGAAGGCCAAAAAATAGTGAGATTCACCGAGATGTTTGAGCCCATGGATTTGACGGCACTTCCATAGGAGATACTGCATTCCACGAACCCATTGGGCTAAAATGTCAAATGGAAGCTGATCTATAGTGGGGAAGTGGAAAAAATGAAAGTATGTAAGTATATTAAGTCAATGGATACAATTAAAGGAGTAACCACTTTAAATATTTAAAAAATTATCCTTTCATTTCAAAAAAAATTACACTCAACTGATCATGAAAACTAATGCTTACAAATATCAAATTTCAAAAATAAAATTTAGGTTAATTTGATAACCAATTTTAAAAATTATGTCTAATAAAAACAGAAACCATTTCCCCCACGAATAAAATTTAACATTGTTCTCAATTTTCAATCCTAATGTAAAATAAAAATAATAATCATGATGATGATGATAACAATAAGGATATATATAATATGGCTATAAAGAATAATATATAATGTTAACAACACAAAATTATTGAAATAAAGAAATGAATTAAAATTTAATATACAAGTAAATAGCTAAAAAACAAAATCCAATATCATACAGTCTTATTTTAGAGTAAACACGCATTATTCCAGTTAAAACTCATTATAATATTAAAAAACACAGTGAAAACTACACGCATATCACTGATATAAATGTAATAGTGTATTCAAATTTTCAATAAAGACCATTTTTTCTCAAAAACAAGTAGAATAGTGAAAATTCAAAAAATATACCTCCCCAACACTTATCTTGTGTCATGTTTCCAATATGAAAAAATGATAATTTTGAAACAAAATCAAAAAAACAAAAAAAATAAGGAAAGATGCAATATTGATTATTTTTCACAAAATAAATTATAACCTGCTCATTTGATCATCATGATAATGTATAAAAAATTACTAATGATTAATTATAGAAAATAAAAACAAAAATGATCTCACTAAACATAAAAAACAATGTTGAATATTTATTTTCTAAGGGGATAGTGCTTTAAATATATCGCTTGTTTCAAAATACACACATAACATGAATAAACCAAGAAAAACCAATAAACTATAGGAATGATTGATCTCTCTAACAATTGGGTAGATCTATATATGATGATAAAATATAAAGAATAACTAATATAAACCTCTCAAAATAGTTAAAAAAATTTCAGTACACAACAAAAAAATGACTTACTACGATGGGTCAATTGCAAAAAGCCTAGGGCCCATCGCAAATAGTCTGTTAAAATAGACTATTTGCGACGAGGATCTTGACCCGTCACAAATAACCCATTAAGAAGATGTATTTGTGATGGTTCGATGCAAATCCCCCAGCCGCTCCATGCGTGTATTAGCACAGGAAGAGTATTTATGACTGGGACTACCCCCCCCCATTGCAAATGATCTTCTCGGGTTTCAATTATTTACCATGGGGGAGGATCCCCATAAGAAATAATATGTCCGCAAGATATTATTTTTAATGGCCCTCCACAAATATTTTTTCCTCATGAGAGTATTTGTGATTGGTCTGGTTTCAAATAATATCTTTTACCCCTACCTCAATAAATAACTTGTGAACTATTTTTGACGGGTCCCATCACAAAAAAAATATTTACGATGGAACATCATAAATAATGTGTTTAAAGGATATTAATTGCGATGTGACTCATCACAAATACTATGTTTTACCACCACCTAAATTAAGAGATGCAAACTATTTGCGACGGGTGCCATCATAAATACCCCCATTGTGAATGATCTAATATATATATACCCTCATCTGATTTTTCTCATTTCAGAATTCACTCAGGTCCTCTCTCTTTCCCTGCTCTCATATTTCCCTCTTCAGTTTTTTCAAAATATTATATTTTACATTGTACCAATTTTTAGGACTTGCATTCAACAAAAGAATCATTTTTATGGTATTTATTTGTTGCTTTAATTTTTATGGTAATTAATATTAATTTATATTTGTAGTAATTATTATTAATAAGAAGTAATAAAATTATATTATAATTAGATAGTTTTATTTAGCATTACTTATTTGTAGAAATATATTGTTTCATTAAGATATAGTGTTTTTATTTAAAATTAAATAGTATTAATTTGAAATAATTTGGTTCAATTATCATTAATTAATAATAATTACGTGTAATTAGTATTAATTAGTATTAACTAGTAACAATTAGTATTAATTAGAATAAATAAGTACATATTAGTATAAATTAGTATAAATTGTTATTAATTAGTATTAATTAGTATTATTTAGTATAAATTAGTAACAATTAGTAATAAATTGTAATAAGTAGTAATAAATTGTAATAATTAGCGGTAATTACTACCAATTAATAATAATTAGCAATGAATTGTAATGAATAATATTAAATAGTTTATATAGTAATAATTAGGAATAAATAGAGAAAATTAGTAATAATTGGTAATAATTAGTTATATATAGTAATAAATAGTAATAAATAGTACTAATTAGTAATAAATAGAAATAATTAGTAATAAATATTAATAAATAGTAATAAATTGAAATAATTTTTAATAATTAGAAATAATTAGTAATAAATAGTAATAAATAACCATAATTACTAATAATTACTAATAATTACTAATAATTACTAATAATTGGTAATAATTTGTAATAATTATTAATAAATAACAGTAATTAGTAATAAATAATAGAATTAGTAATAATTAGTAATAATTAGTAGTAAACAATGTTAATTAGTAATAATTACTAATCATTACAAATAATTGGTAATAATTACTAATAATTAAAAATAATCAGTAATAATCAGTAATAATTATTAATAATAGGAAGAAATAGTAATAAACAATAGTAATTAGTAATAAATAGTAATAAATAGCAGTAATTGATAATAATAAGTAATAATTATTAATAATTGTGAATAAATAGTAATAATTAGTAATAAATAGAAATAAGTAGTAAAAATATAATTAATTATTAATAATTAGTAATAATTTCTATTAAATAGTATTAAATAGTAATAAATAGTATTAAATAGAATTAAATAGTATTAAATAATAATAATTTTCAATAATTAGTAATAATTTGTAATAATAAGTAATAATTAGTTATAATTAGTAATAATTAATAATAAATAGTAATAAATAGTAGTAAATAGTATTAAATAGTAATAATTAATAGTAACTAGAAATAAATAGTAATAATTAGTATTAAATAGTGGTCATTAGTAATAAAAAGTGGTAATTAGTAATTAATACAAAAAAAATACTAGTTAATGGTAATAACTAGTAATAATTAGTAATAACTAGTAATAATTAGTTATAAATAGTTGTAATTAGTCACAAATAGTGGTAATTAATAATAAAAAGTTTAAATTAATAACAATTAGGTATAATTATGAATACATAATAATATAAAAAAATCTTACATTTTAGAACATATTTTTCTTATATAAAATTAATAATAAAAAATAAATTATTTTATATTTTTGAGAGATATGGAACAAGGATGTCATCAAAATTCATTATTAGATGATCTCACTTAGATAAGTACTCATATGAATACAGATGATTCTGGTATAAATCATGTATATATTGATGGTGTTGAAGCTTTCTTATCATTTTCATCATCAAAACCAGGATTTATTTCATAAGGGACAATTAAGTATACATGTAATGTTATTTGAGGATTTGTGACACATTTGAAAATGTTGGGGGTCAAATATTGTGTTTTGGTTTTCAAAATGATTATGTTTTTGGGACCAAGATAGTAAACGTAGTTCAAGAAAAGAAGATAACAATTTGGTTCTAGATCTATCAATGTTTCAAAAAAATATTACATGATGCATAGGGTCTATATTTTCAATAAACTAAAACATATGATGATATTGATTTAACTCATGAGTTGTAACCATCTCAATTTTATGAGGTGTTGAGGTCCGTTAAGGATGTCTTTTATCTTGGTAACAAGATTAGAATATTTTAAGTATCATACAAATTTATTGTTATTAAATAAAATAATGGAATGTTAAATAAGTATTTTGATAAAATATTTTCTTTGGTTAAAACTCTATTTAAAGAAATAAATGTGTTTACTATAACATTCTATGAGAGAAAAAGGATAATTTATAATTTGGGACTCAGTTATTAGAGGATTCATGCATGTTCAAAAGATTTCATCTTAGATTATTGTGAAAATAAGTCATTGGATTGTTGTCCTACATGTGGAAACTTTAGGTATAAAGAGGCTCAACAGGGGAAGTCTAGATTGATTCCTATAAAATAGCCAAGTTATTTCGTACTTACACCCAAATTATAGCTTTTATTTATATCTCGAAACAAATTTTTATGGATGTTAAGAAATATAACAAATATTTAAACCAATAAAATATTAAATCATACCTCTAATGTTGATTAATTAACTCATTTTGAAAAGGTACACATGTCTTAGGCATCAGAAGCTCGAAACGTTTTATTGGGTATTTCTACTGATGGTTTCTATCCATTTGGTTCTTACGGTAGTCAATATTCTTATTGGCTAGTCTTTAAAACACCAGAAAATTTACCTCATTAAATTTTGATGATGTAACCATATATATTTTTGACCGTATCGATTCCATGACATACAAAAAATAATATTGATGTTTATTTGTATCCATTGATTGATGAGTTAAAGTTATTATGGAGAAATGGTGACAATAAATATATTACTGCTATAAAACAAAACATCCGACTAAAAGTAGCTTTAATGTGGATAATTAGTGACTTCCCAGCATATGGAATGTTATCTGGAAGGAGTTTACATGGTAAAAAATCATGTATATGTTGTATGAGATACAGTAAACCATTTATACTCATCAATGGAATAAATTTGTTTTTCGACTGTCATCACAAATTTCATCTAACCGATCATCCTTTTTTGATGAACACATATAATTTCAGAAAAGGCATGATTGAAAGGGATGAACCACCAATAATGTTCCTAGGTATGGAGTTAAATTCGTTTGTCTCTTCATTATCTCTCATTATAGTTAGACTAATTATAAACAAAAAGATAATTATGGGCTTTATAAAATAACACAATTGGATAAAATAGATTATTTTTTGAGATCTTCCATATTGGTCTTCCACATATTGGATGTCATTCATATTGAGAAAAAAATTGATAATATATTTTATATAGTTTGGGATACACCATGGTAGACCAATGATAATGAAAAAGCATGATTAGATACTGCCCAAATTTAAAAGTGACCAAAACTTAAACTGTTTGAAAATATCATATCATATAATTTAATGAATCTAAAATCATATTATTAAATTTACAAAGAAAATAGATTATTTATTTGTCCGTGGATTATATATTTGATAATTCTGGACGGTTATTGTAAGAACCTGGGTTTTTAAAAATAGTTAAAATTCCCACCTTGTTTAAACTTTTTGACTGGTTTTTGAGAAGTCTAGAAAATCTGGGTAGTTTCTGGAAATTTCCAAACTACACACCGTTTATGCGTTACCAGAGTGACCGGCCGTGTACTTGTCGAGTATATGTCGTGTAAAGACTGTGTAGAATTTTCCTACTACACGGGGTGTATTTATATATACACCGCGTAACTCTTACCCGTGCATGGCCAACAACATGTCGTGTGGTGCCCAGGGATAAATTTTAATCTACACGGCGTGTAGCCTTCCTTGACACGTCGTGTACCCTTGTCCCGTGTACAGGCCAAGACCTTGGTCATGTGTTGACCATGTACATGTTCCAACCCATGTGATAGACTCCGCTTATGTCCAAGTACGGAAACATATCTACACGGCGTGTACTTTGGAAATAAACGTCGTGTACTTTTATTTTTATTTGAGCGATCAGGATGCCATCGCGCCTCATTCCCAGAAGTCCCTTTTTCTTCCCCTTTGGACGAACAGTTCGTCCGAGAAACCCTGAAAACTCAAACCCTCCCTGAATCTCCGTACAGCCTCCATTCTTCGATCCATAAATGGCAGCGAGACCACATCAGAAAGGCTAACCTCACGCACCCTTCTTCGTCTTTGATCCCTCACCTGTTCTTCTGCAGATTCCATCCAAACGGAATTGTCAGATTTGATGGAAACCTAGATCTACCACGATTTAGTTCGATTCAGAGGTTTAAATCAAAGGAGTGTCATCATATGAGTACGATGTGGGTGGTGAATACCTTTTTTCATGTTTTCAAAGACTTTTTGGGGTTGCGACATCCGGGCGCGACATCGAGTGTCGAGAGAAGCCATGTTTATTTTTTTGTTATTTATTTATCTTCATTGTGGGATGCCTATGGGTATTCCCTGACCCTTTGTGTGCTTGAGCAAGTCCAGGTGAGAGGTCATGGCTCATTTGGGGAAATTCGGCCAGGGGTGCCGAAATGCGTATGATTTGGACCAATATTTAAACTGTTGATTTTAGAATGCTTTTGTTGATGTTGGATTAAACTTCTGTGTTTGATTTGTTATAACATGCTTGTAATTCATTAAGGAATTTAAGACCTTAGGTACTGGTATGGTTTGGCGTATGTTAGTGCAATTAATTATTATGTAATTTCCTATTTCATGTAATTATTGAGTATAGTTATGAAATGTGTGATATTATCTGTGTTGAACTACTTGTTGTGTTGTGCGTGGCCCGGATATTTGTTGATTGATGAGGATCACATGTTGGGGCTTTGGCTCGGGTAACTTTGGGTGGTTTCTACCACAGAATTGGGCGTCATTGACGTCAGTTGAGGCAGTCGGACTGTCAGGTTGGGCTTGGCCTGGGTTACTTGGATGGCAAGGCCATCATACTTGAGCGACAGGTTTGTAGGGACATGAGGTGTCAGAAGTGTTGTGACTTGGGGCATAATGAGTTGATTACCACTCATCGTGTACTTTGGAGTAGCGTGCACACATATAGACTCTGAGATGAGGTGTTGCGGCCACTCACTGGGTAGAGGACCCTGATACTTGCGGTTAGGTATTTTTGGTTTGGGGGTGTTTTCCATAGAAAGCCACTTGGAAGGTGAGGAGCCTTCGAGAGACAGGTTTGAGGCGGTCAGGTTGAGGGAATAGGCTCTCCGTGATTTGAGGGCATACATCGTTGTCCCTCCAGTTATCTTTTGCGGACAGGTATCGTTGTTCCTCTGGATGTTGTGCCATGGGAAGGTTGAGCTTTCGAGAAGGGTTACGACGGTTTGGAATGCCTTCGGGACATCGGTACTTGAGACACATGGTGTCAGGTGGCACGAGGTGCCGGGCTACAGACCATAGATTCTGGCATTCGCCGAAGAAGGTGACACTTCTTGGTGGCTGCTGAGTACCAGTGAAGTTTGTGTTTACTTTTGGGCATTGTACTGTTACTATTTTCTTATATAATCATATCTGCCAAAACAATTATATTAGGGACGCACCCTTGGGTGGTATCCTACTGAGACTTGTCTCACACCCTAGATGGACCCTTCAGGACACGTGTAGATTTTATGAAATTGTGTGCAGGTAGAGGGTCAACCTCATGAGATGGACTTTAGTGCTGTTGACATGGAGACTGGCATGGACCTTGAGGTTGTGCCGCACTGGAGTTACTTGTTTAGTATTATTTTTCATGCATTAGCATGATTACTTTATAATGTATCTACTACTGGTTAGCCATGGGCACCATTATATATATATATATATTGATTTGTATGACTTGCTTGGATGCATGCTTGGTTGTTTTAGCAGTTATTGCAGCTGATTGTTGGCGTGATGTTTTGTTTACATTCCACTGCTACTGTTTCTATATTTCTTCTGCTGTTTATTTCTATTGAATGTGCTTCCACTCTATGGGTCTGGTTCGAGTCAGCTGAGTCATTTATTTCTGCTGCATATTTTAGTTTAACACTTGGACCAGTACATTTAATTACTCTAAGAGGGTATAGCCTCCCCACTATACTTATTCAGACCCTCAATGCTAGTCGGCAGCCATTGCCGTTCAGGGGAGGTACGCCTAAGGTACTAACACCCGACCCGTTCGACACTATTCGGGTGGATGGATGGGTCCGGGTCGTTACAAAGTGGTATCAGAGGTGTTCTTAACATGAATTTAGTAGTAGTGTTTTTCTGGATACTAATTAGTTATAGAATTTTCTTTTTATTTCTGTTGGTTTTACTATTTGGGATATGGTAGACTAGAGATATGTGGTTGTTGGAACTGTATTTTGAACTCATGCTTGGGTGCCTGTAGCCCCATGTACGAGGGATGAATTGAGTTTCCGTGGGTGGGAATTGCTATTTGTTTTTTCTCAGATTACAGTTTATATGATTTCCACTTCGGTGGCTCAGTTCTTGTGTGATTTTATTGATTATGATATGTAAACCTTGGCCGATATGTCAAGGGTTTCTTGTTTGGTTTTTGATAGGCACATTTTAGGGTATTTCAATTTCATAACTGCACGTATGGTTTGTGAAGTGATAATACCATGGAAATAAAAATCAATTTCCATGCTATGTATGATCTCAAATGTGAATAGGTGAAACTCTTGATATAATTGCTTGTTTATTACAATCTGTATTCCATACTTTTTATTTGGTAGAATTTTAGTTGTAGGATATTTGGGCCTGGATCTTATGATAGGAGGTATGTACTATGGGTGAGGCAATGTAACTTTCAGGATTGGGCGACTCGGTCGTCGGGTTTGAGGCAACTTTGGTTGTCAGGACAGGCATGGCCTGAGGTACTATTGATACTTGGCTCTGTTGAGGGAGAGTAAGGAGGCCGTGAGGTCGGGATGCCGAGGGCATGGGTTTTGATAGCGGAGAGTAAGGGTAGTTGTTGTACACTGCCTTTTACTTTTTTCCGTATCTGCGTAGAATATATTGTTATATATGTATATGGGTTGTCTAACCATTATGGAATTCATCGGGTTGTTCCTTCACAACCTGATGGAGCATCAGGTAGGAGAGGATACGGTACCGTAGGATCAGGTTCAAAATCTGGTGCAGGCAGAGCATGATCCATAAGTACAGGCTCAGGGATAGTATCAGGTTCAGGATCCAGTGTAGGTAGGACAGCAGTTGGGTTTGGCATTGTTCGGGGCGTGGCTCGACGAGCAGCTCCGATCGATCATGGTACACGTCATTCATGGGATTGACAGAGGCGCACAGGGTACAGAGTCTTCTATGGTGTATCTGATGCAAGAGTTCCAGTCTCAGAACCCGCTTCTTTTTCAGGGTGAGGGTGGTCCACAGGCGGCAGAGAACTGGATAGAGAGTATGCAGATAATCATCGAGAAGCTTGAGATGCCTCCAGGGAAGAGGGTCAAGCTGGAGACGTGTGTGCTGAGAGGACCGGCAAAGAGTTGGTGGGATATACAGGTACATTCTCGTAGGCATGAAGGACTAGCACGGAAGGACTTCGAGGACATGTTCTTCAACCACTTCTATCCAGAGACACTAAGGGAAGAAAGCGCTCAGGATTTCTTGAGTCTTCTACAAGGAGATATGTCTGTCATGGACTACCCAACTACCTTCACAGAGTTATATCGTTTTGCACATGGTATGGTGAGCGATGACGCAGTTAGGGTAAGGCGCTTCGAGGACGGATTACGACACACCATTCGTGTTTAGGTAATCATCTTCAAGCTAGGTTCCTTCTCTGAGGTGGTGAACCTGGAAATCATAGCCGAGGGAAAAGAGAGAGAGAAATCTCGCTTTGGTAGGGTGATAACCCCAGGTGATGGTTCAGACAGCAGGAAGCAAGGCAGAGACGAGTTACAGCACAGCGGGCAGGCCAAGGACTCAGCTAGACCAACTCGTGGATGTTCATCAGTGGTTTGATTTGAGTGTGGACAATCAGGACATGTTCGGGATCAGTGCGATAGGCCCCCGAAGGAGTGTCGGGCGTGTGGACTGGTCAGGAATCTAGAGAGGATTTGCAGGTAGCCTTCTCAGATAGCCGGCAGACAGGGACCAGGACAGACTGTGGCATCAGGAGTTGGTTCAGTTTCGGTACCAGGAGAGGGTAGCCGAGGTTTAACAACATGTGGTGGACATGAAAAGGATATCGGGATCCAGCTGAGGGGTTAGTGGCCGATGACTAGAGCAGCATCACAATGAGGTCAGACATCAAGCAACCATGCTTTAGGCCCGGGGTACGCTGTGGAGATTCCAGGGATTGAGTAGGCTGGAGAGCCGATTAAGGTGGCAGGTACACTGTGGGTGTGGTCGTGAGATTCTTTTCATTCTTTTGGCATGGCCTCTTGAGGCATGTCTAGTTGAGCGCACGAGTTGCACAAGTTACTTATGGACTGACTAGAGACTAGTTAGTGGGATTGGAATCATATCATATGCTTTATATATTTTATTATATATTTGAGAAGTGTGGGATCAGGAACATCAAGGATGAAGGTTACTTGAGGTTCTGTGGGAATCGTGGCATCATGGATGCGGGTTACTTGAGGTTCATGGCACCAGCTTTGATTTGAGAATCTATGAGATGTAGGACCTCAGGGGGGCGGACACCAATGTGGTGAGGGTTACGTTGGGTTTCAGAAGTGACATGTGATCACCAAGAAGGTGCAGAGGTGATGATGCGTCACAGGAGGACCCTGGGTCTGGGAAATATGTTGTTGGGTCTTCCTTGTTTATTTGATTTACTTTGAGCATTGTTCAGGTTGAGACCGAGTAGGAAATTCCTAAGGTGGGGAGCCCTTTTAGGGGTCTAGCCAGAACCTTGAGATTGGGGTACTCCGGGATGTTTAACCGGGATGGGCGTGTTCAGTGATATATCCTAGTTTCGTTTGGTAGCTCAGGGATCTGCTACATAAAGGTGGGGAGTTTGTAAGAACATGGGTTTTTAGAAACAAGTCAAATCCCAACCCTGTTTAATCTTTTTGATTGTTTTTTTAGATTTTTGGAAAATCTGGCCAGTTTCTGGTAATTTCCAGACTACACACCGTGTACTTTAATTACACGCCGTGTATGAGTTACCTGAGTGACCGGCCGTGTGCTCGCCGAGTACATGTCGTGTGAAGATCGTGTAGAAGTTTCCTTCTACACGACATGTATTTATGGACACCTCGTGTAACCCTTACCCGTGCATGGTCAAGAACATGTCGTGTGGTGCCCATGTATAAATTTTAATAAAAACGGCATGTAGCCTTCCTTGACACATCGTGTACCCTTGTCCTGTGTAGCGGCCGAGACCCTGGCCGTGTTTTGACTGTGTTCACGGTCCAACCCATGTGCTGGACTCCGCTTAAGTCGGAGTACGGAAACACATATACACGGTGTGTACATTGGAAATACACGTTGTATGCTTTTATTTTTATTTGAGCGATCGGGATGTCATCACATCTCATTCCCAAAAGTCCCTTCTTCTTCCCCTTTAGACGAACAGTTCGTCTGAGAAACCCCGAAAACATAAACCCTCCCAGAATATCCGTACGACCTCCGTTCTTCGATCCGTCAGTGGCACCGGGACCACATCAAAAAGGTTAACCCTACACACCCTTTTTTGTATTTGACCCCTTACCTATTCTTCTGTATATTCCATCCTAATGGAGTTGTCGGATTTGATGGAAACGCAGATCTACCGCGATTCAGTCCGATTTAGAGTCTGAAATCAAAGGAGTGTCATCGTACGAGTACGAGGTAGGTGGTGCATACCTTTTTTCGTGTTTTCATATACTTTGGGGGGTTGCGAACTCTGGGCGTGACATCAGGTGTTGAGCGAAGACCTGTTTATTTGTTGATATTTAATTATCTACATTGTGGGATACCTCTGGGTATTCCCTGACCCTTGTTGTGATTGAGCAAGGCCAGGTGAGAGGTCATGTCTCGTTTGGGTCAATTTGGCTGGGGTGCCGAATTGCGTATGATTTGGACCGACATTTAAACTGTTGATTTTAGACTGATTTCGTTTCTATTGGATTAAACTGCTGAGTTTGATTTGTAATAGCATTCTAGTAATTGTTTAAGGAATTTAAGACCTTAGGTACTGGTATGGTTTGGCGTAAGTTAGAGCAATTAATTGTTAAGTAATTGCATGTTTCAAGTAATGCTTGAGTATTGTTATGAAATGTGTGATATTATCCATGTTGAACTGATTTTTGTGTTAGGAATGGCCCGGATATTTGTTGAGTGATGTGGATCGCAGGTTGGGTCTTTGGATTGGGTTACTTTGGGTGGTTGCTATTATGGAAATGGGCAGCATACACATCGGTTGAGGCAGTCAGACTCTCAGGTTGGGCTTCGCCAGGGTTACCTGGATAGCAAGGCCATCAGACTTGAGCAACAGGTTTGCAGGGACACGAGGTGTCATAATTTTCGTGGATTGGGACATACTAAGGTGGTTACTGCTCACCAGGTACTTTTGAGTAGTGTGCACACTGATTTACTTAGAGATGTGGTGGTACGACCACTCGCTGGGTAGAGGCCCCCAATAGTTGTGGTTAGGTAATTTTGGTTTGATGGTGCTTGTCATAGGAAGCCACGTGGAAGGTGAAGGGCCTTCAGATGATATCTTTGAGGCAGTCAGGTTGGGGGAAGAGGCTAGCCGTGATTTGGGGGCAGTCATCGCTATCCCTCCAGTTATATTTTGAGGATAGGTATCGTTGTTCCTCTAGTTGTTGTGCCATGGGAAGGTTGATATTTTGAGCTGGGTTACAGTGGTTGGGCGTGCCTTCGGGATGTCGGTACTTGAAACACATGGTGTCAGGTGGAACGAGGTTTCAGGCTATAGACGATAGATTCTGGTGTTGGCCGAAGTAGGTGACACTTCCGAGTGGCTGCTGAGCACCAGTAAAGTTTGTGTTTACTTTTGGGTATTGTACTGTTACTATTTTCTTATATAAGAATGTCTGCCTAAACACAGATATTAGGTATTAACCCTTGGGTGGAATCCTACTGAGACTTGTCTCACACCCTACACGGACCCTTCGGGATGCATGTAGATTATATGAAATTGCAAGCAAGTATAGGGTCAGCCTCAGGAGCTAGACTTTAGTGATGTTGACATGGAGACTAGCATGGACCTTGAGGTCGTGCCCTACTTGAATTACTTGTTCATTATTCTTTTTCTTGCATCGGCATGTTTAATTTATATTGTAGCTACTGGTGGTTAGCCATGGGTTCCATTAAATATATATTTATTTATATGACTTGCTTGGATGCATGCTTGGTTGTTTTAGTAGTTATTGCAGCTGATTGCTGGCGTGATGTTCTATTTACTTTCCACTACTGTTGTTTCTATATTTCTTCCACTGTTTATTTTTATTGAATGAGATTTCGCTCTACAGGTCTGGTTCGAGTCTGCTAAGTCATTTATTTCCGCAACATATTTTAGTTTAACACTTGGACCAGTACCTTTAATTCCTTCGAGAGGGTATAGCCTCCCCACTATACCTATTCGGACCCTCGCTGCTAGTCGGCAGCCTTTGGTGTTCAGGGGAGGTGCGCCTAAGGTAGTAACACCCAACCCGTTCGGCACTGTTCGGGTGGCTGGCCGGGTCCGGGTTGTTACAGTTATGTTCCCAATTTGGTCAGATGTTTTAGAAATGATCATATTACCAGACTTAAAATTCATGACTATCATGTTATAATGTAATGACTTCCTCCAGTTGGATTAAGAGGATTGTTGTTTTTATATGATTTGGGATGAGATCACTGACATATCATATTTTTTCAAGACATTTGTTGGGAGACAATATAGTATGATACACTAATTATACTACCAGAAGATGTTGTATTAAATTTATGTAAAATAGAAAAAATCTTCCCACCATATTTCTTTGTCTCAATGGAAAATTTGATATTAAATTTTCAACATGATGAAAAACATGAAGTTCTTTTAGAGTTCTTATGGATGTACCCATTTAAGATATGCATGAAAAAATAAAAAAACATCAGTTAGAGGATAAATTTGAGAAACTTATTTGTATGAATAAAATTATTTTTTTGGCACTCATTATTTTAATTATGAATATCCCTACAAACATAAGCACATGAGTCATAATGACGGAAATGTTGATGATGAAATGAACAATCAATTATCAGTTTGTAATCATCTTGAACATGGATTTGGTGGAGTTCATTAATGATGGATTTATAACGATGAACATCACAGAGGTCATGTATATGTTCTTCTCAAATGTGAATAAATTACACCATTTTTATTGTGAGTGACCCCAAAACAGATTCTATAACATTTATTACAATAAATTAATATTATTTTTTGGTATATTATATTATAATAATTTCAAGAAACATCTTATATACATTACATAAGATTATTTTGAATAACAACAATAAAATAATTTTTCCTAATGCTTTCAAAAGCTGGTAACATTAATTATTTTTGCATTAACCTATAAAATCGATTTATTACTTCTTATATTGATAATTGTTTTAAATAAATCAGGCATCTCAACATTATGATAAAATTGATAATCAATTGTGTGTATTGAGTAACCCACTATCCATAATGGTTAAATATTATAATGCATATGTGGTCAATGGTTTCTGATTTCATATATATGAATATGGGGAATGAAAAATGAATAGTGGTGTTTTCTTGAGAGGATATAAACATATAAAAAATGAAGTTGTCTTTAATTGCATACTAGAAGAAATAATTGAACTATGTTATCTGAGACATAATTACATAACAGTGTTTAAATTTAAGTGGTTGGATATTGAGAGAGGATAATGTGTTCATTTGAGCTATAAAATAATTGAAATTAAATATAAAATTATTTCTATAGTAAATAAACCATATTTATTGGCACATAAAGAAGATAAAATTTATTAGAAAAATTATTGTCCTACTTCAAGAGAGTTAAGTGATTGGTAGAGAATAATGTAAATGAAATCATGGGAAAATCAGTTTATTCAATGTGATTTTGGCTCCACTGATATTCAAGGAATTGAGATTTATAAAGAGACTACTCCAAATACATATTTTCCATAAAGAGACACATATAGCAATTATAACACCCCATAGTTAAGGGTCGATGGTGGTGGTGATGTTGTTGATGTAAAAAATGAATTTGAAATGGAATGAGATGTTGAAACTGCAATTCCTATGAAAATTTATGACAGTGAGGAGGAATATGAATATATTGACACTGTCATGTTTGAATATGAGGATTGAGGTAAAGATTGAAACAACTAAATGATGGTTATAATAATATATAATATAATGTATATATATAATAATTGTTTCAACTATTTTCCAACAACAATCATTAACTATTTGCTGACAATAGTCATTCCTTGTTTTAGAAGGAATTAAATCTATTTTGTGAGTTGGAGGGGGAGATCTACCTTGTGACGAGCATGATGTGGGATTATATAACCATCATATTGTTGGTGATTGAGCGATAACTCATAGGGGTCGTGCTCTGGCGTTATTAAGGATTCTCGATCCCATCCACAAGTGACTTACACATCTTAACTTCGATCTATTCATGTAGAGGTATGTTAACTTGTGTATTTTAGTTATTTTTTATTAATTAACATTAATTTATTTATATACTAATTTTTTGAATATTTTCACTATTTTTTCACATCTTTTTCATATATCTATTGGAAAGGGGAGTGTTATACTATGAAATTATATTTCTGGAGCATGGGTAACATGGGATCATATTCCCATTGATGTTCAGCACCGCATGTTCGATCATTGGATGGTACATAAATAAATAGTATATACATTGAAATTTATTTAATTAATAACTTGATATTATTAATTATTTATAGGGTTTAAGGTATCTCACTGATGATGGAATGTGTGGCACTATCTGGGAGGCATGGGAGGGTTCTATGCATGAGATTTGTCTTTATTTTTTGCACGATTTGAGGAGAAAAACAATGAGGAAAGAATGAGTCACAAAGTTTGATCAGTCTTTCTATGACCATTGAACTCATTACAGTAAATCTCAGGTTTTGGGGGGATAATTTTCACACTAGATGGGTGGTCATTTCAGAGGAGATCATCAATAGGTTGACAGAACTAGGAGATACTGGAGGTGACATATAAAGATGGTAGTCGTACATTAATTACACATAGAGAACATATGGTATGTACCAATTTTTAAATATTTTATATAACATTTAAATATAAAGTATTTATTTTGTATTCATATAGGAAGCCAAACAAAATAATATTACTAAGATCATTGTTTATAGGAAGATCTACAATGATCTTACCGCTAGAGAGAATATAGGTATAATTTTTTTTTATGTTTTATAAATTACATCAAATAATATTTTAATTATTTTAATTTTAAATTGCAATTGAAGGACTCGTATGAGGATTAAATGTCTCAAACACAAACTAAGAGTCAGACTAAGACAAAGGATCAAACCAGTGCAATAAGATTTAATGAGGAAATATGGATGTAGGTGACCCGGTATTCCTTCAATAAAGACCAAGTTGTTGGTATCGACTCTCAGTTGATGCATGGGAGTTGGTATAGTACTATTGCAATTTCGTCTTGCAGCTAGAGAAGAGCTCATGGAGAGCCATCGTCATCTATTTCAAAATATTAGGAGCATCTACAAGCTCAGTGTGATCTTATAGAGAGTATGCATAAGAGCGGGAAGATCATTGTAAACGGGAACAACATTAGTAGGAAGAGATGCATCCATTGCAGTAGCAACAACCGCAAAAGTAGATGATGGAGTACATACAACATCTAACTCGTGGTTTAGGGATGGATCTCACTCCTCCAGCTCCTCCAGCTCCTCCATATGACCTTCTACCTCAATGAATTGTTTACTTTTTTATGACAAACATTTACATGTAGCAATTTTATTATTTCACATATTTTTATTTTTAAATAGTACGTTTTTATATTTTCATGAATATTATGTTTTTTATTATTTTATTATTGTTATTATTATTATTATTATTCCATATATTATTTATTATTATTATTATTTTTTAATAATTTTTCTATTAAATTTTATTAACATATTTTTTCATTGTTTATGATGGGCCCATCGTAGATAATTATTTTTAAGGGGACCATTGTAGAAAGTTATTTGTGATGAGCCCATCATGAAAGGAGTTTGTACAAAACCAGGATAAACTATTTATGATGGGATGGATTCTCAATGCAAATATATTTATTAGTGACGGATTGTTTAAAAACTATAGTTGAGATACATTATTCAGCGATATAGAAATTGTGACGGGACCCTGTCACACATAACATTTTGAAATGAGATCTCTTCACAATTTCCCCATTGCAAAGGGTTTAATTTATAGCTGTAGTAATAAATAATATAAAAACATAAAAATAATTATCATATGAAACATTATTTTATAAATTCCCCTAAATGTAGAGTCTATAATAGCAACTCAACACTTAATAATAATATGAATACTGATTATTATACAAATAAATAATTGAAATAATTATTTTATAATGAAATAATATAAATAAGTTTTTATATAAATATAATAACACTTACTTATATATAAACCATTTATGTTACATATTTTGTTAGTTTAATGTTTTTTTGATGAATTCAATGTTCTTGAAAGGAAAAAACTATATTCTATGTGTTCTTATTAAAAATAATAATATCTTATTATATATAACTCATAAAACATAACTATAAAAAAATATTTCTAGATAATCATATGAAATTTTTTTACATACAATAATATTTTTGCACTACATTATTTAAAAATATTTAACAAATATTTTGTTTTTGATTTTCTTATATAAAAACAAAAAACATCATCAAAATAAATTGAAAATATAAATTAAACATTCAAAACATAAAATTTTTTTTTTACAAGCTCATAAAAATAATAAAATGATATTATAACATTTTTTAAATTTTTAACTATTTTTTATGGTATTTTGTGTTTTCTAATTATATTATTTTTTTTATTTTTTTATCTTATGACTATTTTATTCATTAAAAAATTTCCCTTATTTTTTTTTCTTTTTTATGATTTTATGATTTATTTATTTTTCTATTTTATTATTTTTAACAATTATTTTTATAATTTTTTCACATTTTCTTTTTTTTTTCTTAAAGCAAGAAAAAATGTTAGTAAAATTGATTCGAAATATTTTTTCTACCATTTTATGATTTTTAACAAAATTTAAAACCCTATAAAGGAAATGTGAAATATAAACTAAATTTTAGACGAGAGAGGCCAAAAAATCCTTTTATTAATGAATACATATACAATATTCAACCCTAGCCAAATGAAACTTTTATCTAAACTCTTAGATTAACCTTCTCGCTTTAGGAAACAATGGAATAAATATAAAAACCCTTTGTATAGAATAGTAAAAATAGTTATCTTTTTGTTTCAATATTGGATGATAGGAATAAGATTATGTTTTCCCCGAAAATAAAAGTTTTTTTCAGAATTTTTTTTTGGGTTTTTCAAAATGTGAATTATCAATCTAAAAATTTAGGTTCTTATGTTCTTCTATTGAAATGTGTTGTAAAAGTTCACCAATTTCATCATTCAAAATCAATACATTTTTATCCTAAATTGGTTGAAATGTTAGGTTAATTGAAATTTGAAGTATAAATTTATTATTTCCAACATTTACAAAGAAATAAATGATATAATATTTATTTTTCAAATGAGAACACTAAATATTTTTGAACCTTTAAAAACAACTTAATTAAAATTATTTATCATCACCCAAGAAAATGAGATCATTTAATTCATAAATAATATATAAATTTCCATCATCGTTTTAAATAAATTTAATACCCCTTTAGAAAATAAATCAATCAAGATAAATGGAATGGTTTTTTATTTCTAAATAGTTGAAATAATTTATTTTATTATCAACATCATATCTCCAAAATAATTCTGAATAAATAAATCAAATCTAGTAACATGAAAATAATTTTCAAAAATAATAAATTCAAGTTTAGTAATGAATATATATGTAATATTTAATTTTAAAAATCATTGGTCAACATCAAGTTGAGAATCAAAAAAAAAGAAACTCAAAAATATTCCCTCTATTTCCCTCTTCAATTTTAGCAATGAAAGATCATAAAGAAGCTCTAAAATATAATTTTTATCAATTCCAACTTGAATTTTATAATTAACATCATTAATAGAACAAAATTTTAAAAACCATATTTTATCCTAGTATGAGTTATCATTTAAATTCATTATCCATAATAGCTTGATTATTTTACAAGAAGAACTAATTTCACTAGAAAATAAATTATAAAAAATGTATTAGAATAAAAAAGAGTTGGTTATCCCTATAAAACTTAATCACAAGTTATAGAAACAAGTAGAAAATTTAATTATAGATCTAATAAATTCAATGAAAAAATGAGTGTTCCCATAATATTGTTCAATTTTATCACTTTGGAGTTATTATTATTTTTGTTTTAAAAAATAATTATAAATTAATGTTTATATTGACCAACAAACTAGATATGTTCACATAATTGTTCTTAAATTATTATTCAAAGTCTCCTAATTGTTTTTCAAATTCATTATTTTTTTTCTAAATTTTCTTGGTGAAATGATGGTTTTAATTTGTTTGATTGATTTCTAAATTTATAAAATAGTTGTAATGTAATTATTTCATTAAAATTTAATTTGAAATATAAATTAAAAGGTTTATTTTTCTATAAATAAAATTGTTTTCTAATGTTTTTTACACTAAACAATCACCACAATTTTGATTTTGAAATGAAAAAAAAATCTATTTGGATTAAAATGTCTATATTTCCCTGAATCACTATAATTTTTATTATCTTAAATGTTCCATGGGTCATTAAAATTGTCACATTGAGTATTATCCCAAAAATATATATAATTTTGTTACATTGTATATATGATGTTTCTTTATTAAAATCATTTTATTTTGGTCCATTAAAATAATTTTTATTATGAAAAACAAGTGGTTGTTTAGTATAACTAGTTTAATTTAAATTTTCAAAGAAAAAATTATCTTGATATTTATTTTTTACATTAAAAAGAATTTTTTCCAAAATAAAATTTTTATTGACTCTTTGAAATTGTTTTAAAAGCATCTTCTTAATGATTGGTCCTTTTTAATATAGGTTTAGTTAAATAAATTTTATTCAATTAATGATAAGTCTATTTATAACATAGGTATCACAACACATAACATAATAAAATTTCATTAAATATTATATTATAAAAAATCAATATCTTATAAAAAATATACGACATATAAAGGACAACATGATCAACTGAATTTTGAGAAAATAAAATCCCAACTATGATTCAAAAAAAAAACTCCAAATTAATGAGAATATAAAGAGTACATTAATTCATAGAGAAATAATTTTTTTGAAGCTCTATTTTTTTAATTTCTGAGTTTTATAAAAAAAATTCAATGTTGTGGACAAAGCCACATTTTATTTAACAAATTAAATGCCTATTTTATACTAGGTGGAAATAAATAATTAATAATAAAAATTTAAACGATTTTTAAAAGATAAAATTATATTATATATTCTATAATTTATTAAAATATCACAACATAATAGTTATATAACAATTTTTTATAGGAATTTCAAAGAAGAAGAAGAAAGAGACTAGTAATTATTTGACTACTAAAATATATTCAATGGAACTGAAAATACAATTAAAACAACCAAATAAAATGATAAAAAATGAATTTATAATACTATTTTAAATATATTATTAATGTATAATAAGAAGAATGATAGATATCTACTTGCATCAATTGTAAAATTAGGGGAAAATAACATTAAAATTATCTATTTAATATCTAAGGTATGCCACTTCTTGAACTATCCTTTAATTTCTATTCTAATACATTATTATTAGGAAATTAATATCTCTAATTTTATACTTTTTATCCACAAAAAATTTAATTCTTATAGCCTCATATGAATAGTCTCATCCACTAAATTAGTCCTCGAGTTCCTCTCACAATTTCTTTAGCACTTAATTTGGTTTATCTTGTCCCTCAATCACCACCCCATTCATTTATTCCCTCAAATCTCATTCACCCACTCTCTCCATCCCTTATATGGATTTTAGGTTCTCTATCTTGGTTTACATAGATTTATCTTATTGGAAAGATATAAATGTTTTCTCTTTTATCGCATTAACCCTCACTATTTCGATGGAGGAATGCCAACATTCATATTAGGATGCCAGATGAGTTTGGTGATGGGGGTGTCAGAGGAACCAATTTTCACAAATATTTGGAATCTTATTTTCCTATAAATGTGATCAATTGTTTTTTATTTGTTCATGTGTCACTATTCATTGGGTGTATTGTGTGTTTTATTTACAATTCCATGTTGAAAAATAAAATCAAGTGTGTTTCTATAGTAATTTGTGTTATTGTGATCCCATGTAGTGATATATATATATATATATATATATGCATCCATGTTTTTATTTACTTCTCCAAATAAATGATAAATTGTATCAAATATTTCAATGTGATATGTATCGATAGAAGGGTATGTGATATCTTCTAATGATCTATTGCAGTAGTTTAATGAAGAGGATGAAAATTAATAGTTAATAGTACTAAAAAACCTCACAAGATATTTTATTCCCACTTTCGTTTTATCTCTCCCACTATATAAATTAGGCAGTATGAATCGATACATGTTTATATACATTTTCCATATCCTGTATCCCTTTTTATAATTCATATTTTTCATTTAAAAAAAATCATCACATTGGCCTTAACCTCCATGCCACCATCCAAATTTTCCAAATGTTTTCTTTTAAAACATTTTTCGCATCCTCTTATTACCACATCTCATATTACATATGTAAGGATATAAATACTGAAAATTAATTTGAATATCCACTTTTCCATCACATATAGGAAAATTTTTCCCTTATGAAAAAGTGGTAATATTCACTTCTGAAAAAAATACTAGTTTATAATTCTAAAAAAAACTAACAACACATTATAGAAAAATAAACTAAATCTACCAATTTCAATCAAAAATAATTTTTCATCATGAAGAAAGGGGTTGAATAGTAATTGATCCCCAATTTATCAAAGCAAAACTATGATAACTGGTGTATCCAAATATGAGTGATCCTTGTCTCCCAAGATTTCATGGACATCGTTAAGGGTGATTATCTCAATACAAGATACCATGTAGTGAAGGATTATATTTAGTATGTTCAAACATAAACAATTCAAAAAGAAAAAATTGAGATTGTAAGGCCAAATCCACTGTTTATCAATTCCTTGATGAAACCATGTTTAAGATAATCACTTCATAAAAGTCACATAATGATATATGATAAAATATTAAAAAATAATTAAAAGTTCCTAATAAAGTGAATTAGATACGACATCAATCTCTATGAGGTTAGTTTGAATCTCTGTTTGTGAAATTTTTTGAAACCATTTCTATGTATCATACACTTTTAATGGTTATGGTGAACCAACTATGATGTAATGGAAAAACTATTATTGACATGTGGTTATATAATAATATTTTCTAATCATTTGATCCATATTTTGATTTAAAAATCATTACCCTATATGAATCCAATGACCTGGAGAAAATTTCAATCAAAGAACTCATGTGATATCTACAATCCCATGAACTAATGGTGAATCACTCAAGTGACACTATTGCAGTAGTTCATTCCCTATAATCAATTTTTTCCCTAATAACTCATAAAATGATCAAGGAGGTGCATTTTAATGAATCCAAGGATGAGGATTATTTGGAAAATAATTTGATCTGTAAAGTAGAGGATGATGTGAAAATCCCAAATTGAAGAGGTTGTGGATATAAAAACTATACTCCATGGGAACACAGAGTAGGAAGAAGAAAAGGATTAAACAATAACCAACTAGGAAAAATGAGTGTTCAATTATATAATTTTCAAAAATATATAAATTATATCAATTAATGTTGGAAAAAGAAACCCATGGAGAATGAGGAGGAACGTTTTATCAAATTTGGTAATATTTTTGGAGTGTCTCATGTGTTGATGGCACAAACATTAGCCTAAAATCACGGTATATTTTATCAGTAATCTTGATCTAGAAACACAATGACAAGTCACAAGATTTATTTTTCAAACCTAGATAATTGTGTTTGAGAAAATATTTCATTTTTTGAAATCTCAATTATATGTTTCCTAGGATGATAATATTTTATGATCAACAAAATTTAAATCAATGTTGATTTCATCTTTGAATTCTACTATGTACCTGACATGAAGATCTACATATTGAGTTTCTGGTAATTCATGGAAAAATGATTTTTCATAAGTATACAAAATAAAAAAAATTGATTGTTGATGATAATGGAAGTCCATTCAAAAAATTACCGATAATGAAGAAATACATGTTTCTACTTATGTTCCAACCCAACATGAAATGGTGTTCGGTGATTTCACTTGATGATAAAGAATGTCTATGGAATCTCAAGCTTGGAATTTTAATATTTTAAATTTTAATGTTATTAGGTAGTATAAATATGGTGAATTGAATTCCTATAACATTACACCCAAAAAAATGTAAATGTTGTGTTTAAAGAGAACCATAGAGAAACTAATTTATAATGAAGGTGGATTGGAAAGATTACACATCACTAGAGTTAGTACAAATTAATGTTTTTGGTCCATTGAGAACAAAATAAAATAGTAAAATGATGAAATATTTGAAATTTATTGATGATTACACAAGTAAAATAGGGATATACATTCTAAAGATAGAATTAGAAGTGTTTTATGTCATTAAATAATTCAAAGATCCATAAGAAAATAAATTCAACAACCACATTAAAATATTATTCTATGAATGAGATGTGGACTACAACTCTAATATTTTTTAATGGTATCAAATGAAATATGGAATTTAGAATCAACCGATGCTATCATAGACACCTCAAATCAATGGAGTAAATGAAATAAAAAAATTCTCACTATTCTTAATATGGTATGAAAAATGTTGAAAGTCATTGGAGTGCCCATGAATTTTATAGCTAAAGTGGATTTGTGCATAGATAATCTACCTAATTAATTCCCAATAAAAAATCTTAAAGAAAAGAATCCACAATAATCCTAGTGTATACAGAATCCAAGTATAATATATCCTCTAATTTTTTGTTATATTTCTTATGTCCTAATCCTGGAGGGAAAAACAAAGTCTAAAGGAAAAAAGTGAATTGTTTCTTCATTGGATATGGAGACTCGATAATGGGATATATCTTCTGTAATAAAATAACCAAAAAGATTATACTTATAAAATATTTTATATTTGAAGAAAATGGGATATGAAAATGGGGTCAAAATGATGATTATAGAGAGGTTAATCTTATTCTAAAAGATTGTGAAATTTTTAAAGAAGTACAAATGGTGGCATAGGTTATTGAAGAACACATAACATTTTCACCACATAATCGTACATATGAATACATAAAACAAGATATTTATAATATATATCGAAAAAAATTAATCCTTATATATATATTTTATAGAATAAAACGAATAGAGGATTTTGTAAATTTCTATTGTCTCTTTGAAACTTATGATCCAGTTAACATTAAGGAAGAAAAATCCAATGAAATTATGAGGAAAATTAAATATTATGAAATTAATTTCATTCATGTCACTAAAGGGTACAATAAAATGGATGTAATTGACTTTGGTTAATTTTTTTCACATTTTTATTGGACACCCAGATATATCAAGAAAGATTATTAAAATTCATGAGTCGCAAGAAAAAAATAGTTTAAGGTGGGGGATGATAGAATGATAAGGCTATATTTATCTTGTAATACTTTAACACTCACTACTGAAATGGAGGATTTATGACTTTAATATTGAGGTTTTTGATATTTTTTATCATGGGAGGATTGGGAGGAGCCTACTATAACAAATCTGTGTAATTTTATTTTTCCTCTGTTATTGATCTTTTTTGTGTGTATTTGTATCCATATAAATAGGGTGTGTTATATGTTTCATTTAGAATTCTATATTTATGTAATAAAATATATTTTCTTTCTACTACAATTTAACTTCCTTCGATCACCTCAATGGATCAATATATATGATTCCATTCTTGTATTTGTTGCTACAAAATCCACCTTTAGATATCAAACATAATTGGTTTCAAATAAAATGATTGGATTTTGGACTCCATCACTAACCCTTGGGTTTATTTATTCATAAAATTTCTTCACCATTCCATTAGATCTCAACCATCTTCCAATCAACATAAAATTCGTCTCAATGTATTTACTTCCCTTGTATTCAATTCATCAGTTCTCAACCTCAATATTCCAGGAAATGTTCTTCTTTAAAATTTTGCATCCTCACTGTTCATGGAGTTTTATAATTTTTTTATTAATTTAGAATCCTTAATCATCAATCAAAAAACTCCATAGGCTAGTTTCATTTCTTTTCATGTAGAGTTCTCTTGACATTTTCTTATAATGACACATTATCTACTATTTTCAATTAAAATCACAACACTAAATCACATTTAATGACATTTAATGTGAGTTACTTTGATTTATTCCAGAATAAAATGATAATAAAATCATTAAAATCTATTTTTTAAAATGTTTTAGTTATATACCCAAATATCATCATTTGATTTATGCATATGCGAGGAAATTGTCATTTTAATGTAACAATGTTTAATTAATATTAATTCATAATTTATATTCGTTTTTAATATTACGAGAAACAATTGCAAACAATTTAACCATACGTGGCTGATATATATTTTTATTTTATATTACACCCATTTTTGGTTTATTCATATCCATGATGACTTCCTCATATTTATTTGTATAAAGGTATATGATTAATCTTACTAAAAAACACCTGGGAAAGAAAAATAAGTTGTAATTCACCTTCGTCAACAAATTAAAATTAAAATTTTATAAATTTTATATGATTAAAATAATAAAATTTATTAATAAAAATTCATCCTCTGAAACTATACAAAAAAGATTACATGATATTATAGTAATCTATACAAAAAACAAAAAAACAAAAAATGTAAACACTATGATAAATAAAATATATTTGAATTTAACATGAATCATTAAAATTATAATTTCTAATAAGAAAACTATTCTAACATGGGATTCAATAAAAATTTACACTCCCTGCATAATATGAAACAAAAACTATACAGTAAAATAAAATTTATACTACTTAAGATTAACATTAATATAATAATAACCAATTGAGATTAAATTAAAATTAAGATTAAATACCTATGATTAAAATAAATTTCTATACTATATATAAATTGAAAAATAAATTTTCCATGATGATAAAAAATAAATAAAATACTAAAAAAATATAAATCTTGACTACTTATAAATAATGAATAAAACCTAATTCTTAAAATAACTACAAAAATATTATATTTTGTTATAACATTATTAATGAATCACCAAATTGAAATTAATTAATTAAAGCACTAAAAATATCTAACAACTATAAAAATATAATTATAAAATATTAAATATTAAATACATCAATAATTATATTAATGATATATAAAAATAAAAAATTAATATATATATATATATATATAATAAAAAACATAAAGATAGGAATTATCACCCAACTACTCATTAATGTAACCATGATGTAGAAACATAAACCATTGTTTCATTTCCTAATATATGTCATAATTGGAAGAACATTCAAATATTGAGATGGGTATAACATATCCCACTTATATGAAATAAGGGTATCAATTGATGAATTTGTTGGATCAATAAAAAATGTTTGAAGAAAAGAGTTTGGGTTAGCCTTCTGAGATATTTTTTTGGAAATTAATTATATAAATGGTTTCATGTTGTCAATAAAGGCATGAATATATTTGGAAGTGATGGAGGTGATATGAAGCGTTCTTTATCCAAATAGATTCAATCATGGCACAACAGCGCTAAACACACCATGGAGGAAGGATATAAATCAATATAATGTAAGTGGAGGTTTGTGAGGATATACCAAATATGACATCACTATGGTGTAGTGGTATTGATCACACCATTGAGGAAGTTATCTTGAGAGTAAGTGGGTTTAGGTAATGGTAAATCACTTTGTAGTGCCAATGGTAACATGAAACGGAATAGGGTTATGCTGTAGTAAATCATTGAGATTTTAGTTCTCTATTTCATGGATGGATGCACAATTCATTCCATAATAATATTTAGCCACACTAGAAGCCTCTATAACATAGGATTAAAATTCTTGGTTATGGGGAAGCATTATGGTGTAATAATTGATCATGTAATGATAATTACATTTAATTTTGTGAATGTTTACTGAGTCAGAATATGAGATATAGGTCACACCAAAACTGCATGAAGGCTAGATATGATCAATCATCAATATTTTTGGTTGTGTTGTGAGAGGCTGGTTTTTTTCAAAAATCTATGAAATAGTTTTATCTATGATTGATATTTTTATTACATGAGAATTTTCATATGTTGAAACAAGTTCTAGTTCTAAGGAGATTTGAATAGATCACACTGTGATCATTTGGGGTTATTAAATTATATTCTATTGGAACTTGTAGATTTATATTTGATAAAAAATAATACTATAGTATAGTGTCTCCCACCATAATTAATTATGTCTAATGTAAACCATATTGTAATGAGAGGGATCATACCAATATATAAGAAATCCTATACATTTTTTAATGTTAGAATATCTCTTTGATTTTGTGGTATTATAATTGAATTTGGAATACATAATTGAAGAATTAATGTTGGATTGAATACTGAATAATGAATGATATATGGTAAATGTGTGGGGATGATTTTTGGAGATTAAAAATTGTTGATTTGGAGAAGGTTAAAAAGAGATACAATTTGAGAAAAATATTTTAATGAGAACTTGGAAACTATAGATATAGAGAGAGGTTTTGACTATGTAAAGAACTCATTGATGATCTAGATTTAGAAATGGGGATGTAGGCACAATTATAAAAAAATTTGGTTTTTTTCTAATATATTTTTGAAAATCACTATGAGTGGTGACTGTATTGAGTTTCTTAAAACTCTAACCTGAATCAATGAGTGAATAGGGAGAGGGGGGAGGTATTAAGCCATGGATCAATAGGTAAACCAACTTAGTATTGTGATTCACAAGAACTTTATAGTGAAATATCCTATAATGGTACAAACCCATTAGTTTATTCTCTTTGTATTGTCCCTTAGTTGTGAAATATGTAAAATATCTATGTTAACCCATCACTTTTTAGTATCTGGATGTTTTGGTGCGGTGGTTAATCATGATTGGTTTTTATCACTTTTTTCTATACGAGTATAACATCTATAGAAAGTTTCAAAGTGAATATAAATCAAACAAAAATTCACCACAACTCTTAAGGTGTTTTGGGAAAATGTGTTTTCAAAAAGAAGAATCAGATAAAGGTTCTATCATGATGAATTTGTCATACATAGTCTTGTTTCTTGGAGAGTGGTGTCAATTCCCAAGTGGTTATACTATCCGATGGATGAAATTAAAAAATATAGATGAATCAAATGAGATCATACGTATAAACTATTTTAATAAATATTTACTTAGTTTCAATGAATGGAATTCACATAAGTGATAAAACTGATACATCAATAAGAGAGGAAATAGAAAATTGCATAGTTATAACAAAAAAGTGAAAAATTATTTATTAGAAGTATTATCAACTAAGATTTATATGGAGGTGATGAGTATCACATTGACAGAAACTATTTGGGATAAACTCAAAAACATATATGTAAGAGGAAAACATGATCACGAGGGTGACATACTATGTGTTACATAATAAATTTCATGTTATGTATATTATCCCAAATGATAACATTGATTGCAATTTTATCAATCACATTATGGTAATTGGATTAATCTGTGGTCCTGAAGAAGAAATGAAGGATGTTGAAATTTTGAAGAATATTATTAGGTGTATCCCCCCATTGAACAATCCAAAATCATATTCTCTTAATGAATTTTATCTTACAAAATAGTCTCATTTTGATTTTCATAGCAGGCTAGTTTCCCATAAAATGTGGGTGAATCTGGAGAGAAAATAAATCCATTCATACAAGAAATTTACCTTAAAATCCATGTATAATAATGATATTCAAGAAGAATAAAACCTATAATAAGATATTTGTTATTATTTATTATAACTCTAGGTTAGAAATATATGATGACGTAACTGTAAATTAAAAATGAAATGTTATTTTATCATGTATCAACTATGCAAAAATTGATCATATGGATGCTAAAAACCCAAGAAAAGTTGGAGGATATATTAATTATTATAAAAATGGGAAAAAATTTCCCAAATAAGAAAATTGATATTTGTATGTACTTTCCAAAAATAGGTTTTTTTATTAAAGGAGAAATCATTAATGATTAAAATCAACAGAAGTACAAGTACAAATCCAATAAGATAAATTGTCCAACCAGAGATGGATGGAGTCGAAAGGGCATGAGGTCACAAGCTGATGGGCCGCGTTGTTTCCTTGCATTTTTAAAGGAGAAGGTGCAAGAAGAGAAGCACTGGAAGAGTGAGAGAATTCTCTTAATGATTTTTCGAAAATAATAAATCCCACCATCACTGTGGTTAATAGCATCGATTACGGTAAGGTATTCAGACTCGATAATAATATCTCTCCATCCAAATTCCAATGCGAGAAACAAACCAGCAAGGATGGCCATGGCGTCCATAACTGTCGGTTCCCAGAATGCCTGATGTAGATCATATTTTTTAGCAAAGATTTTCTCCAGATGATTACGGGCCAGAAGGCCAAGGGAAACAAGCCCATACTTTGGGAGAGATGCATCCATGTTAATCTTAAGAATCCATTTCGTTGGAGGATGCCAATGAGAGGGAGAGGTGAGGGTGGAACCTGGCATAAAATGATCATTGTGGACTTTCCAGTCCTATATCCAAGAAGAAGCCCTTTAAATCCAGAATTCGGGGGGTTTGTGAGCTTGATGAAAAATGCCATCGTTACGCAGGACCCAAATAATCCTGGACAAAGTGCAAAGATAACGTGAAAGAGCCAAGGAAATAGAGGAGCCCCAACACGTCAGAATATCTAGGAGGTCAGAGGCCAATTCCAGTGAAGTTGTAGAGGCTGGGCCCCATTTACTCGAAACATGCTTAGCTCTCAGGCAGTGAATGATGGTGTGCAAAAGAGTTTCAATAGTGCTCGGGCAGAAAGGGAAAAAAGCATAATTGGACATATGTCAATAAACGAGAAGGCTCATGGTTGGGAGAGTACTAGTGAAAACCTACCACCAAAATTGGAGAATTTTAGGGGGAACGTTGAGTGTCCAGATCGGTATCCATGGTCCCTCATCCCAACCGACTGGGTAGTTGCCAAGGGATAGTCTGTAGCCGGATCTCACTGTGTATTTGCCTGAGATGTCATTGGTCCATAAAAGATGGTCGGAGCTTGTTTCAGGGATCCAGGGAAAGCTAAGGATGATTCTTTGGTCCCTTTCGTTAAACCAATGAAGGATCTTTTCCGAACACCACCCATGTCCCAGTTCGGAAAGGAGGCAGCTGAAAGTGGCGTCTTCAATACCTGGTTAGATGGGGGATGTAACCTACATACCATTCTTATCTATAATCCAAGGATCAGTCTAGATATTTAATGATGATCTAGACCCAATCCTCTTGCCTAGTCCTTTATCCAAGAGATTTTTAGCCCCCTAAATGCTTCTCTAGAGGAAACTGGGGCGGGTACCAAGAGAGGAAGTATGGAAGTCCATGTGGGGAATGTATATAGCTCGATTAGCCCGTACACAAAGAGAAGAAGGAAGGTTAACGAGATGCCATCCATGCTTGGAAAAAAGTGCATCATTGAAGAGAATAAGATTTTGGAAACCCATCCCTCCCATTGATTTGGGTTTGCAGAGTTTCTTCTAGGCCATCCAGTGGGGTCGATTCCTTCTATCATTCTTAACCCAACAGAAATTGGCAATGAGTGTGTTGATATGGTCTATGATGATTAACGAGAGCTTAAACATGGACATAAAATAGCGGGGGTGGACAGGATGACATCTTTGATGAGGGTCTCTTTTCCAGCTTTAAAAATTCCTTTAGGGGACAAGCGAAGAATTATATTCTTGATCATGTCCACTAGAGATGCGATGATTTATTTTTTGGATCAGGCGATCACTGTGGGAAGCCCAATATACTTCTTATGTTTCCCAACCATGTGAATACCAGCTGAAACGCATAACTCATCCATCTTAGAAGGAGGAACCCCTGCACTGAAAGAGATTTCATATTTCCTGTGATTGATTTACAAGCTAGACGCCCTCTCGTACTAGTATATTACTTGGTAGATCACTCAACATTCATTAATTGTTGCTTTGGAAAAAAGTATGCAGTCATAGGAGAAGAAAAGATGCGACACTGGTGGGCCAACATGGCAGACCTTTACCCCATGAATAGAATTTGATGATGCATCCCTAGAAATAAGATTAGAAAACACGTCAGCCACTAGAATGAAGAGAATTGGGGAGAGAGGATCTCCTTGGAGGAGGCCTTGTGATGGGGAAAATCCTCTAGTGATCTCCCCATTGACCTTGATTTTTAAGGATACAGTTTAGATACAGTCCATGACCAAATCATTAAATTTTGCACATAAACCCATTTTCAGCATAATGAAAAAAGGAAGTTCCATTCCACTCTATTGTAGGCCTTGGTCATATCCAATTTCCAAGCCATGGTTCCTCTTTTCACAGTGGAGCATGATTTCATATAATAGAAAACTTCATGGGACACAATCGCATTATCAGTGATCAGTCTCTTAGACACGAAAGTTCTCTGATTTTAAGAGATAATATCAGGTAGCCAAGGTCATAGCCGATTGACAATGATCTTTAAGAAGATCTTATAGGATACATCATAGAGGCTGATAGGTCTAAAATCAGGTATCTCCAGAGGTATCTTAATTTTGGGGATGACGAAAAGGACAATTTCGTTGATGGTAGCAATGCTGGTCTTCCCAGCCCAGATATTTTTTATCATGTTGTAGATGTCGGGACCAATTATGTGGCAATATTTTTTAAAAAACATTACGTGGAACCCATCCAGTCTCAGGGCCTTAGTGGAATGAAGATGTGTCAGAGCCAGGCGTATCTCGTCATCTGTCACATCTTTGTTGAGCTTCCTATTGATCTCATCAATGATCACAGGTCTGATACAATCTTCCACCTCGGTGGATATGAAAGTGGTTCCTGCAGGGAAGATGTTCTGAAAATATTAAATCAAGGCCTCATGGATACGATTGGTGTCATAAACGTTTCTTCCAGCGGGTTTTAAGAGATAGGTGATAGAGTTTTTCCGACACCTGTTCGAAGATTTCTGGTGAAAAAACTGGGATTTGTGTCCCCCTCTTTAACGTGGTTATCCTGAGCCCGATAGCCCAGAAGCATTCCTTGATACGCAGGGTTGTATCCAACTCTCTTTGTGTGGATCCAATATTAGAGAGAATGTAATTGGATGTGGGTTTTTTGAGGAGGTTTTTCAGTCTATTTTCAAGGACCTCACAGTGTCGGTCAGGGTGGTGTAATTTCATATTTCTCCAAGACCTCTGCTCAGATGTGACCTATTGGATATTGAGACAAACATCCATGTGGGTGCTTTTCCAGCATGATCAGATCACCTCTTCGCAATCCTGGTCTTTTTCCCAGATGCTCTCAAACCTGAAGGGTCTGCTCAGTTGTCTATTTCTTTCGCCTCGCGTACAATAAATGAAAATTGGACAATGGTCTGAATAGTTAAGGTCCATGTGGCTGATGTGAAACATGCTGAACAGATTAATCCAATTCGAATAACCCATAAATCATTCAAGACGCTCAGAGATGTGGTTGCCTTCAGTATTTCTACTGAACCACGTAAAAAGATTACCTGTGTACCTCAGATCGACTAGGTCCACCATAGAGATCACATCCTTAAAGTTTGACATCGAAGCTGAGGGTCGGATGATTCCACACCTTTTTCCTTATAGAACATAATATCATGGAAATCTCCTCCAAAGAGGATAGGGCTCGGTAATTCTTATCGCAGCTTGCATAGAAGATCCCATTACTTCACCTTGTCATTATGGGATGGCCAGCCATAGAATCCCACAAAAGTCCAGGGTGGGTGGAAGTCTGTTTGAATAGCCATTGCCACATGGTGTGAGGAAAAGGAAAAAAATCTGACATTGATATTGTCCTTCCACGGGAGACAGAGGCCCCCAGAATAGCAGCAATGCTGATCTTTCCTTGACTAAAAAGATGGATTTTATATGCGTTTTATAGATGATGTAGTCAAATTTATTTCACACCTATAAGATGTGATGATTGAAATGGTTAGGAAATTGAAATATGAAATTGGGGAGTAAAATTAAATATAAGGTGTTTTTGACCTAAAGATTGTTCTTGAATAAACACATAATAAATTGGATACTCAACATGATAATAAAAAGTGGTTAGAGGGTTTTTGAAAATGTCATCAGAATATATTTATTATGTTGAAGATGAAATTACGTTCATAGGGATGATTTTCAAAGAATATGGAGTTGTTCGTCAATATTTATAGCGTGTTCATGAATTTATGTTGAAAAAATGGGGAACATGGTTATTTATGAACTCAATCTGTCTAATGATAAATGAAATAAATGGGTTGAATCCCTTGAAGAAGATGTTCTGAATTTATAGAGGAAACATGAAGCCGGAAAAAACTGTAGTGGTAAAAGGTAGATTCAACTTATAATATTATCCATTGAATAATTAAAAGAATATGATTATTGAGTAATAAAATTTTTTATGATGATTTTTAATGAACAGATAACTAATAAATCATGTAAATTCAGTGTTGGTTTTGAAGGAAAAACATCACAATAGTAGGAGTTCTTGTGAAAGATTAGGGAATGAAGAAAGATAAATGATAAATCTTAGTCATAAACATGTTATAAAAAACCATGGAGTTTCTTATCAAGTGTGGACTTATAGAGAGGGTTTTTGATAGATTTTTTTCGATATATAGTTCATGTTATATGGTTATTTTGGATATAAGATGACTTATTTGGAAGAACTTAAGAGTTATATGAGGGGAAAAGGACCCAAGAGTCAATGAAGGAGGATGAGAACATAACCTACACTATAATGATGAAATTATTTCGATGTATTTTATTTTCATTATTATATATTTGGTTACAATGTTGTGAATCATAGGAAAAATGATTCAAAATTACTACTATAGGAGATAAAGGGGGATGGAATCAAATAAAAAAACATGGTTCCATTAAAGAATAAGTTATCACCATTGGAAGAATAAAAAAATAATAGACACATAATATATGTTTAAATCAATTAGGATAGATAATATTATGTCTCAGCTCAACTGATTATCTCTTAGAATGAAAAGACTCATAATAATAAGATAGTCTTTGTTGAAATTTCTCTCCAAGAAATAAAAAATTATAGTACATAGATCCTTTATAGTGGGAGTTGATCCCATGGGATGAATAACATAAGATAATTATTAAATTTAATGGGATATCTTGATTTAATAGTCTGATTTAGCAATCAAAAATCATTAAAAATCTAAGTGTAAATAAAAATAAGACTATAGTGGAGTTGAAAAATATAGAACTTCTCCATGAGGATGGTCTATAAAATTATATTTTTAGTGTTAAACAACTTTGTGACATGGAACTTGAAGTGAAATTATGTTGACACCGTTTATTACAATAAAATTTGTAATTTTCTATGGTTGTTTTTTTATTTTATAGTTATTTAACCCACCATGAAATTATTTAATTTTTGTTAATATTATCTTAAATAAAATAAAGTTTCAAGAGAAATTTTATAGTTTTTTATCAAAATTTTCGTGGTTTAATGGATGTATTGCAAAAAAAATATTTTTTCTTGTTTTCTAAAATTTGATGGAAGTTTTGTTTTTCATTATTCCCTATCATCACATGTGTAAAACATGGAAATGTTAATATATGGTTACCTTTAAATAATTCAGCATGTTTGATAATTTTCCCCACAAGTAAAACCAAACCTAATAGAAACCATGATGTATATAGATAAAATATAAATATTTATGTATAACCAATAAAAACCTATCAATCAAATTTTTATAATTGAATAAGAGTAATAAAATTATTAATTTCATGTATATAGAAAATAAACACTACTATGAAAATGAATGAAATTCAATTAGTTTGCAAAAAATGACAAATATGGTCATTTATTATTTATAAACGTATATTTCTAAAAAAATGAATTTTATGAGATATTAATTTATAAAAATTTTATTTGATATTAAAAATTAGTTAAAATAAATTTATTTTCTAATAGATATGAAATAATAATAATAATATATAATATTTGAAAATGTCATTTTCTAATTAAAATGGGTTTTCAATTATATTTTTTTCAGAATATTCAAAAACTGAATTCATATATTTTGGAATTTGAAATTAATAAAAATTAAATTCATTTTTTCATTCCTAATTTCAAAAGTGACTTAGTATGAATTTATTATATTTTTATAAAAATTTATTTTAGTCAAAAAATATAGATTTCATGAAACTTGTAATTTTTTTGACATTAATGTTTTATAAGAATGAAAAATAAATTTAGAAAAGAATTTTTTATATTAAAAAAATTAATTTTATGAATAAAATTAAAATATTTTAAAAAAATTACAATTTTAAAACAACTATGAAAAATAATTTTTTAACTAGTTAAAAGGTCACTCTAATATAAAAATTGGTTTTGGTCTTTTCATTGAATCAATGATATTTCAAGGGAGATACGATTTTGGATTTCTTTAAATTCCTAACATACCTTATTTATTTCTAATAATTAAACATTGGTTCATTGAAGTCATTATACAAAATAATTTTTTCTTATATATATATATATATATATCTGTGTGTGTGTGTTTAGTGGTTAAAAATGTTATTTCTCTAAAAAATGTTTTTACTTGATTAAGTGTATTTATTTTAAAATTAACTTTTAAAGCCTATAAAAATTTAATTTAATGAAATTATTTAAAAATTATAAATTATATGTATAAAATTAGATAAAATTTTCAATATTAATATTTTTCATTAAAAATAATTATTTAGGATATAAATTAATTACCAATGTAAACATATGTTTGGTAACAAAGAAAAAAGTTATATTAAAAAGGTATAAAAGACTCATAGTTTTCTAAAATAGTTATGGTGGAGGTAATTTTGACCTAAAATCATTCTCCACTCTAATTTGATCCATTTTTATCCATTGAAACATGAATAATGAATTTATGTTACTGAAAATTTAATCCCCCCCAAAATACCCTTCCCTTCAATTAAAAAAGAGTAACATTATCACCACTTCAAGAATAACGTCTCATTCAAATTTCCCCATTAAAGTATAGAGATTTTATACTCATTTAATCCTCTCTAATTTTATAAATATTATTTCCACCATTAGTAAACATGAGATCTTTATTTCTATGGATATATCCATGAAATATTCATGCCCCTGATATGAGTATTTTCAACTTCTTAGTTTTCTACTTAATTATCTTCTTTCAAATTAATTTTAGAAAAAACATATTATGATATTTATATAATTTTCATACTAAAATTATACATTATTAATAGTATTTTCATTTTTTATATACCCCATCCATCTAGAAATACAAAACGTCCATTTGTGTGTTGTTCAGATCACTACCTCCACGATATAACATATTTAGTTTTCCTTTACTTCCTTAAAATGATATTTATAAGGATGGTATAAATATATAAATATTACTTCTATGATATCATTAAGGATGTTATTATTTCAAAAAATTTAGCCTCTTAATAATATGAAAAATAAATTATGATTTTTATTTTTATTATTTAAAATAATTGTATTGAGAGGATATTATACTATTCAAATTTTGTAACTTTTTCTCATACATTACATATTCATCTAATTAATTCCAATTATTTTATATTAGACTAAAAATATCTAAATATATAATTAATTCTCCATTAATAATATTATTACTTCCAAACCAACTCATAATTATACATTAAATTTGGGTATATCAATATTTGGGTTGGTTTGACCACCTAATTGAACAATAATATGAATTTATATCATGAATTAGTATGGAAACATAATTACTAGTTTATTATGATATAAATGACTAAATAATGATTTGTTCGTTTATTGATATGTTATATTCATCTTTAATTAGTATAACAAACTTTTATTGTCAAGAATCACATAAACATGTTTGTTATCGATTTCATCATCATGGATAAAGAATAAAATACTCACGAAATGAATTTCAAACATCATAAATTATTATAAAAAATCCAAAATATTAATTTTATAGATCATGTAATAATAAAAATTTAAATAACAATAAACACTAACACTACTATTATTAAATTAGTTCAACGTTTCAAAACTATATAAACCCGATGTGGGAATCTGTAGTTTTGTGATTTGACGGATGAGGGAAAGTCCCTATGTTTGACCCCACCCATCTCATATTTTCTATTTTTTTAATAAATAGTCAGAAGTATTGCTTCTAGATGGCTTTCTTGGTACAAAGACCTGATGTGGAAAATATGAATAAATCGCGTAGAGAATGAAAATTTATGAAGAGCATAAATGAAAATTGATAAGATTAAGGATCGAAAATATTTTATTATGATAGAATATATTTTTAAATAGTATATTAAAGTGTGTATGTGGTATACGGGGTAAGAGGTAATGGTTTTCATCTCAATTTCCCTTCATTGAGACAAGTTTTTTTTGATGAACATATATTGTTTATATAATTCCTATTTGAGATATCATATCATTAATTATCATTAGTAATGGTGTTTAATGTTTAATTTATGTACCTACATTTGAATGGGTTTTTATTTGAATGTTTTAATGTCGTAAGTGTTTTCTTGGCCTCAATTCTGATTCTTTGAGACATAATATATTTTGTGCATCATTTTTTCTTTGAATGGGGTATTATTGACCATGGACGTATTTTTATCATTCTATTTTTTTCATTGGATTTATTAAACAAATAATGTTTCCTTATTGATGTGCCTATTGATTTATTTTTCCCTAGTAAGGATTTTTGGTAACTCAACCTTCATTAATCGAGTCACAATCATTATCTGGTACTTATTTCATTTAAGTTGAACTAGTTCTATGATTTTATTATAATTTTTTGTATTATATAATCATTTTCTATAATATAAATTCCTTCCATATAAACCCTTTGAAAAACATATCTCACCTATTGAGATGAGTTCTTTTGACACCATCTACATTCTTTATTTGGATGTATTTGTGAACATTTTATTCTAGTATTTACATATCCATATTCTCCTTGATATATATTGTATGAAAATAAAATTTTAGGTAGTTCATATTGTAATTTGTTCACCTATAATGCATGTTATTCTATTAATATGGGTAAATATATATTTGTTCTATATTTTATTGTTCTAAAATGGATTATTATTAATAATTTGACAAAGTTTTTTTTCTGTCCATCCAACAACATTCTCATAACGGGTTATGATTAGGATATACATTTTATTAACATGGGGTAATAATTGACATTATTGATTATTATTGAATGTAAATATATATTGATATTGAATTTAATTTTCTTATTTATCATTATATGGATAGACATTTTTTTATTGAGTAATAGTTTCTCTCCGTAATGGTATGAAATGTGGTGGCGAATCTTATAGAGAATGCATTGGACACAATGAGCTTATGGATGGGGCCCATGATTATATAGACCCACGATGGATCAAAAAGTATTTTGAGAAAAAATGGTTTGTGTATTTTGTGTATGACTTCCCAATACAATAATAATTTTTTATTGTTCTCTCGATGATATGTAAATATTTTATGAACAAGGCATTGACAATATGTTTTTAAAGTCCAACATTTTGAATTCCATAAATAAAATATTAATATTACTATAAACCATTTTTTTTGTTTGTTCTTTTGGATATATATTTATCCCACTTTCTTGTTGATTATGAATTCTTGTTGTTCATATATTTCTTCCAAAATATTTATTCCATATATTAGGCCATGATTTCTTCAGTTATACAGTTCCATTACTCAGTGTTTCAGCTAATACAACTATTATTATTCAATTCAAGATGTTATGTACAAATTAAGTACACATGAAAAATTTATAAGGATATAAATTGTGAAAGAATTTATGGGATATGTTTATGAAATTTCATTAATTTAGTAGTTACTTATATATAATGGGAAAATTTATATTAATTTATAAAGACATTAACTTTATTTTTTTATTATGTGTCATAATACTATAATTTCCAAAACTAGAAATGATCATTCAAATGTAATAGATTCACAAATTATTATGGAATTTGTAATATTGGATGTTGAAATCTTGGATTTTATAGCTAGTATCCAAGTAGTTATGGATTGTATATTTCTATGAGTACTGGATCTAGGAGTGCAGCTTAGAGGCATCACATTTGGAATCAAAATATAGGTTTAGAAATTTTTTGAGATTGTGATATTTTTTAAGATAATTCAAAGTTTGATACATCAGGGTTGATAGTTATATCCAAGGTATAGATAAACCTTTAGGATAAGTATATTAATTAATGTTATGTTAATAATATATATTTTATTTTGAGACTATGATAAGAGAGCATCAATGAAAATCCAAGAAATAATCCTAAGTATAGGATGCCATCCTATGTTTCAGAAAAGTTTGAGTATATAGTTTTCCTAGAAATTTTATCCCTCTCTAGATACTACATGTTTATACTGGCACTAGAACATATATACCTAGGGTTAATGACCTTGAAAAGGATGGATTTGTTATTTACTCGATCACCCCCTAGTGAATAATAAAGAGGCCTAACTATATACCTGGTTTAATATAGGGAGTCACTATTTTATCCAAAAGAATCGTCTATTAAAACCAATGGTTTCATGAGTGTTGAAATACTCATATTGATGTTTTTATATGACTTTTTTTATTACCTCAACCATTTCGGTTTTAGTATTTCTTTGAAATATTTTATCACAGAAATGAAGGTGAAAACAACATGTACTTGGAAACTACTATAACTTATAAATTATTAAAAAATTATACATAAATAGTTAAGTGTATTATTATAATATTTTTATTATTACATTTAGTTTCCTAGTCACAACTAAGTCAGTGAAATTTATATTTTCTTGAAAATCATAGTTATTCTCATTATTGAGTGATAATTAATGTCCTTATTTTTGGTATATTCTAAATTTTTAAAGGATTATGTGAAACAATATAAGTATTCTCCAATATTTTTTATAATTTAATGATTTGGAAACATATATTATAGGTTATCAATTAATTTTAAACTTTATTTTATTTATTGGTTATAATTTTTGGTTTGACTATTGGAGAACACATGATTCACGTATGGATTACTCTTATATTTAATATGCATAATCCATTGTAATAAAAAGGGTTTCTTGATTTTGATGAAGAAAGTTAGATAACAATTGGTATCCTTAGGATTGATAATTGGTTAATTATATTTTTAGAGAGGCTAATATGATTTTATATATTAGGATATATAGTGACTAGTTTGTAACCTTATCAACAAGTGGTTAATATCATTTTAGGGTTAAAGATGAAGTTACTTTTTATTGGAATAAATATGATCTCATTGTGGTTTAATGTCTTGAATATTGTAAAAGTTTTTTTTGAATTTTATGTTATTTGGGATATATTATTGGGGTATATACATACATGGGTATATGATTTAAAAAATTACTAATGACATTTAAGGAAGGATAAAATTTATTCTGAGAAAATATATTTCAATTATTGTTGGGTTTGGAATATTTTAAAAATATTATGGTTGATCAAAGTCTATTTTTTGAGAAATAGGTTAATATGTATGAGATAACCCACCTCAAAGTGAGATATGTTGAGACAATATTGATATAAGTTAACCTAATAGTGATTTATGTTTATCTATGTTTAATTCTAGTTGAGTTGTATGGACTATAATCTAACCAGATATTATTATAAAGTGATACATATTAAATTAAAATTTTTATATTTTTATTTATGATAAATAACTTATAATTATCATCACTCATACTAACTCTTTTTTCTTTAGTAATGTACGTAACTAGAATGAACCATGGGTGTGAGGGACAATGCATGGATTACCTCAATGAAAAAACAAACAAAATGGGATATGGAGTGAAGAACTATGTGATTATTACAAATCAACTATGTAACGCCCAAACCCTAGTTACAAAGAGTCAGTGCATTATTACATAAAATTGGAATGATCACAAAAGTTCAAGTCTCGAAAGACTGATTAGTTTAGTAGACTTGGAATCACATGATACATTCATAAAGTTTACATTACATCATAAAATGAAAAACTACAACAACATTTTGTCTCCATAGACCACACAATATCCCGTCATACTATCCCTGTAGGTAATTCATAAAACACACATTCACATCTTGGGAAAAATTAAACATAGAAAGGGGTGAGATCAGATGCCCAGTAAGGATAAAAATATATTGGAAACTTTCATAAATAAGCATAAACATTTAAGCCAATGTATAACTAAAACAAAAGACTTTTAAACATGAAATTCAGCATAATATGTTTGAAATAAAATGAATTAATTCCATTTACTTATTCACATGGATATTCCACTAATTGAATAATCACATGAAATATCAATAACCACTTTCATAATGATGAAATGCATAATTCCAGACTATCATAACCACATAGTCAAGGCCTTGTTCCCTGAATACAAATAATATTTTTTCAAGGCCTTGTGCCAAGAAACTAGTTCGTCTCATGATACCTACCGATGCATTGAGCAGCTACAGCAGGCTCCACCCATCACTTATTAAGTCCAATGCATTCCACATATGAATAGGTTTAAACATAACATAAACATTTGTATTAAAAATAGCATAAAAAATGTTAGTAATTTCTCCATAAACCATGAATGGTATAAAAATAAAACATCCACAGTCAAACATATCACAAAACCTTTAATACAATATGGAAGTTTTGTATCATAATAAATCAACTTCAAATAAGCTTAAAATCCATCAAAGGATGTTGATATAGAAGAAAACACAACTATTTGGGAGAAATATCTCTTTCTTTTAAATCATTTAAAATTTTAATATTTATAAAAGGAATAATTTACTTTGAAAATATTCTTAAAATCTTGTAAGGGATGTTTCAAAGATTTTATAACGATGGAAAATAGCCGCACCCACCGTATAAGTTAAAAAAAGACATTCTGACCTTAATTTTGTCGAAAAGGTTAAAAAGGACCCTGTTTGGAAAACGACAGAAAGATTCCCTTATAAACATCTTATAAAAAGTAAAACATTGGTATAAATGACTTTAACCCATAGTCTGTAAAATAGTAAGAATGATTTGAAATACATGATAAAGAGGTCCAAGTAGATAATTACGTATAAATAACCTCGGATAATGTAGAGATTCTGAAATAAACCCTTACATTGTACTTTTCCTTGGTCAAGTTTAGTTTAACCTCTTGTATAAGGGTGACATAATTGTTATTAAATTATGCGATAATAATATACATTAATATGATATCATATATGATCTTTTAACAATGCTTTGTTAATAATATCTTAGTAATACCGTCATTTCGGGTATTAACTTACACATTTCCATTTATATGTTTTGTTACATAAGCCATGTTTTTTATGGATAGGTTCTATCTTATTCATATCCAGAATGATATAAAGTCCTTAAACATTTTTTTAATCATCAAATGAGAATTAGTCTTTAATGGATATGATAGGGAATGAATATCATCACGTTCCTGGAGACGGTAGTCCGTACGTACGCACGAGTGAAAATATCATTTTTTAATATTAAAATAATATATAATTGGATGGTATATCATATCTAAAGAATAATTATAATGCTATATTTGTTATTTAATTCAATTACACATCATTATCATACCCATCCTAATAATAATGTTTTGAATAACAATTACACCACGATGTGGAGACAGTAAGTCGTACATACGCACGTATGGTGACATGTCATTCAAAGGATGGATAGAATAATGAATATGGTTGTAACATATTTATAATAACATAATATTATATATAAGATACTGGATTTATTATTTTGGAATGTAAATAACAAATAAAGAATAAGTGGAAGAAGAAAGGAACTTGAAAGAGGGTGGTGAAAACATTGCCTATTCTTCAGGTTCTTCCTTTTGATTTGATCAAAAGGGCTCCTTAAGATGTCTTTCTGATCAAACTAAGGACTCTAGGGTGAATTTATGTATGTTTAGATAATATTTGGGAAGGTTTTGGCCAAGTCAAAAGTCTTTTATAGTGTAAATTAGAGAGAAGGGGGAGTGCCCTTTTATAAGAGGGGTGAGGGGGACCTTTGGAAAAGCTAGAAATATTATTTTATAATAAAATAATATAAGGTTTATAATGGCTCTAAAATGATTTATTTAAAGGATAGGGTGTTTATGGGTCTAAAAACACTCAACAAATAAGTTTTAGATTGGTTTGGGTTACTATATTAACTTTATCTTTTAGATTTTACTCTTAGTTAATTAGTTTGACATTTACAATGTCTCTATGTATTTTTATATTATTTTGTTAATAAACTTACTATAAACAACCAAGATAACCCCAAGTGGTTCATTAATGACATACGTACCATCATAAAAGTGTTTTTTCCAAGCCTCATATTTTTAGAAATATTATATCAATTAATAATATAATATTTGTTTTAAAAACTCTTTTATGTCAATTTTGACACTATTCAATAATTTATTTTTTTAATGTCATAATAACATTATTAATTAAAAATAAATTTATTTAATCAATAATATCATAACATATTAACCTATAAAAGTCTTTTATGTCATCACATTATTCAAATTATATTTATTTTAACATTTATTATACCAATTATTTGATTCTTTCATTAATAAGGGAAATACTGCATCATTATTGTGTCATAAATAAATTTAATTATTAAATGTATAAAAATTATAAATAAAATACCATTATTTAGGAAATATTTTTGTATTTATAATGAATCTTTATAGTCAAAAAGATAACATATATAACTCTATGTAAAAATTGTTTTGCAAAAATATATATGCTTATGTCATTTTTGTATTTACTTTAACTTAATTAATATAAAGTGTCGTTATAACTTACAAGTGGCTCCATGGGGTCCCAAAATTGACCCAAATATGTCCATTGTTGGACATGTATCAGCCAATAGTGTTAGGTCATGTTTTAGGGTAATTTAATATTATTATAATATTTTTTTTACCCTTATTTACAGGATTTACCCTTTAACCATGGTAAATAAAATATTTACAGAAGTAATTATTCAAAATGTCCAAAAATAAAAGATTCCTATTTAAACAATTTTGAACTCTAGATTATAAATATGGAATCCATTTGTCTAAATTCAAAACACATAAGTGCTATAAATTAATTTAAAATTAATTCTCGCTGTCAAACCAAAAACCCTGTTTTTAACAAATAGTAACTATCAAAAGATTTACACTTTCTTATGTCCTATTTAAATGCGAAATTATGTCCAATGACCACAATTGGATTAAACGGTAAAAATATAATCTAATTATACTTTAAACCCACTCCAATTAATAATTTATTACTATTAATTATTTTGATTAATAAAGTTGTTTTTAATTAAAATTTAGTAATTTTTACTATTCATCAAAATATGAAAGTTATCAGAAAAGTACCAATAATTTACCCTAAGCTAATATCGATATTCCAAATCCAAAAATAAAGTCCAATTTGAATAATAAAATCTATAAAATTTCAAAAAGTGGGTATTACTATTCATAATGGCTGCTTTGATTGGTTGTGGTGTGTGTTAGAACCTCGAAGTTGCGTACAACACACACTACTGTATTATTTAAAGAGAAGCATACCATGGAAGCTCATGGTGTTACATTCTCCCCTACTTCAAATAATTTCATCCTTTAAATTTATATAATATTACTACGTAAAAAGACTTAGGTGGTTCTTCAACATAAGTTCCTTGGGTTCCCACGTCTCCCCTTCCATCTTATGGTTTCTCCATAGAACATTTACCAGAAGAGTCGTCCGGTTTCTCAGCACTTGTTCTCTGGTATCAAGAATCGGGATGAGATATTTGCAATAAGACAAATCGGGTTCCAGTTCTACTTTCTCATAGGTGAGTACATGCGTTGGGTCAGGAATATATTTTCTCAACGGTGATATGTGGAACATATCGTGAACTTTTGAGAGACATGGCGACATTACCAAATAGTAAGCTATATCCCTAATTAGTTCCAGAATTTCAAAAGGTCTTATGTACCTGAGACTCAATTTACCCTTCTTACTGAAACTTATATCACCCTTCCAGGGAGATACCTTCAAGAAAACATGATTTCCCACCTGAAATTCCAAATCCTTCCTTCAGTTATCAACATAGCTCTTCTGCCTACTTTGAGCTGCTTTGATGTGGGTTTGGATTACCTTCACCTTTTCCATTGTTTTCTCAACATGTTCTGGGCCTACAAGTTTTCTTTCACCTACATCATCCCAACTGGTTGGTGTGCGACATCTCTTTCTATATAACACTTCATATGGTGCCATCTGAATACTTGAATGGAAGCTATTATTATAGGAAAATTCCAATAGAGGTAAATATTGTTCTCACATACCTTGAAAGTCATGTGAGAAAGATCTCAACATGTCTTCTAAGGTTTTAATAGTCCATTCTAATTGTCCACCAGTTTAGGGGTGGTAGGCAGTGTTCAAATGAAGTTCAGTATCCCGGGCATTCTGAATACTTTTCCAGAATCATGATGTAAAATGGGGATCATGATCAGAAACAATCGATAGGGGTACACCATGAAGTCTCATAACTTTATTAATATATAGTATTGCTATAATTTAAAGTGGCAGATCTTCTCTTATAGCAAGAAAATGTGCTGACTTGGTAAGACGATCAATAATGAACCATATATCATTGATCCTTCTAGGAGTCTTTGGTATCCCCATGAAAAATTCCATCATAATATTATCACATTTACACTCAAGTATGGGAAGAGGTTGCATGACCCGTCCTGGTGGTTTCCTTCCTGCTTTCACTTGTTGAAAAACCATACATCTTGACACAAAATCAGCAATCTCCCTCTTCATTTTGTCCCACCAAAAATGTTCCTTCAAATCTCTATAAATTTTGGTGCTCACATGTTTTATAGAGAAATTGGAACTATGAGAATCATCCAACAATTCCCTTTTTAGATCAGGAATATCGGGAAAACAAATTCTCTTCCCAAATTTCTAAATTCCATCTTCAAACACAAAGTCACCCAATCTCCCATCATTCACAACAGTAATCTTCTTTTAAAATTCTTCATCATCGGTCTGAGAACTCTTAATCCTTTCTAGTAATGTTGGTTTGGGAACCATTTGAAAAATTATCAATGTTTCACCATCCATGGTTATTCCCTTATCCAAATTTAATAGATCCATGAAAATTGGATCCCTTTCAACTATCATTTTGTTCAAAACTCCATGATCCTTTCTTCTCAATGCATCTTCCACCTTATTTTCCTTCCATGGGTGGTAGTGTATCGTGCAATCATAATCCTTGAGTAGTTCAATCCATCACCTTTGCATAATGTTGAGTTCTTTCTGTGAGAAAATATACTTAAAACTCTTGTGATCGGTATATATCTCACATTTTTCACCATAAATATAATGTATCCATATCTTCAAAAAAATATTACAGCAGCTAACTCAAGATCACGAGTAGGATATTTTTTCTCATGAATTTTCAGTTGTCATGATGTATAGGCAATAACCCTATCATTCTACATAAGGACAAAACCAAGTCCTTTTTTGAAGCATCACTATAAATAACAAACCCAACATTCCCCCATGGTAGAGTCAATATAGGAGCATTGAATAATCTTCGCTTGAATTCTTTAAAACATTCTTGACACACTTTTGTCCAAATAAATTTATCCCCTTTACGTGTGATGTTCATTAAAGGGTTATCCAATCAGGCAAAATTCTGGATGAAACGCCGATAATAACCTGCTAAACCAATAAAAATGTGTACCTCAGTTATACTCATCGGTGCTGACCATTCATGGATTGGCTTGGTCTTAGAAGGATCAATGGAAATTCCATCCGTAGAGACAGTATGGCCTAGAAAATAAATCTCATGAATCCAGAATTCACACTTGCTAAACTTCCCATATAATTCATGTCTTCTAAGATTCTTCAAGATAATACGCAAGTGATTTTATTGATATTCGTGGATTTTGGAGTATACCAAGATATAATCAATAAATACCACCACAAAGTCATCAAAATATTCCTTGAAAACTCTTTTCATTAGATCCATGAATACAGATGGTGCATTAGCTCATACAAAAGGCATTACTGTAAACTCGTAAAGTCTATAACTGGTTTGAAATGTTGTCTTCAGAATCTCTTCCTTCTTCATACACAACTGATGGTATCCAGATCTAAGGTCAATCTTTGAAAATTATTGACCTCCATGCAGTTATTCTAATAAATCATCAATGCAAGGTAGGGTATACTTGTTCTTTATTGTTATAGCATTGATTTCCCTGTAGTCGATATATAACCTCATAGATACATCTTTATTCTTAACAAAAAGGAAAGGGGCTCCCCATAGAGAAACACTGTGGTGAATAAATCCCTTATTACTCAATTCCTATAGTTGATTATTTAGTTCAACTAATTCCGCAGTGGCCATTCTATAAGGGGTCTTCTATATAGGCTTTGATCTATGAATTAAATCAATGGAAAACTCAATTTCTCATTCTGTAGGATGTCCATGTAAATATTCTGGAAACACATCTACATATTCTTTCACAATATGTACATCATCTATTTGAACATTCTTTTCCTCACCCATATATTTTTAATTCTCTTACACTAGGCACCATTTCTAAACAATGGAATGCACTAGATTAGTTTATGAATCAAAATACATAAATCCAAACTTGAAATACAATTAACATGAATTGAATAGTCTGTGGATATAATACATAATCATAAAAATGTTTTCTTTGAGAAATCATATACTCATAAAACCTTCATAATGGTTTGTAAAGAAAATTAGAATTATCCTATGCATATCCCCAGGGAGTGTCATAACCAATAGTGCAGCAAGGCCCGTTGTCGTGCACTAGTTCCCATTCGAGTCTAGCTCAAAGAGGTGTTTTCGGGTTTTACCCCAAGGTACATCTATGCCAGATCCACCTCAACGTGCTCGTATCCAGACAAGGATGTATTTCTCAGAAAACTCAAAAAATTCCTACAATACCAAAATTCTAGGAAGTTCTCCAAGACTAATCCTCAACGTCCATCTTAGGTCTATGTGCAATAATCAGAGTTTATCTAAATTTAGCTTCCACGGTCTGTACTAAACTTTCTCTGATACCAACTATAATGCCCCGACCCCAGTTACTCAGAGTCAGTACATTATTACATAACTTTGGCATGATCACAAAAGATCATGTCTCGGAAGACCGATTTGTTTAGTATCTTTGGAATCACTAGATACATTCATAAAGTTTACATTACACCATAAAATGAAAAACTACAAAAACATCTTGTCTCCATAGACCACACTCATATCCCCTTATACTATCCCTACAGGTCATTCATAAAATACTTCTTCACACCCTGGGAAAAATAAAACATAGAAAGGGGTGAACTCAGATGCCCAGTATGGGTAACAATATAGTGGAAACTTTTATAAATAAGCATAAAAATTTAAGGCAATATATAAGTAAAACAAAATCCTTTTAAACATGAACTTCATCATAATATGGTAGAAATGAAATGAAATAATTCCATTTTTTTATTCTCATAGATACTCTACTAATTGAATAATCACATGCAATATTAATAACCACTTTCATAATGATGGAATGCATAATGCCAGAATATCATAACCACATAGTCAAGGCCTTGTGCCAAGACTACAAATAAGATTTTATCAAGGCCTTGTTCCAAGACACTAGTTATTCTCATAAGACCTACTAATGCATCGAGGAGCTATATCAGGCTCTACCCGTTACTTATTAAGTCCAATTCATTCCTCATATGAACATTTTTCAACATAACATTAACATTCATATTAAAACTAGCAAACTAATTGTCAATACATTCTTCATAAAACATGAATGGTATAAAAATAACACATCCACAGTCAAACATATCACAAAACCTTCAATACAATTTGGAATTTCTGTATCATAATAAACCAACTTCAAATAAGCTTAAAATCCATCAAAGGATATAGATATAGATTGAAACAAAGCTATTTTAGAGAAATATCTCTTTTTTTAATCATTTAAAAGTAACATAATTATAAAAGAAAACATTTACTTTGAAAATATTCTTATAATATTTTAAGGGAATCTTTGGAGATTTTATAATAGAGGAAAATAGCCGCACCCTCCATATAAGTTAAAAAAGACATTCTTACCTTAATTTTGTCAAAAGGGATCCATAAGTTGGTTTTATGATCAATCTAAGGCAACTAGGTTGAATTGAGGGAAGTTGAGAGAATATTTGGGAAGGGGTTGTCCGATCCAAAAGGCTTTGAAGATGTGAATTAGAGAGAAGGGGGAGTTCCATTTATAGGAGGGGTGAGGGGAACATTTGAAAAACCTAGAAACATTATTTTATAATAAATTAATTTTCATCTTCTAATGGATACAAACTGATTTATATGGACAATAAGGTGGGTATGGGTCTAAATACACTCAACCAACAGGTTTTAGACAGGTTTGGGTCACTATATTAACCTTATCTTTTATATTTAACTCTTAGTTAATTAGTTTGACATTACCATGTCTATTTGTATTGTTATATTATTTGGTTAATAAACTTAATATAAACTAACAAGAGAACCCCAAGTGGTTCATTAATGACATAAATATCATCATAAAAGTCATTTGGATGAACCATATATTTTTTGGAATATTATATCAATTGATAATATAATATTTGTTTTAAAAACTCTTTTGTGTCAATTTTGACAATATTTAATAATTTATTTTTTTTAAAGTCATAAAAACTTTATTAGTTCAAAATAAATTTTTTTTAATCAATAATAACATTCCATACTAACCTATAAAATTCGTGGATGGCATAAAAATATTCAAATTTTATTTATTTTAACATTTATTATACCAATTATTTGATTCTTTCATTAATAAAGAAAATACTGCATCATTATTGTGTCATAAATAAATTTAATTATTCAATGTCAAAAAATTATAAATAAATTACCATTCTGTAGGAAATATTTTTATATTTATAATGAATATTTATAGTTGAAAATATAACATATATAACCCTATGTAAAAATTGTTTTTCTAAAAGATATATGCTTATGTCATTTTTGTATTTACTTTAACTTAATTAATATAAAGTGTCATTATCACTTACAACTGTCTCCATGGGGTCCCAAAATCGACCCAAAGATGCCAATGGCCAGACATGTGTCAACCAATAGTTTTAGGACACTTTTTAGGGTAATTTAATATTATTATAATATTATTTTTTTACCCTTATTTACAGGATTTACCCTTTAACCATGGTAAATAGAATATTTACCGAAATAATTATTTAAGATGTCTAAAAATAAAAGTTACCTATTTACACAATTTTTACCTCCGGATTCAAAATATGGAATCCATTTTTCTATTTTCAAAACACATAAGTGGAAAAAATTAATTTAAAATTAATTCTTGTTTTCAAAACAAAAAAGCGTATTTTTTACAAATAATAACTATCAAAAGATTGACACTTTCTTATATCTAGTTTAAATGTAAAATTATGTCTAATGACCAACATTGGATTAAATGGTAAAAATATAATATAATTATACTTTGAAACAACTAAAATTCAAAATTTATCACTATTAATTATTTCGATTAAAAAAGTTGTTTCTAATTAAAATATAGTAATTTTCAATATTCATCAAAATATGAAAGTTATCAGAAAAGTACCAAAAATTCATCCAATGCTTATATCGATATTCCAAATCCAAAAATGAAGTCTAATTTGAATAATAAATTTTTTAAAATTTCAAAATGTGGGTATTACTATTCATAACAGCTACATTGATTGGTTGTGGTGTGTGTTTGATCCTCGAAGTTGCATACAACACACGCTACTATATTATTCAATGAGAAGTGTACCGTGGAAGCTTGGGGTGTTACAAGAGATCACAAAATATGATTAACAATGTGAACATAGTTAAAGTCACAAAAACCTTATGGAATATAATGATGGAGTCTCATGACAGGTCAACCAATGAAGATCAGGATGGAAAAAGATTCAATTTTATATATGTAAAAGATATGGGAAGAAACATATGTGGTTTTATTAAAGGGAATGGTGAATGAAATAAGTGTGGAGATGAAGGTTATCAATATTACAATTTTAAGGCAAACCAAGAACCTATACAAAATCATTACTTAAAATTGCAAGAGAGTTGTGAAGTATGTGTCTTGATGTGCCCATCTATTTTTTCAAAAAGAAGATAATAAAAAAACTATACATATGAGGAAAATAATATGAAAATACTTTTAATGTATCATATAGTTGTTTTTTAACTATATATTTTTAATTTATCTTTTTCATTTAAATCCTCACCAACTAATATATTTTTAGTTATTAAAACCACAATTGGTGTGATTATCATATAAATTATTTTCATGGATTATAGGAAGTTATATTGAGATTTATATCTTATTCACATATTATAATTCTATGTAAAATTAGGAATTGGTTGGATCCCATTATAAAGATCTTATAATAATTTTTCATATAGGTAAATATCCTTCTATATCCTAAGAAAATACATCATTATCTTGTGGTTTATTGTTAATTAAAATTTCCCAATATAAATTATTTTGATCTTATTATTAAAATTTTATGGATGAAATTTATTTAAGTGGGTGAATTTAACATCTAAAAATTTTAACAAGTGATTAACTTTAAATAAGTCAATGATATCAATGGATTTATCTATATTAAACACAAAACATAAATGAAACCTTGTTTTATTCAGATAAAATATAAATATTTAAGTATAATCATTCTTTCAAAAATAGTTGATCAAATAAAGAATCAACTCTCCTCCTGGAAAAGAAAATATCATTCCATGGATTGTGTTGACCTCGCCTGTTTTGATAATCCCAGCTATGCTTTCACAAACTTTGATAATCCCAATTAATGTTTATCTATATTCTAATTCGCTCAATATTTGACATTCTATCTAAAAATAATATTCAATGAATCTTTGAGATATGTTAATAAATGTTTATCCATGTTTGTATGAGTCTTGAAGTAATTCTAACCCAATTGGATCTGTTTTGCATAAAACAGATAAGTGTTAGTCATTGATCTGCATATAGATACTGATATAGAGCTATCAGTACTTAGTCTACTGATATACCTTAGTCTACCGATAGACAGAGTCACCGATACGCAGAGGTACTAATATTTACAGAGCTACCGATATGTACAAATCTACTGGTAAGCATTAAACAAGGTCACTAATGCAGATATCTATCAATGGAACATGTTTTCCGATAATACAGAATGGAGATACCAATGTGCATAAGTCTACCGATACACATAATCACTGGAACTAAGAAAGTGCTTCTGATAGACCAGAGCTACCGAAATACCAGAGCTACCGATAGACCAAGAGAGACCGATATATAGAGTTACCGATACAGAATGAAGTTATCGATAGAATAAGTCACCGGTATATAGATCTACCGATACCAAAATTTACCGATACAGAGTAAGGAGTTACCGATACCAATAGATACTGATGCAAATAGTTACTTATACTAAGAGATACTGATGCAAAGATTTACTGATACCAAGAGCTATCGATGCAAAGAGCTACCGATACAAGTTCAAAGAGATACCGATGGAAGGGAACCGTACCTAGTACCCATGAAAAAGGTAATCTTTCCCATTTTCTTGTGATGAAAGCTACAGAAGGGAAGATAAAGACCTAGCTGGATAGTAGTGAACATGGGGTGTGCATACAGTGAGAATCAAGGAACTAAACACGAAGGGTGAAGAATAAAAAGGGCTCAACATCATTCAAATGTGGTGCATTCACTCAAGGCTACATCCATAATCCAAGAGCACTGAACATACATGAATAAATTCTTCTCTAGAAGATAACACAAGCTAAATATTGAGTCAAGAACTACAACAAACACTTCATGCACTCAGGATGATAAGCTGAACGTGGAACCAAGGAAGATAACGATAATTTGTTTTTCAGAACAAGAACCAGAGAAGGACTCAAAATATTTTCTGACCAATCAAACGATTCCAGAGATGCACTGCCAATCACTAAGGCTTTTCTAAAATCATTCACACTTACATCAGTGATTCTTTCATCTACATTTCGAGCAGTGTTTGTATCCTGTTTATTTTACCAACACACTGTCTCATGAGCTATAATGGAGGATTCTAAAATCCTCATCCAAACTCTATAACTCCCTTGTATCTCACTATGGTTAGTGGTAGAGGTCGAGTAAGACCTGGATAGCAGTGAGCTGTTGTTTGTTTTCCCACGTGGAACTGTGGTATATTTCCTTGAACCTGAACAGCTTCGGAATAATTGTTTACCCCGATCCAGGGTGTGGATCAATTTATATAAATTGTTGAGTGGACTATGTCTCGGCTTGAGACTGAACCGCATGGTTACATCTGTTGTGCTTTTTGGTTTAAGTAATAAGTATACTATATATTTCATATTTTGCTGCTAACAAATTTGAAATATAATTTGTTTTAAAGTTACTTTGATAGTTAAATTTTCAAGTGTTTATACTTATTGTAAACCAGTAAATTAGTTTCAAAAGTCAATTTAATCTTCAGATTAAATTAACTGAAACCTAATCAATCATTGAGAAACTAATAGAACATTTACACTCTGTATAAATTCACTGCAGTTTAACTTTGTTCCTTAATAGGGGATTTTAAGAGAAATATTTTTAACAAAAATTTTAATTGGAACTCAATTCACCCCCTCTTGAGTATCCTCTCCGACCAACATTTGGTATCAGAGGTTGTTTTTTGTTTTTCAATTTTTTAAAAACATTCTATTTTTATACGGTGATTTTAGTTGCATCTTTAAAGATCTTAAATTTCTGTTAGTTCTAAATTTTATCTCTTTAGTATATTCTCTAAAATCTAGTTATGGATAAAAGAATAGAAGGTGCTGCTACTAACCGACCAGCTTTCTTCAATGGTAGAAACTATGCCCAGTGGAATCTTAAGATGAAAATTCATTTAGAAAGTATGGGTTTTGATATCTATCATGGTATAGAGTCACAATATAAAATTCCAAAAACTGATATAACTACTTATTATGAACCTATAAAGACTACTTAAAATAATAATTTTAAAGCTATGAATGCCCTGAATTGTGATTTAGGAGATGAGGAATTTAATAGAATATCTGCTTGCAAAACTCCCTATGAAATATGGGGTACTTTGAGTGTCTCTCATGAAGGAACAACCAATGTTAATGAAATGAGATTAAATACATATATTATTAAATATGATAAATTTAAAATGAATACTGATGAACCTATTTCTAACATGTATCTCAGGTTCAATGAGATTTTCAATACTATGAGCTCTCTGGGAATGGTTGTTCCTACAAAGGAACAAATCATGAGAATCTTGAGATCTACCAGACCGATGGAGGGACACTTCTATTTCAATAAGATAATCATGTGACATTGGTGCTTTCCCTATTAAAGAACTTATTAGTAAATTAATGATGTATGAGGAAGAACTCAAGGTGAATAAGGAGGAATATGATGATCCTAAAAGAAAGTCTGTAGCTTTCAATCCTACTACTTCAAATATCATGGAAAAAGAAAAAGTTCAAATACAAACTGAAAGTTCAAAAAGTGAAGCTTCAGACTCCGACAATGATGCTGAAATGGATCAAATAGCCTGGAGATTTAAGAAGTTCTATAGGAAAAAGAAATTCTTTATAAAATCAAACTACAAAGGTATGTATGACAATAGAGGTAAGTGGAAGAAGGAATGGAAGAAATCTGATAAGGAAGATGATATAGTCTGCTATGAATGCAAAAGGAAAGGACACATCAAGGCTGACTGTCCAAAATTAAAATTCAAAAAGAAACATGATTATAAGGAAAAGAAGTAAAAGAAAGCTATGAATGCTACTTGGAGTGCTTCAGAAGACAACACAAGTGAATCTGAATTTTATGATTCTGAAAAGAATCGTGCCAACATGTGTTTCATGACCAACACATCTGAGGTAACCTTAGATACTCTTGTTTTAAATTCCTATTACTCTAGAGATGATGTAGAATCTGATTCTGATTCTGAAGATATGTCTAAGGCTGAATTGTTTGAATATTGTAACATTATAGAAGAAACAAGTAATGAACATAAGGAAAAATATAAGTCTTTAAAGAAACAACATACTTTCACTACCAATGTTAAATCTTCCTTTGATATAGAAAAAGAAAAGAATGCTCAATTGTTAAAGGAAAATACAGAACTAAAAATGTCTAATGATCAAATTAGAAAGGAATTAGAAAAATTCAAAAATGGAAAGGATACTCTAACTCAAATTTTAGGAAAAAAATTTGCACCAAAATACACTACTAGTTTGGGATAGCAACCTAGAAAAAGATAGTTCACTAAAACTCGATTTATTCCTAAATCTGGAAAAAAATTGCTTGTTCCAGTTCTGGAAATTTTTATGCTTCAAATATTTATTCATATGGTTATAGATCAAATAAAGTTTATCTTTTAAAATATATTGATTCTGTAAATTATATGAGACCCATAAGAAAAATTTGTGTACCTAAATCTTTAATTGCTAACATTTCTGGACCCAAGAAGATCTGGGTACCAAAGTTATTTTCCATCTAAGCTTGTTTTGTAGGAAACCTATTTGAAGAGTTCTCATAAGAAGGTATAATACATAGACAGTGGATTTTCAAGGCACATGTCTAGAGATTATTCATGCTTCAAGAGTCTAATCAATGTTTATGAAGGCCATGTCACCTTTGGCGATAATTCTAAAGGAAAAATCATCACCCTAGGCTAGATTGGTAACACTGATTCAGTTTTAATTTCTAAAGTTTTATTTTTTGATGGACTTAAGTATACCCAATTAAGTATCTCTCAATTATGTGATGATGGCTTTAATGTGAAATTTGTAAATGATTCCTATAATGTTTTGAACTCTAAAAATGTTTTAGTATTTTCTTCTTTGAGAAATGAAAATGTTTATGCTGTTGATTTGAATTCTTTTGCTAAGAAAAATGTTACTTGTTTAAATGCTTTTCATACATAATCTTGGCTATGGAACAGATGATTAGGACACTACAACATCTATTCACATAGAAAATTGAATAGTAAGAACTTGGTTAGAGACCTACCTAAACATGAATTCCCAAATGACAAAGTTTTTAATCCCTATCAAAAGGGAAAGCAACATAAAGTTTATTCTAAATAAAAGAAATAAGTTTCAACTTCTCAACCTCTTGAGTTGGTTCACATGGACTTGTTTGGACCTTTTATAGTTTCTACTTTAAATGGGAATCACTATGTCTATGTCCTAGTAGATGACTTTTCTAGATATACTTGGGTATACTTATTATCTCAGAAAAGTGAAGTTGTTTCTTACTTTGTTAAATACTTCAAGTCTGTAGAAAACCATAGTAGACTTAAGTTTAAAACCCTAAGAAGTGATCATGGTCGTGAGTTTGAAAATCAAGAGTTTGAATCTTATTGCTCACACAATGGACATAGACATAACTTTTCTTCTCCTAGGACACCTCAGTATAATGGTGTAGTAGAAAGAAGAAATAGAACCCTTCAAGAAATTGCAAGAACCCTGATTAATGAGTATGAACTGCCTATTTATTTTTGGGATGAAGTTGTGAATACATCTTGTTATATTATTAATAGAGTCTTGATTAGAACTGTTCTCAAGAAGACCCCATATGAACTATGGAATAATAGGAAACCCAAAGTTAGTTACTTTAGAGTCTTTAGCTACAATGTTTTTATTCTCAATACAAAGGATAATCTGGACAAGTTTGATTCTAAGAGTGATGAAGGAATTTTTCTTGGTTATTCTTTAACTAGAAAAGCCTATAATGTTTTTAATATAAGAACAAAATGTGTGGAAGAATATATTCTCATCATGTTTGATGAAACTGATCTACATGAGCCTAAAACCTCTCTTGAAAATCTTGAAGAAGATTTGACTGTTCTGGACCTTAATGATAAAACTAAAGAACCTGCTGTAAAAATATCCAGTTCTAGACATATCCAGAATCTTCTTCTGTTGAACCTGAACCAATAGATGAACCTAAAATTTCTTGTCCTATATTTACTAGATCAACTAGGATTCTAAAGAATCATCCTTTAGGTGATGTTGTTGGAAATCTTGATAGAGGGACACAGACTAGAGCTTCTCTAAGAAACCAAGTCGCACATAAATCTTTTCTTTCACAGCTTGAACCTGAAAATGTCAATTATGCAATCAATGATGAATTTTGGGTAATGGATATGCAAGAAGAGTTAAACCACTTTGAAGGAAACAAAGTCTGGGAATTAGTTGACAGACCCAAGGACACTTTGACAATAGGCACTAAATGGGTTTTTAGAAACATAGTTGATGAATATGGAAATATAATTAGAAACAAATCTAGGCTTGTTTCACAAGGATATAGTCAAGAGGTAGGTATATAATATGAGGAAACCTTTTCACCTGTAGCCAGATTAGAATCCATTATGATCCTACTTGCCTATGCTCCTCATCTGAATTTCATGTTATAACAAATGGATGTAAAAATTGATTTTCTAAATGGTTTTATAATTGACGATGTTTTTGTTGAACAACCACCTGGATTTACTAATCCTCATTTTCCAAATTAAGTTTTAAAACTTTATAAATCTTTATATGGATTAAAAAAAGCTCCAAGATCATGGTATGATAGGCTTAGTAATTTTCTTATTTCAAAAAGTTTTACTAAAGGGATTGTTGATCCAACTCTTTTTATTAAAAGAATTTCTAAAGATTTTTTAATAGTAAAAATCTATATTGATGATACTATTTTTGGATCTTCTAACCATTCTTTATGAATTGATTTTTCAAAGAGTATGAAAAATTAATTTTAAATGAGTTTAATGGGAGAACATAAATAGTATCTTGGATGTAAAGTTTTTCAAAATGAAAATGGTATTATTTTGAATCAAAGTAAATATAGAAATGATCTTTTAAAAAAAATTGGTTTGGATAGTATTAAGGAAAGTGATACTCCTATGAGTACAGTCTATAAATTGGAGTCAGATGAAACTGGGAAAACAGTGGATCAAACCAATTATAGAGGTATGATTGGAATCTTACTTTACCTTACTTCTAGTCGACTAGATATTATGTTCACTGTATGAATGTGTTAAAGATTTCATCCAAATCCTAAAGAATCTCATTTTCTTGCTGTTACAAGAATTTTTATGTATCATAAACACACTGTAAACATAGGTTTGTTTTACCCAAAAGGACAATCCTTTGAGTTAATGAGTTATTCAGAGGCTTACTTTGCTGGTTGCAAGTTGGATAGAAAAATCACATATGGAACATGTCATTTATTGGGAAAATCCTTAGTATCTTGGTGTAGTAAGAAACAGAATTATGTAGCTGTGTCCACTGTCGAAGCAGAGTATATAGCTGCTTGTAGTTGTTGTGCACAAATTATGTGGATGAAACACACTCTTTTAGGCTATGGATATGATTTTAAGCATGTTTCTATCAATTGTGACAACACTAGTGCAATAAACATTTCATAGAATCATGTATCTCACTCTAGGACAAAACACATTGATGTAAGGCACCATTTCTTGAGAGCTAATTACCAAAAGGGTGATATTACTATTGAATTTATAGGTAATGAATATCAATTAGCTGACATTTTCACCAAACCTTTAAGTTATGATAGTTTACGTTACATTAGACGTGAGTTATGAATGATTAACATTGATCATTAACTACCTCACCGATGTAACCTCACTAATGTAACCTCACCAATGTGAATACCTCGCTGATTTGAATACCTCACCGATGATATACCTCACTGATGCAATACCTCACTGATTTTATACCTCACTGATGTAATACCTCACCGATGTTATACCTCACCGATGTAATCTCACTAAGGAATTCTCACTGATAGACCCTACCGATGAGTGCACTGTTTTAACCTACTGTCTGCTGCTAGAATCTGAATCATTTTTACTTTATTTAATTTTATTTATTTATTTTATGATTCATAAATGATAAAAACTCAGTCCTAGTTACTTCTCAATCCAACGATCCTCAAACCCTTACCCTCAAACCTTAGCTCCCGAATCTCTCGATAACCCTAAATCCCTTGAACCAGCGATGGAAAAAACCAATCATCCTACCATTAGAGATGTCACTGATGAGCCAAAAGCAATGAAGTAGAAGTCCGACTCAAAAGAAAGTGGTAGTGGTTGTGGAACTAGGTCGGGTTGGTGACTAGTGTATCCTCATTTGTAGAATAGAGTTATTGTGATTGAAAAAGAGCTGTGCGTGGAATGTTTGTTGCCTAGCATGTCGTTAGTGCTCGAAGTGCTGGAAGATCAAAAGTGGGTAGATTTATTTTTGAACAATAATGGCCCCTACTATCCAAAGCTAGTGAAACAATTTTATGTTTTTGTAAGCTTTGAGAAATCTAAAAATGAAAACTTCGTGACTTCTTTTGTGAATTGAAAGGAGATGTCTTTTTCATCTGTTGAGTGGGATGAATGCATGAAGTTTCCACATGAAGGTGTATCTGGATATATCTTGAAAGCTATACCATCTACAAGTGATATATTTTATTATGAGACTGCCTTGGAGGAGCTCATCGGTGATGGAAAACAAAGAAAAGTAGTGGCTGCTGAAATGGATGGAGAGAACATATTTCTATTCAAATTTGTTCAGCATATCTTAATTCCAAGGAGAGGAGACTTTGAGAATTTAAGATATCAGTATCTCTATCTCACGTGTCTCTTAAGACATTGTGTAAAAGTAAATCTGTGCAGATTGTTGATGATTCAAATGAAGACATGACAAGGCCAAAATCAAAGACTAATGCCCTATTCTTTTCAATGTTGATCTTTGTAATGATCAAAGTGAAAGGGGTAGCTGAGTCTCAAGATGAGACAGTAGTAGTAAGGAATAATTTTTGTATCACAACCACTGTTTGCAAATACATGAAGATAAATTGGAACCCATGGAGAGGAGAGTGGGTTAATGATGACCAGAAGGTATATGATAAATTTAATCATGTGGATCATCCTTCAAGACCTAAGGATGTGAGGGATCCAGGTCTAGGACCTAATGAAGAAGAACCTGAGCATGGTACTGAGACTGAAGAAGAAGAAACTTATATGGATGATGGAAGAGATCCGAACTTGCCTCAATGTCCATTTTCTGAAATTGTATCTTCGAGAAAGTAAACTCTAGTATAAGAAGAGACACCTGCTGATGAGGAATACAAGCAAGCCCCTGAGCATAAAGAAGAAAAGGATAATGAATTTGAAGCCTATGATTCTGTATGTTTATGTCTGAGTCCATTAATTAGAAGCTCAGTTGTACCTACTGAGGATGTAGTAGGAGAAATGGAAGAAGTTGTACCTAATCCAGAGGACCCTCAAGCTGTTAAAGAGAAAGAATTGACAGTAGAAGATTCTTCTCAGGAAGAAAGACTCTCTGAGAATTCCCTTGCTGTACAAGAGAATTCACCCATTTATGTGGAGCATCAAACCATGTTTGGAAGTGTGTCAATGGCTGTTGATATTGAGGACTGGGCAGAAGACCCAGATTTTGTGGTTTGTGGATTAGACTATCCTGATTCTGATAATGTGGCATCTTTAAATAGACTAAAAATCATTTATGATGTTGAGTTTGAGTTGGTACCTAGTGATGTGGTCAGAATGCATGACCTGTATATTTTGAAGAAAAAGCTTATAGACAGTTTTGTGGAAGAGACAAGGAATATGGAAGCTACACTGTTGTCATCGATTCAATCAATTATGAATGACTCAGTAGCCAGTATAGCCTCCAAAAGAGCAACTTTTGTAATTTCTTCTATTGATATGATCACCAAGGATGACTTCGAAACCCTAAAGGGTGAGATGAAAGAGTCCTTTTGTGCTTCTGCTGCAGAGTTGAAGCACTGCTTTGTTGAAGAGATGAGTAATTTGGAAAAATCTTTTGAACTTTCTCTCAGTTGTAATTTTTCAACCTTTGTGCCAGAAATAGTGGAAGATGTTACAGACTACCAGTCACAAGTTTCTATAATTGAATCTGATGTTGAATCTCTAATGAAATCGGTTATCTCTTTAGAATCTCACATGAGTTCCAAATCTCAAGTAGACATGGACTTAGCCTATGTCAAAAGTGTTGTAAGATAGATGGTTTTAGTTTTTGACGGGTTTTAAACCTTCCTGAAAGATCATGTTAAATCCAAGGATTCCCAAGTTCAAAATCTTATTAGTGGGTTGACCAAAAACATCAAGGAAACCATATCTTTCTCTATTTGTTCTATTGCTTCTAAACCCTAAATGGATTTGAATCAGATTCGAGCTGTGATGAAGGTGGAGCTTGGTTCAGCTTCAACCAGTGGATCCGTGGACTCATCCGACCTGAGAAAAGTTGTGATCTCTACTAGAGATTCAGCTGGATAAATAATAAAGATAGTCCAAGACTATATGAGAGAAGCTTCTGCCTCTCAGAAATAAGTGAAAGAAAATGTGGACTCCTATTTCCAAAAGGTTTACACCAAGCATCAACTCAACAATCACTTCAAACTTCTGTTGGAAAACCTGAAGTTATATCTTGTCAATAAAGCCTTCAGAGATCAAGTCAGAAAACTAAGGGAATTGACTCCATCCTTGGAAAAATTCATGGATAACAAGGATGATTTAATATCTTCTATGGAGAGAGGAGGAGGAATAATTATGGATTTCAAAAATATTTTGCTGCCTTTCCTGCATGTCGATGCTAGGCCAGTGATTGTACCTCCTTCTTTACCTGCCTCTACCTCAAATACTTCTCTTATTCAAATGACTCCAGCCCAAGCCATTAAAAGCCTTACACCAATGATTACTCAATGAACTCCTCATTATAGGCTAGGCACAATTTTTGTGGCTCATCCTCCTGTGGTCATTTCTGGAATTCCGAAGCCTTCACCAGCATCCACACAGTCTTAATCCTCTTCTAATCCAAAGGGAAAATCTCACATTGAGGATGTGGATTGAATAGGTGGCTAAGATGTTTTATAGGAATACTTTGTATTTATTTTTCTGTCTATGTACCTTTTTGTAACATGTAATACAACTGGATTTCTTTTCTTTCTCATTTTGTTCCTCTTTTTTTTATTTTTTTCCACTTTTTGATTATCATAAAGGGGGAGAAATATTATCAAACTATCAAAGAGGGAGAAATATTCTCAAAGCGGGAGAAATATTACCTAAAGAAGAGATACCATGCTTTTCCCCTCAGATATCATTTCATTTAATTCTACCTCTAATAAATTATATATTTTTTATCAGAAAATATCATTTAATGATATATCCTCTCATACAACTACTTTAAGAAAAGCTATAATATCATAAGTTGTGATTATCAAAAAGAGGATATTGTTGACCTCACCTATTTTGATAATCCCAACTATGCTTTCACATACATTGATAGTCCCAATTAATGTTTATCTATCTTCTAATTCGCTCAAACTATGACATTCTATCTGATAATAATATTCAAATAATCCTTGAGATATGTTAATCAATGTTTATCCATGTCTGTATGAGTTCTAAAGTAATTCTAACCCAATCAGATATGTTTTGCATAAAACAGATAAGTGTTAGTCACAGATCTTCATATATCTACTGATATAGAGCTACTGGTACATAGTCTACCGATATACAAAGTCACTGATACGTAGAGCTACTGATATGTATAGAACTACCGATATGTATAAATCTACTGATAAGCACAAAACAAGGTCACTGATGCAGATAGCTGTCAATAGAACAAGTTTTCCGATAGTTGAGAATGGAGCTACCGATGTGCATAAGTCTACCTATACACATAATCACTAGAACTAAGCAAGAACTACTGATATACCAGAGCTACCGATAGACCAGAGATACCGATAGACCAGAGCTACTGATAGACCAAGAGCGACTGATATATAGAGTTACCGATACAAAATGAAGATACCAATAGAATAAATTCACTGGTATATAGATCTACTGATACAAAAATTTACCAATAAAGAGTAAAGAGTTACTGATACAAAGAGCTACTGATGCAAAGAGATACTGATACCAAGATCTACTGATGAAAAGAGGTACTGATACCAAGAGCTATCAATGCAAAGATCTACCGATATAAGTTCAAACAGCTACTGATGGAAGGGAACCATACCTAGTACCCACACAAAAGGTAATCATTCCCATTTTCTGGTGCTGAAATCTACACAAGGGAAGATAAAGACCTAGTTGGATAGTAGTGAACACGGGGTATGCATACAGTGAAAAACAAGGAACTAAACATGAAGGGTGAAAAAGAAAAGGAGCTCAACATCATTCAAACGTGGTGAATTCACACAAGGCTACATCCATACTCCAAGAGCACTGGGCATACACGAAGAAATTATTCTCAAGAGGAGAAAAAAAGCTGCATCTTGACTGAAGAACTGAAACCAACACTTCATGCACTCAGGCTGATAAGCTGAACCTGGAACCAAGGAAGAAAATGATCCTCTGTTTTTCAGAACAAGAACTAGAGAAGGACTCAAAAGCTTTTCTGACCAATCAAAAGAGTCCATAGCTTCACTTACAATCACTAAATCTTTTCTAAACTCATTCACACTTAATTTAGTGATTCTTTCATCTACATTTCGAGCAGTGTGTGTATCCTGTTTATTTTACACACACACTGTCTCATGAGATAAGATGGAGGATTCTAAAATCCTCATTCAAACTTTATAACTCCCTTGTATACAACTGTGGTTAGTGGTAGAGGTCAAGTAAGTCTTTGACATCTGTGAGCTGTTGTTTTTTTCCCACGTAGAATTGTGGTAGAGGTCCTTGAACCTGAACAGTTTATGAACTGTTGTTTACCCTGATCCAGGGTGTGGATCAATTTATATAAATTATTGAGAGGACTATGTCTCATCTTGATACTGAACCTCTTCGTCACAACTGGTTTTATTTTTAGTTTAAGTCATAGGAATACTATATATTTCATATTCCATAGCTAACTACTTTGAAATATAATTTGTTTTAAAGTTACTTTGATAGTTAAATTATAAAGTGTTTATACATATTGTAAACGAGTAAGTTAGTGTCAAAAGTAAATTTAATCTTTACATTAAATTAACTGAGACCTAATCAATCTTTGATTAACTAATTGAACATTTACACTCTGTATAAATTCACTACAGTTTACCTTTTTTTTAATAGGGGTATTTTAAGAGAATTATTTTTCACAAAAATTTTAATTGGAACTCAATTCACCCCCCTCTTGAGTATCCACTCCAACCAGCAGATTGGATAACTAAACTTATTAAATCCACCATTTTATCTAAAATGTTTTATTTTATGAATTCTTATAAATTGCGTATTATAATTATTAAAAAAATTAATGTCTCCATCAAAAAAATTGGAGAAGAAGTGTTCATGAAATAAACATAGTTACTATCCCTTGGACTAAACATTGTAAGCCTCTTGCTAATGGTGGTCTTGGAATAATGAATCTTAAATTATTCAAGGATCCTCCATAGGAGAAACATGCTTTGAATCATTAAAGAGTGACCATATAGATCTCAAAATTCTTAGATCTAGGTTGAATTATATACTGAATAAAGAAATATTAAACTAGTTGGACTCCTCCATCAAGAGGGGTGTCAAATATTACATTCCAAACATTATGGCACATTCCACATGCTATGTTAATAGGTATTACTCTATATATTTTTGGATGGATAATTGGATGGGTTTACGCTTATTAATATTATTGATCCCATGTATTTATCTTTTTATTATCACAGATCTATAAAGGGTTTTTTGAACTCCCCCAGACCGGGCATGCTAGATTTCATTAGAAACCTAGACAACAATTATATTTTTGTTTCTTATAATGAATTTTTGAAATGATAACATAAAAAATGGTATTATTAATCATAATCTTTTTTATAATCACAATTTTAATGGATAAAGTTTTATTTTTCATATTTTAACTGTTTTAGAAAATTCAGATTCACCCATCCCATATTATTATATTATGAAGGATTGATCAAAAAAAATCCCTACAGATATGTATCTTCATTATTTTAGTTTCAAAAAATGTTAAAAAATTCATCTATGTAACCCACACAAATAATACACAGACCAATTATTTTTATGTTCTACCATTGATTCTTCTTTATGGACAATTGTATTTTATATTTCTGAAATTATATGGTTGGAGGATGTTTCTATTTTTCTGTAGCTCCAACGATGTACATTGACTAATTCCTACCCAACAATTAGAAACCTTCTATTGGATATAATGGTTGAAATAGTATGAACACAATAATGTGAAATAAATGACATTATTAATAACACCATTTTTTCATCCTTTAAGCAGCAAATGTGAGGATTCATACAACTATAAAGGAGAAAATATTTCTGTGGGATGATACTTGTAGAAACTCCATCAAGGATTTCACTATTCTTCATAGTTTGGGTGTTTATGGAATATAAAGAAATACTAGATACATCATTGATGTTTTTTGTCAATATACACTTCTAGGAAGGATCAAAACCAATATTGATGGTGCCTTAAGAGGCAACTCGGGTACTTTGGGTTGTGGAGCCATCTATATAGATCATAATGGGGATAGACATGGTTGTTTTTATTGAGCATGATGAATTGAAATTAATTTGAAAGATGAAATATTTAGTGTTATATATGTTGATATTTTGGTTAAAAAAGGATGGGCCAATATATGTCTTGAAAGAGACTCTACCACCATTATTAAATCTGTCCAAATTGAAATCACTCATTTTGTATGGCCACTCATAACTAGATGGATGAATTCTTGGATGCACTATTTGATCTAAACTATAACATTACCCATGATTTTTGAGAAAAAAACTCAATGGAGGATGGTCATTACTATAGTATAGTGAACAATGACATCACCTCGTAAAATGAACTTCTGATGATGTTAATTTCAATTTTTAAAAAATATTATTATATAATTTTTTTTATTTAGACTCTTGTAACTTTTTAGTCATTGCAATAAAAGTTCCTTTCGTCACCATGACCAAGGAATAACATTTTTTATATAAAATTAAGCATAACTGTTAAACAGAAAAATATTAAATAAGATTAAATAAATAGGAGTTATAACATTATGAATTATATGTATATAGAAAATATAGGCTACTTTTAATATTCATATATTTAATTTAGTTTTCCTAAAATGACAAATAAGATCATTTATAGTATTTTTTTTAATTTTTTGTCTTTCATATTATCCATATTTCTATTAATTATTTTTCATATTAGTAATTTTTTAAATATAATTTATTTGGTAAATGATATGAAATAATAATAATATGAGTTAATATTTTAGAATGAGATTGTCCAATTAAAAAAAAATCAATTATATTTTATGATTTTATTAAAAACCAAATTTATAAATATTATAAATTTAAATTTATAAAAATGATCTTAATTTTTGAATTAATCATTTCAAAATTGTATTATTATGAATTTTTGAGATTTTCATGAAAATTAAATTTTTAGTATACAGATATGGTTTTCTAAACGCTTGTAGTTTGTATGAATTTACCATTATATACGAATGACCAAGAATTTTCTAAAACTATTTAAGTAATAAAATATGATTAGGAATACAATTATTCATTTGAAAATTTTCATGGAACTTGTTGAACCCTCTGGGAGAATTAGTTGAACTCATATTTTGATAATCCCAATTATGTTCACTTATATTATTCTAATCCCAATTATGATCAATTATGGTTTGATAATCCCTATATTGATTAATGGTTAATTACTTATTTCAGTATTTCTGTACACCATGCACATATTCATATATTATAATATTTACATAATCTTCAGAGAATTTGGTTACTGGATGGATATATTTTCTAACATAACCCATTCTGCCAATAGAATGCTTAAACAGGCAAGTGGTCACCGTTACAGAACAAGCCCACCATTACAGAACAAGACTATAGATACGTGAAGGTCACCGTTACATCATGTCTACCGATACATCAAGTCCACTGGTACAACAAGTCTACCATTATACAAGTTCACCGATACATCAAGTCTACCAATACGTGAAGGTCACCGATACATCAAGCCTTCCGGTACATGAAGGCTACCGTTACACGAAAGGTCATCGGTACACTAAGTCTACCACTACCGATCAATTCTATCGACAGACATGAAGTCAACCGATAGAAAGGATGTCATTACACAAGAGGTTACCGATACACAAGGCTACTGATATCCAAAACTACTATCCCAGAGAATCTGACACTGCCTTAATTTATTTATCTTTATTTTATCTAACCAACGGTCATATCAGGTATATTTTAATGCTCTATCCTTTATTTAATAATGGTTGTTGGATGTCAGGAAACCGTACCTCGTACCTCCAAAAAGAAATCATTTCTTTTGCCGGATCTCGTGTCATTAATACAAGAAGTCCATGTTGCTGCATAGACATGGAGTGAGACACACATGTGAAAGACATGAGGAATATAAAATCACAATACGGAAGTGACCTACAAGTGAAATAAACAAGAAGAGATCATTCATGCACGACAATGAAGACACAGAATCTCATAGACACTCAAGATTACTCAAGAAGAGTTCGTTACATTCACGAGTATTTTGAAGAACTTCATCAACTACATTTTCAATAAATCTGAACCTAGATGTCAAGCAGAAGACACTCTGTTTTTTAGAAAAAAACCAGAAGAGGACTCAGAACCATTTCTGTTCAAATTTGATGAATTCCAGAGCTACACTACAATCACTAGAGCCATTCTAAACTTTATATCATACTCAGTGATTTATTATTTACATTACGAGCAGTGTGTATCATCTATTTTAATTTACACACACACTGTCTCCTGAACCTTAAATGGAGGATCTGTAAATCCTCATTCAAACTCCTTAAATTTTCTATTTCCCACTATGGATAGTGGTAGAGGTCGTGTGTGACCTGGAAAGCCGTATTTGCTGTTGTTTTGTTTCCCACGTAGAACTGTGGTAGAGGTCTTTGACCTGGATAGTAGTAAACTGTTGTGAACCGTGATACGGGGTGTGGATCCAATTTATATAAATTTTTTAGAGTTTTAAGTATCGGCTTGAAACTGAACCTATTGGTCATAACTTCTGTGCTTTATTTAGTTTTATGTAAAACCTTTTATTCCGCTACCAAGTGCTTTAAAACCGAAACTGTTTTTCAAAGTTACTCTGATAATTAAATTAGCAAGTGTTTGCATTATTTGTAAATCAGTAAGTTAGTTTCAAAAGCTAATCTGATCCTCTTATTAGATTAACTGGGAAATAATCCATCCCTTGAGAACCTAGCTGAAAGTTTGCTTTAGTTCAAATTATCAACAATTCAATTAGTATTTTAAATTTCAGGAATATGGTAAAGGATTTTAAAATAGAAATTTTAATTGGAATTCAATTCACCACCCCTCTTGAGTATCCACTCTGACCAACATTTGGTATCAAAGGTGTTTAAAATATTCTCTGAAGTACTTTGTTTTTCAACTATGATTTTAGTTGTATTTTAAAGTTCTTAAAATTTCTGTTATTTATAAATTTTTAACTCTTTAAATTTTTTATTTTAACCTAGTTATCATGGATAATAGACTTGAAGGTGTTGCTACTAATAGACCACCATTTTTCAATGGAAACGACTATGCTCAGTGGAAGATCAAGATGAAAATTGATTTAGAAAGCATGGGTTTTTAAATTTGGATTTCCATAGAATCAGAATATAAAATTCCTACTACTATTACATCTACTTGGAATGAAGCTACTAAGACAACCAACAATAATAATTCCAAAGCTATGAATGCTCTGTATTTTTCTTTATGAGATGAGGAATTTAATAGAATATCTTCTTGTAAGACTGCACATGAAATTTGGGATACTTTATGTTTTTCTCATGAAGGAACAACTAACGTTTAGAAAATGAGATTCAACGCCTATACTATTAAATATGATAATTTTAAGATGAAGCCTGATGAACCCATTTATGATATTTATCTCAGGTTTAACGAAATTGTCAACACAATGATCTCACTGGGAAGGGTTGTTCCATCAAAGGAGTAGATCATGATAATTTTGATATGCCTACCTGAAAGATGGAGGGGCACTTCTGTTTCAATCAGAGAATCTTGTGATATTCGTGAACTGCCAGTTATGGAACTTATTGGTATGTTGATGATGTATGAAGAAGTGATTAAGGTAAACAAAGAAGTAGAAGATAAACCAAAAAGAAAGTTAGTTGCATTCATGGAATCTACTTCAAAGAATACGGATAAGGAGAAACTTAAATCTATAAGTGATAGCTCAAGCTATGAAGAAAGTGAAAGTGCATCTGACAGTGATGCAGAAATGGATCACATAGCCAGAATATTTAAGAAGTTTTATAGGAAAAATAAGTTTTCCATAAAATCAAATTACAAGGGTATGTATGAAAACAAGGGACACTGGAAAAAGGACTGGACGAAATATGAAAAATCTAATGAAGTTGTCTGCTATGAATGAAAAAGAAAAGGACATATAAAAGCAGACTATCCAAAGATGAAATACAAAAAGAAGTATGAGTATAAGGATAATATGTATAAGAAATCTATGAAGTCTACTTGGAGTGCTTCTGAGGATAGCTCCAGTGAATCTGAAACTTCTAAAACTAAAATCATAAATAAGGAAAACCTGTGTTTTATGACAAACACCTCTGAGGTAACATCTGAAACTCCTACTTTAAATTCTTATTATTCTAGAGATGATTCTGATTCAGAAAGTATGTCAAAATCTGAACTATTTGAATAATGTGATATGTTAGAAGAAACATGTAATGAGCTGAAAGACAAATACAAAGGTTTAAAGAAACAGTACGCTTTAACTGTTAAATATAAATCTGATCTTGACATAGAAATAGAAAAGAATGCTCAGTTACTTAAAGAAAACACTGAACTAAAATTATCAAATGAGCAACATATGAAGGATTTAGAAAATTTCACAAATGGAAAAGATACTCTTACTCAAATTCTAGGTAGGAAGATTGCACCTAGATATACTACTGGTATAGGATACCAACCTGGACAAAGAAAAATTACCAAAACTAGATTTATTCCTAAATCTGGACAGAATGTAGATTGTTATAGTTCTGGATGTTCATAAAATTCAACTAGTTATATTCATAGTTACAGATCTAATAAGGTTTTTCCGCCTAACTCTATTGATTCATCAAATCTTATGAAACCCATAAAAAAAAATTGGGTACCTAATGTTTTATTGGATAACCTGTCTGGACCCAAGAAAATCTGGGTACCAAAATCGTTTCCTATCTAAATATGTTTTGTAGGGAACCTTCTTAAAGAGCTCCTATAGAAATACTTGGTACTTGGACAGTGGATGTTCAAGACATATGTCAAGAGACTTCTCATGCTTTAAAATCATAGTCAGAGTTGATGGAGGTTTTGTCATTTTTAGTGATAATTCTAAAGGGAAAATCATCGCCTTATGCCAGATTGGTAACACTGACTCAGTATTGATTTCTAATGTTCTATTTTTTATGGACTTAAATATAATTTTCTAATTATTTCTCATTTATGTGATGATGGTTTTAATGTTAAATTTGAAAATAATTCTTGCAATGTTTTTAATTATAAAAATGCTTTAGAATTTTCTGCCTTGCGAAATGAAAATGTATATGCTATTGATTTAAATTCTTTAGCTATGAAAAATATTACTTGATTAAATTATTTTCATAAAGAGTCTTGGATTTGGCACAGAAGATTATGAAACTACAATGTAAATTCACTTAGAAAACTTAATAGCAAGAACATAGTTAGAGACCTACCAAAACTTGAATTCCCAGCAGATAAAGTTTGTAATCCCTGTCAAAAGGGAAAGCAACATAATGTTTCTTTCAAATCAAAGAAAAAAGTGTCAACTTCTCAACCTCTCGAGTTGGTTCACATGGATTTGTCTGGGCCTTCTAGAGTTTCTAGTTTAAATGGGAAGCACTATGTATAAGTTCTAGTAGATGACTATTCTAGGTTTACATGGGTATATTTTCTAGCTCACAAAAGTGAAGCTTGTTATTACTTTGTTAAATATTCCTAGTCTGTAGAGAACCTTAGTGGACTTAAGATTAAAACCTTGAGAAGTGATCATGGTCGTGAGTTTGAAAATCATGTGTTTGAATCCTACTGCTCACACAATGGCTATAGTCACAATTTCTCTTCCCCTAGGACACCTCAGCAAAATGCTGTAGTAGAAAGGGGGAATAGAACCCTTCAGGAAATTTCCCGAACCATGCTCAATGAGTATGACCTACCTATTTATTGTTGGGCTAAAACTGTCAATACAAATTTTTATATTATCAATAGAGTCTTGATCAGACCTGTTCTTAAGAAGACCCCTTATGAGTTGTGGAACCATAAGAAACCTAAGGTTAACTACTTCAGAGTTTTTGGTTGAAAAGTCTTTATTCTTAATACTAAATATTATATTGAAAAGTTTGCATCTTAGAGTGATGAAGGATTTCTCCTAGGTTACTCTATTTCTAGTAAAGCCTATAGAGTTTCCAATAAGAGAACCAAATTTGTGGAGGAATTTGTTCACATCAAATATGATGAAACTGGTCCACATTAACCTAAGACCACTCTTTAAAATCTTGAAGATGATCTCTCTATTTTGAACCATAATGATAATGATAGTGGACCTATAGTCAAAACATCCAGTTCTGGAAATTTTCCAGAACCTGCTTCTGTTGACCCCCAACCTGTTGATGAACCTGAAATCTATAGCCCTACCATTTCTAGACCAACTAGGATTCTGAAGAACCATCCCTTAGATGTTGTTGTAGGTAATCTGGATAGAGGAACACAGAATAGAGCTTCTCTAAAAATCAGGCTGAGCATCAAGATTTTCTATCACAGTTAGAACCTAAAAATATCAATGATGCTATCAATGATGAATTTTGGGTAATAACTATGCAAGAAGAACTAAATCAATTTGAAAGAGATAAAGTCTGAGAATTAGTAGAAAGACCTAAGGACACATTAACCATAGGCACAAAGTGGGTGTTTAGAAAAAAAGTTGATGAATCTAGAAATATCATTAGAAACAAATCTAGACTAGTTGCACAAGGTAACAATCAAGAAGAAGGAATTGACTACGAGGAAACCTTTACACATGTTGCTAGATTGGAGGCAATTAGGATCTTACTTTCCTTTGAATCACATCTGAATTTAAAGTTATATCAAATGGATGTGAAAAGTTCCTTTCTAAATGGTTTTATTATTGAAGATGTTTATGTAGAACAACCACCTGGTTTTTCAAATCCTCACTTTCAAAATCGTGTTTTTAATCTTTCTAAAGCATTATATGGTTTAAAACAAGCTCCAAGAGCCTGGTATGAAAGACTTACCAATTTTCTTATTTCAAAAGGATTTATAGAAGGAATTTCTGATCCCTCTATTTTTATAAAAATAATTTCAAAAGATGTTTTAATAGTACAAATCTATGTTGATGATATTATATTTGGATCTTCTAAAAATTCATTATGTACTAATTTTTCAAAGGTTATGAAAAATGATTTTCAAATGAGTTTAATGGGAGAGCTTAAGTACATTATTGGATTTCAAATCTTTCAAACTAAATATGGTATTATTTTGAATAAATGTAAATATACTAAGGATTTATTAAAACGTTTTGGTTTGGATAGTATTAAGGGAAGTGATACACCTATTAGTGACACCTATAAATTGGATATTGATGAAACTGGTAAACTGGTAGATCAAACTAATTATAGAGGTATGATTGGGAGTTTACTTTATCTTACTGCTAGTAGACCTGATATTATGGTTAGTGTATGTATGTGTTCTAGACTTCAAGCTAACCCTAAATAGTCGCACTTACTTTCTGTTAAAAGGATATTAAAATATCTTAAATATACTGCCAATTTGGGACTGTTTTACCCAAAAGAACAATCATTTGATTTAATAAGTTATTCAGATGCTGACTTTGCTGGATGCAAGTTAGATAGAAAGAGCACATCAGGAACATGTCATTTTCTTGGAAAGTCCCTAGTATCATGGTGTAGTAAGAAACAGAACTTAGTTGAATTATCTACTGCTGAAGCAGAGTATATAGCTGCTGGTAGTTGTTGTGCATAGATTCTATGGATGAAACACACTTTATTGAACTATGGATTTGAGTTTAAACATGTTTATATTAATTATGACAACACTAGTGTGATCAAAATCTCAAAGAACCCTGTGTCTCAATATAGAACCAAACACATTGATGTTAGACACCACTTTCTAAGAGATCATTATCAAATAGGTGATATAACTCTAGAATTTATAAGCATTGAACTCCAATTAGCTGATATTTTCACTAAACCGTTAAATTCAGAATGATTATGTCTCATTAGACACGAATTATGAATGATAAATTACTCTTAAACCGTTAGGATGAACCTCACCGTTAGGATGAACCTCACTGATAGGATGAACCTCACCGTTAGGATGAACCTCACCGTTAGGATGAGCCTCACAGATAGGATGAACCTCACCGGTAGAATGAACCTCACCATTAGATAAACCTCACCTTAAGACCTCACCATTTAAGGACACCTCACTAGTACATCTCTCACACTGTTTTAAATTTTCGTATTAAGGCTGAGACTTTGAATTTCTTTTTAATATAAGATTTATTTTATATTTGAATCCTAAATGATATTAAACTCGACTCTAGATATCAGTCAATCACCGCGAACCCATCTGTTCGAATCCCTTTTACCTAAACCTCTCAAATTGGAAAAACCCTAAGCCTCATAATCTAAAATGGCCCATGTGAAGAGACCCTCAGTGTATGAAGGGAGTGATGGGCTGCAGGCTAAGAAGAAGAAAGTAACCAATTATGGTGCCAGTGGAAGCAGTAGAGAAGTTGTTCAAAGGAATCCTGTGAATCCACATTTATAGAAGTGAGAAATTGTAGTGTAAAAGGAATTATGTGTGGAAGGGATGCTGGAAAGAAAGTCCTTGATTCTGAAGGTTTTACAAGAACAAGGATGGCTCGAATGCTTCATGAACAATAATGTACCATATTATCCCACTATGGTAAATGATTTTTATGAGTTTTTCTGTTTCAAGACATCATAGGAGGAGAATAGGATAATTTCTTTTGTGAATAGTCAAACGTTTTTGTTTTCATCAGTTGAATGGGCTGAGAACCTTAATGTTCCTCATAGTGGTGATTATGGATTTTATTCAAAATCCATACCTACTTCTAGTGACATTTTCGAATATGAGGATGCCTTGTTGGAATTAACAAGAAATTGGACTCCAATAATGTTCATTGCTGTAGGGATGGCAGGGGAGGATAAACTACTTTTGAAGTTCATTCAGCATGTGATTAGTCCAAGGAGTGGAGATTTTTCTATCCTCATATTTCAGGATATTTATTTGTTGTATTTGTTAATTCATGGAGTAAAGGTGAATTTATGTAGACTACTAATGATTTAGATTGAGGAGATGACTAGACCGATGTCTAAGTCCAATTTACTTTTCTTTTCTAAGTTTATTTCTATTATGTTGAAGGAAAAAGAGGTAGCTGGACCTCAATATGAAACTGTTGTAGTTAAGGATAACTTTTTCCTCACTAAGACTGTTTGTAAGTTCATGAAAGTCAGCTGGAACCCTTGGAAGAAATCATGGGGTAACGATGATGGAAAAATCTATGACAAGTACACTCTTGTGGATCATCCTTGTAGACCAACGGATGTGAGGGATCCTTGTCTTGGACCAGATGAGCTAGAACAAGTCTACAGTGATAATGAAGCTGAAGCTGAGGAGGATGAGACATCAGTTGAGGAAGGAGAAGACCCAGATTTACCTCCTAGTCCTATACTTGAAAACATTTCCTATGGAGCAGCTATCCCTCCAAAAGAACTACCAAGGAGAGATACTATTCTGAAGGAAAATGACACTAAGACTAAAGAAGAAGAAGAAGAAGAAGCATATCAGATTTTTTTCAAAGACACCTCTGAAGAGGATGAGGAAAATGAGTCAGATTAGATTTATCGTGAAGAGAAGGAGGCTTCTGGTGAAGCAGATGATGAGGAAAATGAAGAAGAAGAGCTCAGTTTGAGCCCTCTGATAGATAGCACAGTCAAGATAGTGCCTGATCAGGAAGCAGAAGTAGCATCTGTTGATGAGAGAGTCCTTGATCCATCAGAGAAAATGGCTATTGAATCTGCTGCAGTTGTAGAGGAAGTTATAGAATTACCTCGAGCAGAACAGTTGGAGGAGATTACTCAAGTGAATGCTCAAAGTGAGGGGGAACATCTTGGTTCAGTATCAGTGTTGTATGACATTGAATGTTGGACATAAAATCCAGGATATATGGTTCTTGGACATAATTATAAAGATTATGATGAGGAAGAACATACCCAAAGAGAATCAGTTATCCTACCTGTGGTAGCTGAAAATTTGGCAAGATAGGAGGACCATGAGTCCTTAAAGGCTAAAATGAAAGAAACACTAAGAGAATCGGTGGCAGATTTGAAGAAAAGCCTGGTTGATGAAATGAGAAGTGTGGAGAAATCCGTGAAGCTATCTCTGGGATGTGTTGTTTCTAGTCCAGTGAAAGTAATGATGGATGAAGTTAAAGTATGCCATATTCAAATTGAGAGTTGGACAGGAGTCGTGGTGGCTCTAAGACAATCGATTGCTTCATTGACTGCTATGAACAGATCTCAAACCCAAGTTCATACTGATATCAGATATATCAAAGAAGTAGTCAAGAAGTTTGTGGATGTCTTTAAGGCTTTTAAGAAATCAATCAAAGAACATTTGTACAGTCAAGATGAACTTGTTCAGAAGGTGGTTAGTAATCTGACACAATATTTCAATGAGACAATAGCTTTCTCAGTTAAACCCCTCCCTCATCCAGCTCCACTGTGAACCTTGACCAGATGAGAACTATTATCAAGGAATATTTGGCTAAGGCCAGTACCAGTGGCACCTCGGATACTCTGATCCTTTCTACCACTATGGAAGTTAGTAGTTTTCTTCGTGATCACCTACGGGCAGCTACTGCTTCTCAAGAGGCAATCAAAAATTAGGTGGATGCTTATTTTGATAAGGTCTATACCAAGCATCAAATGACCAAACATTTCAAGCTCTTGATAGAAAATATAAAGTTTCCTCCAGTGACTCAAGCTTTCAGAGAACAGGTTAGTAAGATCAGGGAGCTTACTCTTGCCTTGGATAAATTCATTGAAAATTGATATTATTTTTGTGTCAGCAATGGAGAGAGGGGGCAATATTATTTTGGATTTCAAGAACCTGTTGCTACCCTTCTTGCATGTGGATTCCAGACCTGTGATTGTACCTCATACTCTTCCTGCCTCTGCCTCTGGGAGTACAACTCAGTTGACGCCAGTTCAGGCTATTCGAAGCATGACACCTATGATCTCACAGATCATCACATATTTCAGATCCGGTACAGTTTCAGTGGATGACCCTCCAGTTTTTCTTTCAGCTATTCCCAATCCATCTACTCAATCTGAACCTACACCCTCTTATGATCCTAATGGAAATACTCCTGTTCAAGAGGATGATTGAGTCATTCTGGATGTTTTTGATAGTATTCACTTTTATTTTTGTAATCCTGACTTTCTCGGTTTGTACCTTTTTTACCTTAATGGAAATTTACTTTTACATTCTCCACTTTACTGTGTTTATGATTCCTTGCAATATATTCTCTTTTTGTCTCTACATTTCTCTGATTCTACCATTATTTTTGTTAATCACAAAGGGGGAGAAAATGAAACAAATGAGACCTAGAGAGAAAAAGAAAAAAAATGAGAACATGGAGTGCAATTGAAAGGGGGAGCAAAATGAGAACATTTTTTAATGTTTTTCTTAGGAAATTTTTCCACTGATATTATTTTAATTTTCTTAATACGTTGGCATATGTTGTGATTATCAAAAAGGGGGAGATTTTTGAACCCTCTGGGAGAATTAATTTGAATCATATTTTGATAACCCCAATTATGTTCACTTATATTATGATAATCCAAATTATGCCCAATTATAATTTAATAATCCCTATATTGATTAATGTTTAATTACTTATTTTAGTATTTCTTTACACCATGAAAATATTCATATATTATAATATTTACATGATCTTCAGAGAATTTGGTTACTGGATGGATATATTTTCTAACTTAAACCATTCTGCCAATAGAATGCTTAAACAGGCAAGTGATCACCATTACAGAACAAGCCCACCATTACAGAACAAGACTACCGATATGTGAAGGTCACCATTACATCAAGTCTACCGATACATCAAGTCTGCCGGTATAACAAGTCTACCATTATACAAGGTCACCGATACATCAAGTCTATCGATACATGAATGTCACCGATACATCAAGCCTATCGGTACATGAAGGCTACCATTACATGAAAGGTCACTGGTACACTTAGTCTACCGCTACCGATCAATTCTATCAATAGACGTGAAGTCTACCGATAGAAAGGCTACCGTTACACAAGAGGTTACCGATACACAAGGCTACCGATATCCAAAACTACTGTTCCAGAGAATCTGACACTGCCTTAATTTCTTTATCTTTATTTAATCTAACCAACATTCGTATCAGGTATATTTTAATTCTATATCATTTATTTAATATAGGTTGTTGGATTCCAGGAAACCGTACCTCGTACCAGTAAAAAGAAATCATTTCTTTTGCCGGAGCTTTTTCCATAAATACAAGAAGTCCCTGTTGCTGCATAGACATGGAGTGAGACACACATGGGAAAGACACGAGTAATATACAAGAGCAATACTGAAGTGAACTACAAGTGAAATACACATGAAGAGCTCATTCATGCACAACCAAGTAGACACAAAAGCTCATACACACACAAGATTACTCAAGAAGAGTTCATTATATTCACACGGATTTTGAAGAACTTCATCGACTACATTTTCACTATCTCTGAACCTAGATGTCAAGTAGATGACACTCTGTTTTTCAGACAATAACCATAAAAGGACTCAGAACCATTTCTGATCAAATTTGATGAAGTCTAGAGCTACACTGCAATCACTAGAGCCATTCTAAACTCTATATATTACTCAGTGATTTATTATTTACATTACGAGCAGTGTGTATCATCTATTTTAATTTACACACACACTGTCTCCTAAACCTTAACTGGAGGATCTGTAAATCCTCATTCAAAATCCTTAAATTTTCTATTTCCCACTGTGGATAGTGGTAGAGATCATGTGTGACCTAGAATGTTTTATTTTCTATTGTTTTGTTTCCCACGTAGAACTATGGTATATGTCTTCGACCTGGATAGTTTTAAACTGTTGTGAACCCCGATCCAAGGTGTGGATCCAATTTATATAAATTGTTGAGAGGACTAAGTCTCAGCTTGAGACTAAACCTCTTGGTTATATCTGTTGTGCTTTATTTAGTTTTATGTAAAACCTTTTATTCTGCTGCCAAGTGCTTTAAAACCTAAACTATTTTTTAAATTTACTCTGATAATTTAATTAGCAAGTGTTTTCATTATTTATAAATCAGTAAGTTAGCTTTAAAAGCTAATATAATCCTCTGATTATATTAACTGGGAATTAATCAATCCCTTGAGAACCTAGCTGAATGTTTTCTTTAGTTCAAATTCACTACAATTCAATCAGTATTTTTAATTTGGGGAATTTTGTAAAGGATTTTAAAACAGAAATTTTAATTAGAACTCAATTCACCCCCCCCCCCTCTTGAGTATCCACTCCGACCAACAGAACATATAGAACCAATGGAGAAATTATTTATAACTAATTAAAATGTAACCTACATATAAAATTTGTTTACACTATTTTCATTGAATCAAGTGTGTTTTAAGGGAGTTTTAATTTTATAATTAATAAATTTATATCATTAAAACCATGATCCTTTATAATTTTATCTTATATATAATATTAAATATTTAAAAAACTATATCTCTATAAATTTCTTTATGTGGTTAGGTTTATTTATTTTAAAAACAAATTATTCACACCATTATAATAATTATTTAAAGTGTTTAATTTCATATTTTAAATTAAATGTATAAAATCTGTTACAATGTAAGATATTAATCTTTTCATTAAAATTAATTATTGTGGTTTGATGTTAATTAATATGGTAAAATTAAGTCAGGGTAAAATGAATAAAGATAAAAAAAAATCCATATAAAAATCAAAGTAGTATTATAAAGGAGAAGTTTATGTGAGTTCTTACCCGAAAACATTTTAATGTCCTCTTCTTTCCATTTTTTCCTTTTAAAATTTAATAGTATCCTTATATTACTGAAAATGTATGGGTTACACCCAAAACTACACTTTCTTTCAATAATAATAGGTTAACATTTTCACCACATAAATACATTCCTATAATTAGAAAATATAATTGAAAATATTATATTTTCTAATATTATAACATTATACCACAATAAAATGGTTTTAGTCAACATTAGTTATCATAAATACTTCATTTTTAGGGATATTTCCATGGAAAATTCAATTCCTCAATTTGTGTATTATCAACTACTTAGTTTTATTCTTAATTACCCTCATTTAAATTTATTCTAGAAGCATTAATATACTAATATTAGTATAATCTACATATTTTAGATTAAAAAATAATGTCTATAATTGGTATTAATATACTCCATCAGTTCATAAAAAAACTTTTGTTTCTTCTTTGTACGGACTACCACCTCTATGATGTAACATGCCTCATTTTCCATTACTACCTTATAAGGATGGATATATGGATGGTTTTTTCGACCAATGGAAAAAATTTTGATACCCAACAGTTGATTAGAGAAGGTTGGGTTCTGCTTAAGCACTCATATCAGGTGCACCTTTTTCATTTCGAAATGCCCAACGGTTCCATATCTAATTATATGTGGACCTGCTTTCCAAAGGTAGGCGTTTGCTTGGTGATTTGTCCATTGGCACTTAAGAACTCACATTGGTCGAGGGGATGGGAATTTGAGCTCATAAAAACCTTTTTGTTGGAATTTTTTCTTGTTATGGGACTCTGTTATAGATTTAAGACGTATTCATATGTTCGCGAATCTTTGGTTCATAACCAAGAATAGTATCCACCTATTACTCCTGGTCTGCAATGGTCAGCTGAACGTAGGGATTTGGAATCATTCAGGCTTGAGCTTCACCATCCCTCATTAGATTAATGACTCTGAGGAATTTGGACTCATTGAGATGGCACCGGTTTGAAGCCTCATAACTGGGTGCTCTGGAGTTTATTGTCATCCAGGGGGACAAATAATGAATTGAGCATTTGGATAAAACCCGTGATATGGGCTTCCTATATATCCTCATGAGAGGAATCAGAATCCATGTATTTTGGTGCCACTTGATGGGACACATCACATTTTTTGGTCGTGCAACAAGGACCAAACCATACATTTTAACGTCTTGTGGGAAGGAAACCTAGGTGAGAGATGCCCGGTCAAAGTTGGAGCATGACTTACGAAAAAGCGGCCTGAAAGACACAAGAGACGTGATTTCCTGGGCCTAGATACGGTTCTTCTGGGGCCATGAGGACATGGTATGAAAGTAAAAAATGTGTATCAGACATAGATATCGGGCTTGCACCTTGGGGAGGTTTCCAAAGTTTCTCTGTTGGTCGGGGATCAAAGTCCACATAGTTCTGGAAGATTAGGGATTACACGTGAGAGTTGCCTATTGTCGGGATTGAACCTTGGGGAGGATTCCTACATACCTTTCTTAGGATACAGGGATCAAAACCCACGTAGTTCATTTAATCGCCACTGTTGTGCAGATTCCACAGCCACCACAAATCTCTATGCCCACATGAGTCATGATCGTTGTGAGAAACAAGAGAATGTGATAGACATGGAAAGTCTATCAATTTTTCTTCCTCGGGGGAAGGTGGACGAAACAGTAAGACTCTTCTTCTTCTCGATGTCAGAGGAAGGTAGAAGTCGCGCTGACATGAAAGTGGGCGAGGCTGGGGAGCAATGAACATTCCATGAATGGAGGGGAAGGCCAATGGCTTCCGGAGAGGATGGTGTGGGGCTTACTCCAGGAGGTATGCCCAACCACTCCTAGGAGAGGGGAGAAGTTCTCACTGCTGGAACTCATCAAAAGGAAAATTCAAGTGGGTTCCCTCAATCCTGGCAAGTGGAGAGGCACAAAGGGGACTCCAGGGCTCAGACCCTGCACTACCGTGGGAATGTGAGCCCATGAATGATTCGAGAATCCGCTCAAGGGATGGGGAAACCCCTTTTTCCTCGCCTACAATGGGTATGTGAACTCAAAGTGGCATGCTGATGCGCTTGAAGGTTTCATCATTCAGGTCTGTTGGCTTCGGTAGAGGGCATGGCTCCTGGTTGGTGAATAGGCCAGAGAGGGGATTGCAGAGGATCAGACAAAATTGGAAGGGTTTTATCTGGCTCGGGGAATGGAAACACCGAAGGATTTGGTAGACCACATGGGTGCATGAGGAGTGGCTCCCTTTGCGTATGGGGGTTCTACGCTGCTGGAGAGGTCGTCCACATACCAGGGTGGTATGCAGACTAATAGGCATCCCACGTACCTAGGCGGTATGTGGCTTCGAGTTCGGCCCGCATACCAGGTTAGTACGCGCTGCAGTCCGTGCGAGCGACGGTGGTCAGGGGCGTCGCCAGCTATGCGTTCGTCGGTTAGGGATTCTCTAGTAAGGTATTCGCCCTCCTATGAGGTTTCTATACAGTGCTTCAGATAAAAAAAGGTGGCATAAACTCCATTGTCTGCGGGGAGTACATCCGCGGAAGGGTCATGGATCGCGGTTTTTATTTTATGTTTGTGGTTCAACAATTTGTTATGCATTTTTCAGTTCCTTATCAATTAATTTCTAGTTTTATACCTATTCTAGTTCGAAAATTGGATCTTTGCTGTTCATGGAAACTTTAGCTCCTTCCTTTGGAATCCTTCCTTCAGAAGTCGATGAAGTTCGATCAATAGATCCCCCGATCTCCGAACCCTTATACTTGAATCCGATCGATCCCCCCTCTTTTTCCCCTTGATGTCAATTTATAGAGGTGGAAGGAGATGTATCTGTGGTCATGCGGAACCTTTTGCAGAGGCCAATGACCGAAAACCCGGTTTACAGATGACTTGGTCAATCTGCAACTCACGGGGGACATTTAATGCACCTCATCCGCAAACCAAATTGGTTTGGGGGTGCTTTTAGGCCATGCATGGATCCTAATCTATTCTGTGAATGACAGCGCGTGCGGTCTGGGCTAGTCGGCACATTTCGCGGCAGAGGCGGTTCACGACGGTGGATCGACCTGGGGCTCATCCTGCTTCACGCCAGCAGAGGGTTTCCCGCCTCCGTTTCGTGAACGATGCTAGTTCGTGGAGGGGACGGCTTACTGAATCGTTTGCATACCATTAATGTTGGACAGGTATGTGGACCATCTGGTCCTTTTCCAATCATGAGTATTCTCCATATTTTTTTCTAATTATTTGAGGGAAATTGGGTAGAATCCTTTCTCAAATTAAGGGGGATTACCATTCTCCTTTTCGGATTTTTCAGGACCCTACAAATTTCCCCCAATAGAATGGGTTCTGATTGGAATGAATAGGATACTATTCCAATATAGAGTGGTTCGGAAACTTTGATATTTTGTGGTCGAGGAGTGGACCCAATAGTGGGCCACAGTTATAAATAAGGGCCCCTTAACTTTTTCTTTTACCGGATTCCTTGCAAAAATGGAGCCCTCACTTTTATATCTGCATGCCTACACCTTTGTGAATCTCCTCATCCGCGAACTAGCTTCCGTTTCTGTGAACTATTCCTCATTCGTGCTTGCCTTCACCCCAATAAAAATCTCCTAACTGCAAACTAAAAATTTTAATCAATTAAAAATTAAGCCTCTATGGGCCGTGTAGGAAATTGATACATGGTTTTTGATGGTCCTCAGACCGGAACTCTTCCAAACTTTGAAAATATTATATTTTTTCCAAACTCAAACATTTAAATTCAATATTGAGATTCTGTGGGGCTTCCAGGTTAGCGGCTTTTCGGACAATGCTCCATGGGACAGAGTATCGCGGACTTCTTTCACGTATGGATGGTTCGCAGAATGCAGCTGTCGCAAACCACCTTTTAAGGCCAGCCTACGGATTTTGTCAGCAAGGCTCATTGAGAGAGTCCTTTTCCAAATACTTGGTATTTTGTCCAAATTTTATTATTTTGGACCAAACATCTATATGGTTTTTATAATGCAGAGAGAAAATATGTTCCTTCTCAACCTGCGATTAGGTCTATTGTCGATCCTCTTCTGATTGGTTATCAAGACTTAAAGGATGTATCCAGCTCTATTCAGGATGGAGCCCTCCATAATCCACTGTACCCCTCCTTGCAAACATTCACTCCAAGTCACAGCGGGAGTACCCCTTTTCCAACATCCTTCCCTCCTACGGGTTCAGTTTGTTGTCTGATAAACTGATTACAGTGCCATCTCGCGACAATAATCCCGCAGCATGGATATTTAGCAGTACTGTCCCTCAAGTTGTGATAACCACTAGAGGGTGGCCTATCCTAAGGGATACAGCTGTCGGGTCTGTGCTGAATCACCTTCATGTGTCCCCGACAGGAGAACAACATCAGGAGGATAGGGAAATTAACTATTAATGAAGCATTTCTTGCAATGCTATGGTAAAACACCAACGTGGCTGGTCAGCGGACCAGGACCTCCATCCCGGAGGAGCGTTTAAGTCGTTGGATTGGGGGTGTCCCTACTAGGTTTGCCAGAGTTGTGTAGAGTTTGAAGCAAAATTGTGAGTCGTGGGTCTATATGAAGCTACCTGGGTGTCCCAGACCGATACTCATCAACACCACTCCCTTTCCAAGCAGCTTATGAGCCGTTTGAGTCCAGATACCAATACATTACATCTGGTCCATGGGGAAGTGTGTATTAGTCATTGGGATGTCTTCCAAATTTCAGGGGTCCCAATTGTTGCAGGCGTGTATGATGAATTCTTGCCTCCCCCTTCTGTGTGGGATAACAAAGAGAGGACTCTTCCCTTGGTGAAGCAGCTCATTGATCAGGCCCGGGAGTATTCAAATGATATATCACCGAAACAGCTTGTCCCATATCGTGAATGGATCAAATCTTTTTCCAAATAGAGCAAGTCCATGGCTCTTCCACACAGGTCCACGACCTGTCCTTTGATGGAGTCTGAAAGGGAGAGGGGCAGCTATTGGCTGATCCTAGAGGAAGGCCAGTTCAACATCTAGGGATGTGAACTTGTGACAAACATTGATCGGTTACTCTGCATGGCGGCATATTTGGCCCTGTTCTTGAGTGGTTGGCTATTTCCCGTATGAGAGACTGGAGGCGTACAGGTCTCTACTTTTGTTATGGAGGAACAGCTGGCCACCGACTATGTCATCAACTTGGATTTCCAAGTACTGGCAAGGATTAATCAGTTTCTTGGCAATATTACCGAGGGGAGTCAGCCAAAACAGGTATTCGGCCCTTTTCAAATCCTATGGGGATGGTTGGGAGCGCATATTAAGAATTTCTATACATTCATCAATCCTTTTCAGATTTCGGGTACCATATTCCGGCCGTATTTTCAATTAACCAGCGGGGTTATGCCTGAGGAGTGGGTGGCCCAAGAGAAGGATGGAAAATAGACGGATCAAACTATGTGTCTAGTGTCGAGCTGGATCTCGAGCTATGATCATTTCAATTTCTGACCATATCCCTCACCGATCGGCGGAATCACAAATGCCATATCGGATGAATTTAGAAAGAGCTTCTACCTCTTTTCCCTCTGAGAGGGTATTCCGGTGGCTCGTATCAGTGGGGAACTGATTTGCGAGGGGTATGAACCTTTCCAATTCGGACGTCAATTTCGCTGTGTCTAGGCATTGTACCCTCCTTCTTTCAATGGAACCTGTGGGAACCATCATCTGATGGTGGCCAGACAATTGGGGAAAATGGTTACCCTGGAGGACACTAACAGCAAGGTTATGACCCCCACTCTTATAGACTCCATGCCTTTCTTGACCAAAAGCTAGGACAACTCCTGGGTGCAATCGTACCCGAATGGCCAGTTAGGGCTATGGGTGCCCACTATCTCAAGTCCCAATACATCAAAGAGAAATATAAATCGAAAGCGGGATAGTGTTCCAACCAGGCCGGGAAAGGTTCTTTGTAACCCTAATGGTCCCATGCTTCCAGGGGAAGGTTTTAACGGACAGAGGTGTCTCCTCACATGCCGCCGAAGATTCCCAGAGAGAGTTGTCCATTCCTGCTGATGCTGCCTTCCTAACGGCCTGGGGCCAATGGGACGAATTCAAAGGCCAGTCATCCTTTCGCAGCCAGTACCCCCATTCTTTGTGGTAGCATCTCTAGGAATAAAAAATGGCATTCGACGGGCTGGGCCACATATCTGCTCCTGCTGACATTCTTTAGGATGAGGACCCAGAGGGGGTCAATCGGTATCTCTGGGACCTTGAGGCCTACATTCATTCACGCAATGGTTAAGTGGTGTTAACTCACCATTTCTAGGCCCTGCTGATATTGGTGACAGATGAGGATGATGAAGAGAGCGATCACTCTTAAAGAGGTGATGATTCTGCTGATTCCCCTACTGCGGCTAAGGCAAAGGAATTCCCCCTGCCCATGAGGTCCCACCCATAGGTATCTTCCAAGAGTTCTAGGGAGGCGGCGAGACCAAGAAAATAACCATGGATATTGGGGCCTCCACCATCCCATATCACTGCCCAACCCTCCCAGGTCTATTCCACCCAACTAGCTCTTCCTATAATGACTGCATTTCCAGACGCGTGGAGGATTTGGAATGACTTGAGGGCCAGTGGCTCAGATGAAGAAGTTTGGGAATTACTCCGAACGAGCTCTCTTGAGCATCCGGGTATTAGGACTATCTTTACTATGCCTCACTTGCTGTTGGAAGAGGATCTGGACGAAATTGTTTCCTCTTTGAAGGAATTGGACGCATATGTGAATTCTCTCTGAAACCGGCTTTATGAGTCTAATTGGTTGTCCATGATGATAATTCATTCTAAATCGTCAGATCCCAAGGAAGAGGATGCCCTACTCGTCCATCCTAGTCTTCTTCCTTCTCTACCGTGAAGGTTCTAAAGTTTCTTCCCTTTATGCTGGGTGACGAGGAATCCCAGGGAGAAATTCCTTCCCTAGAGTATACTCCCCATGGTACCGTAGTAGGAGAACACACGCCTTCTATTATGGGGGGCATCGAGGAGAGGTCTCCTGGTTTAGTTGAGCACAAGGAAGTGACCATCGCGGATCTGACTAGGGTCTTTCCTCCTCCATCTCCTCCCAACATTTCGAGATGAAAATTGTCCCATGGGAAGATCCAAAGACGTCGACAGGCATCCGAATTATCAGAACGGCTCAGACTGGAAACGATGGGTAATAATGGTTACCGTTTCCTCAATTACCAACTCACATGTTCTGACTCTGCCAGTTATTAACTGTTTTGGTGCTATGGTGCAGGGCCAATCTGTGACCTGGCTATGGCTTCCCAAGTAGTTATACCTTCCTCCCCTTTATTATCTAAGGAAACACCTATGGCCACAACTGAGTGCGATGAGATGGTAGGTCCTGCTGAGGGGGCTAATGGTATGGACGCTTTCCTTCCGTCTTCAACGATCGGTGATATGTCAGAGGAGGAGCAGCTGGAAGATGAGACTCCCATTTATCACACAACCTCTATAGCTGCGGGGAAGGATGGGGTGCTCGTGACTACCGAGGAGGCCCCAGATCTGATGGGTTCAGCTGCCTTGGACCTGATGGGTCCCATGGTGATGGAGGAAGAGCCTGTTATCATGCCAGTTGTTGAGAACCCAGAGCGGGCCATTGTTATATTTACAGGGGGAGTAATTTCCCCGAGCTTGATCCTTTTAGATGAAATATTGGAGAATAATTTAGTAGTTTTTGGCCTTGGTAATGGCCTTATGTCCTGGGCACCTCTGACGGTTTCGAGGACTCCATTTCCCATTGAAGATGTAGCGTCTTATTTGAGCGGTAGCTATGGTGTAGAGCTTGAGGGCAGTGATGGCTTGATGACCGGGGGTAAGCTTATCAATATCTTGCCACTGAATTCATTCTCTTACTTATTCTGATTATGGATACTTATTTGTAGTTTCGACTTTTGGGATTTAGTACCGCGACCTTCAGTGCTGGCGATTGTGTCATCGGATCCAATCGTGCCTGTGACCACAACTGCTGGGGGAGAAGTTTCTGCAGCGTCAGAGTTTGCGGTTGAAGCCGTATCGGGTCCCTCCTTGGTGAAATTTATCCCAGAGTATGTATATTCATCCGGGAGTGACTCTGAGCCTGATCAACAGGTCCTTTCCAGTCATCAACCTGCTCACCAAAGTGCATGAGAAAAAATTTGGAAGCTGATTTCTTAGACGCCCTTGGCTGAGATTCTAACTAAATTGTCGAAGATGAGCGATCTGTTTATACTGCTGGGATTGGACGGCTTTGACTACTGTGGAATTTATGATATAGTCAAGTAGGTGGTCACTGACCAAGAGAGGCTTGGCAATTTTGAATCTCACCTATCTACTGCTTAGTCTGAAGCCTACCTTTCTACGGCACAAAAATTTTTCCTAACAGAAGCTCATGATCTTGTCGGGGTAGTCGTGGGACTTCGGGGAGAAGTCCTTAAGCAGCATTATCGACTGGAGGTGCTAAGGAGTGACATACATAATCTTCCGTAGGAGGAGGCTAATTATACATCCATAGTTGAAGAAGGGGAGTGGTAGGTGGAGGAGTATTTAAGGGAGAGCTTAAAGGCGGAATAGGAGGCAGAATCACTGCGGGCTGATGCAGAAGCTGAGACGGCTTTACTGCAGAATCTCCATCAATCGATCGAGGATTTTCATCAGCGCCAGATACAACTTTGTGAATCCACTAAATGTATCATATAATAAACTTTCACTTCCAGGGGAGGCTCTAGATTGTGGAATCCCTTCTCATCAACTCTGTTATGGAACAAAAAAGATGCTTCTCCTTAGAACTCTTTTCCTCCTTCTCCTATGATATAACTTATTTGACATGGTTGCTGCTTATGATAATTCACCGAACATAGAATAATCAGAGTTCAGCGCAATCGATAAAACAGAAATGAGCTCTAATTTTATTTCCTGGATCAAGGGATCCTGTGAGTGTAGTTTTACTATTGCTAGTATTTTATAGAAAACCCCCACAAAATTTTTGCCTTCTCCGTCAATACCCTATATCTTTATTAGGCCCATTTAGTGTGGACCTAGCAGGTATAGCCCGACTTTTTCTTAGGTCTCCCTTATTGGGTTTTCGGCCTAACGGGATATGCGCCAATTTTTGTGAGCGGTTTAAAGTCATGCCAACAAGACTATCATTACTGATGGTCGAACATCTCTGACCAGATATGGTGGGGAGAGGGCCCCGATGAGGTTTGGATGATTAAAAGATGTCTCAATAACTTTCAGACGCATGTGGGGGGAACGTGTTTAGATTTGAACAACATGCAGGGAATGTCGCAAGGCATGGGGCCGTATCAGTGTGCAGTGGTAGGAAAAGAATCGCCTAAGGAAGACTTGCCTTTCTTATACGGACCAGGGGCGATCAATACGCAGATCAGCTAAGGGAATGGTATGCATAGTCATGGAACAGTGTCCTTAATTAAATGACTGTCCATTTCTGATCGCCCGAAGACTTTATTGATGTCTGGATTATGGAAACCACCATGGGTGGCTTGGAGAATTATAAAAAACCACCAGGGGTGGCTCGGAAAGGGTATGTGACATCTGAATGGGTTCGGGAACATCTTTATTAATCAGGAGTGTGGACGAAGGGTCCATGTCCTATTCATTTAGCTAGCATAATGAATGGTTGGATCTTGGCGCAGTTTAAAGTCATGCAGCTTGGACATTCCTTAAAATGGAATGGCTTCTCATGGTTCTCATTAATCTCACTAGAGACGTTCCTCCATACTCAGGCAGGGTTGTGAAGAATGGTTGGTAAACTGTTGCTCAAAGTGTTTCAAAATCCCGGGATGGACATGGGGGCTTAGAGGCCAAGAGGTGTATGGAGAGAAGCATTGCCTAAGGAAATATTGTCTTTGGTAGACAGGCCAGGGGTGACCAATATGCAGATCCACTGAGGTCATGGTATGCATAGTCATGCAAAGGTTTCCTTATATCAATGATTCTATTCTCCCGATAGCTGATCAACTTCAGGGAAGTTTAGATTCAGAACCACTAGTGGTGGATTGCAAGAGTTTGGATTTTTTTGAGTACAGAGTATGGTTTATGAAAAGAGGGTGCCTGGATATGGGAGAATCATCTATGATAAACTTCCTAGGAATGGGTTAAGTCAACCCTTCTCACGCTGGTATGAGATGTTGGTTTGTGCAGGTCTGGCCCATGCATTGAGGGAAGGAGGAAAACCACTATTCCTAATTGAACCCGTGAAGAGTTCCACCATGTAGTTTAACATCATGCAGAAAGGATGAAGGGCATTTTAAATTCAGTTCATTTTAATTTCATGAGGTAAGGATGGATTCTGTGCAGTTTAACATCACGTGTTAAAGATGGGGAGCATTAATAAAGATATTGTGCAGTTTATCATCGTGCAACGAGGATGGAGAAATTTTTAAATCTGTTAAAATGCTTGTAGTTAGAGGCATTTCCCTGGATGTTTAATTCATGGTCTTTGCAGCTTCACACCAAGTGGAAAAGACATGTTCCATGTAGTTTTAATCATCATGCGGTAAGGACGTAGTTGCCAAGGCCACTCTTGATTAGAATGTAACTGGGATCAAATATCTCGGAATTTCCAAGATGTGGAGAGGGATTGATGGTGAAAACTATGGTTTCAAGGATTCTTGGATTAGGATAAATGATATGGGGGCTCTGAGGCCGATAAGAATACCAGGCTAGGAAGAGTATCGCTTGATGAAATCTTGCCTTTGGTAGACGGGCCAGGGGCTATCAATATGTATAGACACTAAGGGAATGGTATTCATAGTCATGAAAAGGTGTCCATGGGTTGATGACTTTCCACTTTTGATTTCCATTAATTATTATGACAATCCGCAATTGGATGGACCCCGAAGTCTGTCATTTGGTAAGGAAATATCTGGACATGTCAGGGATGTTCGTCCCTGGTTGCTGTTAAAACATGAAGAGTCCACCGCGCTGATTTATCTTGCACATGGGGTGTACCTTTACTCCATGCAGTTTAACGTCATGCAGTAAGGAGAAAGTACTCTTATTTTAACGGCCATAGAGTTCGGACCATTGGGTGACTATTGCTACAATCACCTGGAGGGAAATTGATTTAGGATGCTCTGGTATACTCTGAACAAGTGTGAGGGAATGAGGGTGTAAACTGTAACTCTGAGGTTTCTCAGATCATGAGATATGGTGTGGGGATTTGAGGCTGGTAAGAGTACGGAGCTAGGAAGAGAATATCCTGAGGAAATATTGCCTTTGGTAGATGGGCCAGGGCTGATCAATATGCAGATCCGCTGAGGGTATGGTATGCATAGTTATGAAAATGTGTCTACGGGTCGATGAATTTACACTTCTGATGGCCATGGATGATTCTGAAAATTTGGGATTGCTCATAGCATAGAGTTCAGCATATGGGGATAATGGTGTCCAAGCATACAAGAAACTTATTCACTGTAATTGCATGTTCAGTCATATTAGCCTAGACCTATCTTGATGTTTGTAGATGCATATTGTCATGTGAACCATGGGCAGATACATAGGCTAACCAGGTTGGGATACCCTGGAAACATTTGGATGTGAGATGGGAATGAACTTGTAAACCACTACTCCATAAATTTTTGGGTCGGGAGATACGATATGGAGGCTCCGAGGCTGGTAAACATATAGAGATAGGAAGATTATCCCCTAAGGAAATCCTGCCTTTGGTATACGGTCCTAGGGATATCAATATGCAAAGCCACTGAGGGAATGGTACGCATAGTCATACAATGGTGTCCTCGGGTCGATAACTTTCCACTTCTGATGGCCATGGGTGGTTATAAAGATCTGCAATTATCTGAGTCGTGGAGTCTCATGTATGGAGAGGATGGATCCAAATGCGCAAGGAGTATACCCATCCCGTTTCGCTTTATATCTTGGGTGAGTTGCGATGAAGTCCATGCAGTTTAACGTCATGTGGTGAGGACAATTTCCGTGCAATTTTAATGGTGTGCGGTGAGGCGAAGTCCGTGTAGTTTTAACGTCATGCAGTGAGGAAGAAGATGAACCGACGTGAAAAGGGGATTCCGTGTAGTTTTATCGTCATTTTTTGAGGACGGGGGGTATATATACCTATGTTCTTTTATCATTGGATGGTCTAGGAAATAAGATCTCGGCGTTTCTATGTATCCTGCAAGGGCAGGAATCAAGACATATGTAGTTCTTTTGGGGAATACACCTCGTACAGGTCTGGTCCATACGGGGGGAAAGGGGAAATGTTTTTTCTTTCTTATCCATGCAGTTTAACGTCGTACGGTAAGGTTGAGGAATACAACCCATGTAGTTCTAGCCCTTACATGGGAGAAAGGGGGTATTTTTAGCTTTATTTGGGGTTTCTAGTCTTGGGGGTGGAATTCTAGCGTCACTAAGTATCATGCGAGCGAAGGAATCAAGTTGTACGTAGTTCTTTAGAAGATAATACACCTCATGCAGGTCTGGTCCGTAGACGGGGGAAAATGAATTTTTTTTAATCTTCATTTCAGGGTGGCTGGGCCAGGATGTGGGATCCTGGCGTCGCTATGTATCTTGTGAGGGCATGAATCAAGCCGTACATAGTTCTTTAGATGATAATACACCCCGTGCAGGTCTGGTCCATACACGGGGGAAAGAGGAATTTTTTGATCTTCATTCGCGGGTGGCTGGGCTAGGATGTTGGATCCTGGAGTCTCTACATATCCTGTGAGGGAAGGAATCAAGCCATACGTAGTTCTTTAGAAGATAATAAACCACGTGCAGGTCTGGTCCGTAAACAGGGGTGAAGGGAATTTTTTTTATTTCATTTGGGTTTGGCTTGGCCAGAATGTGTGATCCTGGCATTGCTACGTATCCTGTAAAGGTAGGAATCAATCTGTACATAGCTCTATGAAGGGGATACACCCCGTGCACGGTTGGTTCGTACACAGGGTAAAAAGGGAACTTTTAACTTTATTTGCAGATGGTTGGGCCAGGATATAGAATCATGGCATCGCTACGTATCCTGCAATGGCAGGAATCAAGCCGTATGTAGTTCATTGAAATCCGTGCAGTTTAACGTCATGTGGTGATGAAAAATTACTCCTAGTTTAGGGTCATAGAGTTTGGACCATTGGGTATTGGCAGTTTAACGTCCTATAGCTCGGATGATAACTGCTTTTGGTTATGAAAAATACTTCTTTAAAAATCTCACATTCGTAGGAGTGGTAGTGAACTGCTCGTCCATGGAGATCAGGACATATGATCCGTTGGAGTAGACCTTGTGTATAACACATGGTCCCTCCCACTTGGGCTCTAGCTTTGGAGGTTTCTTTCTGGGTATCATTGGGTTTCGGAGGACCAACACCAATTATCCTTCCAAGAAATACAGAAGAAAACCCTTTTTATTGAAGGCTCGTGTGATCCGATTCTCATATACTTCATGATGGTGCAAAGTGTGAAACCGCTTCTCATATAGCTATTCCAATTCACCTAGTTGTTTTTCTAATTGCTCATCAATGGATAACTGATCACAAATGGCAACACGGAATGAAGGAAATTGGAGCTCAATGGGCCGGACCCCTTTTATTCAGTATACTAATGAGTATGGAGTACCCGAGTAGCAATGCAGATTGTGTTTTGATAAGTGCACAATGCATGAAAGAGTTTATCTGGACATTATTTATTGTCTTTGTCCACCATTTTCTAGAGAATGTTAGACATTGTATTTTTGAAAGCCTTTATCTGTCCGTTGTCCACTGCATGGTAGCAGGATGAGTGGTTAGCCTTGATACCATATTCTTGGTACAGTTTATCCAATTCAGCAGAGCAGAATTTGGTGCCATTATCTGTCAGTATGATATGAGGGACACCAAATATTGTGATGATATTGTCTTTCACAAAGCTGAAAATGTTTCTTGCCCTGACTTCATTGAGGGGTATAGCTTCTGCACATTTGGAAAAGAAGTCGGTTGTTGTGAGGATATACATCAGTTATTTGGTCGTGGTAGGAGGATATGGTCCCACAACGTCCATTACCCAGATGGAAAATGGCCAGGAGTAGTTGTCCTGATGAAGTAACTCTGGGGATTGGTGAATGAAGTTGGCATGAATTTGGCAATAGTGGCATTATGCGGTAAAGTGCTCACAATCTTGTCCAATTGTGGGCCAATAGTACCCAAGCCTTTGAACCTGATGGGAAAGCTTAGACCCTGACTGATGTGCTCCACATACACTGCCATGTACTTCATTTATGACAATATCGGTTTCTTCTCTATCAATGAATCTGAGGAGGAATTCGTCGAGGCCTCATTTGTAGAGGACATCTTGCAGACATGTGCCGCCATATATGACAAATTTGATTTCCCTTCTACGTATTTCCTCTCGTTCAGCCCTGTTTGATAGGATTTCTCCTCCTTAGAGGTAGTTTTTAATGGGGGTCATCTAGCCAGTGGCAGGATCATATGGCTCTGGGATGAGACTAACTTCGTTGATTTATTCCATCATAGTCTGAACAAACGGCAAGACCATGTGACGATGAGCAATACTGATAGTTGTTTTATCACGGTCTGGGTCAGCTAGGGATGTGGCCGTATTAGCTAATGCATCGGCCTGGGAATTCTGAGACTGGGGAATATAGTTAAATATTGGTTCTGTGGAGAATTCTGTCATTAACCCTCAGACATGGTCAAAAAAGGGAATCAACTCCTCCTTTTTAATAGCATAGTCACCATTGACTTGCTTGATGACTAGTTCCGAGTCACCTTTTACCATAAGGTTTTGTACCTATGCCTGGAGTGCGAGCTCCAAGCCTAAAATGAGGGCTTGATACTCCGCTTCATTGTTCGTACATCCTTCTGACAGGAGGAAGGAATATGGAAAGAATGCCTTTTGGGGGACATGAGTATGATCCCCAAGCCCACCTTGTTAAATCTGAGATCCTCCATCCTCTTCCCTATCAGGCTTCAGGATGTGCCATCGAAGTAAATTTCCCATGTTGGGAACTCCTCTTGAACCGATAAGATGCCTTTATCAGGTAGCTCAACGTTTGGTGATGTTGTCCCTATCGAGGGGTGATCTGCTAGAAAATCTACTAATTCCAGGCCTTTGATGGATTTCTAAGGAACAAACCGGATGTCAAACTATTAGAGGATGACTTCCCATCAGGATAGGCGCCCGGTTAGCATCGGGCAGCTGAGGATGTAGTTGAGCGGGTAACAATGCAAGACCAAATGGACTTCATGATGCTGCAGATAATGTCGCAATTTTGGAACTACGAAGACCGAGGCCAAACAACTCTTCTCGATGTTTGAGTATCGATTTTAAACATCAATCATGGTTTGGTTGAGGTAATACAGACTATTTTCACTGCCGGTGTCATTTTTCTGTGCGATGAAGGCTCCCAGTGACCGCTCTAAGGCCGTCACATATAGGATAAGAGGTCTTCCTTCAATCAGGGTCATGAGAACCAGTGGGATTAAGGGGATCTTCTTTAGTCTGTCAAATGCCTATTGGAAATTTTCTATCCATTGGTACGTAACCCCATTTTTCATTAACCTAGTGATGGGAAAACATTTACCTGCCAAGTTGGCTATGAACTGCCTAATGTAGGCTAGGTGTCCTTGGAATCCTCTCAACTTAGTGAGATTGCAGGGAGGTGGTAAACTAAGGACATCCTTTGGATTTTTAGGTTCGACTTCGATGACATGATGGCGTATGGCGAAGCAATGTAATTTCCCTAAGGTAACCCTGAATGCGCATTTCAAGGGGTTCATCTTCAGGCTATGTGGTTGAAGTTTGTTGAAGATGGTTTCAAGGTTTGATAGGTGATCTGAACACTATATTGATTTGACCACCAGTTCATCCATGTAGCATTCGACGAATCTCCCCAAGAATGTTTTAAAGATACGATGCATGGTGCGTTGATATGTGGCGCCAGCGTTCTTGAGACCAAAGGGCATGACCCTGTAATAGAATAATTCTTGAGGGGCCCTGAAGGTAGTGGCTTCTTCGTCTTCTTGGGCCATCCTGATTTTATTATACCCAGAATAACCGTCCATGAAGTAGAGAGCCTCATACCCAGCCATTACGTCGATTAATAACTCAGTGATCGGGATCGGGAAATCATCTTTCAGGCGATGCCGATTGAGACCTCTGAAATCGATGCAGATGTTGATTTTTCCATTCTTTATCTTAATGCTGACAATATCGGCTATCCTGATGGGGTATTGGACCTCCCAAATAAAGCATGCTTTAATAATCTTATCGACTTTATCCTTTATTTTGGCAGTATGTGTGGGGTGTGTCCTTCTAGCGGCTGGTTTATAGCCCCGATGGTCTTCTAGGAGACCTAAGTGGGTCGTCACCACTTCGGGATTGAGTCCCAGCATTTATGTTTAATTCCAGGAAAAAAAATCTTGATATTTCTTCATGAAAGATGTATATACCTCATGCTCCTCGTGATACATGGCTGTACTAATGAGAGTGGGCCTCAGGTATTCCTCGGTACCTAGTTTTATTTCGATGAGCTCGTCCACAGTTGTGGAGATACCTTCCTTAGATGCGGTAGGTGCAGCCCTGAGATCTTCCTCCTCTTCTTCCCCCACATTCTCATCTTCTTGATCCAACAATGGGAGAATTCTCGGCACGGGCTCTTGGGAGTCCGGAGGCGTGTCATTTTAGGCATCCTCACTCAAGTATTCACCCCCAAATTGAGGGTTAGCGGTCGTTTCTGCACTACTATGCTCGGGCATCATGGATAAAGTCATGAGGATAGCTGAGTATCTGTCCAAACGTGAAATCCTAATCTCAACATGGTTGATGGGAAGTACGTAGTCTTCGCCGAGCTGCTTCAGGGGGTTATGAGGAACCACTTCCAGGCTGTTTAGAGTAGAGATCCAATCGATACCATCGATCGAGGGCTTCTTCTTCTTTTGCTCATAAAACTCGGCGTCAATGTAGTGTGACTAGAAGATCCCAAAAGGTACCTTGTCAGCGTTCAATGTTCCACATTGTACATTGATGCAATACTTGATACACTGGTGGTAGGATGAATGAATGGATATTTGCTTATAGAGCCACAGCCTTCCTAGATGGGCATTAATTGTTGTGTTCTACCAGACCACCATGAATTCTAAGTAGGTCACAAGGTCACCAAAATATGTTTTTAGCTTGATTTTTCCCATTGACTCTTGTTCAATATTTTCGTAACCGAACAGAGTTGTGGCTGAGGGTATTAGATCATCCTCACTGTAGCCCAACTTATGAAGTTTCCGTAGGGTAAGGAGGATAACTCCATAGCCGTTTTCAATAAATACTTTATAGATATCAACATCATTTAGAGTACCGGACACATATAGTGGTTTGATGTGTCCTTTCATGATGGCATCTAGATATTGATCGGTGAAGGAAATCACCGCATTGCTTTCAGTCGGGCCATTCTCCGTCCTATAAATCTCAGCGGCAGCTACCTTAGCTTGAAACTCCAGGGGGATGAGAAAGGATTCTATAAGCACCTCCCTGAGATCTGTTGACAAACTCAGGGCATCTAAGATTGAGAGTTTAGATGGTACTGACACCAGCTGGTTAAGAATATCGTATTTCTTCTCTAGAGGCCACCGCTTATCCGTTGGAAGGAGAGTTTTAGCAGGCACTTTGGGAGATGGATTATGTGACGAGGAGGGACCAACTGCGGGGTTGGATGTCGACGGTGTTCCCACGTTCTGGGGACTCAGCCTGGCTGGTCTGTTTGTGTGCACTAGGCGTCTAGACACCTGTTCCTCCTCTGATGGGTACCACATAATAACAGGGCCAGAGTGGCTGCTTGTGAAAGTGGAGGGATATTATTTCCCCTACTGATTCTGTTGAAGGGATCTCCCACGGGTTTCTACGATATTAAAAGTTTGGGCCGGGATAAAACTATAGGGTTGGTTTCATCCATGACTGTGCCTCCCCTGCTATCCCCTGCTTCTGCAATTCCTCCTCCCGAACCCTTATGTTGGGAACTCAGGTTCGTAACCATACCCTTCGTCAGGGAACAATTCCTTTAGATAGATGACGTTGATGGAACCAAAGACTTGATCCTCATCCAGTGATAGGTCAACCTGGTCGGTTGTCCCAGATGGTGTCATTTGTTGGGTCGGTGCCCGTGGCGCCAAGTTTGAGGGCATAAAATCCGACAGTTTTGGAGATAACTTAGGCCTCATTGCAGACTACTCCTCTTGTGCTTTTCTCCTCTATTTTTGATTACGCCTAGAATAATGACTCATGGAGGGTTGTGGGGCTGATATTGTGGGTTGTGTGGCATTAGGGGCTGTTGGTGGCAAAACTGGCTACTGTAGCTGAGCTCGGAGTATGCCCTGAGCTCGATTGACAGTTTTCCGAGTCATCCAGTCATCAAATTTCTACCCTTTCTTGCTGGTGACTTCTTTCCACCCCTCCCCTTTGTCAGAGTCGGTGGTAGAAATATACATCACATGTGCTGAGGGTGGTCACATATTGACTTTCCCGGATTCTACCATCCGTTGCAGGAGGTATTTGAAGATGAAGCATTCCCGGATATTGTGCCCCAACATTCAATGTTAGGAACAGTAATCTGGCCTGTCATCGCGACCAACCTCTTCGAGCTTTCTTGGCTCCGAGAGGTGGATCATATTTCAATTCCTGGTGGCGATGAAGTAGCTGCAGAATTGGTCTTCTTGGAACGAGTATACTTTGTGTCTTCGTTCCTTGAACTGGTTCTGCTTCGATCCTCTCTGATCGTCCTTCTTTGGTAGTGGAAGTCGCTGATATAAAGGGGGACCTTGACTATTTGGTGGAGGCCTAGGCGGTGGAGTAGGTTCAAGGGTTTTCATGAGCGTGACAGAGGACACTTTAGCTCTAACTGCACTCTTTACAAGAGCTTGTGAGGCTATTTGGGACTTTATATTAGTTTGCTACAAGGAGTCTTCAATTTTCTGGGCAATGGCAAAGAGATTGTGGAAGCCATTCATGCACTCCACTAGTATGAGTGGTGTTCGCAGCTCATCTCAAAGGTTATCGATGCATATGGTAAGCTTCTATTATTGGGGCATTGGCCTATTCAGTGAGTAGGTCAGACCCATCCACCTGGCGATGAAATATGAGACCCTCTTGTTCTCCCTCTATATTCAATTCATGAGGATGTTGACCGTTGTTTTACGAAGCGTTGAGCTGAGGTGGAATAAGAACTACAACCGAAGGTCTTCCCAGATTTTTATTGACTAAGCCAGCAGCCTCGTATACCAGACGAAGGCAGATCCTTCCAAGGTCCGCATGAATCATCTGTGTTCCACTACTTCTTTTTGTTCTGGAGTTCCCATCATAGGGTCACAATAAGACGGGTAGTGCATCAAATGTTTTTACGAATTGCATGATCCACTGAAAATAGGGAATACATGGCTCCCAAAATTGGGTGGAGGAGGCGTGTTGCTCACCCAATCTAGGTAGGGCTTTCGCCCTAGCTATACAAGAGTGCATCAACCTTCTACTGCTTCTAATCAAGCTATCATAGCCTCGATGGTGTCGGTGAGACCCTGGTTTGCATCCTGTTGGGTCCGATCATGGGCAGGTGTAACTCGAGTCATTTCATGAGGATCCGGCTCAGCTGACACCAATGGTGTATATGCCGTTTGTGACACCTTCAGAGGGTTTAGACGTACTCACCCAGGTTTCTTCCCGATTAGAGGGAAGTCTTGGTATTCATATGAATCCATGGTTAGGTAGTTGGATGGGTTGGGAACTGCATTGGGAAGGGGTCCTGATCGTGCTTCATTTTCTGGGAAAAACCTTGGTCTTTGAGATGCACTTTATGGCAGTGCAAGGTGTGGCTCTTCTTGGGAAGCACTTTCAATAAGACAGTTCCTCAAGAGTATCTCGACATTAAGCCACCTCAATTCTTTCATTTCATATTCCTGTCAATCGAATCTCTCTTCGAGTGTCAGTGGCTCGTTTTTATTGAGAGAAGGAGGTGGGTTAAGGGTAACCAGTCCTTGTATCTAGCATTGATAAGTAAGTGTCACGGTTAAATCCCACTGGGCCTAGTCTTACATAGCATTGTTTTACCTTGGATGATCTCCTTGGACCCGTTAGGTATATCATTTTAGAATTACATAGACTATGATACTTGTATTTCACTCTTTCCCCGTTTTCGGTTAGATTTATTACTGAGTTGGTGACCCTTGCGGTCCTTGTTTCCTTGGTTATTACCTTGAGACTTCTCTATTAAATATCATTACATGTTTCCTTGTTACAACTTGGAACCTTTGAAATTGTTAACATGTGACTTATTTATAAACTGGTTAAAATAAAATAATGAATTGGTTACATGTTTAGATGATAACTAAGGGATAAATCACGTACTTATGTATTTAGTTACATTGTACCTCTGTACATTATATATTCATGCTTTCACACTGCTATATTTACATTAAATGGTTCAGATTTTATAGACACTATTGGTGGTGTCCACTAAGATTTATCTCATACCATCTCTAGGTTTCATTTGGTACCTGGAGTATATTACAAGGTTGTAGGTTTTGGAAAAGGAAGAGTATGGTTCAAACACTTTATTTCTTGCTATTTAGTATGGATATTGATAGTAGATGACCGAACCACTACTCTGGATGCTTGGGCTAGTCTTTTATTTCCATTATACTTATGTTAAGCATTTATGCCTATTGTCATCTATCCATGATTTCCTATTTTATAGTGTCCTAACATATCAGTAGTTGTTGAATTCTATTCCAGTTGTTTTAGTTCTAGTTACTATTGTCTCTATTTTCCGTTGTGCCTTCTGTTTACTTATATTGCTTTTTCTATTTACCGATGTTTAAATTCAACCACTACACTGCACTTTGGTAATTATGGAATAGTCTCCCCAATGACACGCCTTAGTCCCTTGCTTCTATTCATTAGCCTCTGGCATTTGGGGATATGTTCTTAATGCCACGTAGCCCACTAGGCTCATGGAACCCATTAAGTCGCATCTGGGTCTGGGACGTCACAAAGTGGTATCAAAGAGAGGTTCCATTATTTTTAACTATTTAGAGATAATATATTAGGTATTAGGAATGCATTGGACTTGGTTATAATCCATTCTTAGATATATTTAACCCATTTTGGGGGTAAAAAAACTTATAAATTATTATTATTATTCTACATTTCCTATTAGAGTTGATATTATTTCACAATTGGGTGACACATATGGTGTGTGGTGGTGTTGATTTTTACTCTAATAATTTTATTTCATCATTGGCCCAATCATATGAAGGTAAGGATCATTGTTACTTGCACCATTATAGGCACCTAGAATTCACATGTCATACATATTTCCCTTCCATATAGTTGCATTTCACTGTTTTACATTACTTCATATTCCTCGGATTATTGAGTGATTTTTTGATAGTTTGCATAGGAATTTATTACTTTTTGTTTAAATTGAGTTATTTCCTATCTCAATTCAAGAGGTGTATTGTCTCTCATGGGTTGGGATGAGTAATTTACAGATTCAAGACACTATGCTATAAATAAAAAGGTCTTGATTCGAGTGATAGGTGTATGGGCACTGATTCCATGGAAATGATTATCCATTATAAAGTGAATCATGAAATCTGAAATGAATTGGTTACACATCCTTATGTCACCTTTTCATGTTTATGAAAGGTGAACAAGTGATCCTTGTAATTAAATGTAACAAGAAATGAAACTTATACTTGAGCACTTACCAATACCTAGTTATCTATGCTCGCAGTTGAGGTAGTATGCATTGGGTAGGGAGTTTTCTTATGTTTAGCTTCTGCTAGTGAGTCTATCTTTTATCTTAATCTTGTTATCAGCTATGTTCTTGGTATTTTTTTAATAATTAATCCATGTTGTCCTTATATCATATGCTGGGAGGGTGGTGATGACCACACTCCAAATGTGGTGGTCCCTGAGCCACCACTCTTACCTCTAGGAGTATCATTTGAGGCATAGCCTGCTGTACCTAATTTGGGCCACTAACTCCCATGTTTATGATAGTTACCTATGTATGATGCATTCCACACATGGTGCTATATGGCTTGAACCTATGATGGCTGATCTGACTTGTGAGTTCCAGTAACAGGAGCATCCTACTTTCTTAGGGGATGGCGGTACATAAGCTGCTGAGTCATGGATAGAAGCCACCCAATCTATTGTTGATCATCTAAAGATGCCTCCAGAGTAGAGAGTGAGTATTTCCATATACATGCTTCAGGATTTTTCTAGGTTTGGGTGGGATGGGACTTCCCTGGCCAGTCATCATTAGGGCTTGTTATGGGTTGATTTCCAAACCACCTTCTATGATCAGTAATTTCCTCATACACTAAGATATGAAATAGCTATAGAGTTCATGAATCTTGAGGAGGGTTCTAGGATAGTTATGTAATATTCAAAGTGTTTCATGAAGTTGTAGAGGTTTTCACCACTTCTAGCCAATGATGAGCTTTTGCATGCAAGAATCTTTAAGGATGGGCTTCAGTACACTATTTGTATTCAGGTGAATATATTTCACCAATCTACTTTTTTTGAGATAGAAAATCATTCTATTATCACTGAGTGAAACCTGAGGGGGGGGGGGGAAATAGTACCAGGTAAAGAGGATCAGTGGAGTGCTAGAACAATATTTATTCTTGTGGAAATAAATGTTCCCTCTAGGTTTCTCATTAGGGCAGTGACAACCAGATTACCCGTTTCAGTAGCACTGAAGTGTGTCATCAATATTGATGATGGGGGAATTATAAGCCCCATTCTGATAAAGACCCACTGAAGTCCCAGTCTTGCAGCCATATAGAGAATCTTAGTGTTTCTATTGGACCTTTCTACCAGCATCGAGTGGAAAAGGATCTGAACCAGCTCCACCTTCAATAGTGAGTTCCTTTACACCATGTCATGCAGGGATTTGGAATAGCACTGGTAGGTTTTTATGAGGAGGAGGTTGTGTCCATGGTATCCACAACCCTGGTCATCAGCGTCACCAATAGAGTAGTTATGATCATGGCAGTCTATCTATTGCATAGGGTTGTGGATCAGTCCAGTTGAATGCACTACAGTCGATACCCAAGGATCAAAATATAGGACCATCTATATTATGAGATACAATTCTTTTGGAATCTATAATAGTATCTTCTTTATTTGATATAGGTTCTTAGAAATTTATTATATTTTTATCTATTTTGTAAAGTCTTATAATGTAGATACAAAATTATTATGGTGTAATGACCCTAGATAAATTGTTAGGGGTACGAACAAAGGGAAAACACCTGTGTAGGGACTGTACCCTTGAGGTAGGCAGTTAACCTTTATCATGGAACAACATTTTCCTCAAGATGACAGGCTTCTATGTCATTCTTAGGATGTATTGGTTGGTTCTCTATCATCCTTTTATAGATTGGTATTTTTTCATCATATCTTTTACATCATTAGATGGTCACAATTATCGACATAAGGGTGACTGGGATGTCTAAGCTTGTAGAGCTAGAACAGAGCATCATGCTCTAGGTGGAGTGACCACCCAGATTGAAAATCTCCTCATAGAGGATCAAGTTTTACAACAAGTTGATTCACCACCAATAGTAGAACGTTTCAGGGATGTTTTTCCATACAATTTTTCAGGATTAACTCGTTAAAGATAGGTAGAGTTTACAATCAAGATTCTTATAAGAGTATCCCCAATGACCATTCCTCTATATAGGATGGTACCAATAGAGATTACAGATCTCATTAAGTAGTTATAGGATTTAAATTCCAAATGCTTTATAAGGCCTAGTACATACTATTAGTGTTCACATGTTCTTTTTTCCGAGAAGGAAGATGAAACCCTAGGTCTATGAGTGGATTTCAAAAGGATGAACTAACTTATTGTCAATAACTGATATCCACTTCCTAGAATAGATTATCTCTTTGACAAGATTTGAGGAGAAATGGTCATCTCTAAGATCCACCTGAGATTGGGTTATCATCTGGTGTGATTCATACTATCATAAAAACCTCGTACAACTTTTCATAGATGTTTTGGTTTGTATGAGTACAATGTTATGTCATTTAGTCTTATGAATTCACCCATAATTTTCAAGGATTTGATGAATAAGGTTTTCCACCCCTATTTCGACTTCTTTTTCATAGTCATTTTTCACGACATCTTGGTGTATTCGCACACTCATAGAGACCATGCCAAACATCTTGAGATCATTCTGAGCACACTGAGAGAGCATCATCTTTACACCAAACATTTTAAGTACCACTTATAGATCAACAACGTTCACTTCTTGGGTCATATAATATCATAATCAGGAGTATCTATTTACCCTAAAGAGGTTAGTGTTGTAGTTTCCTAGGAGAATCCAAAGAACGTGTTTGATATATGGAGTTTATTGGGGATGGATGGATATTATAAGTATTTAATACAAGACTATTCTTGTCTTGATTCACCTCTAAATGGTCTTACAAAGAAGGGTGTCAAGTTCATGTGGTCAGAATCATGTGAAAATTCATTTGAATAGATTAAATGGAGGCTTGTATCGACAACTATTCAGACTCTTCCAAATTTAGGCGTAGGTTATACCGTCTTTTGTGAAGCATCAGGAATATGCCTAGAAGCATTACTGATGCAAGAGGACAAAATCATTGTGTATGGATCTTGGTAGTTAAGGCCTCATGATAGAAACTATGTGAAACATAACGTTGAGCTACCAGTATTTGTCCATGCCTTACGTTACCGAAGACAATATTTGTTGGGTGAGAACTTTGTGGTGTACACTGACAACAAGAACCTCAAATATATATTTTCTCATCATGAAATGAACCTCATATAGCATAGATGGGTAAAATATCTAAAATACTTTGATTTTGATCTTTCCTATTTTCCTAGAAAGGGAAATTTAGTTGATGATGCGCTGATTTGGAAAACTCAAACATAGGCTGTATGAGAAGCCAATGATTAATGAAAGATAATGGCTCTCTTTTATGAGATCCATCTGGAGTTTCATGACAGTAACATGAAATATTATCTCTCATCTTTGGCAGTTACCTCTTCCCTCCTTGAGAAGGTGAATTGTAGAAAATTTTAAGATCCTGATGTCTTGGTACTCTGTGAGAGTATATTAGGAGATAACTCTCATATGGATTAGTTTGTGGACAGAGATGATGCCTTGAATCTATGTGGATGTATCTGAGTTTCTAAAAATATGAAAAATAAGTTGATGTGTGAGTCCCATGCTTCTCAGTGGTCAGATTATATTGGAATATCCAAATATATCGATATATTCGATTCTAGTTTTGGTGTCAATGGATGAAACGTCAGAAAGTAGGCTTTATCACTATGTGTTCCACCTATATGTAGGTGAAGCTAGAGCACCATAGATATGTATGCTTTCTATATCCTCTTCCAGCCTCAGAATTGAAATGGGAAGACATTTCTATGGATTTCATAGTCGTCTTACCAAGGTCATCAAGGGGTTGTGATGATATTTTGGTAGTCATTGACTGATCGTAATTCCTATTTGGGATACTTTATAAATTGATGAGCTGGGAAAACTATATGTCCATGAAATCATACAACTCTATGGGTTCCCTTGTACCATTATTTTAGATAGGGATTCTCGTTTTATACCACAGTTTTGGCAGTGATTATAGAAGGTTAAGGTTACTCGGGTACTTCAAAGAATAGCTTTTCACCCTCAGATTGTTGAACATTATGAATATACAATACAAGTTCTAGAGGATATGCTTTGATCATGTGTCCTTGATTTTAGCGGTTCATGGGAGAAACATATACCTCTTATTTAGTTTGAATATAATAACAGCTTCCAGGAAACAATTCAGATGGATCTGATTGAGGTCATATGTGGTAGGCAATGTCATTCACCCCTGTTCTTTCTAGAGGTAGGTGAGGCATCCCTATTAGGTCATTGTCTCATTTAGGATACTTCAAAGAAGATTCAGATGATCAGAAATTGTATGACTACAGCCGCTTCTAGACAAATATCTCATGCCAATCTCCATCAACAACTGCTTGAGTTCGAGGTGGGGGATCATTTTTTTCTTTCGGTACTACCTGGTCTAGGTCATAAACAGTTATGAAAGTGTGGAAAGATATCATCTTATTACATAGGGTCATCTGATATTCTAGAGAATGTCATGCCGATAGCTTATCGGTTGCAACTACCTAATAGGAATCATGTTATGCATGATTTCTTCCATGTCTCATACCTTCACTTGTATCATGATGATATGTCTTATACTTTTGATCCTGAATAAGTTTAGTTAAATTCCAATGAAACCGTTGAGGAGTATCTAGTATGCATCTTTGAAAGGAGAAAAAAGGTTCTACGAGGCTTGTATGTCCTTTTAGTATGGGTTCTGTGCTTTGATGGCCAAGTATAGGGCACGACTTGGGAGATGGAAGATAACATATATGCTTAGTGGCTAGAATTTTCCTCATATAGTGTTTCTCCACACTTGTAAGTTGAACTTGGGGATGAGTTATATTAAATGGGGAAGACTCTAATAACCCAGTCTTTCACTTTGGTATGGATCATCTAAATTTTAGTCTAAATATTTACTTTGGACCTAAAATGTATTCCCAATGTGTTGGAAAAGTTCTATGGGGCGTCCGGCGAATGTTCAGATCCCAAAACCCATATTTTGGGGAAAAATGAACATGTCGCATGGTTAGCACATAGTTGGTGAACATTTTGGCTAACTATGATTATCGAAATTTTCAAAACAATTCATATCACATGGTTTGTGCATAGTCATTTGGCCTAATTTTGCACGTGGCCCATCTAACTAGGTAACCGTTCACGGTTTGCACACAGTTTTTCAAACTCTGCAGACAAACCGTGCACATACTAATTTTTCGGGTAAATTTTCCTTTTTCATTTAATGATATAATTAGATACCTCCTTCTTCCCTAATACGATATCCATAAGTATTAAACACTTTTCCTCTCAAATTAGAGCTTTTTTAAGACCTAATTTTGGAATCAATAGATCTTCTTCATCATGGATCCATTCGAACTTCTGTTTGTCACGTTGGATGAACAATAGTAAGTACTCATGTTTTTTAAGCCTTTCTTCTACTCTCTTTCTACCAACATTTTTATTGGGGTATGAGCATTCTTTCTTCTTTTCTATAAATCATTCTTCATGTTCAGTGATTTTGGAATTGTCATGTAACACCCTGAGATTTTATGAGATATATTCTATTAAATTTCTTTGATGTCTTCTATTGTAGGCTACACCAAGACTAGAATATGCTATGCGCAACACCGTATTAGCTTACAATATATGAAAACACTATTCTATGATTGTGTAGCACGCCAGATCAACCTTCTTCGATAGCGTGTGTTATACGCAATACCGAGTTTCACTAAATGAGATATTATTATAATATTATTTTGAACTAGCCGTTATAAATATTAATACTCACTTTTTGAAATTTTATGAATTTTATCTTTCAAAATGGACTTCATTTTTTGGATTAGGAATATCAAAATTATCCTAGGGTGAATTTTTGGTATTTTTCTGAAAACTTTCAATTTTTGATAAATATTGAAAACACTGAGTTGTAGTTTAAAACCAAATTTTTATTTAAATGATTATTTATTTTATTTAAATTTATTTTACATCAAAGTAGATACATAATACCTATATAAGTTCAATGTAGTTCATTGGAGTCATTTTATAATAATTATATATATATATAAATTTTATTGAACTTTTCACCGTCTTTTACCCACCTCCTAGGAGAATTTGCAAATTCACATAAGACATAATTTCACCACTTCTGTGAGTTGAATTTGAAAAATCCGAGAGAAACGGTTAATATTAAGGAGTAAAATTTGGTTCAATAAGATAAAAATATTTTTTGGTGAAAAGTAACTTTTTACTTTTATTTACCACGGTTAAAATTAAATAGGATAATTAAGGGTTAAATTGATATTATTGTTACCATAACACATGTACAAATTCTATTGGACAAGTTTAATTCGACCAAAAACAACCTTAGGAATAAAATATGACCATTTAGGTCCACTTGGATTGGATTAGGACACTTATTATTATTTTATTTAAAGAAGAGTTAAAAGAGTTAAAACCAAAGCTTAATAACAAAAAAATTTTAATATAAGTTTATACATGAGATTAATTTGACTATAAATATTCATTAGAAATATAAAATGATTTAATACATAATTGTATTTTATTTATAATTTTTAGACATTAAATAATTTAATTTATTTATGACACAATGATGATGCAGTAATTACCTTATTAATAAAATATTAACATAATTGATGTTATAAATACCAAAATAAATGTAATTTGTTACTTTTTATGAATTAAAATAATTTTAAAGGTTAATATGACATGTTAGTATTGATTCAATTAACTTTTTACGAACTAATCATGCTGTTGTGATTTTCCCAAAAATCAATTACCAAATTGTGTCAAAATTAAAATAAAATATTTTTTTTAAAAACTATAATATTACTAATTGTTATTCTATTACAAAAAATCTATGGTTTGGAAAAATGACATAGATAAGGTTATATATATTAATAATTAACCACTTGGGATTCTTTTGGCTTCTTATAGTAAGTTTATTAACCGTATAGTGTAAGAATATAAGAAGACACAGTAAAAGTTAAATTATTTACTTTCGAGTTAAATCTAAATAATAATGTTAAAATAGTAACATAAACTTGTGTAAAACCTATTGGTTGATAGGATTTAGACCCATACCGAGTTTAGCTTCGAAATAAATTAATTTGGAGCTATTATAAACTGAATATGACTTTATTATAATATAATATTTTATGTTTTTTAAGGTGCCCCTCTCCTCCCTTATAAATGGGAACCTCCTCCATCATGTCCATACACAATTTTGAGACTTAAAGATCAGAAAATCCCTGCCAATTTCCCTTATAAACTTCCCTATAAACATTATAGAGTTTCTGGTCTACTCAAAAGACCAACTCTAGTCCCTTAAGAGGAAGCTTAAAAGAGGTGCGTCAAAGAAAAGGTAATCTCTTCTACCGATTCATTCACATTTCCTTCATCTTCAAATTCTTATTTAGTTTTTTAATTATAATGTAATGACATAAGTATCACTAATATACTGATATGTTATTATAAATATGAAACAACCCCATTTCACCTTCTATCCATCCTATGGAAAACGAAATCACCGCGCGTGCGTACGTACGGAATACCGTCTCCACGCTGTGGTGTAATATGTTATTCCACCACCACCATACATGGATGGGTATAATGGTGTAAAGAATAACTATATATGGTTATTATAACATCATATTGATTAAGAGATACTATATCATCCACTCCAATTCCATTCCATAATTATGGGAATGATATCATCGCTCGTGTGTATGTACGGATTACCGTCTCCACGAAGCGATGAGATACATTCTCCATGTTAACGAATCAAGAATTATTATAAAGTATATATAATGAATAATAATAAAATATATTACATAATTAAGCTACTATATTTATGTATATATATATATATATATGTCATCTACTTACTTCCATTCAAGTCAATATGGAAAGGAAAACAATGTTCATGCGTACGTACAACCTACCATCTCCATGAACGGTGTATTTCATTTCATTAGTCTATCTATTATATATATATACTGAATATATATGATATATAAATAATTATTTACATTATGGGAGTAAGTAAATCATGATATAAGTAGTAATAATATGATGAACAACAAGTCCAAACACGTACGATAAAAAACGATTTTACCCAAAACACTGCTTTAACATGGAATTTACAAAAGAACGGGTAATATAAAGTTATAAGTGAAACATATATGATAACATAACAATGAATATGATTCTGTATTTATTAAATTACATTATTTAAATCATTATACAGGAGGTTTGGATACGTGCGAAGCTATCAGACTTAAGGAAATGGATAATTTTTCAATCTCATTTTTATTCGAGATTGCTTATACGTAAGTATTTACTGGGGTTATATTATTCATCCATGTCCATAAAAATATTTTTCATAAAGTGTTTCATAATTTTCCATGTATTGTTAAAGTCATGATTACCCCTATTTGACTTTTACTTTGTGTTATGGAAGGAATCTTTCTTTTGTTTACCATACGTAATACTTTTTGACTTTTCTGACAAAAGTACGACGAGAATGTTTTTTAACTTATACGGCATGAATGGATCTTTACAGATTCATAATTAATTATTTTAATGAATATTAATATACAAAATTTTATGATTATTTTCAACAAAATCCCTTTCTTTTAAAATTTCCTGGCATTTTGAGAAAAGAAAATAATTATGAATAAGAAAAAATATTTTCCTCAAAAATTCATTTCAAGTGTTTTATCAAAACTATTTTCCATCTAAGATGACTTTATTAAGTATATTTATGTTTCAGGTATAATGTATCTATTATTTACATGGTTTGAGTTTTTTAATTTTGAAATTATATTTATTTATTTCATATGGATTATGTTATAATGGGATGATGTTTTTGAAACCCATTTTATTCGTTGGGTTATTATAAATGACGTATGTTTATTTTGTGGCACACGAAATAATGATTTCATTATGAGATGGGTGGGACCTATATCTCCCTCCAATGCATTGGGTAAAGATTTATATCTCATTAGATAGACATGGTTGGAACGGTAAGTTAATCTGGTTCAGTGATACATGATAGGAATGAGGAGTGAATTTGATTCAGAAAGGGACTTTGTCAACTAAGATGGTGTTGGCAGCAATGCCTTGGCTACAATGGAAATCATATCATGTGATTAATGGTTTTCCACAATAACATGTTTTTTTCCAATGATATTTTATTATGATTGATGTTCCTTTGTGATATATGCCTTACGTACTTCCAGGATTTATGTCTTTGCTCAAGATTTTGATGTTTAGATTTTATGTTCAAGTTTTTTCATTCAAATGTTTATGGATTGTTTTATGTTCTCTATGATTACCCTTACTGTGAATTTGATCTCACCCTTTTTATGTTTTCTTTTCCCCAGGATATAAAGAGAGGTTTTAGGAAAGAAAACAAAAGGGGAAGATATTTATGGGCGATGTTGAAGATCTTTCACCATGATTAGAATATTATGTTCCATGTTTCCAAAGACACTAAACTATTACGGTCCTTTGGTGTCTGTTTTTGTTATGTATTAAGTATTTTACAAATGTAATTTAATGTCTATGTAATACATGTACAGGTCTCTACAGTTGGTATCATATGAAAGGTTTAGTTAACCTTTGGAAACTAGGATGTGAAATTTTTAGTGAGATCCCTAGAGATATTTCTAAGGTTTGTCGAGGGATGTACCTAAGGTTAAGTATAAGTATAGGTTATAGTACAAGAATTACGGTAACAATATTAGAATTAAACCTAAGTTGTTAGATATTTAAGGTACTCTACCTTTATTATGTTGTTTTCCTAGAATGAATTTTTCTATCACACTATTCTTTTTGGGTTTTAGACGATGAATGGAACCCGAAGGAACCATGTTGATCAATGTAATGGACGATGCAATGATTTCCGTCCTAAAAAAATAATGTTATGGGAGATGGAGTGAAAAATCTTATAGCTATACTCACACAAGCTATGAATCATTCAGGATTTCCGAATGATCAGAGTAGGGAAAAATATTATATTGAGTCCTTCACGAGGAAACGTCCACCTTCTTTCAATGGGTCTTCTGATCCAATTATTTCTAAACAATGGATTAGTACCATTGAAAAGATATTTTCCATACATATTTGATCAGAATATGAAAAATTCATTTTAGCTGTTTACCGTTTAGAAGGTGAAGCAGACCAGTGGTGGACTCTAATTAAGAATAGAAGGCCCCAAGATGAAATTGAATCCATGGAATAGAACAAGTTCAAGAACATTCTTTTCAATAAGTACTTCCCTCGTATTCTTTAAACAAAGAAAAAGAAGGATTTTCTTGAGCTTAAGCAAAAGGATGATGAATCTGTTGGTATATACGAAGCGAATTTTACAAGGCTTGCAAGATATGCATTTGGATTTATCATCGAAACTGAAAGTAAAGTTGATTGATTCTTCATTGTCTTAAAACCATTTCTTTGAATGTAATTAGCAATAAGAGACTTCAGTTGTTATGAAGAAATTGTTCATTATGCAATCAAGGTAGAACTGGAAGTTGCAGTAACATATCCTTCTCATGGTTTTGAAAAGAAATGAAAGATGGAGTTCATGGAAAAACCTCAAAACAATGGTGAAAGGAAGGTGAATGTTTCTTTATGCTCAATGTGTGGAAAGAAGCATGGTGGATATTGTCTAAAAGGTACTAGCAAATGTTTAAAGTGTGGAAAATAAGGTCATCAAGCAGCTAAGTGCCGAAGTAATGGTAAAAATGTTTCTAATGATGTGAATAGGGAAAAGACTATAGAGAACGCTCCACCAACACTTCAATGCTTCAAGTGCAAGGAAATGGGGAATTATGCTATTCAATTCCCTAATCCAAGGGTTAATGAAGATAGACGTGACCATCCTCTTAAGGAAAAGGAAAAAAGGGAAGTCACATGTGATCTCTATTGGCGATGTTGAGTTTGACAATGATGCGATGGAATGATTATGTGTTTATGTAACATGAATCCAAAATAGTAGCGTGGAATGTCATTTTAGTATCGTGGAATATTGAAATATCTATATATTGGTTTATTGTGGTTTTCAAAAATTGTATGGTACCAGTAACCATGAAAAGTGATTGAAATATTTTTGGAGAGAAGATGATATGCGCATAATGAAGGGATAAGGATAAAATAACATGTTTGACAGTATTCATGAGCTCATGACTGATATAAGGACAATGTTATATCACGGTTTGAGTATATAGAAATTTTGGGATTTTGGTATGTGGAAAGAGTTAAATTTTGACAACATTCTTGTTTTCACTAAGGTTATATGGTAATTCCTGTTTCAAAAGAAAACATGATTAAGGTATTCACATGTTTGGAATGTGATCAACAAGATATATCTTATGATATAAGGGGGATAAATGATGGTATTCATGTGCTTGTTATGTGACCTTAAAAGTAATCGTTTTTTTATACTATGAGCTCAGACCGAAGTATTTTGGATAAGCCTAAATATTGGAATGAATTATGTTAGACATAAGATAGTATTTTTTAAGGCTAGAACTTTTTTTATATTATTGAAGGAATGTTATAATAATGTAGTTTTAGAAAAAGGGACAACCTATAGGATGTGCAACAACCCATTGCGTCGGACAAGGTTGCAGGAATCGAACCCACAACCGAAGTGCGATAGGCCTTTATTGCCTACCTCTGGCCTACAGGAAGTCCCTGGTTAGTAGAAACTAGTTTTATTTTATTAAGAGGTATAATAGATGAAGTATAAGTACATTTTAAGAACCATATACGATTAATATCACTATAGATGGACTTATGTATATAACTTTTCAAACGTTATGTTTTAGACATATGGAATGACCTATCATTCTATCGCATGATCTACTAACACTTCACAGAAGACAAATTCAACTTCATTTCTTTAAGAGATGAAATGGAAATTGTTCAAAGAATAAACAACAGTGAGATTTTACCAAAATCAAGTAATCATTTCTTTTAATTCAAAAAATATTCAACATTAGGGAAATGATCTTGAAAACCAAAAATATTGTCCTAGTGCCCTCATATCTGATGAATCAAATGGTTCCTTAGATTATAAAAAATTTATGGCTTTGTGATTGTTGGCTTTTTCATAGCCATGTTCTCTACCACTCTTCATACAAACATAATGGTTATATTTCTCTTCCATATCCATATTTCACATATGATATTTTATGTGGAAAACCAGTGATGATTTAATTTGGGTAATCGTTATGTTTTATATTTAAATTTTTAAAATTAAGTTTTAGTATTCCTTTTTACGATGTGGGTTTCTATGAATGAAACTTTAAAGTAGTAAACGATTTATAACACCGACTAATTTCGAGGGATAAATTCATTTTAAGGGGGGTAGAATGTAACACCCCGAGATTTTATGAGATATATTCTTTTTAATTTATTTGATGTCTTCTATTGTACACTACACTAAGATTATCTTATGCTATACACAACACCGTATTATCTTATAGTATACGCAAACACTATTATTGGATTGTGTTGCACGCCAGATCAACCTTCCTCGATATCATGTCTAGTATGCAATACCGAGTTTCACGAAACGAGATAATATTATAATATTATTATGAACTAGCCGTTATAAATAGTAATACCCACTTTATGAAATTTTATAAAATTTATCTTTCAAAATGAACTTCATTTTTGGATTCAGAATATCAAAATTATCCTAGGGTGAATTTTTTGTATTTTACTGAAAACATTCAATTTTTGATGAATATTGAAAACCTCTAAGTTATAGTTTAAAACCAATTTTTTTTTTAAAAATTATTTATTTTATTTAAATATATTTTAGTTCAAAATATATACATAATACTTATATAATTTCAATGTATTTCATTAGAGTAATTTTATAATAAATATATATATATATATATAATTTATTGAACATTTCAAGGCCTTTTACCAACCTCCTAGGAGAATTTTAAAATTCATATAAAAATTAATTTTACCGCTTCTATGAGTTGACATTAAAAAATCCGAGACACGTGGTTAATATCAAGAATTAATACGTGGTTCAATAAGACAAAAGTTTTTTTGGTGAATAGTAACTTTTTACTTTTACTTACCATGGTTAAAAGTAAATAGGGCAATTAAGGGTAAAAATGATATTATTATTACCCTAACACATGTCCTAATTCTATTGGATAAATGTAATTTGACCAAAAACCACCTTAGGGATAAAATATGACCATTTAGGTCCACTTGGATTAGATTAGGACACTTATTATTATTTTATTTGAAGAAGAGTTAAAAGAGTTAAAATCAAAGTTTAATAACTAATTTTTTTTAATATATGGTTATACTAAGATAATTTCGACTATAAATATTCCTTAGAAATCTAAAAATATTTCATACATAATAGTATTTTATTTATAATTTTTAGACATAAAATAATTTAATTTATATATGACACAATGATGATGCAGTAATTACCTTATTAATGAAATATTAACATAATTGATGTTATAAATACCCAAATAAATTTAATTTGAGACTCATTATGAATTAAACTAATTTTCTATGTTAATATGACATTTTAGTATTGATTCAATTAAATTTTTTAGAACTAATCGTGCTTATATTATTTTCACAAAAATCAATTACCAAGTAATGTCAAAATTGACATAAAATAGTTTTAAAAAAAATATTATATTATTAATTGTTATTATATTCTAAAAATCTAAGTTTCGGCCAAATGAATTAGATGATGTTATATATATTAATAATCAACCACTTGGGGTTCGTTATTTTATCATAGTAATTTTATTAACCATATAGTGTAAGAAAACAAGAAGACACGGTAAAAGTTAAATTATTTAACTTATAGTTAAATCTAAATGATAAGGTTATAAAAGTAACCTAAACTTGTCTAAAAACTATTGGTTGAGATTATTTTGACCCATACCCACATTATCTTCGAAATAAATCAATTTGGTGCTATTATAAACCGAATATGACTTTATTATAAAATAATAGTTTATGTTTTTCCTAAGGTGCCCCTGTCCTCCCTTATAAAAGGGAACCTCCTCCCTCTTTTCCTTATACAATTTTGAGCCTTCAAGATCGGACAAAACCTACAGATTTACCTTATAAAATTCCATAGAAACATTATAGAGGTTATTTTCTCCTCAAAAGACCAACTCTAGCACCTTAAGAGGAAGCGTAAAAGAGGTGCGTCGAAGAAAAGGTAATCTCTTCTACCGATTCTTTCAAATTTCATTCTTCTTAAACTTATTATTTTTTAGTTGTTTAATTATAAAGTAATAACATGAATATCCCTAATACACTGATATGTTATTATAAATATGAAAAAACCCGATTTCACCTTCTATCCATCCTATGGAAAATGAAATCATCGCGTGTGCGTACATATGGAATACCGTCTCCACGCCATGGTGTAATCTGTTTTTCCACCACCACTTTACATGGATGGGTATAATGGTGTAAATAATAACTATATATGGTTATTATAACATAATAATTATTGTGAGATACTATACCATCCACTCCAATTCCATTCAACAATTATGGTAATGATATCATTGCTCTTGCGTACGTACAGATTACTGTCTCCATGACGCGATGAGATTCAATATCCATGTTAATAAATCAAGAATGATTATAAAGTATACATAATGAATAATACTAAAATATATGACACAATTAAGCTACTGTACTTATATATATATATATACTTACTTCCATTCAAGTCAATAAAAAATGGAAAACAACGTTCATGCGTATGTACGGCCTACCGTCTCCATGAACGGTGTATTTCATTTAATTCATCTATCTATTATATATATATATATAATATATATGATATATAAATAATCATTTACATTCTGGAAGTAAGTAAATCATGATATAAGTAATAATAATATCATGAACAACAAGTCCAAACACGTACGATAAATAAAACGATTTTACCCCAAACCCTACTTTAACATGGAATTTACCAAAGAACGGGTAATATAAAGTCATAAGTGAACCATATATGATATAATAACAATGAATATGATTATGTAATTAGTAAATGACATTATTTAAATCATTATACATTAGGTTCATATACGTATGAAGCATATCGGACCTAAGGTAAGGGATAATTTTTCAATCTCATTTTTATTCGAGATTGCTTATACGTAAGTATTTTCTGGGGTTATATTTTTCATTCATGTCCATAAAAAATTTTTTCATAAAGTTTTTAATATTCTTTCATGTATTTTTAAATCATGTTTACCCCTCTTTGACTTTTACTTTATGTTATGGAAAGAATCTTTCTTTTTTTACTATAAGTTGAACTTTTTGACTTTTTCGACAAAAGTACGAGGAGAATGTTTTTTTAACATATACGACATGAACGGATTTTTACAGTTTCATAATGACTTATTTAAATGAAGATTACTCTACAAAAGTTCATGATTATTTTCAAAAAAAATCCATTTCTTTTAAAATTTCATGCCATTTTGAGAAAATAAAATGATTTTGAAGAAGAAAGGATATTTTCCTAAAAAATTCATTTCAAGTGATTTATCAAAACTATTTTCCATCTAAGATGACTTTATTAAGTATGTTTATGTTTCAAGTATAATGTATCTATTATTTACATGGTTTTAGTTTTCTTATGATGAAATTATATCCATTTCGTTTATATAGATTATGTTATGATGGGATGATGTTTATGAAACCCATTTTATTCATTGGGTTATTATGAATGATGTATGTTTATTTTGTGGAACACAAAAAAAAGATTTAATTATGATATGGGTGAGACCTATATCTCCCTCCAATTCATTGGGTAATGATTTATATATCATGATATAGACATGGCTGTAATGGTAAGTTAATCTGGTTCCGTGATACAGGACTGGACCGAGGAGTGAACTCGATTCATAAAGGTACTTTGTCCACTAAGATGGTATTGGAAGCATTGCCTAGTACACTATGGAAATAATATCATGTGATTAATTGTTTTCCACAATTACATGTTTTATTCCCATGATATTTGATCATGATTTATGTTCCATTATAATATATACCTTACGTACTTCCAAGATTTATGTCATTGCTCAATATTTTGATGTTTAGATTTTATGTTCAGGTTTTTTCATTCAAATGTTTATTGATTATTTTATGTTCTATATTTTTACCCTTACTGAGCATTTGAGCTCACCATTTTTATGTTTTCTTTTCCCTAGGATATAAATAAAGGTTTTAGGTAAGAAAACAAAAGGGGAATATATTTATGGGGGATGTTGAAGATATTTCACCATGATTTGAATATTATGTTCCATGTTTCCAAAGACACTAAACTATTACGGTCCTTTGGTGTCTGATTTTGTTATGTATTATGTATTCTGAAAATGTAATGTAATGTCTATGTACATCATGTACGGGTCTCTGCATGTCATGTGGGGCCCAAAAATTTTATTGGGTATCTTTTATATAATTTATATGATGTATTTAAATCATTAGAAGCATATGGACACACTTTTCCATATATGTGATTAATTGTTGGTGGTTACATCTATGACTCCATCCACCCTATGTAGGATGTTATTCCATTATTGGGTTTTTAGAATTTGACATATTTGAGCAATTGTTCAGGTGTTAATGTGCTTGACCCTTCTAAGGGTAAGTTTTTCAATATTAAATGGCTTGATTTATATTGTGAATTGCATTATGGGAAGTACGAAGTATTCTCACCACTTGACCCGCCAAAGGTAATTGCTTCAATTGATAATTAAATGTGAAAAAAATTGGAATGTATACTAGGTATATGAAATGACCGAATTAATTGTGAATGATTGATTGGCTGCATGTTCGTAGTACCCCTTACCACATTAATGGAAGGTATCACAATGAACCATGATTATTGGATGTTCTTTGAATGGAATTAATAAAGGTTGCATTCTACCTGGTCTTGTCACACGAATGAAAGGAAAAGCTCAGACCATATAGACTTATTGATAAATTATGACTTCATTTAAATGGTTCAATTATACTTGACCTTATCACACTAATGAATGGAAAGGCTAGAACCAAATTAAATACTACATGACTTCAATATCAAATGGAAGTTTCATGACTCGATCTGACCTTGGATTATGATCGGTGAATCCCCTTAGAACTTGGGAATCCCATTCTGATTCAATGATACAACTTTCATTGGTTAAGACCCACCAATATTCAGATCATTTTCTTTTATTTGGATGCCCAGTATGAAACCTTAGGATCCCTTACATATTTTCCTTATAGGATTCCTTGCATGACCTCCTTTGATCTAGAACATGAAAGTAAGTTCCATGTTTAAATCCCATCAGGTTCGGTCAATTTTTAGCCCTATTTTACCTTGGATGAATTCCTTGGACTAGGTAGGAACCGAATTGTGGAATTCCTTGGACTATGATCCTTGGATTACACTCTTACCCCATTCCAAGATACAGTTATTGTTGAGTTGGAAACCCTTGAGGTCTACGTTTCATTGGTTATTACCTTGAGACATAACTATTAAATAGCATTACAGGTTGCCTTGTTACAATTTGGAACCTTTTCAATTGCTAACATGTGACTTATTTATAAATTGTTAATAATAAAATGATGAATTGTTTACATGTTCTTATGAAAAACAAGGTATGAAACATGTTCATGTACGTTTAGTTAAATTGTAAAATTTTACATTATATATCAATTCTTGCACACTTCTACATTTACATTACACTGGCGGGATTTTATAGACACCATTGTTGGTGGCCCACTAGGATTTATCTCACACCATCTCTCGATGTTGTTTGGTACTCAGAGTAGATTACATGGTTGCAGGTGTTCACAAAGAGGAGCATATGACTTCAAACACTATATTGCTTGCTGTTTAGTATTTATTTTGAGATAAGAAGACTGATCTGGAGCTCGGGATGCCTGAGATAGTATTTTATTTCTTTTATAATTATGTGGAACATGTATTCTGGTAGTATTGTATCCTTTTTTCCAGTTTTCTAGTTACATGACCTATCATTAGATGTTGAAGGTTATTCCAGTTGTTTCAGTAATTATTGTTGTTGTCTCTATATTCCATTGTGATTTTTTTACTTATATTACTTCTACTATTTACCAGTGTTTACATTAATATAGTGTGATACACTTTGGTAATGATGGAATAGTATCCCCACAAACACACCAATATTCCCCCACTACTATTTAGAAGCCTCTGGCATTCGAGGAGATGTGCTAGAGGCCATGTGGCCCACCGAGCTTGGGGCACCCATTAAGTTGCATCCAGGTATGAAACATTATATTAAGATCTATTATATTTTATTTATTCATGAGAATTATTATTTAATGTAAAATAGTGGAAAATATTTTATTTTATAATCTCATCATTTATAAATATTGTTTATAATTAAGTCTCTATAATTGAAATCTCATGATCTACCTTTCAATAATTCTCATGAATTTTCTACCCCTCTGGATGTATATGTAATATATATGTAATTGTACCATTTTTCACTCATTTTTACTAAAGATAATTATGAAACTATTTTTAATAAAATATAACTTTATTTCACTCTTTAGGCATAAATCTGTTTTCTTCCAAAAAATAGTCTTCTAAAAATCTTTTGAGAAATATTTTTTTAAATTATATTTTATGTATGTTTTTGTGGAAATGGATTTTAAAAATATTTTATATTTTTAAAAAAATTACCTTCCAATGATTCCTTTATATGTTTTCAATGATATTTTAAAATAAAAAAGTATTCAAAATGTTTTATGATTTAAAGATAATTTTTCAAAGATGAAAGGATATCTCCATAATGAAATGTTTTAAATTTTCTTTCAAATTTAATTTCAATATAAGATGAAAGCCCTTTATATGACTTACTGGGGATATTCTCAAAGGATAAAATTATTATTATTTCTCAGAATCATTAATCTAAATGATGAAAATTTGTTTTTTAAAATCGTTTCTTTTCATGGGTTATTATATGATGAAATTGTAATGTAACATGTCTCTTTTCCATAGGTTATCATATGATGAAATGTTTATGATACCCTTTTCATTTTATTGGTTATAATATAATAATTTTTTATAATCTTGTGTCACACATAAATATATATTTAATTATGATATTGGTGAGCCCAATATCTTCTTCCAAGGCATTAGTTAATGATTTATATCTCATGAGATAGACAATACTTGAATGATGAGTGAACTTAGTTCATTAAGGGACTTTTTTTCACTATGCTGGTTTTGGGAGTGATCCTAGACTACTATGATGGTTTTTGGAGTGAACCCAATCCAATATGATATCCTTGGAAGTGGTCCTTAACAAATATGAAAATTATTATCTCTGCTTATGTGTATGCTACAAACCCATGTCTTATGCCAATGTTATGCTCTCAATGTCTCATGTTATTTAATTATTTTATGATTCATGTCTTCTTAACCTCAAAAATATATTTTATAAGAATCATGTATATGATCTTTGATATGTATGGTATGGTTTTTAAATTTTATAGTCATAATCTTCTACACTTGTGTTCATTTTCTTCTTATATATGTGCCATGTTTACGCTTATTGAGTATCTAAGATCATCTATTATTATGTTTCATTTCCCTAGGTTATGAATATATGTATTATGTATGATTTTTATAAGAGGTTTGATAGTAATGTATAATGTATAGGTATATGATGTATCTCACTTATGGACCGATGTTTATGTTTCAAAGTTTTCAAAGACACTAAACTATTAGAGTTATTTTGTGTGTGTTTGTGTAATGTAATAAATATTCTGCAAGAAAAATATAATTTATATTAATTTTAAGACATAGTATCTATAATTTCACTATGAATCTCATGATAGGAATTCCTATTAAGCATCACAAGAATTATTTTGTATGGGTGATTTTGGATTGACTAGAGAAGGTAGTCTACTTGTTGCGTATTAGGGAGACCTTCACTTTCAATGATTTGGGTAGTATCTATGTGTGGGAGATACATTGGCTACATGGTGTTCCTAGGAGTATTATTTGAGATCAAGATCCAAATTTCACATCTTAGTTATGATAGTGTCTTCAAAAAGAATTTTTATCACAAGTTCTTAATAGTATATCTTATCATCCTTAGACTAATAGCTAATCTGAAAGGATGATTCAAATTATGGGGGATATGTAATGATCTAGTGTTTTATAATTTTTTGGTTTATTGGAGAAACGTTGGTAACTCATATAGTTTTTTTATAATAATAGATTCCGCACATCAATCCAAATGGATCCTTTGAATGATTTTTTATGCATGAGCATTTGGTTCTTGTCTTTGCTAGTTAGAGGTATATGGATCAGCGCTTGTTGAAACTGGTCTCATGAAGGATTTTTCTGAGAATTCTTAGTTGATTAGAAATATGTTATTGGCCATGAAAAGGATCCAAAAATCATATAATGGCCATTAAAGATGACTTATATAGTTTGAGTTTGGTCTTCATGTTTTCCTTCAGATGTCGCATCGATTGAGGAAACATTGTATCGAGAAAAGGAGAAGCTTGCACTCGGGTTTGATAGGTTGTTAAAGGTAGTGGAAATATTCATTCCATTGGCATAATTTTTAGTCCTTCAACAATGATACAATTCCATGTATGAATTTTTTCAAAATTCATATCTTAAAAAATATAATAATGATAATTCTTACATGATAGAAATTGATTACACTGAGTTAGATATCAATGAATCCATTAAAGAGAATATAATCCGTAATTTTGACCACAGTGGGAAGAATATATGATAGAAGACTGTAACTCTAGAGTGTGTGTGTTTGTGTAGTGGAAACATGTTCATGTGAAAGAGAATATTTGAAGAGGGATTATGATATGTGGACATAGTGGGAAAACTTGTTTGTTGATATGATATAGTGATCCTTAGATAAGATCATGGATGAGATGTTATATAGTGGAGAGGTTTTCGCATCATGTCTTCTTTCAAGTATAACCTTCAATAATGATCTTGTTAAAAAACATTAAGATGGTTTTTTTCATTATGATTTTTTTTTCAAGAATTATCTTAGATGAGTTATTCATGGAAGAATAAAGAGGGGTTGATATGAAAAATATCATCCCATAGTATGGAGATAAGGTATGTGATGAATTGTAGGAAACTGCAACATGATGATCCAAGTTGTGGCGTAGTGTATAGGATAAAGGGACTTTAGGGTTACTACCAATTAAGTAATAACTACACCATAGTGGTTATTTGTGGTGTTGGACCTGCAATGGATGTTGAGTGGATGATATGTGGAGAAGAGTTCTATGGCACCAAGGTCCTTGATATGGTTTGGGTTGGTTTTGGAAAATAAAACCCCCCTTTTGCATATAGTTAGGTACTGGAGTGACTCTGATATTGGAAATAGCATGGAAGTGGATTGTTTTCTTTGACTGTGATGTGGTCCCTACATAGATATATAATATATGTTCCATTGACCTTGATGTGGATCTTAGATAAAACTCCGTTGAAGGAGTCTATGGTGTGGTACCTTGCACTTCACCGTAGTTTCCCATATGCAACATTTTCTATAATGTGTTATAAAAATTTGTGATTTGGTCAGAAATTTTACTGGTTTTCTATATACACGTGAATCATATCTATTATCTAGGGATCCCATATTTTTTTCTTTATCCATAGGTTCCCTAAGAGATTTTCCAAGGTGATGGATACCCCTTCACATTGTATTGAACCCTACCCACCCCTCCTACCTTTTGGGGTTCAGTCCTTGGTGTCTAAATCAGTTACATGGAAACCTCATAGAATCCACTTTGAACCATAATCATTTCTCCTTTGGATTTTGGGGTTCTAGACCTCATATTTGAATAAAAAGTGGGATTAAATCCTATATATACATAAAAAATTACAGAATTTTCCACATCTACTTTGCTTTTGAGGTAAATGGTATATAAAATTTCCTTTTATGTTTTAATATTTTTCTCTATGTACACTAATGGTGATCACACTAGAATTTGATGAAAAAAACTAAATATTTGTGTAATTCACTATTTTATTGGTGAAATCTAGGATTATACCTCCCACAGATTCGATTGGGTAAATTGGTGTTGGGACCAGGTTTACAGCCACCCATGAGGTGAGTCTACCCTTGAAATCAATATAAACTGGTAGCCATGAAAATGAGGATTGTGGCTTAACAATATTATTTGAATGTCTTCATAATATTATGAATTGGAATAACATGAAGTTTACGGTTATTTATTGAAATATAATCAGATATACTAAAATTAGTTAATCATCATGTAAATGGATTGGTCTGTTAAACTAATTATATATTAATATATAATTTCTTATTAATGTATTTTGTTTAAATTGATAGTTGAAGCTAAAAAATATTCAATTTTTAATATATATAAGAACTATATTTTATGGAATTTAAGTCACTAGATAAATTCAATTTGAATGAATTATTAAATGTGGTATATGATAACATGTCTGGTTTCTTTGTACATGGTTATTTTTTTCTTGAATAAAATTCTAACTAAATGTGACACTTTTTATGATTTATTCCTAAGGGTGGAATGTTTCATGACTTTTTGGGATTTTATATTGATATGAATTATGCCTTTGTTTGGTGCTTGAGAGCACCATATGTGATTCTTGAGGGTAAGGTGCATGGTTATGTTCCCATATCTGGTAAAGTTTACATGTATTTGATACCACCTGAGGGTAAGATGTGGGGGATAAGAATATCTTGAGGGTAAGATGCACAGTAAATGGATGACTGAGGGTGATATTTTTCTTATCCTGAAGGAAGGTACCATTTATCCATGATATAATATGGTTGATTCATCCTCAGGGAGAATCTGTCACCGAATTTGTTGATCTGTCCTAATATATGGGGATTCGACCAAAGATAGAGATATATGGAATGGTACTGAAGCATGTTCGAATGAACCTAGGTTTCAACTCATAGTTTGAGAGTTAGTGGATTTATTTCTTGTGAAATATTATTTTTTCAAATAAATATCCATGTTTGATCACATTTTTTTTCACAAACTATATAGTCATAATAGATTGTTTAGAAATGGGGGGTATCGACCTACTATGTTATACTGAAACCATGCTCACTACACTATCTGATACCTAGAAAGACTTCATAGATACATGTATAGTAATGGAAGGGAACCTTTCCATTGATTTTTTCTTGATATTTAGGTTGGAGTTTAGATATGGGACATACATGGGGATAGAGACCAGGGTTTATAGAGTCTCTTATCTTTTTAGTTTTATTTGTTTATTTGTATGAAATATAACACATCATTTAGTTATATTTTCACCTAAAATTACATGGTTCTATTATTATTTGATTTTTTTTATTCTTCATTTATACTTATATGGATATTTTCTAATTAGTCATGTTTTCTTCTATTTCTTCTACAATGATATTATTTATGTAGTTTAATAAACTATGTATTAGAGGGTATATTTTCCCCAGAATATTTATTATACCCTCCCTACTAGTTAGAATTCTATAGAGTAAAAGGAGTCACACCTTAGGTCACATAGCCAACCCCGCTCAGTCGTAATAGGGATTATAGGGTTGAGGATGTTACATAATTGAAGTAAAAAAAGGAAGTTAAATTGAGATTAATATTTTTGAACAAAAAAAACTAAACCAAAGAATTTAAGTTGACTAAACATTAACTAAATTGAATAAAATATATAAAAAACATGAATCAATTATATATGACCAAAATTGATTTAGTTTTATCATTTGACCGTAAATTGAATTAAACTACATCAAATTGACCTAAACTACCTAGAACTCACCCAATCCACAGTGAATTGATCATAATAAAACTATATTAAAATTTGAAATTAACACAAAAAAAAAATTTAAAATTAGTGGAATTAGTAAATATAAGTATAACATTTTAAAACATATATTTCAATAGATATATTTAAATAAATACATTGTGAAACATGTAAAAAATTATACAGTTAGCATAAATTAACTAAAAAAATTCAAAAAAAGTATAAAAAAACTCTTACAAAACCTGACCACCTACAGTAAAATAAATAACCTAAAAAAGTAAAAATTAAAACTAAATACTAATTCCATTGTAAGTAAAAATTACCTAGGGTGAAAAAATCGCCATAATAATAGTTTTAGAGCTAGTAAAAACATTCACATGGAGTAAAACATTCACTTTAATACTAATTATAGAAAAAGAAAAGAAAATCACCTATATAAATTATAACAATAACCACTAAAACCTAATTAAACAAAACATAAATCCATCCAAAACTAACTAAATTGGAAAAAATGGAAAAAACCAAACTTAATAAATAAAAACTAACAAAAAACTAAGTCAAATAAACAATAATTTCCAATAGAATAAGATTAAAAATAAAATCAGTAACATGGCAATCCCAAATGAATATTAAGAGAATAGTATAATATAAGATATAACAAAAACTAATTTTAAAGTACTCTGTTTAATTATAAAAAATCATCAATATAGAATTCAAAATAAATTCTCATCATCACTAACTCTTAATAAGATATAACCATCTCTATATCCACTCCTCAATTTTAGTGCACATATTATAATTTATTTGAAATTTAATCAATGTTATATATATGTATACATAATTTAATATAAATTAATTATAAAAATTATTATGAAATTAACAAGTTTACATATTAAATCTATCCACTAATCATGGAAAACTTATTAGGGTCACTTCCTATCATATTCTGATATGATTCAACCAATTCATTTTATAAAGTGATAAACATTTCATGATTGGTTTTTACATAACTCCCCTTTTTCTAGATTTTGATCACCTACTCTAGAATTCTGTTATTCTAAATAATTAATTTCCTCTTATCATAGGATGGATAGGAGAACTATAACCTATAGAGGGTATAAAATTTAAAAATTACCCTTGTGACTTTCCGATGACTTGAGATATGTATGGTCTAAACCCCATCACATGCACATAACCAGGATGCTCCTTCCTAAGGACTTGGCCAACAAGATAACCTTGGGAAATTGAGTATAAATGAATGAGGTTGGAATCCCAAAAATCACTTATTTTTACTTACCAATTAAATATAATTTCAATTAAAATAAAAAAATTTAACAAAAATAGAAATATAAAAGTTTTCACCCCAACATATTTAGTAGGATCATTCACGTAGCTTCCATTGGATTTTTCATGGACATCTTACCAAACAAAAATTTGAGTAACATTATATAGTAAATATTTTTTATATATAAAAATTAGAGAATCAAATATTTTAATATATGAAAAAATAATATTTAACACATAAATATTATAATCAATGAAAATATTTCCATTGTAAAAATATTCTTGAAAAATTCAGATGTGTGAGGGTGTATTTGTGTCTCTCTTATTGATGCACATTTCTTAGATAGTTCCTATAATTAATCAAAATAATTTAATAGTAATTTCACTCTTATTTATAAAATTATATTAATATAAAATTATCTTACTCAATACCACATGATTCTGATGGAGATAAATATCAATAAATTCCTTACATGACACTTGAGGTACACTTTCTTCTTCTTTATCATATATATGTTAGATATTCAATGATTAAACATTATACTCTTGACACACTTTAAATTTAAAATCCTTCCATTTCATGCCTATATTTATTAACCTCCTTATATGTTTTAAAAAATTAAACATAGTAAAATGGAATAACATATTAAAAATTTTATCTAAATTAAAAAAAATTATTATATATTTATATTAAATTCAATCAGTGAAGATTATTTTTTAAAATTACCTTAATGTATCAATAAAATACCTCATTCATCCAAAAAAATGAATATATAACATATCCAAATAGTTTATGGGAAGGGTCACTGGCACACAATCCAAATAGTTGATGATATATTTCACTATTCCCCCATCATCCTCTATTAGAACTAAAAACTATCAAATAGTATGCTAATCATCATTCCATTCAGATTCAATAATTATAAAGTATTTATTTTTTCTATAGAACATTATTTTCTCTATATATTTGTAAAAAATATGTTATTAGTATAGAAAAATGTAAAAAGTTTTTATTGTAAAATTCACACCTATAATAATGACTCTCTAATATCCACATGAGGTAACTAGAGTGATCAACTACTTCCTTGACACATCAATTCTACATGGATAACCTGATGGCCTATTGTTAAACTCTGATGTGGTAGCTTTATTAGTAAGAAGTGTGAAACATGATCACAAGAGTAAGTAATCCGGTATCCTAAATGTCATCAAGAGGGATTCAAAGAGATTTCTTGATATAGTACGTGTTCCATAAACTAGAAAAAATGATGATGTTTGGATTGTAGTTGAAATATGTTATAGTTGGTGTCCTAAAACCAACTAATTTTTACTTTATTAATTAATAAATACATTACCATATATTGATTGTTCTTTTTCATGAAAATTAATGTGATATTGTCCTAAAGATAGATATTTCACTTAAGGGTCGTAGTGGATCCCTGCTATGATGAGAACTCGAAAGTTCTATAACACTATTCTTTAATATATGTTTTATGTATGAATGCTGTTTTTCAAGGGACACAAAAAATACAGGCCATTAGGGGTGAGGACTCACAAAACTTTGAGGCACCTTCTCACGGTGTGCGCCCTTGGTAATATGTATAAGGATATTATGAGAATGAGACCCACCAGTAGAAAATAATCATTTAATAGTTTCATAGGATGTTCCTATCTGTGAACATGTGTAATGTTCTTTAGAATTTAAGATTATTATTAATGGGTATTAAAACTCATGAACATAATAGTATTGATGAAAACTATGATGAGACAATGTTTGTAGTGAGGTAGGATATGTTGGGTGTGTCAAGAGTAACAATGCCTTAATAGATAATTGAAGAAATTATTTTTTCATTTTTTTCCATAACATAATTAGATATCTTAGGACCTTTGATAGAATTTATATAGCCTAATAATTACAAGGACATGGTGAGGAATGGGAAAGTTCAACTCCGGGAATTCAAAGAAAGAACAATCGTGCACATGGATTGATGGAATTAACATGAAACCTGATTTATTCGCGATATTGAGAAAAAGGGATTAAATTAAAAGATATGAATTCGTAGGAGGTGACACATCATTATGGCATTAACTTCTTTCTCTCTGGATGCCTTGGAATTTTTCAAGACTCTAACCTTGTACTTTAGTTAGGCTTTGCCTAATGCCACTAAGAAAGATGCCTAAAGGGCCACAGACTATGTGTGTCCAAGTATCTCAACTATATATTCATTTAACATGTTGAATTAACATTATTCTTGATTGTGGTTTAATAAATATTCAATGATGTCTAATCGCATGTATTTCAACACTAGTTATTCTAGAGAATATATTTTGTATGAGATAAAATATTTCATTATTCGAGTAATGTGGTGATATTTATTTATGAAATAAACATTCATTATTCAAGGTCTAATAAATTTTGTTGTGGAAATAAAGAAATTAGAAAAATAAATTACTCATAGTGTATATTAATATGTATATTCCATGTAGTTTTTCTGGGGATTTGTGAGAAATAATACTGTTTATTTAATTAAATAATATTACGTGTAATTCGTTGGGTGCTTTTCAAGTGATAATAATAGTCAACTGTTATTATTATACATGGGGTCTTACTAAGATTTAAATGAAATGAATAAAGGTTTTTAGGTAGTCAATTAATTTTATTATTCTATGTAATAAAATCCCAATTATATTATTCTCATTATCCTTGAAATTCGTTGTGTTAGTGCACAACAGATCTTGAAAAGCTCTCAATCCAAGTGATAATTCTTTTTCCACCAAGAATAATCTCAAGTTATGAGAGAGAGCCTCCTCCACCAGATCAAGGAGAGGGATTTGGAAGAGGTTCTCAAGGCAATCGAAGTCGGACATCCCAAATGAAGGCCCCTATACTCTAGCACCCGAGAATCCCTTAACAACTTCCAAAGATATGTGGATCATGCGTGGATCACCACTAGAGGAAGACTACACTTGGCTTCAGTGAACAATGACAGATCACATTGCATCATTATAGGAAACATCAAAGAAGATAGAATTACATCATGGTAATTGTTTTATTTTAATTAAATTAATTATAAACAACATATTACGATCATATCCATGGTTTCAAGACACCCCCATTTTCTTTCGTTCTTTATTCTATTTCGAAGATCTTTCATTTTATCATCCTTATAGATATCGTAATGATCATTACTGATGGAAAAAATTAAAGTTGGGTACAACCATCCATGCGCTTCTGATGTGCTTAGAACCAAAAATTGGTACCATAGTAATCGTATCGTTGATTATAATTATTTATTTTTCTATTGATCATTTTCACATTTAATAATTTTATTGTTTCAATTCTAGTTAATTGTTCTGCAAATATGAATCTTGTGATCTGTTCCACCTCTTTTTTTTCTTATTCACCTTACAGAAATTATTTCTTTCATTTAATTTTGATTAAAATAAAATAGGGAAATCATCTAGAGGTGACAAAGGTTTTTAGGTGTACAACAGCAGAACACATGGCATGTATTCGGTCATACACACCATGTAATAAAGGTTCAATTCACCATGACTAGTTTGCAAAACCAAGCCATGTGTTGGAGTTTATATAAGTCTTAAATGACTTCGTGTGTTGAATAGGAATATTTAGCATGTGGTTTCTGGTTTACACACCATGTGGCCTATAGGACATGATGTGTAGTCCCTTCAGGTTAGGGTTAGACCATGTACCTCGTACATGGCTTGCCCTGCTGGAGACCGTGTAATGTAGAAACTACACGGCGTGTGGCCCACTAAACACACCGCATACTCTGAATATTTACAATGTACATCTACAAATTTTATCCCTAGTTGTGTACTTAGGATGGATGGTGAATGATAGTACACTTCGTGTAGTCAAAACATAATGTTGTGTACTCATCGAAATTATGCAGATTTATTAAAAAATTTAGTATATTTTACATACCCTTGAGACATGTGCCATGGTGCAGGTATAATGCTGAGGCACAACATGTGATAGGTGTTATATATATATTTTTCTAATTTTACAGCTATGTAATGATTATTTTTACTCATTGGGTAGCTATGAACGAGAATTCACCGGGTTTCTCCAAGGTTCAAGTTATGTACAAAGATAATTTTAAATGAATTTATTTGTTTAAAATTATGATGGATGAGAATATCAAATAAATTTAGAAAAGTGTTTATGATAAAAGGATAGATTAATTAAAGACAATTAATTGATTTGAGCATGATTTATAATAAACTAGGTCGATTAGAAAATTGAATGCTAGTTTTATTTATGCGTAAATATTGTTGCATGTATGGATGATCATGAGATAGACCAAGACCTTTGTATGTGGATGGTTTCTGTTAATTTATTTTTTAAAATTAAATTTGTTGACCTACAATCCCTCTCCTCATTAATATATAGGGCCTATGTACCCAAGGTTTATTTTATGTAAAACCTAATTTTATCACTCACCTATGAGTGATATAAAAGAATATGTATGGATGGAGGTCCCAATCTAGTAGAGGAAGTTCAACTTAGAATCCAAGGTGAAACTATCCCAAGAAGATACAAAGGTGGATATGTGGAAAGCTATAAACACGAACCCAAAAGGTTCAAGGAGTTTCTCCCCTAGGTCCTGGGTTAGTTTATCAATCGTTGGATAAACTAACCAATAGAACAATCACATGATCATACAATTTATTTTATTTTTTTCATTTTCATGGTTTATTTATTGTGGGTCTTTTGTTGTAATCACCCAATTAATAAATTAAACAATCATGCAAGATATAAATAAACTAAAATTAACTTATGAGTAAATATTATCTTATACATGGTTAATAACTTAAGTATATACCACTTAAAATAAAAAATAATGTGATTGAAGATAATAAAATGGTAATTACATTTAAGGATAAAATCCCTCAAAAAAATATTAATTCAGTATAACCTTCTATAATAATGGATAGAATCAAACCATAGTTCAAAGTAATTGACCAACCCTAGATGGGGTGCTTTCAATTATTAGGGAATTATAATTCAATGTTTTGGGTTGAAATTACTTGTCTCGCTTTAAGAGTTGATTTCCACAATAGGAAATGGTGTGATGAAGAGGAAAAGGTTGAGGAAATACAAAATAAAAGGATTTCAAGATTGGGGAGTCCACTCAATGGATCAAGGAATTACAAGTTAATGTAGTTGGCATTTGGAATGCCTACCTAAAACCCTTCATGTTTCTTTACCAAATATAGTTGGGGCATTGAGAAGGGAAATATAGATCCTTTTCACTAGAATATTAAGGCAAAAAAATATTCTGAAGTCAATGGTGAGGGATATTGGATTTCGATAAAATAGTGTGAAACTAATAAGTATTAATTTCTTTATTTGTATTAATTTTATCATGAAAAATTACTAAATCTTTTATGATATTAATTTTTAGAAACTCTAAGAAAATTACTTCAAATATATATTTATGAATCATACTTGAGAAGAAAAACCCTCTAACCAGCACCAATTTCCAGGAGTGGTAGAGGCGTTTGTGCATCATCCTTCTCCACGAGAGGAAATTGTATGTGTTGGAAGAGTCTGTTCCAGTTGTGATTGGAAAAGAGGCCAGTGATAAGGAGGTATCTCTCTATATAAAAAATATGGATAATTCCATATATTTTCAATGTTTCATGCTATAGTACATGTATAATGATCTCTTGAAGCAACATTAAAACATAGACACATATAACATGATGTTTCACATTAAGGATCTCTATCACGAGAATGTGAGGAAAGAGAGACATGAGATATCCAATGCTTTTTTCACAACTATGCTTGGAGAGTCTTTTCCAACTAGGTGTCATTTAGTCATGATTATTGGCTACATTGAAATACTGAACATCTTAGGGATTATGTTCCTGGATGAGCTTTTTATAGATCTCATCATATCATCACTTCCTAAGAGCTTCTCTAACATTATTTTCAACTACAACATGAGAAACAATGATAAGAGTCTCTTGGAACTTCTGACCAAAATTCTCTAGGTAGATAAAGAAAGGGGGCCTGAAAAACCCGCAATACATATGGTGAATATGAAAAGGAAGGAAAAGGAAAAGAGGCCAAGGATTTTTAAATGGTCTGAATCCCCTAAGCATCGTCCCTCCAAGAATGAGTAGATCAAAAGGAACGGCTAGGACTATGAGGTGGTGTGTTTTTTATGGGGAAATCTAAGACACAAGAAGATGAACTACTCCCAGATGTGTGGGGATACTAAAGGTGTGTTTTTTATTGAGTGTAATCTTTCTATTTCTATATTTTGGGTATTAGATACAGGTTGTGGGGATCACATCTGTATTCAAATGTAGGAACCATTTAGATTTAGAGAGATTTCCAGAGGAGAGGTGGATCTTCGAGCTGCCAATAGTGCGAGGTTGGTTTCATTAGTCATTGTGATTACGATCTCTCATTTACAACTAGGATTCTTTTGGTTTTACATAACTATTATTATGTGCCTACTGTTACCAAGAACATAATTTCTATATCATGTTTGGATATGGATGGATTTTTTTTCATGTTTGGAAGTAAGGGTTTTTTCTTTTATGAGAACAATGTTTTTTATGGAGTGGCGCGTTTAAATAATGGTTTTTATGTATTAAATTAGAAAAACCAAGTGTTGGAAATTGATAACGAAACAAAATCACATGACTCATACAACACCCAGTTGTGGAATCAATGTCTTGGTCATGTAAATAAGAAGCACTTGACAAAGCTCTGTCAAGATGGTTATTTAGATTCTACTGAGCTAAAACCACTTTATAGATGTCACACTGGTTTACAAGGTAAAATAACCAAGTTGTCTTTCAGTGGACAGGGTGAAAGGGCCACAGAGCTTCTAGGATTTGTACACACTGATGTGTCTGGATCATTTTTATTAGATGTTTGTGGTGGATATTCTTACTTCGTTACGTTTATAGATTATTTGAGTATATATGGATATATGTACATAATTAGGTATAAGTGAGAGTCATTGGAAAAATTTAAGGAATTAAACAATGAAGTATAGAATCATCTTAGTAAGAAGATAAAGAAGATTAGATCGGATTGAGGTGTAGAATAAATGAACCAATAATTCATCAAAATTTTATGGGTGTCTGGGATTCTATCTCAAATAACTTTTCCTTATACACCACAGTGGAATGGTGTTAGTGAAGGGAGGAACCACACCTTTTTAAAAATGGTGAGCTCAATGTTGAGTCATGAAGATCTCCAATTATCTTTTTTGGGGTATGCATTATAAACTATTATATACACATTAAACTAAGTACCAACAATTGTGGTAAATAGAATTTCCTCAGAGTTATGGAATAAAAAGAAATCCATTTTGTCTCAAACATGTGTATGGGGATGAAAGTAATTTTATAAGACCTTATCAGGCAATAAAATAGCACCCCATGGCACGAGGTGTATCCTTATAGGATATCCTAAAGAAAAAAAGTATATTACCTATATAACCCTTGAGAAAGTAAATTTATTATCTCCAGACTAGTCTTCTTTCTTGAGAGGGAGAAAATCCTCAAAAAGGATAGTGGGAGAAAGATTGACTTCAAACAAGTTGATTCTCAAGATACATAGGAGTTGGTACATGAACAAGTTCCATTAGTCCCCATGTAAGAGGTTTCATAAACATAATTATTGTGTATGAGCTCAAGTGAGGTAAGGGAACCAGATAGATTTGGTTTCCTAGTCACTGAGGATGGTGAATGGTTATAGTTGGACAATGATGAACCAATATACTACAAGGAAGCAGTAGAGATATCAGAAGATACAAGATGTCCTAAACCTATGAATTCTGAGATGGATTCCATGTATCAGAACCATGTTCGGGTTCTGGTTGATGAGCCAATTGATGTAAAGAATGTTGGATTCTAATGGGTATTCAATAGAATGTTGGACATGGATTGTAATGTTAGAACCTATAAAGCAAGTCTAGTGGATAAATTATTCAGAAAATGTCAAGGAATTGTCTACGGTGATACCTTTTCACCATTTTCCATGTTTAAATACATAAGAATCATACTTTTCAAAGCAGCTTACCATGACTACAATATTTGAAAAATGGATGTCAACATAGAATTAATTAATGGAAACCTTCAAGAATATGTCTATATGAAACAACCAGATGGGTTTGTGACACCAGGTGAATCCAAAAAGGTTTGAAAGTTGTAAAATCCATTTATGGATTAAAGAAATCATATAGTTTATGGAACATTAGATTTGATTAGTCCATAAAATAATTTGGTTTCATTAATAATGAATGTGATCCATGTGTTCATTAGCAGTTTAATGGGACTGCAGTCATTATACTAGTAGTATATGTTGATGACATATTACTTATTGGAAATGATGTACCGGTCTTATAGTCAGTTAAAGATTGGTTGAACAAGTGTTTCACCACGAATGACTTAGGTGATTCAACCAACATTCTAGGGATCAAGATCATTCATGATAGATCCAAGGGCTACATGGACTAATTCAAGGTAGATACATTGACTATATACTAAAGATATTATTATGGAACAATCCATGAGGGGATTGGTTCTAGTGTCACAAGGCCTACAACTTTCTAAGAAAAGTTTTCCTCATTCACAACAGTAGAAATATAGGATGAGTAAGATCTTGTATGATTAGACTATAGGATTAATCATGTATTCCATGTAATTTACCATGCTTGATGTTTCCTATGCACTGAGCATGATTTGAAGAAATCAAGAAGATATAGAAGAAAAACATTGGACTTTTGTTAATGCTATCCTTATGTATCTGAGAAGAAATAAGGATATGTTTTTAGTGTATGGAGGAGACGAGGAGCTTGTCATCATAGGGTATGATGATGATGATATTCAGAAAGATCAGAATGATCTGAAGTCATAATTAGGATATGTTTTTTGTCTAAACGAAGCAGAATTGAGCTGGAAGAATTCAAAGCCGCCAATTGTCACTGATTCTAAATTGGTGTATGAATATATAGCAGCTTCTGATGCTTCCAAGAAAGCTGTATGGATTCAGAACATTGTCCTGGAGCATGATGTGGTTCTTAGTAGCAAAGAACCTATCACATTGTATTGTGATAATACTATAGCGGTGGATCTTTCAAAATAATCAAGGTCACATCAACAATCAAAGCACATTATTCGAAATTATCTCCTCATGAGGGATTACTATCAAAGGGGTGAAGTTGAATTTATAAGATTGTCCAAGGAAGTGAACGTTGTGAACACCATGACTAAAGGCCTATCTCAGCAGAAGCATGAATATCATGTGAGAGAAAGTGGGTTAAAGGTTGCTAGACATTGGATCTAATCCAAGTGGGAGTCTGGTGGAGTTAGTGGCCTAGAACAATCTACTTTGTAATTTATTCCTTAATAAATACCATCTCTCATATTAATTGTTCTTCTACGTGAAAATTCATGTGATAATTTCCTAAGGATAGCTATTGCACTAATGGTTCAGAGTGGGTCCCTTCTACGAGGAGAAGCCGAAAGTGCCATAACAGTTTTCTTGAATATATGTTCAATAGATATATTATGTTATATTTGAGGGACACATATAATACATTCCATTTGGGGTGATGACTCATCAAACTTTGAGGCACCTTATTATGGTGTGCGAACTTGTTAATATCTAGGAGGATATTATAAGAACGAGACCCAGCAGTAAGAAATCCACATTTCATAGTGTAATTGGATGTTCCTATCTTTGAATGTGTGTATTGGTCATTATACATTATTATTATTATTAATTGGTATTAAAACTCGCTCACTTATATATATTGAAAAAAAACTGTGACAAGACACTATTTTCAGTGAGGTAGGATATATCGGATGTGTCACGAGTAATAATGCATTAATAGAAAATGTGAGAAAAAACTTGTCCCTTCTATTACATTGTAGAAGTAGATATCACAGGCCCTTTGATAGAATTGATGAATCCTAACAAATATATGGCCATGGTGAGGAATGGGAAAGTTCAATTATGGGAAGTGAAAAAAATAATAATCAACCACATGGGTTGATGACACTAGAATGCAACCCTCTTAATTCAAGATATCGAGACAAATGGATTACACTACAAGGTAAGCATTCTTAAGAGGTAACACGTCATTGTGGAATTAAATTATTTATGTATGGATTTCATGGAATGTTTTTATATTCTAACCCTGAACTATAGGTAGGCTCCTCCTAATGCCACTGAAAAAGAGGCCAAGAGGGTCACACAATAAGTGTGTCTAGGTATCTCAGTTAAATATTCATTTAATAAGTTAAATAAAAATTATTCCTGAATGTGGTTTAATAATTATTCAAGGATGTATGATCGCATATATTTTGACAATAGTTATTTGAGAGAATATATTATAGGAGAAATAATATATTTTTGTATCAAGTATTGCAGTGATATTTATTTATCAAATAAATAGTCATTATTAAAGGTCTAATAAATGTTGTAGAGGAAATAAAGAAAATCTAAAAACAAAATTACACATCGTGTATATTAATATATACAGGCCGTGTAGTTTTACTAGGGATTTTTGATAAGTAATATTAATTATCTAATTAAATAGTATTAGGTGTCTTCTCTGGGTGCATGAAAAGTGATAAAAATAGTCAACTGTTATTATTAGATATGGGGTCTTACTAAGAATTAAATGAAATAAATATATGATTTCATGTAATTAATTCATTTTATTATTCTAAGTAATAAAATCCCAACTATATTATTCTCATTAACCTAGCCACTCTTTTTGGTTGTGCACAACAGATCTTGAAAATCTCTCAATCCTAGAGATAATTATTCTTCTTCCAAGAACGCTCTCAAGTAACGAGAGATATCGTCCTCCACCAGATCAAGGAGAGCACTTTAGAAGAAGCTCTCAAGGTGATCGAAGGCTGACATCGTAAGCGAAAGCTCCTCCACACAAGCATCCAGAAATCCATTAAGGTACATCGAGAGATACATGGAACGTGTGTGGATCACCGCAAGAGGGATCTTACATGTGGATTCTACGACGCGATGACGGATCACATTGGATTGTGACCTAAAACATCAAAAAAGATAGAATTCCATCAAGGAAATTATTTTCTTTTAATTAAATTAATTATAACCAACATATGATGATCTTATCCATGGTTCTATGACCCCACTATTTTTTTGTTCTTCATTGTAATATGAAGATCTGGCGTTTTATTGTCATGACGGATCTTGGATTGATAGTTTTTAATGGAAAAAAATAATTTTGGGTACAACCATCCATGCACTTCCACTGTGCCCAGAACATATAAACCATCTATCATCGAGTGACTATTATTAATGAAATTCTTTTAATTGACATCTTATCATTAAAAAAATTTAAAATAATATATGAACTAATATTTTAAAATTATTTAAACATTTAATATTCCAAAATTAAAAACTTAATTCATAAAAAATTAAATATTATAATAGATACACATTCTAGAAAATAAAAAATATTATACATAATTAGTTAATAAGGGAATATGTCACTGAAATCAGGGGTGCTGGATACATTTATAATTATAAACATACATCACCAATTAGATTAAATAAATACTGAATGTGTAAATGTATGTGCCATCATATATCCCCATCATCTCTAACCTATCCATATTCTCATTAATTTTCATTAACACCCTTTTTCATTTACAATAACTAGAATTTTTAGCTCTTTCAATAATCAAGTCACCCTTGGGTTCACTTAGAATTGTTTACAATATATTAATGAAATTAAAAACCTCATAGCATAAAGATAAAAATGGATATAAATAAATACTATATAAAATGTTATGTATAAGTGTATAAAATTTATCTAAAAACAATATTTCATATAATTATTGATGAAATATAAAGGTGTAACTAGTTTTTGATCCTCACCTCCCGTGTAACAAAGTGCATGGGGAAATTGGGTGGTCTCTTTTTAGAAAATTGATAAAATAATTAATACCTTCTAGTAATGATAATCAGAATTCAGAATGTTCATAGATAAACTGGCATATAGATCTTGAAAATTTTCAATATATAAAAAGTTTATCTATAATTTCAACATAATAAATCCAATATAAAAAAGGAATCGAATAATAAAATAAATAACGTTAGATCTACTTTAGTAGGTAGTTTATCATAATTAAATTTAAAAATATTATTTAATAGGTAGGGACTATTGAAGATCCCATTTTTTGGGAATTTGGGGTATTAACTTTATGATGTGGATCATAGAAGGTTCCCAAGTATAAGTGACCAAATAATTCACCAAATTCTATTAGTAGAGATTATTTTCCCAATTTTTTTAAATGGTTCATTAAAGTATGACATTAAAATGTATTTCACTTATTCTTGAATATATGACCTTAAATAGAACTACACTTGTTATTCTTACATGACCTTAAAAGGAGACACATTGTTCTATATCACATGACATTAAAAGTTATTATATGTCTCATTCAATGTCAGTGATTTACAGGGATACTGATTCTTTTCATAAAGATATACATGAGGCCCATATCCTGTGCCTGATCCCAACTCTAAAATACTCATTGCCTTCCTGGATGGTGATAATGTAGCAAAAAATATAATTATAATATAAAATCAATTTCATTATTTTTTTAATATTAATATATTATATTTTATAAATTTATACTAATTAGAAAAGTATGGGTAATTTTTTAGTCTAAATGAAAAAAGCATTATTTCCCACCAAATTGGGTTTTCATCCATTATATGGTTTTATTTAAAAATATAATTTATAAATTTTGGAATTTTAATTAGTTTATAATTATATTATTTTTGAATTCATCATATAAAAATTAGCATTGGGTGAATTGTTTGTATTTTTCTGAAAAGATCAATTTTCCATTGAATAGTGGAAAATACTGATTGTTATAAAACTATAATTTATCTTCAATAAAAATTTCCATTATTAATTAAATTTGATAAAAAAGTAAAATAAGTATTATTTAATTTTTTATAATATATTTAATTAATTTTTAATCATCATTATAAATGATTTTTTATAAGTTCATTTTTGAGATTAAAAACACAATTTTTGAAAAACTATTTTAATTGAGTTTTTATCCTAAATAAATTCATACCCCATAAAGGAAATGAATTATGAAAAATGGATCCCAAATATAAAATTATAAGGTCAAGATTTTCTAAATATTCCCCTTTTATTTCAATTCATTATGAATATTAATTGTGGTAAATATTTTTCACCTCGTTAAGGGTAAATCAGTTAATTAATGATTAAAATAATATTATATGGATTAAAAATTACCCTAACACTTATAATTAATAACTTTTATGAGTGGGGATTGACCATATTCTTATAATATTAGAAGTTGTGAAATTTTTTGTGTCATTTTTATTTGAAAATGAATTATAAATTTTCTTAAGAAAAATAAAAAATGTCACCATCTCACTTTTAAATTTATATAGTATGTTCACATAAGGATAAATATAATTTTTGAATTAATATTAATGGTAATTTTGAATATAATGAAACTAATTTTATGAATATAATTTATTTGTAAATTTTATTTGATTGTATATTTTTCGTAAACTCTTAAATAATACTAACATAGTGTTTGTGGAAGTTGTAGAAAAATAATGTAAATGATTTAAAAAAATTAAAAATATTTCAATGAATTTTGGTGAAAATTGAATTTTATGGTTAATAATAGTGGATAATTTATTATTAAATAATTAAAAATATAATTCCATAAATTTTATGATTTTCATGATTTTTTTAAAGTCAAAATATGTGAATAGTTATTAAAATTAGATTAATGATATTTTATAATAAAAAATATATTATTAAAAAGTTTTAATGAGGGATTAAGAATAAAGAGATAGGAGTGAAAAAATAACCAAAACATTTCAAAATAATTATGAGATTATTTAAACTCTTACTCATATTATATCAAAACTATATTAATTTGGATCCACTTTTCCATTTAAATTAATTTATATTAATTAAATACTTTAAGAAATTCTATAAATTCCACTCCCCTTTCTTACAAAAGGGAACCTCATATTCTCTCTCCATCATACCTTTTTGAGAAATTTACATAATCTAGTCCATGATGGAATACCTTTCCAGCATCTCTCCCAACATTTTAGAGGGCTTATTTTTGTAGAATAACAACCTTATTGAAGAGGTATTGATTTTAACCAAATGTATATGTTTTAATTATTATTACGCCTCCTTTAAATATTATTAAAACCATGTAAAAATAACCACATATATGTCTTACATATACATATATTTTTATTATGTTAATTCCATAACCTATATCCATCTCCACTTAAAATTTTAAATGAAACCATCAATCGTGTGTACGGTGGACTACCACCACACGAACTAATGTAATTAATTTTCTATCACTTCCAATAACATATAGCTATAATGATCGATTATGTATAAATATTATATTAATAACATAATTATCATTCTATAAACAAAATCTTTTTTCTTTTTTCTAACCTATCCTTCCATTGCAAAATGAAATTGTCAATCACCTGTATGTTTGGATTACCTCTTCCATGACGCGATATGATTTTTTTATTCATCATATCAAAAGTATGGTATAAATATTCATATTTAAATATAAAAGATGATATTTAAAATAATATCATTGTTTTTGAAATATAAAATAATAGTTACCTTCATTACCTCATGTTATTTTAAAATTGAAATGTTACTTATCCATACATTCAACCTACCATCTCAATGATTGTAATGTAATTAATTTTTCATAACCACTATACATGGATGGTTTTAAAAGAATAATTATTTTATAAAAATTATTATTATTATTATTATTATTATTTTTTAAATGATGGAAAAATTATGCCTTTGACCACGAAGAATATAAATAATTCATTTTGAAGTTATCAACTGAACTTTCTCAAAACACATGACATTGACTTAACTGATTAAGTAATTAAATATGTAAAATATAAAATAAATTATATAAGGATAATTTAATAACACTACAAATATCTGTTTTATAAACAATGTAATTTATATAATTTTATTATACATGTGTTAATGGATTTATATAGCATGTCTAGAATCTAGGTAAGAGATTTTATCTCGATTTGTCTTCATTGAGAAATGTAAAAATGTTATACAAATACTTTATTTTATGTGGTGTATATTATTAACCTTTTACATGTTATATAATGAATCCATATTACATATTTTTATTTTATGTTTCATTTGAAATTATTTCATTCAATGGTATTTGACTTGAAAGTTACCAAGTTGTAAGAGATTTCTTAACTAAATTTCCATTCATTAGATTATAAATCATCTTATTTTATTTTGTTATTCGATAATTATTTTTTAAAAGATCTATAATTTTATTTATTATTTATTTAAAAAATTATTTTTATTATGATTTTTTCACGTAGTAACATAATTTTTTAATTATAAATTTAATAGTAATTATCTTTTCAAGGGTTTTTTGTGTGTTAATCACATTTTCTATAGGCATGTTTCATGTCATTAACCATGATTTCGTATATTATTATAATTAAAACACCATAAATATATTCTAACAAATATTTTTCTTAATTAATGGGATTTATTGATCCATATCATTTTGTTTCATTCAAAAAACATTTATTTTTAATGTTACCAAAACAATTATGTTTTTTAGGTTAGAATATGATTTATTTTAAAGATTGTTTACGTTCAAGGTTCCATTGGGAGAAATATATTGATTTAATTTTCATGAATCACATAACCATTATTTTATTCACGTAATGAATGTGTTTTACATGATTTTTTTCCATTTCCTCCCATATTGACAAAAGTAACAATAATAAAAAATGGTATGTGATACCGATATTGTATCTTTTTTCTAAATCAAGAATCCTTCCCTTATATATTCATGTTTTATAAAATGTTTTCATGAATGTTATTTTTTAATTATAAATGATTTTATAAATTTTTTTACATTATATTTACTTTATTATAAGAGTTTTTAAAATGAATTCCTTAACATTTTCTCCATGTATCACTTTTTACTCTCTTTACAAAATTTTGAAAAGAATATTTATTTTTTCATTTATAAAATGAATGAATTTTCACACCCATATGGACATTATTTTATAATTTTCCAAGTTTATTTTCAATGAAAATTATTTTCACAATATTTTGTCAATTTTTTTTGAAGTTCTTTTCAAAGTGGAATGTATATTTTACTAAAGAATGCTTTTAAGGAACTTTTAATAGTATTTATATTCAAATAAATAACAAAACTTTATGTAAATTATGATCCAATGTGGATATAATGTAATGATACCATCCTAATGTTTTTTAATTAAAGGATTATTATTGTTTCATAAATATTTTCATGTAATAAATTTCTTTTTCAACGGTAAACAAGCTATGAAAGATTTTTTTATTATTATTATAATATTCAAAAGTGCACAATTCAAATTTTTTTTATTATTACATGGGTCTTGTAAGTTATTCATGAATTTGGGACTTGGGATTCAACCCAAATAATTAATTTAATTTGTATAAAATTTTATCGGTTGGTCCATCATATACCTCTAATGAATTCAGGGATGAAGGTAAATTTGACTAAATGTAAGTGACACCATAGATTCGGTAGAGTTAACTTGTTTATAGGTTACCCCTTATATATTATAGTTATTAACAAGAAATTATATCCCATCTTTAACGATTCTTGTTAGGGTTTTCTGAATTGAATTTTCAAAGATAACAATAAATTTTCTTTATGCTTTGAATTTGTTTTTAGTGTTTACTTTGACCTAGATTGACATCACAATGATCATTATTATTGATTTCTATTATAATTTCATTTGTTAAATAATTATTAAATTTTATAAGTTAATTTATATTTGTTTTAATGTATATGATTTATTTTAAATTATTATCATTCACTTTTATAATTCCATCACACCCATATGCTCTTCTTATGCTAACTGATGGAATTCAATTGTTAATTATTATTCTTAACCTTACTCAGCCTTTGGGCACACCCATATTATCTTTTATATTTCCCCAATTTGTTAAGATATATGTTAAGTAAATTGAATATAAAAATGATTCATATGTGAATACTATTATGGGGGATGTTGATGACTAAATTTTGATTAAGAAAATATGGGTATTGTGGGGAAAATGCTCACCTAAGTGAATGGGCATTTTCATGTTTTATAGGGATACTGATTCTTTTCATAAATATATACATGAGGCCCATATCATGTGCCTGATCCCAACTCTAAAATACTCATTGCCTTCCTGGATGGTGATAATGTAGCAAAAAATATAATTATAATATAAAATCAATTTCATTATTTTTTAATATTAATATATTATATTTTATAAATTTATATTAATTAGAAAAGTATGGGTAATTTTTTAGTCTAAATGAAAAAAGCATTATTTCCCACCAAATTGGGTTTTCATCCATTATATGGTTTTATTTAAAAATATAATTTATAAATTTTGGAATTTTAATTAGTTTTAAATTATATTATTTTTGAATTCATCATATAAAAATTAGCATTGGGTGAATTGTTTGTATTTTTCTGAAAAGTTCAATTTTCCATTGAATAGTGGAAAATACTGATTGTTATAAAACTATAATTTATCTTCAATAAAAATTTCCATTATTCATTAAATTTTTTAAAAAAGTAAAATAAGTATTATTTAATTTTTTATAATATATTTAATTAATTTTTAATAATCATTATAAATTATTTTTTATAAGTTCATTTTTGAGATTAAAAACACAAGTTTTGAAAAACTATTTTAATTGAGTTTTTATCCTAAATAAATTCATACCCCATAAAGGAAATGAATTATGAAAAATAGATCCCAAATATAAAATTATAAGGTCAAGATTTTCTAAATATTCCCCTTTTATTTCTATTCATTATGAATATTAATTGTGGTAAATATTTTTCACCTCGTTAAGGGTAAATCAGTTAATTAATGATTAAAATAATATTATATGGATTAAAAATTACCCTAACACTTATAATTAATAACTTTTATGAGTGGGGATTGACCATATTCTTAAACTATTAGAAGTTGTGAAATTTTTTGTGTCATTTTTATTTGAAAATGAATTATAAATTATCTTATGAAAAATAAAAAATGTCACCATCTCACTTTTAAATTTATATAGTATGTTCACATAAGGATAAATATAATTTTTGAATTAATATTAATGGTAATTTTGAATATAATGAAACTAATTTTATGAATATAATTTATTTGTAAATTTTATTTGATTGTATATTTTCTGCAAACTCTTAAATAATACTAACATAGTGTTTGTGGAAGTTGTAGAAAAATAATGTAAATGATTTAAAAAAATAAAAATATTTCAATGAATTTTGGTGAAAATTGAATTTTATGGTTAATAATAGTGGATAATTTATTATTAAATAATTAAAAAATATAATTCCATAAATTTCATGATTTTCATGATTTTTTTAAAGTCAAAATATGTGAATAGTTATTAAAATTACATTAATGATATTTTATAATAAAAAAATATATTATTAAAAAGTTTTAATGAGGGATTAAGAATAAAGAGATAGGAGTGAAAAATAACCAAAACATTTCAAAAAAAATTACGAGATTATTTAAACTCTTACTCATATTATATCAAAACTATATTAATTTGGATCCACTTTTCCATTTAAATTAATTTATATTAATTAAATACTTTAAGAAATTCTATAAATTCCACTCCCCTTTCTTACAAAATGGGAACCTCATATTCTCTCTTCATCATACCTTTTTGAGAAATTTACATAATCTAATCCATGATGGAATACCTTTCCAGCATCTCTCCCAACATTTTAGAGGGCTTGTTTTTGTAGAATAACAACCTTATAGAAGAGGTATTGATTTTAACCAAATGTATAGGTTTTAATTATTATTACGCCTCCTTTAAATATTATTAAAACCATGTAAAAATAACCACATATATGTCTTACATATACATATATTTTTATTATGTTAATTCCATAACCTATATCCATCTCCACTTAAAATTTTAAATGAAACCATCAATCGTGTGTACGGTGGACTACCACCACACGAACTAATGTAATTAATTTTCTATCACTTCCTATAACATATAGCTATAATGATCGATTATGCATAAATATTATATTAATAACATAATTATCATTCTATAAACAAAATATTTTTTCTTTTTTCTTACATATCCTTCCATTGCAAAATGAAATTGTCATTCGCCTGTATGTTTGGATTACCTCTTCCATGAGGCGATATGATTTTTTTATTCATCATATCAAAAGTATGGTATAAATATTCATATTTAAATATAAAAGATGATATTTAAAATAATATCATTGTTTTTGAAATATAAAATAATAGTTACCTTCATTACCTACTGTTATTTTAAAATTGAAATGTTACTTATCCATACATTCAACCTACCATCTCAATGATTGTAATGTAATTAATTTTTCATAACCACTGTACATGGATGGTTTTAAAAGAATAATTATTTTATAAAAATTATTATTATTTTATTATTATTATTTTTTAAATGATGGAAAAATTATGCCTTCGACCACGAAGAATATAAATAAGTCATTTTGAAGTTATCAACTGAACTTTCTCAAAACACATGACATGGAATTAACTGATTAAGTAATTAAATATGTAAAATATAAAATAAATTATATAAGGATAATTTAATAACACTACAAATATCTGTTTTATAAACAATGTAATTTATATAATTTTATTATACATGTGTTAATGGATTTTTATAGCATGTCTAGAATCTAAGTAAGAGATTTTATCTCGATTTGTCTTCATTGAGGAATGTAAAAATGTTATACAAATACTTTATTTTATGTGGTGTATATTATTAACCTTTTACATGTTATATAATGAATCCATATTAAATATTTTTATTTTATGTTTCATTTGAAATTATTTCATTCAATGGTATTTGACTTGAAAGTTACCAAGTGGTAAGAGATCTCTTAACTAAATTTCCATTCATTAGATTATAAATCATCTTATTTTATTTTGTTATTCGATAATTATTTTTTAAAAGATCTATAATTTTATTTATTATTTATTTAAAAAAATTATTTTTATTTAGATTTTTTCACGTAGTAACATAATTTTTTAATTATAAATTTAATAGTCATTATCATTTCAAGGGTTTTTTGTGTGTTAATCACATTTTCTATAGGCATGTTTCATGTCATGCACCATGATTTCGTATATTATTATAGTTAAAACACCATAAATATATTCTAACAAATAATTTTTTTAATTAATGGGATTTATTGATCCATATCATTTTATTTCATTCAAAAAACATTTATTTTTAATGTTACCAAAACAATTATGTTTTTTAGGTTAGAATATGATTTATTTTAAAGATTGTTTATGTTCAAGGTTCCTTTGGGAGAAATATATTGATTTAATTTTCATGAATCACATAACCATTATATTATTCACGTAATGAATGTGTTTTACATGATTTTTTTCCATTTCCTCCCATATTGACAAAAGCAACAATAATAAAAAATAGTATGTGATACCGATACTGTATCTTTTTTCTAAATCAAGAATCCTTCCCTTATATATTCATGTTTTATAAAATGTTTTCAAGAATGTTATTTTTTAATTATAAATGATTTTATAATTTTTTTTACATTATATTTACTTTATTATAAGAGTTTTTAAAATGAATTCCTTAACATTTTCTCCATGTATCACTTTTTACTCTCTTTACAAAATTTTGAAAAGAATATTTATTTTTTTTCATTTACAAAATGAATGAATTTTCACACCCACATGGACATTATTTTATAATTTTCCAAGTTTATTTTCAAGGAACATTATATTCACAATATTTTGTCAATTTTTTTTGAAGTTCTTTTCAAAGTGGAATGTATATTTTACTAAATAATGCTTTTAAGGAACTTTTAATAGTATTTATATTCAAATAAATAACAAAACTTTATGTAACTTATGATCCATTGTGGATATAATGTAATGACACCATCCTAATGTTTTTTAATTAAAGGATTATTATTGTTTCATAAATATTTTCATGTAATAAATTTCTTTTTCAACGGTAAACAAGCTATGAAAGAATATTTTTTTTATTATAATATTCAAAAGTGCACAATTCAAATTTTTTTTATTATTACATGGGTCTTGTAAGTTATTCATGAATTTGGGACTTGGGATTGAACCCAAATAATTAATTTAATTTGTATAATCTTTTATCGGTTGGTCCATCATATGCCTCTAATGAATTCGGGGATGAAGTTCAATTTGACTAAATGTATGTAACAGCATAGATTCGGCAGAGTTAACTTGTTTATAGGTTACCCCTAATATATTATAGTTATTAACAAGAAATTATATCCCATATTTAACGATTCTTGTTAGGGTTTTATGAATTGAATTTTCAAAGATAACAATAAATTTTCTTTATGCTTTGAATTTGTTTTTAGTGTTTACTTTGACCTAGATTGACATCAAAATGATCATTATTATTGATTTCTATTATAATTTCATTTGTTAAATAATTATTAAATTTTATAAGTTTATTTATATTTGTTTTAATGTATATGATTTATTTTAAATTATTATCATTCACTTTTATAATTCCATCACACCCATATGCTCTTCTTATGCTAACTGATGGAATTCAATTGTTAATTATTATTCTTACACTTACTCAGCCTTTGGGAACACCCATATTATCTTTTATATTTCCCCAATTTGTTAAGATATATGTTAAGTAAATTGAATATAAAAATGATTCATATGTGAATACTATTATGGGAGATGTTGATGACTAAATTTGGATTAAGAAAAGATGGGTATAGTGGGGAAAATTCTCACCTAAGGGAATGGGCATTTTAACGTATGAGTTTTCTCTAATTCATTAAAACTACAAACCTAAAATCTTATTTAACAGATATGTGATAAAATATTTCCTTTTAATCTTTCATGTTTTAGGTTGTTGAATTTTGGTCACATTTATTGGAATAAAATCCATAATTATAATGATTATGTTTTTTTCATTATATTTCAGGAATACGAGTCTTGGGATGATATATTTTGAATCCAATAAAAGTTTAAATGAATTTGGTGATTATTGTCACGAACCGAATCTGGACACCGCCAAAACCGGCACCAAACCCAGCCCGTGGCATGACCCGAAGGGCGTTCCCTATCCCCACGGGCTGGCACAAGTGCCCGGGTATCATTAATATAGATTTGGGAACGATTTACCCGAGTATGAAAGCATAAAACATTAAAAACAATCCATAATATAAATCTGAAATTTTTGAGCCAAACAAGACACAAGTGAAAACCAAAACTGAGTACATTGGTTTAAAGATTATACAAGTGGTCCAAATAAAAAAAAATTATAGCATTAAGACAGCCCCAAGGACTCTACACGACTAGGGGTCATTGCCCCCAAGCTATCTCCACAACTCCGCACCAAGAATGGGAACTAACACCATGAACCGCCATCACCCTTAGCCTTTCCTTTACCTGAATCAAACATAACCAAGTCTACATACACCCAAGGGGTGTAAGTAGGGTGTGAGCCTAAGCCCAGTAGGATACCACCCAATGATTCCAAAGAGTAAGAAATACAATGTGTAAAAGCAAGCAGTATTCAAACGCAAGGAAAAGTAGTGTTCAAATTTCAAGAAATGAAACCTCTAATTGAAAATAGTCTTCAATCCAAAATTTTTAGAATACTAACACATTAAAATAGAAATGTTAGATACTGTAATTTACTTCCAAACACACCCTAAGACATGGGTAGATACTACAAATCCAATGAGCAACAACATTGGGAACACCCCTAGGTACTAGGTTGTCTTGGGCCCTATGTACCTCGTACCTCAGTGTAAAGTAACCATAGAAAAATCCTTTCTCATGAATGAGCCACTAGTAGGGAACACACCCATAACCTAGTGGTACCCAATAATCATCCACATAGTTTAGTTAGAGTTGTCGTTATCCAAATGCTAAGTGAAACAGGGACAAAACCCATCCGGTCCACTAGCCGTACTAGTACAAATCCGCCCCACCTAGGTACCCGGGCTTCCCCTTTTGTGCTCAATCAATTTCAGCATGCAAAATAAATAAATTTTCATATAAAACACCATTACTGGTCAATCACAACCAATACAGTAGCTATCACATTTTATACCACTTAAAACACGCAACAAAACACTTAGATTTTTCATAAAACAATTCCTCAAAATCTCGTAGTGTTTCGGACACAAAACACCTTATAAACCTCACTTGCATACTATGTGCACATATTTAAGTTTCCAAAACATAAAGGAGATCCCACTACAATTAAGTTAAAACACAAAATCATTTTTAGGGCAACCCTATATAGTTCAAGAAACGACATCATTGCAAAGTCTCCATTTTTACACAACACAACTCTTAGAATTTCATGTGGTTCACAAACACCATTAAAACCAGATTTTTCAGCAACAAACACAAGAGACAATCATTAAAAACAGTATTTTTATCCCTATTATACTTCAATAAAATCAACTAGTTACTTATAGGGTAGCCCCAATTAAACTAATAATACATTTCTATGAAAAACCCCCAATTTCACATGAAATTGGCCTTTAGGATTCATTTTAAATACAAACACCACTAAAACTATATTTTTCAGAAATAATAAAATTTAATAAGCATGAAAATACCATAAAAACTTTAGCCAATTCACAAAGATTTCATACACAATGGAATCACCTACCAAAACCAAGGAAACCCTTGAATCCTTTGTGCGAAAACTCAAACGCACCACCGCCGCACCTCAAGAAAGCTAAACCAGACCTAAAACCAGAATTTCAGACCATAAAACACAATATAAAACCTTAAATTTTAAACCCTACTTCCTGGACATTAGGAACCACAATTATAATGGAAGAAACCCTAACTAAATTGGATGTAACCCTAAACAAATTGAAAGAAGAAAGGAGGAGAACAACTTACTTAAAATATCTTGTAGAAATCGCCCCCCAAAATACCAGTAGATGATTTCACAAATACTAAAACCTTCAAGTTAGGTTCAAACAAGAATAGGTAGATCATTTAGGAATTTTAATGGGGGAAAAAGAGTAATAATCGAAGGAGTTATGAAGGAAACAAATGACCTTTATAAATCTGCCCGAAATTTGAGTTCTTAAGAACTTTCGACCTAAACCGCGATGAACATGAGCTGAAACGAGTGTGGGAGGATATTGGAAGCGCGGATGGGGTCAAGGGTCGTGTTTGGGGCTTGGAATCACCGAAAACCCCTTAAAAATGAATAAGTTATTAACTAATCAAATTTTATTTTTAAAACTGGAATTGGGCTTTCGGGCAGGCCCAATCCCTTAAATAAAAACCCATATACACCTTGCTTATGGATTTCCAAAGGCTCCAAATTTTAATTGTGGTGTTAATATATTAGGGGAGGACATTTAGGAGTTGGAATGAGTAAACAATATGAAAAAATGAATAAGTTATAAAAGAAACAAAATTTATTTTTAAATCTGGAATTGGGCTCACGGTTTGGCCCAATTCATGAAAACTCACCTATTCTCTATAAAAACTTTGGAAACCCCCCAAAACAAAGCATTAATGGAAAGTAAAATAAAAATACATTTAAAATAAGCTATGTATGTGACAATTCTCCCCAACATGAAAACTTTCCGCCCCGGAAAGTCACAGTAAGGCCAAAGCAACAACCAAACTCAACTGAGAAACCAAGAGGTACTCTTTTGCCAGGTTTCTCCCCCAAAAGCCATAACACCTCCAGTGATCAATGAAGGAAGGAATACTCTCACAAACCTGACTTAAACCACTTTCCTAAATGAATAAAGAACATTCATGATTTATCCGAAATGAAAACTCCTCTAACACAATCTGATCAACACTCAATCAATTTACCCAAATAAACGACAACATCGAACATGGTTACACTTTCCCTACTATAACTAAACCATTGGTCACTCTCCAATATCAATTTTTACCAAAGAAAGATGTAGGTAGTTAGATATATCCAAATGATAATACCTACTTCCCATACAAAAGCAAGGAAAAATATGAGTTACTCGTATGAAGAGACACAAATGGGATCCCCACCATAAGAGACAACTTAAATTTTTTTTTCCCGAAACAGAATCAAGACACTAATAGGGGGAGGCCCAAACAGACTCCCTAGTACAAGGGGTATACATAAATTATAAATTTACAAAATAATATACATGATACCCACAATGGGTCTTCCGACCACAAGAACCAACCATCTTAACTGACCAGCATGGGCCGACACAAAAAGACCCAATTTTTTTTTAAGATTTGGAAAGGGTGCAGGGTCAGTCCGCACGGTTTGGGAAACCATACACTAACTATGCTGATCATTATTTGAACGTGACTTCCTAGCACACTGACACTACTAATCATGCACAAAATGTGTGCTCAAACTTTCTAGCCAAATTTCCGACCATTCTCCAATGACTCAATGGAAACCAACGTGGGAGGGAAAAACATTAGGCGATGACATGGGTACAAGGCCCTCTACCTATTTCCACCGAATGAGAACAACAGAAGGAAGATGATGAAACCATAGGTTTAAACTGTTCCTATCTTTCATACTGAGGATAGGACTTTGTACAAGTGTTTAAACGACACTGGTGTTTCCCCTGACTACGCGCCAGCTTCTCTCCGGGACCTATGGCTGGAGCTCAAAATATTGAAGCATCTTCGGCCACAGAGTTAGGCTGTTGAAACCCCTATGTGGAACTTCTTCTTTCAGTGCCACAAACAACTACACTGCATACCCTGATGGGTTTATCAAGTCATAACACACTCCATAACCCACTTTACCAAAACCAGACATTTCATTGAAACAAGGGATCAGAAGATGCACACACATCGCACCTTGTTTCTTTGGGTGAGAAACAACAGAAGGGAAAGACACGTATAAACACCTTCCTCTAAGATAGATGATTTAATGTTTTTCCCAAGGGAGACACAATCCCAACATAACATAGACCCTTAAAGGATTGTGTGACCTTAACCTTTATTTTCAAAAGAGCAGACAACATCACAATGCGTCACCGAACATGAGCCTGACGATTGATAGAAACAATACATGGAACGGGACCATATTCAAAGTCCCTAAACAATAGATAAGTCCAAAAAGTGGACACAATATCATATCATGACCTAAATCTCAAAATTGGTTGTTTAAAAGTAACTCTTTCTTCAAAGAAACTATAAAGAACCCAGAGGCCCTCTTAGACACCATCAAGACACTCATCCCTACTAACAACGAAAGAACACTCCCACCTTTGATGAATCAGGAAACATAAGAAACTAAGGTTCATTTCAACCTTCCACAAGCACTATCCCACTACAAGAGGATCCAAAAATCAGCGAAATGAATGGGTGTAGACTCAATAAAAGAAATGTTTGATAAAATATTATTTATATTGATCAACTGGAGGATTTTCCAATGGCGAAACAAAACGGGTTGCACTTCAGTTGTGCATTAACCCTTAATGGGGGCATACCTTATCCAATGAGAGAACCCAAGGAACCAAACAAGCAGGTCTATTGGTCAAAACATGCCACAAACAAGATCCAAACACATGAAGGGAACCACCGTAAAGACATCCCAATTTTTTTTTTCAAAAGAGACCACTAACTGTCCCTACAACACAGCTTACCGACCAAACACAAACCCAAAACACAGTTCAAACAGAAGGGGTTCTTGAACTCAAAACCTCCCATGACATTAACATTTTCAAAAACCCATAATACAAACCATACCAAACTATTCATCAATACATCATGTTTTTCTTTAAAACCAATTCGTTGAAAACAAACGGTTTAGCAGTAAGCGTATCCACCAATGGTACCCCATGGGCCTCACACATGCATGTTTTTGTGCCACACCGGGCACCCTCCTCATATCCATCCCAGCACTCATCCAGTCATGCCATCAACCATCCATCATCCCATATAACCCCATGCATGTGGTCACTAATGGAAATACCAAAGGGTAAAACAAAACTTCCTTCCACTTTTCAAAAACAAAATGGTCAACCAACCCAACCTTTTTCTCAAAACTGCTAACAATGAGACCGAAATCCCAATTCACATCTTACAAAACATTTCATAAGGACACAACCATTTAGAAAAGAACTCACTTTCAAGTTATTCACATCAATTTCGAAACATATCATCCCATTAAAACACACTCTAATTGTTTAGAAAACTCTATTGGAAACGCTTTTCAAAACCAAATTCAATATAGTTCCTGCTTTCAAAGAGGTGTAAGCACACCATTTTACATTTCAAAACAATTCTGAAAATTCAGTTCTGCCATTTCATAAACCAAACCATTCCCTCTTTATTTGAAAATAATTTCATAAAAACTTTACGCTTCTTAAAACAAGTCACCTTAAAACCAAAGTGCTAAGATTTCAAAACTAAAGCACAAAACAATGCAAGAGGAAACTAGTTTCGGTGGGTGACTTGGACATATGGTTGGCAGCCATATCCCAATCACTTCTCCATCACAGAGAGTATTCTAGGGAAATATCGATGGCTCCACATGGCTTGCCAGGCCCTGCGAGCTCACTGAGATTATTCTCCCAACTCTCTTTTCATTTCCCATAGTCATAATTAAACCAAGAAAACCAAAGCACTCAGATAAATCAATACTTACCATGGTGACATGAATCCCTTAATGAGGTGTGCTGGCCAGGCACACTACCCGTGACTGAAATTTCAAGTCCCAAAAATCCTAGCTCCAGACTATGCTGACCCTTCCCCAAATAACATGACCCATGGAGTGAACCTCCCTTTGATAGCATTTTGTCACGAACCGAATCTGGTCACCGCCAAAACCGGCACCAAACCCAGCCCGTGGCATGACCCGAAGGGCGTTCCCTATCCCCACGGGCTGGCACAAGTGCCCGGGTATCATTAATATAGGTTTGGGAACGATTTACCTGAGTATGAAAGCATAAAACATTAAAAACAATCCATAATATAAATCTGAAATTTTTGAGCCAAACAAGACTTAAGTGAAAACCAAAACTAAGTACATTGGTTTAAAGATTATACAAGTGGTCCAAATAAAAATAATTATATCATTATGACATCCCCAAGGACTCTACACGACTAGGGGTCATTGCCCCCAAGCTATCTCCACAACTCCGCACCAAGAATGGGAACTAACACCATGAACCACCATCACCCTTAGCCTTTCCTTTACCTGAATCAAACATAACCAAGTCTACTTACACCCAAGGGGTGTAAGTAGGGTGTGAGCCTAAGCCCAGTAGGATACCACCCAATGATTCCAAAGAGTAAGAAATACAATGTGAAAAAGCAAGCAGTATTCAAACGCAAGGAAAAGTAGTGTTCAAATTTCAAGAAATGAAACCTCTAATTGAAAATAGTCTTCAATCCAAAATTTTTAGAATACTAACACATTAAAATAGAAATGTTAGATACTGTAATTTACTTCAAAACACACCCTAAGACATGGGTAGATACTACAAATCCAATGAGCAACAACATTGGGAACACCCCTAGGCACTAGGTTGTCTTGGGCCCTATGTACCTCGTACCTCAGTGTAAGGTAACCATAGAAAAATCATTTCTCATGCATGAGCCACTAGTAGGGAACACACCCATAACCTAGTGGTACCCAATAATCATCCACATAGTTTAGTTAGAGTTGTCGTTATCCAAATGCTAAGTGAAACAGGGACAAAACCCATCCGGTCCACTAGCCGTACTAGTACAAATCCGCCCCACCTAGGTACCCGGGCTTCCCCTTTTGTGCTCAATCAATTTCAGCATGCAACATAAATAAATTTTCATATAAAACACCATTACTGGTCAATCACAACCAATACAGTAGCTATCACATTTTATACCACTTAAAACACGCAACAAAACACTTAGATTTTTCATAAAACAATTCCTCAAAATCTCGTAGTGTTTCGGACACAAAACACCTTATAAACCTCACTTGCATACTATGTGTACATATTTAAGTTTCCAAAACATAAAGGAGATCCCACTACAATTCAGTTAAAACACAAAATCATTTTTAGGGCAACCCTATATAGTTCAAGAAACGACATCATTGCAAAGTCTCCATTTTTACACAACACAACTCTTAGAATTTCATGTGGTTCACAAACACCAATAAAACCAGATTTTTCCGCAACAAACACAAGGGGCAATCATTAAAAACAGTATTTTTATCCCTATTATACTTCAATAAAACCAACTAGTTACTTATAGGGTAGCCCCAATTAAAACAATAGTACATTTCTATGAAAAACCCCCAATTTCACATGAAATTGGCCTTTAGGATTCATTTTAAATACAAACACCACTAAAACTATATTTTTCAGAAATAATAATATTTAATAAGCATGAAAATACCATAAAAACAGTATCCAATTCACAAAGATTTCATACACAATGGAATCACCTATCAAAACCAAGGAAACCCTTGAATCCTTTGTGCGAAAACTCAAACGCACCACCGCCGCACCTCAAGAAAGCTAAACCAGACCTAAAACCAGAATTTCAGACCATAAAACACAATATAAAACCTTAAATTTTAAACCCTACTTCCTGGACATTAGGAACCACAATTATAATGGAAGAAACCCTAACTAAATTGGATGTAACCCTAAACAAATTGAAAGAAGAAAGGAGGAGAACAACTTACTTAAAATATCTTGTAGAAATTGCCCCCCAAAATACCATTAGATGATTTCACAAATACTCACACCTTCAAGGTAGGTTCAAACAAGAATAGGTAGATCATTTAGAAATTTGAATGGGGGAAAAAGAGTAAGAATCGAAGGAGTTATGAAGGAAACAAATTACCTTTATAAATCTGCCCGAAATTTGAGTTCTTAAGAACTTTCGACCTAAACCGCGAGGAACATGAGCTGAAACGAGTGTGGGAGGATATTTGACGCGCGGCTGGATTCAAGGGGCGTGTTTGGGGCTTGGAATCACCGAAAACCCCTTAAAAATGAATAAGTTATTAACTAATCAAATTTTATTTTTAAAACTGGAATTGGGATTTCGGGCAGGCCCAATCCCTTAAATAAAAACCCATATACACCTTGGTTATGGATTTCCAAAGGCTCCAGATTTTAATTGTGGTGTTAATATATTAGGGGAGGACATTTAGGAGTTGGAATGAGTAAAAAATATTAAAAAATGAATAAGTTATAAAAGAAACAAAATTTATTTTTAAATATGGAATTGGGCTCACGGTTTGGCCCAATTCATGAAAACTCACCTATTCTCTATAAAAACATTGGAAACCCCCCAAAACAAAGCATTAATGGAAAGTAAAATAAAAATACATTTAAAATAAGCTATGTATGTGAAAATTATGATGTTTTAATTTGAGGTTTAATTAAGAGTTATCAATGATATAATGGGTATATAAGTTTAGGTTTTCTGAAATGTTAAAATTTAAAGACACCTCATTTGAGGTTTTATGTAAAATGATTTTATGGATACTAATGATATCTTGGGATATGTTTTATTGGGTAAAGCTATATGTAACCATTAGAAATAAGGTGAAAGGTTATTTTAAAATAATTTTATTATATTTTTTGTGATTTATGAAGAAATGGATGAGGAAACATTTGAGGTCAAAAATATTCAATGTTGATGTAATTGAGGTTATTTTTGATATAGGATGTTTTATTTATATAATGATCTATGTTGTAATTTTGATGTTATTACTGAATTTTTTAGATTAATTTATTATTTCTTTTTATGTTGGTTTATTTATTATTTATATAATATTATCATTCAAAAACCATTTTTGTTTTAATGAATACATGAAGAATAATTTTTCACTTTTTTTAAACAAAATGGTCAATCAGAAGTTGATTACAGTGAATTAGAAACTAAATATTCATACTTAATATTTTGAGAAAATAGTGAGATAAAGGTGGAATATTTTTGAGACACAAAAATAAAGGATGAAATATTTTTATGTATTGGAATAAAATCAAGTAAGTATATTACTTTATGTTCTTATTCTAAACGGTAAATTATTTCCTCAAATCTAGAAAAGGGATATTGAAACAAAAATATTATTTTATTACCTTTATATTTGATGAATTTATGGTATTTTCACACCAATTTGATTTATGGTTTTGTTATAATTAAATTTCTCATGATCATTAACATTATCATGCCCACATTCAGTATCATTCCCCATTATTATTTGGACTTCAATTTACTACTCACATCCCATAAATGTTCTCCTATTTGGAAACCAAGTTATCTGTTATTTTATATGAAATTTTTACTTTAATTTCCCTATTTTAAAAATAAAATTTAATTATCCCTTTTTATGTAGTTGCTTTTTTAAAAAGGTTATTTTAATAATTAATTTTTTTCATGTTGGTATTTTTTACCTTCCACTTCTTATAATTTATTTTGAATATGTTTTAAGCACTTTCTATCAGACAAAGGGATAAATTAGGGGGATGTAATTTCCAAAAGGGTGGAATAATGTAATAACCACAGTATTTTAAATATTAAATCAATTTCATTACATTTAAATTTAAAATAATTAGATTTTTAAAAGTAATATTCATTTTAAGAATTTGTTTTAAATTTTCAGTCAAAAGGACAAATCATTACTTTTAACCAAATTGGAATTTCATAAAATATATAGTTTTATTTAAAACTATAATTCATAAATTTAATAATTTTAATTTTATAATAGTGTAAAAAAATTTAATTCATCAAATTAAAATTATCCAAGTTTACATTTTTTGAATTTTTTCAAAGATTGATTTTTCAATGAATACTAAAAAATAATTATTTTTAAGAAGCTATCATTTATTTTCATTAAAAAGTACCATCATTTTTAAATAAAAATTATCTTAAGGTAACATAAGTATTATTTAGATATATATAGTTCAATTAATTACATTTTAATAATAATTATACCTGATTTTTGTATAATTTCATTTTTTTCATTAAAATTTCATTTTTCAAAAAATTAATTTTTTTTGTTTCATGTTTTAATTTCAGTTTAACATACTCAACGTAATGAAATTTAATATATTACTATGGATACCATTTTTCTCCCATGGGACAGAATTTTGTATGTGATACTGAAAGTTATATTTGATTATAGTTTGTTTAATATTATTCTAAAAGACTGACAAGAGTATTATTTTTATATATTTTATCTATTACTGATATTTATCATGCCTTAGTTTTTAGGTTTGCTAAATAGTCAGTTATGTGTTTTGGAAACTTGTTCAAAAAGATCTATGGGAGGATCAAAAATTTGGAAACCCATGTAGATAAAATTAAATATCTCTTTGAACCTAACCATTTGTGATTTATCAATATACCCAAATCTAGAGAGAGCTATTGTAACGCCCCGACCCCAGCTACCCAGAGTCGGTGCATTAATTTGTAACATAGGCATGATCACAAAAGATCAAGCCTCGAAAGGCCAATTAGTTTAGTAGCCTTGGAAACACTAGATACATTCATAAGTCTTGCATTACATCATAAAGTGAAAAACTAATAACAAAGTCTGCATAGTCCACACTCATATCCTCTTCTGACTATCCCTACAGGTCATTCATAAAATACTTCTTCACATCCTGGAAAATATTAAAATATTGAAAGGGGTGAGCTCAGATGTTCAGTAAGGATAACAATATTGCGAAAGCTTTCATAAATAAACATAAACATTTAAGGCAATGTATGACTAAATCAAAAGCCTTTAAACTTGAACATCAACATAATATGGCAAAAGTAAAATGAGATAATGCCATTTACTTCTTCACATGGATATTCTACTGGTCGAATAATCACATGCAATATCAATAACACTTTCATAATGATGAAATGCATAATGCCAGACTATCATAACCACGTATTCAAGGCCTCGTGCCAAGGCCAAAAATAAGATTTTGTCAAGTCCTCATGCCAAGACACTAGTTTGTATCATGACACCTTCCGATGCATCGAGGAGCTATAGCGGGCTCCACCCATCAGTTATTAAGTCCAATGCATTCCTCATATGAATAGTTTTAAACATATCATAAACCATAACATAATCGTATCACATAAAACATGCATAAATGAAACATAACATTTCCAAATTTCAATCACAAGATATCAATAAAACACGTTGATATAATAAAAAATCTTTAAAAACCATTTTCAATACCAAAATAAAATAAAGTAAAAACTTTGTATTTATTTTTCATTAAAAAAAAGATGGCTTGTAGAGGAAGCCGAAACTCAAATAATGGTCACGGCGGCGAAGAAGTCGTTGTCTCCACATATGTACGGAAAGAAAAACATTCCCTTTTTTTAGTAAAATGCTTCGTATAAAAATATTCCTTTTGAATAAACTTAAAAGTCAAAGGGGTTTATACAGCGTATAAAAGAAAGTTGTGTATAAAACCAAATATTCCTCAATGAAAGGAGATTGAGACGAAGTCCTTAAAAAGATCATTTTTAAAATAAAATAGATCTATTATGTGTATTCACTATAGGTACACATAAAGAAATTAAAAATTCAAAATAGTACATAATAACATCATGACATAATTTCAAAGTAGGAGATTAACCCAAAGAATGGAAGTTGGGTTACGAAGTTCCCTTACCTTGCGTCCTGTCCCGACTCGACCATTCCTTAACCTCCTGAATAATAAACTAGAGTTAATTTCTATTTACTTAATAACCTTTTTCATGTTCATTATTCCTTTTATATCCCTTATTACCATGTTATGAACATTATGTAATTATTTAAGTTTATAACGGTCATTTTGTCGATCTTAGGTACTTGAGTCAAAAATAAAATTCTTATAATTACAAGTTGTTCATGTAGTGATATATCCATTATATCCAAAATTATGTTCATGATGTAGATATCATATATATAATATATATCCATTATATACATGTATTTATAATATTACATAACATTTATTGGTAAGAAATGAAATTCACCGTTCATGGAGACGGTAAGTCGTACGTACGCATGAACGCTACTTTCATTTCTATTTCGTATTTAATGGAATGAAATCATAATTATATAAAGGTATAATATATTTCCAGTATAATATCATATATAATATCATTTAATCCATCCTTTATACATCCCACATATGGAATTAACGATTAACATCACTTTGAGGGGGCGGTAGTCCGCACTTCCTAAAATGAAATTATCGTGTTTACCCCTAATGGAAATCATAAGGTATGCCATAAATGAGAAATAAAGAAGAATAAGTAAAACATAAACATATTATATATCATATATAAATATATTTACATATTAATGGCCACATTTGAAGGTGTTATATGAGTGTTGAACAATCATCGTTTCGTGAGGCAGAAATTCGCCATCCACAGAAACCGAATGTTCATTAACCATTAGATGTAGGTGTGTGTAAGTGTAGCTCGAATCCTTATTATAACAAAATCCTAGTATATTGAGGATACTGGTTTTGTTAGAAAATAAATGAATAAAAAGAGTTTAGGGGGTTGGAGAAGAAAAATAAAACAAAACAACATTAGAGAAGACATTACCTAAAAATCAGGTAACTCTTTTTGATTTGAGCCAAAGGCTTCCATGGGAAGATTCCTGCCCAAAGTGAGGCTTCTAGGAGTAATAGGGGGAAGTTGGGAGAGTATTTGGGCAGAGGTTGGCCGATCCAAAAGTCTTGAAAGTGTGAATGAGGTGGTAGAGGTGGGGGCCATTTATAAGTGGAGAGGAGGGGCACTCTTGGAATGTAAGGAAATGCTACATTATTATACAATGCATTTCGGATTCTAAAGGCCCCAAACTTATATAATTCTTGGATAAGGTGATAAGGGTTCGAAATCTACCCATCCAATAGTCTTTGGACAAGTGTAAGACTTGTATTGTACATTATCTTTTCATATTATTAAAATCGTTAAATAATGAGGTCATCACTGCATCCTAATGATGTCATAAATAATTTAATTTATTTAATGTCTAAAAATTATAAAAAAAATACTATTTTGTATGAAATCCTTTTAGCTTTCCAATTACTTTTTATAGTCAAAAATATGACTTGTATAACCCCATGTAATATATTTTTTAGTAAAACATTTCATGTTTGTGTCATTTTTTACTTTAACATTAAATAAAAGGTATTTATGTCATTTTCTAACTAATGTGGCTCCATGGGGTCCCCAAGTTGACCCATGGATTGTCTTGGTCGGACATGGAACATACAATGAGGGTAGGACATGTATCAAGCTCATCTCATATTATGAAAACATTATTTTTACCTTAAACTACACTAATTACCTCTAATCGCGATTAAGAACTTAAAAGTTACTATTCACCAAAAATTATTTTAATCTCATTGAACCACATTTTACTTCTTAATGACAACCATGTATGTTGGATTTTTGAACATCAAATCACAGAAGGGGTAATATTTCATTTAAACGAAAAATCAGTTATTTAACTACAACTTAGTGGTTTCACTATTCATCAAAAACTGATGTTTTTCAGAACAATGCCAAAATTTCACCCTAAGCTATAATTGATATTCTGAATTCAAAAATGATGTCTATTTTACAAAATTCCAAAAATATAAGTTTCATTAATTACTTTTATAATTAATTCCCGTCGTCACAACAAATAGCGTGTTTTTAAGAAACAATTTATATCAAAAGATTGGCAATTGTTTTTGTCCAATTTCAATGTTAAATTAATTATAATGACCACCATTGGATAAAATGGTAAAAATATATTCTAATTATACTTTAAAACCACTAAATATTATAATTTATCACTATAAATTATTTTGATTTAAAAAAGTTGTTTTTAAGTATTTTTCACTATTCATAAAAAATTAGAAGTTCTTAGAAAAAAACAAAAATTCAACATAGGCTAATTTCGATATTCCGAATCCAAAAATGAAGTCCATTTTGAAATATTAAATTTCTATAATTTTAAAAAGTGGTTATTACTATTCATAACGGCTACATTTATTAGTCGCGGTGTTTTAGAACTCGAAGTTGCGTACAATGCAAGCTATTACATTATTGAATGAGAAGCGTATTGTGGAAGCTCGGGGTGTTACATTCTATCCTCCTTCAATAAATTTCGTCCTCGCAATTTGAAATTTTTCTTGGAAAATAAAAGGTTTAAAATAGAAAATACCTTTGTGGAAAACCCACATCGGAAATAAGATTAATAAAATTTAGCCTTAATTAGAGGGAAAGGGAAATGGAAAATTCACCACCCAATTATGATCTCGATTAGGAGAACATTGTTGGAAATTAGAGACATATAATTGGAGGGAAAACGTAAATATTTGTAGGGAGTTATTGAGGTCATCAATCACAATCAACTGTCAAATTCAGGGCCTAAAAGCCTTCAATCTATGTTGACTTAAAATATCATCATTTCAACAAGACATAAGGTATTAGGATAACACATTTTTTTGTTTTAATATGCCTTTACTAATGTTTAAGAATTAATTTATTCATTGAATATGAGATAGGTATTTATATATTTATGCTTGACAATTAGAGTTTCAACCTTCAACTCATCTTTCACTCAAAAAGATAATAGAACTCAAAAATATTATACTTATCCTAATTGTATAAGGTTCCAAATGTTAACACATACCATTTAGATTAGTAAAATTATTTTGTAATAACCAGAGACTTCCTGTAGGCTAGTGGTAGGAAATAAAGGCATGTCGCACTATGGTTGTGGGTTCGATTCATGTAGCTTTGTCCGACGTGACGGGTTATGCCCCACCCTGCAGGTTGTCCTTTTCCTTAAACTATAGTATTATAATATTCCAAAAATAATCTTCATAGATTTTTTAACCTTAAAAATTACTATCCAAAGATCAACTTAATCCACTCCAACCTTTATAGTTATCCAAAATACCTCTGTCCAGACTTTCTCTAAAAGGTCTCTTAATTCCAAAATCAATTTATCAGATTCCCCAAACAAAGTAATGTTTCTATTATTTTCACATACTAAAAATATGATTACCTTCATCATATTAAAACCTTACTAAAACAACAAGTACTATAGTACAATCCTTATATATATATCACATTATTCTAATAACCAGAATATAATCCATGAGTCCAAAAGCACCAATACATAAATTATTCCGCTTCAACTATAGTAACAACATAATATTGTCCTTGATCCCTTGTCCTTTTCTGAGGTAAGTTTACCTGACGCTTAGGATATTCATTTTAATAATTCCCCAATTACCTACAATTGTAGCATTCAACATTGACAACCTCTTTCTTTCCCTTGCAATCACTTGCCTGGTGACCTTTTTCTCCACATTTATAACAAACTCCCATTCCTTTTAGGCAAGTACCAGGGTGATTCTTCCCACAATTATCACATAATGGAAAATCCTTCTATCCCTTTTCCCTTTATCTGTCTCTTGTTCCACCATTCTCTTCTTCTCTATCTTTACTTTGTTGTCATAAGACTTAGAGAATTCCTTTTCTGTCTTGATAGCACATGAGACAATATCTTCGTATGTTGAGAAAGATTGTGATACTAAAGATCTACGGAGAAATGGTTTTAACCCATCAAAGAAACGATCAATCATACCTCTTGGGTTACGTATATAATCTGCAGCATACCTCGCCAACCTTGTAAAGTTGGCCTCATACTTTGCGACATTCTCATCCTCCTTTTGTCTCAGACTCAGAAATTGCCTTTCCATATCTGCTCGATGGTCATGAGGAAATTATTTTTCTAAGAAAATATCTTTGAACTCCCTCCATTGCATATTCGATACCTCATCATCTTCCTTTGTATTTTGAATCAATGACCACTGTTGATTGGCATCTCCAGTGAGGCGGTAAACTGCCATGATAACCTTCTCCCTTTCGCTACTCCCCAAGGCGTGGAATATTTTCTCTAAGGAGTTGATCCATTGCTCAGCTACTAACAGATTTGTACCCCCATTAAATTTCAGTGGTTGTTGCCTCATGAAGTGGTCTAACATTGATCCTCCACGTTGCGGATTAGGGTGCTCCATACGAGTAAGGTTATTATTCATAACCTGAGTGAGTTGTCCCAGTATGGTAATAAGTTGATCAGCACCAATTGTATCTCCAAATCCACAATAATTATCTTGAGCAGGAGGGAAATCCCTACACGGATTGCGTGCATTGATACGGTTTCCATTCCTTCCACTAGGCGCCATTTCTAAACAATGGCATAAACTAGATTAGTTTATGAATTAAAATACATAATTCCATATTTGTAAAACACTTTACATAAATTGAACTATTTATGGATATAATCCATAATCATAAAAGGAATGTTTTCTTTGAGGAAGTATATAATGATAACCCTTCATAGTGGTTTGTAATGAAAATGATAATTATCCTAAGCATATCCCCTAGGAGTGTCGCAACCAATAGTGCAGCAAGGCCCGTTGTCGTGCACCAGTTCCCGTTCGAGTCTAGCTCAAAGCGGTGTTTTCGGGTTTTACCCCTAGGTACATCTGTGCCAGAGCCGCCTCTACCTGCTCGTACCCAGACATTGATTTATTTCTCAGAAAACTCCCAAAATCTCAATAATACCAAAATTCGAGGAAGTTCTTCTATACTAATCCTTAAAGTCTATATTCGGGATATGTTCTCTAATCTATGTTTATCTAAATATAGCTTCCATGGTTAGTACTAAACTGCCTCTGATACCAACTGTAACGCCCCGACCCCAGCTACCCAGAGTTGGTGCATTACTTCGTAACATTGGCATGATCACAAAATATCAAGTCTCGAAAGACCGATTAGTTTAGTATCCTTGGAAACACTAGATACATTCATAAGTCTTACATTACATCATAAAGTGAAAAACTAATAACAAAGTCTTCATAGTCCACACTCATATCCTCTTCTGACTATCCCTACATTTCATTCATTAAAAACTTCTTCACATCTTGGAAAATATTAAAACATTGAAAGGGGTGAGCTCAGATGCTCAATAAGTATAACAATATTGCAAAAGATTTCATAAATAAACATAAACATTTAAGGCAATGTATGAATAAAACAAAAGCCTTTTAAACTTGAACATCAACATAATATGGAAAAAGTAAAATGGCATAATGAAATTTACTTCTTCACATGGATATTCTACTGGTGAAATAATCACATGCAGTATCAATAACCACTTTCATAATGATGGAATGCATAATTCCAGACTATCAAAACCACGTAGTGAAGGCCTCGTGCCAAGACCACAAATAAGATTTTGCCAAGGCCTCGTGCCAAGACACTAGTTCGTCTCATGAGACCTGCCGATGCATCGAGGAGCTATAGAGGGCTCCACCCGTCATTTATTAAGTCCATTGCATTCCTCATATGAATAGTTTTAAACATATCATAAACCATAACATAATCGTATCACATAAAACATGATTAAAGGAAACATAACATTTGCACATTTCAATCACAAGATATCAATACAACATGTTGATATAATAAAAAATCATTAAAAACCATTTTCAATACCAAAATAAAAGAAAGATAAAACTTTGTATTTATTTTTCATTAAAAAAAATGATGGATTGTAAAGGAAGCCGAAACTCAAATAATGGTCACGGCGGCGGAGAAGTCGTTGTCGCCGCATATGTACGGAAAGAAAAATATTCACTTGTTTTTGTTTAGTAAAATTCTTCGTATAAAAAGATTCCTTTTGAATAAACATAAAATTCAAAGGGGTTTATACACCGTATAAAAGAAAGTTGTGTATAAAACCAAATACGCCTCAATGAAAGGAGATTGAGACGAAGTCCTTAAAAAGATCATTTTTAAAATAAAATAGATCTATTATGTGTATTCACTATAGGTACACATAATGAATGTAGAAATAAAAAATAGGACACAAAAACATCATGACATAATTTGAAAGTAGGAGATTAACCCAAAGAATGTAAGTTGGGTTAAGAAGTTCCCTTACCTTGCGTCATGTCCTGACTCGACCGTTCTTTAACCTCATGAATAATAAACTAGAGTTAATTTCTATTTAATTAATAACCTTTTTCATGTTCATTATTACTTTTCTATCCCTTATTACCATCTTATGAACATTATGTAATTATTTAAGTTTATAAAGGTCATTTTGTCGATCGTAGGTACTTGAGTCAAAAATAAAATTCTTATAATTACAAGTTGATCATGTGGTGATATATCCATTATATCCAGAATTATGTTCATGATGTACATATCATATATATCATATATATCCAGTATATACATGTATTTATAATATTACATAACATTTAGAGGTAAGAAATGAAATTCACCGTTCATGGAGACTGTAAGTCGTACATATGCATGAATGCTACTTTCATGTCTATTTCATATTTAATGGAATGAAATCATAATTATATAAAGGTATAATATAGTTCCAGTATAATATCATATATAATATCGTTTACCCCATCCTTTATACATCCCACATATGGAATTAACGATTCATATCACTTTGAGGGGGCGGTAGTCCGCACTTCCTAAAATGAAATTATCACGTTTACCCATAATGGAAATCATATGGTATTCCATAAATGAGAAATACAGAAGGATAAGTAAAACATAAACATATTATATATCCTATATAAATATAGTTACATCTTAATGGCCACCTTTGAAGGTGTTATATGAGTGTTGAACAATCATCGTTTCGTGAGGCAGAAATTCGCCATCCACAGAAACCGTATGTTCTTTAACCATTAGATTTAGGTGTGTGTAAGTGTAGCTCTAATACTTATTATAACAAAATCCTAGTATATTGAGGATACTGGTGTTGTTACAAAAGAAATTAATAAAAAGAGTTTAGGGGGTTGGAGAAGAAAAATAAAACAAAACAACATTAGAGAAGACATTACCTCAATATCGGGTAACTCTTTTTGATTTGAGCCAAAGGCTTCCTTGGGAAGAGTTATGCCCAATGTGAGGCTTCTAGGAGTAAGAGGGGGAAGTTGGGAGAGTATTTGGGTAGAGGTTGGCCAAGACAAATGGCTTGAATATGTGAATAAGGTGGTAGAGGTGGGGGCCTTTTATAAGTGGAGAGGAGGGGCACTCTTGGAAAGTAAGGAAATTTTACATTATTATACAATGCTTTTCTTATTCTAAAGGTCCCACACTTATATAATTCGTGGATAAGTTGATAAGGGTTCGAAATATACCCATCCAATAGTTTTTAGAGAAGTGTAAGACCTGGAATGTACATTATCATTTCATTTTATTAAAATCGTTAAATAATGAGGTCATCGCTGCATCATAATGATGTCATAAATAATTTAATTTATTTAATGTCTCAAAATTATAAAAAAATACTATGTCGTAGGAAATAGTTTTAGATTTCCAATGACTATTTATAGTCAAAAATATGACTTGTATAACCCCATGTAAAAATTGTTTTAGTAAAACATTTCATGTTTGTGTCATTTTTTACTTTAACATTAAATAAAAGGTATTTATGTCATTTTATAACTAATGTGGCTCCATGGGATCCCCATGTTTACCCATGGATTTTCTTGGTCGGACATGGCACATCCAATGAGGTTAGGACATGTTTCAAGCTCATCTCATATTATTAAAACATTATTTTTACCTTAAACTACACTAATTACCTCTAATCGCGATTAAGAACTTAAAAGTCACTATTCACCAAAAATTATTTTAATCTCATTGAACCAAATTTTACTTCTTAATGACAACCATGTATGTCGGATTTTCTAATATAAAATCACAAAAGTTGTAATATTTCATTTAAATGAAAAATCAGTTATTTAACTACCACTTAGTGGTTTCACTATTCATCAAAAATTGAAGTTTTTCAGAACAATGCCAAAATTTCACCCTAATATATAATTGATATTCCTAATTCAAAAATGATGTCTATTTTACAAAACTACAAAAATATAAGTTTCATTAATTAATTATATAATTAATTCCCGTTGTCACAACAAATAGCGTGTTTTTAAGAAACAATTTATATCAAAATATTGGCAATTGTTTATGTCCAATTTCAATGTAAAATTAATTCTAATGACCACCATTGGATAAAATGGTAAAAATATATTCTAATTATACTTTAAAACCACTAAATAGTATAATTTATCACTATAAATTATTTTTATTAAAAGAAGATGTTTTTAAGTATTTTTCACTATTCATAAAAAATTAGTTTTCAGAAAAAAACCAAAAATTAAACATAGGATAATTTCGATATTCTGAATCCAAAAATGAAGTCCATTTTGAAATATAAAATTTATATAATTTTAAAAAGTGGTTATTACTATTCATAATGGCTACTTTGATTAGTAGCGGTATTTTAGAACTCGAAGTTGCGTACAATGCAAGCTATTGCATTATTGAATGAGAAGCGTATTGTGGAAGCTCGGGGTGTTACAGCTATAGTAAGAGGAGGTAACAAATTTAAAATGTGTTGAGATTTGGTTACTGTGAAATTATATTCTTTATCTAATTTTTATTATGGATCATCATTTTGTTACCCTTTATTCATTAGTTGATGAATCTACATCTAGCTACATCATCTTCGATATTATTTTATTTCATTCTTAATATTATTTTTAGTTTTTTATGTTAGATATTTTGTCAATATTTTTTTATTCTATAATTTTCTGTTTTGTATTTTTTCATTACAAAAGCACATCTGTTGGTTTTACTCATAAACAAAATTAACAACATTGAGTTTTGACTCTTGGTAAAAAAAAATGTATATTGGTTGTTCACTGGTCCATATAAATATGAAAATAAACAGTCTAGGTTTTACCTTTATGATAGAAACAATCAGGATATTAGTAAAAGGTTATCAATGTCTTTCTAAATTAATGTTTTTTAATGAATACCATTACTCTCAAGGATAATAGGGGAGTGAAAAGTAGATATATGATTATGTTGATCCATAATAAAGTACCAAATACTATTTTATATTTTTATTTTCCACTAAAATATTATCTTAAACACTACACTATCATTATTGTGCATGTATGTAATAATAAACTCTTATTTTTAATTTATTTGGAATGTTTTAAAAGACTTATGACATATATAGACCATATTTTTTATTTCAAATAGGATAATAAGATGATCTTACCCCAATATTCTAGGATGTTTTAAAGATAATCCCATCTAAGAAAATAAACCCCCTTTAATTGAGTAGAAATACTCTGGCATATTGCTCACATTTGGAGAATGCATTGTTTCCAGATCGTACCCAAATTAAGGAATGAAAACTCAATAAGGAATATATAATTGATACCTTATTTATTATAAGGGATTATCTAATACCCCTAGGGTTGGGTATATTTTTACTACCACCACCACCGCCCAAAGGGTCATCAAATTCTCACTAAGTCCAAGACATTATGGTGGAAAAACAAAGTTAACTACAGACCACACGTCTGATGAAATTGATGTCACTACATCCACCTCCCCCCAAAAATTCAGTCTTCTCTAGATTAGATAAAACACTATATGATAATATCTAATAGTTTTCTTTTTTGTGTGTCATATCATCCTATTTAAAGAATTTTTTTGGGAAGACTTCCATGGACTCTCTCAAGATTACTTCATATAACTTAATTTTATGGAAACATTAATGGGAAAATGTAAGACCTCGAAGGGTATTAAAGATGATATGGTTAATCAATAATATTAAAAATTGGGATGATTGAAATTGTTTCCTTGAAATAATAAAAGGATAATGAGTCCACTTATCCATCTAATTAAGGCATGATTTCTATAGTGTATTTTATAGAAATGTCGGTCATCAGTTTTATATCCACAGATAACATGGATTATAATGTCGATGTATAAGATCCTAATAAAAAATGAATCATTTAGAAATATAGTACACACTAAAGAATATGAAGAATATGTGTGTATGTATAATCATATGTAAGTTCAATGTTTGAGAAATCCTCTAAATACTCATCTGTCACTTCCCTGATGATCTTATACAAAATAAAATGTTAAGGGTATAGATACATCCAACCCACCACCAATGGAAGATGATACTCTTGCAATTGTGGATATGATATATCAATATGATTCCAAGTATAAGGGATTATGGTGACTTAATTCCTAATTAATCAAGGGTGTCACACCCCAAGCTGCTCGGGCCAAGTAACCTCTGGCACTCTTCTCGGCTCTCGGCCTAACCCCACACTACTCGCACAACCCTCTACAGCGGTCGAGATTCTTGCATCAATACATCCCCCCCATTGCGATCGACCAGCACCAGCCCCTTCTTCCCTTCGTGTCAGTGATGCCCAATGGCCGAACCTCCCCTCCCACACATGCAATGGTCTTCTCCGGCCAGCCTCCCTCTACTGGTGGCCCGACCCCCTGGCATACACCCTGCTCTGGCACGCAGCTCCAGTCAAAACCCCTTGTCTGGTGCCTCCCTCGATAGCACCCCCCCCCCCCCCCGTCCGGACTCCTCTTCAGCGCGCAACACCACCGGCAGCCCTCCCTCCTTGTTGTGGCGCGTTCAACCTCCCCTCTTTCTCCAGAGGTAGGTATTAATCCTTTTTGGAGATTCTTCATTGGGGTTTTCAATTTTGGAAGATTCCTAAGGGAGTGGATCTATTTTTGGATTTTTTTTCTTAGATTCTTGGGGTTTCAATTTGTCCTTCGGGGTGTACTCTTCCCCCTTCGAATGTTTCGTCACAATCGCGTGCCTTTGAGGTAGATAAATCTGTATTTTTTCCATTTTAGAGCAATATTTTGGTGCTTGTGTTTCTTTGAATATTATTTTTTCTTGATTTTCAGCTTAATGATATAGATAATTAATCCATTATGATATTTATGGATTAATATAAAATGTAAAAAATAGTTTTTGAAGTGTTTCTTGATTATTTTTGTGCATGCTGATGCCCTTTTTTTAATAACTTAGTGAATTTATCGTGATGTTTTCTTGAGAGTATAATTTGTTAAAACTATATTTCTAAGTGAGTCTCCAATTATGTCTATGTGTGAATGTGTCAAGTGTTGTTGGTTAAATGTCATTCGGGTTTTAAATAGTGAAATTAGATATTTCACGCGGTGAGAAATATACTTCAAAGGAGTTTTGACGTGAGTATTTGGTGAAAGAGGATTTTCTAAATGATATGGCCATGTTCTCATGTGTTCTTTATTAGGGTACTTCTCAAGATTGTTTTTAGGATTATGAAAACTGTGTGAAATTTCTTTTCAAAGGCACTTGAGATGTGAATGAATTGATAGTGGGTTTTTACAAATGGGTTTCATGAATTGATCAATTAATGGTAAATACTGTTGTAAAATGGTTTTTTTGTGTATCTTGGAATTTTTGGCGTGTCAGTAGATTTTGACACACCCATGGATGCACTAGGTGACCACAAGGGGGTGTCATCAAAGGAAGGTAATGCTTTAAATTGGTGTTTCCTTGAAAAATTGTTTTCCTAAATGGTTATTATTTTCCAAATGATGTTGGTTCCTCTAGGTTAAATAATTAGAGCTTGGGTGGCTCCTTGGGGGTGAACAAACACACATACATAGGTACATATGAATATATATATATATATATATATATATATATATGTATATATATCGCTTCCTTGCACATATTCCCTTATGGAATGAGGAATACGTTCAATGGATTAAGGGTATATATATGTATGGGAATGTATGTGTGTTCTAGTGTGGGAATTTTTGTCGGAAGCTTCAGGATCTAAAGTGTCTCGTCTTGGTCTACTTCCTTCTCTAAGGTATGATCTCTATGCATTAACCTTTAAATTTAAGTATCGTTTATTTCTATAATTTCGCGCATTGTTTTAATATTATTTATTAATATTGAAATGTTAATAAAATGGTCTGTCTGGAACTGGAGTGGTTTATTTCTTGTTATGTGTGGAAATAAATGTTTTGATTATATTTTGACATCAAGTTGCTGATGAAATCCCCCTTTGGCCTATGTTATTGTGCTTTAGATTTAAGATTCTGCTTTGGGTTTCTTAAATGGGTTTCAAGTGTATTTTTGTTTTTTAAAGTGGTGTGTGTGTGATTCTTAAGAAATGGTTTGGCATGAGAAATTTATGTTAGGCCCGGCTGGAATTATTGTAAAACTATTTATCTTAAAAAAAATCTCCTAGGATGTGGTCCCCTAGATTTGGTTGAGTTATATGTTATGGGAGGTCCACCAGTTAGGATTTTACTATGACCAAATGGTTGAAAGGTGAGGGACGTATTCCTTTGGGTGACCCGGGGGGTGACTTTGTTGTTTGTGCTGACTGTGTGTGAGGAACGAACTTTTGACTGCATACTTGTTGGGAATTGTTGTATCACCCCATTTTTAGTATTAACATGCGAACCTAGCATAGAGAGAAAATTTTCAGTGAACGATTGATTCACTAGTATAGAATACACACTATCTATTGGCCCTTAGTACGGACGTTGCTCTGCTAGGGGATTCATCCCCTCGGTTAGGCCAGGTAAGAAAACACCAGGCGTTTGGGCATTATGACATCATTGATAGTAGGCATGCCATTTGGATGAGTCACATGTATAGTATGTTCTAGACTATTCACAAGATTCTATGTTTTCCCATGTATATCGGCACATAGTTATATGCAGCAGATGATTGAGGTGCTTTGTTTGGTTGGTTACTATTGTTTGTTATTTTCCATTTCCATTGTGTGATTATTGATTTCAACTTTGTGTATGGTGTATCTCTTTGTAAAATGGGGTAAAAATGATCTTAAAAAGTTTGTGGAAAAGGGTTTTTAAAATATTTTACACTTCTCTATCCCTATTTCTCTAAAAAGGTTAAACCTTCATCCTTGGAAAAGAACTCAGTTTAAAATACCAAGGGTAATGGATCTTGTTTTTCTTTTAAAGTATAAAATGTGTAAAAAAACCTAGTTCTATACATTGTATTTCAAACATGAAATTTATGGATCTTTTACTTAATGGAAATTCATATGGGAATAGATTTTTTTGGGCATTCCTACTGAGTTTTAATACTCACGCCTATAGTTTTATCTTTGTTTTTAGATTTGGTTGTTGCACCTTTCTTGGATTTGGTTTCATAGCACAACGTTGGATTGAGTTCGGTGGTGACCCGTAGGGTCACATGGAGGTGTGTACAAATTTGTTTTCTCACCGCTCCTAGTTTTTTTTCATTGTTCATTTTCTGTTTAGTTATTTGTCTTTCATTTATTGGCCAAATTTCTCCCTCTCGTGTTCTCCCCTCGTTTTATGTCATGGTTTTTTTAAGATCATTCAGGTGTGACTTGTGGAGTGAATCTTCAACATGAGGTTCATGACTTTCATTTTGGATCTATTCGATCACAGACTCATTCTTTGTTTAACTTTTTACTTGATGACTTTCTGGGGGCAGAAAGTGTCTCCGGTGGGGAAAATTGTCACCCCCCGACTGGGTTTGACACGTGACTTGCACACAAGTTATAAAACTGTGCGACAACACGCTGTCTAACATTGTTGTTGTTATTGTTGTATTATTATTAGTATAATATTAAAAAAACAAATGGATTTGAAAACCTAGGGAGGTTTTGACCCCCCCTCTCCTTCTTTCCTATGCTGCGGCATGCGCCTTCTCCCGCACACTAGGCTTCTCGGGACAAGCCACCTCTGATGCTCTTCCCAGAGCCCGGCCTCACCCCATGCTGCTCTGGTAACCATATTCGGTCATCGAGCTTCTTACACCGACGTAGCCTCCCCTCCCCCCCAATCACTCGACCTTCATGAGACCATCCCCATCCCCTTCTTCCCTTCGCATCGGCGACGCCCTATGGCCAAACCTACCCTCTTATATGCGCAATGGTTTTCTATGACCAACCTCCCTCTCCCAGCGGCCTGACCCCCTGGCGTACACCCTACTCTGGTGCGCATCTCTGCTCTAACCCCCCTTGTTTGGCACCTCCCTCGACAACAACAACCCCCCATCCATCTAGAGTCCTCTTCGGGGTGCAACACCACAGGCAACCACACCTCCACGCGGAGGCACGTCCAACTGCCCCTCTTTTCCCACCAGTAGGTATTAATCCATTTTTGTGATTCTTTTTTGGTTTTTTCATTTTTGGACGAATCCTAATGGATTTTTTCTATGTTTGGTTCGTTTTTCTTGGATTATTGGGGTTATGAATATCTCTTTAGGGAGTACTCTTCCTTCTTAAAAGGTTTTGTCACAATCACGCACCTTTGAGGTAGATGAATCTATATTTTTCCTCTTCCAGAGCAATATTTTTGTTCTTGTGTTGATTTAAATAATATTTTTAATTGATTCGCTTCTTAATGATATAGAAAATTACTCCATTATGATGTTTATGGATTATTATAACATGTTAAAAATAGTTTTTGAAGTGTTTGTTATTTATGTTTTTACATGCTAATGACCAATTTTGTTTTAATCACTTAGTTAATTTATTGTGATATTTTATTGAGAGTATAATTTGTTAAAACTATATTTCGAAGTGAATCTGCAAATATGTTTATGTGTGTATGTGTAAAGAGTTTTTGGTTAAATGTAATTTGGGTTTTAAATAATGAAATTATATATTTTATATGGTGTGAAATATACTTCGAAAGTGTATTCACATGAGTGTATGGTGAAATAAGATTTTCTAAATGATATGGTTATGTTCTCAAGTGTGCTTCAATAGGGTACTTCTCGGAATTATTTTTAGGATAATGAAAACTGTGCAAAATGTCTTTTCTAAGGAACTTATGATGCAAATTCATTGATAGTGGATTTTTTCAAATAGGATTCATGAATTGATTAATTAATGGTAAATGCAGTTGAAAAATGGTTTTTGTGTACCTATTGGAATGTTTGTTGTGTCACTAGATTTGGACACACCCATGGGTGCACTAGGTGCACGCATGGGGGTGTCATCAAAGGAAGGTGATGCTTTAAATCAGTGTTTCTTTGGAAAATTGTTTTCTTAAATGGTTCCCCTTTTCCAAATGATGTTGGTTCCTCTAGGTTAATTAATTAGAGTTTCTGTGGCTCCTTGGTGGTGCACACACACACACATACATAGGTACCTATGTGCATATGTAAATATATATATCTTCCCTGCACATATTCCCTCATGGAACGGGGGATATGATTAATGGATTAAGGGTATATATATATATATATGTGTGTGTGTGTGTGTGTGTGTGTCTGTTTGAGAATGTATGTGTGTGGTAGTGTGTAATTTTTTGTCGGAGGCATCAAGTGTCGAAGTGTCTCAGCTTGGTCGGCTTCCTTCTCTACGGTATGATCTCTTTGCATTAACTATCAAACATAATAATCATTTATTTATCACATTTAGCACCTAGGTTTAATATTCTTTATTGATATAGAACTATTACTAAAATGGTCTCTCAAGAATAGGAGTGGTTTATTTATTATAATATGTTGTAATAAATGGTTTGATTGTGTTTTCACATCAATTTCTAGATGAAATTCTCCTTTGGACTTTGTGAGTGTGATTTAGATTTAAAATACTGGTTTGGGTTTCTTAAATGGGGTTTGAATTTTATTAATGGTTTTCAAAGTGGTGTGTGTGTGATTCTTAAAAAATGGTTTGGCATGCAAAATTTATGTGAGTCCTAGTTGGAACTTATGTAAAAGTAGTTATCTTAAGAAAACACTCCATAGATGTGGTCCCCTTTCTTTGGTTGAGCTATATGTTATGGGAGGTCCATCAGGTTATACCTTCCTATGATCAAATGGTTGAAAGGTGAGGGATGTATTCATTGGGAGTGACACCGAGGTGATTGTGTTGTGTGTGTTGATTGTGTGTGAGGAATGTACTTGTGACTGCATATTTGTTTTCCATTGTTGGATCACCTCCTTTTTAGTCTCAACATGGGATCCTAGCATAGTGAGGGAATTTTTAGTAAATGATTACTACACTAGTTTAGACTAAGAACTTGCTAGTGGCCCTTAGTATGGACTTTGATCTGCTAGGGGATTGGGCCCCTCGGTTAAGCCAAGTAGGGAAACACCGGGCATTTGGGCGTTATGACGTCATAGAGAGTAAGCAAGAATTCAGGATGAGTCACATATATAGTATGTTCTAAAAATTTCATGAGATCCTAGGTTTTCCCATATAAATCGGCACTTAGTTATCGGTGGCGGATGATTAAGGTGCTTTGTGTAGTTAGTTATTCTTGTTTGTTATTTTCCATTTCCCATGTGTGATTGTTGTTGTTCTCTTCATATATGGAGCGTCACTTTGCAAAAGGGGGTAAAAATGATCTTCAAAAGTTCATGGAAAAACTTTTTTAAAATGTTTTACAATTCACTATCCCTCATTATCTAAAAAGTTTAAAGCTTCATCCTTGACAAATAACTTAGTTTAAAATATTAAGGGCAATGGATCATGTTTTTCTTTTAAAGAATGAAATATGTCAAAAAACCTAGTTTTATACATTGTATTTCAATCTTGAAATTGATGGATATTTTTCATATAATAATAGATTTTTTGGGCATGACAACTGAGTTTTAATACTCACACCTACAGTTTTATTTTTTTTAGCTTTGGGTGTTGCGCCATGCTGGGATTCGGTCATCGTAGCACGACATTGGATTGAGGTCGGTGGTGACCATAGGGTCGCATGGAGGTATGTACTACTTTGTTTTCTCACTGATCCTAGTTTCTATTTTCATTGATTAGTTTTTGTTTAGTTATTTTTATTTAATTTATGGGCCAACTTTTCCCACTTGTTTAGTTTTAGTGCCTAAATCTAGTTTCCAGCCTGTGGGGATCAGGAACGCCCCTCGAGCCATGTTTCAGGCCTGTTCGGGTGACCGGTTCAGGTTTGACCTGGGATGGTTCATGAAAAAGGGAAATATTCCCATTGTGTATAACATCCAAGAAAAAGAAAATAGATCTTCTCAGATAAACCTACTTTAACCGAAGAAATAATCACAACCCAAGCGGAAAAATTACAATCATCTATGAGGCTCTGGTTCAAGATAACCAATGTATTAAAAACCAGTTCATTTAGAATATTGATTAGTTCCCTCTTCCAAGGAAGAAATTTTAGCAATTCTTGGAAATCATCCCCATGTTGGATCGTATCGGGTATCAAAATGATAAAGAGGTGGTATAATTATGTTAGTCTTTACCCAACAACTCATCTTGAGTGTCTTCACATTCAACCATCCCAATAAAAATTCATGACTCCTTTAATTCTCTTTTTTCCAGAATACATATAGAGAGGGATAGTGATCATTGGTGAAACTAGACAAGAATTTGTATCCTATGCTTGGGTATGAGGATCCTCCTCCAACTTGCACCATGAAACCACCATTATAAATATTCAATATAATCAGTGACCTAGAGAAGTATCTGATGAATTTTATGTCTTAATGTGGTACCATGATGAGAACACACAAAAAATAATAAATATCAAATATTAGATTCTTTGTGTATATTATTGAAGTTATATACTTAATTTCATATAAAAACATACCATTTGAGTCCATAATATTTTGGGAGGACCTTCATTGGAAACTCCTATATTCCTTAATATCAAAATCGAGGTAATAGTTTACCCATATATCTCTTTAACATCAAGAAGTGAAAGAAAAATAAGGTCTATGATTTCATCTTTGGAAATAAGGTCCTGAATTACTCATTGAATATGATACTCTTATAAGAACTATCACTAGAGGTATGCATGTAAAGTATCTATAAGGATTTTCATTTGTAATTGATCATAATGAAATACCCCAACAGTTTTTGGGAATTCACAATAGTTTTGAAAATGGTAGAGGGTTCTATAAGATGCTTTATGTTCAAATATCATTCGATACAGTAGCTCATGGATTTAGGGTTAGAAAATAATAACTATACACTATTACTCTTAATCCATACCTAAAGTTTTCTCCATACCACAAAACCACTTATATCACATTGTTCCTCCATTAAATAGAAAACTAAATTGTAATTCCCTCATCGAGAGGGAAGGAATTAATGAGGTCTCCCAAGGCTCAATGTTCATAATTATAAGCCTTATTCCTTCCAAAATGTTCATGTCGTGGTGTACTTTATCACCTCTATAAGGGGTAATTTACTAATGTTTTAAATTCCAAAGAATCCCAATGAGTTTAGTCTCATTGAAAACCATGATTACATACCCTACCATCAAATACCGGGACACAAAATCCTTGGTTTCTTTATCCTTAATGACATACTCTCGAATATGTTTGAATATAGGACGGTGAAATTATCCAAACCCTAGTAAAGGGACTTTTGTTTATTCCATCCGACTGGAAGAGGATGTTAAATGGAAAGATATTACATTGATGTTCTAATAAATGATTAAAATTTGGATGACTATAAAACCAGTTTACTTAGAACACACCATCCATAGGGTGGAATAAAACAAACCAATAATAACCCCAATTCCTTATATGATGGATGAATAATATCCATTTCCATCACAATATTTCATAATCGAGTATAGATGACTCAAAAAGGAAAATGCGTGAGATAAGGGACTAATGATGGTGCAAAATGTTGACTCTTTAGGTCTTTTGACCCAATCCCTAGGATGATAGAAACCACCCCATAAAAGGGATTCTCCTTATATTAAGAGTCATAATTTGGTTATTTCAACATGATCCACTTGATGAACACATTATCTTATGAGAAATATTTATATGAAAATTAATTCTATAACTATTTGAACATGATTTAATCTTTTTTTGATAAATTAAAACTCCAATAATATGTTAAAAGAATTAAAAATCGTAAACTATGTTGTATATTATTTTAGATTTTATTTACATGTGATAAAGTTTTATGGTTTTAATTTCTTTATCTAGTGAAAAATTATTATTTTATTTCGTTATAGATTACGTAAATATTTTTATCATTATTGTATGTCACATTTTCTAATTATGTTTTTTAAACATCGATTATTTTTTAATAATTTTTTAAAATTTAATTTGTTTTAAAAATTTTCATAATTTAATCTTATTTTTCTTATTTTTATTTATAAAAAATATTAGTTAATATTATAAAAAATAATTAATAAGTATTTTATTTACTCTAAAATGATCTTTTTTACCCATACATGTATTTTATGAACATTATTATATCTTTACATAAGAATTTTAAATTATTATTTAACCTTAAAAAACTTTTGGTTTACCTTTATATCACATATCTTAATTGGATGTTACCCTTACAAAACTATTTTCTTACCCTTATATAGTACTTCTGTTTTATTTTTTACCTTTATGTAATCTTGTAAGTAATACCACATAGAATATGTAATTTTGTTTTTTACATTTTCAAACGGTACATATAACCATAACATATCCTATGGTAAATTATTATTACCCTTTAATACTGAATATAATTTCCCTATTTTAATTAAATAAAATCTTCTAACATTTTTTCGACTGGTTGTAAGCCTCTATCACTAGAAAATGATACTATTAATGAAGCATGATGATTATATGTTAAATTTTGAGAAAGATCTTAAAAATATAGGTAAGGGTAATCTATTTCAATTTTTATTTCTAATATATGGGTTTTAATGTATGATTAGAAATTAGTAAACACCTACGCGGAGATGATTCATGAGATTTATATTAATGAATAGTAGTTGTGAGGTGATTTTCTATAAATAAAAAATAAGTAAATTTGTAGAGGAATAAAAATCAATACATTGAGAACAAATTTGATTCATTGTTTTTTAATTATTGAAGAACTAATGTATTCCCAATGCTTCCTTGATCTTCATCAATTCATGAATAGATAAATTTAACTTCTCTATAAAAGCTTTCTTTATCGAAATCTTCTGATAGTTTAGTTAGTTTTATTATTTTACACAGGTGTTTATTTTCCATACTCACACATGGTTATAAATCCATTAAAAAATATTTTCTAGTTATTATCTCCTGATCAACAAGAAATAATATTGGTTTTCTTTTTCTTATATAATATACTAGCTTCTATCTACACCCACAAAAGGTTGAGTGATACGTTTGAGTTGTTATTTAGAAAACATTTTGTTTTTATTGAACCCACAATGGGAAATGGTTTTACCTATACTATTATAGAATAAGTTAAACATAAACCTATAAAATACTTCTTCTCTCTTTCTTTTATTTAGTATACCTCCTATCTCTGAGCTAGAGAGGATTGAAGAGTATATAAGATTCATAGTGAACTATAAAACTGTTAAAATCATGGTGTTCTATCTCTTTAGATTTAGTCTTCTATGTATGTATTTGAAAAATTCATTCAAATTCATCTATTATTGCGTTTAGATAAATAATTTTATAATTATTTTTTGATAATGTATAAATATTTAAAAATACTATTCACACCCTCCAATCCATCTTAGCATTGATAAATATAGAAAGAAATTGATATTAGAGTATGATCTTTAATGTACAGTTTATGATTTATTTTTTATTCTGGTTGTCTCTATATTATTTGAAATGGTTTGGTATTGATTTAGTAGTTTTATTTTTCTAACACTATATTAGACCTAACAGACTGAGGTTAGATCTTTTTTTCCATAGAAATTCAGAAAACTAAATTCATCCTTCCTCTCAGGAAATCTCACATTAATGGAAGTTGTTATAGATATTGGATGGATTGTATAGAGGTATCTATAAAGAATATTGTAATTTAATATTGGACCATTATGATTAATTATTATAAATTTGTTGAAGTATATTTGGATACACTGACTAGAAATGAAGCAACCAAATATGTCTAAAATTACAAAATAATAATTTTAAATTATTTTTCATTAAGTGGAAACATAAATATTCATATTTTATCGTGAAAAAATGATTAAAATTTTTAATGGACATTAAAAATAACTTTTCATGGAAATGATAAGTTACATAGAAATAAATTTGTAATACATCATGTAGAATTTCAGTAATTCAAAATATGTAATCATAAGAGCATAAGTGAGATGTAAAACTAATTTAAAAATATTATAAATTGAATTATTTATATTAGGTAGAATATGCATAATGAATCAATTATTGAGATAATACTTTGATAACTACCTACTAAATAGAATTCAAAGATAGTTGAAATCAAAGAAAGGATTTCACCCAATATACAATAGATGAATTGAATTATTATATTCATCAAAATGAGTTAGAATATAAATTTAATTATAGTTATTTCTTGAAAAATATAAATTTACATTATTTAAATATAATACAACTATTTCTAATAAACCTTGTGATAAATAATAATATACATGTTATGTGTAACATGTAGTAGACATAAGTAAATGTATTAAAAATTTGTTGAATGGAAAAGGATATTTCATGAGGTGACCCAAAAAGGACTATAAGAAATATGAATGAAATGGAAATAAAGGTAACTCATGTAAGTAAAATAATGTTCCTCAACTAAAAATTATTAAATTTAAGAAAAGGGGTAATGTAAAATCCAATTTTCCAAGACATAAACAATAAGGAAAAGATGAGAAGTACATGAAGTAATTAATGTAAGTATATCATGTTCGATGTCATTTTACTGAGGACTTAATATCATGTAGTGAATATAAAATTGAGAAAGATACATCCTACCTATATTTCATGGATACTAAATAAAATGAGAAGTAATTAGTTGATTCTAATTCTAGTTATGAACATAAATTTAATAGGTTTGGTTATAATGATCTAACAAATGAAAATGAAAATATGCAAAATTATGTTTTAAAAGTAGTTCAATTGAGTAGTTCCTTAAAAGAAATATATAAGAATCTAAAAAAGGAAAATAATAAGCTTACTAAGGAAAATTAAATGGTTAATAATGAAGATACATGTTTTAAGGATAAACAATGTAAATATTTATAAATTATCCGTGGATAATTTGAAATTATAAAGGATGATAATAAAATAACTAAATATTTTCTTTCAATAAATAATAGGAATCATAAATATAACAATTTATAAAATAATAGATGAATTTACTAATGTATAATGTGAGTATAATAAGTATTATCTAGAGAATACAAATCTAATAAATTCACAATCATTTTCAAATAATAAAATCAATAAAAACTTGTAAAATCATTTAAAAAAGAATCTAAAGACGAAAAGGAATGTTTTTCATTAAAATAAACATTTCATCATTTTCTCATGGGATTTTTTTACAATTTTATTCTCCTAAAAAAATAAGGATCTATCATGTTTTTGTTATAATAAACATAATATAAATATGTATAATACTTGTTTATAAAAATGAAAAATATAATATATCCTCTGCCATAAGTTTTATGTTTTGTATAAAAAAGAATTATGAAAAATATTGTTATATTAAATTTAAAAAATAATTAGGTTTTACTAATAAAATTATTTATATGCATTTATATTCTATATTACTTTAAAATATATGTATTAAATATTTATGGTTGGAAAAACTTTTTCATAATGATTCAATTAGACTAAACGTATCTTGGGTTCCAGAAAAACATTCTACTTGATTTGATTTCATGAAACCTACCCTGCAATTATCAAGGAAATATGGGATATGTGTAGTGGTTTATAATGCCACATGATTGGTTATCCATTAATATTTCTATTTTCAATCAATGTAATTGACGATCTATCACTTTTGGAGATAATAGTAATGGAAATGTTAAATTATATGTATAAGTCATTATTCTTGAACTGGTTATAAAATCTAAAGTTATATATATTTAAGGATTTAAATATAATTTAATTATTATATCATTAATTTTTTAGGATACTATTATTGTAAAGTATGAATATAATATATTTATTGTATTTAAAGATAAATATATTTTTTCAGGAAAATAAGAAAGATAAAATTTATATATTAATTTTTATAATCCATATAAGAAACCGAATAATTGTATAGATAATATAGAAAATGATGATATTCACTACCATAGAGAAACTTTTAATGCTCAATTTAGTATTTTTAAAGGATTATCTAATCTTTTATAGATTAATGATCATTCCATGTTAAATGTTAGAAAATATTTTGTATGATATTCATGTTTAAAATGAAGGCAACGTAAAGAAACCTTTACAACTATGAATAATGATAGTACTGCTTGACCATTAGAGTTAATAAATCAATATTTGTTTGGACCAATATTAACAACTAGTTTTGGAGGTAAAAAGTATTATTTTGTATTTTTTATGGCTATATTAAGTTTTCTTGGATTTAATTTATGGATAACAACATTTAAATCTGTCTAAGATTGTCATTCTTTTTATATTAAATCAAAATATAAATAGTTTTTTATTATTTTAGTTATATGTGATGAAGGTGGTGTATTTTAAAAGCAATATTTTGGAAATTTTTTTGATGATATTGGATTCTTTTATAATTTTCTAGCTTCTAGAACGCCACAAAAAAATAGTTATAGATTGATAAAATAGAATTTTTTTTGTAATAGCTGGAAAAAGGATAAATGAATATACACACTGTTTTTTTGGTGGAATCATATCAAACATATTTTTATATTTTGAATACATCATTTATTAAATATTTTTATAATAAAACATGATATAAATCACTTAATGGGAGAAAATCCAAAGTATGTTACTATAAAATGTTTGGGTGTAATGTATTCGTTATATATATAAAATATATCTTAGATAAATTTCATTATAATATTGATGATGGGTTTTTTATAGTATATTAGATTAATATTAAATTAAATAGAGTGTATAAAAAAAAGAATAGTGAATATATAATAATATATACATGTAATGTTTGATGAAAATAATGATAAATAGAGTGAACTATCTGAAAAAATTAATGAACAATATAGAAAATTCAACTTTTATGAAGATGAATATAATGATAATAATTCAAAATTTTAATCATAGGATCTCCCTACTCAATATGATACTAAACAATGGAGGACTCATAGGTATAATCCCTTGAAAAATGTTATTAGAAATGTTGCTTATGGTTTCAAAACATTAAAACCAGATTAAAATTTTTACTCTAATTCTACATTTGTATCTATGATAGTACATAAATATATTAATTAATATTTGAAATATATTTATTATATTATTTTAATAGAATAAGATAATAATTATAATTTTATGGATAATGTTTTTAATATATTTATCCCCTAATGAGAGACACTGTATAGGAACTAAATGGATTTTCTATAATAAGTTATATCAATCTTATCAGATTGTTAAAAAAATATTGGCTTAAAGCTCAAGGTTATTTAGGAGAGGCAAAATATATTATAAAGGGAATTTTTCTCTATTTTCTAAAATTGAGGTTATTCAGATTTTATAATCTTTTTATTGTTTTTAATACTATAAATTATTCCAAAATCGATATAAAAAGTGAGTTCATTAATAGTTTTAATTCGGAGGAAGTGTATGTAAATCAACCTTCTAGATTATAAAATTATTAATTTCAAAATCATGTGTTTAAAATCAATAAATAATTGTATGGTCTCAAGAATTCTCCATGATCTTGGAAATAAATATTAAAAATGTTTTTGTTTGAAAATGGTTTTAATAAACAAAACTTTGACCCAACATAGTTCATTGATAACGTTTATAATGATATTTTAATTTTCTAAATTTGTATTGATGATATAGTGTTTGGATATTTAGGTGAAGGAATTTTTAATGAGTTTTCAGTCTTCAGAAAAATATATTGAAATGAGCCTAATCGAAGAGTTAATATTTTTTCTAGGTTTTAAAATTCTTCAAAGGAAATATTAGATATTTATTAACCAATATAAATTTGTCAGAGATCTAGTTAAGCTGTAACGACATGAAATTTTAAATAAATATTATTTCCTAATTTTATGTGTTATTTTTTTTATACTCAACAAAAATGTTTCATTTGATAAAATGAGTATAATTAAAATGAGACCGTTGGGTTTTGACTGTTATTTGACCATTGGTCAATATGACTGCTGGAAACTAAACGTTTTGACTATTGTCTCTAAATAAAATAAATCATGGTTAATTAATATAGAATGAAGATTCGATGGCCTCACCCAGTAGTCTTGGACCGATCAAAGCCCATATAACAGAACTTGGGAAGGAGGTAGAACCACTGGGCTTTGCTCTGGACCAAACCCAAGCTGAACTTCATCGTATAAAGCTAGAACGGGATCGCCTTCGCGAGAAGTTCAAACTGATAGAAATTACTACTCGTGTGATGTTGGCCGAGCCTCCCTTGGATTTTCTCACCTTAGCACACCTTACACTTAGGTCCTATGCTGGTGTGATAAGGGGCTATGTAAGGGGACCGTAACTTTCTTGTGTAATCCATTGTTTTAAATAAAAATTTTGATTTCTTTTATTAATTTTCAAATGACCGGATAAATATAGTATGCATATTTCTGATTAATTTTAGAAAAAGGATATTTTAAATGTGTTTATGTAAACCCTAAATAATTAAAATGTGTAATGATTTTCAAAAAATGGTCTTCTACAATTATGTTCAGTACGAAATTTAGAGTCTAATGAAATCAACTTGATTTTTGATGAATAGTAAATTATGAATAGTGATTTTATGATTAGGATTAATAATGTGTCCAAATGGATTAGTAATCTCACTTAAAGAAAGTATTAAAATAATCTAGGCACTTTGATTAAGTAATGTGATCCAATAAAATGGTTAAATAACGGTTTCATAAATTATTATTCAAGTATTAGTTTTTTCGGATGAATAGTGTTTTTTAATTAAAAATTTAATTAAAAATATTTAGAAAATTATTTTTATAAAATGGACTTCATTTTTGAACTCAGAGCATCGATATTATGTTAAGGTAATTTTTGGGGATTTTTCTGAAGAAAATAAATTTTCGATGAATAGTGTTTTTAATTAAAAATTTAATTAAAATTTTTTATAAAATTATTTTTATAAAATGGATTTCATTTTTGAAATCGGAGCATTGATATTTGGTTAAGGTGAAATTTTGGGACTATTCTGAAAAAGTTGAATTTTCGATGAATAGTGAAAATACAGTTTTTAAGTTACGGGTGTTTAATGACATCATTAAATGATGTATTAATTATGTAATCAATATGGTCGACTTATGAATAGTAAGATAAGGTATGAGGTGTCCCAAGTGGCCAATACCATGGGAAAAAACCATGGGCAAGCCCATGGTTTTTCCAAAACCACTAATGAGGTGTCCCTTGGCCATTAATGCCTTGTCCCCTCACTTTCCCTATAAATACCAAGCCATCCTCTCATCCATTCGACTCCCCACTCTCCCCAACGATGTTATGGTCTCCGTACCTCCCAAGGAGTCCTCCCATGGTGCCCCCAAGCCCTCAAGGTCCAAACCATTGAGTTTTAAGAGTTACATTTTAAGTTAAGGGATCCGATCTCTCTCTTTTTTTCAAGAAATCTCTTTTATGTAATTTCTTTTATGCTCCATGTTCTTATGTTAAAGGGTGTTATTTTATACTACTCTTACTGCCCTTTTAATGTTCACATAATGATAGATCCTCTCTTACTTTCATTATTTCATTTTATGATATTTTAAGTGGCGCCGTTAGGCTGCAGAAATTGTTGTAACAGATTCTTTCTCCCTTCTCATTTTTCAAGATCTATTATCATGTTAAGTATTTCATGTTCCTTTTTATTATGTTGGGGTATGATCTCTAAATTTATCATACTGATCTTTTATGATCATATGATGAGAGATCCCATTTTATCTTTTCAATTCAGTATTTTGATGTTTTAAGTGGCGCTGTTAGGCTGCCGAATTTTTAAGTGGTTCTTCACCCTTCTCATTTTAAATTTCTACTTTCATGTCAATTTTTTCAAGTTCCTTTTTGTTATGTTGGGGTATAATCTGTAAATTTATCATAATGATATTTTATGATCATATGATGAGAGAACTCATTTGATCTCTTCAATTCAGTATTTTGAAGTTTTAAGTGGCGCCGTTAGGCTATCTAATTTTTAAGTGGTTCTTCACCGTTCTCATTTTGAAATTCAACTTTCATGTCAGTTCTTTCAAGTTCCTTTTTGTTATGTTGGGGTATGATCTCTATATCTATCATACTGGACTCTTATGTTCATATGATGAGAGACCCTATTTGATCTCATCAATTCATTTTTTGTTGAAGTTTAAGTGACGCCGTTAGGCTGCCAAATTTTTAAGGGATTCTTTCACCCTTCCCCTTTTCAAAGTTCTAATTCCATGTCAAGTCTTGAAAGTTCCCTTTTTTATGTTGGGGTATGATCTCTATATCTATCATACTGATCTTTTATGTTCATATGATGAGTGACCTTATTTGACATCATCAATTCCATTTTGGTTGATGTTTATGTAACGCTGTTAGGCTTCCGAATTTTCATAAGAGAAATCTTCTTTTTGTCTTCCTTTCATTTTCTTCATTTCATATGGTATATTTTCAAATTTCATTACCATGTTCTTAAATCCCTTATATTCTGTCCCTCTTCTATTTTATGGGTCATTTATCATTGTTTGACCCATGTCCCCTCTCTTTTAAACGTTTTCTAAAACCCTATAACGTAGTCGTTGTGCTGCAGAATTTTTGTCTCGAAATGTCTCTCTCTTTTCTCAAAATTACTCCATGTTATTAAGTGAATACTCAAATCTCGTATTTCTATAGGTTTATTCACATATATACAAAAATGTTCTATTTTAAATTCTGGGATTTACATACATGATACCCGCTTTCCCTTTCCGTGGGTTTAATGTGATGTTAAGATCATGTCTTTAAAGTAGTTTTTAAAACGTTATGATTATGAAATGAAACCCATTTATTTTATGCTGTAAGGGTTATTTATGAAATCTTTGATTATGATATTTGTGGCTCACATGATAATAAAGGCAAATTTAAGGGTGCGCCCTGATAGCGCTCCAATGCATTGGGTAATGATGTAACCACTAGAGATTACAATTTTCACGATACCTTGGTGAATAACCTTGGTAATTTTCAAATGACACCTTGGGGATGGACCTTGGTGATATGTTCATGATTGCCTATGTTAAATGATGTAGCCACATCTTCATGTTATGAAAAAGTTTTATTTTTATTATGATATGCCTCATGATTTCATTTTCATGCCTTAAAGTTCTTTTCATGACTTTATTGATGTATCTGAAGTTCATATGTAAAATGTTTCACTTGTTTCCCTTGCTGGGCCTTCTTCTCACCCTTTCTTTTGATGTATGTCCCCAGGTTATGGGATGTATTAGTGAGCCTAGGGTGAACATGAGGAGAAGCCTTTCAAGTGTTTAAGAAGAATGTTTTTTTGTTACATGTTTTATGTTCCTTGTTTCCAAGACACTAAACCTTAAAGATCCTCAGTTCCATGTAATGGAATGAAAGTTATGTTATAAAAGACGGGATGATATAGTTGGTATCAAAGGATGGTTTAGTTATTTCTGGAAATTAGGATATGAAAACTCTAGGAAGAACCCTATAGAAATGTTTTAATATAGGAAATATTCCTGGTATTTTGGTGAGTACTGAGTAAGGGGATGCTAAAAAAATACATCCCTGTCTGGATACGAGCAGGTAGAGGTGGCTCTGGCACAGATGTACATAGGGGTAAAACCCGAAAACACCTCTTTGAGCAAGACTCGAACGGGAACTGGTACACGACAACGGGCCTTGCTGCACTCTTGGTTACGACACTCCCGGGGGATATGCATTGGTAAATTCATAAGATTGGTATGAACCATTGTTAAAGGACCAAAGATAAAATAAAATAAAGATTCACATAAGAATATATGATCATGGATAACCTAGATGGGAATATAGGTGATCACAAGTTAGGGTATAATTTTCTTCTACAAGTTATCCTTATATGCTTTAAGTTCCTTTTCATGATTATTGGTTAAGTATTTAAGCCTCTAATTATACTTTCTCTTCTTAGTTAATGGTGGGAAAAGGAATAACGTGTCCCAACAACCAATGTGATAGGAAATACGACAATTTCCATATTAATATGACAGAGATGATTAGGGGATTAAAAGATGATTATTATTTTGGAAGACGTTCACTATTTTGGGGACCCTATATGATCGAGGTAATTAGATTACTATAGTATTTTCATTGAGGAGTAAGGTTGACTTATATTTTTAAGAATTGATGAATATAAGGTGGACTTATATTAATTTAGGTTACTTATGGGAATGATTAACATATCTTGGGTAAAATATGTTTAGGTTAGCTACTTTTGTTATAAGATGTTAGGAGAGGTTGATGTTGTCTGGAGATGAACAATGAAGATGTTTTCGAAGACTATGTTATCAAATCCTTCTTGTATTTGGGTTTCAATCTTAGTTTGGTTTATTTTGAGGAATTTTACGGACCGTTATTTATGGAATGGTCTATGATGAACTTTGGGTAGTACCATGGAACTTTGGAGATTTAAAAGTAGTTTCCATTCCTATGGGATTCTTTCTTTTTGAAGAGTTGTTTTACCATAACCTTTCTGTTTTTGGGATAATGTTTAAAGATAGAAGAAATACATAGTTAATCTTTTGTAGATTATGTGATTTTCTAGAAGATGATTCTTGTGCTATTATGAGACCAAGTGTTTTTGAAGTCTCATCATTTAGAGAAAAGATTAGTGTTGGTTGGGACTTATTAAAGGATGAAACTCTACTTGAAGGTAGGTATATTTTCTTATGTTTTTGTTCTATGTAGTAAATGAATTTCTCAAAATTATGGAAAGAAACGTAAAACAAAAATGTTATTGGTTTATGTTTCCTACTAGGTAATCAAATCCCATTTACACACATCATAAGTTTGGGATTTTCTCATGGTTAACTTTCTGCTAATCATGTTCTCTATCATTCTCCCTCAGAACATGACCCTTGGTTTTCTCCTCCATGTCCATGTTTTCTTACATGGAATCCTATTGTGGGTTAACTCGGGTGACCTTTGTACTTCCCTTTCTTTCTTTTAAAGTAATAGTTTTACTGACTCCTTTTCTGATGTGGGACTTTCAATGAAATTTCAAAACCCAATTTAAAAAAATTTCAAGGACACAATTTCTTATGGGGGGAAGATTGTAATGACCCGAAATTTTAAATAAATATTGTTTCCTAAATTTATGTGTTATTTTATTTTATTTTTATACTCAACAAAAATGTTTCATTTGTTAACAAGAGTATAATTAAAATGATACTGTTGGGTTTTGACTGTTATTTGACCATTGGTCAATATGACTGCTGGAAACTAAACGTTTTGACTATTGTCTCTGAATACAAGCAATCTTGGTTAATTAATATAGAAAGAAGATTCGATGGCCTCACCCAGTAGTCTTGAACCGATCGAAGCCCATCTAACAGAACTTGGGAAGGAGGTAGCACCACTAGGCTTTGCTCTGGACAAAACCCAAGCTGAACTTCATCGTATAAAGCTAGAACAGGATCTCCTTCGCGAGAAGTTCAAACTGATAGAAATTACTATTCGTGTGATGTTGGCCGAGCCTCCCTCAGATTCTCTCACCTTAGCACACCTTAAACATAGGTCCTATGCTGGTGTGATAAGGGGCTATGTAAGGAGACCGTAACTGTCTTGTGTAATCCATTGTTTTAAATAAAAATTTTGATTTCTTTTATGAATTTTCAAATGACCGGATAAATATAGTATGCATATTTTTTATGAATTTTAGAAAAAGGATATTTTAAAAGTGTTTATGTAAACCCTAAATAATTAAAACGTGTAATGATTTTCAAAAAATGGTCTTCTATAATTATGTTCAGTACAAAATTTAGAGTCTAATAAGATCAACTTGATTTTTGATGAATAGAAAATTATGAATAGTGATTTTATGATTAGGATTAATAATGTGTCCAAATGGATTAGTAATCTCACTTAAAGAAAGTATTAAAATAATCTAGGCACTTTGATTAAGTAATGTGATCCAATAAAAAGGTTAAAAAACGGTTTCATAAATTATTATTCAAGTATTAGTTTTTTCAGATCAATAGTGTTTTTTAATTAAAATTTTAATTAAAAATATTTAGAAAATTATTTTTATAAAATGGACTTCATTTTTGAACTCAGAGCATCGATATTATGTTAAGGTAATTTTTGGGGATTTTTACGAAAAAAATAAATTCTCGATGAATCGTGTTTTAATTAAAAATTTAATTAAAAATATTTAGAAAATTATTTTTATATAATGGATTTCATTTTTGAAATCAGAGCATTGATATTTGGTTAAGGTGAAATTTTGGGACTATTCTGAGAAAGTTGAATTTTCGATGAATAGTGAAAATACAGTTTTTAAGTTACGGATGTTTAATGACATCATTTAATGATGTATTAAGTATGTAATCAATATTGTCGACTTATGAATATTAAGATAAGGTATGAGGTGTCCCAAGAGGCCAATACCATGGGCAAATACCATGGGCAAGCTCATGGTTTTTCCAAAACCACTAATGAGGTGTCCCTTGGCCATTAATGCCTTGTCCCCTCACTTTCCCTATAAATACCAAGCCATCCTCTCATCCATTCGACTCCCCACTCTCCCCCGACGAAGTTCTGGTCTCCTTACCTCCCAAGGAGTCCTCCCAAGGTGCCCCCAAGCCCTCAACGTCCAAACCATTGAGTTTTAAGAGTTACGTTTTAAGGTAAGGGATCCGATCTCTCTCTTTCTTTTCAAAAAATCTCTTTTATGTAATTTCTTTTATACTCCATGTTCTTATGTTAAAGGGTGTTCTTTTATACTCCTCTTACTTCCCTTTTCATGTTCAAATAATGAGGGATCCCCTCTTACTCTCATTATTTCGTTTTATGATGTTTTAAGTGGCGCCGTTAGGCTGCCAATATTTTTGTAACAGATTCTTTCTCCCTTCTCATTTTTCAAGATCTATTATCATGTAAAGTATTTCAAGTTCCTTTTTATTATGTTGGGGTATGATCTCTAAATTTTTCATACTGATATTTTATGATCATATGATGAGAGATCCCATTTTATCTCTTCAAATCCGTATTTTGAAGTTTTATGTGGCGCTGTTAGGCTGCCGAATTTTTAAGTGGTTCTTCACACTTCTCGTTTTGAAGTTCTACTTTCATGTCAATTCTTTCAAGTTCCTTTTTGTTATGTTTGGGTATAATATCTAAATTTATCATACTGATCTTTTATGATCATATGATGAGAGACCTCATTTGATCTCTTCAATTCAGTATTTTGAAGTTTTAAGTGGTGCCGTTAGGCTACCGAATTTTTAAGTGGTTCTTTACCCTTCTCGTTTTGAAGTTCTACTTTCATGTCAGTTCTTTCAATTTACTTTTTGTTATGTTGGGGTATGATCTCAATATCTATCATACTGGACTCTTATGGTCATATGATGAGTTACCCTATTTGATCTCATCAATTCATTTTTTATTGAAGTTTAAGTGATGCCGTTAGGCTGTCGAATTTTTAAGGGATTCTTTCACCCTTCTCCATTTAAAAGTTCTAATTCCATGTCAAGTCTTGCAAGTTCCTTTTTATTATGTTGGGGTATGATATCTATATCTATCAAACTGATATTTTATGTTCATATGATGAGAGACCTTATTTGACATCATCAATTCCTTTTTGGTTGAAGTTTATGTAACGATGTTAGGCTTTCGAATTTTCATAAGAGAAATCTTATTTTTGTCTTCCTTTCATGTATTTCATTTCATATGGAATATTTTCAAATTTCATTACCATGTTCTTAAATCCCTTATATTCTGTCCCTCTAATTTTTTATGGGTCATTTATCATTGTTTGACCCATTTCCCCTCTCTTTTAAACGTTTTCTAAAACCCTGTAACGTAGTCGTTGTGCTGCAGAATTTTCGTCTCAAAATGCCTCTCTCTTTTCTAAAAATTACTTCATGTTATTAAGTGAATACTCAATTATCTTATTTCTACAGGGTTATTCACTTATATACAAAAATGTTATATTTTAAATTTTGGTATTTACATACATGATACCCGCTTTCCCTTTCCATGGGTTTAATGTGATGTAAAGATCATGTCTTTAAAGCAGTTTTTAAAACGTTATGATTATGAAATTAAACCCATTTCTTTTATGCTATATGGGTTATTTATGAAATCTTTGATTATGATATTTGTGTCTCACATGATAATAAAGGAAAATTTAAGGGTGAACCCTGATAGCACTCCAATGCATTGGGTAATGATGTAACCACTAGATATTACAATTTTCACGATACTTTGGTGAAGAACCTTGGTAATTTTCAAATGACACCTTGGGGACGGACCTTGGTGATATGTTCATGATTGTCTATGTTAAATGATGTAGCCACATATTCAAGTTATGAAAAAGTTTTAATTTTATTTTGATATGCATCATGATTTCATTTTCATGCCTTAAAGTTCTTTTCATGACTTTATTGATGTATCTCAAGTTCATATGTAAAATGTTTCACTTGTTTCCCTTGCTGGGCCTTCTTCTCACCCTTTCATTTGATCTATGTCCCCAGGTTATGAGATGCAGTATTGAGCCTAGGGTTAACATGAGGATAATCCTTTCAAGTGTTTAAGAAGAATGTTTTTTTTGTTTCATGTTTTATGTTCCTTGTTTCCAAGACACTAAACCTTAAAGATCCTCAGTTCCGTGTAATGGAATGAAAGTTATGTTATAAAAAGACAGGATTCTATATAAGCTGTTTGGTTTGGATTCTAGAAAGTGTATGAGCAGATCCATTAGTACTAATTAAAAATGGGATAGTGATGAATCTGGAAAACCCATTAAGTTTATGTTTTATAGAGTAATTATAACTACTTTCATTTACTTAACTTCTTCTAGGAATGATATATTGATCAAATCGTTTTTATGTGAAACATGTCAAGATAATCCTAAAGGGAGTCGTTTTAATTTGGAAAAATAATTTTAATATACATAAAAGTATTTTTGAATTCTGGTTAGTTTTATTCCAAAAAAATCTTTAATTTTTTTAGTTACTATTATTCTCACATTTGAGGCTCCAAGATTGATTAGAAAAGTAGATCAATAATGGTTCATTCTTTGGTAAAATTTTAGCTTTATAAAGTTTAAATAAAACAATTATATATCTTTACCTATATATGAGGATGAATATATAGCCACTTATAATTTTTAGGCTCGTTATCTTTTGATCAAGGAAAAATTTTGTGATTTAGATTCATATTTTGATTAAATTTATATTCATCATTACAATACTTTTAAAATTTCAATATCTAAGAATCCTTTACACCACCCTAAAACAAATCAAATAGATTTAATATTTCATTTCATTTGAGTGGATGTTAATGAAAGGAAGTATTATCTTACATTTTTTCTGAAGAAAATAATTAGATTCCATATTCACCAAACCATTGGATGCTATATGTTTTTTTACAATAATGATTTATCTTAGAATGTTGGAAGACTAAATGTATAACTTTTTACTTTAATGTTTTTACAAAAAATATTTTTCAACGAATAATATATGTATATTTTTAAAATATTAGACAATAGTTGATTTAGTACGGGAATTCCATTGTATGATGCATTAAGGTTTAAAATATTTTTTTTGTTTTTCTAAATTTTAAATAGGATAATATAAATTTAGTAAGTGTTTATTAAAACAAGTTTTGGAATTTTTAAAATGATCGTTATTATAATTTTAAAAAAAGTTGGGATTTTTTATGACTATACATGGTTTAATCATTTATTAATAAATTAAAAATCATCACATTTTTTAAATAAATTACAAACTAAAAATTATGTTGAATTTTTTTTAAATTATATTTTTAAATTTGTTGATGATTTAATGTTTTAGTTACATTATCCAATGAGAGAAATATTGTTTTATTTTATTACAGATTACACAAAATTTATACCATGGTCATATGTCTAGTGTGTTAATTGTTTTATTTAAAATCATGGTTTATTAATTTTATAAATTTTTTTTGAATTTAATTATATTAATAATATACCACCTTTATTGATCAAAATGTAACATTTAGAAATCTATAATTCCAGACAATGTAAGGAAACTACAACATTATCAATTGATTACTACATATAAAGGTTTATCTTATGCACTCTAGATGGTGTGGATTTTTAACAAACATTGAATGAATGAAAAAAGTGGTATATTTACTAACCTCTAGGGGAATTTAAAATTATCCTAGGATTATATTCTATAATTAGGTAAGTCCACCAATAGAATTTGTTGGCCTCGTCTTGGCGGATTTTCTTGGTTTGTGCTATTTTTGGCCACCCATGTTCCCTAGTTCGTAGTTCTTGTTTTCTTGTACACTTTTGTGACCTAGATCATTGATATATTGAATAAAAAATTTATGGTTAAATTTATATTTTATTTTCCATCATTTACTCTTATTAATCTTAATATTCAATATAATTATTTTTTTAATATATTAAAATAATAAATTACATATTTTATTCACCATTTCATGGTCATGTTTTTACTCATATATTTATTTATTAAACTTATTTTTAAATTTTGGTTAGCCTTATAAATTTTTCTATAATCATATGTAACATTTTTTGTTACCATTATATAACATATGTCAATTTTATATTACCCATACATAATTTTTTTTCCAAAAGTTACATGGAATTTCTGTTTTGTTCCTTATAATTACATAATCATTAAAGTACACTTACATAGCCTACATAATTTGGGGTTTTCCTTTAAATGTTTTATATGTTCCACTTATTATTTCTATGAAAAATTATTATTAACCTTACATAAGGAATATAATTTTCCTATTATCATTATATAAAATATTCTCTCATTTGTTTGAGTGGTAATAAACCTCTTTCACTAGACAATGGTACCTTGAATTATGTTTGGGGATTAATTGATGATTTTTACCACAATATAAAAAATATTAATAAAGGTAATATGATTCCATTTTATTTCTAATTAATGGTTAAATGTATGATAAAAAATTAGAAAACACCCACACAGAGAAGATTCATGGGGTTTCGGTTGAAGAATAGTAACCATTATTTTATTTTCTATAAATTAATGTAAAGGAAAGTAGTGGATGAATATAAATAAATAATTTTATGACAATAATGATTCATTGGTTTAATATACCAAATCATAGTTGTTTTTGAAAAAATTTCATGTTCTGTATCTATTCAATAAGGGATGAAAATCAAATCTCCACACTAGATTTTTTCATCGACATCTACAAATAAGAAAGTTAGTTTTATTTTTTTTAATAAAGTGTGTGTAATTCAAATTTCAATCATACTTATAAATCCATTCAAAAGATACTTTCTAGTTATTCTCACCTGATAAAATCTTAATCACATAGGTTTGTTTTTTCTTATATAATAGAATAGGTTTTTTTTGCACCTTCCAAAGTCTGAGTGATAGGTCAGTACAATTAATTATTAAATATTGAGTTTTTTCATGAAACTATAAAAGGAAATGGCCTGGTCTACACTTTAATAGACTAGGTTGAGACTAAACCAATAATATACTTCTTCCCTATTTGTTTTAGTGATTACCCGTCCTCTTAATACATTAGAGGGGATTTAATAGAAATGTAGTTTTACAGTGAACCAAAATACTAAAAAAATCATGTTTTATATTAATTTATTTTTATACTGATGCATAATTAGTTGAACACTACACTCACATTCATTTTTTAATGTATTTTTATAAATAACATAACGATAATTCTTGGATTATGTATATAAAATTAGAATTTTTATTTACCTCCCCTAGTCCATCATTCCTTCTATAAATCTAGTGAAATAATTCCCCACCCATAACTGGAGAAGAGACCACTAAGGATGGGGAGTTTTAGGATGACAAGGTCGATATGGATCCTGATGTTCAGGAAATATCTATGTTGAATCCTTATATGTTGTAGAAACCCAATTACATACACTCTAATAAACTCAATAGGATTAGAAATATACTCTTACATTAATTAGAGTCTAATAAAATCCAATTATACTAGAGGAATGGATGAGGAATATACATTTTATGGTAAAATTAAAAATGGAAGATAAGTGGATTAATATATTATGCTCTCCACCTTTCTAAGGATCTCTTTAAAGTACTCATCGATTTCATTTTAATCCCAAAATATTTTGAGGTTCTGGTTATATAAATTGAGGTATATCTTGGAGATAATGACTATATAGAATGTTACATAGTTATCTACTTCATAGATAGAGACTATAAAGTTTCCATATAGGGACACATATAACCATTATCCATTTTTGGAAAGCTAGATAAAATCCATTTCTATCATGATATCATAGACAACGAATCAGAAATAAACCTCATATTATCCGGGAACCATTGATTATTAAGAAATAGTGAAGTACAATTGTATCCCTATAATAAAAAACTCAAATGGTTTAGAAATATTATGTAGAAACCATTTTTCCAAATAAATCTCAGAACAAAGCTCGGAGACCTCATATCTGACACTAAATCTGTGATTGTATACAATGACACATCTTTTAATGATTATTTGGGATGTTTTTTGCCTCATTTTCAACTACCATTTCCTTCATCATAAAATTTGTCCCTCACATACTATATTAATAAAAAATTCCAACTGATGTATAGTGATAATACACCCATTGAGTCCTGTGAATATCAATATATAGAAACAGTTTTCTATAAAAGTTAATGGAAGCATTTAGTGAAGAATAAAACCCAAATTTATTTGGTTTTAGATCTTATAAACTAGTCGAATGACCTCGATAAAAAATATGTTATTAAAATAAATCATATTGTAATAATCACATACGTTTAAGAAGTCACTAGGTCACACATATATTGTCTAAAAGTTTAAATAATTTAATATATTTTTAATAATATGTTTGTCAAGAATATATTCCATCTAAAAATACATGGTCAAAAGAGCATAAGACGACCCCCCACCAATACATATCAACATTACCCTAGAGTTCCTCTATTTGTGGGAATGTCTAACCAAAATATAAGCCACATTGTTGATGCTAATTAATCTTATAGAACTAAACCCTTTGAGAAGGTGGTGGGCTCAATTCTTGGGTCTATTTCTCCTCATCCTCAAGATATTATTTGTGCTGACTTAACATCACCAAGTGGGATTAGTGTATAATTATAGTGAGACTAAAAGTACCACATATTATATTGATGCCTCATTTTTATTAGGATATATTGAGTACATTGTTTAATCGTGATTTAAGGTTACCTTCACATCATCAACATGAGTCTAAATTCCCCCATATCATCTCTAAAGTCTTAGGATGTCAGTGCATCATCTTCTTCTGATGATATGTACGAGGAAAGAAAAAATATATACGGATCCCCTTATATCAGAACCCATATAATCTAGATGCTCCTTCCCATTATTTTATGAAGAGGTACACATCCTAAGATATCCTTCTAAATTTTCAAATCCCTCTTCATCCCCCACATTTGATGATATTTGGTAAGTGTAAGGATTGGAAGAAGATCTCAAAGATTCCCCTCCATCATTTATGGAATGAATCTCTACCATTATTGATATAATCTGGTAATTGAATCATGATATGAATGAAAGTTCATATCCCACATTGATAAGAGTATTTATGTCCCCCAAATAGAAATAGACATATATATCCTTCCTCAAATATCCCTAGTATTTATTTTTATGGAAATACACATTGATATCTTGATTCAATCGTGATGTGTCCATCCATAATTTGGGACTTATAGATGATATTCATGGTTATAAACAAGTAAGTGTGAGAATTTATCCAAACAACATTTCTAAAGTTGAATTGATGTTGATAGGATTATCAAATGAATTTTTATTTGGGAATTTTAAAAACAAAAATGGCTCACTAACGTCACCCAACCAAGAAAAAGAATGATAAAATTAGGGTTTTCAATAACTTCATATATATCAACTAGTACAAACTAAATAATGACTTTCCAATCCTGATCATAGATATTTTTATTTATAAAATGGTTATTTTATGAGTACTCCTACTCATGGATGGGTATTTAAGATACAAAAATATCTATATAATCTCAAATACACAAATCCCACTAATTTTATAGAACCCCAAGGGTTGTATTTCTATCAAGTCATTCCATTTTTCTTAAAGAATACCAACACCAAAAACCAATATTCTATGGATCATATATTAAATACCCTCTTGAAGAAAACTATAGAGTACTAAATTGGTGAGTTGGTATTCAGATTTGGAAGGTGTTGTGATTATCTTATAGATATTAAAATATTTTTCAACAAATTGTCTCAACACAGACTAAAGATAAATCCCGTGAAATATGCATTTGGGTTACAATCATCGAAATTCCTTATTTCATGGTTAACATCTTAGTATAAAATTCAAACATAACAATAAAATGGAATTACTTCACATGTTTACTCTTCTAAACAGTAATGAGTCAATAGGGATCCTAGGATATCTCACCTATACTAAGTTATTCATAGATAACCTCAAAAATAGTTAATTACCATTAAAAATTTTATGAATAAGGGAGTAAACTATCAATTAGATAAATATCATCATAGGAACATTATATATCTCAAGAAGTAAATAATTCACCCTCTATTCTTAATTTTGTTGGTAAAGGTAAAGCCACTCATCATATAGGTGGAAACTACAGAATGATCTTGGGGTGAAATATTTAATCAGAAGAAATATATGGACAAGGGAAATAGTATCTAAAATATTAAAGAAAAAAGATTTGATATTAATCATTTTTTATGATATTTAGTAGAGTTTCCATGTGGTAATATTTTTTGTGTAGAAACTGAGAAAATATATACAGAAAAAAGAGGTCTATTTGGACTCTCATATTGGATAGCTCAAATTTATCCTCATTCCTCCACTATTAACTTGACCGTTAGTATGTTGGGTGGTCATATTAAAATAGTTTGAAATTACATTCATGTATTATAATTTATTTAAATGTGAGGAATTTTCATATTATATTATAGCACATTGTATCCTAGAAAGTATATCGGTTAATAGGGAACTCTCGGATAAACTGGTTTCTCCATTTCAGATGCTCACTAGTTATTTGAGATAAACATTGATATTGCCTCTAGAATAAAAATAAGAAAAATAATGGAAAATATAAATTTCAAAAGGGTTGACTTATTTATTTTCATCATCTATCTATTGAAATTAGTTCTGCCATAGTCCTTTATGTTTTCAAAGGGTTGCATCGACAATAAAGAAAAATACCAATTCCTTATCTTTATATTAGAGTTTTCCCTATAGATACTAGTTAACCACTTTAATACGAGGTTTCTCTTAATTATTTTGAATAATCATATTAATGGTTTATATTAGATTAATTAAGAATAATAAACCCCCCTACTTGTTTATGTATAAGGGCTAACCAAGAAATTACCTTATAAAACAAAACTATATCACGTATTGTGTTAATAGAACACATGTACTGATGAATTGACTAATCCATCCCTGACCCTATAAGATCTAGATCAGGGGGAGATAGTCATATAAATCATAGATTATAATGTGTAATATCCATTAACAAATAATGAAATGGAAGAAATAAATTAGATCCACACAACCCATGATCAAGGAGAGAAAAAACCATCAATGACATATACAAACATTTAATAGATGACCGCTATAATGTAATATCTTTAAAGGGTAACTATTCCATCAGACCAAGTAAATAATGTATAGATCGAATGATGGGAAAAGAAAATTTTCCTCAAATATGCCATGGATTCCCATAAATTCAAAAACAAAATTGTCTTTGTTGGTGTTCGCCTCATCTACTTAGATGGAGTAAAAACCCATGATGTTTTGCAAGAATTACAGGTAGGACCCTATAGTAATTATCAGTTTGGATAAATGATCTCTCATAAAATTAAGAGGCTTGGATACTTATGGTCAATGATGATACAAAACATTAGGGATATCACTAAGAAGTTTCATTCTTTCCAGGGAAATGTCAATCCCATCCATTAACCCCTAGAGAAATTGTATATTTCTAAATAATTTTTTATTTTTTACATATAATTAATAGAAGATATGGGGCTATAGTCCCATAAATATCAATCCATCTTAAGTATATCCTTTATTCTGCTAACTTTTCCACTAAACTTCTCAAGGCTATACACCTCAAAGTGGTCCAAAAAATGTTGTTATTAATTTCATTAAGGTAAACATAATCACAATATTTAGTTACCCTTACATGATATTGATGGATAAAAACCCAATATCTATTCAAAAATGTTTAAAAGGATTTATGGGGAATGAAACATTATGTATAACCACTCATCTTCCAATCATGTAGTTGAAATGGATAGATAGAGGCCTTCAATAAAAATCTATTTAATATATTTTGAAAATATGGTGTATAATGTTAATAACTATTAGTTTAATATACTCCAAGATATGTTGTGGTATTATCATCCCACAACCCCTACTTCATAAGAAAACCTATATTTACAACTATAAAATTTAAATTCATCATTATCCATAGAGGTTCTACTTCCCTCACTTTTTTCTGAAATTTTCTACCAATTATCAATATATGAATTGTACTAGAAGTATGTGGATGATCTAGAATGCCTCAATGATAATATTTATTCCTACTACAGAACCTAATAATATATAATAACTATTTTTTATATGTTTTTAATAGTAAATTCCACCCATGCTCATTCATCCATAGAGAATCAGTTCTGTCTCTCAAAACTCTAATGATAGCATGGAAGAAACCTCCCAAACTCAAGAAAGGTGTGAATGAATATATTACATACTATATTGATATACTCTAAAGGATCTCAATACCAAATCACAATGGATGGATAGTGAACCACAAAAGACACTACTGTATAGTTTCTCAAGATGTACATTACATAACTCCACATTGGGTTTATATCATCCATGATCCAAAACACTAAACTACATAGAATAAATTCCTAACTATATGATTATGAACTACCAGGAACTAATTCCAAAATATTATAACCATAATAAAATGAAATTTTTGTTTACGTAACATGATATAAAACTACATAGAAAGGTCTATGTTTTATGATATTAAACAACTTGGAATATTTCATGGCCACATTACCTAAAAGTAGATTATATATCCTTATTATATGATGTTAAAATGAATTGTTAATATCCATACTATAATAATATCTCATGATATATAGTATATCTATCAATTACATCATATTTATTACACATAGAATGATTCACATGATATTATAGGTTACAGTTGATTGATTTGGTAAGCATTACTAGATGAACTATATTCAAAGTAATGAAGGCCGGTCCTTTTAGATAAATATTAAATTGAATGATTCAAAGTAAATAAAACAATAATTTAAACAAATATGAGTGGAACATATTCTATAGAATTATCACACAACATGAGAGCATGATTCATGTTGTAAGTCTTAATGTATGGGTCCTTCCTTTTATTAAACCGCACTAATAAAAATTCTCATATTGCATCAAACATACTAATGGTATAATGACACATATTTATAATAAATTTTATTTAAATATTATTTTATAAATAACCATATAAGATAATCATTAAAATAATAATTAATAGAGTTTTTTGAGAAATAAATACAACAACCATAATAAGAAAATTAATTATTTTAAATATCTATAATGATCTCTTATATTCATTGGAGATCCAAATACTAGATAGGATAACTTAGAGATATAAAAAATAGTGTGTTGAGATGTAATCTCATTGAGTCATAAATCATATTATGAATGATATATATAAGATAAAATTAATATCATTAATACATAAAATAGAATAATATCAGGGAATCACGTCAGGTAAAGTAATATAATATAAGATTGTGAAATAAAAGTAATGTGAAAACAACATAAAACTTGACATCATAAGCATAAGTTAAGGCTCACCACAAAGAAATTATACCAAAGTGTTCTAGTAAAACTTCCCATGCACCATATATGGAATATCATGAGATTAAAAAGTCACCCAATGCATTGGATTTCTATCAGGATACACCATTAATATTTTTAACTTTATATGTTCAATATATATCATATAAAAACATAACATATCTCATCATTTCATTCCCTTTATTCTAGAATGTAGGAATTATTAAATATGTCCTCAATAAATGAAGTATATTTATATTTAGTTTAATATACATGAATTAAAATAGGAATCTGTATTCAAAACACAAATGTAATGGAATATAAATCGATAGATAATTTTAGGAAGAAAATGGGTCTACATAAAATTTTATATAAGGGATTATTGAGAGAAGAAGGTAGTATCTCATTTTTTGGAATATTTTTGTATGTAATGGAATTTTCATAAACACAAAATAATATAATAAATAGAGAATCACAATTCTTATTATAAAGGAAGTTCTAGAAAGAAAAATAGGAAGTAGGGAACCCCTTTTCCTTGAGAGTTTTCTTCTTAAAGATTGATAAGAGATCATTTAAACCTTAAAAACTTTTCGGCAGGCCTCCTAAGGGATATAATTAGAGAAACATTGTGATCAAAGGCTTTGGAGTTAAATGGAATGAGAGATTGAGTGTGTATTTATAGAAAAAATATGTGAATTCTTTATTTATATAAAAATATAGTCCTTGTAAATATAGTTAATAAAATATGAAAACCCATTGCCTTATCATTAGTTTTCCCACGGTATTTTCCAAGGAGTGGTTTTTAGTAATTTAAAATACTAAGTATCAATGTTATTTAAAAAATAATATTTTGGAGGTGGAATGGATTCATTTTTTAAAATAACTGTTTTTAGAACCATTAAAATATATTTTAGGTTTTGGATAATTCATTATATGTTTTCTAAAATTAATATTACCACTTTAAAATACATTATTTTAATAAATAATACATTTTTTTACAAAACCCTATATATTTATTATTAAAAAAATTTATTTTCTTATGATTTCATAATATTGACTATATACATATACCGTATTTATTTATTACTAAAATATGATTATCTCATAAAATTATGAAAAATTCACAATTGAATTTTTTTTGGAATTTTAATTACAAATATAAATCCATTTTCATAAAATTAAAATTATAAAATAATGGAATTTTTATTTTAAATAAAATCATATATTAAATTGATAAAAAAATTATTTAGAATAAAACCATTTATTTTGTTATTAGCGATTAAATCTAGTTATGTTATCACATCTTAATTACTGTGCATTTTAAAAATAATTATTTATAAATTTAAAATAATATAATGTAATGAAATTATTCTTCCAGTTAAGTGTATTATGATTTTAAATACATAATTAATAAATATATTTTAATGAAACAAACTATATAACCAATGATTATAATGTTATGTCACTATCCTTTTATATTTATAAAAACTACATCCTCAAAATATTTTTGATAATAGAACATTATACATAAGAGGAATTAAATATGTTTCAAAATTTAATTTTATTAAAAAAACATGTTACTTAACAATTTTGAAAGTAAATTTTTTCCTAATAATATTGATATATAATATAATAAAGACTATTTAAAAATTAAAAAAACTATAATTTAAGTAAAAATACACGATAAAGTGAAATTTCAGGGTGAAAATGATATTTAGTCATTAATTATATGTTTTTTTATAAACTGATTTATGTAAATATGTTATAACATTGTGACTTTAAAAACATGTTTCATATTTTGTTAATAATTATATTATAATGAATTAATTTTTAGGATTTTTTTAAACTAAAACGTAATGTATTTATAAAATCATATATGTAAAAAAGAATCATGAGTATTGTAAAATTTTCAAAAAAAACATTTAAATAAATAAAATTCCATTATACTTGAATTAATATTTTAATGAAAAACCAATAAAAGAAACAACTTAATAGGTTTTTTCATATATAAATTCTTGGTTAAAATTATTAAAATAAAAAACAATGAAAGAGATTTAATATTTTCATATTTTATAAAAATATTCACTAGAAAATTTTAATATTACTTTATACCCTCTTAAACATATCATATACTCATAAATCTAGTCAAACAATCATAAAATATATTCATACATATCTTTTAATATGAATATTAATGGGTATTTTCATTCCTTATTCACTTTTGGAGGCTCAAAGGTGCATCAGGTTATTCCCATGAGTGGATATAATGCATCACAAGGTTTATAAACTATTGTAATTCTTATACCCATCCAAAAAAATGAAAACTTGGTTGAAATGCTTATCAGAAATAATATATTTTTATATGTGATCGTAGAATATGAACTTATAATTTTTATATAAAATAAAAAAAATGTTTTCTATAAAACCGTTAGACATTATTTGATTGGAATGTCTCTAAACATTGTTGATTTAAAAAATATATAAAATAATAACTAATTTGTTAAAATAATATAGATATATTATGGTCATATATCACCCTCTATTAAATGTTTATAATGATTTTAGAGAACATTTTTTTGTTTGTGACATAGTGAAAGTTTAATATAGTCAATTGAAGTAATTTCCATACTGAGTAGCATACGAATTTTTTGCTCTTTAAGATATAACTAAATTACTTGAAATACATATCATAATATTAAATAGTAAGAATTAAAATGTATATGTTATAAAGTAGCATTAGAATGATTTGAATTCAGGAAAATGTGGAAGGATCACTTGAACTTTATTTTTCAAGAGTGATTTCAAATAAATCATCTCGAAGGGATAAGATAATTTTGTGATATTTCCTTCCTTCCATAATGATAAATTTTTTTAATATATTGAATAAAAATATTTCAAAACGAAATTAATTATATTTTATTGAATTATAACATGTCAAATTACCTCATATTTCCAAACATTAACAAAAATAAAGGAAAAAATCGGGTAGAGTGTATTCATACTAATAATTATATAAAAGGTAAACTATTATCTTAGAAGGAAGAAATCATAAATGACATATATATCATATCTTATGAATTTATTAGTCTCTATCTAGGATATACAAGGCTTACTTCATATTTATTTATCTAAAATAACATTAAAATTAAATCCATTATAATGTTTTATAAAGAACGTATTAATTATCTAAAGAATATCCCTAAGGAGTGTCTGTATTGTGCGTAGTCATAGGATCACTCATCGTGTACCAAGTGAAGTTTTAGTTGATATTATTCCATCATGTTTTCAAGGTGATTAACCATGGTTTCATATATTCCACATCCACAACCATATTCCAATATCCTGACATGGATGTAATTTATGGGAAACCATAAACTTAATAATTTAACAAAACCATATGATATTTTCCTTAAAAATATACCAAGATTTTTATCTAATTTTTTCTAGTCAAAATTCCTAAAAATAAATAGACATTTTATTTCATAAAACTATAAAAATTCATATTTATAATATGTTTTATTTTATGATTTTTAACATAAATATCTGTAAAATAAAAAATCAGTAGTCTAATGTTCATGTTTATTTTGATAATTAGATACATATTCCATAAAATTGAAAATAAAAAATTATCATTATTTAATATATTTATGATGATCTCTTAGAATTTATTGATATGCTAATACTAAATTTGATAACATATGGATATACATGAGAGATTTGTGAGTTAAAAGGGCATGTAAAGTATCAATCAAAGTATAAATAAAACATATGAAAAAAAAAATCATATCTAGATAATTTATAAGAGAATAATATCATAGAAGAATGGAATTTTAAAGATGAAATAATATTATTATAGAATAAAATTAATGTGGCATAAAACATTAATTCCTAAACATATTTCAAGGAAAATCACCAATAAGTAATAACATATTTTTCTTGACAATCATCCCCTGAAATTTATGAGGTATATCATGATATGAAATCATTACCTAATAAAATTGAGTACTATCAGTGTTCACAAATCATACTTTTCACTTTACATGGGCTAGATCAACCATAAAACATAATAATTAATTTCATAATTTCAATCCTAGGATTATGGAATGCGGGTTTCATAAATAGAAGTCCCCAATAAATTATGTATATTTAAATAATGGTGAATACCTACGAATAAAATTGGTTTGGGTATTTACAACACTAAACAAACGGCATGGAAATGGAGAAATGATTGTTTTAGCATAACGAGTCTACAAAAATGATTATTGAATGGATTAATGAGATAGGGAGGTAGTTTAACATTATTTGGGAACAATTTGGAATGTAATGTTTTTTTCATAACCTCGATAAAACATAATCAATTGTGAATAAAAAGGATTATTATAATGGAATTACTTAAATGTAAAATAAGAGGGAGAGAACCCCAAACCTATAATATCTTATTCATAACACTTTTAAGGAGATATTTGGAATAATAAGAACTCCTTGGGAGGGATATTGAGAGATAAAATGAAATTCAATTAATTTATCAAGGCTTTAGATTGATGATTAATGGAATAATGTGTTAGGATTAATTGAAAAAGAGGTGGAATTATTTAGTAATTTTTTAACTTATGCCTTATATATCTCGGTAATAAAAATTCAAATTTATTAGCCTTTGCATGGTTTTTTCCAATGGTATTTTAATAGGGGGAGTGGTTATTAATATTTAAATAGGTTAGAGAATAATTTTTTTAATTAATAGTATTTTTTAGGTGGAAGTGATTCCTATTTAGAAAGATTTTTTTTAAACATTTAATAAATACATTATGTTTTGGAAGATTCATTATACGTTTTGGAAATTGGTCTTATAAATTTTAAATAAATTTTTTCAAAGAATAGTACTATTTTAGGTTGAAAATATTATTATAGTATTGATTACATAACTTCTATGTCATTATGATGTCATTATACTTACTGTATATTTATATTGTATTAATGTTTTACCCAAAAATTTAATTGTCTTGAAAAAATATAAAAACATTCCATTGGATAATTTCAATATATTGTTTCCAAATAAGAATTTTTTCTTTCAAATTTAAATTAAAAAATTTAGGAATTTATATTTTAAATAAAATAAAATAATACATTGTAAAAAATATTTTGAATAAAACCAATTATTTTATACATGTATTATTATTTTATGTTTGATAAATAATTATATATACATTAAAAAATTTAATTTATGAATTTTTTTTTCTAATTATATAGAATTTATCTTTTAAATTGATATCTAAGAAAACATTTTTAGTGAAACAAACTTAATGCAATAATAATACCATATTATTTTAATAGTCATTAATATTTATAAAAAAAATATTATCAAAATATTTTTGGATCATAACACAATATAAATTAAAGGAATGAAATTTAAAAAATAATAATAAATAATTCTTAATTTCAATTTATTAAAAAAACATGTTACTTAAGATTTTAAAAGGTATTTTTTTAAAATAATATATTCATAGAATACGGTAAAAACCGTTTAAAAACTAAAATAAATATGATTTAATTAAAAAATTCAGGATAAAGTGTTAATTTAGTATGAAAATTATATTTATTCATTTATCATTTTTAATTTCGTTAAATGATATGTGGAAATAAGTTATAACTTTGTGACTTTTTTAACATTTATAATTCTATGTTAACCATTATATTATAAAGAATTAATTTTTATAAAGTCATAAAACAAAAAATTAATGTACTTATAAAGCTCTCTCTATATATCAAAAATCATGAGTAAGCTAAAATATTTTAAAAATAATTTTTCTAAAAAAATACAGTATACTTGAATTAATATTATAATGAACTAATTTTATTGGAAACATCTTGGGTGTTTAATATTTACATTAATTCTTATTTAATATAATTTTTTAATAAATAAACAGTTTTAAAATTTACATGTTTAATAAAAAAATTATTACAAATCTAGGATTTTACCAGTGTCTTGATTCATGATGTTTCATGATACAAATTGATTACTGGATCTCCAATTATAGGATTGGATGTAATTTCCCATCACTCTAATACCCCCATTCTCCATACAAAATAGCTGGATTCATATAGCTGATCTCATTCCATGTTTTTTCAACATCCACTAGTTTTCCCTGTGAAAATTGTTCCACATATTCAAATCATCTTAATTATCACAAATTAAACTATATAGATAAGGACATTTTTGGATAACCCTAACTTGTAAAACTCTACTATAATTTACTCATGAAAGTAAACATTATGGAATAAAAAATTCTTCCTTACACGACCTCTCTGATCATTTGGGATGGTCTACTTGTGAGACCCATTTTCCTTACATGAGGGTTAGATCGATGTAAGAGTTTGTAGTTCATATTATATTATAACATTTAATGATATTTGAAAATATTATATACCCTTACATATATTATAACTCATAATGGATTCATTCTTATTAATACAAGATGCATAGTGACACCCAAATAACTTATCCAATGTCCAACCCTAAATTTCAATCATATTTACACTTTTTATTGATACTTTGAATATCTAATTCACATCATGTTTCAAAACCATGGGTATAGTATTAATATGATTCCATATTATTCTTAATACATTATAGATTCAAGCATGACATTTTTATATCCTTCAAGACCTAAAAATTCATATAGTATCATATATTGTGTGGCCAAATTTTCGTGCACAATATCTAGATCCCTAAAAGAACATAATCAATTCATGAGTTATTGTCGTTGATTTAATTATAAAATTACCCCCCCCCCTCATGTGTGTGATACTAATCTACATAGGTTCCAAAACATATATTTTATAATGAACCTACACTAAGAAATAATTCCCCCATATGTAAGATCATTTCCCCCCCAGGAGTATCTACTTTTTTTGGATATTCTCCATTAATGGTTGCAACTAACAATCCGTGTGTCATGGTTTACCTAACTTATTAACATATCATTACTATATACCTATAAAAAACATATATCTTGATTACCATACCATGATACATATAGTGATACCTAAAATCACTCTTTTGGATCTAGTTTAGAATCATTGCTGTTTTACCATTGGTGGTCAGGTGCTTACCCATGCATAGTAGACTTATTATAATCACTTGACAGTAACAATACTGAACAAATAGCCTCTAAAAATGGTTTTTAACCATTGGTATAGGTCCCAAAACCATTGGTATAGCCTATACTAATGGTTTGGAGTTTGTTTGGTTGAATTGGTGTTGGGGTATACCTATACCAACATTTTTTGGGAAAACTTTTTGGATAGGTAATGTAAAAATAAAATATGTTGTAGGGGTTTGAACCCATGACCTCCACCTTATATATCAAAAACCTAACCAACATTCTAGAATTATCTTTGTGAATATATTTGGATATATATATATATATATAATTTATATATTAATTTATTTGATGATATTTGACAAAATAAAGAATAAAAAATAAGGGTATTTATAATAATTGTTTTGAGAACCATTGGGATAGGCACTCAAATATTTGGGACCTATACCAATGGTATTGAAAACCCATTTGTATAGGTGTTGTAAAAAAAATACCTTTCTCAAAAGTTTTAAAAATCCATTGGGAAATCCTTATATCTCATGTCGTATCCCAACGATTATGAAGAACCATTGGGATATGACCCTCTATCCTAATGGTTTTTTCAAACGGTTGGGATTGGCACCTGAATTTTTTGGATATATCCCAATGGTTTTACAAAACTATTGAGATGACCTTATATCACATGTACTATCCAAAGTTTTATGAAGAACCATTGGGATAGGAACCCTAATTTTTTGGATCAATACAAATAGTTAAACAAAAAAATTGATATAGCCTTATATTACTTGTATTATACTAATGGTTATGAATAACCATTGTGATAGGACCTTTTTCCCAAAAAAATGAAACTATTGGGATAGGGGTGTTGGTTTAGTAGGATTTTTTGTATTGTAATTTGAAACGTCCAAATATTTCCCCTTTACATGAGTCATATCTATATAGATACTTCATAATAACTATGTGTAGCCTGATTCTTGGGGTTTTAGGATATGTTGTGGCACCTAAATCTCTTATAGTTGAATCAACCCCAAATGTACATAAGTATTAACACCAATAGCATCTTACTGTTTTGGGTGATATCCATTCACAATTGGTTTTTAAAATGGTTTATATAGTAGGACCACATAATAATTACATGTGACTTGATTCCCGTAACATGGGATATATAGGGACGCTTGGATTCTCTATTTTGGGTATAGTCACAAATCCTTATGATTTTACTCAAGGTGTACATTAATGTCAGGTTCTCAAATTTCTTAACTATATGAAATTAAAAATTATGGTACATCTCTTTATTTTACAAACCAAAAATAAAGACCACCAATTTCCTCATAACATTAATTAAAACTACATGACAAGTGGCATACTGTGCATGACATCAAAAACATAACAGGAAGGTTTATTGGTGATAATTGTGATCCTTACTTGAGATCCAGATCAGTGTATATTTTTCTAGTGTAATAATTCTCCATTCCATAATATGGAATTCCACAAAAAATCCTCATATCTATGTAATAACCTTATTTTTATATGGATATCGATTTTTATAATAAAAATCCATGGTTTTATTCCTATTATCAGGGGATATGTAGTGAAACTAGAATAGATAATTAGGGACCTAGAAATGAGATCCCTAATATTCAACTTCCTATTACTATATGGTCCACTCATTCACATCAAGTCTTGTTTCATTATACTCTATACTAAGATTTAATTTCCTTTTGATTCAAATGGTCCTCATAATAAGACCTTAAAACAAAGAACATATGAGTCCTTATCGCATGATATTAAACATCACGATGTGTGGTACACTCTATATGAAAGTAAACATATTATATTGTCCTATTTTGTGTGTATTTTCCACTATTCATGATCCATATCTATGTGAGTAACCCAACACATTGTGGAATATCTATAAATATATGGTAATAGAAAACTTTTACCACCATTATTAATTCTATCTTAACGTTAAAAAAGTTCATTCACATCAATTTTTTCTTCACTGGTTTAGTACTAACGTTGAGCTACTCTATTTTACATATAATTCATATATAAAAATGATTTCCCTATATTGTGTTCCTCATTATATGACATTGAACTACATAATTCCTTTATCCTTGTAAGATAATGTTAAATAACATTGTGTATAGTCCATAAGAGAACACTATAAACTACTTAGATTGATCCACACAACATGACCAATCACATTACAAGATATCTAGATACATGTAAGTCTATATTTCATACAAGACCCTAAAATATGTTAAAATTATCATTTTCCCCTAATAACCCTATTGTGCAGGTGATGAGAGCTGTCACACACACACTAATAATATTTGTATTTTTTACTAAGTGTAGTAGAATTGATGAAATAGGTCATTCTATTTATATTGAAAATAATTAAACATACATAAAAAATTGGGAGAAAAAAATAAAATAAATTTATATCGGAAAACATATGGGGGTTTTGGTTGATTGATTTCATAATAAAGAAAACAATCAACAAAAAAAATTATTTGAAAACATTAATATAGGATATAATAATCAGTATAGTTCAAAACATAGTTATTCATTAATTATTATCCATTATGATTAAATCTATTTATTATTAATCCTATAATATTTTCATCCCCAACCACCTATTATAATTAACCAGTCCATAAATATGGGAAGAAATTAACTCTAGGTTGACATTGAGACATCCAATCCAGATATTCAGCTCTGATTGTGGTATAGAAGATAACCCATGGTTAATGAAAAATGGGGGTATGAATTTCACACTAGTAATTTGAATTAATTGTTTTTTTATTATATTTAAACCCTAATAATATATCCCAACTTTATTCGTTTTACTAATTAAAGTTCCTCTATAAAAATTTATACAACCCTCACATCGCCGTCTAAGATAGAATTGATCGAGAAACCTACAAGTTGAAACACAATAAATTGCTTAAAATTTATTAATTATATTTATTTATGGATTCAATAACAAATAAATTAATTTTGTATAAAATAGATCTACTATGAACATAAACTACTTTCCATGGGTGGATTTATCACTATAGATATTATTTCAATAAGTAATGATTGATGGTGTAAAACCCAATATTTTCTCCACTATTAGATTGAAAACATAAAAAGAAAAAGAATATTTTGTTTCAAGAATAAAAATAAAATAATATTACATATAAGGATATGTTATATTCACTGAGTAAAATAAATAATAAAGAGAAGAAAAATATGATCACTTTCTTTGAATATATCCTTACACAAAACTTTCTATCATCCAAATTGATAGAGAGGTGTAATAGAACCAATTTATTTGAAAAACCCTCAAAAAAACATTAAAACCCCTTCCAATGTGTCAAAAATAATTTAAATAGAGTTTGTGAGGGTTATATTTTGAAATCTAAATTCCCTGGAAATGATGAAAATTTGATGAGGGTTATTTCACAAGATCTCAAAATATTAATAATTTATAAGAAGTTGTAATAGAATATGTCCAAAGTAGTTATATTAATAATGAAATTAATTAAATATTATATTAAAAGGATTTAAGAAAAAAATAAGACAAATTAAAAAGGGAACATAAATGGGGGGTTTTGGTGGAGTGATTTCAGAACAAAAGTATTCAATCAAGAAATCAAATTCTTATGAAAAAACAATATCAATGATTATGATTAATCTAAAATACCACTAAATTATTTCTTAATAATTATACATTATTATTATATTTATTCAATTATAGTTCCTTAATTTTTTAACCCATGAACCATATGTAATAAAATATATCCACAAATATTAAAATAAATAAACTCTAAGCTAACTTCGGGATTTCCAATTGGGGAACTTTCCTTGGATTTAGTTAAAAAAATTAAACATATAATCAATAGATAATTATTAAACCCCATTAACTTAATATATGTGTATTTATTGAAATTAGGTATTAGATTCAAACCCTGTGAATTGATTCCAAGAATATTATATTTGATGGTTAATGTGTTTCTCTCACAAATCACACATTCTCAACCTCAAATGCTATGTGTAAATAATTTGGGTGAATTAAAAGTTTCAAAAAAAATTAATTAGAAATAATTTTATGAATTATTAGTGGATCATTTATTCATAACAACTGATTATTTAGGTAATAATGAAATCGATTACAAAAGGGATTACACACCCGTGACTGGATTTTTCATCACAGTGATGATTTTCATAAGAAAAGGATTAAAAGTTAATATACTAAAATCATCCACAGAACTAGATTTCAGACCCAATAATAAAAATAAAAAATAATAAAAAATAATAAAAAATTATTTTTATTGAATATAATTTGAGTTTAAAATCATAAAAGTGAATAAAAAAATTACAATAAGATATAGAGATGCTTCTTGGAAGAGATCCTTACCACAAGACTTCCTTCTTCCAAATGGGTATAGAGTTAGAATAGAAAATATCTTATAGCAAACCCCCCAAAATCTTCTACTAACCCTAAAAAAAGTGCTAAAATTATATTAAATAAATTTAGGTATAGAAATGGTTTCAAATTACAAGAAAATAACATGTGTAATTTAGTCCCCAAAAGTTAAACTAGCATGGGAAACATTTTAGATGACCTTAACTATTGAACCAACTATCTCTATATTTTGATTATATAATATAAGGTGATTACTTTAACACCTATAAAAAAAATTATCCCAATCCAATTAATAGTAAAAATATATGGTAAAATTAGTATTGTGGGATCCATTTCACAGAATCCATACTATCTTTAACATCATATACATTTTCCACTACTAAAAAATGGTATAAATACATTAATTGTATTAATAAAAAATGTTTTAAAATTTGTATGAATTGTTTCATAAAATTTTGAGTCCAAATTATTTACATGGTAAATGTTATGATAAAAACAAAAGGGTAAACAAAGGGTAAAAACAAAATTTTCATGCAATTTACAAATCCAAGCTTAAAATAAAAAATTTCATTAAATATCCAAATAATGCACAATGTGGGGAAATTATATAAATAATAATCAAAAGGTTATTCAAAAAATAGTTTCCCACTGGGCTCCATATATTAAAATTTGGCTATACACAAGAGCATTTCCCTAGTAATATTCATGGGTAATCTTATATTTTTAATCACATAATTATGATTTAAAAATTACCCTCTCCTGTATTTGAGATAGATCTATAAAAGGGATACTTAGAAGTACTATGTTTGGATTGATTACTATTATTTAAAGATACATCATTTTTTGAATTGTATATTTAATAAACAACTAAAAAAATTATCCATCTAAATTTCCTCTACATCATCAATAAATAACATTATTATGGTTGATTTGGGACTAGGATGTTCCCCCAATATCTTGGATGTTTATTTCCATAAATCATAGTTCATGGATTAGTTGTTTGAATCATTAAAACATTTCCTATCAATTACTACTGAGTGTATTCTTCTATAAATTAAATCATTATTTGGTAATGATCTTAGTGATTCCATATTTAACCCTCCCAATAATAGAGATGTTTTGCAAAATGGAAAAGGTCATGTATTCCTCATACACAACCATGAACATTAACAATGAACCTATCCTTAAAATTATAGCCTATAGTAATCATTTTTATTATTTTTCCTTATCATTTTATTGATCAAAATACTTCATATAAATATTAACATCATTATGTTTTCCCATTCAAAGGTATTGGAGTGATCTTAGAGCTTGAGTCCAATATTTACTATTACATAATGACCCATTACATATGATCCAAGCATTGTGACCTTAAATCGCATTCAGTCATACATTAGATAATCTATAATAGATTTTGAATCTCTATTCATGATGGATATTATGTTTCCATTTCAAGATATATTATCTCACCTCCTTGGTCTAAGAATTATGAACATAAACAACATGAAAATTCCTTAGAGGATATACACATTAGTGGTGTTTTTAATTCATTCATGTTATTTCAATAATTCCCTTAACACTAAATAAACATCCTCATATATTGGTCTAAGATATATGAACTTAAACACTATCCATTTTTTGTCTATGTTTTACAACCATAAACACAAGCTCTTTATAGTTTTAAAGGAAGAAACCCTTAAACTACAAAAGAAAAGTTTTAAATATTATAGGTTCCAACATATGACCCTACAAACACATGATATGCTCACTGAACCCACTAGTCTATGAAAAAGTTAGATCAGTGTCATGTCATTCCATATCTATTCTCCCTGAATATGTCTTCCATATAAGGTGGCAAAAAATTTAGGGTTCCCAAACCCTTATTTAATACCTTTTTGTTCATAAGACTAATTATTTCCTTAAGTGTTTGAATCCCTACAAACCATTCATGGATATTAGTAAAATGTTTATTAAAATCCAAGGGAAAACTATGTTGGGTAATTATCATGGGTGGATCCACATTCAACCCTACTAATAGATGGAATATTTTTTAAGGGGTAAGGTCCTCTAATATCAACATGACCTGAATAAAGTTTAGAATAACCCATTACTAAAATGTGGTCCGTGGTCATACCTTGAAAATATGTTTTATATAATCATTCCCAGATTAAAATATCTTTCCTTATGATTTAAATAACCCATAATCTCACTATTCAAGTTGATTTGACACCCTAAATGTTACACAATCATGTATAATACTCAATTTCAATGAAATAATACAACATATAATTTTGATCCTTTGTAATTAATCATCACATGACCCTAGATTTCATGACACCATGGTCTAAACCCCATGATATTAAACTGTATTCTATTCTTTGTATGATGATCTATATTACTATTGGAAATTAATTCGTGATCATTCTATATAGAAAATCTCAATGTATGTTCAATGATTTTGGATCCAAAATATCAATAACTTTGGTTCTCATTGTATTAACCTAAAATACATGATACTGTGGTCTAATAACCATTATCATAAAATGTGTTACCTCCTCCCTGAGAAGATTTGTGGTGAAATTTTGATTCCATTCATGATGAGTTTGTATTTCTCATTCCATATTGAGGAATACCTCATATCTTGAACAAAGTTGTCCAGCATTAAAAACCAACCACATTGGTTAGACTAGAAAGACTATACACATCCTAAGTAATGATATATATAACTTACCAAGTTAAAATCCCCCAAAGGGAACCATTATAAAATGTTGAGTCTCTTGAAATTTGTTATTCATGTGTAAACCAAGAAAAATATAGTGTTTTCAAATATTATGAAAATAGAATGAAATATGTTAGGTGAAAAAATATTCAATGTGAATCCAAAGAAAAACTCAATCCCTTTACCACTATGCATCTTCCATATAAGTCTTAGGAATGTTTTTAGGTTATAAAATGATAAATATATATTCAGGTCCACCAAATAAACCCAAAAAAGTAAACATGTTCTCTTTTGGTCCCTCAAACTAGGGAAAAACTAGTGAACCCATATAATTCCTTCCTATATCATTGAATATATCCCATTTGACATATATAAAGGAATTATTTTAGGATATTGGATCCCTTTTTGTTAGTTTAATTCTCATGAAAAAATTCTCTTCCATGATTATTATTAGGGTGATTCATTTTACTCATATCCAAATAGACCAACATAATGTATGGTCATGGTACTTGTGGTAATATATTTGGTACACCTATACCCATTAAAGAGAAAATTTCCATGATGTAATTTCATTTTGTGTCAAATTTAGCTAACCATATTCAATAGTAAGGGAGAATTTTCTACTATATCCATCCCACCTATATTTGTTTAAGTGTAAATACTGAAGAGTATAATAAGTTGTTATTCATTGTCTCTCAACACTGACCTTGGAGTAAAATTATTGAATATATTCCACCAGATTATACCAACCTATAACTTAGGACGGAATGGTCATAAAAGATGATTGACTACATCACATTTCAACATTGACTCAAGAAGTTTGAGACTATGATTCACTGGATTCATATATATAATGTGTTTGAGTGGAGTTTTATATCTTGATACTAATCCTCATATACTCCATAGATCATAACATATTAGTAATTGAGATGAAATAAATAATCAAAAATAATTCGAAAAAAATTATTATTTTTTAATACTGGGAAAAGAAAGAGGATCATCTAAAAATCGAAGACTCTCTTTAAGAAAAATGGGGAAAAATTTAATACTTTCTAATGGGTAAAAATATTATAACTTTATCTCATATAATACTTAATTTTATTATAGAGACATTCAAGGTCTATAGACTCATCCTCCTTAGTGGGGAGTATCACTTCTACCATAGTAGTAACATTTACACCTTTATCCTTGGAATCCTTGATCATTCTACAATGTTCTGCTAACTCTCCATAAAACTGTATTTATCTCTTAGTGAACATGTTGTAAATTCATCATTATAATGAAATAGATTGTATTATTATAACTAATCCTTCACTTTAATAACCTCTTTCATAGTATTATAGAGTAAATTTAAATAAAACCCCCTTTATACAAAATTCAATAAAAAGTGGTGAAGTCAGTGGATATTTTTCTTAGATCATCCATGATGATATTATGAATTAGCTTCCATATACTTCTCCAAGCATTATTCCTAGAGATGTGTTGAAATTCCCATGACACATATAAATATCAACTTCTCCTGTAGATATTTTGATGTATTTTGGGACTATTTCACTTAGGGATATGACTAGGTTTTTTTGTCTATTGGTAGCAAAAAAATACTATCCTTGGTGTACTTTAGCTTTTAAAGCATAGGGTCGGTAAAATTTATTATTACATATTAAATTTGTGATAACAATAAAAAAATGGCACAACATTTATATATTTGTTAGATATTGGGTAATAAATCCAATTAAAAGTGTTTTCTATACTCATTCATCTTTATTAAAATGTGGGATTATTCAAGAAAATGAGTATCCCCCCTCCATCATGTGATTCCTCATTGTCCATGACAAGTGTTTCAGTCACTGTTGTCATCCTATTTTTTGGAACCTCAGAATTATCCTCACACAATATTATAGTTTTTTTGTTGTGGAGTCCTCCATGTATTCTATGGTTGTTACATCATTGGTTTTTGATTAATGGTATATCAGTGGACAAAGCCTTTAAAGGCATGTTAGTGGAAAACATCATGCTGATCAAGTGGGTTTACTACTACTAGTTCTTGGATCAATAAAGTTTCTACATTAAGAGATGATATTTTCAAATCACATATTATTTAATAATCATAAGTATATTTTCTATAGAGAGATCTATATAAACATATTTTTTATAAACATCAGGCCGTATGAGTGTGATCAGAAAAAGAAAGATAACTCACATCCATCATGTTGTTTGTTAATCTCTATGAACTATATAAGAAATAAAAGAATGTATATGTATTCCAGGTGATCATCCACTAACTTTTTGACCACCAAAATCATAAATATCATTTCCATCCAATAATAATTCAATAATGTGACATGAATTACAACCAAAAAAATTAATAACTATACCTGGTCCATCTTCCCCTCTACTAAAATGGATGAACGTTGCCGATATTGTTAGCATTCACTCAAACATAGTTGATTCTACGTTTATAATAGAAGGGGGAGTTCACCAAGATATTCCCCTCTGGTATCTCTGGGTCTCCCTCATAAGGGTCCCTATTAGAGAAGTGATATTATGTTTACTGAAACCCAATATAAACATTTAACTTATTATGTGAAATGTTAATTTTTAGGGTGAACATAAAATATATCCTCTCTCCATAGTTAAAATATATTTGGTCATAATTCTAGTGTCACAATTTTAATTTATCTATTTCAAAAAGTATTTGGTTTCACAATCGGTAGAATCAAGCCCATATATGGAAAGAGAAAACATGGATTCAGATTCCTCGCTTCTCACATCTCCCTCTACCTGGATGAAAACCCCTCCTCTATGGGGTTATTTTACACTACAATGTCTTTTTGGATTCCACCAATGGTACATTATTGGGTTTCTATGATAATTTCAAGTGCCTCTGTTATAAACAAGAAAAAAGAAATTGTAGATTTCTAGATGGGGTTCAAAAATTAATGATAATCTCTCTAAAGATGAAATGTTAACCTATATCCTTAAGGTGAATTAATATCATTCCTCGTATCAATATTTCTTTAGGATACTCTAAACATTTACCCAATTTTTAATGTAAAGCACCATCTAGGTAGTAGGACCCCGTTGTTAGTAGAAACTATTAACTTATTCCAATTATTTTCATGTTATAGGAGATCAATAAATTTGTCCTCAAGGATGATGTTTGATGGTTCCTTCACATTTTCAATCTTGTAATGTTTAAAAACTCATTTATTGGAGGACTATAGATTAGTATTGATTGCATCTATATGATAATTTCCCAAAAATTTTGTTGACTCAAGAAAAATATAGTCTGAGGGAACATTTGATAGCCCCTTCCCAATATTAATTAACTATCAATCTTATAGGACTTTATATTCTTCACTGACCTCTAATTTTTAGTTGGAGGATTTCTCTATGGTCATCATAATGATCACTTTTTATCTGATTGTTAACAAAATTTCTCTTAAAATAAAATTTTATGAGATGCCTATGATTAGGATGGATCATAGGTAATGGAAACTTCAATAGTATTCTCCCTCTTGTGAGACTTCCTAGTTACTCACTGGCCACTTTATGGGGAATTAGATGTAGTATTTTGTGGGAGAATCGATCTCAAATATCCTATTTATATAATATTACATATAATATCATGAATTTGTGGTTATAAGAATAATAACTGAATCCATGGTGGGAATCCTTATTTCTTCCCCAATAATCTCTTTTTCCACTGTTGGTATATTTTCCTCACCATCATAGGGTGTCACTCCAAATATATGTTTTTTAACTATGCTACCACCATATTTAAAACAACCCAGAATTCACACTTAGACTAATATAATATGTAGGATTCATAGATAATATCAAATTCAAACTGGGTTGAAAGAATATAATCTCTTATAGAAATCATTTATGATTGAACCCCAAAGTCACTAATTCCTCCATCAACAATCTTAAAGGTGGGAAGATAATCGTAAGATAATTATTTAAAATATGGATATAGATTCTATAGATTATGTTCCTTATCACCCTTAAATAATAATTCCCTAATGTCAAATATATAATGGTTTAACGGTTTACTATAGAATTTAAATTTCATTGATGAGCACATACCCATTGAGGACCACTTCCACAAAACCCCACAACACTAGAAACATCCCTAAAATTCAAAAGGTATAATTTCACTTTTTTATTTTCATCGAAGGTTGGTTTATTATTACTAAAACTTGAATTTCTAGGGAAAAATATTTCCCCCCTTCTATTTCTCCCACCATCAAAAACGTGCATGGTCATACTCTAGTATGAGAGTAACAAACAATATGTAGATAACATCTTAACCAATTAGTGAGGAATCCTTCTAACTTATTCTATGTATTTATCTAGGGGTTAATGTCTTGAAAAAAAATACTTTTTAGTGGATTTTCACTAGTTCTGGCCAATGCATACCAAGAGGTCCCATATTCTTCATGATGGAGAACCATGTTTAGAATCTTGATCTTGACCCCATACCTTAACTAACCAATGAGATGTTAATATAAGTCTTTAAACCAATGTATTTTTGGGGATGGGTCTCCTTCCCTATGATATTAATGAATTTTAACAAGAATTAATGGTATAACAAGGGTGTTAATTGATGATATCCCAAATAATTCATTAGAGGTAATAATTTATCATACTTGGCCTTAAGAATTGGTGCCTCCAAAATATTGTACACACCTCAAAAACTAATCACTACATATCCATTAACCAGATAGAATCTATTTTTTCTGGATTCTAGTGCTCCAAAAGTTCAATGTTCCTGTAGATATATGTTTTTGAAATCCAAATAGATTCCAAGATTACTATATTTGTCAACTAGTCCTTGAAATCAGTTCATGTTCAGTAAACCCAATACGCCCATATTAATTTGAGTTTTAATCGACCTACAAGATGAAAGTGCTAGTCCTCTAACCAACATTCAATTTATCCTAAATTATATTGGTAAAATTGTTATATATATAAGTCAATATGATGCTTTGATATTTTTAGGTCATTATAAAAGGAATCCTTAAAATGGTGTAATATATATGAATGGGTTAAATCTTTCTTGGATGTCTATACCACCTTGATGATATGTTTTTTCTCTCCATGGTAAAATATTATGTGATCCGTGAATTCTGTATGTTGTAATTGGGATTTGGGAAGTACACATCTATCAATAATATTTAATCTTATAGACTGATCAACTCTGATGTGTGGTAATTCTGGTGATGGATTCACTTTTTTTTGTTATACATGATACTTGTTTTCAACATTTATGGGAATATCCTTTCCTAAAATCCCATAGTATATTTTCAACAAGGGAAAAAACTTATTTACCTTGAATGGGATTAAAATATTAGTTTCTCTTATTTCTATAAGAATGAATATATAAACATTATTTAATTGAATACAAAAGGGAATATGAAGAGGAAAACAATGTTAGATCGAACACAAGATGAAAAAATTTGGGAGAAAATGTTTTAAAAGAAAAAATTTCACCCAGGGGCCTCTCCTATGTGTCTTTTCCATGTTCTCTATCTAGGTTACTTGGTTAGTTATTTTCATGAAACACCTTCTCCCAAGTCTTGTTTTCAAAGGTAGATATGTCATGCTCAATTAAACATGATAAAAAGGACACACTAATTTCTAGGATAAATGGATATACACTTCCCTTTTTTAGTATACAATAATTGGAAAATGAGAGAACACATGGATTTAAGGTTTCTCAACTTACAATAAAATTTCAATTAAAAATAGGGGAACGGTTCTATATAGAGTTCTTGTTTCCTAAATTGAGTTTTTTTTATTTACCTAGATCTTAATTTATCATACCCCATATTATTTTTTGATATACCGATGAAAATATAACACTAACCCCAAATCTAATCACTTCATCCTTAACTAAAATAAAATTATATTCTATTATCATCAATATTATTCCCAGGTATGTATTGTATTTATTATCATATTTAAATATATGATTAGGAGAGTTGATGATGGTTCTTGGAGGTTTTTTATGTATTAATGGTAAGGAATTGTACTTCATAAAGAATAAATAAACCATTTAACTCCAAGATATGCTTAAGATACTATGATATTATATAGAAAATGAACTTTTAGGTTGTAAGATTGAAGAACACATCTGGATAATTTCAATACAAAATGGGAATCTGAATATGAATAAAGAGATACTATCTTGAAGAACACATATAGATAAGTTTAAAAAATTGACAATCTGATTATGATTTTGAAGCAACAGATTAAAGAATTCAAGAAGAAAAGATCAATAAATTATACCAATTTGAATGTTATTATTGTTGGTATTTTTATCAAAGAAATAAATGACTATGTTTGGATGGGAAAATTAACATTATCTTCTATATTTGGAAGTATGGGTTGGGTAGATAAGATACGGTGGAAGATAATTGAAATAGAATTCAATGAAGCTAACAGCATTGAAAATTATCATTGATCTATAAACATGATTGATGATGTGAATAGGAATACATGATTTGATTTTTCACTAGGTATAAATGGGAAAATATTGAGATATTAATAAAAAAAATATGCATATAGTGATTAAAGGATTTCATCGGGAGTAGTGAAGAATAATTATTTTGGAATATAACTTTCATTCTTATCATTATAGGTGATTTAGGTTTCTAATGATCAAGGAGAACTTTTAAAAATATGAATCAAAATTATACATGATGTGATAGTTCTATTCACACCATGAATTTAGTTTCTATAGTTATATTATAATAACCCATGGAATTAAATAAGATGACTTATGATATATTCTTTTGGTAGTTGAATCATATTTCTTTAGTGAAACATGAAAAGTAATACTAACCAATTAATGGGGAATTAAATGATACGGTCGATGGAGGAATTTGAAAGTCCTATATTTATGAAAATTAAAAATATTGATGAGGGAAAAAATATGATCTTTATATGCTTCTATATAACATCAATAACTACAATATGTATTTAGATTAAATGTGAAGAAATCAAGATATATGATTTTCATATGGGAAGTATATTCTGTGTGTTCTAATGCACCCCTATATTAAATAGAGAAAAACTAAAATCTGGGTAATTCTAAAATAAGTATGAAATATACTAGATTTTCTCAAAGGTATGGACAATTTTATTTTCTCTAAATTCCTTTAAACGAGCCTAATTATGATTCCCAATCAAGTCATGTATGTATGGGGTGTGTTTGGAGTTCATTAGGATCCTCAAGCCAAGAAAGGGGAAGAAAATACTGGGTTGTACAGTAAGGAAAAACTATGCCACCCAGGCCACACAGATTCCTTAAACTATGTTGTTGTATACAGTGGAGTGTTTGGGGAGAATAGTTTTTCCCAAATTGTGTGACACCAAGAGCACAGTTGTGTGGTGATACAGATGGTTTTGGACAGTAAAACTAGCACGTTTTATGCATTGTAAGACAAAAAATCCACCTAACCATGAGAAGTTCCCCTTTTAAGCAGTGACTGGTGCACTATTGGTGCATGATTTGTCCAACCACGTGGCCAACCCATGCACCATTGTTTTGGGGTGAAATAAACATTTTACACCTCTTTAATGATTTTAAAACTACTCCTTCTTCTTTTCTCTCCTCCTTGAGTGGGTTTCCATCACCTCCTTCATGTGTGGAGCCTCACCACCCCTCTTTTTAGGTTTTGAGATACCTCTTTCATTTGTGGGCTGAATCCTTCACTATTGGATGTAATGGAAACACAATAGTGATTTAATCTTACCTCTATTTTCTATTCCATGGTTCATCTTCCATTTTTTTCTATTTACATACAATTTATTTTTACCCATATTTGGGTTTTTTGACGAATCATTAGATTATTTACCTTATTGGTTGAATTAATACTTGATAATGGATTATTGGAGCACTACTACATCAACGTAGGTGGTTTAGGTCTTTCCCATTCATTTTTTCACATTTAAAATAACACACCAGTGTGCCACTCACAAGACTCCTTCATTTACACCTCAATAATGACTAATAAATTGAATTGGTGGGTTCCTCATGCCTATTGTTACCCTAATCCATTGATAAATCCATCCATTTTTGCTTGTATCATTATTGGACAACTCTTTGGGTGTTACCTTTTTCTATAGCCTAGTTTTTTCCATATTTTGTATTTCTATTCACCATGTGAGTTTCTCCTTGGTTGAATGAATTAAATCCATAAATGAATTGTTATAAATTGGTAAGATTCCAATGCTTATTACATTAGTAATTTCTTCCCATATATTCTCTACTATGTACCTTGCCTTGATCATATTACATTTTCTATAGTTGATTGGTTGGAATTGAATTTTGTTCTTATAAAATCTTGTTATCTTGTGACTTTGAGATTCCATTGATGAAATGTGAATATAAATATTCAAGGTTTTATTTCTTCTACTAAATTATAATGCCTTGCTCATATTTATTTGCTTTCTCATGTTTAATGCCTTGGTCATGTTTAATGCCTTATGCCTTTTCCTTACAATTGTTCCATAGTTGTGGTAATTAATTGTATAATTTGGTTATCTTGGTAATCAGTTGGTATTGAAATGTTTATTTGAGGGAATGTGATTACATATATATTCCTTACTCTATGATCTTCCTTGGTTGTAATGGATCACTTTCTATGAGATGGGAGAGATCATGGGTCCTTATTTAAGGAATCCAAGGATGTACTCACCATGCTCGGTTTTATCTACTTAACACACCATGAGTGATACATTGGCTTCCCATATACAGTATCTCCAAGAATATTAAACTATACTAATGAGTGGAAATGATTCCTTAGGGGAGAAACCAATGATATACATGTTGGGAAGATAGTTATGTCATGCATCGGGTGATACCCGATCCCCTATTTGAGATACTTGGTACGGACTCAGAGTCACCATGTCATGAATGAGAAAAGGGACACCAATATGGGTTTCCTTGGATAGACTCCATGACATTAATTCTATTGTAGAAACCTTTAGAAACCCTTGAGATTCTTTTTTTATCACCTTGGATAGGTTCAAAATCCCACCAATGGATTTGGCAAACTAACTGCTTATGTTATATTTGTTTTTTCATATTTATGTTGGAGAATATTTTTATAATGACATGAAAATAATACGTCAATCCATATCACATCATTATAGGTATTCCTTTCTTTGTTATTTTGATTACAATGGAAATTTTATACATTTTTGACTTTCAAAAGTTCCTCTTTTTAGACATCTGGATTACGCCAAAGCAGGTGGTATCATCCGGGTATCCATTTAGGAACTTAGACCGGGGTTTTAATTGTTTATTATTTCATTACCTTGAATTATTTATTCTTATGGAACACTTCCATAAATTTATTACATGAAATGGATTGTCCTAGAAACCATAGATGCTGGACTACTAAGATTTTATCTCACACTCATCTTGGTCCACCCTTGTAACACAAGAATATTTTATAATCATAGGTATGGATAAAGGGATATTTGATGCTTCCAATGCATGATTGATTTGAATCTTAGGGTGGAGTTTGGGGGAATATGATCAAGCATGTGACCAAGATTCTTGTAGTAGTAGATTCATTCTTTTAGTATACTTTTCCAACATGTTGTATATTTCTGTATACCATGATTCACATATAATATATTTTTCATATAGCATTAATATCATAACCATCATTTTATCAATTGTTTTTATTCAGTTTTTGTTAGTTTCATATTTATCATAAATGGTTTATCATTATGATTAGAATTTTCATTTGTTTCTATTTTATTCTTTTAATATTTACTTCAATTATCAACTATTGTTCTTACTATAAAAAATGTGGGAATAGTCTCTCCATGGAGACTCTAAAGTCCCTCACCATTAGTCATTAGCCACTAGTGTTCGAGGAGATGTAGTTGAGGTCATGTGGCCCAGAATCTCGAAGCACTGTTGAGTGGAAATCTGCTAATGATGCTACAACATGGGATCATATGTTTTATTTATATTTTCTCTTACTATTTTGTTTATACAAAGGATTTGGAAATTGGAATTTGCAATTGATCTTAGGAATGGACATAGAAAACCCATGTACAAGGGAAACCCAAATTACTTGGGGTGGAAATTTTCAATTATTAATTATTCCATTTATGGTTGATACGACATTACCATTAGGTGATGAACATGTTTTCTGTTATTATTAATATTGGTACTATTGAAACAATTTTTTATTATATTATATCCTGATGATAGGAGTGTGTGTCAAATCATGCATCATACTAGTCACTCTATGATTTAAATTTCATGCATTACTCCATGGCATGATTACTTTTCAATGTGGATTTCTTGTTTTTCATGTGATCATTGTTTTGTATCTTTCTATTAAGCCTCGTAGTGCCTATTTTGTTATATTTATAGAATGTTTCCAATCCTTCTTGTAGGAACATGTTATATTTAGGATTAAGTAGACTCCAAATTTCAATTTATAAGTTTTATGGGACCTTATTAATTGGAATGGTGATCCATCAAATTCAACCATTCATATGGGATTAAATACATAAATGAATTAAAATGAAAACCCCCCTTAAAATAAAATTTCCATTATACATGAAAATTTGGAGACCTTGAACTAGGGATAACCATATAAATGGGTAGTCGGATATGTTTTTCATTCCATTAGTGATTCTTTTATGTCTTTCTATGATCATGAGTTGACTCCAGGAGCAGGTTGTCAGATGTCTCATGCTTATAGGAAATATTTGTGCATATCCTTAATTTTTATACTTTCACAATATGTTATACATTCCGTTTGAGGATTTATGTTGGAAATTATAGAGCTATTCCACCATGAATTCATCATGATGTAATCCAAGAAAGTGGAAATGAGAACACTCTAGAGGTGGTTGGCCCTGAGCCACCCATGATACCTCTTGTAGTGCTACATGAGGCACCCATACTAATGTTCTACTATTCACTAATGCTCAATTTCATGATAGTTTTCTTCAGTTCATGTGTAACACCCAGTGATTTTATGGTATATCACCTTTTCAATTTAATTTCTTTGATATCATAGGTTTCACAAAACACCAATCATAAAAAAACAACGATATACACTTAAATATCATTATTTTAAAAATATTGTTACATTATAAATGTTAAATTGGTGGTAATGAATAGTATTAACCAAATTATAAAATTAATATATTATATAGGTAATAAAATGTTTTTACATTAATCCAAATTATTTTATCGACATAAGATAAGAATAATGTTGAAATAGTGGGTGTCCTAGACCCAACTATGTAGTGATTTTGATTGCCATATCGAGTATAAAAGTTATTCAGAAATGATATAATTCATACAATTATAGTGTATATATTTCTTGATCCACTATTTAATGGTAATTAATATATATTAATTGTTATATCAAAAGTTTATAGAAGATCCCAGGATATAATTAGAACCTCGAGATATTATGACATTAATATTAAACAAAGGTCATATGGTCTAGATGCATCTTACTGATTGGTCACAGTAGATGTTAGCCTATCTGGTACTAGGGTCTCATAAGCATTCAGACATCTTCTCATGAAGTTCTTGCTTGGTGATCTGTTAGGTCCACTAGGCTGGATACCCTGAGAGGGGGGTGAATCATGGTATGACTAATTAAAAATTAATGCCCGTTCTGATCTTGTTTTGTTGTCAAGAAAAACACTCTTCTCTCTTTTTCCTGCTGCACGATATAAACAGAATTTAAAGCAAGCACAAGACACAACAATTTTACTTGGTTCACCACTAAGGGCTACATCCAAGGAGCATACACCGACAGGTTTCCGGTCGTACCAAATTCTACTAATCTTCACTAGCTGTGGATTACAAGATTCGGACTAGATCACTTCTATGCCCAGGCTCACTGCCTTTACAATTTTTAGGGTTAGCTCACTGCTTTCTCCAGGGTCACTCCCTGTTTCTCTCTCTCTGGCTCACTGTCGGTGGAGAGGATCACCTTCTTCTTCTTCCTAAGATTACTGATCTTGGAAGGAATCCTCTAACAGTTTATAGACCTGTATGTCTCTTCATTTGCATGAATGAATGCATCTTCCTCTGTGTGTAGATGCTCTGTTGAAGTACAAAATTCACCCGTAGATGAATATCTATTTGCACCGAAGGTATCGGGCAATCTTCCAGCTTCCACGCAGCCCAAAAACACTGCTGGAACAAACCTTACTTGGCGCGCAAGTCAATCTCGGCGCGCAAGTATCGGCGCGCAAGTCACAACGGGCGCACAATTCCTCCTCAGACACTTGCGCGACTCAAGCTTCCTCAACTCCAAACTTGCGCGACTCTCTTCCTTTTACGCCCAAACCAATATTGGCACACAACTGCCAATTGGCGCGCAACTTCTAACACTGGAGCACAACTTCAACCTCTGGCGCGCAAGTCCCACCTGCGCGACCACACACACCCCTTGTGCGACCACCACACCTGCGCGATGGGAGCTCTGAGTTGAACTCCGGTGGAAAATGAGGAGGGGTGGTCCAGTATTTATAGGAAATCTGACCACCCTGCGTGATGGAACGCAAGTCACCTGCGCGACCCAATCTCGGCGTGCAAGTCTTCTCTCCTTTTAGACACTTGCGCGTCCAACTCCCAAATTTGCGCGAACCTATTTCCTTAGCCATATTTTGATCTTATGATCTTGAAAAACATATGGCGTGCAAGTTTTTTATACTCCAAGTCCACGGCGCGCAAGTCCCTTCACCAAAAACACTTTTCATCATTTGCCGATTTTCAGGCCCTAAAATTTGGCAAACACTGGAAAACGGCGCCACCTTGTATCTAATCTTTTGTACCGCCTCCAGATCATCCATTCCTTTTATCGAAGTTCTTGAATCAAACATGGATCATTGACCTCCTCTCTTGAACTCGACATTCCACCATGAAATCCTCTTTGTCAACAAATTTGTATGTCATTGTTTTGCTTTTTCAACAATCACAACTCAGATGTCCACTTTTTCAACAAACACAATCACCTCAAAAATGCTTCAATGATACCTTGAGGGATTTTTTCCCAACATGATCTCTAGTAGTGAGATCATGAGGACAGACCATCCAATAAAAACACCAAATGTTTTTGGTGTCATTGGAGGTCCCTATCTACGATCATGTGTAGTGGTCTCCTGAATTGAGATCATTACCATCGTTTTATATTTTATCATGTACATTGATGAGCGATGAAAAATATGATATTGAAATAGTGGTGAGGTATTTGGTGTTGGGTGCGTCATTGGTGGCATGACAATTGTTGAATGGTCAAGAAAGGATTTGTCGCTTCCAGGTTAATAAAGTTATATATATTTGGCCATATTGATCGGGGTGGTAGAACCATGATAAATCGATATCAGTGGTAGTCTAAGGTAAATCCAAATAGTTAGATCAACAAATTATAAAGAATGAATAGGGAGATGACACAGGTGTGTGTCCTGATTTATGAGATATTAAATAAAAATAGATTATATTACATAGTGTGTGTTCATAGGTTGTTTGTCGCTGCTGTGATAACACTTATCTATTTAAGGGCCATGATGGATTAGTATATCCCACTCTTGGTCTGTGAATAACGTTCACTACTATCGAGATAAGGGCCTAATGGGTCACATACAATAGCATATTCAAGAATCTACACAATTCGGTTGAAAATGTATATTAGACAAGGTGGGACACAACACTGGGGTCTAAGATTTATCTAATTAGATACGATCACCAATGTAATAAATCAATTCATATTATTCAAGTTAAAAATAATGGGCATTGAATAAATTTATTAAATTTATTTACAAGTATTTATGTAAATTCATGAAAATATTAACTGAATGAATATTAGTTTTATATATTCAAGTATAAATTAATATGTGTGGGAAGTACGAGGCAAGTTCATGGCTCAAGTATTGTCACGTATTATATTTATTATATTATAGGGAATTGATAGTAACAATAAATAAAATTTATGGCTTAGTTTAGTATTTAATGTATAATTTATATGGTGTGTTATTTTTTTAGGGGGGAGGCAATTCTGGATATTTTCTTAAAACTCTAAAAATAGAGTCAGAGAGAAGTTCTACATGGACTATTCATAACATCTATCTCTCTCTACTCCTCTCTTTTATAATCTTGAGAGAGAGGCTCTGGATCTAGGATCTTGGATCACGCTCTCTCTCTCTCTCTATCTCTCTCAAGCATCACAAGAAAGGTGATGTGGTGATTATCAGAGCATTGAAGGCATTGTTGATACTTCATTCTAGCACCCGTATTTCGACGATCGGTGCCACTAAATATTTTTCATTCATGTTTGGATGATCTAGAGAAACTCAAATTTATATTATTCAAGAAATTATCTGTAAAAATGAGCAGATGTCGTGCACAGATTCAGATCTATACTTGGTATTTTATAGTTTTATGTTTTCCCTTAATCTTCTTCACACAAGATCCTTGGAATGAACTGGGTAGCTATTCTCCAATTTTGATGAAATCATGTCATTTGTTGATGAAAATTTTTATAATCCCATATTTTGGGCTTCTTCTATGTGTTCGGTACATTCGATTGGTATCAAAGGGATGTGTGTTGATTTTAATCCATAATTGTTTTTTTAATTTTCATTAAGTTTTGACTAGGGTGTCGTTATGGTCTTAAAGCCGCAAACATATTTGCAATCCGACCACGGATGACAAATTTGTGACCAGTAGAATTTTAAATATGGATATAAAATTAGTTAAAACCAATTTCCTGATGAGACATATTCGGCTAAAATAGTTTTTTTCTCATCGATCAAGATTACAATTATTTAATTTTATAATAATATTATATTTTTAAAATTAATATGATTGTAGTCATATGTGGATAATTCCATATATCAAACAAAAAATGATGGGTCATGGTCACATATTTTTCATTCCTTCTATGGGTCATTTTATATCCAAAACACTAAATTAAAAAAATATAAGGGTGGGTGGTTTTTTTGACAAATAAAGAATAAAAAGTCATGAAATATGGGAGTTGAGCGCACCCCCCCCCCTCATCCACCTGTGGCAGCACTATCTGGGCTTCCACCTTATTACAGAACAGCCCCACCACCCTGTCTATCCTTCTCCCTCAACTACTCTCCTTGAGGACCACATCCCCTCTACAAACTCCTCCAGATCCCACCGCATGTTCTGACGACCAGGTGAATTTAAATCATCACTGCCTATACACACTTCCAGAGTTTTCTCTACTCTCTTTAATTTCATTGTGGTCCATAAAACATGTTGTTATAGTATAGGTAGTATACCCTATCCAGATCCATCCATTGCCCAGTACTCCTAGCGGGCAGGTAACCACACCCCGGTCCGCTTTTCCCCAGAACAGGTCCTAGCTGTAATGACCCAATATTTTTCAATGGAAATTAATTTCATATAAATTTGTCATAATGAACTACTATGTTCTATGAGACCATTGAACATAATTTCCTCACTTCTATGATGTGAATTTTGAAAATCTAACATACTTGGTTGTGATCAGTAAGTAATGTGAGTCCGATAGAAAAACTTAATTTTTGGTGAATAGTAGCTAACACTTATGAATTGTAACATAACCTTATGAATAGTATCATACCCCTATAAATAGTTATACACCCTAATGAATAGTAACCTTACCTATTGTAGTATATAAATAATATTCTAGTGTAATTACAAAATACCAATGCTTTGGAATAAGTAAATAAATGTTTTAAAACTATTGTTTTTATAATAAATTATGATTTTAATTAAATATTAAAGTAATAATATTTATAAAATTATTTTTGAAAAATAGAATTTATTTTTTGATTCTAAACATTAATAAATGGTTAGGGTGATGTTTTGGTATTTTTTTGAAAAACTCAAATTTTTTATGAATAGTTAAATACGGTAAAATACCGTATATGAAAATTAGCAGTTAAATACACTATTCATGACTTCACAAGTGATGTAAGCCCACTTGGTTCGAACTCACATGAATTTATTACTATTATAGGTCATGTAATCATCACTATTTCTGGTCTTGAGGAAAATTAATAAACTAATGATTAAAAAAATATGAAAACACTCCTCTCCTCCACTACAAAACCCCCTCTCACTCCCCCTTCTCTTCACTCCTCTCAAGCCATGTTCCTTCAGAAAATTCTGTCCAAATATCCTACCAACCTTATCTCCCCCTTCCATGAATCCCTGGTCTCATAAAAATACCAAATCCTATCTCTTAAGGAGGCTCTCAAGGTAATTCAGTTCAAGAGGTAAATTCCTCTTTTTTTAATTCTTTGTTTCTCCTTTAAAGTTCATTTGTTTTATTTTTCTATTATTAACTATCCTTATCTAATTGTTGTGTTGACTCCAGTACCTTAAATATACTTGAATATTTTCATGATAGTGTAATAATTTATCATCATATCTTCCTTTTACCATCTTTATACTATTTGCAAGAACACCAACCGAGATGTCTCAATTTACCACATTCAAGGACGATGAGATTTCGATTTCTATTATCATTATCAATTCTGGTCATGAAAACATTACTGTTACGGTTGAACCCGATTATTTTATATTTAATATACCATATTTAAGGTTCTGTAATCCCTTTTTACAAATGGTATTATGTTATAAATAAAAATGAGTTCGTTGTAATCAAAACCCACAAATTAACTGAAACAATTATCATTAAAGTTATATATAATAATTCAACCTCGTGCCATGTAACAAAGTTATATAAATGACCAATACCAACTATTTATGATCATAAATAATATTCTAATTCAATTATGGTGATTTACATCCATTCCACATGAACTCCATTAATTAAGAACAAGGAATCGTTTATGAAAATAAAGAAAATGAACACTGTGGAACAACAAAATTTAATATAATAACTTATCACTAAGGGAATAAATGAACTAAAAATAATTATGATAAACTATATAAATGTCTGATAATATATAAAATAGGTTATTAATAAGTATAATTTCATATTCCAGGAGATTAATTTCAAGAGCATAACACATCCAGATTTAAGGAAAGAGTTTTTTCCTCCCGAACATCCACTTTCATTCGGGTTACTTTTATTGTCTATTACCTCAATGAAAATAGTTTGAATTATTATGTACTATTAAAAAATTATGTTTTTGGGTTATATATATATTTAACAACCAGAATCGTTCCTTATTTTATGGATAGTTACACATTTTAAAAGAAACATTCAAGATTGTTTCTGAAATACAAGCCCGGTCCAATAGAATTTCTCTAATTCTTACATATTTTCAAGGGAACACTATAATATGTTTTCGGAAACCATTATCCTTATAAAATAACTAATTTTATTATGAAAATACTATCATACTTCAATTATAGATTTATACAAATACTTTTCAAAAATAACTCTTCTTTTCTAAGTAAAAGAGTATTTATATCAATATTTACTCAAAGATTTTATAAGAGTATCTTCATTTATTTCAACACCCATGTTGATTAAAATGTATTATTGGGATTAGTATTCCATTTTAGTCATATTCCATAATTCATTTAATGGTTTATTATTACTTTGTATGTGGATGTTCTATCTTAAATCCATTCCCCAATTTACTTTGAATGGTTAGTATTTATACTTAATGTTGGGGGAAAGTTATTTTCATTTCATATATTAATTTTAATATGAATGTATATGTTGTTTATGTTTATGCCCATTAATATGAGGAATTAATTGGACATATTAAGTGTCGGGTGGGGCCCGTTATAGCCCCTCGCTGCATTGGTAGGTTTCATGAGACAAACTACAGTCATGGCACAAGGCCTTGACAAAATGATTACTTATGGTCTGTGCATGAGGCCTTAACGGTATGGTTATGTTGTCTTGAATTATGAATTTGCTCATTATGAAAATTTTATTGATGATTCATGTGGTTATTATAATAGTATAATACCCATTATTATGTTATGTTATGGAAATATTTACTCAACTCATTTTCCTACCATATTATGTTCAAATTTATTTTTAGAGGCATGTATTTTCAATTAATCGCGATGTCTAATGTTTTTTTATCTTCTGCTGTATTTCTTACCCTTGATGAGAATTTGAGATCACCCATTTATTATGTGTCATTTTCTATGTACATGAAGAAGTTTATTATGAATGACAAGATGAAATAACCTAGAAGTTATGGATGTTGTCTAAGGAGTATCTATGTAATTTTTTTTCAAGTTGTAATGTTTAAATTATGTATAGATCTTGTTCCTAATAATAATAAACTACTTGGTCCTTCAGGATTCTTATTCCATGTTTTTATGCCAATGTAATCAAATAAGGCACCGGTTCTGGGAAACTAGGGTCGAGTCCGTACAGTTGGTATTAGGGGAATTTTAGTAGAAAACTCGTTAACTAGATTTAGAAAATGTAGATGAGGGAAGAGTCGCTAAGATAGTTTTTGAGGATAAACATACAAGAACATCATGGTATTTTGGTAAGGAATATATTAGGTGGATTTTTCAAGGAATAAATCCGTATCTAGATATGATCAGGTAGAGTTGGATCTAGCACAGATGTACCAAGGAGTGAAAGCTCCGACAAGGAGTTTCGAGCTTGACCTAGGGAATCCCAGTTCACAAAAATGGGCCTTGATTTAGTTTTGGTTATGAAACTCATGGGGGATATGATTAGGATAATTAAAATTTTCATTAAATCCATTATAAAGGATTTAAATGTAAATTTTTTTCAAAGATAATATGTTTATTATTAAAAAATTATCTATGTGTAGAAATTCTATTTATGATAAGTATTTTTCTAAATTGAGATTATACATTATAATTCATACCCTAATCTAGTGTATGCCATTATTTAGAACTGGAAACTAGTGGAAGTAATTGAAACCACACGAACACGCGTGTCCTCTATAGGGATTTCCCACTGATGTAAGTTAATGATGTTGCCTGTGGTGTTGTGACTGGTGTGGAGAAACATTTAACTATACTGGGAAAACTTACTCAGGTTATGAATAATAAGCTTACCCATATGGAGAATCCAGATCCACCATATGGAGGAGATATGTTAGAGAACATTACGCAACAATGACCTCCATCATTCAATGGGACTACAAACCTATTTGTAGTAGAGCAGTGTATATGTTCCCTAGAGAAGATAGTTCTTGCTTTGGGATGAAGCGAAAGAGAGAATGATTTCATGGATGGTTATCATATAATGAGATATGTGGATCAGTGGTGGTCTTTAATCCAAAACACAAAGGAGGTGGAAGAAATATAAGAGATGGAATGGAGTGATTTTAAGGAAATATTCTTAGAAAAATATTTCCCCCCTGAACAGTGAGAAGATACGGAAAGGAAATTTTTGAATATGAGGCAGAAGGATAATGAAAATGTTGCCTAGTATGAAGCCAACTTTACAAGGAAGGAAAGGCATTTTGTGGACTACATATGTAGTCCGAGGAGAAAATTGATCCATTATTTGATGGTTTGAAACCATTCCTCCAAAGGTGTCTAGTCTCCCTGAATTTCTCATCATATGAAGACGTAGTTTCATATGCTATTATAACACAAAAGGAATTCTCTACGTCTTATGACTTTAAGGTAAATAAATAGAAGAATATGGCTAATAAAAACTCTAAGAAAGGAAATAAGGAAATGTAGAAGAAGGGAAGAGTTGAATTTCTGTCATGCTGTTATTGTGGGAAGAAACACCATGGCACTTGCCTGAAGGGTATGGGAGTCTGTTTCAAGTGTGGAGAAAAAAGCCACCTATATCGGGATTGTAAGGTAAGGAATAAAGATATCAATTTTTCATGCTACTCTTTCAGCGAGATGGGACATTATTCACAATAATTTCTTATGATTCAGGGAAATTTTCCCCAAAGAAGGCCAAGGTAGCAAGGCCAAACTTATGCGGTCACACCTGTGGAGGTTGAAGTTCCATACAAAGTGGTGGTAGGTACAATGATTATTTCATCCAACTTAGCCAATAATTTATTTTATTTTGGATCATCGCATTCATTTATATATTCCCAATTTTCTAATAATATTAGATATTCCCAATTTGATTTATTAAATGTGTTATCCATCAAAAACCCTAGTGGATGTATCATTGCAACACTGGTGTGTCAATTAGTCCCCCTCATGACACATAAACATGCTTTAGTTTATAACCTTATCATCATACCAATAGTTTACTATGATATAATTATCGATTTGAATTTTCTATAAAATTGTGATTCGAATATCTATTGGAAGAATACGGAAGTTATAATCTTTTAGAATGGTGTAGATTCCATTATTTATAGATCAGAAACCTCACTATTTGATTCTCATATAGATCCACCCACAGTATCCCAACTCAATTAAATTATTAGAGAGGAAGGGAATGAAATAAATATTGGTGAGGAGATGAATGTACAGATAGAGGATGTACCTATTGTAAAATAGTATGTTGACGTCTTTCCACATCATTTACCTAGACATCCTCTAGAGCGGGAAATTGTGTTCTCCATTGACTTAATTCCTAGTTTAAGGATCATATCAAAGACCCCTTATATAATGGCCACTATGGAGTAAGTGGAATTGAAGAAACAACTATACGAATTGAGTGATAAAGTATTTATTTGACCCAGTGTTTCTATATGGGGAGACCATGTCCTCTTTGTCAAGAAGAAAGATGGATCCATGAGGTTGTGTGTTGATTACAAGGAAATAAATGTTATTTCAATAATGAATAAGTATCCTCTGTAATGAATTGACGATTTATTTGATCAACTTCATGGAGAACAATATTTTTCGAATGTATATCTTCAATCTGGATATCATCAGTTGCTTTTGAGGAATGAAGACATTCCAAAAACAGCATTCTGAACCATAGTCATTACGACTTTACAGTGATGAATTTTGGACTAACTAATTCAGCATCTATATTTATAGATCTGATGAATACATTTTTTAAGGAATATCATGATGAAATTGTGGTGGTGTTTATTGATGATATCCTGGTATGCACTAAAAGGTATGATTATCATGAAAATCACATTCGCACTATTTTGAAGACACTTAGAAGAAATAAATTATATGGGAATTTTAGCATGTGTGATTTCTGGATTCAATCGGTTTCCTTTTTGGGCCACATTGTCTCTAAGGATGGAATATCAGTAGATCCTGTGAAGACAAATGTTGTGCAATATTTTTCTACTCCAATGAACGTAATTGAGGTACGTATTTTTATTGGTTTAGCAGGTTATTATCAGCATTTCATTCATAACCTTGCCCGTTTAGCCAACCCAAAGACCAATCTCACACGAAAAGGGGTTAAGTTCGTATGGACCAATGAATGTGAATTTTTTTTAAGGATTTGAAGGGGAGGTTATTGAATGATCTTATCCAAACCCTACAATTGAGGAATAATGGTTTTGTTATCTATAGTGATGCATCAAATAAAATACTTGGTTGTGTCCTTATGCAGAATGATCAAGTGATTTCTGGTGCATCTAGGCAGTTAAAAATTCATGAAGAAAACTATCGAATTCATTATCTTGAGTTGGAATTGGTAATATTTTATCTAAAGATTTGGAGACATTACCTATATTGTGAAAAATGTCAGATATATATAGATCATAAGAGTTTGAAATATAAATTCTAAAATAAATAACTCAACATGAGACAAAGGAAATGAATTGAGCTACTCTTAGATTATGATTGCACAATACACAACCACACGAGGAAGGAAAATATGGTAGCATATGCTTTGAGAAGAACGGATCATGGAGTTCTGAATAACATGAGAGTTAAAAGAGATCCTTTTTTCATGGATCTATTAAAGATAGATATAAGAATTATCAATGATGGTAACACATCACTACTTTTCCAAATGGTTTCCAAACCTTCTTTACTATAAAGGATAAAATGTTCCTAGTCTGATGATGAGGAGTTTCAAAAGAAAATTAAATCTTTAAATAATCGGATGTTGATGGACATCACATATGAAGGTGGAATTTTGAAATTTTGAAAGAGGCTATGTGTTTCTGGTATTCTTGGGCTAAAAAAGGCACTATTGGATGATGCTCATAGCTCTAATTTCACTATACACCCTGATAGAACAAATATGTATAGAGATCTAAAGGTACATTTTTGGAGGGAAAACATGAAGAAAGATATTTTTTATTATGTGTCGAGATGTTTGGTTTTTCAACAGGTGAAGCCTGGAAGACAACATCCTAGAGGATTCATGAAACCACTTCATATTCCTATGTGGAAATGGGATAATATTACGATGGAATTTGTCATGGGGCTACCAAAGACTCCATGAAAGAATGATTCAATATGGTTCATTGTTGACCATCTTACAAAATCAGAACATTTTCTTGCTATAAGAGAAGATTTACCACTTTATGTTTTAGAAAGTATATATATAAATGAAGTTGTAAGTCTTCATGGTGTACCCTTAACAAATGTTTCTGATTATGATCCCCTTTTTACATCACAATTCTGGAGAAGTATTCAGAAGGCCCCAGTTACTGATCTTCATTTGAGCACTGCCGACCACCCACTAACTGATGGACAATTAGAACGGACTATTCAAACTTTGGAAGAAATTTTGTGGTCATGTTTACTTGACTTTAAGGCATGTGGGATCAGTATTTACCTCTCATAGAATTTTCCTATAACAATGGATTCCATTCATGTATTCAGATGGCACCATATGAATAATTATACGAAAAGAGATGTCATACACCAACTTGTTGGGATGATATTGGTGAAAGAATGCTCGTGGGCCCATAACTTGATGAAAAAACAACCAAAAAGGTGAAGATTATCCAATCCCATATCAAAACAGATCAAATTAGGCAAATGAGCTATGCTTATAACCGAATAAATGATTTTGAATTTGAAGTTGGAGATCATGTTTTCTTAAGGGTATCTCCATGGAAGGGTATTATATGATTCGATAAGATGGGAAAATTAAGTCCCATGTACATTGGAACACTTGAAATTCTGGATAGAATTGGAACTGTAGATTACCATTTGGTAATACCACCAAGTCTCTCCAAAGTTCACAATGTGTTCCACTTGTCCATGTCATGGAAATACATTCCAGACCCAACACATGTACTCCCCTATGAACAAAGTGAACTGGAGCCTGATCTCCCTTATTGTGAAGAGCCAATCAAGATTCTTGATACCATAGAACAAGTATTCAGAAATCAAACGACTCATCTGGAATAGGTTCTTTTGAAGAACCATAATATGGAAGAGGCAACATGGGAGCCTGAGGAGCTTATGTGGAAGATATACCAGAATATTTTTAGGTATCATTTTGTGAATTTCAAGGTTGAAATTTTTGTAAGGAGGGGAGAATGTAACGACCCAAAATTTTTCAGTGGAAATTAATTTCTTATAAATATGTCATATTGAACTATGAATTACTATGTGACCTTTAAACATTATTTTTTAACTTCTGTAATGTGAATTTTGAAAATCGGACATACACGATTGTGATCATTAAGTTATGTGGAGTCTGATAAGAAAAAATTAATTTTTAGTGAATCGTAACTGACCCTTATGAATAGTGACATACCCATATGAATAGTGATATACCCTAATGAATAGTAAACTTACCTATGATATTATATAAACAATATTCAAGTAGAAGTATGATATACCAATTATTTGGAATAAGTAAACAAATGTTTTAAAATTATTGTTTTTAGAATAAATTATGATTTTAATTAAATATTAAAATAATCACACATATAAAATTATTATAAAAAGTTGTAATTAATTTTAGGATTTTACATGTCGAAAAATGGGTAGGGTGAAGTTTTGGTATTTTTCGGAAAAACTCAAATTTTTGATGAATAGAGAAATACAGTAAAATACCATATATACAAATTATCAGTTTAATAAACTATTCATGACATCACAAGTGATGTAAGCCCACTTGGCACAAACCCATGTGAATTTATTACTATTCTAATTCATGTAATCATCACTATTTCTGGTCTTGAGGGAAATTAATAAACTAATGATTAAAAAATTATGAAAACTCTCCTCTCCTCCCATATAAACCCCCCCCCCCTCTCACACCCCCTTCTCTTCACTCCTCTCAATCCTTGTTACTTATCCAAAGTATTTCAAAATATCCACCCAACCTCCCCTCCCACTTCTATCAAGCCTTGGTCTCATAAAAAGACCAAAACCTCTCCCCTAAAGAGGATCTCAAGGAATTTTGGTCCAAGAGGTAAATTCCTCTTTTTTTAATTCTTTGTCTCTCATTTCAAGTTCATTTGATTTCTTTTTATATTATTACCTATATTTATCCAAATGTTAGGATGACTCTAGTACCTTAAATGTACTATAATTTTTTCATTATAGTGTAAAAATTTATCATCATCACTTTATTTTACCTTCTTTCTTCTATTAGCAAGAACACCATCAGAGATGTGTCAATTTACCACATTCAAGGATGATGGGATTTTGATTTCTATTGTCATTCTCAATTAATGTCATGAAACCAATATTGTTGTGGTTAAACTATATTATTATATATTTTATATACCCTATGTAATTTTTTGTAATCCCTTTGTAAAAATGGTATTAAGTTACAAAGGAAAATGAGTTTGTTGTAATCAAAACCCACAAATTGACTGAAATAGTTATTATTAAAGTTATATATAATAATTCTTACTCATTCATGTAATGAAGTTATATAAATAACCACTAACACCTATGGATGATTATAAATAATATTTGAATTCAATTTTGGTGATTTACATCCATTCCACATGAACTCCGTCAGTTAAGAACAAATGAACCGTTTATGAAAATAAAGAAAACAAACACTACGGAATGACGAAATTCAATATAATAACATATCAATATGAGAATAAATGAAATAAACAGAATTATGATAAAAATAAATAAATTTATAATAGGATCTTAAATTGGTTATTAATAAGTATATTTTCATATTACAGGAGCATAAGTTCAAGATCGGAACACGTTTGGATTTAAGCTCTGGGTTTTTTCACCCGAACTTCCATTTTCATTCAGGTTACTTTTATTGTCTATTACCTAAATGAAACTCTATTGTATTATTATTTACTCCTAAAAAATTATTTTTTGGGTTATATATATGTTTAAAAACTAGAATGTTTCATAATTTTATGGATGTTTACACTTTTTAAAAAGTAACTTTCGAAATTATTTCTGAAATACCATCCTGATATAAGGGAATTTCTCTAATTCTTACCTATTTTCAAGGTCACTCTATAATCTGTTTTTAGAAACAATTTTCTTTATAAAATAACTAATTTTACTATGAAAATACTATATTACTTCACTTATGGTTTTATAAAAATATTTATTCAAAATAACTCTTCTTTTCCAAGTAAATGAGTATTTATTTCATGATTTACTCGAAGATTTTATAAGAGTATCTTCATCAATTTCAATGCTATTTATTTATTCTTATGTATTATTGGGATTTTTATGCCATGTTATCATACACCATATTTAATTTAATGGTTTTTGATTACTTTTTATGTGGATCTGCTATCTTAAATCCATTCCCCCAATTTACTCTAAATGGTTAGTGTTTATGCTTAATGTTCGGGGAAGGTTATTTTTATTTCATATATTAATTTAAATATGAGAGTATATATTGTTTATGTTTATCCATATTTATATTAGGAATTAATTGGACATATAAAGTTTTGGGTGGTTCCCTCTATAGCCCCATGGTGCATCGGTAGGTCTCATGAGACAAACTACAGTCATGGCACAAGGCCATGACAAAATGATTACTTATGGTCTTGAGACGAGGCCTTGAGGGTATGGTTATGTTGTCATGCATTTTGAATTCCCTCATTATGAAAATTTTATTGATGGTTCATGTGGTTATTTGAATAGTAGAACACACATGATTATGTTATGTTATGGAAATATTTGCTCAGCTCCTTTTTCTGCCATATTATGTTCATGTTTATTTTTAGAGGCATGTTTTTTCAATTATTCACCATGTCTAAAGTTTTTGTTATATTCTTCTATATTGGTTACCCTTAAAAAGTATTTGAGATCACCACTTTATTATGTTTTATTTTCTCTGGACATGAATATTTTTATTATGAATGACATGTTGAAATAACCTAGGAGTTATGTATGTTGTCTAAGGAGTTTCTTTGTTGTATTTCTTTTCAAGTTGTAATGTTTAACTTATGCATTAATATTGTTTCAAAAAATTCTAAACTACTCGGTCCTTTTGGATGCATATTACTTGTTTTTATGCCAATGTAATCAAATAAGGCATCGACTTTGGGAAACTGGGGTCGGGTCCTTACACAAGTAGGTTGGCCCAGCCTAGAACGGCCTTGGGAAAACTGATCTGGCCCAGAATACCCCTACATAGGGTCGAAACAGCCCGAAATGGTCTTACACAGTTATGGACCGACCCTCACAGACCCTTCCTAGGGTTTTTGGGTCCTGGGTAATTTTAGTTTAATCAAAGATTAATTAAAATAATTAATTTAATTACTATTGAAAATTAAATTATATAAATATTAATGTTTAGTTTTATAAATTATTATAGTGTAATTAGTTTAATTTGGTGATAATTAAATTTATTAATTAATTTAGTTTTTGTTTTTAAAATTAAATTAATTCATGATTATTAATGAAGACATATGTTGAATTAAAATTAGAGTAAAATTTTAATTCAATAAAATTACCTCAAAAATTATTTAATGCATGTTTAATTTTAATTTAGCATTTATTTTTAAATACGTGAGTTAATGCATATTAACTGGTGATAACCCGTGGACCAACCAATGCATGTTTCATCTATTTTTATTTACTGAATTATTTCATTTTGTTTTGTAATAATTAATTACTAAATTATAATATGTGTATTATCTCTAAGTAATTATATGTATAATGGAATGTGCATCCATTTCTGTGTTGTACTTTAATCCACAGTTTCCATCTCTTTTGAGCTAGTATTTTTTTTATAATAAAGAGATGACCAATTATGCACTTCATGCTGAGTTATGGTGACACACTAGACAGGACCTTGATGCATTGAATGGGTAGACACTGCAATTAAAAGGCAAAGCGATGTGACCCAAGATATATCCCCTAGGGTCTAGGATGATCCATTATTCACTCAATTAATCAACCATTAGAATCGGATCATGATCAGGTCATCATTTTATTTTGCATGGTTTATTATTTTTGTGTATCTGTTGTCTACAAAAGAACACATAGAAAAATAATGAACAAGAATGCAAGATAAAATGAACAATTAACATGATAAATTTTTCTATTTCATGCATGGTCAGTTGTGATTGTGATCACATATTATGTGTTATGTGTATAGAAAATTATTTCTTTCATCACATTAACAATACAAAAAAAGCTCAATGATTTTTTAATTCTAAATTTCCTTCCATCATTTGAATTTGAACCAGTCCAGTTGTTTGAGATGGTCGTCATGACATAGTTGAGGCTGTATCTTACTACCGAGACATCCTTATGAGATTTATGGGTTGAATTAACTAAATTTTTAGAAAATAAGTATCCAAATATAACTTTTTGTAATTTTAGATGCAATTTTTGATTAAATCAAGTAATGATTTAAGAAGTTGGGACTTCACTCAACAGATCAATGAACCATGAGTTTATACGGTAAGCCGGCCAAACTCCTACCTAGAACCCTCTAAGTGGTGTTGTTGCCAAATCTTGTAGACTATGAGGGGAGTTTCAACGATCCTTTACACTATAATACTCACAGTGACAGAGTATTTTGATTCTAGTATAGAGGGTTCCTAGAATCTGATAAAACGTGGGAGACATTTAATGATTTAATTAATTAATAAAAATTTCTAAACCAATAATCGTGACAAAAGGTAATAATATTATAGAATTAATTTTTGTAAAAAATGGAAAGTTATACCACAAGTATAAAAACTACGATAAATAATCGAAAAATTAATTTTCCTCATTGGCACGAGTATCCAATAATAGTACAGGCGCTTGTGAATAATACTATTGGAAACATAGGGTGTAGTGTGCCTATATTTGTTACATTACATTAGGAAGTGATGGTGAAATTGATTACAGGAGACTAATTTAAAAACCATATGATGGTTATGTCATTATGATTTCATCAACGTCTAATGTTAGTTGTGGTTGCTACATTAGGACATGGATGACATATCATGGTGTCTCATCTCTGAGTGGTCTTCAAGGAGAAAGCGAAGCAATGATATGAATAGGTAATTATTACACTGGATCTGTGTAAATTGAAAGGCGGGTCATGATATTTCAATACATCCTATTATAATATCATTTTCAACCCTTTGATCAAGTCTTGTTTAAAGTTACCAAAATGAACATGTATTGAGTAAACACTTCATTACCAATTTAGGTAAGGGTCAATAAGTTAATAAGAATATAAATGGCATATTCATATTTAATTATTATGGAAAATAATTGAAAGGAATGGCGAAATGGAAAATGTAAAGTAATTCTAAGGGCACATTTGAAAAATCATTTAATGAAATAGGTATTAACAGAATTTATTGTAATTGGATATTATGAAATAAAACTATGGAAAAAGAAAAAAACTGAATTAAGGAATCAAGTTACCACTTCCTCTTTAGGATAATTCATCAATGTAATGTTTCAGTTTTACTTTTTTGGTATTGAATACAATATGATAAACACATGTGTATTTTAATATAGTAACCAATAAATTATATAAATATTACTAGAACTCAGGTGTATTTTCCAAGCAACTGATAAAGGGTTATTCTTATGTAAGTGGTGAGAAGTACAAGTCTTAAAATTTCCTAGTTAATGATTCAAGATGAACTTTCATTGAGTATGACCAAGACATAGATCTCAGAATTCCTTTGGACACAAGGATACATTATTCCATCTTTTGGAATGAATGATATTTTAATGTTGAATACTCAACTATAGTTTAGTAAAATATGATTCATAGGTAATAATTGATGGATATAAATGTAAGAATTATACCAATTTGTGAACATAAAATTCTTTTTCAAGAAAAACTAAACATGGACATAAAGTTTATACCTAGTATGGGATTTATTCACATTAAATATACATACCGTTTTTATTATTTATGCCTTTATTTTGGAAAAATAAACCTTTATAAATAAAGTTAAGCCACAAATTTTTCGAAATTATTTCAGCAAGAGAGTATGAACTATTTCAATAATAACCTATAGTTATATATTTGATTCATAAAATTACTTTAAGTTATTAAATAATATTAAAGTGAAGTATGATATATGAATGATCAAAAGATATTAGTTTCTTTAGGTTGGTATACTTAAAAATATATTGACCAAACATTCATCAGCCATGATAATGTAGCATGGAGTAATTAATAAATTCACATTGCCTTAAATAAATCATGACATTGATGTTCATAAGGAGGATTTATGATGAAGTCTTTCATGTTAACATTGATCAAAAAAATATCATGGAGTAATTCCTAAATGCTCATTTTATAAATCTATGTTATGATGTAAGTAGTATCAATGTTGAAACATTCATAAACATCCCTTATATTTCACGATGTAATTTAAAAATAACTGTGATATCCCATATCCTTATGTCAACTATAATGATGAATAGATATCATATGAGTCATAGTCTGATGGAAATCCATTATTTCATAAGGACATGTGTTTGGATGCAAAGATTTTGATAGGATATAAAAAAACATGCATCAGGAACAAACTCATTGTGTATCTATTGTAATTATCCTAATTTTTTTAGGATGTTACATAAATCCCTAGGATAGAAAAGTTGTAGTAAAGTGATAGACTATATATATATTAATGTTTGAATTTCTCTATTAGAAATATCAGGAGCTAGACTGACTTGGTTTTTGTCAATGATATATATTCATATGTCGTTTCCATAGGAACTAGTTTCACAAGCACATGTGGAACATAGTATATTCCAAAGACACTTAATAAGTAGAAATGGTAAAACCATGGTGATGGTTTTTTTATTCACAGTGGTCGGTGATTTATTATTCATTGTGAATAATATTTTATACAAGTGAGAAGTATATGAAAATTAGCTAAAACTGAAAAGATCAATTACAAATAAATAATGGATTCCATGTATAAAAATGTAAAAGGGGATTTTTATTTTTAATATTGCGGTGTGTATTCAAGTTAGCTGATACATAAGTGGTACAAGTGTAGCGCCAAAATGGATCGATTGGTCGCACTGCGTCATTATGCTTAAATCCATTAAAATTTCTCTATCATAGATAAATTCTAAGATCATTATATTGAGAATTAGATGTAGTGACCACCAATCTTGGATGGTGTCTATATGAAACAACCAGAAAGGGGTGGTTAGGTAACAGAATGCTAATAATGGATCAAAGCTACTAAACTCAAGTTTAGTATTGAAGTAAGCAACTGGATCATAGAATATTCATTTGGAATGGATGATTTCCATGTGTGTACCAAAGGTTAGTGGTATAACGATAGTTTTGCAAGTAAAATATGTTCAGAAAAATATGGAAAACATATATTGGTATTCAAGATAGATAATACCATGATAAAATTTATTCTTTAGTGATTGAATTAAATTATCAACCTATGTCCTAGGGAATAGGATCTATTGAGGTGGATGTAACGATTTCTTGGACTTATTAAATTGTATATATAGTGACATCATATTGAAAAATACAAGATGGAAAAATTCAAGGGAGGACTTTTTACCATTGTAACATGGAATTATCTCTCCAGTTTGACAGGTTTGGGACATGCTATGAGATAAACATGGTCGGTTGAAATACATATGCTAAATTCATGGATTAATTGTGTATTTCATGATACGTATAAGTACTGATATTTCTCATATATGACTTATAATAGGAAAATTTCTTTTATATCTAGGATACTAAAAGTGAAGCATTCAGAACTATCTAATTATACTTTGACAAAAACAAAATATATGTAGCTGGTAAGTGGAGAATAAAGTACACTAGTTTTCAGGGGACTAAAAATAGCCTTCCTTAGATCCATGTGATCTAGTATCGCAGTTAAGCTAAGGTGATGAGCGAGACAATCTCATTTAAGCCATTTTTAGTCGTACCTACAAATATAGAGTATGTTAAAGCTTTTTAGGCAGCTAAGAAGTAGTTATACGCAACAATTTGTTCCATTTCCTGGAATTTCACATGGAAAGAAAGTATTATCATAATAAAAATTGTGATATTATTACTGGCCAATATGTCGAGTTATGATAGTTAACAAGAGGGATATTTTGGGAGATACCATCTCTTGAAACATTTTACTCATGGAGGCGAGGTCACAAATAGTAGAATTACCACATGGAAGAATCGTGGAAGTCTCATGAGTGAAATCCACGACTCAGTAGAAACATGATTTTGATCATGTGAGTGATAACAAGTTTTATTATCAAGATGGATCTAGTGAAATTGGGAGGGTTGAAATAGTGGATGCCATAGACCCAACTAAGTAGTGATTTTGATTACCATATTTATTATAAAAGTTATTTATACATGATGTACTTATTACTATTATAATGTAGATATTTCTTGTAACCACTATTTAATGGTAATGTCCATAGATTATTTTTTGTATCAAACGATTATTGATGATTCAATACTATAATGAGAACATCTAGATAATATTAAATTAATCATAAACAATGGTTATATGGTCAAGATGAATCTTAATAATTGGACACAATAGATGTTTTACTATCAGTTGTTGGGGGATCACAAGCATTGAGACTTATTCTCATGAAGTTATCACTTGGTGATCTCTACTATATATATCATGAGGATAGACCCGCCAAAAGGAACACCACATGATTTGGGTGTCATTGGTTCTTCCTATCTACGATCATGTGTAATGGTCTCCTAACTTGAGATCACTTCCAATGTACACCATTTGATTGCATACAATGATTCAAGATGAAAACAATGATATTGAAATCATGGAAAGGTATTTTGTATTGGGTGTGTCATTAGTGGCATGAAATTGGATGAATATTCAAGAAAGGATTTTTAACTTCCAGGTTAAGGAAGATATATATCTTGGTCCACGTTGATTAAGATGGTAGTACCTTGATAAATCCATGGCAGTGGTTGTCTAAGGTAAATCTTTCTAGTAAGATCAATAAATTATAAAGCGAGAAAATGGTGATTACATGGGTGTTTGTGATACTTTATAAGATATTAAATACACAGAGATTATGTTACACAGTGTGTGTTCTTAGGTTCATTGTTGCTGCTATTATAATACTTATCTATTTAGGGGTCATGATGGGTTTCTAGATCCTACTCTTGATCTATGAATTGTATTCACCACTATCAGGATAATGGCTTAGAGGGTCACACACAATAGCGTATTCAAGAATCTTCCATATTCAGTTGAATAGGTATATCAGATACGGTGGGCCCCACCACTGGGGTCTAGGATTTTTTCAAGGAGATAAGATCACCAATTCAATAAATAAATTCATATTATTAAAGTTAAGAATATTGGGAATTGAATTTATTTATTAAATGAATTTACAATTATTTAAGTAAACACATGAAAATATTAATTGAATGAATATTAGTATTATATATTCAAGTTTCAATTAATATTTGCAGGAAGTATGTGCTGAGTTTTTGTATCTGGTATTATCATATAATATATTTATTATATTACAATAAAGTGACAATAAAAATGAATAATATTTATGACTCAGTTTAGTCGTCAAAAAATTATTTATATAGTGTGCTATATTTTTTGTGGGGCGGAGAGGAAATTTCAAATACTTTCTTAACACTCTATAAATAGAGGGGGATAGGAGTTATCCATGGAATATTCATATAATCTCTCTCTACTCCTATCTACTTCATTATAGAGATAAAGGCTCTAGATCCATGAGTTTAGATCGAGCTCTCTCTCTCTCACGCATCACAGGCAAGGTGATGAGGTGATTGTCAGAGCATTGAAGGTGTCATCGATACTCCATGCTAGCACCTGGATTTTGACAATCAGCAATCCCACAGATTTTTGAATCATGTGTGGATGATCAAGATTAATTTTTCCTTGGATTCCACAAGCATAAATCACCAATGATTAGAAGTCACTGTGCATCGATTCGGATCTAAATCAGGTGTTTTACAGTTTTATGTTTATGTTTAATATTCTTCACATGAGATACTTAGAATAAATCAGGAATCTGTTCACTAACATCAATGATTTCATGTCATTATTCAATATAATTTTTTAAAATCCATCTTCTTGGGTTTCCGCTGCATACCCAGTACCTTAAAATAAATCCAATTTTACACATAAAAAAGTTATTTTTTTTCTAAACACATTTTACCATATTTTAATGGATAAATTATTTTAAATAAAAATTTTGACACTTTTATAAATTATATTTAAAAAATAAACATAATTTTTGAATGTATAAAAACAAATATTTTATTGGTTAAACATTGGTAGTTTTCAAATAAGTTTCATTTTTGATAAAAAGTAATGTAAACATTGGAATAATAATGTGGCCGATAAGAATAGTATTATGGTCAATATAATAATAACATAACATAGGAAAGTATAAATAAAATTTAGGTATCTTATAAATGAAAATGTGGTATATTTATAACATAGAATAAGTAAATAAATGTATCAAAAATAATAAATTAAGTGTTTTTCTTTTTATAAAGTATGAATGATTATTTACAATTATGAAATTAATAAAATTTCTTAAAATATTATTTTCATAAAATACAATTATAAATTAATATTATTTTATCTTATTATTATAAGATACATTTATGATACCTTAATTAATTCTTCAAGGTGTAATTAAATTAGTTACAATTTTAAGATCAGTATTTTCGAAGTAAATCATGATTTTAATTAAATGTTGAAATTTCCATATTTTGAAAATTATTTTCATAAAATGGAGTTCACTTTTTAGTTATAAAAATAATAAATTCTTAGGATTAATATTTGGGACTTTTTTTGAGATGCTTGAATTTTTTGTGAATAGTAAATTATGGTAATTTATGGTATATATTTTCATTATAAATTAAATAAACAATTCCATGAGTCATGGAGTATTTAACCACAATAATCACAAACTTCACTATATTATGTTAACATATTTTGGGATAATTCTTAAAATATGCATAGTTTTGAGGCAAAATAATAAACTATTGAATAAAATAATGAGAAAACACTCCTCTCCTCCACTATAAATACCAGGTCTCGCCACCTATTCTCCTCACACCTTACAATATATGATACATTTTAGATATCTACCCAATAATATTCCAAATCCCCTTTCCAAAATATATCATCCCATTGTCTCATAAATGTACCAAACCATAACCTTAAGGAGGTTCTCAAGAGGAATAATTCAAGAGGTAAAAATCCTCTTTCTTTTCTTTTATTTTATTTTCAATTTCTTTTATTTTATTATCCTTCTCTCTCCAACCAAATACAAACTGACATGATAAATCCAATATAATTTTTATAATAAATTTCCTTTATTACAATATAAAATCCACAATCAATTATCTTCCCCTTTTTCATTTATGTTAAAGATGAAAGAATCGTATGTGAGGTGTCGATTCATAACCTTCATAGACGACATGTTTTCATTTTTCAATTTCACCTTCAATGATAGTCATAAAAAAATTTTATGGTTAAAAAAAATTATAATATATGTATTATATCCAATATAATTTTCATTAACCATAATATATATTTAATAATAATTAATTAAATTAAACTAGTTTGTGATGATCGAAAAACCGCCAAAATAATCTAAACGATTATCACTGACATCATATCTATTGATTTATCCTTAACCCAAATAGAAAAAAAACATATATTAATATTTAATATTAATTAATATCATTAATAAAATATAAATTTAACTCTAGAAAACTATTTTCATTTTACATGATCTTCCATATGTGAGTGAAAGTAAACTAATCATGAAAAACAAGGAAAACAACACTCTTAAATGAAAGAAGTTTTTTATTATAAATCGTCAATAAGGATATAAAAGATCGTAATAAAATTATAATAAATAATATATATGTTTAATAATATCTTAATTAAACTATTAATGAATATAATTTCATGATCCATGACCATAGGTTTATGTGAATAACACTTTCAGACATAAGGTAATGTTTCTCTCTTCTCAATTTCATTTCTTTGGGATCTGCCTTATTCACCACTATTTCTTGTGTATGGTGTATATGTAATGAAATTTGATGAATAATATTATGAATATATATTTATTTATGGTACGTAATGTATTTTTTTATTATTATTTACTTTATGGGGCACATGATTCGATTGATTACAAAGTTATAAGGTTTTATTCCAGTACCTCCATTTTCCATTCGGGTTACGCTTTCTCTCTCTTTAATCTAATGTAATTATTAATAGTTTTTATATTATTATTATAAATTATTATTATATGTTACAAAATCATATATCCATATCATTTCTTTACTCTTTAATGGGATAATACATGTTTTATAAGGTTCCTTTTTCAATTTCTCCTTATAAGAAAGTCCAATTTAAGGGAACATTCCAATTTCATACCCATTTTCATGTACACTCTGTAATATGTTTTAAGAATATAATATTTTTATAAAATCACAATTTATATCATGAAAAAATATATTATTTAATTTCTTATATTATTCAAATAGTTAATCCTTTTTTCATTTTAAATACACATGAATATCTTCCCTTAAACCGGACTAAAGAGGGTCATTTCTAAAATTTCCTAAAAACTATTTTTATATGTTCTCAATTTATTTGGACATCAATTATGCTTCAAATATAATTTAATTGTCATTATATTTTATTTTCTAGGATATTTTTTTACAGTCTAATTTTATGAAAAATAAAAAATTATTTTGAAAAAAACTCTTCTTTCCAAAGTTATGGGGTATTTCTCTCAAATATTTATGAATAATTTTATTAGAGTATTTTAATCTATGATTATGATTAAATTATTATAAAGTGTTATGAGATATTTTGATTTAATGATACCTTTCTTAATCAATTATTCAATATATGGGGAATGCATTGGACTTAGTAAGTGACGGGCGGTCCTGTTATCGCCCCTTGATGCATCGGTAGGTCTCATGAGACAAACTAGACAAGGTTTTTACCCATTATGCATGGTGTCTTAGAAAAATTCTTGAAGTTATTTTTATGATTTCTGGAATTATTAACCCATCATTATGAAACTATTAATTAAATTCCATGTGATTATTTTACTAGTAGAATATCTATGATTATGTTTTTTATGGAAATATTTAATCAGATTTGATTCTTGCCATATTAATATTATGTTTTAATGGAATGTATTTTAAGTTATTCACCATGAAATATTTCTTATTCTTATGACATATGTTTTCCATATTTCATACCCTTACTGATCATCTGATCTCACCTCTTTCTTATATTTTATTTTTTCCCGGATGTAAAGATTTATATTATGAATGACTTGCTAGGATAATCTAGGAGTTTATGTGTGTTTCTAATTGAATTACTATATTTTATTTCCTTTCATGATTTAATTTAAAGTTAATATATGTAATATGGCTTCCATAACTAATAAACTGATCTATCCTTTGGGATTTGAGTCTTTTATATATGCCATTGTATTAATGTAAGGCACCAACTCTAGACTACTGGGGTTGGGGTCTTTATAGTTTGTATAAGATAATGTTAAGTAGAAAAATTGAAAAATAGATGTAGAAAACATATATTAGTGAACATGGACTTCATGTAGAATTTGAGGATAAGCATAAATGAAAATCCTAGAAATTTGATAAGGTAGATATTATATGGGTCTTCATAGAAATATATACCTATATAGAAACTACAAGTGGACATAGTTTAAGTATAGATGTTCCTAGTGGTGAAAACTATAACAAGCTGTCCCAGGCCAGACTCAGGGTAACATGGTACATGAAAATATTCCTTAATGCAAATCAACTTTGACAGTCATAGGGGATATGATTTGGATAATTTTCATTTTTTTCACAATCAATTCTGATGGATTTTAATATATAATAAAAATGAATAACCTATATTAAACCTATGGTGTTTTTATTTTTAAAATAATTTGTAATGATATTCTATAAATTATTTTACATTTTATCACTATGAATATTGTAACTAAAACATTGTTTATTGGTTTAGTTAATGGACAGAACCGAAAGGAGTCAGGTTAACATTAAACATGACAGACAAGGTGGTGGTGATGAGAAACCAAATGGGATATTGATATAAGTGAATGATATAATATTCATTACTAATCATTTTTTCCAAAATATTATTTACAACATATACCATAAAAAACTCTTGAACGCACCAAAGAATATAAGGTTTGAGTTTTCTAAGAGCTCTAGTGGTGGAGACTATAGAAGAAGGAAGTCTTGATCCATCATATAAGAAATGTTGAAGGATAAACTCATAAATGTGTCTCAGTGGAATAGAGAAATGATTTATTTGTGGTATAGATGGAAATAAATAAAATATTTTCTGAGGAAAATAAAGAGTGCGATGGAATGAAATAAAACACATCCTAATAATCCATTTTTAGTTCATTGCCATAAATGAAGAGAATGAGGTAATTACCTGGGTCAATTCCCTCTTTTATAGGATAATATCTAAACCAAAAAAGAATTTATGTGGAAAAAATGGATGAGGTATTTATATATTGGGGTTGCATTGATTACATTGTTTATTAAACATATTTGAAGAATATTAATCATATCTATTTTGGAAGTTATAGTAATATAGTTTTTGAAAAAGGATAACTTGTATACGAGGTGACAACCTGTCATGTCCAGTAAGGTCTTTGGATTTGAACCCACAACCAAAGGGTGAAAAGGGTGAAATACATACTACTAACCTATATGAATTCTTTATTATCAAGTCCCTTTTTATGTGTAAATAGTTTTTTGATTTTATGGACATTTTTGTTATAAAATAACCTTTTATTATAATTTAATAAAATTACAATACAAGGTTATATTCCAATACAATGTTATTTTATACAATAACCTTGTATAATAAATAAAATAAAAGCAGAATAGGTTATGAAATAAATTATTAAATAGTCTAATTTCATTTTCCAAAATATTATGTTCGTGTGAAGAAAACTTCTAAACATAAGTTAAGGGTTTTCTCATCTCACTTTCATTTCTGGGAGATATGAATTATTCACCACTATTTCTTGTTTATGGTATATGTGTACTGCCCTTTGATGTATCATATCATTAATATATTTTTCTACATTTTATATAATCTTTAATTTCATTATTATTAACTTTATGGGGCATACAATTACATTGATTACAAATTGGTAAGGGATTATTCCCAAGCCATCATTTTCAATTTGGGTAACACTTTCTATCTATTTACCCAAAATTTAATTTTTAATTATTTTTATATAATTATTATAAATTATGTTTATATGTTCCAAATTCATATATCCATATCATTTCAACTTTCTTTATTTGGGGAATACATTATTATAATATTTCCTTTTCAATTTCTCCCGACAAGCAAGCCCGATTTAAGGGAATATTCCAATTTTATACCCATTTTCAAGTACACTCCATAATCTATTTTAAGCAAAAAATATTTTTCTAAAATAATTTTTTTTAACATGAAAACTATCTTATTTCATTTCTGGTATTATGAAAAAAAAATCCTTTGTCTACTTTAAATTCTATTTAGTATTTTCCCTTAAATCGCACAAAAGAGGCTCATTTATAAAGTTTATTAAAAACACTATGTATATGTATTCATATCTTTTGGACATCATTGATGCCTCAATAATAATTTTATTATCCGTATATTTTATCTTTTGGAATATTCATGTTTATAATATGATTTTATGACAATACAAATGATTTTCCAAAAGAACTCTTCATTCCAATGTAAAAGGGTATTTCTTTCAAGATGTTATCGGTGATTTTATTAGAGTATTTTCAACTACGATTATGATTAAAATATTTCAATGTCGTATGGGAAAAGTTTATTTAAATATATATTTTTAAATAAATTATTCTATATATGAGAAATGCATTGGACTTATGAAGTGACAAGAGGGGCCTGCTATAACCCCTCAATGCCCTGGTAGGTCTCATGAGACAAACTAGACTAGGTTTATACCCATTATATATGGGGAATTGGTCAAATCCTTGATGATATGTTTATTATTTAAAAAATTATTCATTCCCTCATTATAAAACTAGTAATTTATAGTCCATGTGATTATCTAACTAGTATAATTTCCATGGATAAGTTTTATTGTAGTTTAATAAGATTATATTCCTATCATTTTATGCTCAAGATTATGTTTTAAAGGCTTGTTTTTTTAGGTATTCACTATTCCATATTTTTTATTTCTTTTATAGATTCCACTTTATTTCATACCTTTTCTTAGCATCTATGTTATACCCTTTATTATGTTTTATTTTTCCACAAGATTAGAAGATGTATATTATGAATTACTTACAAGGATAATTTAGGAGTTTATGGGTGTGTTCAATGGAATTTCATTGTTTTATTTCCTATAAATTTGTAATGAAAAGTATATATATTTAATATAGCTTCCAAAACTACTATACTTATCAGTCCTTTTGGATTCAAGTATTGTATCTATATTAATAAATTAATGGAAGACATCTGATCCAGACTACTGGGGTAGGGGTATTTACATCATGCATTCTGTTTGGGGTGCTCCACGACATGCCCCTACTATGGAAGAGCTGACTCAAAACGTTTATAATTACTGTCCTACCATATTCGTAGGTGATGTATGACCTTGTCCTGTTGATTCATGCTTAGAATCCATGGTTTCTATCTTCAACCATGTTGAGATGCCTCTAGAGTGGAGGGTCAAGCTCACTACCTACATGTTATGTGATTCCACCAAGCACTGTTGGGATGTCATATCTTAGTCTAAGCATCATCATGGTATGGTCTTGGTATACTTCTATATAGCTTTCTATGTTCACTTCATTACACATACTCTAAGGCTAGATCACTCCATGGATTTCATGCATCTTAATCAGCGCTCTATGACTATGCTTGAGTATTCTTCTCACTTCACCGAGCTCCGGTGTTTCACTCCATCTCTAACTAGTGACGATTTTATGACTATGTGGCTCTTTGGGGATGGTATGGGAAATATTTACTGCTCACTAGTGTAATAATTCAGTTGATGAATGTTACAGAGATAGTGAACTAGGCCCAACTTATACAGCGTAATCTCAAAGAGGCTAGATATGTGAGTTGGGGAAATTAATTTAAGAGGTAGGAAGAGGGTTCTTCAGGTAAAAGGAAGTACCATTTCTAGGTTGTACATTGGGAGTTTCCACCCAGGTGACATGAAGTGAATATATAGAGTTTCACTACTACAGAAGTCTAGGCCCTAAGAATCCTTAAATCATGAGGTACCCAATGATGTTTCGAGATTGCAACATGATGGGTTACCTTCAGTGCTTCTGCCATTATTTTCCTATATAATTCAGTGATAGTGGATCCATACCAACACTTATATCAGTTATGGGATATATGACTCCACATCAGGCTGGGAGTAGTTCTTCTATCAGGCGACCAGGCTGAGGTGGTAGTTTATATAGCTGAGGCAGTCAAACCTAATATTATTAGTGTTATCTGAGTGGATCTACTCAAGATGGTCTGAAAGAATCTCTGGGTCATGGTGTGGGACATATTAATGTAGTTGTTATAGTTATAGAGTATAAAATTCCATTTTTATTTACTCTTATAGGTACTATCCTTGTATCCTCTACTCTAGTTTCTTTCCTTTTTGATACATTTGTATCACACACTTTTATATATGTTCTGGTTGTGGAATGTTTGGTCCTTTTAATTGATTATTTATATGGAATCATGCCTCTCAACAAGCAGTTGGCATCAAAAAATATAGTATATGACAGTGTACAGATTTCCCCTTGAAATATATGGGTTCTATTTCTTCTAGAGCTTCTACTTCCTTCAGATGACCATCTTTGATGTCATTTTCGGTATGCACAACTTTGTGACTTATCAATCCCAAGTGTATTTATTTCATAGATAGGTGTCCCTCACATCACTCAAGGTTAGAAAATATATATACAAGATAGAATATAATATCTAGGAAAGTTGGGCTAGACCTAAGAGAACTGGGCCTGGCAGAGTGACATCCCAACTAGCTAGTCTCATTATTAGTGATAAGGTAACTCATTTAGAAGAGTTAGCTCCTGTTGTGGATCATTTTAGGGATGTGTTCCCAAATTATTTATCTACCTTACCTCCTAATATAGAGGTTGAGTTCACCATTGATCTAGTTCTAGGATTGTAACTAGTGTGTGTTCTTCTATATAGGATGGCCCCTATAAAGCTCAAGGAACTTAAGAAGGAGCTTAAAGATCTTGAGGATAAGGGTTTCTTTAGACTAATCACATAAAAATGGGGACCACTTGTCCTTTTCTCTAAGAAAGAAGATGGATTATGCATGTATTACCACTGACTAATCCATATTATATTGAAGAAATGTTATACAATTTCTTGGATAAAATATCTCTTCAACAAGCTCCGAGTAGTATCTATTTTCTCCAAGATTGATATGAGGTAAGGATACCATCAGTTTCCTATAAGAACATTAGACATACCACATACAATGTTACATAACAAGAATTTCTTGTATTAGTATTTGGTAATGTCATTCGGTCTAATGAACATGTCGACAGAATTTATGGCTCTGACGAATTGAGTTTTCCACTTTTATATTTATTCTTTTGTGATAGTCTTCATAGAAGACATCTTAGTGTATTCTCACACTATAAAAGACCATGAAAATAATCTTTATATCATGTAAAGTACACCATGAGGGAACCATCCTGTAACACCCCAAGCTTCTACGATACGATTCTCTTTGAATAATGCAATAGCGTGTGTTGTACGCAACAGCGAGTTCTAACACACCACAACCAATCAAACTAGCCGTTATGAATAGTAATACCCAATTTTTGATAATTTATAAATTTAATTTTTTAAAATGGACTTCATTTTTGGATTCTAAATATCGAAATTATCCTAGGGTGAATTTTTGCTATTTTTCTGAATAACTACATTTTTTAATGAATAGTTAAACCACTAAGTGGTAGTTAAAAAAATGGAATTTTTCATAAAACATAATTTTACCACTTCTGTGAGTGGAATTTCGAAAATCCTAGAGATACAGTTAATATCAAGGAGTAAAATGTTGTTCAATGAGATGAAGATAATTTTTGGTGAATAGTAACTTTTTACTTTTATTTACCACGGTTAAAGGTAAATAGGCTGCTTAAGGGTAAAAATGATATTAATATTACACTAACACATGTCCTAATTCTATTGGAAAAGTGTATCTCGACCAAAAACAACCTTAGGAATAAAATATTATCATCCAGGTCCACTTGGATTAGATTAGGACATTTATTATTGTTTAATTCAAAGAAGAGTTAAAATAGTTAAAATCAATGTTTATTTACAAAAACATTTTTAATATAGGGTTACACATATGAAAAATTAGATTATAAATATTAATTAAAAAACAAAAAATATTTCCTACATAATGATATTTTATTTATAATTTTTATATATTAAATAATTTAATTTGTTTATGACATAATGATGATGTAGTAATTACCATAATAGTGAAAAATTAAAATAATTGATATTATAAATACCCAAATAAATATAATTTGATGCTTTTTATGAATTAAACTAATTTAATAGGTCACTATGACATGTTAGGAATGATTTAATTAACTATTTTTGAAGTGATCATTCTGTTATGATTTTCAGAAAAATAAATTTTCCAAATAGTGTCAAAATTGACATAAAAGAGTTTTTAAAACAAATATTATATTATTAATTGATATTCAATTCCTAAAAATCTAAGGTTCGGAAAAGAGACTTATATCATGATAGATGGATCATTAATGTACCACATGGGGGTCTCATGGAGGTACATAGTATGTTTATTAACTAAATAATATAAAAATACAATGTGACATGGTAAGTGTCAAACCAATTAACTAAGAGTTAATACATAAAGATAAGGTTCATATAGTAACCCAAACCTATATAAATCCTATTGGTTGAGTATTTTTCGACCTATCCCCACATTAACCTTTAAATAATATACTTTGGAGCCATTATAAACCGAATATGAATTTATTATAAAATAATATTTCTAGAATTTCCAAAGGTGCCCCTCACCCCTCTTATAAAAGGGCACTCCTCCTTCTCATTAATTCACACCACCAAAGCCTATTGGTTCGGCCAAACCCTGCTCAAATAATCTCTTAACATCCATAACTTCATCCTAGATGCCTTACTTAAGTCAGAAAGCCATCCTAATGATCCATTTTGATCAAATAAAAAGGAGGAACCCGAAGAAGAGGTAATGATTTCACCACCATTTTCAAGTTCCTTTCTTTTTCCACTTCTTCTTTATTTGTTATTATGATTCTAAAATAGTAACTTCAGTATCTTATATATACTTTTATGTTATTATAAATATGGTACAACCATATTCAGTATTCTATCCATCATTTTAATAATATTTCACCATACGTTCGTACATACGACTTACCGTCTCCACGTCGTGGTGTAATTGTTATTCAATAAAATATAATTTGGATGGGAATAATAATGATGTTTAATTCATTTAAATAATAAATATAACATGATAATGATTCTGTATATATGATATAACATCCAATTATAAATTATTTTATTATCAAAAGAATGATATTATCACTCGTGCGTACGTAAGGACTACCATCTCCACGAACGCGATGAGAATCATTCTACATCGTATCCATTCAAGTGTAATTCTCATTTGATGATTAATAATAGTATCTAAGGACTTGATATCATTATTTATATGATTAAGATACAACCTATCCATGACAAACACGGCTTACGTAACAAAACATATAAAATAAAACGTGTAAGTTAACACCCGAAACAACGATAATACTAAGATATTATTAACAAATAAAAGTTAAAATATCATATATGATATCATATTGATGTATGTGATTATTGATTAATTTAATAAAAAATATTTAACCATTATAAAGGAGTTTAACCTACCCTCAACCAAGTAAAATTATAAGGTAAGGGTTTATTTCACAATGTCTTCATTATCTGAGGTTGTTTATACGTAATAATCTACTGGGATCTCTTTATCATCCATATCCATGTTTCTTAAAAATGTATTACAAAACATTTTTTACTATTTAGAAGAATATTGGTTAATGTCATTTATACCATTGTTTGAATTTTTATAAGAGGTTTATAAAGGAATCTTTCCGTCGTTTTCCAAACAAAGTTCTTTTTAACCTTTTCGACAGAATTATGGTAAGAATGTTTTTTTTAACTTATACGGTGGGTGTGGCTATTTTAAACTATTATAAAATCGTCAATGCTTCCCTTACAATCTTATAAGAATATTTTCAAATAAAATGTTTTATTTTATAAATATACGACTCTTAAATTATTTCAAAATAGAAAGAGATATTTCTATAAAAAGAGTTTGATTTCATCTATGTCAACTTCCTTTGATGGATTTTACGCTTATTTGAAGTTGATTTATTATGATACAAAACTTATATATTGTATTGAAGGTTTTTGGATCTGTTTGACTGTGGATGTGTTATTTTTATACCATTCATGGTTTATGGATGATGTATTTACATTTCGTATGCTAGTTTTAATACGAATTTTTATGTTATGTTTAATCCTTTTCATATGGGAATGCATTGGACTTAATATCTGACGGGTGGAGCCCGCTATAGCTCCTCAATGCATAGGTAGGTCTCATGAGCCAAACTAGTGTCTTGGCACAAGGCCTTTAAAATCGTATCTGTAGTCTTGGCACGAGGCCTTGGCTATGTGGTTATGATATTCTGGCATTATGCATTCCATCATTATGAAAGTGGTTATTGATATTTCATGTGATTATTCGATTAGTAGAGTATCCATGGGAATACGTAAATGACATTATTACATTTTATTTTTTCCATACTATGTTGAATATCATGTTTTAAAGGATTTTTTTAGTTATACATTACATTAAATGTTTATTCTTATTTATGAAAGTTTCTGCTATATTGTTATCCTTTCTGGGCATTTGAGCTCACCCCTTTTCTATGTTTTATTTTTCCCAGGATGTGAAGAAGTAAATTATGAATGACCTGCATGGATAGTAGGAGGGGATAATAGTGTAGACTATGGACAAAATGTTGTTGTAGTTTTCATTTTTATGATGTAATATAAAACTTTATTAATGCATATAGTTATTCCAAGGCTACTAAACTAATCGGTCTATCGAGACTTGATATTTCTTGTGATCATGCCAATGTTATGTAATAATGCACCGACTCTGGGTAACTAGGGTCGCGGCGTAACAGTTGGTATCAGAGGAAGTTTAGTACAAACCTTGGAAGCTATATTGAGATAAACTCTAATTAGAGCAAATAGATTTAAGATGGACTTTGAGGATTAGTAAAGAAGAACTTCCTAGAATTTTGGTATTGTAGATATTTTGTGAGTTTTCCGAGAAATACATCCCTATCTAGATACGGGCTGGTAGAAGTGGCTCTGGCACAGATGTACCTAGGGGTAAAACCCGAAAACACCGCTTTGAGCTAGACTCGAACGGGAACTGGTTCACTACAACGGGCCTTACTGCACTATTGGTTACCACACTCCCGGGGGATATGCTTAGGATAACTCTCATTTTATTTAAAAATCATTATGAAGGGTTTATGAGTATATACTTCCTCAAATAAAACTTTTTTATGGTTATGGATTATATCCATAAATAGTTCAATTTATGTTAAATGTTCTATAAGTATGGAATTATGTATTTTGATTCAAAAACTGATCTAGTTTATGCCATTGTTTAGAAATGGCGCCTAGTGGAAGAAATGGAAACTATATCAATGAACACACTCCATGTAGGGATTTACCTCCTACTAAAGATAATTATAGTGGAGCTGGTGATGCAACTGGTGCCGAACAGCTAATCACCATACTGGGACAACTCACTCAGGTTATGAATAATAACCTTACCCCTATGGAGCACCCTGATCCGCAGTGTGGAGGATCAATGTTAGATCGCTTTATGAGGCAACAACCACCAACGTTCAATGGGTGTAAAAATCCATTAGTAGCTGATCAATGGATAAATTCCCTAGATAAAATATTTCAGGCTTTGGGGAGTAGTGAAAGGGAAAAAGTTATCATGGCAGTTTACCGCCTCACTGGAGATGCTGATCAATGATGGTCATTGATTCAAACACGAAGGAAGATGATGAAGTATCATATATGTAATGGAGGGAGTTCAAAGATCTATTTTTAGAAAACTACTTTCCTCGTGACCATCAAGAAGATATGCAATGACAATTTCTGAGTATGAGACAAAAGGAGGATGAGAATATTGCAAAGTATGAGGCTAACATTACAAGGTTCGCAAGGTATGCTGGAGATTATATATGTAACCCGAGAAGTAAGATTGATCGTTTATTTTATGGGTTAAAACCATTTCTCCGTAGAGCATTAGTCTCACAATCCTTCTCGTCATATGAAGACATTGTCACATGTGATATCAAGACAGAGAAAGAATTATCTAAGTCTTATGGGTTTAAAGCAAAGAAAGCGAAGAAGAGATCTAGTGATCAATCTGGGAATGGAAATAAGGGGAATAAGGGAAAGGTTGAATATCCATCCTATGGTAAATGTTGGAAGAAACACCCCGGTACTTTCTTGAAGGGAACGAGATTCTATTACAAGTGTGGTGAAAAAGGAAACCAAGCTCATGATAACAAAGGGAAGAAGGAATCTACCGATGTTCAGTGCTACAACTGCAGGGAGATGGGACATTATTCAAATGAATTTCCTAAGCGTCAGGGTAACTTAACTCAAAAAAGGCCAAGGGATCGAAGATTATGCTATCACTACTGCTGAGGTAGAAGCTCCGAAAGACATGGTGACAAGTAATTTAATGGTTTCCTCAAGTTCAGAAAATGCATTATTGGATTCTGGATCATTGCATTGTTTCATATCTTCCCAGTTTTCTAAGAAAATTCGATATTTCCAATTTGATTTAAAAAAGGATTTGTCAGTTAAAACTCCTAAGGGATGCATCATTACAACAATGTTTTGTGAATCTGTCCCCATTAGAGCACATAAAGGATCTTTATCCGCTGATCTCATCGTCATACCTATGATTGAGATTGATATAATCCAAGGTATGGATTGGATTTTGGACTATGATGTGAAGATTTATTGTAAGAAGAAGGAGGTTACGATTTTTGATGATGATGATAAGGAACACCGTATCTTTAGAACAGAATCATCACCTCCTTATTCTCATCTAGATCCACCCCTAGTAGCTCAACTATATTCAATTATTAGGGAGCAATAGGATGAAACTACAATGGGTGAGGAAAGGAATGTTAAAATAGAGGATGTACCTATTGTGAAAGAATTTATAGATGTGTTTCCAGAAGATTTACCTCGACATCCTCCAGAATGAGAAGTTGAGTTTTCCATTGATTTAATTCCTGGATCAAGGCCTTTATCGAAGACCCCTTATAGAATGGCCAATATAGAATTAGTTGAACTAATAAAACAACTAGAGGAACTGATTAATAATGGATTTATTCACGCTAGTGTTTCTCCATGGGGAGCCCTTGTTCTTTTTGTTAAAAAGAAAGATGGATCTATGAGGTTATGTATCGACTATAGGGAGATAAATGCTATAACAATAAAGAACAATTATCCCCAACATCGCATTGATGATTTATTTGACCAAATGAATGGAGATCAATACTTTTCAATGATTGACCTTCGATCGGGATACCAACATTTGTGTGTGAAGAAGGAAGACATTCTGAAGACAGAATTTCGAACTAGGTACAAGCATTACGAGTTTACAGTAATGCCTTTTGGATTGACTAATGAACCCTCTGTATTCACGGATCTTATGAATAGAGTTTTCAAGGAATATCTTGATGAATTTGTGGTGGTATTTATTGATGATATCTTGGTATACTCCAAAATCTATGTGGATCATGAAAATCACTTGTGCATTATCCTGAAGACTCTGAGAAGACATTAATTATATGGGAAGTTTAGCAAGTCTGAATTCTGGCTTCATGAGATTTCTTTTCTTGGCCATATTTTCTCTAAATATGGAATCTCTGTTGATCCTTCTATGTCTAAGGCAATCCAATAATGGCCAGCACCGATGAGTATAACTTAGGTACGTAGATTTATTGGTTTAGCAGGTTATTATCGATGTTTCATCCCGAATTTTTCCCGGTTGGCTAACCCATTAACAAAGCTCACACGTAAAGGGGTTAAATTTGTTTGGACAAAAGAGTGTGAAGAATGTTTTGATGAACTGAAGAGAAGATTATTTAATGCTCCTATATTGACTCTACCATCGAGGAATGATGGGTTCGTTATTTATAGTGATGCATCGAAGAAAGGACATGCTTGTGTCCTTATGCAAAATGATAGGGTTATTTCCTATGCATCACGACAGTTGAAAATTCATGAACAAAACTATCCTACTCATGATCCCGAGTTAGCAGCTCTGATGTTTTCTTTGAAGATATGGAGGCACTGCCTCTATGGTGAAAAATGTGAGATTTATACTGATAACAAGAGTTTGAGGTATATTTTCTCTCAAAAAGAACTCAACATGAGGCAAAGGAGATGGTTTTAATTACTCAGGGATTATGATTGCACGATACACTACCACCTAGGGAAGGCAAACAAGGAGGAAGATGCTTTGAGCAGAAAAGATCATAGAGTTTTGAACAATATGAGAATTGAAAGGGATCCAATTTTCATGGATCTGGTGAAGATGGACATGGGATTAACCAGGGAAGGTGAAACATCAATGCCTTTTCAAATGGTTGCCAAACCATCTTTACTAGAAAGGATTAAGAGTTCTCAGACTGATGATGAAGAATTTCAAAAGAAGATTAAAGTTGTGAATGATAGGAGATTTAGAGACATTGTGTATGAAGATGGAATTTTGAAATTTGGGAAGAGACTTTGTGTTCCTGATATACCTGATCTAAAAAGGGAATTGATGGATGATGCTCATAGTTCCAATTTTTCTATACACCTTGGCAGCACCTAATATATAGAGATTTGAAGGAACATTTTTGGCTAGACAACATGAAGAGGGAGACTGTTGATTTTGTCTCAAGATGTATGGTTTGTCAACAAGTGAAAGCTGGAAGGCAACAGCCTGGAGGGGTCATGAAATCTCTTCCCATATAGGAGTGGAAATGGGATAATATTACAATGGACTTTGTCATGGGGCTACCAAAGACTCCTAGATGGAACGATGAAATATGGGTCATTTTTGATCGTCTTACCAAGTCAGCACATTTTCTCGGTATAAAGTATTATTTACCACTTTACCGACTAGAAATACTATATATTAACGAGGTTGTGAGACTTCATGGAGTACCCCTATCGATTGTTTCTGATCGTGATCCCCGTTTTACTACAAGATTCTGGAAAAGTCATCAGAAAGCCTTAGATACTGAACTTCATTTGAGCACTGGCTACCACCCTCAAACAGATGGACAATCAGAATGAACTATTCAAACCTTGGAAGACATTTTGAGATCATACCCACTTGATTTTCAGGGTATGTGGGATCAATATTTACCTCTGGTAGAATTTTCCTATAACAATAGCTTCCATTCGAGTATTCAGATGGAACCATATGAAGCGTTATACATAAAGAGATGTCTCACACCAACCTGTTGGGATGACGTTGGTGAAAGAAAACTTGTAGGCCCAAAACTGGTGGAGGAAACGATGGAAAAGGTGAAGGTAATCCAATACCATATCAAAGCTGCTCAAAGTAGGCAGAAGAACTATGCTGATAATCGAATGAAGGATTTGGAATTTCAAGTCGGTGATCATGTTTTCTAGAAGGTATCTCCATGGAATGGAGTCATATGTTTTGGTAAGAAAGGTAAATTGATTCCCAGGTACATAGGATCTTTCAAAATTATAGAATGAATTGGGGCTGTAGCTTACCGATTAGAAATGCCGCCAAGTTTCTCCAAAGTTCACGATGTGTTCCACGTATCTCTGTTGAGGAAATACATGCCTGACCCAATGCATGTACTCACCTATGAGGAATTAGAACTGGAACCCAATCTGTCTTATTGCGAAGAGCCCGTCATGATTCTTGATACGAGAGAACAAGTACTGAGAAACCGGACGACTCGTCTGGTAAAAATCTTGTGGAGAAACCATAAGATGGAAGAGGCAACATGGGAACTCGAGGAACATATGATAAAGAACCACCTGAGTTTTTTCGTGCGGTAGTATTCTAGAAATTTCGAGGACGAAATTAATTGAAGGATGGGAGAATGTAACACCCAAAGCTTCTACGGTACGCTTGTCATTGAATAATGCAATAGCGTGTGTAGTACGCAACATCGAGTTCTAACACACCACAACCAATCAAACTAGCCGTTATGAATAGTAATACCCTATTTTTGAAAATTTATAAATTTTATTTTTCAAAATGGACTTCATTTTTTGATTCGGAATATCGAAATTATCTTAGGGTGAAGTTTTGGTATTTTTCTGAAAAACTTCATTTTTTGATGAATAGTGAAACCACTAAGTGGTAGTTAAAAAAACTGAATTTTTCCTAAAACTTAATTTTACTGCTTCTGTGAGTGGAATTTTGAAAATCAGAGAGACACGGTTAATATCAAGAAGTAAAATGTGGTTCAATGAGATGAAAATAAATTTTGGTGAATAGTAACTTTTTACTTTTATTTAACTCGGTTAAAAGTAAATAGGGTGATTAAGGGTAAAAATGATATTAATATTACCCTAACACATGTCCTAATTCTATTGGACAAGTTTATCTCGACCAAAACCAACCTTAGGAATAAAATATTATCATTTAGGTCCACTTGGATTAGATTAGGACATTTATTATTTTTTAATTCAATGAAGAGTTAAAAGAGTTAAAATCAAAGTTTATTTACTAAAACATTTTTAATATAGGGTTACACATACGATAAATTCAATTATAAATATTCATTAGAAAGATAAAAAGATTTCCTACATAATGATATCTTATTTATAATTTTTATATATTAAATAATTTAATTTATTTATGACACAATGATGATGCAGTAATTATCATAATAGTACGAAATTAAAATAATTGATATTATAAATACCCAAATAAATATAATTTTTTTCTTTTTATGAATTAAACTAATTTTATAGGTTAAATATGAAATGTTAGGAATTATTTAATTTAATATTTTTGAAGTAATCATTGTGTTATGATTTTCAGAAAAATCATTTTTCCAAATAGTTATAAAATTGACAAAAAAGAGTTTTTAAAACAAATATTATATTATTAATTGATATTAAAATCATAAAAATCTAAGGTTCGGCCAAGAGACTTATATCATGATAGGTGTCTCATTAATGGACCACTTTGGGGTCTCTTGGAGATATATATTATGTTTATTAACTATATAATATAAAAATACAAAGTGACATGGTATGTGTCAAACTAATTAACTAAGAGTTAATACTAAAGGATAAGGTTAATATAGTAACCCAAACCTATATAAATCCTGTTGTTTGAGTGGTTTTTGACCTATCCATACCTTAACCTTTAAATAATACACTTTTCAGCCATTAGAAACATAATATGAATTTCTTATAAAATAATATTTCTAGCTTTTCCAAAGGTGCCCCTCACCCCTATTATAAAAGGGCACTCCTCCTTCACATTAATTCACACCATTAAAGCCTTTTGGTTCGGACAACCCCAGAAAAAATACTCTCATAACATACCTCACTTGATCCTACATGCATTCCTTTAGTTCGAAATACAACCTAATGATCCCTTTTGATCAAATCAAAAGGAAGAACCCGAAGAAGAGGTAATGATTTCACCACCCATTTTCAAGTTCCTTTCTTCTTCCACTTATTATTTATTTGTTATTACCATTCTAAAATAATAACTCCAGTATCATATATTTACTATGATGTTATTTTAAATATGGTAGAACCATATTCAGTATTCTATCCATCCTTTGAATAACATGTCACCATACGTGCGTACGTACGGCTTACCATCTCCATGTCGTGGTGTAATTGTTATTCAATAAATTATTATTTGGATGGGTATAATAATGATGTGTAATTAATGTAAATAATAAATATAACATGATAATGATTCTATATATATGATATAACATCCAGTTATATATTATTTTAATATCAAAATAATGATATTATCGCTCGTGCGTACGTACAGACTACCGTCTCCACGAACGCGATGAGATTCATTCCCCATCATATCCATTCAAGTATAATTCTCATTTGATGATTAATAATAGTATCTAAAGACTTGATGTCATTCTGGATTTGATTAAGATACTACCTATCCATGAAAAACACATCTTACGTAACAAAACATATAAAAGAAAATGAGTAAGTTAACACCCGAAACAACGATAATACTAAGATATTATTAACAAATCAATGTTAAAAGATCATATATGATGTCATATTAATGTATATTATTATTTAATAATTTAATAACAATTATTTCACCATTATACAGGCAGTTAACCTACCCTCAACCAAGGAAAAGTACAAGGTAAAGGTTTATTTTGCAATCTCTTCATTATCCAATGTTGTTTATATGTAATAATCTACTGGGATGTCTTTATCATCTACATTTATGTTTCTTAAAAATGTATTTCAAATTTTTTTTTTACTATTTTAAAGAATATGGATTACAGTCATTTATACACTTTTTTGAATTTTTATAAGAGGTTTATATAGTAATCCTTCCGTCGTTTTCCAAACAAGGTGCTTTTTAACCTTTTCGACAGAATTAAGGTAAGAATGTTTTTTTAACTTATACTGTGGGTGCGGCTATTTTCCACCGTTATAAAATCGTCAAAGATTAACTTACAAGCTTATAAGAATATTTTCAAATAAAATTATTTATTTTATAAATATATGATTCTTAAATTATTTCAAAAAAGAAAGATATATTTCTCTAAAAAGAGATTTTATTTCATCTATGTCAACATCCTTTGATGGATTTTTCTCTTATTTGAAGTTGATTTATTATGATACAAAACTTATATATTTTATTGAATGTTTTGTAATATGTTTGAATGTGGATGTGTTATTTTTATACCATTCATGGTTTATGGATGAATTATTTATATTCCGTATTCTAGTTTTAATGCGAATGTTTATGTTATGTTTAGACCTTTTCATATGGGAATGAATTGGACTTAATATGTGATGGGTGGAGCCCGCTATAGCTCCTTGATGCATCGGTAGGTCTCTTGAGACAAACTAGTGTCTTGTTAGAAGGCCTTGAAAAAATATTATTGGTAGTCTTGGCACGAGGCCTTGGCTATGTGGTTATGATAGTCTGGCATTATGAATTCCAACATTATGAAAGTGGTTATTGATATTGAATGTGATTATTCGATTAGTAGAATATCCATGGGAATAAGTAAATGGAATGATTTCATTTTATTTTTTCCATACTATGTTGAATTTCATGTTTAAAAGGCTTTTTTTAGTTATACATTTCCTTAAATGTTTATTCTTATTTATTAAAGTTTCTGCTATATTGTTAACCTTACTGGGAATTTGAGCTCACCCCTTTTCTATGCTTTATTTTTCCCAGAATATAAAGTAGTAAATTATGAATGACCTGGAGGGATAGAATGAGGGGATAAGAGTGTAGACAATGGAGAATATGTTGTTGTAGTTTTTATTTTTATTATTTAATGTAACACATTATTAATGTATCTAGTTATTCCAAGGCTACTAAACTAATCGGTCTTTCGAGACTTGATCTTTCTTTTGGTCATGCCAATGTTATGTAATAATGCACCGACTCTGGGTAACTGGGGTCGGGGCGTTAGAAATCCATATTCGAAGCTCATCCAATTCAACTTTTGGATTAGTAAGGTTATTTTTTTGGGTCATATCATATTAGATGCATGTGTAACTATTCACCTCAAGAAAGGAATTGTTTCGGTTTACTCATATCACACCAAAAAAGTGTTTGACATATGCATCTTCTTTTGGATAGTTGATATTATAGGATATTAATCTAGAAATTCTACCACATTGAAGTTCCTGTTATGACCTTGAATAAAAATGGAGTTCAATTTGTATAGTCTGAGACCTATGACACAACCTTTTATAAGTTAAATATAAGACTCACAGAAACACTGATCTTGATTCTTCCCAATCCGGGAAAGATTTATATAGTATATTTTCATGATTTAGGGATTAAGATGGTTTAGGTTATTGTACAGGGGGATTGGGTTGTTGAGTATAGATCTGTCTAGATAATACATCTAGAGCAGAACTATCCTACGCATGACCTCAAGCTAGTAGCTATAGTTCACACATTAATTTTTTGGATGAATTATTTGTTGAGAGAATAATTCATTATTTAAACAGACAAAAAAGCTTCAAATATATCTCCACTGAGTGATACTTGAATCTAAGGCAATGTAAGAAGGTGGAATATCAGCAATCATTTGACTTTGAGCTTGCTTACACACCTAATAAGGCTAATTTCAAAGCTAATTACTTGATCCAAAAAACTCAGACTCAGGACATATGAAATATAAAGAATATTGACAAGGTATTAGAGAAAACACCAATATGTTAAGGTAATCAATATAGTACATGTTGAAATAATTTTATTGATTTTTATTCATCTAATGAAACTTCCTCAATATGTAATGATTCTTTATTCCATGGTTATTATCATTTAATGATTAAAGATCATATGGATAATGTTCCTATTGAAGTAGTAAATTATTTTTTTTAAACTATCAATCATCATGATAATGAGAAATTAAATCTTGATAAATTGATGATCCTTTGGAATAATTATTGTTAAAAAAGGTTAGTTGTTGTAACACTCTCTCAATGTGAATAATTTCTAAAGATAAATCTATCAAAAAATTTAATTATAATTATTTCAGAATCACTTGAAACATGAAAAGGATTATTTCGGAAAAAAAGTTTCTAAAATAGTAATTAACGAAGATTTACTTGTGCGTTAAAAAAGTAATATAATCACCATGAATATCAAATATTCTCAATTAGAGATTAAATAAAAAATAATCCAATAGATTTAAAATTCCTTACATGAATCAATTAATTCAAAGAAAAAATAAAGTATATGGTGTAAAATTGGGAAGATAGGTTAAAATATATTGAGGATGAAAATAAATCCCTCAATGTAAAGTGTTTTATATTTGATATGAGATTAAAGAATCAATAATCACTTCATGCTTTCAAAATCCATATTGATGGAAAAAGATATATTTCCATAAAATTTTTCATTTAGTTTCATGGATATAAAAATAAAAATTTTATGGAAATAAGAGCATGATATCAAACTCTTATCAAGTGGAAACATTCTCAAAAGAGAAGTAAACCCATAACACAACAATTTCTTATAGTAATTGTACATATTAGATTACTAACACATATTTAAGAGAAAATAATAGGCCAGCATCAATAGTGAAATATAGTGATAAACACACCATATCATCAAGGGTGGATGTAATTATATTTATGAATACCTATTCCCCATGATGCTTCCAAAATAGTTATGGTTTAACTCAAACATATTAGGGTTAACAACTTGTGAAATCTAAATAGAATACACCAAAATAAAAGAGAGTGATATTCAAAGGATATTATTCATGTGTTTGGATGTTTAGGCCCAAATTAATTGAATATTAGATTAATATAGCAATTCATGAAAATGATAAAAATCCACAAGAAAGGGGGAACAATCTTGATGATAAAAAAGATCATATAGACAAAAAATAGAATTTTAATTAAAATATGTATGGAGAAAGGGGATATTTAGTGTAAAGACTAGAGATAGATGTGAGATAATGATTTTGGTGGAAATATAGATTCAAAATCGAGTCTAAAAGAGTATAAATTACTTCATTGTTATTTGTATAGAATAATTATCCAACGAAAAGTAAATGGAGGAAGTAGAAGAAATGATTTCATCCAAAGGAAATAAATTTTAAGAGGAGTAATCCACAATTAGTGAATTGATAAATCATAAGAGGGAATATGAGAGGTGTCAAAAATATGGTAATGATATGAAACATCTCATGAATATTATATAAGTCCAAGAAGAATCTATTATAAGATATATCCAACAATCAAATGTGATAAAATACTTGGTTTCTATGGTAAATGAACCAGATGAGATTGGGAAGAATAAGACAAGGATGAGAGGACACTCTCACCATGAATGTTATATTTTATACACATTGAGTTCACTTATTATTCCCTATCATTATTTTTGTTTACTTATGCCAACTTTTATATAATTAAAAAAGAGTTTTTGAGGTTGTCTCTATAAGGAAAATAAGGAGAAATAAATCTTCATAGTGTTTATCAACTGGAATAAAGAAAATAAAATGAGTACAACCTTATAAGTGGTTTAAAATAAGAAAAAGAGTCTAAAAAGAGTTTTTATGTTAGAGAATAATATTCTAGAAAATTTGGTAAAAATGGGTTTCAGGTATGATTATCACACTCTAATCCATGTGATTATATTAACCATATTTATTATTGGGAAGTGATTATTGATGAAAATAAGAGAAAAAGGGGGAAATAACATACTTGTACATAAAATGTTTTGATAATTTTTGATATGTTTGTTTTTATATGAATATATTTTATATATTTGCTTTTTTGGAAATAATAATTTTTTGATCATGATTACACATGCATGGTAGTGTATATAAAATATATAAAACCATGGTTGTGTCTCTTTTATTTTATAAACTAAGTTTGTTCATGTAGACATAGAGTATATCGACTAAATTATCTTTAATAAGATAACCATTTGGTATCATCCTTCTATTATAAAAAGGGTAATAACTAATAAGTCCATTATATTCACCTTGTCATTTTATTTCCAAAAAGTCGAAGAAAGAGAAAATCCATCTAAGCGCACATATTGATTCTAAGGGTAGGTATTTAAAACAAATTCAAAGGGGGTATTATTATTCCCATGTCAGTATTTCATTTGTTATTAATGGTTGAATATGTGTTAATTGGAGTTATGGTTGATTCTATGTATATTATTATGGATTAATGATAAGGAATAGTATTTCATGATTGATAAATCATCCATATAAGTCCACAATATTTTTTAGCTACTACCAAATTATATATAAAAGGAACTTTGAGGATTCTATCATGAATAACTCATCACGATATGTTCATGAAAAGGTTGAAATGAAAATTTGAATTTGAGGATACTATATTAAAAAACACATCTGGAGAATATTGATATAGTGTGGAAATAAAAAATATTTTTATAACTATATAGCTAGAATAACTAAAGTAGATATGTTTAAGATGGTGTGGAAATTTTTATGTGATTATTATTATACAAATCTTTAAATAAATAAATGAATAATTTTTTATGGGTGAATAAACACTATCCAATACATTTGAATTTATTTTTTGAGTATCTAATATGGAATGGAACATGAGCGGAATATAATTTAAATAATATGAATGTTGTGAAAACTATATTGGGGCTACATACGTGATTCACACATTTAATATGAATTCTCAATGTTAGTTTTCTCTAAGAAGAATTGAATAGATATTAAAATATTGATTGAAAATTATTAAATCCATGAAATAAATAATTCAAGAGGAGTAGTGTCATAAAATTATTTTGTAATATAACTCGTATTCATGTCTTTATAGGTTATCCAGGCTATAAATGTTTGACTAGAAAATTTAAAAATATGGAATCTGAAATATTCATAGTGTGATAGTTATATTCATGTTGTGAATTGAGTTTCTATATCCATCTAATCAGACACCATGTAATTTAAGAAGAAGAGTAAATATTTGATCTTTTAGGATTTGATTGGGACTTTTGGTAGAAACTATTATAATAACTTAAACCATTTAATGAGGTATTAAATGCGAATATTAATGGGAGATTTTAAATTTCCAATATTATAATAAATTCAAAATATATATGATATATAAATTGGATCTTTATATGGTTTATATGAATATAAATATTACTATAGGTAAATTGAAGAAAATTTAAGAAATTATGAACTAATATGTGTGTATTAGATGTCTATTGTATGAGTTTCTATATATCCCCTTATTGAAGACAGGAAGATTAAAATTTGGGAAATTCTAAAATAAGGAGATCCTATGTTCTTGTGTATTTAATGATCATGAAGGTGAGTTTAAAGGAAATTTTCACTGTTATATCTTGGTTTGTGATATACATTTGGAAGGAATTCACAAATAAAGGTAATCCATATCTCTATTAGAGGAATAAAATATGAATTTGAAGATCTTTCTATCTCTATATTGACATTGGAGACAAAGATTATAGTCAGGGTGTCTAACTAGATACCGGAGGCCTATGATTAGGATGTCTAACCAATCCAAGAATATAAGTATTCGGGGTATCTAAAAAATTATTGAGAGACTATAACCAATGAATTGACCAAGTTTTATTCTTCTGTGTGAAAAGTATACTATTCATGTTGGTGGGTATAACCAACATTAAAAGGTGTATAATTTTTAGGTAGACCTTTTAAATCATGTGTGTTTCATTTCCATTTATTACTATTGTACATGATTTGAGGTAGATATATTTTATTGAGTGTTTCGAGAACTCTAGCTTGTTCAAGAGGTTGAATTTGTAAAAAGGGTAATTTATAAAAATAATCCCTGGATTCAGTCCACCCCTCACAGTAGTCATTTCATGTCTGGGTTATTTCAATATATAACTCAAAACTAAACCATATTCATTTCGATCTGATATAATTCTACAGGGTAATTTTTTGGTGATCCATTTTTCAATGGATATTGAGAGGAGTAAGTTCATGATGTGGAATATTGAAGGCACCCATGTGTGGGTACCCAATTCTATTATCCCGTCTATTGGTAAAATTCCACATGCCCTAATTCTTCACCCATTACATTCACCCTTACAACTAGATAAATCCACACCTATTCATCTATGATGTGAGCATAGGTACAACCCAAAAATTCCATGTTCCATGTTCACTCATGGATTATAAATATATCACAAGGGGGCATTTTTTAATAACATTGTATAATCTGAATGGATGTCCAAATCTCTCTTTTTATATGTCATCTTTTCCACCATCAAGTGGGTTATTAATCTTAAAATCATGGGTAAGTAACTATAATTTTGGTAAAATTGAGTTACTCAATGTTTAATCCATCAAAAACCTTCATGGTATACCACATTGACTCTAGTCTCCCAAAACTAGAGGAACGTACCCCCTAATGGAGAAACACTAAGGAATTGTGTCCCCGATTCCCCTGAGAGCACAACACTTGGGTGAAACTATATACTAGCCTTTCAATATTGTGACACTTCCCCCAAAATATTTACTTGGGAACTAATTAAATCTATTACCCTTCTATAAAGAAACTTTTCCATAATCTCTCAGTAGGGAGACACTTCACCCTCATCTTCCACTAGGACTCCCATTTACATAGTCTCCCACTAGGGTGACACTTCACCCATGCCTTCCACTTCAGTCCCCATTTACACTAGTATTCTACTAGAGACCCCATTCAAACTAGTATTCCGCTAAGGCTCCCCATTTAACCTATATTATCATTTGGGTGAAATTTTGACCAAGTCTCTTACTTGGTAATAATCCACCCAAATTTCCTACTTAAGAACTTATTAACCAAACATTTTCTTCCAATACCATATGATAATATTTCAGAAATATGATTTTCTTATGCATGTAAAATTTCTCACATGATTTTATAAATGAACCTGTGAATAATAATTGGCTCGTACTATCTAAATGTCCATGGACATTCTAATATGACCCTCCATAGCCACCTGAGACACATGATCAGGTCATGAATATCAATATGAACCCATTTAGAACATGTATTTTAATGATATTGTGTACTTCTTATTTATACATCCTAATGGATAAGGCCCTTAAGGGTTTTACCATAATGTATTCCCTTGATATCAATGGTCCCTATCATGAGGATATGAGTAAATACCCCCATATCATACAACATATCTTGGCTGACCTATATATACTATTTAGTCAATACTGGAACCAATTGTATCTCTTTTATCCACTCTACGATCCACAAAAGAGACATAGGGGCACCTCCGATAATGTGAATGTCTCACAAACATCATTATTTCATTCATGCTCATATGTGGGCCTCCTATTAGGTGTATGTACCAACTCATTCACATGAGGATATTTTCCTCATAAATCCATTCATCCTTCCTATGTTAGTTAATATATAGGAATAATACACCTATATATAGTATTCTTATAAGGATTAAGTTCTAATCATTCCACTATTAATGATGATATACTTATTGATCATTAATGAATCCAAAATGTATCATTTCTATCCCAAATTATTAAGGCACACCCAATAATCTATTTTTTACCATTTCAAGACGTAAAAATCATAGTCAAATGATGTAAAACTACAAGAAAACATCATTATTTCTTATCATTAAACTTCATGGTGTGGCCTTGTCTCAAGACCTTAAACAATGAAACTCGTACTATATTGGATTTGATTTCTACTAACTGGGATGCATATGACACAGATTTACATTTCAGACCCAAAAAACCAAAAAAATCATTTAAATCAAGGAACATTCCCCCGGAAAACCAAACATCCAAAACCATTTATCACTAGGTTGTATTCTATATGAAACTATATCCTCACTGAGAAATAATCCTAGTGGAACCCATTACAAATGCTTCATATTCCCTACAATTCACCAACCTTCACTCGTCCAAATTCTTCCAAATTGACATAACTTATTTTTTAAGGGCTATATCCCCTTTGAGAAGAACCAAAATGGTTTTCTGCTGCACTCTCTCCATTTTTGAAAACCTTTCATCTTAAATTTAAATTTTTGTGATTTTAAACTTGTTGGAGTAGGTCCTGAACTCATGACCTTAAAATTAACTTCACTTAGTCGGGGAGTCACAACTTGTAAAGGTTTATCACTTAGTCATGATTCAAATACATTAAAAGACTTCATGTGGGACCTTATCACATAAATTTAAAATATATGCTGTTTCTAATTCAATGAAATTAATCTATGTGGGTTTTGATTCATTTTATAAGGATATATAAGAATCTCTTATCATGTTCCCCATCCCAACTACAAAACAATCATAGACTTCATTGATGGTGATAAATTTTATATTTCCCATCAATGTGGATTTAAACCATATCCTAACTATTTAAAGTGAGAATGATGGAGGACCACTCATATATAGAGATGTTTATATCAGCACATGGTTTTTATTAAATCATTTGAATGTGGGGTAACCAGTCTTGAATGGGAATATGTAAAAAAATCACAAATATGTCATGAATATGTAAAAAAATTAAGAGTAAGTAAAAAATCCCCTTCAAAAGGGTGTCAATGTGCTTTTCCTCCCATCCTCATAGCGAAGAAACATTTCAAGGTGTCTCTGGAAATGACCTAGTAATTTCCTACCATTGTAAAGTATGTTATTTTGAATTAACATACCATGGCGAAGACGCTGTTAGGAATAGGGATGGTTTAGGAAGTTTAAAAAGAAGAATTGTAAAAGAAGACAATGACGTATAACTGAAGATATATTAAAAAAACACAGTTGTATTTCAATTAGGTTAGAAGGAAAATGGGAATGAAAAGATCAATAAGGAATGTTGGGCTTGGGAAGGGATGATAGGCTTAGAGAGGGGTGACGGGGCTTAAGGCTCAAGGAGGGATGGTGGGAATATAGGATGGAGAGTCTTGGGAAGCCATGATAGGATATCAGGACTTTGGGTAGGTTGGGTTATGCACAAAGAGGTGGGTGGGATATAGTTTTTATAATATATATATATATATTTATATAGATATATTAGTAGTTTTAAAGACTATCACTATATATCTTCTATTAAATATATTAATTGTTGCAGTGATGGTTGAATAATGGGATTAGATCTGAAGTTCTTGTGACCTTGGGGAGTTTTTAATATCTAAATAGTACATGTTATGATAAGAATATAAAGTATTTTACAAGTTCATTGTGTTATATTCTCTATTCAATATATAAATAATATTCAAACTCATATAAGATAATGTTTACTATGTGATATGTAGATTCCTAAAGAATTTTAACATGAATGGATGAGATTTGGAGAAATTTATAAGTACTATGTAGGTTATTTTAAATTAGTAAAATTGAGCCTTAAAAATATACCTAAGTCTATCATGCATAGTTTTTTTTATTCAGATGACTTGAAAATTTAGTAAAAGGGAAAACCAATTCTCATGCATAAGATTTTTATCAAGAATAGATGAATTTTTTTCCAAAGGCATGAAGCACCTATGTTATGTAAATTTTTTATTATGAATGGGTAATGAATTATCCGATAAAAAAATTCTCTTATATATATATTTTTTGTAAGTATGTACGTTTTTTTGTATTTGAGAAGACGAGATAAAGAATTTACAAAGACTGGAATACATATGAGGATACATAATATATTTTCTAGAATATATATTACTAGAAAATTCCCCAAAATATGGTGTGATTTATGAGTTTTTATTTATATTATGTGAAATTTAATATATTTGACGAGGATTCATTAGTTTACATACATTATAAAAAATAAATTGTGATGCTCTTTGAAAATGGAAATCTGTAAGATTTTTAATTTCTTACAAAAGGATTTACAATCTGTGACAAATATGAATTTTGAAACAAATTACATATTTTTCATTAATTATTATTAGTCTTCAAAAGATTTATTTTTCGGAAAGTAAATAATATTTTAGAAATTTTTCATATCGTATTATTCTTAAGCTAGTTAATCAGGGTTTAAAAATCACAAAGGGAGTTTGTGATTAAATATTATAGATATTAATAGTACATGTAATCGAGATTTTATTTAGTAGTGACCAAATGGTCTTCAAGAAAATAATAAGAGGCTTAACCATAATGATAATCAATGTCATTTTAGTTCCATGCTATTATATGGGGGAAATATGGTTTGCACTATGTAGAAATGTGTTTCAGCATAAAAGGAGTTTTAGTTTATGGATAACTAATCTTATACATTATTTTTCATATAGTTTCACTATGTTATTATTTCAAATTTTACATCGAATTATTCAATTATTGAAACAAAAAGAATTAGAAGAAGATGAAGTGGGAATAATAAGTGAAGTTAAATTAGTAGTTAAGGGAAATTATTTGTTTTCATTTGAATTTAAAATTAAAATTTGAATGTGAAGATGACACTTTATGAGATATAAATAAAATATGGATCATATATGCTTGATTTATGTGTACTATTCATCAAAAAAAGAGATTATATTTTATGTTCTTTATATATGAAGGAGTAATCATAGATATTATTAATTCGAGAGAAAGGATAAAAAGGATAATCTCATAAACAACTAGATGGAAGAATTATCTACATAAGGTTAGATGTTTTATTAAAAATATTTTCTAAATATTTTTATTTGTGCTAAATAACTTTACATATTTGCGAGACTTATTTTTATCATGAGTCTAATAATAATCCCTACTCGTTTGTAATTCATAAAATTAAAATAGTGGATTGTATGATCCCAAGTAAATTTATATCTTTCGAAGGATTAATATTCCAATTTGAAGTGGTGAAACTTTTAGAAATATGTTATTCCATATGTGTGTGTTCTAGGGTGTGTTGGGAGGTGATATTATTAATCACTTTAATAGGTGGTGAATATTGTTTCTATAAGGAACATAATAATTTACTTAATATCTTTGATTTAACCTACATAGTGATTTACCACTAATCTTTAGGGTCCTTTTTCAAGTGGTATTAAATACTAATTTACCTTATTAATGATATTCTATTTGGAGTTTGGATGAATAATTACCCTTTGTATGAACATTTTTTCACTGATTTATTATTATAAAAAATGGATGATAATAATTTATTAATCAGCAGGTAGATTCCATGTTTTAATGGGAAAAATATTATATATGGAAAGATAATATGTTGTAATATTTATTATGAATCAAGTTAGATGTATTGTAGGCATAAAAATGGTATTACTCGTTATCATAAGGTTTCACTATATCAGTAGTTGATAAAAAGAACTTGGAGAATGGAGGATGTTCTCAAAATTTAATTTTGTCATCTCTTTCATAGAAATAGGTTCTTAAGGTAAAATAGATCACAGTAGCTAATAGAATATGAGATAAGTTAGTAAATGTATTTTAAGGAGATGAAAATGTGAACGAATCTAAAATAATGATTTATAGGTTGAATTATGAAAGCCTCAAAATGTTAGAAGATGAAATATTAGATGACTTCTTCACTAATGTAAATGAAATAATTATCAAAATCATAGGATTTGGTAAAAATTTATATAATATGATGTTTTTTGATAATTTTCTATGAATTTTTATAGAAGGGGTTATTTCTATAGTTTCCTCACTTAAAGACAACAATCTGGGTACACTTCTGTTACATGATTTATGCATCATTCTTATTATATATGAGATGTAGAAGGGATGTGACTTAAAAAGGGTAAGGCGGAAAATTAATTTTTTTAATCCTAAAATTGTTAGAAATAAATATTTTTCGAATAATATAATTATAATAAAAAATAATATCATGCATTTTTTTTAAAAACTCGTGTGACTCTTATATGGATGTGTGGGAAGTGTAAAAGTAAAGGTAAAGTGGAATATTCCACTAAAATGTTTCATGTATAGATATATTGGACATTTTGAATTGTACAATACAAATTTTAAAGAAGAACAATTTTTTGGAAGTTGTGACCAGTTGATCCATCTTGTAAAAGATTATACAACTGTTTTACAAACCCGGTTGAGTATTAATTATGGTACTCAAAAATCCTTTAAAGGGGTGAATAAAGGTCCTGAAAAGGATTTTACTGTAGAATTTTCACTTAAATCATATAAATAGTAATGTATAGGTATTATGGATGGTGTATTGTTTCATATATGAAAGCACAGTTAATGCTGTTGAAGCATATATAAACTTTCAAGGAAAAATGATTGACGTTTGAAAATAATGGGTCACATAAAATCAATGGTTTTGTATCAACATTTACTAAAAATTAAAACTTAATTTCATAGAACACTATATATATTATATGGTTAAAAATAGTCAGTTAAGTTTATCTTAGCTATGTGATGAATGTATTCATGTTTTTTCCAAAATATGTGTTCTTAGTTAAGATTCTATACGATTTTTTGTATTATCATTATGAAAAATAATAAGGGGAAACTTTTCTCATGTTTTCTATGTTATAAATACCTAGTACTTATAATTAAAAGAAGAAAATCAGTTACATTATTTATGGATTTATCATCCAATCAAAAACTACATAAGTATAGAGAAAGAGATAATGTTTGTGATGTGCCTATGATGAAGAGAGAGAGAACATACATTTTCTCCACATGTCAAAAGGGAAATATTTTGAATTATCTACATGAGAATAGATACTTGAAAATCAACCAATACCAATAGTTATAAACAATTGTTAAAGGCCCAAGAACTATTATTATACCCAATACACATGGTTCCAAGGACCATCGGTGACGAAGCCATTGGGAAAGACCAATAGTAGTGGTTTGGAGGAACATTTACAATAGACCCATTAGGATTTGGTTGTAGAAAAGGTTCTAGAAAACTGTTCGTATAGGCCCCTCCACCAGGATGAACAATCCACCTTGCTTACATCCTCCCCCCAACACAAATAAACTACAATTAATTTAAAACAACATACAAATAAAAAACAATATGTACCTTATATATTTTTTATTTAATTAGTTTATAAAATAAAAATCAAATCATAAATCATATATACAATAAGATCCAATCATCATACAGCAACCAAACATTATTAAATATTCTATATATCAAATCAAAAATGTAAGGGATAAATATCTCCATTAAAACAATCATCATTATAACCACCAATATCCTAAAGGTAATCATTATCATCTTCCTCATCATGATATTCCCCACAACCATCATCCCCCTCATCATCTTCATTGATAACATCACCAGGAAAGTAATCAACCAAACTACCTCAAGTACCAACATTGTTGTCTCTTAGTGTATCATATTAGGAGCACATAATTTACATTCTTGTATAAAAAAGTACTACATTATTTGTTGTAATTGATTAATATACATCTATCATAACATTCATGAACTGCCTGATGACCTTTTTAATTCATTCACTTTCATTCATAGCTAATTTTATTGCATTTGATACTTTTCAATAAACCTCTTACAACTCGATGCTACCAAATATGTTAGATTCCTAAAGTGGGATAAAATCAATTTTGGATTATACTTTTCCTCTATTTACAGTGGACTCCCCTAGTTCCCACCACATAATATATATTAAAAATGATCATTTTTTCTAAATATTTTATCTTACGTCTCATAAAGGGACTCTAAAGAACACTTTTGAAATTATAATAAATTTATTTATTTATGAAATACATACTAAAATTTAATTATAGTATAATAATTCTTAAATTATTTTCTTGTATCTAATATTTATTCTCACTTTTTTATTATTTATTCTTCTCAATAAAATCAACACACCATGTGATGTTCAACAATGCTCAGTAAAAAATGAATTCATTATAAAAATTATAATTCTATAATATAATATTAATGAACAAAAATTTCCAATTATAATAAATATTTAACTGATAAAAACCAAAAAAATAAAAAAAACCAAAATAAAACTTATTATCACCACCTAACTAAAAGTAGAATAAATCAAATAAAAATGAAGAAACATATATTTTCTTCATCGAGGTATATTAAAATTATTCTTATTATTATTTTATTCAATTGGACTGGATGGGTAAAATTCAGTTTAGTTCTATTCTTTTTTAATAATTTTGTATTTATTCTAATAGGTTTGGGTGAATTTGGTTTATATAAGATCAGTTTAAGTCAATTTATAAAATTAAATTCACTTTATATTTTTATGGATTAGTTATGAATAAAAAATTTAAATATTTTTACTTTGGGATAATATTGTTTAGTTTATCATATTCTAGTTTAGTTTATGAATATTTAATGTATAATTTGGTTTAGTTATATTTATTGTTGTTTTGTGTTGTTTCATCCAAGTCATATTTGGAATGTTCCATTAAATTTTATAGCTTTGATTCATTGTAATTTTATTTATTTTAGTTTCGATTGATTTAGATTTATTTTGTATGGTTCAATACAATATGATTTATATTGTTTTTATTCATGTTGTTACAATTTAATTCATTTAAGTTTTGATTGTACATATATTGGTTCAATAGAATCTTTTTTAGATCAAGTTGGTTTAGGTTTGTAGGGTATTTTTTATCCTTTTAAATCAATTATGGTTTGTTATGTTAGATTTGAATTAGGTTGGGTATATATAATTAAGTTTTTTTGTATTTAGTATTTTTATTTTTACATTGATTTAGTTAGAGAATACAGTTTTCAAGTTTATATGTTCATATTAATTGAATCCATTTACTTATCTATATGTTAATATTAATTGAAATTATGTACATATTAATACAATTATGAGTTTATATGTTTACATGAATAAATTTTATATGTTTACAAATCAATATAGTTAACATTTTTTTATATTTCTATTTTTATATTATAAAAATATATTTTCATTTTTCTATATTATTATTAATTCATACTATTTATACTATATAAGGTGACATATTTAATTATTATTTCAATTCATTTACACTATTAAATTGTTAACAAGTTAATAATATTTATAGGTATAATCTCATTTATCAATATAACATACAATTTAGTTGTTTATATGTTAATATTGAATGAAATTTCTTACATTTTTATATGTCAATATTAAGTGAATCTATTTACACTTTAATTTAGTTTATTTTTAACATATTTACATGTAATATTTTTACATGTTTCTATTCCAATATAGTTTACATGCTTACATGTTCATGTATTTTTCTTTTTTATATAGTTATATGTTTATATTATGTGTAATTATTAAAAAGCTAATCTGAGTTTTTTATATGTTCATAGTATGTTAGTGTAATCATTAACACATGTTAATTTCTTTGTTTATATTTATGTGTTTAACATGTTCATTTGAGTTTTTTATATGTCAACATAGATTTAATATATTGAAAATATCATTAATATATAAACAACTCATTTTATTAGTGTAAGGTTACTATATGTTAATATAGTTTTCTTTCATTATTTCTAATATGGTAATAAACTATATTTATTTATTTTTTTACTATAGATAAAGTGATACTATTTATTATTTATTATAGTTTATATGATATTAATCTTAAAGTGGAAATAGAATTTTCATGTTTTCATTGTATATATGTAATATAGATTATATGTTAATAAAAATTATATGATTATATATGAATACAATTTATATGAAATTTTTTATCTGTTAAAAAACATTACAGGTAATTATTATTTAAATGACAGTAATGTTTAATTTTTTAATTTTTATAAGATAAAAATGTTTATATATTTAGATGCTACTATATTTTTAATTGATTTTTTTATATTTTTACACTTTTTGGGTATTAATAAATTTTATGCTTTCTTCCCATCTCGATGGCGATGGATATTGCACACTCCGGCTCCCTCATCCCGGTTCGTCTCCTCCTCTTGGAAGCCAAGAAGCTTCGGCCCCTTCGTGAGGAGCACCTTGCGGATTTGGTCTTAGTTGTGCTTGGCGATTTCTGTCGGGCCCTTGGATAGTTCAGATTTATCTCAACTCAGGTCTTCCAGCATCGGCCTTCAGCAAAGTCGCGGGTTTCAGTGCTGGTGAGATTCGAGAGGCAGCGAGGCTACGATGCTTTCTATCATCTCGGGTCTTCCAGCATCATCCATCAGCAATGACAAGGGTTTCTTGGCACTGATGCTCTCCAAGGTTCGTATCCTTGGGTTTTTGTGTGGAGCTATGGTGTGGGACGCCCTCAGGTTCTGTCACAGACGACGACATTTTGACCTGAGACCACTTTGTTGCTTCGGCAGATGTTAAGGGGTTCTGTACCTAGATGGTGTCCCTGGTGAAGTCCCCCTCAAGATCTTGTGTGTTAGTTCTCTTCCGCTTCGACACCAGGTTGGTTCTTCTAATGCGCAGGATCGTTGCCTTGGGTTTACATGGGAAGTCGCAGTGCGCGACGCATGCAGGCACTTCCACCGACACTGATCATTCATCCTGGGACCAGTCTGTAGCTACTACAGATGTCGTGGTGTTATGCACCTGGATGGTTCAACATTTCTTTGGTTCCCTCTGCCATTGCATCATGCTCCATCGCGCACGACCCAAATTTGGTTGGGTTCCATGGATTCTCTGATTCTTTGGATTGTTTAGTTTTTCATGGTTATGTTTTAACTTTTAGAGTGTTCTTTTGTTGGTTCTACGTGTTCGATGTGCTCTGGGAGGATTTGGTTGTTGTCTGGTTTCTCTTTTGGGTGGTTCTAGATTTAGAAGTGGTTCCAAATCCCACCTGCCTATGGTTCTCATTGATTGATCGGTTCTCACTAACCCAAAAAGTGACTTATTTGAAAAATAAAAAAGAAAAAGTTTTAGTCAGTATATATATATATATATATATATTCAATTATTTCTTAGTCGTATACCATAATTTTAAATAGCTATAGTTTGGATAAATTCAACTAATAGAATTTTTTGTAATTTAGATTTGAATATTTTAGTTTTTATTTATATAAATTTTTTTTAATTTGAATTTTTTTAGATAAATTTTATTTGGTGTGATAATATATTATTTCGGTTTGTTCATTTTATGCTGGTTTTTAGCCATTATTTTTCATGATAATTTCTATTTATTTTATTTGAATCACTGAGTTTGGAATGTTATTTAATTTTGTCTTTTTTGGTTCAATTTAGATTGAGTATGTCTAGGTTGGTTTATATTCATTTAATTAGTTTCTTTTCAATGCAATTTTATTCCATTATGTATGGTTCAGTTTAGTTAAATATTATTTAATTAAATATCTATTTAGTTGGTTGATTTTGATTCATTTCTATTATTCTTTAACCAATAGAAATAGTTTTGGGTCATTTCATATTTATTTGGATCACATCATATCATTTTAGTTTGATTTGGGATGGGTTATATCAGTTTGATTTATGATAGGACAACTCTTCCTTAGTATAGCTGGTTCATGCTGGTATTGTTTGGTTTATTTCTTTGCATTTAATATCAATTCATGTTAGGTTTTGTAAGTTTGATTTGGCTGGTTTTGTTGTTTTGGGTACCTAACTAAACATAGTTTTTTTTAGGGTCGATACCCTCGAACCAAATTATTTTTTCTTTATATTATCATTATAGTCATGGTTTTTTAATATTATTAAATATCTTATGTAATTATTATTTTTATTATGCATGACATTTAATTTGATAACATCCATAGAGTATCAATTTCATTGAAAGGTCACAATAGTTCCCCACTATGATGAGAATATTGAAATGAAATGATAATTATTTTAAATACCTCTTCTATGGATAGATGATATCATTTGAATAAACATAGATGATACATGATATCAGGTGTAGGGGGATCATAATACATTGAAACTTATTCTTATAATGTTTTTCCTAGGTAATCTCCAAGAGAGGAGGTTATTAGAACATACCTTCCCATAAGAATTTGTTGTGTTTGAAGTGTGAGTAGATATTCATATATTCATATGTGTGTATATTAGTCCTTACAATTAATACTATTATTAATTCATATCTTGAGTCAAATACTTTGATATATAGATGGAAACCATAATGGCACATTCTCACGTGAAGGTATAATATATTGGGTACATAAGGAGTGATACATAATTAAAGGATATTTCAATAAAGGGCTTATTCGTTCTATAATTAATGAAGGTAGATATATTAGGTCCTTTTTTGGGAATGGAACTATCTGATTAAGTCCATTGCAAAGGATGTTTTATTGATGAGTTAATTTATGGATATTAAATGACATATATATCAAGTATATTGATTTCATAAGAGTTTCAACTTTATTGATGAGATATCAATACAAAGGGATTATATTATACAGTGATCATTCATATTAAGTTATTGTCATTATAAAAATTATTTCATTTCTATATATATTCCTAGACGTATTTATAAATTATAATCTTGCACTCTTGGTGATTCATCCAAAATTCAATAAAAATGGGCCTAGAGGATCACACACCAAGTGTATAAAGAACATTTGTTAAATTCTAAATGAATATATTATTGTAATAAAAAATATTCTAAAGTTTTGATGAATAAAAATTATTTGGTTTGGTTGATCTCAATTAGTCTTTCACTAGATATTTCAAAGATTAAATATTTTATTTGTATATTTAATAAATATTTATTGGAGAGTTTCCATTTATTTAAAAAAATACTTATCATTCAAGTTTGGATAAATACCAAATAGGATTGAATAACCAAGTTAATGTTTTGGTGGGAATGATATATTAAATATATTTATAAAATATATTTATTTGTTTATTTGGAAAATGATATTTAAATTATCAGTGAGTGTTTCACACATCAAGGAATTATTATTACTATTATTATATGTGAGGATTTCTAAGGATTAAAAGTATTATAATGGGCCTTTGGGAAATTATTTATTCCTTAAACTATCTATATAAATATAATTATATCATTTATAGGTCTAGTTATTATATTGAAAACTAAAATCACTAGATAATTATCTCAATATATGGAGATAAATTCATCTAGAATGGTCTCATGAATAAAGAGTTGAAATCCTCCCGATACTCTAAGGTAACGAGAAGAAATCCTTCGATCCTAGAATGAATTATTGTTCCGGTCAATGTTGAATGATTCATGCAGTGATAATCATCTATACTAGCACCTGACGATTATATGTTGGAGTTATAAGGTTCACGGTTCCCAAGTGGATACCTTTAGCGAGATTCTATACATGAATCCATCAACACAATGATGGTATTACAAGAACATTTTATCCAATTTGATAATGAGGGAAGAATTTAAATTGAGGTAATTATATTTCTATATAAATAATTTATAAATTATATGTCTAATATCTTTTCACTAATAAATTTTGTGTTTATATTCATCAATTTCCTTGGGTTTATCTGAGAAAACCTGTGATGAAAACAATATTGGGAATGGAATTGACCTCTTCCACTACACCTCTAAACATTCAAGTGGTATTTGGGAAGTGACATATTAATTTATAATTATTTATCAATTGTTAATAAAATTTCACATTTGTTGTTAGTTTTAAATTTCTATTTTATTCCAAAAGTAAAGATATTATGTCCTTTCTCCTTCATTTGACCAATAACAGACCATGAATAGATGAAGAACATTAAAATATCTCATCCAATGGTGATGGGGATTATTTGAAGATAACTATTGAATACATGAATTGTATCTAAAAATTACACATCATGCACCCAAATTCACCACACCATGATGATCCACTGAAATAATAACACTATTTTTGGATAAATACATGGAATCATTACATGTTGCATGTTGAATGACTAGATAGATCATGGGTTCATGCAATGTCCAAGGTCGAACCAACTTGTTAAACAATATAGTCTATGGTAAGGACTCAAAAACACCTCCATGTGCATTAGAGGATATCAACTAGCATTGATGGATAACTTTTCTATGATAAAGACTCAAAACACGAACATTAGTGTGCACAAGAAGAAGATAAATAAATGAAGGATAACTATAATATATGTAATACCATCTATAGTCTCAAGGAAAAATCAAAAAAATAATGGTTTCTCATTGGGCACCCACGTATAGAACAAAATAAAATAAAATAATTACTCAAGTCTCTACTACTACTCTTAGTGGAACTACATACTAGGTCTCAATGACTACTGAACAACGCTAGAACAAACCAGAGACTCCACACTATCATCTCTGATCAAACATGAAAAACTGGTCATCCACCTTATCCACTACATATTTTTCTCAACTTCAAATCAAACATATATTCTACACACACATCGAGGATTGTGTACAATGGGTGAGAATCAAAACTCAGTGGGTCACCCCTAATGGTTGTCCTGACATCTGTTTCATAACATCTGCATGGAATATGTGATTTATACAACATATAAAAATTAATAATAATTGAATAAATTTAAACAAAATATTGAAAAAAATAGAGAGATAAATATAAAGATAAAAATCTAACAATGGGTTCTATCTCAACACGCAATGAAAAACTACCCTTGCACTAGACCCAACTAGAGGATTTATGAAACATGGATCATATAACTATAAAATCAGGTACATACTCATAATTAATAAGGATCTTCATGGTCCAACACCATCATTGGAATGAATACCTTTCCCTAGGATCTCATCCTATTTATCTCAAGCACTGAAGTTCATTGACCAGACTCTAGTAATCAAATGGAACAATATGAACTGGTGGTAGCTACTCTATGATTACCGTAGGAGGATATTACCATAAACCATAATTATTTCATAACAAAATAGATGAAAAAAAAACTTTCTATAAAATCTTTAGGCTTCCTAACTATGACCTAAACTTGATAAACTATGCCTTGAGAGTGTAATAGCCTCTACATTTCACTAATCATATCTTCGATGAACATGTAAACTAAAGATGTTATACTCATCTAGATCATCCATTATCTCGCTATAATTAACTCATTGTAACCAACCAATAGAGAGAATAATCAAGTCCAATCTCAGGGAAAACACATGGTCCAGAAATATCCTAAAGGTATTCTCTCTCATCCAAACCTAGAAAAGAATTATAAGATACCATACGTTATGGAGTTGTATTCTCATTTAGATTTTGGTTTGAATCTGCTAATTTAATCAGAATAATTTTTTCCCACGATTATAAAGAGGAATGGGGATTTTTTCAGGGGGTTTGGGACACAAAATGAATGTAAATCGGGCCATTTTGTGCATGTTTCATGATTGGAACACAGTTTGTGAAATAGTGAAAGGGGTGGGGCCAAACCATGAAACCTTGGATAGAGCACTATTTCATGTTTGGCACATGTTTTTCCAAACCCAGCATAATTCATAAGAAATCATGTGACTCAGACCCCCTTGGATAGAGGCAGGATCACTATTGGCGTACGATTTTCCAAATTGTGTGACCAAATCATGTGGCCCAAAAAAAAGTGGAAATTCACCAAAATTCACCCTAAGGAATTTAATACTATCTCCTGATTTTCTACACTAGTATTCCCATTTCAACCCTAGTGAGTGACCTAAACCCCAAAATCTTCACAAGGGTGCTTCTCCTTCAATTCTATTCCATTTAGAGTTTCATTGGTTTTAGATCAAAGCTCCAGGTATTTCTAAAACTCCTCTTGTTTCCTTTTTCTAGATTAGGTCTTATGGATTTGTTCTTCATCATATAAATCCAAAAACCCCTCCTTTTATGATTGATTATCATTTAGGGCTTCAAAGGATGCTAGAATCTAGATCTAAGGTTAAGGTTAAGGGTGTGTTCATAATCAGATTAGATGTAGGTGGTCTATAACTTATATCTCATAGTTTTTTCATAAATTTGTGTAAGATTGATTATGATTTTGCTTCCCTCTTGATGTGCATTAGTTTCCATGAGTGATATTTGGTAAAATTGTTGGATAAATGAAGAATCATACCCTATATAATCCATTTTCGATGCATTTGAGAGGGCCAGTTTGGGATATACCTACAACTGAGAGGGGGGTGAATCAGTGTGGGGAATTTTGAAACAAATTATATCTTTTTATCTCTGTACCTCTTGACTAGTTAGGATCTTGATTATCATATTATATTTTCCCTATCGTATATAATAATATAAATCAGTAAAAATATGCACACGATATTTTTACAAGGTTCACCACTCAATAAGAATATCTACATCCTTATCATGCATGGGAATGACCAGGCATGGATTCTCCACTATAATGTAATAAGTTGTTACAATGGAGTGGCTATGAAAACAATCCTCTAGACAGTGTGAGTCCCTACACTTTGGAGGGGGGTGGGAAACAATCCTCTTCCATGGACTGGTGATATCCTAGTCCAACATGAAACATCTAGATGGTTCATTATATTGCCTATATAGACAGACATCTTCCTTCTTGATAAGGTAGGTTCTGCTCTTGGTCTTATTTAGTGCTCTTCACTTGATTACTTGTAAATTAGTAGGCAAGCAATTATTCATTATTTCTTTCTCTTCTTCTCTAGTTCAATACCAACTATACTGGACTTCTTATTTCTTCTTCTTAGTGAAACAACCAACTTCACTAAAACTTCTTCTCTCTTCTTGGCTATAATCACATACACCAATGTGATTATTTACGAAATGAAGATCAGTTCACTTGGAATTATCTAAATTAATTATTCCATCTCGTGTTCATGAATGCATGTGATCATGCATATGGAATTCAGGTTGATCCTTTATTACCCTTTCTATATTCTTATTCATTACACACAGCCACACAATTGTTTTTATTTTATATTTACGTCACTTCACATGTGCATGTGAATGCATGCATTCATGCATTGACCTTTTCCTCTTCTGGTGTTAGAACCCTAATGGGTATGATTCTTTGAGCAACCACACACATGGCCTCTTCTTCTTTCTCTCTACTTTTATACTATTGAAATTAGTTAGGGAATTTCCTTATTTTTATATATATGAATCATCAAACCCGAATGGGTATAGCCCTTCCTTTTTGCAAACTCATTCTTCGAGGCCTCAAGTTTCTTCAAACAATGCACATGGGTGCATGCATCATGTACTACCCCATCCTTCTTCACCAAAACTTGAACCCGTGAAAACAATAGAATATAAAAATGAAAACTAGAGGGTTCTCACCTTTGGAAAGGATGTGAGATTCATGACAATTCTTCGTTCATAAGGGGCATGGTTCTTTCCCTTTCACAGAGTACAGTAAGGGTGTGGTTGCACCTGTTGTGTACCCGTGGGAACTTCCTCATGAAACACACTGAGGGTTTTTAAAAAACTTATTGGGTGTTCATATTTTATGGTTCTTCTAAAATCTGTTAGAAGGTGAGAATCACCTGTTGAAGGCTTACGATATCTCTACTTCTTGAAGCCTTGAAGGCTCGTGGTTCCCTTCTTGATCATCACAAAGCGATGCATAGGGAGATGATCTATTTTTCGAAATAGGAGCTCTCGAATATATGAGAGCAACAAAGCTTCTCGTCTCAGGCTCCTCCTATAATAGGAAATATATACGTCTTCTTTCGCATTAAAAATATATGTATCTAAAATTAATATTGGGGAATTGAATGCCCGAGATCTTTAGCTTCATGATTTTGAAGCTGCGGGTCAAGGATAATCCACAAGTCTCGGGTATTTACTTTTTCAAATGTGGGATCCTATCCTCATGCATGGAGTCAATATCACATGCACAATTCTCATGAATTAATCTCGCTCAAGCCTACGTGGCCTCAGGAACTCCATTTTACTTGGCCGAAACTTCATCTTTGTGATACTTCATGCATGCAAGACATATATTTCATGCATAATCTCAGTTAGATCAAACAATCACCATGTAGGAGTTTTCTTCATCAACACTGACTGGGATCATGATCATGCTGGATCAGTAGTGGAGATGGAGAGCAGTGGAATCAGGTATCTATTCATGTGGTCAGATGTTGAAGACGATGCCACAGCCATTGGATCATCTCAGATTGATCTCAGACATCCATTATTATAATGTAGGATGTGGTATGGAGCGTGCGATTGAGATGTCATGTGAGATCAGATGAGCGGTCAGGATTACCTTTGCATTTTTTAAACCCATCCCACATCGAAGTTGAGATGAGGGATAGTTTCTATTTTTCAATCAACTCCCCTCAGTATCATCTCATAATTCTCCTTTACCCTCTCCAGTGTCACCCCGCCCTGGTTCTCTACGGGTGCACTTCTACGCCCATCCATGCCTCATGTGGGTGCACTCCTAGCGCCCATTGTGCATCCATATGCATGGGTTGATCACCGTGAGCACACTCCTATGCGATTATACATGGCTCTCATTCCCATACCTTATGTGGGGCTATCCTTGAGTGATTCCCTCAAGCGTGGTTGATCCTCAGGTCTTGCAAGTGCTAGAGGTGAGTTTCTCGGCTGGCCTCCATGGTTGGCTAAATTTTTGTAAGCCAAAAATAAACCATCAAACTGAAATATATGGCCATAGTAAAATATGTGCATGGCCTCCTCATGATCAAAAATCCCTTGTTAAACCTTCTTCTTCCCCTTCTTATTTTTTTATTATTAAATCAAATTAATTCAATCATTCTAAAGATGATGGTATGTCAAGGTTGTAAATGTTTTATCACACATGATAAAAGTTCTTTGAAATTTCAAGGTCAGTGCATCAATTTTCTAATTTCCATTATCTATTTCACTTAGGAGAGTGTCTTTAACCATCATTGAAATAAATTGACTTTATTGAAAACAAATACAACTCAATTCTTAAATTGGTCCCAACAGCATTGATAGTGACTAGACTGATCTAGGTCCACCCTTGGGGTGCACCAATATTCCTAAACATATAACATGGTAATGTTAATCATGAAATTTACTTATTTTGAAATAGACACTATCATAAATTTATTGAAAAGTTTGATTAAATGATAAAAAGGGACTAATGGTAGTTTGGTCTAGTTGATGGTATGGTTATAAGTGACTGTTTTTAATAACGAGAATATGGTTTAAATGGGTTAATGTGAATGTCTCAAATAACTTATGAATTTGTAATAAAAATATGTTAATGGATTGTGGAATATGAAATGAAAAATGGGTTAATGGGTTAATGTTTTGAAATTGTAGAATATGTGAAATGGGTTAACACATGGTAAGATTTGAATATGATAAATATATTAAATGGGTTAAATGGGTTATGCCAGGTAAATGGTAAATGTGTTAATGAGTTAAGGAATAAGATTAATTTATGTGTCAAATAAAATATGAAATGTGATTCTTATGTGTTTTGATTATATATAGTTTTTGACATGGTATATGTGGTAAATGGATAAATAAACATGTGAAAATGGAATGGTAATTGTGGGTAATTGGACATAAGGATCTACGCTCATGGGTTATTTTAAACTAAATATCTAAACCTCACCCCGTAATTCACAGATTTGGGAAAGGGATTGAATCTCTATGCCACTAACAGATGCATTTTGTGTGACTACCGGGACCGAGGATCCAAGTTAAGTGTTATGTAAATGTTTATGAAATTATTTTCTATATAGATATAGGGAACTTGATTTATACCCTTATTCTTAGTAATTGATCGATATATGTTGTTGTGTAATTAATGTAAATTCCTAGCCAATAGGATATTAAATGGAAATCAATCAAGTGGTGAAGATGGATTAAGTGATGAATATAGAACTGATGATGTATATGGGTAATGTAAAAAATATTATCTAATGACACCTGAGTTTTCTTTTGTTTCCTTTTTTTTGATTTAGTTATTGCATCCACAGTTTTTTCAGACTGGATACTTTGTAGACACTATTGGTGATGGCATACTGAGTTGTAATCACACCCTTCTCTAGTTTTCATTTGGAACCTGAGAAGATTTCATGGTTGTAGTTTAGGATAAGGGACAAAGACTCCGAATAGGGAGCTGATTTGGGCTTGGGATGTGCCTATTTCAGGAACCAGAATTGGATTCAAGACCCATTTTTGGGATTAATTTTTTTTTTATTTTGATATTTCTATCACTTTTGGGAACTATTAGAATGAAATAATTATTGTTTAGTTGGGGTTGTTCCCTCTTTGGTTATTGGTTGTTAATGTATGTTTCTGTAATTTTTATTCATAGTTTCCTTTAATTATTATGTTATCTGTAGTGGCTTACTATGATAAACTGGGTATAGTCTCCCCATGTGACTCATTATACCCTTGATGATAGTTAGAAATATCTGGTGTGTGGGGATGTGCATTTGAGGTCATTTGTTGAATCATCTTGGGGCACCGGTTTAGTGGCTTCTAGGTCGGGGACGTCACAAAGTGGTATCAGGTCAGTTATTTCTATGGTATTACAATTTGGGATGGTAGAATGGTATTTGGATGTTTCGGACCTTTGTAATAAGCTCATGAATGATAGTATCTAACCCAAGTAAAAGGAAAAACCTAAGTTTCCATGATGGGAATTATTGTTCTTAATGTGTGTTGTTACTGTTGAATGATATTTCACCATTGGGTGATGAACTTGTTGTGTGATATGACTATTTTATGATATTTTTCTCATTATGGGAATGAAATGAGGTTGTGAATTCATGAATCATATTAAGCACCTGGAGATATAGGTGACATGCATCAATATTGGAACACATATTATGGGTCTGTGGGGAAACAGGTTAGTGTGCATTTTACCTACATTAATATTTGAAGAAAGTGATGTATAATAAAGATGATGCAAAGTGGGGAAAAAGAAATCATGATAATGAATGATTAAATTATCGTACTTAATAAAGGGTTATAAGTGAGTGAAAATGTTTTTTGTCAAAAATTATGACATGGGGAATATGATTAAGAGAAAAGATATATGTTGTGATTGAGGGAATGGTTTTAAACAGATGTATAATGAATGATTTGTTTCTCAGTATGTTGGTTTACAAGCATTATAGATGAACCTTAGTAAGGATGGTTGAGGGAAGTGTTCTAGGTGTAATGATGTTCACTAGGATAGTATGTGTAGAATGAGTGGTTCTGTATAATAAAGTGCCTTCTTTCATGTTAAATTTGGAAGATTTATGTTATATGTTTGATGAATCATACTTTGAATTATATGATGACACCTCTATATCGGCGTGTGTCGACCGGGTGACAAGACGACGTCACCAATAATTCTCCTCTAGAAGTGGGGTGGGTAATTATTATAGTTCAAGGTATCATAAGAAAAGATAACTTCCATGAGAATGTTTCTCATTTTATAGAGATGATGGAATGGGACCCATGGTGGATTGTTCCCAATATGTTTGATCTTACCAAAGATTTTTAGTTGTAAAACCCTCTAATGTTTACTAAAGAATGTGGACCTGATGTTGCAGAGTACTAGATAGAGTCCATCTAGATGATTTTTTGAACCAGTTAGAGACTCCAAAAGATAATAGTGTTCTGTTGGAAGCATAAATATAGTAGCAACTAGCATAACATTTGTGGGATACCTTGTTTCTGGCTCAGAATACAAATGGTATGCAACAAAAAAAACATTCAGGATAAGTTTCTAGATAATATCTATCAAAATACTTTGATATAGGAGTGGGGAACACATTTTACAAGGTTGAACGAGGGAACAATGTTAGTGGTGGATTATACTAGCCATTTCATGGACTTTCCATGATTCCTTCCTATGTTGGTGGGAGATTAGTCCACGACGTCAAGACATATCTAGGATGGGATTTGGATGAGATTAAGTCTCATGTAAACATATTCCATTTAAATAGGTTTCTAAAATTGGTGGACTAGGTTATTATTTTAGAAGGGGACTTAAAATAGGGTTTAGACAGTGTGTTTGTGGGTCCAATTTTATGGACTAGTGTTGTGACATATGAGGACAGGAAGAATCATTTTAGAAATATTCATCAGGGTGGAAGTGTATAGAGTGGCCCAAATATAGGACCAGCCTCTCAGAGTTATTAGCATGTTTTTCTCTATCAATGTAGTAGGTTGGGTCACTTACATGGTAATTTTCCCTGACCACCAGTTGAGTGTTGAGTGTGCACTAGAGTGGGGCATGTCATGAGGTTCTATAGTAACCCTAGACATATGGGAATATATGACGTATCGAGGATGATACCAAGTGTAGGAAGGGGATCATTTAACACTTATTTGGAAGGTAGTTGGATTTTGACTGGTCATACTTGTAGAGGTGGAGGATGTGGTACTCTTGGTTGGGATCATACACACCAATAGTGGATTATTGCTCTAGGGAGTCTGACAGAGACATAGGGTAGAGGGGGGAAGTTGGATTCTTGCAGTTCATACCACACCTAGAGGTGGAGAGGCTGGTCCATTGATATTTGTAGAACCAATCCCTGTAGCCTCTACACTCTCTAATGATTTATTTGACAAAACAGCCTCACATTATTTTGTATCCTCAATGTTTGTGGTTTTGTTCGGTCTTCTGTATAATTTTTATGTGGTTCTATTTTGATTGATACATTATTAGGTGTGTAATAATAGGATATTTAGAAATTTAAGGGGTGTACGCTTGATGTTGGTGGGTACCATTTTCTATGAGACTTGTTTCTGCTTGAGATGTTGGGATTTGATCTAATTTTGGTCATGGAATGGATAGTGTTATACGAAGCCCATATTTACTATTTCTTTTGTAGGGTAACATTCAGATCTATTTATGGAGATAAGTACATCCATCTGGGGGAATGGTGTGTTCGGTTAGGATATGCAGGTCTAGTTTTTCAATAGGTGGGAGAACTCACAACCCAAGTATCTTGTCATATACTTGATAATAGGGAAGTGTAGTACCAATTATTTTTTCATGTGGTTGATAATTTTTTTGGATTTGTTTCTTGAGTACTTATGGGTGTTTTCACCTAAGTAGGATGTGTAGTTCATGATAGAGTTGTTGTTTCATGAAGAACCATTTTTCATCTCTCCATATGGAATGGAACCAATATACCTCCAAGGTCACAAAAATTAGTAGGTGGAGTTGGAGAATAAAGGGTTTATCCTCCCTAGTACATCACCTTGGAAATCACCAGTGTTTTTTAAAAGAAGGAAAATAGATATTTTCAACAATGTTCCATTATAAGAAGCTGAATTAGATGATATTTAAAAATTAATACCCACTTCCTTAAATTGATGATAATTTTGACCGATTGAGAGGTACAATAGTGTTTTCCAAGATTGATATGAATTTAGGGTATCATCAGTTAATGGCGAGACCTTATGATATACCAAAGACTACCTTTAAGAGTAGATATGGGTTCTATGAGATTGTTGTGATGTTTTTCAGGTTAACCAATGTTCCAGTAGTGTTTATGGCTCTAATAAACCAAATATTTCATCCTTAACTATAAAAATTCATATTTTTACTTGTTGATGACATCATGGTTTACTCCAAAACTCAAGATGATCCTTCCAAACATCATGGAATCATTCAGAGTACACTAAGAGAGAACAATATTTACACAAAATTATCCAAATGTTATTTTTGGATTGAATGGGTTCATTTCATAGAGATTTTTTTTAAGAAGATGGTGTGTCCATAGACCTAAAGAAATTGAAAATAGTTGTGTCTTATGAGTTTCCCAATAATGTCTTTGATGTCCAATGATTTATGGGTTTGGTTGGCTATTATAAAACGTTCATTAAGGACTTTTCTCATTTGGATGCACCACTTTCAGGTTTTACCAAGAAGGGAATCAAGTTTGAGTGGTCTAGGGAATGTGAAAATTCCATTTCAGGAGTCAAAGAAGAAGCTGACAACCACACCCGTTCTAGTCTTACTGAAGCCAGGTAAAGAGTATACCATGTTTTTTGATCTATCTAGGGTTGTACATGGGGTGGTATTGATTTTGGATGATCATATACTTGCATATGGGTCATGATAATTGAGGCCTCATAAAAGAAACTACCCCATGCGTGATGTTGAGTTGGTTGTGGTGGTGTCTGCCTTAGTTTTTTGGTGGAACTACTTTTTTGATGACATTTTATGGTGTATACTAATCAGAATAATCCTAAGTACATTTTCTCAATCGATATTTGAATCTTTTCTAGTGAAATGGGTTTTGTACGTGAAGTCCTTCAATTTTTAGTTATTTTACACACCAGGGAAGGGAAAATATGTTGAAGATTCTTTGAACTTGAAGGCTCAAAATCAGGAATTTTTTAATCAATTTCTAAGTAGAGGATGATTTCGTTGTTTTTTAAGATGTATCTTAATGCGCATGAAGTTCAAGGACATATGGCTCTTTCATACATGGTATTTGATTCTATGATTCTAAGATGGATCAAGGAGATGTAATGTAAAGATCTAGAGTGTCTGGAATTTAATTAAAATCTTATATGTGTAGATTCACAGTCTGGATAGGCCATTGGAGATGATGGGATCATTTATTTTGGTGGTCATGTGGTTCTTCCAACGTGTATGTGATAATATTTGATCTATGAGTTTTATTCATAATAGTAAGATGTGAATCCTAGTATGAAAAAATGTACCGTGATCTTAATAGGTAGTATTGGTGGCTAGAGATGAAGAAATAGGTTGTAGGTTTCATGGTGTGATGCCTTACCTGCCATCAGTTGTAGGGTGAGCATCAACAGTCTGGTTCTTTGTTACATCCAATTCCCATTCTAGAATGAATATGGGAATATGTGGTGATGGATTTCATGGTTCCACTTCTGGGGAAGCCTCAAAATGATGATATAATTTGGGTAGTTTTTGATCGGTTGTCTAAGGTGGATAACTTCCTATTAATTTAAGAGAATTTTACCACGGACTAGTTAGGTGAGTTGTATGTTTGAGAGGTAGTACGATTTCATGGTGTACCGCAGACTATAGTTCTAGATCATTATTTGTGATTCATTTCATACTTATGGAAGGTATTATAGAGGGTGCTTGGTACCCATGTGTTTTTGAGTAAAGCTTTCCACCAGTAGATGGATGGGGAATCAGATCGTACTATTCGGCTTATAGAAGACATGTTGAGGCCTTATATCCTGGACATTGGGGGATCATGGTAAAAACATCTATCACTAGTTGAGTTTTTCTAAAACAATATTCACTAGGATAAAATTTAGATGGCATCATTTTAAGATCTATATTGTAGGTCATGTAGATAACATTTTTTCTAGATAGAAGATAGGGAATCATAGTTATTAGGATGAAGTCTCATACAAGAGATGTTAAAACATGTTCATTTAATTCAGATAAATATGGAAATGGATCATAGTATTAATAAATCATATGAGGAGTTTTTTCATCCAATTATTGAGTTTTTGGTAGGTGATCATGTTTTTCTTTAGGTGACTCCAAGTTTGGGTCACCACAAAATTCGGAAATAGGGTAAGTTGGAACCTAGCTATGTGTGGTCATTCAATATTGGGGAGAGGATTAAACCAGTGGAATGCTGATTGGATCATCCCTAGTGATATAGTGGTGTAAACTATGTTTTCAAATGTCACAGTTTCAGAATAATAACCTCGAACCATCTTATTTTATTGATGTTGAGGATGTTGAACATGAGGAAGATGCATCTTTTGAAGAGAATATTGTTCGTACAGTGGATCATAGTGTGAAAATCTTACTAGATAATATTGTTCCTTTAATTTGAGTTTTGTGGCAGTATGGTAATTTTTAGGAAGAAACTTGGTAGAGTGAGTCGCTTATGTGGGATCAGGGGCACAATATCTTTGCATCGGAAGCACAACGATTCTTGGGGAGAGCGGCTTGAGGATGAACCTTTATAATGTGGGGAGGTTGTATGATCTCGATCTTTATAGAGGTATGCTACCATTTAAATTTTGGATTTAATCCCTTAATTTTGGATGTATAAATGATTACTGGTTATATGTGAAGGCTCGGGGGTGTTCTATGATTTTGGGACCTAAACATTAGGGAAATTAGGCCATTTTATCCATGTTTCATGGTCAGTTCATGATTAGGGAAAACTGTGCAAGGGGTGAGGCCAAACCGTAAAACCTTGGATAGAAACATTTCACACAGTTGGCACATGATTTTCCAAACCATGCATAATTACTACGAAACTGTGTGACATGGACCCCATGGAAAGACTCAAAATAATGTCTGGTGCACATTTTTCCAAACCATTTGGCCAAACCATGTGGGCCATTAAATAGTATAAATTTATCAAAATGCCCCCTCGAGGGTTTAAGACCCTAACCATTTTTTCTTCCCCATTCTTAACCTTGCAACCCTAATGATGATCCTATGCCCCCAAATATTCCCAAGTGTGGTTCTCTATTTATTATAGTCTATTTATAGTGTCTTTGGTTGTGTATTGTAACTTTGGATAATTCTAACACTCCTCTTTCTTCTTTTTTCTAGATTAGGGATTGTGGGTTTGTTATTATTTTTATGAGTCCCTACAACCCTCCATTTCCAATAGATCTTAGGTTGAAGCTTCAAAGTTTTCTAGAATATTGATCTAAGGTAAATTTTAATGGTGTGTTCATAATCATATTTGAGTTAGATGGTCTATAAGTTATATCTCGTAGTCTTGTCGTAGATTTATGCTTTAGTGATTATGATTTTTCTTCACTATTAAAGTGTGTTTGTTTCCGTTATAGAAATTTGGTAAATTTTTTGGTTAAATGATGAATTAAACCCCTCCTGATCCTATGGGATGCATTGAGAGTGACTAGACCGATTTAGGACCACCCATGGGGTGTGCCTATATTCCCAAACACGTAACATGGTAATTCTAAGCATGAAATTGACATGTATAGAATTATATCCCATGATAAATGTGATGAAATGTTGGTTATAATAACTAAGAGGTTCTAATAGTAGTCTTTTCTAGTTTTTTGTAATGGTATAAGGGAGTTTTTTTCATAATGATAAAATGGGTTAAATAGGTTAATGTGGATATGAAAAACGGCTTATGAATTTTTAATCAAAATGTGTTAATGGATTATCTAATGTGAAATGATAAATTTGTTAATTGGTTAATTTATAGAAATTTTTTAATATGTGAAATGGGTTAGAACATGGAAAGTGTTGAATATACAAAATAGGTTAAATGGGTTAAATGGTGTATTCCAATTAAATGGTAAATGTTTTAATGATGTAAGGAATAGGGGTGATTTATATGTTTAATAAAATGTGACATGTAATTTTTATGTGTTTTGATTATGTATGGTTTGTGACATGGTATATGTGGTAACCAGATAAATAAAAACTTTAACATGGTCGGTAGTTGTGGGTATTGGACATGAGGATCTATTCCCATGGGACGGGTTAGACTGTGTACCTAAACCCAACCCCATAATGCATGGGTTGGGGAAGGTTACTGAGGCTCTATTCCCCTATAAGATGAATTTGATGAGACTATAAGGCTCCAAGTTTAGTGTGATGTAAATTTTTATGAAATTTTTTCTCTAGAGATGTAGGGATATATATTTATACCCTTATTATTAGTAATTGATCATCTTATGCCATTTTTTAAATAATTCGAATGCCTAACCCATGGAACAAGAATTGGAAATTAATTAAGTGGTGAAGATGAATTAATTGATGAACATAGAACTGATGATGTAAATGGGTAAAGTAAACCATTATTATATAATGAAAACTGAGTTGTATTTTGTTTACTTCATTATTGATTTAGTTCTTTCATGCACAATCTATTTAGACTGGATATTTTATAGACATTATTGTTGGTGGCCTACTGAGTTATACTCACACCCTTCTTAGGTTGTCATTGGGTACTCGAGAAGATTTTGTGGTTTTAGGTCAGGACAAGGTAAAATTCCATATGCAAGGGAGTTAAGATGGGATTGGGATGTTCATGATTACGGATCCAGTCTTGGAGGTAGGATCTATTTTGGGGATTCAATTGTTGGTTTCTATTTTTCGATTTCCTTCAATTTTTTGAAACTATTAGGATGACATGACATAATTAGTGTTTGGTTCTGGTTGTTCAATGATTGGGTTTTAGTGGTTAATGCATGTTTTTGGATTTTCATTCATAGATTCCTTTATTTATTATGTTATATAATGTGGGTTACTCTAATAATGAGTTTATAGTCTCCCCATGTGACTTTTTATACCCTTGTTGGTAGTGGGAAGAATCTAGTATGTAGGTACATGTGCTTGAGGTCATGTGAAGACTTGGCATAGGGAACCAATTTAGTGGCTTCCATGTCAGGGAAGTTACAAGAATAGCCTCAAAGCTCCAATCCCATGAGGTTAGGCACCAGGGTTGGTTTCTCCCAAATCCACTAACTAAAATTGTTGAGATCAACAAGGACCATATAATAGACCTAAAATCATGGGAAAACTTCATGCTCTCAAAAACCTCAACTCAAAAATGAATCCTTATAAGGGGTTCCTCAAAATAAAACCAAACCACAGGCCAATCCTATAATGGAACTACATCAGGTTTCACAGTTTACATCCCGAAGATCAACACACCTATAAGGGAATTCTCGAGCAACACCACACCTAGAAGATCAACCACAACCAAAACCGCACCCAAAAATGGAAACCTTAACCAACACCTCTCCATGAAGTTCATTCACCTGGTCCCTTAGACCTTTGTCCAATTTATGCATCATCTCTTAGTTGTACCTGAAATCATGTGGCGTCATCCTAGCCCAAAGGCTCTTATAGGTCCAGAAATCAAGTAACCAAATATAAACATAGATTAACTATATTAATGAAGATCACCAAAGAGACACATGATCCCTATATCAAGAATATATCCAAAAAAACTCACCTCGAATCCCCAAGATAATGTTATTAGTATGTGAACTCCCTCACGCTGGCCTCAAAACCCAAAACCCAACACCAGGAGGATCGTAGAACCATAATATCAATGGAATCCTCCATTAAAACTCCCTTGTTCTAAACACCATCTAGAAGGGCTCTAGACATTGATATAATTCCACCATCATGATCTATGAAAAAAATGATCAAATGGATTACTCATAAGTCCTATTCTGAATTTGGGTCATAAAGAAACCCAAAACCCTAAATATAAAAAGTAAATTCCATATAAATATTAGTACATGGAGAACCCTATCAAAGGTGACCCAATACATGTACTTTTAAATGGATTTCTCAAACCCAAAGTCTGACCATTTACAAGTCCTTGGGTAGGGAATATGTGAGGTGTGCCCATATACTACTATATATGCATGTCCCCTTCAAACAGGATGTCTTCCTAAGTACCCATACACCTAGAAAATTACCACTTTATAACCATGTCCCTATCACACGTGGTGTCTACCCAAGTACTCGGTGACTTTTCCAAGTACCAATATATGGTGTGTACCATAGGTTCATGGCATATTTACTCTAACACTCCATATTCCCAAGTACGTGGAAACATGGAAAATCACTTGTACACAGCATGTACTTCATATACACTACATGTACTTTGAGAAAAGGGTCCTATTTCAGGAATATGAAGAATACATGATGTGTGTTTAGTGAAATTCATGTTTATTTCATTGGTATTCAATTGAATTTGGGTTTACTCATGTTTGGTGCTAGAATTAGGTATTTAGGGATCCTTGGTATGGGTACCCTTTACTAATCCTATAATTGTTACATTGGAATAGTCATGTTCTATGTTTAATAGAAGATCTTGGCGACCTACAAAATTATATAAAAAACTGAACTAGATTGAAAAATGGACACAAAAAACTAGGGAAATGAATTTTTGTAATAAAATGAAACTCCTCATATCATTAATAATTGTCATGAAATTTGAAAAGAATAATAATTTGAATTGAGAAATAGATTTTCATCAATCCAAAACATGAAATGAAAATATAAATAATCATTAACAACACATCCCCCTAAAATTAAATCACCCAAAATAAAGAGAAATACTACCTCATACAAGACAATAAGAAAATGAGAATAATGGATACCCGAAGAATAATATGGTGAAGACAGATGCAATTAGGATCCACCGTCTTGAAACTTTCATCTAGAAGTCATTTTTTACTCTCTTTAGGGTTCATGAAGCCTCTAAAGGTGTGGTCGAAGGGATGGATAAATAGTCATTCATGTGAAACCATACTATCATATGTGTAAAAATATATAATTTCTGATAGGTTCGTGACGTCTATTGGTTACACGATATGTAATATGTGACAACGGTGATTTTATGATATCTTTTATGTCTCGAAACTTTCATGATGTAAATGAATCTCATGATTTTTATTGTCATAGTACATGAATTACTATTTCATTAATGGTTAGGGATATTCTTTATTTGAGAAAGTCACAACATAAAATATTCTCACAATGTGAAAATATTCATCTTTGAATTCTATAATTGTGATGCCACTTCAATTTTCACTATCAGGTTGTGATTAAAAGTGTTATAGGATGAAGTATATTTTAGCTCTTAATTTCAACTATTTTAGTTCATTTTTTTAATTATTGTTTGTATCCTTAATTTAAATACAAATAAAGTGAAACATTCTAAATATTAAAAATAATGTAAATTAAATTACATAAATCAGTGCATTAAAACACCCTAAAACATATTAATGAAATGCACATATCTCCAAAAATGTATGGGTTGGCTCCAATACATGATCTGCATGATCATAAAGTTTTAGAGAAAATATAATTATTATAAAATCCAAGAGGAAAAGGATATGTGGTAAATATATGTGGCCTAAATGTTGGTGTAAAAGGATATAAGGGATGATGAGACAACATTGGATATGGAAAACATATATAAGAAGTAAGGTATGTCAAAAATGATAGTGGGGGAAGCAGTGGGAACATCTTTTGTGCATCTAGTGGAATAGTAATATGGTAAATATGGTGGTGGTTATGGGTTTTATTGAGTATAATGGGTGCCATGAGTGCTTATAGTACCCCCCCCCCCACTCAATTGGCCATGATAATCACTACTATCAATAATCTGACTAAGTATAGTTGTATCTTATATGGTTGTCCCCAAAATGAATTTAAAAATTAAAAATAAAATGAAATTTAATTTATTGTAATTGATATATATTCTAATTACAATACTCACTAAGTGAACCATAGTATTTAGTTCCATAACTAACATTTAAAAATCATTTTTGAATAATATATTCCTGTGTAATTATTAAAAATCATTCACATTAAAAATGGGAATAAAATATAAAATTTTATATATTTTTAAAAACTAATGTGAATGAAAAGTCATAAAAATAACATAACACTATCCATTCATACAAATTATCTTGTTAAAAATTGGGTTCATTCAGTAATTTGGTTCATTTAGTTATTTGGATCATTTATGATAGGTCATTTTGTTCATTTTTTGGTTATTTCATTTTGGGGTTATAATTTTTGTGTCATTTTGGGATCGTTTATTGGTTTCATTTTTGGGTTAGGTTATTTGGTTATTTGATTATGTCATTTGGTCCTTTTTTTACATAAGTCATTTGGTTTATTTTTATCATTTGGTTGGGTCATTTGATCATTTTTTTGTTAGGTATTTTGGTTCATTTTTGGGTTATAATGTTTAGTTTATTTAGTCATTTGGTTAATTTATTCAAATTTGTTTTAAGAAATTTGATTTATTTTTTTCATTATGAATTTTCTTTAAATTTGGGTTTGGTTATTTGGTTGACTTTTAGGATATGGATTTTGGTAATATTGGTCATTCGATAAGGTTATTTGGTTGATTTTGGGATAGTTTATTTGGTTAATTTTTTCATTTAGTTAGGTAATTTGTTCAATTCTAGGTTAGGTCAATTATTTTATATTTGTTTTAGGTCGTTTGGGTCATTTTGGTTTATTTGGGTTAGGTCAGCTGGTTCAGTTTTCGGTTAGATCATTTTGGGTTAGATCATTTGGCACATTTTTTCGGTTTAGAAATTTTTTCAATTGATCATTTATCTATGAATTTTGGTTTATTTGTTTCATATAATTTGTTCCGTTTTTTTCATTATGTTAGGTCATTAGTTCACTTTTTTGGTTAGGCCTTTTAGTTCATTTAGTAATTTGGTTCTTTATAATTTGTTCTAGTTTGGATATCTGGTTCATTTTTAGGTTAGTTCATTTGGTTTATCATTAGGTTATTTTATTTTGTAATTTCAACATTTTTTCTTTTATTCATCCATTAGAGTCATTTGGTCCATTTTGGGTTATTCATTTGGTTTATCTTTAAAATGGAACATTTATTTCATTTTGTCTATTTGTTATATTTTGGTCGAATCGATGCTAAACTAAAAAAACTCAAAACAACCAAATAAAATAAATATAAATGAAATGAAATTGAATGAATTAAATTTATTTTATGAATATTTTAGTGAATTTTAAATCTATTTAATGATTTTCTCTCCATTAATTTTTGTTGTGTGTTATTTAATTGTGATGGGTTTAGTTTGGTTCTGTTTTTTTGGGTTCGGTTCCATTATGTTGGGTCTTGTTTGGTCATGATGGTTTATTTAGGATTAATTTGGTGTATTTTCAATAATTTAAGTTTTATTAAAGTTGTTTTATTCAGGCATGGTTCATTTTGTTAAGGATTAATTTAGTTTAATAAAGAATAGACTTTTTTATTGTATCAAAATTAAAATTTTCAAATGTTATTTGTAAAAATGTAGCACTTATTTATTGTTCAAGTAACTATAATATACAAAATAATAATAATATGTATAGTTAAAATATTTAAACATTATATGTTTTAATAGGGAACATTATATTTTAAAAGATTTAAACATTATAGTTTAATAGTTCAAAATATTTCAATATTTATTATAGGACATTAAAGTTTAACATATTAAATCATTGTGGTTTTTAAACATTTTATAGAAGTAATTAGTAAAATAATAAGTAAAATATGTTATTATAATATTCATTTTAAAAATATATCACTTAAATATGTTTCAAAGGAATTCATTAAAATAAGTTTTAGTATAGATAGTGTTTGGAATTATTTCATAAGAATTAAAACATACAACAAGTGTGAATGCAACTATAGAAGTGGTTCAATACATAATGTAAAAATTTTAAAGAGACTCTAAAAAATAGATAGGATTGATAATATCTGTAATATTAAAATAAAATAAAATTAACCTTAGTTATAAGACAATTTTCTTCGAATTCTATCAATTAAGTGGAATTTGATACAACTAAATAGCAGAAAGTAGGCTTGATGATAACTAAAATAGGATGAGGTTAGAGATTCAAAATTACCTTACTATTAAAGGGAAACTATATAAATTCTACATTAAAAGTAATAATAATAATGAAAATGTGAAACTTATTTAAAAAATATATACAGTTTAATCATGTTTCAACATTAATTATGGTTGTTGCCATTAAAAATAATAGAGTAACTATAATAAATAATATACAATTCTAAATGTGTAAATGTAATTATAAAATTTTTAAATGTTTATATAAGACTTATGTTCAATTAAAAAACATAGATCAAATTTTTATTTCAACTATGTTAATATCTTTTAAAATAAATAAAATATATTTAAATATTTGAGTAAAACTATATATTCAAATAATTTTGGTACCTGCATATCAAATATAATTAAAACAATTATTATGGAAAAAAATACTATTTTAAGTGGTTATATTATGGATAAATTTTCTTATAAAAAATTCATTATTTTAAACATTAAATATGTCCTATTAAATGAAACCAAAAAATAAAACTAAAAAATAACATGCTAAATAGAAAAAAAACATTAAAAAATGAAAAACTAATCTTAGGTAGATCAAATGAAACCAAATTAAAGAAATTTTAATTTTACCAATTTAAAAGAAAAATGTTGAGATAAACTAAATGAACTAATACTAAATATTTTTTATTCTATATATTAATAACCACTACGTTAATTTCACAATAATCTTTGATAATTTAAGTATTTAAGGCATCTTATTCAAGATATTGATTAAAACTAATGGGGGTTGATATGGTGTCAATTTTATCCCTACCATTATCAAATATATTCCTTGGGAGCACCTCCAAAATGACATAAAAAACAAAACTTATAGAATATTTCATATAAATACTTGTTTCCCCATTGATCCCAAATTATATTACTTGTTAGTATCTAAGAAGTGAGTCATGTCAAAAAATATAAATTTGAAATCATCAATAAATGTTCCTTGTATCATCATTGAATCAAATTACTTGGATTTGATCATAGAAACGTGAACATGAGATTTATAATCCAATATTAGTATTTTCTTAGAAACTCTATAATAAGAAAAAAATCATTATTGGATTTCAAAAGTTCCCTATCATTCATTACATTCCTTTTCATCCTTTATACCTTCTGATATTGGTTGTGCCCATCAACTCCTATAACCATCCATGTGTCTCCAAATTCCCTTCCCTTACAGTTCATTTTAGCGACGACTTCCAATATCCCCCAGCCTCCCCCTCTCCACATACCCCTCATTTTGAGTTATCCACTTCCTTTTCTTTTCCCTTCCTTCAAAAGACATATCTCTCCTTAAAAGAGGTTTTATCCCATTCTCCCACCTCTGATTGACCACATGCTCCCTTATCTCTTTCCCTAGATCCCTCACATTCCCATAAATCCCAATCCCTCAAATTTTTTTTATGGTTCTCTAGTTTTATCTTAATCTACGGTGTAGTCATTATACTTTATAGAGTACCATTCATGGTCTATGGTTTCCATGGTTGTTCCTTTCCAACCTTCCTTTTCAAATATTCAAATATTTATTGGTTCATGAAACCTATCTCTCATAAATATGTATTAACTATTAACCTATAGTCCTTATAAATTAATCTTTACACATAGGAAGATATGGTCTCCTCTTAGTCCAAGTATTGAAGGTCTTGTATATCCCATTAGTATCTTATCTTATACTATTATATGAATGTGTATTCTGGTTGTTACTCCCACTATAGAGAAACTTCTATTGGTCTATCGGGTTTTCCTCTCCTATTTCACAACCCTTATACTCTCAAGGGTATAGGTGACACCCTGGGTACATTCCATTTCACAAACGATGATACCTTATGGATGTGTAATAATAGAGAATCCATGATTTTTATGGAGTTAGACCTATTTAATCCTCACCATCAACACTTCCTTCTTCATTGAGGTGATGAATTTTTTTTTGAAATATATCTTCCCTATCTTTATGGTGAGTTTTTGGTAGGTTTATGTCTTATAAGGAAAATAATTTGCTTATTTTAGTAATAAGAGTCTTTAGAATACCCCAAACCCCAACCCCCACCCTATATCAGTCTCTCTCTCACTCCATGTTTCTCTTTTTCCTTTGATATCCCCTCATATTTATCATTCATATAAGGTTGTACCTTCATCCCCCACCCTATCTTAGTCTCTATCTCACTCCAAGTTTCACATCGGCCTTTGATGTCCCCTAATATTTATCATTCGGAGGAGGTTGTACCATCATCCCCCACCCTATCATGTGGTTGGTTTGTAGAGGACCCTTGGATCATGAAGGATGGAGTTTGGATTTAATTATGTGATTGTTGATTCTTTAGCCTTGATATCTTCTCTTTTTTTGGTTCCTTCTTTTCAAGGCCTCATGGTACATCCCTCTTGGGAAATATTTTACCTCCCATTTCGCTTAAGATCTCTTCTATTTGACTCTTACAATTATGGCTATTCCTCCTTAGACTTGGTGGTGAAATTTAGTTCTCCTTTGGCTTCTCACTTGATGTTTCCCTTCGTGGGGACTAAAAATATGACCAATATGGATCAAACATTAAATATTAATCATTCCTTATCCATTGTCCCTTACTCATCTCTTGATACACAAAGGGTTAATCACTACACATCCACCAATACCAATTATTCTTCCCCTTTATATGGGTTAGCTGAGGACATTCAGTCCCCTATGAGATTGAGGGCTTGGAGGTCCAAAAAATATTCTATTACCCCTTCCACCAATAATGGTGTTACTATATTAATCCATAATAAATACATCCTATTATGCGTCTCTCATATCCCTAGTGGTTGGCTAACAATGTTTCTGAAAACTTCTCTTGATCCATGTTTTGAATTCTCTCTTTATCTATAATGTGAGGGGAAATTTTTGTCTAGTGAAACGAGAGTATGTTCTAAAAGTGATGACAGATCTCAATACTCTCATTACATCAATTCTTGAACCCAATTAAAATTTGAACCTAATTTATTACTTCACTTTAAGGATGAAGTTCAGAAATTATTTTCATGGTAGTTCCACAAATTAGCATATCTAGTTATTTTGGAGAGATGATATTGAAATCAAGATCATCACTTCCTCTTCCAAATTTCTATGGTAAATATTTATTCTCTATAAAATAACATGTAAACTACTATTTTTAATTCCAGATGTGAAGATAGGGATCATGAAGAGTTGTAAGTGAACTTTATATCTTTAAATTTGGTGTCTCTCTCATGTTTCTTAGGTGGGGACTTCAACTACATCTTTTTTAAATGCAGAGAAGAAATTTGTTTGTTTCTATTCCTAGAAGGCTATGCCTGAGATTAATTCTTTCTTTCAATTTGGAATTTGGAATTCATAAGAGATAAATTCATTACTTTTAATCGAATAACAAGGAAATTTTACTATATGGATCTTTCTTGATAGATGATTATCCAACCTAAAAGGGATATCATATTTCCCAAATTCCAGAGTGACCCATATAGTTATATATCTCTCAAATCACTCCCTTCTTATATTTAATTTATAATGAGGTGGAATATATGTTGAGAAACATCATTTCTTTAATAATTAGATAAATAAAGTAGGATTTCCTCCATTGGTTAAACAATCATGGTATATTCTATCTGACGGGAACGCATAAGATACAACATAAAAGAAACTGAAATGTATGAAAAAAGATCTTCAATAATGGCCCTAAAACTTTTATCTCAAAGAAACATGTTCTAGAGAGTTGAAATATGATATAATTTCCTTGGATGAAATCTTAATATTCACCTAGAGTTAGTATTTCATCATCATTCTAAAGGATAAGCTATGGATCCTTTTTGGGAAGCTCAAGGAAGATAAAAGGAGTGACCTAGAGACTTCATAAGTGAATTTTCTCTGGGAAGGAAAAAATGAACTCGCTGTATTTACAGGAATTCATTAAATATAAAAGGATATTAGGGAATATAAACCAAATGATGGAGGATGGGTCTTAAACTAGTTATATTTTAATCTTTTTCTTGACGGTGGTAAATCATTACCGTAATCTTCTAGCTAATATAAGAATTCCTAGGAAAAGAGGTTATCCATGATAAAGTCTCAATGAAGTATTTTCTTGATCATTACTTCATTTTTATGAAGGGGATAAATTCCCATATATCTTCTACACCATAACATTTTGAGATTTTTAACACTATAAAATTTATTTATTCAAATATTTCCCCTAGCCCTGATGATTTATTGTGTTCTTTTATAAATGGATTCTTGGAATATTATAAAAATTGTATTCATAGAAATACCATGGATTATTTTTCAAAGGACTACTTACCAAGATAAGTGTTTTCCACTTCCCATGTCCTTATTCCAGAAGTAAAACATCCTTGCATGTTGGAGATAAAACTTCTTGTGAGAATTTTAAATTTATCTTATAAATTCCTTTACAAAATCTTGAATAAAAAAGATGAAATATTTCCCCAAATGGTTTTGAAAGAAAAATCTGGATTAGTAAAAAATTGGATAATACAAGATGTAATATCCCTAGATTAAGAAATTATACAAGATACAAATTTTAAGGTATTGGGTTCGAATATTATGGAAATGGTGGGTATCAAAAAAGATTAGGATATGATCAAGTGGATCATTTTCCCCAAACTAATGTAAAAGAAATGGTTTTCATAATTCTTATGTGACATATTCTTTCACTAATAATCCTCTCCTTGGTTATTCTTTTCCATATATATCAGAGTTATGGGATTCATCAAATCTACTAGAGGCCTCTAATAGGGAGACCCCAACTCTCCTTTATTCTTTGATCTGGACCAAGATATCCTTAGTAGAAACAATACCAATGTTATTCCCTCTAAGGCAATTTTTCTTTACAAGGGATGGTTTGAATTTATTGGTATCACAAATTTTTTTTCATAGATGAAATTTATTTTTTCTTGAATGGAAGATATTACTTGATCTAGGGTTTCAAGAATATAATGTCCATACATGAAATATTGATAAAATAATGTATTATCCTTTCCAAAACTAATGTTTTCATATCCAACTCTTGTTCTATTTACCACACTTCTATGATTGAAGAGAGGCCAGGGATCACTCGATAATCCTTCCCAATTTTTTATCTAGAAATTACTATTTCTTTTAGAGGGATTAATATGAACCATTTTTATAATCTAGTGAAAATAACCCTTGAATGGATTGTTAACATAAATTCTTAGCTCACCTCACTCGGGTCAAGGATCACACTCACCAATTTTAGCCTATCTACAATCCCAATTCATGTTATGTTTTTCCTCAAATTCCCCAAAAATGTTATCCAGTACATCAAAAATGATGTTAAATATTTTATATGGGACTCTCATATGGAAGGTAAATTCCATCGGTATAGCTACAATCATCAAGAAATCACTCATCGTGGAGGGAGGCATTAGGATTCAAGGCTTGGAAGAAATCATGCATGGAATGCATGGAAATATATCATGTGATATTATTCTATGGGGACCCTCTATGGGATTATATAATGATTAGGAAGTATATAATAACATTTTATAAAATCCATAATGTCCCATACATTTTCTCTATGATGTGGAATATCATCCAAAAATCTATTTACATTATTTTAAAGAACTCAATAAGGGTAATAGGACAAGGTTATCTTCTTCTTTAGAAAGAAAACTGAGCTGTGAATCCCTTATTTTCCATCACTATCCAACACCAAATTTCACCTTAATAATAGTTAAGGCTTTAATGAGCACATCCTATTGCATCCTCTCTAAGGAGAATCAGAAACTCTTTGATAAATTCCTCAGGTCTGATGAGAAATAATGTTTCTTCTTCTCTTTGGAAAACTTAGGCCTTTTCTATTTTAAGGATTTCACTATTATTTTTCAGATTATAGTAGGGTTGGATACTTATGGTGAAATATTTTGGGACCTTGATATCACCTATTTGTTTATTTTTGATGTTTGGTGTGTGTTCCATATTATAGTCCCAACAAATGATGTCATCCAATGTGAAGGTGTACATCTGGCTTCGAAGTACCATTTTTGCTCAAACCCTCATTTAGAATACAAGGATCACTTCTTCTATAATATTATTTGGCTGGTATTGTATGGAATTTTCAACAAGGTCTTATGGGTCTCTCTCTAATTTTAGTATTCTTTGAAAAACTTCTAGTTTCATAGTTTTTTAGAATCTCAATCAATGGAATCCTCTCCTTGGGTAGGAAAGTGGTGTTGGCAGAAGGTTTTTAGTCCATTTGGGATACCTAGATTTAATTCAATTGTAATGTAAATTCATGAAATATCAAACACCATATATTGAAAATCCTTAAAATTATTCATGGAATCCTAATTCTATCAAGGTATTAATGTTTTGTACCATATTTTTCATCATCATTAGAGAAAAGTATTCCTCCCTGAATTCTATATCCCCTTGGGTATCCTATATTCCACCATCCTCAGGTATGAAATTCAACACATATGGATCCATCAATAATAAAATAATTATAGTAGGTGGTATAATCCATGACCATGGTGGATAAATTATCATAGAAAAAAAATTATATGGTGAAGGTACATTTCTATTTACTAAATCTAAAGACTTACTTTACAATATTTCAATTTCAATTGATAGGAATATCCCTTTATTAATCTTTAAAGTCTATTATTCATTAATTACCAAATTTATATAATTATTTTACCCTGATCACTGATGAATTTCCTATAACATAATGAAATACAATAATTTCCTACATGCTAATTTTAAGATTCAACACAAATGGTGTGATGGTAACAAAGTAGTTGATTCTTTAGTAACCTTAAGAATTGATTCTTCCCCTTTTTTTCACATTATATACTTTCACATATACTTGTAAGACTTTTTTTCAAGGAAATTCAAGGATATCACTATTATAAGCCTCTATTAATTATTTTAGTTTCTTTTTTTCTTTTTTTGATAATAATTTATCTTTTAGTCAAAAAATATTTTATTCCCATTTTACTTATCTGTCTATTATAAAAAATGTATAATCATTGATCACCTGTTATTTTCATTCATGAAAAAACATATTAGGAATGAAATCCAAAATTCTTATTTATTGAGCAGAAAATTCATTCGATAAACTCAATAGTTAATGTATATATGAATATTTATTACTTATATAATAAATTTATTGTTCATTCCTTCGATCTCAACCAAGAATGAAACTATTTTCTATGACATGTCTCTCTACTTCCCAAAGGTAACAACCTAAGAATACTTCTTATAATATTTTATGTTCCATAATTGAAAATGTAGTAACAATTTATGATATATATATAAAAATATAAGATGATATAACATAAACATATTGAAATTACATACTTGGTGAGGTCATCAGACAAATCATTGTTAAATAAAATTATGTAATTACCATCTCCCACTCTTCAAAGCTCAATATATTCAATTGATAAGATACTATAAATATACATTTTTAGTGAAGTAATAAAATAATGGGCTCCATTTTCTCATAATGAACATCTTAATTTCTCATTATAATGTTATAAATTTTTCTCACTTCAAATAAATAAATTTAACGAAAATTCATTATTTCATTATCCGAATAAAATTTCACAATGGAACTGTGAATATGATTCATGCCACTGATGTAAAACATCATTGTGTACATATTTATTTTATTTGGATGCATCTAATGAAAATATATGGGTCCCCCGAGATTTATTTCATTTTGAAGATAGATAGTTATATGTTGCATGAAAGTGAAAAATATAGAGGTAAATTTTTTCATTACTCACAAAATGTTAATGGTTCCAATTTATATATTTTTTCAAGAAATAAATGTAAAATTTTATAATAAAGAACACAATAAAAATTCCACATTATAAACATAGTAACCCTTACATTAATGAAAAATAAATTATGGGTTTCTATTGAAATAAATTCACAAATAAATATGTGATATTCATGAGATTTCAGATATTTTATTTTCACATATTATTATCAATTCCTTTCAATATGATTCCTTAATATACATTATGATCATTTAGAGTCCATTTTACATCTAGAAATTATTATTTTTTTCTTTGATGTTTTCCTCACATTATAAAAATGGATAACTTTATAGTTATTTTGACCAATATACATGAGATATAGTTTTGGTCTGATTCTTCAATCTTCCACGTAAAATATTGATCATAATAAATCTATGGTATTCCCCTAAAAATTTCTAAGAATTTAAAAAAAAATGTTTCACATATATTTTTCTCAAATTTAATTACATTTAAACAATGATGAAAAAAAATTGACCAATATGGATTATCAAAGGGGAATTGTTTCTTCCTCCGATTTTAATTTGATTCAGTGGAAGCATTATTCCTCTTTTAATATTTCATCTAACCATTGATGAATGAAAAATTTAGATCCTTTAATTAATTGAGAACATTAATTCTAGAAATATACTAACTTGTTTTCTTGATCTCAACAGTCTTGTAAAATATTTGATTTTTTTCAAGTATGGTTGATTTATTAGAAAGAATATTTGATGTCTCGTGAAAATATAACTATGATGATATTTAAGACATATATATCATATATTAATTATAAAAATTGGATATGATGGTTTACCATTCATAATATATCCATTCATCATTAAATAATTTTAAAAAATCATTTATCATTGACATAATCACAACATGTATATGAAATATACATTTTGAAGAAGAATTGTATGAGTACACACCAACATTCCAAAGTTATTTAAACTCTTTTATTAAAGATATAATATTACTATCAATTTAATTTATAGAATAATAAGGTATATATATGAGTGTACTCAAAACAATATTGGTCTTTGTGTACACATCCTTGGAAGAAAGTTATAAATGTAAATGAAAACTGACCATGTGTTATGTATTGTAAGCATCTGGCTAAACACATTAAAATCTTCACTTGATAGACCCAACATAATATTACACACCTAATCTAAATAATTAGTATATCATGTATCAATTTTCTATTATTCTAATAAATATTGAAGATAACCCATCTCATCAGAATCCTTAACTATCTCAATATCATTCCTTTGTATATTTCTTGGGATTTCATCATTCAGGAAAAGATTTTCAAGACTATAAATCAATGGAAAGTGACACATTACATTATTTATAACATGATATAGTGTTACATATACATTTTTATTCCATAAATATGTTTGAAATTATTTAGAAATATTCATTCTTTTGGTTTCATACAAAAATAAACATTAATCTATTCTGAAAGAATGAAATTTATTAGTTGAAAGTATAAGTTGATCAATTAAATTTCATTCCGTATAATGATTTAAGGGAAAGTATCTATCATTAGGAAGTAAGTCAATAAAAATTTAATAATATAATCAATTTGATTATTAAAAATTTTGTCAATGGATTTCTGATGATACATCAGTATTAAAAACTCCATCTTTTTTATTTTTCCACAATCCCAATATACAAGATTCCCAGAATCATCCATCAATTTATCCACTCTATATTCATCATCATTTTTATTAGTTGAATCATGTGTACTATTACCAATATTTCCATTCATTTTTATAATTCATTTCATGAGATAATGAATAAATAGAAACTTGTCAAACATCAAATTCACTATTACAATCATTTTATTTCAATAAAAAAATATTTAGGATTTCTTTTTCGAACCAATATAATATCAAAAAAATGTTGTTTTATTGGGAAAAAACTATATGGTAAACTTAATCAAGGTCTTACAAAAAATATTATAACAAGTTCATTTAATATTTCATTTATATGAATCATTATTAAATGAAATATCTAAAAAATAAAACTTCATTAGAAACATAGTTGAGATTCAATTAGTATCATACATTTAACTTACATCCATTCTATTATAAAAATATAAGTATTTATTAATTTGGTATTAGAATATTATAATTAAATAATTCATTATATCTAGTAATATTTTTAAAAAATTTTAGTAAAATTAAATAATTCCACAACTATATAAATATTTCCTATCATGTAAAATATTAATTAAGGAAGAAACATATCCCACACTAAATGAAAATTATTGTCATTAATACATATGTTTTTATCAGGGAAAAAAATATAATACCAACATTGCACAATTCAATATCACATTTCTATAGAAAATAACTAATTATATAATCCAAATAAAAAATTTAATATGAAAATCATCAAAGCATACTAGTAGCAATCTAAAAAAATAATAAGAGATGTCATATTTTATAATTGATGCATACTAGGAGTGGCCTAAGTAATGTAAAATTAATGCAATATGACACAACTAATATATACTAGTATCACATCAACCAAATTATAATTCTAGGGTTATGTAAAAATCAAGTTATTCTAATAAAAAAATGTATATTCCTGAACCAAAAAAAATTTCAATGTTTTGAAACATAGATTCTAAAAAGATATATTTATGAAAATAGACAGTATCCAAGGAAAATGATTTTTAAACATTAAATTATTTATAAATAATAATTTTTTCATATATATAATATATTTTTAACACTTATGACATACCAAAGGACACAAGAAAGTGTTACAATGAAGATATGTGATTTAATTATTAAAAATTAAAAAACAATTCAAGTGGATATGTTTTCTAAAAATAATATCTTATAAAATTAAATTTTGATTCAAAAACAAACTCATACTTAATTAAATAATCCCAAAATATATATTTTATAACAAATAATTTTTCAATTTATATCTTTTAAAATTTTTACATAAAAAATTTACATTTGATTTAGGTAGAGTTAAAGAGAAAATAAATTAAAAAACATCAACATCAATCACATTTGATATGAAATACTATAAAAAATATAATCTAAATAAAACTTAGTTCAATTATTTTGGAATAATCATGGATTAATGAGATCTTGGATGATTTTTTTACCTACATTAAAATTAAACTGATTCTTTATAGAATAGATGATGGACCTAAAAATCTTTAATTTAATTTTGAAGAAGAATAAAATTAATAAATGGATTAAAAGAGGAATGTTTTATAGGTAAAATAAAGAGATCCACATGGGTATGGGGTAATTAATAATCATGGTGTTGGGGAGGTCACACTGTGCCTTTCTAATTGGAATCTATAGAAATGGTCTTAAAAAATGATGTTATATCAATCCTAATACCAATAGTTTTAAGAAAATATTATTATTGGGAATTAATATTTACCCCAAACCATTGTTATATGATAATATATATCAAAATTTAAAATAACATTTTGGTATATAAGAATGGGTATAGCCCCTATTTCTAGATGTTGAATATTAGATTCACACATTTCAACCATTGGATCTTATTCATTTAGGCATTAACGGCCCTATGAGGAATCAATCAACATGTAAAGTATTTTATTTAAATAATTAATTAATTTACTCATATAACATTTTTTATATTTAGTAATTATAAATAAAATTATTTAGAAATGTTTAAGTTATTGAAAATTAGTTTTTAAAATGAGTGTGTTTTCTCCATGAAAACGTTTTGAATAGATAATGGTGTAGGGTATACTAATGGAACATATGAATAATATCTTGAGAAACATGGTATTCACTAGTAAATCAGTGAACCATACATTCCATAAAACATATATTTTTATAAATTAAAGATAATTTTTTAGTAGATATGGTTCATAGTATATTGATTGATCATGATACATCTCAGTATTTCTAGTGAAAAGAAATAGGTGATACAGATGATGTTTAAAACTATTGTTTGTATAAAATAAATTCAGATAAGTCAGTATATGAAATATTTTATAATAAATCTCAATGTTTGAAGTATTTAAGTTTTTTTGGAATCACTTGTACTATCAATGTGAATTGAGAAAATTATGTGAAGTTTCAATAGATTGGAGTTGATGGTATCTTACTAGGTTATCCTCTAAATGGAAGAGGATACAACTATTATAATAATGTTACATGTAATATTATTGAAAATTATAATTTAAAGGTATTTTAACACTCAAATAAATAAAACACACAACAAGAATAAGGTTCAAGATGTGAATATGAAGCTATTTTTATATAGAATAGTAATGAAGATGAAAAAAGTATTATGAGTTTAGAAGAATCTTGTGTTGAAGGTGATGATTCAGTATTTTATTGTAATGAATAGAAACTTGTATAATATTATAAAATTTTAATAAAGTTTGTGTAGGTATAAAATATGAATAGGTAATATGGATAGTATGTTCATACTAGATGATCATTGAGGGAAACAACACATAACTCACTATTTGTACATATTAAGCCAAGAGATGTGAAAGATTCATTGAATCATAAAGAATGGATTGATGTTGTGAATAATGAAATGTATAAAATAGATAATAATTTAATTTTATATTTTTTAACCAATCATGAAAATAATAATGTTATCAGGATAAAGTTGGTGTTTTGAAGTAATCTAAATAAAAAATGAAAACTTATAATAAATATAGAAAGAATAGTGTGAAAAGGTTACTCACATGTTGAAGAAATTGATTTTTATGAAACCTTCACAACAATAAAAATACTAAATATTATTATTATATTTCTATCAATATCATTTTAATAACATAATATTTTAATAGCACACTATGTTCGATAGTGAATACAACACCAACATTGAGCTTAAACTAACCAAAAAATATAATTATTTAGATATTATTGTTATAACCTAGTCATTAAACTAGTGGGTATGAATATTAGTAACCACATTATGAAATATATTTATAATGGTCCTACTCAACACAAACGTTTTGATCAATTCTTAATAAATAAGAACTCAATTTTTATTGAAGTCATTTTATTTTTCAAAAATATGTGTTCTTCAAAAATGGTTTTCATTAGATTTAATATAAGGACCCAGATATCAACATTACATAATCTTGAATTAAATGGATAATTCACATTGGGGATCTTTTTTGGTTTAGAGTTTTAGAGAATTATGTAAAAAAATTTACAAAACAACATGAATATTACATGTAGACAATTTTACTTAGTATCCATTTTTTTCATAAAATAAAAAATCTTGAAAAAAACTCATGTCTAGTTCCATGATTTAGATATAAAGAATTTTCCTTGATCCCATCCCTGACCCTATTCAACTTTAAGTCATGTGAAAAACATTTCAAAACTTATAATGAGCATAAAAATCTCAGTAAGGGGTATAAAATAAAGAAAGAAATCATTAGTCCATCAATACATACAAAACATAAACTATTTAACATACCTCATGAAATCATAATATTTATGAATAACACATAGAAAACATAAATCATGATGTAAACTTGTGGAATCCATATAACACATAAAGTGTTGCTGTCACATCTACATAGGGAGTTATATTTGGAATACCCATCACAATATATTACTTAAATATCTTAGGGGAAACATTCATGTTTACCTCTGTCATGTTACCAAATGTACTAGAAATCTATCTTGGTATCAACCACCCTCGGTTTATCACGGAACCATCCTTATATGTAAACAATTCCCAAAAACCATAACATATTCATAACACATAAAATAAACCTAAAGGAAAGATAAAATTTCCTCATTCTAATCACAAGATATCATTTAAATATATTTGACACAAAATAAAATCCATTATCAAAACCATTTTCAATACCAAAATACATAAAAGGGCATATGGTATATATTTTCCTTTTAAAAACATTACGGCTTGTTAAGGAATCCAAAGATCAAATAATACTCGCGGTGGCAGAAAGGTCATTGTCACCACATATGTTAAAAAGAAACATTCTTTTTTTAGTAAGATGCTTTGTAGAAAAAGATTCCATTTGAATGAAATGAAAATTCAAAGGTGTTTATAAAGTTTATAAAATAATATTATGTATTAAACCAAAATATGCTTCAATTAAATAAGATTGAGACGAAGTCCCTTACCTCGTGTCCGAATTGAACCATTTTTCCTTTAATCTCCTAACTATTAAACTAAAGTTAATATATAATTTATTAAGAAGATTTTCTAAAGTTTATTATTAATTTTATATCACTTATTACTATGTTATAAACATTATGTAATCATTTATGTTAATGATGGTCGTTTTGTGGATATTTGGTACTTGAGTCAAAAATGACCACCATATATTTACAAGTTGTCCATGTGGTCAATAATCCATTATATCCAAAATTATATTAAATATTTAGATATCATATATATCATATATATCTATTATATACATGTATATATAATAGTACATAACATTTGGAGATAAGAAATAAAATGCACCGTTCATGGAGACGGTAAGTCGTACGTACGCATGAACGATACTTTCATTTATATTTCATATATTAATGGAACTAAAACATAATGATACAAAGTTATATTATAATTACAGTATTATATTATATATAATATCCTTAACTCCATCTTTTATACATCCCACATATGGCATTAACGAGTCATATCACTTTGAGGGGGCGGTAGTCTTCACTTCCTCAAATGAAATTATCGTGTTTACCCATAATGGAAACTATAAAGGTATGCTATAAATGGAAAATAAAGAATCGTAAAGAAAACATAGAAATAATATATTTCATATATAAATATAGTTCCATCATAATGGCCACCATGAGAGGCGGTAGGAGAAAATCGAACAATCATCATTTCGTGAGGTGTTAGTTTTCCATACATAGAAACAGTATGTTCTTCATCCATTAGATGGAGGTGTGTGTATGTGTATTTAGAATCCTTCTCATAACAACATCCTAGTATATTTAGGATACTGTTTTTTTTATAAAATAAAGTAATAAAAAAAGTTTAGGGGTTTGGAGAAGTAAAATAAAACAAAATAACTTAAAAGAATATGTTATCTCTAAATAGGGTAACTCCCATTGGTTTGAACCAAAATGTTTTCTTGAATTGTTTTCTGCCTATAGTAACACTTCTATAATTTATAGAGGGATCTTGGGAGATTATTGGAGAAGATTTTTCATGATCCAAAGGCTTGATAAGTGTGACAAATGTGTTATAAGGGAGGGCTTTTTATAAGGAAGAGGATGGGTTCTTTAGGAATGTTTGAATCAATTATTTTATTATAACCTCATATTCGGTTTCAAAAGGTCAACCAATCATTAATGTCAAAGTTAAGATGAATCATGGTCAAAATAAAATCATTCAATAAGAATTGGACAGGTTTTGTATATTTGTTTTAATATTTATAATCTTATTTATTTAAATCATTTATTAATGAGGTAAATATTGCATCATTATTGTGTCATAAATAATTTAATTTATTTGATGTCCCAAAATTATAAAAATACCATGATTTTGGAAATATTTTTATAATTAAAATGAATATTTATAGTTGAAAATATAACTTATATCACCCCATGTAAAAATTTATTTACAAAAAGATATTTGTTTACGACATTTATGTCTTTACTTTAAATTAATTAATATAAAGTGTCATTATTACCCCCTTGTGGCTCCATGGGGTCCCAAATTTGACCCAAGGATTCCAATGGTTGGATATGGATCATTATATAGGATTATGAGAAATTTTAGGGTAATTTAATATTATTATAATATTATATTTTACCCTTATTTACTATATTTACATTTTAATCATGGTAAATAAAATATTTACTGAAGTACATATTTAAAATGACTAAAATTAAAAGTTACCTATTTACACAATTTGGAAATAATGATTCCAAATATGGAATGCATTTTTCTAAATTCAAAACACATAAGTTGTAGATAATAATTTAAAATTAATTCCTGCTGTCAAAACAAAAAGCGTGTTTTTAAGAAATAATAACTATCAAAATATTAACACTTGTTTATGTACAATTTCAAAGTGAAATTAATTTCAATGTCCAAAATTAGATTAAATAGTAAGAATATATTCTAATTAAACTTTAGAACCAATTAAAAAGATAATCTAACCATATAAAAAATCATATTAAAAGGCACTTTGGAATTAAAATATAGTATTTTTCTCTATCATTAAAAATGAACTTTATCAGAAAAATATAAAAAATTTACCCAAAGTAAATATTGATGTTACGAATCTAAAGAAGAATTTTATTTTGTCAAATAGAACATATAAAAATGACCAAAAATATATTTAATGAGTGTTTTCCATCAAAAGGCAGTAAATCGACCTTTTAAAGAATATTAGAGTATATTTATGTTTAGATTCATTCATATTTTAAGCCTCTAACTATTATTAGATAAATGTAAAAACATTTTAAAAAAATGTATAATCGTATTGTAGTTTGTTATATTAATTCCTGCCGATACAATGGCTAGGTTTTAACTACCATTTAAAATAATAATATTATATTATTAGTGTGCAATATAAGATTTCAAAGAAACCCGCTGGTGCGTATTGGGTATGCTATCGAACATATCATCAACTTTAATGTAAAATTAATATATAATTCAAAATATTATTAAAAAATCTAAAGTATTATTCATTATTTACTTGGGATGTCACATCCTTCGCCCATTTTGGGAATTGTGTCCTCACAATTTTTATTCACTTATCAAATAAGTCGGGGTATTTATCCCTCATAACATTTTCAGATTCCCACATTGCCACTTCAACCATATGGTTTTTTCATAAAACCTTTTCATGAAAAATTACCTATTTCTGAAACACTTTCTCTCTATGGTCAAGAATCTGGATTGGTTGTTCCTCATAGGATAGATTCTCTTCCAACTGAACTACCTCTGGGCTTAATACATGAGATGGATCTAGAATATACTTTCTCAACATTAAAACATGAAAAACATTGTGTACCTGAGATAAACATGAGGGTAAAGCCACTATGTATGAAACATCTCCAACTTTCTCTAGGATTTCATAAGGTCCAATGAACCTCAGACTCAACATTACTTTCTTACCAAAACGCATCACCCTTTTCGATGGAGAAACTTTGAGAAAGACACGATCACCTACCTCGAAAGATAGATCCTTCCTCAAGTTATCCGAATAGCTTTTCTACATTCTCTAAGTTGTTCTCATGTTTTTCTAAATCAACTTAACATTTTATACCATCTCTTCTACCAATTCTGGTCACATAATCTTTCTTTCACCTACTTCATTCCAAAAAAATGGAGTTCGACAACACTTTCTATATAATGCCTAAAATTGAGCCATCTGTATACTAGAATGAAAAATGTTATTATATAAAAATTCAACCAAAGAAATATTTTGGTCCCAAATTCCCAGGTAATCTAGTAAAGAAGCTCGTAGCATATCCTCCAAGGTCTGAATTGTTTGTTATGACTACCCATGTGATTGAGGATGAAAAGCTATGCTAAAATTTAATTCAGTACCCAACAAATTCTGAAGTCATTTACAAAAGTTAGAATTAAACCTAGGATCACGATCAGATACAATAGAGAGGGGATCACCATGAAACATGACTATCTCTATAACGTAAAACTGAGAATGTTTATCTAGAGAAAAAGTATCTCGAATAGAAAGGAAATGACCATATTTAGTCAATCGATCAATAAATACTCGAATTTCATTTTTACCTATAGATGTCTTTGGTTATCCTACAACAATGTCCATGGATATATTTTCCCATTTACACTCTGGAACTGGTAAAAATTGAAGCATCCCTTATGGTAACTGCCGCTATGCTTAAACCTGCTGACAAGTCAAACACTTCACAGTAAAATTAGCAATATCTCTTTTCATTCCATCCCACCAGTAATATGCCCGAAGATCTCTGTACATCATAGTACTGCTAGGGCGAACTGAAAACGGGGTACTATGAACTTCACATAACAACTCATTCATCAACTATGAATCACAAGGAAAACACAATCTTTTCCCAAACCTCAAAACACAGTCATTATCATTGTTATATTTAGGAAACATACCCTTCTAAACCAACTCTACCTTTTTCTATAACTCATTGTCTTCTTTAGGTGCTCGCTTAATTCTGTCTGACAGAGATGATTGAACTGACACCTGAAAAAAAACAGAAGAATTTCTTGCACCAACAACTTCTATGCCAATGTTCATCAGATCAAAAACCAAAGGATATTGTTCAAAATATAGCATGGTTAATGAAGCATTACTTTTTTGACACAAAGCATCATCCACTTTATTTTCCTTTCCTTGATGGTAATGGATCATGCAATCATAATCCGTGATTAATTCCAACTATCTCCTATGTCTCATGTTCAATTATTTTTCAGTGAATATATACTTAAAACATTTGTGGTCAGAATATATTTCATATTTCACTCCATACAAATGACGCCTCCAAATTTTTAAAACAAAAACAATAGCAGCTAATTCCAAATCATTTATAGGGTAATTTAACTCATGAGGTTTAAACTGAAGTGAAGCATAAGAAATTACCTGATCATTTTGCATAAGGACACAACCAAGTCCTTTAAATAAAGCATCACTATAGATGAAAAACTCAACATTTCTGTAAGGAAGTGCCAAAACTAGATCATTCACTAATCTTATTTTCAATTTTTGAAAACAATCATCACATTATTTTGTCCAGATGAACTTAACTCCTTTTCGAGTTAACTTAGTCATTGGACTAGATGACCTTGAATTTTTTTTTTGAAAAACCTTTGCTAATAACCTACCAAACCAAGAAAACTATGAATCACGGTTAAATTTGTGGGTCTTGTCCATTCTTCAACAACTTTTGTTTTAATAGGGTCCACTGTTATGACATTTTTTGAAACAATGTGACCTAGGAATGAAATTCATTGTAACAAAAAATCACACTTGTTGAATTTCCCATACAGTTTCTTTTCCTTTAAGGTTTTCAAGACAAACCTTAAATGAATTTCATGATCCTATTTACATTTAGAAAAAACCAAAATATCATTAATGAAATCAACCACAAAATTATTCAAGAACTCAAGGAAAATTATATTCAATGATCTATGAATACATCAGGTTCATTGGTTAACCCAAAATGCATAACAACAAATTCATAATGGCCATATCTAGTATGAAATTCAGTCTTCGGAATGTCTTCTTCCTTTACTTTCAACTGATGGTACCCTGACATTAGATCAATCCTTGAAATAAACTGAGCTCCCTGGAGATGATCAAACAAATCATCAATATGAGGAAAAGGATACATGTTCTTAATTGTGATTTTATTCAATGCTCTATAATCAATGAAAAGCCTCATTGAACCATATTTTTTTAATAAATAAGACAGGATAAACCCATGGTGATATTCTAGGTCTAATGAATCCTTCTTCTAATAACTCGGGAAATTGCTTCTTTAACTCTAAATGTTCAATTTGAGCCATTTGATAAGGGATTTTTCAAAATGGTTTAGCATCAGGGACTATGTCATCATTAAATTCGAATTTTTGATCAGGTATAATACCACGAAACTCATAATGAAAAACATCAAGGTACTCATTTACAACTGGAACATCATTAATCTCAACACTTCCATTATTTTCAACAATATGTGTAAGGTATCATTCATTTCCATCTTTTACTAGTTTCTCAGCTTCTTGATATGTTATCAAAAGTAAGGGTTCATTCTTGTACATGAATTGAAAATCTTTCTGAAAATAAATCTCTTTAGCTCAGTGGTAAGTCTTAGCATGATAAATAGAAAGACAATCTATACCCAAAATAACATCGAAATATAATAGAGGCAAATTAATAAGGTTTTTAGGTAGATTCTTTCTGCACACAAGGACAGGAAGGTTCTTAGTTTTTTTTCTCTCAATATTTCCTCTAGGTTTTTTTACCATAGGTTTTGTATTCATATCTTGAGATGGAATTCCCAATTTACTAGAAAACTTCTCAGAAATGAAAGAGTATGTAGAAACTGAATCAAACAACACATTGGCATAATCTGAAAAAACAAATAGTGTACCAGATACTACTTCATTTGATAGCCCAACATCTGCTAAAGTAGTTGCAAAGGATTTCACCAACCCTTTTTACTTGTAGTATGGATGATTTCCCTTAGTTTATTTATTTTTTGGACACTCATTTGCATAATGACCCATTTCATTGCACTTAAAACATTTTAATGACTGTAAATTGTCTTTTGTATTACCATTACCTTGCTCTTTTTTAGTGAAATTATGAGCCTTATGTCCCATTTTACCACATCAGTAGCACTTACCAATTTTCAAAATACATTCCCCATAATGATTTTTACCAAAATTTTCACAAACTGTAAACTTAAGTTTCTTACCATCATACTTTTTTGAAGAGTTCTTCCCTTTCTCCTGCCACCTCGACCTCTTATTCTGTTGTATGTCAAAGAACACATAATCATCGGAAAACTCCATTTCCACCTTCTTCGCACAATAAACAAGTTTTCCATAACATTTTATCTCAGGAGAAGCTAAATACCTTCAATAATTTTTCTTTAATCATGAGTAAAAACTGTTGATTTTACAATCAATATCTCGTATGAAATTCAGATTGTACCTTGCGTGTCAAGTGAATTTTTCTTCATAAGCAGCCATTGAGTCATCCTCTTACCTCAATTATAGGAATTTGTTTTCCATCCTAAGTAGAACCACCTTAGGAAAATATTTTTCAATGAACATACCTTTGAATTCATCCCAATCAAGAGCATCAATCTCCCCACTATCCCTAATATTTTTTACCATCGACCACCACTGATCAGCTTAACCTTCAAAACAGTAAAGAGAAAGACTAACCTTTTGGTGTTTAGAACACCCCATGACATCAAAAAATTTCTCTACTGCTTTAATCCACCCTTATGCTAGCATAGGGTCAGATGATCATCTAAATAATGGGGGATGTTGCCTCATGAAATGCTCTACTACTAACATGTTCCTCTGTGGTTGATCTGGATGATCTCGTGCATGGATACCACCACCATTTATAGCCTAATTCAATTGTTCCATCACTGCAACATTCTTTTCATTTCTGATTCCGACCATCTCAAGTTGTTGATTTGGAAGGTTGTCTTCCTCCTGATGTCATCCCAATATAGCTGCCTTTTTCCTCTACGGAAGACCATTATGAACCCAGAAATATCTTAGGTAAACAAACATAGTAATATTTAAATTATATATCATTTCAATATTAACATGAATTAATTTATGTATATTAATTTAACAAAACCCTAACTGCTAAAGTTATCTAAACCGACCACTGATACCAACTATAAGGACCATGCCTTAAACGCTACATAATATTGAATTAAATGGATAATTCACATTGAGGATCTTTTCAGGTTTAGGGTTTTAGAGAATTAGGTCATAACAGTTATATAACAACATGAATATTACATATTGACAATTCAACTCAGTATCTATTTTTTCATAAAATAAAAACCCTTGAAAAAAATCATGTCTTGTTCCATGTTTTAGACTCAAAAACTTTTCCTTGATCCCATACTTGATCATATTCATCATTATGTCCTATTAAAAACATTTCAAAACTTGGGATGAGAATAAATAACTCAATAAGAGTTAGGAAATAAAGAAAGAAATCACTAGTTCATCATTACATACAAAACATAAACTATTTAACATACCTCATGAAATCACATGATTTATGAATAACACATAGAAAACATAAATCATAAAGGTAACTTGTGTCATCTATATCATACATACATTGTAGCTATCACAACTACGTAGGGAGTTACATTTGGAATACTGATCACAGTATATTCCTTAAATCTATTAGGAGAAACATTCACATTTACCTCTATCATGTTATCCAATGCATTGGAGAGATATCTTGGGCTCACCCGCCCTAGGTTCATCATGGAACAACCCATATACGTAAACAATTCTCAAGAACCATAACATATTCATAACACATAAAATAAACATAAAGGAAATATAACATTTCCACATTCTAATCACAATATATCATTTAAATATATTGACATATAAACATCCATTATCAAAACCATTTTCAATACCAAAATACCTAAAAGAGTATATGTTATTTATTTTTATTTTGAAAACATTACGTCTTGTAAAGGAAGCCAAAGATCAAATAATACTCGCGGTGGTAGAAAGGTCATTGTCACTGCGTACATTAAAAAAAATTCATTTTTTTTGTCATTTAGTAAAAAGATTTGTAGAAAAATATTTATTTTGAATGAAATAAAAAATTAAAATGTGTTTATAAAGAGTATAAAATAAAATCATGTATTAAAACAAAATATGCCTCAATGAAAGGATATTGAGACGAAGTCCCTTACCTCATGTCCAACATGACCCATTTGTCCTTTATAATCCTAAATAATAAACTAAAGTTAATTTTTACATTCTTAATAAGATTTTTTAAAGATTATTATTACTTTTATGTAACTTAATACTATTTAATAAACATTATGTAATCATTTAAATTAATAATGGTCGTTTTGTCGATATTTGGTACTTGAATAAAAAATGAGCACCATATATTTATAAGTTGTCCATGTGGTCAATAGTATGTTATCTCCAGAATGATATTCATTATTTATATATCATATATATCATATATATCCTGCATATACATGTATTTATAATAGTACATAGCATTTGAAGATAAGAAATGAAATGCACCGTTCATGGAGACGGTAAGTTGTGCATACACATGAATGATTCTTTCATTTCTATTTCGTGTTTTAATGGATTTAAAACATAATTATAAATAGGTATATTATAATTCCAGTATGATATTATATAAAATATCATTAAATCAATCCTTTATACATCCCACATATGGCATTAACAAGTCATATAACTTTGAAGGGGTAGTAGTTTGCACTTCCTCAAATGAAATTATCGTGTATACCCATAATGTAAAATATAAAGGTATGATATAAATGGATAATACATAAGCATATAGAAAACATAAACATAATATATATCATATATAAATACAGTGCTATAATAATGTCCACCATGAGAGGCGGTATGACATAATCGAATAATCATCATTTCGTGAGGCGTTACTTTGTCATCCACAGAAATAGTATGTTCTTCACCCATTAAATGGAGGTGTGTGTAATTATAGTTAGAATCCCTCTCATAAAAACATTATACTATATTGAGTAAACTGGTTATGTTATAAAATAAATGAATAAAAAGAGTTTTGGTGGTTGGAGAAGAAAAATAAGACATACGAACTTAATAGAAGACGTTACCTTTAAATCGGGTAAGTCCCTTTGGTTTGAACCAAAAGGGATTCTTGAAGTGTTTTCATCCTAAGGTAATGATTATAGGATAAAGATATGGATCTTGGGAGCTTATTTTTGATGAGTTTTCATGAGGAAAAGGCTTTAGAAGTGTGAGAAATGGATTAGATGTGAGAGAATTTTATAATGGAGAGGAGGGGTTCTTTAGGAACGTTTGAAACATTTATTTTATTATAACCCCATATTTAGTTTCAAAAGTTCAAATAATCATTAAAGTCTATGTTAATATGACTCATGGTTGAAATAAAATCATCCAATAATAATTGAACAGGTTTTGGATTTTTTTTAATATTTATAATCATATTTATTTAAATAATTTATTAATTAGGAAAATATTGCATCATTATTGTGCCATAAATAATTTAATTTATTTGATGTCCAAAAATTATAAAAAATACCATGACGTGGGAAATATTTTTATATTTCCAATGAATATTTATTTTCAAAATGATAAATTATATAACCCCATGTAAAAATTTATTTACTAAAAGTTTTTTTTATGTCATTTTTGTCTTTACTTTAAATTAATTAATATAAAGTGTCATTATTACTCCCATGTGGCTCCATGAGGTCCTAAATTAGACCTAAGGATGCCCATGGTCGGCTATGTATCATAAAATAAGATTAGGACACATGTTAGGGTAATTTAATATTATTATAATATTATATTTTTCCCTTATTTACTACATTTTCCTTTTAATCATGGTAAATAAAATATTTACTGAAGTAAATATTTAAAATGTATAAAAACAAAAGATACCTATTTATAAAATTTGGAACTATTGATTCCAAATATATAATCCATTCGTCTAAATTCAAAATACATAAGTGGCAGAAATTAATTTAAAATTAATTCTCGCTGTAAAAAAATTTGTTTTTAAGAAATAATAACTATCAAAAGATTGACACTTGTTTATATCCAATTTCAAAGTAAAATTAATTCCAATGACTAACATTTGAATAACTAGTAAAAATATATTTTAATTACACTTTAGAACCAATTAAAAAGATAATATAACCATATAAATAAATTAGATAAAAAGGAACTTTTAAATTAAAATACAGTATTTTTTACTATTCATTAAAAATGAACCTTATCAGAAAAATAACAAAAAATTACCCAAAGTGAGTTTTCATGTATCAGATCTAAAGAAGAATTTTATTTTGTCAAATATAATATATAAAAATGACCAAAACTAGATTTAAAGAGGGTTCACCATCAAAAGGCAGTAAATCAACATTTTAAAGAATATTAGAGTATTTATGCATAGATTCATTCAAATTTTAAGCCTATAACTTTTATTTGATAAATGTAAAAAAAATTACAAACATGTATAATCATACTGTAGTTAGTTCTCTTCATTCCTTCTGATACAATGGCTAGGATTTAACTACCATTTAAAATAATAATATTATATTATTATTGTGTGATGTAAGATTTCAAAGAAACACGCTGTTGCATATTTGGTATGCTATCAAACATAGAATATACTTTAAAGTAAAATTAATATTCAATTCAAAAATATTAATAAACATTAAAAATTATTATTCTTTATTTACTTTGGATATTACATTTAATGAGTGTATGACATAATTAATTTCTAACAAATATATAGGTTTTTCTATTTAATGATATATAATTTGTGAAATCCCCATATAAAAATTATCCTAGGGTAAAATTTTGGAATTTTTATTAAAATATTGTTTTTTCTATGAATAGTGAAAATGCTGAATTTATAGAAAACTATCTTCCTAATCAAGTATTTTTAAAGTCCCGTATTGTTTTTAATTTATTTTGAAATAAAATTATTTACTCTGGACTAAATACAATCTATTTAATTCCATTGTAATCAATATTATGCTTTATTTCGACATGAAAACATTTTCATACTTAAAAAAGCCTTATTCTATAAAAAAAATTCATCATGTTTTAGGAGTTTATTTTATGGAAAATTTCTATAAATTACCTAGATTTGATTTGATAAAAGGTGTTAAATATTTTGAATCATCGTGTTAAAAAAAATTAAATAGGTAAACATTATTTTTTTCTTAATGAAAAGTAATCATGGTTAATATCCATCACCCCGGTAAGGATAAACCGGTTAATTAAGGTTAAGAATAATGTGATAAGACTTTGATAATCATTCTATAACCTACTTTATTTATATTGGTTGAGTTTATTTTCAAAACCCCAATTTTATATTTGAAAATATGGCATTTTTTCAGGTCTCTTTGATAAATACCATTATATTATTTTATGTAAAGGATAATTCCAAAAATTCACTATCTTTCTTTTAATTTTTATTATATTTTCTCAAATGGATAAAGATATTTTATTAATCAATATAAATTTTTATTTTGAAATTTATTTATTTTAATTATCGTATGTTATTTTTTCTTTTTAGTGTTTCTTTAATTATCTTAAAATCTTACATAATGTTGGCACAGTTGTTCTTCAAGAAGTAAAAGAAATCCATGTAAATATTTTTTTAAAATTATATTTAATATTTTTTTGGATGAATTATGGTGTCGTGGAAATTTTATGGTTAAAAATAATTTTTAGTTTATAGTGAAGGAGTATATATTTTAATTACAAGTCTATCTTTATTTTAGTAAAGACAAAATACGTGGATAGTTCTTAAAATGATTTTAAGGGTATTTATGTTAAATAATATATTATTAAATGATTTAAGAACCATAAAATTATTAAAATAGGATATATGGGATCTTATATGATCTAAGGTTTCATTTATTGACTATTTGTGAGATAATTTTTACCTTATAAGTTAATTTTTAACGCTTAGTATTGAAAATTATTTCACTATGTTTAAGGTTAAAATTGGTTAATGAATGGGTTAAACCCAAATATGATGTTTAAAATGACACATGAACAAGTTAAAATTTTATTTATTGAATGGAATTCAATATTAACCTATCTTATCATCAATATTTTTTCAACATCATTCTAATTTCACTTGAAAAATAATTTATTTTATTTAAATAATTTATGTAATTCAATGTGTGCCCTTTCATTCCCTATAAAAGGACACCACCTGTCATCTATTTTTCGCACAATTTTGAGGCACATAGAATAAGAAAAAACAATTGAAACATATTATAAACATTATTTTACAATTTATAGAGGTTTTTTTCACTTCAAAAGACTCTCCCTAGGATCCTTTAAAAGAAATCTAAATGAGGTCTCTAAAGGAGGAGGTAATCATTTTGACAGATATATTTCATTTTATGCCTTCTTTTACCTCCTTCAATTATTTCCAAACAATTTCAATTTAATAACATATATATATCCCATATACTTGTATATTATTATGTTAATTTAATAACCTTATTCATATCCTTTTCCATCCTATGTGGAATGAAATCATCATTCATACGTCAGTGTGGACTACGACCTCTATAGCGCATTGTGTTTCGTTTTTGATCACCACCTCACAAGTATAGTTAATATGATGGATTTAATTATATATATTTATATTATATTCATGAAATAATTATCAAACTATAAATAAATTTTATCATATATTTTCTTACCCTTCCATCCAATATAAAATTATTGTGTTATTTGTGTATACATGTGGATTACAACCTCCACAAAGAGATGTGATTCATTTTTCATGAATGGTTATAAAGTTATATTTAATTAATAAAAATGATTATTAATTAATTATTATTATTATTGAGACTATAAAACAATTTCATTTTTTAGCATGTTCAACATACCAATGTCGTTCTCCAGCTATGAACTGTGTAACGACCCGAATCTGGAGCCACTCGACTGGCGCCCCGTACCCGGTTCACCACATGACCTCAAGCGCGTTTTCCCAAATGCCAGAGGCTATCGACTAGCAGTGAGGGCCTAGGTGAGTCAGTGGGGAAACTATGCCCTCATTTGGTAAAGTATACGATAGAAGGAAAACAACATAACAATAGTGGAAGCAGTAAACAACACACGACAACTGAAACTAAACAGTGGAAGAAATGTATAATATAATAATGATTCAACATGACACATGTGTCTATGGAAAGCAGTAAGCAAAACAACATGATGAAATACAGGTGGAACCCATGTATCAAAAGTAAACAGTAACTCCAGCAGCATCGCGAGCCTAAGCTCAGTCCCATGCTCTCCAACTCTAACCACCAATCAAGCAACTGAGGTAGAAGGGCCGCAATACCTATCCACACCCGCAACCATATAACCTATTTGGGACGAAAATTAGTATCCAAATAGGGTGTGAGACTAATCCCAGTAGGTAACCACCAAAAGATATGTTCCCTACTATCAGTGAGTAATATAGAAAAAGTAATGGAAATAAATTCAGCATAGAAACAAGGGTACACTAAAGTAAACAATCCTACAATTCTCCATTAACATTTATTTATAAATTCAATTAAATCAAGTAATCATCAACCAAATAATCTAGAAAATACATCTATAGTCCAAATACATAGCAAGTAACACAACAGGTAACCCAACAGACTACCTAAAATACAAGCAGTACAAACCCAAGCTTGTTCTTTGGCTTGGTGGACTCATCACAACCAACCAACAATATTTATTACACTAACCATCTGGGTTGATCACGTGGGTATTCCCTTATGTTCAAGCATTCTAACAAAGGAAAAGACACTCTGAGGAAGCACTCAACGTCAATTCCCCCTATGGTCTTGCAGCGATACTATAGACTATTTGAGGAAGCCCTTATGTATAATTCCTCCTTTAGTCTCGATTCGATAATTATCAGACCCTCTGAGAGAGAAAAAAGTCCATACACCTTAAGGTCTTGTAACAGTAATAATTAAACAGGCCCTCTGAGGAAGCACTCAATGCCAATTCCCCTTATGGTCTAACTACACCAGGTTCCCGCAACCCTGAGTAAAAGCAATCGTACGTAAATGATTCGCATCAGCCCTAAGTATTTCCAGCAAACTACTTGGATAATTGCTAAAATGCATCAAAATCATATATAAAATAGGCAATACATGAAATGAACTATATCAAGTCAAGCAAGCAATGCAACAGGGTCTGCCTCTCAAGAAACCTAATCCAAACGGCGATAAACAGCCAAACATGGGAAAACACCCATGGGGTGATCCTCAATCATGCTAACAAGAAATTATTAATTATCTAATAACCTCAATCATACATGAAACCTAAGGCAGATAACAAAATGGGATCAAAACCCTATCCCGAGATACCCGATACATGGGTACCCGACACTTTTGTGCCAAAAAATTAGAGATATTCAACGTAGGGAAACAAACCACCTACCTCGATCCTCGTAGATTGGTATACTTGAACCTCGGCCTTTGAATCAGACTAGAACGAAGTATATCTGCAAAAACATTCAAAAAATTCAACCTGAGATAACTCACACGAGAGGAAGAATTAGGAAACAAGGCCAAAGAAGAAATAAGAACTCACCGCTGCCATTCTATTGCAACCGACAGTGTTTGATTCGGATCGCCGGTGACAGATCGGAGGCTCAGAGAATATTTGGCCTCCTTGGACGCTCTGGGTAGAATTAGGTGGAGAAGAAGATGAAAACAAGTTTAAGTCGCGACCCCAGTCCGATTAATGAAATAAAAAGAAAAGTATAAGGTGTGTACTTCTAGAGTACACAGCGTGTACCTTGGTTTTCTGTAATCTGCTTTAAGCAGCTTCCACGTCACCCCACATGGCCATGTATGTGGCCCGGACATGGCCAGCACACGGCCTCGCGTGGGAGAAAAGTATACGGTGTGTACTCTAAAAATTTCTAGATTTTCCCTTTTTCCTCAAAAACGACCATAAAAGGAAAAACATACCTGAAAAGAAGGTCCAGGTTCTTACAAACTTCCCCCCTTAATTAAATTCATCCTCGAATTTCCTAACGAGGTATAGAAGAAGAACCCTCGAACAACTCCGATCACTGTGATCGCATGTCGGCCTCCCTTTCCCAAGTCTTTTCCTATACACGGTCGTGCGGTCATAGCACCCATACCAGAGGAACAAACTGTCCATGGAGAACCCTTGCACTACGATCAGCAATCCTGATAGGATGCTCCTCGAACGATGCATCCTACTCCTGCTCAACCTCCTCAAGTTGAAAAACATGATATGGGTCTAAGAAATACCACCAAAGCTAAGAAACAAGGAAGACGTCGTGCATAGCCTGGTACCTCTAAGGTAACTGCAACCTATAAGAAACCAGCCTGACTCTCTCCAGAACATCAAACGGCCCGATGTATCTCAGTGAAATCTTTCACTGCCTCCTAATCCTCTTATATCCCAACCTCGGGGTAACACGAAAGAAAACATGATCTCTGACCTCGAATTCCAAGGGTTTTCTCCACTAATCAGCATAGGATTTCTACTAAGATTTTGCAGTAGACATCCTCTTCTGAATCTACTCCACATTCTCTGTGGTCTCCTGAACAAGATGAGGTCCCAGCACAGCTGCCTCTCCCGCCTCTAGCCAACACAAGGGTGATCGGCAAGGCCTACCGTACAAATCCTCGTAAGGTGTCATCTGAATAGTTGCTTGAAAACTATTATTATAGGAAAACTCCACTAGAGGTATATGTTTCTCCCATGAACCTCCAAAATCAAAGACACATGCTCGTAGCATGTCCTCCTGCACCTGAATCGTGAACTCTGACTGGCCATCTGTCTGGGGATGGTAAGTTGTACTCAGAAGTACCTGTGTACCCAAATCCCTCTATATCCCCTGCTAGAAGTGAGAAGTAAAGAGAGTCCCTATCAGAAATTATAGAACTTGGAACCCCATGAAAGCGTAAAATCTCTTGGATGTAAAAACTCCCATGATCATCCATACCTAAGGTCTCCTTGATAGTAAAGAAATGTGCAACCTTCATGAGCTTGTCCACTACAACCCAAACCGCATCATTCCATCGAGGTGATATCGGTAACCCTGTCATGAAGTCCTTCACGACATCATTCCATTTCCACTCAGGAATGGGTAACTACTGTAGAAGCCCTGCTGGTCGCTGATGCTTTGCCTTTATCTGCTGATAGGTGGAGCACTGCATAACAAAACCAGCCACATCCTTCTTCATACCTGGCCACAAATAATGACGACGTAAGACTCTATACATCTTTGTGACACTAGTATGAACATCCCAAGATGATTCATGAAACTCCCGCATCAGATCCTCACATATGTCTTTTGAAACCCATATGTGGCCATGGAAATGTAACACCTCATCATCGCCCACTGTCCACCTCGAAGTAGGGTCTCCATCTGACACACCCTCCCATAGGACGAGGCATTCTGGGTCTGATAGCTGCCTCATTCGAACTCGATCAAGAAGAGTGGATGTAATCTTTATTGAAGAAAGAACTGTTTGTCCCTATCTGTCATGCACCTCCAAATGCATCTCAGAGAAAAGACCCATAAGCTACCACTCGCTGCTGGCCTCACGGACTGCCTGTAACTAAGTTCTCCTGATCAGTGCCTCTACCATAGCACTGCCTTTCCCTGGCGTATAAGAAAGATCGAAGTCAAAAGACTGTAGGTACTCAACCTACCTCCACTGTCTCATATTTATGTCACGCTACATGAATATATACTTGAGGCTCTTGTGGTCAGTATATACCACAAAATTCTCTCCAAGAAGATAGTGTCTCCAACAATGCAAAGCATGAACAATAGTAGCCAACTCCAGGTCATGTGTTGGATAGTTCTTCTAATGTGGCCTCAACTACCGAGATCCATATGCAACAACATGATCCTCCATCATAAGCATTGCTCGATGGCTGATGCCAGATGCATCATAGAAAATAGTATATCTCTTTCCCAGCTCTGGTAAAACTAGAATCGGTGTTGAAGTCAATATCCCCTTTAGCTCCTGAAAGGATGAATTGCAGGCTTCTGACCAAATGTAATTTACACCTTTCTTAGTAAATCCTGTCAACGACGCTTCCAAGCGTGAGAAGTCCTGTATAAAACACATGTAGTAACTAGCCAGTCCTAAGAAGCTCCGTACCTCAAAGACATTCTTCAATTGCTCCCAGGTAACTGCCGATCTCACCGTCTCTAGGTCAACTGATACTTCTGTCTCTGAGATGACATATTCCAAGAAGTGAATCTCATCCATCTAGAAGTGGCACTTAGAGAGCTTAAAATATAACTTATGCTCTCCCAGTGTACTCAATATGTTCTCAAGAAGGGTAGCATGGTCATGTTGAGTGTGAGAGTACACCAAGATATCATCCACAAAAACAACCACGAAGGAATCCAAGTAAGGATGGAAAACTATGTTCATCAGTTCCACGAAGGCTGATGGCACGTTCGTGAGACCGAATGGAATAACCAAATACTCGTACATACCACACATGCTCTGGAAAGCTTTAAGAGGTATATTTGATGGTCTGGGATGCATCTGATGATAGCTGTATCTCAATTAGATCTTCAAGAACACCCTGGCTCCTCGAAGCTGATCAAAAAGATCATCAATCCTCAGTCAGGGATATCGGTTCTTGACCGTTAACTGGTTCATCTTCCGATAATCCACACAAAGCCATAAAGTACCATCCCCTTTCTTCGCAAATAAAACAGGTGAACCCCAAGGAGAAGTACTAGATCAGATAAAACCATTTTCCTAAAACTCCTCCAACTGCCTCTTGAGCTCTTTCAACTCAGGAATAGACATACTATAAGGAGGTATGGATACTGGTGATGCTCCTGGAAAAAGCTCAATAGAGAAGTCTACCTCACGCTCCAGAGGCAACCCTGAAAAGTCTTCTGGAATGAACTCCAGAAAACAATCAACTAATGGAGGATACTCCATATGAAAAGTCCCCTGATTGTCCAGATATAAACTAGAAATCTGGGTTGTAACACCACCCAACCCATGATTCTCTGGTCCGGCTTTGCATTCCTGGACATCCCATTCACCATTGTGAAGAAAAGATCATCCCTCTGGGGATGTGAAATTCACCCTATAGCGATAGTAATTAATAAGGGCCTAAAAAGGATCTTGCCAGTCCTTTCCGAGGATGACATCATAACCTGTCATCTCTTGTACATAAAGATCCCACCAGAAGTGACACCCACCATCCTCAAGGGAGAACTCATTGCACGGACGCACACTAGCAGTTCTAAGTCCCAAGGGAGTGTCTAGTGTCATCATATCTTCAGTAGTAAAGATAGAAAGTCCAATGCTCTCCACCGTGTGCATGGAAATAAAGATATGAGAAGCTCCTGTATCAAAAAGTGCATAAGATAAAACTGATGCTACTAAGATCGTAACTCGCACTGTAGATGGTCCATGATCCTGCTCCTGATGAATCTGCTCTACCGCAAATGTTTGGCCTATACCGTGGCCCTGTGTAGAAGCCTAAGATCCCTGGGATGATCCTACCTGATCCTGACCACTGCATCCACGACCACTACCCTGCGCTGAACGGCCTATAGAACTACAGCCCCCAGTCTACTGCGGAACTGGTAAACCTGCTCCTGCACAAGGAGTAGAAATTGATCCTCCTTCGCTAGTCGCTGGAAGAAGAACCTTGAAAAACCGCTGCAATGACCCATCTTGCTGCAATATCGGTACTCCACTAGGTCCCTTAGGCACTGTGGATTCTTATGCCCATCCTTCCCACACTGTTATCACACACCTTTTCTACCTGAAGGAACATCTCGCTTCCTCGAGTCACCTCATGTAGACTCTTGGTGGTGCTTCCTACTATCAGAAGGAAGGGTACTAAATCTGGATGCTGAACTGCCCTAGCTCACTACTCCAATATCTCTCATATTCCTCTCCATGATCAACGCCTGGTTAACTATCAAAGAAATAGAAGTCAACTGGAAGATTTCACCTATGATCTGATCTATGGTCTGAGGCCCTCCTAAAAATTACTTTCTAAAAACAGCTTGTCATTCCCCAGAATGGGAGTGAAATGTTGTAACTCAATGAAATGGGATGAATACTCCATAACTGATAGAGTACCCTAATTCAGGTTCATGAACTCTCTGGCTCTATTGGTCCTCAGCGTCGCTGGGTATAAGTACTCGTAAAACGTATGCTGAAACTCATCCCAAGAAACTATCTGCTAACACCCTGCCTAAGAAACTACATCCCACCATATCTTGGCGGAATATCACAGCATATAATTTGAAAGCTTCACCCTTCTATCTTGGGGTGTCTCAAGATGATCAAATATAGATACCATTGCTTTGAACCAAGATTCAGCAGCCTGAGGTCCTCCATCCCCTGAGAATGTGGGAGGTTGTTGCTACTGGAAGACTCGCATAATCTCTGCCACAGACTGGGAAGGTTGCTGAGCTGCTTGAAATGTCTGTATGAACCTCATGAATCCCTCACGGAACTGTGCGTCTACACCAGTATCCAGGATAACTGCCTGTTCCATATCCACTGTACGATCATTGTCAGATCCCTGATGTTCAACGGGAGGACGTCTTGGCGGCATGACTCTACAAGGTCAAAAGCACACCATTATTAACAACGAGCACAATTTCAATATAAGAGATTGAAAACAGAGTAGAGATGGAAAAACTCTTAAAACTGGAAAAACATGGTTACACGGTGTGTAGTCCCTATACACGACGTGTTCCATAAATATTTTACTTGGGCGTGTACACCGGCCAAGCTGGTTGTGTAAACCCAAACTACATGGTGTGTTCTTACATATACACGACATGTACTGTCCATTTTCCTCCTGCTCGTTTACTCCTACACGACTAAGTCACATGGATTGTCCCAGCCGAGGACCACACGGCATGTAAATCCACTACACAGTATGTCCTTAAGGTTTTCCCCTGTCCATGTCATTAGTCACACGTACTGTTACATGAACCAAAACTACACAGAGTGTCAACAACGTACACGGTGTGTTGTCCCTAAGGTTTTCCAACCCATGTATTCCACTACACGGCTGGGTCATATGGACCATTACTACACGGTGTGTCAGCATGGTACATGGTGTGTTGTTCCTGAGATTTTGCAGACCATGTATTCAACTACACGACTGGATCACATGGAAGAAGAGTACACGATGTGTACTTCAAATTACACGGTGTGTGGACGTGAAAATTAGTTCTTCCTGAACAGAAGAACTCATGGCATGTGTTCATAAGGACATATGCTTTGTTATCTGGGTTTCTGGCCAGTAGGTATACAAAACTCCCCAAAACCACTGAAAACCAGCACCTATGTGTCAAATTCCGATCCGTGGGGGCCCATACTCCCCGTGAATAAAATATTGACATCATAACAATGCATATAACAAGTAAACAGCATGATAATCCCATGATCCACAAAATTCTGATCCCCGAGGGCCCATAACACCTCTATGACCAAAGCTTTGCATCCATGCTAAATAAGCTGTAAGATAAACAACACCCTATCAACATAGCATATATTTATATCACAAAAACTATCACAACAACATGAATAATCTATCACTACATCTATCATAACAACATGAAATTTCTAATGTGCCCTAGTTGGCATGGTAAAATGCAGGACATGTGTTTTTTCGGACCAGTGCCTATATGATGCATGAGATGACATACCCTCATCTCATCGGGTTGTGACAAAATAGAACCACAATCATATAAACTATAACAGCACAAAACATGTGCATCACCCAACGGTGAAATATAATCAACTGTAACACATGAAAAAACTAAAAAGTGCAATTACGAGGTAGTATAGATTTTCCCTGTACACGGGTTAATTACTCCCGGGCAGAGTTAAGTACCAACTACCCATTCCTTCATATCCCTATCTATTTTCACCAAACATTAAGGAAATAGAAAAGAAATAACCTCCTCTGATACCACGTTGTAACGACCCAAATCCGGAGCCACTCAACTGGTGCCCCATACCCGGTTCTCCATATGACCTCAAGCGTGTTTCCCCAAATTCCAAAGGCTTTAGACTAGATGCGAGGTCCTAGGTGGGTCAGTGGGGAAAGTATTCTTTCATTTGGTAAAGTATGTGGTGGAATGAAAACAACATAACAATAGCGGAAGAAGCAAACATCACATGACAACTGAAACTGAACAGTGGAAGAAATGTTGAATATAATAATGATGCAGCATGACACATGTGTCTATGTAAAGCAGTAAACAAAACAACATGTTGAAATACAATTGAAACCCATGTAGAAAAATTAAACAATGGCTACAACAGTATCGTGAGCCTATGCTCGGTCTCATGCTCTCCAGCTCTATCCAACAATCAAGCACCTGAGGTAGAAGGGCCTCAATCCCTATCCACACCTACAACCATATAACCGGTTTGGGCTGAAAATCAGGACCCAAATAGGGTGTGAGACTAATCCCAGTAGTCAACCACTAAATGATCTATTCCCTACTATCAGTGAGTAATATATAAAAAGTAAGGGAAATAAATACAGCAGAGAAACAAGGGTACACTAAAGTAAAAAATCCTAAAATTATACATTCACATTTATTTATTAATTCAATTAAATCATTTAATCATCAACCAAAGAATATAAAAAATATCTCTATAGTACAATGACATAGTAAGTAACACAACAGGTATCCCAGCAGACTACCTAAACTACAATCAGTACAAACCCAAGCTTGTTCTTTGGCTTGGTGGACTCATCACAACCAACCAACAATATTTATTACACTATCCCTCTAGGTGGCTCACGTGGGAAGGCCCTTATGGTCAAGAATTCGAACAAAGTTAAAGATACTCTGAGGAAGCACTCAACATCAATTCCCTCTATTGTCTTGCAGCGATACTACAGACTATCTGAGGAAGCACTTACGTCTAATTCCCCCTTTATTCTCGATTCGACAATTATCAGACCCTCTGAGAGAGAACAAAGTCAATCCCCCTTATGGTATCGTAACGGTAATAATTGAGCAGGCCCTCTGAGGAAGCACTCAATGTCAATTACCCTTATTGTCTAACTACACCAGGTTCTTGTAGCCCTGAGTAAAAGAAATCGTACGTAAACGATTCATAGCATCCCTAAGTATGTCCAGCAAACTACTTGTCTAATATATACAATGCATCAAAAGCATATAAATAGTAATAAATACATGCAATAAACTATATCAAGGAAATAAAGTAATGCAACATGGTCTGCCTCATAGGCAACCTAAGATAAATGGTGATAAATATCCAACAAGGGAAAACACCCATGGGGTGATCCTCAAACATGCTAACAATCAATTATTAATTATCTAATAACCTCAATCATACATGCAACCTTATCCAAATAACAAAACAGGATCAAAACCCTAACCTGAGATACCCGATACATGGGTACACGACACTTTTGTGCCAAAAACTCAGAGACATTAGACGTAGGGCAACAAACCACCTACCTTGATCCTTGTAGATTGATATACTTGAACCTTGGCCTTTGAATCAACCTAGAATAGAGTAGATCTGCAAAAATGTCTAAAACATTCAACCTCATATAACTCACACGAGAGGAAAAATCATGAAATGAGTCCAAAGAAGAACCAAGAACTCACTGTTGCGATTCTATTGCAATCGATGGTGTTCGATTCGGATCACCGGTGACGGATCAGTGGCTCGTAGAAGATGCGGCCTCCTCGGACGCTTTGGGCGGAATTAGGTGGAAACGAAGACAAAAACAGGGTTAAGATGCGACCCCGGTCTGATTATAGATATAAAAAGAAAAATATACAGTGTGTACTTCTAGAGTACACGGCGTATGACTTAGTTTTCCGTACTCTGCTTTAAGCGGCTTCCACGTCACCCCACACAACCGTGTGTGTGGCCTGGACATGGCCATCACACGACCTCTCGTGAGTGAAAAGTACACAGCCTGTACTTATAATGTACATGACATGTACTCTGAAAAAATCCAGATTTTCCCCTTTTCCTCAAAAACGACCAGAAAAGGAAAAACATACCGGAAAAAAGGTCTGGGTTCTTACAAACTGAACATCCACAAAACACATGACATGGACTTGAATTATTAAGTAATTAAATATATCATATAAATAAATGAATTAAATGGTTTATTGATAAGGTTATAAAAATGGAAATATATATTAAACCATCAATTAATTAATATAATATTATTATACATGAGTCAAATAATGTACATAGTGAGTCGGGACTCAAGGTAATGGGTTTATTAACTCAATTTACATTCATTGGGTTATACTTGTACTTTATTAACTATGTCATACCAATATTATTGGTTAAATGACATATAATTATATTTTTTTGTTTTTAATCTTTTTATGTTGTTTTCTGATTGTTACACATTGTAAGTTATTGATTAATTATAATACTAATGATATGATCATTCTATGGATTACTCATCTCAATATTGTCTCTTTGAGACAAATCTTATATTATGCATCTAATTTCATTGATAAGGTGTATTTTATACCTATTGGAATATTAGACCATAAATGAATATTTTATAATGATATTTAAAGTTCCTTTGATTTTATATTTTCATTAGATATTGATTCAAATGTTATACAGGTTTCAAGGGTTTTCATGGTCATAATTTCAATTTTTTAAGACATCATGCATGTTATACAAAAGGATCTATTATACATGGTGTACATATTTCCCCATGAACGTTTTTTAACATATTATTTCGTATAAATATTTATTTTTACATAATAATGTTTTGTTTCTTCATTGGATGGATTTTGGATTCAATAATTAACCAAGTTGACAATGTTTCTCATCTCAAACTTCTTTCTTTGATACATGTTTATATTAATGCGCCTATATTAATTTATGTAGTGTATATACCCACTATTTATATATAATATCATGAATTTTTTTATATTCATTTTATTTTGTGTTTCTCATTATATTCTTTTTTTTCAATTTTTTTGGTTTTAAATGGTGATAAAATGGTATTTCCTTAAACAAATTGTTTTAATGTTTTTAAAAATTTTTAACCAAACTATTCTTCCACATTTTTTATCTTATTTCAAAAAATTTATTTTTAAAAAATTAATATTTTCAAAAAAATTATTTTATATGATCATGTAAATTATTATAAAAGTTTTCTAAAAGAAATTTCTTAATATTTTTAACATAAGTCACTTTAGACTCTTTTTAAAATAATTGAAAATAATGTTTATTTTTAACATTTATGATATTAATTGATTTTCAAATAGAAATGAACTATCTATGACTGAATATTAAGTTATAATAATCCATTTTTATTTCAAAAAAAATCCATAGCATTGTTTTAATTTTTAATTTTTAAAGGTACCAAAAGAAAAGAGTATTTTTTCCAATTTTCAATGAAATGTTTTAAACATTATTTTAAATGTATTTTAATACGTTTAAAAATAAAATAATGATTCATATGTTTTGTTAGGGATGTGATATTATGGTTCCATTAACTTACATTATATTAATGGTTTATGATTATTTTTTAAAGATATTTGAGGAAACTTGTTTCCCTTTCATAGGTAAACCAAGTTGTAATATTTTTGATAAAATTAAAGCATCCATGTATTTGGTTTCATGATATGGAACATGGACATTATTGGTGAAACATGGATTGGAGATTGAACTCAAATCCTTAGGGTACATTTTTAGTTATGTGATGACTGAGTCTTTTATACCACTTCAATGCCTTGGGTAATTATAAAGACTTTACTCGATTGAAGTTTCTCTTAAGAGATGATTGAGTTAAATAATAGTAATTTTATACTAAGAATTGATAGAGTGAACTTGTTATAGGTTACTTCATAGAGATATGGGAATTATCCCGTTAGGTTATCCCATGATGAATGTTTGTTTTTATAAGATAACTACACAATTTTTAATTCTTTATACGAATTCTAATAGATCCATTTCTCAAGGACTGTTTTCAAATTCCTCATGAATGTGGCTTGTATGGATCTTTACTTATGTTAAATATTTATTACTTATATCATGATTTTTTATCCAAATTTTATTAGTATAAACTATTTTATATTATGCTCATGCACTTTGATTATTTCATCAAACACTTATTATCTTCTTATTATCACTGATGACTTTAAATTGTTCATGATTATTTTTACCCTTAGTGAGACTTTGAGACACCCTTCTTATGTTTACCATTTCCCCAGGTTATAATGATTTATATTAAATGAATTGCGTCTAAAATGGTTATATGTTTGAATAATTTTATTGGATATTTAGAAGATGTAATGTTAAATAATAAATGCTAATAATATAAGGAAAAATAACCACATGAAGGCATGAGTATTGTGGGGTATGATTTTTTTCCTAATTCTATAAACCTATAAACCTAATTTTTACTTGGGTATGTATATGATAAAATATATTAATTTTATTTTTTATGTTTTGGATGACTAATATCGAGTAACTTTTATCAATATCAATGTCTCAAATGTATATATTATGTTTTTAGCCCCAACAATGGGAGTTTGGGTTCAATTCTATTATAGTTGGAATAATATTAGGTATTAGATTACATTGTATATTAGGATATTTTCATACTATTTCAACTTAATATTTATAGATACCATCATGTATTTATAATTTTAAGTTTGATCGTAAGTACAAAGTCATAGACACCTCTTTTTAGGTTATTATGTAATGAGATTTTATTGTTTTTAATGATATTTTGGGAGACATTTAATTAGGTTGAAGTAAAAGTAGACCTTAGGTGTATAATGTTTTTGAACATGAAATATTATTTAGGAATAATTCTATTATATTTCAGGGATATTATCTAAAAGTTATAAGATAACATTTGAGTTTAATATCTTCTAATTGATAATATTTGGGATATAAGGTTAATTATTTTATGAATTGTTTAATTTTAATTTTGGGTATTATTATTGAATTTTTTAGATTAATGTATTATTTTTTCATATGATGGTTTATTATATTTGGGAGTTATCATAACTTTTAAAAACCATTTTTATTTTCATAATGAAAAAATACATTATTTTCATCCTTTTATATACCATATGTTGAAACAGAAGTTCATTTTAGTACATATTTTATTAAATATGAATTCATTTTATTTAGATTAAAATATAAGATATAGGTAAAAACTGATTGAAACATTCCACCAAAGGAATAAATTTCATTTATGGATTTCAATAAAATAAAGTAATTATATTTCTATATGTTCTTATTAAATATGATAAATGAATTACGCAACTCTAGGAAGACGATATTGAAGAAAAAAATTAATCTTACATACATTTCTATTGTTGATTGTCTTTTTCACACCTCACGAGTTTATGGTTTTTTAGTTATTTACATTCTCATGATCATTCACTTTCTTAAGATAATTTTTTTCTATTAGTATCCATAATTATTCATAAATTATATTTATTCTTTATGAACATATTTCCACTCCCCACTAAAGTTCTCATATTTAGAAATCTATTTATGTGTTAATTCATATGACCATCATATTTCCTTTTCCCTCTTTTCAAAATCATGTCTTATTAACCTCTTTTAAGATATGGTTTTTTAATAATGATATTTTTAAATGTTAAAAACTTGATTTCCAAGATCAATTTAAAATTTTAAAGACACAATTTATTAAGGTAGGGGAGAATATAACCCCAAGATATTTTAAAAATAACAATATGCTTGATAGTGTATATGAAACGCAACACTAATCGAAAATAAACCTAGAAATATTATTATTTAAATGTGATCATTATAAACTAGCTATTAAATTGGTGGGAAATAATAGGATTAATTGTATTATGAAATATATTTATATGTTTCCTACTCAATATAAACTAATTTATTTGTTCATATGAAATAATCACTCAATTTTTAGTGTAGTGATTTTTAGCTACACAAATATGTTTTCATTAAAAATTGTTTTCATTTATTTTTATGAGATAATAGTATAATTAATTTATACCATATATACAAATTATATTTTATTAAAAGAATATAAATTTTGAAATTAAAATATAAAAATTATATAATGTAATTTTAGAACTTTTCTGAAGATATTAATTTTTTTGGGAATATTGAAAAACACATATTCTATAGAAAACATTCTTTCCCATTAATGAATCTACAAAATCTCATTTTATTCTGAATTTATTATAATTTTATCATTAGTTTATTTTTATTATACATAATGCAATTAATTTCATTGTAGTAAATGTTATTCTTAATTTTTGTGTAAAAACATTTTTATACTTAGAAATTAATTTTTTGGAAAATATTTTTCATCACTTTTTACAGGTTTATTTTATTGTTAAAATTTTTAACATATTAATATTTTATTTTATAAAATATAATTAATATTTTAAATCATAATTTTTAAATTTTTTAAATAGATTAACTTTTTTTTTAGTTATGACGAATAATAACTATGATAAAAATTTATGAACTCAGTGATGGTAAATCAAATAATTAAAATTAAAAAATATGATAATGAATTACATCTATATATAAAACCAATATTATTTCTATTGGGAGATTTTAGTTCAACCACCACCTTCATATATTTGAAAATATGGAATTTGGGTACATTTTTCTTTGATAATGATCATTATAATATTTTATGTAAAGGAAAATTCCAAAATTTCACACTATTGATTTTAATTCCTCATATATTATAATATTAGGATAAGAATATATTATAAATGAATTTATTTTTTTATTTTTAACTAATGTAATTTATTTTCAAGATTTTAATTTATTTGTAATTTTTAGTGATGTTATAATTACGTTAACTTCATACACAACACTAACATAGTGAAACTGCATGCACTTGATAATTTAAAGTAAATAATTTTTAAAAACATAAAAAGTAATAATTTTTGGGTGGCTTATAGTGTTAAAATAATTTTTTTTGGTTACTAATAATGTATAATATTTAATTAAATAGTTTATATTTGAAATATGCACCTGTATTGATCTCTTTAAATTCAAAGTATGTGAATTTTTTTTAAAATTAATTTAATAATATTTTATGTTAAATAATATATTATTAAATGATTTAAAAATAATAATAAATATTAAATAGGAAAAGGGATATTATATATGGTCCAAAATTTCTTCCCTTGACCATTTTTATCCAATTTTTACATTAAATGTAAATTTATAACCGTTTAGTAATGAAAAAGTCGTTTCAATGGTTAATGTTAAAATTGGTTAATAAAGGGGTTATTCCTAAACATATTGTTTAAAATTCCATTTAAACCCATACAAATGTTATTTATTTAAGGGATTAAAATGTTAACATATCTTATGTTTTAATTTTTTTCACTAGGATCCACTTTCACATGATAATGTTTTTATCTTTTAAGTGATTTCTAGTGTGTCCTTTCTTCTATTATAAAAGGAATCCCTAACTCCTCTATTTTTGACAACACATTGATCGATATAACATGATGCAGAAATACCAAAACCACTTCTAAAAATCATTATCCAAGTTATTTTATTTTTCTTACTTCAAAATAACATCCCTAGGATCCTTAATAAGAAATACAAAGGTGGTATTCTAAAGAGGAGGTAATTTTTTTAACTGATATATTTCATTTCACTTATCCTTTTACCTATTTTAATTATTTCATAATGTAATACCCCATTACCATTCTGTCAGGTATGTTCTGATATTTGTATTTTTCCCTTTTTTTGGGAAAGTGTTTTTTACTTGAATTGAGAGGATACCTCTAATTATGAGGTTACATATATTTGGGATATTCATATTTTCTGTGGGATTTTTGTTTTCTATTCACTAGGAAGTTACGATCTGTGATAGCATTTCAAGATATGTAATACAAGCTATAATTATCCCATGAGTTGAATTCATAGAGTGTGATTTTACACGTGTAAGGGTTACATGTTATGTAATGTTAAATATGGTTTTTAATTAAAACCGTGATGTTTTTTTCAATGTAACTCAAAATTAAAGGGATTCATGACATGTAAATGATTACACATGATTTAATTCCAAGAGTTCCAGTTTTTAAGGTGTCATGCGGGTGTTTGAGGGCCCATTGGTTTTTTCATCCCCCCTCCACATGGCCAAATATCTTACCTAAGGAATTTTTGGGGGTCTTCCTTACATATGGATAGATTCATTCAATGATTGATCAGTAGGGTTAGGCTCTTTGTATCTATCAATAAGCCTTCCTCTGAGTTTATCTTTTTTTGGTTCTAACACCATTTATTGAAGGGATTATTTATTGGATTGTGCTTTATAGCAATCAATTTTAGTATTTGGTCATTCATTTTCTTCTTAATAGGGATCTTACGGTTATAAATCTTCATTGTAAAATGTGTTTTGGTTTTATATTCTATTTAGGTAGGTGGATTTTATCAATAGTTATAATTTATTCAATTAATTTTGTTCTTATTTTTTCATGATATTTGAAATGGAATTACATATATTGAAATTGAAAAGAGGCATTGGTTCACATTTTAAAAAAAGATTTTCCTTATAAAATGAATTTCCTTGATTTGAAATGGAAAATGGATTTCAAAACATATAATAAGATTGGATTATATTTGAAATTAATTTATATAAATGTGACATGGTTTTTAAAATAGAAATTGAAAAATATTTCACATTGGGAACCTTGGCTAAGTTGAGATAGAGACACATGTAGCCTTTCTGTGTATGAAACCACTAAGAGGTAATCTCTTATTTTTCAATGGTCTATGGTAGGCCTCGATATTAGTTTGGATCTAACTTTATGCCTTGTTTGTCTTGTTAGTGTCTAGTATGTATTGTCTCATACGTTAAATCCTGGTTGGTTGGTGAATTGTTTTTTCTGGTTGTTTATTGCTTGATAGATTATTTCATGGATGTTGGAACACATGTATGTTTTATTTTTGGTATCTTTACTTAATTTTTTATAGATTTGGAATCGTGGAATTCAATTTGTGAAAACTCAAGGATTTTTTTGAAATAGGTATTTTAACTTGATTTTTTTATAATAGTGATTTTAAATATGTTATGGTTTAAAGATATTACTTGTGATTACTTATTATTAGAACTTTTATAGATCTTTTGGTGGTATCCTACTAGCCTCAGTTTCTCACACCATAATTCTTCCTATGAGTGAATTTTGACCTTATTTTTTGTAGGATTTAGGTAAAAGATAATATCATTCTGTATAATTCAAGATTCTCTTTTTATTTTTGACATTTTTTGGGATAGTTTGTAGGTGAATATTGGTTACATGGATACTGGTTGTTTGAATTTGTCATGTTTTTCTAGTTTAGCTGATTTGAGTCATTTTGGTCATTAATTTTTTTTTTGTTAAATAATATGGTTGTATTTCTTATTTTTATTACATATGAGAGTACTTTTTTATATTTGTTTTACCCCACCCAGTAATGGGATGGATTGGGTGACTAGTTTGGTTGAACTGAGTTGGTCTATAAAAATTTGGTATCAAAGGAGTTACTCAAACTTGACTATTTTAATACTTCCTGAGTTACTTATGTGTCTTGGGTAGAAAGGATTAAGATCATATGAATTATGATTGTAGGTGTAGAAAAGGGGTCAATCTGAGTAACTCTCATTATGTAATACGAGTTTCCAATGTTGGTAAAAAAATGTTTACTGACTCTAAGACGTTTTATTTAGTTTCATTTGAATAAATTGTATGGAAAGTTTATTTAAATTAACATATCTCCAATGTTTTAATAATTGGTTTGTGTAAGTCCATTTCAAAAACTAAGTGGGGAGTTTATTTGGATGGACCAATTTCTTTAAAAATTTGTTTCCTTCTATGATAGAATTTATAACTACTTTAATTTCTAATATTTTTGATGCATTATTTTGGATTATTATTTTTCAGTTCGATGGATTTGGAATTTTATCGTGTTTGGTTGGTTATTTTATTGTATTTAATATATAATTCCTCCTAAAATATATCTTCCAAATAAAAGAGAAGAGGCCACAAGGTGAGTTCAATAGGAGGTCCCTCTAGTGGACCCTTCTTCCGTTGAAGCAATGATCAATACCATTCAGACTATGTGGGCAGTGGTCATATTGAAACATAGATGAGTTGTGTATCAGGGCCGATAATTTACCAAGTAACATCCACATCTTTTTTGTGTTAATACTCGATCACACGATTAAGAGGATTGGATTGAATGGGTTGAGTGTATATTCAACTTCTTGAAGACTCGTGAATATTCTTAGGGGGTTTCTACATATATACTCGATGGACCAGGAAGAATATGGTGGGATTATATAGTGAAATCTATGTTTCACGAATCCCTTACCTGGGTTTCATGAAGATATTAAATCAGTAGTTTTACCTTGAGAATTTACATGCAGAAAAAACCAATGATTTCCTGACATTGGAGAAAGGGGAGCATACTATTTTGGAGTACTCCACCCACTTTATTGATTTGGTTCATCTAAAACTGGATGTTTTCACTAATGATTACCTACACAGTCATAGGTTCGAGCTGGGGAGAAGTGTTGATATTCATTAAATTCTTTTTCCTTTATGCATTCTGACCTTTATGGTGGTAGTGGATAAACCAACTTTGGATAATTAAGACATAGTTGGGAGGACATGCTTGGGTGGAACATCAGTGGGTGAAACAGTTAACCAGGGTGTTTCTTCTTATCAGAAATGTAATCACAAGTGTGGTACATTTTCTAGAAGACCTATTTTAGGGGATTCTTTAGCGTAGTAACAGGTTATCTTCTACAAGTGTGGGAGGCATAGTCATTAAAAGACATAGTGTATAGAGGCTCCAATAACTAGTCATCGTTATAGGAGATCTATCCATGTGAAGTGTTTCTATTATAAGATGTCATAAGGGAGTAAGGTGGGATCCACATTCACCAAGGGTTTGCAAGTTCATGTTGATGCTTCCAATGATGGTGTGTCTCATTCTCAAGCCATAGGGTATGTATAGGTGTCTTTTTTTGGATATAGTTTTTCATCTGAGTGTGTACCAAAGGAATATAAAATAGGTCCAGCTACTATTAGAGGTACGATTCTTATATCATCTTCTATGGTGTTAGATTTATTTGATACAGGTTATACCCATTCTTTAATTCATCAATGTTGGTTGATGTGTTGTGTTTTCATTCAGAGAGTAGTATATTCTTATTAGATCATCCCAATCCTTTGGGAAAGAGTTACGATCATGGTTTCAAATGTTATGTGTGTTGGGTGGAGATAGAAGACTATGAGTTTGTTTGAGGATTCATAGTTTTTTATCAGGAAATCCTTGACTAGATCAATGGTATGGATTAGATGATTAATGTGACGGACTAGATAGACGTTTATCATGGCCAGGTAGATTACTTATGTACCGACGGGGTCAATCAAGTTTTCTAGGGTGAATGGGACTCTAGATCAAGAAGGTAAGGTCCATTTGTTCATTATGTTGGTTAAATCTCATGCTAGTATTTAGAAATGTTTATTGACGCAGTTAACCAATGATTTGGATGTCAACTACCTGATATTGTGCGTGCGTACCCTGATTTCTTTTCAGATGATTTTTTTTATTTTGCCACCATTAATATCGGTTGAGTTTACTATTGTCCTATTACCTAGAATAATGCCCATTTCTATTCCATATAATCAAACGACTTCAGTTGAGTTGGTGGAATATAAAGTCCATCTTGAGGAACTGGAGGTGAAAGTATTTATAATTCCTAGCATGTAACCATGGTACATTTCGGTACACTTTTCAATGAAGTAATGTGGGAGTCTTATAATTTATTTTGACTATCGAAAGTTGAATCAGGTGATCATTAAGAACAAGTATCATTTACCAATAATTGATGACTTATTTTATCATCTGGGAGGGATTCGTTGGTTTTCTATGATTGAATTGCAGTAGAGGTACCACCAGTTGAGAGTTTGAGAAGATGATATACCCAAGGATGAATTTTGGAGTCCATATGGACATATTGAGTTTCTGGTTATACCATTCAAACTCACTAATTCTCTTGTGGTGATCAAGTATTTGGTGAAATGAATTTCTCATCTGTTCATGGCCTCTTTCATTTTTTTCAAATATGATATCTTTGTATACTCCAAGATAGAGAAGGACCAAAAATGCCATTTGAATATCATTATTCAAATCTTTAGGGAACATTTTGTGTATGTTAGTCTTTACAAGTGTGAGTTGTTGATTTTAGAAGTGAGGCTTTTGGGGGGATGTGATATCTAAGAGGATCCTCTAAGTTGATCCTTTAATGTTTTAGGCACCTAGAAACATGTTTGAGATCTATGGAATCTTAGGGTTTGTAGGATAATATAAATTCTTTTTTCAAAACTTCTCCAAGATTACATCTTTGATAACAGATTTAACCCATAAGGGTGTAAATATTGAATGGAAAGACATGTTTTAGAGATATTTTTAGGATCTGATGATGAGGTTGACTTTAGAACCAGTTTTGATTTTTCCAGAACTAGGTTTGAGTTATGATATTTTCTATGATTCTTATGGTACAGGTTTGGGATGATTCTTAATGCATGGGAAAAAATTTATAGCTTATGCCACTTTACTGGAACCCCTCCATGTGAATAACAGCCCAAAACATGATCTTGAGTTTTGACCTATTATGAACGAACTCAAAATGTGGTTTCACTATCTATTTAGAAGGATGTTTACGGTATATTCTGATTACAGAATCATGAAGTATACTTTCACTTAGAAATACCCAAACTTATTATATAGATGTTATGTTGAATATATTCAACCTTTTAATTTTGATATCATGTATACCCTCGGGAAAGGAAATGTGGTGTCCAATGTGTTGAGAATGAAATTACTAACACAAGTCATGAAGGAATCATATGAGTCGTAGTCTATAATGAGTTTTTTTCAAGATGAGCATGGGATTAGAGGAGGTTGGAGGATTGATGTTATTTTCTTTGATAAATGTTGAATAATATTTTAATGAGTGGGTTTGACTCATGAAAACAATAGAAACTAAGATTCGACACTTAAAAGGAATCATTAATGGTAATTCTTAATGGTAGGGAGACCTCATGAGAGTTTCCCTAGTCTACCAGTGGAACTGTGTGATTTTATAGAAGATTGGATGTTCTATTTTCCTTAAGGAAGGAGTTTCTAGATAGTGGAAACTGGTCTTGTTGGTCTGTGCACCCTTGGGATATAAAGATGATCAATGGTTTGCTATGTTAGTATTGGTTGCCAAGGATTAGGTAGTCAGTTTTGGATTTTGTATTATGGTGTTTCACTTATCAAAGAGTTAAGGAATAACACCAGATACAAGAAGGTTTTTACAGCATTTACCCATTCCATCATATAAGTGGGATGATATTTTTGATTGATTTTTTCATGATTTTACCATGTAATCATGGTGGGAAGGATTCAATTTGGGTGATTTTTGACAAACACACTAAATCAGTGAGTGTTTTTCCAATAAAGGAGATGACTAATGTGGAATATCTTAGGGGATTGCATGTCTATGAGATTTTGAAGCTTCATGGGGTTCCTTCTACTATTTTCTGATATGAACTAGAGTTTAACATCTAGATTCTAGAAAGTTTTTAAAGATGTAAATGGTGTCCTAGTTAAAATTAGGCATGGATTATCATACAAATATTTATGGACAAACATAGAGGTCTATCTAGGTTCTTGAGGATATACTCTGGGATTGTGTGCTTGAATTCAAAGTATCTTGGGATAGACATTTTACATTATGTAAAATTATCCTATAACAAAAGTTGATAGGATATGATCAGTATTTCACCCTTTGAGGCTCTAGAGATGGCCATTCCAATCTCCCTTATTCTAAGAAGAGTTGGGAGAGCAATCCTTGGTTGGGGTGATTATTACTCAATAGAAGAAAGAGGTAGTGTAGTTGATATAGAGTAATGTTATCATGGAATATAATTGTGAGAAAAATATTTTGAATCATCTTATTCGACCACTGGATTTTGAATTTGGGGATTAGTTATTTAACAGAGTTTCACATCACTTGGTACATAATTGCTTGGGAAAGCAGGGTATGTTCACACCGAGATTTGTGGGCCCCTTGGAGATCATTGAATGAATTGGAAGGGTGGATTATTGGTTAAATTTATCATCTAACATGAATTATATAAATTTTTTTGATTCATGTTTCCCAATTTAGGATGTATATAAAAGATACTTCCACTTTGATTAGATGGGAGGATGCAGTTATTGATACTAATTACAATTTGGATGGGCATCCAGATCAGATTAAGGATTTCTAGGATAAGGTATTGCATGGTAGAATGAGTCCCCTAGTCTAGGTATTGTGGAAATGTAGACTAGATCGCCATGATATGTGGGTGCATGATTCATCAATTAGGCAGTAGTGGCCTACACTTTTTTGGTTCCATGATCTTGATCCCTTTCTGGGAATGGAAATATTTTATAGTGGGGGTATTTTAATGCCCCTTTAATTTTCTCTTAGGTATGTTCTGATCATTAAATTTGGTTTCCCTTTTCTGTTGCGTGGGTATTTTTGGCACTAAATTACAAGGATACATATAATGGTGAAGTCAGAGATTTGTTGGATTTTCACCTTTTCCCTTGGATTTTTTTAATTTTGGTTGTAGAGTTACATGATGTGTAGTAGGGTTTCACTATGTGTAATTTCAGCTAGAATCATCCATTAAGTTTAATTCACAGTGTATGTTTTTACACTTCATGTAATGGTTACATGTCATGTAATGTGAAATCCAGTTTTTAATTAAAAAGGATATTTTTTCTTCATCATAATTCATAATTAAATGGATTCACAATGTGTAAAATATTACACTCCAGGTAATTCCCCAATTTCTAGTTTTTTGGGGGTTATGTGGGTGATTGAGGTCTCATTTATTTTTTCAGCCACCACCACTCGACCAGACCTCTTTCTTTATGTGATTTTGGGTTACTTTCATTTATCCCGAATGATTTTTTCATTGATTGATCTGCAGGGTTAGTCACTTAATCTCTCCAGGTAAAATTTCCTCTTAGTTTATCTCTCATTTGTGGTTGCAACACCATTTATTGTTGGGATTGCTGATTGTATTGTTTTTTCTATCAATACTTTTTAATATTTAGTCATGCATTATCTTCTTAAGGTAGATCGTGTGGTTTCCAATCTTCATTGTCAAATTTTTTTAGGTTTTCTATGCTCTTTTGGTAGGGTTATCTATCCAATTGTTCTAATTTCTTTAATTTCTTGTTGTTCGTATTATTTTCATGGGATTTAAAATGGATTTTCATGTTAGGAATTGAAAAGTGGCATAGGTTCATATTTAAAAATGGGGTTTTCTTTGCAAAATGAAATGCCTCGATATGAAATGGAAAATGAATTTTCAAACCATGAATTTCATTATCTTGCCCTTTAAATTCTTTTATAAAAATTTTTTCATGGTTTTTAGAAAAAAAATTACAAAAATTGCACAACGGGAACCTTAGGTAAGTAGAGATATAGTCATGGGTATATTTACTATGTGTGACACCAATGGGCGGTAAACCATTATATTTTTATGGTATATTACAAGCCATGATGTTATTTTAGATCCAAATTTATTCTTTGTTTTTCTTATGAGTGTCTAGTGTTCATTTTCCTTTAGGATGGAGTTTGGATGGATTTTTCATTGTTGATTCTGGTTGTTTATTACATGATAGTTTATTTTATGGATGTTTTATCACATGTATTTGTAATTTTTGGTATCTTTAAATTATTGATTCTATATTTGGAAACATGGGATATAATTTTTGGAATCTCAATGATTTTTTGAAAAAAGGATTTCAAATTGATTTGTTTAAAAAACTTCTTTTAAAACAATTTTTGTTTTAAATCTTGGACATTTTCATTCCTATTATTAGAACTTTTAGTTATATTTTAGTGGTATACTAATGGGATCTATTTCTAACACCCTACTTCTTCTTGTGTAAGGATATAAGCCTTGTTTAATAGGACATAGGTAAAAGGGAAGATTATTCTATAGAATTTAGGAAACTCTCTATGTTGTTGTCTTGTTTTGGGATAGTTTGGATGTGACACTTGGTCTCATGGAGATTGGTTGTTTATACTTGTCATGTTTTTCTAGATTTTATAGTTTGGTTCAGTTGATTGTTTTTTTGTTTTTGAAAAAAAACGTTAGTTGTATGTCTGGTTTTCTTATATATGAGACTAGTTTTGTTATCCCTATTTTATGCCACCTTGTAATGGGCTGGCTCGAGTGACTTGTCTCGTTGGCCTGGGTTGGTCTGTTACATCTAACCCTTAAAATATAATAAATTAATTGTTTCCCAAATTTTTATATGTTATTATTTTAATTGAAAAACCTTATTTATCTTCTTTTCCATCCTATAGGGAATGAAATCATCATTCATTCGTATGTGTGGACTACCACCTCCATGAAGCGATGGGTTTCACTTTTCGTCACCACCTCACAAGGGAGGTTATTATGATGGATTTAATATAAATATATATGTGTGATATTAAATACATAATTATCATTCTATAATGATAATATAACATCAATTTTAATACACATTAATCCATTGGAAAATTATAACATCATTCATACATACATGTGGATTACCACCTTCACAAAGCGATGTGATTGATTTTAATGGATAGTTCTAAAATTTTATTTAATAAAAAATTATAATTATTTTATTATTATTATAGTAATGTTGGAACAATTACATTTTTAATCATATTCAACATACAAAAGTCATTTTTCAACAATGAACCGAACATCCTCGAAACACCCGACGTGGACTTAACCGATTAAGTAAATAAAAATTTCATTGATATAAATTAATGAAATGGATTAATGATAACTGATTAAACATTGAAAATTATCTTAAAAAAATAAATATTTTATATAATTTTATTATACTTGAGTTATAGAACATACATAGCAATTAAAGTGTAGAGGCTCATGATGAATGTCCCTGAGAGGGGGGTGAATTAGTGGTTTAATTTTTAAAAATTATTTATTTTGAATTAAAATATTTGTAATTGATAAGGTTATCAATATATTGAGTGATATACCATAGTCTCACTTCATATCATGAAATAATAAGGTAGATTACAACACATGATATTTAAATGGTTTGGTACAACGTCCTACTCTTTTTTGTGTTGGTTATGCTCCCAAACATGGATTATACAGTATAATAATTTTATCAAGTACAATTCCAGATAAATAGTCATAATATATTTCTCTTGAATCATCATATGTGTTTATTTATACTTAATCCCATTGTGTTTTTATAATCCCCACTAGCATCCTCCAAATGCGTACTAGATAATTTTCTTAAATCACACAAGTGATTACTCCTACTCCCAACTCCAACATAGAGGATACCTCCTTTATTCAAAAAATGGTCAATTATAGGATGTTCTATTGATGTTCCTCCAAAATATCATTGAATCACAATTTATCTTATAACTCTTAAAGTACATTTTCATATCATTCTATTGTTGGTCACAGATCTCTTATCACCTATATTTGATCAATTGCCTCAGTTAAACAATTTTGGAACAATTCATACTAATTTCTGATGAATTAATATCTTTAATAGATTTCTGTAAGTGGTGGAAACAAATTAATCAAGAATTTTATATACAACAATTATTTTTCACAATAACAACTCAATATTTCTTATTTAATTATCAATATTTATTCATGCATTGATGTGATAATTCATTGTTCATGAACATTACACATAAACTTTTATCCTTACCATTAATTTAAGTGATTTATAAAATAAATTATTTAAATATAGATATTTCAAACACCCCGTGAATATTATTATTATATTTTCTTTTAAAATCACTTAATTTTTATCAAGGATGGTATGTGTGGGGAATGACATGCATGGGTTACATATATGGAATTTTCATTTCTTATTTTGCATCACCAAGAAATGTTAACGTGGTCTATATTCCATTAAATATAGACTTTAGGAGATCAATTTAGGTTCATGTGATATGTATTCCCTAACTTCACAAAATCTATATAATGATTTAGTCAATCACTCATGTGAAGATTTCATATGATATCTCAAGGGCTTCGCGTATTTTCTCTATGAAATGAGGGAACTATCTACGTACTAACACAAAACAGGGTTTTCGAATCGCCACCCTTTATTGGTGCAAAACAAAGCACTGATAAAGGACACTTTTAAAAGTGCTAAATTTTTTTTGGTAAAAGTTACCCTTTATCAGTGCTTTTTTTAGCGCTGATAAAGGCCCCCCTTTATCAATGATTTTTTAGTACTGTTAATGGGCCCCCCTTTATCAGTGTTTTTTTAGTAACACTGATAAAGGGGGGATTTATCAATGCTTATTTTCCTAGAGCTGATAAAGTGTATATTTCAAAAAAATTGTATTTCATAAAAAATAATATATTGATATAGAATTATATTTATATTAATATAAATATAATAAATATTTTTTAAATATATTTTATATTGATTTGATATGTGGTAGATGCAAAACAGACACCTGAAGCAGAAATTATGGCCAGTTGGAGGGATTAAGCAACTTTTTATGCCTTGAAGAATATGAGATGGTGTTCTAGTGGTCACCATAGTGTAGTTTTAATCATAGGATTCTATTTGATATGTGTTTGAGGAAAAACGGACACCCGGAGAAGAAGTTATGGAAAAACAGACACCCTGAGCCAAACTTATGATCGTCCTAAGGGATTTTTGGACTTTTTGGGCCATGAAGAAAGTGAGAATGGGTTTCAGTGGTCACCAGAGTGTGTAAATTTTTCAAATAATTTTTTTGATATGTGTTGAATTCAAAATGGACACTCAGATCAGATGTTATTGTAATTTTAAATTTTGCAACCCTCACAGCACCTAAAACCCTATGAAACCCATATCTCCCTAAAACAAGCATAAATTCTACTCCGGGTCTCCGTTTAAGTTTCAAGACTAGTAAAATTGAAGCTCGTGAAATGAGTGAAGACCAAATCCATTCGAAACCACAAGAAGATCAAAGGAACGGAATATATATTAGTTATACTACCCCCACTTCAAACGACCATAACTTTCGCTTCGGGTGTCCGTTTGGAATCTACCACATATCAAATAGAAGGAAGCAAATATATATACAAATAAGGATGACTAGAAAATAGTTCAAGTCAAGTATAAGAACCTAAAATCCCAAAAAAACCATAAGGCCTCCAAAACACAGTTTTCGTGTCCGGACCCCTGTCAATTTTTTCTTAAAATGCTCATAACTTCTAATCTGTGTGTCTGGTCGGCCTCCAAAACCTGTTATATAATAGTTCATTACATGACATTTGGTTTTAATACTCGTGAAGCTGAAACAGACACCCGGAGCAGAAGTTATGCCTGTTTTAGTGACTCTACGGTTTGTTAGGTTTTCCAAGCCCCCATTTCTAGCACTTTTGTCTTGTCTGGTATTTTTTCAAACAACTGTAACTTATGATCTACCTATCCATTCGACCTCCACCACCTATCAAATAAAATATTATTTGATGATCTTCAATTTTATTGGTCATAGAGCTAGAACAGACTCTCAGACCATATGTTTTTGTTGTTACCCTGAGTTTAGGGTTTATTTGACTTTCTAACTGTATTTACAGGTTTTGAGGATTCCTCCATTTTCTCCCATATAATGTGTATGTGTGTGTGTGTGTGTGTGTGTATTGGTGTGTGTCTATATTGACAAACTGATATATATTATCTATATATTCTAAACATATGTATATACATATTATTATAAAATATTTGTAAATATATATAAATATGTATAATTATGAATACATATATAAATTTAATATGTGTGTGTCTGTGTTGTATATATTTATGTATTTATTTATAAACACATAAAAAAACATATTTTATAAATGCATTCAAAACTGATTTTAAAAAGATATATTAATATATGAATAAATATATTAATATATAAATATAACTATATATATTAATATACAAATATATGTATATTCTTAAAACTATATATATATATATATATTAATATAAATATATATATATATGGATATATATATATATATATATATGGATAAATATATATATATGGATATATATATATATTAATATAACTAAATATATATATATTAATATAACTATATATATATTAAGATACGAGTAAATATAACTAAATATACATATATATAAATAAATATATATATCAATAAATGAACAGAAAAACAATATAGTGGAGTTGTAAAGGCTTAGGGTGCACAGGCAATAGGTCCTGAGTTCGAATCCAGGGGTGGTAGGTCGCGCGCATGGGTGGAATAATAGCTAGCACTGTTAAAGGGGGTGGGGGCACTGTTAAAGGGTACAGGCGAGGGTGGTGGCTGGGTGGCGTGCGATGTGGTGGTTGGGGAAATGTAAAAGAGGGTGGTGTGCTATTGAATCCTCCCCTAATTTCAAAAAAAATTATTTTTTAATGATTTTTATACTTTTAATATCACTCAACAAAAGCTCTCATAAAAGGGGCCTTTTATCAGCGCGAAAAAAAGCGGTGATAAAGGACCCCTTTATCAGCACTTTTTTTAACCACTGATAAAAGGCCCCTTTTAACAGTGCTTTTTTTGAGAACTGATAAAAGGGGACTTTATCAACGCTTTTCAAAGCACTGATAAAGGGGACCCCCCTTTATCTTCGCCTTGATTAACAGTGCTTTTTTAGTGCTGTTAATGCCCTTTTCTAGCACTGATAAAGGTCGTATTAGCAGTAGTGGTGAGTCCCTCCATGTTATAATAAGGCTATATGTGGGTTTCTTTAAAATAACTTGTCTTAAGAAAGTGGTTCCTCACATAATGGCCTCTCAATATCTCCTATGTGTGAGATAGGTTGTCCATGGGTTCAGCTAAAGTGTCTTCAACTAAGAAACTAATTATTTGTGGGATGACTTTCAAAAGAAACTTGTTTTATATGTGGATTCCCTCTCAAATTGTATCACAATATTAGATGGATCATAGGATAATACTTTACATGACTAGAGTTATTTATAGAATCACCATCGCATGTTAAGTCACGTGACATTATTTTCCTTTTCCTAGATGAATCACACAAGTGCTCTATTTTCATTAGAGCCCTCAATGTTTTTTAGCAGCTGAAATGTCGACCGATCCTTGGTTTATATTGGTTAGTTTACACCACCTTTGAATAATTTTTTAGGAATGTATAGGACTCATTAAAATCCAACGTATATCATGATCACATGAATTCCAAGTATTTCAGATTCCCTATACATCATGGGAATGATCATGTCGTCGCGTAAATTCTTGGTATGATCACTAAGTTGATCATGCGATGCATTGATGGAAGCACACCTAATAATAATAAATAATTCATGAAAAAATTCATAAAAAAGAAAAAAAATCTCTTGATTGAAGATACATTCATATTAATGATATAGCTTCAAGTTTTTCTCCATACTCTCACATTATCAATGGAAATCAAATGGTGTCACGGTTATTGTCTTCTATTTTCACGACATCTTATTATGATGGATCTTTTATTGTCACCATTTAGAAACATGATCTTAATATGATCATGAAAAATCATCATGTGATCTTCTAATGTGATCATCATGGTTATTTGAGATATGGAATGCATTCAAAATGATGTTTCATGCACAAAATTGGTTCAATTGTTTCTTCTTTCCTTTGATTTTTTAGTGGACATGGTCATCATATGTCATGAGTTCAATCATATCTCACCCCCAGATATGATCAATATTGAAAGGATGTATCAAGATATATGGGATGTTTAACGTGACATAGTATTTGATCAAATAGTGGATATTAAATTCATATGAAGAATAGTTATCTTTCTATCTTTTTAATGATGGAGGAACATTAGAGTGGGCATGCTTTTCCCAAATTGGAATTGTGATATGGTAATGATGTGGTTTATTAATAATTTGGTTTCTTTTCACTGATCGACTTGTATATGGGATATCATCTCCCATTAAACCATGTAAACACACCACAACCATAAGGCTTCACCTATGTAGGCCCACCGACACCTTATAGGCCCAATTCGGCCTACCAATGAACCCTATACATGGTTACACTCTTATGGACCTATACACATCCCACCCACTCCTTAGCTACTATGAAAACTCCTTCCATATGATCTATCATGGGGGTTGACCCTCAGATCCCCCCAAAGTGTTTTTTAAATATATCCCCTTTGGGTCTATTGGGGCCCTATTTCTTATTAGATTACAAATAAAAATACTTATAAACAGAAATCATTTCTCAAATAATATTCCATGATGGATATTCATCTTATTTATAAAAAATGTACATACAATTTTCCTCTCCTCCTTTGAATTTCCTCCATGAAATTACCTCACATTAAAATTTTCTTCGTCATCTTGTAGAAAAAATGTTTCATCGATGACACAAGTCATTGGAACAAAAGATAATTTAAAAAAATCAATGTTAATTTTGTGAATTGACCAGTAATGACATCGAATTCCATTAACTGAATCTATTACAACATTATTTTTATGAGAATCAATTCTCCTTTTTTGATCATTACTCCCCCATTATTCATGACTATTTCCTAAAAATTACATTTTATACTAGGAAGAGTTGGATTTATCACCATATATTTTAAAACACTAATAAACACCATTGAACATAGATTTTCCACCTTGATATGTATTCTATAAAAACATTGTTTAATGAAATTATTCAAACTAGGCCTTCTATTGCCTTAGGTGAAAGTATTTTCTTGACTTATTAAGTTCTCCATTTAATATAGGAGATTATCTATCACATTTTTTAATTGTAATAGTTTATTTTATAGACATATTCTTCTATTCATGTCTCAAGGATGACTTTTCACCTTATCTTCCAAATTATCACCCATTCTAATATAGTATTCTCTTCCATTATCATATGATTCCTGAAATATTGGTACATAAAATCAGTCATCATAATAGGGACCAAATTTCTTTGAGTACTTTAAAAATTCTTCAAATCATTCAAATATATTGTTTTTAGAGGGATTCATTTTCTATGAGTTTTTAGTCTATGGAGTAGGTATTATCTTATATTTAGTATTTCTCCCCCTAAATTTAGGCCTTTAGTAAATTTCATGAATTTTTATGTTATGAAAACATTCCAAATTTTCATGCCCAATTTTCTAGTAACATCAATAATAGCCGATGAATACTATCTTTATTTTTTGTGTTGTTTGTTTGGATTTCATAGATTTTGAAACTTTCTATTTTTGAGTGAAACCAACACTATTTTGGATATTTCTTGGGGAATATATCTTCATACTTCTTTTCAAATCCACCATTGTTATGATGGGTTTGTACATATATTTCACCATCCATACTAACCTAGAGATTTTTTTGAAACCTGTACTATAACTTGAAACATCGTATGTATAGAAGACAGTTTCTCACTTATAATATACCTTCTACATGTAGGATAATGCCATTTGATTCGACAATAATCACATACCTACATTGGAATCCTCATCCTCAATACAAACATGAGTGGAATCATATATTATCATAAAAATTTCGTAAGGTTCATCTTATATTGATTCTTGATTCTTCAAATTCACCTCCAGCCATGCACATTTTATGTTATTGTAGTTCTCATCACCAACTATTCTCATATTTTCTTTCAAATCTTTCATTAACTTATTTTTTTTATTAATGCATTTTCATGTATCCATCAAAATATTTTTCAATCTCCCTATTATTTTTTACATTAACCACTATTTGACGATCCTTGCTATCCATAGAGACTTTGGGCATTTTTTCAAGTGCAGGGAAGTCTTCCACAAAAACAATCTCATAAAAAACTTTATCATAGGCATAACTTTTCAATTATTATTTAGTAAAAATAATGGATTACTTTATTACTTTTACCAGGTCCCTGAGAGTGATAAAATTTAAAAAATTATTACATAGTGCATCCTCCAATTCTTCAACTTCATCTTCTAGTTGTTATTTATTTGAATGAACTAAATTGATTCCTCTAAAAATAATGTTTGAAACAACATTGGGACATTAATAATGTTTTATTTGAATACATAATGAATATAACTAAGTTATACATCATCATAACACCTTTAATATAAATAATCAAAGGAATCATAATAAAAATAATTATTGAAACAAATTCAATTTTCATTACCTTCACTTAGTGGTATATCAGTCGGTACTACACGATTCTTATCCAACATTATTTCTTATCTCTTATTTCTATTATTCTGAGTCTTTTAATAAATTTCTAATTTAGTTTCATTTTGTGTAACTTAATTTTTTCCCATATGAGGTATATCGCTAATTTACTAAAATATAAACTTCATAAAAACTATCTTGGATCTTTATAGGTGACCTATGCTCGGATACCATATATAGTTCCCCAAATCATATTTTCCACTAATATGGGGTGAATCACTGGTGTTATTTTTACAAATTATCTCATTTGAATTCAACCTCATGAAATTTTTAAGGTTCTAGATTCAATCAATGATATCTAATTTTATCAATTTCCATGTATAAAAATTAATAGAGATCACAACGATGGATATTTACACGATTTTATATAAAGTTCTTCTCCTAATCATCTTTGTTATTCTCCCCAAAACTGATTATCCACTATAATATTATTATCAATTACAATTACCAATATAGATTCACTCTATATTTCTATGAAATACTCCAAAGAGGTTCTTTATACTACATCCCATTATGTTATCTGAATCCACACAAGCCTACTCCATAATCCTCACTAGAGACTTCTTCTCCTGAATCGTATTAGTGGTTTCTCCTTCTCCCAGCTCAAACTGAGAGGATTTTCCTTTATTCAAGGCTTGAATAATTTTAGGATTATTTTTTTCATCTTCCTAGATTATCTTTCTAAATCACACCTTCTGATGTGCCTATTCAAGTACCTTTTAAAATATTTCTGGTCTTGTTCACAAATCATTTATCACCAATATTTGATTAGTTTCCTCATTTCAATAATATCGATAAATTCTTCTTTATGTATTCTGAAGTCCCAAACATAATAAATGTGGGAAGGTGGTTCACACAACTTATTCAATAATATTATATACAGGAATTATTTTTCACAATATCAAACCAATATGCCTTTTTAATTTCTCTATCTTTATCTGTGTATGCATGTTATAATGCATGGTTCATGAACATTGAACATAAAAAATTATCATTCTCATTATTTTTTATTATTTATGAATAAAATAATTTAATATAATATATTTAGAATATCCATTTAATTTTATTATTATATTTTTCTTCATAATAACATGATTTTTATAAATGATGGTTTGTGGGGTTCATGGAATGAATGGGTTGCACGCAAGGCTTGTCCTCTTCTTCTTTCACATGACCAAGAAAGGTTCAACCAATCTATATTCCTTTACAAATAGACTTAGGGTGATCATTTTAGGTTTATGAAATATATATTCCATTCCTTCACATAATAAAAGTATGTATCTCCTCATTCCTTTTCATGAATATTTCATATGATATCTCAAGGTCTTTCCATATGTGCTTCACATGACCTGGAAACTATCTGTTGGTTCTTTCGTGTGGTAAGATGAATTTATGTGGTTGCCTTCCAAATAATGTTTCTCAAAAAATAAATTTCCCATATAATGGATTCAATAAATATCATTCACATGAAATAATTTATTCAAGTGTTTAGCTCGAGTTTCTTCAAAAAAGAAATTGGTGATTCACAGGATGACCTTTTCTTGAAACTAATTATGTCCGCAATTTCATTCCCAAATGTATTCTCAAGATCAATATAGTTATAGGATAATCCTTCACATAACCATATTGGTTTATATAATATCCTTCAAGTGTTTAATACAAAGTTTTTCTTTTACTTTTCATGAATGAATTACATGAGTAACATGTTTTCATGAGATCTCTCAGGGTTATTTACTAACCGAACTCTCAACTGATCCTCAAATAATACTGTAAATTTTACACCACCTATATCTAATTTTCTGTCATGTCATAGACTCATTAAATTCATGATGATATTAGGATCTCATGAATTTTGATATTTTTAACTTCTCCATACATCGCTATAATGATCATGTGGTCACATGATTTCTTCACATCATCACTTCAATGATCATGTAATACCTCAATGTAAATCCTAATAATAATCTACAATAACTCTTGAAATTATTCTAAAAAATGATATAATCTTCTCGTGATCAATGATATGTTCATATTCATGCAATATCATCATGGTTATCTCCTTATTATCATGTGATCCATGAACATCACGTGATGTCATGGGGATTGTCTTTTATTTGAAGACATATTCCTATGATGTCTCATTGATTATCGCCATTCAGTCATGTGATCTTAATATCACCACATGACATCATCATGTTATCACCTCATGTGATCATCAATTTTTTTCAAGAGATGTAATGCATGAAAAACTAAGTCTCATTCCCAACTTTGACTATATCGTTTCTTATTTCCTTTGATTTGGTTAGTGTACATGTCATCAGTTTTCATGAGTTTGATTCTATTTCACCAATGGAGATGATCAATATTGAAGGTCAATTTTGAGATCCATGAGAGGTTGAAGATGACGTGTACTATGATTTAACCTTAGAGATTAAATTGATCTGACAGATAGTGTTCTATCCATATTTTAAATGACAGAGGAACAGTAGTGAGGGCATGCTTGTCCCACATTGGACTTGTGCTGTGTTTGGTCCATAGTTTATTACAAATTCAGTGAATGGTTAATTTCTTAGATTGATTCATGGGATCAGTACCCATCCTTCCTTACACCCACACCTCATGGACCGTGCCTCACCTGTACAGGCCCATCGACACTTTCCTGGAGTAATGAATCCTACAAATGAATCCTATACACGAGTGTGCTCTTGTGGGACTATACATAGTCCAAAAACACCTTATCTAATATTTGGATTCCCTTTTTAGTCTCCCCAATAGGGGTTTACACTCATGTACCCCATAATTTCGTTGAGGGATTTACCTTGGGGGCATATGGTTGGACCCTATTTTTTATGTGAGGCCAACTAAAAATACATATAAAAACAAATCCTTTATTAAATAATATTATGAGAAAACTATTCATATTACTCATAAATAATGTAACTAAAATTTTCATATCCTCTTTAAAAAACCCTTCACGTAATTACCATTCATGAAAATATTCTTGTACATATTTTAGTAAACAAAGTTTCATCAAAGACACAAGTGTTTGGAACTTAATATCACATTAAAAATTTCATGGATAACATGGAAAGTTTTCCTAGAATTGAAACCAATTCCATTAACTGAATCAATAACAACACTCTAAGAATCATCACTTCATCCACCGAAACATTTTGACTTACTATTAACAAATGAAACCTGGGACCAGCATCGAGACTCAATGTAAGGGTTTTCTTAATTAATTTTCTATCCACTGGGTTATCCTTGTACTTCATTGACTATGTTATGCCATGATTATGTTTGAAATTCCCTATGATATTATTTTTTTTGTTTCAAACTATTTTATGTGGTTTTATAGTTTTTACACATAATAATATCTTTGATTAATTCTATTATCAATGATATGATCTTTGTAAGGATTATTTATCTCAATATTGTTTTTTTGTGATAAGTCTTATATTATCAAAATACATCCTTTTATAAGTTGTATATGATAACTATTGAGATATTATATCATGATTTACTCTTTTATCAACATATTATATCATGAATTACTCTTTATAACATATATATAGTCACTTATATTAGATTAGTTTCCCCAAGGTAGAAAATTCATGGGCTCATTCTTTCTTCTGATGATAAAGTCTTGACCGCACTTATTATTTAAAAGTAGTGCACACAACTTCTCCAAGAGTATTTATATTAAATAAGGATATTTCACAATATCAACTCATTCAATATTCTATATTCCTCAAACACTGTCAAGTCAAATATAATTTTTAATAATATTATAGCTAGATTTAGTATAAAAAATATACACTCCTTGTATAGTATTCCAATTTATTTTTATGTTCATTAAAAAATTATTGAATAACATATATATCATTTTTCGAACTATCTACAAAATAATATATTTATTTGTGAACTGATGTCTGTATTCACATATACTCCTGCATACTAATTTCAAACACTATTATTTTTTTCGATCATATCTCAATATATGAGAGAAATGATAATTTCTCAGAAACTTTTCTCCATTGAGTTACATCTCAAACTTATCTCACACCTCACTTTTATACCACCTTCATCATTATTTATCTATGAATAAAACCATAAAATTTTAAGCATCAATGCAGTGATCACCAAACCAGTTATCGCATTAAAATTATGTTATCCTGTGAATAAGTTTTATAAATAGGTTCAATACCATGATTTATCATTATCAGAAAGGCATATCCACATAATACAAAAACATAATGGTATTTGAATATTGTCACCGCATATGGCATGAATGGATATTCAATTGGAACTTCCTGAATCAATCATCAATTATCCAAGATTGGGAACAAAATGATATTTTTTTGGATGCCAACTCAACAATCCTCCTTCAAATCCAATCGTAAAATAGTAACATCACATCTGCAAAGGATAGGTTCACCAAGTACTGTATGTTATCTAACATACAAATCACCCCCAAAGCATCACCACAAAGAAGCTTCTTATTTTATATTTTAATTTATCATCAGAAAATCTAACCACCACAATGCAGCTTCCTATATAGTATATACCTTCTTAAACAACTATGTTTGAACCACTCCTCATCCACATAGAACCTTCCCAAACCACTATCCAAAAATCATTCTTCATTCAAGTCACAACTTCAAAAACCATTTATTTTTTTAGTACATTGTGAATATATTTCTTTTAAAATCCTGACGTGTTATGGAAGATCCCACATGGAAGTTGACCATTTTTTAGTTTTCTCTACAAACCCGATCCACGAGAAGAATTTTTTGCTAATGGTTTTTCATGGGGAAGAAGAAGATAACTCCCATGATGATCAGATGGATCATATTTAAATGGGGATATCAGATTGGATGGAGGATGCAATTAAAATCTTTTAAATTGATGGGTGAATAGTACCCATGAAGCACCATCCCACATAGAACTCTTCCTATGAAGGGTCTGTGGTATAAGAATCAAGCCACACCTTTGAGTGGCCATAAATTAAAACCCCCTCCAGTATTTCCCCATACCATCCTTCTACCATGTCTCCCCACATGATGGTGTCACCTCTGATCTATGCGCCCTCTGGGCCTTATACATGGGACCATGTGGGAGCACTCCTATTCTTACACATGCCTCCTACTGAATTCTCTTGGGCTAGTTCCCATGGATGTGATCAACCCTTTGGGTCAAACATATGGCTGAGGTTGAGCTGGCTCAAGATTTCACTTATGTTGGACAATTTCTAATGTTTACCACATTAAAATTATTAGAAAAATATCCAATTAAATAAATACAATTATATGCCAATAAAAACTCCATAACCCCAGTTTTCAGGTAACACCCTTCTTTCAACGCATCAAAAAATTTATTATTTCATGGTATTAAAATTAATTACACATTCATTAATAAAACTCCTTCGTATATGGATATCTTTCCAAAATTCTTCTTCATGAAAATACTTTTTCCTTGGACTTCACATTATTTAACTAATGTGAAAACTCCTTGTCACATGTGTTTAATATCTGAAGATAAATTCAAAAATCATCTTAGTTGGTACCAAGAAGAATTATCAAAGCATGACATCCAATTCCATATGATGAATAATTTTCCAAGCATGACATCCAATTCTATAAGATATATCTATAACAATTATATATACATCACCTCTTTATACATAAAAATTCTCCAATAATAACCACTTCAATCACCACCATCTCCTCACTTCAAGGATCCTTAACTCCCCATCAAATTCTTCCACATATAAAAATTTATGATATTCTGATATTAAATATAACAATTATTTATCAATCTTGAACATTTTCTCTTCAATATCCCCCTTTGTATTTGTTCTTGATACATCTTCACTTTATAAAGTGAATATTTTTCTCTAAATAATTGACAATAAATTCAAAGGGTATGTGTGGTCTTCTCATAGAATATTTATTTTCAAAAACATTTTCTCTCCCTTATATAAAAATTTCAACAACAATTATAAGAGAGGAATGATATCGCCTGATTTTGTTAGTAAAGAGACTTAGTTAATCTACTCTAAGTATATGAGGGGTAACCAGGTGTAGAAAACAAGAGAGTTAAAACAATGTTTGTCTAAGAAATTCATAAAGTACCATGCATATGAAATCGTTCATAGAAAATTTAAATTACTCTTTGATGGATTTAAAATAATCTAATTTATCAATGAAAAGACATATCATAAACACACTTGAACAAACACATTACAAGGTTCAAGTGAAATAGATGTAGCTCTCTATTTTACTCATCTTAACATAAATCAAGCACTTACCCTTAGTATATATGATTTATTTAATTAATAACAAGTAATGAATTTTTTATTTTCATACATCAGCTTACAATTTTATAAATCTATTTAGAGGTTTCACATTCACTGTGTATTGATGATTTAACATCATTATATCATGAATTATCCCCACAAGTGATTAATCAATATCCTTTAATTCTCAACATGTTAGTACAACAACATTCATATATAATGAAATAAAGTGGAACCACTTTATTTCTAAAAAATTACATTCATAATGAAATCTTCCTCTAAATTTTGACTTATTATTCATTTTAGGTAGTATAAAAGGTGTGATCGATCTTTATTCATTGGTTTACATATCTGATGTGAATGTTCATTCCTTTCTATAATCATGTGCATTGGTTTTAAAATTCCATATATTACTCAGGATTTCAGTTTAGGTTGGTAAAATTTTTATACAATGTTTTTTACCATTCCTAATTTGTTAATACCTTTCACACTAAATTATTTTCATGTCATCATATGTAGATAAATTCTTATCAAGGTAAACATCTTAAATTTTCACCACTTCTGTTCCTTTTACCTTAGTGAATTTATATTTATTATCTATTTTTATCCTTGGAAAGCTGGTTAAGCTAGATAACTAAAAATTATTTCTTTATGTTTTCATATTGTTATAGTTTCTCAAAAAAAACACCAGTGATTTTTCATTCCTTCACAAACTATATTTTTTTCATAGTTACATTGTTTGAAATTTTACATAGTTTTTTAACTCTACATTTCTCAACTTTGTTACCTTCTTTACCATATCTTCCATAAACTTCCTTCAGTCATTTAAATTTGTTCTTTGTTAATAGTTTAGATGTTTTATTGGTCATATGATTGTATTTATAGTAATTTGATCTAATTTTTTCATCATTTCACTTTGTGGGATAACTCTACATTTCTCAACTTTTTTAACATAACCATGTCTACAATAATCTTCCTTCAGTCATTAAGATTTATTATGTGCGGACAGTTTGGATGATGTATTGTTCATAGGATTCACTTTATAATAATTTGATAACATTTTTTCATCATTTCTCCCTCATGATTAATGCCTCCTTATAAGTAGTGACATGTTTTACCAGTATGAATAATATTTATGAACAAACACTATACAACACTAGAAATAGCCAATGAACCTTGATCTTCTAGATTGATGAAAATTATACTGTGAATATTTTTTATATCTTTTCATAGAATTTGGGTGTTTCTTCATTGGAGGATAACTTATAGTTGAATTAGTCTGATGATTCATTAGAAAATATTTTTTCTAATTTGTTTCTTTTATTCCTTCTAAATTTAGTCTTCCCTCTCAGGCCTGCATTATCAGAAATAACAAATGTACATTGAGATTCATTAGAAAAAAAGTTTTTATATGGACCCTTATTCTCAGTATATTTTTATGATTCACCCTTAAGATAAATATCTTTAATGAAGTCTTATTTCTCTCCATAAACATACATTATGATAAAAGGAACATAGACTATGCCTTAGATAATTCTACATCTTTCTTAGAATGTTTTTCTTCGTGATCATTCACAATTTTATCAAATTTATCTATCTTCAACATTTTTTTGTTCTATAAAAATAACATGGTATCATATTTGATGAATTATTCTATTCTTAATGAATTTTATTTGGAATAATTTAGTCTTATTTGAATATTATCCATATTCCTTAGATATTCCCTTATCTCATTAAAATATTTCTCTTATTTCTTAACACGTTCTTCACATTACTTTTTCAATATTATTTTATATTTATTAATCTTCATGATATTATCAAGTGTAACTTATAGATTATCTTTCAAGTATGATTATAGCTCAATTCTCTCTTCACCTTCTATACCTTCTAATTGTTCCTTAGCTATTTTGGTTTTTCCCATAAAACACTTCTGATTTCTATAGGTTCATTCATCTTCTATCTCATTTCATGATGACGAGGATTCATTTATTTCCTTTCTCATCATATTACCTCTATTTTTATTGGATTAATTCTACTTTTTCAATTTACAGTTACCTTTTTAATATTTCTTATACTTTTTATTGATGTGGTTTTCTTCTCCATCAAATTAAGTGACATTGGATTTCTTCATTGGATAGTCATATGAAAAATGTCCAAACCCATGAATATTGAATTACTTTAGTGGATTATTCACTTTTTCTCTTTTATATGAATTATAAATCCTTTCAAACAAGTATTTTATTTTATTTTAGTCCTCTTTATCTTCCTCGTATTTAGAACCACTTGACTCTAGTTTCTATTCAACAGTAGTTTTAGATTTTATCATCCATTAAAATCCATCACATACTTTTATTTCTTATTAAAATATGGTATATTTATAATTTCATATCCTAGGAGAATGTTATGAAGTAAATCCCATGATATTTTCTCTCAGTCATCTAGTGCATAAACTTTTGAATCAAATCTATTTGGAGTGATTATCTTCATCTTCTTCATAATGGTTGAATAATCCAACATATCGCCTAAACCACTTATGCTACAAAAAATATAATTTAATCTAGTAAAGTATCAATCAACACTTTTATCATAACCCATTTTAATATCCCAAATATCATTCTTCATATTTACATCTTAACTTCTTTAGTATTAATGTTTCCTTCATAATTGCATCTCAGTTTATCCTAGATTCCTTTGTGGTTTGGAGACCCATCACTATAGTGTATACCTTTTCTAATAAATCCATTGGAATTTCATTTTGAGACCTTACACCCATCTCTGGGTTATTAATTTAATTATAATTCATAGAAAAATTCTAAATTTAGGGTGGATGTCCCACTGTAACTGCATCTATCACTTATACCCAAAATGACAGGAGATACGGTATCATTGCATTTTTCACGCATGATAGTTCTCACTATTAAATTTTGGAATACCCATGAAGTCTGATAAATTTTTATTCTCCATCCTTATAATTATATTGGATCTTTCATAGGTGACATTCCCTCTGATACCAATTTATTTTCCCATATCAGTGTGAAATCACAAGTTAGGGGAGGGGTGAATCAGTGATCCCTTAGTCTTTTTATAAATTGTTTATTTTCAATTAAACCACTATGGGTGGTTAAATACTTGATACACTATTCTTGTGTTTCTCAACCTTACCTTGAATAATTTTTTAAATAATAATTTATAAAACACAAGGATTTATAGGGTTCAATACAAATACCAACTACATTCCATGTTGGTTATTCTCCCCAACACGAACCCTCCACTATAATATCATAAACAATTAAAATGTTAAATATAGAGTCTCATTGTATATCTATTAAATCCAAATAGGTGTTTACTTTTACTGATTCCCATGGATTTGATGTAATACATACTAGCCTTCTCCAGAATGAATACTAGAGACTTATTCTCCTATGTCACACAAGAAAATTCTTCTCTTGAATCCACAATGAAAACTTCTTCCTTTATTCAAGTCTTGATCCACTATTGGTTTATCTTTTTGCCTTATTCCACATGATGTTTGAATCAAACATTCCCATTTACTCTTCATTAATCTTTTCAATGCTTGCTGGTCTTTCTCACAAATATTTGATCACCTGTATCTGACCAGTTTCGAAAGTGAAACAAATGCTTTGGCCAAATCGGTAATATGACCATAAAGTCCAAGCCTCACTTATTATGTAAAAGTGGTGCAAAAAATACTAAGATTGTTTATATGAAAGAAGGATCATGAAAAATATATACTCAGTTAGCCTCCTTGAATCCTCAAACAATGTCAAGATGGATAAAAATTCTTCTGATATTCTGCCTAGCTTATTTCTATTAAATATATGTTTCTCATATTGTATGTCAATTTTTTATGTACATTAAATAATTATGGAATACTATATTGATAATTCAGCGAACTATCTTCACAATAATATATTTCTTCTTGAACAGATGTATGCACACACATATACTCCCGCATAATTATTGTAAATAATTTTACTATTTTGTGATAAGTTCACAATTTGTGATTGTCAAAAGAATTTCTTAGAAAATTTTCTCTATTGAACTACAACAAACTCTTTTCTCACATCTCACTTTTATATCACCTTCATCATTATTTATTTGTGTGTAAATCCATCAATTTATAGGCATAAATGAATTTTTTATCAAACCAGTTATCGCATGAAAATTATGTTATTGTGTAAAGTAGTTTCTTAAATAGGTTAAATACCACGAGCTATCATTTTCCACAATAAATATATAAATAATAATAATAAAACAGTATGATATTATCATACTCTCACTACACATGGTATGCATGGAGCATCACTAGGTACTACCTACATCAATCATCACTTCTCCAAGCATGGTTGAAAACTAATATTTTCTTGGATTCTACCTCAACAGTTCTCTTGAATAGCCAATCGCAAACCAGTATCATATCAACTACAATGGAGAGGTTCCCCGTGTACTACATGGAAGTCCACATACAAATCAGCCACAAAAAATCAATTCAAAGCGGATTCTTATTTTCATTTTCATTTGATCACGATATAATTTAACCATCGCAAAGCAGCTACCCAAATATCATATACATTCATAAAACAATATTTGTGAACCACTCTTTATCCATGTATCACATTCACAAACCACTTTCTAAAAATAAATATTCATTCATCAAGAACCTCCAAAAACCTTTTATTTTCATTTTGGTACATTATACTTATCCATTTTTTCAAACACCTAAAGTGATATGGAAGATATTGGGTAGAAGTGATCCATTTTATGGTTTTCTCTACAAACCTCATCCATGATAAGAATCATGCACTTAGGGTTTTTTCGAGGGTAGGAAGAAGATAAATCCCAAGAATATTGGATGGATCATATTTAAATGGAGAGATCAAATCAAAAAGATGAAATAATTTATATCTTTTTAATCGATGGGTAAGTTGTACCCACGAAGCGTCATCCCACATCAAACATGGCATATGAAGGGGTCATGGCATAATAATCATGCCACTCCATTGAGCATCTAGAAATCCTTACCCACTCTAATATCACCCCATACAGTTACGTAGTTTTTCCACCTTTCATGGTGGATCTTCCTCAACTCCATGTTCAATTTGATTCTTATACATGGGCTTATGCAGGTGTGCTCCTATGACTATCCAGGTCACTAACTGTCTTGACCCAAGTTGGTTCCCTCGTTCAAGGTTGACCCTTTGGTTCCCACATATAGCTGAGTTCAATCTTTTTATGGATGGCCCTTAGGGTAAAAAAATTAGATATTCCCCATTAAAATACATAGAAAAATATCCATGTATAGATATACAATTCCATGCCAAGACAACCTTCTTAACCCAATTTTTCATGTAATACCCAGGTTTATAAACATCATATAGTTTATTATTTCATGGTATTAGAATGAATTACTCATGAATTAATAAAAAATATTATTGTATAGAAATATTTCAGAACATATTCTTAATTAAAATAATTTTTTCATAAACTTCACTTGATGAAACCAATGTGAAAACTTTTTAGCACATGTGTTTAATCTTTGAAGATCATTTCAACAATCATCACAGTTGGTACCAAGAAGAATTTTCTAAGTGTGACATACTTTACCATATAAATATGAATTTTCTAAGCATGAAATCCAAGGAAATAATATGGATCCATAATAATTATCTAGGAATCACCCCTTCATCCATAACAATTATCCAAGAATCGTCACTTAAAGAATCCTGAGCTCCTCAAATTAATCACCAACATCTCCTCATATAATTCAACCATATATATTGACATTATGATATACTGAAAACAAATACAACATGAATTCATCAATAATGAACTTTTTCTGTTGAATTTTTTATATCAAGCAAGTACCTTCAAGATATATCACATTAATCCAAATGACAACTCATTAGTTCAGGTAGATATATTCATCATCCATTGCATGAGATATATATTCATCCAATAAAAGGATTTTATCTCCAACCCATCTCCTTCAATGTCTGGGGTCAAATGTGTTGATTCAAGAGTACTGCTATAATGGTACTCTCCCTACTACAAAGGCTTCATTACAGTCCCTCCACTTTATAAATCACCACCACTTGTCCACTCAATAATGGTTGGAAGTTCAGAAGTCAATGGTCCTAGTAGCCATCACAAACTATTTTTTGATATTATCCCAAAAATGAAATAATGATCTTATCCCTTTCCATAGGTAGGCTGATTAAGTGGTCTCTAGTGACTTCTTCTCAGCGAAACAAGGGTCCCTCTTAAGGTCTCCTACACCCTGTTGCTTTTTTCAACATTGTGTAGCTCAAGATCCCCTCGATGAAGAGGAAACCAACACATGTTCTCCATCCTAAGTCATTTATACTCAAGACCCTAGGTTTGAACACATAAAATGATAAAAAAATAATCTAGGATAGGCCATTATTCTTCTTCCTATTGAAGAATCCTTTAAATCAATAATCTGGAAAATTATGAGTTGATGCAAATCCCTGCTCATATATATCAAGCCCATTATTAAAATACATAGAAAAATATGAGTGGATGAAAATAAATTCTCTTACATATCAATATCATCAATAAAATATGATGGCAATTGTGTATATTCATGTCACTTGTTGCACATATATGGCCCTTCAGTCAAATATGACGGAAAACTAAAAGAAGATACAAATATATGATCATACATATCAAGACCCTTTGTCAAATATAGAGAAAACCTATGAGAATATTCAAATCCCTATTCATAAATATCAATCCCCTTAGTCAAATACAATGGAAAATGAGTAGATGAAAATCCATGCTCATAAAAATCAATCTCATTAGTCAAATACGATGGAAAATAAAGAGATTGAAATCCCAGATCGCACATATCAAGTCTATTAGTCTAATATGGTAGAAAACTATGAGGAGATGAAATTACCTTCTCATACATATCATTCATGTTTTTCAAATACAAGAAAAATGAGCAGATAAAAATCCTAGATCGTACGTATCAAGCACGTTAGTCAAATATGGTGGAAAAATATGAGCATATGAAAATCATCGCTTCGACATATCAAGCTCGTTAGTGAAATACGATGAAAAATGAGCACATAAAAATACATTCACACACATATTAATATCATAAGTAAAACATAGAAGAAAAAAATAAATGAAAATCCATGCACACACATATGAAGCATGTCAGTCAAATATGATGGAAAACTATGAGAAGATTAAAATACCTACTCGTACCTATCAAGCCTATCAGTCAAATAATGTCGAAAAATGTAATATTTAAATCTATTCTCATATATATCAGGCCCGACAGTCAAATATGGTGGTAAAATATGACCAGATTCAAATCTTTACTATAGAATATCATGTTCGTCAGTCGGATATTGTAAAAAATTAGTAGATAAACATCCATTATCATACATATCAAACCCATCAGTCAAATACAATTGAAATCTATGATAAAATTTAAATATTTGATCATACATATCATTACCATAAATCAAATATTGTGGGAAACAATGAGTATATTAAAATCCATGCTCAATAATACCAAGCATGAACTTCAAATATCGTGGAAAATGAGTAGATGCATATCCCTGATCACACATATCAAGTATGTAAGTCAAATATGGTGGAAAATATGTAGATAAAAATATTAACTCTCACATATCAAGCATGTCATTAAAATATGGTAATAAAAGTGTATATGAAAATTCATTCTTGCACATATCAAGCTCATTAGTTAAATAAGGCAGAAAACAAGTAGATGAAAATCCATGCTCGAACATATCAAGACCACCAGTCAAATACTTTCGAAATTAGAGGACATATTCAGTGTTCCTCATCTATGAACCAGGGGTAGAATTATATTTTATCCCCACTATAGAAATGTGATTATATCCCCATTACTAATAAGAATGTTTCTCATCACATCCTCAGAATGATGGAAGGTCATACATGAATTCCTAACCAAGTCTTGTAAACATGAAAAAATATAATCTCATTAAAGGAAATAGCTAGGATTCGGGACCATGACCCCCCCATGTAGGGAAACTCACTTTTCAAATAGTAAGTTCACTCCATAATAGGCATACATTCATTCTCTCATCTAGTAGGGTAATCAGTAACATTCCATGATAAATTGACAATTGGATTGGGAAAAAATTACCATTCCAACTGGTGATTACAGACACATTACAGGGGATACTACATGATAAAATTCCTCATGTTCAAAAGATCAATTAACAAGATTTCTCACTCCTTACTAGACAAAATATGAGAAGGAAATCATATTCAGAGGTTCTTTGAATGATAGAGCTAGTCGTGCCTTAAACCCTGTCCACAACTGGTGACACTCCTTCTAAATTGGAAGATAGTCACAAGAAATTTTCAACCTCTAAACCACCTCTATACCATTTCCATGATTATGAGACCCCTACAATCCCAACTTCTTACGAAAAAATAATCTACAAGCACCCATTTTTGGCTGATCAAATGGAGGAATACAGGGTAGTAAAATTGAAAAATATAATAAGAAAAATGGATAGGGATAATATACCCATTTTTTGGCCCTCGTATCATTATAATTTTAATATTATGTAGGTATTTTCAGAGTAATTTATACACATCACCTCTTTAAATCTCTAGAAAAATTGTCACCACCTTAATGAGAAGACCTTTGCTTATGATGGGTATATAGAACATGTTAATGTATTGGGGAAGCTTCGTCATCAAATAGACTTGTAAAACCATCTATCTACATGATGACCATGATCATAGAACTAGTGGAAATATCATAAATATAATGCCTTAATGAATTTCATAAATTACATCACCTAATCATTGACTTCCAACCTAGTGTTCATATCTAACGATGGGGTGAACCATGATCTCTATATTTCACCTCAATCTTGGGTAAGAAAAATCAACTTTATGTGAAAACCTATAATTTCATTGCTCTAGGGTGGATACCAGACAATCCCCCTGCTCAAGAGAGATATAATACATAACATTAATTATCCAAGAATAGTTCTCAAAATCATTAGGCCCGATAAGAGAATGAAAAAAAAATCCTAAACCAAGTGACTGATAACACTAAGCAAGCATCTCACTTAAGGGCGGCCAATTAGATGGAACTATTAATGTCCTCAAAAGTGAGCAGTTTATGTAAAAACCCTAAATTCCCCCCAAATGATTCTAAAATAAGGATACACATGATAAGAAGAGTAGTGGAAGTATCCAACTCTATTTTAGTATGGGATTATCCCCATCCTATAAGGATAGGGTATTTTTTAACATAAAATTCCCCCTCAATGCCAATAAATTCAGCCTAAGGAATGATAATAAAGGAACAAGAGTGACCCCAACCAATAGGGATGGTGTAATTTTTACCAAAAAACCCCCTTTTTAATGAAAATATATCATTCTATGATTTGGGTGAACACCAAGAAATGATGTTTCCCAATTCATATCATCTCACGATATGTGTCTCTCTTATGGTATATATATGAAAAGGTTTTACAGTGGTTCCCAATGGTTTAATCTTCTCCAATAGTCTCATTTATGCCGATGTAAAGGAAGTAAATTGCCCAATAAAGAAAACTAACAACGCTACTATCATTAAATGGTTAATATGTCTCTTACAATTCATTATGTGTTAGTGAGCGTCATGTGGGTAAATATTGCGGATAGAAATGATGATGATGCCAATGTAGAGAATCTAAGAGAGGATGGTTCCACCCGAAATATGATCCACACTAAGGAAAAGGATAAAGGTGTGTGTACCTGGAACCAGAGACTTTTCCTAAATCTAGTGATTCCATCATCCAATCCCCTACTCCCTCTTTAGAAAGATCCACTAAAGGAATGGTTAATGTAAATTATACATAAAACCCATCTTCTGGAGAGGTTGAAGCCCTCACCCTCAAAGAAATATTTTCTCAGTTGGTGGAAGAGATGAAAATATTAATAATAATCAATGTTTAATTCCTATGAAGTAGAATTACTATCAAATATATTCCATAAGAAACCCCTCAACTCACAAAATTAGAAGGTGTGCCTCAACAATGATAGTTCTCCCTTATTAATAAAGCAATGTCAGGAAATCTGATCAACCATTTTCATGGACCATCAATTTAACTACACCTAATTATGGAAAGATTTCAAGAATTCCATCGATTAAAAAACAAATAGAAAGGATTCAGAAAACACATAAAAAGATTCCCCCTTTTGGACTTTAGCAGCTGATGTTGGTGGATCCAGTGTGTCATGTCCTTCCCCTTCATTCCCCTATTCATGTTCCTATTCTAATAAACATTAATTAAGGGATTTTCAACACCATAAAATTATTGGAGTATTGATTGGAATATGTGGAAGAGAGACGTGAAATAGTATAGCTATAACAAAAACCTTACCCTAAATAGGTTACGAACCACCAGCCCCTAAAAAATTAGGATCTCCATTTTTTCAATTAATAATGAATTAGGATACATAGAATATAATTTGACACACTTTACATCCCATTGTGATCCCATGATGGGAACCCCTTTTCAACAAGAAGTAGTGAATCTTGGATTCTTATTACAACCCCTGTAAGGGTTGGCCTTCATATGGTACACTAATATTCTATCTCAGTCAATCACGGGATGGAAAGATCTTCATTATAAATTTATCTTTCATTTCATCTCAACACTAAAAAATAAAATGATCTTTTACCTATATAAATTAAAACAATGAGATAATAGGAGGGAATTGGATTTCATTGCTAGATTTAAGGGGATAACTTATTCCTTGAGCCTACAGCTTTCCCAAAAATATTTGATTTCCCTCTATATATAAAACCTATTTGAAGAGTTGTTAAAGACATGCATCTCGGTCAGATATATAGGCGGGTTTTGGTATCTCATCACAATTGATCAATAAATGGAATATTACATAATGTTAAATCACCTTAATCCCGGAATGATTCCATCATCCCATGGAATATAATGAGAAAGGAAGAGGACAAAACTATCACCCTAAAGATCTCATTTTCTCCATATCCTACTACAAAACCTACACCATATTGTGCAGCACCCCCTATGTATCAACATAAACCTTTTTCATATCAGGATGATTGGAGGGGACTAAAGGAAAATAAGTTTGAGGAATGAAAGATTATGGTTTATTCATTTTGAGATAATCAATTCCATTGTTAATTCATACCTGTCAGAGCCCAAGAGGCCTGACCAGGTGCGTCTTGATGACCAGAAAAATTATTTCCCATTTCATTGGAAATTGGGTCACAGCATTTTGGAATTCATCATTTTCAAATACATCCTACAAAAAATTTTCGACTATGGTAATGTGGAGTTGGGGAAACAATTTTCCTAAATAGTGAATGTATCTAGAACTACTCTATAGGAAGGATGTGAGTACCAAGAAATTTCTATAAAATTCATGCATAAGTTTGATGATTTTATAACTCAAAAGAAAATCAACTAAAATCATGCCATCCTCTAAGCATAGTTGAGACAACCAACTATGCCCCCAATTGTATCTAAAATAGTACATCCAGTGTCATCATATCCAGAATCCTCAATAAGCTAGTCATTCAAGAATGGATCTAGCCATAATGGTGAGGATCCAAACTAAGAAGATGAACCTATATTAAAAAAATTATATTTGACACTCTTGGATTTTATACCCCCAGTTTCAAAACAATGAGCACCACCCCTCCAAATGGTATCACCATATTTAGTCAATAAGAATAAATCCTCATGAAATTAGGAATTAATATTTGGTTCTATTAATGTCATTCATTTAATAAACCCCTTATTTGATGATGAGTATGGATTTGAATCTGAGTTCCCTACAACCAATTGGGTAACTAGAGGAAGATTTCATAGGATCCAAGGAAATAGAGAAAGATACAGTCATGGAATAAATATTAATTCTAGCCAAGCCTCTACTTGGATAGTCAGTGATGTGGATACTCAGGGAATATCCTTTCAATGAGTTCAAAAAGAGTAAGGATATCATCCTACACATGAAAAAATTCACCCTGATGCAATAATCCATACGTACCAACCAGAAGAGAAACATGTGTATGATCAACCTCAGTAGGCAGGTAGGAATATTCGGTCTATAACACTACGAACTTGTGAACCTTCAAATCCAATTTTGAGGGTTGATCCATCTACATCCAGTACACCATCTTCTCAAGAACCTTTGAAATAGCATCCCCATGTTAGGAAGTGAAGGCCTTTAGGCCAAAAGTATGGCACCTTGAAATAATTATCCCTGATATCATCCATGTTACCAATGTTGGATTCCTAGAGATTATCAAAAGCTCTCAGGGAAACACTCATATAGGCTTTTTTAACCCCCCCCCATGAGGGTGAAGTCAAGTCTTATACTATTAAGGTTAATCATATGGAGACCGATCCTATAGAATCATACATGGTGATCTCCTTTATAGACCATGATTAAGATGTAATTATATAGAGACACATCAAAACCATGTATATATCTATAAAAATAAACAGTTTCAATGTTTGAAGTTGTTTTATTAACAATGTATTGACAGTTTATATCATTCCAGTATAGATAAATTTTTGTTTGGGATATAGTGAGACCAACCTATTTCTTTCTACACTAATGATATATGGCTATGAAAAAATGGTAAAAAATCAACTAGGCCAAATTAAGATTAGTTATTAGTTTAGGGACCTCATATCCAATATAGAATTTATGGTTATTTGGAAGGATATGGGATTTAATGTTTTTCTATAAGTCATTGGTTTCATCAACATGTGATAATCCCCTCATCATACCATCAATAACTCAAGTATTACATTAAGGGAGAATCATGACATTAAATTTTGGCAACGTCCTATTCGAATCTTCCGAATCTAATTATATTTTTGTAGGATTTTATTAGATGGAGGAAAAACAACCCATGGTTGATGATGTATCTTGGGTTGCTTCCCCAAATAGTCTCGAAATTACTTCAACCAACCCCTTAAAATAGCTCAGTGATCATTATGTGTTACCCATCAATCAAGTCGAGTACATAAGTTCAAACATGGATTCACATTTTAAAATTTTCATGATATCAGTCAAGAAAACAGAGTACAGTGGTAATTAAAATTCCATTCTCTCTTAAAATAGTGGTAAAATGTCATAAGAGAATTTCATCATTCCATCTCTTGAGTTTTGAAAAATCAATTATTTATTATCTGAGTTAAGAGTGGGAATCATATCATTTATAAAAAACAAATATACTCATTCTACATCCCTCATATATCCTTTGAACTTCAATAATACCCCACATTGTCAAACAGGTCATAATAAGTCACTTCATCTTCCAATTGTCAAAGTATTGTTTATACTTCTAACATAGAAGATTTTTCATTGTCACGTACTCCCCATATGGGTGAAATAGAAGATAAAGAAGAAAGATATGAAGATGTGGAGTAGGAGGACCTGGGTTATTCCCCTAAAGAATATGAGGAGGGTGTATCTATCACTATTGATGAACTCAAAGATATAAATCTAGGTACTAAAGAGGACCTATGACCCACTTTTATCAGTGTTTCCATATCATTTGATGAATAATATATATGAAACTACTTTATGAAAAAAAAATTGTGATGTGTTTTCCTAGAAATAAATAGGTATTTAAGGCCTTAATCCCAAGGGGAACTCACCACCTGGGATTTTTAGATAACCATTAGGGTTATAAATAGGTATCCAGAAGAGGACACCCAACCCACAATGACAAAATTGAATATGAAGTTAACAAAATCATCAAGGAAAAAATCATTGGGGAGTCCCAATATCCAATGTGGCTAGCCAATATAGTCCCCTTCAAGAAGAAGAATAAAAAAAATTGTTTTCATTAACTTTAGTGACTACAATCAGATCATTACAAAATATGATTTCATAGTCTTGATAGAAAAGATACTAATTGATGCGATGGAAAAATATCAAGACCTATAATTTATATACAGTTATTTGGGGGTATAATAAAATATAAATTTCCCATGATGAGGAATAATTGACTGCCTTTGAGGACCCTCAAGGAGTATTTTACTATCGTGTGATGTCATTGGCTTCAGCAATGATGGTGCTACATACCAATGTGTCGTACACTTCATCTTCAAACCATTCCTTGGGATGTTTTTTGAATTCTACGTTCAAGGTCTAGTGGTTAAATCTCAACAATGGTATAACCAAAATCCTATTCTCCAAACCTTATTCAAAAAACTATGATAGACAAGCCCAAAAATAACCCCTTTAAATGTTATTTTTTCGTTACTATAGTAAAATATCTCAGCTACATGGCATCAAAGTTGACCCTACTAAAAAAATTATATCCTTGCAATTTCTCCCCCTAAAAAACATAAATATTTAAGAGGAATTAATGGGAACATAGCCAAAATTTGGATCTTCATAGCCAACCTTTCAAGAAATTTTTTCCATTCACGAGTTTGATAAAAATATAGATTACATATCAGTGGGATCATGATTTCAATGAATCGTTTGAAAGTATAAAGAAATATATTTTGAGTCTTTTAGTAATGATGTCACCTGTTTAAAGAATACCACTCATCTTGTATATGATATCCCTATAGCAGTCACTTGGTGCCTTCCTAGCACAAAATAATGACACTAATAGAGAAAACAGTTTTTATTAACTCATATAAACCATGCTCGATGTTGAGATTCATTATTCAGATATCTATAAGAGTTGTCTGGTGCTATTATTTATAGTCTAGTAACCAAGTCACTATCTGTAGTATCATTAGGTCTTTTTTGGTCTCTTATAGTAGCCCACTCAAATACATTCTTAGTTGTCTAATGTTGATCAAGTGTCTTTCATGGTGAGCAATGATCCTATATCAGTTTGATATTCAGTTTGTGCCTCATAAAGGTGTAAATGGATAGGATTTGGAATACATCTTTGTAAAACATCTCTCATCGGAAATGCCTTAACATGATATTGAATTGCTCAATGATGATATTTTCTCTATTCCACAGGGACCCATGTATATGTTATTTATTTGGAAGGTGCATCTATAATCCCAACAGAGAAGAGGATGGAAGACCCCAAGATCAACAAATTGGGGTTAAGAGTCATGCTTATTTAACCACCAAGGATATCCTACAATACCCAATCATACCATCAGAAGGTTGCATGAATAATTAAGTATAATATCAGTACCTCATTATGTGGATTGATCTAGCACATCAGGTACAAGTAAATCACATGAAAATAATGGGATATTCAGAATTGGTCATCAATCAAGAAAATAGTGATTATTCCATAAAAAATATAGAGTTTATCTCCCTTATAAACTATTTACAAGTACTAATATAAAAATTCCCTTTGTATATGACATTGACTCACACCCCACACTCATAAAATGCCGAGGTGATCGCATAGCGATTAATTATTCAATTCCACCCTTACACCACTGTTTTAAACTAATTTTTCAGTGAATATTCAAAATATAATAATAAATTTCACTTAATGTTTTATTCAATGAATTAATTTTTATAACTATTAAAAAGTAAATTATACTTGTTTTGATATTTTCATTGAATGTGGAGGTGATTTGGAGGCTCGGAGATCATCTAGAAGACAAATGGCCCAAACTGCGTGGCATCCCATGGACATCTGTCCACTATTTTGAATAGTAAGAGAAATCTGTGGATTAAAATGGGATGAAATTTTGTGGGCAGGTCCATGATTTAATAGGATGCATTTCATCTCAAATACCCCAATCCTTATTTGGCTTCTAAGGGGCTCATATGAACTGATCTGTCCACGTCACTAAATATGCACAACGTCAAAAGTGGAACTCTGTAATATGTCAATATCACGAGCTGTAATTGTCTAAGTAATTCAAAACATTCGGTGGTGATAGTAAAGTTGTGGGGATACAAATTTCCAGTTTTTTCAAAATGGAGATTCGACTGTCTACTAGCCTAAAACTATCCTACAAGTTGTTCATAAAAATCTGGGTGCCCAAAACCACTTCCCATTTTGGCTATAAAAACGAAAATTTTGAACCCCATTTGTATGTTCAGAAAATAAGTGAAGCTCTACCATTTTGGAGTCCTATAGGATTCTTCTACTCATACTAGAAGTTTTGGAGGCCCCTATCATCATAGGGGGGCCAAGAATGAAGAAGGAGTTCCACTCGAGCTTCCTCCCTCTCCCGATGTCAATCTAAATGGTGGGTGTTCATTGTGAGGGAGCTACACACATGTAAAGGGAGTTTAAGAACATTTGATACTGGTATATTGATGTATTTTGGGTTTGATAATATTTCATTTAGAATTATCTTACTTTGATTTATCTTTGTTTGATTTAACCGAATGAAATTATCTTTACTTTTAACCAATCAGTGCAATGTTTTGAGTGCGTGACTTGTTTTGTTCCGATTGGACAACACAAGAATCCTTTTCTTCCCCAATTATTTAATATTTAAATTTTTTTGAAGCTATTATAAAATTTATGTAATCTAGACCTTGTCTATACAATTTTTATGCCATGGTTTGGCTCAACATGCTTTGATATAAGAGCTTGGAATGTAATCGGGATTTCGATTGATTTCAACCAAATAATTACATCAAACCTTAATTAATCTCCATGAACAATGAGCTTCAAATGTGTGTAGTGAACTCAAAATGAACCACTTTTATCTCATAATTAATAAACACCACCTTTTATTTCCAACTATTAAACTATTTAATTAAGTCATTTCTTCCAAAAACTATTTTCAAAACCACCCCAAATTTAAGTACTTCTTATTAAAAACACACACTCTAAACCCACCAATGCTCCTTGAGAGATAACCCAGGGTCTACCCTAGACAATAAATCAGCCATTAAATCACAATCAGTTGGCCACATAATGACCATGTAGTCAATAGGAAAACATCCTAGTGAATTTAGCAATATCTCAAGCAAATCTAGACCGAGATGCAATAGTCATCAACATTGTGCATCACCAAATGGTATCCCCTTCTGTTCAAGTCAACATAGAATATATCAACAAAATTTAGTCCCAAAAAAGAACTATATGGTCCTACCACTGGGTGGATGATACATATTATGGATTTACTTCAAAATATAGAACTCTCATTGAACATATTAGAGAAAGAGAAAATATACTTTCGAGAAATTAACTTTGTTTTATATTCTAGCATAAATCATCAAATGGTCCTTTATAAGTGGGACATTGATGGGGTCCTTCTCAGGTGAATTGATGGAGTGAAACTTTATCCTTCATTAATTATGTTCACACTATAGTTTTTGACACCCACTAGTTAGGGATCATGTTTTCTCATCAAATTAGGAGTCTTTTATACTACTATCCCGCTATGATGAAAGACTGCAAAAAATTTACTAAAAAGTGTCATTCCAGCCAGATACATGCCAAATTCATTCACCAACCCCTAGAGTTTCTTCACAATGCCAAATAGGCCTGTCCATTTTCCATATGGGTAATAGACATTATAGGACCATATATGTAATTTCCTAGATTTTTCATTTCTTATTTTTAAAATATTATATGGATTATTTTCAAGACCAGGCACTAAGATGGCGTGCAATTCCTAGTACGAGTGTGCTAATAATAAATTTTGAAATAAATTAAATATACTAAATAGAACAAAAATTCAATTTTCATGAAAAAATTATATATCTTATAAATGAGTATCTGGATCAGAAATATAAGGGCACTATTGAGTTCAGAATAGAGATTTTATCTTAGATGTTACTTAACATTAGTCAATGTGGGCTATTTGTGAAAAATTTATCATGGTCATAAAATGAATAAAATAAATTTAAAAAATATTTTCTTTTTTTCATTGATGTTGTTATGGTTTTTTATTAAAATGGATGATTATGTTGGAAATATATGGTAATTTGCATACCCCTGGAGATGTTGGAGGACCATTTGAGAGATCTCTAGAGAATTATCTTAGGAGAATGACGAGGGGTCAAGATCGGATCACAGGTCAATTCACCAACAAAATTTGTGAACCTCTTCAATGAAGGAAAAAAATTATTATTCATCAAAGATCAATCCATCTCTATGTACGATGTTTGTTTTATGTGGGTTATTCCCCATTATTCAGTTCTATGATGAACACAAAGAAATTGACGAACATATTGTATTTCAGATTAATCGCCTTGTGAGATGTAGTTTCATTTTGTGGGGATTTAATAGGAGAAATTATTTTGATTAAATTTTTGATGGATTATATTATAGTTCTAATAGAAATGAACCAATGTCTACATGAACATCGATTGAGGTTCATTCTTATTGATTGATTTATGCCTTCCGCCCCCCCCCCCTCCAATTCCACAATTCACCATGGGCATTCTATGTTTGGCCTAGGGTTCGGAAAGACTCGATCGATTGATTGTTGAACACCCATTTCATGGTGAAATGATCCAATGTCAACTATCTGGTATCATAACAACATGATTGAGGTGAGATTGTGGTTTTGGAAGAGAATCAAATGACATATGATTCATGTTTTCGTGTTCTTAATCATTTTTTATCATGAAATTAAGAACATTTATTCGATCTACTTTGTGAGCAGTTCTGGGGGAAATGTGTTTATTTGATGATGGAATGGAAAAAAAACCTTGTATATTGAGTTTTATGAAGAGGAATAGCCCGAAACCAAAGTACAGAGCCATGGAGTAAACTTGTGACTATAGATCTGAGATTCTGGGAAATCCCACAGAACACGGTGTGTAATCCAGGATTACATAGTCTATGGGCCCTCTCAGGGGTGTGTAGGGTTTCAATCGATCTCACAGCATGTGATCAATGTCACCCCATGTGTATCCCTCAACATTTGGCTCGACATGTACTATTGAGAGTACACAGACACAAGAAATAGTACACAACTAGATTCATGATATGTACTTATACCTAGACATAGCTTGGTGTACATAGACCTGTACACCGACATTACTTTGATATAAGAACACGGGTAGGAAACCCTGATAGGATACTATGTGTCTCTACAAATCTTTTATATCCTTCTACTCACCATGTATATAGAGACAACATTTCATGGGAGTATCTTCTACATGGGTAGGACTTGGGATATCTAGAAACACTGTGTAACCTTGGGGACATGCAGTGTAGTCCCTTTGAGAGTTCTTGAGGCTCTTCATTTTCATATTTTTTGACCTTTATTGGTTGAGTTCATTCCCTTGGTCCTTTCCATCGAGGGTACAGTGTGGCATTACATCCACTTCACTGGATTGTTATACCCTATAGAGGTCGAGTCTCAAATTGAGTTGTGGTGTCCCTTTGTGGTATTGGAGTGTGATAATCTGTCTTCCATTTTTTGAGTTCATGGAATTGGCTTGACCTCTTTGAGAATGGAGTTGATCATACATATATAAGTCTATATTAGTAGGTTTTATGGAATCATTGGAATACGATCCCCAACATAGTGGGTAAATCAAGACTGGGTTCATGCTGTCACCCAGTATTTCTTGGTGTCACCCCCCATATATGTATCATGGTACCCTTAGGCTAGTGAGATTCTTTGGGAGGGGACCAATTACCCATAACTCTTTGTCATGTGTCTCTGATGGTAGCATGTATCATGGACTAAGTTCTCATGTAATGAGCATTGCTTCCAGCATAATCATATGGATGCTAGTTTTTTATGACCGCTTGGTGGTATGGTGTCATTATTGGGTATATATGGGGTCTTTTTTTCTATCCTACATTGATTGTTATATCTTATATTAAAAATAATATACTTGGTTCTTCATGTTTTTTTTGTCTTAATATGTATTTTTATAATCACCCATGCATGGGATTTCTCTGCATGTGTCATGTATTGTGCAGATGACGACCCTTTTGACATTTTCCTTGGAGGATAAATAGTAGGTATAGAATAGTTAGAGCACGATAGACTGAGGTGTTTACGTTGAGTGTGCTTTTGACTTAGTCATTTCCATCAGATCATGTTATAATCTTTACAGTTTTGGGATTGTATTTTTTTACCCAATTTCTATTTCTTCACTTTATTGTCATACTCTATTGTGGGATCTTATATGTATGCATGAATTCTTTATTTTTTTTAATTTTTATCATTGTGTGGTCTTGGAGATGTATTCTTGTGTACAGGTAATTGAGGAAAAAGCCTCTCATCTATGAGATATGACTAAACATTGATAATTGCTAGCCTCTAACCTATTGGAGCCGATCTTGGGGTAGTCGCAGAATGGGCCCCTCTAGGAAACGTCATGACAATATTCTCCCACCACATGTAAGCAATTCAAGTACATTATCACTATGATAGAATTTTTCTCCAAGTGGAACAAATCAGTACCCCTCAATTAATTTAAGGAAAGTAATATTTTTAGATTCTTGAAAGCCAACATTATTACCAATTTAGTGTCTCTCATTAAATGTTGAATTAAAACAATGAAAATTTATGTTCTTCTGAGTTGGAGGAGCTATATCAGGAGTATAATATCAAATCTAACCATTCATACCATTATCATGAAGCGATGAATGGATAGATAGTAGACTTTAACTATACCTTATGAAATATAGTCCAAACATGGTAGATAAGGATAATAAATCTTGTAGGGGTATGATCTTACATTCCTTCTGGGATTACAGGACTACAACCCATAGTGTAACAAGAGAAACCTTGTATTCATTTTTTTCTGGGATAGAGATGGTCTTTTAAATCAAAGATCAATCTCCCACAATCCACATCACGATCTATGGGTAATTTTTCTTATAAGAGTAGTCTCCTAATTTTCTAGATGAATTAGAGTGACTATATGAGAGGATATTTCATACCCTTCATCACTTTCAAGTCCACCAAAATCGGATAGTATGATACTTCAACAATAAAGTTTTTCTCCTCTCATTCCTGAAGAGAGAAATAGTGTTATTCCTCAGAAACCTAATGATAAAAAGAAAAACAACCCAAAATATGGAACTAAAGTGGGATGGACCTTATTACATAAATAAATTTTTATCCAATAAAGATTATTCTTTGATTTCAATGTAAAAATAGCTTAAAAAATCCACCACCAACAGAAGGTCCCTAAAGAGATATTTCATGTAATCACACGACCTTCTTACATGTCAATAGATGATAAATTTTTTGACAGAAAAATCCTTTTAAAATGGCATTAAACTACATATCATCATCGTTTTGACCTCACAACGTTAAACTAAATGTGAAAATTCCTTACCTCATGAAGTTAAAATTCATAGTGAATGTCCTTAGAACATGACGTTAAATTATAGTTGTGACCTATGTAATAAACATGAGATACCTCACGTCGAGAAAGAAAGGTTTTGATATCCTCACCAAAGAGGAAATCAACTCTAATATTCGCCTCCTACCATGTAGGGAATGAGAACTATGTACGGATTGACTCATATCCCCATGGGACAAATAGATATTCCTAGGTTCCTTATCCTAGGTCCATCCCCTTCATCAAATCCTCAAGAAATCATATCTTTATCATCATGACTGTGGACCCTATGAAATAGTTCTTGATTTTTTCTATGGGAAAGGCCCTCTAGCCGTCATTTAATGTTGTTTATCCACTTATTAGCCATAAAACCCCTTTAATACATTTTTCCATCATCACTTGTCAAATATTTTCAATGATAAATTGCATCATTAACCTATAGAAAATCTAGGACACCTCATATGAATGAGTATGAGAGGAATAAATGAAAACATACTCTTCAAACAAAAATAAATAGTATCTATACCTTGTCCCGTAAATAAAGGATGCGCCATGATAGTTGTTGGATGCCTCAATATCCTCACTAGAGAGGATGCCCCAGTTATCTTCATCGTTCATCTACCATTTCATGTTCAATAGTTACATGTGTCTTGATTCCTTCCATTATAAGATAGGTATTAATTCTTATATGTCAGTCTTGGGCCCAGTTGCATAATTCCCTTTTGAAGTCGAGTCACCCACGTCCTACCTCATGTTTTCAAACTACACAATTTTTTAAGAGAAAGGTGTAGCTTGATTCTATCCATCATAGGTTATGTATAGATTCCTAAGTTTCCAATCCTAGGTCCAGCCATAACAAAAAAAATAATATAATAATAATCCCCATTTCTCCCTGTGAACAGGTTATACCTACACAGGGAGCCTCTTTTATAACATGATGTGTCTTTATTCCTATCATAATATGATATAGAGTCGCACTCATACCCCTTGTCCTAGACCATATATAGATTTAAAACAAAATAAATGTCCCCTTACCTATATATGATCCAGATCTATTTATGGAACTCCTGACTCCCTAGGAAATTTCATGTGTGGATGTTTCTTGCATACTCAAACATATTCCTTCCTCCTACCATACTATTTTTCGAGATAAATTTCAAATGTCTACAATATTTATTCATACATAAAAAATTAACGGTCTATTTCTCGAGTAAACCATTGATTTACTATGCATTAATACACCTCAATTTGTATTTTCATAAATCTCCTGAAAAAAGGCTTGTCCACGAGATGAAAATCCATTCTTATGAGAGACTTCTTCTATTCTCATAATCCCCGAAAACTTCATATTGGAAAGAATTTTTTGACCATGATCCATAGTCTTTTCTGAAAAATATTCCCATATAATTTCTCGTCATTTGAGAACCCCCAGAATCATGGTTTATATTTCTTTATCTCATATGAGGTACATCGGAACATGTTAGTCCAGTGATCCTTTTTTCACTCATGGTATCCATGAAGTACGACCTATATGTATGACCTAAAACTGCACGACCCCATGTAATCCTAGTCACATGATGTTAAAATGTATGAAATTTTCTTTATCACATGATGATAAAATGTAGTCTTACCCTTTGTTCCAAGCATAGGATGACCTGAGAAATTAGATTAGGAAGCCTCGTATCACATACACAAGATGCCTCTTGTAAGTTGTTCCCCGAATACCCAAATTTCATTTTTAGGGATTCATAACATCTTTTTCATGTGAATTAAACTACGTCATTAATAAATGACATTAAAATTAATGGATTATTTCCTCACAACATAAACTATACTGCACTATTTCCAATAACTACATATGGCTTGATTCCTATTATCACTGGATACGTGGTGACACCTGAATCTCTAATTTGGGGTCCAAATGCATCATAAAAAACCCTCCACTATCCTTTTTATGATTTAGATATATATAAGATGGTTCAATACAGGTTCTTTCCTGATTCATGAGCCCATATTCAAAGGAACAAAATACCCCCTCTCTGTAGAAGAATTCAATCTGTGTGGGAAATATACCCTAGAACTACATATTTGTTGATTATCACTTGGAAGAAATATAAAATGATGCCCAGACATTATTTATTGGGCCCATACATAATAAAATTTTATCCGTTTTTAATTATATGGTTCAAACCTATGTAAGAAAAATAATTCTACCCATTCGTGGATAATTATGATTTGAAATGCTCCTACCATATTTGGGAACTTTCCTTACACAAACCAAACTCTATGTCTATGGAAGTAGGAATCTCTCTAAACTTTCTTTATTCAATAGTAACATAGTTTCACATTCCTAAGTACACCTTTTCTTTAACAATGCTTTGATATACCTCAGTTGGATTTTCATAAATAATACATAAAAAATCCTTTCAACTGAAGGAAAATTCATCCTCAAGAGAGACCTCTTCTATCACTGTAATCCCCAATGATGTTTTTCCCATGTCACTACTCAAATTTGGAAGCCCTCGGATTATTTATTACAACCTTCCCCCTTTATTCCTGAATATGGTAGAATATTCTCAGTCAAATCACCATGGAATGGGAAAAATACTAAAATGCCAATCAAATCTAAATAACCATAAATTGTATCACCCAATTTTCTTACTTTAATATGTTAACATACACATACTATATTCTAGTTTCATGAAATTAAAATGAAATATCTTAAACCCCTGTTAAATAGGGGTTGTCTACTCTAAATGTGGGTTATCAAAAAGGATGTATCTTCATTCACACAATCCAAATTCATGTTGGAGTGGTTTCCCCATTAATGGACATGTCCAATAAAGATGCTCTCATTGTTATCAGATATCTTCAATTCATAAACCACCATTTGTGGTATTGATAAATCCAAATCTTTAAAAACTACCCACATATCATAAATGTAATGCTAGTTTTCTAGGGAAACCTTTCTTTGACTAGGAATTGGTACACCCTAGTTGGCTTTTCATAAATCTCCCCCAAAATAGGCCTATCAACTAAAGTAAAATTCATACCTTGAAGATTCCTATTTTATCTTTGTAAGACCAAACAACATCATGTTGGAAGCTTCCTTTAAAACATTATCTATAGTTACTACTCTCATACTTATCCCAAATAATTCTTCATATCCAAAAAACAATAAATATTGACTTAAAATCCCCTTCATATATCATAAAAATTCCAGGCCATTCTCGGCAAAAATTCCCTGCTAGGGTTTTCATCCCATAAATCATGGTTAAATATGTTGGACCTAAAAAATCAGTTTCATTATTCTATATTTTAAGACTATAAATTTCTAAAAAAATATACACAATACTCACTAGGATGAAAAACACACACAAAAATGAGGTCACACTAGGGAAAAGTTGAGTCTTAACTCACTAAGAATGCACTTCATATGTCTTTTAAAAATATTGAGCAATGAAATTAAGATAAAAAAATAATTTTGGAAAAAAACCCGCAAATAGAGGCCTATGAAAAATTAATGTAATGCCACTAATTCTACACCCCATGGGGCTTAAGACAAAATTAGGGTGGTAATAGAGAAGATGAAAATTTTGTGGGGTTTCCATGTAATAATATAAATAGGAAAAACTAAGATCACTAGGTCCCTTGGATAAAGATAAAATTATAGCATTACATGATTTATATCTATTATTATGATTATTTTAATTATTATTTTCCCTATTCATGAGAAATGATCAGAAAAAAATAATTTCAATGTGATTATCCTGGGATTTGATTATGATTATTATTAAGTGATAAAAACTATAAATTTATATTGGAGACATCATTCAAAACACTACATGTTATGATTTATGGGTACTAGTGGATAAGATAATGGATAATTCCCAGAAGGTGAACAAGGCTTCATTTATCTATTGAATGGAAAAAAGGAAGAACATCTACAACTTAGAGTCTATATATATGAGTAAGACATTGTGGTTTCAAGGACCAGTCAGTAGATTCATAAAGTTGAATCATTTCATTATATTAATCTTATAGGGATTGGAGGATCTCAGAAAACATCTCAATTTCTATGTTATCATCATCCCTCAATGCCTACACCCTCTCAGAAACATCTAAGCCTACCTTCTACTCATCTTCTACTAATTGTTTCCCTTCATCAATGGCCACATCAGCATGATATAATTATTACTTGATCCACTCTAAATCCTGATGAATCTTATCCACCAAGTATCTATTCTCTACAGCATGACCGTGATTCCTCCTAGCCACCCTGGAATGCTCATAAGATTCATTAAGAAGAATATTCCTTTTTATGGTAAGAATGGATATGGAATCTATAGTTGTAATAATAAATTAGTGTGTGTTGGCCCTCTCCTTAGAAGTGGCAACATATTTTTCGGCATCATGTATGGTATTATAATCAAACCCCGATACCTAAGAAATGAAAAAATGCAATGTAATTTGGGTACTTTCATCATAAAGTTTTATAGGGGGTCTGAGAAATTATCTTCTAGATGTCCTTTCATAGAGTCTGAAGGGAAATAGAAGGACTATAGAGAGTTTCCTTATTCCCTTTAGAATCACTCTCAAATAGTGGAGTGTCTCAAGGAACTATTCTTACTAGAGAGGGTCTTGACATAATACATTTAGCATGGGTTGGCTCGGTGGCATCCATCTCCCTTGTAGTGTCAGTGGGTTGAGATTCCAAAGCAGTGGTTATAGTAGTATAGGCTTAAGGAAGTATTCCTAAACCAATATGATTAAATTAGTAAAAACCTAAACATGGAAATATAATGTAATGGTTTTAAGGTTGGAGAACTCATATTCACAAGTTGAGAGTCTAGTGTCCCAAACTGTCATTATCTCAATGACTGGTAAAATCAATAATGTGTCCTCAGTTTTTGTATTTTCATTAATATATTCCAGTGATTCATGTGGTTCATGAACTTTTTTGGAAAAAATAGTGGCCTCGAATAGGTCACTCATCGATTCTGTGCTTATGGGAATGAAAATTATGGAACTGGGAGTTATTTTTGTGTATGAATCTCCTTGAGCCAGAGTCACCACCTCTTTTATAGTCATGTTCTTCGAAGGAACAATATTAATAATATTAGAATAAAAATTACCCCATGAAGGCTCTGTTCTCAATGGGGTAGAGGTATTTTGATAAATAGGGGTTCACCCTCTAAGGATCAGATCCTCTGTGATGTCTTATATTGGTTGTGGTTCCCCATTTGGTTCAAGTACAACCATTGGTATCACATTTTCTTCTAAATAAATAATAGCTACATAACCTGGCTGGATGATTCCTAATAAATCACTAGATATGCACAAATTCATGTGAGAGATAATTAATTATCATGGGAAGATACAAAACATAATAGAAAAATAAGGAGATTAAAAATTCAACTGCTTTCTCAAACCAAAGACATATCTCTAGAATTAATCCATCCCTATGTTTTATAGTGTTTTATAAAGATGGACCCCTAGGGGAAATAGAAATTGGGGGGGGGGGGTTGGAATTCTCTTGTTGAATATGAAAAAACTGCCTCCGTATGATCTATATCCCTAAGAGAGATTTCTTTGGGGTATCCTATTCCTAAAGAGATATCCTCCCCGACATCAGTACCACTTTTGGTGTACTCAATAGATAGTAGAGTTGACTAAATCTCCCCAGCATCCTATATGTACAATGAGTATGGATTCAGGATCACAATAATTATAGGAAGATGAGTTGATACAAACAATTTTATTACCTCTTTGTCGGAACCATATCATTACACCATGGCAATCATCATCACCATTACTCGATTGGACAAGTAAATTATTCCCTTGAATGAATGAATAAAGTCACCCATCTCCTCCAAATATATTACCAATTCACAAGGATTCTCTTGGGAAGAGATTCACTCGGAAGTGGTGATTAACCCAAATACAAGAAGATCAACATCATCTTCCTAGAGAACATCCCATATTTATTTAGTGAATTTGATCGCTCTGCAAGAGTCTCATCCTTTCCAAGCCTCTAGTAAGGATTTATTAATGGGAATCACCAATATTATAAGGTCCATCCTAGGATGTGGGGTGAGATCCAGCTATCGCACATTCTTCATAGGAACCTTATCCACCCTATGATTCCCTAGGGATATGATCTTCTGAGACCCTGACTAAGAAGAACAAGGAATGTCCCTATGAAAGGTTTAAATATTTAGGCTAGCTTTATCATCCCCCTCAAAGGATAGCTATCATGTAACGCCCCGACCCCAGCTACCTAGAGTCGGTGAATTACTTCATAACATTGGCATGATCACAAAAGATCATGTCTCGAAAGACCGATTAGTATAGTAGCCTTGGAAACACTAGATACATTCATAAGTCTTACATTACATCATAAAGTGAAAAACTAATAACAAAGTCTTCATAGTCCACACTCATATCCTCTTCTGACTATCCCTGTAGGTCATTCATAAAATACTTCTTCACATCCTGGAAAATATTAAAACATTGAAAGGGGTGAGCTTAGATGCTCAGTAAGGATAACAATATTGCGGAAGCTTTCATAAATAAACATAAAAATTTAAGGCAATGTATGACTAAAACAAAAGCCTTTTAAACTTGAACATCAACATAATATGGAAAATGTAAAATGAGATAATGCCATTTACTTCTTCACATGGATATTCTACTGGTCGAATAATCACATGAAATATCAATAACCACTTTCATAATGATGGAATGCATAATGCCAGACTATCATAACCACGTAGTCAAGGCCTCGTGCCAAGACCACAAATAAGATTTTGTCAAGGCCTCGTGCCAAGACACTAGCTTGTCTCATGAGACCTGCCGATGCATCGAGGAGCTATAGCGGGCTCCACCTGTCACTTATTAAGTCCAATGCATTCCTCATATGAATAGTTTTAAACATATCATAAAACATAACACAATCGTATCACATAAAACATGCATAAAGGAAACATAACATTTCCACATTTCAATCACAAGATATCAATACAACATGTTGACATAATAAAAACTATTTAAAAACTATTTTCAATACCAAAATAAAATAAAGTTAAAACTTTGTATTTATCTTTCATTATAAAAAAGATGGCTTGTAGAGGAAGACGAAACTCAAATAATGGTCAGGGCGACGGAGAAGTCATTGTCGCTACATATGTACGGAAAGAAAAACAGTCCCTTTTTGTCGTTTAGTAAAATGCTTCGTATAAAAAGATTCCTTTTGAATAAACTTAAAAGTCAAAGGGGTTTATACACCGTATAAAAGAAAGTTGTGTATAAAACCAAATATGCCTCAATGAAAGGAGATTGAGACGAAGTCCTTAAAAAGATCATTTTTAAAATAAAATAGATCTATTATTTGTATTCACTATAGGTACACATAAAGAAAGTAAAAATACAAAATAGGACATAATAACATCATGACATAATTTGAAAGTAGGAGATTAACCCAAAGAATGGAAGTTGGGTTAAGAAGTTCCCTTACCTTGCGTCCTGTCCGGACTCGACCGTTCTTTAACCTCTTGAATAATAAACTAGAGTTAATTTCTATTTAATTAAGAACCCTTTTCATGTTCATTATTCCTTTTATATCCCTTATTACCATGTTATGAACATTATGTAATTATTTATGTTTATAACGGTCATTTTGTCGATCTTAGGTACTTGAGTCAAAAATAAAATTCTTATAATTACAAGTTGTTCATGTGCTGATATATCCATTATATCCAGAATTATGTTCATGATGTAGATATCATATATATAATATATATCTAGTATATACATGTATTTATAATATTACATAACATTTAGAGGTAAGAAATGAAATTCACCGTTCATGGAGACGGTAAGCCGTACGTACGCATGAATGCTACTTTCATTTCTATTTCGTATTTAATGGAATGAAATCATAATTATATAAAGGTATAATATAGTTCCAGTATAATATCATATATAATATCATTTACTCCATCCTTTATACATCCCACATATGGCATTAACGATTCACATCACTTTGAGGGGGCGGTAGTCCGCACTTCCTAAAATGAAATTATCACGTTTACCCATAATGGAAATCATAAGGTATGCCATAAATGAGAAATACAGAAGCATAAGTAAAACATAAACATATTATATATCCTATATAAATATAGTGTCAGCTTAATGGACACCGTTGAAGGTGTTATATGAGTGTTGAACAATCATCGTCTCGTGAGCCAGAAATTCGCCATCCACAGAAACCGTATGTTCTTTAACCATTAGATATAGGTATGTGTAAGTGTAGCTCGAATACTTCTTATAACAACATCGTAGAATATTTAGGATACTGGTTTTGTTACAAAAGAAATGAATAAAAAGAGTTTAGGGGGTTGGAGAAGAAAAATAAAACAAAACAAGATTAGAGAAGACATTACCTCAAAATCGGGTAACTCTTTCTGATTTGAGACAAAGGCTTCCTTGGGAAGAGTTATGCCCACAGTGAGGCTTCTAAGAGTAAGAGGGGGAAGTTGGGAGAGTATTTGGGCAGAGGTTGGCCGAGCCAAATGTCTTGAAAGTGTGAATGCGGTGGTAGAGGTGGGGGCCTTTTATAAGTGGAGAGGAGGCGCACTCTTGGAAAGTAAGGAATGTTTACATTATTATACAATTCTTTTCGGAATCTAAAGGTCCAAAACTTATATAATTCGTGGATAAGGTGATAAGGGTTCGAAATATAACCATACAATAGTCTTTGGACACGTTTATGCCTTGGATTGTACATTATCTTTTCATTTTATTAAAATCGTTAAATAATGAGGTCATCGCTGCATCATAATGATGTCATAAATAATTTAATTTATTTAATGTCTAAAAATTATAAAAAAAATACTATGTCGTATTAAATATTTTTAGCTTTCAAATGAATATTTATAGTAAAAAATATGACTTGTATAACCCCATGTAAAAATTGTTTTAGTAAAACATTTCATGTTTGTGTCATTTTTTACTTTAACATTAAATAAAAGGTATTTATGTCATTTTCTAACTAAAGTGGCTCTATGGGGTCCCCAAGTTGACCCATGGATTTTCTTGGTCTGTCATGGCACATCCAATGAGGGTAGGACATGTTTCAAGCTCATCTCATATTATTAAAACATTATTTTTACCTTAAACTACACTAATTACCTCTAATCGCGATTAAGAACTTAAAAGTGACTATTCACCAAAAATTATTTTCATCTCATTGAACCACATTTTACTTCTTAATGAAAACCGTGTATGTCGGATTTTTTAAAATCAAATCACAGAAGTGGTAATATTTTATTTAAACGAAAAATCAGTTATTTAACTACCACTTAGTGGTTTCACTATTCATCAAAAATTGAAGTTTCTCAGAACAATGCCAAAATTTCACCCTAAGCTATAATAGATATTCCAAATTCAAAAATGATGTCTATTTTAAAAAATTCCAAACATATAAGTTGCATTAATTAATTTTATAATTAATTCCCGCTGTCACAACAAATAGCGTGTTTTTAAGAAACAATTTATATCAAAAGATTGGCAATTGTTTATGTCCAATTTCAATGTTAAATTAATTCTAATGAACAAAATTGGATAAAATGGTAAAAATATATTCTAATTATACTTTAAAACCACTAAATAGTATAATTTATCACTATAATTTATTTTGATTAAAAAAAGTTGTTTTTAAGTATTTTTCACTATTCATAAAAAATTAGAAGTTCTCAGAAAAAAACTAAAAATTCAACATGGGCTAATTTCGATATTCTGAATCCAAAAATGAAGTCCATTTTGAAATATAAAATTTCGATAATTTTAAAAAGTGGTTATTACTATTCATAACGACTACTTTGATTAGTCACAATGTTTTGGAACTCGAAGTTGCGTACAATGCAAGCTATTGCATTATTGAATGAGAAGCGTATTGTGGAAGCTCGGGGTGTTACATTCTCCCCTCCTTCAATAAATTGCGTCCTCGCAATTTGAAATTTTTCTTGGAAAATAAAAGGTTGAAAATAGAAAATTCCTTTGTTGAAAACCCACATCGGAAATAAGATTAATAAAATTTAGCCTTAATAAGAGGGAAAGGGAAATGAAAAAGTCACCACCCATTTATGATCTCGATTAGGAGAACATTGGTGGAAATTAAGGACATATAATTGGAGGAAAACGTAAATATTTGTGGGGAGTGATTGAGGTCATCAATCACAATCAACTGTCAAATTGAGGGCCTCATAGTCTTCAATCTATGTTGATTTAAAATATCATCAGTTCAACAAGACATAAGGTATTAGGATAACACATTTTTTTGTTTTAATATCCCTTTACTAAAGCTTAATAATTAATTTATTCATTGAATAAGAGATTGGTATATATATATATTTATGCTTGACAATTAGAGTTTCAACGTTCAACTCATCTTTCACCCAAAAAGATAATAGAACTCAAAAATATTATACTTATCCTAATTGTATACGGTTCCAAATGTTAACACATACCATTTAGATTAGTAAAATTATTTTTTAATAACCATGGACTTCCAGTAGGCTAGTGGTATGAAATAAAGGCATGTCGCACTATGGTTGTGGGTTCAATTCCTGCAGCTTTGTCCGATGTGACGGGTTATGCCCCACCCTGCAGGTTGTCCTTTTCCTAAAACTATAGTAGTATAATATTCCAAAAATAATCTTCATAAATTTTTTAACCTTAAACAATACTATCCAAAGATCAGCTTAATCCACTCCAACCTTTATAGTTATCCAAAATACCTCTGTCCAGACTTTCTCTAAAATGTCTCTTAATTCCAAAATCAATTTATCAGATTCCCCAAACAAAGTAAAGTTTCTCTTATTGTCACATACTAAAAATATGATTACCTTCATCATATTAAAACCTTACTGAAACAACAAGTACTGCAGTACAATCCTTATATATATATCACATTATTCTAATAACCAGAATATAATCCATGAGTCCATAAGCACCAATACATTAATTATTCTGCTTCAACTGTAGTAACAACCTAAGATTGTCCTTGAACCCTTGGCCTTTTCTGAGGTATGTTTCCCTAACGCTTAGGACATTCATTTTCATAATGCCTCATTTCCCTACAATTGTAGCATTCAACATCAATAGCCTCTTTCTTTCCCTTGCAATCACGCGCCTGGTGACCTTTTTCTCCACATTTATAACAATCTCCCATTCCTTTTAGGTAAGTACCAGGGTGATTCTTCCCACAATTATCACATAATGGAAAATCCTTCTTTCCCTTTTTCCCTTTATCTGTCTCTTGTTCCACCGTTCTCTTCTTCTCTTGCTTTACTTTGTTGTCATAAGACTTAGAGAATTCGTTTTCTGTCTTGATAGCACATGAGACAATATCTTCGTATGTTGAGAAAGATTGTGATACTAAAGCTCTACGGAAAAATGGTTTTAACCCATCAAAGAAACGATCAATCTTACCTCTTGGGTTACGTATATAATCTGCAGCATACCTCGCAAACCTTGTAAAGTTGGCCTCACACTTTGCGACATTCTCATCCTCCTTTTGTCTCAGACTCAGAAATTTCCTTTCCATATCTGCTCGATGGTCATGAGGAAAGTATTTTTCTAAGAAAAGATCTTTGAACTCCCTCCATTCCATATACGATACGTCATCATCTTCCTTTGTATTTTGAATCAATGACCACCATTGATCAGCATCTCCAGTGAGGCGGTAAACTGCCATGATAATCTTCTCCCTTTTGCTACTCCCCAAGGCGTGGAATATTTTCTCTAAGGAGTTTATCCATTGCTCAGCTACTAACGGATTTGTTCCCCCTTTAAATGTTGGTGGTTGTTGCCTCATGAAGCGGTCTAACATTGATCCTCCACGTTGCGGATCAGGGTGCTCCATACGAGTAAGGTTATTATTCATAACCTGAGTGAGTTGTCCCAGTATGGTAATAATTTGATCACCACCAGTTGTATCTCCAGATCCACAATAATTATCTTGAGCAGGAGGGAAATCCCTACACGGAGTGCGTGCATTGATACGGTTTCCATTCCTTCCACTAGGCGCCATTTCTAAACAATGGCATAAACTAGATTTTTTTTGAATTAAAATACATAATTCCATATTTGTAAAACACTTTACATAAAATGAACTATATATGGATATAATCCATAATCATAAAAAGGAATGTTTTATTTGAGGAAGTATATTTTCATAACCCTTCATAGTGGTTTGTAAAAAAATGAGAATTATCCTAAGCATATCCCCCGTGAGTGTCTTAACCAAGAGTGCAGCAAGGCCCGTTGTTGTGAACTAGTTCTCATTTGAGTCTAGCTCAAAGCGGTGTTTTTTGGGTTTTACCCCTAGGTACATCTGTGCCAGAGCCGCCTCTACCTACTCATATCCAGACAGGGATGTATTGCTCGTAAAACACACAAAATCTCTATAATACCAAAATTCTAGGAAGTTCTTCTATACTAATCCTTAAAATCTATCTTCGGGCTATGTTCTCTAATCAGAGTTTATCTAATTATAGCTTCCAAGGTTAGTACTAAACTGCCCCTGATACCAACTGTAATGCCCCGACCCCAGCTACCCAGAGTCAGTGCATTACTTCGTAACATTGGCATGATCACAAAAGATCAAGTCTCGAATGACCGATTAGTTTAGTAGCCTTGGAAACACTAGATACATTCATAAGTCTTAAATTACATCATAAAGTGAAAAACAAATAACAAAGTCTTCATATTCCACACTCATATCCTCGTATGACTATCCCTGCAGGTCATTCATAAAATACTTCTTCACATCCTGGAAAATATTAAAACATTGAAAGAGGTGAGCTCAGATGCTCAGTAAGGATAACAATATTTCGGAAGCTTTCATAAATAAACATAAACATTTAAGGAAATATATGACTAAAACAAAATCCTTTTAAACTTGAACATCAACATAATATGGAAAAAGTAAAACGAGATAATTCTATTTACTTCTTCACATGGATATTCTACTGGTCGAATAATCACATGAAATATCAATAACCAATTTCATAATGATGGAATGCATAGTGACAGACTATCATAACCACGTAGTCAAGGCCTCGTGCCAAGACCAAAAATAAGATTTTGTCAAGGCCTCGTGCCAAGACACTAGTTTGTCTCATGAGACCTGTCGATGCATCGAGGAGCTATAGCGGGCTCCACCTCTCACTTATTAAGTCCAATGCATTCCTCTTATTAATAGTTTTAAACATATCTTAAACCATAACATAATCGTATCACATAAAACATGCATAAAGGAAACATAACATTTCCACATTTCAATCACAAGATATCAATACATCACGTTGATATAATAAAAACTTTTGAAACCCCATTTTCAATACCAAAATAAAAGAAAGTTAAAACTTTGTATTTATTTTTCATTAAAAAAAGATGGCTTGTAGAGGAAGATGAAACTCAAATAATGGTCACAGCGGCGGAGAAGTTGTTGTCGCCACATATTTACGGAAAGGAAAACATTCCATTTTTGTCGTTTATTAAAACGCTTCGTATAAAAATATTCCTTTTGAATAATCTTAAAAGTCAAAGGGGTTTATACACCGTATAAAAGAATGTTGTGTATAAAACCAAATATGCCTCAATGAAAGGAGATTGAGACGAAGTCCTCAAAAGGATCATTTTTAAAATAAAATAGAACTATTATGTGTATTCACTATAGGTACACATAAAGAAAGTAAAAATACAAAATAGGACATAATAACATCATGACATAATTTGAAATAGGAGATTAACCCAAAGAATGGAAGTTGGGTTAAGAAGTTCCCTTACCTTGCGTCCTGTCCTGACTCGATCGTTCGTTAAACTCCTAAATAATAAACTAGAGTTAATTTCTATTTACATAAGAACCTTTTTCATGTTCATTATTCCTTTTATATCCCTTATTACCATGTTAAGAACATTATGTAATTATTTAAGTTTATAAAGGTCATTTTGTCGATCTTAGGTACTTGAGTCAAAAATAAAATTCTTATAATTACAAGTTGTTCATGGGGTGATATATTCATTATATCCAGAATTATGTTAATGATGTAGATATCATATATATCATATATATCCAGTATATACATGTATTTATAATATTACATAACATTTAGAGGTAAGAAATGAAATTCACCGTTCATGGAGATGGTAAGCCGTACGTACGCATGAACGCTACTTTCATTTATATTTCGTATTTAATGGAATGAAATCATAATTATATAAAGGTATAATATAGTTCCATTATAATATCATATATAATATCATTTACTCCATCCTTTATACATCCCACATATTTCATTAACAATTCACATCACTTTGAGGGGGCGGTAGTCCGCACTTCCTAAAATGAAATTATCGTGTTTACCCATAATGGAAATCATAAGGTATGCCATAAATGAGAAAGACAGAAGCATAAGTAAAACATTAACATATTATATATCCTATATAAATATTGTGACATCTTAATGGCCACCTTTGAAGGTGTTATATGAGTGTTGAACAATCATCGTTTCGTGAGGCAGAAATTTGCCATCCACAGAAACTGTATGTTCTTTAACCATTAGATGTAGGTGTGTGTAAGTGTAGCTCGAACCATTATTATAAAAACATCCTAGTATATTGAGGATACTGGTTTTGTTAGAAAACAAATTAATAAAAAGAGTTTAGGGGGTTGGAGAAGAAAAATAAAACAAAACATCATTAGAGAAGACATTACCTCAAAATCGGGTAACTCTTTTGGATTTGAGTAAAAGGCTTCCTTGGGAAGATTTCTGCCCAAAGTGAGGCTTCTAGGAGTAATAGTGGGAAGTTGGGAGAGTATTTGGGAAGAGGTTGGCCAAGCCAAAAGGCTTGAAAATGTGAATGAGGTGGTAGAGGTGGGGGCCTTTTATAAGTGGAGAGGAGGGGCACTCTTGGAAAGTAAGGAAATGTTACATTATTATACAATGATTTTCGGATTCTAAAGGTCCCAAACATATATAATTCGTGGATATGGTGATAAGGGTTATAAATATACCCATCCAATAGTCTTTGGTCAAGTGTAAGCCTTGGATTGTACATTATCTTTTCATTTTATTAAAATCATTAAATAATGAGGTCATCGCTGCATCATAATGATGTCATAAATAATTTAATTTATTTAATGTCTAAAAATTATAAAAAAAATACTATGTTTTAGGAAATATTTTTAGCTTTCGAATGACTATTTATAGTCAAAAATATGACTTGTATATCCCCATGTAAAATTTTTTTTAGTAAAACATTTCATGTTTGTGTCAATTTTTACTTTAACATTAAATAAAAGGTATTTTTGTCATTTTCTAACTAAAGTGGCTCCATGGGGTCCCCAAGTTGACCCATGGATTGTCTTGGTCGGCCATGACACATCCAATGAGGGTAGGACATGTTTCAAGCTCATCTCATATTATTAATACAGTATTTTTACCTTAAACTACACTAATTACCTCTAATCGTGATTAAGAACTTAAAAGTTACTATTCACCAAAAATTATTTTAATCTCATTGAACCACATTACACTTCTTAATGACAACCATTTATGTCGGATTTTTGAAAATCAAATCACAGAAGTGGTAATATTTCATTTAAACGAAAAATCAGTTATTTAACTACAACTTAGTGGTTTCACTATTCATCAAAAATTGATGTTTTTCAGAACAATACCAAAATTTCACCCTAAGATATAATTGATATTCCGAATTCAAAAATAATGTCTGTTTTACAAAATTCCAAACATATAATTTTCATTAATTAATTTTATAATTAATTCCCGTTGTCACAACAAATAGCGTGTTTTTAAGAAACTATTTATATCAAAAGATTGGCAATTGTTTATGTCCAATTTCAATGTTAAATTAATTCTAATGACCACCAATGGATAAAATGGTGAAAATATATTCTAATTATACTTTAAAACCACTAAATAGTATAATTTATCACTATAAATTATTTTGATTAAAAAAAAGTTGTTTTTAAGTATTTTTCACTATTCATAAAAACTTAGAAGTTCTCAGAAAAAAACCAAAAATTCAACATAGGCTAATTTCGTTATTCCGAATCCAAAAATGAAGTCCATTTTGAAATATAAAATTTATATAATTTTAAAAAGTGGTTATTAATATTCATAACAGCTACTTTTATTAGTCGCGGTGTTTTAGAACTCGAAGTTGCGTACAATGCAAGCTATTGCATTATTGAATAAGAAGCGTATTGTGGAAGCTCGGGGTGTTACATATCATCCTATTCACTCTCGTTGGGATCAGGACTCACCATTTAAATCACTCACATGGTCAATTTAAATTAGTTATGCATTGAGTGGACCGAGTTGTCAAGATAGTGAATATATAATTCCACCATATCTGCCTTATCAGTATAATAAATTTTTTTAGGTGACGATGCATAGTTTTATACACCTAATGAAACCTTATTAACTTGGAGAAATCACCATAGATCATCAATGGGTGTGTAATTAATGAAAGTTTTCCACTGTATCCAAGCTATTGGATAGACGAAGTCAGGTGGAAAAATATCTGATATTGAGGAGCAGTGCTAGTATCCTAGGAGGTTGAACCCCATATTCCAAACATTTTTCTAGTGGGTTTAGAAACAATATATTTTCTAGGTTTCTTTTCTGGTTTATAATGTTTGGTTTCTTTCTTTTTATCCCCATTGATCTTAAATAGTGGTTGAATTTTAACAACCAGAAATTGTTTTTCTAATTGGTCACTAGGATATTATCAGGTATAAGACTTAGTATAAGTAATATTGATTACAGGATGAATACCTATAGAAGATAAAAGAAAAATCTATCACTGAGTGTCTTCTAGAGAGATCATTATGCATAGTTTATGAGCTACCATTAAATTTTTTCTTTGTGTGCATTGTTGTGGTTTACGACACCACATCTGAATGCAGTAAAATGAATGATAAAACATGTTGGGTGAAAACCCATTGCATATAAGAATCCAATCAATTTTGGAAACTAATACACCCTCTATAAAATAGATAATATACCCTATCTTTTCATAATATCTAATGGCGTTATTTATCCAAGTACAAAAAGGGGAAGAGTAAGGAGTTCAAGTGAAATGATCATGATGGTTGAGTAGATTCATTACTTTTTTCTCTTTCTAATCCAATGATTTTACCCTAGTTATACATGGAATATACAGTTAGAATCAATATTCAAGGATCCTTTGGATTTTGATAAATCCATAACTTCCCATATGGGCCACAACCTAACCCTTAATAACTTGAAAGGGGTCCATTGGATGATATAGTGACTTCCCATTCCTAATAAATCCCAAAAAAATGAACATATTTCCCATCACTGAGACTATGAGATTAATCCACATTATAGTGGCCAACTGAGTCACCATCACAAAATTCATAACTCTAAACCCAGTGATATTTTTTCATGAAAAAAGAAACCAGCCAATGAGAAACATGGTGAGAAAGGATTCTAATTGAAATAATCGGTCAATATCATGTATATTATGTCAACCCCTCATGGTAAACTAGACCTCCTCAATTAATTTACAATATAAACTAATACTTTTGTAGGTATCAAGGGTTGGTAATGCCCTCATCCTTCTTACACAAGGTATGTGACCGATTATCATGGTGAAATACGTGATCAATTTAGAAAGTTGAACATTCAACTTTGGGAAAGGGTCACCCTGTAGAAGTTCCTTTTCTTTATCAATAATCTTATTTTATAGAAAGGGTGTCATATCTATGCCATCCCAAACTAAAAAATGTGGATGTAATTCATCATAAATATATCCCATGATTGTAACTCCTGAGATCATCTGTATATCCCAAAGTGTAATACCATCCTCCCATATACCAAATAGAATGTGTTTCGATCCAGACACCTCCAGCTAAACATTTTTCAGATAACAGCTTGGTTGTGATGATAGTAGGTTTTTTATACCCTAATGGACTTTTATAGTCCCATGGTATTAAAATTCATTTTTAATTCCTCAAAACTCTAGAGGACCCAAAAAAGGCCACCCCCATTCCATGCCAAATGATACCCCAAGGAAAAGGTCCAATATTTTCAACCACCCAAACTGCTCACTTTATTTCACCTTCAATGAAATTCTTTGTAAGAAATGGATGTCTTCATTTTGTGCATGAATGGTTTCTTCTGTGACAAAGGAGCATAATTCAAAAGAAATTTGGAAGAGAAAGATTCTCAAATAAAGGAACCCTTCGATGAGATGTTCACCCAGTTAAATTTGCGATTATTTAATATCCATGCCATGAGTTGATTTAATAACCATGGAAACGGGATTTAAATATTCTATGTTATCCAATATCCATATAAAGTAATCCAATTTTAGATTGGGTAACCCCATTAGCATGTACTCATAAGTATTGCTAAATATTAAAGGATTGGTTCGATGTTGCATTTGGAGTTGTTTTTGATAATGTCAATGATGGAATTCCTCCTCTCATTAGTAGTGGAAATAGTATCAACAGTGGAATGATCCTATGAAGGGTTAATTCATTATATTTTCTTTAACAAAATAAGGAAGTAAACGGTTAATCCTCATGAATATACTAAGTATAAAGAACCACATAGTATAGAATGTGGCCTATAGACCATTGGCCCGTAAATATTTTGTCAATGAAGCACCGAACCGCAAGACATTGGTCTAAAAAGCATTGAATCCACCACTTAGAATACCATACTTCTATACAGAAATAAAAACGTTTCAAAGGAATTACTGTTTCCAAGTGATGACTTTGAGTTTATAGAAAATTCATCTACAAATGGGAATGCTATGTGGGGAGCGTAAAATGATGGGATTCCATATAGATGTAGTTTGCAGGGAGTCCTGTTAAAAGGAAAATGAGGATAAACCCATATTTATAGGCATGTCTTATTTTATGATTCCACATGCATACTTAAAATTGGTTCAAAATAGGGCCAATTTATTCATTAGAATCACTTCCTTTTTTCCTGATCGTAGAAAATTATTATGGGAGACATTTTTTGGGTTCTGAAAATTCCTCATAGATGGTAAAAATACAATCATGAATTGGTAAGGGAAAATAAAGTCAAAGAATATTATTTTTAAAAAAAATGGTGAAATAATGTAGCCATAAAGGAAGTCTCTCGTCCACACAGAGACCTGTTATGTGGAAAACTGCTCTGCATGGCATCCCACAAACAAAGTAGTCTGTGGGATGGGAGGGTGTCTGTTGTCCCCTGAAAATGACAAGTATTCTGTTAGCCTGAATGGGTTTTTACATCCCCCATAAAGTAAATCATTTTTTGGAATCCCATTTCCCACAAACAATAATTCATTTTCATTCATGGATGGGGTTTTCTTTCCCCTACAAATAAAATCATTAATAGGTTGGGACATTCTTTTCATGATCCAGTAGACTAAATCCCCACAAACAACAATGGATGACTGTATAATCTAGTATTTGGTTACTTTTACACCTCTATAAAAACCCCACATGAGATCCAAAGATAGAGGGATAAAAATTGGAATAATGTGCGACAACCACTGATTTTGAGTAGGTTATCCAACCTCATAACTCTAAGGAAGAAAAAAAAAATTCACCCAACCATCCTTGGTCCGAAAACACTTTGTAGACGATAACTCATGAATCATAAGTGGATGTCCTACTTATGGTTCATCACTTTTCCTAGTAAAAAGATACACAGGGAGATTTTTTCCCCATGTAAAAGGACGTAATGTGGGTGGAACTCGAACCCATGTTGGAAGACACTGTGTGGGAAGACCCCCAACCCCCATAGCAATGTGATATGCAAAAGGTAGATTTTTCTACATAGAAATATGTTACATGAAGGTAAATTTATTCTTCACAGAAACACTCTATGACGAATGGTCCATCATGTGGAGTACACCTTTCCCACTCTCATTTATTTCTTATGGAATTCCATTTTCCCCTAATTAACCCCCTCTACAAACCATTCTAATTCTATTTGGACAAGGACTCTCCCAAATCCACCAAATATGTATGGACTCATCATCATTTCTTCTTTAGAATATGTACCCATGGTAAATGGGGTCCTATTGCGAAACTACATGATAAGGGGGTACTCAGAATATTCTGGAACATAAATTCCAATGGAAACATAGGTCCCAACCTTGGTAGTAGTGCTAGGTACCTCCCTATTTCAGAGATTGAGGGGATCCACTTACCTTTCCCTTCAATGAGGTCTATTACTATATCTTTCTCTCAACCTCTATGAATATTGTAAAAGGACATACATACTAGAGTAATCCCTTTGCCTTTATTCTTGGAGGTCACACCCCTCCTCCTCTTCTTCTACTCGAGGTACAAAAATAAAAGAGTGATAGGCCTCCCAAAGCCCATTTTTCTCTCCTAAAACCTCATCTTGGTTACCAAAACAACGAATGATAATGGAACTTAAACCCCCATTCCCTCTCTATTTAGTCCAAGAATACCAAAACCAGAGAGGATATGGGTATCATACCTCTCGCCACTACTACAAAAATGGGCAAGGGAAGAGCCACCTTTTATCAATGCTAAGAAAAAAATGCTAATAAAGAATAATTGTATTAGCACTAAAGTTTTAATGCTTATAAAGGGTAACCATTATCAGTGCTAAAATTTTAGCGCTGATAAAACCGTATTCCCATATTTTATAAAATCGATGGCATAATTTCCTCTGTTTATCACTCCCTAATTCTCTCGTGGTACTGTACCCCGATGAAATCCCCCCACCCAATCTTTGCATTGTCGGACCTCCTCCCCCCCCCCCGATCTTCATGTTTCCGGACGTCCACCGGTAGCCCTACTCCTTATCCTCCCCCTCGAACCCCTTCAGCAGATCCTCCTCCCCGAAAAACCTACTTCTCCTCATCTCCACTCGACCCTACTCCCCGCTAACCATACTCCTCCATTTCTCAATATTTGCCGGATCCTCCCGTGCACCTCTCCGTCTAGTGGCCGCACCTTCCCCTCCCGACATAGTGCAGAAGGCTCCCTACTTCTCCTCCTCTAAGGTGAATTTATTTTCTCTTCTTCTTGATTCTCTTCTTGAACTTTCTTCTTTACGAAGGATTTCAAAAAAATTATGATTCTATTTTTGTGTTTTTTTGTTATGGTTTTAATGGTAAATGGCCATACATGGGACTTTTAGATTACCCTCATGTGGTAAGTCATGTTTTATTTGACTATTCTTCTCATTCTTATGAAATATTTTTTAAATATTTAGTTGAGGTTGGGGACATAAAATTTCACCTTATTTATTATGTGTAAATTGTTGAATTATCATGTTATTTTATTTCCATTGGATGGATAGTATGGATTAAAATAAATACTATAGTTAATTACAGTAATGGAAATTAAAGTGAAGTGGGAGTTTTGCATGTGATTTATGATGTTCCATAATATTTCTTATATATTTATGGATTTATTGGTTTTGTTGCTAAGTGATTTATTCTTGATGTTGTGAAAGAAATTTCATACTACTAATAATATGTTATAATCACCTTTCATTATTTTCTAGTCACTTAAGGTAGGTAATGAATTGGTTGTATGGAAATCTGTAATTAAAGTGTTATATTTAAACTATAAATTCTACTTTAATATGATAGAGTGTTTAAGTGTTAGTCTTTAGCGTAAATTTATTATACGTTTTCCCTTTCATGCTACTATTTATGGGGTATTTATCACTATGATTATAAGGGTGATGGTTGATTGATGTGGTTTGGATCATGTGTTGTGGTAATTAATACAGTAGTGATGGATGGATTATTGTGTGGTTATGACAACAATGATATGGATATTTAGGCATAAAATAAGTGGTTTTTATGGATTTTAGAATGTGTTTTGTTGTAATTTATGTCATGAAAATTTAGTTGTTATTGGTTGGTGTTATAGTTTCTTTTTGGCATGGAATTTGGTTGGAATAAATAAAAATAGTAATGGGTGATGTGTTGGAAATGATAAATGATGTTTTGTTAAACGATAAATGATAATGATTGGAATAATTATGTTTAATAAATGGTTAAAGATAGAATAAATGTTATTAATGATTAATGAATGGATTATAGTGGGTAGTGATTTAATGATTGGTTTTAAATTAAAATGGTTCACAATTGAAATGCATATGGTAATAAAAATCCAAGAAATTATAATGTTAAATGAAATGAGAAGTTGGTAATGTTGTTATGGATTCATATGTGATTTTTTGGGGATTATTTGTGGCATTATATTGGAAGTGGTTATAAGAGGGTGGTAGTAACAAGGCAATGGTTGACAAGGGTATTTGCAGTGTTAGTTCGGTATAAACCCTTATGAAAGATTTATGTGTGACTATATACTTATTATATTTTCTTATTATTTCTTACGTACCACCACTTGAGTCGAGTAACCTGATTGAAATCCATATGGGTACATTGGTTCTGGGTGTTTGTTTCAATATCTATGTTATAGAGGGAACACATATAGAACCACTCCCTCTTCCCTTCACCCCCTTTACACTTAGTATGAGTTTCAATGGCTCACAGTCGGTGGATATATATGACCTATAATGATTTTATGTTTTTGCGTATATATATTCTTGTTGACATGATTGTGTTTATTTTGTGTGGATAAATAGTGGGGGTTGTGCATTATAGGAATAGAGTATGATGTTTATGTCCTTTATGTTCACGATATCATACTGTGATGAGGATGTGATGTGTGGTTGTGATGTAGATATGGGTTTTTATGTGTTTGTGACATGTGTATGTGTGTATATATGGTTATGAGATTATATAGAAGGGGATTAAGCATAAGAAATATTCCATTAGTGTGTGAGAATGACCAGATTAGTGGGGAAGTGGATGTGAGGTAATTTGTTAATATATATTCTTTTGATATTACACTTAAGATGGAGTTTGGAATTAGACACTCATGAGAATTGAATGAGATGATAGGTCAATAATATTTTTTAAAATGTTCATATGGGATAACATGGGAGACTATCTATGACACATTTGATTATCCCCCCTGTGATTTAAATTAAGTTACTTGAGCTTACCAAAAATATTAGGCATGATGATTTTGAATGTAGGGAAAAGACCTAGGAGTGATAGATGTATCATTATTGATTATTCTTGTGTTTGGACTGGGGTGATTTGAGGAAACTATAATTAATCTAATGTAATTATATTTAATGAATTCCATATTATATAGATTATGATATCCTTTCTCTACTTATAGAGTTGGCTACTGGTTTTCATCCATATGTATTTTATGTTGGTGAGGTATAAAAGGATGGACTAGTTTACCATAGAAGGGTTGACCCGATAGAGGAGGATGAGCCATAGAGGATGATTCCATGTGAGTTTTACCATCTATGGAACAAGTGATTATCCCCGCAAACCCCTTTTTGTTTGGAAACTGTGTTGATTTTGATGGGGGGGTCTATCCTGGTTCTGTTGATTTCCAAATATTTATTGGAAATGGTTAGGCTCTATTAATATCTATTTGTATAAGTGGTTCTCTTCTACTGTATTTGGATGTCTTTTTTGGGTATTTGGACCATAAATACAAATATTTTAGATTAAAATAGGATGGAGGTGAATAGAGATTGGATGGATGCTAATAGTTTGATAATAGAGTATGTGAACGGATTGAAAGAGTTCATCAAGTTTTCAAAGGATCACGCAAAGGATCCTTCTCAAATCCTTTTTCTATGTTTACTTTGTTGTTATTCTAGACTACTTACTCCAGAAAATTTGGAAGAACATTTGATATGCCATGGAATAGATCAGAGTTATAAATGTTTGAATAAACATAGAGAAAAAAAGAATGTAGCTACTGGTTGGGATAAAACTGTGTTTTATGGATCATAAGATATGAATACAAATATGGATAAAGAAAAATACTATATAGAGGATGTGATTATAGATGTCAATGATGATGAAGATCATATTGAGGAAATGAGAAAGACAATTGAAGATGAACTCCGTGATTTCCCAAAATTGTTTGAGAAGTTAAAGAGTTGTGGAAAGACGAAATTGTATGCTGGTTGCACTAAATATAAATCATTGATAGCTATACTGAAGTTGTAAAAATTGAAATCAGGAAACTAATGGAGTTATGACAGTTTTATAGAACTACTTTCTCTCTTGAATTACATGCTCCTAGAAGATAATGAGCTCTCAAGCTGGACATATGAAGCTAAACAAATTCTACGCTTGATGGGGATTGTAACACCCCGAGATTTTATGAGAAGTAATCTTTTTAATTTATTTGATGTATTTTGTTGTACGATACACCAAGATTATCTTGTGTTATACGCAACACCGTGTTAGCTTTCACTAAATGCAACACTAATCTTGGATCGTGTTACACACAATTTCAAGTTAGTTTGATAATAGTCATTCTACGCAACATTGAGTGTGTGTATATATATATATATTCAATGTATAGATGAAAAATGGTTGGATTATGTTATAAAGAAACAACAGAGGAGTCTTTCACAACCCACAACCCTAACATGGCTTACATTACACACAATCACGACCTTCCTCGATAGCGTGTGTTATAGGCAATACCGGGTTTCACTAAACGATGATATATTGTTATAATATTATTATGGACTCGCCATTATGAATATTATTAACTACATTTTGAATTTTATAATATTATTATTCATCTTATAAATTTTCTAAAACATTTTATGTGAACAAAATAAATGTTTCGTGTAAAATAAGTATTTTTAAAAAAATATAGTTTTACCCCCTTTTGATAGCGCACCCATATTAAATCTAGTTTTTGACATTTTTATAAGTTAAATTTTACAAAATAAACTTCTTCTTTTGAATAAATATGTAAAAATTTACCTTGGTTATGTTTTCCTATTTTTATGATAACGTTCATATTTTAATGAATAGTAAAAACACGGTATATTTTAATTAAAAACAACTTTTTCATCATAATAATTTATATGGTTAAATTATAATATTGAATGGATTTAATGTATAAATATAATATATTTTTATCATTTAATATAATGTATGTCATTAGCATTGATTTTACCTTGAATTCGTAGGTTAAATCAGTTCAATCTTTTGCAATGTTTTAACCAAAAACTCATTTTCTTTCGACAACGGGATTAATTTTAATTTAATTTCGGAAACTATTGTGTATTAAATTTGAAAAAATTGATTCAATATTTGTAATCATTTGGTCCAAATTATGTTAATAAGCTACATTTTATTTTTGGGCATTATGAATAGTAACTACGGTAAATTTTATTTACTACAGTTAAAGGCAAATCAGGTAATTAAGGGTAAATATAAGATTATAAAATTACCCTAACACCTGAAAAAATTCTATTTGATGACTAAAGGATGACCCATATCACCTAAGGGTCGGAATATATTCCTTTTATGGACTTGTTTCTTTGAAAATAATTTAATTATTATTAAAACCAAGGAAAGTGACAACATGTCACTCTCTTAAATCTTATAAGTATATTAATTTTCATTTAGTGATAAACTTCATGAAACTTCTAACATGAATAGTATTCAGAAATCTAATACGATTATATACATCATATGAATTTATTTATAATTTTTAGGGATTAAATAATTATCATAAATGTGACATAATAGTGATGTTGAAATTATTTTATCATGAGAAATATCAAATAAATGGTTTTAAAAATATTAAAATAAATATTATATGAACTATTTAATGTGATCCACTAATTTTCTAGATACATATGACATTTTATTAATCTATTAAAGCTTTTAGTTCGAACATATCTTCTGTATATAGTTTATTTAAATTCAAATAAATGAATAGTGTCAAAATTGGCACTATTGTTATTTTATAAATATACCATATTATTAAATTGTTTAAAAATAACAAAAATATTTAAAAATTATAAATTGAAATTTATATAGTCTAAAATTTCATAAAGTATCCAATTATGGAAAATTAATTACACATAAGTGATTATTTATAACCATTTAAAATTTAGAATTTTATTACCACAAATAAACATAAATAGATTAAATAAGGATAAATCAAAATGATAAGGTTTAAAATAAGCTCAAAACATGTCTAAATTATATTGGTTGATGTTATTACAACTGTATCTCATCTAATATTCTAATTGAGTCATTTTTGGAGGTTTTTATGTGGGGTTTGAATTTATATTAAACTAATATTTTTTAGGATTCCAAAGGTGCCCCTCTCCTCCCTTATAAAAGGGCACCTCCTCCCTCTCTTCCTCACACCATTTTGAGCCTTGAATCTCGTCCAAACTATTCCAATTTTACTTCACCACTTCCCTAGAAACCTTATAGAGGTACTAGTATTCTCAAAAGATCAACCCTAGTTCCCTAGGAAGAAGTTTAAAGGAGGTGCGTCGAAGAAGAGGTAATCTCTTCTACCGATTATTTAAAGATTATTTATTCTTCAACTTCTTCTTCTTATTTGGTTGTTTCATTATAAAGTAATAACATAAGTATCTCTAAAATACTGATACGTTATTAAATATATGAAACAACCCCATTCCACCTTCTATCTAACATACGGAAAACAAAATCACCACGCGTGTGTACGTACAGAATACCGTCTCCACGCCGTGGTGTAATCTGTTTTTCCACCAAAACCTTACATGGATGGGTATAATGGTGTAAAGAATAAATATATATTGTTATTATAAAATCATACTGATTCTGATTTATTATACCATCCACTCCAATTCTATTCAATAATTATGGGAACGATATCATCGCTCGTGTGTACGTACAGATTACCGTCTCCACGACGCGATGAGATTCATTCTCCATGTTAACCATACATAAATGATTATAAAGTTTATTTAATGACTAATAATGAAATATATGAAATAATAATTCTACTGGACTTATGTATATATATATATATATATGTTTTTCATCTATTTAGTTTCATTCAATTCAATAAGGAAACGAAAACAACGTTCAAGCGTACGTATGACCAACCGTCTCCATGAACGATGTATTTCATTCCTTTTATCGATCTATAATATTTATGTATATGATGAATATATATTTTATATAAATCATGTTTTACATTCTGGAATTATTTAAATAGGGATATAAGTAATAATATCAAGAACCACAAGTCCAAACATGTACGATAAATAAAATGATTTTGCCCAAAACGCTGCTTTAACATGGAACATACAAAAGAACGGGTAATATAAAGTCATAAGTGAACCATTTATGATATCATAACAATGAATATGATTCTGTAATAAGTCAATTACATTATTTAAATCATTATACAGGAGTTTCGGATACATATGAAGCATATCGAACCTAAGGTAAGGGATAACTTTTCCAATGTCGTTCTTATCCGAGATTGTTTATTCGTAAGTATTTTCAAGGGTTATTGTTCTCATCCATTTCCATGTTTCCTAAAAATGGTTTCATGTATTTTTAATGTCCTTTTACCCATTTTTTACTTTTACTACATGGTATGTATGGAATCTTTCTTTTACGGGGTACTTTTTGATTTTTTTTGACAAAAGTACGAGAAAAATTTTATTTTTAACTTATATGGCATGAAGGGATTTTTACGGTTTTATAAAGCCTTATTTTAATGAAGGTTACTCCAAAAGATTTCATGAATATTTTCAACAAAATACTTTTCATTTAAAATTTCATGGAATTTTGTCAAATGAAAATGATTTTGTAGAATAAAGGATATTTTTATCAATAATTCATTCCAAGTGATTTATCAAAACCATTTTCCATATAAGATGACATTACTTCATATGTGTATGTTTCATGTATAATGTATCTATGATTTACATGGTTTCACTTTTCTTATGATGAAATATTCATTTGTTTTATATGGACTATGTGATTATGGGATGATGTTTATGAAACCCATTTTATTCTTTGGGTTATGATAAATTTTTTAAGTGTATTTTCTGGAAAAAGTAAGAATGATTTCATTATGAGATGGATGGGGCCTATATATCCCTCCAATTCATTGGGTAAAGATTTTTATCTCATGAGATAGAAATGGATGGAACAGTAAGTTAATCCGGTTCAGTAATATAGGACTGGAACGAGGAGTGAACTTGATTCAGAAAGGGACTTTGTCCACTAAGATGGTCTTCGCAGCAATGTATTGGCTACTATGGAAATCATATCATGTGCTTAATGGTTTCCACAATCACATGTTTTATTCCAATGCTATTTTATCATGATTAATGATTCTTTATGATCTATGCCTTATTTACTACCATGTTTTATGCCATTGCTCAAGATTTTGATGTTTAAATATTATGTTCATGTTTTTAAGTTCAAATATATATGATTTGTTTTATTTTATCCACGCTTACCCTTACTGAGCATTTGTGATCACCCTTTATATGTTTTCTTTTCCCCAGGATATAAAGAAAGGTTTTAAGTAAGAAAACAAAAGGGGAAGATATTTATGGGAGATGTTAAAGATCTTCCACCATGATTAGAAGATTACGTTCTGAGTTTACAAAGACACCAAACTATTACAGTACTTGTGTGTCTATTTTTGTTATGTATTAAGTATTCCATAAAAGTAATGTAATGTCCATGTACGTCAAGCTTCGGGTCTCTAAAGTTGGTATCATAGGAAAGGTTTAGTCAACCTTTGGAAACTAGGAGGCGAGAACTTTAGTGAGATCCCTAGAGATATTTCTAAGGTATGTATAGGGATGTACCTAAGGATAAGTATATGTATTGGTTATAATCCTAGAGTTATGGTAATGATCATAGAATTAAACCTAAGATGTTAGATATTGACGGTACTGCCCCTTTATTATGTTGTTTTCCCTAGCATGATTTTAGTCTCTCACACTATTCTTTTTAGGTTTTAGACGATTGCTGGAACCCGAAGGAACCTTGTTGATCAATGTAATTGACAATGCAATGATTGTCCTCCTGAACAAACCAATGTTATGGGAGATGGAGTTCAAAATCTGATTGCTACACTTACACAAGCTATGAATGATTCTGGACTTCCAAATGAGCAGAGAAGGGAACAATATTTTATTGAGTCCTTCATGAGGCAACGTCCACCTTCTTTCAGTGGGTCTTCTGATCCACTTGTTGCTGAAAAATGGATTAGTACCACTGAAAAGTTATTTTTAGTTATTTAATGTTCTGAATATGATAAAGTCATATTAGCAGTATATCGTTTTGAAGGTGAAGCTGATCAATGGTAGAATCTTATCAAGAATATGAGGACAAGAGATGAAATTTTATCCATGGAATGGGATGAGTTCAAGAACTTATTTTTCAATAAGTACTTCCCTCGTATTATTCGAACAAATATGGAGAAGGAGTTTATTGAACTAATGAAAAAGGATGATGAATCTATTAGTATATACAAAATGAATTTTACAAGGCTTCCAATGTATGACTTTGGCTTTATCATCCAACCTGAAAGTAAAGCTGATCGATTCTTCAGTGGCTTAAAACCTAGTCTTCGAAAGGCATTATCTATAAGAGACTTCAGTATCAATGAAGAAATTGTGCGTTGTTCTGTCAAGGTAGAACTGGAAGTTGGTGTAACATATCCATCTCATGGTTTTGACACGAAATGAAAGATGGAGTTAGAGGATAAATCTCATAACAATGGTGAAAAGAAGATGAATGTTTCTTTATGCTCAAAGTGTAGAAAGAAGCATGGTGGAGATTTCCTAAAAGGTACTAGAAAATTTTTTAAGTGTGGAAAACAAGGTCATCGAGTAGTTGATTGTCGAAGTAATGGGAAAAAGGTTGCTAATGATGTGAATAGAGAAAAGACTATATAGAACTCTCCACCAACAATTCAATGCTTCAAGTGCAAGGAAATGGGATATTATGCTAATAAATGCCCAAAACCATGGGTTAATTATGATCGACGTGAGCAACCTCTTAAGGCAAAGGATAATGGGAAGTCTCATGCGATCACTATTTGTGATGTTGAATATGAAAATGATGTTGTGTAATGATTAAGTGTTTATGTAATAGGATTTCAAAATAGTATCATGGAATCGCATTTATGGTATTGTGGAATTTTGGAATATCTATGTATTGGTTTTCAATAATAATATGGTACTAGTAACCATGAAAAAGTGATTGAAATATTTTTGGAAAGCAGATGAAAAGCGCATATTGAAGGGATAAGGGGAAAATAATATGATAGTAATCATGAGATCATGACTAAAATAAGGACAAAGTTATATCATTGTTTGAGTATATAGAAATTTTTGGATTTTGGTATGTGGAAAGAGTTAATTTTTGACAGCATTCATGTTTTCACTAAGGTTAAATGGGTATTCATTTTTCAAGAGAATACATGATTATGGTATTCACATGATTGGAATGTGATCAACAAGATATATCGGGGATAAATGATGGTATTCACATAGTTGTTATATGACCTTTTTAGTAATCATTCTCTTTATACTATGAGTTTGGAAATAAGTATTTTGGATAAGCCTAAAGATTCGAATGGACTATGTTGAACAGAAGTTTGTATTGTTTAAGGATAGAAAAAAAATTCGATATTATTTCTAGAATGTTATAATAGTGTAGTTTTAGAAAAAGGACAACCTGCAGGACGGGCGGCAACCCGTCGCGTCGGACAAGGCTGTGGAAACAGAACCCACAACTGAAGTGCGACAGGCACTTATCGCATACCAGTGGCCTACAGAAAGTCCATGTTTAGTAGAAATTAGTTTTTTTATTAATCAGTATGATAGTTGAAGTATAAGTCCATTTTTGGAATCATATACGATTAACCACACCATAGATGGACTTAAGTATATTTGATAACTTTTTCAAACCTTTTGTTTGAAACAGATGGAATGACTCATCATTCTATCACATGATCTGCTAACACATCATGAATAAAAAATTCAACTTCATTTCATTAAAATATGAAGTGTAAATTGTTCAATTCACAAACAATAGTGAGATTGTACCAAAATCATGTAAGTATTTCTTTTAATTCGTCAACTTTAGGGAAATGATCTTGAAAACCAAAAATGTTGTCCTAGTACCCTTATATCTGATGAATTAGATGGTTCCTTAGATCATCACAAATATATGGCTTTGTGATTATTTCATTTTTCATAGACATGTTCTCTACCACCCTCCATTAGAACTTGATGTTTAGATTTCTCTTCCATATCCATATTTTCACCTATGTTCTCCCACGAGGAAACCCAGTGATGAGTTAATTTGGGTAACCGTTATTTTTCATACATCACTTTTTAAAATTAAATTTTAGTATGTGGGTTTCTATTAAATAAACTTTCAAGTAGTCAACCATTTATAACCATGAAAAATTTCGAGGGAGAAATTCATTTTAAGGGGGGTAGAATGTAACACCCCGAGATTTTATGAGAAGTATTCTTTTTAATTTATTTGATGTATTGTGTTGTATGATACCCCAATATTATATTGCGTTATACGTAGCACCGTATTATCTTGCAGCATATGCAACACTAATCTTGGATCGTGTTACACACAATTTCATGTTCATTTGATAATAGTCATTCTACGCAACATTGAGTGTATATATATATATATATTCAATGTATAAATGAAAAATGGTTGGATTCTGTTATAAAAAAATAACAAAGGAGTCCTGCACAACACACAACCCTGACTTGGCTTGCATTACACGCAATCGCGAGCTTCCTCAATAGCGTGTGTTATACGCAATACCAGGTTTCACTAAACGACGATATATTGTAATAATATTATTATGGAATTGCCGTTATGAATAGAATTAATTAAAATTTGAATTTTATAACATTATTATTCATCTTGTAAATTTTCTAGAAAATTTTATGTGAAAAAAAAATAAATTTTTCGGATAAAATAAGTATTTTTAAAAAAATGCAGTTTTGCTGCCTTTTGATGGAGCACCCACATTAAATCTATTTTCTGACATGTTTATAATTTCAATTTTAAAAAATAAACTTCTTATTTTGAATCATAATGTAAAAATTTACATTGGATAAAGTTTTTATATTTTTCTGAAAACTTTCAAATTTTAATGAATAGTAAAAACACGCTATATTTTAATTAAAAACAACTTTTTTTCATCATAATCATTTATATGGTAACTTATAATATTTAATGGTTTTAATGTATAAATAGAATATATTTTTACCATTTAATATAATTTATGTCATTTTCATTGATTTTACCTTAATTCGCAGGTTCAATCAATTCAATCGTTTGCAATATTTTAACCAAAAACCCTTTTTTTCGACAACAGGATTAATTCTAACATAATTTCTGCAACTTTTGTGTATTGAATTTGGAAAAATGAATTCCAAATTTGGAATCATTGGGTCCAAATTATTTTAATAATATACTTTTTTATTTTTGGGCATTATGAATACTAACTACGGTAAATTTTATTTACCATAGTTAAAGGTAAATCGGTTAATTAAGGGTAAATATAAGATTATAAAATTATCCTAAAACCTCCCAAAATTCTATTTGATGACTAAAGGATGACCCATATCACCTAAGGGTCGGAATATATTCCTTTATGGACTTGTTTCCTTGAAAATAATTTAATTATTATTAAAATCAAAGAAAGTGACAACATGTCACTCTCTTAAATCTTATAATTATATTAATTTTACTTTAGTAATAAACATCGTGAAACTTCGAACATGAATAGTCACTAGAAAGATAATAAAATTATCTATATCATATAAATTTATTTATAAAATTTAGGGATTAAATAATTATCATTAAAGGTGACATAATAGTGATGTTGAAATTATTTTATTAAGAGAAATATCAAATAAATGGTTTTAAAAATATTAAAATAAATATTATATGAACTATTTAATGATCTAAACTAATTTTATAGATACATATATCATTTTATGAATCTATTAAAGATTTTATTTTAAACATATCTTCTGTATATATTTTATTTAAATTCAAATAAATGAATACTGTCAAAATTGACACTATTGTTAATTTATAGAAATAACATATTATTAAATTGTTTAAAAATCACAGAAATATTTAAAGATTATAAATTGAAATTTATATAGTCTAATATGTCATAAAGTATCCATTTATGGAAAATTAACAACACATAAGTGATTATTTATAACCATATAAAATTTAGAATTTTATTACCACAAATAAACTTAATTAGATTAACTAAGGATAAATCAAACTGATAAGGGACAAAATAAGATCCAAACATGCCTAAATTTTATTTTTTGATGATATTACAACCCTATCTCATCTAATATTCGAATTGAGTCATTTTTGGAGGTTTTTATGTGGGGTTTGAATTTATATAAAACTAATATTTGTTAGGATTCCAAAGGTGCCCCTCTCCTCCCTTATAAAAGGGAACCTCATCCCTCTCTTCCTAAAACCATTTTGAGCCTTGAACTTCTGCCAAACCCTTCCCATTTCACTTACCCACTTCACTAGAAACCTTATAGAGGTACTGGTCTTCTCAAAATACCAACCCTAGTTCCTAAAGAAGAAGTTTAAAGGAGGTGCGTCGAAGAAGAGGTAATCTCTTCTACCGATTATTTCAAGCTTATTTCTTCTTCAAATTCTTCTTCTTTAGTTTTTTCATTATAAAATAATAACATAAGTATCACTAATATACTTATATGTTATTATAAATATGAAACAACCCCATTTCACCTTCTATCCATCCTACAAAAAACTAAATCACCACGCGTGCATACGTACGGAATACCGTCTCCACGCTGTGGTTTAATCTGTTTTTTCACCAACACCTTACATGGATGGGTATAATAGTGTAAAAAATAACTATATATGGTTATTATAACATCATAATTATTATGATATATTTTACCATCCACTCCAATTCTATTCAATAATTATGGGAACGATATCATCGCCCGTGCGTACGTACGGATTACCGTCTCCACGACGTGATGATATTCATTCTCCATGTTAACCATCCATGAATGATTATAATGTTTATATAATGAATAATAATGAAATATATGAAATAATAATTCTACTGAATTTATATATGTATATATATATATATATATGTTTGTCATCTATTTAGATTCATTCAATTCAATAAGGAAACGAAAACAACGTTCATGCGTATGTACGGCCTACCATCTCCATGAACTGTGTATTTCATTCCTTGTATTGATCTATAATATATATTTATATGATGAATATATATTATATATAAATAATTTTTTACATTCTGGAATTAAATAAATCAAGATATAAGTAATAATATCAAGAACAACAAGTCAAAACATGTACGATAAATAATTTGTTTTTACCCAAAATGTTGCTTTAACATAGAACTTACAAAAGAACGAGTAATATAAAGTCATAAGTGAACCATATATGAAATCATAACAATGAATATAATTATGTAATAAGTCAATGAAATTATTTAAATCATTATACAGGAGGTTCGGATACGTACGAAGCATATTGGACCTAAGGTAATGGATAACTTTTCCAATCTCGTTCTTATCCGAGATTATTTATTCGTAAGTATTTACTGGGGTTATTGTTCTCATCCATGTCCATGTTTCCTAAAAATGGTTTCATGTATTTTTAATGTTCTTTTCACCCATTTTTGACTTTTACTACATGTTATGTATGGAATTTTTCTTTTATGAGGTACTTTTTGACTTTTCTGATAAAAATACGAGAAAAATGTTATTTTTAACTTATACGGAGTGACCGGATTTTTATGGTTTTATAAAGCCATATTTTTATGAAGCTTCCTCCAAAAGATTTCATGACTATTTTCAACAAAATACTTTTCATTTAAAATTTCATGGAATTTTGTGAAATGAAAATGATTTTGAAGAATAAAGGATATTTTTCTCAAGAATTCATTTCAAGTGTTTTATCAAAACCATTTTCCATCTAAGATGAAATTACTTCATATGTGTATGTTTCATGTATAATGTCTCTATGATTTAAATGGTTTCACTTTTCTTATGATGAAATATCCATTTGTTTTATATGGATTATGTGATTATGGGATGATGTTTATGAAACCCATTTTATTCTTTGGGTTATGATGATTTTTTTAAGTTTATTTTGTGGCACAAGTAAGAATGATTTCATTATGAGATGGGTGGGACCTATATCTCCATCCAATGCATTGGGTAAAGATTTATATCTCATGAGATAGACATGGCTGGAATGGTATGTTAATCCGGTTCAGTAGTACATAACTGGAATGAGGAGTGAACACGATTTAGAAATGGACTTTGTCCACTAAGATGGTCTTGGCATCAATGTCTTGGCTACTATGGAAATAATATCATGTGCTTAATGGTTTCCACAATCACATGTTTTATTCCCATGTTATTCTATCATGATTAATGTTTCTTTATGATATATGCCATATGTACTTCAATGTTTTATGTCATTTCTCAATATTTTGATGTTTAAACATTATGTTCATGTTTTTAAGTTCAAATGTAAATGATTTGTTTTATTTTATCCATGATTACCCTTACTGAGAATTTGAGATCACCCTTTATATGTTTTATTTTCCCCATGATATAATGAAAGGTTTTAGGTATGAAAAAAAGGGGAAGATCTTTATGGGAGATGTTAAAGATCTCCCACCATGATTAGAAGACTACGTTCCGAGTTTCCAAAGAAACTAAACTATTACGGTCCTTGTGTGTATGTTTTTTTTATGTATTAGGTATTCTGCAAAAGTAATGTAATGTCCATGTACGTCAAGCATTGGGTATCTACAAGTATGAAATCTGAAAGAATAAATTCTTGTCCATAAGACTGTATATTGTTTTGCAAGGAGAACAAATCACTTAAAGAATTCCAAATGTGTGGTACTTCTTGATACAAGAAAGATGAATCCAATCCTATGAAAGTTGTATGGTACAATCCAATCATTTGAAGGTTTAGGTGTCTATATAGAAGTTAATAAACTACAAGAGAATTGTCATGGAATGCATATAAAATAAATAAAGATGGGAGATTACGTCATTCAGCGGAATCTCCTCAATGGAAGAAAATTGATCATGAGTATACTGAATTTGGAAAAGAGTCGAGAAACCTTCGTCTTTCATTATCTATAGATGTACTGAATCCTTTGGATTTCAATCCATCACCCACAGTACATGGCATGTTATGTTGGTAAATTATAACTTGCCACCCTTGTTATGCATGTAGTGGAAAATCATTATGTTATTTATGCTTATATCAAGAACAAAACAACCGGGTAACGATATTGATGTGTATCTGGCTCTTTTGATCAGGGATTTGATGTTATTGTGGGATTCAGGTGTTATGTTGTATGATGCATATAAAAGTGAATACTTCATGTTGAGTGCGATGTTTTATGGGACAATAAATGATTTCCCTGCTTATGGAAATTTTTCAGGCTATAGCATTAAAGGTACTCAAGGGTGTCCCATGTGCGGAGAAGATTCAGAATCAAATAGGTTGAAACATTCATCAAAATCTTTGTTTCTAGGACATCGTAGATTTATACCTCATCGGAATAAGTACTTATTTTGGACGACATCATTCAATAGAAGTTCAGAACAACACCCAACACCATCTACACTAACAGTTGATCAGCTGTTTGAGAAAGTAAAAGATGTGAAGACTTTTTTTTGGTAAACCATTTTTGAAAAACATTATGAAAATCGGTCGGAAAAATAGATCAGTTTTTTTAAATTATCATATTGGAATTGATTGTACGTTAGACATTTTCTTGATTTGATTCATGTGGTAGAAAATGTATGTGATAGTGTTATCGGAATGTTGCTAAATGCCCCTGGAAAAACAAAGGATGGAATTATGGAATGGTTGGACATGGTTGACATGGGAATATGAGAAGAGTTGGATCTCGTGAAGGGTAAAATCGAATGTTTCTTCCTCCAGCTGCTCACACTCTTTCTAGGGAGGAGAGATATCGGTTTGTCAACTTATTTAATGATGTAATGGTTCTAGAGGGGTATTCATCAAATATCAAGAACATTGTGTTAATGAATTATTTGAAGTTAAAAGGTTTGAAATCACATGACTGCCATGTTTTGATGCAAGATATAATTTCTATAGCTTTACGTTGTATTTTTTCCAAGAATGTTCATCATTTGTTAACCAAACTATGTTTCTTTTTCAAAGCTATATGTTGAAAAGTTTTAGACCCAGTGAAATCGCCTGCTATGGAAAAAGAAATTGTCATCATATTATGTGAATTAGAGATGTTCTTACTGCCAATATCCATTAATATGATGGTTCATTTGATGACTCACATGGTGAGATAGATTCAATTTTTTGGTCCTATGCACTATAGATGGATGTACCCCGTTTAACAGTATATGAATATTTTGAAAGGATATGTCAAAAATCGAAGTCGGCCATAGGGTTGTATAGTGGAGTGATATATTGTTGAGGAAGCCATTAAATTTTGTACTGAATACCTATTTGATGTGGAAAGAATTAGTCTCCCAAAATCTTGTCAAACTGGACGCATTGAGGTTAAGGGAATTTCTGGAAGAGATGTTGTGACAATCAGTATTACAGATCGGGAGCAGGCCCACCTTTATGTTTTTCATAACAGTTGGGAGGTTTCCCCATATATTGAAACTCACAAAGAAATTCTTAGGCAGTTTAATCCATAAAGGGCTGAAAAATGGATATCAAATACACATAATCACCAGTTTATAGTATGGTTTTGGGGATATATAGTTAATGAGTTGGATGAAAATCCGAATTCAATTTCGGAACAACTTCAATGGCTAGTCTTAGGACCATGTTTGAATGTATTATCATACAATGGTTTTGTAATTAATGGTTATGCATTCTATACAGATGAAAACGATGAAGATAGTACCATGAAAAATAGTAGAGTTACACTTGTGGCTGAAGCGATGCATGTTTCTGGAAGTAAAGACAGAAATCCAATTTATGAAAAAATGTAATACTTTGGCATTATCAAATAAATTTGTGTAGACACCGAAAAAAGGTCAGTAACTCCTAGAGGATGTTTCAAAAGGGAAAAGAGAAGTCCTATTCAGAATCAGAGGTACGTTCCGAAGGCCCAGGAAGTAGTTCGCGAAATAAAGGAGGACTTGCGCAAAATAATGATGTGCGCGCGAAGAATTTCCAGGATTCGCGTAATCGAGCTGATGGCATGTGCAATTTTGCACGCCCCGGTTCTGCGCGGTGAAGCTTTGCGCGCCGATGGTTCCCGTTGTGGAAACTTTCGTGCACCACCTGGATTTCGCACCAGCTGCTGCCTATAAATAGAAGGCGACCCCAAACGGTTTGGGGTTGCAGAATTCGGAACGGCTCCCATGCACGCAATTCGACTCCCCACCGCGCGCAATATGACTTCCAGGTAATTCCCCTTTTCGCGTAACCTTTCCCCGGGGTTCACCTATGCGTGCAACTCCACTGGCTTATGTGAATTTTCCCACTCCTCTGGGTACCTCCCTTGAGCACAGTCGTTGCCCCTTGCGCGCAATCCCCTTCTATGTGCGCAATACCTTGCGCGTAATCACCTATCAGCGCAATCCTCTGGCCGTATTGCGCGCCATCGCGGTGTTTTGCGTGCAAACCTTCTTTTTGTGAGCAACACCCATGACCCATTTTCCTTGACGCCCCTTGGCTTCCATTCCGCGCCGGCACCTGATGTCTCCCCTACTACGCATGTGCGCCATGCGTTGTTTTCTCGTACGGCCTTCCAGGCTCATACAAAGTAACCTCAAGGTCCCTTGGGTGGTGTTTCCCATAGCGTTGCTTTGCCTTATTCTTCTCCACATAGGCATGCTAACGGCTATTGCTTCTTCGAATATCCATGCTAACGTGGACCCCTCATTGGTTCGCCCTGCGGCCACCCTTCATTACAACCTTGTCGATGCCTTCCCTCCCACAAGGGGTTGAGGGCATTGGGAATGAAAGCCCTAGAGGTGTGGAGCGAACCCACCTTTGTCCAAGCTGCAGGACGTTAAATTGCTAAGCACCTCGTCCTTAACACAAGACATTATACTGTGGTCCGACCCCGTGCTTCGCACGCAGGGACCCCCCAGCTTGGACATTTTTTATGCCTCTCGTCTCCACGGGAATGGAATCTTCCTCAAATGGAATGAGATCCTCCTGGTTGGAGTGGCGTTTGTCCATAGGGGAAGGGCTTCCCTAGAGCAAAAGGCCGTAGCCTCTCTTAAGAATGTTGCACCCATGCACCTCCGTACTTCCCCCCTGCCAAGGCTAGTGGAGTCCCTTTCCAACTGTGCTTTGTCGCACCACGTGCCTCCACACAAGAGTAAGCCCCTGCACCAAAGGCCTCTAACCACGTGTAATCCCATGTTTCCTCTTTGGTCCGCTCAACGTGTAAGCCCCTTTCCGCTTCTCATGGACGCACCCTTTGTGACGTGATCGTCTGGTCCCTGCTGCCTCTTGTTTCTCACACCGAGCATGACTCATGTGGGATTAGAGTGCGCGTCGACCATGAAATCCTCTTATGGGCCGGCCCATAGCGTAAACCCCATTCCAGCCAACTACATGTACATTGATCCGTGCTAACGCATGGTATGTAGGAAGACTATACGAGGTTCAAGCCCACCACCCGGTCGTTCCGACCACTCCACATCGGTTCCCCAACCACCATGGGCCACCTCAGAGTGTAAGCCCCATATCCAATCTGGGCCACCTCAGAGCGTAAGCCCCAGATTCCTCGTCCTGCATGACGTTAAACTGTACGCCCTCATCCCGCATGATGTTACGTTGTATCTCGTCCCGCATGACGTTAAACCGTATTCCCCCTCTTGGGCCGTCTCAGAGCATAAGCCTCATGCCTCACACCCATGTCTCATCCTGACTTCCCCCCTCAAGCCCATGTTCCTTGGGAAGCTCATGCCCTAGCCCAGAGATTTTACTTCCTCCAAGCTCCAATCCATGCATCCATTCTCACAAGTCGCCTCTTCAGGTGTCCCATCGTAACACCGAACAACGTGGACATTGATTCCCTGCCATGGGGATACGTAGGAAGCCTCTACAAGTTTCAATCCTGTCACTCCATCATCTATTATGATCCTTACCCAGGCCACCACATCCCGGTGAGATCATGCCACCCCATCCCATTCCATGGAATCCGGGAAGCCACCCATGCACGGGCCCCAACATTGGTGTTTCCCCTAGGGGGTCCTTCAATCTGATCTACTCACAATGTTTTGATCAGTCTGATCCATCTCCGCAAGATGTTAAACTTGCGGCATACCCCGTGTTAAACATGGGAAGATGAGGAAAACCTCAGATTGTACACCTTTCCCGCGTTTGATGGGGGATGCCTCAGGCTTCCGCGCCCTTGAGAAGCCATGTGATAAGGTACAGAAGACATACATGCCAATCCACAGTGTCAAGACATGCCAATGACACCCCAACGTGACTATTCTCCTCACCGAAGGTTGCTGACCTGACAAGACCCCTTGTAGCATCTCGATGGAAGCAACGTAATTAACAGGCATCCATGCAGATATGGCGCCGAGAATGAGCTTCAAGAACCCATCATAAATATATAAGGGAGACCCGAACTAGGTGATGATCTTCGAGGAGGAATCCATGGAAGGAAGAACCGACATCCCATCATCCCAGTTTCGATCAAGGAGCAGATGTCCATGAATAAGTAATGGATGATGCCCGCCTTTGGAAAGAGGGAATGCGGGGCAACAAGCCATGCGTCCTCCCATGCGTGAAGGACACACGCGTGAGTCCAAGCATAAAAGCGTCAGAAATAGAAAATGGTGAACCTGACGTGAAGCTCTTCCTCTCAATACAGAGACGGGTAGCGTTCAGGGTGTCGGAAGATTAGCCTGTCACCAGGTCCAGGTACCTATCATCAGGACGTGAAACCTGCCAGGGGTTGAGGCGGTCAGGATGTTGAGCACTCTGTTCTATATCGTCGTCAGTGTGGATCCCTCTCCCTAACCATAGAAGACGGAATGATGTTGGGCTATTGGTTGTCTATTTCTTTTCCTATTAGCACTAATGGGTTCATCTCTCTACTTCCAAGAATCATATCACTTCATCCAGAGCTTGATCGCCACCTGCCCACCGGCTCAGGGGCAGGGGCAGTACCGACGCGGCTACCCCACGCGGTCTTGCCTTTTCCACAGTCACTCCGGCTCCGATTGCCACGACTGTCAGGTTCTCTCTCCCAATCTCCCCGTCAGAAATCATACAGCGAAGGGTGATCAATGTCCTAGTTCGTAGATACGACGAGGAAGGGATCATCCCCACCAGGGACATGTCCCGTTTGGATCTAGAGATGTTTGCGCCTCACTATCGTCACCGCCCCCAAGGGTCGCGCAGGGAGCCATCGCTCCCCACTCCGACGTTCAATCGCTTTAGGAGCCTATCCCCAGAGCACCTTGACACATCCATCCCCTACGCCAATGAGGTGGAGGATGTCTGGGTCCGCCCGATCGGAGACCCGTCCTAGGGGTTAACGGCAAGAACCCCCGCCAGGCTGCGTCGACGTCATCGCCCGACTCCCCGGGCCGACGACCAGGAAATCTTTGTGCCCGCACCACCGGCTCCAACCCATCTGACCTGACGCCAATGTTGGGTGTGAGCGGAATAGAATGACCGTCCTGGGGCACCAACATCAGCAACCACTGTGGGCCGAGCCATTGATGGCTCCAGCTACTAGAACCCCGCACACGTTGAGTAGGGGCAGTCACATGCCCGACTGGGATCGAGGCCCCAACCGCCCTACAGGCAGGTTGGGTCGACTCTCCCAGTCGCGGGCACAGGCAATGGCCACCACAGACCAATCCGCGGTAGTGACACCCACCATGAAGGCCCATTCTGTGCCACTGATCTGGAAAGTCGAAGGCTCCTTCGTGATAGCTATGCTCTGGGTATGACTCTTTCTAGCGCCCACTGCACTAGGTATGAGGTCACTCCTCCTACCCCTGGCCGCGAGTATGTAGTCGTTGCCTATCCAGTCGCTCACTAACATGGAGGTCCTCCTCATGTCCCTTCCGACATCTGTCTCGGTGCTTCCCACACCCCGACCTTCAGTCCCCTCTGCCCCAGCACTATTGCAGACAAAGGACTCCTTGAATGAAATAATCCTTACCCTAAGGAGCCACCTAGGGGAAGGAAGGCGGGGCGTCGTCTCTGTAGGAGGGATTTTAGGGGATTTTGGATGGAAATTACACCATCCCATTTCTCACACTTTGAGGCGGAATACGACTCGACGATAGAACCTCCCCCCAACACTTTGAGTCGAGGGCAGGGATGGGGACACGACGCGTCAGTCTTGTACTCCCCGAATGCGAGATCCATATGATTCCCTCTTCCCTTCAATGGTATATCCAGGAGGACGAGGACTTGGCGTACCCCCAGGGGTCAAACCCGCAATTATCACTGGCCTCCCCGGAAGCACCTTCCCCCTCAGTCAGGGAGGGTGGGGAACTTTTCTGGGGACCGACGAAAGAGTCGCAAGGCGAGACACCCTTGGCGAGCACTGAAGCTGTGACATGTGGCCCATTCACTGGCCCATCCTATCGCGACGTGGCAGCCAGGGTACTGAAACCCTTGGAGGACGACTTAGGGATCGACGGCCAATCGGCATGTTCGCCGTATTCCCGCCAGCCAGTCCACCGGCCCGACGACCTGCCTCGGCGCCATTGCCAGATCCCCGACCATTCTTGGTTGACGAGCATGGTCAACAAGGTCCAGACCCCGAACCGGAGTCATGGCGCTTCTGGACCGTCCTTGCAGCGGGCCACTTCTCCAAGATGTTTTGACCGGTCGCAGCGTCAGATTTTGATATGCCAGAGTCACTCACCCTGGGAGAGTTTCAATGTTTCCACCAGACTCTTCAGGTGACTCACTCCCTTATTCTCCATCAGTGAGCGCCTTATCTTAGGATACAAGAACATCTCGAGGATATCGGTGAGCAGTACCATCGAGTCGACCTGGAAGCGCTCCCTACGGTTTGGCACCCCGAGTCACTTGTCCACCGCAGGGCCCTCCAGCAATAATGCATCCAGAGTTTTCAAGTACTCAGCAAGGTTATCGAGGAATCCACCCCCCACGCGCACGTCCGCGGATAGGGGCAGTACGCTGCCCTTCTTTTCTGTGCGATCTGCCGACAGCCCGACTCACTGGGTGGCCCTGAGGGAACGTCGTCAGGGGTAGTGGCGGTCAACATGGATGACCTTTCAGATGAGGGAAACAGTTTGGAGCTCCTCAATGGGGACTCACCCCCTGAGGACAAGCCGCTACTAGACCTGTCTGGGAGGATTCCTCGCAACCAGAGGAGCCTCCTGGGTCTCCCCACACCCACTGAGGCATTAACACTAAGCCAAAACATCGACAAGGGTAAAGAGCATGTCAGGGCTGTCAAGCTCTCCGACCCATCTACCTCGGTGTAGAAGGCAGAGGAAGACTCTGAGAAGGACACGCTATGCCAACAACATGCTGAGCAAAAGAGGCTGGTTGATGAGCTCTTGACTGAACGCAATACAGAGCAGTAGCCTGACTACGGTAATACTAGGCAAGGATAGTAGGGGAAGGAGAACCTACCCCTTACCGAGATTCCCCCGGGCAACAGCGACCATGTCGCGTTCGCCGACAGGGGAGAGGCCGGAGCCCATGGTAAGAGGGAACGATACGTCTCGCCGAACCCTCCCGAGCAGTGGGATCACCTGGGGGACCCTGCTTGGTTTCCTCCTGCTGCCCCGAGAGTCGCTCCGCTAGTTGCCCCACGAGCTAATGAGCATGACTACCGGATTGAAGAGCCTGACAATGCGCTTGTGGTTACAGATCCCCGTCAGGACATGAATCTGCATCTGGATGATCTGATGGAAGTACTCATCGCGTGCTTGGAGGCCCTGGAAACTTGGTAGGTGGTAATCCCACCAAATGGCAAGCCATACCCAACATGGGTGGATGATATGCCGACCCCACTGAGATTTGGGAACCCCACTTTCACCCTCTTTAACGGGACCCGAGACCCGCCACAACACCTTGCCCACTTCAAATTGAGGTGTGGCCCTATGTTAGGGACTCCGGCGCAGTAGGAGGCTGCCAAGCTTCGTTGCTTCGTTCAGACACTAGAAGGACCAGCATTCGTTTGGTACAGCCAGCTCCCTGTTGGATTTGTGACTAGCTAGGAGGACCTTTGCCAGAAATTCCTCTACCAGCTCAGTTCTATAACCCAGAAGACGAACATTGTAGACCTCATCAGGTGCAAACAAAGGCCTGATGAGTGGGTCGCGGACTTCGCCGCCCGGTGGAAGGGGCACACGTACTCCCTTGACATGCCACTAACTCAAGAGAAATTACTGACAATGTGTGTAGGGAGCATCAAGGTAGAGCTGGTTCCTTCTCTGATCACTCAGAATTACCCTGGAGGGTTCCGGGGTTTCTCAGACAAGGCTCAGCACCTCGAAGAAGGCCTGCAACAGGATAGTCAGGCATGCCAACTGCCTCCTGTAATCCCTGCAAGTAGAGCCTCTAGAGCCAAGCCCGCTTCTGTAGCCCAGATAGAGGCCCCCAGATAGCTAGAGTTGCTACTAGTAAGGCCATCTCAGCATCCCCATTGGGGTCCACCCCCATGGGCACAACCTCCGGTCCAGCAGCAACCACCTCAAAATCGGTAGGAGCCTTCGTGTAACGCACCGCCACCAACCAGGCGAGATAATTAGGCTTCTCCTCCTCGGCATGCTCCTCCGACCCCTTTTCATGGTCAGCATCCAAGAGCCCCCTTTTCAGACAAAAGGAATCTAACATACTTGTTTGACGAGGCCCAGGTCCCCAGTTATTTCTGTAGAGCCTTGTAGTAGAGGATCGTGCGGCTGCCTGAGTGCCGGAATCCCGAAGAGGCGCATCTCACTGATCACCCTAACTACTTCTCTTATCACCAGATCCTGGGGAACACCATCCAACGATGCTATGTGTTCAAGGAATGACTCTAAGACGAGATTGACAACAACATAGTCAGGTTGGGCCCGACCCCGGTGCAGGTGGAAGATGTCTTCGTGAGATCAGATGGCAGAAGTGACAATGAGGAAGAGTGGGAACATGTTTCCGACCGTGGGTCCCAAAAGTATAACGACTTGATGGCCCACAGGACAGTCGTTCGTTCCCATGGCATCATCCTTCCCCGCCTGAGTCAGCCAGAGTCCTCAGAATCTGCGAGCGCCGCTTTGGCATCATCGTCCGAGCCTACCTCTTCCTAGAAGAGCAAGCGGTAGCACAAGAAGAAAGAACTCGCCCTGCCAGTGCCATCATCTTCCCACATGCCTAGCAATTGTATGCCCCCAGAGATGGGGATCCCTCCGAGACTCCGTCCGGTAGTGGATGACTCCTCGAGTGAAACCTCGGGGTATGCTTCGGTTAACACAGTAGAGTTGGTAAATCCCTTTTTGGCTCCCGACGATTAGGAATGCTAGGTGGACCTCCCCAATGTCCCCAGCCATCGCCAACGTCAGCGGAGCCGTGGCTACGTGAATCGTCGGGGCATGGTAGTCGTCACCTCCAGTCAGGATGTGCACGCTACTGAGACCAGGAAGCATGTACGATATAGAGATCACCACACGCGGCCCCCTCACCTGGTGTCGATAGGTTTGCCTCCACCACTGTTTGTGTTGCCGGATCAGGCGGGACCACCTCGTCCATGTCGTAACCAGCCCTGCCCTGCCACCGGCCAACTACAGCCTTCCGGTCCTAACGCGAAGGCCACCTCCCGGGCTTCGACTAGTGAACAATGAGACGTTCCTAGTACCAGTCAGTCACCGGTCCCACCAGCAGGGCCCGTCATGCCTCCAATCGCAGAGCGGCCTCCTATAAGCAAAATCTCGCGTTTAGCTCAAAGTATGATGTTATGAAGCACCTGGTTGGCATTACGGCAATGATTTCTATCCTTGAGGCCCCTTTCCTGTCGTCCAAAATGCATGAGGTGCTCGCTGAGGCTCTAAAGAGCCCCCTCCTGTTTGAGACAGAGGTGGCGGCCACAGAATCCTTCCACACCGAGGCGATTGAGGACATCGAATGTCAGGAGGTTATCGCATTTTCCGGTGAAGATGAAGACCTTCCCATACAGGGGCACTTTCTCCCACTGTATATCAATGGCCAGTTCAATGGCGTGGAAGTTTTCCGCTGTCTTGTTGACACGGTTTTTTGGATTAACCTAATCCCAACTCGGACACTGCGGAAACTGGGGTTGTCTGATGATGATTTAACTCCCTCTGACCTCAGGATCTAGGGGTATGACAGGACCGAGCAAACTCAACTTAGCAAGATTCATCTGAACACCCAGTTCGGCGACCTAATTGCCAATACCGAATTCATGGTTGTCACTGAGGACACTGCCTACAAAGAATTGATGGGTAGGTCATGGCTCCACCATCACGCAACAGTCCCCTCATTGTATCACTAGTTCCTCAAATAATCCCTTAAGGTTTGAGTGGGAGTGCTCCAAGGAGATGTGTCTCCTTTTGCCTCATGTGAAGGCCATTATCTGGTTGCTTACTATTACAAGAGCAAGGACAAGTAGATCCTTCCAGGTGAGGTCGAGCCCACCACTGTCGTAAGTGATCCCTGGGAAGGTTTAGAGAATGCATACGTCTTCCCAATCCATCGGTTGGAGGACATGACCCCCAACATGGGGCAGTGCTTTGTTGTTTCGGGTACCAGAGGAAGCAATATTTCTGGGTCCAAGCGACGGCAGGAAATCACCTCGCACTCTTACACCAACCAGGCTCAGGTGATCCCCGAGCCTCCTACCACTATACGTTATCGGGACGTTGGTCTCATGTCAATGGTAGTACGTCATACGTGTCTGTTTCGCCGGGCCGGAATCGATCCTCTCAAGCCAACGCGCCACTTCTTCTATGATGTCATAAAGTGTGGCCCCTTCGGCCGAAGGCCATATGGGATTGGATCAACCACTTTTGTCTCCATGGTCTCCGCAGTGCATGGGTCCCCTGACGTGACAACCTCTTCCACCCAAGCCGGCACCAGCTTCCCATCATGGTCTCGTAGCCCTGAAATGGATCCCCCATTGATGATCCCTCTGCAAGAGGAGAAGAGGACATGGAAGATGCTCCTCCTGCCTTTGAGGAGGGAATCCCCACCACGGTCGATGAGTTAGTGCAGGTGATTCTCGGTAGCAAGGCGGAGCCGAGACCCGCATTGGTCAGCACCGCTATGCCCCCCGAGGAACAGCAACAGTACTTAGACTTCCTCAGACAGCACCGTGATGTGTTCTACTAGAGTTAGGATGAGATGCCATGACTAGATCCCTAGGTAGTCATCCACCACCATGGCCTTCCAGCAAACCATCGCGGGTTCAAGATGCCTCCCATAAAGATGCACCCCTCTCACGGTTCCATGGTTGAGGCTGAAGTTGATAAGCTCATCAAGGCCAACTTCTTCAAGGAAGTTTAGTACCCAAGGTGGCTAGCCAACATTGTGCCAGTCAGGAAGAAGAACGGGCAGATCAGAGTCTGTATTGACTTTCGCGATCTCAATCGCCATTGACCGAAGGATGATTTTCCCCTTCCCGTGATAGACTTGTTGAACGATGCCACGGCTGGTTTCCAAGCCCTCTCCTTCATGGATGTGTACTCCGGGTACAATCAGATCCATATGGCCCCTGAGGATGAAGAGTTCACCACCTTCAGGGCCCCCCAAGGTACTTTCTGCTACCAGGTTATGCCCTTCGGTCTAAAGAATGCAGGTGCCACCTATCGACAGGCCATGCACCACATATTCAAGCCGATTCTCGGGACGCTGTTGGAGTGTTACATGGATGTTATGGTGGTTAAATCTCGTCAGCTCCAGGACCATCTCAAAGGCCTTGAGAAAGTGTTCGGCTTCCTATGTTCTCTCCACATGAAGATGAACCCATTGAAGTGTGCCTTCGGGGTCACCTCCGAAAAGTTTCTTGGATTTATTTTTAGGTATTGAGGCATGGAAATCGACCCAGAGAAGATCAAGGCCATCAGTTAGATGCCTCCCCTGAATAATATTCGGCATCTGAGAGGCCTTCAAGGCCACTTAGCCTATATACGTCGATTCATTGCGAATCTGGCCAGAAATTGTAAGCGCTTTCCTCGGCTCATGAAGAAAGGTGCCGCCTATGAATGGGACGAAGTGTGTCAGATCGCTTTTCAGGAAATCAAGCAGTATCTGCTTCAACCTCCGGTCTTGATGCCACCCATTTCCGAAAAGCTGCTGGTCCTTTACGTGACCGCCCTGAAGAGATCCCTCGGCACACTTCACGCCCATATGAACAATGACGGAACATAGAATAGCCTCTACTACCTCAACTACATGCTACTCGACGCAGAAATTATATATTCTCCTATCGAGAAGAGATGTCTGACGCTCGTATTTTCCATGCAGAAATTAAGGCACTACTTGCAGCACCACTAGGTATATTTGGTCTCTTGGTTAGACCTGTTGATATACATTCTGAACCAAACTATGTTGACATGCCGATTGGCGCGCTGGGCGGTGATCCTCCAGCAGTTCGACATCAGGTTCATAACTCAGAAGGCCATCAAAGGACAAGTGATGGCAGACTTCTTAGTTGCCCACCCAACCTCTGCAAACCAGCCACTGTATCTAGGCTTTCCTAATGAGGAAATCCTCTCAGTCGATCACGCCATCCCATGCTGGCAGATGCACATTGACGGTGCCTCCCTGAGCCCCACCGGTAGAAGGCTCAACGATCCTAGGAATAACAGGGTGGGCCTGGGTATCGTCTTCATCACCCTGAAGAATGTCGTTCTACCATATTCATTCCTGTTGTCAGAAGGCTGAACCAACAATGAGGCAGAGTATCATGCCCTCATTACTGGCCTCGGGTTGGCTCTCGAGATTGACGTACCCCATCTGTATTTAAAATGAGACTTCGAGCTAGTCATCAAGCAGGTCAACGGTGACTATACTGTCAGAAATCCAGAACTCGTGCCATTGCTGGAGGGCACCCTCCGTCTAATGGCTATGTTCCCCTCCCGGCTAGAGGTTGTTCACATTCCATGGTCGCAGAACACTCGAGCAGATGCTTTGGCTAGCCTGGCCTCAGCACTTGCGGAGCCCGAACAGGATGACCTAATCATCCACGTGGCACACCGGAGAGCCATTGCTCCTGTTATTCCGGAGGGCGATCGTGGCTCGCGAGTGAACCATCTCGCCACTGGTGCCCCTACGTCCTGATCCCTGGGGGCTTCAGGTGTGGTAATCGAGATAGTTCTTGACTGGAGGACGCCCTCTGTTGAATATCTCCAGCACGACAATCTTCCGCCCGACCGAGCCGAGCAAGAACGAATCCAACGCCGCCCGCCGCAGCTTACACTTAAAAGCGGTCCCATCCTTGAGAAGTTCCTTTATAGGCATCGATTTGATGGTGTTCTCCACCGTTACCTTCAAGGAGTCGAGATCCCATCGGTCATGCAAGAAGTGCACGCTGGTTCCTGTGGCGCCCACCAGGCTGGGTTGAAGTTGTCCCACCAGATTCGGAGGCTGGGATACTTCTGGCCCTCCATGATCTACGAGTGCATCGAGTATTCCAAGAGGTGGAATTCCTACCAAGTTCATGCTATCTTTGTGCATCGACCACCAGAGCCTCTCCATACTACCAAGTATTCTTGGCCCTTTGCAGTCTAGGGGTTGGATGTCGTAGGGCCTTACCCGCCGGCGATGACCCGCCAGTGCCGGTTCATCTTAACCGCTACGGATTTCTTCTTGAAGTTGGCAGAGGCAATCCCACTCAGGGAAATCAAGGCATGTTCCATCACTGACTTCGTGAGCTCCAATATCAAATATCAGTTTGGAGTACCTCACGCGATCCTCACGGATAATGGAACCAACTTCCGATTAGTCGAGCTGAAGAAATTGTATGCTATGTACAACATTCGCTCTAACCAAACCTCCTGCTACCATGCACAGGCGAATGGATAGATTGATTCTTTTTAAAAAATCCCTCTCTAACATTATGCAAAAGATGGTTGGCCAGAACAAGAAAAGTTGGCTGGACAATCTCCCCAACGCCCTCTATCCTAATAGGACGACAACTCGTAACTCCACCCAGGTGACTCTGTATTCCCTAGTATATGGAGCTAAGGCCATACTGCCCATCGAGATCTAGTTTCCCTCATTGCTCATGGTGGTCTATGACTAGCAAGAGCCAGATAGAGTTGCCGAAATCCGTCTAGCCGAATTGGAAGCACTGGACGAAAGTAGGATTCATGCTTTACATAACTTGGAAAGGCATCACAGCAGGATGGCTCGAGCTCTAAATAAGATGGTTCTCCTCCACTCCTTCCTGCAAGGTGACCTGGTGCTGGCTCTCAAGAAATAATCGAGACTTTTTATTTCCCAATTGTCACAAGAAATTATTCAGATCATATTTTTTAATCTTTTATATGAAAATTAACATTGCACAGATTAAATGAGTATATCTATGTTAAAACATGTAAACATGGTTTGGAAAGGGTCAAATGATTACAGGTTTAATGCAAGTGTAGTTATTTCATGTGACAACAAATCATTTTATGGGTACATATTTTACTACATGTGAAAATTTATGTTTTTTAGTTAATGCACATCACTGTTAAATCTGAAAACTAACAAAACTAGTTGTTTTACACTTAATTCATAATTTAATTAAAGTATGAGTATGTATGAAAATGATTATGGATTATGAATGTAAATTCATACGTAGTAGGAACACTATGGAAACAAGACCATACTAAGACATATGAGGAATGTATTGGAAATAAATGATGTGACGGGTGCACCCATAATTATATAGATCACCAATGTATTGGGTAAAGTGATGAATCTCATTAACTAAGTGAAATTATGTGTCAACATGATGCTAGCTTTTATCATAAATATGTGTGGAATTTAACCACAATTATGTTGGGTTTTACTCATATGTTCTTTGCGCAAGTCCTTGACAATGTTCGACATTATACATTCCCTCATTATATAATGGTAAATGATCAACCAAGGGATTTTTGATCATTGGATAAGAATCTTCTATGATAATGAAAATGAAGGTGTAAGGCATAAACAAGTATGGAAATGGAATGTTATACAAGGAAAAATTATCTAATGTTAATGCCATGTGAAGTTCATTTTACGTGCTAATGAATCATGATATGAATGCTTATGTTCACAACTATGCTTTTGGAGTTTTTTGAACAATTTATAAATTGTGCACATCTCACTTCTTACATATATATGCGCACTCTGATTCATGTTTTATTAGAAAAGTTTATGTAAACACAAATATCTTGTATTAGAAAGGACTTCTGAAAAAATGTCCGCAAGTAACCTCTTAAAATATTGATGATGTGCCTCCAAAAGTAATGTTTTCCTCTTAAGAAAATGTTTTATGATTATTTACAAGGTGGTTTTTTTAAAAGGTAATTTATTTAAATGTTTTAAAACCCCTTACTGGGCATTTCTATGCTCACCCTATGTTTTAATTTATGTTTTACATGGTTTAGAAGTTTTTCCCAAGCTTTGAGTACCCTTTTGTGACAACATCAATATGAATCTTAACACTGTCATGTTTTCAAAAGAAGTGTTTCAGCAGCATCTTATTTTCCAGAACCTAAACTGAATCGATCCTCTATACTGGGACAATATGTTCAATTTTTGTATGCCTGTTTTTATAAAGAAAATTTCACATTATGTTTCAGGAACTGATTCCAAACTTCTAGGGTCGGGGTTATGACACCCATCCTCTCGAAAAATGTGAGTTATTAAGTATCATTTTCTAAGTTCCCCAATGAACATATACCTTTGGAATGTGGGTCCATGATTCATCACATATATAAGAACCATTTTTCATTTCCTGTTCCACAAAAAAAAACCCTGTTGGAAACTGACCCATCGCAAAGGGGTGCGAAATAAGAATTCCATAAAATGTGAGTTATCACATACAAATAAAACCCACCGAAATAAATCATAATCAATTCCACAATCTTTTTTAATAAATAGTGAAATTTTGGGATTTGTTTGAAATGATTCATTTTTCAATGAACAATGAAAATTACCGATTTTTCAGAAATTGTAATTTATTTTCATTAAATCCGGTAATTTAAAAGTCCCATTATATTTTTCATTTTGAATTAAATTAAAATATTAATTATTTTTAAAATAATCTAATTTATTTATTTTATATAAGTAATTTTAATTAATTAGGTATAATTTATTATTTATTCTTAAAACACAGTTTTTCTAAAATATGTTTTTATGTGCATAATGTTTATACATTTAAATTAATTATAATAACCCATAATAAAGAATAATCTCAATGAAATATATATATATATATATATATATTATCTATTTATATGAATTTAAATTTATATAATTATGATTTCTAGTCATATAGTTAATACAAGAACATATATCGCTTGAAAACTTCATTTTCCTAGATAACAACATTTCATTATGCTTTGTGGAATTTTTATAAATTGAACTTTATAAAAATATAGATATTTAATTTGGAAAATTTTATTCCATATTTTTAATTACAATAATTAATATTTTTTAATAATTTTATCTTAATTTTTTTTCATACTAAATAGTAAAAATAGTGAAAATGTATCACCATGATAAAAGGGTAAATTGTGTTAACCTTGATTATTACAAAGTGACAATAATTTCAATTTTCATATTCAATATTATTTTATGATGGTATTTAGACCCTTATCACCTTATTAGATATATTTATTTGGTCATGGTACACTTTTTATAGGAAGTGTACAATATTATATTTCATGTAATGAAATAGACAAAATGTTACTCTCTAGATTTTAAATTTCTCTTACATGTTTACATAAGAATAAAAATTAGTTGTGAATGATTATAAAAGATTATTTTGAGAATAATGAAATTATAATAATGATGGAAATTAATTTCTAGTTTTTAGTGCTGATATAATTTCCTTAAATGTTTACACAGAGCCGAGTCATTATTTATTTAATTAATACAAAATTAAAATAAATGAATGTTAAAATATTAATAGTAATATTAATTTAAATAAATAAGTTGTTCAATACTTTTTTTGGATAAATATAAATTTCTAGTGATGTTTTAAAGTATTTTATTTTAATTCCATTTATTTCATTCCATTTTTAAAGTCAAATTAAATGAATAGTTCAAAAAATGACATTAATGAAATTTTATAATAATGTATATTTAATTAAATAATTTATAATTATTAAAAATCCAATATTTATCATAGTTGTTTGGGTATGGTTTAAGATATAAATCATGGTACATTTATTATCAAATTTACCTTTTATAGTAACTATATTGACCCCTAAAGAGTAAAAAAATTGTTATCACGGTAACTTTAAAAAAGGGTTAACACAGATTAAAACAAAATGATATGGGTGAAAACATCATCAAAAAATGTTGAAATTTTTATTTATGATATTTTTTAAACCACTAGTCACATAATACATGAACTATATAAGTTTGAATGATTTTTTATAGCAAAATTAATATATAATAATTTTATAATTTAAGAAATTAAAAATGTTCCCTTCCCCAAACATATAAAAGGGAACCTCCCCTTCTATTTTATTCACACCTAAAATACGATTTGTTTATCCAAGAAATTAAAACACCATTACTTAATTTACACAAAACTTCTTATAGGCATTATATTTATTATAAAACCTTCTTAGGATGACATTTCTTATAAACCTAAAGAGGTTGTTTGAAGAACATGTATCATTCTTAAGCGAGCATTTTTTGTTTTATTTTTTATTGTACACCAAAAAAATCATATTAAAAAAATCATATAGAAAATTATATCCTATATAATTTGATTTTATTATTTTAATGGTATTACCTACATCCATCTCCTCTTTCATCAAATGGGAAACGAAACCATCATTCATGTGTCATCAGACTACTGCCATGCGAACTGATGTAATTAGATTTCCATCATCACCTTTAAATCATTATTATAATAAATTATTTAGTATATATAGATATATATGATATTAATTACATATTTATCATTTTTAAAAGTAATATATAATATATTTTCTTACATTTTCATTCATTTAAATATGACAATGTCATCCATGCGTACGTGTGGATTACCACCTTCACAAAACGATTAAATATATTTTACATTTCCACATAATATAACTAGATTATATAATTGTATTTAAATAAAAAATATTATATTTATTATATAATAATAATTATATAAATTTAAAATATCACTTAACCTATTTTCATGATGATCATTAAAAAATGGAAACATTACTCATGTGTATATATAGCCTACCTTCTCAATGAATGTAACATAGTTCATTTTTCATTAATATATTTCATGGTTGTTTATTAAATTATAATTTGTGTATCAAATTTATAATTATTTTATTATTATTATTCTATATATGATTTATAAATAACCTCATTAACTGTAGTCAACTTACCAAAGTCATTTTAGACTTATGAGCCAAATATCGTCAAAAGTTTGGTGTGAACTTAATTGATTAAGTAATTGCATATAAAATGTTATGAAATAGAATTAAAGGAAAATTAACATCGAAATTTTCTTAATAAATTAAATAATTATCATATGTTTATTATTATGGAGTTAAATAAACTACATGATAATTTGGACTTGAGATAAGGGATTTCGTCTAAATTTCTCTTCATTGAGACATATTTATAGGTTATGAACATAATTTAATATATATTTTTTATATAATATCAAAATTATTTATATAATTAATCATATATATTTCATGGTATTTTATGTTACAATTCATTTTTATTCATCCAAGGGGATTTTATTTCAAATTTATCAAGTGATAAAGTGTTTCTTGACTCAATTCCCATTCATTGGGTTATAATTCAACTTCTGAAACTTTGTTATTACCTAAATATATGTAAATGGATATATACTTTTTCCCATTATATATATACACTGGTCATTTTTCTAATAACATATGTTCACATAATGACTTAATGTATTAACTATCACTTCAATAGTTTTGATCTTTGAAGGTGTTTTCTTTATCTCAATATCTTTTTTAGAGATGTTTCATGTCGTGCACCATGATTTCCATGTATAGTTCACTTAATTCCTCATGAATAAATTTTTAAATAATATTTCATTTAATTATTGGGATTTAGAAATCCATATCATACACTTTATTCCAATTAATTTGTATTCGAACATCACCAAAGTAGTAAAAGATATATGTTTCACTCTCAATTCTTTTTTAGACTGTTTATGTTCAATATTCCTTTTAATGAAATAATATATTAATATTTTCTAAAAAAATCAATTTTATTCTCCTCTATTCATGAATGTGGTTTATATTTTTGTTTTTCATTTTCTCTCTTATTTAATAATTAATTATCATGAATATGTTTTTGAGTAATACCAATATTGTATCTTCTTTTGATCGAGAATCATTATCATAAATGTCTATATATTACCTATAGTTTTTAAAATAACATTTCATGTATTATCCAATGATTTATTAAATACATTTTCACACATTTTTTTATTTTTAAAAAATGGTTTAAAATTACTGTTTCTATCGTTTTCCGAAGGTGGTAATTTTTTACTTTTTTACAAAAGTGTAAAAGGAATGTTTTCTTTTATCTTTTAAGGTGTAAAAGAATGTTATCTCCATCCCGACCACTCAATTCCTTGAAGATTTTTTTTAATATTTTCCCATATTATTTTTAAAGAATAATTTTACATTAATATTGTGGAATTTTTTATATTTTAAAGAAGTTATTTTAAAGTAAAATGTTTATTTTCCTCATGAAATATTCCTTTTGATATTTTAAATAAATTTATTTCAACGACGATAACCATTTATTTTAGGATTTATTCAATTTTTTTTCTTTATATATATACCATTATCATTCACTATTCTTTTATGAAGGTAATACATTCCTTATTTCCTTTTTTCAAATGCATTTTTTTAAATTTTCTATCATTACGATATGAGGAAAGATTTGGAATCACATTTTTTGTGGGTAATTATTATGATTACACCTTAGGAATGATTTTATTTTATGCAAAAAATACTATTGAACAAGTTATGATTGGTGTGCCCAAATAGCAGTCAAATTCATTGGGTAAAGTTTTTGTCTCATGATACATTATGTATGAGATTAAGAATTAAACCTAATAGATTATGGGACTCTTCCCACCATGTAATTTTTTCTTAGCAGTTAACCTTTAATAATTTGTTTTCCATGTTTTTGTTAACTTTCTTATGATTCCATGATATTATGATACCATATTATTTATGTTATTCTCCCATTTTATTATTCATGAGTATTCTATTTTATAATAACATGGTATGTATTGTTATCTTATTTACTCCCTTACCAAGCATTATAAATCACCCCTTTATTTTATGTATTCCCCAGGTTATCGTATGTAGTTTTAGGATCTCAAAGAGATTTAAGATCTCACCAAGGAGAATACAAAATTATGGATGTTATGTTTTAGTTTCTTTTGATGTTTGATATACCTATTATTCAAATGAAAATTGGGGGTAGGTCTAAGGATAATATAACATCATAATGTTTTTTAATGAAGAGATTATTAGGTTTTTCAAGCAATAAAACCATGTTTGGATACTAAAATTGGATTTAGTTTTTTCATAGATCCATTTAGGGGTAATAACCTTAAAAATATTTGGTTGAGTATATATCAACCATCATTATAATGTATGGTGAGTTTGCCCTTAATTTTCACCTAGTTTGACACTCCTCAGGGATATGCATGGGTTAATTCACATTTTTATGAACTATTTTTATGAGTGAGAGAATAAAAACTATGGAAGACTTCCATATTCCCTAATGATATAGGATAAACCTAAAGTGTTTTTGGTTGATAAGTCTATGGTTAAGCATATTATTAAAGGAAAAGATACCACTTTGGATGTTTTAATTTATGGAATTCTATGATGATTATGAGTACAAACTACCACAAAACAAGGAAACAGAATCACTTCCCTTTATCAGTGCTAAACAGAAAGTGCTGATAAAGGTGTACCCTTTATCAGCACTTTTTTTATCGCTGATAAAGGGTACATTTATCAGCACTTATAAAAGTTTTTATTATTAATTTATATAAAAATTTTATATTTATATTCAAAAATAATGTTTATTTGTATACATTAATTAAAAAACAATTATTTATATTTAATATATATTTTTAATAATTCAAATATATATATAAATAATTTTTTAATTAAAAAGTATTTCTAAGATTATAATTAAATATATATATATATATTTAATTAAATAATTATAATATTATAATAAATTAAATTAAATAATAAATATATTTATTAGATTTATTAGATTTATTAGATATTTATTATATTAATTCGTTGTATTTATTATATATTTTTTTATTTAATATATTTAATATATTTATTTTTTTATAAATATATATTACCTTTTAATATATATTTTTATAATTAAAATTATTTAATATATTTGTGTTTTCCAATGAATTTGGTCAACGAATATATGCATATATGTTATGTCTGCATGAATTTTCATTTGTATATTACATGATATGGTATATATTGATTAATTTATAATGTTACCTATATGAACTATATATTTTCTAAAAAATGAACTTATAAAATTACAATAAATATATTTAAATTATAAATATATTTTATTATATTTTTAATGATATATATAAATAATTTTCAAATACATTTGTAATTATAATTTTATTAATATATATTAACAAGTATATACCAATATTTATAAAAATATACTATTTATAGTTATAATTATTAATAAATAATTATATATTTATCCTATATATCATTTTAAATAAATATATAAGAATATAAATAAATTACTAAAATTATAATTTTATAATATAAGTATTTATCAGCACTATAATTTTAGTGCTGATAAATGTTAATCTTCATCAATGCTAAAAAAGCGCTGATAAAGGTATGCATTATCAGTGTTTTTATTTTAGCGCTGATAAAACATACCTTTATTAGCTCTTTTAACTATAGTTGATAAAGGTTCCAATAGTTTTTATAAAAAACCCTAACAGGCCCCTCCTCTCTCGCACTTGTTCAAGCCTTCACAGAAGCTGAACCCAACCCCTCCTCCACCGCGACCCCTCCTCCTCCTCCTCTACCACTGCTGCCTTTTCCTCCTCCTCTTTGGAGACCGTCCGCCTCTTCCTCTTCCACTTCTGCCTCTGCCGCCGCTTCCTATTCCATGATCCCTCTTGCGCCGCGATCCCTCCTACTTGGTAACCCTTAATGGTTTATAAGGACAAACTTTGGATTTGATTACTATTTTTCTTTGAAGGAATAATCATCCAACTTGTTTATATGTTTGTGCCATATGATATAATAATGTTGATTTCTAGGAGGTTTTTAAGCCTTATTATGGAATAGGTTAAGTACCAATTGTATAGAAAAATTCCAAAGTGGCCTTTAATGCATGAAAATATTTTATAAATTCAAATTCGGTGCTATATAAAGTTTTTTAAATGGGAGTTTTACACATATTGATTTCTAAATAATGTGTTTGGGGTGTGTAATGTTATTGAAGTTTCCTAAAGGGGTTGTTAGATTTTATAATGGTGTGTTAACCCATATGAGTTATATTGTAAATATTGTGATAGAATCTCACTATTAAAAATGTTATTATTTTGGAAGTTTGGATCCTATGTTGTTTTATAAAATTATAATCATAATATTGGTCTTATTAGTTGATTTGGAAGATATTTTAAATCATTTTATTTGTATTCTAACCCTTAAAATGTTTTTTTTTCATTTGGGACATTATGAGAAATGGTTTTTTATAAAATATTTATGGTCAAATTATTTTCATTTTTGTTTTGTTCTAACTAATGGGTGGTTTTCTATACATGTGGTTTTCTTGTGATAGAGAATGGTGATGTTTCTTTCTAGGGAATTTATATTGGGTGATCATTTATTTCTATTTGTATTCAATTTGGATGATTCTTGATGCATGGAATTTATTGATTTCTAACCACCTTTTTTGATGTCTTAGGACTCTTAGGAGACTAGGTGTCGATCTGAATATGTATAAACCATTGTATAGGATGTCTATAATATTTGGAGGGTAGCCCACTAGACTGAGTGAGATAATATATTAGAGAGTGATCATTCAATCTTGGAAGGTATGAAGATTGAATCTTATGTCCCATGGTATTTGTGTTCTCCTAATATATTTATCCATCGGCCATTCGATTGGGGGGATGGCTTCATGGGTTCTAATGATGTTATAACCAGTGGGTAGGTTATTATGTGAGATATATCAATGATTATTTTAAATCTTATATCATGTTGAGAACATGGTTTTTATTGATTATCCCACAGAAAATATTTATCATAGATATATGAAATTGTGAAATTTCCCTTAGAATCCTTATTGGTACAATACATGGAGAGGGGTTGATCACGATGTTAGTGGAAATGATAATGTGGATTCATTAAAACCTTAAAGCTAGGTAAATCCACACATGGGGTGGTGTAGGTTGGTAACTAAATATGAATAAAGATATTTCTTGTTGATATATTTTTTCATATAGGTCTTGGGATCATAATGATATACTTCTTAACTATAGTATATGTTAATGATGGATACGTTTAGTGAGGCTGCTTAGAATTTGTCATGTATGAGTTTCTTATATAATATCCTCATTCTCGATGCTAGGTATCAGTCATTATCTAGCTAAGATCTAGGATGAGGCATATATTTCATGGTTGTTCATTATATATTAATCATTATTATATATCTATAATGAGGATGAGGCCTAGAGACCTTGGGATTACAATGTAGAGATTCTCCACCAAGGTGAACATTCTTTCAAATTTTTTAAAGTTTATGTTTGGCTATACATCATGGGGTATATGTGGTTTTCCACAAGACATAAATTATTTTAGTGGTTTGGATTGTGTTGAAGTTTAGATTGGTTATTCTTCTTTAGGTCCTTCTTTATGTATGTGAGTTTATCCAAGGGACCTACCTTATATTAGTGGTTTGGATCATGTGGGGGGTTGGCTACGTTATTCCATTCATACTGTTTTTTGGGGGGAGGAAGTTATTCCATGAGGAATATAGGCACATAATAATTGATGATCAATATTTAATGGTTATGCCTAGGGGATGAGTATTGTAGTGTATACCTTGTGGTAATTTAAAAATGTGACATCATAGGATGCACTATGTGATAGAACCTTAGGCTACACCTTAATATACCCTATTCTTAAAATGAAAAGAGATATTTTTAGTCTTTTTAATGAGTTTCCCCTATTCCTTATTTTCCACTCAACCCCATCACCCAAACCCCTCTTCCCCATAATTTTACCCTCTAATAATTCACACTTTAGGATCCCTAATGGTAATTTCATAGTGGACAGCCCACCCCCTGGACAACCCACACCCCCTCCCCCACACCCCTGTACCCCCACCCCACCCCACCCACCTAGGCAACCCACACCCCTCCATGGACAACCCACACCCCCTCCCTCACACCCCTACAGCCCCCTACCCCACCGGATAGGCCACCCCCTTCCCCTTTGAACCTTTTATGTTTTACTGGATTTTCCCCTTTTCCTGTTGGGAACCCCTCCGCTCTATGCCACCCTCCCCTTCCTCTCCTCGTGGGTGGTTCTCCCTCAACCGGTGTATGTTTCATCATTCATCACTTATATTGGAGAGACTATGATAATTTTTACCACTCTTAATCTTTATATATATATTAGTGTCTCTCCCCAAATCCTATATTTAAATGGACATGGGTCAATTATAATTTGAAATGTAATGATGTTAACCAGGTTGGTATCATAACCAACATCTGACCTGACTTTCCACTAACCTAAGAGGCGTTCATGATCCCTACGAGATAACAATAATCCCATAGGAATAATATACAATTAATTTCGAATATTTTACCCTAAATTAGAGTAAATTTAAAATTATCTTTTTCCTGAAAAGAAACAATTTCCCATTCATAAGTTGAACATCTAATAAAATAGTAGATACACAAAAAATAAATAAACAGGAAGAAGATTTCATAGATGGAAATTAAAATCCCACTACTGAACAATAAATTTTTTTACCAGAAATTTCCCATTCCTAAATTTCATTGGACCTATTTTCGATAGGTATAACATACGAGTTCTCATTTTATGTTTTATTTTTAGTCGGAAATCATCTCTGCCACGCGCCTCTCCTCTACTGCGAACGCACCTCTATCGCACACTGAATGATACCATCATAGTGAGTTTTCTTCTCTTACTCATTTGTTTCATCTTGTTCTCATATTATTACTATTTGATATTGATGGTTATAATGTGAAATGTATGGGCTAAACACCCCGCTGAAATTCATGGTCATTGGTGGTCCTTGTTTGCGCACTAAATGAATTGCTTGTTTGTTGGTTCCTATTGAACATTTGAGTATAAAAATTAGTAATTTATTTATACTTGACTAATGAATGAATTCCCCAGGATGATAAAAATTCTGGGATAACCCGTGAATTAACAAACAGAATTGAATAAGGGATGCTTTGTAAAATCAAAAATTGTGATTGTTTTGATTGTATGGTGTTGCGATTGTGATCACAATTGTGTGTTTGTACGGTGTTGCAGTTGTTGGCGTTATTGGTATGCCATTTGTTTTTAATGTTTTGGTTCTTCAACTATTGAATATCAATCCAAAATTTACCCATTTCAATGGAACCACACCTTTTTTACTAGTGAAATTCCACTGAATATTAGAAAACCACTCCACTAGAGGACACTATGAGAAACTTTATGGACACCCTAGTCAAATAACCATAACAAAACATGTAATAAATCCTTCCAACTGCAATAAATATATTGAATATCAAACCATATATTAGTTTAGTACCATAGTTCATGACTAGATACATTATGTTTCTATAGAAACACTAAAAACCCCGTTTACAACAATGCATATAGATCACATGTGGGATACTAAAAAATTATAGTACATGGTCTTCTCAAAGATTTTAGAATATATTTTTTGAAATTATTTTGTTAGATATTAATATTATTATATCAAATAGTATGAATACGAATAAATAATGGATTAATGTCAATCAGTTGACAAAAGAGTATGAAGATGGAGTGAAATATTTTATCAATTTTCAAAAATATCATCCATGTGACCCTTCTCAAATAATGTTTCCGTGTTTATGCTATTGTTATTCAAGAAAAATTAGTCCATAGGAGTTGGAAGAACACCTGATCTATCACAGAATAGATCAAAGTTATACATGTTAGAATACACATGAGGAAAAATGAATGTAGGTAGTGGCTCAGATCACACGGCGTTGTATGGATCATCTAATATGATTACAATCCTGAATAATAAAGAAGATCATATGGAGGATGTGATTACATATGTGAATGATAATGAAGATCATATTGAGGAAATGAAAAGGATAGTTGAAGATGAACTTTCTGATTGACCAAAATAGTGTGAGATGTTAATGAGTTATGAAAAAATGGAATTATATACAGGTTTCACTATATATACAGCATTGTCAGCCATACTAAAGCTGTATAATTTGAAAGTAGGCAATGGGTGGAGTGAACCCAATTTTACAGAACTACCTACTCTCCTGAATGACATGATCCTAGAAGATAATGAGCTCACATGATGAACATACGATTCCAAACGAATGCTGTGATCGGTGGGTATGATCTTTGAAAGAATACACACTTGTCCAAATGACTATATATTGTTTCTTAAGGACCAAAAATTATTTAAATAATTACCAAAGTGTGGTGCTTCTCGATACAAGAAATATGATTCTAGTCCTACAAAATTTGTATGGTACTTTCCAATAATTCCAAGGATTAGGCACCTATATGGAAGTGAGGAGACTGTAGGACAATTGACATGGCATGCAGATACAAGAATTAAATATGGGAAACTACATCACTCGATAGACTCTCCTTAGTGGAAGAGAATTGATCATGAGTGTCATGAATTTGGAAATGAGCTGATAAACCTTCATCTTGCGTTATCTACAGATGGGGTGAATCCTTTTGGTTTTCAATGTAGCAGTCACAATACATGGCCAGTTATGTTGGTAAATTATAACTTACCATCATGGTTATGCATGAAACAAAAATGAATCATGTTATCTATGATTATATCAGGACCAACACAACCGGGTAATGATATTGATGTTTATTTGGATCTGTTGATCAAGGATTAGAAATTATTGTTTGATTTAGGTGTTATGTTGTATGATTCTTACAAAAATGAAGATTCCACTTTGAAATCCATGTTGTTCGAAGTGATTAATGACTTTTCTTCTTATGAAAATTTGTCAGGATATAGTATTAAAGGAAGTAAAGGGTGTCATGTTTGCAAATAAGGTACACAATCAATTAGGTTGAAACATTCATCAAAAACCATGTTTCTAGGACATCACAGACTTCTACCATGACGAAAAAAGTACCGATCATGGATGACATCATTCGACAGAAGTTTAAATGAACATACAACACTGTCTCCACTAACATGTGATCAATTGTTTGAGAAAGTAATAGATGTGGACACTACTTTTGGTAAACTGTTTTCGAAAAACCTTACAAAAACCGGTGGCGATCAGGTTTTTTTAATTATCATACTGGAATTGTCTATATGTTCGAAATTTTATTGATTGTATGCATGTTGAAAAAAATGTATGTGATAGTGTCATCACCACATTACTAAATGCACCTGGAAAAATAAAGGATTGAATTAAATCTGTGTTAGACATGGTTGAGATGGGAAGACGAAAAGAGTTGGCACTAGTGAAGGGTAAAAAATGAACATTTCTTTCTCTTACTGCTTACACTCTTTCCAGGCAGGAGAGATATCAGTTTTTCAACATCTTGAATGAAGTAAAGGTTCCATTGGTGTATTTATCAAATATCATGAACATCATGTCTATGTGTGATTTAAAATTAATCGGTTTGAAATCACATTACTTCCATGTTTTGATGCAAGATCTAATTCGTATATCTTGACATTGCATTTTTCCCAAGAATTTTCACCATACATTAACAAAGTATTGTTTCTTCTTTAAAGTTATATGCATCAAAGTTTTAGACCTGGCAAAATTTCCAACTATGGAAAGAGAAATTGTTGTCATATTATGTGAATTGAAAATGTTCTTCCCACCAACATTATTCAATATGATGGTTCATTTGATGGTTCATTTGGTGAGAGATATTCAACTTTGTGGTCCTATACATTATTGATGGATGTACCCCATTGAATGGTATATGAAGATTTTGAAGGGGTATGTTAAAAATTGAAGTCGTCAAGAGGATTGTATTGTAGAGAAATATATTATTGAGGAAGCCGTTGAATTCTGTATCGAATACATATCTGGTGTGGGAAATGTTGTCCTAAAAAAATATCATCACACTGGGTGGCTTGAGGGTGAACGAATTTCTGGAAGAGTGGTTCTCATAATCAATATTACATATCTGGAGCAGGACAACCTTTACATTTTTTATAACATTTTAGATATTGACCCATATGTTCAAACCCAAAAATAAATTCTTATGCATTTTAATCCATCTAGGGATAAAATATGGATATCAGATACACATAATCGAAAGTTAATAGGATGGTTTCAGGACCATATTTTTATGAAATTAGATGAAAATACAGACTCAATTTTAGAACGACGTCAATGACTAACTGGAGGAGCAAGTGTGTATGTACTATCTTACAATTCTTATGTAGTTAATGGTTATACATTCTATACTAATGAATATGATGAAGACAGTACCATGCAGAATAGTGGGGTTACACTTTTGGTTGAAGCGATGCATGTTTCTGTTTCTAAGAACAAAAATCCAATTTATGTGAATATGTCATACTTTGGCATCATCCAAAAAATCTGGGAGCTGGATTATACGAAATTACAAGTGCTGATTTTTCAATGAAAGTGGGTTAATAACATGAGTGATGTTAAAATAGATGAATTTGGATTTTTGAAAGTTGATTTTATTAAGGAAGGGGATAAATACGAACCATTTATAATTGAATCACAGGCATTACAAGTTTTTATGTTCCAGACCCCACAAACTGAAACTGGTCAATTGTTCTGTTATAGACCAAGAAAACAGAAGGGTTTGATGAAAGTTCAACAAAGGATGACCCTTTCATAGGGACTTTGCAATCATTTTGCAGTGGTCCCAATGTAGACAAAATTTTTTATGTTAGAGGAGACAAAATAAAGGGATTTACATAGTCTATAAACGGGTCAAATCTCTCCATCATTTAAAAAAGAGTTCAATAACCAGGTTATTTGTTTATTGTAATATAAATTGTGTTATGTTAGGTAATTATCTATTTGATTCAGCTTTTATGTAATCTAAATTAAATATTAATCCAATTCTGCAAATAATGACTTTTTCACCTACTGATGTTCCCAATCCTGAGGCACAATAGGTTTCTCAACCTGCTGCTACTGATCCTAGTGCAGAGTAACGACATGTTTCTCAACATGTTGTTGTTGGTCCCAGTGCTGAGGTCCAATAGGTTTCTCAACCTGTTGCTGCTGGTCCCAGTGCCGATTCTAGCACTATATATGAACATAATGATGATGCTTCTAAAGAAATGGTTGGAAAGGAAACCCTGATGGTGCAAAAAATAGATCATCGTAGTTTGACAGTGTTAGCCAAAATCCTTCAGGAAAAAGCAAAATTCATCAAATTTAAGGTGGATTGGAATAAACAAGGCCAACATGTTAACCCCAACAAAGCCATCTTTAGTAGCTACATTGGAATCATCACTCTACAACGTGTACCAATTGATGTATAGTCGTGGAACCATGTTGTCACTAGGATTAAGACACTAATGTGGGAAGAGAATTTGGTAACATTATGATATCACTTTTGTAATTTATGAAAATAAAATAAAATACTAAAACATTGAATTACTATTCACCATCCATTGTAGAGTTCATTTACACTAGATGCATCGAACAATGAATATGTTTTAAGAGTTTTAGGAAGGATTTATAGAGGCTTCTACACAATTTTAACGAAATATCATCTTAAATATGCTGAAGGGAAAATCAAGCTACACCGACCTTCTCTTTATGCACACTTGATATCCCAAGGAGCATGGGATGCATTTAGAAACCATCATTCAGAGTAGACGTTTCAGGTACATTGTGTGTGGTAATACATTGTTTGATTTTTCTTTTATTCATCAATTAGATTGATAGTTTTTTATTTATGAAAGAGAAAGTGAGTGCTAAAAATAAATAACATGCAAAAAAACTAGCATACCCCTACTATAAAACAAGGATGGGGTATGCTTCACTTGAGAAAAAATTAGTACACCTTTTAAATCTACTGCAATAATTTAATGTGACATAATACAACACCATAACTATGTTTCTTTATTTATATACAAGTTGATGAATCAAAATCGAAAGCCATATCCATCACACACCATGTTCTATGGAAGGAGTCTCGTGTAAATAAAGAGGGGATACTGATAGATGAAAACACACAAAAAGTGTGGGAAACATGTGTAAGTATGAAATAATATAATTTTTTTTTCTTTAAATCAAAATTACATAACAATGACTACTTAGATTCCTATATTTTCTATCTGACATAGTCACAGGGATCAACAACACTCGCACTGGATGCAGACATACTTTCAGCAACCTTGAAGCAGCATGAACAGTATGACCACTTCAGAGGTGTGGGTTTTGGGGTGACACCCAGAACATATTTTCAAAAACAAAAATAAATAGAGGATCAACTGAGGAAGTGAAAAACATGCAAGAAAAATTAGCTATTTTTCAAGATGAATGACAATACCATAGATAGATGATATCATGTTTTATGGGGGAGAGGAAAGGAGAAGACACAACTCAACAATAACCCATGCATGAAGATCCTTCCCCACCCCCACTAACTCCGAGGTGAGCCATTCCCCTAAAAAACCCGACTCAGCTGAGGTAATCAATTTTGTAATAATTGTTTTTGTGAAATATGAGTCACATAGACACTGATACCTTTCATGTACTAATATTCTATAGGGTAAAAATGACTGTGATTTATATCTATAAACTCCCACCTATCACCTTGTAGCAAGGACTACAATGTTCAATATACAGAATGACATGCTACACAATAGACAACTTCCAACAGATCATGCCAGAGTGTCAATTAACGTAGCTAATGAGCCATGTTCTGAGCTACCTGTTCCAAATGATGATGAAAAAATTCATACAGTTGAACAATATTCTGGAACATTCATCTCATGGCCATCAATTCTTGTAAAAAAATGTCGATAAGGAGGTATCCATTTAAAATTTATTTTTCAAGATGGAACTTTAACATTTAATGAAAAAAGGTCTGAACCATTGAATGTTATTATAGAATGAAAAAGATAAGGGGGTGAAACAAAATATCATCTCAAAACTATCTCAAGGATCAACAAACCGATTGAAATGGTCTAATGAGATCACCTTCACCTCATCGGTTCTATATCCATAGTTAATATCATTGCAGGCTCATGTGGATACAAAGTTGATAGACGATAATACTCACACAGTTGATTTTGAAAAAAATATGTACGGAGAGTAAAAATAAGATTTCATTAGTGCTAAAAATTTAAATGAAATCATCAAGTGTGAATGGATATGCGCCTTAGTTGTAAATGTATACATGAAGTATGTTTTCATGATTTGATTTTAAAAAATATGATATACTATGATAATTATGACTAATTAAATTTTATATTTTTCATTGGCCTATATATGAAAAGAAATTGAAGGTATTTCCCCATGAAAAAAATTTGGACTCGTTAGTCCTCACATCACCTCTTCAAAAGAAGAAATAGATTTTGATAAAGAGGCTGCAATAATGTCATCCCTGCTCAAATTGTTTGAAAACAAAATTATGGATGACAGACTCCTTTTAAAACCAACGATGCATGGGTAAAACTCTACAATTTAATCATATCAACTACATTTTCATTTCATTCATTAATTATTCCTTTTTTTGTTTTTAGGAAACATTTGACGTTGATTGCTGTCCATTTGGATACTCCAAAAATTTAATTTTCTAGATTCAATGCATGGATATGAAAAAAACCAACCATTCATGATGGTGTTTATTAATTTGTAATGCACTAGATCCAACATTTTAGAACTAAAAATTTAGTTATATAATTTATATTATCTTTTAATGAGGATTCTGTTATGATAGGGAGGTGTATTAATATCCTCTACTTCATGGAATGAATCCAGGGCCTAAGGACAAGAACTATTACAGGATCTACAACTGGAAAAGTATCCTGGTATATATTACAACATTTCACTATAAAAATACATATAAAAAAATTACTTATTTTTTTCGATGTTTCTGTAGTGTCCAAAACAAACAAATGGAAAGGACTGTGGTTATTATTTTTTAAATTTATGAAATAAATCATATTTCATCATCAAACTGGAATCCCTGAAGAGGTATTGTCTAAAATAATTACGAGTTCATTTAAAATATTTATTAATCCTTTGTGTATTTATATTTTTTCAGTACTACCATGAATTTCACAAAAACTCATACTGTCAAGATTATATAAATATGTTTAGAAACAGATGGGAAACATACCTGATGAAAGATTGTACACAAATAGGATGAAGGTGAATTTCTACTACTTATGTTATCGTTATATGATCATCTATATCTCCCTTGTTTACACTAAATCATCATATATGATCACCCTTCATTATGTTTTATATTCTTAGGTTATAAATAATGGTTTTAGAATTGATTTGTATTTCTTGTAAATCATAATTTAATGAGAGACTCTTATGAACTAGTTCTTTATGTTTCTATGTTTCCAAAATCACTAGACCTAAACTATTATGGCATGGATCATTTATATTATGTATTTCGGTCATTTATGCAGTTATTTCTACTGATGTAGTATGTTAGAAGAATACTGGTTGTGCAACACTCACAAATTTAATAAAAAAATAAGGCTTCTTCACTACTGTTGGTTAACTACTGCTTACCATAGCATCTGATCTGAACTTTTGATCAGGCCTCCCCGTGATTCTCTCATCGAACACCATCTCTATGATATCATCATTCATTATTAACTTTTATTTCTTGTGCCCCATCCATTTACTAGGTAAATGGGTGGAGGAAGATAAGGAAAAGTGAACGTTGAAAAATGATATCATAGAGATGGTGTCAGATGAGAGCATCACAGGGACGCCAAATCGGAAGTGCAGATTAGATTCTATGGTAAATGGTAGTTAACAAACAATATAAAAGTCCACAAAGAATCATTAGTTTTGTTATAATCTTTTATCTGGACCAATGAAACCATTTGGAAAGATGTAAAGTTAATGTTATGATATAATATATCAATTTTATTGAAAAATTATATAATGAAATGTCGAATTGATTTTCACTATTCCTTGCAGGGTTAGTTTATTTTAGAAGATCTTTGTCTATGTGACATGGCTTTGTAGGAAGAGAAATGATGCTGTGTTTGCTCAATCACAGAGGTAATGGGAAATCTATTTCACTAATGACTTCATATTTCATAGCTCTATGAGAACTCTTTGGTTTTTTCTCTACATCACATATGCCTCTTCATGTGATCATGTCACATAAGCTCCTTTGTATGAATGCTTCATGTGAACTGATCGTGTGAACTCATCACATGATCAAAACACATAAACAAATCACACAATCAATTAAGGCAATTCACTTGAACCATGATTCATGTATTTTTGTCTTATTTACATGATATCATAAATCTTCAAGGTTTGTGTAATCATATAAGTCTCCCACATTCATTTAATCACATGATCCTTTTATAGTCATGTTATCACATGACTTTGAACAAGTCATACACTTAATATAAGATTTCTAATTAGTCATGTGACCCTTTCTTACTCAAGTCCATTTTTAACCCAAAATCCTCCATTTTAATATTTAATCAAAAATTTCTCATTATTATGTTACAAATGACTTCAATAATTTAAGTTGAGTAGGATATAGTCCATTGTGCTATAATGGTAGATAGTGTGGAAGTCAACCAATTCATAGTCATTCAGTGCACTCACGAGAATCATAAAAGCTTGATGGGAACCAATATCTTAGATTTTCAATTTTTGAAATAATTTTCCTTATATGTGGGTGGGGTTTCCAGGAGTGGGGGGTGTTTAGGAGGGGAAGGAGGTGTCCAAGAGGGAGGGGGTGTCTAGGAGGGAGGGGGTATCTAGGTTAGATGGTGGGTGAGGGGGGGGTTTCTAAGAAGGAGGGGGTGAATAGAAGGGAGGGGGTGTCCAGGAGTGGGGGGTGTCCAAAAGAAATGGGGTGTCTAGGGAGGGGTCCATGAGTGGGGTGTCCAGGAGGGGAGGGAGGGGGTGTGTCAAGGTTTCTAGGAGTGTGGGGAGTCCAAGAGGGGAGGGAGGTGTCCATGAGGGAGGGGGTGTCCAGGAGGGAGGGGACTCTCCAGTTGGGAGGGGGTCTCCAAGTGGGTGGGGGGTTTCTAGGAAAAATGGGGTGTCCATGAAGGAGGGGGAGTCTAGGGGGTTTCCTTGAGTGGGGGGGTGTCCAAAAAGGAGGGGGTGTTCAGGGGGTGTCCTTGAGTGAGTTGTCCAAGAGGGGAGGGAGGGGGTGTGTCTGAAAGGGAGGTGTGTACAGGAGGGAGGGGGTGTCCAGTTAGAGATCCATTAAATTACATTCAATAATGATAATATACAATGGGTATATCCCTTCTAGAGTAACCTAAAGTGGGTCTGTAGTGCGGCATCAAAAGTTACATCCAACCAAACCTATTACAAGCCCATGTAAAGGCCCATGAATTATATTCCAGTTTAATTTGAGGCCCGATATATCTTATTTAATTTCATAAAGACCCAACGTATGAATCATTTACCTTTCTCACATTATATTTCTAAGAAACACACTTTTTCTCTACACCAATTTTATAGTAGAATACTTCTGTTGGAAAAATTACTGATGATATATGAGTTTGATGGAAGGAATAATTTATGATCTAGAAGAGTTGTGAGGGCACTCTCAACTAAATCAATTTTGACACTCAATCCTATCATGTGGATGAAATCTACATAATGATATGTTTTTTATAATAAATTTAATTCCAGAAGATGTATCCCCACTACATATATATATATATATATATCAATTCTCCCACTTTCCATAGGATTGGAATTCTCTAGTTCTGTCATAGGATCTCTATGTTTATTCTCTATGTATTTTTAAATTATATTTTTGTTAATGTTGTGTTAAATTTCATTCCTATTCATCAAACATATTATTTTTTTATTTTTTTTCCTTGATTTTTTGAACCGTATCTCTTAAAAAATTCTGAAATTATAGTACTAATCCATGTTCATGAATTCCCATGTGATGGCACTATGTACCCCAATCACTTTTTCTAATTTTAAATATCTTATTCAATTGAGAGAAGGAGGAAATGTTTATTCATGTTTGGTTTGGAGATCAATAAATTTTTCTAATGATCTTCATGTATCCTTATAACCTTAGAAAATCCATTATATACCCTTTGTTTTAGATCTCATTATACCCAATTCGATGGTGGAAGTTAGGTACATGAAAAAATCATGACGGAGTTGGGTGGAGTTTGATTATTTGTCTATGATTATGGACTGATCAATATTCAAAACCATGTAGGATTTGAAAATTAGTACACTTAGGATATTTCTAAAATTATATATGATTTTATAATTAATATCAGTGAATAATGGTGCATGAATAATATTTATTCCATTATCAAATAGATGATAAAAATATAGTTGGATAAACAAGGTTATTAACGGGTATACAATGGATTCATCCCTTTTATACTAAAATCATTTTAGGATTGTCTAATAATTTATTTTAATTATCTGATACTTTATTTCTAGGGGGTGGGAGGGGGAGGAGGGTTGCCTAGGTAAAGGGAGGGGGCTGCAGGGGGAGTGGTGGAGGGAGGGGGGTTGTCCAGGGAAAAAGAGGGGGCTGCAGGGGGAAGGAGGGGTTTGTCTAGGGGGAGGGAGGGGGATTGCAGGTGGAGTGGTGGGGGGTGTCCAGGGGTATGGAGAAGGCAATCCAGGGGGCTATCTCGGGGAGGGGAGAGAGGAGGGTTTGGCAAATCACACTAAATAACTAGGAGGGAGGGGTGTCCAGGAGGGAGGGGTGTTTAGGTCGGAGAGATGTTGGGGGTGTCCATAAAGGAGTGGGTGTCCAGAAGGGAGGGGTTTCTAGGAGTGGGGGGGGGGGGGTTCCAAGAGTTGGGGTTGTCCATGAGGGGAGGGGGTCTGTCTAAGGGGTGGGAAGGGAGATATCTAGGGGGTGGGAAGGGGGTTGTCTAGGGAAAAAGAGGGGGCTCATGGGGAGGGAGGGGGTTTTACAAGAGGAGGGAGGGGGATGTAGGTGGAGTGGGGAGGTTGTCCTGGGGTAGGGAGGGGGCTATCTAGGGGTAGGGAGGGGGCTGTATCGGGGAGGGGAGGGAAGGGGGTATGGCAAATCACACTAAAGAAGTATGAGATAAAGAAAAAAAGTGAATCACTATGATAATGGACTATCTAATTATGTAGGTTCTCATTAGCCCCTCTCTAAAACTGAGAAATACATTCTTTCCATACCTTCAAAGGGACCTTAGATATTGTGTGGGGTCCTTACAGAGGCATAAGTGGTCAGGTTCCAAGCAGGGTTAGACCCAATGTCTGATGCGGACACGCTAGCACTCATTCCCTTTGACTTGGCATGGGAGAGTACACTCTAATAGGATTTTAATATATGTAACTATTAGGTTTATACCCCATCTATGATGGTGGTATCACTAGGAAAATATTATAATTTATTCTAAAATTGAAAACGAATATGAAATTGAATACACCATCATGTATGTGTCATATTATATAACCTGTGGAGATTCCTCCCTTTTTTATTGTCAATAAATGAAACCTTTTGGATTCCATGTTATTGTTGAAATTTCTTCCTCTTCTTTTCTCATCGATGTAATCTTAACAAATAAATATTTATAAGTCAATGAATCATGTTGAGACTCTACTAAATTATTAATTCAATCCAAGGAAATATGGACATGTAAAGGTTGTAATAGGTAACAACTGACATTTTATTAATGTATTCTTTCATATTAATGTTTAATTTATTTCATTATTGTATTACTAGAATAATATTTTTTTTCATATATTTGTGAATTATTTTTTCCTGAGTTTGAATTCTTTGTTTGGGAACTAATACCATGGACGACAATTTTTGAGTGGGGATCACAGATGCAAAAAGGATGAAACATTATTGTTTTTAACTATTTGTTGGGTAATTTTAATTCTAACAATATTAAACATTGTTTGAAATGTATATAGATATTTGTTTTCTTGTATTAATTATTTCAAGTAAATGTATATATCATTGTTTTGTAAAATCTTGTGTGTGATGTTCTATTCATCTATGCTTTGTTTGTGTGAAAGTGTTGTTTGTGCTGTGTGAGTAGGTGCTATCTTTGGTGTGCAGCTGCTGTTCAGGTGCTGTGTTTTCTTAGGCAACTTGGCCTTTACCAGTGCTAATTAAGTGCTGATAAATGTGTATTATATCTATGCTCAAAATAGCACTGATAAAGGGGGTATTTATCAGTGCTATTTTGAGCGCTAATATATTAGACATTTATCAGTGCTCAAAAGAGCACTGATAAAGGGGGACATTATCAGCGCTCAAAATAGCACTGATAAAGATGGCCCTTTATCAACACTTTTTTAGCATGGATAAAGGTGACCTGTTATCAGTGCTATTTTGAGAACTGATAAAGTGGACCCCCCTTTATCTTCACCACGATTAATATCACTTTTCCAGAGCAGTTAAAGATAGTTTTTAGCGCTCTTAGAAACCATATTTGTAGTAGTGACATTTTGAGACATTTATGGTAACAGAACCATCGGGTTTAGTATGGTTTTACTTTAATAAAGAGGTTTATTTGAAGAATAATTTAATTATATTTTGTTCACATAAGTTTAAAGGTATTAAAAACCTTTTGGTTTTATATTACCCTTAATGTTGTGGTAATTATGGGTTATTATAATTTAGAAGCATATGTTTTATTGACAACCATGGGATTGAAAAGTGATTTGTTGATTAATTGGTTAATGTTATTTTGGAAGAAGTTTTTGGTAACCTTATGTGATTAAGGAAAAGAAGAATATTATTGGAGTTTATTTGAGGAATAAATATTGAATTATCTTTTTGGAGTATATGTGATTTTAATGTTTCATTATGGAGATTTGTGTTAATTATGGAAATTATTAGCAATTGTAGGAGAGTAGATGGTAAGGAAATATCCATTTTGTATGAGACATTAAGAGTGGTTGAGGTTATTTGGAGATAAATTTTAAATTATTTTTTGAAGAATATGTGATCACATAAATATAATATTTGGGTTACAATTTAGTCTAGAATATTTTGGAAACATTTAAGTTTGGTTATTTATTAAATTATCTATGTATAACTTTGGGTGTTATTATTATATATTTGGAGATTAATGTCGTATTCCTTGATAGAATGTTTTACACATTTTGAGAATTATCTTACCTTGGGATAACCGTTTTGGTTTTGACTAATGTCAAAATATAGGATGAATTTATTGTTATCCTTTTTTGGATTATGTGATCTATTATAAGATGATTATAGTACTTTAGGTATTAAAAATTCATCTTGAATAATCTTCGTTTGAAGGAAAATGTAATATTGTTGTGGAAATAGATTTAACGATGAAATTATACTTATCAAGTTAGTATATTTCCTTATGTTCTTAATCTATATGGTAAAATGATTCCTCAAATATATAAAAATAATGTTGAAACTAAAAATTTGATCTTATTAGTTTCATTTTGTTGAATCGATTGTCTATTCACAACTCTTTGGTTTATGGTTTCATGGTCATTAACTTTCTCGTAATCATTCACTTTTTTAACACAAATGTTCTCTATCATTCTTCATCATTATTTTGGACATTGACTTTAATGCAATTTCAAATTTTCACTTCCCACTAATATTCTCCATTTTGGAATTCTATTAAATAGGTATAATCTAACACCCATAGATTTTAAAAATAAAACTTTTATTGATAGTGTATACAATGGAAAAAATTGAGCTTAAATGAACGATGATTATTTAAATATGATTGCTATAACAAGACATTAAATTTATGGGTATGAATAGGATTAATAGATTTATAAAAAATATGTAATGGTCATACATAATATAAATATATTGATAAATTCTTATGAAATAAGTACACAATTTTTAATAGACATTTTATTCATAAAAAATGTAAATTTTTGTTAAAAATGTTTTTTATTCAGTTTCGGGAAAAAATATTATTGTAAAAGTGGGTGCCCTAGACCCAACTTAAACATTACTTTTGAATAACATATCATTTATACAGTTAGATATACATGATGAATCCTTACCATTATAGTGTATATATTTTTATTTCCACCATTTAATGGTAATATCCATAGGTTAGTTTTTGTATCAAAAAGTTATAGTAGATGTCAGACTTAAATGAGAACATCAAGATATAATGACATTAATCTTAAATAAATGTCATATGGTCAAAATAAATCTTACTGATGGGACACCTTAGATGTTTGACAATGTAGTGTTGGAGGTGCATAATCATTTTGAATTATTCTCATTAATTTTGCACTTGGTGATCTATGGTAGTGAGATCCTGAGGATAGATCCACAAATAGGGACACCACATATTTTTAGTGTCATTGGTTATTCCTATCTACGAACACGTGTATTGGTCTCCTGACTTGAGATCATTACTAGTCTGTGTCATTTGATCACATGCTTTGATGCAAGGAAAAAACCATTATAATGAAATCATGGTGAGGTAGCTTGTGTTGGTGGTGTCATTGGTGGTAAGGCATTGGTTGAATGTCAATAAAAGACTTGTCACTTTCAGATGAGGAAGTTATATACCTCAATCCTTGTTGATCGGGATGGTAGTACCTTCATAAGTCCTTAGACAAGGTAGTCGAGAGTAAATCCATTCAGTTTGATAAAAAAATAATATATCAAGAAAAGGGTGATGATGTAAGTGTCATTCCTACCTTATGAGATATTTTGAATACAAATATATTATAATACACAATATGTGTTTGTATGTTGGTTGTCACTGATATGAAAATCCTTATCTATTTAGTGGACTTGATGAGTTATTAGACTTCACTCTTAGTCTGTGGATTTTATTCATTGCTATTGAGATAAGAACCTAGAGGTTCACACACAATAGCATATTCAAGAATTTTCACTATTCAATTGAATAAGTATATTGGACATGGTGGTACCCATTGCGGGGTCTGAGTGTTGAACAAGTTATCAATCACAAATAACTAAATATATTCATATTTTGTAATTTATGAATAATTTAGTTGAATTTATTTATAGTATTTACATGTTAATTTAGTATTATAAAATATTAATCTAATAAATATTACTTTAATATTACAGGTTTGTTTAATATTAAGCTGGAATTTCTAGTCAAGTTAATGAATTGGTTTTATCATGTAATATATATTGTTGAATATGCATGAATTTTGTTGCAATAAAATTAATTCAGTTTGTTCCATTTATTATTTTGTTCTTCATGATTTGCATGGCATCCTTTATGTGGGTATTTTACCGATTCTGGCTCAGCATTACATTCTCCATTTTGGTGTTTATGGAACCCATTTCATTGACTTCCTTACCTATTAGCATGGACCTATTATGGATAATTGATTATCATCTATCTGATGGATCAGATTACACTCGTTGTGTTTGTTCTTGCTGGCTTCGATCCGATTCGAGTTGTGTCGCTCCATTCAGAACACACCACTTGTACTATGCGATGTACTGACCTCGGTTACGTGAACTATCTCGATGATCTCCGCCGTCCACGTGACCTTCATTTGGCAGATCCTATGAACTTCCTGACGTACGTTTGTTGTGCATTGATTGCACCAATTTTATTTCGAGGGAGTAGTGGGCTTCTCCCCGGTGGATTCAGCTCTGGTTCTGCAAAGACCTCTCGACGAGCTCAGATTTGTCCTGACTTCACGAAGAAGAATATGGATGAACTATCCAGGAGAATCCCGATGCCCACACTCCCCTCTATTTCTTCATATACCATCTCATGAAACCGAATTGATTTTCCGGTGGAAACTCAGTGGTTATCGTCCCGGATTTTGGGATCTTCGACAGTTACACTTCAAGTGGTAACAACATTTACATTATATTCAATCATAACCAAGATCTAGTTTGTGGATCTCGATTCTTTGGTGGTTTATCTTTTCTTCGACATGTATGTTGTTGTATCTTTCTTATGTGCATGTGTGAGTCCATCCAGGATTGGATGGGGCAGACTCTGCGTGACAGAGTTGGTCACTGCCACCTAGTTCAGCAAGATCAACCTCCTCAGATAGTTTCTGTGGTCCATTGTTATTGCATTCGAGTCTGTAATATTTGTTTGTGTTCTTTCTTTCTTTATAAATAAATTGGTTGCCCTTGTGGTGTTCTCACAATGCACTTAGGTCCCCTTGGGGCCTAAGCACGTCATACCTGTTATCCTCTTTACACTTGTTTTGCATTGATTGTTTTTTTGTCTTGAATAAGTTTCTCATTAATGATCTAGCACAATGAAAACTAGTCCATTAACAAACACGTTCTTATTTGTTCACCATTATATAAAATAGTGGATCTTGGACTTTCTTGGGTTACAGTAATTAACCCCAACAACTGTTATCAGAGCCTTATGTTTTATTTCTATGGGTTCAACTAAGTTTGATATTGATAAGTTTGATGGTGATAATGATTTTAATCTCTTGAGAATTAATATGACAACCCTGTTAAATCTAATGACTTTATTGATGCCCTTTCTTACAATAGGAATAAAATCACCACCACTACCCCTGATGGGAAGGCTGCCAAATCCTTTTTAGATCTCCCAGAGGTGACCCTGAGGAAAGCCCATAGTTTGATCCTTTTATCTTTAGGAGACAAAGTCTTAAGAGAAGTTTCATATGAGTCTACTGCCATTGGTATATGGTCTAAATTGGGATCCATTTATATGAAAAAATATCTTCTTGGTAGACTATATAAAAAATGAGATTATATACATTTAAAATGTGCCCTAGAACTACAATCAAGATACACATTGATGAATTTAATAAGATCTTATTAGACCTAGCCAACATTGACATTAAATTGGATGATTAAGACCAAGATATTATATTGCTAACATCATTAGATGTCTCATTTATCTTTTTTAAAGAATCAATGATGTATGGGAAAGACACATTATGTCCTGATAAAGTCAAATATTTTTTGATCTCTAAAGACCTTCAAAGAAAGGGTAGTGTGAAAACTGAGGCTGAGGGTTTAAATATCCGGGACAAAGCTATATTTAGAGGCCCAAGTGAGTCAATGGGTAGAAGAAAATATGGGGTCCAGTCTAAGAATCATAGAAGAAAATCTAAAGGCAAGGTAATGAAATGTTTCCAATTTAAAAAACTCAGACACATTAAGAGTAACTATCATAATAGGAAGAGTGAATATAAATATAATAATAATGACCATTACCTATTAGTTGAACAATATTTTCACATTTATGATGTGTTAAATGTCACTAACACAACCATCTCAGATGAGTGGATTCTAGATTCATGATGCTCATTTCATATGTGCCCTAGGATGGAGTTGTTTACTGAGTTAAGGGAAGTCAAGTCTTGTGAGGTTTTTCTAGGAAATAATAGGAGATGTCACATTATGGGAATAGGCTCAATTATACTTGAGCTCTATGATGGGTATGTTAAGTATCTTGAGGAAGTTAGGTGGGTACCTGATTTGAAAAGAAACCTAACATCCCTAAGAATCCTTGACCAGAAAGGGTATAGATTTAAGTCCATATCTGGAAGTCTTAGAGTGGCTCGTGGATCCCTTACAGTTATGGAAGGAACCGTTTGTAATGGCCTATATATGTTATATGGTAAGGTGTATAGGAATCTATTGAATGCCTCTTCTCGTCTAGGAACTAATTCCACTATATTATGGAATAGAAGACTAGTTCATGTTAGTGATAAGGGTCTTGTTGAACTCCAGAAACAGGGCCTTTTAAGTAACATTACTCTTAGCGGTCTTTCCTTCTATGAAGACTATGTATAGGGTAATTCCAAGAGATTCAGTTTCAGTATGTCTTTGTATAAGGCTAAATTACCTCTTGAATGTGTACATTATGATCTGTGGGGTCCTTCTAGGGTCACCTCTTATGGTGGAGGCTTATACTTTGTGACTTTTATAGATGAATTCTGTAGGAGAGTATGGATTTATATACTCAAGAATAAGTCTGATACCTTTTAGACTTTTATGAAATGGAAAACTTCTTTATAAAGTGAAAATAATAAGAAACATATGGCCTTAAGGATTGATAATGGTTTAGAATATCTATCCAATGAGTTCATTGAATATTGTGAATCTAAAGGAATGAAAAGATACTAAACTATTGTAGAAACCCTAAAAAAGAATGGGTTGGAAGAATGAATGAATAGAACTGTCCATGAGAGGGTGAGGTGTATGCTGTCCCACTCAAAACACCCCAGGCCCTTTTGGGCCGAGGCTGCTTCAACAAAATTGTATCTCATTAACTGTTGCCTGTCTTTTGCCAACTTCTTTAAGACACCTGAGTAAATCTGGAGGGCGCACCACCAAATCTTAACCACCTTAGGATTTTTTATTCCACAACTTATGCACATTCATGTAATTATTAGCATGCTCCTAGAGTTGTTATGTTTATATTCGTGGGATATCCAGAGGGTGTTAAAGGGTATCGTTTATGGGAAGATAAAACGGGTTACCAGAAATGCATCGTTAGACGCGATGTTTTCTTCCCTGAATCTGATATGTCCAATGATAAAGAGCCTGAACCTAATGGATCTTCTGAAGAAGATACTAATCTCACACGGGTCATGACACCATTAGGTGTTGATGTCCCTTTAAGGTCCAATGACCAACCACAGTCCATTTTTGATCCCGCTCCTATGGTTCCCCAAACCCAACCTGAATGAGATTCCAGTTCGGAATTAGAACCTGAGGGTCAAGAACTAGATAACCTGAGAAACTGTTAGCTTAATCAAGATTGAGAGAGGAGAGTTATCAGACCCCCAACCCATTTCAATCTGGCAGACATTGCTGCCTATGCTTTTAATGTATCTCATAACCTGTTCAATGATGAGCCCCAAACTTATAAGAAATCCATTAAATCCAAAGAAGCCAGTAGTTGGCTAAGAGAAATTCAAGAAGAGATGGATTCCCTTCTTAAGAACAACACTAGGGTTGTTGTTCCTAGACCCAATAACCCGAACGATATAGGTTGTAGATGAATTTATAAGAAAAAGAAAAAAAAGGTGGGAGAAACTGAAATGAAATTCAAAGCCTAAATGGTATCTAATTTTTTTTTGCAGCATGAAGTAATCGATTATAGTGAAATTTTTTCTTCTGTTGTTAATAATTCATCCATTAGAATCCTTATTTAATTTTTTTCCAAACATGATATTCACGTTGAACAACATGATGTAAAATCTGCTTTTTTCATGGTAGCCTTGATGAGATTATTTATATGACCCATCCTGAAAGATTTTTATAATTTTTCAAACATAATCACGTTTTTATTCTTCAGAAGTCATTGTATGGAATTAAAAAGTCTTCAAGACAATGGTATAAAAGTATTGATTCCTTTATGACTGAAAATCAGTTTTCTAGAAGTAGATTTGATGCATGTGTATATCTTAAGATAGTTAAACATGAACATGTTTAACTTTTATTATATGTTGATGACATGTTATTAATCTGCAAAAACATGAGGATTATAAATTTCTTTCAGCACCAGATGAAATGTGCCTTTGAAATGAATGACTTAGGCCATGAAAATAAAATTCTTGGTATAGATATAATTAGGGATAGGAAGGCCAGAACCTTATGCTTATCCTAGTTTTCTTATGTTAGGAAGGAATTAAAGAGATACGTGTTTGAACACATTAATCCTATATGTATTCACTTTGGACAACATTTTCAATTTTCCCTAAACCAATCTCCTAAGAATGAATTTGAAACTGCCTTATGAATAATGCTCCATATGCAAATGTTGTAGGAAGTCTTATATATGCCATGGTCTGTTCTAGACTAGATTTAGCCTTTCCTATTTTTACTTTGAATAGGTTTATGGGGAAACCTAGTAAGGTGCATTGGAATTTTTTAAAATGGTTATTAAGGTATGTTTATATTTCGGATAAACTATGCATTCAATATGGCAAGAATACTAATTTTAATGATGACATTGTTGGTTTTGTTGATTCTAACTATGCTGCAAATATAGACACCAACAAGTCTATCACTGGATTTGTTTTCCTTGCATATGGAGGATTGGTCTCATGGAAATGGAAAATGCAATCAGTGGTTTCACTTTCTACCACCGAGAATGAGTATATTTCCTTGATAGAAGATATTAAGGAATCCATTTGGCTTAAAGGTTTTCTTTCTGAGTTGTCATTATCTGCTAATAGTATATTAGTTCACTTTGATAGCCAATATTCCGTTCATCTATCAAAAAATTATGTATTCTATGGTAGATCGAAGCACATAGACATTAGATTTCAATTTTTTAGGGATATTATAGAATCTGGGAAAGTGAGTGTCACTAAGATACCCACTAATGATAACCTGACCAATCGTTTGACTAAGGTTGTTCCATTATCTAAATTCATGAATTGTATTAGGCTTATGAATTTAATACAAATTCTATAATGTAGTTTGTGAGAACATCATCACTATATTTTATTTCATTGCAAGGTGGAGATTTGTTGAGTATGCCTAAATTCTATTGAAATGAAATGAATTCAGTTTGTTGCATTTATTATTTTGTTCTACATGATTTTCATGGCATCCTTTACATGGGAATTTTCCTAATTTCAGCTCACCTTTACTTTCTCAGGTTCGTTGTTTATGAAACCCAGTTCATGAGATTCATTACCTATTAGCGTGGACCTATTGTGGACCATTGATTATCATCGATCTGATGTCTCGGATAAAATTCTTTGTGTTTGTTCTCGCTAGCTTCGATCCGCTTGGAGTTGCACTGCTCCATTCTAAACACGCCACTTGTCCTATGCTTTGTACCGTCCTCGCGTAGGCGAACCGTCCCAATGATCTCCTCCGTCCACATGACTTTCATCCGGATGATCCTATGAACAACCTGACACCCATATATTGTGCATTGATTGCTCCTATTTCATTTCTAAGGAGTTGTGGGCTTCTCCCTAGTGGATTCTACTCTGGTTCTGCGAAGTCCTCTCGACGATCTCAGATTTTTCCCGACTCTGCGAAGAAGACAAAGGAAGAACTGTCTAGGAGACTCCCAACACCCACACAACCCTATGCTGTTATACCTACCATCTCCTACAACAGATTTCTTTTTCGGTAGAGACTTAGTGGTGATAGTCCCAACTTTTGGGTTCTTTGACGGCTACACTTCAATTGGTAACAACATTTATATTCTTTTCAATCGTAACCAAGAAATGGTTTGTGGATCTTGGATCTGTAGCAGTTTATCTTTTATTTGACATGTATGTTGTTGTATCCTTCTCGTGTGTGTTTGTGAGTTCATCCAGGAGTGGACGAGGCTGACTCTACATGACAGAGTTGGTCACTGCCACCTAGTTCATCAAGCTCGGCCTCCTAGGATAGTTTTTGTGATCCTTAATTTTGATTTCAAGTTTGCAATATGTGTTTGTGTTCTTTATTGCGTTCTTAATAAAGTGGTTGCCCTGGTGGTTTTCTCTCCATGAACGTAGGTCCCCTTGGGGCCAAATCACGTTATATCTTTTGTCCTCTTTACAATTGTTTTTCATTGATTTTTTGTTTTTTGTCTTGAATAACTTTCTCTTTCTGGATCTAGCACGATTAGAACTAGTCCATTAACAAACACCTTCTTATTTGTTCACCATTATATAAAACAATGGATATTGGCTTTTCATGGGTTAGAGTAATTAACCCCAACATATTTAATATATATTATAGTTATGTGTTAAAATAATAAATAATATTGACGTAGTTTAGTTCATCATAATTATTTATTTAGTTGACATTAAATAAACAATGGTTGGGGAACCCTATCGGCTATATAGAACATCCACTATATATAGAGAGAGGGGATCTAAAAAAATGTATATTAATTGCTTTTTTTTGAATGAGAACCTCTGTCTTCTCCCACTTTATAGAGAAAATGTGTGCCCCTTGGGTGCAGCTCAGTTGGTAGCGACCTTGCGGGGTCATGGCGAGATCTCAGGTTCATGTCTTGTCGAGTTCTTCATTGTCTGTAGTGTAGGTATTTTCTTGTATTTATCCCCCTTCCCCTACTATTGTAATATAGAGAAATAGCCTCTCAATCGAGTGATGATCCAAGAACACCTTTAAGAATTTAAGGCAGAGAACCGTAGTGATGGTCGGCACGCCGAATGCATTGTTTGTTCGTCGTGCTAGCTCTAGGAATCTGATGATCGATGCTTCTATGGATTGTTCAAGTTCATTTGGATGATCTAAAGGTGTTTATATTTATATCCTTTATTCAATGATTTTCGGTGACATGTAGATGTCGAACGTAGCTTCAAATATGAAATGGTTTGTTTTCAGTTTTTATTATTGGTGCTTTGATTAATTACGTAAGATCCTCAGACCGTACCAGAGTTCGGATCGTCGGCGACGACAAGTTTATCTGTTCCAATGATAATTTTTTTAAAATTTCCAGCCCATAGATTTATGGTGTGGGCCAAATTTATCATACTGAATATCGTAATTATTCCAAGAAAAGAAAAAATTAATCTGCTTTGAATTTAAGTAGAAAGATTGAAAACCGTACCAGTGGAATCTACCCAAATCAAATCAATGATTGGACGGCCATGTTATGGTCATCCGAAAAATAATTTTATGGATTTAAAGAAATTAGGGTTTTGGGTATTAAAATTTAAAAATGATATATTATTTGTTATTTATCCCTGAAAAAGGATGGATGGGGACCTGAATAGTGTTTTCTAGACACCCGATCATTCCACATAATTGTGGAATAATAAATATAATAATATAGTTATAATAATAACAATTATTATATTATTATAATAATTGTATTATTATTATAATAAAACTAATTGAGTAGGTTTAGGGAAAGTGTATAACCTTCCACTTTGAAAAGTTGTATGGGTGATTAAAATAAAAAAGGGTGTGATTTTTTAAATGGGTGTGGCTTAACTCAAATAAAGAAAAGGCTCAAAAAAACCCAAATCTATTTTTGAAGATTTTCAATGGCGGTGGTCCCCATTATTTTTGAGTGGCACCTGCTACTACCCATCTATTCCTGGAAAGATACCACACCATCAAAATGTTTCCCCTCTATAGTGGTCGGATCTGGCCATTTCTGTAATGCTTTAGCGAACCACACCAGCCACCCCTGCATGGTCTGGCCCCAATGTCCCCCGTGGCCTGTTGGGAAAGATGAGAAAGCGATGAATGTGAAATCAATTTAAAAGAAAATGTGTAGTGGAAATAAAATATTTCCCTCTAAATGACGGCAGATGCACAATGAAAAAAATAAATGTAGAATGTAAAATATTGACACCAGAAATTTTTATGTGGAAAAACCAAAAGGAAAAAACCACGGGACCTAGTCCAGAAATAGGAATCCACTAAAATCAATAGTTACACGGCAGAGACTCCCCAAAATTGAAGGGGTCTCAAAATAAATACTCAAGAATAAAAATATAAATCCATATATGGAGAGCATTAAAGATGATCATCAAATAAAGTCAATCACCAAATGGGATTTGCTCTCGGTGTTGTTGCTGCCAGTGATGTTGAAATTCGTTGCTGTTGCCTCCTTAAATAGGAAAAATAATCAGAGTCAAAAAGTATCGCCGCGTCAAAAGAGTGTCACCATGTGAATTAATTCACACGGTCTTGTCCCGCATTAAAAATACCACATTAAAAGAGAAACTGTGTGGGAACCATTTGAGGAGACGTTACACGGTGCACCAACCAGGAAGGTGTCCAGACGATCATATTCCTTGATTTCCAAAAATGATCTACTATTTTATTCTTGAGTATTTCTTTTGAGATCCCTTTTATTTTTGGGGAGTCTCTACTCTGTACCGCTTGATTTTTAGTGGATCCATCTTTCGGGACTGGGTCATGTGGTTTTTTCCTTTTGGGTTTTCCACATTAAATCAAGACACGTATGTTTTATTTTGGGATAGTTAGAGTGCTTTTTGTTTGGAAAAGAATTCCACTTTTCATGGAAGGTAGAAAAATATCGATGTTTGATATCATTGGATCCACAACGTCCTTGATTCAAGACAGTTAGAGCTAGAAAAGATCCACAGTGATGACAACGGGTCAGACATGTTGACCAAGAGATTACCTAGAGGAAAATTTAAGACTTTTCGACAAATTGCAGGGTTGGTGGTGATCCCCACTTGAGTCAGAGGGGGAGTTTTTTGGGAACCTTCCTAGTTGGCGCACCTCGTAATGCCTCTTAAAATGGTGCCCAAGTGGTTTCTATTTTAATGTTGTGTTTTTAATGCAGGCCAAGACTGGATGAATTAATTCACACGGTGACACTCTTTTGACGCGAAAACATTATTTTACACTGATTCATTTTCCTATATAAAGAGGTTGAAGCAAGGCATTTCAACATCACCAACACCAAAAACACTGAGAGAAAATCACATTTGGTGATCTCCTTTCTTCAATTATCATATTCCTTGATTTTCAACTTTGATCCACTATTTTATTCTTGAGTATTACTTTTGAGATCCCATTTATTTTTGGGGAGTCTCTACTATGTACCTCTTGATTTTTAGTGGATCCCCATTTATGGACTCAGTCCTATTTTTTTACTTTTGGGTTTTCCATGTTAAACACTCTTGTGTGATAATTTATTTATTCTTATATGTATCACTTCTGTATTTCGTATGGTTTCTCACAAATTGTTTCAGAAAAGATTTTTATCACAAACTCGGGATTCTCCTATAACATGGACATCTCTATTGCCTCTACACTGGCCATAGACCAGTGAGAACGACTGCAAGAGGCTTCACATGACTACTCCAGATCTGTAAGGTGACCCATCCAGCGGGCTCAGATCTGGCCATTCTTTTCCCTCCTGGCGTCGCCTGTAAGCCGCAGTACCCACCCCCTGAGATCCAGCCTCCCACCCTCCTCATGACTCTCCACTTAAGGTAGAAGAATCCAGCCTTTTTGGAACTTTCTTGTGCGGCATGGACTACTAGTATCCATTGCGGCAACCAGTGGCTCTTGTCACCACCTGGAGCCTCTGGTCCCGATCCAGCCGGTGCCGCCTGCTTGGCCCGCTTCCACCGTTGACCGGTGGGTCTCCTAATACAAAGTCTAATGAAAAGTGTAACACTAAAAAAACATTTGTTATGTCATTTAGTGAAATTATTTCAGTTGATAAACAATATTCTATTCGCATTGTATAAATTGAAATAAAAATTAAAGAAGTAAATAAATGAACTGAATTAAATAAGTAATTACCTGCTTCTTTTTCAGTGTATGTCAATTATATCTAAGTATTGTTTTTTATAACATGTGTATTTAAATATAGTAACCATGTAAGTATAAAAACATTATAAGAAGTAAGGTACATTCTCCAAGAAGAGAAAAGGTGATTCCTATGTCCGCAGGGAGAAGTACATAACTTCTAATTGAAAAGCTAATGAATCTAATAGAATATTCATTGACTATTACCAAAACATTAATTTCACATATTCTTTGGACACAAGGAGACATTATTTTAGCATTATAAATTAATGGTGTTTCTATTGTTTCATACTCAACAAATAGTTCACTGATACTTGAATCATAGGAAATACATGATGAATATGAAATGTAAAACTTTTAACTAGTTGTGGAAAGATAATTCTTTGTCAAGAAAAACTAAAATAGTACATCAAGGATATATACAACTCAATATTTAGACTTAGTACATCTAAAGAGCTTTGTTATGATCAATGTATGATTTCTAGACAAAAAAAATTTAAAAATAAATGTATGCCCCAAAAATTTCAGAATTAGTTCAGCAAGAGGGAACGAACTATTTCAAGGGCAATTTAGTGGTAAAAATATTTCATAAGATTAATTTAAGTTATTATAGAACGTGACAGTGAAGTATATGCATGGTCAGAATATATAAGTTTCTTTGGGCTAACATGCTAAAGAATATATTGAAAAAGTGTTCGTCAATCAATATAATGTATCATGGAGTAATTCCTAAACACAAATTACTCAATCTACATCACAACATTGATTTGAATAAGGAAGATTGTAGATTGGTCTTACATGTTAACATTGATCAATAAAATGTAGCGTGGATCAATTCTTAAATGCACAATTTATATATCAAAATTATGATGTAAGTGGTATCAATGTTGAAACATGTAGACACTTTCATTATATTTGAAAACATTATTTGTAAATGATGGAAATATCCTTAACAATATTACAACTATAATGAAAAATGGATATCATACGAGTCATAGTATGATGGAAATACATCATGTAATAAGACATGTGTTTAAATTCCAAGGGTTTATTAGGATATAAAAAAACTTTCATCGAGATATACACATTGTGAATCTAAGTAATTATCCTAATATTTGCTTAGTATACTAATAAATTCCCTAAGATAAAAGAGTGGTAGTCAAGTGTAAGACTACATTTCTATATAATGGTTCACATATATACTTGAGATAGTGAGAGAAATATTGATATGAGTTTAGTCAATGATAGAGATGCACATGTAATTGGAATATGAGCAAATTCCACAAGTTCATGGGGAAAATGTATGTTCTTGCAACACATATTGCGTAGGATGGTTAAAAACATAGTGATGGTTTTATATTCACCACTTCGGGTGCTACATTATTTAGAGAGAATTATATTTCCTAAAAGTAAGAAGTATATGTTTGTTAGCTAATATTGACAAGGTTAATTTAAATTCAATAACAGATTCCATGTATAAAAGTGAAATTCAGTTTATTATTTGAATATTGCAATGGGTACTCAAGTGAGACGATACATGGATTGTACAAGTGAAGTTCCAATAAAGCTCGATTTTTAATACTAAGTCGGTATGCCTAAATACATTAAAATTATACTTATCATAGCTAATATTTATGGAAATTTTATTGAGCATTAGATTTCATGTCCACCATTCATGGTAGGTGTCTATATGACATAGCAAGAAAGGAATCTTCATGTCATTGAATGCCAATAAGGAGTACAAGTTACTAAAATTAAATATGGATTGAAGTAATCAATAGGATCATAGAATATTCATTTGAAATGATTTGTTTCCATGTTTCTACCAGAGTTTATTTAGAGAACCATTTTTTTCCATGTTTAATATGTTCGACAACATGTAGAAAACATATACTTGTCTTATTGTTAGTTAATACCAGGTTGAAATTAATTCTCTAGTGATTGACTAAAAGTAGCAACCTATGTTCAAGGAAAAAGTATTTACTAATGTAGATATAATGATTTCATAGACCTATTCAGTCATACATATAATGACATAGTATTGAAAATACATGTTAGAATGATTCAAGAGAAGAATTGTTATTGGTGTCACGTGGCATAAACCCCTCCAAGTAGACATGAAAATGAATAAGATGAGATTAAGTGGTGAGTTGAGTTCCATATTCTTCAATGATGGATCAATCACATATGCCATAATATTTACAAGATATGATTCTGCCTATATATACTTATGGTAACCAATTATTTGTTATATCTAGGAGAACTACAAGTAAATCAGTCAGAATTGACTGATTGTACCTAGAAATGTACAAAGGATTTGTACCTAGTATATGGAGAGGAAGGAATACTAGTTACGGTTGGACATATTCTAGTATTACTTAGATATATTTTTTTTGGTATCATAGTTAGTCTAAGATTATGAGCAAGACATGCTCATAAAAGCTATTTATTTTCATACCTAAAAAAACTGAGTTTGTTACAGCATTTAAAGAAGCTAAGAAGAAATTATAAAATGCAATGATTTGTTCTAGTTTTTGGAATCACACCTACCAAGTAAAGATTTATCAAAATAATAAATTTGTGACTAGAAAAATCCAAGAAATCAAGTTATAATAGTGGGAAAATGGATATAATCCGGGATACCATCTCCTGAGATCTTTTCCTCAAGAGGATGGGGTCGCATTTAGCAGAATTAACACATAGAAGAAATGTGACAGGCACAGCAGCTAAAGCTATCACTTAGAAAAAACATGATCTTTATCATGTGAGTGATTTCCAGGTTTGTTAGCAGGTTGGATCAAGTAAAAGTGGTAGTGTTGTAAAAGTACATTCCCTAGACCCAACATGAATAGTACTTTTGGTTACCATATCATGTATATAGTTATATATACATGATGAATTCTTACCATTATAGTATTGATATTTATGCATACACTATTTAATATTAATGTACATAAATTAGTTTTCGTATCAAAAGTTTATAACATATCTTAGGTTATAATGAAAACCCTGATATAGGATGAAATTAATATTAAACAAAGGTCATATGGTCTAAATACATCTTACTAATGGGACACAATAAATGTTTGACTATCAGGTGATGGGGGCTTATAGTCATTGATAATTCTTCTCATTAATTCTGTACATAATGATTTATAGTAGTGAGATCATGAGGATACAAATGAAAAAAGGAACACCATATTTTTTTGGGTGTCCATAGTGGTTCCTATCTATAGACATGTGTATTGGTCTTCTAACTTGAGATCATTACCACTGTGTTCCATTTGATCATGTATATTAATGAATGTAAAAAAACATGATAATGAAAATTTGGTGAGGTAGCTTGTGTTGGGTGCGTTATTGATTATATGACATTGGTTGAATATACATGAAAGGATTTGTCGCTTCTGGGTTAAGGGATTTTTATATCTCAGGCCTTACTAATTAGGATTGTAGTACCTTAATAAGACCATGGACAAGGAAGTCATGGGTAAATCCATCCAGTTAGATCAAAAAATAATAAAGCAAGAAAAGGTCAATGAAACAAGTGTGTGTCCTACATTTTGAGATATTTAATGATATAAAGATTCACTACTACAAATACCAGCATTAGCGACCACCAAAAGTGGTCACTAATGGTCATTAGAGACCGCCTTCTGACCACCTATGGCGGTTTCAGTTGTCCTAATGATAAAGTCTATTAGTGACCGCCATAAGAAGTTCCTATAAGCCCCATCCATAGCATCAATAGTGACCGCTTGGTGGTCGCTGATGATTTGAAAAAACATACTAGAAAGCGACTGCCAATGGAGGTCGCTAATGGTTATGAAACAAAAAACGTATAGCAGCCGACATCAGTGGTTAGTAGTTTGGAGAATTAAAAAAACCATAATTCCAACAATTGGAATGAATTAACCAAAAAAATAATAGAAGAAAAAACATGCAAAAAAACATACATTCCAACAACTTGAATGCAGTGTTATAACCGGAACAAAACCAACTGGAATGTAGTATTATAAACCATAATAAAATAATGGAGTTAGATGTGTGTACAGTTTCAAATTGAGGATGCAACATTGTATGGTTGCATGAATATGCATAGTATCAACCATTAAAAGTAAGTTGAATATTTTTTTAAAGTTACATGTTGAACAGAGTATCGAAAGCTATGAAAATGTTATATTGGAAGAAGATAAAGTTGGGATTTATGATCTTACCTAAAGAATCTGAAAAAAATGGGGGTATGAAGGAACATATGTCATGAAACATCATGAGAAATATAACATTCAAATATCAATGTGAGTTCATTTTTTAGTATATATGTATAATAGATCTGAAAAATGATTCTTGATGAATCATAAAACCTGAAATATCGATCTACCAGAAGGAGAAGAAAACATCCACAATGAGGGTTACTAACACCTAACACATATAAACATGTAACATGATTAAAAAAAGGCATAATGAAAAAAAGAGAAGAAATAGTCACATAAACACTAATTGAGTAATAAGATAGAAAGGATAAAATAAAAATATTTTTATATTAACACATAATAGCTGAACACTTATTAAAAAGAATTAGATATTGTTAAACATGAAAAAAAGATGAAAATCAGTGAAGAAACAATCTACAAAGTGGAGTTTTATTTACAGAATCGAGGGTAACAGCTTGAAGAAGAGTCCACCTTTGAGGGAAATTCTCAAAAAAGGGATCTATGCATTATATAAAGAATATAGATAAAAATATTGGTTACTACCCTATGTACATAAAAACCTCATGAGGATTTTATTTCCACAACAAAGGATATTTTACCAACTTTTTCACTGATGCTCTTTTAATTAAGTGATTCAAGGTGTCATACTTTTGACCTTGAGTTGGGATTTCTATAGTTATCCTTGGACATGGGTTATCCTTGTTGTTGGAATTCAGCACTGAGTCATGGATTAATTTGGATCACTATAACTTCATTTGGAATGGTTCTATCTATGAAAAGAAATTTTCTATAGTGTCATAGATAAAATGTGCCTAACCCACATATTTTAGTGGACATAACATTAAAAAATTAAGCTTCTTCAATGGGTCTTACATTTCTATCCACATCTGGAATCTTCTATAGTAACCAAAGGATTTATTTACCTTTATGATTGAAGGTTATATTGAGAGGATTCTAAGAAGAATGTTAATATACATGGGATATTCTATTTGGATGACTATTTGAGGCTATTAATGATCTATTATTCCATAGGATAAATGGTTTTTATCTAGGTAGTCTCATCTATATTTTTAAACAACAAATTGGATGTAGAAACCCATTACATCCACATTGACATTACCTCTATATGGATAGTTCCACCAGAGTTGGAAAATATATCTATTTCAAATGCAATTGATAATCTTGATCAAATTAAAGAATATAACCCATGATGTAGAAATTAGTTTCATAAACATATAACAAGTGAAATAGAAATGGGTTTCATAACCATATAACACGTGAAAGAGAAACAGATTTCATAAACATCATGATATCAAAATATAAACCATTTAGAGAAATAACATGAATGGAATCCTTGGATCATATATCTATTAAGGAATGAGTAGCACTGATAGATGTAATTTTATATGGGACATAACTTTTTAGAAATATTTTAAAATCAATTAATATGGAAAATATATTTTCTTATATAAAAAAATACCTTTTAAAACATAAAACATTTAGAAAACCATGTTCATTGAAAATAACCTTTAAATATATAAATGAATCTTGAAAACATTTTGAAAACATTTTCTTTGAAAATAACTTTTAATGTTTATAAATTAATCTTGAAAACATTTTCAAAACATATTCTTTAAGAATAACTTTCAAAACATATAAAGGAATATTGATTTTTTAAAAAACATTTTCTTTGAAAATAAATTTGGAAAATAATATTTGAATATTGAAAACATTTTGATAACCATTTTTTTGAAGATAAATTTTGAAACTTATAAAGGAATCATGAAAAAAATTTGAGAGCATTTTCTCTGAAAATAAATTTGAAAACATATAAAGGAATCTTAAAAACGATTTGAAAATAATTTCTTTGTAAATAAATTTTAAAATATATAAAGGATGATTGAATTTTTTTTAAATCAATTTCTTTGAAAAAGAAATTTAAAACATAAAAATTAATCCTAAAATCATTTTGAAAACCTTTTTTTCAAAAAAGAACATTGAAAAATTATAAATGAATCTTGAAAATGTTTTGAAAGCCTTTTATTTGAAAATAACTTTGAAAACTTATAATGGATGCATTAAAATCCATTTTAAACATTTTTTTAAAGTAAAAATTTTGAAAATAAATTTTCCATTAAAATGAGTTTAGAATATCATTTAATATCATTTTTTAAAAAACATTTTTAGAAAACATGGTTTCAGAAGTACATATATTTCCGACTGAAAATAGAAATAAAGTATGATTTTCTTAAATAATTATCATAATTATATTAAGTACCAAAGGTTAGGAAAATGGTAAAATTATTTAAATATATCATTAATAACCAGATGATAATATTGTTTCTGATAATTCTTGAGATATTGATCTGAATATTTCAATAATTGGAGTATAATCAGAAACAATCTTGATAAACGATGAGATTGTGATAATAAACACTTACCACTTTGGTAACATTGAATCAAAATAACTATGAAATAATAAAATTAAGTGAATATTGAAATATAATTAAAAGAATTTTATACACCTCATAATATAATATAGGTTCATAACATAACATGTGTCACAAAGAAGGCATATTGAGAAAACATTTCTTTATTGATTTTGTAACTCTTTAATAATAAACCCCACTAAAGTTAGATCATAAAATGGATATGTAAATACCCTTAAATTTAATTATAATAATAATGTAATACATTCATTGTTAGTATATACACCACACAAAATAAATGAGTGGTGAATAAGGCATATGTCTCCCTAAAATTAAATTGAGACAAGAAATCCATTTACTACTTGAGTAACATCTGATTCATGAGATATGTGAAATAATAATATCAATTAAAACTTTTAATATAATTGATTAATTTAAATTAATTATATAAAATTCAATAGGGTATTATATACACCTCACAATAAGAATAAGTGGTGAATATAGAAGATATCTCACATTAATAAAAGTGAGACGAGAAAACCCTTACCTTAACTATTGAATTTCTCCATACACATTCAAACCTCCTTATAATAAATATAATTTTTTATAAATCTAAAATAGAACCATATTCATATATAAAATACCATATTTTATGTCATTATTACGTTATATTACTCATTTATTAATAATTCCTTGTTAATGTTACGTTTTGGGTCATATCCTCCTTTTTTGTATATGTTTTGACTTGTTATTAATGATACTATTAAATATATCATGATATATTTATTTATAGAATGTAAAACATTATGTAAATATCATATATATTAATTATATAAATATTCATAATAAACTATAAAATATATAAATTATGAATCAAATACACTGTTCATGGAGACGATAGGCCATATGTACGCATAAACGTTGTTTGCATTTTCTTGTCGCGTTTCTAAAGAATGAAAAGTAAATGATATATATATTTTTATATTATATTATATTTTCAGTATCAATTTTTATGTCATATATATCATATATTTTCACTTAAACAATCCTTAACACATTATATGTAATGTTTGAATGAATCACATCGCTTTGAGGAGGTGATGATCCACACGTCCACAAACAAAGTTCTCACACTTCTACAAAATGGAAAACATGTAGGTTTGTGTTATATAATAATTATAAAGGCATAAATACATCATAATTATCATGTCTAATATCTAAAAATTGTATTTTCATCATAATTTCTAACTGGGAGAGGTGGTAAAGGAAAAATGAACGACATCGATTTGTGAGGCGGTAGTCTGCCGTACACACAACTTATATGTACATTACTCATTTGATGGACTTGTGTGTAGGTGTAGGTATAAAAATTATAATAAAAAAATATAAGATTATTTATTATACTTATATAATTATATAATAATAGAAAATAATAGGGTGGTGGAGAATGAAAATAATACAAAATAGCTTTTGGAAGCATGTTACCTCTTCTTAGGTAAATTCTTCAGATTTTAACTAAGGGCTTCCTTGATTGGAATTATTCCCAAAGTGAAGCTTCTAAGATGAATTTATAGAATTTGGGAGGATATTTGATCACTTTGTTTCAATAAAAAGGGCTTGAGATGTGTGAAGAAGTGAGGCGGGTGAGTGCCCTTTTATAGTGGATGAAGAGTGGCAATCTTGTAAATAGAAAAAATGAAAACACTGTTGAGAGGTCTCCCTTACATCACGTGCCTCCAATAATTTTTTATTTTTATAATAGAATTTAATTTTTTCAAATATTTCCAAATAATAAATTTTGGACATTTTTATAGGATTTTTTCCCCTTAATTTATTGTTTAACCACTAAATAATATTGTTTTTCGTTAATCGTTGTAATTAATTTTAATTACTTTCACTAATATTTTTGGTCAAAAACGAATTTTTACTTATTATAGATTACATATTTTTTTATTCCAAATACGGAATCCATTTTTAAATATTCTAATCAAATTAGTGGTAGAAATTAATTTAAACTTGATCTCACAGATGAGACGAGACGACGATTTTTTAAAGTGAAAATATTCAAAAGTTTGACCTTTTTTATATTTAATTTCAATATAAAATTAGCTTCAATGAACTAAGCTGAATTAATTTATGTAAAATTTAACTAATTATTCTATCAAAAAAAATTAAAATATAATTTAACTATATAAATAAATTATATGAAAAACTATTTTTCTATATAAATTGATGGGTTTTCATTTTTCATAAAAAATGAAGCTTCTCAGAAAAAAAACAAAAAATTAAACAGAATTAAATTTTGATTTTTGGATTCCAAAAATGAAGGTTATTTTTTTAATAAAAAAATTAAAAATTATAAAAAATTGTTTTTAAAATAGGGTTGCTAATAAATGGAGTAAAATTACCTTTTAGAAAAATATATCTTTTTATTCCTAAAATTGGATTTATTCTCATCCCTTGTGTAAAAAAACAAAAGATTAAATTTAAATAGTTTTCTAAAAATAATATATATAAATTTCATTAAAATAATTTATCAAAAGTGTTTTAATTAATTTATTGAGATAAAATGTGTTTGATTTCATAAGTATAGTTTTCGAACAAAAGAATTCCTATGTTTTCAAAATGTTTTTATATACATTTCTTATTAATTGGTTATATAATAATTCTTATTATATATATATATGTAAGAAATATATTTTAATATTTTAATTAATATTATTAATCAACACCATCCTAAAAGCTAGGTGACAAATATAATAATATTTTAATAATATTATTAATTGTACATTATATTTTGGTAAAGCTAGATCTTGAGTATCATGAAAGTTATCAAAGGAACTCATCATTATTTACAACACAAGCCCGAAATAGTGTTGCATATACCACAATCTAATCAACGTGTTGTGTTTAGTTAAAGATATATTAACTTGGTGTTTTATATAATAAAATCCATTCTTAGTTCTTTCATATAACAAAATCTATATTCAATGTTGCGTGATAAGAAAAATATCAAGAAGATTAAATTAATTTGAAAAAAATATTTCACAAAATCTCATCAAGTTACATTCTAGCCCCATTAAAATTATTTTTCCATCTAAATTCATCTGGGTTATCAAAGGTTTAACACTTCAAAATTTTTTTCTTAGAAACCATCACCGTTAAAATGAATACTAAAATATACCTTTAAAACTGGAATGTTTGAAACAAAATAGATACCCAAAGTAACTCATAACTAGGTTTCCACATATGAGAACATAAGAGGAAAGTGAAAACATGGAAATGGAATATAAATATAACTATCAATTTCTGATGGAGCGTGATAGAGAACATGAATAGGATAAAGCCAAAAATCACAAACCCACAAACCATATATTCTTGAAAAATGTCATTAATATTATAAAAAATGATGATAATAGGACACTATTTTATTTCAAGATCATTTTCTCTAATGTTTATCAATTTTCATGGAAAAACATATTTACATTATTAGAATAAAACCTTAGAGTTTGTTATTATTTGATAATTTTTCACTTTATATCTTCTTATAATAAATGAAGGTGAGTTATTCATTCTTAAAGCATTAAAAGATCATGAGATACATAAATAGAATGATAGGTAGTTACATATTTCTTTATCACAACAAAATGTTTAGCACATGTTATCCAATATGCATAAATCCTCATATTACAATATAATAATTTAATATCTAAAACCTCATATGATGTTTAACATAAACCACTCCATAAATGGTCAACCATGTAACCCTTACGAAAGATGAAATTCCCAAATATTATATATAAAGACACCAAATTTCTCAATATATAATAAATTAGATATTAGTTGTCACATTTTAAACATGTGAATACCATTATAAAATATTCTCTTGAAACACGGTAATAATATGAATTACCATAAAATCTTATTAAAAACATGAATTATTTATTATTACAAATATTATTGGATATATTCCTTAAATTTAAAATGTATTAAGATTCGTCCATGGTAACATAGAAAACTTTGTCAATAAATCCCTAATTAGTTCTATGGTAATTAGTATCATCCATTTCAATTATTCATATCAAATATATCATTATCCAAACATCATTATATCATCATTAGGAACATATTAAAGGTTATCTTAACCATAATCTTTTTTTCCAGGAAAAACACTATGCCATTAAATCAATTTTCTTATATATTGGAACCATTTAACACATTATTGTAAATCCTTATCAAAAATCAAAAACAAAAAAATCATTATATATTTCACAATTCATAATTCCTACATCCAAAAACATAAACTCTTTGACGACATCATCCTTAATACACTAACAAGGAAAACTCATACTATTACTTAATACCTCTTTCCATTCACATTTCACATGTAGTCTCATCATCATTAGCAATATAACCATTATTGGTTCCACCTTACTATTTCTCTTCATGAGCTTTCTAATTAGAAAATTTATCTTCAAAATTTACATTCATTTTACATTTAAAGAATTCAACTTTCAATTATGTCTTTAGTAGTCCATTATTCCCAATCATTTTCATAACTAAACCCTTTATTTTTCCTTTGTAGTTACTTTCATTGTTCCCTTCTTTTCCATAGTCGAAACATCTTCCTATAGCTCTAAGACATTCAATTATGTTATTCTTTTCACATTCTCGACACAAAGGAAACCAAATACTATTCTCCCCATGGTATTCATTAACCGAACTCTTAGAAAACTCTTTTTTTATATTCTTTGGTGAGTCAAAAAGTTGGTTAAGTTACACATTGATAATAATTTTTTTTGAAAAATGGTTAGGCATGATCACAACATCCTTCACTCTAGTGATCATTCCATTAGACTGCTCATCTACAATTTTTCTATCACATTCAATATTAAACTAATTCGTTGTGGTTTCCTATATTAACTAAAACCATAAATAATAGTGTGAGAAATAATTATCAGAGCATAAAACCATATAATCATGAAAAATAACTTATAGAATGTTTAAATTATGGAACATTTTTTTAAATATGTAACACCTTAAGCTTATCCTTAGAGACATCCCTTGTAATTTCCTTAGAAATATCCCAGGGGATCTCACAAAGTTTTTCTCATCCTTGTTTCCAAAGGTTGACTAAAAATTTCTTTTGATACCAACTATAGTGACCCGGGCTTCATATAAATGGATATTACATCAATTTTGATGAATATTTAGTGCATTATAAAGATACATGCTTGAGGACCATAATAGTTTAGTGCATTTAGAAACATATAATAGAATATTAAAACTTGGTGAAAGATCTTAAATGTCTCCCCAAAATACAATCCCCTCTAATTATTAAACATAAAACCATTATTCTAACCTAGGTAAAGAAAACCTAAGAAATAGTGAGCTCAGATTCTCAGTAAGGGTAAATAAAGGATATATATAAGCATAACATGAGAATACAGGTATGATAACATGATTATAATATTAAAAGATCATACCTTGAATATAAAAGATCATAAACATGAATCATGACATAAATATGGGGAGTTAATAAGAAATGAATCCAGGAAACAAGAGCATAATCCATGAAAGCATAACATAAGAATAAGACATGGAATTTTGGTAGACACAAAAGCATATAAAATGGTTTCCATAATAGTCAAGGCTTATTTCCAAGGACATATTAGTAGTATGGGTTTACTCCCCATCCAATCTTGATAGTCATGGTTCACTCCCTTGACCATATTAGAAGTCAAGTTTCACTCCTAAGATCATCTTAGCAGAGAAAGTCCATTACTGAATCCAGTTCACTCCCTATTCTAGCCATATCTATCTCACTATATATAAATATTTACCAAATTTATTAGAGATATATAATGTCCCACGCATAACATAATTAAAGTATACATATGTTTAAAACAATATAATAAAACATTCATCATATCATGACCCCTAACAAGAGGTGGGTTTTATTATCATCATAACATAAACCATAAAATGAAATGGGTATAAGAAACATGAAATAATATCAGAACCTATGGAAAAGAGATATGTTTAATAACCGTTTATTAAAATAATAACCTATGAAATGAACCGGGTTTCATAACCATATATCATATGAAAGAGAAATGAGTTTAATAAACATATAACCCATGAACGAGAAATGGGTTTCCTAAGCATATAACCCATGAAAGAGAAATACGTTTAATAAACATCATTCCATCAAAACATAAACCATTCAAAGAAATAATATGAATGGAATACATGGTTTATATCCCCTGTAAGGTACGAGTAACACCAATAGATTTCATCTTAAATATAATATAGTTTTTTAGAAATATTTTAAAATAATTTCTTGATGCAAATATCCATTCTTCTTTGTAAAAAAAATAAATTTTAAAATCTAATATATTTTCAAAATCAGTTTCATTGAAAATAACCCTAAAAATTATAAATGAAGCTTGAAAATATTTTGAAAACCCTTTTCCTTGAAAACAACCTGAAAATATTTTAATGTAATATTGACAAACATTTCAAAACCATTTCATTGAAAATGAATTTGAAAACATATAAATGAAGCTCGAAAACCTTTTGAAAATTTTTCTTTGAAAATAACGTTGAATTTTTTAAAGGAACCATTAAAAAATTTTGAAAACCATTTCTTTGAAAATTACAATAAAAAATTATAAAGGATGCATGAAAACATTCTTAAATTTTTATTTAAAATAAATTTAAAAAAATATAAAGTAATATTGAAAATAATTTGGAGGCTAGTTTTTTAAAAATAACTTTGAAAAATTATAAAGGTAGATTGATTTTTTTAAAAATATTTTATTTGGAAATAAATTTAAAAAATTATAAGATAAGTATGAAAATATTTTAACAAACCTTTCTCTAAAAATAACAATGAAAACTTATTATGGAATATTAAAAATGTTTTGAAAACCATTTATTTGAAAATAACATTGAAAACATAATGGGAATCTTTGAAGACGACTTTAAAATATTTTTTTAAAAAACATAAATAATTTTAAAATTAATTTCCTTGAAAATGATATTAAAATATCATTAAAAACATTTTTTTTATTTTTTTAGAATACATGATTTTGCAAGAACATATATTTCTGACTGAAAAGTTAAATAAAGTAATATTTTATTAAAAAAATATCTAAATTATATTAATTAACAAATTTCGAAAAATTGGTACTATTATAGTAATATATCATTAATTACTAGAGGATAATAAATTTCATGATAATTCTTAAGATATGGATCATAATATTGCATCAATTGGAGCATAATCATAAACAGTCCTGATAAATGATGAGATTGTACCAATAAAGTCATAAAACATTTGTAACATTGAATACAAATAACAATGAAAAAATAACATAAAATCAATATTAAAATAATATTAAAGGAAGGATATTAATTAAAACCATGTCACATGGAAATATATAGACCTTGTAAACTAATATAGTTTTATAACAACCATACTCTTTATTACATACTTAAACATGATTTATTACATAAAATTACACTTAATACAACCCAGAAGATTGAGAAGTCTAGTTTATTTTGGCCTTAGTAACATTACATGAAAACTTAAGACATAAAATAAAACATATTTATTGAAAAATACATTTACTTGACCACAATAAAAAATCTTACTTAGCATCGCATGGGATAACTTGAGGACATACATAAGAAAGGGGAGAGATATAAAGACTCAAAAGGTAGTAAAAAAGGAAAAACATGAAGAATATAATACATGTTATGAAATAGTCATATCAATGGATCAAAAGATAAACATGAACATAAAGACATGATATAGCATTATTATCATAACATGGAAATGTGGCAACAACATACAACATGATATGATCATGAGCCAAGGATCAATGTACATGGATTAACATGAGTAAATCCTCATTTCACATTAATTAGAATGTTTAAACACTCATTTAACTTGTATTATTATGAGTAAACCTCAATTAACCCTGGAATATAATGATACAAAATATTAACCAATGCATTAGGGTGCTATCATGGAACACCCTTCATAATCAATCTCATGCTTAAGTGTGCCACACAGATCATATAAATTGGATTCATTCAACATAATAATTTATTATATGATAAAGTAATGTGTAATAAATATAGGAAATTATATAATAAATAAGTATATGTGAATAATGGTTAATAGCCTTGATAGATAAATGTTCCTGGTATTCACTGCATGCTGATTTCGGCATGGAAAATAGCGGTGCAATTTCAGCAGCCAAACAACATTACATAAAAATTCATAAAAATTGTTGATGAGAGAGAAAGGGGTATATAATCATATATAAATTAAATTTAACGTAATGTGGTTATATATATACATGTACCAACATAAGTAATTTGATAATAGAATGCATAACATAATAAAAAAACTTGAAGAGAGAGGAGAAATGGAATAACTCTTACGAAATTTCAGCATGGTAACAGGTATACATGGAAGGGATTAATGGGATATAAATAGGTCTCCCGTAATAGAAACATAATAATGGTAGTATGGGGGAGTTTTAAAAATATAACCCATCATTTTTAATTTAAAATAAAAGGGTGTAACAATATAAGGAAACTTGGATAAAATTGAGAAATGAAGGAAAGTGAAGATCCCTTACAAAATTCCCGCAAGGTAACAAGTGTATATAAAAGATCATGGATGGATTAATTAAAGTGGAAGGAATATATAATTATTTACAAATCAAATGTAAATTATGGGGATTATGTATGAACATATTCCAACATAAGAAATTTGAAATTAAAAGGAATATTACAAAATGAGTGCTTGATAAAAGAGGTGGGTGGAAGATCACTTACAGAATTTTGGAATATTAAAGGATTAGTTAAGGGTACAAATGGGGTAGGATAAGTCATAAATTATTAAAATAAAATCCAATGTACAGTAATTTAATAATTATAAACGAATTTCAATACAATAAATTGAAATTAAAAGAACTACTCTCAAAGAAGGTGCTTAAATTCAAAGTGGAGGACAGGAATCCCTTAGTTTAGTGTGTGACTTCAAGAGATTGAAGATGGGATTATTGAGAGCATGGGGAACCTAGGAAGGATTATATAGAGGGGAGGTAATAGTAGGGACATTCTCCAATTATTTTTAGTGAAGATAAGTGGGATATTCGGTGGGTTTATATAGGAAATGAGTGGGGGGTTCTTTAATATTTCACAAACATAGGTTTTGGAATCTATATAATTAAATATTTAAAAACAAAAACCATCCCATGGTTTTTTCAAAATTGGATTGGAAAAAATTATTTTATGTGGCCTATTTCCAAATATATTAAAATATTAGACTTACTTATGTGGAAGTGAGTCACAGCCTCAAGGAAATGAATTTAAAATCATAAAATATATTATACACCTTTAAGGATTCACTGTGGCATTATAAAATAAGTCAAATAAATATAAAATCACATTATTTTAATGTTAAAACATATATTGGTCCTATAATACCCATTATAGTATTTATTACATCATTTTGGGGTCATTATGAAGTCATAAAACCCATATTTTATTTATACGGTATTTAATTTTTTCCCAAAATTTTGACTATCTCAGAAAATTATAAAAATTAATTGTTGGATAATTTCGATGTCATGATTACAAAAATAATATTATTTTTATTTAAATAATTTCCTAAAAATGTTAATTTTTACTTTAAAATGGTAACCAATATTTATTGAAAATTTAAAGGTTTTAACAAAAACAGTTCTCAAAACTTAATAAGAATTATATTTGAATTTATAAAAATTATATACTCATATATTATTCATAAAATTAATTTGATAATAATATTTTATTAAAATATGAATTTTTATAAAAATTCATTAATTCCTTGAAATATATTCTTTAAAAATACACATTCTGTTTTATTGTATAAAAATGTAACTCTTATCAAAGTAATTACCTAATAATTTAGAGACAATGAACTCATATAATCATCATTTATAAGAATCGTTTTTATAATATCATTAATAAAAAGCTATGTTTTTTATATTAATGTATATATTTCTCAAAAGTACCATTTTTACCTGAAAATTCAATTTATTAAATTCATCATTTTTTAAAAAGATTATTATTTTAGTGGAATTGATGGAATAATAATTTTATTTATAAAAAGTTATTACACAATAATTAAATAATTCCTTATTATATAACACCTTATAACACCCGCAGACGACCTATGGGTAAGGAGTGTGATGATGATAGAATCTTGGGGTGGCTTAGATAACATTTTCCCTGTGGTAATCTCTATTAACTTGAACTTCTCCTGTAGGTGATTATATTCAAGATTAATGTGTTAAATATCATATTGGGATTAGTGATGAGAAATTCCTAGTAACACTACATCCTTTTAGAGCTCTGAAAAATAAGCTTCGTACGGCTAGAGACTACTAGATGAGGCCATCCTCCCCTTTGTCTATGTTGAAAGGATTATCTTTAAATCCTTAAATTTATATGATTCATGTGATCACTATAAAATGGCTATATTATCAATTATAATGATACCTAACAGTCATTTAATCCACAAAAAAAAGAGAACACGTTTTTTCAATAACACATTTAAAGAATTAAAATTTTATTCATAAAAGATCGAGTTGTTACAACATTACACCCCTTAAGAAATTTTACCCTAGAAATTTACTTTTCCCATACTAAAATAGATGAGGGTAACTCTACCTCATCACTTCCTCTAGTTCCCACATTGCTTTTTCAAACCTTTGGTTTCTCCACAACACCTTGATGAGGGACATCGTCTTATTTCACATAACTTTTTCTCTAAGATCTAAGATCTTCACTAGATTCTCATCATAGGAGAGGTCATTATTCAATGGTACCACCTATGGATTATGTACATGTGATGGGTCAGGTATGTTCTTCCTCAATAGTGAAACATGGAATACATCATGTACATGAGATAGGTTCGGTTGGAGTGCTAGTCGACAGGCCACTGTTCCATTATGATCAAGGATCTCAAAAGGGACAATGTAACTTTGACTAAGCTTTCCATTCTTACCAAATCTCATAACTCTCTTCCATAGTGATATGTAGAGGAAAAAGATATCTACAAAATAAAACTATAGGTCTCATTGACGATTGTCAGTATAACACTTTTGTCGACTCTGAGCAGCTTTGATGTACTGCTAGATGGTCTTAACCATCTCCACCAATTCTTCGACCATTTCTTGACCAAGAAGATTTTTCTCCCTAACTTCATCCCAACATTCCAGTGTTTTGAACCTATTCCCATAAAGGGCTTCATAAGGATACATTTGAATTATTGAATGGAAACTATTATTGTAAGAGAACTAAACTGGAGGAAAATGTTGATCCCATCCTCTTTTGAAGTCCATTGAGCATGCTCTCAACATATCTTAAAGTGTTTGGATAGTCCAATCAGATTGGCCCTTAGTTTGAGGTTGATAATCCGTACTAAAGTTAATATAATTATTCATAGAATGTTGGAGACTCTTCCAGAACATAGAGGTGAATCTTGGATCCCAATTTGACACAATAGATAGTGGTACACCATGCATCCTTACCACTTCTCTGATGTATATTATTTCCATTTAATCCAATGAGAAATACTGTCGAATTTAAATGAAGTGTGCAAGATTTTTAAGATGATCCACAATAAACAATATATAATTGTTTCCTTTGAATGTCTTCAGAAGTCTGGTGAAACATTCCATGGTAATGTTTTTACCATTTCTATGTTAGTATGGGTAATGGTTTCATCATCCCCTTATAATTCTGACTCTAAGACTTTACATACTGACATACCGAGCACTTTGATGTATACTCCGCAATCTCCTTTTTCATGTTATCCCACCAATAATTCTCTCAGAGATCTCGATACATATTTTTGTTTCCTGGGTGAATAGAGAAATTTGATCTATGTGAAATAACCATAAGTTATTTCTTTAACTATAGATTTTATAGAAGACATATTCTTGACCCAAATATCACAATTCCTTCTTCATTAAAATTGAAATCTGAGGATTTCCCTTTTCTGATATATTTTACTTTCTTCTGAATTCCCACATCATCATTTTGATAATCTTTAAACTTTTCCAAAAGAAATAGTTGAGAAGTCATTTTTTAAAGGATTTATGATGTTCCCTTATTTATGATTCCCATTTCCATCTTCATCTAATATAAGAAGATTAGATACTTTTCCATTCTCATCAATGATATAATCACTGAGTCCTTTATACTTACATCATCTAACACCTTGTTCACTTTCTCAGGGTCGAAATGGATTGATCAGTTGTAATCATTAATGAGCTCTAACCATCTTCATTGGTGCATATTCAAATCTTTCCATTTGAATATATAATGGAGGATTTTGTGATCCGTATATATTTCACACTTCTCCCCAAAGAAGAAATGTCTCCAAATTTTCAAAGTGAATATTAGTGAATACAACTCTAGCTCATGTGTTGGATAGTATTACTCATGAACATTCAATTGCCTTGATGCATAGGTAATGACTTTGTCATTTTACATAAACACACAATCGAGGCCCTTCTTCAAAGAATCACTGAATACCACAAAATGTTCTCCACTTGTGGGTAGTGTGAGAACAGATGTAGTGAAAAGATTCATTTTTTAACTCCATGAAGCTCTCTTTTAATTTATCTTTACATGAAAATTCGACTCCCTTCTGAGTTAGCATGGTAAGAGGGTTTGACAATCATGATAAATTTCTCAAAAATCAGCAATAATTCCAACTAACCCAAGGAAGCTACAAATATCCGTCACAGATGTTGGCCTCTGCCATCTCTCAATTTATTTTTTCTTCGATAGATCCATAGATATCCCATTACTTGTAATTATATTCCCTAAGAATGAGACTTACGTCAACCAGAACTCACACTTGATGTACTTTTCATAGATCTTATCATGTTGAAAGGTCTCTTTTATAGTGCTTAGATGATCTTAATTCTCCTCATTGGTTTTTGAGTATATTATAATATCATCTATAAAGACTACCATATATTTCTTGAGGTAATCTATAAATACTCTACTCATCAAGTACATGAATATTTAAGGAATATTAGTGAGTCCAGAAGGCATTATTATGAATTCATAGTGCCTGTACCTTGTAAGAAAAGAAGTCTTGGGGATATCCTCATTCTTTACCCTTACATGGTAATATCCCAACTACAGATCCACCTTGGAGATATATTGTACTCCACATAGATGATTGAAAAAGTCATAAATTTATGGAAAATGATACTTTTTCTTTATCATGATTTTGTTGAGATCACAATAACCAATGAAAAGGGACATTTACCCATCCTTCTTCTTGATAAAGAGGACTAGTGAAACCCATGGTGAAAAAAATGGGAGTATAAACCCTTTATCAAGATTCTTCTGCGGTTGTTTCTTTAGATCCTAAAGCTCCACAATAGAAATTCTATATAGAGTCTTGAATATCACAACAATGGGTTTTTCTTTTCTACAGTTAATGGCCAGGTTCCCTTCTCTTACATGCCTAATGCATTTCCATTTCCATTTAAAGTAATTTCTAGGGTGTTTCATTCCAAAACATTGGAAAGTGGGGTGCTGGATTCTCTTAGAACCATTGGATTTATCCATCAGACTGCAAGAATTAAAGTCCACTTTCCTCTTCTTATCCCCATGATACCCATGATATTCACCAATATCCATTTTGACTTTAAGTGTACGTCAAACAATTTACTCATAGTTATCAAAGTCATGGATTTCTTGGGCTTTCTGTAGTCTAGTTTTTATCCCACCAAAGAAGCATCCAACCTTGCATTCATGGGTAACGACAATGAAAGAGGCATATCATACGAGCCTTGTGAAGTTTTCTTCATACACTCCAATGGATTCATTGTATTTTTTCTTGAGGTCAAGGAAGTCTTTTTCTATCTTATGTAAAAGGGTGAAAGGAAAATATTTATCAAAAAACATGTCCCCGAAATCATTCCATTCAAACTCCTTGATCTCTTCCTCAGGCTTCGCATTTTTGATAAATTTCCACCATTTATTAGATTCACCCTCCACACAATAAGTAACCACAAGAACCTTCTATTTTTCCAAACATTTAAGGATGGAGAAGATATTCTCAATGGAGTTGATCCATTGTTTGACGATTGAGGGATCAGATGATCCATTGAAAGTATGAGGCCTTTGCCTAATGATAATTTTGATTGCAGATTTTTCTTTCAAAAGGGGGATGAACGTTCCTCTTGACCCATGTTTCTATTAAAAACTTGAGTTAACTGAGAGATTATCATGAACAGGTTTTCAATTCCCTCTCCCATCGGATTAGGAATCTCATTAGAACAGTCAGCACATTGATCTTCGCATCAATTATTAGCCTGAGTACTCCTATTATAGGCCATTGTCTAGAATAAAAGGAACTTTTGGGGAATTTTTTTAATCCCCTAAAGGGGAATCCAATGAAAAAAGGGATAACTTATAAATTACATTGATTTTCTTAAGTTATGAATTTATAGGATTTAATATATGTTATCCATGATCTATTTCCTAATGTATATTCTTATGGGAATTTTTTATTCTCTTAATAATGGTTCATACTATGCTTATGAATTTACCAAAGAATATCCCCCTATAATGTTAATCCAAGAGTATAACAAGGAACATTGTCATTCACCAGTTCTTGTTTGGGTCTAGCTTAAATCAGTGTTATTAGGTTTTACCCCTGGATACATCTCTGCCAGAGCCACCTCTACTTGTTCGTATCCCGACATGGATTTATTTTCTTGATATATCATTTAATATATACTCACTAAAATTTAGGTATGTTTTTATTATAGTTAACCATATCATTAAGGCTTTCACTAGGGTTTTCTAATCCTAATCTCAAAAATAAGTCAACCAATCCTTTGATACCAACTATAACAACCCTTCTCTTTATTACACAATTAAACATTCTTTATTACATATAAATGTAATTAATACAACTCACAAGATTGCGATTTTTAGTTTCTTTGGGAGTTAGGAACATTACATGAAAAATTAAGACATAAAATACAACATCTTTATTGAAAACTATTTTTACATGACCACAACATTCCTTCATACTTAGCATTTCATGGGATAACTTGAGGACATACATAAGAAAATGGTGAACTATAAAGACCAGTAAGGGAGTAAACAAGGCATAAAATGGAGAATAAAATAAATTTTAGGAAATAGGAATATAAATGGAGGATAACAGAAACATGAACATAAAGGCATGATAAAGCATGATTATCATAACATGGAAATTTGGCAACAACTTACAACATGATATTACCATGAGCCAAGGCTCATTTCACATGGATTAGCATGAGTAAAACCTCATTTCACATGAATTAGCATGATTAAACCCTCATTTAAAATGTATTATCTTGATTAAATTCTCCTTTCACATGGATTATCATGATAATAAACATTACCCAATATATTGGGGCGCTATTAGGGCGCACCCTTCCTAAACATTTAAATATCATTCATAAGTGTTCCACATAGACCATATAACATGGATTCTTTCAATATCATCATTTATTCCATGATAAAGGAATTTGGAATACATAAATGAATGTTTATAATCAATAAGTATATGTTCATAAATTTTAATACCTTTGATAGAGAAATGGGCATGTTATTTAATGCACGATGATTTTGGCATGGAAAATCGCGGTGCAATTTCATTAGCCTAACAATGTGATATAAAAATTCATAAAAAGAATTGATGAGAGAGAAAGAAGTATAAAAAAATATATAAATTAAATTTATAGTAAGTGGGTTATATAGTTACATGTCCCAAAACATGGAATTTGTAAATATAAGGCGTAACATAATAATGAAACTTGAAGAAAGAGGATAAATGAAATAACTCTTACGAAATTTCAGCATGGTAACCGGTGTACATGAGAGGAATTAATGAGAGATAAATACGAATACCATCAGAAAAACATAATAAGGGAAGTATGGAGGAGGTTCCAAAATATACCCCATAATTTTTAATTGAAAATAAAAGGGTGTAACAATATAAGGAAACTTGGATAAAAGTGAGAAAAGAAATAATGTTAATATCACTTATAGAATTCTAGCATGGTAACAAGTGTATATAAAAGATCATGGAGGGATTAATGAGAGTGGAAGGAATATATAATTATTTAAAAATCAAATGGTAAGTATTTTCAGTATTTATTAACATATCTCAACATATGAAATTTGAAATTAAAATGTGTATCACAAAATGAGTGCTTGATAAAAGAGGGTGGAAGATCACATACAAAATTTTGGCATAGTAACGGATTAGGTAATGGTCCAAATGGGGAGGGTAAATGATACCTAATTGAAATAAAATAAATTGGATAGTAATTTAATGATTGCAAACTAATTTCAATATAGGAAATTGAAATTAAAAGAAAAACTCTCAAAGAAGGTGCTTGAATTCATAGTGTAGGAGAGGAATCCCTTACCTGAGTGTGTGACTTCAAGAGCTTGAAGAGGGGATTATTGAGAGATTGGGGAGCCATGGGAGGATTTTATTGAGATGAGGGAAGATTAGTGATGTTATCCAAGGATTTTGAGTTATGACAAGTGGGATCATGGGTGGGTTTATATAGGAAATGAGAAGGGAATCCTTTAATATTTCTCAAATAAAGCTTTTGGAATCTATATAATTAAATATTCAAAACCAAAAACATTCCCATGGTTTTTGACCATGGTTTTTGAAAAAATGGAGTTGAAAAAATCATTTTATAAGGCCAATGTCTGAAAATATTAAAATATTGTCCTCGCTTATGTGGAGGTGAGTCACATCCTCAAGGAAATGAATTTAAAATCATAAATATATTATACACTTTGGAGGATTCATTAAGGCACTATAAAATAAATAATATAAATATAAAATAAACTTATTTTAATTATAAACCATATATTGGGCCGATAATAACCATTATAGTATTTATTACAACATTTTGGGGTCATTATGATGTCATAAAACACATATTTTATTTATACGGTATTTAACTTTTACCAAAAAATTCGGCCGTTTCGGAAAATAATGATAAATTCACTATTAGATAATTTTTACATCGTGATTCCCAAAATAATATTCATTAAATGTAAATAATTTCCTAAATATGTGAATTTTCACTTTTAAAATGGAAACTGACATTTATTGAAAATTCACAGGTTTTGACCAAAACTGTTCTCAAACATTAATAAAAATTACATTTGACATTATAAAAATTATATACTCATTTATTATTCAAAAAATTAATTTTATAATAATACTTTATTAAAATATTAATAATTACAAGAATTCATTAATTCCTTAAAATAAATTCTTTAAATATACACTTTTTGTTTTATCGTATGAAAAATGTAAGTCTTATCAAAATCACTACCTAATCATTTACAGATAAGGAATTCATATAATCATCATTTATAAGAATTGATTTTATAATGTTATTAATTTAAACCATAGTTTTATATGATAATATATATATTTCTGAAAAGTTCTATTTTTACCTAAAAGATTAATTAATCAAATTCATCATTTTTTAGAAGGACTATTATTATAAAGGAATTTATAAAATAGGACTTTTATTTATAAAAAGGGATTACACAATAAGTAACTAATTTCTTATTACATAACCCTTTACAACAACCACATAATACCTAAGGTTAAGGTGTGTAATGATGATAAAATCTTAGGGTGACTTAGATAACATCATCAGGGTGGTAATATCTATTAACTTTTACTTCTCCCATAAGTGATCCTGTTCAATATTAACGTGTTGAAGCTCGGCTTGGGCTTGTTCAAGAGAAAAGACCTGTAATGTTACCTCCTTTCTCGGCTCCAAAAAATGAGCTTCGTATGGCCTTATTCTATTGGATGAGTCCAACCATTCATTTCTCTATGCCAAAATGATTTTTTTTAAAAACCTTAAATTTATATCAGTCGTGTGATCACTATTCAACGACTATATTATCAATAGTAATGATAATTAATGGTCATTTAAACCCAATAATAATAATAATAATAAAATAGAACATGTTATTTATATTATAAATTAAAATAAATAGAATTTTATTCATAATAGATGGGGTTGTTACATGTTTCATAACATAACATGTGTCTCAATGAAGGCGAATTGACATAAAATTCCTTAACCGATTTTGTAACTCTTGAACTGTAAACCATGATAAAGATAAATAATAAAATGAATATGTAAATATGTATAAATTTAAGGATAATAAAAATGGAATTAATTCATGAGTGTTATAAACACCGCACAAAATAAACTAGTGGAGAATAAGGCATAAGTCTTCTAGAAATAAAATTGAGACTAGAAATCCCTTACTACTTGAGTAACTTCTCAATAATGAGATTAAAGAAGTAATAAAATTAATTTAAACTTATAAAATAATAAACTAAAGTATATTCATGATATAACATTTAATTTGGCAGTATATACACCACACAATACGAATAAGTGGTGAATATATCTTATATCACACAAAAATAAATGTGAGAGGACACAACCCTTACTTTAAGTCTCTATATTAATTATACACATTAAAACCTCTAGTATAATAAATATAATTTTATTATAAATATACCACATAACTATATTATTATATCTAATACCATAAATAATTTTATTATGACTTTATATTACAAATTTATTAACATTTCCATGTTAATGTTATATTTTAGGCAATATACGCTTTGTTTTTCATTTATGTTTTTACTTGTTATTTTTAATCCTCTTATTTAGATCGCGATTAACTTTATTAAATAAATAAAAAAATGATAAAAATATAATATATATTCATTGTATAAATATCCATAATAATGTATAAAATAAATAAATAATAAATGAATTACACTGATAATGTAGACGGTAGGCCGTACGTATGCATGAACATTTTTTCCATTTTATTGTCATGTATTTTAAAGAAAGAAAAATAAATGATATATATATGTATATTAACATTAAATTATAATTATATTTTCATATATATCATATATTTTTATTAAATACATCTTTAATACATTCCATGTAAAGTGTGAATGAATCATGTCGCTTTGAGGAGGCGGTAGTCCACACATCCACAATTGAAGTAATTTTTTTTTCAAAAAAATGGAAATCATGAAGGTATGTGTTATATAATAATTACAGAAGAATAGATAAATTATAAATATCATATATAAAATATAAAAAAAATTACTTCCATCATAATTACCAACCATGAGAGATGGTAAAGGGAAAAGGAATAACATCATTTCACGAGGCGGTAGTCCGCCGTACACACGAATGGTATGTTCATTACCATTTTGATGGAAGTGTGTGTAGGTGTGGGAATAATTCATATAAGAGAAACATATAATCATATTTATTATAATTGGGTTATTATATAATCATGTAATAATGATATTTGAAGGGGTGGATATTGAAAATAAAACAAAAGAGTTTGGGGAATGATGTTACCTCTTCTTTGGTTAACTCCTTTTGGTAAGCACCAAAGAGATTCCTTGACTAGATTTATGAACAAAGTGAGGACTATATGATGAAGTTATATAAGTTATGATGATATTTTTCAATGTTTTATCCTAGAAAAGGATATTAAAATGTGTTAATAATTGTGGAGGTGAGTGCCCTTTTATAGTGGAGGATGAGTGACATTCATGTAAATATAAAAAGGAAAACACTATTGAGAGGTCTTCCTTATGTAATATGACTCCAATAACTATCAATTTTTGACAATATATGTAAATTGGAAGAAATATGTCCATAAAAAGAATTTTGGAAATGTTTCTAGGTTATTTGTCCCTGTAAATTAAATTTTAACCTCTAAATAATCTTGTTTTACCTTAATTTATCTAATTAATTTTAAATACATTCACTAATATTTTTGGCCAAAAACTAAGTTGATCTTATTATAAATTATAGAAATTATTTTTTAGAATATGGAATCATTATTTCAATATTATAATCCCATAATATTCATAAATTAATTTAAAATTATTCTCATAGATAGGATGAGATGACGAGTTTTTAATGTGAAAAGTTAAAAAGTTTAAACTATCTTTATATCCAATTTCATTGTGAAATTGGGTAAAATGATGTAAATATGATTAATTTATGAAAAATTTAAGTAATTATACTTTCAAACCAAATTAAATTATAATTTAACTATATAAAATTATGAGATAAAAATGATGTTTTCAATTAAAATTTAGTGTTTTTCACTATTAAAAAAAACAACATCTCAGAAAAATACCAAAAATCCACAGAAAGTAAATTTTGATACTGTGATATAAAAAATGATGTTTATTCTGTAAAATAGAAATTATAATAGAGTAAAATATTATATGTAACATAGGTTCTTTATTAAATGGGCGTAATATTACCTTTTTAAAAAATACAACTTTCTATTCATAAAATTGGATTTATTCTCATCTCATGTCTACAAAACACATAACATGATCATTAAATAATTGTAAGAATATAAAATATACATATATATTTCATTTAAATCATTTATTAACAGTTTTTTTATTAAGTAAATATGAAAAAATATATTTGATAAATATCATTTTCCAGCAAAAGATTTCCTATATTTTAAAAGGGTGTTATTTTCATTTTAAGGTAATTGGTCTCTAAATTATTATTATTATATACATGTATAAACCATATTTTAATAATTTAATTAATCTAATTCATAACAAAATTTTCAATTTCTAGGTGAAAAATATAATAATATTTTAATAATATCATTAATAGTACATTGTAGTTTTGTAAAACTAGGTCTTTCATGTCATGAAAGATATCAAAAGAACTCAGCATTATGTATAACACAAGCCAAACATAGTGTTTCATGTTTCAAAATCTAATATATGTGTTGTGTGTAGTGTAGTCTTACGTTTGTGTTGTGTATAATAAAATCCAAACATAGGGATTTCATGTAAAAAAATCTATATTTAGTGTTGTGTGAAATGTAAAATATCAAAAAGATAAAATTAATTATAAGAAAATATTTCACAAAATCATTGGGTGTTATAATTTTCCTTAAGAAATATTCCATGTAATATTTTGAATACATTTTCATCAATGTAAATACCATTTATAATATTTATTTCTTTGAAGTTATGTATATTTGTTTCCTACAAATATAACTAGCCTATTATACCATCCATTGATGGGGTTAATAAATGTGTTCTATTCATTTCTAAAATTTCATATTAATGAAATTTCTTTTGATTATGATCTAAGGTAATATTAAGAAACCCAGTTTATTCAATGGGCAATATTTATGATTATACCTCATGATTGATTTCCTATGGTGAAACACATAATCATAATCATGTTATGATGTGTGCACCCAGATAGCACTCTAATGAAATGGGTATGGTTTTTCTCTTATAAGACATTATGTATGGGATAAAGAGTAAACATGATCCATCACAGGACACTATCCCCCATGTGATGTTGGCTGGGAAGTTATATTTGACTTAATATTATGTCATGTTATATATTTATTCCACAATACTATATTTTCATGACCATATGGTAACATGTTTTTATGTTATTCTCCCATGTGATTATTCATGAGCCTTCTATTTTATGATATTATGTTATGTCACATGATCATGTTTACTCCCTTACTAGGATTTATATATAACCCCTTCATTTTATGTATTCCCCAACTTATCCTAGGTAGTTTTAGGAGATAAAATGGATTTAAGAGATCACTATTGAGAATAAAAATAATGTTATGTTTTAGTTTCATTTTATTTTTTATGTACCTTGTCTCCTAAATACACTAGGCCTCACAATATTTGTTTTTCAATTATGGGTTTTTTATTAAAAACCATGTCATAATACATGTGAACACTCTAGGTCTCTATAATAGACCTATCCAATTTTTATTTTTTTAAAGTATTTAAATATTATCCTATATTATCTTTTAATTTTTTCCACTTAGTTCTTCATTCACATGAAAAAGAATTAATATATTAAAATATTTTATGTAATTCCTCGTGTTTCCTTTCCTTCACTATAAAAGGACACTTCCTATCCTCTTTCCTTCACAGTGCCTTGAGAAACATAGATCATAAAAAAAATAAAAAACCTCTGATAAAAATATTTATACATGTTCTAGAAGTTTTAGTTTTATTGAAATAAAATCCCTAGGGTCCTTATAATAAAAAATGAAGGAGGACTCTCAATTAAGAGGTAATTGTTTAAACTAATCTCTTAAATTTTACGTCTTCTTTATCCTCCTTCATATTTTTCATAACCATTCTAATATAATAACATTAGTATCTCCAATATACTAATATGTTATTATTTTATTTTAACATCCTTATTCATCTCTTTTTACATCCTCTTTGGAATGAAATCATCTTTCATCTGTACGTGTGGACTACCACCTTTAAGAAGTGATATATTTCATTTTCTGTCACCACTACACATGGATAGTTATTATGATGTATTTAATTTATATATATTATAATCATGAAATCATTATTTGTCTATAAATATAAGGTATTATCTATTTTCTTACACTTACATCTATTGAAAAATGATAGTGTCGTTTGTTCATACACGTGGACTACCACATCAATGAGTGGTTATAAAAATGTGTTTAATTAATAAAAATGATAATTATTTCATGATAATTATTTTTTATATAATTGAACAATTACATTTTTGAATATTTTAAACTTACCAAATTCATTCTCTATTATAAACTAAACAACCTCAAAACATAAGACATGGAGTAACAAATAAAATGAAAAATAAATAATATAATTTTGATATAAAAGAGTTAACAAATGTACATAGCGAGTTGGAACTCATGGTAAGTGGTTTCTTAACTCAAATTCAATTCAATTTATTTTACTTCATCTTCATTGAATATGTTATCCCAATATTCTGTGTGAAATTAAATATGATTGTATTATTTTTTAATTCAATTTTTATTATATTGCTTGAAAATTGTTAAAACAAATCACATAATTGATTAATTTTAACCTAAATGATATGATATTTGTAAATATTTATCATTTCAATATTTTTTATTTGAGAAAAGTCTTGTATTATGCACCTACTTAATTTTATAAGGTGTATATGATGCCTATTGAGATATTATATCATGAAGGAAATTTTGATCAAGATATTTATAATTCCTTTGATGTTCTTACTTTATTTATATATTGATTAAAACTTTATAAAGGTTACAAGGGTTTTTATAGTCTCAATTTAATTTAGGAATAATTCATGTTATGTGAAAGGATTAATTTTATATGTTGTATATATTTACCCATGAATTTGTTTTAACATATTATTTCAATTAAATTATTATATTTACATAATCATGTTATATTCCTTAAGTTAATGTCATTTGCATTGAATAATTTCCCTAGTTGTAAGGATTTATCATCTCAAACATCCTTCTTTGTGACAGTTTTTTATTAATTCACATATATTTATTTATATTTTCTATACAATGACTCAAGATATAAAATATCATAACTCTTTTTATACTCATGGTATTTTATATTCCTTCTTAAATACATTATTTCAAATGGTTTTTTGTTTTTTGAAGTCCAAAACAATTTATTTAAAAGCATTATTTTAATTTTTTAATGACTTTTAAAGAAACAAATAACGTGTGTTCATTTTCTTATTTCAAGAATATTATTTTAGAAAAATAAATGATTTCCAAAAGTTATTTTACATAATCCTTGACCTTATTTTAAAATATTTTAAAGGTAAATTTATTTACTTTTTCCACATGGGTCACTTATTGACTCTCCTTAAAATGTTTAAAAGGAGTGTTTATGTTTAACATTTACAACATGAATGTGTTTTCCTGAAGTTGTTACTATTTTATTCGATTAAGCTTATATTTTCATGAACCAGATATGGATGTCATCCAACTTGACATCTGACCCAGTCTGATACATGGCCTGAAGGCATTCCCAATCCCCACAGCCTGGAAACTACTTTCAGGCATCAAATTAATCATTATGGGAATTATTTTTCTCCAAATACACTAGGTTCAAATAAAAAAACTCAAATCCCATCATAACTAAAAATAACTAAATAAAAAAAATGACATAGATACAAAACTATTGAATAGAACAAAATTGGATACAAACTAAGATCAAACCATGATACACGATCTCCATGTGACCATTTTTTCATCACCATCCTCGAGACAAACCTACTCCAAAGGTGAGCACACAGACTAGAAACCTGAACATGTAAAATAGATCATGTCTACCAACATTAAATGGTATAAGTAGGGTGTGACATTTAGAATATTACTTGGTAATCTATGTAGATTACATTCATTTCCTTTCCCGAGCTAATACACAAACACTAGTTTGAAAAACATGAAAAAACAAAATTTTAGTCATTTAAAGAAAACTAACCAAAGTTTCCACAAGATCCCTTTTTTGAAACAAAACATTCAAACTTCTATTTCAAAAACATATATAATTTAAAAAACCCATTTCCGAACCAAATCCCAAGTATAAATCCATACAAAATAATAAAAAAGGCTAAGAAAAAGGTGAAGGAAATAAAGACCAACTAGCATAACTAGCATGACTAAAATCTAAACATACAACAAAAATAAACAGATCACATAGATAGATAATCCTGATAATATCCTAAACATCCATAGAGTGATCCTTGTACGTACTCATATTGGACTCACATACTAACATATAGTGTATCTCCATAGTCAATAACCAATTGTTCTCTCTAAACAAGAGAATCTAATGGCACGCCCCACCAAGATCTATCAAATGAAGGGGTACCAATCCATCTAATCAGGGTTGAAAAGAAATTGTATCTTTACGCCCTAGATGATGCTCATGAATCCCAAGATAAAAAAAATATATGGGAACACATGGTTTATAAATCATAACAAACAATATTTTCATACACAGCCTATTAGAGGGGATCACATCTTAGCATCTAATAGACTTAATACCTCAACATTTTCAAGCCCGATCAACTAGAGGGGAACACATACGAAGCTCTAGTGGTATCAAAATAACACCCAAGTATAGAAAAACATGAAAATATATTTATTTCATAATCCTTATTAAATAACAACTGGGCCTCACACTACCGGGGTTTTTAATTCACATTCCAAATTATGCCAACATGCCCATCAGTCCCACACTTCAAATGAGTCCCAAAACAAATTCATAAACATCACAATGTTTCAATTAGGACTTATCATCACATTAAATTTTAAAAAAAAATTTACAATACAAAAAAATGTTCCAATCATGCCTTTAAAATTTTCAATCCAAGTGCACTCACAAATCCATTTCCACAACATTTTCCAAAAAAAAAATAAAACACAACTTCCACTTACATTATGTCAAACACGCCATTTTTCCAACTATTCGCCAAACACATCTTAAAATTCCAAATTGGACAAGAATTTAGAAACATGTTTGAAACAACTTTAAAAGTCACATGAAGAACTGACACACCATTTTAAAATCATGTAAACATTTTGACAATAAAGTGATCACTCTTAAGTGCCATTTTAATTTGAATTCCCATCCACGTGTGCACCTCATGCTCCCATGGACGTGAAAACAACCAATGAAACACTTAATGTATCCATAAAATCATCCCATGGGACATTTTATAGAAAAACAACTTGACATTAATCCAACACAATTACAAGATCAACATTAATCATTTAAGAACCCAAAAAACCCTTTCCAAAACATTTTCCCATAATTTACTAAGCCATGAAGAGGCACCCCACCAACATGTCTTGACCAATTTATCATTTCAAAAAGTTACCAAAATAAAAAAATCCAAATAACATGCAAATCACCCAATAACACTTTAAAATATCAATTGGTAAATCCACAAACACACTGTGAGCATTTAAATATAGGCATAAATAATGAAATCCTTTCTAAAAACCATTTCGCATCATCTTAAAATTATAAAAACACTAAAAAAATGTTACTATCACATCAAAATCACGGTTATGATATTTTGAAAGAATTAAAGGAAAGGTCAAGCATCAACAGAATGTGCCTGAATGGAAATGGATTGAAACACCTAACTCAATGTTGTGATAATGTGACAAAACATTGGAAGAAGGAAGAAACTAGAATGAGATATAATCTGCACATTCTAACATCAAAGTAAATCATCCCACACATCAACCTTAACCTGGAGGTTTTGTCCAACATGAAACCCCACCAAGTTAAACCAAGAAAAAAAGAGAGAAGGAAAAAAAAGTATGAGGAAATATACCATAAATTTCTAGAATATCACCTTATAACCTTCAAGAAGCTTCAATATAGAAAGGGGGAAAGGGACGAGGTGATTGGGTATACCCTTGGCGTGCCTAGGTGGAGAATGGGGAAAAATAAAAAAAATAGGGTTAAAACATTAGAGAGGGAAAGTGGTAATTTACAATTTTTAATGATATGGGAAGCTCACATAGTTTTCCACATATTTTTCCAAATAGTGATCCAACCGTGCACCCCTCACTGTCCATGAAGGACATACCACACAATTTTCCAAACCATGTGAAAACTATTCAGTTGCCACTATACAAATTCTAGAACCACACTACATGCTTGCCGCATGGTTTCCCTAACTGTGCGTAGGCCATGTGCTATTTCCGAGGTACCGATTCACAAGTCTCATAGTTTCTTGTGTGGGAATCCATGGTTTCCTCTAACAGTGTTCCACCTGCTGTCATGGCCCAAAAATTCACTAAATTACTCACCCAAAGACTTCTAAACATAAAAATTCCAACCGAGACTCAACCCAAACCTCCACCAGAATATCTAAATCCAAGAAAATAATAAATTATGTAATATTTATTGTTGTGGTGTGACAATTATCACCACCACAAACACATTATACCCCCATAAAGTCCCTTGGATGAATGATAAAAAAACTCGATACCAAAACTGAATAAATACAAAAAAAATTTAAACCTCGGGGTGACCTTTCACATCACAATAATTTAACTTCACAAGTCAAAATAGACCATTTCTAGAGGAAACCACTACACTAAAACAAACAGAGAATGCAAGAAAGTTCTCCCAACCATAAGAACCTGATTAACACCACCAACATGAAAACCCAAAGTTGGAGGCACTGACATGGAAAACCAGTAAAAATAAAACTAAGAACTTACAACCCAAAAAAACGCCAAAATAAGGGAAAAATAACGACAGGAACATAAACCAAACATAAAACTAGAACACATGTGGCATTAATCAATTTCTATAAAATCAGATTTCTCTAAATAAGAAAGACCAAAAACTAAAACCATACAACGAGAAAGCCAAACACACCCAAGAGAGGAAAATAAATTCAAATATTTAAATACAGATAAGAATAACCACTTAGACTACAAAAGGATAAAACCATAAATATTTTACAACAAAGGATGGAACTTATAAAAAGAGAAAAAAAAATGTACAGAGAACATCAACAGTCTCCACATCAACACTAGGGACAAAAAATGGGCCAAGGTTTCCCACACACTAGACCATTCCTAGCTGTGTGAAAAGATTCACTCCAGGACCTATGGCTAGATCTCTGATGATTGAAGAATGTTCTTCCCCGTAACTATAAACCAAAATCCTTTGATCTAGGATTCTTCTTTGGGAAAGGATTCTTTCAAAACCTCTCCACACGAACAAAATGGCCAGAGTGGGGACAGTTCTTTATAGGATTATGACAAGAGAGATTAAAATTCCAAATATTACCACAATAGAAACATATGAAAAAAATGGTCTGGCAAACAAGAAGTCAAAACCAACAAAGGAGACTCCTCAAGAACATGTTACATTGGCATGAACCTCTTTCCTGTTAGAGAACTTTCAATAGCTCTATGATAATTTGGTTTATCAGCCACCACAAAATGCACTATGAGAACCAATTTGGTAAAAAATGCCTCATCTACTAGCTTCTCAAGATAAACTTCACCAGATGAAAAAACTCACTCCCAAATATTTGTGTGAATACCCGAAAAGAAGGTAGAAACATTCAATAGATCCAGTGAAACTATTTATGAATAAAAAGAAACCACATCATTAAAGTGATCGACATATACCTTCACTATCTTCTAGCCTTAGTGAATACTCATGATCTATTTCACTTTATTCATCTTCACCTCCTCAGGTACAAACCATCTAAAAAAGTGGTCTTAAACACCTACCAAATCATCCCAACTTGCATTGAATATGGAGTAATCACCTTACTTTGATCCAAATGTAGATGATAAAAACAACCCATGATAGAATGAACTCTAACAGCCTCAGGAGTTCTCAATGATACGATGACACACTCAATTTCCTCAAGTCATTCCACTACCTCTAACAAGCCTTAATCCCCAAGAAATGTTGGTTACAATTAAAAAGAACTATAAACTAGGAATGACCCACTAGAAAATTCTTGGACCTTTCGGGGTCACATATTCTAAACAACAGAAAGAATAAAAAAAATCTAAATCAACCCAAAACACAACCGAAAAGATATTATGAAGACAAAATAGTAAGATCACAAGACAAACACATACAAGATAAAAAAATAACCTTTTAAAATACCACCATTTCATTACAATTTCAAAACCTCCTTCTAATGCCACTTTATAATGATAAAAGACACTTTTAAAAATCAAAACCCCCTTTTCAATGTAAAACAAATTCTTGAAACCATTTTTCCCTTTTCAAAACTCATTTTGGAAAAACCAAATCAAAAATTTTTCTTCAAATATTCACCCATAAAATCCTATGAAGCATAACATATGATTCCATACCACTTCAACTTAAACCATACATTCACACATTTTTTCATGCACCTTCAATACACACCAACACATTCATGAACATCCATAAGGAATACCATGGGTCACATACACCATTTATCATCAAACCCAAACATTAACTAAATTATCAACTAAATTTACCTCCACATTTTCCCAAACTCTTAAAAATAATAAATCACTTCATCATTTATAAATTATATTTTTAAATCAAAATATACTTGAAAGAAATAATATCCCTTTCAAAATATACATTCATTTCAAAAATCCACTCATACCAGCCAAAAACAAAACAAAACAAAACCCAACTCACACCAAACTACCAAAATGAAGAACTCGTGGTCATACTTAACTCAATGACATGGTTAGTGGTCCATGCCCCACCTGAGAATCAATAACTAAGAGGACCTTGAACCGTGCATTGAGAATCCACATGGGTCACTAATCCATGTCAAATCACAACATGACACTCGCTCACCTCAATTTCCATTCCACACAAACACAAATAGAACAGATCAAAGACTCAAATCCCAGACTACCCCTAGAAACATGGATATTATAACAAGAAATGATTAATGATATTCCTCTCGTACCTTCCTCCTTAGTCCCAATAGTCATAGTCTCTAACTACATGTCACCACAAATCACATGGGTCTTCTTTGACACCATTTTGTCACGAAACAGACTAGGATTTCATCCAAACTGACACCCGAACCAATATAAGACATGGACCAAAGGGTGTTCCCGATCCCCATGGGTTGGAAACAAGTTTTAAGAATCAAAGAAATCACTATAGTAATTATTTTCCCCAAATAAACCAGGATCATGAAAAAAAATTGAACACACATCATAACTAATAATAACTGAATATAAATAAATACAAAACATATCCAGATGTAACAACTATTGAAAAACATAAAACTAGATAAAAAATGAGATCTAAATATGCTGTAGGACCTCTATGTGACCCTTTGGTCACTATAAACCTTGATACCAACCTTCTCCAATGGTGATCGTAAGAACCAGAAACATGAACTTGGAAAATAACTTAGGTCTACTAAAACCAAATGGTACAAGTAGGGTGTGAGATTAAATAGTTCAGTTGGTAATCACTATAGATTCCATTAATTTCATTTCCTAAGATAGTATATAAACACTATTTTGAAAAACATGAAAAAACAGGCTTTTAATCATTTATAGAATACAAACCAAACTTTCTACAAGTCCCCTTTTTTAAAACAACACACACAACATTATTTTTCAATAATATATCTAGTTTTGATAACCCATTTCAAAGAGAATTACCAAGTTCAAATACATACCAAGTAAACAAAAAAAATCTAAGAAAAAAGTTAAAGAAACAAATACCAACTTGAATAACTAGAAGAGATAAAATCTAAACAATAAGTAGAAATAAACAGAACATATAGATTGACAATCCTGAGCATTTCTTGAACATCCCTAGAGTTATCCCTATATGTAATCAAATCGATCTCACCTACCTGAATATGGTGAAAATCCATAGTTATTAACCAACTAGATGGTCTAAACTAGACAATCCAGTGGCATGTCCAACCGAGCCCTATCATGCCAAGGGGGTATAAATTCATCTAGTTGGGGTCGACAATTAACCATCACTCGACCTTGTGGATGATGTCTAGGAATCCCATAATGATGATGATGATTATGATGATGATAATAATAATAATAATAATAATAATAATAATAATAAATAAGAGCATGTTGTATATCAACCACAACCCAGAAGGTTCTCATGCATGGGACATTAGAGGGGATCCCATCCCAGGGCCTAATGAACATAATATCACAATTATCCCATGAAAAATACACTAGAAGGGAACACATCCAAAGATCTAGTGGTATCAAAATATAATCCAAGCATCAAAAATGACATGAATTTCCATTTATTTCAAAATAATTCTTAAACACCAGCCAGGCCTCACACTACCCAGGGTTTTGTCTCACATTCCAAAACATGCCAACATGCCCACTATTCATACACATCACATGAGTTCCAAATAAAATCCATAAACCATCACAGGGTTCCAATTGGTCCTTCTCATCACATCACATTTAAATCATATTTTCAGGACAACACAAATTTACTAATGGGACTTTAACATTATCCATCCAAGTTCACTCACAATGAAATTTAAACATAATTTTATAAAATCAACATAAAACACCACTTTCACATACAAAATGCCAAATGGAACTTTATGGACAATATTCATGAAAAACATATTAAAATTCCAAATTGTACAATAATTGAAAAATACATTTAAAACCACTTTTAAAGTAACATGAATAACCAAAATAGTAATTAGAAATCAAGGAAACATTTTAAGAAAAATGGAATCACTCTTATGTTCTATCTTCATTTGAATAACCATCCATGTGTGCACACTATGAACCTATGGATGTGACAACAACCAATGACACACTTAATTTGTCCATGAAATCATCCCATGAACCCCCACTTTCCTCTAAACCAATACAATTAGTCACACAATGATAATATCACCATTATGAATTTAAAAAACTAGAAAAAACATTTCCAAAACATTTTCCAACAATTTAACAAGACATGAAGAGGCATCCCAGCCACATGTATGGACAAATTTATCATTTCAACAAGCTATAAAAATATAACCAAGTCTAAACAACACTCAATTCTCCCAATCTCACTTTAAACGATAAATTGTAATTTCATCAAACACCTCGTGTTTATTAAAATACCATCATAAATAAGGAAAACCTTTATAAAAACTATTTCTCACCAAATTAACATCATAAAAACAGTAAATAAAATCATAATATAACATAAAAATCATGGTTATGATATTTTTAAGGAATTAAATGAAATCCCAAGCATCAATGGATTGTGCCAGAATGGAAATGGATAGAAACATCTTCCTAAACGATGTGTAAAGGTAATTAAACTTTGTAATAAGGAATAACCAATCCCAAGAGATAATACACACACCCTAACATCAAAGGAAAACATCACAAACATATACCTTAACAATAAGGGTTTGAAAAACATGAAACCCCACTAAGAGAAATAAATAAACCAAGATATTAGGGTAAGAGGATGATAAAATTAACCAAAAATGCAATGAATTTCACTTTATAACATTCAAGAAGTTTCAATAGAGGAAAGGGAACAGAGTATGAGGAGCTTAAGGAGACCAATGGTTCAACTAGGTCAAGAAAGGGAATGAAATCCTGAAATTGGGTTAAAACACTGGAGGGTAAAATGGGTATTTTTAAACTTTTAATGATCTTGCCAGATAGCACGGTTTGAGAAAACTATTTTCCAATTTGTGTGCCAACTATAAACCACTCACTATCCGTGAAGGAAATGAAACATAGTTATTCCACACAGTTTTCCAAACCATTCCCCAAATGTTTGGTCGAGTATGTACAAATTTTATATCCTCACCGCACAATTTTATTACAGTTTCCATAATTGTGTTCAGGCCGTGTGCCACTCCTAGGCACCAATTATGAAGGTGAATGATTTCTTGGGTGAAGGAGCATAGTTTACCCAAATTATGCTCCAACCATGCACCACCTACTGTCAAGCCCAAAAACTCAAATTTTCAAAAACAAATACCCACCCAAAGGCTTCTAAAACATAAAAATTTAAATTGGGACTCAACCCAAACCTCCACCATAATATACATTATTAAAAAAAGAATAATATAAATTAATTTACATTGTTTTGGTGCTATAAAAATTTTATGTTTCCATTTTTATTTTCAATGATTTTTTTTCACAATATTTTTTTAATTTTAAGTTTCTAATGGTACAAAATGAAAATGGTATTTTACAATGTTTCCCAAAATATATTTTAAATATTTTTTAAAGGTATTTGTATCTATGTAAAATTATAATGATTATTATGGTTCACTAAAGATATGTTCTTATGTGACCAATCAATTTCTTTCTATGAATAGTTTATGATTAATTTTTAAAGATATTATATGGAATCCTATTTCTATTTTATGGGTAAACCAATATTTGATAGTTTTTATAAAATGAATGAATCTATGTTTTTTTGTATCATATTGTACATGAACATTATTGATGACATTATGATTGGAGAGTGAGCCAAAATGAATAAGATACATTTTATAATATATGTAAGTAGGGTATGTTATAGCCCTCCAATGTATTGGGTAATGAGAAAAAGTTAACTATATGAGAGTAAATCAGAATAGATGTTGTGGTTATGCTACTCTTAATAAAATAAAGTGCTAAATTATTATACTTTACTCTTAATAGATGAATAATTTTACAAGTTACAGGTTACTAATAAGAGATTTTGGAATTATCTAGTTATTTGGTTATATAATGAATGTTTGTTGTTCCAAGATACAAACACATTTTCAATTCTCTCTATGAATTTTAATGGATCCTTTACCCAAGGATTATTTCCAAATTGATCATGATTGTTGACTTGTATGAATCTTGTCTTATGTTGAATATTTATTCCCTGTATCATGATTTTTAATCATTATGTATTAGGTTTTGATTCTCTTAAGCAATTCTAATTCACTCTGATTATGTTACCATACCCTCATTCTCATATTATGCTCATTGAGGAAATTAAATTTTCAATGCTTATTTTTACATTTAAAGAGAATTTAAGATCACCCTTCTTATGTTTTCCATTTCTCAAAATTTTGAATATTGATATTAAATGAATTATTTCTAGAATGGTTACATGTGTGAATAATTTTATGTGCTATATTTAAGACATCATTTGAAATAATAAATATGGGTAATAGTGGTAAAATGATCACTTGAAGACCTAGTATTGTTATATAAAAGTTTACCCTTATTATCTAAAACTATAATCCTAACATTTCATTGGGTATATAAGTGATACTATATTATACATTGACGGTTTATGTTTTGTATGTATAAAAATAGTAATTATTATCAGTATGAAAACAAAAAATATAAATATTTTGTTTTTAGAACCATATGTGGGAGTGAATGTTTAATCCTTTTATACTAAGCAGAAGAGAATATATCTGATATTCCAAATTGATATAAAATATTCCATCCTCATTAAATTGTTGGAAAATAGTGTTTTCATTGAGAAACCAAGTTATTTATTACTTGGAGAAGATGAAAATTACATTTTCATGTCAAAGAAGAATATATATGGGTTAAAACAAGACACAAGATCTTGGTATTCCATGTTAGGTACTTTCTTGATGAAGCTAAAGCTTAGGAAAGTATATGTGGACAACAACCTTTAGAATAATGATTATAAAGAAGTATCACATATTTTTATTTTCTATGTAGTTAATATAATTTTTTTAGAAATGAATACTTTTTTTTGAAAATCATGATATGGATATGTTAAAGTTATTAGAAATTTCTAAGCATTGAAAAATGGTATATTTTCTTGGTGTAAAAATTTCTCAATGGGAAGATTACATTTTTCTTCCTAAATATAAAAATGTTTAGGAAGTTTTTAAAAATTTTGGAATGAATAATCCAAAACTTGTTTCTATGATAATTTTAGTGTGAAACAAACTATCTAAGGATGATAATGGGAAGGAATCTAATCCAAGGGAATTATATAAGCCTATTTTATAATTTCTATACATAAAATATATAAGGCATGATATTATATATGTTATGACATTATGTACTTGGTATCAAAGTTCACTTAAAGGATCCCATTTCATGTATAGAAAGAGAATTATGAGGCATATAAAAAGCACGATTGACTATAGATTATAATATGATATAATTGGATAAATTTTTTGTTTTTCCATACAGATAGATATTCATGTGGAAATATATTTGAAAGAAGCTATATATCTCATATAGTTTTTATTAGGTTAATGGTTTATATGTTAGAACACAAAGAATAATATTTTTATGAATTTTAGTATTAATAATGAAAAAAATATTTCTGTAACTCAAGAAATAACCCAATTTATGTGGATAAAGAACTAATAGAAAGATATCAGGGTGGAAATTCTGCTACAACTATTTGTGGGATTGGATAATAAAAGTTTCATAAATTTATGAAGAAATCTAGTTCATATTTCTTTTTCAAATCATAATGATATATATATAATTTCATTAAATATATTATGAAAAAAATGTGTTGGAGGAATAATTTGTTCAAAACAATAAAAAACAAATATATTCACCAAATTACTATCAAATGACACCATTATGAGATTAATGTTATGGATGGGAGTTAAACCTCATTAATCTCAAGGATATGGTATGGTGATTCAATCCCCACAAAAAATTATTCTTTTGATATTATTATCAATGTGGAAGAAATAAAAAATAAATCTTTTTTGTATTCTTATATGTATTCAAAAAGTTTATTTACAAAGGGATAGAATAATTTTTTAAATGGAATCCAAATAAATATTTTTAACCCAATAGGGATAAATATCTTATTCAAGATGTGAATGTATATAGAGAGTTTTATTAAAATTAGAGTTTTGGGATGTTTGTATGTGTTTGTGTATGTTTTCATGATTTGTGAACTATTATAATATTTTTGTTGAGAATGTTTTTAGAAACATGTGAATTAAATGATGATGGAATATATTTTTTGAGTAGAAAAAGATTTTTTCTCAACTGGTATAAAAGGCTATAAATAATTAGATATATTTTAGTATTATTAATTAAAATATTTTAATGTTCAATATTTATATTACCTAAACCGAGTTGACATGAGTAGTATTATAATTATTGAATGATGATTCATTGCTAAGTGTTTTGAGTTTGAATGTGATTTTTGTTCAATGGATACCAAAAAAAATTAAAATAGGGATATTTTTGAAACCATTGTTGATGAATATTATTATATCTAAAGTGACTTTGACCATTGGAGATATTTTTAAGATCAATGGAGAGTTTTTTAAAATGATAATATCAAGAACATGTGAATATGTAAATATCATTTTATTTCTTATTAAATAGATATATCATATTCAAAATCAAAAAAATAATGTTTATTCTGTTAGGTGGAGGTATTTAATGTGTTTTTAAATGATTTAGTGATGTTTTTAGAAGTATTGATGTATTTTAGAGGTTTTTAGAACTGATAAAAATTGAATCTAAAAAATCTACCTAACAATGTCATGTGTAAATTTTTTAAATATAGATGGGATGAAAAACTGTTAATGGGAAAAAAATTCTTCTGTGTAATATTTTAATCAATAATAGCTTAAATGTTTTGTGAAGGCATGAAACACCTATGGAATATAAGGTTCTTTTTCAGAAGAGGTGAAAATTTTTCAGAGGTAAAAATTTTCAATGATGTATATTTATTTTACTCAGTATCCTTTTGTTCATATCTATGTAGTGGAGTTGAATACTTTCATAAGAATGGAATTTGAATGAGGATAAGTATTATGTTATCCAAAATAAATATAATTTTAAAATATTTAACATATTTATTGAATAATATGTTTTATTTAAATTATGTGATACAGAATATATTTTATGAGGATTTATTGGATTTATTACTTAAAATAATAAATAGTTAAGCTCCAAGACAAATCCAATACATAAGATTTTGTTTTTATTCTATAATGATTTATAAATTATGATAAATATTTACTTTTGAATGTCTTCCAGGAACTTTCTAAATTTATTGGGGGTGACATTAGAAGATTTATTTCTAGAAATTAATGGACATTTTATAATATTTTTAAATAAGATGAAGTTTAAGAAGATCTACCATAGTTAAAATATCATAAAGTGTTTTTGTATTTAAATATATTTGACACTGATGGTTCAAAAATTGAAGATATTGTTTGAACATGACCATATAGTATTGGAATAAGGAGTAAATACCTTCTGTTTCAATAAGAACGGATGAGAATTATAGTTCAGGAAATTCTATAGGAGAAATATGGTTCACACTAGTAAGGATAATTGTTATTATATTCCACCTTTCATATATTTGTTCCATTAAATATTTCCTAGTCCATATAGATAGATCCAGTGATTTAAATAAAATAATAAATGTGAATAAGAAACGAATTTGATGAGGAAGCTAAATGAGGATGTTTTTTGTGAACTTGAATTTGAAATTAAAATTTGAATGTGAAGATGTTGGTGTGAGTGAGATAAATAAAATAGGTATATTCAATGAATTATATATGTGTTCTTAACAAAAAAAATATAATAAATTTTAGGTGTAGTATTTAGGCGGTAACAATCATGGAAAATTTTTATTCAAGATAATGGATAAGAAAAAGTGGCATTGAGGAAACTCAATGGAAGTATTATATAGTTAAAGACTATCATATTGTCAAAAATAATTTCTCTATTTTTTTAAATTTTTATTGGAGAACATTAAAAATTAGAAATACATGGGTGTAATGTGATTTCATGGATTAACCCTACTCAATTGTAGTCCACATGATGAAACTAGTGAATTGTATGATCTCGAGTGAGTCTGGCTCATGCTAAGGATTAACCTTCTCATTTTGAGAGATCATCCATATAAAAATATATATTACCTTTTTTTATTTATTGTATTAAATATAAATATTATTAATAAAATTAATAGGTTATTATGGTTGTTTCTATAGGAAAATTAAAATGGAATTAAAATCACTAAATCACTACCATGTGATTTCTCACGAATTAGGAGGTTCATTTTTTAACATTAAACTTAAAGGGATGCACTATCAAGGTTAAGGATGGAAAATAATTAATAAAGGGTTAGTGAAATAATGAAAATATATATCAGGTATAAAATAAGGAGGACACTTGAATCCTTAGGATTTTAGAGGATATTAGCTTATAGCATAAGATTCTTAAACAAAGTGATAAAAAAATTATGGAGAATCTATCAAATTTTAAGGATGTCATTGATATTCCAAATCTAAATAATTATTGGGAGAAAACATGTGGTTCTTATGTGGGAAAGAATATTCTGGGAAATATATATCGACCAATGAATAGGAGAGCATAAAATTTGTTGGAGCTTATCGATTTTGTTGTATGTTCTCCAATAAAGATGCATAAAACACGCGATGAGAGATATTTCATATCATTATTAAATTATTATAGTAGAATGGGTTGTGTCATATTTATGCTATTGATATTTTGAAGATCATATAATTACCATTATAAATGGAATAATCCCCTGAAAATTCATGATATTACTCCAACAGGTCAGTATGAAAAGAAAATAAAGATCACAATTGAAGCACAAAAACATTAATATTGATTAGTCTATCTTTTATTCATCATTTTATGCTCAATAAGGTGAATGAAATTATGATCCAAAATCCCCTCGTCTCTATAGGTGCTACACCGACCATTGACTGACAATCATATTAAGAGGACCCTGATTCACCAATGGGGTGTTAATGCCTTCTTCTATAGATAAATGATTGTACAAGAGTTAAGATAGTTTCAACAAGTCTTTCATGGATTAAGTAACATCCAATAAAGGGGAATATTCCATTTATAAGATAGTATATACACTCTTTATTAAATAAAGAGAGTTGAACCTATCAAGTTCTATCTAATGGAATATGTATGTTACTACTCATAATAGTAACATTCATAAAGCACTTCAAAAAACTATTCCAATATATTACCAAACTAATCACATTAATTTATAAATTGTGAAACTATGAGAAAGTAGTGATTCATGCATGTGGTTATAATATCATATGCCTAATATATTAATATTATATAGGTTGTTTGTTATATCCTATAAAACCCTATAAAATAATAAAATCATAAGTCTTGATATATATATATCCCATGCATATTGTGTCTTATGATTCAACGAAATCATAAAACATGATATACATCCAAAAAATACTATTTTTTAAAACTCAAGTGATATACTAATATTTGATATCCCATGATTTAGTGCATAACCAAAAATCTCCCATCTTCACCAAAACAATACAAATATTTAATATAAACTTAAAAACTCTTTGTAGACCCATCCAAAATTACTTGGGATATTATTTTTCATAATCTCTTCATTTTGGAAGAAACAAATTGGTCAAAACCTAATCCAAATATAAAAAATTAATTATGTGTCCCTACAATTCTGAGTAGAATTGAAAAAAATGAATCCATATTTAATAGATATAAAAAATACCTTACCATAGCAAAGAATCAGTGTTACTAAAGATAATAATGGGTCTGTTTTGATCTCTATAAAGAATTCTCATATCTTTTAATGAAATACAGACACAAAAAGTCTTAGATGAGATGGTATTTGAAAGTGATGAGATGGTATTTGAAAGTGATGTGTATGGTCCTTTAGTGATACAAGTATTCCTTGTACTGAGTAATAGATATATTAGTATCATAGTAATGATTTATTCCCACCTCAATGCATGGAACCACCTCTAGTCTAGTGATGAACTTCTTGATCCAAAAAGGTTATTTCATAGTATCTGATGTAGGGATATACTCTGACATTATTGTCAAGTATGACATAAAATATTTTTTATAACCTTTTGAAAAAAGATCACCATAATTTAATAAAATTATGAAATAAGATTAAGATTTATTAAAATCTATATCATATTTGAAAATTGCAACCTTGTAACTTTTCACTCACAATTTACCATCTTCTAAAAATAATAAGTACATTTCTTAAGTCATTCTTATGTAGTCAAGGATTTTTTACAACAAAACTAGTAAATATAACTGGGATTGTCTTGTTATCTATTGGTTATTCTAAGAACATATGTGACTTCATTCTGAGTATATTACATGGAATACATCTGAGATAATTTGGTAAACTTATAGGGAATTCAATCCATCCTTTCTAACTTCTTATAAGGAACATGAATACTCCTAGGATTCATAACATGTATCACTTCTAATGACACCTTTATTGATTTCTCCATATTAAATATCTTTAGTAATTTACCAGTGTAAATTTTATAATTACTTTTAAGAAACAACATATATCTATCTCTATGAATCTACACACCGAATATATATGATACTTCACCCATGTTCTTTATAGAAAAGAATTTAACCACAAAATATTTACAGAATATAAGGTTGTAATATCTTTTTTGATAAGAATAATTTCAAATGCATTTAATATATGTAAAACTATAATAATACCACTAATCTATTTATTTAAATAGTATTCTTCTATGCTTTTTAAGAAACTAATATATTTGATTTCATCATGAAACTAAATATTCCCTCTTTGAGAAGATTTCTTTAATACATAAATGGATAATTGAAACTTTCAATCTTAAACATATTTATTTCTCACTTAAAAACCTTTAGGTTGTACCATATATATATCCATGACTAAATTCCCATTAAGTAAATCCATTTTGATATCCATTTTATATATCTCATAATCAAAATGATTTTTTAGAATAAGAAATAATTTGATAGACCTTATCATCCCTACAGGTGAAAATGATTTTCATAGTAATTTTTAACCCTTTTCCTCATATAAAAATTTATAAGTGGATACTCTACCATCCATGTTAGTTTTACATGGAAATCCCACTTGAACCATATGGGTATCATCCCATTAAAGTAATTTTCCATGATTTCAACATTACTATAAGATATGGAGTTCATTTACAATTCCAAGGATTTTAACCATTTCTTGATATTAGAACTCTCTAGGGACTCCTAGTAGACCATAGGTTCATATCATATAAATATTACTTCATCATAATTTTCTATGAGAAATCCATATATCTTTATATCTTAAAGAATTCTACCATATATTATAATACCTTGTGTAACTTTACTTGATTCTTCCTCTATAAGTCATTATGGAACAAGATCAACTAACACCTTAATAAAACTTAATGTTTGTTAGTTTTTAACTACTATAAGTTTAAATTTCCATCCACAAACTCCATGATCATTATTTCACTTCTTAATAAATATATGAAATCAAATAATAAAAATGTTGTTCTTAGTTGGATTATAGAAATAACAACCCTGTATTTAATTGGGATAACAAAAAATTCCAACTTATCATAATTAGGGTTAATTATATTAGAATAAAATATATATATATATACTTTAAAACCCAAAATATGTATAAAATAAGAACTAGGATGGTTTACATACCATATAACATATAGTTCGTTTATGTCTGCCTTAGATGGAATGATGTTTAATAGAAATGCCATTGTGCTAAGATTATAACCCCAAAAAATGGTTTCAATGATCCATCCCTAGGGATTATTTGGATGTATTTCTCATTTCATGTCTATGGTGACAATTAAAATGATGTGTGAGAATATTATCAATGCTAATATTCTTATTCGTAATCTTATAACCAATATTATATTTATAAAAAAAATTATTTTTACAATATTATTAATGCCAAAAAAATCATTCATATATATATTTAAAAAAAGAAAATATCCATGCACCAGAGAATCCCAGTTGGTCAAGCCACATCACTCCCCTCAAGGATTGGTAGGTACCCATTAAAACAATTTTATTATATTCTTATGACTCATTGGCCCTGTGGTATAAAGGAACCATTCAAAGACTGATCTTGTGACCCATAGACCCAAAGATGATATAAAGGTACCATCCATTTTGTTATGTTCTTATGACTCATAAGATTTATGGTACAGAGGTACAATTCAAATTCTATTCTTGTGACTTGTAGTACTTGTGGTGGTACAAACATATGATTCAATGGATGATCTACCTTCCACTACCGCTCAAGATATTCCATTTGGGACCCCCTTTTGAGGCATAATGTAATCCCACTTACCATTATTTTGGATAACACTTCCCCACTAACCCATCATTCTATGACACTCCTCGTTGGTCATTCTCCCACAATGCCCACTTTCTTAATTGTCTATTCCCACCCCCTCTAGATGTCCTATCAATACCTTTGTCTGGTCATTTATCATCAGTCATGTTACTAGAATATCCATATCATAGGCTACTGACCCCACATATCATATATGTTTCATATATGATGATTCTAATAATAACAACCCCTTGCATGATCTTGAGGGGGAACACATATTGCCTCCAACTAAATTAATTGGGGGTGGAAATTCATCAATCGGGGATCGATCCCCTTAAAGAGATATAAAATTTTGTTCTTAATAATGAATAAAAATTATTTATTATCCTTAAAAATAAAAATAATCAAATTCATATTTTTATAGTAAATTTAATAACATTTCCCAAATTATAGAACTAATCCACTTAAAAAAGTTAATTCTTAAGTGTTGACATGTAATATAGAATATCATTCTTTAATACTAGAATTAATATGTACTTTTCCTTTTATAAATTCATTATTTTATTTATGTATAGGATTATTAGTATAACTGTGTGTTTCACACCTGATATCCAATACCCATGAATCAAAGCTAGTGAAATTGACCTATATAACATTCACATTCTAATACTTAGAATGTTTTCCTTTGAGAACACTTATCAAAATTTGATTATAACCTAAAACTATTTTATAGTTCATACCAATATGGGATATCAAAACGATTTTCATACTGTATTACATAATCTTTAACAAATACATATATATATAGGTTGGAATCAGGTTTTATATATTTTCATCAAGGAATTTTAATGATGTTACTCCCACTAAAAGTGATATCCTCATACATAATATACTTTTAGAGATATAAGATCCATATTTCACTAAGTAATCATTATTTTGGGGTGTTACTTTCACCACTTAGTTATTTAGGTTGGGAATCATCTTAATTAAAAAACATTGATTCATTTATAGTTGAGTTGGAAACTCATTTTCAATATCTATCATACGAAAAAACTCATCTACATTACATTGGTATCCTATCTATTAGGGATTCTCAGCTAAGTGTCATGAAAAGATCATAATGGTATTTTTACGTAATTTTTAGGTTCAAGTATTTCAACTATTACTTATAAAAGATATTCTATGAACACTATAGTATGGAAGAACCTATCCAATTAGATGATCAAGGTCTTAACATGTGCTACTTTTTAAGGAATCCCTCACATATTATTTCAAGATGATTTATTTTAATATTAAAACTAACTTAACATAAATCAAAAACATTTTAAACATATTTTATATCATTTATTCATTATTATCTCACATTTAATTCAATTTATTATTCATGATTCTATGTATTTTGTTTTATAATCCACATTTTATACACTAAGTCAATGTTCTCACACCACATTAATGCCAAACAATTTAGACAACCCAAAAGTTTGTGTTACTCAAAATAGAAACCAAAAATATTCATACATATCCAAATGCTTCTCAAGAATAATGTATATGAAATCTTTATGTAAAGTCTTAAAGTTATATTATATTGAAAAACACTTCATGAGAAAGCTTAATGTAATATATAGCCAACCCCGACCTTTATAAAGAAATAAATAAGCCTCTAGTCTAATGGGAAGTCTAAACCCAAGCCCCTCTCCCTAGGGATACTTAAATTGAGAGAGAATCCAACTAATAATAACTCAGTAACATACTATGCACAAACTATATTTAAAAACTATATTCAACATCAATACATTCATTACAAACTAAGTTCAATGTAGACGAAAACTAAAATTTATAAATCCATAAAAATCATGAAATGCAGATCATAATCTTTTAGAATCAAATGACCTCATAAATAAATAATACAAAATATTCACATTTCAAAAACACTTTATATACAAGAATATTCTACAGAATTTAAAAAGAAATTTAATCATTAATTATTTTCCAAAACATGGGATACTGATATGAATTTTTTAAATTTAATTTTTGTATGGAAAATACAATTTTACATGGCCCAAAATTTATAATTTATAAAAAATATAAATAATAAGTGAAGATATCAAAGAATAAATTTTATAACATTTTTTAGTTATATCATTTTTTATAATTGATAATCCTATTATCAATGAAAAAATATTGTTGATAAATGCGAGAGATATATGATTATCAGTAATATTCTTTGTTATAAAATTCAATCTTACCCTATAGATTGTATTGCTGAATATGATTGGCGATATCATAATGTTTCAATCATATTTTATGATTCCATATATCGTAATTATGTTGTGATGCTTAATTATTCCACACAACCTAGGTTCTATAATAGGTTATGATATCATATATCATTACATATTATACTTAGTAAATACTTATGATTAATATATATCTTACTTTATAATATTTATATATCATATGTTTTTTATATGAAAAATAGAAAATAAATGAATAACATTCATCCATTCCATAACATATTTTTTTATTTGTCCAATGACACATTATGATAACTATGTTATTTAAAAAATCACAATATAATAAATTCAATCCAGTGAAGATCCTTGTTGTCATACAAGTAATGCTATTATGAAGATCATCTAATGACCTTTATAAATGGAATAATTCTATTAACAAGCTTGGTCTTACTCAAATAGATAAACAAGTAATGAAAATAAATAAAACAATGGATGTGGAAGACATATAATAACAAGTAATCCATATCTTACTATTCTATTGTGTGATCAATGAAGATCATAAACATATCAACCAAAATCCTTCTAGTTTCATAGGTGCGACACAAACCTTAGATATAAGATCATATCACGAGGCCCCTGATTCACTAAAGAGGTTGTAACACTTTCTTTCAAAGGTAAATAGTGGTAAAAGGGTGAAATTTTTTTAAAAAGTATTTCATTAAATGGGTAATATAAAAAAAGGAAATATTCCATTTATATTCTATACTTACTCCCATAATTAAGTGAATATCCTCAACCATATTAGGTGTCATCCCCAAGAAATTAAACATTATTAACCTTTGGGTAACATACATTGAATTTTTAATTGAAATAATACTAGGAAATTAATAAATGAATCATGTTGGTTTATGAATAATGAAACCATGTGGGTGGATTGTTTTATACATGTGGTGACTATATCAAATTACCAATCATATGATGTGATATAGTATGGTTTTAGAATACAATGCTGCCTTATGATAGAAGCCAATCAAAAATCATGATATTTATCTCATTCAAATTTTGTCAAATTATTCAAAAAAATTATAAACCCTGACATACATCTCATTAATACCATATTTTATATCATAATGGATATCATAACATATGATATATCAAGATTTATTCTATAACAATAATTTTCTACCAAAAAACTAACCAAGTCTATAATTTGATTCTAGAGGAGTGTTGAAAATAAAACTAATATAATGATACCAAAATTTATGATTGGGAAATGGAATGAAATAAACCATTATTTAAGTGGGTATTTACCTATAGAATAATTATATTAAAAATTAATTCCTATCAGTGAGGAATTCAAAACAAAAAAATGTCCATGAAATGTGAAACATGAAGTTGAAATGTTGGAGTAACTACACCATAACTTACTTGTTTAGTACTTGATTACATTTTTTTCCTTATTATTTATATTTACATATGAAATTATTATTCTTCCTTTGAATTAAAGTTTTATGTGATAATTTCCTAATAATATATGTCACACTAAAAGGTCATGGCTTTTCCATACTATGGTGGGAACCTAAAGGTGCCATAATATCATTCATGAATAGATGTTCTATAGAAGAAAGATATTATCTGAAGATAAATATAGAATAAAGGCTATAATATGTAGGAGGCTCAAAAGAAATTAAGACACCTTCTTATGGTGTTTATATTTGGTAATATCTATGGTAGGAGGTTATAAGAACAAGCCCACAATAATAAATCTACATTTTCATGTTTCATTACATGGTCCTAAATGTTAATGTCTGTATTGATCATTAGACATTAGATTTTGATTAATGGATATCATTACTCACATCAATAGATTTATTTTATAAAACCATGAGTAAATATTATTGTGGTGAGGTAGGATATGCTAGGTTCATCATGAGTGAAATTACATTAATGGATAATGCGAGAAAGGATTTATCCCATCTATTCCTTGAAGGATGTTATATATTAGTCCCTTTGATAGAAATGAAATTACATACATAAATCCATGGCCATAGTGTTTTTTGGATTAATTTATTTTCAAAAATACAAATAAAGATATGTTGAGTATATAGGTTTATGGAATCAATGTTCAACCTAATTGATTCAAGATTTTGTGATAAAGATATTACATTTCACAGTAAGAATTCACAGGAGGTCATATTTCATTGTGTAATTAACTTCATTCTCTATGGAATCCATGAAATTTTCCTAGATGATAACCGTTGAATTTAAGAGGTTATTCCGAATTCCATTGATAAATATGCCTATAGTTTTACATACATAGTACATTTTCGATCTCGATTAAATGTATATATTGAATTTAACAAGTTTGAATAAATGAGAATTATTCTGTTTGGTTGATTTTCATAATTAAGTCTAAAATTACTCATAAGAATAAGGGATATAAAATAATTTTAATACATCATTATTGTAAATTTTTTATAATATAATATTTATTATATTTTTCATAGAATAATTCACTAACATTTATTTATTAAATAGTCATTATTTGAGGATCAGTAAATATCTATGAGGGAAAGGGGACAAAGATTAATGGTCTAATTACAAATTTCATAAAATATATTTATTTATATTCTTAATGTGCTTCACTTTTCACTAAATTAGTAATAATAAAAATATTATTATTATTAGTGTACGTGGATTCGACTAAGAATATTAAATATGGTTAGGGGATTCTATGCGATTTTCCAACCCCAAACCTACCCGAATAAATATATAATTATAACTCCTTACTAAATCACGTTTTTTATACAATATATAGAGAGAGACTTTCCCAAGAACTATATTGAATTAAATATTCATCATCTCTCATTCTTCTGGGAGAAAATCATGAGTGTTTCCTCCTTCATGAATAATATAGTTTCGATGAACCACAAATAATGCAGGTCATCAAGATCGGTTATTCTAGAATCCATAAATTCTATGGAAAATGATAGAGATTATGATTCATTTGTGGATAATCATTATAAGGATTTTAAACATTTATCCTATAGTCAAAAATTGGTATGTTGATATATAGTTAACAAAATCATAAACAGAAGTGGAATTACATGTTGAGGTAATTCTATATATGCATATATATTAATTTTAAATTACACATGATTATCCTCTTATTTATGTTATGGAATTTTAATCTAGTCAAGTAGTCTAAGATTTTTGTTCGAAGTGATGTTTTAATCATTTTTGTAAATGATTACATCTAAATCAAGACTAAAATTTAAGTTGGTCATACCATCAAAGGATTACTTTTCTACACTCGAAGCCTATAATTAGTATTAGATAGGTCACTTATTTAATTTCTAATATTTTTTATTGATTGATTAACTTGTTTTAATTTTTAGTTACTTATATAAATTTATTTTAATATCTAACATCATCATCTCTTCATTTATTCCTTCTAACTAATATAAATAGTAATCAGTTAATTATTAAAAATGAAGAATCATTTCAACAGGACCATTTGGAGGTGACAAAGGCTATGCCATGAAAAAAACCAGAATTCATGACATGTATCTCTAACATACAATAGAGTGTACTTATTTATTATAATTTTCATCTCTTGGTAATGTACGATATATCTAATAAAATTAGATTTATGATTTGACAAAATATGATCGATGTTTAGATTCGAATATACTTGAACATGGAAGGAAGAACTACATGTCGTATAACCACTATACAAAATGTGTAGTCCTTGTTTTCTCAGGTTCAATAACATGGGGTGTCCATGTTAGCTATTTGTATTTGATACAAAACATGGGTATATATAGGAAATGAATCTCGGAGGCCACACACATTTTATTCCTTATACAATCTATGTACATTTAACTCATCTATGGTAGGAAACACAAACATACCATGGTGTGTTCTATGAACATGGGTAGATGATAATACACACTGTGTACTATAGCACATGACATATAATCTATTAATAATATCATGTCAAGTTTTTTATAGAGAAAAATTAAATATATAATCAAACCTATTTACATGTGATTTGTGCATGATTCATTTGATAAAAAACGTGCATTGTCATATGATTAACAAAAATATGTTAAATCTATTTCAAGGGAAAATTTTGGATAAGTACATGAAGCCTAATCCAAGTAAACATGTTCATTTAATTAATTTTAAAAGAAATTAATTTTTATAAAAAATATAGATGATTGAGTGTTAAGGATACTTGGATTGAATGAAAATAAATCGAATAAGTTGTATTAATTCAAGGCCCACTATCATAACTAAAGAACAAATATATGTAATTGATAACATGATTGAAAATTTATGGTTGTTTAATGTTTTGTGGAAGATAATTTGATTAGCTCGGCCCTTTTATGCGATTGGTTTCCATTTAATTTATTATGATAATATTAAAATAATGGCCTGAAATTCATCCCCTCCTCCTTATATGTAAGGTCATGTGTGACCATGGTTTCTTTTATGTAAACCCCATTTATACAATCTTTTAGATACCATCACCTATATGTGATTTAAAATCTTATATAAGGATGGATCTACTAGTTGAGAGGAGGTAGTCTCAATCAATGAGCCATAGAAAACCAATCATGGTAATACAGAAGTTCCAACTTGGATTGTTGTAGCATGAACAAAGCTATGGTTCAATTAATTTCCCCATAAGATCGAGGTTTATTTTATAATCATATAAAGAAAATAACTATTAGATAATATCATGATCAATTCACTTATATTTTAACCTATCTCAGTTGCATGGTTAATTTTTGTATGATTTGTGATCACCTAATAAATGAATTAAAAATTATGAACTATTCGATAAGATATAATATAATCATTCATAAATGTTTTATTATGAATGGTTAATCACTTAAGTAAAATCTAATTAATATTATCATGGCATGAGAAAAAATTAAAATGGGATTTATGTATCAATAAAAATACCATTAAACTGAAATATTAAGTTATTACAACCTTCCACTACTTATGTTAGAAATGACCTCAAAGTTAAATATTCTTTACAAGCCAATGTTGGGGTGATTTAAATTATTTTTTAACTTTTAAATTTAATGTTTTGGGTTGAATAAATATATTATACATTAATGTATTACTTCCCAATATGGAATTGGTGTAACTAATAAGAAAAAATTTAAGAAATCATTAAGTGGGATTTTCGGATTGGGGAGTCCACTCAACTGATCAAGGAACTATGAGTTAATGTTGTTGGAAAGTAACTCCTACCTAAAAACCACCAAAATAGATAATCAAGCCCAAGTATGGGATTTGAGAGGGGGAATATGGATCCTTTACACTAGAATATATAAGTGATAAGATATTCCAAAACTAATGGAGAGGTATTATGGGTTTTGAAAAAGTGTTAGATTAATGGAAATTTATTAATTTTAAATTTATTAATATAATTTTTCAATCATAATAAGTAATAATTATATAATCTTAATTTGTAGAAAAGGATAATAAAATGACTTCAAAAATATCATACTTGATAAGGGTGAAGTTCTCACTAGCTTTAATTTCCATGAACAATATAGGCAATTGCACGTTATAGTATTCCATGAATAGAAATTGTGCATGCTGGAAGACCCACTTCCTGAGTTCATTTACAAAGAGGATAATGAGGATGAAAAATATCTATACTTGAATCATGTAGAAGATAATAGGTATGTCTAATATTTTATGTTATACTATATATCAAATAATATTCTAATGAAATATAAGGATATATATTCACAAAGCATCATTTCTCACCTTATGGATATTTATTAAGAGAAGGCGATATTAGAGAAATATGACATTACAAATGAATTATTCATGTGAAATATTTTAGAGTAAATGATATATGTGTAACATGTTTTCAAGATTATTGGATACCTTGAGTACTTATACATATTAGGATTTAGGATCCTTGATTAGTTGTGCATAGATCTCATTATATCCCCACTACCCAAAAACATCTCTAGTTTTATTGTAAATTATAATTTGAGAAATAGTGAGAAGACAAATTTGAAATGTTTTAAACATATTATATATGTTGATAAAGACTTGGTGTGTGAAAAAACCAATGTCCATATTCAAAATAAGAAGTTAAAGAATAAGGAAAAGGGGTCAAAGACTCATTCCAAGTCTAAAGCTCCAGAGAACCATCCTTACTATAATAACAATATAGAAAAGTGATGAACGAAATAAGATGTTGTATGTTTTTCATGTAAAAATCAAGGCCACTAGAAGAATAATATCAATCATCCAAATAATTAGTGTGAATATTCATCTTCATTCATTAGTGAGTGTAATATGTCCATATATACAAGCTGGATACTACATACTTATTATGGTGCTCATATTTTTATCTAAATACATTAAATAATTTGATTTCAAAATATTAGTATAGATGAGGTGGATCTATAGTCTAATAATAGTGAATATATATATGCTTAATAAATTTGATACTACCATCTCACATTTCCAAATAGATTCATTTTAGATTTGAAAAATTTTTTTGTTCCTAGTGTAACCGAAAACATAATTTATGTTTCTAGTTTAGAAACAGATAGATTTATTTTTAGTTTCTGAAATAATTGATGATTATTTTATAAAGACCACATATATTATGGTATTGAACAATTGAATAACTGGATTTATTTATTATGTTATAAATAAATATTGGCAATATAAAATGAAATAAATATGTGTGACCCATATAAAAGCTAATTGTAGAATCAATATATTGGTCATGTAAATGAGAAACATTTGACAAAGATATATCAAGATTGTTACTTGGAATCTTTTTTATCTTAATCCACTTGAATGTTTTCATTATTGTTTAAATGTTTATATGAAAAACCCAACATTCATTGGTCATGGATTAAAGGATACATATCCTCTAGATTTCATACAAAATGATGTCTGTGGACCATTTCATATAGAGAATAAAGGTGGATTGTCATACATTATTTATTTTATCAATGACTTAAGAAGGAATGGTTACATCTGTATGATGAGGTATAAGTTTGGATTGATTACTGAGTTTAAAGAGTTCAATAATGAGTTTGAGAATAATCTTGCTAAGAAGATAAATAAACATTGATTGCATCGAGGAGGAGGTATAAGTTTGGATTGATTAATGAGTTTAAAGAGTTCAAGAATGAGTTTTATAATAATCTTGGTAAGAAGATAAATGAAAATTGATTGCATCGAGGAGGTGAATATATTAACCAATAATTTATTTAATTTCTATGAGTGTATGGGATTTTATCTCAACTCACACCACCTTATACACCAATGTTGAATAGTATTAGGGAGAGAAAGAACAAAACCTTTTTGTACATGATATGTTTGATTATGTGTCACATAATAATTCTATTATCCTTTTAGGAATATGCATTATATATGTCAATATACTTAATTAACTGAGTACCAAATAAAATGGAAAAAATATTACATTAAATTTATAGAGTGTAAATAAACCTATTTGGTCACTTTTTTTTGCATGGGTTTGTTAGGAATTTGTTAAAGATATCTCAAGTAAAAAATGAAAACATTTAGGATTGAAGTATATCTTTATAGGGAATCCCAAGAAATCAAGGGGATACTATCTATATAACCCTTTAGATAAGAAACTGAATATCGTATGATGGAAAATTTTTATTGATAGGGATAACATATTCAAGGAGGATAGTGGGAGAAAGATTTACATTTTTTAAGTTTCTTCCAAAGAAAAGAGTTGGTGGAGGAACTGATTCCATAGACACCTATAGTAAAATATATTCCTTAATCACAAGTGTTTCATAGGAGTTCATGATAGGTAAAAGATCCATATAGATATGGTTTTCTAGTCACCAGTGATGGAGACTCATTATTTATTAAAAATTATGATTTTATCTCCTATATTGAGGATATAGAGAGCTAATAAGTTGCAAGATTGAAATAATCCATTAATTCTGAGATATATTCAATATTTCAAAACCATGATTGGGTTTTGACTAATCTTCCAGTTGATGTAAATCCTATTAGGTTTAAATGGGAAATCAAGAGAAATATAGACCTGGTAGGTAAAATGAATAGATAGGAAACATTCATAGTGTTTAAAGGGTATAGAAGACATCAGGGAATTAACTATTATAAAACATTTTCTTATGATTCCTTGTTGAAATCCATTGGGATTTTGTTTGTCATAGTGGCATACCGTGACTATGAGATTCAAAAAATGGGTGTTAAAACTATATTTCTTAATGGTAACCTCAATTAGATGTGTATGTGACATAGTTTGAAGGGTTTATGACTCCAAGAAATTCCAAAAGGGAATAAAAGTTTTATAGATCCATTTTTGGATTAAATCAAGCATCCAAGTCATAGAGAATTTGATTCAATGAAGGCATGAGGTAATTTGGATTCATTAATAATTAATGTTCGTGATGTTTTTCGAATAAGTTTTCTTGAGTAAATTTGTTTTTAAAATAGTATATACAGATGAAATATTACTAATTGGAAATGATATACCGGCCTTACAAAAGGTTAAGGAATGGCTGAGAAAGTGTTTCTCTATGAAGCACATATGTTAAAAATCCTATATTCTAGTGATCAAGATCATTAATGATAGATCCAAGTGGTCAGATGGACTCTGTAAAGGTACATACATTGACTAGATATTAAATAGGTTTAGTATGAGGCAATCCCAGAGGATATATGTTCTATTTTTACAGGATATACATATTTCTAAGATAATGTGTCCTCATAATCAAGAGTAAAGGGATATAATGGGTATGATCCTATATAATTCTGAGATAGGACCCATCATGTATACAATGTTAGGTATGAGGCTTGTTTCTTCCTGTGATTTTAGAATGGTAGGAAGATATCAAGAATATCCATGTGAACAAAATTAGACTACTAATAAAACAATCATTAAGTATATGAGGAAAAATGTGGATATATTCTTGGTGTATGGAGGAGATGAAGATATAGTCATCAGGGGTTATATAAATGATTAATTTTAAATATATCATAAAGATGTAAATTCAATGTTTAGATAACCTTTTTTCTCAATGGAGAAGTTGTGAGCTAGAATAGTTCAACGAATCCAATTTTCACTGATTCTATTATGGTGTTCTAGTATATTGTGGCTTCTTATATAGATAAGTAAGTATTATGGATTCATAAATTTGTCTAGGAACATGATTTAGTGATTTTTAGTAAAGACTGAAACATATTTTACTATTGTAACACTATATCAGTGGCTCTTTACATGGAGGTAAGGTTACACAAAAGGATAAATCACAAACTTCATAAGTTTCATATCATGAGGGATTTTTCTCATTGAGGTGAATTTTTGGTGAGCATAGTATCCATGGAAGAAAATATGGTGGACCCCCTGACCAAGACATTATCTCAATAGAGGCATAAGTATAATGTGATAACAGCTGGAATGAATGTTGTTTCTAGATGAATCTAGTGAAAGTAGGAGTTTTTTTAAGTTGGTTCCCTAGAACCAACTAGTTTAGTAATTTATTAGATTTTTTCATTATTAATGAACATTAAATATCACATTATTATTTTTCTTATACAATGCATTTGTATGTTATAATTTCCCAAGAAAATATGTCCCACTAAAAGGTCACAATTTTTCAATACTATGATGGGAACCTAACGGTGACACAATATCATTATTAAATAAATGATATATGACTTGTTGATATTGTCTAATGGGATATAGAAAATATAATCTATCTATGGTAGGAGGATGATTATAAATTGAGTCACATACTCATAGGGTACACCATTAGATATATATCATGTTAGAGGTTATGAGAACATAACTATTTGTAGGAAATCAATTTTTCTATGTGTCATTAGATGGTCCTAAATTAAGATGTGTGTATTGATCATTAGACTTTAATATTATGATTAATTTATATAATTATTTACACACTTATATGTATTTATGAAAACCATGATGAAATATTCTTGGTGTTATGTAGGATATATTTGGTGTGTTAGGAGTGAAATTACATTAATGGATATTGAAATAAAGTATTTAGCCCTTCTGTCCCTTGAAAGAAGTTCATATCTTGATAACTTTGATAGAAATAGAACTTCCTGTATAAATCCATGTGCATGGTGTTTTGTGGGAGAGTTCACTTATAGAGAGTAAAATAATGAGACATCCAGAAAATAGGTTGATAGAACTATATTCAAACCTGCTTGATTCATGATGTCATGATTAAGGGATTATATTACATGTTATTCATTCATATAAGGTTTTATGTCATTGTTAAATTAATTTTTTCTCTACAGAAGCCTTCATGTGTTATTAGATATAAACCTTAGACTTTATGAAATTATGAATAATTTCATAGAGAAATAATCCATGAGTGTCTTGGGCTTAGTGTATCCGTAATCTCAATTAAACTCAACCAATGAATTTAACAAGTTATAATAACTGAGATTTATTTGGTTTGGTTGATCACTATAATGAAATTAATTTTTATTTGAAGTAATAAGAGAGTTAATATAATAATAATAATAATAAATATTTTTTTCATGTTTAGATAATATAATGTTTGTTATATTTATCGTAGAATAATATAGTGACATTTATTTATAATATAGTCATTATTCAAGGATCAGTAAATATCCAAAAGGGAAAGGGGACCTAACTCAATGGTCCCATTAGAAATTGTATACATGTAATTTATTTATATTATAAATATGTTTCAAATTGGAATAGATTAAGAATAAAAATACAATTATTAGTGTACATGGGGTATACTAAGAATATTAAATATGGTTAGGGGATTGTCTATGATTTTACAACCCTAAAGACACCATAATAAATATCTAATTATAACACTTTCCTAAAACAATATTGGTGTGAAAAAATTGATAGAGAGAGACTTGGTTAATCCATAGAGTGAATTATCTCTTCCTCCCCTATTAATATTTCATGTGAACATCAATATTTCTTCCTCCTTCATGGATAATACTATTGTAATCAACCACAAACATAATAAGTGATCAGGGTCAGTCATGATAGCACCTAGAGATTCTATGACGATGTCTATATATTTTTGTCTATATGTGGATCATAAAATAAGGGATATTATAGTTATACACTGTAGAACAATGATGGTATGATGAAATATAGTCTACATGATCATAAACGGAAGAAAAATTATGAGTTGCAGTGATTATATATCTACTTATAAATTAATTATAAATTGCATTTGAATATCCAATTATTTTTGTTCTAGAATTGTAATCTATAAAATTATTTCATGATTTTCATTAGGTATAATGTTTTAATCCTATTTTGAAATGATTACACATAAATTTAGACTAAAATAAGAGTTGGTCATACCATCAAAGGATGCTACAGCTCTGCCTAGAACATACATGAACAACATGAAAAAAAATTCTTATCAAAAATGGTATCTGAAGGGATTATTGGAAACAAATTGTTCATGTAATGTTTTACACATAGAAACAATATTTTCTAATCACTAAATAAAATATGGAACTGTATGAACTATTTCATTATAGGAAATTGACACTAAAAAAATTGAGGTGTTTTGATGTAGTTGATATATCAAGAACATGTAATGAAACCAAGGAATACAAAGATATGAAATGAATGAATGTATATATTTGGACTAATCATTCGAGATTAAATCCTACAATTTTTTTTAAAAAATGGTTAACAAAATCATATATATTAATGATGTAAATGTGATTTGATAAAAATTTTAAAATAAGCCTAATATTTTAAATTTGAGATATTATTACAATAAATAATAGGGAACCGATATAAATCATGTGTTCTGAAAAATATTATAAATGAAAAATAATTGAAAAATTTAGACACCAATAAAAAATACTAACATGTTCCTAAATTAAGAAAATTATAAATATAGATTGACGAATAGTACATTATCAAAGATAAATCTACTCCAATGAAAACCAAAAGAAAGATAAATGTAGTGAAATTTTATCTATTATCTCAATTAGATCCATTATCATAAAAATAATTATAATAATATAAATCATGTTATAATTACATGGATTTGAAGTTAGGTCAAATAGGGAACAATCAGACGTGTGACCTTAAGAAGAGGAAGCAAACTATGACATCATTAGAACCAAATTAGTGTTTAAGAACAATATTTGTGGTCAAAGAAAGGTGGTATAGATTAAGAAATGATTGGATTAAAACTCTATAAAAAAATTAAAAGTATTTATGTTGAAAAATATTAATAATAGGGGAAATAATAGAATCAACAAGTCACTTTATTTATTTGGTAATTTCAATTAGTTTTAAAATCTATCAAATGGATTTAAAGTTACAAATTTTGAAATGATTTCTTGATGAGGATCTATCTATTGAACAACTATTAGGTTTTTTTAATTATAGAAATTTAATTACAGGTATAAAGGATAAATGAATCACTATATGTCTTGAAATAAAAAACTGATTCTTAATAGGTTTGGATGGACATTTTGTAATGATTCTTGAATTTAGGATAGGTATTGTAGATCATAATATTTATATAAAATCAACTAACAAAGAAGGTCATGGAGATTGTTTATGTTTATAAAATCATATTTATCTATATTAAGATGAAATAGTGGATTAATTTTAAATGTTGGTGATCTTGGATGATGATGTATTCATGATTAGAGAGATCACATACAATCTTATGTTGAAATCGAAGAAAAAGGAGGAATATGAATTTTTCTCTCAAGAAAGTATACGAGGGTGCTATAAAAGAAATTAAAAATACATGAATACAAACCAAAATTTACATCAATTATCATTAGAACCAAACTTTGAAAACATATAGATGGATAATTTGAAATCACATACTTTACTATAATCTGATTGGATGTTTTTTGTACCTCAGGGTACAATGGTTGGACAAAAACTATAAAACATATTTAGTGGAATGATTTTAGAGTATTATGAAAGAATAACTTCTCGCTACACTAAATAGAATAATGAGGCATATACCAGGTACAATAATTTATGGTTTATTCTATTTCTAGGGAAATAATGATACTCATGTGAATATTTATATATATATATAGGGTTAGATATACAATGGATAGAAAATCCATGAGTGGAGGAGCTTTATTTATGTGGAATAAATGCATTATATGTCTTAGTAATAATTAGTATAGAGCATATCTTAGAATATGTAATGTGTATTGCATCTCAAAAAAATATTTTTTTAATCAAATATTTTATACGAAACAAAAATTATCGACTCATAGTGAATATGTACAAACGATAATGGTGTTCTACATAGGAAATAAGAGTAAAATCAAGATGATGAATAATTTTGAACAACATTCATGTATAAAGAATATTGAAATTTGATATCATTTTATAAAAAATAAAGGTAAGTGATAAGTCATCAAGATGGATCATTTTTTAAGAAATAAATAAGTGGTATACATATTTAAATATCCTTTAACCATGTTGGTGTTGGATAAGAATCAGTTGAACCTTGGTGTTCTACCACCTCCCACTTCTTGTAGAGGATTAGAAAATCCACCATTTACATATGAATATAATGTATAACATGGGTACTAACCATGTGATATGATGTTTCACATTTGGGAATATTTTTAAAGGGGTTGAGATAAATTATGTTCTCTAAGACTTGTGAATTGGAGGAATGAAATTTAGTCTCAATTCGGTAAGTCTAATTAAGAGTGCAAGGATATCTTATCTCAAGATAGAGTATACCATTGAGGGGGAGATTTTGTTTAAATGAAATGGGGTGATAAAATCCATGGTTATGATATTAAGAGAGTTTTATATATTTAATTTCAATAATATTTTGATATATTTTTAAATTAAATAGAAGATGGTATCTAGTGGTTAAAGTTTGTAGGTAATAATATAATTCATTATTGATATCTTTTTTTCTACATCGAGCATGAATAAAGTAAAATTAAATTCATGAATGGGTAATTTTATCCATAATGATAATTTTATGAAGTTAATTTTCATATGAGATACTTTTAATTATTTATAAAAATAATTTGAGGGAATTTTGGAACCACGAGTTTCCATGGATGACTTTTTTGGATTAATAAATAATATTGGATTAAATAAGTTTGTGTTGGCCTTTTTAATGTGTTTTATTTATTGGAAATCAAATTTATTATTGGTTTTATATTATCAACATATGATTAAATAATCATGAAGGTTATTAGAGGTTATATGAATTTTTATCTATCTGAATAAATACAATCACGGTGTAACAACATTGTAAAAGTTGTGAAGAAAGGATACATATTAATATAATGTTAGAATAGGTATATAAGGATTTTACAAATAATACATCATCGTGATATAATTGTGGTGACCGCATCATGAAGGATTCTATGTAGAGAGTAATTGGATATAAGTAAATTTATTCCACACCATAGGGCTTATGGATACACCACACATAAGAGGGTCCTTTCATAGTAAATACCTCCTGATATTTTGATGCTATACTATCTTGGTTGGATTCTTATCTCATGTTATAATAAGAATCAGACATGCCACATGTATGACACAAGTTTTTTAATAGGTATTGATAATTTAATTTTATGTCAAAAAATAGGTTTTGACCTAATGTTTTCATGGAGGTTTCAGGAGTGTTTCGGCTTGGTTCGAGTTGTGGAATTTTATTTTTTATAGAAACAAGGTGAGGCACATGGTTGGAGCATGAATATAAATAACCATACACCTCGACCATTAGGACTTTAGTGGTAGAATAAAAAATTTTCCAACCATTATATAGGGTATGAATGACCATGAAAAAACTGCAATTTATTATAGATATAATTCACATGGTTTTCAAATAGTTTTTCTAATTGTGTTCCTAGACCGTGCTGGGTGTAGGGCTTGGGACAGTGCCAAATTAATAGTTCTCACATAGTTTTTATAACTATGTGCATGAACAGTGTGAAGTGTGTGCACATGGGTAGTAGTTCACACAATTCATTCACATTTTATCCAACATTGTTCACAAACCATAAAACCATTTAAAATGTAGGAAATTACACACCCAATATTTGAAATCTATACACTCCCTTTCTCCACCACATTTCACATAATAAGAGGAATGTATTACATATACCATTTCAATCTTCATGTATTGGTGGTATTTTCTTTATCTGAACACTGCTTCAATCATTTTCAGTCACATTGGATACCCCTATCTAATTATAAAACTCTACTTTCTTATTTTCGTAGTTTCTTTCCATGTTCTGTGTTATCTCTATAAAACCTAAATTTTCCTATTTTCATGGTGTTTGTATGATTTTAAATTTTATTTTATTATAACCCAAATCTAAGGATGATACTATATGAGGAGTCTACCATAGGTATAAGGTTGCTAATCAACTACTTTTCGTAAAAGTCTTAATTTTTCACTATTCTGTTGCACACTATATTTTCAACAACTTTCTCCTCAAATTAATAATTCAATAAATTTTTTTCTAAACATGGTTCTCGAATTTTCTTGAGACCATTGGTATCATTGGAGGTTGATGAACACAACCTGAATCACCCTTTATGGTGTGTTTTTTTAAATTCCTAAACAACCATGTTTATGGTGTATCCAAAACACTACCAATGTGTGTTTGGTTTAATGATTTTTAATGGAATAAACAAAATTAATAAATTGAATTGTTTTAAAGAAAGGATACATCAATTACCCCTCTTGATCATTATTAAATGAAATAACCTATTGAAATAAATTGAATTGATAAATAGAATTGATACGTACCATGAACCATTGATATCTTATCATATTATGCTTAATTTTTATATTAGACCCATATCAGTATAATGGGATGGCCAACACTATGCTAGAATTGGATTCCTAACTTGGGATTAAATGGTTGAACTCATATAATTCTATCAAACTCATTGAATCCACTTCTAGGTGTAATATAAAAAATTGGGCTCAGTAAATATATTATCTTGTGAATACCCTGATTGATACTAAAAATTCACCATTATTTCCATAAATTTGAATTCGTTGGATCATACTCTTGGATTTAAATTTATTTCCTCAAACATGGAGCACTATAGATTATCTCATTGTGATTTATTCAATTCAATATCAAGATTACCTTGGACTACTCCTTGGGCTTGGTTAGAATGTTTTAGGGTGACACACTAAGGATTCATCCCTTAGATTACACACATAACCCTAGCCTAAAAAACTAGTTAATCACTTCATGTGGAATCACACTTCTAAGGTCATGGATTAAATGGGTTTCCCATGGATCAATTTTTACTATTATACTTGGATTCCTAGTTCAAATTCCATTGGACCCTAACCAATTAATATTCATATTCTCATAGACATTCATCTTAGTATAAAGAAAATAAGGTTATTTAGGTATCTAATTAGAATCCTATGTCGAAATTATTTAAATTTAATTTATTTATTTATATATATTATATCTATAGGTTGTTACCTTTTATGTTCACATGATGGATTTTCATCAGGCACTATCGGTGGGGCCACTAAGTTTTACTGAAATCATGATTGGGCCACCAATTGGTACTCGAATAGAATTAATAGATGTAGATAAGGATAAATAGAATCTCAAGATATGGACTCTTGAATTTCCATTTATTTAGGATTTTGGGAATGGATGACTGATCCAGTTATCAGCATACTCTTAGAGATATTCTTTTTTTGTTCTTTTATCCCTTTTGTATATACTGGTACTATATGTATGCTTGCTACCATGTCCACTTGCATCATGTTTATATCATCTTGACATCATTTGTATTTTATTTTATTAATGGTTATGTCTATTCAATATTATCTGTATAGATTTTTTCGTCTAAATTATTTTTTTCTTATGAAGTTTTATTATTATTCACTACTGGTATACTCTGGTATAGAGGATAAATTCATCCCACCATACCACTATAGATACTCACTGCTATTCGACAACCACTATCATACGGGGAGGCACACATGAGGCCATATGGCCAACCATGTTCGATTACTTATGAGTGAATCAATAATGATACATCACATGGTGGAATCAAAGGATTTCTTTTCTATTGCCTTAATTTTTTTGTATTGATATATTTGAGACTACGATATGTCAGAAAATGGTAATAAATCATGCCTAGAAGTACCTAACCCAATCTCAAAGAGAAAGTTAAGTTACCAGGGCTGAGATTCTTTTATGGATTATAATGGTTACTGTTTCACTTATTTCAGCCTTTCCTATCAAAAATGATTTATGATGTTTTTTTTATTATTAATTTTTACCCTTAGGCCTATATATCAAGCAAGAATTGCCACTTTCATCATTATAGGCATGTTGGAGTATATGTTTCATTCATATTCCATGCCATTCATATCTCATTAATTTATTTCCTTCTGCATATCGTATATTCCAATAATGATATAAAAGTAATATTACAAAATTTATTTCAAGAAAAATGAGGAAATAATTTGTTAAAAAAGTGTATGAATAAACCTAAATGGATTTTCATTCCACAGTTTAATGGTGGAATTTTAAATAACCAATTATAACATGTTTAATCCATGTATCTTTAGAAAAATGGGATGAAATGTAAGTTTATTATGATTAAATAAATTATAATTATAATGTATAAATTTGGTTCCTTTATAAATTAGAAAGGGTGATATATAAAATTGAATCATTGCATATGAACTTATTACATCCTAAGATCGAATGTGAAAGGATGGTTGAAATTATGTGGAACACAAATTATAACATATAAAGATTAGGAAATTATATATTGATAATAGAATACATATAAATGAACCATTATATATAAAATTACTGGATTTTTACTCTTAAATGAAATGGGTTAAATTAAATAGGGATTCCAATTACAATTTAAACATTGTTTTCCTATATGAATTTCAATTGAAACACTTTATAACATAATATTATTAGTTAAACGTGAAATTTCAAAATATAATCTGACCCTAAAAGAGGGTAGTTGGACAACTTACCTCTTGTAGTCAGGCCTTGATTTTTTCATTATTATATTTTCTAAAATCAATTCTAGCTAGTATCTGTTTTGAGGCTTGTGATTGTAATTGAAGATATATGCCTCCAAGAGGTCCTCGTGTCGAGTGATATGAATGTGGTGAGGACTATGCTCATGATCTGGTGAGACCAAACCCTCTAGTAGTTCTACCAGTGGCACCTCCTGTCATACCATATGTTTTATCTGAAATAGGAATTTACAATCATGTCATACAAGGTTGTATAAATCTAGTTCAATGATTGTAGGGATCTCTATAACCTATATAAAAAAGTTCTTAGTTGATGAGGGGGTTCTAGCAATATCAACCACAATATTTTTTTAGGGATGGAGATCCCCATTCTATTGATTCATGGATTGGGTCTATGCCTTTGATGTTTTTGCATCTAGATATGGCACTATAAAGGAGGATTAATATCATAGTGAATATTATTTATGGGTCTTACAATAGGTGGAGGTATATTATTACATAGGAATATCAGTATTGGGGCATGGTCTACATAACATACAGACTACCTTCTACAATTAAATTCTCCTTGTGACGCTAAGAGATGATTGAGCTAGAAAATTTATGGACATGGTGCAGGTAACTAAGTCTGTTATGTATTATTCATCTCATTTAATGGATCTCAATCACTTTATTCCTACTATTATTTGAGATTAGATATCTAGAGTGATACACTTTTAGGATGCACTCAGGCATGTCATCCAATCTTTGGTGACCATCATCTGATTTATTACCATCTATGAGATGGTGAAATATAACATTATCTACAAGTATAATTTATGGTAAGAATAAGGTATAGGGAATGTTAGTTAATAAAATAATAAGGGGGGTAGTTCATCTAGTGGTAGGATGCATCACTTTGAGATTCCCCTCAAGGGCAGTGGGATTCAATGTGTCTGTGTTGTCTGTTATGTGGTACAACATCAGTTTGTATGTTTGGGTCATATAATTCCCTAGTTCTGCATGAACATATTCGTTTTACAAGTCTATAATATAATCGAACATCTCCAGAGATTTTGTAGACCCTTTTCATAGGTTCCCTGTGGGATAGATTCTTCACTAGATTCGAATTATGGAGTTCAATAAATGGAACCATGCCAGGCTTGCAGTTGGAGTGCCACTGATCATTTTGTAATAAGAGGCATATGATGTTGGGAAATCAATATATAATATATGAAACAATAGTAGAGTATACCTAATTAGGTAGGTCAGGTTGTATCATTGAGTCATGGATTGGGCTAGTTATATATATTGCATCCTATACCTAAGGAGAAGAGTGCATGGATATGTACAGTATGGGGAAAAATATTAATCAGATAAAATATATTATATAATTTTTTTTCACACAATAATTTCACACCCATTCTTATATGTGTCTTAAATTTAGATTCTTGGACCCAAGATTGAATACTTTTTTCCAGGTGAAGTCTCCTGATAACCCATTGGGACTATTATAAAAAAATGTTCACCAATTTAAGTATTATCCACTTGATATTAGTGGTAACTATTTATTGTGGAACCTTTTCACCCTTGAGATTATGGGATTTCACATAATTCTTGAGATGAACTCTTTACTATCTTATAAATCCCATATTCATTGTTATCGAAAGAGGGTGTATTTTATATCACCAAAGGGTGGTGGCTATGTTCATAATGTGGAATGGGATATCCAGGAATGTCGACATGGACATGATAATTATGAGATTGGTGTATTTTTTACTTATATTTCCAGTCCATTTCTTGATTATTGTGGTGTATTCCATGGTTTTTTCCTGTAGTCGTGGACCAATTTTGATATATTTTCACTAATTATGATTCAAGGAAACATCTTGAGAGGAATATAGAGAGAGTTCAACATTGATCTTATTCCAGGTGAGAAGAATTATCTATTCATCCATATAGGATGGATCCTACTAATCTTTAGGAACATAAGAGGAATTTAGAGGACCATGAAGCCAAAGGGTTTATCCATCTTGGTAATTCACATAAGGGTTCACCTAGCATTTTTAGACAAAGGCATATTGAACGATAAGGCTATGTATTGATTACCCACAGTTAAATTATCTTACCATTAAGAATTGGTACCAACTTCCTCAAATAGATGATATATTTGACCAGATATAAGGATTCAGATTCATCAAAAATATTTATTAAATATCAGGATACCATTAGGTTTGAGTTAGGACCTCAGATACACAACAAACAAATTTTCAAAGTTGGTATCGACTATATGAATACATGGTTTTGTTTTTTTCAGTTTAAACAATATTCCCACTTTCTTTATCAACATGAAAAATAGTGTTTTATACGTATTCCAATATTCTTTTTTGGTCATTTTTGTGGTTGATTGTTTTCAATGCTTTCACCAGGGTCATGCAACATGTGCATTCATTGCCTCGCTTTCCCACTTCCCAAATGAGAGTGGAATTCAGCAATTTCATCAGTAGTATCTACTACCTTATTAAAATGAGATGATGGAATGTCTGTTCCTCCTTCTATGAATTCCTCCTTGAATCTTATTTCTTAGCTCTAGTATTCCTCTTATATATTACATTCACATTCATGGAACATGTTCTCAGTTCCATCTCAATGTGGATACTGGTTAATTATGATGCTTCAATCTCAAAAAGGATTCAAACTTTTGTTATGATACTATTTATAGTGTAAATATATGGTTATGTCTAGAAATTAGGTATATTGGGAACCGATGAATTATAATATTCGGATGTAATCTTGTATGATACATCTTAGTTGCATAACCTAAGGTATATTGTGTTGATCATGTGGTAATTAATTCCAGGTGAGTAATTATTCCAAGGATTTTACCTCAGGAATCCCATGCTTATTTCATTGGGTAGGTATCCTAGGCCTGAACACATGTTCTATGTCCTGTAAATATTGATCAAGAAATCCCATTAAAATATATCAGGGGACAAGTTTAACATCTTTTATAGATAGAGAACACCCCATGAGGTGGATCTATAATGTACTTCCCTATGAGGGAAGATGTCACACTTTGTTGTGGATTAGAAGGCCCCTAAAGGAGGATCTGGGAAGTGAGTCCTTAGGGGGGATGATGTCACATCTTGTTTTACCATTGGAATATATCATAATGGACCTTGATGCAGATATGGATTGTGCGTCCCTAAGAAGGAAGATGTCACACCTAGGTTTTGGATCATAATTCCCCTTGAGGCAAATTCAAGAGGTGAATCCTTAGTAGGTTTGATGTCACACCTTTTGTTGTAATTAAAATGGATGATAATTTTCTTAAAGTTATGTCCAAAAGGGTCAACCCTATGGGGGATGACTTCATGCCAAGGTGTTGGATTCAAATACCACTTGTGGGGGATCTAGGAGGTGTGTCCCTAGGGGGATGATGTCACACCATGGTTTACTATTAGAATAGACCAAAATTACCCTTGAAGAATATATTGATGGTGATTACCTATGATGTATAATTTCATTCTTAAGATTACTAATAGAATGTGTCGGAACTCCGCTTTAGGGGGATCTGGAAGGTACACCCCTAGGAGGGAAGATGTTACACCTTGGTTGTGGATCCTAACACACATTGAAGTAGATTTGGGAGGTGTTTCCCAAGGAGGCACGATGTTATAACTTGGTTTACCATTGGAATGGATTAGAACACCCCTTGACATAGATCTAGAAGGTGAATCACCAGGAGTTATGATGTCACACATGGGTTAGGGATCCGAACACCCCTTAAGGAAAATATAAGAGGTGAATCCTAAGGATAGATGATGTCACATCATAGTTGTGGACCAAAATGCCCCTTTAGGAGGATCTAGGAGGTGAATTCATAGGATGGATAATTTCACACCTAATTTTACAAACGGAATGAATCTGAACTCCCATTTAGGTGGATCCTAGATGTGTGACTCTAGAAGTTATGATATCACACTTGAGTTGTGGATCAGAACGACCATCGAGGCAGATTTGGGAGGTGTATCCCTATGAGTTATGATGTTACACCTGATTTTACCATTTTCATTATTGAACTTCAGGGAGGTGTCCTATGTACCCTTTTTATGATATAGGAATCAAACCCCATGTATTTCATTGCATTAATATTATGTTTTCTAACAAGATCGATCTATTAAATTTAATATCATATGGTAAGGATGCCATTGTCAAGAAAGAAGTGTTTACGAGGGATGGTTTGTGGTTATGCATGAAAGATCCCCTATATGGAAGTTCATCTCATGTGTGTTATACATGAGACATCTTGAGTTTATTGCATAGGGTAATAGTTTTGGGATAATCCCATGTCAATCATACACAGGGTGTCATGTGTTTACTAGATAATGTAATCCAACAATTTAATGTAATGTGATAAAGATGTTGTCATATAGTTTGATTTTATATAAATAAGATGTGTAGATGGGAAATTTTACATAATATATATTAGATGCTATCATGTAATTTAACATCGTATGACTATGATGTGGATTTAGAAAATTTTACGTTATGAAGATCAGACATTTTCATGTTGTTTATCATTTTATGACTAGGATGTGGATCTAGGTTGTTTTATGTTATGTATCTTAGATATTTTTGAGTACTTTAATGTCATATGGATAGGATTTGGATCTATGAAGTTTTGAATTTCGTTTCTCATACATTTTCACACTATTTAATTTCATACGACTATGATGTAGAGTTATGAAGTTTTATTTCATACAGCTCAGACTATGTCATGTAGTTTGACATTGTAAAAGTTTGATGTGATTCTGAGAAGTTTGAAATCATGAAAAACATATGATGGATTGATCAATATTCAAGGGAGACCATGTTATGGTGAGAGGAAGATCTAGAATAGTGAACCTTATCCAATATAGGTTCATAGTTTCCTTAAAATATTCGACCCCTTAGGCTTATGTGACAACAAATCATGAAAATTTGATAGGGAAATTGAGTTTTAACTACCGCAGATGAGTGTTCAATCTAAGGAATTATGTAAAGGCTCTAACTCATAAAAAGAATCATAATTAGGGTACTTATTATTAGGAAAATTAGATGAAGTCATAATAAGAACTTAGAGGAAGGTGTGAAAACATAGAAGGGGTGGTACTAGTCACGTAGGGCTCGAGGTGTAGCTAAACTAGTTCTAAATTGGTATGGAGACCTAGGAACTTGACCTTCATGAAAGGGAGATAGCATAAAGGAGGAACCATAGAGAGGCCTAGGGAGGTGATTCACAAATGTAGGATGTTAACGAAGGGATATATCATGAATATCAGGGTCCTCATAGAGTTTATGTTATTTTCAATGGGGTAATATTTTTGAAACAGGTTTAACCAACCTTGTGGTAAATTAATGGTTCCTAGATTGTGGTAATCTTGAAGGGTATGTACCTCACAAAGGATAGGTGCCTTGAAAAGGCCCAATATCCAAAAGAGGACATTATTCTTCTGCGAATGGAATTAGAATTCATAAATGGTTTCCTCAAATTGGGTTAAGGCTCCCAAGAACACATGGGTGGTGGTTTTACAATGATTGGATACCTTGGGGGATCCATTTTCTCTTACAATAATAATTCCCAAGTGGTTCACAAACGAGGAGTGATATTCAGAAGATGAAAGTTTCAATATCTTGTAAAAATTCAGACATGAGGGTATTTGTAGTATATGGGATACACGATTATTATAGGCATTTATGAAGCAATATGAGATTTGAGATTGGGCAGGGATATGTAATTCTGAATGACAATGTGTAGAGGTTACCGTAAACTCTCCACATGGTCATAAAGATCTCAGAGACTTAGTATTGATGCTTCACAGAGCAAACCATCAAGAAATCACATGATCTAGGACTTAACAAGCATCAACCATTCATGAAGGTGTGTAACTTCATGAAAAGACCATTAGATGTATTTTTGGTTCATTTAAGATCATATTTTCTATAAAACAATTAAAACTTTCTTGATCCCTCTTGTGACACACATATTTTGGAACAGACAAATTCCCCCCATTCATAATTGGAGATGATGAGAAAATATGGGTCAGATTCTAAGGGAAGGCCACTAAAAATGGGAGATTGTTTTCTATTTGTGAAGCCTGTTTGCAAAGAATGGTTTCAATTCCCCGTCGTGATGCCCAATCACAATGCTCAGGGTTGTGTACCTATAAATAGTGAAGGGGTTACCCTTATATGAATCTTGAGAATTTCAATAATAGAAAATCCAATTATCTTTATTAATGAATCCCACCTTTATTATGATAAAATTTTGATTCTGATCCCCATTGTTCACAAAGATCAAAATCTCCATGATCCTATCTCTGTGAACAGTTCTCCACAAATCATGTTCCACAAATTGAATCTTTATAAAATGAATGATGAAAAATCAACCTTCATGAACTGATCTCCCTGAGTAAAGATTCATTAACCAGACCTAGAAAAAACCCTATTTCTTGAATTAAGTGGCTGCTAAAGGAGACAATGATGCTACGATACAGTAGGATGATATGTCTTGGAAGATCATGATTAAAGAGATCATTAGAGTTCCATGGATCATGAATTATCCATTTCAATTATAATTAAATCTCAAAAGGAGTACCCTTTATGTAAGAGGATAACCCTTTATGGGTTTAGACTAAGGGATTAAATATTCATCCTTAAGGCTAGAAGAGACAAGCCTAACTAATTATTCAGGAGCTCAATGGGAATATAAAAATGGTATAGGGATACCAGAGGATATATCATGAAGGATCATGCATCACTTATAATTCATAAAATCTATAATCATGTAAAAAGCATCAATGGGTAGAATCTATAAAATGATACATGCCCCCACAATATGAGATGATTCTCAAGGAAGGTTTGGGGCACCCGCTCATGGGATGGACTGATAATTGGGACCTACACCAGTGTAGTAATATAATGGTCGAATGTGTCTCTAACTATTGGGAATGGACATATTTCCATGAATTTGAGGCCTAGATGAATAATGTAGTGAATTATAATGTTTTATGGGCCTCAAAATGCCACATATACTACCCCAAGATATTGTAATAGAGTTGCTGATCATGTGGGCGCCAGGGAATAACACCTTACATCTACATCAAAAGGATATTGTTATCAACCTATGGGATCTTCACCAGATATGTGGGATCCCAATTCAAGGAGCTATGTATGATTATTTCTTCCCTAAAAAGAAGGTTTAGGAGGAACATGAGTAGGTTCGAGATTTCTCAAGGTCACTATGCATATAGTAAAAGGGATGGGTGAGCATAAGATATGAATAAAGGATATCCCATTCAAGAAGTGGTTCATCTACTTCTTGAAAAAGCTCGTGGACATGCTACATGGAAGGTCACATACATGTCCTGTGATTTTTTAGTGGTGAAAGTATCACTACTACTAGTAGATCTTGGAGGCAAGCCAGTGGAATATGTGGGGTTATAACACAAATCCAAAATATCCAATTGTCATACTAGATGGATTTATATCCACACTGATCTACATATGTATGGTCCCTATGAGGGATGTAAATATAGGCATGCGAATGAGAACCTATATCATGGAGTCCATGTTGGTTATGCGGAAGCACATCGATTTGGTTTTCTTGGTATTGGAAAAGATATACAAGGTGCTCTTCCACATAATATTGGGGAAGAATCCACTATGAATCTGTGGGACCCTACATTTCTTATAAAATTGGGTGGATGAACATATGAGGGGATAAAAATAGGCAAACCCCACCCCCCTCCTACTACCAATTTACGATCAGTGATTCTGAATATCTCTGGGAGTCGCCTTCTCGTGTTGGACCCTATGGATATGATAAAATGTGTTGGTTTGGAGGAGTGATTCTGGTTTCACCTATCCTCCCTTCTAATGGTAATGGTGACTGATGATGGTATAGAGACCATCACGTATTGATTTTAACTCTTATCCTTCAAAAGTGGGGTAATAGTTGTGAGGGTTGACTATTAGCTGATCATTGAGCCTTATAATCCACACTGGTTCACAAAGAGATTTCGATTCTTGCTACAGTTGACTCTAAATGTGTACATAGAGCTTCATCAGATGTTCTACCCTTTGTTCCTATGAAAAATATTGTTTATGCTTACATGAAAGGATGGAAAAGGGAAGAACAAGCTACCAACACCTCTTGCAGCAAAAGACCTCATCCATGAATATGTGTTAAGATGGGAGAGTGCATATCTCAGGATATGTTGAGGCACTAAACCAATCAATAAAATGAAGAAGAATAACGAAATGTGTGGGGATGAGGAAGATTTTTAGTTGGAGAATTTCATGGAGGAAGTGTTGGCCCGGTGGGTAGAGCCGTGGTAGCTGTAGATCCAATAGTTCATAGTCTAACACAAGAAGAGGATGCAGGGAGAGGGGAATCATTAAGCTCGACTCTCCTGGGTGAACTATCGATGAAGGGGGAACATTTGGGGTCGTCTTGAAGGAGAATTTATTAGAATTGAGGAAATTTATGAACCATCCATATATTCCTAGAAACACCATCTTTCAAGAGAGATGGGAATGTTTGGGGCTATTCAGAAAGATCAACAGTCTCCATATAATGTGTTGTCATCTAAAAAGATATGAAATATTCCTCCCAAGACTTGGTCATTCTAGAGTCAACTTCCATGTTCCTTAGGATTATGTGGTCTAGTACATAATAGAGTATTAGGATCTGGTCCACTTTTGGGGAATGGAGTGCTCACTAACTATCTGAGAAGAGGTCTTATTGGGGATGAATTCCTATTCAGAGCACTCATCCAATGGGATAACTTCTCATAAACCTCTTTGGGGAATCTTGGATGAGTCCTAGGGGAGCGATTCCTACTATGAATATCCCGTGGAAGAGGACCATATTGTCTTCTAGGTAATTAATATGATCTCATGTGGTTTAGAAGCTATTTAACCCCTAATAGTATTTTCTAACTCTCTATGTACTTTTTTAGGGATTGGAGAGGATGAAATAGGGTAGGTTCATGATGATCATCAGATAGATAGTGAAGGAGCCTAAACCAATGAAGGAGTGAGAATGAGAGCCCTCCCTGATGTTGTGGTCATGGGAAACCAACCATCAGTTGTGGTGGCACCTATGAATGGGTGGTGATTTGTTGGGGAATACCATAGTCATATGAATTACCCATGAGCTTGTCTAAGCTCCTCACCAAACTTTAGTATTCACCTATGTATTCCCCATTTTTACTTTTTTCCTGCCATTAATTTCTAAATTTGACTAAATCATATTGAAATAGAATTTCATGCAGTGTTCGGGGCTCAATTATAAACCTCAATGTCCAATTTTGTGGTCCTAGAGGCCTATGCGGTGATAGCGGGCACTATTATCCTAAACAAAATGTGCAGGGAGACTATGATGGTTGAACCAACTATATAGAAACCACTAAAAAGTACTTCTGAGACCATTCCATCAATAGAGGGGTCCAGCATGGTTCCTACGATAATGTTGATCAAAGGATTAGTGTTTGAGGATCCAGTCGCAGTGGTGCAATCATAGGTGGATACTGGAGTTGAAGTATTCATGGGGGAGGTGGCCATTGTTCCAATAATTGGGGCATTTGAGTTAACTGTATTAGGTGTTTCCGCCCCTGAATTTATATTAGTGTCGGCTTCAGGATCTACCATTGAGATTTTTCCACTAGTAGGGGTACCCAGGGAGGCTAGTAAATTTTCATATACATCATAGGTGACACAATAAACAATGGAAGAATCTTCTAAAGGTGATGGGGATGGTGAGGATATGTTTCCCCATTTCATCCTACCCATGCCTGAGAATGTTCCGACAGATGATCCGACCACCAATGTTTTGGCGGTCTTACCTCCATATGATCCTACAACGCTTAAATAATTTGAGAATTCTGGCTCAAATTCTATCGAGGAGAACATGTTTGTTCATCGTAAGGCATGTGGGTTCATGAGAACATCATCACCCATAACAAGATAGATGACCTGCCACACTGGGTGGGATCTTTTAGGCATTGGATAGTAAGCCTATGGACTGGTGGGGTGGACTCCAGTGGAATTCATGAACTGGATTGAGCACTACTCATCAAGTGAGTGTGTGTCTAATGGTAGGCACATGACATTTAATAGAAGAAGAAAATGGATAAGGGTTACCAAGTGATTCAGGTAGCTTAAAGGGAGATCATATGCTTGTAAATGTTTGTGCAGGAGCAGTCAGTCGTCACCATTACTGAAGCCGAGATCATAAATCACCTAAAGGCCCAATTAGTGGTGGATGAAGCCAAAGAACTATAAGACACATACCTTGTGGATGATTTCTAGGACATACAGAACCAGACATGTATAAGGACTAAATAATTCTATCCCAAATACAACGAAGAGGCTATTGACCTGGTGTAGCGACAATGGAATCTTGAGGCTACTCAACAGAGGCTGGCTGAGCTTTAGTGCTCAATCGATGAGGTCAACCATTATGGAAATATTTGCAAAGTATAAGTTTTTATGTATGGATGAACCCATAGAATATTTTTTGAATTTCGTTAAATTCCATCATGTTTGAATATATTCTATTATTTGTATCTTATTATATCACATTGACAATACTCATGAGACAACCAATGACCAAGCCATAATCTCACATGAGTCATGCTTGATGTAAGAAGAAATCAATGGACTTGTTATTTCAAAATTATATGAGAGTATCAGATAATCATAAAATTGTCAGGGTATATGTTTGTTGATTGAACACTAGGAATGTTTGGGTCAAGAGGTGATGTGGATAGAGAACGAGGATATTTGAGAATCCATCTTTCTTTTCCAACTCATTCTAGTGCACTAATGGATAAATGTTAAGGGCATTTAATTCTACCTGAAAAATATGTAATAGAGAGTATGAATCATGATGAATAATATATACAACAAATTAGGTGTGTCCAAACATGGTATGATAACCGCAGACCATGTTTGAAAGACAACACCCATTATCATTTTTCCAAGGATGGGGATAGAAAAATTTAGGTTCAACTGCTGACCATGATTAAAACAATAAACCTATCTCAAAATTTTTTCCATGGTCTTTTGGGGTGTGTGCCCAGGATTTTAGGTGAGCCAGTATGGCCAGTATAATGACCCAAGATTGACGTACATGGATATTCCATCATATTTTCGGAATAAACCGGACAATTCATAAACATACGCCTAAGGACCATTTTAGTTTAGTGTCTTCATAAACTTGAAATACATTTATCTAATTTGTTGAATGATCTTAAACATGTACTATAAAGATATTCCAATTTATTACCCCTAACTACATCCATTATTTATAACAACGGGTAGAGAAGAAAAAATAATAAAATGGTGATTTCAGATGCTTTGTATAGGTAAAAAAGGAAGATACCAATCATATCGTAATCACAAGACAAAATAACATAAATATATCATTTTAAAATCAAATCTTTCATATCATAGATCATTATATCAGGTCACGGTATAAATCATATAAGTTCATAAAAAAACATATTCTCATAGAGCATAACATAAGACATGGAATTATTAGAATACACATAAGCATAGAAAATCATTTTTATATTAGTTAAGGATCATTTCATACACCATCACATTGGGAAAAGTCATTTACAAAATATATTTCACTTCTCATTCTATCTCTATATTACTGAGCCATGTTTACTTCCTGTTCCAACTTTGTATTGCTAAAACAATATTATTTTCAGTTCTAGTCGTATATATCTCATGTGATTTACATATTTACCCAATTCATTGGAGGGATATATATGTCCCACCCATCACATAATACAAACTATAAATATGTGTTCCAAAAAAAAACAAAAAACATTCATCATATTTGTGGAGATGAAAATAAATGGGTTTCATAAACATCATTCAATCATAACATATCCCATGGAAAAAAATGGGTTTCATTAAGATAATTCGATCGTAAACATAACCAAACATATGAATAATATAGATATCATCCTTGAAAAATATCTCCATTAAAACATAAGTAAAATTTGGGATATCATATTTTAATAATTCTTGAGGAAAATATCATTTCTTCTTGGAAAATGTTTTCTTTCCAAAAATCCGACATAATTATAAAATAAAAAATTTTCATTGGAAGTTACCTTTTAATATTTTAAGGTAAAATTCATATTATTATGGAATCATTATAACATATAAATCATTTCATGTCATATAAGTTAAAAAACATTCTTCTAATACTTTTTCTAGAAAAGTCCGAATATACCTTGTTATAAAAGAGACAAAAAGATTCATTTCAAACCATTTAGTAAAAATTTACACATGGGTAAAAATGAATTTAAAATATTTTATAAGAAGATTAAAAAATATTTTGGAATAAAATTTTAAAAAACTTGGATGTGGAAGATAAATATACCCCAATAAATACTTACTTATAAACAATATCTTATAATAACGAGATTGTGAAATTAACCCTTACCTTATTTATAGGTTTATTTGTACACATCAAAAAATAATTTTTAATAGATTAAATAATTTTATTAAGTTATTATAGAACCATATTTATATTTATTATATCATATATGATAATATTATAACTTGTTTAAAAATATTTCATTATTACATATCTTTGGGGTGTTAACTGATTCATTTTCTTATGCATGTTTTGTTGTATATGTTTCGGTTCTTGCACATAGAATATAGTCTTATAAATTCCATAATTATATTAAGGTAATATATATCATATTATACATTCTATAAATTTATTTAATCATTCATTAATGTAGATCATTGATAATGAATCACATCACTTCGTGGAGAAGGTAAGATCTATGTACGCACGAGCGATGATATCATTCCCTTAATTGTGAAATTTTATGGAATTTTATGGTGTTTATATTATTCCAAAATCAATATCATGTTATAATCATAATATTTATTCACTGTTTTCATCATTACACCCACCCAACTAAATTGGTAATGAAAGACATGTTACACCATGGTGTGGAGACGGTAGGTCGTACGTACAAACATGTGGTGATTTCATTTTTCATAGCACAGATGGAAGATAATAACATCTAAGAATATATATGATACTTGATTTATCATTTTATAATGAAAAAACCAATTAATAGGAAGTATTAGAATAAATTGTATTGAGATAGTTGGTAAAGAAGATCACCTCTTCTTCAGCGAGATCCATCTAGATCTCTTATTAGGGACACTAATGTTTTTATTTTGAGAAGAAGAGAACCTATATAATATGGATAGGAAATTTTATAAAAGAAATGTTCAGGGGATGAATGATCTTGAAGGATAAACGTGATATGAATTAGTGGGAGAGGAGGTTAAATTTTATAATTGATGTGGGGACACTTTTGGAATTTGAAAAAAAAATTAATTTATAATAAATTCAATATCAATCCAAATACTTCAAAAAGGCCATGGATTAGAATCCAGGATAAGATAATTTTGTAATATCATCACATAATATATTTTTGAAAAGTATTGATATTTTATAAACCTTATCATTTTAATTAAACCTTAGTTACCTTAATTTAATTTTAGCTAAAGTAAAAACTTTATCATTACTAAAAGGTTATAATTTTTACGTATGTGGTGTCAAATAGACTATAGATGAACAAGTAAGAATATTTTATACCATATTATAATTATTTGTTATTTTAAATATGTTTTATGATTTCTAAATAATTTAATAAATCATTATTTTGATAAAATATCAATAGTGACTGTTCGGACACTATTCATTTCATAGATTTTTTTCAAAATCAGGATAAAAAAGTTAACTTCGACAAAAATATTTTATTATATCCCTAAGAGGTCAAGGTAATATATAAAATTAGTTGTTTAAATTAATAATGAAAATGATATTTATTTTAATATTATTAATATCATTAATTAGATTGATTCATTAATTAAATAATTACTGCATCATTGTTGTTAAACCTATTAAGGTAATTATTTGTCCCCTAAAAATTATAAACAAATATCCCGGAATAATATAAATTTATTAGATTTAAAATTAATAATAATTTTCTAAAAACACTTCTGGACAACAATATATTAAAATAATATATTAATTAAATTATTATAGTGTGAAAAACTTTATTCCATTTAAATAAAATATTACAAGGGTCTCAAATCCTTGTGAATTAAAATGGTCATTAATTAGACACTTGGAAAATCATATATGAGATGTAAACATTAAGAAAGAATTATCCATAATTTTGGGTCACATAAAAGTTCTTATAATTTTTTTTAAAATCATTTTATTTATTTTTCTCTACTTGAACAAGCACTGTATCAACGATATATAAGCTTTTAAGGTAATTATTTATTTACTAGAAATTAAAAATAAAATACCCAAATAAAGAAAAATATTTTAGATTTCAAATTATAATTTATAATATAATTTATCTTTTGTATAACTCTACATTAATTTCATATATATATTAACATTTGAGTATGACATCTTCATATTTTCGTTAAATAAATATAACAAATGTATTACTCTCATCCAAGTGGCCTCAAAAGTGTATAATTTTGGCCTAGGATTGATTTTGGTCAATAAACACTCATCCAAGGAAACTAGAAAATTTTTAATAATATTTTTATAATATTTATAATATTATTTTAAATCGTAATTACCTGATTTTATCTTTTACAATGTCAAAAAAAACTTATCTAATTTACTATTTATATTGCCTATAAATAAATGAAGAATATTTAAATAATTTTAACCCACTGACTAAAAATATGGAATCCATTTTTTCAAAATTAAAAATACAACAGTTGTAGAAACTAATTTAAAATTAATCACATTGATGGGGTGAGAAAACGAGTTGTTAATGTTAAAATATGAAAAATATTGAAACATTTTTATATCTAAATTAAATTTAAAATTGATTCTAATGACCTATATTGTATTAAATGAAAAAAATATAATAAAATTATACATTGAAACCAATCAAAAATATAATTTAATATAATAAATTATTTCGATGAAAAGGTTATTTTTTTAATTAAACTTTAATATTTTTTACTATTCATCAAAATATGAAACATATGAGAAAAATACCAAACATTACACCAAAGTAATTTTTTTATATTTAAATTTAAAATAACATATTTTTTTCAAATATGATACATTAAATTGGCAAAAAATGGATTTAAAATGGCTTTTCCATTAAAAGGTGATTAAATTACCCTTTTAAATAATAGAGGTATTTATGCATAAATTTGATTGTTTCTTGTCTTATGCCTATAAAATATATTTGATAAATATAAAAAATAATTTATTGAATATATAAAATATATCTTTAATTAATATCATCTCTAATTTTAATTTAATTTATTTTATTAGTACATAACGACTTTGGGAGAATAAAAATAATAATATTTACTTTATAATCAATTGGTGTACATTATCATTTCTAATTAATTGGTAACCAATGAATTAATCTTATAAAAAATATATTTTCATAATTTATTCAATACATTTAATAAATTCTAATTTAACGGTAATGTTATATCTTATTATATTAAATTTTAATATTTTAATAATATAATTTTGTTTTGTAAAACATGGTCTTGTGTGTAATGAAAAATATTGAAAGAACACTAAATTGTGTGCAACAGAATTCAATAATAGTGTTGTATATACTTGAAGCTAATATTAGTGTTTCATATAACACAACCATGACTTGGTGTTGCATATAAAGAAATAATAACATGGTTATTTTATATAACACAAGTTATATTCTGTGTTGTGTGAAATGAAATCTATCAAAAAGAATAAATTAAATCGAAAAAATATATTTTCCAAAATCTTGTGGTGTTACATTCTACCCCCCCTTAAAATGGATTTTTTCCTCTAAATATTTAATGGTTATCAATGGTTTAGTACTTGAAACATACATTCATATAAACCAACATCATAAAAATGAATACTAAAACTTCATTTTAATAAGGAACATTTGAAACATAATGGTCACCCAAATTAACTCATAACACGGTTTCCACATAGGATAACATAGGTGGGAAGTGAAAACATATACATGGATGAAAAATCTAACCATCATGTTCTAATAGAGTAATAGAGAACACGATTAGGAGAAAGTTAACAATCAGAAAGTAATAAATCTACAATGATCTAAGGGGCCATTTGATTTATTGGAAAAGAAGGTACTAGGATATCCTTTTTTGTTTCATGATCATTTCCATATATTTGAATAATTTTTATTAGAGGAACTAATTACATAATTTTATTACATTTAATAATCATAATGTCATCCTTTCATTATGACTTGATCAATTTACACTTCATCTCTTATTTTGAAAAATGAAGATGAATTTTTAATTATTGAAGAATTATAAGATCATGAGATTCATATAATGATAGGATATTCCATCTGTCTTAACAAAAAAAGGTTATCACATGTGGACAAATTTTCCTAAATCTTCATATGGAAAGATTATAATTTAATCTCTAAAACTTTTAACAATTTCATATATGGTAAATTTTATGATCATTCTAGAATCCAAATATTTCAAAAGGAGGTAACTAAATTTCCATATTCAAATTATCATTATTCCCCCTAACAACATGAGATAGATCCTAATTATCACACACCAAACATGTGAAAACTATTAGCATATATTCTCTATAAACTTGATAATAACCTAAATTACCATAAAAATAGTGTAAACATGCATTCTTTCAAAAATTAACTCTTTACACCTTCCATTAATCCAAAAAATTATATAAATTCAGTCCAGAATATCATAAACCAATTTTTCATTATATCAGTCACATAATTATTAATACTATAAAAAATCTTTTTATTTCATTTTCCCACCATTATGAATATATTAAGGGATATTCTTCCCTTAATCACGAGTTTTACAAAAATATCTCAATATCATTTCATGGTTTCCAGCACTATTTGACATATGATTTCAAATCCTTAAGGAAAAAATATAGTTGATTAACTATTAGATACTTCATTATTCTGTACAACCATAAAATTAATTTTATAACAACATTCATGAATACCAATTCATAAACACTCAGTGATTCCACCACTTCGTTATCATACTACAAATCACCAAGAGTGAGTGCATGACATTTACTTTTGATTCTTTCCTTAAGAGGTTGGTGACATTGATCATCATCGATAACTCTTGGATTATGGATTTGGTTAGAATAATTCCAATTTTCCTTGCACAAAAAACATTGAAGTGTGGGAGGATAATTCTATGTGACCTTTTCTCTTTTAATGTCCTTATCTTTCATTTTCCCATTACATTGACAGTCAGTTTCCTGATGACCTTCTTTACCACACTTGAAACATATACCAATCCCCTTAATATAGTCTCCACCATGTGTCGTTCCACACATTGAACATAAGGAAACACACATCTTCTTTTCACCGTGGTTTTTATAAATTCATTTAAAATCCACCTTCTGTTTCTTGTAAAAATCATGATATTAATATGAAACTCCAACTTCTATTTCTACGTCGGCAGCACAACACAAAATATCGTCATAGATAAAGAAGTCTTGTATGTTTAATGCTCTTTGATGATATAGTTTTGAACCACTGGAGAATCGATCATCCTTATAATCAGGTGAGATGATAATGCCAGAATCATACCTCACAAGTATTTTAAAATTTTCATTGTAGGTACTAACAGGTTCATCATCATTTTTCATAAGCTCAAGGAACTCATTTTCCATCTTTGTGCAAAGAATAATAGGAAAGTAATTATTGAAAAATATGTTCTTGAACTAATAATAATCCATGGATTCAATTTAAACTTGACGCCTCATATTGTTAATTAGATTCCACTACTATCCCTCTTCATCTTCTAACTGATAAATAGATAGAATAAATTTCTCATTTTTTTAATACTGTAGAATATATAAGTTATTTTTATTGTATTCATCCATTTTTCATAAATAATTGGATTAGAGGACCTGCTAAAAGATGGTGGATATTGCATCATGAAGGATTTAACAAAATTTTGTTCCCTCCGTTGCTCATTTGGAAGTCCATCGTGATTCATAGATTTAGAGAGCTAGGTGAGTAGAGTATTGAGATTTTTCATTCCATATCCCATGGAATTATGTTTCTTAGAAGGATAATAATTTCATTTTACATTTTTATTTATATTAACACGGTTCCTTAGGGATCAAACCATTTACCAAAACCAGAAATCATAGTGTCAGTAACACAGATTATAATGGTAGAACCACATAATCAAGGGAAATTAATTATAAAATTTTAATTCATGACACCTTGTGAATTTTCCATGATTAATAATGATCTAAATAAAACACTAGTATTATAAACTATACGTATACTTATCCTCAGGATTCTTATAAAGGTCTTCTTATCATAGTTTCCAAATGTTAACTAAAACATCACTCTGATACCAACTATAACAACCCAAGCATGAAATACATGGACATTACATCATACGTTCATAATAAACCATACATTACACAAAAAACTCCCTAATTTCATTTTACTTTAGTTCCTTTGGAAACATAGAACACATTCATCTAATTTTTTGAATGATCATAAACATATCCTATAAAGAACTTCCACTTTAGTACCCCTACCTATAACCTTTGTTTATAACCTGGGGTAGAGAATAAATAATAAAAGGGTGATATTAGATGCTTAGTAAATCTAAAAAAGGGATATATCAATCATATAATAATCATAAGACATAATAACATAATCATATAATTTCATAATCAAATGATTCATATCAAATATCATGATATTACCTCATGGGTAAAATCATAAAAGTTCATCAAAGAACATATTCTCATAGAGTATAACGTATGACATAGAATTTGTAGCATACACTTAAGAATAGAAAATCAGACCCATATTATTCAAGTCTTGTTTAAAATACTATCATAGTGGAAAATATCCTTTATTGAACCGAGTTCACTCCTCATTTAAACCCTGTATTACTGATCAATATTTACTTCCCATTACAACCCTGTATTACTAAATTGAGATCATTTCCCATTCCAATAATATATATCTCATGATATATAAATCATTAACCAATGAATTGGATGGAGATATGGGTACCACCCATCACATAATTAATATAATACATATGTGTTCCACAATAAAAAAAATCATTCCTCACTTTAGAACCCATGAAAAGAAATTTGTTTCATAAAAATCAATCAATCATAAAATAACCCATGAAAGGAAATAGCTTTCATAAATATCATTCCATAATAAAAACAAACAAATTCGAATAATAATGGTAGAGTCCTATAAAATTATCCCCATTAAAACATAAGTAAAATTTGGGATATCAATTGAATATAATTCTAGAGGAAATTATCCTTTCTTCTTTGAAAATGTTTTATTTTCCTAAAATTTTTGTTAATTTTAAAAGAAAATATTTTATTTGAAAATAATCTTTTAATATTATAAGTTAAACTTCATGTAATGATGGTGTTTGGAAAACATAAAAATAATTTTATTCCATATAAGTTAAAAAACATTCTTCTCATACTTTTTTCAGAAAAGTAAAAAATTACCACGTTACGAAAATGAATAAAGGATTAATTTTAAACAATGTAGTATATATTTAAACATGGGTAAAATTTATTTAAAATTTTTTTAGAATAATTGTAAAAAAAATGGAATTAATTTTTAAGAAACATGTATGTGGAAGATAAATACACCCCAGTAAATACTTATGAATAAACAATATCGAATAACAATGAGATTTTGAAATTAAGCCTTACCTTAGGTTTGAGATCCTTTGTATATATAAAAAACTTCTCTATAATGGATTAAAGAATATTATTAAATTATTCTAAAACAATATTTATATTTATTATTTCATATATGATCATATTATCACCCATTTAATAATATTTCATTACTACTCTTTTTTTAGGTGTTAACTACTTCATTTTATTATGCATTTTTGTCATATATCATCCATTTCATGCACATAGAATATATTTGTTTGACATACAGAATGATAATAAGGTAATATTTTTCATATTATTCATTCTATACATTTATATAATCATTCTTTAGTGGAAATTATGGAGGATGAATCACATCATATCAGGGAGACTGTAGGCTATACGTACGCATGAGCGATGCCGTCATTCCATTAATTGGGAAATGTTATTTAAGTGGATAGTTTATATATTATCACATAATAAATATCATTTTATAATAATCATATATATTTATTATTTCTATCATTACATCCATCCAAATAAAGTGATGATGAAAAACAGATTACACCATGGCGTGGAGACGGTAGGCCATACGTACGCACACATGGTAATTTAGTTTGTCATAGAATTGTTAGAAGAAAATAAAATCATATAATATATTTGATATTGGATTAATTAATTTATAATGAGAATAAAAAAGTAATATAAAGTAGAAGAATACAATATCTTCAAAGAGTCGGTAAAGGAGATTACCTCTTCTTCGGTGAGCTCCCTCTATATCTCCTCTTAGGGACACAAGAGTTTGTATTTTGAGAAGACCATCACCTCTAGAATGTGTATTTGGAATATTATATGGTAAATGGTTAGGGTATTTATGATATTGAATGCTCAAATTTATGTCAATAAGTGTAGGAGGATGATCCCTTTTATAATTGAGGTGGGAGTAGTTTTAGAATTTCTAAAAATATTAATGAATAATAATTTCCATCTCAATAAAAATTAATCTATATGGAAATGGAATCGAATCTAAGAAGATATAATGATTTAATATAATCTAACAATTTATTTTTTACAAGTCTTGATATTTTTGTAAACCACATCATTTTAATTAACCCTTTGTTAACATTTTTAAATTTAACTATAGTAACAACTTTTTCAATATTAAAATTTTGTAATTTTTTCGTATGTGTTATAAATTACACAATAAATGAAAAACATAGAACATTTTAGACCATATTAAAATTTGTTTTAATTTTTAAATATTTTATTTATAATTTTAAATAATGTAATAAAACATTATTTTGGTAAAATATCAACAGTGTCTATTTAGACACTATTGTATTATTGGATTTTTAAAAACATTAAGATAACATTTTATCATTGTAAAAACTATTTTATTATATCACTATAAGATTAAGGTAATATAGAAAATTCATTGGTTACAATAATTAACTAAAATGTTGTTTATTTTTAATATTTTGTATGATTGATTTTATTTGTTCATTAATTAAATAATTACAACATCATCGTTGTTAAAGGCATTATGGTAATTATTTGTTCCATAAAAATTATAAATAAATTTCTATGAAAATGATAATTTTATTATCTATAAAATTAAATTTTATATTCTGAAAAAATTTCTAGAAAACCTTATATTAAAATATAATATTAATTAAAAACCTATAGTGTGAACAATTTAACATCATTTTAAATATTATATTATAAGTGTCTTCTTCATATCCATATCACTCCAAATGGTCATTAATTTGACTATTGGACAACTATGGAAGATATGTAAACAACAAAAAAGATATATCCATGTTTTTGGGTAATCGTTTAGTTCTTATAATTTTACTTAAAATTATTTTATTTATTTTTCTTCTTCTTGAACAAGCACTGCATCTGCATTGTATTATCCATTAATGTAATTATTTTTTTCTTTAAAATAAAAGAAATATACCCCAATAAATTATAATTTTGTCTAATTAAAATTATTATTTATAGTGTAATTTATCTTCTCTATGATTATTTATTAAAAATTCATCAGTTATTAAAAATTTAGTATGAAATATTTAACTTTTCTTAAAATAAAATTTAATAAATTACTTAATCTTATCCAAGTGGCTTTAAAAGGGTATAATTTATTACAAATACTTATTTTAGTCAAAACACACTCATAAAAGGAAAATAAAATAAGTTCTATGTTAATTTTATACTATTTGTAATATTATGTTTACCCCTAATTACCCTATTTTACCTTTTACCATGTTAATAATAAATTACTAAAGTTGCTATCCATAATGCATAAATATAAAAGAAACCTGTTTAAATAATTTCTACCCACTTATTACAAATATATAATCCATTTTTATTGAATTTAGTAATTATTATTTTAGCAATTAATTTATAATTAATCGTGTTGACAGGATGAGAAAATTGGGTTTAAAGTTAAAACATGCAAAAGATTGAAACATTTTTATATCTAAATTCAATGTAAAATTAATTCCTATGACCTACACTGGATTCATGGATAAAATATAATAATATAATTATACTTTAAAATGAATCAAAAATATAATAGAACACTATATATTAAGATGACAAAAAAAGTTGTCTTCAATTAAAATTTAATATTTTTTCCTATTTATCAAAACATGAAACCTATCAGAAAAATACCAAAAATTTGACCAATGTAAATTTTTATATTTTTATTTAACATAATAAGTTAATTTTTTCAAATATAATATATAAAATTTTAAAAAATCAGATTTAAAAAGGGTTCTCTATTAAAAGGTGATAAAATTACCCTTTGGAAGAATATAGGGTTTTATCCATGTAATTAGGTGGGTTCTTATCTTATGCCAATAAAATCTATTAGATAAATATAAATAATATTTTATTTAGTATATAATATATATAATTCATTAATATCATTCACTAATTATAATTTATTTAATTTATTAAGACATAACGACTTTGGGTGCATAAAAATAAAAATATTTCCTTTATAATCAATTGGTTTATATTTTAATTTCGAATTAATTGGTAACCAATTAATTCATCATTTAAACCATATATTTTCAAAAGTTTGTCAATAATAGTAATAAATTCTAATTTAACATCTAGTTTATATGTTATTATATTGAAAAATAATATTTAAATAATATATTTGTGTTATCTAAAACCCAGTCTTGCGTGTAACAAAAGCTGTCAAAAGAACTCAACATTGTGTGTATGACAATACATTAATAGTGTTTCATATACTACAAGATAATCTAAGTGTTGTGAATGACGAAATCTTGAATCAATGTTTTTTATAAATGAATAATATATTATTTTATATAAAATTAGATACATTTAGTGTCATTTGAAATGAAACATATCAAAATGATTAAATTAACTCCAAAAAATATTTCATAAAATATTGGTGTGTTACATCAAGACACCATTTCTATCAAGGGGGTCCCATTCAGATGTGAAAGAGGACAGGGATCCAAACAAGGGGACATGATAATTATCTTGATAATGTTATATAATGTTATAATGGACTTCAACCCTCTTCTAATTATTCCATTATGACTTATAGCATATTAGGTAGGAGTATCATTCTAAAAAAATGTCAAATTTATCATCCAGTGGGGGAATATTCACATATGTCGAGTGATGAATGAAGAAAATGAACGATGTGGTAGGTGAAAACACCAAAGGAATGAGAATTTCAAGAAAGGGCACAAGATTCTCTTTAGTTGTATAGAATGTAATTTATGGAAGATATATAATTTAATTTTTTTATAGTGAGGATTCTAAATATGAATTTTAACATTGAATGGTGAGGATTTTGGACTCACAGTTTATTATTTTATTGTGAAGACATTGAACATGTATTTTAACATCGTACAATGAGGATAATATATCAATCATTTTTTCATTGTGTGATTGTGACATTGGAACCGACTTGAATGGAACCCACCCATCCAATGTGGTGGGATCCATAGATGGGTAGAACAATGGGGGTGATATCTATATGGTCCTATAAGAAAAAGGTATATTTAGACGACCTTTTGGAAAGAAGAGGAATTTTGGTTGAGTCACACACTATTTAAGATTATGATGCTTGGACATGAACTCGTAGTTTATGTTCTAGAGTCTGGACCATGGGTTCTTGACTCTTAGTTTAAGGTCATGGAGTTTAGACCATAGTACACCCCAAAGCATTTTGTATGGAATGCAAGAGTAATAACCCAATGTGAAAGGAGGTCCAAGGGTGGCCCAAGGATATATGAAACATAAAGGGTAGGGTGAAAATTGTTTAAGGTCATGATTATTGGACATAGGATCTTAATTTAAGGCCATAGAGTTCAGACCGATTGAAAATATTTTAAGGTCATAATTTTTGAACCATGGATTTTAGTTTAAGGTCATAAAACCTAGTCCATGGTGGGGCATGTATCAAATAGATTGGTGTTGTGTGGAAGATTAATAATCATATTTTAATTGAGGTCAAGAAATAACCACTTCCCCACAACACATTCCTATGGGACTCTCACACATTTTAATGTAATTATGCCTGTACTCGGGCTCATAGATTAAGGTCATAGAGTTCATACCAGTGGTGCTTGGGTGTCTCAACACTATTTGAGGAAAAACCCATTATAACTCTTAAGCCTATGTGATCAATGTTTAGTGTGGGAAACAAGGATAAGTATGGAGATCATGTTACTTATAGGGGAGAACATGATGAGCGGCTAAAATGGACAACAAATTCCATGAGGGAGACTATGAATTTAAATTGTTGGATAGTGAGTGAGGATACTAACTAATTTATGGGGGACAATTGTTAACCATGTTCTAAAATCCTGTTCATTACCCTCATTGGATAGAGATGGTAAAAAAAATGCAATATCAACTGTTGAACAAGTTCCAAACACTAGATCTGCTATTTTTATCAAATATCCTTCGAGGCGTGAGCCCAATATAGTAGGTGATCCAATGTGGAATGAGACAATTATGTTAGATATCCCATCTCGATTAAGAGGATGATTATATGAATTATGGAAAGTGAGAACCACTTAAGATAAATAGAAGCATATCTCATAGGGGAAAGACCTTGAGTGAGCTAGTTTAATGTTTGGTCTCAAGATGAAATATCTGGGAATCACTATACATCCCATGAGGATGGGAATTAAGCCACACATATTCCTAGAACATTGTGTGGTAAGAGGACAACATTGGTGGAGTGACATCCTCTCTTATAAGGGTGTGGAATCATCCCATATCAAAATAGGATGCATCCCGGTTCTATACAGGGTATTAAATGAAATACAATAATTATCATGTGATGCATCCTATGTTTGTTTAATAGTTTAACATCATCCACTAGAAAGGTTGGGATTAGCAGTTTAATGTTGTACAATATAGACTAGGGATTTTATTTTATTTAAGTCATACAGTTTAGACTGTAGGGTCATCCAACATATAATTTACCAAATGGGAGCATGGTTTTCAAAAAAGAGACGTTCATAGCCCAAAATAATGATAAAATGACATTAATTAATGGAATAAGGTACCCTCTAACACAGAAAACATGAAAAATCATACCCCAGGTTAATATCACAGTATTGGGGAAGGAAATTCCCTACGATAAGTTTCAAAAGAGACTGGGCTAAGGATAAGATATAAAGGCATCACTATGTGTCTCATGAGGATAAGAATAAAGCCAACCATAGTTCTAGAACACTACATGGTAGGAGTACAATGCCGGTGGATTCTACCCTCTCGAATGAGGATATTTTATCTTCTCATAATAGGGTATGAGGAATCCAAAATTTATATAGGGTAAGGCGTTTGGTCATCTGATACTTATGGTATGGGGTATCCCAATTTGATATAGTGTAAGGCTATATTTTAGAATCGCATGTTGAGGATATGGGTATTTATTCATCCCATACATGTCATATGAGGTATCCCAATTTGACATAGGAAAAACATCTCTCATTAAAAGGAATCCCAATTCTATATTAGGTAGGGCTATGATTTAACATTATGTGTTGAGGAAATGTTGTATAGGGACAATACCATGATCCACCCACTGTTTCCTTCCTCATTGTAGGATATTAGGTAATCATGAACCACATATGGGTCCTTGAAAATTTATGGGGATTTTTTGGGGTAATAACACCGCATGTAATAGATGGGTTTGCAAAAAAATTGTTTTTTGTCAGGATGATAGAAAGTCTATGTGTGACTACATATCCCATGATGATGGGAATAAAGCCACATGTAATTATGGGGATAGGGTGGAGGCATGGCCTTGATAAAACACTAGGTAAGAAGTAAACCATGGAAATAAATGGTGAATACACACAGTTTAGGGTCATAATTCTTGAACCAGGGGCAACAAGTTTAAATTCACGATGCTTAGAATTAGGGAAAATGTTCATTTTAATGGAATTTGTGTGGAAAGATATAGGTATAACTAAATTTCAAAGGATGTAATAAATAACCTCATACCACAAAATAACTAGTAAAAAATGTTACATAGTTTAATGTTGTAATTCATTGACTGAGGTGAAGGTGGAAAATATTCTAAAGTTAAGATTCCTAGACCAGGGTGATGTTTTTCCCAAGGGTATTAGTGTGTAAAAAAATGTTAAGACACAATGTGAAAGGAGACAAGGAGGCTTGTGTACCGTATGCACAACTTGGGATGAACTAAACATAGTTTAAGGTCATGATTCTTGGACCATAAATATGGAAAAGGGGCCAATGGGTTGATAAATCTATGGATGGGCCTGAAGATAGAATGTTTCCACATCTATACATACCCAATGAGGATGGGAATCAATATACATGTTGTTTTTGAACATGGTGTGGTTGGAGTCCAACACCGGTAGTGGGGGAAATCCTATTTGATTAAGTAATTGCAAAGCCCCACTATTTTCATAGTGAATTATGGGATTATGACACTAGGTTAGGTTATCTTTTTCGTCTCATATTGAATGAGGTGTATCGATTTAAGATTATTTAAAGTGTTTTGACCATATCACACTTACCACATGATGCATACCAGTTTAATATGGGATAAAATCATCTCTCATTGAGAGGTAACAATGTTTTATTTGGGGAAAATTCTTAGTTTAATGTTGTGCACTATGGAAATTGGGATTTTTAGTTTATATTTATACCACTCAGACTATAGAGGATGGAAATAGGTTATGTTCATAATTCAAGGACTCTTGAAAATACTTTAATGTCATATTTCATAGACCATATGGTGGATATTACTTTACAGCCTCAATGACCATACCACTTACAAATAGTTCAGGGTTGTACTACATGGAGTATAGGATGGCTATTAGTTTAAGGTCATGAATCTTGGACCGTTTACGAATAGTTTAGGTTTATTTTGCATGAATCATAGTTTAGAACCACAAATTAATATATATAGTGTGTAAAATTAATATAACCAAACTGAATTGAGGGATAAGGAGGCTAAAATCCACACAACACATTATGAGGATGACTCACACAAAGTTTAATGTCGCGATTCTTAGACTTGTACATTGAGTTTAAGATCATGAAGTTTAGAGCATGGTAAATATTTTAAGGTCATAATTTTTAGACAATTGAAAATAGTTTAAGATCATATTGTAAGGACCATATAGGGGCTATTAGTTTATGGTCTTAAAGCCCAGACTATTATTCAATGCAGTTTAATGTCATAAAGTGAGGATGAGTGGTTTCCCTCATGTGATGTACTAATTGAGGAGATTAGAGTTGGTAGAAGGTTTGATATGCTCTCTATCCATAGTGATAAAAGAGTATGATCCATTGGAATAAAAATTATTAAGGATATAAGATCCTTCTCTCGTGGTATCCAACTTTTTTGGCTTTATTTAGATATCATTGTTGTTCTTTGATCTAGTACCATATCACATTGGAGGAAGGAGAGGAGGAAAAAATTCTGGTTGAACACTCACTATCTTATTTTGGTGCCTCTTTAAATTGTTCAATTTCTGGATAACTTTATCATAGAAGGATTCTAACTCATCTAGATGGGATTATTTACATTAATTTAGGCCAATATTTTTCATAAAAAATTATTTCAAAGCAACCACATGTGAATATCAATGGGTAATAATGCCTCTTTTCCATAAACCAGGGAATATGGGGTCACCATGATGTAATAAGGATTCTTATTTAGATAGTCCTAGAGGGTGTTGCATAGATTTTACAACAAAATAATTTTGTTTTGTACCACTATTTTTTAAAAGACATTATAGAGGGTCATATTAATTCCTTGATCTACACATTTTCTTATGCATGGTAGTATGAAGTATGGTTAGACCAGATGTTGTACTTGTCTAACAACATATTCATCTCCAAATCCCAAATGTTGGTTTAATTTTAATTAATAATAGTGTGATGAACTCAAAATTAGTTAATGATGTGGGAGATCATGAACATGATCACAGACTAGGATTTTACCTCTTTGATAGGAATTTCTCCCACTCACTTGTAGAATTAGTCTGTTATGTTCATAATGAAAATGTACCAGTGAATTTTACCTATAGGTTATGGTCTTATGATGTTATGTCCCCATAATTAAAGGGGAAAATAATACATTGTGGTGTGGAGAAGATCCAATTGTCAATGCATAAAGTGGGAAAGATCTGAAACACATGAAAACTCTTGGGAAACTTGATGTAGTCATCAAACATGGGGGGTCAAAAATAACCTAACCTCTGAATCTAGTGAGATACCTTTAACCCTACTAGATGGGAAACATAGGACCCGGAATGGATGTCTTGAATGAGTTGAGTTATCTCACATTCTTGGATGCAATAGAGGATAACTCCATCATACCCATGTCTGTATAGGGTCTTCTCAGGACTTCAGTCTCTCTAGAGGGTAAACTATGTTTTGCGCTGGCAAATTTTCCCACGATCATCTTGATCTAAAAATAGGATGTTTCACTATAAATAATAAATGAATAGAGTTGTCCAGTATAAAAATTACTATATTGTGGGGGAACCAGAGGGTCCTTGCATAGAAGAATTAGCAGAAAAAATGGTTTAACTATTTTCTATAATCATCATCTGCAATGGGGGGGGGGTGATGAACCTCTGATGTGTCACATAGATAATTAGGTCATCCTGGGTAGGCTCTATCAAGGAATCAACAAAACTGGACAGGGACGCATCTCAAACATTCTGTGAATGAGGCACATGAGTCACATATTTATGAGTATAAAACTGGGTTAACCGGCTGGTGGGTACACTCTGGATGGGTTGAAAGCTATTTCTTTTTGATGATGTAGTCACCATTGACATATTTGACTACTAGTTTGAGTCTCCCTTCACATGTAAGTAGGAAAGTCATTATCGAGTTCTAACTCAAGAACAATAATGAGAAACTGATACTTTTCATTGTTGTTATTGTAGAATTCTGAAAACATGATAGATTAGGGTTGGATGGCATGTGTAGCATTAAAAAAGACGATCCTTAGGCCTAATTTGTTGAGTTTGGAATTTTTGAGCCTCATACGGGTTATAATCTAGGAGGAACCATTGGAATGAATCCACCAACACAATAAAACCAAATCTACTAGGAAGATAACCTCCTCTGATAAATTCATATCGAAGGGTAGTTCTTTAGGGGTTGTATGAGAGCCAAGAAGTCTATATGTTCATACCATTTGACATCCTTCTATAGGAAAAATCATCTATCAAACTATAGGAGGATCACCGCCCAATGTTCCAATCATCCCTTCAACATGAAGAGATTGAAAATATACATCAATTGGTCCACTAAGGACACCAACTATATCTCATGATGCTGCAGATAATGCCACAACTTCTGTACTGTGAAAACAAGCATGGGGTAGATCTTCTCGATTATATAGTATCTAGTCTCTATGTCAAAGAGATTATTAATGACATAGTATAAATTTTTTTCTCTTCCCTCATTGTTTTTCTGGGTGAGAAGGGATCCAAGGGACTATTCCAGGGTAGTCACATAGATGACCAAAGTCTTTTTAGAGAATGGTGTAATCAGAACCATAGGTTGTAGAAGATACTTCTTGATATCCTCAAATTTGGTCTCATACTCTTCATCCCACCGGTAGAGGATTCATTTCTTCATGATCCTTGAGAAGGGATTAAACTTTCCAGTTTTATTTGTGATAAATAAGATTACGTAGGCTAAGTGGCCTTGGAGGCCCCAAAATAGTTGGATGATTCTTAAGGGAGGCATTTGGTTGATGCCCTTGATCTTCTCTAGTTTAATCTAAATTCTTCTATACTCTATAAAAAATCTAATATATTTACAAATGGTAACTCTGAATGCACAATTCAAGGGGTTCAACATCAAATGTTAAGAACAAAATAATCCAAACACATTCTCTAGTTTCTTGAGATGGTGCTAACACATGCGAGATTTGACCACCATGTTATCCATACAACATTCCACCAATGTAATGAGAATTGGTTTCAATATATGTTGCATGGATAGAAGATAAGTGGTCTTATAGTTCTTTAACCCAAAGGGAATCACCTGATATAAAAAATTCTATTGTGGTTCCTTAAAGGAGATGGAATCATCATCCTCATGGGCCATTAGGATTTGGTTATACCCATAGTATCCCTCCATGAAGAAGAGGGCCTAGAACCCTATTTCAGCATTGATCGATATCGTTTTCACTATAATGGGAAATTCATCCTTTATAAAATGATATTTGAGTTTCTAGAAGTTTATAATTACACTAATATTCCCATTCCTATTCACGATTGGGATGATTATGTCTATAAATCTCGGTACTAGACTTCCCTGATAAATAATTATTTAAAAGTATTTTCGAATTCAACCGTGACCATAAAACCATGAGAGGGGGGTGAATTTTTCTAGGAGGCTACATTGATCTACTATATCTCATTTAGAGGCCAAGAAGTTGAGCAAATACCTGAGGCTGTAGCACTAGAATCTAATAATAGCTTCAGGAGAATACATCACAATGCTATTTTAGGAAATCCACATACTACTCCTTCTCCTATAGAGACATAGAGGCATAGTCAATGTCGGCCTCAATTCGTCCTCAATACTAAGTTTCACCTCGGTTAGCTCATCTATGATTATGGATACACCCTCTTAAAATATAGGAGGGGAATATTATAAATCCTATTCATCATCTGATAGATGAAAATTAGTGGGAGGAGGTGGTTCTTAATAATTATCTAACTTGGGGGAAGCACTAGTACCATCAAGGAAGAACACTAAAACAAACATGAGGGAACATTTATCTACTAAAACTATAGAAAAAAGCTGTTGATATAATTCTGTTTTTCCTCTGACCATGGGTTCCATTCTTTATATCAATTAAATAGTGATATGTTGTATTTCATTGATACAACTCTTCTCTATTGAATCGGAATGAATTCCATAAACTGGTGGAAATAGGGAGAACCTCATGATACTTCAAAGGACTAGGGACTTCTAGTATCACCCTGTCATGTACAATGTATATGTATGAGGTAATATGTGGGTGATAATTTTTCTTAAGGATGTTAAACAACATTTTCTTGGATACCAAAAAATTCCCCAAGGTCTAGAACTTTGGCCTCTAACCGATGATTCATGAGAGTGAAACTGTCATCCAAGACATCTCATGGATTGGTTGCAGTGGTAGTCAGATCATAGGAATATTAATGCCCTCAAACCCATTGGTATGAACCACATTCCCCTCACTCTTGTACTATCCGACATCTAGATAAAAGGATTCATAGGATTTTATGTGAGACACATCACCCTGGATCACCCCTACTCTCCCATTGAGGGAGTATTTGAGATATTTGTGACATGAGGAGGGGACCACTGCATGAAAATGATTCCAGGACCTACCCAACTATTTGTTTTAGATAGTATCATATGAGAATACCATGAATTATTTTCATGATACCAATCCACCAAACTAAGTATTCATTTAAATAAATCCATGTGGTTTTTATTTTCTCTTTTCATAACCCTAAATTTTTATGTTGTAGGGAGTTAGATCTACTTCTATCATTACCATCTTGGGAAGCATTTAAGCTGGTATGAGATTGATCCCAGTTCTAGTGTCTACTTGGTATTGTAAAATCTGTATTCCATTAAATTTTCATATCATTTGCAGAATAAATATTCAACCATACATGAATATTCCCTTATATTCCCCATAAATCGAAATTACGGATTGGAATTCCTCTTGATCATCCTAATCTGTATAGTAATCCACTATGGAAGATAATTTTAATTCAAAATGGAGAGGTATTTTAAATTCATCTATGAGGGAATCATACATTTACTTGCACAAGTGGAGGGCCTTGATTATTGAATGCCTTGTGATTATTGTTGAGATATTATTCAACACATCATACTTTTGTGCCAAGGGAATATTTCTTCCTGAAGGTGTCCTCTCCTTGGAAAGGAAAAAACACAAGGTAATAGTAAAACTACTACTTTTTGACTAGTACTAGAAATATTATACTATGACCTAGTTGTCCCACTCAGAAATTTTTTTTGGATGACTATCTGTTAGTTGAGGTCTTGATATGGATAGATGCATCTAATCATTGTGTGGTCAGGGATTAACCGGTAGGTTAACTAACACAATCCGCAGTAGAGGTTTGAGCTATGAAAAAACATGATTCATGTTTTTATTAGAATGTACTTCTCAATTTGAGGTGATGGGCTAAGCATTCTTATGGGTCACATGTCCTATTCATTTTCGGTGATGGTGTCTACCAAAGGAAACTGAGGGTCTTGCATTGTATTCCTCACTATGAGAAATTGTGGAGTGATCTTCCAACTCAATTGTGTTCATAGAGGCATATTACCGATAATAATAAGTGAGGTTATATAGTTATTGATGGATCTTGGGTGTATATAAAAACTCAGGGGGAATAAATTCACCGATAGTGTGAGATGGATTCAGTGTTGGCAGAGGAATATGGTTTCCATTGCATCATCAACACCTGATCTTCCAAGACGTGGAAGGTTGTGACATAGTTGTGGAAGTTGATGTTGACGGAGGTGTGGAAACCACATGAGGTTTTGTCTTTCCCAAATGAACCCCAATGACACCATGAGTGTGAGTGATTTCCTTGTGGGAAAACTGGTCATCATAAATTTATACCCCATGACAAGAGGCTTAATTCCATTCACTAGAGCCACCAATATTAATGTCAGGATAGATTTAGAAATGTTCCAACTATTTTGTAAAATAAACCAACTTGACCAAACCATGATACACTTGGTCATAGAGCCAATATTTGAATATTTTGAATTCTTGGATAGTGTGCCTAAGGATCTTATTGAATGGGACAGGATCTGGGAGGTTAGTGAGACTAGCCTTTTTAGACCTTTTGTATTCTATGAGTTTCAGGATTCACTTCTCCAAGGTAAAAATGAAGTATCATATGGAATATTAATCCCTAATGGAATATGTATAGTTTCTTTTGTATGGGAAAGGTGCTTTGGGAACTTGCCCTAGATAGCGGATAGAACCACATTCTCTCATCGAGGAAATTATGTTTGGTTGGGTAGTACATAGAGAGACTACTCTGGATGAGGCTACACTACATAAGTAAAAACATGGTGAGACTCATTTGGAAAATTATTTGGAATGTTTACTAACTCATAAACCTCTTCATTTAAGGCAGTGAAAGTCTTTGATTTTGTAGGTATCCTCACAGGAGATGGAAGAGGAAACATGCATTACTATGGTCTTATTTGCTGAAAATATTTCTCCCGATACTGAGCCTTCATAGAGAACTACCAAAATATACATGGGTAATTCTAGGAGATAAGGGTAATGAACAAATAACTCTTAACATTTCCCATTCACAACATTATAAGTTGTTACTTGGAAAACAATTAGTCAAGTGAATATGTGCAACCATTTAATCAGGACATGAAGTCTTTAACTCATTCATAAAGCCTTTTTAAATTAAATGGGTCATCACAACTTTTCTTTTGTGTGGTGGAGATGATCTGATGGAGTAACTATCTATAGTGATCCTTTTGACTAGTAATTAACCCTATGGGAAGCTTGCTATACTAAAACAATTCTAATCTTTCTAGAGTCAAAACAAAGGAACAGATCTTGGTGTCCTCCTCCTATTACATGGTTCCCATCATGGGTCCACACCTTGAAGTAATGGGGGCCAGGTGCTACAATGGTTCACCCTTCCCATTTAATGGATAGAATCAATGCTTTTAAAACCCAAAGAACGCTCACATGCTATCAACCCATGTCAGGTATATTTTTCCATTATGTGGGATTGACACTTGTCGCATTTCCAGGGCCTTGAGGTGAGTAGTGAGAGATTACATCAAGTCATTTTGGTGGTGGTATATGACCACTAATGCATTGACAGGCTCATAAAATTAAATATAATCTTAAGTTAGATCTCATGGAGGGTAATCATGCTGCTTGGACAGGTTATGTGACTCATACCTTAATATATTTTCATATCCTACGGCTTCTGTACTAACTTGTTATGCGATTCCACCTAGCTCGAATTGGAGAACATAGAAAAAGAGAATTTTCCCCACTTTTTGAGATATGGGATCCCTTATGGAATTGAAATAATTAGGGAGATGCTCTAAGATGTGGTTTGTGATGAGAAATTTGTGTTCCTAAAGCTGTTAGAGAAAGGTGGACACTGTAGGTTATATCTATACATTCATAGAAGCCTTGAATGGGTCCAAATTCCATTTTCCAATGCTGATATTCTGATGGGTAGGCAGTAATTATTTAATAAGGTGATCTCTGAGACCTTGTGTCTACCAATGCTGATGAGTTATGACACCTATTAGATGGTCTACCCAATACTACATCGAACCCTAAGGGGGATATTTCCTATCACACCCTGAGTTGTTTACCATATACCTCTAGTCCTTTAGAAAGTAAGGTATGGACATGTTTATTATAATGGTAGATAGAGGGGAAATTTCATCATCATCAGAGAGGTTAGACTAGCATCGGATAGGGATGAAATGGAGAGATGCATACTATCCTCAAAGTCTGATCTGTATGTCTAGAGACAATTCATCAAAAAATCGGTGGACCACTGTGAAGATCTTGAGGTAGGTCTATTGAAAGGTCTGTTGGTAACAATACAAATAATGGTTTTTAAGTATTGGGATGACAATAATTTCAAACTTTATACACTATTGGTCGATGAAATAGAGGATTTCTTGACCACCTGGTTAGGCCAATTGATGATTATAGTTGATGGGAGATCTCTCCCAAATAATATTGTGTAAATAGACTCACTATTACTATATTATATACTCCAAGATATCATATTTTGAAGGTTCATGTGGATGGAAAACCAAATATAACTGGTCTCTAACCAAGGCCTACCACATTCCCTCTTGTTCCGAGGAAGGGTGGTTCACTTCTTAAGCCCATGACTTGATGGTAGAAGGTTGAGTTATGGGAAGTCAAACCAATTTAGAACAATTATAATTTGTATTTACCATGATATAAGTCATTTTATGATTATATCATCTATTTTATGTTGGAACATCCCTTAGGGGAGATTCCAACCTCATCATCACGTCACTATGGGATTGAGTGTTCACCACTGACTTATGTGTGAGGGTGGTGGAATCCATTTATTACTCATTATAGTGTTCTCTATCTAAAGTAAATTTACAATACCCAAATATCTCTCTATCTTCTTTGGGATAGGTAGATAAACTAGAAATTGGTGTTGATGAATATTTTTGTATTGTGAGTTCCTGGAAGGGAGTCTTATCATCCTCCGCCTGTAAGTACCTATAGAGGGATCTGGGGATCCTGTAGACCTCAACCTATAAGATCATGAATATCAATTGGAAATATCCTTCCCTAGTATCCAATTGATAGTTTAAAGGCTCCATCATTTATTCATTCGTCACCTTGTAATCTGAAAGGTCAATGAGGTCGACGAAGACATCTCACATCCCCGATTTCTACCTCCGAGAGTGGGTATTACCCCTTATACCCAAGAAAAATTATTCATGGAATGGAATGTCATCATAATTTGGAGTAACTATGCGTTTATTGGTGTCGAAACAGATAATACCTTTGATTTGTTTTGTGCGAGCATGTGGAGTACCTATGTACTAACTGGTAGAGAATGGTGGACCTTCACTTGGGTTTGTGGTAGCACAAGCAGGACCTTCATACTAGTTGATGACAGTGTAGGGTATACCTCTAATTAGGTTGTTTATGGAGCATAGAGGACCTCCTATTTGGTTTCTCACATTATAATATTTCCCATAATGACTATCGATGGTGCTGAAATTGAGAGGGTCAACCTGACCTTCCTGTGTGGTAGCTGTGGTCTTGTTACCAATTCAGAAAAGATAGATCCATGTTTTCCTATCATAGGGATCTGGATGGATACATTGGTGGTGGAATGGGGCCAAAGAGCCATAAAAGATTCCCATTTTTAGGCACTATCCTCAGCCTCCCCCAATTTTAGAGTTGGGTGAACTGGACCTGGACCGACAGAGCTAGAGTTATGTCCATCTGCTCTTCGACATACAGGAATAGTTGTTTTTATCAATGATGAGCCTTATGGGATCCCTCTGGGGTGGTTCCCTGATAGTTTTTGATGTAGAATCAACTATATCATCCCTTACCTCATCATCTTATGTGATAAAATTATAAGAGGACTTCCGAAGTTGATCATCATTGTAATGGGGGGGGGCTTTCCCTATAAGGCCCTCGGGGGTGGCAGTGACGATGAGACACAAATCCATTGAGGTTTGAGCTGTCCATATACCTCGTGGAAATTACCCCATCCTGGTTTTATGAGAGAATAGAGGCATCAATCACCCCCCATTGGATAATCATATATGGTGATATGGGGCTTGGGAATCCAGTGGCTAGAGACGAGGAACAATCTGTGGTGAAGTATAGTTGTGCATGATTGATACAAAAAAGGATCATTTCTCCCCAGTGCCTATGATCTCTAGACTATTTAATTCACATATCCTGAGTCTTTTATATAATTTGGATACAACCATCAGAAAATATACTGGGAAAGCGATACAAAATTTCCCAACATTATACAATCTTATAAATTAGATAAGGAACCACATTGAAAATGTCAGAGACTAAGGATGCCTAACATTTACTACCCCAATTTTCAATTGAATTTAATGTTATGTGTATCCTTTACAATTTGGGGCTTGGAAATGAAGGTTTTATTCTAGTGACATGTTAATCCACTGATTCCCCAAACACTACTATTCCACATGTTGAGGAGAATTTTTTAACTATAGTTTCACCATTTCATCTTTTGATGCTTTCATTAAGGCCACATGGCATGTGCATTTGTTTCCCAACATTATCACTTTCTAAAGGTAGGATATTTTCATCACTTTCATCATTTACATCTACTCCTTGATCAAAATAGGATGATAGGATGTTGATTCCTCCTTCCATGGATTCCTTCTTGGAGATCATCGACTAGTCTGAGTCTCCCTCATAGATTAAATTCATGTTTGTAAAACACATTCCCAGTGCCATCTCAAGGTGGAAACAAGTAAATTGTATTTGTTTGGTATCAAATGAGAATAAAGCTTTGGTTAGGAGTGTAGTAATGTTGGGAATCTATGGGAATGTCTTTAAATAGGGTATGTTGATAACTTGTGAATATTTCTCTTATGAGGAATCTCAAATAAGGCATCTTAGGTGGAAAAACCCACAGATTCTTGTGTTGATCATGAGGTATTTAATGCTAGATACATATGTATTCCAATTATTTGAGTTTATAAATTCCATTTTTATTTCATGTTGTTGGTATTTTGGTTTAGGTCACAAGGTTTACATCCTGTGATGATGAATTAAAACATCCCATTGAGTCATATTAGTGTATGTGTTTCATATATTGTAGTTATGGAGAACAACCATTGAGGACAATATGGAAGGTGTGTCCCTAGGAGGGAAGATGTCACACCTTGGGTCTTGATCATAATTCCACATGAGATAGATCTGGGATGTGTATCCCAAGGAGGGATGATGTCACACCTTGATTTACCATTAGAATAGACCAGAATGCCCCTTAAAGAGGATCTAAAAGCTGTGAACCTAGGATAGAATATTTCACAACTGGGTTATAGATCAGAATTCCCTTTGAGGTGGATCCGAGAGGTTCATACCTAGTATGGATGATTTCACACCTTGGTTTACCATTGGAATGGATTCGAATTCCCCTTGCTGTGGATCCATAAGGTGAGTCCCTAAGAGATATGATGTCACACCAAGGTTATGGATCAAAATTCCCCTTAAGGAAGATACAAAAGGTAAATCCCATGGAGTGAAGATGTCACAAATTGGTTTACCAATATAATGGATCATAACTCCCATTAAGGTAGGTCTGTAATGTGTGTACATAAGAGGGATGATGTCATATCTTATTTTTCCAATGGAATGGATCATAATTCCCCTTGAGGAAGATTCAAAAGGTGCATTCCAAGGAGAGAAGATTTCACATCTTGTTCATTATTCAGAATTCCCATTAAGGTGGATTTGGGAGGTTAATACCTATGAGGGATGATGTCACACCTTGTTTTACCATTGGAATAGATTATAACACCCCTTGAGGTAGATTTGTATGGTTCTTCCATATGAGGGATGATGCCACACCATGGTTGTGGATTAAAAAACCACTTGATGCAAATCAAAGTGGTACATCCCGAGGAGGGATAATGTGACACCATGATTATGGATCAAAACACCCATTGAAAAAGATCCACGGGGTTTGTACCTAGGAGGTATGATTTCACACCTGAGTTTACCAATGGAATAGATCCTAATTCCCCTTGAGGTGAATATATGTTCTATTCCCATAGGATGGATGACATCACACCTGAGTTGTAGATTAAAATGCCCCTTAAGGTGTATCTAGGAGGTAAAACCATAAGAGGGATGATTTCACACATTTGTTGAATATTGTCAGGATTGAACCTTGTAGAGGTGTCTTACAAACCATGTTTAAGATATATGGATAATAAACAAAGAAGTTTGATGAATCAATTTATGGAAGAGTGATAGGACCAATCCATGTAGTTTAACATTGTTTTGTAATGATTATGGGGTCACATAAGGATAATATATGTGTAATGGTGTGGGGATTACACATAAAAAATACCCTAGATGCAATATCATCCCATGTGGTTCATACATTGGGCATACTATATTTATTGCATGGGGTAGGAGGAGTGGGATCAACCCATGCCAATAATACATGGGGTGTACTATGTTTATGACTCATGGGGAGGATATAGTTTAAGGTAATGTTATGAATTAATTATTGTTTAGTTTAACATAGCACAACTAGGATGTGGATCTGTGCAGTTTTACATTGTTCGGCTCAAACATTTTCATGTAGATTAATGGCATATGATTTGGATGTGGAGATAGGAAGTTCTAGGTCATGAATATCCATTGTTGTTATCTAGTTTAACATTTTATGACTAGGATATGGGGCTAGGATGTTTTATTTTACGTTGAAATAAACTTTTTATTTAGTTTGAAATTTTATGACTAGGAAGTGGAGTTAGGTAGTTTTACATTACAATGCTTAGATTATATAATGTATATTAACATCATATGACTAGGACGTGTATATACACAGTTTTTCATCATGTAGCTCAGACATTTCCATGTACTTTTACATCATACTAGTATTTGTAGAAAATAATTTTTACATTTAGTATCTTGGGTTTTGGAGGGATCACTCTTAAAGGGGTGGGGGGGAGGGTATGTCAACATGAGAATAAGATTTGACATTGGTACCCTCAACAATGATATGTGCACATTTTCCCTCAAAGATGCCTCCCCTTGGAATTACATAACCATCACTCATGTTCCTTTTTCTGGTGCATAGAGTTGGAACTATCACAGATGAGTGGTCAATCTATGGACCAAAATTAGGGTTCCTATTATTAGATGCAAAAAAAATCAGGGTGAGTATGATAGAATCGACATGTAAGATAAAGTTTAAGGATTAACTTGGAGAAAAGTGGGTGGACACTAGATTTGGTGGAATTGGTTATTTAGGGACTCTAGGTGCATCTATACTAGTCATGGATTGGTATGAGGGGACTACACACTCGACCTTCAAGAATGGGGGTCATTAGAAAGGAGGCACCATTGAGATTCCCAAGAGAGGTGCTTCACTAAACTTTGAGGTTCACAAATTGACGTCGCATAAATATTAGGGTCCTAATGGAGGTCGGGGGATTGAAAAGGGGTAATCTTTATGAAACAAGGTGACCTTACCTTGAGGCAAAGTCTTAGTTCCCATATCTTGGGATTCATGAAGGATAGGTGCCTCATGATGGATAGGTGCCTTACAAAGGCCCAAAATCAAAAGGGGGCATTCTTTTTCCATGAAGGGAATTAGTTTTCATGAAGGGAATATACACTTTGGGTGGAGGATCGCATGAACATAAGGAAAGTGTTTTCAAAAAGATTGGATACCTTATTTGATCCATTTTTTCTTCCAATCATGATGCTCAAGTGGTTCATGAATAGGAAGTTATTTTCATAAGTTGAAAGGTGGTGCATCCCATAAAAATTTGGACATGCCTGTATTTATAGGGTGTGGTTTTCACGATGATTGGATGTGTTTACAAAGAAATATGATATTTTTGAGTTGTAAGGCTATGCGAGTCTGAATGATAGTACGTGGAGGCTACCATCAACTCACTATGTTGTCACGAAGCACTCCATGACTTGGTATTTACACTACATGGTGATGATCATTAGGCCTTTATGTGATTTGGGCCTTTGTGAGTGTTGGAATTTGGAGATGGTGACGAGAATTAAGAAGAAGAACCTTAGATGGATTTTTGGTCAATTTTGGATAAAATTTGACACTTTTGACCCTCCCTTCCTTGACCTCTCTCAAGGAATGTGTACTTTAGCATCCACAATGATATCTTAGTGTCTTATGAAACTAAAAATGATTGTTTAAAACAACTAGAAATAATATTGAATACACAAATAGTGCATAGGTTCTAATATAAGCATAAAAAATTCCCATATATTGATTAATAATGTTAACTTACTTGGTCACAATATATCATAAGAAGGGGTGTCTGTAGATCCAAATAAGGCGAGACTAATTTTTTCATATGTAAAGACCCAAATTTTCAATGTAAAATTTTTATAGATTATATGGTAATTTTAAAATTCCACAAAAAATTGAATGTGCGTGATTCTGAGGCCTGGTGTGCCCATAATAAAATTATGAACTTTTTTATGGTACGTTCATTAAACGTGCGAGCAAGTTTTTGTACCTTTTGAATCAATGCTCGGAATTGAAATCCATGGACACTGTTGAACTCACAGTGATGATATTCACTTAAGCAGACCATTAACTCAGCTGTAGTAGGTCAAGGGTGAATTTTGGATTTTTCTACCAATCAATGGAAAATAAAAAAATGGAAATAAGAATAAACTAACTTCATTTTTATTTATCTTTTGAATTCTTTTGAATTCTTAGTGGGGACCACCCAATCTCTTCAACCCATTTTTTTAATTGTGCCAAATCCCCAACATTTAATGACTTCACTAAAAAAATCAATAAACCTATCAATTATGGGGTAGGATCTTCATCTCGTAGTTTGGGATATTGGTGGAGGATATTTTTTGAGGAAACCCCCCATAGAGGAAGAACTCTTCTCCATTGACAATTTTCTCCAACAAAGAACTCCATCAAAGGATCTCCAATGAGGAACGTCTTCCAGGATGATGAACAGACATCTGTCTTTCCCTCTCCCCACCAACGTTAATGAATATTCGATGTAGGGATTGTTGCTTTTGTATATCCTATACCCGTTCTTTTTGTTCTCCTCAATTCAAGAACAACTATACCGCTCGCTACCATTCTAACGCAGAGAGTGCGGGCCAAACAAAAACAGCCGGACCTCTCCGAAACCCTTTTGGATTTTGGTGTTCTTTGCAGTGTGTTTTTAGGTTGAGAAATTTCCAACCGTGGGGGTCTCAAATCGATGGAGACGTCCCGAGACAAGTGAAAGAGTCTACGGATTGAGGAACGGGCCACCGTGGTGCGCCCGATGACCCGAGGAACGTCGCCGGCAACCGGTGCCGGCAACCAGCGATGGAAGGGATTGAGAGCGGTGGCTAGAGTTCTGATTGGTTGTGACGATGGCGGCAAAGTGACTGTACCATCGGAGAAAGGCCTTCACCCATCGGCCACGGTGAAGCAAGGGCGGTGGTTGGCGCTCGGCCGGCTGCGTGAAGGGGGTGGCGGCGCGTGCCCGCGCCACCACGCTAGTAGGGACTGTGGCATGAGGCTGTGAAGGCGAAGGAGAGTTGGCCGACTCATTGCCAGCCGCTAATGGTGGTACAGCGTGCGATCGTGCCCCATAGGTGGGATAGTCTTCTGGTTATGATGGGAGACGAGCAGGACACCATGTCTCGCAGGCTAGCTACTGGTGCCACGTGGCACCAGCCGGTCGACCACCCAACCCGAACGACATAGTCATTATGGGTACCCAGGGGCGCCTCCCCCTTGGGTAGAGGCTAGGGAAGACCCCACCATGGGACCACCTAACTATGGGCCACTGCGGGCCGTGCCATACTCGGGTCGGTCCGACCAGGTCGGACCGGACCCGGACCATATTCGACCCCTTTTCACTCTATCAGCTATAACATGACCTACATCTGTTCGTTTGATGAACTGTATATGTGGAAGAATCCTAAAAAGAAACAGGAGTTACATGGTCAATGAGATATACATGGTGATGTGAATTAAAGAGATCGGAAAGAATACTATTTAAAACACACATGCAATCAGTGTTTTCGTACACTAAGTCAGAAAAAAATGTCAGGGTCCTGGTGTATGGATACGTTGGCCACTGCCCCATCATTGGATTCCCTAAACTAATAACCACCCTTATAACACTTAACACTATTTCATTTTATAAGATCAGAGTCCAATGTTTTATGGTAGAACTGACACCTTTGATACCTATGATGTCATGACCCGTCCCTCGGGGCCCATGCTGTGACTACCCCAAGCATGCCTTCGATAGGCAAGGGGCTAGCGACTAACACCGAAAGTATTATTCCCTAAATCTGGGAAGGTATTGGATTTGCAACTTGTAAACTCACACAACTAAGAACAATGAATGATACAAGAACAAAGTAAAACTATATAGTAAACAATGTGTGTACAGAAAGAAAAAGGGCCAGAATACAAACCCAATCAAAAAGTACAAGTAAACTGAAAAGTACAAGTAAAATTGAAAACAACTCATGTAAACACCCGCCAATGATCCTACCTGAAGGGTATATACATCTATCGAATGGTTGTATATGCGTTATGAAACATATAATGTCCACCTCTATCTACCTCCAGTCCTGGTACTCTCGTCCTTAGTCAGCACTGTCTGTCATTTTCACCAAACTCAATAAGTTATGGGAATAGCCTGTGCAAGGGTGAGTATAACAATACTCAGTAGGGAACCCGAGACCCTCTAAGGTCTCAAGAAATCCACAAAGGATAAACTACAAATCATGAAAACAACTGAAAACCCTACTTAGGTATATGCCCATACATATATGTATGTTTTCGAGTATACCCATCTCAATCATGAAGAAACACAGTGTCCAAATCAAATCCCAAAGCTCAAATGTTCCACGAAGGATGGAATACCATGAAGGTGAGTACGACAAAGGTAGTAACACATAGGTAACACCACAAGGAAAAATACCACAAATGCATCATCACACATAAGTGTACCACAAAGATAAGGACTCATCTCACACCAGGTATAACTTAGGAATGGTAGTAAATATGATTAGATGTAACTACTAAATAATATTACTCTGTTGAGAGGTAGACCTATGTAGGATCCTAAATCATTAGACCCGCGTTGGATCCTAGTATATAAGACCCATGTAGGATCCTATATTAATCCCACATGGATTCCTAGAGCGGATCCAAGTGGGATACTGGAACACATACCCACGTAAGATCCCAAAGCACATGCCATGTAGGATCCAAAGACACATACCCACATAAGATCCCATCCTCATGTTACATCCAGCCACAAAGTTCCCGCACTATGCTCGCTTGAATCCAGGAGGGTCCGATCCTCAAAAAAAGGTTGATACTCCAACTGCCACGATTTCCCACAAAAAAAGTATCCCAAATGACTTCCACATAATAGGGGTCTCAACACAATAGACGGTGTGTCAATCGGACACCCGGTCTGTAAGATATTGGGCTTCTAGTTCCGAGGGCCCAATTGGATTTTTGTATAACCCATCTCGGTCATACCCCAACTTTATCCAAATATCAGGTGTGGTACACCAAAAGGACCATCTTAATCAATGGTTTCCAACGCCAGAGACGGTTCATCAAACACATGCACGTCGGTCAAGTTATAACTGATAGAGTGAAAAGGGGTCAAAGATGGTCCGGGTCCGGTCCGAACCGACCTAGGTCGGCCCGACCCAGCCCGCGGGGTCCGACCTGACCTGCTGCATCCAACCTGGATCACTGGCATGACCCGGACTGCCAGCGAGGCCTGGCCCAATATGGCCCGTAGCTGGGTGGCCCCATGGTGGGGTCTTCCCTAGCCACTACCCAAGGGGGAGGCGACCTGGCCCACAGATAGTTGTGGATTGGTTGGAGGTTGTGGTGAGTGTCTTCCGACAGGTAGGAACACCTGCTGATATCATGGTGATCCTTACAGCCATACTTCTACAGGCAGTAGAAGGCATATTGTGGAGTATGAGGCTCTAGGTTCACAAAGAGGTGACATTTTTCTAGGAATAGTTTGAGAGCCTGTTTCAGGGAGAGTTTTTCCCAATGACCCTTCGCGTAGTGCGCATAAAGTAGCTTCTTCATATGTAGCAGGGAAGCATGATTGTGGCCCCGTAATCAGCGAGGTTCACCAACCGCTCATGCTACTCCATTGATATGGTGCGAGACCCATTCTTCAGGGCCCAGACCGTCAAGTAGGGACTCTGGTGGGAGATCAGGGATTTGATGATTTCTCTCAGCATCCCGAAGCAGGAATGGGTTTTAGAGTGAGCCCTAATAGTGGAGATTTTTCTTGCTGAGCAGTCACCAGAAGCATTACCCACCACCGGGCATCACGTACTGGAGTCTTCTGTAGCTGGAAACAGATTGATGTCACATAGGTCCAAGAGGACCATACCTATAGGTGGATAATAATATAATTCATGGTCGGTTGTGTTGGGCACCCAAGATAGAGCCATTAATATGAGGAGCGGGCAGTGTTACCCATGCGGCGGGTAGGTTCACATGGATCGTGATTACCCAACCGGCCATACAGATGGACAATAGATGGTCGAAGGACTGCCCAGGAAGAGACAGAGGTTCAACCAAGTAAGACCATAGGGAGTAGGCGGACATGGCAGAGGAGATGGTTGTGCAGCTAGCGGTGTGCAACGATTCGAGGTGTTACTTCCACCACCACTAGGTGGTCCACCCTGACCATAGGGATAAGGTAGATAGGGGAAAGCTCCTCTCCAAGCAGGTGAGGCCTATGACGACGAAGTTCCAGAGATGATACAAGGTACAATATGTGTCTACTCAACATAGATATAGTACTTATAGACACATGTTCTAGTCATTATTTTATTTCCACTTCCCTCGTTCAGATCTCTGAAGTTTCGGTGGAGCCGTTGGCTCGATCCTTATAGCTAGAGACTCCTACGGGAGAGGATTCGACCATTACACACATGTTCCATCTGTCTGAGCTTACTCTAGGAGGTGAAAGCTTCAGATGGGATCTTCTACTAGTGGCATCGAGTCCTTATGATGTCATCTTAGGTATGGATTGGTTATCTATTGTCCATTCCTAGATTAATTGCATTAGGCAAAAAGTGTGGTGTATCCGCAAGGATGGGTCTAGGTTTAACTTCACTGGAGAGAAGGGAGCCTTTAAAGCACATGATGGACTTCCTGGGTGGAGAGTGCAACCGATCACTCATCAGTTGGCTTGCCATACCCTTGGAGCAGTTGATGTGGAGAGTCCGAGCTATCCTATAGTGGTGGAACAGTACGCGAATGTCTTCCCTAAGAATGTTTTGGGACTACCTATTCATATGGAGGTGGAATTTTACATTCACATGTACCCTGAGACAAAACCGATATCTACACCAGCGTATCAGATGGATCCTGTGGAGCTTTGGGAGCTGCGGGTACAACTAGAGGTCTTACCAGGGAAGGGGTTCGTCCGGCCCAATGTTTCTCCGTGGGCAGCCTCGGTTTTGTTTGCCAAGAAGGAAAAGTGGATCTTGAGACTTTGTGTTTACTATCGGAGCCTAAACTAGGTGACTGTGAAGAACAAGTACCCACTTCTGAGGATTGATGAAATCTTTGATTAGCTGAAGGGACCATGGTGGTTCTCGAAGATAGACTTATAGTCTGGATATAACAAGCTCAGAGTATGAGACAAGGGTGTGTATAAGAATACTTTTAGATATCGGTACGAACATTATGAGTTTTTTTCATTCCATTCAATATGAAAAAATCTCTAGTAGTGTTCATGGGACTCATGAATAGGATCTTTCATCCATACCTTGATTGCTTTGTAGTAGTCTTCATCGATGACATTCTGATCTACTCGGATACTGAGGAGGAGCATGCCTATCATTTTTAGGTAGTTCTGGAGACACTGTGAGAGCATAATATTTATAATAACCTCTCAAAGATCCAATTATGGATCCAAGGGGTTCACTTTTTGGGGCTCGTCATCTCTGAGGATTGATTTGCAGTGGATCTAGCGAATATTGAGGTGGTTTTTTCTTGGGAGCAACCCAGGAGTGTGACAGAGGTACAAAGTTTAGTGAGTTTGGCCAGATACTAATGAAGATTTGTTCCAGACTTCTCTAGAGTTTCATCACCTTTATTAGAATTGAAAAAGAAAGGGAAACCCTTCTTGTGGACAGAGAGATGCCATTAGAGTTTTTAGGAGCTAAGGAAGAGGCTGACTAGTAACCCCATCTTGAGGATTTCAGAGGAGGGCGTCAAGTACGTAGTCTATTGTGACACATCATGGACCAGGCTCATATGTTTCCTAATGTCGGAATGAGAAGTTATCTCATATGGTTCTCAATAGCTAAGGCAACATGAGCAGAACTATGCTACCCATGACCTTGAGTTAGTAGTTTTGGTCTTCGCCTTGGAGATGTTGGGACACTATCTTATGGGAGAGCATTTTATAGTATACTATGATCACTAGAGTCTCAAGTATATCTTCTCACAAAAGGACATGAACCTAAGATAGCGGTGTTGTTTTGAGTTCCTCCAAGACTATGAATTCGAGATAGTCTATACTCCTGGGAAGGGGAACGTTGTAGTAGACACACTCAACAAGAGATCTTGTATACAACTATTGGGTGAGGCGATAGAGCAGCTGGCTGCTTTGTAGATATCCTTTGTAGAATGAGATGGAGCATCTTTTCTTATGTCTCTTATAGTCACTCTCCCACTTCTTCAGTGAGTCGCGGAGGCATAACTTGGGGACGCTGACTACGAGGCTCGATGTGCTCAGATATCCACATGATGAGCACCTGATGAATTTTCTGATGGTGGGAAGAATGTCATCTTTTTTAGAGGAAGTACGATGGTACCAGTATCACATTGGGAGGAAGTGTTGAGAGAGTTTAACATATCCCCTCTAGCGGTACATCCAAGAGTGGCGAAGATGTTCCAGGACCTCAAAAGATAGCACTGGTCAGCAGGAATGAAGAATGAAATAGCAGAGCTTGTATCTTGGTGCCTCACTTGTCATCAATTGAAGGCGGAGCATCAGATACTAGCTTGATTAGTTCAGCCTTTAGAGGTCCCAGAGTTGAAGTGGGAAATGATATCGATGGAATTCTTGATAGGACTTCCACGTACATCTAGGGGTCATGATTTTATCTGGGTGATCGTCGACCAACTCAAAAAGTCATCCCACTTCCTACCGATCAGAGAGCAGGGTTCTGTAGAGAGCATGGGATGCATCTATATGCAAGAGATTGTGTGGATTCATGGATTGGTCTTTAATATTTTCCCTGGTTGTGATGCACGTTTCACTTCCCGGCTATGGAAGGGGATATAGGAGGCTTTCAGGACGCAGCTTCGTTAGAGCACCACCTTCCATCCTCAGACGGATGGCTAGACTGGGCGGACCATTCAGACCGTCGAGGACATGTTGTGTGCTTGAATCTTCGATTTCAGTCGTAGTTGGGAGGATCACATTTTCTTGGTTGTGTTTTCATAAAACAACAGCTATCACTACACCATTGGGAGGACACCTTTCGAGGCTATGTACTTCCGACCATGCAGATCGCCTTTGTGCTGGATTGACCCAGGGGAGTCAACATTCAGGGGACTAGAGATGGTACGAGTTACCACAGAGAAGGTTCATATCATCCAGGAGCATATGAATACTGCAAAAAGTAAGAATAATTCATATTCTGACAAGAGATAGAGACCGCTAAAATTCTCGAATGGTGACCACGTCTTTCTCTGGGTCTCACCCCAATGATGTTTGTAGTGATTTGGAAGGGGTGGAAAGTTATCTCTGTGATTCATCGGACCCTTTTAGGTCCCCAGTAGAGTTGGAAAGGTGTCTTACCGCCTATCACTTCCCCCTCAGTTTCACCAGGTGCATGACATTTTTCATGTATCCTAGCTGAGGAGATACATGCATGATCTTACTCACATCGTTGATTGGGGAGAGCTTGCCATCGATGATGGGGAGAATTTTTCAGAGGTTCCAGTGGAGATCAAGGATCGACAAGAGATAGTCCTTCATGGGTGGTCAATACCTCTTGTGTGCATTCACTGGATGCACGGGAACCTCGATGAAGCACATGGGAGCATGAGTCTCAGATACATGCTATATACCACCACTTGTTTCCCTAGTGTATGTAATGGCTTTCGGGGGTGCAAAGCCCTGAGGTTAAAAAATGTAAAGACTCGGATTTTCCGTGTAATTTTTTTAATGGATTATATGGGAATTTTATGAGTCCATGAAAATTGACGGTGTGCGATTCTGAGGTCCGATGTTCCCAGAATGAATTTCTGAACTTTTTTCCAGGTACGTTCAGTAAACATGTGAGCGGGTATTTGTAACTTTTGAACTAGTGCTCAGAATTGAAATCCAAGGACACTGCCCAATATTCGTTTAAGGAGACCTTCACCTTGACCGTAGTAAGTAGAGGGTGGACGTTGGTTTTTGCTACCCATCAGTGGAAAATAAAAAAATTTAAATAAAAATAAACTAAATTTATTTTTATTTAACTTTTTAAATATTTTTAATTCTAGGTGGGGACCACCCTATCTCTTCAACACTTTTTTTAATTGTTCCAAATCCCCAACATTTAATGAATTCACTAAATTAAGTCATTAAAACTATCAATTAAAGGGAGGCTCTTCATCACCTAGTTTGGGCTCTTAGTGGAGGATCTTACTGGAGGAAACCCCCTATAAAGGAAGAAATCTTCCCCTTCGACAATTTTCCCCAACGAAGAAATCCGTCAAAGGATCTCCAATGAGGAACGTCTTCAAGGACAATGAATTGACATCCATCTTTCCCTCTCCCCACTGACGTCAAAAAATATTTGAGGTAAGGATTATTGATTTTGTATACCCCTTACCCATTATTTCTGTTCTTCTCGATTAAAAAAACTATGTCACTTGCTACCATTCTAACATGGATAGTGCATTCAAAATGAACATGGCCTAACCTCTCCGCATCCCTTGTGGATTTTGGTGATCTTCGCAGCTTGTTTTCGGGTTGACCAATTTCCAGCCATGGTGGTCTTGAATCGATGGCGATGTCTCAAGAAAAGTGAGAGAGTCTACGGAAAGATGATCAGGTCAACGGGGTGTGCCTGGTGACCCAAGGAACATCACAAGAAGCCGACGACCGGGACTGGAAGGGCTCAGAAGTGGCGGCCGACCCTCTGGACAACCGCGATGATAGCGCTGGCAAGACCACACAGCCGGAGAAGGGGCACAGACCATCGACCATGGCAGAGCAAGGGCAACGGTCAGCGCTCGGATGACTGCATGAAGGGAATGGCGGCACGCGTCCACACCACCGGGCGTGCAGGCACTACGGCACGAGGCTACTCCGATGAAGGAGGGGCGACCAGCTCGCTTTCGGTCACCAGTAGAGGGGCGGTGCACTACCACGCCGCGTAGGTGGTCTAGCTATCCGGCCAGTTGGGGAGCTAAGCAGGACACCAGGTCCTGCGTGCCAGCTGTCGGCGCCACGTGGTGTTGGCTGATTAGCCACATAATCCGAATAGCCTAACCGTTCGGGGCACCCATGGGGCAAATCCCCCTTGGGTGGTGGCTAGGGCGAACCCCACCGAGGGGCCACCCTACCGTAGGCCACAACGGGCCGGGCCGTACCGGCTGGCCGGTTCACGTCGGCAGACTGGGTCAGACACAACATACAGGGTCGGACACAGGGCCGGACACGAACTTGGTTGGGTCAGCCCGACTGGGTCGGACCGGTCCCAGACCAGTTTCAACCCCTTTTCACACTTTCGAAAATAACATGACCTACAAGCGTCTATTTGAAGAACCATATACGGAACCATAAACCATATATTGAGACGGTCCTTTTGGTATACCCCACTTAATTTTTGGATAAAGTTGGTGTATGACCAGGTTGGATCCAACACGAATCCAACCGGGTCCTCGAGACTAAAAGGCCAATAACATACAGATTGGGAATCCAATTGACGCACTATCTATTGCATTGAGACCCATATTACATGGCGGTCCTTTGGGATACTTCTTCATGGGACATGGTGGTAGTTGGAGTATCGAACTATTTCTTGATGAGAAGACCCTCCTGGAATCAAGTGATCTTAGATAGGGAACCCTGTGACTGACTGTAACATAAAAAAGAGATCCTATGTGGGTCTGTGCCTTGGGGTCCTATGTGGGTCTATGCTTTGGGATCCTACGTGGGTTTGTGTTCCATTATCCCACTTGGATTAACTCTACAAATCTATGTGGGACTACTCTAGGATCCTTTATGGGTCTGCTGTACTAGGATCCTATGTGGGTATAATGATTTAGTATCATACGTGGGTCTGCCTATCAACAAAGTAAAATGATTCAGTAGTTACATCTAATCATCTTTACTACCGTACCTAAGTTATACCTGGTGTGATCTGAGTCCTTATATTTGTGGTACACTTCTGTGTGATGATGCCTTTGTGGTATTTTTCTATGTAGTGTTACCTATGTGTTACTACCTTTGTGGTACTCACCTTCGTGGTATTACTTCCTTCATGGAACAGTTGAGCTTTGGGATTTTAGTTAGGCCCCCGTGTTTCCTCGTGGTTGAGATGGGTATACTCGATAACTTAGGTATATGTATAGGCATATACCTAGTAGGCTTGTCAGTTGCATTAATGCTTTTTGTTTATACTTTGTAGATTTTTTGATACCTTCGAGGGTCTCGGGGTCCCTACTAAGTATTGTTATACTCAACCCTGCACGGGCTATGCCCACAGCTCGTTGTGTTTTGTGCAGATGACAGATAGTGCTGACTGAGAATGAGAGTACCAGGGCTGGAGGTAGCTCAAGTTGGACATTAGACGAGGCGTACTGCATAGAAGACCATTCGAGAGCTGTACCTACCATTTAGGTAGGATCCTTGGAAGGTGTTCACTAGAGCTATTTTCAATTTTACTTGTACTTTTCAATTTACATTTACTTTTTGGTTGGGTTTGTATTCTGTCCCTTTTTCTTTATGTACATACCCGGATTACTATATAGTTTTACTTTGTGCTTGTATCCTGCTTTGTGCTTAGTTGTGTGAGTTTATAGGTTAGAAAGGAAATTCCTTACCAGTTTTAGGGAATATGTCTTTCGCTGCTAGTCGCCAGCCATTGGCCTATAGAAGGTGGGCTTGGAGTAGTCACGACACTGGTGCCGGGGGACGGGTTCTGACATCATAAGATAAGTATGGCAATGAATTTTATATATAGAGTTTATTTGGACGGGATTTTTACTATGGGATATTCATTCAAAACATTTCCCATCATACAACACCACTTATAGGATTTACCAGGAACTGTGTAATGTTTATGTGGTTTGAATCATGTGAGAAATCATTTCAATATTTTAAGGTAAGGATGACCTCATCATCGATCCTAATTTTACCTTAGTATGGAAGATGCTATATATTTTATTGTAATTCATTAAGAATCAGTATGGGAACTATTTTTATACAAGTGATAAAAGTGATGGAATCTAATATGTTGATTCCACTCAAGTTTAATTAACCAAAACACTACCTTGAGTTAGCATCTATCATTCATGCTTTCATTATTGGATAAATTTCTTGTGGGTGGAATGGTTCATGGTATAAAAAGACCATAAAATCATCAAATAAAGATTCAATAAGTGAAATGTAAACCTATTATGGTGAATATATGTTGAATCAATTCATTCCTAAGACTTTAAACTTTATTATACACCAGTTACGGGAAATGTTTTTGTTGACAGACTGAGCTGGATGACCTATAATCAATCTATTCAAGAAGATAATAGTGAATCGAAGTTAATGAATCTTCTCTATAAAATGAATCTAGATGTTTATGAATTTTATGGTTATACTTTCATCATAGATTTAATTATGACATAATCACTTCTGAATCATCTAAATAATGGAAAACTTTTTGATCATGAAGGCTTGGTCCTAAGGGGAATTTTTTTAGGTGAGGGAACACCACCTAGTTTGGTTTTTGATGAGGATTAGATCCCACATATCTATTTGAATATTTAGGTACATGAAGACATGTGAGAAGAGTTTATAAAAAATATCATGCTTCTAATTGAGAATTAAATCCAAGAATAACTCATATGTACAATGGATTATGCATCTAGTATTGGTGGCCTTAGATGAAATAAGAAGATTGTAGGATTTGTTACTCGGTGTTCCACATTATAATAGGTGAACGTAAAAAACTATAAACGTACAGGTTTCTTGTAGCTATTACCCAATCTAGAGTGAAAATGGGATGATGTCATAATTAATTTCATGATAGGATTATAGAGATCACCTTAGGCTAGTGTGACAGTTTGAGTGACCCTGGATAGGATGATGATGGTCTCTCTCTACTTACCAATTCAAGAGACCTTCTCAGTGGATGACCTTAGGTGAATTTATGTACAAAAATTTATATATATTCATGTTATTCCGCATACCACCATATTGGATAGTTATTTTTGGTTTAATTCTTAGTAATGGTAAGGATCGTAAATGGATCTTGGTTCACAATTACTTCTTAGTATGAAGCACCACCCTTAGACTAATGGTTTGTCTGGACGTCTTATATATCTACTTGAGGAAATTATTAGAGAACAAATGATTTATTTTGGAGGCCCATGTATAATGAAATGGCCTATTTAGGAGTTTGATAATAATAACTGTTTGAAATAAACTATCTAAATAACCTTGTATGAGGCATTCTACTATATGACTTTCCATTTTCCTATGTTCCCATTAAAGGTAGGGGAGGAAGCACTGCTGAGACATCATCTCATTAAGAGACATCAGAACCGGTACGATTGATCAGCAAAATGTGGATGTAGATCAATCTAGTAAGAATTCATATATGATCCCCATGATTGACCTCTAGATATTAAGGTGGGGGTTGATTCTTCATTTTAGTCTCACCTAGATTAGGTCTTCGATGGTTTAAGAGGAAAGGGAAACTGCCACCAAGACTTTTCATACTGTTTGAGATATTAGAGAGAGTCAGTCCAGAAGAATATCATACAATTATTCTTCATAAGTACAGGTCCATGGATTATTTCATCCATATTTATCATATCCATTTTTTCTACATAGACCCATATCAAGTTTTTTTATCCTGGGGAAGTTCAATTGGAGGCTCAAGTTTCTTTTGAGGAGTATCTAGTTTATATTTTTGATCATATAAAAACATATATTAGAGGTAGGAAAATTGATTAGTCTTAGTTTCTATAGAATCATGGTCATGTATGGGAAGAGTTCTTGGAATAAGAGTCTAATATATATGCACAATGGTTAGATTTGTTCTCTAATGCAGCTCACCCACCCTAAGAAGGGAAACTCAAGGACACATTTTTATAAGGAGGGGTGGTTGTAAGATCATAGTTTATAATAAAGTAATAATTTTTAAATTTTCTCTCAAAATTTATTTTTTCCCTTAATGGAACTGTGTAAAGGGTTCGTGGGGGGGGGGGGGGGGTTAGGACCATTAGGGCTTGGTTTGGGGCCTAGTGCTATAATTTTCATAGAAAAAGGGTGAGGCATACTATTTGTGCATTATTAACAGTAACCAAGAATCTAAATAATACGTCCTTAAGAAAGTAAATAATGGTAAATCATTCCATAGGGTCCAAATGACCCCCAAAAACCTTCAATTTATTACATATTAAGCTTAAAAATTTTCTCTAATAGTGAACCTAAACCATGTATGGTATGTACCTTAGGACAGTTCTAAATTATTGGTTCATGCTTGGTTTGTCTAATAATGAAAATGAAATGTGTGTGGTGTTTACTCATGGATAGTAGTTTCACATTTTATGTGCATGGTGTGTATAACCATGTTTCCAAACCATAAACCCATTAAAAATTAAATAAATTACATTTTCCCTCCAATCCTTTAACCAATTTCCTTCCTTTCTCATCCTCATTTATCAAAATAAGAGGTCCATATGAGATCTCCCCTTTCCTTATTCTAGGATATGTGGTGTCTTATTCATCTAAAATCCTTTTCAATCACCATTAATAATGTTGGAACCCCCTTGTAAATTCTAAAACTACTCTTTCTTATTTTCTTAGTTTTCTTGACCATCTTCGGTGTTCTCTCTATGAGACCTAATATGTAATATTTTAATGGTGTTTATCTATTTTTCCATTACATCTAAATAAAAAAAAATATAAGGTTGATAATGGAAAAGGATTCTACTACAATAATATGGTTGGTAGTCTAAAACATCTCCCTAAAAGTCTTATGGTTTATAATTAGTCATCATCGTGCCACATGATGGACATTCTCCGTGATGCTCCAAAAATTATTAATTCTTTAAATTATTTTCTAATAGTGGTTCTAGAAGTGATATAACACCTTTCCCACCTTTGAATGTTGATAAAATCAACTTGAACCACCCTTTAGTGTTTATTTGTTCACATTCATGGGAAACCATGCTTCTTTGTAAACAAAACACCCACATGGTGTGTTTGGTTTGATGTTGGTAAATGGAATGAAATAAATTCATAAATTGATTTTTTTTGGGAAATTATACATCCTTTATCAATCATAATAATTTTTAAATTAAATTACCAAATGGAATAATTTTAATGAAAAGTGGAATGGAAAATTCAAATGGCCCTTTGATCTATTGTTGTATTATGCTTACGTTTTGTAATGGACCAGGATAACTATAATGGTGTGGCCTTCCTTGATCAAGACATGGATTTTTGAATTGGATTTCCCTAGAAGAAAACATAAGATACCAACCGATTCACTGATGTTACCAATAATTCATATACCAAAATTGGGCTAGGTTAATGACATAGCTTGTTAATTCATTGGTTGGTACCAATCATTTACCTTCATTTCTATAAATTAAAATTCCTTGGATAAACTCATTGTATTTTATTTATGTTTTTTATGTGGGTCACCTTGTATTATCTCCATGGTATATAATCAATTATATCCTAAGATTATCATATAATTTTCATTGGGATTAGTTTTAAACATTTAGGTTTGAAGTGTAAGGGTTCATCCCTTGGATTACACTCATACCCCTATCATAACATCTCAATTGATTACTTTGAGTGGGATCAAAATAATAAGTTCATAGTTTCCATGGGTTTCCTATGGATCCCTTTTTATTATATTTTTACACAATGGTCACATTCCATTGGACCCAATATAAATACTGGTCACATTTTTATAGACATCCAGCTTATGAAAAAGAATATTGGGTTGGACTGGTATCCCATGTGGATATTGGGTCAACAAGGTTTATATTTACTTTAATAATTTCAATTTATTATATATGTACAATATAACATTTTATATTCATATGAAAAATTTAAATTAGATACCATTAGTGGTTGCAAATGTAGTTGTACTCACACAATGTTCAGGTCATCAATTAGTACCTGTAAAGACTTCATTGATGTAGGTACAAATATAAGAAAGTTCCCAATTATGGATGCTCGATTTCCGTTTAATAAATTATTTCTATATAAAATGTAAAATCAAGTGATTAGGATGATCATTGAGATATTAATTTTTTTATTTTTACCCCATTTTTATGTATTGGTATTGTATTTATGCCTTCTACCAAATCTGATTATTTCCTTTTTGTATCACATAAAATCATATTTTTTTTGATGTTGTTACTGGTTATGTTTTTTATATTATCTAGATATTTTATTTTCAACTACCTTACTATTTTATACTGCTTATTTATTATTATTCCTAAGTGAAACACACTTGTAAAATGGTTATAGTCTATGAAAAATCATAATATGGACCCTCGAAACTATTCGACAACCTCTAAAATATGGGTAAACATATTCAAGGCCAAGTGGAAAACCCATTTGGGTTACATATGAGTGAATTAGGCCCATGAAATCATTAAATGGTATAAAAGGATTTATTTTCCATTGTATTACTATTTTTGGATTGGTAGAAAAGAAACTAGGATATGTCGAAAACTAGAAATATATATTCATTGGGAGAAGCTAATCCACTCTTAGGGGAAAATCCAAGTCACTAGAAATGGGACTTGTTATTCTGGATTTTACTATTTACAATTATACTACATTCACAATTGGGTGGCATACATGATTTGTGAAATTTTTTTGACTATAACTTTTTAACCTTAGACATCTATGGTAAGGGATCACTTGCACATAAATTATTATAAGCACGTAGTTATAAATGTGTCATTCATATTCCATTCCCTTACTATCACATTACTTGATTTTGTACTACATATCGTATATTCCATGATTTTTATACATTTAATATTATAAAAGTTTATGAAGTAATAATTTGAATATAATTGGAGACATAAGTTTCTAAATAAACCTAAATGGTGTCTTATGTCACAACATGATGATGTAAACTTAATAAACCAATTATGTCATGTTTAATCTAGGGAAATTTAGTGACATGGTATGAAACATTACTTGGTTTCTATTAAATGGATGAAAAGTTTAATTTATATAGATTGTGACTCCATAAATTTATAATAGTGATCCATATAATTAAACCATCATATATGGACTTATTACATCTCGATGCTTGATAAAAGAGGCTAGTTGCAGTTACATGGAATACCAATTTTAACTTATAAGGAATTAGTGTTTATTACTAAGGAATGGATTTAAATCTTTCTAAACCATTATATATAAAATTAATTAGTTTTAAGTCTTAAAGGAAATGATTATCATTAAATGGGGATGTTAATTTCAACCCCAATAACATTTTCCTCTATAATATTCATTTAAAACCTTATATAACTGAACCTCATGAATGAAACATGAAATATCACCATCTGATCTGGCCTTAAATGTATCATTTTAGAAGAAATAAAACTTTTAGGAAAATATTTAGTCAATCCTTATTTCTTATATAATGTACTTGGATATTAGTAGGTATGTTCTTATAATTTTAGATATATTCCTCCCTGAAGACATATTGTATAGTTTCAAGATGGTAGTGATGACCATGCTCTATAGGTGGTGGGACCTGACCCACCAGTAGTTCCACTAGAACAACCTCATGTATTACCACATGTTACTCGTGTACATGGAATTAATTATTTTCTCATAAAGAGTTTTATACATCTATTGCAGGATATAGTGGGAGATATGTGACCATTTCAAACTATGTTATAGTTGAAAAGGGAATTCTGATAGAATCGCCCACCAAACTTTCCCTAGGATGTATATCCCTAGGTTGCTAAGCTAGGTCTTGAGTCTACACTTTCAATCATTGAGAATCTAGAGATGCCTCTAAAAAGGTGTGTGAGCCCTTTAGTGTATGTTTTTCGAGATCTTCCAAGTGATGATGGGAGTTATTTATGTAGGTACATTAGTATCAAGGCTTGGTCATTAGTGACTTTTATATTATATTTTATGATTATTTTTTATTGAAGATAATGAGATCCAATAGATCTTTGGAGTTCATAAACCTTGAGCATGGAAAATTTTCTATTACATAATTTTTAAATCATTTTATATTGATTCTGTACTTTGTGGATACTTTTTATAGAGATGGTATTTCCAGAGAGAGACACTTTTAGGTTGGGATCATATATGATATTCGATCTTAGGTGATCATCTTCTAACTTACTACCACATCTGATATGGTGAACCATGAAATTATCTATGAGCATAATCAGAGGTAATCTTATGTTAAAGGGAATGATAGTTCAATTACTAGGAATATGGGTGGTTCTTCTAGTGGATGGAAGAGTCACTACAATATTTCTCATGAGGTCAGTGGTGGAAAGAGTGTTCATACTGGTAGTTACATGGTATTCCATCAGTGTGGAGTGTTAGATAACAAAAAGACCCAGTATTTTAGAGGCCTTGTAGTGCACTAAACCTCTGGAAGAATGATATATATGTAGAGATTTTGTAAGACCTTTCCAAATGTTCATAGTTCTAGAAGATCCTCACTATCTATAAATTCTTGAGTGGGATTAGTGGAACTACGCTAAGCCAAGAAAAGGATTACTACACACCTTGCAAGACAAGGAGGTTGATGAGTTCGAGAGATCCAGACTAGTGATGTGTAGCGCTAGAAGAGCAGACCTTCTCAGAGAGGCCATGTTATAGATCAGGGTCATGGATCTAGAAAATTATATAGAGTGTTGCCTATACAAGAGGAGAAGAGTGATGGGCCATCTGTTGTGTGAGGACTTATCTCAGCAGACTTGAACCATGTATCTAAATTATTCGATATATGTGATTTAGAATAATTTTTATCTACAATTGTAATTGAAAATATTTGGATCAATATTGAATAATATTAAAGGTTGGCGTCTCTTGATACTCATATGTTTGTATGGTTCAAATTTTTTTGTAGATTCAAGGAATGTATCCTCATGATTTATGGTTACATTTTTTATGGAACCATTTTATCCACAAGACAATGGTCTATGACGTAATTCTACAGATGGACTGGTTAGTTAATTACCATGAATATATTGATTTTTATCATTTATGGTTTTATTTTATATCAAATGAGGGTGGATACTATGATTATAATAGATGATGGAATATATAGGAAAGTTGAGATGTACTTGAGTATTATGGATTGGGTGAGTGTTGGATCAAAATTTCAGTTTCATTCTTGATTATTGAGGAGTATGATTGGCTATTTTCCTCCTATGGTAGACTGATTACAAGAGGTTTCCATAATGAATTTTCAAGGCTACTTCCTAAGGGAGAGAAGTGGATTTCACAATTAAGCTTGTTTCGAATGAAGAACCAGTATCTATTCTTACATATAGGATATATCCTATAGATTTTCAATAGCTCAATATATTGTTATAGAACCTAGAAGACAAAGGTTTTATCATAACCAATACTTGTCCTTTTGGTTAACAAATGATTTTTTCAAAGTTAATTAATTTGAAAAATGTGTAATCACATGGATACTAACATTGGGTAACTTCTTCTCTATTGAAGTCGATGATTATATAATAGTAGTCTCAATAGTAGTGCTGAAAGTAATTTTTAAAAACTATAGTTTAATTTCATGAAATAATTTAATTATTTCATATATATTTATATGAGTAGGAATACACATACCTCAGTGGATGTCCCTTTTCCTATTTATCAGTTATTATAATATATGTGTTATAATTTAATTAAATCAATTGTAACTATATTAGATTTTAAATAAATAATTGGTATAATTAAAAAAATTATTATTCATAATAAAAATAATATTATAAATATATTGTTAACTAATATATTTGATGAGAAATGTAGACCTAAAAATGATGAATGCAAATAAACTTTTAATGGAAAATTATTATGTCCAGATACATCAACCAAAAAAATATTTACATGAAATTGATGAATACAAAAATTTACAAAATAGTAGAAATGATAAATATCTATATATTTATATATTCAAGTTAAAAATTTTATATAGTTATTGGATTAAAAAAATAAAGAAATAGTTTTTCACCTATTTTTTTAGGATTGTGATGGATTATTTTCCCATATCACTTCTATGTGGTCATTTCATATACAATGGACCATGTCTAAATCACAATCATTATTATCCTTTGGTGGTCATATAGTTGATAAAAAAATAACATAACCCCAACACATCATACACATCCTCATAACCTGAATGAATTTCTTCCATTTTAGAATGATAGACAACTGATTATTCATTGGGTGAATAACATTAAAAATTCTTCACATGTGTCAATGTGATAAATAGTTCTTCTAAGAAACTGAATCTTTTTAAGTCAATAAGTTTAAATCTATAACCATCATGATTCTAACCACTATTACTATAAATACCATTACAATTAAATAATAGTACTAAAAATTTAATGGAATCAATTTCTCATTTAACCTCGTCAACTCAAAAATTATTAATTGAAGAAAAAATTATCTTTTTATTCTTTTCACTTGAAAATTGAATTACATCAAGGTTAAAATACTACACTATTTTAAAAATTATTATTTTTTCCTGATTTTTATATTAAATTTGTAGTCATTAAAGTGAAAACCATACCATGTGATCACATTAACACATGGTACCCAAGATAAACATTTCATGGTTTTTGATGATTATGAATCATTTTTTATTTTCTCCTTAAACCATTAAAAAATGTATTATTATGCCCATTCATTAAAAAAATTTCTTTTCATTTTGGATAATGTACATTGAATCATTCAATATGAGATGATATATATGGTTGAACATCACTAACATTATTACAAATATGTATATATATATATATATCTGAATATGTACATCACATGATATCAAAAAATGGTGATATAAAATACATCTGTAATTGAAAATGTATGAGGAAAACATTATTCTCCAATGATTTTAAAAAATAAAGATCCATTAGTTTGTTGAAAATAGAATTAAAAAAATAAAATAACTTTTTTTAATTCTTTCTAACAATCTTTTCAATGTTCCACATAGTGAAACATGTAGTTTTTATTGTAAAAACACATGAAAGACCTGATATTTCATTTCTATTTACTTCACACAATTTTATGACACTAATTTTTCATTTAAATAATTCTAATTGAGTACCTTAATATCATGTAGACACTAATAGATATTCACTACTTCACTATTTCTTAATGTCTCACAAGTCATAGTTAAATATGTTCATTTTACTTCCATAATGGGAGCTAAATAGAAAAATATTCCTAAAGATAATAAACCCAATATTTTATGCAATACATATGTTTTTCATTTTATATCTTAAAATGTTTCAAAAAAACTATCATAAATGTTTTCCTCATTATTCATAACATTAATTTATGTTTAATCTAAAACTATATCTAATAATATAGATTGAATAAGCTCAGCCATTTTCTACATGTATTTTTTTTATTACCCAAACATTCTATCTTCCCAAATATGACATCGGCGCTTCTAAATTTTCGTAATATTAATTGGTTGACAAAGGGTTTGGGGGGAGACCATACACTTGTAAATCACTAAATTAATTTTTAAATATTTTGTAAGCGCGATGCATTCAAAATAATATCCAATGATCTAGGTACATTGTGTTCCTTCCATTCTAAAATTGATGATACTAATTCCATTCATCATAAATTAGATAAGGTTTATGTCCCATGACACTATATTTAGATAAGTTTTCATAAGTAGGAAGTTTTCAAGGAATAAAACCATATCATTGAAAATGAAGTACTATTTCTTTTATGCATCAAACTATTTAACACCTACCTCTGAGAAGAATTTCTAATCATCAATCAATGGATATATGTAAATATAATTTTAATATTTAGGTTATTTTGATCCAAAACCCATCAAGATCATCAAAACATTTTTTTTCTTCATACATATCTATGGGGACACGCTATAAACTACCAACATAATAGTCCATGAACTTTTTAGGATAAAAAGGATCCTATATGGATTCCTTTAATTTTTTCATAGTTACATTATTGTATTTATTACTTCATTTCAAAAAACATTAAATTATTGTTCAGATGTCTTATATTATAGTGAATTGATTGGGTGACATAGGTTTCCATAAGAGTTTCACTCATTTGTATGTTATCTCATCCACTTTTCATCATATGAACTTCAAAATAAAATCCTCAAAAATTAAATTATTAGAAGATGAATATTTACCTTATTAGAAGGTTTAGAGTCCATTCTTGAGGTTTAATCACAATTGGATCTGTCATCTATTTTATATCATGTCGGCCTATTCTTACGAAATTTTGATAAACCGTCATATTCCTTCCTAAACACCCATTATCCTTAGAGAATGTATGTAATTTATTATACCCCGATCACATTTGACATTTTTTTGCATCATAATTGGAATTTGGTGGCTTATATCATTATGTAATTATCTCGTTCAAAAAGATCAGAAATTTTATTGAAATGTTTTTCACTCCAACCATTTATTTATTTCAAGTTAACCAATCTCATCATTACTAATAACACTATAAATTTATTATAACCATAGAATAATGGTTTTTTATAATCTCCATATAATCAACCATCACTTTCTATTTTTTCAATGGATTCAATGCTCAAATCATGAATTAATTCATAAAAACAATCCTTTATCTCAAACTGAATATATTTATTGATATTGGATCTTGAATTATTTTTTATTTCACCATTACACATCTAGATTGTATGACTATGTTAAAAAAATAGGAAACCACATAATATTTGATTTATCTGGATCATATTTTTCTCATATTCAAACACTTTATACAATAAATTAAAAAAATATTTTCAAGATTATTTTTAGAAATTTATAATAAATATTCAAACACTTTGAAATATTATTCACTTTTTATCTATGTATATATCCTATTACGGTCCACTAATTACCTAAAAAATAATTTAAGTTAAAATTATGTTAACATCTTCTAACATATAAATATATAAACATATAAATAGGAATAAATTTAAAATATACATCTAAAATTATATATGAACATATATACCAAAAAACACACAAACACATATATATACAAATATATATTATATATAAAAAATATTAACATAAAACATATACATAGATAATAAATAAACAAATAAATAAATAGAAATTTATAAATTTAAAACATATTAACATATAAATTTTTTATTAATAAATTATAAACATATAATTATAAATTTATATAGTATAAATATACAAATCTATAAATCTATATAAAACATGTATTTTTTAAAATAAATAAACATAGATAAATTGAAATTATATAAAAAAAATTATATATAAACTTAATTCCTATAAAAATACACAGTTAAAACATATAAAATAGCTATGATATATTAAAAAATAAATAAAAACTTAAACACATATAGAAAGAATATAATCTGTATTCAAAATGAAAACCACTACACCTAAATCCAAATATCAATGGATATATTTTTTTTAAAAAAATGATGTTACTAATTTAATAGTGAATTATAAAAAAATAATTAAATAAAATGATAATTTAAACATACGTAATTTTTTTTCTAAAAATAATCTAACTAATAATCAAGAATACATCACCTAAAAACCTAAAATTCAACATTGTACTCGAAAAAAAACAAAATTAGATTCCAAAATAAATAATACAAAGGGTTGTTCAATCAATTAATATTTATAAAATAAATTACGCTTAAAAATAAAAAAATGGGAATAATATAAATATATTGATCTTCATGGAATGTGGGGATAACATTTAGATTATGTACGTCAATAATTTATGAAACATAAGGGTGATATACGCTGTATGAGGGTGGAAAAGTTGGGTTGAGGTTAGTGTAAGGGAGCCAAAGGAGGGAAAATTCGTGGAAAAATGGGAGAAAAGTAAAGCTAATAAAGGAATATTTATTTGGTGACTAGTGGTGAGTATGGTTTCCCAATATACTACACCATGAAATGAGGAGGGTGGACACACCCATGTGTTATTTAATTTTATTTTAAATTTTTCAAACATTTGTTTTTATAAAACTAACATTAAAATACTATTCTTAATGGATTATAACATCAATTATTAGATAACTAACATTTAAAACAGCGTATCATATATTATATATTATAATAGTTCTTAGAATAGGTATATACTAAACCCATAAAACCGTTATTGTGAATTATAGCCTAAAGAACTATATCATCAGATAGGTGGTTAACATGATTAATGGTTTGAACCTATGATAGATGATCCTATATTTTCTGAATTTTGATGCTAAAAAAATTGTTGATAGAGTTTATGTTAACCTAGGTATAACATTGGGATTTGTAAGGATATGTCAAACATGAACTGAAATGGGTGATTAGTTTATGGATGGGATTATGTAGTGTATAATACGTGTTTATGATGATTTTATACTAATTTTTTGGGTATTATAGTGAATCGATTGACCCAATGGATGAACGATGAGGTCAATATTTCTATTCACGTGATTTAAAAAGGATTGAAAAGTGTGTGATTCCACTATTGGGATTATGTGGTTGAATGAAGTAAAAATATTAATTACACTCTAGTGAGATCTAGATGGTATGTACATGAGCAACTAATCTTGAAGTGTATGCATGGGATGGAAATCACATACCCAATGGTTATGTGATGATTAAAGAAGTTATACACTAGTTGACCTAGTATTTTGAGTGTAATGATTATAGAAAATTTTGACATAGGGTATCTTGCTATTTGATTGTACGATCATGGTCTAGCTGGATGTAAACCAACATAATCTCATAGTTATTTTGAGTTTGGGTATGTGAGACATAAGGTAAAGTATTCAAAAATGGTGATTATAATGAATAGTTTGGATGTGGGCCGACCTAGCCATTGAAGGTGATGAGAATATGCAAGTTATATATAAGATGACATAGTCTTTACTTTCCTATGAGCATAAGGGGTTGGAATCAAGATGATCCACCATTGATATGATTTTTTTGAATCATGGAAATTCCTTACCAATACTTATAACCATTAATTAAATACTAAAAACTAGAAAAGTCCAAATTAGGCATGGTTTATTCATCAAAATGGATCCAAGACTACCAAATAGCATTACCAGTTTTATAAATGTCAGTGTTAACTGATTTCATTTCATATTGTATATTTATGAACATATATATTTTCTCTACATTAGAGTCCCTGTTAGTGGTTTCATTTTTTATTTCCATGCCCACACAATACATGTACACCCTAGTGGATATATATATCACATATTCACATATAAGTATTGGAAATGGATCTAGTCTTCATAGGTTAGTTGGGAATGATCAGTGGGGATGAGAAAACAATTCCAAGGTAAATCTAAGTATACTTATTAGTACCAATTTTATTATTTCTAGTTTATTCTATGTAGTTTTTATTTTGAATGCATCAGGTGATATATTTTGTGATGTATGATTTATATTTCTTATCATGAGAACCATTTTCTATTGTGACGTATATAATTTTTTTGGATATAATAGTGTTATAATTTCACATGTTTTATTATGATGTTATATTTGATTTTCAATGTTGGTTTTGTTTATAGGATATTATATACAACGATACTAAGAGTATGGTCTCTTAATGTGATTATTAAAGACCCTCACCACTATTTAAAATCCTCTGGTATGATTGAAGGAAAACGTGAAGTCATTTATAATCTCAACTCAATCATGTGAATGGTTCTCAATCTAGGATATTACATAGGTAAATAAAATAAAATTATAGGTATAATAAAAATGTTTTTATAGATTTTTAAATAACTTATAATAAGAATTCCTTTTACCTAGTTCATTTCTCCAATTATATATGGAATCAAATTCATGAACGATAAAATATCACACAAGAATAAGCCTATGGAATTAAGAATAATATCACTCAATAATGAGTGATTGGTTTCATACAAATAAAAATTACATCAAAAAAATATATCCCAAAGGATTATCATCCTAATTATAAGAGTTTTATTTAAATATTAATGTTAAATTTATAACTTATGGAAATGTTTTAATTGGATATCCTAAATTTTCTTGAAAACATGGGATTAGAGGACCAAAAAACATGTTTTCATTCTAACTCACTATTTTTTCTTATTAAGAAATTTTAATTTTACATTCATGTTATGATTCTATGTGTTCAAAAGGAGGAACTATAAAACATGGGATTTGAACATTAACGAAGTCTCACATTAGAGGATGTCTAGTAGAGGCATAATGGTACATATGATATGTTATATAAAGTACGATTGTAGGTTTTCAAATTCCGTTGATTTTTTATAGAAGTTATGGGTCCAAAAAGAATCACTTTGATGAAATTAAATTGGAGTTTCACTATTGTTTCATTTGCATAATTTAAGGGTTTCTAAAGATTATGAATTAATTGTTAAAGGGTTTCATGAAAATGAATTATAAATTCCCTAGAATATATTGTTCGAGGTACCATTGTCTACATGAAATGTTTGGTGACTAAAACTAATTGTGGACCCCCCAAAAACCACTAATGGTAGATGAATCACTTTCCAAATAAAATCAACTAAATTTTTTTGGTTGCACCACTTTTATACATATATTGAATCATGATATTATTTGAGATGATTTTTTTATGTGAATATAATGTTTCTTCTTCTTCTATGAAAATCCAGGATGCTGTAGAGTTCTCTTACCGAGGTAAGACTAAATATTGAATTACATAAAATATATTGTTGTTTTTTTGATGTTTTATTTTGTTTGAAATTGTATAGGAGTTTTGTTTTTCTTAAGTGTGTGAGGATTTTTTTCTAGTGTAGTGACTTGGGTGTAGTTTTTATTCTATGTTATGGTAAACTAATTTCATTTTATTCTTTTTCAATTATATATGTTCTATATATTTGTTTTATGATTCAAGATTCTGAAGATTTTCTTTTGGTTATGAGTCTTTCTATAATCTTAACAAGTGGTATTTGAGATTTTTGCTCAGCAAGGACACAAAAACTAAAGAGATGAATATCAATGTAATATTATTTCCTCTAATATTTTTTAACTCAATGAGAGTGAATTATTTCATAATATATGTAATCATAATAAGTTAAGGTACATATTGGTAAATTTTATCGGATGGAATTTGTTAACTAGAGGATGTATATGTAGTATTTTATATTTCATAAGGACCTTTATTTTATTTTGAAATGATCCAAACCATAATAAAGGGAGAATTATATTGGTAATGGATTAATTATTCACTTGTAATCATATATATATAACTGGTATGGAACACTTCCTATAACATCCATGGGGTCAAGACCATAGTGGAGATAATGAAGAACTGTGGTGGTATATATAAGAATCAAATAAAAATGAACATAGTATTCTTGATGTATAGTTTATTTAGAAAATGAATAGTATATAGAAGATAGAATCTTGATAATTTCAATGACTTTAACAATATTTTGAGTCTTGTTGAATTGGTTAAGGTGAAGTTAATGGAATATGTGTGGGATTTGTTATTGTTTCCATTACTACTAGAATCAAGGGATATGATGGTGACTCCCATATGACTTTTTTGGACTGGAAGACCTAGTGTTTGGGGATATCTATGATTTAATTTTGAATTGGGAGATTTAGTGGTAGGAATCCTAGGCTCATAACATTATTTCACTCTATGTGGAAGTCATATGACATTGTATTTAGTGGAATATTAAAATTACATTAGATAAAAGATCAAGGGAAATTATTTGAGGTGAATCAGCAAAGCATCAAATCATATTTTAACATTTTAGTAAGAAGGTTCACCTAGAAAAATATAACATGGGGTCACAGGGTGAAATTAAAAAAGGGTGATTCAAAAAATTTCAGTTCCTCCAACACCGTAGATTACTATTGAAAAAAATAAGTTATAGATATTATAATTGTGGATATATACAATCAGCATGGTTAGGCTACTTCTGGTGGATATTTCCAAAAGAAATATATTTCAAGGCTATAGTTAAGATAATCTCACCATGGCTACACAGTATGAAAAAAATTTAATACCACTAGGTTTTGAACACTAATCTCTCACCTAAAGACTAACTACCACTACCAATCGAGTAACACTATAATTATATATATATATATATATATATATATGGATGTATTTTGGATAAAATCTATTTTGTAATTTTTTGTGTTGTGTTTATTAGGATAGTTAATAATTAATAGGCCACATAATAGTCATAAAGAATACACCCCATCCCTGGGGGTTGTGCTATAAAATAGAGGCCAACCTAGCTAGAGAGTCGAGATGGATTTATAAGGACATGACCTTAAAACATTACATATTCTTGAATTAAATGTGTAATTCACATTGTGGATATTTTTAGTTTTATAGTTTTAGAAAATTAGGCCATAACTATTACATATCAACTTGAAAATTACATGTAGACACTACGACTGAGTTTCCATTAAAAAAAATAAAAAAAAGAAACATGTCTAGTTCCATGTTTTAGACAACATGATTTTTCCTTTATCCGATCGTTGACCCTATTAATATTTAAGTCATGTGGAAAACATTTCAAAACCATGGGATGAGAATTAAAAAATTAGTAAGAGTTATAAAATAAGGAATGGAAAAATTAACCCATCAATAAATAAAAATCAATGAAACCATTATTTTCGATCATAACATACCTCATAAAATCATAAGATTTATGAATAACACGTAGAAATCATAAATCATAAAGGTCACTCATGGAATCCATATCATACTTACATTGTAGCTATCACAACTATGTAGGGAGTTATGTTGGAATACCCATCATAGTATATTCACTAAATCTCTTAGGAGAAACACTAACATTTACCTCCACCATATTACCTAATGCATTGTAGAGATTTCCCACACTCACCCGCCATAGGTTTATCACAGAACCACCGATATACATAAAACATTCCCAAGAAACATAAAATATTCATAATACATAAAACAAGCATAAAGTAAAGATAACATTTCCACATTGCAATCACAATATATCAATAAAAGATATTGACATAATCAATGTTTTATCAAACAATTTTCAAAACCATTTAAAACATTTAAAAAAGATATTGTTAATGAAAGTTTCCCATACCAATTTGAATATTTTATAGAAAATGACATTTTAAAACATTAATTTCCATATAAATAAATCCTAAAAGCAATTTTAATACATGTATATTAATGAGAAATATTTATAATAATAAATCTTTAAAACAATTAAAATTGTATTTTAGTTAAAGAGTTTTTAACAAAATCAAAGACACTTGAATACACAAAATGAGTAATAACATCAATAAAAGCTTATAATATCATGAAAATGGAGAGATTCATGATATAATACGTCAAAGGTAGTATATAACCCATATAAAAGTGAATGGGTGTATAACAATAAATAGGTTTCAGAGGAATTTAAATTGAGACAATGTCCCATGCAAAGATCATATCCTTAGATTAATGAAAAATCAATGTCATAATTATGTGGGACAAATACGAATACACCCAATATAAGTGGATGTTAAGTGTAAAAAATCAAATTTCATTCACACAAATTCATATATAGACATAATAAACAAGTAGAAGTTTAACCCAAAGAATTGAAATTGGGTTATTAAGTTCCCGTTCAAAAATATGACAGCTTAATGGTGTCACATTAAAATTCATAAAATGAGTTGATGAGAGAAAAAAGGGAATCTCATCAATTGGAAATTAAATTTACAGCAATAATGATATACAAAAACATATCCCCATATAAAAATACGTAAAGTAAAAGACATAACAAAATGAAGTCTTTTTAAAAGAGGAGTGTGAAAGTTTCCCTTACCGATTTGGTAACATATGAAACATACACTAAATCAAAGAAGGATCATAAAATGAAGATTTAAATAAATAAAAATTAATGTATATTATACAAATAATACAATCATGGTCAGTACATACACCACACAAAAGGAAATAGTGGAAAACATAGCATGAATCTCACGGGAATAAAAAGTGAGATGAAAACCCCTTACCACATTGTAATCAATCGAGTCATATGAACAAAAGTTAATAACCACAAAATGAATCACAAAATACCATAAATATAAATATAATAATGATAATATATATGAAATGTTAGTACACAATACACCACATGAAATAAATAAGTGGCGAACAATGGAAATCTCACAGAATTAAAAGTGAGATAAGAAACCCCTTACCTCGTGTCAGACTTGACCCGTTCATTCATTCATCTCCTGAATAATAAGATAAAGTTAATTTATACTTGAATAAGAACCTTTTAAAGTTAATTATTCTTTTTATATCACTTATTAAAATGTTATAAACATTATGAAATCATTTATGTTAATAATGGACGTTTTGTTAATATTTAGTATTGAGTCAAAAATGAACTTCTTATAATTACAAGTTTTTCATGTGGTCAAAAGTTAATTATCTCCAGAATTATATTCAATATTTAGATATCATATATATCATATATATCCATTATATTTATGTATTTATAATATTACATAACATTTGGAGATAATAAATGAAAAGCACCATTCATGGAGATGGTAAGCTGTACATACGCATGAACGCTACTTTCATTTCTATTTCATATTAATGGAATGATAAATTAATGATGCATAGATATATTATAAATTCAATATAATATCATATGATATATATGTTAAATAATTTAATTAACTCCATTATTTATAGGTTCCATGTATGTCATGAACGAATCATATCATCCTGAGGGAGCAGTAGTTCGCACTTCCTCAAATGAAATTATCGTATTTACACATATTGGAAAGCATAAAGGAATGTTTTTAAATAAAATTTACAGACACATAGAGATGTTTTAAACATAATATATATCATTTATAAAAATAGTTCCATAATAATGTCCAACATGATAGGTGGTAGGAGAAGAATGAACAATCATCGTTTCGTGAGGCAGTAGTTCATTGTCCACAGAAACACATTGTTCTTTACCCATTTGATGGAGGTGGGTGTAAGTTTAGTTCTAATAATTCTCATAAAAACAAGATATTATATTGGGTATACTGATGTTTTTATAAAACAAAGCAATAAAAAGTGTTTATGGGGTTAGAGAAGTAAAATAAAACAAAATAACTTAAGAGAAGACATTACATTTAAATCGGGTATCTCCCTTTGGATTGAACCAAACTGTATACTTGAATTACATTCTACCGAATAGAATTCTTATAGGAAGAGGATATGGATGTTAAGAGATTAATTGGGTAGCAGTTGGATGAGACAAGGGTCTTGATAAGTGTGATGAATGGGTTATAAGTGATGGGTTTTTATAAGGGGGAGGAGGGGCTCTTTTGGAATGTTTAAAAATATTATTTTATTATATAATTATTTTCGGTTTATAAAGATGAAAAACTTATTAAAGTTGAATATAATATGACTAATGTTTGAATTAAAATCATCCAATAATAATTGGACAGGTTTTGGATATTTTTTTAATCTTTATAATCTTATTTATTTAAATAATTTATAAATGAGGTAAACACTACATCATTATTGTGCCCTAAATATTTTTATTTATCTGATGTGTAAAAATTATAAAAAAATAACATGATTTATAAAATCTTATTATATTTCAAATATATATTTATAGTCGAAGAGATAACTTATATAACCACATGTAATAATTGATTTACTAAAAGATATATGTTTGTGTCATTTTTGTCTTTACTCTAAATTAATTAATATAAAGTGTCATTATCAATCTCAAGTGGCTCCATGGGGTCCCGAAATCGACCCAAGGATTCCCATGGTCAGAAATGTATCGGAAAATATGATTAGGACACATTTTTTGGTAATTTAATATTATTATAATATTATTTTTGTAGCCTTATTTATCAGATTTACCCTTAAACCATGGTAAAAAAAATATTTACTGAAGTAAATATTCACAATGTCTAAAAATAAAAGATAATTATTTAAAGAATTTGTAACTCTTGATTCTAAATATAGAATCCATTTTCAAAAATTCAAAACACATAAGTGGAATAAATTAATTTAAAATTAATTCCCGCAATCAAAACAAAAAGCGTGTTTTAAAAAATAATAACTATCAAAATATTGACACTTATTTATGTCCAATTTCAAAGTGAAATTACTTCCAATAAACAAAATTGGATTTAATGGTAAAAAAATTAATATAATTAAACTTTAAAACCAATTAAAAAGGTCATCCTACCATATAAATATATTATATTAAAAGTAAGTTTTTAATTAAAATACAACATTTTTCACTATTCTTTAAAAAATGAATTTTAACAGAAAAATACCAAAAAATTTCCCATAGTACCTTTTTATGTCCCAATTCAAATGAATAAAATTATTTTTTTCAAATTTAATATATAAAAGTGACCAAAACTGTATTTAAATACGGTTCACCATCAAAAGGTGGTAAATCAACCTTCGAATGAATATTTGAGTATTTATGCTTAAAATCATATTCTTTCTTTTTTAAGCCTCTAAAGATTATTGGATGAATGTAAAAACATTTAACAGACATGTATATTCATATTTTAGTTAGTTCTATCCCTTCCCACCAATATAATAGCTAGGCGTTAAATACCATTTAAAATAATATTATATTATTATTTTTTAGTATGACACAACATTGTGTGCAACATAAGATTTCAAAGAAACCTATTATTGCATATCGTGTATGCAATCTAAAATAGCATCCCCTTTAATGTAAAATTAATATTTAATTCAAAAATTTTAATAAATATAAAAATTTTATATTCTTTATTTACCTAGGATGTTATATCATTCCCTGTTTTTGAGAATTGTGTCCTCACAATTTTAAAACCGGGCTTGGAAACATCATTGAAAGTTCCAAATCAGAAAAAGAGTCAATATAAATATCACTTTAAGAATAAAGAAAAATAAATAAAAAGCTCACCTAAGACAACAGATACTTGGATTCCTTGAAAACATGGATATGGAAGTGAAAATAACTCTCATAGATTAATAGAGAGTGATAGAGAACTTGATCAAGGAATGTTAACCACCATAATAATATAATTTTTTGTTTCTGTAAAAGAATACTGATAAAATAGTGCTTATAAAATTTATTCTTTAATATACTTTTCATAGAGAAGAATAATTTTATTAATAATTAGACTAAGATCGTAAGTAAATATACTTATTCTTCATATAGAGGGTCATCCATTAATAAAATTCTACCACAAACTCATCTTTTCTCCAAACAGTAAGTATTCAAGGTGAATTGGTCACGCCTGAAGTGATAGAACAAACTTCTAGAGTATCACCTAATACAAAAAAGATAAACTATAATTTTCCCGTGTCTTAAATCCAAAATAGTTAGTACAAGATCTGATAATCCCCAAAAAGATAATATTTTACAAAAAGAAAAACTACTCTTATTCTCCAAATTTTTTCAAACAATACACAATGTTCAACAAAGACCCATTAAATAAACAACTTTCCATAAAATTCATTAAGGTAATACTAACTAATATGTAAATGAAAATATCAGAAGGATTTAATCACATATTCTTCCAAGATAATTCTCAGTATTTATCTCCAAATAACATCAGTTCCTTTTAAAGTTTCATACTGAAACGTAATTAACCTAATCACATATTCTCCATGATAGGTTAATCATTTCCATAAGTAAACCAAATCATTATATGTCCACAATAAAAACATATATTCTTCTAAAATAAAATTTCAACCACTACTCCACAAATGAGATCCCATTGTATTCTATTTCCTTCAAAAACATTTTCTTCCTTCATTAAAATACACATTGTACAACTTGGGTCATATGGGTTTTCACAGAAAAACAGTTTCTAAAAATAATCATGTATGACATATAATTTCAAAAAATCTTATAAAAAATAATTTTTATAAACCAGTCAGACCGAATTTGGGTTCACACTTTCAATCAATGGTCTTTTTAAAATTCCAAAAGTATGTGCTGAGATACTATATTGTAAAAGAAAATATAAATAGGTTTCACGAGGGCCTCCTTCTTAAGCACCATTTTCAAAATCATAATATGCTTCAAAATCTTTTTATAAGGTACAATATTTGCAAATTCCTTGATAATATTTATCTTTTTTTAAAATATGATAATATTGTGAAAATAGAATTTGATTAAATACAACCCATGATACACGATGATATCTAGGTATAGTGCAGGTGTTTGATATCGCAAACAACTACTTGCAAGTAATTTGTATGCTAGAAAAAGTTTCACATTCACTTGAACATGACTTTTCAATAATTATTTCAAGCATGTCATTGGGAAGATATAGGAATGTTGTTTGTGATCCTCCACATTCAATTTGTAACTGAATTTCTTTGATTGAAAAAATTTATAAAAAAAACATTGAACTTAAATAATAGACATAGGTACTAACGATGTGTTTAATGAAAAATCCTAATCCCTAAAATTGTCTAAACCAACCTTTGATACCAACTATAAGGACCCGAACATAAAAAATTACATAATATTTAATTAAATGCATAATTCAAATTGTGGATCTTTTCAGGTTTAGTGTATTAGAAAATTAGGCCATAACTATTACATATCAACATGAAAATTATATGTAGACACTAATACTTAGTATCCATTTTTTTATAAAATAAAAACTCTTAAAAATAAACATGTCTAGTTCCATATTTAGGACAACATGACATTTCCTCAATCCCATCCTTGACCATATTAATCTTTAAGTCCTCTAAAAACATTTAAAAAACATGGGATGAGCATAAAAAGCTCAGTATGGGTTATAAAATAAGGAAAAGAAACATTAACTCATCAATAAATATAAATCAAAAAAACCATACTTTTCGATCATAACATACCTCATGAAATCATAAGATTTATGAATAACACATAGAAATCAAAAATCATAAAGGTAACTTGTGGCATCCATATCATTATTACATTATAGCTATCAAATCTACATAGGGCGTTACGTTGGAATACCCATCATAGTATATTCCCAAAATATCTTAGGAGAAATGTTAACATTTACCTATCTCAAATTATTCAATGCATTGGAGAGATATCTCAGGCTCACTCGCCCTAGGATTATCATAGAACAACCTATACATAAACAATTCCCAAGAACCATAACATATACATAAAAAATAAAATAAGCATAAAGGAAATATAACATTTCCACATTTCAATCACAATATATCATTTCAAGAAATTGACATAATCAATGCTTTATCAAACCATTTTCAAACCCATTTAAAACATTTAATACATAGATTTTTGAATCAAAGTGTCCCATACCACATTGAATCAGTTAAAATAATTAAAACTTTAAAACATTAATGTTAATATAAATAAATCCTAAAAACCATTTTTAAAATAGGGACATTAATGATAAATATTTTAAACATCTAAAACGATATTTTAGTTAAAGAGTTTTTTAAAAAATGGGAGATGCATGAATACAATCAATTGAGGAATAACATCAATAAAATCTTATAATATCATGAAAATAGATATATTCATGATATAATATGTCAATGGGCATTATATACACTATATAAAAGTGAATTTTTGTATAATAATAAATAAGTTTCAATGGAATGTAATTTGAGGCAAATCCCTTGCAAAGATCATATCCTTTGATTAAGGGAAAATCAATGACATACATATGTGTGAAAAAAAAAAGAATACTCCCAATATAAGTGGATATTAATTGTAAAACAATAGTATTTAATTCACACATATTCATATCATGACATAATCAATAAGTGGAAATTTAACCCAAATAATTGAAATTGGGTTAAGAAGTTCCCTTATAGAAATTCGACAACATAATGACGTCACATTAGAATTCATAAAATGATTTTATGAGAGTGAAAAGGGTATCTCATCACTTGTACATGAAATTTAATGAAATAAATATATAAAATAATATATCCCCACAGAAGAATATGTAAATTAAAATACATAACAAAAATAAGTCTTTTAAAAAGAGGAGGGTGAAAGGTTTCCTTACCCATTTGGTAACATACGAAACATACACTCCATGGAAGAATGATCATACAATGAAGATGTAAATACCCATAAATTAATGTATATTATTAAAAGAATTCAATCATGGGTATTACATATACAACACAAAGGAAAATAGTGGAAAACATAGCATGAATCTCAGAAGAATAAAAAGTGAGATGAAAACCACTTACCACGTTGTAATCAGTCGAGTCGTATGACCAAAAGTTAATAACCACAAAATTAATCATAGAATAAAATGAATATAAAAATAATCTTGATAATATATATCAAATTTCATATCACAATACTCCACATGGAATAAATAAGTGGCGAACAATGGAAATCTCACAGAATTTAATGTGAGATAAGAATATGCTTAACTCGTGTCCGACTTGACCCGTTCATTCTTTAATCTTATGAATAATAATATAAAGTTAATTTATACTTGATTAAAAACCTTTTTGAAGTTTATTATTACTTTTATATCACTTTTTACCATGTTATAATCGTTATGCAATCATTTAAGTTAATAATGGTCATTTTGTCGATATTTGGCACTTGAGTCAAAAATGAACGTCTCATAATTACAATTTGTTAATGTGGTCAAAATTACATTATATAAAGAATTATATTCATGATTTATATATCTTATATATCATATATATCCAATATATGTATGTATTTATAATATTACATAAATTTGGAGATATGAAAGGAAATGTACTGTTAATGGATACGGTAAGCCGTACGTACGCATGGATGCTACTATCATTTCAATTTAAAATTTAATTGAATGAAAACATAATGATACATAGTTATATTATAATTCCATTATAATATCATATTATAGATACATTACATAATTTAATTAACTTCATCCTCATATACAATCTATGTATTTCATGAACGAATCATATCACCTTGAGGGGCGGTAGTCCGCACTTCCTCAAATGAAATTATCGTATTTACACATATTGGATAGCATAAAGGTATGTTTCTAAATAAAAATTTTAGAAGCATAAGGAAAAAATAAACATAGTAAATATAATATATAAATACATATCCAAAATAATGGCCACCATAAGAGGTGTTATGAGAAGATTGAACAATCATCGTTTCGTGAGGCAGTTGTTCGGCATCCACAAAAACTGTATGTTCTGTACCCATTGGATGGAGGTGTGTGTAAGTGTAGTTTGAATAATTCTTATAACCAAAACATATTATATTTAGGATACTGTTTCTGTTATAAATTAACATAATAAAAATAGTTTATGTGGTTGGATAAGTAAAATAAAACAAAAGAACTTAAGAGAAGACGTTACCTTTAAATCGGGTATCTCTCTTTGGTTTGAAGCAAAAGGTTTAATTGAATTTTATTATTCCTAGGTGAAGGATTCTAGGATGAGGATATGTATTTAGGGAGATTACTTGGGAATATTTGTTAATGGAAAAAATTATTTTTAGGTGTTAGGAAGGGGTTAGAAGTGAGGGATTTTTATAAGGGGGAGGAGGGGCTATTTAGGAATGTTTAAAAATATTATTTTATTATATAATTATTTTAGGTTTATAGTGGTCCAAAACTTATTACGGTCAAAGATAAGATGACTCATGTTTGAAATAAAATCATATAATAAGAATTGGACAAGTTTTGGATATTATTTTAATCTTTATAATTTTATTTATTTAAATCATTCATTAATGAGTTAAACACTGCATCTTTATTGTGTCATAAATATTTTTATTTATTTGATGTATAACTATTATAAAAAAATATCATGATGTAGGAAAGATTTTTAGCATTACAATTAATATTTATATTCTAATTAATATCTTATATAACCACGTGTAATAATTTATATACTAAAAGATATATGTTTGGGTCATTTTTGTCTTTACTTTAAATTAATTAATATAATGTGTCATGATCACTCTCAAGTGGCTCATTGGGGTCCCAAAATAGACCCAAGGATTCCCATAGTTGGACATGTATCAGAAAATTGGATTGGGAAACATGTTAGGGTAATTTAATATTATTATAATAATATTTGTTTACCATTTTTTACCAGATTTACCCTTTAACTATGGTAAATAAAATATTTACTGATGTAAATAATCATAATGTCTAAAAATAAAAGTTACATATTTACAAAATTTAGATGTCCTGATTCCAAATAAGGAATCCATTTTTTCAAATTCAAAACATAGAAATGGAAAATATTAATTTAATATTAATTTCTGTTGTCAAAACAAAAAGCGTATTTCATAGAAATAATAACTATCAAAAGATTGACACACATTTATGTCCAATTTCAAAGTGAAATTTCTTCCAATGACCAAAATTGGATTAAACAATAAAAACATAATATAATTACACTTTAACACCAATTTTAAAGATATTATAACCTTATAAATATATTAGATTAAAAGGTATTTTTGAATTAAAATACAGTATTTTTCACTATTCATTAAAAAATGAATTTTATTAGAAAATACATAAAATTTACCCCACGTAAATTTTGATGTCCTGATTCAAAAGGAGAGTCTTGTTTTGTAAAATTGAACATATAAAAGTTTCCAAAACTATATTTATAGAGGGTTATCCATTAAATGGTGGTAAATTGACCTTTTAATGAATATTAGAGTATTTAGGCTTAAAATCAGGTTCCTTCTTATTTCAAGCATCTAAAAATTATTAGATAAATGTAAAAACATTTAACAAAAATTTATATTCATATGGAAGTTAGTTCTGTCCATTCCAACCAATACAATGGATAAGCGTTAACTACCGTTTAAAATAATATTATATTATTGTTTTTTAGTATGACTGAGAATTGTGTGCAAGATATGATTTGAAAGAAACCCATTGTTGCGTATTGAGTACGCCATTTAAAATAGTATCCCCTTTAAATTAAATTTAATATTTAATTCACAAATTTTAATAAATATGAAAATGTTATATTCTTTATTTACCTTTGATGATAGAGGATTGACCCTACATATGTTTGACTAAGGTCACCCATCTTGGGGAACCAAATAGGCCACATGGCCATGATGACACTAGGGAGTGAGGTGATTGTTCTTGTTGATCGACATTCATTTGGATTAGTGTTCCACACGCCAGGGGTGGATGTATGGAGGATGTGGTCGTGATGTAATGCGGCACTATGGAGGACGCCGAGAGTAGACCTCGTTACAGTAATCATGACGTCCAATAGAATGAGTTAAATTATATTCTATGGGATTTATAGATTCATGTCTGACGTGGTTCATGTGGTTTTTATGATATGACAAAGCAAAGTCACCATGACCCATAAGAAGATACAAAGTAATTTAGTTCCATTAGAGTTTTTGGGGTTCCCATGTTGTAGTATATAAGGGTATGATGATATCCCTTTTATGAAGAAGATATCTATTCTATAACCACAAATTGGGACATGGATTATCTAAAATAGGAATCATCAAGTAATTTTGATATATATATATTATAGGTGTCCACACTATAGATGGAAGGGCTACTTTGCATAGACGTTGGATAAAAACTTGTCCATGCCAAAAACATTCCTTCTAATGTTGACTGTCTCAATTTGATAGAAGAAAATATTCAAGGGTTATCCTTTCCAACTAGAGGATATGGATTTTAATTGGTGTCCACATTGAATACAGATTTTTGTGAGGTGTGGTTCAATGAAATCATTCCTAATATCATGCTTGAGATCAATCCTAAAATTTTGTATGGGAATTATAGAAGGAGATATGTGAGAGAAAAGATGATCTGGTCTAATGGAAGTATCCACACCATAGTACTGTGGTGAAAAATGAAAGAAGGATGTTTTTTACATATTCATAAGGTCTATTTTGAATAATATATTAAATGGACTATAATGCATTTCGGAATACATGGCTATACTGCAGCCATGTAGTTTTCATCTATTAAATGTTTTATGTCAGTGGTAGTTATGAGTTGAACCCCCAATTTTTAAATTAGATTTAATAATTCAAGACGATCTGGAAAACATAGGGGATAGTTGTAAGAATACTATAAATATAAGAATAAATTATAAACCATTTATTAAAATCAAAAGTTTAATAAATGATTCTATGTAAAACAACATAGTGTTTTACATAGAAAAAATTCAGAAGATTAAAATATTTTATCTAGAACAAATCTCTTGAGGTGGTATTCCAGATCCTATATGGAAGTTTTATGATCACTGAAGGTGTCATTATAAGAGTATAATCCTCACTTTATATTGAAATTTTTATACTGAATAGAAACCCCAATGTGGGTGCACATACAGACTATCCTTTTGAATATAAAGGATTCAATAGATTGAGCTATGATTTTCTTATTAAAAGAGAGTAGGGAGTTATCCATTTTTTAATTATAGTGAAATAAGTGCGTAAGTGAGACCACTCAAAATTTGTAACATTAAATAATTGAGGTGTCATTATATATGGTGAACATTTGTATTTCCATGTGTGGTCCTTGTACATATCCTAGTGAGGTTGAACCAAGTAAAATATATCATATTGTTCACTACTTTAATCACTCATTGAGGGGAAAAGTATAAAGAAATCGATATTCTCCTTCAGGTTAGATAACAATACCCTTATCGAATAATTAATCTACTATAACAAGATTTACCCACCATTTAAGGTGTTGTAATATAGATGATTCTAACTAGTGGTTTAAAAGGGGAGTTTATCCTTCATCTCTCTTGGAAGTATGAGAATTATTTTCAACCATAAATTCATTCCTATCTTTGAAGGTAGAAAATTAATATTAGGGAAATGCTGGATAAAATATTATTTCATATCCTTGGGAATGGATATTTACACAAAATCTCTCTATATAATCACTGAATATATTAGAAGTGGATCATTAATAAAAGGGGATCATCACAAATTTTATATATAAGGAAAGGACATTACTTAATTGGGAAGTTCTCGGGTCAATCAATAAATTATAAAGGTGATTTTGTATGAAATATCACAAGTAGTGTGGTAAATGTTTTTCAATGTTTATGATGGGGTTTGATGGTTTGTGGTTAGAGATATAGGTTCTGTGGTGAAGGTACGGATATTTGAGAATGAATTGAAATGATACAATTGATGGATTTTTTGTTTATCTAAATGATTGTATTGATGATATGTGAGATATTAGTGAGGATATAAAATACGAAAAGATTATAAAGATAATTATGAGAAAACACCCTCCAATTTTCAATGAAAACGTTTTGATTAAATAATACAATTATCCGAACGAGATCTCTCTTGATATCATTCATATAATTTTTGTGTGTTTTGAAATGATAAATGAATACAATGAGTCATTAATAAAGAAAAATAATCAAGTAGTGGAATTTAATTCTATGAAGAAACTCTCAATCATGGAAAATTAATAATTTTACGTGGTGATTTCATTCTTTTCCTTCAATATTAAAATATTAAGAGATAGTTTTAAGGGTATTTTTCCCCTTTATTGCTTTCAAGTGTGTAAAGGTGGGACATCTTAACACCAAATTCTACAAAAACATTCAAGATAAAGATTAAAAATAAAAACCTCTCACGAATTTGAATATATAAGATCAAAGATTCTTAATTAATGTCCTTAAAAAGAATAATTCTTCTTTATAAAGAACAAAATAATTTTAGAGAAATCTAGGTAGAATAATTTAAAAACTTTAAAGTTGAAGGTGTGTTGATGGTTATCAAAAATAAGATAAGAAATTATTATAGTGTTGATGAGAATAAAAAAGTTGTTGGAATGGTTAATCTATAGGCATAACATGATGTATCCATTTAATAGATTGATGTATGTAGATAAAAGACTAATAAGTTCAACTTAGCGATGAAATATTCAAACCTCTACATGTTATAAGAAAGATTGTAAAATCTAGATTTGAAGTATGAAATAGGGAAACTCAAATCTAGAAGTTCTGAATATTCACAGGAAGAAGTTAAACTAAAGTTTAAAACTGAATAACAAAACAGAATCATTGATGGTTTGGATAAATGTTTCAATGATATATTAATAATGAATCAAGAATCTTGAAGAAGAAGATATGAATTAGTGTTTGGATTTTTTATCATAATAATAATTATTTACACATATAATAATGATATAAAATATATATGAATCATTATAAAATCAGGAAAACTGAATCCCTAAGAAAGAATAAATTTATATTCCTTAATATTAGTTGTTCAAGGATAAGGATAAATATCTGATTATTTCAAAACATCAAGAAACAACTCGTTAGAATAATTTTTCTTTTCCCAACACTAGAAAGGAAACAAACCATGTGGCCAAGAATAATTTTAAGGATTCAAGAGTTACATTTTTTTAGTTTAAATTTGGGACACACATACTATGTACAATATTATTCTAGGAGTTCATATCAATAGAAACATCAATTGAGATATTAATACATTAATTTTGATCATTATTTTGATTCAAATTGTTTTTTTGTTATGAAGGTTTTAGGTATAACACAATTAATTACGATTAAAAACATTGAAACAAATAAAATTACATAGATCAATATATATAGAATGTAGACCCATCATCAACTGGTGTTATGAAATGGAGTTTTAAGAATGAGAATTTTACTAATATTTCATTGAGATCAACAAATAAGTCAAGCTCATACATATTCAACAGTATATGTACAACAATTATGACCTAAAACCAAGAAAACCATATGATTTTGAAGAAAAATAAATATGGAATAATTCATTTTGGGAATGTGGAAGGGGTTAGGACTGTTTGTTATAGAAAAGAAAATATTTGAGGAAAATATATCAAGTGAATTGATATTCTATTAGTTGATGGGATGAGTCATAATATTCTTAGTTTCAACCAATTGTGTGACCATGACCATGCATTGGAATTTATCAAGAAGGAAATTTCCATTAAATCTAAACATGGTCAACTTATTCTCTAGGTAAAAAGGACTAATGTTAATATAAAAATTGTAGAGAGAAAAATCTTGGTATGTTTTACAGATAAGAGAATAATAGGTCATAGAATTTGACAACTTATCCATTTGAGCCAAGCATCTATAGAAAAGTTGGTAAAGAGAAATTTATGTTGTGTTTTTTACATCTCACATATGAACACACTCAAATATGAGATTCAAGTACAAAAGGGAAGATTATTTTAATGTCCAGTAGTCTAATGAAGATGAAGGAATGAAGGTTTCTTGATCTTGTGAACAATGACGTTTAATGGAAAATTTTACCGAAATAAATAGATGGAAGTTGGTATTATGTGTTTTTTCAAACGAATAGAGAAAAATGGAAAGGATTATACCTGTCTCACACACGAGTAATATTTATTGATACATCACTGTATATAATATAATTGTTGGAAATATGATTATTGTGAAGATCCAATAATTTCAAACACCCAATGGGACTGAATTTACAAGTCATTAAATTGAAAAATATTGAGAACATCAAGGTATTTAAGATCCTATATCATCTGTCAAAAAACCCTAACAGAATGGTTTTGTGGAAAGTCATAATCATATAATCAATAATATATATTGAATAATTCTTACTGAAAATAGTCTTCCATAATAATATTGGATAGATGTGGTTTGTGTGGTGGCCTATATATCTAATAGATATTTTATATGTACAAATGAATTGAAAATTACTTATGAAATATTTCATGGAAAGAAGACTACACTAAAAAATTCTATGTGTTTTTATGTAAATTATTTATTCCCAATATGGAAAAGAGAAGAACATTTTTAGGCTAGGGAGATGAAGAAATATTTATTAGATACTCATTAAAGATTAATGTTTATAGGTTCAGAAATAAAAATCTTGAGAACATGATGGAAAGAAATTTTGTTGTGGTGGTTCAATTTAGAATGACAATAGTATAACATGAGAAAAATTTTCATGACACCCAAAAAATATTTGAATCTTAGAGTAATGAATAATATCAAGGTTTACCGGGTGATACAAGTCATAAATATAACACTTATGATGAATCAGATTTTGTTAAAAACCCAAAAATGATAGAGGGTTCACAAAGACAAAAAATCAGTGATGAAATCACTAAAAGAACCATTGTTGGAGACTTTATATCCCTGATCAAAATTATAAAAATGAAGGATTTTCAGAAGGTATCTTGGTTATCATTAGAAAAAATAGTGTATTTTAAAGAGGATGTCAGTGATGAGACTTGGCTCAAGGATAGAAATGATTGAGTTTCTGAAATAGAGAACAAAAATAGTTATGAAGTTTTTTCATGTACAAGTGATAAGAATTTCACTGCAAATAAGTGAGTTAAAAAAAATAAATGAATATGGAATGGTGATTCATAAAAAATATGGGCTTGGAATAAAGGATATTTACAAATTAATGGAATTGATATGGATGAGACGTATGCACCAATTCCATGAGTTGAAACTATATAGTTATTTTTATCTATGAAAATTAGAAATGGGATTAAAATATATCAGATTAATTTCAAATATGAGTCTTTAAGTTGTGTCCTTAAAGAATATGTCTATATTGGGTAATCAGATGGTTTTCTCATTGATGGAGATAAATGAAATTTATGTTGTATAAATATGAAATTTTATGGTATTAAGAAAACACCAAGGGTATGGTATTCTAGATTAGACCAATGAAAAATTAAGAATTTATTTTGTAGAGTATGATTTGGTCAGAATCTCTATATTGAGAAGGATAGTGAATAGTTTTTGTATGGTTCTCATTTATGTTGATAACTTAATTCTTAGAGGATTAGATGAAAACAAATGAAAGGATTTTTCAGAACACATGTGGTGGGAAGTAGAGATGAATATAATTATTGAAATTTAATTTTTACATGTCTTATAGGTAGTTCAAGGAGTGGATGGAATATTTATCTCACAAAATAAATATGTCAAGGAGGTCTTGAGAAGATATAACACTAAGGAATCAGGGCCCATTGAAACTCTGGAGGATACTTGTAAGACCCCGATATTTTGAGAATTATTTTCTTCCACAAATTAATTTAACTTCTAAATATTTTTCATTTAAAATGACACTAGAAATATTTAGTTATATATATATATATTTAAAAAATTAATTAAACATTCATTTCACACTCAAAACCAACTTTTATTGTGCTACACACAATACCAACATGGATTGCACTACAAGCAACACTAACATGGTTTACAATGCACACAACACCAAGTTTCTATGAAACATCTATTTATATTATTCTAATTATCTAAATAAGATAATTATAAACTATTAATTATACTTATTAATAAGTAAATTTAAAATATTGTTGTTTTATATTTATAAAACATATTGATAAAGAATGATAATATTTTTGGTAAAGTCCTTTTAGGTTAATATGGTTTTCTTGAATGAAGCGATTTTAATAATAAATGTATCTTTCAACAAATTTAGAAATTTTATTTGATAAAATAAACATAATTTTTTAATTCATAACATTTAAATTATCGTAGGGTGATTTTTTTGGGTTTTTTTGAGAAACATCAATTTCTGATGAATAGTGAAAAAAACTACTTTATAGTTAAAAACTGACTTTTTGTATAAATAATTATTAATTATAAATGATATTATAAATATTTTTTAAGGTAAAATTATATGAATATTAAATATATTAATACAATTTAATTCATTATAATAAATTTCACTTCGAAAATGAATATAAAATCTCAAAAATATTTTGAATTTTTTCTTACTTTAAAACCCTGTTATTTCGTCCCATCTATAGGATTAGAAATAATATTAATTTTTCTGATTATATGATTGGAGTTTAAAAAATCTGACATAAAACAATATATTCATTCTAATTTATATATTATAATAAGACTATGTTAAATTTTTAGCAAAATTATTAGTAAAAGTGATTAAAATTAATCATAATAGTTAAGGCCAAATTAGGATTAATTAGGGACTAAACCTTAAAATTAAGGGACCCAATGACCTAGAAACATGTAAAAAATCCATTTTATATCTATATTTAGGAAATAAATCTTCCATTATAGATTTAGGATTGATTTTTAGGACTTTATTTAGGTATGAACATGTGAACACCTAATTTGTTTCTAAAAATTCCATGTGAGTCCTTTTCATTCCCTATAAAATGCCACCACCTCAACCCATTACTCACACATCTCAAGATTCATAAGTTATGCCAAGACCTACGCAAATTTTATCCCAAAAATTCTATCTTTAACCTTTAAGGCTGCCTTCAGACAGAAACCATCTCAAGGAAGCCTTTTGGCACAAACCAAAAGGAGATACCCGATTAAGAAGTAACATCATCTCTCAAGATCCTTTCCTTTATTTTCCTTTTCTTCCCATAAACTATATTTATACCCTTATTTTGTGATTAAAATAGTATCCTAAAAATACTATGATGTTTTTATACAATTTTTATGTCCTACACTTACACACAACTCCATTTAATGGATGTTTAACATATTGTTTCTCTGTACGGCTAACTACTGCCTCACGAAACGATGATTTCTCATTTCTCATTACCACAAATCATGGTGGAAATTATGATGGAGAAATATATTTAAATATATAATATATTATATTTATTATTTCTTTAATCTTATGTATTAATTTTACAACAAACGTCTTTTTACCTTCCATTTTGTGTTAGTATGATAATCTCATTTGAGAAAATGTGGACTACCGCCCCCTCAAAGCGATGTGATTTTTTTAAAAAACACATAGAATGTATTAAGGATGGTTTTAATAAAAAAATATGATATATATTATATATTATTTGTAGTTTAATAATGATATATATATATATATATATTTCATTTACATACTTTTTTTCAATACGATAATAAAAAAACATTCATTTTATGTACTACTTACCAACTCCATGAACGACATATTCCATTTAGTACATAAATATGATATAAATTATTAAAATATGAATATAATATATATAACTTATATTTATATCACTATCTACATTCTGGAATCATGATATAAGTTTATGGATCAATGATATAACAAATTAAGACACTTGTGAAGAACAAAATGAATATTACCCGAAGTGAAACCTTGTCATAGGATCATTAAAAAGAAGGTAATATAACATCATAATAAAAAAATATATGGTAATATATATAAGAATAATCTTCTATAAAATATGTATAATAAAGTTATATTTATTATATACGAATCTTGTAGGAGTACGGAGTGAGTCAAGACACAAGGTAAGAGGATTTCATCTCACTTTTGATTTCTGTGAGATACAAGCTATGTATGACACTCTTTCCTTTTGTGTCGTTTATGTAGTTACAATTATTGTATTATATGTATATTTTAATTAAATATATTGGTATTAAAATTCCAATTTTAGGGTCCTTATTTCATTGGGATTAAGTTTCAAAAGTTACCAAATTGGTAAAAATGTTTTGTCTCAATTTTCATTCTTTGATACTCATGTATTATTATGCACCTAAACTCTTTTATTGGGTGAATAAACTTCCATTTTACATGATATATCAGGAATATAATTTTTTATGATTTTTTATGATTCATTTAATTACATTTCCTGACATGTAGAGAATGATCCCAACATACCAAGTAATAAGTTTTTATTCAGGAAATCTCATTGCTTTTCAATATTGTTTATGTTAATTTTTACATTGATAAAATATTATGATCCATCTCTCAAGAATATTTATGAGTTTACTTATCCTATATTTTTTCATGTTATAGTCATGTATTGGTACAATTTTCTACTCTTTTGTACATAAGTTAGTTAAGAAAGAGTTTTTAGTAAAACCATGCTTTACCCTCTCTTCAGTAGGATAACTAGGTTTTGAAAAAAGGGTTTCCAAGAATATTATACCATTTCAATATAATATATAAAATACATTTTTACCCATTTTTAGTTTAAAAATATCTTAAAGGTAATATTCTTGTCTCTTTATGAACAAGGTATCTTTTTGTTAACGTATAAAAGGAATTTTTGACCTCATACAACATGTACAGATTTACCCACCGTAATTTCTTCGATGCTCGCTTTGCATTATTAAAAATGAAATTATTTATGAAAATATTTTAAAATTAGTTTTCAAAAAAAAAAAATTCAAAATTTTTTCAAATATGTTCTATATGTTTTCATGGAAAACTATTTTAAAATGGGTTTCAAGTGTTATTTACAAGTTTATAAAGTGTTTTCAAAGAAATGGTTTTCAAAACATTTTCAAGCTTACATATAAGTTTTCTAGAAAAATGATTTTTAAAACATTTTCAAGATTTATTTATATTTTTTCAAACTATTTAAATTGAAATTGTTTTCCAAAAATTCTTACGCTTTCTTTAAAGGTTTTCAAGAGTTTTCAATGGAACGATTTTTAAAAATGTTTTGAAGCATATTTTGAATGTTTTGAAGGAAAAAGTTTTTCAAAATGATTTCTTGTATTCTTTATAAGATTTAAAGTTATTTTCTAATAAAATTCTTTTTAAATGGTTTGACATATTAAATATAATATTTAAAATAATAAAGGATATTTTACTCAAGAAACATTATTAGAGTATATTTCAAGGGTTCTTTCAATATAAGATTACATATATTGATGTTACTCATTTCTTTTCCATGAAATGATCTAAATGTTCCATTCATATACTTTCTTTGAATGAGTTATTCTCAATTCCATGGAATTTATGAAACCCATTTTTATTTCATGGGTAATATGTTTATAAAACCAATTTTTCTTACATGGGTTATATGATTTTGATACCCACTTATTTTCAATAGTTATGTTTTTGATGAAATGATTATGAATCCTATCTCTTTCAATAGGTTATGATATGTTTACATGTTTATGATACCCATTTAATTTCATGTGTTATGACATTTTTATTGATTATCTTATTGAACATGTATGTATGATTTCATTATGTGATGGGTGGGACCTATATGTCCCTCTAATTCATAGAGTAAATATTTATATTTAATGAGATATATAGGGTTGGAATGAGAGTTTACTTAGTTCATTATTACATGGCTACAATGAGGGTTTAATCAGTCTAGTAATACGAGGCTGGAATAAAGGTTTACTCGGTTCAGTAATATAGGGTGAGAATGTGGGTTTACCCAGTTCAGTAATACTGGGCTAGAATGAGGATTTACTTAGTTCAGTAATATAGGGTTGGAATGGGGGTTTACCTGGTTAATTAAAATTATTTTTCTACTTAGATGGTCTTGGTATAGATACCTTGGCTACTCTGGAAATAATATAATTATCTTATGTGTTTCCACAATTCCATGTCTTATTCTAATCTTATGATTTCAAGGATTATTCCATTTATTTCATATGATTCATCTCTTATGATCTTCTTATCTTTATTCCATGATATATGTTATGATCTTTGATATGCAGGGTGTGATCTTTTATTTATAGGATCACGTTCTCATAACCTTATAATCATGTTTATGCTTACATGTATCCCTTGTTTTCCCTTACTAAGAATTTGATCTCACCCATTTTATGTTTCCTTTCCCCTTGTTATGATGATATGTACTATGTTTGATATTTCTAAGAAGAGTGATAATTTAATAATAACCTAGTGGTAGATTATTTAGCTCACTTATGTACTAGTGTTTATGTTTCCATGTTTCCAAAGGAACTATACCAACTACAGTCTTTGGAAATCTTTTTTTATAATATTTAAGTATTCTGTAAAATTTCTGTAATGTCTATGTTTGTAAAGTGGGGGTCATTATTTTTGGTGTCATAGTAATGGTATAGTTAACCTTTAGAAACTATTATGAGAAAACCTTAGTGAGATCCCTAGGTATATTTCTATGTATATTTCTAGGGATGTATAGAAGGATAAGTATAAGGATGAGTTAACATTTAAGAAAATGTATTGGAATTTTGGTAAAGGATAGACTGAGTGGTTTCCAAGAAATAAATACCTGTCCGGATACTACAAGTGAATGTGGATTTGGAAGAGATTTACCTAGGGGTAACAATTCTTACAAGATATTCTAGGCTTGACTTGGGTTAATTTGGTACACAACAATGGGACATTAGGCACATCTGGTTTGAAACTCTTGTAGGATATGCTTTTTAAATTCACAAATTCTAAATGAACTATCATGAATAATTTAGATATGTTTTAGCTATGAATAACCTAGGATAATCCCAAGGTGTTATAGATTATAGAAGGAGTCTTTATTTAAACATCAAAAAAGTAATTATTTTCTGGACTATGTGGTTTCCTTATATGATAAATAATTCTCACACTATGTTTATAGTTTTAGTAAATGGTGGAAACTAGAAGTAACTGGATTAATGTTGAATGTGATGGAAGATTTTCTAATGAGTAGTCATGTGGGAAGATCACTAGAGTTAATGATGTTGCAGTCATTCCTAATCATTTTTCATGGAACATGATTATTAATGTTTACCTTAACCAACTGTCAAACTCACCAAGTAATAGAAAAATTATTGGTTATGAAGACCATAGAGGAAATAAAATTCAGTTTCCTTTATGTCAGGAATGTGGGATGAATCACCAAAGTGAATGTCTTAGAGTAAAAATAAGGTTTTTTGAGTTTGGAAAATAAGGACACAAAGAAAGTGAATGCTAGGAAAAAAATTAAAACTCCAGTTAATGAAATGGATGGTAATTTCATCCCCCTAATTCATCATTGAAGGTTAGGTGTTTTAAGTGTGGAAAAATTGGTCATTATGCAACATAATTTACTAAGAGAAAAGATCCTAAAGATAAATAACAAGGTCATGCAAGTAATGGTTACATTACGAATAATGAAGAGACAATAGTTAAAATGTAAAGTAACAAAGGTATTATGTTTTAGGATGAGGTAGAATTGTTAATGGATTGAGGATTAATTAATCAAAGTATTTATGTATTTGAATTCTTGAAATAATAATGGTGAATTGTGTATGGATTGTTCAGTTTATATTTTTGTTGTTGATTTACAAGAATATATTGAATGGTCAGGATGTACTATAAATTTCATCTCATGAAAGTTAACATTTTGACCAAGGAAAGGTATCCCTTAACATATTCTTTATGTTAAGATAATTTTGTATGTATAGAGATACATGTGATATGAATAAGTAAATAATATAGTACTGATTAGACTGAAACTAAGTAAATACTTATTGATGGGTGTTTTATGCTATCATTGATAAAGCTTACTGTATTTTTGGATTTAAGGAGAAAATCCAATATAGTTGGGAATGAGGAATTATGGATGTTTTCCAAAAGGATTTATAGTAATTCATGTAGTCACCATGCTTCAAGAGAATATATGATGAGGTTATTAAAATTTTTGGAATGTTCCAACCAATAGATTCTTTTTGATATAGGGGAATAAATGTTAATCATATTTCATGAATCTCTTTACATGGTATTGTATTTTTCATCTTTTTAAAGGGTTTTAAGGTTATCCGTTCATGAAAGGTTTAAGTTAATCTTCTGAAGAAGTATTTTTGCAGTAAGTTTGTGTATAAATATTAGTTAAAAGGATAATCAGAGATTAACATTATTTCAATGATTCCCATATTATACATTATATTGGTGCAGTTTTAAAAAAGGATATCATGTACATTAGGTGACAATAAATCAAGTCCATCAAAGCCACTAGTCTTAAACCCATGAATGGAGGAATATGTGGGTTTCATGGCTACCCATGACCTACGCGATGTCCAGGTTAATATGTATTTATTTTTAATGGTTTAATATTTATGATGAAAAATTAGTTTTAAATTTTTTATAGATTAACACATGTTGTTTTATAGAGACAAATAGATAGACTTTTTATTCTCTATGGGCCTTAAGATCCATTAAAATCATATTTTAGTGCTTTATTTATAAAAGAAAATTTCTAAAAATACATTCCATTAGGTAATGGATGTATTATAAAATATCCAAAGCACAAACCAAGAATTATATTTTTCTATTGAAATTTATCAATAATTACCAAACATTCAGAAAGTGAACAAAAAAATTATTATCATAATACCTTAATTTTCGTTGAGTTGATGTCCTTTTAAATTATCAATGATTTATGAATTTGAGGCCCTCAAAATTCCATTTATCATTCAAATTTTTGTGATTTATGACTACAAACACTCCCAAAAAATATTTAATCTTTTCCTCTATATCCAATCATTACTCCCAACCTATGTTTTTCTATGTGGAAATCTAGTTATCTGTTACTTTGGGTAACCGTTATGGTTCCAAAATTTCCTTTTTAAGGGAAGTTTTATTATCCATTTTTGCAATGTGGTTTTATATGAATGAAATGTTAAATTATTAATATTTTGATAAACTAGACAAATTTTGAGGGTGAAATTCATTTTATGTGGGAAATTATGTAACACCCCTGGATTTTGACCAATATTATAATTCGAATTAATTTAATTTTTCAATAATTTTTTATTTCAACTTACACTTGAAATATATATTTATATATATATATATAATTAAACACTAATTAAAACATTCCTTTCACACAAAATACTAACTTGTCTTGTGCTACACACAATACCAACTTGGCTTGCGCTACAAGCAACATCGACTTGGCGTACGATGCACACAACACTTAGTTTCTATGAAACACATATTTTTATTTTTTTTAATTATTTAAATAAAATAATTATAACCTATATATTATAATTAGTAATAAATACTTTTCAAATATTGTTTTTATATAAATAAAACATTCTGATAACGAAAGATAATATTTTTGGTAATGTCCTTTTATGTTAATATTGTTTTCTTGATTGAATCAATTTTAATAATAATAGAAATTTTGGAAACATTTAGAAATTTAATTTGGTAAAATAAAATATATTTTTTGATTTAGAATGTCTAAATTATCTTTGGGTGAATTTTTGGGATTTTTTTTGAGAAACACAATTTTCTAATGAATAGTGAAAAATACTGCCTTCTTTCTAAAAACTACCTTTTTGTCTAATTAATTATTAATTATAAATAATATTATAAATATGTTTTGAGGTAAAATTAGATGAATATTACATATATTAATAAAATTTAATTATTTAGAATAAATTTAACATTGAAACAAAATATAACATCTTAACAAACTTTTGAACGTTTTCTTATTTTAAAACCACGTTATTTCGTCATGTTTGCAGGATTAACACTAATAATAATTTTTTCGATTCTGTGATTGGAATTTCAAAAATCAAACATAAAAAATTGTATTCAGTCTAATTTTTATATTCTAATAAGTACATGTTATTTTTTGACCAAAATGGTTAGTAAATGTGATTGAAATTAATTGCATCAGTTAAGGCCAAATTTAGCTTAATTAAAGACTAAAACATAAAAATTGAGGGCCAAAATGTCTTATACACTAGTAAAAACCCCATTGAATGTATATATTTAGGATATAAACCATCGATTATTGATTTTTTGGTTTCTTAATACTTTTTTAGATAATAGAATATGGACACCTTATTTGTTTTTAAAAATTCCATGTGAATCTTTTTCCATCCCTATAAAAGGCCACCACCTCTACCAATTCCTTACAACTCTCAATACTATTATGTTCAGACAATACCTTCCCAAATTTACTCCCACAAATAATCCCTTCTACCTTAAATCCTACATTTAGTAGTAAACCCTCTCAAGGAATCCGTATGTCACATACAAAAGGAGCTACCTGATTAAGAGGTAGCATCTTCTTTCAAGCTCCTTTACTTTATTTTCCTTCTACACCCCTACACTCTATTTATCACATTATTGTGTGATGAAACTAGTATAATACATATAATATGTTTTTTTTATTCAAGGGTTATGAACAAAACATGCACACACCTGCATCTAAAGATTTTTTAACATACTGTTTCTATGTACGGTGAACTACTGCTTCACAAGATGATGATTGTCATTTTTCATTTACAACCTATCATGGGGGACATTATTATGGACACTATATTTATGTATTTAATATATTATATTTATTATGTATTTAATCTCATTTATTGTTTTTTACAACACACATATTTTTACCTTCCATTTTGTTTTAATATAATAATATCATTTGAGGAAGTGTGGACTATCACCCCCTCAAAGCGATGTGATTTGTCCACACACCGCATAGAATGCGTTAAGGACAGGTTTAATGAAATTATATTATATATATGATATGTTCATGCTACTTTAATAATGATATATATACATATATACATATACATACCTATGTCATTTAAATACTTTCTTTCAATATGACAATGAAAACAGAAACAACGTTCTTGCATACGTACGACTTACCGTCTCCATGAACAGTGTATTCCATTTCATACTTCTATATTCTATAAATTATTATAATATGTATATAATTTAAAGAAATTATATTTATATCATTATCTACATTATATATTCATGATATATGTATATGGATCAATGATATAACAAATTAAGACACATGTGAAGAACATAGAGAATATTACCTTAAGTGAAACCTTGACATAGGATCGTTAACAAGAGGGTAATATAAAGTAATAAAATAAATATAGTAATATATATAATAGTATTCTTATGTAAACTATGTATAATAAACTTATATTTATTATCTAGGATTATTTAATGAGTATAGAGAAAGTAAAGACACAAGGTAAGGGGATTTCATCCCACTTTTCATTTCTGTGAGATACAAAATATGTCGGCCATTCATTACTTTTGTGTAGTTTATTTATTTAACATGATTATATTCTATGTATCTTGTAATTAAATTTATTATTAATCAAAAATACATTTAATTATACTTCATTGATGGGCCTTATGTTTTAAAATTTACCAAATTGGTAAAAATGTCTTGTCTCAATTTTCCTTCATTGAGACTCATGTTTTTTATGAACATAAACTCTTTTTTTAAGGTGAATATATATTTTTTACATTACATATCATGAATCAAAATATTTTTATGATATTATTTTATTCATTTAATTACCTTTCCTTACATGGAGATCATGATCCCAAGATACCAAGTTATAAGAGTTTATTGAGGCAATCTCATTGCTTATTGTGATTTTTTATGTTTATCCTTCCTTTGATAAAATATTATGATCCATATCTCAAAATTATTCATGAGTTTCATTATACTATTTTATTTCATGATATAATCATGTATTGGTCCCATTTTCTACTCTTTGGGTCACATGTTAGTGAATAAAGTGTTTTTAAAAAAACCCAACCTTACCCTCTCTTCTGTCCAAAATCTATGTTTTCTAAAAAGGGTCTCAATGAATATTATACCATTTCCCTATAATATCTAAAAGGAATATTTACAAATTTTTTATTTCAACAATCTCTTCAGGGTAATATTCTTGTTACTTCTTAAATAATGCACTTTTCTATCCTTTTTACCGTGCAAAAGGAATGTTCTTTTGACCTCAAACGACATGTATGGATTTACAAACCATTTTTTCGTCAATGATCACTTTAAATTTTTAAATAGGATAATCTTTATGATTTTTTTAAAAATTAGTTTTCATGAAAAATTGGTTTTAAAATAGTTTGAATGTTTTTTTATTTGTTTTCATGGAAAATTAATTTTAAAAGGTTTTCATGTCTTATTTACTAGTTTTCAAAGTGTTTTGAAAGAAACGGTTTTAAAAACGTTTTCAAACATCATTATGAGTTTTCAATTATTTTTTTAATTTTTTTTACATTTATTTATAATATTTCAAAGTATTTTCAACGAAATGGTTATCAAAACATTTTAACGATTTATTTAAAAGTTTTCAAGTGTTTTCAATTTAAATGGGTTTTAAAATGTTTTGAAAAATATTTTAAATGTTTTCAAGGAAAAAAGACTTAAAAATAATTTCATTTATTCTTTATACGTTTTCAAGGTTTTTTTCAACAAAATAATTTTCCAATGGTTTATGTATTAAATAATATATTTTATATAAAAATGGATATTTTCCTCAAGAAACATTCTTAAGGTATATTTCAAAATTAATTTCCATCCAAGATGACATCTATGGATGTTACTCATGACTTTATATGAAGTAATATAAAGGTTCCATTCATATCCTTTCTATGAATGTGTTATGCTTAATTCTATGGTTTTTATAAAACCCATTTATATTTCATGGGTAATATGTTTATGAAACAATTTTTCATTCATGAATTATATTATTTTGATACCCACTTCTTTTCATGGGTTGTGTTTATGATGAAATGATTATGAAACATATCGATTTCTAGTGGTTATGATATGTTTACATGTTTATGAAACCCATTTCGTTTCAGGGGTTATGATTTGTTTGTTGATGATCTTGTGGAAGATGTATGTATGATTTCATTATGTGATGGGTGTAAACTATATCTCTCTCCAATGAATTAGGTAAAGATTTATATATCATGGGACAGATATGGCTAGAAAGAGTGTTTACATGGTTCAATAATATAGAGATGGAATGTGGGTTTACTCAGTTTTGTAATACAGGGCTGGAACAAGAGATTACTTAGTTTAGTAAAACAGGGTTGGAATGTGGGTTTAATCAGTTCAGGATTACTATGTTAGAATGATAGTTTACTCGGTTCAGTAAGAAAGTGCTAGAACAAGGGTTCACACATTTCAATAATACATGTACAAAATGGGGGTTCACCCAGTTCAGTAAATGACCTTTTCCACTAAGTTTTTATTTTTAGTGATTCTTTAGCTACTATAGAAATCATATTATATGCTTACGTGTTTCCACAATTCCATGTCTTATTCCTGCCATTTACTTTCATGTCTTATGCTATTTATTTCATATTATTCCTCTCTTATGAACTTCCAATATATATGCCATGATCGATGTTATGATCTTTTATATGCAGGGTATGATCTTTAATTTACATGATCACATTATCACACCCTTATACTCATCTTTATGGTCATATGTCTCTGTTTTTTACCATTACTAAGCATTTGAGCTCCCCCCTTTTATGTTCCATTTCCCCCAGGTTATGATGATATGTACTAAGTTTTATATTTCTAAGAAGGGTGATTATTAATAATAACCAAGTGGGATATTATGTAGCTCACTTATGTACTAGTGTTTATGTTTCTTATGTTTCTAGAAGAACTACACCAACTACGGTCTTTAGGAATATTTTTGTATAATTTTTAAGTATTCTGAAAACGTTATATAATCTCTGTGTTTGTAAAGTGGGGGTCTCTATACTACTAAATTGAAATTATAAAATTTTCAAATGATATTTTTTTTATGTAACCAATTATCATCAAATTATTTATATGTTAAACTATTTTATAGGTACTTGATCAGATATATTATTTGATACTTGTCAAGAAGCACATTTTCAGAGTGATCCCATGGAGAGTGACATGAAATCTATAAAAGTAATTCTTTGATATATTCATCAAAAAATATAATATGGGTTGTTATTTTACAATTATGGACAACATAATTGATAGTATTCATTGATGTTGATTGATATAGTTATGTAAATGACCAAGGGAGTCCCTTGTTATTTGGAGTGTCTAGAAAAAAATGTAAGGACTGTTGGAGATTAATAGGTAGGTTACAGGTCGGTTCCTATTCACTACCACTCATGACGATACCTGAGATAACAGGGTTAGTCCAGGATTTGAGTCTTTTGTCTTGAGTTATTTTGGATCGAGGGATGAAAATGGAGGCGAATCAGGTCATGTTGCGACGTAACATGGGGTGGTGACCAATTTAGAGTCCAAGTTACTGGTTCAAAGTCTTCTTAGTGTTATGCCTTTCTTGGGGCATGGATCACCACCATTTCATCAGATTAGGCATAAACAATAGTTACACATTATGATAGTTTGTTGTGGGCTATGTTTGTTTAGTTGATGTGAGTGTGTGTTAAAAATGAAAGTGTTTTTGAAATGGAAAAGCATTTATTTCAAAAAAAATTGAAATTGGTGAAGTGGTTTTTTGAAAACGATGTGTTTTTTTAGGAAAATTTGGTATGAGTTTGGATTTGATGAGGAAAAGTGATGTTTGATCCTTGGATGTTCTTATGGAGGATCAAATGTGCATGGGTATGCATGGAGAGTGCATGGGGGAACTTTTCCATGGATGACGCAAGAGCGATTGGATGGAAACACATGCGGAGTTTCATAAAATACCATAGGTTGTGTTTAAAAATTTTAATGGAAATAGTTGTTATAAAAAGGGAAATGATATTTTTGGAATTGAATTTGGTTTAAAAATAGTCACTGGAAAATGTTACCATTTTGAATGTTTATATAAAATGTGATTTTGAAAGGATGTTATTGGTTGTTCTTGAGACTTTTTGTCTTCTGAGTCAGTTTTTTTGAGCTTGGGGTGTTTCTTTTGATTGATTTTTGGCTTGATGACAATTTTGATTGTGTTTTTCATGTTGTTCTTAATACACCTTGAAGAAAGTCTCCAAAAGCTATTAATGAGCTTTGTGTAGTTCCCAATTATTTTTATGTGTTTCATGTTTATCGTGGTAATCAATGTCCTTTAGAGTTATTTTTGTGGATAAGGGAGATATGGTAACACCCCTTGCTTCCACTGTACATTCCCTTTGAATAATGTAATAGATTTCATTGTACGCAACTTCGAGATTCCAACACATCGCGACCAATCTTACTAGCTATTATGAATAGTAATACGCACTTTTTAAAATTTTTTAAATTTTAAATTTCAAAATGGACTTCATTTTTGGATTCATAATATAGAAATTAGCTTAGGGTGAAATTTTTGTATTTTTCTAAAAACATTCAATTTTTGATGAATAGTGAAAAAACACTACGTTATTGGTTAAAACCGACTTTTTTATTTAAATAATTAGTTACTTTATTTTAATTTATTTTTGGTAAAAATAAATATATAATACATATATATGTTCAATGTAATTTATTGGATTCATTTTATAATAAGTTTAGATAATTAAAATTTTATCGAATTATTTACCGCCTTTTACCCACCTCCTTGCAGTATTTGAAAATTTGTATAAAACATAATTTTACCACTTCTATGAGTTGAATTTCAAAAATCCAAGAAAAACGGTTAATATCAGTAAGTAAAATGTGGTTCAATAAGATTAAAATAATTTTTTGTGAATAGAATCTTTTTACTTGTATTTACCATTGTAAAACGTAAATAGGGTAATTAAGGGTAAAAAAGATATTATAATTACCCTAAAACATGTCCTAATTATATTTTATTAGTGTAATGCTACCAATAAAAACCTTAGGAATAAAATATGACCCCTTTTGTCGACATGGATTAGATTATGACATTTATTATAGTTTTATTTAAAGAAGAGTAAAAATAGTTAAAATCAATGATTAATAAATAAAATTTTTTTAATATAGGGTTATACATAAGATAAATTAGACTATAAATATTAACTATAAATATAAAAAGATTTCTTACATAATGGTATTTTATTTTTAGTTTTTAGACATTATATAATTAAATTTATCTATGACACAATGATGATACAATAGTTACCTTATTAATGAAAGATTAAAATAATTGATATTATAAATATCCATTAAATATAATTTGAGACTTTTAATGAATTCCATTAATTATCTAGGTGAATATGACATTTTAGGGTTTATTAAATTATTTTTTTGAAGTAATAATGCTGTTATGAATTTAACAAAAAATATCAAATAGTGTCCAAATTGACATAAAAGAGTTTTTAAAACAAATATTATATTATTGATTGGTATTCTATTAATTAAAATATAAGGTTAATCGCAAGGGATTAAATTATATTATATATGTCATTAATAAACCACATGAGATTTTATTGGTAGTTTATACAATGTTTATTAATCATATAATATAAAAATACAAAGAGACATGGTAAATGTCAAACTATTTAACTAAGAGTTAAATCTAAAAGATAAGGTTAATATGATGACATAACCTATCTAAAAAATATTGGTTGAAGATTTTTCGCCCCATACCCACCTTAGCCATTAATTAATTCATTTTGGAACCATTAGAAACCGAAAATGATTTTATTATAAAATAATATTTCAAACTTTTCTAAAGTGACCCTGACCTCTCTTATAATAGGGAACCTCGCCTTTTCTAAAATTCACACTTTCAAAGCCATTTATCTCGGCGAACCCCTACCCAAATATCCCTTAAACTATCCTAACTTCATCCTAGAGGTCTTACATTAGTTAGAAAGCCATCTTATGGAGCCATTTTGATCAAATCCATAGGAAGCACCCAAAGAAGGGGTAAATATTTCATCACCTCATTCAAGTTCTTTTATTCTTCCACTTCTTATTTATTTGTTGTTTACATTCTAAAATAATTAATCAAGTATCTTCTATATACTGTGATGTTATTATAAAAATGGTTCAACCATATTCATTATTCTATCCATCCTATAAATGACAAAGTCACCATACCTACGTACATACAGATTACTGTCTCCATGTCGTGGTGTAGTTTGTTATTCAAACACTTCATCATTTGGATGGTTAAAATAATGACTATAAATGATTTAAATAATAAATATAACATGATAATTACTCTGTATATATGATATACCATGTAATTATCTGTGATTTTAATAACAAAAGAATGATATTGTCGCTCGTGCATACGTTCGGATTACCGTCTCCACGAACGGGATGAGATTCATTCCACATCATAATTATTCAAGAATAATATTAATTTTATGATTCAAAATAATGTTTATTAATATAATATCATTATGTATATGAATAAAATAAATCCTATCCATAACAAACATGGCTTACATATCAAAGCATATAAAGGAAAATTAATCATTTAACACCTGAAATGATGATACTACTAAAATATCATTAAAAATAAATATTAGAAAATCATATTTGATATCATATAAAAGTATATTTTTCTTGTAAAAATTACTAAAAATTATTTCACCGTTATACAGGAGGTTAACCTACCCTCGACCAAGGAAAATTACAAGGTAAGGGTTAATTTCACAATCTCTTTATTATTCGAGATTATTTTTATGTAAGTATCTTCTGGGACCCCTTTATCATCAACATCCATGTTTCTTAAACATGCATTCCAAATCATTTTTACTATTTACTAGACTATGGTTTAATGTCATTTATACCCTTATTTTACTTTTTATAAATTGATTTGAAAGGAATCTTTCCATCGTTTTCCAAACAAGGTACATTATGACCTTTTCGACAAAATTAAGGTAAGAATGTTTATTTAACTCATATGGAGGGTGAAAATATTTTTTGCCATTATAACATTATCTAATTTTCCATTACAATATTATTTGAATATTTTCAAAATAAATATTTTATTTTTTAATTAGGTGACTTTTAAATGATTTCAAAATAGAACGATATATTTATCCAAAAATGGTTTTGATTCATCTATGTCAACATCCTTTGATAGATTATGATCTTATTTGAAGTTGATTTATTATTATACAATACTTCCATATTTTATTGAAGGTTTTAAGATATTTTTGACTATGGATGTGTTATATTAATACCATTCATGGTTTATGGATAATGTATTGACATTTTATATGCTAATTTTAATATAAATATTTTTGTTATGTTTAATGCTTTTCATAAGAGGAACATATTAGACATTGTAAGTTACGAGTGGAGCCTGCTATAGATCCTGGATGCATTGGTAGGTCTCATAAGGAAAACTAGTGTCTTGTCACAAGGCCTTGAAAAAATATTATTTGTAGTTTTGGAACAAGCCCTTGACTATGTGTTTATGAAGTCTGCCATTATGCATTCCATCATTATGAAAGTGGCTCTTGATATTGCATGTGATTATTCAACTAGTAGAATATTCGTGTGAATAAGTAAATGGAATTATTTGATTTTATCCTTACCATATTATGCTGTAATTCAAGTTTAAATGTATTTTTTTATTACATTTCCTTAAATGTTTATGCTTATTTATGAATGTTTCCGCTATATTTTTATCCTTACCGAGCATCTAAGCTCTCCCATTTCTTTGTTTTATTTTTCCCAGGATGTGAAGAAGTATATTATGACTTATCTACAAGTATAATATAAGGTATATGAGTGTGTCCTATGGATACTATGTTGATATAGTTTTTCAGTTTATAATGTAAAGAAAAACATATTAATATATCTAGTATTTCCAAGGCTACTAAACTAATTGGTCTTTCGAGACATAGTCTTTTGTGATCATGCCAATGTTATTTAATAATGCATCAACTCTGGGTAACATGGGTCGGAGCATTACAATTGGTATTAGAGGAAGTTTAGTACAAACCGTGGAAGCAAGATTTAGAAAAACTCTGTTTAGAGAAAATTACCCTAAGATATACTATGAGGATTAGTATAAAAGAACTTACTGGAATTTTGGTACTTTAGAGATTTTTTGAGTTTTCCAAGTAATACATCCCTGTCTATATACGAGCAGGTAGAGGTGGCTCTAGAAAATATCTACCTATGGTTATCACACAAAACACCACTTTGAGCTGGACTTGAACCAGAATTGGTGCACGACAACGGGCCATGCTGCACTCTTGGTTATGACACTCCCGGGGGATATGATAAAGATAATTATAATTTTATTTACAAACAATCATGAAGGGTTTATGATTATATAATTCCTTAAAGAAAACAATTTTATGATTTTTGATTATATCCATAAAATATTCAATTTATGTTAAGTGTTTTACAAGTTCGGAGTTATGTATTTAGATTCATAAACAAATATATTGTATGCCATTTTTTTAAATGGCACATAGTTTAAGGAATGGAAACTATATCAATGCACATAATCCATGTAGGAATTTCTCTCCTACTCAAGATAATTATAGTGGAGATGGTTAAGCAACTAGTGCTGATCATTTTATCACCATACTGGGAAAACTCACTCAGGTTATGATTAATAACCTTACCCTTATGGAGCACCCTGATCCACAACACAAGGGATCAATATTATAATGCTTCAGGGGGTAAAAACCAATAAAATTCAATGTGTGTAGAAATCTATTAGTATCTGAGAAATGGATAAATTTCTTAGATAAAATATTTCATTCTTTGGGGAGTAACGAAAGGTAAAAATTTGTCATGGCAGTTTATCACCTCAAGGGATATACATATCAATGGTGTTCAATGATTCAAAACAAAAAGGAAGACGATGAAGTATAAAATATGGAATGGAAGGAGTTTAAAGTGATTTTCCCATAAAAATACATTCATCATGACCATCTAGAGGATATAGAAAGACAATTTATGAGTCTAAGGCAAAAAAGAGGATGAGAATGTTGCAAAATATGAGGCTAACTTTACAAGGTTAGAAAGGCATGCAACAAATTATATATGTAACCCAAGGAGTAATATTGATATATTCTTTGATGGGTTAAAACCATATATTCATTAAGCATTAGTCTCACAATATTTATCATCATATGAAGATATTATCTCATGCGTTATCAAGACAGAAAAATAATTCTCTATGTCTTAATACTTTAAAGAAAAGCTGGAAAATAATTGATCTACTAAACACACTAGAAATGGAAATAAAGGGATGAAGGGAAAATTTGAATATCTATCATGTAGTATGTGTTGGAAGAAACACCCTGTTACTTTCCTCAAGGTAATGGGATTATGTTACAAATGTGGTGAAAAAGGCCACCAAGATCTTGATTGCAAGGGGAAGAATGTGGCTATCAATGTTGAATAGTACAATTGTAGAGAAATGGGGAATTATGAAAATGAATTTCTTAAGTGCCAAGGTAACTTACCTATGAAAAGGCCAAGGGAGCATGTCCAAGCTTATACGATCACTACTACTGAGGGGGAAGCTCTGAAAGACATGGTGGCAGGTAATTTAATGGTTTCCTCACATTTACCCAATGATTTATTTGATTCTAGATCATCACATTATTTCATATCTTCCTAGTTTTATAGGAAATTTAGATATTTTCAATTTGACTTAACATGGGATTTCTTAGTCAAAACACCTGAGGGAAGTATCATTGCAACACTGTTTTGTAAATCAGTTCCCATTAGGGAATATAAATGTTCTTTATATGCTGATCTCATCATTATACCCATGACTGAATATGATATAATCCTCAGAATGTATTGGATTTCAGACCACTAAGCGAAAATTTCCTGAAATAATAAAGAGGTTACAATTTTTCAGGATTATGCGGATTACATTATCTTTAGATCAGAAATGTCACCACCTGATTCTTATCTAGATCCACCCCCAGTAGCTCTACTAAATTCAATTATTGGGGGTGGGGTGAGAATGAAAAAATTATGGAAGAGGAAAAGAATGTTTGAGTAGAAGACATACCTATTATGCAACAATATGTTGATGTGTTTCTATAGGATTTACCTAGACATCCTCCAAAATGAGAAATTTTGTTTTCCATTGATTTAATTTATGGTTCATGGCCCATATCGAAGACCCCTTATAGAATGGCCAATGTGGAATTAGTGGAACTGAAGAAACAACTAAAAAAAATTATTAATAAGGGATTTATTCAGCCTAGTGTTTCTCCATGGGGAGCTCATATCCCTTTTGTTAAGAATAAATGAAAATCTAGATGGTTTTTCATTGACTACATGGAGATCAATGCTATAACAATAAAGGAAAAGTATCCCCTACCTCACATTGATGATTTATTCGAACAACTTCATGAAGCTCAAAATTTTTCAGTGATTGAACATCGATCTAGATATCATCAGTTGTGTGTGAAGAAGGAAGACATTCCAAAAAAATCATTTTGAAGCAGGTATAGGCATTAAAAGTTTACATTAATACCTTTTGGGCTGACTAATGCAACCTATGTTTTCATGGATCTAATGAACAATGTTTTGAAGGAATATCTTGATGAATTTGTAGTGGTATTTATTAACGATAACCTGGTATAATCCAAAATCTACGAAGATCATTAAAATCACCTGCACACTATTCTGAAAACCCTTAGATGAAATGAATTCTATGAGAAGTTTAGAAAGTCTGAATTCTTCCTTGAAGAGATTTCATTTCTTGGCCAATTTGTCTCTAAGGATAGAATATCTGTTGATCCTTCAAACACCAAGGCAATCCAAGAATGGAAAACATGGATGAGTATAACCGATGTACACAATTTTAATGGTTTTTCTGGTTATTATTGGTATTTTGTCCAGAATGTTTCCTGATTGGATAACTCATTAGCCACTCTCACACGTAAAGGGTTTAAATTTGTTTGGACAAAAGAGCATGAAGAATGTTTTGATGAACTGAATAGAATATTAGTCAATTATCCTATCTTGACTCCACCATTAGGGAATAATGGGTTTGATATTTATAGTGATGCTTCAAAGAATGGACTTGGTTGTGTCCCTATGAATAATGATAGAGTTATTTCCTATGCATCACAAAAACTAAAAATTCATGAGAAAAATAATCCTACTCATGATCTTTAGTTATTAGCTATAATATTTGTTCTGAAAAAATGGATACACTATCTCTAGGGTGAAAAGTTTGATATTTATGTTGATCACAAAAGTTTTAAGTATATTTTCACACTAAAATAACTCAATATGAAGCAAAGGAGATGATTCGAACAACTCAAGTATTATTATTGTACAATAAAATACCACCTAGGGAATGGAAATAAGGTGGAAGATGCTTTGAGAAGAAAGGATAATAGAGTTTTAAACAAGATGATAGTTGAAAGGGATCCTATTTTTATAAATGTAGTGAAAATGATTACTGAAATAATCATGGAAGGTGAAACATCAAAACTTTTTCATATGGTTTCCAAGACATCATTACTAGAAAGGATAAAAAGTTCTTAGGATGATGATGAGGAGTTTCAAAATAAGATAAAAGCTATGAATGATGGGGGATTGAGTGAATTCATATATAAAGATGGGATTTTGAAATTTGGAATGAGACATTGTGTTTCCGATATACCATATCTAAAAAGGGAATTGTTAGATGATGCTCATAGATACAATTTCTCTATACACCCTGGTAGTACCATGATGTATAGAGATTTGATGAAACATTTTTGGTAGGACAACATGAAGAGAGAGATTACTGATTTTGTGAAAAGTTGTATTGTTTTTCAACAAGTGAATGTTGGAAGGCAACATCCTGGAGGAGTCATGTAACCTCTTCCCATACCTAAGTGGAAATGTGATAATATTACGATGGAATTTTTCATGGTGTTACCAAAGACTCCAATAAGGGATGATGCAATATGGGTAATTTTTTATTGTTTTAACAAGTGACACATTTTCTTTCAATAAGAGAAGATTTTCCACTTGAACATCTAGGAAGACTATATATTAATGAAGTTGTAAGACTTCATGGAGTACCCTTATCGATTGTTTCTGGTCATGATCCCCATTTTAAATCAAGATTCTGGAAAAGTCTTCGGAAAGCCCTGGATACTGAACTTCATTTGAGCACTACCTACCACCCTCAAACTTATGGACAATCAGAATGGATTATTCAAACCATAGAAGACATGTTGAGATTTTTATCAGTTGACTTTAAAGGTATGTGGGGTCAATATTAACCTCTGGTAGAATTTTCCAATAACAATAGCTTCCATTCAAGTATTCTGATGGCATTACATGATGTGTTACATGAAAAAAGATGCCACACACCAACTTGTTGGGATGATGTTGGTGAAAGAAAACTCGTCAGACCAGAACTTGTTGAGGAAAGAATATAAAAGGTGAAGGTTATCCAAACCCACATCAATGAATCCCATAGTAGGCAAAAGTGCTATGTCGATAACCAAAGGAGGGATCTGGAATTTTAAATAGGAGACCATGTTTTCGGGAATGAATCTTCATGGAAGGGTGTTATACCTTTCGGTAACAAGGGTAAATTGAGTCCCAGGTACATCAGACCTTTCATGATTCTAGAACTAATTGAATTTTTAGCTTATCATTTGGAAATGCCTCCATGTCTTTCCAAAGTTCATGATGTGTTCCACGTATCACTGTTGAGAAAATACATGCCTGACCCAACGCATGTACTCACCTTTGAGGAAATTGAACTGGAACCTGATCTGTCTTATTGTGAAGATCCTGTTAAAATTATTGCTACACGAGAACAAGTACTGAGAAACCAAAGGAATCATCCAGTAAAAGTTCTATGAAGAAACTATAAGATGGAAGAAGCAACATGGGAACTAGAGGAACTTATGTTGAAGAACCACCAAAATCTTTTTTTGCGGTAGTGTTATAGAAAATTTGACGACATAATTAATTGAAGTAGGTAAGAATGTAACACCCTAAGCTTCCATGGTATGTTCCCTATGAATAATGTAATAGCCTGCATTGTACGCAAATTTGAGATTCTAACACACCATGACAAATAAAATGAGTTGTTATGAATAGTAATACCCACTTTTTAAAATTTTATAAATATTATCATTCAAAATGGCTTTCATTTTTCGATTTGGAATATTGAAATTAGCTTAGGGTAAATTTTTGATATTTTTCTGAAAACGTTCAATTTTTGATGAATAGTGAAAAAAACTGCGTTATTGGTTAAAACTGACATTTGATTTAATTAATTAGTTATTTTATTTTAATTTATTTTAGGTCAAAATAGACACATAATACATATATATGTTAAAAAAAATTCATTGGAGTCATTTTATAATATGTTTACATATATAAAATTTTATCGAACTGTTTACCGTCTTTTACCCACCTCTTAGGAGTATTTGAAAATTTGTATAAAACATAATTTTACCACTTCTATGAGTTGAATTTCAAAACTCCGAGAGACATAGTTAATATTATTAAGTAAAAATTTCTTCAATAAGATGAAAATATATTTTTGTGAATAGTAACTTCTTACTTTTATTTACCACGGTAAAAAGTAAATAGGATAATTAAGGGTAAAAATGATATTATAATTTCCCTAACACATGTCCTATTTCTTTTGGATAAGTGTAATTAGACCAAAAAACCTTAGTAATAAAATATGATCCTATTTGGTCCACTTGGATTAGATTGGGACATTGATTATTATTTTACTTAAAGAATAGTTAAAAGAGTTAAAATAAATGTTTGATAACTAATCCATTTTTAATATAAGGTTATACAATAGATAAATTCAACTATAAACATTCATTATAAAGCTAAAAATATTTCCTACATAATTTTATTTAATTTATAATTTTTAGACTATAATAATTAAATTTATTTATGACACTATGATGATGCAGTAATTACATTATTAACGAAATATTAAAATAATTGATATTATAAATATCCAAATAAATATATTTTGAGTCTTTTAATGAATTAAATTAATTTTATAGGTTAATATGAAATTTTATAGTTGATTAAATTATTTTTTTATAAGTAACACTGCTTTTATTAATTTAACAAAAACAAAATACCAAATAGTGTCAAAATTCACATAAAAGTGTTTTTAAAACAAATATTATATTATTAATTGGTATTATATTTTTAAAAATATAAGGCTGGTCCAAAAGGATTAAATTATACTCTATATGTCATTAATGAACCACTTGATATTTTATTGGAAGTTTATAGTCTATTTATTAATCATTTTATATAAAAATACAAAGATACATGGTAAATGTCAAACTATTTAACTATGAGTTAAATCTTAAAGATAATGTTAATATGATAACCAAAACCTATCTAAAACCTATTGGTTGAGTGTTTTTTAACCCATACCAACCTTATCCTATAAATAATTTATTTTTAATCCATTAGAAACTGAAAATGAATTTATTAAAAAATAATATTTCAAGCTTTTCTTAAAGTGACCCTCACCTCTCTTATAAAAGGAATCCTTGTCTTTTCTCTAATTAACACCTTCAAAGACATTTGGCTCAGAAAACCCCTTCCCAAATATTCTCTCAACTATCCTAACATCACCTTAGAGTCATTCTTTCCGTCAGAAATCCATCCTAAGGATCCCTTTTGATCAAACCCAAAGGAAGAACCCGAAGAAGAGGTAAATATTTCATCAACTCTTTCAAGTTTTTTATTCTTACACATATTCATTATTTGTTGTTTCCATTTTAAAATAACAAATCCATTATATTATATATACTATGATGTTATCATTAAAATGGTACAATATATTTATTATTCTATCAATCCTATCAATGTCCAAGTCACTATATGTGTCTACGTACGGATTACCGTCTCCACGCCCTGGTGTAGTTTGTTATTCAAACACTTCATAAATTGGATGGGTACAATAATGAATATAAATGATAAAAATAATAAATATAACATTATAATTATTTTTTATATGTGATATACTATCCAATTATATGCAATTTTAATATCAAAAGAATGATATTGTCGCTCGTGCATATGTCCAGATTACCGTCTCCAAGAACACGATGAGATTAATTCCCCATCATAATCATTCAAGGATAATTTTAATTTTATGATTACAAATAATTTTTATGAACATAATATCATTAATTATATTAATCAAATACATCCTATCCATGAAAAACATGTCTTATGTAACCAATCATATAATGTAAAATGAATCATTTAACACGAAAAATGGTGATACTACTGAAATATCATTAAAAAGTTATATTAGAAAATCATATATGATATAATATTAATGTATTTTTCTCTTTTTTAATTTAGTAACAATTATTTCACCATTATAAAAGAGGTTAAACTACCCTCGAGCAAGGAAAAGTTCAAGGTAAGGGTTAATTTCACAATCTCTTTATTATCCGAGGTTGTTTTTATGTAAGTATCCACCGGGACCTATTTATCATCCACATCCATGTTTCTTAAAAATGTATTCCACAACATTTTTACGATTTACTATATTATAGGTTAATTTAATTTATACCCTTGTTTTACATTTTAGAAAATGTTTTGAAAGGAATCATTTCTCCATTTTCTAAACAAGGTACATTATGACCTTTTCATCAAAATTAAGGTAAGAATATTTTCTTTATCTTATACAGCGGGTGCGTCTATTTTCCACTTTTATAACATCGTAGAAGATTCCCTTACATGTTTATAAGAATATTTTTAAAATAAATGTTTTCTTTTATAATTATCGGACTTTTAAATGGTTTCAAAATAGAAAGAGATATTTTTCTAAAAAAAGTTTTGATTTCATCTATGTCAACATCCTTTGATGGATTGTGAGATTATTTGAAGTTGATTTATTATGATACGAAACATCCATATTGTATTAAATGTTTTTTGATATGTTTGACTGTGGATGTGTTATTTTTATACCATTCATGGTTTATGGATAATGTATTGACATTTCATATGCTAGTTTTAATACGAATGATTATGTTATGTCTAAACCTTTTCATATGAGGAATAAATTGGACTTAGTAAGTGATGGGTGGATCTCTCTATAGCTTCTTGATGCATCAGTAGGTCTCATGAGACAATCTTGTGTCTTTGAACAAGGCCTTAAAAAATCTTATTTTTAGTCTTGGCACAAGGCCTTGACTATGTGGTTATAAAGTCTGGAATTATGTATTCAGTTAGTATGAAAGTGGCTATTGATATTGCATATGATTATTCGACTAGTATAATTTCCATGTGAATAAGTAAATGGAATTATTTGATATTCTATTTTCCATATTATTCCGAAGTTCAAGTTTAAAATGCTTTTGTTTTAGTTTTAAATTTCCTTAAATGTTTATTCTTATTTATGAAAGTTTCAACTATATTGTTATCCTTACTGAGCATCTGAGCTCACCCCTTTCTATGTTTTATTTTCTCCAGGATGTGAAGACGTATATTATGACTAACCTGCAATGATAGTATAAGGGATATGAGGGTGGACTTTAGAGACTATGTTGTTTTAGTTTTTCATTTTATAAAGTAGTGTAAAACTTTTGAAGGCTTTTAGCATTTCCAAATCTACTAAACTAATCTGTCTTTCTAGACTTGATCTTTTGTGATCACCACAATATTTTGTAATAATGCAACTTCTCTGGGTAACTAGGGTCAGGTAATTATATATTGATTATGTATTTGGGTTGTGGGGAACCCCCGAGGGTGTTAAGGTTTGTACTATCTCAGGTTTATTTGAGCTTCCAATATTGGACTAGTAAAGATGTGATGTCCTACCATCGTTGAAGTTTAGGGAATAGTTTGTGGTGGTCAAATATCGAAAAGGTTCCCCATATGAAAAAGAGTGCATGTTAGAGGAACCTATCTCTAAGAAGTTATCTTTGTCGGTAGAGACTCCCATTTTTTTAGAGTACTCTCTTGTGTGCCACCAGTATGGCCAGTTCGGGAATTCAAAGCTATCATGTTGCATCCCATTGAAAATATACCACCATTTTGGTTGTTCAAATCATCATGAGGAAGGAGTTAGGGACTGGTGGGTTTAAATTCCTATCTATGAGGCAGGAGATGCTTCACCCATCAGGGCCCCAGCCATAGGTCTCGGGGTGAAGCTGGCGTACAGTCAAGAGTTACCGAGGGTCTGTGGAACCTTAGTCCAGATCATGCTTTCATCCTTAGTATGAAATATAAAATATTTTTTGTTCTATACATATCATCATCATAAGCTCGTCCTTATTGTGGTGGTTTGATGATCTCATTCTACCACAATTTAATCAGCCTTATATGTTCTAAGTGTGGTTTTTAAATCATTTGGATTCCTTGAAGGGTGATGGGACTTGAATAAATAGACCCATTCTGATTTTGAGTTTCATATCATTTGTGTTTGTTAGGGAAATGTTTGGTTTTTTACAATTTATGGGTGGTGGTTTTGGGCCCATTCATAGTTCGGGAACCTATCTGTGAGTTTTCCTTTGATGTGTCTCAGCTTTGTAAGGGATTCCTTCATGCCAAGATCTTAGTGTACTCATTTACACTATAATGGTTTTAATCCTAGTAGTGGAGTTGTTCTGTCACCGTTAAGAAAGTCGGTTGAGTTCAGGCTAGGGAATCTTTAGTCTTTGGTTGCAGTGATAATTATATTTAGTTGGTGTGGGATATGTTGAGTTAATTTCTCTTCACCAGGTTGCTGGCTAGTCTTCTAGCAAGCATTCCATTTAAATCTTTGGGGTTTTTTTTGGTCCATGTTGAGAAATTGAATGGGTTCGATTTGGGAGTTCACATGTTTCCCCCTAGGGTTTGTGTGCCTGGGTTTCAAGGTTTCCATGTTAGTGGAATTATTGTAGTGGGGAGAACCCCCACACATTCTCCCCTCGTTCTTGTGTTGTGGTTTCTTCCTGAATTGGTCGGATGTGAAATGTGTTGAGAATGGTCAACCCGAGTATCTTGGTTTCCTTTGGTTTTATCTGGGCATGGACTCGGGTTGTGTTAACTATTGGCTTGGTGACATTCTGGGGGTAGAAATATTTGTGGTGGAAAGAATTGTCACACCTCAACCCTTTTTTAAATTATTTTAGTTTATTTTATTATTTTTCAGCTTCAGTTAGCCTTGTCAAGGACCGGGTTAAGCGCAGGTCTAAATTATTTTGATATTTAATAATTCTAGTGGGTTTCAGACCTATGCACGAGCACCACACGGTTGTTAGTAGCCATGTGGTCGGCCTAGGTGCAATGCAGTTGTCTAGAATTTAAAATAAATAAAATTTAATGTAAATAAAATATGTTAAATGTTTAAATAATAATAATAATAATAATAATAGTGTGTAGATCAATTTTTTCTTATTATTAAAAATTATTAATAATATTTTTTGTCAATAAATGTTTTATAAATATAAGTTTTATTCTGTTGTTTTTATTTAAATGAAAATGAAAAAAATTTTGATTGTTATTATTATTATTTTTAGTGTTATTATTATTATTATTATCATTAATGAAATTAATTATGTCATTTTGATTATATAATTATTAATATTTTTGTAAATATTTTCATCAATTATTAATATTAATATTAAGATTATTAATAATAATATTATTGATATTATTAAAATACTTTTTTTATAAAATTTATTTTGTTTTTTATTTTATTTTATTTAATTTGTTTATATATTTTTTTTATCATGAGAGGAACCCAAGGCGGGCGCCGAACTCCTACCTCTTCTTCCCTACGTGCTACACCTTCAGCAAGTTGGTCGTGGCCTCTACCCCCTTTGTAGTGCTCCGACCGTTTGCCTCTCTGGGCCCCACCTCTGCCTCATGCCAGGCTAGTTGCCGCTCCAGACCCCACCTCCGCACCAGGCCCAACCTCACCGATCTTCCCTCACCGCCCACCATGCACCAACTAGCTCATACCCCTCACCATCGGCCTTCTTCCTGGCAATCATCTTGGACGCAAGACCGTCCTATGCTTTCCCGTATCTCCAGAAATTATCCCCCTGGTAGCACAGCCGACCTCCCCTCTTCCCTCTTTGGTAAGTCTTCCAGCATTTATAGAGTTTTGACAAGAGTTTCCTTTGAGTTGTCCAAACCCTAATTATAGTTTTTTCATTTGTGCTTCTTTTCCCACTGTTTTAGGGTGTGTGAAGGGACCAAAAATCTCAGTTTTTCCATCTGTTGAAGAAGCGTCGTGTTTACACGCCCCTGAGGTAGGAATTTTTTTGATCCTTTAATTTCCATCACAATCCCTGGAACTTCTATTTTTAAAATTCAATTTTAAATATCATTAGAACCTCTTTGGAAACTTTGCTAAACATATTATGGTATTTTTAACGTTATTCGGTTTGTAAAAAATATGTTTCGAATGAGTTTTGTATAAATTTCCTAGGTTTATTATGACTGGGATGCTAGTTCAGATTTTCTTGATTCTTTTATAAGGAAATTACACTTTTTATGGAATGAGTAGCCTTATAATGATGCAATATGATTTTTTTAATTCATGAATTCTGGTTTTTTGTGTTCTCTTTGGTGGGTATGGCATGGTGGTTGTGTTAAAATGTTTTTGGAAGGGATAGATGATTCCAATATGAGGGTTGGTGTTCTTTAAAATAAGGGGATTGGGTGGTTTTGGTTTTAAAAGTAAGTGATGAATTTTTGGATATGGTTTTCAAATAGTCTTTGGTTTTTAGGTGCTCCATTAGATGCTGGAACATCCATGGGCGCACTATATGAACACATGGATGTGCCCTCAAATGATGATGGCACATTTGAAATGGTGTGTTTTAAACCATGGTTTCGTAAAATGGTTCATGGATCATAAATGATGTAGTTTCTTTTTGTGTGTTTTCAAAGTAATGGTTTCAAATGTATTTCTCAAGTTTGGAACGTATTTCCTAAAAGCACAATTTTTTTTGAGTTAAGAGAGTAAGGGCTATTTGGATTTGTAAATCTAAATGTTGTGTTTTAAAGTGTTTTTGATAAATGTATTTAGGTGTGTATAGCTAGGGACTCATTCGAAATTTTGAGTTCATTGTGTATTTTTTCATAGTTTTAAAATAAAGATAATACTTCGTTTCTTGAATTTTCCATTAATTCTAAATGATATTGGTCCTTTTAGGTTAATTAATTAAAGAATTGGTGGCTCCTTATTGGTGAGCATAAACACATACATAGGTACATATATGTATATGTACATATACCTTCCTTGAATGTATTCCCTCAGGGTGTGGGAAATATTTACATCATATTAATGGTATATATAGATGTATGAGAATGTATGTGTGTGCTGGTGTGGACAATTTTAATCAAAATCTTCAAGAGCTGAAGTGTCTTGGCTTAGTCTCCTTCCTTTTTGAGGTAGGTCCCCCACACCCACGCCTTTAATTTGAATTCCATGATTTCTTATCATTTTCTTTAAAAATTTTGTTTACATATTCATGTGTTATTTATATATGTAGATATGTAAATGTGCTTGGTGAAATAGATTTCACCTCTTGGATATTGGATTCCCATTAATTTTAATAACCTGACTAAGCCTATTAAGAAATTGATTTTAATTATGAAGGTGTCATAAGTGTTTTATAATAGTTTACTAAAATATACCTTGTTGTGAACTGTATTTTGTGAAACAAAAAGTATTTGGTTAAATATTTTGTTTGAAACCCGACTTGTTTGGGACCTTGAAGCGTGGTTTGACAATTCAACGACATGATGGCATGTTTGGAACTTTTTATGTGTGATGTGTTTTTTTATCCTGGGATTGGAAATGGATTTTTGAAATGAATTAAGTTTTGAATATTTTTATGGTATATTATAATGATGTTATTAAAGGCCCAGTTAGCACCTTATGTCACATTGAAAGTGTGATCACCTGGTTAGAAACTTAATTTGCATTGTAAAATGGTTCAAAAGTTCATATGACTTGACGGCCTGGTTGGTACCTTGGATGATATGACATGTACATGTTTACACACACACACACACACACATATATATATATATACACCTAGTGGGAACTTCTATAGGAGGGATATCCCTTTATGGGTTATCTTATAGGGTTTTTGTGTTTGGGGTAGGTAAGTGTGGTGTTGGCAGGTAAGGTGAGTCACGCGTGCGAGAGCCTCCAAAATACACAATATTACTACGACCACTATCGGTTCCTATGCATTTTTAGTTGGTTGAGTGATGGTTGTTGATCAACCTTGATTAGACAGGTTGGTACCCCCTAGATTTTCTCATAGGCCAGGCGGGCTATGCCACTAGAGAGGCCAGGTTGGTGTAGCTAATTGGTTATTGACTTAGGGTTTTCACTATATGCTGAAAGGTGGTTCCGAACCGAGTACATCTAGGGTTCCAATAGGGATGTTTAGGAAATGCTAGTGGCTGCATACTTTATGCTCCTGCTTTATTTTATGTCACTATTGGTCATTTGATCTCATAAAACTTTTACTTTTCGTTTTATAAAAAATAACATGTTTTGGTACTAGTTTGATTTGAAATTAATTCATTGCAATGAATTATAAGCTTTAGTTATTTATTTAGAAAAATGAAATAATGAAAAGTTTTTTTCATTAAAAGTCAAAGATTGTTACCTATTTTTTTAAAAGAGTGGAAAACAAAGTTTTTATATATCTTATTTTTAAATTAGCAATAATGGATTTCATTTTAGAGGTGGGGAACCTGGCATGGTTTATTTTTGAATTCCTACTGAGCATATCAATGCTTACTCCTACTCTATCTTTTCAGTTTCAGGTTCACTATGTTTCACATTTCTCTTGGAGTGAGCTTGGCTCCCTGTTGGGTGGTGACCTAAAATGTCACATGGAGGTATGTGCAGTTTTATATTTTTTTCGGTTCTAGTTTTTATTTTTATGTTCATTCATTACTTATTTGGTTATGTTTTTTTCATGTTCCAAATCCTTCACAATGGTTAAATTTTGCTGCCCAACACTATTTTACAGCCCATGGGGATCTGGAATTCCCCTCGAGCCATTCCACGGACCGACTCAGGTGACCGGTTCAGGGTCGACCCAGGTTAGTTCATGACATTCCCAATATTACTAAACTACTTCTATTTATGTAAATTTACAAAGACCCAATGAATTAAAAGAGGCTTCTGGTACAAATATTCAATAAGGAGAGAAAAATAAAAATAAATGTTAAGGAATATATAATTATACACACATGTGCAACAAATATGTTTGCTGAGAGAACCATAAATCTTGATAAAGAAAAAAGAGCATATAAACCGAATCTAAAGTTGAAAAGCATATGCCTATCGAAGAATTTATTAGAATAAGGTGAATAAGAATAAACTAGTTTGAAAACTAGTCCTTGTGGTACATATGATTACATAAATATGATAATTAGAAAAATAAGAGAAAAATTAAAAGAAGAACATGTAGAGTTTGTATTAGGTGAGAAAGAATAGACTCAAGTTGTAATATTATTTTTACATGAAATGTTATGATGTTGCTTCATTTAGTGTTTACCCAACAGATATATTTTAGGATATTTTTCTTGAAAAATGGTAAATTTGATGTTTAATTGTTCTATAGAGTATCATTAGTGGAAGCTTGAATAATTTATTTGGAGTTGAGAGTTACCAAAAAAAATTTTCTGAATAAGAAATCAAATTTATACTGAGAAATAGATGACACGATGCATTTGATTATTGTTAAATACTACAAGGAAATAAAATAATCTACTATGTGGGAGAAAATTAGTTTTTTTGGAAGAATTGATGTACAATGATTATGGGTGGTTTATTTTAAATAAAGGAAAGGATTGTAGAAAAAACATTATTGATTCTAGTATAATGAACTAGTGAGAGTGGAATGTGATAAATTGTACAATATAGTGAATATTAAACTTTTTAATATACTGAACCATGTTTTAGGATGATCCCAATCCAAGTCCACTAATGTTGATGATAAAATTATAATGGACAATATATGACTCATATATCCTGATCACATTAAGGAGTAGGATTCCATAGAGGGTTCAAACATTCAAAAATACATGTATCATACTATACTTCTTTACAACATTATATATAAGTATACACTAGGTAAAACATAAAAACACTCTCTCTATATTAATAAGAAATAGATGTTCAAATTCAAAAGGGTTTAAAGGTCAAATGATAAAATATAAATTCCCTAAAATTTTGAACATACCTAATTCACTACCTATCTGATGTGTTTGCACTGGTCTACAAAGAGTAATAATATAAAGAATTTACAATAACTAAATCTGAGCTAATAAACTTAACTAATAACCACGGTCAAGGCAGAAGAAATGTAAACCATATATTTTAATACCATGTATTTAATGAAGGGATGGAAAATTTATGAGAACTAGTTTAATATCATAATATAAATAATACACAGATTCATAATATATAAATAGTTTATAACTATGAAATAAATTATAAATAAACATAAATAAAATTATATTTCAAATAATTAAACATTAGATAACTATTTATGAAAAATTCATAAAATTTTTAAATATAAACTTTTTATAATTTATATGGTGACCCATCCTTTTCGTATATAGATAACACAACTTCATAGTTGAATATTCATTTCATATTGTAATGAATCATGTCAAAATCATATAGGTATATTATCTGTGGAATCATGGATACATTAATATTTCTTCATAAGTGTATTGAATAATCTCACAATAAAATCATCAAGAAAATAAATATTCTTAGAAATATCATACTTAATAACTTTATTTATAACTTAGTGAAAGGAAATAAAAGAAAGGATCAACTCTAAGGCTCAGTAAGGGTAAACAAGGGGGATATCAATGATTAATATAAATAACATGAGCCTAAGGTTATGATAGTATGAGAATAAAATTTTAAATCTATACCCTTTAAATCAAAAATCTTAATCATGATTCATGTCATAAATCATTCCAATTCATTAGAAAAAAAATCATAAAGAAATCAAAAATCATAATCTATGAGACCATAACATTTGCATAAGGCATATATTTTCAGCATAGAAATAATCATAGAAAAATTATTTCTATAGTAGTCAAGGTTCAATTACAAGACTATCATAGTGTATTTGGTTTAATCCCCAATCTATTTTAGTAGTCAAGGTTCAACCTTGAGACTATCATAGTGGACATAGTTCCTTACTGAACTGGGTTCACTACCCATTCCAGTCCTATTTATCTCATTAGATATAAATATTGACCCAATTAGTTGGTGGAATACATAATTCTTTTCCCAAACATCACATAATTAAACTCATACATTTGTGATTCAGATGATCATAAAAACATTTATCACATAAGAAAATGTGAATATAAATGGGTTTTATAAACATTTCATCAGAGTATAACCCATGTAATTGAATATAGTTTCTTTAAAATATCATAATTTATTTACCTATGAAAAAATAAATGGTTTTCATAAATATATTTTCATAATATTAAACAACCATCCCTGAAAATCATAGGGAACGTATCATTGGATCTTATCCGCATTAAATCATAAAGAACATCAAAGGATCTCATCTTCGATGGAAATTCTAGTATAATATCATTTTAGGTATTAGTTAATGAAAATATCCTTCTCACTTTGAAATCAATTCATTAAAATATAAAATTTCACAAATATTAGAGAAATAAATTTCATTGAAAATATTATATTAAAGGAATATTCAATTTATTGACAGGTTATGATGGTGGGAAATTTAGTTCATATTTTATATTTTAAAAAATTTTCATTTCATATTTAAAAAATAAATAAAAAAGTGAATCATTTAGAAATTGATAAAAATATTCATTTCAACAATTTTATAAATATTCAATAATGGGTAAAAAAGAATTAATTAGTCATTTTAATATATAAAAAAATTCCTTAAGACATTTTTATAAATCATGAATATGACAGAAACATGTTTTTTGACAGAAGAGAAAAATAATGTCAGATTTCTTTGAAAATGTTCTTTTAGTGTCTTGAGTACTTAAAGAGAGGAAAATGAAAGGATGTAATGTATTATTAGTAAATAACTATATGAGATTAAAATTAATGTGTTTATTTGTTGTTATATTATTATATTTCATTAACAGAACTTAATTATAAACAATTTCGACCAATAATAAAATTGTAACATAAAACACTTACCACTTTGGTTACATTAGAATTGTAAGCCCCATGAAAGAATAAAATAAAACAAAACGTAAAATATAATGAAAATAAATAAATTCATTATATAAAATGTCAAATTGGATTTATATAAACCTCCAAAAAAAGATAGGTTTATAACATAACTTAGGTTCTGAAGATAACAATTTGAGACAAAAATATTTTACCTCAGTCATGAATTACTTAAAACATGTTAAAAACTCTGGTATAATAAGTATATTTGTATTTTAATTTTATTCCCAAACCATTATATTATATATATAATACCATATATGCTTTACTTATATCCTTTTATCACCCGTTACTCAACAGTTCTTCATTAAAAACAATGTTTTGGGTGACAACTGGTTCGTTTCTCAGGTATATTTTTGTTTGATAGTCCTATTACTTACACATTTATCATAGATACATAATATAAATAATGTTAGTAATGAAATAAATATCACATATATATAAATATATTATATAAATATTTATAGTCTTCCATAAATGTTAGATTTAGAAAAATAAATTACACTATTTATGGAGATGGTATGTCATACGTACGCATGAATGTAATTTCATTTTTTCAACTGATGAAACAAAACAAAGGTCAATAAAAATTATCAATTATAGAATAATTATTATACCATATATTTTATAATTTTTTTAAAAAAACATACATATATCTATCCATGTAATACTTAAATGAAAAACGTTTTTCATTAGTTTGTGAGATGGTAGTCTACCATACACACAAACGATGGATACATTTCTCATTTAGTGAACCATGGGATAGATATTAGTTAATCCTTAACATAATAACGAATAATTATATGTATGTTACATATTTTATCATATCATAACTGTTATAGAATATTTTAATGAGTTGTGAGAAGAAATAAATTGAAAGAGGTTGGTAAGAAAATTGCTTCTTCATTATGAACCTCCTTATTAGATTAAAAAATAACCATGAAGGGAATGAATTTTGGAAATAACAAAAGATATAGGATGTGTTGAAGGAAGATAAGAAGGTATTTTCATAGGTATTTAAAAATAGATAAATCTCAATGTGGTGTAACAAATATAAAGTATGAGTTCCCTTTTATATGTATGGGGAAGGGAACTCTCATTATTTCTTTAAAGAATAAAATATTTTAAAATAAATCTCAAGAAAAGTGCTTATATATGGAATGAAATTAAAATATATGATATTATTTGGTTGAAATCACATAAAAAATAAAATTTTTATTAGTTTATTTTTTTTTAAACTTATCATTTTTTAATCTCTTAGTTTACCCATTTTACCCTTAACCACGATAACAACCTTTCACTCTTAAAGGGTTCTAATAATACATATAAGATAATTATTCACTCATAAATGAATAAGGGGTTCCATTTTAGATCAATTATTTTTCACTTATTCCTCATGAAACATTTTATCATTTTTAAATAATTTAGTAATATATTATTTTGATAAAATATCATTAATGTGAATTTTGACACAATTTATTAAATTTCACTTTAAAGACAACAATAAAATGGTGAAATATGAATATAATACTTTTACACATCACTAATACGTCATTTTAATCTTAAATATTTAGGTAACACTATAACACAACCAAATTATATTAATTTTAGAATATTTAAAATCATTTATTTTCTTTTTCTATTAATTAAATAAAAATTGTATCGGTGTTTCAGAAGTATTTAAGTTATTTAATTAACCAATATAATTTATAAATAAATTAAATTCATGAAAATATTATAATTATTTAAAAAGTAACAATTTATAATTTTTCACCACATTCTTTTATCCCTATATGAAAACAAAAGAAATATTTAAAAGTAATAGTGTGACATTTTTTATTTTTAATTTCATTAAATATTATATAGATCATTTTTTGGTAAAAATTTTTATTAAGAAAATAAACATGGACCTAAGGTGATAAGGGTCAAATTATTTTCATCTAATTATAATTAATATAATGGATGGTGACCTTAACAATTAGTTTTAACCAAGATTAACCATATTCACCCTTTACTAGGATGATAAATTTTTCCATGGTTATTATTCATAATACCTAAAAATGAAAGTGACCTATTTAACAAAATTTAATCTGATTCAAAATATGTAATATATTTTATCAAATTAAATTCCTTTAATTGGATTAAATTAAACTTAATATCAGTTTGCAAACATGACCAAAACCTCTTTTTAGAAAAATACAATTTTTAGACATAAAACTGAATTTATTCCTATCTCATGATTAGAAAAAATATTAGACGAGTTTTAAAAACATTTATTGAATATATAATATATAAGTTTCATTAAAATCATTAAATAATAGTGAATATTTAAATTTTGTAAGATAAAAACACATTTCATGCATAAAAATTGTTTTTTTGGAAAAAGAAACCAATCTTTTAATTTAAAATGATTTTTATTTTCATTTTTATTCAATTGATAACTAGTGAATTTTTTTTGTACATGTGTGAACTATATAATTTTAATTAATTAATTATTTATATTTATATAGAACAATTAAGTGGCCAGTTTATAACATTATAATATATTACAGTTTTTTAGACTCAAGGTTGCATATGTCGTCAACTATCAAAGGAAATAGTTTTTTTAAAAGAAATATATCATAAAATATCAAGGGGTTACAATTTATATTTTATTTAGGTAAACATTATAATTTTAAATATAAACTCCTTATAATCATTTCATAATACAAAATTTTCATGTTATTCATTATATGAAATTTTATTATAAATAGGTGATATTTCAATAAATATATAGAATTTATATGTATATTCTCTATTATCTAAACATTTTAAATATTTTAACATCACATATTAATTACATTTAAACCTTTTAACAAATCAATCATCAAAATTCCTTTTGATAGGGTTTAACATATTTTCAAAAATTATGGCTTTAATATAAATAATTAAAATTAATCATTACAACCAACTAAAATTTTTTATAAATTAAATCACACTATATTATGTATTGTTTTCAATTCATAATATATTTATTAAAAACCCTTATGATTAAATTAGCACTCTATTTAATTCATAAGGTATTGCATAAAATTGTATAAATTTTATTATAAAATATAATATTTAATATTAAGTAATATTTAATAAAAAATGTCTCACAAAAAATTATTACTTTATTTTAAAAACAATATAATTAATTAATATAAAAAATATTTATAAATTAATAAATATATCAAAAAATAATTTAAAAATAATTTATAAATATTCTATCAATAACTATTTCAATACAAAATTTAAAATAAAGAAAAATATTTTTTTATCATTTATTATATTCTAAAACTTAGGGTTAGTGGTATACTACTACTACGAAGTATGAAGATTAAATTAGTATCATTGATCTTTTATTATTGATAATAATTTCTCCAAATAAGATATACCATAACACACCTTGAGTAAAAGTTTATGATAGACATTCATATCATTATTTAATTTATCATATATAATATTTAATGATGTATAGTGATATATTACTGATGATGTGATAGTTTTTTTCATAATAGGGCATATTAGAATTTTATTTTATGATTGAATATATTCATTTTCAATGATTAATGAAAAACTGAGAATTTATATCACATCTTGGATTAGGATATCTTATATCACACACCATGACATATAACCCACAAAAAGTAAAATATTTTGTACTTTACAACTTCTAATATTATATGAAATACTATATAAAAATCAACATTTTCCACAAGGTTTCATAAATCATAAAACACATATCAGTCTAATACTACTAATGAGTTTCTTATGGGATCAAAAAAATTCTTTTATAACCATCAAAAGAATATATATACCTATTTCCATGATCCCCAATATAGAATAAGTTAAAATCATGCTTAATTGAAATGAATAACCTATAAAATCATGGGTACCTTACATAGAGGCCACAAAACATCCACCTTCATCATCTATCATTGATGATAATCCCCAAGGAACGATCAAATGACACTTCCCAACATGGTGTATCCATAGGTTAGACTAGAATCATCTATCATATAGATTGAACTCTTTATCCTTTATGATATCATAGTATTTCATGATTAAATGGAGAAATAATAAAGTTATTCAATTATTATAGAGTATCGTCTATGTAATTGAATGGCCATGACACACTATTATCATTATATGAATGTAGCCTATATATTTCTCCCAAGGTTTCTCCATGGTGGTGAACACATTAAATATTATGTTATAATTCATCATTTAATACCCCAACTTATAAATGCATCATATTCAAGTATTTATCTCCATCAAATTTAAATTATTGTAATAGTTTCATGATAACTTGTGTTGGAATGGATATATTTGAATGATAATTAATTTATATTTCCTATATATAATATTACATAAAACTATGATACGATTTCGTAGAATAATCTCCTATAATAAAAATATATAGTAGTAGAAAGTATCATTTTCATTCCATATTATTTGGTTTATCATCATCTAAAATTTCCTAGGTCATTTAATGTATTGGAAAGAAAAACACTTTCATGCCATGCCTTATGAATACCTTATTCATACCTTTTGATTTTGAGTAAAGCTTGTCAGATACTATTAATTTCAATACCCTTATGATTATCTAAAATATTCAAATAAAACATTGAAATTTGATTCGTATAAAAATTTGTTTTAGGGAATATATCCTTCAAAATAATTCCTTATATTTTATTAGACTAAGACCATGTTAAAATTTTCATCTGAATTTTTACTTCCACAAATATTTCACCACTCCTTCACTCCTTTGTCCAACACATTTCAGATTAAATAATACTTTAGATCAATTTACTCTATCTTTTAATAAAACACTAAATTCTTATTTAAAATAATTGAATTTTTACTATCGTAGAACAAAACAAAATTCATAACTCCTTTTATGTTACTCCAATAAACACTACATCCATATAAAGTTTATCCCAACTTCCATAAAGGATACATACTTTTCTTCCATTATTGATATCACTTCAAACAGTTGCATCCTAGACATCCAATTTATGTTTTTCCTTCTAAAAGTAAAAAAAATCCTAAAGTACACATTTATGCATTCATATGTCCTATAATATCCAGATAAATACAACCCAAAATAGATTATCCATTTAAAAACATAAGGATTCATATTATGAACATTTGATATATTATAAAATATATTTCATAGATTCCCAATGGCCCTTTCCCAGATTCGTCATAAATCTACAAGAAAAACCATTGTATGATTAATGTTCCTCCTTATAAAAACCATGGATCACATCACCCTTTTTTATCACTAATTAAAAAATATAATTATCCATGTTCACAGACATATAATTCATTTTTAGTTCATTTTTTGATAACATAATCTTTTGTTCACTAAATTTTGAACTACCTTTCATATAGTCATTTTGAATCGTTTGATAAATTTTTGAATGTAACTTCATTGAATTAAAATTTATTTTTTTTCTTTATATATCTCTAAATTTTCATCCTCAGAATATTATTATCATAATTTAAATCCAATATCATGAACCAAATGAACATATCATCTTTCACATATTGAATCCATTTATTGTCTGGACCATCATAGTGCATGCCATCCATGTAAAAAAGAAAGATGATCTAATTATAATAATTGAACACCTTATAATATTAATAATGATATGATTTTCTCCTATAGAACCTCATATTATCTATAAAGTACATTAATATTATGTTCCATTTCCTTGATACTATCTCCAAACCATAAATGATTCTTTTTACCATACACACTAAGACCTCATTCTATTTTCCCACAAATACTTATAATGATGCATACATATTTCCACGTCAAAATAATCATTGACAAATATAATATTCAAATAAATCTATTCCATATATAGAATCCTGGATGAAACAAGATTCAATTCCATATGGATGGTTGTATGTTTAATAAACGGTGATAAAATTTTGGAGAAATCCACTCTTTCTTTTTGCTAAAACCCTTTTGAAACCAACATATCCTTGTACCTATTTCTACAATATATTTCTTCCTTTAACCCAGAAAACCTTATTTATAATGTTATTTATTCCCCAATAGTAGTTCCTTAATATATTAGGTTTTATTTTCATAAATAAAATATTTTTCATCTTCTATGGATAATTACATCTTTTTGAAGTCATTGAGACTTTCCAATATTTTTGGTCTATCAATCTATACTCTATAAAAAAGTTGAAAGTAGTGGGAATCTATTATGAAATTTTAAACTAGTCATCTAATCTCTATTGAACTTAACAACTAATCTTATGGTCCTTATTTTTCTAGGACTACTATTAATAGAACATAACATTCTAATAACATTCCTTGATATTCCACAGTTCTTGATCTTTTTACTATTTTTTTGACTGTTATGATTTTTCTAGACTTTACAAGCTCCTTGAATTTCCAAAAATTATTCCCTTCTAGTATATCCATTTAGATATACAAGGATATGGTTAGATGATTCTTTTTTTCTTCCCTTAATCTTACAAAAAGTTTTGGTATTTTTAAAATAATTTATCCCTGATGAGAAAATTAAAACTATTAATGATATTACTATTATCATTATACCAAAGTTAAAATATAAATATTTCATCACCATACCCAATAAAAACAATTAAGGTATTGTTCTATGAGTTTTTTCAAATCCTTGATGTCAACATAGATGTATGCCAAACTTCATAAAACATTTTTCTGAAAAAAATTCAATAGTTTTATTGACAAAAACTATTATTTTATTTTCTAATCCAATGGTATAGAATGACTCAAATTCAAAAGATAAGTTTCAAAATTGACTCCTTCTGTCAACATTGTCCTCCATTATTTGACCTTATAAAATAAATATTAGATTCGATCACATTTTTGACCATGAACCTCTATGAAATAAGAACATTGAACACCTTGAATTTGTTCCACAAAAGTAAAAGCACACATGCTGAATAAATGATGAATATAATAGTGTATAAAGACCCACTATGTGAAAGGATTAGTTAAGGGTCCAAAATATCAATATGCATGAGATCTAATTTTGATACTTAGGTGACATTTAGTTTGTGTTAAATGAAATATTTATTTACAATTTAAGTATAAAAATCTTGTAATATATAAAATATATATGAATAAGAATCAATATACACTTAGTGTGACACCTTAAAAAACTAATGTAAGAAGCTTATATTTGATAGCGTGTATGACACGCGACAACAAGCGTGTAATGTAATATAATATCCATATACTTTATAATACATGTACTTTTTATAATATATTATATATATTTCAAAACATTAAACTCTGATTTATCTTAAAATTCATGTGACACAGAGTTAGCATACATCATAACTAACATCGTCATTCCTCTATAGCTTGCGTTACATGTAAAAGCGCCCTTCTTCGATGGCTTGCATTATATGTAATAACGAGTCTTACTGAGAAACAATATATAATAAAAATATTATTATTTAAGAAAATATGATATAACCTAGAGGTTATGTTACTGATTATGAATTTTATTAACTAACATATGAAAATATATGGTTTAGACAACTAAATAGTTGGTTTCAAAAAAATTATAAATGAATATAATAACTAATTGAATATTAAAATATATTTTTATTGAAAACTATTTTTATGCTCACAAAGCTATTTTAGCATAATAGATTAAATTAATTACTATTACTGAGTTATATTACTGTAATATATTTTTTACAAATTAAATATATTATTTTTTATATTCATCTAATATATTTGATTATCATAAGATAAGAGACAACCCAATATTTCACATAAAAACCTATTTAGTCATTTTACCACCTTTTATTGGGGAACCTATTATGAATATTAATTTTGACACCTTTTGTGAATTTAATTTTATAAAATAAACTTTATTTTTTCAATCATAATGTAAAAATTAGTTTATTATGAGTTTTTTATATTTTTCCTAGAAACTTCATTTTTTAGTGAATAGTAAAAAAATACTGTGTTTTTGTTAAAACCTATATGTTTGTTTAAATAATTATTAATGTTAAATTATATAATATTATTTTTAAAGTCACATTGGATAAATTATACTTCTACTAATATAATTTATTTCATTATAATTAAAATAACTTTTAAATTTAATATAAAATCATAACAATCTTTTGAACATTTTTCTATTTAAAACCAGTTAATCCGTCTGTCTGTGAGATTAGAAATATGCCTAATTTTTTTTATTTTTTGATTTTAATGATGAAAATATGACATAAACTATTTTAATCAAGATAATATTTATTGTATAAAAAGATCAACTTAATTTTCGATAATAATTATTAGTGAAAGTGATTAAAATTAATTATAGTCACTAAGGAGTGATTAGGCATAAAAATAAACTAAAACCCTAATATTATATTCCCAAATGACCTAGAAAAGTGTCCAAAACTCATTGTATGGAAATATTTATACTAGGAACCTTAAAATATTTATTTTGGGTTGTTTTTATGACTTTCATTAATTAATAAAATGTGTACACCGAACATATTTTCAAGAATACAAAGCGAGTCCTTTTCCTTCCCTATAAAAGACCATAACCTCTACCCATTCCTCACACCTCTCCATACTATTATGTATGGATAAGGTCTTCCCAAATAATCCCCCAAAATACCTCCCCTATACCTAGAATCCTCTCTTTAGGAAGAATACATTCCTTGGGTGTTGTTTGCTTAAACCAAAAAAAATTACCAAATTACAAGTTAAAGTCTTTTCACAATATCTCTAGTTTAATTTCCATTATCCAACCCATAAATTATCATTATTATATTATTTTTTAACAAAACCATACTAGAAGGTTTTTATTTTAATATTTTTACCTAATATTACACACACCCCTGTCTAATGGGCTACGAACAAACTGTTTACGTGAATGGAGAATTACTGCCCCACGAAACGATGATCATTCAATTCTCGATTACCACCTCTTATAAAAGACATTATGATAGAAAGTATATTTATATATGATATATATTTTATTAATATTGTTTTAAAATTCTTTAATTTTTATTTATAACATCAGTTTATTCTTTCCAAGTTGTTTCAATTTGCTAATCTATATTGAGGGAGTATGGAGTATCGCCCGCTCAAAGTGACATGATTCATTCGCATGATACATGGAATGTATACATGAATGGACATAAATAAACAAATGAGACATAAAATACATCTATATTATATTCATGAAAAAATTAACTTTTTGGATATATATATATACATATATCATTTTCTTTATCACCCTTTCAGACACATAACAAGTGATAACGTTATTCGTGGATGTGTGGACTACTGCCTCCTCGAAATGATGTGATTAATTTTAAACCATAGAATTATATATGTGTGTTTATGTGATTAAATAACAATATATTTTTTATATAATGATCATTATAGAAAAATTTGAGTTACAAACCTTCTTTCCACAACAGTCATTTAAAAATGGGAATGTTACTCATGCGTACGTATGACCTACCATCTCTATGATTGTAACATATTATTATTTTTTTAACCATTTTTAATGATTGATTTTTAAAGTATAATTGAAGTAAAAAGATGATAATTATTTAATGGTTATAATTTTGGAGATGTTATATAATGACCCATTTGACCATATTTGACCAACAATAGTTGTTTTGACACATAAACCAAATTTGGTCAAAAACACCCGATGTAAACTTAATTGTTTATGTAGTTGTAAAAAACATGGTAATAAGTTAAATAAAAGAAATTATATACCTAAATAGGTTTATGAAAAAAGTTTAAAATTAACATAAATTTATTATACACAATGTTGAAGGATGTTCACTGGACACGAAACTCAATGTAAGGGATTTCTGTCTCATTTTCATTACGTGAGGTATACTTAATTATGGTACCCCCTATTTATTATATATGGTATACATACCACCAAATTGATATATAATATCCTGTATTATATTATATTAATGGTATTTAAATGTTTAATTTAACTATTACTACCTTTGGGATTTACAATCCCCTTGTTACTACATTAGAAAAAAATTTCATCTTACTTTTTACATTTGTGAGATAAATGTAAAATTAACCACTTACATATTTTTTGTGGTGTACCTATTATAAATTTTGAAATATTATGTCATGAATTCCTTTTAATTCATGGTATTTAATTCTTTCATTTAATATTATAATTTTAAGAGGCTTATGATTTAAAAATGATTCAAAGTGGTGTGGGACACTTCAGAATGTTTAAATATTGTTTTCCCCAAAATTAATACTAAATATATTTCAATATAATTTCCATTTGAGGAAAATATATAACTATTTTACAAAAAACAATTTCATTCTTTTCTGGCCATTCATGACCAATTCAATTATTAGTCTATTTTCCCCCTCTTTGGTATCAGTATGTTTTTAGAAATTTTTTTTCAGAAAACCTGACTTTATATCTCTCTTTTGTTAGAGAACCTATTTGATTATAAAAACCATGTTTTATTAAATGCAATTAAAAAATATTTTTAAAATGATTTTTTAAAGAAATTTAACCTTTTTTTCTTTTACCTTTGTTTCAAATGAATCCTCCTATGGATTTCCAAATGAGACATTTTCTAATATTTTCCCATATTCAAAAAATATTTTTTTTACCTCGTACAACATGTAAAGATTCAACTGTTGTCATTTCATTGAATCCACCTTTTAATGATTAAATGGTTTTTCAAAATCAAAGTATAATTTATTCAAAAATATTTATAAAATTTAAAATTATATTTTATAAATTACAACAACCCTTTATTTTACTCCACTTGGGTTTGTTATATTGATATCATCCTTATTCTTCCTTTGGATGGTTTATTATTGATTTATCCAAGGATTGTATTCACATTCACTTTATTTATTTTTTAGTCACCTTGAAGTATTAAATTTCCTATGACCATTGATCTTTGAATTTCCCCTTTTTATCCATTTCATATATCATGGATATTATTTTTTCCTAGACCTTATAAGATTTTAAATAGGGTTCCCACATTGATAGGTATTTTATTAATTAGGAAATTATTGATAGATTCATATTTATCCTTCAATATGGTTTTTTGATAATGAATATTAGTTAATTTTTTATGTAATATGATTAATTCTTTGGACTACCAATGATGGGTGGGGCCTAGACATTATGTACCTCATTGATGCATCGTTAGGTTCTCATGAGACGAATAATTGTACAAATGGGTTTCTACCCTTAGATTAAAAACATCTTGCAAAAGGTATTGTAATTAATATGTTTTCATATGCCTAAGACATGAAATCTATAATGAAATCAATTTTTCTCATAGTAGTTTCAGTTAGTATTCATCTATGAGATTTTTCTTTGACATATGCATGGATGTATTTCATTTTAGTTCATTGATAAATGGAATGTGTTTTAGTTTCATACATTTCCATATTTATTTTTCCATATCTAGTTATTTTAATGAAATTTGTTTCCAGTTATTACTTTGAAATATAACTTTCATTTAGTTTATTGATTACATGGCATGTGTGTTCAGTTATTTACCTTTCCATATTGACAATTCACATTGATTCATTTTTTATTCTACTATATTTTTCCTTTACTGAGCATTTGATCTCACCCTTATTATGTTTAATTCTCCATGAATCTAAAAAGAACACTATTAATGATACATGAGAATATGTTTGATGAATTTTATATCATCCTCAAAGTTTATTTGTTTTGAAGAAAAAAATTTGTTGTAATTAGTGTATCCATTTGTAATAAAATTCTCATTTATGTATATGGTTTTCCGAGACTACTAAACTAATCAGTCCTTCAAGTCTTGATTCCTTATAATCATGAAAATTTATTAATATAAGACACCAAATTTTGGATATCTGGGTTTGGGTCACTACACATAGCCATTATGACTCTCATGTTATTTTTTTCTTAGGTGCCCGAGATAACAATACCACAACTCTGGACTTTAAAAAAATTAATTCTTGAAATTATTTTTCTATCCAATATTCTTTGAATGGCCCGAAGGCTTTATTTTTTATTTTATTATAGATAATCCTCCTTTTAAGGGTTCGAGGGGAACTAGTACATGAACCGTAGGCCCAAGGCCCGACTGACCCATAATACATGACTTGAAGGGCCAGAGGCCTACCATGCCCAATACATGACCCGTAGGACCATCCCACTTGAATTGCCCCTCCCCAACTTCTGCTTCATTGATCACCTAGCTCCCAACCATGAATTGATGATTGACTATCATTGACATGTACGAAGCTGCACAGTGCCTGGACTCGATGGCGGCTACCATACCCTCTCATTCTTGCAATCCAGTTAGCTCTTCTTCTTGGGGATACTAATCTTGTTGCTCTGATCCACTCCTGGGGCCTGTTCTATGTGAACTGGTCTACTCCATGGTCCACGTGGACCAAAGGCCCTATGGATCAAAGGCCTTTGATTACCCGAAGGCCCTTGAGACCCGTAGGCCCAAACTGGTGGCCGGAAGGCCCAAAAATGTGGCACGAAGGCCCAAACCAGTGGTCCAAAGGTCCAACCAAGAGCCCTTACCACTCGGGTACAAGATCGTTGGAAAAAATGTGTGTTGTTAACACCGACTCCCAGAGGGGGGCCCCACCAGCCCAAGTGCACGCCACATTCCCCGGCTAAGAAAATGGATTTGAATCGCCCTGTTCATAATATGAACAGTGTTCGAGCCTGGTGGGACTCGATCCCCAGTTCCCTGGAGAGCGATGGGTATAACTAGTGGGTACCACTCGGCTAACACCCCATGGGAAAATTTGTGTTGATAACACCAACTCCAAGAGGGGGGGGCACCAGCCCAAGTGTATGCCATGTTTCCTAGCTAATAAATGGCTTTGAATCACCCTATTCATAATACAAATAGTGTTTGAGCCTAGTGGGACTCGATCCTGTGCCATTTATCATGGAGAGAGAGGGGTACAACCAACGGGTACCACTCGGCTAACACCTCATGGGAATTTCTATCCAATATTCTCATTCAATGAAATTTACCATCTTAAACCCCTAATGATATAGCCATGGATCCTTAAATAATTATTTATTATCTATTTGAGATGATTGTTAAAAAATACTACTTCATCTATCTTATCATGGGAAATCGGATTCTTACGTAAACCTAGTACGTTTTGAACACCCAATAACTCTAGTAATCTTTCATTTTTCCTTCATATTTTTACATTCCACTTCCCTATGATCTTTAGAGATTCATCATTAGAAATATTTACCCAAAACACCCTTATAGGCACATAATTATTTATTCTACCCCTATAATATATATAATTGAATGACATCATAGAATCAATGAAACATGATTCCAATAGAATACTACCAATAAATAGAAAAAATACCTCACCTCCATCCACTGCTAGTGAAATTTTCTACAACCATGTCATATATCCACAGTTGGGATGGATCATGGATATAGAACACCTATAGCCATGGTTATGAAATGGTTGTGGCTAATGGGGTGTTATATCTATAAAAAGTGTTCCCATGAATATAGAGTATCATGTGATAATAATGAAAAAGAATTATTTTTTTCGGAAGGGTGTGGGAGGACCCTATAGCCATAAGCTATCATGGACCATGGATATAGGCAACCTATATACATATGAAGGCTGAAATGTGGCTATAAAATCTCTACCCCTCACACTTAAACAGAAGTATTATTAATTAAATAGTAACATAAAAAAATATTTATAAATTTCTACACACATAAACACACAAATATATATATATATATATATATATATATAATATATTGAGGCTGTAGATCCTACTGTCCTAATGTTGTCCTATTTGGCTCACTACCACATGGATTTTTTCTTCAGCGACACTCACTGTCCACCAGAGGGATCACTTCCCATACCTATTTGAAACGCCCTTATGGTGGGGAGGTAAATGCATGGGTCTTATATCATCTTCCTAGAACCACTCCATTCCTAGATTTTGGGTATATATCAAGGCATCATTGCGTGATACCCATATGTCACATCGTGATACTCTATAAAAATAATTCTTTTCCTTATATGGCATTGAGTGTATACAATTTGGTCATTAACAACACACATTGATTTCCCCATGAATATTAGGCATTCTACCCACTTAGATTACAATTTTAGGATCTAAATTGGGATTGTAGGGCCCTCAATCACAATATTATCGTCTCGGGATCCCTGACACATAACATTATTCTTCTGGAACATTCATTCATCATAAGGGGTAACACTTCCCACCCCTCTTTGAAGAGGCCACGTGATATGGAGGTAAAATCATGGGGATTATATGACTTAAAAAACAATACTTCACACCCCAATATGGGACACATATCAAGACATCAAACCATGACACCTATATGTCAAATACAGACACTCTAGAGATAGTTGTACTTCACCTACAGGGCATGAAATGCATTTATTTGGGAAGCTAAAAAACCTTTGTCTAATTGTATTTTACCACAAATATCCACTAATTTTAGAATAATTTAAAGTAAAAAACATTGAGATTGTTTATACATAACTTCGTAATTTTTTCTCCAAATAGTGATCCTTATTGACAATTATTAGATACAACTATATAATCTATAAAAATAGTAATGCTTAGGTATATTCAATATCAAGTGATGCATTATTAAAATAATGTTGATAATTATTTCCATGATTTTAGAGCTTTTCACAAACATTAATACCATCATAATAATCATCAAAATTAAATGGTATGATCCTTGAATCTTTCCAGCTAGTTATTCAATGGAATCAACTTTATCCTATTATTTTTATGATAGTTTTACCTTCATACTCTTTTTTGGTTATATTATCACTCCATCCCCCATCATTAACACACATTAATTTATTTTAGCAAATCAATTAAAAAAATACAGTCATAAAAAATAGGGAACATCAATCTCCCCCATTTTATTTTTTGAAAATACTCATTTCCTAAATACATTCATAATCTAATTTTCTATCCCGTATTGGTGATAAATGAAAAGTCCAAAGTTTATTATTATACCACTTATTCACATGCCATTATTATAAGGGAATGTTATCCATGTTAACATTATTTTTCCTCTTTGATGATTATAGGCTTAATAAAAATGCTTTCCCTTAATTTTTATCCTCTTTGTTCTTACACCATTATTGAGAGAGAAAACTTATTTCACAAGAGAGATGGGTAAAATTGCACTTACATAGAAATGTTTCATAAGCTAATAAACTCTATGTATACTTGGACTAAACTAGTATATAAAATAAGAGTTATTAATTTAGATAAAAAATATATCTATTTAATAAACCATAATTGGGTACCAATGAGGAAACTCACTTCTTAAGGACTTCTCAAATGGATATTCAATAAATTATAAAAACTTTCACTCAACATCAACAAACATATTAACACATTTAAAGTGGAAGTTTGTTTTCCACTATATTAATTATATACTCACACTCCCATGAACATTATATTTAACATAAATAAAAAAATGACGGGAAATAGAAAATCATACATCACCATAAGTTTTAAATGGGGGTTTCTAGAATTTTATATTAAAAAATAATACATAACATTATGGAATCCTTTCTTGTTTTTATATTTCCCCTCAAGGGAAGATATATATAAGATATCACATTCAACTTGTATTTAAAAGTATTTATAATTGAAATACATGGGGAAAAGCTAGAAAATTATCATCTCCTTACATTGAGAAGAAAGGCTAGGATAGATTTTTTAACCCAATAAATTCTACGCATTGTTCTTCATGTTTTCACTCATGGATTTCCAACAATGATTTTTTTGGAATAATGGTTTTCCCCCCATTTTAAACTTTCTTTTTAGTTGGAATAACCTTCTTCACCTCATTAATTAAACTACATTATTTCTTTTTATGTTAATCTAATATCATGGTTAGGGGTTCATTAGCAGTATGGTTAGCCTTATTATTTTTGTAAACTCATTTTTTAGAATATATTTCTATTATTGGTTTGTTTTCTTTTTTTCACATTTGTTAAGGAAATACAATTTTATTTTTTATGTCCATATGTCTTGCCTGATTGCACTTACCATGCATATCTTCAGTAGCCTTTGGGTTCATATTCTTTGAAAAATATCTCAATAAATTAAATCCTCTATTTGGAGTTTCAAACACTATGAAAATTATATTATCCATTTCATGAACTGAATCATTTCTTGAATTGAATAATTTCTATTATATTCTAGCATAATACTTTTATCAGTCGTAATTTTCATGGACTTATTGAAATAGTCCATGATAAGGAATCTCTTACTAAAGTAAAAAATTTTATTTTCAATTGGCATGGCATAATTTACATCATTATTCTTATAATTCTATGGAGTAATGGATTCTATTTTCTTATTTTTCACACTACTCAAGTATTACTTAATTGTTTCCCTATATTTCATCAAATTTTGTTGTAGGCTTATTTTCTCGTTAGTGTAGAATTTGTATGGTGTTGGGGTATAAATTTTTTTAAAAAAAACTAACTAAAAATGTTTTAGTAATCACATAAATAACTTTTTAAATAAATTTTTCAATGAAATATTCTATTTCCTTTATGAAAAATAATCCTTTCTAGGGGATTTGATTCTAATTTCAACTTTTCTCCCAAATCTCCAGGCCTTATCAAACATTAATATACTAAAATATTATGCCATCGATCAATGGAACTATTCCTAAATGTCTAGAATCACTATTAGTAACCAAAGAACCTCATCATTTGGTTTTTAAGATTAGTCTATCTAGTTTTACATGAATTCTATTTTTTATTATAAATTCTAACTTTTGTGCAAAAATTGGGGATATCCTCTTCTCACACGTGATTTCATTCAACCATGAAACATTGGTTGGTTTACCAGTGTTTATATCCCTATAAAAATTTCTATATTTTCATTTTATTCTAACACTTATAGATAAAATTGATTCTATGAAAACTGTTTTTAAGGTAGTGAGATTCATTTTCAATGATTTTAAAGTAGACAAATATCTAAAGGGTCCCAATATATTCTTTTCCCAGTATTATGTATTATTAGAATCAGGAATATTTTTTTAATATCAAAGTATATTTTCTTATTAATTATATAATAACTCTATATACAATTCATGAGAGATGTATATTATTACACTATTATTTCTACATGGTTCACCCCCTTTGAAGAATCATACTCCTTATTGTGATGAGGATGTCCAGGTCATATATTATTCACTATAATTTTATCATAATGAAAATTGGAGTTGGATAGGGATCATATGGAATCCATGTTTACCATATTACATAGATTAATGTTCACTATATGAAACAAGTGAAATATTGATTCTCCCATGGTTTATTTATATTGGAATCACACCAGTTTTTTCCAAATTTCTTCCTACTCTTTGAAGTAGATCACCAATACATACTGGATGTCACTACATCTATAAACCCTATTTTTCCTCGTAATAGAGAGTTTGAATGCCTTATAATATTTAATAAAAACCACTTGTTTCTTGATCTCTATTTATCAACATAGTCTTTGGCTCTTATTCAAAGCTATCATGATGGTATCTCTCAAATAAAACACAAAAATCAATAAATAAATTTAAGAAACTATATATAACACCTATATATTTACATTGATACTTTTATTTAAGAACAAAATCCAAAATATTTAACAGGTGAATAGACACTAAATGAAACATCATTATAACCTTGAATAATGATCTAAAACTGTAGCTCGAGTCTATTGTCCTTAACTGTATACATTATCCAGAAGGTATGAATATTCGTATTATTATATTCTTCTAATATTTATTATAATAGTACAATATTTGGTATCATAGGGAATAGTTTGTCAACTAGCTTCTTCTTGCCCAGATTCTTCTCACTTCTTCAATACCGAATGGTCTTCTACTTCAGTACAAGAAAATATGCTTCTTCTTCTTTCTCTAGAGTTCATGTTCTCTGAGTACAATTATTTGTTACATATTTTAACACAACTCTCTCTTTACTATCTTCTATTTTTATTTTTCTCTCTTAAATATACACATTTACTAGAAACCACATTTAATTCTTGGGGTCTTTTGACATTTCAATAAATGGAAATATTTTGTAAGGAACAAAATTTATAAGCACAACACACCCCCCATAATATTTTTTATCCTATATATTAATTTTCAACTAATATTCATGTGGATGTCCCTAATATAATTATTGGAGTACCCATTTATTCTTTTATTATTGATTTTATTTCTATCTCAGTCGAATATATGTTCAATTATTATCTATAGTAGTCTTAGTTTCTTTTTTCTCAAACTATCACCTCAAAATTTCACACATAAATATTCTTAAAAACATTATAAAATATATAGCATATTTTTTACACCTTGTATCTTCTCATAATGGAATGAGAGATTATAGAAAAACTAGTATATATTATAGATTGGATCTATGCACACTATATAGTAGTTTAGCTAAGTTCTCAACTCAGAAAAAAAATAAAATCCTAAATTCCTTTGTGATATTTTTATCATTTATGTATTGTACAAGAATAATTTCAATTTAGTATCCATTTTGATCAAAAAATGATTTTAAGATATTATCATTTGAAAACATCATATTGATAGAATAATGAAACTGTCTTCATTTTTCCCATTGAATCATTTTCATTTTAAGCTTATATCATCACTCATTATAGCCTCATGTTGTTCAGATCATGTAAGAACAACATTTATATAACCAAATATTATTTTTATTCATAATTTATCTTTTGAATCTTCACTTTTTATTTAGTATAATTTTCAATGTGTATATTATAGGACACATAGGATAGTTATAAATCATTCTTATGCATATGTTAAGAAAATATTGGAAAATATGATTCATACATGTGAAAAATTAAATGAAACTTACATAGTTCATAATTTTTTGCACACAAATATTTTTTTTATTTCTATAACACTGAGGAAATGACTCAAATAAAAAATGATATCACAAAAACACATAGAAATATGACTCATGCGCACATAAAAATGAATATTTTTTAGTGTCAAATGACTTTTATAAAGCTCTCAAATATCTTGCACACTTTATTTTTCATAGGGAATAATTAATATATAGAATAGAATGACCCATACACAAATATCTAAACATTTCTATTTTTATCCTTATACCCAAATTTCCAAAAAATATCTTCAAATTAATCCAATTCCCATCCCAATCATCTTTGGACTTCAAAAACAGTTCAAATAACTGTAGAATAACTTCAAAAAATTATGGTAATTATTAATATAAATCCAAAAAACATTTTATTTAATTTTTTGGGTACTTGAAAGTATATAAATACTCAATATATATAATTCTATGTATCACACAAAACTTAAATTAAATCCTTAAATTTATCCGTCAAAACCTTCATCCAAGTGTATTTCCTCACTAATGTTAGCATCCTTTATGGTTAGTAACATATGGATAGTTGTTCAAAAAAAGTCACCTTGTTTAATAATATAGGTAATAAAAGAATAAATCATTTTTATATTTATTAGTATTCATGAATGAATTATTTATACTCATAATAAAAATATTTAGAAACTTTTTAATAAAAAAGGAAGTATTTTTATTAAAATCATTTCATTTAAGGTTTTATTTAAAAGTTTAATTGTTGAATTCAAGAATTTCAGTTTCAAAAAATGAATTTTAGTTTTAAATTAATCATGAAAAAATTATCTTATGATAAAGTTTTGATAATTTTATAGAAATATTTATTTTTTAAATAATAGTAAAAAATAATGATTATTACTAAAAGGTATATATTCTATTTGAGTATTTATAATGTAAAATTCTATTTGATATTTTTTTTATATTTCATTAGTCTATATTAATTTAAAATAATTTAATTTTTTTAAAAAAATTCATTTTTATATTTAAATTTCATATAGAAACACTTTATACCTTAAAAATTAATTTTTCCTAAAAACAATTTTCGTCACATTTTTTCAGTATGATTTTTAATTAATTTTTTCCCCTTATTTATTTTGAATCTCAAAAAAATGATTCCATAATTGGAACCATTGATTCCAAATTTGGTAAATAGGCACCTTTATTTTTTTACATTATGAATATTAAATTTTGAAATTTATGTTAGCATTGTAAAGGGTAAATCAGGTAATTAAGGTTAAAACTAACTTTATATGGACTAAACAATGACCCTGATGATTTAATTGATTTTATTAGATTATTATAGCTCATATATAATCATTTAAATTTCTATTTTATTTCTTTTGTTTCCATTTGGTTGTGATTTTGACCTTGATATTATTTTATATAAATAAAAGTCATAAATGTTATTCTTTTTGTTTTATTATCTCAAAATTTTTGAAATAGGGAAAAATAGAGGATATTTCTAGTTATAAATATTATTTTTAAATACAAATAATATTTTTCATCCTGGAAAGTTATTTTTTATTTTTATTGATGATATAATTATCTTTAATTTGTATGAAACACTGACATGGTGTTTGTGAATGTAGAATAAGAAATAAATAAAATGATTTTTAAAACTATATAAATAATATTATTTGGGTTATATTTTGTGTTCAATTATTTTATATAAAAAAATTAAATATAATACAGTTTTTAGTTAATTATATTTAAATTATATCTATGTCTTTGTTTTTAAAAGTCAAATTTATTGAAGAGTTTCAAAATAAATGTTAATGATATTTTAGTAAAAAAATATTTTATAAAATGATTTAAAATTAATAAAAACACAAGATTCATCAATGTGAGTAGTATATGGTTTAAAATATTAATAATTTTCTATTTATGGTAATTTTTTATTTATATTAACTATCTTGACCCTCAATGAGTAAAAAAATTTATTTCATGGTAATCATCAAAAGGGTTAAATGGGGGTTTAAAAAAAATATAAGTATAAACACATTTTAAAAAATTATAAATATTTGTTTTTATTGGATTATTTAGACTAAAAAAATATTATATTAAATTATTATCAATTTTGATCCATTTTTAACTGAAAATTACTTTATATTATATTAATATTTTAATAACTTCCAAGAGTGTCGCTCCCCTCTCTTATAAAAGGTAACATATTCTTCTAATTTCATCACATATAAAAAAAAATTATTTTCAAAAGTGTTTATTAAATAATTTCCTTAAATCCCTACCAACATAATAGAGGAATTGTTTTAACATAAAACCTACTCATGAAATCCTTTGGTGTAATTTATAAGAGGTTGTTTGAAGAAGAGGTATCATTCTTAAGTAGGTATTTTTTATTTCTTCTTCCACCACCATAAGATATTATTAAAAATTGATAAAATAGTAACTCCATTATCTTGAATATAATAATATGTTATTATATTAATGGAGTCACATATATATATATACCCACTTCCATCAAATGGGAAACAAAAACGTCATTCATGAGTATAGAGGACTAACACATCACTGACCGATGGAATTAGTTTTCAATCACCATTCCTCATGAATAGATTTAATGATTTATTTAATGTATAAATATATTATATTTGTGGAATAGTTACTATTCTTTAAATAAAATATAACACATACTTTCTTTTTTATTCCATTCATCGATAAATGATAACGTTGTTGTTATATAGATGTAGATTTCCACCACCACAAAGCGATGTGATTTTTAATTCATCACCACATAATATGAATGATATATATATATTAGTGTATTTTAATATATAATATAGTTTTTATGCTATATAAATCATTCTATAATGGTATTAAAATTTATACCTTCTTTCCATAATGATTGTTGAAAAATGGAAATGTTACTAATGCATATGTACGACTTTCTGTCTCTGTGATTAGAACAAGGTTCATTTTTCATAACAATAATCCATGATATATTTTTTAATTATAATTAACATACAAAAAATGTAATTATTTCATATTTAATAATCTATAGACTATGAAATAATGACTTCTTTGACCATATTCAACCTATCAAATTCATTTTGAACTTATGAACCGAATATTGTCCTAATACCTGACATGAAAATAACTGATTAAATAATTGAATATTACTTGATAAAATAAACAATAAACATGAAAAAGTTTCTTAATATAGTAAATAATTAACATAATTTTGTTATTCAAGAAGATAAATAACTTATATGTCAAGTTAGACTCAAGGTAAGAGAATATATTTTAAAAAAACTATATTAATGTTTCCTTCATACTCATTTTCTTCTACGCCCTTATTTTTTTAATTTTACTTTATGGATGCATTTTTTTAAATAAAATAATTGTAAAGGAAATTTAATATCAATGTTTACTTTATTTCAATGGTTTCTAAAGGATTTTTTATGCAATGTTTTATCATTATTTACAATATATTGAAGGAATGTCTAATTTTAATGTATAAAATGACAATGAATTTTAATACCATAATAACCAATATTTTATGTTTTTATTAATTTATAATATTCCACAATTTCATAAAAAAAACTAATTCCCTTTATTCAAGGAATTTTATTATTTAAAATTGGGTTTTAAAGGAAAGCTATATTTTAATATCTGGAAATGTTTTCATATAAGTGAAAGTAATATTTTTTTGTGTTTAATGGTGTGAATTTAAATATTTTATGTTTTATAATTATTTTAAAATTCTTGTGATTTTTAAGAAATATGTGTATTTTCATTTTCAATAATATATGGATGGTTCCATTATAAACCAATTATGGTTGGGATTGTGATATCCCTCTAAGGCATTGTTTTGTGAATTTGATCGTACAAATTATTCCAGTTGTAAGAGTTATTTTAAGAGTGATATAATTATGATACCTCATGTTACTTTTATGATTTATTTATTATTTATATTTTTACATAAATATTATGATTTTTCAATGGAATATAATGATCTTATTCTAAAAATAAAAGTTTATAGTACTTTTAAGGGTGAAAATTATGACTTTTTGAAAATGTTTTTATGAGATTTTAATTACTACCAAGAAACATTTATGTGTCTTATACATTTACAATTTATTACGAAATGTTTTATGGAACTATTTTGGTAAATAATTTTATTTCTTATCTAAGAAAATGTTTATTTTTACTCCAATTTTTATTTTGATAAAGAAAATTTTTGTAGGTATTCATGGTGTAATGAGTTTATTTCATTATTCATTTTTATATCCCTTACTATGATTTTTTTCTCATTCCACATTTTAAATTTTTTTCATTGGGATTAATGATGGGTAAGGGAAAAGAAGAATTCAAGTTGATTATTGTTAATACTTTTGAAGAAAATACATCATCTTTTACTTTTAAAAATTTTCATTTTGGAAAAAATATGCTTAATAAATATTACCACTTTGTAATATATATATTTTATATAAAATATTTATGACATAATTCTCAAAAACTATAAATATAAAATATATTTTATGATGAAAGAAAACTAATTCTAATATAAATATACTATAACTTGTAATATTTAAGTTTGGTTCCTTACAATTGGTATTAGAGGAGGGTTTAAATAATTTTACATATTTTAATAAAGTATGTAAATACTCTAAAGAGAATATAATTTTTGGTTATCATGATATATAATTTCAATATTACCAAGTTCCTTCATTAAAAATATTTATCTTGGAGCATTTTACCATATATTTAATATGGGACATAATTTGGGAAGACACGAAGAAGAAAATATCCCTCCAAATTAGCAACCTAGAATAGTTGGAATTAGAACACAATAGTTTTTTTAGGGATTGATCTATTGAAACATCATATAAATGGTTGTGGAATCCAGGATAGAGATATTTCGTATATACAATAGACAAACATGATGACAATGAATCATTTTATGAGACAAAATCCTATAGTATTAAAGAGATCTAATGATCTAGTGGTAGATGAGGGATGGACTCACTCTATGGAAATGATATTCAAAGTTAGGGGTTGTTTGAATCAAAAAAATTTAACTCATTCTATTTCAGGTTATAAATGTAAACCAACTTGTGGTTGTTAATGGTTAAGAATATTAGACCGATGAAAGGGATTTATACCTTATAATGGGATGAATTTACAAATAAAAATATCTGAGAAATATTTTCCAAGTCTCTACATCATAGGATGGAAAATAAATTCATGGAACTGAGGAAAAAAGAGAAAGATTCAGTGGATTTATATAAATAATACTCCACTTATTTAGAAATGTGCATACTAAATTTTATATATTATCGTGATTGTAAAATAATAGGTATTAATTAATATTTAACCCAATATATTGGATTGAATTACCTTATCATGATTTCAAAAAGTTATGTTAAGCTTGTTCAATGTGATGAGATGGTAGAAGTATAGTTTACTGATAATCAAGTATTCAATGATAATAAAAAGAATGAAATTTAGATGGTAGGAAATGGGGAAGAGTCTAGTAAAGAAGTTTGGAGGTAATAAAATCAAGTTACCATAGTGTGATATATATGGTAAAAATAACCATAGGGAATGTCTAATGAAATCATGGAAATGATTGTGATGTGTTAAGTTATGGAAAATGGCTTATTATTGCAAAGAAAAAGATCTTATTAGTAATAATTAAAATAATGAAAACCCAATGGTGATATTTTTAATTATAAATAGTTTTTACATTACACTAATTCTTGTATAAATTTAGTCACATATAGAGGAAATCATTAAGATCTAAGGAAAAAGGGAATCGAAAAATATTTTTCTACTACTAGGGTTGATTTTGGGCCATCAAGTGAAGTTTTTGATGGTATGCTACTTATTTATTTGAATTACGATGATGCAAAATTTTACTTTAGATCATCACAATTCATTAATTTTAAAAAAAAATTATGTAAATTGGATTATCACTCATAAAAGTAAAATATGAATTATGGTGAAAAATCGGGGAAAAGTATTAAGTAAATCAATATTTAATGAATCATCATATTGTTATCATTAGAATTGTATTTCTTATAAATGTTATTGAACTATCTATATTAGAGTTTGATATTATTTTTATATTCATTGGTTTTCAAATTATCATTCTAAGATATATTTTAGAGGTGAGAAAGTTTTATTCAATGATTTCATACCTCTGATAAGCTACCAAGAAGGAGAGAAATTGATTAGAATTGTTAGCAATAGTTACTTAGCTCATACTGTGGAAAGAAAAAAATACTGATTAGATTAGTGATGTTTTATTAGTGAATGAATATAAGAATTTATTTCTTATTTATTTTCCTAGTATCATTATTTATTGAGAAGTTCAATTTACTATTGACATATTATCAAATTCTAAGACAATCCAAAAACCCCCTTATCAAATGATTCATGTATAAATTTTTTATTTTAAAAATTATTTGAATGAGTTTCTATATAATGGTTTCATTCATCCTATAATTCACCATGGTGTGCTTCTATTTTTGTTTGAAAAATATAAATATGATTCTATATGACTTCTCATTGATTATAAATATTTTAATAACATCACTATTAAGAAAAAGTATATTTTTTCTCATATAAATGAATAATTTGATTAAATAACTAGAGAATGTTTTTTGAAGACTGATCTGAGGCCTATGCACGATTAGTTGAAGGTTAAATAGTATGATATTAAAAAGACTACATTTCAGAATTAAATTGGGAATTATAAGAAGGTAGTTATTCACTTTGGGTTTTCTAATACTTGAGTTATATTAATTAATCTTATTAATATATTTTTCTATTAATATTTAGATAATTTTTCAGTTGTGTTTATTGATGATATATTGGTATATATATAATGTCAATATTATCTAGAAATACATAAAAGGGTTTCTTTACAACCTTAAATGACAATTTGATAGTTTTTATACTTATTAAATTTGAATTTTGGTTTTAAAAAAATTCTTTCCATGGGTATATTGATTCTAAATATGGAATAACATTTGACCCTGATAAAACTAATATTGTTGAATAGTGTAAAAGACATCCAGTTATCCTAGATATTTGTAGTTTTATTTTTTTAAAAGGTTGTTACCAATGTTTTGTTCAAAACTATGCATGATTATTTATCCCACTCATTAAGTTACCTTCAAAAGTATTTAAATTCATTTGGATGAAATATTATGATGAATATTTTCAGGAACTAAAAAGATTGTCAGTGAATTATCTAGTTTTGTAATTTATATATATATGATTTGAATTGTTCATATACAATGATTCTACATTGAATATACTTGGTTGTGTTTTAATTTGTAATTATATAATAATTTTTTATGCCTCATATCTTATGAAGCCTCGTGAGTTACATTATCAGAATCATGATATGTAAAATTTTTTTCTAGGGTTCTATTTAAAAAATTAGTGGATTCATTTATATGAAGTAAAATACGAAAAATATATTAATAAAAAAATTGAAGTATATATTTTTGAAATAAATAGTTGAACATGAGGCAGAGTAGATGGAAAGGAATGATTAATATTATAAGTAAATAATTACATATTATACATGAAAACAAAACAAATTATTAGATTCTTTGAGTTAGTAAAATAATGGCACATTAACCATGTTAAGTTTATAAAATAACCCTTTGGTAAATAATTTGATGAATTATGACCTAGAATTTTTTGTGTGTAAGAACAATCTATGTTTTGTTTTAGGTGCCTGTATAATAATATATGTTGTGGAGAATTCATATTCGAGAAGGAATATCATGAATTGAAGGAAAATGTAGAATTGTCTATGAATGGTCTGTTTCTTGAATTTAATGTTTAAAAATAAGGACTTTTCAGATTTGTAAAAATACTATGTGTTCCTTATTATACATAGTTTATGAGATAATTATTGAGTGGTGATTTTAGTTCCACATTTTCTATTCATATTCATAGTAATAATATTTTTATAATCGTTCATAAGTATTAATGTTGGGATGGAATGTGAAGAGATATTTCTATTTTTTGCTGTGAAATATTTGACTTTTCAACAAGTTAATGTTGAATAACAATTACTAAAGTCGTTGATTCATCCTTTCCCATGCCAAAGAAGAAATGGAAAAAATATATATCAATGGATTTTATTGGGTTAATACTAAATAGATCTATATGTAATAGTGTGATTTGAGTTATTGTTGATTGATTAACTAAATCTGTACATTTCATTCCCATTCAAGATTCTATGTATTTAGATCAAATTTCTCAAATGTATCTCAAAGAGATGGTTAAGCTACATGGACTTCATCTCTCAATTGTATCTGATAGTGGTCCTAGATTCAGATCTAATTTTTGGATTGGATATCAATAGTCTTTAGGAACTGAATTGAATTTCAGTAAAGATTTTCAAACTAAATCTAATGAATAGAATGATAAAATGATTAATTCAATAGAAGAAACATTTCATTCATATGGAACAGATTTCCAGGGAAGTTGGGATAAATATCTTTTATTGGTTTATTTTTCTTATAATAATAGTTTTCATTCCAAAATACCGATGGAATCATTTAAGGATTTATATGGAAAACTGTGTATGAATCCTATTTTTTTTGTGATGAAGTAGTATAATGATAGATTATGGGATTAGGGTTATAATAAGTAATAAATGATAAAATGATTATGATTCAATATAACTTATGGATAACACATTAGGGGCATATTGGTTTTTCATATAACTGGATAAAGTAGATTTCATTCAGGGTTTGTGATCATGTTTTTATTAAATTATCATCATGGAAAAGTGTTCTCTATTTTTTTATAGTGGTGAAGTTAAGTACATGGTATAATTTTCCATATAAAATAATGGATAACATCGTATCAGTTTTCTACTGATTTTATTCTTCACTGAGTTTATCTCAACTATATAACATATTTTATGTCTCTATGTTAAGAAATTATGTTCAAGATTTATCTCATGTTTTGAGACCTAAAGTAGTTTTGTTGGAATAAAAACTTTCATATATGAAATTGACTATTCAAATTATTAAAACGTGAGAAAATGTATTTTAGAACTAGGAAACTCACCAATTTATGGGTTTTTAGAAAACCTATATTGTTGAAGAAGTAACATGGGAATCTAATAATTACATATGGGAAATAAATCCCTACTTGTTTAATATGTGAATAAAATTATCAGGATATAATTACCAATAGGGGTGAATAATGTAACAACATAAGTAATTATAGAATGAATTATTTTAATATTTTTTAGTATTCATGAATTAGGTAGTTATTCATAATAAAAATATTAAATAACTTTTAAATAAAAAAGTAAATAGTTTTACTAAACTGTTTTCTCAAAAACATATATTTAGTATTTTTTTTAGAAAGAAATAATTTCAATTTTACCAAATAAATTTAATTTTTAATTAACCATGTCAAAATTATCTTAAAAATGAATATTTGAAATTTTTTTGGATATATTTATTTTTCAATGAATGGTGAAAATACAAATTTTTTTATTGAATATTTAATTTCCTTTTCGAGTATTTAAAAATTAAAATTATATTTTTCATTATTACTAAAATTTAATTAGTTCCAATTAATTTAATATAATAGACATAATATTTTTTGAAATAGAATTTATACTTGAATTTTGTATAACAACACTACATATCTTAAAAATGCATTTTTATGAAAAATTGTTTTCATTCACATTTTTTCTGTTTATTTTTAAATTAAATTATTCAACTTCTGTATTTTAAATCATGATAAATTTATTACATATTTTGAATTAGTGGGTCCAATTTTTTAAATATATTCCACTAATTTTATGACATTATGAATAGTATGTTTAGAAGTGTTTGTTACCATAGTAAATGTTAAAATAGGTAATTAAGAATTAAAATAAAATGATAAAGGATAATAAATGACCATAACACATGAATTAATTTAATTTTATGCATATATTACATCCATAATCATAAAAAAGTCGATTATATAGCATTTTCCGCATTTTTTCATAATTGCGACGTTTATATTATTATATATTGAGAAAAGAAAATAATATCATTCATTGAGTTTTATTATCTATAATTTTTTAAATAGAAATAAATAGAGGATATGTTCAGTTATAAATATTAATTTTAATGATAAATTATTTTCTTTATCATGGTACTTTATATATAGGTGATGAAAAAATTCCCCTAAATGCTTATATGACACTAATACTGTGCTTTTGAAAGTAGTAAAAATTCAATAAAATTATTTTAAAAACTATAACAAAAATTATTTTCTTTATATTTTGTGTTAAACTATTTTTTAGTTACATGTGACATATTATATATGTTTTAATTCATTATAATTAAATTTACTCTTTGAATTGCTGTTTTTAATGTGAAATTAAATAAATATTTCCAAAATTGAAATTAATGGTATTTTATAATAAATAATATATTATTAAATAATTTAAAATTTATGAAATTTATATATTTATCCATTTTAAAAGGATATGGTTTAAAATATCATCCATTTCCCTTTTATTGGAATTTTTTCTATTTATAGTAACTCTGTTGACCCAGAAATAGTAAAAGTAATTTATTCATGGTAATCATTAAAAGGGTTAATAGTGGGTTAAAACAAATATATAAGGGTGAAAAATATTCTATACATGTCCAAATTTAATTTTATGATGGTAATTAGGCTAATCTTATTCTTATATTTGAATATTATATATTTGATCCTACTTGAACATGAATATTAGTTTATATTAATTTAAATGTTTTATAAATTCCAAGAGTGGCCCTACCATATATTATAAAAGCATGCAACTTCTTCTATTTATTTACATATATAGTATAATTGGGTTCACCCAATACGTTAAAAATTTTTTTTACATCAATGATAACTTACTATTGGTCTTTTTTTATCACAAAACCAACTTAGTAATGCATTGGTGTAAACTTTAAAAGGTTTTTTTGAAGAAGTGGTATCATTCTTAACTAAGCCATTTTTGTTTAATTTCTTCATAAACCTCCTTCAATTATTTTTGAACCATGATAATATAAGGAGAAAAAAATATTTCATATACTTACATGTTATTATGTTAATTGAATCAACTATATCTATCTACTCTTCTATCAAATGTGAAACAAAAGCATCATTCATGGGTACATGGATCTATTGGCTTGTGAAATGATGGAATTAATTTTCCATCATTACCACACGTGAATTGTCATAATGATCGATTTAATATTTATATACAATATCATGTAATATTTATAAGATTTAAAATATTATACACAATTTTCTTTATTAGCTTTAAATTGTTGTTAAAATGATAGTGTCGTTCATGCGTATTTGTGGTATAACCTATCCACAAAGCAATGTGATTTGTTTTTCATCACTAAATCACATTAATTATATATTTAAGTATATTAAAAAAATAAAATGGATTTTTTTATATAAATATCATTACAGAAATATAAATTAATACTTACCTTCTTTCTATAATCATCATTGAAAAATGGAATCGTTACTCATGCGTACATACAACTTACCATCTACATGATTATAACATAGTTCATTTTTCAAAACAATAAATTAATATTGGAATTGAACTATAATTAAAATATAAAAAATATAATTATTTTCTTATTATTATATAGATAATGAAACATTGACCTCTTTGACCATATTTAACCTAGAAAACTCATTTTTTACTAATGGCCTAAATATTGTCAAAACATCAGACATGAAATTAATTGATTATGTAAATGAGTATATCACTATAAAATAAATAATAAACCTGATAATGTTTATTAATAATTTAAATAATTAACATAAGTTTCTTATTAAAGACGATAAAAAATATATGTGATGAGTTAGACAAAAGGTAAGAGACTTTCTTTTAAGGAACCTATTTTAATATTTACCCTCAATTATTTTCCTTCCTTGTAATTTTTTTAAATGTTATTTAATGGATTTATTTATATCAATATATAAAAAGTATAAACTATGTTTTATGTTTCTTTTTTATTTCTATTATATGTTCTGAAAAGGAATGTTTCTATAGAATGTTTTTTATTTCTCTAAATAAGATAAAACGAATGTTATATTTTAATATATACAAAAACAATGAAATTTACCTCCATCGTAAACATTACTTGAGGTTTGTATTCATTTATAAGATTTCATGTTTTCTTGTAATACAAACCATATTTCCCTTTATTCTCGGAATTTTAGTTTTTATAGTTAGGTATTAAATGAATGAGATATTTCAATATCTGAAAATGTTTTCTTATAGATGAAAAGAATATTTTTATAAGTGTAATGTTAGAAATTTCATGATCTTATATATTATGATTATTTCAAGGCTCTTGGGAATTTTTAGGATGATGGGTGGATATATTATAAACCATGTATGGAGGGTTATGTTATAGAAAAAGGATGGGTACTTATATTATAAACAAAGTATTGGGGGGTCCATCATATCCCTATAATGAATTCGGAATGGATGTAAACCATATTAGTAATTCTTTTTGTAAGAGTAATTTTTATTTCTATGTTTTTTATGGAAATTTCATGACATCTCATATTAATATGTCGATACTCTGATTAAAAGGAAAATATATAATAATTTTTTTGTTGAAAAGTATAACAGTGTGAAAATGTTATTATGTGTTTTTAAAGACTGAAAAACCCATTATGTCTTTTATTTTTCTATTAAAATTTATTATGAAAGTTTTTTCAAAATATTTTTTAAGATAAGTTGATTTAATGGGTAAGAAATTTTTTATTTTAAAACCCAAGCATTATTTTGAAAAGGTAAATTTTTATAAGTATTTGTGGACTAAGTGGTTTCTTTATTTCTTCCTTTTTCTGTCCCTAATTTGAATTTTTGTGCTCTTTATATTTTGTAGTATTTTTTTCATAGGTTTTAAGCATGTGTATGTTAAAATAAGAATTCAAGTTCAAAGTCATGAATATTTTTTACGAAAAAAATCATGTTTCACTTTAAATGTTTTACATTCTAGGAAAGATGGATATTGAATAGAAGTGTCCACTTTATAATATCTAGGATTTTTGTATAATATTTATGACATAATTATCTAATAATATAAACCTAAAATATATTGTGGAATTAATGAAATTTAATTCAATTCTAAAGTCACTAAATTATTTTATGTATAAGGTAAGTTCCTTACATCTAGTTTTCCCAAAAAAAAAATTTCATACATGTTAAATACACCTATAAAAGGTATCTAGAACAGTCATATTAATATATGTTCTCTCTTGAACCTCCATTATTAACATATTGTAAATACTTATTGTCACACTTGTATCACTTGTCATATCTATTCACACCATCAAAAGAAAACCTCAAAATATGATGGATTACTCTATGTATCCTTCAAGATATATATTAAAGTGTTGTAGCTTCATCCTTTTGAATTTATGATAAAAGAACCGTCCGATTCCATTTTTTGGGTTGATACTCACTCAATCACCCAAATTCATATATTATATGATTTGTATTATCTATATTCTAGATATAGTCATTGCATTTTTATATAAACAATTCAGTGTAAGCCCTGATAAAATATCGATCCTTTCTTATTAATGGATATTATAGATTTTAAAAGGGTTTATCATTTGAGTAAAAAAGTGTTAAAGATGTTCAATAGGTGAATCTAGGTCATTATAAGAAACATTTAAGGATTCAATTCTAGTTTCAAAGGTTCAAAATATAAAATTAACTAAGGAAGTTTAATCCCTCATAATAATCAATATAATTGAGTATTATAATGACATGGTGAGACACGTGTTTTTCTTAAGGAAATTTAAATTTTAAAGTAAATTTTATAAGTATGTGTAATGATTCTTTTGGATGTAATTTTTTTATTAAACATTAATTAGTTTTTAGAAACGTCATGGAATGTCTATATCAGGTGTCAATGTTATAGAAGCAAATTATTTAGTTTTAAAGGGTACATGATATAGAATGTAAATATTACAAGTGTATTAAATATACCAAAGTTACAAATAAAGAGAGTAATTAATAGAGTTTGTAGTTATCATGCATATAATAAAGAAAGAGTTCATACTTCATGGATTTGAATATATCAATTTGATTTTAATCCATGTAAATGATGTGTATCATCATCTCATTCATCATTTATGATAAGATATTTTTTTTGTTAACAAAAAATTTTAAATAAAAAATGAAAAGATTAATTTTATACACACAATATATGATTTCTCAAATTATATAACTTGTATTGAAAGGGATAAAAGAAATAAATTATTTTATTTAGGAATAATTTTTATCTTGTTTTTTTTAAATGATGGAAGTCGTTATCTTTACACATTAGTGACATATTTTGATTAAAATTATTCTTATCAAGTTAAAATTATCAAAAAACAAGGAAGACCATATTATAAATGTAAGTATAATTTTTTACACATTCATACAAATAAAAATATTTCTTAAACACATATGTGTTTGTATATATTTTCATTATATACTGATGATAATAATGTACCTAGGAGTATAAATGGATTATTTTTTAATTTAACAAGTTTAATGTTAAGAAATTAAATATTATACCAGTTTATGAGTTAATTTTTATTCACTTAAATCATAAAGATATTAAGATATGATAATGAAAAACTAAAATATAAAAGTTATTTTAAGTTACCATAAGAATGTTAATATCACAATTTGAAAATGGATTATTCTAGTCATTTTTCACATTATCCTAAAGGAATTTAGAATGTTCTGGTATATAATAATGTAAATTATTTCATTATTATTCAAGGGTAATTTTTAATTGAAATTTTCTAAGTATAATGATGTTAAACACTGAAAATTTATAATTATACAATGGTTTTTAACATCATATCATTTTATGTTATGGAGTTATAAATTTTGAATATATGAAAGGAGTAAAATATTAGGAATATTATTCCTAACCTCATTATTATTTAAACTTATTTTCTTCCTAGATGTTTATCACTAAACAGTTTAGTGGGACTATTTTTCAGTTGGTCACATATATATGTGATGAGAATTATATATAGATTTAATGAGTGAATAAAACCACATAAAGTGAAGTAAAAATAAGGGTTAACTATAAATTTAACATATATTATATGCTTGATAAGTTATTTTTTATAAATATTCATAGAAGGATTAGGAATATAAAATGTACCTATTATAAAGAAATCTATAATTTATAAATCTTTTTCACTGGATGAATAAATTTTTATATAGAGACACATTTCATAAAAAATTAATTTGACCTGTTAAATTAAGACATTTAGTTTATCCCTAATCGATATTCATCGTGGATTTTTATATATTATAATGAAATATTAAGGTAATCATGAGTTGGATTCTTGAATAATATATCAAATATACTCAAGAGGGATAAAAATTCTTTTTTTAGTTTGATGATCTTCTAAGTATACCACATGGAGTTTCGTACACATTATTTCATTGGTATGATATGGGCGAATTGATCATATATGTTTCCCCACTACCTGATATTTGTGAGATACATAGCATGATAAATTTCCTACATTGATAACTTTATTATGTTAGTAATTGTGGCTTAACTAATTTGGGGAGTGGTTGGGTATATTATTTATATTGACATAAGTTTGAGATCAACACATATATGAACTTATATCTCATATAATGAATTTTAATTTTGGTACCTCAATTGTTATAGAAAGTGAAGTGTATGGATGCACCTAAATAGTAGACGTGATGTTTCCATCCAAAAATATGGATAACATGTGACATATTAATTGATCAAGCTAGTTTATACTAAAATAATTGAGAAATCATGATTTTTATATAAGGGGTCAACATACTATGTTTCCCCTATTCGCTTTATGACATGGGAAAAGGGATTGTATGATATTTCATGATATCAAGGCATGGGCCAAGTGGAAACATGTATAGAGAAACATGTGTTTATTGGATACCATCTTAAATCCCTTTATATCATGAGTAAGACTAGTTATTTTATATAGTTCAATCTTTACATGAATTTTTGGATCCATATATTTTCATTTTTATGTGATATAACAGCCTATGGATCATACTTTTTTGTTGAAATAATGGGGATTGATTATTACATATAGAGGTCCTCTAATAGCATTGTATATTTAATCCAAATGTGTTTTGGATAGGTTTTCACATGGTATTGAATATGATTTGGTATAGTGTTATTTTTTAGGATATCTTCCCAAATAATTTTAATTTATCCAAAAGTGTTTTTGGTATGCTTTCACAAGTTATTTTATAAAATAAAATATAATGTGAATTGTAATAACTTATTTTAAGCTTTAGTGAATGTGGGATATTGAAGGATATAAGATCTAAAGAAAATTTTTCTATGGTAAAGATGTACCAATCATATTTTTTAATTATATAAGATCCTAAGGGACTTGAAATGTATGGTTCCAATATTTCTGACCACTAAATCATCGGTATTATTGGGGTGGTTGTAAGGCATGGTGTGAAAAGATTTTCCTTTCCACTCGCTTAAATGACCTAGAAAATCATAGAGTATGATTGTCCATTTCAATGACATGGCAATGATACCAACTAATACTTCATATCTCTGTAATAAGTAGTGATTGCATAGTGTTATAAAGTAGTTTCATAGAATATTATATTAAAAAATAATCAAAACAGTTAACATTAAAATGGATATATTTCCTCACATTTTATTATTTGAACACTGAAAAATTTATAATGAAATAAAATTAAATAAATTCAAATGATGCATGTATAAATAAAGGAATTAACTCATGCATTGTAACTCATGAGTTAATGTATAAATCGCTGAAAAGAATCATTAGGGATATATAAAGGCTACTTTTATATGTTGGAATAGGAGTATGAATCTTGTTTTTTGTCTTTTACAATACTCCTTATCAATTAAATGATTTTTTTTCTTCATACAGTTCATACAAAGATTCTAACACATCATGTGGGTGAAAAGTTTCTTCCATATGATGGATGATTAGGTTGAGACCGTGGATACATTATATATTAAAGGTTTATTTGATCATTCCATGGTGATAATAATTAGTGATAATTGATGATGGTCAATGATGTTGCAACATCGGTGTAAGATATACTTTTTTTAAAACTCTAATATTTCTCAAATATAAAATATTTTATCCCAAGTTTTAATGAACAAAACAACGCTGTTTAGTTTTCCCTTAAATTTACATTGGGCCATTATAACCTATTAGTTTAAAATTTTATTGAGTTATTTTTTTGAATATATTCTATTTCAAAATATCCTCACACTTTTCTCTTTAAAAAATGCTTTATATTTCATTCTTACATAAGTAAATTGATTCTTACATATGGTAGATGATGACTAACAACAATTATCATTATTATTACACATATAGACTCATTTTTACATAGAAAAGATTCATGTTTACAAATAAGGAACTTAATGGTTATGTTTGAAGAATCATCCTTTTAAAGGATAATTGATTTATAATTCAGAAAACTGATGTTTACACTAAGATCTAATAACACATATTAATTGAACTGGAGGATGTTAAACCAACACATCCATAAAAATTAACCCATACATATAATTTATGCTTATGTAGAATCATTACTATAGAGTAATCCATTTGTATATAAGATGATCCTAAATTGAACGATTCAAATATTGGAAATGATGTTTACATAGATTTATCTCAACCAAATATTTATTACTGCTGATGCTTTTATAGAAATTTTTAGAGGTGATTTATGAATATTTAAACATGAGATAGTAAAATAAGGTATCGATAAATTTTTAAAAGTTTTAATTTCCAATAATTAATTCACATAATGGAACTGTATTATATCATATTTGGATAAGGTTAAAGTAGACACAAAAATTGTTTCTTCTACTTGAATTTTCCAAATGGGATTCTATAGAAAATAGATTTTTATAAAATATATAACATACATTCAATATGACTTAGTTTTATAAAAATATTGTGAATTAATTTATACATCCTAGAAAAATATATATGTTGTAGAAAAATATTTTTCTAAAAACCACACTTTTTTGAAATATTTGATCTCATGGAATTCTTCATCTACTACTAGTTTATACTTGAAAATTTGTGAAAAAATAATTTTTAACTTCTTCATAATTTCTATATGTAATGTGATCAATAATTATTTAGAGTGTGTGGAGGCTATAGATAAGCCTCGATGTTGGGAGCCTAATAAAATCTCTTGGGACTTAATGATCGTTTGGCCATGGAAAAATATATATTCTATGTGTTATTCTATTTATCTGTATTTTTATTTTCCTATACACAATATTTCATAACATAAATGAGAGATTCAAGTGATACCAAGTGGGATATTTATTTGGGGTTATTTTTTTGAACTCAATTCACCACCTCTTGAATCATTGTGATACTTTATGGGTCCATGAATTTGTATCAGAGACTAAGACTCTATGTTCTTAGATTTTATCATTTGAAGTCATCCAGATCATTGTCAAATGGCTTTAATAGAGTAAAAATTGAAAAGTAATGTCAATTGTTATAAATACCTATTTTAATTGATATAAATATGGTTGTTGGAAGGCTAGAATGATAATTTATTTTAATAATATTTTATTAATGGTTTATTAAAAATATACCAATGCATATAAAATCCTTTAGTAAATCATTAAAAATGGAATTCTATAGTAAAAAGTAAATATAATATGAAATCAATGACTATGAATGTTATCATTTTTGGTTTAAGACCAGTTTAATTCAATCAAGTTTCAAAATATGTCAAAGATTATAAATTATAGGGAAAAATATATCTTTTATAAAGGATCTAATAATATTAGATAACTTATATAAAACGCATCAAAGTTTATTTTTGACACATTAATAATGAGAGGGAGAAATTTTTAATGAGTTGAATGGGAGAATCATTGAGATTGTAAATAATGTTGTTGCTCATGGGACCGTTATTAAAATACCAGATTAATCCCTCCATTATATTACAGTCTTACCACAAAATAATAGTGGAATATCATAAGATAATATATAATCAATAACTGTCAAATATTTATAAATAAAATATCTCATTGGAACACTTATGATGTATGAGGTTGATTTGGAAGTAAAGGAAAGTGGTCATATACCATTGAAAAATGGAATATACTTACATGTAAGTAACTTCTTCAAAGTATTAGAAGAAATCCCAAGTTAAATTATCATTTGACACATCAAGTGAAAGAGAGTCAAGTTTCCTGGACTCTTTTAGTGAATTTTCTCAGTTTATATAGAAGATAAATAATTTTTATAATAATGGAAGAGGATTAAAAATTTCCTTTAATAAGTACATAGATTTTGAATTAAATTAAAAGAAGGTAAGATGATATGTTTTTTATAATATTTGACATATCAAGCCCAAATTAACACTACTTAAAGACAAGTATAAATTTTTAAAAAGGTTTTAAAAAATAAAAAAGGGGAATAATTCTATAAAGGCTACCTGGGATTCCTCTAAGGAATCTAGTGATGATTAATATTCTAATTTTGGTATGTATAAATCAATTTAGAAAGAGAATACGTTCTTCATTGATCCATGTTTTAAGGTTTAATATTTTTAATCTCATTAATATAATTTTGGAAATCAATATATTTTTGAAATTTAAAAAATTAATTTGAGGAGTTAAATGAGTGTTGATCAATGGTGGAAGATAAATATGAGTTTTTTGAAAATTAAAATAGTACAATAAAGAAATATTTTTATATTATTGAAAAATTAATGTAGAGTTATCAAATTAGATTTTTGAATAAAAAAATATAGAGCCCTATTTTCTAATTTGATTTCCATGATATAAATATTAATGATTTTGTAGGGGATGTAGTCTCCCTAAAAACTAATACTAGAACTTTTAATTAGTGGGGAATACTTGAAACAAATACTTGTAATAAATAATGTATGTAGAGAGAAATATTTCATAAGTGTAATTAGAGATGAAATCATATATAAATCAGTTATCATGCATCTAGAAAAAGAATTTAAAAAATTATTAATGTCATTTTCTATCATTGTGGGATTTAAGGAAATTATGGCAATAATTTTAATCATAGAAACACTCAATTTAATGTTTTTAAAAACCCTTCCAACTTAAAAAATAACCCAAAAACAACACTATTATTTTTGGATTGATTTAGAAATTTTGGGTTTCAAAATATTTTATAATTAATATTACTAGACCCAAGATCATTTGGTTACCAAAACATATTTTTGTTTGATTTTCCTTTATAATAAAAATACCATAAGAATAGAAGCACTAAATGGTATAAATATAGTGTTTATTCAAGGCATATGAGGGGATACATCAAAAAGATTCTCAATCTCAATGGTTTATGTAGGCTAGGTCACATTTGGTGAGAATAAAAAGGAAAAAAACCTTTGTGTAGTTTCAGTAGGATATCCAAATTTAGTTCTCAACAATAAAGTTCAATATGTGGGTGTTTTATAGAATAATATGATATGTATCTTTCAACTATATGATGAATTATATTATATTTATTATTCTAATTATTTTTTCATTATATTTTTTAAAATTAATTTCATAGATTTAAGGAACCAATAACTGAGAATTTTTATTCCTTAGGCATAAATTTTTTGTATAAAAAAATATTAAATATTTTAATACCAAAGTATATGCATAATGTATTTGGAATAAAATTCATTGTTATTTTAATATTTATTATTTCAAAAAACATCTAAATGAAATTGTATTTTTGATAGAAACTAACATTAATTAGATAAAAATATTTTATGTAATTCATGCCTCATGGGAATGCAATAGACATATAATTTTAAACTAATTAATGGAATTGATATATTTATACCACTAAAAATCATCCACATTAATGTTTTGGGAGATCTAGAAATAAAATTCTAGGTGGAAAAAAATTTATGTTTTATTTGATGATTTGTGTTGATTCAAATGAGTTTATTACCTATATTCAAAAGGTAGAGGCTGTTATATTTCTGTTAGTTTTAAAAAAAATTGAAAAAGAAAAAGATGGAAAAAATAATTTTATTTATTTATTGTGTTTGTAATTTTTAGAATTAATAATTTTATATTTTTTACTAAAATCTAGAAATCAAGCATACTTTTTCTTAATCTACAAAACCATAACATAATTTCACTCTTAAAAGGTGAAATATTACATTATAATAAATATTTAGTAAAGTGATGTTTGAATATATAATTCCTACTTAAATTTTGGATAAATCTATTAACATAACATGTTATGTTATCATTATAATTTTAATAAGACCAATATTAAAGAAAACACTAAATGAGTTTGGAAATATTAAAAATCCAAAAAGTTAAATAAATTAATTTTTTTTGAAGTAAAGTATAAATTGTGAACTCAAAGGATAATATTAGTCAGTTTGATCTAAAATCTGATGATGGAATCATCTCAGGTTATTTGAACACTTCCAAAGAATACATTTTTTTCAAAAAAATGTTCGGGATAATGGAGGAATCATCTGATGTAATTTTTGATGAGATTTATCCCTTTGATCACAAAAAACACACAAATTGAAGGCCTTAGGAATTATATTGATATCATGATACTTTAAACCCTCATTAATAGAGAATAAATGATGATGAATTATTCTTTTATCATAATGATATATAATCTTAATATGGATTAAATTGGTGGTCATTAAAGTGTATTTCCTATATAGCATCGGACACTTTAAAATATTCATTGGAATCTCAGATAGTTATCATATATAATGAAGTTATACCTAGGAGGATTTCTGAAAATATAGTCGAGATTTTCTTAATTTTATCTTAGACAGATCCTAAAATCTTAGAAAAATCTCAAAATGATTATTTTTGAATTTTTTCTATACATGTGGAATCATTCCAATTCAATAAAAATAATGTATTTCAATGAGTTGATGGACCTAGAGACAACCATGTTATAGGAACTAAATTGGCGTTTAAAAATAAACAAGATGATAATAAAATAATCATATGAAATAAAACTCTACTTATCAAAAAATGGTTATAATCATTTTTGACATCCACCAAATTAGAATTGATAAATTATCATGGTAAGAAATATCTGAATATTAAAATTATTTTATATGTAAATCAAAGAAATAAGATGGTGGAAAAGATCATCCATATCGTATGAACCCCTGGAATACATGTGATTATGAAACCATAAGTCTGTTACATAAAGGAGACATGCATACCAAATAACCTATGATGAAACCTATGGATACCATTTGACAATTGCTCCTTCTATTGTGAAGGAATCCCAATCAATTTTTGATCATGCAGTGACTTCCAGATGAGAACCCCTAGGGAACAAGAATTTTCAGGTAGTAGGAGCCTGACCATCCATCCAAAAATCCTTTAAAAATTGGTGAAAATTTTCTAAAAGGTTGGAGAAACAAGCGGCCATGAAACTCATGTGATGCACCACTGATGGGGAGAATTATATTCCTAAAATAAACTCATGAAGACTCATGAGATCTCATGCCCTTTTAAAATGAACAAAAAATAAAAATGAAAAATTACAGGACCCTTTAATGGTCCTAAAAATCATATAATGTGACTGTGGTGGTTCATTAGACACTGAAACCCCCCATAAACAAGTCCACCTCACCACACTCTAGCCATCTGTAAACTCAACCTTTACATGCAAAGGGCTTCGAACATGTCCAAGAAATCCTACACTCCCCCTTCATCTCAACATGTCAAAAAGATGGGTTATCCCATAAAGTGCTCATTCATAACCACATTACCCTTTTTGGTCATGTGACACATAACTATTGGGAGAGTGATATTATTATAAAATACTCAATAAAACTCAAAAGATCCCCAATCCTTTGAAAAAATAAAATAACAATATATATGAAAAATGGTAAGATCCACTTCCTGTGGTAAAATTCATATGACAAACTCATGCACTCCAAATAACCTTTTCAAAATCCCTTCAACATGACAACACGATCTCACGAAGAACCACTAAAAATCCTTCCTTGACTCATGAACTATCCCAGACAAGGCATATAAAATCACAAAAAAATCATTTCAATAGGTTTCATGATATCATTATAGTCCATAGACATGTTAGCGTGACAATATTCAAGTCCCTCAACATGTCTAAATGATTTTAAAATACCCATTTAATTTTTCATTATAAAATAAATGGGGAATTGAAGTGATGTTCTCATAGTCATTGAAAATAATGAACAAACACCAGAATGACCTACATAAATACCTCTTGAAAATGAATGACATCAAATCCATCCATTGAATCCAACATGGATTTCCTCCATATGTTCCATGCAAATCGATGAATAACCGGGGTGGCGAGTCTATAATTACCCCACCACGTCATCAAAAAATAAATCATTGTCTCCTCACACCGGTGCATTCATGCATCATAGAAAATTTCTTAGGGAATCTTCTCTCTAAATAATAAGCGTTTTTTGACAGGTAAAATATGTGAAACCACCTAAGTAGATCATCTGACTTACATAGGCACTTTGCGTGATCAATCATATATCACACGAAGGAATTTGGGTGGCTTATACGATGGAAATCTAACATAGATGACCAGTCATGCGAGACATAAACCAATTTACACTGAATAAATATGAGGCATATGAAATAAAAGTCTAGAACAAAGAAAAAAAGATGGAATACTTATGTGAAGAACATATATGTTGATCCTCATGAAGTTCACATGAACTAACCTGGTCATGCAACAAACCTAGGAAATGTCACCTACATTAAGTGATGATCCTTTAGTCTACTATTGGGATCCGAAAAATTCCATTAGACATAACAGATAAAGTCATATGGCGCCCTTCGAGCATGCCTCCCATGTCTCGTGAAACCCTCGGGGCTCACCTTCCCGACCTCACGATGACCTCAATACATGTTTCCCAAATAATTCGACAACGCCATTATATATTATCTAAGTCTCTAAATGTCATTAGGACATGTCAACTATATTTTGAGATGTCCTCTATACAATCCAACTAGATATCACGACACCCTATGGGTATGTCAGTTGGATCTTGTGACATACCAAAAACATGTCATCCAACTTTTTTGATGACACCCAAACAAGTCATCTGGGACATGCACCACCTTCCAGACATGTCACACTAACTCTTGATATTCCCTATAAGAATGTCAGGAAGCTTTCGGATTTACACAAGGGCATGCCAAAGGGATCTTTAGACACCCTATAATTATTTCAGTTAATATCATGAATGGTTTCTAGGTTCTACCAGCCAGATCTTGTGATTTTCTTTGGACAAGTCATCCTTTTTCATGCGATATCCTCCATACATTCCATCCAAATTTTGTAAAATAACTTCAAAAATTCAAATAGATCATGGAATTTCATTTCAACATGTCACACATAAATCCTTTAGTATATTAAGCATAAAATCGAGGCATGTTACGTAGACAAGCAGACCAGGCCAAGCCGGCATACCAAAACATGATAACCTTTTCTAGCCTACAAATAAGGGAAACATCAATGTGTGATAACAAATTAGTGGACTAATATGATATGTACCAAATATAATGGAATAATTTGTGTGTAATCCTTCATCAAAAGTTTAATATGATGTTTACCACATATAAGGGTAGCCCTAGTGTGTAAGCCCCGAATTCATAAACTATGAGAACTATGATTCCTGACATAATCAGGATATGTAAGATGTCTTCTTGGATCAAGATCCACAAAAACACCCCATATTCTATCCCAGTGAATAAGTCTCTCATCCATAAGTTGTGATAATAAATTTTATATCGCTTTTTTCTCACACCATGCATATATCACGTGGGCTTAAGAAGTTGCTATAATCATCTAATTTACATCATAATCATCTATAAAGGTATGGAAAACCATAGCATGTAATACCCGATCAACGCCATAATATGATATTTCCCGCATATATGGGAAACCTTAGAGTATAATCCCCAATTAGTGGCACAATATGATTTGTCCCGCATATAAGGTAAGACAAATTGTGTAATCCCAAACTTAATGAACTGTGATAATTATGATTCCAGATATAAATAGGATACATTAGATGACTGACTAAGGATCAATATCTATATAAAACCTCTAAAGGGTTGTCCCAGTGCATAGGTATCACATCTATATGTAGTTAGACTGATTATTTTCAATCTCGTTATTCCCACACTAAGAATAGCTCACGTGAGCTTAGGGATTTACAATGATCATATCATCCGCATTATAAGACTATATATTGGTACATGTAACCTTAGTTGGTAAGGCCTGATCAAAGACATAATTTGATATGTTCTCTATCTAAGTCATGCCTTAGGGTGTAATCCCTGACATAACAATCCATGGTAACTCTAATTATGTCCATGATTATGATATATAGGACGCCTTCATCCGGACCAAGGTCAAATAGGCATCCACTTTGGTGTGAGTAACCCGATTTCTATGAAAATACAAACATTGAGACCAAATATCTCCCATGGGATGTTAATAATTCCTCATCCACTAGTTTATTGATAAGTCACTGAGCTAGGATGACACCGATTATTTCCATGAGTAGGCTATGTACGACGCTTCCTAATTCCTGAGCTCGAATGGGCATCCCCTTTTGGGTAAGTCCTGTCATGTCTCTAATATTCCAACCATCGGGACCCAATCTATCCCATGGGTTGATAATCCTCCATCATCCACTATAGGATGGAGAATTCATTGAACTATGATTAATTTTATTCCTGCAATGAACATGATATATAAGATTCCTTTCCTAGTCCCAAACTCAAATATGCATCCACTTCAGTGTAAGTCCCACCATGTCTCTAAAATTCTAACCATCAAGACCCAATATCTACCATGGAATGAGCATCTTTCCTCATCCACTAGAAGGATGAGAAGTCCTTTAACTATGATGACTCTAATTTATACCATAAGCAAGATAGATAGGATTCCTTCCTAAGGCCCAACCTCAATTTTAAGCATCCAATGGGATATACCATCACCTTTTCCCCATATCCATATGAAATTAGGCGAATGAATTATTATCAATTATTTATCACACAAATAAGAGATCACATGGGATTAGGGATTCATAATTATCACCTCATTGGAATCATGAATCTCCACTATCTAGGGAAACCTCAGTGTGTAATCCCTAATTAGTGGCTTGAAATAATTACCCAACATATAATGGTATCAACCTTAGAAAAAGACTTAAGGTAGTGAATGAAAAAAGGTAAATCTAATTCCTAATATAATAAGGACACATAGGATTAATCGTTGAGGTTAAAGGTCAAATAATAGGTTCCCATGTTACCACATATATTTCTTTTCAATAGGAAATTTGTAACACACTGAGATTTAATGATTTTGTTTCAAATTAATTTACCTTTTCAATATTTTTTATTTCACATGACATTGGGAATAGTTTGTAATATATATATATATTGAAACACTATTCCAAACATTCATTTAACATGAAATACCAACTTGTCTTGAGATAAATGTAATACCAACATGGTTTGCACTATAATCAACATCGACTTGGCGTTCGATGTAGGCAACACTGAGTTTTTTATAAAACATATTATATATATATATATTTAATTAAATGAGAAATTTATAACATAATTATTAATATTTTTATAGTAATATTTATAAAAACATTACAAATATTTTTTATAATTTATATATTTAAATAATACATATTGATAAATAAAGATAATATTTTTTTGGTAAAGTCCTTTTATGTTAAAAATATTGTTTTCTTGAGTGGAAAAATTTATAAAAATAAAATTAATTTTAGAAACTTTTAAAATTTTAATTTTAAAAAATAAAATTCACCTTGGAATAAATAATATATAAATTATAATAGAGTGAAGTTTTTTGTATTTTAATGAGAAACCTCTTTTTTATGAATAGTGAAAAATACTCCTTTTTAGTTAAAAATTTCTTTTTTTATAATTAATTATTAATGATAAATGTTATTAAAAAGATGGTTTAATGTAAAATTAGATAAATAATACATATATTAAAAAAATTTAATTCATTATAATCAATTTACATTTGAAACTAAATATAAAACCTTAAAAAACTTTTGAACGTTTTCCTACTTTAGAACAATGTTAGTTTATCCTGACTATGGGATTAACACCAATATTAATTTTTCCTCTTATGTGATTTGAAATTTCTAAATACGAAAGAAAACATTTTATTCAATGTAAAATTTAGTTTCAAATAAGGAAATGTTACCTTTTTTGACCATAATGATTAGTAAAAGTGATTAAAATTAATCACATTAGTTAAGGTCAAATTAAGCTTAATTAGGGACCAAACCTTGAAATTGGGGGCCCAAATTACCTTTATACATTTAAAACACCCATTTTATGTCCATATTTAGGTCATAAACCTTCCATTATTTAGTGGTTTTTGGTTTTTTATGACTTTTTTTAGGTAATAACTTGTATACACCTAACTTGTTTCTAAAAATTCTAAGCGAGTCCATTACCTTCACTATAAAATTCCACCACATCTACCAATTCCTCAAACCTTTAAATAATCTTCGTTCATCCAATTTATTCCCGAGTATCCTTCCAAAAATATTCCCTTCTACCTTCAATCCTCCCTTTGGGTAGAAATATTCCCAAGGAATCCTTTTGGCATAAACCAAAAGGAGTTACCTGATTAAGAGGTAACGTCTTCTCTCAAGATCCTTACATTTATTTTCCTTATACACCCCCTAAAATATCTTTATTCCATTACTATGTGACATAAAATGTATTCTCCATATAATAGGAGGTTTTATGGAATTTTTCTTACCTATAATAATGCACACCTCCATCTAATGGATGTTGGACATTATGTTTCTAAATATGATGAAATACTGCCTCATGAAAGAATAATTGTTCATTTATCCTTTAACACTAGTAATAGTGCCCATTAAGATAGAAAATATATTTATATATGTAATATATTATATTTAATATGTATTTAATCTCTTTTATTACTTTTATAACACACATCTCTATACTTTCCATTTGGTGTTAATACGATAATCTCGTTTGAGGAAGTGTGGTCTACCGCCCCCTAAAAGTGATGTGATTCATTCACAAAGCACATGAAATGTTTTAAAGATGGTTTCAATGAACTTATATGATATATATGATATATTAATTCTACTATAGTAATGATATGTATATATTTCATTTACATACTTTCATTCAAAATGACAATAATGACAGAAACAACGTTCATGTGTACGTATGATATACCATCTCCATGAGAGATGTAACAAATTTTGTAATACTATATTATATAGATTATTATAATAAAAATATAATTTATCTAAATTATATTTATATAATTTTTTACATTCTAGAACCATGATATAAGTATAAGGACCAAAGATCTAACAAATTAAGGCACATGTGAAGAACAAAGTGAATATTACATGAAGTGAAATATTAACATAGAATCGTTAACAAGAGTGTAATATAAGGACATAATAAAAAAATATATGGTATTATTTATAATAATATAATTCTATAAAATATGTATAATAAACTTATAGTTATTATATAAGAAGATCATATGAATACAGAGAGAGTTAAGACACAAGGTAAGGGGATTTCATCTCACTTTTAATTTCCATGAGATTCATGTTATGATCACCACTATTTTATTATGTGTGGTGTATATAATACCCATTGTTTAACTATATATATATTATAAATTAATTGTTTTATATTCACATATCCATTCTATGATCCTTCGTTCATGGAGTTTAACTTTCAAAAGTTACCAAATCAGTAAAATAGTTTTGTCTCAATTTTCTTTCTTATGGACTCATGTTTTGTTATGAAACTACTTTTTTTAAGTGTATATACATATATTTCAAATATTATATAATGGATAAAATTATTTTCATGATATATTAAGATTTATTTAATTTCATTTTCTTACACGAAGAGTATGATCCCAAGTAACCAAGTTATAAGAGTTTATTGAGACAATCTTCTCATTTTTTTCATGTTTATTTATATGTATGCTTATTTTGATGAAATATTATGATCCATATATCATGAAATTTAATGTGTTTCCTTATACACTATTTATTCAATATATAATTATTTTTTGATACCAATTTTCATCTCTTTGGTACTTAAGATAATGTTTTTGGTAAAATCTGACAACCTCTGTCTTTGGTCAGAAATCTATTGTATTCAAAACCCATTTTCTCAAAAATGTTTTCAAAATATACTTGAAGATAATTATCAATAAAAAGTGGTTTATAATTTTTTTATTGTTTTTAAAACTTCATTTATTATTTTTCAAAGCTATTTTGAAACAAATGTTTTTTCAAAAGTTTTTATGTTACAAAACGTATTTTACAAAGAAGAAATGATATTTTCATCAATAAATGTTTCTAAAAGATACTTCAAAATTATTTACCAAATAATATAAAAAATATTGGTGTTACTAATGACTATATGAGAAAATTATTCATTTTTTCAATTAATATTATTTCTCTAAATGGATTATGTTTTGATGGAATGATGTTTATGAAACCCGTTTCTCTTTCAAGGGTTATATGCCTTTGAAACCCGCTTCTTTTCACGAGTTTTTTTATTATTAAATGATTATGAAACTCGTATATTTCCACAAGTTGTGAAATTTTTACATGTTTATGATACCCATTTAATTTCATGGTTTATGATATTTTTATTTATGATCTTGTGGCACATGTACGTATGATTCCATTATGTGACGGGTGGGACCTATATCTCCCTCCAATTAATTAGGTAAATTTTAATAACTCATGAGATAGACATGGATGGAATGGGGGTATTTTAGTTTAGTAATACAGGTATGGAATGAGGGTTTACTTGGTTCAGTAATACCAGAATGGAATGGGGGTTCACCCGGTTCAGTAACGGACTTCTTCCACTAAGATGGTCTTTGGAGTGATGCCTTGGCTACTATGGAGATAATATTATTTTCTTTTGTGTCTGCCAAAATTCGATGTTTTATTCCTATGTTATGATTTCATGGATTATAATTTGTATTTTATTATGATTCATGTCTTTTGAACTTCCAATCTTTATTCAACGATCTTTGTTATGATCTTGGATATAAATGGTATGATCTTCTATCTTCATGATCATGTTATCATACCCTTATACTCATGATTGTGCTTATATGTCTCCATTTTTTAACCTTGATGAGCATTCTATCTCACCCATTTTTATGTTTCCTTCCCTAGGTTATGAAGATATTTATCATGTTTCATGTTTATAATAAGGGTTCAAGTCAAGAAGAAACTAGTGGGAGATAATGGAGATCATTTATGTAGTAGTGTTTATGTTACCATGTTTCCAATGGAACTAGACTAGTACAATGCTCTTGTGTTTGTTTTTGTAGTGTTTTTTGTTTTCCACAAAATTTATGAAATGTTAATGTTTGAAAATCAGGGGTCTCTATAACATTAAACTAAACAAGATTAACAAACTATATGGGGTTGATTTATACTATTGAAAAGGTTACGTAGGATGCCTCATAATGGATCAATCACATCATCTAAATATTATCTTCCTCTATGGAAAACAAAAAACTCTACAGTTTATGGTTATAAGGCTTCAACATATTAGTAGATACCCATCACAGGGAAGTGGATGAATACCCATGGATACATACAGATGGATTCACCATCAAGAACCCAACATTTTTCATATAAATATACATGACCTGTGATAGTTTTGTTATGGGAATCAGTCTCATATCAAGATTTGGAATAGATTCTAAAACATATCTTCATGATTTAAAAACATAAACTCTATCCCATAATGATTTGAATTATAAGACCATAAACCAATAGATAATGATATACAAAACCTGTCAGGTTGAATTCTCACAAAAGGAATCCTGATAAGTAGTCAAGTCTAAGCTCACTAAACTATTCATCTCCCAAGTTTAAGAAAAACATATAATGAAAATAAATAAGGCATAAATATCATAGGTTATATATGTTATCCCTAGTAAAATCCATGATATTCTAACTGGACCCCTCAATTGGACAAAAGATAGAGTAATTATTTGTCACATCTCCTAACCTTGAGAAGATATTTTCTTAGCGAAGACACAACGTCTATAGTGCTTCAATCATTCATTGATAATATACTTTCCAAAAATTACACTTAATGATTTGAGCATCTAAGATCACCATAATCCTTCCACGAACCCTAAGAAAAGATACATAGCTTCAAAGGACCCTTTTTTGGAAATGAATGTATGCCTATGTCTCATGCACCTATGGTTGTTAACCAAACGTTTCACTCTAAAAAAAGGATTTATGAGTGTTGTGAGTGCTAACATTGACCCAAAATAACTTATCACCTCAGTGTGTTCTTGACCATTCCCAATATTAATTTCCAATATCCTCATCTTGAACTAATCACTTTGGAACATGATTTATAATCCCAATACCATACTATCCAATTGAATTCAACATCCATGAAATTACATCACCGTTTTTTATACCCTTTCTCAAAATAGAAATTAAACACTCCATTTTATAACATTTTATGGCCCGCACCTCATGATTCAAAACTAAAGGGAATAAGTCTCTAGCTTCAAAATTAAGGGTTGAACTTACCTTGGGTTCTATAACCCTTCTTGGATAGCTTTCCTCCATAACCAACCTCATCACCTTGACACTTGAGTCTTCACAATGCTTTCATGGATTTTATAAGGGAGTGGATATCATCTATGCTTGACCATGATATTGATGCATAATAGATTAGGCCTACCAACTCATGGAATCTCCTCCTTATAGAAAAGGAAATCTGATCCTTGTAAGTCCTAACAATAATGTAGTAGAACCTAGAACCTCTGTGTGTTTTTGTTAATCCCCGACATGACTTCCCCACCCCATATTCATTAATTCAAACTTTTGGGTCATGACTTACATCACACGTATTCCAACTATCGAGGTTAGACTATCTTCCCTAGTATTTTTTCCCTTAACCAATATGAACCCAATAAATCTTCCATGATCCTTGTAAAAGAGAAGAGAAACATATTTTTGACAATTATATCGATTCATAAGGTCTTTAACATACTAACAAGAGATGTCTATTCCTTGAAAAAAAGGAGCTTGAATCCCCATGAGCCTTGAAAATTCCATGGTAGAACTCCACATCATTGTGCATTCTATGTCATTCATGGCATGTCTGAACCATATTCCATAATTATCAATCAATTACTTGTAGTAATACTTTAATCTTAATGGAATCTGAAGGTATGAGATAAATGACTATAAACTAAAACAATAAAAGGTCAAAGATAAATTACCCTAATCTACAATGATAGAAGGTCTTAGCTAAAATACCGTAAACTATATCACATAAAAATTTAATCTATAAGAATATAAAATTTTGTAAGTCCCACCATTCAACCTTGGAAAAAATCAATCTGTTCTCATGAAGCCAAGATACATCATAAAGATATAAGGCACTTTCCCTTTATAAAATATATTCTACCGAATTTTCTTTTTTTCAAAATAGGTAATCTTAAGATAATTGTAACCGAAACATCAATGATAAACCTCATGATTTGTGGGAATTCATGAGAACATCCTGAGAATAATATATTATGAATTAAAAATTTATATGTTGACATCAAGATTTACTTTTTATTATGAAAATAATGGGTATTATTTATAATTCATATAACATCATATTAATGAGGTGTCTTTCGTATCATGAATGAAAGAAAACTGGAAAAAATATAGATTTTTTAAAATCAAATCATTGATAGCATAAAATTGGAGTAATATCCACACTTCAGAAACTCTCCAAAAATCTCACTATGAATATAATGTGTGTCAAGGACCGAAATAAAATAAGATTTTATTAGATAAGAAGGATATGTTGGAAAGAGCCTAGTAATAAGTATAATTGAACACAAAATTTTTGCTCACCCCGCCTATTCTACTTATGCCCTGGGAAAAAGAGTCTTGAAAAAATTATCCAGCTCCTCAACTATTTTTTGAGTAGTTTCTTATGATGATAATGATACTAAATAGTCAAACCTCATGAGAGATATGAATTCTTTATATTTCCGTTTTTTCACATTCCATGCATCCATCAAGGCTTACAAATTATATATAAACTAGAGACTCTGATTCAATGCATCCATAGCTAAACTATTCGACAAGGGGAGCCTCATCTTTAATTTCAGGAAAGTCCCTCTCATTGGGGGCCAAATCATGAAGAGTAGGGATAATTTGTATCATGATTTCATATAGCAGTTAGTGATCAAATCAATCCACACCAAACTCATTAAATAGTTGATAATGGTGTTCCAATTGGTCAAGAAAGGCTTCAAAAGGAGTATAATTAATCAAAGTATGAATCTTCTTCTAGATCAGCCTTCAGAATTTACGACCTTCTATGACTGATCGGATGAGAACACCAAAATAAGTAACAACTGACTGATCTATAATAAAAACAGGAGAGGACTCCCCATATATTCTCCCCTAAATAGAGGCATCACATATTTCTTACGATGGAGGATTTATTTCTTCTATAGAATTTATTCTTCTATGAGGATGTTCCTCAAAAGGAAGAGGGTACTTCCTAGAATTATAACACATATCATGAATCAACTACATCATTTCTATGGAGAGAGTGGTCTATAAAGAAAAGGTCTTCTCTACATGATAAAATACTTGGCTTAGCACACTACCTAGATAGACTGCTACCCAATACTAAGCATAATCCTACGAATTAAATACAGGAGTGTTAGAAGATGGAATAATGATCTTAGTATTTGTGTCTCCATGTTCCAACAACATCCAAAATTAGATGATGATCCTGAGGTGTCACTCTCCTTAAACACTGACCAAAGGAATAGGGGAGACATTTTTGGTGTATCTGAACTGAAAAAAAGTTGATAAGGTCTATATGGCTCACAAATGATCATCTCATTCATCAAGGCTACATGAACAAAGTCTTAATATTATATCTTATATAAATTTTCACTGAGAGAGGCACTACCATTATCATTGATTTTCTTAGGAGGTACAGGATAAAGGGTTAAATCATAGACATCATATAGAATCAACTCATAGGTAACCCTTTTAGAGCCTAGTAACATGGGCGCAACCACATATACCTTCTGAAAAATCGGACAAGATAAAGCCCTGGGGATCATGTTCTATTTTAGTATTCATAGAAATGAAAATTATCCCCTATCCAATGAAATAAAAGTTGGAAATGACCATTAATCCTATAGGTGATGATTCCTTTCTGAATGTGTCCCAAAAGTTAATAATGGATTTTAAGGGTCAACCCCACTAGATTAAGGCACCACCCCTCTTCTATCTATGCTGCCATCAATAACATACTAACTAGGATTCGTGAACATGTTTCCCCGCATGGGAAAAGACACCCATTTAGAAACATGGTGTAAGTGTTGGTGTCCTGAGAACAAATTGTTTTGTAATTTGATTACATGAATGTAATCTTATTATATATTGATCATTGTTCTAGATGACTATAATATAATAATGTCTTGGAATATTTGTTGCACTGATAAGGTCATGGTAGATACCCGCTATGATGATAACCTTGTAATGATATAACAATATTCATAAATAAAATTATATGGTTGGATGACATACTATGATAGGACACATAGTATACATACCGTCATGTGTGAGTACTCGTAAGAAGACGAGACTCTCTCTCATGGAGTTCACACTTGGAAATCTTCATGATGGGAGATTATGAGAATAGACCTGTTAGTAGCAATTCTGCATGTCTTGATGTCATCGGACATTGCTACCTATGAGCATGTGTAATGGTCCTTAGACTAGAAGATTATCATTAACTCATGTCATGACTCGCGCACTTAGATTTTCTGACAAAAACCATCATTAAGATAGTTGGTGGGAAGTAGGGTACATTGGGTGCGTCACGAATGACATGTTGTTAATGGATAAGTTGAGGAAGGATTTGTACCTTCTATATTTATGGAATTAGATATCTTAGGCCCTTTGATTGAAATAGAACTATCACACAAATTCCATGTCCATGGTGACATGACGAGTTTATTTCTCGAAGTCAAAGATTGACAGATCGGGCATATAGGTTTATGACACTGCCATGAAACCTGCTTGATGAGATATTGAGACAAAGGGATTAAATTACACAGTAAGCATTTGTATGAGGTGAAATGTTAATGTGGCATCAAACTCTTTCTCTTGGGTTCCTTGAACCGTTGTAAGGCAGTAATCTTGTACTTTAGCCAATCCCACCTAATACCAACGAGAAAGAGGCCCAGAGGGTCACACACTAAGTGTATCCAGGTATCTTAAGTAGAATAAAGATTATTCACGTATGTGGTTTAATAATTATTCAAGGAATCCTAAATCGTTTTAATGATGGAGTAAGAAGGAAATGAAAAACAAGATATACACACCATGTATTAATGATTACACGCCGTGTAGTTTTTCATGGATAAAAAGTACACACCGTGTATTAATGATTACACGTCGTGTAGTTTTATAGAAAACAAGTACACTCCGTGTATTAATGATTACACACCGTGTAGTCAGGATTTTTTGGATATAATATTGTTTTATTAAATTATATTTATTATAATCAGTGTGGGCACATGTCAAGGAATTAATTATTTGACATGGGGGTTTTCAATTGGAGTCAATGAAATAAATAAAATGCGTAATGCATTTATTTATTTTCATAACTCTACAACCTCAATTCTGATTATAAATATCATCAAAACCCCAACTATTTTCCTACACAATAGAATCATTGTGCACAACAATTCTTGAGAATTATTTCAAGGTCAAAATAACCTCTTCCTCCAACAACACTCTCAATACTGAAGGAGATCCTCTTCCATCAGATCAAGATGATCTATGGAGGAAAATGAAAGCAAAGGTTTCTCCATGCTAGCACCTAGAGACTCCTTTGGCGATGTCCAGATATGTGAGGTGCATTTGTGGATCATCGCTAGAGGAAGTCTACACAGTGCTTCTGCGACACAAAGATGAATCACATCAGAACGTGATCAAGAACATCAACAAAGAAATAACACCCAATATGTACTTCTTTTTAATTGATTAAATTAATTATAACCATCCTGTGACGATCCTACTTTGTGGTTCCAGGAATTTCCATTTCTTTGTATATTTATGTGATTCGATCCGTAGAGACTGGCTTTTATCATTGTATTGATCCCAGATTGATCATTGTTAATGAAAAAAAGCCAAGTGAGCACATCCACCCATGCGCTTTTGCTGCGCCCATAACCTCTAAATGGTATCAGAGCTAGGTTACAATGTTGATTATAGTAATTTAATTTTCACTGATAATTTATTCATTTATATTTGATTCAATTTGTGATAAGTCGTTCTATTAAACTGAATGAACGAAATCTATTCTTCCTCCTTCATTTATCAATTCATATCATAGAAACAGATTTTTAATTTTAATTTTGATTAAAATAAAAATGAGGAACTCATATAGAGGAGCCGCTCTTTCAGTCTGTACAACACGGGAATACACGACATGTAATGAAAACTACACGCAGTGTACTTAGGTTCAACGAACCAGCATTGGTCCGCTAATCGATGCCTTGTGAATTGAGTATGCCTAAGTATTTATTACATTGTGGTGACCATAATTGAATGGCCTGTGTGAACTAGAATACACGATGTGTATGTTGGAGAACACGCCATGTATTCTGATCCATCCCTAGTGAAATCGTGTACAAAGGAGAAGCCGCAAACCATGTACACGGGATTTCCAGGCCGTTTACCACGTAACAAGTAAGTAAACACCATGTATGATTTATCTACATGTCGTGTACTTTATACACGCTGTGTACCTTTTAGAAATGAAAGAAATACACGCCGTGTAAATATAAACAACACGCCGTGTACTTTCTAGAAATGGAATTTCACCAGGATTCCGCCAAATGTACAAAGACACCATACAACGAATATTGATGAGAAGAATCTCAAGGAAATTCAGAATGGAATTTATGATAAAGAAATGATTATTTATAAGAATATAATTAATTGAATTCAAGCACGAGTTATCTTGAATAACAGAATGATTAAAAGAATTTTAATTATAAATATGCATAAATGATGTTGCATGCTATGGATGATCATGAGCTAGACCAAAGACCCTTTGTATGTGTATGGTTTCATTTAAATTTGTTGGCCTATGAGACTTCTTCCAAAAAAATGTAGGTCCTACGAGCCCATGGTTTATTTAATGTAAACCCATGTAATGTTGGATCTCCCAAGCTATAGGATACGGTTCAAAATCTGAAGTTGAGGTGAAACCAACAAAAGAAGATACAATGGTGGACAGGTGGGAGCTGAAAACCATGAACCATCAGGTTCAAGGTATTTTTCCCTAGTTCAGGGTTATATTATCAAGACCACTAGATAAGCTAAAAATTATATGCTCATGATCATGCCATCTTAATTTATTTCTGTCTGATTGCATGGTTTTTTTATTATGTATGTGTTGTCACGATCACATAATTAATAAAATGATCAAGCATGCAAGGATGGAATAAAATAAAAATTGTACTATGCGTAAACATTATCTGAACATGGTTAATCACTTAAGCAAGCATCACTTAACATTAAAAAAGCATGTGATAAAGAGAAAATATTAATAAAAGATTAAAATCCCTCAAATACCATATTAAGTCAGACCAAGCTTTTCATTACCTGATTAAGGGAAAGACTCAATGAAACTATGTGTTTGACGAACCCTTGTTGGGACACTTACTTTAATAAAGGAAGCCCTTATGAAAGGTTTCAGCTTGACTTAACCATATTACATTAAGAGGAGTAGCCTATTCTAGACATGGTGTAATATTGGAGGCAAGTGTTGAGGAAATCCAAGTCCGGATTTAAGGATTGGGGAGTCCACTCAACAAATCAAGGAACTGTAAGCTCACAGTTGACAAAGAATTGCCTACCTAAATACCTTCAAATAGTTTGACCAACCCTTGTTTGGGTTATGCGAACGGGAATATGGATCCTTGCCACTAGAATGTCAAAGCAACTAGACATTCTGAGTTCAATGGTGAGGGCCATTGGGACATGATAAAATAGTGGGAGAATTAATAAATTCATTTATTATTTTTCGTAAAATGTAATCAAGAAAGTACTGATAAATTTGCTATTTTAAATTTTAGAATCAATATGACAAGCTCGTCAACCACATTTTCTCTATGATCAATTCTGGATAAAGACAATATCCTCACCTGCAGTAACATTCAATAATGGTTTAGGCGCCTTCATGTTATCCTATGTCATGAATGAATGTTTTATGTGATGGAGTCCTCACTTTCTGATTCGCCCCCCTAAGGGACAAGTGATGGAGATTTCCTAGTCTATGATCAACATTTGAATGATGCACTTGACATTCAATGTTTGATGCCATCATCAATGTCTAGTGAGCTCCTGAAGTATCAGGAAGGCATGGATGCTATAGCATGCCCGAGCACCTCCGTGGACTATACCAGGAGAGAGAATGACAAGAAAGGTTTGAGATCTCCAAAGCGCTATTCCAGAGCAAGCTTAGAGAGGGTTCCCTATCTGGGCCTCATGTAGTCAATATCATTTTCTACATTGTTGCTGGGAGGTTCTAGGGTTTGAACTCCACGAAGAACGGGGTATTGATCTCACTCTTGCATCACTCCCCTAGAGCTTCTCAAACTTTGTAGTGAATTTCAACATGAACAACATTGAGAAGTCTCTGTCTGATCATATTATCCTCATTCAGCAACTGGAAAATTTCATGAAGAGTGAAAAGACTTCGGTCTTCATGGTGAATAAAAGGAATGGGAATGAGAATACCTTTAAGCCCAAATCTTCTTCAAGGCCTTACAAGAAAAGGAAGATCAAAGGGGAGTCAAGATAACAAGAGGCTATTTGTTTCGCATGTGGCAAGAAGGGCCACTAGAAGAAAAACTACACCCAGCCAAAGAAGAAATGGGAAGCTTCAGATGCGTTTGTTATTGAATGCAATCTATCTGTTTCTACAAATTGGGTATTAGATACAGCTTGTGGTGATCACATATGTATCCAAATATAGGAACCAAGTAGATTCAAAAAGATTGATCGAGGGGAGGTAGATCTACAAGCAGCCAACGGAGCCAGACTTGCTGATGTAGTTGTCAGGGACTACCACATCACATTGCCTACTGGGATGGTCTTGGTTTTGAAAAGATTATATTATGTACCCTATGTTAAAAAAACATTATTTCAGTATCCATATTAGATACTAATGGATTCATCTTCAAATTTGGAAGTGGAGTTTGCTACTTTTATAAAGATAACATTTGTTTTGGTAGGACACATTTATATAATAGCCTTTATGTGTTAGACTACACAATCCATGAAATGGAAATCGATGAAAAAGTTAATTCAGATGACTCATACCACACCCAACTTTGGCATCACCATCTAGGTCATGTCAAAGATAAAAATTTGACAAAATTACATCAAGATGGGTATTTAGATTATTTCTAATTGAAACCACTTGGTGTATGTAATGCATGTCTACAAGGCAAAAAGACCAAAGCTCCATTTAGTGGGAAAGGTGAAAGGGCTATAGAGCTTCTAGAATTAGTTCACACAAATGTGTGTGGACCATTTATATTTGAAGTAAGTTGTGGGTTCTCATAATTCATAACTTTTAGTGATGATTTTAGTAGATATGGATATATTTACTTAATTAGGTATTAGTCAGATTCTTTTGATCGGTTTAAAGAATACAAGAATTAAGTTGAGAACTATCTTGGTAAGATGATTAAGAAACTCCGCTCAGATAGAGGAGGAGAATATCTTAATCAAGACTTCATTGATTTCTTATGGGATTTTGGGATTCTATCTCAACTCACTCCTCCTTACAAATGTCAGTGGAATGGTGTACGTGAAAGGAGTAACCGCACCCTGTTGGACATAGTGAGATCAAAAATGAGTCATGAGAGTCTTCCATTATCCTTTTGGGTATATGTATTAAAAACACAGCACACATACGAAACTAAGTACCAACTAAATCGATAAATGCTATTCCATACGAGTTATAGAGTGGATGCAAATCCATGTTATCGAATTTACATGTGTGGAGAAGCGTAGAATTTGTTAAGGCCTCTTTAGGTAAAAAAACTTGCACACCGAGGCACAAAGTGTATCTTTATAGGATATCCCAATGAAACAAGGGGATATTACCAATACAAACCCTAAAAAAGTTTACAGTGGCATAACCGTACATATTCATTGAGAGGGAGCATATCTCCAAAAGATATAGTGGGAGAGAGATAGACTTCGACGAAGTCGAGGCTAAAGACACACATGAGTTGGTACAATAATAGATTCCACAAAGCCCCATGAATGAAAAATCTATTTCAAAGACACAAGAACTGCGTAGGAGCATGAGAGAGTTGAGAGAACCAGAACGATATGGTTTTCATGTCACTGAGTATGGTGAATCATTACTGGTTGAAAATGATGATCCTCTTACCTAAAATGAAGCAGTTGAAGGCACATACACTGCCAAGTGGAAAGAATCCATGAATTCTGAAATGGATTCCATGTACCAAAACCAAGTATGGATTTTCGTAGATCCTCCAGTCGATGTAACCCCTATTGGTAATAAATTGATATTCAAGAAGAAACTGGACATGGAGGGGCATGTCAGTACCTATAAGGCACGACTGGTTGCAAAAGGTTTTAGACATCGTCAAGGAATTGAGTATGATGAAACCTTTTCACCGGTTGCGATGCTAAAATCCATCAGAATCTTATTGGATATTGCCACTTACCAAGACTATGAAATTTGGAAAATGGATGTCAAAACAAAATTCCTTAATGGGAACCTCTAAGAAGATGCCTACATGACACGACCTGAAGGGTTTGTGACTCCAAAGGATGCTAACAAGGTATGAAAGTTGCAGAAATCCATTTATGGATTAAACCAAGCATCAAGCTCATGGAACATTCATTTTGATGAAGGTGTAATGGAATTTGGAATTGTTAAGAATGAATGTGCACCTTGTGTCTAAAAGAGGTTTAGTGGAAGTGCAGTCGTTTTCCTAATAGTATATGTTGATGACATATTACTAATTGGAAATGAATTACATGTCTTACAGTCATTTAAGGCATCATTAGATAAATTCTTCTCCATGAAAGACTTGGGTGAGGTAGCATATATTCTTGGGATCAAGATCCATAATGATAGATCCAAGAGAATGTTGGGCCTGAGTCAAAGTGCATATATTGACAGGATACTGAAGAGATTCAGTATGGAAGAATCCAAGATGGGATTGTTGCCAGTGTCACATGGAATTCATCATTCCATGAAAATGTGTCTTTAGACACATGAGAAAAGAAATAATATGGAAATGATACCTTGCACATCTGTGATTGGGTCAGTCTTGTATGTTATGCTATGTACAAGGCTAGTTGTTTCTTATGCATTAAGTGCAGTAGGCAGATATCAAGATAATCTAGGAGACCACCATTGGATGGCAGTCAAGACTATCCATAAGTATCTGAGGCGTACTAAGGATATGTTCTTGTTTTATGGAAGAGATGAGGAACTAGTCATCAGAGGACATGTAGATTCTAGTTTCCAGACTGTTCAAGATGGCATGAAGTTGCAGACTGGATACTTCTTCAGTTTGAATGGAGTTGTAGTGAGCTGGTAAAGCTCAAAACAATGTGTGGTGGAAAATTCTACAGCAGAGTCCGAGTATATCGTATCTTCTGAGGCATCTAAAGAAGCAATATGGATGCGAAGCTTCGTCCAAGAGCTGGATGTAGTACCTAGAAGTAATGATCCTATCACACTCTATTGTGATAATACTACAGCGGTGGCACTTGAAAAAGAGCCAAGGTCACATCAGCAGACAAAGCACAAACATTTGATGTATCATCTCTCGACGGATTTTTCTGAGAGAGGTGAAGTTGAAGTGAGAAGTATTTCCATGGAATACAACGTGGCAGACCCCTTGACTAAATCCTTGACTCAGCAGAAACATGATCATCAAGTGAGGTCTAGCAGACTACAAGTCATAGGTATTTGGCTCTAGTCCAAGTAGAAGTTTATAAGGTTTGGTGTTCTGAGAACCAACTGTTTTGTACTTTGATTACATGAATTTACTCTGATTATATATTTTTCATCGTTCTGGATGACTATAATATAATAATGTCTTGGAATATTTGTTGCACTAATAAGTTCATGGTAGATACCCGCTATGATGAGAACCTTGAAATGCTATAACAATATTTTTAAATAAATTTATACAGATGGATGACATACTATGATAGGACACATAGTATATAGACCGTAATGTGTGAGTACTCGTAAGAAGACGAGACTCTCTCTCATGGAGTTCACACTTGGTAATTTCCAAGATGGGAGATTATGGGAATAGACCCGCCAGTAGCAATTCTGCATGTCTTGGTGTCATCAAACATTGCTATCTATGAGCATGTGTAATGGTCCTTAGACTGGGAGATTATCATTAACTCATGTCATGACTCACTCAATTAGATTTTCTCACAAAAACTGCCATGATGATAGTTGGTGGGAAGTAGGGTACATTGGGTGCGTTACGAATGTCATTTTGTTAATGGATAATTTAAGGAAGGATTTGTACCTTCTATATTTATGGAAGTAGATATCTCAGGCCCTTTGAATGAAATAGAACTGTCACACAAATTCCATGGCCATGGTGACACGACAAGTTTATTTCTCAAAGTCAAAGATTGACAGATCATGTATATAGGTTTAGGACACTGCCATGAAACCTGCTAGATGAGATATTGAGACAAAGGGATTAAATTACATAGTAAACGTTCGTATGAGGTTACATGTCAATGTGGCTTTAACTTCTTTCTCTTGGGTGCCTTGACCCGTTTCTAGACAGTAATCTTGGACATTAGGCAATCCCGCCTAATGCCAACGAGAAAGAGGCCTAGAGGGTCACATAATAAGTGTATCCAAGTATCTTAAGTAGAATAAAGATTATTCCCGTATGTGGTTTAATAATTATTCAGGGAATCCTAAATTGTTTTAATGATGGAGGAAGAAGGAAATGAAAAAAAAAGATATACACACCGTGTATTAATGATTACACGCTGTGTAGTTTTTCATGGATAACAACTACACACCATGTATTAAGGATTACACGCCATGTAGTTTTATGGAAAACAAGTACACGCCGTGTATTAATGATTGCACACAATGTAGTCAAGATTTTGTGGATATAATATTGTTTTATTAAATTATATTTATTATAATCAGTGTGGGCGCATGTCAAGGAATTAATTATTTGACATGGGGGTTTTCAATAAGAGTCAATGAAATAAATAAAATCCGTAACGCGTTTATTTATTTTCATAACTCTACAACCTCAATCCCGATTATCTATATCATCAAAACCCCAACTCTTTTCCTACACAAGAGAATCATTGTACACAAATATTCTGGAGAATTATTTCAAGGTCAAAAGAACCTCTCCCTCCAACAACACTCTCAAGAACGAAAGAGATCCTCTTCCGTCATATCAAGACGATCTATGGAGGACAATGTAAGCAAAGGTTTCTCTACGCTATCACCTAGAGACTCTTTTGGCGACGTCCAGAGATATAAGGTACATTTGTGGATCACCGCTAGAGGAAGTCTACACTTTGCTTTTGCGACGCAAAGACAAATCACATCGGAACATGACCAAGAACATAAAAGAAGAAATAACACCCAAAAGGTACTTCTTTTCAATTGATTAAATTAATTATAATAAACCTGTAACAATCCTACTTTGTGGTTTCGAGACATTCCTTTTCTTTTTCTATTTCTTTGATTTGATCTATGGAGACTGGCATTTATCATTGTATTGATCCCATTTTGGTCATTGTTAATGAAAAAAATCCAAGTGGTCACATCCACCCACACACTTTTGCTACGACTGGAACCTTCACATGGCCATGAATCTTACAAACCTACGGTTTAGATAAATCTTTGTCTTCACTCATTATCTATATGATGTATGATCCTCAGATTCCAAAATAGCCTAACACAAACCAGAACAATCATTAACCTATTGGTAAGGAAACCTATGGGGGAATATAGTAATAGGTATATATTTTCTATGAAAGAGGAAAGTAATGATATAATATTTGAAATAGATAAGATGGTGAATATTGACCAACAATATTAACTATTCCTATATAATTATGATCATGTCCCTCACCAGGACTGGGGTCTATAAATGGTCAAACCAGTCATCTATAGAAGAATTGAATGCATTAAACATCTCTATGAGAGGGGGAATGCCACCATGTTGTTAGATATACCATAGTCTAATTCACACATCACCATGGGATATATGAAATTATTTGGTTCCAAGACACCATTGAATCACCCTTTCTTAGATAAGATCATTCTCATGATAATAATAAAATTGATAAATCCATTATGCTTCATAAATGTGGAAAGAATATAATGGGTCTGTAAAACCTATGATGTTGTTCCTGACCTAGAATGGACAAAAAATCCATCGTAAAATTTACCACCATGATGGAGATACCATTTCAAGCTCTATCTATTTCTTGGATTGTTCATAGAATAGAAAAATATACTCGAATAGCTCTGAAGAATGGGATGGAGGAAAAATTAACAGTTGAAATTTCCCAAGGGAATGTTATTTAATATATAAGACAACCCATTAGATCAAGTTGTGACTAGTTAGACATATTTATTAATTTTCATCTAAATATAGTCAAGAGAAGTTGACAACCAACGAGGAGGAAGATTTTAGTTTGAAAAAGGAATGAAAATTCCACCCATCAAGCCAAACCCCTATAGAAGAATTCAATGTGATAAAGGATAATAATAGGGATTAGATGGGAAGAACTATTTCAGAACCTCTTTATCATAATTCAAAAGATATCAAGAGCTAAAATTGGTGTTTCTAGCAATAATATCACTTTGATTAGTCATTTTATAGGAACTATGATAATAGTTGGAATCCATGCGGATAAACACTAGTGGAATATGTCAGAAATATATAAATAAATTCATTCAAAAGGAAAGAAACAATTATAGTAGCTTCATGTGCATAACATTAATCAATAAAGAATTTAAAAATCACATGAAGGATCCAAGAATAATCCATTACCTGAAGATCTTGTAGATAACATAAACCTAAAGAACATCGTGAAAATGTGTGACCCCTTATAATAATTGTGCTTGGGTGACCTTGACATGGTCAAGTGAGCCAAAAAATAATCAAAAACGATCACGTGATCGATCTAATAGATCCTTCTAAACATTAAAAGGCATTTGTGCATGACTATAAATTATGTTTAATAAATTACTGAAAATTATTTGTTGGTTGATTCAAAAAAGAACCAACGAAAAATAGATCTTTTGAAGCGGTTCCCTTGGGAAGGTATCAAAAATTGATCTCATGATCAGTTCTTATGGAAGGGTCTTATGAAAGGGTTAAGTGATGGAGATATGGTAAAATTTCCTTGATAAGTCAGGTATCTAGTGATGGAAGTCCGCTACACTCCACAATATGTAGGAAATTTTGTAAAATTCTAAAATTTTCATGGTAGACCAAGCATCACCCAAAGATGTTGATTAGCGATAGCACCAAAGCCTCTGGAAAACATTTAATTCCCTAAAAAGTGATCCCTTATCCCTACAGAGACATCCTATAAGGGGTATTTTTTTAATGTACTCAAAATTATTATTATAAAATTCACTAGGGAATAAATAATTAAATACGGATATTATTTTCTATTCAAAGAAAAGGAAGAAGAAGGTGTCCTAGATTCCACGGATCATGTGAATCCCCAGAAGACATGCAATTGTGAGACCTTTATAAGGTCACATGAAAGAGACATGTGCAATGTATAACCTATGGTAGAACTCAAAAATACCATTTAGCAAGCCATTATTCTCTTTAGAAGGTATCCCATACAATAGTTGATCATGTGGTGCCTTTTTGACAAGAACCCCAAGTGCACACCAATTATTATGATGTAGGTTCCTGATAATCCATTAAAAAATTCATGCAAAATAGAGAGAAAAATAACCAAATGGAGGGATCCACATATGACCATAAAACTCACGTAATGCACCACCAAAGGGAATAATGATTGTCCTTGAGAACACTCATGAGAACCCATAAGACCCCATGCCCTTGTAAAATGAACAATGAAATAAAAAAGGGAAATAAGGGAGCCTCTTATCATGATAAACATCATGTGATGTGACGCTAACAATTCTAAAGACACCCCAATCCCCCAACGACATGTCCATATCACCACATGAGATCCCACTAGCAAGTCACCCTATCCACGTGAAGGGATACATAATTGTCCATGTGATCCTGTGCACCCCCTTCGGCTCCAGAAGGAAAAAAAAGGGTTTTCCAATAATGTGCTCACGCATCATCACAAGATGCTATATTGGTCACACGATATATAACTGGGGGGGATAGTGATTATCATAAAAAATAATCAAACAAACTCAAAAGATCCAAAAGACTTTGACAAATAAAATAAGTAATTAAAAGATAAAATGAAGAATCCTCTTGAGGTCATAAACTTAATACGACACACTCATGTGCTACGAAGGACCTCATAGAAATCCTTTCAGAATGATGGACTTAGATGGTGATGACCTCCAAATAAGCCATTATTTTTTCGTAGAATATCCCGAAAATTGAATCTAAAATTACCAAAAATTCATTCAACAGGCATCCTAACCATGAAAAAGTACACAATGTTTTGAAAATATGGAATTCCCTTGGCATGTTCACATGATTCTTCAAGACCCCTTTAATTATCCATAGTCTAATAAATTTGGCATTGAAGGATGGTCTCATGGTCACTAAAATTCATGTGATTCCCCCAAAATGATCTATAGTAAGACCTCATGAAAATGGATGACATCAAGTCCCTACACATACTCTGGGATAGATTTTCAGGATATGCGTCATGAAATATAGAGAATAATTGGGGTGGTGAGGGCTTTAAATCCCCCACCCCATTATCAAAAAATGAATCTTTGGATCTATTCACTAGTGAAATCAGCCATCAGATAGGATTTCTCAGAGCGGTTGATATCGTTGTCAAAAAATTTTCTTTGTAGGTAAAATCTGGGAAACCACATAAGCAGATCATGCAACATTCATTGTAACACCCCAAGCATCCACGATACGCTTCTCTTGGAATAATACAATAGCGTGTGTTGTACGAAACATCGAGTTCTAACACACCACAACCAATCAAACTAGCCGTTATGAATAGTAATACCCACTTTTTGAAATTTTATAAATTTAATATTACAAATTTTACTTCATTTTTGGACTCGAAATATCGAAATTTTCATAGGGTAAATTTTTGGTATTTTTCTGAAAACATTCAATTTTTTAGGAACAGTGAAAAACACTGAGTTATAGTTTAAAATTGAATTTTTATTTAAATAATTATTTATTATATTTAAATTTATTTTCGGCCAAAATAGATACATAATACATTTATAAGTTAAATATATGTCATTGGAGTGAGTTTATAATAATTTAAGATATATAAAAAAATTATCGAACTTTCTATCATCTTTTACCCACCTCACAACAGTATTTGCAAATTTACATAAAACTTAATTTTACCACTTCTGTGAGTTGAATTTCAAAAATAAAAGAGACACAGTTGATATCAGTAAGCAAAATGTGGTTCAATGAGATGAAAATAATTTTCAATGAATAGAAACGTTTTACTTTTATTTACCATGGTTAAAAGTAAATAGGCTAATAAAGGGTAAAAATGATATTATTATTAACATAAATCATGTCCTAATTCTATTGGATAAGTATAATTCGACCAAAAACAACCTTATAATGAAAATATAAACCTCTTCGGTCTACTTGGAATAGATTAGGACATTTATTATTATTTTAATTAAAGAAGAGTTAAAAGAGTTAAAATCAAAATTTAATAACTAAAACATTTTTAATATAGGGTTATACATTAGATAAATCATACTAAAAATATTCCTTAGAAAGATAAAAATATTTCCTACATAGTGGTATTTTATTTATATTTTTTAGAAATTAAATAAAATAATTTATTTATGACACAATGATGACACAGCAATTACCTAATTTTTTAAATATTAAAATAATTGATATTATAAATATCCTAATAAAAGTATTTTGAGACTTTATATAAAATAAAATAATTTTCTAGGTTAATATGACATGTTAGGGTTGGTTAGATGAATTTTTTGTTATTTAATAATTCTGTTATGAATTTAGAAAAAACAAAATACCAAATAATGTCAAAATTGACATAAAAGAGTTTTTAAAACAAATATTATATTATTAATTGATATTATATTCATAAAAATATATGGTTTGGCCTAAATACTTATATACTAATAGGATTATCATTAATGAACCACTTGGGGTTCTCTTGAAAGTACATAGTATGTTTATTAACCATATAATATAACAATAGAAAGAGACATGGTAACTGTCAAACTATTTAACTAAGAGTTAAATCTAAAAGATAAGGTCATTATAGCGACAAAAACCTGCCTAAAACCTATTGGTTGAGTGGTTTTCAACCCATCGAATTTTTATAATTCAAATAATTCATTTTAGAACCATTATAAACAGAAAATATTTTATTATAAAATATTATTTCTGGCTTTTTCTATGGTGCCCCTCACCCCTCTTATAAACGGGAACTCCCCCTTCTCTCTAATTAACACCTTCAAAGCCTTTCTTCTCGGCCAACACCTTCCAAAATAACCTCTAAACTATCCTAAATTCACCCTTGAGGCCTTCCTTTAGTCAGAAATCCAAACTATGGAGACATTTTTATCAAATCAAAAGGAAGAACACGAAGAAGAGGTAAATATTTCATCACCTGTTTCATGTTCTGTTCTTCTTCAACTTCATCTTTATTTGTTATTTCCATTATAAAATAATAACTACATAATATCTTATATACTGTGATGTTATTATAAATATGTTACAACTATATTCATTATTCTATCTATCCTTTGAATAACATGTCACCATACGTGTTTACGTATGGCTTACCATCTCCACGCCGTGGTGTAATTGTTATTGAATACATTATTATTTGGATGAGCACAATAATGATGTGTAATTGATGTAAATAATAAATATTAAAGTATAAAATTATGTATATATGATATAAAGTCCAATTATATATTATTTTAATATCAAAATAATGATAATGTCAGTCATGCGTACGTACGGATTACCATCTCCACGAACGCGATGAGATTCATTCCCCATCATATCCATTAAAGAATAATATTCATTAGGTAATTAAAAGTAATATTTAAAGACATATTATAATTCTGAATATGAATAAGATACATCTTATCCATAACAAACATTCCTTACGTAAGAAATCATATAAAGGAAAACGAATAATTAACACATGAAATGATGATAATACTAAGATATTATTAACAATGCAATGTTAAAAGATCATATATGGTATCATATTAATTTATATGATTCTTGTAAAATTTAATAACAATTACTTCACCATTATAAAGGGGGTTAACCTGCCCTCAACCAAGGAAAAGTACAAGGTAAAGGTAAATTCAACAATCTCTTCATTATCAGAGGTTCTTCATATGTAATTTTCTACTGGGACCTCTTTATCATCCACATCCATGTTTCTTAAAATGTATTTCAAAACATTTGTACTGTTTACTAGAAAATCGGTAAAATTCATTTATACCTTTATTTGAACTTATATGTTTTTGAGAGGAATATTTCCATCTTTTACCAAACAAGGTACATTATAACCTTTTCGACAATATTAAGGTAAAATTGTGTTTTTTTAACCTATACGATGGGTGAAGCTATTTTCCACCATTATAACATCGTCGAATCTTTCCTTACATGATTATAAAAACATTTTCAAATATAAATAATTTCTTTTATAATTATGTGGTTGTTAAATGATTTCAAGAAAGAAAGAGATATTTCTCTAAAATGGATTTGATTCCATCTATGTCTACATCCTTTGATAGATTTTAATTTTGTTTGAAGTTGATTTGTTATGATACAATACTCTCATTTTGCATTGGAGGTTTTGTGATATGATTGAATGTGAATGTGTTATTTCATACCATTCATGGTTTATGGATAATGTATTGACATTTCGTATGTTAGTTTTAATACCAATGTTTATGTTATGTTTAATACTTTTTATATGGGGAATGCATTGGACTTAGTAAGTGATGAGTGGAGCCCTCTATATCTCTTAGATGCATCGGTAGGTCTCATGAGACAAACTAGTGTCTTGGAACAAGGCCTTGACAAAATATTATTTGTAGTCTTGGCACAAGGCCTTCACTAAGTGGTTATGAGAGTCTGGAATTATGAATTCCATCATTATGAATGTGGGTATTGATATTTCATGTGATTATTATACTAGTAGAATATCCATGTGAGTAAGTAAATGGAACTATTTTGATATATATTTTCAATATTATGATTAATTTTATGATGAAAAGGAATTTGTTTTTGTTTTATACATTGCCTTAAATGATTATTCTTATTTATGAATGTGTCCACTATATTGTTATCCTTACTGAGCATCTGATCTCTCCCTTTCTATGTTTTATTTTTCCTTGGATGTGAAGAAGTATAGTATGACTGACCTGCAGGGATGGTCTATGGGATATCAATGTTTTCTATGGAAACAATTTTGTTGTAGTTTTCTATTTTATGACGTAATGTAAACCTAATGAATGTATCTAGTACTTCCATGGAAACTAAACTAATCGGTATTTCGAGACTTGATCTTTTCTGATCATGGAAATGATATGTAATAATGCACTGACTCTGGGTTTCTGGGGTTAGGGCATTACGGTTGGTATCAGAGGAAGTTCAGTACAAACCTTGGAAACTATATTTAGATAAACTCTGATTAGAGCACATATCCCTGAGATAAACATTGAGGAATAGTATACAAGAAAATCTTATAATTTTTGTATTTTAGAGATTTTGTGAGTTTTTTAAGCAATACATCCCTGTCTGGATAAGATCCGGTAGAAGTAGACCTTGCACAGATGTACCTAGGGGTAAAACCCGAAAACACCGCTTTGAGCTAGACTTGAATGGGAACTGGTGCATGAAAACGGGCCTTACCGCACTCTTGGTTATGAAACTCTCGGGGGATATTCTTAGGATAATTATCATTTTATTTAAAAATTGTTATATAGGGTTTATGAGTATATACTTCCTCAAATAATTTTTTTATGATTCTGGATTGTGTCCATAAACTGTTCAATTTATGTTAAGTGATTTACAAGTTTGGAATTATGTATTTTGATTAATAAACTAATCTAGTTTATGCCATTTTTTAGAAATGGTGCCTAGTGTAAGGAATTGAAACCATATCAAGGAAGGCACTCCATGTAGACATTTCCCTGCTACTCAAGATAATTATAGTGGAGCTGGTGATACAACTGGTGCTGGTCAACTTATAACTATATTGGGACAACTCACTCAGGTTATGAATAATAACCTTACCCATATGGAGCAACCTAATCTACAATATGGAGGATCAATGTTAGATCATTTCATGAGGAAAAAAACACCAACATTCAATGGGTGAAAATATCTACTAGTAGCTGACCAATGGACAAATTCCATAGAGAAAATATTCCACGCTTTGGATAGTAGTGAAAGGGAAAAAGTTGTCATGGATGTTTATCTCCTCACTAGAGATGCTAATCAATTGTAGTCATTGATTCAAAACACAAAGGAAGATGATGAAGTATCAAATATGGAATGGAGGAAGTTTAAAGAAATTTTCCTAGAAAAATACTTTCTTCATGACCATTGAGTGGATATGGAAAGACCATTTTTGAGTGTGAGGAAAAAGGAGGATGAGAATGTTGAAAAGTATGAAGCTAACATTACAAGTTTATCAAGGCATGCTGTAGATTATATATGTAACCCAATAAGTAAGATTGATCATTTATTTGATGTGTTAAAACCATTTCTTAATCAAGTATTATTATCACAATCCTACTCATCGTACGAAGATATTGTCTCATGTGCTATCAAAATAGAAAAAGAATTCTTTATGTCTTATAACTTTAAAGAAGAGAAAGAGAATAAGAGATCTTCTTAACACACTAGAAATGGAAATAAGGGGAAGAAGGGAAAATTTGAATATCAATCCTGCAGTAAATGTGGGAATAAACTCCTTGGTACTTTCCTGAAGGGAATGGGAATCTGTTATAAATGTGGTGAAAAAGGTCACCAAGCACGTGACTGCATGGGGATGAAAGAGGCTGTCGATGTTGAATTCTAAAATTGTAGAGAAAGGGGGAATTATGAGAATGAATTTCCTTAGAGTCTGGGGAAATTACCTCAGAAAAGGCCATGGGATCAAGGAAAATCTTATGTTATCACTATTGCTGAGGTTGAAGCTCCAAAAGACGTAGTGGTAGGTAATTTAATGGATTCCTCAAGTTTAGCCAATGATTTATTTGATTCTAGATCCTTTCATTGTTTCATATCTTCCCAGTTTTCTATGAAAATTAGATATTTTCAATTCGATTTAACAAGGGATTTTTCAGTCAAAACTTTTAAGGGAAGTATAATTACAACAATGTTTTATGAATCAGTTCCCATTATGGAATATAAATGTTCATTATCTACTGATCTCATCATCATACCCATGATTGAATTTGATATAATCCACGGTATGGATTTGATTTTAGATCACGATGAAAAAAATTTATTATAAGAAAAATGAGGTTACTCTTTTTTGATGGTGATGATAAAGAACTCTTTATATTTAGAGTAGAATCATCACCACCTAGTTCTTATCTAGATCCACCCCCAACAGATCAACTAAATTCAATTATTGGATAAGAAGTGAATGAAATAACTATGGGTGAGGAAAGGACTGTTCAGATAGAGCATGTACCTGTTGTGAAATAATATTTTTATGTGTTTCTAGAAGATTTAATTAGACATCCTCCAGAACGAGAAATTGAGTTTTCCATTGATTTAATTCCTGGTTCAAGGCCCATATAAAAGTCCCATTATAGAATGGCCACTGTAGAATTAATGGAACTAAAAAACAACTAGTGGAATTGAGTAATAAGGTATTTATTCTCCCTATTGTTTCTCCATGGGGAGCCCCTGACATTTTTGTTAAGAAGAAAGATGGATCTATGTGGTTTTGCAATTACTATAGGGATATCAATGCAATAAAAATAAAGAACAAGTATCCCCTACCTAGCATTGATGATTTATTTGACCAAATTCATGGACCTCAATACTTTTCAAAGATTGACCATTGATATGGATATCATCAGTTGTGTGTGAAGAAGTTAGACATTCCGAAAAAAACATTTCAAACTAGGTACATGCATTATGAGTTTACATTAATGCCTTTTGGATTGACTAATGAACCATTTGTGTTCATGGATCTAATGAATAGAGTTTTTAAGGAATATCGTGATGACTTTGTACTGGTATATATTGATTATATCTTGGTATACTTCAAAATCTATGAAGATCATGAAAATCACTTGCACATTATCCTGAAGACTCTTTGAAGACACTAATTATATGGGAATTTTAGAATGTTTGAATTCTGGCTTCAGGAGATATCTTTTCTTGGCCACAGTGTCTCTAAGTATGGAATCTCTGTTGATCCTTATAATACCATGGCAATCCAATAATGGCCAGCACCAACGAGTATAACTGAGGTACGCAGTTTTATTGGTTTAGCAGGTTATTATCGACATTTCGTCCAAAATGTTGCCTGATTGTCTAACCCATTAACCAAGCTCACATGTAAAGAGGTTAAATTTTTTTGGAAAAAATAATGTGATTAATTTTTTGAAGAAATGAAGAGAATATTATTCAATGATTCTATATTGACTCTACCATCGGGTAATGATGGGTTTGCTATTTATATAGATGCATCAAAGAAAGGACTTGGTTGTGTCCTTATGCAGAATGATAGGGTTATTTCCTACACATCAAAACAACTAAAAATTCATGAGAAAAACTATCCTACTCATGATCTTGAGTTAGAATCGATAATATTTGATTTGAAGGTATGGAGACATTATCTACATGGTAAAAAATGTGATATATATACTGATCACAAGAGTTTGAAGTATATTTTTTCACAGAAAGAACTAAACATGAGGCAAAGGAGATGGCTTGAACTACTAAAGAATTATGATTGCACTAAACACTACCACATGGGAAAGAAAAATAAGGTGGCATATGATTTGAGTAGAAAGGATCATGGAGTTTCGAACAAGATGAGTGTTGAAAAGGATCCTATATACATGAATCTAGTAAATATGGATATGGGAATCACCGTGGAAGGTGAAACATCAATACTTTTTCAAATGGTTTCCAAACAATATTTACTAGAAATGAAAAAGAGTTCTCAGAACGGTGATGAATAATTTCAAAACAAGATTTAAGCTGTGAATGATGGGAGACTGAGTGACTTTGTGTATGAAGATGGAAATTTTCAATTTGATATTGGACTTTGTGTTCCCAATATACCTGATCTAAAAAGGGAATTTTTGGATGATGCTCATAGTTCCAGTTTATCTATACACCCTGGGAGCACCAAAATGTATTAAGATTTGAAGGAACATTTTTGGTGGGATAACATGAAGAGGGAGATTTGCTGATTTCGTGTCAAGATGTATGGTTTGTCAACAAGTGAATGCTGGAAGGAAATAGCCTGGAGGATTCATTAACCATCTTCCCATACCTGATTCAAAATGGGATAATATCACGGTGTAATTTTTCATGGGAATACCAAAGACTACTAGATTGAACGATGCAATATGGATCATTTTTGATCATCTTACGAAGTCAGCAAAGTTTCTTGCTATAAGAGAAAATTTACCACTTGAATGATTAGCCAGACTATATATTGACGATGTTTTAAGACTTCATGGAGTACCACTATCGATTGTTTCAGATTGTGATCCCCGTTTGCATCACGATTCTTGAAAAGTATTGAGAAAGCATTGGATACTAAACTTCATTTGAGCACAGCCTACCACCCTCAAACTGATGGACAATCATAACGGACTATTCAAACCATAAAAAACATGTTTATATATTGTTCACCTGACATTCAATGTATGTGGGATCAGTATTTAACTTGGGTAGAATTTTCCTATAACAATAGATTCTATTAAAGTATTTTAGATGCCCCATATAAAGTTTTATACGGAAAGAGATGTCACACACCAATCTGTTGGGATGATGTTGGTGAAAGAAAACTTACAGGCCTAGGACTTGTGGAGGAAACGATGAAAAAGGTGAAGGTAATCCAAACCCACATCAAAGTAGATCAATGTTGGCATAAGACTTATGCCAATAACCGAAGGAAGTTTTTGGAATTTCGGGTAGGAGATCATGTTTTCATGAAGGTATCTTCATGGATGGTTGTTATATGTTTCGGTAAGAAGGGTAAATTGAGTCACAGGTACATAGGACCTTTCGAAATTCTAGAACGAATTGGGGTTGTAGCTTATCGTTTGTAAATGCCGCCAAGTCTCTCCAAATTTCATGATGTATTGCACGTATCACTATTGATAAAATACATGCCTGAACCAATGCATGTACTCACCTATGAGGAATTAGATCTGGGACCTGATCTGTCTTATTGTGAAGAGCCTATCAAGGTTATTGAAACATGAGAAAAACTAATGAGAAAATGGATGACTTGTCTGGTAAAAGTTATATGGATTAATAATAAGATAGAAGAGGCAATGTGGGAACCTGAATAACTTATAAGGAAGAAACACCTGATTCTTTTTATGCAGTATCATTCTAGAAATTTTGAAGACTAAATTATTTGAAGGTGGGGAGAGTGTAACACCCCATGCTCCCATGATATGATTCTCTTTGAATAATACAATAGCGTGTGTTGTATGCAACATTGAGTTCTAACACACCACAACAATCAAATCAGCCGTTATGAATAGTAATAACCACTTTTTAAAATTTTGTAAATTTTATCTTTCAAAATGGACTTCATTTTTTGATTCGGAATATCGAAATTATCCTACGGTGATTTTTTGGTATTTTTCGGAAAACTTTCAATTTTTTATGAATAGTGAAAACCACTGATTTATAGTTTAAAACCAAATTTTTCATTAAATAATTAATAATTATATTTAAATTTATTTTAGGTCAAAATAGATACATAATACCTATATATGTTAAATATTATTCATTGGAGTCGGTTTATAATAATTTGAGGTATAAAAAAAATATATTGAACTTTTTACCATCTTTTACCCACCACCTAAGAGTATTTGCATATTTACATAAAAAATATTTTTACCTCTTTTGTGAGTTGAATTTAAAAAATCCAAGAGAAAAAGTTGATATCATTAAGTATAATGTGGTTCAATGAGATAAAAATAATTTTTGGTGAATAGTAACTTTTTACTTTTATTTACCACGATTAAAAGTAAATAGGGTAATTAAGGGTAATGATGATATTATTATTACCCTAACACATGTTTTAATTCTATTGGATAACTATAATTCAACCAAAAACAACCATATTAATTAAATACTATCCTCTTTGGTCCACTTATATTAAATTTGGACATTTATAATTATTTTATTTAAAGAAGAGTTAAAAGAGTTAAAATAAAAGATTAATAAGTAAAACATTTTTAATATATGGTTATTCATAAGATAAATTCTACTATAAATATTAATTATAAATATAAAATTTTTTAATACATAATTATAGTTTATTTATATTTTTATACATTAAATAATTTAATTTATTTTTGACACAATGATGATGCAGTAATTACCTAATTAATGAAATATTAAAATAAATGATATTATAAATATCCAAATAAATGTAATTTGAGACTATTTATGAATTCCACTAATTTTAAAGGTTAATATGACATGTTAGGGTTGGTTAGATTAATTTTTTCGAAGCAATAATGCTGTTATGAATTTAGAAAAAACAAAATACCAAATAGTGTCAAAATTGACATAAAAGAGTTTTTAAAACAAATATTATATTACTAATTGATATTCTATTCATAAAAATAGAATATTCGGCCAAAAGACTTATATAATGATAGGTTTATCTTTAATGAAGCACTTGGGGTTCTCTTGGAAGTATATAGTATGTTTATTAACCATATAATAAAAAAATACAAAGAGACATGGTAAATGTCAAACTATTTAACAAAGAGTTAAATCTAAAAGATAAGGTTAATATAGTGATCAAAACCTATCTAAAACCTATTTTATGAGTGGTTTTCGATCCATACCCACCTTATCCTTTAAATAATTTATTTTTTTCAATTAGAAACCTAAAATTATTTTATTATAAAATAATATTTCTAGCTTTTCCTAAGGTTCCCCTCACCCCACTTATAAAAGGGCACTCCCCCTTATCTCTAATTAACACCTTCAAAGCCCTTTGGATCAGCCAAACCCTGCCCAAACACCCTTTAAAATATCCTCCCTTAATCCTGGAGGCCTTACATTATTTATAAATCTAACCTACGGATCACTTTTTATCTAATCAAAAGGAAGAACCTGAAGAAGAGGTGAATATTTCATCACCTCTTTCATGTTCCTTTCTTCTTCCACATCCAATTTATTTGTTACTTCCATTCAACAATAATAAATCTATAATCTTCTATATACTGTGATTTTATTATAAATATGGTACAACCACATTCATTATTCTATCAATCCTTTGAATGACATGTCACCACACGTGCGTACGTATGACTTACATTCTCCACGTCGTGGTGTAATTGTTATTCAATAAATTATTATTTGGATAGGCATAATAATGATGTTTAATTGATGTAAATAATAAATATAACATAATAATGATTCTGTATATATAATATACCATCCAATTATATATGATTTTAATATCAAAATAATGATATTGGCGCTTGTGTGTACGTACAGATTACCATCTCCATGAACACGATAAGATTCATTCCCCATCATCTCCATTGAAGACTAATTTTTATTAGATAATTAAAAACAATGTTTAAAGAATTAATATAATTCTGAATATGAATAAGATACATCCTATCCATTAAAATATTACTTACGTAACAAAGCATATGAAGGAAAACAGATCAGTTAACACCCGAAATGACGATAATACTAAGATATTATTAACAAAGCAATTTTAAAAGATCATATATGTTATCATATTAATTTATATGATTATTTTATAATTTAATAACAATTATTTTTCCATTATTCAGGTGGTTAACCTACCCTCGACCAAGGAAAAGTACAAGGTAAGGGTTAATTTGACAATCTCTCCATTATCCGAGGTTGTTTATACGCAATTATTTACTGGGACCACATTATCATCCACATCCATATCTGTTAAAATGTATTTCAATTTTTTTTAATATTTACTAAAAAATGGGTTAAAGAAATTTGTAACTTTATTTGAACTTATATTTTCTGAAAGTAATCTTTTTGTCATTTTCCAAACAAGGTACTTTATAACCTTTTTGACAGGATTAAGGTAAAAATATCTATTTTTTAACTTATACGGTGGGTGCAGCTATTTTATGACATTATAACATCATCAAATGTTCCCTTACAAGATTATAAGAATATTTTAAAATATGAATGCTTTCATTTATAATTTCTTGACAATTAAATGATTTCAAAATAGAAAGATATATTTATCTAAAAAGGTTTTGATTTTATATATGTCAACATCCTTTGATGGATTTTAAGTTTGTATGGAGTTGATTTATTATGATATAAAACATCCTTATTGTATTGAATGTTTTGTGATATGTTTGACTGTGGATGTGTTATTTCATACCATTCATGGTTTATAGATAAAGTATTGAAATTTCTTATTCCAGTTTTAATATGAATGTTTATGTTATGTTTAAACCTTTTCATATAGGGAATACATTGGACTTAGTAAGTGACGGGTGGAGCCCGCTATAGATCCTCAACGCATCGGTAGGTCTCATAATACAAACTAGTGTCTTGGCACATGGCCTTGAAAAAATATTATTTGTAGTCTTGGAACATGGCCTGGACTATGTGGTTATGAATGTATGGAATTATGCATTCCATCATTATGAAAGTGTCTATTGATAATGCAAGTGATTATTTGACTAGTAGAATATCCATGTGAGTAAGTAAATGGAATTATTTTGATTTATATTTTCCATATTATGATGATGTTTATGTTGAAAAGTATTTTTTTAGTCTATACATTGCCTTAAATGTTTATGCGTATTTATGAAAGATTCTGCTATATTGTTATCCTTACTGAGCATCTGAGCCCACCCCTTTCTATGTTTTATTTTTCCCAGGATACGAAAAAGTATATTATGACTGACCTATATGGATAGTCTATGGGATCTTAGTGTCATATATGGAAACAATGTTGTTGTAGTTTTCCATATTATAATGTAATGTAAAAAATTATGAATGTATCTAGTACTTACAAGTCTTCTAAACTAATCAGTCGATCGAGACTTGATCTTTTGTGACCATGCCAATGATACATAATAATGCACCGACTCTGGATTTCTAGGGTCAGGGCGTTACATGCATAGGCACTTCGCATGATCAATCATAGACCCGGTAAATGACTTTGGGTAGATTATTTGAAGAACATATTACATATATGATCAGTCATATGATACTTAAATAAATTAAGACTGAAAAAATATAAGGCATATCCAATAAAAGGATGGAACAAAGGAAAAAAGATTGGATAATTGCACGAAGAACATTTATGATGATCCTCATGCGCTTTGCATGAACCAATCGAGTCATGCAACAACACAACGAAATGTCAACCATATTATAAGATGTTCCATTGGTTTAAAATTTGTATCAAATGAATTCCCTTGTGTGCATCAAATAATGTAATATGGCATCCTTCAAGCATGCCGCCCATGTCTCATGAAACCCTCCTGGCTCGCCATCCAGATTCACGATGATTTCTAGATATGTCTCCCAAATCATATGATGGAAATATTATTTGTAAAATAAGTATCACTATGGAATTTTTAAATATAAAATTTCTTTCAGGATGTCCTCTAGACAAGCTAACTAGATCTATTGATTCCCTCTGAGTATGCCCGCTGGCTCTTGCACCATCCTCAGAAAATGTCGGTCATCTTTCACGATGACACCCATATAAGTAAACTGAGACATACACCACCCTCCATAAATTTTACAATGACTCTCTTGATGACCTATAATCATTCCAACCATATTTCTCAATGACTCAAGGGAAAGCTGTATTGATCATGCAATTCCCTCCAAGAATGTCAACCTAGATCATGCAATGGATTTTCGGATCAACTAGTTAGGTCTTATGATGTCCTTTAAAAACGTAATCCTTAGTGATGTGATAACCTTCATACGTTCCATCTATATTATGTGGCATCCCTCCAGCAATTCAACTGGATCATGTGATTATCTTTGGACATGTTAGGTAGACATCCTCGGGTATGTCAAGTAGAAAACCAATGCATGTTAGGCAGACAAAAAGCTTAGGTCAAACATGCATACCAAGATATGATAACCTTTTCCAACCAACATATAAGGGTAACCTCAATGGGTAAGATCCAATCAGGTGAATAATATGATATGTTCCACATATAAGGTAAAAAACAGTTTTTAAACCCTAAACAACAACATAATATGATATTTTTTGTATATAAGGGTAGCCCCAGTGAGTATGCCCCGACATAATGAACTATGATAACTTAGATTACTAACATAACCAAGATATGTATAGAACCATCCTGAGGATCTAGAACTATATCAAACCTCTAATGGGGTTTTATAGTTCTTAATTCTTGCATCCATAAGTAGTGAAATTGATTATTTTATATCCCTTTTCTCTCACACATTACATAGATCTTGTGGGCTTAGGGAGTTGCATCTATCATATAATTCATGTAATAGGCATATATAAAAGTAATTCAAAGATTAGTGTGTAAGCCCCAATCAGTGGATTGACATGGTATTTCCTACATATAATAGAAACCTCAATGTGTAAGCTCTGATCAGCAGAATAATATGTTTTTTCCAGCATATAAGGGAATCATTAGTGTGTAAGTACCAACATAACAAACCACAAGATCTCTGATTCCTAACATAAAAAAGATTTTTAAGCTTTATTCCTATGTCTTGAGCTCCATATCAAACCTCAAAAGGTATTTCCTGGTTTATAAGTCCCACATCCGTATATAGTGAGTCTGATTAGACCACATGGGCTTCAAGAGTTGCAATGATCATATCAATCACATTATAATACTCTATAAATGTAAGGGAAACATCAGTGTGTAATCATCGATCTATGGAATAGTATGATATGTAAAACCTATAAGTTAATCCTTAGTGTGAAAACTATACTGAACAAAATATGGTAACAATGATTCATTCTATAACTAGGTTACATAGGATAACTTCATAAGTCCCGAGATCAAATGGTAATCACTTTCAGTGTAAGACCTGCCATGTATTAGACATTAAACCCTCAGGACCAAATCTCTCACATTGGTTGATCATCCTTTATCATCCAATATTATATTGAGAATTCACTGAACTATAATGACTATAATTCCTTCCATGACCCAGATATGTTGGACACATTCCTAGTCCCAAGCTGAAATGGGTATCCACTTCATTGTAAGTCCCTCCATGTCTCCAGTATTCCAACCATCAGGACCCAATATCTCCCATGGTCTTATCATCCTTCCGCATTCAAGATATCATTGAGAATTAAACAAAATATGATGATTTAAATTCCTAGCATAATAAAGATATATATGATGCATTCTAATGGCCTGATCTCAAAAGGGAATCAACTTTGATGTAAGTCCTAGCATGTATCGTAAATTCCAACCATTGGGACCCAATATCTTCAATTGTCTGATCATACTTCCTCACACACTAGTGAGATGAGATGTCACTAAACTATGATGAATTTGATTCCTTCAAATACCAGGATATCTATCAGACCTTCCTAAAACATGATCTCTATATTAAAAATAATATGGTTTGTCCTGGAACTCAATCCCTTAATCTATATGCAACGAGGACGATTACATTCTATCCCTTGTTTCTCACACAGATAAGAGCTCACGTGGGCCTTGGGAGTCACAATGATCACCTCATTAGCATCATGAATCTGTATGAGCCAGGTCATCCTTAGTTTGGAATCCTATATCATTGGAATGATATAATTACCCAACATACAAGGGTATCTACCATAGAGAAATTATTAAGGGTCTAAATGAACTATGGTAACTCTAATTCCTTATATAACCAGGATTATTAGGATGTGTCCTTAAGGTTAGAGATCAAAGACTATGTTCCCATGTACCCACATATATATATCCTTTCTATATAATGTTAAACTACATGGGTTTAAAAAACTATGTGGGTTTTGATTCCTTTTATAAAACAGGTTTTTAGGATGCCTCATAATGGATCGATCTCCTCTTCCAAATATTAATTGCATCATTAGAAAAAAAGAAAACTATAGAGTTCCTAGTTATACGGAATCAACATATAAGAAGATACCCACTATAGGGAAATGGATAAAGAACCTCAGATACATAACTATGAATTCACCACCAATAGCCCCATCTCTTGGAATATAAAGAGAATTAACCTATTCTCATTAAATTTGGGTAACTAGTATCGTATTATGATAATGAAGTAATTATTGACTATACCTTAAATCCATAATTGAACCCCATAATAAAAAGAAGTTCCCCTAAGAGGGTGTGATGAGCCTAACCTACCATCCTTATGATTAATGTGAGTTCCTAAGAATCATTTGGTCTAAAACCCCAATTGACCGCTTGCCTTTGGAAAGTAGGTCCATACCTAGTTATGGATGTGGGAATTATTGGGATTTTCTATGAAAGGTTAAAGAATAATGATCTTGATTAAAATGATTTTGCAGAACCATGAAGCCACAATAATTAGACCACTAAAAATAATCCACGTACATCTTCTTATGGAAACAAAAATGATGAACCCAATAAGAATCTATCAAATAGAAGGATGATCAGTTAATCATGTGTTGACCCATTTTTTCTTTCATAATATACGTAGAAAAGTTTAAACCTGATGAAAATCTCTTAAATAGTAAGATGATTGGTTAATCATGAATTAATCAATTTTTTTATTACATCATATACACATAAAAGTTGAAACTGATGTGAACCTCTTAACAAACAACATTATTTTGATATTATCTATCAAAACATCTGGTTTTCATTTCCTACAATAAAAAAAGGTGAACCTGACATGAACATCACAAATAGTAGGATTCTTAATTAATCTTATGATGGGCCATTTTAACTTTTATAATATATGCAACCAAAAATAGTGAACACTATGTGAATCTCTCAAATAGATGGATGATTAGTTAATCATGTGTTGGACCATCATGCCATTTTATTTCTTTTCTTAGGAAAAAATGGTGGACTCGATGATAAAACTTAAATAAAAATGTGATCGGTTGACCATGACATGGATCTTATGACTGATTCTTTATATATTGGGTTCTCATAAAATAATTACATCATCACTTAGAATATTACACAAGAGTACAATGAATGGATCATGAATAAAAGGACAATTGTTTTACCCATGCACATATGATTAATCACCAATCATACCTACTATTGTGAATTTAACAATTACATTTTCCTTGTTGTCTACATGAATTTAGATGATTCTTTCATCAACAACAGCCCAATATAAGATAATCACTTCATTAAGTGACTTTTCTGGAAATAATCTACAAATGAAACCCCTTAGGGCCTCAAAATGACCTAATCCACATGAGATCATCGGTATGCATGTGGAAAATTAAATGGTATGGGAATACCAATGACATGGTATGATTGAAACCATCAAAGATTCTCGTAATGGTCCTCAAGTACTTAAAATAACGATTCAATGTCATCTTAATAAAGTTGAAGTAAAGAAGAATGACTTCATTGACAGATCCAACTATTTATATTGTTTATAACAAGAGTGTGAAAAACACAACCTTTCGTATCTAATAGAGGGTGATCAAGGGGACATCTACAAGTCCCATAACATTTTGGGGAAAATGAAGAGGGCTTATATCTACCACAATATCTAGTGTAATTCCAATAGTACGCATCATTCATGCACTGAAGGTACCACCTGACACACATCCACATATGAAACCCATTCACAAGACAAAAGGAAGAAAAATTGGGCATGGAAGGATCGAATAATCATGAGTGGGCTCATATCCCAACTCACTCCAATTGTGACACTAAATTTCCATACATGAGTATTACATAATTTTAAAGATAAACCACATAATAGTGTTACAAAACTAGGATCTAAAGGTTTAGTATCTTGGGAAAATTATGAACAAACATTACATTTAAATAATAAAATATAAACATTTATTTTATTCCTTCTTCGCTAGCTTCTAATTGACCTTCACATTCTCCTTAGTACAAGCAATCACCTAAATGTATACATCAATGAAAGTGGTCAGCTAAAATCTTATAATATGAATATATAATAACATGAATCAATATAAAATTTGTGAGATTAATAATCATCATATTATTATAATCGTGAGAGAAAACATTAGATAAAGGCATTGAATGTGGAAATACATAAAAATGAAACATTATGTCGTAGTGGTTTACTACCACAAGTAGTAATGAACAAATATAATATCATGTTAATGAAAATTTAAATTTATCTCATGAGATTAATCACATTACCCAATTAATTGGAGAACTATATAATTATAGGTGCACCCATCGCATCATTACATTTACATTATCTATCTGATTATAGGACCACCCATCACATTATAACATTTACATAATCTTGTGGGCCACATAGATCATAAATCAATCTTGTTCATTAAATAACCCATGGAAATGAATGGGTTTAATTTAATAAAGTAAAATTCATGAATAAACTTTTGGGTTACCATAATATAAAGTTATTAAAATAATTGGAGTAAGATTTACTAATCTTGAGGGAGAAAGAAACAATCTCACATGAAGTAAAAGATGTGTTTCTTGAAAGAAGAGTTCTTTTGGAAAAATCTTTTAATTCGTCAAAAATCATATTAGAAACATGTATTTATATAAAATAAAAGTAAATGATAAATAAATTATATTTAAAGGATATTAATGGAATATCTATATTGATAATGGTGTGAAAGTGGTAAAACCCAAAGAAATTGAGTTGGGTTCATGAATCCCCCAACCTTATGTCAGAGTGATCTATTTACATTAATATCCTAGATAATATAATTAAATCAATTAGTTAAAAAAACAAGAAACCACTCCTACAGGTATTTAATTTATTTTTGTTTTATTAAATTCATTTATTTTCTTTTATATGAGTGTTAGAGTTCAATTCCATCGATTGAGAGTGTTCATTTTCTTGGTTTTCATGATCGGTTCACCTGAATATTAGTTTGGAAGTTTTTGTAAAAAATGTATAATTGTCGAAAATTTAAATTATATTTTATTAATGATCATAGAGAAGTGAAAATGATTATGTATATCATTTGGTTAAATTTTATGCGTATGAATCATTAGATAAAAGGATAGTGATAGTCATTTAGATTTTTTAGTGTTTTTTCACAAACTAGTTTTGTTCCGTTATTTATTATTGTGTATATAAGTTAGTTATATAACATAAAAAGGGTTATGAAATAAAATTTATTATGTACCAAAAATTATAGTGGTTTTATAAACATACTATAAGGTGTTAAATGAAAATTAAAACACATCGTCCATGATGTTGATAAATTGACACGTCATAGGGAGATGATTTCATATTTATAATAAGTGAGAAAGATAGATAGATAAAGAAGTTTAGTGATGGATATTCCATTAAAATGATACAATTAAAGTATATAAAATATAATGGAGTTATCATGAACATTTTGATAGAGGATTTTAGGAGAGAATAATAAAGTAAAAAATAAATTTAAAAAATTCTAACAAAACAAAAGAGGATTTTACCTCTTGAATTGTAATCTTTGAGAACCTCTTTAAGGAACATAGTTTTGTTATTATGTTAAGAAAAAACCTCATATATGTCGGTAAGTGTATTGGGGAGAGTTTTTGGTATCAAATTTATAGGGATCAATGATTTCAAGGTGTGAGGAGAAGAGGTTGTGAGAGATAGTATTTATAAGGGAGGAGAGGGGTGTTTCCCATTATTTTATTCATTATTTTATTATTTTGGATCAAGACTATGAATATTTTGAGCCTTATCACTAAATATATTAAAATAATTTAGGGTAGTTTGAGATTATCGGGCTTAATCAATTGATAACTCAAGGAATAATGTATTAAACTTATAATGTATATATACCATAAATTATTGTATTTAATTATTCACCTAAAATTCATGTATTTTAGAAAAATACAAAAAAGTAACCCTACTAATTTTAAAATGTGTAGAATTCAAAAATTAAATTAATTTTATAAAAATAAATTTCTAAATATGATAAATTTAATCTCTAATTAAAATCATCATTTCTACCAAAAATATCAATTTTAAAATAATAACTGATTTTATGAAACTTTGAAAAATTAATTAAGGTATAATAAAATTATATTATAATCATAATTCAAAAAAAATATTAATTTATGAATGTATTTTATGAAAATATATTTTCTATTAAGTCATTATATGAATTATAAAATTGTAAATAAATATTTCTCACTTATAAGAATAACAATACTTATGTTATCAATTTAAAAATATTTATTTTCTTATTTCATGATATAAATATATTATTTTATCATTAGTAAGATTCCAAAATTTTATTTAAACTCTAAAATGTTATTTTAGTATTCTATTGGAGTATTACTATTCCTGAGGGTTATGTTACTATTCTAGAGGTCATGTTATTATTCCATCACTATTGGTTTTTTAATTTCTGAAAAAGGCTCTTATTTATTTCATTATTCATTTATTAAGTTTTAATTGTGGTCTATGATTTTATGTTATTTAAACTATATGACATAATTATAAGAACAAATAAATTCCATTGATAAAATTCTGGATTGTTACATTCTTCTTTCTTTTGAAATTTTACCCTGAAAAGTTTGTTTTGCAAAAATAGATAGGGGTTCTTCTCCTTCATCACCTCCTCTAGATCCCAAGTCACTTATTAATACTTATGGTTCCTCCAAATCTGTTTTAAAATGTAGGATATATTGTTTCATATAACCTTATCTTTCATCTCTAGAATCTATACCAGCAACTCCTTATAAGAGAGATCACCTTCCAGTTGTACCCACTCCGAGATCAGTACATGTGAGGTATCTCGTGTGTAATTATTAAGTAGAGATACTTAAAACTTTTCATGAATTTAATCCATACATTGTTGAAGTTAAAGATGATATGCCACCACTCTTTTGAGATCAAGGATCTCAAAGGGGCCAATGTATCTTGGTCTTTTATTCCCTTTCTTTACAAACTACATGACTCATTTCCATGGTGATTTTAATGAAATAATTTTTCTCCAACACCAAAGTCCAATTCCCTTTGGTGGTTGTTAGAATAAATATTTTACCAAATATGAGTATCTTTGATATGTTCTTTTATGGATTGAACCTTAATTTTCATCTCTATCATGAGATAAGGTCTAGGTAGCTTTCGTTCACCAACTTCATCCCCACAAGTTGGAGTTATTAAATGACTTCCATAAACAGATTCATATGGTGCCATCTGAATACATGAGTGGAAGCTATTTTTGTTTTAAAACTCAACCAGTGGAAGATTCTTATCCCATCAAACATTGAATTCCATTCAGTAGGTTCCTATAATATCTTCGAGCATCTAAATAGTTCTTTCAGATTGGCTACCAGATTAGGGGTGATTGGGCATGAAAAAGTAAAATTATGTACTCAAGAAATGTTGAAGTCTTCTCCCAAAATTAGATGATATACTTGGATCACAATCAGATAAAATAGAAAATGGAACCCCATAGAGCCTCACCACTTCATTCACATATACCCAAAAAAGTTGTTCAGGTGAGAAATCATCTGGAACAGTAGTAAAGTGGATAGTCTTGTTGAGTCGGTCCACCAAACCCTATATTGCATTGTTTACTTTAGATATCTTCAGGAGACCAATGACGAAGTCCATGGTGACATTATCCCATCTCCACACGTGTATAGTAAATGGTTGCATCATCCCCTTGTACATTTATCTCTCTACTTTAACTTGATGACATATCAATCACTTTGTGATTTACTCTACAATCTCATTCTTAATTGTTTCCCACTAGAAGTGTTCACAGAGATCACTTTACATCTTGGTACATTGAGGATGAACTGAGATAGTTTATCCATGTGAATTATCCAATAGATCCCTATTTATATCAGGTGATTAAGGAAGAAAAAGCCATGTTCCAAACCAAATCACACAATCATCATTGATATGGAACACATGAATCTTCCTTTTATTTACTAAATTCACATTCTTTTAAAACTTTGGATTGTCCCTTTGTGCCTCCTTAATTTTCTCTTGGATAAATGGGTGGGAAATCATTTGGAAATGGTATTATGTGTTTCATACAATAATGATTTCCAAATCCATCTTTTACATATCCATGAAGATAGGATATTTCTCAATATGCATCATGGATAGAGTAGCTGGTTATTTTCTTTTAAGAGTATCATCTACCTTGATCGCCTTTCCTGGATGATATTCAATAGAGAAATCATTATCGTTGATTAGGTTTAATCATCTAAATTTATGCATGTTGAACTCATTTTCATGAATATATAGTTTAGGCTCTTGTCATTGATATATAATTCTTCATTTTCACTATAAAGATTGTGCCATCATATTTTCAAGGAAAAAGTCATAGCTGCTAGCTCCTGATCATGCATTGTGTAGTTCTTCTCATGGATAATCCACTATCGTGAGGTGTAGGATATCAATTTAAACTTTTTTTATGAGTACACAAACTAAACCATTCTTTGAGGAACCATTGTATATCACAAAACATTATCCACTTATTCATACTATGAGTAAAAGTGCAGTGATAAACCTCTTTTTTAGCTCCTTGACGATTTTCACACATTCTTCCATCTTGACATAATTTACCCCATTCTCTGTTAACATAGTAAGTGGGATAGATAATCATGAAAAATTTCTCAAAAAAATGTCAGTAGTACCCTACTATGATAATAAAACTGAAAATTTCCATGACACTAGAGGGTCTTGGACATAACTAAATTTACTATTATTTTTTATGGGTCTACAAAAATTCCCTCAGATGTGATCAAATATCAAAATAATGATACTTTATATATCCAATAGTCAGACTTAATGAAATTGGTATATAATTTATTCTTACTCAATGTCTCAAATGCAATCCTTATATGTTCTACATGTTCCTTTTTACTCTTGGAGTAAATGATAATATATTCGATAAAAAACTACCACAAAATTTTCAAGGTAATTTATAAATAAGATATTCATCAAATACATGAATATTTCAGGGGACTTTTTAAGTTTTATGGGCATCACAAGAAACTCATAGTTACCACACCTTGTACGAAAGGATCTTTTTTAAATATCTTCATTCGTCACATTTATTTGATGATATGTAGAATGAAGTTACACCTTTAAGAAGTACTGATCTTATAATAACTAATCAAACAATCCTTTAATACATGGAAAAGAATACTTGTTCTTTATGAGGATCTTTTTTGTTTCCTTATAATAGATACAAAGTTGAATTGATCTATCCTTCTTCTTAACAAAGATAACAAGGGAAGCCCAAGGTGATTCACTAGAGAATATAAACCCTTTGTCCAAGTTCTCTAAAATATTCTAATTTAACTCATCTATTTCTATAGGAGCTATCCTATATGGACATTTTGAGAGAAGAGTAACTTCAGGGATGGTTTCTATTGAAAACTCCAGCTTTTGATTTAGGGGAACTCTAGGTAACTCTTCAAGAAATACACTATCGAATTACCTCACAATTATAATTCCCCCTAGCTTGATACCTTATTTTGTATTGTCCATTTGATTGAGGTATTCATCTTCATAGGGAATCAACACCCACACCATTGATGTATTTTCCCAATGATATTCATGATCTTTCTTAAATTTGTACACGCGCATGGGATGGTTCAGAATATGAAAATATATTTCCTTTACCTATCAATTGATGTGTCTTTTATAATGAGATCCAATACATCTCTATTATAGTGTCTAATTCCACCAATGGATGTATCATGAGATTTGATGGGAGAATATTTCCACATACGCCAATAAGAGAAGATTCCAACACATTTGTTGCAATGGTCACACCGCCATGTGTTTTTATCAATATCTCTACTTTATGGTTTCAGGGATTTGAATCAATAGTTATAGAAAAATATCAAGATATAAAGGAATTCATAAAACTAGAATGAATAATAATTCTGACCATCTTGATTGAAAAAGAAATATACCTTTTATGAATTCATTTTCTTGCTCCACTTTAAGAGTAGAGATGGCATAATCCTTTCATCACTTTTTTGAATTTGGTGGATAATAATGTTGATTACACTCAAGGACTCAATGTTTAGTGAAATATCATTCATAGTGACCTTTATCCATATATTTTTAGCATTGGAACATGGGTGGTTCTCTCCTTTCATTCATTGTACAATCCAACATCATTTTGTCTCTTTAATATTCGTGAGCATTGTGTCCTTATATCCCACACTTATATCATTTCCCTATCCCTTTGTGGAAGTTTCCCTGATGCTTCATCCCAAATCATTGACATTTGAGTTTTCTATATTTCTTCACACCTTTTTCGTAATATCCTCTCTCTTGTAACTCCATATTTAATTTCTTCTCACCATATACATGCGACCATTCATCATACTCCATCTCCACTTCGAGAGGACATATAAACCTTCTTCATTACTAGAAATTCTTGAATTTATAGGTCCTTTTCACTATTTTGTTTTAAACTAATAAAGAATATATCCATTTTTCTATCATTATTAATAACAAAATATGAATCGTGCCTTGTAAGCCTTGTGAAATTTTCTTCGTAGGCTGTGACAGATTCACCTTCCTTTTTCTTCAACATTATATATTATCTCTCTATCTTTGTATGAAGATTTTGAGGTAAATATTTGTTTAGAAAAATTATCAAAAATTCTTACCAATCCTTCCCTTCAATATCGTCTTTAAAATTTTTTTTCTTAATCAACACCCAGCATTGGTCGACCTCTCCCACTAGATGATACTCATCTATAGTCACCTCCTACATCTCAAAACAAAATATCACATAATATATCTTCTTCATTGAGATGACCCACTATTACTTGACTAGTGTATCAGGAGATCCACTAAATTTCGGTGGTCATTTATATATAAAATAATTGATATCTAGTTTCTCCCTCTTAGGTGAAGGAGGATGTTCGTTATTTTTCAGGTAATTGTTCATAGCATGAAAAAGCTAAGTAAGAATCACCATGAAATTTTTAAATCCACCTCTGAAGGGATTTAGGATGTCATATTGAAAAATGATTCATTGTCCATCACATGGGTTTTTGGACTGTTTTCTCCTAGTTCTCACCATTTTCTAAAATATAAATGGTTACAACAAAACACAAGTCAACATGTCATGAATAATATTCCCCTTTGTAAAATTAACTTTAGCGACATATCTTGCAGGATCCCAATGTGTAGAAAATCATCTTGTGTGATTACATATACATAGTCTCATACTAAGAGTTTTCAAAAATGTTCAATAATATTAATTTCAAAATTAACTAATATGATCTCAAATACCAACTATTGAAACCATACATTTTCTTAAATGACTATACATAATTTTAAAGATAAACAACATAATTTTTTTAGAAAACTAGGAACTAAAGGTTTAGTGTCTGGGGTAAATTAGGACCATACATAACATTTACATAATAAAACATAAAAATGTATTTAATTAATTATTATCTACCTTATTATTGGACTTTAAATTCTCTTTTGTATAAGTAATCACCTCAGGATATACATCAATGAAAGGGTGAGATGAAATCCCAGTAAGAGAATAGATAATAACATTAATCAATATGACATGGCTGAGAATAATAATTATCATAACATCTTAATAATTAAGGGAAACATTATATAAAATCATAGAATGTGTAAATGCATAAAAATTAATCACTGTGTCTTAGTTGTGAACTACTACACATGGTTGTGAACAAAGATAAAATTATATTAATGCATTTTTTGTCATCTCATTAGATTAATCACATAAAACAATACATTAGAGTGCTATAAAATACTAAGACCACCCATAACATAATATAATTTACATCATCATGTATTCCACATATAACACATATCAATCTTGGTCATAAAATAACCAATATTAAGGAATAGGTTTATTTTCATAAATTATAAATTCATTAATAAAATTTGGGGTTTCCAAAATAAATTGGGACTAACATAATTGTTATAAGACTCATTAATCTTGATTTAGGAAGAGAAAATCTCACAAGAAATAAAATTATTGTTTTTAGAAAGAAGAGTTCTTTTGGAAAAATCATTTCATTTTTTATAAACTCAAATTAGAAACATGTATATATATAATAAAATGAAGGATAAATAAGTAATATTTAAAGAAAATTATTGGAACATTCCTACCAAAAATGGGGTGAAAGGGGGAAAACCCAAAAAAAAGGGAGTTGGGTTTGAGAATCCCCTAATCTTATATCCGAGTGATTTCATCACTTTAATATCCTGTATAATAAAATTAAATTCAGTAATTAAAAAATAAATAACATACTATAAATGTATTTTATTAATTATAGTTTTATTATGTTCATATATATCCCTTTAGAGGAATTCTAGATTTAAATTCCATCGTTCAGGAGTGTTCATTTTCTTGGTTTTCACGATCGGTTCACTTGAGTATGAGTTTCGATGTTTACATAGAATGTATATAATTCTCTAGAATTTAAATTATATATTATTAAAGAAAAAACAATGGTTTAGATGGTTACATATATCAATTGGTCAAAGGGTATGAGGATCAGTCATTAGATAAAAGGTGAGTGATAATCATTTATTTTTTTTGGCGATTTTTTCACAAACTAGTTTTGTTCCATTATTTATTATTGTGTTTATAATTTTGATCCAGAACATGAAAATATTTTTTAAATAAATTTTACTTTATTCTAAAACCATTATAGTTGTTTTATTAATATCATTGATTGTGTTAATTTATAAGGAAAACTCATTGTCCACGATGTCGGTAAATCGACACACCACAGGTGATGATTTAATTTTTTGAGTAAAAGGGAGAGATAAATGAGTTTGATGATGGATATTCAATTAAAATGATACAATTAAAGTATATAATAAATAGTGGAGTTATCAATCACGTTTTTATAGAGGATGTGAGTATTAGATAAGAAAATTAAAAGAAATTAAAATAAATTAAAATAAAAAGAACGGGGATTTTACCTCTTAATTCTCCTCTTTGAGAACCTTCCTAAGGAGGCTATGTTTTGTCTTTTTTTGAGACCAAAACTTACTAGACGTTGAAAATGGGATGGGTAAGAGGTTTGGGAAGAATTTGGGAAAGGATCAAATAATGTAAGTGTGAGGACAAGAGGTGGTTAGGGGTGATATTTATAGGGTAATAGATGGGTGTTTTCCCAGTCTTTTAGTCTTTAGTTTATTATTTTTGCTCAAGATTATGAATATATTGAACCATACCACTAAAAATATTAAAATAATGAAGTGTATTTAGAGTTTATTTTTCTTAAATTGGTGATGACTCAATGAATAGTATATTTAACTTAAATGTATATAAACCATAAATTACCATATTTCCCTATTCACTAAAAATTCATGTATTTTATAAAAATATAAGAAAACACCCTAACCATTTTTTAGAATGTAAAATTCCAAAATAAACTCAATTTTATAAAAACAATTTTATAAATATTAGAAAATTAATTTTTAATTAAAGTCATCATTTATTTAAAAAATACCATTTTAAAATTATAAATAATATTATGACACTTTTATAAATTAATTAAGGTCTTATAAAATTATCTTATTATAATAAGACAAAAACCCATTAATTTATCAGTTTATTTTAGGAAAATAAATTTTTTATAAATAATTATATTAATTATAAAATTGTAAATAAATAGTTATGATTTATAAAAATATCAATACTAAATTTTTCATTTTTAAAATATTTATTTACTTATTTCATAATATAAATATATTATATTTTCATTAATAAGATACCCAAATTTTATTTATCCAGTAAAATAGGAAGTTACTCATCTATTGGATGGACTACTAATCCTGTAATGACCCAGCCCCAGTTTCCTGTAGCCAATGCCTTATTACATAACATTGGCATGATTACAAGAATGTCATATCCTAATGGAATGAATAGTTTGTAGATTTGGAAAGCTAGATACATACATAATTTAAACATTACTACTTGAAATGAAAATCAACAAAAAAATTCCATTGGGAACATCCACCACTCTAAGATTCTCTGTACAGGTCAATCATAATTTACCTCTTCATGTCCTAGGAAAAAATGAAATATAAAAAAGGGGTGAACTCAGATGCTCAGTAACGGTAAAAAATACAGTGAAATATATCATAAACGTAAACATTAGGCATGGTGAACAATTGAAAATACATGCCTTTAAAAATACTAAATATGAACACATTATGGAAAGAATATGAGTTGAGTAAATATTTCCATAATAAAACATAATCATGAGTATTATAATAGTTGAATAACCACATGAAATATGAATTTATAGCTTCATAATGATAGAAATATATATTCTAGAAATTCTGAAAAATACCGTCAATGCCTCGGCCATGACATGTAAAAATGATTAAGGCCTTGGCCAAAACCATATCTAAAAATGGGAAAGACCTCCTCTAAGTCCATATATTATTGTCTTATGAGACCTACTGATGCATATAAGGGATATAGTTTTCCCCACCTATCAAATAATAATTCCAATGCATTCCCCATATAAATGGGGATAAACATAAACAACATATATATTCATATTGAAACTAACATATGAAATGTAAATAACTTTCCCCAAACATTAACCATAAACACTAACCATTCAGAGTAAAGTGGTGAATCATTTTAAGATAACACTTACATATTCAAACTAATAATAAACCATTCAATAAAATATCGTATATTATTTCATAAAATATTAGTCCCATTTACTTATATGATTTAACAAGAGTATTGAAATCGATAAAATCACTCTAATAAAATAACTGAGTAATTCTTGAGATAAATACTCTTTTACTTTTGAAAAAAAGTGTTCTTTTGGAAAAATGTTTGTAAAAATATAAAAGTTAAATAATATATATTTCAAATAATAAAATGAGTAATTTTATTAAAATATTTTTTTACAAAAATATATTATAGAGTTCCCTTGAAAATAGGTATGAATTCGAGGAATTCCCATGAATCGGGCTTGTATTTTGGGAAAATTATTGACATATCCTTTTAAAATCTGAAACTACCAATAAAATAATGAAAGATTCAGTTTGGTAAAAATATATAGAACACTAAAATAGAATTTATGTGATGTAAATAATAATACATAATAATTACATTGAGTTAAGTAGAAAATAAATGTATCCTAAATTAAAATGGAGGTTCTGTTGGAAAACCCTTACCTTATGTCTGAAGGTGTTCGTCACTTGATTATAATGTCCTTAAAAAATCACAGTTTGGTTCATAAATTAATGATTCCTTAATCTCATCTACATTTAATTGATTTATTATAACCTTATTAGGTTTATTCATTGACTTTTTATGGGTTAAGATACTCAATTTCATTGTTTGGGAGCCTTTTCTTCCTTTCTATTCATGATTGGTTTAATTATATTCATGTACTGATTAACATATAGAATGATAATGGCTATCCCAAACTGATGTTAAATGTGATTATTTTAGATCCAACAGATTAAATATTTATAAAATTCATTTGGTTATTTGGAGTGAAGATGAATCAATATAAAAACATTACTGATAATTGTTTGGGTTATTTAGCGATTTTTGATCACAACAAACTCATTTTGATCTATAAATTTATATCATTTAAAAAAATTACTATAGAACCTTATGTAGGATATATTACCTATACAAAAATATTTTTCAATGATAAAAACGGTTTTATGACTAGAATATAAGATGTTAATAGAAATTGAAAACCTGTCATCCTTGAATGTGATAAATTAACACATCTCGGATTGTGTTTTAATTTATAGTATAACATATAGGGAAAGGATAGATGATGATTAATTATTCCACTATCATGAGTAAATTGTATTACACTTAATTTACGGGAGTTTTAATAACATTTGGATGAGTAGAGGTGAGAAAAGAAAAATAAGAGAGGAACTCAAACTAAAAAAATGAAAAGAGGAATTTACCTCTTGAAGTTATCTTCCTTGAAAGCCTATTTAGGGTGGAGGTTTGGGTCTTTTTAAGAGACCAAGGGATGATGGAAAAGGGGGAGGATCTTGGTAGTATATTTGGGAATAATTTTGGAAAAAGAAAAAGGATTTATAGGAGTGAAAAGAGGAGGGAGTGAGGGTAGTTTTTATAGTGGGTGAGAGGTGTTATTTTTGAATATCTTATTCATTATTTAATTATTTCCTTTTAGACTACCAATAGTGTTGATTAATGTGACCTATAATAGGAATAAGTTCATATTAGTTCAAAAAAATTGTGCTTACATCAAATATGATGCTAGTAATAGTGAATTTGACTGAGAATGTATATATACAGTAAATTGATGTATTTTTATATTCCTAAAAATTTGAGTATTTCAAAAAATCCCAAAAATTCACCCAAAATATTTTTTGATGTGTATAATTCAAAAATGAAGTCCATTTTTTGAAATAATTTTCTAAATATAATTAATTCTATTTTTAAATAAAATTACAATTTATTTAAAATGTAACAATTTTAAAACTATAATTCATTTTATATCACCTTAAAAAATTAACCAACATATCATTATCTTATATCCTTAAGACAGTAAAATAATAATATGATTTACTATTAATAAGGGAAATATTACTATTCAATTTAATATTCCTAAGGGTATGTTTCTATTCCCAAAAAATTATGTTTGTCATATTAGACTCTAAATATAATACCGAACACAACTGTGTATGTCAGTTTTTCAAAATTCAAAACACTGAAGTGGAATTTTTTTTACTAGTTAGGTTATAACATGTTTTGATTGTACAGAGTCAGTGTTTCATGCATTCAATATTAAATTAATTTTAAAATCCTTGGGGTGTTACAATCTCCCCCCACAAAAATTTCAGACTCAAAATTCATATTATGTTACCTCATAAAAGGATTTTGGTAGGTATTCATCATAAGCTCTTTAGGATACCATGTTGCCTCTTTTATTTAATGATTTTTTCATAGTACATTAACAAATTGAATCATCCAATTCTTTAACACCTATTCATTAGTGACCATAATCTTTATAGGATATTCCCAATAGGATAAGTCAGGTTTGAATTCTATACCTTTAGAAGTAAGGACATGTGATGAGTCTATCATTTATTTTCTCAATAATGAGACATGGAATACATTGTGAACATTAGATATTTTAAGAGGCCTACCCAAAATATATGTATTAGCTCCAATTCTATCTTGGATGTCAAAAGGTCTAATGTACCTTGGACTCCTTTTCCCTTTCTTCCCAAATCTTATAACATCCTTCAATGGAGATACGTTCAGGAAAACATGATATCCTACTTACAATTACAAATACTTCCCTCGGTTATCTACATAGCTATTTTTCCTACTTTGATCTACTTTGATATGGGTTTAAATAGTATTTACATATACTGTTGTTTCCTCCACAGGCTCTGGGCCCTCCAGCTTCCTTTTTCCAACTCTATCACAACAAGTTGGAGTACACAATCTCTTTTTATACGATGCTCCATATGGTTTCATTTGAATACTTTAATGGAAACTATTACTGTAGGAAAAATCCACTAATGGTAAAAACTGATCTAATAATCCTTTAATGTCATGTGAATAAGATTTCAACATGTCCTCTAAGGTTTGGATCATCCTCTCTGATTTCCCATCAGTTTGGGGGTGATAAGTAGTACTCAATCGAAGCTCAATATCCAAAGATTTATGAAGACTTTTCCAAAAGTTAAATGTAAATAATGGACCATGATCAGACAAAATTGAGAGAGGTTCTCCATGATGCCTCAAAAATTCATTAATATAGAGTCGTGCTAAGAACATCAGTGGAAAATCCTCCCTTATAGTGAGGAAATGTTTAGATATCATTAGTCGATCAACAATTACCCATACTGCAACATTCATCCTTAGAGTTGTAAGTAATCCAATGAAACAATCCATGGTTATTTCATCCCATTTTCATGTAATAATTTATAGAATTTTCATGACTCCTTTGGGATGTTGTATTTCACCCTTCACTAGTTGATTGACTAATCATCTTGATACATAATCAGTAATTTCCAACTTCATGTTGTCCCACCATAAATATTCCTCCAAATCTCTATACATTTTAGTGCTATTGGGTGTGTAGAGAAATTAGAGCCATGAGAATCATCCAATAACACCCTTTCATCTCATTTATAGAGAGAACACATATCCTCTTCCCAAATTTGAGAATTCCATCTTCACACATTATGTTATCCAACTTCCCATCATTCACACGTTTGATTTTATTTTAAAGATTCTCAACATCAGAGTGATATGTTTTAATCCTTTTTAGAAAATATGGTTGGGAAACCATAAGAAAAAGTAGCGATGTTTCACCTTCTTTGATGATTCCCATGTCCATATTTACTAGATCCATAAACATAGGATCCATTTCAATCATCATTTTGTTTAGGACTCCATGATCCTTCCTACTCAATGCACCAGATACCTTATTTTCCTTTCCTAGGTGGTAGTGTATAGAATAATCATAATCCTTGAGTAGTTCAAGACATAAACATTGCCTCATGTTGAGTTTTTTCTAGGGGAATATATATTTCAATCTCTTATGATCTGTATATATCTCACATCTTTCTTCGTAGAAATAATGTTTCCATATCTTCAGAGAAAAAATTACAGTTGGTAACTCAAGATCATGAGTAAGATAATTTTGTTCATAAATTTTTAACTACCTTGATGCATAAGTAATAATTATTTTATTCTACATAAGGAAACAACCATGTCCTTTTTTTGTGCATCACTCTAGATCACAAATCCACCATTACCCACTATTAGAGTTAGGATCGGAGCATTCAAGAATCACCTCTTAAATTATTTTTAATGTTCCTCACATTATTTTTTCCATATATACTTAACCCAATTTCATGTAAGCCTGGTCAGTGGGTTGGCTAAATGAGCGAGGTTTGGAAAGAAACACTGATAATAACCTGCTAAACTAATATAACTACACACCTTAGTTGTGTTCATTGGAGTAGTCCATTATTATATAGCCTTTTTCTTCGCAAGATAAAAAAAATATTACATCCTCAGACACAATGTGTCCATGAATGTAAATTGATTGAATCCAAAATTTAAACTTTCTAAACTTTCCATACAATTTATTACTTTTAAGAGTCTTGAAAATTATATGCAATTGATTTTCATGATCTTCGTAGATTATAGAGTATAAAAAGATATAATAAATAAATATCACAAAAAAATAATCAATATATTCCTCGAAAAATCTATCCATTAGATCCATGAAAATATAGGGTATATTAGTTATTCCAAAAGGCATTATTGTAAACTCGTAATGCCCATACATAATCTGAAATGTTGTCTTTATAATATATTCCTTCCCTACTTGTGACTGATGATATCCATATTGAAGTTGAATCTTCAAAAAATATCGTGCTCCATGAAGCTGATCCAACACATCATGAATGCGAGGTAGAGGATACTTTTTCTTTATTTTTATAGCATTGATCACCCTGTAGTTAATACACAACCTCATAGATCTATCTTTATTCTTAAAAAAAGAATAAGGGATCCCCTAGAGAAACACTAGGGTGGATAAATTATTTATCACTCAATTTCTCTAGTAGTTTCTTTAGTTATACTAATTCAACAGTGGATATTCTATAAGGAGTCTTTGATATAGGTTTTGAACCAGGAATTAAATCAATAAAGAATTCAACTTCTCTCTGTAAAGGATATCTATGTAAATCCTCCAGAAAAACATAAATATATTCATTCATAATAGGTACATACTCAATTTTAATATTTCATTTCTCACCGATAGATATTGAAATCCCATCCTCTCCAAGAACTTCATTAAGTAGAGCTAATGGGGTGGATCAAGATAAGATCTATATGAGGATTTTTATACTCTTAAGATAATGGATTCTACATTGATATAAAAAATTATAACCACATTATCATTGAAATATATTTTAGCATCATGATTCAAAATCTAATCCATATCTAGTATTATATGAATGTTAGTAAGGTGAATGATAATAAAATAAGTAGCTAAATAGCATTTATATTCAATAATGGGGACTACCTGACTTATCGTTGTTGTAGTGATACTTCCCTTATGAGTTTTTACTGACAACTACCTTTTTAAATCTAATTGGAAATATCAAATTTTCATATAAATATAGGAATCTATGAATGAATGCAATGATTTGGGTTCAAATAAATAATTGGATAAGTTTCAGTAAATGATTAAAGTACAAGCCACCATATCATTTGGAACTTCAAAAACATCAATTGTGATCGTATAATCTTCTCCCTGCTCCCTTGGAACTTTCTACAGAATGTTTCCTTGACACTTTGTACAATCAATAGCATAGTGTCCCATCTCCCTACAATTATAGCATTGAACATTGATATATTATTTCTTCCTTTTTCAATCACTAGCATGATTTCCTTTTTGTCCACACTTATAGCACACCCCTTTCTTTGTTAAGAATGCATCCAGGTGATTCCTTCCACAATTATCACATGGTGGAAAGTCAACTCTTCCCTTATTACCCATTTCCTTATTTCCTTTTCCAACGTTTTCATCATCCCTATTCTTCTTTTTCTTTTCTTTAACTTCATAAAACATAGATAAATCCTTTTTCGTCTTGATAGAACATGAGACTATGTCTTCGTATGATGGGAAAGTTTAGAGGACTATTTCACACATGAGTAATGGATTTATTCCATCGAAGAATATAAAATCTTGATCCTTGGATTACATATATAATCCATAGAATTCCTTACTAACCTTTTAATGTTATTTTAAAACTTTGCAACATTCTCATCTTCATTTTCATCAAATTTAGAAACTGCCATTCTATATTTTCTCGCTGTTCATGAGGAAAGTATTTCTCTAAGAAATGTTCTTTAAATTCACTCCATTGCATGTTTTATATTTCTTCACCCTCCTTATTTTTTGAAATAGTGACCACCATTGATCAGAATATCCTAAAATACAATAAAATTCAACAAGAACCTTCTCCATTTTTTACTTCTCATGGTGAAAAATATATTCTCTAAAAAAATTATCCATTGTTCCGCTGATAATGAGTTTTTAGTCCCATTAAATGATGGAGTATGTTGTCACATAAAGTTATATGAGATAGCTCCACTATATTGGGGATCCGTATGATCTATAAAAGTAAGGTTATTGTTCATAACCTGAGTAAGTTTTCCCAGTATAGTTATAAGTTTCTCTACACCCAGTGGCAACTTTAGAGACAACATCATTATATTTCATAGGAGGGAAATCCATAAGTTGAATACTTATGTTCGTAATGTTTCCATTCCTTCCACTAGGTACCATTTCTAAATAATTTCAAACAAAAAATTGGTTTATGAATAATAATGTACTATCTTAAATGAGAAAAATACTTAACATAAATTTAAATCATATTCATGGATAATCCCATAATTATAAACGTGGTTCCATTGAAGAAAAATTTAAATATAAATCCTTGATAATGGATTGTAATGAAAATGTGATTTATCCTAATAATATCCCCCATGAGTGTCAAACCAAGTGCATAGTAAGGCCCATTGTAATGTACTAGGATACCCTAGGTCAAGCTCAGAACTCCTTGTTAAACTTTTCACTCCTAGGTACATCTGTGCCAGAACCACATCCACTTGTAGTATCACACATGGATGTATTTTCTAAAAAGATCAATATAATATATTACTTAACAAAATTATAGGATATTCTAGTACACTTATACTCAAATAATGTGTTAGAGTCTTCGTTATTTATCTATGTTTTCTAAATCTAGTTTCCATGTTTTCTATAAAACTTCATATGATACAAACTATAAAGAACCCACCCCAGTCACTCGGATCTGGTACCTTATTACATTACGTTGGAATGATTAAAGAAAGTAATATATGAAAATAAAAAATAATTTAGTAAATTTTGAAATATAGATACGTATATAAGTTCAACAATACAAATTGAAATGAAAAAGAACATAAAAGTGTCATTGGGAACATCCACTACTCTAAGATTATCCCTAAAATTCAATCATATATACCTCCTCATGTCCTAATAAAGAATGAAACATAAGAAGGGGTGAGATCCGATGATCATTAATGTTAATAAATATAGAAGATAAAATCATAGACATAAATATTAGGCATGGTGAATAATTGATAACTCATTCCATTAAAAATAATAAACTTGAACAAATTATGGAAGGAATACAAGATGAGTAAATATTTCCATAATAAAACATAATAATGGGTATTCTAATAGTCGAATGAACACATGAAATATGAATTTCTAGCTTCATAATGAGGGAAATTCATATTCCTGATATTCTGATACATACCATCAAGGCCTTGTCCAAGACATCTATAAATGATTAAGGCCTAACCCAAAACCATATCTAAAAATGGGAAAGGCCTCATCCAAGTCCATATATATTTGTATCATGATACATAATGATACATAGAAGGGATATAGTGGGATCCACCCATCACATAATAAGTCCAACTCATTCCTCATATGAATTTGGATAAACATAAACAACATATACATTCATATTGAAACTAATATAGGAAATGTAAATAGCTTTTCCCGAACATTAATCATAAACACTAACCATTAAAATAAAATTGGTGAATGGTTTTAAGATAACACATACATAGTCAAACTAATCATAAAACATTTTATACAATTTGGTAGATGGTATCATAAAATATTAGCCCCAATTACACATAAGATTCAATAAGACTGTAGAAATAGAAAAAATTGCTCTTATAAAATCATTGAGTAATTATTGAGATAAAAACTATTTTAGTTTGAAAAGAAGAGTTCTTTTCAAATGTTTTTTTATAAAACAAAAAGTGAAATAATATAGTTCTAACATATTAAAATGATTAATTTTGAAAAAATAATGGTTTCTAAAAATATATTATAGAGTTCCCTTGAAAATATGTATGAATTCGATGAATTTCCTTGAATTGGGTTTGTATTTTGGGAAGAATTTTTGAAATATCCTTTTAACATATGTAACCCTCTATAAAATAAAGAAGGATTCAGGTTGGTAAACATATATAGAACCCTGAAAATTAATTTATGAGGATTCCATATTAATATATAAGACATTCATTGGGGTAAGTGGACAATAAAATAACATGAATTAAAATGGAGGTTCGAGTGGAAAATCCTTATCTTATATCTGACGGTTTTCCACACTTGATCTTAATGGAATGGATAATAAAATATATGTTCATAAATTAATTATTTTAGAACCTTAGATATATTTAATATATTTATTATAACCTCATTAGGATAATGAAAGGAATTTTTATGGGTTTTGAGATTCAATTTCATTATTTGGGAGCGTTTTATTCCTTGGCTTTCATGATTGGTTTACTTTTATTCCTGTACAGATAAACATTCAGAATGAGAATGGTTATCCAGAATTGAATTTATATGTTATTATTTAATATCTATATGAATAAAAGTAATAAAATTCATTTTTTTATTTGGTGTGAAGATGAATCATTATATAAAACATTTATGATAACTGTTTGGGTTATATGGAAATTTATGATCACAATGAACTCATTTGGATTTATATATTAATACAACATATAGAAAAATATTATAGAACATTACATAGGATATAATAACTTTATAACAATCTGGTCCAATAATAAAAATCGTTTTATAACTAGAATTAAAGATGTTAATAGAAATTGAAAAACCATCATCCTTGAATTTGATAAATTGACACATCTCGTATAATGGTTTCATTTCATGTATAAAAGAATGGTAAAGGAGAGATGATGATGAATTATTACATTATAACAAAAACATTATAGTACATGTAAGGTACTGTTGTTATCGAAACATCTAGAGGAAGAAGGTTGAATAAAGAAAAATAAAAGAGAGGAACTTGAAATAAAAGAAATGAGAAGAGGAATTTACCTCTTGAAGTTATCTTCCTCGAGAGACTCTTTAGGGTAGATGTTTTTGTATTTTTATGAGGCCAATAGCTCTTGAAATTGGGGGAGGATATTGAGAATATATTTGAGCTGAATTTAGTAAAAGTACCAAGTCTTAAGAAGAGTGAAGAGAAGATGGAGTGAAGGGGGTTTTTATAGCAGAGGGGAGGGGTGATTTTTGAATATCTTATTCATTATTTAATAATTTCTCTCATGACAACCAATAGTGTTGATTCATGTGACCCATAATAGTGAAGAGTGAATGTGAGTTTGAACCAAGTGAGCTTACATTATCCATGTTGCTAGGAAAAGTTAATTTAACTAATAATGTATATGTACAGTAAAGTGCCATATTTTACTATTCAAAAAAAATTAGAGTATTCTTGAAAATACCAAAAATTCACCCAAACCATTTTCTAAATTGTAGAATTGAAAAATAAACATTATTTTTTGAAAATAATTTTATAAATCTGATTAATTTTCTTTTTAAATAAAATCACAATTTATTTGAAAAGTAACAATTTTAAAACTATAATTCATTTTATATCACCATGAAAAATTAAACAATATCTAATTTTATTATAACAATAATAAAATAAAATAAAATATGATTTACTATTTATAAGGTTCATATTACTATTCATAAGTGTATCTTAATATTCACTAAAAATTATGCTTATCTTACTAGACTCTAAATATCATATTGAACGCAGCCGTGTATGTCATTTTTTTTGAAATTCAAAATGTAGAAGTGGAAAAACTATTTTTATTGGATAAGTTATAAAAAGTGTTTATTGTAGAGACTCAATGTTTCATGCATTCAATATTAAATTTATTTTAAAATATTTGGGGTGTTACAGTTCATACGAGTCATGTTACTATTCCAAAGGTCATGTTTCTATTCCATTGGTATTAGTTACTTAATTTCTAAAAAACCTCTTATTTCATTCATTATTCATTTATAAATATTGTATTATGGCATGTGATTTTTTATGATTTATAATATATGACATAATTATAAGATAAGAGAAATTCCATTGATAATAGTTTAGGTCATTACACCGCTGATTATGTATACTGACATATTTCAGAAATAACCAGTGAGCATGCTCATATACCTAATCACTCAGAACAATTTAGTAGGAAAATTATTGAAGCAAGCATGGGGTGTGTGTATTCCTATCCTTGTATATGAAGTCCATTAGAATATTTTGATGTAATAAGGAGGAAAAAGTTGGGCTCATATCCCCAGTTCAATCAAAGATATATTCCAGTATATAGTGGAGATAGAAAATGTGATTTCTTATATCCCTGTGGACACATTATTAAAATGACACTACATCTTTGAAATAGCTAAAGAACTCCATAGGCATACTATGGTGCTGTTAATGATACAAGGATTTATTTATATCACTATCTCTATTGATAGGGTTGCTCAACACTTTGATCATTGTGAACAATTGGTTGCTTCAGTGTAGGCACACACTCTTTCTCTCATAAAAGTGTATAATAAGTATACTCTTGTAAAGGATGAGGGATCTGACTAGGTTCATATTCATGATCTAACTTTTTATCACTAGGTTAGAAGGGCACATGGCCTAGGATAGGGGAACATTCCTGTCGAAAAAGGCTAGCGGCATATTCCAAAGTATTGGGATCAGTATTATATCTCTGTTTCAGTCAGAGATCACAAAGTGAGAGGGTCACATTCATCAGGAATGTCTCATATTTCTATAAAAAAAATTATACTATAAAGGACCTGGATCGAGATCATATCCCCATTGAGTTCTAGGATAACTAAGTGAGAATAGATAATTTCTATGGACAAGATTATATTCCAATCAGTGAATCTTTCTACCATATTCTTGGAGACCATGAAAGTTGGGGACAAATTCATACTTCCACTAGAAAATGAATGCACCATCATCCTTCTAAGGAAATACTGAAGGCAACTTATATACCTTCTCCCATTCTGGAGGTTTTTATTAATATTACGATGGGGAATTAATATTTAGAGTGAGCTAATATTTTTGTTCTAACCAAGGATAACCAAGTGAGAGTGTCACATGCCACAGGGAAGGCTCATATCACTATCAAAAATGACCAGTGACATATCCCAAAGGCTCAGGATCAAGATCATACTACAGTCCTAACTGAGGCTCACCAAGTGAAAATATAACATGCCTCAGGACAGGCTTATATTCCTATAAAGTGTTAATAATATAATTATCATATTCAAGAATCTTCTCTATAGCAAGATCATACTCTATAGGACTAAACCAGGTTGTTATCAATCATATAACATGCTCAAATCCTTGAAAAAATCCAAATGATAGGATGAAAAATTCTATGAATGACTTAAAATGAGGATCATATCCCAAATATTCTCAATTCCAGTGTCCTTGAGATTGTTAAAGACACATTATCCACACCCTAATCATTTTTCAAATCATTGACTGAAGTAGAATATGATCATTACCATGATAGTACTCCTCTTGAAAGTGTGTATATGGATTGCAGGGAATCTAATCCTAACATCCTCTATAGTCAACCTCCCCATAGCGATATCTCTCAGAGATGTGGAAATACTACCCTTTCCCCAACACCTACATATAAATAGGTGTTAAAAGCACATAAAACTTCATATATACTTGTTCTAAAAAAACAGACCCAACTGCATATGGTTCCCCCCTCAACTCCTAGTAGCACTCCACTCTAGTCAACAGGTGACCACAAGAAGCATATTTTATGGCCTGATCAGATAATGTCATGAAAGTATAATGAAGGAAAATATGACAATGATATATGGAGAGATTTATTCAGAAAAAAATATCCAACATGTTCTAGCCTCTTTACATTTATGATTGTGAGGTCCCATATGAGTTATAGAATGATTTATGACTTATCTATGATAAAATCTATGGGTAACTCCTCAAAGGCTATTGAATAGACACCTCCATTGTCTAGGATACAAGGGTCAAATTCTGACCATGAAGATACACTATTATTTTCTAGACCTGGATGTTATATCCATGGCCTGAGATCCAAAATTGTAAAATCACATCACAAATATATAATATTCTTTTTTCCATTGCATCACAACTATTAGGAAATTTATTTTTAAATAAACTTCATGTATACATATTTGATGATGGGGAAAGTATAGAGCATTGCACTTCACAACACCCCTAGAATAGAAAAACCCATCAAATATAGATTTTTTTAATTTCATAGACTTTAATTAAATTATGGGTCTATGTAATACCCAAGACAGTTGTTCACTACAACAGAATTCCCCAACAACAACAGTGCCCAAACATTATGAATGAGGGAAGATGATATCCAAAATGTCTTTGAACTAGGCCCCTAAATTAAATGAGAATACAATTTAGAAACGAAATCCATGCTTTAAATCAACCTGATGGCATCATATAGAAACTAACTCTACTGATGGGCAGCCATTTCACCCAGATCCTATGTGATTAAAACCATTCCACATCAAACAGGACACAATATCAACTTCACTAGAATCCCTGTAGGAGTGAACCTAGCTCACACAAATGGGGGAATATCTACCACTGCATCCACCACTCAGATCATAAATTCCCAAGAGGATTCAAGACATATCATCAGTAGAAATATACAATCCCCATCCCAATAGGCTGGGGGAATTTTTATCTCAATCACCATAACCACATTCATCATTCTCTATTAGGGTCGTGGAAAAATCGAGGCTATTCCAGATCAATTCCACCTGACTAGGATGGTGGCATTTATATCTCAATTCCTATCCAAAGAATCATTAATTACTGAGCTGGAAGATTATATCCTCAATAATAGGATATACCAATGGAAATTGTGGCCCTAAATAACCCCACCCTATTGAGCTAGGGTAATTTTCATCCTCATCACCATAAAGATAATCAGTATTATATAGGTTTGGAGGAAAATATCAACGATCAGTATCCCATCCATTCCTCCCACTATAATATAAATCTCTTCTATTTGGGGATCATTTGGAAACCATGACCAGAAACTCCGTCTAGGTCATTACTCACTGTCAATGATAGGAGGAGTCTACAATGAAGAAAATTATACCCCATTAGGGTCAGAAGTCAAAATAGACCAATATGGGAAAGGGTTCAAGGGATGACTATAATATAGGCAGTGTAGAATCATTATGATATGTTAAACCTAATTAGAAAATGACAATTTTATGATTTCCTCTTTCAATTTCTTCACTATCAATAAAATAGATATGGTTGATCAAGAAAAAAATACAGAGGACCACAACATTGAAAACATAACCTGATAGGTTGGTCATTTAGATGCTCCAACTAAGGATGCATGTACCTAGGACTGAATAAGGCTATGAAATTTAGTACCTTTGAATATTTAGTTTCAACCACACTGGTAGAATACTATAAAAGATAAAGGTAAAGGTGAGGCTACATCTCATTCACCACCCCAAAGAATCAAGGTTCCTTCTATAGAGGAAAAATTTTCACAATATGAGAATGAGATACAAACTCTTAGACAACTCAATTAGAATCTACTCATGGGAAACATTCCAGATGAATCTTGTTTCTAGGAAGAGAAGAATATTCTTCCTCCTATAGCCGATCTACCTAAAAAAGTTTCATCTGAGTGTCAGATCGGCTCTAGACCTAAGAATACAGTCTATATTAATGAAGAAGTCTAAAATGATCCTGAATTCCATATATTATTGTGAAAGTATCTCCCCCACTAGGGTAATCACTCAGCCTACACATTGGATGAGAATCTGTGGGAGATGAGGACAAGGACACCACACCAAGACTCACCCACTCCCTATAGATGGAGGTGGATCAAATAATTGTATCTCTAATACTTATCAATGCCATAGATTCCCTATAAACTTTAATATAAGCCATAAGAGGGTTATGTGAACCTTTAAATCCCAAGATTTATCCATATCCTGAATCGGTGGATGAAACTTTTTCTCCATCCGTTTTTTTAATCCTACCTTCTCTACTTTTGATGGTGCGAGAAACCCTGAGTAGCATATCACACACTAAATATACTGATGTGGGATGATGATGGGCCCTATATATCAATATTTGAAAAAACAAATGAGGTATTTTGTAATGATTCTGATAGGGACAACCTTTATTTGGTATACTAGCCTTCAAGCAGTATCAATTACGGGATGGGAAGACCTTCATCGACAATTACAATATCAGTTCAGCTCCACACTGAGGAGAAATAAAATTATCGACCGAAGAAAATTAAATCATTGTGAAAATGTAAGGGCATATTATATAACTTACATATGGAAAGGATTAACCTATTCACTCATTATACATCTCTTATTGGAAAAATTTCTGGAAATCTATGCTGAAAATATTCGGGATGAGTTGCATAAACATCTAATCCCAATGAAGTATCCAATTATGTTACATAAGTTAATTTAAATGGCACAACATATGGATGATTCCATTCATTAAATCCAATCTAAATCTTGAGTAATTCCTTCAACATGGGGGAAAAGTATTTACATGGAATAATTTTCCACTTTTACCCTCAAACAAGAAGTATCCCCCATTTGAGAACCTAAACAGGTTCCAAACCCTCTAGTGGATCCTCTCGATCGAAAAAAACCTAAAAATATCCCACTTCCAAAAGCACAAATAAATCATGGTCTCAAAGGAATTAAGGAATAAATGAATAAAATAATACTTCTTCAAAAACGAAAACTCCTTGGAAATTTTCATACATACACAGACAATAACCTTTTCAAGCTACAACAACCCAAGAATCCCAATGAGATCCACCTCATCGACCTTCCTAACTACTACACTTTTCATAGAATAATTGGCCATAATATCTTGGAATTCTTTGTATTCAAAGCCATCCTTAAAGGCATGGCCAATTCTTGATTAGTGGTGATAGATAAATCATTAGAGAATGTGGTTTGAAAAATCATTTCTATATTAATGAATATGGTGATTGGATGAAAGTTCAATCTAGGCAAGGACAATAATTCAATAACTAGACGACTTAGAAAATAGTTGACCAAGATCATGCCATGAAGAGAGAAAATATGTCAAGACCCAAAATAGCTCTCCCTCTGATGAAAGTGAAATCATATATGTCTCCTGAAGGTAAACACAACCAAAATATATAAGAAGAGAAACAATAGAAAGATTCGTATTCTTCTCCAATGAAAACTTTGACTCTTTCATATTTCTTCCTTGCAGCATCTAAAACATGGGAACATCCCCACAAAAAAGAAACGTAATTATAAAAATAGATCATACTTCGGTATTTATAAGTGATAAACATAGAATACACCTTTTAAAATGATGGATTTTCCTTTGATTATGAGTTCCATGCACCAAAACAGGGAAGAAGTGTTTGCATGAAAAGGAACCAAGGATACAAGGGACAAAACAGGCTTTTTCAGACACAATATTTCATTCAAATCCCAATATAGAACATATATAAATCTGATACACATGGGAAATAACTATATAAAGACCATAAAATACATATATGTGTCTCATAATACTCCTACAGTCACCCTCACCTAGTTGCCTTGCATAACCTAATAGGGGTTCGATTACCTGGCCAGTCTAGGAGATGGGGAAGGTCGACACGATATGCACAAATAGGTGTAGATACTTCCTAAATTTCTATACAAGAACCAATACCATCCACATCAAATTCCTCATCTCTTAATCCAATTTTCTACGAGAAACCCCGCCTTGGGAAGCTTTGACCTTGGGAACAAAAGTATGAAATTTTAAAATAGCTGGCGATTGTCCCATATAAGCTCTCAATTCATGATGCATTCTATATTTAAAAATACCTCATTGAGGAACTTGTTACATAACAACAAATCCTCAATAATTTGAGTTATAAGTAATTGTATTCTAGGTCTAATGAATAGAGACTATGTCTGTAGAATTTTATGTTTCCATCTCATTCATAGATCCTGATCAGGAAGAGTTCATTTAGGGACACATCAAAACATTATATATTTTGGATAGAATTGATAAAATTGATATAAGAAGGTGTCTAATTATAAATAAATCTAGGATTGATATCATTCTAATTTTATCTCTTAGATGTTTGGTATATATAGAAGGGTATTTTTCTCAAAAAAAGATTCCTAATCAATGTTATTATAAATGTGAGCAAATACCACTCGAGAAGTTCAAACTCAAATCTCAATTTGGTGATCTGACATATGAAACTAAGTGTACGACTATCCAACATGACACCACATAAAATGTCCTTATTTAAAGGATCTGGATCCACATCCACAAGAATATACCGTCAACATTACATCAATGTATAATATAAACCATCGATGAAAAGGTCATTATGCTAAATGGTGAAAGTACCCCTTTTGAGACTTGTGAAGACACATATGATGAAGCATGTTTCTAAAAAAGTGGGGGGGGGGGATAACCAATAGTGAATGATGATATATAAGTTGAAGACCCAAATGGATTAGGGACCACCCCTAAAAATTCCTAGAGTATTCTCCATAATGACTATGGGCTCCCTATAACAAGTTTAAGTAATAGACCTGGTCCCAGAGCCCTAAGCCCCTCCCATCCCCAGTGACAATAAAATTGATAATAATCTCTAGAATCACACTATAACAACTCCAGTAGTAGGGGAGGATATTTTATATTATCGTGGCCTCTATCACCTCAACAACGATAGAGATTTCCCTAGATTTATGTATGTATCTGAGAATTCATCCATATACTCAGAGGTAGAATAAGAAGAGGATGGACTCTAGAACACCCCTCTTGCATTTTAGGAAGGTGTCTCCACCCCCATAGGTGAAATTAAGAAGGTAAATATGGGAATAGAAGAATACCTTCAGCCTATACTAATTATTTATTTCATTCCCCTAGAATAGAAATAGATTTACATTTCATTTCTAAAGAAACGCTTATATTTCTTCACATGGAAAGATACATAAATACCTTTACTTAATCCAAATGTGGCTACTCACCAATTCAGTTTACTTGATGACCACCAAGGATTCAAAAATGATGTCAGGAGGATGAACCCCTCACATGCTATGAATATAGACGTGTATGTTAAAAAATAGATCAGATATATCTTTTTTTGAGAAGTGGAACACCCAATATAGATTTCTAATATTTTACCCATCAACAAAAATAATGGCAATATTAAAGTATGTATTGACTTTAGATACATTAATAGAAATTTCCTAATGGATGAATTCCCATTTACAATCATAGAACAAATGATGGATACGACAGTTGTCTTTGAAAATCATTCCTTCATGGATGGGTATTCAGGGTACAATCAGATAAAGATGTCCCCTGATGAAGAATAATTCATTGCCTTCTGATTTCCACAAGACATCTTTTTCTATCAGGTCATAATATTTGGGTTAAATATTTCTTTCACAACTTATAAATGTACCTTGAATAATATTGTTAAGCGATTACAATGAGGGATATGCAAATGATATATCGATGGCATGATTTTCAAATCCCATCAATGATGGAATCTATTCATGGATATTCATACAGTATTTGATAAGATACAAAATTCCATTTAGAAGATTAATCTGCGGAAATGTGCTTTCAGAGTAACTTTAATGAAATTCCTTAGATTTTTGGTACGACACCATGACATTGACGTAGACCCAAAGAAGACTAGTACTATTTTATAAATTTCACCGCCCAAATCTCAAATCACTAATGGGAATGCAAGTGAACCTCAAATAAATTCATAATTTCACAGCCTAAATTGAAGGAAAATATCTAGCTTTCACACGGCTTATGAAGAATAGAATTTCCTACCAATGACATTGGTACTGTTAAGAAGAAATCAAAAGCCTCAATTTGTATCTAATAAACCCACTGGTTCTTATTCCACTAGTAGAGGGAAATCAAATAATCTTATATGTGGCCTCCATTGAACAATTACATAGCACCCTTCTCACACATAACTATGATGTAAGGAGTGAGAACAGTCTATATTACATCATACAAACAATTTTGGGTACTAAGACATGATGCACAGATGCGGAGAACAATTTCGTTACACTCATATTTATAACGAATAATATAAGACATTACATGCAGCACCACAAAGTCTATCAGGTATCTTGTATTGATTTTCTCAAGTACATACATGTCCATCCCATTCATAATGGGATTTTGGCCTGATAAGAGGTCGTTTTCCAACAATATGACATTTAAATTATGTCATAGAATTTTGTGAAAGTGAAATACTTAGATGATTTCCTTTTGGAATAAACTACCCTAAAAATTAATCCATTTGAAACCAAAATCCTATATGTGGAGGTTTTTAACTCCCATGGAACTCCTCCAAAATGGGAGGTGTATTTTGATGGTGCCTCCCAATGTTCTATAGGAAAAAGGAAGGAAATTTCAATGCTCAATCAGGTTGTATTAGGGATTTTATTTGTTTCTCCAATCCAAAAAAAATCCCTACTTATGATTTCAAACCGAAGGATTCACAAATAATGAGGAAAAATAACAATCCATCATCACTAGCATAAAACTGGCCCTAATACTGTAAATAGCCTACCTGAATATCAAATGAGATTAATATGTAGTGATAAATCATATAAATGGAGAATATATTATAAAAAAGGAATAATTGGCCCCAATAAATGGCTATGTTGGGGAATAATGGTATAATTCACTTTTAATCCCACATTCCATCATGTTCCCCAATCACATAATTCTCACACCAATGCATTGGATAATATAACCACAGTTCTGGCCGACTCTGATTGGGAGGAATAAATATTTCGTATCACACACCAAATAATGACCTCAGAGATAATCTTTTCAATATGAAATAATTATATCAGGTAAAATCTTCCCCATAGCATGATGAACCAATATCCATCCTAGATAGATGGATCCCATATTCAATTATCTCAAAAAATGGGACTCTCACAATAGACTATGCCTGAAGGGTATAGATTCATCATCATGCGACACAATTTTCAATGTGTAATGACCTTAAATGTGTATAAATACCTCTAAAAGAATGGATTAGATAGAATCCTCCTCATATTCATAGCATTAATAGTGATTTACATCATTATGGAAGAATTCCATGTTGGATCCGTTGGTGCTCATCATTCTGGAACCAGGATCTCCCACCAAATCATGAGTCCATGATATTATTTTAAAGCTATGATACAAGACTGTGTAGAATTTACCAGGAAATTTAATGCATGAAAGATCCTTGAAAACATCATCCACCAGCCCCAAGATTTTCTTCACATAACAAAATATTCTTGATCATTTTCTATTGTGGGAATGGATGTTGTGGGGCCATATCCCCCATCCATAGCTAATCAATTCAATGACATCATTACTATCGATATCTTATTCCTTAAATGGGATAAGTAAATAACAAACAAAGAAATCAGGATAAGTAATATCATAAAATACATAAAGTCTCATATCATCACCATGTTTAGGGTCCCTCCCACAATATTTATGGAAAACAACACCAAATTATGTTCTATGTAATTAAAGGAATTGTGAAAGGAGTACAAATTTGGGTCCAATAACTCATCCTAATATCAAGAAGTGGAAAATGGATAAATAGAATCCATCAAAAAGTCCTTAAGAAACATACCCAAGAAAATGGTTAATTTGTACAATAATTCCTCGACGTATAAAATCCTCCATGATTTATGGGCCTACCATACCACCACATATACTACTACACAATCAATTCCATACTCATTGGTTTACGAGAATGAGGTAGTATTTCTCATAGAAGTCTAGTTCCCTCCACTTCAAATATGCATCTTTGGAAAAATATTGACTAATGATCATTGAAAAAAGATGCTGGATGAGATGGAATATCTTGATGAGGAATAGGTTGCATACATTGCACAACCTTGAATTACATCAGTATAGGATCACACAAGCCTTCAATAAAAGGGCCTCCTCGATTCATTCCTCAAAGGGGAACAAATGATGGATCATAAAAACCCAATGATACTAGGAAATATGCCTATAGATCTGAAACCGAAGTGGGAATAGACTTATATCAAACATATGGTCTTTCAAAATGGAACCTACTCATTGGGAGAAATATACGAGGAGCATGTCACACCATCTACTAGTGTGAGGTTTACCAAAAAAAATACATTTTATAGATGTTATCAAGTTCCATGTCCTAGAGGCAATACTTTAAAATGCATAGCATCTCACATCCTGACCACATGACACTGAACTTTAGGCAGTAGGTCATAACCACATGATTTTAAACTACATGGATCCCCCAGTGGTTCACCATCATTCATAACAGGAGAAAAAAGTATTATAGAAATACTATAAACTACACAACATCTCATGTCATAACCAAATGGAAAGAAAATATTTTAAACATGTCCTTACAATACGACGTTAAACTACAAGGATGATGTCCTCACCGGAATACATTAAACTGCATGGCTCATGTCCTTGCCACATGAAATTAAACTGCATAGATTTTGATAACTATGTACATTTTGATTATTCATTTCAATGAGATATGTTGGGATTCATTAATCCTATATCTTCATCCAGACACCACATGATACAAAAGTCCCCTACCTTATCCTTAATTCCATATGCATGGTGGGACTAATCCTTTAATTCATTCTTTCTGACATTGAACATATATCATGTGAGGTTAGGAAATTTAGTAAGGGTTATTCTAAAAAAAGTCATATCATATCACAATATGGTTATTTGAGTCTTGAATACTAGACCTTAAAAGGAATACCATGATTCCCCACCACATGACACTAAAATGCACAATTTATGTACTTTTCATGAAAAAAAATTCAAATTCCAGTGGACCTTACATGAGATGACCACTATTGTTGGTGTTGGTATCCTACCATTCCTACATTGAATGACTACATGTAACTTGATTCCAAACATCACAAGATACCTAGTGAAGCCTGAATCTCTAACCATGGGTCTAGTCAAAACAAATAAACATAAAAATTTTACCTCTATGCATATAGATCATAATTTTATAGGGATATTATGTTTCATGAACTATGTATTTCATGATTCTTAGTAGAATATGATATATTGAGATTCTAATATTTCTATCCTTCTGTACATCCTCAATACCCCTTTTAAATCGGGAAGCCGTCATCCTTTCAGCATGATGCAAAATAACATAGTTCTTTAAATACTACATGTTTCTTGATTCATGACATCATAGGATATATAGTGATACCTAGATCTCCAATATTGGGACAAGCTATAATAATCCACAAAAACAATGCACACCTCTTCATAGAGTTCAAATATGCATAGATAGTTTCTCAAACAATAACTACACGTGTCTTTATTTCTATCCTCACATGATATGTGGTGACACTCGGATCCCCAATCCTGGGACTAGATACAATAATCGATAAGTTAAAATGAACCCCACTACATAGGGGCTAATCCATAAAATATTTTTTTACCTATGTATGTGTCATAACTACATGTGGCCTATTTTTCATGTAATATATCTTGCATAAATTTTCACATTGGTTCCCACATACTTACCACCTGATGATTAAATGAAAACCCAAACATCCTTGTCCCATGTCATTAAATTACACAAAAATCTTTTCCTTACCACCTGATGTTAAAATTCATGGAAAATGTTCTTAACATGGAATGTTAAACTACAGGGAAGAAAGTATGTCATTTGTACATAATGTTAAACTATGTAGACCACCATCCATTATAATCCCTCATCAAAGGACCACATGAGACTTACCTCAGTTATCCAGAGTACGATATTCTTCAACCCTCTTTTAAAAACCACAATTCATAAAGCACACTACATGTCTCAATTAAATCAAGTTTTTGTAAAACTTTCATGACCCATAGAAAGGAGAATTTATCTATCTATTTGACAATTATATCGATGAAAAGGTCACATAACCTACCAACCCAGTAAATTGTGTCTCTGTAAGGTGGTATTTCTAGTCCCCGTGAACCTAACATCATCATGGGAGAACTCAAAACCTCAGTGTGTTCTGGGACACCACTGGAATTATTTTCCCATATCATTTCTAATTACTTGAGAACCTCAAGATATTAATTACACTATTTTAATATTTTTCTCAGAAGGGCCTTGGAGTGCTCTAGACCATTAGTATCATAATTGGTATCTTATGTATCATCCCCCATATTAGTTCCATATGCATCATAATATTAAACTACTTAAACATTTCTCATTGTTGTATGAACATAAATTCTATCCCATAATGGTCTGAATTGAAATACCAAAAACCACTAGAGAAAGATACAAAACACCTATCAGGTTAAAACCCTGCAAAAAGAATCCTGAGAAAAAGTTAAATCTTTGCTTGATAAACTATTCATCTTTAGTTTTTAGAAAAAAATTATGGTTCAAGTAAATATTGCATATATCGATTAGGTTCTACACTGTATCCCTTATAAAATTTTAGATATTCTTGTTGGACCTCCTAGTTCAGAAAAATGTATGAGTAATTATTTTTAACATCTCCTCACCTCGAGAATATGCATTCTAGGTGGTGAAAAAACTTTTATGGTTCTCAAACCCCTATTAGATATTTAAATTTACACAAATCTCACTTTACTATTGAGAACAACATATTACCATAAATATTCAACGACCCTTGGGAAAAGATGCATACCATCAAGGGACCCTTTTTGACTATGAATGTTTTCTTATGTAACCTTTATAAATGCCTATGGTCTTCAAAAAATGTTTCACTCTGGAAAATGGGATTTCTAATCCTTATAGACTCTAATAGCTTTGTAGAAGAACTAAACAGCTCAGTTTTTTTGGATCATTAGTAGTATTATTTTCCCATATCATCTTCCTAAATCGAGAACTTTGGACAGTGATTGATAATCTCTATACCGGACTATCCAAGTTGATTCAACATACAAAAATTTGCATTTCCATGTTTTGTATCCTTTCTAAAAATAGTAATGAAACCCTCTATTACCTATCATTTTATGCCCCATCCATCATGATTAAAATCCACAGGGCATAGGGCTTGAGCTTCACAATTAAAGACTAAACTTCCATAGGATGTCAAAACCCTTAATAGATTGCTTTCCTCAACACCCAACCTCATCATATAGATGTTTGAGTATTTAAAAATCATTCATAGTTCTTAAAATGGAGTGAATATAATCAATTATGGACCATAATATCATTGCATAAGGTATTTAACCCACTAAGTAATGGAATATCCTCATTCCATGAAGTAAACTTTGAACCTTGCGATCCCTTGAAACACTATGGTGGAACATAGAACCTTAGGGTGTTATGGATCATTCCCTCCATGTCTTCCCTATGCCATATTCATCAAATAAAACTTTTGGGTCATGACAAAAATCATTCATATTTCAACTATCTATGAATTACTTGATTCTCTAGTATTTTTCCCATAACCAATATAACCCCCGTAAATATTCCATGACCCTTGGAACAGAGTGGAGAAAACTACGTTTAACAATACTACCAACACATAAGGGATCTTTCCTAGATATTATTGGCATCTCCTCCTTACATGAAGGTATCTATAATCCTCACAAGCCTAGACAACGCCATGGTAGAACTCAACATCCTAGTGTCTTTTGTGTCATTCCTAGAAACACTGCACCATATCCCCTAATCCTCAATCAAGTTCTAGTAGTAATACATTAAACAACATGGAATCTATTATTACGACTTAAAAGACCAAAAAATACAATAATATAAGGTTTGAGATAAAATACCTTAATGTACAATGATATAATGTCCAGGCTAAAATACCCTAAACTACAACACATAACATCTTAGTTTGTAAGGTTAGAAAATCTTGTAAGGCCCAACATATGGACTTTGAAAATTTTAAGCTACCTTCACCAAGCTAATTAGCTTTAAAAAAAGATAGATCACTCTCCCTCAAAAATATTTATTCTACCACATTTTCCTCTTGAAAAATATTTAATTTTAAGATAACTTGAACATATAAAACATTGAGTAACCTCATGATTGGAGGAAATTCATGAGAAATTATTGAGAAGAATCTGTTATGATTTTAATATTCAGATCCAGATATTTATGTTTACTTATTATTAAGAAAAGTATGGGAATGGTTGATGATTTATATAAAATCATATCAGTGAGGTGTCTTTCACATCATGAATGGAAAAAAACTTAACAACAACATATATATTTTTTAAAATCCCATAATTGATTGCATACAATAAAAGGAATCTTCATACTTCAGGGTATCTCCATGAATTTCATCAAAAATAAAATGTGTGTAGAAAATAAAACTACATTAATATACGATTGGATAATATAGGAATGTTGGAATGATTCTATCAAAAAGATTCAATTGAACACTAAAGTGTTTCTCACTTTGCCTCTTCTACGTCTACCCTAAGATGAAGATTCTTGAAAAAAGTTGTCATATCCACAACTATTTTTTAATTTTTTTATAAGGATGATGATTATGCTAATAGGTTAAACCCCCTAAGATATATTATTTCATTATATATCCATTTATTCACATTCTGTGAATCCATCTAGGATTAAAAATTATATTTAAACATGAATATTTTTTCCAATTCTTCAAAGGAATCCTCAATCTATTCGACAAGGGGAGCCTTATCATTAAGATAACACAAGCCCCTCTCAATGGTGGAAAAATATTTCAAAGTATAGATAATTTGTCTTATGATTTCATATAGTATTTTGTGATCAAATCCATCTCCCCCAAGTCATTATATATCTAATGAAGGTGTTACACTTGGTCACTAATATTTTTCAAATGAGTCTTAGTAATCAAGGTATGAATTTTTTGACAGATCTTCCTACACCATGTATGAATTTATATTTATAATGGGATGGTCATACCAAACTAAGGAATATCCAGTTTATCTTACAAGGGAATAAGAGAGGAGGCATCATATATACTACCCTCAATAGATGCATCACCTATTAATTATTCTGGAGGGGTGATTTCTTTAACATATTCGGTCCCACTATCGGGATATTCATCACCTAGCTGGAAGAAATTCCTAAAATTTGAACCCAATTCATAAATATACTACATCATTAATATGGAAAGAGGGACAATGAGGAAAATATATTATACAAAAAAACCAGTTGTCTTAGCACACCACCCAAATAGACTACTACCAATGCCTACGTAAAATCTTGTGTAAGAAATCCAAGAGTGTTAATAGATGGAAGAATGAACTCAGTGTCAGTGTCTTCACATGCCAACATCATCTAAAACTAAAAAATGATATTTGGGTGTCACTATCCTCATATACCATTTGAAGGAAGAGGATAGACCCTTTGGGTGCATACAAACTGATAAGAAAATCAATAATGTGTCTATGGCTCACAAATGATCATCACATTCATCATGGTTATTAGAAAAATGTCCTAATAAGAGATCTTATATGACATTTCACCATGAAAGATGGTTCCATTATCAATGAATGACCTATTATGTTCAAGATAAGGGGTGAAATAAAATATATTAGACTGAATAAACATATAAATAATCTATTCAGAGCCTAGTGACATGGCCCCAACCCTAGGTATGTTTAGTAACCTACAATAAGATAAGGCCCCAAGGATTCTAGTGGCATTATAATATTCATAGAAATGAGAATTCTCACTTATCCAACTAAATAAACACTAAAAAGTACTATTTATCCTATTGGTGATGATTCATTTTTGAAAAGGTTCCCAAGTGTTGGTAAGAGAGTGTAAGGGTCAATACCACCATATTAAGGAACTATTCCTCTACTGTTTTCGCTTCCATCACCAGTACAGTAACCCAGATTCCTAAATGTGTGTTCCAAGCTAGAAAATCCAACCATTTAGTAAAATATCCATAAATCCCATCTACATATAGTTTAGAGAGATATCTATATTCACTCATTATCCACATGATCTATGATCCCCATCTTTGAAAATTTACCAATACGAACCAGAACAATCATGAACCTATCGTGAAGGCACCGATGGGGGCGTATAACAATCCCTCTAGCTTCTATGTGACAAATGAAAATATTGATCCCATATTTTAAATAGATATGTGATTGAATATTTCTATCCATTTTTAACATTAAATTTATAATTATGAGCATATCCCTCACTATGTTTGGTATTTGCAAAGGGTCAAACAAAACATCTCTGGTAGGAGGGAACACATCAAAACATCTCTATGAGAGGGGGTATCCCACTATGTTGGAAAATATCATATAGGATAATTCCCACCTCACCATGTGAAATAATAAATGATTTTTTTCTAGGAGACCTATGAATCACTATTTCTCATATAAGATCCGGCTGGTGATAATAAAAAAATTGGGAAATCCATACTGCTTCATAAATATGAACAAAATTTAATAGGTCATTGAACTCTAAGAAGTTTTCCTTAACCCAAAATGGCCATCACAATTTCACATAAATGGTGCCACCATTATATAGATCCCTTTTTGAGCTCTATTTATTTCTTGGGTTGTTCCGAGAAGAGAAAAATATAGTCAAATAGATATGATTGATGGGATGGAGAGAGAAATAATACCCTTCAAGACCCAAGGGAATGTTATCCAATATATAAGATAACCACTGAGATAAAGCTATGAATAGTACACCATCTTCAACAATTGTTCTCTGAATATAGTCAAGATATGTTTACACCCAACATGACAGTAGATTGTAGTTTGGTGAAGGAATGAAATCATAATCCAACAAGACAAACCCTTATAGAGGAATACAATTTGATAAAGAATAATTCTAGATCATATATGCAAGAATTAATTTCAGAACCATGCTGTTATAATTCTCACGATATTGAGGGTCTACATTATAGTTTCTAGAAATTGTATCCCTTTAATTTTAGACAGTAGAGGATTTATTATAAGAGTCAGAATCTATCTGAAGAAAATTACGTGGTATTTTTCAGCAAGATAGAAATAAAATATTTCCAAAATAAATACATAAAATTATAACTACATCATGTACATCAAATTAATTATCAAGTAATTCAAAAATTACTTGAAGTATCCACGAATCTCTTGGTCCGTGAAGATCTCGTAGATAACATAAACCTACAAAACATTGTGCAATGACATGAACACTCCAAAAACTCATGGTCGCATGAAAATGACATCGTCAAACGAGCTACAAAATAGAAGAAAAAGATCATGAAATTGATCCAACAGATCCCATGAAACCTTAAAAGGCAGTTATGAATCACTATGCTTTATGTTTAAGAAATTACCAAAATTTAGGTTGTGGTTTATTCGAACAAACACCTTGTAAAAATAGATATTCAGAAGGTGTTCTCATGAGATGGTCTCAAAAATTGATCTCCTGATCAGTTCTTTTAGAAGGATCATATAAAATGGTTATGTGATAGAGATAGGGTGAATGATCTCTAATTAGTGAGGCAGCCAATTACTGAACCACCCTATACTCCCTTATTTATAGGTAATTCTATGAAATTCCAAACGTCGCATGATAGACCAAGCATCACCCAAAGGTGTAGACTGGTGATAGCACAAATGTATCATGCATACATTATATTTCCTCAGAAAATATACCTTATATTTACAGACAATTCTTCTAATGTGAGAATTTTTTTTACCTCTAAATGAGAATCAAAAAATTCAAAAGGGAATAAATACAAAATTATTGGTATTATTTTATTTGTAAATAAAAGGAAGAAGAAGGTGGAAAAGATCCCACAAATCACATGAACCCCCAGAATACATGTCATTGTGAGACCTTCATAAGGTCACATAAAAGATATATTCTAAATTTATGACCAATGGTAGATCTTATATATCCTCTTTAGCAAGTCCTTTAGCTTTTGTGGAGGTATCCCATTCAATCGTTGATCATGTGGTGGCTTCCAAACAAGCACCCTCAGGTCACTACAATTTTCAAGTGGAAGGTTCCTGAAAATCAAACCGAAAATCCATGGATAATAGGGATAAAATATCAAAATGCTGATATCCTCTTTTATCTAGAAAAATGATGCGACACACCACTTATGGGAAGAATAATTGTCCTTTGAAACACTAAATCAGACTCATGAGACCCCATGAACATGTAAAATGAATAAGGAAAAAACAAGGGGAAAATATGGAGCATCTAGTGGTCATAAACATCATGAGATGAACTCCTCATGGTTCTCAAGACACTAAAAACCTTTTTTGACATGTCCAGATCACCACACAAGAACCCACTAAGAATTCACCATTTCCACATGAAGGTCTTCATACATGTTCATGTGATCATCCCTCCACCTTCAGCTTTATAATGAATGAAAATGGTATTTCCCCTAAAGTTCTCATGCATCACTACAGGACCCTCGGTTGGTCATAAAATTCATCACCAATGGGGATAGTGATTTTCTTAAAAAATAATCAATCTAACTCACAATATCTCCAATACTTTGACAAATAAAATAATCAATTAAAAGACAAAAATAAGTAGGACTATTGTAGTTGTAATATTTATGGAACACTCTCATGTTCTCTGAAGGACCATAGAGAAATCCTTTCAGTGTGAAGGCACGATCTACTGAAGACCTCCTAAAAATACATCCTTTTCTAACAAAATATCATTGTCAAGGAATCTCATATCACACAAAAGCCTTTTATTAGGCACCCTGATCATACGAAAGTCCTTAGACATGTCAACCTGACAATATGGAAGTCCCTTGGCATGTATTTATGATTTTTCATGACCCATTTAATTAGCCATAATTCAATAAATGGGAAATTAAAATTATGGTCTCACAGTCACTGAAAATAATGGGATTCCTCCCAAATGACCTACATTTATAACTTGTCAAAACGCATGAAATCAAATCACTCAACTGACTCCAACCTAAATTTTCATGATATGTGTCGCACAAAGTAGTGACTAACCGGGGTGGTGATATCAATGGATCCTCCACACCAGCATAAAAAAATCATATTTGGATCCTTTCATCAGTGAAATCAAGAATTAGATAGGATTTCTAAATGTATATAATGTAATGGTTGGACTGTTTTATTTGATAGTAAAATACAGGGAACCACCTAAGTAGATCATGCGGCATGCATATGCACTTCACTTGACCAATCATAGATCACCTGAAGGACTTTGGGTAGCTTATGTCAAAGAAACCGCACATACCTAAATATTCACACTAGAGTTAAATAAATTAACACTAAAAAATCTATATCATATGTAATAAAATGATGAAAAAAAGAAAAAAACATGGGACAATTACATGAGGAACATATATGTTGATCCTCAAACACTTCTCATGAATCAACCATGTCATGAAAAAATTCTAGTACATGTCAACCATATCATGTGATGCTCTTTTGGTTTACTATTTGGATCATGCGATGTTTCCTAGGCATGTTAGATAAAGTCATATGGATCCATATATACATTTTAACCATGTCCCATGAAGACTTTTGGACTTTCCATCTAGACCTCACGATGATCTCTTGATATGTCAACCAAATCATAATGTGGAACCCATATACCTTAGCTATGTATCTTGATAGCATTTGTACATGTCAATTAGATTTCACGATGTCCTCTAGAAAAGCCATCTAGATCTTGTGATACTCTCAATGTATGTTAGCAAGCTCTTGAAACATCCTCTGGACATGTCATCCATCTTTCAAAATGACACTCAGACAAGTCAGCTAAGACATGAAGCACCCTCCATACATGTCACACTAACTCTCATAATTCCCTCTAAGCATGGTATCCATATTTTTCAATGACACTAGGGAAAGTCACATGAATCAAACAGTACTATCCAAGAATGTAATCTTATATAATTAAATTTCTTCCATGATCAATAAGCCAAGTCATACGATATCCTTTGAAAAGGTTATCCTTTGACATGTGATAGCCTTCAAACATGCCATCTATATTATGTGAAGTAACTCAAAAAATTTAAATGGATCCTATGATTGTCTTTGGACATGTCAGGTAGACATCATCCTATATGTCAAGATGAAAATCAAGTCATATTAGGAAGACAAGAAGACATAGCCAAGCAGGTATACCAAGACATGATAACCTTGTCCAACATACATACAAGGGAAAACATTGTGTGTAATCCATGAATAAGGGAATAATACGATATTTCCTACATATAAGGGATTCCTTAGTGTGTAATCCCTTTCCAGCAGTATAATATGGAATGCACCAAATATAAGTTCAACCTCAGTGTATAAGTTTTACCATAATAAACAATGAGAAAAATGATTCCTAACATAATCAGGATATGTAGGATGAATTCCTAAGGCTCGATCTCTATATCATTGCTTATGTGGGCTTAGGGAGTTGAAATGATAATATAATGTCATAATCCTCTATAAAGGTAAGGAAAACCTCAATGTGTAAGCCCTGATTAGCAACATAATATAATACATCCCACATATAAGGGAAAATTTAATGAGTAATCCCAAATCAGTGGAATATTATGTTGTGTCCCGCATATAAGGGAAACATCAGTGTGTAAGTACTAGCTTAGTGAGTTATATGAACTCTAATTCATAACATAACCAAGATACGTAAGATTACTTATAAAGGATTGAGCATCATATCAAACATAAAAAGGGTTTTCCCATGTAAAAGTATCACACCCATAAGCAGTGAGACTGATTATTTACAATATCTTGTTTCTCACAATTATCATAGCCCACATGGGATTTGGGAGTTGTATGGATCATATCATTCAAATCATAATCCTTTATAAATTTAATGGAAACCTTAGTGTGTATCCTCTAATCAATGGAATAATGTGAAATCTTCTATATATAATGAAAACCTCATTGTGTAATCCCAGACATAACAAAATTTGGTAACTATTATTCATTCCATAACTAGGATACGTAAGATTCCTTCCTAAGGCCTGAGCTTAAATGGGAATCATCTTCGACATAAGACTCACCATGTCTCTAACATTCCATCCATAAGAACCCAATATATTCCATGGGATGATAATACTTCCTCATCAACTATAGAATTGAGAAGTCATTGAAATGCGATGACTCTGATTCCTTTCATGACCATGATTTTTAAGACACCTTCCTAAGGCCCGAGTTCAAATGGGTATCCACTTCAATGTAATTCCCTCCATATATCCAACATTACAACCAGTAGGACCCAATAAATCCCACGGTTTAATCATCCTTACTCATCCACATGTTGGTTGAGAAGTAAATGAACTATGATAACTCTAATTCCTAGCATGACCAAGATACATAGGATGCCTTCCAAAGGCCCGAGATTGACTGGGAATCCACATTGATGTAAGTCCCACCATGCCTCATTCATTCCAACCATTGGGACCCAATATCTCCCATGGGATGATCATCCTTCCTCGTCCATTAGAAGAATGAGTAGTTACTAAACTATGATGATTATGATTCCTACAATAACCAGGATATGTAGCATGCCTTCTTAAGGCCCGATCTCTATATTAAGAATAAAACTGGTTATCCTAGAATGTAATCCATCCATCCATATTCAATGAGGATGATTTCTTACCATACCTTGTTTCTCAAACCAATAAGATATCAGTTGGTCCTAGGGAGTCAATATGATAACTTCATTAACATCATGAAACTCCCCTAGCTTGTTCAACCACAGTTTTTAATACGAGATCAATGGAATGATATAATTACCCAAAATACAAGGGTATATACCTTAGATAAATTATTAAGGGAATGAACTAAATATGGTAACACTGCTTACATTTATAACTAAGATACATATGGCGCCTCTTAGAGATTCGATCTCAAATAATAGGTTCCAAAGTGCCCATATATATGTCATTGTTATATTATTTTAAACTACATTTGATTAAAAAACTATGTGGGTTTTGATTCCTACTATAAAATATGATATGTAGGACACCTCATTAGGGATTAATACCATCCTCAAAATATTAACTGCCTCACTAGACAACACAAATCTCCTGAGTGAGTAGTTATATAGAATCATCATATAAAAATCTACCCACCACAGAGAAGTGGATGAATAACGACATATACATACATATAGATTCACCAAAAAGACACCCCTCTTTTGAATATAAAGAGACTTAACCTATGATCATTCCATTAGGGTAACCAGCCTTGTATAATGATTAGGAATATATTCTAAAACATCTCTTAAATATAAAATACATTCAAATAGTAGGAAATAATTCATCACAAAAGGCTGTGATGAGACTGACCTCTAATCATTTGGACCAATGTGATTTTCTAAGAATTATTATGTCAAAAACCCGAACTGACCTCCATCCTTTTGAAATCATGTATATACCCTGTTATAGATATGGGAATTGATGGAAGATTATATGAAAGGCTAAAAAATGGTGATCATGATGAAAATTATTTTGAAGAACATTTAATCCCCCATAATTAAACCATCAAAAAAAACCAACCACATATTTTTTAGGAAACAGTCAGGAAGAAGAAAAATCTTAGGAAGAAACACGTGCTCCAATAGGCAGATTAGAATCCATTATAATTATATTATCTCATTGATCTTATAATAATTTTAATTTATTATATATGGATATTAAATATGAATTTGAAATAGTTTTCTATTTTAGGAGTTATCTTTTTAAAAACTTATAGGTTTTTAAAATTCCCACATTCCAAAATTACATTTAAAACCTATTGAAGACCTCTATACCCTGAAATAATCTCTTAGGGGGTAGTTTGACATATAAAGTTCATTTCTCATGTTAAAATGATTTTATGTTGTTCTGGTAGACCCATATAAATTTAATAAAAATTATTTAAAAGATTTTTTATTGATAAAAATAAATGTAGATGATGTTATTTTTTATCAAAAAATATATAAACGTTTAATGATGTTTTAAAAATAAAGAAAACGTATTTAAAATTACCATGAAGTGGAATTAAATTTCATTATTTGTTTAAAAATTTATCAAATATATTTTTTAAATGTTCTATATTTAAAAAATTCCATAATTTAATTACTCAAATTATTTTGACATGAAAGTAGTATGTAACATGAGACTCCCATTTGTTGAAGTATAAAACTAAATTTGATAAAGTTGGAAAACCGGTTCAAAAAAAGATTTATAGAGGAATAATTGGATCATTATTTTACTTAACATATAGTAGACCATATAAATTATTTTTAGTTTGTCATTATGAAATATTTCAATCAATCCCAAAAGAATATCATTTAATGTTTTTCGAATTTATTTTACAACTTTTCATTGGGAATTCTACTTTATTCCTACTATTTAAAAAAAATTATTTAAATTAATACTCATAATTTAATTTTGGGGGGTTTATTTTAGATAGGGATATAACTTTTGGAGCATAAAATTTTTAGATTAACCATTATATTCTAGGTCTAGTGAAAAGAAACATTATAATTTATTATCAACTACTGTAAGACATTATATTGTAGCTAGTAGTTGTAGTACATAATTGTTGTGGTTAAAACACACATTAAAGGATTTTTGATTCAATTTTAATCATGTTCCAATTAAATTTGATAACATAGGGGATGTTAGAATATCTAAAAATCCAATAAGTCTCTAGAATAAAGAATATTTAGTTGACACATAATTTCTAGAGAAATCATACAAAAAAAGGTGGAATCCACTTATAAATTTTTTACATGAAAAATAAATTAGTAGATATATTTACCAATCCATAACATATAGAAAAGTTTGAAATCATTATAAATGAATTCGGATTATTTAATTTTATATAAATATTTATTTACTAATATATTATTAATAGTTTTGTAATTAATTAAATTAACATGTTTTTAACAAATGTTCATTTGACTATTCATATATTAAGTAAATATGTAATTTATATTTTACATAAAAAAAAGTGAATTCAATTTAGGGATTGAAATTCTAAACCCCTCAAAAACCTAACCATGATTTAAATCTTAAATCCCTATTAATAAAATCCTTTAAATTTGAAAGCCTTTGAACCCTAGTTTTCTAAAAACCTCATCCTTTGAAAAACATGGAAAAGTATAACAAATCTAGAGAAGGAACATCTAGTTTCTTCAAGAGAGCTAAAATATTGGGTAATACATGATGTGATCTTCTAGATAATGATGTGGATTTTGAACATTTTAATCTCATGAAGTTCCACTGAAGAATGTTATAGGCTATTATAGTTGGGAAATATGTATTAAATGAATGGAAAATAGAATATTTTTATTTGAAAATGATGTGAAATAATTCTATGAGAATGCTATATTTCAAATTTCCTAAAATGATTACCATGTTACCTCTAAATTAAATGGGAAGGAAATTTTTATCACTTTATTGTAAATCAAAATGATTCGTAAATACACTAATGAAATGAAGTTTCATTGTAGTAATAAATTATAGGATGATGAAAATATTATCCTTGAAGATAAATTTCATTTTCTAGTTGGAACTAAATTGATGAATAAAATATAAATCAAGTACTTAAATATTGATAGGAAATTCCTTGTGAATTTTCTACAAATGGGGATAGTTCCAAGGGAATTATAATTTTAGAAGATATTATTTCAAGATATGTATCTACTCTAAATTATATTATAGGAGGAGAAGGTCAGTATGTCATGATTCATGAACCAATATATGTATCATTTCACCAAGGGATCTATGTGGATAAATTTTTATCCTTATGGGTGATTAATGTCTCTATTCTATTTATAAATAGCAAAGATTATATAAAATCTATAGGGGTGAAGTGTTACGATAATTTAGTTATATTAGTCATTCTTTGAATAACATTTGTTTTTGAATGAAATTTTTCTAAGAAAAATATTTTATCCATCTAAAGAGAAGAAGATGAGGAAGAACAAGAAAATGTAGATACTACTCCTGAAACCCATCCAACTGAAACTGATGCTGGAAGTGATCCTATTGAGAAGGAGCTTCTTTAGAAATAGGCAGTAGATCTTGATAATCCTACTAAATTGGAAATTGTTTCTATATTTAAGACTTTAAGAGCTACTTATTATAATATTCCTATAGATTATGTCTGAGAGAATATTGTAAAAGGAAGTGGCATTTAGGGATAATGGAAATGAAAACATTTGATCTCTTGGACCATGTTTTTATAAATTTTTATCACCACCAAACATTCTACCAAGATCTATTGAAACTAAATACATATCAGATACTTTTAATGAGAATGTGAATGATACTATATTTTTCTAGGATGTAAGGTTTTTATTATTATAAGTATTTAATGAGTTTGGGACTACCAAATGGAAAAATATCATCTTAAAATTGATGTTTGGGAAAGTAAGAATTAGTTGTTTAGGTTAATGGAATACTCTATCTCCAAGACTGATTTCACTCATAAGATAGGTACTCTATCATCAAAAATTGAAATTATTAAATCCCATAAATCTGTTCAACCAGTGTAAGTATATAAGGAAGTGTTTGAGATTATAATAATCAATTGAGGTAACTGATGAAAAAACTCTATTTTAAAAACAAAATTCTATGATATGAAAATAATTATGAAGGATTTTCTGATATGTTGATTAATTTAGAATGGGTTTAGTATAATTCATATCAATCATATTTGGATGGTGTAAAACATATTTAACTACCAATATATTATCAAAGATGGATATTTATTGCATGGAGAAAAATAACTTTGCATAATTTTATTTTCTTAAGAGTCTTACCTACTCAATCTTAGAAATTTAATCGTATCTTTCAAAGAACATTTCTTTAGAAAGTGAATTGGTTGACTCACTTTAGTGTGACTTTGTGTCTCCCAAATCTCTTCAATAAATCAGAAGGGAATTTTTTATCAATGTTAAAGATTCTTATAATGAAGGAAAAAGTATCTTTTCAAATTTAATAGAGTTGAAGGTCACCTTGAATTCAAAATTCAATTTCATGGAACAAATTAAAATGAAATTAAATATACTCCTGATAATATACGGATTTCCTCTTTTTTAATTTCAATTATGCCTCCTGATTCCTATAATGGAAACGAGGTTGTAGTTCTCATTGAAAAATACTATAACCTAGGTTTTCCTAATGCATTCATGATGTTATCGCAATTATTAATCTTGAAATCAAACCGATCATATCTGAGGGAAATAGTTCTCACATTTCTATAATCCTATGTCACCCAAGAAAACATGAAACATGTTTTTATGGTATTGATTAACTTATGTGAGCATAAAATTACGGAGATGCTCGATACTCAAGAAATACAAAGTTGGTTTAAATGTCTTGAGAGATAATTCATGCTAAATTTTTCTCACAAATAATTTCATGAAGCAACCATAAAGCCTGATGTTGCGTATGGTATCCTACAGTTGGTTATGCATCACACCTTATTCAGGAACTACTACTCATCATACTTTATTATTTTTAGACCCTTCACTTTTATCTTCATCATCTTCCCATCCAAACCCAAATTCATAGATCAACTAATTTTTTATAGTACATTCAGATTTAAATGAAATTTGAATCCCACTTTCTATAATTTCTTCATTTGTTGTTCTATTTTATTTATTTACATATGAAATAATCCCCTATCTAAATTTTTTATTTGAATTTTTTTTTTAGAAAATTGAAAAATGTATTGATGTACATATCTTTTAATTTCAATTCATTAATATTTTATATTTATTATTTTTGGTTTGTTTATCATAAAAAGTGGTAGATTGTTAGACAATTTAATATTATTCCAACATATCTCAGATTATCCTATGTTTTAGTGATCCCAAAAAATATCACTTACTATACTAATGCATTTATCATGATCTATTTAAAAACATTTATTTAACATTTTAATTATTTATTGTGTTAGGAGATTCTATTTCAAAAAATGTCCACACATGTTCTCAGAAACATGCATAATAGTTGATGATTACATAAGGAAAACAATTATTACAACATTAATATTACACTTACATAGAATATTCATCATTATTGCTTCCCCATAATCATGGGTATGTAAAGAATATTAATATTTATGATTAATGAACATCATTTTTTACTTAGAAGAAATTATCCTTACATATGATATTTTATGTATACATAAGATAACTGATGTTTATATGAGGATATGATGGCCCTTATGATGTGCATTGAAGGATGCATATACATGAAATCCTTACACAAAATAACCCTTACACTATGTGTATGATTACATGAACTCATGACCATGTAGTAATCTAGGTTTAAACAAGATGACCCTCAAGTGAATGATGGATATACGGGGAAGGATTTTTATGCAGATATCGCTGTTTGAAGTAATTATTACCATTGAATATTTAATAGAAAATTTCCAAAGTGATTTACAAATATCGAGATTGGATATCGTAAAATAAGGTAAGAATTATTATTTTAAAGAAATAATTTTCAAAAATTTATACATATAATGGAACCATATTTTATGATTTTTGAATATGTTCGAGGTTGACCCTGGAAAAAAAATTATACATGAAATTTTAAAAGTGGATTTTTTAAAAAGGGGATTTTAAGAAACTGAATAATATATATTTAAGATATCCCTAGTTTACAACTTGAAGAAAAACTATTATTTACATATCAAGAAAAATATTTTTTTAATGAAAGATTATTTTATAAGATCTAGACTCTAAAGACATATTCTATCTCTAGAAATTATAAATCTATTAATAGTCCCTTCTATAATCTTTATTGTAAACAAATTTTATCGGCTACAAAAATTCTCAATGTTAATTTATCACTTCTTGTTTTGAGTGTGTGAAGGCTATGGATAATACTTTTTAATGGTTTCTCTACAAAATATATAATATTATGTAACTACATTCACTCATTTGGGGAACCCCTGGGAAAAGTGTTGGTTTCAATTAAAATAATCAATCTCATAGAGAAAATTGTTAGTGGAGTAAACTAGGGGATCTTTGTTCCTTGAAATGCTATAAATTCCCTATGATTTGATTTTTATCTATTTTTTTATTTATTATACATATTATTTAATAAAAAATTAACATGTTTCAAGTTATTCAATGAGTGTTTTTATTTGGGGTTATTTTTTTAACTCAATCCAGCCCCTCTAGAGTCATTATCCGATTTTACGAGGGAAAAACGCCCGATTTTATAGTTTCTTTATTTCATGTATGAATTCATTTCATGTATTGAATAAATAGTGATCTAGGGTGTGGTTTATATTTTCTCATTATGGTTAAAAACGTTTTGTTTGATCCCCTATGAGACCCATCACATTGTGCCTCTATAGTATTTGGGTGACCAAAAGGTGGAATAAAGACACTAATTTTTACCAAAAAAATAGATTGATCGGAATATTTAGATTTCATAGAACATTTAAAAATCACTCTGATGAAGTTAAATATGGTGCGAATCATGGTTTCATCACAGTAATTTGTGGGTTTCCAAAGGCTGTGTATGAATCATCAGATGGTTTCATGAGAATGACTACACATTCACTAGAAGTTATGAATTGATAAAGATTTTTCTATGGGAAATTAGGGGTTTGTAAGTTCAAGAGTATTTCCCCCTATATATTGAAATGTGGTGGAACTATTTTTCTATCTAAGTCACAATATAATGGCTGCGTGGGACCACTTGTACACATATGTGGAATTATGATATAATCGATTAGTTTAATGGGATCATATTAAGATCATAGGTAGCTAAAAAACCCCATGTAATTGCTAATGAATCATCAATGAATTAATGTGGGGGGAATTAAAAATAAAAACATACCTATATCACACATTCATTGGCCAACATCTTTAAGGGAAAATATTGATTACGATCACTAAATAATCAAAAAAGGTTTCCCACCTTCAAGGGGGCTACACCAACCTTAAATTCCAGATTGTATCTAGAGGACTCCCATACACCAAATAGGTTCTAGGATTATCACTATATAATGAAAGATGATATAATAACAATATATATACATCAATATCTGTTAAGTCAACTCGTACACCAATAATAGGTAACCATTCAATTATATAGGAATCCTTGATGCTCTCCATTTAACGAAGAGTGTCAACCTATCAAATGTATCAGGTGATATCCAATATAACTCGTACATTACATATCATTCTATTTTTATTCATTTAACACTTATATTATTGTGTGAAATTCCATAAATTAACTAATGAAAAAATACAATAGGGACATGGAAGATGCTTTCATCTCATGAAAATGATATCATGAGCTAATTATCTAAAACCCCGTGGGATAAATTTAGAATCCATATACTGTATTATGAAATCAATATAATATAGGGTATGATAAAAATATCATTAATATTATTCCATATAAATTATAAGTATCTATAAAATATGTCTTCCCCTTTTAATGCATGCCCATATATCTCTAACTTTCACTAAAATCCCAAGAAACCATTATATAATAATTCGTAGTAACTTTTTTGAATCTATTAAAAAATCTTATATATATGATTTATCAAAAAATATTTTTTTGCAACAAACACATTGTCTACAACTTAATCCTTACCCAAAGGTTTATCTTTGTAACCCCGCGAGCCTTTTTATTATTAGGAAAAATAAATATATAATCCACATTTCATCAATTAAAAAAAGAGTGGCATCTTGCAAAGAACCAATGCTACTCAAGCAACTAAGGGGTGTGATGTGGTCCCTATTAACCATACTTAAATCTTATAATAATATATACACAAAATGATATATCAGATAAATTGTTTGTATACTAATATAATCCCTTTCTCATGAAATTTACTGATCACTATTAACATAATAATGTTAATCTAGTACTGGTTATCTCATACATTCTTGATTATCTAAAAAATACTAACATGGTCAATGAATACATCAGATATCATTCATATTCTGTATAATCACATCACGTAGAACCCAATCAATTAGATGAAAATATCATATATGACTCAAAATAGAATGACCATGTATTTCCTTGGTCTAATTCAATTATGGTTCAGAAGTATGTTCTCATTATATGAGTACAAAAACTACATATTGGTTGAGATCATACTAAAGATATTATTAGAAACATATCTAACTACCCCTATTTTTTAGTCGATAATATCTTTCATATGAAAGGTATCAATGTATGAATGTTTTTATAGAAACTCATACTTTTCATTCATAGATATTACGTCTTAATAGATGAATATGCATTAAATGATATTAAAATCGATCCAAGAATTGTGTATTTATGGTGACATTATACTATTGGATAAATAAATGCTTTTTCATACGAGATCTAAATCACATCTCACTAATTTCATCATAACTATAACCCTTCTTATACCAATCATCATTAAAACCATATTTTCATAACATGGGTAAAGGGAACACACGAAAGGGTGATATCTAATCTTATGTAATGATAAACAAAGTAGATATCCATGAAATATTAAAAATGACCTGAGAATAATAGTATAAGATCATGATCTTAGTATATTAAAAAAATTACCTACATTTAAAATGTCATAATATTGAGTCAAGAAATAAATAATGGTAGTTAATAAGACATGAATCATAAATTTTCCAAATAAAATGAGCCATGACAGCTTAACATTGAAATATTTCATAAGTTTTTCACATAGAAATAATCATGGAAAAACATTTTATTGTTCATGGTTCATTCAAAATACTATCATAGTTGATTAGGTTCACTCCCCATTCTATCATATCCTTCATGATGGTCCAATCCCCATAATATGATAGTGGATAGATTCTCTTACTTTACTAGATTCACTCCCCATTCAAATTATTATTATCTCATGAGATATCCATATTTCCCAATCAATTGGAGGGATATATAATTTTGGGCCTACCGATCACATAATCATAATACATTCATATGTGTACCATATGATCATAAACCATTCATCATATATCATAACCCATGGAAAGGAAAAACGTTTCAAAAACATTTCAAATTTTCAACAAAGTATAACCTGTAGAAAATAAATAGGTTTTAAAAATGTTTCATCATAAATAAATTAACCTATGGGAAATAAATTGGATTCATAGAATCATAATTAAATCATTATCATAATAAGTCATCCAAATAAATAATATAAAACAAAAACAAAACCAATGATCATAAAATTCATTATTAGTGGTTATATGGATTTTAATGATCCATTTCACAACAAAGATTCTCACCGCAATCATCATCACCCACTACTGGAAATTAAACCTTTACCACTAGTTTGAAACCATTTTTAAAGGCTTAAAAACCATTGTTATACTATATACCAATAGTTTGGCAAACCGTTGGCAAGTAAGTCATGGCAGTAGCCCATTACCAACAGTTTTTGTAAAACTGTTGGGAAAGGCTGGACGAACACATCACTATACCAACGGTTTAGTAAACCATTACGAAATGCTATTTGTAAAGATCATTTCCAACAGTTTTATAAACCATTGGAATTGCTGGAGGAATACAACATTATACCAACGGTTTACTAAAACCATTGGGAAATGATGATTGTAATGAGTATTGCCAACAGTTTGTAAAACCGTTGGCATTGTTGGAGTATTTAAATATTTTACCAACGGTTTACTAAATCCATTGGTAAAAATATGTACAGAACTATACCAATAGTTTAGTAAACAATTGGTAAAGTGTATTACCATAATTTTACAGCACCTAAAATCCTATACTACTTAAAAGCAAAAAAAAACAACTGATATAGAACACAAAATCACTTAAAAACATGATACTACTATAACCATGGAATGTACCATAATTATAATCATGTATATAAAGCCAATTACCCTATACAATATATAATTCATAATTGAATTCTTAATTGAATGCATGAAGAATGAATTATGTAATGAATTCTGAATTATGAATCAATAACAAGAACAAAATTAATTATATTAAATACAGAATTTTTAATTCTATATAACTCATATAAAATATCCAACATGTTTTTTATATATTTTTCAATTAGAATAAGGGGGTATCTGGCTAATTATAATTTTCTCTCCTGGGTGTTATGTGAGATGAATCCCCATCATGGGTAGTGGGTATGAATATTCAATTATGTCTTTGTTATTGGGTTCCCAAAGGGACATTGGTTAGGACATAGAACCCACTGTTTGAGGATGGGATTAAGGTGATCCATGGGGCTATGGTGTCACCATATGTATTCCTCACCACTGCGGTATTTTTATGAGACTTTGAAACTTTTTTTTCAATAATCTATTTGTATCCTTGTGACCAATTTTTTATATGGTTTTCTTGAGTGTTCATAGGTTTCATATGAAATCACTATATGATATTTATTTGTTACATGTTATTGTATAGAATGAACGACCTGTGATTGAGAATTAGAACATGAGTGTTAGTGCATGTTCGTGATGGGATGTCGAGACTCATTCCTACTATAATTCATGTTTTTCTATATATACTATGACCAATTGTGTTTCAATATATGCCTTGTGAGTATTTTCTTCTAATAATGTATGACCAATAGACCGTATTTTATTTTTTATCCCTAAATTTCAAGAATCTATGTGTAGCCTTGTGATGATTTTCCGTATGTCATTTGTTTTTTTCACTTAAAATGTTTTCTATTACAAAAAAAGTGAGACACTTTGAGTGATACTAGTCACACTGTTCCTCAGATTGAGATGGGGTTGACTCGTACCCATCACAAATGATCCATGGATCATTCGACATGCATTTGACTGTTAAACGATTGTTTTGGCCATTTACGACACACAGAGTGCATTTTTGGCCACCGCTGTAACACGACACCTTAGATTGACATGCCATCTGGACAAACATTTCAAAATTAACCCACCCATTGTTGTTGTCCGATTTCATGGCATTCCGAAGTCGTTCGGCTGGTTTCAACCATCCCACACATGCTTTTCAAGTGCGCCGACAACCTAAAAAACACATATCCAGTCGTCCCATGCAAATCACGCGTCTGAATGATGTGTTGTCTCCTCGTACACCTCGCAAATAAGGATTATGGTGTTTTAGTGTGATTTCAAGTCATTGTGATGTCGTTCGTCATGCATTTGACCATTAAACACATGTTTTGGCCATTTACGACATGTGGAGTGGGTTTTCAGCCATCGCGGTCACACGACACCTCCGACTAACGTGTCGTCTGGACAACCATTTCACAATTCACCCACCCTTTGTTGTCATCCGATTTCATGACATCTTGAGGTCGTTCTGTCAGTTTCGACCACCCCACGCATGCTTTTCAAGCATGCAGAACACCTAAAAACACATATTCCGTCGTGTCGTGCAAACCACGTGTCCGAATGACAAGCCATCTCATCGTACAGCTCAAAAATAATAATTAGGATGTTTTCGTGTGATTTCAAGTCATTCTGATGTTGTTTGGCATGCAGTTGATTGTTAAACGCTTGTTTTGCCCATTTTCGACACGTGAAGTGAGTTTTCGGCCCCTACGGTCACACGACACATTTGATTGATGTGTTGTCTGGCCAAAAATTGTACAATTCACCCAACCTTTGTTGTCGTATGATTTTATGGAATTCTGAGGTCGTTCGTCCTGTTTTAACCACCCCCACGCACGCTTTTCAAATGCTCTGAACCCCTAAAAACACATATTCAGCCGTGCCATGCAAACCTTGTGTCCAAATGATGCTCCGACTCCACATATAGTTCAAGAATAATAATTAGGGTGTTTTCGTGTGATTTAAATTCATTCTGATGTAGTTCGGCATGCATTTGACCGTTAAACGCAAGTTTTGGCCATTTACGACATGTAGAGTACGTTTTCGGACACCGTGGTCACACGACACCTCCGATTGATGTGCCGTCTACCTGACCATTTCCCAATTCACTCACCCTTTGTTTTCGTCCAATTTCATGGCATTCCGAGATCATTCGGCCGGGTTTGACCACCCCACGCATGCTTTTCAAGCACACCGAACACCTAAAAAACACATATTCAGCCGTGCCGCACAAACCACGGGTCTGAATGATGTGACTTCTCCTCTTACAGATCATGAATAATAATTAGTGTGTTTTCCTATGATTTCAAGTCATTCTGATGCCGTTCGGAATGTATTTGACTGTTAAACGCATGTTTTGGCCATTTACAACATTTGGAGTGCATTTTGGCCACCGTGGTCACACAACAGCTCCGATTGATGTGAAATCTGGCCGACCATTTCACAATTCACCCACCCTTTGTTTTAGTCCAATTTCATGGCATTCCGAGGTTCTTTGGCCAGTTTCGACCACCCCACACACGCTTTTCAAGAATATCAATCACCTAAAAAACACATATTCAGCCATGCCGTGTAAACTGCTCATCTGAATGTCATGTCGTCCTCTCTTACATCTCACGAGTAATAATTAGGGTGTTATTGTGTGATTTAAAGTCAATATGATGTCGGTTGGCATGCATTTGCCCATTAAACGCATGTTTTGGCCATTTATAACCCGCGGAGTGCATTTTAGGCCACCGCGGTCACACGACACCTTCGATTAACATGTTGTCTGGCTGACCATTTCAAAATTTACCCACCCTTTGTTGTTGTCCGAATTTATGGCATTCCGAGGTCATTCGGTTGGTTTTGACCACCCCATGCACGCTTTTCAAGTGCGCCGAACACCAAAAAACACATATCCAGCCATTCCGTGCAAAATGCACATCTGAATGATGTTTCGTCTCTTTTTACAGCTCACAAATTATATTTAGGGTGTTTTTATGTGATTTCAAGTCATTATGATGTCATTCGGCATGCATTTGACTGTTAAACGCATGTTTTTGCCATTTACGACACACAGAGTGCGTGTTCGACCACTGTGGTCACACGACACCTCTACTTAACATTCTGTCTGGCCGAACATTTCACAATTCACCCACCCTTGGTTTTCATCTAATTTCATGGCATTCTGAGGTCCTTCGGCCGGTTTCGACCATCCCACGCATTCTTTTCAAGTGCGCTAAACACCTAAAAAAGATATATTCATCAGTGTCGTGCAAACCACGCGTCCGAATGACGTGTTGTGCCCTCGTACAACTCAAGAATAATAATTAGGGTGTTTTTGTGTGATTACAAGCCATTCTGATGTCGTTCGGTATGCATTTTATCGTTAAACACATATTTTGGCCATTTACGACACGTGGAGTGAGTTTTCGGCCACCACGGTCACACGACACCTCCGATTGACGCGCTGTCAATCTGAGCATTTTAAAATTCACCCACCCTTTGTTTTTTTCTGATTTACCATCATTCTTAGGTCATTCGGCTGGATTCGACCACCCCACGCATGCTTTTCAAGCGCGTCAAACACCTAAAAAAACCCATATTCGGTCTTTTCGCACAAATCGTGCATCTGAATGATGTTTTGTCTTCTCGTACAGCTCAAGAATAATAATTATGGTGTTTTCGTGTGATTTCAAGTCATTTTGATTTCGTTCGGCATGCATTTGACCGTTAAATGCATGTTTTGTCCATTTACGACACACAGAGTGCATTGCCGACCATCGCGGACACACGACATCTTTGATTGATGTGATTTCTGGCCGACCATTTCACAATTCACCCATTCTTGGTTGTCTTCCAATTTCATGGAATTATGAGGTCGTTTGTCTGGTTTCGACCACCCCACGCATGCTTTTCAAGCACGCCAAACACCTAAAAAGCACATATTCTATCGTGTCGTGCAAAACGTGCGTCCAAATTACATTTCGTCTTCTCATACAGCTCAAAAATAATAATTAGGATGTTTTTGTGTGATTTAATGTCATTACGATGTCGTTCGGCATGAATTTGATGGTTAAACGCATGTTTTGTCCATTTACGACATGCAGAGTTTGTTTTCGGCCACTGCGGTCACACGACACCTTCGATTGACATGCCGTCTGGCCGACCATTTCACAATTCACCCACCCTTTGTTTTCGTCTGATTTCATGGCATTCTGAGGTCATTCAGCCAGTTTTGACCACCCCAGGCATATTTTTCAAGCGAGCCAAACCCCTAAAAACACATATTCAGCCGTGTCGCGCAAACCGCGCATTCGAATGTCGTGACATCTACTCATAGAGCTCAAGAATAATAATTAGGGTGTTTTCGTGTGATTGCAAGTCATTCTGATGTCGTTCGGAATTCATTTGATTGTTAAATGCATGTTTTGTCCATTTACGATACGTAGAGTGCATTTTTGGCCACCGTGGTCACACGACACCTCTGATTGACGTGTCGTCTAGCCGACCATTTCCAAATTCACCCACCCTTTATTGTCATTCGATTTCATGGAATTTCGAGGTTGTTCATCCCCATGCTCATCGTTGGCCCCATCCTCTCCCTCGGCCCCATCCTCGCCCTCGTCCTCATCCTCATCCTCGCCCTCATCCTCTTCATCATCCTTGTCATCACCAGGAACATCATCATCTAGAACACCACTAGAACTACCACCTGGTTCATTGGATAATGCACCCATTGATGACATAAATCTCTGATAAGCCGCGATGGCCTCTTGTGGGAGTGATGAAGATAACGCTTTCATCAGTTTCATAAACTCTTTGTCCGTCGTTTGAACTTGTATTTTCAACTCGATGACCCTTTTATCAGAATTTTGTTGCATGATCCATGACCTATTCCAACTCGGTGGTACTAGAATGGATACCTGGAGAGGACTAATACCTCTTCGGGACTATATTCTTACCAGGCCGGTAGTGTACTCGACCAGAGTTCTCCTCTCCCGAAACCTGATATAAATGATCATGTGGCCCTAAATTGTCAGGCCCCTGAGCATCAAGGGCCTCTAAAGAATCCTGTTATAAATATTAATAGATTAATAAATTTCAAAATAGATATTAATCTTTTAAATAAAAAAATTAAAACTTACAATATTTTCTTGTGTTGGTTCATTAACCAAAGTTCCATCTTTCTTTCCTTCTACTCAAGAAAAACAATTTTTCTTGAGGGATACATCCTTCAATATTAAATTTGTGCTTCTGTAATGACATTGAAATAATATAAAGTGAAAGTATAATAATATATTCAATATTCAATAAATCACATAATTTAATTATGGAATAATAAAAAGGGAAAGTACTAAAGAAAAATTATAAAAAACTATATTGTATCGGCTGCCTCTCATGATCTGACATAGTCGTGTACCCCAAAGTGTGGAGGTATTTATTTGAATCAATGTTTTTTTTTTGTTTTTTTCATAAGATTCCTAAATAATGTTTAATAATAAATTAGATAATATTAATGAAAACTTGAAAACTGTCATTTAAATACCTCAAATGGGATTAATACCTTAAATTTTCTAGTCACCCAATGGGTAATCATTTGGTTATATTTCTCTATCAGGTAGTCACCCACGATAGGTAATATCTCCAACTCCATTCCCACTCTATCACACCAGCCAACATACAACTCATGCTTAAAAGTTCTCCAAATCTCTCATAGCTCCTTTAAATGCTCTGGTCGTGCACCTTCTTCATCAGGGATGTTATACCAAATTTGACACTCAATAGATTAATTCATATAAATACAAAAATTACTACATTAAATTGAATATATTTTTACCTATATTTGTGCCCACACATTATCCTTGACTTCGTGTGGCAGATGTCTCCAAGAGAGAGGGCTCACTGGAATGATGTTGTAGTATTTGGATAGCGTCGCCAAAAAAACCCCGAAATTCCAGTCCATATTTATCAATCACCTGTCCATCATCATTGTATTCAACCATAAACTGTGTCTGGCGGTTCCATACAGCACACAAGCGAGTACACCCACTCCCCCGTCTCTTATTAGTAGATGAATGTGTTATTAATGAAATAAATATCAGTTCAAGTTATAATAAAAATAAATTTTGTTATAATTTTTTTTAGAGTTTTATATATATACCAATGGTAGTCCGATCAATGGGCATCATTGGATGTGTAGAAGCTGAAAGAATATCCTATACAAGTGGAGTGTCCCTCAATGTACGCTCCTCATCCATATACTGTGTCAGAGCAGGAGTCGAAGAAGGTGGAATATAAAAGCCTGGAGATAATGAACCGGAAGAAAAAGTTGATGGCACAGACGTCTGTCCAACTAGTAGTGTAAATATCGGAGGCCTAAATATCCCATGTGTTCTTAAAGACACACCAAGATCAGAATGGGGCGTCGAAGATACGTTTGTGGTAGGGGCATAATCCAATCGGGTACGACCGGTGGATCGTCTAACTCTCTCACTATGTTCCCTCCTACCACCGTCCTCGGTACCGGGACCACCAGATGGTCGTCTAACTCTAACACCACCACTTCCTACCACCAGCCTCTATGGTGGGAGAAATATCAGGCTCCTCATCGGATATCTCTAGTCTAGTGGGTGGATCCTGAAAAAATGATTAACATAAAAGTAAACACATGATATTATAAGTTATTGAAATATATATATATATTAAATTAAATACTCAAAATAGGTATGAGTAGAAGAATGCCCATCTATGTCATGCGATGATTATTTTTTGTCATCTTTTTCCACCACCTCTCTTAAATGGGTATCATTTCCTGTAATGAAAACAAATATAGAAGTAATTTGAAATTGATAACTAATGTGTAACCCAAAAAACAAAATATAGAAAAACCATTTTAATAAAAAAAACATAACGAAATAGATGATTTATGGTGGTTTGAAGGTAAGTACTATAATAAACACTCAGAATAATGTAGGTGAGACATGTAGGTGAGATCATGACTGTATGATTCTATATATTTCCCACCACAAATTCAGGTTCACAATCAACTCTATAAATTTAGCTATTGGAGTCATCATAAGTAATAAATAGAATGCTTGCAATTGTAGTAGGTATAGTGTCAACTTCATCATCACCATCATCAAAAACATGTTTGGGATTTACTTCAATAATTACACCGAATTTATGATGACGATTATCTTTGACATAAAAAACTTGTTTCACCATTAATGCCAATACATATGGTTCATCAGTGGCAAGAGTGCGAGTCATGTCAATAAATAGAAATCCAAAATCATCAATAAAGGTGTATTTCCTTGTCATTGTATCAAACAATTGACATTTCATCATCGTGAATCGACTATTCGAGTAATGATCCAAAATTATAATTTTCTCTATAACTCCATAATAATGTACATTTTCAGAACGAGTTCTATTATCTAATGAACTGGCATAATAGTATGTTGTTGCAGTTATCATAACACCATCATGTTCTGTTCTCATGTTTCTTTCTCTTTCAGTGATAATAAATTTGTATCCATTGATCACAAGTGATTTACAAGAAAAACCCATGGTATTAGGACCAAAATCCAAAGCTCTTATTTCCTCATAAACAGATCCTCAATGAAAATTTAATACCTGAAATATAAACAAATAGTACAATTAATTAAATATTATTTTTATTTAGATATTACAGAAATATTTTTACATTCAATTTCAACCATACAGAAAACCATTTGCTATGAAAAGACTCTTCCCTTCTCAAAGATAAATAATGATGCTTTCTATATATCAATTCGTTATGTACCCTTTAGATAAAAATAATAATATTTTACCAAATATTTAAAATTACAATGTTAAGATAAGAGATTCATGTACAATTTACTTACTTGATATAATCATCAAACAAATCACAATTGAACAACACTGTGCGACGTGCCATCTCTCGCTCTTCAAGGATTAATGTTGTCAATATATATGATCTCAGAATTCCTCCTGTCTGAGGAAGTGATGGAAAACTGGGTTCAATTTTCGCATACTGTTCTTCTTCATTTCTCATTGGTCTATTTATTCTCGTAGTAAGATCATACAAATACATTGAGTAGAAATCCATAAATTCTTGAGCCAAGTAACTGTTCATAATAGAACATTCGGGATAATTTCTGTTCCGAAATATTGATTTCAATGTAAACATTTTTATTTCAGTTGGATACATCGAACAGAAAGCAATGGGTCCTACAAGAAGTATTTTGGTCCAAATATAGACTGTCAGATGCAACATGCATGTAAAGAATGTTGGAGGGAATATTTTCTCAATCTCACAAAAAATTAATGGTGTCTCAGCCAACAATTTATTAAAGAAGGATTTCGAAAACCTCTTAGCACAAATATCTCTAAACAAATACCACAAACAAATAACTGAGACTCTAACATTATTGGACAAGAGATGAAAAATTTATATTGTAATCAACACATGCAAAAGAATGTGATAATCACGAGTCTTTAAAGATTTCAGCTTGAACTCATTTCTATTGACCCATTTTGATATATTTCTTGAATATCCATCAGGAACTTTAATAGTCTCTAGCACTTCCAGAAATTGATTTTTTTCTGCAGGTGTCATGACATAAGAAGCACATGGAAAATTCCATTTATTTTCACAGATACAGATAGGATACAATTCTGGTCTGATCCCTCAATCTACCAAGTCATGCTGAGATCGTAAACCATCTTTTTTCTTCCCATTGACATTTAAGAAAAATTTAAAGCAACATTTCACATATATTTTTTTCAAGGTGAATTATGTCTATGAAATTATGTAACAAGTTGGTTGAACAGTATGAAAATTCAAATAATATAATATTCTTCTTCAAATTATAACAGGTATCATTGGAAACATTTTACCTCTTTCTAGATTTTATTACACCATTCCCAAATAAATAAATGAAATATTTCAATTTATTATGAAAATCGGTTCTAGACATACGCTGATGTGGATCGTCAGTCTCCATGGTATTGTCAAATCTTCAACGATTGTTTATATATGGATGGTTCTTTGCCAAGAATCTTTGATCTCCCATAAAAATAAAACTAAGATGATATTTTATTATTCTCGATCGAGTATTAATCATACAAACAGGACATGAAAATTTTCCTTTTGTGCTCTATCTAGACATCATTGCATAAGCAGTAAAATTATTTATCATCCACATAAGCACAGCACACATCTGAAATATGTCTTTAGAATAGGAATCGTATGTGGGCACCCCCACATACCAAAGAAGTTTAAACTCTTTTATTAAAGGTTGAATGTATACATCTATATCATTGTCGAGATCATAAGGGATAGATAGAAATATTCTTAAGAAAGTGTAAGTATTTTTCATACACAACCATGGGTGAAGGTTATTAATGTATATGAAAACTGGCCATGTGTTGTGCGAAGTAAGCATATGCCCAAATGGATTAAAACTGTCACTTGAAAGACCCAGTCTCACATTACACATGTCAGCTACAAATTCTGTATATCGAGCATCAAATCTCTACCATGAAAATCCATCTACAGGGTGAACCAACTATTCATTATTCTTTTTTGTCTCGGTTTCATGCCATCACATTTTTACTGATATTTCATCTGATATGAAAAGGTTCTGTAATCTAGGGATCAATGGAAAGTGACACATTACTTTTTGTGGAACACAATATGGTGTTCCATTATCTTTTGGATTCCATCGGGAGGTTCCACATTTGATACAATCATTTATTTCAGCAGTTTCCTCCCAAAATATGTTGCGATCATTTGGGCAAGCATGAATTTTTTATGAGAATCCAAGTTCATCAACTATATTCAATGCTATATAGTGGTTTGAGAGAATATTTGCATCATCTAGAAGTAATCCCTTCATGATGGTTAGAATGTAACCATTTGTAATATTTAAAATCACATACATAGTTTTCCCATGAAAGAATCAGATTAAAAATTACAACTTTTTCATTTTACCACATTTCCGATATACTGGAGTCGTCGCAATATCATTTAAATTTTTCACCCTATCAACATCATCATTTTCATTGGACGCATAATGTGTGATTGGATACAAATATCATTGGATGGACACCCTTTCCTTCTCATGATGCCGAATAAATGGAAACTGATCATATATCAAACTCTCCAATTCAGTCTTGTCATTTGGATCATCATCATTTTGAGATTCCATTTTCTCTCTTTTGTGATGCAACACATAATAGTTTGTTTGGAAAGAATATTTTTTTATTTGATAGCTAACTGCTTCACGACTCAAACAAGGTCTTCCAACACAATTAGAACATTGGTAGTGTATGCGACCACTATCTTAAGCCTTGTCAAATGAAAAATCTAGAAATCTGTTCAAATTATTTTGAAAATCGGTTGAAATACGATCAATTTTGTACATCCAACTTCTATCCAATATATACAAAAATTGAAATAACTGATTTCAAAGAAATTAAAAAATATTGAAGTTCAATCAAAAAAATATTTGGGTATATGACAATTTTTTACTTTAAATAAAAGTGTAACTGACACATTACTCTATATGAGAATAATATTAAGAAATGAAACAAAATAAAATGTATATAAGAAAATAAGATACAGGTTGGTAGGGTGTATTCATTGAATCATGGCCCAACTGATTTTGGAGAGGGAACTTCAATAGTTATGGGTATGGATTTGATTAGAAACACCTATAAAAAGTATATCCAGGAATTGAGACGTCCCAAACCAGGATGCCACTCATTAGTGACCCAAACCCATATGGCAACTCATTGGAGAGGGACCTTCAAGTTCTATTGTGTTTTATCTCACATACAAATTGTGATTTTTGGGATGTCCGGGGTCCAGGGAGGAGTGTGGTGGGATATCTAGGGTCTATGGAGGAGGGTGGGGGTTTTCTAGGTTCCAGGAAGGAGGGGGCATGTCCTAGGTCCAAAAATGTGGGCGGGGGCTGTCCGGGGTCCAGGGAGGAGGGGGGTTGTCCAGGAAGGAGGGTGGGGGGATGTCTGTGGTCCAGGGAGGAGGGTGGGGGGGCTGTCCAGGGTCTAGGAAGGAGGGGGTTGTCTTGGGTCCAGGAAGGAGGGGGGTTGTCATGTGTAATTGGGATGTTTTCATAACCTCATTTGGACAAAAAAACTTTTCACCATAATGGATTTCCAATGTATATTTACATGGATAACCAAGTCATGTACTACGTGTACATTCCCATGTACATTTTCGGGACACTAGATTATCGTAGACAGCATGTGAACCGTTATACACACCATGTGAACCCTTATAACATATCGTCATTATTACAACCATTAATAAAAACTTATTAAACAACATCACTTGTCAAATATAATCAAATTGAACATAAATCAATAATAATATTGGATATATCAAGTAAAATGAAGTCATACTATCTTAAATCCTAAATGAACACCCACAACAATGATTAATGACCACAAAGCTCCCCTTTCGGCCAAATCAAAAGTGAAAACAAAAACACATAGTTGGAGAAAACAACTTCATTTGTGTGAAGAATAATAATCACATGGTCCTCTTGATATTTTAACCACAGAGTCATGATTTTCGAGATGAAATTGTATCCATGAAACCATGTGAGAAACACGATTCAATACATGTGTACATTTTCTGATTTTCCCTAGCATTTTGAGGAACCCCAAATCAGTGAAAATTCTCATTATGTTTTAAAATGATGATTGAATAACTCATGTATGATGTTTATGGAAGAATGATTAATGGTTATATTAGGAAAACTAGTATTTATTAATATTGTGAGTTTGACATTCTGTGAATTAGTTTCATGAATAATGAAGAAGTACTACATGGGAAAAGGATTGGTCCCACTGAGAGTTCCCTTTGTAGATATTTTATTCATAAAGAACATTGGATTTTACAGTTAAGTATTTCTTATTTATTCTGTGAAGAATAATTAGGGACCACATACTATTTTGCAAAGTTCACGAAGATACTCTATATGTTCAATTGTGAAAAGCATTGTTATTAATGGCGCACACCATGGTGCACCATCAAGCCATTGTGTGCGCCAGGAAGCCGAGCACCATGCAATGGGTTCACAATAGCTCATCTGAAAAGGCACTCAGGGGCGCCTACAAGTGTGTGAAATGGCGCATAGTGGTGTGGTGCGTGCAAATGCACCAACATGTTCGTGATTAAAAAATACCTCAAAAAAACCTCAAACAACGACCTCCACCATCGCGCAACACTATCCTCTTCCCGTTAGAGCCGCATATCAGCCCATGCCAAAACAAGTCGAGTGGTGCGACCTAGTCGTCTCCCTCGACAACTACTTCTATACAGAACGATGATGACGACCTGACCCTCCACGTCCAGGGAAGGCATACACACTCACTCCTTGTCTGCGAACCGAACCCTAAGTAGTAATTTTTATTATTTAATTTTATTTATTTTTTTAGTTTTTTTCCAGTTAATATTGTCTGCCTCTTTTCCTGTCGAGGGGAACTTTTACTTTTTTTGTATGATTTTTTTGTTTATTTTTTTTGAGATATATGTTTAAAATATTTAATTGTTTGTTTTAAATATGTTAGTAATTTTATTTATCTTTTTTTTTTCTATATTTATTTATTCATTATATGCATACAAAGTTAATATTTTCACATGCCTTGCACTTCACAGTGTGCTATTGCGCTTGGGGCCCCCTGTCGCCATTGTGTGCCGTGCACTGTAAATAACTATGGTGAAAATGATAAGTGAACGGTGTGCCATTTTATTAATATATATAGATTTTGATAAAAACATGATACATACTTGTTATGTAATACACATAGTATATAAAAATTAAGATGAATAATATCTTTATGTTTGACATGACCTTAATTAAATCAGTGATTTGGATGAAATACTATGAATAAATATTAAAACAATTTATTATGAGTTCATATACCTGAATCTGAAATATTTGAAGCATTGATATTAAAAAAACTATTAATATTTGAAATTAGAACACAAGAAAGAGACCACATGCACTTATAATTGTATAAGTGTAATTAAAGCATTATTTGGGCAATGTGTACACCGATGTAGTGATTTGAGTACACAATTTGTGGACCTAGTGATTTGAGTACACAATTCATGGAGTAGTGAATCATAAAATTTTCGAAAACACAAAGAAATAGGGAACAATGATATCCTTGAGAATAGAAGGATATCCTTGAGAAGAGTCAAAAGGATATAATTGAGAAGAGGTGGAATGCATCTAACCTAGCAGCTGATTTGATCGAAGAGGTGCACCTGTGTTGGGCTTCTCAAGGGATTCTGGGAATCAGGAATCACTTATGGTGAGCCATGCAATGCTTCTGGAATTGGGGGGGGGGGGTCACCTGCTGTTTTTCTAATTTGGGGAATCTTTTTTTTAATGGTTATAAAAACCATAGGGATATCATTGTTTTCCCAACGTCTTGATGTAACCATTGGTTAAACTCCCTCAAATACCATCTTTTCCAATGGTTTAATGCAAACTGTTGGTAAAGATCACCTATACCAATTGTTCAAAGAACGTTGGTATACAAGTGTTAGGAAAATTATGTTTTCGAGTAGTGACCAAATGAAAAAAGTATAAATATGAATAGATATAAAACCATTCTTAATAATATCAAAACAAGGAAGGCCTTTATTTACTGTATCATACTATAAGCCACCCAGTATCTAATCCCAAATCCTCTTTTCTCTATCTCAAATCAAAAACATTGGAGGGTAGATTTGGTTGTAACAATTTTTTTATAAAGACAATCATCATACTAAATCTTTTATGGATGTTCAAAATTATCCACCCTATATGTATATGGATGTGTTTTAGGTTGTAAGCATCTTCAATTCCTTTGGATTCAAACCAGTTTAGAAATTTCAAAAAATGAGACCACAGAACCTAAAACTACTATGTGGTATATGAAATATGATCCCTAAGTTTAATCCTACTATAGTGACTTGGGTTTTACATGTAATATGTTGGAATAATTCTTTAAATATTTAAGAAACCAAACATCGAGATGGGGAAATAATTCGGGGCTTGGAGAGACTCATAGTGGTGATTTTAAAAAATATTAAATTTATATTTTATTATTCATGCACAGTTTAATTTGAAACGTGAATAAATCCTAAGAGGAGTCTTGAATCAGAAATATGAATTAGGGCTGAGTTTCGATCATTATATTTACCCTTGATATGGCATAAAGTTATCAGCGTCGATAGTTTTGGCCAGTGTTTAGTTAGTGGGGAGTTATGAGATGGAATTATTAATTAAATGAGAATTTAATTTATTATCTAACCTAATCCCACACACTAAATTTTGGTGCGCACAAGAGGAGTGAATCCTCTCCTCTCCCCTTTGGCGATGGATGAACACAAAGTCAAATCAATGCGACAAAGCACTTCCTATATTCATTCTATGCACTGATCATTATAATATGAAGGAGAAACATGATATGGGCATCATTATATACTCAAATCTTCAGTGTTTATCCCTTAAGGTATGCAGAATTGAGTATTGGTCCCAATCAACTTTTTTTTAATATTTTAATGTTTTTATATCTCTATTGTGAATTAAAGAGATATCTTCTAGGTATATCTATTGGTTTTGTGGTAGACCTAGGCTAATCTAGTGTTTTCAAAGGTAATTCCCATATCGAATTACTATCTACATGGTGTGTACGTCAGTAAGACACATCATGTAGCTCTTCGTATATGGGGAAGATTATTTTTGGAGTCTACATGTTGTATATCATTGTTACCTTTTCTATAGTGACCCCATTTCATGTGGCTAGTGGACATGGCTAGGCTATCCATGTAAAATTACATGGTCATGTAACACAACATAGACAAAATAATAAATTATGGGAAACCCACATGTCCAGGAGGTCCTTTATCCCAAAAAATCCATGTAGAATGGGATGCATGGCGTGTATGTGACACAACTGGCCAAGCCATGTGGAAGAAGGACAAAACCAGGGGCCGGGTTAAGTGAAACATGCCATTTACCCTAAAATGGGTTGGAAAGCCATTTAGATAGGTTACATGGCTAGGTTCTTGGATAGTTTCACATATTGTGTGGACCCCAGTACATGTTGTGTACTTCTTTTAGATTTTCTTGAGATATTCTGCCTTATGTATCCCCTTATATAGAACTAATATTCAAGATTGTGAGTAGACTATATTTAGTAGTTTGCAACATAGAACATGATGGTGGTCTCTACTTTGGCATATGAGATATGAAGTGGCATGTTTCAATCCTAATGCTTGTGTAGTGCTGCTTCACCTGGGATAGTGATCAGGTTGAATCACTTAGTTGACATAGGAGTCATTACCCTTCCATTTTGCTTTATGATGTGGATCCCCTAGTCTCTTTGGGATAGTATAGTGATGTTCCCCTACAATATCAAGGCACGAGTCCCCTACCAATGGTAGAATTGAAGTGAGAGGAATGATATGTGTGACATTACTTTTAGAGGTTCTTGACCGATGTTGTAGATCAATTGGGTTCTTAATAGAGATATTGGGGACGGTACTCCCCTATGGTACCAGGAGGCAGGTTCCCCATATCATTTTTATAGTTGGATTAAGAGCTCTCCATTCATTCCAGGGTGTGGTCCCTCTATAAATTTTGGACAAATAGATTAGTTACTCCCCTATTGGACAACGGTGTGGGTCCTTTATCCGTGGTGATGCTACTCCCATGCCATGTCAAGGTGCAGATCCTCTATACGTGATGTATAAGAAGAGTTGGTGATCCCCTATCATGTTACGACACATTTCCTCTATACTAGATGTTATAAAACTTCTATCATTCCAAGGTTTGGATTCTACATATGTGTTGTTCCGGAAGATTTGGTACCCACCTGTCGTAGCAGAGAGCAGGTCCTCAAGCCCGAGTTTGGTACTCACTTTTCCTGTTAGTGTACGGGTCCCCCCATATAATTTTACCTTATAGAATGGTACTCCCCTATAATAAAAGGGTGTTGGTCCTATATCTTTTGAGTTCTAATCCCCTGACTAACTAAGTGAGGGTCCTCACTTATAGAGTGGTACTTCCTCATCTCCGAGTAGTAGTAGGGTGAAATTACTCTATTATAGTAAGTGATCGCTCATCTATTGAGTATATATATGAGGAGTGTGACACTTCGATAGTTAAGTGTGATACCTGGTTAGGAGTTAGTTATCCCTCAATGGACTAAGGCAAGGGCCACTACATGCAGTAGTGATAGAGGTTTTATTGGTTAGATAAGAGCAAGTACTCCCTTGACTGCAAGGTAGTGGCGAGGTGTGGGTTCCTCTATCCTGCCTCTTTAGAGAGGATACACATGGTGAATAGTCTAGATCATTGCTCCCTAAACAATGTGTAGTGGTGAGGGGTGAGCCACTTCATTTTAGTTCCTACAGGCTTTTGTAGGGTTTACGTTAATGATGGCAGGAACACTATTTCTAAGAACTAGATTCGGGCTTAGTGAGTTATTCCCAATGGAGTGTATCTATCGAGAATGTTCTATTTTGGATGAATGAGATCATGGAGAATATTATCTTTTTTTACTATTAGAACCATGAGTAGAATCATGTCGCTGGATATGAGGTCTGAACCTCATGAGAATTGGATTCTGAGAAGAGTATATCTAGGTGTATTTTTGGGTTTCCTTGAGGTCTTATCACCTCTCTGGGTTGAAACTCTATGTGGTATGAGATGACTAGTCATGTATATTTGAGTATGGTTCAATATAGAGCTTATCTCTTATTGGGGTTCCCTCTAGCAAGGATGAGCATACTATTTCCTTTCACTCTCTCTTATTTTTAGTTTTTGGAGATCCAACTAATTATTTTTATACTCAACCATGCACATGACTCTTATACATGTGTTGTGTCGTGGGTAGACCATAGGCATTTTGAAAAAGTCCTTATAGGACCCATGGTAGGTAGAGAATAGTGATCTAGACTGATCGAGGTATTTACTAGAGTTAAAATGAAGAGCTTTCAATTAGTTTCATTCAACAAAAATCCCCTCTTTCTGAGAAGATTGGGATCTTTTATAGTTTTATTTTGGTGGGATCATGTTTTTTACTTCATACGATTTCAGTACGTATGATTTACTATAGTTTGGGATAGTTCTATGCATGCATTTTAGTTTCCATCTTTTTATGTCTCTACACATTTGCATCAAGGTGTGTATGGGTTCATGTATACAGGTACCTTAGGAAAAGGCCTCCCATCTGTGTGATAGACCTAATCTGTTCTAGTCACCAGTCCACGACCTATTGAAGGAGGTATTGGGGATTTAAATCCCAAACCCCATCAGTCAGGGGCGTGACATAGTATTATCAGAGGCAGTCCCTACTTTTGGACCTCAGGGTTATGATATTGGTTTGGGTTTCATTGCGACAGTGGTAGGGTGCTTCGTGTTTGGATCTTAGGATATAGGTTCTAGTATTGGTGTAGCAGCAGACATATCCATTCACCAGAACATATATAACATACTTTTTGACATGATTCATTTGGACACTAGTTGTAGGGAAATAATGGTACATGTATCATATAGGACTGGGTTTTGGGATTTTACTTTTCCTTCTTGAGTCATCTCTCCATATATATTCTTTGATCATGGTGCATCTTGAATTATATTTCATTATTCCATTATAATGACAAAAAGACAGGGTTCCATAGCGAGATTTTTTTGATGATCCACCTCATGGTGAGGCTTTAGTGTAGGGAACTGGTTTTGAGGTGTTACCTCTGGGTGGTCAGCTTATTGAGCTATCACCCGTTGTGCAGTAGGTTGTTCTAGTAGTTAAAGATAAGTATAGGAATAGGATGCATATGATACATGAGTTCGAGAGGAACCATCCTCTGCAGTTTTATGGTGATCTAGACTCCCAGGCTGCTAATAAATGGATCAAGGTATTCAGGCATGTTTTCTGCCTCATGAGTACCACTCCCTATAAGATGGTGGTCCTAGAAGCGTGCCATTTACATAGTTCAGCCATGCGATGGTGGAGTTCAGTCATATAGTCCCACGATGAGGGGACACTAACTTGGTTAAATTTTGAGTGACTCTTAAATGAAGAGTTTTATCCATCAAATTTATGGTTGATACATATCTGAGAGTTTCTCTAGCTTCAGAACGGTGGCATGATAGTGACATATTACTTGGATAGTTTCACGGACATGATTTGTTACTCCCAAGATATCGTCCTAGACCTTTTCTTTTGGATCTCAAACCTTTGTGAATGGACTTTGTAGATATGTCCAAGTAGGCATGATTCCCTTGTTTCTTACCTCTTATGTGGGGGGGTATGGGAGTGATCTATGGTGGTTGAGAGCTTCCCAGGGGAGCGACAGGAAGGTGTGGCCAATAGTGGTAGTCAAGAGGTTGAGGTGTATATGATGTTAGAAAACGTTTGTTAATAAGATCATGGTGAGGAGGAATTACCATGACTAGTCAAAGGCACATGGTTCTGAGGTATAGAAGAAACATCGAGGATTAGGTCATCTATATGAGATGTGGTGTTATGATTGCAACGGCCGATGACATATTTCTAAAGATTTTATGACCCTTTGGGACACTGAGAGGGAGTCAGTTGATGGGGGGATTGGAAAAGGAAACATTTGGAGAAGGGAGTTCTGTAGGATGGGGGACGTGGAAGAAGAGAGGGTTGAGTAGTAGGATGTGGTAGATGACTTGAGGTGTTTCTCTCACCACCACCAGGTGGTACACACCATGCTCAGGGAGATGAAGGATGCAGGTGAGGACAGATGCAGGCTGGAGAGTCCTTTGAACGAAAATATCTTAGTATAAATAGAAGCACACTCTATGTACATTCTGCTTTATTCAGTATTATTTTTATTCACTATTGTGATATACTCTTTTCATTCTCTTTCTTGCTCAAGGTTTGAACCTGGGTGACGTGGGGCATTGGTAGAACCCTGTGTTGGTGGTTTGTAGAAAAATGGCCCGGTAAGACTGAATGTGATCATTTGGGTATCCCTTTTTTATTCATTAGTACCATCGTATACTTTTTTGTCATATTATTATGTGAGATTTTCAATAATGATGTGGCGTGGTTTGAAGTATATTTTGAATCACAGGGGAGGGGGAAAATGAGACACATTTTTGTGATGTGATAAAAACCATGCAGGAAATTTAATGATTCCCAAATTGGATAGTGTCTTGGTGTGGTGTAATAGTTTCTTATAATTGTGTGATTGGGCTGAAGTTGAGTGCTAGAGTGTCAGAGGAGGTCTTGTATTTTCCAGTGCAATTTTTCTACTCAACCCATTTTTTTCTTAGAAAGCCTATTGGAGGGAGAGACATTCTTATAACTATTCCATAGTGGCTAAGATAGTGCCTACAATTTTTCTACAACATGTATTATTTTCCTAACATCATTTCACATCTTGGATGCCAACAGTGGGTGAGACGATGTTTTTATTTTGGAGAGTTGTGTTACATCTGTCGGATCATAGATGAAGGGACTATTAAGACCTAGTGATTACACTTGGGTAGACCATTATTATTCATAGTTACCCTCTCATAATCGGGGTCAAACATGAATGATATATTCTTACTGATTTCATATTGGGGTTCATCTAGGGGTGGATGTGAACTATGGGGTTTCATCAGTATCTGCATCGACTTAGCAAGGTGTTGTGCCACTGGACCCTATGATTGCATATGGACCATGATTCTTGGTGCTTTTCTACCAATCACATCTAAGGAGTCATGTGATCACATGTTGCATGATTTTGACCTTTTTGGAGCTATACATGAGAGTGGTTTGGCCTTGGTAGTCCACCCTCAGTGCATGCAAGGAAATAGCGTGGGAATCAATGGTGTGTTCACAAGAAGGGGAGTTCCAGTGGAGATCAATTTCTTCCCTCATGCCTAGGGTTTTGATTTTTGTAATGAAAATCCTTAAAGGTGGGGAGAATTTAGTTACTTGAGTTTGACCTGTAAGACTTTGGAATATTCCAAATAATATTTTTGAATCTAGACGCGGTTTCAGTGAGGGAATCCTGGGCTTGGAGATCCTTAGAGTGGTGATTTTAAAAAAAAATTAAACAAATTGTTTCATGCACACATTATTTAATATGAAATGTGAATAACTCCCAATTTTATTCTTGGATAAAAAATTTGAGGTTGTGGTTGAGTTCATAATTTCATGTTTACCCGTGGCACGACATAAATTTGTCTATACAGGGAGTTTATGTGGGAGGCAAGTTAGTAGGGAGTTATGAGGTGGAATTAATAATTAAATGAAAATTTATTTAATTTCCTATCATAGTATTTCTACCTTACACATGTTTTGTGGGAAGAATAGTAAGGAATCCTCTCCTATCCCATTTTGTGATGAAAAAAAACCCATCTAAATCGAAGCGACGAAGCATTTCTAATATATGTTCATGGCGTTGATCGTCATCAGATCGAGGAACAACATAATCCAGGCATCGTTATACACCACTTGCTTTGAAATTTACACATAGAGGTAGGTGGTTTTGAGTTTTTATCCTAATCCCCATTTTTTTCACTGTTTTAAGGTTTTTATAGCCATATTACAAATTCTAGAAATACCTTACAGGTCGATCTGTTGGTTTTGGGGTAAAATGGAGAGAATCAAGTGTTTTACATGGTAATTACCAAATGGAATTACCATATACATGGTGTGTAGTCTAGTTATATATTCCATATAGATCATTCTATTTAGGTAAGTTGACTTTTGGGGTCTACTTGTTGTGTACCAGAGTTACACGCAATGTAGTGACCCCAGGTCATGTGGTTTCTGTACATGGACAGGCCATTTGTGTAAGAATACATGATAGTTTTACAAAACATAAACAAAATACATGGTCTTGAGAAAAACACATTGTAAGTTGGTTGTTTAACTAGAAAATTCCGTGTATAATTGGATGAACTGTGTAAAGAACATGGTTGGATGGTCCGTGTGGAAGGACACAACCAGGGGTTGGGTGAAGCGAAACATGCTGTGTATTGGTTTTACATACTATGTACCTGAAAATTGATGTATAAAACATGTATACAGGTTACCCAACTGTGTTATTATATAGGTCCACACATCATGTGAACCACAATGCACGTCTTGTACTACATTGATATCATCTTGATATCTTTTTCCTTCGTCATCTCTTTCATTGGAACCCGGATTAAGTATTTCACGTAGCATATATTGAGTGGTTTTTCATGTAGAATGTGATGGTAGGATCTATTTATTTCTATGAGATATGAAGTTTCATGTTTCTATTATGAAACTTGTGTAATAGTGATTAACATTGTAAAGAGATTTGGTTGAATAACTAGGATGATGTTGAGGTCATTAACCTTCCATTACACTTTAGGATGTGGGTCCCTAAGCCTATCTATGCTGGTAGAGTTGTTCATTTTAGTTATATCAGGGTTTTGGTCCCCTTCCAGGGGTAGTGTTGCGGTGTGAGGTATGATATGTGTGAAGATCCTTTTAGCGGTGCTTGATCAGTGTTTTAGATTAGTGGGGTTCTTAAGAGAGATGTTGGGGTTGGTACTCTTATGTGGGACTGGGGTTTAGGTTCCTTGTATTGTTTTTCTTATTGGAATTGGTTATCCCCTACTGTGCCAGGGTGTGGGAACTCCATAGTCATTGGTCATATAGATCAGTTACTGCGTTGTTGGACCAAGGCGAGGGTCCCCTATCTGTAGAGTTGGTACTCCCCTATTATGTCAGGGATCTGGTCCTCCGAACATAAGATATATGCAATGTTGGTAGTCCAATATCATGTTAGGGTGTGAGTAATATATTTTTGGAGTCAAAACGACCACATTGTTCTAGTGTTTGGGTCCTCCATAGTTTTTTTTCAACAAATTTGGTACTCCCAAGTCAAATCAGAGAGTGGGTTCTATGGCCTCGGGTCAGGCCTCCCTTGTCATGTTAGGGTGTGGATCTCCAATAGTATTTGACATAACATATTAGTACTCCCCTAAAATACTAGGGTACGATTACCCTATCTTTTGAGTATTACTTTCGTATCAAACTAGGTCATGGGTCCTGACATACATAGTTGTACCCCATTTCTCCTATTAGTAGTGGGGAGTAGGTCCTCTATTAAAGTTAGGGGTACCTCATTTTTTGAGTACAATTACGAGGACTGTTCCCCTACATTATTTTTGTGTGATACCTGGTTATGATTTATTGCTCCCATAAAGGACTGAGGCACGGTCCACTATATGTAGAAGTGACAGAGGTTTCATGGGTTAATTAGGAGTTAGTACTCTATCAACCCTATGGAAGTGGTGAGGTTTGGGTCCCTCCATCCTCTTTATTTAGAGAGGATGCAAATGATTAATATTATAAAGTAGGTATCACTCAACTGTGTGTATTGGTGAGGGGTGGGCCTCTTCTTTTGGGTTCCTATAGCCTTGCACAAGGAACATGTTAGAGATACCATGACCTCTAATTATAGGAAACATATCTGCAAATACTGATTTTTTTTCCAATGGAGTGCATCTCTTGATAATGCATAATTCGGGATTTCTGTGATCAAGAAGTTTTTTTTATTCTAGTTTTGTGTTATCATTGTATCCTCAAGTAGAATCCTATTGCTGGCTATGAGGTCGAAACCAAATGATACTTAGAGTCAGAGAGTATTATATATGTGTTTATTTCTGGTTTTACTTATGGTGTTACCACCTCCCTAGGTTGAAACACCATGTGGTATTATCTATCTATTCATGTATAGACGAGGATGGTTCGAGATGGATTTTCTCCCTCATTGGGGTTACCTCTGGATGGGTTGAGCCGATTGGTGCCTTTTAGTTGCTCCATTTTCTATTGTGTTTTTGGGGCACCTTAAGGTAATTTTTGTACTTACCCCTAGAAAGTATTTTCATACATATGTTGTGTCTTGTGGAGAATATAGGTTTTTCTACAAAGCCCTTGGAGAATGCAAGGCAGGATGAACTTAGTGACCTATACCGATTGAGGTATTTACCAGAGTTGGGCTGATGAGCTTTCTAATAGTTTCATTTGATATCGATCCCCTCCTTCTGAGCATGTTGGATGATTTTATTGTTTTTTAGTTGGAATCTGTTTTTTTATTTTTATGCTTTCAATAATTATCTTGTACTCTGGTTTGGGATAGGTGTATGCATGCATTTAATTTATATCTTTTCATATATATGCATCAATGTGTTGGGATAGGTGTATTGCATCAATGTTTTTGTGTGTGTTCCTACAAGTATATTTGGAAACTTCCTTCCATATATGTGATATTTTAATTAATTCTAGTCTTCATCTCTTAACCTATTGGAGGTGGTCTTGGGTTGTTGCAGCCCAGACCCCATTAGGTCAGGTTGTGACACCCACGAAGACATGGAAGAAAAACTCCAACTGAATAATTAAGATAGATTAACATAAGAAATAAAACAGACTATTATAACCTAAAAGAAACCAAATAAGGATGATATGTGAGCGGGTATATGCAAATCCATGTTCATAAAATAGTGAATCATGAAATATATGTAGATACCTAATTTGTTTTTTTGAATGAATTCCAAGTGAATCTATTAGTCTAGGTAGAAACACTCTAATCATTATGCTTCCATTTTATTATGATCAAGTATTTAAGGTCACTTAAATATAGGGTAACCATAAATCATGATTAAATATAGATTTCCTTCAACATAGGGGTCATTATTGTGATAACAAACAAGTTAATTCCTGAAAAGTGAACTCCCCCACTCATCGAAAATGGTCATGATCATGTGAATGAGAAATATATATAGAAAAATAGAACAGTGAAAAAACCCTCATAAGAAAACATAAAAAATAAAAGTACCTCAATTATAATAAACCCCCTTCATTAAATCACCATAAAATAGAAATTTACTCTATCATGATAGCCATGAAATGTTTAAAACAAAATACAAATGATAGAAAACCCCTGAAAAGACAATAAAAACATCAAGATGAAGTGACAGTAGCAAACCCCCTAGAATTTTAGGAAACTATTTCCCATAGTATCTCCCCTTGTATATCATTTATCTTCTCTATATATTTCGGAATTTTATTTCATCCCACTTTCCATGAATATGGGTAGTAAAATCCCTTAGTAAATATCACATATATATCCTCGGAAAATTAACACTTGAAAATATCAGGAGGATAAAATATTTCAATTGAATATTTTTTTTAAATTTACCATGACCACAACATAGTCTAAACACTAAAACAGTTTTTTTGCTCCCTTCATACATTGTACCATGCCGAAGCACTAAATATCCATGGTAAATATATGTCTGAACCAATGTGATACATCATTAATTTCAATGAAACTAGTTCTGTAGGTGTGTTGCTATCATGGCCCGACCTGTATTGGGCCTTGATCCGTAACTACCCAAAGCCCGCCTCTCTAGGCTAGGGGATGTAGACTAGTTTTGAAGGCACAAAAAACATGGGGAGGCCTTTTCCTATAAACCTATACACACACACACACACACAGTCAAATCAATGAAAATGTCCAAAGAGAAATAATTAAAAGATAAAAATTTCAATAAATAAACTAAACATGCATGAACCACTAAATAGAATAAGTACGGGACAATAAACTAAAAGGATAAAGGGGAAAAAATACACAGCCAACCGTAAAATTTCAAAAACCTAGTTGTAATTAAAAAATTAAAACAACTAAGGGATCCCCTCTCCTAGATCCTGATCTACGACCACTATATGTGGTCCAAGCACACATATCTATATTCTCCTAGAAAGTCACGATCAATTTTTCTATCGTCTTTAAGGGCACACCATGTAAAAGAAAATCCAATGTAGGGGTGAGTATAAAAATAATAATTATGATTTTCTAGAGGCTCAAGGGAGTAGAAAAATATGTACTAAAGAGGGGATCAGTAAGAGATACAACTAAAGTGGTAAGAAGTAGAGGGAATAATGTATAGTAAAAGAATACAATAAATGAGTGCAGCTCAACCCAACAAAGGAGTAAAGTATGCTTGTACAAATAGAAGGAGATAGAGATGGTGTTAATATAAAATTCTCATCATGTATTCACTGCCTATAGTAGGAGAGTAGACTCTCCCAACCATGAGATTCTAGAATCAAAAATCATGTGGCATACCCCATGCGTATTTTCCTCTCCTAAAAGAAGAGTAACCAAAACCAGAGGAGAGGGTTCTAGAAAAAGGATATATATATATATATATATTCTCAATAAAAGAAACCAAAATTAGGGAGTAAGGAGATCTATATATCAATTGATTAGCCTAGGAAATGTGAGTATACAAAAATCCAAGAAGTAAGCACCATTGATGCCTTATATCTCACACGCCTTCTATGAACTACAAGTCAAAGGGACTCAATCACAACATCATGATACTATCCAATTTGGTTGGAACTATCTCACTATCATGGTTTTTGGTTTAATCATAGGGACTTGTATTGGATGGAAAATCATACATCTTTCTTGAGAGTCCAAAATCATTTTAAAGTATGTCTCTTCATTATGTCTCACAGTTGAGATATCATGTATCAAAGTATAGGATCCATTACCAACCATGCTGGAGGATTCCACACATCATCGAGTATTTGTGCCCTAGTACGTCAGGGGGGATCATCACCCTAATGTAGACGGTGATCCATTACCTAACCTGACTAGAGGGTACTACCCGACAAGATTCGTCGATGAGACCCACTTCCCAACCCAGCTGGAGAGGAGCTTGGAACTCCCATCGAGGACCACTGTCAAGCCCAGCTAAATGTAATCACAGAACTTCGAATGTGGAACACTTCCCTGCCTAGCTAGAGGTAAACCTGGAACTTCTATGGCTATCCGTATTGGATGGTACCTCTCGAAAAAATAATGAAGGAACTCTTTCCATCCCTGTTGGAGGGTAACTATTCAAAAAGCACTGAGGAACACACTGGCCATCCCTTCTAGATGATACCTCTTATAAATAAACCAAGGAACACACTATACATCCCTATTTTATTGTATCTCCTAGGAAAACAAATTCTAAAGTCATCGGATGTCATCCCGGATGGGAGTCACACCTGGAACATCTCATATTTTAACTCAGAAGCCTCTTCGTCAGGCACCATCACATTCTGCAAGGAACAAAAACGTAGGATATGATACCGAAAAAGCAAAACCTGAGTCCAAAAGAAGGAGATAAAATAGATAGAAGAATTGTTAAATTAGTACATTGTGTGTATGGGTCCAACATGTCATGTGGCCCCACCACATCACCGGGCTATGTTCCATGCCATTCTCGGTACTAAACTATGATCAAGCACTCTAAAGATTGTCAGTGTACTCCTAGAGTACATGACATGACTATCCAAAAGGCTATCAAGTTCAAGAAACATTATGTTGATTTGATGTAAAAAATATAAGTTTACTGATATGCCACCTCAAACATTGCCATAACATTTGACTGTATCTATTCATTAGTCTTCTCCACTCTTACAATAGTTGACGTTGACCCAAGACGTGGGTTCTCTTCAAACATGTCAAAAGAATCTTCCACCAATATTCCTTCATGTTTCCACATTTAATTATATTGTGAATAAGGCTTCACAAATCCGAATGGATCACACCATTGTGATCCTTAAGAAAAAACACTCAAGATCGACTATTTATTAGCCCAAAACATACATTCGATGGATAGGTCATAAGTCATAACACTGGGCTCAAAGGAAATCTTGTGGGGCCCACTCTTCAGTCCCAAAAAATATTATTGAAATCATACTATTACAATACTCTAAAAAACTAAATCAACTACTCATTCATCCAAAACACAAAATTAGTGAAAATGACACATTTCACAACAACACGTGCGAACTGGCCCTTGTGGACCCACACCCTATCCATGGTTAAAAAACCTAAAATCATTTATGAAAATTATGCCTAAACTCTAGGGTCACAACACCTTAGATGATGTTTTAATCAAACATCAAATGTAGGTGCTACCTTGGAAAAAAGGAACCACGGATAATAATAATAATAATAATAATTTACAAAGGTGACCTTTTGCGCCACTAGCCTTCGAGCTTGAAATTTTAAAATTCCAAAAACCACCTTAAATGGTTCAGTTCAACTCAAGGATTATATTTACATAGATGACACACAAATTGGAGGACCGCATCAAAAGATATATACATTTAAAGGGTCTTGGTCCAAATTGGGTCGGTCATGGCCAAACTGGTCGAACCCTCTCCTCCTGGGCTGACCCGCACCGACCGGCCCGGTCTGAATCACCAAACTAATGCTCAACCACAAGTTTGGCTCATTTTAATGTGGCTCTCTTGCCGACACTGACCGAACAACCAGTCAGTCCTCCACCAGTCTCCTCATCAATGTGTGATGCTGGTCGCTTCCATCCCTTATGTCCTTTGCCTAACTGCGACATAATTCCTTCTTCTACTAAAACCACATGTCCTATCACCACTATGACATGCTTCAAATCCAACTTGATCCCCGAATTTGTTGTTGCTACACCTATATATTCCCTTAGCCATAATTCTCTTCAGTTTTCCTCAGTCAAACTGTCCCCTTCCACCTCTTCACTATCACGGTCACCACCGCATGCCCAACCACACCAACAAATGGCTCCCATGGCCAACTGTCACCTCTAGCCACAATCAGCTGCCTTCATTGATTCTACCATCATGGCCCTTTAAGAGGGCCACTAATATGCCATTGGACTTCTGAAAATTATTTCCGACCCGGTTCTAGAAATTTCACGATGATCACTTCACTGCCATGGCCTTCGTTTGGGAAACCATTGAAAAATTTATGGGTCCAAAATTAAACATTGATAAACCCAAAGAATATGAGAAGAACACGATGAACAGAAGTTATTTTCAGAAATTATTGATGGTCGTGTTAGTGGGGACATCAAGGATGATAATCAAAATGAAGAAAAAATGGGAAACGAAGGCTATTTAACTAAAAACAAGAATTAGAACTAAAAAGTAGAGAAAATCCTACATCGATCCCTCCATTTATCACTATCATTGTGATCGGCATGCTCCCTCCACGATTTTATGAGGTTTTTTCGAAGGTTTCTCCTCGATTAAATGAAGAACGATGAAGAAAATATTAGAGAGAGAGAGAGGGAGAGGGAGAGGATTATAGAGATAAAGAGATAGGATTTTTGAGATAACACTAATTAATTACCATAAACCTCTATTTCTAGGGATTCTTCTCAGCGTATAATCTAAAATTCCCATGAACCCTCTTTTTATGTCATTATTTGGAAAAACACCACATTTCTGACTCAACAGATGTCTCGAAGTTCTAATCCATTTCCCCATTAAAAATTTATTGGTTTCATCATTTGAGATAAAATAATTAAGTTTATTTATTTTATTTTTTGTTTTCCCCTTGGGGAGTTTTCTCATAGAAGTTCGGCACTGACAAAAGTTATACACCACCTAGGGTAAACAGCATGCTCCAGACTCAAACATGCCCTCAGATTTCTGATCCAAGTTACCAATTAAGAGATATCCCTCTTCTATATCATGCATAGTATAAAATATAAATAATGTTTTTGTATAATTTATTCCAGGCACACCAAATCTCATAATTTCACACATTCTCAGTTTTCAGATCTAGAATTATATGTAGAAATATTCCAAAGTTTGACAATGAAATAAATGGGTCTCTATATCATTCCATCTTTCAATATTTTTGTCCTCAAAGGGAAAAACGAGGGAAACAAGTCGGGATATTGAGCTAACACTTCGCTCTCCCGCTACCATGAAAACCTGAAAGTTTCTATACTGGAATAAAACACATACCAAAAGGATGTTCCATCCTCATAAGGTATTCCATTGAAAATGACATGTGCAGAAACACACACGTATTTTCTTATCTAAGACATGTGGGAGACATTGTGGTCCCACTCTAGCTATTGAGGGTAGGGTAAGGTGGTGAGAAAGCTCTCTATGCATTTTCACTATCTCGTATTCTCCAAAAAAACATGAGGGAATGTTTTTCTTTTCTGGACAAACCTATACATCCCATGTCACAAACAGAAACACTATTTTTCCCTACAATAGGGTCTCAATATTCCCTAATTCATAATATCCATTTGGTGAAACCCCTAAGGAAATATGGTCACACCATATTTCATAGTCAATGTCTCACAATGAGACTCTCTAACACACTCTGAAAGCAAAGTATTCCATATCGTCAACTAAAGAAAAAATTTATCCTCCTTCTCCACCATGGTTTTTTGTGGCGAAGTTAACTATTTCAAAATGTCCCGCACTAGGAGAGCCTGGGGCTTCCTTATACAACATCACATGTTCCTATCATATTGACTATCATGAATTCATAGTCCAACAATAGTTTCAATCAGAATCTTCACACCACGTTCAGGAATCTCTGGGTGAAGATGTTTCTACGACTTTGTTGGTCTGCAAAACCACAAATCTCTCTCCCAAAAGGCAGTGTCACCACATTCTCAAGGAAAAGAATACCTCTTCCAACACCAAATAGTGAGTTACATACTTCAGTTCATGGGGTCTTTATCACACCAACCTTTACTTGATAACGGTAGTATCAAGTCATGATGTTGAGAATGCAGGGTACCAATGAACTGGGTAGGTGAGTAAACTCATCAAACTGAAAGATGCTATACATTGAAAGCACGTTCCATACCATGCATGTATTTTCCCCTCTTGGAAGGATAATAATACCTAAATCTGGCACTCTGCTAATCCCCCTAGTGGCATTACCAATAATATGAGGTCGAACAGAACGACTCGAATAGAAATTCTAGAACCAGCTCTGAAGCTTAACCTCACAACCACACCCTAAACGCCAAAGTGTGAGGGACACTTTCACCCCACCATGATACTATCCACATTGAGTAGCCCTAACTCACCCTCAATATTTTTTTCATGTCACAAAAACATGTCTTAGTTGGGGAAGGAACCCTATTCATTTTTTATTCAAATTTACATTGAAAAACACTAACACGAGGTTATACTGATTCCCCATATCGCCCTGGTAAAACCTCAAGAAAAGAGAAAGGAGAAAAGGGTTCTTCACATAGTTTCTAAAAAGTTATTCTAAAGAAAAATTATAAAGGAAATAGGGGATACCTCCATTCATCTCATTATTTGTAGGATCATAGACATCCAAAACTTGCGGTTGTACATGGACCCATCTGCCCACTTCCTCAACCAGATGTAGGACACCTGGCGGTGGTGGAATGACATCACAACATTGTCCTCCACCTCCAAATTCATATGATCCTCTACCAACACCACCTACTTGGGGAAAACACTGATTGCGGTGTTGTATCTACCGTGGGGGTCCACCTACTACCATCTCGATGTTCTCAAAACATCTTGTAGGGAAGTCTCATGCCATGTGACCTCACCCATCACCGGCATAGATCTAGAACTATCTGGGCTGACCCGGCGCCCAAGAACAATAATTAGAAGATATACTATGTCGAGATCATTCTTTTTGATGTATACTAGCTACTAAGTATGGTTATGCTCTATTTCACACACTCCCACAAATAGTTGAATGGTATCCCTCGGAGAAAACGTTCCCTATCACAAGAACCTGCTCCAGCATTCCAACACGGGTGGGGATGCACAAGGGTATTAAGATAGTACATATCTCTCTTTGTATTCCCTACTAAAACTTTTTTTCTTGTATGTATCCCTCATTGATCATTTCTAGAGTGTAGTGTACAAGGTCTGTGAACCTAGTAATGTAATCATTCACTGTCATCCCTCCCTTCTACAACTATAGGAGATCCTGATGTCGAATGGAGCACAAGTAAAAGGGGTACTACTCCTCAAGAAACAGCTGCTGGAAGTCTTCCCATGAGAGTGTCGATTCATCATGCATCTGAGTAACCAAGATCTACAAATTCCCAACTTCGCTCTGAAAATGGATGTCTACGAAAGCCACCAACTTATATACCAGTGTTCATACAAGCTTGAAGAGGTAGAACACTAACTCTACCCCACCTCCACTGCATTGGGGTATGACTCACAGCAGAACCTCAATGATCATTGTTTCTCGATATCATGTGGTGTGCCCAGCCTATGCATGTCATCATCCTGATCTACTGGGGCTATCTGCTTCTCAATAGGTGGAGGTACTTCTACCTACCCACATGGAGGAAGGCGATCACATGATGGGTCCTGAAATGAGACTTCATTTTTCATAGTATCGCCATCCAAAACTTGAGTTGGAATCCAAGATGGATATCATTGTAGAGTAATACATAATGTTATCAAGGATTACAATGATCAGATGAACACACACACAAACACACACACACACACACACATATATATCAACAAAAAAATTGGGAGTTTACACAAGAAGGATAGTCAAAGAATCGATCATATATGATTCATGCACCATTTTTACCTATAACAGGTGTCTTAGGTTACAGAGTAGACAAGCGAGTAATCAGAGTCATGGTGAATGGATACATTGGCTTCCTGTACCATCAATGGACTCCATATCTTGAGAGCCCCTCTCAAGAAACTTCGACACCATTTCCCTAAAAAAAACATTTTTTATGGAAACAGTCGAACAACGTCCCATGGGATGAATCAACATTGATATTACTTTTTCACGACTCGAACCATACCGAGGATCGAGTCACAACTACCCCAAGCTCGCCTCCATAGGCCAGGGAATGGAAACTAGTGGAGAAGGCACAAAAAACTCTGGGAGACCTTTCCTTACGAACTTGTACCCACTCACATGCAGCCGAATCAATGAAAAATTTCATAGGGGAAGAAGTAAAATATGAAAAATTATATAAATAATCTAAACATGCATGAAACAATAAACATTACGAGTACAGTAAAATAAACACAAAGGAAAAACGGAAAAAATACATGCCCATCCAAAAAAGGGTCACAACTAGGAAGTAACTGAAAAAATAAAATAGATGAGGGAGCCCCTCTCCAGGAACCTAAGCTACAAACACCATACATAGTCTATGAACTTATATACCTATGATCCAATGATGTCGTGGTTAATCTTCCTATCATTTTCAAGGGCACACCAAGTGCGGGAAAAGCCCAAGAAAGGGTGAGTATCAAAATACTCAGTAGGATGCTCTGAAGGTTCAAGGGAGCAGAAAATGATGTATTGAATGGGGATTAGTAAGAGATACAACTAAATATGTAAGAAGTAGAGAGAATAATGTATAGTAAAATAATACAGTAGAGGAGTGAAACTCAACCCAAAAAAATAGTGATGTAAGCTTTTCCAAACATTAGGATCTAGAAATGGTGAGAATATGAACTTCCTGTTGAGTCTTCTCGATATATAGTGGGAGAGTAGACTCACCCACCCACAATAATCTAGACATGAATAACATGTACCATACCCCATGTGTCTTCACCTCTCTTGGAAAGAGAGTAACCAAAACCCAAGGAGTGGGTACTAGAAACAAGATATATATATGCTCAAGAAAAGAAACCCAAACAAGAGAGTAAGGGGATCTATATCTCACTAGCTCAGCCCATGAAAATTCAGTATCTAACAATCCCAAAAGCAACCACCATCCATGCCTATAATCCCACATGTCTACTCTAAACAACAAGTAAAAGGGACTTAATAAGAGCACCTAGATACTATCTACTTTAGGAGGAACTGTATCACAATTCTGGTTTTAGGTCGTGTCATAGGGACACGTCTCGGTGGAAAAATAATCCCTCTTTCTGGAGATTCCAAAGTATTGTCAAAGAACATCTCGTCAATATACCACACAGTAAAAAGACTGCGTCTCAAAGTCGAGGATCCATGCCCAACCCTGCTGGAGGCTTCCACTCGTCATTGAGTATCCATTCTCTAGTATGTCAAGTGGAAATCATCTCTTGGAAGTCGATAAAGACCCAAAACCTAACCCAGCTGAAGTGTAATTCCTATTAAGAGTCGTCGACGAGACCGACTACACAATGCTGATGGAGGGAACTTAGAACTGCCATCAAGGACCACTTCCCTTCACAGTAGGAGGTAAACCCAGAACTTCCATTAGGGACCACTTTCAAGCCTAGTTGGAGGTAAACTCGGAACTACTCTGTCCATCCCTTTCGGATGGAACCTCTCAAAAAAATAATAGAGGATGTTTTTACGTCCCTTCTGGATGGTAACATTTAGAAAGGGATTGAGGAACACGATGTCCATCCCTACTAGATGGTACCTCTCAAAAAAGCACAGAGTAATAAAAGGACCATCCCTGTTAGATGGCATCTCTTTGGAAAACACTGATACCGTCATTGGGTGTCACCCCGAATGGGAATCAGACCCAGAACATCCTGCATCATAACTCAGAAGACACTTAAAAGGACACCATCACATTCTATGTAAAAAATAACTTTGGATATGCAACTCACGAGCCAAAATCTGATCCCAAAATTAGGAGATACAAGAGATAAAAGAGTTATTAATGTGGTACATGGTTCATGTGGGGACCACACATTGTGTGGCCCCACCTCATTGCCTGGCCATGTTCCTAGCCATTCTCAGGTACTATACTACGATCAAGAACCCCTATGCATATTACTATACTCACATAGTACATGGCATGCCTAGCTAAAAGGCTATTGAAAAAATTATGTTTGATGTTGATTGAAGGTTGAAAATGTAATTTTACTAACACACATCCTCAAAGGGCCCCAAAACATTTGACTGTATCTCTTCATACATTTTCTCCACTCATACAAGAGTTGAGGTTGACCTAAGACATGGGTTCTCTTCAATCACTTCAAATGAATCTTACATTGATATCAGTTCATGTTTCCACAATTAATGAGCTTAAAAATAAGTCTTTGCATATCCAGAAGGATCATTCAATTCTTATCCTTGTGAAAAAACACGCAAGTTAGGATATTTATTCACCGCAAACTGACATGGAATGGAAAAGTCGTTAGTCACCACATTGCACTCAAAGGACATCCTGGGGGTCCCACACCTCAGTCCTGAAATAAATTATATGGATCAAACTATTGTGATCCTCTCGAAAAAACATAGTAAATGGAATACTCATTCATCCAAAATGAAAGACCGATGAAAAATTTTCATTTCACTGTAAAACGTGTGAACCGGGCCTAGTGGGGCCCACACCCAATACTTGGTGAAAAAATACAAATAAAGTATTTAAAATTCCTTCTAAACTCAAGGGTCACACCACCTTTTAAGACACATTAATTGGACTTCGTATACAGGTTCTACGTTCTAAAGAAGGAACCACGAATGATAATAATTAATATTTTTATTGATAAAGCGAGCGTTTTGCATGACCTGCCTTTAGGCTTGAGAATTTAAAATTCCCAAAACAAACTCAAATGGTTCATATTAACTCAATGATATAGTTTCCACATAAGGCACAAAAATTGTAAGACCACATTAAAATATATAGGAATTTAAAGGTTCATGATCCAAACTAGGCCGATCCCACACAAATTGGCCAGACCATCTCCTCCTGGGCCAGCCTGCAGCCCAGCTGTGGGTCCAGACCATTCTAGCCAAACCCTCATACCAAAATAAACATGATGATAATATAATCCTTCCATGGTCCCCTCATCAATGCATGGCCTGACCGACATGGTTCTCTACCTGCCTTCAGGTCCTTCTCCTAACCATGATGTGATTCCACTTTTTGTCGACGCTTCACAACCAACCGCTTATCTGATGCACTCCTGCTCCATCTGTTAGCCTTGGTTCATCATGATTATCTTGATGTATTCCCCCATCCTCACTACACATTGGTCCGACTCTTCCCAACTACGGCCCACCACCTCTTCTGAAGCTCGTTCACCACTACACACCTAACCGCACCAGTGGCCGGCTCACATGACCCACTGTCGTCATGGGACATCGTCGACAGTTATACTCTAGTGGACCATTACAAGCTCCACTAAAACAACAACAGATGTACAAAAATTATTTCAAACAATATTTTTTAAAGATCCCGCTGAGCTCTTCAGCACCATGGCCTTCATTCGGAAAACCGTCAATGAATTGATGGGTCCAAAATTAAATGTCGATAAACTTAATGAACAAGGGAATAAAACGAAAAAAAAGATTTTCCGGGTGAATTAATGGTCGTGTTAGTGTTTCTATCAACAAGGATAATAAAAATTAAGAAAAAACATGAAAAATAATTTTCAATTAAAACATGAATTGGAACTCAAATGTAAAGAAAATCATACCTTAATGCATCCATTTATCATCGTCGATTCGATCATCAAGCTCATACCTTTATTTCTAGAGGTTTTGGAGAAATGTGTTCCACAATTCGATGAAGAAATATGATGAATATATTAGAGAGAGAGAGGGAGGGTGATGTTTTTAGATATAGTGAGAGTAATTAATAGTCAACACTAATCTGTCGCCTTAAACCTCTATTTATAGGGATCCTGCTAAGAATGGAATCTGAAATTCCCACACCCTCTCATTTTGTATTGTGCATAGGAAAACAACCACAATTTGAACTCAATAGTGGTCTCAGATTCCTAATCCAAGTCCCTATTCAAAAGTTATTAGAGTTCATATTCGATATAAAATAATTATGGTTAAATATTTTTGTTACATTTTTTCCTTGGGGGGACTTTTCTCCCAAAAGTCCCACACTGAAAAACATTATACCCTGCCTAGGGTAAACAGAACACTATGAACTCAATGGTGGCATCTGATTTCTGATCCTAGCTACCGTTTATGAGATATCCCATTTTCTTCATGTTCAGAGTATAGAACATATACATAATATATTTGTATAACTTCTTCTGGGAACACTGGGCCTCTGTATTGCATGCCATCTCAGCTCCTAGCTCTAGAATTATATGTAGAGATATTCCAAAGTCATACAAGGAAAAAATTGTGTCTCAATAGTTACTAAATAGATTCCTATAACTTCTTCACTTTTCACACACCTACAACACAATGAAGAATTCCATAGAGATTCCTTGGAGTATTACACTCATATTTCACATCTGATCCATCAGCTATCCTCCAACAGTATACCAACATTCATTTGAATAATTATCCATGCATGTGGATAGTGATTCACTACATAGTTATCCTTTCTTCAATCATTTCACTAACCATTTCCATTCATTATTTCACTCAAGAATTCCAGTTTCTCGACCACAAGTGAAACCATGATATTTACTTTGTTACATACTGAGGTGTTGCATCCTTTAAGATTCCTTATACAACACAGAATTCAAGGAGTTTCACTCATCATGGTGTTTCCCATTTTCTTCAACATGCACTATCACCAACCCAGGGTTCCACTATTTCATGTGAAGGTGTTCCCTTTTAAACCCCATATATCTATTTAACAGATTCATGTAATAGAGATTACATGCATACTCTCTATATAAATGTCACCCTTTTATCTTTAGTGATGTTTCTATGGTGGTATTGGGATTTCGAAGGATTTTTTATGGTGATCTAGATTTCCATAGTTGGTGAAAATTATAACACTCCAAGCTTACACAATACATTTCCCTTTGAATAATACAGTAACTTTTGTTGTACGCAACTTCGAGTTCAAACACACCACAACCAATCAAACTAGCTATTATGAATAGAAATAACCGCTTTTTGAAATTTTATAAATTTAATATTTTAAAATAGACTTAATTTTTGGATTCGGAATATCGAAATTATGATATGGTGATTTTTTGATATTTTTCCATAAACATTGATTTTTTGATGAATAGTGAAAACACTGAGTTATTGTTTAAAACCGACTTTTTATATAAATAATTATTTTATTTATTTAAATTTATTTTAGGTAAAAATATATATATAATACTTATATAAGTTAAATTCAATTCATTAGAGTAATTTTATAATATTTTATATATATAAAAAATTTATTGAACTTTTTACCGTCTTTTACCCACCTCATAGGAGCATTTGCAAATTTGCATGAAACATAATTTTACCACTTCTGTGAGTTAAATTTAAAAAATTAGAGATACATGATTAATATCAGTAAGTAAAATTTGGTTCAATAAAATGAAAATAATTTTTGGTGAATAGTAACTTTTGACTTTTATTTACCCTAGTTAAAAGTAAATAGGGTAATTGAGGGTAAAAATGATAACATAATTACCCTGACACATTTCCTAATTCAATTGAATATGTTTAATTTGACCAAAAACAACCATAGGAATAAAAAATGATCCTCTTTGTTTCACATGGAGTAGATTAGGACATTTATTATTATTTTATTTAAAGAAGAGTTAAAATATTTAAATTGAAAGATTAATAACTAAACCATTTTTAATATATGGTTATACGTAATAAAAGTTATACTATAAATATAAATTAGAAATATTAAAATATTTAATACATAATGGTATTTTATTTATAATTTTTAGAAATTATATAATTTAAATTTTTTATGACATAATGACGATGTAGTAATTACCTTATTAATGAAAGATTAAAAAAATTAATATTATAAATATCCAAATAAATGTAATTTGAGGCTTTTGATGAATTTAAATAATTTTTTATGTTAATATGACATGTTAGGGTTGATTAAATAATTTCTGTTCGAAGTAATCATGTTGTTATAATTTTCACAATACTAAATACTAAATATTGTCTTCATTGACATAATTGAGTTTTTAAAACAAATACTATATTATTAATTGATATAATATTCTTAAAAATCAAAGGATTGGCCAAAGGACATAGATAAGGTTATATATATTAATAATTATCCACATGGGGGTCTCTTGGCCTATTATAGTATGTTTATTAACCATATAATATAAAAATACAAAGAGACATGGTAAATGTCAAACTACTTAACTATGAGTTAAATCTAAAAGATAAGGGTAATATGATGACCTAAACCTGTCTAAAACCTTTTGATTGGGATTTTTTAGACCCATACCAAATTTATACTCGAAATAATTTATTTTGGACGCATTATAAATCAAAAACGAGTTTATTATAAAATAATATTTCATGCTTTTCCTAAAGTGACTCTCACCTCTATTATAAAAGGGAACTTAACCTTCTCTTAATTTCAGACCTAAAAAGCCATTTAGATCAGCCAAAACCTATCCAAATATACTCCCATATTTCCTCACTACAACCTATTGGCATTACATTGATCATAAATCCAACTTAATGATCACTTTTGATCAAATCAAAAGGAAGAACCCGAAGAAGAGGTAAATATTTCATCCCCTCTTTCAATTTCTTTTCTTCTTCCACTTCCTATTTCCTTGTTGTTTGCATTAGAAAATAACAAATACAATATCTTCTATAAACTGTGATATTATTATAAAAATTTTACAAACATATTCATTATTCTATCTATCATATGAATGAAAAAGTCACCATACATGCGTACATACGGCTTACCGTCTCCACGTCGTGGTGTAGTATGTTATTCAAACACTTCAATACATGGATGGGTATAATAATGAGTATAACTAATATAAATAATAATTATAAAATTTTAATGATTCTTTATATATGATATACTAGATAATTAAATATGATTTCTCCCTCAATATAATCATATTATCCCTCGTGTGTACATACGGATTACAGTTTCCATGAATGCGATGAGATTCATTCCCCATCACAAACATTCAAGAAAAATTTTCATTTTATAATTCAAAATAATGAATATGGCCATAATATCATTCATTATATGAATCAAATATATCTTATTCATAACAAACATGGCTTACGTAACTAAGCATATAAATGAAAACCAATCAGTTAACACCCAAAATGATGATACTACAAAAATATTATTAACAACGAAATATTAAAAGATCATATATGATATCATATTTACATATATAGTTCTTTTATAATTTAATAACAATGATTTATCTATTATATAGAAGGTTAAAGTACCCTCGACCAAGGAAAATTTCAATATAAGGTTAAATTTCACAATCTCTTTATTTTCTGAGGTTGTTTTTATGTAAGTATCTACTGGGACCTCTTTATCATCCACATCTGTGTTTTCTTAAAAATGTGTTTCAAAACATTTTTACTATTTACAAGATAATGGGTTAAATTCATTTATAACCTTATTTAACCTTATATGTTTTGAAAGGAATCTTTCCATTTTTTTCCAAACAAGATACTTTAGGACCTTTTCGAAAAAATTAAGATAAGATTGTTTTTTTAACTTATATGACGAGTTTATCTATTTTACACCGGTATAAAATCGTTGTAGCTTCCCTTACAAGATTATAAGAATATTTTCAAAATAAATGTTCTTTTATAATTACAAGACTTATAAATTATTTCAAAATAGAAAGAGATATTTCTCTGAAAAAGTTTTGATATCTTCTATGTCAACATTAATTGATGGATTTTAAACTTGTTTGAAGTTTATTTATTTATGATACAAATCATTTATATTTTATTAAAGGTTTTGTGATATATTTGACTTTGGATGTGTTATTTTTATACCATTCATGGTTTATGGATAAATTATTGACATTTCTTATTTTAGTTTTAATACAAATGTTTTTGTTATGTTTAAACCTTTACATACACTACAAGAAAAGTGGGTATTTGTGACGGGTCAATTGCGACTGGAATTTATACAGTCGCAAAAGGCCCCACGAAATACGCATTTGTGACGAGAGTCTTTTCCCATTGAAAATAGTAGGTTAATTGCAACGGGAATAGCCGAACCATCACAATAGGTTTGGTGCGGTTTTCGTGCAAAAATGCGGGGAAGATAATTTGCAATGGGGAAGCATATCCGTCACAAAATCCCAGAGGAAGTAAATACTATTTGCGATAGGCAAATCCGCCCGTCACAAATAGTATGTGTATTTCTGACAGGGATCCTTGCAAATATCCTTTTAACAGCTGACTGTAATTAATTAGGGTGAGGGTATTTGCGACGGGCCCGTTGAAAAATCCCAACGGCGATAAATACTATTTTCGACAGGAAAAGCAGCCCGTCGCAAATCGTATGTCGGCAGCTTGTATTTGCAATTGGCCCCGTCGCAAATACCCTTTTAACCAACGACTGTAATTAATGCGGGCGAGGGTAGTTGCGACGAGCCCCATCACAAATATTACTATTTTTGACGGGAAACCCGTCGTAAATAACCCCATCGCAACTAATTTAACCTATATATACCCCCACCCATTTTTTTCAAATCACTCAGATCATCCCTTCTCTTTCTCTTCATTCTCTACTTTTAAATGAAAAATTTCTTTTAGTTAATTTTTTTATACGAGAGCAATTGGAAGGCGCCAATACCTCCAGAATATAAAGGTTTAACATATTTATATTTTATTTTTTTATATTTATTTTTTTATATTTATTTTAATTGTTGTTTATTAGTTCTAATTAAATTAGATTTAAATTGTTTTTTATTTATATTTATTTTTAGTAAGAAATTAATATTGTTTGTGATAATTATAAATAATTATTGTTAATTTGCAATAATTAGGGATTATTATAGATAATTAGAAAAATTAGGTATAATTATGGATAATTAGTAATAATTAGATATAATTAGTAATAATTAGATATAATTAGTAATAATTAGCTATAATTAGTAATAATTAGGTATAATTAGTAATAATTAGGTATAATTAGTGATAATTAGGCATAATTAGTAATAATTAGGCATAATTAGTAATAATTAGGCATAATTAGTAATAATTAGGCATAATTAGTAATAATTTGGCATAATTAGTAATAATTATGGATAATTAGTTATAATTTGTTATAATTAGTAATAATTAGTTATAATTAGTAATAATTAGGTATAATTAGTAATAATTAGTAATAATTAGGTATAATTAGTAATAATTAGGTATAATTAGTAATAATTAGGTATAATTAGGTATAATTGGGTATAATTAGGTATAATTAGGTATAATTAGGTATAATTAGGTATAATTAGGTATAATTTTGTATCATTGATAATAATTAGTAATAATTAGTAATAATTGGTATTAATTATTCATAATTAGTATTAATTAGTAATAATTAGTATTAATTAGTAATAATTAGTAATAATTAGTAATAATGAGTAATAATTAGTAATAATAAGTAATAATTAGTAATAATTAGTAATAATAATTAATAATTAGTAATAATTATTAATAATTAGTTATAATCAGTAATAATTAGTAATATTCAGTAATAATTAGTAATAATCAGTAAAAATTAGTAAAAATTCATAATAATTAGTAATAATTAGTAATAATTAGTAATGATTAGTAATAATTAGAAATAATTAGTAATAATTAGTAATAATTAATATTTGCAACAGGCTTTACTCTATTTTGAAGATGTTTAAATCTCAAAGGGTCGCCAATTGTTAGGTCTTGGGAAATAAAAAGTTTGTGTCAGCCATGTCTAGTATAAACTCTATAGTTGTCTTTGCATGGTTGATCACTATGCAAGTAGAATTGCAATAGGACAAACCAAGTCATGCCCTTGTCATCAATATGAATTATCTCACATTACCATTTACACATACCATTTTTCATTGAAAATTTAATGGGAATTTATTGATGTCCCCTCAATATTTTAAGGAAGAATGAGATATGTAAAGGGAGCAAGATTATTCTTAAAGATGAGAACGACATTACTTTGGTCCTATTATTGCAACACTAGTTGCGAGGTGATCAACCATGCAAGGACAATTATAGAGTTTACATTGGACAAGGCTGACAGAAACTTTTTATTTCACATGACCTGACAATTGACGACCCTTTGAGATTTGAACATGTCAAGAATATAGCAAAGCCTATTGTGAATATTGATAATTTTAATATTTTATAAATTTTTTATTATTTTAATGATATTATTATTGATTTTTCATAAATATTGATAATATAATTTTTTAATTTGTAATAATTAGTAAATGAAAACTGCTTGGATTATGAAGGGAAAGTTTGTAATCATCTCCACAATGATGATTACCAAATTTCCTTTCATTATTCAATGAGTTTTCATTTTGCTATGTATTGATAAATTAGTAATAAGTAGTAATAATTAGTAATAAATTGTAATAATTAGTAATAATTACTAATAATTACTAATAATTATAATTTTTTTATTATTTTAATGATATTAATATTGTTTTTTCAAAAATATTCATAATAATTTTTTTTATTAGTAATAATTCATAAACAAAAACTACTTAGATAATGAATGGAATGTTTGTAATCATATCCAGAACGATGATAACAAAATTTCCTTTAATTATTCATGTATTTTTCATTTTTCTATATTACTAAGTATTGCAAAATTAGTAAAAACATTAATAATTAGTAATAATTAATAATAAATTGTAATAATTAGTAATAAATTGTAATAATTAGTAATAATTAGCAATAATTTGCCATAATTAGCAATAATTAGAAATAATTAGGAATAATTAGGAATAATTAGGAATAATTAGGAATAATTAGTAATAATTAGTAATAATTAGTTATAAATTGTAATAAATTGTTATAATTAGTAATAAATAGTAATAATTAGATATAATTAGTTGTAATTAGTTCAGAACAGTTAGAAACAGTTAGGAATAAATTTTAATAAATTTGAATAAATTTTAAGCACATGGAACAATTTTCAGGGGATTGATGACACTCCATTTGCTTGATGAATTTTCTCCTTTCAACTCTCATCGACTCAAAACATTATAAAAAATGTGCTGCTATGTAGCCATTCAATCGTGTATGCCTGAGATTGGATATGAATTCGTAGGATCATATTTTTTTTAATGTTTTTAGGCGGTGACAGTTGAAAGAAGATGATTCATCAACGAAAAGGGGGATCTTTGGTCTGATGGATCATTTACTTGTATTTTTCTCACACTGAAATCACAATTAAGAATATGGTCGGAGGTACACATATTCATTTTCATGCATACGAGAATGAATATGCGTACCTCAGAACAGATTCTTCATTGTGATTTCAATGTGCGAAAGATGCAAGTAAATGAGCTGTTGGACAAAAGAGTAGCCGTCAGTCCACTGGAAATTGTGTTGCCCTTAATTGATGGTAATTATTAAGAAGTAGTTGTAATTATTTATCTTATTATTTTAGATATTTTTTTTATAATTTCAAATTATTCAAAAACAGTGATCATTTTATATTTTATATAGAAATATATGGAACAAGGAAGTCAACATTAGTAATTATTAGATGATTGTGCTTGGATAAATTATCACAGAAATCCAAATGGGATTGGTTTAAGTCTTATATATATTGAGGGCGTTGAATCTTTCTTGGAATTGGAATCATCAAAACCAGAATATGTTTCAGAAGGCACAAATATGTGTCCTTGTTAAAAATATGCACTGAGAACGTTTGATACATTTGAAAAGGCTGGGGACATCTCTTGTGGTTTGGTTTTCAACCAGATTATGTTATTTGGTATCAACATGGTGAACGCAGTTCCATAAAAGATACTAATAAATTGATTCTAGTTCCATCATAGTTTCAAAATTTATTACATGATGGTGTAGGTCCATCTGTGCAACAAACTGAAACTCACGATGATATTGATTTAACTCCTGAGTTGGCACCATCCAAATTTTATGAGTTGTTGAGGTATGCTAAGGATGAATTATATCCTGGTTGCAAAATAAGAAAATTAGAAGTGGTTTCAAAATTTATGGATATTAAATCATATAATGCAATGTAAAACTACTATTTTGATCAGATATTTTCTTTGGTTAAAACACTGTTACCTGAAAGAAATGTGTTGCCTGAAAATTACTATGAGATCAAGAGGCTGGTTCGTAATCTGGGCCTTAGTTATTGGAAGATACATGCATGTCCAAATGCATGCATCTTATATTTTGGAGAAAATGATTCATTGGATAGTTGTCCCACATGTGGACAATCGAGCTATAAAGAAGCTCAACCAGGGAAGTTTAGATCAATACGAGTAACATAGTTGACATATTTCCCCCTTACACCCAGGTTGTAGTGTTTATTTATGTCTCATAACATAGCGTCAATGATGTCATGGCACAAAACCCAGATTTCAACTGATAAAAGCTTGAATCGTCCATTTGATGATGATTCATGGAAACATTTTGACCATCTACAACTGTCTTTTTCTATAGAAGCCTGAAACATGCGATTGGGACTTTCTACTGATTGTTTATATCCGTTTAGTTCTTATGATAGTCAGTATTCATGTCGGCTTGTCTTTATAACTCCGTAAAATTTTACTCCATGGATGTTGGTGAAGGAGCCTTATATGTTATTGACTCTATTAATCCCAGGAAATTCGAAAAAAATATTGATGTTCATTTGAAACAATTGATTGATGAGATAAATACATTATGGAGTGATGGTGTTAATACATATGATGTTTCTACGAAACAAAATATCATATTAAAAGCTGCATTGATGTGGATGATTAGTGACTTTTCAGAATATGTCATTTTATCTGGTTGGAGTACACATGGTTCAAAATCATGTCCTTTCTGTATGAAAGACAACAAAGCCTTTATGCTCATCAATGGAACAAAAACCTTGCAATTTTGAGTGTCATAATACATTTCTTCCAACTGATCATCCTTTTTGGAGGAAAAAATCTCATTTCAGAAAAGGTATAATTTAAAGGGATAAATATCCAAAGATGATATTAGGTACAGAGTTAAAATCAATGGTATTTTGATTACCTCCCATCACATTTGGACCAACAGTAAACCAAAAGAAAATTCATGGCTTTGGGATAGAACATAATTGGATAAAACAGAGCATTTTTGGGATCTTTTTTATTGGTCTGATTTGTTGGTTCGCCACATGTTCGATGTTATGCATATTGAGAAGAATTGTTTTGATATTTTATTTCATATATGTTTGTATACACAAGGTAAGACCAAATATACAATAAATACACGGTTAGATCTTTCCCAAATTTGCAGGTGACCGGTACATGAACTATTTGAAAATGTCAGATCATAGAGTTTAATGAACCCAAAAGAACCTTATACACTGTCTAAAGAGAGTCACTTATTAATTTGTCAGTGGATTGTAGATTTGAGACTTCTAGATGGCTATGCTTCTACTTTGGGAAGATGTGTTAATAATGGTTATATTACGGGATTAAAAAGTCATGATTGTCATGTTATAATGGAAAGACTAATGCGGATTGGATTCATAGGTTTGTTGAATTATATGATTTGGGATTCGATAACAGACATATCGTATTTTTGTCGAGACTTTTTTGCATCGACAATAGACTAAGATGCGCTAGGAAAACTGGACGATGATGTTGTTGTAATTACATGTAATCTGGAAAAAATCTTCCCACCGACTTTCATTGACTCAATGGAACATCTGATATTACATTTTCCACATGAAGCTAAATGTGGAGGTCTAGTATAGTTTTGATGGATTTACCCATTCGAGAAATGCATACAAAAATTGAGGAAAAAAGTACGTAACAAATCATCAGTTGAAGGCTCAATTGTTGAAGCTTATTTTCCAGAAGAAATTCCTTTTTTTCTGCTCTCATTATTTTGAATCTCAATAACCCTCAAAACACAATCGCATGGGATGAAATCAGGGGAATATCAATGATTAAATCGACAATCAATTAACGTCTTTTAATCAACCAAATCTTGGTTTCGGTGGAGTTCATGAACAATGGATTTCAGATGATGAACATCACAGAGCTCATACATATGTTCTGATCAACTGTGAAGAAATGAAATCATTTATCATGTGAGTGGTTCTATCACTTATTCTATAATTAATGTTACCGTATTTTAACTGATTTTATTTGTTGGTTATATAATAATCATATCAAGAAATAACTTCCACAAATTACAGCAGCTGCTCTTGAAGAACGTAGAAAAACAATTTCCCAATGGTTTCAAAAACTGGTAACATAAATTATTTATGGTTTAATATCAAGTATGTTTATTATTTATTAAACTGATAATTGTTTTACAAATTTTCAGGTGTCTCAATATGCTGATAAAATTGATAAGAGACTATGTATATTGAGTAACCCACCATTCAAAATGGTTAAATCTTATAATGCATATGTGGTGAATGGTTTTCAATTTCATACACATGCATACGGGGAATAAAAAACAATGAAAAGTGGAGTTTTATTGAGAGGATCACATCACAGAGAAACTAAATTTGACTTTTATGGCATTTTGGATGAAATTATTAAGCTATGTTATCTAGGATAGAATTACATAACAATGTTTAAATGTCGATGGTTGGATACTGGGAGAGGCTTGCGTGTTCATCCGACTCATGGAATCATCGATATTAAATATAAAAGTCTCCTTACAGTAAATGAAATATTTTTACTAGCTCAACAAGAACATAAAATTTATTATGCAAAGTAATGTTCTACTTCAAGAGACTTGAGCAATTGGTGGAGCATTATAAAAATAAAATCATGGGAAAATCTATTTACTCAAACTGAATGTGGTTCCACTGAAGTGAAAGGATTTGAAATTTTTTAAGAGACTGCCCAAAGTCCATATGATTCAAAAAGAGTCGTTAATATCGATAATGACACCCCAAAATTAAGAATCGATGGTGATGAAGATGTTAATGATGTTACAAATGAATTTTAAATGACAAGAGATGCGGAAAATGAAACTCATATGGATATCGATGATGCTGAGGAGGAAGATGAAGACATTGAAATTGACAGCTATGGAAAAGAGGATGACATGAACATTGACACAGTTAAATGATGGTTACAATCATAACTAATATATATCTATATTAAATAGTTATTTTCAACTATCTACTAACAAAAATCATTTTGTGTTTCAGACGGACTCTGATATATTCCACGAGTTGCAGGAGGCTGACCTACCGTTAGATGAGGGAGATTTTGGATCATCTGACCCTCAACCTACTAGCGGTTTAGGGGGTACGCGGATGGGGTGCGATCTTTCATGACTGATGATTCCTGACCCTATGCCCATGCGATGTCCACATCTTGGTTTCGATCCACACACATGGAGGTATGGTAACAAGTATATTTTAGTTAGATTTCATTAATTTATTTGTATATATACTAATTGTTTGATTATTTATTCCATTTTCATAGTTTTGCGCATTTAGCTATTCGACAGGGGAGCGCTATCTTGCACAATTATTTTTTTCTTCCATGGATCACATGGGAACAGATTCCCATTGATGTGTGCCACGACATGTTCCATCATTGGCCGGTACGTAAATAAATAATATTTAGTTTGAAAATTATTTTATTAATAACTTGATATTTTAAATTATTTTTAGGTTTTATGGTATCCTATCTTTGATAGCATGCACGACGCTATCCACGAAGCATGACAGTTTTCTATGAGTGACCATTTCCGTCAGTTTTTTCACAATTTCAGAAGGATAACCATTAAGAAAGGAGGAGTGAAAAAATTTGATGAGTTGTGAAGCGCTCACCGACCAGAGTGCATTTCATCTCACATTTGGGATGGATTATGTTTACACTGGTTGGGTGGTGGATTTTATAGGATATATTCAGTGGGATGACAGAACCGGGGGAGATAAGAGGTGGCGCATCGAGCTGGTAGCCGTACATTCAGTTCGCATAGAGAGCATCTGGTAGGTATATATTTTATATAAAATTAATTATAAACAGTTTATTTTATATTTTTGTAGGCATTCGAGCATCCCAATATTACGAATTTTGACGTTTATTGGAGGATGTACTATGATCCATCATCCACTGGAGTGATTAGTGGTGATCTCTAGCGTCAGATTGTGGTTAGTATTATTTTTCCAGTTTTACAGTTAACTGAATATAATATTTTCACAATTTTAATTTTAAATATTAATCGAAGAAGTCATATGATGATACGACCTCTCAGACACAGGCTGAGGGTCAGGAAGAGACGATAGAGAAAACCGGTGCTCACCATTTCGATGAGGCGGGATGGATGCGGGTGACTCAGTATGGATTTGAGAAGGGCCGAGTAGTTGGTATCAATTGTCATTTGTCTCCTAGAACTTATTATGGTATTGCTGCGATGTCGGCATCTAGCTCGAGAGGAACTCATGGTGAGACATCATCTTCTGGCTCACAGTATCAGGAGCACTTGTGATCTCGGGCTGAGCTTATAGAGACTTTGCTGAAGCAGCATGAAGAGATGAGTCGGGGGTAGCAGCAGCAGGAGCAACATCACGAGGAGGAGATGTGTCGATTGGAGCAACGGTGACATCAGGAGTATCACTAGTAGATGACATACATGCATTGTCTGACTCGTAGTTTAGGGATAGAGTTTCCTCCACCTCTTCTAGACAACCCCAATAGTGATTTTTTTATGTTAAAAACATTTGAATTCAAGTTTTGTAATAATATGAACAATTTACAGTTTCATTCTTTTACACTGGTGGAAATATTGCATAATTTAATTGTTTTTAATATTTGATTACTTATATTTAGTATTATATTTCTTAATATATGTTTATTTTACTATTAATAATAATATTTTATTATTTTTTAATATTTTTTTGAAAATATTGATACTTTTAGTAATTTTTAATAATTTATTTATTTTAATAATATTAATATTATTTTTTTATAATAATAATTTTATTAAATATTATTTTTTAGTATTATATTTTTTAACGTTTATTTTAATAATAATAATAATATTTTTTATTTTTTTATTGTTTTTATAACAATAATATAATTTTCTCATTAATCATAATATTATTATTTTTTAATTATTTATATTATATTTGACGGGGTCTTTGGTGATGGGCCCCGTCGAAAATAAATGAAATATATTTTTTTAAGATTGGTATTTGTGATGGGATAAAGGGACCGTCATAATAAGTAGTTGAAACAGGCCCGTCGCAAAAGGTTTATGGGTATATAATGTATATAATCGAAAGGATATTTGCGACAAGAATTTTGCCCGTCGCAAAAACTAATTGCGACGGGCCCGTTACAAAAACTAATTGTGACGGTCCCGTCGCAAAAAGTTTTTTTTGGTATATAATGTATATAATCAGAAGGTTTTTTTGAGGTGGGAAAAATCACGTCACAACAGATAGTTTCTATGATGGGCCCGTCACAAATAATATCTGTTGTGACGCCGTTTTCTGCAACGATCTATTTGCGATGGCGGCCGATCGCAAAAGGCTATTTATGACGGCATCCTGTCGCAAATAGCCTGTCGTAGAAAACAGGAATTCCAGTAGTGATATGATAATTCATTGGACAAAGAAAGTGATAGGTGGAGCCCACTCTAGATCCTCGATGCATCAGGAGGTATCATGATACAAACTAGTGTCTTGGAAAAATGCCTTGACAAAATATTAGTGGTAGTCTTGGAACATGGCCTTGACTATGTGGTTATGATGTGTGGAATTATGCATTCCATCATTATGAAAGTGGCTATTGAAATTGCATCTGATTATTCAACTAGAATAATATCCATGTGAATAAATAAATTGAATTATTTGATTTTATATTTGAAATATTATGATGAAGTTTAAGTTTAAATGTCTTTTCTTTTAGTATTATACATTTTCTTATATTTTATTATTATTTATGAATGTTTCCCCTATATTGTTATCCTTATTGAAAATTTGAGCTCACCCCTTTCTATGTTTTATTTTTCTCAGGATGTGAAGAATTATTTATTGGTTGAACTGCCGGGATAAGATAAGGATATCAGGGTGTTCAAATGGGTGAAAATGTTGTTGATATTTTTATTTCTTGATGTAATGTAAAACTTATGAATGTATCTAGTACTTCCAAGGCTACTAAAATGACTGGTCTTTCGTGATTTGATCCCTTGTGACTATGCCAATGTTATGAAATAAGCACTGAATCTGGGTAACTAGGGTTGGGGTGTTACTGTTGGTATCAGAGTAAGTTTAGTACATTCCTTGGAAGCTATATTTAGAGAAAAAACTTTTATTATAGAACACTACCCTAATATAGATTTTGAGGAATAGTATATAAGAACTTCCTCTAATTTTGGTATTGTAGATATTTTAGGAGTTTTTCAAGTAATACATCTCTGTCTAGATACGAGCAGGTAGAGGCAGCTCTGGCACAGATGTACCTAGGGGTAAAACCTGAAGGATAAATAATATTTTCGAAAAAATGCCTTAATAATTTTAATTGTGATTTAATACATTTATATATTCGAAAATATGAAATATAAGATCTAGAAGAAATAAATTCCCAAGTATATCTCATGAAATTTGTAAGAATGAATTATATAATTATGTCTAGAATCCTCTCAAGAATAGAAATATATGAAAATTTTCAATCAATCATGCACAACAACAGATAAATAATTAATCAACCTAAAATTAGGAAAATGAAATCATATAAAGTAAGAAAAATATCATCTATATTAATAAACTATCTCCCCTAAATAAGGATTCATCAATTTAGTACCCCTATGTTTATCTCTTATCAGATAATCCCCCATTTTACTCAGTAAAACATTTCATCAATGAGATATAAAAAATTGAATCATGTGTTTCCTAATCAAATTTTTACATCATAGAAAACAACGAAACACTAATCTAATGAGGGGAATGAATGTTTCTTTAAAATCAATTAAAATATACTTTAAAATATATGGTACTAAAATAAATAAGACATTACAACCAGTAATCACTTTTTCTCATGAAGGTTTTCTTTTCCTAGATATTTGTGTTTTTCTCATCATGATCCTATAAAAATGAAAAAATAAGTGATTGTGAAATGACTATATTATTTTTATCTAGAAAATATATGGTAATTAAAATTACATATTAAATCATATTTTTTATATAATTCATAAAAACTATTTTTGAATATCATTTAATGAAATATTAAAAAAAACTAAGGTTTAATATCATCAAACCCTTTTGTTTAAGTTCATTTATCTTGACCCAACATATTATGATAATGTGATAGGGGTATCATATAGAGTGACCCAATATAGATTTAACCATAAATGATGTTGTAGCTCACCCGGTGTAGCTCTAATTATCACCACGCAATCCCAATATTACCTTATTGAGGATATCTCTATGTAATTTATAGATCTAGAGATTTAATATGTAATTATGATGATGTCCAAACTTGGTAGAAACCCTATTTTACCACTTCTGGTTGTAATTTTTCAAATTATTCAATATTTATCTTAGCATTAATTGCCACTTCCTGCTATTTTTATTCTCCTAGAGCATAATCTTCTTCTTCATTCACTACCTCCAATTTTTCATATATTTTAGAACTATGAAGATAATTTTCCTTTGATTCTGATTCATCTTATTCATTAGAATACACAATGAATTATGTCTCAATTTTAGTATGAGGGTCCTAGGGGATCATGCGTTCACCCTATGTGGGGGGGTGAATCAGGGGTGTCCAACTTTTACCAATTAAGTTCAAATTAATTTTCAATCTTTATTTGTGTTGATTAAACCACTATCATGGTTTAGTATGTATGGATATTTGTAAATCTCCCTCACCAATTTTCCCTAATTTTAAAAAGATAATATATATTAAACAAAAAAATAGGTTTTTTACATTGTTCAAAAATAATGTGAGAACCTACTCATTTTCATGTTGACACCTATCAAGTAACTTATTTTAAACTTGTAATATTTTCATCAAGTACAATTGTTATGGGATGTTTTTATCGATAACCCACAATATGAATCCCATACACTATGTATATATACGTTAAAATGTCTCCCGAATTTAGATTATACTCACTCTTATTAGTATTCAAGATTACACGAACTTAAATAGGTCTTAATATATAACTCAATATTATATTTTTTGTACATTCATGTCCTCCTACTTCTTCTTATGGTAAAATTAATTGTGAAGGTCTCACTTCTTCAGAAGCTAATGTTCTAGTATTCTCAACATTATTAGAAACCTAATGTTTTTTAATTAATAACATTACTCATAACCATATGATCGATACTTATAAACATTATTTGGAACTTGATGTTTCAGTATTCTAAAATTTACTAAGAACCTGATGCTCTATGCACCTAAACATTCTTCTGAACATGATGTTTTGGTCTTCTCAAAAACATCAAATCCACTAAATATTCCTTGAATGAACTATTTAGAAACTTCCACCCAAAAATATTTCTACACCTCAGAAAATTATTGATTTGAATGAGCTTATCCCTTTTTATAAGCTCAAAATTCCTATCATGTAATGTGATTCTTAATATCTTAAAAACAATCCCCAATTTGGAGGACCTTCAACATGTTTTTAAAAACATCGAGTCAAATAAAATGTCTAAAAAATATATCATCAACTCATTATTCAAATCATTTCCCAAATAATATATTGAATCATAATTTTTTTCATAAATATTCAACACCAGTCATCCATTCATAACCATCATAATTATTTTTAAATTCACACTAACATGATGTTCCACTTTTTATTTCATGTGTATTTCCTTCTATAGACTTGAATAATTACTTACATGAATATTATTCTCTATTATTCCATTAAAAATAAACTTTATTAACGTTATCACTTTTATTATTTTTATATCATAAGACTTTAATAATTTCACAAAATCTATATTATGTCATATCACAAAACTCTACATGCATTCATCTCTCCTTATCATTATCTTGTGTATCTCGTAAAAACCTACTAATGATTTCTCAAAGAAAATAAATTCTACTAGTACCTATGCTTATGATGTACTTACCTTTAAATATTTTAAACATAAATCAACTACATATCTCAAAATAGGATAAGGAAGCATCTCCTACTTGTAATACCTAGTGATTCCACTTCTAGTATTTTAATTAAAATAGCTTCATATAATAATCTCATGCCACTGATTTTGGTGTGATCCTATCTATAACCTCACACGATAATAATCATTTTTGAAACCCTATCATTATGTGAAAAATTCTTGAATTCACAAGATACATGATACTACCATGTCCATTTCACAAAAATACATTCATATCATGGGATCACAATGTCTTTCTCATGATAATATTAGGATCTTCAATGTTCTCATAATGATGTTAGAGGATTCGGTGTGAGGACTATTTTACAATATCATTATCTTAAAAAAGAAATTGTTTCTTCAATAAATGTTATATATGTAGACTCTATTTTTTAGTGGACTCACTCATATACCTATTTCATAATCCAAAAAAATTAAGTATTTTACTTCACTATATATTGTGTTGATTGAATCAAATAAATTGATTATACTCTCATATATCACTCTATTAAATTATTCACTTCATGAAACTAATAGATAATTCACCATCAAGTGAACATACTATATTCTTCTAAGTCATTAACCTCTTATATACTCACAAATACACATATTTAAAAAACTTATGTCAAATCTATGCAAACTCTAGTAAAGGTCATAAAAACCTCCATGTTCTATTATAAATATTTTATCACATGAAGATCCTTTATACATTATGACTTTTGTTTCCCTATTTCTTTCATATAACTATTATATATATCCCATTCATGTGCCACTATTATTTATATTAAAATTTCATACAAACTATATATGTTCATTAAGAGCATTCTAAAATATCTGTTATTTTTACTGTTAGTGTTACACCTACTAATATTTTTACAGGTCACCTATGCTTCTTATAATTTCAAGAATCACTATCTAGATATTCTCAACTAGTAATAAAAAACATTAATATTCATCATAAAATGACCCAAAATCTCATTTTCCTTCCTAAAAGATTCTTTATCCTTAAAAAATTAATAAATATTTTTCTAACTCACACTGTTCTAAAGAACTCAAATACTTAATTTTATTTGACATACTCTTCTACTTTGTGGAATCTATCCTTCTTCCAATAATATTAATATTTTGATTCCAATATATACGATGCATATATTTTTAGATCGCCTCATCATCCATTTATCTAAATCTCATTCTTCTAACTCATTGAAGCTTATTTATCATACTTATGCATTGTTTATATAATATTATTCATTTAAAAATATAACTCTTGTACATAGAACATGAATAAACCTTATTTTAGATATTTTAGGAACACATAAATTATTCTTACCATTAACTTCTACTAATATACTCATTAGTGTTGTATTTGGCGCATTCAACACATTTACACCCTACAAATTTCAACTAAAGTGTAGTTATAATTAACTCATGGTATTATATTTTGGTTTTCTATATATGAGAAACATATTTTTCAACATAAAATGTGAATGAATGTCTTTCCTCATTCATCAACATAAGTCATAAATAAAATAATATATTTTCACCATCAATCATCATATTGTAAACTGCATCTGAATATTATTATTTCCATGAATTTATCTATCCACCGATATCTATAAATACAATTTCATTCTTCTACTATTGTTCCAACTTCAAATGGTTTTATCCATACCGATTATGTACTTCGAGTGATTATAATTCAAAAATAACTATATGAAAACCCAATATTCTTTACATTAACTTACTCAGTTAATTTTATAAAATTTATTGATAATAAATAAAACACGTTCATTGCAATCATCAAATGGGAGCATCAATCCCACATTTTAATTTTCTTTAATACCAACTTTTATGTTAAATTCAATTCATTTATTTCACCATTATTGATAATAAATTCTAAATTTGTTCACATTATTTTTCATTAATTATATAAATTTGAATCCCCCTTCTTAACATCTGATGGTATGGGAGGAACATACATTACAAAGATTATTATTCTACCTTTTTATTCTGATGTAATTAATGTATCACTTAAATTACATGAGAGAAGGGTAGAATCAATTTTCATAAATAAATGATACATAAATCAACTAACTCTAATTCTACGTGAGTAGTGCTTGGTGCAAAAAATAAGAGTGATTTACTTAGACATCAAATCAATCTTTAAATTTTACCAATTACAAATTCTACTTTCACGGAAAATTTCAATATATTTTCATTCAACTTATTTCCTACAACTATCTCAAAAAATAGGTTGAAAATGTTTCAGCATAAAATAGTAGGTTTCTATTTATAAACTATTTTTTCTTTTTTATAAAAACATTTTCCCACATTTTAATTTAAACATATTATATATATATATATATGAGAATATGAGAGTATAGAAACATATATCAAAATAAAAAAACATAATTTATTTTTATTTTCAATATCTATAACTTCATTATCATCCAAGGCCTTAGACATATTGTACTTCAATGTTCACATTACCTGAATATTATAATCTAGTTTCCTAATATTTGGTTATGATGGATTTTTATCTTTATTTCAACTTCAATAATTTTCTCGAATCACTAACATAATATATAGAGGAAACTACCCTTTAATTGAATCACATTTATATATAATTTTAATTGAAATTTAACACAACTTATCATAGTATATGTTGGATCTCCATTTCTCTATAATTTTGTGACACAAGGTGGAAAAGGTTTTCACAACATGAAAACTCCTTTCAGATCAAATTTATTTTTATTCTTGCATTCCCCCTTAACATTCTTAGAATTAATCTTATTGTGTGAAATAGAGGTATTATACTAGATTTTCCTTTTAACATTGTATGGTGGTTTATTATTAACTTTATAAGTAAGTAATATGGACTTTTCTAATTTAATTTTACTTAAAAATTCCTTTATTCCTTCAACTGAATTGTTTATTCTGTTATGAAAACCTTTAGAACACGTTAAATTATTTTCTTGAGTTGTGAAGATTTTATAGTACATGTATCTTCTAAATATTTTCTCTAGTTCTTTACCAACATTTACTCTTGAGGTTACCATGAAATGATTTTTTCATGAGTGTGTCCTACCAATGTAATCTTTACAAAACCTTTCTTACCTTCTAGTGAGTTACTCTTCATATCTGACTTTCAGTGTACCTCAACATTTCTTTCATAATATTTGTTCATTATTTTGTAACCATTACCTTTTTAATGGGGCTATTTTCATTGTATTCTTTTGTTTTCTTTTATTGGAGTGATGTTTTACAGCCTAAGTACATATTTCCATAATGTGATACTTTATTCCAATGTAGAAGAATACTTTTTTTATTGTATCTTATTCTTTTTTTTTCATATTGGGTTCAATCATATTGGAAACACCCTTTTTTTAAAATCTAATAGAGATTTATATTCCATATTCCATTCTATTTTATTTAAATTTTATGGACTTATTCCTTTTTATTTAACTAAATTACAATTAGTAGTTTTAAACCAATGATAATCATTGTTTTTGACAATTCTTCTATAACATTTGTAGAAAATTTTAAGACATTAAAATCTAATTGAAGTTGAAATAATTTTCTTTATATGATAGGGATGCATGAACTTAGATTGTTTTTATTTTTCCTTTATTTTCTCCCCATAATTATTGGAATTATCCATGTTTCTATGGCTGAGAAATTATGCTAATAATCTATATCCTGGTGTCTGAACGTCATGCAACATTATATGTAGAAACAAAATCTTCAATTCTTCCTTTGAATATATTTTTTATCTAAAGAAGGTATCTTTATATCATCATGTATAAATTAATTTCTTTACAGTTCATTATGGGTAATAACATCTTCTATTACTCATTTCTTCCACCTTTAATAAAGTGGTAGGGTTCTATTAAAAATTTATTACCCATATTTTTCTAGAAGAAGAATTATTTATTATACCTTTAAAATAATTATAACTAGTACTTAATGAATTTTTATATCATGGGATTAATTTCTTCTTTATATTATCATATGGTTAAAAATTTCAAGCCGTCATGCTTATCTTTCCACTCGATAGAGTCTTTCTTTAATAAATACACCCCTATGATTTCATAAATTTAGTGGTTTTTTCTCAAATCCATGTAAATACTTAACTTGAGTATCTTCCATGTTCCTTAAATTAATATCTAACTATATACATGTAAAACATAAATAATTTTTATAATCTCTATGAAATCATAACTTCTCTTCACACTTTGATTTCAAATTTCTGACTTATTATTCATGAAACTTACTTTATTATCATAGATATCTTTCAATTTCATTAACATTTGTTTATTTAATCATAAACATAGAATTCTTGACACATAAAATTTCTTTAAAAGTATTCATATGTGCATGGAATTCATCCTTAAAACTTATTTTTCAGATTAATTCTCACACGAATTGCATTTTCATGCTTCGTCAATTTGGTATGACTTTTTTTAAAAAAAATATAATACATTTTATTCTATTCCTTCATTGAGTATATAATAGTTTTAAAGTAATATATTTTATTGACGAATTATTTTTATATTACATCTACTTCATTGTAATCTTGTTATTTTTCTTCATAAATAACATTGATAAATGAAAATATAGTTATGATAATCTCAATGGGTTCTTCATTTCTATGATCATTCATTTTAGTGTTAAAATTCATAATACATTCAATGGATTAATACTCACCATATCTACAACATACATCTTCTAGAGTATTATATATAGTAAATTTTTCAATATAACATCCACATACTTTATGTTTTGGAAGAGGTGGATCAACCTTCCACTTATCTTAAGAGGCTAACATTCTTATCTTCTGAACCACATTATTCTCTTATTTTTTCATATCTTTGGATGATACTTCAATATTTTTATAACATATAGTATCTTAATTCATCTTTATAAAAATTATAAATTATTTATAATACAAATAAAATATTTCATCATGTTCTAGAAATATTAACATCATATTAATAAATAAAAAATTTAGAAAAATATCACACATAAAAACATAGGTGACCAACTCTATTTCAAATTAAAAGTCTCAAGGGACTATGAAATCAAACTAAGAGGGGGTGAATCATTGGTGACCAAATTTTACCAATTAATTTTAACTTAAATTTATTTATTTCTTTATATTAATTTAAAATTTATTATCAATTAGTATTTATGGATATTTATCAATCTCCCTCACCTCATTTCCCTAATTTTATACATATAATATCAACTAAAAAACACCAATGGATTTTTTAAAAGGATTGGACTTAATATGATAAAATACTTCTTATTGTGAAAACTACCCTAGAGTCATGTATTTTCCAATAATAGTATTTTCATCATTTAAAATTGGTGTGAGAAGTTTTTATCCATTACCCATAGGGTATATCCCATAAAATAATATTTTCAACTTTACAAATCCCCTCAAATTTAGATTATACTGATTTTTATCAGTCTCTAAGAGACTATGAACTTGAATAGGTATTTGATTGCAATTACTTCTTCAATTTGTGCACATGAATGTCAACCTTATTCTTCTACCAGTAAATGTAATTCTGGAACTCTCACTTTCTTAGAACCTAATTTTTCAATCTTATCAACATTCCTCAAAACATGTTGTTATGTATATCTCAACTTTCTTCAGAAATTTTTCTTTCATACTTCTCAACTTTATAAGTAACTTGATGTTATAGTAGTCTCAAATTCTTAAAAAATACTAAATCATATTTGAAATATTTGTTCTGTAACTTCCTATCTCAAATATTTCTAGACCGCCACAAATTCTTATTCTGAATGATCCCAAACAATTTTTTAGGCTTAACTTCCCATATATGTTAGACGATTTGTAATCTCTAAACATCAAGGATAAATTTTTAATTACTTCAATATATATTAAAAAACGTGAATTCATTTTAAATATCAATAAAATATAATCAACTCATTCAGAAAATACATCCTCAAAACTCATCTTGAATCATGAAATTTGTTTCATGAATATTGAACATTGACCTTCTATCTCAACATCATGATCATTATTTTTAATTTTAAATAAATGTGAAGTTCCTCAATTTATTTCATGAGTATTAAATATACATAGTGTAATAATTATTTACATAAATATTATTCTATATTATTCCATCATACATAAACATCCTTCATGAAATCATTTACAGTGTTCTTATTTTGGAATGCTTTTATATTTTCAAAATAAATTAATTATTAAATGTCATAAAACTCTATATGCATGCATATATTTTTATCATTCTCTAATGTATCTTTAATACACATATTATTTATTTCTATTATCACTTAATCTCTTATAGTACCAGTTCTTCTGCTGTACTTACCTTCTTTTCTTATAAAACCATACTCAATGGCCTAACTCAACATCTGATGGGGAAATTTCTACTACTTTTGATACTTAATGAATATAATTATGTTATTTTTATCAATGGATATTCTCATGATAATCCCATTCCCATTATTTTGGTATAATCCTATCTATAGATTTAGAAAATAAAAATTAATGTTGAAACATTATCTTTTTTGGAATAGTACTTGAACATGTGTGATATGTGATACTACAATTAATTCATAAAATAGTACATGGACTATATGGGATAGTTTCATCATTGTCCTAATCATATATAATATCTTTTATTATGTATTCATAATGATAGATGTTTTGATGTGGGGACTATTTTATAAGCTCTTTCTACTGAATAATTAAATATTTCATTGTATATATTCATATATGTAACCACTATCTTGTTAGTCGATTCATTCATTTACCTATTACGTAATCTGGAAGATTCAATAATTTATGTTATTGTACATTTTATTTCATGGATTGAATAAATAAATTATCTTCAAATATATTGTTCCATTAAAGTCATCAGTAATGGTAACTTATGGATAATTCAATATCTAAATAACATACTATCATATTCTTTGAGGGGTAAGTGAACTAGAATGATCAGAATACATAAACCCTAATAGGGCCCAATTGGGTATTTTTATTACAGGATTAAAATTTAATTGAAATCAACCATTCAATATTTAAGCATAATAGAAGTAGTAAAATCAACATAATGATTTAACATGCTTAATTCTGATTTGTACATACGTGCATGGTAAGAACACTACCCAATACACATATTTTATTAATTATAAAAACTAAACATGATTTACTGAGTGTATATTTAAGAATGTAAATAAAAGAAACTAATGATTTGGGAAAAACGAAACCAAAAAATAAGTAGGAATAATGTTAGAACTTACAACACCAAATATAATGTTTCAATCATCATATTCTATCGTTGATTCAATTATAAAAAAACACTTCTTTGATGGATCTCATAGGAGGTAGGTCTCTCCTTATTTGGATAAGAATATTTTGGATCTAAATCTAGGCCACATTTCTTCACTTGGAAGGATGATATCAAGTACTCCACCAAAAACTGCACACCAATGGTGTATATAGAGGATGGTAGGAACCTAGTAATCAATATATAAGTAATGTTGAGACTTTAGTGGAAATTATTTTCTATAACCAGTTCATAGATCAACAAGTAGTTTCATAGAGACAATGAGTGGATTCAGAATAGAAAATCAATGAAGGGGACATGGGTCATAAACTCCCCTATCACCCATAGATCCTCGTAATGGAACAACCAACTAGATATCTCCGAAAAATCATAATAAGAAGAACCCTAAATGCCACACTCGAGGTCCCAAGATGAATGGATGGTGAGGGTCAGTTAGGAATCCTAAACGATCAATGACCAAGAGTTATGCTAATTTGATAATCAACTTTGCGTAGGTAAAACCCACATGGGATAAATTGGCTAACCAATAACAATCCCAATAAATAGAGATAAGTGGAAATATGGTAGCCTAAAACATATAATATCTTGTATATATTTGAGGAGAATAGAAAAATAATATCAAATCATGTTTTTATACACAAGATAAAAAACTAAATGGTATAACAAATAACAACCCATTTCATTATAAAAATTATCTAATTTAAAAATTTCCACAATTTTCTATTGAAATTTTGATGTTCATGCATGTAAAATTATAGAATTCGAACCAAATTAAACCTATCTAAGGAATAAATAATTTTAGTAAATACCATGCCCTTTTTCAAACTATTAGTTAGGTTAGAATCATTATGTATCTTATTTACCCACCTGAATCTAGAATCAATAATATCTCAAATAAAATATTTCTTAATGTCTATATGTTTATATTTACCATGTCATACTAAATTATAGGTTAAATTAAAAGAAGATTGGATATCACCGTAAAAATTAAAAGATGCATTTTAAACACTGATTTCACAAGAAAAACCTTTGATCCATAAGGCATCCTTAATATGCTCATTCAAGTCAATGTATTCTAATTCTGTGGAAAAAAGGGAATCCAACGATTGTATGTTACATTTATAAGAAATGTGGCCTCCATAATTAGTAAAAAAAATTAACCATCTGATAATTTTATAGTATCAATATTTCCTATATATTTAGCATATACATATTCAACTATTAATTTAAAGTCATCTACATGTTTACCATAACACAATTAAAAATAGGCAATACAAGACAAATAACACAATAGACACTCATGGGAATGATAATGTGGCTTCCCTTGAGTGGCCATAAATCTTCTAAGGGTGAAGATTGAAGAAGAAATATTATTCATAGTGTAGATCATAAATCAAATGATGATGCCATTTATATTGTCATAGGGTGTTTTAGAAATAAACTGAATATCATCAGTATCAATAGATTATTGGGTAATTGATAGTAAGTTTGATAGGTTCAAATAGCTATCTTTTGATGATATTTAAAAAATAAGCATGTTTGTAAAAATATAGTATTTCATTAGAAATATCCCTTATTATTTCGACACCTAGAAGCGACTTAGTTGAACCGAAGTCATCCAAACAAAAAATTTCATTTAATTGAGATTTTACCACAATTATTTGGATCATTTTACTGTATAATATGATCCTATCATCAATATTAAACATCTATTAAAATATTCTAATATTAATTGACTTAATATATACATAATAATCATATTGGCTCTTAGTGAAATGGTTATCAAAGTATAAAAGAATAAATTTTTATATAATTTACTTGATACTTTTTTTAAATCATATAATGATTTATGTAAATTAAAAAATTGGTTTCATTTGATTTATCTAGAGTATCTATAATGAGGGTTCATGTAACATTTATCATTTAAATAATCATGAATGAAGGCAGTTTTTACATCAATTTATTCATTTTATAGGTCCCTATAAGAAACAAAAAGAAGTTAAAGGCTTTTTAAAGACTACTTGAAAACTAGTGAAAAAATTTCATAATAGTTTATTTCCTTCCTTTTAGGGAATCCTTTAGAAACTAATTTTGATTTATATTTAATTATATATTTTTGTAATTGTATTCCTTTATTTTATAAATCCCTTTATATCAAATTACTAATCATTGGGTGGTTTATCAAAGATAGAAAAAGTGTTCTTTTTTTTTCTTATAAAAAGAATTTATTATTACATGGTAAGGACCCAATGTTTAGATTATTTTTCATTAAGTTCTATCTTATAGGTTTGTGTATTATCATCAAAAAGATACTAGGGAACATGGATGGAAAATGAATCCATATCATATTGGTTAAACTAATAAGGAGGTCAAGGAACCATCCTAACTCTATCATGAGTTAACTAATAATTTGTATTATTAGAAGGAGGTTTGAAATCTAGTTATGAAAAGGAATTAAATATAGTATCATATTGAGTCATAAGATTATGATTAGTTGGATTAAATTGATTATATCCTAAAATTGATATGTATTAATGGTTTCTTCAGTCTAATCTATAGTTGGTCCAATTTTTTCAGGTGTGATAAATTTTGATTTGGGAGGACATGAATCACGGAACACCACATCCCTACAAATTATTCATTTTTTCGGAAGGGGATTATTAATATAAGGTTTCTAAACTTTTACACCCTCAGTACATCCTACTAAGATAAATTTAATATAATGGGGCTCAAACTTATCTGTTTTTATGAGAACATATGTAGTGCATCCAAAGACTCTTAAGTAACAATAAGATGTGGTATACCATTCCAATGATATTTTGGGGTTCTGAATTTATTTTCATATAAAGGAAACCTATTTTGTAGGTAAAGTATCATAGATGCATCGCTTTCCCAAAAGTATTTAGGGAGACCTATGAATGATATAATTCTTTGACTCTCTCTAAAATTATTATAATCGTTATTTCAAAAAGATCATTTAGTGGGGGGGTCCCTAATAGTTTGATATCCTTAAATTGCCTTAGATTTTTAGAACTAAATAAATATAGCTTATAGTTAGTATAATTAATTATATATTTTTATTATTTTAACCATTTTATGAACCATACATTTCAACAAGTATTTTCTATGATTTAGATGTTTCAAAAAACTAGATTTATGTTTTAGTACATATCAACTCCTTTCTTAACAAATAATCTATAATGGTAAAAAAGTAGGGACCTTTACCATAGGAGGAAGTCTTATATGGTCCCCAAGGATTAGAATGTATGTATTATAATGGGTAGGAAGCTTTGAAATTAGAAATATTAAATGTGAATCTCTTAGCCTTACCCATCACACAATCTTAATGAAATTGAAGGTTTCTAAGTATGATATTTTTCAAAAACCCTGATATTTCAAGTTGTTTTAGATCCTTTGAGCTTACATGAACTAAATCCACTTTTCTAGAATAATTTATTATTAGTATTAATAGTATTCACACTAAGAAATTGTCTTTAATGGGTATTTTCATTCAAAAAATACAATTCAATAACAAGATAAAACATTGTGATAACTCAATATACATTAGATATTTTTAGAAGGACAGATTAAAACTGAAAAGTGAAACCCTTTTGTTCTAGAATCCATATGTAAATCAGATATATATGGTGGTTGGAAACCCACCTATAATTAAGAAAAGTGATAATGTAGTGGTAATAAATTCTATTAAAATAGACTATATTCTTTATACTTTACACCTCTTATTATCCCATAATAATAAATCACCTTCAACACATTCCACCAATTCTAGGAATGAATATATAAAAGGACACATGTGGAATGAGTGGAATAAGTTAAGGGACCACTCATGGTTGAGGTCATGGATGGAAATATTCAACACCACAATTTTTTAATATCCAAATTAAACTAGAGGGGAATATTCAGTGGAATAATTCATCTCATGTTCTTATTTAATCTTTTTATACCCGGGCTTAGTGTGATTGAGATTACAATAATGAAAGAAAATTACTTTTCTATCCATATAATTAAACCTAGTTTAAATATTCTTATTCTTGTTGACTATATGTTCAAAAAATATTTATTTATACCATTATAATTTGGTATACCCCTGGTAAAAAAACTATATACCTCACCTTTTAATCAACTTTTTGAATGGAATTATTTGAAGAGGATGGTGGAATTAACCTCTTCAAGGGTTAATGATTCAAAATAATACATCATTATTTCACCTAAATTGTTGTATGATTTATCTAATGAGATTATAAGGATCATTTCTTGATCATCATCATAGATAGTTACATTTATGTTAGATAACTATAACATGACCACATTAAATTCTTCAAAATGGGATTAAATTGAACTACCAGGTTTCATTATTAATGTGAACATTCGGTGTTTATTATAAAGTATTCTAATTAAAGAATTTTTCATTTAAAATTTTCATAGTTTAAGACATGTAAAATCAGTAGTAGTTTCATAGGTAACTTCCCTAAGAACTTTATCACATAAAGAAAGAAGAATGGAACTATGTTCTATAACTAAAACATTAGGGGATATATATTTATATTTAGTAGAAGTATGCCTCATTTTAGAGACATTTTCAATAGTAATATTATGCATGAATAAGGTATAAATTAGTCCTTGATGAAATATAAATAATCCCATCATAATTATTCATAATTTAGAGACGTTTCACCATATAATTTCATGATTTTAAACCTTGTTATTGACATGTTTGTCCAAATGATTTGATTCCTAGTTGTTGTAGAATATGAAAATCATATGCCCCATGAACTAGATAATATCACTAGGTATACATGTTTATCCAATTTGATTTAATATTAAATATTATTATTGAGGTTATTATGGATTTAATAAAAAATTTTCAAAAAGGGGTTAATTTATATGATATTTAAATTTGAAAATTAAAACAAAAACCATAACTAAAAAACATAAACCAAATTTGATAATAAAAGAGAACTAAAATTGATCTGATACCAATTTGTGAGGGGTGATTGTACAAGAAAGATTGGAATAAATGAACCCTAGTAGGTTTATATTGAATCATTTTATTATATAAGTAAAATATAATAGAAATTAACCATTCATGAAGTAAGAATAATGAATGTAGTGAAATCAAGAAAATGATTTAACATGAATCCGTCTGGTTTGGACCAGCGTGCACAAAAATCATGGCACCAAAATAATGTGTTTTATTAATTTTATAAAAGAAAAATATTTAAAGTTTAATATTTATGAAATAAAATAAAATATAATAAATCTTTAAAAAATGAAATCCACCAAACAAAGTGACAGGGATTAAGTTAGAACTTACAATTGGACACATAGGGTCAGCCATCGTATTCTCTTGGTTATGTTATTACAAAATGATACTACTATGACGGAGCTAACTGGAGGTTAGTATCTCTTAGTTATTATTGAAATCCTTTAAAAACAAATATTTTCCAGATTTCATCTCTAGTAATGATTTCATCAAGAGCTCCACAAAAAAATATACACTTGTAGTGTTCACAGAGGATAGAAGGAACAAAGCCATCGATCTTAAAGGAAGATGAAAATACATAAATAAGGATTTTATAGAAACATTTTGGATAATTAATAAATATATAATCATTTTTATATGATTTTATGGCCATCCAATACTGTTTATTGGTTTTGACCACCCCCTAAGTGCATATTTTTATAGACAAGTATCTTTTAAAATTGTTTATTAAAGAATTCTGCACACACCACATGTTAGATGGATATGTTTTTTATTCGAACACATAAAAAATAATTCAATTATGGTTTTAGTAGTATTTCATGTAAATATAAGTCCATATTATATATTTATGACCACTACGCAAACGTTTTAGTGTTTTAAAATACTAAAAATGCATTTATGAGCATCTCGGGAAAACTGTAACTTGGAATGATGTATTGTCAATTATATGATTTTAAAATTAAATATAACATAATTTTACAATGATTTATCATTGATATGATGTCTTTTCTTGGTTTTTATCCATCAATAAATGTTTTTACAGACATTGGAATCTTTTAACACTATTTATTAAGTCATTTCAAGAACAACACATGTCAGATAGACTTTTTGTTAGTGTGTACACATCCACATTAATTAAAGAATTCTTTAATTTCATTTAAAATTAGTTTGAGGTCATTTTATTTTCTTTTGACCATTACATGTGTGTTTTAGTGGTTTAAAACACTAAAAACATGTTTACATAAATCTATTGAAAACTTTAACCAATAATGATTTTTTTATTGGTTCTTACATTTCATATATCATTTGACATTCATTTCACTAGGATTTCACAGTCATAAAATTTTCTTTTTTTAGTTTTTACCCTATGATAAAGATATTTGAAGACTATTATCTTTAAAAATTGTTTATTTAGTCATTACGAGCACACCACACATCATATATAAATTTTGTTTTTGTGTACACATAACATATAATTCAATGGTTGTTTTTAATTATTTTACATTAATATGAGGTTATTTTATATGGGTTGGACCGTTAAACATGTGTTTTACTATTTTAAAATAGTAAATAATGTTTACGATCATCCCAAGAAAACAATAATTCGTATTGACATATAGTTAGTTCCTACATTTCAAAAACGAATCTATAGAATTCATTTTATTATTTAATGGAAATATGACAATGTTTTATTGTTTTTGGCCCCATAATGCATGTTTTTAATGAATTTTTTATCTTGTAAAACTATTTATTGAGTCATTATAGTCACATTTCATGACGAATTGATGTGTTGGATGTTTATAAATGTAAAAAATAATTTAATTGAAGTTTTACCCGGAATTCACATTAATGTAAGGTATATATATATATTTTTATAGTTAAACACATGTTTAAGTGTTTTAAAGCACCAAAAACATGTTTATGAGCATTCCTTTTAAATGTTTTCTCTAATTGAAATGTTGTCAGTTATTCTATTTCAAAAATTAATCTATGGTCATTTTTATATGATTTAATTTCCATATGATTCCATTTTCTCAGTTTGGACCCTCTAACACTCATTTTTAAAGACATTTGTATATTTTAAAACTATTTATTTAGTCATTCTAGGAACCCTACACATAAGATGGATATGTTTTGTGTGCATAAATTTCAAAAATAAATCAATGGTGGGTATCCCATGATTTCACATCAATTTGAGGTTTTATATGGTCTTTCTGTTACTTTTATGTTTTAGTGTTTTTAAAGAGTAAAAAATCTTTTTCTGGTATCAAAGAAAAACGAACTATGATTTTTTTCAGCCATTATGAAAAAAAAATTCCTTACTAAAATTTTGGAATTGACCACACATATATTTGATACATTATGTGGTACATATGACTCAATGTGCTTGTATTCACTATAAAAATGTCATTATAGTTGTATTTATGGAAACAATACATGTTTTTTTCCAATGTGAGAATAATATTTGATGTTTAGAATTTACCTTGACATAATAAGATATAAGGCTGGAAATTTCCTCAAGGATCATACCCATTATCCTCTAAAATATAGAAACTAAACCATTTTACACTACTGACCTCCACTAATCCTATGTTTTCGTCTAAGATCCATGTTTGTTCACTTTTTCATTCCCCATTGAAATTTCTATATGTTCTTTCCAATCAATAACACCCCATAAACCCCAATTGAGTGTAATAGTAAATTATTACAATGCCCTACCAAAGATAGTTGATGGAATATGAATAGAACCCATAACGATCAAGAATATCCTCCATAAAATGATTGCAACTACATTATTCTGTGATACTGATATTGATTGTGGAAGGTTTACATCGTAGGATTCTTGAATATTATTCTATTAATAAAACACTATATACAATGATTCTTTAAATTATCTAATATTCAAAATATTATATTATTAATAATTTTTTCTTTACTATTTAATTTTATTTCATTATTATAAAAACATAATAATGGAAAATAAATTATAACAACACGCAAGACATAAAACTAGTTAATTGGGGTTGGTGAGATGGATCAAACTGTGCCAATAGTTCTAATTAGCACCATATGATTCATATAGTCCGACACATTTAATTTTTTAAGGATTGTTTTTAATATTTTTTTTTTATTTTTTATAGAAATTTAATAAAATTATATTATAAATAAAATTACTTTTTACAACAACCATGGTAGGTTCATTCATAGAAATACTGTCGGGTTTCCAATGAAAGTTATGTCACATATAAGTTTGACCTAGAGTAACCAAAATCATTAGCCACTATAAAAAATATATACATGTTCGAAGAAAAATGACTTATGATAAAAAAATATAAATAATAATGTTTAAAATAAAATGATTATTTTTTTCTCTAAACACTATGAGACATAGTGATATGAGGAATGACGTGTTTCTCAAGATTCAAAGTATTTTGTTAGATAATTCTTACAAAAATATAATCATTAATAAAAATTATAAATTTATTATGTTTATGTTATTGATATAATATAAATTATGAAATTATCTAATAAGATGAATCGTTGTTAATATCGAAAAAAATCTTCCAGTACTTAGATAAAACACCTTCAGGAACATTATCATACTTTTATTGTGAGCTCAAATATGTTTCATTAAACTCACACCAAAATATCCATTTTAAATCACTCCATTTATTTCGAAACAATTTCAATATCCATGTGCCTAAAATGGAGTATAAGATGTCCAAATGAAAAAAAATCTTGAAATAAAAAAAATAACACTTTATAATTATATTAATAATTTTACTAATGTCCTTTAGATTATATATCAATGGATATTTAATTAATATTACCTTTACATAGTTATCATTAACATAATTTTTCCAAGATATGGGAATATGCCTATAATACTTTTAATAAATGAGAAATATCACCATCTTGTAAGAAATCATCCCAAGAATGCATCCATTGATTCTAGAAGCATCTGTAGTAGGAATCATGAACTATCAAATCAAATGATAATCTTTAAGTCTTTTAGGTACCATACATCTTTTGGGTTCACAATTATATCACTTCTACTATTATCTTTATCTTTTTAATAATTCATATAGAATTAAAAAAATATATTGTTTTGGGTATAATGACATATATACCAGTAATCGTAACTTTCCAAAATCCCCTAGATAGAGGGTTGACCAACTTCTCCCTCAATAGAGGTGCATCCGATGGTGGGATAAAAACAACATCTTAGGAAAATTCTCTTCTTCAATAAGTCTTTGGTACAATGGAATCAATCAGGTCCACTAAATTTTGATAATAGTGGGGATGTTCCTTGAGATAATGGCTGTCTAGGATCTTGAAAATTTTTTATTCTTGTCATTCATATAATTAAAATGGATCAGAATATTTTAAATGTATAAAAAATGAAGAAATAAAATATTTTTACAAAAAAAAGGAAAAAATTGAACAAATTATATATGTATGAAATACTTATAAATCATAAATTTTAATATAGTTTCATTACAAATTTATAAATTCAATTATCTTTATCTTCATTTCCTTTATTTTTATCAACATCCATTTTAATGAGTACTTCATCTTCACCCTCCATTGTATGTTATATATTTTTTATATTTCTAAGAAAAAAAACTATTCAATGTGTTATGGTTTATGTGGGGTTTTCCATCGAAACTTTATCCCCCCAAATGACTAATTTTCCATTTACCTAGTATGTCACCCACCCCAAATTTTTATGGGCCCCGCTAATGCCTAAAATTATGTCTAAGGCATATGAATGATAATTGTGATATTCATTGAAATATAGTTGTGCAAGAAAGGTGATGTAAAAACCACCATGTTTTGCAGTCAGGACCCATCGACAAAGGTAAGGGAATCATGATACCATTTTTCATTATAAAATGATGTTCTACACTATCAAACACTTATTTAGGATATATATAAAACTTCACCCCAACAATTTGGGGATGGGTCTCTAGAATTTGAAGCATAACTCTCGCTCGTGAAAACCTCTTTCCATGACATTATGAAACACCAAAATCCAATAGACCCTCCAAGGTAGAGAACTTGTGTGACCAACCTCCCATGGGTCCTAACATGCCATTGAAAATGGTTGATATTTCCATAAAAACAACTATTTAGGATATCCAGGAAAACACAAGAGAAGTAGCCTTCGTGCAACCCTAAGTTGTGTGTGACCCAACCTTTTCACACACATACACCTCCTGAATCCATGAGTAGAAATTATGATGGATACTATTTCCTGTATAACCCCATTTGCATTAAACACAATAAATTTGTGTACAATAGATTTCTAGTTCTTGACCGAAATGCCCCAATGCTTTATGCACCACCTAGACCATCACCATTATATTTTATCCTAACCGTTGGAACCCTAATGAATTTGAATATAATGGATATGAACCTTAACATTGGGAATCGTAATCAAAACTCCTCCAAGGTAGTTTTTATGTCATTCCCCACCCATAGGTGCATGATTAGTGGGCACGTGAGACATAAAGGTATCATCATCATGAAAAACTGACTACCATTTCTAGTAGAGATGCCTTATGTTGGATCTTCCTCCCCTACTTAGAAATAGACTCCCCTGAAATAATCCCTAACCACATCTGAGATACATGATGTAAAGATAAAAAACTCAATCATCTACTAATATGATGTTAAACTATAAAAAAATGTCTTCAACACATGATTTTAAATTATAGACTTACTTTGTGTGATGAATACATGGTGCCCCCTGTATAATAATCATAGGATGACACCCCCATAGACCTCTAATCTGGGCATAATCACCTCACCCCCATGTAATCCTACTCTGGGATGATTTTGTGAGTATGCCCCACACCATCTCTCATTGACGCTCCTTTTGCAATGCAATCATCCCAAACACAAAATGTTAAATTTCATGGACCAATCCTATCACATGAAATTAAAGTATGAAATCAAAATATATGGGTATTGATCATTGTCTCCAAAATATGGTATATAAGACACATCTATGAGGTTCAATCCTAACACCCCATTATTATCATCAAATAAAAAGTGTGACCATCTCCCCCTAAGGACACACTTAACCATAAACTAATGTGTGATCTTTTACATTATTATCAATACACATAACAAGTCATCTATCCCCATAATATGTTAAACATATGACTCACCTGTACCCAAAAACTATTAAACCCTTGACCCACCAATCGATACCAGATGTTAAACATGCATCCCACCTATCCCCATAAGATGTTAAACCTATGACCCACCTTTACCCAAAATATGTTAAACCTCTTACCCAACTATCCCCAAAATCCATTAATCCTATGACCCATCATTACCAAAAATAAATTAAACTTGTGACCTGATCCATAATCTCTTCCCTATAAAATAAACATGGAATTCCTCTACAAAAAAAACCTCAGTATAATTATGCCCCTAACATCATTTAACTTATGGATGAAATTAAATGCCTTAGGTTCTATGCCTAATATTCCTCATATGGGATTCCTCAAACTCCAAAGGATAAGATTTATAGGGTACCAAAATACCCAATGTATAGAAATTCCTAGATAGGCCAAATGTAACTATCTTCTATGACTAAATTGTGTTGGCCTATCACGACAAAAGCAAGGTAGTCTATTATAATCCACCTTGAGATAGAATTGAAAATTAGATTCATGAACATGAATTAAATCATTGATGGATACATGGAATAGGAAAATGAATCTATGGAGGAATCCATGAAAGGAAAAACTGGCATCCCATCATGATATTTCACTCAAGGTACACACATTTCAAATTAATGTGATGGGATTTATCTTCCTTTGGTAAGTGGGAATGTGGGACAAAAAGAAAACTATATTGTCTCCAAATGGAGATATAGTGTGAAACCCCATCGAGAATGTGTCATAAACACATATGGTGAACCTGATGCAAAGATATTCTCCTTATCACATTGGGACTAGTAAAATTAGGGAATCATCATAATTTAATATTAACATACCCATATTACTGGAAATGGGACCCAACAGTCATGAGGAGGCCTAACATAAATTTCTCCCGTGACATTGGATTGATAAAATTAGAAAACCTTAGTCTATGAAATAATCATTGCATATACCTATTCATTTTCAAGAAGAATAGACAATGTTGGAGAATTTGGCATCACTATTACTATATCCATACTGACGTATGATTCCAAAAACGTTGTATGACTCAGGAAAAATAATATTGGAATCCCAACCCCAATATAAATTGGGGAAATGGAAATATTGTTTGCAGAAATCATGCACAACTATATTTCTACCATGAAATCCATCGTTCCTTCCACTACTAGGCACCCAATCCCCCTCTCACCATCCGAGATCATTCAGAAGAGGGTGATTGAGACACTTGTTTGTTGATATGAAAAATAAGGGTCCATCCTCACTTGTGATATGACTTTTGGGGATATTAAATAATTGGTACCTCATCAACATTTCCATCCCATGAGGGTCTCGCAGAGGTAAACCACACCCATAATAATATAAAACCAATTTGAGATTCCCCCCCTCAGATTTCTCTGATAGCTCACTCCCATATGTCAAGGAGGTAGGGGATGTTTCATCTATAAACATCATGGCCACCACTCAGATATTTCCTATGAGGGCTCCAAAAATGACTTGTTAGTGCCAACATCAATCAGTCCCTTAGGTCGATGAGCAAGTTGAAAATGTTTTTAATCCATAGACCCCAGTCTAGAACATGTGATGCTGACAATGTTGACATACCCACAACGCATCCTAATATTAGGATTCTTTTGAATCTCCAATGAACCTCTCCACTATTGGTGTATCTTATTAGATCCTTGTAACTACTCAATTTGGATCCGTCTTCACCCTCTATGGATCTCTATCCTAGACACCTCTCAAGTTGGCTGGGATTACTCTTTTGGTCACTAGGGGAACCATAATCTATTCTGGGACATCTCATGATGTTTATTACCAATTTGGGGTTACTTACCACACAACTACCTAATACTATACATTTCTTACCCTTGTCAAAAACAAGACCAACTCTGAATAACCATATGGGGATAGGAGGGAGAAAAACCTACATCAGGGTAACACTTCTGACATTGGTCACAACACACATGGAAGAAATAAAAAGGGTCTCAAAATATCTTACACTAGGATAAGTCCCACCTTTTACCAGGTAAGATCATGGGAAGTGTTGTTTCACCATCAGGCTCTCAAAATATGAAGTGACAGACGATTCAATGAGGAATAATTCACCCCCATTTCTATAGTTGGGAGAATAATCCATTTGATTGAGTCTTATAATACAAAAATATGATGCCTACAAGATCCCCAAATTCATCTACAAGTACCAATAGTTGGAGGATATTTTGGCCTCAATTCAAGAACTCAAAATACTAACATCTCTATCACTATCTGTTTCTCTCAAATCCCCCTCCACACTAGTAGTTAGTTATATAACAAGATCAAAGTTGACACCCTCAGTGATGGTGAGCACTCTGAAGAGCATCAAAGGGAGATCACCTTCCTCATGCATGAGGGTAATTTAAACACCCATTCTTATATTGATATAACATTTATATTGGATCCTCCTTCGAGAGACATTCAAGCATTTAGGGGATGTTTGAACCGTGTAGAACCCCTTTATCTAGGTAGATAAATAGTAAAGAAGATGAAATTCAGTTTCACCACTAGAATCTTGGCCTATGCCATTTGGGGCATTGACAGACCTGGAGTATAACCATATCTCTATAAATTAACAAGAGAACTTATAGAGACTCTTGAATGTTTTCCAACTGTTACTTATGGTTTTTAAACCTTCATATCTGGATTTTATCATCTTGAAATCCCTAAGAGAGTACTAGTTAATTTGTTTCAACCAAAATGTATGGGAAATAATGAAGTACCTTCAAGACCATCAGCTGGCCTATCCATGGATCTACGAGCAACTTGATTCCATTAACAAATATCACAAGGGGGTTAATATCAGAGTTCTATTTATATCCCAGCATCCTAAATCATATTGCTACCTCAATACTCTCTATAAAACATGTTTTCGGATCCCCTCTATGCCCTATCGAGTCATGAAATAGGTATCTCAACATACACAAATCAGAGGCTAGGGGTAGTATGATACCCTCTATATCATACATATCCTTTGGTAACAATGGGACCATCAATCCATACCATCAAGTGAAAATGAAGGTTTCACTTTGACAAACCCAATAGTTAATGTTGTCACTGTCGACCTAAAATAGGATTAGAAAAATAGGACCACTAATTCATGGCTTGATAGGGAAAAACTACCTAAATGGGAAACACTATACTAAGAATTACTCCCAAAAGGATCTTATACTATTTATTAGAGACATATATTGGGCCTTAAGATCCCCCCACCAATGAGTTTTGGTTTTCTACTTGTCAATACTTCTATAAGCCTGAGTGACCTGAGAATCCCGCCAACCCATCTATGGTTACACCAAAAGCTGAGTCGAACCCCGAGATAATTTTCCTTCTTCTAGAGATTTAGAATATAATAGACCAAATTCTTATTTTTTTCAAGAAGTATCCTATCCCTAAAATGTTATAGGGACCTCATCTCTCCTCAAGTGGGGAACCCAGTCTTCCTCATCCATGCACCATGATTTGAACTTTGTGTCTCCATGAACCATGTTATGGAGGAATCTGAAGGCTACAAAAAACAATTAATTAATGAGTTTTCCACCTAGTCCGAGTAGTTTTATTATTAGCCATAAGATCAGGGCCTCACCACTCACTAAGTCAATGATCTTATCAATGCATTAGGGGCCAAAAATCCTCAATAAGTCGACATGATAGCTTCTATATTCATCCATATTGAGGATTGTGGAACAGAACATGTATAATTTTAATTCTAAAGTAATTTTATACCTAGTATGGTTGGACTGTGTTTGTGCACCCCAAAAATTTAGTAATCCCATATTCATCCCATTTAATGGGATGTGTGATCAACTGAATCACCTAGCCCACATTGAATTAATGTGTGGTCCAAGAATGTTGAATTCAGAATAGTATTAATCCATCAAGCTCTAATGTTTAGTTTAGTTAATGATGTACCATCTTTTAGTAAATTCATATGCGCAAAATGTTGGTTTCATCTCAGACGGCCTCTGCAGATAGTTCATATAAAAATTCAACTCTACCTTACGTAAGGAAAGCATTGATAACCTCTTCAAATGAAGACATTGTTCAAATAAGAGAGTCACTTAATTCATCACCCAATAGAAGGGACTCACGTATTCACTCAACATTTATCTTTACAAGGAATAGCTACTCACAATGTGCATCATGAATTTTTGAGATGATATGGTCTCTACCCTCATCTCCTTGAACTAATCAAGTTTGTTTTGGATTTTATTTAAAAACTTTTAGTGTATGGATAAATACTTGTAGTGGACCTGTCAATGGTTGTGCCTATTTGCCCTTTCAGATCCCATAAGAAGACCTATAAAAATAGAGAATTTTTTATATCCATGCAGAGGATTCTGAGATCGCACACCCACTGGACCCTTTGATGGATGATCCTCACAAAATGTATCCCTACCGGGTGTTTCCTTTCCTAGTGAAAACTTTCCAAGTGTATCCACTTTTGGAACAGTCATCTTGATGAGATAATTTGAAACTAGTCCCCCATTAAGGCTAGAATACCATGGTTCCTTTTTCAGTAATGATAAAAATCACTTATTTCTGTAATGATGTGTAGGTCCAAGGTTATTTTATCCACTCCTTGGAAAAGGGGATCTTGAATTTTTGGTATTTCATGAGACCCCATGAGGAAAAACTCACTAGTCATGTCGATCACTTCTTGTATCACAATTTGATTTGAAAAGTATATCAAAGAATGAATTGTTTTTATAGATTGGATCGATGAAATAGTATGTCATGACTACATTATATTGGGGATATATAAATATAGCTGATACATGAATCGACTAACCCTGAGATTAATAGTGAATGATTCTGTGAGTAGAATCAGACTCTCATCCACGAAACATAGTATTACAATGGTAAGTTGGCTCATAAGAAATATTCTCATGCCTATGGTATCATCTGTTCCTACTTGAGTAAACAATAAATTCATGTTTTTATCGTGACCCCTCTAACTGATTTTTCCACATCTCCACTGCATCATCAAATATTTCAATAGAACAAACTTCGACAACATAAGAGAAATTAGAGTCCACCATCAATGACAAAACTAGTCTGTATCCTTTTATAATTCATGCCTCATAAGATTTGAGATGAACCTAGGGCATGTATGGAACTAGAATATTTCATTAATGAGGATAAAGAATAAACCACTTTGAATTCTGTCGAATAAGTGGATTGTTTCATGATTCCCAACAATGAGGAATTCCATATGAACCCCTCAGTAACCTTTGGATGACATTGATGTAAGAGAGGTAAGGGACATGCAAGCCATCAGAATTATAAGTCTATTTCTACAAATTTGGTTGTTTATGCTACTGAAACATGGAAATAAGACTCACACTGGGCCAAGAAATCCTAGTCCTTCTTCTCTGCTCTATCAAGTTATCCCCCACAACCAACTATATTAGTTGATCAGGTTTCTCAACCATGAATGCACCATGATTAGCCACATCCATGTAGGTATCAACCTCATTAAAATGGAACCCATCCATTGGTTTTTTATAGTATACCATCTAACAAACTACAAATTATTAGCATTAGTAGACAATCCCCAGTAATTCATTTACCATCTTCTGTTGCACCCCTTTTCCAAAGAATGACCCTATGTTGGAAAAAATATTTTGTGGGAACAATAGTATGATATGCTAAAGAAACTTTTTAGAACACCCACAATCCTCTAAAGTGTTGAGGCACCCCGCCTATCAAAGGAAATGTGTGGGGACCTTGTATAATCCTTAAAAATTCCTTTTTAGTATGAGAGTGATGTAGATTTTTCTGAGGCCCACTATGCAAAAAATGAAAAGAGAGAGAGGAATTTCAGGAAATTGTCAAATTTTCTAGAAAAGAAGAGGGTATCAAAATACACGGGCACATTTTCTTTAAAATGGTTGGGGCTAAAGCCTCAATTTATTATTAAAGAAAAGTCCTCTTTAGTGTGGGTAAAGGAAGACCCATTACATATCCTGAAGGTCCAAGACCAAGTGGCCTGAATACAAGGCTTGAAATCCCATTTTATGGCCCAAAGGACCCCTCGGTGAAGAATACTTCTACAGTACCTTGGCTGCTACAGTACCCACTACAGTACAACTACCCCTATAGTTCTTGAAACAATTATTCCACTACTACAGTGCCTCCACTGCTACAACACCCTTCTATAGTACCCTGGAAATTCATCCCAACCCAGATTTGATCCTAGGTCTTTTGGATGCCAAGTAGGAGCCTATACCACATGGGTACAAGCTTGTTGGAAAATACACCATCACATGAACCAACTTTATATCATAAGAAATTTCAATGATGGGGAAATATTCCTCGACCTAGTGGATAATATATTTGGAATGCACCTCTTACCAATGCATATTATCTATATGCTGAGAAATATTGAATCAAATCTATCTCCCTCCAACTCAATAAATATAGGGTCTAAAAGGGTGAACAAAAATAAACTGAAATATTTGACTATAGAGTTAAATAGTTGGCCTTGTATAAGGAACTACATTTATGGTCGTATCGTAGGATACAAGCTACAAGGAATTTTTGGGAAGGATTTGGATCCATTTTCATGTAATCCCCTCTTTATGTTACTAATTGTTCAGGTACTATGTTGATGGACAGGTAAGGGTACTCCAGGAATATGCATCCCCCTATAACTCATGTGAGGACCTCTAAATGGATAATTGTTACTACAAAAGGGAGTAAAATATAGTCTAGAATGATGGGGCTGAGCCCATAAATTCCCCTAACAAAATAATGTACACTACAACCTATCCATTGGTAGACATATAATACAACCTTTTTCTCCCAATTCATCATATATATCCATGACATGAGACCTTAGGGGTCGTTTCATCCTCACCATGAAAAAATTGTACTCACAATTTACCTTTCCCCCCATTAGTAGTCACGAACTACTGATATCGGAAGACCCTAAACCTGTGAGGTTATGAGAAGTTCTCCACATGACCACTAATCAAAGGAATTCCTAAATATTTAAAAAATAATAGATAACTCAAAATAGGTCTAACCATCACCATTGCTTCAATATAAAGAGTATAACTCACAGCTGGAAGCCAAGTATAATTGCATCCATAGATTTTTTCTCCAAAGTATACAAAGAATGGGGAACCCTCACTGAGGATTCCATATCCTCTAAAACAGACACTACTGCTCCCCCTAATTCAAATATACTGGAAGATTCACCTCCTCCCTATGAACCCCTATCTCATATAATAAAGAGTATTTGGGAGAATCCCCTCCTATATTCAAATAGGGTGAATCCACTACATTTGATAAGCTAACCTAGGTGAACCATTTCTGAGGAAGATATAAAAAACCTGACAACATTATGAATTTCTAAAAAGTAGTGCCAATAGTATGTGGCCTTCTCAAAACCATGCCATGATGTACTATTCTAGAGCTATGTTGAGATTCTAGGGCTAGAGCGTAAGGTTTCTGTTCATCAGATCTTCCACTCAGTGGGTCATCATGGGTTCAAACAGCCTCCTAGAAAAATTCAACCCTCTCATGATTATATGTTTACTGTAGAAGATGAAAATATTATTAAATATAACTTTTTCAAGGAGGTATAGTACCCAAAGCGCCTAGCAAATATTATCCTTTTCATGAAAAAAATGGGAAGATCAGATTCTACATCAACTTCTTAGGGCCTTAATCACCATTGTATGATGGATGATTTTCTGCTTCACAGGACAAAGATATTTTTTAAATTTATGGATGGCTTTTATTCCCTCTCTTTCATAGAAATGAACTTTGAGTAGAATATTATCTAGATGGCCCCTAAAGATAAGGATTCCATGGACTTTATGGTTCCCCATGGAACCTTCTACTATCAAGGTATTGTTTTAGGATTTAATTATGTTATTTCCACTTTCCATTGGGTCATGGACCATATATTTAAGATAATTGTTGATACATCATTGAAGTGTTTCATGGATGATTTGGTGGTCAAATATTTGCAATTTCAGGACTATCTCAAAAATCCTAGGAAATTGGTCATCTATCTATATTCTAGAAACTTTAAGATGAACCCAATGAAGAGCACATTAGAGGTTACCAATGGAAAATTTATAAACATTAGTGTAATATACAAAGGCATCGATATCGGCCCATATAAAATCAAGGCTATCAATAAATTTTCTCCCCCAAAAAATCATTGAAATTTTCAAGGAATCCAATGCCGCTAAGGCAATATATTTAGATTTATTTTAAATCTAGACATCAATTATAATAACTTCATGAGGATTTTGAAAAAAGGCATCGTTTACCAATGGTATGAGGAATTCCATACTGTTTTCATGGGTATTAAGTTGTACCTTATGTAGCCTCCAATTCTATTTCCACTCAATGAAGAAACTTCTTTGTTACTTTACATGACAACTCTATAACAATCCATTAGTGCTCTTCATGAACAAAAAACATAAAGGGCGGGTAAAATAACTTATTCTATCTCATATGCATGATCCTTGACAAAGAGACTTGGTAATCCCCCATTTGGAAGATTTTCTTCGCATTGGACTTTGTTGTGTAGAAGTTGTTGCATTATTTTCAGCACCATGAATTGAAGTTCCATTCATGAAAGGAAATTCTAAATTACATCTTCAATCAACCCATGATGATAGTATGATTAGTGCACTATGAGGTAATCCTTTAATAGTTTTACATCGGGTTTTTCCTAAAAGGACATTAAATGCCAACCACTAGTAGACTTCCAATCTACACATACAAACCCTGAGTAGATTTTCATGGATGTTGGTTTTTTGGATAATTATATTATGTTAGTGGAATAGGTTGTACCACTTTGAAATATGAATTTTGATGATGCCTCCTAGATTCTAACCAGTATAAGCCTCAATAACCCTAATAATAATAGGATAGTCTAGTGGATCATTTTCGTCACTCTCGCATAGGACATCTTACCAAACTCATTTCTATTTCTAGAATATGGAACTAAAAATGAGATATAATTTCAATACCTTTTTATATGCCTTGATTTGGACCATCAAAATTATTTCCCATATTTACATGTGAAGTGATACTTTTACCTATTCATTAAAGATATCAAGGGTGACTAAATTGTTATTAATCAAGAGCATGTTCCCCTACTAAAATTTACTGATCAGCTGATGAACTATTACCCTTCCATGATGATGGTGGCCCATGTTTCTTGGTCACAAAATGGTCAAGCTAATGATTTGTAAAAACTAGATGCATCTCTTACAAGGAGAAAACTGGATGACCTGGTCATTCATGTGTCGCACTAGAGTGTGATCACCCCCACCGCCTTAGATTAAGGAAACCAAAAGGTGTTTTAACTGAATTCTAGTACATATATGCCAACACCTTAAGATCCACACCATAAAGGAAATATCTAATTAGATGAAAAACATTGTTGATAATATCTAGAATGGAATTCTGTTACCAGGATGAGAAGATCATGAGTGAATTCGTAGGTTTTCATCACTGTTTACCCTACAGATTAGACATACCCTTATGAAAATCCTTTAGAGTCGTGGTTTCATATGGATTTTCATGTGTTGAATCTATAAATATGAGGTACCTCAAGTCATTCAGCAGTTCCTTGTTAGATCATATGGTTCCCATAACATAGGATTGAAACTCTCCCATAAAATTCATAGGTTTTGAAACTTTTGATCCACCCTGATACATGACTACATTGAGTTTTATATGACGTGACATACATGTCATATACATGCTAACTTTTTTGCATAAGATACTAGATCTTTTCCATAATGTCAAATATTCTAAGACCTTTTTAGTATGGGGAATCAAAATTTTGGGACCCACCTTCTGATGAAAACATCACAGTGTAGGTTCATTTTAACTACAACATACTTTTTTCCAAATAAGAAGAATTGGTTCCCATCAATAAAGTCAAAACTCATTTCTTGATGTAGTTCTTGAGTGCCCACATCATCCATTGGTTTGGGGTGACATGCACTATTCTCTTAAAAAATGGCATGAACATTTGGGATTCTTATATGAAGAAGCTGTGTGCTAGGTACAACATCAAGTGAAACCATACTTCTCCCTACAATGCACAATAAAATGGGTAGATTGAGACATTCAACAAGACCCTATCTAACATCCTGATAAAAATAGTGATACGGAAAAAATAGGTGGCCCAAAATCTCCCAAATTATCTTTGGGATTGTCATAAAATGACTTCAAAATTCACATAGGTGAACACATACTCCCTAGTATATGAAAAATAGGTAATTCTACCCATTGAGGTTTAGTTTTTGTCACATTGAATGGATGTTTATGACAAATTGACATCAAATGGAATGGAAGAGGTCCATCTAGCTTTGTTGGAACCCCTAAAGAAAATATTCTTCATGCCTTTCTCAACATAGAGAGGTACCATAATAGGATAGTGACAGAATTAAACAAGAAGGTTCACCTCCACTCCTTCCTCCAAGGTGACATGGTACTGGGTTTTAGAATGCCAATGATCCCCAAATAAAATTCATTGATGTTTGAGCACAAATGGTATGGAACATACATTTTCCATACAGCCTATTCCAATGACGAATACTCCTTAATCACTACAGATATATAGAAAATCACACCTCCAACCAATACTAAATTACATAAGTATTACTTCACATGAACATTATATTCAATGTAACATGGCCTTAAAATACCACAAAATGGTATGAGCTCTATTAAATTAATCTAAAATCAACACATATGGTCCATGAATTATGAAATGAAAATATTTTTAGTCCATCTAGTTTGATTAGTATGACCTTAAACTACTTATGACACTATTTTGTCCAAAATCCGTTAACATAAAAATGTAGAATCCTTAGTCCATGTTGCATGAGATTAAACTAAAAAACACTTCATCCTCAGTATGTGATGTTAAAATATAGCCTTACAGAATGAAATAAAAATAGGATGCCTCATATCACAAATATGATATGATATAATGTCCTCACAAAAGAGGAACAAGCCCTTCTAGGATTAGTTTTCTACCATGGCGTGTTTCAAAACTACATGTGGTTAATTCCAAATTTTTTGGGATATGTAGTGACACCTAGAGATCCTATCTTCTAGAACAACTACTAATTAATCATAAACCCTTCCCCCGTGGGGGAACTATATACACCATATGTTAGATTGTTTCATAATATTTATGCGGAACATCGGACTATATCACCATATTTTCACATAGATTTTTACATCCTTAATTCAATGAAAACAGTTACAAAGAAAAAATTTCCCTAGTATGATAAACATGAATTTAATTTATTTTCCAAATTACCCTAAATCCTAGATTCTTAACCATAAAGTATATATCCATTATCCTCTTTCATGAATTTTAAATTGTAGAACTTATGTCCCATTCTCATGAGACAGGATAAAATCCATAATTTTGGTCTTTTTTTCAGCCACAATTTTGAATTCCAGAAATATGTATGGGTTGATTCCCAATTTCATGGGATATGAAATGATACATAGACCCCCTGTCTTCAAGACCATCCATAAATCAATTAAAAAACACAGTCCACATAGTGGGATAATGATTACAAAATCCCTAGTTCTCAAATCTACATCGCCCTCAAAATTCCCTTCAATGCTTCCTCGATAGGTGAAAGAGAAAATTATGTTCCTCATATTACTAATGAATTGAGATCCCCTCATGACCCCGCGTGAGAAAGAAAATAATGTGCATCTCACTGTTTAATCCCTACACACATCCTTAGCACACACCATTCAAAGATAATTCTTACCCCATATAATCCTGGCCTTCCTCATATGGAAAATATTGGATAACCAAAATGAACATACTCAGTACTAGATGTAAAATTGTATCTTCACCCTATCCTACAAATATAGGATTCCTCATATCAAAAATATGATATTCATTAGTATCTTCACCTGAGATAATTCCACATTACCATATTTGATGACCTACCTTTCCATGTTCCAGATTTACATAATGCTTGATTACTATGACTAATGGGATATATAGGGGGTGCATGGATCTATTATCCCAGTCCTAGAATCGTCATCAAACTATTATGGTCCCTCCCCTGGTCGAAGACTCATAACCTTAAACTGCATGACACTGGTTATAGAATTTCATTGTGTAGTACTAGACCTCCCTAGATCCTCATTCATATTATGTATAACTACTTTGAACCATGAAATGAACCAAAAAATACTCAAAACCATTTTTTCCAAGCATTATGACCTTAAACTATGTACATAGGCCCCCTTGTGAAACCTTATTCATGTAGTTTTCTTTCCCTCCAATGTTTTAGAAAGTAAATTCCACATTCCCTTTTGCATAAAATCCTCACCATAGAAGATTACAACTTACTAGGGTCAGTATTTTACCACATTGTGTTCCAGAAATATGTGTGGCTTGATTCACATTTTCATGGGATATGTAGTGATTCCCATATCTCTTATCATGGGTCGACCCCCACCATGAATTTATTTCATGGTATTTCCCATTTCATCATCATAAAGTTAACTTTTTTGTGTTGTGTCTTAATATATTGTATGGAAAAGTATTTCCTTGGCCCTCCTTTCACATCTTTTTATCACTCAATATCAACACACAAACCCCTTTAATACACACATACTCTATGGTAAAATCTGAATGACCTTAAACTGTAGAAACTATGGTACAAGTATTATGAACATAAAATATTTATAACTCTTTGGCCCATGCTCTATGAACTTAAACTTGTAGAATCCACAGTATGAGTTTCATGAAGTTAAATGAAAAAAACCCTTCTTCCTTAGATCATGCCATATAACTATAACCTTAACATATTGAATAAACATAGGATGACTCATATGACAATTATGGGATGATTTAATGTCCTTGCGAGAGGATTCATCATATTTCTAGCATCAGTCTTTCACAACACCATTTTATAGAAATAAATGTGTCTTTATTCCCATTCCCACAGGATACATAGTGATGAATGAATCTCCAATCCTAACACCATAGCTACCAATAAGTCATTTCGGGTTATTTTACCTCTGGGTAAGGACAGATATTTTCAAACATGTATCTTCATCTAGTGAGCATAAGTGTGTGGTAGGATAGTTCCTAGGGAACTCATCATTCCCTCCATGATATTCCCAACTTTCACAAGAAAATTTGATGATTTATTCTATTTGGATAATCATCATCATTCTGATTGGAATAAGTTCCCTAATGGAAATGGTCTATGGTCGTGCTGGCTCACCTACAATCTTGGGATTATGCTATGAAGGGTCCTTGGTAATAGATGGGGGTTCTGATGTTTTGAACATGATTAATGGTAGATATCACATTTGGTCACCCTATCCTTGACTATTTTGGTTTTGGAACCTTTATTTTGAACATAGTCATTAGTTTTTTCCCACCCATCAGTCACCCCTACTGACTATCTAAGTCTTGGAAGTCATGATATACCTTCCCTCCCATCCTTTATTACCCATTTGGGGATCCCAAAACTCTATCTGTAATCTCCCTACACATATTTTCATGGTTACCAAGTAAGATGACGACTTTTAGGAATTTCTCATGGTGGTCACTTTATTCCCTTATTTTGTTCTCCCTTAAAAACAAATGGAACTTTTACCCCTCCTTTTTTTTATTCCCTGATCATGGATCACATAATATAAGGTGTTAGGAAGAAGACTAACTATGGTTGAGATTACCCCCCCAATGTATGAGCCTACTCATGTGGGTTTAGGGATTAATTATTGGTTGTCTCAATAATGTGATTAATGTTTAGCAGTGAAGTATAATAAAATAAACATGCTTATAAATATGAGAATTTTAAAAAAGATTAATATTTATGAGTTTGTAAGGGTCATCCACAAACCTAAGCCTATTTTTTGTTCTATAAAAAATAATGCTCCCTATGGATCCGCATCAGCAATTGAGCGCTCCAGCCCAACCAGCTTGTAGCATGTGACCTCTAGAACCTATTGTAGCCTAATGAGTCTTATATCTCCCTCCTAGACTATAAAATGAACCTCATCAGGATAGATTTACATGAAACACTAACCATCTTAGCACTCATATATCAAAGATGATGCCTATTTTCTTAATATTTCCCTACTTCCAGTCGGGCCCTTAACTAGAAAATGATATTCGCTTGTTAATTAATAATGGTCGTGTGCTCATTTACTTATTATTATGGCTAAAGATTTTCATGATTGGATGGACGAAGCGTCTTGGTGCCATGATATTTCTACTCATGCCAAGCGATGTCGGTGTATTGACTTACCACATGCACTTTCTTAGTGATATAATTGATGAAAAATGCTTAGAGAGGGTGAGATTCCACCCCTCCAACACCATAGTTTTTAATCTAATGGTGGAGGAAACCCATATTAAACACTAGTTGTGGGTCGATAACGTGGGTAATAATAGGTTGCAGGATTATCCATGGCTTGTATTGGATTATGTAGTCCTCCTAAGCTACATCAGACCTGTAATCGTCCAATTCTTCAGGAGTAATGGGTTCATACTCTGGGAAGGCCACGAGAACAGTGGTGGTAGGGTCTTCCTCAAGGATCCTCTCAAATGAATCAAGATCCTAATTGAGAGGGAGGCCATATTAATATGAATATTTATTGGAAAAATCATTTCTTCCAACCTCAAGCTCCAAATCATTAGATATAACACCCATATCCTCAATTGTTTTCCCTCTTGAGATTGATGTTGGAATATATTCAATAACTGGCTCCCTGAGAGTAGGCTCAGATATTGGGGGTGGGGATTTTCCAACCATAACTTTTTCCTTGTAAATCACCCACTTGAGCACTATTTTAAACCAAAAAAATACTAGTTAGTTTGACCTGTGATGATAGAAAAAAAAGGAGTTACTCACATAAGGGAGAAAGAATTACATAAGGGAAAGTTTTGGGTGACATCTAGTCTCGAAGTTTGTAAAGGTAATTACATAACTGTGGACCCCTCAACACAGATTGAAACCTCAACATATAGAACATAATCCCTTAGAACTGAATTTAGGGGAGATGTATAAAACAAACAATAAAATTGATGAAATATATTCGAACGGATCCATGCTTGTTTGAAGAGGACAAAGACGATTGATGTTTAGTCTTACCCTGAGGCATGGAGATCTCAATTTTCAGTAACCTTAGGTGGTCTTCCCCTTTGGTGGAATGATATATCATAAAATTTCATTGTGTGGTCCACCATTGAAGGATAGGAGGATTTAGGGTTCTGGAACCACCCATTCAACCTCCTCAACAGACCCACCTTATAGTGGAAATAGAAACAGACTCGCAAGTGTGCTCCCTAGAACCCATTAAGAAACCCTTACCTACTTCAACTAGGACCCATTAACCTTCCTCAGATAGATCCTACATAAGAACAAATCCTAGTTTAGAACCTTTTGGTGAGAAAAGGGGGACTGGAAGATACATGCAGATTAACAAACTAAGGTTACCACTTAGAATATGATCTTGATCAAGTCATCACCCAGAGGGGTGAAATATACACTATATAGGGGTTGTATGATCATTGAATTATCCCCAATATTCCTCATAATAGGTTCCATGTATATGGGCACTAAGGGATGAATCCACCTAGGTTTATTCTTAAACAGTTGATGTCCCTTTAGGATCACCACCAACCATACTGGACTAGTGGAAAGCTTTCCTCCCCCACATTTTTGTAAAAAGGCATCCATACTCTCTAGGTATAAAAATAACTCATGGATGTCTACCCTAGTAGTTATTATAGAATTACAATCCTCTACCAGCTTGATCCCATCCCAATTCAGCTTCCCCTATAACAATATTACATTAATTTCATCTGTATCATTCCCCAATCCACCCAAATCATAGGGAAGAGATTATTACTAGATAGTGTCAATAGATACTATATCTTATTTCTTAAGGCCTACTCATTTCTTTTGGTCCCAACCTGAGAGAACTCAGCCTTCTCTTATTGTCATTTCATAGAGATTACCACCCCTTCATGAAGTGGGGGTGTAATATAACATTAAGGTTCCCCTCCCAAGCCCTATCTAGATCCCTCAATGATTTATGAGTAATTAAAAAAGTGTACAATATTCCACCCTAATACTCCTATGAATCACTTAACTGTGTAACCATCATCACCTATCAATGCATGATTACATCCAGATACGACTTCATCTAATTTCCATCATAATTTTTGAAGAAAACATAATTGAAATTATTATGTGGAAACATGAGGACCTCCCTTGTGCCTTAATCCATGAACATATACCCCAACTAAGGAAGGATATTGGGATGCCATTCCATATAGATTCCCATGTAGACTCACTTCTCCAGCTACAAGATGCATCCCAACTTTTGGTAGAACTGAGATAGAGTGTATAGTTTACATTAAGTGTTACTTTCTATCCTGGTGACCAATAATCTACCTTAGAAGTTATGAAGACACACTTGATTCTCCAACATACCCTCTACATTATCCAACATCACACTATAAGAAGTCTAAAATGGGGGAAATTTTATGTTTTTAGTATTTCCATTGCTGAACATAACCCTGGCTTTATTTAGGGTTACCCATCCAACCCTATTGTTATTGAGGAGCGAGGGTAAAAGGCTAATATTTATAGAGGTAACCAAATTTGTGAGTTCACCCCCTGAAATGTTTTGTAATCCAATAGTATAGATCATAGATCCTCCAAGTAATTCTTCCTCCCACGATATGGACCAACAATGTAGTGATCAAGAATAACATAGTCACTCCCATGTTCACCTACATTCAAAATGATATAATAATTTTCATTATGAGTTTCCATGATAAAATCCAATTCATGAATCCCTCAATGAAAGTATCCAACCACTAAGGAATGAGGGAAATATATTTAGTATAACAAACTGTTAGTTTCCAACCCTCCTTTATACTATAACCCCACTCATAGTAGTACCCATCTTCAAGGAACAACAAAAATGAAATTATTTTCCTCCTCTATTGTAACACCCCGATATTATATGAAAAATATTATTTTTAATTTTATTGATGTCATGTGTTGTACGTTACACCAAAAGGAGCTTGCACTACACGCATCCCTGACTTGGCTTGCATTACACACAATCGCGACCTTCCACGATAGTGTGTGTAGTAAGCAATACCGAGTTTCACTAAACGAGATATTGTTATAATATTATTATGAACTAGCCGTTATGAATAGTAATTCCCACTTTTTGAAATTTTATAAATTTTATCATTAAAAATGGACTTCATTTTTGGATTCTGAATATCGAAATTATCTTAGGGTGAAATTTTGGTACTTTTCAGATAACTTTCATATTCCGATGAATAGTGAAAATTACTAAATTTTAATTAAAAACAACATTTTTAATCAAAATAATTAATAGTGATAAATTATTAATTTGATTGGTTTTAAAGAATATTTAGAATATATTTTTACAATTTAATACAATGTTGGTCAGTGGATTTAATTTCACATTTAAACCAGACATAAACAAGTGTCAATCTTTTGATAGTTATTATCTCTTAATAACACGCTATTTGTTTTGACGATGGGAATTGATTTTTAACTTAATTAATGCAATTAATATGTTTTGAATTTTATAAAATAGGCATAATTTTTTAATTCATAATATCAAATATAGCTTAGGCCTAATTTTTGGTATTTTTCTGAAAACATTCATTTTTTGATGAATAGTGAAACCACTAAGTGGTAGTTAAAAAACTGAATTTTTCATAAAACATAATTTTACCGCTTTTGTGAATGAAATTTCAAAAATCAGAGAGACACGGTTGATGTCAGTAAGTAAAATTTGGTTCAATGAGATGAAAATAATTTTTGGTGAATAGTAACTTTTTACTTTTATTTACCACAGTTAAAATTAAATACGGTAATTAAGGGTAAAATGATATTATTATTACCCTAACACATGTCCTAATTCTATTGGATAAGTTTAATTCGACCAAAAACAACCTTATCAATAAAATATGACCATTTAGACCCAATTGGATTAGATTAGGAAATTTATTATTAATTTATTTAAAGAAGGGTTAAAATAGTTAAAATCAATGTTTAATAAGTAAATAAATTTTAATATAGGGTTATACATAAGATAAATTCGACTATAAATATTCATTAGAAAGATAAAAAGATTTCCTAAATAATGATATTTTATTTTTAATTTTTAGACTTTAAAAAAATTAATTTATATATGACACAATGATGAAGAAGTAATTATCTTATTAATGAAATATTTACATAATTGATGTTATAAATACCCAAATAAATGTAATTTGAGACTTTTTATGAATTCCAATAATTTTTTATGATAATATTACAGGTTAGTGTTGATTTAATTAACATTGTTTGAACTAATATTGTTGTTATGATTTTCACAAAAATCAATAACCAAATAGTGTCAAAATTGACATAAAATAGTTTGTTAAAAAATATTATATTATTAATTGTTATTATATTCCGAAAAATCTATGGTTCAGAAAAATGACTAAGATAAGGTTATATATATTAATAATAATCAACTTGGGGTTCTTTTGGCTTGTTATAGAATGTTTATTAACCTTATAGTGTAAGAACACAAAAAGACACGGTAAAAGTAAAATTATCTAACTTAAAGTTAAATCTAAATGATAAGGTTAAAATATGAACCTAAACTTGTCTAAATTCTGTTGGATGAAAGGATTTCGACCCATACCCACCTTAGATTCTAAATTACTCAATTTGGAGCTATTAAAAACCGAATATGACTTTATTATAAAATAATATTTTTAATTATTCCAAAGGTTCCCCTCTCCTCCCTTATAAAAGGGAACCTCCTCCCTCTCTTCCTCACACCTATTTGAGCCTTAAAGCTCCGCCAACCCCTACCAAATTCTCTTCTACACTTACGTAGAAACATCCTATAGGTCATGGTCTTCTTAATATAACAATTTTAGTGCCCTAATTGGAGGTCTCAAAGAGGTGCTTCAAAGAAGAGTTAATGTCTGTTACCGATTCATTCAACTTTATTAATTCTTCTACATCTTCTTGGTTAGTTGTTTAATTTTGAAGTAATAAAATAAGTATCACTAATATACTGATACGTTATTATAATTATGAAACAACCCTATTTCACCATATATCCATCCAACGGAGAATGAAATCACCGCGCGTGCGTACGTACGGAATACCGTCTCTACGCCATGGTGTAATCTATTTTCCACCACCACCTTACATGGATGGGTATAATGGTGTAAATAATGACTATATATGATTATTATAAAATATTATTGACTATAAAATAGTATACATACACTCCAAAACAATTCCATGATCATGGGAATGATATCATCGCTCGTGCATACGTACGGACTACCGTCTCCACGAACGTGATGAGATTCATTTTCCATGATTAACCATTCAAGAATTATTATAAAGTATATATAATAAGTAATAAAGAAATATATGACATAATAATGATACTGTATTTATGTAAATAAATATTTATTTCATCTACATAATTCCATTCAATACAATAAGGAAACGAAAACGGCGTTCATGCGTACGTACGGCCTACCGTCTCCATGAATGGTGTATTTATTTCCATTTATTGATCCATTATATATATGTAAATTTTGAATGTATATTATATATAAATAATGTTTTACATTCAGGATGTAAGTAATCATGATCTAGGTATTCATATGAATAATTACAAGTTAAAACACGAACGATAAATGAAACGATTTTACCCAAAACGCTACTTTAACATGAATTTAAAAAAGAACGGGTAATTTAAAGTCATAGGTGAACCATATATTACATAATAAAAATGAATATGATTATTTAATATGTAAATGAAATTATTTAAATCATTATACAGGAGGTTGGGACACTTACGAAGCAAATCGGACCTTAGGTAAGCTAAAATATCACAATCTCATTTTATCAGAGATTGTTTATAGTTTGGTATTTACTTGGGTGTATTTTATCATCCACATCCATGTTTCCTCAATATTTTTTATTGTTTCAATGCACCTACAATTGTTTAAATCCAATTTTACCCTTCAGTGATTTTTAGTAAAGGATATTAATGGAATCTTTTGTCGTTTTTCGTACGAGGTACTTTTTGACTTTTCTGAAAAAAGTTCGAGAAGAATGTTTTTTAACTTATACGGCATGAATGGATTTTTAAAACATTATTTCCAGGAATATTACTTTTCAAGTTTTCAAGTTTATTTTTAATCAACTTATTTTAGTTTAAAATTGTATGACATGTAAAGAAAGGAAAATTTTTTTGATGTAGAAAGGATATTTTCCTCAAGAATGGAGTTCTAGTGTTTTATCAAAATTATTTTCCATCTAAGATAATATAGGGTTCTGTTTCTATCCCTATTGTTACATTGATTTGATTATGTTGTGGTGGAATTATTTTTATTAATTCCATTATCTTATATGAATTGTTTTATGATGTCATGTTGTTTAAGAGTCCCATTTTTATTACAAGGGTTATGAAATGATGTATGATTTATGATTTTGTGGCCCACATAAGAATGGTATCATTATGAGATGGGTGGGACCTATATCTCCCTACAATTCATTGGGTAAAGATTTTATATGTCATGAGATAGACATGTATGGAACGGCATGTTAAAGTAGTTCAGTAAAACAGAACTGAAATGAGGAGCGAACTCAGTTCAGAAATGGACTTTGTCTACTAATATAGTCTTGGAAATGAGTCTTGACTAATAAGAAACGATTCTATATGATTATGTGTGCATGCCCCAAAGTTTCATGTTTTATGTTATGATTATTGGGATTACATTTCACTACCTTGATTTATCCCATGTTATGAAATTATGATCTCTTTTGGAGGGTAAGATTACCAAAATGTTATGTTCTTATTTTGATGTGATTGATATTTCTTTTTTTTACCCTTACTGAGAATTTGAGCTCACCCTTTTTATGTTTTATTTTCCCCCATGATTAAAAGAATGGTTTTAGGTAAGGAAACAAAAAGTGGAAGATCTTTATGGGAGATGTTGAAGATCTTTCACCGCGATTAGAATATTATATTCCGAGTTTCCAAAGACACTAAACTGTTACGGTCCTTGTGTGTCTGTTTTTGTTATGTACTATGTATTCCGAAAAAGTAATGTAATGTCCATGTACGTCAGGCTTCAGGTCTCTATAGTTGGTATCAGAGGAAAGATTTAGTCAACCTTTGGAAACTAGGATGCGAGAACTTTAGTGATATCTCTAGAGATATTTCTAAAGTATGTATAGGGATGTCCCTAAGGTTAAGTATAAGTATAGGTTATAGTCCTAGAATTACGGTAACGATCGTAGAATTAAACCTAAGATGTTAGATATTGAAGGTACTCCCCCTTTATTATCTTTTTTTCCCTAGCATTATTTTTTCCTCTCACACTATTATTTTTGGATTTTAGACGATAGCTAGAACCCGAAGGAACCGCGTTGATCAATGTAATAGACAATGCAACGATTGTCCTCATGAACAAACAAATGTTATGTGAGATAGAGTGCAAAATTTTATTACTATACTTACATAAGCTATGAATCATTATGGACTTCTAAATGAGCAGAGATGGGAAAAATATTCTATTGAGTCCTTCATAAGGCAACGTCCACCGTCTTTCAGTGGGTCTACTGATCCACTTTTTTCTAAACAATGGAACAGTACCACTTAAAAGATATTTTCAGTTCTTCAATGTTCTGAACATGATAATCTCATCTTAGTAGTATATTGTTTGGAAGGTGAAGCTGATCAATGGTGTAATCTTATCAAGAATATGAGGCCAAGAGATGAAATTGAGTTCATGGAATGGAACGAGTTCAAGAACTTATTTTTCAATAAGTACTTCCCTCGTATTCTATGAAAAAAGTTGGATAAGGAGTATCTTGAACTAAATCAAAAGGATGATGAATCTGTTGGTATATACGAAGCGAATTTTACAAGTCTTGCAAGGTATTCATCTGGCTTTATCATCCAAACTGAATTTAAAATTGATCGATTCATCAGTGGCTTAAAACAAAATCTTCGAAGGGAATTACCTATAAGAAACTTCAGTAGCTATGAAGAAATTGTGCGTTGTACTATCAAGGTAGAAATGGAAGTTGGTATTACTTATGAATCTCATAGTTTTGACAAGAAACGAAAGATGGAGTTCAAGGAGAAATTTCAAAATAATGGTGAAAAGAATATGAATGTTTCCTTATGCTCTAAGTGTGGAAAGAAGCATGGTGGAGATTGTCTTAAAGGGACTAGAAAAAGTTTAAAGTGTGGAAAAAAAGGTCATCGAGCAGCTGACTGTCGAAGTAATGGAAAAAGGGTTTCTAATGATGTGAATAAAGAAAATACTATAGAGAACGCACAACCAACACTTCAATGCTTCAAGTGCATGGAAATGGGGAATTATGCTAATAAATTCCCTAATACAAGGGTTAGTGATGATCGACATGAGCAATCACATAAAGAAAAGGACAAAGTGAAGTCACATGCGATAACTATTGGCGATGTTTAATATGACAACGATGTGGTGGAATGATTAAGTGTTTATGTAATGGGATTCCAAAATAATGTTATATATAGTATCGTGGAATATTGGAATATTTATGTATTGGTCTATTGTGGTTTTCAATAATTTTATGGTACTGGTAACCATGGAAAGTTATTGAGATATTTTTGGAAAACAGATGATATGCGCATAATGAAGGGATATGGAGAAAATGAAATGTTGGACAGTATTCATGAGATCATGACTGATATAACGAAATAGTTATATCATGGTTTGAGGTTTTGGTATGTGAAAAGAGTTAACTTTTGACAGCACTGTTGTTTTCACTAAGGTTCGATGGGTATTCATTCTTCAAGAGAATACAAGATTAATGTATTCACATGTTTGTAATTTGACCAACAAGATATATCTTATGATATATGGGGGATAAATGTTGGCATTCACATGAATGTTATATGAAATTTCGAGTAATCATTTTCTTTATACTATGAGCATGGACCGAAGTATTTTTGATAAGCCTAAATATTAGAATAGATTATGTTGGACATAATTTTGTATTGTTTATGGATAGAACTTTTTCGATATTTTTTATGGGATGTTATAGTAATGTAATTTTAGAAAAAGGAGAACCTGCAGGATGGGCAACAACCCATCGCGTCGGATAAGTCTATGGGAATCGAACCCACAACCGAAGTGCGACTGGCCTTTATCGCCTACCACTAGCCTAAAGAAAGTCCATGTTTTGTAGAAACTAGTTTTATTATATTAAGCAGTATGATATATGAAGTATAAGTCCATTTTAGGTAACATATATGATTAATCTCACCATAGATGGACTTATGTATATTTGATAACTTTTGCTAACCTTTTGTTTGAAACAGATGGAATGACCCATAATTCAATCACATGATCTGTTAACACTTCACGAATAACAAATTCAACTTCATTTCATTAAGAGATGAAGTGGAAATTGTTCAAAGCATGAACAACAGTGAGATTGTACTAAAATAAAGCAAGTATTTCTTCTAATTCAAAATTTTCCAAATGATATTGGAAGCCAAAAATGTTGTCCTAGTGATCTTATATCCGATGAATCAAATGGTACATTAGATCATCACAAATTTATGGCTTTGCGATTGATGGATTTTTCATAGTCATTTTCTCTACCACTCTCCATCAGAACATGAAGGTTAGATTTTTCTTCCATATCCATATTTTCACCTATATTCTCCTACGTGGAAACCCAGTGATGAGTTAATTTGGGTAACTGTTACATTTCATACTTTAGTTTTTAAAGCCATGTTTTGGTATTCCTTTTTACGATGTGGGTTTCTATTAAAGAAACTTTCGAGTAGTAAACCATTTATAACCCTGATGAATTTCGAGGACGAAATTCATTTTAAGGGGGGTAGAATGTAACACCCCAAGATTTTATGAAAAATATTATTTTTAATTTTATTGATGTCTTGTGTTTTACGCTACCCCAAAAGGAGCTTTCACTACACGCATCTCAGACATGGCTTGCATTACACGCAATCACGACCTTCCCCGATAGCGTGTGTAGTAATCAATACCGAGTTTTACTAAACGAGATATTATTATAATATTATTATGAACTATCCATTATGAATATTAATACCCACTTTTTGAAATTTTATAAATATTATCAATCAAAATGGACTTCATTTTTGGATTCGGAATATCGAAATTAGCTTAGGGTGAAATTTTGGTACTTTTCAGATAACTGTCATATTCCGATGAATAGTTAAAATTAATAAATTTTAATTAAAAACAACTTTTTTAATCGAAATAATTAATAGTGATAAATTATTAATTTGAGTGGTTTTAAAGTATATTTAGAATATATTTTAACAATTTAATACAATTTTGGTCATTGGATGTAATTTCACATTTAAACCAGACATAAACAAGTGTCAATCTTTTGATAGTTATTATCTCTTATAACACGCTATTTGTTTTGACGATGGGAATTAATTTTTAAATTAATTAATGCAACTGATATGGTTTGAATTTGATAAAATAGACATAATTTTTGAATTCATAATATCAAATATATCTTAGGCCTAATTTTTGGTATTTTTCTGTAAACATTTATTTTTTGATGAATAGTGAAACCACTAGGTGGTAGTTAAAAAACTGATTTTTTCATAAAACTTAATTTTACCGCTTTTGTGAATGGAATTTCAAAAATCTGAGAGACACAGTTGATTTCAGTAAGTAAAATGTGGTTCAATGAGATGAAAATAATTTTTGGTGAATAGTAACTTTTTACTTTTATTTACCACGGTTAATGTAAATAGGGTAATTAAGGGAAAAATGATATTATTATTACCCTAACACATGTCCTAATTCTATTGGATAAATGTAATTCGACCAAATACAGCCTTAGGAATAAAATATGACCATTTAGGCCCACTAGGATTAGATTAGGACATTTATTATTAATTTATTTAAAGAATGTTTATAATAGTTAAAATCAAAGTTTAATGAGTAAATCATTTTTAATATAGGGTTATACATAAGATAATTTCGACTATAAATATTCATTAGAAATATAAAAAGATGTCCTACATAATGATATTTTATTTTTAATTTTTAGACTTTATATAACATAATTTATTTATAACACAATGATGAAGCAGTAATTATCATATTAATGAAATATTGACATAATTGATGTTATAAATAGCCAAATAAATGTAATTTGAGACTTTTAATGAATTAAAATAATTTTCTATGTTAATATGACATGTTAGTGTTGATTTAATTAACTTTTTTCGAACTAATAATTCTGTTATGAGTTTCAAAAAAAATCAATTACCAAATAGTGTCAAAATTGACATAAAATCGTTTTTTAAACAAATAATATATTATTAATTGTTATTATATTCCTAGAAATCTAAGGTTCGGCCAAATGACTTATATAAGGTTATATATATTAATAATAAACAACTTGGGGTTCGTTTGTCTTGTTATAGTATGTTTATTAATCTTATAGTGTAAGAACACAAAAAGACACGGTAAAAGTAAAATTATCTAACTTAAAGTTAAATCTAAATTATAAGGTTAAAATAGGAACCTAAACTTGTCTAAATTCTATTGTATGAACGTATTTCAAATCATCCCCACCTTAGCTTCGAAATAACTCAATTTGGAGCTATTAAATACCGAAAATGACTTTATTAGAAAATAATATTTTTAGTTATTCCACAGGTGCCCCTCTCCTTCGTTATAAAAGGGAACCTCCTCCCTCTCTTTATCACTCCAATTTGAGCCTTCATGCTTAGAAAACCCTGCCAAATTATCTTCTACACTTCCCTAGAAACATCCTAGAGGTCCTGGTCTTCTTAAAAGACCAATGTTAGTTTCCTAAAAGGAGGTCTCAAAGAGGTGCTTCAAAGAAGAGGTAATGTCCGTTACCGATTCTTTCAACTTTATTTATTCTTATACTTCTTCTTATTTATTTGTTTCATTATGAAGTAATAACATCAGTATCACTCATTTAATGATATGTTACTATAAGTATGAAACAACCCTATTTCACCATCTATCCATCCTATGGAAAATGAAATCACCGCGCGTGCGTACGTACGGAATACCGTCTCCACGCTGTGGTGTAATCTATTTTCCACCACCACCTTACTTGGATGGGTATAATGGATTAAATAATGAATATATATGATTATTGTAAAATTATATTGATTCTTAAATATTATACATACACTCCAAAACAATTCCATGATCATGGGAATGATATCATCGCTCGTGCGTACGTACGGACTACCGTCTCCACGAACACGATGAGATTCATTTTCCATGATTTACCATTCAAGAATGATTATAAAGTATATATAATAAGTAATCATGAAATATATGACATAATAATGCTACTGGATTTATGTGTATATATATTTATGTCATCTACTTAATTCCATTCAATACAATCAGGAAACGAAAACAGCGTTCATGCGTACGTACGGCCTACCGTCTCCATGAAGGGTGTATTTCTTTCCATTTATTGATCCGTTATATATATGTATATTATGAATGTATATTATATATAAATAATGTTTTACATTCGGGATGTAAGTAATCATGATCTAAGTATTCATATGAATAATTACAAGTTAAAACACGAACGACAAATGAAACGATTTTACCCAAAACGCTACATTAACATGGATTTACAAAAGAACGGGTAATATAAAGTCATAAGTGAACCATATATGATATAATAAGAATGAATATAATTATTTAATAAGACAATGACATTATTTAAATCATTATACAGGAGGTTCGGACACTTACGAAGAAAATCGGACCTAAGGTAAGGGAAAATATCACAATCTCATTTTATCCGAGATTGTTTATACTTTGGTATTTACTGGGGTGTATTTTATCATCCACATACATGTTTCCTCAATATGTAATATTGTTTCCATCCACCTAAAAATTTTTAAATCCAATTTTACCCTTCAGTGAGTTTTTAGTAAAGGATATGAAAGGAATCTTTTGTCGTTTTTCATACGAGGTACTTTTTGACTTTTCCGACAAAAGTATGAGAAGAAAGTTTTTTTAACATATACGGAATGAATGGATTTTTAAAAAATTGTTTCCAAGAAGCTTACTTTACAAGTTTTAATGTTTATTTTTAATCAACTTCTTTTAGTTTACAATTGTATGACATGTTAAGAAAGGAAAATGTTTTTGAAGTAGAAAGGATATTCTCCTCAAGAATGGAGTTCAAGTATTTTATCAAAATTATTTTCCATCTAAGATAATATAGGGTTCTATTTCTATCCCTATTATTACATTGATTTGATTATGTTGTGATGGAATTATTTTTATGAATTCCTTTATCTTATATGAATTTTTTTATGATGTCATGTTGTTTAACAATCCCATTTCTATTACATGGGTTATTAAATGATGTATGATTTATGATTTTGTGGAACACATAAGATTGGTATCATTATGAGATGGGTGGGACCTATATCACCCTCTAATGCATTGGGTAAAGATTTTATATCTCAAGAGATAGACATGGCTGGAATGGCAGGTTAAACCAGTTTCGTAAAATATGACTGAAACGAGGAGTGAACTCGGTTCAGAAATGGACATTGTCTACTAAGATAGTCTTGGCAATGAGTCTTGACTAATAAGAAATGATTCTCTATGATTATGTGTGCATGCCATAATGTTTCGTGTTTTATGTTATGATTATTGGGATTATATTTCACTAACATTATTTATCCCATGTTATGAGATTATGATCTCTTTTGCAGGGTAAGATTACCAAAATGTTATGTTCTTATTTTGATGTGATTGATATTTCTTTTGTTTACCTATACTGAGAATTTTAGCTCACCCTTTTTATGTTTTATTTTCCCCCAAGATTAAAAGAAAGGTTTTAGGTAAGGAAACAAAAAGTGGAAGATCTTTATGGGAGATGTTGAAGATCTTTCACTACGATTAGAAGATTATATTCCTAGTTTCCAAAGACACTAAACTATTATGGTCATTGTGTGTATGTTTTTGTTATGTACTAAGTATTATGAAAAAGTAATGTAATGTCCATGTACGTCAAGCTTCAGGTATCTATATCTATTGCACTATTGGACAAAATTTTGGAAGACTTGTAATATTCCAAAATGGGGTACTCAAGAACATAACTAGCCATGTACTGAATGAAATTTACATATTAAGGGAAGGATGACACTTCAATATCTGGTTCAACCCATCAAGAATAATTTTCACTAGAATATGGATTTTCTCCCAATAACCCCAATTATATAGCACTATAAGGAATTCAAAATATTAAAACACTATAAATGAGATGCCTTCAATGCAATGGAGGTCCCACAAGCTGATCCCAACTTTCCCATAATGGAGGTAGAAGGTTTTGTTAGCCAGAAACCACCAGCTAAGGAGCTCTGGTAGCATCTCATATTCTTGGTAAACATGGAATTGGGGTTTTCATACTACTTCATACAAACCAATGCAGAGTAGCCTATTCCCATACTCCTAACAAGAAAAGCGTACCCAGTATTCCCAAGTCCACTTTCCAGTAACATTCCCCACATCCTGATGGCTCTAATCTTTTTATCAACCCATACTATTATTCTAGATGATGGTTTGTAAGATTCTCACATAACGAGATAGGAACATCTTATCCTATGGTAACTACCATATCATTATCCTTGTCCTTACACTCATTTTTTAGATATAGGTGTCTTCATGTTCACTAGATGGATGAACAAATATGGTGATGTTCCAGTTTTTAAGTTCGTCATGATGAGAAAACTAGAGCCACATCGTGTTAACTTCCATTGCTGGGAAGGCTATATTTTTTTATCATTATATAGTTTTAGAGGGGCATTCCATTTCTTAGTAGGTATTATTTTTGTGGTTTGGGCAGAAGACCCAAGAGCTATATATTATAAGAAAACTCTTTGGGCATGGGGAATTTCAATATTCCATATCATTTCCTACCTTCTGTTTGTGGGGGTAGATTTGGTGATAGCATTATAAATGGGGATGGCCATTTATAAATTTTATGTATTCACACAATGTGTTACACAAAATTGGTCTTCATTCTCACTAAGGTTACACATCTCAAAACATATGAGATTTTCACAAGAATTGACTATTTAAGAAAGTGAACTATTTCATTTAAAGTAGAGTTTACTTGAAAAAAATTTCTAGATGCCTTGGATTTCATGATAGATGGTGAGTTCTATTAATGAGAGATGGATTATAAAGTATGGTAGTCTGGAGACTATAAGAAGGGACCCTCACCCTATTTATGGGAATTGTTCTACCGGCTTTCTTGAGCTTGTAACTTGGATTCTCAACTCACAATTACAATTGTGTAACCATAAGGAAATCAGTCTTTACCTTTGGATTTTCCCTTGGAACCTAACCTTTTTTTATCACATTAACCTCTAATTATAAGGTGGAATTTTTTGGCACAAAAAATGTCTCTCAACACCCCCTGAAGGACTTATTTTTCATATGTCGACAGTGTGAACCACACCAAATGAAAATCCCAAGGCCATGGAATTTTTTGGGAAAATATTGAATAATTCACACCAACAATAGAATCAGTGCACAAAATACATGAACGCTAAAATAAATTCTGATATAAATTATTTTAGGATACACTCGAAGCCCCAAATAATGTCTAATCCAAATTAATTTAAAAAATACCTTCATAAAAACCATAATTTGTACAGAAATATAGTTTCATGATGAAGGTTATGTGAAAAACACCATGTATAATAGTCAAGACCCATTGAAAAGGGGTTTGAAGTCATTCATCCATGTTGCACGCCATAGTGAGGTTGTGCACCATCAACCACCAATTTCAGATACATATAGAAACTCACCCCTAAACATTGGTGATGGATCAACAAATGATGAAGTGTTCCTATCAGTTGTGAAAACCACTCTTCCATGACATCTTGTAGCACACAAATCTCATAGTACCTCAATGTTATAGAACATAATCAACTGACATCCCATGTGTCCCATTGTGTCTTGGATTATGGTTGTGAGTTCCCCACAAAACACCTCTTATGCAGAGTCAGGTTTGTGATAGAGAATAATCCATCATATTACCCTAAGATGCATGTGAACCTAGTAGTTGAGATCCCCTATGCCTTCAAAATCTATATACTAGAAATGTGTTGGAACCTATGGCTTGCACAAGACCCTTTTTGAGAAACATAAAAATGTTGCATGAAATTACCTTCTGGTCCCTAACCCAACTCCCACTATGATTAACCAGGGCCTGGACAATTTCCTTTCCTTTTTCTCCTATGCGTAGGCACCCTAATGCATCTTTCTCTTAATAATAGGAACTCTTACATCATGACCGCATATTTCCACTCCTCCATGGATGTGTTTACTCCATGCCCCAACCAGAGGTGTATGAACAATGGAAACATATGACCTTATGGTGGAATCATCATGTAAAATAGTCAACCAGTACTAGTAGAGAGGCCTTATGTCAGATCTTTCTCTCCCAATTGGAAGTGGCCTCCATGAGCATAATACCGAACCATATCTGTGCTACATGAAGTAAAACTACCAAGATCCATGTACTAGTCATATGATGTTAAACTACACAACAATGTCTTCAACACATGATGTTAAACAATAGTCATTCCTTGTATGATAAACATAGGATTCCCAATGAATAATCATCATGGGATGAAAACCCAATGGAAATATACTCCAGGACTAATAACATCACCCCTGTTAACTCTTAATGTAAAAAGATTCTATGTATAATCGCCACGCCATCCCAAAATTAATTCCCCTTTAATGATGAAAGCATCCTTAATGTATGAAGTTAAACTGCATGGAATGATCCTGCCACTTGGACATAAACTATTACATTGAACAAATTGTGTTTTTATCCATGTATCAAAATAAAAGTACATTAGAAACTTCCCTAATGTTCATTACTAACATCCCAACATTACTATAAAATATCATTTTTGATCATCACCACCACCCAGGGGCACACTTAACCACCCATATGTCCCAAGAAGAATTTAAAACAATGAACCACCTATTAACACAAGAAATTAAACATGTAATACACTTATCCACACAAAATGTTAAACATATGACCCAAAAGTCCCAAGAAGATGTTAAACATGTGACCCATTAGTCCCCAGAAGATGTTAAACCCATGACCAACCATTCCCCAGAAGATGTTAAACATGTGAACTGATCCATAATATCTACCCTGTAGAATAAAAATTGGATTCTTGGGGTAAATATCCTTGGAAGACATATACCATAGGATTAAACCACCTAGTGGCTGACATGAGATTCCATAGGTTACATACCTAATATGCCGCAAATGGGATACCTCAGATTTGAAAAGGATAAGACATTATAGGATCCTAACACACATAATTTATAAAAATTCCTAGACATTGCCAATATATCTATATGCTATGACTTAGTATTACTATCCTATTAGGATAGAATATGTGTAATTAATTGAAATCCAACATGATATGGAACTGAGACCAAGATTTATGAACATTAATAGAATATATAAGGGAGACCTTGAACAAGAGATGATCTATATGGATAAATCCATGGAAGGAATAACTGACATCCCATGATACTATTTATATCAAGGAGCTGACATCACTGATTAATGTGATGGAAGACACCCACATTTATAAAGAAGGAATACGAGGAAACAAGAATATCACGTCACTTCCAAATGGAGAGATGATGTAGAGCCCCAGTGATAAAGCCTTTGAAATAGAGGTTCACTATCACAATTTACCAGTAGATCTTTATCACTAATATTATAAATTTATATATTCATTAAGTGTACAAAAACACACAGACCCTTAAATATTTCATCATCCATATAATAAAACATCTAATCCTATAATACCAAAGTAAATGGATCATAATTTTAACACTAACTAGTATTGATAAAGTAATAGAAGTTGATAGAAGTAAAATTTAATGAATCTTTCATTATACCCCTATTAATGTTGGCTATGTTTTATTTTAATAAGAAAAATAAAAATTTACCATTATAGTTTATTTTTATTATAGAAATTATATTTCCATATAATCCCACCTTTAAAATCATAAATAAACCACTATTTTGTGTTCTCATGTAGTTTACCTGATAAATTGTATGAAACATGAATCCCAAATTATTGTATTCATCAAATATATTATAATTCCCTAGAGGAACGCAAGAAAAAAACATAAAATCATTTTTCATTTTATATAAATTATAAACATTAATTATCTTGAAAGGAATATATAAGGTGTTACTTTTATCATAGAAAAAATTATTACATGTCAATAACATGAATATGAGTATACTGTTACATGATGGAAAACGCATTTTTCAATCTCATTATTAACAAATTTTTTTAATTCCATCTCATTTTGAGCTCGAACCCTTAATCACCTATTTGTTTGTAATATTAATTATTCAATAAATAAATCTAAAATAAAAATGTTAAGTATAATATCTCTATGTGCTTATAGTAAACACAATTCAGTTAGTTTAAAATGTGACCCTTTCCAATTGGTCATCCAACAGTCAAAAATATCAATGAATGGTTATCAAAATGAGAATTTGTAGATATTTATTATATATGTCTATAACAATGGAATCTTGTGTCAATCTAATACAAATAGATATAGAAAAATGTGATGAACTCTTTTCCTATGTAACCTTCAACAATGGATACTTCTAGTTGAGATTAATTTCTCACATATGATTTCAAATAACCTCAATATATGATGGAAAAACAGAGAAACATATTTTACCGAATTAAATAGTGATTTGATAAAATTTAATTCAATAACAAAAAAAACTATAATATTAAAATACATATCAATTGGATACCTCCATCGATAATATACGAGTCCACTATGTTTTGATTTTTCATACAAATGAATATTAAAATGAATCATGACTATATGGAATGTATGTGAAAATACATCTCCAAATGACAGTGTCAAAAAAATTATTTATTGAAGTTTGTAAAGCTCCGTGGGATTTGTATTTTTTTGACAACCATCTCAAAAAAGTTATAGAACTCAAATATAATTATTGTTACTTTTTAAAGTAACTTATTATTCAATTAAAATTAACGAAACTAATATATAATAATTTGTGTATCATGAATTTTCAATCCATGTTACTATATATGTTGTAAGTCAAATCACCTTGAAAATATTCTTTAATATCTATCTGGAACTTTTACATTCTTTAAGGTTAGAAAAATACATTTTCCCAATATTTTTCATTATAAAAATAGAAAAAGGATGCTTTCCATTCTCATTTTCTAACAACCCATTATTTATATTCATTGATTCTAAATAATTAAAATCATTAAGCTGATCCTACGATTTAACCTTCTCATTAAAAAAGGTAAAACTTATATTATCACATACATTCTCCATAGTATAGATTATGTCCATATTATGACGTTTCAAATTAAAATCCTAATAAGGAAGTTTGAAACATATATTATTTTTATTCAACTTTTTTTCCAACTTCTTTGGATATATTACCTCACACCCTTTTCTCCTTTCTTTAAACTGGTGACATTTTTTATGTCCTACAATGATATTCATTAAATGTATATAAATTTATAAATGAGATGACACCTTATGTGGATTTATCAATTAAATATATCCATTTAATTGTGTCTTATTAGACATGAATTTTTGAGAATAATCATGAAATTGGTGATGACACATAGAAAAACATGATCTATTATGAGTTAATTGTTCAGGTTTAAAATAAAAATTAAAAATAGGAAAAGCCAAACTAGTATGTTTGTTATGACCAAATAAGTTTTCTAGTTAGGTAAATTCAATAATTTTCCATATTAAAGTAAAATGCATTATGACTATTTTTCTCATTGAAGAATGATTTGTTTCCATTCCATCACCACATAGTTCATGCAATTATATTATTAGAGGTTGAAGTTATACAAAATTGTCATTTATAAGAATTCTCATTCTAGAAATAATTATCCAAATAATGAGCTAATTTTTTTATACACATTCATGGAGGTATATTGTATGGGATCAAAAAAAATTCCATCATATATAATTTGTACTTAAAGTACAAAAAGTGTTAAAAACATAAGAATCAAACCCCAAACATATATTCCTATTATTTGAAGAAAAATGTACATATAATTAATCAAACACCTCCCATAATGTTGAATATTTTTTATTTCTCATCAAGACATCATTGTTACTATTCTATGTATACCACTTCATGTCGTATTAAGTCTTAGATGATATGAATAATCTTTGGAAGCATGGTTTTAGTGGAATGTAATGTAATAAATTTATGGGATTTTTTTCTTTTATATTATCTTGGTTTTGAATTTATTTCTTATATCATTTTTTATCAATTAATTCTATATTATTTTATTAAATCTTATGAATTTTCATTTATCAGACACTTATGCATAGTAAATAATGAAGTCATTAATAAACACATGTATATTTTTATAATCAAGTACAAACTAGATGATTATTTTATTAATCTCATAGAATGATATAGGGAAATTATCTTCACTAAATGAATCATGAATAATTTTTCAAATCCTTGAAATTATATTTTCAGTAATTCCATAGAGACACTTGGATAAATTCTAATGTTGAAACCTCAAAATCAATAGCTCGAGGATATGGGTATATAAACCCCATAAAAGACGAGATAGAACTAGGATAAAGATATTTACAACTAATCATATCTTTCTTTTAGCGTAGTATAGGCCCTATAGAAGTGATATCCTAGAGCATAATATAGTAGTACAATAACCTTGTCTTATTAAGGGAAATACATTCCCTCTATTTATTTTCATGATCATTTTTTATTGTTTTTTTATTTGGGTACTTAGAAACTATTTGGATTTATTCCCTTAAGGGTGGAAGAACACTAATGTTTTACTAGCTCCACATGCTAAAACTCATGTTCAACAATATCGTATTTTTTCTCCAATGAGAATCTTGACATGAACTTTCTGGATAGGGTGAAACATTATAGTTTTTCTCATTTTCATTCCAGAAACCTTGACTCAACCCACTCTTCATGAATGAGCCAATGCAGAGATTGTATGAATATCTTAAATGAAACACCTATTTCTATTCTCGATACACTACTAACTTGTAAAGCCTATAGTTACTTAGAAGAGGTATGATGATCCCCATGAGCAGAATAATATTTCACTACTTATTATTATATATATTTACCATTTAATCGTGTGATGTTATAGAAGTAAACCCTTCAAATCTTAGTTGCAGTAGAAACCACTACTATCGATCTATATAAGTGTACAAAATTCGATTTATAATTTATTAAAATTCATGTATGTAATCTATGATATCTTCTCTGAAATATCTTTCAATTGAATTATCTGACTTGGTCTTTATTTGGGTTAACCACAAACAAAACTGCTATGTAAGGCACAAGAACATCATCTATAATAATTATCTCTGTATCAGCTACTATAAAAGAACTACATTTCATACTCGTCGGTTTGAGTTCTGGTATATGATCAGGATAATGAATATTCATAGCACCCATAGCTTGAACTTTTTATGTTTCACCTATGCCACACAAAAAATTTTGGTTTTAATTAAATCCCAAACATTTCAACTAAGAGGCATCTCTTTAGTCAGACTACCTATGTAATAGACTATAATTTATATACCTGATAGAAATGCTTTAGAATATTCATTTTCATTCATCTTCATGTTATTTAATATACTAACATATGCCTTCTTGTTAGGAACCACCTTCCCTCTATAATTAGTTAAATAAATAGCCTTACTTATTGTATAGATAATATCTCATGATGGTTTTCTTACTTAAATATATGCATTGTTAGAGGCCAGGCCGTTTTTTGGACTATATAGTGTGGAGTACTTTTTTGATCCAGTAAGCAAGAAAAAAGAAGTCAACATGACTATATAGAGTAATTACTTTCACTCGATGGCCATATAACAGAATGGTTGGAGTGTCTTGGTGTGTGGTCAGACTCGATAATTGCCAGTGGATGGAAGCGTCCACCCTTTTCGGTAACAGTAGCCCTATGGTAAACCAACATCACTATTCCAGCAAACCTTTCCATCACAACGTCTATAGGAACCAGATGATGGGACTCTAGATTTGAAGGATACTCACATTTACATGGTTGTGATAGGATCTCAACCATTGGAAGAACGATTGGAATTGTCCACATGGGCATGATACTCAATTTATTTTATCTACTTGACAAGTACTCTACTCTATGTAGTGCAGAACATGGTTGGCTGAACTAGTCGCACTTCATTCCAGACCCTTTAGAAAGAGTATGATCTATGGAACTTGACTCTATATAGTTTATCCATATCAGTTTACAAATTTTGGACATAAAGTGATGGATTCAAGTCACTCTTGACCTTGTGCGATAGTCATTATCCATTGAATCAACTCAAACTATTGGCCTCAACCCCTCAGAATACAACATAAGTAAAAAATAAAAAATAAAATACACGGTTCACCCTTCATTTAGTTCTTGTTTTCCATCTTCAACTAATTCATAAAACTCATTATTCATCACTGATGTTCATTGAAATATTAAACTAATCAGAATCAACAAAAATATATTTTGATTTATGAAAATCTCGTACATTCAATCCTACAAATAAAAATACATCATTTATTAGGTTTCTCAATGAATTATCAATTTGAAGTACACTTTTTTTCATTGATAGGATATCCATTGTTTTTTACTTTCCATAATATTTAATTCACTATTCAAAATCCACCCTACATATTGAACAGGAATCTATTTCAATATCAAGTTTTCATATACTTTTTTTTATTTAAACATCACTTTAATTTACAATCAAGACACACACATGTTATTATACCATCCACTAATCAATTTGAAATTTCATAATCAAAAAATTCATCCAAACTATTTTTATACCGAGTTGCATGTCAAGGGAAATTAATGAAAAGTTTATCTATAGATATTGGATTCTGACTATTATTTATGTACATTCATATTTGAACATATGAATTTTAATCATACAATTACAATAAATTTTTAATATCACACAATTTTGTTATTATCTAGGGTTGGGTTTTGATTCAACAAAATAAAAACATAACATGAAAATTATTCAATTTGACCTGAAAATATAAACAATATACATGAATGAATATTTCCCCACAAAATAATAGGGTCATATGTCCGGGAAGAAGGTCAATGAGGTAATCATAGGACAACAAAAAGTGTGGAGGTCGGGGATATGATCCCAAATACATCTATAATTAGAGGAAATCAAGGAGGAAGGTATGATTATATCGTAGTGGGGAAGGGGTTAGGGATCGACAACCATTGGTTGGTGGTTTCATATAAATAGGGAATTGAGGATGTTTTCTCCAGATAAGACCCATCATGGGGCATCACCATTATCAGTATCGGTGGGGGGGTCGACATTATTGGGGGGGTCGGTGTCTTGGTAGGGGGTCAGTGGTCCAAGTTCGTCAATGATGTAGGTAGGTTGGGGGTATGTATCAATGGAGGGGGATAGAAGGTTGGTAGTTGGTGGAAGTTGTTGAGGGGGGGTTATGGATGTAGGGGCTAGTGTTGTCGTTCTAATGGGTGGTGAGGTTAGGGTTAGGGTGGTGGAGTGGTAAATTTGGTTTTTATAGGTATTAAGTGGTGATTTTAATAAAAACACTACTAAATATAATTATCAGTGGTAGTTTCCTGAAACATATTCTATATTATAATTATAATTAAGGTAAATTTAATTTCTCTTGGTTATAGGAAACATCATTAATAAACTACCACCAATCCCTATTTGTAGTGTAAAAATGATTAATATACTTTCAGAATGCCCATATGAAACTCCAATTTAATTAAATTTATCAAAATAATTTACATTTATATAATGTATTAATAAAAAATACAATACATTAATTAATATAATCTTATGAGAACTTCCTATGATCACTCTCATATTTCTCTTTGTGTTTTTTCGAAACCTTGGCTTCCTAGTTTTGTATATCCATTGAGTCCTTCGGTTCTATGGACATGTTCTACAGACGTTTTATCCCATCTTTGAATGCTTTTTCCATTATTTAGAGTAACAACTCTTCTAAACCCGTGTTTGTTTATAGAACCCATGTTTAATGTTGCAGCTATCATCCTTATATTTGGATATTCTTTTTGAGTATAAAAATATTTAGTGAGAGATTAGAAAACAATTTTCATATGAATGTGGGAATTTATAATGTTTTTTAATCTTCACAAACAAAAAAAACCCCACAATAATGAAAAATAATTATGAAAGGAAATAAAACCTAGGATAAACTAATGGAACATAATAGTGGGTGGAAAAGTATTTTTTCCATCCTATTAAATCAATGTCTCTCCAAACCAAGTTCTCGAAAACAATTCCAAAAACAATGGACAGTCAACATGGATAATCAATTCATACTTCATTGAACAGATTTATATATTTAAAAATATGAGAACACATGAACTAAAACTACTATATATTGTAGTAAATATTCTCCTTGAGGTTTATCCCGTGAAGAAAGCGTAGAAATTTCTCATACTCAAAAATAATTTAAAGCTAACTATGATATAAAACTAAAATAATCTAAACATAAAGAAAAAAATAAAGATATTCTATACAATGAATATTAAAATAAAATTTCATTATATAATTAATTAAAAAATATATGTAGATACTTATTAATTTGTTATAATTAGGTCCATGAAAATATCTTTTTCTAGGTAGACACATTCAAATAAATAAACATCCATTTTATAATGGTTAGGTACTTTAGGTAACTTAGAGATCTAGTAACCAAAAACTATGTTTAAAAATATAATGGAATCAACTCAACAGTCTTGGTTAAGATCACAATATTGTTAATTCATGAAAATTTCACTATCTCACTCAAAGGAAATGGTCATGCACATGTAAATACGAATGAGAAAATGAAAAGTAGAACAATATAAAACAACCAAAAGATATTATAAAATTAAAAGTACCCTAATTAGATTCAGTACCCCTTTATTATGTATCCATATAACAAAAAAATACACTTGCATTATATCCATGATAGGTTGAAAAAATTAAATATAAAGAAAACCTATAAAAAATAGAAGCAAACTCCTATAGAAGTGGTAGTAGAAAAACCCCTAGAATTTGATACCCCATGTGTGTAGTATATACAACTATATACAAGAAAATATTTTCCATTATATCTCAAAATTTATATATTTTATCTTCTCTATATATTTAAATTTTTATTTTATCTCATATTATTTTAATGTAGGAAGAAAAATACTTCTTGTAGTGTCACTATGTCTTCCCTAAAAACAAACTCTTGAATATATTATGAAGGGAAAATATTGAAATTAAATATTTCTCTATAGATATATATTTATCAACACATTGTCTAAAAAATACTATCTTCAACATGCATTCAGACACTGCACCAAGTCAAATCACTCCATATCTGTGAAATATCCACATTTGATCCCACATAATACTTATCAAAACTCTAAACGACCAGTTCTGTAGGTTTGGTCGTCAATAATTTCCTATAAATTCTTAACTCCTTTATACTCCTATTACTCCATAAAGGACTCCATATTGAAAAATAATGGAATTTTACACTCTGGATTAACCCTTGATCCATCAGTTGTCTTAGTAAGACATAACACTGGTCATTTTCAATCTTCATACATGCATGTGGATTTCATTTCACTATTCTATAGTATCATTTCATTAATAATTTCCCCAACTTTATCCATTAATTTTTATACACATTCCTTATATTATATCATCCAAAAGTGAAACCATGACATTCACCACATCAAACATTGGGTTTTTTTCATTTAAACTTCCATGTGAATCACTGAATGCATGAAATTTATCTTGTCATTTAAGATCTAATTTTCTTAACCATTGTTTATAATCAACCAATTGTTGTTTTATTTAATGTATAGGAATTCCCTTCTTTGGTATCTCTAGGTATCCATATACGATATTCATGTAGTGGAAATAAAGTTCCTCCTTATTTTGATTCAATGATCATGAATAAATTTTAACAAAGGTAAAAACATTATTTATCCTTGGAAAAAGTTTTAAAAGTGATCCCTCCCATACCAACATATTTTCCCGAACATAGATCTCCCAATTCCCTATTACTGAATTTAAGATCTCTCTTAGCTTAGATGGATTATTTTGAATGCTCCCAATGTGCCTCCTTTTATAGGCATGGTGGGAGGATTCTGTATTTGACACCATTCCCCCACGTACCCTCACTAACCACAACACACACCCATGGACACCAAAGGTACTGTTCCATCACATGTAGTCTCCATGGGAAAAGTCCTTGGTGGGTTGTTTGGTGCACTAGTCACCTATCAAGGAAAATAAAAAAATCCAATCAATTCTCCCCCACCAAATTTAACCTATTGGAGAATCTCCAAATATCCATATTCTCTTGAGTAATTCAACACATCTAGAAGGTTTTCTTTCTAGTGGATCTTTACAAGTCTCAGTAGAAATAGATCCATTACCTCACATATCTAATGATTGAAAATTTTGATTTTCTTCATCTGATAATGGTATATGAAGTTCATTCTCAAGTATAATGAACTTTAAATATCACAACAAACCATTTAATCATTCTTTCTAAATCCAAGATCCGAGTCACAATTATTTATCCACAACATCTTCTTTCTAAATTCTGAAGCAGCAATATACTCTACTTACATATTGGTTGAAGAAACAATGTTCTATAACCATAACAATCATGATACAAGTCCTCTTACAAATTTAGAGATCTATACTAATATATAATTCCATATATCAAGATCTCCATCCATATATAGATATGTATATACCTCCCCTAGAGATTCATCACCCCTTTAGTACAAACATAGTTTTGAAGTAAATTTAAGATACCTCATAATCCATTTAACAGCATCACAGTGCTACTTACTAGGACTGGAGAGAAATTAGATCACGATTACCACAGTATGAGAATTTTCTTATCTCATACTCACCGTTATATTGATCAAGATTGCAACAACTGAGGTCTATGGTATCAACTCTATTACTTGGATTTCTTCCTTGGATGAAAAAAGTGAACCCTTTCTCATCTTCAAATAGCTATAAAGTGGGATACTCACAATTTTGTATTTGACTATGTTGAAATGTTTTAAAACAAATTCAACATACTTATCCTAATATAGCAATAACAACCTCCTATTTCTATCATGAATGATTTGCATTCCCATAATCTATTGATCTTATCCCAAATTCATATTATTAAAATACATGTATAACTCCTTATTCAAAAATATTATCTTCACTACATCCTTCACGATAATCAACAGGTCATCAACCTAATGTATAAGAGAAGCAATGTTACCATCTTGAAATATATGGATGTAAACACATTGGTTCACCTATGTCTGTTTGTATCCCTAACTCAACATGAATGAGTCAAACATCTTGTACCACTATCTGTGTTCTTTTTTTAGTCAATAAAATATCTTATATAATATTAAGATGAGGTTTTCATGTCAATAATCCTTTAATGATTCATGCTACTTTATATAGATCTCCTCAAAGAGGCTACCATGATGGAGATTTATCTTCACATCCATCAATTCACGATCCATGTTCATGCTAGCCACCAATCCTAAAATGACTTGTATTGAATGCATATTCACCATAGGTGAAAAGGTATCACAAAATTCAACCGCCTTCTTATGATGGAATCCCTTGAAAATTAACCGATATTTTTTCTTGACCTCCTTTTAGAGACCAACATTTTTTTGAACACCCATTTGATTATTACTACCATTTTAAATTTAGGTAGTTCTACAAAATAATATGTCTATTTCTTCATCATGTAATCCATCTCATATTCCATTGAATAAATCCACTAAACATTGTTAGGTTGAGACACTACTTCCTAGAATCCTTCTATACCCCTCTCATCAGTCAGTAACATGTAATCCAAACTATAAATATTTTGCTGATGGAATCCATCCTCATGAAGATATTTGAACCTGTGAAATGTTAGATATAGTTGGAAAAACATAATATAACACATGTTATGGTTCTACAACTTCTTTTGGAGGGGATTGATTCTACCTTGATCAATATCACCCCCACTACATCTGTTTCCACTATTTATGAGTCTTCACTGACCACCTCCTATTCATTGATAGGAGGTTTTGGTACCTTTGTTGGATCATGACCTGATACCTTGAAAAATTACATTTGATACATTTTAGGATTTTTAATGTTAAAAAATCTTTGGTTCTTGTAGAACATGAATTATTTTCTTTTGATCATCTCCTTCACCTTCTGGTCCAAAAGCTTGTATCTGAACTTCTCATATCCAAAGTGGATGAAGATTCATGGAGTATATCTATAATCTAGATTCTTCTTGACATATTTTGATACATGTGCAAATAATAAACATGTAAATGATAATATATGAGAATAAGAGAAATTTTTATGAGAACATATCTTCTAGGGAAGATAAAAAATCAGAGAGCCTGATGTCGATCTATTGATGAGGTAGCTTTCAACCTTTAAAGCTTCTACCCAAATTGGATTAGTCATGTTATCCAAAATCAGAATTATTTTAAACTTATCTATTATGTTTTTTTTTCATATGTTTCACAACTACATTATGTTGTGGTGTGTGTGGGACTGTCCTCTCTTGTCGGAAGTTGTGACCCCTATAATAGACACCAAATCCCTAGGATATGCACTCTCCTATATTTTATGAAAGAATAAAATTTATCCTCTATACCGTTTCATACATCACCATGGTGTGGAACATGCTTAATTAATCTAGTAAATGGTCCTTTTTCTGTAGGAAGAACACCCACACCCTTCTATATTCATCACCAATAAAGGATAAAGAATATTTTTTACCTCTAAGTGAATCCACCTCTAGGGGTTCACATAAATATGAGTGTACTAGATCCAGTAAATCAAATATCCTTCATCAAGAATTATTGAATGAGACTATGTGATTCTTCCCTTACCAGTATTGTTTCTAATGATTAAGTGATGTATATTTTTTAACACTAATTCACTTCATCTTCATCAGGGTAGATACCGCTCTTTCACTCATGTGGCCAAGTATCATATGCCACATATTAGATCATGTATATCCATCCACAGTGTGGAGGATATATTCACATATATTAACAAGTGTTTTGTACAACATACCACATATGTGTCATTAAGTGATGACCGTAGATCATTTTTTCATTTTCTATACTCCATTACTAAAGATGTTGTGATAGCCTTGTTGGTAAAACATTATTCCTTGTAACCGTTTGTGCTAAATTCTTGAACATGTCAAACATACTTATGGGTGATTGTGTATCCAAAATTATTCTTGACTTAGACATCACCCATGCCAATACTCTATACTAAAATAGTATTCGCAATATTGACTGCACCAATGTCACCGATTTGATAAGGTGGGAAATACTCCCGATGCAGACTAATGGGTACGATGATACAATATCGACCACCAATTCCATGTATTGGTTTTAGGTTTTAAGGAAGGTATCTTATTCATATTTAGAGTAATTTAAAACATCTCTGGTGACAATAACATGGGAATATTAATTTCTTCTTTTTTCAGTTTCTACTTTGACCCTTTTCATATAGAAATATTTTATAGTTCATCTTTATGTGTCCCTTCATGCCATAATGGTAGAATTTGTATATTGGGAACAACCATATGAATACCTTGTTATATTCTTGATTATCCCTATATTTCCTACCCCAATACCTCTTCCTTTTTTTCTCCCTCACTTCTCTAGGATGAGAGCATGCTTTTGGTTATAACTTCCATCCTTCATTCGGGACTCCTACTTGAACATAACAACTTTTACCATTTCAATATTATGATTAACTTTATGATCCAAGTTATTAGGTGAGATAAAAAACATATCCCAACTATCAGGAAGTGTTAATAGTAGGTAGATCACTTGATACTCATTAGTCAAAGTCTTAATTGTAGCCATAAATTGATTCAACAATCTCTGGAAGTGACTGATTTGTTCAGTTATAGAGTTTCCACTTTTTAATTGAATATACATAAACAACTATATTAAGGAGATATTTTTTGGAGTGTTCATTAAAAATAACTTATTTTACAACATCATACAATGTTCATACACACTATTTTCTTAAGAAACATGATGATATATGATTTTATCATTACATTTGTATATTATATAGATCATGTTATTATTCAACATCATCCACTCTACTTATTTTGTGGCATCTCGGATGACTATATTTTTTCTCAATCGGGTGAAAAATATCCTTAGAATTAATGAGATCATCCATTCAATGATTCCAATCATTTGAGTTCAAAGAATTCAATATGATAATTCCTCTTGTGGATGGTCATTCCATTAAATTGAAATTCATTAAAAATTGGTGTAGAATTTTGAAAAAGAGAGGGTGTCCTTTAATGAAGAATAAATGAAAGTGGTGGAATTTACTTCTTTGTCATTGAAACTAGTCACTGATTGATAAAGATATGATAAAATCAGTGTCAATGACTAAGATAGATTGATGATATAGTGATGATGTGGAGATGATGCGGCATGCTGAATTAGTACCAGAATCTCACTAGAAATGTTGTCTATTCTTGAACAATATCATTTTTTCTAGAAATGGGATACTATTGCACTTGAACATTGAATAAACATTAATTTGTCCTCATAATCTATTTTTGGCATTATTTTTTATGTTTTTTCACCAAAAATGATTCTAATACTATTTTTTGTGATTCACTAATCATGAATAGAGATGAATAGAGGGAAAAAATTATTTCTCCAAGAAAAAAGGTTTAAAAGTAGTCACCCCCATACCTCCCTTATTTTCTCACACATGGATCCCTCATTTTCCTCCCATCAGATAGATGAGATCACTTGGCGTAGATGGATGATTTAGGAAGCTACTGAAAGACCTCCTTTTGTAAGCATAGTGGGAGGAGTCCTTATTTGAGACTACTCATCCAAAAATCCCCACTAATCCCTACCAACACCCATGGATACCAAAGGTAATTTTACATATTACACAACATCCATGGGAGACGTCTATGGTGGGTGGAGTTGGTGAACCATCCACATATCAAGGAAAGTGGAAAAAAATTCCATTACACCTCTACATATACAAGGAATCCCTTGAGATTCGATGAGGTTACCATGGTAGTATCATGATTTGTATGTATTATTTATGGTAATATAGATCTCCATAGGTGACATCACTGGAAGTTATATAGTGGTCTAATGAGGTTTCAAGGTGGCAGTGGTGTGGTGGTTGCAGCGAGGAACCTGTCTGAAGTGGATGACGATGGTGTGGCATCAAAAAAATATAATTTATATTAAATAGGTATAGTTTCCTGATGTTTGATCCCACATCAATGTGTCATACAAGAATGTGCTCGTTAATATTCCATTTGGTGATGGGGTTACCTATATGTACAGCACCTAAACTCCCTATTCAAACCCACATACCCATCACTAAACCATATTGTGGTTTCCTATTACATTCCATGTTCCAACCAATGAATAGTTCTCTTATATTCTATGTACTAGTGTAACCATTATTTTCTAAGAGTTCATTCTTTCTAACACTAAAAAAAATTTATTTTATTTTATCAAAATTTTTACAATATATATTTTCTTTTTCAAAAAATTCTTTTCTAATTTTTTCCTTCCAAAAATAAATAAAACCAATGAGTATTTAGGTAGAGGACATAATTTAATAAATGAATGAATGAATTTAAAAACTAAAATATATGCATGAAATATACACATAAGTAGTAACATAATATAAATAACATATCTAAAAATAATGATATCATTTCATATTCATTGGGTCTACACACACCATACTGTAAATCCTCTATATGATAATCCACTATAACTTCTTGTGAAAATGAAAATGATCCGGAATTAACCCCATGTATGATTCTTGGAAATTGAAAAAATGTGCACCCAATTCACCACTCCACAACATAATACCCCTAGATGATACAAAAAAAACTAATAACTGAAATTTACAGATGAAAACCAAAGAAATAATAAAAAAGGGTAACATGGTTTAAAATTTCACAAAAATAATTTGGAGAATCCTACTTTACTATTAATTAAAGTGGAAAATATGATTACAAAAATAATTACAAGGATCAATGTGATCACACCCGGCATTATATACCTCAAATTAAATTTTTTATTATAGAAAATGTTTATAGGAAAAAGTGAGAAGCCTCATGATAAAAAAGACATCAAAAAAATATTTAATATAAAAAATATATTAAATAATAGCTTAAAAATAATAGACGTGAACTCCCTAAATAATTTCCATGTCAAATATAGTACCTTTGTATATTGTTCATCATTAATAGTATCTTCAGATTGAGAAGCCGAATTGTCTCATGCTGTAAATAATTCCACCGCTAATATATTCATATTGTTGAAGCCTCTAGTCACAATTAAATGTTTCGTTTCAATCAAATATCCCAGATCATTTTAAGTTTTCACTTGGATTGGCCTCCCATTCATCCTTTTTTCATCCTAATTAGAAGCATGATTGATCAAAACCTTTTTAAGAATCTCTTCCTCATAGTGAATAATAAGATCCCATGATTTCTCCATGGTCTCAACATTAACAACATTATGAAGATCAACCTAGATCTTTAATCAAGCTTAAAAAATTCTTAATTCTAGACCTAATAGCCTAGACTACCCCTCCATGTAAATTAGAGCATGTTGCAAGTTAAACTCCTTCCCAGCTCTGAAATTCAATCTCTCTCTGCTCAATTCTGAGTCCAAAGGGGAACTCTCCATCACCCCAGTGCTAGTCGTAGGTAATTTTAATCCCTTATAAGAAGTCTCCTTTCACTTCCTACTAGAAGCCAATTCCACTCCTTGATATATAGAAACTTCCTTGTAATTATTCTCTGAGACATTGCACCTTACCTTGCCTGATGATCTAGTTACTAATGTCTTTGGAATATTCGAGTAATATTTATGATGTCTTGGGTTTCCCCAACTTGGGAACCGGAAGACCTATAATCAAGAGAATCTCTTGTTTACCTTTCCATGATCCAGGTCAAACCAAATCCTCCTACTCATAGTCTGAACATAGATGTGAGACCCCATTAATTCACATTCCTCCTCATAATATTAATTATTTCTAACCTACCTGTACATCAATCTTGTAATGACGGTTTCCCATACCTCAGTATACATATTTTTTCCGACCTCATTCATAGTTGAGAAGCACTTATGCATTAAAATTGGCTTTGTAGCCACACATGAGAAAGGAACCCATCGGATCGGGGACACTCTCATTCACCATAGAGGCCTTCATCTCTTTGAGCACCCAAAAATCGTCATGGTAAATAGAACCACCATGATGTCAGAGTTAATAATTCAACTAAGCATGGAAACTCTCTCAGTTCTTAATACATTTCGGAAAAGAGGGATAAATCATAAGGCAAGGACATCCCATGGTCAACTCCACCTACTTGGGAGTAGCAAGATCTTGAAGAAGTATTTCAAAAAAACATAAACTCTCAGATTCAGCTTATCATTCTTCTTAACAAGTGGGGATCCACATCATCCACCTCTTGAACAATCCTATACTTTTGGGGATAGGAATTGGCCAAATGACCTATAGGATTTCACAACGAGCTAAAATTTGACCACAATTTGAAGACAACCCTCCACATATAAAAAAACTCTTCTCCAAATATGATCTAGACTTCGTCAACTAGTGTTTTTTAAACATCGATCTCCACACATATATGAAGTGAAACAGGATGTCTTACCTTGTTGGTTCTATTATCTGATCACAGAAAACATCCTAACAAATTCCCTATCATATGTAGAATAGATGGATTCCAAAAATGTAGGTGGAGTTCAGGGATACATAACCATATTTCCATCAACTGAGAATCACCCTTCATGTGAATATCATAAGACAAACATAATATAAATAAATGAGATACATGGAAGATGTGGGGATATAAAGACCGAGAAAAAATCAAATATTCCTTCATGGACAAAGAAATCATTATATGACATCGGTCAAGGAGGCCAAAAATAACCATGTTAGTCAAAACCCATGAACTGGGGATGAAATGATCAAAATAATCCAATTAAGGGTGATGGTGAGTAACAAAAAACAACCAATGTTAAGTTCGATAAGGTTGAGGCCTTTGTGAACCCTTCAATCGAAATCAGAAGTTAAGGGTAACCATTAAATAGTTCATCCACTATTTGGAAAAGATTCATCGTAGGGAAGTGTGTGAGAAGATCTGGGTTGGAGAAGGGAATGATAAGAGGGGGGAGAGAGATGGAGTAGGAAGAAGTGATTTCCCCCCCTTGGATGGTGGAGGTACCATAATGGCCGACATTTCTAGCTAGGGCATCGTGGAGCACTGACGTAGGGGCATTGTGGAGACACCTATCCGGGTGGATAAATTGGAAACACTTAATAAGGAAAAGGTATACCTGAAATTATATATAATTACCCATCCAATTCCTCTAGTTTCCACCATAATCAAATTATTCTAGGTCATGTTCCACCTCAGATTATATTCATAGAAGAACCACCATCTAGATAAGGAATCCCCCCACCTTAATAAGCTTATTATGTTCATTACTCCCCATTTGATATTCTTGCTCAATATGAACTCCATAGTAACTATTCATAATCTTTAATTCTGGTGATCTATCACACTATACCCTCAAGTTATCATATGCCTTTAGCAATTAAGAAAGTGATCCCAGTCATATCAACTCTATTATTCATACACTCAATGAAATAATTTAACCATATTTTCTCTCCTTTTAGTGACATTTATTTTCCCCCAACAAATGAAGTTCACACCCCAAAAAATCTCCCACCTGAGATTCATTTGAAGGCTTACCCATGAAAATTCCCTTATCCAACTTCCAAAAAAATCCATACAATAGTTTAATTTATTAAAAATGATACATGGTTCCCAAAATATATATTTTGGTCATCCAAGCCCTGCTGAGGCACAAATTTGACCTAATACTTGATTTGAAACCACCTTCATCAACCTTCCCACAAAATTATGAGTTCTTTAGATCGTTCATTGGTCTGATGATCTATCCTAAAACAATTCAGATGAAGTCGTACTTTAGATGAGTTTTTTTTATCCAAGAATAAAACATAGGATTTTTTGGAACAGTGAATCATTATTTGTGAGAAAAAAAACAACATCCCAATTTCTGGTCTTCTTCTGAAATCTTCTAGTATCCCCTTCAGCCAAACCAATCCTTAACTAATTTGATCAATGTGATGTAAAATGATTTCTTTTTTGAGAGTATAACCATCAATTAAAGCTTTGAAATCTAAATCATAGTCATTACTCCAAAAGTAATCACATAACTATCCAATTTCCCATTGTGTTTGAATCTCATATGAAATCCATGTAAGAAAAATCCTTCAAAGGATCATCTATTATGAAGAAAAGTTTCATTCTTATAGAACCATTCATATAATAAATATACCACATCATTTCCTCATATTTATCTATTACAGGGTTCAACATAAACATTATTATAAATCCCACTTCTTATGAAATTCTTGGATGATTGAAAAAAATTTAATATATTAAACATGGGCTAGATATTACATATAGATCTTTGTCTATGTAGTCGGCCTCATCTTTCATTCACGATGACTTCTATTAGATAATATAATTTCATCTTGATAGGGGTTTAGATAATATATTTTCCTTCTTAATTTTTAATCACTCCAATATCCACCGGATATAGTTTACCGGAGTAAGGTAAAGAGTTCCAAAACATAGGTTCCACTCAACCCTCTTCCCTAAAATCTACTTCATAGGATCGAGGTCCTTTATATGGAAATTTTTAGAGAATTCAGCCTTTAGAAAAAAAATAGTTTCATATACCATTCCTAAAATTGTTATGTAATCAACATAAAGATGTAATATAATCCAACTATCATCACTAAACTTCTTCCAATAGGTTAAACAGTCCGAATTTATTATGAACAAATTATGTTACTCCATGAAGTCATTGAACTTATGGTTCTAAGAACATGGTGCTTACATTGAATTGTAAAAATTTCATTTTATTTTATAAACATGTATCTAGTTTTATTGATCCACGAAACAATCTATCTTCACCATATAAATTTATTCATCAATGTTACCATTAATAAATGATGTCTCTACATCTAACTGTACAAGATGAAGTCCTTCAGAAGTGACCATTTTCTACACTATTTGAGTGGTTAGGTTCATAACTATTATTAAAATGATTTATGAAAAATACACAACTTCTATTTTTTGAAATCCATTCAGAAATAACATGTATTTATAACCCCTTCTACTATATTTCTCTTCCTTCATCCAATAAACCCATTTGTTTTAAGGAATCTTTTTTCCAAGTGGTCTCTTTTTATTATACCATGTTCTATAAACATTATGGGAATTTATCTCATACATCATTGACAACTAAAAATATATTTAATATTTATAACTCCCTGTTTCTTTTTGGATATTGGACTTACCATCATCTATTTAAAGAATATAGTGTAAATTGTCACCATACCGTTTCTCTAGAAATCTCTTTATGGTATATCTCTGAAATAATCCATTTCACTGATCTCCTTTCCAAATTATATCTTTCAATGTATGAACATACTATGATCAAGATTCTAATATCCCTTAAACTATTTGGTATGTGTATATTGGGAAACACCATTAAAACTTTACTGAATTTTGGTAAATCCACAGGATGGCCTGATGTTTCCATGAAATTTAGGTTTCTTTTATTTTCCAAAAGACAAAAATATTTCTATAAACTATCTATGAAAACCATAGATTTTTATGGTACATTACATTCATTGGAATATCCTACTTGGTTATGATCCTTCTATGAGATCTCATTGTTTAAGATGAAATTAAGAATTTTAATGAATTCCTAAGAGTCACTATCCCATAGCCGAAATCCAAGCTCTTTATAATCGTAGCTAATAAAGTAACAGGCTTCAGGATTAGTCATGATATTGTAACATTCCTTGGAAGAAACTTTGATATATGTTATCACTATCACACCAAAGTGGTATTTTCATGATATTTTCATTTATTTTTGGCATTTCCTTTATTCCATAGAATTTAAGAGAATTTTCAAAAGAAAAAAATGTGTTTTTGGGCCAAAATGTTGGTGTTATACTATTGGCACAAAATTAGTTGAAATGGTGGTCTAGCCCTATGAAAACCGTGCAACCTGAAATTTTGTTTTATCAAGGTTGCATGAATTTGAGGCAAACCCCAATATATAGTCTGGCCTCCACTTACCTTTAGATAGAGACATGAAATGGTTGGCGCCTAATATTGATGATCACACCTCTAAACCATGCGACATGTACATAATATTAATAATATTGAATTTATATGATTTCCCATCCACATTTTGAACCCAAATCAGCCCCTTTTTTACCCCTTCAACCCCCATTGTCCTATTCATGTCTCTCCCTCTTCTCATCTCTCTTGGGATTCAATATTTGGGTGAGTTTCATATTTAATCTTTAAGAAAACATCAATGAAGTCACTCATCTACCTCTTACATTGTCTCTTATTCCATTTTTATTGAGTTTTATTATCATTGGTGGTTGTGTGGACCAAGAGTGGATTAAATATGATTTTTTGGCTAAGATATTGATTTGGGAGGTGCGTTTAATCTTCTCTCATCTCAACTTGTGGTTTTCAAATGGTGTGTAGTGATTTTAAGAAGAAAGGTATGTGGGTACATTTTGTTATATTATTTGATGAGTAAAATTTTCTTTCCATTATTTCAATTTTTTTATATTTCTCTAAAATTATATTGTGCACAAATGGTTTTTTAAGGTATCTAGTGTGTTTGTAACTTATAATATATTTTGATTCTTTATTAACAATTAGAAAATGGAATATCATGACATTTGATGAGTTGGTATGAATACATGAGTTAAAATGGATAAAGAAATGGATGGAATCACTTGGGAACCCAAGGTACCTAGGTAGGTGAGATAAGGACTAGTATAATGGGATATATGGAAGGGTATATTCTTAATCTTCACATAATAACAACACAATAATACTAACTAAACATGATGACGACATAGTAGATACCACTAGATCCATGAAATGTTCCTATATAATGGTTCATTAATGAGGATATTTATGGTTATTATTTATCACTAAGGGCACGAGGATCTAAGTACAAAACATGCAAAGCTACATAGGGGATATACATGGAACACCTTGTGTTATCCTTCCAGTAAAGTGATATCATGCCATAAATATATCCCGTGGGTATATGTATATATCATGTTGTCTGATTTGGGTAAAGGTATGGCCTACTATGGGAGTAGTAGTGAGTGCTCTGGAGATAAGTGTCTTCTTCTATAATGTGTTGATAGTTGTAACATGGTGGGTGCTAGAACTTATTCTATGAGGAGGCTTATTTTAAATTTTTAGTTTCTCCCATTTTTGGTTCCTTTGTGATTTTTTGAAGAAATTTTCATGAATCCATATTCATAAATATTTTGTATTGCATTATTATTGTCATTTTCATGATGTTTATGTACATGTTGTGATAGTGGTGAAAATTCATGTGTGTTATTATATGTGATATAAGTTTTAAATTTTATTTAAGGGAAAAAGGTCCCAATGATTTATTTGATTCATAGATAGTAGATATCAACATGTGGGGATTGATAACATCATTCAGTATATTCCATGGTCCAATCGTGTGTCAGTCATATGGAATACCATATTAGTTTGTGAATAAGTGGTATCAGGTAAGGTTCTTCCCTTTATTGGTTCTTGTTATTTGGGGAATTTTTGATAGATAAAATCTAGTAATTTTAGTGATTGAGGTCCTAGTTGTGAGTGGGTTCTATACAACACACATTGTAACATGCTTTGGGTTACAATGGGATGTTGTAAATCTGGTTAGGCCCCTCCTCCATGTGTAACACACAACCAATAGACTGTTCATAGACCCCAAGCATAGGTAGAGTGGTTGGATTTGTGGCTTGGGTTATTATGGTTACAAGATGAATCATGTGGCTGTTTTATTATATTATTTAATGGTTCTTCATGGGAGGTTGTATTGACGTATCTCTTTTTTTGGCTTGTACAATATCATGTCTCCCTGGAGACCCTAGGTATTACCATGTGAGGAGGTTAAAGATAGTTCTCCCCCACCATTTATTTTGAGAGTAGATGAGTAAGTGGTACTAGTATTTCATGGAATGAATCGAGGAGTGGATATTGGTCCTACTTAGGACAAGGAAGTCAAACCAGGCGTGGGTAAAGACCGTTCTTAGAAGTTTTATAAGTCTAAGTTGTCTTCCTTACAAAGAAACACTAACCCCCAAGAATCATAATATTGGGTAAAAATGTTGAGAGTATCATTTAATTTCTTCAGATTCCAAATACAGTGAACATAAATTGTGTGTAATTTTTGTTTAAAATCCTTTTTCCTAAATGGTAGGATTCATTGGTTCATCCGAAACAACATGAGAATATGGGATAATTGGACTTTAATGTCATATTTAATAAGAATTATGTCCTTAATACTTTTTCCTTTTCCAAGACCAAGGAATTCATATAACTTCATCATGGAGAGTGTTCAGTGTTGGAGTATTCCAACCGCATCGCTAAGCCGGTCCTATTTTATCCTAAGTTAGTTTTGAGTGAAAATATGATTGTTTAGTATTTTGAGATTTTTATGTTGTATAAAATTCATTATCAGGTACTGATGTTCAATCTAAAAACCTATAATGAGGTGGTTGACCAAGATATGATGGTGGGGATTGATCATTCCTATATTTTATGTTTTTCAGGTATGCTTCCAGAAATAATCCAGAGTTGGGTTGGATCATATGAAAATAAAAGAGCATGGAGAGCAGGGGAATAATCGTAGTAGTAGTTTAGGATATCCACCCCAACATATCCCATTATATATTGTAGGATGTTGATCTATATTATACTATCTATTTGACAAGTCTAGGAATGTACGGTCTTCTTGTATAGCTCCTCCCAATCCATGTATTAAGTGTGTATCAATGGGGCACTTTAAATGCTTTTGTAGGTGTTATTTCCCATATCAAATGAGTATGATATCTATAGTTCCCTGAGGAATGAGGTCTCTAACTAAATCCTATATGGATATGGGTTCTCTCTCTAGTATACATGGTGGAAAAGTTAGATCTTCTTTTGGGAAGATTCTTCTTAAGGTAGATTCATAGTGAAGTAGTTGACTATAAGCATAGACAGAGTGGTCATACTTACAATCCATTGTTTAGGTAGTAGTTGAGTTATATGTAGGTTATGTGATAGTTTAAGGTATTGTTCTTGTTACATCATCGAAGGAAATTACTCTTTTCAACATAGGTACATATAAATCTTTTGTTTCTTCCCATATTGTTGATTTGTCAAAACTACCAACTAGTATTATGTCATATTCTATAGAGTTGTCTATCCCTATTGTTAGAATAAAATAACAAGGTTTTAGATGCCAATCTTGTGGTGTCACCCTGTAAGTAGTTGAACTAAGGTGGTATTTCCTTGTCCTAGAAATAGAACTCTTTGAGATGATCCTAGGGAAGGATTTGAGGATTTATTTGAAGGACCACGTCCATTTATATCATCATCAGGTGAATTTCACATCCCCTGATGATAGTACTTGAGTTCTTAAGGATAATTATATCCTTTATTAAGTCATATTAGATGTAAAATTATGAATCAATCAATGTTTTATTATTTGGATTCATCATTTTTTACAGAGGAGTGTGGGAAGGGCTCGAAAAATGTGTTTCCTTCATTATGGATGAGTTTGCTAAGGTATTTCCAAAATTTTTTCAGGTTGAACATCATAATGGTATATAGAATTTAATATTAATTTGGGGAAACGAAGAAAATAATATATCAATTCCATCATATCATATGTACCCCAATGAGTTGAGAGTGTTCAAGATAGAACTAGAAAATTTGGAATCCAAAGGGTGTATTCTCCCAAGCATCTCTCATTAGGCCACTCAAATCCTTTTTACAAAAAAGGCCAATGGATCTCTCTATATTTTTATAGATTATTGGATTCTGAATAGGTTCACTATCACAAATAAATAATAATTATCTTCTATTGATGATCTATTTGACCATATCAACTTATCAATGTGGTTCTCAAAAATATTTTTTTTAGAGTATCACTCATTTAGGGTTATATAAATAGATGTTACAAACACTGCCTTCCAAATTAGGTACAACCATTTCAACTATTTGTTGATTCTCTTTGGAGTAAAAAATTATCTAATGGTCTTTATGGCACTTATGAACTGGGTGTTCTATAGATACGTTGACTCTTGTATCATGCTGTTAGTGAATGAGATTTTATTCTACTCGAGATCAGAAGAGGAGCAAGGGATGAATTTTATAGTTATTATGAGCATGTTTAAGTTCAGTATCTTTATTATAATTTATTTATGTGTAGTTTCTATATTTTAAATGTTTTGTTTCTTGGGCATTTGATCTTGGAACATGGGGTCCAATTGATTTTTAGATAATTTTTGTAGTGATTTTGTGGGAGGATCTATGAAATTTCATTTAAATTAGAGGTTTTTGGTCCTGGTTGGGTACTATGGGTGGTTCATCCGGGACTTCTCTCAACATTATTTGCTGATGGAATCCCTTGACCAAAAATGTGTAAAGTACTTAAAGAGTCAAAAAATTCGACTGTCTTTTTAGGAAATATAATAATAATTGACAACTACCCATGGTCTAATAGTACTTGAGTCTGGCCAGGGTTACATAGTATATTGTGAAGATTCTATGATAGGTTAGGGATTCATTATTATGAATCATTATCATGTGGGGGAATGTGGATCCCATGAACTCTGAATACACAAGAAGAGTTACCCAGCCCATAACCTTGAGAATGTGTTAGTGATGTATGCTCTTAAAACATGGAATCATTCCCTTTGGTATGAAGTTTAGGGTCTTTTTGGAAAACAAAATTTTAAGCTACATATCCTATCATAGATATTTCACACTAAAAAAATGATGATGTATTGAGTTCCTTTTGGGTTTTAATTTTTATATCTTCTTCACCCCGGGTAAAAGATACTTGTTAGATGTATTCCATGAGTAGGATATTGAAACCCCATCAATGAAGGAGTTCTATTATGAGTGGCCTCTGATAGGGATTCTTATTTAGATACACATAGAATATAGGGAAAAGAGTAATGGTATATTCATGGACAATGTGTAGTTGACACCTTATCTTATATAGACGTTATGGGAGGATATGTCAAGGGATGATTTTTCCTAGTGATCATATAAATTCTAAAATAGTGATGAGGTTCTAATAGAATGGTTGTTGTCCTACGAGTGTGTTATTTGCTTCAAGGGAGGATTTGTGGTGTTGTCATCTAGGAGGAAAGTAGTGATATAGGACATCAATCAGTCTCAAGGGGCTAACCATCCTAGGGAAACCATGATATTTTATCCTAAAAAATGCTATTTTCTTTTTCAGGAATGAGATGTGATGTAGTAAACTTTTTTATCTTCAGTTTATACTTGATATAAAGTCAAATATTAGCACAAGAGACCCTCAAGATTGTTTAAAATCCTTCCCATTACTTACTAAAAATGGGACAAGGTATCCCTGGATTTAACATTGGACTACCTCATACACCTGAAGGAAGTAATTATTTTTGGGTAGTTATCAATCATTTCACCAAGTCTTCCCATTTCATCTCAGTAATATATGTTAAAGAAATCAAGTAATTAGGAAGGTTGTGTCAGATTATACATGAATTCAATAACTACTAGAGGGGGGTGGGGGGATAGTCGATAGAAAATTTAAAAACAAAAATAATTCATGGTATTATTAATAAAAGAAACATTCATGAGTGTTGAATTCAATAATAGTAGTTAAATAGAAATAACAGATATGCAAACAAAGATTTTAAAGTGGTTAAATTCACCATGATCCTAGTCCAGTCATCATACTTCTCTACATAGAGAAAAGATTGGAACCCACTAAGAAACTCACTTTTGGAGGTATGAGTACCATGTACAGACTCTCTATTTTAACAATGTAAATAGGAAAAACCAAAACCTTTTACAAGAGTCCTAAACCTATTCAATGTTCTGACATTTGTTTGGGAGTCACAATGTAGACTTACTTTTAAGTGATAAAAACCCATAAGACAAAAGCTTCTTTTGATGGGGTAAATCATAAACAAGAAACAAATATTTTTCAAAAGGATAGTGAAATATTACATAATGAAAAAAATAAAAATAAAATATATTAAGGATCTGATGATAAAAAATTTAAATGAACATAATCAATTCAATAATAGAGTATGGTACATTATATGTTTTTTCAAGATCACTACATGGATATATAAGTTAGAGGAAGAACTTCGCCACATATGAATGTAATATTCATTTTAATATGAATTCAGAAATTTATCTAGAGTCAAAGAAGAATTATTTACACTGTATTCCTTGATCACTTTTTATTATAGAATCACCAAAAGTCATCTTTAATATCATCAGATGGGGAGTTTTCTAAACATAACACTTCCTTACGATAGATAAAAATATTTAAAATAAAGAAACACATAATTACTGGTTAATTCTTCACACATGATTAATGATAATATTGAAATCATTTCTTCCTCAAACTAATTAAAAAAAATTGAATATATTTATTACAATAAATGAGATTTATTCAAATAATTAAATCAATTAAAATTTACCCTTTTTTATTTCTTAAATTTGGTAACACAAAAGTAATAAAAATAGAGTATGAAATGAATAATATGATAATTATTAGCTTCCTAAGATTTTATATGATAAAATTAATTAAGAAGTTAATGGAGAAAAATATAATATATAATTAAGTTATAAAAGAATAAAATAGTAATTTTTTTTAATAAACATGCTTCTAAACAATTTATTAAATTAATTCTAAAATAGAGTATGAAATATTAATATGTACCTGATTAATTTTGAAAATAGTTCCAAGATATTTTTTCTTCTAAATAGTTTATATTGTTGATATATTATATTATATTTCAAAAAAACACAATGATCAAAATTATTTGAATAAACATAAAATTATGAAATTTTTTAAAAAATTAAATTATATTTTATTATTTATAAATATATATTTTAAAAAAATTAAAAAAAATTAAAAAATAGACCATGAGATGAAATAAGACTTTCTGTTAATATTCTGACTTTGTACACATGGTTGGTATTCTGACCATGACATCATGAATTGTCCCTTAAAATGAAAACTTGATATCAGTAATGAATTATTTCTTCATGTTTAAAAAAATAATATTTCATGAAGTTAAAAAAATAATATTTCATGTAGTTAAAAAATAACGCATATGGTGAGTTCAAATACCACATGGTCACCTGTACATGGATATAAAATACCCTCATAGTAGGTTTATTGGATTTTCAGTTAGTTTAAAAATACTCGTAGTATGTATAAAATACCACTTATAGTAAGTTAATTCTACTTTACATAGTAACCTTCATGGTTGGTTCAATTTCATTTCAATAAGGTAGTGTAAGGACACTTTATTGGGAGTACATACCATCATTCATGGTCACCTGTACACCCACTCAGAGTAGGTAGAATACAGTTCAATAAATACTCATTCACACAATAAGTTGATATCCTTCCTCACAAAGTAAATATATTTTCCATGGGAACATCCCTTTTCTATTTATGGTAGGTATGGAGGGATGAAGTTGAGCTGTTGAAGAGTATTTTTGCTAAAGAAGGAGGTGTCACCACTATTGTGAAGAAGATGTGGGGAGTTGGCAATGTGTGATTGAGAATGTCGACCTGGGTTCAGTGCATCTTATTTGATAGAGAAACAGTCAAGATGTAAGGATAGAGACAGGAGAATTCAGGATGTTTCTAGTTTCCAGAGAGATTGATGTCGATAGAGGAAATTTTAGTGTAATGCGTAAAGAAAGATCTGATTTGGAGCTAGCTGTCATGCCCCACCTAATAGAGAGAAGTCCTGGTGAGGAGGTTATCTATAATGTTCTATAATTACCTAGATCTCCATCAAGATATGGAATGTTCCATACTTCTCTGAAGTGATTCAGAACACCCCTTGGGCTATTAATGGTCCAAAACATTCTAGGCCCCAAGGAAGATTGAGGATATCTATGAGTTCTAGAATGCTCCATTTATATTCTAGTAGAGTTGACTAGAATACTCTAGAATCATGTGGAAGTGTACATATTATAGAATTTTGTAGACATTACCACAAAAACCAACATAAAGAGAGTTTCTCCTCATTTGTAAAGGTAAACTGAAGTTGAGAGTAATTGAGACCTTATTTTTACTTCTATCTTGTATGCATGTCAAGAAATTCCCTTAAGATCCTTACTTCGATTGTGAGTGTCATAAGTTTGAAATCTAATTAAGCTAGCCGGGTGCCGCATGAGAGCTTGGGAGAAGGAAAACCACCATGATAATTTGCATCAAAGGTGTCCAAATCAAGTGTTAATGATAGAATGCTCAAACGTGGAGGATCCTATTATGTATGAGAAGGAGGCCATGTTGTCCATTCCTAAAAAGAAGGGTAGAATGTCCAATGAGACAATGCCAAATCTCGAGGAGAATATCCAAAGGGTGGAGGATTTCCTTTCTAATGTGAAGGAAAGGATTGATTATATTGTGGGAGATGATGAGGTTAGGGCACTAGGAATCATAGGCCTACGATATGTGCTCTTCCCTCTCCAAGAATGAGTGGTGTTAGTTGAGAGGTACACCAAGGAGAATGATGCTGAGAAGGATGCCTTCATGGATCGGATAGTGGGGATCTTGGCACAACATGGGGATGTGATGGCCAAGTATGACCAAACTCTTGCTCAAATTAAAAGAGAGAGGTCTAATTACCGTGGTGAGGTGGCTAGTGTGGTGATTATGAAAGACACAACAAATATCGATGTGCCTCATCTAAAGCACTTCAATAGAAAGAGAGAATCCATGTAGGTAGAAAACATTTTTTGTAAAGTGGAGGAATACTTCTAGGCTGTTGTCTTGATGGAAGAAATGATTTGTGTGAATACCTCAATTAGGTGATGATGTATCTCTGTTATAGAGGGTGAAGCACCAAGATCTCGAGGATAGTGGGAAGGAACTTCCGTCATGGGAAGTGTTCAACAAATAGGTTTATGCTCAGTGATACCCTGAGGAATACGATTTAGAAGCAATGGAAAATCTAAAAACCTTGAATCATATGGGGATAATCCATGAGTATGTTCAGGAATATGACTCTCTAGTGATCTAGGTACACGTCAAGCCCAACTATGATCACATGTATGATTTCATTAAGGGTCTTTAGCCATGGGTACAGAGGTTGACGACATAAGACCTTCACTAAAGTTGTTTCCGTTACCGAGTCCTTGGTGGAATACAAGAAGAAGGTTGAACCCCCTAATCCCAAGAAGGAGTTCAAGGATATAGGTGGGGGAGACCATGAGAGGAGGTGGAACCGAGATTCCCATGATTAGGGGAATTCCAAGGATTACATCACTGACTTATCAAGGTAACACCAGTTCCAATGATACTACTTCTGTGATGGGCCTCATACCTGGAGGGAGTGTCCTAAGAGGAAGGCACTCAACTCCACGTTTGAAGAGAAGGAGGAAGTTCCCAAGGAACTTAAAATGGAAAATATAAGGCTCTTCAATGCGTTGGTGGGGAAGAAACCACCTAAAGAACCACATAAGTATGGGTTGATTTATGCAAAGGTGGTGTTTAATGGGGAGGATACCTTTGTGATTCTCGACACATGAGCCACACAAAAATTTGTGGCCGAAGATAAGGCGAGGAAACTTGGACTTGTTGTAGCCAATACAACTAGTTGTATGAAATCTATGAATGCCACACCTCAACCGGAAAGTGGAATTTTCTGTGGAGTTTCAATTTTTATTGCTGAATGGAGGGGTTCTGTTGATATCATGGTGGTTCCCACGGACAAGTTCAAGATAATGTCGAGGATGGAGTTTTTCAAGAATTTCAAGGCCATACCAACACTAGACATGGAGAAATTGGTTATCATAGAGGAGATAATCCCATTCATGGTGAAAAAGAAGGTATGTGGAAATCATGATTTTAATTTACATTCTTCCATGTAATTGAAGAAGGGTTTCAAGAAGGGATAGGATACCAACATGGTTTCCATGAATGATTATGGGCCGGTGAATGGCAACAATGAGTTTTCAAAGGAGGTGAAGGGTGTGCTAAGGGAGTTTAGAGACATCATTCCACCTGATTTACCCAAGATACATACATTCAAGGGGGATGTGGATCATTAAATTGAGTTTCTTCTGGGATTCAAGCCACCATCTATGGCCCCATATCATATGGCTCCACCCGAGTTAGAGGAGTTGAAGAGGCAGTTGAAATAGATGTTGGATGTAGAAAAATCTAACCATCCAAGTCTCCATATGGATCACCTGTGCTATTAGAAAATAAGCATGATGGATCCTTGATAAGTTCATAGACTCTCAGGAATTGAAAAAAGAAACAGGGAAGATAAATTACCTTATCCCATTGATAAAAGATTTCATTGATCAGTTGGGATTGAATGGGCGTTCACCACGATGGACTTGAGATCAGTATATTATCATGTCCACATTACAATAGAGTGTGTTCCAAAGACTGCATGTGGGACTAAGTAATGATCCTATGAGTTCATTGTTACACCATTTGGTATGAATAACACCATGACAACATTTTTCACATTGATGAAAAAAGTCTTCCACCAATACTTCGAAAAGTTTGTTGTTGTCTACTTGGACGACATTTTCAATTATAGGGAAACAATGGTAGACCATGTGGAACACATACAATACGTGATCATGTTGTTGAGGGTGAATGAGTTATATATGAAGAAAGAGAAGTGTTCCTTTACAGGTGATGAATTTCTATTCTTAGGACACAAGATCAAAGGGGAAATGCTCATGATAAATCATGAGAATATCCATGCAATTGATGAATGGGAGAGTCCATCAAGGGTTCCTAAGCTATGATCTTTCCTTGGGTTGGTGAATTATTATCGACTATTCATATATGAATACTCAAAGAAGGAATCTTCACTCACTAACATGCTGAATAAGAAAATGATTTTGGATTGGGATGAAAAATGCAAGGAGGAATTTGAGGATATGAAGAAGACGGTCATGGAGGAACTGATCTTGAGCTTGGCAGATCCAACCAAGCCTTATGAGGTACGCACTGATTTCTCATAATTTTCTATTGGGGGTGTGATCATGTAGGGTAGAAAACCCATATATTCTGAGATACAAAATCTAAATGGCACTGAGAGGAGGTACTCTATGAAAGATAAGGAGACGACAACTGTGGTGCATTTTCTTTTAGCATGGAGACATTGTCTCTTGGGGTCAAAGTGTGTTGTGAAGATCAAAATTTTTTCCATAAGATACATCCAAATCCAGAAGAAGCTAACTCTAAAGCAAGCGAGATGTCATGAATTCTTGGCCAAGTATGATTACACTTTAGAGTACAATCCTGGGACATCCAATTTAGTGGCTAATGCACTCAGTAGGAAGACGGTGTTCAGCCACTTTTCATGTGTGGATGATGAGATATTGGGTATGATCAATGCAAGAATGACACATGATCTTATAGCTAGGAACATCTTGGTTCTTATGGTAGAGGGAAAGAAGAGGATATTTTGGGAGGAGGATGGAACTCTTCTTACCCCATGGAAGAGGATATATGTCCCAATGAGGGGGAACCTTTAGAGGGATCTCATCAAGGAGTGTCATGACTCGAGATGGGAAGGACATTCAGGGAAGCACCACACCATGGGCTTCGTAGAGTGAGCATATTACTGGACAAAGATGGAGGATGATGTGGAGTATTATGTGAAAACATGTCTAGTGTTCCAAAAAGACAAGTTGGACAATCAGGTTCATAGAGGGTTACTTAATCTATTTTCTATTATAGAGAGGCCATGGGAGATAGTCACCATGGACTTTATCATTGAATTTTAAAATTCATAAGGGTTTGGGAGATTCATTGTGGTTGTGTAAAAGTTCTAAAAGTATGACACATTAATCCCTGCTCTAGCAGATGTGAAAAAAGACCTCGTTGGAAGGACACTCTTCAAGCATGTGGTGAGGTATTAGGGGATTCCACAACACATAATCAGCAATCGGGATCCTCCCTTCATGTGTAAGTTAGGGACCGAGCTCTTCAAAGTATTGGAATCTAAGCTACATTACTCTACTAACTTTCACCCCCATACTGATGGGTATATGGAGAGGGTGAATGACTTGTTGGAGCTCTACCTTGTTGCACTTTGTGTGTGACAAACTACGAGATTGGGTTATGTTTCTTGATTTGGACCAATTATCATACAACAAGAAAAAGAGTGAGTCGATGGGAAGATTATATTTGAGGTGGTGACAGGACTAGAACCCCTCACTCCTTACACAATGGTACTTGGGATGATGTACCAAGGAAGTAGCCCGACCAGCTACACTATAGCCAAGGAGTGGCATGAGTAGGTCGAAATGACAAGAACCCCCTTGAAAAAAGCTTCCAAGAGGATGAAGATGTGGCATGACAAAGGGAGAAGGTATTTGATATTCCATACTGGGGAAAAAATAAGTCTTTTAATTTATAGGAATAAAACCATATAAAATAATATATTGTTAACAAAAAGAACTATAATATAAATTTATCAGAACAAGTTATTTAAGAAGATTTGTAAGATGGAAGAAAATTCTAGTAATAGATAACAAATAGAACATTAAACTTTTTACACACTACATCATAGAATAAATGATAAATATTTTTTCCTTAATGGTTTTAAAACCAACAAAATCTGCTGTATTTTAAGCTTATAAAATATGATCAGTAGTATATTAATTAATAAAATATTATTATCATTATAATTTAAAAGAAATTATAAAATCATATCACCTTATGAAAAGACTTATATTTCAATACCTTTTAGAATTGAAACAAATTTCAATTAAAAATATGATAAACTAAATTGTAAATCATAATGGATGTTTATATGTTTATAGAACACTTCCATGTCTATATAGTGTTTAAAAATTGGGGTTTAATGAACCATGGAAAATATAAATTGTTAAATCAGACTATGATAAAATAGAATAACAAAGAGAAACATTCCAACAATAATAAAAATATTATATTTTAGATGATAATACATATATAATGGGTACTTTACTAAAACATAAAATATGTGATGAAAATTATTTAAAATAGGCTGATCAATGTTGAAGATTCCATATGCTATTTGTCTCAGCACTAATTTCAAAACATTCATAGCATTAAATTAACTAAACTAATAGTCAAGTGGTAAATCAACCAAAATTCATACTACTCAAAATATATTTTGTTAAATTCATTTTTATTTTAAATATAAAATCATAATTAGCATATAAAATTTTAAATATTTAAACAATAACATTTTAATTTTTAAAAAATGCATAGAGAAGTTAATAATCATTCCTACAATCTAGAAATTATAATAATCCCCACAAAATATATTAGATATCACAAATGACAACATACTAGATTATGAATCAATAAATTGGATGAATACTAGATGAGAAAAAAAAAACTTACTCGGGTACAGGGGCCATCTTAGGTCCAATATTGTTTTTGTAAAATCCTTTTGGTACCCATATTTTCATATATTCAAGAATTATTTTTGGCCTCCCATACAAACTTCAATTATCTATTTCAGGGTAAAAATAAATTATTATTTTTATAAAGAAATGTTTTTTTACAAAGGATTGAGTAAATATTTGGAACCATTCTTTGTTATAATTTCAATACATTCTTAATTAAAAAAATTTACCATATAAAAAATGTATTTTGAGATTCTAACAAAAGTATTCTTATTATTGTTTTGGTGAAATGTTTTTATGACCAAAACCATTTTTTACATTTTGGTTATAACATAAACATAATTTTGTCATATTATTCTTTACTATTAACAAAATTTAATAAATTCGTTTAATATATACAATTTTATTTCTTCAAATACGTATTATATTTCTGAATAGTTTCTTTGGAAGTATAAATAATAACATTAGAACTAGAAGTTTTATTTATTTCTTTTTTCTTGGTTGTTTTTTTAAATTCATTCCCAACATTAGATAACTATTCCTGAATATAATTAAATCTTCTTTCCTTGTCTTTAACATTATCTTCCAGAATGTATTTAAGTCTTTTATTTTATTCTTTTAGAATTAATATTTCAGAATCAAAAGTATATTTTGATTTCTTATTTTCATAAATAAAAATATTAAAATTATAAAATTCCCCTTTTCATTTCTCATTATCTTTAACCAAACTATAATTTTTAATTTTTATGTCTTTAAATTTTCCAATAATATTGATACTATAATTATTTAATTACTAGTTTTCTTTAAATACTATTTAACTCTAGAGTTCCTAGAAATAAAGTCATGATATCAATCAGAATAAATATAATTTTCATCATAGGTATAGAATTATGATCAATATTAGTAGGAGTAATTAATTAATTAAATAGTGAATCTATTACCTCACATAGTACATGCATGAGAGTAAGGTAACATGCTTCCTTTTCACTCCCAGATTAACTTCTTGAATGAAGACTCTCTAATAAATATCTCCCTATAAAAAATTTCTTCACTTTCTTCTATAATCTGTATAATTATTTGAATGCTTTAGTTTGGGTAAATCGGGCCTAATATTACTTTTATCCCTACACTCATAACATGTTAATTTAAAAACATCAAAATTATTACTAGAATTACATTTCTTGTAATCTTTATCATTCTCCCTTATGAATTATATCTTTCTACCATTCATTTTCATTAATTTTAAAATCGTCTTACTAAAGTGTTCCATCACTTTGTCACATTCTTCAAACTCAAATTCAAAATTGTTCATGTTTTCATTAATATTTAACTTTTAATCGATGCATTAATTATTTTTAGACACCTCATCAACAATTGTTTTCAAATCATACCCATACTATAACATGGATTCTGTTAGTTCATCTAAGGTATACTATTCAACATTATTACTCTTATTTCTGACCACCTTCTTTTCATGTCATCATTTATGTAGTGATCTATTAGCTCTTTCAAAATGGGATGTGTTGTGTAATACATCACCAAGAGTACTCATAGAATTGTTAATACTTATAAATCAATGGAATTCCTGGTTCACTGACTCTCTATCTCACATCATGATGTATTTTTATTCTTCTTAGAACATTCCATGCTTGGTTCTCCTAAGATTTTTAGTCCCATAATGAGTCACTTGTAGTATTCTCTATATATAATGTATTGTCTTACAATATGAGACATGGTTATAGACATTTGAACTTATAGAACCATTCAAAAATATTATTAACTTTATAATTTAAATCATATTTTACCATTTCATTACCTACAAGTGTCTCTGAATCAACTTTGGGTAGCTCATATGGCTTCTCCATGATTGTCCAGTGATCCACACATAACGATTTCAGTTAGACATATATTATATACTTCTAGTAAGCATAGTCACATCCACCAAATAATAGAATCCTTTGTGGAATCCATCGATTATTTGAAAACACACATTCCATATTATAGAAGAAAATGTTTATTCTATAACATGTTTTTTCTAGGGTGATCAAGTTATAATAGTGTTAAAAATAAAAAATACAAATTTATCCAAAATGATTAAAATATTTAAATTTTTAAGTTGTATTTTAAGGAAAACTTAATTTGATACCAATTTTTATATCATACTTGATTGAAATAATGACTACAGTGGCTGTGAAAAGTTAATAAAAAATTTTATAACAAAAATAAATCAGAGATTTATTAAGAAAAGAAACAATAGTGAGTATTGTGTTCAATAAGATTAATGAAAAGGTAATAGAAGAGATGAAAATATAGATTTTATAGTGGTTTAGATCACAGATATATTATTCCACTTATAAATCTTCTTTAATTAGTGATAATATTGATACTCACTTAAAAAATCACTTTTAGATGTTCGAGAACAAATTACATACTTTTCTTTTTTAAAATACATAGTGGCACAATCCAATCATTTTTTCGGAGTATTTAACCAAAACTATGCATGAATTTTTACAAGATTCATAAACTTGACATATTTTTAGGTGGTAGAATTACCAAATGACAAGATGTACTTTTGATGGGGGAAATCATAAAAAAATAGATAGTTTACAAACAGAAAAAGAGAAATTACATGAAGAGAAAAAATATAAAGAAAACCTAGTAAACATTAGATGGTGAAAATGTTTAAAATTAATTATCATAATAAATTTAGTAGTAAAAGATGGTAGAGTAGATGTCACTTTATGATTGCTGTAAGGAAAAACATATCTCATGAATAAATTAATTGCATATAATGAAAACTGTTCATGTCATGGGAATTAAAAAATTCATTAAAAGCCAAAGAAGAAGAATTTTCACTGTACTCATTGACCTCTTTTTATTATTAAATCATCAATGGTTATCTCTAATCTCTTCATGATAATGTTTTTTAAACAAAACATCACCCTAAAATGGTTAGAAATATATAAAATAAAGAAACACATCATTATTTATTAATTATTCATGTGTGATCAATAATAATATTTACTTCATTTCTACATCAAAATGCTAAAAAAATTATAATATATTTATTAAAATAAATTATATTTATTCAAATACTTTAATAAATTATAATTTCACCCATATGATTAAAATAAATTTATTTCCCTAAACTAATAAAAATAGCGCATGAAATGAATTATATAACAATTATTAATTTCATTATAATTTATATGATAATTTTAATTCAATGGTTTGGAAAATTTATAATAATTTATAATTTATTTAAAAAATAATTAAAATATTAAAAAATTTAATAAACATGCAGTTAATCAATTTATTAAAATAACACTAAAAAGTGTATGATATAAAAATATATAACTCTATAATTTCAAAAAATATTTCTAAAATATTTTTTCTACTGAATAGTTTACAAAATTTCTATATATTGTATATTTATATTTCAAGTAAATACAATGATCAAGACCAGTTCAATAAACATAGAGTTAATAAAATTATCAAAATAAGGAATAAATAGTGCATTTTGTAAAAATATATTAATTTTCCAAATAAAAAAATTAAAAAACTAACGGTGTGACTTATTAATTCCTTTTGTCAATATACTAACCATGTGTACATAGTTAGTATAATAATCATTACATCATGCATTTCTAGTAAAAATGAAAAAATTTCAATCAGTGACGAATTATTTCAAATTATTTAAAAAATAATATTTCTTATAGTTTAAAAAATATTACTTCATTCAGTTAAAAAAAATAATATTTCATATATATAATAAATTATATATATGGTAAGTTCAAATACCCCATAATAATTTGAGCTGTAAATAAAAATACCAGCACGGTAGGTTGAATGGCTTTGTGTTCTGTTTAAAAATACTCACGGTATGTATAAAAAACCACTCATGGTAGGTTTATTTAACTATGCATGGTAACCTTCATATTATATTCAATTTATCATCATGGTAGGTAGTGGAAGTACAACTTATATTGATTACATATAATAGTTAATTGTGACTCAGACACCCATTAATGGTTGGTTAAATCTAGATAAGTAGAAACTCATTCACACAGTTAGTTGATATCCTACATCTCGTAGAAAGTATACACTCCATGGTAACATAATTTTGAGAGATATTGTAGGTGCATAAGGATGAAGTATAGCCTCTACCAAGGAGTTTTTATGAAGATATAGGTGTCCCCACTATTGAGAAATAGTAGTGGAGGAGCTACCAATGTGTATATGAGAATGTTGATGTTGGTTTCGAACAGATTTTTTGATGAAGAAATAGTCAATATACAGGGAGAGAAAAAGGAGCATGTGTGATACTGGTGTTTTTTAGAGAGTCCTAAAGTTATATATTTATTTTCAGTGAGAGGCGTGAAGAAGGAGTTATTATGGATTTGTCACTATATTGGGTGAAGTTGGACGATGTAGAGCAAAGGTGTACAAAGATATGGAGTTAATCCTCATAGATAAGATGATGCATAATACAATTTATTTATAGTTAATATATATATGTTTCTTTGTGTGTAAAGATATATATATATATATATGATGTAATGTGATATAAATACTGTAATTAATATAAAAAATTGCAAGAAATATATTTTCTAAAAAAATAACATATAAAAAAATTTATATTTTAAAACACATAAACATGGTCAAATAAAAAAAATTAAAATTATATAATATTTATGTAAATAGAAATTTTTGTGAGATAAAATATTTTTAAACAAATAAAATTATTAATTAAAATTATGAAAATCAATTAAGACAATTCAAACATTAACACATAAATATTAAAAATAATAATATTTTAAAAACAATATGAACATAATTAAATTTGACTTATTATTGTTTATCAAAAAAATATTAGTTAAAACATTTTAAGTTCAGATTAAACTAAAAAATAATTCCATTGAACAAAATTTAAATTTAAAATTAATGTAATTATCAACAAATATTAAAGGAATAGATTTTAGAAATTATCAATAAAGGAATAAATTTTATTTTTCTACAATTTAATAATAATCAATTTTTCAGTGAAGGTATTTTCCATAAATATTTTTAAAAAATGAATATTTATGTAATAAAACAAATCACAAGTAAAATTCCAACAATTTTAGGTTATATGTTCAGATGATCATGAGGTTTTATGGTGTGTTATCAACTATTTTTTCTAGTAGGGATCCCCATTTAACATGTCAGTTCTGGGAAGGTCTCATGAAAGTAATGCGGTCATAGGTCAAACATATCATGGAATACCATCCTCCAAATTATGAATAGAAAGTGCGGGAAAACTAAATTCTAGAGGATATAGTTCATTCCTTCTTCCTAGACATTGGAATCTCATGGGATAACCATCTTGGACGGTTAGAATTGTCTTATAATAAAACATTTCAATCATCGATCAGGATGACTTACTTCAAAGTGTTTTATACTTTACCATGTTGATCTCATATATAATGAATAGAAATAGGTGATACTTCCTTTCTAGGACCAAGAATTGTATAGGAGGTGACCAATAATGTTCATATGATAAGATAGTGGTTTTTGATAGCTCAAATTCATTATAAATCATATCTTGATAAATGATGTTGAGCCTTGTAAATCTCAGTGGATTAATGGATGTTACTAAAAGTGTTGAACGCTCTGTGTGATAGTTATTTTAATAATCACAAATAATTATTTTTATATATGTCAATTTAGTAAATTATTCAATCTATTCTAAATGTGTTTATATATGTTTAATTATGTCTACATATGTTTATCTATGATTATTTGTTGTCTACTATTGACCTGGAAGTGTTCTGGATTAAACAGACACTTATTGGGAATTTCATGTTTTTGACTCACCGTTAGTGATATTTTTGACTCACCATTAATTATTTTTTGGACTCACCATTAGTTTTATTTTTGAGTCATTTATAGTTAAAGAAATGAGATACCGATGTGATAAACTGATGGACGAGTCACCGATAGAAAAAATCCTCACAACAAAACCGAAGTATGACCTACCGAAACTGTTGCTGATCACATGACCTACCGAAGCTGATGCTGATCAAATGTCCTACCAAAACAGATTCTGATCACATGACCTACTGATACCGATGCAAATTCAAATGACCAACCAATCTCATGACTCACCGATAGTCATGAAAACTATTTGAATTTTTATTAACTCTTATTTAATTCCAACGGTCATATTTGCATAATTTAATCCACCTTCTATTAATTAACATTGGTTGTTGGATGTTAAGGAACCGTACATCATGCTAATAAAAAATTAATAATTATTTTTTCTATATCTCTTGAAATAAAAAGGATTATCTATCTGCAGTGAAAGACAAGAGAAAAGGATACACAGAAAGTGACACACAAGAAGAAGAAGTGTGTATGTGTTTGTGAAGACCCATGAAACAAAAGAAGAACTTAAAGAACACCTGTGAAAACCAGAGAGATTCAAGAATATCTTTCACCTGGAACAAACACTAAAGCCATGTTGTTGTGGCTACTAAACATCATATGCAGAAGGCTAAATAACTGTAGTTGTGAAGAACAACGACACTCTGTTTTGAGTCATCTTCACCAGAAAGGGCTCGTATAACATCTGAAACATCCAAATGATTCTAGACCTCATCTGCAATCACTCACCTCATTCTAAACTCATTATCCATTTATTTCATCTGTAGTATCTCATGGATTAAAATATTTAGCAGTGTGTGCCTCTATCTATTTAGACACACACTGACTCCGAGACTGAACTGGAGGATACTGAATCCTCACATCAATCATTTTATACCTTATTGTATCCCATTGTGAATTGTGGAAGAGGTCAAGTGTGACTTGGACAACCTGAGTGATGCTGTTGTTGTTTAACCACATAGAATTGTGGTAGAGGTCTGAGGACCTAAACATTCTGAGTACTATTGTAAAACCTCGATCCAGGGTGTGGATCGTAGTTTATATAAACTTTTTGAGAGGACTATGTCTCTGCTTGAGACTGGACCTCTTGTTTTAAAACTACTATGCATTTTGAATTTCTTAAAACTATTTTTAATATTCCGCTGCTAAGCACTTTCAATAAAAATCTATTTTTAATTAACTATGATAGATGAAATAGCAAGTGTTTGTAATTATTGTGAACTAGAAATTTAGTTTCAAAATCTAACTTAATATTAAGTTTAAGTTAACTGATATGTAATCAATCATTTAGAAACTAATTGAACATTTATATTGTTTATAAATTCACAATAATTTAACTTGTTTTATAAATTGGTGTATTTTAAAAAAAAATATTTTAAATCATAAATTTTAATTGGAACTCAATTCACCCCCCTCTAGAGTATCCACTCCAACCAAAATTTGGTATCAAGTGATTTAAAAGTTTCAAAATTACTCTGTTAGTGAAAATCATTCAACTAGGATTCTAGTGGTATCATAAAGATCTTAAAATTTATTTTTTGTCTAAATTTTAATCTCTTTAAATAGATATGTTAAAATCTAATTATAGATAATAGATTAAAAGGTGTAGCTACCAACATGCCACCCTTCTTTAATGGTGTTAATTATGCACAATGGAAAATCAAAATGAAAATTCATTTCGAATGTATAGGATTTGACATTTGTACTTCCATAGAGACTCAGTATTAGATTCCAGAGACTGTTAGAACTACTTGGGATGAACCTACTAAAGCTTCTTAGAATAATAATTGTAAAGAAATGAATTACCTGTATTGTGCTTTAGTACATGAATAATTTAATAAAATATCTGTTTGTAAGACTACTTATGAAATATGAGATACTTTAGCTGTTTCTCATGAGGGAACAACTAATGTTAAGAAAACGATATTGAATACATGCACTATTAAGTATGATAATTTTAAAATGAATGAAATTATAAATACAGTGAGATCACTTGGAAAGGCTGTTCTGGCTAAGGAGAATACTATGAGATTACTCAGATGTCTGCTAGAAGGAGAGAGAGGCACATCAGTTTGAATTAGAAATTCTTGTAACATTAGTGCTCTTCCTATCAAGGAACTCATTGTTAAGGTAATTATGTATGAGGAAGAACTGAAAGTAAACAAGGAAGAAGATGATGAAACAAGGAAGAAGTCTCCACCTTTTAAGGCTTCTACTTAAAAAATTAAGGACAAAGGGAAAATTCAAAGTGAAAGTGATATCTCAATATGTAAAGAAAATGCATCTGACTATGATGCTAAAATGGCTCAGATAGCTAAACTATTTAAGAAATTTTATAGGAAGAAGAAGTTTTTCATAATATCAAACTATAAGGGAATGTATGACAACAATGGTCAGTGGAAGAAATATTGGAAAAGGACTGATAAGGGTGATGACAGGGCTGCTACGATTGCAAAAGAAAAGGGCATGTCAAATATGATTGTCCTAAATTAATGTTCAAGAAGAAATATGACTATAAGGATAGTAAATTCAATAAATATATGAAAGCAACTTGGATTGATTAAAAATATATTTCAAGTGATTTTGATTCTTCTAAGGATGAAAAATATCAATGAAACAAAATGTGTTTCATGATAAACACTTCGGGGGTAACATCAGATACTCCTTCTTTAAATTCATATTACTCTGGAGATGATATTGATTATGAAAACATGTCTAGTGAAGATTTTTTTGAATACTGTAATATGTTAGAGGATGCATTAAATGAGCTTAAGGATAATTATAAAGCCTTAAAGAAGCAGTATGCATTAATTAGCACTGTAAAATATGCACTTGAAGTAGAAAAAATAAGAATGCTCAACTACTCAAAGAGAATACTGAACTGAAATTTTCTAATGAGAAACTCATGAATGATTTGGTAAAATTTACTAATGTAAAGGATAAACATACAAAAATTCTAGGAAAACAACTGGCACCAAAGTATACAATGGTTTAGGTTATCATCCTGGACAAAGACAGATGACAATAAATTAATTTATTCCTAAATCTGGATAGCATGATGCAAGTCCTAGTTCTAAACATTTCTATGCCTCAACTATCTATTCACATAGTTATTGATAAAACAATGTTTATCTATCAAAATATTTTGATTCTGTTAAGTATATGAGACTCATTAGGCAAATATGGGTACTGAATGTTTTTCTTGCTAAACTGCCTGGAGCCTTGAAAATCTGGGTACCAAAATCATTTTCAATCAATTTTTTTTTTGGAAAAATGCTTGAAGAGTTCCTATAAGAAGACATGGTTTTTGGAAAGAGGATGTTCAAGACACATGATAGAAGACATTTCATGAATCAAAAGATTAATCAAGGTTGATGGAGGATATGTCACATTTGGTGATAACTCTAAAGGGAAAATCATCGGCCCAGGCCAAATTGGTAACATTGATTCAATTTTAATTTCTAAAGTCTTATTTGAAGATGGATTAAAATATAACATGGTATGTATTTCTCAGTTATGTGATGATGGTTTTAATATTAAATTTGAAAATTTTTCTTGTAAGGTTTTTAATTCTAAAAATGTTTTAGTATTTTCTTCCTTAGGAAATGAAAATGTATATGTTGTGGATTTAAATTCTTTAGCTAATCAGAATATTACTTGTTTAAATTATTTTCATAATGAATCTTGGATTTGTAATATAATATTAGGACACTGCAATATAAATTCCCTAAGAAACCTAACCAGGAGGAACATAGTTAGATACATACCCAAACTTGAATTCCTTGATGATAATGTTTGAAATCCTTGTAAAAAGGAAAAGAAACATAATGTTTCTTTTAAATCAATGAAAGAAGTTTCAACATATCAACATCTCGAGTTGGTTCATATGGACTTTTTTGGACCTTCTAGAGGTTCTAGTTTAAATGGGAATCACTATGATTATGTTCTAGTAGAAGAATTTTATTGATATACTTGGGAATACATTCTATCTCAAAAAAGAGAATCTTGTTCTTATTTTATCAAATATTTCATGTCTGTAGAAAACCTTAGTGGACTAAATATTAAAATCTTGAGAAGTGATCATGGTCCTGCTTTTGAAAATCATGAGTTTAAATCTTACTACTCACATAATGGCTATAATCACAAATTTTCTGCCCCTAGAACACCTCATGAAAATGGGGTCATAGAAAGAAGAAATAGGAACCTTCAAGAAATAGCTAGGACTATGCTTAATGAATATAATCTAACTGTTTATTTTTGGGCTAAGGATGTCAATACAACTTGTTATATTATTAATAGAGTCACGATTAGACCCGTTCTAAAGAAAACCCCTTATGAGCTTTGGAATAATAGGAAACCTAAACTTAGTTACTTTAATGTTTTTAGTTGAAATGTCATTATTATTAATACTAAAGATAATATAGACAATTTTGCATCCAATAGTGATGAAGGAATCTTTTTAGGATACTCAATGACTAGAAAAGCCTATAGAGTTTTTATTAAGAGAACCAAATGTGTGGAAGAATCTGTTCACATCAAATTTGATGAAACAGATCCACACGAACCTAAACCTATTGTGGAAAATACTATAGAAGAATTTTCTATTCTAAATTTTAATGATAAAGATAGCAGAACTATTGTAAAGGCAACCAGCTCTGGAAATATACCAGAATCTGCTTTTATTGAACCCAAACCTAGAGAAGAAACAGATATTTCTAGTCCTACCTTTACTAGATCAACAAGGATTCTAATGAACCATTATTTAGATGTATTTGTTGGTAACCTGGATAGAGGAACACTAACTAGAGCTTCTCTAAGAAATCAGGTTGAATATCAAGTCTTTCTTTCGTAGATATAACCAAAAAAATATCAGTTATGCAACCAATGATGAATTTTGGGTAATGTCTATGCAAGAAGAGTTAAATCAATTTGAAATAAATAAAGTCCGGGAATCCATAGAATGACCTAAGGACACATTGACCAAAGGTACTAAATTGGTTTTTAGGAATAAAATTGATTAATCTAGAAACATCATTAGAACCAAAGATAGATATGTTGCACAAGGTTACAATCAAGAAGAAGGAATAGGCTATGAATAAACCTTTTCACTTGTAGCTAGATTAGAATCCATTAGGAACTTACTTGATTATTCATCTCATCTTAATATCAAGTTATATCAAAAATATTTTAAATGTTCATTTCTACATTATTTTTTAATTGTATATAATTTTGTTGAACTACCACTTTGATTTACAAACCCCCATTTTTAAAATCATGTTTTTAAACATTCTAAAGCTTTATATGGTTTAAAACAGGATCCAAGAGCTTGGTATGATAAACTTACACATTTTATTATCTCTAAAGGTTTTACTAAAGGAATTGCAGATCCCAGCCTTTTGATAAAAATAATTTCCAAATATATTTTTGTTGTACAAATATATGTTGATGATATTTTCATTGGATATTCTAAAAATTCATTATGTACTACTTCTTCAAAGATTATGCAAGATGAATTTGAAATTAGTTTAATGGGAGAACTCAATTAGTTTCTTGGATTTCAATTTTTTCAAACTAAATATTATATTATTTTAAATCAAATTATATTTACAAAGGATATTTTAAATTGTTTTGGTTTGGATATTAATAAGGGAAGTGATACACCTATGAGTACCACCTGTAAGATGGATGATTATGAAATTGGGAAACCAGTTGATTAAACCAATTATAGAGGTATGATTAGGAGCATACTATACCTTACTGCTAGTCGACAAGATATCATGATTATTGTATGCATGTGTGAAAGATTTCAAGCTATTCCTAAAGAATCTCATATGATTTCTGTTAAAAGGATTTTCAAATATCTTAAACATACTACCAATTTAGGATTGTTTTATCCAAAAGAAAAACCTTTTAACATAAAAATTTATTCAGATGATGAATTTGTTGGTTTCAAGTTATATAGGAAGAGCACATCTGGAACATGTCTTCTATTGGGAATGTCCCTGGTATCTTGGTGTAGTAAGAAACAGAACTTTGTTGCATTGTATACTATTGAAGTTGAATACATTGTTGCTAGTAGTTGTTGTGCAAATATTCTATGTATGAAACACACTTTATTGGACTCTGGATACCAATTTAGACATGTTTCTATAAATTTTGATAACATTAGTGCCATTAACATCTCTATGGATTCTATTTCTCACTCTAGGACTAAGCACATTGATGTCAGACATCACTTTTTGAGAGATCATTATCAAAAGGGTGATATTTATCTAGAATTTATTGACTCTGAACATCAACTGGATAATATTTTTACCAAGACCTTAAGCTTCGAAAGGTTAGATTTTATTAAAAAAGGGTAAGGTATGACCGATCAGTGAAACCGATCATTGAAACTGATCAGTGAAACCGATCAGTGAAACTGATCAATGAAACTGATTTGTGAAATCGATCTATGCTACCGGTTGAGTTATATAGTATATGAAACCGTTAGTATTTATCTAAATGTCTTTTTTCTAATTAATTGATAGTATATTTAATGTTGTAACACTATATGAAAAAAATTAATGATCCACATCTATTTGAATTCCTATGAACTCTTGACCTTCCATCTCCCGCCGAACTCCACATTTTCTGAATCGCGAACTCTCGAACCTTTCAAACCTCTCAAACCTCTCGAAACTCTCAAATATCTCGAACCTCCAAATGGAAAATAAAATGAGACATGATAAGGAATTTGAAATCTCTTTACCTATGAAATGTGCTTGAGGAGAATCGAGTAGCATGACTCAAAAGTCTGTGAACGCAAAATTAAAAACTCGGGTCGTCACTTCAAAAAAGGAATTAAGTTCTAAATGGGTGTAATCTAGTAAGTCTGTTATTTTAAAAGTATTGGAGATTCATGGATGGAAATACTGGTTCTGTAATAATAATAGAGTCTACTACCGAAATCTATTTCAAGCGTTTTATTTGAACTAGAGTATTGTATTTGATGGAGAAAAAGCTGTAAGATTATCTTCAGTGATCAAAGGTAAAATGATAACTTTTTCATCGAGGCAATGGGTTGTGTATTTGGGGGTAATATATAAAGGAATATATGAGGATTACTCTGGAAATATTACTCCTACCACTAAATATTTTTCATATGAGTATGCTATGGAGATGTTGACTGGAAAATCTGAATCCAGAAGAATAACAACTACTGAGTTATATGGAGAAAGTACAATCTTGTTTAATTTTATTCAACACTAAATCTATCCCAGAAAAGGTTATTTTTCTTTTGTGAAGTATTAGGATGTTTTCATGTGGTTTTTATTAATAATTATCTGAATATAATCTTGTGTAGATACATTATTGTTATATTGATGAGATGGTAAATCCATCAAAGAAGGCTACAACATTATTCTATTATAAGAAAGTATATTCCATGATAATGTTTTTGGGCTGTTTTGAAGATGGAGATGAGTGTATATAATCTAGTAGTAGTTTTTTTATTAGCAAGGATATCTATAAAAGAATTAAAATTAACTGGAATCCATGGAAGAAGACATGGGTTGCTGATGAAGATAGGTTGTGTGAATCCTTTAATCCTACTGACCACTCTAAGAGACCAAAGGGGATGAGAGATCCCAATTTAAAACCTGATGAAGAAGTTTTATATTATGATGAGGAATAAGAGACAGATGTTCCCAAGGACACTGGAGAGTCTAGTAGGAAGGAAACATGGGAAGCTGAAGCTGTTGATGATGTCGATTCTTAAAAGGAACCCGAGTAAACTTTTGAAGACAGGAGTGACCTTGAAACAGTAAGTCCTATGAAATGAATGGAATTTGGACAAGCATGTCCACCTCTTAAGTTAACTGAGTCAGAACCCCTTCCAGATGAAGAAGAAGAAGTTGAAACTGAAGTATCCAATTCTGAACATTATTAATCCACTAACATAGACAGTACCAATGAGACTTTGGTAAACAATAATGGAAATAGTAATGGTGATGATGATGCAGATGCAAGTACTTGACCAGTGGATGGTAACGATATGATTCAAGATGACCCAAAACTGAAATTAGTTGAGCAAGAAAATTTTCCTGAGGCAAAAAGTACAGTGCAGACTGTGATTGATGTAGATGTGGGAAGACTCACTTGAAAATTCAGGTAAAGATGATTTTGTAAAGCCTAAGTTTATCTCTTGTAAAGATGAATGGGAAGACCAACTAGGTTTTGAGATTATAGGTTTGGATTATTCAGAGGAAGAGGAAGAAGAAGTGAATACCGTAAGAGTAAGCCATCCAGTTGTGGCTGGACCAGCATCTGGCGAAGTGCAAGTGACTGCAGAAAGACCTGGTTCTTCTATTTATCAATTTTATTTTGACAAGTTTAATGTTGAGTTTCTCTACGTAGTCAGAGAAATAATGAAAGAAAAATTATCTAATGATCCTGCTCCTATGAATCTATCTGAGGCTGCTATAGAGGCTATAATCAATGAGTGGTAAATATTATTAAGCCGGACATGTGTAATACTTGTGAGATGATTGGAAAGCACATTTTATCTCTGAATCAAGAACTCAAGGATTTTATATGTGAATTAGTATCTCTGTCAAGATAATTTAGATATACTATCACTGGTATGATTAAAGTTTTGAGAAACATGATAGAACACCAGAAGAAATCTGATTTGAGAAAATTAATGGTTGAGATAACTCATATTTTTCCTCAGGCTAGCTCGTCCAAAGTGACCAAGATCACTGGACATGAGATTAATGCCTTAAAAGATATTATAAAAGAAGAATTAGCATCCTTTGGATAGATTCTAGACTTGGAATCTTTGAAAAAGATGAATGAAAATAGTGATCATATCCACAAGATGGTGAATCTATATTCGTCTAATGCTTCTAAAGCTCAAAAAAAGATCAATGAAAAAGTGGGTCACTATTTTCCTAAAATTTATACCATGCATGAGTTGAACCATCATTTTAAAGTCATGGATGAGAATTTGAAGCTACATCTAGTTACTGAAGCCTTTAAGGCTCAGGTCTAACCGTTGAATGATCTTACTCCCACTCTAGAGAGTTTCATGCAAAAAAAAGATGATTTTCAGAAGGCCATGAAATATGGTGGTGAAGCCATTAAGGATTTTATCAATCTTCTTAAACCATATCTTCATGTGAATGAAAAAGAAAATTTTTCTTCCTACTGATGAGCCTCTCAGTCCATCCAGTGTGTCTCCTGGTCAACTATATGTTTCTCATATTTTATCCAATATTTGGCCAATCATTCAGAAGCCACCTCCAAAAGATTATTCTGTTCACCATAAAGAAAACTTGGCACCCATTATGCTTCCAACCAGAGCTGTGTTACCTCCTCTCTCCATCCGCCCAGATCAAACTTCCACCAAACCACCTTTCTTGCCCATCGATTACTCCCTCTAATAAAGGGGAAACACCTCTTCACCCTAACAAATAGATGTCTCTATCATTTTTGAGAGGGTGTATTTTCATTGTATCTTTTCTGATGTTGTTTCAATGAAACCTTTGTTTCAATTTCTCTCTATACTCTTTTTTTTCTTCTGATAATCCCAAAGGGGGAGAAATAGTATACATATATCCCAAAGGGGAAGAATAGTATAAATATATATTAAAGGGAAAAAACAGTATATATAAGTATAATAAATATATAAAGGGAAAGAAAAGTATATATAAGGATAAGAAATATCAAAAGGGGAGACCAATATATAAGCTCTAAATAAAATTTATTCTCTAATATCATGACATAGATTATATATTCTTAGATCTGATGTCATGATTTCATGATCTGATGCTATGTTGATATAATCTAGCTTTTTTTATGATCTGATGCTATGATCTGATGACATGTTTACCTTTAGACATATATTATTTTTACATAGGGGGAGCATACTGAGTGTTATATCATCTTCCATATTCATTTAATCCATAGATTTGTGATTATAAAAAAGGGGGAGATTGTTGAACCCTCTGTGCGATAGTTATTTTAATAATAATAAATCATTGTTTTTATATATGTCAATTTAGTTAATTATTAAATCTATTCTAAATGTGTTTATATATTTTAATCATGTACATATTCTCTTATCTATGATTATTTATGGTCTACTACTGACTTGGAAGTGTTGTGGACTAAACAGACACTTATTGAGAATTTCATGTTTTTGAATCACCGTTAGTTATATTTTTGACTCACCATTGGTCATATTTTTGACTCGCCATTAGTTATATTCTTGAGTCACCAATAGTTAAAGGAATGAGACACCGATGTAATAAACTGATGGATGATTCACCGATAGAATAAATCCTCACACTGAAACTGAAGTATGACCCACTGAAACCTATGATAATCACAGGTCCTACTGAAGCCGATGCTGATCAAATGACCTATCAAAACTGAAGCTGATCACATGACCTACCGAAGCCGATGAAGATCAAATGACCTACCGAAACCGATGCTGATCATAGGACCTACTGATACGGATGGAAATTCAAATGACCTACTGATCTCATGTCTCACCAATAGTCATGAAAAATGTTTTAATTTTTATTAACTCTTATTTAATTCCAATGATCGTATTTTCTTAATTTAATTCACCTTATATTAGTTAATATTGGATGTTGGATGATAGGGATCTGTACCTCATACCTGTCAAAATGTAATCATTCATTTTACTAGATCTCAATGAATAAAAAGGAAGATCTATATGTAGTGAAATAAATGAGAATAAGATACACAGAAAGAGACACACAAGAAGAAGCAATGCGTACGTGTGTGTGAAGACCAACGAAACAAAATAAGAACTTGAAGAACACTTGTGAAAATAGATAGCTTCAAGATGATCTTTCACATGGAAAAAACACTAAAGTCGAGTTGATGTTCCTACTAAAAATAATATGTACAAGGATAAATAACTGTAGCTGGGAAGAATGACAACACTCTTTTCAGAGTCATCTTCACCAAAAAGGACTCTGATAACATATGAAACATCCAAATGAGTCCAGATCTCATCTGTAATCACTCAAAGCATTCTAAACTCATTATCCATTTATTTCCTCTATAGTATACCTTTGATTAAAATTTTTAGCAGTGTGTGTTCCTCAGTCTATTTAGACACACACTGACTCCGGGACTGAACTAGAGGATACTAAATCCTCACATCAAACTTTTTATTCCTTATTGTATCCCACTGTGAATTGTGGAGGATGTCAAGTATGACATGAATAGACTGAGAGCTATTGTTGTTGTTTACCCACGTAGAATTGTGGTAGAGGTATATGGACCTGAACAGTTTGAGTACTATTGTAAAACCTCAATCCAGGTTGTGGATCATAGTTTATATAAATTGTTTGAGTGGAATAAGTCTCAGCTTGAGACTGAACCCCTTTTTTAAAACTATAGTTCTTTTTTCCTTTGTTAAAACTATTTTGAATATTCCGCTACTAAGTAAATTAAATATAAATATGTTTTAAAGTAACTCTGATAGATGAACTAGCTAGTTTTTGTAATTATTGTGAACCAATAAGTTAGTTTCAAAAGCTAACATAATCTTCAGATTAAGTTAACTGAGAAGTAATCAATATTTGACAAACTAATTGAAAATTTACAGTCATTATAAATTCACTACAATTTAAATTGTTTTTTTAATTGGAGGATTTTAATAAAAATATTTTAAATCAGAAATTTTAATTGGAACTCAATTCATCCCCCTCTTGAGTATCCACTCTGACCAACAAAAGGTATCACCAAACTTGGTCCATCGTCTTCATTGTATATAAGGGAAGCATACACTAGCGTATATAGAACCTTTTGAGATCATCAAGAAGATCATTAAGGTTGAATACCTTTTGGAATTTTTATCTCAATTGGTGTTGATTCATGAAATTTTCAATATATTTTAGTTGAAGGGGTATAATCCTTCTCATGTGACGATCTAGAAAGATATTGATCTAGAACTCAAACTATCATTGATCGAGGAACCAAAACATTTTATTTATTTATAGGGGAAAGTGATTTAGGAAAATATATCACCTTAGTTTGGGTCTTGTGGTTACACAAGAATGATGAGCACAATACATGGAAGCAAAAATCATGGGTCAAGGAGATGTACCCTCATTTTTTATTTGACCAGACTATAGATTGACTTAATGTGGATGAGAATTACATTGGTGGGAGAATTTTTAAAACCATGTAGTTATTTTAAATTATTTTTCATTTATTTGTGGAAATTCTCTTGTTCCATATATTTTTCTGTAACACCCCGACCCCATTTACCTAGAGTCAGTGCCTTATTACATAACATTGCAATGATCACAAGAAAGATAAAATCTCAAAAAACCGATTAGTTTAGTAGCCTTGGAAACAGTAGATATATTTATATTGATTTACATTACATCATAAAAATGAAAACTACAACAATATAGTCTCCATAGTCTACACTCTTATCCCCTCATACTATCCCTGTAGGTCATTCATAATTTACTTCTTCACATCCTGCGAAAAATAAAACATAGAAAAGGGGTGGGCTCAAATGCCCTATAAGGATAACAATATAGCGGAAAATTTCATAAATAAGAATAAACATTTAAGGCAATGTATAACTAAAAAAAAGCCTTTTAAACTTGATCTTCAACATAGTATGGAAAAAATAAAATGAAATAATGACATTTTCTTATTCACATGGATATTCTAGTAATCTAATAATCACATGCAATATCAATAACCACTTTCATAAATATGGAATTCATAATGCCAGACTATCATAACCACATAGCCAAGGCCTAGTGCCAAGACTACAAATAATATTTTGCCAAGGCCTTGTTCCAAGATACATGTTTGTCTCATGAGACCTACCGATGCATCAAGGAGCTATAGCAGGCTCCACCCGTCACATATTAAGTCCAATGCATTCCCATATAAATAGGTTTAAACATAACATAAACATTCGTATTTAAACTAGCATACGAAATGTAAATACTTCATCCACAAACCATGAATGTTATAAAAATGACACATCTATAGTCAAACATATCCCAAAACCTTCAATACAATATAGAAGTTTTGTATCATAATAAATCAACTTCAAATAAACATAAAATCCATTGAAAGATGTTGACATAGATGAAATAAAAACTATTAGAGAGAAATATCCCTTTTTTGAAATCAATTAAAAGTCACACATTTATTAAGGAAGTAATTTAGAAGTGATTTTTGGATCAAGGTGTACCATACCACTTTGAAAAATTTGATAAGAAATATCATTTCAAAACATTCATGTCCATATAAATAAATCCTTAAAATCATTTTCAAAGCATGGACATTAATTAAAAATATTTAGAAAGACAAATCTTTAAAACATTTAAAATTATGATTTTGATAAATACTACCTTTCAGAAATTATTAAAATAATCATTTTGAAATCATTTAAAAGTCACATAAATATAAAATAAAACTTTTAATTTGAAAATATCATTATAAGCTTGTAAGGGAAGCTTCAAAAATTTTATAACGGTTGAAAATAGCCACACCCGCCGTATAAGTTAATATAACATTCTTACCTTAATTCTGTCAAAAAGGATAAAAAGGACCTTGTTTGGAAAACAACGAAAAGATTCCTTTATAAACTTCTTATAAAAAGTAAAACAAGGGTATAAATTACTTTAACCCATATTCTGTAAAATCGTAAGAATTTTTTGAAATACACTTTCAAGAAACATCGATGTGGATGATAAAGAGGTCCCAGTAGATAATTACGTATAAATAACCTCGGATAATGAAGAGATTATGAACTAACCCTTACCTTGTACTTTTCCTTGTTTGGGGTAGGTTAACCTCCTGTATAATGGTGAAATAATTTTTATTAAATTATACAAGAATCATATACATTATTATGTTATCATATATGATCTTTAAACATTGCTTTGTTAATAATATCTTAGTAATTTCGTCGTTTCGGGTGTTAAATTACTTGTTTTCTTTTATATGTTTTGTTACGTAAGCCATTTTTGTCATGGATAGGTTGTATATGATTCATATAAATAATTATATTTAGTCCTTAAAAATTATTTTTAAATAATCAAATGATAATTATACTTGAATGGATACGATGGAGAATGAATCTCATCGCGTTCGTGGAGATGGTAGTCCGTACATACGCACGAGAGGCAATATCATTCTTTAGATATTAAAATAATGTTTAATTGGATGGTATATTTTATATACATAATCATTATCATGTTTTATTTATTATTTACATGAATTACAAATCATTATTATACCCATCCAAATAATAATATATTGAATAACAATTAGACCCCGACGTGGAGACGGTAAGCCGTACGTATGCATGTATGGTGACAAGTCATTCAAAGGATGGATAGAATAATGAATATGGTTGTACTATATTTATATAAATATTACAGTATATAGGAGATACTGAATTCTATATTTCAGAATGATAATAACAATGAAAGAAGATGTTGAAGAAGAAATGAATTTGAAAAAGGATGGTGAAAACATTACCTCTTCTTCGGGTTATTCCTTTTGAATTGATCAAAAGGGCTCCATAAAATGGATTTATGATCAAACTAAGGCCTCTAGGTTGTATTGACAGAAGTTGAGAGAGTATTTGGGCAGGGGTCGGTCGAAACAAAAGGCTTTGAAGGTGTGAATTAATGAGAAGGGGGATTGCCCTTTTATAAGAGGGGTGAGGGGCACCTTTGAAAAAGCTAGAAATAGTATTTTATAATAAATTAATATTCGGTTTATAATGGCTCCAAAGTGGATTATTTAATTTTTAAGGTGGGGATGGGTCGAAAACCACTCAACCAATATAATTTAAAATGTTTTGGGTTATTATATTAACCTTATCTTTAAGTAATAACTCTTAGTTAATTAGTTTCACTTTTACAATGTCTCTTTGTATTTTTGTATTATATGGTTAATAAACATTATATATACATCCAAGATACCCCCAAGTGGTCCATTAATGATACAAATATCATGATATAAGTCTCTTGGATGATCCTTATATTTTTCGGAATTTAATATCAATTAATAATATAATATTTGTTTTACAAACTCTTTTATGTCAATTTTGACACTATTCAATAATTGATTTTTTAAAAAATTATAACAGAATTATTACTTCTAAAAAAGTTCATTAAATCACTAATAACATGTAATATTAACCTATATACGTTTTTTATTTATAGAAAGACTCCAATTACATTTATTTGGGTATTTATAATATCAATTATTAAATTTTTTTATTAATTAGGTAATTACTACATCACCCTTGTGTCATAAATAAATTAAATTATTTAATGTCTAAAAATTATAAATAAAATAAAATTATGTAGGAAATATTTTTATCTTTCAAATTAATATTTACAACCGAATTTATCTTATGTATAACCCTATATTAAAAATGTTTTAGTAAATAAACTTTGATTTTAAGTCTTTTAACTCTTCTTTGAATTAAATAATAATAAATGTACTAATCTAATACAAGTGGATCTAAATGATAATATTTTACTCCTAAGGTTTTTTTGTGTCGAGATACATTTATCCAATAGAATTAGGACATTTTTTAGGGTAATATTAATATCATTTATACCCTTAATTACCCTATTCACTTTTAACCGTGGTAAATTAAAGTAAAACGTTACTATTCACCAAAAATTATTTTCATCTCATTGAACCACATTTTACTCCTTGATATTAACTGTGTTTCTCGGATTTTCAAAATTCCTCCCACATTAGCGGTAAAATTAAGATGTATGAAAAATTCAGTTTTTTAACTACCACTTAGTGGTTTTACTATTCATCAAAAAATGAAAGTTTCTAGAAAAATACCAAAAAATAGGCCTAAGCTATATTTCATATTTTGAATTAAAAAATGATTTCTATTTTACCAAATTCAAAATATATCAGTTGCATTAATTAATTTGAAAATTATTTCTCGTCGTCAAAACAAATAGCGTGTTTTTAAGAGATAATAACTATGAAAAGATTGACACTTGTTTATGTCCGGTTTAATTGTGAAATTGTGTAAAATGAACAACATTGTATTAAATGGTAAAAATATATTCTAAATATACTTTAAAACCACTGAAATTCATAATTTATCAAAATAAATTATTTCGATTAAAAAAGTTTTTTTAATTAAAATTTAGTAATTTTCACTATTCATCAAAATATAAATGTTATCCAAAAAGTTCCAAAATTTCACCTTAGGCTAAATTCGATATTCCGAATACAAAAATGAAGTCCATTTTGAATAATAAAATTTATATATTTTAAAAAGTGGGTATTACAATTCATAACAGCTAGTTTGACTGGTTGTGGTGTGTGTTAGAACTTGAAGTTGCGTACAACACACACTACTGTATTATTCAAAGGAAATCGTACCGTGGAAGCTTGGGATGTTTCATTGAAATTTTTTTTGATGTCCCCATTATAAAAAGTAAATTTATTCAGTCAAATTGAATATATAAAAGTTTAAAATATTGATTTTAAAAACGGTTCACTATTAAAAGTTGGTAAAAGTGCAATACTGAAAATGAATTTGTTCTTACATTATGTCTAGGAAACTCATAATATGGACTCTAAAATTATAAGGATTATATAAAGTTTAAAATTTAGTTAATACTAATCATAACCTCTTTTGAACGACTTGTTTGGTAAGTCATGGTGTGCTTGAACTCGGTGTTGCGTGTAGTGCAAGTTATTGAATTATTTTGAAAAAATAACACACTATGAAATATTGGGGTGTTACATTTTCAGTAATTTTTATGGAAAACAGTGGCTTTGGGAAAGACAGAGTGTGGCACATGGTTAGTAAAAATGGTGCACCAACCCTCTATATACAATAGGGCCTAAATATTGTGTATGTCAATGAAACATTGATATTAATTAAACATTTTACTAATACCTGGTATTCAATTAGGCCTTTCCTCCCGTATAGAAAGTGGAACCGCATGGTTGGAACATAGTCTAGATGACCATGGGGACTCACTGAGCAACCAGTCCACAAATTTAAAAATGTGGAATTTCAAAAAACATGGCATCCCCATTTTTTAACCGAACCGAACTTTTTTTCTTCCCCAATTTTATTCCAAAATCCATTATCTCATATCCCCCTATTCTCATATACCTTGGGATTCAATCATTTCTTGTTTTTGGTCATGGATCTTCATGAAAATTTAATATAAGTCCCTCCTATAATTATTCCTTGATCTCTTCTCCAATTTTCTTTGGTTTTATTCTCTTTGATGGTTGTGTTGATGTAGAGTGGGTTAAATAAGAATTTTTTTCATAGATCTTTATTTGGTTTGTGTGTTTATGGTTCTTTAGGATATCCTCTCGTCTAGGATTGTGGTTTTGAAACTATTGGTGGCGATTTCAAGAAGAAAGGTAGGAGGTTCTATATTATTCTATCATTTTATGAGTTAAATGTTCCTTCTTTAATTTAATTTTTTTCCCTAAAATTAGTTACTATGAATAAAAATTAAGATATTTGGTGATTTTGGAACTATTGAAATGGTTTGATCCTTTGGAAACAATGGGAAAATTGTGTATTATGAAATTTAATGAGTTAGTATTAAAAAAGGGGTTATAATGGATTTAGAAATGGAATGAATTCCTTGGGAGCCCTAGGTACCTAGATGGGTGGAATAAGGACTAGAACACTATGAGATATAGTAGGGTTTTTCTTAGTTTTCATAGTAGGACTATACTACAACAACAACTAAATGTGATAATGACATTGTTTAGATCTCTAGATCATTGGTGATGGCCTAAGAGGTGGTCCATGCATGAGGAGAGTTATGGTTGTGACTAATAACTAATGGTAAAAGGATCCTAGAAACTATGATAACTAGTTTCTTAGTGGTCGTAAAAATTTAATTATGCCATGTTTACCTACTTTTAGTTATTTTTACACTATTTGTCATTTTTTAAAACCAAATAATCTTTTACATATGAGATCATTTTTTTCTTGAAAATTGAAAATTTCATTTTTATTATAACTTATATGCATGGAATATATGGTGGTATACTATTGGTCAAGTAATATCACAACCTACATATACCCATTGGTTAAATAAATATCTTGTGTTTTATAAATCAGTTATCGGAAATTCTTACTATGCGAGTGGTAGTGGGTGCAATTGATGGTGATGTATTCTCTTGACAAGTGTGGATAGTGGTTACATGGTGGGTGATAGCCATTATTAATTAAGGAGGATTATGTTACTTTTGTTAGTTTTCCTATGTTTTGTTAATTTTTTTTGGTTTTATAAATTTAATTGAATCCTTGTTCATGTCTCTTCTATTTAGCCATGTTATAGACGTTTATGGTTATGTTTTGGAAAATACTGTATTGGTGGTAACTATGTAAGTGTGTTATGATATGTTATATAAATTTTGGTTTTTATTAAAGGGAATATAATTCCCCTGTTTTTCTTTGATTCCTATAAACTAGTCTCTATACCATGGGGATGGGTAAAGCCCTTCAGGCTATGCCACAAGATGGGTTGGGTATTAGGTCAGAGTGAAGCCTAGATTGGTGCATTAAAAGAACTCTAAAAACATTGAGGTGGTCAAAATCAACATTCCATTCAAACAAAAAAATATCCTATAGGTTGTTTTAGATAGTAAACAATAAACTCGAGTTCATTAAGTAAGCTGCACAATTAATAGCTTCTTACTAAAATATCTTAGTGAACCCCATTTGAATCTAAATACTTGTTTTCTTTTCCACCAAATTAATCTTCCTCATCTTCGAAACTCGGTTATGATATAGTGTACCTATTATAATCTTCTCAAACCCAATACCCATACATTAAAAAAACTCCTTTGGAACTCTATTCTTCTGTACTCTCCACCACTATCTAATAGTAATATATTTCACATGTATCAAGTTGCATTCTCTACTATATACCTTGATATAAATAAATTATCAAACACCCTATAAATTTTAATTAGAAAGTATATCACCAATTTGTATTTGGAATAATCTATTAATTCCACATAAAATACTTTCCTTCAATGGAAATGCACTAGTTTCACTCCCCATACATTTATGTGAACCATCTCCAACTATAAATGTTATGCCATATTCCCCTTCATCCAGAAGGGCACCTTTGACTAATTTCCAAAGATGAAATCCTCATAAATTCTGTACTTCATTATTTTATACATCCTAAATCCTTTTAAAGAAATGAATATTATAATAGTGTCACTAAGGTGACAAATACAATCATACCATTACATTACTGAAGTTAAATCCCTAGTATGCATCACACCTTATAGAGAATCCATGAGGAAGATCTTCTCATACTGTACCCCCAATATTGATGATGATGGATCTAGGAGAAATATTTAATGCACCACCTAATAAATTCTAACAAAAATCCACATCATAAAGATTCCCATGAAAAATTAGGTTCTTATATAGGCCCGAAATATACCACTCATTCTTCACATCGATTTTCTTAAATTATTTTTCTAGACCAAACCATTAAATTCCCCCACTATCTAAATAGATTAATCATCAATTGGATTCCTCTTTAGAAAAATTTCATATATATATATATAAACATTTTTTCTTCGAAATACCATGGAATAGAGCTCTAGAGATTACCACCAAAGACCACAATGAACAAGAGACACTTAGGAACAAGACACTTTTATCTTCTATGATAGGATTCATATATCAACTTTTGATGGCATATCATACAAATTCATTCTTAATGAAATATTTCTTTAGGTGTAATTTTCTCCTATAATTATCACATAGTGGAGCAATATATAATAAAAAACTAATACTCTAGGGTTCTATTACTTTAAACTGATAGTGGATTTTCCATCAACCAGTAAATCTTATTCTATCCACAATGTATTAATATCTAGAATACTTTTGAATCTCCTCCAAATGAATTTACTTATTCATATATATTTCATGAACATCCATAAACATTAGGATGACCTTCCATTATAATTACTCACATCGGTCACTATCACGTCCCATGATTTTGAGAGTGAAGAAACCAGAAACCCCACCAAAACTAGGTATATAATATATACCTTCACTCATTCCAACTAACTTTGAATGAAATTGAATTAATTTATATGATCATTATTATATCATCAATCCATTATTCACATTATGAATAATCTATTTAGTAAGAAGACATTGTTAATTTCCACTATGTTTTCAAATATATCATCTAAGGTATTTATGATTTTTGATGACTTATTCACTTCAAGGGTGATGTATGCCACATTATAATAAGGTTAAATTTCAACTGACCCATGTTTTATCCTATTTATCCCCACCAATTCTATTACTTTCATATCATTCATCTGGTCTCTAGTAAATAGAATACTAATATCCATCTGTAGAACAAAATCCTCTATCTTCATCTTCCAAAACACATATATGTTTCATAAAACATCTCCACATGGATCTTAATTTCATAAAATTTCATCCCACATGAACTTCTGAACTCCCTATACTTTCAAAAAACCTATGATTATAGTTTGGGAACTACAAACTAATATCCACCTTTAAGGAAAAGGTCAGGATGATTCTACTAAACTATGCACTAAATCACCTTTACCAAGGCCCAATCATTCAAAATCACTATAAACTTTATCACTAAACCATTTTTTGGGTCCATGAACAACTTTCAATAAATCCACTAGATGATATTCCACAAAAACATCACACGTAAAAGAAAAATATCCAGAATAAACCCCATATATGATTCCCAGAAGATGAATGAAAAGACTATCCTAGTCACTACAGCACAATGTAAAACCACTGGGTCATACATACAAAGACTAAGAGATGAAATTATCAAAATAAAAAAGGTACAAGAACAAAAAATATTATTATTTTAGTCTTAAACCCTAATCCATGAGATAACACTACTATACTTTTACTCACAAGGAAGCAAGGATGATTATAATGACAAATACTATGATCCATGTGATCACAACGTTAATTATTTAGAATTTCCCAAATAGAGACATTTCTCACCACCACCATATATTATTCTCGGGAAACTATCCACCCCACCTTATCTTTATGAATATAGATTTGATTCGCTAATAAAATCCACTACCTCAATCAACGTGGTCGATGAAATTTTCCCCATACAAAGGTTATTATAGATATAAAACCCATTTTATATTCTTGTGATGTGTACTTCCAATGTTTTATACCACTATATACTCTAAATGATATTAGTCTTAACCAATAAGTGAATTGAAATGAGTCACTATCGTTCCATTTTCCATCCATATATCAAAATAAATTCTCCAAAATTTCTCTACTTCAGGTGATCATAATTTCCACTTCCAAAAAATAATGTTCACACCCCATTCAATATGTTATCATAATTTTGAAATCCAATAAACCACTTAGGATACAAAATTTTCTCATTTTGGATGAGTACCTACATAACTAGTCTCAAGATGGATCATCAACTCTATGGATAGTATGCCACAGACATAGAGTTGAGTATAATGAAATAATAATTACTTACTATATCATCATCCCCCTCAATCCCAGAGTTATGGGAAAGAAAGAGTATAAAAACATAGTTGGGGAATTCTATATCATCATCTAGGTGAGATGAAGAGACTAAAATCAAATACATATCTATATCATCAATAGCTACTTAATAAGATTAATGGGTCAAAAGAAAGTAAATACTTATATTTATTCATCAAAATCTAACCCAAGTTAGTGGGTGAGTATGCAAGTAATTATTATAGTACACTATTACCAAAGCTTCCTCTAACCACTAGACCATATCACATATTCAAAGTAAATTTAGTAAATAGATCATAAACAGTACCCATCCATTTATTAATATTTCAATCATATTTTACATACTATATAATTATTCACAAAGCCTTCATCACATTCAATAGGATTTTTCATATCCTTAGTTTACTATTGAAAATCTAGTTTTTAATTAAAATATTTAATTCTCTATATTATCATAATATTAATATCAATATCCACATCATATATCCATATCCATATCATTATATGTGATCTAAATTATCTTCATGAATTCAATCATAATTATTATATTATATCATATATATTGACTTTGAAAAACCATCACTTATATTTAAATTATTCATATCTTCACTCTATGTTGGCTCAATAATAATAACTTATCATTTATTATATATTCATAAATTCATAAAAGAGTTACTTATTCATCACTTATATTTTTCCTTTTTATCATCGAGTTCAATATTATTCTTAATTTAATAATTCATAAAATTTATTCACATTGTCTTCATGTGATATTATAATTATTTATAAAAATTTTAATTTTCTCACATCAACACAACTAAAATGAACATTATTTATTTATAAAATTAAATTATTAAAATTATCCATCAAAACAATAACTAATCTCATGGGTATAATAATTTTCATCTTATATTGACTTATCATATTAACTCACATCAAGTTATAAAAAATTCCACACATATATATAATTAATTATTATAATATTTAATTTCCTCATTAATTCACATTTTCATTAACCATGACTTTATTAATAAGTTATATATTTTGATTAATTAATTTATCTCCTCCATAATTATAATGCATCATGTGAAACTCTTAGAATATATTAATAATTCACAACATGATACCTCATCAAATATTCATAAATTTTTATGATAATTCTATATTCCATCATTTTTTTAAGATATCCTATTTAATTATCTAAAATAATTATCATAGCTAAGTCATTCCATTCTCATGTAATTATTTGTATCATAATAAGCTTATTCCTTTCATTAATAACTCATTCATATTCAATCATAATATTTTATTTCAAATTATAAAATACACTAACATTTAAAATTATTGTTAGTATAATAATAAAAATTCAATTATTTATCATCAATAATAACCATTCAATCATAAAATATTTTACTATCACAATTATAAGTTAAATTCATTATCACGACATATCCATGATACCAATATAAGTGTTAGAGATGTGGTTGAATTTAGAAAAAAGTTGATAATAGTGTATAAATATTATTTAATGAAAAATGTATAGAATTAATTACCAAAAATAACTAAAGTTATCTAAAAAGGGATTAATTAGTTATAGAATATCAAAAAGAGTCCATTTTATTTTTATGTTGAAATCTAACACCACACCCACCCCTACTCTCTACCTCTCAATATTTTTAATCAATGGGTTCTACGTGGCATGCCCATAGGCCTAAACCCATTTTCATCATTCACATCACATGTCTCCCACTCTTCTATCTTATGGAGTGATTGGATGGCATATATTATGGATCCTTTACACAACACCATATATGCATTTGTCCTTCACACTTATTTATAGTCACTTGTTGAGTGGAGAACTATCATATCAAAGATTACATAAACATCATTCTCACAGAAGCCTCCTCACCCCCCTTCTACATTGCAATCACCGAATACCATTTTTGGCCACCTGTAGTTGAATCCTAGAGAGTGGAAGTGAAATTATTCCAAAAACTATTGACGAAAAGTTCATATCATTGTGAATTTCAAAAAAAATGTAACTTTTAAACAATGAATTAATCAAAAATGTGTGAAAAGTTGAGGGAATGTGAAAATTCAGAAAATTTATCTCATTAATAGATTTAAATATGTGTGTCAGATATCTATATTATTAGAATTATTAGGATAATTTACTAATAAATTAAAAACAAAATCTCATTTAAAAAATAATTATCCATGGTTTGAAGTTGTTCTCCATTTTATCAAATTTTGATTAACATGTATCCCTAAAATACCTAAAAACAATAATTTATAAATTCAAAATATTTATATGAATATAACTATATTGTGACTTAGAATAAAAATATATATTCTATTTATCATTAACCAAAGGATTCTCTAATAAAATATTAGATATAATATTGGAATATTCAAATATTGGTCAAATAATTACCTCAATCCGTAACTAAAATTAAATGAATTAAAATTTCATTATATTTACCATCGATTAATTTTAATTATACAATAATTATATAAAAAATCTATAAAATAATTATGAGTAAGATTAAATTTTAGGGATTTAATTTTATCATTAAATGATTCCATAATCAAAGAAGCATATCTATTTCTCTATAAAATCCATAATCATCAATGAATTTTTATCCCAGTTGAGAAATCTATTTAAAAATATTCACTGTCTAGGGTTTTCATCATTTATATATCTAAATATTAATACATATAAATGTTTTAGTTTAAAAAAATTAATATATTATAATATTTGATCAAACTTTAATCGATTCCACTAAAATTTAAATAAATAGAAAAAGTTTTTAAAAACATATCCCATGGAAATTCTTAACTCAAAACTCAATGAAAAATATTTTTTCTTATTCCAAAAATTTATTTATAAGGAACTCATTATTTTACCCTTTTTGATATAAAAATATTATTTCATTTCAAAGCATTAAATAGTGTTTTTTAACATCAATAAGGCATAATTAATAAATTAGTTCATAATTGAATCTAATAAAATAAAAGTTAAAGTTATATTTAGATTAAAATATAATTCAACCTAAAATAAAACAAATATAATTACATTACCCCAAAATTAAAAAAACTACATCCTCAAAAATAAAATAATACATAATTGACCTGGTTATTGGAAACATTCTCACAAGCCCACAATTTTAAAAAGAAGAAATCTTTTATCCATATGTGAACAATTAATTTTAAATAATAAAACACGAAATATATATTTGGGAAATATAATATAAAACCTTCCTAAATCTCAAGAAAATCATTTCAAAATATGTTACCAATTTAATGAATTATCATAGATATTCCATTCAAGTAAAATCAAAATACCCAAAATTAATTAGATGAAAAAAATCATGTTTTTATAAAAGATTTACAGAACATAATTCAAAAACCAAATAAGAATTATATATTTCAATACACTCATAAATCCTATTAAAATAAAATAATCCTTAATTTCATCAAAAATCCAATAACATTGCACAAAAAAATAAAATATCAATAGATGCAATTATCACTGTAAAAAATACCTAGTTACCAAGGCAATCTCATAAATATGGGAATTAATTGGAACATAAGCAATTTGATAACATTAATATTATATTTTTTATAATTAAAGGGTTTCCTAACTAACCTTGAAAAAAAAATTTACATAACAATAATGATTTTAGATTTGGAAACTAATAACTAATGTGCCATCACATCACATGTTGAAAGATACATAATCATCTAAATTCAGGATATATATATATATATATAACTGCTTTTATTAATGTGTAATAATTTCACAAAATTTCATTGGTAATAATTTTAACATAAAAAATATATTTATGGAAACAAATTCTAATCTCCTTAATGATATTATTTTTTCATTAAATCCTTATCATTGTTTTTAACTCCTAAGAATACAATAAAGAAGTTTCAAGTTTCTCCCACGGGTTAGCTTCAATTGAGTTATTTGTCATTTTTATTTTTGGATGAGTTATAAAATAATAAATTGTATTTTTTATGTATATGTATTTTCATTAAAATAAGTTATTAGTAATAAAAATGTTGAATTCTACAAGAATAGAAATTATAGATATATATAGTTCAATCCTATAATAATCTACCAATACATTGTATAAATATATTTTTCTCTCTGTACTCACTCTATGTATAACTTACAATAATATACTACACACCTCATACTATTTAATGATGAAAACTCATGATAAAATAACAATTCATGGGCTCTTCTCCTATGAGATATGATCAATGTATTCAATAATTAGTAAACATTAGATACAAAAAATAATACACTATGATAATAAATATTAATAAAGACAATAATGTTTAATTATAAGAATAAAATTAGATTCCAATCTAATACAATATAATCAGACACCACTTCACTAAAAATTTCATTGAATTCCATTATATATGAATTAAATTTTCAATAGGGAAAAGAAACAGTTAATAGTGTGATAAGAATTTATCACTTATTGAAAAATTATAATCATTAATTTAAAACAAATTAATTTCAAATAATGAAATATTGAAATAATTAAAATTAAGTAATGTCTAGGGATATATAATTGTATTCACATTTTAGATATAGTCACTATGTTCTTAAACTATCATGGCTATGAAGTTCAATCTATCCATCATTACTTTTATACAGTCTATATGTGAAGTCTAAATTCCTCTATATAGAATGATTGCATACTCTCTATGTATAATTACTCCTATATAAAATTTTAACACATTTTATTTAAAGATATCTTAAAGGCTATAAAGTCACCTCTCTCGATTATGTTTTAAAAATATCATCCTAGATAATTGATGTTTTCTTTTTCTTCAGATCAAATCATAATGACTTGAGAATAAATCCTTTAATTTAATACACAATACCCAACCATTTATGTATCTGAACCACTATATTCCAACTTTATAAATATGTAATATATCTTTCTTGATACTTCATGACCTGATATAGAATAATGACGATCCATTTCTAGTGAATTATTTCACATAGATAGCTCAAACTATATACCTCATATTATGATGAAACCCCAAAAAAGATTTATTTAGAAGTACACAAATTAATATAATATCAATAACACTATATTTTATAATATTATATTTTATGTAATCGAATAAACTTTTTAAAGCTCCAGTTTAGATGTGGTATTTGGGATCGAGGGACATATCAAGAAAATAAATGGTAAACTTGATTTAAAGAATATCTAGATTTATATCACTATCTAAAATATGAAGGAATCTATGGTAAATATCATTTATGTGAGTGATAAAATAACTTTAAATAAAATAGTTTATACCACGTATCCAACTGAGAAAATATCCCATCATAATATGAAACAAAGTCTATATAAGGACCAATATAATATTATTTTTAATCTCATAGCTATAACAAAGTAAAATATTATATTTAAATGTTAAAAAATTCATATAATTATCAAAATAATTAAAATACCTAATCAATTATGAACTATCAATATTACATTAACATTTTCCAATGTTTGAAAACACATATATTTTTTAAATGTAATATAATAAAGGGAATATTTTTCAAATTAATATATAGTGAAATTATTAAAATATTGATCTTGATAAATTATACCGAATTGAAATATTTCTCCCCTTATGAAACTTATATTAATCAGTAAGAATCTATTTAATTGTTAATGTGAATATTTTAAATTCATTAATTCTCCTTTATTCATCTTGCTTCATATATAACCTTATTTTTTCACTTTTTTTATAAAGAAAATGTTTTCAATATTCTATTTTATGAAAGAATCATTTGAAATAACATTTTAGAAATTATTTCACTTATTCTCTAAAAAAATAAGTTGATGGTAAAATCATTATTAAAAAACCAATTGTAGTTTAAATAATCTTGTTATATCACTCATTCTTCGATTCATTTGAGAAAAAATCACATCGATTAAAAAGAATTTTAAAAAGTGTACTCTCTGAATATTTGGTTTCATAGTTTTATGTTGAAAAAAATTTCAATAGTGGAGTTTTACCTATTCAAATATAATACATGTATTAAGAGTGTCAATCCCTATGTGAAATCTCCTATAAAATTCTTCTCTATATCACTAACTCCTTTTCTAATCTTTCTCTTCTAATAAATTTGAACAAAAAGTGATTTTATTTATTTACCACCTATATTTCATATCAATATAACTTTTATTAATAATTTTTTAGTATCCACATATTTTCAATGTTTTTGGAGGTAAATTGAAAAACTATATTCTTTATTGGATATGAAAATGGTTTAGCCTATTTCTTATGTAAAGTGACCAAAAAATACCCCAAAAACTTTATTTCATCCCATAAACCAAGAAAAAGTATCCTCCCCATACTTATCTTTTAATATATATTAATTATACATAAGAGAAATGCGGGAAAGGATTTGGGGATGAAATATGGTTCCAATAAAAACCTTCATTGTATTTTTGGATTAAAAGTTGGTATAGATGTCAAGGTGGCCAAATAGTTATTTAAAGGTATTATTAAAGATAAAATGGATGCTAGAACTTTAAAACTCTCCAAATACCCAATAGTTTTATAATAGTATAATACTAAATTTAATATGCATTGACGTGTTAGAGATTTACTAAAATTGGGTTATCACATTCTATGATATCCCTGAGTCATAACTTGTAATATAGTCATGAAAATGATATTATAATTATATGTGGATGGTATATATCATAATAGATAATGGATATGGAATATTCTATATCATGTGGTTTTCCGCCTCCATGTATTCCACTCTGATTTATTTCTACTATTAATCATTAAGACAATTCGTTTATGGAAACAAAAATATATCATGATCATTTGATGCATTCAAATAATCAAAACCAAATCATAATATGTTATTATAATGTGTAATGGCTACTAAGATATAGAAATCAAGACTCCATTCCCTTCATGGAATTAATGGATTTCAAAAAGGGATGTCATCCCCATATTTAATAGATGTGATAATGTATTAACCTAAAACAGAACCCTCTTCTTCCAGGTTTACTTATTGTCATTGTGAAGAAGGTGATAACTCAAAATAGGAGATCATGGGGTCCGCTAATTATGAATGAGGATTCTAGTGGTCAAAGGAATCCTTGTGGAAGAAAGATTTTATCCTAACCTATATAAGTTAATATTATCGTGTATGATATAACAGGGTTGGATGTTAGGCACGTGAATGGTCGAATTTATAATATAAGATATCATAATTATGTTTTTTATTAGTCAAAGAGTAAAATTGGGATATATCAAAATTTATGACAGAGAGGAATCCTATGATTTTATTTTGTGTCGTAGGCTATTACAGAGATGATATAGTTGTCTACGATTGAAATCAATGTGAAAAAATAGTTTATTGTGTGGTAAAATTCTGTGATATATATCATCAAATACAACATGATATGTTAGGGTTTTACAATCTATAGTCTACCTTTACATATGGTTTAACCAATGCCAAATAGTTCTTTTTTTACAGTATTATTACTCTTTTTTATGGGAGACATCATATGTATAGTTCATTCCCCTTGGTACAAATATGACAAATGGGTCATTACACCATATGTAAGGGTCATTTCCTCATATATAAGGGTCATTCCCATTGATATATTTTCAAACATAACCGTACATTCTTATATCAATCATATATTACAGTTCCCTATCTATCATAAAATATTATAAATCCATAAAGTGTAAATAAAATTACGTTTTTTCTAAAACATATTATAGTTTATAATTTTTTTTATAAATGGTAAGTGTTAGGAATTGTAAATAAGATTTTTCCAAGCCTAAATAAAATATGAAATGTTATTATTTATATCTCATGTTTACAAAATAAATAAATTGTTTATTTATTTGTTTATTACTTTACAATATTTATGTTTATAAAATTTTTATGAAATTTTTATATAATTTATGCTTTAATTTATGTGAAATGATTCTTCTAATAAATTATAATTTCATTAATTAATTGTTTGGTATGGATATATAAGATTTAGTTTCCACCTACCTTGACATAAATTTGTAATTAATGTTTATATATTTTATTTAGTTGATTAATATATTTTATATATTCTAGGTATTATAGTTATAATGATTTATATTCTCTATTGAGTAAAGTATCCCTGGGTAGATGACCTCTATGTCTAACTTTCAACAAGAATGGATTCTTATACTTTATTCTAGAAAGGTAGACGTAGGATATCTATGGCCACATGATTACTCATGTGAAGATTATCAGTTTTTTATAATTCTGAAAATTTATAAGAAAAGTTTATAGTCCTATGGAAAAATATTTATTTTGATTTTTATAAATATATATAGCTTCTATTTATGGGTGAGTAAAAAAGTGTGGGTTGTGTAAAGAGATAGACATTACGATGTTGTGGAAATATTAATTTGGTGGATCAATGTTGGATTCCAAAACTAAAACTTTATAAGAATGCATACGTAAAGTAATATAATAATAGATAATAAATATATTATGAGATACAATAATGTTGAATTTATTATGCATGTGTTGTATATTAAATTAGAGAGACTATAAAGGAAGATATATCAAAATATTAAGTGTGAGATTTCATCCAAAGAATAAATATTCATTAACATGATCATTCAGTACGTGTGAGCCCAACCATTTGATGCCCATTGATTAGCCTATGTAAGGAATGAAAGTAACAGGGTGAACATAATTCTTACGATCATTAATATTAGTGTTTTTTGTTGGTTATAATTAACTAGGAAACCTTAACTATTATGATACAAGAGGAATAAAGTTGGGTGAATCCATATGATGGATTTGGGAAAAGAGTTATCCACTCAACTATACTTGATTAATATATGTTATGATTGAAAATATTTTATGCCAAATATAGTCATGGAATGTTAACCTGACACTCGGTGTAAGTCATGATCAAATATCAGTCTTACCTCACTAAATGCATATGTTGTATGGACTAATTTTTGTGTGTGTGAGTACATTCATTAAAATTCTATGATGAAAATAATTGAATTGTGATACTCATATCTATAAATGTCTTTCTGCTAGATTATGGAATGCATCATATATATCATTTTATGATATCTTATTGAAATAACCTATAAACCTATTCTAGATTGGCCTTTAAGGTCATGAATTTTTTTCAAAGTGGATCATTGAAATCATGTGAATGTAAATGTTATAGATATCAATTTCTCTAACTCTAACTAAATGGTATTATATATTGAGTGTTAATTACACATTTGGGTTGAAAAAAGAAACGTAAAATTTATACGGAAATGATATATATGTTGTAAATAAAGAAATATTTTCTTCATTGGAATTAAGAACTTATGATCTATGTCAACCTAGAAGATTAGTTATGGAATTGGAGAAATATTATTATATTCACACTACAAAAAAATTAATTGCATATCTATTTTTGGAAAATATGTGCTTCTCATTAATTATTAAAACAAGATCTATTATGTAATGGCCCAGACCACTCTGCACCATTCCGTTGTCAAAAAAGAAGGTCGAGAAGTGTTCTAGAGGGTAAAATGGACTTTTCCCACACATTCTAGAATTTTGAAACTACAGGCCGTGTAGTTTGAGTACACGTCGTGTAACCCCTTTCCAGGTATACCCCGTGTCACAGGCTGTGTCCTCGCCATGTGAGGTAAATGAGTACACTCCGTGTACTGTAACTACACACCGTGTACAACCTATCTGGGTATACCCCGTGTTGAAGGTTGTGTCCTTGCTGTGTGGAATAATGGGTGCACGCCGTGTGTCCAATACTACACGTCGTGTAGTCCTTCCCCGCATACGCGTTACTAGTCAACGGCTTTGTTCTATTTTGGATTGGTGTCCTTGTTGTGTTCAATAAATGGCTACACGCTGTGTGTCCAAACTACACGCCGTGTAGTCCCTCCCCGCCTTTGCGTTGCCCTCTAACCGTGTGTTGACCAATCAATAGTTGTAGAGCCGTGTTGGAAGACGCGTGGAGACCGTGCGAAATAACTGAGTACACACCATGTACCATAAAGTACACACCATGTACTTTTTCTTTTCTTGCCTATAAAAGGAGGGGTCCCCTCCACCATTCAACTCACCCCTCTCCTCCCCTTTCCTCTGAGCAGAGTTCTCCCAAGAGACTCGAAGGCTCTTTCTTCCATAACTTCTTCATCCGAGCTCCGATTTACGATCCGTCGGTGGCCATGGGATAGTAACGACGAGACAGAACATCCGAGCCTAGGTCCATTGTCTTTCCATTGGCCTTTCCTTTCCGACATCCACCTGAGGTGGTTTTTTCGGGACCCGATAGAAGTGACGGACGTCGACGAACGTCTTCTACGGTTGTTCCGGGGGAGCGTTGTGATCTGAACCTATTGAGGTAGGGATCTTACCTTTGTCTCTCTTAATTTGTCCATCATGTGGGGTGGGTATCCTCTTGTTTTTATGAGAAACAGTTGAACCATTAAATAAAGATAATGACTGGTTAAAGAACGGGGATGGAGAAGTTGTTATGTTTAACTTTGCTTATCCTTTTGATATGTTCCGGACCTCTCCGGCCCAGTCGTTTTTCAAAAAATAAGGTCATGAAGTGTTCTGGATGGTAAAATGGACTTTTCCCACACTTTCCAGAATTTTGAAACTACACGCCGTGTAGTTTGAGTACACGCCGTGTACCCCCTTTCCGGGTATACCCCGTGTCACAGGTCGTGTCCTCGCCGTGTGAAGTAAATGAGTACATGCCATGTAGTGCAACTACACACCATGTACCAACTTGTCGGTTATACCCTGTGTTGAAGGTCGTGTCCTTGCTGTGTGGAATAATTGGTGCACGCCCTGTGTCCAATACTACACGCTGTGTAGTCCTTCCCCGTGTATGTGTTACCAGTCAACGACCGTGTGCCATGTTGGAGCCGTGTCCTTGCCGTGTGCAATAAATGGGTACACGCCATGTGTCAAAACTACACATCTTGTTGTACCTCACTGCGTATGTGTTACCCTCAAACCGTGTGTTGACCAGTCAACGGCCACAGAGCTGTGTTGGAAGTCGCGTGGAGACCGTGTGAAATAACTGAGTACACACCGCGTACCATAAAGTACGCACCATGTACTTTTTCTTTTCTCACCTTTAAAAGGAGGGGTCCCCTCATCCTTTCATCTCACCCCTCTCCTCCTCTTTCCTCTGAGCAGAGTTCCCCCAAGAGACTCGAAGAATCTTTCAGCTATAACATCTTCGTCCAAGCTCTGATTTACGATCCGTTAGTAGCCACGGGATCGTAACGTTGAGGTGGAACTTCCGAGCCTGGGTCCATTGTCTTTCCATCGGCCTTTCCTTTCCGACTTCCACCCTAGGAGGTTTTTCCGGGACACGACAGAGGTGATGGACACCGACGAACGTCTTCTAAGGTTGATTCGGGGGGCACTGTGATTAGAACCTGTTGAGGTAGGGATCTTACCGTTGTCTCTCTAATTTTTTCATCATGCGTGGTGGGTATGCTCTTGTTTTTATGAGAAACAGTAGAACCATTAAATAAAGATAATAACTGGTTAAAGAACGTGGATGGGGAAGTTGATATTTTTATCTTTTCTTATCCATTTGATATTTTATGAATTGAATAGGCTTATGCCAACTAAAAATCACGGTCATTGGGGGACTTTTCTTGCGCAATTAAATTTTGCCCTATCTTTCTAGACAGCTTTTGTGGATGGAAATTTATGGAATGTGGAAATGGGTTAATAACATAAAGTTGGCTGTTTAAAATCTGGAACCCTTGTGTGATCACCCCGGCTGAACAAAATGGAATAATGAACATATGGGTGTTGGCTTGGTTACGTGGAATGTGATGGGGGTGTTTTGTGGGTTGTTGTGGATAGGGTGAGCAGCGGGGTTGCGGTTGGCTTGGTTGTGGGTTGGTGTAAATGCTATTTTGGTGACGGGCAGCAGGGCTGCAATAAGTGGTATTAAAGGGATAATGATGTACGGTGTAGTTGGGGTTATGGCAGTTGGTAGCGGGGCTGCAGGGATGGGTTTGAATGTGAACAGACAGTGTGTTGTGAATAATAAATAAAAAAGTGGAAGATTTAATAAATGGTGGGTCATGGTAACAGAACGGAATTAATAATCAATGGGTTGGTTTGTTGATAAGAAGGGATTGGTTGTGCTGCTTGTGTTTTCCTAACTTGATTTGTGGATGGAAGGGATATGTTTACGAACGATTGATGTGGTTGATTGTGGATATTTGACCAATAGTTGAGGAACTAAATCAACTAATTCTGCAGAAATGTGAAAACATAAATGGTGTTGGGTTTGTTTGTTGTATGCATGCTTCGTAGTAGTGGTGTCGAGGCACGTGCTCGGTTTCTATGTTTGGAAGCCATAGGTTGGGTTGTGTGTTTGGTATACATATACATATATATCTGAATCTTTTGTGTTTTATCGCACCCCACCCATGTTGAGCACTTAGTGCCGAACACTCCCATTTTATGGGAGAGGGTGTTATCCCCTTAGATACTAGCTCCTTACTGCTACTTCTCCCTAGGCTGTGATGGCTTGAGGTGACCTTACACCTAAGACTCGTTGGGTAGGTTTCGATTGGGGTGGATTTAGCCCAAAACTCTTTGGGTAGGTTCTATTATTTCCCAAGAATCATCGGGATGAGGCCCAGGTGTGTGTGGGCGGGATACGTGGTTGTGACGCCCAGGTGTGTGCGGGCATGATACGTGGTTGTGAGGCCTAGGTGTGTGCGGGCGGGATATGTAGGTGTGAGGCCCAGGTGTGTGCGGGCGAGATACATGGTTGTGAGGCCCACGTGTGTGTGGGCATGATACGTGGTGGTGAGGCCCAGGTGTGTGTGGTCGGGGAGAGTGTGGCAGCGTCAGGACGTTCGTCGTTAGGAAGAGAAGATAACTAAAGGGAAATGGTGTGGGGTTCCCTATACTCTTGTTCTTATATACTACTACCTGTTGTGATTGGGTTTTGGTGAGTGTGGCTGGTGAGGTTGGGTGGATAGAATTCTTTTCTAGGTTTCTTCTGTTATTCTGACGGGACATTAGGATGTCTCCCCACTTGGGCATGAGAGAATTAGGTTTCCCTGCTGTGTATACTTGTATGCTCTCCCTACGTTTACATTCAAGTTTCCAGGAGGACTACCAGGGTTGTGCGGGACCCTACTAGTCAGACAGTCGGAGTTGTTGCTATTGTTGTACTCTTGTTTCTTTTGGTATTGTACTTTGATCTTTCTTGTACTTGTACCTTGTTATAAAATTGTTTAAACATGCATGTGGGCTTGGCTTCAGTTTATTTCTATACACTTGATCTTTTCCTTTTTGGTGGTTTACTTTTCCTATTTCCCAATCCTAAATAACTAAAAAGGGTAATGCCTCCCATATTTTTGAAAACTCATACCCTTGTTTCTAGTCGCCACCCCGAGGCCTACTGGAGGCGGGACTCGGGGGGTCATTATCTCCCTTTCACCATTCCCAGCTCAGGAGGGGCATCATTTGTGGGAGGGGGTCATGACAGAATGGTATCAGATGCAGGTTGTTGAGAGATAGGATGGAGTATGGAGTTAGGAACAATGAGGATTGCATGGGATGGTAGGGCATCAATGTTAGTTAATCTTGGTGTGTGAAATAGGCCAGGGAATACCGGCTAGGACACAGGATTTTAGGGCCCCCCGTGATCTGATGCAAGGACTCTGAGCCTACCAAACGATTGAGTGACACTACATTGATTACAGGGTAGAGACCCTAGGGAAGGTTTATGCATCATCATGATTGTGTTTTACTGGATTTGGGTGCTCTGGGAAAGAAATTGATATAAAATGATAAAATAAAACCTTGAGATTTTCCTTACTACTTGGGCTTATGTGATCCTTGTTTACCATACAACTATGGAACCTGGACGTCGTCCCCGGGTGTCTCAGACGGCCGAGGCCCATCAGATTCAGGTGGTCTATCAGTTGAGGATTGACCGAGAGGAGGAAGATATCCAGTGGCAGAATTCTCTCCATTCTTTTTCAGCAACAGACCCTCAAGAAGTACGAGGGTAGTACTTCGGATACGGAGACGGAGGGGTGGCTTGAGGAGCAAGGTGTCGCTTTTACCTTGATCCATGATCCGAGGGAGTACTGGGTTCCCCTATTAGTCAGTCAGCTGAGAGGCGCAGCACGAAAGTGGTGGACGCTCTACCTCAGAGAGAGGATAGAGGCAGAGGTTCCATGGGCTAACTATGAGAAAGAATTCCGAGAGGAATTCCTTTCTTCCATGATCAAGGTGGAGAAGCGGTAGGAGTTACTCTCCCATTAGCAGGGGAGTATGTCGGTATGAGAGCTGGGGATCAAGTTCAAGGATCTCTTGCGCATTTCTCCGGATCTCTTTCTGGATGAGGAGTCTCGGGCGAGATGTTTGGAGGAGGCGCTTCGTGCTTTGCTCCAGTATGTTGTCAACCCCTTCACTCATCCGACATACTTGGCGGTATAGAAGAAGGAAGAGGTTGTAGAGAGGATGCACTTGCTGGGAGGTGCACCCCGAGAGGGGATCTAGCTGGGCTCATCGAAGGGGAAGGCAGTCAGCAGTAGGTCTCCTACGACAGGACATTCCAGGTTCAGGCCGGTGGGGAGCAGGCCCTAGCAGTTCCAGTTCAGATCTTCTGGTCCTCGTCCCTTTTTCATGAGCCCAGGACCGAAGTGTTTTGCTTTTGGAGGTTTCAGGCATGTTCAGAGTCGGTGGTCGACCCGAGCTCAGTACGGTGGAGGTGGGAAGGATTAGCGCCCACCTTAGCAGCACCAGTTGCCAGCGAGGCCCTTCCAGCAGCAGCAGGACAATACTCCTCTGAGGGCAGACTTTGCGGGAGGGAACCGACCTCAAGGTCCTCCTCAAGGACCTCGACCAGGGCGTGGTCGGGGAGGTGGACGAAATCAAAGAGGCAGAGGAGCTGGGCATGGACAGTTGCACGCAACAGAGTTGACAGCTCAGGCAGTACTAAAGGTGGTGTGAGGTACGATTTGTTTGTTCAGCACTCTTGTTTTTACTTTGTTCGATTTGGGAGCTTCACACTCCTTTGTTGCAACTGGTCTAGACCATGATTTGGGACTAGATGTAGAGAGACTTTCCGTACCACTGGTACTGAGTACACCGGTTGGAGGCCAAACCAGCATATATTGTGTTTGCCGGGGATGTGGGCTGATGTTGGGACCACACCGATCTAGTAGGGACCTCTTCTATTACAGATTCAGCCATACGATTTCATCTTATGCATCGACTGGTTGTTTTAAGTTAGTTCCGTTATCTACTTCTTCTGGAGAAGAGTCATGTTCTCTGACATAGATGGGAAACACATATCTTTTGTTGGAGACAGGAGCTATCAGGTGGGAAGCCGGCATGTGAAACCTCTCCTTTCCTTGTTAGGTGGGCTATCAGTGGTTACAGCTGATATAGAGATGATGGATGTCCCAGAGGTTGTTGGGTATTTCCTCGATGTTTTCCTGAGGAGGTTGTGACTCTACCCCCCCCCCCCAACGTAACGTTGAGTTCGGGATAGACTAACAACCTGGTGCCCGTCCGATTTCGATGGCCCCTTATCGGATGGGACCTTCGGAGTTGTGGGAGTTGCGGATTCAGATTGATGAACTGATGGAGAAAGGTTTTGTTCAACCCAGCATATCGCCATGGGGTGCTCCGATTTTGTTCATGAAGAAGGCAGATGGTGGTCTCAGGCTATGCATAGACTACCGAAGGTTGAACCAGGTAACGACCAAGAACCGCTACCCCCTCACAAGGATATATGATCTCTTTGACCAACTGAGGGGAGTAGGTTGGTTTTCCAAGATTGATCTATGATCTAGATATCATCAGCTAAGTGTAAAGGACAGTGACATCTCGAAGATGGCCTTCCGGTGCAGGTATGGGCACTTTGAGTTTATAGTGATGTCGTTTGGAGTTATGAATGCACCGGCTGTGTTCATGGGACTTATGAACATTGTATTCCGAGCGTTTCTGGACTGGTTCGTCATTGTGTTTATCGATGACATTCTGATCTACTCAAGATCAGTAGAGGAGAACGTTGAGCCTCTCAGGGCAGTCTCGGAAGTCCTTCCACACCACCAGCTTTATGGAAAATTGACTAAGTGTATGTTCTTGATGCAAGAAGTACACTTTCATGGGCACGTAGTGTCTCAGCATAGAGTGTTAGTGGACCTGTCGAAGGTGGAGGCAGTTGTTTCTTGGGCGGAACCCAGGTGCATGGTGGAAGTTCGTAGTTTCCTGGGGTTGGCAGGTTACTATCGCAGGTTCGTTTAGGACATCTCTCAAGTTGCTGATCCATTGACAACTTTGAATAGGAAGAACCTGCTCTTCCTATGGAGCGAGCAATGCCAGAATATTTCGACTACCTGAAAGAGAATTTGGTCAGTGCTCCCATACTCAGGTTTGTAGAGGAAGGGTTATTGTATGAGGTGTTTTGTGATTCTTCTGGTCGTGGTCTAGGGTGTGTGCTGATGTAGATGAAGGGAGTGATCTGTTATGGGTCTAGGCATTTATGAGTGTAACTATTCCACCCATGACCTAGAGCATGCAGAAGTAGTGTTCGCACTAAAGTTGTGGCGACATTACCACTTTGGGGAGCGCTTTGTGGTCTTCTCAGATCACAAGATCCTACGTTATATCTTCTCCCAGCGTGACCTAAACCTATAGCAGTGATGGTGGGTCAAGCTTCTCCAAGACTATGACTTTGAGATCTCTTACACTGAAGGTAAGGGAAACGTTGTGGCTGATGCCCTGAGCAGGAAGTCGCATCTGGAAGTAGTTTAGGAATCCACTAATACTTGGAGGGTGATAGGAGAGTTGGCTACCTTGCACTTGGATTCTAGGGTATATGGTGTTAGAGGTTGTTTGTTTCAGATGACGGTGAAGTCCTCCTTATTGCAGCAGGTGGAAGAGTCTCAGTGGGGGGACTCCGAGGCAGAAGTGATGCGGGATCGTGTCGATCAGGGGAGCGCTCCAGAAGGATGGTCAGAGGACAACCGACATCAGATGCTTTTCCATGGAAGGTTGTTTGTCCCGGAGATAGTGCGTGAGGGAGTTCTCCGTGAGTTCCATAGCTCAGCCTTGGAGGTACATCCAGGAGTTTCGAAAATGTACTGAGGCCTGAGGGAATAGTTTTTGTGGCCCGGGGTGAAACGGGTAGTGGCGAAGTTTGTGGCTAAATTCCTATTGTGTTAGGAAGTGAAGAATGAACACCGTGTTCCTAGTGATTTGTTGCATCCTTTAGATGTACTCGAGTGGAAGTGGGATAACATCTCAATAAATAGAGAACGTTGTGTGTCTATTTGGATGCATATATAACTGTACATCATCCCTGATAATCATCGAATATGAAATGTCTTGTTGAAGATCATCAGACCATCAAACCAAATGATAATGAGAATTTTCATCATCCACAAATCATATCTATTAAGAATGAAATGAGAATAAATTCAAAGAATAATAAAAACTACATAGTGATGTGTGTACGTGTGAAAGGGAGAAGGCTTGTGTATAGGGACTGGTGGGGTATCTCATGGGAGGAGGTGTACAACTCAAATGTTTCACAGCAAGATAGATCATGTGAGGTGGCAGTCTGTGAAGGTAATAAGGCTTTATTCTGAACCACGATGGATTTGGAGGGGAGTGAGTGTAATTTCAGAACCCATCTATAAGTGGATAGATTAGGGATATGAGACTATGGTGGAGATGAACCACAATTTTTTATTAAAATATTAATCCCACATTCTGATTGACCTAATCATTTTCAGATATAGGTATGACAACCTTCTCATATTCCCTTTCACCTCCTTTCAATTAATTTTCACATATCACAGCTTCTCAAAAAATAATTTTTTTGGTTTTTCTTATATTTCTCTTCTAATATTTCGAAATCCCAGATCCTTGATGTCGTAGATTTATTAAGGTCAATAAATAATTCTAGATCCTCTGGTTTATTTTCATCTATCTTTTTTATCATTTCATTAAAATCATCATGGGGTATATTCTTCTGATACTATTGTTTCATTGTTGGAGAGGTATCATACATCATCTTCTCTTTATTTTCATCCTTTTCTGACTACATTTTTAGATCTAACTTTAATGAAGCAACATTGAATTTCTCAACAAAATTCTTTGATTTTTTATAAAATTACATCTCAATCATGTTCATCATATCATCACTAATAAATGAAATCTTTCCTCTCATCGAATATGACTTTTCCCACATTAAAGATCTCCACACTCTTTTCTACCAAATTACATTCAAAATCCAAAAACATAATGGTATTTTATTTGATATAATATGTTTTTATACTATATAATTTGAGAATGAGAAACTTCACAACATTAATGTTCCTCATGTTAAAAAAATCCAATAAAAATCATCTGATACATTTGAAGTGTCTATGTCCCCTTTTATCAAAATTAGAATGCCTTTCATCTACATTGATAAAACTCTTTTATCAAATATCATGTGTGTTAATTTTTAACTATTTTTATTAAGAAACCAATGAATATATATCTCTTATCTTGTTAGAACTTCCAATATTATTTGGTATCTTGTGAGATGGATAACATGGCTCTCCTTATGATGGATGTCCAACAAAGTCTGCAAGATTCTTATATGACACCTTATAACATTTAATATATTATGGAAAAGAAATTTTTTCTTTCTCATCTTCTTTCAAAATCTAAAAATATGCATAGAATTCATGAACTAGATTAGGATAAAAGAGATCAAAATATTTTTCGAGTTTCTCTACAAAAATGGACTCCCATCATGAAAATGTTATTATATTTGTCTATGTGGAATCATATTTATCATAACATGATATTTCTATCAACCTATTCTTGAATATGAACCATTTATAAAAATCATCCTTGGTATTCATAGTATCTGAAACTTATACCAAGAAACTGATGAAAAGGTAATCTTTCGAACAATGTAATTTTAAGAGTGCAGGAAGTCGAGGTGCAAAAATCTGAACAACTAATGTGGGACATGAGGGGGACCCTCCTTTATATACACACATGGGTTGATAGTTAATATTACATAAGATAATAAAAGGTATAAAATCAAAATATTTTATTATGATAGTCATGATTCATCAAAAGAATGTTTTTTTAAATGGGCTCTAATTGTTTTTAAAACATTCATCAAATTAAGAAAACATCTAATCAGATATTTTTTTTTAAAAAAAGGAATATATGATTGTTTTTAAAATAATAAAATAAAAAATATCTATTAAAATAATAACATAATGTGATAGTGAAAAAAAATAAATGTATAGAAGTGTACCTTTCAGAGTAGAAAGTGGATCGGTGTGATTACTTTTAATTTTTAGTTTTTTTTATTACGATAGTTTTATAAATAATTAATAGGACATTAGTTATATAAAAAAATTATTAAAATATTTTTTAATTGAAAACTAGTCATGATAGTTTTATAAATAATACTAAATATGATAGATTTTAAAATAGAATCTCATTATAGTAAAACTAATCATGAATTATTTGAAAAAAAATCTAATTAATAAAACTTTTTAAATTTTGAAAAGTTCTTAGAAAAACTTGTGATCGAAAATTTTGGAATATTTTATAGTCTGGAAAATAGTTTGGCCAATTCGACTATAATATATTTTTTAATACTTGATTTCGGAATACTCAAAAGATAAGAAATTTACTTAAATATAAAAATTTAGAAAACTAAATGTTTTTCTTGAGAAAATACATATGCACTTCCCATAAAAGAAAGAGTAGATTAATGTTACGAGATTGGTAAAAAAAGAATATATGAATGAATATGATATGTTTATCATTCCTACATTATGATGAATATATTCCAATACATATAGAGTAAGAGGTTTGGTAAAATTATAATTAAGTTGATCATGTTTTTTGATAAATTGTAAAACAATATCTTTTTTATAATTTTCTCCAGAAGTTACTTTTTCACATATCATTTTGATTATTTTAATGAAGAAGTCATTGTTTCTAGTCATATTACTAGAATATAAACTATCCATGTACCATTTATTCTTTTTCTGGTACTATATTTTATTTACTAAAGAAAAAATTAGACTTTCCCCACCCAAACCTTATTGGGTATGGTAATGTTAGAAAACAAAACATCAGGAATCTAATTTTTTTAAAAAATATATTTTGTGAAAACTAGATATTGAACTTTATTTAATTATTTTTTTCCTAGTGCCCAAAACATTGTAACTTTGTAAAAAATGTTTAACTTTTAGAAACAGAGAAATTATTTATGAAAACAAGTTTTCTATTTGTAAAACCCATTCTGGTACTATTACTATGTAGTATAATTATTTTGTACATTTTCTCAAAATTTTCTCTACCAGTGGTAATGTCTGATAAATGTTTTCTTAAACAAGAAATTTCATATTTTAGTTTTAAAACTAAAGTTTTATGCTCATTAGTATTAGTTTTATAACTACATTTTCTTTCTAAAACATTTTTCTCAAAAAATAAAATATTAAAATATTTTGAAACTGTTTATTTTTCAAAAATATTTTTCTCAAGATCTTTATAATGATCATATATTTAATTTGTAAAAAACGTAATCCTTTAATCAGCATTATAAATTCAGGCCTTAGCATTATCATTTTTTTTGAATTTTACAATTCTCATTTTTGAAATGTTTTGACAAACAAGAAGCTTCACCACAAGTATGTATGGAATTGTCTTCTTCTGAGGAAGATTATTTATTAAAAGATGTAGAATTTTTCTCAGCATGATAATTTTCACTTAGATAAATATTAATAATATTATCATCTGTTCATACATTACCTATCAAACAATGATTTACCATGGGTAAATTTCCTAAAATTCCTATGTTACTCTGTCCAGAACATTCATTCTATGAAGAAATATCTGATGAATCACCTATAATTGAACTCTATGTGTCGGATGATTTCAAAACATTCTTGTGTTTGGTTTTATGATACTTATTAATATTTCTTTATGAATTCATTTATTTCAGGTATGTCATCTTTATCTTTATTTTTGGATAATCTATTTGGATATGTCCAGCTTTATTACCTTCCTAACAAGAGACTACATCTTTCTTATCACATTTTTTCTTATGACCTTTTTTTAATGATATTGAAAATATTTATTTCCAAATATAATATTCATCCTTATACCTAGTTTTTCTAACTTTTTATAACAATATTCATAAGTATTATAATTATATTGAACAAAAGCATTCTTCTTTTTGAATATTTAAAATCATTCTAGGTAGTTTGAGTTTTCGAAGGAATATCCGTAGTAGAAAAAGAAACAATTCCATTTTTTCTTCTTTTCATTCCCAGTATCTCTCTTGATTCTACCTGTATACCGCATAAGAGTTCCAAAAATATCATAAAGTTTAATATTATCCAAATTCTCTAATTTATAGTTGTTATTTTTTATTCATAGTCATTTTTATGATATATATAATCATTTCAAAAATTATCTAATTATCATGAAATTTTTACCTAATATATTGTAAACTATTTATAATTTTCATGAACCTTTAGTGAATATTTGAAACTATCTCTCCGGGTATGAAATAAAAATCCTACTAGTCTAACCTAAGAATTACTCTCCTTATCTCTATAACATTAGCAATTCTAATGTGTGTGACCGCAAGATTATTCCAAATAATATTATCTATATCACATGAACATATCTGACTATAAATTATCCTTATCTAGGAACAAAACAATATATTCACTACTCTATAGTTTATATGATACTCTTTTATTTCTTGATGAGTAAAATATTTAAATTCTTTATCAATAAATCTGTAATTTCTAGTCAATATTAAGAAATTAGCAAATCCAGTACTGATAAAAATTTTTTTCATCCTATCTATTCAGTACTCACAATCAACACTATCAATGATAGGAGGCCTGTTTGGATTCAAATTATCTAGAGAACAAATATTTAGACCTACCATCTTAAAAAAAATTCATAGATACACATTAGTCTAATAGAGTTTATTAGAGAACTGTTTATGGAAAAACTTAATAAAAAAATTAGTCGATATATGAAAGAAAAAAATCACCATATATAAGCTATAGACACTAATTCTAATACTAATTGTAGGATCAATATAAATTTAGAACTAATTATAATATTGACATATTTAGATTAAATGGATATAATTACAATATGGATTGAATTTTAGTTTAAAAACAAAGTTTAATAATTTTAAACTATGAAAAAAATACTCCTAAAGAAAGTTTATTAAACTTAATCCCAGACTGATTAACAAAGTCACATAATCAAATTCTAAATTAATATTATTATATAAGTGTTTAAAAGATTGGTATCATGATGGATCCCATTAATCAAAATATATTTATCATAATAAGAGTAATAACGATTACAAATCAATATAGAATAATGAATACAATGAACCACATTCTATTATATATAAAGTGGAATGGAATCTTATACAAACAGGAAATTAAATAGCTATGTAAAAGTATGAATGAATGACATGATATATTCAGAAATGAACTCTTTTAACCTTATGATGAAGGTAGTAAATGGCCTAGACTGAAGGTATCCACTATTTTATATTTATAGTAATGTTTTTCTTTCCTTTATAAGAAATCATTCGATATAAAAATCAGATTAGTTCTATCTTCATATCCCTAGAAGATGTTGATATTATGATCATATTCCCTATTTTACTATCCTTATAAGCCCACTAGAAGAATATCGATGATTTTATTCCAATCCTCAGAAGCCCTCAATCTAATGGATCAGATTTACCATATTCGTATTCCTTGAATCCCCTGATCATAACATTGATTGGATACAAGTAAAAATACCAAAGGTCTTAAGGAATCAACCTAAAAAAGATTCTTTAAGAATATAACTCCCTAAAGAAATAAATATACTAAGAATAGTTAGTTTACGCTATTTATTCTTGTCAAATATTGAGATTGAATGTAATTAATCATATATCACTAATGTTACACTCTCTCAACTCTTAAAATTACTCTATATATACAGGTTATCTCTCAATGGTCATATATCCAGGTTTGTCAGAACGACCTTAGACACCTTTCACTTGATAGCTCATCAAAACTAAATGTCTGATATCATATTAGTTAAAACCATTATAGTTTCAAAGATATTCATTATAATTTAAATTATTATTATGTATTCTAATTAGAAATATAGGTCATTCTAATGTAATTTATAAAAATATCAATATAATAATTTATATAAGTGTTAGTACGACTTTATTAGTACCGATATCAGTCTGATTGCCGTGAATTTTGTCAGTATAATATTAATGACTAAACTATATCATTTGGTATGAAAAAGTTGAGCCTGATAATCATACTCATAATCATTATGATAATCATAATGTAGAATTTATTTTTTATATTAATAATAATTTAGAGATTATTCTATATATGTTAAAAATAATGTTTTCTGCAAAAATATACTAAAACACTTGGGAAATTAAAATATAGTAAAGATGTTTTAATCAACTATTGTGATTTCCGAAACTAATGGAATAGAAAATTGATAATTAAAACCTCTGACTCAATAAAGACACTATTTAATTCGGGATCACAAACTTAATAGAGATAAACTTTTACTATTCATATAAATTATAGAACAACTTGATGATATTTTTACTAAACACCTTAGTTCTAATATATATGAATATATTAAAAACAATCATATAATGATCAATGTAAATTAATCATTCATATATAATTTCTTTTTTACCATTAACCATATTTTAATACACATATTTCATTTGGAGAGTACACATATCTTTTTTTTTCAAAAATGTTTATTTTTTTCTTAACAAAATTCAGTTTTCTAAATTGTTAGTTTCTCTGACTAGTTTTTATTGTAATTATCATTATTAACTCAAACATTTATAAATCTTTCAGATAAATAATTCTTAAATAATTTTTTATACACAGAAATGTTTATAAATTTTTTGTAGTGAAAATTTTTTACAAACATTTATTGATTATGAATAAACTGTCACAATTAGTTTTTTTTAAAACAATCATAATTTGGTTTCTTTTTGAAATTATATTTATCATTATTAATTTAAAAACAATATTAATGCATTTTTAAAACCATTATAATAATTTTTACAAAATAAAACTATCATAATTTGACTTTATTATAAAATTATAGTAATATATTTATTTTATAAAAAATTGAGAAGAACAGGTTAATCATACCGATTAAACTTCTACTATTAAAGGTACTCTTCTATAATTTTAGTTTTTTTACTATTTAATTATTTTAGATTATTATATTTTTATTGTTATTATTTATTTGACAAAAATTGATTTGTTTTTTAATTTTGAAAAGTTTCCCTAATCTGAGTGATTCTCAAAACAATTTGTTTTAAAAATTGATAGTTCAAATAATCATTTAAAACTGTCTTCGATTAAATATCGATCATTATATCATAAGTTATTATAATTATAATAGTTGATTTGAATATATAATTTGAACCATCACCATGAGTGCCTACAAAAGGGAGGGACTACGCTTGTCCCAAATTTTCTTTTAGGAATTTTTTGAAGACTCTTACCATACTTCAATGATTTTTGTTCACTTGTTTTGATTACATCTTATTTCTTATCCAAGTTACCATTATGATGAATATAAAAGAAGATTATAAAAAATGGTATGTTTACAAGGAAATAATTATTGAAATAATATGGTTTGATAAGATATATTCAACTCTCAAAATGATTATTTCATTTCAGGGTTGGGAGTCTATTTTAGTATAGAATTCAGATAAATATTTTGATATTTAATTTCCTGATATAGTTAGAGAGTATAATTATTTTTTTAAATTCATTAAATAATATGGAAAAAATATTTTTTCCTTTACCATGTTTTGGGAAATATATATATTATCCCTTAAAAGAGAAGCATACATTTTTTTTGTTCTTCTTATGGTGAATCATTTTTACTCTCCAATAAATTACCAAATAGAATTGTAATTTTCAATAAAAATGAGGCAGATGATTCTCTTCTAAATTTATATGAATAATTAAGAAAAGTTAACATATGACACTAGATAATAGAATTATTTCCTTATGAATAAAATGATATATTATCCCTAGTAAAGGTGATAGGGATACATTGAAAGTGACTAATATTTTCGTTCTTGGTTATTTGGTCAACATGAGAAAAACTAATTTTGTGATTTTTATTTCCATTAAAGTGGAGAATATCAAAATAAATCTAATAAAGCCAAAGATTATTATGTTTCCAACATTCATTATCTAAAAAAAATTGAAATTTATGATGCAATTTAATATTGAGAATAAATAGTACCCAATCATAGAGAAGATATATTTAATTGTTGAAGATACAATGTCGAGGAAAATGTTGGTTTTTAATTCAAAATAAATGATGTTTGTTGAACAATTTTATGGGAATAAATCTGATTACCAGCCATCAAATAAAATTGACGAAGATTAGAATAAGAGAAAATGTGAAACATATTATCCGTTAAAACAAAATAAAGAAAATAGAATTACTAATGATGAGTTGAAAAAGTATATATTACATTAAAGGAAGATAAAATAATCAAGGATTATTTTTAGAGGCAGTCTTCATTGGAAGAAAAGATCACAATGCTAGAGAATGATCAACATGTGTTTAAAACAATGAAGTTCTTCCTGAAGAACCTTATGAATAAATATTAATCATTTGTTTTGAAATTTCAATGTATTTTTAATTAAAAATTGAATTGTTGATGAACATAATTATCTTTTCAGCCAAAACACTTGTTCATGATTGTTTACCAATTACGAATGGAAATATATTCTTTCATAATATTCATGGATGAATAGTTAGTTAAGTATTTTTTTTATTTTTTAGCTAACTTTTTAGGAAACTATGAACTCTTTCCCATTCCTTATATATAAAAAAAAGAGAAATGATTTAAAAATGGGGGAGAATGACTTCTAAAATGGGATAAGGCTTTATGAAACAGGAAGAGAATATATTATAAAGGAGGGTATGTTATATTTAGGGGGATATGTGTTCATTAAAGATGAGAAGTATTCAGAGGTGGTGACGCTAAATAATTTTTATCACATTATAAGGGAATTATATACGTAGGGGGAGTTGTAATGAATACCTTTAATATTTTTGAAATATATAAGCGATGTAAGTATTTTAATTTATATTATTTCATTATAGTTCTTTTGGTTAATTCTTTCCAAAAATAGGGGTATTTGTTAGTCAAAATTATTACTTATTACTTTTCCATTCCATTAGTTTCGGAAGACACAAAAACTCGCTTCAAACCTTTTTTACTTAATTTTTATGTAAAAAAATATTTTGTATTATTTTTTAAAAATAAATACATTCTTCCATATATTGAAATGTTCTAATGTATTATGAATTTAAAGATTACATTAGTCAATATGATACATCTTACTGAAGGTACATCCGATTAATTAGAATAAATTTTGTTCAGACTTCTGGTAAGAATTTTGATTTTTCAAACTAACTAAAAAAATAAATGACCATAAAATTGACACTGGTTTTGATATATTAGAATAATTATCATTCAGTTAATCATATTTATAATCAATAATGAAGTCTATCAAAATAAATTAAGTTTATAATTCGATGTACATAATAATTTTTTATATCATAAGGAGTAGATTTTTCTTTGTAATGGTGATTAAATAATGATTTCAGACATTTAGTTATAATAGAAAATTATGAGCTGTAAAAGAGACAACCACCCAAGGATGTTTCAACTTACTCGAAAATATGTCCTTTGGAACTTCACCTATAAATAGTTGGTCATTTGAATATTTGGGATATGATCACATTTTTAACTCAATATATAATGTTTTCTTTGTGTGAACATCTTATTCCAAAGTCATTGTAATCCTTTAGAGAGTTGTAATTGAGAAGAATATTTTTCATGGTTGTTTCCTTTAGAATAAATTTTATTTTTTAATCGCATACCCGATCATTGCAATGATTGAGGTCTTCTAGGGATTGGAAGATGGTGAATATGATCCATCAGATTGAGGGAATATGGGGCTAGGATGACAGATATCAATCATCGTATAGAAAGCATCTGAGGACAGAAAGAGGGATATTATTCCAATCATTATTTTGAGGAATTTCTTAATAAGGGAAAATAGGATTTACATTTATTATAAAATTTTGGATACCTTTAGTCAAGGTTATTAACTAGCTTTACTCATAATGTTAAAAAAATGTATTCTTTTATTATTTCTTACTTGTCATTATAACTTTTATTAGCTATTGTATTTACTATTTTTGTAATACTGTTTGTTGTGCATGTAATAGAATGTTAGTATCCACAACTATCTTTCTATACTATTTGTTTTATCAGTGTAACTATGATTATAATAAAAAACATACTTTGATATAATCAAGTAAACTTTGACTTTTATTCTTTAACACAGATCAGCTAACAAATTCTGAGTCCAATTATTTACATTAATAGGTTTTTTATTTCAGTTAGTTTGAGATTTTAAATATATAATTCACCTTCCTCTTGTATATATATCCCAAAAATCAACTCTTACAATCCAATAACACAAACATACACACATACAAATACATATAGTTATACATGTACATATATTTTAAATGTTTTAATATAGATAAAATTATATATATATATATATATAAAGAAATAAAAAAATTATTTTATATATTTTATAATATCTAAAAAATATTAATATATTATATCTATTATAATTATATACACATTTTTTAATTAAGGAATATAAATAAACTTTTAAACATTTTAACAAATATATATTTGATAATTTTTTCAATATAAAATTATGAAAATAAGATTCATTTTTAATTAAATGTTATAAAAGTCATATATTTATTATATATATGTATATAATTACTTTAATATAGATATTATTTAAAAATATATTAATAAATATATATAAAATAAATTATTTACTATAACCTTTATTATTGTTAAAAAAATGAAAAACAATTACACTATCAACACTGGAAATAATGTGGCAATAAATGGAGAACTTTTAACAGTGATAGAAAAAAATTGTTACAAAATGTACCATTTTATCAATGCTTTTTTGAGCGTTGATATAAGCCTCCCATTCAGCAGTGATTATCTTCTAGGGTTATTAAATGAAGGATTTTGATAAACTGCGATATGTGGTAGTGAAACATGGAAAATAAACAATGTTCATGTGTATCGAGTGGCATAATCAGTACTTTGAAACTACATTAAAATTATTCAACAATAACACAAAAAAACATGGAAAATAATAAATAGAGAATACAGTGGGTCAGTGTGGGTGAAATGACCAATGAAAGCCCCCACTGATAATCATTTAATAAGAATCATCTTATCAACTGTCATCGAACTATCAAACGAAACCGCGATTATCATTTCCAACATTCCCAAATATTCAGCATTGAGAATGCTACTAGAATAGATGCAAAGAATCATCACTGATCATGCAACCATACCACCAAAATGAACATGAACTTTTTCAAGTGGTTAGGCAATCAATATATAGAGAAGACAATCAGTGTCAACCTGGTGTTGCACTGCACACATGGAAGAGAGATGTAAACAAGCATGTGACTAGTTCTACAGATGTAGATAAGGATAGTATATGTTTCTATAGTTGCTTGGTGATGCATGTGTTTGAATGGGAGGAGGTTAGGGTATGCAGAATGGTGGGGTATCAAATGGGTAGAAGGGTGTATCATGGATGCTAGTTGACATTCCTTATAGTGAATGAGGCTTGGTTTCAAACCAAATAGGTGATGGAGGAGAGTGATGGTAATGTCGGACCTAGTCTCTATGTTGATAGCGAAGGGAGGTGGCAACTATGGTGGTCGGATTCCACTCCCCCTAGCCGCGGAAAATTTTAAAATGAGGTGCGTTCCCCTCCATTTCTCATTATCCTCTTCTATATTTTGTTTTGAATCTTTGCTGAAATTATTTCTTAACATATATTTCAATATTTTAGGAAGATAAAATTTCTATTTAAAATTTTTATTGTCTAATTATTTTTTATGATTTATTCAATAAATATGTATCAATGTATAAATTATTGTCCATTTTATAATTTGTTTTCTGAATGAGTTATTATTTTTTGAAAGTTATAATTTAAATTATCTGTTTAGGAAATATTAATATAATGTTTACATAATTTAAAGGTTATGTGTAAAATATAATTTATATATAGGGAAATGAAATTGTTGTAAAAAAATTATATATTTATAATTTAAATGTATAGTAATTATATTTGCATAGATATATAAGTATAAAAAATATATAAGATTTAAAGTAACAAAAATTTAAATTATAATATTCTGTACACAAATAATTATGTAAAATTTTTATAAAAATATATTATTAAAAATATACAAGTTACAATAAGTATCATATTACAATTTATTTAAATATATATAATTTTATTTTTGAGAATGATATAAAATAGTTTACAATAAATAATAATTTCAAATAATAATTTTTAATTATTTTAAGTATAAATAATTATTATTTCAAGTAAAATATAATATAATATAATTACTTAAACTTTAAAATGTTTTAAAATGAATGAAAATTTATATATACATATTTAATTTTATAAAATTAAAAATAACATAACTTTATAGTATTTTAATGGTTATTTTATAAGTGGAAATTATAATAATTTTATTTTCTATAAATGTTTTTTTAAAATTTTATTATTTTTAACTAATTATTATTCAATGTAATGAAGTATAAAATATAATTACCTAAATCTGGGAATGTAGAAGTTTGACAAAAAATTTATATATATGTATGTAATTTTATAGAATTGAAAATAATATAAGATTACATTATAATAATGGATATTATGTAAGTATAAATTATATTAAGTATAAATAATTATTATTCCATGTAATACATTATAAAATACAATTAAATAAATTTTGGGAACTAGATAAATGAAAAAAATATTATATTTACTTATGCAATTTTATAAAATTCAAAATAACATAAGTTTATAGTATTTAAATGGTTATTATATATGTATAAATTATATATTTTTTATTAATTAAATTTAATATTATTTATCATTATTAATATTTACAATATTTGTGTATAAATTAATAATACATACATTTAGATATCTATAGTTTATAAAAGTATATGAAATTATATTTTAAAATATTACTAAATAAAGTTGAATATATTTATATTTATATATACATAGGTTATATTATTTAAATAAATATATAAGTATATATTATTTTATATTATAACCAATGTAAAAAATTATAATATTTGACAGACATAGGTAAATATTGTGAAAATATCTGTTTATATTCATATATAGACACACACACACACTGAAAAGTTAAAACATTGGAGATCAGGTGTAGATATTTAGTATATATTATATTTAATGGAAAGTAAGGATAATAATATATTGAACATAATAAGTATACCAAAAAAACATGTAAAGAGTATTGTGTGAGGACAGATCATGATATGAGTGACCAATGCATGATTGAAATTCGATGTCTGTTTTGTGTATGTGGTTATATAATTGGTAATAATTGCATTTTATTTTATTTGGCTTTCAAATCATCCCTCTCTAAGTATGTAAGATCCTAAGTGTTCAGAAAAAAAAAATTATGTATTTCAAACCCCAAAACCCCCTCACTTGTAGGTGAGTATATTTTTTTATAAAAAGATGCTCTATAATAGGTATTCAATAAGAGGAATTCGATAAGAGGAATTTTTGTTTGAAAGGAGACTGATGGTTGCTGAAATATGCGATAATAGAAACTTCAAGAGTTCACCCTTATATTTTTTATAGTTTATCGAATAATGTTAAACTAATCCATAAAATAAGTCCGAAGATAAATTAAAAGTAATTTATTCATAAGTAATTATAATATGTAAAACATTTTATGATGTGGTACAAAAATTTATAACATTTTATTAAATTTTCCTTGGTAATCATATCACCGTTAATATAATTCAATAGTGAGGTTATTTATTTTGATCAGACTTTTAGTTATAGTTTGTCACATGTAATAGTGGAATATCATCATGAAAGTATGAATATAAATAAATTATATATATATATATATATTAATTATTAAATATAGTTATAAGTAATGTTTCAAGATTTAAAGAAAAAAAAATATCTCATATAATCATTTTAGCAATCTAAAATATTTACTCATCCTGAGATGACTGACTAATGTATGATTGAAATTGCATGTTTTATTTTTTTTATCTAATTATTTAATTTTTAATAATTGGATGATCTTGATATGATTGACCAATGTATGATTGAAATCACATGTTGTATTTGTTTCAGTTATATAATTTGAAATAATTGAATTGTATTTTCCTTTTTGATGACATGTGTGTCATCCCTCTCAATACGTATGTATGGACCTAAATTTACCCTTAAGAAATGTTACATATCTCAAGCCCCAAGACCCACTCACTTTCATGTGAGTTTCATTGTCATAAAAGGGAGTTCGATAAGAATTTTTTCTATTTGAAGATGGATTTTTAAGACATTCCATAAAAGGGAAAGATGCATGTCGACATCTGATATAACAAATGAAATAGGATCCCCTTTGGTTGTGGTTTGTTTATCAAATAATGATAAACTAATCCATATAAAAAGACTCAATTTCAATCCAATTATTTAATCAGAACTGGTTCAAAAATTGTAAAAATTACATTATGTGGTATATAATATATTATTAATTATTTTTATTATAGGAAATCATGTCTATTCAAATATATTTTAATGTTGTGTTAATTTATACTAAAGTGTGATTTAGCAACAGTTTTCCATTAGAAAGGGTAGAAAATGATCTTGATTTTTTTACATTGTGTGAATTTCCCATGAAGATTAATAGTTGGTTAATACTAATCGATGATAATTCAATTACGTCAATTACAAATCGACATATCGATATCCTGAATGTTTTTGGGACACTGTTTATACATTGGTCATTGTTGAGCATTGGATGGATGCAACATTGTTATTCAAGCAGTAGTGTTGTAATGGAAATGGAATTATCTGTGGAGATTTATGATATTGTTGTGGTGAAACCTACTACTACAGAACCATGTTTTGTGAGCACTGTATGAAGTCAGTATTTCTATACACTTTAATTCATTTCCTACTCATATGAATCATGTGATAGAAACAAATTATGAAGAATATGATCACCATTCAGAAAGAAATATAATGTAAATATCCTTTTGTAGTCCTGATATACTAAATGATAGTTCATCTTATAGGGAAGTATCAGGTGGGGAATCTAGAGATTATGTCGGTGAGGGTGATGTGGGAATGAACATTCATAAGTTCCTCTGCTAGATATGAGTCCACTATTTAGTAGTAATCATCCTACACCATCAACTTCCTTAGTCAAGGAATGTCGCTTGAACAAAATTTCAATTAGGATGTCACTACACCAGCTACTTAATTACATATAATTATATGAAATAGATCTGCATCAACTGATAACACCATATTTTTTATTAAGAATAATGAAAGTAATTTTGTAATGAAAAATGTGATAAAATAATACAACATAGAGAAAAAAATTTCATTTGTGTCTGATGAGTCGAATAAGGAACAAATATCACAGTGGATGTGAAAAAATGGGCTAGAATGTAAATTCCAATTGGGGGAAATATGTGATATTTTTTCACGTTGGAAAGTAACAAAATTAGAAGTCCCAAACACTTGTGTACATCAATGCTTGTCATAGGATCACTATTCACACGATGAAGAGTTTATTTTAACTTTTATTGTAGAGATGACCAGCACATGTCAAGACATTCATGTGTCGCTTGGTTAATAATTAATACAACATTTTTTAACTATACGATATCCTATAAAAAATGGAATGAAAAAAAAAGGTAATTGTAAAAGTGTACAGTGATTAGGATGAATCATTTGAAATATTACCACAACCTATGGTATTTTTTTCTCTCAATAATAAAATCATTTATCATTTGGAACCTATTGAGTATGTCTTCCCCTATAACCATGTTTATAAATAAAAAGTGATGTTCAATATGATTTTTTGGGAATTTGGGCCATATGTCGTAGCTTTCCCCTATTGTTAACTATTTGTTAAAGTCTATGGATATTTTTATCCTAGAATGTGTACATGTGTTCTACTTATTGACACCACACAGGATGGTAATCTTGATCCTCTACCATTCTCATTATCTATTATTGAAAAATATAATTTTGGATCATGGAGTTGGTTTTGTAAAATATATACATTCGTTTCACACAAAACTAAAGACTGTGTGTCTGATATCTGATTCCATTAAGAGATTATAGAGGTTGTTAATAGTGATGGGGTTTCATAGAGGGAACTGAATGCTTATCATCAATACTACATTATACATATTGTAAGTAATGTGCATATATATTACATTGGTATGGTAATAAAAAATGTGATCATCATGTTGGGTATGTTTTTCTAAACATACTTTTTCCTAATGGAAATTTAATATAATTATAAATACATTATTCTCTTATGGTTTCAGTATATAAGCCCCAACAAGAAATGATTAATCAATGAATTGAAGTAATTTGAATGTATAATAATGATTTTTATGATTCTATGATATATATTTCAAATGATAAATTTTCATTATCATATGATGGTGTCATGTGGAATGGAAAGATGAACACTAATATATTAGCGTGCATAAATGGGGTCTTCAAGGGTGTGCACAAATTACCGATCATAAGGATAATGCTAGATATAGTTTTTAGATGTGTGAAATACATTGTTTAATGGTCCCAATAGTCCTATCAGAGGATAAAAAATGGAATTAATTATACTCAGCATTTCCAAATATCCATTTATTAGATACTACATGACTCATTAAGATTGCATGTTCTAAGATTTGACAGGGTACATAGCCTCTTTCAAGTAATAGAGTTCCATGATTGGGTTATATGAAATAGTCGATGGGTAATAGTGGTTATCTTGGATAATAGGTATTCTAATTGTGATTACTTCTAGGCATTGAAATATCCATTTCCCCGGGTTGTTGTATCTTCTTCAGTGATGAACATATCATAAGATTATTATGTTTACACAGTGTATCACATGAGAATGCTCTATAACTATTATAGTGCACCTTGGATTCTTATTGGTGATTTTCATCCTATCACCTTTCATATTTATAAACTGACTGTCACACCTAAAATTTCCAGGTGTCATATTTTGGTTTGTTCATTTTGTTTTTTTTTGTTCTTTTTATTCATAAATTATTGGCCTGATAATACAATGTTTTACCCACGGGGATGACCAAAGTCTACTCGATTCTGAAATGATATGGACCGGGCTTAAAAATGTGGAGTGGGACTACAATGAAAAAAATTTCATGTGAAAGGGAATACTAGAAATAGGTGTCCCCAAGTGTGAGGAAAAAGATCAACTTCCCATAATCTATGATCCGTTCAATGTATTATATCAGGAATGTATATATTTTTTTCATATGAATATGATTCATTAATGAGTCTTTTTATTTCTAACTTTCTCCATTTCTAACCTATTAAAAATATGTTCTTTTCATTTTTGGATTAAATAAAAATAATTTTTTGAAACTATAACTGTTTGAAAACTAAACAGAAAATAAAAATGAATAAAAAATTCTTCATCCTCTAAATGAAGTGTCTTCAAATAGGTTCATTAATTCACACAGTCGATTGAATATATCACCCACCTACATTTTCTATATAGGGTTTTCATCATGTATGATTTAGATAAAATCACTATGAAATAAATTGAACATGATTTGTGATCATTAATATAATAAATTTATAGAACAAACCAACAATATTAGTCACCTATATTTGTTTACCTATATTTTCATCAGAATGATGAATTATACATTCTAATTGTCTACCTCATTTTTCTTATTATAGTTTTTTAAAACATAGTTCAAAAATATTATTCAATTAACTATAAAAAAGTAACAATGATATCAAATGTACAGATGGTGGGTCCTCCATTTCTCACATTCCATTATAAGAATGTTTCATGGCTGGTTTTATATGGAATTCTTGTGCCTTGTTTGGGTGCACGGAGATCTAATCATTTACATCACACTGCACCACCTATCACTATCATTCATTGTGTTTATCGTATTGGATTTTATGGTGTAGTGATGTGAAACTTCACATTTGGTGACCATCAACTCAGTAATTCATTATAGAAAGATTGAGGCTAGATACACATATATTAAATTTTATAGAGGCATAAATTACTATTACACTCTAGGGTTTGTTGATTATTTTGGGTCTCCCCAAAAAAAATGTGGATATGATAGGCCGAGTGAGTGCATATTGGTTTGTGGTGGTTCATAATTTACTTGGCATTGAGGTCCATGACAATAATACGTCCATCATTGGTAGTATATTATGCATTCCATGGATTGTACAAAAATTCTCTCATCTAGACTATAATGACAATGAGATCACTAGGATTTTATTTTCATGGGAAAAAATTTTCAGGCTGACTGGTGGCACAATATTCACTGATCATTTGGCTATATTTGTATACTAAATTTATTTAATTTTATTAGAGGACTTAGACTAGATAGGCTGGTACAAATGGGGGTCTTCATGTATCACATATGCATACAGGGAACTATATAGAATATTTTGCATCGATAAGATCTAGATCATATGATGTTTTATTCTAATAAAGATGTTGATATGAGAGAACATCCCTTGCATAGCTCCACATGCTTGTGTGCTATTACCTACTCATATTGCAGCAGAGTCTCCGTGTAGATTATGGTTTGGTATTCCTTACATATAATTTTTAAATCAAATGTATAACTTTATATTATGAAATATAATTATAATATTGTTAACTACATGTGATGTAAGACACATCAACATTTAGATATAGCCATACACAATGTTTAATCTTATCTAATAATGTTGGATAGTATTCATCCAGACAACGTATGTGGTTATTATTTCTAGAGTTAAATCACTATTTTTTACAGTACATGTATTCTATTACTATTTTATTATTAAATTTTTTTTCATATTACACGGATCCTATAAACAATGTATATCATCCAAATTCGCCCACCATATGGTAAGGTGATTCTTACTTCCAGATCCTAGATCATTCCTATGATTCATTTTCATATTCTTTAGTGGCATTAAACTGATATGGTTATGAGGAAATTGGATTCTATCATCCCATTCATGAACCACCCAGTCAATTACCTTCACATTATTCCCTAAATATGCCAGGGAAGTTGGACTTTGACTTGAAGAGATATCATGAATGATATATTGTGATATGGGATAGAGGACACAAGTTCAAATTATAAGGGGAAGACACAGTATATATGCTTTTATTTTGATTGGCTGGATTATGCACATATGTACTGTAGGTCCCTAATAAGATTTCCTAAAAGACGTGGACAAGGCTATCATGACTTGGAAATAAATCATCCTTCCACTGTTGAATTTTTTTTTATAAACATTACATAACAAAAAAAATTATTTTCGAAGGATGATTATATCTCCCATCTTCTTTATATCTCTGATCTGGTAGAGTCAGACATATTAGACCAGAAATATTTTCATAGAGTTCTGATAGAGTTTCCTCCACTTATGGACAAGATTTATTAATGGATTTTATTTGATTTGTTAGGTGATGCTGAGGAGGATAATCCTGATATAAATATTCCAGGCAGTGATGACCATGTTATGGATGTAGATGTTGCACAAAAGATGATGTGGAGGTTGGTGCTAATAATGATATTCAGGGGAAGCAAACTCTAGAGGAGAGATGATGACAGACACGATGTTAACGCATTATATATACACCTGGAGGTGGCATAGAGGAGAATCTTAGCCACAAACATAGATTAGATTAATGATACATGTTGTATGGTTTTTAAATAATTATTTATAAATTATTTAGAAACATCATAACAAATTACATAATTTTGCACAAATCAATGAATTGATATAATTAGAAATTTTTAGAAATAATCTTAAATAAATAAGAAACATTAATATTAGTAACTGCATTTATAATATTAATTATTACTATTTGTTATTTATATCAATAATTTTTGTATTATTATCCATATTATGTATAATAAATAATATTCTTAAATTTTTTTTAAATATTTAAATTTTTATTTTTTGAATTAAATAAATATTATTAATTTTTAATAATTAATCAAAGAGAAATATTTATTATATATTATATGGATTATAATACATTGTATTAACTTAATGAATAATCATCTTAAATTAATTGTTAAATATTATGAATAATATTATTTTCAATTATATAAGGGCTGATAGTATTAATAATAAATATTATATTATTTCTTATATAATTATTTAATTAATATTACAAAAAATATATCAAGAATAATATAATTATTAATTAGTAAATATTTTTCTACATAAAAATTATATTTTTTTATATTATTATACAATAAATAATACCTATAATGTAATTAATTATATTAATACCATATTAATATATTACTAATTAATAATAATTAATAAAATTTATAATTAATAAATTATTTATGTATTAAAAAATTAATACTAATTAAATCAATAAATAATTTAGAAAATATTTTAATTAAAATCATAAAATAATAATAAAATTATTAACAAGTAAATATTTCTATAAATACAAATTTTTTTATTTACATTATTATACAAGAATTATGAGCTATAATTCTATTATTTATATTAATAACAAATTAATTTATTATTAATTAGTAATAATTAATACAATTGATAAATAATAAAAAAATTACATATTAATACCTCAATAGTGTTAACAACGAGTGAACCCATGGTCCTAGAAATTCATTGATAAAAAGGAAAGTACAGGTTCATGAGGATGGAAGCTACAAAGTTCAAATGAATCCTAAGCACCAAAAAACAAGATACCATCACGCATTATCTTCTTTTATGTTTACCTCATCTTAATATGGTCCCACCATGACTTCATGAATGTCTTGCCCTATTCCATTACTTTTGAAATTTACAATATTGGGGTGAATCATCCATACATGACAAGCTCTCTTCCTCCACATGAGACCCCAAGTCATTTTCTCCAATGATATCAGTTTTTGATAAAAAAGTATAATTACCCTTCTTATTTTTAAAATCTTTATGAAACACATCTCTACTATGAGATATACTTAAAATATCAGTCAAGTTATCTCTATTTTCATTCAGGCAATAGGATAGTGGGGTTGTGACATCCTCTCTGGTATCCAACATAGTCTCTGTTAGTTCATCCCATTCCTTAAGGGAGAATCTAATGAATACCCAAAAACCCACACCATAATTTTCCTAGATATCACAACACACAACTCTTTGGGACCATAATTACGCACCTACAACTTTTCACATATGTTCAGCTACCCATATTACCCTGTAATTTCTAACTAAAAACCTTCATCATCAACAATATTTTCATTTCCCTTTCTCTTGGTTATGATAAGAACACCATGGTTCAAATCATGATGAACTACTCTATGGACAATATCCTTATTGTACTAGTAGGTCACATCTGATGCACCAATTCTAGAGGGTGTATTGGTATCAACGCCATCTAAACAAGGATCTCCCTATAAAAGATTACCAATAGAGGGGTTCTTTATCTGCCAATGAAAAAAACTGGTCTGGGATTCGATTGAATATAACAATGGTTAACTACCTTGGAATTGAGACCCTAGTCATCTCTGAACTTTGCAGGATGCCCAACAGATGTGGTGGCTCCAGAATGGGAAGAAGCCTCCTCCACCAAAGTCAAAGATGGAAATCGTGTACCATCTATATAGAAATATATATATCAATTGTAGTTTAAACCATCCCATTATCAGTAAGATTCATAAATGAAATAGTAGATCAAGGTATAGCCTGCTCAGGTCCTCCTCCCTTTTTTTAATTTCACCTCAAAAGGGATATACACCCATATAACCTCTTTCTTTCCCCTACTATCACCAGTATTAAATTAAACTCCCTCTTTCATTTCATATGAGTCTGGATCAGGTTCATGTCCCAAAGGACACCCTCACTCTTCATAAGTTCTTTTATCATTTCATCTAGTATGATCAACCACAACATAGGTTCTTTTAGCACCCTATAAGTGGGAAAATCTCAATAATAGAATGTTCAACTTTCTATAAATAGTGACTTCCTGTAAACCCCTCCTCATGCACCAACATAACCAGGTCCTCTGTTAGGTGTCCCTCACACTCATCAAGGCTCATGACCTCTATTTTTTTCATTACCACATCTGACTATGCCCTTCATTATCCCTATTGGGATGAGATTTCTTACCCCTCATACATTTATCACCAGTGTTCCCATTTATCCCACATGCATTAAAAATCATGCTTTTCTAAAATCTATTAAATGAATGTGCAATATTGTTGCATCCTTATTAGAGTTGATGAAAATTTTCATATTCAATAGATAAATCAAATCTATAACCATATGAAGATAACAATACAATTTTAATCATAGGATGTGTAAGGTAAATCACATTAATTATCCTAGAAATGTGACCATACCCTACACTTTCCATTTCTTTATTCATCTTTATTAGAGCACCAAGGTCCAATGAAATCTCCGAAATCATTTGTGGGTTCCATAGGAGCCATCTCAACCCATGAATATAAATCCAAGCCTGGGTGAGTGAATTATTCAAATTTAGATTGTTAATGGAAGGATCCGAATATTGAATTATATGAAAACTAGGTTTTAGATTAAAGAGACAAATCACCATGCTTTGTATATAATAACAACAAAAATAAATACAACATATAATAATCAATTTCTTATAGAGGCAATTCCCTAGGCATCAAATCCCTAAATAGAAATTAAATTATTCCAAAGCTCAGATAAAACCCAATGATTCTCTTTCACCACAATAGATAAGTGTAAAATAATTTAAATTTTATATTATTTAATAATTTCAGCAATAAGCACATGGCTAGCTTCGATAAAGGTAGTGTCTCCCTTCATCCTAATGTTTTTGAGTCAAAAGATTAACCATCTGAAGCCCCTCAAAAGATCTTTTATTCACCTAAACCTCAAGAAAATGAAATTACCTAGAACTTGATGCATCAGCTGCAATAGAAATACCACCACCACCCAAGAGGAAATTTTAATCCACTAACATCGATGTAATAGAGGTTCCACCCACCACTTGTGAAAAACAATGAAATAGACCTTCTAACAGACATCTAAGCTAACCACATTAATCACAACCCCAAAACCCTCAGGTTGGTTTACACCACTTTAGATGAGGGAAAAAAGCGTGAACCATGTTTACACATATCTCATAAAATAAGAATCGTGAATGGGGATAACCCTTTTGGGACCTATTTTTAAAATACAACACAACCTATCCATTTAACATTAAAGAAACCATTACAAAGCGTCAAACTAGTATGGGTATGCGTGACAGTCATGATGGTGGTGTTGGTAGAGGGAATCTCGGCTTAGTTCTGATCAAGAGCTGCTTGGTAGGGTTTAATTACAGTGGAAGAGAGTTTTCATGGTGAGGGAGGAGATCCCCTCATGAAAAGCCTATATGAAACAAATTTAGGGGTTACAAAATTTAAAAATAAAAATAAATAGAAAAAGTTATCAAGTATTTTTATATGCTTTCTTTAAAAAAATTTAAATAAGTCTTGCTTAAAAATATTTTGAATGCAAATTTGGAACATCGTTGATGGATCCTTTCAAAAAAAAATATTTTACATATACATGTTTGTATGTTTAAAATACAATTAAAAATTAAAAATATATATGATTGGACATTTTCATATATATATATATATTTCATTTAATTTTTTGTCTGGATACATAGGTATACAAATAATTTTCAAATGATTAAATTATTATTAGTAATTATTTTTTTATATTACAAATATAATTAAGGTTTATTTTAAAAATATACCATTAAGTATATTATTAGTTAAATTAATATTTAAATTATTTAAATCATTATAAGATTTTATTATATATTGTTTTTATATATTAAATTACATAAATAATATATATTAATAATTTAATTACTAAAATTTAATTATAATAACATAATTGAAAATACATTATAGTAATATAATTAATAATATAATACTTAATTATAATTATTTCTATTAATATTTGAATGTGAAAATGTTATCTTTTTAACAAATAAAGTTTTTCACATGTAAATTAGATTTTACTTATTATATTGATTTTTTTTTATTTTCAATTTTGTTTTATATGTTTAGTCTATTTTTGAAAAATTATTTACATTATATTATATTTTTATAATTTATTCGATTATGAATTCAACTACATGAAAAATAATAATGTTTGAAGTTAGTGTATTTTAATGAATATAAATAATGAAGTAGAAATACAATATAAATGAAATTTGACACACTTACATAACATACAAAAATATTTTTTAAATAAAATGAATTTAAAAAAAATAATCATTAATTTTAGTGGAATAATATATTGTTGTTTTAAACTATTAAATTTTTATTTATAAGTTTTTTTACATTTGATTAATTTTGAACTTGTTATTATATGTTTAGTCCAAGTTTTAGATTTCATTTTGATTTTAATAAAACTATATTTTATGTGTATTGTATTTTTTTAAATTTGTAAATATTTGGTTTTTAATCAATATTATTTGTGTCATATAATTTAGATTTTTTTATTACATTTACGAAATTATATTTATTTTTTAAAAAAATTATATGTTTGTGCTATGTTTTGTGTTTTATTTGTATTGTATTTATAGTTTATATTTTATAAAATTTTAATGTTTCCTTCATGAAATTTGATAACTTTTCATGTGTTTCAAGTAGTTTACATAGAATTCATATAATATAAAAATTGTATGTAAAATATAAATTAAAATTGAAATAATGGATAACAATGTTGCAGTGGTTGATAGTAAATATAATTTCATCATTTTAATGGAAAAACATATAAATTATAGAATAATTTTTTTGCTTGAAATCCCTTAAGTGAATATCACACATACAAATAATTTAGTACATTCACTATCTATGATGTGGTCTAGTCCCAAAATATGGTGTGGGAATGAGATGCATGTGTCAAGATCGTAGACCATTATGATAGGGTGGATTATGATGAGATGGAGAAGGATCATCCTCAGGTGATGGAACCACAAATGTGTGATTCTCTTCCCGTGAATCATTAGGAGGTGGTGCCATCTAGATGTCATCATGTGAACCTGATTGTTGCCCCATTACATAAGTGAAATATTCTATCATTATATGATGGGGAACCATAAGTCCTATAATGGATCGATCACAAAAGGTAGAGGCATGAGAAATTTATCCTTATAAGAGCTCAGACCAGATATACATAGGAAAAACAATGGATATCCTGATAATATAAATATATCCCATTCCTCTAGGTACACATCCAAAAATCATCTAAGGTTGGAATACTAGAGGTGAGACCTCTTCCTATAGTATAGTCAAGGCCTCATGTGCAGCATGACGTGGTCTACATCATAACATTCATGTCTCATCAACATCAATAGATACTATAGGAGGTTATTAAGCAAAAATATCTTCTCCCTGAGTAGGAACTAAATCTCCATTAAGAGGAAAATGAAAGATACAATAATATATAATATGACACAATAGAATCATACCCTATGTTGTAGTATGGAACACTTCCTACCTAAAACTCCCCTCATATGGATGAGACATGTGGATAATTTTCTATAGTTGAATACATTGTTAATAGATTAAAAATAAATTTAAGAAATTAAAAAAATAATGGGATATTATTAACATACCTAATCGTGGATCCCATTACCATGTATAGTAAGATATTGTATCGACTTAAGTCTATACCATGGATTATACTGGAGATTATATGGTAGAAGAAATCACATAGAACACATACCCTCGATATGAAATGATTCACATCTATCCTGGAGGTCACGATAATCTTCATGTTATCTTCAACAATCAATATCTGGCCTCCCTATCAGCATTACTGAATGAAATACTCGTGACTATCTAGGTGGAAAGGGAATGCACTAAAATAAAACAAGATGGCACATGACTCTACATGGATGGTGCCATTGAGAAATAATAAATTAAATGAGAGGCTCTATTACCATGACCTTTTGTATCCCATCAGTGCAATATGAAGAAAACTGATCTAATTGAGCCCAATATGGCGGCCATAAAATCTAATATTACATGAGATATTTGTTTATTAATTTTGTAACTATAAACCAAAAAAAATTTAATATTATGAAATTGACTAATCAAGAAAAGGATGAATATATTTACATCAGTGGGTACTAGATTATCCAACATGAGATGATATACACCCAATTTGTTTCTTGATGTTCAGAAAAATTGGTGTACCTAAATTGAACAATAATTAAAACAATTAAAGTGATAAATAATATGAAATTTAATATAATTTATCATAGTATAATCAAAAAACAATATAGATGAGTGATCAGAATATAATCTATATAGAGTGTCATGAAACACATCTATATTATTCTCCTGGCCATTAAAAATATGAAAGAGGGGGGATGTGATCTCATGACCACATTTCTATAATGAAGAAACATCCCCTAATATAACAATGATTTAATTTATGTGTCATGTATAATGATTTGTATGTGAATTACAAGAATGAAGATCTCCATGTGTGTCTCCCGATCTTATACAAATTCTCTAGTAGACCCAGATACATCACATGCACATACATACCAAAGTGATTAGTGTACAATGACCTTATAATGAGCCGTAAGAAATATTCTTATTCATGACACTTGACAACCTCCTCATTAGCATCAACGGGTAACATTGCAAATTAAATCTCAAGCCCACTCATAGATATCGAACCACTATATATTGCATCATCATAACCCATAATGTCAATTCCATGTAATATATATACAATATAAGAATAATCTTTATGGGTGGGTCCAACAATGATATCCCCTTGGATAGGAAGGCTGAGAAAACCTTCCATATCTTTAAGGGTGATGGTCATATCTCTCTTAGGCAAGTGGAATGTGTGTGTGTTAGGTCTCCATCTCTCAGTGAGAGAGGAAATGAGGTGATGATCAATGAATGTAAAATTAGATACAAAAATTACATTGAATCCAACATGGTGTAATTATAGAATAATTTCATATGGAGGTGGAATGGGATGACAATGGTTTACTATATATACCATGATCCAATGAACCCCACAACCCACTAGCACATTCCGTGAAACATGAATATAATTCCCAAAGAGTATTATATTATCACACATCTATATATATATAAAACAAATAATTAATTACTGTAAAATTTAAGTATAATTTTATTGTCAGAATAAAGTTATGAATGGTTTAATATAAGACAAAACATTACAATTTCCATTATTTTATGAAGTTTTTCTTACCAAAAGAGAAGGTAATTTCTTCATGTTTCTGTAAATATATCCCTAAAGTGGGTTTATATATGGTTTTACCTAGGAAATGGTGTTTTATTAAATTTGGAATGTTTGATTTATGTAATTTATAATTCCTTATGGACTCATTTTGTTTTACCTTATCCATGTTTGGTAATAGTTTTTGTAAACCATGTTTGTTTAATAAAATAAAACCCAAGGGATTTTAAAATTCTACATAATGTTGTTTTTGTAAAGTGGTTTAGTTTGAAATTGTTTCCAAACTAGTCAATTAGTTATCATAGATAATATTTTTAAATAGGTTCATAGATCCATCCTATTGGATTTTTTGACTGACACCATAGTAGATACCATCTAGGGAATTTTCAGATTTAATTTTCCCAACCACTGTTTTTGAAGGTGACTTGTTTTTCCTATTTTCTCATTGGTATAGAGTCATATTTTTATATGGTTTTTTAATTTAAAAATATATTTTCTCAAAAATTGGTTATATTGGTTTGATCCAACTTATGGATTGAGGACTAATTGGATTTCTCTCATATATACCAATAAGTTTGATCCCAATTGAAGTGAATTTTAATTTATGTAATATTTCTCACATAACAATATATTTCATGACTATTTTATCACATGATTTATTTACGGTGTATCCATGGATAGATTGATTATGATTTCATGTAATATCACATATACATTTCATATTCCTTGTAATGTTAATATTAAATAATTACTATTAAAACAATAACATGATTTAAAAAATGGTTTTATTGTATGAAAATGAATTTTAAAGGAAATGGAATTATGTACATAAATGTCTCATTTATTGAAATGATATAAAATTTAGGAATGTTTATCATCTTAGTGAATTATGTAAATGGATGTATAATTTATCAACTATTTATTATTTGAAAGTAAAATTATTAAAAAAAACTAGAAAAATCTAAAAAATAAAATTTTTTATAATAAAACAATGTAATTGATAATATAAAAATCTCCAATTAGAAGAAAAACTAGAATGTGGGTGAGAGTAATACTCCATGCAATAATGTTTGGAAATCATTTCTTTTTTATTACCTTTGTTATAGAGTATTCTATATCTCAAACATTTCCCATGTTTTGGAGGCCACTCCATCTCATTCTATATCCTACAGGACTTCGGTCTCCCTCACCATCTCAAAATTTAGATTCTAGGTTTCAATATTGGATAGACTTCGAGTATTGGAAAATAGTGAAAATCCTCAATAGGAATCCATGGTACAACATATTAGTGAGAAATGGTGTCTATCTTGTGCACTAGACCAACATATGCATCGCGGGGTATGTTCAAAGAGGCACATGATGTGATCGCAAGTGCACATGGAAACTGTAATGCCTAAAGATTTCCACATTGATGTTGGATCGCTTATAGTAATTACACCAACACTCAACAATATCTATTTTTGATGGGGTCCTGACACACATGGAATTCAAATCAAGTGTCTTCTCAGCAGAAATGGTACACTTGATAAGGAGAATATTATTTAATGTTTTTTTATTTTCTAATTTAAACTATCTTATGTACCTTATATCATGATTAATTCCACCCTCAAACCATTTTTTCTCTATCAACAAAGTACTAGATACAATGATGAAATGTATCTAGAATAAGGAAATTTATATGTAACATATTAAGCCCCTTTAAGACTACGTTGATTTACTCCACAATGTTTGTTGTCATGTGTCCATAACTCTTCCCCCCGTCATATGCAAATTCCAATTGTTATTTTGGAATCGACATTAGATAAGCATACACTCCCTGATTACCCATATACATTTCATAAAAAAATTCAAAACATTTTTGATCTCGCTCAAATGAAGAAAATAAGTGATCATATATTACATAAATTAATTTTTTAATTACGTTCAAATAGTAAAAAATAAGATAGAGATTCCATAAGAAGCCTCATGATTTTATTCTTTATAGGTTCATCACATAATGTTTTTCACACGTTTATAATAATGTGTCTAATGAAATACTGATGTTGTGAATTCAGGGATCTCCATGTATTTGAATTCAAATTGATTTCCTCATTTACTTCCTGATGATGACCCGATATCAAATAGAGACCTTGAATGCTCGTGAAAAGTTTGATGATAAATTCAAAAAACAAACACCATGATTTGTAATTTTATTTCTCCACAATAGAAAATCATTGTGTAAGAGGTTAACTACTTCTATCTTGGGTATCCACAATCAATAATATTCCCTTGTAATTTCCGTATTGAAATTTTTCACTAATCTCTAAGAACTATTTACATAAACTAAAATCAGAAATAAAGGTATGGAATTTTGACAACTAATAAAGAAATATGACATGAGATGGATCATGTTATCAAACATCAAAAAAAGGATCATTCATATCAATATGGAATAGAACTTCATATTTGTGTCTCAGTAAAGATATCAATTGAGGGAACACCCAATACAAGTCCTCTCAATCACCATAGACCTTGAAAGTTTCGTTATGTTTCGACTTATATTCTTTATTATAAGAAATATCAAAACAAAATTTTTTTTGTATCCTCAATTTTTCAATGGCTACATGAACATATTTGAAAGTTCTAATTATCTAAACAACAATAGATGAAAAAATTTATCATCTAATGATGTGTGATCTTGTGTCAGGTTTGGATAAATACAATTATGAGCCGCCTCAATCTTAGAAATTCTCCATCCTCCAAACTCAAAGTCAGGAATCATCATCAAGTGGAATCTATAATCATCTCCATATTTATCACACTATATGATGTATTTTTTATTTCATTATTTCTAAACTAAATATTTATAATCTCTCTCAATATGAAATCATTTTATTATGTTTTTAATTTTATATTTACGTGGAAAATATCTTCTAACCAATAATGTTCTCTTAATTTTACTAAACCTATCCTCTATAACTTCAAGAAACGTAGTTTCAATTATGATAACATTGAAATAAAATTCAAGAAAAAATTTAATTGCTTCCAACCATGATATGATGAGTAGTGGACGATTTATTATGTGTTGAGTCTTTTCTTCAACTAAAAAATTTCTAAAAACATCCACCCTAACATTTGTAGCTTCCTCATCATCATCACTATTTCCACCATTAGTTCCATCATTAGAAAATCTCTTTTCACAAAACGGATTTATATGTATATCCAAGAGAAAATCAATGTTTTATTCTTTTACATCATGGGGAATAGTCTCATTTTCATGGGATTGACCTTCTTCAACCACTCCTGTATGTATATATCATTTTAAAATTGGATGTTTATGTTGTAAACTAAAAAACTCAACATATAAATCCATCATGGAATCATATCACAATTGGGATAATAATTTTATTTCTTGGACCTAATGCTCATTAATTACTAATGGATAAATTAGAATCCATTGTGTATCTAATAATTGAAAATGTATATAGCTGATAGACTAGATCTCATTATTAGTTACCAGATTTAAATATCCATGAATAATTTAATGATGTTCCCTTAGGGTTACAAAATCAGATATTTGAACCATTTTTATTCGTTGTACACTATAAGAATTTCCTTTCTCAGTTTGAATAACCTCCCTATAACATTAGACACAGGCAAACATGATTCTCTATGTGAAAAATATTTTTTGATTGAGATTCTAGTAGTGTAAATAATATTGAAAATGATGAATAATTATGTCACATTGACCATAAAATATTTATTATATTGAATCTCATAACTTCTTATTATATCCTAAAAGATGGAAATAATGTTTTGGTATTCAATTTTTAAACTTCCTAAAGGTATGTTTAGTAGTTTATAAAGATAATATGAATCATATAAAGCATATCTCTTGAGATTGTCAAACGTGGGGTATAGTAAGATCTATTATCGTATACTAGTTCTAGATTGATTCTTTTTCAATGTACTGTTTTTGGGTTTTACCACAAAGTACATTTGTACCAAAGTCACAACCACTTGTAGTATCTGTATATATATTTCGTTGATTAGATAACCACATAATCATTATTATAATAAAATTTTATAATGTCTTCTTATATCATAAATGATGACACTATTGTTTCATAGTATAAATTTTAATATTCTTGAAGGTATGTTGAGTTGTTTATAAAGAAAATATGAATAATATAAAGTGTATCCACTAAGAGTATGAAACCAAATGTTGAACAAGGTCCATTATCATGCACCAGTTCCCAATACAGTCTAGTTAAATGCAGTTTTTTCTAGTTTTACCCCTAGTTACATATATTCTAGAGCCATATCCACTGGTTTTATTCAGTAAGATATTTTATTTCATAGATAACCACATAATCTTTATTATACTAAAAATATTAATTTCTTCTTATACCATAAATGATGATACTAGTGTTTCATAGTAAAATTTTTAATCTTCTTAAAGTTATTTTTAATTGTTTATAAATAGAATATGAACCATCTTAAAAATATCCATCAAAAGTATCAAACCATGTATGTAGTCAAGTATGAACCATCTAAATCATGGGTGTAACAAATCATGTGGGATTTTATGCCTCTTGGTCATCAAGTTAGATATCTCAGATCCTATGTTAATTATATGTTATTCAAAATTTAATCAATAGATAATAATTAATTACTAATAATTTAAAACTTATTTATTCATTAACATGTCAGTAGTTAAGCATTCATTAATTATTATTTCATAAGTAATTATTTAGTGAAAATTAGTAGATATCAAGTACATTATTTATATCAAATTATTATTTAATTAACTGTTAACCATTATTTAATAATTAGCTAAACATATACTATTCACCAGATATAAATTATATAATAACTTGTTAGGAATTATTTAATCCTATATTAATTATTCTTGAATAAATCATTAATCAATAGTTAACCATTTCATAATTAATAAATATGAAATAGTTACCTTATAGCTAATTATTTATAAATTAATAGTTAATCCTTATGTAATTATTAGTAAATAATTATTTAATAATTATTTATTCAATATATAATCATTAGTTAAGCATTAATTAACTATATATTAATTATTCTTCAATCATTCATTAACCACTCATTAATTATTACTTAATTAATAAATATTAAGTAGTTACTTGATAATTAATTATTTGTTATTTACATGTTCATCATTAATTAATTATTAGTCAATCATATAGTATTCATTAGTTAGTTCTTCTTTAATCATTAGGTATGCATTTGTTAATTATATATTAATTATGGCTTAATAATTTTAATCACTTGTTAATCATTACCGAATTTATAGTTATAAAATAGTTACTTTATATATCAATTTTGATTTAATTAATAGTTAATCATCAAGTAATTAATAGTTTTTAATTGCTTAATAATTATTTAATAATATGTTATTAATTAGTTAGTGATTAGATAATCATTAGTTAACCCATTATTAATTTTTCCTTAACCATTCATTAATCACTAGTTAATATGTACTTATTTAATAGATATCAAATAGTTACTTTTTAGATAGTTATTAGTTAATTAATACTCAATCAATAAATAATTAATGGTTAATCAATCTTTAATTATTATTTAATCGTATGTTATTCATTAGTTGAATAATAGATAACCATTTCTTAATTTTATATTAATTATTATTTAATAATTCATTAATCACTCACTAATCATTACTTAATTAATAAATATTATGTAGTTAGATTATATTTAATTATTTTTAAATTACTATTTGATCATTAATTAATTATTACTGATTCATTCATTAACCATTAATTAAGAATTACTTAATCCTTAATTAATTTTGTGTTACTCATTATGTCACTAATATTTATTCATCATCTAGTTAATATTAATTCATTATTATGTCACTAATATTTAAAAACTACTATGTTGTACAAAATAATTATCTTATTATAGTAATAAATTAATTACTAAGACTAATTATAATTTATTTACACAAAATCCATAAATAAATTAAAAATCTTTATTTTTTCATTATCTATTATTTATAAATATTCTTAATAAAATAAATAACTAAGTAAATAACTTATTAAAAACTAAATAAAAGGGAAACAATTAAATAAATAAATACATTTAAAATAAATAATACTAAATACCTGTAAATGATGATTTGCAAAATCTGGAACTTCTTTTTGGCCACCAAAATCACCACATATAAAGGAGAGAAATGTGTAGAGAGAGAGGTAGTAGAAGTAAATAGATAGAGTTTGTGTGGGTGAAATAAGTGAGGGCAAGGGAGTGGGAAGGTTTTCTTTTATTGGGGTTTAGGGAAAAGGCAGTGTCACATATTCCACCTTTCGCTTTAATATATTTGAAATGAGACATATCAGATGTTGCCTTTAGCTTTAATTTAGGCGAAAGGTAGCATCAGTGAGGCCACCTTATCCATTTCATCGATCTGGGGTAATGAGATGAAAATTCCACATTTTCCTTTATGAATTTCCACATTTGTTTTAAAAATATTTTTTACAAAGTTTTATTTAATTAAATATTTTTTTTCAAAAATGAATAAAAACACAATGTTATCATGCTAAATTAAAACTTAAAAATAATAATAATAAACTCATTTTAATAATTATTATATATTTTTAAAATTATAAAAAGAAAATTAATTATAATTAAATATAAAAATAAATAAAAAATAATAATAATAGGATAAAAGTATAATTATACCTTCATATAATGACACAAAATTCAGAACCCTTTAATTTAGCACAATCTTCAATATCATGGGCCACACAAAGCATTGAACTAACACTACACCTGAATAATATGAACAATAAAATATTAAATTTTTTTGAATTATATAGTAATTATTTTATAAAAGAAAAAAATTAATTTAAATAGTTATATATTATTATTCACATTGATTAACATTTAAAAAAGGATGCAGTTTGAAAAAATAAATAAAAATAGGGTATTCTATTTTACTATAATCGATTAAATTTATCTCATTTAAATTTTTATTATAATATTAAAATTTTTTATTTAAAAACTAATAAATAAATGATTAAGTATTTGGAAATCTATTTGAAATAATATTAAAAACACTTAAAATTTTAAATAGTAATTTTTTTAATAAAAAAATCCTTCTATATATTTTCATTTCAAATATAATTTAAAATATTTTTAATTATAATTGGAAAAAAATAATTTCATTTTTGGATTAAATAGGTAAATTGTATCTAAGGATGTATTTTTAGGATTTTTCTAAAATATTTGTTTTGGTGAACAATAAAAAATAACAATTTTTTAAATAACATGAATTTATGACATTATTAGTATATAAGTATCAATTAAAAATCCGTGAAACATTTTTCTATGAAAAAAATGTATTTCATAAGTGCCTTTAAAATATTCAATTTTATTCCATTTACAGTCACATTTTGACATTTTATAAATGAAGTTATAGTTTTTTTAAAAAGTGTTTTTAATAGATTATAAATTTATTATTTTAAAATTAATTTTTATCACATTTAAAAATAGATCAAATAAAAATGGATTTTAATTTCATAATCATTATTTCAAAATAATATAATATGAAGCAATTTATTTTTGGGTATAAATGATAAATTACCTAGGTAAAATATAATTACCATAGCGAAAGTGCAAATGATAAAAATGAGTAACCTAAAAGGCAAGAGGCACAAAATATTAAAATAATGATTTTAATCGAGTGTTTTATATTTTTATCGAACATATCTCTTATTCACTACACTTTTTATCAATTTTTGTGGCACATTACTTGAGAGTGACTTACCATTACTTATTTTTTTGGGTATTTAAAAAAATGTGATCCCTTATCACTTATAAAAGGTGCACTCATCACCTCACTAACCCTCACATAAAAACCCACATGGTTTAACCAAAAATCTACCATAAACTATCATAAACACTCATAGATAACTGATTTATGATATTTCATTCTCAAAATACCATCCAGTAAATGCTTAACCCCCTTTGTAATGGAGATAATCCAGAAAGTGTTGTATAAATTTATAACTGCTCCATTCCTTTACTATTTATTTATGTGCACTTATTATTTCATAAATTACATTACAACATCTTAAATTGATAAAATAAGTTTAATTATAATATTTATATGGTATTATATTTATTTTAAAATCATTAAACACTAACCATTTTCCATTTTTAAAAACAAAAAATGTGAATCGTGTGTAAGTGCAGACTACCGCCTCTATAAAGTAATGTGTCTATTTTCCTTCACCAGAAAAACTAGATGGTTTAAAAATGGAATTAAATATTTAATTGTTATATATATAAATTATTTATTTCTCGTAAATTTTATACAATATTACTCCTCTCATTTTTATAAGGGAAATGAAAGCATCGTCTATGCGTATGTGAGAACTATTGCCACTGTGGATTTGTGTGTTCCATTTTTCCTTACCATATTTCATAAATGGTTATAAGAATGTATTTAAAGGATAAATATTATTTTTATTATATAAATAAATTTATATTAATAAAATTTTAATAACCTATTGATGATATGAATGGGAAATATTCATTAAAAAATTATATTATTAAACAAGGGAACTAAGAAAAAAAATTATTCATATTTTATAATTGTTTGGAATCAATAAATTGTTTTCCTGTTGATCAATAACAATGATATATCACTCCAATTAACAGTATATAGAATCATTATGATACTATTATAATGACATTTCCACTATACCATCTCATAATCACATATTAATTATACTATATTCATGTTCGTGTCGGTTTAACAACCTACTCGAACAGTGCTAAAAATTTATATCATGGATGACTATGGGAACATAATAACTAGTATAATGTGATATAAATATTTGAATAATTATTACCTTTGTAACTGTATTTTTTTATTAATATTTAACTCATAATTTTATAAAACACACTTCGTTTGTTATGAATCAATGATAAAATGATGAATGCTGATTTCATATTCATGGATAATGAACAAAACACAACTGAAAAGAATTAAAAACATCATAAATAATTATAAATAACCACTTCAATTAAATTTAATGATATAATATTAATGAAATTTGTAATAATAATGAATATCTGCACCTATATTATAAGACTAGTTGGAAATGATCAAGATCACTTATAGTAGGTTCTGAAAATTGGTAATAACAATATATATATATATGTGTATATAATGATTATAAATGATGAGTATAAATTATTATAGTTTTCAATAAGTTTATCAAGTATTTATTTATTAAATTTAATTTTTAGTTTTAGTATTTTTTGTGTTAGTAAAGAAAGAACCATGTCTAAGGTAAGGGTTTTCATCTCAAATAACATTATTTGAGTCATGTATTATATTGTGCACCTAATATATTTTATATGGTGTATATGATTTCTAATTGAGGTATTATATCTTGAAATAACTATTATTCATGGTAAATTATGTTCAATTTTAATATTTCTCTTTAAAAAGTTTTGGATTTAAAAATACTTTAAGTTGTAATGGTTTTTATTAACTCCATTTTCATTAATTGGTTAATAATTACTATTCTTAAAAAAATTTCATATAAATTGGGTAAATTGTTCCCAATAATATTATTATATATTATTTTATATTTTAATTCCTTGGGATTTACATTTTTACAAAATTAACCTCTTTTAATTATTTTGAATCCATAAATTATTCTCTTAAGGATCAATAATTTGGATATATAACAACAATTAATTATATATAGAATAATTATGATACTGGTATAACGATATTTCAACTATACCATCCCATAATCACCCATTAATTATAATATGTTATTGTTTAAGTCAGTTTATCCACCTACTTGAACAATGCTACAAATTTATATCATGGGTGACTATGGGAACTTAATAACTAGTATAATGTGATATAAATATGTAAATAATTATTATCTTTGGTTCTATAACATCTTTATTGATATTTAACTAAAAAGATTATAAAACACACTCCATTGGTCATGAATCACTGAAATATGATGATTATTGATTTTATATTCATGGATAATGAACAAAACACTCCTGAAACGAATTCAAAACATCATAAATAATTAAAATTAACAACGTAAATTTACTGTAATGATATACTAATAAATAAATTTTTAATAAGAATGAATATCCAAACCTCTATTATAAAACTAGTTTGAAACGATCAAGATTACTTACATGATATATTGAAAATTTGTAAAACTATAATATATATATAAATTTATGTATACAATGATTATAAATGAGGAGTATAAATTATTATAGTTATCAATTATTTTTATTAAGTATGTATTTAATAAGAATAATTTTGATATTTAGTATTTTTAGTGCAAGTGCAGAATTAATCAGGTCTAATGTAAGTGTTTTCATCTTAAATAACATTCTTTGAGTCATCTATTATATTATATACCTAATTTATATTATATGGTGTATATGATTCCAAATTGAGGAATTATATCTTGAAATAACTTTTATTCATTGTAAATTATGTTCAATTTAAATATTTATTTTTCAATAGGTTTGGATTTAAATGCTCTTCAAGATGTAAGGGTTTTATTAAATACATTATAGTTAATTTGTAAATAATTATTATTCTTAAAAACATTTCATATAAATTGGGTAAATTATTGACAATTATATTATTATATTTTTTTTATATTTTAATTCATGGGGATTTACTTTTTTTCCACATAAAACAATTTTAAATTTTTTCTTACATAATGAACTATGTTGTCTCTAAGGGACTTTAGTGACACAAATAACATTATTTGAGTTACATGGTTTTGGTTGAACATTTTCCTTCGATATTATCTATATTAGTATATTATTCATTTTATATGATGTTATATTTTATATTTATGGGCAGAATTTCTCTTTAAATTTAAATAATCAAACATGATTGTCTTCTTACATAAAATTATAACATTATAAAAAACAAACCACCACCTCTTAATTGGATCTTTATTTATAGTCCAAAATTTTCTTCCAACCATTTTTACACTATTTTTGAGAAAGATATTATGAATTATTTTAAATGATTAAAATAATTCTCATTACACAATTTGAAAAATAAAATATATAACACTTTTTATGATGTCAGTTTCCAAAAAAAGGTATTTTAAGAATATTTTCAATCCTTTAAAAATCAAATGATATATCTTTCACTCCACATTTCCATTGATAATATTAATTAATTTTTATGGAATATTTTTTTATGTTTATTTCTAAAAGGAAAATATTTTACAAATATTTCACTTTACCATTTTAAAAATAAATTTTTAAATTAGTGTGTAACTTCGTCATTCTATGAATATGTTTAAAATGATCTCTTTTAATATTTTACATAAGAAAATAATATTTCAATAACCATTTTGGTTTTATTTGAAACGATATCAAAATATGTTCTAGGTTTTTTATAATTATTTTTTTACGTTATTTTTAAAAATTATATAATTTAAAATGATTTTAAAATATCAATGATATTTCTTATAAAAAAAGTGATTTTTTCCCAAATATCCTTAAAAATATTTTTCATCTAAAACATTTTAGTTTAACAAATATTATTCTATATCAAGGATATAAAAAACCAAGATTAACATATATAGACATTACATCATTTTTGAAGATCATTTAATTCATTAAACAAATACATGCTCAAATACCGCATTAGTTTATTGCCTTATGAAACTTGGAAACATAAAACATTAGTTCGTATTACATATTCATATTTTTCTACCTATTTATTAAAAAATAGAACCATTTTTACATATAATATTTAATAAATTTCCTTATATCATTGGGGGATGAAATATATGAAATGGTGAGCTCAGACGCTCAATAAAGGTAAACTAGTGAGATATACAAGCATAATATGAATTTAAGGGTTTGATAACATAAGAATGAAATTTTATGGTCATACCATACAAATCAAAGATTATAAAAATGAGTCATTTAATAAATTTTGGTAGTTCTTAAGACATGAATCATTATGGAGTCAAAATCATAATCCATGAAATCATAACATATAAATAATAAATGGAATTTGTGGCATACAAAGTAGCTTAGAAAATATTATATCAATGATACCCGCCATGAAATTAATAGTATGTTAGACATAAAATAATCACCCATGTATCTACATAGGGATTTTGATGATATCCAATTCACCTTAAAATTTCATTTTTAGAATTAAATCATATGTACCCTATTATTGTGGGTTTAGGAAAACCTCCCATATATCCTCTTTTTTTCAGGCTTAGGATGACCTCTCACGTACACTATTATTTTGGACATAAGATTAAATCTCATGTGCCCTATGAGATCATAAAAAATTTATAATTTTTTAATATATTATAGGGAGATATAGGTCCCACCCATCACATATAATATAATTCATATATGTTTCCCAAGATCCTAATTTATTCCACACATCTAAAATCATGAAAAGAAACGGTTTTGTAAAAATTTCATCATATTACATCTCATTGAAAAGTAACTAAATTAATAAATATAACAACATAAAAAAATAAAACATTCAGAGAAATAATATGAATGGTAACCTTGGATCATTTCCCCTCTAAATCATGAGCAACAGTAAAGAATTTGTTCTTAGATATAATTTAATTCTGAAATATAATTTTAAAAACATTTATTAATTAAAATTTTATTTTTACTTTGAAAAATGATCTTTAAATCATAAAACATTTATCAAACCACATTAATTTAGAATAAACTTAATAATAACAATAATAAAATATTTTAAAACTATTTAAACATCTTTGGAATCCTTTTCCTTTAATATTCTTAAAAGATCATTTTTTAAAACATTTTAAAAAAAATGTTTTTGGAATAAAATGATGTTCCAAACGAAGAGAGAATAAAATATCATGAAACATATAATTTCATAAAAATAAATAGATTCTAGATAAAATATTTCAAATATTATTATATATTCCTTGTAAAAGAATATAGGTGCATAACATAATATGTGTCTCCAAGAAAGAAAATTGAAATAGAATTACGTTATCGATTTGGTAAGTTTTCAAACATAAAACTCATAAAAGAGAGTTCATAATATGGATATGTATATACCCATAAATTCTAGGATAATGATAATTGATTATATTTATGGTTATTATATACATCATAAAAAATAAATTAGTTGTGAATAGGGAATAAGTCTCTCCAAAATAAATGTTATACCAGAAATCCCCTTACATCAAGTCTTTACTTCATTTGTATACATTCAAACCACATGTATAAAAAATATAAGTTAATTATATATATACCATATAAAAATATTCACATATATATATATATATATTAAAATATATGATTTACTTATGAATTAATATTACTCTCTGATTAACAATTCTAAGTTAAAGATATGTTTCAGCTAATAACAGTTTTGTTTTTTTATAGGATTTGACATGTTATTTTTTATCCTCTTACTTATATAATAATTTAATCATACCTATAATTATAACCATGAAATAAATATAAAATATATTCATAATATATATATATATATATATATATTTGGTTCATAAAAATTTCAATTAGAAATTAAAATACACCATTCATGGAGATGGAAGGTCATCCATATGAATAAATGTTATTTTCATTTTCTTATTGGGTAAATGAAAAGAATATTATATGGTATTTTATCAATAAATAAATTTTTTTATATCATATATATCATATATTTTTATTAAAAGTATTTTTAATACATTCAATGTGATGTGTGAATGAATCACATCATTTTGGAAGGTGATAGTCCTCTATACACACAAATGATATTATTGTATTCCCACAAAATCAAAAACATGAAGGTATGTTTGATATAAAAATTACAGAATAATTATAAGAACATAAAAATAAAATATATTATATATAAACGGTAAATCTATCATTATTTCCAACCATTAATGGCTGAAATTAAATAACAAATGACATTGGTTCGCGAGGTGGTAGTCAGCTGTACACACGAATGATGATTGAATATACTATTTGATATATGTGTGTGAAGTTGTAAGTTGTAAAATTAACAAAACAAAATCTCAGAATATTAAATATACTCGAGATATTATGTAAACATGAAATAAAAATAATTTAATTCGTTTGTGCATGAAATAAAATAAAAATGTTCATTGATGAATGTTGCCACTTCTTCGGGTATCTCATTTTGATGAGCACAAAAAGACTTCCTTGGTAGAATTTCTTCAAAAATAATGAATTATAGGATGATGTGAAGGAAGTTCAGTGGATTTTTTGGATACAGGTTGGATGAAATAAATTTGTTTTCTATTTTTTAATAAAAAAAGAATAATAGTTTCCCTTTTACAAGATAGGGGAGGGACACATTTGGCAATTTTTAAAAAGATTAATTTATTATAAATTCAATATCAATCCAAATGCCTAAAAAATTATTTATTTAGAATATAGTATTATTTTCTGTATAAATTAATTCTTCATATTAAAATTACAAATGTTTTGACTATTTTAGATCCCTTATTATTTGAATTTAACCATTATTTAACATCTTTAAATCTTATCATGACAACATGTGTTTATACATTATGGGGGTAAATATAGTTACTATAAAATGAAAAACGACTAGAAATAGTTAATTTTTGACATTTTAAACATTTTAAAATTCATTTAGCCAACTTTTAGTATTTTATGAATTTTATTTTATTTATTAAAATATTATTTATTTTAAAATATCAGTAATGTTAATTTCGACTATATTAATTTGTGTACTTTTTTAAAATATCATAAAAACAAGATAAAATAGAAAAAATTAATATAAAACATCCAAAAAATATATAATTAAACTATAAAAATCTTGGATAACATTAATTGTCCCCATTGATATTTATTTTAATATTTAATATTTTATTTATATGAAATTTTCTTTAATTAAATAACTATTTCATCATTATTATGTCAAAATTTAAGGTAATTATTTTTTCATATAAAAATTATAAATAATTTACAATGATGTAGATAATATTATTATAGTTAAAATTAAATTTCACAGTGAAATATTTCTTTTCAATAACCCTATATAATAATGTTATAGTTATTAAAACATAATTATGATATCTTTAAATTTTCATTAAAATAAAACAATATAAATGGATTAATGTAATTCAAGTTGCTCCAAGAGGTCATAAAATCATCCAAAAGATGATTTTTTTTGAAACTCACTCATTCAATAAAATTAGAATGAATTTTATGGTAATTGTCTAATATTTATAATATTATTTTTACCCATAATTACCCGATTTACATTAATCAGGGTAATTAAAAATTACTGTTATTACTATTCATATTATAAACAACTGAATGGGACTTATTTAATAAATATTTAAATTATTATTCAAAATATATAATCGTTTTTTCGAAATTTAAAACACAAAATTCCTAAATATTAATAACAAATTAATCCCATTGAAGGAATGAGAAAATGATGTTTTAAAGTGAAAACATTCAAAAGATCTAAATGTTTTCATATCTAAATACCATTTGAAATTGATTCCAATGAACAATATTTTATTAAATGATAAAAAATTTCTCTAATTATACTTTAAAAAAATCAAAAATATAATTAACACTATAAATTATTTATACGAAAAATCTATTTTCAATTAAAGTTTGGAATTTTTCAATATTTATCAAAACGTGATAGTTATAAAAAAAATACCAAAAGTTCAACCAATTTTTTTTATATATAATTAAAAAAATAAATTTATTTTTAAGAATATAATTTGATAAATTATCAAACATTAATTTTAAAACAAGTAAAAATTTAAAAGGCAATAAAAACACCTCGAGAGAAAATACAATTTTAAGCATAAAACAAGATTTATTTTTTTATCATGTCTATAAACCACATATTTTGAATGGTAAACATTATATTTAAAATAATATATACACATATAATTTATTTATATAATGCAATAACAGTGATCAGTTTAATTTATTGGAATAAAACATTATTTTTTCTAGTTAAATAATTTTTTGGAAAATGATTTCTGATTATTTTGAAAAAAAAGTTTCACATGTGTAATTCTTACTTTCAAATTTTATTTAATACTACACATAACATCCATTATAACCACTATTAAATAATTTTTTTGTTTAAATAATTATAATAATAAAATTATGATTCATAAGAACTCAGTATTGCGTGTAACACAAACTATTACATTGGTGCGTGTAACACAAGATATAAAAGAAATCACATTATGTTAAAAATATATTTAATAAAAATATTGGTCTGTTATAATGTATGTTTTTGAAATATTACCTCCTGCATTATTACAATTAAGGTCTTATGTAATATCCTTCAATTTGGGGGAAATTATTCATCACCGCCTTTTTTTCACTAACTATATTTGGTCTATAACCATAATTATTCTTCCAATTCCTTCCCTCAGTGAATACCATATTTTTTATTACTTTGATTGGAGGTTTTTAAAATATATAGCATTTATATTTTTTTTAAATACTATCTACTTTATTATCATTATTGAATGGTATTTACTAAGAAAAATACTTGATGTTATCAAATACCCATTTATTTTCATTGGGTTTTTCATGTTAAGATTATTGATGGAATTATGAAGGATTTAATTTTTTGAGTCCATTTGAAAAGGATATAAATCAAATTTTATTTCCTGGGGTTTTTATGATGTCTTGAAAGAAAAAAAATTTCTTTCCATGGGTTATTTATGCTATAAAGTCAATGATTTTCATGGGAATGTTTTAAGAAACAAATTATTATTACTACGTTATAATGAGCATATAGTTATATATTTTATTATGGAAATAATTTGTATAGTTAATATTTATATAATGGGAAGTCCATATATAGCCTTCAAATGAATTAAGTAAAGCTTTACATCTCATGAGATAATGGTAAAAATGAGTCCTGATGCTTAATAAAAAATAGAAATAAGTTGTGATGCTTAATATACTATGATAAAAAGGAGAGTGAATCCTTATCCACCAAGGGAAATAAGTAAGTGAGTCCTGATCCACTAGGAGAAGAAGTTTGTGATACCAGATCCACTATGTTATTATTTACATTTTTTTAATGTTCTATAATTCTCAAGTATTCCTTGTTTCTATGATATACAACATTTTCATGATATATTAATATGATATTCCTGAATTGTTTACCTTTTCATTGCTGGGTAAATCTTTTTTTTGTATCTTTATTATACCCATATTCTTATGTTAAGTTCACATATTATTTCTGATTTTTATCTCTTATGTTTAGCTTTACTGATTATTTGATCTCAGCCATTTCTTTTTTTTCTTTTCACTAAGTTAGGAAGATAAGAAAAGTATGAAGCATAAAGAAGAGTAATGTATGTGCATAATTACAAAGAGATGTTAAAGATTTGTTATAGATTAAGAATCTTCTTATATAATTTAATAAATTTTCAATAACTAGAAAAGGAATACGTTTTTTAGTTAATGTTTTCTATTAATTCATAAAAACTATAAACATAAATGGTCATGAAAATGTATTATAATGAAATATTTACTTTATGTTGTGTAATTTTAATGGTGACATCTATGGGTGTTCACTCACTAATTCTATTTATATTTTATTTCATGACATACCATCCTTTATGGGTTGATATGGGACCCTTACCTGACCCAAATTCCCCATGACTAGATGACCCATTATGATTTTTGATGGACCAGAGGATTAGTGGAATCAAAGCCCAATACATGGCTAAAAGGACCAAATTATAAATATTACTACTGTAATACCCCTACGGATAAAACACTTTCCCCTACTACAGTCTTCACCCATAATACAATACTCGATGTTGTAAATGTTCCTATAATACCCCCCCAAATGAAAATTAGGGTTTTTAGGGGTCAAAACCCCAACCTATTAATAAATGTTAATATAATTTAATGATAATAATATTAATAGTGATTATAATGGAAATAAATATATATATAATAATAATATAAACTAATATATTGTATTAAAAATATATGATAATAATAATAATTATAAGTATATTTTTTTAATATATAATTAACTAAAAACATACAAAATAACTAAAACACTATGAAATAAAGAAAAAAATGACTATAAATGGTCAAATTAATTAATTAAAATTGAACAAAAAATTTATAAAAAATTGTGGTTTATATTTGCATCAAATTCATCAGACATATAATTTTAGACTCATGGGAAAAAAATAAGACAATGACACATGAATTCACCCTCAGTTAAATCTAAGAAACACAATCCCATCTTTAAATATTTTGAATCATATTAACTATAAAATACCAAGATTTCAATAAAATATTAATTTTTATAAATAATTACCCTATAACTCAAATTATAATAAAAACTAGGATCTATACTCATAAATCATGTGGAATACCTCTTAATCATTCACATCGATCAAGAAAATTAAAATCATAGATTTGTACAATACTCATATAAATTAATGTTTACCATATGTTTTCTGTAATGACCCTCACTGCAGTTACTGGGAGACAATTCCAAACTTCATTAAATTGGAATATATACAAGATTCAAATCTTAAAAGACAAAATAATTAAGTGTTTTTTGGAAATAATATTATATACATGAATCCCATTTTATATTGGTAAAATAAAATAAAACACAATACATAAAAAATAATAATAAACAACATCCTTAAAACAAGTTCAATGGTTCTTTTCATCCTAACATGTAACAAGGAACCAATTTAAGGGTTCTCTAAAATTTTCAGTATGGGTTATGTATATTGATATTAATCATGAATCAATAAAGGATAATCATAATTGAAAGGTGAATGAAAAATACACAAGCCAATTAATAAATAACTTGAGCATAATATGGAAGGAATAAAATATGATCGAATTATCAGTGCTCTTGGTATTAAAGAGGTGACTAAAGGGGGGTGAATAATCATTATTTATTTATTATTATAAATTCTAAATTTATCATTGTCGTAAAAGAAATGTTAAATGTTTAAGCCGAATGAAAACAAACAACACAAGAAATTTTTATAATGGTTCAGATCTCAATATCTTAGTCTACTCTTCATTCTATGATACTCATCGAGGAGATTGGTATGCAATATATCCTTAATTTTGTATGCGATTAAAATAAATTACCTAAATTATAGACATATATTTTTCACCTAGTGGTATAACCCGACATACCTTTTTTTTGAGGTAAAACTGCTGACTTTCTATGGAGTCACAACCTTCATACCGTTTTTCGTGGAGAAATAACCCGACCATACTTATAAATTACAAGAATAACTCAACGACATATTTTGGATGAAAAAATATTAAATCAGACTCTATAATACAAACATATGATTGAAAGAATTATAATGGAGAAAAATAATAAAATAAAATGAAATAAGAACATGAAGAGATTATAGTGAAGTTTGATGTAGCTCTTTTTTATTGATCACAAAGGTATGTAAGATATAGATGATGATGATCTTTAGTGATCGCAAATAAATACAAATTTTTCAAAGAAGTTTCTCTTTGAATTCATTGAGAGAAGAAGGAAAATGTTTGATTGTATCCTTGTCAAATGAATTTTCAAATGTGAAAATATTTATCTATCTACAAGGGTAGATTTGTTTGTATACTTGAACCATTCTCTAGAAGAATTAAATCCAAGATCTAGAGGATTGTATCATTATCTAATCTTCACGTGACACTTTATAGAGAATAATAAAAATAATTTAATTGTTACATTAATTAAGATAAATTTGTTCTGGACATAGAAAATAGTTGGACAAAATATAGTTAATGAAATATTAAAAGGGTTGTTTAATATATTAAAAGTAATATTTATTATAAAAATCAAAAATAATAATCAATTGAAATAATAATAAAATTATATATATAATACATGCATCAGAATGATGAAAAAAACATAGCATCGTAAATAATAATATGCATGAGTCCATGTCATTGAAAAAATATAAAATTAATTAAAAACAAATTTTAAAGAATATTTTAGAATAAAATATTAATAATTTAGCAATTTAATTAGATTTATCAAATTTAACTAAAAAATAGAAAATAAAAATTTTAGAAATAAATTTTGAACTAATTGTTTCTGTAATCACAATTGGATGTCTGTCGCTGTGTCAATAACACACTATTGGAAATGTTTGATTGTGTGTTAAAACATATTATACATATCATTGTCAATTTAAGAAAGAATAAAATTGTTTATCCCAAAATAAAAAACATTTCATGCATAATATCATCAAAGGTTTAAAAGAGAAAATTAAAATATGACTCACTGTTGGATGTCCACATAAAATCCATGAAGTGTATAATATGTAGTATATAATAAACAACTCGATTCACACTATCCAAAAGAGAAAAAAAAGACATGACACACACAACGGCCTACGAGCCACCAAGATTAAATTAACCCAATCCATTCAAGTGTTATGATAGGTCCTCATACATGGGCCCCGATAGCTCCCAGCGAGCACTATATATGTATGAATTATATTTGTTTTATTAATTAAATTTAATATCATTTATCATTATTAATATTTACAATATATATGTATAAATTAATAATACATACATTTAGATATATATAGTTTATAAAAGTATATGCAATTATATTTTAAAATATTATTAAATAAAGTTGAATATATTTATATTTATATATATTTAGGTTATATTATTTAAATAAATTTATATGTATATATTATTTTATATTATAACCAATGTAAAAAATTATAATATTTGATAGACATAGGTAAATAATGTGAAAATACTTGAATATATTTATATATAGACACACACACACACACTAAAAAGTTAAAACATTGGAGATCATGTATAGATATTTATTATATATTATATTTTATGACAAGTAAATATAATAATATATAGAACATAATAAGTATACCAAGAAAACATTTTAAGAGTATTGTGTGAGGACAGATCATGATATGAGTAACCAATGCATGATTGAAATTCGATGTCTTTTTTGTGTATGTGGTTATGTAATTGGTAATAATTGCATTTTATTTCATTTTGCTTTCAAATCATCCCTCTCTAAGTATGTAAGATCTTATGTGTTCAGAAAAAACAATTATGCATTTCAAACCCCAAAACCCCCTCACTTGCAGGTGAGTATCTTTTTTGTAAAAATATGCTCTATAATAGGCATTAAACAAGAGGAATTTGACAAGAGGAATTTTTGTTAGAAAGGAGACTAATGGTTGCTGAAATATGTGATAATAGGAACTTCAAGAGTTCACCCTTATATTTTTTTTAGTTTACCGAATAACGTTAAACTAATCCATAAAATAAGTCCGAAGATAAATTCAACGTTATTTATTCATAAGTAATTAAAATATGTGAAACATTTTATGATGTGGTAAAATAATTTATAACATTTTATTAAATTTTCTTTGGTAATCATATCACCATTAATATACTTCAATAGTGAGGTTATTTATTTCGATCAGACTTTTAGTTATAGTTTGTCACATGTAACAGTGAAATATCATCATGAAAATATGAATATAAATAAATGATTATATATATATATTCTTAAATATAGTTATAAGTAATTTTTCAAGATTTAAAACATAATAAATTTCTCATATAAACATTTTAGCAATCTAAAATATTTACTCATCCTGAGATGACTGATTAATGTATGATTGAAGTTGTATGTTTTATTTTTTTGTATCTAATTATTTATTTTGTAATAATTGGATTATCTTGATATGATTGACCAATGTATGATTGAAATCACATGTTGTATTTGTTTTAGTTATATAATTTGAAATAATTGAATTATACTTTCCTTTTTGATGACATGTGTGTCATCCCTCTCAATACGTATGTATGGAACTAAATTTACCCTTAAGAAATATTACATATCTCAATCCCCTAGACCCACTCACATTCAAGTGAGTTTTATTTTCATAAAAGGGAGTTCGATAAGAATTTTTTCTGTTTGAAGATGGATTTTTAAGACATTCCATAAAAGGGACAAATGCATGCCGACATATGATATAACAAAAGAACTAGGATCCCCCTTGGTTGTGGTTTGTTTATCAAATAATGATAAACCAATCCATATAAGAAGACTCAATTTCAATCCAATTATTTAATCATAAATTATAAGGCCCCAGCCTTAAACCTTACTTAATCTTGAGTTATTACAAGATTACACGTTGAGGATCTTTTCGGGTTTAGAGTTTTAGAGAATTAGATCATAAAACTTGCATTACATTCCACATATAAACAAAGTGGTTACATAAAGATAGTATTCTTCATTCCCATCAATGGAAACACATTTAAAATAAAACATGGATTATTTCTTGACACATCCTTGACTCTATCATCTTATCATGTACCTTTCCCTTGACCTGTGAAAAACATTTCAAAAACTTGGGATGAGCGTAAAAACTCAGTATGGGTTATAAAAACATGGAAAGGAAACATGAGTTCATATATACATAAGAATGAAATCATACTTTACCCATAAAACATAGGCACTTTAACATACCTCATAAAAACATGAATAAATCATATAAATCATAATACGTAAAGGTAACTTGAGGCATTCATAACATTCTTACGTAGGGGGTAACCCTCTTGGTTACGTTTGGAATACCCATCACAGTATATTCCCTAAAATCTCTTCGGAGAAACCTTAACGTTTCACTCCTTCGCGTTACCCAATGCATTGGAGAGCTATAACGGGCTCACCCGCCCTTAGTTTATCACGGAACCACCCGTCTTCATAATAATGCCCAAGAACCATAACATAATCATATCACATAAAACATGCATAAAGGAAACATAACATTTCCACATTTCAATCACGAGATATCAATACAACACATTGATATAATAAAAACATTATGAAAACCATTTTCAATACCAAAGTAAAACATGGTATTTATTTTTCTTTTAAAAAAAAAGGTATGGCTTGTAGAGGAAGCCAAAACTCAAATAACGGTTACGACGGCGGAGAAGTCGTTGTCGCCGCATACGTACGACAAAAACATTCCCTTTTGTCGTTTAGTAAACGCTTCGTATAAAAAAGATTCCTTTTGAGTAAACGTAAAAGTCAAAGGGGTTTATACACCGTATAAAAGAAAGTTGTGTATAAAATAAAATATGCCTCAACGAAAGGAGATTGAGACGAAGTCCCATACAAAGATAATTTTTAAAATAAAATAGATACATTATGTGTATTCACTATAAGTACACATAAATAAAGTACAAATACAAGATACGACATAATAATATAATGACATAATTTGGAAGAAGGAGATTAACCCAAAGAATGGAAATTGGGTTAAGAAGTTCCCATACCTCGTATCTGACTTGACCCGACCGTTCTTTAAACTCCTGAATAATAAACTTTAGTTAATCTCTACTTGATTATGAATCTTTTCCAAGTTCATTATTTCTTTTATACCATGTTATGAACATCATGTAATCATTTAAGTTAATAATGTTCATTTTGTCGGTATTTGGTTCTTAAGTCAAAAATAGACTTCTTACACTTACATGTTGTTAATTTGGTCAATGTTTCATTATATCCAGAATGGTATTCATGATGTAGATATCATATATGTCATATATATCCAGTACATACATGTATTTAAAATATTACATAATCATTTAGAGGTAAGAAATGAAATGCACCGTTCATGGAGACGGTAAGCCGTACGTACGCATGAACGCTACTTTCATTTCTTTGTCATATTAACGGAATTAAAACTAAATGAGACTTATGTATATTTTAATTCCAGAATTATATTCATCATTTAGATATATCATTAATTATATATATCCATTATATACATGTACTTTTAATAGTACATTACATTTGGGGATAAGAAATGAAATGCACCGTTCATGGAGACGGTAGTCCGTACGTACGCATGAACGCTACTTTCATTTCTATCTCATACTTTAATGGAAATAAATGATAATGATATATATAGGTATATTATAATTCCAGTATAACATCATATATAATAACTTTAAATCCATCCTTTACACGTCCCACATATGGCATTAACGAATCACATCACTTTGAGGGGGCGGTAGTCCGCACTTCCTTAAATGAAGATATCGCGTATACCCATAATGGAAGCCATAAAGGTAAGACACAAATGAAAAATACAGAAGCATAAGTAAAACATAAACATATTACATATCATATATAAAAGTAGTGACATCATAATGGCCACCTTTGAAGGTGTTAAATGAGTATTGAACAATCATCGTTTCGGGAGGCAGAATTTCGCCATCCACAGAAACCGTATGTTCTTTAACCATTTGATGTAGTTGTGTGAGAGTGTAGATCAAATAAATCTTATAACAACATCCTAGTATATTGAAGATACTGGTGTTGTTACAAAATAAGTATATAAAAAGAGTTTAGGGGGTCGGAGAAGCAAAATAAAACAAATGAACTTGAGAGAATGAAATACCTTAAAAAGTGTAACTTCTTTTGGTTTGAGCCTAAAGGCTTCCTTTGAAAGGATTCTGCCCAAAGGGAATCCTCTAGGATGAGGAGAGGGATGTGGAGAGAGCAAATGGGCAGGGGTTGGCCGAGCCAATGGCTTGAAGAGTGTGTGAAATGAGGTAGAGGTGGGGGCCTTTTATAAGGGGAGAGGAGGGGCACTTTTGGAAAGTAAAGAATCATTACATTATTTGAAAATGTGTTTCGGTTTTAAAAGGTCCCACATTGATGGAATTCGTGGATAAGGTGATAAGGCATCGAAATACATTCATCCAATTGGTTTTGGACATGTGTAGTTCATAGATTTTATTTTATCTTTCCATTTTATTTAAATCGTCAAATAATGATGTCATCGCTGCATCATTATTATGTCATAAATAATTAAATTTATTTAATGTCTAAAAATTATAAACAAATTACTATGATGTAGGAAATCTTTTTAGCTTTCCATTGAATATTTATAATCAAAATTTGGACTTGTATAACCCCACTTAAAAATTGTTTTCGCAAAACATATTATGTTTGTGTCATTTTCACTTTAACATTTAATAAAAAGTAATTTATGTTATTTCCCAACAAAAGTGGATACATGGGGTCCCCAAGTTAGGCCATGGCTTGTCTTGGTCGGCCATGACACAACCAATGAGGTTGGGACATGTGTCTAGGTCATTTTATATTATTAAAGTATTATTTATACCTTAAACTACACTAATTACCACTAATCGCGATTAAGAACTTAATAAGTTACTATTCACCAAAAAAATTATTTTAATCTCATTGAACCACATTTTACTTCTTAATGACAACCATGTATGTCGGATTTTCAAAATTCAATACACATTAGTGGTAAACTTTAATTTAACTGAAAAAAACAGTTTGCTTGATTACCACTTAGTGGTTTCACTATTCATCAAAAATTGAAGTTTTTCAGAAAATTACCAAAAATTCACCCTAAGCTATATTTGATATTCCGAATTCAAAAATGAAGTCCATTTTACAAAATTCAAATCATATAAGTCACATTAATCAATTCAATAATTAATTCCCGCTGCCAGGGCAAATAGCGTGTTTTTACAAAACAATAAGTATCAAAAGATTGACACCAGTTTAAGTCTAATTTCAAATCGAAATTGATTCCAATGACCACCATTGGATAAAATGGTAAAAATATATTCATATTACACATTAAGACCAATTCAAAAGATAATCTAATCATATAAATTGATTAGATTAAAAAGCAGTTTTGATGTAAAATACAACATTTTACACTATTCATAAAAAAATGAACTTTATCAGAAAGGTACCAAAAATTACACAAAGTAAAATTTGATGTCTCGATTCTTAATAAGAGTTTTATTTGGTCCAAAAGAATGTATAAGAGTGATCAAAACTATATTTAATGACGGTTCACCATTAAAAGGTGATAAGTGAACCTTTAGTGAAAATTAGAGTATAAAAGCCTAAAATTGAACTCTTTCCGTATTTTAAGCCTTTATCTTTTATTAGGTAAATGTATAAACATTTAAAAACATATCTATTCATATTTTAGTTATTTCTATTCATTCCCGCCAGTACAACGGCTACTTGTTAACTAACATTTAAAATAATATTATTATATTACTAGTGTGCTACGTAAGTTTCCAAAGGAACTCATCGTTGCGTATCGGGTACGCTATCGAACATAGCAACCCCTTTAAAATAGAATTTAATATTTAATTCATAAATATTAATAAATATTAAAATTATTTATTCTTCATTTACCTGGGATGTTACATCCTTCCCCCCTTTTGGGAATTGCGTCCTCGCAATTTTATTCACTTATTAAAATAAGTGGGGGTATTTATCCCTCATAGCATTTTCAGATTCCCATGTTGCCTCTTCAATCATGTGGTTTTTCCACAAAACCTTTACCTGCTTAATCACCTTATTCCGTAACACTTGCTCCCTGTGGTCAAGAATCTGGACCGGTTGTTCCTCATAAGATAGGTTCTCTTCCAGCTGAACTACCTCTGGACTCAAAACATGAGATGGATCTGGCATATACTTTCTCAACATCGAAACGTGAAAAACATTGTGTACCTGAGATAAACTCGGAGGTAAAGCCACTCGGTATGCAACTGATCCAACTCTCTCTAGAACTTCGTATGGTCCAATGAACCTTGGACTCAACTTTCCTTTCTTACCAAATCTCATCACACTTTTCCAAGGAGAAACCTTGAGAAAAACATGATCACCTACCTCGAAAGATAGATCCTTCCTCCGGTTATCCGCATAACTCTTCTGCCTGCTCTGAGCTGTTCTCATGTGTTTCTGAATCAGCTGAACTTTTTCTGCCATCTCTTCTACCAATTCTGGTCCCATCAACTTTCTTTCACCCACTTCATCCCAGAAAGCTGGAGTTCGACACCGCTTCCCATATAATGCCTGAAATGGTGCCATCTGTATACTGGAATGAAAACTGTTATTATATGAAAACTCAACCAAAGAAAGATGCTGGTCCCAACTTCCCTGATAATCCATAGAACAAGCTCGTAGCATATCCTCCAATGTCTGAATTGTTCGTTCTGACTGCCCATCTGATTGAGGATGAAAAGCTGTACTAAAATTTAATTCAGTACCCAACGACTTCTGAAGGCCTTTCCAAAAGTTAGAGGTAAACCTGGGATCACGATCTGATACAATGGAGAGGGGAACTCCATGTAACCTGACTATCTCTCTAAGATACAAACGGGAAAGTTGATCAAGAGAGAAAGTATCTCGTATAGCAAGGAAATGAGCAGATTTGGTCAAGCGATCAACAATAACCCAGATTGCATTATTACCTCGAGATGTCTTCGGTAATCCAACAACAAAGTCCATGGATATATTCTCCCATTTCCACTCTGGCACTGGTAAAGGCTGAAGCATCCCTTTCGGTAACTGCCGCTCAGCTTTAACCTGCTGACAAGTCAAACACTTCACAGTAAAATCAGCAATATCTCTTTTCATTCCATCCCACCAGTAATACTCCCGCAGATCTCTATACATCTTAGTACTGCCCGGATGAACTGAAAACGGAGAACTATGAGCTTCACATAACAACTCTCTCTTCAACTGTGAATCACAAGGCACACATAACCTCTTCACAAACCTCAAAACACAAACACAAACTTATCCAAGAACTCATGGAAAATTTTATTCATAAGGTCCATGAATACAGCAGGTGCATTGGTTAACCCAAAAGGCATAACTACAAATTCATAATGGCCATATCTAGTACGGAACGCAGTCGTCTGCTTCTTTTACTTTCAACTGATGGTACCCTGACCTCTAGTCAATCTTCGAAAAATACTGAGCTCCCTGGAGCTGATACCACTTCATTCGATGGCCCAACATCTGCTGAAGTTGTTGCAAATGATTTTACCACCCCTTTCTGCTTGTAGTCTAGCTGCTTCCCATCACTCAAGCTCCTTGTCGGACACTCGTTTGCATAGTGACCCATCTCATTGCACTTATAACATTTCACTAACTGTAAATCAAATTTATTCTTACCTTCACCTTGATCCTTTTCAGTGCAATCACGAGCCTTATGTCCCATCTTACCACATCGGTAGCACTTCCCAGAATTCAGAAGACATTCCCCAGCATGCCTTTTTCCACATTTATCACAAACTGAAAACTTAGTTTTCTTACCATCAGACTTTTTTGAAGAATTCTTACCTTTCTCCTGCCACCTCGTTCTCTTCTTCTGCTGGTTGTTATAGAAAACTTGGTCATCGGCAAACTCCATTTCCACCTTCTCAGCACATCGAACAAGCTTTTCATAACTTTTAAACTCACGAGAAGCTAATGCCCTTCGATACTTTGGCTTTAATCCTGAGTAAAAACGATTGATTTTACTATCAAGGTCTCGGATAAAATTTGGAGCATACCTTGCCAATCGAGTGAACCATTCTTCATAGGCAGCCACTGAGTCTTCCTCTTGCCTCAATTCCAAGAATTGCTTTTCCATCCTAAGTCGAACAGCCTTAGGAAAATACTTCTCAAGAAACATACCTTTGAAATCATCCCAGTCAAGAGCATCAATCTCATCGGCTTCCCTGATATTTTTAACCATAGACCACCACTGATCTGCTTCACCCTCCAAACGGTAAATAGAAAGACTAACCTTTTGATTGTCTGAACACCCCATGACATCAAAAATCTTCTCCAGTGCTTTAATCCACCCTTCAGCTTGCACAGGGTCAGATGATCCTCTGAATGATGGGGGATGTTGCCTCATGAAATTTTCAACCACTGACATGTTCCTCTGCGGTTGATCTGGCTGATCTCGTGCATGGATACCACCACCATTTATAGCCTGAGTCAACTGTGCCATCACTGCAACAAACTGTTCAGTTCTGATTCCGACCATCTCAGGTTGCTGATTTGGAAGGTTGTCTTCCTCCTGATGTCGTCCCAACATAGATGCTTTGTTTCCTCTGCGGAAAACCATTCTGAACAACGAAATATCTTAGGCGAAGCAACATGGTAATCCGTAAATGCTATATCATTTCAATCATATTATAATTTTACAATTTTCTAACTCCTAAAGTTGTCTAAACCGACCTTTGATACCAACTATAAGGCCCCAGCCTTAAACCTTACTTAATCTTGAGTTATTACAAGATTACACGTTGAGGATCTTTTCGGGTTTAGAGTTTTAGAGAATTAGATCATAAAACTTGCATTACATTCCACATATAAACAAAGTGGTTACATAAAGATAGTATTCTTCATTCCCATCAATGGAAACACATTTAAAATAAAACATGGATTATTTCTTGACACATCCTTGACTCTATCATCTTATCATGTACCTTTCCCTTGACCTGTGAAAAACATTTCAAAAACTTGGGATGAGCGTAAAAACTCAGTATGGGTTATAAAAACATGGAAAGGAAACATGAGTTCATATATACATAAGAATGAAATCATACTTTACCCATAAAACATAGGCACTTTAACATACCTCATAAAAACATGAATAAATCATATAAATCATAATACGTAAAGGTAACTTGAGGCATTCATAACATTCTTACGTAGGGGGTAACCCTCTTGGTTACGTTTGGAATACCCATCACAGTATATTCCCTAAAATCTCTTCGGAGAAACCTTAACGTTTCACTCCTTCGCGTTACCCAATGCATTGGAGAGCTATAACGGGCTCACCCGCCCTTAGTTTATCACGGAACCACCCGTCTTCATAATAATGCCCAAGAACCATAACATAATCATATCACATAAAACATGCATAAAGGAAACATAACATTTCCACATTTCAATCACGAGATATCAATACAACACATTGATATAATAAAAACATTATGAAAACCATTTTCAATACCAAAGTAAAACATGGTATTTATTTTTCTTTTAAAAAAAAGGTATGGCTTGTAGAGGAAGCCAAAACTCAAATAACGGTTACGACGGCGGAGAAGTCGTTGTCGCCGCATACGTACGACAAAAACATTCCCTTTTGTCGTTTAGTAAACGCTTCGTATAAAAAAGATTCCTTTTGAGTAAACGTAAAAGTCAAAGGGGTTTATACACCGTATAAAAGAAAGTTGTGTATAAAATAAAATATGCCTCAACGAAAGGAGATTGAGACGAAGTCCCATACAAAGATAATTTTTAAAATAAAATAGATACATTATGTGTATTCACTATAAGTACACATAAATAAAGTACAAATACAAGATACGACATAATAATATAATGACATAATTTGGAAGAAGGAGATTAACCCAAAGAATGGAAATTGGGTTAAGAAGTTCCCATACCTCGTATCTGACTTGACCCGACCGTTCTTTAAACTCCTGAATAATAAACTTTAGTTAATCTCTACTTGATTATGAATCTTTTCCAAGTTCATTATTTCTTTTATACCATGTTATGAACATCATGTAATCATTTAAGTTAATAATGTTCATTTTGTCGGTATTTGGTTCTTAAGTCAAAAATAGACTTCTTACACTTACATGTTGTTAATTTGGTCAATGTTTCATTATATCCAGAATGGTATTCATGATGTAGATATCATATATGTCATATATATCCAGTACATACATGTATTTAAAATATTACATAATCATTTAGAGGTAAGAAATGAAATGCACCGTTCATGGAGACGGTAAGCCGTACGTACGCATGAACGCTACTTTCATTTCTTTGTCATATTAACGGAATTAAAACTAAATGAGACTTATGTATATTTTAATTCCAGAATTATATTCATCATTTAGATATATCATTAATTATATATATCCATTATATACATGTACTTTTAATAGTACATTACATTTGGGGATAAGAAATGAAATGCACCGTTCATGGAGACGGTAGTCCGTACGTACGCATGAACGCTACTTTCATTTCTATCTCATACTTTAATGGAAATAAATGATAATGATATATATAGGTATATTATAATTCCAGTATAACATCATATATAATAACTTTAAATCCATCCTTTACACGTCCCACATATGGCATTAACGAATCACATCACTTTGAGGGGGCGGTAGTCCGCACTTCCTTAAATGAAGATATCGCGTATACCCATAATGGAAGCCATAAAGGTAAGACACAAATGAAAAATACAGAAGCATAAGTAAAACATAAACATATTACATATCATATATAAAAGTAGTGACATCATAATGGCCACCTTTGAAGGTGTTAAATGAGTATTGAACAATCATCGTTTCGGGAGGCAGAATTTCGCCATCCACAGAAACCGTATGTTCTTTAACCATTTGATGTAGTTGTGTGAGAGTGTAGATCAAATAAATCTTATAACAACATCCTAGTATATTGAAGATACTGGTGTTGTTACAAAATAAGTATATAAAAAGAGTTTAGGGGGTCGTAGAAGCAAAATAAAACAAATGAACTTGAGAGAATGAAATACCTTAAAAAGTGTAACTTCTTTTGGTTTGAGCCTAAAGGCTTCCTTTGAAAGGATTCTGCCCAAAGGGAATCCTCTAGGATGAGGAGAGGGATGTGGAGAGAGCAAATGGGCAGGGGTTGGCCGAGCCAATGGCTTGAAGAGTGTGTGAAATGAGGTAGAGGTGGGGGCCTTTTATAAGGGGAGAGGAGGGGCACTTTTGGAAAGTAAAGAATCATTACATTATTTGAAAATGTGTTTCGGTTTTAAAAGGTCCCAAATTGATGGAATTCGTGGATAAGGTGATAAGGCATCGAAATACATTCATCCAATTGGTTTTGGACATGTGTAGTTCATAGATTTTATTTTATCTTTCCATTTTATTTAAATCGTCAAATAATGATGTCATCGCTGCATCATTAGTATGTCATAAATAATTAAATTTATTTAATGTCTAAAAATTATAAACAAATTACTATGATGTAGGAAATCTTTTTAGCTTTCCATTGAATATTTATAATCAAAATTTGGACTTGTATAACCCCACTTAAAAATTGTTTTCGCAAAACATATTATGTTTGTGTCATTTTCACTTTAACATTTAATAAAAAGTAATTTATGTTATTTCCCAACAAAAGTGGATACATGGGGTCCCCAAGTTAGGCCATGGCTTGTCTTGGTCGGCCATGACACAACCAATGAGGTTGGGACATGTGTCTAGGTCATTTTATATTATTAAAGTATTATTTATACCTTAAACTACACTAATTACCACTAATCGCGATTAAGAACTTAATAAGTTACTATTCACCAAAAAAATTATTTTAATCTCATTGAACCACATTTTACTTCTTAATGACAACCATGTATGTCGGATTTTCAAAATTCAATACACATTAGTGGTAAACTTTAATTTAACTGAAAAAAACAGTTTGCTTGATTACCACTTAGTGGTTTCACTATTCATCAAAAATTGAAGTTTTTCAGAAAATTACCAAAAATTCACCCTAAGCTAAATTTGATATTCCGAATTCAAAAATGAAGTCCATTTTACAAAATTCAAATCATATAAGTCACATTAATCAATTCAATAATTAATTCCCGCTGCCAGGGCAAATAGCGTGTTTTTACAAAACAATAAGTATCAAAAGATTGACACCAGTTTAAGTCTAATTTCAAATCGAAATTGATTCCAATGACCACCATTGGATAAAATGGTAAAAATATATTCATATTACACATTAAGACCAATTCAAAAGATAATCTAATCATATAAATTGATTAGATTAAAAAGCAGTTTTGATGTAAAATACAACATTTTACACTATTCATAAAAAAATGAACTTTATCAGAAAGGTACCAAAAATTACACAAAGTAAAATTTGATGTCTCGATTCTTAATAAGAGTTTTATTTGGTCCAAAAGAATGTATAAGAGTGATCAAAACTATATTTAATGACGGTTCACCATTAAAAGGTGATAAGTGAACCTTTAGTGAAAATTAGAGTATAAAAGCCTAAAATTGAACTCTTTCCGTATTTTAAGCCTTTATCTTTTATTAGGTAAATGTATAAACATTTAAAAACATATCTATTCATATTTTAGTTATTTCTATTCATTCCCGCCAGTACAACGGCTACTTGTTAACTAACATTTAAAATAATATTATTATATTACTAGTGTGCTACGTAAGTTTCCAAAGGAACTCATCGTTGCGTATCGGGTACGCTATCGAACATAGCAACCCCTTTAAAATAGAATTTAATATTTAATTCATAAATATTAATAAATATTAAAATTATTTATTCTTCATTTACCTGGGATGCTACATAAATAGTTTAAAAATTGTAAAAATTTCATTATGTGGTATATAATTTTTTATTAATTATTTTTATTAGAGGAAATCATGTCTATTAAAATATATTTCAATGGTGTGTTAATTTATACTAAAGTGTGATTTACCAATAGTTTTCCATTAGAAAGGGTATAAAATGTTCTTGATTTTTTGACATAGTGTGAATTTCCCATGAAGATTCATAGTTGGTTAATACTAATGGATGATTATTCAATTACGTCAATTACATATCGACATATCGATATCCTGAATGTTTTTGGGACACTGAGTATACTTTGGTCACTGTTGAGCATTGGATGGATGCAACATTTTTATTCAAGTAGCAGTGTTGTAATGGAAATGGAATTATCTATGGATATTTATGATATTGATGTGGTGAAACTTACTACTACAGAACCATGTTTTGTGAGCTCTGTATGAAGTCAGTATTTCTCCACACATTCATTCATTTCCTACTCATATGAATCATGTGATAGAAACAAATTATGAATAATATGATCATCATTCAGAAAGAAATATAGTGTAAATACCCTTAAGTAGTCCTAATATACTAAATGATAGTTCATCATATGAGGAAGTATCAGGTGGGGAATCTAGAGATTATGTTGGTGAGGGTGATGTGGGAATGAACATTCATGAGTTCCTCTGATAGATATGAGTCCACTAGTAAGTAGTAATCATCCTACACCATCGACTTCCTTAGTCAAGGAATTTCACTTGAACTAAATTTCTATTAGGATGCCATTACACCAGCTACTTAATTACATAGAATTATATGAAATAGATCTGCATCAACTGATAACACCATATTTTTTATTAAGAAGAATGGAAGTAATTTTGTAATGAAAAATGTGATAAAATAATACAACATAGAGAAAAAAAATTCATTTGTGGCTAATGAGTCTAATAAGGAAAAAATATCACAGTGGATATGAAAAAACGGGCTAGATTGTTAATTCCTATTGGGGGAAATATATGATATTTTTTCATGTTGGAAGGTAACCAAATTAGAATTCCCAAACACTTGTGTATATCAATGCTTGTCATAGGATCACTATTCACATGTTGAAGAGTTTATTTCAACTTTTATTGTAGAGATTACAAGAACATGTCAAGACATTCATGTGTCGCTTGGTCAATAATTAATACAACATTTTTTAACTATACAATATCCTCTAAAATAATGAAATGAAAAACAAAAGGTAATTATTAAAGTTTACAGTGATTAGGATGAATCATTTGAAATATTACCACAACCTATGGTATTTTTTTCTCTCAATAATAAAATCATTTATCATTTGGAACCTATTGAGTATGTCTTCCCCTATAACAATGTTAATAAAAAAAGTGATGTTCAGTATGATGTTTTGGGAATTTGGGCCATATGTCGAAGCTTTCCCCTATTTTTAACTATTTGTTAAAGTATATGGATATTTTCATCCAAGAATGTGTACATGTGTTCTACTTATTGACACCACACAAGATGGTAATCTTGATCCTCTACCATTCTCATTATCTATTATTGAAAAATATAATTTTGGATCATGGAGTTGGTTTTGGCATATTTATACATTCATTTCACACAAAAATAAAGAGTGTGTCTGATATCTGATCTCCATCAAGAGATTATATAGGCTATTAATAGTGATGGGGTTTGATAGAGGGAACCTAATGCTTATCATCAATACTAAATTATACATATTCTACGTAATGTGCATATATATTACATAGGTATGGTAATAAAAAATGTGATCATCAAGTTGCGTATGTTTTTCTAAATATAGTTTTTCTTAATGGAAATTTAATATAATTATAAATACATTATTCTCTTATGGTTTTAGTATATGAGCCCCAACAAGAAATGATTAATTGATGAATTGAAGTAATTTGAATGGATAATAATGATTTGTATGATTATATGATATATATTTCCAAAGATAAATTTTCATTATCATATGATGGGTCAGGTGGCATGGAAAGATGAACACTAATATATTAGAGTGCATAAATGGGGTCTTCAAGGGTTTGCACAAATTACCGATCATAAGGCTAATGCTAGATATAGTTTTTAGATTTGTGAAATACATTGTTGAATGGTCCCAATAGTCCTATCAGAGGATAAAAAATGGAATTAATTTTACTCAGCATTTCCAAATATCCATTGATTAGATACTACATGACTCATTAAGATTTCATGTTCTAAGCTTTGATAGGGTACATATCCTCTTTTAGGTAATAGAGTTCCATGATTGGGTTACATGAAATAGTGGATGGGTACTAGTGGTTATCATGGATAATAGGTATTATGATTGTGATTACTTCTAGGCATTGAAATATCCATTTCCCCAGGTTGTTGTATCTTTTTCAGTGATGAAAATATCATAAGATTCTTATGTCGACCCAGTGTATCACATGGGAACGCTCTATAAATATTATATTGCACCATGGATTCTTATTGGTGATTTTCATCCTATCACCTTTCATGTTTATCAACTGACTGTCACACCTAAAATTTCCAGGTGTCATATTTTGGTTTGTTCATTTAGGATTTTTTTCATTATTTTTATTCATAAATTATTGTCATGATATTAACATGTTTTACCAATGGGGATTACCAAAGTCTACTCGATTCTAAAATTATATGGACGTGGCTTAACAATGTGGAGTGGGACTATAAGGAAACATTTTTCATGTGAAAGGGATTACTAGAAATAGGTGTCCCCAAGTGTAAGGACAAAGATCCACTTCTCATAATCTATGATCCTACCAATGTATTATATCAGGAATGTATATATATTTTTCGTATGAATATGTTTCATTAATGAGTCCTTTTATTTCTAACTTTCTCCATTTCTAACCTATTTAAAATATGTTCTTTTCATTTTTGGATTCAATAAAAATAATTTTTTGAAACTATAACTATTTGAAAAATAAATAGAAAATGAAAATGAATAAAACGTTCTTCATCCCCTAAATGAAGTGTCTTCAAATAGGTTCTTTAATTCACACAGTCGATTGAATATATCATCCACATACATTTTCTATGGGGGGTTTTCATTATGTATGATTTAGATAAAATCACTTAGAAATAAATTAAACATGATTTGTGATCATTAATATAATAAATTGATAGAATAAACCAACAATATTAGTCACCTATATTTGTTTACCTATATTTTCATCAAAATGATGAATTATACATGCTAATTGTCTACCTCATTTTTCTTATTATAGTTTTCTAAAACATAGTTCAAAAAATTTATTGAATTAACTATAAAAAAGTAATAATGATATCAAATGTACAGATGGTGGGTCCTCCATTTCTCAAATTCCATTATAAGAATGTTTCATGGCTGGTTTTATAGGGAATTCTTGTGCCTTGTTTGGGTGAACGGAGATCTAATAATTTCCATCACACTGCACCACCTATCACTATCATTCATTGTGTTTATCGTATTGGATTTTATGGTGTAGTGATGTGAAACTTCACATTTGGTGACCATCAACTCAGTGCTTCATTATAGAAAGATTGAGGCTAGAGACACATATATTAAATTTTATAGAGGCATAGATTACTATTACACTCTTGGGTTTGTTGATTATTTTGGGCCTCCCCATAAAAAATGTGGATATGATAGGCCGATTCAGTGCAGATTGGTTTGTGGTGGTTCATAATTTACTTGGCATTGAGGTCCATGACAATAATACATCTATCATTGGTAGTATATTATGCATTCCATGGATTGCACATAAATTCTCTCATCTAGACTATAATGACAACGAGATCACCATGATTTTATTTTCATGGGAAAACCTTTTCAGGTTGACTGGTGGCACGATATTCACTGATCATTTGGATATATTTGTATATTAAATTTATTTAATTTTATTAGAGGACTTAGAATAGATAGGCTGGTATAGATGGGGGTCTTCATGTATCAAATATACATACAGGGAACTATATAGAATATATTGCATCGATAAGATCAATATCATATGATGTTTTATTCTAATAGAGATGTTGATATGAGAGAACATCCCTTGCATAGCTCCACATGCATGTGTGCTATTACCTACTCATATTGATGCAGAGTCTCCACATAGATTATGGTTCGGTATTCCTTACATATAATGTTTAAATAAAATGTATAACTTTATATTATGAAATATAATTATAATAATGTTATCTACATGTGAAGTAAGACACATCAACATTTAGATATAGCCATACACAATGTTTAATCTTGTATAATAATGCTCGATAGTATTCATCCAGAGAACGTATGTGGTTATTATTTCTATACTTAAATCACTATTTTTTACAGTACATGTATTCTATTACTAATTTATTATTCAATTTATTTCATATTACACGGATTCTATATACTATGTATATCATCCAAATTCACCCACCATATGGTAAGGCGATTCTTACTGCCAGATCCTAGATCATTCCTATGATTCATTTTCATATTCATGAGGGGCATTAAACTGATATAGTTATGAGGCAAATGGATTCTATCATCCCATTCATGAACCACCCATTCAATTGCCTTCACATTATTCCCTAAAGATTTCAGGGAAGTGAGACTTTGACTAGAAGAGATATCATGAAAGATATATTGTGCTATGGGATAGAGGACACAAGTTCCAATTATAAGGGGAAGACACAATATATATGCTTTTATTTTTATCTGCTAGATTATGCGCATATGTAGTGTGGGTACCTAATAAGATTTCCTAAAAGACATGGACAAGGCTATCATAACTTGTAAATAAATCATCCTTCCACTGTTGAATACATTTTTATAAACATTACATAACAACAAAAATTATTTTCGAAGGATGCTTATATCTCCCATCTTATTTATATCTCTGGTCTGGTAGAGTCAGATGTATCAGACCAGAAATATTTTCATAGAGTTCTGAGAGAGTTTCCTCCTAATATGGACAAGATTATTAATGGATTTTCTTTGATCAGTTAGGTGATGCTGAGGAGGATAATCATGATATAAATATTCCAGGTAGTGATGACCATGTTATGGATATAGATGTTGCACAAAAGATGATGTGGAGGTTGGTGCCAATAATGATATTCAGGGGAAGCATACTCTAGAGCATAGACACTGACAGACACGATGCTAACGCATTATATATACACTTGTAGGTGGCATAGAGGAGAATCTTAGCCACAAACACAGAATAGATTGATGATACATATTGTACGGTTTTTAAATAATTATTTATAAATTATTTAGAAACATCATAACAAATTACATAATGTTGCACAAATCAATGAATTGATATAATTATAAATTTGTAGTAATAATCTTAAATAAATAAGAAACATTAATATTAGTAGCTACATTTATAATAATAATTATTACAATTTTTTATTTATATCAATAATTTTTGTATTATTATCCATATTATGTATAATAAATAATATTCTTAAATTTATTTTTAAATATTTAAATTTTTATTTTTTGACTTAAAAAAATATTCTAAATTTTTAAGAATGAATCAAAGAGAAATATTTATTATATATAATTTGTATTATAATACTTTTTATTAACATAATAAATAATCATCTTAAATTTATTGTTAAATATTATGAATAATATTATTTTCAATTATATAAGGACTAATAGTATTAATAATAAATATTTTCTTATTTCTTATATAATTAATTAATTAATATTACAAACAATATATCAAGAATAATATATTTATTAATTAGTAAATATTTTTCTAAATAAAAATTATATTATTTATATTATTATACAATGAATAATACCTATAATGTAATTAATTATATTAATACCGTATTAATATATTACTAATTAATAATAATTAATAAAATTTATAATTAATAAATTATTTATGTATTAAAAAATTAATAATAATAAAATCAATAAATATTTTAACAAATATTTTAATTAAAATCATAAAATAATAATATAATTAATAACAAGTAAATATATTTATAAATACAAATTTTCTTCTTTACATTATTATACAATAATTATGATCTATAATTCAATTTTTTATATTAATATCAAAATAATTTATTATTAATTAGTAATAATTAATACAATTGATAAATAATAATAAAAATTACATATTAATACCTCAATAGTGCTAACAACGAGTGAACCCATGGTCATAGAAATTTATTGATAAAAAGGAAAGTACAGGTTCATGAGGATGGAAGCTAAAAAGATCAAATGAATCCTAAGCACCAAAAAACAAGATACCATCACGCATTATCTTCATTCATGTCTACCTCATCTTCCTAAGGACCCACCAAGACTTCTTGAATGTCTCCCCCTATTCCATTACTTTGGAAATTTACAACATTGGGGTGAATCATCCATACATGACAAGCTCTCTTCTTCCACATGAGACCCCATGTCATTTTCGCCAATGATATAAGTTTTTGATAAAAATGTATAATTACCCTTCGTATTTTTAAAATCTTTATGAAACACATCTCTGCTTTGAGATATATTTAAAATATCAGTCAAGTTAACTCAATTTTCATTCAGGCAATAGGATAGTGGGGTTGTGACATCCTCTCTGGTATCCAACATAGTCTCTATTAGTTCATCCCATTCCTTAAGGGATAATCTATTGAATACCCAAAATCCCGCACCATAATTTTTTTAGATATCACAACACACAACTCTTTGGGACGATAATTATGCCCCTACACCTTTTCACATGTGTTTAGCTACCCATATTACCCTGTAATTTCCAACTAAAAACCCTCATCATCAATAGTATTTTCATTTACCTTTCTATTGGTTATGATAAGAACACCATGGTTAAAATCATGATGAACTACTCTATGGACAATATCCTTATTGTACTAGCAGGTCACATCTGATGCATCATTTCTAGAGGGTGTATTGGTATCAACCCCATCTAAACAAGGACCTCCAGATAAAAGATTACCAATAGAGGGGTTCGTAATCTGTCAATGAAAAAAACTGGTCTGGGATTCGATTGAAGATCACAATGGTTAACTACCTTGGAATTGAGACCCTGGTCATCCTTGACCGTTGCAGGATGCCCAATAGATGTGGTGGCTCCAGAATGGGAAGAAGCCTCCTCCACCACAGTCAAAGATGGAAATCTTGTACCATCTATATTGAAATATATATATCAATTGTATTTTAAACCGTCCCATTATCAGTAAGATTCATAAACGAAATAGGGGATCAAGGTATAGCCTTCTCAGGTCCTCCTCCCTTTTTTAATTTCACCTCAAGAAGGATATACAGCCCTATAACCTCTTTCTTTCCCCTACTATCACCAGTTTTAAATTAAACTCCCTCTTTCATTTCATCTGAGTCTGGATCAGGTCCATGTCCCAAAGGACACCCTCACTCTTTATAAGTTCTTTTATCATTTATTCTAGTATGATGAACTACAACATAGGTTCTTTTAGCACCCTCTAAGTGGGAAAATCCCAAAAATAGAAGGTTCAAGTTTATGAAAATAGTGACTTCCTATAAACCCCTCCTCATGCACCAACATAACTAGGTCCTCTATTAGGTGTCCCTCACACCCATCGAGGCCCATGAACTCTATTTTTTTCCTTACCACATCTGACTATGCCCTTCATTATCCCTATTGGGATGAGATTTCATACCCCTCGTACATTTATCACCAGTGTTCCCATTTATCCCACATGCATTAAAAATCATCCTTTTCTAAAATATATTAAATGAATGTGAAATATTGTTGCAACCTTATTAGAGTTCATGAAAATTTTCATATTCAATAGATAAATCAAATCTATAAACATATGCAGATAACAATACAATTTTAATCAAAGGATGTGCAAGGTAAATCTCATTAATTATCCTAGCAATGTGACCATACCCTACACTTTCCATTTCTTTATCCATCTTTATTAGAGCACTAAGGTCCAAAGAAATCTCCCAAAACATTTGTGGGTTCCATAGGAGCCATCTCAACCCATGAATATAAATCTGAGCCTGGGTGAGTGAATTCTTCAAATTTATAGTTTTAATGGAAGGATCCGAATATTGAATTATATGAAAACCAGGTTTTCGATTAAAGAGACAAATCACTATGCTTTGTATATAATAATAACAAAAATAAATACAACATCTAATAATAAATTTCTTATAGAGGCAATTCTCTAGCCATCAAAGCCCTAAATAGAAATTAAATTATTCCTAAGCTCAGATAAAACCCAATGATTCTCTATCACCACAATAGATAAGTGTAAAATAATTGAAATTTTACATTATTTAAACATTTCAGCAATAATCACATGTCTAGTTTCGATAAAGGAAGTGTCTCGCTTCTTTGTAAATGTTTTGAGTCAAAAGATTAACCAGCTGAAGCCCCTCAAAAGTTCTTTTATTCATGTAAACCTCAAGAAAATGAAATTCCCTAGAACTAGATGCATCAGCTGCAATAGAAGGAACAACACCACCGAAGAGAAAATTTTAATCCCCTAACATCGATTGAATAGAGGTTACACCCACCACTTGTGAGAAACAATGATATAGACCTTCTAACAGACATCTAAGCTAACCACATTAATAACAACCCCAAAATGCTTAGGTTGGTTTACACCTCTTTTGATGAGGGAAAAAATCGTGAACCATGTTCACACATATCTCATAAAATATTAATCGTGATTGGGGATAACCCTTTTGGGCCCTATTTTTAAAATACAACATAGTCTATCCCTTTAACTTTAAGGAAACCATTTAAAAATGTCAACCTAGTATTGGTATGTGTGACAGTCATGATGGTGGTGTAGATATTGGGAAACCTGGCCTAGTTCTGCTCAAGGGCTGCTTGGTAGGGTTTAATTAAAGTGTAAGAGAGTTTTCATGGTGAGGGAGGAGATCCCCTTATGAAGAAGCCTATATAAAAAAATTTAGGGATTACAAAATTTAAAAATAAAAATGAATAGAAAAAGTTATCAAGTATTTTTATATTCTTTTTTTTAAATATTAAATAATTCCTGGTTAAAAATATTTTGAAAGAAAATTTGGAACATCGTTGATGGATCCTTTCAAAAAAAATTATTTTACATATACATGTTTGTATATTTTAAATACAATTAAAAATTAAAAATATATATGATTGGACATTTTCATATATATATATATATATATATATATATATTTAATTTATTTTGCTGTCTGGATACATATTTATACAAATAATTTTTAAATTATTAAATTATTATTAGTGATTTTTTTTATATTACAATTAAAATTAAGGTTTATTTTAAAAATATACCATTAAGTACATTATTAGTTACATTAATATTTAAATTATTTAAATCAATATAAAATTTTATTAGATATTATTTTTACATATTAAATTACATAAATAATATATATAAATAATTTAATTACTAAAATTTAATTATAAATACATAATTAAAAATACATTATAGTAATATAATTAATAATATAATACTTAATTATAATTATGTCTATTAATATTTGAATGTGAAAATGTTATCTTTTTAACAAATAAATTTTGTCACATGTAAATTAGATTTTTCTTATTATATTGATGATTTATTTTTATTTTCAATTTTGTTTTATATGTTTAGTGAATTTTTGAAAAATTATTAACATTGTATTAAGGTTTTATAATAAATGTGCTTCTGAATTCACATACATGAAAAAAAATAATTTCTGAAGTTAGTGGATTTTAATGTAAATAAATAATGATGTAGAAATACAATATAAATGAAATTTGACACACTTACTTAACATACAAAAATATTTTTTAAATTACATGAATTTAAAAAAAATAAACATTAATATTAGTGGAATAATATTTTTTTGTTTTAAACTATTACATTTTTATTTATAAGTATTTTTACATTTGATTAATTTTGAATTTGTGATTATATGTTTAGTGCAAGTTTTAGATTTCATTTTGATTTTAATAAAACTATATATTATGTTTATTTTATTTTTTTAAATTTTTAAATACTAGGTTTTTAATCAATATTATTTGTGTCATATAATTTAGATTTTTTTATTACATTTACGAAATTATTTTTATTTTTTAAAAAAATTATATGTTTATGGTATGTTTTGTGTTTTATTTATATAGTATTTATAGTTTATATTTTATAAAATTTTAATGTTTCCTTCATGAAATTTGATAACATTTCATGTTTTTCAAGTAGTTTACATAGAAATCATATAATATAAAACACTGTGTAAAATATAAATTAAAATTGAAATAATGGATAACCATGATGTAGTGGTTGATAGTAAAAATAAGTACATCATTTTAATGGAAAAAACATATAAATTATAGAATATTTCTTTGTTTGAAATCCCTTAAGTCAATATCACACATATAAATAATTGAGTACAATAACTATCTATGATGTGGTCTAGTCCCAAAATATGGTGTGGGAATGGGATCCATGTGTCAAGATCGTAGACCATTATGATAGGGTGGATTATGATGAGATGGAGAAGGCTCATCCTCGGGTGATGGAACAACAAATATGTGATTCTCTTCCCATGAATCATTAGGAGGTGGTGGCATCTAGATGACATCATGTGCACCTGATCGTTCCCCCATTGCGTAAGTGAAATATTCTGTCATCATATGATCGGGGAACCATAAGGCCTATAATGGATCGATCACAAATGGTAGAGGCATGAGAAATTAAACCGTATAAGAGCTCAGACCAGATATACATAGGAAAAACTATAGATATCCTGATAATATAAATATATCCCATTCCTCTAGGTACACATCCAAAAATCATCTATGGTTGGAATACTAGAGGTGAGACCTCTTCCTATGGTATAGTCAGGGCCTCATGTGCAGCATGACATGGTCAACATCATAACATTCAAGTCTTATCAACATCAATAGATACTATAGGAGGTTATTAAGCCAAAATCTCTTCTACTTGAGTATGTACTAAATCTCCATTAAGAGGAAAATCAAAGACACAATAATATTTTACATGACACACTGGAATCAACCCATTTGTTGCAGTATGGAACACTGCCTACCTAAAACCCCCCTCATATGGATGAGACATGTGGATAATTTTTTATAGTCGAATACATTGTTAATAGATTAAATTTTTTTAAAAAAAATTACAAAAAATAATGGGGAATTATTAACATACCTAATCCTGGATCCCTTTACCATGTATAGTAAGATATAGTATTGACTTAAGTCTATACCATGGATTATACTAGAGATAATATGGTAGAATAAATCACATAGAACTCATTCCCTCGATATGAAATGATTTACATCTATCCTGGAGGTCAAGATACTCTTCATGTTATCTTCAGTAATCAATATCTGGACTCCCTATCAACATTACAAAATGAAATACTAATGACTATCTTGGTGGAAAGGGAATGCACTAAAATAAAACAAGATGGCATATGACTCTACATGGATGGGGCCATTGAAAAATAAAAAATTAAATGAGAGTCTCTATTACCAAGACCTTTTGTATCTCATCAGTGCAATATGATGAAAACTGATCTAATAGAGCCCAATATGGTGGCCATAAAATCTAAAATGACATGAGATATTTGTTTATTAATTTTTTTACTAAAAACCAAAAAAAATTTAATATTATGAAATTGACTAATCAAGGAAAGGATGTATATATTTACATCAGTGGGTACTAGATTATCCAACATGAGATGATATGCACCCAATTTGTTTCTTGATGTCCAGAAAAATTTGTGTACCTAAATTGACCAATAATTTAAAACAATGAAAGTGATAAATAATATTTAATTTAATTTAATTTCTCATAGTATCATCATAAAACAATATAGACGAGTTATCATACTATAATCCATATAGGGTGTCATGAAACACATCTATATGGTTCTCCTGGCAATTAAAAATATAAAAGATGGGGGATGTGATCTCATGACCACACTTCTATAAAGATGAAACATCCCCTAATATAATAATGATTTGATTTACATGTCATTTATAAGGATTTATATGGGAATTCCATGAATGATGATCTTTATATGTATCTCTTGATTTTATAAAAATTCTCTAGTAGACCCAGATACATCACATGCACATACATACCAATGTGATTCGTGTAGAATGACCCTATAATGAGCCGTAAGAAATATTCTTATTCATGACACATGACAGCCTCCTCATTAGCATCAATGGGTAACATTGGAAATTAAATCTCAATCCCACTCATAGATATCAAACCACTATATATAGCATCATCATCATCCATAATGTCAATGCTTAGTAATATATACGCAATATAAGAATAATCGTTATTAGTGCGTCCAACAAAAGTATCCCCTTGGATAGGAAGACTGAGAAAAAATTCCACATCTATAAGGGTGATGGTCAAATATCTCTTAGGAAAGTGGAATGTCTGTCTATTAGGTCTCCATCTCTCAGTGAGAGAGGAATTGAGGTGATGATCAATGAATGTAAAATTAGATAAAAAAATTCCATTGAATCCAACATGGTGTAATTATAGAATAATTTCATATGGGGGTGGAATGGGATGAAAATGGTGTACTATATATACCATGATCCAATGAACCCCACAACCAACTAGCACATTCCGCGAGACATGCATATAATTCCCAAAGAGTATTATATTATCACACACACATATATATATATATAACAAATAATTAATTAGTGTAAAATTTAATTATAATGTTATTGTCAGAATAATGTTATGAATGGTAGAATATAAGACAAAACATTACAATTTCCATTGTTTTATGATGTTTTTCTTACCAAAAGAGAAGGTAATTTCTTCATTTTTATCTAACTATATCCCTAAAGTGGGTTTATATATGGTTTTATCTAGGAAATTGTGTTTTGTTAATTTTGGAATGTTTGATTTCTGTAATTTATACTTCCTTTTGGACTCATTTTGTTTTACCTTATCCGTGTTTGGTAATAGTTTTTGTAAACCACGTTTGTTTAATAAAATAAAACCCAAGGGATTTTAAAATTCTACATAATGTTGGTTTTGTCAAGTGGTTTAGTATGAAATTTTTTCCAAACTAGTTTATTAGTTCTCATAGATAATATCTTTAAATAGGTTCATAGATCCATCCTATTGGGATTTTTGACTGACACCATTATTGATACCATCTAGGGAATTTTCAGATTTAATTTTCCCAATCACTATTTTTGAAGGTGACTTGTTTTTCCTATTTTCTCATTGGTATAGTGTCATATTTTTATAAGGTTTTTTAATTTAAAAATATATTTTCTCAAAAATTGGTTATATTGGTTTGATCTAACTTATGGATTGGGGACTTATTTGATTTCTCTCATATATACCAATAAGGTTGATCCCAATTGAAGTGAATTTTAATTTATGTAATATTTCTCACATAACAATATATTTCATGACTATTTTATCACATGATTTATTTATGGTGTATCCATGGATAGATTGATTATGATTTCATGTAGTCTCACGTGTACATTTCAAATTCCTTGTAATGTGAATATTAAATAATTATTATTAAAACAATAACATGATTTAAAAAATGGATTTATTGTATGAAAATGAATTTTAAGGGAAAGGGAATTATGTACATAAATGTTTCATTTATTGAAATGATATAAAATTTAGGAATGTTTATCATCATAGTGAATTATGTAAATGAATGTGTAATTTATCAACTATTTTTTATTTGATAGTAAAATTATTAAAAAAACTAGAAAAAATCTAAAAAATAAAATATTTTATATTAAAACAATGTAATTGATAATATAAAAATATCCAATTAGAAGAAAAACTAGAATGTGGGTGAGAGTAAAACTCCTTGAAATAATGTTTGGAAATCATTTATTTTTTAATACCTGTGCGATATAGTATTCTATATCTCAAACATTTCCCATATTTTGGAGGCCACTCCATCTCATTCTATATCCTACAGGACTTCGGTCTCCCTAACCATCTCAAAATTTAGATGTTAGGTTTCAATATTGGATAGACTTAGAGCATTGGGAAATGCTGAAAATCCTCAATATGAATCGATGGTGAAACATATCATTTAGAAATGGTGTCTATATTGTACACTAGACCAACATATGAATCACGGGGTATGTTTAAATAGGCACATGATGTGATCTCATGTGCACATGGAAACTGTAATGCCTAAAATTTTCCACATTGATGTTTGATCGCTTCTAGTAATTACACCAACACTCAATAATATCTTTTTTTGATGGGGTCCTGACACTCATGAAATTCAAATCAAGTGTCTTCTCAGAAGAAAAGGTGCACTTGATAAGGAAAATATTATTTAATGTTTTTTTATTCTCTCATTTAAACTATATTATGTACCTTATCCCATGATTAATTCCATCCTCAAACCATTTTTTCTATATCAACAATGTACTTGATACAATGATGAAATGTATCTAGAATAAGGAAATTTATATGTAACATATGAAGCCCCTTGAAGACTACATTAATTTACTCCACAATGTTTGTTGTCATGTGTCTATAACTCTTCCCCCGTCATTTTCCAATTCAAATTGTTATTTTGGAATCGACATTAGGTAATCGTACACTCCCGGATTACCCCTATATATTTCATAAAAAATTTCAAAACATTTTTGATCTCGCTCATATGATGAAAATAAGTGATCATATATTACATAAATTAATTTTTTAATTACGTTGAAATAGAAAAAAATAAGATAGAGATTCCATAAGAAGCCTCATGATTTTATTCTTTATAGGTTCATCACAGAATGTTTTTCACACGTTTATAATAATATGTCTAATGAAATACTAATGATGTGAATTCAGGGCTCTTCATGTATTTGAATTCAAAAGGATTTCCTCATTTACTTCCTGAGGATGACCCAATATCAAATAGAGACCTTAAATGCTGGTGAAAAGGTTGATGATACATGCAAAAAACAAACACCATGATTTGTAATTTTATTTCATTACAATGGAAAATGAATGTGTAAGAGGTTAACTGCTTCTATATTGGGTATCCACAATCAATAATATTCCCTTGTATTTTACCTATTGAAATTTTTCATTAATCTCTAAGAACTATTTACATAAAATAAATTCAGAAATAAAGGTATGGAATTTTGATAACTAATGAAGAAATATGACATTAGATGGATCATGTTATCAAACTTCAAAAAAGGATCAATCATACCAATATGGAATAAAACTTCATATTTGTGTCTCAGTAAAGATATAAATTGAGGAAACACCAAATATGAGTCCTCTCAATCACCATAGACCATGAAAATATTATTATGTTTCGACTTATATTCTTTATTATAAGAAATATGATAACCAATATTTTATTTTATCCTCAATTTTGCAATGGATACACGAACATATTTGAAGGTTCTAATTATCTAAACAACAATAGATGAAAAAATTTAACATCTAATGAAGTGTGATATTGTGGCAGGTTTGGATAAATACAATTATGAGCCACCTCAATCTAAGAAATTCTCCATCCTCCAAAATCAAAGTCAGGAATCATAATCAAGTTGAATCTATAATCATCGCCATATTTATCACACTATATGATGTATTTTTTATTTCATTATTTCTAAACTAAATATTTATAATCTCTCTCAATATGAAATCATTTTATTATGTTTTTAATTTTATATTTACTTGGAAAATATCTTATAAAAAATAATGTTTTCTTAATTTTACAAAACCTATCCTCTATAACTTCAGGAAACGTAGTTTCAATTTTGATAACATTAAAATGAAATTTATGAAAGAATTTAATTTCTTCCAACCAAGATATGATGAGCGGTGGATGATTTATTATGTCTTGAGTCTTTTGTTCAACTAAACAATTTTTAAAAACTTCCACCCTATCATTTGTAGCTTCCTCCTTAGCATCACTATTTCCCCCATCAGTTCCATCATTAGAAAATTTCTTTTCAAAAAATGGATTTATATTTATATCCAAGAGAAAATCAATGTTTTATTCTTTTACATCATGGGTAATATCCTCATTTTCATGGGATGGACCTTCTTCAACCACTCTTGTATGTTTATATCATTTTTAAATTGGATGTTTATGTTGTAAACTAAAAAACTCGACATATAAATCCATCATGGAATCATATAACAATTGGGATAATAATTTTATTTCTTGGACCTAATGCTCATTAATTACCAATGGATAAATTAGAATCCATATTGTATCTGTGAATTGAAAATGTATATAGATGATAGACTAGATCTCATTATTAGTTACCATATTTAAATAGCCATGAATTATTTAATGATGTTCCCTTAGGGTTACGCAATTAGATATTTGAACCATTTTTATTCGTTGTACACTATAAGAATTTCCTTTCTCAGTTTGAATAACCTCCCTATAACATTATACACAGGAAAACATGATTCTCTATGTGAAAAATCTTTTTTGATTGAGATTCTTTTAGTGTAAATAATATTGAAAATGATGAATAATCATCTCGCATTGACCATAAAATATTTATTATATTGAAAATCATAACTTCTTATTATATCCTAAAATATGGAACTAATGTTTTTGTAATCAATTTTTAAACTTCCTAAAGGTATGTTTAATAGTTTATAAAGATAATATGAATCATCTGAAGCGTATATCTTGAGATTGTCAAATGTGGTGTACAGTAAGATCTATTATCGTATACTAGTTCTAGATTGATTCTTTTTCAATGTATTGTTTTTGAGTTTTACCCCTAGGTACATTTGTACCAAAGTCATATCCACTTGTAGTATCTGTATAGAGATTTCATTGATTAGATAACTACATAATCTTTATTATACTATAATTTTATAATGTCTTCTTGTATCATAAATGATGACACTATTGTTTCATATAACAAATTATAATATTCTTGAAGGTATGTTCAGTTGTTTATAAAGAAAATGTGAATAATATAAAGTGTATCCACTAAGAGTGTGAAACCAAATGTTGAACAAGGTCCATTGTCATGCACCAGTTCCCAATAGAGTCTAGTTAAATGCATTTTTTTTCTAGTTTTACCCCTAGTTACATATGTTCTAGAGCCATATCCATTGGTTTTATTCAGTAAGAGATTTTATTTCATAGACAACCACATAATCTTTATTATACTAAAAATTTTAATTTCTTCTTATACCATAAATGATGATACTAGTGTTTCATAGTAAAAAGTTTAATCTTCTTAAAGTCATTTTTAATTGTTTATAAATAGAATATGAACCATCTTAAAAATATCCACCAAAAGTATCAAACCATGTATGCAGTCAAGTATGAACCATCTAAATCATGGGTTTAACAAATCATGTGGGATTTTAAGCCTCTTGGTCATCAAGTTAGATATCTCAGATCCTATGTTAATTATATGTTATTCAAAATTTAATCAATATATAATAATTAATTACTAATAATTTAAAACTTATTTATTCATTAACATGTCAGTAGTTAAGAATTCATTAATTATTATTTCATAAGTAATTATTTAGTGAAAATTAATAGATATCAAGTACATTATTTATATCAAATTATTATTTTATTAATTGTTAACCATTATTTAATAATTACCTAAACATATGTTATTCACCAGATTTAAATTATATAATAACTTGTTAGGAATTATCTAATCATATATTAATTATTATTGAATAAATCACTAATCAATAGTTAACCATTTCATAATTAATAAATATGAAATAGTTACCTTATAGCTAATTATTCATAAATTAATAGTTAATCCATAAGTAATTATTAGTAAATAATTATTTAATAATTACTTATTCAATATATAATCATTAGTTAATCATTAATTAACTATATATTAATTATTCTTCAATCATTCATTAACCACTCATTAAGTATTACTTAATTAATAAATATTAAGTAGTTACTTGATAATTAATTATTTGTTATTTACATGTTCATCATTAATTAATTATTAGTCAATCATATAGTATTCATTAGTTAGTTCTTTTTTAATCATTAGGTATGCATTAGTTAATTATATATTAATTATGACTTAATAATTTTAATCACTTGTTAATCATTACCGAATTTATATGGTTTAACTAGGAAATGGTGTTTTGTTAATTTTGGAATGTTTGATTTCTGTAATTTATAATTCCTTATGGACTCATTTTGTTTTACCTTATCTGTGTTTGGTAATAGTTTTTGTAAACCATGTTTGTTTAATAAAATAAAACCCAATGGATTTTAAAATTCTACATAATGATGGTTTTGTCAAGTGGTTTAGTTTGCAATTTTTTCCAAACTAGTTTATTAGTTCTCATAGATAATATCTTTAAATAGGTTCATATATCCATCCTATTGGGATTTTTGACTGACACCATTATTGATACCATCTAGGGAATTTTCAGATTTAATTTTCCCAATCACTATTTTTTAAGGTGACTTGTTTTTTCATATTTTCTCATTGATATAGAGTCATATTTTTATAAGGTTTTTTAATTTAAAAATATATTTTCTCAAAAATTGGTTATATTGGTTTGATCAAACTTATGGATTGGCGACTTATTTGATTTCTCTCATATATACCAATAAGGTTGATCCCAATTGAAGTGAATTTTAATTTATGTAATATTTCTCACATAACAATATATTTCATTTCTATTTTATCACATGATTTATTTATGGTGTATGCATGGATAGATTGATTATGATTTCATATAGTCTCACGTGTACATTTCAAATTCCTTGTAATGTGAATATTAAATAATTACTATTAAAACAATAACATGATTTAAAAAATGGTTTTATTGTATGAAAATGAATTTTAAGGGAAAGGGAATTATGTACATAAATGTTTCATTTATTAAAATGATATAAAATTTAGGAATGTTTATCATCATAGTGTATTATGAAAATGAATGTATAATTTATCAACTATTTATTATTTGATTGTAAAATTATTAAAAAAAACTAGAAAAAATCTAAAAAAATAAAATATTTTATATTAAAACAATGTAATTGATAATATAAAAATCTCCAATTAGAAGAAAAACTAGAATGTGGGTGAGAGTAAAACTCTTTGAAATAATTTTCGGAAATCATTTATTTTTTAATACCTGGGCGACAGAGTATTCTATATCTCAAACATTTCCCATATTTTGGAGGCCACTCCATCTCTTCTATATCATACAGGACTTTCATCTCCCTCACCATCTCAAAATTTAGATGTTAGGTTTCAATATTGGATAGACTTAGAGCATTGGGAAATGCTGAAAATCCTCAATATGAATCAATGGTGAAACATATCATTTAGAAATGGTGTCTATATTGTACACTAGACCAACATATGCATCGCGGGGTATGTTCAAAGAGGCACATGATGTGATCTCATGTGCACATGGAAAATGTAATGCCTCAAATTTTCCACATTGATGTTAGATCGCTTATAGTAATTACATCGACACTCAACAATAGATTTTTTTGATGGGGTCCTGACACTCATGAAATTCAAATCAAGTGTCTTCTCAGAAGAAAAGGTGCACTTGATAAGGAAAATATTATTTAATGTTTTTTTATTCTCTCATTTAAACTATCTTATGTACCTTATCCCATGATTAATTCCATCCTCACACCATTTTTTCTATATCAACAAAGTACTTGATACAATGATGAAATGTATCTAGAATAAGGAAATTTATATGTAACATATGAAGCCCCTTGAAGACTACATTAATTTACTCCACAATGTTTGTTGTCATGTGTCTATAACTCTTCCCCCGTCATTTGCCAATTCAAATTGTTATTTTGGAATCGACATTAGATAATCGTACACTCCCGGATTACCCCTATAGATTTCATAAAAAATTCAAAACATTTTTGATCTCGCTCATATGATGTAAATAAGTGATCATATATTACATAAATTAATTTTTTAATTATGTTGAAATAGAAAAAAATAAGATAGAGATTCCATAAGAAGCCTCATGATTTTATTCTTTATAGGTTCATCATAGAATGTTTTTCACACGTTTATAATAATATGTCTAATGAAATACTGATGATGTGAATTCAGGGCTCTCCATGTATTTGAATTCAAATTGATTTCCTCATTTTCTTCCTGATGATGACCCAATATCAAATAGAGACCTTAAATGCTGGTGAAAAGGTTGATGATACATGCAAAAAACAAACACCATGATTTGTAATTTTATTTCTTTACAATGGAAAAGGAATATGTAAGAGGTTAACTGCTTCTATATTGGGTATCCACAATCAATAATATTCCCTTGTATTTTACCTATTGAAATTTTTCATTAATCTCTAAGAACTATTTACATAAAATAAATTCAGAAATAAAGGTATGGAATTTTGATAACTAATGAAGAAATATGACATTAGATGAATCATGTTATCAAACATAAAAAAAGTATCATTCATATCAATATGGAATAAAACTTCATATTTGTGTCTCAGTAAATATATCAATTGAGGAAACACCAAATACGAGTCCTCTCAATCACCATAGACCTTGAAAATATTATTATGTTTCAACTTATATTCTTTATTATAAGAAATATGATAACCAATATTTTGTTGTATCCTCAATTTTGAAATGGATACATGAACATATTTTAAGGTTCTAATTATCTAAACAACAATAGATGAAAAAAGTTAACATCTAATAAAATGTGATCTTGTGGCAGGTTTGGATAAATATAATTATGAGCCACCTCAATCTAAGAAATTCTCTATCCTCCAAAATCAAAGTCAGGAATCATCATCAAGTGGAATCTATAATCATCGCCATATTTATCACACTATATGATGTATTTTTTATTTCATTATTTCTAAACTAAATATTTATAATCTCTCTCAATATGAAATCATTTTATTATGTTTTTAATTTTATATTTACTTGGAAAATATCTTCTAACAAAAAATGTTTTCTTAATTTTACAAAACCTATCCACTATAACTTCAGGAAATGTAGTTTCAATTTTGATAACATTAAAATGAAATTCATGAATGAATTTAATTGCTTCCAACCAAGATATGATGAGCGGTGGACGATTTATTATGTGTTGAGTCTTTTGTTCAACTATACAATTTTTAAAAACATCCACCCTATCATTTGTAGCTTCCTCCTTAGCATCACTATTTCCCCCATTAGTTCCATCATTAGAAAATTTATTTTCAAAAAATGGATTTATATTTATATCCAAGAGAAAATCAATGTTTTATTCTTTTACATCATGGGTAATATCCTCATTTTCATGGGATGGACCTTCTTCAACCACTCCTGTATGTGTATATCATTTTGAAATTGGATGTTTATGTTGTATACTAAAAAACTCGACATATAAATCCATCATGGAATCATATCACAATTGGGATAATAATTTTATTTCTTGGACCTAATGCTCATTAATTACCAATGGATAAATTAGAATCCATAGTGTATCTGTGAATTGAAAATGTATATAGCTAATAGACTAGATCTCATTATTAGTTACCATATTTAAATAGCCATGAATTATTTAATAATGTTCCCTTAGGGTTACGCAATTAGATATTTGAACCATTTTTATTCATTGTACACTATAAGAATTTCCTTTCTCAGTTTGAATAACCTACCTATAACATTAGACACAGGAAAACATGATTCTCTATGTGAAAAACGTTTTTTGATTGAGATTCTAGTAGTGTAAATAATATTGAAAATGAGGAATAATCATCTCGCATTGACCATAAAATATTTATTACATTGAATCTCATAACTTCTTATTATATCCTAAAATATGGAACTAATGTTTTTGTAATCAATTTTTAAACTTCCTAAAGGTATGTTTAATAGTTTATAAAGATAATATGAATAATCTAAAGCGTATCTCTTGAGATTGTCAAACGTGGTGTACAGTAAGATCTATTATCGTATACTAGTTCTAGATTGATTCTTTTTCAATGTACTGTTTTTGAGTTTTACCCCTAGGTACATTTGTACCAAAGTCACATCCACTTGTAGTATCTGTATAAAGATTTCATTGATTAGATAACCACATAATCTTTATTATACTATACTTTTATAATGTCTTCTTGTATCATAAATGATGACACTATTGTTTCATATAACAAATTATAATATTCATGAAGGTATGTTCAGTTGTTTATAATGAAAATGTGAATAATATAAAGTGTATCCACTAAGAGTGTGAAACTAAATGTTGAACAACCTCCATTGTCATGCACCAGTTCCCAATAGAGTCTAGTTAAATGAATTTTTTTCTAGTTTTACCCCTAGTTACATATGTTCTAGAGCCATATCCATTTTTTTTATTCAGTAAGATATTTTATTTCATAGATAACCACATAATCTTTATTATACTAAAAATTTTAATTTCTTCTTATACCATAAATGATGATACTAGTGTTTCATAGTAAAAAGTTCAATCTTCTTAATGTCATTTATAATTGTTTATAAATAGAATACAAACCATCTTAAAAATATCCATCAAAAGTATCAAACCATGTATGCAGTCAAGTATGAACCATCTAAATCATGGGTGTAACAAATCATGTTGGATTTTAAGCCTCATGGTCATCAAGTTAGATATCTCAGATCCTGTGTTAATTATATGTTATTCAAAATTTAATCAATATATAATAATTAATTACTAATAATTTAAATCTTATTTATTCATTAACATGTCACTAGTTAAGCATTCATTAATTATTATTTCATAAGTAATTATTTAGTGAAAATTAATAGATATCAAGTAAATAATTTATATCAAATTATTAGTTAATTAATTATTAACCATTATTTAATCATTAGCTAAACATATGTTATTCACCAGATATAAATTATATAATAACTTGTAAAGAATTAGCTAATCCTATATTAATTATTCCTGAATAAATCATTAATCAATATTTAACCATTTCATAATTAATAGATATGAAATAGTTACCTTATATCTAATTATTTATAAATTAATAGTTAATACTTAAGTAATTATTAGTAAATAATTATTTAATAATTATTTATTCAGTATATAATCATCAGTTAAGCAGTAATTAACTATATATTAATTATTATTCAATCATTCATTAACCACTCATTAATTATTACTTAGTTAATAAATATTAATTAGTTACATGATAATTAATTATTTGTTAATTACTAGTTCATAATTAATTAATTATTAGTTAATCATATAGTATTCATTAGGTAGTTTTTTTAATCATTAGGTATGCATTAGTTAATTATATATTAATTATGGATTAATAATTTTAATCACCTGTTAATCATTACCGAATTTATAGTTATAAAATAGTTACATTATATACAATTTTGAGTTAATTAATAGTTATTCATCAAGTAATTTATAGTTATTAATTGCTTAATCATTATTTAATCATATGTTATTCATTGTTTAGTGATTAGATAATCATTAGTTAACCCATTATTAATTATGACTTAATCATTCATTAATCACTAGTTAATATTTACTTATTTAATAGATATCAAATAGTTACTTTATAGATAGTTATTAGTTAATTAATACTCAATCATTAAATAATAAATGGTTAATCAGTCTTTAATTATTAGTTAATCGTATGTTATTCATTAGTTTAAAAATAGATAGCCATTTATTAATTTTATATTAATTATTACATAATAATTCATTAATCACTCAGTAATCATTACTTAATTAATAAATATTAAGTAGTTAGATTATATTTAATTATTTTTAAATTACTAGTTGATCATTAATTAATTATTACTGATTCATTCTTTAACCATTAACTAAGAATTACTTAATCCTTAATTAATTATGTGTTACTCATTATGTCACTAATATTTATTCATTATCTAGTTAATATTAATTCATAATTATGTCACTAGTATTTAAAAACTACTATGTTGTAATAAATAATAATCTTATTATAGTAATAAATTAATTACTAAGACTAATTATAATTTATTTACACAAAGGCCATAAATAAATTAATTTTTTTTATTTTTTCATTATCTATTATTTATAAATATGCTTAATAAAAAAATAACTATGTAAATAATTTATTAAAAACTAACTAAAAGGGAAACAATTAAATAAATTAATACATTTAAAATAAATAAGACTAAATACCTGGAAATGATGATTTGGAAAATTTGGAACTTCTTTTTGGCCACCAAAATCACCACACATAAAGGAGAGAAATGTGTAGTGAGAGAGGTAGTACAATTAAATAGAGAGAGTGTGTGTGGGTGAAATAAGTGAGGGCAAGGGAGTGGGAAGGTTCTCTTTTATTGTTGTTTAGGGAAAAGGCAGTGTCATAGATTCCACCTTTTGCTTTAATATATTTGAAATGAGACATATCAGATGTTACCTTTAGCCTTAATTTAGGCGAAAGGTAGCATCAGTGAGGCCACCTTATCCATGTCATCGATCTGGGTTAATGAGAGGAAAACGCCACATTTTCCTTTATGAATTTCCACATTAGTTTTAAAAATATTTTTTACGAAGTTTTATTTAATTAAATATTTTTTTTCAAAAATGAGTAAAAACACAATGTTATCCTGCTAAATTAAAACTAAAAAATAATAATAATAAACACATTTTAATAATTATTAGATATTTTTAAATTTATAAAAATAAAATTAAATAAAATTAAATATAAAAATAAAATAATAATAATAATAATTAGATAAAAGTATAATTATACCTTCATATAATGACACAAAATTCCAAACCCTTTAATTTAGCACAATCTTAAATATCATGGGCCACACAAAGCATTAAACTAACACTACACCTGAATAATATGAAAAATAAAATATTAAAATTATTTGAATTATATAGTAATTATTTTATAAAAGAAAAAAAATAATTTAAATAGTTATATATTATTATTCACTTTGATTAACATTTAAAAAATGATGCAGTTTGAAAAAATAAATAAAAATAGGGTATTCTATTTTACTATAATCGATTAAATTTATCACATTTAAATTTTTATTATAATATTAAAAATTTTTATTTTAAAACTAATAAATAAATGTTCAATTATTTAGAAATCTTTTTTAAATAATATAAAAAACACATAGAATTTTAAATAGTAATTTTTTTAATAAAAAAATCCTTTTATATATTTTCATTTCAAATTTAATTTAAAATATTTTTAATTATAATTTGAAAAAAATAATTACATTTTTGGATTAAACAGGTAAATAGTATCTAAGAAAGTATTTTTAGGATTTTTCTAAAATATTTTTTTAGGCGAACAATAGAAAATAACATTTTTTCTAAATAACATGAATTTATGACATTATTAGTATATAAGTATCAATTAAAAATCCATGAAACTTTTTTCTATGACCAAAATTGTATTTCAGAAGTGTCATTAAAATATTCAATTTTTTTCCATTTACAGTCACATTTTGACATTTTAGAAATGAAGTTATATTTTTTTTAAAGTGTTTTTAATAGATTATAAATTTAGTATTTTAAAATTAATTTTTATCACATTTAAAAGTAGATCAAATAAAAATGGATTTTAATTTCATAATCATTATTTTAAAATTATATAATATAAAGAAATTTATTTTTGGGTATAAATGATAAATTACCTATGTAAAATATAATTACCATAGTGAAAACCCAAATGATTAAAATGAGTAACCTAAGAGGCAAGAGGCCCAAAATATTAAAATAATGATTTCAATTGAGTGTTATATATTTTTATAGAACAAATCACTTCTTCACTACACTATTTATCAGTTTTTGTGGCGCATTACTTGAGAGTGACTTACCATTATTTTTTTTTGTGTATTTAATTAAATGTGATCCCTTTTCACTTATAAAAGGTGCACACATCACCTCACTAACCCTCACATAAAAACCCACATGGTTTAACCAAAAATCTACTATAAACTATCATAAACACTCATAGATAACTGATTTATGATATTTTATTCTCAAAATACCATCCACAAAATGCTTAACCCCCATTGTAATGGAGATAATCCATATAGTGTGGTATAAATTTATAACTGCTTCATTCCTTTACTATTTATTTATGTGCACTTATTATTTCATAAATTACATTACGCCATCATAAATTGATAAAATAATTATAATTATAATATTTATATGGTATTGTATTTATTTTAAAATCATTATACACCAACCATTTTCCATTTTTAAAAACAAAAAATGTGAATCATTTGTACGTGCAGACTACCACCTCCATAAAGTAATGTGTCTATTTTCCTTCACCAGAAACACTGGATGGTTTAAAAATGAAATTTAATATTTAATTTTTATATATATGAGTTATTTAATACTCTTAAATTTTATACAATATTAATCCTCTCATTTTTATAAGGAAAATGAAAGCATTGTCTATGCGTATGTGAAAACTACTGCCACTGTGGATTTGTGTGTTCCATTTTTGATTACCATATTTCTTAGATGGTTATAAGAATGTATTTAAAGGATAAATTTGATTTTTATTATAGAAATAAATTTATAGTGATAAAATTTTAATAACCTATTGATGATAGGAATGAGAAATATTAATTAAAAATTAATATTATTAAACAAGGGAACTAAGAAAAAAATTATTCATATTTTGTAATTGTTTGGAATCAATAAATTGTTTTCATGTTGATCAATAACTATGATATATCAATCCAATTAACAATATATAGAATCATTATGATACTACTATAATGACATTTCCACTATACCATCTCATAATCATATATTAATTATACTATGTTCATATTTGTGTCAGTTTAACAACCTACTCGAACAGTGCTAAAAATTTATGTCATGGATGACTATGGGAACATAATAACTGGTATAATGTGATATAAATATTTAAATAATTATTACCTTTTTATCTATAATTTTTTAATTAATATTTAACACAAAATTTTATAAAACACACTTCCTTTGTTATGAATCAATGAAAAATGATGAATGATGATTTCATGTTCATAAACAATAAACAAAACACTACTGAAAATAATTCAAAAAATCATAAATAATTATAATTAACTACTTAATTTTAAATTTATTGATATAATATTAATGAAGTTTTTAATAATAATGAATATCCACACCTATATTATAAAACTAGTTGGAAACGATCAAGATCACTTATATTAGATATTGAAAATTGGTAACAACAATATATATATATATATGTATAGAATGATTATAAATGATGAGAATTAATTATTATAGTTTTCAATAAGGTTATCAAGTATTTATTTATTAAATTTAATTTTAATTTTTATAATTGTTTCTGTTAGTGAAGAAAGAACCATGTCTATGGTAAGGGTTTTCATCTCATATAACATTATTTGAGTCATGTTTTATACTGTCCACCTAATTTATTTTATATGGTGTAAATGATTTCTAATTGATGTGTTATATCTTGAAATAACTTTTATTCATGGTAAATTATGTTCAATTTTAATATTTCCCTTTAAATAGGTTTGTATTTAAAAACTCTTTTAGTTGTAATAGTTTTTATTAACTCCATTCTCATTAATTGGTTAATAATTATTATTCTTAAACAAATTTCATATAAATTGGGTAAATTGTTCCCAATAATATTATTTTATATTATTTTATATTTTAATTTTTGTGGATTTACATTTTTACCAAATAAACGTCTTTTAATTATTTTGAATCCATAAATTTTTCTGTTAAGGATCAATAATTTTGATATATATCAACAATTAATTATATATAGAATCATTATGATACTGGTATAATGATATTTCAACTATACCATCCCATAATCACCCATTAATTATAATATGTTAATGTTTAAGTCAGTTTAACCACCTACTTGAACAATGCTAAGAATTTATATCATGGGTGACTATGGGAACTTAATAACTAGTATAATGTGATATAAATATGTAAATTATTATTATCTATGGTTCTATAATTGTTTTATTAATATTTAACTAAAAAGTTTATAAAACACACTTCATTGGTTATGAATCACTAAAATATGATGATTATTGATTTTATATTCATGTATAATGAACAAAGAACTACTGAAAAGAATTAAAAACACCATAAATAATTATAATTAACAACTTAAATTTACTTTAAGGATATACTAATAAACAATTTTTTAATAATAATGAATATCCACACCTATATTATAAAAATAGTTTGAAACAATCAAGATTACTTACACAAGATATTGAAAATTTGTAAAACTATAATATATATATAAATTTATGTATACAATGATTATAAATGAGGAGTATAAATTATTATAGTTATCAATTATTTTATTAGGTATGTATTTAATAAACATAATTTTGATATTTAGTATTTTTGGTGCAAGTGCAGAATGAATCAGGTCTAATGTAAGTGTTTTCATCTTAAAAAACTTTCTTTGAGTTTTCTATTATATTATGTACCTAATTTATATTATATGGTGTATATGATTCCAAATTGAGGTATTATATCCTGAAATAACTTTTATTCATGGAAAATAATGTTCAATTTAAATATTTCTTTTTCAATAGGTTTCGATTTAAATGCTCTTCAATTTGTAAGGGTTTTAGTAACTACATTCTCATTAATTGGTAAATAATTATTATTCTTAAACACATTTCATATAAATTCGGTTAATTGTTGAAAATTATATTATTATATTTTTTTTATATTTTATTTATTGGGGATTTACATTTTAACCACATAAACCTATTTTAAATTTTTTCTTACAAAATGAACTATGTTGTCTCTAAGAGACTTTAGTAACCCAAATAACATTATTTGAGTTACATGGTTTTGGTTGAACATTTTTCTTCGATATTATCTATATTAGTATATTATTAATTTTATATGATGCATTTTATATTTATGGGTAGAATTTATCATTAAATTTAAATAATCAAACATGATTGTCTTATTACCTAATATTATAATATTATAAAAAATAAACCACCACCTCATAATTGGATCTTTATTTATAGTCCAAAATTTTCTTCCAAACATTTTTTACCCTATTTTTGAGAAAGATATTATGATTTATTTTAAATGAGTAAAATAATTCTCATTACACAATTTGAAAAAAAAATATATTACACTTTTTATAATGTTGGTTTCCAAAAAAAGGTATTTTAAAAATATTTTCTCTCCTTTAAAAATCAAATGATTTATCTTTCACTCCACATTACCATTGATAATATTAATTAATTTTTATGGAATTATTTTTTATGTTTATTTCTAAAAGGAAAATATCTTCCAAATATTTCACTTTACCATTTTAAAAATAAATTTTGAAATTATTGTGTAACTTCGTCATTCTATGAATATGTTTAATATGATTTAACATTTTACATAAGAAAATAATATTTCCATAACCATTTTGGTTTTATTTGAAACTATATCTATATATGTTCTAGGTTTTTTATAATTAATTTTTTACGTTATTTTTAAAAATTATATATTTTAAAATGATTTCAAAATATCAATGATATTTCTTATTACAAAAGTGATTTTTTCCCATATATCCTTAAAAATATTTTTCATCTAAAATATTTTAGTTTAACAAATATTATTCTATATCAAGGATATAAAAAACAAATATTAACATATATAGACATTACATAATTTTTTAAGATCATTTAATTCATTAAAAAAATACATGCTCATATACCATATTAGTTTATTGCCTTTAGAAACTTGGAATCATAAAACATTAGTTCGTATTACATCTAAATATTTTCCTACCTATTTATTAAAAAATAGGACCATTTTTAACATATAATATTTAATAAATTTCCTTATATCCTTGGGGGATGAAATATATGAAATGGTGAGCTCAGACGCTCAGTAAAGGTAAACTAGTGAGATATATAATCATAAAATTAATTTAAGGGTATGATAAAAAAGGAATGAAATTTTATTGTCATACCATACAAATCAAAGATTATAAAAATGAGTCATTTAATAAATTTTTTTAGTTCTTAAGACATGAATCATTATGGAGTCAAAATCATAATCCATGAAATCATAACATATAAATAATAAATGGAATTTGTGGCATACAAAGTAGCTTAGAAAATATTATATCAATGATACCCCCCATGAAATTAATAGTATGTTAGGCATAGGATAATCACCCATGTATCTACATAGGGATTTGGATGCTATCCAATTCACCTTACAATTTCATTTGTAGAATTTAATCCTATGTACCCTATTATTGTGGGCTTGGGACAACCTCCCATGTACCCTCTTTTTTTCAGGCATAGGATGACCTCTCACATACACTATTATTTTGGACATATGATTAAATCTCATGTTCACTTTAAGATCATAAAAAATTTATAATTTTTTATTATATTATAGGGAGATATATGTCCCACCCATCAAATATAATATAATACATATTTGTTCCACAAGATCATAATTTATTCCACACATCTAAAATCATTAAAAGAAATGGTTTCGTAAAAATTTCATCATATTACATCTCATTCAAAGGTAACTAAATTAATAAATATAAAAACATAAAAAAATAAAACATTTATAGAAATAATATGAATGGTAACCTTGGATCATATCCCCTGTAAATCATGAGCAACACTAATGAATTTGTTCTTAGATATAATTTAATTCTGAAAGATACTTTTAAAAACATTTATTATTTAAAATATCATTTCCACTTCGAACAATGACATTTAAATCATAAAACATTTATCAAACCACATTAATTTAGAATAAACATAACTATAATAATAATAAAATATTTTAAAACTATTTAAACATCATTGGAATCCTTTTCCTTTAAGATTCTTTAAAGATCATTTTTTAAAACATTTTTAAAAACATGCTTTTGGAATAAAATGATGTTCCGAACGAAGAGAGAATAAAATATCATGAAACATATAATTCCATAAAAATATAAAGATTCCAGATAAAATATTTCAAATATTATTATATATTCTTTGTAAAAGAATATAGGTTCATAACATAATATTTGTCTCAATGAAAGAAAATTGAAATAGAATTAATTACCGATTTGGTAAGTTTTCAAACATAAAACACATAAAAGAGAGTTCATAAAATGGATATGTATATACCCATAAATTCTAGGATAATGATAATTGATTAACATTATGGTTAGTATATACATCATAAAAAATAAAAGAGTAGTGAATATGGAATAATTCTCTCCAAAATAAATGTTATACCAGAAATCCCTTCACCGTAAGTCTTGACTTCCTTTGTATACATTCAAACCACATGTATAAAAAATATAAGTTAATTATATATCTACCATATAAAAATATTCATATATATATATATATTAAAATATATGATTTACTTATGAATTAATATTACTCTTTGATTAACAATTCTATGTTAAAGTTATGTTTCAACTAATAACAGTTTTGTTTTTTTATAGGATTTGACATGTTATTTTTTTCCTCTTACTTATATAATAATTTAATCATACCCATAATTATAACCAAGAAATAAATATAAAATATATTCATCATATATATATATATATATATATTTGGTTCAAAAAAATTTCATTTTGAAATTAAAATACACCGTTCATGAAGATGGAAGGTCATCCATATGCATAAATGTTATTTTCATTTTCTTATTGGGTAAATGAAAAGAATATTATATGATATTTTATCAATAAATAAATTTTTTTATATCATATATATCATATATTTTTATTAAAACCATTTTTAATACATTTAATGTTATGTGTGAATGAATCACATCATTTTGGAAGGTGATAATCCTCTATACACACAAATGATATTATCGTATTCCCACAAAATCAAAAACATGAAGGTATGTTTGATATAAAAATTACAGAATAATAATAAGAACATAAAAATAATATATATTACATATAAAAGGTAAATCTATCATTATTTCAAAACATTAATTGTTTAAATTAAATAACAAATGACATTGGTTCGCAAGGTGGTAGTCGGCTTTACACACGAATAATGATTGAATATACTATTTGATATATGTGTGTGAAGTTGTATGTTGTAAAATTAACAAAACAAAATCTCAGAATATTAAATATACTCAGGATATTATGTAAACATTAAATAGAAATAATTTAATTCGTTTATGCATGAAATAAAATAAAAATGATTATTGATGAATGTTTCCTCTTCTTCGGGTATCTCATTTTGATGAGCACAAAAAGACATCCTTAGTAGAATTTCTTCCAAAATAACGAATTATAAGATGATGTGAAGGAAGTTGGGTGGATATTTGGATATAGGTTGGATGAAATAAATATGTTTTCTATGTTTTAATAAAAAAGAATAATATTTTCCCTTTTACAAGAGAGGGGAGGGACACATTTGGCATTTTTTAAAAAGATTAATTTATTATAAATTCAATATCAATCCAAATTCTTAAAAACTTATTTTTTTAGAATATAGTATTATTTTCTATATAAATTAATTCTTCATATTAAAATTACAAATGTTTTGACTATTTTTTGAACCCTTATTATTTGACTTTAACCATTATTTAACATCTTTAACTCTTATCGTGACAACATTTGTTTATAAATTATGGGGGTAAATACAGTTACTATAAAATGAAAAACGAACCAGAAATATATAATTTTTGACATTTTAAACATTTTAAAATTAATTTATCCAACTTTTAGTCTTTTATGAATTTTATTTTATTTACTAAAATATTATTTATTTTAAAATATCAGTAATGTTAATTTCGACTATATTCATTTGTGACGTTTTTTTAAAATATCATAAAAACAAGATAAAATAGAAAAAATTAATATAAAACAACCAAAATATATAAGATTAAACAATAAAATTCTTGGATAACATTAATTATCCCTATTGATATTTATTTTAATATTTAATATTTTATTTATTTGAAATTTTCTTTAATTAAACAACTATTTCATCATCATTATGTCAAAATTTAAAGAAATTATTTTGACATATAAAAATAATAAATAAATTCCAATGATGTAGATAAATATTATATATTTAAAATTAAATTTTTCAGTGGAATGTATCTTTTCGATAACCCTATATAATAAAGTTATAGTTATTAAAAAATAAGTATGATATCTTTGAATTTTCATTAAAATAAATAAATTTCAATGGACTAATGTAATTCAAGTTTCTCCAAGAGGTCATAAAATCATCCAAAAGATGATTTTTTTGAAACTAATTCATTCAATAAAATTAGGATGAATTTTATTGTAATTTTCTAATATTTATAATATTATTTTTACCCATAATTACCCGATTTACATTAATCACGGTAATTAAAAAATACTGTTATTACTATTCATATTATTAAAAACTGAATGATACTTATTTAATAAATATTTACATTATTATTCAAATAATATAATACTTTTTTCAAAATTTAATACACAAAATTCCTAAATAAAATAAAAAAGTAATCCCATTGAAGGAATGAGAAAATGAGGTTTTAAAGTGAAAACGTTCAAAAGATCGAAATGTTTTCATATCTAAATACCATGTGAAATTGATTCCAATGAACAATATTTTATTAAATGATATAAAATTTCTCTAATTATACTTTAAAAAAAATCAAAAATATAATTAACACTACAAATTATTTATACGAAAAATCTATTTTGAAATAAAGTTTGGAATTTTTCAATAATTATCAAAACCTGTAGTTATAAAAAAATACAAAAAGTTATACCAATTTTTTTTTGATATATATAATTAAAATAATAATTTTTTTTAGAATATAATTTGAAAAATTATCAAAAATTAATTTTAAAACAAGTAAAAAATTTAAAAAGAAATAAAAATAACTCGAGAGAAAATACAGTTTTAAGCATAAAACTAGATTTATTTTTATATCATGTCTATAAACCACATATGTTGAATGTTAAACATTATATTTAAAAATATATATATACATATAATTTATTTATATAATCCAATTACTGTGATCGGTTTATTTTATTGGAATAAAACATTCTTTTGTCCAGTTAAATAGTTTTTTGGAAAATGATTTCCCATTAATTTGAAAAAAAGTTGCACATGTGTAATGCTTACTTTAAATTTTATTTAATACTGCTCATAACATTAATTATAACCACTATTAAATAATTTTTTTGTTTAAATAATTATAATAATCAACTAATGATTCATAAGAACTCAGTATTGCATGTAACACAAACTATTCCAGTGGTGTGTGTAACACAAGACATAAAAGAAATCACATTATGTTACAAAATATATTAAATAAAAATATTGGCGTGTTACAATGTATGTTTTATAAATATTACCTCCCACATTATTATAATTAAGGTCTTATGTAATATCCGTCAATTTGGGGGAAATTATTCATCACTGCCTTTGTTTTCACCAACTATATTTGGTGTATAACCATAATTATTCTTCCAATGCCTTCCCTCTGTGAATACCATATTTTTTATTACTTTGATTGAAGGTTGTTAAAATATATAGCATTTATATTTTTTTTAAATACAATATACTTTATTATCATGATTGAATGGTATTTACTATGAAATGTACATGATTTTATCAAATACCCATTTATTTTCATTGGGTTTGTCATGTTAAGATTATTGATGGAATTGTGAAGGATTTAAGTTTTTGAGTTGATTTGAAAAGGATATAAATCAAATTATATTTCCTGGGGTTTTATTATGTCTTGAAAGAAACACATTTTATTTCCATGGGTTATTTATGCTATAAAAGTTAATGATTTTCATGGGAATTTTTTAAGAAACAAATTACTATTACTAGGTTATAATGAGCAAATGGTTATATATTTTATTATGGAAATAATTTGTATAGTTAATATTTATATAATGGGAAGTCCACACATAGGCTTCCCATGAATTAAGTAAAGCATTACATATCATGAGATAATGGTAAAAATGAGTCATGATGCTTAATAAAAAATTGAAATAAGTTATGATGCTTAATATACTATGAGAAAAGTGGGAGTGAATCCTTATCCACCAAGGGAAATAAGTAAGTGAGTCCTAATCCACTAAGATAATAAGTTTTTGATACCAGATCCACTATGTTATGATTTAAATTTTTATGAATGTTCTATAATTCTCTAGTATTCCTTGTTTCTAGGATATACAACATTTTCATGATATATTAATATGATATGCCTAAATTTTTTACCTTTTCATTGCTGGGTAAATATTTTTTCTGTATCTTGATTATAACCATATTCTTATGTTATGTTCACTTATTATTTCTGATTTTTATCACTTATGTTTAGCTTTACAGATCATATGATATCACCCATTTCTTTTGTTTTCTTTTCGCTAAGTTAGGATGATAAGAAAAGTATGAAGCATAAAGAAGAGTAATGTATGTGCATAATTACAAATAGATGTTAAATATTTGTTATAGATTAATAAGTTTCTTATCTAATTGAATAAATTTTCAATATCTAGAAACGGAATAAGTTTTTTTAGTTAATGTTTTGTCTTAATTTATAAAAACTCTAAACATAAATGGTCATGAGAATGTATTATAATGAAATATTTATTTTATGTTGTTTAATTTTAATGGTGACATCTATGGGTGTTCACTCACTAATTCCATTTTTATTTTATTTCATGACAAACCATCCTTTATGGGTTGATATGGGACCCTTACGTGACCAAAAATCCCCATGACTAGATGACCCATTATAATTTTTGATGTACCAGAGGATTAGTGGCATCAAAGAACAATACATGGCTAAAAGGCCCAAAGTATAAATCTTACTACTGTAATACCCCTGATGATAAAACACTTTCCCCTACTATAGTCTTCATCAATACTACAATACTCGATTTTGGAAATGTTCCTACAAAACCCCCCCAAATGAAAATTATGGTTCATCAGGGGTCAAAACCCCAACCTATTAATAAATGTTAATATAAATTAATGACAATAACATTAATAATGATTATAATGGAAATAAATATATATATAATGACTATATAAACTAATATATTGTGTTAAAAATATATGATAATAATAATAATTATAATAATAATTTTTTTAAAATATATAATTAACTAAAAATTTCCAAAATAACTAAAACACTATGAAATAAAGAATAAAAAGACTAAAAATGGTCAAATTAATTAATTAAAATTGAACAAAAAATTTATAAAAAATTGTGGTTTATATTTGCATCAAATTCATCAGACATATAATTTTACACTCATGGGAAAAAAATACAATGACACATGAATTCACCCATAGTTAAATCTAAGAAACACAATCCCATCATTAAATATTTTGAATCATATTAACTATTAAATACCAGGATTTCAATAAAATATTAATTTTTAAGAATAATTACCCTAAAACTCAAATTATATTAAAAACTAGGATCTATACTCATACATCATGTGTAATACCTCTTAATCATTCACATCGATCAAAAAAATTATAATCAGAGATTTTTACAATACACATATAAATTAATGTTTACCATATGTTTTCTGTAATGACCCTCACTGCAGTTACTAGGAGACAATTCCAAACATCATTAAATTGGAATATATACAAGATTCAAATCTGAAAGGACAAAATAATTATGTGTTTTTGGAAATAAGATTACATACATAAATCCCATTTTATATTGGTAAAATAAAATAAAACAAAATACATAACAAATGATAATAAACGACATCCTTAAAACAAGTTCAATGATTCTTTTCATCCAAACATGTAACAAGGAACCAATTTAAGGGTGCTCTAAAATTTTCAGTATGGGTTAAGTATATTGAAATTAATCAAGAATCAATAAAGGATAATCATAATTGAATGTTGAATGAAAAATACACAAGCCAATTAATAAATAACATGAGTATAATATGGAAGGAATAAAATATGATCGGATTATCAGTGCTCTTGGTATTAATGAGGTGAATAGAGAGGGGTGAATAATCATTTTTTATTTAGTATTATAAATTTTAAATTTATCAGTGTTGTAAAAGAAATGTTAAATGTTTAAGCCGAATGAAAACAAACAACATAAGAAATTTTTATAATGGTTCAGATCTCAATATCCTAGTCTGATCTTCATTCTATGATACTCATTGAGGAGATTTGTATGCACTATATCCTTAATTTTCTATGCGATTAAAAAAATTACATAAATTATAGACATATATTTTTCACCTAGTGGTATAACCCTACATACCTTTTTTCTGGAGGTATAACTACTGACTTTCTAAGGAGTCACAACCTTCATACCATTTTTCTTAGAGAAATAACCCGACCATACTTTTAGATGATAGGAATAACTCAACGACATGTTTTGGATGAAAAAATATTAAATCAGACTATATAATACAAACAGATGATAGGAAGAATTATAATGGAGAAAAATAATAAAATGAAATGAAATAAGAACATGAAGAGATGATAGTGAAGTTCGATGTAGCTCTTTTTTCTTGATCACAAAGGTATGGAAGATATGGATGATGATGATCTTCAGTGATCGAAGATAAATACAAAATTTTCAATGAATTTTCTCTTTGAATTCTTTGAGAGAAGAAGGAAATTTTCTGATTGTATCCTTGTCAAATGAATTGTCAAATGTGAAAGTATTTTTCTATCTACAAGGGTACATTTGTGTGTATACATGAACCATTCTCCAGAAGAATTAAATCCAAGATCTAGAGGATTGTATCATTATCTAATCTTTGTGTGACACTTGTTAGAGAATAATAAAAATAATATAATTATTACATTAATAAAGATAAATTTGTTCTGGACATAAAAAATAGTTGGACAAAATATAGTTAATGAAATATTAAAAGGGTTGTTTAATATATTCAAAGTAATATTTATTATAAAAATAAAAAATAAAAATCAATTGAAACAATAATAAAATTATATATATAGTACATGCATTAGAATGATGTGAAAAACATAGCATCGTAAATATTAATATGCATGAGTCCATGTCATTGAAAAAATCTAAAATTAATTAAAAACAAAATTTAAAGAATATTATAGAATAAAATATTAATAATTTAGCAATTTAATTAGATTTGTCAAATTTAACTAAATAATTGAAAATAAAAATTTTAGAAATAAATTTTGAACTAATTGTTTCTGGAATCACAATTAGATGTCTGTCGGTGTGTCAATAACACACTATTGGAAATGTTTGATTGTGTGTTAAAACATATTTTACATATCATTGTCACTTTAAGAATGAATAAAATTGTTTATCCAAAAATAAAAATTTTCATGCATAATATCATCAAAGATTTCAAAGAGAACAATAAAATATGACTCACTATTGGATGTCCACATAAAATCCATGAAGTGTATAATTTTTAGTATATAATAAATAACTCGATTCACACTATCCAAAATAGAAAAAATAAGCATGACACACACAACGGCCTACGGGCCACCTAGATGAAATTAACCTAATCCATTCAAGTGTTATGATAGGTCCTCATACATGGGCCCAGATAGCTCCCAACGAGAACAATGCTTGATCCTGGAAGGCCTTTTGCAGGCCAAAAGTGTTGGACTTCCCATGAGGGTTGAGGTATTTGGGTCCCCTTAAATTGGTTGAGGTTCACCATCAAATTTCCCATTATACTAATATTATTACATAAAAAAATAAAATATATAAATTATAAATTATTAAATAAAAAAATGAGTAAGAAATTAAATATTGGATATAATAATATTTTATTCAATATTATATTGTTTTAATTTATCCAAAAATAAGTGGAAATTTAAAAAATAATTACCCAATTACAAACAATCTCCCGTAATTTTTGAATTAAAGAACATAATATTTATTAAATTTTCAAGCATCAGAAAATAAAAATTATTAAATTTTGAAAAAAAAATTCCCACTTTTTAAAATTTATCAAGAAATTCAATATTGAAAAATATAAAAAAATAAATTCCAAAAAATAGTTTTATAGAAACAAATAGTATTTGAATAATTAATATTATAAATTGATAGATAATTGATGATTTGAGATATAAATTATAGTAAAAATTAATCAATTTATAAAAAATAAATTCCAATTAAAAAGAAATTTAATAGATTTATCAAAATTCAAAATATAATTATGTAATATTTAACTTTCCAGCATACCAAATTCAATATTCATTTTGTATAATTTTATAGAATTTAATGGCTTAGTGAAAATATATGCTAACTGAATCTATTCTAGAATAAACTCTATGCATATAGCACCTTTATTAACATGATCCCAAAGAAAATGAAATATAACATCAATGTGTTTGGTTTTTCAGTGTAGAATACTATTTTTAAAAATATAAATACTGCTTGTTTTATCAAAGAAAATAAGATTTTCTTAAAAAATAATATTAAAATCACATAAATATTGCTTTATCCAAATACTCTATGAACAAATACTAATATAAATATCATAGTCAGCTTCAAATATTGATAATGTTACAGGAAAGTGTTTTTTTTGAAATCTAGGAAAATAAATTTTTCCTAAAAAGTGACCCATAACTGATGTGTTTTCTCAATCATGTCTGCAACCTCAAAAGTTAGATTGAGAGTAATACAGTAAATCAATACAATTCTCATTATAATAAAACAATCCAGTACTTATAGTTCCTTTGATATACTTTATTACCCTTTTAATATAATTGTGATTACTTTCGTTGGGGTTGGAATGATATCTAGCACACATTCTATCCACAAACATAATATCTAGCCTTGGAGTAGTAATATACAGAAGAGTTCCTATCATATCTCATTACAAATTTTCATTTACAAACATTCTATATTCACCTACTTCCAGTTTCGAGTTTATGTTTATAGGGGTTCTCATAGGTTTATAAGAATAAATTACAACCGTTTTGAAAATATTTTTGGCATACATGGATTGATTTAATAAAAATCCATTTTTTCTTTGACTAATTTGACAACGAAGGCAAAATCATAATTTCTGCATTATGTTCAAGTCAAACTCATTTGTCATTAATTTTGAAAACTATTACCTAGTTTATCAATAGTATAAAACATTTTTTCATTAAAATAAATTTATATTGATAGTATATCATTAGAAACATGTTTTAGGAATAAGGTTGGGTAAATTTACAATTAGAAAATTATTTTGAATTAAAATCTGAGCTATTATTTCATACCAAGCTTAAGGATATTTCATAAGACAATAATTATGTTTAGAAAGTTTGATAACATGATTTAGAAATTCATCGCTTTAGAAACTTTGTGGTTAAACAACATAAACATATTTTAAAATTACACTATTTAAAAATACAATTTTTTACATCGATTTGATTTTAATTAAAAAATTTAATACCTAAAAAAGATAACAAAATATGAATGGCTTTTAATCTTGAAACTGGATGAATTGAATCTTCAAAATAAATATATTATTATTAAATATATCATCTGGAAAGTAATATAGACTTATTAATAACTATATTAACATATTCATCCAATTTATTTCAAAAAATACATTTTGTTCCTATAGCCATTGTGTCTTAATGTAACCCAACTAGATTCCATAATTTATATCTATCAAACTAGTCATGTTCCTCATTCATAACATTAAACTAATTATAATATTTCAATTCATGTTAAATATTAATTGGAACAAAATGAACTAAAAAGGATGAATTTGAACAGAAATGTGAAACCTAATGTCTAGTTCAAATTCTAGATTCAACATTTCCAATAAAATTTTCAAAATAATGATCTTGGTGAGTTTTCTATATTAAATGATCATATTGAGATGATTCTGGATCCCCATTAATTGATTCATCATTACTTTGAGGTTGATCTTCATCAAAATTGAATTATTTAAATTCTTCATCATTATAAACAAGTAATTACTATTATTTTTATTAGTTTCAATAAATTTAACATGCATATATTCTTCCAATGTTATAGTCCTTTTATTATATATCCTATAGGTCTTACAATTATTAGAATATCCCAATAATATATCATCAACACTTTTTGAATCAATCTTGTCTAAATTATATTTAGTATTTAAAATATATTCAGTACATAAAAAACATTAAAATAACTAATTTTGTGTTTTTTATTATCAAAAAAATCATAACGGGTATTCTTTAGAAAAGATATGATACAAATTATAATTAAGATATAATAATATGTGTTAAAAAATTAATACAAAAAATATTTTGGAAGATTTAATTCATTTAGAATTATTAATTCCATTTCTTGAATAGTTTGATTTCTCCTCTTGACAGCACCATTATATTGTAGTGTTCTAGGGGTAACAAAATTATGAAAATATCCATTACTTTCACAAAAATTTTCAAATTCATGGTTTAAAAACTCTCTTCCTTTGTCACTTATAATAGAAGAAATTAAATGGCCCTTTTAATTTTAAATTCTCTTATAGAAAATAAAAAATTTTGTAAGGGCCTAGCCTAAAAAATTACTTAATCTAGATTTAAATCAAGAATTAATATTGAGGATGTTTTTAGGCTTAGAGTTTTATAGTATTATGCCATAACTATTACAATGCATCTCAAATATTACAAAGTAGGCCATTCAACTTAGTATCTATATTTTTCATAAAAACACCCTTAATATAAAATAATGATTCTTTCTATGATATTAATCTTCTTGAATTCTTCCATTATCTTAAATTTCCTTATACCCTGTGAAAAACATTTGAAAAACTTGGTATGGGCATAAAAATAACAGTAAGGGTTATAACCTAAATAAAGAAGACAGTAGTCCATGAATTCATACAAAACATATGTTCATTAACATACCTCATGATATCATAACATTTATGAATAAAAAATAGAAATCATAAATCAGAAACGTAACTTATGGAATCCATAACATAATTACATTGTTTCTTTCATAGCTATATAAAGAGTTGCGTTTGGAATACCCATCATAGTTTATTGCCTAAATCTTTTAGTACAAACATTAACATTTACCTCCATCACGTTACCCAATGAATTGGAGAGATATCTCGGGCCACCCACCCTAGGTTTATCACAAAACCACTTGTATACATAAATAATGATAGAGAAAGAAAACATAATCATAACACATAAGACAAGTATAAAGGAAAGATAAAATTTCCACATTTCAATCACAATATATCATTTCAATATATTGATATAATCATTTAATATAAAACATTTCAAATAGAAGAGTTTTGAATCAATGTGTCGCCTACCAATTTGAAGCTTTTGAAAAGAATTTTTACATTAAAAAACTCGTGTCCAAATAAATAAATCCCTAAAATAATTTATAAAACCTGGACATGAAATATAAGGATTTATAAGATTAAATATTTAAAACATTGAAAATTATGTTAAAGTTAAAGAATCCCTTTTCACATGCAAAATACATGAATAAAAATAATTAAAGAATAAAATTAAATGAAACAAATAATATAATTATAATATGGAGATTCAGGATATAATTTTACAAATGTTAATATATACATCTTCTAGGATAATAAAGGTATACAATATCAACATATGCCACAATGAAAGGAGATTGAGACGTAGTCCCTTACAATGTTCGTACAAATTATGTAAGAATTTATCAATGGATGATTATGTGTAGAAATAGTATATCTATAAAAAATAATATTAAATTAAAACATAAATTAATAAATAGTGATCCACACATAATCATGGAATAATATAATCAATTATTTTTATGTAAAACACAATGAGTGGCAATTGTGTTTAGAAATTCCCAAAAAAAAATTCAGAAGCCTAACAACGTCACTAAAAAGTCAAAAAATGACTTCAGGAGAGAGAAAATGGTGCCATATCACTTGGACATAAAATTTATAGGAAAAAGGATATATAATAAAATATCCCAATAGAAAAAATGGGCATTAAAAGACATAACAAATAAGAAGCCTTGGACTAAAAGAGGTGGGTGAATGTTTCCCTTACAAAGATCATTTTGTAAATAAAATAGATCGATTATGTATATTCAATATAATTAAAGATAAAGAAATTATAAATACAATATATGATAAAAAATTATTTCTCACATAATCACAGCACGAATAAATCAAGAAGTGTAATTTTAACTCAAAGAATGATAATTGGGTTAAGGAGTTCTCTTACCTCGAGGTCTACATGTCAGTATATTCCTTGTTCTTCTAGAATAATAAACATAAGTAAATTTCTAATTGTTTCAAAACGTTTTTAAATTTTATTAAACATTTTATATCAATTATTATCTTTCTAAAACAATTTTCTAATTATTTGAGTTCATATCAAACATTTTGTTGATGTTCGAAACTTCTGTCAAAAATGAATTTGATATAATTAAAAATTTCCCATTAGGTCAAAAGTCAATTATCACCAGATTTTTATTCATGATTTTTATTTCAGATATATCCAGTATATATGTATTTATATCCATTATATATGTATTTATAATACTCCATAAAATTTTTATATAAGAAAATGAAATGCACCGTTCATGGGGATGGTAAGTCATACATATGCATTAACGATACTTTCATTTATTTACTTTTCATTTTCAAAGGAATGAAAATTAAATGATACAGAGGTATATTATAATTCCAGTATAATAAATATGTTATATAAATTACATAAGTGAATTAACACCATCCTTTATATGTTTCATTTACTGTATGAACGAGTCATATTACTTTGTGGGGGCAGTATTTTTCACTTACTCAAACGAAATTATCATATTTACGCATTATAGAATCCATAATGGTATTCTATAAATAAAAAATAAAGAAACATAGATATAATATAAATATAATATGTATCACATATAAATATAGTTCCATCATAATGGCTACCATGATAGGTGTTATGGAAAAATCGAACAATCATCATTTTGTGAGGCAGTAGTTCCCGGTCCACAGAAAAAATATGTTCTAAATCCATTATATGGAGGTGTGTGTATGAGTAGTTTGAATCGTTATAAAAAAACTAGTATATTTAGTATACTAGCATTGTTATGTAATCAAATAAAAATAATATAATAGGGAGTGAAGAAGTAGAATAATCGAAAGGAATTTTAGAGAAGACGCTACCTCTTAAAACATGAAACTCTCTTTAATTTGAGATAAAAGTATTTCATTAATTGCGTTATTCCAAGGGGAAAGATTCTATAATGAAGATTAAAATATTTAGAGATTTATTAAACGGATTTTGGACAATCAAAGGGTCTTTATAGATGTATGTAATGTGTTAGAGGTGGTTTCCTTTTATAAGATGGGGGAGGGGCTCTTTAGGAATGTTGTAATGTATTATTTTTTGGTCAAATTATTTTTGGCATAAAAATGTCCAAAACTCATTAAATTATAATATAATTTGAATATATGTCGAAATAAAATCATCCAATAATAATTTTATAGGTTTTGGATATGTTTTAGTCCAAATAGTTTTAATTAACCCTTTTTTTACTCTTACAGTTTTATCAAGCATTTATCACATTGAGAATCAAAATAGTTAAAAAACCAAGAAAAATATCAAATTAAAGAGTTAATAATAGAACTTTAGACTTATTATAACTATTTTTCTACATCATATATTTTTTTGATTTTTATAATATTTATTAAAATATTTTAAATTTTAAAATTTGAATTATGTCAATTTTGACACTATTCATATCATGACTTCTTTAAAAATAAAAAAAAAATTGATTGACTCAAAAAAACAAGATTAATACAAACTAACATGTAACTATCATTCATTAAATTGAAGGATGATATTAAAATAACAAAATTACATTTATAATATCAATTATTTGAATCTTTTTTACTGAAGCAATCACAACATCACCATTGTGTCATAATTAAATTTATTTATATATTGTCTAAAATTTATAAGTAAACTAACATGATGTAGGAAGTATTTTTAGATTTATAATGACTATTTATAGTAGAAAATATCGCTTATATTAACCCATATAAAAATTGTTTAACTAAAATATATATGTTTTTTTACACTTTCCTTAGCTTTAAATTAATTTTTATTAAATTTCATTTTCACTTACAAGTGGATCTATGGGGTCCCTAAATAGACATAAGGATGCCCATGGTATGGCATGTATAGAAATTAGGATTAGGACTTGTGTTAGGTAATTTTAATATTATTATAGTATTATTTTTTTAACCGTATTTACCAGATTTTCTCTTTAACAATGGTAAATAAAATATTTTCTAAAGTTACTTTTTATAATGTCCAAAAATGAAAGTTACCTATTTAAAATATTTTGACATCCTGATTCTAAATATTGAACAAAATTTTTCCAAATTCAAAATATATACATTTTATAAAAGTAATTTAAAATTAATTTCTATTGTCAAAACCAAAAATCTTGTTTTTAAGAAATAATAACTACCAAAAGATTGACATGTGTTTATATCTGAAGTGCATTGTGTTGCATTTGTTGTCAATGAGGCATGAAGTTGTCTTGGAATGAATGGATGTCAAGGAGTCAAGATGTGAATGTCAAAGGTTGTGATGGTGTTGGTGATGAAGAGAGAATGACCATAGTACCAAAATGCATGTCACTTAGGAGATTCACTAAGTGACTTAGGAGATGATGGTTTGAAACATTCTCTAAAAATCTGACGATTGTTGAGCTGATCTTTAAAGTTCCAAGAACTTGTATCAACCTGATACAAAGTCACAACATTGATTGACGACCATGCATTGTCTTCACAATGCATGAGGAGTTGAAGAGTTCCATCCACAACTACTAAGTGGATGATGTGCACTAATGAAGTCCATGTACTAACTCTTAGTGCATGTGAATTGGAAGTGATCCAACTTGATCTGTAATTGGATCAATGAAGAACATTGAAGAATTCTTTGATTCAGGAGTTCGGTTGAAGATTATGAAGGAACCTTTTGAATTCCGTATCCTAAGTGAAGATCATGGGAGGAGGATTAAAGAATTCTTAAGAAGTAGAGAAGGAAAGAAATGGCTTAAGGGAGAAGTGGCATTTGGCTTATACTCATGGGTTACTTTGTTTTTGACAAAGTATTTGTACTTGCCTTTGCCAAAAAATTAGGCCAGCCAAGGCACCTTGGGGGGTTCAACCCCAAGGCATGGGCACTAGGGCACCACGCCCGGGGGAACCCCGTGGGGCGAGCCAGGGCGGCAGGGCGCACCCAAGGACACCGCAAGGGCGCCAGGGGCACGCCCGGAGGAGCGCAGGGAGCATAGTGGGCGCTTGAAGCGCGCCCGCAGGAGGCAGAGTGGGCGCAGAGCGCGCCCGCAGAGAGAACCCGGTGCGGGGCGGCACCGGGAGGGGAGAAGTTTCAACTGGCCGCTCATGGGAGCGCCAGGGTGATAAAGCGCGGAAAATCCGCGGAAGGATTCGATGTGGGACGCGGATTTTTCCCGCGGAAGGAATCCCGGCCGTCCGTCTCATCGCGCGATTGATCTGCGCCGCACGATTCATCTGCCGCGCGCCGCGATCTGATCCAGCCGTCCGATGAATCTCCATCGCCTGATCCGACGGCCGTGGCTCGTCTTCCACCTCGAGCTCGAGCCGAAGCCACCCGCGAGCCCCGCTGAACCAGGCGCCTTCCCGACGATCTATTTCGAGTTCCCGGCCACCATTTTCGAAACCGAGACCTCCATTCGGCTCGTCTGGCTACACTGAATACATCCATGCCTTAAAATTGGCTTGCATGCAACAAATGAGGGATTTCGAGTTCGGCCGAGGCAAGCGAAGCTGCCGAGGCCACGTGGTTTGTGTTTTTGAATGGGATGAGCCTTAACCGAAGGTCGTGCATGCGTTATGAGTCGCATGCACGTAGAGGAAATTAAAGAGGAAGATCCCGCGTGAAACAGAGGAAAGAAAACGAGATTTGAAAAAATCTTTAAAGATCCGAAGATCTCGGGAATTTGAGTTATTTGCACGCGAATAATCTGAGGCAGTCTCTGCCTATAAAAATGAGGCCGAGCCCTCTGTGCCGAGTGCTGAAACGCTGCTAAAAAATTTGGAAGTCCCGCGAGTGCCTCTGCCTCGTGAAGTTGAAGCCCCGTGCAAGTATCTTGCGCGGCTGAGTTCCTTGTGCGCAACATCTTTGCGCGACAAGAAGAAGGAGGAGGAGGAGTCCCCTGCGCGCACTCCTTGCGCGACAGGAAGGAGCCGAGCCGCATACTTGCGCGCTCGAGTCTCTTGTTCCCTCTCTGCCCGCACCCTTGTGCGGCAAGAGGAAGTGTCCGCGGGTGCAGCACTTGCGCACCCCGCGGCAAGAAGAGTTTGCGCGCTCGAAGGGTTGCGCGTCCGTGGAGCCTTGCACCTGAGGACCTACGCGACCCAAGGCAGTAGCCAGTTGCACCTTGTGTGTGAAAAGGAAGGCCGTAGCCTTTGGGTGAATGTGCAAACAAGAACAGTGGGAGAATAGGCCGTGCCTCGTGTGTGTGCCAAGTGGAGAGGAGAAGCCGAGCCATAGCCTTGTGTGTGCAAAGTGAAGACTCTACGGCTTGTGTGTGCAAGAAGAGGAACCTTAGTGCTTGTGTGTTAAACAGGAAGACCCGAGGCCTTTGTGCCTTGTGTGCAAAAATAGTGGAAGGCCGTAGCCTTGTAGGTGCACACATTAAAGAACAAGAACACCCTATGGCCATTTAAGTGTGTGCAAAGTGCTAAGAAGACAACACATTGTGTGTGAAGTGAAAAAGGCCGAGAGGAAGTGTGTGCAAGTGGGATAGGCCGTAGCCAAGTGTGTGCAAAGTGAAGACACCCTTCGGGTGGTATAAGTGCAAATGAACAAGAGACCGTAGCCTTTGGCATGAGCAAGAAGAAGTGAAGGCCAAGTCATGTGTGTGCAACAAGTGAAGACCACAACTCAACATATGTTGTGTGTGTGTGCAAATTAAAAGAATTGGCCGAACCTAGTGTGTGTGCACTAAGTGAAGTGTATACACTTAGAAGAAGTGGAAGAAGACCCACACTAAAGTAGAACACACTTTAAAGTGTGTAAACAAAAAGAACAAAGAGTGTGAAGAAGAGAAGAAGGTGTGTGCGATAATTGATTACACCCTTTGTGGGTCTACTGCACCAAGAAGAGGAAAGGAGAAGTGCATGCATGCATGCATGCACATGCACACGTGAAAAAGTTCATATCAGCTTGTGTGCATCTGAGTTGTCCAAGACTTGAGGTTCTTGAAAATTTGAGAAGACCATGCTGTCAGTGCATGAGGATTCAGAGTTGCCATGCATTTAGTGCATGAAGTTGTTCTGAACTGAGACTGAGCCAGACTGAAGTTAAAGAGATTGGTTGTCTGAGTTTTCAGTAGATTGAGAAGATCCTGATCATCACAAGTGATCAGAGGTACAGAGCAAGGCCAGCAGTCTTTATCCCAGACTGCTGAAGATACTTGAAGACCTTAAAGTGAAGAAGAGCTACTCGTGCGACTCGAGGAGCCAGGAGAAGACCCTGTGGGACTCGGGGAGAAGAAGTCTTCAGTGGGATTCTGGAGCAGGCCAGTGGGACTCTGGTAACACTGTGGGACGCAGTATAAAGACCCTCCTGTGGGACTCAGGAGAGATACAGTGGGACTCTGTATCGACCATTGTAATACTAACCGATTATAATGGAAGAATCCATGCTTGGAGAGCATGGCAAGGATGTAGGCCTTTGGTGCCGAACCTTGTAAATCCTTGTGTCCTGTGCCTTTTCATTACTGCATCATTCGGGAAAGGTTGAGAGATACAAGAAGAGTGGATCGAGGCTTTAACCAGCCATAGAGGTTTAATTGATAAGAATCAATTAGTAAAAAGTTTTAAGGGATCACTGATTCACCCCCTCCCCCTCTCAGTGATTCACACTGATCTGGGCACTTCAATTGGTATCAGAGGGAGGATACCTCTAAAAGATCCAAGGGAGTCTTTATGAAGTGCAGATTTGAGGAAATGAGCGACCAGCCTCAAATGGAGATATCTGCCAAGACTCAGAAAAATAGAAAGAAGAAACAGGCCAAGAAGATGAAGAAAGCCTGTCCTAGCTGTGATGAAGTCGAAACAATGAATGATCTTCAGAGTGCACTCAAATATCTTCAGAAGACAGTTCCCATGGAAGTGGCAAAGTGTATAGCTACAGGCATCCATGATCTTCAAGAAGAAAAATCACAGTTAGAAGAAGAAGCCAATGCTATGGAAGATCAGCTGGCTAAAAGGGTTGGCATAACCAACACTCTCAGAAAGCTGGTAAATGCCAAAGATGAAACAGTATCTCTTTGCAATGAAAGATATGAAGACACTTGTGAAGAATTGCAAAGAAGCCTTTCTGAGAAAGAAATCTTTAAAGTAATTATCAAAGAAGTTTTCCATGCACTGGAAAAGAGGCACAAAGTGTCAATGGTTGTCAAAGATGCTCAACTAGAAGACAAAGTCAAAAGGGTGAAGGAGCTGGACAATTCATTGCAAGAATTGAAGAAGGTGCATGTAGACCAGATGAAACAACTGGTGGAGAATTGGGAAGGAAGGCTAAGAACTGTTGAGGATGAGAAGAACTCCCTTAACATGAAATGCTTAGAATTGGAGGTGATATTGACAAATCAGCAATCACCCAAAGCCAAAGCCTCCCAGTCAACTGGAAGAAGACATGTTGCTACTCAAGTATGCCTTGAGAAGGATGATTCTAAAAGAAAGACATCCTCTAGTGAAAGTGCAACAACTTCTAACAAGAAGGTACCATCCATACCATCTTGTACTCATGTTTCTAAATGTGTTTCCACAAAAAGTGCAGGATGGAAGAATGACTCCAAACAAGTATGGATGAAGACAGTAAAGAAGCAGAGCTCTCCTGAAACAGCACAACAGGTCAAGAAAAGTACCCTACAATCAGAAGGACTGAAGAGGTCAAGATTTGTGGGTCAATGTTGGTGTTGTAATAAGTATGGGCACTGTGCAAAGGATTGTTGGTACAATCCACTGAATGTCAAAGCACAAAGGAAGCCCATGCCTAGGGGGAGCAAGCCAGAAGGAAATAAGCAACATCCACAGGTCCAGAGACATCTGTTTACTGCTAACAGATTTGGATTACTTGACAACATCTGGGATGATTGCAAAAGTGGTCAAAATGATACATGTCAATCTCCAACTGTATCCAAAGATGAAAAGAAGAGAAGATCACTGAACCTGGCTAAGAGAGATTCCTTGGGAAGCAAGAAGAAGAAAGTGAAGGATGCTCCCAAGAAGATTATGAAAAAGGAAGAGAAGACCTTGGAGTCTAAGTCCAAGAAGGGTGAGTCATCCAGTAGGACCACCAAGAAGACATGCTTCTACTGTGGAAAGAAAGGACACATCATGGACCTTTGTAAAGAAGCCATGAAACTAAATAGAAGCAGACTGAACTCCAAAAGACAATCAATCCAGAAGCAGAAGGGATTGATTGAAAACAAGTTGCCTAAGAAAGGTAGCTTGACAGCATCTAAGGAACCATGTGGAACTTCCAGAACTGGGGCCACTCTTCCAAATGATTTACTTGTCATATGGCCACATCAGTTGCAACTTGCCAGAGAACTACAAAGAGTTGAAGATGAAGCTCTGGCAATTGCTAAAGCAAAGGGGAAGAAGAAGGTTTCACATGAAGATGTTTTGAGAACCACACCAGCACAATCATCAATGAAGATCAAATGTGCAAGTGTGAAGACTGGTGCAAATGGGACATCTCGGTTGAGAGAATCTTCTCAACCTTGTTGTTCACATTGATGAACCAAGGAGGTTCCATCTTATTCCCTTATACATTGGTATATACATGTGCTAACATTGCAGGGAATTGAAGATGATGATCATTCTCAACTGGAGGATGGTTTGGAAGGAATGGAGTGCACCCCTTGAGGGGGAGCCAATCTGAAGAAGATGGTATTCTAAGATTTAATACTATCTTGAGAAAAGCTGAAGGTATTCCAATCATACTTTCATCCCTTGTTTCTTAATTGAGTTTATCTTGTCAATTAAGGGGGAGTATGGATTGAAGGCAAATGGATGAAAGGGGGAGCTTTATCTTTGCACTGAACTTTCTAATAAGTTTTGTGAAGTATGTGCAGGATTTAGCAAATTCATTGTTATATCTGAAAAATTTCAAACCCCTAAGCATGATCTCACATGTGTAGAGAATTGTGGACAGCATTGAGTTCCTTGGTTACATCACTCTTGTTTTCTACACCGGGTTAGCCCAAGTAGACTTAGAGTTGATCTACTAAAGGTTCTTTGCTAAAGAAGAACATGTGACATCATCCCTCTCTTAGTGATTTTGAAGAAAATGCTTTTAAAAGGGAGGAAGATATTTTTGAAAGTGAACCACACCACACCTTTGCATTTGATTGCCAATAAGGGGGAGAAAAGATTGGGCACACATATTGACCCATTCATATGTGCTGAAGGAGTGTATTGACAACAAATACAAAGGGGGAGATTGAAGTGCATTGTGTTGCATTTGTTGTCAATGAGGCATGAAGTTGTCTTGGAATGAATGGATGTCAAGGAGTCAAGATGTGAATGTCAAAGGTTGTGATGGTGTTGGTGATGAAGAGAGAATGACCATAGTACCAAAATGCATGTCACTTAGGAGATTCACTAAGTGACTTAGGAGATGATGGTTTGAAACATTCTCTAAAAATCTGACGATTGTTGAGCTGATCTTTAAAGTTCCAAGAACTTGTATCAACCTGATACAAAGTCACAACATTGATTGACGACCATGCATTGTCTTCACAATGCATGAGGAGTTGAAGAGTTCCATCCACAACTACTAAGTGGATGATGTGCACTAATGAAGTCCATGTACTAACTCTTAGTGCATGTGAATTGGAAGTGATCCAACTTGATCTGTAATTGGATCAATGAAGAACATTGAAGAATTCTTTGATTCAGGAGTTCGGTTGAAGATTATGAAGGAACCTTTTGAATTCCGTATCCTAAGTGAAGATCATGGGAGGAGGATTAAAGAATTATTAAGAAGTAGAGAAGGAAAGAAATGGCTTAAGGGAGAAGTGGCATTTGGCTTATACTCATGGGTTACTTTGTTTTTGACAAAGTATTTGTACTTGCCTTTGCCAAAAAATTAGGCCAGCCAAGGCACCTTGGGGGGTTCAACCCCAAGGCATGGGCACTAGGGCACCACGCCCGGGGGAACCCCGTGGGGCGAGCCAGGGCGGCAGGGCGCACCCAAGGACACCGCAAGGGCGCCAGGGGCACGCCCGGAGGAGCGCAGGGAGCATAGTGGGCGCTTGAAGCGCGCCCGCAGGAGGCAGAGTGGGCGCAGAGCGCGCCCGCAGAGAGAACCCGGTGCGGGGCGGCACCGGGAGGGGAGAAGTTTCAACTGGCCGCTCATGGGAGCGCCAGGGTGATAAAGCGCGGAAAATCCGCGGAAGGATTCGATGTGGGACGCGGATTTTTCCCGCGGAAGGAATCCCGGCCGTCCGTCTCATCGCGCGATTGATCTGCGCCGCACGATTCATCTGCCGTGCGCCGCGATCTGATCCAGCCGTCCGATGAATCTCCATCGCCTGATCCGACGGACGTGGCTCGTCTTCCACCTCGAGCTCGAGCCGAAGCCACCCGCGAGCCCCGCTAAACCAGGCGCCTTCCCGACGATCTATTTCGAGTTCCCGGCCACCATTTTCGAAACCGAGACCTCCATTCGGCTCGTCTGGCTACACTGAATACATCCATGCCTTAAAATTGGCTTGCATGCAACAAATGAGGGATTTCGAGTTCGGCCGAGGCAAGCGAAGCTGCCGAGGCCACGTGGTTTGTGTTTTTGCATGGGATGAGCCTTAACCGAAGGCCGTGCATGCGTTATGAGTCGCATGCACGTAGAGGAAATTAAAGAGGAAGATCCCGCGTGAAACAGAGGAAAGAAAACGAGATTTGAAAAAATATTTAAAGATCCGAAGATCTCGGGAATTTGAGTTATTTGCACGCGAATAATCTGAGGCAGTCTCTGCCTATAAAAATGAGGCCGAGCCCTCTGTGCCGAGTGCTGAAACGCTGCTGAAAAATTTGGAAGTCCCGCGAGTGCCTCTGCCTCGTGAAGTTGAAGCCCCGTGCAAGTATCTTGCGCGGCTGAGTTCCTTGCGTGCAACATCTTTGCGCGACAAGAAGAAGGAGGAGGAGGAGTCCCCTGCGCGCACTCCTTGCGCGACAGGAAGGAGCCGAGCCGCATACTTGCGCGCTCGAGTCTCTTGTTCCCTCTCTGCCCGCACCCTTGTGCGGCAAGAGGAAGTGTCCGCGGGTGCAGCACTTGCGCACCCCGCGGCAAGAAGAGTTTGCGCGCTCGAAGGGTTGCGCGTCCGTGGAGCCTTGCACCTGAGGACCTACGCGACCCAAGGCAGTAGCCAGTTGCACCTTGTGTGTGAAAAGGAAGGCCGTAGCCTTTGGGTGAATGTGCAAACAAGAACAGTGGGAGAATAGGCCGTGCCTCGTGTGTGTGCCAAGTGGAGAGGAGAAGCCGAGCCATAGCCTTGTGTGTGCAAAGTGAAAACTCTACGGCTTGTGTGTGCAAGAAGAGGAACCTTAGTGCTTGTGTGTTAAACAGGAAGACCCGAGGCCTTTGTGCCTTGTGTGCAAAAATAGTGGAAGGCCGTAGCCTTGTAGGTGCACACATTAAAGAACAAGAACACCCTATGGCCATTTAAGTGTGTGCAAAGTGCTAAGAAGACAACACATTGTGTGTGAAGTGAAAAAGGCCGAGAGGAAGTGTGTGCAAGTGGGATAGGCCGTAGCCAAGTGTGTGCAAAGTGAAGACACCCTTCGGGTGGTATAAGTGCAAATGAACAAGAGACCGTAGCCTTTGGCATGAGCAAGAAGAAGTGAAGGCCAAGTCATGTGTGTGCAACAAGTGAAGACCACAACTCAACATATGTTGTGTGTGTGTGCAAATTAAAAGAATTGGCCGAACCTAGTGTGTGTGCACTAAGTGAAGTGTATACACTTAGAAGAAGTGGAAGAAGACCCACACTAAAGTAGAACACACTTTAAAGTGTGTAAACAAAAAGAACAAAGAGTGTGAAGAAGAGAAGAAGGTGTGTGCGATAATTGATTACACCCTTTGTGGGTCTACTGCACCAAGAAGAGGAAAGGAGAAGTGCATGCATGCATGCATGCACATGCACACGTGAAAAAGTTCATATCAGTTTGTGTGCATCTGAGTTGTCCAAGACTTGAGGTTCTTGAAGATTTGAGAAGACCATGCTGTCAGTGCATGAGGATTCAGAGTTGCCATGCATTTAGTGCATGAAGTTGTTCTGAACTGAGACTGAGCCAGACTGAAGTTAAAGAGATTGGTTGTCTGAGTTTTCAGTAGATTGAGAAGATCCTGATCATCACAAGTGATCAGAGGTACAGAGCAAGGCCAGTAGTCTTTATCCCAGACTGCTGAAGATACTTGAAGACCTTAAAGTGGAGAAGAGCTACTCGTGCGACTCGAGGAGCCAGGAGAAGACCCTGTGGGACTCAGGGAGAAGAAGTCTTCAGTGGGATTCTGGAGCAGGCCAGTGGGACTCTGGTAACACTGTGGGACGCAGTATAAAGACCCTCCTGTGGGACTCAGGAGAGATACAGTGGGACTCTGTATCGACCATTGTAATACTAACCGATTATAATGGAAGAATCCATGCTTGGAGAGCATGGCAAGGATGTAGGCCTTTGGTGCCGAACCTTGTAAATCCTTGTGTCCTGTGCCTTTTCATTACTGCATCATTCGGGAAAGGTTGAGAGATACAAGAAGAGTGGATCGAGGCTTTAACCAGCCATAGAGGTTTAATTGATAAGAATCAATTAGTAAAAAGTTTTAAGGGATCACTGATTCACCCCCTCCCCCTCTCAGTGATTCACACTGATCTGGGCACTTCAATATCCATTATCAATGTGAAATTTCTTACAATTAACAAAATTGGATTAAATTATAAAAATATAATATAATTAAACAGTAAACCCATTAAAAGTAAAATCTAATCATATAAATAAATTAGATTAAAAGGCAGTTTTGAATTAAAAGATAGTATTTTTCACTATTCATTAAAAAATGAACATTATCAGAAAAATACCAAAATTTTACCCAATGTAAATTTTGATGTCCCTATTCAAAATAAAATCTTATTTTGACAAATGAAACATATAAACATGGTGGGAACTAGATTTAAATAGAGTTCACCATCAAAAAGAAGTAAATCGTTCTTTTAAAGAATATTATAGTATTTCATGCTTAAAATCAGATTCATTTTTATTTTGAGACTATAAGATTTGTTGGATAATAGTAAAAAAATTACAAACATGTGTAATCATATTTTAGTTAGTTTTATTCGTTTGTTTCAATACAATGTCTAGGCGTTAACAATCATTTAATATAATAAAAATACTATATTTTTTAATAACTCAAAGTAGGGTGCAATGTAATATTTTAAAGAATCCCAGTGTTGCATGTTGAGTACATTGCATCCCGTTGAATGCAGTATTAATATTTAATCACAAATATTAATTAATATGGAAATTTTTTATTCTTTATTTAACTGAGATTTTACATCCTTCCCCTTTTTTGGAATGGCGTCCTCACAATTTTAAAATTCGGCTCTGAAACATCATTAAAAGTCTCACATCAGAAAAAGAGTCAATAAAACTAACACTTTAAAATAAATAAAGAGAAGTAAAAAGGTCACCCATGATAACACATACTAGTATTCCCTGAAATCAAGTATATGGTGGATAAAATAAGTGTTATGTTCTGATGGAGAGTGAAATAAAACATGATTAAGAGAAAGTTAACAACCAGAAAACCAAAAACTTTTTATTGGTTAAATGGTATTTGATTCCCCAGTAGAAAAAAGTAAATGAACAATGTTTTTTTGCATCCCATTCATAAATATATAGATTTTATATATGATATAGACTAAAAATATAAGGATATAGACATACAATTCTATTATAGTTTCATCCCTTATTACGTTTCTACCAAAAACTCATTTTTCTTCAAATAATGAGTATTTAAGATGACTCGGTCACACCTGAAGTGCTAGAATAAAATTTTAGAGAATCACATGATCCAAAAATGATGAACCTTATATTTTACATGTGTTTATAATTTATCCAAAACCAAAAATGGTCAGTAAAAGATCAGATAATCCTCAAATGGATAATCTTTTATAAAAAAGAAATACTACTCTTATTCTCTAAAATTGAACAAACAATACCCAAATCTCAAAGAAGACTATTCAATAAACAACTGTCCTTAGAATTATTAAAAGTAATCCATACTAATATTGAGACCCAAAACACATAAGGATTTAATCACATATTCTTCCACAGTAAATCGTAAGAATTATCTCCAAATAACATCGACTACTCTTAAAGTCTCATACTGAAGTGTAATTAACCTAATAACATATTATCTATGATAGGTTAATCATTTCTAGAAATATCCTAAATCCCCATATGTTCACAATAAAAACATAGATTCTTCCCAAATAAAATTTAAACCATTATGCCACAAATGAGATCCCACAGTATTCTATTTTCCTTAAGTATATAGTGTTCCCAAAAAAGATAATGACTTCTAAAATATACTTTTTCACATATTCACCAAATTGTTATCCTATACAATGGATATCCATTTGATAAAACATAATAACCCAAATAAACTTATTCTTGATAAATATAATTATTTAACTAAAAATAATAAGTCATACTAACCAGGGACTTCACATAGGCCCGTGGTAGGCAATGCGCCCTTGTCACCCTTCGGTTGTGTGTTTGATTCCCATGGCCTTACTGTACATGACAGGTTGTCACCCATCTTGCGTATTTTCCCTTTTTATAAAACTAAAAAATGACCCTAACATGATTTAACCTCACTTGATGTCTTATGCATGTACTCTTCATACCAACTCATAATTACCTCAATATCCCAATTCATGAAGTCTTATATATATCTACATTTTTTACTTCCATATGATAAAATATCACTATTCCCAAAGAAAGAACTTCTTACCTTGATCGTGGTGTCCACCTGGTTTCATCATCATCTTGTTCATATAGATAGATGGTCCATGCATTTCAATAATGATTAAAAAATCCTTCAAAATCATCTGCTTCATTTATCCAAATACACCTTGTAAAACATAGGTCATATGTGTGTTTACAGAAACATGGTTTTGGAAAATAATTAAGTATGACATATAATTTCAAAAAATATGATAAAACATGATTTTTATAAAATATTCGGGCAATGTTTGAGTTGAAACATTCAATAAATAGTCATTTTAAAATACCATAAGTATGTGCAAAAAGAATATAATTTAAAATAAAATATAAATATGTTAGACAATGGTATCATTCTCTAAAACCTTGTTCAATATCATAATACTCTTCAAAATATTGTGATAAGGTAAAGTATTTGAAAATTCCTTAATAATATTTACCTTTAATGAAAATATGATAATATTGAGAAAATAGGATTTGATTAAATAAAACCTATGATCCATGATTGTATCGATGTATAACAGAGGTGTTTGACATCTCAAACAATTGTTTGTGAGTGAGTTGTATGTTAAAAACTTTTTCAGAGTCATCTGGACATGAATTTGGAATAATTATTACAAGAAAATCACTAAAAATAGATAGGAATATCATTTGGGATCCTCCGAATTACATTTTTAACAGACATTACTTGATCTCAAAAAGTTATAAAACAAATATTTAACTTAAATACTAGACATAGATATTGACCATGTGTTTAACAAAAACTCCAAATCCCTAAAGTTTTCTAAACCGACCTCTAATACCAAATGTAAGGCCCAAGCATTAAAAAATTTCAAAATATTGAGTTAAATCATGAATTAACATTGAGGATATTTTCAAGTTTAGAGTTTTAGATAATTAGTCCATAATAATTACATTATATCTCAAATATTACAAAGTAGACACTTCAACTAAGTATGCATTTTTTCATAAAATTAATTGTCCTAAAAGAAAACAAGAATTATTTTCAAGATATAAATCTTCTTGAATTTTTCCTTTCTCTTACCTTTCCTTATACCCTGTGAATAACATTTCAAAAACTTGGAATGGTCATAAAAAGATCAGTAAGGGTTATAAAAAAATAAAGGAAACATTAGTCCATCAATAGATACATAACATAAGCTCATTAACATACCTCATGAATCATATGATCTATGAATAACAAGTAGAAATATTAAATCATAAATTTGACTTGTGGAATCTATAACATACATACATTGTATCTTTCACAACTACATAGGGAGTCACATTTGGAATACAAATCACAATATATTCCCTAAATCTCTTAGGAGAAACATTAACATTTACCTCTGTCACATTACCCAATGCATTAGAGAGCTATATCAGGCACAACCACCCAAGGTTTATCATGGAACCACCTGTATTCATAATCAATTCCCAAGAACTATAACATAATCATAACATATAACACAGGTATAAATTTAAAGTAACATTTCCACATTACAATCACAATATATCATTTCATGATATTGATATACTCAATTACTATAAAACTTTTCAAAAATAAGAGTTTTTAATTAATGTTTCCCATACCAATTTGACACATTTTAAAAGAATTTACACATTAAAACACTCATGTCCATATTAATAAATCCTTAAAATAATTTCTAAATAATGGACACTTATGATAAGTATTTATAGTATTAAATCTTTAAATAATTTAAAATGATGTTTTATTTAAAGAATCTATTACCACGTGCGAAATACATGAATAAAAAATTAAAGAATAACATTAAAATAAAATATAATATCATGAGAATATGGATATTCATGATATAATATGTCAAAGGGTATTATATACAAATTTTAGGATAATAAAGGTGTACAATATCAATATATTCTTTAATGAATAGAGATTGAGACGTAGTCTCTTACTATGTTCATATAAATGACGTAAGAATTTATCAATGGGGTGATTATGTGTAAAAAATGTATATCCACAAAAACGAAGTGGAAATTACAATATAAATGAACAAATAGTTATTCTACACATAATCATGATATAATATAACCAATGAAGTATGTGTAAAACCCAATGAGATGAAATTGTGATTAGAAATTCCCTTACAAAAATTCGACAACCAATCAACGTCACTAAAAAAGTCATAAAATGTGTCGATGATAGAGAAATGGGTCTCTCACCACTTGGATATAAAATTTAATGAAATAAGGATATAGAATAACATATCCCAACATAATAAAATATACATTTTAAGACATAATAAAGAAGAAGTATTTGACTAAAAGAGGGGGGGTGAAAGGTTCCCTTACAAAGATAATTTTGTAAACAAAATAGATTGATTATGTGTATTCACTATATGTACAGATAAAGCGATTATAAATAGAAGATATGATAAAAAAATTTATTTATCACATAATCATAGCATGACATAATCAATAAGTATAATTTTTACCCAATGAATTGAAATTGGGTTATGGAGTTCCCTTATCTCGAGTCCGATTTGTCTGTATGTTCCTTGTTCCTCCAAGAATAATAATCAAAATATAATTTATAATTGATTTAGAACCATATTATATGGTATTATCCCTTTTATATCACTTACTACCTTGATAAAATAATTAGTTAATTATTTTATTTCATATCCGACATTTTGTCGATGTTCGGAACATGAGTCAAAAATGAACTTTTTATAATTAAAAATTGTCCATGTGGTCAAAAGTCCAATATTTCCAGATTTTTATTCATCGTTTAAATAACATATATTTATATTATATATTTATTTATATCAAGTATATATGTATTTATAAGAGACTATAACATTTTGATATTAGAAAATGAAATGTACTGCTCATGGAGACAATAAGCTGTACATACCCATGAAGGCTGCTTTCATTTCTTTTTTTCATATTTAATGTAATAAAATATAAATTATACAAAAGTATATTATAATTCCAGTATAATATCTATGTTATACATGTTACATAAGTTAATTAACACTATCCTTTATATGTTCCCTGTATGGTATGAACAAGTCATATCACTTTGAGGGGCGGCAGTCTGCACTTCCTCAAATGAAATTATTCTATTTACCTATTATGTAAACCAAAAAGGTATGACATAAATGGTAAATAAAGAAAAATAGTGAAAATATAAATGTAATATATATCACATATAAATACATTTCCATCAGAATGACCACCATGAGAGGTGGTACGGAAAAATCGAACAATCATCGTTTCGTGAGGCAGTAGTTCGTCGTCCACAGAAATAATATGTTCTAAATCCATTAGATAGAGGTGTGTGTTACTGTAGTTTTAATAATTATCATAAAAATCCTTGTATATTTAATATACTATTTTTGTTATGTAATTAAATAAAAATAATAGAATATGGAGTGAATAAGTAGAATAATGGAATGGGATTTTAGAGAAGACGCTACCTCTAAATACGTGTAACTCTCTTTGATTTGAGCTAAAAGGAATTCTTGAATATTCTTATTCCAAGGGGAAGGATTCTAGCCGGATTAGGGGGAAGTTGAGAGATTCTTTTAAAAGAATTTTTACGATCCAAGGGGCTTGAGTGGTGTTTTTAATATGTTAGAGGTGGTGTTCTTTTATAAGAGGTATGAGGGGATCTTTTGGAAAGTTTGAAAGTATTATTTTATTATAATTTTATTTTCAGTTTAAAAATGACTAAAACACATTATATTATAATATTATATTAATATAAGTCTAAATAGTATCATTCAATAATAATTGGACAAAATTTGTATTTTTTTAATCCTTATATTTTTTGTTTAACCTTTTTTACTCTTACCGCTTTATCATACATTTATCACTTTGAGAATCAAAATAGTTAACAAAACATGACAAATATACAATTAAAGAGTCAATAATTAAATTTTAAACTTTTTATAACTATTTGGAAGAATCATATATTTTTTAAATAAATAATATTTAATAAAATATTTTATATTTTAAAATATGAATTATGTCAATTTTGAAACTATTCATATTATGAATTTTTAAAATCCAAAACAACTTGATTGATTCGAAAAAGATTCATTAATACAAAAATAACATGTAACTATAATCCATAAAATTCATTTATGATATCAAAATAACCAAATTATATTTATTTTATCATTTATAATATCATTTATTTGAATCCTTTATTAACGAAGAAATAATTCCATCACCATTGTATCATAATTAAATTTATATATTTAATTTATAAAAATTATAAATGAAATCCCATGATGTAGGAAATCATTTTAGATTCTAATTAATATTTATATTTGAAAATATCTCTTATACAATCCCATATAAAATGTTTTTATGAAAATATATATGATTATGTTACATTTTCCTTAACATTAATTTTTTTTTAAATGTCGTTTTCACGTACTAGTTGCTCCTTGGGGTCCCAAAATTGACCCAAGGATGTCCATGGTCGTAAATTTATCATCAAATAGAATTAGGAAACGTGTCATGGTAATTTAATATTTTTATAATATTAATTTTTACCCTTATTTACCAGATTTATTTTTTAACTATGATAAATAAAATAGTTACTAAAGTTACTCTACATAATGTCAAAAAATAAAAGTTACATATTTAAAAAATTTGTACCTCATAGTTCTATATATGGAATCCATTTATCCAAATTCAAAACACATAATTTCTATAAATTAATTTAATATTAATTCCATTTGTAAAACCCACAAAGCGTTATTTAAGAAGTAATAACTACCAAAAGATTGGCATGTGTTTATGTGTTATTAAAAAGTGAAATTACTTCCAATGACCCAAATTGGATTAAATGATAAAAATATAATCTAATTATTCTTCAAAACAAATTAAAAGTAATGTCTAATCATGTAAATAAATTAGATTAAAAGGTAGTTTTGAATTAAAATGCAGTATTTTTTCACTATTTATTAAAAAATGAACTTTATCAGAAAATATGAAAATATTACACAAAGTAAATTTTGATGTCCTTCTTCTAAATAAGAAGTTTATTCTGTCAAATATAACATATAAAGGTGATGAAATGTAGATTTAAATATAGATCTCCATAAAAAGTCCATAAATCGACCTTTTAACGAATATTAGAGTATTTCATGCTTAAAATCAGATTCATTCTTATTTTAAGCCTATATAATTTATTGGATAAAATTAAAAAAAACATCAAATACATGTGTAATCATAATGTAGTTAGTTATGTTCATTTCTTCTAATACAATTTTGATACGTTAACTTCTATTTAAAATAATAATAATATTAGATTTTTTTCAGTATAACTCAAAGTTGTGTGTAACATATGATTTCAAAGAAACCCATTATTGCTTGTTGAGTACGTTATCGAACATAGAATCCCCTTGAAAGTAAAATTAATATGTAATTAATAAATATTACTAAATATTACAACGTCATATTCCTTAGTTACCTGGTATGTTACAAATTTTCTTAAGGTTTCAGTTTTATGAGATAAGAAAATAGTCCATGAAAATCTATTATAATCATCAATAATAACAAAAACATATCCTTTAGACCTTAAACTAGCAGATCTAGTGGGTCTAAAAAGATCTAGGTGTAGCAATTCTATTCATATAGCTTTGTTTACCATATTTATGGATCTAAAATATTCTTCATGATGCTTACCTTTCAAACAAGAATCACATACATAGTACTTACATGAACCGAACATTAGATTTTCTAGAACCTATTCATGTTTGTACATCTTGTACAACTATACAAGTTGAAAATTCCCTATCCTCATTTTCTAGATAATGTGATATTTATCTATATAATTTAATCACTTTACATTCTTCTTGTTCAATTCTAAGAATACAATAGAATATGTATTTTATATTCTATTAACATTAAATAAAACATTATAATTTTTATAACCAATAAATTTATTATATTCAAATATGACAAGCCTTCTATCATCACATTGTTGTGATATTTTAATTATTCAATGTTTTTAAACCATCTATGAAGAGTATGTTAGAAGTTATAATAGAATTTAATGTAACAACTTCTCAAAAACCTTTGAAAATACCTTTATATTTGTTACAAATAAGTGACAATACCTCCATCATAAGAGTAAAAAGATAAAAAATTAGAAATTTCATCATTAATGTGCCATGAGAACCCACTATCAATGTACCATGTCAGTTTGGAACTCTTTACAAATTTTTAGAACAAATAGATCAAGAAGATGGTTATTTTGGTACCTAGAGAATTTTGGGTCCAACTAGATTTGTTGAAAAATTCATAGCTACCCATAAAAATGTGAGACATTTTTTATATGGTAATTTGGAGGAGTAATTTTTTGAAATTAATGTCTTTTTATTGCCTAATGAATTAATATAATTCAATGAAATTCATTTATATAATACCCTATCATGTTACATTTAATAATGGGGACATTTAAAAAATTACACTTTATTCAATTAAAAAAAGTAGTTATATAAATTAAAGGAATATATTTATTATATCCTAACCCATTTTTTAACATATTTGGGTTTGTTTATACCTATTTTTTTATCAAGTTTATATTATCCTCCAACAAAGATAGATAATGTTTATTTTAAAACGGTAAAAATCCATTTTATGGTTTTCATTATATTTATAAACAACTTCTAGATCATCACGTAATTTTATATTTGAAATTGATCTATAAATTTTTTGTTTCTTATTTTCATTTTTAAGAAGGTTTTATTCCTTTTTTATTTTTATCTATATCGTCACAGTCTTCTTTAAATCTTCTACGTCTATATTCATATTATGCAGAAAGGAAATATTTTATTTTAACATTCTCATATTTGAACATGATCAATTTATAATATAAAACTTTTTTCTCTTCTATATTATAAAATATATTCGTTTAGTTTTTTATTTTCTTCATTAATCGTCCTATTTTATATTTTTAATTTCCAATACATTTCTTCCTTTTTTAATATTTCACTTTTAATTTTTTTTGAACAGTAAAATATTTAATATCATTTCCTATATCAAATTCATATCTAGAACTTTAATTATAATCATATTACACCTCATTTACAGTATTATCCATCAAACACAGATTTACATATTCCTTTTCATTTTTATATCCAACATCACTTGAGTTCGACTCTTATGTGAAGCTCCATCCAACATGATAAACCGTTCTTTGTTCCTTTTTGTATTTCTTCTATTATCCTTCTTGTTGTAGTTTCGTACTGGCTATTTTTATGTGGAACATTTTCATATACTCATAATATATTAATTCTAATAATCTAATTTGTTATTCTTATATATTTCACTACTCATGTTTTCATCCATTATGTAATATTTCCTAGGATGTTTCTTAACTCCTCTTTTACTCTTCATGCACATGTTAACTACTTTTGTGAAATTTTCAGTTTTAGCCTTCTCACTTTGATGTAACATACAATTATATGAGTGAGAAATATCATTTAGATTTTATTTAAATGAATACCTTTTATATTATAATGATCATTAGTATTATCATTCTATATTTACATCACTTATTTTAGTAATCATCTTATCAGACCATCCATGGAATATTCGGTAAGGTCATTACATTTCTCAATAGCAACTTTCATTGAATACCATATTTAACGTTGAGATCGCAACTTTCATTCAATAAGGGATTCATTCACCGCGGTTCTCTCAGAGGAAACATGTTGTTAATATTCATTATTAATTTATTATACATCTTTTTTATACTCTCTATATCATTCACCATGGAAAATTGAAATTTAGTTTGATGTATACCAAACATAGTTTTCTACAACGTATCAGTACGTTAGAGAGTTACATTCAAATTTATCCAAATTTCAATAGAAGTATTACAAGATGAAATATTACTATAAATATTTATAATTAAATAATAGTATACAATATTCATTACTTTAAAATTTAAAACAAATTTAATAGCCTCATTATTAATAAGAGTTTATAATTCAATATCTGGTAATCTATAAGGCGTAGACATAATACCCCAATATTCAAGACCAATTTTATTGAAGAATAACTCTATACGGTCTTCCCAATAGACATAATCACATCCACTGATGTGAGGGGGTCTAACAATATTCAACATCTCGAATTCTAAATTATCAATTATAGAGAAGCAGATCTTTTCCTTAGACGTTTAAGTCAAGGAAATGGTTAGTTCAGAAATATATAATGAAAATAATTGAGACCAAATCCTTAAACATGAACCACCCTCGAATACCAATTGTTAGTGATCTTGGTATGAAAGAAGTGACAAGGAGGATGAATAATCATTTTTGATTTATTATGATAAATTCTAAATTTATCAAAGTTGTAAAAGAAACATTAAAAGATTTAGCGGAAAGAAAACAAATTACACTATATATTTCTATAAAGATGTAGATCTCAAGATACTACTCTTATATTCAATATCATTTAATCCTAGAGGAACTTTTTATGACATATATCCTTATTTTTTACTGGGAGTAATAACCAATTTACAAGAATTAAATACATATATTTTTCACCTGGTGGTATAACCCAACATACCTTTTAATCCCAGAGGTGTTACCCCTAAATTTCTAAGTAGTCACAACCTTCCAACATTTTTTTGGGAGGAAGAACCTGAACTTCCTTTTAAATAGGAGGAATAACCAGAAAAAAACTTTTGGATGGGAAAATATTAAACCAGACCCTATAATAAAAATAGGGTATCAGAAGAGTTACAATGGAGAAACATAATTCAAAAAATAATAAGAACTTGAGTAGATAATGAAGAATATTGATGCAACTCATCATTCTTGATCACAATGGTATAGAAGATTTAGGTGATGATGATCTTCAATGATTACGACTAAATTAAAATTAGTCAAAGACTTTTATCTTTGAATTTATTGAGAGCATTAGTGAAATGAATGATCATATTCTTGTCGAATGAATTTTCAAATGTGAAAATATTTCTCAAATTGCATGGGTAAATCTGTTTTTATACTTGAATCATTCTCATGAAGCATTAAATCAAAGATCTATAGGAGTGTGTGATTATGAAATCAATTCATGACACCGGTTAGATAATTATAAAAAAGGTGACAATTATATTAACTTTGTTGATGTCATTATGGTTCTAAAACATACATGGACAATAGATTGTGAATGAAATATTAAAAATATGTTTTAATATATTACATGGATTATTTATTTAAAAAATCACAAGTAAAAAATTAAAAATAACAATAATTTTTTCATACATAATACATGGAACAAAATAATGTGAAAAATACATTATCGTAAATAATAATCTGAATGAGTCCATTCCATTGAGAAAATTCTATTATTAATTTTAACAAATGTTGCACAAAAAGTTGAGAATAAAATATTAATCATTTAACAATTTAATAATATTTTATATGTTTAATTGAAAATTATAAAATAATAATTTGAGAAATAAATATTAAAATATCTATCTCATGAATCACTTTTGGATGTTTGGATGGGTGTTACTGAAACACCATGGGAAATGTCTGACAATGTGTCAAAACACATTTTATATAATGTTGTCACACTAAGAAAGAATAAAATGATATAAAGAATAATAAAAACATCTCATGCATATTGTCATAAAAGGTTTCAAAGAGAACAATAAATATGACTCACTATTTGATGTCCAACAGTTTCATATAACATACCGTTGGGTTCCAAAAGTGGCACATGAAACATTATTTCCAAACTTCTAGAAGATACTCTAAATAAATAAAAATAAACAAATAAAATTGAAAACCCATAAAATGATATAATCAAATGATTAAATATAAAAACAGAACTACTGTAATATTTTATAATAAATAAAATATTATATAAAACCTGTATAGAATCAAAATTAAAAGAACATAGAAAATAAGAGCATAAAACTAATGAAATTATTAGAAAAATGAAACAAAATATATGATGAAGAAGAAGCACATCCAAAGGCTTGATGAGATATATTACCAAAAACATACAACAGTGAAGAAATAAGAGCCAACTATGAGAAGTCTCACCATTTCACAATCTGCTCACCAATGACACACCATTTTCCAAGGGTGTATTATATTGGAGAAAATGTCTCAAACACCATTGGTGATGACCAACTCTATAAAACATTCACACTATTTTCACTTACAATGTAGTATTATAAAATTATTAATTGTGTCTTAAAGACAAACCATTGGCCTGAAACCCATTGTTTCTTATCAAATTTGTATCACTATTGTTAGAAAAGACGTTTTCAAAACTACATACCATTGGTTTTAAACCAGCAGTGTCTTCTTATTCAACAAAAAATAAATATTTGTTAAAAAGATTTTTTATAAATATAAATGGAAAATAAATAAATAAAATGAGATCAAAATCATATAGAACCAAATAGTTGAGAAATTATTGTTGATACACTCGTGACGGAAAGAAAATGGTTGAAAATGAATGTCTTCAGAGAAGAAAAGTGCCATGAGTGGTCAGTACACCATGCCAGGATATGAGTAGAAGAGGAATGAAAAAAATTAGTCGTAGTTTGAAATCATAGATGTGGGATATGTAACATAAATTAGAAAAATGAAAAAAATAGAGTTTTGACGGTCAAGATGAAGCACCACTCATGTCTGAGGTTGAGTGGGATGGAAAAATAGGCTAGCGGCTATAGAAAATCATAGAAGAGATCGACCATCCAAATTGAGTTTCAGATGATAATTTTAATCCCACATCGAATCAATGAAGCATATAAAGTGAATTATATAATCCAAAGATCAATTCACTCTTTCAAGAAAAAAAACATATGAATGACAAGCACATGGGCTTGTGGGTTGGGTAGGAGCAAATATCCTAATCCATTCAAGTGTTGTTCTGGGTCCTTATACATAGTACCAGTTAAATCCTAGAGAGAAATATACTTGACCTAGGAAGACCTTTTATTATAAAATTTATTGCACCTACCAAGAGGATTGAACCATCTGGGTCACCTAAAAGTTTTTGAGATTCACATTCGGCTTGCACATTGTACTAATATTTTTACATAACAAAAATAAAAGATATAGAGTATAAAAAAATTAAATATAACAGAAATGAGTAATAAAATAAATTTATAAAATAATAGAATTTAATTAAATATTATTCAGATTTAATTTATCAATACAATGTGATAATTTAATAAATAAATTCTGAATAATAGACCCAAATAATGCTATTTAAATTATCTAATGTTCATGAAACTTGTCCAAGGAAAACCTAACTTGTTGATTAATCACATTGAATAAAAATAATGGTGGAGTGAAAAATTAAATAATTATAATCTATCAAGATATATATTCTAGATAGATACTATCAAGATCAATCCACTTTCCTTTTATGTCTATTTGTATACACCCATATGATTTGTGTCCAGACCATTCGCAAGTCACTACATTCAAGACCTATCCTCTGGATAGTTTAAAACTGTGTAGAAACAAATTTGAAGTGTTTCTTTCCAATTAAATTCAACCCATGAGAATACTGGTTCATCAAGCAGATTTCATTAACTAGTCCCCAACCCATGACTTTCTTCTCTAAAAAATTTCTTATATATAATAAAAAACTAATTTTTAAATAATAGTGTCTGAAAAATTTTTAAAACATTTGAATCTTAAGAAATATAAATGAATACCATTAAATGAAACCTTCAATATCCTAATAATAATGATATTTATGATATTAAATGTTAATCAAGTATTAGATACACCTTCTTTTACAAAGAGTATTATATAAACCTCATAAAAGAAGATAGGTGTATAACATAACAAATGTCTCAAAGAAGGTGAATGTTGAAAAACATCCATTACCGATTTGGTAAATTTGAAACTGTAAACCCAATGAAGTATATATTATAAAAAAGATATTTAAATCCCCATTAATTTACATATATTAATATTAAAATACATTCATTGATATTATATACACCACATAACAAAAATACATGGTGAATATGGCATAAGTCTCGCAGAAATTTAAGTGATACTAGAAATCCCCTTACAAAGATCATATAATTGAGGTGAGAATTTATCAATGGTGTGATTATGTGTTATAATAGTATATCCAAAATAATATATGGTCAATTATAACCAAAATAAATAAATATTTTATTTCACACATAATCATAGTATAATATAATCGACGAAGTTGATGTATAACTTAATGAATGGAAATTGAGTTAAGAAATCCCTCGCCACTTGTAATCAATCGAATCATTTGCCTCATAAAATAATAATTATAAAATGAAAATTTTAATACCATGAGTATAATTAGGTTCATGATATGATATATAAAATGCAATTATATACACCTCATATAAATAATAATTGGTGAATAAGACATATATCTTAAAGAAGTAAATGTGAGACGAGAAAACCCTTATATCATGATTCCCTTCAATGGTGCATACATTAAACTCTATTATAATGGTTTAAAGAATATTATTATCTCATTAAATAAAGTTATTTATATTTAAAATACCTTATTTTTTTATTTTATATCATCTCATGACCCATTGAATATTAATATTTCTATATTTTTATAGTTTCGAGTGCGTTCATTTCATGGTTTCATGATCGATTCATTTGTGTAAAATAATGGATGTTGTTGTAAAATTTGATTAAAACCCTAGAAGTGGAATGAAATTTTATTAATTAACTTTTATTTTTTAAATGTTAACATATAAAATTTTGGTTTATAACTTTATGATGAATCATTTGATAAAATTTTAAAGATAAATGATTAGATTATTTTGGTGGGTTTTCCGAACATCACAAACTAGTTTCATTTTATTTGATATTATGAGTATATATTAGTTATGGAACAAGAAATAGTATATAATAAAACGATTAAAATATTACTTAATTATAATAATTTCATTATGTCAATATATGAAGGAGGTAATGGAAAACGAACAAATGTTTTTTTGATAGAGACGATTATCTAGTATAATTCGAAAGATAGTTTTGTTTCTTAGAATAAGAAGAGGTCACAAAAGAATATGATATAATATATTAAATTAGAAAAATAAAATTATAATATGTACATGGTTATTTACTAATTATTTCTTGACAGAAGAAATATATTATGGGAATTTAGAATAAGATAAGAAAATAAGAGAGGTGTTTTGAGAAAATTACCTCTTTAATATCACCTCCTTGTAGGTCTCTTTGATGACCTTATAATTGTAATTTTTCTGAGATATAAAGAAACTAAACAAGTTAGGAGTAAAAATGGGGTATTAGGAATGAAATTTGGGGAGATTCAAGTCTTGAGAGTAAAAATGGTTCGGTATTTATACATAAAGAGAGTGGGATTATGTGATTAAAAATGATTATTTTATATTTAAAGACAAACGCATTGAGGTGTAACTAATTTCCACAAATATGGATTAAAATTATTATTGTAATGTATTTTTAGGGTTTTTATACCTCATATAACCATAATGTTTTGTATTTTTTAGGTATTTTAAGTAATTACCTATTTTAACTTTAACATTCTCATTTTCTAAATATAACACAGATAATAATATATTCCATGGTAAATTTATTATGGTTAAAAACTAAAATGACCATAAAAACAAATATATAACTTATTATTACAAATATTTATTCCATTTAAACAAATTAAATATATATTATTGTAAAATTAATATTTAAAATTAACCCAGCAGACGCAATGAGAAAATGGGTTTATTGGGTTAATAAGTTCCAAATTTTGAAATATTTTTTTATCTAATTTCAATGTGAAACTGATTCCAATGACTAATATTGGATTTATTGATATATAATTTAACAAATTATACTTTAAAAAAAATTAAAAATACATTTTAGCATTGTTAATTATTTATATGAAAATTCATGTTTCAATTAAAATACAATATTTTTCACTATTTAATAAAAAGTTGAAACTTTTCCAAAAAAATAACCCTAATATAATTTTTATGTCGTTATTTAAAAAATAAATTTTATTTTTACATATAAAATTTATTAAATTTCAAAATTTATATTTAAAATAGGTTGTCCATTAAAAGGGAAAAAAATATTTTAAGAAAAATATCATTTTTTACCATTAAAATAGAATTTATTTTTATATTAAGCCAATATATCTTATTGGATAAAGTTATATTAATTTTATTAAAGGAAATACATATATATTTTATTAATATAATTTAATAATTGTTATTTATATAATTTATAATGAAATTTTTTTATATTTTCATAAAATAATTTTTTATAAAAACACATCCTTTATATTCAATATGTTTTCTTATTATATTTCTAATTAATTATTAACCCATAAATTAATTTTACAAAAATCTGTAAAATATATTTTTTAAATTTAATTTATCTCATTCATTCCTGCTAATCTAATGGGTATGTGATAAATATCAAAATTAATTACTAATATTTAGTTGTTTTTAATGCTTAATGTTCTATGTAACTAAGTTATCCGAGAAATGAAATTAAAAAATAAGCATATAATTAAATATTTGTGTGTTATATTCTCTTATCATTAAATAAATTTTGTCCCCTCAATTTTAAATTTCACTTCCAAAATCAACGGTTGATACTTGAAAATACATTTTTAGGAAACCCACATCATAATTATGGTTAATAAAAATCCCATTAATAAATTAGAAATGAAAAGGAAATGGTGACCACAAAATTAAGATTTTGAATATGATAACATTAGTGTGAAGTAAAAACAAGGAAATGGAAGATAAATAAAACAATAAAATTTTTATTGAGTTTGATAGAAAAAATAATAATTTGAAATTTAACTATCACATAACTATACATATGTGGCCCATTAAAATACGGTTAATTTCTCATAATAGAAAGTAAAGGAATAATTTTTTTATTTCAAAGAAAATTCTCGACTTGGGGAATTATTTTATTATCTAGATAAATCACTCAATAAAATAATATTACATGATTTCTTTCCATGTTATAAGAATAATCATACAATTTATTTATTATTTTATATACTTTCACCTAATCATTTATTCGAGGAAAGGGATATTCATATAGACTTTTTCGTGACCTAAAAACATTAATGGATCATAATTTCAACATGTAATTCAATCATCCTTTAAATATTTTTTGAATCCAAAATTGCCAGCACATGTTCTCCACAAATTATAACATCTAAATTTAATATTAATCCATTCCATATGTTTTTAAACCCACGACTCATCCAAAATATGTCTTTCCAAATTGAATGATAAAAAATTACAAGAATGAAACTAAATATCAAAAAAAAACATATCATTATATTCCCTAGTCAATATAATTTAACTCAAACTGTCACACAGAAATATGTGAATATATTCTTCTTATATGTTAATAACCTAAATTACCCTAAAAATTTATTGAGTTCATGTGTGTTTTCTTATTATTTATGTAAAACGTGGGTTAGTGGATATATTCCTTAAATAAAAAAGTGTTTTTATCTCTATCTTTTGAATCATAAAACATTTTTTCGAAAAATCATTAATCTTCTCCATGGTATATCATCTATTCATCCAAGAATTATTATCTTAACCTAGAGAAAATTGGTTTTCAACAAGATTGACATTCCATTGAAACAGTTCTCTTGGTTATTGGTACTATTCATCACATGCATCCAAATATATAAAGAAGATGTATTGCAGTACAATACTTATATATTTCATAATTATTATAACAAATATATCGCTAATAAAGTATGAAAATAACATAATTTTTCAATCTAAACACGGTAATATTAATAATTCTTCTTCATCTGTGGAAGTATCATAATCTTGACCATAATCCATTATCCTAATTTTGGGTATATTATTTTGATATATGAGACATTGAGTTTCACAATGTCCCATAGCCTTTCATTTGAAGAAATATAAATTGGCTACCTTTTTCTTATCCATTAAATCACAAGAATGGTGGCCTTTTTCACTAAACTTGTTGTGAACTCCCATTCTTTTTTAGCATGTAACGAAGTGTTTCGTTCAACATTTATCACATATATGAAAATAATTATTTCTCTTATTTTAATTATCCATTTTTTACCCAATTGTACTCCTGTTATTTTTCTTCCCTCCAAAGCCGTAATACATAGAGAATCTTTTTCATGTCTCATTAGCCCATGATTCTATGTTCTCATATGATATGAATTTTTGGGAGACTAGTTCCCTTATAAATATTGGATTGGGAACATAAACTCTATGATTATTATTACTATTTGAATCATGTAAATAGGTGAGATTCACATTCCTTCTACAATGTTCCATTTCAAAAGAATGATATACTCTAGATTAGGTCATATAATTATATAATCTCAAAACTAGTGAAATAATTAACATAATTTGAAAGAATATAAGTGTAAATAATTTCATAAAAATAATTCACTGGGATGCCCTTATATACATATCCTCAATGTATAGCATAAGGTTATGTTCTTTAATCTATGTTTTTGTCTAAATCTAGTTTCCAAGGATTCTACTCAACTTACTTTGATACCAACTATAACAACCTCGACCCCAATAGCCCAGATTCGATGCTTTACTTTATTACACTGACGTAGATACAAGATTCAAATCCCGAAGGAACAAATAGTTTATCAGTTATGAAAACTAGACTATATAAATGAAAACCATTTTACTTCGGTAAAATAAAATAAAACATAATACATAAACAAATATGATAATATACATCCTTTAAAACTCATTCAAAGATTCAATTATTCATAAGATAGGGAAAGTAAACTAATTAATAATAATCTCAAATGCTTAGTAAGGGACAAGTATAATGGAATATAACATAAATTAATAAATAATAGTCATCATGGAAATGTTAATGACTGATACACATTACCTATAACATGATAATAATATTTTCTGAATATAATATGATCAAATAATGCAATATAAATAATCACATGATCTTGAAAAATGACAATGGATAACCTAAATAATTGATTAATCACATAGAATAAAAATAATGAAGGAATGCATAATATTTGAAATATGAACTATCATTATATATTCTCTAGATAGATACTGTCAAGATTAATCCACTTTCCTATTTATGTCTATGGATATAAAACCATTTGATTTTTGTAATGACCTTTCACAAGACACCATTTCCATTATCTATCCTATGGATAGTTTAAATAAATTCATAGAAAGAAATTTTAAGGGTTTGAAACTAATTTTGTTTTTTCCATGAAACAACTGATTCATCTAGGGTCATTCATTAACCATTCCTTAACAAATGTCTTTCATATCTAAAAAATTCTTTATATATCGAACAATTGATTAAAAAAGTGATTTTTAAATCAACGTGTCCCATACCACTTTGAAAAATTTGAATCATAAGACACATGAAGGAATAACATTATATTAAACCTATAATATCATAAGAATAATTATATTCATGACATAAAATGTAAACATATTAGTATATATGCCTTATATAGTGATATAGTTGTGTAACATAAAAAATGTCTCATGGAAGAAAAATTGTGAGAAAATTTAATTACCACTTTGGTAACATTGAAACCATAAACCCCATGTAAGAGAGTTAATAAAATGTATTTGTAAATCCCTATAAATTTAAGGATAAAAAAAATAAAATACATTCATGGGTATTATATACACCACATAATTAAAATAAGTGGTTAATATAGCATATATATCGTAGAAATAAAAGTGAGACTAGAAATCCCATTTCAAAGTTCATATCATTAAGGTGAGAATTTATCAATGGGCTGATTATGAGTAACCAAAATATTTTTAAAAAAATAGAAGTGGGAATATAACATAAATAAATACAAATTGTATTCCACACGTAATCTTACCATAATATAAACAGTGATGTTGATATATAACCCAATGAATGAAAATTGAGTTATGAAAAATCTTACAACTTATAATCAGTCAAATCGCATGGACGATAAAAGTTATAATTATAAAATGAATAATAAAATACCTTAAATTTAATGAGATTCATGATATTATATATTAAAATGAAATATATACACTATACACAAGATATAATTTCCAAATAAGGTATATATCTTATAGAAGTAAAAGTGAAATGAGAAAATCCTTATATCATGCTTCCCATTAGTGGTGCATACTTTATCCTCCTATATAGTTGTTTAAAAAATGTAATTAACCCATTCGAAAACATTATTAATATTTCTAACACCTTATGTGGTTATTTTATAACATATTATGACCCATTCAATTATAATATTTCATTTTTTTCATGGTTTCAAGTATGTTCATTTCATGGTTTCGGGATCGGTTCGTTTATGTAAAATTATGGATATTCTAGTAAAATGGGATTAAAACTCTAGAAGTTGAATAAAATAGTATTAATGAACTTCCAAGTTTATTAATGGTCCCATATAATATTTTGTTATCTAACATGAGGATGATTCATCTGATAAAATGTTAATGATAAATTATTAGTTTATTTTGGAAGTTTTTTCGAACATCACAAGATGGTTTTGTTTTATATAAAATTATGTTTATATATTTGTTAAATAAAATGAATTAGGATATTATATTACTATTAATTTATTATTTAACTATAATAATATCTTATTACCATCCATGAAGGTGGTAATGGAAAAATAATAAAAATCATTATTCACGGAGACGATTAATCGGTATAACTTGAAGATTAGTTTCATTTATTTAAATATGAGAAGGTAATAAAAGGGTGAATATAAGATATTAAATAAATAAATAAAATTCCAGTATTTACCTAACTATATAATTATTATTCCTTTATTTATGAAATATATGATGATAAAGTAGAGAAGAAAAGAAAATAAGAGATGTATTTTGAGAAAATTACCACTTGAATACCACCTACTTGGAGGACCCCTTGAGGACCTTGGATTTGGCCTTTGGGTGAGAAAAATAGAAATTATATGTTGATATTGTGAGTATTAGAGGTTTGGATATATATTTTAGGATCTTAATGTATTGAGAGTAGAAATGGTATTGTGAGGTCTGGTATTTATACTAGAGGAGAGGTGGGTTTAAGCGATTAACATAATGGTTATTTTATATTTAAATCAAATAACATTGTGGTGGTATTAATTAAAATGAATATGGATAAAAATTGATATTTTATATTCTGTTTATGCTATATAAATACCTAAAAAACTATTAAATGTTGCCGTTTTTATGTATTTTACTTCATTACATTTTAACTTTATCCCGTTTCATTTTTAACCTATTTCCTAATAAATAATTTTTTTACCAGGGTAAATTTTTTATTCCTAATAAATAAAATCAACACACTAACTAATTTCTACATTATTATTTCAAATATATAATTTATTTTACCTAATTAGATTCAAGTAATTAACAAAAATAAATTTAAAATTAATCCCATAGACGTAACGGGAATGGGGTAGTGAAGAAGTTCAAAAGATTGAAATTTTTTTATATCCAATATCAATGTGAAAATGATTAAATGACATTAATTGTATTTATTTATGCATCGTTGAAATAATTATACTCTAAACCCAATTAAAAATGTAGATTAACATTATCAATTTTTTATATGAAAATTCAGTTATCAATTATATTGTAGTACTTTTCATTTATCATCAAAAAATAATACTTATTAGAAAAATACCAAAAAACCCTAATCTAATTTATATATCATAAATTTAAATATATAGTTTATTTTATTCAAATAAATATGATAAATATTTCAAAATTTAGATTTAAAATAAGATCACCATTAAAAGACGGAAAAATTTCCTTTTAGAAAAATATAACTTTTTAATGTTTGAAACTTGATTTATTCTTATTTAAAGAATAGAAATATTATTTGGTGAATTTAAAAGAATTTAATTGTATATATAAAATATAAATTACATTAATATCCTTTAATAAAAGTAATTAATTTAATTTATTAGGATGAAATGTTATATGAGCAAAAAATAATGTTTTTTTTATAAAAACACATCCTTTATATTCAATTGGATTTCATTTTTTTGAAAATAATATGTAAGTAATGAATTAATTTTATAAAAATGTCTTATGTATATTTTCATAATTTAATTAATCTTATTCATTCTCTCAATTCCAATTTTAAGGTGATTAATTTCATTATTAAATAATTATATTTAATTGTTTGTAAAATATTGGTGTTTTGTGTAACATAATCAATTTAAGTGAATAAATTTAATTATAGACAAACAATTTAACAATAGTTTGTCAAATTTTCCCTGAATTTTGTACCTCCATTTTTTAAACCAAAATAATGCACTAATCGTGAGAACTAAACATTAATTTTATATATTTACTGAAGTTGTGGGATGGTGAGTCATAAAAAAATTAGCGTTTTTGGGCATACATGAGGGTTAAATCATGAAATGCTGACATTATTAAGCTCAATCAAATGTATCCATAAAAATTCACTAGAATATATAGAAATAAAAATATTTTCCTCAATAAAATTATAATATAATGTATCCTTAAAAATATTATTTTTTAAGGAAAAAATCTCTCAAATATAATTGAATAAAAACATGTCAGTATCAGCTTCAAAACCCCATGAAATAGATATAAGAAAATATATTAAATAAAATAAAGAAAATTAGATCATACTCTATGGAATAACATTGAAATTAGGTCATATAAAAACTATTTGTCTCACTGAGTAATGATCTATCACATTTATCGGTATTTCCGAAGGAAAGGGATACCACATAATAACCACAAATGTACTCATTATTGGAACAACTTTTTTTAAACTCCCATATAAAAATAATTGAATGGAATAAAGAAACTATAAAATGAAATAGATATAACATGATGATATAATGTATATTAATGTGAGTCAAATAAATCATTGTTCCTCAAATGACCCTTTCCATGAGTGAATTGCTTCCCTATATTTAGATTGAGAATGGCCATTTAAAAATTAATGATATTGGTAGGGAAGGTTTTTAGATATGGGATCTTCATATAAAAACTACATCATTGATTTGTAGGTCTACATAACGACAAAAACATAAGTGTAGATCATTGGGTCAACTGGTCTAAATAAAATAAACAAATGTCTTAGTCATTACATTGAAACTTTCAAAATTCCAATCGTATTGATTGAAAAACATTGATTGTTCTAGAAGACAAAATATGACCAAGATTCTCTAAATATAACTATTAATATAATATATGTAAAATGGGCCATAATACTCATGTGTATTTAATTATTTAATTACATATAATGGATGAGTGTGAGTGAAAATAAGTGTAGAAAATAAACATGTTTCAGAAAATAATTTTCAAATAATGAATTCATATCAGGGTTGGATATTCACAAAAATAATATAAATATGATACATATAAATTAAGAATGTTTGGTCTTAAAATTCAACCCTAATTATGAGCATGATAAGGTTTTATTTACAATGCTACCACATTTTATGCGATGCTACATGAGAATATGAGCTGATTGTAGGCATATTTTACCTTCATCTAATGTGATCTTCATTGAATGGATTAAAGAATTTTCAACTATTTGTTAAATTAGTTCAATATTCTTATCAATGAATTATAATTCATGGATATAACCAAATGTGTTATTAATTCGTGATTGATCATCCAGAAATCACCTATTTTAAGGGTGTTCACTCTCAGTTGTGTGTTATCAATTGTGTGATAATTGGAGGTGGTTGTGATAATTTGTTTCATTAATAGATTCTAGAATATCTATTATTCCCAAAAATTCATTAATCACATACAAAAAAGTAACTAACACCCCTATTAATAAATTTGAATCATCATAATATAATAAATTATTCATTGATGTATCATCCCTCAGAGGAAAGGGAGTTATTTATGCTTCTATGATGATACTTATAAATCCTACACCATCAAATATGGAGATGAATGTTAGTGTACTAACATTCTAGTTTTTTTTTGTTTTCTTCATTTTCCCCAAACATTTGATAATTTTTGGGATATATTGGACTTTTTAACTATTCTTTATATGATAATATAATGATCCCATGAGTTCCATCATTTGTATCATTTCATTATTCTTCATAATAAGAACATGTTTATTTCACTGTAAAATGAGGAACACATTTTTCATCAACTGTGGTTTAGATTATCATAACTATATGTTATGTGATGATGTATTAATGGAGGTTTTTACTCAATCAGTATAATCATGTTGAGATGTCAATGTGATCAGGGGATGTATAATATCATGGTTATATAATATCGATGTGGTAATTTCATTCTACAGAAAAGAAAAGAATATTTCCTCTCTACCTAAAATTAGGATATGTTTTCATGGGCTTTCCATTACATTTATACACAAAATTATTTCATGTTTTTCTTACTGATTTTCAGTTAGAATAGTAGGTGTTTGAACATGATATATATATGCTTGATGTGGAATAAAACGTGGTCTCTCAAAAATAACATATATATGTAAATCATAGCTTTAAACATGTGTTCAAGTACACATTCAAAGGTATAAAAATTGTTTCAAACACTTCATGTACATATAACATGAGATAGAGGGGAAGATGGTAAGCGTGGCATAAAACATGCATTGAGATGAAAATTTACCAAATGAATCTGTCGCACATCAAACATTTCTTTAATAGAGGGAATTTTAATTAGGTTAAATATGTTTTGGGAGGCCAATAAAATCCAATTTTATCTCCCCTTGTCAGACGTAATTTGTGTCTCCGCACATGGTGGTTCTCCCACTAGTGCCGTCCTATGCTCCTTATACCTGCACTGACATGTGGATTTTTCACCTCCCCATCTGCTCTCTTATGAATTTTCATTTAGAAAGGGTGATATTCATTGTGGACGATTAGCTTCTTGAGAAGGCCAGTTAAATGGCGACCATATTTTTTGGGAAAAAAATTAACATGCTAATTATTTTTAAATAAACATTTTTGGCTTATGATTTACAAATGTGTTATAAATAATAACTATTTTTCTCTATTTTATGTGTTCTTTACAATCTTAAATCAAAAATTAAATTCCTTATTTGCTTCTCATATTAAATAAAATGGTTGTTTAATTATTTATTCATTTATATTATTCAAATTTATATATTTTTTATAGAACATGAATAATGTGTAATCTTTATTTAAGTGATAAATTGATTTTGTGTGATAGATCCATTCATAACATGTCAGGTATAGTATCACAAGATGTAATTGTTAATTTTTAGATTCATATTCATAAATATATTTCTAAAGTAGAGATTTCACATATTAGAAGATAGTGATATTAAAATTTTAATTCCGTTTGGCTGATAAATTTTTTTTAGAATGAGTTTGAGGGGAGGTTGCTGGTTTATTGTTTTACGATCATGTTTCTAACCTCTTTTATTTACCACAAGGAATATTCTTTTAGTTCATGTATAGAATAAAATAAATTTGTTCCCAAAAAAATATATCATCAAATGAATTATCACTTGTTTAATGTAGACTTATGGAGAGGGACATGGGGTTAGAAAACCCACTGACCTAGAGGATTATGCCATATTTTAGAAAGGTGAAGGGTCTGATTATGTTTCTCTTTTGGTTTAATCATGTTGAGGTTTTTAATCCCATATATCTATATATTTTTACAAGAAAAAGATTTTGTATCATATTTTTGAAATGAATTCAGATATATATGAATATACTTGTCTTATAGGATTGGGTGAATAATAAAAACTTGTGGGTTATGAATAAGGTAAAACATTAATGTGGTGGAAGACATTAATTTGCTGGATAGAAAATGGATCCCCAAACTAAATCCTTTGAAGCATGCATACACAAAGGAAGAAATTGATAATATAAAGATTTAATTAGATGAAGGAATTATGAATTTCATATTCTTATAATATATATTGAAATTGTGAGAATATTAAGTGTAAGATTCCTTCTAAAGATACACTTGTTAAAACCTCAATCATCCAATAGGGTAGGTTCTACCAAAGCAGGGTGATCATGGATGGTATTTTGTTAGCTTATTCTTGACATTTACTTTAGAAAAATATCAATTAGGGAACACTAAGAGTTATGATACTAGTGGAATAATGTTTAATTTTTCAATATAATGGATCAGGAAAATGTTCTTATTGCTAATCATTTTTTGATATGCACAAAAATATGCACCGCCATTCCTTGGTGATGAATTTTAAGTCATGATCAAAAGATATACTAGTTTATTCATGAATGTGATTCATATGGGTTCCATTCACTTCTACATTATAGTTACTCAAATATTATTAACCATGGAGTTGTTTCATTCATCGTATGTGACATTTATTCATTGAAGTATTTAATGAATGAACACCAACTGGTTGAAAATAATGGATTCCATATGATGTAATATGGGTCATCACATATAGAAAAAAAATATATTTAAAAAATAGAATAAATTATGGATATATAATAGGATTTGATCCTCTCTTATTGGGTGTGAATTGTCCCTATGATGATTGCATTCTATATTAATCTTTCCTCTCTTCCCAGACATTGTTAATCACTCAAAAAAGGTTCTAAGACCCATTTTAGCATTTTAGAGTCCCCATAAAGTGTTCATGAATCCAATTCCTTGTGTTTTATCCCCATATGAAAGTGAAATTAATCTTTTTATACTCATGATTTTCATTAAGATAAATATATCAAAGATTAAGGTGGATGTTTTTGATACTCGAGTTTTTATGATACACCATTTACTGGTCTTTTTTTTAATAAATTTTCCAATTTTTGTTCTTGGAGATATATTTTTTTTGGGTTAACATATATTGAAAATGATCATTAGATTTTCCAACATAACCCATCAATTGCATCAAAGTGAGGTTTTTCATGATTTAAATGTGTTTGATTTGAATTTTTTAAAAGTAGTACCATCACCACGAACTGAATGTACCTATGGTGTAATAGTGGTGACATCAAAATTCCTAGGTTACTAACCCAAAAATATAGAGATGACCATAGTGGTTTATCATAGGAAAATATTTCTTGATATTTATCACCATTATATTTTGAAAGCTCTGGATAATAATAAAATATTGTAATTTTTTTAATATTTTGATTTAAATGGTTTATAAATCACTGTAAAATTTATGTTAGGATATGTTAATTTATAAAAGGTTTATCATTAATTAGTTTTTATTTTTTATAATTAATAAATTGTTTTGAAACATTTAAAATATTACTAAAATATTTAATTGAAATATTCAATATTCTGTTTAAAAATTATTTAAAAAATCATATGATCTAGAAATAGAATGTTTACAAATAAATTAGGATAAATAATTTAAAAAGGTTATAAAATATAAAAGTATTTATATTTATAATAATGAATTATTAATAACTAACCATTTTAACATTGTTCTAATAAAATGGTATGCCCTGTTTAGAGATTTATTTATATCACATCAAACAATTTTTTATGAGTAATCTGATTAATGGTTTGATTAATATTTAAAATATAACACGATGATAATTTGAAAGACTTCATTTTCATTTGAATGTAAAGTATTTATATTCATGTTTTATATAAATTTGAAAATTTTTATAATTACATTGTTTATTTGAATGGTTAATAAATGTCGCATGTTTTGTAAAACAAATAAAATGTATATTAATATATTATCAACCTTTTATAACATTGTTATTAAATATTATAATTTTTTATGCTAACATTTTACTATTAAACTACGTCTAGGATAGATGCTTACATATCATACTGGGTTTGATATCATAAAATTTAGTTTTTAAAGACCATGGCCTCATTTGATAATATATTTATGAGATTGAGAATAATTTTTTAATATAGTTTCTACATATTAGGTTTTATAGATACCATGAATTGAATTATCACTTGAGTGAAAACTCCTGAGAGAAGGGACTTAGGGAAGGTCAAAAAATTGTTCTTGACTCCTTTTCATTGTTCTAAAAGTGAATGGGGTTAGTTATCAATCACTTAGAACTCATTCATTTGTATTTTTTAAATATAATATGATTCCATTTCTTTATAATTAATGTTCGTGTATATTTTCATGAAATTAATTTAGATATTTATGAATATAAATAGTTTTATTTTTTGTTAGATTAACACAAACTTGTAGGTTATGTAAAGGGTTACACGTTAATGTCATGTAAACACATTAATTAAGTGGTTGGAAAAATGATTACCAATATAAATAATTAAAAGAATGTGTAAACCCAAAATAATAAATAATGAGAAGATATAGATTACATATTGTGTAATAGTTATGAGTTTAATATAAATTTGATGTATAAGAAATTGGTGTGAATTAATAACCCCTCTAATACTATGTGCAGACTCATTAAAAAGGGGCACGTATCCATACCTTCATCAATCAACTGAGTAGGTTCTGCCCAAGAAGTGTGTCACGATTATATCTTTTGTTCAGAATAGATGTAATAGACAAGAATTGATCGTCTTTGGGTATGACCTTCCAAATACGGGTGCCTCTGTATTTTATTTTTTTAGTATATTTTTGGTTTTTTCTTTGGGTAAAACTTAGTTTCGAAACTGTTAGGGACGATTCCAGGGTAATTGTAACATCCTTGCCCTTCCTCATGGGATTGAGAAGGTGGAGAGATGCTACTTTCCCTAAGGTGACATTCCTAAGAAGAAAAATGCTGGAAATAAATACCGAGGTCGTGATGAATAATTGAGGAACAACTTTTCCTTGGGAATAAAGAAAACAACCAAACATTCCAATACCCCATGATAACTATATAATTCATGTCGACAATATTTTAAAATTTAACAAAACCAAAATACCAAAAAAACACTTGAGACCACAACCAGAGAACTAAGAGGTAGACTAAACAGAAACCCAATGAAACCATGTCAATCCTCCATATATCCACACTATGCTCGATGCTCTATGAACCACATGACCTCCATGCATGAAGATGAACCGCTAAAAAATGAGTTTATTTACCCTTAACTGTGTTTGAGAAAACAACATATGAAAAAGCACCGATGTTCCAATGAATGGTAGGAGTAAAAATTCTCAATAGGTTTTCCCCAGATTAATTTCTTATAGAATCTACTGGGATTTAACTATTGAACATTTATATAAATATATTTATATAAAACACTAATTAGTGCAACCATTTTCAGAAATCCAAACACACCCTTACAAAGCCACTTTTACCCAAATACACAAAATACACAACAAAAGAGAAATATAATAAACAAGAAATAATCCATTTTAACGTCACACATTAGAACAATAATTTCATCTTTCTTATCCACATAAATAATCAAAACATAGCCATAACTTTTCATACACTCAGACCAATGTAACAATCACAACATATATTTCCATCCAAACTCATATACTCTTTTCAAAACATAGTTCTACTTCTTGAACACTTATATTTGATGGTGTAAATTCTATCTACTATTCATACACTTTTTATAGTGGTACTCCCCACTGACTTCACACCACAATCAACACATGGATAAAATGATAAATACAACAACCTTCATATACACCCGCTATAGCCACAATAATATGAAAAAACTATTTCAAAATTAAAAAACCTCTTTGGAAGCCTTTCATTCAATATCATAATAAATAAAGAAACCCATTTTATTGATTTAAATTTTCAAAAATCTACCATGATACCAATTTTAAAATCATCTATTTAAAATATCATAACAAAGAACATTTCACTGTAATAACCCATTTTTCCAAAAACCCACAAAACATTACCAAGGGAATTTCACTCATGGTTTTGACAAGATAATAAAAACTTATTTTTATAAAAACCAATTTAATTTAAAAAAATCTTATGGTTATAAAAAATGGATTTATGATATAATACACCTACATTATTGTTTCGATGAAATCAACCCACTGCACAACCGCACACCAATATTGGTGAAAAATCCAAAAAACCTCCTTAAATCACATTCTATAACATCAATAAACTAAAATATCAAACTTTTAGGAAAAAATAACCCTAGATCTACATGAGACAAAGTTAGATCTATAAAACTAAGAGAGAGGGAGAAATAGATCTAAGGAAATACCATGAAGGAACCATGGGAGAAGGCTTATTGGAAGAGAATATCCTTCACCACACCTTGAAACCCTTCGAATCACTTAATAAATGAGGGGTAGACCCCTAAAACCTTTAGAACATGAAAACATGAGTAGTGATCAAGTGGTAGAAGATAGGAGGAGTTTAGGAAAAATTCCAAGTTGTCCCATTTTAATAAAACAAACTTTTAATGCCTCACGTGGATAGCTCTCACAATTAGGCAATAGTGCGCTAACTGTGAGCATGATACTGCCTCAACTGGGACCCCATATTGTTCCCTCTCAAGGTTAGACTATCTATTACTACATCGTGTGAATCCCACTACCTTCACTAGCATTGTTACATGGAGATCCTACATGGTTTCACCTAATCAATCTATGTTCTCTGAGAAAAGCCTCCAAACCATTCCAAAACCCTCCCAAAATATCCAAAACATTATCCAACTAATTAGACCCAATAATTTGGAATAAAAAATGGTCACATAAATCAAATTGAGGGTGAAACATTATACACACCATTTCAATTTACATCATCATAATGTAGAGAACCGTCACTTTTCTGAAAGAGTTCGGGCCATTGTTTTTCCATCTCTTTCTCTCAATCCCTGATCTCCTCCTAATTCTGACCATGTGACCATAAAAAAAAAGAGAACAATGATTTTAGAATTATAGAATTTCTCTTGCCTGCCCAAAATCCACACTATCATGACCACCAATGAATAATCTGGCTCTTGCTCAACATGATCCCATCGAATCACGTGGTCAGGATCTAGTTGATACTTCTTCAACTAAGAAACCTGAAAAAAAATATGCACTGCACTAATTAGTGGTGGAAAGGACAATCGATAATCCATCGCTCCAATCCTTTCTAGTATCTCAAAAGGCCCAATATACCTTGAATATAACATATTGTACTTCCCAAACTGACGATGTCTAATACATGGAGATATTATCAAGAACTCATGATCACCCACCAAAAACAACAAAGGATAATGACGATGGTCTGTATATGATTTCTAGAAACTCCTCACCATCCCTATTATTTTATTGGTAAAATTAATTTTCTCCATGGCCTCATAGAAAAGGCTTAAACCTACCATCGAAGTATCAACTGTTTCAATGCAACAATGTAGATAAGGACACTAATTCCTATACATTTCTTTAAAAAGATCGATACGTATTGATGCCTGATAATAGTTTTTGTAGGATAAATATATTAATGGTAATTTATCTTCCCATGAACCATCAAAATTCATCATGCATTCCCATAACATATCTTCCATCATTTTTATCATTATCTTGGATCACCAATTACTCTAAGGATGATATGATATTCTCATTGATAAATGGGCCCCAATGGATTGATTTAAGCACTACCAGAAATGTGATGTAAACCTCAGGTATCTATCTAATTCAATTGTAACTAGAACACCATGAATATATACAACCTCACAAATATATATTATGGATAGATCCACCACCGTATGCTATTCACGAATAGGGCTGAAATGTGCCCACTTTTTGAGATGATCCACTATCACCCATATGGAATCGTGCCTTCAGACCATTCAATGGAGACCTATAACAATATCCATTGATATTTTCTCCCACTTCAAGATAGGGATATGTAAATATTGCAACATGCTTTCTGGATACTGATGCTCTGCCTTGTCTATCTGATAAGTCAAACATCTCGAAGTAAACATTGCCACCTTCCTTTACATATGGGTCCACCAAACTATTATTTCAATGCCTTATAGATTTTCTGAATTCCTAGATGGAAAAATATCTAGATGGGTTACATGCCCTAATAATTTCCTCTTTACAAGACTTCAGTATGACCATTTGATTCTAAAAACACAAATTTGAATGAGCAATCAGTTTTCAATCCTCAATGGTCTCCCCACCATTTAGATTCTACCTCATCGCCATACACTCATAATTAGACACTTGTACCTCCTTAATCAAACCAACCAAGTTACAAACCAATAAAACCAGAAATAAAGAAAATCTATAAACCCAATCCTCACATTACAACATCTTTTTGGTGATTAACAACATTAACTACCACTGATATGATGTCTGTTTCACCAGCTGAGCATAAGATTACCCACTCAATTCATCTACCACTGAATTGTCCTTTACCTGTGTGTACATCAAGTCAAAGTCAAAAAACTAGAGATATTCCATCCATATAATTTTTCTAGGTCCAAATCTCTTTGTGAGAAAATATTCATTAAACTCTTTTGATAATTAAAGACCATGAATTTCTCACCATTAATGTAACGAAGCCACGTCTTCAAAGTGTGAACCAAAACCGCCAACTCCAAATCATGTGTTGGGTAGTCCTTATCATGAAAAATCAACTGGTGTGAGCCATATGAAACAACATGATCCCCATTCATGATAAAAAATTCCAAACCTAATATTGATGCGTCAAAACAAACTACATATCCTTTCCCTAGTTCTGAAAAAAAACATGATTGGCGATGACGTAAGGAAACCCGTAAGCTATTAAAAAGATTTCCAACACTCCTCATTCCATTGAAAATGAATATTCATCCTTTTAAAAGTTTTCATTAGTGAGGAAAATAATGAGAAGTAATGGAAAAAATTCCAATAGTATCTAGCTAGACCAAAGAAGCTTCGTATCTCAAAAACATTATTTGGTGGTTTCCACGAAATAACGACCTCTATCTTTACATGATCATATGAAAAAACATTATCAGAAATCACATGGCCACAAAAATGAACTTCCTATATCCAAAAATCACACATTGAAAAATGGTCATATAACCGATGATCTCTAAGGATCCCCAACACTATCGCCATGTGTTGCTCATGGTCCACCTTGTCTTGGAATACACCAATATATCATCAAAAAATACTACTACAAAATAATCAAGATATTTATGAAATATCTGATAAATCAATTCTATAAAAACCATTGGTGTATTCATTTGACCAAAGGGAATAACCACATTCTCATAATGGAAATATCAACTCCTAAAGTCTATTTTCGGAATATCTTCTTTCCACACTAATAGTTGATGAATTCATAACCGCATGTAAATTTTGAAGAACCAATGGGCTCCCCTCAACTGATAAAACAAATAATCGATACAAGGAAGTGGACATTTATTAATTATCATAAAATGGTTAGGATTATGATAATTGACACATATCCTTAGAGTTCCATCCTCCTTTTTAAAAATCAAAACTGGCCCTACCCATATAGATATACTAGTCTGAATGAACGCTTTGTTTTCAAACTCCACCAACTACACTTTCAATTCCCTCAATTCTACCAGTTCCATCTGGTAGGACACAAGTGATATAGGACTGGTCCCCGAGGACATCAATTGTAAACATGACTTCTCTCACAGGTTGAAAGACTGGGAATTATTTGGGAGATACATCTAAAAAATAATCAATAACCGTTGATAAAATGCTATGATAAACTCATACCATTAATTCCAATGACAATTTTGCTAACTAATACAATATTGTGCCAACCGATGCTTCCAAAAAACTTCTTTCACCCAAATTTTCATTCTTCTATCATCTAAATAGATGTTCAACGCCATCCTCCATCATGAAACTAACCATTTAAAAATAATAATCGATGTGGTCCATATACATTTACAATCAATCAATTCACCGTATTATATCATAAGAATAAATTTCAAGCCCTTAGAAATCCCACATAAACTCAACCTCATCCACAAATATAAAAAATTATCTAAACAATAAGGCTTGACAATTTCATTGACCCGGAGAAGTTTTAGGTTTTAAAATAGAAGGAATCATTTCCACAGTTATACCCATCAAACTAACAACATTTGAAGCAATCAAATAATTAAATAACCCATATCAAACAGTTCTTGAATCAAGGTAGAATATAAAAGAACCATACCCCGCACCGTTGATGGTCATGAATGATCATAAACCACGATATTCCCATCTCTAAACAACTTCGTTCTTGCCAAACTGTACTCTTTATTTCCATATTGAGGAGTCATGGTCTTCCTAGAATCACCCTAACTAAATTTGGATTGGTGAAGAAGGGTATGCCTATTCCCCCATCCCGTCAAGGCATAGGATGCCTGCGACCCCTGAGGAGTTTCAGGAACACCCGAATATATAGTATTATGAAAATAATGCTAGATATTCCCCCATTTTCTTATAATTATGACATGATAATGGTTTTACATACAATACAACTTTATGTGACCCATTGAGCCAAACTGAAAACATCCAAGATTACAATGAGGCTTTGGAGGAAGATTCACAAATCCTACAATTGGATTTTGATCCTTACTCCCACCCTGGAAATAAGTGTCCCTCTTCCACTTGAGTCCAGTGTTAGAGTTTTATGCTTTTATCATGGGTACCAACATGCTTCCCACACTTGTAGACCACAAAATAAACCTTTTATCTACTATATATCTATTCAAAATTTTCATGTAATCACTTCTACATAGCACCTCTATTTTATAACAAATTTTCTACCTCAACCCAGGTATTAATATACATTCTTTCAATGATGTGCTACCCTCCACCTTAGATGAAAACCATATTAAGGTCATAAACATAGCCAAATATTCTATTTCCAAAAGGTTCTATTTCTTTAAATGAAAGATATCTATTTTGAACTAGATTTTGAATGTATAAGGGTAGAATTTTTTATTAATCAATTCTTCATAACCCTCCCATCTCATGATTTGATCAATTCCATCTGGGTCCACCAACTACAACCAATATATGAATATATATATAAAGATGTACGTGGGAAAATTCTCTTTCAGTTATACCATTGTTTCCATGAATTCAAACATCTTTTTCATTCTGCTCATCAATTCTTATGCTCTTTCTGGCTCAGAATCAACCCTAAAAATGGGTGGAGTCTGATTTTGAAAGTAAACCGCATGATCCACATCCTTTGGCTCATTTTCATTATTCCCTCTTTCCATAGCTTAGAAATCATTCATTATAGTATAAACTAGTTGATGGTTCACCTGGGGCTAAGTTCCAACCAAATTTGTAGCATCATCCTCCGGTTGGTCTATAAAACGCCTACATAGTGCCATTTCTATCAAAAAGAAAAACCACGACTCTCACTATGTTAGAAAGAAAAGGCTTACAGTTATATATTAAATTACATCTCAACTATCACAACCATAATTTCCATAATTCCACATTACCCATGTTGCATTAATTTTGAAAAATACATTCTGTTTTGATTATTTACCCATTTTCAAAATACATCAACTTTGCAAATTTCAAATCTAGACATTTGAAAATAATTTCTAGATTTTTCACCAATCAATATATTCAAACCACAACATAAATCATCATTCCATTGAAGTATGAAATCCTATTAAGAAGTCATTTCTAGAATGAATGTCATGCAAATCTCATTGGATATATAGATGAAATTAACATTTCCAATGCCTACAAGTGCCTCTAAAACACTTATGTACCCAAACCTCTAGTAACTCGATGTTCATTATAAAAGGGATAGCTATGTTTTTTTATTATATAAATTTCATGTTCTAAAAATACTACTCCTTACTTCCATCCCAACATGGGGAATAAACCAAGAATGAAATTTAATTCCAAGATCAAAAAATTATGTCAACAGACCAATCTACTGCTTTCTCTTTAATATCAAGGACCGAACAAACTGATTCAACTTTCAACCTCCCACCCCTTCCTCATTAGATTGAGAAGGAAAAGAGATGAAACATGGAATTAGGTAATGTTCACACGATGATAAAGGATGGAAATAAATGTTGAGGGCTTCAAAAATTAGTGGTGATTGATTTTCCCTTAGAAATCAAGCGAACGACCAAACATGCCATCACCCTAAGGTAACTATATAATTCATGTAGACACTATTTCGCAATTTTAGAAAACCATAACACCAACAAAACCAATCATAATTGAAAAAAATTAGAGTACTAAGTTGAAGACCGAACAAAAAACCAATGAAACCGTGATAGGAATCCCCAACCACACACCAAGATCTATACTCTGAGCACCAAAATGACACCAAGAATATAGATGAACTGCTAAAAAAAGAGATGTTTTACCCTTACCTGTGTCTTGAAAAACAACATCTGCAAAAGCAGCAGAGTGAGAAAGCATGGGTTGAGTGAAAATAATTTGTAGTTTTTCCTCAAATGACTTCCCTACACACTGCACTAGGATAGGACTTTTAGCACATTTATATAAATAAATTTATATAAAACATCAAATATTGCAATAATTTACAGCAATCCAAACACACCATTAAAAATGAACTTTTACCCAAATCCAAATAATACAAAATAAAAGGAAAACCCAATAAAAGAAGATATAATCCATTTTACCATAAACAATTATCACATAAATTTTTTCATTCTTAACCATATGAATATTCAAAACATATCCAAAAAAGTTCCACACACTCTACCCGATGTAACAACCACGATGGAACTTTATGTCCAAACTCGTTTACTCCATTCCAAACATAACAATATTTCACACCCAATTATCAATGATGGTGGCCCATCCATCCAATATACATACCCATTATATAGTGGTACTACCCACCCACTTTACCAAAAAATCATGAGAGGAATAAAATTATTATTCCAATAACAATCATATACACCTGCTAGAAGCCACAAAAATATTAAACACTATTTCACAACCAAAAAATACCTTAGTTATTCTTCCATGTCATGTAACATCCAATAAAAACCCCATTTTTTTGAAATCCATTTTCAAAGACCATTTTCATAAATTAACTGAGGGTACCAATTTTGAAATCAACATTATATAATCTGACAACAAAGAACATTGAACCGCAATAACCCATTTTTTCCAAAAACCCACAAAAAATCACCAAGGGAATTTCTATCAAACATTTTACATCATAATAAAAATTTATATTAAAAAATTTATTTAACTAAAAATAGTGTTTCTATTTCTACAAAATGGAGTTGGCAGAGAAGCCACTTACGTTAGCTTTTTGGTGAAATCGACGCACCGCACAACCGTACACCCAATCCGGTTGAAAACACCAAAAAATCTCCATAGATCCCTTTCCTTAACGTCAATAAACCTAAATATCAACATTTTAGGCAACAGAAACTCTATATCAACATGTGATATAAGTTAATCTAGAAAACTAAGAGAGAGGGAGAACTAGATCTAAGGAAAACCCAAGAAGGGACCAAGAGATAAGGCTTATCGGAAGAAAATCACCATCACCTCACCTTGAAAATCTATGAAATGATTTAAAAATGATTGCGAGATCCCCTAAAACCCTTGATAATAAGAGAAATTGAGTAGGGATCATATGGGAGAACAGAGGAGGAGTTTAATGATGCTACCTTGTGGCCCCATTAGAAAAATAATTTTTAATTCCACACATGTTTAGAAAAACTGTGTGATAACCATGTGAATGATAATGACTCAATAGGGACCCCACGTGATTTACTTGCATGGTTAGAAAAATGATGACAGGATATTTAAAGCATATATCCTCCACATGCATGATTACATGGGGATCCTGCATGGTTTCCCCTAATCGGGCTCAAACCAGGATCCCCTAAAAAGCCTTAAAACCTTTCCAAAACCCTATCGAACACTCCCAAACATGACCGAACTACTTTAACCACATAAATTGGCTTCAAAAAGGTCTCATTACTCAAACCAGGGAGTACTTCAACAATATTGTTGAGTGAATTTATATGACGGATTTGGGTAACAGTTGGTATTCTAAAATATCCAAGAATAATAATTGTAATGAGTGGGATGTTTCTATACCAAAATAATTATGTCTGGAGAGGAATTCCAATGAAGAATCTACTCAAAATGAAATATGGATGTCGGATCACTAAAATGATATGTTGTTCCGGGTCATCAATTTTATATGGATCACTTCCATTTAAATTCTTTAATGAAATGATGTAATATGTAATACTCACCTATTGATAAAAATCTATTTTAGATTATATAATACTTCACAAGAATAATTTTGAGATGAATAATAGGTATGAAATATAATAAAATTGAGGATTTTCTTTTAGTGTTAAAAATTGATCATCGGGAGGAAAATTCAGACTACCCAAATGACAATGTTAATAAGATAAATTCCACCAACACTGGCTCATGGGTATTAGATGCCGGTGGTGTAACTCACAATCATGCTTATAAACACCGAACCAATGATTGGAAGGAATTGATGAAGGTTCAATTATATCTTCAGGTAGATAATGAAGAAATAGTTTCTTCATTACATTTAATCACCTATATCATAATTTTACCAAGTGGATTGATACTAGAATTAAAAATATATAATTAAATTCATTCCATAAATAGAAATTTTATTTGTGTATAAATTTTTGGACAAGTTGGTATTTTAATTTATTATTAAGAATGTGATTTTTTCAATAAATAATGATGAAATTATTTATGGTGTTGGGAGTGTAATAATGGTTTATATAATATTGATATGAATAATCATGTTTATAATATTCATAATAATAAGGTCAAGTATGATTCTAATCTCACCAAATTTTGGAATTGTTTCCTTGGACGTATAAAAGAGAAATACATTTAAAGACTCTATAGAGATGGATTTTTTAACTCATTTAATTATGAATAATTTCATAATATTGATTCATCTTGGTAATGTCCTGCCCAAAATTCCACTAAACCAGTGCCCTAAGTCAATTCACCACATGACATCAAGAACACCTCCTTATATTCCTGATGCTACTGACTAGAAGAAGGGGGTATAAGGAGGAATAGTGAGGAGACTAAACCACATATCATAGTAAAAAACTATAATTAAAAAATAAAAAATCATACACATTATAGTACATAGAAATAATAAACAAGATTAAACTAATGGATGATAAAATATAGTAAAGTCCCAAACAACCATGACATACATAAAAAATCTATATACCACTGGATATACCAAATGCACAAAATAGACAACTAAAAAAATAAATACATCAAGATATAATGCCAACTCTAATCTATACTGCAAGCCCAGTCTCCAGTTCCTCTTCAAGAATCTATAGGCCAATCATCATACTCCACATGAGAAACCAATTCAATCATGTATTCTTGGGCCTTATCCCTATCCATCATTCATCCATTCTCAAAATGAAAGCATACATAACGTCTATACACCCATCTAGGTACATGTTTGTGGTGATAAATAATTCTTAGTATGAATCACCCAACAATGAAACTATCACATACATCCATAAGTGAATGCTCATACAATATTCTTAGCATAACCAAAACATTACAAAAATAAATAAAAATATAACCATCTTTAATACATGGGTCTATGAATCCATTTCACCATACCTAATTAGACCAATTTAAGGGTTTCTATAAGTATTTATTGATGACCATGTATCCTATGTAAGAAGTGGTCTATATATCCCTATCGGGCCCAACCAAGCCTCTTAACCTCATGAAAATTTCCCATGATAGTCTTTGTATATGGGTTACTAATATAAGCCACCCCTAGTAGAACCTTGAGAATCAATCTAAAATATAACACATATCTAATAATAATAGTTCCCATAGTATCGGTCCATCACTTAAATCATAGGTATACTATCCTTTTTTGAGCCTCAGCATAACACTTAATCCATATAGTACCCTATCCATTATTGAAGAATCAATTCTGAATCTAACCATGCATTCATAGTGTCAGTCCATCATCCCATTCCACTATATATACCATAATTTTCTAGAGAATAAATTTTTCATAAAACCACAAAGTATACCATAAGTGTTTAGAGCCTCATTCAAACACATAATATATTTAGTATACTACACATTCGTAGAGCATTATTCAGTATCTAACCATATATATGGAATTTCACATCTAATATAATCAAATAATTGAAAAAATGTTCAACAAAACTCATTCTAGAACCCAAACAATATCACAATGACCCAAGGGTGTGAACTATGCCTCATCATAGACCAACGAATTAAGATCAAGGGATGGGAAAATGCTAATTTTTTCCATCAAAATCACATACCCATTTGAAAATACATCAAATAGAGTCCCAAGTGAACAACCATAACTAATACTTTCAGAACACAAGATCCCTCTAAGGTTATCGCTATCTATCGGGAACCCACTTGGCCCTCTGGGTCAATACATAAATAGGGATTTCCCTATTTGGATCCTCGAAAATAGTATGCATGAAGAGTCATCCCACCTTGTATCACAAGATTCAAAACAAATGTATACACATCTCTCTTATAATCCACTGTCACAAATAATGTCTAAGGACAATGCCCACCTCTCATGGTAACACATCCTACAGCCTAGTCTCTAGCATCTCACAAACTTATAGAACTTGATCTTTTAAGGGAGATTTCCATAAGCCCAACCCTTTTTTCAATAACCCTAGGTTGTCCCGTACACCAAACCAATCCATCCTGTCAAGTCGAATCTCAATCTCACTAACTAGGGAAAATATCATTCCAAGTCCAATTTAGGTCTCCAATAAACTAATGATATGTCCTCTAATCATTTTCATGACCTTCTCTTAGGTCTCATTCCATTCCCCAACCCTTAGAAGATATCTGAATGCACATTATGGAGGGAAACATCTCTATTACAACATACTCACCCAAAACCACATCTTATAATTCCTCAAAATTCATCAAGGGATCTTCCAACATTTTATATGAAAAAAAAACTCAAAATAGGAACATATTGTGTCAAATTCTGAACATAGGGAACATAATCACCCAAAAACATCGAATTGGTAACATAGGATAAGTACACAACCTCTATACAGAGTACACAGAATTTACTCTTAAGCCTCATGCCTCACCATGTACTTATACATGTCCTTTCTCACCTTGGATCTGTCTGTGTTCTACCACATAGCCATGAAATACATGGGGTCTGAATTTCTACTACAATATTTCAATTTCATAGCGAGGTTCTGATCATTTTCATTCACATGACCATGTCCCCCATACCTAGTGTTTCTTCCCATTTACTCATTCACACGGGTATGTCCCACTACACACCGTGTACCTCGACTACATAGAATGTAGATCCAAAATTTCATATTCCCAAGTACTCGAATACATGACCATGAACCACTACATGGCATGTACCTCTAGTATATGGGGTTTTTTCCATGAGTATATCATTCCTAAAAAATAAGAACAAAAAGAAAGTGTTCCTGAACTATACATCATTTGATTGGGATTTATGAATCAGAAACCTTTGAGAACCTCCAAAAACCAACATTCTTCCTCAATTTGGCACATATTAACCCTCATGTGGTTATATCGATTATAATTGGGATTTAAAACCTAAAACCCACCTCTATGGGAATCAGGGCTTAAAATCATTAATTAACCAACCTCATGGTGTAAATGCTGATGATTCGAGTCCAATTCTACTCCTAGATGTGGCCACACCACAAGTCTATCACAAAGACCATAGATAAAGCCTAATGAAATCTCTCTCACACTTCAACATGGTATAGCCTTCACACACCTGGAAGGGTCTTTGCCCCTCCTCATTGCATGTGTCAGAAATCCAAATGGGTGGGATCCTGATAATTAGTACAATTAATAAATTAACTAATTCCCATTCAAAATCCATCTAGAGTCTCTAAACAAGAAGTGAGTTTATACCTCACCTATGAAATACCACCCTTTTCTAACTCATTCACAATGTCATAATCTCAATATAAAACACCATTCAAAAGTTATCACCACCTATAATCATGAAAATATTTTAATATTTAATTAATTGAATTTTAAATATTCTTCCAAAACTCAAACGATATATAATTCCAAGAAACTCATTTCCTAGGTAAAAATATCTATTATTATAGAAAAAAATGGTCAAAAATATCTAATATCATATGCTAGTGGAAAATGACCATTTTAACACTCATAATCACCCAAAATAAAAAATTAAAATTTTGACTCAACTTTAAATTCAATGGAAAACATGGGTATTTAGAACCTCCACACCATACATTCCCACTCTCGAGAAGCCTCATGGTATTCCAACCACAAATCATGAACAACCTTGGTTTTCAAATCATGATCAACTCATTTCATTATAATCTAGTATGATAATCAAAATACTCTAGATAACTCTAACAATAAGGCAAATATCCCATCAATGATTAAGCCACCACATGTTGTCATCAACAGTTTATCAAGACAATCCCAAACTACACCCATAATCCTAAGACATCACAATATCTCTTTTAACTCATCATCTAGATCATAGAGCTCCCCGCTATAGAAATTAGCCTAAAAATCCCAATTTTGATACATGATACTTCCCACCATCTGATCCACCTACCAAAACAAATCCATATTTGTATATTAATCCACTCAATATAGTTCTAATTACATTGGAGACCATACCTCTATAAGGGGAACCTCGCCATGAGTTATTTTATACTAACCACTATTGATGTATCCTAATTTTCACTTCATAACTAAACAACATATCTATCACCCATTCCCCAACCATAGACAAACATTGAAATAAACATGGTTTTCTTAATCCCACCAGAGTTAAAAACAATCATCAACTATCACTGGTTCTCGGACTCAAACAATAGCACCCATGGTATTTACCAACATCATTTCCATTATTATGACCTCACTCAAAGACAGTCAGTGGTGACGAACCACCATATATATTCACATGAACAATTCCATGAGTGCTACTTCCTTTGAAGACATTTATAAAACTAAAGGGACATCTATATAGCCTTGCGTATAACTGATACTCTCTGAGCATACTAAATATGATCTCTAAATATTGGGAATGACCATCTCTAACTATGTGTACACTAAAATGTTGTCGATGAGTACCACCATAAACTCATCCATTCATGGAACATTACAATTATCCCCCAAGGCCCGTAAGTCACCATTCCCAAAAGTGTCCCATCACACCCACAATGGTTTTTATCCTATTCATGACTCTCTACTAAACTCAAGAATCACAACATATGATTTCATAGTGCCCTATCAACATGCTATAAAACATAAAACATTAGCAGTGCTCATGACTCCAACATTCCTTTTACACATAATTGTTTCATGTTGTTGAATAACCCAACCACAGAACTTGTTTCCAACTCTAATGAGTAACATATCAAGAAAACACATCTCACAATTCTTTTCCACTGGTCATGTCCAACCAACATGCCCATATCACCCAAAAAACAACACCCGTTGTGATTCTGATCTAACTCATAGCCTCCAAAAACACCTCAAATGAACCACCATTACCTAAGCTAGGAACCTAAACAAATATGTCCCTGTTGGAACCAATGACAAGGATGAAACACTAGAAAACATGTGCTTCTTCTAAAAAAGTAATTTAATGAGATTAATCCTCATACAAGTATTTAACATTCATAAATAATTTTCAATATTCAATACCATCTATATTTACCTTTCACAACTAAAATAACACATAACTCAGTGAAAACCTCTCACAGGTTACACTAGAAAGCCACAAGGCAGCCAATTCCTAAACTGGAGTCATATCATAGAATTTCACTAGGATTTCAATCCAATTATTATTGGTCATGTCTCACATGAAGTCACTATATCTATCTACCAATGTTCATGACATCACATAGAAGGACATAAATCATATGGAATCTATCATGATCGCATCCCATCATTTAGTAACATAATTCGGGCCCCACATCCTAAAGAAGTCACATGTTAAACCGCCAACCACAACTAGGTAACCCATCTTCTATAATAATCCACACATCAAAATACTTAATATAGGTAAAATCCACACACCTAACATTGATTAAAGTCAAACCACAAGGGTCCAATTGATTTATACCAATACTATTTTGACCCACCAGGGTCGCTTCACCCCTTTTTCCTGAGGATCACATCGCTATTTTCATCATCGAGCATCTCATTGTAGATCCACATAAACATATATAAAAAGTAAATAAATTGAAAAATAATCCTAGATAAGTATAATTACTTTATGTACTTATATAGGAAAATTATTTATGATAAGTTGTTGAAACATTAAACAACCAAGAATTTTTCATCATTAAAGTCACAAACTTGATGTCCTATAACATTGGAATATTACATGCCTTCCCTGATGCATGAGATTTATATTTTCTCTACAGGTCGAGAGGAAAAACCAAATCGAATGCCTCATTCTAATGATCCATGATACATAAATCAATCATAATTCATCAAATCAAAACCACATGTTCATATTTAGAGGTGAAAATCATATAAAAATTTAACATAAAATACTAATAAAATCAATACCATACCCAGGTAAAATAGAATTCTTACCAAAACAACTGTTCATGACACAACAGTTGATATCTATCACAAGATTTGACAAATTCCTATTTCTCTTGTATACCAAATCCTAAATATTAAAATATGAAAGAAACTCATCTGATATAACTTGGTAACATCCCTTCCCATATTCCACTAAATCAGTTCCCCAAGTCAGCTCTCCACAAGACCCCAAGCATTCCTCCTCAAATGATAGAGGGTTCCAACTACCAGTGTGGGTGTTACATGAGACTATGAGGATGCTACAACACCATATTAGTGTGAACAACCAAAATTAAATAACTAAATAACATACATATAAGAGTTGTAAAAATAAGAAATATAATGAAATATAATCATGGTGAAACATAATGAAATATAATAATGTTATGAAGAACCATTCCATATATACAAAATACATCTCCCACTAGAATGATCACATATAAAAAATAAAATAATAATAATTACATTTGGACCTATGACCAAATCTAAGCCATATGACATGCCTGGTCTCTTGAAACCTATCAAGAATCTATAGCCTGATCATCATAATCCGCACAAGAAACCGGTTTAGTCATGTATCGATGGACCTTATCCCTATACAATGTGCATTCACACTCAACCTAAAAGCATACATCATGTATTTATGCAATATGATCATACTAGCCAAAACATAATAGCATTAATTACAAATAGAAGCATCATGTATCCTTGGGTATGTGACTATGATCAAACATTCCTACTTCATACAATGTTAGTGTGTCTTTGGTCTTGTCTTAATAACTACGAATCCCAGGTAATAATTGGTCTCCACGTCCCTAGCAGTGCCATCCAATCATCTTTTCCTCAAGGGACATTACCATGATAGTCCCACCATATGGGTTTCTAATATAAGGCATCCCATACGATGTACTCAGCTCCCAAATCATTATTTCATTCATGGTACCTAGATTCATCAGCAATAGTTAATCATAACAAACTAAATTGGTACCAAAACCCAGAGTGTTAGTCTTACATATATTCCATATTTCATAATGAAAAGTTCATAGAGCATTAGTCCAGCATCTAATCCATATCTCCGAATGAGAGTGCCTGGAGAATTATTCTAACAACTAAAACATGAGTATTCTATTTCTATATATACCTTCATTTTGACACATAATCTATATTTTATACTATGTATACCCGCGGCATCAATCATCAATCAAACCATTGATGTAGTAATTTATACCACCATCGCATTCAACCTAGTATATAATCATTGGTAGGAACATAAATTTGAAAAATAAACCAAAACATATACAACCAATGTCTAGAGAATTGGTCTATAATATAATCCTTTTAGTATGATACTCATTCGAAGATCATTTTTATTGAACCTAACCACATATGTGCAATGTCATATCCATTGTACTCAACTATATCAAAACAAACATGACAGATACTTCAGTCCAACACTCAAACCATATTATAATATCCGTATGGGTTTGAAAAAAGGCTCATCATAAACCGACTAATACATATCAAAAGATTATAAAACACCCATTTTCATAATCAACATATCATTCCCATCAGATCATACATCAATTAATGTATAAATGGAACACCTATAACAAATACTAATAAAATTACACACCTGCTAAGGGTCGTCAATCGCGACTTGAAACATCCCTCTTACAATCTCCAGTCCCAAAAAAACGCTCGAGACAACACTTGTCTCCTGGGGTAGCACTCCCCATATCCCATTCTCTAGTATCTCACAACCTCACATGCCTCCATTTTAGTAAACCTGATTAGGGATATGGCCTCAAGACCAAAAAAATTCCAAATAAATTAATGTTGTCATGTAAATTGATCCAATCCATCACCCCAAGTCACAACATAGTATCACTACAAAGTAAAATATCATTTAAAGACCAATAATGGACTCCAAAGAACTCACGATACACCATAAAATCATAATAATGGCCCTCACCAAATTCATATCCCATGTATCACCCTCAATAAATATCTAAATACAATTTCGGAAGGATATTGTATCTGTCACAACCGACTCTCCCCAAAGTTTCACTTAGAAGTCCTTAAAATTCCCAAGGGCTTCACCATCATGTTCTTGGTGAAAAAACAAAAAAACTGACTCCTATTGTGTCACATTATATATTTTTGTTGGAAATATCACAAAAACCCTCTAAAGTGTAATATGTGGGAAATACATAGTGTGTACCTAGATTAAACTACAAGTACTCTAAAACCTCTTTCCTCTCTATGTACTTTTACATAGCCTTGATCACATAATGTTTAACCAAGGAATACTACATGACCATGACATACATGGGGTCTGGCCATGTAATTATACATTTATAGGTCATACATGGGGTTGTTCATGTACATCCACATAGATAAGTCCCCCATTACATGGGGTGTCTACCCATATACCAGACCACACGACCATGTCCCACTACATAGTGTGTACCTCGACCGCAAGACCTGTAGACCCAGAATTCAGTCTTCTCAAGTACTCGAGAACTTGGTCATGTACTAATACACAACATATACTCCTAGGACATGGTTTATTGTTACAAAATCTAATCTTCCCCGAATAGGAAGAACACATGGAAAGTGTTCTTGAACTAAAAGTCTTGTAATGGAGAATTTTTAACTAGAAACCCTTCCGAACCTCATGAAACTTCCATTTTCTCAGATTAATAACATATCAACATCAATTTTGTTCTAATACACCATAATATGAACTTAATCTCAAAATAAAAAAATATATGGTGATTTGGGATTAAAACTCAAAAACCATCTAACCTCACGGAGCAAACTCCAAACCCTTGGTTCTAAATCCAATCTCAAAAGTCACTGTACCTCGATCTGATCTCATCCAATTCCATGGAAAAGGTTCAATGAAATATATATCCCCCTTCCACTTTGTGCATCCATCAGGCATAAGGGAGGAAATATCCCCTTCTTCTGTAGTTTATCGAAAATATGAAAGGTGGGGGGAATTATTATAGTTAATTAAATTAATTAATTTATTAATTCCCATTTAACACCCATCCCAAGTACCAGAACCCAATGTAGGTTTATAACTCACCTATAAAAACCCACCAATCCATAATAAATCATATATTTGGAATCTCAATCCAACACATTATTCAAAAAATATCACCACTCAAACTCATGTAAATAATTTACTAGTTAATTAATAAAATATTTAATATTCTATGAAATATCAAACGACTCAAAATTGCACCAAAATCCAATTCTAGGGTAAGAACCCAATTATGTGACTAGTGTAGTGGTCAAAAAAATTTGCAAGATAATATTCTAGGAAAAATTTTCCATTTAATTAACACATGAGTCTCTGAAAGAAAAATAATCAATTTTTTTCTCAAATTTTGATTTCTGCGAAACACAGTTCTTTACAACATTCCCTCCGAAAACCTTCTCATCCATGAAAAGTCATAGTTGTCTTCCAAAAACACTTCCTAAAACACATCAAGTGTAAAATCTTTATAAAATAATTAATCTATTCATTATTTTGTTAATATATTTCCTTTATATAACTCCAATCCAAAAGAATATAACCCATCAAAGGCCAAACCTTCAATTGCAACCATTAAACATTTATCAATAAAATTCCAAACCACATCCATAATCCTAAGGAATCATTGTCCCTTAAATAAAATATCATCATGCTCATGGTTCTACCCACCATAAAACTCAACCTATATTGACCGATTCAAACCCACAACACTTTCCTCCACAAGAGTCTCCAAAAAACCACATCCCTATCAGTCTACAGATCCACTATATGTGGTTCTCAGTGTCTCCATGACCCTACTTGAAAAGGTATCACCTCACCATCACTGATATGGTACTCCCCACTATATATTTATCCTAACTACCACCTCACAACCAAACATCATCTCGACAACCCATGCCCCAATCACAATCAAACCTCGAAATAGTAATGGTTTTCTCGCACCCACAAGATAAAAAAATATCTATAACCCATTCTAGTATCCGAGAAAGGTAAAAATGGTATTCAAAAGATTTATTAAATAAATAATACCTCACTCACAGACATGTTTTTATGCACTCCCACCATTCATCTTCTTATACACCAAACCGTGAGAGATAACTCTTAAGAGGATGATTATTAATCAAAAGTGGCATCTGTATATCATGGTGTGTAACTGATAACCTCATAGGAAACTCAAAATTATGTCAATATAGTGGGAATGATAATATCTAAATGAGAGTAAACTAATAATTCATGATGGAATACCACCATAAACCCATCCATCATTGGGACCTCATAGTTCCATCCTATGGTACTTGGGTCACCATGCACACAAGCCTCTCATCACACCAACATCGGTACATAGCCTATCAATGGATGTCTACTAAAATAAAAATGACAATATATGCTTCTACAGTGCCTGATACATAATCCAAATTACACAATACATCATCGATGATCGTGTCTCTAAGATTGCATTAATGATTAGTTGCTACTTGTTCTTGTGTAACCTAACCATATTACATGTTCTAGACTCCCAGGATTCAAATATATTGAAAAATCAGATCGTAAGTCTTGTTCACGGGTCATTCCAACCCTGCCTTACCCTCTCACTAAATAATGATAACCTTTTTTTCTTCTCATCTCACTCATAACCACGAGACATAAATTGCCTGCCTAATCATTACCTTGGCTGGTCGCCAGAATAAACCTAGCCCCCTTGAAAACAACCACAAGGTAGAAACACCATCACACAAGAGCTTATTATATAAAAGTAATCTAATAATCCAAATCATTATTCCAGGACACACTTTTTAAACACAATTACAAAAATTTTAAATCATCCATATTTTCCTCACACACCCAAATACAACAAATAATCGAGAAACCCATCTCATGGGTCACCCTAGAAATCCACAAGGAACGAAATTACTATAATGGAGTCAAATCATAGAAATTCCCTAGGATATACTCCTAAACCTATCAATAAATGTATCACATCATGTCACTAGTTCCACATACCTAGGTCCATGCCAACTCATAGAAGTCCAAAAATGAAGGGGCTTAAGACACACACTCTTACTGACATTGTGTGACATTGACTTACCAAACACCCAACTCTAGGGTGCCATATCTATACTTGAACGATGTACACCCATGAGGTTCTACCAATTATACACCCATAAAATGATAACCCAAAAGGGTTATTTCACCCATTGTGCATGAGGATCACATTAGTGACCTAATCATAGAGCATCTCACTATAGATCTATATAGACTACCATAAAAAAGAAATATATAAACAAGTTAACCCTACTAAGTTGAATGAAATAGACTACTTATATGAAAACTGCTATATTGGTTTTTTTGAAATATTAAACAACAAATCCTTTATCATTAGTAAATTTACACATTGGTAGGCCTATAACATGTGGATCCTATATGCCTACTATGATGCATGACATGCCACTTTCCTCTACAGTTCAATAGACAAAACCAATTCATTGTCTACTTTTTAATAGGATAAGAAATAGAAATCCATCATAAGGTATCAAATCCAAATAGTATGACAATCATCCGGGGAAAAAATCATATACAACTGTAACATCGAATACCGAGAACATAATTCCCATGCCATGGTAACCTAGACATTCTCACAAAATATGTGCTCATGATTCACCAACTGATATCAATCAAAGGATTTGAAACATTTATTTTTCTCAATTCTACCAAATACCAAATAGTATAAAATTAAAAAAAAATCTCCTCTGATACAACATTGTAATGTCCTGGCCCAGATTACACTAAAACAGTGCCCTGATCTGCTTCACCAAAAGACCTCAAGAACACCTCCTCACATGCCTGAGGCTGTGGAATGGTATGAAAAGTCTAAGGTGGAACTGTGAGGAGACTTTTACCCTATATTAGAGTGAAAATCCATAAGTGAGTAACCAAAAATTGTACACATCAGATTATATGGAAGGCATGAATTAATCGAATCAAAAGAATGTTGTAATAAATAAAATATAGTAAAAGCCTGAATAGAAATTCCATACATGCTTCACTGATCTCCAAATATGCTGACCAAATATTCAAAATAATGAAATAAAAAATAAATACATATGTCTCTACTGATAACTACAAGATATATCACATGCCTTGTCCCTAATACCCTATCAAGAAGCTCTAGCTTGATCATCGGACTATACATAAGAAACTCATTCATGCATGAAACCCTAGACCTTCTCCCTATCCATCGTCCACTCATGCTCTCCTGAAAAGAATTTAAATGGCATGTATGCGAACTGAGGTACACATACAGGGTGTGAGGGATAAATCTAAGTGGGCCAAACCCAACAACGAACCTATATCCTTATTCCGTAAGTGCGTTCTTAGGAAATATGCCCAGCATAGAAGGAACATAATTGAAATATATTAAAATAAAACCATCATAGATTCTTCGATACGTGACTCTAATAAATGGTATCTACTTTGGCCAATACTATAGATTTTTTGATGACTCCACATTCTAAATTTATAATTGGGCTCCAGGTCCTTGGTATCCCTAACAAAAAATATCTATATCAGGGGCCTTTCTCATGGCATTCCTACCATTTGGGTCCCTAAGAAAAGGAATCCCACACCATGTACTCTTGAATATAATCATTATATTATTATTGGTATTATTATAGGTTCTCATGCCATGCTCAAGAACTACCACAACCTAGAGAATCTATCAAATATATAATACACATTTCATATGCAAAAATTTATGGAGAATTATCCTGACATCTAACTCATACCTTATAACAATAGTGCCTAGAGAATGAGTCCATCACATAAACTATAATTATACTATTTTTGAATAGATCCCCAGTCTGACAAATAATCCATATATTATTCTATGCATTTTGGAGGATTGTTCAGACATCTAATCATAAATAAAAATTGTTAGTCTTCCATCGTATTCGATTGGGTATAACATTATTCATTGCTCATTTTATTAGAACTAGAAATATAATTATAATATTAATTTCTAGATCCTCATTCAGGCACAAAATATATATCCTATAATATCCATCCCTGGAGCATCAATCCAAAAACTAACCATATCTGTTGAATGTCACATCCACTATACTCAACTACATCAAAAAAAGTTCATAGAACATTGGTGTAACATCCAAACCGTATAAAAAAATCTTCATGGGTGTGAACCAAGAATCATCATAAACAAATGAAGTATATTATGGCATGGCCAAATTCCCATGTTTTTCATCAATATCTCTAACCAATTGGCTCATATATTAATATAGTTCCCAGGGGAACACCAATATCCAATACTAATCAAACACACACACCTACTAAGGGTTGTGCTATCAATCGAAGATCCTCGTAGACCTATGGGTAACCAAATAAATATGTGATCCGTTTATAAATATTTGGATCCAATACACAAGTGGAGGAATCCAACATTGGATTTCATTGTTCGTAAAATAAGAAGAAACATACCTCTTACAATCCTTTGTCACAACTAAACTCTTGGACTAATGCATGTCTCTTATTATAATAGATATCGATACCCAGTCTATATCGTATCACAGCCTCACAATACATGAAATTAGTAAACCTCATAAGGGAGATGGATTTAAGCCCAAACCCATTCCAAATCACCCTATTTTGTCTATACACCTAACAATCCATCTCCTCGATTCGCATCTCCTCCCCTCTAACCTATGATAGTCTCATTATAATACTAATATAGGAGTCCAAAAAACTCATGCAATATCCTCCAATCCTTATCATAACCCTTACATTGGTCTCATCCCATATTTCCCCCACCATAATTTTCTAAATAGAAAACACTCAAAATAGACTCCTCTTGTGTCTCATTCTGACTATAGAGAAAAATCATTGAAACCCCTTTAATGGGAATCATAGGTATAGGACACAACATGTTACTAGAGTACATGATGTGTACTTAAAATCTCCTTCCACGACATGTACTTATAAATGTTCTAGGTAATCCATGGTCATGTCACATACTAGTACATGGACAAAACATACACAGGGTATAGCTATGTATTATGACATAACCATTTCATACATTGGTTCTATCCAAGTAATTTCTCATATTTATGTACCCCCTTAAATGGGGTGTCTTCCCATGTACATGGTCACTCCAGTATGTCCCACTAAATGTCATGTACCTCGAAAACACAATGTGTGGACCCAAATTTCCATAAGACCAAGTACACTACCAAATAAACATGCACCACTACATGATGTGTACCCCTAGTACATAGTTTATTCTTCCAAAATCCTATCTTCCCTAAATAAGAAGAATACATGGCCTGTGTTCTATAACTACGTGCTGTGTGATCCATATTTCCAAACTGGAAACCCCTACGAACCTCCAAAACCCCCCATTTTTTAACAATTAGGAACAAATCAACCAAAATATGGTCCTTAGTAGTCTTAATAGGGCCTTATAACTTAAATTAAATACATCGATGTGGATTGGGGCTTAAAACTCAAAACTCAACCTACCGAGTGTTGTAAACGTTGATGTTTCCCATCTAAATCCTATTCCTAAAGGTGCTACACCTCAAACCAGTCTCAACAGCTGCCATAGATAATGCCTAGTGACATATATACCCCCTAAAACCTACTATGGTCATCATGTACTAGGGAGGTTCTCTCCCAATCTTCGTACCGTGTATTATAAATCAAAATAGGGGTGGGGAGTCTTTTAATTAATTAAAATAATTAATAAATTTCCATCTGACACTCATCCTGAGTCCTAGAACCCGAAGGGAATTTCTACATCATCTAACCATAACACCACATTCTATATTCAACCATAGAGATTTAATCTAAACACAATGCTCTGTTCAAAATATACCACCACCTGAAATCATGTGACTTTTTATGTGGAGTTCGAATCCTCTTTTTTTATTATGAAAGAAAAGAACTCTTTCTATCAAGGTAGAGGGAGAACCCTTACATAGATAACTGTATGAAGGAATTTTCCCAGGAACATGGATTGATGTAATAGTAAAACATCATGTCTATATCATCCTGCCTACATCACCAAGATTGTGTCATACCTTCGTCATTGCCTGCTCGCATCATGCATATGTCATTGCTTGCCCACGTCATGCCTCCATAAACGACTACATCATAAATCCCCCAAGGGGATTTTTAGTATTAAAAAAATGATCTTTTGGCTTTATTATTATGGGTTTTACCACTCATGAACCACCCCAACTTCAAACGTGAATAATTTAATATTTAATTAATTAAAAATTAAATATTCCTCCACAATTAGAACATCTCAGAATTCCATGAAACTCTTATCCTAGGGTAAACACCCAATTTTAGGAACAATATAGTGGTCAGAAAAATTTTCCAATATCATATTCAAGGGAAAAATTACAATTTTACCCCTTAAAATAACCAGATAGAGAAAAATCATATTTTTGGTGGAAATCAGATTCTGAGGGAAAGGATGGTCTTTACAATCTAATTGGCACAAATGAAAAGCTTCAATTTTGGGATAAAAGGTGATAGGGGTAGAGGGATATTACATTTCATACATAGTAATATATGTAGACCAATACTTACACTATCAAACTATATTTTGTGTACATTAATAATTTTATCAATGAATTTAATCACTATGGATATGTGTTTTTGATGAACAACAAGTATGAAAGTATTGAAACATTAAAATAGTTTCACAATGAATTATGGAATAAAAATGGTAGAAAATTTAAATTAATTTAATTAGATTGAGGTGTAGAATACATAAACCTAGATTGTATAACTCATCAAGAAGATTTTGGAATTGTTATCAAAACTCATTCCCCAGAGAACACCTAAATGGAATAGTTTTTTGGACAGGAGGAATTATAAATTGTTTTAAACAGTTCATTTTATGATGAGTATATGTAAATTTTCTATTAAATTGTGGATGTTTTATCTAGATTCCACTGTTTTTCCCCTAAATTATGTTCCATATAATATAATCATAAAGACTCTATATGAGATTGGGACCCATAAAAGTCCCAATATGACTATTATTATGATTTGTGGTTTTGAAGAATTTATATGATGATTGTATTTAGAAAAAAATGATTCTATTTTGGATTAATTATTTTCTATTGGTTATCCCATATAAACTAAAAAAGAATATATTTAACATTATACACTGAAAAAAGTTATTATGGCATTAATTTATACATTCATTAAGAATAAATTTATGCATTGAGGTGTCAGTGGGAAGAAAGTTGACTTGGAGAAGTTCAAGAGAAAAAATAGGAAATTTTCCTAAGATAGATATTGATTCGGTTTCAAAAAGTTGTATAAATGAAGAACCAACTCATGTTACAAAATATTCATAAATCTTTGGTAGTATTTTCAAGAGTTAGTGAGATATTTATTTCATGTAGTGAATGATGATGAGGTTGTATTCATATTCAATTAACCTATGACCTTCCAGAAATCCATTGAGTTTTTTTATTCAAAGAAATAGTTTAAATCCATGTAATCTAAGATGGAAACCATTTACACTAACCATGTTTTGAACTTTGTGGATACACCTATAGGATTAAAACCCATAGAGTGAATGTTTATTTTTCATAATAAAATTGACATGGATGGTTGATTGTGTAACTATAATGAACTCCTTCTGGAAAATTTTTATAGGAATATCATGGTATTGACTCTGAAGATATATTTTCACCTATTATGATGATAACTTTTATTTAGAGTTTTTATCCCTAGAAAATAATTTTGATTACGAGATCTAGATGATATATGTCAAAAGTACATTACATAATGGGAATTACGCCCGTGCTTTTTATATAATACAACCTAAGGGTTTTGAATATAAAATTATTAATTATATGGTTTCAAGATTCAATAGTCCATTTATGGATGGAATAAATCTTTTGGAAGCTATAATATCTAGTTTGATGATGCATGAAATGTTATTTGTTTCCTAAAAATGAAAATAATTTATTTTTGTATAATTTAGATAGTGGATGTGTATTTAATACATCCTGGATATGAACTAAAACAATAATGACAATACTATGATGATGAATTTGAAATCATTTTCAGTAAACACATTGGTTTTAGCATCTAAATAGGTGCCACATCATCATCCACTTCCATTTATTATACATTATAGAATATGTAGTTTTTCATTCATAGAATGCGATGTTTATTCATTGAGGTGTAAATGAAATGAAGACCAAGTGGTTGAAGCTAATGGATTCCATGCTATGGAATTTGGGTCATAACATATGGACAATAATCTTCATTTAATGAGGAAATTTAATGTTAACAATATAAGAGGATGCGATTCTATCCTCTTTGGTTTGAATGGTTCCTATGATTATTGCATGCTATCAAAATTTATGTTCACGTTCCAAATGTAGTTTATCAATAGGTGAAGGTGATATCACTCTTCCAAACATACGGGATTACCCATGAGGAAATCATGGATCCATTATGTATTTTATTCCCCAAAATGGTATGAGAAATTTTACTATTATTATTCATAATCATTATCAATATAATTCCTTAGAAGATGAAGGTCTATGTTTCTGATGTTCAAAAATTTATGATATTCCATTTTCATGATCTATTTTTCAAATACATTTTCATGTCATATTTTTAGATATAGTTTCTTATATGTTTTTGTGTTTCTTTCACTAATGATTATCATTAGAAGATTGAACATAACACATAAAAAATATTTAAGGATCATAATTCTTATGATTGGGATATTTCCCGACCTAAATAAATAATTGGTGAGAGAGACATCCAAATAGAATCATTTCTTGGTGAAATATGGATCTTGTATCACTAAATAGATTTTATGTTTAGGGTCATCAATTGTAGTGGGAGTAATTTCGTTAAAACCCATTGATATAAAAATATATAATACATGATAGTCACCTATAGAATTTTCTTTGTGATAAGTTATGGATTACTTCATGATAATAATATTGACAACCCATATAGGAATGAACTATAGAATAATATATTTTTGGTATCTTGGATTAAAAATTGTTTATAATAAAAATATTATGAGCACAAAAATATGAATCTTATAGTGAAAAATTCCATAAACCTTGACTCATGAGTATTTTATTTGAGGTGTGCATCAAACATTTTTTCTGATAAAAATAAAATTACATATGGGATGGAATTTATGAAGAGTGAATTAGATCTCTATACTAGTAATGGATAAAGAGTTGATACATTTTAGGTCCATATTTATGTTCTATTTTTAAAATGTTGATTAATATTAAAATTAGAGAATAGTTATTATATTTCTTACATAAATAGAAATTTTAAATTTGAATAATTTTTTTTAAAATAAGGGATTTTAATGCTCTATTTTTAATGACCGTTTATCTATATAGAAAAATTAAATGTTTTCCCGAAATGGGAAGATAACAATAATTTTTATACATTCAAGATATGTCTAATCCTATTTTTAATATTCAAAAAAGGATTATATTGATTTTAATATCACCTAATTTTAGAATTGTCACCTAAGATATATAAATGTGGAATGAAACCCAATACACCACAATGAATGAATATTGGAACCATTAAATTATTAATCATTTCAGAATTGAAAATCATGTTTACTGTGAAAAATGGAAAAGATGCATTTAAATGTAAAAAGTGATAGGGTATTTTGATTATTGGATATTATAGATAGTGATGTGTTTGGACCAATGGGAACTCACTTAAAAATTATTTTTGGTATTTCATTACCTCTACTAATGACTTTCATCCATAAGGATATATGTTTTAAATTAAAAATAAGTATGGAACATTAACAAAATTTAAAGAGTTTCAGAATGAAGTACAAAATAAATTTGGTAATGTTTTAATATTATTTGATATAATTGTTGTGGTATATACATAAGCTATTAATGTCATTAATATAAATGTTATTGTGTAATTAATTCAAAAATCCACATTCATGGAACACCATAGAGGAATTTTGTATATAAGAGGAAAAATCATAACTTTTTTGATATGGATTGATTAATGATAAGTAAATGTGACCTTCCTTTGTCATTTTGGTTTATTATTCAAAATCATCTACATTTTTAATAAATGGTGTTATATATTAATAATACATGATGTTGATATATGAGATATGGATTGGGAAATATTATGTTATGTATTTTATTAATATTTTCATATATGAGGAATTAGTATGATGATTTATTTCTGATAATGTTGAGATTAAATCTGAAAAATTCTTAATTTTTTGGAAATTATAGGGTATCTAAGAGATATTATTTCTGTAATCCTATTATGAAAAATGTGTTTTATAATTATTTAAAAAATTAATTGGGAAGGAAAATATCAATCATGGTGTTAGTGTGAAAATTTTTGAACATGGTAAAGTTAAATACCAATAAATAATAAGTATTCCCAAGGTCTATATTGAACTAGTTCGAGAAATATTTATATAAATAAAATTGAATAAATTTATATATGATCCTTTAAGGCCTCCTAAGATTAATCAAGATCCTGTGATATTTTAACATCTCATAGAAAATGATGATCAGGTAATGTTCATAGGTAGTGAAACTAACAACTACCATGAATCTATAGAGAGTGTCCTATTTTAAGAAATGATTAAAATTAATGGAATTTTAAATAGACCGATGTTTTGGATCATTTTGAATTTACAAAAATGGGGGAGACCCATAGGGTGAAATTGGGTTTCTTTATAGTAAAATTCACAGGGATGGTAGAGTGTTTACCTATAAAGAATGCATGGTTAGAAAATATTATAAGAAAGGTTATGGAATTGGATATATAGAAAGCTTTTGACCTATGGAGATGATAAATTATATTTGGATAATTCCTACCGTAATATCATACGTTGAATATTTTGTTATATTAAATGGATATCCAAATAAAATTCCATAATAATAATTTAGTCCAGGATTTGTATATGACACAACTTAATAGTTTTGAATTCCCAAATGTTCCTCTTAATGTATAAAAGAAACACCAGTCCATTTATATAATGATTTATTTTTCTTATAATTTGAATATATAGTTGGTTGATGAAATAAAATATTTTGGTTTCATCAAGAATTTGGGTGATTTTTTAGTTTGAGAATAGATCGGTGAGAGTATTGTTGTGTTTCAGATATTGTATATTGATGACATTATTATTATCAGAAATAACATCCCAAAAATTAACTCTATAAAAAAGTGGTTAAATATTTCCTACTCAATGAAACACATGGGTAATGAATCCTATATATTGGGAACAAACTACCATAGAGTTAGATAAAAAAACTTGTTATACAAAATCAAGATAGTTACATCAGTAAAGTGATAAATATTTTTACAATAGAGAACTCCAAAAACTGATATCTATCAATGTTAAATTGCAACAATATTATGATGATTCATAATCCTTATAAACTATTATAAATAATGGATTTAATTATCAATCATTTCACTAAAGGATATATATTATATTATCAATTTTGTACCCAACTAGATGCCACTTATTCTCTAATAATAACTAGTAGATAACAATCTAACCCATGTGAGAGTCACTAAAATGTTATAAAGAATATTTTTATGTACTTAAGAATAACTAAGAATATATTATTGTTATTTATAGGATACGATTAGCTTTTCTTGATGGTTTGCATATATATTGGTCTCTAATCTAATAGGGATGATATGATGTCTCAATATTATTTTTTCATAAATTGTAGGTATATTACTTGTAAGAGTTTTAAACAATTCCACTTAAAATACACACAAAAATAGGATATATCATTGATTTAGAGGGTTAAAATGAAGTTATATTGATGCAGAAGTTCATTTCTAAACATAGACTGGTTCTTAACATTAAGGGATTAACTATGATATACAATGAAAATAATAAATGCATTGCTTAGGATAAAGGATACTTGACCACACCAAATGAGAAATCACATACTCCGTAAGTACAATCTTATATAGGAGATCATTGAGAGAGGTTAAGTAAGGATATATGGGGTCAATATATATATATATATATATTAAAATATAGTGGACCCATTGATGAAAATATTATCATTATAGAAACATAAGTGTCATGTAAATTCTTCTAGTTTTCAACATGTAAGATATTATTGTAAGGATTTAAAAAAGTATAATGTTATTATAATAAAGGAAGCATCTATTTTTCATTAATTAATTTATGTTGTAATTTATTTTATGTGAATGGTTGAATGATAAAATCCCATTCAAGTATGCTTTTGATTTTTCCCTAGTTGATAATTATCATGGAGTATTACAGGGTTTGATTATTTATAAAGATTAATGTTAATATAATATTTTTATTGTTTTCATGGTTTGTATATGATATATAAAGAATATATTATTGAATTAATAAGTAAATAATTATTACATATATTGACCCACTAATATATATCTCATCAAATTTCATACAATCATTAATACAAAAAGATGTGTAAGCTTATAACCAAACCATGTTACCCATGGTTGGTTAGATACCTATAACGAGAACATGAATTCTTTGATTATTATATTAAGAAATAAACTATTATTTATCTATTCATATAATTGATGGTCGTGTTGTGGGCCATGTGGTTACATAATGTATTACAAATATGGGATTTATCCACTTATATGACTAGTAAAAACATCTAACTATTGTTTAGATCAGACTATGAAAATACTTGTCCACGATTAATTTAATCTAATATAATGTGTTCATCTACTTGGATGATGGTAATGTGATATAGATAACTATTAGATGAATTATATGTGTTGTACTCATTGACTTGGTGAGTTTTTTTGTAGAATATAGTAAAAAATTGTTTTCCTATACAATATCGAATTGTTATATGTCTTGTTGTCCCTCGATGTTCTAGAAAAAATGGCTATATTGGAATATATATATATATATATATATATATTTATATGATAAATATTATGTTGGACACCACAAACCCTTTATTATTCTGAGTGAAAATAATGCTTTGTTAGTGTCCTCTATTTTCTTACATCTATGAAATAACTATTTTATATTTGTTTCCAATGATTCTAAGTCCAAAAAGGTCACAATGTTAGGCCATTAGACAAGTATCAAGTTTTGGAAAAATAATTTTTTCCAAAATGATGATATCTATATGAAACAATATTCAAAAAAAGAATTTCGGATGGATTCAAAAAGAGTTGTGATGATTTTTAAAATTTCATTGAAATTTTAGTATAAGTAAGAGTTTTTTTGATACACCCCAAAATAATATGCATATAATATATATTATATAAGAATGTGTTTTCTACAAATTAATTCTTATGAATAAGACCAAGGTTTAATTCTTTTCAATGCTACCTGGTTACAAGTGATGGAACCCAAGAATACAGGATGAGTGTATAAAACTCCCACCTACCTTCCATGAGGTATTCATTAAACGGATTAAAAAAATTTCATATATCATTCAATTGAGTTCAATGAAATCATAAATGAGTTATAATTCATCGATGGACCTGATGTATTATTCATTTATGAAGGGGTTTCAGGGAATTAGATATACAGAGGTAGTTCAATATCATCAATGTGTTATATATTGTATAACAATTTAGAATGATTGTGGTCACTAGTTTCATGTAAATATTTTTTAAATCTATTCTTCCCATATCTTTTTTCATCATGTACGACTATTGATCTATCACCCCTATCTATGGATGATAATCTTCATTATATGATCATGTATCATTTATTAGGTGTTACCACTTGGAGGCAAGATGTTTAGTTACACTACTATTATTATCCTTATAAAACCTACACCATTACAGAATGTGATAGCATTCATCATATTATTTTTTTATGTTCCTTATTTTTCATTCACATATTATTATTCTAGGGATGTATTAGAATGTGTTTACTATTTTCTTCTACTAAATAAGACCATATAATGATTCCATTATATCAAACAATCAATAATAATTTAATTCATGGTTTTAGGAATCAATGAACATCAACTAGGAATCATGTGCTCAGACTAACCATGTAAAAAAGTTATATCTCTCCAAACACACTAATATAAAAACAAAACAACCTTCATATTGGTTTAAAATAATAAGAGTCTTAGTTTTTTTTGGTTTTTAATTATTTAATGAACTTGGAGCTTTTATAAATGTTAATAAAATATGATAAAAGACATAATACTTCGCTATTTAATATCATATAGACTTGGAGATGATATTTATATCTAATGATTCTCTATAAATGATGCAATATAAAATCAATACATATATAACATGTACCATCATCATATTAAAGAGATTACACAATAATAAAATTAACATATAGATAAAAAAATACACCAGATGAATTTAAATCCACTGTAGTTCATTGGAAAAAATATTTATAGGTAAATATATTCTATTTTTTACCAAAAAAATAAATATAATAATACTAAATACAGTGAAATAAAAATAAATAATGATGGGTTTTTTATCCATTTAGCATTGAAATTAATTGTTTCACCAACTAGATATTGATGAAACTATACTAGGATCAAATGGAAATGTATTTCATTCTTCTTATTCATCGCTAGAGGGAGTGTTTCATTTATCGATATAACAAGTAATTATCCCAAAGGAAATAAAATAACTCAATATAAACTAGATTAAAAAATGGATGGGTGAAATGAAATAAGAATAACATAGTTTAAAAAGAGATGACTAGTCTTTGTGTGATGAAAAACTACATGAATAAAAAAGGTTTTTGTAAATGGAATAAAAAATGAAGATCAATAATATTACCTCCTTGAATATGTATCGATGAAAAAAATTCGATTGGACTCCCTAATTGATCATATTTTATTATCACATCCTAGGATGAATTATATAACAAAATCATGTATCCTCGTTAATTTTCCTCAATAATAACCAAAATATGGATGTAAACTAGATCTCATCTCAATGCATCCTCCATGATTTAATTTATTTATCCTAGTTCTTGAGTATTATTTACAACAGTGGGTGTTTCAAGTGATGTGGTGTGGACCTCTATGAATGGACTTGGTTGGAAAAGCTTAAGTGGTGTGGGGGAATCTAGTAAATCATTAATGAAATTTTATCCAACATTCTCTTCATGGTTTCATTAATCAAGTTTCCTCATTAAAACATTTGTCACCATGAGCTCATTATCTTTTAGTTAATTCCTATATTCAATTTTTTCCAAAATGTTTTGAATGTATTCTACCACCATTAATAACAAGTTATTCAACTCTTAATGTACTTTAAATGATTCAATTTTGAAAAAAATTTCCAACTCAAAACAATTCATAGAATATATTTTGTCAATTCTAATTGATGTTTTATCCACTAGAATTTGGAAATATATCGTATCATGGGTTATTTTTGACTCTATAATATTAAATAAGGGCCCCAATTTATTGTCTTAATTATCCTCAAATAAATTTTCATCCTCAAAAGGTTAAATATGATATATATCAAAGTCATCTATTCCCACATTAAGATAAGAATACTATAAACTCATAGGTTAGGCACATGAAATCAAATTTTATGATAGACCATTATAATATAAATAGTTTAATTTTTGGATCTTATATTATTGAAATGTGGTTGGGATATAAGAATTAAATTTTTATGGAGATGATTCATTTACATCATGATAGGATGTGTTTTAGTCAATTAAGACACATCATAAAAATTAAGAAATTGATGTTAATATGGAACCTCTGATACACTTTCCATATAAAAATTATTTGTAATTATAAAATAAAGTTATAGTAAGGTGGATAATTTGACTATTTAACTCATTTTATTTTCTATATTTTTATTATAAAAACCAAATTTAAATTATATTATTCGTCATTTTTAAGCCTTTTATTTAACTCATTGATAAAATAAAACTTCGCTTTATCAAATTTTGAATTATTTGGACTACACAACAATTGATAAAATTGTGCATCTTTCTATAGTGTGTAAGTCGATTCGTGATATATAAAAGTTTTATACTGTGCAGTTGATTTTTACAATTTTTTTAAAAAATTCTTTTAAAATATATAAAATAAATGAATTTATAACTTCAATATTTTTAGGATTACCTTAACATTGATTATTATTAAATTTATGTAATGAAAAAATATCATAATATAAAGATAGGTATACAAATGGTTTATGATATTTATTTTAATAATATAAATTTAAACAAATTACTTATAGAACTCATTGGTGGTGAAAAATTGTAACGCATTTAATCCATAGTGGGTAGATATGGAAAGTGTTGGTTGAAAATACGTGATGTTTCCCATTCCATGTTGAACTCATGGGTGCCTTGAATTTTCTTATAATTAAGAATCACCTAGAGTAGTAGTTTTATTTTTTTATTTTTATTTATAATCTTTAAATTATAAATTTATTTCAAGAAATATGTATGTAAATTTACTGTGAACTATAATGGTTCACTAAATTTTTTAATTTATAAACCTAAAAATATTGTACCAATGTAATTGTAATAGATCATATAGGGAGAATGTGCATAGAGACAAGTTATATCATCATTAAAGAATGTATAGGTAAATGAATTTTTAATGTATTAGAACAAAAAAAATAAAAAACAAAATTAATGGAAGGGAGTGGGGATAGATGTTTAAGATCCAATACATCTGTTAAGGTACATGTGATTACAATTATTCATTTTCCATATCTAATTGATTACACATTTAATTCTAACTGGTTACAATTTTAATCAGAATGTTATGATGTATCATTATCTGATGAGAAAAAATAATCTAGGTTTTCTCACAAATTTTTAAATGTTCCATTCCCCAATGTATAATAAATTTTTGAGATGATTCATTACCGAATCACTTGGTAAAACACAGAAACGGGTTTCTCATAAAGTCACAAATACCTATATGTGTCAGGTTTCCTCACAGATAATCATTTTTAGGTATTTTCTATGCATATTTGAAGAGTAATCTAGGAAAATATTGATTCATTAAATAATATAATTATTTTATCTACATTTTATCACATGAGGCTTATGATTCTCTCAAACTAGTTATTAAATAAAAAATATTTAAATTATATGATGTTTTCCTCACACCTAATTACATAAAAAGTGTCACATGAATATAAATCAAATCTTGTTGGAAAACATCATGGGAAATTGTTAATACATAGATATAATTTTGAAAAATAAAAAACTAATTAAATTAAATTCAATGAGAAATGAAACACTGAAAATAAAAAAAATCAATGCATATATCGACACATAATAAAAAATCTAACACTATGATAATTATCTTTTCATCACACATATAATACATGAAAAATAATAAATAGATAACATCATTTTCTGTTCATTATTTAGATAACTGGAAGTCCCTACCGATGATAGTCACATAAGAAACATCATGTTATTATCCAACAAACCATCAAACCAAACCACCATGTTAGTTAATGATTCGCATGAATCATCTCCAATTTGGAATGAAACTAGAATAAAATTGAAAAATATATTCATTGATCACATAACACACCCGAACCACCACATTGAACATATAATTTAGTAAGGGATTTGGTGATCAATATTCATAGAATGAAATTATTAGTATCATCCTAGTATTTTTATTTTTATGGGAAAGATATATTTTTTGTGAGTGTTTTATTTTTCTAAAAATGTTAACAAGGATAGTATATGATTTTGAAACAATATGGTGATGCATAGGTGTGAATAGAAGGATGTTGGGGTGTGAATTCTGTTATGGTTTTTCTTATGAAGATAGGTAAAGATTATATTCTTCACACTAAGGGATATCAGGTGGGGGATGGTACTTATTGGTCATGATTCTTCATTCGGTATAGAATATTTTATATAGGGGAATGTGGGTCACGCCTGCCTTGGGTTTTAAATGGATGGAAGATATATAGAGGGGTTGTGATGGGAGGTATGTAGAGATGAGATGGTTTAGATCATAATGGGGGTGTATGATTGTGAAAATAACGTTAATGATGGAGGAAAATTCTAACCATGTGTGTCTCTGTAGGACCCTTATAAGGTCTTTAACTTGTGAAAGAGTGTCTTCCATGTAACACTATGATATTTTTGAATCTATTTTTCTCTTAAATAAAATTGAAGGGTTTGATATCTTGTGATGCACGAAACACCGAACCTAAGTGAATAATGACTTATTATAATACCAAATGAATTATATTAAAATAAAATTAAATGAAACATAATTACTAAAATAAATTATGCAATTATATGATTTTCTACTTTAATTATTCATGGATAAATGAATATGATTTGTTTACAATGGTTTTTTAATTAAATATTCTTTATTAAAAATTTAATTTATCTTAAATATATTATCAAAATAATGGAAATTTTTTGATATACATGTAAAAAATTGAATATTAATTCATAAAATTATAATGAAATGGTTATAAATAATGATAAATTCATTAAAAGGTTAAATGATATTTTTCAAAATATTGTTTTTATATACCGGATGTATTTCTATATTAATAAATTAAATTAATCACAACTAAGGTATAATTTGAATGAAATTTGTAGATAATATAAGAAATCAGATAATCAAACATTCAACTAGTGGTTTTTACAGGGTGAGTAATGAAAATCAAATCATATTTATGCTCAAATATGAATTTTTACTAGACATAGTTTTTACACATTTTGGGCACAAAATTAGAATTAATATCAAAAATATATATAAATTTAAAATTATAAAATATATTCCATATTTTTAATCATAATTATCGATATTATTCTACAAGTAAAAATTATAATTTTATCCATAGTGAATAGTTTCCACAGTAAAAATTCGTTCCCCACGATAAGGGTTAAATAAATTAACGAGGATGTTAAAATAAGATATAAGCCATAAAATTTCAAAAAAACTTATATTAATATGAAATTTTGATTGAATTAAAATCATAAATTATCCTATATTCAAAAATGGATTTTTTTCCACTTTCATATCAGAATGACTTCATATTATTTTAGAATTATGTTTATATACATGGATGTCACTCCACTCACTTATAAAATGGAATCTTCTCTCATAACTTATTCCCACACTTTAATACCCGTAGATTAACAATGATTTACCCCAATCACACTAAAAATTGCCTCCCCATTTTTAAGGTGTATTATCTCACCAAAATACCGACCTAAAAAGGTTTAAGGTGTAATCCAATAGAGGATACCCAAATAAGAGGTAATTACCTCTACTGCTTTACTTAAATTTTATTTATTTAAACATCCAAAAAATATTCTATAAAAACATTAAAATAATAAAATTACTATATTTAATATAATTATATGGGTTTATATTAAATTTTTAACAATTTTCTATCTCATTTCCATCAAATGGATAATGTTAACTTCACTCATGAGTCGGTGGGGACTACCACCTTCATGATGCAATATATTTCATTTTTCATTTCCAAATCTTACAGATTGATTAAGTGAATATATATATAATATTTTTAACATATTTATGAATATATAAATATAAATTATTATTTACAATTAATTATTTCAACCCATTGAAAAATAAAAACATCACCACACGTATGTACGGACTACCGTCTCCATGAAGAGAGAAATTTTACTTTTCATAAACGCACTACACGGATGGTTATAAGATTTTAAATAACAATTAAATATGATATTTATGATATTATTATGATTATTAATATACTTAAACAAATAAAAATTAGTAAGAAGCAAAATATTAGAATCACATCATGCGTGAAAAACAGAACATATAACACCCATAATATTGATTTTAATGAATAATTGTATGTAAATGGGTATTTTTTAATCATAAATGAATTATATATGATAATATATGTATGAATATGTTTTTATTACAAAATTATAATAACTCTTTATTTATTACACATGAGGTTTTGGCATGTATGAAGTAGTTCAAGACTTGAGTTAAGGGATCATACTCAAATATCTATTTTTTATAATCAAAATTGATCATGTTCAATTTTCCATTTAAAAAATTATGTGAAATATTTATCTCTTAAAAACCATAAATTTTATTCACCTATTTTTTGGGGTCTTTCTATTTTCTTTTCATTTCCATCTCTTTGGTACTCAAAAAGAATGAATGAATGTTTCTAATAAAATCCAACCGCATTTCATTTTTTAGTGGGAGCCTTTTTCTTCAATATACTTATTGAATAAAATGAATCAAGAATTTTATATTTTATACACCATTTATTTTTTAAATTAATTTTATTCTATATTTTATTTTATTTTCAATGGTTTATATATGAACCATTACATTTTTTTGCAAAAAAGTTTATTTTATATTTTTAGAAAAGAGTGAAAAACTTATTTGGTTAATGTTTAATGTTTGATCACATTTCCCACCACCAAAATAAATATTCATTTTCAATATTACTTTACATGTTCCATGTTATTTAATTAAAATAAAAAACTATTTCTTTTACTCTGTATTTTTTTATTTTTTTAATGTTTCCAAATTAAAATCATGTTTTCCCATATTTTTCATAGAATATATTCAATTATTTTATAAGATTATTTTTCATCTATGTTAATATCCTTTATGGGATGTTATAATTCACTAGGGATAGGATATTATGATACAAAAAACGTTTTTTCTTTTGATTTATTATGATCATTATTTTTAAGAAATTTTTCATGAATCTATTTTCTTTCCCATGAGTTAATTATGTTTCGATGAAATGATGCATTTTTTATGATCGTATAACAGAATTATGTATGGTTTTGATTAAGTAATTAGTGGACCTGTAAATATATATCACTCCAATGCATTGGGTAAATCTTGACATCTCATGAGATAATATGAAAGGTAATGGGGAGTGATCCCAATCAACTATGAGACTCTATCAACAATGATATTCTTTACAATGATCCATGACTAAGTAAATGATTTTGTATTATTATTACTATGACAAAAAATTATATATTATTATCATGAGAGCATCTCATTGATCTTTATTGATTATTTATTATTGGTTTCTCTTATGAATCATGTATTTTGTTATGAAAAATTCATGTTCCATGAAACATAATTTATAGTTTCTGAATCATTGGTTATGTTTTCATTGGTTATGATCAATATCTCACACCCTTATGATTATATAATTCCCAACTATGATCATTCATTAAAATTTAACATGTTTTCCCTTACTGAACAACTTATCTCACATTTCCTTATATTTCCTTTTTCCCAATTTATGAAGAAACCTTTAAGAATGACATGTCTAAGTATGGTATTCTATGAGAATAATGTTGTGGGATATATTAAAAATAATTTTGGAAAAATAATTTTAAGTATCTAGTCTTGAAAGGAATTAAACCTTTATTGTTTTCAAGCATGTGTTCTACTTATATGTATTGAATATTCATATTAAATGATATATTTTTTTATATAAGTAATATTCGGATCACTATTATTGGTATCAAAGAAGGGTTTAGTTATTTTTTGGAGATTAAGATGAAAACACCATAGTGAGAACCCTATAGATTAGTATAAATATAATAAATATCACAAAATGTTATAAAATTATAGTGTTTATAGATTCCAAGAAATTAAATAAACTTCTAGATTCAAACAAGTGGATAACATCACATTGTAGCCCGACACACTCCATGAATAGTAACCAGAAAAATTATTGAAAATGCCTAAAGTAAACATCCACATACCCTGGAGGATTTCGAGTAGTAGTGAGAGCCTAAGGTTTGTATTTGGAGAGACTATGCCCTCATATTTGAGTAAGAAAAATTGTATAAATAACCTAACAATATTCATGATAGTAAATAATCAGAGTGGAGAAATATTAAATATAAAAGAGTATATAATAAATTAATTATAGTAAATACCAAAATGAATAATTTGTATATAGAACATTGATTAATCACTGGTCCAACCACATAAACATGAGTATATAAAATAAATAAAAATAAAAGTACAAGTCCTTACTTCCCACACTGATCTGTACAAAATTCATGATCTTCACATACATATTTGATTCATCCTGGTCGATCAACCACAAGAATTATCCCATCTTCATCCTATAACCAAGTGGACATTTTCTCAGGTACCCCAATGCAATGGTATACCAAGTAGTGTTTGAGTAAAAAACTTAGTATAGAAAACCAATAGAGTCCCATATATATTCAATAAATGTAGTGTTTTTATATGTAAACCACTCATTAGAATAACATCCTGAATAATAATAAAAAAGAGTATATAATAACTAAATAATAAAATTCATTTCATTGTATATTTTCATAAGGGAATTCTTATAGAATATTCCCAGCTTAACCAATATATAACTAAAGTATGGAGGATAAAGTAAATCACAATCTATCCTTGGTTGTGTGGTCCTGATCAACCATACCTACTTCAGCTAGTGTCTAAAATATCCCAAAATCAAATATCATGTGGGTAAATTATTTTAAATAAGTGGAAATTAGTCAAAGACTCCATATTAGGGATGTCAGATGTCATGTTCGAAAATCTCAGTCAATGATGCGAAGTTTCATATCTATCATTCTAAACAAAGAGGTCTGGGAGCATGTTATCAGAAAATTTCCAAATAAATGATAAGGTGTGCCTTGTACAATATCTTAAACCAAGAGGGAATGGATATTCATGTCAAAACATTTACTAATAACATTTAATTGAACCAAGTAAAGTTGTTCAAAATAAATGATGAAGATATTCATGTCAAATACATCTTTACCATTCAACAACAACTAATTTAAAAGGATCCAAAAATTATCAAAAAATGATGAGAAGTACTATATCGAACAACAAAAACCTAGGAAATAACTCAGGAAAAAATCATTTAATATCTCAACATATGAATCCATAAAAAATTATGGGAGATGTTGTAAAAGTGGATCCACCTCAATCTTATGAATCATCCTAGGAATCTCTTTATGAGATCATAATCAATCCTAAAAAATATCATAAATAGGGGTTCCATAACATCCTAAACATCATGCTTCACAATATATTTTTAGGAAAGAATCACTATGAAAATGGGACTTTTAGTAGTAGTTACAGTTAATCTTTTATGGGTCATATCTTGGATCCCATGATTTGAATCTCAGTATCCCAATCATAGAATAATATAACATCATGCCCCACAAACAAGTAATAGTAAGTACATATGGAAATCATAGTTTGAGAAAAAATAATAATGTGAATTCATATATAAAATAGTGAAGGTATCTGAATACAGAAACTCTCCAATACTTCTACAAACCCTCAAGCATAAATATTGTTATGTGATCTAATGTTACACCCACTACCATCTCTTCCAAAAACCATAAAAACAACGATAGGTTGGTCGGCAACTTGGGAAACCACTAGGGTCCCCTATATCAAAACAATGAAGATTAATCCTTACCCGAATCCTTAAGGTCAACTCATAAAAATATGTATCCCTCATAAGATCCTCCATATTAGTACATGGTCTTGGGTCAACACATAAGACATTATGATGTCACATCCAAGGAAACTATAAATAGGAGGCATGTAATTTTTTATCAGTGGGTTACCTAGACCCAACTCCTTTATGTAATTTGATTTCAATTTAATGTATACTTTTCATAAATCCATGGGTTTGTTATTAACATAATAGTGTTCATAATTTTTCATCCACTGTTTACATGGTAATGTCTATATATTATATATTGCATCAAATGCTTATATTAGTAATCAATTATAATGGTAATTTAAATGTTCGATAAAAGTAATCATAAATATATTTCATATATTATAGATAAAAAAACATCAAGGACATAGATGATGTTAGACTATCACGTTCTAGGGAATCATAAGCATTCAGTCTTCTTCTCATGAAGTTCTCACTTAGTGATTTTGATTAGACGAGATCATGGTGACTGAACCACTGATAAGAATACCACATGTTTCGATTGTCATTTGTTGTTCCTATATATGAACATCTATGTATTTTTCTTGAATTTATATTTTTATCAATGTTAACTGTTTGATCACATATATTGATGTAAGGAAAAAACTATTACAATAAATTCATAGAATTGTTTCTTGTGTTGGGTGCATCATTAGTGGTATAAAAATTGTTGAATGGTTGTAAAAAACATATCACTTTCGAGATGTGCAAGATATATATCATGGGAGTAGGTTGACCAGGATCGTATTACCATCATTAAAACCTTGGAAATAGTGCAATAAGGTATGGTTGTTCAGTAAGGTCATCAAATATATAAATCATTAAAAGGACGATGACAGAAATATGCATCCTGATTTATGAGATATTGTGGGACAAGGTAATTATGGTACACCGAATGAGTTCGTATGAGGAAGTTATGTATATGAGATTCATTATATTTTTATGGTTCACGATGGGTTGTTACACTCTACTCTTGGTCTATTGGTTGGACTCACTACTATCAAGATAAATACTTAAAGGATGTTTACACTAATTGTATCCAAAAGTACCACCTATTTGGTTGAAAAATAGAATAACATGAAGTGGGACCCACATTTATGAGTTGATAAATGTTTTATTTTTATTGATTTCATGTAACAAATTCAATTATAGTATTTATGTTTAAAATAATTTACATTCAATGTATTTCTCAAGGATTTCATAATTTTTTAAAATATAAAAGTGAATACATGAAAATGTAATTTTTCCTAAAAACATAGGTATTTCAAGGTTCGTTGAATTATTTGGGGAGCTTATGGGATGATTTAATGGTTAATATTTTTCATATCACTTGTTAATGTGTTACAAGGGAGTGATAAAATATTTTATATATTTATGAAAATTTTATTACATTGTAAGTGTGTGTAATGTTTTAAAATGATGGTTGTTACTTTGAAGGGGTCAAACTACAATTCTAGAAAGTATAAACTAGGAATAGAAGCTCATTTTAGCTTCTTAAATATCAATATACATCATTTGGAAAAATTTAGTGATATAATATCTTTTATCCTCTCCTATCACACTCATAGAGATTGTTTATGAAGGAAGAACAAGGTTAGATCCATCATGTCTTCTCGATCGAGCCTATGTTCCTTCTGTGATCAACAAGACACCATAAATATTTTTGGTTTACCATGATATAACCCAAGAATCATATATCGATCATTTAGTATATATGGTGTAGTTTTGGATTATTTATAGGATTCGTATAATGGTGTCTTATAACCATGATACACCAACAGTGACTGAATCAAATAATCAATTTCAAATGAAAAATTCCTCATTAATGATTTTATTTAATATTATATTCCATGTATTAATTGAATTGAACACATTAATTTATGAAATATGAGAATTTTTTTAATTTATTGTTTCTTAAACGAATTTGAATAATATTTTTTGAAAAATTAAAGTTTTTTATGTTTTTTTTCCCTAGGATCCTTCATGATTGTTTGCTACACAGGGTCATGTCACTATGTAATCCATCACGATAAGGTTCATGACCCAATATCGTTGCCAAGGTATATCTAGGATGGTCAATATTGTTTAATGTATCGTGGTATGATGAATAATATTCCATCTAGGACTGTATAATAGATTACAAATCTTTCTAAGAATAGTGTCACCTCATGGGTGGTATAGAAGATACTTTATGTCTCAAGGAACTTTGTCTCAGCCACAAAGGGCCAAGGAATTGGACTACCAACCAATTTTTTTAGTGACCCCAATCATTCATCCATTACAAATATATAATATATTTAATTAACAAACCAATGGTATAAATTAGACCGGAGGAATTTCCCTTAATTGAGAGTGAAATCATACACATGAAACCATAAAAAGTATATATACCACATGTAATGTATGATATACCACTTACCTTTTATATACCATTCCATTTATTTTTTTTGAATGGTTGGTAGTAGCTGACAGCACCCATATAAGCTCATTTGAGACTTATTGTTCCTTTATATCAAAAGAACCTCAAAAAATTAATTAATTATAACTAAATTATAATTAATTAATAAAACTCAAAAAGATAAAAAGAAATAAAAAACATGAATTAAAATCGAATAAATCTCAAAACCTCACCAGGAAATTCCATCACACTGGAACCACGACCTAATGGTTGATAATAGACCATGAGACATAATAAAACATGAATCATGATTAATCCATAAACAATGATGTAATAAAACCATCCAATTTAATTTTATCCTTGATGATTTATAAATTCACTATATAGAAATACCTCAGTGAAACAAAATTAATTTAAGTGAAGATGCACTGTTGAGTCATCCTCCTCCTATGAAAAAAATTCATACAACTGTTATTCAATTTAACTATACTCCAATTGAATTTGGAATATAAACCATAAATAGCACAACCAAAAGTTAGATGAACCTGAATAAAATCACAATATAGGCTAATGGAGTTGATGAATTACCGCTATGCTTCCAACACATTCGATGAAATTTGCTTCCGACTGAGAATGAGGGAAATCTCCCATGGAGGAAGAGATATGGAGGAGGGCTCATACCAATGAGTTGTTGGGTGAAATGATTTACAAAAAAAGTTAAATATATTTATTTCTTGGAGGGAGAAGATGGTAATTTTTTTCTATTTAATGGGGTGCATGGTTTGGCCACATGATAAGGATAACCATGTTCCAACCATCTAGGTTCACTATTTAAACACCCACACCTCGCATATTTGCGTCCAACTATTATAGAATATGGTAAGGAAAAACATGCCCCAACAATGTGATCCCCTCTACCCCTCCACAAAAAACTACATGGCTTTCTAGGCCCACTCTCATAGTTATGAAAACTATGTTCCTATAAAAACTAGATCACAAGGTTAGGCTACATGCTTAGCCTTTATTATGTTCCAACCATGTGCCCATGGGTGACCATTTAGAAAACTCAAATTTCTAGTCCCACACCCCAAGGACTCTTCTAGAACATTTGAGACACAATCAAGCCTCATTTCACATCTAAAAAAATCAATTTGTGGCATTTCAACCCACATAATTCTATTATGATTATCCAATTTATATATGATCTTTCAAATAATTGAAAATTAAAATTCATTCTGAAATATTCATCTTTTATAACATGAGATCATACAGAATCCCTATCTTAATGAGTATTTTCTTTGAGTATCCTTTTTGGGAATGAAAATGAAAATTTTATGTACTTTGGACATGAAATCCATTCAAACAACCACATTGAATATCTGAATTCCTAACATGCCTTCCAAACACAACATTAAACATATTACACTTAACCCACAAAAAATACAATTCTCAAAATTATTATCGAAAATCCAAGATAAATCTAAACTAGGCCCATCTAAGTAGAAATATGACATGCCATTATAAGATTCATGAAACAATATATGGTTCTCCCCACTATAGGTACTTGATTTCAAAACCCAATTTCAACTAATGGTACTTCCATGATTATAATTCACAAAAAACATGCCCCTATAATTCCAATGATAATCTTGGAAGTTCTTTCAACATTATACAGCTGTTCAAACATTAGGACACCACTGTAAGTCCTCAATTTGATCTATATAGTAAAATTTCAATCAATCTTTCTTAATATGGCCAAACATTCTTCTCCATGAAATGATTTGATTGACATTTAAACTTCAACTATCATACCCCAATGACATTCCAAATGCTTTTTCTCATTGGACACATCTAATTGTCTAAGATAACATAATATAATCCACCTTCACATGATAATTCTAGAAACTTCTTGGCATCTACCATCTAATGAGTCCCCAAAATCTAATCATGATGCCTTTACCCCAAGGCACACCAATATCCTTCTTATAATGTTCACTAAACCCCACAAATGACTTCTAGTGATATTTCCTGGCTGAACAATATCTTATATATTTCCATAAATGTGCCACCACATGAACACCAAGAAATTACTAATCCACCACTATTGTATTTTCATAATTTATCCCGATATTGACCCCCTACAAAACTACACCCAAGTTCATATTCAAACTAGTATATGGAATTCAACAATTATTCTTGCATTAATCGCATAAATATATGTAATGGTATCCAAAATCCAAAATGGCCATCAATAACAAGCATCATGGTCATATGACCTCTCTCATGTGAGGGTCAAATGTGGGATACCAACACCCTTCTCTAGACCTTAATAGAATCTTTATAGTTTCACTATAAAAATGAATTTATAACAATTGTATCCAATTACCCTTCCATTTCAATACATAGAAACAAGAATAAAAATAAACTCACTCACTCCTGAGAACCATCCCAAAACATCACCAATTCCTCTTTCCTATGAATTCTTTTCAGTGAAAATGCATAATTTTAATTCATATTGGGGGTCACCACCCTCAAACAGACAATGCTTCACTTCCCACCATACGTATTACCTTATACGACTACTCGTGTGAAACTTCCATAGAGTCCCTTCACCAAAACATAAAATATATTTTGATATCTCAACACATAGTTGATGCTCTCTCATTTCACTCATAACAATGTCAAAATATTAGGTTTTATCATTTCTTGGGTGATAGTGCACAAATATTCCATCACTATGTGTGTATCACTACCAAAAATCCTTACTCACATCAATTTTGGTTGTACGTGCCTCTATCCAACTGCTAAAACAATTTCTCCTGACAATGTGTTTCTAGGTCTAGAAATGGGCCAAATACTTCATGGAACCCAATTTCTTTTCAATATATCCCCCATCGCCTGGAAAATTATTTATTTTGCCCAATGTTATGGGTCACCATGCTTGTAAGCCTCTAATTCAAAACCATCGATCATCATCAAATTCTCAACTGCTCGCTGGCATTCAATTATAAACAGCTACCATACACAATCGGCATGAACTAAACTCACCACATGAAATATATGTACAACCCCATAACACCTTACTCTGGCCCCTGCAAGTGACTTGTTTATAGGGAAAAGTAGATTGTGCTAAAGAAAATTTTGGTCTTCACATGCTAGGATCTCCCTTGGGACTAATCATAAAAATCATGAACCTCACCCATGAAAACATTTATTTTATGACTCCTGATCAGTCATTGAAATTCAAGTCAAGAGTTTCTAACCATGCTATATGAAGATACTAAAGAGTAACCATTGACCACTAGGTTCAAGAACCCAAAAATAATTTCACATCCAACTCAATCTAAAAACACAAGCACCCTAGTTTATTTTTTAGAAACTAAACAATCATTATAAAAACCACACAAAACCAAAGAAACTCTTGTGAATTAGTCTTATCAGGAGAATACAAGTATGATTAATTCCAAAAAAAAATTCTTAAGAACCCACTACAACCCCTATTACATATTTCCCTTGATAAATTTAACTAATATCAAACGGGGGTCCATGTAAAAACTAAGGGCCTCCAAGTCACCCACTTTTACCTACTATTAATATCTAATGTCAGGGTCACTATGTTTGACCACCTAGCTGTAGGCCAACCTCTCACCAAGGGTACATCTCACAGTGCATCATTCATAAACTAGTTTCAATTTAGGGAATATATATTACATGAAATATCTCTCAAAAATTGGAAAAGGGTGACAGGTAAAAATATAATTGACCTATGATAGTAAAACATATTTCAACATGGAATCACTAGACATGAATTGGGATACAAAACCCTGATACTCAAGGAGAATCCTCATAACGAACTATTCCCTATTGGCCCACGATATAATCATTGAAAAAATAAATAATTGACACTCCCCAAGCATCCACATTTTGTATTACCCCCTTAATGAACCATTTTTCTATAAAGTTTTAGGCACCTACCGACAAATCACAAAATTATTCGTTGGGATAACCATATATATTAGTTATTTATGCAAACTATTTTAGAAATATAGCTGATAAAATTTCATATATGTTGTTATGAATATTTATTTGACCACACAAAAAAGGATACAACCATAGAGGGTATACTAGAAAGACATTAAATAACAACGCTGGACTATAAGGGTCAAAAATATACACAAAATATCATTTCAATGACATATTTCATTGAACAGTCATATGGTTCAGTTAAGAATAATTTCATTCCTAGCTATATTGGATAACACCATATAGGTTGTTACAAACTCTTTAAATAATCAAACATAAGAAACAATGACACATGATGGGTCCAATAAAATGGAAACACATAGGGTCGTTATACCTCATATGCATGAAAGACAAGTCACGATCCTAATTAACAAAATCCCCACTATACATCCACATGACCAATGACAAGAAGAATATATATATATATATATATATATGTGTGTGTGTGTGTTTAACTGAGTATAATTCCACCTAGAACCTAGATGTTAAAACACAATTTTGGATTCTTTAAAAAATTCAAATAGTTAGAGCATTACCCACCAGTAAAATAAATAACAATCATCCCAATACCATGTGGAACTTGCATGCAAAATATGATGCATCAAAAATGACCTCTATCCAATACTGACCAAGAGTCAAAATAAACAACTAACATCTTGGGAATGGGACAAGAGTTATAAATACATAATAAATTATAACCTCCATACCACATGTTCTACATTCAAAGTGACAATCATATAAAATTATAAAAACAAATATCATGAATAGAAATCCCATATCCCTTGAAATTGTGACTTCTCGCAATAAAAAGTGATTTCGATGTACCAATATAATCTCCATAATTAATTATACTACATTTATAATACTCCTATATACCATGCCCTTAAATAGTAAAATACTAGGATATGAACACCTTCGATACCACTTTTTCATGTTTTAAATTTGATCACTCTGTGAATAGTAACCAAGTCGATTGGAGACATGGCCTCAAGAACACCTAACCATATGTTGGAGGATGGTGACTAGAAGAAAGGGCACACAATGTGTGAGTGTAAAGTCTTTGAATTTATATTAGAGTAATAAAAATAGTGTAAATATTCAATCTGTTGAGTTAATCCTTGAACTACATTATGTTTTGATAATTACAATGATATACTTGTTTTATTTTAATTCCATTAAGTATTATTACTTTTTTATGTATTGATTAATGTTAACATAATATTTATTAGATCATATTGATTCTTTGTGAAAAATATATTTTGAATTTATTATTTGATTATCCATTCCATGTTCTACAAATATTATGTGGGGTTCCATGGATATATAAGTTGTTTAGGGCCTTAAAATATCATTTTATGTGTTTTTAATATAACTCAATATCCAATTCACATATAAAATTTCACAATGTGGTCAATTCTTATATCAAATTCTCCCATGTACTAATTTATGTTGCCGAATTTCTAGAAATGGTTACCTTATGTATTTTGATCATAACATGGGATACAAAAGTCCAAATTAATTGATTGTTAGTGAGTTTTAAATATAATATAATTATATAAATTTCATTGGAACAAAGAATAATTTAAATCTATCATTATCATGTCCTCAATTATGTTAGAAATCACTGAATTTTTTCATTCATAACTATGTAGTTTTCCCAAAAATATTTCTACTATATTTTGATGATAACACCAGCTATATATGTATTATTAAATTGATTCATTATAATATGGATATATAATAAAATTATATAAATATTATAAAAATGGAGATAAATTTGACCCTACCATTTTGAAGTACTATTTTATGTATGAAACATTATAATTCATATTGTTTTAAAATTTGAAGAATCTACTACATGAAACTGAGTACGCAAAACTCTGATGTGATTTCTCTTATGTGAAAAAATGTTTTTGAAACACATTAATGATATAAATTATACGAAATATTGTACATGAATTACTTTATATATACTCTCTTATATAAATAACCTATGTAAATACCATATGTGGAATTTACTATTTCATTTTGTGAATATGTAAAATAAATTGTAAAACCTGAAAATATGCTCTGTTTTATGTAATAATTATCATTTAAATTTTATAATATTTTATTATGGATAGAATTTTTCAATTATAAAATTAAATATTAAATATTTAGAAGTCACGTGAAAATGTTTTAATTTGTATCATTATGAATTAAATAGGATCCTCATGGGATTAAGCTTGTAGTGATATTTATGATGAAAATTCAAGAACATGAAATATTCAAATAAAAAGAAAATGAAATATGAAGATTTAAACATAATTATTATCTTGGAACTTGAAAAGGATATTAATTCATATTATTAACATTTCTATTAAATTTTTTAATAAGTTCCTGTGAAAAGGTTGTGTTTTGTTTTAAAAAAATATTGACGAGAACATTCATAAATGACTTTCACATGGAACATCTTTTGGGAAATAAACATGTAGTAGTTCGTTGAAGATGCATGTGTGATGATTTATTTGAGAAAAGAAAATATAAAATAGTATTCATATTTTATAGATACCATGAACAAGGAAACTCAATTTATATGTATAGTTTAAATATTTAGTGCAAGATACCATGGTTGAGGATATTCTTGAACTATACCACTACTTCATTTTCTGAATAATTGACTATTTATCCCAACTGAACTAAAATCATTCTATCTATTGATGTTGTAGAATTTATTAATACCTCGACACTCATATTCTGATGTGTTCACTCTGCATCTATGGATTTTATTCAATATATTATTTTTTCATCTTTGTAATTGTAATGGGATATATAGCCCTTCAAAATGAGGGATTTCAGGTTATGAAACCCATATAAATTTCGGAATTAGTTTGTGCCTCCTTGAGAAAAAAGCAGGTTGTTTGGGTTGTTTCATGTATGGAAAAAGGAAGTCTATTCATATTGTGAATCTAGGTAGAAAAATGAAGGTATTTTTAGGTTATATTCATCAAGGTAAAAAGTATTTGTACTTGGGGTGGGACTCTAGGTTGAAAAAAGTCCTTATATGATTCCATTATATTTGTTATACTGGGTTCCACAACTCTCATTTTATGAGAAGGGTGAAGTTTAGAGTAGGATAATTTTTATTTAAACAAGTATAAATATATTAAATACTTATTTAATTTTATTTCCTCTATAGTAAATTTAAAATTATGTTATAATACATTAATCCACTTTTTAAAAGGGATAGTCCAATACTCTTAGATATTTTTCCATATTAACTTCAAATCAATAATTAGTATCAGATCTCGACCCCATGTTCAATTTATATATTATTTATTTGTGAGACCTCATTCTTGAAATATCTTTCTTGTGGAAAATATCTATGTAAAAAGGAAGGAAGTAGCTTAAATTTTGGTTGGATACCTCAAAAACCACCTCATTTTGATGGTACTTATTTTGGACATTTCAAATCTTAAATTGAATCATTCCTAAATAAAATTATCATTAATCATTAGAAAATGATGTCAATTCCATCAAACATTCCCAAAGGTGAACCTTAATAATTAGTTGGAAATGATGTGGTAAAGTATGTTCTAAATTACTAGGTGAATAATATCTTATATTTTGAAATAATTAGAGATTTATATATTCATGTGTCTACTTGTAAGATTTCATATGAAATCTATAATATTCTATAAGTTACACATATTTGTTTAGATAAAATTATGATAAATAATTTTGTTATATTAAGATATGAATACCAAGAATTTGAAATGGGCATAGAAGAAACTATTAATCAATTTTTTTATAGATTTAAGAATATTGTAGCACATGAGCCGCATCCCAGTTGGTGAGGTATCTCTAAGTGTATTGACGAGACCTAGAGTCGGACCACCAAGGCCTTTGGGTTAGTAAGGCATTTGGGCCACTAATAATTTCCTTCAGTAAGGATTTCAGGCCATATTTAATGCCTTTAAGACACCTTAAGGCCTTCGAGCCACCTCAAGGCCTTCAATCCACCACAAGGTCTTTAGGGACACCTAATATAAAGATTCCCAGACATATTCTACAAGGAACCATCTCCAGGGGATGATTCTAGAGCCGAGCACATTCACCAGAGAAGGGTTAAGAGTTTTGAATTAATGTGAGGATAGGACATTGACAACAATACCTGGCCTATGACTCACTTCACAGGACAGAGAGCTTAACATCCATGAAAATGTGGAGAGTTGATCATGATGAAAATGTAGTGGAGTGGTGGTTTCATGTAGTAATAGTTTGTATGATTTACATAAGACCTATGGGTCTTGTAAAGTCTCCATCCCTATGGGAAATGTAATTTTTTATCCAACAAGGCTTTTAAGGGTTCCCCCCTCATCCCATGAAGGTGGTGTTATTAAAAATTAATAAAAAATAAGGCCTTTAGGTCTTTTAGGACAATAGTATTGTAATTGGAATAATTTATTTGGTGAGAATCTTTAAAATACTTTTATTTTTTAAATAGTTCTTCCAGTACTTCCTAATTATTGGAATTCTAAATAGGTATGTACATATTAATTTAATAATTCGATGGAATACACTCTTAATGAGATTATTTGATCACTATTACAATATCAATTAGAGTATAAAAATATTTTTGGGGAAGATAATTCAATAGAGAAGGGAGTTAATTTAAAATAAAATGTATCTACTTACTCTTATAATTTAGAGTTATAGAGTAGTGACAAGAATGATACTAGATTTGTTAAAACAATATAGATATATAATGAAGAAGGGATACTCAAGGAGATATAGGAATGATTACCCTAAGGAAGATCACCAGTATTAGAAGAAAATTAATTAAATTTATAATGATATTGACGATGTAATTTATTATGAGTTTAAGATAAGTGGAAACATCAATTCTAATGGCCCAAGGATAAGTAAGGGAAAAAATTAGTGACATAAAAATAAGAAATAAAATAAATAAATGGTGGTTGGATGGAGTTGTATGAATGATTTTTGTATTGGTGAAAATTTTATATTTGAAAAATATATTTCAAACTTATACTTATTGATTATTCATATCAAGTAAGTGAATCTAATTGTTATTCATACCATAAATATCAATCTAAACCCCCAATATTCAATAAATTCCCAAATAAGTTGATTAAATTGAAAAAAAAGTTGAAAAAAGTATTTGTATATACAAGGAACTTAATAGAAAATATGAGGATGTTCTTAGGGAGAGTGAAAATATGAATAAATCAATATAGGATAAAAAATGACGGCCTTTAATATTTTGAAATTAAATAAGATAAAATGTTAAATTCTATTTCTAGAAATGATAAATTAATGAGAGAACATGATTTCATATCTATGTTTCATAGAGTTGAAATAAATAATTTTGATAAAAAACCTAAGAATATTGAACAACTCAAAATTGAATTTGAATGTTTAATGTAAAATATTTCCATTTTTTCAAGTTAGGTAAAACATTGATAAATTCAAAAGTTTTAATAAAAGTAAAAATGGGATCTATTCTTGGTTCTAAAAATAATTTATGTAAAATGTATAAGAATTTATTTATTAAAATAAATTATGGGAAACATAGAATGCTATATATTTTAGATGTAATATGAATTCTCATTATGCCACTGAGTGTTATTTGATATTTCTATAATCTCATAAGCATACTAAGTCTTTTATTTATAAATAATTATCTTCTATATTTATTATGAATAAAATTTTAATGTCATCTTAGATTCTAAATAATTCATATTCTAATGACATTGGGCCTATGTTTGCATGGGTAATAAATATTTCTTCAATATGTTTTTCAGTGAAATAGGTCTTACGATGATTAATAAGGATGTTTTTTACATGGATATTGTATTCTCAATAAACATAACCAGTAATATTTTAAATTTAATACCATTAATTAATTGTGATGGAAAAAAGTTATAATTGGTGATAATTCAAACGCAGTGGTAAAAGGTTTATTTGATATTGGAATTTAAAATTATATTATTATTAATAAGGAGTGTATAAGCACTAAATGCAGTGGGAATAAAAATTATTTCTTTTGGATGGAATGTGTGGGAATCTCCTTCTTGTGGATCAGTGATAATGATTACCCTTATTCTAAGATTGGGATTGAACATGGAGTCCTTCAATCCGGATAGGGAAAGGTATTTTAAACCCACATAGGTCAACTATAAAGCAGGTTCATGTGCGTTTAATTACCCAAAATAATCCCTTTTTTCGTAGACAACTTTAAAGCCCTAATAATACTTTATTCTACAATAAACTCATTCTCAAGAGAGTGGGTGATTGCTCAGTTATAGTAACTGCAGATCTAGTAGCGCTTTTTTAATGGTGTGATCTATGTAAATTTTAAGTGCTCAGTCAGTTTTCTTATGAGATGAGGGATAAAAACTAGTTGTATAATGATATGAAGGGTCAAATGTATCACTACAAGAATTATTCTAGTTTTATATTTATCCTAATTTGGATGGGAAATTTTTATGTGATTCCAGAGTCGCAAGAGCACCTAGACGCAGTCTTGCGTAGTGGCACCCCTAACCTCAATCCAACATTCTTCAGGCTCTTACATTGAGATCCAAACATCAACCCTTTTCTACAAATACATTAATATTCATAGGTATGGACCTGGATTCATGGTCTACCAAGGATCTATTGGAATCCTAAAATTCAAAATGACATAGCCTCTAGAATAGAAACCCATTCAAAAATAGATCAGCAAACAATTAATGTGGATCTTGGCCTCTATTCTAGAGTGATTATTGAAATTAACATTGAACTAATTCCACCAAAACATTTCTCACTTGCTTCTGATGACCATGAAATTGAGATTTATTATGAGTTCAGGAATATCACCCAATTTTGTGATCACTGCAAAATGGTGGGGAATGCTATCATAAATTTCTAGGTTGTTAAGAAAAATTTTATTTTAGATGCCAACACATCTTCTTAGATGTCTGTATCTTGAGGAAGAACATCTAACTATGTGACCTATAAGAAAAAGGATACATTTAACCCACTGGAAGATCTATAGGATAAAAAAGGAATACCCATGATCTCCTCGTGGGCTACTCTAGTGGAGGAAGAAGAGATTAAATATAAAAATCCAATGTTACCATTATAAACTGATGAAGCTATAATTACACATGATTTTCCAAATGAGGCCTCCTCCCTTGACCTTTCATCAGATATTTTTCACACAACCTTATCTTCTCATGTCGATGAGTTTATTATAGATAATATATTATCAGACATTTTTGAGGCCGCTCAACTGGACAACCCCATGGGAAGAACACCCATCCTACTTACTCCAGGTCCCATGAAGATGAAATTATGAACAATTCCCATCATGAAGTAAAGACACCCAATGATGATATTACTATCCTTGAACATAGAACAGGGATAACTAATGCCTTTGAACAATCCCAACACTCCTTAGATACTAAGGCGGGACCAATTAAGATCCCTATCATATCAAATGACACTCAGATTGGGGAAACTCTGGCCCACACCCCTATGAAGGTGGAGAACAATGTAATCACCCAATAAAAATTGGTTAGTGACTCAAAATACATGAAATATGCTACAAATACCAGGGTATAGGATTATAGGAAGTCAAAAAGACAGATGGATATGAACAGAAAATGGGATTCACCCCAATCCATTCCCAAATTGAAGACTCACTTTTGGAATTTCCAAGGAATATCCAACCATTATATGGAATGTTTTCTCAGGCTCTCGGTAGGTAGGTAGAGAATTGATGTTATTAGAATATTTGAGCCAAAAATAATTTCATCGAATGATTTCTCCCTCCTATGAAATATGAGATATTATAAGTTTGGAACTACCCAAACCACTTCAGTTATTGTCAGAATATGGTTGATGGATCATTGTTGGGTTGAAAACCCAAAAATAATTTAGGAGGACAACCAAGTTGTCACCTATTGTTTTGATCCAATGGGTGAGAAAAAGGATTTCTCATTTTTTTTATTCTTCTAATAGCCTTCTAGAAAGTAGATCCCTATGTCTAAAAATCAAGGACCTATCATTTACTATGTCATATCCATGGTCTTTAATTGGTGATATTAATTCCATTTATCATGCTGATGAGAATCTAGTTCCACTATATAGCTGCACTTATTTAAGTGAATTTAGAACATTTTTTGGATGAAACAAGTCTCACAGAAATCATACTAATTGAGAGAAAGTTTACCTATTACAGGAATCACCTAAATAGAATGAGTTCTTGCTAAATTGACTAGGCTTTCATTAATGATGCCTCACATAAAAAATTTAAATCAATCACATGCATCACCTTCTAAAGGAAAAACTCTGATCATTACCCCTATCGAGGTTAGTTTTTATAACAATGGGGAAAGAAAACATCTTCCATTTATATTTAATAATGTATTGGTGGATATCCATGAGTGTTTTATGATTTCCAAGACTCTTGGAGATTGAATACCTGGAATTCCAATCCCATGTCATGTCTTAACAAACTCAATATTCTCATGGATAAATATAAAGTGTGTAGTAAAGAAAATTTCAGCTCTATTGATGCAGAAATAGATGCTCTTGAAATAACTCTACATGAGTCCCATCATGAAATAACAAAGAACAAATTTGATAAAAACATATACCATGAGGATGATATGTCATCAGAGCTCCAAAATCTAATCAAGATAAGAGATAAAATCAATAAGGACATCATCAAGGTAAAATGTCTTACTGATGGGGGTGAAAAAACCTATTTCATTAATGCATTGTAGCGGACCTGAAGGGAAAGTAGACCCCTCTCACTTCTTAGGGATGGGGACAAAGTCATTGATGAACGGCGTGATCATTAATGTCACATTGTTTCCTTCTACATGGACCTCTTTAGTAGAACACCAAGGAATGGACTACTAAAGGAATGCATAATTCCTAAGCTGGTCAATACAGAAGAGAACTCTCTTCTCACATCCTTAATGATTAACATGGAAATTAGAGAAGTAGTTTTTGGGCTCAAGAAAGAGAGGTCACCTTGACTGGACAGATTCACTAACAAGTTTTTCCAAACCTATTGGGAAATAGTTTATAATGATGTGTGCACCCTATTCAAGAAATTCTTCATTTGTGGGACCTTTTTTCAATGCTTCAATGCTCAATTTTTGGCATTATTCCCCAAAGTGGTGAATTCAAGTGATGTCACCTAATTTAGGGAACTGGCTCTCAATACCATGAACAAAATTATCACAACGATTATTTTCAATAGACTTTCTCTAATTATGAAAAAAATTATATATTAAAACCAATTTGGATTTGTGAAATGGAGGATCAAAAAAGACTTCATACTCATTGCCTTGGACTATGTTAACCTCATTAAAATGTCCACCTAGGGGGTAAGATTGCCCTCGAGCGTGACATAAAAGATGCCTTTGACAAAATTGATTGGGTCTTCATTATTAATGTGCTACTATGTTTTGGTTTCTGCATACATTTTATAAGAGGGATCAGAAATCTTCTAGAATCAATCAACATTTATATTCTTTTAAATGGCTCTCTAGAGGGGTACTTTCTATCCTCAATGGGGGTTAGACAGGGGGACCTCTTTTAGCCATTCTCTTTGAAAACATGATGTTCTTTCATAGCAGGATTCTATTTAACATGGTGGAGCCAGGGAATATAGAAACCATCAGACAAGTGATTAATTTGTCTTCCCCTATCATCTCGTTTTTGCTGATGATATTATCATTTTCACTTTCGGAGGGCATAAAGGATATAAGCAATATAAAAAATTCTCTCTCTCACTATACGAGTAACTTTAAGAAATATATCAGCTAGAGAATTTCATATGTCTACTTTGGGAAAATAATTTCAGCTACAAGAAAAGGATCCATTATTAATGACCTAAATAATAATAGAAGTATCCATTCTATTTATCTAACTTAGGTTTCCCATGTTCTGGGGAAACCAAGGGCTTCCTACTTCTCTAATATAATCAACAAAATTACCATTACTCTTGTAGCATGGAAGGGAAAATAACTATCGATGGAAGGACGTTTTTTTTTCAAGCATGTGGAGGATTCAAATTGTTAACTCATTAACGGTATATGTTTATCCTACAATAGTTATTAAAATAATTAACTACATGTTGAGGGATTTTTTAGAGTGGAAATGTGATGAAATGAAAGATTATCACAAATTCCTGTAAACGATATTGTTTACTCTCGGCTCTTAGTGGCCTCAGAATCAAAAGCCTATCCATATTCAACAAGTCCCTCTAAGATCAGTTCTTATAGATGTTTGTAAAAAAGATTTTGGAATCTTATAATTTTCTCAAATTTAAAATTTTTCCCAAACATCTTGTAGGAAAATTTAATTACATGAAATCTTCCGCTTGGCATTGCCTGAAACTGGTGTTCCAGAAAATTTATTGGCATTCACAGTGGATATTCAATGCTAATTCCTCTCTTAACTTATAGAATACCAAATGGACTGAAGAACCTATGATAAATCAAGTCAATCCCTTGGGTGAAATCATCAATCAGAACATATTGATCAAGATTCGGTTAGAATGGGTGGAATTACTCCCTTATGATATTTCTGAAACGATTGAAACTCATGATTCCATCAATCAAGATGACAATATCATTTGGGACCAATCTATAAATGGCAATCTAAAATCCATAAAATTCTATAATCACATGATCTAGTTAAAATATAAATGGATTGGAAGATTTAACAAAAAATGGATTACTACCTAACATTTACTTTTCTTTGGAGAATCTTTCTATATAAAATTCCAGTTGAGGTGAACCGGCAGAGAGTTGGAATCTCATTTCCTCTAGGTGTACAACTTGTCATCAACACTGTGAAGATGTAGGAAATTTATTATTAATCTATAAAATAGCTTCATCCTTATGGATCATGGTCTTTAACCTATTTGAGATGCATCTACCCCAGGCTAACATGTTGCACTGCTTCATGCAGGTGATTATATATCTCCAACTTTCCAATCATATTCATGCCCTTATTAATGTGTCATGTGTAGAGTTTATTCCTATGATATAGAGAGGACAAAATGAATAAATCCACTCCCTCACTTGATTCAATTCAAATATGGAACTAATAGTTATCCTCACTACTCTATAGAATTCCACGCTGTCCCACACTGCATTATGTAACAGTTTGATCAAGTAATTCACTATCCTAACAAGACTGAATATTTATGGTAATTACCCCAAAATCATTAGCCCAATTGTTTTTTTGGATTTCAGCCTTCACTGGATGGTTAAAATGTAACACTAATGGCGTCACATGGGAAAATCTAGGCCCATCAGGGTATGGAATTATATTTAGGGACCACACTAGTGACATGGTGGAATACGTTAAAGCGATTATGTCTATGAAACTACTTTGGGAAAAAATGCAGTGATTTATCGGAGCTGTCACTCATGATTATCAGAGAGTTTTTCATAACTCATTGTTTGAATGTGAATCATTAAATTGTTTTTCATGCCACTGGGATAAAAATTACTCCTCTCTCGTGGAAGCTGATGAAAAATGGGGGAATTTTCTGGAATCTATTTCCTCTATGAATGTCATTATCACCTACACCATTCGGGAGGCCAACTGGCTTTCCGATGGCATTGCAAAAAAAGGTTTCTTTAAGTTGGGACACATATGCTCTAATAACCCCCCCCCCCCCCCCCCCTTGATCTATCACCAACCTTATTTAGGGAGAATGGAAAATTCCTTCTTTATGACTCTTGTAACTCTTCTTTGTTTTTAATAAAGAGCCCTCAAACACAACTTTCATAAAGAGAATATTTCTAACATATTTTTATGGAATTTTTTAAACATAATTTAATAATAATTTATTCTCCAAATGATAATGAAATGTTTTTTAAATTTAAAAATGATAAATACATTGTATTTAAGGATGAATATATTTTGTTTTGTGAATAAACAAAATAAAACACTTATTTTATTACTTTTGTTGAATTACATGATAAAAATGTAAATAGAATTAATTTTGTACAAATTGTTAATATTTTCTAGAAGTTGATATTTGGAAATTCTAATTTTTTGTTGATGAACAAGCTATACAAGAACACAAATATTTTAATTTTACTAGAACTAGAAGAGTGCATCACCTATTTTTTTGAATCATGCATGAATGGAAAAAAAAAGTTTAAAGTCATTTAAATAAGAAAAATATATAATTCATCTTGATCTAATTCATTTAGATTTATTTATTCCTATTAAACCATCAAGTTAAGGTGGTAAAAGATAATATTTTGTTATTATTGGTGATTTTACAAGATACCCATGTGTTTTACTTTCTTACTAATAAATATAAAAGTTTATCTAAGTTTATAAATTTTGTAAATTTGTTCAAAATTAGAAATAAAATACAATTAGAAACATTATAAGTGATCGTTGTGTTTTATTTCTAAATCACCAATTTATCCAGTGTTTTAAAGAACATTGGGTTTTTTTCAATTTTTCATCCCCTAGAACATCACAAGAAAATTATGTAGTTTAATGAAAAAATAAAACACATCAATAATGGTCTGGGACACTATTAAATGAGGTCAAATTAAAAATATATATTTTTGAATAACCTATGAATACATATTTTTATGTTATAAAAATAATTTTTTTCGGGCCCATATTGAAAATGAAATATTATTAGTTTTGGAATGGAAGAAAAATTAATATTGGTTATTTTAGAGTCTTTGGATGTTAATTTTATTATTATTGAAAATGAGGATGTTTTGGATAAATTTGATGAAAAGAAAGATGAAGATATTTTCATATTATATTTTAATAATAGTAAGTCATATATATTGTAAAACAAAAGAACCATGGTTGTTGAAGAATCATTTCAAGTAAATTTATATAAAAATCATAAAATAAAAGAGCTGATAATATTGAACTACATGGGAAATAAATTAGAGGTTTTAATTTTGAAAAAGCACCACATGATAATGATGCACATTTGGTTGGATGTTTCATATCTATATAATCTTATACTTGAAAGATCATACGAGACAAAAAGATATCATTCTATAGAAAATGTTATTAGGGATGTGGAATCAGGTTTCTAGAGTAAAAAATTTGTTACAAATGTTTTTTATTATCATTATTTTAAACTAGATTTTGTATTGATGAATATTTATTATGATTTAGAGGATTCTAATTTTATAATTTCTTTTCAAGAAGAATTAAATTAGTTTAATATAAATAATGTACTAATTTTACACATATTAATTCCCATATTATTGTAAAAATAAATATCTTTTGAAATAAGATTGATGAATATGAAAATATAGTGAAATATTTTATTATATTAGTTACTAAAGGATATTCTTAAGATAAGGAATTAATTTTGAATGATATTTTTTACTTATTGATATGTTAGAATCCATTAGGATATTATTTGATAATGTTTTTTATTATTTAAAATTATTTAAAATGGATGTCAAAACTTATTTACTAAATGGTCATATTTCTGAAGAAGTGTATGTTAGACAACCCCTTGTATTAAAAATAAAAAAATACAAAATATTATTTAAAATTACCTAAATATTTATACAATTGAATCCAAGACCATATATCTTAGAATTAATATTAGTAAGTTCCCTTTTGAGAAAAACAAATGAGAAAGGAAAGCCTTATCATAAATTGTTTATTATGAAACGTTTTAATGATATTTTTATTTTAGGAATTTATATTGATGATATTGTTTTTGGATCATCATGGGAAAAACTATTTAATGAATTTTTAGAATGGTTGAATTATAAATTTTATATGAGTATGATGGTGACATTAAAATATTTTCTTGTTTTACAAAACATTCAAAGAAATGACGGTGTTTTTTAATCAATATAAATATTTTAATAAATTAGTTATGATATTTAGTTTAGGAACATCTAGTAGTAAAAATACTCCCATGAGTAATACATGAAAATTAGATTTAGATAAATTTAGATAATCTATAGATATTAAAACCTATAGAGGCATGATTTGAAGTCTATTCTCTTTAATCACTTCTAAAATTGATTTAATGTTTTTAGTTTGAAATTTTGGTCGATATAAAAGTTACCCTAATAAATGTAAAATTAAATTAGTTAAAATCGTCATTATAAATGTTAAATGATATATGAATCATGGTTTATTTTAGCCTTATAAAAATAACAATGATTTATCAATATATTCACATTCTGATTCTTATGGATGAAAAATAGGAAAAAATATTAAATTATGTATGTTTCATTTACAAGGTAAATAATTTAATTCTTAGTCATCAATGAAAAAAAATCATTGGTCTTTCAACTGTAGAATATGAATATATAGTTGGGATGTCATGTTTTCCTCAATCATTATAAATTTGGAAAATACATTTTGATTCTGGATTATTTTAATAATAATATTATCTTTTTTATAATAATTCTATGATTTTCATTTCTAAAAATACCTAAAAACACTCTAGAACTAAATAAAATTTATGTAAAATTTCATTTTCCTATAGATAATGTTTGAAAAGGTAATATATTTTTAGTATTTATTAATCAAAATGTTAATATCTTTACTAAGACTATAAACATTAATAAGTTTTATAAAATATATTTTGAACATGGTATTATTGAGAATTAATTTTTTTGTTATATGAAATGAATTTATTGGGGGGGTTTGTGTCTTTAGATGATGTAGTTTTCATATTTAAAAGAACTTTTTAAAATCTAGAATTTGTTTTTTAGATTAATATGACATAATTTTTATATGTTTTTGTTTAATATATTACTATTTTAAGAATTATCATAATTTTTTACATATTTTTTCAATGTTTAAATTGATTATTATGAAATATAATATGTTAAAAAAATATTGGAATAAAGGTTTTCATTTAAAATCAAGGATATTTTTCTATCCAAAAAATAACTTATTTATATAGTCAAAATGGTGGGAAATTTTAAAAATTATACTTGGTATTGCAATTATCAAAACATGTAAAATTATAACTAGATCCTTGATCCACATTGTGAATTGATAATTAAAAAGATTTACTTGTTTTATTTTATTTCTTTTTTCAGTTTTAGTAATTTTTATTATGTATTGATTAAAGATTTCTTAATTAGATTAGATCATAATGTCTATTTTCTTTAAATTTATTTTAAATTTATGTTTTGGTTGGATATTTTATGTTCTAAATGTATTATATACAATTAATAGGATAAAAAGGTTGTTTGAGACCATAAAATAAATTTTTATGTGTTTCTTATTATTCCCACATATCCACTTCACGTAACCAATAATGACATGTAACTGATTGTCCTACATAGCCAATTTTACAGAATCAATTGTCTTTTTAACCATATCATGATATAAAAGAGTTCAAATTGAGAGATTATTATTGATTTGTAAAGATAATAAATTTATATAAATTAAATTATAAGAGATAATACTATTAATTAATCATTATCATGAAATAAATTAGCTTAGAATTCATTGCATGTTTTTATTCTGAATTCTTCCGTTTTCAATAACAAATTTTATACTTTATTTTTATGATATTCTAATATATAAGAGTCCAATAAATGGGATTCATGATTTTATGGAAATATAATGATACTATATAAATATAATTCAAATGGATATAAATATGATTCTTCTAGTTTGAATGTATATTTTAAAACCAAATTATTATAAAGAATACTACCTAAATTTTTGTATTATTTCTTTCATGAAAATGGGTATATGAAATGACTATAGGATTTTAGTTATGTAAAATTGGGTATGTTAAAAAATATGTGATTTATCTTATGTGAAATCAGTTTCATGAGTTTTCTTTATTTATATTAACCTATGTGAATCACCCGCAAGAACCCTATACGTGGCTTTTCTAATGTGGTTTGGTTAATTTCTCTCAGATATTTTAAAACCTGAAAATATGATCTGTTTTATGTAATAGTTTACATTTCAAATTGTTTTAGGTGTGCTATGGATATAATTTTTTTAAAATTTTTATTGTTAATTATTTTGAATCCATGTGAACTAGTTTTAAATCAGTTCAATATGAATTAAATGGGATTCTCATGGGATTAAGCTTGTATCCATATTCATGATGAATATTATAGAACATAAAATATTCATTTCAAAACAAAACTAATATGTGGAGTTAATTTTTATTATTATTAGGGAACTTACCATGTATGTTAATGTATATTATTTACTACTATATTATATTTTATAACATGTTCTGTGGTACATGTAGTGTTTTTTAATGAATATTGAGGATAAAATTAATAAATGATATATGTCTGAAACATCTTCTATGAAATAAAAATGAAGTTGTTTATTAAATATGCATGCATGACTATTGATTTGAGAAATAACAATGGAATTTTATTAAAGAGAAAAGAAAATATTATAAGGTAAATACAAACAAGAAACACCAAAAACATAAATAATGGTTAAGGTGAAAAGGAAAAAACCCAAAGCAGACAAACACCCATTAAAATAGGGTGGGCTCGGGGATGAAAGAAAAATAAACATAAATAGTCCACCGAGAATGAACCCAGTGACGCTCAACCCCTTCCTATGCGGCCTCCATTGCCACCGTTGAGGATCTTATTGATTCTGTAATTATCTCCACATACCAATTGTTTAGGTAGGATACAACATTTCTAGAGGGAAAAATAAATGCATAGGTCGAACTTAAATCGTTTAATCTTTTATTTTTGGAGAATTTCTTGCTACCACAAAATTTTTTATTTTAAGTGTTCATTCTATTTCTTGGGTTTTACTTTAATATATTATTTTTATGTGTTATTAATTATAATGGGTTATACTACCCTTTAAATAGTCTTATTCCAAGTAGTGAATCCTATATAGAAGTTAGGCATTGGTTTATATCTCTAGAAAAAATGACACGCTCTTTGGGTTATGCCTATAGGGGAAAATGTTGGATATTCATGACATGCTGCTAGGTAGAAAATAGAAGATTTGTTTTGGATTAATATAGTGGGGAAATGTATTTATAATTGGGTTGTGACTATATGCGGGAAAAAACATTGTAAGATTCCATTATATTGATTATAGTGGGTGTCATCTCTCTTAGTAAGTTTGAGGGGTGACTATTAGAGTATGATCATATAGATCTAATACACTATAAAAATATTATGCTATATTTTTAATTTCTTTCCTCTCAACTAACTTTAAAACTCCAATATAACTCATAATTTTTTAAAGGTCCAATTCACCCCCATTTGAATATTTTTTCAACTTAACTTTAGACTAAAAACATAATATAGGGAGTATATAATTTGATGGGGGAATAGATAAATATAAATAAGGTTATAATAAATTAAATTTAGTAAATTCAAAAACGAACATGTCATACATACCACACTAATCACCCACTCATATGACCATAAATATAAAAGTAAATAAATGAAATAGAAATACAATTAAAAGGCTTTACTGCCCACATTGAGTTTTACGACATACCTAGTCAACACATACATAATAAATCTTTTCTTCTCGATCTGTCTTATGCCTTATTCTATCCTATTTTGAAAACCAAATGAACAGCTAGTTGGGTACCCTAGGGTAATGGCAGCCATAGCATGGTGTGAGTGAAATAATCAGTAGGGAAGAACCAATGAGAGCCCTTACATTTCTAGTAAATGAAGTTCTGGTATATGTAAACTACTCATCAGGATAAAAAAATAATTTCTAATATACGAGAATAAATATATATAAAATTCATGAAATGTTTTTTGTCATGATGGTATTCTGATGAAATATTCTTATCCTAGACGAGATAAAAATTAATTTAGGGTGATATAATGAAACTATATTCTATCTTCTGGTATGGGATCCTAATCGACTATACCTTATTTATCATTGAATAGATATCTCGAAACCATATATCATGATTGTATCATTTTTTAAATATGTTTAAATTAGTTGAATCATTAAAAAGAGTTATATGGAATAACAGGTATGAGAATCTCAATCCACAATGCAGATTTCATTGTCCAACATCATAAACCATGTGGGTACGAAGCTTCATATCTCAAAACTCCAAAGTAATTGACAAAGAGTGATATTTAAAACATCCTAATCCAAGAGGACATGAAGAATCATGTCCAACAATTCCCAAATATTGATAATAAGTTCCATGTATAATAGTTTCAAATAAACTACAAGGAGTTTCATTTCTAACACCACTTAACTATTCCACAACAACTAAATTTCAATGTCTAAGAAGTTCAAAAAAAGAATAGGAGTTCCATTTACAACATGCTAAAAGGAGATAATCACTCATGATCAATTCATTAAACAAATCAAAAACCCCATCCCATATATTATTTTGGCAATACATTAATAGAATTTCCACCCTGATCATATAGAGGGTCCAACGAATTACTCAAGGACATCATCATCAGTCCCAAATAATATCATAAAAGGAGGTTCCAAAGAATCCTAAATTTCATCCAATATAATCCCTCAATGAGTAATTTTTACAATTATAATGAGACCTCCAGTAATAGTAACAATTAATCACATAACACCTATAGGATAGATCCCATGATTTAACACTTACAACCCCATAATTAAATCACATTACATTGGTCCCCACAACTGATTTCCACGAAGTATAACTATAAATAATATCTCCATTAAGAATAATTAAGTGAATACATAAATTAAGGAGTGATGGTGGCTAAATTCTTAAACCCACTACCACATCCATAGAACCTTGGGTTTACAAGTTTCTTATTTGTTATATGGGGACACCTGCTACAATATCTACCCAAACCCATACGCACTAAGGTGGGGATGGTCACCCACGTGGGTCCCCAATATCAAAACACCATATAGGAATTATACTTTGAATCCTAGAGGTCCATATATATGTGGAGGTATCCTTCATGGGATCCTATATATTAGTACCATGGTCTTGGGTAATCCCTGTAAGTACACAACTTTCAGATCCCATGACATCATGAAGATGGTATCACAAAATTTCTAGATACAGAGGGGCTTGTAAAAAAAGTAAACGGTTAGGAGATGGATCCTAAAATAATCTCAGTGCCAATGTCTCTCTGGGATGGCCCACACAACTAACCTAGTACTAGTGTACCAAAGGTTTTTCTACATAGGATTTTAAAAAGGATTAAATGTATTACCAAGTATAATATATCCTCTTAATATGCCTAGATACTAGTCAATGTCTCTATGAACTATGCCTCAACCACTATAGGCCACGTCATTATACTAGCGTTCATGAGTTGTTAGTGACCCCTAGCATTCATCTATTATAAGTATACAATTTATTTAATTAAATAACCATTTTTATGAATTAAAAATGATGTTTCAACATCTAAGAGAACCCAAGAATAAAATTACTACTATAAACATGCATAAATCCTCTAGGAATGGAAAAATAAACCACCTACATTTTATGAATCTTTCGATTGGTTTTTTTTTCAAGGTCTAGTAGTTACTGCCAAGGATCGTGAAAGATCATACGACATATAATGGGTATTGTATCGTAGAAAAACAATAAAAAGGAATATTAAAATTACATTATAATTAATTAATAAAACTCAACATTATATAAATGAATAAACAACCTGAATTACAATGTCATAATCCTAAAAACCTCACTGATCGATCTTGTTAAACCAGAACAATGATGTAACACTGGTTAATAAACAATAGCACTTATCCATCCTTGAATCGTATATAAGACCTTGAAAAAGTTTAAAAAACACTATATAATTCAATTTAAACATTAATGATTTAAAAATTCACTATGGAGATATACCTCAATGAAATATTATGCGACAAAGGGTTGATTTACTCCTAGTTATCCTCTTTATGGGAAGAGAGAAATCCCAATCACCTATATCTGATTACAATATTATATGGTTGACTAATGAATAAAACACAAGTCAGGGAAACAAAAAGAGAGATTAAGGTGAATAAAATCACAACCAATGATAATATATTTGAATATTTAAGTCTAGGATTCAAACACATTTGAAGAAATTAGATTCAGACCAAGAATGAGTAAAATCATCCATTGTGGAAGGGAGAGGGAGGAGGGAAAAATTGGAAAGGCTACTGGTTTAAATGTAAGGTAAAAGGTTTCAAAATATTTAATGATTCAAGGAGAATAATGGTAATTTTTCCTTTTAATGAGGCATAGAGATAGGCTACATGGTTAGGAACATCATCTTCACAACAATTTAAGATTCAGTATCTACACACCCACACCTTGTATAGTTACAATGCATGGTTAGAAAAACCATGTTCCAACCATGTGAGTCCCGATGAACCTATATACCCAAACACATGATTGTTTTGGACCTATCACATGGTTGGGGAAGCTATGTGCTTTTAAAAACATAGGATTCATGGTTAGGATACATGTTTAGAACCAACAATGTGCCCTAGATAAAATATTCCAACACTATGATTTTGGGTCCCACATCCTTTGGATGATTATGAAACCTCTGAGCCTCATTCCACTTCTAAAAACACAAATTTTTTGTATTCAAAGAGTAATAATTCCATTCAGAATTTGCTGTCAAGGTTTGACTTTAATTTTAATTGAAAATTTAAATTTATTCGGAAATTTATAACTCATATAACATGTGATCTTATATATACAGGCTTTGGCATAGATGCACCTAGGGAAAATAATATTGAAAATGGTTAGTTGATTATTTTTTAAATCTTCAATTAATGCATGTCAAATAAGCATTACCACACACCTATTTTGACACTCCCAATGGATGAGATTTGATTAATTTATATTGGGTTTATAAACTATTATGAGTAATTTAAATATACTTAGTTTGAAAAGAATAATAGAAAATGAAAATGGAAAACATAGATTGAAACCTAGAATATTTTCATTTTTGTTAGAAGGTTACAAAAATTAATACATACCTAGAATGATTTACATTATTATATAATTTTTACTCTAATTATTTATGCTTGATACTCACAATAATATTTCTAGATCTAATTAATGGATTGAACCAGAATAAATTATGTGAACAACAAATGTGGAATCCAATGTAATAACCTAACTAATTAGAAACCAAATGGGAAGTGATTTGGGAAGATGAACATCATGGAAATTATTTCCAAACTTTTTCAAGAAATGAATAATAATGTAAACCATGTTGAGATCCTTATCATTCCCTGGAAATAGAAAATTTCTATCATGTAATCTAGAATAAAAATTACAGATTCCCTTGGTGGGTCTTCTAATCCACATATGTATGATTAATTTATCAATTCTATAGAAAATATATTTTCCATTCTCTTCTTCTCAGAACACGAGCTAGTTTCTTTGGTTGTGTATCACTAAGAAGGTGAAGATGATCTATGGATGACTTTTATCAAGAATATAATGAAAGAGTAATAAATTGCATCCATTAAATGGAAAGAGTTTAAGAAGGTATTTTTAATAAGTATTTTTCTTAAACTCTCGACACTAAAATGGATTGGAAATTCCTATAATTGAAGTAGAAGTAGGAGGAATAAATTGGTATATATGAGGAGAATTTAACTAAAAATATAATGTATTTATTTTAATTTAACAACAAAGATGCATAAAAAATTGATTGATTTTTTAGTGTCTTAATTCCAATTACAAAAATGTAATCTCATATAAGATACTTTTATATCATTAAATAAAATTTTTGATGGTCCCTTAAGGAATATCTAGAGACTATTGAATTTAAATATCCTCATGGTTTTGGTGATAAGATGAGAAAGATGAAATTTTTATGAAATTATGATAACATAACACATGGTGGATGGAAAATTTATCTAACTTAATGCAGAAAATATGGAAATACCTATAGAAGAAATTTACTTAAGGGAACACCTAAATTTTTATGCCTGGAGAATAAGGTTATATATTAAATGAATATTGACTAGATATAAATAGGTCAATCAATGATGAAAATAAAGATCAACCTAATTCACCAATGACACTCCAATTATATAATTTCAACAGGTATGGAAATTATGAATATTATTGCACCATTACAAGGGTTAATGATGAAAATTGATTTCAAAAACATCCTAAGAAAATGGAAAAAGGGAAGGAATGTGCAATAAAAATTTCTAAATTGAATCACAAGAATGGAGCCTTTAAAGGTATACTTATTATCTAGTATATAAATGAAAATGCTGTATTTTATTTAGATATTACCCACACTTTTACATTTTACGGATCTACTAAGATTATCACATAACATACTCAATGATTAGGTATTGAATTATTGGTGAAAAAATACTAATGGTAGGATTATTGTATCTCATGTTGATAGATTTTATTTTATTGAAATTTATTGGAATATGTTTCTTAATAATGATATTATTCCGACTATACATAAATTTAATAATACTTTAGGAATGTTTATGCTCTCTCTATATAGTTTCCATAACAATTTTCAAGGAAGGTATGTCATATTCGATATTCTAAATCAACCGATGATAATCTATCGATGCAAAGATGTACCAAAAAATATTATTTTAATTACATTAATTATATAGATTTTACTACCTATTCATGAGGGGTATTTTTCTCAAATGGTTGGGTGATAAAATAAAATTTGAGGATATTCCTATTACTATGGAATATTTTAATGTATTTATTAAATATTATCCTAGTATTATTTTGAATCATGATGTTTTGTTTTTAGTATATCTTATACCTAGTTTTACACCTATTTCACAAACTCTTTATAGAATTTCAGCAATTAAGTTGTAGGAATTAATGAATATTCTCTAAGATAATATATAAAAAGGATTCATACAACCTAGTGAATCATAATGGGGTACAAAATTTTTTTAAGAAGAAATATGGGTCAATTTGTCTTTTCATTGATTATTGAAAACATAAAAAGATATCTTTCAAGAAAAAGTATTCCTCACCCTTTATTGATATATTTTTGGATCAAATTATTAATGATTTATAATTTTCAATGATTGAGATTTGATATATATATATACATATATATATATCATCAACTAAGGGTCCAAATCAAGGATATATTTCATGAAACCTTATGTATGAGGTATGTACCATATGAATTTATAGTGATTCTATTTGGAAAAACCAATTCTCATCATATAGTTCTGGATCAAAAGAAATAGGAATATAAAGATTACCATGATTAGTTTTTGGTAGTATTTATAGATGATATTATTATATATTGAAAGACAAAAGAAGATCCTAAAGATGATTTGGGGATTATGTTTAAGAACATAAGGAAAGAGAATTTGTATTAAATTTTTAGCTAGATTGAATTTTTACAATAGAATCTATCATTCATGGTTCGTATAATTAAAAGAATTGGGATATTGTTGGTTCCTTTGAATATATAATTTATCAAACAATGACCCAAACCAACCATAGTGATCGCGATCTATAATTTTCATTGATTTTTTAGACAATATGAAATACTTTTGTTAAATTTATCATGGCTATAAAATTTTCCATCTTTGTTTAATGGGAATGGATCCTAGTTCCTTTACGGAGAGGAATATGAAGAAAATGTAAACGGTCATAAGGGAAGGTTGGATAGTCCACCTATGATGAAACAATCCATAGTGGATGAAATTTTATGATATATAGTGATGCAATAAATAAGGGAATGTGATGTGTTATCATGTATAATTATATGGTAGTAGCGTATGCCTCTCTCTAATTGAAGGATAACAAACAGAATTACCTACTCATGATTTAGAGACAACATCGGTATTTTTCCCTTCAATATTTGGTTGAATTATCTTTATAGTGAAAGGTGTGATATATATACTAATAATAAAATCATTAATTATATATTTACATAGATGGAGAATAATATTAGTCAATGGAGATGGTTGGAGTTGATTAAATATTATGATTGCTGAATAAACTACCACCCTAGAAGAATGAAAAATGAGTATGATGCTTTGAGGCTGAAGGACCATACATATATGTCCATTGTTATAATTGAAAAATATGTAGTACTTATAGATTTATAGGGGATATAGTTTGAAATTATAAGAAACCAAGAAAAATAATATATTTGTCATGTGATTATTCCACAATCCATTCTTTGGATGATTAAGGAGGCACCAAAGAAAGATGTAGCTAAATTAAAGATGGTAAGGATTGTTATAGAATTAAACCATTGTCTTGATGGAATGATAATTTTTTTTAAATATATCTATGTCCCTTCAATACCGAAATTGAGGAATGAGGTATTGGTTGATGTACATATGTTTTCATTCTCTATCAATCCTAAAAGTATGAATAAGTATAAATATATAAAATATAATTTATGGTAAGATAATATGAAGAAATATATTATAGTGTATGTCTAATACACTGTAATTTTAGAATATATTTATATCTATTAAAATTTATGTGATTGATATCTTGTGATACATGAAACACAAAGCATAGAAAACTTTTATTTGATATAGAAATATTATTTTTAAATATAACCATTATAACATAGTCATTAGATTCGTTGGTATAAATAAAAGTGACCACATTATGAAATATATTCATAAGTTTTCCTAAAAAAAATTTATTGATGATTTCAATTTAAATAAGTACTCAATTTTAAAATTTACGAATGAAATAATATAAACTTAAGAACTGTTAATATTTAAAAGTATTTTTCCTAAAATTTGTTTATTTTATATACTATATTTTCACTTAAAATATAAATTTATAAATTTTAGAAATAAAATTTTATAAAAAAGTATATCATTTTTTAATTCAGTGTATTAAAAATATCATAGGGTTAATTTGTAGGACTTTTAAGAAATAATAGATTCTTTAATGAATAGTATGAAATATTGAATTTAAAAATAATGTACCTTTTTTGAAATAATCATGATATAAAAATTAATTGAAATTTTAAAAAATCATTTGATTTTAAAAATATATTTTTAATTATTATAATTAATTTTAAAATATAATATTGAACTTAGAAATATATGATTTGAAGTCCATTAGTGTTTGTATTCAAATAATGTTTTTTGGATCATCAATTTTAGTAAATTAATCAAAAGTTTTATTTTGGTTTTGGTTTGTTTTTGAAGTCAAATAAATCATATTTTATTTAACCTGATCCAATTAACTCAATACGTTTTAGTATTATACTATATTTTGGTATAAATACATTTTTATGCTTAACAAGGTTGTTTTTATAAAAACTCGATTCATTGCATTTTGAAAACATATGTTAAATCAAATTTCTAAAAAATTTATATTCTTAATCGTAGAAAATTAATTCCATATTTGGGATATTAATTTTAATATTAGGAAGTATTTTATATTTCATTTTTAGTCAGAATCAATAGTAATTGTGGTATGATTTTATCATCATGATAAAGGGTAAAATTGGTCAAACATGGTTCAAACTGTGAGATAATGTCTCAAAATTTCTAAAAAACATTACTTTATTTTATTTTTTGGGTTTATTACTACCAAAGAACTCATATATTCTGAAATATGTAAATTTGGGGTAACATTCTTTTGATTATGACATTTATTTTAATTTATGTTAATAAAAATTACTAAATGTCACGTTCTATCTCACTTATCATATTATCATGAGATGGATATAGTAAAAAATAATATATTAAGGAATATATATATGATAAAATTGATTAATAATAAAATATATTTATGATATTAATTTATTTTAATTTTTTTTGATGGTATAGTTTCATAAAACACTTACGTATAACACATGAAACACTTGTGAATGTGGGTGAAAAATCAAAAGTAAATTGTTTTAAAAATATGTAAACTAATTTTATAGATAATTTAGATTAATAATGATTTGTTGGATTAAAATGAAGGGAAATTAATTTTTTGAAATTTTAAAATTCAAACTTTTTTGTTATCACGATTCTTTTAAATTCAAATTATTTGAATATTATCAAAAATGACTTCATTGATATTTAATGTCAAACAGTATTTTACAAATTTATTTAAAAATATTATAAATATTATAATAGGAATAGTGTTTTTATAATGGTCTAAAATGTTATATGTGGTATATTTTTGAGCCACATAAAATTTTTAAAATTACTTTCAGGGCCATTAAAACCTTAATTTATATAAAAATTCCATTTTATTTTATATATAAAAAGGATATTTAATATAATATTATAAAATGAACATATGAATTCTAATTTTTCTCGAAACATATTTCTAAATAAATCTAAACACCTCACATGAAGTTTTCCAAAGTCCCATAGTGTGTGCATAAACCTCTCCTCTAAAGGCCTCATGACTAATCAAAAGGAAGATACTCTAAGAAGAGGCAGTTTTCCTTGTTTGAACGATTTCAAGATTATTTCATTTATAACCTCCTAAAAATATTATATAAACATAGTAACATAATTTCTTGAATATATATACTATAATTACATATTTTTATGTTAATGGTATGCCATTTTTTATTTCCTTTCATTATTACGAAAAAATGAAACATCATTCGTGCGTGTGTACGAACTATTGTCTCCATGAAGCGATGTATATTATTTTTCACCACTAACTCACAAAAATAGTTATTAATATGTATTAGTGGGTATATATTATGTATACGAAATAATTATTATTATGTAAATTTAAAATATTATTAATCATTTTACCATCCCATCTGTTAGAAAATGTTAATTACGTGTATGCATACATGTGGATGACAACCTCAACAAAGCTATGTGATTATTTTTTCATTTTATATTTAAATATATATAAATAAAGAAATTTTTGAAGAATATATATGATATATATGGTATATTAATTATTTTATAATGATAAATTATTATTTAAATTTCATTTTTTCAATTCATTGGAAAATGAAAACATTGTTGATGTTTTCGTACAGACTATCGTCTCTACAAAGTAATATAAATTTTTATTAATCACCATATCACATGGAACATTATTAAATTGAATATAATAAATAGATGTTATAGTTATTAAATCATTATGATTCTAGAACAATTAAAAAATTCATATTACCTAAACCATCAAACTAAAACATGCATGCCAAACCAAACAAATAACACCCAAATGTTGATTTTAAGAATGTATTGTTAATAAATGTGTGATTGGATATCATAAAAAATTGATATATATAAATATTAGTATTATTAAGTATCTATTAAATATTTATAACAATTATATATTGATTATACATGTTGTTTTAACGCGTATGATGAAATTTTGGACATGTGGTAAGAGTTTATCATATCACTTTTATTCATTCTATAAATATGCCATATTTGACACTTTTGTTTTGTATGGTGTGGTATTTTTACTTGTTTTAAAAAATACCTCAATGTAACATTAAATAATTTTCAAGAAGTAGGGATAATTTTGGTGGAAAATTTTGTGCTCTATGAAATTGGATGACGTGGTGCTGATGTGGCGCAGAAGGTTCTGATGTTGCTGGTAAATTCCTATAAATAGGCCTCTAAACCCTTGAGAAGAGGAGAGATACTCAACGAGAATATTAAAACTCTCGAATAGAAAATGATGTTTGTGAAGGTAGTGAGCTTTGTGTAGTTAAGTGAATTTTCAAAGGCATATTAAGCATTGTGAAAGGAAAGACATTTTTGCGGTCTATGCTGAACCTCACCAAAGAAGTGTACTTTTTGATGGCTAGTTTGATATTTGTGAAATAGCGAGATTCACAAAATGATATAAACATCAAGAAGTCTTGTTAGAGCTTTGAAAAATTTGGAGATTCACGAAGGCTTGTTTGAGCTTTGTGAAATTGGAAGCTTCATTAAGGCATTGTGATTTGGTAATGTGTTTTAAAAGGCATCACCCAGTGTTTAGTGGAAGGGTAACATTTATCATGTAGAATAGTGTATCATCACTAGGAAATATAAATATATTGTATGATGCATTCTTTCATTATAATGAAGAGACCAACATGTCTTTAAACTGTAAGTTGATCTTCTGAAGAAGCAGTGAGCACACTTCACTTGAGAGAGAAGTGAGATTTCAAATTGTGATTGGTGGTAGACCATGAGGGAATGCTATTCCACTCCAAACTTTGTAAATAGTATTGAGACTTAGTGGATTTGGTACATTGGAAAACACCATTTTTTCTCCTTGTAGATAGCCAAGTGAGGGTGAACCAAGTAAAAATATGTGTTCCTATGAGTTTTCATTCATGAATTACTTTGAAAAAATCATAATCGGACAAATATAGAAACAATAAGTTAAAAATTAACATTAAAGTGAAAAAAGGTGACCCTAGAAAAAAAAAGGTCAATATCCAGTGGGGTAGGAATAATTATTGAAAATAATATTCATACCATGATTCACCAACCTCTCAGGATATCTAGTCCCTTTTTGAACCTAAAAATTTGTATCAAAGAGATGTTTCTATTGTTTTCTCTTACTTGGATTAATTTATTTTTGAGGCCAATGATTCAGTTTGATATTATATTTGTGTGCCATAGGAAATGAAAGAACATAAATGAATAATTAAAAGTCTGGTGGTATTAATCAAAGTGGAGGTTTCTAGGGAAAGAGTGTGATTCAGTTTAATGCATCAAGTTGTGAACAGAATAATGATTTAGATAAATCCTATAGTGAAAATAATTACTCATTCAATTATGTATAAGGAATGAGAAAAGAACTTGATATTCCAATTGATGATGGGACTACTGATAATGAAGAAATTTCAGGAAGACCTGAAGTGAAAGCTATCCACAAAACAAAGGAATTAGATCAAAAATTTGCTGAAGATATTAAATCTAAGGATATTCATATCCATGTACTAGATATTGAGTGCAACAAGTTAAGAGGTTTAAATAAAAGGTTTATTGATGTGGCTACTAATATGAGGGAGAATATTGATTCCCAATAAAAGGAACTACAAAATATGTCTACATAGAGATAAAAAAACAATGCTGGTGAAAATAAAGAGAATAATAATTCAGATAAAATTCCAAATATGAAATATAGAAATTCAGATCTTGCTATAAAGTTGTCTAAACTAGTTTAGAAGAACTAAAGGGTATAACAAGATAATGGATGTTGTTTTGATTCCTCTATTAAGGAAAACATTGAAGATAATGGAGGAAACTGACATGATGGTTAAGCTCAAAAGTGAATTGGAGGATGAGATGAGTAGAGGGAAGAATCCCGATAGGTAACATAATAATCAACATTAATCAAGGGAAATTAAGATTAAACAATTGAGTTAAGAGATGAAATTAATGAAGAAATAAATAAATAAATCTAATACCAAAGGCAATCCCAAGTTAAAGGATGCTCAACAATTACTATTTTATTATCCTATAAGAATTTATGATGAAATGAAAAGAAAATATGTTACATCATTGTAGATAAATGAAAGTATTATCTCATCACAAAGGCCAACTAGTTTTGGTAATACTTGTATTGGATATAATATACCCTCTCCCTTTCATGCGAGGAAATGATCTTTGAATAGTTCCAGAAATAGAAAACTCTAAGTGGGAGCTAAAGATATAACTAAACATTTTTTGGAAGTAATGATATCATTTCCTATTTCTATGGGATGCATGGTCAAACATCATGTATTTTTTACGAGGCTTTGGAATATATTTCATGATGTGAAGGAAGAATATTTCTAAATTAGAGAATAAGAAGAAGCTTCGTAGAATATCTAAAATGAAATCCAATTTGAAGAAAGAATACATCAGATGCTATTGTTGTAGAAGAAATTTAAATAATATAAGTATATGTCAAGAAGAACATTATCTCAATATTAGAAAACAAATAATGCTTAATAAACATATCAACCAAGAAAAAATTACACGAGTAATGTTTTTAATGGGATCTATTTTATATGTTATTATTATGGAAATTTAGTAAGATATTGTAGTTGGATGATAGTGTGGAAGGAAAAGGAACTTGAAAGAAGACCCCAAACATTGGAACTGTATAAAAAAAGTTCAATATTGGAAGATAATAAGATACGTTAAAAAATATGTTTATAGCCTTAGGGGAATCATAAGTAACTCATGAAAACGTGTATCAATAAACTAATTTGATAAATTCACAACAACAATTTGGGAAATAATGTGAACAAACCTGGATGAAAAATGGAGGAGGTACTCCAGCTGCATGTTAGAAGAATTTACATCCAGTAAAGAAACCAATAGTAGTAAAAAAATATGAGGATACTCGAATAACTGATAAATGAAAAATGAATGAATAACATATCCACAATTTCATGTGTCTCACAAGAAGAGATGTGAAATAAGGGGAAATATCCCTTTAATAGAGGCATACGAAAAGGAATATGAACAGTGGAGAGATTCTTGCTTAGATAAAGATCCATGAGATATGTAATTCGAGTGAAACCTTGATGAATGGTATTTTCTGTAGTGGGTATGAACCCTAAATTGAGAGAAATTTCAAACCCACATAACCTAAATATTAACAGAAGACTCATAATGTGGGTGAAGAATGTTTTGTAATATAGTCAGAACCATTGAGGTTGTATCGGAAGTTGGAAAAATAACATAAAGAGTACAATGTTCTGGAATAAAGCATCTTGGGTTTGATCTAATTGGATCAACCACAATTCTCTTATTAATGATTCTAGGGAATACCCTCTCCCTATTTATCTAAATTCAATTAACTGATGTTCAAGTGTTTTAGGTTTTTGGGGAGATACAATCTAAGGAGAAGTCACATTAGAAGATGAAATATGGCGACATAATGATCTTGGAAATGAAAAAATGATTCAAACTATTTACAAGAGTTGAAGATTAAAGGTATTAATTGAGTGAAAATGATAGTGATGGATTTATTAACATTATCTCTTGTTTCCTACACCAGGTTCCAACACAGTAGGATTATAATTTTTTTGATGGATCATTTCTAAGTGGTGAATTCACCCAATGATAATCTCATTGATGGTAGATAAAACTATTTATACTAACAATATAGTATCATATAACTATTTTCAAAATTCCTTGAAGATGTGAGAGTATGTTGTAAATGGTTCAACAAGAGGTTATGCAAGTAGTCACAAACAATGGTGTCACTATAGTGGAGATGATTAGAATCTTCAACAACACCGTAAAAAATATATGATTATATTGAAAAAGTGGTTAGCAACTGAATGGGAGTTGAACTATAAAATGATGATTCCTAAGAATAATCCGAAGATAAGAAAGACAAGAATAAGGTAGTGTATGCACTGAGACCATGGATAATAACTAAAATTTATAGATAGAACATAATTGGTGAACAAACATCAACAATGAATACAATGAGGATGATGACTTTGTGAAAAGAAATGTATTTATCATAGGTGAAACAAGTAGTGAATGGATCTTTATTTCTAAATATAAATAATCCATGGAGGTTCTAGGACTATTTCCCATAGAAAATTTAAATATGATAAAAATATGGTTTCTACGAGGAGAAAATTATCAAATGATGATGATGGAAAGGAATTTAATATCACAGAATATAGGAAAAACATTGAAAGTATACTAAACGTGAAACCAAGAATACCTGATATGGTTTTTTCAAAATGCCAAGTAGTGAGATATCAAAACAGTCCTAAGGAAAGACACATTCTTGCAGTGAGAAGAATACTTAGGAATATCAAGTGTACAGACTAATTTAGTTGAATGTATAACTAAAAAAACTCATCCAGAGTTATTGGGATATACTTATGCCGATTGAGACTATTCATCATATGATAAGAAATCAACGTCAAGAGGAGCTTTCTATCTTGTAGGATTGTGTATTTTTTGGTTAAGAATGAAACAATATTTCATTTCATTGAGAACCTTATATGATGAATACATTTTAGCCACTCAAGATTGCACACAATTATTATGGATGAAGTAGAAACTTGATTACATGAGATTTGATGTGATGTATCTGATCAGAATCTAATGTGAAAATTCTAGTTTTATAAATCTTATAAAAAATACTTCCATCACACTAGGACATAGAACATTGAAATTAAGTAGAATTTCATCAAGGATAAGGTGAAGTAAGGGCTAGTGAAGTTAGAGTATGTGCAAGCAGAATTATAGGTTGCAGACATTATGATAAAGGCCTTACCCAATTATGGAATTTAGATGAATGGACTGGTTCTCGTTGTTTAGTTAACTCCCCACACTTGGAAAAGAGCGGATGTGGAACCACCTCTCCCCGAGGTTTGTTGTGTTTTCTCCAAATGTCCTAATATGTGTTCTTTATGTTGTTGTAGACAAAAAATAAATGACCTTTGGGTTCATTGAAAGTGGGGTAGAAATTGTGGAAAAATAAGTAAAAAATGATTAATTCAATACACTACCTATGGAGAAGATGATAAGTGAAGCATTTAAATAGGGAGACTTAAGCAAGACAGTTGGAGAAGCTGATATGGGGAGTGATATGATAAGATTTCTTGATGTTATAGGGAAACGTTCAGAGTTTAGCTTGGACAATATGAAACATTCCAACACACGAGAACCTATATAGTGAAGTGGGGGAAGGGGTATTAAATCTGATAATGCTGGATGTGATTGATAAAAGAATATATATCAGGACATCTGATGTTTGTGATGAAATCATTTTATTGGTTTCAAGAATTGGTGTCACGAATAAAGTGTTTCATTGATGAACTCTTCATTATACTATTGTTTGCCATGTTGTGCATTATTTATGGGGTCTTAGATTATGTGATTAGAGAATTGTTAATCACTATCAGAATTGTATGAAGATAATATTGACTGAAGATGGATAATTCTATAAAGAGGTGTCATTTTATGAAAGAGTTTTCAACAAACACAAAGTGGTAGATTTTTTGTGATAATCCCTTAAAATAACATTGAAACATTTTTGGGTAGGTTATGTTTGTTGAAAATATGGGGTTTCATGGTGATTTTTCTAGTTCCAAATATATTATTGGAAACCTCTATTGAAAAATAACCATGACATTGGAAAGAAAGATATGGAAGTAATATAAAAAATAAATGATACAAGGTGGCTCCATCTTACAGTGTTTTCCAAATTTTTGTGGTCCAATATTTGGAGTTTAGTGAGCATCATAAAACTTGGATTTCATTGAATATATCATCATAATATGGAATATTCATTAGTTTCTAAAAGATGGTATTCTTAAAGATTTTTTCTGAAAGGATCATCGAATTCTGACAATGATTTTTTCAATTATAGTATGAATTCGAATGGAAGATGTGAACAGAATATTGAGAGGATAATCATGGAAGTGAAAATTATTTGATGGAATGCCTTGTGATTATGATGATCTTTTCAATTTGGAAAATATTCGTGGTGCTTTGAAAAATATAGAGAATATCAGAAGAAAATTTGAAGCTCTGTGAAATGGGATGACACGGAACTGACGTGGCATATAAGGTTCTAGATTCGGTGAGAAAATATTATAAATAGGGCTTTACACCCTCTAAAAGTGTAGAGATACTCAAAAGAATATTAAAGCTGTCTAAGTGTGAATGATGTTCATAAAGGAAGTGAGTTCTGTAGATTTAAGGGAATTCAAAAAGGCTAATTGATCATTGAAAATTGAAGGATCTTCATAGTGGCTAATTTGTGCCTCTCAAAATTAATTTAATTTTCAATGGCTAGTTTGAAATTTTTGAATAATGAGCTTCATGAAAAGAAAGGAAGTTTGCGAAGGATTGTTTGAGATTTGAGAAATTGGGATATTTTTAAAGGCTTTTTTGAGATTTGTGTAATTGGGATCTTGTAGGAGGTAGGGTATTTTGAGAAATTGTTTTAAAAGGTATATCCCAGTGTCAATGGAAAAGTGTTATTTATTAGGGGTGAAAGTGGTCTATCAATAGAGTATCTACATAAAATAGAGGATGCATTAATTAGTAATAATAAAGATCCCAACTGGTCGATAATGTTTTAATGGAAATTATGAATGAGTGATCACACTTTAGTTGAGAGAGAAGTGAGCTTTGAAATTTTTATTGTTTATAAACTAATAGTTATAGTGGGTACTCTCAATAAAATTTAAACAATATTGAACATTAGTGGATTTGGTACATCGACACGCCTCTGTTGTTTATTTCTTAGACATATCCCAGTGAGGGCGAAAAAAGTAAATATTTTTGTGAATGTGAGTTTTATTTATTGTATTACATTCAATGATTCATAATCAAAAAAATATGGAAATAATAAGATCATCATTTACACATTAGTGTTAAAAAAATTGACCCTTTTAATAAATAAGTCAAGATCTAGTGGGGAAGGAATAATTATCAAAAATAATATATATACCATGATTCACCCCCCCCCCCCTTCATGGTATCTAGGCCCATTTTGGACCTAACAATACTTCCTTTGTTTTTATCAAAAATTTATGATGATAATGGTATTTATAAATCCATATCATGCAATATATTTGATGGCCATTAATTTCATGAGATATAAATATTGTAATGGTTTCCTAATCTCAATTTCCCTTCATTGATATATAGTCTATATTCATGAAATTATTATTTTTCTAGCATATATACTACCGATGATTAAATTCTATGGTTATTTTCATAAAAAAATAATTTTTTAAAATCCATCAATGGTTCTCTCTTTCATGAGTTTTTAAATCATTGTTTCCCAAATTTATACGATTTTAAATTATAAACTTATTTTTAATCGTGATTATTAGTGATTAATTTTTTTAGGAAAATTATTTTATATCTATCTTAAGCCTTATACACTTTCATATAATTTCATTATTTCTAAATTTTCATATTTTTCAATAATTTCACTTATCTATTACTTATATAAACAAAAATAATTATTTTAGGGAAAACTAACATTATTTCTCCTTTTTAGTTTGGAATTCTTCACTTAAATATTCGCATTCTTCAAAACTATTTTATTGATGTTCTTGCCTAAATTTATATTATGAATAATGGTATATTTTTATTTAATTTTTATTTATTTATAATGGATTAAAAATAATCATATCTGAATTTTTCAGTGACGAACTTTTGATTTTTTACAAAATTAAGAAAATAATGTTTTTTATCATTTTTAGATCAACCTCATTTTCCCACCATCATTTTCAATATTCATTATCAATATTCCTTTACATGATTTCATGGTTTAATAAAAAAAATATTATTCCCATTATTCTAGTAATATTTATTTTTAAAATGTAAAAAAAATATAAGGTTCTCTTCTCTTGTGATTCAAGGAATATTTAAAATAAGTTTAAAAAATGATTTTTCATATATTTCTACATACGTTATTGAATATTAATCTTCATTTGGGATATTCTCAATGATAACATCCACTTTATTTCTCTATATGAATTATGAAGATGATTTTTTAATAATGTTTTCATGAAACACATTTTTCTCAAGGGTTTACTAATATATTATGAATGATGAAGGTTTTTATGATCTTTTGTCACACATATGTATAATTTTCATTATATAATGTACATTACTTTAATTATTTATCCCTATAATTTTTTGGTAAATATTATTTATCATGAGATAATATGATGGGAATTGGGAGTGAAATAAATCCACTACGGGACTCTATCCACTGTCATAGTATTGGAAGTGAGACTTGACTAAGGAAATGAAAGAAATGTGGAGTAAAGCCTATCCTTTATGGGACACATTCCCTAATAACAGTATTATATATAATACTTTACTAGGAAAATGATTTTAGATTCTTATATTAATTCTAGAAGACATATGTATTATTTTTATGTTATTCTCTCATTGTTCTTGATTAAATATTGATGATTTTAAACTATTATGACTCATTTATTTTTTTATGAAAAACAATTCCTTGATGACATTTGATTTGATATTTATGACTTTGGGTAGGACCCTTATGTACCATGATTATGTTATCAAACTCGTATGATTATCTTATGTTCACTTATGATCATCGATAGATATCTCCTCTATTTACCCATAATGAGCTTCTGATGTCACTTTTTTTATAGTTCCTTTTCCCTGGGTTATAAATAATAGCTTTAAGTATAATATGTCAAAGAAGGGTATTATGTAAGAAGAAGTTTTTTGGATATATTGAAGATATTTTTGGAAATAAGTTGTTTATAAACCTAGTCTTCAATGACATGAAACCTTTACGGTTTTTGAGAATGTATTATTATAATTCTGTTGAATATTTTTCTAAAATAAATAATATTTATGTAAATGATTCTTGAGCGTACTAATATTGTATAAATGTTGGGTTTAGTTATATTTATATATTATTATATGAGGAAGGAATGGTTGAAACTGAGAACAACGTATGATAAACCAAATTGATATATGATGAAACTAAAGTGTCCTTGGTTGATAAGAAGGTGTCATAATATAGGATATATTTGGATTGATTTTTATAATCATATGATTTATCACCTTGATTATTTATACGCACATTATGATTTTTGTTTTTAGTCAACTCATATACCTGGAAAGAACCAAATAAAAAATGGGTGTGAAGGACAATGGATGGGTTTTAAAATTGAGAAACTGAATAAGATAAGATATACAATAAATTGTGTGGTTTTCATGAATAACAAAATATCTTGAATTTTGATTAATAAACTACAACTGTGTGAAATTCATAAGGAAGAAATAAGATAATAATTTTTTTATGATTTTTTTGGGGATAAAGATCATGAAGGTAAAAGGAATCAACTTTCTACACATCTAGAATGGGGGAAGAGGCATTGTAATGAAATGGATTGCCCCAATAGATGTAATAATACTCAAACTGACTTGAGACTAACTTGATCTAATAATCTTCAGAGGATGATAAGAATCATATACATAATATAGAATCATTATGGGATGATTTTTACTAGGGAAAATATATTTAAACCACAAAAAAATCTACCATAATTTTGAAATGACTCGTAATTACATTATACATCCACAGAAAAATCATACATATAAAAAGTAAATAAAAAGAAAGTTGATGTTAAAAAATATGGAAATAAAATTTCATCTCACACTATAAACTCCCTATCCTATAGAAATTACCAATAATAGTTCTTAGTCTTGGACACCAGAATATCACTGCACCTCTAGCCATAGAAAGCAGAAGAAAGGCATGCATGGTTGATGTGAGCTAAACCCTAAAACTAAAAATCTTACAAACCTGATCAATTGAACCCCTATGATCCAATTTCACTCACCATACAAACCTTGAAACACATTCCGAGAGACCAGTATTAAACCATCAAAATGACACTTGATCTATTAACATGGAGAGATGCATGTAGGGTGTGAGCATGATAGACCAAAAACAAAATCACCATAGAGTCCATGCATTTGATTTTACAAAATAAATGAAAAAATATAGTTTGAAAAATATTTTCAAAATAAATTTATTTTATTTACAAAATAATAAAATATCATGATCAACCATTTTTTAAAACACTCTTTTAATTAATAGAGAATCCAAATTACTAATGAAAAATACCCATGTGAAACATCATATAAAAATTTACCTTTTATTTTATCTCCATAATAATTTAATGAGAATAACCCAATGTAATAGAGAAAAAATAAAAATAAATAAACAGGACCAAATAAAACTAAAGTGTAAACAAGGTAATTAAAAAAAGATCAAAAATTAATAAACAATAATAATGATATGTGGACACCAGAGAAGATTAATCGAAGACATGTATGTTGAGTTTTAACCTAGATTTTCCAAAATTAATCTGGTATCACTTTCGGGTAATGTAGGTTTGTTTATCTGAATAGCCAAACCAATCCTTGGGGACTCTCAAGGAAACATATAAAGTGGAACCTAACTAGAATCATGTTTAAGACTAGTGATCACCCTCCTCATACTAACCTACACATGGTGTTCCATGTTTCAACCGCAAAACAAATCTACAATTTGATCACCATCCTTGAAATAATACATTGCATAATAAACAATAAAACTAAAACTCATTCCTTCATTCAAAAATATATTTTGAAGATCCATTTAATGAAAAATAATTTTTCAATGTAGTTACAAATACATTTTATAAACTCAATCCCGAATTAAAATAAACGACAAAATAATTTAAAAACTCCAATTTCTAAAAACATTTCAAATTTAAACCCAAAAATCCATTATATACTTCAAATTTCCCTATTTTTAAATTTTTATACACATATAAGTTTAATATATATAAATATATATCTCAATGTAAATATCTATATTGTATTACAAGTATATGTATATATGTTGATATATATATACCCCCAAAAATATTTATATAACCACCATGTATAATATAAAATATTCCAAACATTGATCATAGGTGATTTGTACTAGAGAAACCTTGTAAAGAATGTTATAATTCCTTCAATAAGAGGATACAACTAATATTAATAATTTAACATATACATAATCTATTTAAATTTTTTAAATAACCTCATCTAAATTTAGAACACCCAATTCCTTTTCCATGATCATCATAAATATTTTACCATTTAAAAATAATTTACTTATTTAAGGTATATAAAAAGAACGAAAAAAAACTAAGACTGTATAGAAAATTTGGATTTTCATACAAAGCTATTACATATTTTTAGAGGAATATTCAACAAATTACTCTAACTCACATCTAAGGACCATAATAGTTTAGTGTCTTTGGTGACTACGTACACAATATTCTAATTTAGATAATGGTCTTTAACATATCCCACAAATTTCACCCCCTTTAGTACTCTTCACAAACATACACTAATCAAAACCCTTATTCCTAAAATTTGGAAAATATTTATAACAAATAGTGATCTCATATGATTAGTATGTGTAAAAAGGGAGATACATAAACATAACATGAACCTATGGTTATAATAACATGAGCCTAATATTTGAAAAACACACCCTCCATATCAATGATCATAATATTGATTCATATCATAAACATTGCAGGTCATAATACATGTACCAACAAGAATAACATATTATGATCTAGTAGAGAATAAAATTTTAATAAGACATATATTTTTGGTATAAATATAAGAATAGAAAATCATATTTCAAGGATACCCACTAAGACATTCATAACATGTTAGGATTAAGATTACCACCTGTGTACCTACTTTAGGCTTGGGATAACCAATAATGTACTATATTTTTTGTCATGGTATAACCAATCATGAACCCTAATTTTTGGGATTTGGTTAACTACATGTATTCCTTCTAATCTCATATTATATTAATTAGTACCCAATGCATTTGCGGGAGATATAGGTCCCACATGATACATAATGAAAATTATACATATGTGTTTCATTATATCATTAAAAATTCATAATATCATATCACATGATATTAAATAGGTTTCATAATCATTTTATCATATCAGAACATTCGAAAAATAGATAACATTTATAATCATTTCATCATTTCATCACAACATAACCAGTGAAAAAGAATTGGGATTCGTAATAATTTTATCATCGTATAAACTATGGGAGAGAAATGGGTTTCATAAATATATTTTTATCATTAAAAAATAATATAGGGAATAATAGTGGTATCATTTGTTTATATCCCCAATAAATAGTAGTTACATCAAAGGATTTCGTCTTAGACAAAAAATTATTTTGAAAGATAAATCACTTGGCACATTTCATGATGAAGATTAATTTTCCTTGAAAATAATTTCTTAAAAAATATATCTTTTTGGAAATAATTTTCTTTGAAAATAAACATGAAAACATATAAAGGGTTATATTAAAATAATTTAAAATTTTTCTTAATGAAATTATTCTCTTTACATTGAAAATAATTTTTAAAAACACAAAAAAATTTCAAAATGTATTTCCTTATGTATTAATTTATTTAAGATATAAAAATATGCCAAATATTAAGGGAAATTTTTCTCTAGAAATAAATATGAGACAATTTATGGGATTATTTAAATAATTGAGCATACAAGATAATAGTAACACACTATTCATGTTTTACATGTTAAAAACAAAGAGTTTTTGTAAATTTTCAGCAAAATGAAAAGAACCACTTTTTGGAAAATGACATGAATATTCCTTTTATTTTTTTCAAAAATTTAATAATCGATAAATATTTTTTTAATAAAACATTTAATAAACGTTAAAAAATTGAAAACATTTTGTGACAAACTGGTCTTAGAATAAAGATGAGTTTTAATAAAAAATAATAGCTTTCTTAAAACAATTTTTTTAAATACTGAGTGCATGAAGAGATGAAAATGAGGGGGAAAATATTATATCTTTTCCTAAACATAGTAAAATAAATTCTTGAGTATGATGAGATATCGATCATAAAATGATTTCATCGGAAACATAGTCATAAAAATCCTGATAAACGATGAGATTGCATGTTATATTTTTTACCGCTTTGGTAAATTTAAACCATAAGACACATAAAAAATTTAAATTAAAAGAAATATAAATGTCATGAGTATTGATAAATATGGGATATTATATTTCAATTGGGATGAATGTTCACCTCATAAATGATGATAGTTTTCTAACATAAGCATAGGTCTCAATGAAGGAAAATAGAGACAAAAATCCCCTTATCAATTTGTTAACATTTGAACTGTAAACTCAATAAATGAGAGATAATAAAAATTATGTGTAAGTAAAAATAATTTTAAGTATAATAATAAATAAATATTTTCATCTATATTATATATAAACCACATAAAATTAACACATGGTAGATATGGAATGTGTCACACAGATATATAAACCTGAGATGGAAATATTTTACCTCTTTGGTAATCTTTTGGGTCATAAATCCCAATAAATAATAATATTAAATAAAACGTTAAATATCATTAAAATAAATTTATTAATTATATAACATGACAAATATTAATTATACACACCACACAAAAGAAATAAGTGAAAAATTTGTACATATATCCCAAAAATATAAGAGATACTAGGAATATTTTTCATTAAGCCTTAAAAATCATCGAACATGTTCAAAAATATTCTATAATAAATATAAGTTTATTATAAATATATTAAGGAAAAATATTTTTGTATATAATACCTAATATTATTTTTATACTGTTTTATTTCACATTTATTAACAATTACATGTTAATGATACATTTCAGTTAAAAATGACTTTGTTTTTCATATATGTTCAAATTTTTTAGATTTTCCCATATTCATTTGATCATGATTTAATCATAAAAATAATTTTAACAATGATATAAATATCATATATATTAAATATAGTTTTATTTTTACTAATACATAAACATCAGTGATATAAAATGAAAGACGCTCTTTATAGAGATGGAGGTCGTACAAATGCATGATAATTGTTTCCATTTATTTTTTAGACTGAAATAAATAAAGTTAAATGATATATTATCATTCTAGAATCAGTTTTATTTGATATATATAATATATTTTCATTAAACCCATCCTTATTTTCTTCTATGTGAAGTAGGAATGAATCATATCGCTTCGTGAGGTAGTAGTCTTCCGTACACACAAGCAACATTATCATATTCCTAAAAAATGGAAAACATAAAGGTATATATGATATAATTGTTAAATAAGAATAATAATATCATTAATATCATATATAGATAATAAATCTATAATTATTTCTAATAATTAGAGGTGGTAATAAAAAATCGAATGACATCAGTTTTCCAGGAGGTAGTCTATGGTACACATGAATGATGATTTCAAAACCAATTTAATGGAAGTGGATATTATTATATGTGAAAACATAACATAAAAATATAATTATATTGTATATAAATAAATTTTTATATCATAATGGAATAAAAATAATTTCAGGAGTGGGTTGAATAATTAAAACAAAAGTGCTCATTGATGACCATTACCTATTATTTGGATATTCTCCATAGATTTACACAAAAATCATTCCTATGTGATATTTATATAAAAATAATGATTATATAGTGATATTATGGATTTTTTTATGCGATTTGGGTTGGTATTTTTTGAAATAAAATTGGTTTAAGGTGGGTGTAAGATAGAAGAGGGTGTGGCCTTCTATATGTGAGGTGAGTGGAAGACTTTTATCGTTTGAAAAATAAATAATTCAACCCTTATTTTTCATGTACTTAGGATCCATATTGGATTATTCTAGAGAATATAAGGGTTATGGTTAAAATTTGTAAATATAATTTGTGTTTTACATTTTTTATGTCATTTTATCATTTACCTTTTTAGTTTAACCCCAAGTAAATCCATTTTTACCTTAATTATGATAATTACTTTTTTTGTTTTTACAATTCAATTCGGTCAAAAATTAATTTAATATTATATATAAAATAAATTATTTTCTAAAAGAAATTAATTACTTTTGGAAAATTAAATTCACATTATTAGGAAATTTAAATTTAAAATAAATCTCGAAGATGCGATGAGAAAACTGGTTTTTAAAGAGAAATTATTAAAATATTTACAGTGTTTTCATATCGAAATTCAACCTGAAACTGTTTCTAATAAATTAAATTATATTAATGGATTTATAATATAAATAATTCCACATAAAATATTAATATATAATTGATCTTTATAAATAATTTAAATGAAAAGTTGGTTTTTAATTTAATTCTCGTATTTTCAATATTTATCAAAAAAATGAAACTTTTTAGAAAAATCCCAAAAATTTAACCTAAGTTAATTTTGATATTATGATTTATAAAAATGAATTTTATTTTATCAATTTCATTTTTCTAAAATTATCAAAAAATAATTTCGTTATTGTTCACAAAAATAGAATATGTTTTAGAAATTATTATTTTTGAAACATATAAACACTTTTCCAAAAAATTATGTATTTTATTACCAATATGAATTATTTATTTAATATCAAATATAATTAATATTTATTAAGTTGTTATTACTATTCATATCTTTATGTTTAATGGATAGTTTATAAAAAATCGCATTTAAATAACTATATTAGTAATATATTTGGTTTTTTTAAAATTCAATGCCATGTGTAAGACATGTTAACCCAATGTTGCATGTTGAGGATCTTAAATTGGTGTTTTATGTAACCTAATATATTAATTAAAATGATTTTATTAAAAACAATACTTAAAAACATGGGATGTTACATTCTATCCCCTTAAATTGAATTTCTCTCTCAAAATTCATTAGTTTGGACCATCAACTGAGGTAAATTACGACCATTTTTTCATCAGGTTCCAATGTGAATTCATTAAATTGGTTGTTTTCCCAAAGAAACACCAACTACTGGAGTGGCCATGTTTTTTAGAGATTTATCTATTATATCCAAAATCTATATTGATTTTTTCTCATAAAAAATATCATTCTCTAGTGGCGTGACCTTTGAGTTCAGAATATGTGATATATCTTGTAATTACTTCCTATAGAGTGATACATGTAACACATCATGAACATCAAGTAAGATTGGTGGAAACTCCAAATGATAAGAAAATATCCTGATATGGTCATGTATTTTAATAGGAACAATTTATCTATGTCTTATCTTTCCCTTCATTTTTCCATGGATAAATTTTTAGAAAGACCTTATTACCAACATCAAATTATATATCTCAATGACAATTATCATTATAAAAATTCATCAACTTTGAGAATTTCTTACATGTTTCTCAATTTCTATATTCTTCTCTTACATCTCCTCATATTTCTCAGGTCGCAACCGTTTAATTTATACAATATCATTCTAGTACATTGGAGATCTATGCTTATTTCAATAAAGTGATTCATAAGGATCCATCTAAATGCTCAAGTGAAAGCTATTATTGTAAGAGAAATCAACATGAGTAAGGTTTTTTATCCCAAACACCTCTAAAATACATAGGACAAGATCATATCTTATCCTCCGGGGTTGAAATATTCTCTCAAACTAAGCATCTATTAGAAGATGACATTCAGTTATGAAAATAAAATTTGTATTAAGAGATTGTTGAAGGATTTGAAAAAACCTCAAGGTAAAATCCAGATTCTGATAAAAAACAATTGAAGTTGGTACTTCATGTATCCTTAAAACTTTTGTAATTTTTATTCTTGAAATCATATCCAAATAAAAAATTTCTCTAATATAAATTAAGTGTGTTGATATTGCATGGGGATCCACTATAACCCATAATTATATTAACATCAATGAAAAGATAAACCCTATAGGTTCCAATATTATTAATTATATGTCCAAACAAATATCAAATTAATTCTTCCTGAAATTAAATATCTAATATATAAAAAACCAGATGGATTCATTTTCATAAATGTCTCTTCAAAAATCCATAATTGTGATAAACTCCCATCAAATAAAACCTCAAAATGGGTGTCAATGAATTTGAACCTATGGTAAATATTAAACTCATAAACCAATGATGGTATCCATAATAGTTAATTTTATCATACCAGGAGAAAAATATTCTCCCAAAATAAAATTCACCCATTATTCCTTAAATAGTATCTCATTATATATATATAACTTTTTATTAGATTCTTGGGTTTAAATTTATATTGAAAGAGTATAAAATTTGCTTTCATTATTCAAGAATTAATATAGAGGGAGATTATTACGTGAAATTTCACTAAAGTATTAATAACATATTTTTCATATGGCCCATTCATTAAAAATCATACATGAAATTACCAACTATGGAGGGCAGTTTTAGTGTTCTATAGATATCATAATTCTCTTCAACCAGCATGAGTGTATAATCATTCCTTTTTTTTCCTTTTTTTCTTTAGAGGATTTTGAAATTTATCATCATTATTATCCTTCCGATTTGAGAACTTGTTAGAAAAATTACCAAAATGATTATAATTCAAAAAATGATGTGTGAGGTGAATTTTGTTGAGATTTATCATTATATACATCATTAGAAAACTTATTATCATAAAATTGAAATTAATATTTTCAATTACATTCCTTTATAAAAATAAAACACCTAGTAGTATACTTAAAAAAATTCATCCATGATTCTTCTAACACATTGGACATAAAGGAAAGATCATATTTTTCTCTACATGGTTATTATATTTTCCATTTTATTCCATTTTATCTTTATATTAAAATCATTAGATTGATACATCACATTAAACTAAATTTATACCTAAATAGAAAATTGAAAAATCTCTTAAAAACATTGAAGTCTATTATGGATAACATTTTTAAGAGAATTGGTTTTAATCCACTAAAGAATCGATCAATCATACTTTCAGGTTAGATGATAATTCTAGATGTGTACCTCCAATGTCTTGAAAATTTTACTCACAGGTACCAACAACTCGATCATAAATTTTATTTAACTCAATAAACTATTTCTCCATCATTATATGGAAAATATGAGAAACGTTCTTATTGAAGAATAATTACCTAGACTCATACCATTTTATAGAGACAATTTTCTCATGTAGACATGAATATTTGATAATATTCTACCATTGATCCGCATATCCTTCCAAATGGTAGACAACCAAAATGAATTTTTCAAGTTTCAAAAGATATAGGATAGAAAATATCATATTAGTTGTACTGATCCATTGCATAGAAACTAGTGGATCATATAACCCACTAAAAGATGGTGGATGTCTCCTTATGAAAGACTCAATAGAATAGTGTTCCCTATTTCCCTTTTTTATAATTCAAACATGATCCATGTCTTGAGAATGTTGTGTGAGAAAAGCTACATGATTTTTCATTCCATCTCCTTTAATGATTATATACTCAGGAAGAAAATCATTGCATTTTTTATCACATGCATTATCAATACAGTTCCATCGGGGTCCATCTATTCATTAAAATAAAATAATAGTGTACAAAATACTAATCATTTTGTGGGACCACACAACCATTACAATCACTTATAGTATTCCTAAATAATGAAACACTTTTAATATATGAAACCTCATATCTATCCTATTTCATATATTGTCATAATATATTTAAATCCTTTAGGAGGGTTTGTGATGAGTTTTTTTATTTCCCAAAACATATACTTTAAGAGTTTCAAACAAGGCATACCACAATTTCCATTAACATACAGAGGGTGATGATCGAGTCAAGATTAATGCACTATTTTATGAGTTATTACCCCCTGATACCTCTTTTCTAGAGCTACATCTACTTGTATTATCCAGACATGGATTTATTTTCTTATAAACTCCTTAATCTTTCATTTACCAAATTTCTATGATATTTTCCTTTAATTTGAATAATCTTTATACATATCCTTAAATAATTTAATAGATATATCTTTAGAAATATACCTAGGGATATCATAAAAGATTTATTGTACATGTTTCCAATGGTTATCTAAACCTCTCCATTGATACCAACTATATCAACCCAAGATTTTCATAGACAGATATTACATATTTTTATATTAATATTCAATTTATTAGAAAAATACATGCCTTAGGACCGTGATATTTTAGTTTCTCCAGATACTAGTTAAACACTCTTCTAATTTTGAGAAATATTTTCAACATATCCATAAAATTTTTACAGTTTAATAATCATCAAAAATTATACCCAACTTAAAACTTTTATACCCAACCTAGGGAAAGGAAATCTAACAAAAGGTGAGAGCAGTTTCTCAAAAAGGGTAAATAGGGGATGTATGCAAGTATAACATTAAACTAAGGGCATGATAACATGAGAATAACATTTAAAAAAAATACTTTGTTTATCAAAGACCATGATATTGAGTCATTTCAAAATGATTAGTAGTTATTAATACAAGAATCATAAAGGAATAAAAGAAATTGATCTAAGATAGAATAACATTATCACAAAAAATAGATTTGTGGCATAGAAATAAGCATACAAAATCTTTTTCAGGGATACCCAAAAATACATTTATAAGATGTTAGTCTTAAGCTAATGACCTGTGAAACATTTTTGATATTGGGCTAACCACCTATGTACTATTTTTGGGGCTTGGGCTAACAAACTATGTAGAATTACTTTTAGTCTTCGTCTAACCACCCATATTCCATTTGTGCTCATATAAAATTAATATTTAATAATTAATTCGAGGGATATATAGGTCCCACCCATCAGGTAATGAATATCATACATATATATTCCATAATATCATAATACATTCATAATATCATAACCAATTAAATGAAATGGTTTTCATAAGTATTTAATCAAGTCATGACTTGTGGAAAGGATCTAGGTTTCAAAATTATTTCATCATTTCATTATTTTATCATTTCATCATAGCACAACCTATGAAAAAAATATTGTTTTATAAGAAGTTTATCATGGTATAACCCATAAAAGATAAATTTATTTAAAAAACAATTATTCATCTTAAACTAATCAGATAAAGAATAATAATGGAATTCATGTTTCATATCCCTAGTGAATCATATGTTACTTCAAAGAATTCTATATTAGATGGAAAATGATTTTGTAACATAAATCACCCGAAACATTTCATGAGGAATGTTTTTTTTATTTTGAAACCACAGTTTTATGAATAAAACATTTAGGAAATCATTTTCATTGAAAAGGAACAAGAAAACTTATAAAGGGACCTGTCAAAATAATTTAAAACATTTCTGGTGGAAAATAACATTTTTATTATGAATATCATTTTAAAAATAACGTTAAAAATTTTATAAAATAATTTCCCATTGAAACTATTTAATTTCTATCATAAAATTTCTCAAATATTAAGGAAAACATTTCATATGAAAAAGTTTCAGAAAATTTTTAAGGTAATACTGAAATCACTAAGTGGTCCTGAAAGTGGGAAATATTGTTCATGCCATTTATTTTAAAAACAATTATTATTTTAACATATCTATTAAAATAAAAATGGGTATTATTTAGAAAATTACAAGAAGATTCATTTAAAAATATTAAAAATAAAATTATTCATAAAAGTGTATTGAATAAATTATTTGAAAATTATTAAACACATTTTTTGAAATCAATTTTAAAACATGGTCTTGAAATATAGAGTGTTGTTTAACTAAATGTGATTTTTATTAAGAACATTCCTTTTCAAATCTTGTGTACAAGAAGTGAGAAAAATATAGGGATATCATTTATTCTCCTGACATAAGTAGACGAGAATAAAATTCCTGAGTTTATTGAGAGATGGACCTTAACATTTGATTACGAGAAACAAAGTTTTAAACAATCCCAACAAACAGTGATATTTTAAAATAAATTAATTACTGCTTTAGTATCTTTTTAACATAATATACATGTAGTAATATCCTTAAAATATAATTATTTGTCATTATAGTAAATAAATAAATGATTTTACAAGCCAAATGGTCTATATATACACCTCATAAATGAAGATATGTGCATAACATTACCAGATATCTCCAAGAAAAAAAATTGATATTAATATCCCCTTACCAATTTGTTAAATTGTGAACCATAAATTCCATGAAAAAGATGTCCCAAAATGGATATTTAAAACCACAAATTATTAGGATAATAAATATAAAATAAAAGTTTGGGTAGTATATACACTATATAAAATAAAATCCTGGTGAATATGGCATGTGTCTCACAAAAAAAATAAAAGTGAGACGGAAAACTCTCACTACTTAAGTAATATTTTGAATCATAATAACAAATAAAGAATATTATAAAATTTAAATTTATATATATATATTGATAAAATTAAAATAGTATGTATATTACATTTAAAATGGGAAATATATACTCCACACAATAGAAATAAGTGGTGAATATACATATGTCTCCCAAAAATTAAAGTGAGACTTGAAATCTCTTTCCATAAGCCTTAATATCCATCGTAAAAATTTAAAACTCCAATATAATAAATAAAATTTATTTATAAATCTAATATAGGAAAATATTTTTATATATCATCACATAAATAACTTTATTATAACCTTTTAAGACTCGTATATTAATAATTCGATGTTAATGTTATGTTTCAAGCAATAACCTCTTTGTATTTTCTGTATGTTTTGATATATTATTTTTGGTCCTATTGATTTTATAATTATTTAATAATATGAATAATTTTAACCATGATATTATTAACTTATAAATTCATTATATATTTATTTACTGCATTCCATAAAATTTAGTGATAGAATATAAAATTCACCAATCATTGAGGTGGTAGGCTCTACATACGCACGAATTCTGTTTCCATTTTCATTCTATATTGAAATAATTAATGGTTAATGATATACTATCAACAAATAATATTATTTAGGTAATATATATCACATATTTTCATTAAATACATCATTATTAACCTCCATATAAAGATTAAGCGAATAACATCACTTCACAAGGTGGTAGTTTTTCATACTCATGAATGACAATATCATATTCCTAAAAAATATAAAACATGATTTTATGCGTGATATAATAATTTCAAAATCATAATAAAATAAAAAAATATCATATATAAACAGTAAATATATCATTATGTCTAACCATGAGAGGTGTTAATGGAAAAATGAATGGTATCGGGCCACGAGGTAGTTGTCCGTCGTACACACAAAAGAATATTTTAAAACACATTAGATAGAGATATAGATGGTTTTTTATAATTAAATTAACATAAATACATATCTTTATATGTTATAATTTTTTTTATATCAGAAGGGTCTAAAAGAATTGAAGTATGTGATTGAATAAATAAAACAAGAACGCTTGTTTATGAATGTTACACAGTCTTTAGGTATCCTCTATAGGTTTTCACAAAAACCCTTGATAAGAAAGATTGTATAAGACATAAGACTTATATTATGAGAGTAGGGACGTTGTGAAGTTATTTTAGAAGGTATTGGCTAAATATAGGGTTTTATGATGAGATAAAGAGAGGAAAATGGGTGTTTTTTTATAAGTGCGGTGGGAGGAACCCTTGTAATAATATTAAAAAAAAGAATTAAACCAATTTTCATTCAATGAAAAAAGATAAAAAATAGATTATTATAGAGAATATAATTTATAAGTTATAAATATTTCCATAAAATAGGTTTTGTACTATTTTTTTCATTTTGACCCTTCTGTTTTTTGTTTAATCTCTGCCAAATTCATTTGTACCTTAACTACTGTAAATGATTATTATTATTTTCACATTTCATTTTGGTCAAAAATTATGTTGAAAATACTATATAGTATAAATTTTTATGATCACAAATATTTAATTTCAATTTTAAAATTCCATTCAAATAATGGGAAAATTTGAATTTAAAATTAATAATGCACGTGCAATGAGAAAATAGGGAATTAATGACAAAATGTTCCAATACTAATATTGTTTTTATATCAAAATTAAATATAAAATTGAGTAAAACTACCTAGAAAATTATAATAGATATATAATTGAACTAATTTTACTTTAGAAAGACTAAAATATAATTTAACATTATAAGTAATTTAAATTAAAGGTGGGTTTCAATTAAAATTAGGTATTTTTCACTGTTCATATTTTTTTTTGAAAAATACCAAAAATTAAACCTAATATAATTCTTAAATTAGGATTTAAAAAATAAATTATATTTTATACAATTCATTTTATAAAATTTTCAAAAATTAATTTTATATTTTTTAAAAACATATGCATATTTTTTATTCTGAAAATAATATTTTTCAAACATATAAAAATATTACAAAAAAATATGTATTTTATTCTAAATATATTTCCTTTATAGAAAATTTTTATTTAATAATTAAATTTTATTTATTATAATTCATATCACTATGTTTAATGGATATGTTATAAATCTCATACTTAAATAACTATATTAAAAATATATCATGGTTTTGTTAAAACTCAGTATCATGGGTAACACAATCTAACCCAGTTTTTCATGTACTGAAAGATTAACGTGGTGTTACATTTAAAACAATAATTCCAAATAATTTTATTTATTTAAAAAAATAAGTCAAAATAACTTAAGGTGTTACATATCCCATTTATAAATTAATTGAAACCATTTAAAAGCTATAAAAAACATAAAAAATTAAATCTATTTGTAAAGTGAAAAAATGAAGCATAAACTCTAACAACGAAAATTATAATCTCACAAAACAACATCACACACCCTAGGAAACCAAACCCCCAATATATTAGAACCAAAAACAACTAAGGTTCATATGGGGTAAGATGTAGTAAATGAGAAGTATGAAATTTAAAATAAGGAATCAAAATAATATGATAGAATAAAAGAAACCCTCACCATGGAGGGTTTACATGACGAAATATAAAACAGAGTCCATAATCTCAATAGATATGGAGAGAATTCATACTCATAACAGATTCTCCATGTGGATGATAAATGATGAAATAATATATGATGAAGGGTGAGGTTGAGTATTGTAATTTATATTCATTAATTTAATTTTGTGTGTTTTGAAAAAAAGACTGGGTACCCCTCTTGGCATGTTCATAGTTGACCCAATCCATTTCCCCATTGTCCACCCTTCATTGGGAACATATTTTAACCCCAAATATTCTTTGTACTATTTGGAAACTATGTGAGATGGTTATATCTCGAAAATACCCCTATCATACTGTCTGTACAAGGATTTCTCTAACTGTTCACTAACTTTTTGGGTTAAAGAAAAATCATTAACTTTTAAATTTATAAAGTTATAACCATCAAAAATAAATAGATAAAATAAATACCAATAAATTAATAAATAAATCAATAAATATATGGGTGTCATAGTTCTCCCCCTTTCGACCATTTTTAAACTAAAAAATCACAATTCGAAATATTAAATCATTTTTTGAAAAATATATTTTTTAATTTCCATACAACCACATTAATTTTTTTTCCGAATTTAAAAATAATAAATTTTATTTATAATACCTCCTTATATCATTTGAAAACCAACCTTCCATATTTAAAATTAAATTCTTTATATAATACCCAAATCATTAAAAAAATGATATCACATTCATTCCCACAAAAAATCTTTCGAACAAAAAATAACATTTTATTTGTTTATATTAAACCCCAAAATTTTTTAAATTTAAAAATATATCACACCATTCTAAAGAAAACATTTTATTTTAAGATCCATATCTAAAACCATTTCAAAAGGAAACTTCCTTGTTTAAAACATTGAGGCTTCCATTAAAAATAGTTTAAAATTCACAATCATTTTTTTAATCATCAACCTTCACCTGATTTTTTATTAAATTCTAAATGGGGTATTTATCAAACATTAACCAATAAAAATCAAAAAAGTATACATCACACAGCATAAGGACAAGACAAATGGGACTAGTGACCGTTCATGAACTGGTCACAAGTATTGGTAAATTGTGTTCTAATTAAAGAACATAACTATGAGTAAAAAAGAACCATGGATATGGGATCCACACTGTTTACCAATCCATGAAAGCTCACCATGTAACTCTATCTCAACTCCCATTTTATCCCAAATGAAAAAAATCCATCATCATAAAATAGATAATACCAAAACCCATATACAGTGAAATGAAACAACACTATTTATAGTAACTCGAGTTTTATCATGATAATTAGTTATTCAAACTTATTCTGTACAAAAAAAATGAGCCCCGATTATCATACATCCATCTAACTTACATCCAAGATATTATAGGACATTGTTAAATATCGGTCCTCTTAAGAACCTAATCTTAGATACCATATGTAACAAATTGTCTTGGTCCACCATTAAGAACAATACCTGAACTGGATAAATTATGACATGATGGGTATACCATATCCCCCTTGGATGAGTAAACTCATCACTGTAATCCAAAAATTTACCTGGGGATTATTTTAATCAAACAAAATATATTTAAATAAAAAAATAATTAAACTAGAAATTTGGAAAGACCCATCCATGAATCAGAAGTCGACAACAAAATAAAAAATGTAGAATCAAATTAAACATGTAGTAGATATAAAAAAATAAAGAAATATTCAGTCAAGTAACACATCAAACAACCCCTACATATATAACCCAAATAGTTCATATCCCCATCAAATACAATATCACTATACATATAACCATAAAAAGATGTAAAAAGAACCACGTGGAATTTTTGATAAAGAAAAATATATCATACATAATCAATTGAACCCCTGTAAACCAAGGTCACACTCCATCCAAACCATAGAAACCATTGTGAGAGTTTGAGATAGAACCATCAAAATGATTTTCCATCTATAAACATCGATTTGTGTTACTTGGGAGGGAGATTGATATGCCAGTAGGTAAGCACTATGGGTCCTTCAATTTTGTGTTTGAAAATAAACTAGAAATGATAGTTTGAAATAAATTTACTAAATATATTGATTTTATTTAAGAAAAACAAAACATCATGATCAAAAATAAAATTTAAACATTAATTACATTTTATTTAAATGAAATCAATAATCAAGAAATCCATTTACTCTACCAATAAACTTTAATAAAAACACACACATGCACTTATAAATCCCCCATTTTAAATAAAAACACCCATTAAAAACATGATTTAAATATTAAACTTTTTTTATCTTAAAACAGATGTCTGGAGAACAACCCATGGTAATGGAAAAAAAATTATAAAAACAATACACAAACAAGTCCAACCAAAACTAAAGTAAAATATATATAAACAATAAATATAAACAATGTGATAAACCATAAACATGAAATCATCTAAAATAATAAGCATTGTTTCCAAAAAAATATCATGGTCCAAGGCACATAGTATGAGCTATGACCTATAGGATCCATAGGTAATTAAGACATGATATAATGAACACTAAGATGACCTACATGAACATCTTAATCATACCTCTGGCCCTCTCAATGAAACATCTAAAAAGAAACATAGTTGATTGGTTCTAATACATGGGAAGAACCTATCTTGGTATCCACCTAGCTATGATTTCCCATGTTCCATCCACAAAATGAATCCTCATTGAAATCATCAAACATAAAATATACATCCCATAATAAATAATACAACTGTAACTCATTATTTCATTCAAAAATACCTTTAGAAGAATGATTTAAAATGCATATATTTTTTCTAACCAGTTTCAAAAAAATTAGAAACTCATTATTGTCATTAACTAAAATATAAAATCATTTGGAAACACCTCATTAGAAATAAATATCAAAAAACCAATACAAACATCATGTTTAAACTCCAAATTTATCTAATTTTTAAACTTTTATACACATATTAACATATATACATATATATATATATATATCCATCTATTAGGGTACATATAGATATATTCTCTTTTGAATATGTAAACATTTCAGTATATATATACCCTTGAACATATCTATATAGCCACTAAGAATAATATTAAATATTTCCAATGTCATCATCTAATAAAATATTTAAAATAATCTCAAATTACAATAAAACACCCAATTACTCATTCAAAATCATCCAAAAATATTTTATTAGTTAAATATTGATTTTATTTTACCATGGTAGATATTATGTAGGGAAAATTCATTGAAAAAATATTTAGTAATCAAATGAAACCACGTTGAAAACCATAGAAAAAAACATAATTAAACATAATTGAAAATTAATATATTTTATAAACATAAATAATCCAATTTAAAATCCCCAAACATATGTGGAATATTTAAGAAATGAAAAATCTAGGATACACCTACCTAGAATGTATGCAGATGATGCAAGACCTTCAACGACAGTGAGTACAATGATTTGAGATATGGTAACACAACCAGGAAAACAAACATAAAAGATATTAGAACTAGAACCAACTTAGGGTTCATCTGGTGCATGAAATAGTGATGGTGAAGAAGGAAAACTAAAAAAAATATTCATACATTTCCATGGAAAACCTTATATATATGGATTAAACACTCTATCTGAATAAACAAGGATAGAACTCAAAGGGATAGGGAGGGTTGTTGTGCACAAGGGGAATCCTCCCAAGGTTCTACTGTGTGAACTGAGAATATAAGGAGAGATAGTGAGGATGAGTGTTTTATTTATTTTTATTATAGATATTTTGGGAATTTTGAAAAAAAATTAAGAATGGGTGCCTCATATGGTATACACATAGTTTACGAAAATTGTTTCCCACCATACTCTTACCACTATGCACACATGGTAGTCACACAACTGGCTTTCAAAATGTGGAAAACTATGTTCCAACATTCAAAATGGGTCTTCCCATACATACCCCAACAACATGACCTCTGTATGGTTTTCATTAATTTTGTGATAGAACATAAAAACATAAATTTTAAAATTTAAAAGGAATAACCCCTAAAACTCAAAAATTAAAAAAATACTAATAATGAAATAAATATCTTAGTCAAAAAAATATGGGAGTCATAGGAACCTGGTATAATGTTTCTGTGTATTTGAAATATATTTTATATATGGTAAATTATGTCATAGAGAAATAAGTTTTCACGGAAAAAAGAAAGATTTCAGTTAAAATAATAGAGAGGAGTAATGTTATTCTTAAGGAATCATTTGAATTTTTGAATTTTAGTTTGTATGGGAATTATGAAAATCAATTCCCAAGGTAGAAATAATATAAATTGGAACATTAATATCATATGAAAAATGTATTATCGATGTCATATGATAATACATATAAGTATTAAGAAACTAAAAATATTATATAAATTTTAGAAATTATTTTAGAAATTTTACATATATTTCATGTAGAAAACATAACTTGATTAATAAGGTTTAATTGTGGGTCACAATTAATAATTTTATTATAGTAAATTAGTTAATAGTGATTAGATATAAAAGCAGGGTTATAGTTTTATCAAAGAATTTGAATTATTGGAGGGTCAATATATAGGAATTTGAGAGATATGTTGTAATGATATTTAAGGGTTAATAAGTTTAAGAGTGATAATAAGTTCAAAAGTATTGATAACATTGTTTGAAATTATGTAATTTTATTTTATAGTTTATTAATTATATTTTAGTAGATATATACTTGGTTAAAAAATTATTGACATATATGTAAACTTTATAATTAACTTTTGATATTAGGAAGAATGAAATTTTCTTTTTGGGTACATAATATGAAACATATAAACAACAATTTTGGACGATATGTTCTTTATTTTTTAAGTAATTTTTTTTGGAATAACATCTTATCATATTTTTGGAACATTATAGGATTATGGTGAATGGAATATTATTGACTAATTTGGGATTTATATAAATTTGGTCATTATTATTTAGTTAAATTTTCAAAACACATGTTAAATTATATGGATGAAATTAAAAATAAATTTATGAAAAGGTGATATTTCTGAATTTATTTATTAAATAATGCAATATTGAGAGGTATATTAACTATAAGGTTAATATGTTATTTAATTAAAATGTGGCTTATTTTATTTTTGGTAATGATTACTGCATTATGTTTTGGTTTTATGTCATGATGAGTCATGTTATTTGGGAAACGATTAGCATATTTTATTTTGATAATATAATTTGGGACATTACATTTTTATTATGTGACTATTTAAACTATATTTTTAACACCATGATGAAAATATTTTGAGAGAAATATCTCAAGTATATGGGGGATGTGAAGGTAATGAAATTTGAACAAACATCCGTTCTCTAAAATTCTAAATGTTCTCCCAAGTGGATATCTTGTATGCCTGACTTGTGTGCCTTGATAATTTGATAGGTACAACCTGTGTGAACCTAAATCCATAACCAAATCCTTACCCAGCACCAAAAAACATGATCAACCAGTGTCAATGTCTTGCACAAAGTTCTTCCATCACCTAGGGTCCTAGGATTTCATGTAAATAGGGCTATTAGGTTATCCATTTGAGGTGACAAGAATAATAGAATATAGTTCAAATATCTACTCACCCTATTACAGTGTATACATACTAAAAACCCTCTTGTTAGCACTTAATAATTCCAAATAAGAGGTAATTGACAAAATTTATAATTTAGAGTTCTTCCATGGTTAAAAAAAAACTACCTATCTGGGGATCTACTTACCCCATGTCTAAAATTACTATGGATAAGGACCTTCCCCCAGCCCAGGACATGAACAAGGCCCTTCTAGAATCACCCAAGGTAACCTTTTGATGTTAATATAAAGTATCTAACGTGTTTAGTTTCCCAAGTTGGTATTCACACATGTTATTCCAAGTAATACATTAATATTTTACCTCCAAAATTAACCTAACCATCACCTAGGAGGAGCGGTCTCATAGCTCAACTAGTTGATACATGGGAGAAGAAAAAAGATAACTCCCCTATGTATCACTTGGGAATGGTACCCACCATATTTCCAAGGTATCTCCTGGGTGTGGTACCCTCCAAATCACCCAGATATCACCTAGGTTAAGAACTCTCTATCTCACTAAGGTATCACCTAGGTGAAGAATCCTCCGGGATCTTTCTCCTATCATCAATGAAAAGGCCCTAACCTTGGGATTCCCATCCAACTGAGACCATATTAAAACTGTCATTGAGGACCCTAGATTATCCGGAATATATTCCAAGATCCCTTAGTGTATATTCCATCAGTTTTTTCATTACCTCAGTAAATGATGTCATGTAGTTAACATACCAAATATTTAGGGTCCTAGGGATGTTTACAATTGTGAATCCCCTTGGTAATGAGGAATCCAACCATAGAGATAGTAATAGGCACCTATCTATTTAATATTTCAAGGATAACCATTTAATTTTTATTTTAACGAGGGAGAGTTATCTATAATTCTATCCTCCACTCTGAAACTGTGAATTGAAAATCCCTCATATAGTAAACCCCTTTATTTTATTTAGGGACCTATCCAACATTCCATACCCTCACCATTTTTTATTAATAGACATACGATATCATTCCAAGCCAAATATCTTCCATGTCCACTTATTTATAACATTGCTAATAACTCATGGGATCATAGATGTCTTTGATGATCATATCACAAGTACATTCAAATATACTAAAATGGGCCTCCTATTTGGTACAAGCCCAAAAATCATGTTACCATCATATCAAATGGCCAAACTCTAAATAATAAAAACAATAACGGATATATATGAATCAATTAATTTGTTATAATCCATATGTGTATACCCTAACACTTCTCAACGTCATGTGATTTAACTCATGTCCAATTGGGAAATATGGTAAGACCCCCAAAGGTTTAATCCTAGAACCCCAAACTCACCCTAATATTATACTATGCTTTTTCATAGTTGGGTAATATCAAACTTAGTTCTCCATATTCATTATGGTTCCCTCTAACACTATCCTTATTTTTCCATATTACTATTATGATCATTCCCTCTCCAGGGAGGATATATATTTTCTAGGTCTTTTTCAGATCATCCTCATTGGACCAAATTCATAGTGAAGTTAATCTAATCACAGGTCCATATTCCCAACCAAATCAACCAAAATGGGTCATTTCATCAAATGTCCCACAACATATTTTACTATGAACCTTTCTACTAGAATTCATTTTTGTATGATATTAAACTATATGGTCTATTCCATAACACGTGACCTTGAAAGGTATGAATTGTACAAATAAATGGAACTAAATAACATAGATTCAAATTACTCTCATAAGAATATGTAGGAATACCCTCTCATGGGCCTAATTTAATTTCCAAAAAAAAACCCTCATCTACCTTGATGACGATAAATTTTAGAGTTCCTATCATTGTATCTAAAAAACATCATAAAAATAGAAAATGTTACCATGATAGAGAACCTATGATATATACAATTGGTTCAACAGATATAAAATCACTAATACATATTTACATTTCAATCAATAGAGAAACTCTGATACATATATATGGGTTCATCAATGGAGAACCTCGAATACATACCTATGGTTTTGCATAAAAACATATATGTAATTTATTATTAATAAATATGTTAGACTTGTTCTATATTTATAATTTAAAAAATATTCATGAATATTACTTAAATCTATTTTAGATTCATTTGTAGTAATTAATTTCTCCCCCCAAACATTATTATGTTCTCAGCCTCTAATACTCCCGACCAATGTGAGCTCTCTTAATTCATTGTTTAAGTTCCCCCAACAACTTCCTATTACACCCCGATAGTTTTATGAAATATTTATCTTTAAATTGTTAGATTTATTTGATATATTGTACTAGAAAAAACAAAAAGTTTAGACTATTACACCACAAGATTTTGTACAATATTTTGTACAATAATTTTTTAATTAATTTACTCTTTTTGATATTTTTCATTTCACACAACAATGAATATAGTTTATTTGTATTAGATAACTACATTTGGCATGAGTTTTATGCAAAAAATTAATTATACACTGCATGAAATGTAGTTGGATTTTGGATTAGTTGTCAGAACCCCATAATCCTACATGAAAAATGGGGGTTCGAAACCTATTGGGTGCAGATCAATATAACAGTACTATAAAAACAACGGTATTGTAGATAGGAAGGGACAATAGTGGTGGTAGGGCATTGTAGCAATGGTGGTACTTTGGCATCAGATTTTATATTCATAGAATGGGTATTAGGCCTACGTGCTATGTAATGTGCTACAAACCCATTTGTACATTAGTCTATATAATGTGTCTCCCTCTACCTAGTTAAAAGTGATATTTGATATTATTTTATAATAAAATGAGGCTTCAGCCTCATCCTTTTAAAAAAAATAAACTATATGAAACACTTAGAGTATAATGTGGAATATTTAACCGTATTTCTGTCTTTTATTGAACAAAATACTTATTCCCTTCGATAGCTTGTGTTAGAAGAAAGGTCATGTTTTAATAAACTCTAGTATATTGTTAATAATAATATTAGAATTTAATTGTAGCTTACACCTAGCTGTTTGAATGGAAATTACAAATAAGTGTTACAAAATTTTGAAAATATGATTTGAACATATTTATAAGATTAATACTTGGGTTATCAATTAGTATAAGTTATGGTAATAACTATTTTAAAATAAATTAATTATTTTTCTAAGAAAAATATTTTTCGATGTACAGATAGAATTTTATCTCAATAAATTAAACAAACCAATTGTGATTAGTGATTTCAATTAAATTAATATATTTTATATTCAATAAAAAATTTTGATACTCATTCAATATATTTGATAGTTATAATATAAGAGTAAATCAAATTTCAGGAATAAAAGATGTGTTTTTCTAAAAGGTAATTTTACGTATTTTTAATGGAAACCCCAATTTTCATATATTACTAGATATTTTAACTTATATATTTGAAAAAATATACATAATTTTTTGATTTTTAAAAGAAATTTTTTTTGGGTGATTTTGTTTATGAGAATATTCATTTCTAATGAAGAGTGAAAAACATTGATTTTTAATTTAAAACTCTATTTTCATTAATTAATATATATATATATATATATATATTATAGTTTGGTTTTAAAGTTCAATTGGATGAATTTTAAATTAATTTATCCAATAATGGTCATTATAATCAATTTAATATTGAAATTGGATATTAAGACAAAGCACACTTTTGAACATTTTTACATTAAAAAACCCCTCTTTGTTGTCCTGTCAACAATACTACTTTTAAATTAATTTCTGTAACTTCTATGATTTGAATTTTAAAAAAATGGGTTTAATATTTTTATTAATCCTAATTTAAAAAGTTTAATATGGTCCATAATGTTTTTTTAAACATATTAGTCAAATAGATGTAATTTAATTACCACGATTATGAGAAAAAATTGCGAAAAAAGGACTAAACCTTAAATGTAAGGACCAAAATGACCTAGAAACTTGTACAAAATATATTTTTTGTTTCCATTTCGATCCTATTATCCATTATAACTAATGGGTACCATTATTATATCAACATGAAATAGAAAATATGTTGGTGTAATTCCATTTTGAAAAATTAACAAGAGTTCCACTCCTCCTCCACTGTAAAAAGGCAATCACACCACCCACTTATTCACACCTGTCAAGACATTTTTATATCCAATATTCATCTAAAATAATCTCAGAGAAGAACTCTGTCCATCCTAAAATCCTACCTTTGTGTATAAATCCAACGAAGTAATCACTTCAGTGAAAACCAAAATGAGTCACCCAAAGAAGTGGTAATATAATTCTTCAAGATCTTTTGTTTTATTTTTATTATCTACCCTCAAATATTCTTATTATATGATTATATAATAGAATATGTATCCTCAATATACTAATATTTTGTTATCTATGGTTTTTACCTATATTTACATACACATCCATCTAATGGGTGATTGACATAGAGTTCCGATGTAAACGAAATACCGCCTCACGAAACGATATTGTTCGTTTTTCCTATACATCCTAACATTGTTGGGAATTATGATTAAAATATTTTTTCATATTACATATATGAATTTATTATTTTTTTAATATTATTGAATTTTTATATAAAACATACATTCTTGATTTCAATTTTGCATAAATATGATAACTTCATTTTTCAAAGTTTGGACTACCGCCTTCTCAAAGTAATGTGATTCATTCATACATTACATGGAATGTATTAAATATTTACTTAATATATTATATAAAATATATGACCTAATAGTTTTAAAATAATTTTATTATAAAAATATATATATACATTGAAATATATTCCATTTGATTTTTTTCTTTCAAAATGATAATTAAATGGAAACAACATTCATGCATACATATGGTCTATCGTCTCCATGAATGGTGTATTCTATTTCATACATAAATATTCTATAGATTTTTATAAATAAAAATATTAGGAATATATATGATATTTATATCATTTTGTAAATTATGGAAATACTAAAATAATTATCTAATTAAGAGAACCAAGAATAAAAAGTCACAACTTGTATAAAAATCAATACAGTTATCACCCAAAACGTAACTTTAACAATGATTTATTAATTAATTGTTAATTTAAAGTCATAATTAAATGATATATTATATCATATATATTAATATGGTTATTTTATGGATGTATTATAATCTTATACTTATTATACAAGAGTTTTGAGTGAGTACGACTAGATTCAAAGTATAATGTAACCGTTTTCTTGTCTCACATTTATTTTCAGTGAGAAGCAAGCCATGTTCATCTCTTATTTCTTATACGTGGTGTGTATAATTCCCGCGGATGTATTTTATAGTTATTATAATTAAATTTATGGTTATTTACATAGACAATTTATGATCTTTATTTCATTGGGTTTGTGTTTCAAAAGATACCAAATTGGTAATGTAATATTTTATCAATTTTTATTTGTTGAGTCACAAGCCATGTTATGCACCTAAATTTTTCTTTGATGTGTATATACCACCTTTTTCATGTTATATCATGAATATAAATCTATTAAGGATATTTTAATATTCCTTTAATTTTATTTTTTTATATGGGGAGTATGATTCAAGGCTACCGAGTGGTAATATGTTTTTAAAACAATCTCATCATCTAACAGGATTATTTATGAATATTCTTCCATTAATGAAATAATATAATCCATTTCTCAATCAAAATCATGATTTTTATTCTCCCCTAGTTAGTTACAATATCTTAAATTTTTACTACCATTTCAAACTCTTTGTTACTTAATGTAATTAATAAAAAAAATTCTAAAAATTTGACTTTATCTCTCTTTTCGGACATAAATCTTAGTTCTTTTAAAACTGTGTTTTATTAAAATGATTTCAAATATGTTTTAATATTGTCCAATAATATTTAGTGTTAATTTTTTCTCTCATTTTATCTTTTAAAAAAATTACTTTAAAAATAATATTCATTTCATTTCATGATCAATGCACTATTATAAACATTTATGGTGCACAAGGAATAATCCGTGTGTACAGACTTACCCTCCATCATGACCATATATACTTATTGATTCCTTTATGACTTTACATTGTTATTTTAGTAATATAATACTTTTTACCTAGTATTTTGGTATTTTTTTATTTTTTATTGGTTTAAAAAAATCAATATTTATTTATATTTTTTAAAAGTATTTTCTAGGAAATAATTTCTGAAATGTTTCTGCGGCCTCATTATATTCTTTCACATTATTTTCAATGAAATTATTTTCAAAAATTTTTAAATATTTCCTTATATGTTTTTTATGTATTTTTAAAGTAATGGTTTTAAAAAAAACAATCATTCTCTATATGTTTTAAAATTATTTTCATAGAAAATGTTTTTAAAAAAATTCATTCTTCATTTAGAAGTGTTCAAGGAATAATGTTTTCAAAATTTTTTCAAAATTTTTTTATATGTTTTCAAGGAAGTATTATTTCAAAAAATTTTGAAGATTATTTTATAAGATTTAAAGAAAATTATTTTCAATATTTTGTGAATATTATTTTATATGTTTTCTAGGAAAATGGTTTGAAATTTTTTTTCTAACTTCTTTGATTGGTTTTCATGTTTATTTTCAATGAAAATGGGTTTGAAAAGGTTTTATCTTTCAAAATTTAATTTTTAATGAAGAATGTGTATTTGAATGATGAATTTTTTAAATGGTATTTCCAAAATTATTTTCCCTTTAATATGACATTTCTTCTGTTTCTAATACCTTTTCCTGGGATATGATCCAAAGTTTCCATTCATATTATTTATCAGAATGTTTTATTTTGTGGTGGAATTATGTTTTTGAAACCTATTTCCATTTCATGGGTAATATGTTTTTGAAACCTATTTGGCGTTCACATGTTATATGTTTATGAAACTTGTTTATATTTCATGAGTTATATGCTTACGAAACTTGGTTCCTTTCAAGGGTTTCTCTTTTATGAAATTATTATTAAACCTATCTTTATTTCCACTGGTTATGATATGATTACATATTTATGACACTGATTTTATTTCATGGGTTATGATATTATTTTTTATGATATTCTATCACATGTATGTATGATTTTATTTTTAGATTCTTGGGACCTATATCTCCCTCCAATTAATTGTTTAATTATTTATATATCATGATATAGAGATGGCCGGAATGTAATGTGAACTGGGTTAACAAGAGGACTTTGTATGCTAATATGGTCCTGGGAGTGGACCATGATTACTACGATGATCATGAGAGTGAACCATGACCACTTGGATGGTATGGGGAGTGAACCCATACTACTAACTTGTTTTTACGTGACTCTATAACTACTATAGAAATCATTTTTATGCTTATTTTTATGCAACAAATTTCATTTATTTTTCTTATATTATGTTTTCAAGGATTATTCTCTTGATTCCCTTAGTATTATTGTCTTATGAACTTCTATACTTTATTCTAGGTCTCCTCTTGATGATATTTTATATGTAGGGTATGATCATAAAATGTTATTCTCATTTTCTCATACCCTTATGTTCATGATATGCTTATGTGTTATGTTTATGTACCCTTATTGAGAATTCGAGCTCACCCATTTCTTATATATATTTTAACTTGGATTTGAAGAATGGTTTATGTTGGAAAAGTAAATTGAAATATCCATAAGAAAAAAATTTAATATCATTCCCCAAAATAGAATAATGTGTTCCATGTTTCTAAAGACACTATTCTATTATAGTCCACAAGAATTTTGTTTTTTAATGTACAAAATATTCCTATAAATTGATGTAATATCAATGTATGCTAAGCCTAGGTCACTATAGTTGGTATAAAATGAAATTTTATTCAAACATTAGAATCTATAATTATAAACTATTATTGACATACATAGTAATATTTATATGGACATGTTTATGGATGTCTCTATGAAGGAAATTCAAGATGAGGAAAAGTATAGGAAAATATATTGGAATTTTGGTAAATAATACAGAGAGTGATTTAATAGAATTAAATCCATTTATAGATACTAAATGGTGATGTGGATTTTGAAATTGATGTATCTAGGGGTAACAACTCAAAATGGTGCGTCAGGACTGACTTGAGCATAACCTAGTATAGTAAAAAGAGAATTATTGAACACATAGTTTTCCACTCCCAAAGGTTATTCTTTGGGAATTCATAAACATTGTAAGAACCATTAAGAAGTATTTGTGTAGAATGTGAATATGAATAACCTAGTTTTAACCAAAGGACTGATATATTAAACTAGATAGTTCAATTATTTAGAAATCCAATAAGTGGTTATTTTCATGATTGTGTGGTTTTTTATAATGATAAATGTGCCTCACACTATGTTTTTTGGTATTAGTCAATGGAGGGAACTAGAAGAATCATGATTAATAATTACTGTTTTAGACATGGAAATTATGGACATTATAAAAATAATTTTCCGATGTGGAAATTGCGTGAAGAGAGTTAAAAAGGTGGAATGAGTATTGGTTATACGGCTGAAGATAAAGTGATTGTGAACGACATGTGAAAGGTATGGGATACTCTAATATGACCGTTTAAATTAAATTTATGGTGATTGATTAAATTGAGGTTGAGTAAAATTATTACATGATTCATATATCATATTCTATAAAGTGGGTATTAAGTAATAAGATGATGAATCATGAGTAATGGTTTGATCATGAAGTTGGATGAATGTAGTATTTATGCTTTGGAACTCAAATATTATTTTAATTGAATCATGAAATGTATATTTAATTTTTGTATAACTTTTTAATTATTGTTTTAAAAAGAAAATATTTATAGCGAGGAAGAAATAGAAATGTTATTTAAGGGAAAGGTGATATTTTTATAAAGGGAAGGTAACCCTCAATGTCTTCATTTTTTAGAGAGAAACATGTTTATCTTGGATAAAGATATGATTGGTTATGATAAATTAAATTGGATAGTATCTATCATCTTATAAATGATTAATTTTTTTTTAAATTTGTTTATATTTTTATGGATGAAGGTTATAACTTATTGGGTTTAAGGAATATTTCAAGTAATCTTTGAAATAAGGAATCATGCATTTGTTTGAAAAGGATTTATGGTAATTTTTGTTATTTCTAATTTTCAAAAGAATATATGACAAGGGTATTCACATGTTTGGAATGTGACAACCATGAGATCTATTGTGACATATGGGGGATAAATTTTAATCTTATTTCATGAACATCTTTCTAATGTTTTGGATATTCATCTTTGATAAGGGTTATAAGGCTGATCATTTATAAAATGTTTACGTTAATCTTCATATGATGTTTTTGAGATTAATGTACTATCTTGCCTCATGAGAATTGTTTAATATTGGATAACCTTATCAAACAACGTATTGTTTATTATATCTAAAGACAGATGATATGACTTATAATAGATAGCATGATCTATTAGTTTTTTTGAAAGAAAATTTCTCCTTCAATTTTAGAGAAATAGGTGAAGTATAAATTTTTCAAGACACGACCAAAGGGTGATATTTAACTTATGAAAGAGAATGAAATCAAGCAAGTATATATTCTCCTGAAAATTCATCAACTCTTGGGAATGGATCTTGAAACCAAAAAGGTTATCCTAGTATGTTATTTTTCGATGAACCAATTAACCACTTAGATCATCATAGTTTTATGGATTTGTGTTTTTTATTTTTCTCATATCCTTATTCTCTAGGACTCTACACCAAAACATGATGGTAATATTTTTCATCCATGTCCATGGATTCACTTTCCACTGATTTTATTCCATGTGTAAACCTTGTTATGTGTTATTTTTTATAACCATTATTCTACAAACATTCCGCTTTTAAATAATGTTTTATTATTCATTTTTATGACATGGGTTTCTATAAATATAAAATTCATTTACTAAAACACTAATAACCTAGAAAAAAAATTAAGGGAATTTTTTTTTATGGCGGTAGAAAGTAACATCTTGAGATTTTGTGAATTTTTTTTCAAATTAATTTAATCTTTTAGATATTTTTAATTTCACGCAACACTGATTATAGTTTTATAAAATTAATGAACTATGTTTTCCAAGTTTTAAATGCAACGATATGTTAATCATATTCTACTTGTAACACATATATAATCTATTGGTACATGTAAAACTATTTTGTTTCATGTAATATATGCAATACCGAGTCCCTTCGATAGCTTGTGTCTTACGCAAGGTTGGGTTTAACCATATTATAAGTTACTATTGATTATAATATTAAAATATTACTATAGCTACCACCCATCTCTTGGAATGAATTTTACGAATAATATAAATAATTCATAAAATATGATTTCCACATATTTTTAAGATGAATCCTTTGGTTATCATTTAGTAGAAGTGAATCTATGAACTAATTCAAAATAAAGAAAATAATTTTCTAAGAAAAATATTTTTCCATGTAAAAACACAACTTTATCTCAATAAATTAAACAAATCACATTTGATTGATGATTTCATGAAATTTATACATATTAAATTCAATAAATATTTTTGATACCCATCCAATATATTTGATATGTACAAGATAAGAATAAATCTAACTTTATGATTAAAAAGTTGTATTTTAGAAGTTAATTTTACATCCATTCAATGTAAAAAACATTTAAATTTGATTTTTAAAACTAATAAAATTTTGATTTGTAAAAAAACCATTATTTTTCAAATATTAATATAAAAAATTACATTGGGTGAAAATTTGTATTTTTATGAGATTTTTTATTTTTTAATGAATATTTAAAAAAATAGAATTTTAATTCAAAAATTCCTTTTTATATATTTTATTTACTTTTTTAAATTATATATTAGTTTGGATTTAAATTTTAATTATAATAATATGACATAATTTAAATGAATTTATGTCATTAGATCCAATTTCAAATTTAAATTGGAAATAAACACTTATCAAAATTTTGAATATTTTTACATTATGAACCCGATATTTCATCACGTCTAAGGGATTAAATTTTCATTAATTTCTACTATTTGTTTTATTTAAGGTTGTGAAAATTGGTTCAATATTTTTATCATAATAATTAATAATTTCTAATAACATCAACCTATTTTTTTGGCAAAAAACATTAGTGAAAGTGATTAAAATTAACTACAATGATTAAGAGAAAAATTATTTTAACAATGGTCTAATATTTAAAAATAAGACCCAAAATGACCTATACACTTGTCCAAAATACATTTTATGTTTATATATAGAATCTGCCCTCCTTTTATAGAATTTGTACTATTATTTTTGCCACTTTTAATAGTAATATTTTTGGTGGAATGTACTTTTCAAAAATTTACAAGAATTCGAGTCCTCTACAACTATAAAAAGGAACTCATCCCTCCCACTTATTCACAGCTCTCATGAATTTTTGATTGAAATCCCTATGTTCAAATAACCTCCCAAACCCTTTACCTCCAAAATATAATCCTCTCTTAAGACATTAATTTTACAAAGGAATCCCTTGCATGCAAAAACAAAAGAGTTACCCAAAGAAGAGGCAACATCCTTCATCATGATCTCTTGTTTAATTTTTATAATAAACCCCAAAATATACTTATTCAGTGTTTATATATGAAAATAATTATCTTAACTATTGTTAGATTTTTTAATTCTATGGTATTTATGAATAGTTACACATCGTTACATCTAATGGGTATCGAACTTACCAATCATGTACATGAAAAAATATCACATTTTCAAACAATATTGTTCATTTTTCCTTTACCACAAGTCACAGTTTGGAATTATGATGGACACTATATTTTTATATTATATTTATATATGAAAATTTTTAATTGTTTTAGATTATATAATTATTATATAAAATATACCTTCAAGATTTCTATTTGTTTTTAAATTCTATAACTTCATTTGTGGACGCGTTGACTACCACCTCCTCAAAGCGATATGATTTTTTCACACTTAAAATGGCATGTATTCAGTATTTTATTAGTAAAATTATATGATATATCTGACATAATAATTATTTGAGAATTATAATATATATATAGACATTTATTTTATTTACTTACTTTCATTAAATATAATAATAAAACAGAAACAACATTCATGCGTACGTATGTCCTACCATCTCCATGTATAGCATAATCTATTTTATACTTCTAATATATATATATATATATTTATAAATACACTTATAATGAATATGTTTGGTATTTATATTAATTTTTACCTTCGGGAAATAAAAAAATCATAATTTACATAAGTGGACCAACAATAATAAGTAAAATCGTGTATGAAAACAATATGGTTGTCACTCAAAACGTAACATTAACATGGAGTTTTTAATGAACAGGAAATAAAAAAACATAAGTAAATTAAAAATGATATTATATATATGAACATTTTTATGTTATGTATGTATAATAAACCTATACTTATTATAAAGGAGGTTTTAATGAGTACGATTATTATCAATACATAAGGTAAGGGTTCTCTCATCTCAAATTTATTTTCTGTGAGACACAATACATGTTCACATCCTATGTGTTATATGTGAGGTGTATAATTACCATATATGTATTATATGATTCCTATACTTAAATGTTTTGGTATTTATTTATCAATTAATGATCTTTCTATCATGGGTTTTACATTTCAAAAGTTACCAAATTTGTAAAGTAATGTTGTCTCAGTTTTCTGTCATTGAGACACATACCATGTTATTAAGCTATATTTTTCTATGAGTTTTATATAATACCTTTGAAATGTTATATAATAAATATCCTTAATCTGTTTATATTTTAAGCTTCATTTAATTTAAAATTTATTACAATGAGAGTTGTTGAGTCAATAAGTTTTTCATTGTGACTTTTCCATTCCTTCTTGTTTTGAAAGTCACAAACACCTTATCTTAAAGGAAATCTGATTTTACCATATATTTTACTTCTAAAAGGTTAATTTACATACCCAAGGAAAATTACACCTACCTAGTTTTCATTGTACATATCAATATTTTTCATAAGTATAAAATCAGATTCATATCTAAAACCTAAGAATCATATAATACTTAGATATGAAGCATTATGTTTTTGGATCCAAATTCTTGTAATGAACTTTTATGAAGTTCTACTCTGACTTCCATGTTATAAACTTTTATGATATTCAACTCTAAATTCTGATTACGAACTTATATAATGTTCTAACTACGAATTTTGATGATGAATTCTGATTACGAATTCTCATAATGAATTCTGATGATGAATTCGGATTACGAATTCTCATTACGAATTCTGATGACGAATTCTAATTACGAATTATCATAACAAATTCTTATGATGAATCCTGATTACGAATTCTCATTTAAAATTCTGATGATGAATTATGATTATGAATTCTCATTATGAATTCTGATGACAAAATCTGATTACAAATTCTCATTATGAATTCTGATTATGAATTTTGATTACGAATTATGGATATGAACTTGTATGAAGTTTGACTCCAAATTCTTCTGCAAAATAGTGTCTGAATATCTCTTTATTATAGACTCTAAATTCATTTTCTGGTTAGACTCCAAACATTAACTTTCAACAATACGAACTATCAATTTCTCCATTCCGAATATCAGTTTTAGTTATGCTTTCACTTGTTCTATTTTAAAATGATTTCGTGCCTTCAGTTATCAACTAACTGTTGTTTGGGTGGCATGTGTACAGGTCCCTCCAAAATTCGAGGAAAAATATGACCGTTGGAGGAAGGAGCCGACCATTGGAGTTGTGCCTATAAATAAGAGCTCATTTGAATAGAAGGACACTTGAAAACATCTTTGACATCTTTTCTTATTTTTAGTTGAAGTGATTTCCAGGGAGAGAGGCTCTTATTAACTCTCATGCATTGTGCATAAAGTTTGAACGACTTGCTCAAACTTTGATTCGTGCATATTGGCTCAGTGTGACTCCGATTGTTGTTGTGTACAATCGAGGGCTTACGGGGATAGAAAGACAGAGGTTCTGACTACTTGATAGTTGAGGGATTGCGGTGATTGCAAACAGACTCTGATCTTCGTATCGAGGGCTTACCCTAGCATGGTCAAGACAAACTTTCTCGAAAGTATAAATCAATGTACTTTTATCCATGGTTGTTGGATACCCTTCTCTTTGGGTTAAAATATTTACTACTTGTTACAAGGTTTGTTTCATGTTTTCCTCTGCATTTTGTATTGTTATAGATAGTATAACTTTCTTATATATCATCATACTTGTACTCCCTTTTAGTTAGATTCTATACACATTAAGGTAGAATATAATTTGTTGTAAACTTTTATTATGTTTCATTTCCAGAATCACTTTTCCGGAATCAAGCATGTTTTTAGAACTTAGAGGTGTTGTGAATTTTTTTTATACAAAATTTCCTTAAGAATTTTTTAAGTATACAATTAACCCCCCACCCCTCTTTTATTTGAGCATCTCATTACATATTCGATCCTACATTTGGTATTATAGAGTATATCATACTCAGATGTCAGATGATCCAACACACTCTTAATCAGAATTCAGATTCGGTTTCCATGGTGATGGAGAAGTGTTTCAAGATAGAATCAGATTTCAAAACCTTTCTTATAAGCTATGAATCCCAGAGGAAGTCAGGCAAGAAGATAGTTAGCTGTTCAAAGAGATCATTTCAAGAAATGACTAAGCTTGATGAATTTAAGTTGGAGTTAAGGATGATTTTGATATAGAATATGGGAGGATTAAAGATCTTAAACCATTTTTGAATAAAAGTTAACCGAAGAGAAAAATATTCAGATTCAATAGGTGAAGGATCTGAATTAGAAGATTAACTCTGTTCCTCAAAGCTGGAAGAGGAAAAGAGATCTCGAGATTGTGATTGATGTGAAGCTTGTAAAGCAGGATGAAGTTCTTAAGGCTCAGTTTGAGGCTCTAAAGGCTCAAGATGACAAGATTAAAGCCTTAGAAAAGAAAGATGAAGTGGATCAAAAAGAGTTAAATAAGATAAAAACCTTTCTGAAGAAGTAAATACCCTATTAAAAAGAAGACAAATACACCCAATTCGATCTTTTTTGGTAATGTATTTCCTTGTAAAAATTCATTCAATCTTAATGAAAACTCTGGTTTCTTGTCTTTTGCGTTATCATGTACTAATATTTTAGGTACATTATTTTTTTCCATTCCATCAAACTCTTTTTGAAAATCACAATGGGGGAGAAGGAAAAAGAATTATAAAGAAGAAAAATAAAAAGATATATCCCTAAGGGGGATTTTATTCATGGGGGCGTTCTCATAACTAATATTTCTATATTCATAATGAAAATCCCATTCCAAAAAAATAGAATAAAATCCATAGAGTTTTAGAGAATAAGGGGGAGTTAGTCGTATTCACCATTATCTGTGAACAAAGGGAGATAAGATTTATTTCAAAATCTAGAAAATCTTTTTCTAAGTCCTTATATTCTTTTTCGAATGATGTTGGTGCTTTCCAAAAATGGGTAGATTATTGAGTCAATAAGTTTTTCCTTATGAATTTTCCATTAATTCTTGTTTTGAAAGTCACAAACACCTTATCTTAAAGAAATTCTGATTTTACCCTATATATTACTTCTTTAAAGAAAAATTTCTTTACCCAAGGAAATTTACTCCAACCTTGTTTTCATTGTTCATATCAATATTTTTCTTAAGTATAAAAATCGAATTCATATCTAAAACCTCAGAATCGTATAGTACATAGATATGAAGCATTTTATTTTAGGATCTGAATTCCTATTATGATATGTTATGAAGTTATACACTGAATTCCCTGTTACAAACTTTTATGAAGATCAACACTGAATTCTGATTACGAACTTATATAATGTTATAACTAAGAATTCTGATGATGAATTCTGATTATAAATTATCATTATGAATTATGATGATGTATTCTGATTATGAATTCTCATTATGAATTAATATGATAAATTTTTATTACAAATTCTCATTATGAATTCTGATGATGAATTCTGATTACGAATTTAGATTACGAAGTCTGATGATGAATTCTGATTACGAATTCTCATTACTAATTCTGATGATGAATTCTGATTATGAATTCTCATTACGAATTCTGATTGTGAATTATAATTACAAATTATGGATATAAACATGTATGAAGTTCAACTCAGAATTATTCTGTAAAACAGTGTCCGAATATCTATTTACTATAAACTCGGAATTCATTTTCTGGTTAGACTACGAACTTTAACTTTCAACACTCTGAATATTTATTTTCTACATTCTGAATACCAGTTTTATTTATGATTTCAATTTTTATATTATAAAATGATGTCATGACTTTAGTTATCAACTAACCATTGTTTGAGTTACACGTGTATAGGTCCCTTTGAAATTCAAGGAAAAATATGACCGTTGGAGGAGGGAGTCGACCGTTGGAGATGTGCCTAAAAATATGAGCTCATTTGAAAATAAGGACACTTGACAATATCTTTGACATCGGTGCTTAGATTCTGTTGATGTAATTTCTTGAGAGAGAGGCTCTTATAAACTCTCATGTGTTTTGATTAAATTTTGAACCACTTGTTCAAAATTTTCTTCATGCAGATTGGCTTCGTGCGACTCTGATTGTTGCTGTGTACAATCGAGGGCTTTTGGGGATAGGAAGACAGAGGTGCTCACTACCAAATAGTTGAGGGCTTGCATGGATAGCAAGAAAGACTTTGATCTTCATATCAAGGTCTTACACTGGTGTGCGTAAGGCAGATTTTCTTCAAATTATAAATCAAGGGACTTTTATACAAGGTTGTTGGATACCCTTCTCTTTGGGGTAAAATATTTGCTACTTGATACTAGTTTTGTTTCAGGTTTTTTGAAGTATTTTGTATTGTTAAGGAAAGTATAAATTTCTTATACTTCCTCATACATGTACATTGTTTTAGTTAGATTCTATACTCTTTAATGTTGAATCTCATTTTATGTAAACTTTTATTATGTTTCACTTCCGGAATCACTTTTCTGGAATCAAGAAAGTTTTTAGAACATAGAGGTGTTATGAATTTTGGTTATACAAAATTTCCTTAAGGATTTTTAAAGTATAAAATTCAACCCCCTCTTGTATTTGAGAATATAATTACATATTCGATCCTACATTTGGTTTTATAGAGTATATCATACTCAGACATACCATTCTAACACGAGTATGATTCATGGTGGCCATATGGTATGAGGTTATCAAAACAATCTCATCATTTATCTATATTGTTTATGATTATGCTTCTATTGATGAAATATTATGATCCCTCTCTCTATGAAACTAATTAATTTTTCTCTCCTCTATTTATTCAAAATATATTCATGTTTTAATAACATTTTCCTACTCTCTGGTACTTGAGATAAATAATAAAATGATTTTTTGAAAATTTTACTTTATTTTTCCTTTTGCATTGAAATACATGTTCTTTAAAAACCTTGTTTTTAAAAAATGTTTTACTATTATTCTATTTTTTTAAGTAAAGTTTACCCAAATATTATGTTTTTAAAAAATGGGTTTAAAATGAATCTTCTTGTCATTTTCTGGTCATACCTCATTTCTAAATTTTTTAAGTTGTGAAAGGAATGTTCATCAGGTATGGACTTGACTACGATTATGTCCGTTACTAAATTGATGCTTCCTTGGTATCTTTGCAATATTATTTTTTAATAGAATATTTATTTTCAGATATTATTCCAATTTTGAATTTTAAAAATGATTTCAAAATTTTTTCAATATTTCTTTTATGTGTTTAATGAATTTTCAAGGAAATGGATTTCCAAACGTTTTCATTATTTCTTTATAAGTTTTAAATTCATTTTAAAATAAATGATTTTAAAATAAAATTAATATTTATTTATATGTCTTCATTGTATTTTCAATGAAATTATTTACTAAAAAAATTCATTAATTATTTATTAAATTTCAGAATATTTTCCATGAATAAGTTAAAATATTAAACTTATTTTAAATGTTTTAAAGAAAAATAGTTCTAAAAATGTTTTTAGGAATATTTATTATGTTTTCAAGGAAACGTTTTTTCAAAATATTTTCAATCTTTTATTATATGTTTTCAAAGAAAATTGTATTCATAATGTTTTAATCCATATATAATATGTTTTCAAGGAAAAAGGTTTCAATTTTTTTTGGATTCCTTTATAAGTTTTCATGTTTGTTTTCGAGGAAAATTGTGTTCAAATAGTTTTATGATTCAAAGAAATATTTCAAAAAAATCCTCAGGAAGTATTTTTAAAATATATTTGAAAAATATTTTTTATCTTAGATAAAATTCATTTGGTTTTCCCCATGTATTTTATGGGGATATGATCTAATGTTTCCATTCATATTATTTCCCCGAATGGTTTATGTTTTGATGGAATGATACTTATGAAACCCATTTCAATTTCATTGGATTTATGTTTCTAAATATCATTTCTATTTCACGGGTTATAAGTCTATGATACTCATTCTTCTTTCACTGGTTATATATTTACGAGTCCCACTTCCTTTCATAGGTCATGATTTGATGACATGATTATGAAACATGTCTTTATTTCCACAGGTTATAAAAGGATTTCATGTTTATGATGCCCATTTCATTTCATGGGTTATTATGTGATTATTTATGGTCATTCGAAACATGTATGTATTATTTCATTATGAGATTGTGGGGAAATATGCCTCCCTCCAATGCATTTGGTAATTATTTATACCTCAATATATATTCATGGATGGAATGGGGGTTTACTTGGTTCAGTAAATGACATTGTCAGGTAAAATGGTCTTGGGGGGTGAACCTTAACTACTGTGATGGTCATGAGAGTAAACCATAACTACAAGCATGGTATAAGGAGTCAACCCATACTACTAACATGGTCTTTTAAGAAGTGTCATGACTATTATTGATGCTCTAAAGGATCTAATAACCACTGATATGGTTGGGGTGGGGTTGAATTTGTTGTTTAATATTTATTAGATTCAAAACATTTAGAAACTTAACGCTTTAAACCAATTAAGATGTATTTTCTTATCAAATTTTTTTAAATACTCATGCATCCCAAATTAAGAAATAAAGTAAAGAACGCATGTTTTACAAGGTTCTACCTCAGTGTGAGAACTTACATCCTTTCTTTAGACAGTGCCATTAGTCTATTGAAATATACTATTATGGAGAAGTGTATACAACTTGTGTAAAATCCAGTTAAACACATTCTGTCTCCTGATAAGAAATATTATACTAACTCCCATTAGATTACAATGTTTACTTATAAAAATTTTATCCAGACAAAAAAATTATGCTTTATTGAAATTCCTCGATAATTACTCATTATGAATTCTTAGCTCGATTGGTATGGATCCAATTTTACCTATCCATTGAGTCTAAAAAAATTATCTCAATATTTTGAGTTTGGATATGATTATCTCAATAAAATGAGTCTGGATTTGATTATCTCAATACGATGAGTCTAGATCTGATTGTCTCAATAAGATGACTCTATTTCTAATTCTCTCAATATGATGAGTATTGATTTTATCCTCTCAATTATATAGACTCTATACAATGACCCCATTCTCAATCTATAATACTCAAACTCTACTCAATCTCTCAACCTAGTAAGAAAACATTCAGTTGTCTGATCATCCTTATGAGATCTATAGAGAGAAATGAATTTCACTTGATATCATCAGTGATCCACCATGTCTTCTTGTGTGAAAAAATAACAATGAACAAAGGATCTGAAAAATTATTTATAGGAAACTCAGAAAAAAAAACATGAAAACTTTTCCCACTTCATCAAATATCAAAAACTACCAAATAAAACTATGAATTTTCTTTACGAATCTCTTTTGTAATTCAACTTCATGTTTTCCCACTTCAATTTTATTTTAGATTTATGAAAAATTGAACATCATGTTTGACCACTTCAAATCTTCATAAAACATCATGAATTTTCTTTAAGAATCTCCTTTGTAATTATCATATTACAAATATATTTCTACCTCATTAAATTATGAGTTTGTTTTCCTTATTAGTGATTAAGTATTATGTATCCTTTTTAGTGATTGAAATATTTGTATCCTTCTCAGTGATTTTGAATATTATTTCCTTCTCAGGGATTACAAATTATATATCCTTCTTAGTGATTATGAATTATTTTTCCTTCTCATATCATTATAAATTATGTTTCCTTTTCAACTAATTAATAATTATTTTTCTAACATAGTGATTAGAAATTACGTATCCTTCTTAGTAATTAAAAATTCAATATCCTTCTCATTGATTCTATATTTTGTTTTATTCATAGTGATTAAAAATGAATTTCTTATAAATAATAAATTATTCACTCTATAAATTTGAATTTATTCAACCCCCTCTACCATTTATTCCAAATATTTTTTCATGAACCTTTTCATGATTTTTGAGAAATTTATGAGCATAAAAAATCATCTTATATAGTTTAGAACGTAAAAAAACATTCTAACTCATGACTTCATATTCTTACTTTAGAAATCTTTACCGACAATGCAACTTCTTCAAATAGAATCATCTAACTTTATAAAAAAATATAATTATGATAAATCTTTGTTATGGTGGATATGGATTCAATTCATGAATAAGAGGATATTATTTTATAAATAGGATAGTTGTCATAAAATACAAAAACTTTGTTAAATTTATTTATCACAATAGTTCTTCATTATCCCCCTTTGGATTTACTGACAACCCTTGTTAACAACTTTCCCAACTCACATAATTTTTTCAAATATAAATATTTGTAAATAAATTATGATTTTTTGACTTTTATTAAAGTATATCTTCTCTTGAAAGAGAGTTTCTTAACACTAATCTATTGGATAAAGTAACATTTTTGAATGGATTATATCTCTTTGTAATAAGAAAATCTTAAAACCATGTAAGGATAACTCTCTCACACTTTTCTCTTTTCTCTCCCCCATTTTATAATAACCATGAATTCAAATTCATTTAAAATAGACAATTCAAAACTTTTTAGAAACTAAAATTTTTTTATTTTCTATCCAATTTTTAAAACATATTCCAAATCATGGTGGGTTTACCTTCTTTATAAGTATTAGGAATTCATGGGAGGAGGATAAACATGAAGTTTCATCCTCAATTCACCAAACCTTTCTTAGGGCATTGCTTTTTTAATGATATCAACAATGTGATACTTTTTTGAAATGTAATCTTGTAAAAAATCGCCAGTAACATCATTATCTTATATAAATTGAATCTTTTTATTAATGTGTTTTGATCTTAATTTTTTCACTTTATTTCTAGAAAAGGTAGTTTGCCTATTATTATCACCATGTTTCTTCAGTGGTTTATAATGTTTCACATTAAAATTCTCAAGCTAAATATTCATCCATAAAATTTGAGTACAATCCTGGATAACTGAAACATATTTGGATTATATTGTCCTCAAAGATAGTGAACTTTGTTTCTTAGTATGCCAACTTAGACAATAATCACCCAATAAAACTTTTCCTCACAGGGTTGATTTTCTATAATTACAATCTCCATTCCATCCAGCATGAGTGTAAATGTGAAAAATAATATCACTATTTCTTTTGTATAATAACCCATGTGATTTTTTTCCTTTCACATATCTTAGAAACCTATTTACGAAGAACATATGTGATTTTGTCAAATTTATTTAATACATGGAACACAATTTCACATAATATTCAATATTAGGAATTGATTTTTAAGGTATATAATTCTTTCTATCATCTACGAAAATTTATTCTGATTCACAGTTATTTCGAATTCATATTTACTCTACTTTATGCTCAATGAAATATGACTTTAATCTTTATTGTATTATTCTATCTTCAATATATTTAACAATACCCTTTCATATATTTCATGACATAAGAAAATCTATTTTTCCTTTTGTTGAACCGGTATTCCAAGGAATAAAGATAATTCTTATAACATAGACATCGGAAAATTCATAATAATTTCCTCTGAAAATATTTTACAAACACCTTCTCTATCCCCAGAAAAAAATTTCATTCTCATAAACAATTACAATTAGAGTTCTAGAGTAAAACATTTTCACATGTAAGTTGATATCAATTTTTCTTTCAGAAAGTTTCAACATTCACTAACAATTTTCATATTTACAATAAATATTATGTGGATATTATTTCATCCCATTAAATCATTCTTCAATTTACTGACATTGTTTCATCATCATCATGTTGAAAACCACAAGGTTGTTCAATGTGAAATTCTTCCTTAATATCACCCTTTAATAAAGATAACATTACATCCATCTGAAAAAATAATAATTCTAATGAAAATCCACTACTATAAACATTCTAATGGTATCTTTGATCATAATGGGGGAATATGATTTATCAAAATCCACACCTTCCACCTATACATATCCTTTACATACAAGTCTTTAGTTGTTTATTGACAATTATCTGTGTTAATAAAATTTGTTTCTATAAACCCACATTGTTTTGATAACAATTTTATTTGATGATTTTGGAACAAGATCCCATGTTCCATTCTTCTCAATAATAAAAAACACTTAATTCATATAAATCACCCATTCTTTTTGTTGAATAGACTTTGAAACTGATTCCAGTTCAACTTTTGAGATAAGAGAATTATGATATTCTAATCTCAACATTCATCTTGTATGAACCCAATCTTTATGATTCCCAAAAATGTTTTCATATTCAACATGTTTTTGTTTGTTAGTAAATTTCAATGTTTCCTTCGTACCTAATATTTCCTCATCACGAGATTCTTCTAAATCTTGATAAGGTTTTTTTCATTAATTTCACTATTATTGGAAATCTCCATTTTATCCTCCACAACATTTTCAACAATTTTTTTTACGAAATTTCACTTTTAATTAATTTCTCAACAAATGAGTCCATAAAAATTTGTAAATTTTTTTTTCTAAAATCTTTAACATATTTTATTTGGTGAATAACCAAGTAAAATTCCATCCTCAGCTTTCTTATAAAACATTCTGAAATCCTAATTTCTGATTTTTAAAAACCATAGACTTCCAAAAGCATTGAAGTATCACAATGAAGGTTTTTTTGTTATAAACATTTTCATAATGTAAAGACATTAAAAAATCAAGAATTTTTTTTATTTTTCTTGGAAATTTTACGAGAACTCAGATTTTGACGGCACATAATTCTGAGGCCCGGTGTGCCCGGAATCTTTTCCGAAGTTTAGCTCGAGTACGTTCAGTGAACGAACGAGCGGGTTTTTCTAACTTTTGAACAGGTGCTCAGAATCAAATTCTGAGGGCACCGATGGAATCGCAGCACTGGTATTTTCTAAGAAACATCTTTTTTGGAGTTGTGTTTGCTTGGGTGTGGTTTTTAATTTTTGGGGTTACGTTAAGAAATAAAATAAAAGTGGTACGACCGATTTTTATTTTATTTTTCTTAACTTAAGTTAACTGGATGATGTGGGACCCACAATATCCTACCCACTTGGTAGGATATTTGTGAGGTGGGGCCCACACGATCCCCACCATTTCTTTTCTTCATAAACCCCATCCTTTAATTAAGTAACGCACCCACACCCCCTATTAATGAAGTCAACCCTTGCATTTATTCTGGTTAAGAAACACCTCATTAATGTGGCAGTTTAAGCATTGCAATTAATTCACTTAATTGATTCATTTGTTTTTGAATTTTAAAATGCAAGGCCTGTGAAATAAAAATAAGACAACTCTTATTTTCATTAGTCTGGTGGTGTTGAGAGGCTAGGGAGATTTCACTCAGGCTCTTGAAGATCATCTCTTCCACGACGAAGAACGCGAAGAATGCGAAGAACGCGAAGAACGTAAAGAACACCGGATCCTCGAAGATCGACGACACGATGCAAAAAAAATCATTTCCCTGTAACGCGACTCTCTCCTTCTGCAATATCTTCTTCCGCAATGGTTATCTCTGCAAGGAACCCTCACTCAATGAATTTGACGAGGTAGGGGATTTATGTGTTTTTATTCGTGTTTTTATTCCGTCAATGTTACTCGTTCATTTGGACCATTAGATTTCGATTAACGGGAGGGGGCCGGACCACACAAACACGACTGACCCACCTCTTTTACCTTTTTTGTTTATTAGGGTTCAAAGTAATGTGACGCGGTGTCGTCGCACCGCGCGGGAACGAGCGGCGAGGATGCGCGGCGCCGTCGCGCCATGCATTTGAATATCGAAAAAAGATCACAGCGCCGTCGCGCCGCGCCAGAGAACCCTGAAGACACCGCGGCCGATACAGGGCTGCGGTGGAAGGGCGTGACACCATCACGCCGCGCCGGACGGTCCAAGACCCTGGCGGAGCAGGGAAACCGGCGGCCTGGTCCGGGCCGCCGGCGTCGGAGCAGCGGGACCGGCCCTTGTCGGTCCCGTGGCGACTACAGCCGGCATACCGGAGAGGGCCGACCGGTCAAGGAAGAGCCGGGGGTTATGACCCCTGGTGGCCAGCTTGAGTGGCCCCCCATCATGGGGGACACTGTTACGAAATAGGGGGCAGTCGCCCCCCCCCCCCCCCAATCCACTCGGCCGAACGGCCGAGCCACCTTGATGGCGCCAGCATGTCGGGCCGGCTGCCCAGGCCGGACCGCCAGGCCGGGCCGCGCTAGCTGGGCCGGGCTGCGCCCAAGCGGGACAGACCAGGACCCGGGATGGGTCGACCCGGTTCGGGCCGACCCACAGGGTATCGGGCCAGGTTGGACGGGGCCCGAACCCCCACTTCCGGACCTCTCACGGTCTTTTTCCCATAACATGGGCAGCAGACCTCTGATCGACGCACCATCAGCGGTGATGCGATCCTTGGAATTAGATGGTCATTACGATATATTACACTCATGTTTTCGGAGTACTTTGGGTTCAGCCGAGTTGGTTCGTACAAGAAACCAACTGGGCACTCTGAGCAGAAACGCTTATAACTTGAGCTCCGGACGTCCAATTGGCGTGCGATCGAATTTGATGGATTCCTCTAAGTGAGACAGACCTTTTGGCATACTTCTCATGGGGATTTAATGCATTTAGAGTATGGTCGGGTTGGTTTTGACTTAAAAACCAACCGGGCCACTGGGATGAAAAAGTCAATAACTCTCAGACCGGGCGTCCGATTGACGCGCCGTCTTTGACATTGAGTTCCTGTTGACTATATGGAACTTTTGGATACATCAACTCCAGACTATGTGTCAGTTGATGTATCAGCCCTTCGGCACGTGGAGCGGACCCTCCCGAATGAGCTTGCTGTGTGCGGGAACCCTAGAGCTGGCTGCGACTGCGACGACGATGATTACTATACAGAAATCCTTCGTGGATTCGATGGAGACGACCACAGCACTCAGCGATCCTACGTGGATCCGTGCTACTGATCCTGTGTAGGTCAGATCCTGTGTGGGTCAATGATCAGCGGTCCTGTGTGGGCCAGTGCCTACAGATCATGTGTGAGTCTGATCCTATGTGGGTCATTGCGGGGGGTTAGTTACCTATCGATCCTTTGTGGGTCATTGCGGGGGTTAGTTACCTATCGATCCTTTGTGGGTCATTGCGGGGGTTAGTAACCTATTTATCCTTTGTGGGTCATTGCAGGGGATATTTACCTATCGATCCATTGTGGGTCATTATGGGGGTTAGTTACCTATCGATCCTGTGTGGGTCATTGCGGGGGTTAGTACCTGTCGATGTTTTGTGGGTCCGATGACTTAGATGAATCAGTGACTATATCTGATCATCTCTATCGTCATACGAAGAAGTATTCCTGTGTGAGCTGAATCTTGAATTTCTTTCCTATGTGGATTGTTTTGTGCTATCCTGTGTGGACATTATCGAAATTGGGCTCAGATGTTGGATTCGAACTAGAATTGATGACTTAGGTATATGTATGGGCATATACCTAAGTAGTGTCAGATGTTACTTCGTGATTGTATCATTCTATTGTGGATTATCCTTTGTAGATTATGGGAGACCTTCGGGGGTCTCGGGGTCCCTACTAAATATCATATACTCACCCCTACACAGGTTATGCCCTCACTACGTTGTGTTGGTTGCAGACGACGGACATCGCTGATTGCGGTTGAGGCTTGCAGAGCAGGTCGGTACCTGGAGGTGGACCAGGACGTACTCGGAGTGGATGGCTGGACCCAAGGAGCTGTGGAGGCAATCTATACTCACCCTTCATATGGGACTTCCAGTGGACATCTCGACGTTGCGGCATTACTTTTCAGTTTTTGTACTCCCTTTTCAGTTGTACTTTACTTTCAGTTTCGGTTTGTATTCTGGCCCACTTACTTTTCTGTACTTGCTGGTGTACCCAGTTTTTACTTAGTGTTTACTTCTGCTTGCTTGCTTTGTGGTGTTTTTTTACATTACAAGGGCAATTCCTTCCCTTTTTACAGGTAATTATTCCTTGGTGCTAGTCGCCAGCCCCTGGCCTATGGAAGGCGGGCTTTGGGTAGTCACGACACGTGCCCCGAGGACGGGTTTGGACAAATTGGTATCACAAGAGTTCGGTTCTACCGCAGAACTATGGACTCTGATATTTATTCTATGTGAAGAAATAGTTTTAAGAGTATTGAGTGTGGTTATCAGTCGATGGAGACCAGTGTTTGTGTGGCGGCTAACGTATCCTTGCACCAGGACCCTGACTTCTGATTTCCGACATAATACATGAAAACATTGATTACATGTGTGTTTCAAGTTTTCCTTGTGATTACGTTGTGTCAGCTCACCGGGTATACTGTTCTTACCGTGGTGCACCTATCTCTTTTCAAGATGGCCCCACGATGGTAGCCAGCTAGGGTTATGAGCATTGTGCGTGAAGACGACCCACCGAGCGACGAGGCCTCGGTACAGGTCCCTTTGACTGCAGAGGCACCAGCAGTACCTCTACCCGCCGAGCCACTGATGTTACCCACCCCAACCGCTGATGATGTATGTCGCCTTAGTGCACTGCATGAGTTTCAGTGCTAGAGACCACCAAGGTTCCACGGGGAGATGGACCCTCAGGCAGCTGAGGATTGGCTGGAGGCAGTTGTACGAGTTTTCAGGTTAGTGAGGACACCAGCAGACCTCATGGTGATCCTCGCAGCGAGCCTCCTGCACGCGGTAGTAGGAAAATGGTGGAGCTTGATGATCCAGGTGCATAACGAGGCGTCTCTACTCTGGACGGACATTGAGAGCCTCTTTTTCTCGGAGTTCGTCCTAGCCACCCACCGTGCGGTGCGCATCCAGGAGCTTCTACAGCTGCGGCAGGGCAGCTTGGGGGTCGCCCAGTACTCAGTGAGATTTACCGATCTCTCGCGCTACTCGACAGACATGGTACGGGACCCATTATTCCGGACCCGGACCTTTGATCAGGGATTGAGGCATGAGATCATGGCATCACTGATCTCCCTCAGCATTCCGACTCAGGTAGGGGTACTGGAGAGATCCCTTTTGATCGAGAGATTCCTTACTGAGCCTTCATCAGCAGCAAGACCTACCGTCGGGCGGCACGTAGCAGAGTCTTCTACAACAGGAAGTCGATGGATCAGTCATTGGTCCAGGAAAACTAGATCCTCAGGAAGATGACCTCAGGATACTAGCTCATCAGTGCGGGGCACAAAGTGTGGAGCCATTCTTTCAAGAGGCAGACAGTGATACGCATGCGGTGGGCAGGGCCACATGGCTCGTGACTGCTCGAACCGTCGTACTGAGGAGCAGCAGACGGTTGAGGGACCACCCAGGCAGAGGCAGACGGTCGACCATGGCGGTCCGTAGGGAACATGCGGATGAGTCAGAGGAGCTGGCCGAGCCGCAGGTGGTGGGCGACGCTTTGAGGCTCTACCACCACCACCACCAATAGGTCCACCCCGACCACAGGGAGCTAGAAGGCAGAGACAGGCACAACTTCAGGCAGTGGAGGCCTATGACCACGGTGCGCCCAAGATGATTTGAGGTACTATCTGTGTCTATTACACCCTTGTTTTAGTTCTTATAGACACAGGAGTGAGTCATTCTTTCATATCCGATGCCCTTGTTCGGAGCTCGGAGATTCTGACAGAGCTGTTGGCTCGATCCTTACGGCTAGAGACTCCTACGGGAGCTGACTCGATTATTACGCACTGGTTCCGGTAGTGTGAGCTTACTCTAGGAGGCGAGATATTCAGATTGGATCTTCTTGTAGCGGCATCGAGGCCTTACGACGTCATCTTGGGCATGGAGTCAACCCTTGTGTTTATTCTGGTTAAAAAATGCCTCGTTAATGTGGCGGTTTAAGCATTGCAATTAATTCACTTAAATGTTTCATTCGTTTTTGAATTTTAAAATACAAGGCTTGTGAAATAAAAATTGGACAACTCTTATTTTTATTAGGCTGGTGGTGTTGAGAGGCTAGGGAGATTTCACTCAGGCTCTTGAAGATCTTCACTTCGTCGATGAAGAACATGAAGAACGCGAAGAAAGCGAAGAACGCGAAGAACGCGAAGAATGCCAGATCCTCGGAGATCGACGACACGACCCCGACGAATCATTTCCCCACGACACGACTCTCTCTTTCAACGACATCTTCTTACGTGACGGTTATCTTTGTGACGAACCCTCTCTCTACAAATTCGATGAGGTAGGGTATTTGTGTGCTTTTATTCGTGTTTTTTATCCATCAACGTTACTCGTTCATTTAGACCATTTGCTTTCGATTAACGGGAGGGGTCTGGACTGCACAAACACGGCCGACCCTCCTCTCTTATCTTTTTTGATGATTACGGTTCAATGGAATGTGATGTGGTGCCGTCGCACCACGCGGGAATGAGCGGCGAGGATGCACATCGTCGTCACTCCGTGAATTTGAAAATCGAACCCATATCGCGGCGCTGTGGGGCCGCGCCGGAGAACCCCGAAGACACTGCGGCCGGGGTGGGGCCACGACGGAAGGGCGTGGAACCATCGCGCCGTGGCGGAGTAGGGGAACCGGCGGCCAGTTCCTGGCCGCCGGCGTCGGAGCAGGGGGATCGGCCCTTGCCAGTCCCATGGCGGCAACAATCGGTGGGCCGGAGCGGGCCGACCAGTCAAGGAAGAGCCGGGGGTTACAACCTCGGTGGCCAGCTTGTGCGGCCCCCCATCATGGGGGCCGCGGTTACAAAACCGGGGGGCAGTCGCCCCCTCCCCCCCAATTTGCTCGGCCTAACGGCCGAGCCACCTGGTCGGCGCCAGTGCGCCGGGCCGGCTGCCCAGGCCGGACCGCCAGGCCGGGCCGGCTGCCCAGGCCGGACCGCCAGGCCGGGCCGCGCCCAGGCCAGGCCGAGTCGTGCCAGACGGGTCGGGCCACGCCAGCAGAGCCGGGCTGCACCCCAGCAGGCCGGACCTGGACCTGGGACGGGTCGACCGAGTTCAGGCCGACCAAGAGGGTATCAGGCCGGGTCGGACCGGGCCCGAACCCCCACTTTCGGACCTCTCACGGCCTTTCTCCCATAACATGGATTGCGGACCTCCGATCGATGCACCGTCAGCAGAGATGCAATCCTTGGAATGAGATGGTCATTTTGATATATTACACTTAATGTTTTGGAGTATTTTGGGTTTGGCTGAGTTGGTTCATACACGAAACCAACAAGGCCCTCGGAGCAGAAAGGATTATAACTTGAGCTCCGGACGTCTGAATGACGTGTCATCAACTTTGATGGATTCCTCTTAGTGAGACGAACCTTTTGGATTGCTCCACTCAATGTTTGTACGTAGTTGGAGTACGGTCGGATTGGTTTTTACTTAAAAACCAACCGGGCCCCGAGGGTGAAAAAGCTAATAACTCTCAGACTGGGCGTCCGATTGACGCGCCGTTTGTGACGTTGAGTTCCTGTTGACGATACGGAACTTTGGGATACATCAACTCCGAACTATGTGTCAGTTGATGTATCAGCCCTTCAGCTCGTGGAGCGGACCCTCCCGAACGAGTTTGCTGTGTGCGGGAACCCTAGAGCTGGCTGCGACTGCAACGATGATGATGACTATACAGAAATCCTCCGTGGATTTGACGGCGACGACTACAACAATCAGCGATCCTATGTGGATCAGTGCTACCGATCCTATGTGGGTCAGATCCTGTGTCGGTCAATGCTCAGCGGTCCTGTGTGGGCCAGCGCCTACTGATCCTGTGTGGGTCCGATCCTGTGTGGGTCAATGCGGGGGTTAGTTACCTATCGATCCTTTGTGGGTCATTACAGGGGTTAGTTACCTATCGATCCTTTGTGGGTCATTGCGGGGGTTAGTTACCTATCGATCCTTTGTTGGTCATTGCGGGGGTTAGTTATCTATCGATCCTTTGTGGGTCATTGTGGGGGTTAGTAGCAATCGATCCCGTGTGGGTCCGACAACTTAGATGAATCAGTGGCTATATCTGATCATCTCTATCGTCATATGAAGAAGTATACCTATGTAATCTGAATCTTGACTTGCTTTCCTATGTGCATTGTGTTGTGATATCTTGTGTGGACTTGGTCAAACATGGGCTCGGATGTTGGAGCCGAACTAGAATTGATGACTTAGGTATATGTATGGGCATATACCTAAGTAGTGTCAGATGTTACTTCATGATTGTATCTATCATTTTTGGATTATCCTTTGTGGATTTTGGGAGACCTTAGGGGGTCTCGGGGTCCCTACTAAATAGCTTATACTCGCCCCTGTAAGGGCTATGCCCGTAGTACGTTGTGTTGGTTGCAGACGATGGGCAGCGTTGATCGCGGTTGAAGCTTGTGGAGCAGGTCGGTACCTGGTGGTGGACCACTGGGCGAGACGTACTCGGAGCAGACGGCTGTACCCGAGGAGCTGTGGAGGCTATCGGTACTCACCCTTCAGGTGGGACATCCAGTGGACGGATCGATGTTGCGGCTTTACTTTTCATTTGATTTAATCCCTTTTCAGTTGTACTTTACTTTCAGTTTGGGTTTTTATTATGGCCCACTTACTTTTCCGCACTTGCTGTTGTACCCAGTTTTTACGTAGTGTTACTTTTTCATGCTTTATCTATGGTGTTTGTTTACTTTACAGGGGCAATTCCTTCCCTTTTTACCGGGAATTATGCCTTGGTGCTAGTCGCTAGCCCCTGGCCTATGGAAGGCGGGCTTGGGGTTGTCACGGCATGGGCCCCGCAGACGGGTCGTGACACATAAAGAGTCATGTTAGTTTCTAGTCTCAATAAGAATATATTTTAAACATGTATTGCAGTTCTAATATCTTTTCCCCAATATAAATTGGAATAATTAAATTCAGCTAATATACTTAATCTAATTTTCACAAAAAAAGTATTCATTCTTTAGGATACTCCATTTTTTGTGGAGTATAGATAGAACAAGAATTAGGATTTTTACAATGTTTTCTCAAACAAGTTTCCAAATTATTATTTTTGAATTTAGTACCATTTTATATTCTCAAATTATTAATAGAAACCCCCAATTTATTCAAAACATCTTTTCTGAATAATATTACAATTTCAATACCCTCTGTATTGTGCTTCAAAAATATGATGTTTTTCATTAGAGTTAAATCATCAATAATCATAATAAAGTATAAATCTACTTTTTTATTGATGTATCATCGTCACGAATAAATATGTATGAATAAGAAAAAATGGTCTAGTAGATTGAATGTTAACTCCTTTGGGACTTTGTTAATCATCTTCCCTTTTAGACAAGTTACACAAACATCTTATTCTCTTATTTTCAATTATGGGAAGTTTCAATTGACATAAACATTAGAATGTTTTCTTATACATTTCTATCCAAGGTTCCCAAATCCGTAGTGCTACATTTTTTTTCATCATTGTAATCAATTAACAAGAGTTGTTGAATTATTCTATATGGAAGAGATTCCAATTGGTTCTTTCTCCTTATTTAGTTACTTTTTCATCATTCACACCATTGATGATACGAAAATATTTTCTAAAAACAACTTATCTTACATAATAAAATTGTTGACTTAGACTAAGAAATGTATGTTTTATCCCATCAATATAAAAACATCCTCAGATTTCTACTTTCCTTCTTCAATCTCAAACATTCGAATTCCTCTAATTTTTAAAGATCTATCATTACCAAAGGTAACTTATCCACCATCATGAAATTTAATTTGTTTCAAGATTTTAATATCAATTTTTATATGTGATGAAAAATCACTATCAAGTATCCATGTTTTTTCCTTTTACTTGTTTTCATAGTTTTCTCAACAACAAAAAAACATTCCTTAACATTATTCGTTTCTGCTTGCTTTTATTTTATTTCATAATGAATTTATGTTGGAAGGAGTGTCATACATCTTTCCAAATATTGACCAACCTGGTCAAATATTCCATAAAATTCTTCCAGATATTTATATTTATTTTTATTGGAATGTTTATAACATCTTAAGAATTCACTTTTTCAGCTTTCGGTAATCTATGATAGTTACTCATTCTATTAATTCAATTTAATCCACTTTTAAAGAATATTCTTCTAGGTAAAGATCTGTTTGAGCAAAATTGATATTCCTTGTAGCCATATATTTCAAAACATTAGCAATATCCATCAAATCCTGATTATCTTTTTAAGAAAGATCATTTTTTGTGGAAACCTTGTTGAGTTTGGAAACTTCTTTCAGCTATAACATACTTTGGACATTAACCATCTTTTCATTTGAGTGAGTTATATATGTTTTTAGAATTGATAGGTTTTTCAAATCCTTTATCCACCTAAGATTTCCCTATCAATTTTTAGTAACGTGAAATGTTAAAATAATTAGATGAAACATTATTTTTGGTAAGATAAGATTTCACTTGATTCCCGTATTGGGCATTATCAGCAACATTAGAAGTCTAATATGTTACATAATTAGTATTTTAAGTTATAATTCATCTTCTGGAAGGTAATTTCAGACTCTAGATGTTTTTATTGAAACATGTTAACTTTTTATTATTTAGCTTCCAGCTTCTTAATAAGATCTTCGATCATATATCCTTCTTAAGCAATTCTGAGTTTGTAACTTAAAATGTCATATATGTATTCATTCACCTACATGATAAAATATTTTCTTCCATTATAAACTTATTCATAATATTTAATCATTAATATAATTTATTTCCAAATAGTTTTTTTCTCAATACATTCGAAGTGTTCTATTCCAAGCTAATACTCTCTATAATATTCTTCACCGCCTTCATCAATTTTTAAGGAATATTTTGTTTTCTCATCTATTTCAATGAAGGATCGTAATTTTTCTGAACTTACATATTCAAAAGAATTGTTTTCCATTTTGTAATATTAAAATTTATTACTAAAAAAACTTATTTTGTTTATAGTTTACTTCTTCTTGTATTTGATAGAATACTTTACTTTTTTATCAATTTTGTTCCACTTCTTCCATCGATGTTTTTTATCATAATCATCTCGATATTCACCAACTTTATTTTGGGGTAGATTCATAGAAAATTTTTTAATTCCACCACACTCAAAAAATTTAAGAGGAACTTTACCTCCATAAATTTTTCTTCCTCTAAAGTAGTTCTTGTATGTAAGAGACTTGATTTTTTTATTCAACTCATCATCCTATTTTCTTCTTATACATTGGGATGAGCTTTTTCAACTTCATAGATTTTCATATTTCTCATAGCTTCAAAATTAATTTTATCTTTCTAATTCATTTTAAACATTTGATATTTTCACATTTCATAATAAATAAAAATGTTAATAAATTCATCAAGAAAAATGTCATCCTTAACTTATAAAATGAATTTTTTAGAATAAAACATGTTCGGAATGTTTCTTATATGTTTCTTTACAATTTTATAATCTTCTAGGATACCTATAAATCCTCTAATGTTGTAAAAATTTCAATTACTCTGCTGATGTATTCACTAATTGTTTACGCATCTCTCATTTTGATGTCTTCATACTTACTACGAATTTTTTTTATCTTTTATTCCTTAAATTTAGTATCCCTTTTTAAAACACATTCCATATTTTCCCATGTACTTTTAGATGTTTTGAGACCCATCACATTCTGATAAAAAATCTATGATAATGAGATAAGGATTTAATTTCTATACTTCCCATAATCTTATATATTTTACTTATTAGTATAAATCATATGATCATATGACTCAATAAGAGGAAAACCAATAGTAGGGACATTAACACATTCTAGGACAAGAGATACGAGAGAAGGAATAATAAATGTTTTGCATCTATGATATCTTTTCAATCACATGTAGGGATTCCACTACTATTGATATAATTGATATTATTCATGATAAGGAATAAACAATGTTACTTTGTTATGATACCTACTGAAGTTCCAATAGATCAAATAAAATAAATGAATGGGGGGTGAATCAATTGTTAAATATTTATAAGTTTGAAAACATTTAGAAAATCAATTCCTACAACCTATTAAGATTTATGACCTTATAAAATTTTAGTAAATACTAATGAATGAAAATGTAGAAAATCATGTAAATAAAACAACATTTATAATGATCATACTCTGTGTGAGAACCTATATCCTTTCAAATATCCACTCTTACTGGTCTATGGAAGTCCATATTATGACCAACAGAATACAACTTGTGTCAACTCCTATTAGACACCTTGTATCTCCTGATAGAAACTATTATAAAGACTACTATCTATTTACAATGTTTTCTTATATAGATGTTTAGCCAAACCAAAGAATAAAGGCTTTGTTGAAATTGCTCCAGAATTTCTTAGTTCAAATTCTTAATCTAATTTGGATGGATCTGACTCTCTCAATCGAATGAGTTTGGATCTAATTATCTCAATACGATGAGTCTATATGGGATTATCTGAATACGATGTGTCTAGATCTAATTCTCTCAATACGATGAGTCTTGAATCCATAATCTCAAAACGATGAGTTTTGATCTGATTGCCTCAATACATTGATTCTGGATCTGATTATCTCCATATGATTGACTTAATATTATGAACACATTCTTGATTTGAAAATATCAATCTCTTCTCAAATGCTCAACCCGATAAAAAAATCTTTTATCTGATCCACCTCATGATATCTATGGCTGAAAATGACTTTCACTTGATTTATTCAATTATATACCTTATCTTATTTCTTTAAAAAAAGTCACAATTAACAAATTATATGAGAAAGTATTATTAAGTGACTCATAAAACAAAGGTGGTAAACGTTAAAAATTTCCCCACATCATCTAACTTCAATAACTCAAATAAAAACTCTCACATTAAAACATCAACATGGACTTGTTCAATCCTCTATTGATTTCATTGAGATTTATGAAAAATTGAATTTCATGTTTGACCTCTTCAACACTAATTAAAAATTCTATTATTTTCTTTTTTAATGTTTTGTTGTAATATGATTATTACAAAAATGTTACCTTCTTATCTCATTATGTATTAGATTTCTTTATTAGTGATTAAAAATTCAATAAAATTATCATTGAATAAAAAGTATATATCCTTATCAATGTTTCTGAACATGGTTTGCTTCTTCGTGATTAATAATTCTATATCCTCTTAGTAATTATGAATTATCGTTCCCTTATAATCTCATTATGAATTCTAATTTCTTCATAGTTCATTATGAATTCCATTTCCTTCTCATTAATTTTGAATTTTATATCCTTTTTAATTAGTAGTAATTCTATATCATTTTCAGTGATTCTTAATTCTATTTCATTCTTAGTGATTAAAAATAAATTTCCTATTATGATGGAATTATTCACTATGCAAATTTTTATTTATACAAACCTATACAACATTTCATCTAGTGATTTTATTAACAAATTCTTCATTATTTGAGGGAACATTATGATTAGAAAGTATTCATATGACATAGTGTTTAAAGAATGAAAAATCTATAACTCATAAAATCAAAATATCTTTTAGAACTCTTCTACAAAAATACAACTTCTTCAATCAACAACCTATAGATTTATTACAATCTCTAGGTGCGATGAATATTCATTAAAATTGATATGGTTCTGATTTTGAAATAAGAAAACATTCTTCTACAGAGAGGTTAGTTGTAAAAAATATAAAATCTTCATTAAACCATGTTATCATAAAAGTTCTCTAATATCCCTCATTGGATTTGTTGATGACCCTTGTTAAAAATGTTTCCATCTCTTTAAGTTTTTTCAAAACATATCTTCTATAAAAAACTCTTGTTTTTTTGTTGACATTTATCAAATCATATCCCTTCCGAAAATAGAGTGTCTTGACACCAAAATATTGGATAATGTAAATTTTTCGAAGGAATTTCATCCCATAGTGACAAGTAAAATTTTCATCCCTATAAATATATATCTCCCTGAAATTAAATTTTCTCTCCCCCATTTTATGGTAACCATATATTAAAATTAATTTAAGAAAGATAAGTAAAAACTTCTTATAATGTAAGAAGTTCTTACTTTATCTCCCACTTTTTCAACATAATCCAAATCATGGACAGGGTACCTTTTTTATGAGGTTAATGAATTCATGGGTGGATGGTGAACATGATGTTGCAACCTCAATTCCAAAAACCATTCCTTCAACATTGGATGTTAAAAGATATCAGTAATCTAATACAATGTTGAATTGTATTCTAGAAAAAAATCTCTTGGAGCTACTTTCTCATTTATACATTGTAACATCATATCAATTTGTTTGATCTTGAATGTTGGATAAGATTTTAAGAAATATAAATTTCTCTATGATTATAAAAATGTATCATTAGTGGTTAAAAGATATTTTCTTTAAAATATTCTAACTAAACATTAATCAACAAAATTTTATTACAAGCATGAGTTGTTGAAATACATTCATATTAAACTATTATTAATGTTACTAATACTTATTTCTTACTATGCCATCTTACACAACATTCATCCAAGAAACAATTTCCTCATATGTTTGGTTTTCTAACTTTCAACTTCTATCCCAACTGGCATTAGTATAACCAAGAAACTTCTTCTCAATATTTCATTATTTTATAAAAATCATTGTAAAGTTGTTACTTTGACTTATCATTGAATCCTTTTTATGCCAACATATGTGATTATTTAGGATTAATTTGATACCTAGAACACAAAGTAACAACAGAAATAATATCAAGATTTATTGATGTATGGTAAAAAAGACGTCTTATCAAATTTAAAAAAGGCTTTCTGATTCACACATATTTTATATTCAAAATTACTAAAAAAAATTCTCAATGAAAAAGGAGTTGTATCTTTTTGGGAATTTTTCATCCCAAACGTCTTTAACTATTCCCTTTAATACTTTTCTTAAGATAAGAAATTTTACTTTTCCTTTTTTTGAACTTTTAATACAAGGAATAAAGTTAATTCTTCAAACATAGAAATTTCAAAAATGATCTTTATTTTCAGAAAAATATTTTACATACATCTTTCCTATCCCTAAAAATAATTAAATCATCCACATAAAAAATTACACTTAGATTTTTGGAGTCAGAATTTTTCACATATAAGTTTTCTTTAAATTTTCTTTTATAAAATTTCAACATTCTCCAAAAATTATCAAATTCTAAATACCAAGCATGTGGATCCTTTTTCATACGAGACAAAGTGTTCTATAATTTAAAAATATTTCTTTTATCCTCCTCGAGTAGAAACCCACACAATTTTTCAATATAAACTAATTTCTCAATATCACCATTTATGAAAGATCATTGTACATCTATCTAATAGACTTTTTAATTCCAATGTGGTGCCACTGTAAAAACATTTCAAATAGATTCCAGCCTTGGAAAGAGGGAAAAGATTTCATCAAAATTGACTCCTTACACCTATTCATATCCTTTACAGAAAATTCATTATTTGTTTCTTGAAACTTATCCATTCACATTAATGTTTTTTTTATAAACCCACTTTATTATGATAACATTTTTATTTTCTGGTCATGGAAAAAGATCCCATGTTTCATTATTATCAATAAAATACAACTCTTAATTCATAGAATCCACCCATTTTTTATATTAAATATCCTATGAATGTGATTCTATTTTATGTTTTGTGATAAGTAAATTATGATGTTCTAATATCAACTTCCTTCTCATTTGAATTGGAGCATTCTGATTCCCAATTATGTTTTTTGATTCAATATGTTTTAATTTATTAAGAAATGTAAATCTTTCATTCCTACCTAAATGTTGCTTATCGCAATATTCTTCTAAATTATGTAAAGGATGTTTTGAATTACATTCACTATTATTCGAAATCGTCATTTTATCCCCCTTGTAATTATCCACTACTTGTTTAAATGAACATTGATTTCCAATTACATTCATAACTTATTATTCCACCAACTTTTGTAAATATTTTTTCCATAATTTTTAACTTATTTCATTTGGGGAATAACTCATGATTGTTCATTACATATCCTTCTCACCAATCCTTCCCAAACCCAAAATTTTTATTTTGAGAAAACATGTAATTAAAAAAACATTGAAGTATTTCAATTAATGTTTTTTTGTTATACAACATTTTTAAGGTGTCATCATTGTTTCTGGTCTCAACAAGAATCTATTTTGAACATGTACAATAGTTCTAATAGTTTATCTTCAATAGAATTTTGAATGTTTGTACTCTTCTTAATACTTCCTCCCATTTCCAGAAAACATATATTATTTTATTATAATACTCTATTTTATTATGAAATATAGGTATCACATTACTTATATTTGATACCATGTTTTCTCATATTTGTTAAAAAATTATTTTTTTGAATCTGGTATTGTTAAATGTTCTCCACATCTTTATAGGAACCATAAATTCGTTATCAACATATTTTTTGGTGATTTTGATCATTTCAATATCCTCAGACTTATGCTTTATAAATATGAATTTTATCATTTGACTGGAATCATAAATAAAATTGATTAAGTAAAATTCTTATTTTTTTTATTGAAGTTTAATCGGTTCACATAAATTGGAATGAATAAGCTAAATTGATTTGGTAGATTGAATGTCAACCCTTTTGTGACTTTTCTTAGTTATTTTCTTATTTTGAAAAGTTACAAAATCAACTTATTCTCCTTTTCAATTTTTTCTTTTTTGAATGGAATTAAATTTAGAATGTTTTTTCATAATTATTTGATGAATGTACTCAGTTCTTCAATGATACAATTTCTTTCATCTTCCACACTCAAGTAATAGGAGTTGTTTAATTTTCCTATCGGAAAGGGATTACCAGACGTTCTTTCACCTTTTATAATAACAATTATATATTTCACACTATTTATGATACACAAATCATTTCTAAAAAAATTATTTTCCATCATAATAATGTTGTTTTAAACTTATTATATTATATTTTATCACATCAAAAATTAAATCTTCCTTAGATTTCACCTTTTCCGCATTAATATCAACCGTTGTGATTCCTCTGATTTTTAAGGAATTGTCATTAAAAAAGGTAACTTCTCTTCCATCATGACATTAAACATGTTTAAATATTTTTATATCACCTACAAAATGTTAAGAAAAACCACTACCAAGAATCAAATGTTTTTTCCATTAACAAACATTCAAATCTGTCTCAACAAAAAAAGATATTTCCTCAACTTTATTATTTTCAGCTAACTATTCTTTTCTATCATTATGAAGTTGTTCTAGATAGAGTGTCATAAAACATTAGGCATGATGAACATAATGATCATATTTTTTAAAAAGAACATCCAACCATTCCAATTTAACTTTTATTATAATGTTTCCAACATTTTTAGAATTCTTTTTTTCCACTTTCTTTTTGCTAGGAAAGTTACCAATTCTACTGCAACTATTTCTACCAATTTTATAAAATGTTCTTCCTATTAGAGATAATTTTTTCCAAAAATTATATTTCATATTTATATAGAATCCACTAAAAAAATAACTATAAAATCGTAAAATTATATTTAAGAAATATCATAATTTTTAGATTCCTTATGGAGGTTGGTCACTTCTTTCATCTCTTACATACTCAAGTCATCGTCCATCTTATCATTTGAATGATTTATCAAATTTTGTAGATTTTATATGTTTCTCACATACATTATCCACCCAATATTGACCTATACTTTTCCTAGAACTATAAGTGTTAAATCAAATTATATGAAACATTGTTTTTGGTAAGAGAATATTTCTTCTTATTCTCATATTGAGCCTTTTCATCAACTTTAAAAGACTCATATTTTACTTATAAAGTTTTGTTTTTTTTTATTCATATTCCCCAAGGGACATTCTGTATCAAGAAATTTTGATTTAATCTTGTTAACTTATTCTTACTTAGCTTCTATATTCTTACTAAGATCTTAAATAATCTATCCATGTTTAACAATTCTATGTTTCTTACTTAAAATATCCACGATTTATTATTCCTGATGCTTGATGACATTATTTATCCCATTAGAAAATTATTTACAATCATTATTCATTACAATAATTTTTTTCTTGATATTTTTTTCTCAAGACATGAAACAAGATCTGTTTTGAGCTAATACACTCTATAATATTGTTGACCACATTATTCTATTTTTGGGTAATCTTTTTTTCTAATATTTTTCATTGAATAATCAAATTTTCTATATTATTTCTTGTTCATAATAATTTTTGTCAGTTTAGTCTGATTCAAAATTCATACTTAACATACTTATTTTTTTCCAGTATACGACTTCTTTTATTTGTAGGAAGAATTTTGTTCTATATCTTTTTTTCCACTTCTTCCATCAAGGGTTTTCATCAAAATAATCTAAAAATTCTCTAACATTATTCTTAGAGTAATTCATTGAAAATTGTGTGATTCAACCACATTCAAAAAATTGTGATGACTTTTACCTCCATACCTCACTCTTCCACTTCAATAGTTCGTGGGTATATGATAGATGATTTTTTCAATCAACTAAACATCCAATTTATCAATGAAAACATAAGTACTTTCTTCTTAAACCTCTTGGATTGTAATAATTTTCATATCTTCAAAGGATATTTAATATTTCATATTATTTTTTAAAATTGGCGATCTCTTCATTTCATAAGGAACAATAAAGTTATGTAATTTATCAAGAGATAAATCATCTTTATCTTCTAAATTAAATAATTTTATAATGAAACCTGCCCATAATATTTATCATAAGTTTCTTCATAACTATATAACTTACATGAAATCTTTTATTCCTATGATGTTTCAAATAAATTCATTTACACCTGTGAGGTATCCATAAATTTATTCTTCTTCTCTCATTATGATGTCTTCCTAATTACTACACCTGATTTGTATCTTTTCTTCCTTAACATTATTATTCCATTAAAAAAGACTTTCCAGCTTGTCCCACAAACTTTTTTGATGTTTGGAGAAACAACTCATTATAATAAAATAAATTAAATAAAGACTTAAGGATTTAAATTATAGCCTTTCCATAAACATCTATATTTTTATTACCTGTAGAAGTCATTGGATCATCTTTCTCAATTGGTGAATACGAATAGTAGGAGCATCAACAACTTCTATCTCAAAATATAGAAGATAAAGAATCATCCTATTTTTTCATTTATAATATTTTTTTCCATCAAATGTTGGAATTCCTCTACTATTGAAAGAATAGATATTAACCATGATAATTATTCAATAAGGTTACATGGCTCTGATACAAATTGAAGTTCCAAAGGATCGAATTTAGAAGGGGGGTGAATCAGTTTCTAACTTTTTTGAGTTCCATAAATTTTTGAAACATAACCCCTACAACCTATTAATATTTATTTCCTCCTTAAATTTTAGTAAATAATCATGTATGAAAAAGTTGGAAAGAATTTAATGCACAAATATTTACAAGGTTTGGTCTTAGTGACACAACCTACATATTTTCCATAGACACGCATATGGGTATATATTAGTACACTATTAATAAGTGGTGAACAAAACAATTGTCATATCTAGTTGGACACATTTTATAACCTGATATAATGGATTATACTAGATCCCATATTTTTAAAATGTTTTCTCCTAAAAATATTTGATCCAAAAAATAAAAAAGGCATTATAGAAACTACTCCACAATTGATGATGCTGAATTCTCAAATAGATTTGGATAGATCCAAATTTCTCAATCTGATGAGTCTAGATATGATTCTCTAAATACGATGATTCTAGATCTAATTGTCTTAGTATGACGAGTCTTGATCTGATTATCTCAATATATTGAGTCTAGATCCTATTCTCTCAATACGATGAGTCTAGATTGGAATCTCTCAATATGATGAGTCTAGATCTAATTCCCTCTACATGATAGACTCTATATGATGACCCCATTATCAAGTTACAAAACTCATAATAAGTTTAAATGATCTACCCAGTAATAAAACATTCATCTATCTGATTCATTTCCTGATATATCTGGTTAAAAATGACATTAACTTGATTTCTTCATTGCTTTACCTTTTCCACTTGAATAAATAATTTACAATGAAAAATTATCATAGGAAGTATTTATAGGTGACATTTAATATAGAAGAAGGAAACTAGTTAACATTACACACTTCCTTAAATATCAAAAACTCCAAAAAAAACTCTCCCATTTATACTTCAACATTGAATTTTTCAATCCTCTTTAGATTTAATTGAGGTTTGTGAAAAAATTAATTTCATGATTGACCTCTTAATCTCTTTATAAAACATTTAAAATTTTATTTTTGAAGCTTCTTCATTATCAAATTATTATGAATTTGTTTTCTTATCTGCTCATTAAAAATTTCTTTTCCTTCAATGTGATTACAAATTAAGTATCATTCTTAGTGATTACAAATATTTTATCTTCCTCAACGATTCTACATTATATTTTTTATATATGATTATGAATTATGCATCCATCTCAATAATTTCAAAAAAAACATTCTCTTCACTTTATGAATTCTATTTCTTTCTAATCCCATTTAAAATTATGTTCCCTTTTTAGTGATTATGAATTTTTTATCCATTATAGTGAATATGAATTCTATATCCTTCTCTACGATTCCAAATTATTTTTCCTTCTTAGTTATTATAAACAAATTTCCCATTACGATGGAATTATTTACTCTGAATATTTTAATGTCATAAAAAATCCACACTATTTCTTAAAAATGATATATTATGAATGTAATCGTGATTTTTTAGAACATCATGATCAACAAAATATCATTTGACTTAGTTTAGAATTAATGAAAACTTTCTAACTCCTGAAATCACAATATTCTTTGATAACTCTTCAATAAAAATAAAACATCTTCTAACAACAACATATCACTATCTAACAAACAATGAGTCTCATGAATCAATTTTACGCTGGATATTGGTCAAATTTAAGATTAACAAAAAAACATTCTTCTGTAGATAGGTTAGTTATCAAAAAATAAAAGAAACATGGATAAAATCTTTTTCCCAATGGCTCTTCAAATATTCAAATAATTTTATATGATTTTGTATCTACCAAAATTGCATATCTTATTCCAATATTACGATATTAGGGTAAATGATCTTGAATCCCTTATGATTCTTGTCTTATGAGATGCCAATATTTATGACATATCTCATGTTTCAGATTTTGGATATGAATGGTATGATCTTCGTGTGTTATGGTCATGTTCTCATACACTTATGTTCTTGATATATTTGTGTATTTACTTTATTTACCAGTACTGAGCTGTCGAGCTCACACCATTATTATGTTTTCTTTCCTTGGGTTATGAAGAAAAGTTGTAATCTAGATTACTGAAGGGGAAGATATTTAATGAAGGTATTGAAGATATTTCACCAATCTAGAAGAATGTGTTACAAATTTCGAAAGATTCTAAAATGCTATGGTCTTCAAGCATGTAATATTTGTAATGAGCTGAATATTTATCTAAATTGTTGTAATATCCATGTATATTAGTCTTGAGTCTCTATATAAGTGAACTGTGATATCCTATTAAAATATTATTATTTAAAATGATAGTTATCGTCTGGACATTGGATTGGTGGGTACTATTAGAGAAAAATAAATTATGAAAAATTTATTCTTATATAAGTATAAAAATAATTGATTGTTTATCAACTGATTAAAAATGAAAATAAAATATATTTTGAAATGCAATAAAATATTTTTATCAAAAACTGTTTTTTGTGTGAAATGTATTTTTATACTAATAAATTAAATTAACTAATATTGGTGAATAATTTTAATTAAATTTATAAACTATTTAATTTCTCAATTCTCTTAAAAAAAGAAAATATATTTCTAGGAAAAGGGTTAGAATAAATCCATTCTTATGCATAAAAAATATTTTTTATAAAAGGGTAGTTTTGTCACAATTTTCTAACCTACTTTAAAATAAATTTATGAAATATAAGGATATTTAATTAGAAAATATTAATCAATTATCTATAATTACTAGTTTTAAAATTTTTAAACACTCCACTTTTATATTTTATCAATATGAATATTGATCGTGGTAAAATTTATCTTCTCAATAAATGGTAAATCTGGTAAATCTAGATATAAAATTGGTGTTAAGGACATAATTATTAATCCAAATTCTTTTTGGATGAAAATAATTCGACCCTTAACACCATAGGTTCTAAATTGAGGGGTTTACTAGAAATTTATTTATAAAAGTTAATTAAATAAAATTTCAATCAAATAATGATATAAAAATCACTCCCTTTGTTTTTAACATGCCTTATGTGTCTACATTGGAAAAAAAGAATGTTATGAACGAATAGATGTGTATATTTTTTATTTTATAAAATTATTTTTGTCATAGAAATTATTATAAATTTTTAGTAATTATATAATTCCCTTAATTACTTATGCAACATAGATGTAATATTTCTCTATTTAGTAAAAATATATAATAAATTATTATTGGAATATTAATTATGATATAATTTGAATGAGTTATTGTGACCCCAATTTTCTAGATTTATATAAATAATTATGTATATTTTAAAAAAAAATTATTCATATTCCCCCATTTTTTATTTATTTATAATTAAATACATTTAATAGTGTCAAAATATCTAGTAAGGATATTTTATCAAATTAATATTTTATTAATTTATTTATAAATCATAATAATATTCAAATAAAAAAAGATAAAACATATAGGGACTAAAGTGTAATAAATGATTCATTTATGGTCTAACTTTCACCTTATATGTTACAATTTACACCCCTTTATTATTGAAAAATGTGTAATCATAGTAAAAATTAAAATTTTCTAATGGTTAATCAAAATGAAGAGGATTCAAATTACACCCAAACATGCTTAAATTTTATTATATAATGGGATTAATAATATATCCTACGTTATCATAGAATCTGGTTCCATTATGTGGAATTAAGTTTGATAATAAATTTATTATAATTGAATCTTCTTAGAAACTCCAAAACTGCCTCTCACTTCAATTATAAAATTGAACCTCCTCCCTCACATAAATATACCACTTTAAGCCTTATATATTGACAAAAACTCTACCAGTTTCCCTTATAAAATTCCATAAACACATCATAGAGGTTTTTTTATTCCCAAAATACCAACCCTAGTCCCCTTTATAAGAGATATAAAGGTCATGATTCTAAGAAGTCGTAATCTCCCTTATCAGTCACTTTCTTTTCTACTAGTCCTTACATTCTATAAATATATGGTATTTGTCATAAAATAAAAAATTAAGTATCATAAATAATTTAATTTTTTATTATTATTATAAAAACACCATTATACACCATATCTCCCATCCAACAAGAAGTGAAAGGATCTCTCACGCATACGTTCAACTTACCATCTCAACATAGCGATATAATTCCTTTTTCATCACCATATATTAAGGATGTCTATTATGATGGGTTTAAAAATTGATATATCATATTTTTGAAATAAATATTTTTATTTAATTATAATATAACATCTTCCTACTTACCATACAATCATTGGAGAAACAATAACGTCATTTGTGCGTATGTGTAGACTACCTCCTCTATAAAACGATGTGATTAGTTATTAGTTTATATTATTATTTGATGGTAATGAAGATACATTTGATTAATTTATATGATATATATGTTATAATAATTATATTTTAATGGTGAATTAATATTTACCTTTCTTCTTTTCCATCTATTGAAAAATAAAAATGGTATTCATGTGTACATATTACTTACCATATCTATGAATGGTGTAATTAATTTTTTTAATTGTAAATTTCTGTATAACTATAAATATGTATAAAATGAATATATATGATATTTATATCATTATATCATCAGGTAATGGAACCAAGATAAATTATCATGGATCAGAACTACTGAACTAAAATACTCATGATAAAAGAAATAATTAACACGCAAAAATAATGATTTTAATATTGAATTATTGATAAAATAGGGTGTTGAAATGTAATAGATTTATTATATATGATATTATAATTAATGAAATTATTATTTTATATAATTATTATAAATTTTAACTAAATATATATATGTGGGTATAGATATTTTAATGTAATGTTAACTCGGAGTAAGGGTGTTATTTCACAATATAACCAATATTTAAGATTGTTTATGTTTAAGTGTCCACTAGGAATATTTTTAATACATATGTATATCTTCTAAAAATGATTTAAATATATTTTATACTATTATTATATGATTTTTGAAATTAATTTTTACCCGTGTTTGAATTTGAAAAAAATTCGTTGAAAGGAATCTCCTTGTCATTTTCCATGTGTGGTACATTTTGACTTTTCCATCAAAAATACATAAGGGATATTTTTTAACAAATTGTGAATGAATGTATTATCTGAAATTATGGAATAGTATTTTATTTTACGATTACATAAATATTTTATATGTTTTTTAAATAATTTTTTTCTTTTATAAGTGTTTAATTTTATTAAAAGAAGTGATTTTTGAATAAAAATGTTATTTTTATTAAATTTATTCCAACCTATCTTTTGAAAAAAAATCTTTCTAGGATGACATACATTGATGATAAATAAGTATAAATGGGGATATGATCAAATGATATTATTATTGTTAATTCTCTATATTGTTTATGTTTATGATGAAAATATGTCTATGAAACCCATTTCATTTCTATGGGTTATGTTATGATTTATTTTTTATGAAACTCATTTCTTTTCTTGGGTTCTGATGTGATTAATTATTTATGATCACATCGAAAATATACGTATGATTTAAATTATGTGATGAGTGGGACATGTATCTCCATTTAATTAATTAGGTAATGATTTATATCTCATGATATAAAAAATATTGGAATGGGGAGTGAACCAAGTTCAATAAGGGACATTTTCAATTATGATAGTCTTGGGAGTGATTCAAGACTACTATGATTGTTTTTGGAGTCATCCAATTCCACTATAATATTCTGGGGAAATAACCATGAATATTAAAGAAATGATTTTCTATTCTTATGTATATGCCACAATTCCATGTCTTATGCCAAAGTTATTCTCTCATGGATTATATAAATTAATTACTTTATGATTTAGGTCTTATAAACAAAAAAAATGTGTGCCATGACTAATGTTTATGATCTATGATATCTCAGTTAGGGTTTTAAAATATTAATTTCCTTTTCTTGAACCCTTATTATGATGTTATTATTGTGAACATTGATATCTACCTTGGTTACCATTATTGACCACCATATATCACCCATTCTTATGTTTCCATTACCCAGTATTTGAAGAAATTTATTAAGTATGACATGTCTGAAAAGTGTGATAGTTATAAAGAAATATGTTAGAGATGGATTACATATTTTGTGAACCCATTTTTTTGTTTTCATGTTTCCAAAGACACTAGATATATATAATTCTATAGTGGATATAAATATTATGTAATGAATATTCATCTACTAAAAATATAATATCTATGCATAATGAGTATGGGTCACTATAGTTATTATCAGAGAAGGGGTTTTTATCCATTGGAAACTAGGATGATAAAACTCTAGTAAGAAACTTATGGATAAATATATGAATAGGATAAATTACCATTTTTTTGGTAATGATCATAAATGAAATAGGATAAAATGATAGTTTCATATAACGAATCAATTTTTATACATCATATAAATGATTTATCCTGATAATGTTGTTTTTAACTATGGACATTGTTTCTCATACAATTATTTTTGGTTTTATTCAATGTTTAGAAGCTGATGAAATCATTTTAATGCTGAATTTAATGGACAACTCAGTCATTTTCCTCAAGTGAAACTGGTGTTTTTGGGGGTTGGAATGAAAATAATTGTTACTATTCTCACAAAGTATTTATAATATTTGAATCATTATGAGCTTCTGAATAATAAATAAGGCAATGAAACTCTCTTGAGTCCTTCATGATAAAACAAAAACATTATTTTAGTTCTTCAACTGATCCAATAGTTTTTTAGAAATAGATCAGTACCACTGAAAACATATTTAATATTCTCTAGTGTTTCAAGGATGAAAATGTTATTTAAGATAATTATCATTTGGCAGATGAAACAAATCAGTGGTGGAATATCATTATGAACATAAAATAACAGGAAAAAATGAATATATCGAGTGTGAAAAGTTTGAAAACATAACTTTCAACAAGTACTTTCTTCATATTCTTCATATTAAAATGGATAAATAATTCCTTGATTTAAAACAGAGTGATGATGAATCCATTAGTACCTATGAAGAAACATTTACAAGATTTATGGGGTATTCATCTCATATTATCATCCAATCTAAATTTAATACGATCTATTATTCATTGGATTAAAACAAGTAATATGAAAGGAATTACCCATAAGGTACATAAATTACTTTGAATAAATTGTTTCAAGAGTTCTCAAGATGTATATATATATTAGAGTAACCCATCAATCTCATGGTTTTGATAAGAAAAGAAAAATGGAAATGAGAGTAAATTCAAAAAACTATAGGGAGAAGAAGATGATAATTCCCTTATTCCCAAATTTATAAGGGAACATTGGTGAAATTTTCTTCAAGGAATTGGAAAATGTTTCATTTGTTGAAAATAAGATTATCATGTGATTGAATGACTAATTTTTGGAAAAATGTTAGATAAATATGTGAATATAAAGAATGATCCACATGATTAACCACCCACAATATAGTGTTTTAAATGTGAGGATTATTATAAATATTATAACCAGGTTCCAAATATAAAGGTTAATAATGATGAATGAGTTCAACAACATCTTTATACAAGAGTAAAATGGAAATCTAAATTCATCACTATTTTTATGATTTTTTTGATAATGATGTGGTAAAATTTACACTTAATATCCACTCTATAATTGTTAATATCTTATTTCATAATGGATCTACCTAATCTTTTCTGTCTTAATAATTTTATAAGGGTATCACAATACTGCCTAAAAATAAAATTTTAGGATAGTTTTAAAAACTCTAATTGGTAATATGATCACATACTAAGTATATGAATATTCTCTAGTTAAATATAGTGTTAATGTGTTTCCTAAAAATCATTTCATTTTTCTCCTATGTGAATTCGATATTTTATTGGGAATGGATTGTATTTATTTATATAAATACCACATCAATTGTCAATGAAGGGTCATTACTTTTGATTTTATAAACAAAAATGTGATCACCTATCCATGTGATGAAAAAAATGAACATTTCATTTAAATTACATCCATCATATGGGTTAGGATTCATATTCAAAAGTGAAATTTGGGTCAATTAATTAGGGATAAACTCAACATCAAAGATATTCTTACTTTTTCTGAAGTTTATTGATTAATATCTAGAATAGTAACCTAGCCTTCCATCGATTCTTGAAGTTTTATTTTTCAATATTACTCATACCTTATGCTAAACCTATTTCAAAGGCTATATATAGAATTACCTAGATTGACTTATAAGAATTGAAGAAGCAAATAGTGAAGATTATTGAAAAGTGATTCATTTTTCCAAGTGAATCACCTGGGTGAGAACCTATTCTATTTTTAAGATGAAAGATTTATCAATTTGACTATGTATTTATTAGCAAAAACATTACAAAATCACTATAAATAACAAGTATCTTTTACCCAATATTGATTACTTTTCATATCAACTATGTATAGTAAAAAAACCTTTACAATATTGATCTTCGTGTAGGATATCATCAATTATTATCCAAGAAGAAGGATATAAAACATAAGAAAATTAATACATGGTATGAAAACTATGAATTTATGTTTATTCCTATTGGAATTAATAATTCACCATGAAAATCATATATTTAATGAATAAATTATTTTAAGATTTCCATGATCATTTTTTGTAGTCATTATAGATTATTTTCTTATATATTCAATGAGAATTAAATATCATGAATGTCACTGATGATTTTGTATAGGACTCCAAGGAAGGATTATATTTATGAAAAAATTACAAAGTATAGTTTTTTTCATTATAATGTATCATTTTTGAGTCATCTAATCTCATGTGTGGGTATATTAGAACACACTTCAAAAACTGATGTTATTGACCATTGGATTTGAGCAACCACTATGACTTAGATTCATAGTTTTCATGTTTTGGATATATATTATCGGTGAATTTTGGAGAATTTTTCATGTTTATCGAATTCACTCACCAATTTAAATTATAATGGATCCATTTTTCATTGGATGAATTAATGTGGATATTGAATTAAGGAAATAAAGAGAAGGATATTAAGAACATCTATTCTTACACAACCTTGCAATGAAGAAGGGTCTATAATCTATAGTGGTTCATCAAAGAATGGAATGGGTTGTTTCCTCATGGATAATTATATGGTAATATCTTATTCCTAATGATAATTGAAATCACGTGAGGAAAATTAACTAACTCATGATTTTGAGTTTGTTTTGATATTTTTTTCACTAAATATATGGAAGCATTATGTCAATGGATAAAGGTGAAACATATATGATAATCATAAAATTTTAAATTATATATTCACGATGAAATAGTTGAATATGTATCAAATAATATTGTTGGAGTTGATTAAATACAATGTCTACTTAATACATTACCACCCTGTGACTGAGAATAAGGTGGAAGAATATTTATGTTGAAAGGATCATACTATCATATCTATGATTTGGATCACAAAATATCCAATACTTATGGACTTGAAAAGGATGTATCTTTAAATATTATGGGAATTGGAGAATTCATACCTTTCTAAAATTATTGTTTAACCATCTATACATGTAAATATTAAAGATGCTCAAAAGGAGATGTACAATTGAAAAATAAGGTGAGAAATGTTTCCATGTTCAACCTTGATTGTTGTTGAATAGTAGGGTTTTGGAACTTTGTATGTTTTCCCTTCAGTACCAAATTTGAATAAATAGATAATGGTTGATGCTCATAGTTCATCATTCTATATTTATCATGAATTCATGAAAAATTATAGAGTTTTGAAAGAGTATTTATAGTGAGATGGAATGAAGGGAGATATTGAAGAGTATGTTTACTTGTAATTGGTATGTTAATAAGGTCAAACTAAGATATATAATTATAGGGGGATTTAATAACCAATTACCATTCTATAATGGATATGGGAAAACATCACAATAAATTTTGTTATCAAAATCCCCGATACTTATAAAAGGAATAATTGTGTATGGGTTGTAGTGGATCACCTTAAGAAGTCATCACACTTAATATCTATTAGAAAATATTTCCCTCTTGATTAGCGTAATAGGTTATACATAAAAGTGGTCTGAAGATTTTGTATTCTATCACTATCAATTGTATATTATCGGAATCTGTTGTTTACCTAAACTTTTTATAGTTTTCTTAAGTTAAATCATGGTAATAAGTTATGTTTCCAAACTATATAGCATCTATAGAAATATTTTCATTTTAAAAGGGTCGTTAAAACAATAGAAGAAATGTTGATATCTTTATCTATGAATTTTAATGGTTGTTGGGATCAGAACCTTCCATCGGTGTAATTTTATTATAATAAAAGCTTTCTCTCCAGTATTTAGATAGCTCCTTATGAAACCCTATATGGTACAAAGTGTATAACTCTAGTGTGAAGGAATAATGTTGAATAAATATATATATTGGGACCTAATATAGATAAGAAAATGGTAGATAAGCTTCTATAAATTCAAAACCACTTAATATAATATTAATGTTGAAAAAATACAATTCTAAACATTTTCGGCATGATATAGAGTTTGAAGTTAGTGAATAGGTATTCCTATGAATATCTCTCCGAAAGAGGGTGATGACATTTGGAAAGAAGGTGAATTTTATTCCTTGGTATATCATACATTTTTATATTATTTATCATAAAAGTACATTAGATTATTGATTGGTGATTTTACCAAATGTATCTCATGTTTATGATGTATTCCATGTATCTCTACTAAGAATGTACTTACCAAATCCATCACATATTCTAAAACCATAGGTCATACCACTGGAAAAAGATATTCTTTATATATATAAATCAATATATATTTTGTATCATAGAGATTATTTTATACAAAACAATACCACACCCCAGGTTAATGTTTTGGTGGAAAAACCATCAATTTGAGGAAGGCATTTAGGAACATAATGATGTGATGATTTAGAGGTATCCTCATCTGTTTTAATTAGAGTGATGAATTTCCGGGGTTTAATTAATTTTAGGGGGGTTCTAATCTAACACCCATATATTTTTTATGAAATATTTCTCATTAAATAATTTTATTTATTTGATAGTTTCTATTAAATGCAACATAGAGTTTACTGAACAATTAGACACTATTAAAATGTTATTACTTAAAATGGTAGTTACTAGCTAGATTTTTGATTAAGGGGTATGAATTTGACTAACAAAATTATTAAATATTTATGGAAATATATGTATAAAATTAATTCATTGGGTTATCAATTTATTATAAATGAAAATAAAAAATCATTTGGAAGAAAAAGAAATATTTTTTATGAAAAACAGTTTTTAAGGGCATTATGTATTTTTACCATAATAAATTAAATTAACTCATATGGGTGAGTTATATTAATAATGTATATATATTATTAACCATATTAAAGGTTTTATAATATCAAAAATTATGTTTCAACGATTAGGATAAGAATAAATACATTTTAATTTTTAAAAAATTAGTTGTGTTTTAAAAAAACTATTTTTGTCATATTTAGAAAACCTATTATAAAATTAATTTCTATCATATATATGTATTGGATAATAAAAAATAAATTAAATATTTATAATCAAGAGTATCAATTTTTTAAAATAGTCCCCTTTAATTTTTTTTCATATTGATAGTAATCATGGAAAAATTTATCACTTCGATAAAGGGTAAAAAAGATTAATCAAGATTAATAATAAGTGAAAAGTCAAAAATTATTCCAAAAAATTGTTATTGTATAAATTTAATTCGAACTATAACAGCTTATTTTCTAAACATAGGGCTTTAATGGACACTTTTAAATGAAAATGAAATATATAGTATTTAAATAAAAGAAATTTACAATATGTCACTCTGTTTTTAATAAGTCTTATGTGTCCACATAGGAACAATAGTTTGTAATGAATGAATATAATTATATATTTTTTACATAATAATTTTTTCTCTATGAAATAGTTATTTTTTATTTAATTTAATTATATAATGACTTTGATTTCTTATGCAACATCGATGTAGTATTTCTCTATATAATAAAATATATAATAAATAATTCTAAAATTGTGAAAATTGATATTATTTGAATGAATTAATGTGAGCAATAAATTTATATAATTATATAACATATTATAGAGGATTTAAAACATTATATTTGAATTATCATTTTGTTTTGATTTATTTTGAATTAAATTAAATGAATAGTGTCAAAATTGTCAATAATGATATTTTATCAAAATAATATTTTAAAAAATATATTTAAAAATAGAAAATATTGTAATAAGTCAATATGAATATTATACGGTCTAAAATGTTATTAAAATTCCATTTATAGACATTTTTTATCTTATATGTAAAAAATAAAACCCTTAAATAATGAAAATTGTGTTACCGTATTTAAAATTAAAATTGGTTAAACTAAGGTTTAATCAAAATGATCATGTTTAAAATTATACCAAAACATGTATAAATAATATATTATTTTCTATTAAAATCATATACAATATTATATTTTAATACATATCCATTTGGAGTCATTTTTCATGAAAGTTAATTTTTTATATTTTAATCTTTTGAGAAATTCTAAATGTGCCCCTCACCTCAATTATAAAAGGGAAACTAATCTCTCACTTTATTACAAAATATAGATAATTCTAGATCAAAATTACTATAAAAATTACCCTTATTTACTTCCCTATAAAAAGTTTGAGGTTTTTTTCTTTCCAAAATGCTATTCCTATAGGCATTTTGAGGAGATGTAAAGGAGTTATTCCAAAGAAGAGGTAATCGCCCTTACCAATCATTTTATTTTCTACTAGGTCTTAACACCACTAAATCTATGAAGATTATCATAAAATAAAACAATTAATTTCTTTAAATATTATTAAGTTTTATTATTATCATTAAAATACCATTATACACCCTCTATCCATTCAAACAGGAAGTGAAAGTGTTTCTCATTCGTACATATGGCCTACCGAATCCATATAGATATAGAATTCACTTATCATCACCATTTTTTAAGTATGGGTGTAATAATGAGTTTAATATTTATATATTATATTAATGGAATTATTATTCTAATGGAATTATAATATAACATCTGTCTACTTACCATCCAATGATTTGACAAATGATAACGTAGTTCGTGCGTGCGTGTGGACTACCACCTCCACAAAGTGATGGTATTTGTTTTTTATTTATATTTTACTTGGATAGAAATGATAATGAATTTGATGAATATATATGATATATATGTTATAATAATAATATTTTAATGGTTATTTAATATTACATTTCCATTATTATATCTTTTGAAAAATGAAACAAGCATTGGCACGTACGTAAGACAAACTGTTTCCATAAATGAAGAATTTTTTTTCTATATATAAATTTTATACATGAATAGAAATATGATTAATTGATATATAATGAATATATATGATATTGTTATAATTATTTATACTCTATAGGTTATTAAATCGAGATATATTTACAATGACATGAACTACTGAACTAAATTAATCATGACAAATGAAACAGTTAACATTAGGAGATGATGATTTTAATAAGGTATTATTGATAAAATTGGGTGTTAAACTGTTATAAAGGGGTCATATATGATATTATAAGTATTAAATTTAATCTGGAAGAGTATTATAAAAAAATAATTTTTTAAAAAGTTGTTATTTGTGAAACCTGAGATTCTCATACATATACATTACATCGTTTTTTCATAATATTTATTACATTACATAAACACACGTATGAGGACCATGATAGTTTAGTGTCTTTGGATACTTTGAAACATAAAAACTGGTAATTAGTTGAGATTCATCATCTCGAAATAAATTATTCATAACTTGTACCCTTCAAATACATATAATAAAAAATAAAAATCATAATAACATGGTAAAAGTAAATATAATAAGGCGTGAGATTAAATTACCAATAAGTATAAACTAGGATGATACATAATCATAAAATGAATATAAGGTTATGGGAACATGATAATAACATTTAAAAAGAATACCCAACATAAAAATCTACATATAAATGTGTCATGGAGTAAATATTTTTAGTTTATAAGGAATTAATCATAAGATACTCAAAAACATAAGTAATGATATCATAACATTGGCATAAAACAAGGGTTTCTAGCATACACATGAGTATAGAAAATCTTTTTCATATTAATGAAGCATTATTTCCAAGTCATTCATATTGGAATGGTTTCACTCCACAAATCCTCATTTTATTCATGTTTCACTCTCAAGACCATCATAGTGGATAAAATCACTTATTGAAATGAGTACACTCTTCCTTACAGTCCTATATATCTTATGAGATATAAAAGTTTATCCAATACATTGGAGGTAAATAATGGTCCCACCTGTGACATAGTGTAAACCATATTTATGTGTATCACAAGATTATTACCATTCAACATATCATAACCCATGGAATAAAATGGGTATCCTAAACATTTCATCATCTGAATAATATAAAGGGTTAATAATAATTTCAACAAGAAATAACTCATGAAAAGAATTGGGTTTTATATGTATTTTATCATGGAATACCACATGAAAGGGAATAAATTTTCATAAAAAATCATCAAAAACACAAAACATTTAGTGAAATAATAATATATTTATCCTTGGATAATATCCCCAATAAGAGATATCAATGTGTGTTATCTTAGATAGAGAATGATTTTTATAAGTAATGTAAAAAAATTGTTTAGGAAAATATAAATTTATTTTGGAAAGAACATTTTTTTTAAAGTTATTAAAAACATTTTTATTTTAAAATAAAATTATAACTGATAAACTAAGCTTCAAATCAGTGATTTTTAGTGACGTATGAAAATTTCATGTGTACCTTACATGTTAAAATTATAATTCCTTTGTCAGTTTTTGTAAAATAAAAATGGGCATTATTTTTGAAAAATACCTGAATATTACATTCAATTTGTTTCAACAAAATTCCAAAATGTGAAAAAAATATTTTTTAAATCATTTCGAGAATAATAAATAAAATTAAAGTTGTTTTAGAAATAATGGTTTTGCATGAAAACCTATTTTTGATTGAAGAGAGAAATAATTTCAAATTTTCTTCAAATAATTATTAATTATTTTAAGAAAAAAAGTGTGTAAAATGGTAAAATTACTTGATAATTTCATTAATAGATAGAGGAGAAGAAAACTAATATAATTTATTGATATATAGATCAAGATATTTCAACATTGGATAATTAATCGTAATGAATTCTAAAAAACAATGAGATTATAACATAAAATCATTTCCACTATGGTAACAAAGAATCAGAAGACCCGTGAAAGAATGACATATAAAAGGGCTTAAAAATTATTGACGATAATTAAATTCATGATTTTGTGGGTAAAAGGGGATTTATATACACCTCATAAATAAATATAAGTTCATAACATAACAAACATCTCAAAGAAGGAAAATTGAGAAAATTTTCTCTTACCTTAAGTATTGAATTCTTCCACACATGTTAAACATGATGTATAATAAATATATTTTTATTATAAATCCATTAAAAACCATATTAATATATATCATACCATATATTAGTTTTTTTACAGCTTTTTATTACTCGTTTATGAACAAGATCTTGTTAAAGTTTGGTTTCAGGTAATAACACCTTATTCATATATGTTTTGAATTTTTATTCATGTTACTAATAATTAAATCCTGATTAAAACATAAAATGAATATTAAAAATGATATAAATATATTATATAATTATTATATAATTATTTCTAATAAACTTTAAACTTTTGTTATAGAAAATGTAATAAACTGTTTATGGAGAAAGTATAGCTAACATACTCCTGAATGTTGTTTCCATTTTCTATTTGGATTGAAAGAATGAAGTGTAAATTATATATCTTAAAATTACATAATAATTTTTATGTCATATTTATCACATATTTTTATTAAACCCATCCTTAGTACATTTTACGTAATGCCTAAAAGAATCACATCACTTCTCTTAGTGGTACTCGGTCGCACACATGAATTATGTTATTGTGTTTCTAAAAAAATATAAATCATGAGGGTATGTGTTATATAAAAAATAAAAAATCATAATTATATAAAAAATATCATAAATATCAAATATAAATAGTATTTCTACTATTATTCACAACTTTTAGAAATGGTAATGAAAAAATGAACCACATCTGTTCGTGGGGCGGTAGTCTGCCAGACATAAGAACAATGATTTTGTAACCCATTTGATGGATGTGTGTGTAGTTGTATGTCATAAAATTACAAAATTTTAAGTATATTTATGATAATTTGGATATTATATAACCATGATATAAATATAATTGAATGTTTTTGTGGAATAAATAAAACAAAAAAATGTTCCTTGATAAACATTACCTATTTCTTGAGATTCCTCCTTTGGTTTCCATAAAAGGACTACTTGGAAGGATTTATACACCAAATAATGATTCTGGGATTAGGTTAGGGATTTTTATAAGATATGTTTGTAGGAATTTTATGAACCAATTATTTTTAATGTGTTGATAAGTGAAGAGATTGAGGTCCCTTTTATAGTTTAGGAGGAGTTGCATTATTGTAAATTTTTTAAACATAGAATTACACCCAAATTTTTAAAATGATAAAATTTTCGAAAATGTCTGAATTTATATAATTATAAATTTCATTTTCTAGAAATTTCTATAATATAGTTTTTAGATTTTTGTATAGGTAAATTTTACACTTGTCTTCCATGTTTAACCACCGGTAAACCCATTTTTACATTAAATATGGTAATCAATTTTTACTAATTTAACTATTGATTCCGGTAAAAAAATTAAGTGTAACTTATTATAATTTAGAAATTATTATTATTTAAATTACCATTCACATAACTAGAATCAATTTATTTAAAATTAATCATTTAAAAGTTATGATAAAGAAGGGTTTTAATGCAAACAAAAGATCAAATGTTTACAATGTTTTTATATCCATTCTCAATATAAAATTTATTCTAATAACCTAAATTGGATTTATATATTTAAAATTTAAGTAATTATACCTAAAAATCAATTTTAATTTAATTTCAATTTATAAATACATTTAACAAAATGTTAGTTTTCAATTAAAAATAAGTATTTCTCATTATTGAACAAATCATGAAGCTTTTTAGAAGAATAATGAATATTAACCATTAAATAACATTGAAATTTTTAATTAAAATATGGTGGTTATTTTATAAAATTTAATTTCAAAAATTTTGAAAATTTAAATTTATTATTTCTCCCAAAAATACATATATTTTTAAGAAAATAGTATTTTTAAAACATTAAAGAATTTACCAAAATTAATTTATTTTATTTTATATATGTTTCATTTATATAAAACAATTATAATTAATGTTAAAAAATTAGTTTTTACAATTCATATTACTATGTTTACTGTTTATGTTATAAGAGTCATGTTTTAATAACAGTATTAATCATATATCATGCCTTTGTTAAAACGTAGTGACGCATGAAATACAAGTGAAACTAATGTTGCGTATAGATAAATCATAAAATTTTATTGAAAATTAATCAAGATTTAATTTATTTAATGTGAAACTCAAAAAATTAAATAAATTTAATTTTTTCAATAAAAATATTCTTAAAAAACATTGGTGTTACATTCTAACACCATTAAAATAAATTACTCCCTAGAAATTGGTCACTTTGATTCAAAAATTGTGGATACTTATGAATCATAATATCATCAGGTTCCCATGTATCTTCCTCATATTGGTGGTTTCAAAAAAATATTACCAGCTGAGTGGTCTTGTTTCATAGAACTTTATCTATATGATTAATAATTTCCACCAATTATTCCTCATAAGAAAGATAATAATCCAGTAGTATGACCTCTGAGTTTCGTATATGCCAAGGGTAATGTATCTATATCCTTAGTGAAATAAAAGGAACATGTCATGGACTTGAGAGATGTTTAGTAGAAACTTCAACTGATAGGCTACCATCCTGATATGATCAATAATTTCATAGGGACTGATAATCCTAGGGATTATTTTCCCTTTCATTCCAAATATCATAACCTTATTCCTTGTTGTAATTGTTAGAATCACAGTCTCACAAAAATCCAATTATATTTCATGCCAATTAATTTCAACATAAATTGTTTTACAACTCGGATCTTCCATGATGTGATGGTAAATGTCTCAAAACATTAACCAAATGGCTGATAGGCCTTGTTTTTTATTCATGTTTGATAATACTTTTATAAGGGTTGAAGGGTAACCCTTTCATGGACCATGGGCTTTGTTACCTTACATGACCCGATGGGCTTAGAGTAATTTATCTAGACTATAACTACTTTAAACATCCCCTCTCTTATATCTATAACTTGATATCAACTCTCCACATTCACATGGCTATTCTTCTAGGTTTCTGATGCATGCATAATCTGGTCTCGATGGAAATTAACATACCCTCTCAATCTTCCAAATATATATGATCTGCTTTAGTTAATGTTCCATCTCTGAATCCTTATCTGGAGCATATTCATTGTAGAGTCCTCCTGGTCCATTTATGTATAATTTCTTGTGGCCTGAAGGACTTGAGGTGGGCCAAAATGCTTGAGTGAATGATATTATTGTAAGATAAATCAATAATAGGGATGTATTAATCCCAAAAACATTTTAAATCCAAATAAAAATATCTCAACAAATCCTCTAGGGTTTGAATTTTTATTTTAGACTGAAAATATGTATCCGGGTGATACACAATGATAAAACTAAACTCTATATTATGATATTTCTAAAGACTTCAGTAAAAAGATTAGGTAAAACCTAAATCCTAATCAGATACGATAGAATGTGATACTTCATGAAACCTTACCTCTTACTTTATGTATATCCTAGAAATCTGATCTAGTTATAAGTCTTCTCTACAGTGATGAAGTGTGATATCTTAGAAAGTTAATCGACTGTCACCCATATGATATGATTCCCCTTATAGGTTTTGGGGAATAAAATGAAAAAAATACATAGTGATTTTCTCCCATTTACATTTAGGTGTGGGTAATTGATGAAATATCCACGTAGACTTTTGACTTTTAGCCTCAAAATGTTGTCTTACTAAGGTAAAGGTTACAAACCCTAAAATATCATTCTACATGTCATCCCACTAAAAGAATTCATTCAAATATATATACACCATCACACTTATTGTATTAATAAAGAATAAATAAGTATCACCTTCATATAAAAAATCCATCAAATCTAGTATGTAATGGATTCATACATGGTTCATGAAATGTATCATTACATTTTGATCAATGTTAACATAATATAATTTTTGATGTTCTTTTTCTCCTATACATATTGCTTATGATGTTTTTAAATTTTACATAGATTGATGGCTAAACATTCAATTAATAATGGTAACATTTCCCCCTTCCTTTAGAATTTTTGATCCATTATTTTCAAATAAATAAATATTGGATCTTTTATATTCCTCCTCGTGGATATGATATCGTTATCCTATCGAATCAATGTATCATAAACCATGTTCGACTTCCCAATGTGGTAATGTATTGAGAAAATATAATATTTAATCAGATTTAACCATCTTGTTTGGTGCATATTTAACTACATCGGTGGGAATATATACTTCAATCATTAATGATATTTATATATGTCACACATTTCCCTATAAATTTAATTCATCGATATATTTAATTCAAAAACTACCATAGTTAACTCCAAATAAAGTGTTGGGAAATTTTCTCATCAAACATCAATTTTCATCTTGAATAATCTATAACCATGTCATTATACATAAGAAAACATCTGAATACCTTATTGGATACATACCTATAGATTATTATCATTTCTACACTACATGGTAATTTAATATTGGGCATGCTAAAAAATATACTCTTCAATTCCTTAAAATTTTCCTCATAGTAATCTATCCAAAGGAACTTGGCTCCCTGCTAAGTTAACAATGGAAGAGGATTATATAATCATGATAAATTCTCCAAAAACTCCCAATAATATCTCGCAAAACCAAGAAATATATGGATCTCAATTTCTGAGGTTGTTCTAGGTCAAAAATAAATAGTATCATTCTTTTATGGATCTATTGACGCACCCTATATTGAGATTATATGAACAAAAAATGAAACATTTTTCAAAAAAAATTCACACTTTTGAATTTTTTTCTTAATTTTTCTCATTCATTATGGTCTTTAGTAAAATTATCAGGTGATCTACATGCTCTTACTATCTCATTGATTAGATAATAATATCATCTATAAGAAATACCAATAACTGATCAAGGTAATCTATAATTTCTATATTCATTGAATCCATTAATATTGTAGGGTCATTAGTAAGACCAAATGGTGTCACTATATACTCGTAGTGTCCATACCTTGTGAGGAATGGTGTCTTTGGTATATTCTATGTCATTAACCTTTATTGATGATTTCTAGAATGAAATTCAATCTTGGATAAGTATTTAGATCTTTATAGTTTATCAAACAAGTCATCATTATGGTGAAGATGATACTTTTTCTTAATTGTGATTTTGTTCAACTTCTGATAATCAATGAAGAGTCGCATTGGTACGTATTTATTTTTAACAAAGATAACAGGTACACCCCAAGTTTAGACACTTGGTCAAATGAAGCTCTTTTCATGATTTTGATAGACTTTCTTCTTCAATTCATGTAACTCAATCAAGGGCATTATATAAGGTGTCTTTAAAATTAGTGTTGAACTAGGTCTGTGTTCTATGGAAAACTCAATTTAACATTTTGGTGGAACACTACAAAATTATTCTAAAAATACATAAAACATTATTTTCGACTATACATATTGTTGATGTCATGTTTATACCAAACCATATGAGATATACTCACCTCATGAATGGGAATTAAGACCCATATAATGGATGTGATATTTGTTGGAATTTATCAGTTATCATCACATTGATATAATACTATAGGTTGGTCTGGAATGTCAAACACAGCTTCCCTTACATGATAAGTTGAATGGTATTTTTGTAAAGAAATCCTATCCAAGACTATGATGACATCCAATTAAACTATATGAATAATGAAAAGATTTAATGGAAGAACATTACCAAAAGTTTCAATAAAAGAGGGATCATAGAATTGATAAGTTATCATTTTACCAATATAGGGTTTCATTGCTAATTATACATCAAAAAATTAGGGTGGAATATTTATACCCTTATGGATGTCTTTAGATGTTCAAGAATGGGTAGAACTAGTTTAAAATAATACATTATTAGTTCTTTAGTGGATGGTAAGTTTACCTTTCACCGCATTATTATCTTACCCTCATCAAAACCAATGATTGCGTGAGATTTCCAATTTTCCATAAAATTATGAGGTTGTTGATATTGATCATAATCCTTGACCCTCAGGTTCGGGAAATGGTTAAAATAATTCCGAATATCCTTGCACTAGAACCAATGCAATATGGGTGGTTTATTTTGTAAATATTTCTAACTATTTACATCATTATCTATCTTTTTTCCTACCACTTCATTAATCAATTACCTAAAAACCTTATCTTCCACACTTAAAACATTTATTTATCACTTTATTTAAATTTTATACATGCTTCTTCCAGCACATTGATCATAAAGAAAATCTCATACAATTCTATCAATGGTTCTTATATTTTTGTTTTAACATTATATCGCTTTTCTTTTCAAATCCATGATATTGATATGTAATTATAACCTCCATTTATGATTTTTTTTTCAAAATGAACAATCCATTCATATTTAATAAATTAACCTATGGTTAAATCCATTCAAATAATTGGTTTTAAGACACCAAAAAATTGATCAACTATACATTCTGGTTAGATGATAATTCCCTAAGAATACATCATAATTATTGTAAAATTATTCTTTTAGGAACCAATAGATTTATCATCCTTTTGTTTTAACTTAAGGAACAACTTATTTATATTCTTATGAAGAACATTAGGAATTATCTTATTGAGAAATATGTTATTTAACACTTCTGAATCCTGGAGTAAATTTCATCCATTTTTTCCATATTCTTGATAAGATTCCAACATTGATATTATCCACCTCCCAAATGGTAGACAACTGAAATGAATTTTTCATATTATAAAAATAGGAGAATGTAAAAGATAATTTATGTTTTATAGATCTATCATTCACCAACTTGTTGATCAAAGGAACCACTAAATGAAGTTTTATTTTCCCTCATGAAGGCCTAAAAATAAAGTTTGTTTGTCTTTTCCTCTTTGAGAATCCAAACAGAATTTATAGATTGAAAGATCTGTGTGAGTGTAGATATGATATTTTTCATTTCTTCTCCCATAGGATGAAAATCATTTCATTTTATATTTCACACAACATTAAGCTAGTTCTTTCAAGAAACAAAAATTGACTAAAACCAAAATTCATACTGTAAGAAACAATAATCATATTGGGGAACCACATAATCATATTATGAATTCCCAAAGAATATCCACCCAAGAGTGTAAAAAAAATGCGCAATAATGCCCATGTTTATTTACCGGTTCCTGATTGAGTCAAGCCTAAAAGAATAATTTAATTTTTATTACCCCTAATAAATCTATCTTAGATCCACGTACACTTATAGAATCCATATAGGGATATATTTCTAGGAAATCTCTCACTCTATCCTTTACAAAAATTTCCACTTATTTCAATATATGTTAACTTATACTTATACTTATCCTTATACATTTACCTAGATATTTTACTAAGGGTTTATCATCATATATTCAAAAAATTTAACTAAATCCATCATTCGATATCAACTATAATGTACAAGGTTTCTCATATATAGCACTACATAATTTTTTAGAATATTTATTATATTACAAAAACCCACACATCAGGACCATAATAGTTTAGTGTCTTTGGAATCATGGAAACATATCCATTTATCCATATGTGAGATACATAATCACCCAAAAAATTATTCATAACTATAAACCTTCTTAGATATATCATTCATAATAAATATATTCATAACCTGTGGAAATAAAACAATAGAATGAGTGAGGTCAGATAATTAATAAGGGTAAAAAATGGAGATACATAATCATAAAATGAACATAAGGGAATGTGAACATTATAAGAACATTTGAAAACCATACCCTACATATAAACTATCATATACACGAGTCATGGAATAAATATTGGCATATCATAAGACATCAACCATAAAAAAAATAGTGAACATGATCCATGTGAGCATAAAATTGGTATAAGACATGGATTTGGGGAAAAAAAATAAGCATAGAAAATAATTTTTCATATTATAAAAGGGTTATTGTAAGGAATATATTATTTGAATGGGTTAACTCCCCAAACTGTCGTAGTAGTTAATGTTAACTCTAGAGACCATTATAGTGGCCAGTGTCCCTTACTGAACCAATTTAAATCCTCATTCCAACCATTTCAATCTCATGATATATAAATATCTACCCAATGAATTAAAGGAAGATCTAGGTCCCACCCATAACATAACACAATTAATATATATGTGTGCCACTAGGTCATAAAAATTAATTATATCGCATCTCATGAAATGAAATGGTTATAATAAAAATTTAAACATTTGTGGAAAAGAGGAAAGTTTCATAATCATTTCATCATTTAATAACCCATGAAATGAAGTGGGTTTCATAATCACTTTATGAAGTTATCAACTATTGAAGAGAAATGAGTTTCACCAAAATCAATTTCATCATAAACATAAACCATCCATTGAAACAATAAGAATGGTATCCTTGGATTGTATCTATAGTATGTCTTCTTAACATGTTTTAACATAGATGTATAATTATGTTGATTAATCATTTAAAACATTTCTTATGGAAAATAACCTTTACCCAATGAAAAAAATAATTTTAAATCACAATTTTTTTTGGAAACCTTATTATTTTAAAATAACATTGAAAATTATAAAGTATGATTCAAATAAATGATTGGTCATTACATTGGAAAAATTCATTCATGTCATACAAATGAAAATAAACATTTATTTAAAATTTATTGTAGAATAAATATAGGATTTTTTGGGAAAATAAAATGAAGACTCCTTGAAGAAATTAGTAAAAAGTAAAAAATCTTTATTTTTCTCAAATCATAGTAGAATAATAAAACATTTTTTAAAACATGGTTTTAGAAGAAAACAGTTTTTTGTTTGAAGAGGTAAATAAAGATAGATTTTATTAGAAACAATTTCCACAAAATATTTTTTAGACAAGTGGATAGGTGAATTTGACTCTTATCTTTTTTGTTTAAACCCCGATACACACATTTTTCCCTTAATAAATGAAAATAATTTTTGCTACTTTCACTATTCATTTGGGTCAAAAACTAAGATGAAATTAGTATAAATTATAAATTGATTTTATTTAAAATATATAATACATTTTTCAAAATAAAATAAATAAATGGAAAAAAAGAATTTAAAATTAATCATGCAAGGCGTGATGAGGAAGCATGTTTATAAAGAAAAAATGATGAAACGTTTACAAACATTTTATATCCAATTTAATTTTGATATTGATTCAAATAAAATAAATTAGATTATTATATTTATTATTTGAATAATTAAAACTTCAAACAAATTTATTATAAAATTTATCTTTATAAATAAACTAAATGAAAAGGGAGTTTTCAATGAAAATTTGGAATTTATCACTATTCATCAAAAAATGATACTTTTTAGAAAAATATTGTTCATTCAACCTTATATAATTTTTACATTAACAATTAAAAATAATTTAAATTTTATCAAGATCTAATAATAAAATATTGATAATTTAGAATTATTATTTTTCACAAAAAGACATATATACTTTTTTTTGAGAAAATATGTTTGTTGAAACATATAACGAAATTGTAGAAAATTATGCATTTTATTATCAATATTATTTACTTATATAAAAAATTATAATTAATATTTTTAAATTATTTATTACTACTAATATAATTAATTTTAACATCTAGTTTATAATGACCATGTTTAAATAACTATATTAATAATTTATCATGGTTTTGTTAAAACTCAGTATTGCCTAAATTCAAGATAATACGATGTTGTATGTGGTGAAAGATTTAATTTTTTATGTGTATGAAATAAAATAAAAATTTTGTATTGGGAAACTAAATCCATTAATTAAATTAAATTTATATAAAAGAAGATTCCTAAAAACCATGGGTGTTACGGTTAGGGTTCTTTCGAAGCATGGTAGACATATGTTAATAGTTTTATTTCACAATATCATTAATTTTTTTGATATTTTATATTTAATTCTCTATTAGGGAATATTTTTTATCCATATCCATAAATTTTAAAAAAATAATGAGGTTTTTACTTTTCTACTATGATTATTTAAATCCATTTTACCCATGTTTGACTTATTATGAAAGGGATTGAAATGAATATTCTTACTACTTTGAAAATGATGTACATTGTGACTTTTCCCAAAACAAAATTAATAGAAGTAATATTTTTAAAACATATAATGAATTAAGTAATTTTCCCATTGCCATAACAAAAAATTTCTTTATGTGTTTACTGGGTTTTTTCAAAGGAATTTTTTTCCATTATAAGTATGATGGTTTTTAAAAAAGAATTTATTTCAAAAAAGAAAAGGATATGTTACTCAAAATCATCCCAAGAAATCTTTCAAAATCATTTTCCATATTAAATAGAATCCTTTTATTTTACTGAAGATTTACTGTGTATATGGTCAGATGATATTATTATTGTTCATTATTTGAATGGTTTATTTTTATACTGAAATGTTTTTTATAAAACCACTTTCTTTTCTAGGTGTAATTATATTATGAAATGTTTAGAAAATCTATTTCTATTTTTGGGTTATGATATAATGAATTATTTGTGATCATGAGAAGTACATAGGTATTATTTTCAGTTTGTGATAGTTGGGACCTATATATCACTTCATGGCATTGGGTAAATATTGATATCTCATGAGATAAAAAGAACTATAATGGGGAGTGAATCCACTTTAGTAAGAGACATTGTCTACTATGGTATTCTTGGGAGTGAACCTTGATTACAAAGATGGTTTGTGGAGTGAACGCATTCTACTACTATTCTAATATAAATGATCATTAACTAAAAAAAGAATGATTTTCTATGATTATGTTTTTTTTCACAATTTCATATCGTATTCCAATTTTATTCCCTCTTGGATCATGTTCCTTATTTCATTTCTGATTCATTTCTTATGAACTTCCATGATTTATCGCAAGACTCAATATTATGATATATGATATATAGTGTGTTTTTTTATAATGTTTATTTCATGTTCATATACCCTTATTATCATGTTATGATTATATTGTCATTGATATCTCCCTTTTTTACCCTCACTGACCATTAGTGATCACCCTTTAATATGTTTCCTTTCATCATGTTATGAAAAAGGGTTTAATTATGACATATCTAATATAGATTATTTAAAGAAATAATTTGGAGATGATGTAAATATTTTATAAACAATTTATATGTCATTCCATGTTTCTAAATCCACCAAACCTATATGATTCTAGAGTGTATTGAAAAGTTATTAAATAAATATTTATCATTATAAAATTTATTATCTATGTATGATATTTATGGGTCGCTATAACTCACGAATTTTGAATGAATCCACATGAACCATTATGGATATGAGTGTCATTTGTTGTTTTTGGTTCCACTAGTTAACACCATTTGAAACCGACTAGTGATGAATAGGTAAGAAATTAAAAATTCTGAACCTGACATGAATCATTTCATAGTTATGTCACCCACATGTATCTCCCCCTTTATATCACGATTATAAATTAAATAGGTCTATACATGGATTTTCTTTTTTGAGAATTATTTTTTCATTAGTTTTTGTACTGTCATGCGAGGTTGAAGTGCTCTATTATTTTTGTTTTTCATATATATCTCAAGAAACTATTACGGGAAATACCTTCATCCCAATAGAGTAAAAACAATTAAGAACATATATATAAACTATTGTACAAGACGAGTCCTCATCTAACCAGAGGAAACCATTGCCATCCCAAAATCTTCAACATCACGTTTTGAAGACACTAGTTCGAGATTACTAGCTCAATGGGATTGTCCAAATATTGGAGTCCACACATGAAACCATCCAAGATATAAAGGCCTTCCAACCATCTAATTATAAATTTATGGTGGATTAAAATAATATGACACACATCTCTATGTCAAACCTTTTTAGGATCCTCTCCATATAATGAAACAATGGGTTCCTCCCATACCCAAGGGAGGCATATAAATAGGTTAGTGATGGAATCATTTCTATAGGATAACAATCGACCTAAAGAATCCTACCATAAGCATATATGTTTAATGTTGCATGGAACCAATTCATCATAATAATGATCCTTTCACTCTATAGGTTCTGACATAGGTCATATAGGCCCGAGAACTCCGGATAGACTACTGATGGTTGAAATCAAACAATCAGGGATAGGCTCAAACACTTGTTTCTACCAGATAATCCCAATAAAAAAAGGTTTAAAAAAATGAGTAAGACCACACACCTACTCATTCTCATCAAACATAACAACATAATTTGGAAGCAACTAAAGAAACATGCCTACAAATTGTATCACTAATTAGGCATTAGAAAAATATATCTACCCCCATTCACGAACCATATCATAATCTTTTATTAGGAAAAAGTGGACCAGAGTAGGAATATATCCATGATCTAATCATGGATTGGAAATATAATATTATCTATATAGTGAAACAATTCCATAATATCCAAGAAATGATAGAAGAGTATATATCTATCACTACCCATATACTTAAAATAAGGAAAGATATAATGATTTCAACAATAATGACTATGAGTCTTGAACAAAAACCACACCTCCTCAATCAGGGTGACTCTCCAGTGCAATATGAGAGTCAATCATGAGTTGGCACATATATCTACTCCCCTATGAAAGGTTCATAGAAAAAATTCCAAGATAAATATATAACCAGATTAGGCATATATCAATGTTCTAATAGGTGGTCACCAGTCTAATTTTTTGGCTGTTGCAGGGCATGCACATATTCAAATAAAAATTCTAGATGTTCAGAAAAAATTTGGGTAGTAGTGAAATATTATCTAAAACAGGATCATGTTTATAATGTTCTTTATTCCCATCATGCACCACCAATATCCCAAAATAGATAAAGTAAAAATAATAATTTACAAAGAAAATGTCATGATCTAGATCAGATAATCAATTATGCTCTACTCAGTTATTGGTTTTTTCCCCTATAATAACAATCAATGTTGGATGAATATCATTATGATTCATTTTCAAACTATATAAAAAATAATGGTAGTTTTGAAGGCCCTCCCTCCATCCTTTCTTCCAAACCTCTATAGGTCCTCATAAATTTTTTTACATTGATGGTCTCCACCATGTTTATAGTGTCACTAATCATGGGAATCTGTCTCTAGATGATTACCTCAATAACCCTCCTCATGCCCAGAAGGTCCATTGACAAGATGGTCCTCATCTTTTCATCATCCTCATTGAAGGTCATCCCCAAGATATAAGATGTAGGATTTTTCCATGTACTCATATGTTCATCAATAGTGGTAGATCTATCTATGATGGAATTCACTATAAAGGACCTCTAAAAAGTGATATTTTACTTTGACATGAACGTCCTCCCATTTCCAAATTAGATATGATAAATCCCGCCTATTTTTTGTCACCTCGGAAGATGGGGAAAGTCAATATGGATGCCTTATCTTTAACAAGTGATATCCTTGGTCAACCAGAAAACAATCCAAGAAAATAATATTTATCAAAACCACCCTTGGATCATCTACCTTCCAACATAGAATAATAAATTCCCCCAAATACCTCCATTTAAAAAATGGATGATTGGAAATAAATTATTTGGTTAGAATAGGTGGAGTAATATCCTATAAATGAATATGTAGATTCATTGCTTATGAAGAAAAATTGACTAAAAATAATATACCAGTCATTTTCGGTGCATAGCCAAGCCTCAATATCGAATTCAAGAAACATTTTCACAAGAATATTTGAATGAAATTCACCAGAATATGTGGATGACCCTTCATCACATGAGGGGTATATAGTGTTCATACAATTGATATTAATACCATGAAAATGTAATTTACGTAATACATCTTCTAATTTACTTAAATTCCCTTCCAGCTATGTGACTCCCTAAATCAGAGAAACAATTAGAGGGTCTCAATCATGGATGCATTTTTACCTTAATAAAGATATTCTAGTATATCCCTAATTATTAATCTGATGATCGAATCAATGGATGGGGAGAGTAAAGATAATTTTTATTTACCTCACTTCCTAATCCAAATATTTTTAGTAGAATTTAATTCACGAAACATAATTATTTTTTGTTATGTATTAGAAGAAAACTCTGCCCATGAATGAAAGAATGATTGGCTAGAATTGGCCCAAAAAATATCTGAAAAATAATTCCTAATGAGCGAGATCCATTGAATGCCTCTTTTGAAAGGATCTAGGAATATTGGAAAGGCTTCCTAGCTAAGGAAGGACAAACATAAAATAATAAAAATGACATAAAAATTATGTATCTGAGAATAAGATCATAAGATTCACTCAGATCATTCTTGAACAAATATCCACAATATCAAGAGAACAACCATGGACGCAACTACAATAGATATATTGGAACATCTCCCGCCCATAGAGCTTGGGGAATGTTTATCCCAACCCATCCCGACAAGTAATAAAAATATAGTTCCAAATGTTTTCATGTTGGACTGGGAATAGCCCAACTCATAGGGATGGGGGAATATTTATCGCATTATCCTCCTGAATGCAGGTCTATCTTTTCCAAATTAAGTGGAGTTCCAAAATTAAAACCCTCACAGTTTATCCCATTTCATGAACTAACTTACATAATCAGAACACACATGATATATATTTTAATAGATTCACTTTGGTTAACACTTTTCTAGACAACTCCAAGGGGATCATTGAATGCAAGTATGATGATATTTAGAGGGAATAATCATTTGCTATATATTAAGGGCACAATAAGTCTTAATGATTATAGTTATTTTATAATATATTATTATAGAAATCAGATCTCTTATCATTCAAATAATAATGTGACACTTATAATGTATTATTCTTAAGTGAACATAATTAAAACAATCCATTGGGATGCAATAAAATATAAATATGATATAGTGGTAATGGAGGAGGATGATTCCATATGAAAAATGTCTATATATAAATTACTAAAGAAAGGGTACTTTCCAGGAACCACAGGCTCATTAACAATTTGAGTACTCCCTAAAATGCTCTAATACCACATCCTTGGTGAGTATTATCCAAGGAAATGGGTAAATGTTCACTCCATATCACCCGTCTCCCAATGATATTGAACCTCTCAAACTTGAGGAAATATTTTTCCAGTCCAAGGATGATATGAAAGAGTTGAGAAAGATAAATTTGGAACTACTCTAAGGAAACACCCCTACTAGATATTTTCATCAAGAAGAGCATCATCTTCTTCTCTCGACCAACATACCTTATCAATGATGATTATTCATGGAAACTGACATAGAGTTAGAACATCCTACCAATGTGGGATAAAAACAAACTAAAGACTTATACCCCTTGATAGTGATATATTAAGAGTTCCATACATTATAGATGCAACCAAAGCTCGGTCAAACATATCCTCATAGGCCATACCGTATTGATTACCCACCACAAGTAAATACAAAATCCTCATAATTGGATTAATCCCTTGTTCCCCCTGTTCAGGATCTTTCCTATTCTGACATTCCTCTTAAGCTCAATGAAACTATTGAGTCACTAGAGTCTCTATTGGAGTATTTCTAATGAACATGTTCACTAGTATAACTACAAAAAAAAGCAATACCCTTAATGGGTGGATGTGAATGTTACCATACCAATCATTATGAATCCTAAATTCCCAACATTTAATGGATTGGGGATCTGAAATAGAATTTGATGCAGTTAATGTCTTGATGTGGTCCCATGATTGGAACCCATGGACATCAAGAGGCATCAAAGTTCATGTAATTTTTTGTATACTTTAGAGGGACTAATCTTTTTTTGACATTAGTTTACTGGACTAATCGATCAAGGGATGAGGATATCATCATTGAAAATTCAAATATAAATTCAGATCAATGCTATAGAAAATGATATTCCATGACCTCTCATGTTACAAGAAGTGATAGAATGAGTGATTCTAAAATTTTATTTCTAGTTTTAAGTGCGTAACATACTCACTAAACATTAAACTTCTTCAAGAGGACTCATTGAGGATTTTAATTGAGAACCTTAATGAAGGTATGTGAATATATCTCATCATGATAAAGTATTTGGGTGGGTTCTAGGATCTTTCTATGGTTACACAGAGGATATATGACTCAATTTAAAAACCCATTATCAAATCCATAACATTACTATTAGTTCAGGAAAAGACAATGGGAACAGTGGAAACCATTACTGTCCCCTCAAAACTAATATCAATGTCATATGTAGCTACAAATCCCACACCTCCTTGCATGAAACCTCCTATTAAATGAATGTTTTATAAACAACACCCACATTAGAATGAGATAAGAGAACTAAAAGTCTCATAATTTGAAAATATGAAGAATAAAGTTTGTTCCTTCGGAGGAGATAAAGTAATAGGTTACATTATAGTAGTTCCGAAAAATGATATGCTAAAATTTATAGATCCTAAATTACCCAATCAAGTAAGGCACAATTATTTAGAAAATTATTTATCCATTCATCAAATTTTGAATTATACCATATATGATTGTCTTTTGAATACATACTACAAAATATTGTTGATTCCATAAAATAAAAGATGGACAAACCACCAACACAATGAAAATGTATTTACACAACCACTCCAAAAGAAGAAGGTAAATGGTATGAAGTTACGAGAAATAGAGTAAAAAAATTCAATGATTGGACAACCAAGAAATAAATCAACCAAACATATGCTATCCTCGGGATATTCTTACATCAACTGACTGCACCCTCAATTTCCTCTTCCCTAATAAAACCAAACTTGTCAGCACCACGGTCCTCTAAAATTTGTTCATTTTGGAAATAGAATGTGTGGAAGAAATATATGGAGAGGCACTACTACAAAAGAGGCCTATAATAGTGCATAAATTTTTCAGCACTATAAAAATGCCCTAATAATGCACATAATTATCATTGCTTTATTATAGCACTAATAATGATTGTCATTTATCAGTGATTTACATTAAGTGCTAATAAACGGTATCCTTTATCAGTGATTTATTTTTAGAATTGTTAAATGTTTCTCTTTATCCCCACTATTTTAGCACTGATAAATGTCCAGAATAAAATGAAATAATTTTACAAAAATGTAACAATTTTAATAATTAAATAATTATTATTAGAGATGAATAATTTAAATTTACATATATATAAATTTTAAAATTTAATAAATAGTATGTGTTAAATATATTGATATATTAAATGAATTAAATTAAATAATTAAACAAATAAAAATTAAAAATGATTACATTATGAAAATTATTAAACATTTTATAAGTTGAATATTTATCGATGAAAATGAATTAATTTAATATACTTATATATGAATCATATATATAAATAAATAATTTATATTAAATATACATATATAAAATGTATAAACTATAATAATTAAACAAAAAAATAAAAAATGAATAAATTGACAAATTGTTTAAATATTTATTAATTAAATTATTATTAATAAAAATGAATAAGTTTTTATATATTAATTATAAATAATAATAAATATTATATATAAAATAAAAATATATATATATAATGAATAAAATTAAATAATTAAAAACATATTAATTCCTTATTCAGTTTTCATGATGTTTGATTTTTTAAATTAACATATATAAAACATCATGAGTTACATTGATTCCATATAAATATATGTGTGTGTATAATTAATGGATTTTTAAACAAATGACACATAAATATATTTATGCAATTAATGAAATCTTATAACGAAACAAATAAAGATAATATTTATGTAGTTTATTTAACTTTTAGTATATTTTAGAATTTCATTATAACATGATACATTTAAAATATTATGTTTTTAATATATAAATTTTATTTATTTATATTTAATACTATTACAGTTAGGGTGTTATTTTTTCATTGGTAATATTTTTTTTATTTTTTATTTTTTATTTTATTTTTGAATTGGATCATTTTTTATTATTTAGTTACCTATATTAATTTACTATGAATTAGTAATTTCAATATGTAATCATCTTCACTTAAAAATATATATATATATATATATTGTAACATTCCGAGCCTGGAGCCCCTCCATTGGTTCCCCGTACCCGGTTCGCCACATGACCTCAAGCACGTTTCCCCGAATGCCAGAGGTTGCCGACAAGCAGCGAGGGCCTTGGTGAGTCGGTGGGGAAACAATGCCCTCATTCGATAAGGTGTATAAGGTAAGAAACAACAATAAACAGCGAAAACAACATCCAACATGCATAACAACAGAAACCAAAACGGCCGAAGAAATACAGATATATCACAATGATGATAACAATGCAGCAGGTACAAGTATCTATGGAAAGCAGCAAACACAACAACATGATGGAATACAACTGAAACTAAGTGCAAAAGAAAAAAATAATCTCGTCAGCATCGCGAGCCACGGCTCGGTCCCATCCTCCCTAGCTCCTAATGCAGTAATGATCCAGAAGTAGAAGGGCGCTTACCCTTGTCTATACATGCAGTAACATAGTCTTCTTTGGCCCAAAAGCATGGACCAAACAGGGTGTGAGATACAATCCCAGTAGGCAATCACACAACTATTTGTGCCTAACAGTCAATGAATACATGGCAGTACTAAATCAAGAAGCAGTAAACAGAAATCACAAACTGCTACAGTCCACAGTTCTAACAGGTACAGCACACAAGAAAATAGTCAGCAACAAGTAGAAAATAGGTAACCCTCTTGGTAGCTCTCATAGTCTAACCCCTATGGTTCAACCTCTAATTACTAGAAACCCTCTGAGAGGCACACAAAGTCTCACCCCTCTAGTTCAGCTACGTAATTAAGAAGGATCTCTAGGGAAGCACTCACCGTCAATTCCTCCTATAGTCTCGTATCGTGCTAAAGGCTCTCTGGGGAAGCACTCAATGTCAATTACCCATGTGGCCCACGCCGTGGGTCTACAGACTCTCTGGGGAAGCACTTAATGTCAATTCCCCCTGCGGTCTCGCATCATAATTAAAAGACACTCTGGAGAATCCCTTCCGTCAATTCTCCCTTTGGTCTACTACTCTAGGTTCTCACAGTCCTGAGTATAACTAAACAAGCTCAGAATGCGTATAACATCGAAGTAAACCTGAAGAACTACTTGGCTATAAAATAAGGCTCAACAACAATAATAAAACAATAGTCCACAATCCTACAACTAGGCATGGGAACTGGAAAAATGCCAAACAGGCAGAACAAGCAGGGCAAAGCAATCTGAGCACAACAAAATACTCTAATCACAATCAATAACTTCTACTAAAGAAAATCAAGAAAAGCATGCAAGTAATAAGGGCAAAACAAGAATCATGCAATTCCCCGTTCTAGGGTATTGGTGGAAATTTCACAAAATATTCATCAACTTTCTGCGGAATGGCACAAACCACCTACCTTGATTTTAGGAGATCGATATACGTGAACCTCAATGATAGATTCCCCTTAGAACGACATAGATCTGAGAAAATTCCCAAAATGTTCATCCAACGATAACTTGAAAACAAGGAGGAATCAATAAACAAGGCTCAAGCAAAAGGATGAACTCACCGCTGCGATTCCAACTCAATTGACCGTGCTCGAATCGGAGAACGGATGGCGAGGCAGGACTTCATCGAATATCCGACCGTACGGATGCTCTCGGATGGTCAATAACTGAAGAAGAAGATGAATATGGGGGTTAGGCGTGACCCCGGTCCGTTTAATGAAAAAAAAGAACCCAGCCTGTAATTCTACAGTACAAGGCGTGTACTTTAAATTTTTTCCATACTCTGAAAAACTGGCCTCCACCTCATCCTTACACACCGTGTGTGTTGTCCAGACACGGCCTGCCCATGGCTTCAAGCCGGAACAGAGTACACAGTGTGTACTCAGAAATTACACGGCGTGTACTTTGAAAATTTCCAGAAAACCATTTTTCTTCCAAACTTTAGAAAAAAGAAAAACATACCTGAACGAGGGTCTGTGTTATTATAAACTTCCCCCCTTAAAGAAATTATTCCCTGAATTTCCCTAACGAGGTGGAGAAGAAGGATCCCCGAATAGCTCTGGCCACTGCGATCGTACATCAGCCTCCCTCTCCCATGTCTCGTCCTGTACTCGCCCATGCTTCCATAGCACTTGTACCAGACTAACAGACCGCCCGTGGAGAACCTTCATACTGCGATCGACAATCCAGATGTGATGCTCCTTGAACGACACATTCGCTTCAAGCTTGACTTCCTCTGGCTGAAAGACGTGAGACAGGTCTGAAAAGTAACATCGGAGCTGAGAGACGTGGAAGACGTCGTGCATGGCTCGATACCTCTGAGGTAGCTGCAACCGACAGGCGACCGGCCCCACTCTCTCCACAACCTCAAATGGCCCGAAGTACTGTGGTGAAAGCTTACCCTATCTCTGAATCCTCTTGTGTCCCAACCTAGGTGTGACACGTAGGAAAACCCGATCACCGACCTCGAACTCCAGAGGTCGTCTCCACTGATCAGCATAAGAATTCTGCCGAGAATTCACTGTAGCCATCCTCTTCTGAATCAGATCTATCTGCTCTAAAGTCTCCTGAACAAGAAGAGGTCCCAACAAAGCTGCCTCTCCTGCCTGCGGCCAGCATAGGGGTGATCAACATGGCCTATCGTACAAAGCCTCAAATGGCGCCATCTGGATGGTCTCCTGGAAGCTGTTGTTGTAGGAGAACTCCACCAGAGGAATATGCTTCACCCAAGAACCACCAAATTCAAGCATGAAAGATTGGAGAATATCATCTAGCACCTGGATCGTGCGCTTGGACTGGCCATCAGTCTGGGGATGGTATGATGTACTCAAAAGTACCTGTGTACCCAAGGCCTTCTGAAGTCCCTCCCAGAATCGAGAGGTGAAGCGCGAAAATCGGTCCGAAACAATAGAGCACGGAACTCCATGCAGACGCACAATATCCCTGATGTAAATTAGTCCTAGATCATCGAAACTAAAGGTCTCTTTGATCGGCAAGAAGTGAGAAACCTTCGTAAGTCTATCGATGACAACCCAAACTGCATCGTTCCATCGAGGTGATCTCGGCAACCCAGTCACGAAGTCCATCGCAACATCATTCCACTTCCACTCTGGAATCGGTTACTGCTGTAAGAGACATGATGGTCGCTGATGCTCTGTTTTCACCTGCTGACAAGTAGAACATCTCATGATGAAACCAGCAACATACTTCTTCATACCTGGCCACCAGTATTGGCGATGAAGGTCCTGATACATCTTGGTGATGCCAGAATGAACTGCCCAAGCTAAGGAATGGAAGTCTTGCATCAGATCCTCGTGTATTTCTGCTGGCACCCATATGCGTCCTTGGAAATTCAAGATCTCATCCTCGCCCACTGTCCATCTAGGAAGAGTATCCTCTCCTGACTCACTCTCTCACAGGACTAAGCCTTCCGAGTCTGATAGCTGCCTCATCCGTACCTGAACAAGTAGCGTGGAGCTAATAGCTACAGAAGATAGAAAGGTATGTCCCCACCTATTGTGCACCTCTAAATGCATCTTAGTGAACAGATCCATCAGCTTCCACTCACTACTAGCCTCCTGAACTGCCTGAATTTGAGTTCTCCTGGTCAACGCATCTGCCACGGCATTGCCCTATCCCGGCATGTAGGCAAGCTCGAAATCAAAATACTGTAGATACTCAACCCACCTGCGCTACCTCAGATTTAGATCATGCTGAATGAAGATATACTTGAGACTCTTGTGGTCAGTGAAGACCACAAAGTGCTCTCCCAGAAGATAGTGTCTCCAACAACACAGGGCATGAACAATAGATGCCAACTCAAGATCATGCAAAGGGTAGTTCCTCTCATGTGGCCTCAACTGCCGAGACCCATATGCAACGACTCCATCTCCCTGCATAAGAAGAACTCCCAGCCTGATACCCGAAGCATCATAGTAAACAGTTTAGCTCTTGCCTGGCTCTGGAAAGACTAGTATGGGTGCTGACGTCAACCACCCTTTCAGCTCCTAAAAGGCTGACTCACAAGAATCTAACCACAAGATCATTTCCCCATTCTTGGTCAGACCTTTCAATGGTGCTGCTAGCCGAGAAAATTCCCGATTGAAGTGTATGTAGTATCCAGCTAGCCCTAGGAAGCTCCGTACCTCAAAAAAGTTCTTCAGCTGCTCCCAGGAAACTACAACTCTCACTTTCTCTGGGTCCACAGATACTCATGTCTCTGAGATGACGTGACCCAGGAAGTGAATTTGATACATCCAGAAGAAGCACTTCGAGAGTTTAGCATAAAGTTGATGCTCTCTCACTGTACACAGAACGATCTCAAGATGGGTGGCATGGTCGTGTCGAGTGTGAGAGAACACCAAGATATCGTCCACGAATACCATGATGAAGGAATCCAAGTAAAGATGGAACACTCAGTTCATCAACGCCATGAAAACTATAGGTGTGTTCGTGAGACCGAACGACATGACTGTATGCTCGTATAGACCATACATGCACCTAGGCTGTTAGAGGTATATCTGATGGTCTAACACGCAACTGATGATAACCGGACCTCAAGTCGATCTTCTAGAAAACCTGGGCTACTCGAAGATGATTGAAAATGTCATCAATACGCGGAAAAGGATATCAGTTATTGACCGTCAGCTGGTTCAGCTTCCGATAATCCACACAAAGCCGAAGGGTACCGTCTGCCTTCTTTGCAAACAGGACAGGCGAACCCCATGGAGAAGTAGTAGGTTGGATGAAACCCTTAGCATGTAGCTCCTTCAAATGCTTCTTCATCTCCTGCAACTCAGGTGTGGCCATCCTATAGGTAGGAATGGACACCGGTGCCACTCCTGGCATGATCTCAATAGAAAAGTCTAACTCACAATCCAGAGGAAAACCTGAAAAGTCCTCTGGAAAGACATCCCGGAATCGATCCACCACTGGAGGGAAGTCCAACTGTGGAGTCCCCTGATAATCCAGGTAAAGGCTAGTAATCTGGGATGTCACTCCTCCTAGACCAAGATGCTCGAGTCCTGCCCGACTCGCCGGAACGTCCCATTCGCCTCTATGAAGGACTGATTAACCCTCTGGTGAAATGAAACTGACTCTACGGTGATAGAATTCGATGACTTCTCAGAAGGGAATCAACTAGTCCATTCCAAGGATAACATCATAGCCTGTCATCTCTATGACATAGAGATACCATAAGAAACGATACCCTGCAACCTCGAGAGGGCACTCTCTACAATGACGTACACTAGATGTCCTCATTCTCAAAGGTGTTTCTAGTGTCAACGAGTCGGCAGAAGAAAAGATGCAGAGTCTAAGGCTCTCCACAACATCAACAGATATAAAGCTATGCGTAGCACCAGAATCGAAAAGGGATCAAGATAAAACTGAGGCTACAAAAATCATACCTCGAATAGTAGAAGGGCCCGGATCCTGCTCATGATAAGTCTGCTCCATGGAGAAAGACTGGCCTACACCACGACCCTGCGCCCCTAACTGACCACTATGACCTGATCCTCCCTACTGGTGCTGGGGAACTGGTGGCTGACTGCCACGACCTCGACCTCCACCTCAGCCGGAATGGCCGGAAAAAGTCCAGTTCCCTGACTGGTGAGATACTGGTGGGGCTGCTCCTAAACGAGGTGTCATGGAAGAACCCTGGTCACCTGCTACTGGTGAGAAAACCTGGCAGAAATGCTGGAGGTGACCCATCTTGCCGCAAGATCAGCACTCCATGGGGTCTCTCTGACAATGCGGCCTCGTGTGTCATGTCTGGCCACCCTGGTAGCAGGTCACCTGGATGCCTGATGATGCATCTTGCATCCTCGACTCACCGCGTATAGGATCCCTACGACGCTTCTTGCTGTCATATGAAGGGAAGCCAGCTTTGGAAGTAGAACCGCCCTGAATCGTAGCTCCCAAGTCTCTCATATTGCGCTCTGCAATCAATGTCTGGTTGACGATGGAAGTAATGGATGTCATCTGGAAGATGTTCACCTGTGAGTGAATCTCCCGCCTGAATCCATCCACAAACTTCCTTGCCAAAAGCACCCCACTCCCATCACAAAGGGGTGTAAAATGTTGTAGCTCAGTGAAACGAGAGGAATACCCCATGACGGAGAGAGTACCCTACTCCAAGACCATGAACTCCCGGGCTCGATCGGCCCTCAGGGTCTCCGGGTAGAAGTTGTCGTAGAACACATGCTGGAACTCCTCCCAAGTCATAGTTTGCTATTGACCCACTTGTGAGATCACATCCCACCACCTCTTGGTGGAGTCTCAGAGCATGTTGGTGGTGAGCATGACCCACCTCTCTGGAGGCGTCTCCAGATGCTTGAAGATAGTCAGCATGGTTTACAGCCATGACTCTCCAGCCTGAGGTCCTCCCTCCCCCAAAAACGAGGGAGGACGCTGCTGATGAAAGACCCGCGTCAAGTCTGCCATAGATGAGGCAGGAGGCAGTGCTCCCTGTAATGCCTGAATCATCCACATGAAACCTTCCCTGAACTGCGCATCAGCGCCCGCGACTGGTACAACAACCGGTGCCAAGGCTGGCTCAGCTGGGGGATCGACAGGAAGTCCTTGATTAGCCCTGTCTGGCGTCTGATCACTGCCTAACGACAGACGTATGACCGAAGCATGTCTCGGAGGCATAGCTCTGAAGGATCAAAAGCACACCATAGATCAGGAAAACAAGGATAGAGAACACAAGGGTACAAACGAGAATAGGGAAAGAAAAACACAAAAGTTTACAAAACCCGACTACACGGCATGTATAAAAACTACACGGCGTGTCTTCTAAAGCTACATACATGGGCGTGTACTCTCACCCTACAAGTCGTGTACACTTCAAACTACACGGCGTATTGACCCCCACACAGGACATGTACTTAGAAAACTATTCCCCTGCCCGAATCACCTTACATGGCTAACCCACACGGTTCGACTCAACCTGATACCACGCGGCGTGTTCGAAACAAACTCAGTGTGCACTAGACAAGGCTTCAGTGGTCCGTGTTGTTAAGCACACGACCGTCTACACGACTGAACCTTAAACGGCGTGCTCAAAACAAACACGGCGTGTATAGGTGAAGGTGACACCGTTCCGTGTTGTCCATGACACGGCCGGGTACCTAGGAAAGACTACATGACATGTTCAGAACAAACACGGTGTGTAGAAAAGAAGGTCACGTCGGCCTGTGTTGTTCGTGACACGGTCGGGTACCTTGACAGGACTACACGGCATGTTCCCTAAGGACACGGTGTGCTCTCTCCGAGCTTTCCCAGCCCGTGTTGTTAGTGACATGGCATGGTACACGGCTCCGAACTCACACGGCATGTACCAATGGTACACGATGTGTTCCTGAAGTTACTCCCACGACACCGTGTTTTTCTCACACGGTCAGTGACACGGCCTGAAAACTACACAGTGTGTATCTAAAAAGTACACGGTGTGTATCTAAAAAGTACACGCCGTGTATTCTGGGTTTTTCTGGCCAGTAGCACAGAAACTGCACAGAGTTCTAGAAACACTAAAAACAAGGGAAAAGATGTCAAATTCTGATCCATTTGGTCCCATAACCCACAGGTCGGAGGATCAAACCCTCCCTTTGATACCACTTTTTAACATCCCAAGTTTGGAGCCCCTCCACTGGTGCCCCGTACCCAGTTCTCCACAAGACCTCAAGCGCGTTTCCCCGAACGCCAGAGGCAGCCGACTAGCAGCGAGGGCCTTGGTGAGTCAATGTGGAAAATATGCCCTCATTCGATAAGTTATACAAGGTAAGAAACAACAATAAATAGCGGAAACAACAACCAACATGCATAACAACAGAAACCAAAACAGCGGAAGTAACGTAGAAATATAACAATGATGTTAATAATGCAGCGGGTAAAAGTATCTATGGAAAGCAGCAAACACAAAAACATGATGGAATACAACTGAAACCAAGTGAAAAAGAAAAACAAAATAATCTCCTTAGCATCACGAGCCACGACTCGGTCCCATGCTCCCCATCTCCTGATGCAGTCAAGATCCTGAAGTAGAAGGGTGCATAACCTTGTCTATACCTGCAGCAACAAAGTCTACTTGGGCCCAAAAGCATGGCCCAAACAGGGTGTGAGATACAATCCCAGTAGGCAATCACCCAAAGATTTGTGCATAACAGTCAATGAATACATGGCAGTACTAAAGCAAGAAGCAGTAAACAGAAAGCACAAACAGCTACAGTCCACAGTTCTAACAAGTACAACACACAATAAAACAGTCATCAACAAGAAGAAAATAGGTAACCCTCTGGGTATCTCTCACAGTCTAACCCCTATGGTTCAACCTTTATGTACTAGCAACCCTCTGGTAGGCACACACAGTCTCACCCCTCCAGTTCAGCTACATGATTTAGCATACACTCTGGGGAAACACTCACCGTCAATTCCCCATATAGTCTCGTATTGTGTTAAAGGCTCTCTGGGGAAGCACTAAACGTCAATTCCCCCTCTGGCCCGCGTTGTGGATCTATAGACTCTCTGGGGAAGCACTCAACGTCAATTCCCTCTATGGTCTCGCATCATAATTAAAAGACACTCTGGAGAATCCCTTCCATCAATTCTCGCTTTGGTCTACTACTATAGCTTCTCATAGTCCTGTGTATAACTAAACATGCTCAGCGCACATATAACGTCCAAGTAAACCTCAAGAACTACTTGGATATCAACTAGGGCTCAACAACAATAATAAAACAATAGTCCACAATCCTACAACTAGGCATGGAAACTGGAAAATGCCAAACAGGCAGAACAAGCATGGAAAAGCAATCTGAGCACAACAAAATACTCTAATCATAAGAAATAACCTCTATGAAAGCAATCATGCAGAGCAGGCAATTAATAAGGGAAAAACAGGAAACACGCAAAACCCCATTCACGGGTATTGATGGAAATTGCACAAAATATTCATCAACTTTCTGTGGAAAGGCACAAACCACCTACCTCGATCCTAGGAGATCGATATACGTGAACCTCAATGACATATTCCCCTTAGAAAAACGTAGATCTGAGAAAACGCACAAAATGTTCATCCCACAATAACTTGAAAACAATGAGGAATCAAGAAACAAGGCTCAAGAAGAAGGAAGAACTCACCGCTGCGATTCCAACGCAATTGTCGTGCTCAAATCGGAGAACGGACGGCGAGGCAGGACTCTGTCGATGATCTGGCCATATGGATGCTCTTGGACGGTCGAAAACTGAAGAAGATGACGAAAATGGTGGTTAGGCGCGACCTCTATCGGTTTAATGAAAAAAAATAAAGTACATGGCGTGTACTTTAAATTTTTTCCGTACTCCGAAAAACTTGCCTCTACTTCAGCCTTACACACCGTGTGTGTGGCTCGGACACGGCCATCACACGGCTTCGAGCCGGAATAGATTAGACGGAGTGTACTAAGAAAGTACACGGCGTGTACTTTGAAAATTTCCAGAAAAACGATTTTTCTTAAAAACTCCAGAAAAAAGGAAAAACATACCTGAACGAAGGTCCGGATTCTGACATATATACACATATTTTATAAATAATATATATTTAGTTAATAAAAATTATCCTTTTTAATATTTTTAAACTGTACTCATATTGATTTATTCAATATCACTCATTTTTTAAAATATATCTATTTAAGATTATATATCCATTAATATTAAAAATATATTTGTAAAAAATATTTATAAATAAAGATATTTATAAATGTATATTTACTATATTTATAATTAAATATTATTTTTAAAATAAATATTTATAAAATTATAAATAAGTAATTATATGTATTTAAATGATTAAAACAATATAAAAAATTTATTTAAATGAGGTTCTTGAAAAGACATGAACTCGGGTCCCCCACAAGGGTAGCTACCACTAAACTCCACCAGAGGGGCTATATTTATATATATATTTATTAATTTACTAATTTATAAATATATAAATATTATTTTTTTAAAATTATTATTCATATATATATAAACATATTATTATATATTGAAATAATTATAAAATTATAATAAATATATTTAAATAATTATAATTTTAAATCCTTCATCATCACTACTATTTTAAATTTGATAAATGATCATTATATCCACAATTTTCTAGCACTAATAGATATGTGTTTTATAAGTGGTTATCAATTTAGCAATAATAAAAGGGCTCTTTATCAATGGTTTTTTTTAAATACTGATAAAATTAACCCTGGTCTATTTAAAAAACACTAACTTCGACTCAGTTTGTCTATATTCTCATGATATTATAGAAATCCCTTCTGTTGGTGCTACTCCTCTTCGTTCCCTCAAATACATAATATCTAGAATACAATATAATTTATTTTATCCCTTTCCTCTACCATTGTTTTTATTTTTTGGGTTTCGTGGTTTTCATTTTTGTGCTATTATTATCCATCAAGAAACCTACATATCATATCTCTCTCTCTCATACATATACCTATATAATTCCATGCCTAGTTTTTAAACTCATTCCACCTTCATATGAGACCACTCTGAATTTCATTCCCATCCTCTATTGTAACTGATGGTAATTTTTTTATGTTTCTATTATATTATTTCTTGTTATATTTTTGATAGTGTGGTTTATCATTAATTGAATCTTTTTTACATAGTATGATATGCACATGAAGATGAAAATATGATTGACATCATATTATACTAATTTTAGAGGGAATGTTATTTAGTATGAATAATATATAGTCGGTTAATATAAATATTATTTTAATGTGAATGGGGTAATAAAATTAAGGAATTTTTTTAATTTTGTATTTTTTATTGGTTAAAATTATCAATTTTTTATATACATATAATTTAATAAAGGAAAAAATATTTTAATTTTAATTGAAATCAAAATTAACTTACTGTTTTTGTTCTCTATTTGGTACAAACTCAATAGTTTTAATGTATTGCAAATAAGAGGTGTGTTTATAATTTATTGATAGGTTCCTAGTATTAGTAAATTTATTAAAAAATGTATTCACTAAGAAATAATAGTTATGAGAGAAGGTTATATTCAATGGGTTAGGGAGATCATTAAATGAGGTACCATTTATTTCTCTTATCAATGAATACTTTCCAAAAATTTCCCATGTCCAATTATTTTTATAATTAAAATAATTTTTTATTTTTTAAAAACTAGTAGTAAATTGATTTTAGGAATTTGATTTATTTTAAATTTATAAATGAATTAATATCATATCAAAACACCCCATATAAATATACAATATAATACATTCCATGCATAAAAATACACATTTTCAATCATCTTTAAGGACAATTATTACTATCTTGAACAAAGATATAATACTTAACTACTCCAATTGTAAGAACCCGGACCTTCATTCAGGTAAGTTTTTCCTTTTTTCTGGAGTTTTTAAGAAAAATGGTTTTTCTGGATATTTTCAAAGTACACGCCATGTACTTCATGAGTATACGTTGTGTACTCTGTTCCAGCTCGAAGCTGTGTGCTGGCCGTGTCTGGGCCACACACACGTTGTGTAAGGCTGAAGTGGAGACCAGTTTTTTGGAGTACAGAAAAAATTTAAAGTACATGTCGTGTACTCTAGACGTACATGCCGTGTACTTTATTTTTTTCATTAAACGGATCGGGGTCGCTCCTAACCCCTATATTCATCTTATTCTTCAGTTTTCGACCGTCCGAGAGTATCCGTACGGCCGGATCTTCGACGGAGTCTTGCCTCGCCATCCTTTATCCGATTCGAGCATGTTTGATTGCGTTGGAATCGCAACGGTGAGTTTTTACTAATGCATGAGCCTTCTTTCATGATTCCTCCTTAATTTTAAGTTATCATTGGATGAAGGTTTTGTGCGGTTTCTCAGATCTACGTTGTTTTAAGGGGAATCTGTCATTAAGGATCATGTATATCGATCTCCTAGGATCAAGGTAGGTGGTTTGTGCCTTTCTGCAGAAAGTTGGTGAATATTTTGTTCAATTTCAACCAATACCCTTGAACGGGGTATTGCGTGTTTCTTGTTTTTCCCTTATTACTTGCCTTCTTTGCTTTATTGATTTAGTAGAGGTTATTGCTTGTGATTAGTGTATTTTGTTGTGCTCTGATTGCTTTGCCATGCATGTTCTTCCTGTTTGGTGTTTTTCCAGTTGTCATGCCTAGTTGTAGGATTGTGGACTGTTGTTTTATTATTTCTGTTGAGACTTAGTTTATAGCCAAGTATTTCTTGAGGTTTACATGGATTTTATACGCGCGCAGAGCATGTTTAGTAATACTCAGTATATTGAGAACCTAGAGTAGTAGACCAAACGGAGAATTGATTGAAGGGCTTCTACAAAGTGTCTATTAATTACCATTTGAGACCACAGGGGGAATTGGCGTTGAGTGCTTCCCCAGAGATTTTGTAGATCCATGACATGGGACACATGGGGAATTGATGTTGAGTGCTTCCCCAGAGAGCCTTTAGAACGATACGAGACTATAGATGGAATTGAGGGTGAGTGCTTCCCCATAGATTCTGCATAATTACGTAGCTGAACTAGAGGGGTGAAACTGTGTGTGCCTCCCAGAGGGTAGCTAGTACATAGATGTTAAACCATAGGGGTTAGACTGTGAGAGCTACCAAGAGGGTCACCGGTTTTCTTCTTGTTGTTGACTCTTTTCTTATGTTCTTTACATGTTAGAACTGTGGACTGTAGTTTTTTGTTCTTTCTTTTTAATGCTATATGCTTTTGTACTTCCATGTATTCATTGACTGTTAGGCACAAATCATTGGTTGATTGCCTACTAGGATTGTATCTCACACCCTGTTTGGGCCATGATTTTGGGCCCAAGAAGACTATGTTGCTATAGGTATAGACAAGGGTAAGCTCCCTTCTACTTCAGGATCTTGACTGCATCAGGAGGTTGGGAGCATGGGACCGATCCGTGGCTTGCGATGCTGAGGAGATTATTTTGTTTTTTTTTGCACATGGTTTCAGTTGTATTCCAGAATGTTGTTGTGTTTGCTTCTTTCCATAGATACTTGTACCTGCTGCATTGTTATCATCATTGTTATATATCTGCATTGCTTCCATTGTTTTGGTTTCTATTGTTATGCATGTTGGTTGTTGTTTCCACTATTTATTGTTGTTTCTTACCTTGTATACCTTATCAAATGAGGGAATTGTTTCCCCACCGACTCACCAAGGCCCTCACTGCTAGTCGGAAGCCTCTGGTGTTTGGGGAAACGCTCTTGAGGTCATGTGGCGAACCGGGTACGGGGCACCAATGGAGGGGCTCCGGAATCGGGATGTTACAAAGTGGTATCAGAGGAGTTCTTTTCTCTTGCTTTACTGTTTGGAGACCATAGCCAGGGATAGGATGGATTCGGTACTTGGCATTGAGCTGTGTTCGAGAGTAGCTAACCCATGTACAGGGAAAAGCCATACTACCTCATTAATTCCAGTTTTTTGGTTTTGAGATTTTATGGTTGGTATGATTTCACCTAGTGTGATTTATATGACTTGTGCGGTTATTGTTTTTCTATTTCAGTTCTATTGATATCGCAACCCAATGAGATGAGGGTATGCCATCTCATGCATCATATAGACACTTGTAGGAATCACATGCCATGCATTCTTGTCATGCCATCTAGGGTGCATTAGATTATGGATGCTGTTGTGATAGTTACTTGATAGATTCCCTGCTGTTATGTTAGAAATTTGTTTGTTTTGTTCCTTTCATAATATGAATGCCAAATTTTGGTTCTTGAGGTGTTATGGGCCCTCACCGATCGGAATTTGGCATCTTTTCCCGCATTTTTAGAGTTTCTGGAATTCTGCGCATTTTCTGAGCTTCTGCCCAGAAAAACCTAGAATACATGGCGTGTACTGTTTACATACACGCTGTGTAGTTTTCAGGCTATGTCACTGACCGTTTAAGCAGAACACGGCATCGTGGGAGTAACTTCGGGAACACGTCGTTCACCATTGGTACATGTTGTGTGAGTTCGGAGCCGTGTACTCGGCTGTGTCACTAACAACTCGGGCCGGTGATGCTCGGGTAGAACACGCCGTGTCTGGAGGGAACACACCGTGTAGTCCTGTCCAGGTACCCGACCGTGTCACGAACAACACGGGCAGTCGTGACCTTATATTCCACAAAATGTGTTTGTTCGGAACGCGCCGTGTAGTCTTTCCCATGTACCTGAACGTGTCACAAAAAACACGGGACGGTGTCGCCTTCACCTATGCACGACGTGCTTGTTCGGAGCACAATGTGTAAGGTATAGCCATGTAGACGGCTGTGTATTCCGCAACACAGACTGCCGAAGACTCGTCTAGTGCACGCCGTGTTTTATTCGAACACGTCGTGTAGTCTCGGGTTGAGTCAGACCGTGTGGGTTAGCCATGTAAGGAGACTCAGGCAGGGGAATATTTTCTAGTACATGCCGTGTATGGGGGTCAACACGTCGTATAGTTAGAAGTGTACACGACTCATAGGGAAGGGGTAAACGCCCATGTCATTAGCTTTAGAAGACAGCCGTGTAGTCAGTTTTTGTAAACTTTTGTGTTTTTCCCCCTGTTCCTGTTTGTACCCTTGTGTTCTCTCTCCTTGTTTTCCTGATCTAAGGTGTGATTTTGATCCTTCAAAGCTATGCCTCTAAAACATCCTTCGGTCGTACGTTTGTCGTCAGGCAGTGATCAGACGCCAGACAGGGCTGATTGAGGACTTCCATTCGATCCCACAGCCGAGCCAGCCTTAGCACCGGTGGTTATACCAGTCACAGGTGCTGATGCGCAGTTCAGGGAAGGTTTCATGAGGATGATGCAGGCCTTCCAGGGAGCACCTCCTCCTGGCTCATCTATGACATACTTGACGCGGGTCTTTCAACAGCAGCATCCTCCCACGTTCTCGAGGTAGGGAGGACCTCAGGCTTCAGAGTCATGGCTGGAAGCCATGCTGATTATATTGGAGCATCTGGAGATTCCTCCAGTGAGTCGGGTCAAGCTCACCACCTATATGCTTTGAGACTCCACCAAGAGGTGGTGGGACGTGATCTCACAGGCGGGTCAACAGCAGGGTATGACTTGGGAGGAGTTCCAGCGTGTGTTCTACGACTACTTCTACCTGGAGACCCTGAGGGCCGATTGAGCCTAGGAGTTCATGAGCTTAGAGTAGGGTACTCTATCTGTCATGGATTATTCCTCTCATTTCACTGATCTGCAACATTTTACACCCCTTCGGGATCGGAGTGGGGTGTTTTTGGAAAGGAAATTTGAGGATGGACTCAGGCGGTAGATTCTCTCACAGGTGAACATCTTCCAGCTGACATCCATTACTTCCATAGTCACCCAGAAATTGATTTCGGAGTGCAATATGAGATACTAAGGAGCTGCGAGTTAGGGCAGTTATGCTTCCAGAGCTAGCTTCCCTTCAAGTGATAGCAAGAATAATCATAGGGAGCCTATGCGCGATGAGTCAAGGAAGCAAGACGCATCATCAGGCAGCCAGGTGACGTGCTACCAGTGTTTCCGGACAGGGCACACGAGGCCGTAGTGCCAAAGAGACCCCATGGAGTGCCGATCTTGCGGCAGGATGGGTCACCTCTAGCATTTCTGCCAGGTTTTCTCACCAGAAGCAGGTGATCAGGGTTCTTCCATGACTCCTCATTCAGAAGCAGCCACACCAGTCTCTCACCAGTCAAGGAACTAGAGTTCTTCCGTCCGTTCGGGCCGAGGTGGAGGTTAGGGCCATGGCGGTCAGCCACCAGTTCCTCAGCACCAGTATGGAGGTTCATCTTAGAGTGGTCAGTTAGTGGCGTAGGGCCACGGTGCTGGCCAGTATTTCGCCGTGGAGCACACTTATCATGAGTAGGATCCCGGACCTTTTACTGTTCAAGGTACGATTTTAGTAGCCTCAGTTTTATCTTCAGCCCTTTTCAATACTTTTTCTACACATATCTTTATCTCTATTGCTGTTGTGGAGAGCCTTGGACTCTGCATCTTTTCTTCTGCCGACTCGTTGACACTAGACACACCTTTGGGAATTATGACATCTAGTGTACGCCAGTGTAGAGAGTGCCCTCTCGTGGTTGCAGGTTATCGTTTCTAATGGGATATCTATGTCCTAGAGATGACAGGCTGTGATGTCATCCTTGGCATGGACTGGTTGATTCCCTTCCGAGCAGTCGTTGACTACTATCACCGTAGAGTCGGTTTTATTTCACCAGAGGGTGAATCCTTCCTTCATAGAAGCGAATGGGATTTTCGGGCGAGTCGGGCAGAACTCGAGCATCTTGGGCTAGGAGGAGTGACGACCCAGATTGATGGCCTTTACATGGGTGATCAAAGGACTACACAGTTGGACTTCCCTCCAGTGGTGGATCGCTTCCGGGATGTCTTTCCAGAGGACTTTTCAGGTTTTCCTCCAGAGCGTGAGGTAGAATTTTCTTTAGAGATCATGCCAAGAGTGGCACCGGTGTCCATTCCTCCCTATAGGATGGCCACACCTGAGTTGCAGGAGCTCAAGAAGCAGTTAAAGGAGCTACAAGCTAAGGGTTTCATCCGACCCAGTACATCTCCTTGGGGTTCGCCTGTCCTGTTTGTAAAGAAGGCAAACGATACCCTTCAGCTTTGTCTGGATTATCGGAAGATGAACCAGTGGATCATCAAGAACTGATATCCTTTTCCACGAATTGATGAACTTTTCGATCAGCTTCGAGGAGCCCGGGTGTTCTCGAAGATTGACTTGAGGTCCGGTTATCATCAGTTGCGTGTTAGACCATCAGATATACCTCTAACAGGCTTTAGGAGAAGGTATGGTCTATACGATTATACAGTCATGCCGTTCGGTCTCACGAACACACATTCAGTTTTCATGGTGCTGATGAACCGAGTGTTCCATCCTTACTTGGATTCCTTCATCATGGTATTCGTGGACGCTATCTTGGTGTACTCCCACACTCGACACAACCATGCCACCCATCTTGAGATCGTTCTAAGTATACTGAGAGAGCATCGTCTTTATGTTAAACTCTCGAAGTGACACTTCTGGATGGATCAGATTCATTTCGTGGGTCATGTCATCTCAGAGATAGGAGTATCTGTGGACCCAGATAAAGTGATAGATGTAGTTTCCTGGGAGAAGTCGAAGAACATTTTTGAGGTATAGAGCGTCCTAGGGCTAGCTGAATATTTCAAACACTTCATTCGGTACTTTTCTCGTCTAGAAGCACCTTTGACAGGTCAGACCAAGAAAGGGGCAAGGTTCTTGTTTTCAGATTCTTGTGAGTCAGCCTTTCAAGAGCTGAAAGGGAGGTTGACATCAGCACCGATACTAGTCTTGCCAGAGCCAGTCAAGAGATACACAGTTTACTGTGATGCTTCGGGTATCGGGCTGGGAGTTGTGCTTATGCAGGGAGATGGAGTCATTGCGTATGGGTCTCGGCAGTTGAGCCCACATGAGAGGAACTACCCTATGCACGATCTGGAGTTGGAAGATGTTGTTCATGCCCTGTGCTGTTGGAGACACTATATTCTGGGAGTGCACTTTGTGGTCTTCACTGACCATAGGAGTATCAAGTATATCTTCACTCAGCATGATCAGAATCTGAGGCAGCATAGGTGGGTTGAGTATCTACAATCTTTTGAATTCGAGCTTGCCTACATGCCACAAAGGGCAACACTGTGGCAGATGCGTTGAGTAGGAGAACTCAGATTCAGTAAGTTTAGGAGGCTAGTAGTTAGTGGAAGCTGATGGCTCTGTTCTCTGGGATGCATCTAGAGGTGCAGGATAGACGGGGAGAGACCTTTATATCTTCTGTAGTTGTTACCTCCCCGCTACTTGATCGGGTACGGATGAGGCACCTATCAGACTTGGAAGGCTTAGTCCTGCGGGAGAGTGTGTCAGGAGAGGACCCTCTTCCTAGATGGACATTGGGCAAGGATGAGATCTTGCATTTCCAAGGACGCGTATGGGTGCCAACAAACATATGCGAGGAGCTGATGCGGGATTTCCATTCCTCAGCTTGGGAAGTTCATCCTGGCGTCACCATGATGTATCAGGGCCTTCATCGCCAATACTGGTGGCCAGGTTTGAAGAAGGATGTTGGTGTTTTTGTCATGAGATGTTCTACTTGTTAGCAGGTGAAAGCAGAGCATCAGCGACCAGCAGGTCTCTTACAGTAGTTACCCATTCAATAGTGGAAGTGGAACGATATTGCGATGTACTTCATGACTGGATTGCCGATATCACCTCGAGGGAACGATGTTGTTTGGGTTGTCTTCGACAAACATACGAAGGTTTCCCACTTCGTTCCAATCAAGGAGACCTTTAGTGTTGATGATCTAGGATGGCTTTACATCAGGGAGATTGTGCGTCTGCATGGAGTTCCGCGTTCTATTGTTTCAGACAGAGATGCGCGCTTCACCTCTCGGTTCTGGCAGGGAATTCAGAAGGCTTTGGTTACACAAGTACTTTTGAGTACAGCTTACCATCCCCAAACTGATGGCCAGTCCGAGCGCACGATCCAGGTGCTTGAGGATATGCTCTGAGCTTTCATCCATGACTTTGGCAGTTCTTTGGAGAATCATATTCCTCTGGTGGAGTTCACCTACAACAACAGTTTCCAGGTGACCATCCAGATGGCACCATACGAGGCTTTGTATGGTAGGCCATGCCAATCACCCTTATGCTGGCTGGATGTATGAGAGGCAGCTTTGGTGGGACCTTGTCTTGTTCAGGAGACTTCAGAGAAAATAGAGTTGATTTGGAAGAGGATGGCTATAGCGAAATCTTGGAAGAAGTCTTATGCTGATCAGCGGAGATGACCTCTAGAGTTCGAGGTCAGGGATCAGTTTTTCATACGTGTCGCACCTAGTTTGGACACAAGAAAATAAGAAGAAAGGGTAAGCTTTCGCCACGGTACATTATGTTGTTTGAGGTCTTGGAGAGAGTGGGGTTAGTCGCCTATCGGTTGCAGCTACCTTAGAGGTGTCGGGCTATGCACGACGTTTTCCACGTCTCTCAGCTCCGATATTACTTTTCAGACCCATCTCACGTCATTCAACCCGAGGAAGTCGAGATTGAAGCGGATGCATCGTTTGAGGAGCATCCTATCCATATTGTTGATCGCAGTACGAAGGTTCTCCGCGGGTGGCCTGTTCCTCTGGTACGAGTGCTATGGCAGCACGGGTGAGTATATGACGAGACCTGCGAGAGTGAGGCTGATGTACGATCGCAGTGTCCAGAGCTGTTCAGGGATCCTTCTTCTCCACCTCTTTAGGGAAATTCAGGGATGAATTTCTTTAATGGGGGATGTTTTTAAGAACCCGGACCTTCATTCAGGTATGTTTTTCCTTTTTCCTATAGTTTTTAAGAAAAATGGTTTTTCTGCAAATTTTCAAAGTACACGCCATGTAATTTTTGTGTACACGTCGTGTACTCTGTTCCGGCTCGAAGCCGTGTGCTAGCTGTGTTCGGGCCACACACACGGTATGTAAGGCTGAGGTGGAGGCCAGTTTTTCAAAGTACGGAAAAAATTTAAAGTACACTCTGTGTACTGTAGAAGTACATTCCGTGTACTTTCTTTTTTGTTTCATTAAACGAAACGGTGTCGCGCCTAACCCCCATATTCGTTTTCTTCTTCAGTTTTCGACCGTCCGAGAGCATCCGTATGGCCGGATCTTCGACGGAGTCTAGCCTCTCCATCTGTTCTCCGATTCAAGCACGGTCGATTGTGTTGGAATCACAGCGGTGAGTTCTTCCTTCTGCTTGAGCCTTGTTTCTTGATTCCTCCTTGTTTCAAGTTATTGTGGGATGAACGTTTTGTGCGTTTTCTCAGATCTATGTCATTCTAAGGGGAATCTGGTGTCGAGGTTCATGTATATCGATCTACTAGGATCGAGGTAGGTGGTTTGTTCCTTTCCATAGAATGTTGATGAATATTTTGTTAAATTTCCACTAATACCCTTGAACGGGGTATTGCGTGTTTCCTGTTTTTCCATTATTACTAGCCTTCTTTGCTTGATTGCTTCAGTAGAGGTAATTGCTTGTGATTAGAGTATTTTATTTGCTTAGATTGCTTTTCCATGCTTGTTCTACATGTTTGTCATTTTTCCAGTTGACATGCCTTGTTTTAGGATTGTGAACTATTGTTATATTATTTCTGTTGAGCCTTAGTTGATATCAAAGTTGTTCTTGAGGTTTACTTGGATGTTATATGCGCGTTGTGCATGTTTAGTTATACTCAGGACTGTGAGAACCTAGAGTAGTAGACCAAAGGGAGAATTGATGGAAGGGATTCTCCGGAGCATCTTTTAATTACGATGTGAGACCACATGGGTAATTGACGTTGAGTGCTTCCCCAGAGAGTCTGTAGATCCACAACTCGGGCCACAAGGGGAATTGAAATTGAGTGCTTCCCCAAAGAGCCATTAGCACGATACGAGACTATAGGGGGAATTGACGGTGAGTGCTTCCCCAGACAGTCTACTTAATTACGCAGTTGAACTAGAGGGGTGAGACTATGTGTGCCTCCCAGAGGGTTGCTAGTACTTAGAGGTTGAACCATAGGGGTTAGACTGTGAGAGCTACCCAGAGGAATACCTGTTTTTTTCTTGTTGCTGGCAGTTTTCTTTTGTGTTGTACTTGTTAGAACTGTGGAATGTAGTTGTTTGCGCTTTCTGTTTACTGCTTCATGCTTTAGTACTTCCATGTATTCATTGACTGTTAGGCACAAATCCTAGGGTGATTGCCTACTGGGATTGTATCTCACACCCTGTTTGGGCCAAGCTTTTGAGCCCAAGAAGACTATGTTGCTGTAGGTATAGACAAAGGTAAGCACCCTTCTACTTTAGGATCTTGACTGCATCGGGAGCTGGGGAGAATAGGACCGAGCCATGGCTCACGATGCTGAGAAGATTATTTTGTTTTTCTTTTTCACATGGTTTCAGTTGTATTCCAACATGTTGTTGTGTTTGCTACTTTCCAAAGATACTTGAACTGGCTGCATTATTATCATCATTGTTATATATCTGCATTGCTTCCGCTATTTTGGTTTCTGTTGTTATGCATGTTGGGTGCTGTTTCCACTGTTTATTGTTGTGTCTTACCTTGTATACCTTATCGAATGAGGTCATAGTTTCCCCCACCGACTCACCATGGCCCTCGATTCTAGTCGGCAGCCTCTAGGATTCGGGGAAACGCGCTTGATTTCATGTGGCGAACCGGGTATGGGGCACCAGTTGAGGGGCTCCAGACTTGGGACGTTACACAAATACAATTAACCTTCCCTACCTTTTTTAATACGTCCTAAAAATCATGATTTTATTCCTTCATTGACGATGTTTTGGAATCACTCATTTAAGCTATCATTCCTCCCATCATTATGGTCTCAATTGTTTTATGACACACCACTTGTATTGTATCCATTATTATCATTTAATTTCGATGTCATCGAATTGAATACTATATCTCCCAACTCACTATTTAACTCATTCTGCCTTTCATCCTCCACATTTACTACTTCTTGAGAACCTAGAGAATGAAACTTAAAAATTAATAGAAACATAATTAATTATTTTTTATTGATATGTATTTTCTTATACAGCTCACCTGGTTAATTTTGATAACACTTAATCAAAAATTACTTTTAATTTGAGTGAAGACACATTGGATCCTATTATAAATTTTCGGTTAATTGTAATTGGCTGAGAATAATACTAAGATGTGTGACCTCTTGAAAATACTTGTGTTGCACATTTTTTTGTGAAACAACACATTAAAAACCCACCATTTTAATTGTGTCTCATTGTTAATCCAAATTTTGTCAACCTGTCTTATAATGTAAAACACTAAAAAAATATTAATATTATAGGTATACATAATTAACCATTATTAAAAAAATATAACATAATGAGTCATGATTAAAGGTAATTTGTGTACATTTAATTAGTTTAGGTCAACAATCTCCCCATATTTTATGATAAAAAATCATGGAATGTGTAGGTTATATATAATGATAAACATACAAAAGACATACATATTCACAAATATTCTTCCAAACATTTCATATAGATTATGAGTGATTATTTTATAAGATAAACATAAATAAGTAAAAATAAATACCATAGTTAATCACTTTCTCTGGTTAAATTTTGTACTTATTCTCCCCATTTTGGGATTATCATAAAGAGAACAAGATATGAGATGATAGAGAACAAATATTAAGAACATAAAATGGTTGAAAAGAGCTGATATATTTCATGATGAAATAAGAGTTCAGTTGATGAGAAAAAGAACCAACGTACATCAATATAAAGGAAAAATCCAAAATAAATACTTCTCCAAGGAAGGATCCATGATTTAATTTCCCTTATTGGTACGAGAATATGGATAAATAAAAGGTACGGGTGGAGCCGAGGTATATAATTGATGAATGGAAATAATAGAAGGTATAGTAGGAGTAATAATCTGATGGGATAAAGTAGGGGATATCCATTCCTGATATATAACAAGGCTTAAATGATGTAAATCCTGAGTTGGAGACATGGGAAAAGGATTATGGGTGGATGGAAGATGATAAAGGGGTTCTGAGTGACAACAACTCTGAACTGAGGATCAACATACTGGTAGATTGAACATGAAGGCAAATTCACAGTTATATGTCTAATGTGGAATTCTTCTATAGAAACAATAGCTATAGACTAGATATAAAAATATTCCTTCAACAGGATTATGCAATCCATAATTATCTACCCATATTTCTCCATGGACTTTGTGAAATCATTCTTATTTTCCATGAACATATGATGAGTTAGTCCCTTTAGATGTCTCACCAGTTCCTTGAGTGCTTGTGTGAAAGGAGGGATCCTTAAATTATCAACCAAATACTTAAAGTGACTATCCAACAGATGATTGGTATAAATAATTTTAAAGTAGAAATATAATCTCTTTGTAAATTATTATTTATAATTAGTGGCCACATTCATATAAATCATGACCAAGTCATGAACTTTACCCCAAATTTATTTCATGTTTTCTTACGCTCTAAAGATCTGAAATAACCATCATAGTTTGATCATCCTCTCTTATCACTATTATAATCAAGTCAATACCAGAAGTCTGGGTAGGAGAAGCATATGTTTAGGAATCACTAATTGTATCCTTGACAACTGATCTTAAGAAATCCAAATCAAGATTTGGATTTGGAGGAGTATAATACTCAATAGATGTAACTTTAAGAGTTTGTGAAACATATCTAAATATTATTTATAATCAGATAAAATTCCTTTAATAATAGGAAGTATAGAATATAGTTCATCACATAATATATTGTAATCCATTCATACTTCTTGATGTTTTAACAGAATATGATGTTGAATATTGGATATAACTCTCTCTGAAAGTATGGAAACATCTATTTTAATAAGGATTGATACTATTTTTGGTTGAGGATGAATTATTTCTTTAACGACTGATAAAAACTCTTCTTTAAATAATTTTATATCATTCTGACCCACATAGCCACCAGGAACAAGTGAAACAAAAGCAGATATAGCAAGAGTTGGTGCTACTACTGAAACTATTCCAACATGACCTATCTAAGAATCGTCCACCTCTTCAACCAGAGATCCTTTAGGATTAGATTCCTCAAGATCGAAATATAGAGAGTCTAATCTAAGAGTTACATATCTAGGGTACTTCTCTCATTCCTCAACTATCACATTATAAGGAGTAATAGTACAAAATTAAACACTTCTAACATGTTTCACCACATCCACAGGTGATTCCATCTAAAAAATTACTTTCTTTTAGAATAAAGTAGATATAGAACTTGAACATATGTTACTTCTTCCTAGATTAAAATTAATTCTGTAGATTTATAAGATCCCACAATTGTTTCCATTTCACTTGAACATTTCTAACAAGATATGTAGGTTCTATAATATGATCAAAATCCATATTTGTTGGATAAACCTCATCACAAGTTTCACCATTATTTTTATAAATTTATTATTTTTCCCTTTCTTCATTGTAATAAATTTATTCTTATTCACATAAATATTCTACTTCATATTTTTCTTCATCTTCCTCAAATATTATTCCTCTTATTCATTTTCTTCTTCTACCTATTCACTACCACTTCCGCTGGAATATTCACCAACCTCAAATTCTTCAGTTTCCTCTTCATAATTATCATCAATTATGATATATTATTTTATATTAAGAGATTTTGGAGGACTAGGATATCAATAATTAATTATCTCTCTATGTCCTACAATATCCGGGTCACTTCTCTCATAAACAAGATATTCCCTTCCATTATCTTCCTCAACTTCATTTTCATTCTCATTTGAATACTCTACAACTTCATCTGGTCCTAGACCAGGGTCATCCATATCATTTGGTCTTGAAGGGTGTTCGAATAGGCCAAATTTATCATAAAGATTCTAATTATCCTCAACCCTTTTTTCTCTTCCATGGATTCCAACTAATCAGCATCCTTTAATATATATTCATTTGTAATGAAAAAACAACCAAAATATATTAGAGTTATTTTTCCTTAATTTACCACACCATTAAATTATAGCATTTAAAAAACAAATACAGCATGGAATAAAAAATTTGTCTTTGATTGCATCTGTATCATATGACACATATGAACAGTTAGGTATGATTAGAGTTTGATCTTATTCCTTTATTTCATTAGACACAAAAAATAAAAATATTAATATTTCAAGGAGGAAAAATCCCCTTTCCTTGTGAAAAGTTAGTGCTATATAAACATAAACAATAACCTACATTCTCAAACCAACTCTATTTCTATAGGTCTTATTGGAATTCTATCACTGGTAAGATGAGTCAAGGCTATCTCATTACTAAAAATATCATTTGATGGTGGTGAAATTCCTTAATAATCTTCAAAAATGAATTCATGAGGTACATTCAAACATTCATCCCACTTTTTAGAATAAAAGGATATTGTTCTTCCATGTATTCTAGATTTGATCCAAAACATATTTTTCACCTCCATAATAAACTCTACATACAAATAAAACTCATGGACAAACTCAAGATAAAAAGGACTCTTATTGTTAGAGAACCACACCAACCAACCTTATTCTTCTAATGATTTCAACATGAGAAACTTACATAATAACAACCAACCCTCATGAACATCATCTTTAGGATTGACTGTTATTTTGGAAAAATTATGGTTAATAGGTTTAAATTTTGGATCACTCGATTATCCCTTTTTCTTCATTGAAGGACGACACTAATCTATAGACATTTTAGGAAAACACTTCACTAAATCCAATTAAAATATTTCAAAGACTCAATTTTAGGTAAGAATAAAATATTGTTTTGGAAGTGAAATGTTTGATAGTATGAGTGAGTAAGGGAGAAAATTATTTGGATCAATTGAATTTTTCTCATTTATTGATTTTAAAACCATAACTCATAAATGGGCTATAAAATAAAATTAAATAAATTTAACAATAATTTTATATTTGAGGATAAAATTACTACGTAAATAACAATAAGAAAATAAGGTGAGTTCTAATGGTGTGTTATCAATGTTGAGCCATCAATGATAAGTCATCAACAGTGAGTCATAAACAATGAGTCACAATGGTGAGACGTCAATGGTGAGTCACTCAACGAGTATTGACTCAAAATTAATCATCCTCAACTCCTCTATAATGTAATTCATTCTATCAGAAATTAATTACTTAATAAAAATATTTGCAAGCTAATTTTCTATGAAAATGAATTCAAAAGTTATGTCACCTTTTCTAAAATGGCCTCTCAAAAAGGCATGTCTTGCATCAATATACATCGTTCTTGAAAGAGTAAATGGATTCTTATAAATTTAAATAAAACTTGTGTTTTCATAGTTTATAGGGACATGTCTAAATTGATATCCATAATCTAGTAATGTGTTTTTATTTAACAAATTTTGAGCACAACAACTACCAGTAGCTATGTATTATGCTTTAGTAGTATAAAATGAAATAAAAATTTGTATCTCACATCACCATGAAACTAGATACCTGTGAAAAATGTGACATGTTCTAGAGGGGATTTTTCTATCCAACTTACAACAACTAGAATCAGCATCAGAATACCTAACTAATTCAAACAGTTGTCCTCTCGGATAAAACAGTATGAAATTGGTAGTATATTTGGAGTATTTTAAAATTATTTTAACATCATGTAGGTATGACTCTTCAGTGTTTTCTTGAAAATTATAACAATACATAGAGTGAACATAATATCATTTCAGATAGTAGTAAAGAAAATAAGTCTTCCATTCGTAGCTCTGTAATTGGTTTGATCCCATGACATTCCTTCTTTATCAAGATCCAATTTACAAGTGGTAGAGATTAGAGTATCAATACTTTTAGTGTTAACTATATTAAAACATTTTAAAAGATAATTAGTATATTTAATTTGATTTACAATAATACCTTTTTTATTTTTAAAAAATTTAAAATCCATGGAGGAACTTGAGTTTTCCCATTACACTCATTTGGCCTCATTTTTTAAAAGTCAATATATAATGAATTTATTTAAGATCCAAAAAAATATCATAGACATATATTTTAAAAGCATAAAAATATTTTTATATTACTTTTATAAAAATATTAGGATCAAATATACCTTTAGAAAAACCATTAAAAATAAGAAAAGTGGTGAGCATATCCTACTAAGAACATAGTGCTTTTATTAAACACTACAAATCATTTGTTTGTTTGAAAACGTGATTTGAAAAATTATTATTTGTAAAACTGAGGGGTTGATAAAAAAATCCAAAACTATATAACCATTCAAGAATGAAATTTTTATATCCAATTTTGAAAGATTGAAATTAAGATATGCTGTATAATCTAGAAATATTCTAATGGCTTCATGTCCGGATACTATTGTAAAAGTTTCTTTATAGTTCAGTTCTTCTTCTTGACTATAACCTTTTGTAAACTGTCAGGATTTATTTCTTACTAGAGAACCAGTTTCATCCACATTGTTTCTAAAAACCCACATTGAGCCTATTGTTGACATATCTTTGGGTATATAAATAATTTTCCAAACATTGTTTCTTTGAAACTGATTTAATTCGTATTTCATATCCATCATCCAAAATTCATCATTGATTGAGTAATTCATATTCATGGGTTCAAGATAAGTTAAAAACACTTGATGTTTGACATAGTTTTTTATATATTTTCTACTATGTGTTACTTTATCAAAGTTATCATTTAAAACATCTATGGGAAGGTTTTTAATAGTTTTAATAGGTCTATAAGATGAGGGGATAGTTACTTGGGGTTATTCTACAGGGTTTTGTTCCACATGGTCAAAAACGAGAGATTTTCCAAAACTATTTTCTTTTTTAACAACCAAATAAAGAGGTTTATGATTTATGTCTACACAGAATATATTATCCTCAAGATTTGGTTTGGAATCATGAGGATATATTTCATCAAATATTAAATACATAAAATCTTCCCCACATTTTTCTATCTTATTAACGACTCTATAGGATTTACTAGAGATTAAATAACCTAGAAATTTAAATTCATCAATTTTAGAGGAAATTTTTTTAAAATTACCTTTTTTTATTGAGAATAAATACTTTGTAACCAAAATCATTAAAGTAATTATCCTTAGTCTTTATATTATTTTACAGATCATACGGGTTTTCATTTGAATAGGTCTAATTAAAATATTAATAATTATATAGAGATAAATATTCATAGATTCTTCCCAAAAATAAATAGGTGCATCATATTTATTAATCATATTCCATGATATCTCTTCAAAGGTTCTATTTATTCTTTCTATAAATCTATTCTAATTGGGTGTCTTAAGATATGATAAATTATGACTATAGAAATTTTGTGAGCAAAAAGATTCATATTTTATATTTTCAAAAACACGTTCATGGTTACTTCTTATGGCTATGATTCAGATTACAATAAAGTTATCTATTAAACTAGAATATTTGATGAAATAAAAATAATCCTAAATTTTGTGAGATAAAAAGAATGTCCTATTATACCTTGAAAATTAATCTACTAAAAAATATACATAGTGATTCCAACATAAACATGAATCTCTATATTGTCCAATCAAAGCCATTTGAATAAACTCAATAGGTTCAGAAGTGAAAAATTCTATGATTGGTTGGAATGATATTTTATGTTTTTTTTCTTTTTTACATGGATTACATACGTTTTCATTTGGAAACTATAATTTAGGTAGATCATTAAATAATCTTTTTCCAATAATCATTATAAGGGGGTGAAAGTTACAATGGACTAGTATCCTATGTTAGTGCCAATACTCATCATGAAAAAAAGGGAGTATAATTTACAACATAATAAGAAGATTATAGAAAAAAAAATTCATTTAAACTAAGGAATCCTGATTTATACTAAGGAATCCCGATTTATGGAAAAAAATTCATTTCTAAAAGATGTAAAGACTAAATAATTCATATAATTTAAAACATAATAAGAATCATTTTCAAATTTAAAAATAAATCCATCAACACATAACAATGAGATTCTAAGAAGATTATAATTTAGACCATTTAAAAAAGAAAGTTAGAAATTAAAACTGAGGTAGTGTTGCCGATTTTGACAAGGCTAATAATATTCTCGTTTTCATTTTCACCAAAGGTGACATTTCCACGGTCATTTGTTATGTGGTTCTTGAAGATAGAGTAATCCCCAAACATGTGTCCTGAACACCCGCTATGCAAGTACCATAAGTTTTTACAATAACTCTTCAAATAGATTTCATACAAAAATAGTTTATCTAGAAAATTCATTGGTACCAAGATTTTTTTATGTCTTGTAATATTAGTAAATAATTCTTTAGGAACCCACATTTTCTTCATGGGTTTCCTATAAATAGTTATCAATGTTTTATAAAAATAAACTCTATTAGGTCCATAAGAACTATAAGTTGTAAATGAATTTTCATTGCTAGAATGTGAAAAAATAATTCAAATTAGGGCCTAAAAAATTGTCTAGATTTGGATATAAACTTATTTTTAATAATATATCAATTTCCAAGTTGATAACCAAAATCCAATCATATATTTAGGTGAATTTTTCATTCGTAGAATCATAACTATGGTATATTTAACATTTATAAATTTATATATATCCCAATTTAATTACTTATTAGAATGTTCAAGTTCAATATTCTCATGGAGTAATATAGAATTAATTTCATTTCTATAGTGTGTTCTAAATAAACAGAATCAGTAAGGGTATGTTGTTTCCTGAGATATTAGTATTTATATTTTGGCTCATTGAAATTACCATTAAGCATTTTTCAGTACTCAACCATTTCATCATTAGTCATATTTTAAGAATTGCAGATTCCTAATCATCTCAATAATAATTATAATTCTATACAGGTGATACTAAGGTTACCTCATATGTGTTTTTTCATAAAGACCATTTTGGCATTATCACCATTTTCATTGTGTTGTGATTTAGAATCACTAAAGCTATCCTCAGAATCACTCCATGTGGCCTTCATTTCCTTTTTTACTTTCAATGCATATCCTCATATTTCTTCTTGAACCTTAACTTTGGATAGTCAGTATCTACACGTCCTTTTCATTTTCACTCATTGAATACTATCTCATTGGTATTATCAATTTTTTGAATCCTTTTTATGGGGACCCTTATTTTTATATTTTCCACTATATTTAGGATTCTAAAGAACTTATTTCTATAAAATTTCTTAAAACATATAAATCATTGAGCTATATCATCATAACTATAAGTTTATGAATCCAAATTTCTAGAAATTTTAGTAGGAACCTGATTTTTATCTTTTTGTTTGGATGTAGTGGTTTTGAAAGCCAGTGAAAATCTTTTAGGTTCATCATCTTATTCTCTTTTTTAATTAAACTCTCCCTCATACACCATCAGTTTTACAATAAACATCATTACATTTATTGAATAAATGATATAATATTCACTAATTGATACTTAGGTCCCTCTCAATATTTATGGAAGACATATCAAGATTCACATGATCTATCCTTTTCTTGTGAATGTCTTTTGAAGCGAGATCATTTTATTTACAATCTCATTCAACCTGAGATAAATGTTATAGATACATTCTTTATGCTTAATTTTGATGTTATAATATTTAAAAGTATATGTATAAATTCTCATTTCCTTATCATAAGTGGTTCCTTCATGTGAAAAGGCTAAAGTACACCAAATTTCAAAGGTTGTTTGACATGAAAAAATTCAATTGAAATATTCATAACCTAAAGAACAATATAAAGCATTCATATCATTGAAATTATTCTTATATTCTACCTTATTTAGGTCATACTAAGTTTTTATAGATGTAGTAGGAATTTTATATTCATCTACTATAGCATACCATATTTAAATACCCATTCTATCTAAATAAATTCTCATTTTCATTTTCCACTGAGCATAGTTTGTGCCATTAAAATAGAGAGGTCAGTCGGTAGCTGGATCTTCCTGTCTATTTTTCTTATTAAAGAGTAAAAATATGTTTTAATGAACTTTAAATTTTGAATTTATATAAATTTTTAATAACTTTAAAAAAACAATAATCATAGTTTAAAATGTTTGAAAATATTGAAAACATTAAAACTCAGAAAATAGTTCATCTAATACTAAATGTAAGTCAGAGTAGGACACTCAGGAGGGGGGTAAATTTAGTTCCTATAAAAATTTTAGTCCAAAAAAATTATTTAAAATTTGGCCATTTTGAAATAAAAAATGAACCAGTTAACCGATGTAGCAGATTTATAAAATAAATGGTATTTTGACTAATTTCTCAAAGAGAGATCACTTCTCAGTTTAAAAAACATTAATCAATATATAAATTTTGAAATCATTATACTGATGAAAATTCAAATATAAACACTATCTAAGATTAACTATCAAAGTAAAAGAAAATTTTTCTTCTCGGAATAGATAAATTAGTGAAAGAAGAACATTGAAAGGCACAATAGATTTAAAATAAGTGGTTTTTTAGGAAATAGAGACTTAATCCTCCCCACTTGGTGATTGACTACCAACATGTAGTTTATATAAATAAATAATGATCTTCACCCTGGATATACCTAAACAAAAACAAATAACTACCCAGGCCAGCTAGACCTTTTTTATAGTTTTCGTGGGTTTTTTGAAACCAAAGTTCCACGTAGGGACCGCTTCCAATATTATATATGAGATTATAGAGTGTAAAAGGATAGTTTTTGATGATGTCTATGTGTATTCCATATTTCCATAGGAATTAGTGTGAGAGAATAGAATAAAGTGGCACAATCTTCTCGTAAGGTAAACACAATACATAATAAAATAAAAATGTAGATAATAGTGTTTAGAAGGCTCTGTTTGATTGTAAATGAATCTTGCAACTCTTGAAAGTTGTATTAAAGTATAAATTGTGTTAAATTCAAGAAAAAGAGAGAGAAAAATTTTATAGTGAGAGTTTATGTCTTCTGTTTTTAGAGAGATACAGATATACTAGTTGAGTTATTATCCTTTCATTGTTTTTTCTCTGCAAAGTGTTCTTCATATTGGGAACTGAGTAGTTTCTTCAAGATTCCACAGTTAATAATTCAATATCTTTTCCTCAAGTACACAAAATCTCTGCATACTTCATGGATATCTTCGCTATTGATTATTTTTTATATGATACTCCTAACAAGAAGCATGTTCTCGATCACATCTAGGTACCTCATACATCGTAATATAGTATGACATGAATTTAAAAGTTATCGACAAAAGTTGGAAAAATTAATTATTATAATTAGTAGTACTATGTTTCAAAAATATGATCATTAGAAATAACTTTTAATTTAAATGAAAAATTTAGACGTGATGGTTTCTATGAAAAGTGTCTCTGGAATGGTGAGATTCTTTGATGATAGTTCATCTTAATGGTGACTCAACTATCGATAGCTCATACTTTTCCGAAATTCTAGATAATGATAAATCTCTTTTTCTGTAGCTTGATGTGACAATTTCTTGTACTTTACAAAACTTCTTAGATAAGTATGTCAAATTCTCGATATGATAGTGTCTCTCCCTTTGTAAAAATTATGATACTAGTCTTTCAGTAGCTCAATGAGACAATGACTCATCCTTTGCAAATTTTTTGAAATGAATCTAGTGGTAGGATGAACTATGGGGTCTCATCCTTTGTCAGAATTTAGCATTTTTGCTAACTATGAGATAGTAAACAATGCGACATATTAATGTTAGGTACGTATTACTAGTATTTCATACCAAATTTATGTCATTAGTGATTCATCCTATAGTGATTCTAACCTAACAGTGTCTTGTCCAAAATGGTGATAGTGAGTCCACCATAATAGTGACTCCAACATGGCCAAAAAATTTCAACATATCTTATAATTTAATACACTAATAAAATTGATTATGATTATAGGTAGACATAATTAAACATGAGTAAACATAGTATAACTTGACAAATCATCATTAAGAAAGATTTGGGAGCATTAAAACTAAAGGAGGCTAACAGTCCCAATATGACACTCGAAGGTATTACTCCCATAATTAGAAGATCTATTCATCTCTATTTTTGGATTCATCTTCAAGATACATTCTCTTGGTATCTTTCAGAAATGGATGGTTTTCAAGATCTACCATTATCCTCACACCAATACCACCACAATATTGTATTTATTATAAGACCTTCAAAAAAAGAAACATTTAAAACGAAGTGGAAGACAATAAATAATTGTGGGTGGAGTAAATGAATTTGAGTAGAATCCATGTGGATTAGAATGTTTAATATATCATTTTTGAGATGTAATATGTAAAAATCCATATTTAAAATTTCATTTAGGTTATTTTTTAACATTAGTGTATATAGTACTCTTATATATTAGATAAAGGTGAGGAAAAATGGCTAGTAATATAAGGACCCAGCTTTAAACCTTATATAATCTTGAATTAAATGAATAATTCACATTGAGGATCTATTTAGGTTTAGAGTTTTAGAGAATTATTCATAATAATTACATTAAAACTTGAATATCACATGTAGACTCTACTACTCAGTATCCATTTTTTTATAAAATAAAAACACTTAAAAAGAAACATGTCTAGTACCATGTTTTAGATAGCATGACTTTTCCTTGATCCCATCCTTGACCATATTCACATTTAAGTCATGTGGAAAACATTTAAAAAACTTGGGATGAGCATAAAAAGCTCAGTAAGGGTTATAATAAGGAAGGAAAAAATTATCCCATCAATAAATACAAATCAATGAAACCATATTTTTCAATCATAACATACCTTACGAAATCATATGATTTTTGAAAAACTCACCTAAATCATAAATCATAAAGGTTGCTTATGGCATCCATATCAAACTTACATTGTATCTATCACTTATACATAGGGTGTTACACTAGTAATACCCATCACTATATATTCCCTAAATCTCTTAGGAGAAACATCAAGTTTACCTCTGTCACATTACCCAATGATTTGGAGAGCTATCTCGGGCTCACCCGCCCTAGGTTTATCACGGAACCACCCGTATACGTAAACAATTCCCAATAACCATAACATAATCATAATACATAACACATATATAAAGTAAATATAACATTTCCACATTACAATATATCAAATCAAGATATTGAAATAAAATATTCTTTAACAATTCATTTTTTAAAACTATTTAGAAAGAGATTTTTTAATCAAAGTTTCTCGTACCACATTGAATATTTTAAATGAATTATCATTTGAAAAAATTTATGTCCATATAAATAAATCCTAAACCCCATTTTAAAAGCATGTTTATTAATGAGAAATATTTAGAAGAATAAATCTTTAATACATTTAAAATTATATTTTTGTTAAAAAGTTTTTTAACTAAGAGAGAGATGCTTAAATACAAATAAATGAGGAATAAAATTTAATCAGAACTTTATAATATCATTAGAATAATGGGATTCATGATATAATATGTCAAAGAACAATATATAAACCATATAATATTGAATTGGTGCATAACAACAATGAAGTCTCAATGGAAATGGAAATTGAGATGAAATCCCTTATAAAGATGGTATCCTTAAATTATGGATAAATCAATTACATAATTATGTGTGAAAAATATAAATACACTTAATATAAGTGGATATTAAGTGTAAAACAATCATAGGGAATTGACACATATTCATAGGATGACATATTCAAAAAGATAAATTTGAACCCGAAGAATTGAAATTGGGTTAAGAGGTTCCCCTGTAAAATTCGACAGCCTAAGAACGTCACTTTAAAATTCATAAAATAAGTTGATGACATAAAAAATGAATATAATCACTTATATATAATGTTTACATCAATAAGGATATATAATAACATATCCCAACATAAAAATATGTAAATTAAAAGACATAACAAATAGAATTCTTTTATAAAGAGAAGTGTGAATTGTTCGCTTACTGATTTGGTAATTTACAAAACATACGCCACATGAAAGAAGGATCATACAATGAAGATGTAAATACTCATAAATGAATGTATATTACATAAATATTACAATCATGGGTAGTACATACACCACACAAATGGAAATAGTGTAAAATATAGCATGAATCTCACAGGAATAAAAAAGTGAGATGAAACCCTTTACCATGTTGTAATCAACTAATTCGTATGACAAAAAGATAATAGCCACCAAATAAATTATATAATACAATGAATATAATGAGAATCATGATAATATATATCAAATAGAAGTACACAATACACTACATACAATTAATAAGTGGCGAACAATGGAAATCTCATGGAATTAAAAGTGAGATAAGAAAATCCCTTACCTCATGTCCGACATGACTCGAATGTTCATTAATATCCTGAATAATTAAATAAAGCTAATTTATACTTTATTAAGAACCTTTTTTAAAAGTTTATTATTCTTTTATATCACTTGGCCACAAGTCCATTTTTTTCATTTTCTGAATAAACCACTTTATGGATCTGTGGGAACCTCATAGTATCAGATACCACATTTCAGAAACCCCAAACATAAACATCATGAAGCATTCAAAATTCACCACGGAACATAAAAAATTCAAATTCAAAATTCAAATTCAAGAAACAGGACACGTCGTCATTACCTTAGGCCACGAGCCATTCCAACTGAATCACAATCAACACATCATCGTAATATCATCACCAGAAATCAACAACCACTGGAAACATCTTTGCAGTTGTAGAAATCTGAAGACCATTGAAATGGAAGGGGCATTTGAATTTAACCAAAGACCAAAACTAGAACCTACCGAATCGACTCACCTTTATCGTCATCGTCAACACCAACGTCTGGCACCACTCAAAAAGAAACATCAACAACACCAAAAATTAGATATGTCGAACAAGTAACAATATTTTCATGATAAAATCAACTCAGGATGCATCTGGATCACCGAGGTACACTAAACCATACATCCCAGAACCTCATAGATTCCACTGCTCCAGATCCGACTAGGAGAGGCGCCGAGGAACTTGAGGTCAGAGTAGGGCTGAGCACCTTATAATTACATGTTGTTCATGTGATATGGCATACATTATCTTTAGAATGATATTAATGATTTATATATCATATATATCATATATATCTAGTATATATATGTATTTATAATAGTACATAACACATGGAGGTACGAAATGAAATGCACCATTCATGGAGACGGTAAGCCGTACGTACGCATGAAGGCTACTTTCATTTATATTTATTATTTTAATGGAATTTAAACATAATGATACATGGGTATATTATAATTACAGTATAATATCATATATAATATCATTAAATCTATCATTTATACATCCCACATAAGGCATTAACGAGTGACATCACGTTGAGGGGGTGGTAGTCCGCACTTCCTCAAATGAGATTATCGTATTTACCCAATATGGAAACCATAAAGGCATGCTATAAATTGAAAATACAGAATAATAAAAAAAATAAACATAATATATATCATATATAAAAACATTTCCATCGTAATGACCACCATGAGAGGCGGTAGGAGATATTTGAACAATCATTGTTTCGTGAGGCGTTAGTTTTCCATCCACGGAAACATTATATTTTTCACCCATTAGATGGAGGTGTGTGTAAGTGTAGTTTGTATACTTCTCATAAAAAATCCTAGCATATTTAGTATACTATTGTCATTACAAAATAAAGGAATAAAAAAATTTTATGGGTTGGAGAAGTAAAATAAAAGAAAACAATTTAAGAGAAACGGTTATAATTAATTTGGGTAATTCCATTTGGTTTGAACCAAAGGACTTCTTGAAGTGCCATATCCCTAAGATATGGCTTCTAGAAGGTGGATATGGATTTAGGGAGATTAATTGGGCAGAGGTTGGATGATTCAAATGGCTTTAGAGGTGTGAGGTATTGGTTAGAAGTGGTATCTTTTTAAAAGGGGAGGAGGGGCTCTTTAGGAAAGTGTGAAACTATTATTTTATTATATAATGATATTCGGTTTCAAAAAGTCCAAAAATCATTAAGTTAAAATATAAGGTGAATCATATTTGAAATAAAATCATCCAATAATAATTGGACATGTTTTGGATAATATTTTAATCATTACAATCTTATTTATTTAAATAATTTATTAATGAGGTAAATATTGCATCATTATTGTGTCATAAATAATTTAATTTATCTGATATCTAAAAATTATAGAAAAAATACCATGATGTAGGAAATCTTCGTATCTTTCCAATGAATATTTTTATTCAAATTATTACTTATATAACACCATATAAAAATTAATAACTAAAAGATATTTGTTTATATCTATTTTACATTTACATTAAATTATTTAATCCAAATTGTCATTATCTCTCCCAAGTGGCTCAATGGAGTCCCAAAATCTACCCAAAGATTCTCATGGTCATAAATGACTCAACCAATAATGTTTGGACAAGTTTTAATGTCACAAACCATCCCCTGGGGCCCGTATCGTGACTACCCTAAGCCCGCCTTCCATAGGCCAGGGGCTGGCGACTATCACCAAAGGCGTAACTCCCTAAAAACTGGGAAGGAATTGCCTTTATAAAACGTAATCACACACAACCAGAGAACAAGTGGAAGAAAACACTAAGTAAAGAAATATAAAAAGTGTGCTGAAAGTACAAAGGGTCTAGAAAAACAAGCCCCATAGAAAGGTACAACTATAACTGAAAGTAAAGTACAACTGAAAAGACAATAGCTAAATGGTGAAGCAGCTCCTGGATCGTCTTCTGAGTTCATACCTTTAGGGTAGGTATAGATGGCCACCTCAGCTCCCCACATCCTTCTATCACCTCCGGGTATCTTCTCGTCATGAAGTCCACCTCCGTGTACCGTCCAGCTCTACAAACCTCAACCATGACCCGTGATAGCCGTCGTCTGCAACCAACACAATGGCGTGCAGGTGTAGCCCGTGCATGGGTGAGTATAACAATACTTAGTATGAACCCCGAGAGCCTCAAGGTCTCACTAATTCCAAAAAGGATAAACCACAAAGAAAGATCTCAACAGATAACCTTTACCTAGCTATATGCCCATAAAAATACATAAGTTATCTAGTAACCCATCTCAATCATGTGGAAAACATAAAGCTCATTGTCTCAGCTCAAACCAATATTTTCGTTATCGAAACTACAACTGCAGGAGAACTCCTCCTATGTCGAGAAAAGTGTCCATGTCACGAATCCAAGATTCTACTCACTAACGTTAGACTGCTGAGGTACTCCTCATATCGAGTACCGCAGGTCTACTTCCAAATATCAGGCACTCTGTCCACTGTGGGTCCGCCGCCAAATATCGGGTGCTCCCCCTTATAGTCTACAGAGGTACTGCTCCTGTAGAGTACTTTGGATATACTTCCAACTACTAGGCGCTCCTTCCACCGTGGGTCTACCGCCAAATAATGGGAGTTTCATCCACTGGGATAATCGAATCACTCCGAGTCGAATCGGTCAAGCAGTCATCAGGTCTACAGCTACTAGGTCTCTGCACTTGTACGCTCGTCTCTGGGAGGGTCCACTCCATGAGCTACTGGTCATTACTTACATGTTTCACGAATTCTCGCGTATAAGTATCACAAAGGACCGCCTACTCATAGGTGTCTCAACGCAATAGACGGCGCGTGAATCGGATGCTCGGTCTGTGAGTTATTAGCTTTTTAGTCCCGGGGGCCTGGTTGGTTTCGTGTACGAACCAAACTGAACGTATCTCAACTATACCTCTAACTCACATGGGGTATACTCAATGGGAGGATATGCGCCAAGAGTACTGGAGCTGCTGGCGATTTGTCAAACGGATGCCCAGTGCCAAAGATATGGCTCAACAAGGTAATGGGTCAGTAATGAGCTCGGATCAGGTCCAACTCGGTCAGACCAACTCAGCCTAACCAAAACTGGGCCAACCTGGTCTGGGATGACTCGGTCAGACTCGCTAGGTCTAACCCGGCCCATTGGGCGTGTCATCACGCTATGTTTTGACCTGGTTTGCTGGGCCGCGCCCAGCGGACCGCGAGGGCGTTTCGGCTCGGGAGACCGGGCCGGTTTGACCAGCGACATCACGGTGGTGTCGCAGGCCGGTTCAGCAGGTCGGTGACAGGGAATCCAGCGGGCAAACCGAGTGGGGTGTGGGTGGGCCAGCTGGCCGCGGGTGCATCGGGCAGGTCACAGGTGCGCCAGGCAGGGTGCCGAATGCCGGGAAATGCGCGGGGGCACACCGAGTAGCATGGCAGGGCACCGCGACGACGATGGGGTGCGTCGGGCAGGCCGCCGGTAGGGGCGCTGGGCATGTAGTCAGCACGGGCGTGGGGTGTCGGGCTAGCTGGGTAGCAGGTCGGGGGGCGTCGGGCTACGCGGGCAGGGCGCCGGGGTATGCCGGCAGGGCGTCGGGGGTGCGCTGGTAGGGCGCCAGGGGTGCGACCGCAAGGCGTCGCGGGCGCACCGGCACCATGCCGGCAGGGGCGCGGGGTACCAGGTGCGCACCATGGAGTCGTGGGGGCGACGCAAATCACAGAGGCCATGGGTAGCACGGCCTTTGTTCTCCTCCTTCTTCACCGCAGCCTCATTTCCATGCCATCGTGGAGTCATCACAAAAAGGACAACAGAGGGGTCACACCATGTTGGTTTGGCCCAGACCCTCCACATTTAGGGTGGTAGCAATAGGTTCTCACAAGTATGAAGCACAACAACCATCATTCTTCGTTTTGAGAGAAAGAATGTGGGAACAGTTCATAATTTAACTAAAATAAAACCCCTGCATCTTGCTCGTTGCTTGTTGGTGGAGTCGCGGAAGGAAGATGATAAAGATTGTCGTTCGTCACGTCCGCCACACGTCCCCAATTCCGAGCTGCTTAGGTTCGTTGACGATGTTGCGGAGGATAGGTGTCTGGGGAAGGAAGGTCAAAGAAGAATCATGTGGTAGATCGATGTTTCCATTCATCGCATTCTTTGTTGGAGAGGATAAGATTTCCCCAAGTGTTGGGCATCGCGATACATTACCAGCGCTTCGTCGCTTGGTAAAGCCGTCCCAAAACCGTCTCCCAAGATTCCTATATATATGAGAGGGGGAGAGGTATGTAACCATCGTGGAATTTATGACAGTTCATTTATTTGGAATGTTCCTAAATTTCAACGATGCGGTTACATAATTTAAAAAGGGGGTCGGGGGAATTAAATTGTGTTGGCGCAATTTAAGAGTTGTGCTGGCACAACTTAAGAGGACAGGATGCCAAGACGTTTCTCCCACATAGCCTGCGTCAAAACATATGACATGAATTAATTTTTTTTTGACACATAGAATTAATTGACAGCAATTAATTTCACGTCGACACCTAAAATTAACTGACATCATTTAATTTTACGTCGACCCAAAAAATTAACTGACAGCCATTAATTTTATGTCGACCCATACAATTAATTGACAACAATTATTTTTACGTCGACACATTAAATTAATTGAGAGCAATAAATTTTACATCGACATATAAAATTAATTGATGGGCAGTTGAGATGTTTCCTCTCCCACTCCCATTAAATGGGATGTTAGGGTGTGGCAGTCCCACCTCAAACTCCCCAGGGGAGGTTTTAACTAACTCACTCAACACATGGCAACTTAAAAAAATAAAATAAAGTGTTGTACTTTATTTTTTTTATAAAAAGCTAAAAACTAACTTTTATTCCCTCTCATCTGATGTTGAGGTGAAAGAATTTTTAAGTGAATATTGGCAATGTGAGTTCAATGGTGCCCTTGGAATTCGATTCCGAGTACCGGTTCAAAATTTATAAAACGCTGCTCATACGTTTACTAAACGTACCCAAAAAAAAGTTTCGAAAATTATTATCAGTCACCCTCAACCCACTGCAGTCAAGATTAGGCTCTGCCTAGGAGAAACACGCCCCAAAAAAATCAACGGTAATCTTGGATTTTAAATTCAAGTTACCATTTAGAATTTATTAATTTTACAAAAATATAATTGTCACATAATTATTTTATGTACGACCAAATACTAATATTCTGAGGTGGCCTACGCCGGCCAAAGTTAGTATCTTCATAAGGAAATCATACCCTCACAAGTTCAGAGGTGGCCTCATATTTTTAATCCGAGTTACCATTTGTGAGTTATAATCATTTAAAAAATAAAATAACTTTATTTAATTATATTATTTACGGTTATGTCATTTTCTGGTTTTCTCACAGGATTCATGCGCCCACTAAACCTAAGTCATGCCTAGGGTAAAACCGCCATCCTGAGCACAACGATTCCCTCAGATTTCTGATCCGAGTAACTGTTTAATATTTATTCCACTTTTTCAGGAAAACGGCTTACGCGCGTTAATTTAAGCTTAACAAAACTTCAGAAAAGTATTCCGGGCACACCGGGCAACGGAATCAGGTGCAGTCAGAAACTGAGTACTTGTAAAATTCCAAAGAATTTATGAATAAAAAATTCCATATAATTTACAAATCATTACAGTTAAGGTAATTTTGAATTATTATAATATTTTTTTACCTTGAATTTCCTTATTTACCTTTAACCGTGGTAAATAAAATTGAAAAGGTACTATTTATAAAAAATAATTTTCATATTATTGAACCACATTTTACATCTTGATAAAAAAACATGTAAGTCATATTTTCAAAATTCAATTTACAGAAGCTGTAAAATTTCATTTCAATCAAAAATTAGTTTTTTAACTACTACTAAGTGGTTTCACTATTCATCAAAAGTTGATGTTTTTCAGAAAAATACAAAAAAATTATCCTAAGAATTATTTGATATTACAAATTAAAAAAAGAAGTTTATTTTTCCAAATTCAAAACATAAATGTTTCATTAATTAATTTTAAAATTAAATCCCTTTGTTAAAACAAATAGCGTTTTTTAAGAAACAGTAACTATGAAAAGATCGACACTTGTTTATGTCCAATTGAAAAGTTAAATTAATTACAATGACTAACATTGGATTAAATGGTAAAAATATATTCTAATTAAACTTTAAAATAAAATAAAAAGATAATCTAACCATATAAATAAATCATATTAAAACATAGTTTTGAAATGAAATACAATATTTTCACTATTCATTAAAAAAAATTGATCTTTATCGGAAAAATCTAAAAAATTCACACAAAGTAAATTTTTTTGTCCCGATTATAATGAAAGATTTCATTTGGTCAATTATAATGTATTAATGTGAAAAAATATATTTAATGAGGGTTTTCCATTAAAAGGCGGTAAATCGTCCTTTTAATGTAAATTATGCTAAAAATTAGATTTATTCACATTTTAAGCCTCTAACTTTTATTGGATAAAATTAAATACATATAACAAACATGTATAATCACATTTTAGATGGTTTTGTTCATTCCCACCAATACAACAGTTAGGAGTTAACTTCTATTTAAAATAATAATATTTTATTATTAGTGTGCAACATAATATTTTAAAGAAACCTGTTGTTCTGTATTAGGTGCGCTATCGAACATAGAAACCCATTTAAAGTAAAATTAATATTTAATTCACAAATATTAATAAATATGAAAAATTCATATTCTTTATTTACCAGGGATGTTATAAGTAACATAGGTTAGAGTCGGTGAAACTCAATGGGTATGAGTTCATGTTCTCATGGTATGGTTATGGACCTTTCATCTCCCAAACAGTTAATATTGAATTTTGTTTCTTGAGAGTAATCCCCAATCTATTATTTGTTTTTTGAACTACTCTGAGTAGTAGCCATCCAAAACGATCACCAGTATCTAGTATGGGATGGATTTTGGTTATAGTTGTTCAAGCAACATAGGTCGATATCAAAACATATTACCACACATGAGTGAATATTTAATAAACTAAAATAAAAATTTTATAAATAAAATTCAATTAATATGATCATTTTTTGTTGAAAAATAAATTTTATATGATATGTTTGTTTCTAAATTTTGGTTAAATCATTGAATTATGTTTGTATTTGAGCATATAAGGACTATAAATTACTAAAAATTGAAAGATATTAAGTTATATATTGAAATATTAAACTTTCAAAACATATCAAAACTACTTATATTATTTTTTAAATGCTTCTAAAGTTAATAACACAAGATAATTACAATGATTATGGATATTATGTTTCAAATGATATGAGAGAAATCATAAATCATGAAAATATTGTCATCCCCTAACAGGTAATTTCCAAAGGTAATTACTATTTCATTAAATATATTTCACAATATTTTGTTTTTCAAATTTTTCTTAGTACTATAAATATTTATACTAACCTAGATACTCAAAATAATAAATAAATTTCGTTATTTATAGGTGGGAAGCATAACTTTTGTCAGAATGATTGTCGACCAAAAATTTGGGTGATTACCTATTATGTTTATGATCTAGTATGAGTTATTAATTTCAAAATACATTTGGGGTGTGAAATATTAGTGTCGTAATGATTATAAATTATTTTTTACCTCTTTATCAGGGAGAATATTAATGGAGGAAATAAATATTTTTATATGTGATAACCACTATATAATAAAATTGTTGAGAAATTCGAGAGGTGGAGGTGGAGGTGGAGATGTAGGAAAAGGAGGATGCGGAGGAGAAGGTGAAGGAAGAGTCGGAGTTGAAGACCAATGTAGAGGAGAAGGTAGAGGCAGAGATAGAGGCAGAAGAGGGGATGAGATAATATCTTTCAATAAATAATTTTATTGGTATATGATATAGAATCGGGATCATATAAATATTTTTTTGAGAATAATTATTGAAACAGAACACTTTTCAATTGAGATAAGATCCATTATGCAAGTGTTTCTGGTGGATAATTGAAATATTGTTTTCAATACTTGTTTACATGATTTTTTATATCATAATTTTCCACCTGTAAGATCATTATATATTGTAAGCTTCAATTACTCCATTAATGTTCTTAAATAAAAAAATATACAACTTCCAATCACAAAATAGGTATACAACCCAACATAAATGTTTGAATAAATATGTGTGTAATCAGCCATCAATGTCAGCAGGTGTATTAAAGTACTAGTGGAGTAAAACCAACATTGTTATATTGCGGTCATTGAGGAGGGATAGTGTCAATGTTTCCATTATCAGTTTAAAATTGACATTTTAATATAATCAAATTGACACTAACTAAAAATTAATAAAACAACATCAGATTGCCCAGATAATTTAGGATAAAAAATAATATTGTATTGGTTATTTGTATAAATTATTCTCATGTCAAACACACACATGAGGTGAACTATATGAATCAAAGTGTCTATTTACAATTTTAAATGACATTTTAGTTAAAAATACCCAAGTGGCGTACTCCAATGTGAGTAAACACCTTAATATTGTTTTCATACTTTAGGATAATTTTTCATATGTAATTTGGGATGTGTATTAGTCATCTTCACCTCAATCTGACACACAGTGAGCCTGATATGACTCAAAGTGCATTTTTTATTAAAATCTGACATTAATTTTTGTGAAAAAAACTGATATACAAAATACTAAAAATAATATTCGTGTTTTTTTAGTTTGATAAAATGATCTATTAGTAATTTGTGATTTGTAAGATTCTTCCACAATTCCATCCAATACATGATGTGACTGGTAAAAATTAAAGTACATGTTACTAGTTTAATATTTAGCTTTTAATACAAAAAGATGTTACTCATTGAGAACCATGAAATCACACTCAATTTGTATTGATATTTTATATAAAAATTTTGCAATTAAATTTTTATCTCTATGAATTAGTATCATGTCATACCCACACACGATGCAATGGGCATGACTCAAAATTCTTATTTCAAGTTTCAAATGAAATTTTATTTAAAAAAAGTGGCATACTCAAAAGTGATGAAATGAATTCATATTGTATTTATACATTACTATAACAATCCATATGTTATTTGGGATGTGTAGGAATCATCCAAACCTTAATCTGATGCATGGTGTGACTAGTATGACTCCTAGTTCATTTTTTATTCAAAATTTACATTTATTTTAGTGAAAAAACATTTGACAAAAATAATAACCAAGTAAAAACATTCATATTATTTTGGTACATTATGAAAAAAATTCATAAGTCATTTGTAATGTTTAATAATCTTACACACCTAAATTCGATAAATGATGTGACAGATATGACTCAAAGTGTCTGTTATCAGTTTCAAATTGAGCTTTTTATAAAAAATGTGACACTCACTAAAAGCTAAGAAAACTAGCCATAATTGCCTTTATAATTTAGTAATCTAATAAATAATTCATTTTTTCATGTTTATGAATCAATATCATATCAATCCCACACACGATGCAATCTGTATGACTCAATGTGAATGTTTCTTATTTCAAATGACATTTTAGTAAAAAACACAAGTGGGATACTGAAAACCATGGAAAAATTCATATTGTTTTTATACCTTATGAAAATTATCCATAAGATAATTGGGATGTGTAGGAAACATCCCCACCTAAATCTAACCCATGGTGTGACCGATATGATTCCAATTTTGTTTTTTATTAAAATATGACACTAATTTTAGTAAAAAAACAACTGGTATACACAAATCAAAGAAAAAAAATTTGGATTTTTTTATACTTTACTAAAAATACACATAAGTAATTTTTGAAGTGTATGAATGAACTTTCTTTAAATTAGATACACTATGTGAAATTAATACTTAATATCTCTTTTATCATTCTAAAATGGGCATTTAAATGCAAAAAAGAGTTACTCACTGAAAAACACGAAAATGTGGTAATATTGTCATGATAATTTATTGAATTTATTCATAATTAATTTTTGATGTGTATGAATCAGTCTCAGGTAAAACCCACACATGTTGTGGCCGGTATGACTAAAAGTTCTTGTTTCTAGTTTAAAATGACATTTTATTAAAAACACAAGCAGAGTAATAAAAACCAAGGAAACAAATTCATATTGTATTGAAAATTTATAAAAATCATACATAATAAATTTGGGATTTATGGAATATAACTCACCTCAATCCACTCTACGGTGTGACTGGAATGACTCAAAATGAATCTTTTATTCAAAAGTGACACTAATTTCAGTAAAAAAACTACTAACATACTCAAAATATTGAAAATTAATTTGTATTGTTTTGGTACTTTTTGAAAATGATCTATAATACTTTTTTTAAATATAGTAATTAGATGCTCTTTAATATTATACACGATGTGACTGTTATAACTCAGAGTATCCATTATGAGGTTAAAATTGCATTTTAATACAAAAAAGTGTCACTCATTGAAATCATAAAAATGTTATTTTATTGTCTTTATAATTTAAGAGAAAAATTCTTAATCCATTATATATATATATTAGTTATTCTCATATCAAACCCACACATGATGTGACCTGTTTGACTCCTAGAGTCTCTTTTTAGTTTAAAATGATATTTTAGTAATAAAACACAATTGGCATACTCAAAATAGAGTAAAAATATTCAGATTGTTTTGATACCTTAGGAAAATGAACCATAAGTAATTATTGATATATAGGAATAATTCTAACCTCAATATGAAACTAGATGTACCTGGTCTGACTCATATTTTAACTTTTTATTCAAAACTATCATTAATTTTTTTCAAAAACATTGGACATACTCAAAACCAAGAAAACACCTTCAGATTGTTTTTGTACCTTAAATAAAAGATCAATATGTCATTTATGATGTGTAGGAATCTACATCAACTCAATCTGAATCACGGTGTGATCAGTATGACATAAAGTGTCAATTATCAGTTTAAAATTGACATTTTAATGAAAAAATGTGGCACCCACTAAAAAATCAGAAAATACATTAGAATTATCTTGATAACATTGGAGAATGATTTTTAATTTAGAACTACCATGTATTTAAAAAACTGATGTTTCTGTAGTCCGTGTTTAGATATGAATCCATATGAATTTTATTAAGGAAAAAATATATGTTTTAAATACTTAAGAGTTTTTCAGAGTCAATGTATCATAAATATGAAAGTTGAAAATCAAGGAAATTATGAGTAGAGAGGTAATGACATAATTTTCCTTGGGTATTCTTCATATTGAAGAGGATACATATGTTTCAACAAATAGATTGCAAGAGGTTATAGAAACCTTTATATCATATAATTTCAAGTGTTTTCCCCCAACATAATTATTTATGTTGATCACATTGTCTTTTCTTTGAATGATGAAACAACTGGTGAATGATTTTATAATGATATGAGAAATTTTTTAGGATTTCCATGCTGGGGGAAATGAAATAATTTCATAGGTTAAAAATTTTAAAATGGAAGAAACTTATTTTTCCTTATTAAGAAAAGTATTCTAAAGAACCTCTTAATAAATTCAAAATGGAAAACTTAGGGACAGTTTTCAAACCAATTTTAGTGCGAATTAAGTTGAGTAATGATGGGTATTGTAAAGAAGATAATCAGATAGAATTTCAAAAGTTTATTGGATGTTTTTTATATTTTAAAAGCTCAATACATGACATTTTTTATACTGATCTCTTATGTGAAACAATTCATATTTCTCCAAAAGAATAAGATTTACTTGTTGGAAAAGGAATTCTTAGATATATCAAAGGTAGAAAAAAATTTATAATCTGGTATGATAGATCATAAATTATTGAAATTTATGTTTATTAAGATACTAATTGGGTAGGAAATGTTGATGATAGAAGATCAACATCTTGTGAATTTTTCTTTCTAGGGAAAATTAGTGTCAGTCGACATACAACGGAAAAAAATTCGGTAACTCTTAGAAAGGATGGAGGTGAGTATATTGCTTCTACTCAAGGTATTTCACAACATATGTGGATGAATCCCCAGTTTGAATATATACATTTTGAAGTAAAGTTACCCTTTCTCTTAGGTTGTGATAATAATTATGAAATCAACATTAGTAGGAATCTGATAGAACATTCTTGTTCGAAAAATACTGATATCAAGTAAAACATCATCAAAATCAATGTGAAGAATAACTAATAGATGTTGGAGTATGTTCTTACATTAGAAACCGCAATTGGAAGAAGTACTTTTTGTATTCCATGGATGTTGAAGAAGTGGAGACAAACATGGGAAACAAAGTTGAGGAAGAAAGCTAAAGAAGAAACTAGATGAAGAAATTTTAGGAAGAAACTGAGGAATTCTTTCCTGTGTTGCTAATTTTTGTCGACATGGATTTTCAATCATTGATTCTTATTTCGTACCAAGGGTTAGATCATGTAGGATATAAAATTTTGATCAGTAATCCATTATTTTTTGTTACAATGATTGATTTATAAACCCTGGATGACAAAAAAATCTGAAGGGGGAGATTGTTAGGATCAATAATACAATAGCGGGTGTTGTACGAAACTTTGAGTTCTAACACACACCACAACAAATCAAACTAGCTGTATGAATAGTAATTCACACTTTTTGAAATTTTATAAATTTTACCTCTCAAAATAAACTTCATTTTTGGATTGGGAGTATCTAATTTAGCCTAAGGTGAAATTTTGGTACTTTTCAGATCACTTTTATATTTTGATGAATAGAAAAAATTACTAAATTTTAATTAAAAAACAACTGTTTTAATCGAAATAATTAATAATGATAAATTATGAATTTGAGTTTTTTTAAGTATATTTAGAAAATATTTTTACCATTTAATACAATGTTGGTCATTGTACATAATTTCAAAATTAAACCGAACATAGACTAGTTTCAATCTTTTGATAGTTATTATATCTTAAAAACACCCTTTTTGTTTTGACAGTGGGATCTAAATTTAAATTAATTTCTTCTAATTCTGTATTTTGAATTTGGAAAAATGGATTCCATATTTGGAATTAGGATTTCCAAATTGTGTAAATAGGTTACTTTTATTTTTAGACATTTTGAATAATTACTTTGGTAAAGATTTTTTTTACCATGGTTAAAGGGTAAATCCAGTAAATAAGGGTTAAAAATAATATTATAATAATAATAAATTACCCTAAAACGTGTCCTAACATTATTGGTTGATACATGTCCGAACATGGGCATCTTTGGATTGATTTGGGGACCCCATTGTGCCACTTGATGGTGAAAGGGACACTTTATTTTAATTAAGTTAAAATAAATACAAAAATGACAGAAGCATATATCTTTTAGAAAAACAATTTTTACATAGGGTTATATATGTTTGAAATTAGACTATAAATATTCATTAGAAAGATAAAAATATTTCTTACATAATGATATTTTATTTATAAATTTTAGACATTATATAAGTTAATATATTTATGACACAATGGTTATGTAGTAATTACCTAATTAATGAAAAATTAGAATAATTGATATTATAAATACCCAACTAAATGTAATTTGAGAATTTTTATAAATAAAACAAATTTTTTAGGTTAATATGACATATTATTATTTTTTATATAAATTTCTTTCGAAGTAATAATGATGTTATGAATTTAGAAAAAACAAAATACCCAATAGTGTCAAAATTGACATAAAAGAGTTTTTAAAACAAATATTATATTATTAATTGATATTAAATTCTTAAAAATCTACGATTCGGAAAAAGGACTTATATAATGATAGGTGTATCATTAATGGACCACCTGGGTGGCTCTTGGATGTATATAGTATGTTTATTAACTATATAATATAAAAATACAAAGCGACTTAGTAATTGTTAAACAAATTAACTAAGAGTTAAAACGAAACGATAAGGATAATATAGTAACCCAAACCTGTATAAAACATATTGGATGAGTTCTTTTCGACCCATACTCACCTTAACATTTAAATAATCCACTTTGGAGCCATTAAAAACCGAATATGAATTTATTATAAAATAATATTTCTAGTTTGTCCATAGGTGCCCCTCACCCCTCTTATAAAAGGGCACTCCCCCTTCTCATTAATTAACACCTTCAGAGCCTTTTGGTTCTTCCAAACCCTGCCCAAATAATCTCTTAAATTCCCTCAATGCATCCTATAGGCCTTCCTTTAGTCATAGAGCCATCCTATGGAGTCCTTTTGATCAAATCAAAATGAAGAACCCGAAGAAGGTGTAATGTTTTCCCCACCCACTTTCATGTTCCATTCTTCTCCCACTTCATCATTCTTTTTTATTACCATTATAAAATAATACTTACAGTATATTATATATAATTAGATGTTATTATAAACATTTTATGACCATATTTCAGTATTCTATCCATCATTTGAATGACATGTCACCATACGTGGGTACGTATGGCTTACTGTCTCCACGTCGTGTTGTAATTGTTATTCAAAACATTATTATTTGGATGGGTGTAATAATGATGTGTAATTCATGTAAATAATAAATATAACATGATAATTATTCTGTATATATGATATAACATCCAAATGAATATTATTTTAATATCAAAAGAATGATATTGTCGCTCGTGCATACGTACGGACTACCATCTCCACAAACGCGATGATATTTATTCTCCATCGTATCCATTAAAGTATAATTATCATTTGACGATTAAATAAAAAGATTAAGAACTTGATATAATTCTGGATATTAATAAGATAAAACCTATCCATAACAAACACAGCTTATGTAACAAAACATATAAAAGAAAACGAGTAAGTTAACACCCGAAACGATGATAATTCTATGATATTATTAACAGAGCAATGTTAAAAGATCATATATGATATCATATTAATGTATATGATTCTTGTATAATTAAAATTAATTATTTCACCATTATAGAGGAGGTTAAACTACCCCAACCAAGTAAAAGTACAACGTAAGGGGTTTTTATCTCACTCCTTATTCCCGTGAGATTCATGCCATATTGACACTATTACCTTTTGTGTGGTGTATGTACTGACTATAATTGTATTCTTTGTGTAATACACTTTAATTTATGTGTATTTACATATTCATTGTATGATACCTCTTTCATGGGTTGTATGTTTCGTAATATTCCAAATTGGTAAGGTTTATTTCACAATCTCTTCATTATCCGAGGTTGTTTATACGTAATTATCTACTGGGACCCCTTTATCATCCACATCCATGTTTCTTAAAAATGTATTTCAAAACATTCTTGATATTTTACAAAATATGGGTTAAAGTCACTTATACCCTTGTTTGACATTTTATAAGAGGTTTATAAAGGAATCTTTCTATCGTTTTCCAAACAAGGTCCTTTTTAACATTTTCGACAGAATTAAGGTAAGAATGTCTTTTTTAACTTATACGACGGGTGCGGCTATTTTCTGCCATTATAAAATCATCAAAACATCCCTTACAATATTATAAGAAAATATTCAAAGTAAATATTTTATATTATAATTATGTAACCTTTAAATGATTTAAAAAAGATACATTTCTCTCAAATAGTTTTGATTTCATCTATGTCAACATCCTTTGATGGATTATAAGCTTATTTGAAGTTGATTTATTATGATACAAAACTTCCATATTGTATTTAAGGTTTTGTGATTTTTTTTACTATGGAGGTGTTATATTTATACGATTCATGATTTATGGAGAAAGTATTGACATTTAATATGTTTTTTTAATACAAATTTTTATGTTGTGTTTAAAACTGCTCATATGAGGAATGCATTGGACTTAATATGTGATGGATGGAGCCCGCTATACCTCCTTGATGCATCGATATGTCTCATGAGAAAAACTAGTGTCTTGGCACGAGGACTTGACAAAAATTTGATTTGTAGTCATGGAATGCGGCCTTGGCTACGTGGTTAAGATAGTCTGGCATTATGCATTCCATCATTATGAAAGTGATTATTGATATTGCATGTGATTATTTAATTAGTGTAATATCCATGTGAATAAGTAAATGGATTTGTTTCATTTCATTTTTTCCATATTATTCCGAAGTTCAAGTTTAAAAGGCTTTTTTTTAGTTATACATTGCTTTATGTGTTTATGTTTATTTATGAAAGTTTCCGCTGTATTATTATCCTTACTAAACATTTGAGCTCACCCCTTTCTATTTTTTATTTTTCCCAGGATTCCAAGAAATGTATTGTGATCGATATGCAGGGTTAATAAAAGGGAATAATGGTGTTCATAAAGAATTATTTATGTTTTTTTAATGTTATGATGTGTAATGTAATAGTCATGTATGTAATCTATTTTCCAAGACTGCTAAACTGATCGGTCTTTCGGGACATGACTCCTTGTAATCATGCCAATGTATTAAAATAATGCACCGACTCTAGGTAACTGGTATCGGGGCATTACAGTTGGTATCAGAGGAAGTTTAGAAATAACCTTGGAAACTAGATTTAGATAAACTCTGATTAGAGAACATCACCCTAAGATAGACTTTGAGGATTAGTATAGAATAACTTCCTAGAATTTTGGTATTCAAGTGATTTTTTGAGTTTTCCAAGCATTACATCCCTGTCTAGATACGAGCAGGTAGAGGCGGATCTGGCACAGATGTGCCTAGGGGTAAAACCCGAAAACACCACTTTGAGCTAGACTCAAAAGAGAATTGGTGCATGGCAAGGGGCCTTGCTGCACTCTTGGTTACGAAACTCCCAGGGGACATACATAGGATAATTCTCATTTTCATTATAAACCATTATGAATGGATCATGAGTATATACTTACTCAAAGAAAACATTTTTATGATTATGGATTATATCCATAAACTATTCAATTTGAATTAGGTATTTTACAAGTTTGGAATTATTCATTGCAATTCATAAACTGATCTAGTTTTTTCTATTGTATAGAAATGGCACCCAGTAGAAGGAATGTGAACTCCCATAATACGTATGATCCAATGAGTAAGAATGATCATATATTTCAAGGACCTAAGACAGAATTTAGAATGGAAATATTCTCCCACATAATATCATCATATGAAGAAATAGTATCATGTGCTGATAAGATAAGTAAATAATTCTCGGAGTCCTATGGCTTTGAAGGGAATCCAGAGAAGAAAAGGATGGCAGACAGAAGAACAGATAAATGCAAGATGGTAAAGAAGGGTTTTTCCCATATGTGATAACTATGGAAAAAATCACATTGGAAAATGCTTAAAGGGAATCGGAGTATGTTAAATGTGGAGAAAAAGGAAACCAAGTATGTGACTGCAAGTGTATGAAAAAGGTTTCAAATGTACTATGTTTCATCTGCAAGGAGTTTGGACACTACGTGAACCAATGTCTCAGTCATCAAAATATGCCGCAAATGATTCTATTGGATAATAATCAAGTTATGATACTAGCACAGATGAATAGGAATGACTACTATTATTATGTTGTTATTTTAGAATTATTTCATTTAAGTGTTGTATCAATGATGTTCTGGAAATAAATAAGGATTGTACTGAGTACTATTTCTTTGACGATTTGAGATTTTATGGTACTATGAAAAGTGACTCTACAATGAGTTAATATTTTTTTAAATTACATGGTTGGAGGAAAGATAAACCTTAATATGGTCCTAATATTGAGGTACAGATTTTTGAATAAGATATGGTTGATTTAGGTAAATTATATTTGATATTCTTGACTGCCTTGAAACTGATTAAATATTTGTATATTCCATCATTGTTGGAGTTTACAACATTTTTGGATGGATGAAGTATATCCGATATTCGATAAGGATTTAGGGAGCATGAATGTAATCAATAAGTTTTTATGGTAATTCAGGATGTTTTAGTGTTTTCAAAGAATACATGATGAAGGTATTCACATGCTATGACACGGAAAAATGGATCTTAATTGTGTTTACCTCCCTTATAAATTTTGGACTGAGAGTTTACAGAAGTACTTTGGATAAGTATAAAGGTTGGAAGGTATTAAGTTTGAAAGGTTATTTTTGGATTTTTATAAAAGGACAACACGCAGACCGTGTGATGACCCATCGTGTCGGACAATGCTGTGGGAATCAAACCCACAACCATAGTTCAATTGGGATTTATCTCCTACCATTGTGCTACATGAAGTTCCTGGATGGCATAATGTTGTTTCTTTTCATAAAGGGTCTGATGTGTGGATTTTAAATTCATTATATTTGGAACCATATACAGTTAGGATAAATAGAATATTTTTTAGTTGTATTATGTTTTGGTGTGAAATATGAGTTTGTGGTAGAAATTTATTAATGGATAAAACTCAAATTATAAAGTATGTATATATCCTTATGATCTAAGCCAATCTCATTAATAAATTCCTCAACATTATGAAAAGGAACTTAGAACAAAAATATTTTCCAAGATGGTACCTTAGATCATCACTAATTTATGGCTTTGGGATTGTTGGCCTTTTCATATCCATGTTCTCTACCACTCTCCATCAGATAATTGATGGTTATATTTCTCTTCCATATCCATATATTCCTACATGGAACCATAGTATGTGTTATTTTCGGTAATCGTCATACATACCACTCTTTATTTTAAATAGAGGCCTCATTATTTAATTCTTCGATGTGGGATTTCAACTAAGATATTTTGAAATGTCAAAAAATGTGTTATCCTAATATCTTATGTTTTTTTGAACTGATGGAATTTTAAATCATCATAGATTGATGAATTTAAGGACCTAAATTTTAAACTTTTTTTATGATTGATGACCTCAAACCCTACATATAAATATTTACATTTTTCCTTTAATTATATGTCTCTAATTTCCACCAATGTTCTCCTAATCGAGATCATAATTCCGTGGTGACCCTTTCATTTCTCTTTTCCTCTTATTAAGACTAAATTTTATTAACCAAATTTCCGATGTCGGTTTTCCCACAATGATATTTTCTATTTTCAACCATTATTTTTGAAGAACAATATCAAATTGTGAGGATGCAATTTATTGAAGGAGGGAAGAATGTAACACCCCAAGATTTCATAGTATGTACTTCTTCAAAACAAGTCAATAACTTTTACTACATGCAACACTGAGTTCAAGCGCACCATGACTTACCAAACAAGCCGTTCAAAAAACGTTATGAATAGTATTAACTAGATTTTGAAATTTATATAATCCTTATAATTTTAGAATCCTTATTATGAGTTTCTTAGACATAATTTAAGAAGAAATTCATTTTTTTCAAATAAAATAAGTATTTTTCAAAAATGCACTTTTACCAATTTTTAATAGTGAATCCTTTTTAAATCCAATATTTTAAACTTTTATATATTAAATTTGATTAAATAAATTTATTATTTACAATGGGGACATCAAAAATTTACAATTAAACACCCCAATCTTCCACAGTATGCTTCTCTATTAATAATATAGTAGCGTGTGTTGTACGCAACTTCGAGTTCTAACACACACCACAACCAATCAAGCTAGCCGTTGTGAATAGTAATTCCCACTTTTTGAAATTTTATAAATTTTATCTCACAAAATAGACTTCATTTTTGGATTCAGAGTATCTAATTTATAGTAAGGTGAAATTTTGGTACTTTTCGAATAACTTTTATATTTTGATGAATGGTGAAAATTACTAAATTTTAATTAAAAAACAACTTTTTTGATCAAAATAATTAATAGTGATAAATAATGAATTTTAGTGGTTTTTAAGTATATTCAGAATATATTTTTACCATTTAATACAATTTGTTCATTGGACATAATTTCACAATTAAACCGGACAAAAACAAGTATCAATCTTTTGATGGTTATTATATCTTCAAAACACCCTTTTTGTTTTGCAGCGGGAATTAATTTTAAATTAATTTCTGCCACTTCAATATTTTTAATTTGGAAAAAAGGATTCAATATTTGGAATTAGGATTTCCAAATTGTTTAAATAGTAAACTTTTATTTTTAGACATTTTGAATAATTTTTCGGTAAATATTTTATTTACCATGGTTGAAGGGTAAATCCGATAAATAAGTGTTAGAAAATAATATTATAATAATTCTAAATTAGCCTAAAACGTGTCCTAACCATATTGGTGGATACATTTCCCACCATGGGAATCTTTGGGTCGATTTGGGACCGCATGGAGCCAATTGTAAGTGATATGGACACTTTATTTTAATTAAGTTAAAATAAATACAAAAATGACATAAGCATATATCTTTTAGAAAAACAATTTTTACATAGGGGTATATATGTTTTATTTTCGACTATAAATATTCATTATAAAAATAAATAGATTTCCTACATAATGGTATTTTATTTATAATTTTTATACATTAAATGATTTAATTTATTTGTGACACAATGGTTATGTAGTAATTACCTAATTAATGAAATATTAGAACAATTGATATTATAAATACCCAAATAAATGTAATTTGAGACTTTTTATAAATACCAATAATTTTATAGGTTAATATGAAATATTAGTATTTTTTATATAATTTTTTTTCGAAGTAATAATTCTGTTATGAATTTATCAAAAACAAAATACCCAATAGTGTCAAAATTGACATAAAAGAGCTTTTAAAACAAATATTATATTATTAATTGATATTAAATTCCTAAAAATCTATGTTTAGGCCACGAGACTTATATCATTATTTTCTTTCATTAATGGACCACTTGAGGATCTCTTGGATGTATACAGTATGTTTATTAACTATATAATATAAAAATACAAAGTGACATGGTAATTGTTAAACTAATGAACTAAGAGTTAAAACTAAACGATAATGTTAATATAGTTACAAAAACATGTATAGAACCTATTGGTTGAGTGTCTTTCGACCCATAAACACCTTAAAATTTAAATAATCCACTTTGGATCCATTATAGACCGAATATGAGCTTATTATAAAATAATATTTCTAGCTTTTCCAAAGGTGCCCCTCACCCCTCTTTTAAAAGGCCACTCCCACTTCTCATTAATTCACATCTTAAAAGCCATTTGGATCATGATAACCCTACCTAAATACTCTCTAAAATTCCCTCACTTAATCTTATAGGCCTTCCTTTAGTCATAAAGCCAACCTAAGGAGTCCTTTTGATCAAATCAAAAGGAAGAACGCAAATAAGAGGTAATGTTTTCACCACCCTTTTTCAAGTTCCATTCTTCTTCCACTTCTTCTTTCTTTGTTATTACCATTATAAAATAATAAATCCAGTATATTATATATACTTTGATGTTATTATAAACATTTTATGACCATATTTCAGTATTCTATCCATCCTTTGAATGACATGTCACCATACGTGTGTACGTACGGCTTACCGTCTCCACGTCGTGGTGTAATTGTTATTCAAAATATTATTATTTGGATGGGTATAATAATGATTTGTAATTCATGTAAATAATAAATATAACATGATAATTATTCTTTATATATGATATAACATCCAATTAAATATTATTTTAATATCAAAATAATGATATTGTTGCTGGTGCGTACGTACGGACTACCGTCTCCACGAACGCGATAAGATTCATTCTCCATCGTATCAATTCAAGTATATTTCTCATTTGATGTCTAAAAACAAAGTTTAAGGACTCGATATAATTATGGATATTAATAAGATACAACCTATTAAAAACAAACATGGCTTATTTAAGAAAACATATAAAAGAAAATGAGTAAGTTAATACCCAAAACGACGATAATTCTATGATATTATTAACAAAGCAATGTTAAAAGATCATATTTGATATCATATTAATGTAAATGATTATTTTATAATTTAATAAAAAAAAATTCACCGTTATACAGGAGCTTAACCTACCCCAACCAAGGAAAAGTAAAAGGTAAGGGGTTTTAATCTCACTTCTTATTCCCATGAGATTCTTGCCATATTGCCACGATTACCTTTTGTGTGATGTATGTATTGCCTATAATTGTATTCTTTGTGTAATACACATTAATTTATGTGTATTTACATATTAATTGTATGATACCTCTTTCATGGGGTGTATGTTTTGTAAGATACCAAATTGGTAAAGGTTATTTCACAATATCTTCATTATCTGTGGTTGTTTATACGTAATTATCTAATGGGACCCCTTTATCATCCACATCCATGTTTCTTAAAAATGTATTTCAAAACATTCTTGATATTTTACAAAATATGGGTTAAATTCATTTATACCCTTGTTTGACTTTTTATAAGAGGTTTATAAAGGAATATTTCTATCGTCTTCCAAACAAAGTCCTTTTTAAACTTTTCGACAGAATTAAGGTAAGAATTTATTTTTTAACTTATACGGTAGGTGCAGCTATTTTCCACTGTTATAAAATCTTCAAATCGTCCGTTAAAAGATTATATGAAACTTTTAAATGTAAATATTTTATATTATAATTATGTGACTTTTAAATGATTTAAAAAAAACAGATATTTCTCTCAAATAGTTTTGATTTCATCTATGTCAACATCCCTTGATGGATTTTAAGCTTATTTGAAGTTGATTTATTATGATACAAAACATCCATATTTAATTGAAGGTATTGTGACTTGTTTGACTGTGGATGAGTTATCTTTATACAATTCATGGTTTATGGAGAAAGTATTGACATTTCGTATGTTAGTTTTAATACGAATGTTCATGTTATGTTTAAACCTGTTCATATGAGGAATGAATTTCACTTAATATGTGACAGGTGGAGCCTGCTATAGCTCCTCGATGCATCGGTGGGTCTCATGAGACACACTAGTGTCTTGGAATAGGGCCTTGACATAAAGTTTATTTTTAATCTTGGCACGAGGCCTTGGCTACATGGTTATGATAGTATGGCATTATTCATTCCATCATTATGAAAGTGGTTATTGATATTGCATGTGATTATTCAATTAGTGGAATATACATGTGAATAAGTAAATAGAATTATTTCATTTCATTTTTTCCATATTATTATGAAGTTCAAGTTTAAAAGGCTTTTGTTTTAGTTATACATTGCCTTAAATGTTTATGTCTTTTTATGAAATTTTCTGCCGTATTATTATCCTTACTAAGCATCTAAGCTCACCCCTTTCTATGTTTTATTTTTCCCAGGATTCCAAGAAGTGTATTGTGATTGATATGCAGGGTTAAGACAATGGAATAATGGAATTCATATAATATTATTTGTGTTGTTTTGAATGTTATGAAGTGTAATGTAATAGTCATGTATGTAATCTATTTTCCAAGACTGCTAAACTGATCGGTCATTTGGGACTTGATTCCTTGTAATCATGCCAATGTATTAAAATAATGCACTGAATCTGGGTAACTGGGGTTGGGGCATTACAAAGAAGATATAGAAGAATATCATATTTGAATATAGTATTTTTTTTAAAGGATTTTATAGAATAAAATAAATAACCTAACTTTTTATTCTGTAAAAATATATTGATCATCATATTTTAAAATTTTGAATTACAAAATATTACGGAACTCCATCAAAATGAGAGTTGCTCCAAAAATCATAAGGAGAATACTTATGTTTTCCTTATTACATTTGGTAAAATGTAACTTAATGAAGAAACTATTTCTCAACATATGATTCAATCATAATGAATAAATTAATATTGGTTGATAGAATTTCATGTAGTAAAGAGAAATTCAATGAAATAAATCCAGTTGTGATTTATTTAGAGTGGGATAAGAAAATTGGAGTGACCAGATTCCTTTATCATAATGAATAAATCATATTGAGAAATCAGAATCAGGAATCAAGAATCTGGAATCAGAATCAGGAATCAGGAATCAGAATCAGAGAAATGTTTTTTTAAAAGTCTTTAGTTCTATATTTACAATTTGGTCAAGATATTACGATGACCCTCATAAGAGAGAATGAAAATTGAAAAATTATAATTAAAATTCACAATTTTATTAAAGATTTGTTAAAAATACTGAAGGGGGTGATTTGAAAAGAAAATCTAAAATTAAATGAAGGTTGAATAAATAAATGAAATATTTGTATTTCAAGGGGAATTGAATGATTCATAGGGAGATACATGATTTAAGTAAGACTAGTGTTTGGGGAAATTCGATGAAGCTAGAATATCTTCTCATAATCATGATTAAACCATTTTGGTGTGTATATAAAAGGATGATAATACTTTGTGTATTCTACGACATTAATTATTCGAAAAATTCAGAAAGAAGCTCCATAATATATTAAAGAATATGTTTCTAGATTTTGTTTTATAAAAGAATTTAGCTAGATAGAAGAAGAAGAAGAAAGAAGGAAGGAAGGAAGGAAGGAAGATTATATTTAGTTAGATACCATATTGATATGGATAATCAGACTACAAAAGCCATATTGAGATTTCCAAATCAAGGGAAAAAAAGTTCCAATTTGTTTTAAGGGTATTCTTAAAAACGTATTTCATTATTAAGAAAATCAAAAATTGGAATCAAATTGGGAAATCAAATTGATATTTATAACAAACTTCAGGAAGTTCATACTAGCTTCTGGGTAATATAATGAATAATTGTTTTTTAAATTAAATATTTATAATAGTTGATCAATAATCACCATAACATGACTGTTACAAATATTGTATTATATCATTTTATTATACTTGAAGAACATGGAATATTGTATTGAAGATAGTTCTACAAGACTGTAAGGTAATATCATACACATTTTATTCCACGTAGAATGATTGTTTTCTATTGGATTTGTCGGTATTGGGTTGTTTCCAAAACATAATATGGATGTAGCTACTCTTGTTGAGTACATAACCTTGTAAATTCTTTTGTTCCTGTGGATGTGTGTTTGAATTATTTTACGTAGGTAAAGAATTATTTAATAATAGGATAATGTAGTTTCAAAATAAAATAAAGAAAAAGAAAAATATATCCCTGATTCAACCCTCTCCCTCTTTGTGATACAACAATAATTACTAGGGAGTTTCAAATTTTCCCATGTATACATACAGACTATCACATCTATAAAGTTATACATTTCATTTATCATTAATTCATCTTATATATGGTCATATAGATGTATTAAATGAATATATATTATATTTATAAAATAATAATAATTTTTTAAAATATATATTATTATTTACCTTTCTTTCATTCCATCGGTTGAAAAATGAAAAAATCGCCCATTCGTACGTACAAACTACTTTATCCATGAGGTGATGCATTTTATTTTTAATCGTTGAATTACATAGATTATTATAATAGTGTATATAATAAATAAATATGATATTTATTAAAATTTTAAAATCCTACAGATGATGAAACCATTACCAAGGTTCATTTACTAAAATCACTATGATGTAATATGCACTGAAATGGAATAATTAATACATCGAATCTTGATTTTAAAGATGAATTGACAATAAATAGGTAATAAGAAATTGTAAGAGATTGATATGTTGTAATATAAGTATTAAGGTTTTTTATAGATTCATATCAAATCTTAATTAATTTTATAGTATTTGTTTAGTGCATAAAATGAAATTCAGGACTTTAGGTAAGGGTTTATATTGCAATATCAATTTATGTTGGATTATACATGTTTAAATTTCTATTATGGGAATACTATATTATATAACTATTAAACTACATAATTTTTTTTATAAAATGATATTTATGTGGTTTTAATTTTTACCTTTCATTTTTATCTCATTGATATAAGAAAAATAATGAAATAATGTTTTCATACAATAACTACATTATTTCTCCTATTTTCTAGTGAATATTGTTATTCTCAATCTATGTTATTTAAATTTTTTCAAGAATTTTCATATGTATACTCTAATGACTTTGTAAAATCATTTTAAACTTTATTTTAATTTCATTAAAATAATTATAATGGTATTTTTTATAATGTTTTATATGGGTTTGATTTGATTATTTTAAAATATATGAACATAATGCCTTTTAACATTAAAAGATTGTGTAAATTTCCTTATATTATATATATAATTCATTATGAGTTATTCTTTATAATTTTCAATAGTTTCTTCAATGAAACCCTATTTTCATTAATCAATGAATTTTTATTTTTTAAATGTTTATAAAAGAAGGTAATGTTATCTCGTATTTTTCAAAGTATATATTTAATACTTTTATAAAAGTATTTTCTATATTTTTCAATGTAATTTATGGAATATTATTGTTTATTAGGATATAATATATTAATACCATCCACATTCTTTATCTATTTGGATTTGGATTTTGGTGTTTAATAGAAAAAATTCATGAAACCCATTTCTTTCTCGTGTGTAAATTAATATATGATAAATTATAATTGTTTTTATGATCTTGTTACACCATTATGTATAGTTTTATTTATGTTATGGGTGGTCCTAGATTTATATATCCATCTAATTAACTGGGTAATTGCTGATGTATCATGATATAATATGAAAAGGAATTATCAGTGAACACAATCCATAAAGGTACTCTGTCTACTGTGTCAATGGGAATATAACCACTATGATAGTATTGGATGTGATCATTGACTAAGGAAATGAATTTCTATACTTATTTTTTATAAAATTGTGTATTCTTATTTTGATATTCTCAAATTGATAATGATTAATTAAAGATTATATTTTACTTTTATGACTCTTGTAATTTGTTATAAAAAACCTTATGTTAGGACTTGTGATTTATGGTTTATGAATTATTATGTATTTTTTGTAAGTTATGATCATGTTCTCATACCCTTATGTTTATATAACGCACACTTAGGATCATCGATTGACATCACCCATGTTTACCTATACTAAGAATTTATGCTCACTATTTCAAATTTTTCCATTTTCTCAGGTAATAAAGAATAGTTTTATATATTATATGTATGGTACTGTGTGGGAAGAAATTTGTGGGTGATATTGAACATCATTCATGAAATAATATTATTATATATCCTGACTCCAAAGTCAGTAAACCATTATGGTTCTCAATCATGTATTATTATGAGATGTATTGAATTTTAATCTAAAATACTATTATATTTATCTTAGTGAAACTCATGTCACTATACAGCAGAAGATTTAAGGGATCCCCCCATGAGTAAAACATATAAACAAAATAGATGGGATTAAAAATTTAAAAAAACTAGCATAATATGGTATCCTAATGATAATAAAAATAATAATTAAATAATAATAAGAATAAGAAAAAGATATTATTATAATTATATATATACATGTAATAAGATATGGATAGAAAAATACATTAAATATAAAACATTGTTAGATAAAATCATAATTATACACATTGATATAGTATAATAATAATACTTTTAATAAATTTTAATATACTTTAATAATATTAAAAATAATTATAATTATAATTTTAGTATTACTAATTATAATAAAAATATAAACTAATATATAATGTTAAAAATATATGATAATAACATATAATACAAAATTAAATTATTAATAATAATAGTAAACTAAATTTAGTATATTATTTAAAAAAATATGAAATTAACTAAACTGATTCATAACTATAAAAAATAAAAATTTTCTATCTACTTAATTAAAAATTGAGTTAATTTGTTTAACAAATTTATCAATTTCAACATGCATCAGTAATATTTTCTATAAAATTATAAATAAGAAGGTCGAGAAATATTATAATCCCAAATATATTTGGAATTCACTCCTTAGATATAAAAACGAGAAACACATTCAAAGAATCCATAAAAATGATTTTTAGAACCATTACATTGTGAATGGACTGATGCAATTGAATATTATTTATTTGGTGAAATGAAGGAACCCCATTTTGTGGAAAATGTGAAAGGGTTAGTGTATGGTTGGATCTTATACATAGTGTTGTATATGGAACAATTTCAATAAAATATAGTGATGGTTTAATGTACTTTATATCCTTTACTATTAACTATAGTATGTATGGTGATGTGTTTTTTGATGAGACACAAGTATGTAACTTTTGAATAGTTCAATGTTTTATAGAATTATGTTCACAATAAAATAGAAAAATGAAATAACATTGTTTGATTAGGTAAGGGTGGTGAATACTTATTCTTATAATTCACTGAATGTAATGGTCTATGTCTTTACGAGTTGGAAATTCTCTTGGGAATTTCGACTATTTTTTTTGGTAGGATCACTTTTAGAAACACAGTTAATAAAAAGAATCTAATAATTTAAACATATCTATAATTGGTTATCAAAATTAATAGTCTTAGAGAAGAGGTGGTATACTCAACAGAGTATCGAAGGAGGTAAAATATGGAACAATAGCTATGTTACAACAGTAGGTTACCACTTGCAAGATGTTGTTAGGGTACTGACTAGCTACTGTGCTAGACAGTGTCTTAGGACACAACCTGGGGCCTACTTCTAGCTAATGAGGCTTCATTATCCAACTAGTGGGGGATTTTTAGAAATTTTCAATGGAAAATATTTTTTTTCTTCCTAGTTGGGGTCATTGATACTTGAAGTGGATTGGGGCTCAAGAGGATTCCATAAAGGTCCAAACTCCCTCCCCACTTCCTTCATTTGATTCCCCGGGATGGGGAATCAATTTTGAAACATCTCACTAGTGGATTCAATGTATAGTACCCATATCAAACTACGTTATTTTTTCTCTTCATAACCCTTTTATTTTGGGTGATTTTGGAAAGGGGTTTAATGTCTATTCCCAAGATGAATGGTGTAATCAACCTCCAATGACGGTGATTTTGTAAAATACTAAAAGTGGCTATCCTAATATTACATATACAAGATTATGTTCTTCATACACTATAAGGTTGGATTTCATCATAATTGTTTTAGGTCTAATAGTGATTTTTTGGGAAAATTGGCCATTATTTCATGTCAACCATTTGAGGATTATGTGTTTCCTAGGACAACAAGTGAGTTGGGAGTTGAACACACCTATTTGATCAATATTCAAATACCATTGGAAATATTGATAAGTTTAATGGTGGCTACATCAGGATTGAAAATTAGTTTTAGCTATGTAATTAATTTGATGATATTATGGCGTGATTTAGATGTTCATGAAATTATCAAAGAGTAGTACATACTACAGATGAATTTATTTCTCCATCCATGAGTTTTGAGGCAGTTGGCCTACTTCTAAAATTGTTTAATTAACTAAAATTAATTATTTTATGACCCTTTAGTGTGATAGGGACTCAAGTAGAAGAGGTGATAGGGAAATATTAGGCAGAAATGGTCAGGTTGAGGAATTAATATTAAAGGATATATTTTATGTAAGATCTCTTTCCATTATTTGAGTCTTCTGGACATTTGGATATTTTTATGTTCATATACATTCCTTTGTGTATCTTCTTTCATGCTGCATAATATTTTGTGAGTGTCCATAACATTGGGATGGTATCACATCAACTGAATAGTCATCATGGTTGTATGACTTTTTAAACAATCATATAATGATGCCTTAGTCAAATGAGTGATGGTGGACCTCTTTATGGTTATTCAGGGTGGCATGGATTGGTTTTAAAAGGGAATTGGTTTCTTTTTTAAAAAATATTTTATAAAACGGAATTGGTTGGAATGAAAATTTAAATGGAATTGGATGATTTTTTAAATGGGTTTTGAAATGGTATTTCAAAACATAAGATTCATTTTCTCATGAATGCTGATATGATTTTATCCAAGGGTCTAGCATGAGTAAATCATTAAATGGTGCCTTTTGAAATGATTTTTAAAATTTTATTTTAACTATGTTTTTAAATGGGGGTCATTAAAGGAGTATTATTGACTTGTATTGGTTCATTTTTCCACAAGATGGTAAATATCTATTTTCTAATGATTGTGTATTTATTATGCCTCTAGATTAGGAAATCTTAAGAATTTTTTATGTTGATGTATGATGATGCATGAGTTATGAGAATATTCATATGATAACATTTTCTATGTTATTAATGTGATGGTTGGTCTGAGTGGAAATGATAGAAACCATGGAGGGTAGAGTTGGGTCTCAAATTTTTATGAGATAAGGGACTATGTTCTCATGGATAGGTTCCCTCGAGCTCATTTAGTGAGCTGCAAGATGGACTGCATTATGGGTTTTCTATTTCCAATATGTGTGTGATGTGCCCCTAGAGTTCACAAGGATGTAAAAATTTGATTTATGGAACTTTCTAGAGTATATATGTATTGGGAATTGTAATAAAAATGTATTTTCAGGACTATTGGATCCAATAGCATGCTAGAAATGGCTTGGTCAATGTGAATTAACATAGTTATGCTATACCCTAAGTGATAAGGATGTTGTTATAGAAGGGGCATATCCCTTCAGTGTGAGGTCTTGTTTGACCGCGTCTTAAGTGAGAGGGTTTGGATTGATGTGATATATTGGTAGTTAACCTGTCATATTTGTTGAGAAATGGGTCTAGGTACATTAATGTATAACCATACCAGATTGCTCTCACAGTGGGACAATTTTTTTAATGACACCACACCAAGAGTTTTTAGGTGTGGGATGGACAATGTTTTTTGAATCCCTACCCCTTATACTTGTGTATGAGTGGGTTTGTGGTAAGTAATGAAACAAATTCTTGGAAGCAATCAAATGAAGTATTATATGTGTTATAGTACAAAGTGGATAATGGAATTGTGCTAAATAAGGAATTCTTGTACATGAATAATGTGTTATATTTCTAGGTGGGCACGTCACATGGACATGATTTCACATGTTTATAAGTATTTCATACAAACACACGTGATCAATGTATCATTCATTATTGTTGAGGTGCTAGGGATACCTACTACGTTGTTATACCCACCCCTTACCTGTATAAATGACATGGGTTCCGATGTATGGGGGTAGACTATCTTGTTCCCTCTCATGACGTAGATATCATATAGATAAAGAAACATAGTATAGTTTTGGAAGGTGATAGAAGAAGTGTATTCGACACGCATGTATATTAGTAGGGTCAGAGGTAGTGTAGCTTATTTTTAGATTATGTTTGAAATCCGTAATATTTAATTGTGAAGTTTTAAAAATGGGATTCCATATTATCTGGTAATAAAATTTCATGTATTATGGAACCACATTGATTTTTAATTTTTTCTTCAATAGACTACATGGGGCCCATGGGATCCTAGTATTTTTTCCATAGGTTATTGGGGATGTCTGTTAAATGGATGGGTCTTGCTAAATTTTAGATAGAATTAGTGACTAATCATTAATACTTATATCAAAGTTTATAACCACTCCTATCATTATTTTTTTCTCCCCATGTGTTGAAGGACATTGATGTATAAGGAGGTGTTCCTGAGTTGTTGTAGCAACCATTGATCATGCACTATTTAGGAACCCTATAATGGGGTGTTATAAAATGGTTTCAGATCCTTATATAAGGAAAACAAGTGTGAAATAGAAATATAAATAGATTATTGATACTTTAGAGGTATATCAAGAGAATTAATGGCCAGCATGACAATGGTAGAAACTCGAGTTACCAAGGGATGTACAGTTTTAGGATTAGGCAATTAGGATGCACACCATTAATAATCAAATATTTATATGGTTTTGAATCGTGGCCATAGGACAGAAAATAGTAGTAATAGGATATATCTGCTGCTTCAAGAACCATGATATTTTAGCCATTATAATAGGATTTTTCAACATTAATAGTTCAGAAAATGGTTGTTTTTCTATATAGAAGTTGTTTAAACATGGAAACTAACCTTTAAGAACATAGTTAAAACCATAGAAATTAATGGATACATCCACAGTTTTATTCATGGGAATATATAGATACATACACTATTTTACCCGGGAATTTTTTCCTTGAAACCATAGTTAATGTCATAAAAATATCATTTAGGCCCATATTTTAATATGTGGAAATTGGATACTAAAGGCATGGTTTAAAATGTGGTAATTATAACTGAAAACCATTGTTTAAACCCTAGGTACATCTTCTAGATGCTAAAAGAAATATTCATACAATATAGCTTGAAGAACACCTCCCCAACTGTAATCTAAACAACTATTCACAGCCTTTAGATAATAATAACACCCATACCCTATAAAAAATTAAAACCAAATATATTTCACACTATCAAAAATTGAATTCAATGATAAAAATAAGAGTAGTTATACTCAAACTCTCAAAAATGTAAATTAAATAAAAATATGATTTGAAGGACAAATTAAAACTCAATGAAACAGACTAAAAATAGAACACAAAATCAACACTTAAAATATAATTCATTTTTGAATTAGATTATATGATATAGTTAGTTATTAATTGTAAATAAATGATATATTGGATAATATTAAGAAAATTAATTAATAGAATGAAATATAGTTTATGAAACATATCTTTAGTGTAAAGGTATATATAATAGTAGGCAGTGATGTATGTACCGCTATGTAAATAAACATCTTTGGTATACTATAGAAGTCAATTGTCTATGAACATATGTAATAATAAACAACATATAATGAAATAATGAAAAAAGGGAAATATAATGACTTATTGTATGTATGTGATCAAAGTATTAATGTAAATCCTGAGAAATTGAAGGTTTCTACTATTTTATTCTATAATTATTTAAAAAGGATTTGGTTATTCGAATTTTCAAAATCTCAGATTTGTTAAATATTTTCAATAAGGAAGAGAAACTTGAAAGTATTTTTTTTCTTGATTGATTTTTGTTTCCAATTTTATATTTTGAAATGTTAACATTACTATGTACTGTTCTTATTATTATAGACTTTCACTTTGGTTGGAAACTCAAACACATCATTTTCCTACATTGTGAAGATTTACATTTATTATACATTATTATTTTTTTGAAAATAATATATAACATATTGGATTGAATAGGCTTACCTGAATAATAATCCATTTTATCTCTAATGTTGTTATTTATATGATTTTCCTGAATTAGTTTCCAAAAAGAATCATGTAGATTGATACATTATCATCAATAAATAAAAGTTTCACTAGATATTTGAAAAAATAAATATTTTACTTATTCCGTCATAGAATAATTTTTTGAGTATAATTTGATATATTTTATTGGAAACTAACAATATGAAAATATAGTATGGACTATTGAAATCATATGGAATTTCACTATCAAAACATGAAAACATTTTTATAATGATTTTAATGTATTATCCATATTGACAATAATATGTGATAATAATGAATAAAAATAAATAAAATATGAAACAAAAAAATTATGACAATAAAATATAATATATTATGCACCATATAATTTTTTCTATTTTAAGATACTATTCACAACTGAAATATTATGATTGTAAATTTTCAAAACATAAAAATATTTTCTGAATGTTGTGAATGTATTATCCATATTGCCAATATATATTGTAATATATATTGGCATTAATCTATAAACTTTAATATTCTATGATTACATTAAAATGTTCAATTTTTTTAATGAGGTATATTTATCTTTTATGTATATCAATGGAAAACACACACTAATTATGAGTATAATGTTATATGAATAAATTCACCTATATGATGTGTATGATGTTCATGAAAATATATTCAGAAGTGGGAATCATATTCAATGAATATGTAGTGTTATTTATGAATTGAGAAACTACCCACAATCTATAATGGAAATGAAATTTTCATGTTGGTTATCGAGACTTTAAAAATAATGCCAATAAATATGAATTTATTTATAGAGGTGGACAAATAAATTTATCTTTTTATAATTGTGATTTATTTTTTATTAAAACATTAATAATATTTTATTTGGAATAAAGTTCATTAGACATGAATGGAAAATATATATCCTAATAATGTATATAAAATGTTAAAATAATAAGTAAAAAATTATGAATACAATGCACTAAATTGAATTTTCATTAAAGTAAAAGACGCAATATGACTGGAAGTGTATTAAACCAAATAATAGTGTATTTTTTTCTAGAAATATATTTTATCTATGATGTAATATATACCAAAATAAAAATATGATTTTTAAAATTTTAAATTCCCAATACCTGAAAAATTTGTTTCACACACTATGAAATTTTTTTACATACATTAAATGCATTTAACTATAGTTTTAATTTCAAAATTAATTTTATATAATGGTCTTGTTAATTATAAAATAAAATATATTCTATTTTTATCCATAATAATGATTTATAATTAAGTTCAAAATATTATTTTTTAATTCTTGACAAAAATATTTAATATTTTTATATGAATTAGATTACAACTTAAATAGGTATTCAAATATAAATAAAGTTAAATATTAAAGGGATGTGTAAATTTTATTGAAATATAATGATATATAATACATTTAAAGATAATTTGAACATGAATATAAGCATAAAATGCACAATTTTTATGAATGAATACTACAAACCCATAGTAAATACAAAAAAAATATAAATATAATGAAAATCTAAAAAAATATACATTGAACTCAGTCTAGGAAAAATATATAAAATTCAATAAAACTATTCCAATAACACAAATAAAAATATAGTCATAAATTATTTCAAAGAATTTCACAAATGAAAAAAATATGGTGAGACTTTTTACTAAAATAAAAAAGTACAAGTAAAAACATTCATTGTTCAGATAACACTAAATATGTTAACAAAGTAATATAATATTAAAAGACATGATATTTCTCGGATGTTGGGGATTCCAAATGGTCCAGTTCAAATTGTGATGTTGTATCAATATTTTCATAATATAATTCTTTTTCTAAAGGGAATGAATGTCTTGTACAATTATAATATAATAAAAATTGTTGATTTTAGATTAATATTACATATTTTCTACTTTATGCTACAATATTAGATAAGGTAAAAATGATATGAAAAATATTATTTTCTAATAAGGATGATATTTAAATCATTCATAACCTGTACATATGAGACGTTGATCTTTATACTATCAAAGGATGATGGAAAATCTATGAAACAAAAATCTGATGGTATTTACTCTATTTATATTAACAATTACAATTAAAATATAAATAAAATTAAAATATTTAAGTGGAAGAAAGAAAATATCTCAATATAGATTTGAAAATTATAATAGAGTAATTGGTTACATATTGAATCATTAGTACTGACATTACTGCATGTTTTAGTCACAAAATATTATAAATAGTATGGAATATACTATAGAAAATGATTTTTGTAAAAAATGGAAAGACAAAGAACATGTGGTTGTTAAATTTCTATAAGAATTAAAAACTACATGATGTAGTTACCTATAAATATATACTAATATATATTAAGGTTTATTTCATTATGATATATAAAATAGGAGTAGAGTATCTTGTCCTAATTGATGTTGATGTCATTCAGATAAGGTAGGAATATGTTAGAGATGATGACTTGAAGATGACGATTGTGAATAATCAAATATATTAAAAATTATTACATATACTATGTAGAAGTCTGAAGTCTATGAAATATAATAGAATATAAATAACATGAATAGTTATTCAATTGTTTATAATCTAATAAGCATACATAGATTTTAAATATGAAACATATTGAATTTCTATCGCACTGACATCCTTGGACAGGTGCTTCATGATCCAATAATTTAAAACTAATTGACTCTTTTTTCATGATCAACAATAAAAAAATTACATATTTATTTGGTAAAAAAATGCTCAAATATATATCAAATAAAAAAATAGAAAAGGGAAAGGGCTAGTGAGAAATGGAATATCATTTAGACCAAAAACTAAACACTAACACCTTGATTACATGAAAGCCAAGGAGGAATTTGTAGTAATTCCATCATGAGATAAAACATTCATTGAAATTTATGATTAAAATATATGTTTCTAGATTCTTATATGATTACAAATAGAGCCTTGGAAATGAATAATATGAAATAATGAATCAACGGTAAAATGATACAATATATAATTGCAATGTTAAAAGTCACTCATGAAGAGCTGAGACAGAGCTTCCACTCTGAGCCATAATATAAACATTTTGTATTTATAATGATGAATTAAATTAGTTTTTGATAAAAATATGTTATATAATCTATTTATCTTATTCATTACTATATTTAGTTGATGATTTATTTTCATATATTGGAATATTATATATATATATATATAATGAACATGTATATATATATAATATTACAAAAACACACACACATATATGTATATATATATATATCAATATATATATATGTTAAAAATCATTGTTCTCTAAGAAAAATACATATTTTCAAAACATAAATTAACTTGAAAAAAACATTTAGTATGTTTTATTTTTTATAATTTATAATATAAAAAAAATACATAAAATAAATAGAGTGATGTTTCTTATAAATAAAATTTATTGTATACTTATAATAAAAACATTAACACGTAATATATAAAATTTTTTATTTATAATTTCAACAATATTACCTTATTTTTTCAGATTAAATATATAACATCATATGTATACTAATGTGTTGATTAACTGAGAAAAAAATAGGATTCATCAAAAAGTCATCAATAATAAAACATGTAAACTTAAAATATATCAGGTGTAATGACCAAATTGAAATTTTCAATTTGATCTTTTAAAAAATTATTCCAACATATAAAGAGATGCCTGGTTACATTATACTAAATAATTGAAAACAATTTATATAAATATTTAATAAAACTAATCTACTAGGTGATGAAACTAATTTTTAATATTGTAATATAAAATTATTATTAGCATAATCATATATTACACATGTTACAACATAATATGTTAGTATTCTGATCTCAATAGTCAATTTTCTCTAAACCTGAAATACTATACAAGAAATATGAAATTATCAACTAAATAAAAAAATAAAAAAAATCAATTACATCTAAACATTCCTTACACAATTAAATTTAAAATTTTAATTAAAATTTAAATATGAATAATTTCTTAAAAAATAAAACATATGCATATATTATATTTTATGATTTTTATAAGTGATGAATTTTCAAATATTTACACTATATAAATTGATTTCAATATGTGTATATTTCAGAATATATATGTTATATATATATATATATATGAATTTAATTTATTATGTATATAATATTTTATTTTTTTATATCAAATCAATAACACATTTTCAGTCCAAATATGGTAAGCGTAATATTTATTTTATTGATGATTTAATGTAGTTCTTAATATTTTCAGAGAAATTAGAATATATTATATATGTGTGTGTGTGTGTGTGAAGAACATGTATATATATTCTAATATATATATATATAAGAAATATGTATACTATGAATGAATTTTTCTACAATACAAAACATGTAGTAATTCAAAAAAAAAACTTTAATTTTGATTGTTATGATGGGCATTATAATATAGATACGTAAAATAAATAAATTTATGTTTCTATAAATAAAAAATATATATTTATATATAAATGAAATGAAACATAATGTATGAAATTATAGAAGTTTAGTTCCAACAATATTACATTATTTTATTAGATTAAATTGATTCCTTCATAAGTATACCAATGTATTAATTAAATGAGATTAAAAACCATGAAACAACATAAAACCCTCAAGAAAATAAAAATAAGTGTAAATTTATAATGTATCTAGTTTGATGTCCAAATTCTATTTTTCAATAGGTTCATTAGTAAAATGTTTCCCACATATAAAATAATGATTGGTTATAATATACTAAATAAAGGAAAATTATTGGTATTGGTGTATTATTAAACTAATCTGAAAGTTTATGAATGTAATGTTTGAGTTCATATTGGAAAATTGTTATCAACATAATCATATATTACACATGTTACCATAATGGATTATTAGATTTTACTCTCAAAATACACTTTATTTGAAAAAATAATATAATATACTTAATTTTGAAAAATATCAACTAAATCCTAAAAAATAACAAATATAATTACCTCTATTGTTTCCTTGCACAAGTAATTAAAAAAGAATATCTGAATGATTTTTAAAAAAATAAAACATATAAAAAAATTATATTTTATGAATATTATAACTGTAGTATTTACATAAGTGTGCACAATCGAATTGATTTCATTATGTACATATTTCTGAATATATATATTTTATATATATCATAATTTATTTAATTTTGAATATAAACTATTTTTATTTATTATAAAGAACTAAAGAAGTGTCAATCAATGTATGGAATACTTGCTATTTATTTTATATATTCCTAAATGTAGTTCCTAATTTTTTATCTGGAGATCATGTATATATATATATTATAATATATATACAAACCTACATACATATATATATATATATATATGCAGAACATGGCTTCATGTTGTGAAAAAAATTTGATTCAAATGTTGTTGATAAGTTACAACTAATGAATTTGATTTTAAATTTAATTATTCTAGCGTAAGATCTAAATCTAAATATATAGGAATTCAATATAAAAAAATATTAAAGGTGATCAGAATGGTGATGAATATGATTTAGTAATTATGAGAAATAAAATTAATTAGAATAGTGTTATTTTTTTATAATTAGATAGCATCAAGATGGTCTTTGTGTTTTCTAGAAGTGTAGGTTTTTCAAGTACTTGTTAGATAATGGTATGCTCATTTTCGAAATCAATTTTATCCACACCAAAATGTAATATTGGGTAATATGGAGGAGTTGAAATAAAATTATGTAGTATATATATAACATTAATATAATAAATAAAAATTAGGTATTATAGATACAAAACATTTGTATACTGAATCACTAAAATGGAATAGTTACGAGAGTGAAAAAACCTATTTACAGAGGGAAACAACATTATTATTCTAGTTAAGGTTCTTTATTTGGAAAACAATAAGGTTATTTAAAAGTTTTGGAAGCCTTTATATTAAACTTCGTAATGATATGAATCACTAAAATTCATAGTGTTTAATTGGAAGAATTTTTAAAGTCATAATATTTTTTAAATTTGTGTTTTAAGAAATTGGATTGGGAGAGTACCTATTATAGGACCCCGGGAGACCCTGAGAGGGGAGTGGTGAATCTTGGTGTCATCTTTTTCTTTTCAAATGATGGATCTTTTTCCCACATTGGTCGGAACTAGTAAAACATGTAAGATGGATATGATCATAAATCAAGCATTCACATGAAAAAAGATGACACAAAACATTTTAATTGGTTCACCCCTAAGGGCTACGTCCAAGGAGTATACACCGATAGGTTGTAGGTCATACCTAATTCTACAATTCTCCCCTGGCTGTGGATTACAATAGTTTAGGAATAGTCACTCAATCCCAGGCTCACTGCCTTTACAAACATTCCTGGATAGCACACTGTGTCCCTCATGTCATTTTGTTGACTCCCCCTGGCTCACTGCCTTTGGTAAAGTCCCACTCAGTTTATAGATTTTCAGGTCCCTTTAATAAATTTTCATTGAAGTCTTTCTCCCCTATTTTTCATGAGATGTTGCTTGCATCAGATTATTGAATTGATTCTCTTTTGTATTCACTCTTCTACTTTAGTGCAATAACTAAATGCTCTAAATATCCTTCTTCTCTTCCTTTAATTCTCGATACCAACACCTAAGTGTATCAATCTGATTCCCTCATTTTTTGCAGATCTGAGTCTAGTTGCACGTATTGTTGTTCTTCTCTTCTTAATGCACAACGAGGGTGTTAAACACCAGTCATGTGTGTGAGGTACTACTTCTCTTCATAAAATCGAATGGTTCACTGTACTTATTTCTTCACAAAGCTGCTTTTAGGGTCCTAAGCACCTGTCAAAGGCTTGCAGGACCCCAAAATTTTCTGTCCACCCTTCTAGGTTTCTTGCGCGTAAAATTTATGCCGTGCAAATAAAAATACTTTATGGCATGAAAAAGCCTTTTCACGAACCTCTTCTTTTTTCGTGCAGAACTTCTCTTTTTCGCAAAACACATTCTTTTTCGCGCAATACTTCTTATTTTCACGCACAAATCTATACTTTTATTTTACCGCGCGTCAGAGCTCGGGATTTTTCTAAGGGTCAAGCTATCTGAAATGGGATGGGTTCAACTCGTATTTATAGGCATTGTTTACCCTACGCGTAAAACTTTCTCTCAGTTCTCTATATTTTAAACACCTTCCTTTTATTTTCACACACCACCTAGATTTTTTGCGCATCTCATTACTTTGAAAGTTTTCATCATTCTGAACATGAATCCTTTCCTGCGCGTAAAACATCAAACCCACATTTTGTGCACAACCAATTTTTAGCGCACATATTTGATTTTCCGCGCACATGGAACGAACATCTGCATTTTTTCACATGCCTCTTTCCTTTGAAGATTTTTAGTATTTCTGATCCGAGACACTGCATGTGCGAAAAACTCATCCAGCTATTACGCACACAACATTTTTTCACGCAAATTTTCATTTTTTTGCACACATCTTTAGTTTTTCGTGCACCTATTTCTATTGTCATATATTGAATTGTTGAGCTGAAAACTATAATTTCCTGCAAAATCTTAAACATTTATCTATATTGAACACAAATCCAATCTTTAACATTTCCTAATTTTTTATGCACATTGCCCAATTTTTTTCACACTCCATGCCTCTGCCAATTTTCATACTTCCGATCTCAAAAAACCACTTGCATGAAAAATTAAAATCCTCTATTTCTCACACCAAGAAAATAATTCATGCACCAATTAAATATTTTTGCACCATATTCCTTTTTCGTTCGTCTCCCATTTCCAAAAACATATCTATCCATTTTCTGATTTTCAGGTCCAAATATTTCGAAAACACTAAAGAACAGTGCCGCCTTCAGTATATGATTCAGCCATAACCTTCATGCCTTTTTTCTGTGATTTGTCTTATTCAGAAACTCCTCTTCTTGCATTAAAAACTCTACTATTGTTATATATATCCTTTGATAGATTAGATTTAGCATCGTCAGATATTGATACAATGTGAAATGCATGGCCATCTCATAATGGAAAGACCTTCCACACTCTCTACTTCTTTAACCATGATTCTCCACTTCATGAAAATCATATAAATCTATTCTTCATGTACTCTCTTACATGGTTCTCATGAAATCATGAAGAATTTTATGGTATTCATCAAATCCCCATTATTCTTCAATCATCCTTAGATGGATTATACCTCACCATTCTCCACTGTGATAAACAATGTGTCACCTTTGACATAGCTTCTTTGAATTTATGATCAGTACAAAAATCATCTAAACTTCCATTACCCCATTTCATTGCAGTACTTATTGATCTCTTTCATTTTGATCTTCATTTACAACAATTGAAAAAATATAGCCTTATACACAAAGTGGTCCCAACAATCTCCCCCTTTTTATTTTGTTGTCAATACCTCAAAAATCTCATTAAATGAATACGTCAATGTCAAAAATATAATCTTCTATCTCATGATTACTTTTCAAACTTTTATTTCACATTCTCTCCACCTTATTGACAAGAAATAAAAAAACTCATGGTAGAGAGGGTATCAATCTATACATAATCAATTTTTCATCAATCACTTCACTCTATATATACTTGAGCAATGATCAATTTAGAAAACAAGAGGATTTGATTTAGACAACATGAATGTCCATTATTCCCTGGCCATGATTCCACATGAGATGAAAAATAATATAATTCTCTTTAAGGGATTTCCACTATCATTCTAGGATGACAATAATAAATGTGATATGAGATTATCCACCTGAAACTCTTCCACTCACTTCAACAAATAGATCAAAAATATTCAAGTGAAATGGGCAGGATAAGTGACCTTGGGGCACTTCCATTCTTCTTAGGTCACCAATTAATTTTTTTACTCCCCATTTGTAAAATAATTTTTATTTTGAGTATCCAAGGTTGAGAGATGACATACCATTTCCAATTACATGATCTTCAAGCAATTTCCATAGTAATTGAATTTAATACCAACTGATGTTGATACTGAATGTAATAATAATTGTGGCGGCTTCTTCATTTGTCTCCCTCTCAAGGGAAACACTCCTCATCATCGGCATCAAGCATGATCCTTCATTTGAATCTTTGAATAACAATTTTAGAGTCTCTAAAAGTTGTAAAATACTTTATCTTAGATATAAAGAGATGACAGCATTCACTACTTCTCAGGTTCATCCCCTAAGAGCATGCTTCACCTTCAATTCTGTATATTATTATCACAAATACAATAAACAAATGAATTAGGGACTAAGGTGGTTCTTATTTGATCCATCCATATGAGTTTCATGGTTGAGGTTCTTTTCTCAACCATGTTCCTCCATTTACTCCAGTATTCATGCTTTCACATTAGAACATACATTCTGATATCAATTGATGTGGCATGTCTCTCATCAAATTCTCTTATTATTTGTGTGGATAATTGTTCTGCTTAATATCCATCATATATTATACATTCTTACTCTTCTTAAGAACTACTTCTTTCTATAGTATCAAGGTTAGACAACCTTTTTCATTGTGACCAGATCTCTTACATATCTCACACATAATTTATTTATTACATGTGTTTTTCTTGGTTTGAAACATCTCATGCACTTTAGCTTCATCATGTGAATTTTTTCCTTTACCTATATCACCATCCTTGGCTTTTTCATTATCATGTTTCCTCATTAATTTCAAATATTCTGGCCAGATGACTAACAAGTCTGTTGGAACATTTATATCAGGTTTGGATCTTCCACACAGGTTCATCCGAGTTTCATCCCACTTAGTTTTTCTTTTGGATGAATGACCTTTCAATTTCATGGATCTAAAATCCTTGGTCTGCTCACCTTCTCTAATTGAGATTTTCTTGGGGAAACATGTGTTTACAATGTTCTTTGATTTCTTCCCATGGTATCTAGTTTATACATGGATGGCATCATAGGTCTTCTTTTCTTATCGGTAGTGAATGAATGTTGATATAGACATGTACATACCTTATAACCACTTTTTTTGCATACATCACATATGCTAACAAGCATTCCAAATATGTTTGTGGTAAAATGATTCTTTTGGACCTAAGGATATTTCTTGTTATTCTATGGCTTTCTTCCCTTTAATATAGGACTTCTTTGTGATTTTTCATTTAAAGGATAGAACCAACAATCTAGTGCACAATTCCCAAATCTATTGCAGCACCAACATTGAACCACAAATATTTTATTTTTTATATCTTCTGTTTGAGGTTGTTGGTCCTTATTCTAAATTTTTTGTGCTCTATATGAGGAACCATATTCCTCAATTTTCTTCCTATCCAACCTAGAAATAGTGGTAGTTTTATTATCCTCACATTTCCCTATCCATACTTGTTTAGAATTATTCTTCCAACATCCTCTTTTTGTAGAAACATATTTAGAAACAATAGTGCATGTTTGTATAGATGGTACCTTCACTTTCTTAGCAGCTTTTGATAGATCAGTGTGTGAATTCGTGATCTTAGTATCACTTGTTGGCAGTCTTTTGATAGTAGAATCCTCCAGTGAGCATCATGTACCAGTAGAAAATGATTCTTGATATGGATAATCCAGAGTTGTCATAATATTCTTGTCACATATTGGAGGTATTTCAGCTTTAGAATCCTCCAATGAACATTTAGTATTAGAATCACCTATTTCATTATTTTGTGAAGTCTCAATATGTTTCTTCTCAAGATTGGTCAACTGGGATTCCAATTTTTGACATTCAATATTAAGGATGATCTTCTGATCTTCAATCATGATCATCTTTTCTTCACAAGTATTCTTCAATATTTCAACCTCATATTCATGCATCATAAATTTGTTTTTTTACAAAGAGTCAATTTCCATGAATCTCTTGGATATTTCTTCCAAACATAAACTCTTGACTTTAGTGCACTTCTCAGCTTAGCTTCATGTGCACGGATATTTTATTCTAGTGTCTTATTGACTCCCTCTTTTTCTTCAAATGCTTTAATTTGTCTGGAGATCTTATAACATTCTGACATTTTTTTACCAAGCTTTCCTTAATATTATCAGCCTCTCTTCCCAGTCGTGTGATGTCAGCCTATAATAATTGAAATATTCTAGAAACAGCAAAAACACTTTCTTCAGGAATATCATATAGATATTTTTTTAATTTATCTTGATCACATAAAAATGAGATAGAAGTTTCTTCTTTTCCTCTCGTAGAAACATGATCCACCTTCTATTTACATTCCAACCATAATATTTCTTCATAATTGGAAGGGAATGGAGAACCAGACACTACATCTTCATTGTAAATGTGGGAAATATTCAATTGTATCTTCTCTTTCTTTTTTCTATTTTTCACGGTCTTGCTGGGTGTAGACTTATTCTAAAAAATGACTGAGTATTCATCAAGAACGCACTTTATTGTTGAATTTAGGAAAGAAACTCAAATACATTTATGAATATAATTATTGTAATGTATCCAACATACATGAACCATTGTCCTATGATACCACTTTTAGGACCCCAGGACACCCTAAGAGGTGAGGGGTGAATCAGGGTGTGAGCTTTTCCTTTTCAACTGATGGATCTTGTTCTGACATTGGTAGAAACTAGTTAACCTTGTATGATGGATATGATCACCAACCAAACATTCACATGCAATGAGATGACAAAAAACATTTTAATTGGCTCACCACTAAGGGATACGTCCAAGGAGAATATGCAAATAGGTTGTTGGTCATAGCTAATTCTACTATTCATCACAGGTTGTGGATTATAATGGTTCAAGAAATGTTACTTTGTCCCAGGCTCACTGCCTTTACAAACGTTCAGGGATAGCACACTGCATCCCTCGGGTCACTCCTGTTGACTCCCCCTATCTCACTGCCTTTGGTGAAGTCCCACTCAATTTATAAATGTGAAGTCTCATTAATAAATTTTCATTGATGTTTTTGTCCCCTATTCAGCACAAGACAATGCTTGCAACAGAGTCCTAAATTGATGCTCTTTTGTAATCACTCTTCTACTTTAGTGCAATAACTGAATTCACTAAATCTCTTTCTTCTATTCCATTAATTCCTGATACCAACACCTGATTGTATTAGTATACTTCCCTAGTTCTGTGCAGATCTGAGTTTAGTTTCACGTATTGATTTTCTTCTCTTCGCAAAGCACAGTGAGGGTGATAAACACCAGTCGTGTGTGTGTGGTACAACTTCTATTCATAAAACTGAATGGTTCACGATACCTCTTTCTTCGAGAAGCCACATCGAGGGTGCTAATAACCTTTCAAAGGCTAGCGGGACCCCCAATTTGTTTTCCAACCCTTCTAGGTTTCTTGCGCGTAAAATTTATTCCTTGCGTGTAAATACACATTGTGGCACGAAAAATCCTTTTCAAGCAACTCTTTGTTTTCCGCGTAGAACTTATCTTTATCACGCAACACTTTCTTTTTCACGCAACAGTTCTTCTTTTCATGCACAAATATATACTTCAATTTTTCCGTAAGTTAGAGCTTGGGATTTTTCTAAGGGTCATGGTCTCTGAAATAAGAGGGGTTCAACTCGTATTTATAGTTGTTTTTTACCCTACGCATAAAACCCCTTCCTACACGTAAAACTGTCTCTCAGTTATTTATATTATGCACACTTCCTTTTATTTTCGCGCACCACTTGGATTTTTCACACACTTCATGACTTTTCAAGATTTCATCATTTTGAACATGAATCCCTTCTTGCGTGTAAAAAATCAAACCCACATTTTGCGCACAACCAATTTTTCATGCACAAGTTTGATTTTCCGCCCACATGGCATGAAAATATTTGTTTTTTCACGCGCCTCTTTCATTTAACAATTTTTAGTATTTCTGATCAGAGACACTACTTTCATGAAATACTCACCTAGCAATTTTTCGCACAACATTTTCCATGAGCATTTCCATTTTTTCACGCAGAGCTCTGGTTTTTTCCGCACCACTTTTCTTTTTCAAACATTGAAGTGCTGAGCTGAAAACTACAATTGCATGCAAAATCATAAAAAATTTTCCATATTGTGAATTAATCCAATATTTTACTTTGCATAATTTTTTGCACACTTTGCACAATTTTTCGCACACTCCATGCCTTTTCCAATTTTAGCGCTTCTGATCTCAAAACACCACTTGCGCGAAAAACTCATATCCTCTATTTCACGCACGACACAAATATTTTACACACCACATAAATTTTTTGTGCCCCACATTCCTTTTTCATGCACCAACCTTTTCCAAAAAAACATCACTCCATTATCCGATTTTCAGGTTCAAAAATTTTGCAAACACCGAAGAATAGTGCCACATTCAATATATGCTTTGTCCATAACCTTCATGCCACTTTTTTGTGATTTGGATTCTTCAAAAACACTTCTTCTTTCATTAAAAACTCTTCTATCATGATATATATCCTTTGATAGATCAGATTTAGCATCGTCAGATTTTGATACAATGTGAAATGCATGGCCATCTCAGAATTCCAATCCCGTCCACACTCTCTTCTTCTTAAACTATCATACTCTACTTCATGAAAATAATATGATTCTATTGTTCAGGTAGTCTCTTTCATGGTTCTCACGCAATCATGAAGAATTTATTGGTCTTAATCAAATACCCATTAATCTTCAATCATCCTTATATAGATTATACCTCACCATTCTCCACTGTTGTAAACAATGTGTTACCTTTCACACAAGTTCTATGAATTTTTGATCAGTACAACAATCATTTGAATTTCCATTCCTCCATTTCATTGAAGTACTTCTTGATCTCCTTCATTTTGATCTTCACTGACAACTATTGACAAAAGATACAACCTTATACACAAACTGGTCCCTAAAAAGTCCCCCTTTGTATTTTTTTTTTGACTATACCTAAAAAATCTCTTTAAATGAATACATCAATGTTAAAATGATAATATTCTCTCTCATCATTACTTTTTAAACATTCATTTAACATTGTCTCCCCCTTATTGACAAGAAATAAGAAGATAATGGTAGAGAGGGTATCAATATATACATTATCAATGTTTCATCAAACATTTCACTCTAAGTATACTTGAGCAATGTTCGATGTAAAAAACTAGAGTATTTGATTTAGACAACACGACTGTTAATTATTCGCTGGCCATGATACCACATGAGATGATAAATCATCTACTTGTCTTCAAGGGATTCCTACTTTTATTCCAGGATGAGAATAATAAAAGTGATATGAGATTATCCACCTAAAACTCTTTCACTGACTTCAACAAACAGATCAAAAATATTCAAGTGAAATGGGAAGGATAAGTGACCTTGGGGTACTTCCATTCTTCTTATGTCACCGATTAATTTTGTTACTCCCCATTTGTAAAATAATTATTATTTTGAGTATCTAAGGTTGAGAGATGACATATCATTTCCAATGACATGATCATCAAGCAATTTCTAGAGTAATTGAATTTAATACAAACTGAAGTTCATATTGAATGAAATAATAATTCTGGTAGCTTCTTCATTTGTCTCCCTCTCAAGGGAAACACTCCTCATCATCTTCATCAAGCGTGATCCTTCATTTTAATCTTTGAATATAAATTAAATAGTCTTTCAAGGATGGAAAATCCTTCAGCTTAGCTATTAATAGATGACAACATTCACTACTTCTCATGTTATGATAGTATGCTTCACCATCAATTTCATGTATTATTAGGAAAAATACAATAAAAAAATGAATAATGGGATAAGGTGGTTCCGCCTTGAATCATAAATATGAGTTGAATGGTTGAGGTGATTTTCTCAACCATGTTCCTCCATTTACTCTAGTATTCATGGTTTCACATTTGAACATATGTTCTGATATCAGTTGATGTGGAATGGATCTCTTCGCATTCTCTTCTACTTTGTGTAGAGAATTGTTCTGCTTAATAGCCATCCTATATGATACATTCTTACTCTTCTTAAGGACTAATTCTTTCTCTGGTATTAATGTTACGTCCACAAGGTAAAATACAATTAGAGGGTGGTGAAACAGGGTATGATAGATTAAAACAACTGCCCTTAATGATCTTGTCTCACTATTAAGCAAGACTCTCTTCTCTCTCTTTCTTGTAGCACAATATAAACAAAAACTAAATCATGCACAAGACACAACAATTTTTACTTAGTTCACCCTCACTGGGCTATGTCCATGGAGAATACACCGGCGATATGCCTATGTACAAAATCCACTAAAATCACAGTGTTGTTTACAATGTTTGGGATAGAACACTTCTATTCCCAGGCTCACTGCCTTTACAATGTTTAGGGTTATCTCACATCTTTCCCAAGGTCCACTCATTGTTTCCCTCTCTCTTGTTCACTGCCGGTGGAGAGGATCACCTTCTTCCTTTTCCTTTGCTCACTGCTCTATAATAGATCAAGTCACAGTTTATAGACCTATAGGTCTCTTCATTTCACTAATGAATGAATCCTCTGTTGTATATAGATGCACTGTTGAAGTTCAACTTTCACCCATAGATGAATCTCACTTTTCACCAAAGGTATCAGGAAATCTTCCAACTTTCATGCAGGTCTAAAATGACTATCCTGCTTCAACCATACCTGGCGCCCTTCTGAAAGCCCGCACGCATGTTCCGACGTGAAATTTCAAACTGGCGCGCCCGTTCACCTCAACCACTTGTGCGAAACTCCCTTCTTCAACTCCAAACATGTGCGACTCACACCCTTTTACGCCAAAACTAATTTTTGCGTGCAACCAACAACTATCTCTCTTCTTCAAAAACTGGAGGGAAATTGTCACCAAACCACTTGCGCGATGCCCCATTCTTCAACTCTAAACTTAGGTGACTCTCAACCTTTCTCACCCAAACCACTTTAGATGCACAACTATCAATTGGAACTCAACTTCTGAATATCTTTATACTTGGGAGACCACACCACCACTTGCACTACTACTATACCTGCACGACGGGAGCTCTGATTTTCATTAAGTGTTGAACTACCCTATGAAATGAGGAGGGGTCAACTTATATTTATAAGAATTTAGACACCCTGAGCAACGGCGTGCAAGTCTCCTCTCGGTGATAAGTCCAACTGCCCTAGTCCCTGTTTCCCTTTGTCGACGTTCTTGAATCAATCATGGATCGTTAACAACATCCCTTTAACTCGACATGCCTCCATGAAAACCCATTTTTTCAACAAATTTGTTTGTCATGGTTTTCATAGTCAACAAACACAATAAGATGGCCCACTTTGTCAACATACACAATCACCTCAAAAATGATTCAATGATACCTTGAGAGATTTTTTCCGAACAATTAACATTAGACAACCTTTTGAAATGTGACAAGATTTCGTACATTTCTCACACATAAGTTCTTTAACAAATTCGTTTCTATTGGTTTATAACTTCTCATGCACTTCATCTTTATCATGTGATTGTTTTCCTTTACCCATAGAACGATCCATGTATTTTTCATCTTCATGATTCCTCATTCTTTTCAATTATTTTGTCCAGATGACTAACAGTTCTGTTGGAAATTATGTAGTAGGTTTGGATCTTCTACACAGGTTCATCTGACTTTCATTCCTCTTAGTTTCTCTTTTGGATGAATGACCCTTCAATTTCATGGATCTAAAATCCTTGGTCTTCTCAGCTTCTCTGCTTCAGATATTCTTGGGGAAACATGTGTTCATAGTGTTCTTATGATTTCTTCCCACAGTATATGCTTTATACATGGCTGGCATCGAAGGTCTTATTTTCTGATCGACAGTGAATGCATGTTGAGATGGACATGTACATACCTTGTGACCACATTCGTTGCATACATCACAGATGTTAACAAGCATTCCAAATCTGTTTGTGGTAAACAGATTCTTTTGGACATATGGATGTTGCTTCTTATTCTCTGGATTTCTTCCCTTTTGTAGAGCCTTTCTTTGTGTTTTTTCATTTAATGGATTGAACCAACAGTCCAATTCAAAAATCCCAAATCTGTTGCAGCACCAACATTGGCCCACAAATATTTTCTTTTTTATATCTTCTGTATGAGGTTGTTGAGCATTCTTCCTGATTTTTTTACTCTATTGGAGGAACCATATTCCGCATATTTCATCCTATCCAACCTATCCATAGTGGTAGGTTTATTATCCTCACATTTACTCATACATACTTGTTTATAATTATACTTCAAACCTGCACTTTTTATAGAAACATATTTAGAAACAATAGTACATGTTTGTATGGATGGTACCTTCACTTTCTTAGTTGCTTGTGATAGATCAATGTCTGAAGTCATTATCTTCTTATCACTTATTGGAGGTCTTTTGATAGTAGCATCCTACAATCAGCATCGTGTACAAGCAGCAACGGATTCTTGATATGGATAATGAAGAGTTTTCATAATCTTCTTATCACATGTTGTAGGTATTTCATCTTTAGAATCCTCAAATGAACATTGAGTATTAGCATCACCTGTTTCATTCTTTTGTGAAGTATCAATATGTTTCTTCTCAAGATTGGTCAATTGGGCTTCCAATTTTTGACTTTCAATATTGAGGATGATCTTCTGATCTTCAATAATGTTTATCTTTTCTTCACATGTATTCTTCTACATTTCAACATCATCTTCATGCATCTTAACATTGTTTTGTAACATAGAGTCATGTTCCCTAAATCTCTTGGAAGTTTCATCCAAACGAATACTATTGAAATTAGTGCTCTTCTTCAGCTCAGCTTAAAGTGCATGGATATTTTCTTCTAGAGTCTTATTAACTCCATCTTTTTCATAAAAGGTTTTAATTTGTCTGGAGAGCTTATGCCATTCTGACATTTTTTAACCAATCCTTCTTTCATATTATTAGCTTCTCTTCCCAGTCGTGTGATCTCATCCTCCTTACATTGAAATATTATAGAAACAACAACAACTCTTTCTTCAAGAATATCATTTAGATAGGTTTTTAATTTATCCTGATCACATGAAAATGAGATTGAAGTTTCTTACTTTCCTCTCATAGAAACATGAGCCACCTTTTCTTTACATTCCAAGACTAATATTTCTTCATCATTGGAATTGAATGGAGAACCATAAACTTTATCTTTATTGGTTATGATGGACTTCTTCAATTGTCTATTCTATTTATTTTTTCTATTTTTCATGGCCTTGTTGGATGTAGACTTATTCTCAGAAATGGATGAGTCTTCATCCAGACCGCACTTCATTATTTCCTTTAGGAATGAAACTCAAATACTCTTCTGAATAGAATTATTGTAAAGTATCCAACATACATGAACCTTTGTCCTCTGATACCACTTGTAGGACCCTGAGACACCCTAAGAGGGGAGGGGTAAATCAGGGTGTCAACCTTTTCTTTTCAACTGATGGATCTTGTTCCCACATTGGTAGGAACTATTTAACCTTGTGTGATGGATATGATCATAAATCAAACATTCACATGCAAAGACATGACAGAAAACTTTTTAATTGGTTCACCACTAAGGGCTATGTCCAAGGAGCCTAAACCGACAGGTTTTTGGTCAAACCTAATTCCACTATTCTTCAGTGTCTATGGATTATAATGTTTTGGGAATATTCACTCTGTCCTAGGATCACTGCCTTTACAAACGTTCAGGGATTGTACACTGTGTCCCTCGGGTCACTCTTATTGACTCCCCCTGGATCACTTCTGTAACGACCCAACATTTTTCAATTGAGAATTCCCTTATAATATTTATGTCATAAAATAACATGAAAACACAAAAGAATGAACTACTATGTGATAATTGACCTTTAAACATAATTTTGTCACCCCTATGTTGGGAATTTTGAAAATCCGACATACATGATTGTGTTCAAGATGATTTTTGGAGTCTAACGAATCAAAAATAATTTTTAGTGAATAGTGACCTACCCTTATGAATAGTAAAATACACTTATGAATAGTAATATGACCCTTATGAATAGTAAAGCATCCAACATAAGAGTAACATTACATATGAATAATTAAAAAAAAATCAGACATCCTAGAATGTGACAATTTGACCTTGGTAAACGTTTTGGTATTTTGTAAGTCTTAAATAATTAATTATAAATAATTAATTAATTTAAAAGAATATATATTTTCCTAAAGTTTACTAAATCAATGTCTTATAGTTTTTAGATAATTTTATAATACCCTACGTAATTTTTGAAAGCAATATAAAATCAGTTTTAATTTTAAAAACTGTTTTTTATGTAAATTATGATTTTAATTAAATATTAAATTTATAATAATTAGAAAATTATTTATGAAAAATGGAATTCATTTTTGGATTCTACACGTTGAAAAATGGTTGGGGTAATGTTTTGGTATTTTTCTGAGATACTTGAATTTTTTATGAATAGTTGAATCCAATAATTCACAATAAATGCTAAATAATGTATTAATTGAGTCATCGATGATTTTCTGCTGATGTTAGCCCACTTGGTTCGAGATTAAATTATAAAATTACTATTATTGGTCTTTAAAGAATCAGTATTCCTTGTATTATGTGAAATAAATAATCTAATCAATTTTATATTAAGGAAACCCCTCTCCCCTCCACTATAAAAGCCACCCTTCACTCCCTCTTTTCCTCACACCTCTCAAGCTCCAAGAAATTTATAAACTCTGCCCAAAAAGATTCCCTAGTACCCACCCCACATCCAAAAGCTTCTGGTCTCATCAAAATACCAAGACTAGCTTCTTTAAGGAGAATCTCAAGAGGATAATTTAAGAGATAATTTCTCTCCCTCTTCTCCTTTATTTTCCTTTCAAGTTCAAGTACATTTATTGATCACTCCCCACCTATATTCATAAAAATTGTTTTTTAACTCCCTTATTATACATATAATTCAATTATATGATTCTAATGGGATATTATATCACCCCACTCCCTTTCCCTCTTCCTTTTATTTCATTAAAGAGAACGTTGTTCCTGAGGTGTTAATTTATCACCTTCAAAAACGACATGCTCTCTTCTTCCATTTATACCATCAGATCTGGTCATTAAGCCATTTTTATGGTGGGACCATAATATTTATTATGTATTATGTTCTATTTTATGGTCTGTAAATAACCTATGGCCATATTACTAAGTGAAAACTTAAAACAAGTTCGCTGTGATCCAAAAACAGCTCAAATTTTCCCAAATAACCATCATTTAATTATTATCTAATGATTAATCCACATGGATCTAATTTGATTCATTATAATATCATCCAAACTCCTGAAATATAATTAATAATTTATAATATCAGTTCTGGATGTTTACCCATGTTCTACAAAAACATCAATTTAAGAATACAAGTGAACCACTCAAGAAAACCATAAAAATGAACATCCCCGAACAATGTTTTTAAACTCTATAAGTCATCCCAAGGAACATAACATGACATAATGAAACCAGAATGAACCCTATTAATGTATAAAAGGTTCTTTAATTTCTTATTAATGAATATAATTTCATTATACAAGACATTAAAGAGAAGGATGCATTCAGGTACAAGGTAAGGGGAAATCTCGAACCCAATTTTCTTCCTTCGGGTTCTCCCTCTTTCACTCCATTTTTGTATGGTTACTCCTCAAAGATCATTTTTTCATAATTTCCTTTACTTTTCTGGGATATAAATTTTTTTACTGGTTTTTAGGTCCAACAAAATGTTTTCCAAAAGAACTGTTCTTTTAAGAACACCCCTTTTACTTCTCACTCAATGTGAATGGTTCTTGTAACATGTATGTTATTCCCTATTTCTTTTGGGAACCCAAAGCATATGAATATGTTATTTTGAGATGAAACCCTTTCCTTTTCATGGGTTCATTATGTTAATTTATGTTATATTTTCATTGTGGAGATCATGATAAATGATAATGCTATGATGTGATGGGTGCGACGGGAATTATATAGCGTAATATGAATGTTTAAATGTGACGGGTGCGCCCGGAATTTTATAGTGCTTCAATGCATTGGGTAAAGTGATTAATCTCATGAGTAAATTTGAAATGATGTGTGAACAAGATGCTATCTTGGTTCACAATTATGAGTGGTAGTTAACCACTAAGACATGATGTTTCATTTTTATGCATTGCCACATTTCAAGTCTTTTATATATGCTCCACTCATGTTCATGATCTTTTGCCTACGATATGATTATGACCACCCCATGATATGTTGTTCTTATCTATCCTCTTACTTTGCTTCTAGATCACCCCTTTTTATGTATATCCTCAGGTGGCTACATGTACTAAGGAGAGGACAAGTTCCACTAAGTAGCTGGTGAAGAAAAAATTAAATAAATGTTTATAGTTGATGTTGTATTTCTTATGTATGGTCCTAGTTTTCCCATTACACAAAACCGTTGGATCCTCTATGTGTAATAAGATTATTTTTTTATCTTTAAAATGATGTAATAGTAATGTAAGAAAAGGCAGGGTTGTTATATTTGGTATCAGAGGAAAGGTTTAGTTAATTTGGGAATTAGGATTAGTGAACCCTAGAGAAAACCTACAACATGAGACTAAGTACAAATATGCACACAAGAATATTTACCTAGGGATCCCATTTGGAATGTTTTTGGTATAGTGAATAAGTTATTCATGACTTGTTTACTTATGTTTTGTTCTAAACATTTCTATTTTATAAAATGGTGGGAACCATCAGAAATTAGGCCAACAACTCTTGCGAGGGCCAATTCAACGATTGCCCGAACAACATCCCCAATGATTTGGGAGGTGGAGTTCAAAACTTCATGGAGATGTTTACCCAATTATCTCAGGTTATGAATAATTACCATATTAATGTGGAATTCCCTCCTTCACCAAAGAGGGAGCAACTAGATATAGAATGTTTTACGCGGCAATGACCACTGACGTTTTGTGGATCTTCTGATCCACTAGTTGCGGAACAGTGGGTCAACTCCATGGAGAATATCTTTTCTGGGCTTCACTGTTCTGGGATGGTGAAGGTGAATCTAGTCGTTTATCGTCTAGATGGATAAGCCGATCAATGGTGGGCTTTGATTAATAACACCAATCTATGGGAGGAAATTGAAGAGATGGAATGGGAAGACATTAAGATAATGTTTATTAATAAGTACTTCCCATGAAGTCTTCGCACGAATATGGAGAGAGAATTCGTAGAGCTCAAGGAAAAAGAAAGAGATTTTGTCACAACCTATGAAGAAAATTTCACAGGGCTTCCAAGGTACGCATCAAGTTTTGATATCAACAATGATAGAAAAATTGATAGATTCTTTAGTGGATTAAAACCACACCTTCGAAAGGATATTTTAATTCGAGACTTTGGGAGTTATGAAGAATTTGTTCGGTGTGATCTCAATGTGGATATGGAGTTTAGAGAATGGTCCCATGGATATGGGTATATGAAATGAAATATGGAGTTTCAATCTGGTTGATCTAGTGATAATGGTGGGAAGAAAAATCAATGACCCACAAGCCAAAAATGTGGGAAGTTGCATAATGGGAACTGCCACAAAGGGATGGGGAAATGATTCAAGTGTGGGAAAGAAGGACACCATTACAAATAGGGTCTAAAAGGAATGAAAAGGAAGGAGAATGTAGCCGATGAATGGAGAGAACCACTCATGGTTCAATGCTACCACTGTAAGGAGGTAGGGAACTATGCAAACCAGTGCACTAAACCTCGAGATCTCGAGGGTAATCAGCGTCAGCAGACACCAAAGCCAAAGGAACAAGGGAAGTCTTATACCATCACTACTGTGGAGGTGGATCATGATAATTAATTCGTAAAAGGTACAATTCCTATTCGCTAAAGAATGGAAAAAGTCTTATTTGATTCTGGTTCTACACATTCCTTTATATCTTGCAAGTTTGCTATAATTATAGAATCGAAGCCCCGAAACCTTGAAGTAGATATGTCTGTAAAAACACCAAGTGGTTCAATCATTGAAACCCAAGTGTTTGACACTTCTCCTATTGGCGTATGTGGGACGATTCTTCCGGAAAATCTCGTAATACTTACCTTAGTGGAATTCGATGTTATAATGGGAATGGACTGGATCTCGTTATATAGAGCACATATCAACTTTCGGGAAAAGGAAATATCTTTTCAGATTCCGAACCATCCCATGCTCCTTTAAAAATTCAAGTATGATCATGAATCTCCTTTATAAAATCCTTCAATGGTGTGGGTGTTGATCCCCTATGAAGAAGCATACCTCACCCAAATGGTTGAGTCGAATGAAAGTTCCAACCATGAGGAAATTCCCATTGAGAGGGAATATGGCGATGTATTTCTCTAAGAGTTACCCGGAATTCCCCAAGATCGTGAGGTAGAGTTCTCAATTGAACTCATACCTGGAGATACTCCTATCTCGAAGTGCCCCTATAGGATGGGTCCTATCTAACTAGAGGAGTTAAAGAAGCAGCTTCACGAGCATCTAGACAAAGGGTTTATACACCCTAGTGAATCACCTTGGGGTGCACCAGTGCTCTTTGTGAAGAAGAATGATTGAACAATGCGGTTGTGTATCGATTATCAGTATCTCAACAAGCTCACCATAAATAACAAGTATCATCTTCCAAGGATTGATGACTTGTTTGATCAATTAAGAGGAGATCAATAATTCTGAAAGGTTGATCTTAGTTATAGATATCATCAGGTAAAGGTTAAGAAGGAAGATATTCAGAAGACTGCCTTCTGTACAATGTATGGGCCCTATGAGTTTTTGGTGATGCCCTTTGAACTTACTAATGCCTCTGCAATATTCATGGATTTGATGAATAGAGTCTTTAGACATTACCTCGAAAAATTTGTGGTAGTGTTTATCGATGATATTCTCATCTACTCCAAGAGGATGGAGGAACATGAAGAACATCTAAGACTTGTGTTGGAAACATTGAGAAAGGATATGTTGTACACCAAGTTTAGAAAGTGTGACTTTTGGATGAATCAAGTCACGTTCATGGGACATGTGATCACAGGTGAGGGAATTTCTGTGGATCCTTAATAGACAAAGGTGATTGAAGAATGTCCCTGGACCTCTAGTGTCACAGATATCCGTAGTTTTCATGGGTTAGCTGGGTACTACCGATGTTTTGTGAGAAACTTCTCACGATTGTCAACCTCACTAAATAAGTTAACAAGGAAATGGGTAAAGTATGTGAGGATGGAAGAATGTGGGGGAAGCTTCAAGGAGCTAAAGAGAAGGCTGATCACTACACCTGTACTCACACTACCAAAAAGTGGAGAATGTTTTGTGATATATAGTGATGCTTCAAAGAAAGGCTTGGGTTGTGTACTCATGAAATATGATAATGTGATATCCTATGCCTCACGACAGTTGATGTACCATGAGCAGAACTACCCGTCGCATGATCTAGAGCTGGAAGCCGTGATTTTTGGCTTGAAAATCTGGCGGCACTACCTTTATGGAGTGAAATGTGACATATACACCGACCACAAGAGCCTAATGTATATATTCACACAAAAGGAGCTCAACATGCGTCAAAAGAGATGGTTAGAGATAATAAAGGATTACGATTGCTCTATTCACTATCATCCTAGAAAGGCGAACAAGGTAACTGATGCTCTAAGAAGAAAATAACCTGCTACTCTATCCATGTTGTGGATTGAGAAAGACCATATCTTCATGGAGGTGAAAAGGATGGATTTGGGAATCATAAGGGCAGGGGATACATCCTACCTTGCCCAAATGATTGCACAACCATCCATCCAAGAGAATATTAAGGAAGCACAAAGGGATGATGCGGAGATACAAAAGAGGATGAATGTAGTAAAGGAAGGAAAGATGAAAGAGTTCCATATCGATGATGATGGTGTGATTTGGTTTGTAATGCAGCTTCGTGTGACTTCATCATCTGGGATAAAGAAGGGGCTATTGGATAATGCGCATAGGTCAACTTTCTCTATCCATCCTGGGAGTACCAAGATGTATCATGATCTCCGAGAACACTTTTGGTGGGATAACATGAAGAAGGAGATTGCAGAATATATATCAAGGTGCTTGGTATGTCAGTAGGTTAATGTTAAGCGATAAAAGTCCAAAGTTATGATGATCCCATTACCTATACCCATGTGGAAATGGGAAAATGTTACTATGGACTTTGTCACAGGCCTCTCGAAGACGTCAAAGGGAAATAATGCGATATGGGTTGTGGTTGACCGAATCACCAAGACTACCCATTTTATCGCCATTCGGGAAGACCTCTCGCTTGAAAAACATGCAAAGATATATCTGAAGGAAGTGGTGAGACTGCACGGTGTTCCACTCTCAATTATTTCTGACCATGACCCACGGTTCACATCTAAATTCTGGAGGAGCCTTCAACATGCTTTGATTACTGAATTAAATTTCAGCATGACCTATCACCCCCAAACCGATGGCCAGTCTGAAAGGACTATTCAGACGCTTGAAGATATGCTAAGTTCCGGCTCTCTTGAATTCAACGGTGGTTGGGATTTACATCTCCCATTGGTTGAGTTCTCATACAAAAATAGTTTCCACTCGAGTACTCAGATGGCTCCGTATGAAGCTCTTTATGGGAAGCGATGTAGAACTCCAACCTGTTGGGATGAAGTTAGAGAAACAAAGCTAGATGGGCCCGATCTTGTTCAAGAGATGACAGATAAGGTTCAGGACATCCAAAAACACATCAAAGCTTCTCAAAGTCGGCAAAAGATATATGCTGACAATTGTTGAAGGGACTTGGAGTTCGACGTTGGAGATAAAGTCTTCCTTCGTATATCTCCATGGAAGAGAGTCATGCGATTCGAAAAGAAAGGGAAGCTAATCCCAAGGTATATTGGCCCCTTTGAGATCCATGACTGCATAGGATCCATGGCCTATCGTCTTGATATTCCACCGAATATGGCTCAAGTTCAAGATGTGTTTCATGTATCACTACTGAGGAAGTATATACCAGACCCCTCATATGTACTAAACTCAGAGGTGGTGCAGCTGGAAGATGATCTCTCCTATAAGGAGCAGCCAGTAATGATTTTGGACCGAAGTGATAAGGTTCTATGCAACAAGACAACCCATATTGTCAAAGTGTTGTGGAGGAACCATTAATTTGAGGAAGAAACATGGGAACCAGAATAGGCAATGATGGAGAAGTACCCTCAAGTTTTTGTGTAAAGTGAAATTTTGGGGGTGAAATTTCATAGGGGGGATGAATGTAACGACCCAAAGTTCTTCAATGGGAAATTACCTTATTATATTTATGTCATAAAATAACATGAAAACACAAAATAATGAACTACTAAGTGATAAGTGACCTTTAAACAAAATTTTGTCGCCCCTATGATTGGAATTTTGAAAATCTGACAAACACGGTTGTGTTCAAGATGATGTTTGGAGTCTAATGAAACAAAAATAATTTTTTGTGAATAGTGAACTACCCTTATGAATAGTAACATTCCCTTATGAATAGTAATATGACCCTTATAAGTAGTAAATTATCCAACATAATAATAAAATTACAGATGAATAATTAAATAAAATTTAGACATCTTAGAAAGTGACAATTTGACCTTGGTAAGCATTTTGGTATTTTCTAAGTCATAATTAATTAATTAATTAATTTAACAGAATATTTATTTCCCTAAAACTTATTGAATCAATGTCTTGTAGTTTTTAGATAATTTTATAAGACCCTACATAATTTTTGATAGCATTATAAAATCAGTTTTAATTTATAAAACTCTTTTTTAAGTGAATTATGATTTTAATTAAATATTAAATTAATAATATTTGGAAAATTATTTTTGAAAAATGGGCTTCATTTTTGGATTCTACACATCGAAAAATGGTTGGGGAAATTTTTTGGTATTTTTCTGAGATACTTGAATTTTTGATGAATAGTTGAATATGATAATTCACAATAAATGATAAATAATGTAATAATTGAGTCATCGATGATTTTCTGCTGATGTAAGCCCACTAGGTTCAGGATTACATTATAAAATTAATATTATTTGTTGTTCAAGACTCACTATTCCTTGTCTTAGGAGAAATTAATAAACTAATCTATTTTATATTAAGGAAACCCATCTCCCCTCCAGTATAAAAGCCACCCTTCAGTCCCTCTTTTCCTCACACCTCTAAAGCTCCAAGCCTTCTCTAAACTCTGCCCAAAAACCTTCCCCATCTCCTCCCCCACGTCCAAAATCTACTGGTCTCATCAAAATACCAAGACTAGATCTCGTAAATAGGATCTCAAGAGTAAGATTTAAGAGGTATTTTCTCTCCCTCTTCTCCTTTATTTTCCTTTCAAGTTCAAGTTCATTTCTTGATCTCTCCCCATCTATATTCATCCAAATTGTTTTGAAACTCCATTATTATACATATAATGTAATTTTACGATTATAATGGGATATTATATCACCCCACACCCTTTCCCTCTTCCTTTTATTTCATTAAAGTGAACGTTGTTCATGAGGTGTTAATTTATCACCTTCAAAAATGACATGCTCTCTTCTTCCATTTCTACCTTAAGATATGGTCATGAAACCATTTTTATGGTGGAACCAGAATATTTTATATTTATTATGTTCTATTTTATGTTCTGAAAATAATATATGACCATATTACTTAGTGAAAAGTTAAAACAAGTTCGTTGTGATCCAAAAACCACTCAAATTAACCCAAATAACCATCATTTAATTCTTATTTGATGATTCATCCACAAGGATCTAATTTGATTCATTATAAGATCATACAAACTCCTGAAATATAATTAATAACATTTAATATCAGTTCTGGATGTTTACCCATGTTCTACCAAAACATCAATTTAAGAATACAAGTGAACCACTCAAGAAAACCACAAAAATGAACATCCTCAAACAATGTTTTTAAAGTATATAAGTCATCCAAAGGAACATAATATGACACAATGAAACCAGAATGAACCCTATTAATCTATAAAAGGTTCTGGAATTTCTAATTAATGAATATAATGTCATTATATAGGATATTAAAGAGAAGGTGGCATTCGGGTACAAGGTAAGGGGAAATCTCGAACCCAATATTCATCCTTCGGGTTCTCCCTCTTTCACTCAATTTTTGATATGGTTACTCCTCAAAGATCATTTTTTCATCATTTACTTTACTTTTATAGGATATACATGTTTGTCACTGGGTTTTATTACAACAAAATGTTTTCCAAAATAACTCTTCTTTTAAGAACGCCCCTTTTACTTCTCACTCAAAGTGAACGGTACTTGTAACATGTATGTTATTCCCTCTATCTTTTGGGAACCCAAATATTATGAATATGTTATTATGAGATGAAACCCATTACTTTTCATGGGTTCATTATTTTAATTTATGTTATATGATCATTGTGGAAATCATGATAAATGATAATGTTATGATGTGACGGGTGTGCCCGGAATTATACAGCGCTCCAATGCATTGGGTAAAGTGATAAATCTCATGAGTAAATGTGAAATGATATGTGAACAGGATTCTATCTTGGTTCAAAATTATGTGTGGTAGTTAACCACTATGACATTTTTCTTCATTTTTATTCATTTCCATATTTCAGGTCTTTTATTTATGCTCCTCTCATGTTCATGATCTTTTGCCTATGATATGATTATGCTCACCCCATGCTATGTTGTTCTTATTAATCCTCTTACTGGGCTACTATCTCACCCCATTTGATGTATATCCTCAGGTGGATACATGTACTAAAGAGAGGACAAGTTCCACTAAGAATCTAGTGAAGAATAAATTCAATAAATGTTTATAGTTGATGTTGTATTTATTATGTATGGTCCTACTTTTCCCAAGACACTAAACCTTTGGATCCTCTATGTGTAATACTATTATGTTGTTTATCATTAAAATGATGTAATAGTAATGTAAGACAAGTCAGGGTCGTTATAAATACCTTTGGTGAAGTCCCACTCAGCTTATAGATGTGAAGGTCTCTTTAATAGATTTTCATTGAATTATTTTTCACCTATTAAGCATGAGAAATTTCTTGAATCAAAGTCATGAATTGATGACCTTTTTTATTCACTCTTATACTTTAGGGAAATAAATGAATGCACTAAATCACATTCATATATTCCTTTAATTCCCGATACCAACACTTGATTGTATCGGTATACTTCCCTCGTTTTGTGTAGATCTGAGTTTAGTTGCTTGTATTGTTGTTCTTCTCTTCGCAAAGCACAACGAGGGTGTCAAACACTAGTCATGTGTGTGTGGTACTTCTTCTTTAAATAAAAACGAATGATTCACGGTACTTCTTTCTTTTTGAATCCACTTTTAGGGTGCTAAGAACCTGTCAAAGGATTGCGGGACACCCATATTTCATTCCCACCCATCTAGGTGTCTTGCGCATAATATATATTCCTTGCGCGTAAAAACACCTTGTGGCACGAATAATCATCTTCACAAAAATCTTCTTTTTTCCGCACAGAACTTCTCTTTTTGGCCCAACACTTTATTTTTCCGAAAACACTTCTTTTTTTCACGCACAACTCTATAGTTAAAATTTTCCACACATCAGAGCTCGGGATTTGTCTAAAGGTCGATCACTCTGAAATGAGATGGGTTCAACTCGTATTTATAGGCATTTTTGACCCAGCGCGTAAAACCCCTTCTTGTGCGTAAAACTGTCTATGATTTCTTTATATTGTGAAAAACTTCCTTTTATTTTTGTGTACCACTGGGATTTTTCACACACCTCGTGACTTTACAAGTTTTCATCATTCTAAACACGAAGCCTTTCTTGTATGTAAAACATCAAACCCACATTTTGAGCACAACTAATTTTTTGCGCACATGTTCGATTTTACGCGCACATGGAGCGAACATCTTCATTTTTTCACGCGCCTCTTTCCTTTTTCAATTTTTAGTATTCACGATCAAAGACACTTCTTGCGTGAAAAACTCACCCAGCTGTTTTGCGCGCAATATTTTACCGCCCACATTTCCATTTTTTCGCACACAGCTCTGGTTTTTCACGCACCTCTTCTCTTTTTCAAATATTGAAGTGCTAAGCTGAAAACTCCAATTGCGTGTAAAATTAAAAATAGTGATCCATATTTCCTAAAAATCAAATCTTTTACTTTGCCTAATTATTTGTTCACTTTGCCCAATTTTTCGCGCACTCCATGCCTTTTAAAAATTTTGATCTTCTGATCTCGAAACACCTCTTGTGAGAAAAACTACAGTCCTCTATTTCGCACACCATGGAAATATTTCTGGAACCACATAAATATTTTGTGCACCACATTATTTTTTCATGCACCTCCCTTTTACAAAAACACATCTCTCTATTATTCTATTTTCCGGTCCAAAAATTTGGCAAACACAGAAGAATAATGCCACCCTCAATATATGCTTCATCCATAACCTTCATGCCTCTTATCTGTGATTTGGGTTCTTCAGAAACTCTTCTTCTTTCATTAAACATTCCACTGTTATGATATATATCCTTTGATAGATCAGATTTAGCATCATCATATTTTGATACAATGTGAAATGCATGGTTATCTCAGAATGCCAAGACCTTAAACACTCTCTTCTTCTTCAACCGTCATTCTCTACATCATTAAAATCATATGATTATATTTTTCAATTAGGCTCTTGCATGGTTCTCTTGCAATCATGAAGAATTGCATGGTCTTCCGCAAATCCCCATTCTTCTTCAATCATCCTTATTTGGATTATACCTCACCATTATCCACTATTGTAAACAACATGTAAACTTTAACACAAGTTCGTTGAATTTATGATCATTACAACAATCATCTAAATTCCCATTCCTCCATTTCATTGGAGTACTTGTTGATCTCCTTCATTTTTATCTTCATTGACAACTATTGAGAAAAAATACAACCTTATACACAATGTGGTCCCAACACCTATTACAAATGAGTAACCCTAAAGAGGACTTTTGGTATTATAGTAGGATTCAATGTAACTAAATCATTATATTGGAGAGTGAAACAATAGAATCTAGGGTATGATGGCTGGATGTCTTGAAACCTATATAGAGTTGGGGTGTATAGCATAGTGAAATACAACAATAGATCTATCAGAGTAGTAGGAGAAGATATCAATTGTGTAATTGATCGATAGTGAAACAGATAAGTATTAATAGTGTGGAATGAGATGTAGGAGGTGGAGAGGCTGTGACATATCCATGTCAGCAGAGAGGTCGGATGGATGCATCTAAGCTTCATTATAGGAGCAAGATCACAAAATGTTGATATGAAGAGGCTAGGGACCAATCACAAAGAATGTAAATCCTCAAAGAGGAGAAGGGAACTACAAAAATAGGGAATAGGGATTGATCATTATGAGGGTTTTGTCTTTATTTTAAAAAAAAAATGGAACTGGGTAACCTACTACCAATGTTTTAATAAATTATGGTAATAAATGAATGAAAATATTATATTTATCTATTTTTTATGAGTGTGGTTTTCGGTTGGATCACGAATCCCAATGTAGGATGTGTGACACTTGGGATGAGTTATTTGAATCTTATAGTATCTAGTGAGTTGTACATGAATCATCAAAGTGGCATACTAAAGGCATGATACACATGGGAATTGGAGGACTTGTTTGACATGATGCCTCATCATAATCCAGATTAATTGAAGTAACATATAATATAAATGATATTTTGTTGAATATATTATATGGTTTTGACTATATTAATATGGATACAAGGGACTTTGTTGACCTATTTCAGTGTAAATTCTAGTACCCCATAGGGAAATGGTTTTCAAGATGTGTTGTTTTTTAGAACAACCGTGTTTTAAAAATAAACCCCATTTTTAAGGGAAACTCATGCGAGGGTGTGCGATGTTTGGTGGTGGTTATGTAAAATGATTTTATTTGAAATGCCTCATAGATTTTATGATTTAGAAATGGATTGTGTTTTTTGAGTTTTTAGGAAAAAATGATAATGGATTTTGAACATTAGTTTCAAATGAAATTGGAAAATGGGAATGGTTTTTGTAATGTGACCAGCTTGGCTAGAGATTTTTCATATTTGATTTTTTGGCAAAAGTCCCTAGATGAAGAGGGGGTTTTGGTAAAATAATGATTATTTTGGTTCATGTAATATTATTTTTCATTGATTTTAAAATAAGTGATAGGTGACTATGCACACCGATCTTTTAGGATTTTGGGTGTTTATTGGGGTTACATAGATTTGGAATTTTGTGTCTCAATAATGCACTGGGTATTTAAAAAAACATTGAGTTCCACTAGTGTGTTGATTTTGTATAGTGTTGTTTGAAAAGATAAATAGGTTCCTATGTAGACTATTTTTCAAGATTTCAGTGATTAAAAATAGATTATTGGGGTCCCCTGTCCATTTGGATTTTGTCTCATATTTGTTTTAGACAATATGCATGTGGAGAGATCCTGATATATATTTCAAGATTATAGGTGTTTAATGCGGTGCTAAAGTAGCTAGATATGATTTTATCATGTTTGGGGATAGGATATGTGACATGTTTTTAAAAGTTCTTTTAGTGATTTACCATGTTAGATAATGTCATTCATGTTTCTATGGATGATTACCGTGGTGTTGAGTTACACTAGTCACAATCATCCATTAATATTTGAGTCTTATGCTGGGGACCACCATACATGTTTGGATGAATCGGCTATTGGATGATTAATTTTGGGGAATTAAAAAATGTGTTTGGGAACCGTCTTAGCATTTGGTGATGGAAATAAGTAATATTATTTGAAAAAATTTAAACAATGATAAGGATAATCTTTTGGTTGGTAACATCAATAAGTTGTCGGTATGTCTCCCATGTGTCAAAAGGGTTTCTGGTGTAGTGAAATAGTTCAATGAATTGTTTAAGAGAAAAAATAATTCTAGTGAGTAGATAGACTTAACTAGGGTTTTATAAGTGGAGTTGGTTAGATTTAGTGTAGGGTCATTGAACTTAGCATGGGGTAGCATGATATCAGATTGATTTGATTCATAGGAGCAATGTTGAAAAAGGTGGATAGATATGATTAATGTGGTCATTTTCAAGACTAATTGGAGAAATATGTAGAGTGTCAGCACTGGGCCTTAGTGTGGGTTCTCAGGTAACATGGCAAAACCTCATGGACTTTAGGAATTGCATTTTCCTAAGGTGGGGATCTGTTAATGGTGGAGGGATGGATCTTTCGAGAAATGTATTATTGGAAAATATATCCTGGGTTTTTTCTGGAATATAGATGTTGTGATTTGGAAACTATGTTGAGAGTGTCATTCAAATTACAATTTATCTGGTTTTGATATCAGGTCAGGGGGTTTAGTGGACAACTAGTGTAAAGAAATATGGTTTATATTTTTGTAGTGAAATAATATTGGGTTTTGAATATTAAATAAATATAATTCTTGTTATTTTAAGACTAAGGTATATTGGGGTTTATGTTATGAGAAATACCATAGCTTCTCAGGGATTAAAATCATTATGGTGGGGACTTTTTAATGTTCATTATCAATGAATGTTGGAAATTCCAAGGGAAATTTGGAAATTTCATTAGTGGAAAATGCACTTTTACAATGAGTATTCTGAATGAGAATCTGGGCATATGATCATATCAAATACATGTTTTCATACATGTAATGAGGATAGTAAGAGATTTAAGTTTCCTCAGAGAGCATCAGTGTAGGTTCAGGGTTTACCAACAACTGAATTTCAAGAGCCTGTTACCATTGAGAAGCTGATGGGATGGACAATGGCCTAAGACCCTACCTAGAGCTACTAACTTGGTGATGAGTCTCTACTTGCAAGTTAGTGGGCATGTTTTTTTGGATTTTTTAATTTTGGGGGTGGGATATTTTTATGTTTAGGAGGAATCAGGAGTTTAGGGATTTATGGATTAGGGTGAGTCTATTACATCCATAATTCTATCCCTTATTCCTATTTTTCAATCTACATGGTGAAGAAATTATTTTGGTGCATCCAGATGGTTTATTTAGAGTATGGTAACCATTTTTCACTATTTTATCATTTTTCATCACATCTGTTTAATTTTAGGGGATTTTAGATTAGGATTTTGTATTGACTCTTCTAATGAATGGTCTAATTAAACACTAATGATGGGAATTTTATATATACCTCATAAATAACATCCCAAGATTCTATAAATAATCAATCATTCATTGTATTCTGTAAGTTAGGTCATTATCATGATTTGTTTATGTTTTTGTTGGTCGGAGTGGACACTCAAGAGGGGGGTGAATTGAGTTCCAATTAAAATTTCTGTTAAAAACAATTTCTATTAAAATCCCCCAATTTCAAAAACAAATTAAACTGTAGTGAATTTATATAGATTATAAAGGTTCAATTAGTTTCTCAAAGATTGATTAGTTCTCAGTTAACTTAACCTTATGATTAAATTAACTTTTGAAACTAACTTACTGATTTATAATAAATATAAACACTTGCGAGTTTAATTATCAAAGTATCTTTGAAGATAGATTATATTTCAAAGTAATAGCAGCGGAATATGAAATAAATATGTATAGTATAGATATAGAGTATAACTACAAACACAGAGAATTAACCAAGAGGTTCAGTCTCAAGCCGAGACTTAGTCCTCTCAAAAGTTTATATAAAAATGATCCACACCCTGGATCGGGGTCAACAACAGTGAACACACTGTCCAGGTCACAAGACCTCTACCACAGTTCTACGTGGGAACAAACAACAGCAGCCAGCTGTCCAGGTCACAAGACCTCTACCACTATTCACAGTGGGAAATGAAGTGTAAAAAGGTTTGCAGAGGATTTACAGATCCTCCAGTGAAAGTACAGGAGTAAGTGTGTGTGTTTAATACAGCAGATAACACACACTGCTCAAAATGTAGAATAAATAAATCACAGAGAAGAGATGTAGAGTTTAGAAATGGCTCTAGTGATTTCAGTGTAGCACTGGACTCGTTTTGGAAATGATCAGAAGTGATTCTGAGTCCTCTTCTCGATTTTGTTTGAGAAGCAGAGTGTCGTATGCTTCAGGTTCACAGGCAGTGAGATCTAGTCAATGAAGCTCTTCGATATTCTTTTGTATGCACACCACTCTTCTTGAGTAGGCTTGATTGTATATATGATTCTGTCTTGCTTTGGTTCTTCTTGTATGCACAGAGCTCTTCTTGAGTATATCGTATGCTACCTTGTCTCTATGTGTGTTGTCTCTATATATCCTCTTCAGCAGAGTCTTCTTGTATTTATGTCACGTGCTCCGTAGGACAGAAAAGGTTTCCTTTCCGCAGGTACGAGGTACGGTTTCCTGACACCCGACAACATTTATTAATTAATTGTCAGGGTATTAAAATATAACTAATATGACCGTTGGTTAGAATAAATAAAGATAAAGATAAAGAAATTCAAATGGTTGTTTATGACTGTTCAAGTGATCGGTAGGTCATCAGCATTATAGTAATGATCGGTGACTCAGATAGATCAGCATCGGTCTGTCATCTGATCGGTGAGTCATTTTGATCAGCATCAGTCTGTCATCTGATCGGTGAGTCATTTGATCAGCATCGGTCCGTCATCTGATCGGTGAGTCATTTTGATCAGCATCGGTCTGATTTGCATCGGTGACTTATTTGTATCGGTGACTCATTTGCATCGGTGAGTCCTTGGATCGGTGACTCATTTGCATCGGTGACTCATTTGCATCGGTGAGTCATCTGCATCAGTGACTCATTTGCATCGGTGAGTCATCTGCATTAGTGAGTCCTTGGATTGGTGAGTCTGATGGATCGGTGCGTCTGATGGATCGGTGCGTCTGATGGATCGGTGCGTCTGATGGATCGGTGGGTCTGATGGATCGGTGAGTCTGATGGATCGGTGCGTCTGATGGATCGGTGAGTCTAATGGATCGGTGCGTCTGATGGATCGGTGTGTCTGATGGATCGGTGCGTCTGATGGATCGGTGCGTCTGATGGATCGGTGCGTCTGATGGATCGGTGAGTCTGATGGATCAGTGCGTCTGATGGATCAGTGAGTCTGATGGATCGGTGCGTCTGATGGATCAGTGAGTCTGATGGATCGGTGCGTCTGATGGATCAGTGAGTCTGATGGATCCAGAAAACTTCCAAAGTACTTTGTAAGTTAATAAGCATAGATAAAAACATGATAACAGATTCATTCATAGATTGGAATTATGTTTATGAGACATCAAACCAGATTAAGCATTAATGAGTTGTGATGATTTGTGATTATTAAAACATCAGTTATAAACATGAAATCAGCAATCTTCCAGAGGGCTCAACAATCTCCCCCTTTTTGATAATCACAAATTTTCATATATATATATAAAAAATCATCAATCAATAATAGAAAACATAATGAGAATAAAAGTAATGAGATATAAATCTCCCTCTTAATTTAACATTCCCATATATATAGTATTCAGATTTCTCCCCCTGAGATATTGATCTCCCATTATATATATCTCTCCCATAATATATATATGTCTCCCATTATATATATCTCTCTCCCCCTATATATATCTTTCTCCCCCTATATATATACTTTCTCCCATTATATATATCTTTCTCATAATATATATATGTCTCCCATTATATATATCTCTCTCCCCCTATATATATCTTTCTCATAATATATATCTGTCTCCCATTATATATATCTCTCTCCCCCTATATATATCTTTCTCCCCCTATATATATACTTTCTACCATTATATATATCTTTCTCCCCCTTTGGGATAATCAAAAAGGAGGGAAAATAGATAAGGGAAAAAGAGAAGCAGGGTGCAGAGAGGATAGAGATAAAACAAAGGAAAAAAGAATAGTAGATAAAGTCACAGAAGCGAATAAACAATACATAGATCACCCTATCAAAAACAATACATGGCTATTTGTTGGGATACAAAGGGGCTTTCCCTTTATCCTTTGGATCAATGGTAGGTAAGGTAGAAGGCTTGGAGGCAGGCTGTGGTTCACGGAGCTGAAGTGGCGGTAGAACAACTCTGGCAGGTGCAGTTTGAGGTGTCACAGAGAGTTGTTGAGAAGGAGCAGGAGCTGGTTGAGAAGCTCTCGGAGAGACTGGTCGCAACTGAGGTAGAGCTTGGGCAACAGACAGCTGATTTGGAGCGACATCAGAGGCATTGAGAGGTTCAGAAGTAGGAAGTACTATTGCAGTGGCCTGTGAATCCAAGTAAGGTTTCAACAGATGAATGAAGTCCTGAATGACTTCTGCTCCATACTTCATAGCTTTTTCAAAATCATCTTTATTCTCCATGAACTGTGCCAAGGAAGGGACAAAATCTTGCAATTGGCGAACCTGAGTTTTGAAGGCCTGAGTGACAGGAGGTAATTTCAGATTTTTTGTCAAGACTTTGAAGTTGGAAGCCATCTCATGCTTTGTATAAATCTTGGAAAAGTAAGCATCAACTTTTGCTTTGATCTCTTGCAGAGCTTTCTTAGCATCTGCTGAATATACCAATGTCATCTTATGACTGAGATCACAGACTTCTTGCATCTTCTTCAAGGATTCTAAATCAAGAATATTTCTAACAGCAGCTAACTCATCATGCAAAACTCCTCTTAGAGCTTCTAGCTCACTAGTAGTGATCTTGGTGACCTTGGCTGTACTGGCTTGGCCGACTATGTGAGTTAGTTCAGCATTCAACTTCTTCAGGTCAGACTTGTTGAGATGTTCAATCAGATTTCTCAAAACTTCCATCATACCAGAGATGGTTGATCTGAACTCATTTTATAGAGAAACTAAGCTAACTTGGAGATCCTTCAAAGTTTGGTTCAAAGAGGCTATGTGCGTACCAACAAATTCACCAGTAGCAGTCAAGTCTGGCTTGAGAACATCTGAGACTGCTGTTGAAAAAGCTTTCAAGGAATTTTCAGAAACATGCAAAGATACTTGATGAAGGGCAATGGAAAGTTCTTCTCTGAAAATGTCTCTCACAGTGGTTAGCAATTCACTCTTAAACTTATCAAGGTCAGCTCGAGAGATTTCAGAACCAGGTAAATTTACATTTACAGGATCAACAGCAGGAATAGACCTTGCTTCTTTTGGAAGGTTCCTTTTCACAGCTACAGCAGATTCTGGCAATTCTTCTTCTTCTTCAGAATATTCTAAGCCCAACACAGCATAACCAGGGTAGTCATCCCAAACAGCAGCACACAGAGTGTAGTTGGGTTTTTTATAGCTTGCTGTTCCACTGATTTTTGATGATTCAGCCTTGCCACTGATATGGATTTCTTGTACTGACTAAGGTTGTTCTACTTGATCTTCAGCAAGACCATCCATCGGTCTGTTAACACCATCAACAGCAGCTTCAACATCATCAACATCATCATCATCACCATCATGATTATCATCAGCATCACCTTGCTCATTATGACTCTGCTCAGAGGCTTCACTGTGGTATTCTTCAGTATCAGAATCTTCTTCATCATCAAGAATAGGTTCTGACTCTGGTAGGGTTAAGGGTGGACTAGCAGGTCCAAATTCTATTCTTTTCTTGGGAGTAGCAGTGTCAGGATCACTCCTATCATCAGGAGAAGACACACTTCCTTCTTCAGTTGCAGCTTCTTCTTGCTCATCATCATCAGAATAGACTGGTTCCTCATCTGGTTTTAATCCCGGATCTCTCAAATCCTTTGGCCTCTTGCCATGATCTATGGGATTGTAGGCTTCATACAACTTATCTTCATATGCAACCCAGCACTTCTTCCATGGATTCCAATTGATTTTCATCCTCTTGTAGATCTCTTTGTTGAGACAGAAGGTACGCTCTGTTTCAATAGCTTCATCGTCTTCATCAACACATTCCAGATTCTGGAGCATAGTAGATATCATTTTTGAATAAAACAACGCTGTGGCTTTCTTGGAAGGTTTCAGCATACTAGCTATGTGGACCATCACATATGTACACAGGTTTATTTTTTCATGGGTTTTGAGCAGAAACAACAGAAAAACATCTTGAAACTTAACAGCAGCAAAATCTCCTCTTCGAGGGCAAAGTTGGTGCTGAATAAACTTGAATAGGAGTCTGCTTTCACCATCTAATTCTGAAGCTGTGATTCTCCTCGATTCTCTGTTTCCAGTCAGAAGCTCTAGTGCTAGATCATAAGAAAAATAGTCAGTGATTGGAGGTATATTGGCAGCATAGTCCTCATATCAACCTTCATGAGGTACATTTAAACATTCAGCCCACTGCTTAGATGAGAAAGATATTTTCTTTCCTTTTACAACAGATGACATCCTAGCAGCTTCCACACCATCAAGAGTGACATCCAGGTTCATGTAGAACTCATGTACTAGCTTTGGATAATCTATTCGGGTGTTGTCTGAAAACCAGTCTATCCATCCTTGCGATTTAAGAACTTGTAGAAACAGTGACTTACTTGACAGAAGCCACGCAGAGTTTACTTCTTTTTCAATAGCAACAATCCGAGTTTCCAGGTTCGGATTTACTGAACGTTGATAGGTACTGCTCGACTCGCCTCGAGCACGCTTTGAAGGTACAGGGCTATCTGGTCCTTTGCTTGGTCTCTTTTTCTTAGTCATTTGAAGATTCAGAGAAGGCAGGAGTTCGAAGGTTCGAAGGTTCAAAGTAGAGGAGAAGAGATGTTGAGAGGTTCGGCGGGAAATGAAAGGTCAAGGGTTTAAGGAAGATAAATAGCCGCGTATCAATTATTTTATCATTTAGGGTTTCCATAAAATGTAATTTACTAATTAATAAAAATTAATTAAAAAAAATCGGTTTGACAGAACAGTGTGACAGATCGGTTTCACAGATCGGTTTCACATATCAGTTTCACAGATCAGTTTCACATATCAGTTTCACAGATCGGTTTCACAGATCAGTTTCACAGATCAGTTTCACAGATCGGTTTCACAGATCGGTTTCACAGATCAGTTTCACAGATCGGTTTCACAGATCAGTTTCACAGATCGGTTTCACATATCAGTTTCACAGATCCGTTTCACAGATCAGTTTCACAGATCAGTTTCACAGATCAGTTTCACAGATCAGTTTCACAGATCAATTTCACAGATCAATTTCACAGATCAATCATACACAACTCTTGTTTAATAAATTTCATTCTTTCAGAGCATAAGGGCTTTGTGAAGATATCAGCTAATTGATTTTCAGAACTAACAAATTCTAGAGAAATATCACCTTTCTGATAATGATCTCTTAGAAAGTGATGTCTGACATCAATGTGCTTAGTTCTAGAGTGAGACACAGGGTTCATAGAGATGTTTATTGCACTGGTGTTATCACAGTTGATTGAAACATGTTTAAAAACAAATCCATTATCCAAAAGAGTGTGTTTCATCCACAAAATTTGTGCACAGCAACTACCAGCAGCTATGTATTCTGCCTCGGCAGTAGACAATGCAACTGAATTCTGTTTCTTACTACACCATGATACTAGGGATTTTCCAAGCAAATGACATGTTCCAGATGTGCTCTTCCTATCTAACTTACAACCAGCAAAGTCAGCATCTGAATAGCTAGTTAGATTAAATGATTGTCCTTTTGGATAAAACAAACCTAAATTTATAGTATACTTAAGATACTTAAAGATCCGTTTAACAGCTAATAAATGTGATTCTTTAGGATTAGCTTGAAATCTATCACACATACATACACTAAACATAATATCTGGTCGACTAGCAGTAAGATAAAGTAAGCTTCCAATCATACCTCTGTAATTGGTTTGATCAACTGGTTTCCCAGTTTCATCAACATCCAGTTTACAGGTAGTACTCATAGGTGTATCACTTTCCTTAATACTATCCAATCCAAAACGTTTTAAAATATCCTTTTTATATTTACTTTGATTTAAAATAATGCCATCTTCATTTTGAAAGATTTGAAATCCAAGAAAATACTTAAGCTCTCCCATTAGGCTCATTTCAAATTCATTTTGCATAACCTTTGAAAAATCAGTACATAAGGAATTTTTAGATGATCCAAAAATAATATCATCAACATAGATTTGTACTATTAATACATCTTTTTAAATCCTTTTTATAAAAAGAGTGGGATCAGCTACTCCTTTTGTAAATCCTTTGGAGATAAGAAAGTTTGAAAGCCTTTCATACCAAGCTCTTGGAGCTTGTTTTAAACCATATAAAGCTTTAGAAAGTTTAAAAACATGATTTGGAAAATGAGGATTTAAAAAACCAGGTGGTTGTTCTACAAAAACATCTTCAATAATAACACCATTTAAAAAAGCACTTTTGACATCCATTTGATATAACTTGAAATTCAGATGTGATGCATATGCAAGTAAGATTCTAATAGCTTCTAATCTAGCTACAGGTGCAAAGGATTCCTCATAGTCAATTCCTTCTTCTTGATTGTAACCTTGTGCAACTAGCCTAGCTTTATTTCTAATGATGTTTCCAGATTCATCAACTTTGTTTCTGAACACCCATTTTGTGCCTATGGTCAAAGTGTCCTTAGGTCTTTCTACTAATTTCCAGACTTTGTTTCTTTCAAATTGATTTAGTTCTTCATGCATAGCCATTACCCAGAATTCATCATTGATAGCATCATTGATATTTTTGGGTTCTAGCTGTGAAAGAAGAGCTTGATGTTCAACCTGATTTCTTAGAGAAGCTCTAGTCTGTGTTCCTCTATCCAGATTTCCTACAACAGCATCTATAGGATGGTTCTTTAGAGTCCTAGAAGGTCTTGAAAAGATAGGGCTAGAGATTTTGAACTTTCCTACTGATTGAGGTTCAACAGAAGCAGGTTCGGGAGAATTTCCAGAGCTGGATGTTTTAACTATAGGTCCATTGTCTTTATCATTGAGATTCAAACTAGAGAGATCATCTTCAAGAGAGATTTTAGGTTCATGTGGATCAGTTTCATCAAATTTGATGTGAACAGATTCTTCCACACATTTGGTTCTTTTATTGAGAACTCTATAGGCATTACTAGAGATAGAGTAACCTAGGAAAATTCCTTCATCACTCTTGGATGCAAATTTGTCAAGATTGTCTTTAGTATTGAGAATAAAGACTTTGCAGCCAAAAACTTTGAAAAAGTTAACCTTGGGTTTCCTATTGTTCCACAACTCATAAGGAGTTTTCTTAAGAACTAGTCTAATTAGGACTCTATTAATGACATAACAAGCTGTATTTACAGCTTCATCCCAAAAGTAAATAGGCAGTTCATATTCATTGAGCATGGTTCTAGCTATTTCTTGAAGGGTTCGGTTTCTCCTTTCTACTACACCATTTTGTTGGGGTGTCCTAGGGGCAGAGAAATTGTGACTATAGCCATTGTGTGAGAAGTAAGAATCAAACTCATGATTTTCAAACTCACGACCATGATCACTTCTCAGGGTCTTAATCTTAAGTCCACTAAGATTCTCTACAGACTTGGAGTATTTAATAAAGTAAGAACAAGCTTCACTTTTGTGAGCTAGAAAGTATACCCAAGTATATCTAGAAAAGTCATCTACAAGAACATAGACATAATGCTTCCCATTTAGACTAGAAACTCTTGATGGTCCAAACAAATCCATGTGAACCAATTCAAGTGGTTGAGAAGTTGAAACTTCTTTCTTTGATTTAAAAGAAACTTTATGTTGCTTTCCCTTTTGACAGGGATTACAAACTTTGTCTGCTGGAAATTCAAGTTTGGGTAAGTCTCTAACTAAGTTCTTCCTAGAAAGTTTTCTAAGTGAGTGCACATTGCAGTGTCCTAATCTTCTGTGCCAAAGCCAAGACTCTTTGTGAAAAGCATTTAAACAAGGAATGTTCTGCTTAGCCAAAGAATTTAAATCAATAGCATAAACATTTTCATTTATTAAAGCAGAAAATACTAAGACATTTTTAGAGTTAAAAACATTGTAAGAATCATTTTTAAATTTCACATAAAAGTCATCATCACATAACTGAAAAATGCTTAACAGGTTGTAAAGGCCATCAACAAATAAAACTTTAGAAATCAGGATTGAATCAGTGTTACCAATCTGGCCTAGGCCGATGATTTTTCCTTTTGAATTATCACCAAAGGTGACAAAGGCTCCATCAACTTTTATTAAAATCTTGAAACAAGAGAAGTCTCCTGACATATGTCTTGAACATCCACTGTCTAAGTACCATATCTTCTTGTGACATCTCTTTAAGCAGGTCTCCTACAAAACAGATTTAGATGGAAGATGATTTTGGTACCCAGATCTTCTTGGGTCCAGACAGGTTAGCCAATAATACTTTAGGTACCCATATTTGTCTAATGGGTCTCATATAATTTGTAGAATTGACATTCTTTGAAAGATAAACCTTATTAGATCCATAGCAATGTATATAACTGGTTGAGGCATAAGAAGGTCCAGAACTAACTATCTTCTGTCCAGATTTAGGAATGAATCTAGTTTTGGCAACTTTTCTCTGTCCAGGTTGATATCCTATACCAGTAGTGTATCTAGGTGCAACTTGCTTTCCTAGAATTTGTGTTAGAGTATTTTTACCATTGGTGAACTTCTCTAAGTCTTTTCTGAGTTGCTCATTTGATAATTTCAGTTCAGTGTTTTCTTTTAACTGTTGAGCATTATTTTCCTTTTCTATATCAAGATCAGATTTATGCTTAACACTTAAAGCATACTGTTTCTTTAGACCTTTATATTTATCCTTATGCTCATTAAAAGTTTCTTCTAACATGTCACAGTATTCAAACAATTCAGATTTTGACATGTTTTCTGAGTCAGAATCTTCTCCAGAATAGTATGAATTAAAAACAGGAGTCTCTGTTGTTACCTCAGAAGTGTTTGTCATGAAACACATGTTGGCCCGATTCTTTTCAGAGTCTGAAGATTCAGCTTCACTTGTGCTGTCTTCTGAATCACTCCAAGTAGCCTTCATGGCTTTCTTGTAATTCTTGTCCTTATATTCATATTTCTTTTTATACTTCATCTTTGGACAGTCGGTTTTAATGTGTCCTTATCTCTTACACTCATAGCAGACAACATCATCTGATTTGTCGTTCTTCTTCCAATCCTTTTTCCAGTGTCCTTTGTTATCATACTTGCCTTTGTAGTTTGACTTTCTGAAAAACTTCTTCTTCCTATAGAATTTCTTAAATCTTCTAGCAATGTGAGCCATCTCAGCATCACTGTCAGAATAACTTCCACTGTCTTCACAACTTGAACTTTCAACTACAGCTTGAAGCTTTTCTTTGTCCTTATTCTTTGAAGTTGAGGATTTGAAAGCAATAGACTTTCTTGCAGGTTCATTTTCTTCCTCTTTGTTCACTTTAAGCTCTTCTTCATACATCATCAGCTTGCCAATAAGTTCTTTGACAGGTAGAGCTCCAATATCACATGCTTCTCTAATAGAGACAGACGTGCCTCTCCATCTATCTGGCAAACATCTCAGTATTCTCATGATTTGTTCCTTTGCTGGAACAACCTTTCCAAGGGAGGTCATTGTGTTGACTATCTCATTGAACCTGAGATACATGTCAGAAATGGGTTCATCAGGTTTCATTTTAAAGTTATCATATTTAATAGTATAAGTATTCAATCTCATCTCCTTAACATTTGTTGTTCCTTCATGAGAAACAGCTAAGGTATCCCAGATTTCAAAAGCAGTTTTACATGCAGAAATTATATTAAACTCTTCATCTCCTAGAGCACAGTACAGAGCATTCAGAGCTTTACAATTGTTATTGTAAGCAGTCTTTGTAGGTTCATCCCAAGTTATTCTTTCAGTGCCTGGAATTTTGTATTGAGATTCTATAGCAGTCCAAATATCAAAGCCCATGCTTTCTAGATGAATTTTCATTTTCAGTTTCCACTGAGCATAATTAGTCCCATTGAAGAAAGGTGGCCGGTTAGTAGCAGCACCCTCAAGTCTATTATCCATGATAAGAAAATTTTAAAGAGATAAAAATTTAGATATAACAGAAATTTTAAGAACTTTAAAATACAACTAAAATCACAGTTCAAAAGCAGAGTACTTTTAGAGGGTATTTTAAATCCTCTGATACCAAGTGTTGGTCGGAGTGGACACTCAAGAGGGGGGGTGAATTGAGTTCCAATTAAAATTTCTGTTAAAAACAATTTCTATTAAAATCCCCCAATTTCAAAAACAAATTAAACTGTAGTGAATTTATATAGATTATAAAGGTTCAATTAGTTTCTCAAAGATTGATTAGTTCTCAGTTAACTTAACCTTATGATTAAATTAACTTTTGAAACTAACATACTGATTTATAATAAATATAAACACTTGCGAGTTTAATTATCAAAGTAGCTTTGAAGATAGATTATATTTCAAAGTAATAGCAGCGGAATATGAAATAAATATGTATAGTATAGATATAGAGTATAACTACAAACACAGAGAATTAACCAAGAGGTTCAGTCTCAAGCCGAGACTTAGTCCTCTCAAAAGTTTATATAAAAATGATCCACACCCTGGATCGGGGTCAACAACAGTGAACACACTGTCCAGGTCACAAGACCTCTACCACAGTTCTACGTGGGAAAACAAACAACAGCAGCCAGCTATCCAGGTCACAAGACCTCTACCACTATTCACAGTGGGAAATGAAGTGTGAAAAGGTTTGCTGAGGATTTACAGATCCTCCAGTGAAAGTATAGGAGTCAGTGTGTGTGTTTAATACAGCAGATAACACACACTGCTCAAAATGTAGAATAAATAAATCACCGAGCAGAGATGTAGAGTTTAGAAATGGATCTAGTGATTTCAGTGTAGCACTGGACTCGTTTTGGAAATGATCAGAAGTGATTCTGAGTCCTCTTCTCGATTTTGTTTGAGAAGCAGAGTGTCGTATGCTTCAGGTTCACAGGCAGTGAGATCTAGTCAATGAAGCTCTTCGATATTCTTTTGTATGCACACCACTCTTCTTGAGTAGACTTGATTGTATATATGATTCTGTCTTGCTTCGGTTCTTCTTGTATGCACAGAGCTCTTCTTGAGTATATCGTATGCTACCTTGTCTCTGTGTGTGTTGTCTCTATATATCCTCTTTAGCAGAGTCTTCTTGTATTTATGTCACGTGCTCCGTAGGACAGAAAAGGTTTCCTTTCCGCAGGTACGAGGTACAGTTTCCTGACATCCGACAACATTTATTAATTAATTGTCAGGGTATTAAAATATAACTAATATGACCGTTGGTTAGAATAAATAAAGATAAAGATAAAGAAATTCAAACGGTTGTTTATGACTGTTCAAGTGATCGGTAGGTCATCAGCATTAGAGTAATGATCGGTGACTCAGATAGATCAGCATCGGTTTGTCATCTTATCGGTGAGTCATTTTGATCAGCATCGGTCTGTCATCTGATCGGTGAGTCATTTGATCAGCATCGGTCTGTCATCTGATCGGTGAGTCATTTTGATCAGCATCGGTCTGATTTGCATCGGTGACTTATTTGTATCGATGACTCATTTGCATCGGTGAGTCCTTGGATCGGTGACTCATTTGCATCGGTGACTCATTTGCATCGGTGAGTCATCTGCATCAGTGACTCATTTTCATTGGTGAGTCATCTGCATCAGTGAGTCCTTGGATCGGTGAGTCTGATGGATCGGTGCGTCTGATGGATCGGTGCGTCTGATGGATCGGTGCGTCTGATGGATCGGTGCGTCTGATGGATCGGTGAGTCTGATGGATCGGTGCGTCTGATGGATCGGTGAGTCTGATGGATCGGTGCGTCTGATGGATCGGTGGGTCTGATGGATCGGTGCGTCTGATGGATCGGTGCGTCTGATGGATCGGTGCGTCTGATGGATCGGTGAGTCTGATGGATCGGTGCGTCTGATGGATCCGTGAGTCTGATGGATCGGTGCGTCTAATGGATCAGTGAGTCTGATGGATCGGTGCGTCTGATGGATCCGTGAGTCTGATGGATCCAGAAAACTTCCAAAGTACTTTGTAAGTTAATAAGCATAGATAAAAACATGATAACAGATTCATTCATAGATTGGAATTATGCTTATGAGACATCAAACCAGATTAAGCATTAATGAGTTGTGATGATTTGTGATTATTAAAACATCAGTTATAAGCATGAAATCAGCAATATTCCAGAGGGATCAACAGTTTTATTGTGATTTTTTGAAAAAAAAACCATAATTTCAGGTAAACAATTGGGTGATTCTTAGTTTCCTAGGATCATGGGCACATCTGGTGTAAAAAACATATAGTTTCTCACGATTCAGACACTATTTGACTACCCAACAAGTTTAACACTATTTATACCATGTATTAAAATTGGTTTAAATTATTTAAATAATTAATTTGATGATATTGGTTGAAAATTCGAGTGTTTATAGACTTAGTGGAGGTTTTTATGGATCTAAAAATAATATATTGGATATCTAGTTAGTTTTGGGGCATTATGAATGTTTTTCAAATCCTGAAAATAGATATAAATTATTACAATTATTTTTTTGGAGATCCGTGATGTGAGACAGGGTCTCCGGATCTTTGTAAGTGGTTTTCAAATCATTGAATGTGATTATCAAACTAAACGATTAATGGTAGTAGACTTAAATAAAGTAGGGGGCCTTGAAATATGTTTAATCTCATGGTCATTTGGTTATACTATGTTTGCGTGCCCTTATCAGTGTATATGTCTACATACTATGTGATTTTTATGAGTGTTTATAACGGTGGGATGGGATCCTGTCAGTCGAATGGTCAGCATGGACATTTGGTATGCTAAATAGAATAATAGAGACACCATTGTCAATCGAGTGTTGGTGGATCACTTTATTTGTTTTCATGGTAGAAAGAGTAATATTATAAGGCAAAAATGATTTATTTTTAAAACGAAATATCAAAAATAGTAATTACATTGAATGGAAATTTCAAGGAAATTATATTATTTATGAAATACGTTTTAAAATGGTATTTGAAAACAGAATATTATTTTTCTAAGGAGTGTTTATGGAAATTGATCTAAGGGATTCCTATCAGTAATGTGGCATGTGGTATGTTTTGAGATGATTTAAAAAAATTATTTTAACAAGGTTTTTAAAAATGGAATCTTGAAAGAGTATAAATGAATTTTTTTGGTATGTTTAACCTTGTGAGGGTGATTCCCTATTTTCCAAAGCTTGTGTGATTATTGTGCCTCCCATTTTTGAGTGATTATGTATTTTCCATGTTGATATATGATAACTCATGTGTTGTGTGGGTATCTTTGTGGGATATTTTCCTATGGTATCAATATGATGGTTCATCTATACGGACATGACAGAACCATTGGATGGTTGATTTGTGTATCAAACATGTTCAAGATATGGGACTAGATCCTGAGGGGCTAGTGACTTTGCGGTGAATTGGTGATCTATGACATGAGCTACATTCCAACTTATTTTTTACCTTTCTGTGCTTTATGTATCCTCCCCAGTGTCCATGGGGATAGGATTGTGTTCTTGATCGGCCTCCCTAGTGTCTGTGGGGATAGGAAAGTGTGATGATCTTGCCATGATAAGGATATTTTGTCAAAGAAAATTCTAGATTTGTCTTGGGTCATTGTGCTTGAATGAAGTCAGGCCATACCGTGGGTGTTATGGTAGTGGATTTGGATGGGGACCTATTTCCAAGAGTGATATGGAAAGAATGATTAAGTCATGAGTGGGAGGTCCTTGACTGACATGATTTGTAGATGACTAAACTCCCTCAAGTGATGGGGGATGGACCAGGGCACTTATACATATGATGGTACCTTTATCCATCAGGTATTGGGTCGTGGTTTTGGATGAAACCCCACCACGAGACATTAGGTATTTATTGGAAATCATTAGATGATACCCTACCCTACATCTTCATGTATATTTTGGGTTTTTTTAAATGATAACTTGGATTTGGGAATATAATCAATGTAGATTTTTCATTATTGTGGTATGTGGTGGATCACAACACTTTTTTAAAGAAGGTACGATTCTATGTGATTGGTTTGTAATGTTTGTGTGTGTCTATGTCACATAGACTTGATTTTAACTTTTTATATGTATTTAATGTACATATAATTCATTTAAACTATTATTGAGGAGCGGGGATACCTACTGGGTCATTGGACTCACCCCCCACCCAATTGAACAACATAAATCATGATGTATGAGGGTATATACTAATGTATTCTCTCCGAATAGAAGTACCACGTAGACCTATACATATGGTATAGAACATGCAGATTGTGGTGAAGAAGGATTTGGGAATATGGTATGTGAGTTGGGTCAGAGGTTGTGTAGCTTATTTTTAGTTTATTTAAATAATTTTTATTGTATATTTATTCCTTTATAATTAATTTTTACCATGTTTCCTTCTTATACACTATATTTTATTACTGCATCATATATATTGTTTTACTGCCTTCATTACTAGATTACTTGGGGCATAGTGTAATAGACCTACATGGGCCAACAAGACCAGTCATATGAAGTATACATTTATTGGTGGGGGTAAAACAATGTTAAAGAAATGATTCTGGAATAAAATCAAAAAAGGTATACAGCCAGAGAGCGATGTGGAATGAAATGAAACAGGTAAGTTAGCCAAACCAGATAAAACATAAAAATATTAAAGGTAGAGACAACATGTCTCCATGTGACCAAGATTCACCTCTAAACTATCCCAAACTAAAAAATCAACAAAAAGAGAATAATGCATGATAGATAATGGTCTTTACATTATGTGAATCATACATAACACGGTCTATAGTCTCCCATAGGAATATGTATGGTGTGGTTATTAGAGGACATTTCATTACCACCAAAAAGATCTATAAAAGTTATAATAACATGAATGAAAAGATACAAGATTTAAAACACTAATGTTTTATGGTATGTTTTATGAATAAATCCATTTGAAATTATTTTTTCAAATATTACATGAAATTATACATATTTTATGCCAATGGTAGAAACAAGAAGGTAGAGATACCTAAATATAAATATGCATGTGACCCAGTATTCATGAAATAACATATATTTTAAAAAACAACTAGAAACAATAATTCACCTATGATCTAAGAATTATCCTCTAGGATAATATGTACTAGACACTAACAATAGAAAAAAAGGCATAAATATGGATTTGAACTAACATCGTTGCCTACAAGAAACCATGGACATATATGAGGTTATGTACTAGTGGTACCACACACACGAAGGTTACTCGTGTATCTATCTCAATGTACCCAAGGTTATCTCTATGAAATGTTTGTCAATTTAAATTTTAAAAACAAAAATCACATTTTTATAAAATAGTTTCAATGCGAATTCATTCTTCTTTAGGGTTTGAAAATATATATTCTCCCCATTAAAATATAGGTAATTCTTTATTCATGTCAAAATCCCATTTTAACATGAATCCCAGAATGTTTCAATTTCAACACTTGAAATTCTATTTCAAATATTAAAAAAATCAATATAAATGATAAGAAATTTAAGAAATTGGTGTAATTAAACTAGTCTACAAACCTCAATAATGTAGAAAACCTAATTTTATATCATAATGGGGATTAAAAACCACAAGATCATTCATCATAATACTAGTAATGACCAAAGAATAGAATGGATTGAAAGAAAATAATCCTATCAATAATCCATATAAAAAATGTCCAATAACTAGAAATGAGAGTGAAATTGGGAGGATTGAAAACATGAAATGATGTAGTTCCTAACCATTCTAATTAATTTCTAAATGGATCAAACCATATGGTAGGGTAACACTCTAAATATCCTTGGGTATGAAAGTTTTCCAAGAGGAAAAGGATGTAAAATAAAAATGAGCCTCAAAATACTAATTGGGACCCTAAAAACTAGAACTCTTGGTATTAAAAGGTTTTTAATAAATTTACACACATTGAAACACTTTTAATCTATGTTACCGAAAAAAATTATTCTCCTCATATTAAATAATTATTTTACACATTACATGACTTGTAACCCTTACATGATGAGTATCATTTTCACAGGGTGGAATCCAATTTGTGAAATCTATCCAAAAATTTTTACATTCCAGGTAATATAATTATATTTCAACTATCTACCCAATGAGAAATGGATAAATCCTAATGAAAATTTGAAAATAATAAAATGTTGTGACTTCATAATTACCAGTATCCTCTCTATTCAAGGACAAAAATACTCTCCCACCAAAAAAGGAAACTAATGATAATGACAAAGAAATACCTGATATAAACGAAATGGGAAGTTATAATATCCCCATATTAAAATCATTCTATCTCTAGAAAGATCTCATGAATTTGGACCTATAAAAATAGTAGTTCAATGATTCCTCATAAAAAACTCACACTCCCAAATCTCGTGTTGATCCTATCTGCAATACCAGAATACTTAGACCAGAAAATCATTTAACAACACAACACCTTATATTGGATATCCATAATCTGAACTTGTGATTCAAAATAAGTTGTACCAGGCTTAAGAACAACATCCTCCCATCTAATCACATGGAAAGGATCTGGTATATACCTCTTCAACTGGAAAATATGAAACAAATTATGTATCAATGTCAAGACAGATGGTAACATAATTTGAGAGTCCACCCTCCCCGATCACTCAATGATATCAAATGGACCCACAAACCTTGGTTTTAACTTACCCTACTTTCCTAAACAATGATGTCCCCATTGAGGTGAAATTATGAGAATGACCCGATCACCAACCTCAATCTCCATAGTCTAATGACGATGGTCTACATAAGATTTTTAATGAAATTTTTCTATGATAAAAAACCTATAGATCAACTACATCACCCATGTTCTCAACCAAAGAACCCTTATCCCAACCAAGGATTTCCATCCTAACTCTGACCAGCATAAGGGTGATCAATATAGACACCAAAAAAATCCTCATAAGGCACCATCCTGATTGAATCCTGATAAATAGTTTTATAGGTAATCTCAAATAAGGGAAAATTTATATCCCAAGATCCATTGAAATCAATAACTATGCTCAAAGAATATCCTCAACAACCTGGATAACCCTCTTTGGTTGATAAGTCATGCTTAATTTCAATTAGGACCCCATTTCCCCTAGAAACATTTCAAGAATTTTTTCGTGAACCTAGAGTTCTTATTGAAAAATACTGCTGACATAAACCCATAATGTATTACAATATCTCGAATATACAAGTCCCCAAGTTGTTCCACTTTCCTTACTCCCTTTATTGGAAATAAATGCACTGATTTAGTGATCCTTTTAATAATCACCCAAATCGAGTCCTTCACACTAGGATTCTAGAGTAAAAAAATGATGAAATACATGGAAATATCATACCACATCTAAACTAGGATGTGTAAAGGATGAAACAATACTTTAGGTCTCTAGTGTTATTCATTAACACATTGAAAAGTGTGACACCATGATACAAAATAAAAAATTGACCACATCATCCCCCACCACTAAGACCAACATCTCAATTCACAGTACATATTTTTATCCGTAGGGTGCATGGACCAAGAAGACTGGCGGCGACAATCTAGAAACTCATTTCTCAATGAAAACATAGCAACCAACATGTTTCGAAATCATAAATCTTCACTCGGAGACCGAGAAAACTCACACACGTTCTCCCAACCATTTAGGATTTCTCCAATGAAATATCACTTGGTATATTTCATCTACTCATCAGAATATGATTCAACCATTATTAAATCCAATAACACCTATCTACCGACCTACTCTACTCCCTATCCCACCTTGATAAACAAACTAATCAGTGACCACTTCTCCACTGATTCCATCATGGATTGTGTTAGAAATTTTCTTCTCAAGGAATCAGCCCCCACATTCCATTTCTTTGGGGTATATAAAAAATAAAAATTAGTGTTCTAAAGATAATCAAACATGTGTCTCTTCCATTAGTTAAAATCACTATGAGTTAAGATACATATCATGGATTTTGTGATCAAAATATACCATAAATCACTATCAAAATAGATAGTGATACCATGTTTTGGGTGAATGCATAATAGATTTCCACTCAATATCATGGGTAGGGTAGTAGTTCTCATGAGCATGTAACTGGAGAGAGCCATAATCCAAAACCTATTTCCATACATCAAGACACATCCTAAAACTGTACCAGAAGCATCATATAAAATTTCATAAGAGGATCCTGGTTTTGAAAAAATAAAAACTAGTACTACATTCAACATCATATTTATCTCCTAATAGGATCTATTACATTTATCATTATACTCAAGCATTAATACCTTAAAGGATAAAACATTCATTGAAGAATCAATCTTAGAGAATTCCTAAACAAAATGTTGATAGTAACCCTCAAATCCTAAGGTGTTTCGAATATATAACACATTTCTATGATACTATTAATACATAACTAGCTATATATTTTTAGAATCAACTAAGACTCCCCTCTCAGAAATCACATTCCCTATAAACGTCACTTCCTGGATCCAAAACTCACACATTGAAAGATTACCATACATATGATGTTCCTCCAGCGTTTGAAGAACGATATCCAAATAGTCTTTGATATTATCATATGACTTGAAGTACACCAAGATATCATATATGAACACATCAAAAATATATTCCAAGAAACGATGAAATATTTGATACATCAATTCCATGAATACTATAAAAGCATTACTGAGTCTGAATGGAATGACACAAATCATAAAATTATCATATTGACTCCTAAATTTTATATTCTATATATCCACTTCTGGGAATCGTAACTTGTGGTACCCCGACCACAATTAAATATTATAAAATGAAATATACCCTCTAAAATATTCCAATAGATCGTCAATTATAGGTAAATGATACTTATTCTTAATGGTCACCTGACTAAGACTACGATATTCAAATAAAGTTAATTAATTTTGTCGACAATCATAGCGAAGAGTATAATTGAATCCCATGGTGACACACTTGGTCAAATAAATCGTTTAACCCTATGTCCTCATGATTAACATTATTTTCTAAAAGCTCAGTAGGTTACAATTTATAAGATGGAATATAAATGGGTGTCATTATAAGTAAATGTTCAATAGTAAACTTGACCTCTCTTTATGGGAGAAATCTATAAAATAATCTAGAAATCACTTAGTGTATGCACACAAAACAATAGGTAGTTTACATACCAAAAATGGGTCAACTAAATCAAGAATCATTTATAAAAAACTAGAATGGGATTAAACTGTCATGAGGAACAACAAGCTCTACCCTTCCGGATATAGAGACCCACTCACCCCAAAAAACAAGAGTGGCCCCATTAGTGGAAAAGAACTATAACTGATTGTGATAAAACACTATCTAGATCTTTATTCTTACCTTCCAATCCATGAATATGATCAAGTTAGAGATGTCACGTTCAATAACTAAGAAGTCCCAAACTACCTCAATGTCTCTTTTCACCACCCGAAACACATGAAATTTGAAACGTTTCTTAGATCTCTTTCCCAAAGGTGTGGAAAGATCATACAAGAATGAAATAAGATATGAATGAAATCCCAACATGTCAACCAAAATTTACAATATAAAATAATTATTAGTGCCTATATCAAAAAAATATTGCCACAGAATATGAATAAATCATAGAACTTATAATCAAATTTTTCCTTCTTCAAATTTCTCTGGAACACACTCGGCTGCCAAAACAGCATATTGACTTACCCACATAGAAATCCACCATAGCCTAATAATGAGACCCACCACCCCTAGAAGCATCATCCCAAACCTGTTAACCCTTTATAAAGTGGATATCTCCTTAGTTCCTTGAGATATCTTATCAAAACAATGATTTAGATGGCCAGATGACCAACAAAGCTGACATGCTCTGGGAGTCTTCATACACTAAGGAATCATTGGTGACAAGTTTCAGCACCAAATTCACTAACTCAAAAAAGTTGGCGGAGCACTCTATAACAATATGCTCGCATTGCTCCAACATTGAAAAACTCTTTGGTCTTTTCCAAAAGTAAAGTATCAATATTAATTTTTTGGTTGAAGATATTCATGAAATTGAACAAGGAAAGAACATCATTTAAATTATATTACACTATCGAGTACCAATATCTTCTTCCAGGATCATCGAGTATATATATTGAAAAACCCAATGGAGAATCCTCATGAGTCTTGAAAATGTTGAAGATCCTTTCAATCCATTCAATACAATCCACTGAATAATTTATTTTTTTTTTCTATAGAATATTTTTGGATATCACTTGGTAAATTCCAAACAATTATCCACTCTCTATCTCAGGATCATGACACCCATTATCCCCAGTGTCTGAATGGTACAAATCACTACTTCAACCAAAGAAGGGTTCTTTAGAGGATTTACCTACAGAACATTCCTTATAGACTCCCATATAATATTTGGATGATCTCTTTTATAATTATTTAAATGTAAAACATAAGACAACAACCAATCAATAATGTGAAAATTAAGAAAACAACTTACTGAAAACAATAATCAATAACTATTCTTAAAAATTTTATGAATCCAAAGTAGTTATAAATCCTATCCAAAGAAGTAAACACGATATTTATAGAAACACGCCCATAAAAATAAACTCTAAAAATATTTTATTCAAAAAACTATAACCCAACTAAGTATTATAACATTGTAAACAAGTTAATTAAAATAAAATTCTCATAAAATTTATTCAAATTAACCAAAATAATTAGTCTTGGACATATTAAAAATTTTCGGATTACCCATGGAACATGGATTTATTCACATGAGTGAGCTATAAAAGAGAATTTTCTAAACCTATTTTACAAATGTTTTTGATCACAATCTTATCAACCTATGGTAAAAAACAACTCTGGCAATGCTAAAACATGTCAGGCTGAGTATCCCCTATGATACTAAATTATAATAGATCAACATGGGCTAACCATAACAATCACCTAAGATATCTAATTATTGGTGGGGGTAAAATATAGATAAATAAACAATTCATTAATATAAGAAAAACGAAACATATAACCATAGTACTATGAGGAAACTAATTAACGATACAACTGATCCAAATTAGATAAACCAACGAACATGAAAAATCTAGAAAAGAAGTCTCTTTTTGACCAAGTGTAACCTCCAACCTATCCCCAAATTAATCAATAATGTAAATAGTAACTTTAATGAGGAATAATTCTCATCCATTTATCTAAATCTGGAAAAACAAGTTCTATAGCCACCCAAGTTAGAAATAGGGTGTGAAAAAAATATCATAGTAGGATACCAAACAAAACTTCTATACAGGTTTGAATAATTTGAATACACATGTCAATTCATTAAAACAATATAGTTTTATAATCAGTATTATAAATAAATAAATTTGAATCCCCTTTTTGAAACATTACTTGAATGTTAAGAAATTTCATTCCAAATCTATAAATAAGTAGGTAAAGGTATAAAATGATAAATATACAAGTGAGTGAAAATTCAAGAAATATATTGTCATGTAATAAAAAAAATATAAACAACAATGCGCCAACCATCTGGGTGCTATAATTTTTGAAAATACGTACTAGACACTCATTAACAAAAATAGAGTATAATGTTGGATATAAAATAATATCAAGGCCTTTCATAGGCCATCTAAATATAAGATGTTACCTCCATGTTGTGTCACACACCCAAAGGATATCAGTGTCTCTATCTCGATGTTCCCAAGGTTCCCACTATGAAATTTTTTCCAATTTGTGTTTTATAAATATGGCTCAAATTTTTATTAAATAATTTCAAAGACACCAAAATATACACTAGGGTTTGAAAATCAATTTCTCCCTATTTCAAATTAAGGAAAATATATTTTCATTGGCAACCCCCTTTAAACAAGAACCCATAAACTTTCCAATTTCGACACATGAAATTAGATTTCAAATACAAATGAAATCAATATTAATGATTATAAATTCACGAAATTAGAACAATTAAACTGATCCACCTACATAAAGAACATAGAAAACATAATAACCTTCGACAATAGGGATTACAAACCATCAGATCTGCCCTCATAAGATAATCCATGACAAAAGACTAAAAATGATCGATAGGAAACACAATTATATCAAAGATCCCTATAATGAAAAAATCCAAAATTATAAATGAGAGAGAGACCAAGAGGAAGTCTTTCCCAAAAAGATGAAACCCCTAACCCTACTAATCAATCACTGAACAGATTGATCCTGATAGAAGGTAGACCCCAAAAATCACATAGGGGTTGAGCTATGGCTGAGATGAGAAGGTTGTAAGATATAAAAGAGCCTCAAAATCCTGTATGGAACCCTAATATTGGAGCTCGAGGTACTAAATATCTTGTAATACTATTACATGTCATAAAAACAATTTAATTCATGTTAACCTACAAAACATGTTACCTCATACTAAAAAATATGTTCCATATTACATTCCATGTAATCCATAAACAGTGTGTAATATTCTCATACAGTGTAATCTAGTTCACGATATCTGTCCGGTATTCATTACGTGTCATGTTTTCCCAATACACATCATATAACTACCCAATGACCAGCCAAAAAGAACCCAAAAAATATGAAAATCCAAAATATTTGTGACTTCACCATTACTAGTATCCTCCCAATTCAAGGAAAAAAATACTCACCCAAAAAATGGGAACCAAAGACAAGGATCAGAACATTCCTGACTGAAATTTAATGGCGCTCAGAACATTGGACCCAATTTTTTTTAACTATTTCTCTTTGGGGATTTCCTTTCTATGGATTTTTCATGAAAAATGTTTAGTTAAATTCAATCAATATCCTCAAGCCTTTTATAAAAGGTTATAGTCTCCCCATGAAAATCTTAGGCCCTTACTGTTAGTCAGCAACCTCTAGCATATGAGTAGGTGAACCTGAGGTGGTGTTGTGAGCCCACTCTAGCATCATTAATGAACCCCAGGATGAGGTGTTAAACTGAATATATGAGAGATTGTGAAATTATTCCATAATTCACTCATCCTATAACACCATAGTGTAATAGTTTGTATTGGGGAGGATAATACTGTGTTTGTACATTTTCTTATCAATAATGAGTTTGGGTGACTGAATTTCAATTTAGTTATATTATTTAGAAACTATTTCATTCTGACATAACCAGGTTACATATAAATCATTCAAAAATACATTATATGACATATGGAATTGGAAACATACCAGTATTTTTTATGATGATTTTGGGTTTTAATGAATATTTAAGACATTTGGCTTCTGATAAAATCAACCCTCAATAAAAAAAGTTAATTTTTTTATCCCAATGATACCATGGGATATTATTTTTCTAATCACACTGAACATGTAGTTTTTGTGGTCCAATGTTGTTTTCTGATTGTTAAGGGTCAAATAATTCAAGGTTTTATTATATGTAAATTTAATCTTAAGGATGTTCCAGAACAATAAATAGGATGATTTACTAATACGGAAGTTGAGCCCGTTCTATAAAGATTTATGGAAGAAAAACCAAATTTGGTCATACATGAAGCTATAAGGATTTGTAATATTTATCAAGGGCTTGATAGATATGTATTTATCATAGAGAATAAATATGAATTAGTTTTCATGAGTTATAAAATTACTACCTACTGAGAGTCCATTGATAATTTTAATTTTTAAAGGTGGTTAAAATCCATGGAATTTGAAATGAACTCTATACACATTAACTAACTTTGAAAAATGGTGTATGTACCTAAAGGGATGAGACCCATAGGGTGAAAGTGGGTTTTAATTGTGAAAAATATTATGTATTTTAGTGTTTGTACCTATAATACATGCCTATTGAAAATTATTTACAAAACATATGTAGTATTTAATATAAAGAAACCATTTAACCAGTTCCACTGATAATGTCCGTTCAGAAATTTATTACCATAAAAACTCATTATTATTATAAGATACCTTAAATAGATTTCCAATTTTCTATATTTAATATGAATTTAGCCGATTATGTGAATATGAGGCAACCTAGTGGTTTTGAAGTTCAAAATAAGTCATATTAGGGTTCGAAGTTACAGAAGTGCATTTATGGATTGAAGAAAGATTCCAAGAGTTGGAATATAATGTATGATGATATAATAAAAGAGTATAGTTTAATAAATATGGAAATTTATTATTTTTTATATAGAAGGATTAGTTGGAATATCTAGTAGGATTCTATGATGGAGTTTGTTTGCATCAAGAAGTGCATTTTTGAAATTAGTGTAGTTATTAGCATTGATGGAGAAATCAATACTTACTAGGATAATAATGCAGTTATTTATCAAGATATGGAACTTTAGTATCACCAAATGACTAAACCCATCATTCTAAAATACTATTTCATTTGAGTAAAAAATTACTGGTGAAATGTAAATATGTTTTATGTGGCTATAGAGGATAATGTCGAGAATCCATTGATGAATCCATTATCAATGTATAAACATGAGAGTCTTGTTGAATATATTGGAATAAGATAATGAGAGATTGGATGTAATGGTTGTAAAATGTGTCATGATTTTATAATAAAGTAAATATCATTTATAATTCAATCATGCGTGTTGAAATTTATATTACATGAACCGTGTAATGATAATATCCCTTCAAATAATTTTTTTCAGTTTTCTTGAATCAATGCTCTTCATGGAGTAATATGGTTTGTGATGAAATGTTAATATTTTTGTGAGTAAAATCATGATTTTGATACAAACAGTTTTATATGAGATATTATGGACAAATTCATAAAAAATAGAGACATGTTAGTGTGACTATATTGTAAAAATATATATCATGGAAGGTCATACATTCATTGATATATTTATTAGTGTATGGACACTATCAATTCTCATAACCTAATGTTGCAAAGATATCTGGTATGGTAACCATCATACATTAATACCATTATTATATAATTATTGAGGCTTATCTAATATGAGAATGTTTTGGTATATCTTTGATCGTGTTATTGATTCAATCTTAAATAAGATAAGATCTTTCCACTAATACCATGATAAAATACATTTCAGGACCTTGATTTATTCAGAATGATAAAATGCATGTACATGCTTAGTTGAGTGACATGTGATGTGCTCAAGTACTTAAATGTAGGACATGAAATACACTCATCAACTAGATACATTTCATGTTATGTATTCAATGACCTAGTACAACTTTTCTGGATATTCGTGAGTTTTTGAGATGACTTAAACTAGATTTACATGTTATATATATAGCTATCACACAATTTCATTTAAAATGGATAACATAGGTATACATATGACATATATGACACTTGTTTTGGTGAAAATGTGTATATGAAGATATGATATTTTTTATCAAGGTCCCACAAAACCCCATTATAGCTTGAGTTGAGAAAATTTTCTTTAGAATCAACACATTGATTACATAAATTAAAATAAGATTCTACCATTATTTTCAATAATATAAATCCCCATAGAGCCATATAGATAGGTATTAGAAAAAAGATTATATTTTAAATAAAATTCTTTTAAATAATAATGATATTTTAATAAACCATATCCAATGGTGTTTGGATGGATTCACAAATATTTATGAATATTTTCATAAAACATAATGTGATTTTAATTCATGTGGGATATTTTTGGAAATTTATTAAAATTGGGATATCATATTTTATGATATCCCTATGTTATAACCAATAATATTTGAATTTAGATGCTAATATATTAGTATACAACTTGTATTTATCTTAATATATAATAGATGAGTGAAATGTGATATTTTATTCTATTCCACTTCCATGTCTTCGACTTTATTTGTTTGGTTATGAATCATTAATATAGTTCATTTATGACTACCCAAATGTATCTTGATCCGTTGAAGTGTTTAATTTTTGTAATCCTATAGGTATAATTTAATATAATGTATAACCACTTATAGAATATGGAAACCAACAACAGAATACATTTTGTTGAATTAAGGGAGTCTATAAAGGGGTGTGATCTCCCTGTTGGAGAGAAAATATATTGTGTTATCCTATGTCAAAGTTCGCTTCTTTCTGGTTATATATTTTTCTTTGTGTAGAATGCAATAGCACTAAAATGAGATAACGGGGTTATCTCATTATGAGTTAGGATTCTAGTGGTCAATGGAATCCATGTAGAGGTGAGAGTCCATCATCTATCTCTAAATTATTATCATTTTGAAAAGTCATTCAAGACCATCGGGCATATATCATGATGTATTTTTTGAAAATTTGTTATTTTATGTTCATCATTTAAATATCGTTTATACTGAATACATATCGAGGATTATCTGGGTTTTTACTACTTCAGTGATCATATAATGATAATCCCAAAACCATCAAAACATGCCTCGTCATTAAATTGAGAAAATATATATTCAAAATTATGTGAGATAAAGGATTATAATCCTCTTAGGTAAATATGTTTTAAAAAACCTTAACTATTGATGATCATGGGTTTCACATTTGATTCAAATTTACTTTAAAACACAAATTTATAAAAAAAGGACAGTATTTCTAATCATTTCAATTATAGACATTAAAATCAATAATGTGCAACTTATTAACTTAAAAATAATTGTGAAGTGTTATAGAAATTCCTCTCAAAGACCAAAAAAATATCGAAATATAAAAGAAGATAAATGAACAGAATCATAAATAAAATACAATATTACACCCTCACCCCACCCACGAACACTTGTTTTATACAATGTCCTCAATGAAAAACAATGATATATATATTCATATAAAATTATTACAGGGTATAATAGGGATAAACAATTAAGAAATAAATTACCTAGGATATTTCAGTGTTAAATAGTATATTGTAGAATGGATTCATCCCTTAGATACTAGTAGAAACTCTCTAAATATATTAATTTTATGTTCAATCACTTTAAAAATGGATTTATTCACCCTATCCTCAACCTGTATGTCACCAAATGGAAATAAAGGACTTAATGTAAATATTTTTTCCTTTATGTCTCAAATTATCCTCTATTATAAAGGGTGTGGATGAATTTACCCTAAAGTTATTTCATTCTTAGGTAAATATATCTTGATGATTTTTTCAGCCCAATTATTCAAGTATATGTCCCCCCATATGTATGTATTATCGTCTGTAACCAATATATGAACCTATTTTAATGAAATCCAATGAGGTATATATCATTAGATATCCAAAAAATAAGAAGGTAAAAAAACATGTTCACTTACTTTAAACAATTCAAAATTTATCCTTTGTAAATATCTCTCTAATTGGTTATTTTTTTAAGGTTTCACTTTTTGGAACACTAGTTAGTCTACTCAAAAGGACAGCTATCATGAAATCTATAATACTCCTATCACTAATTTCAAAATCAAATTCCAATTAATGGAAAACCAATCTATGAATCCTTGGTTATTATTCATGTTTCTTCATGAGATATCCAATAATATAGTGATTGATTAACACAATAAACATTGAATATAATTAATTAACATTTAAATTTATACAATGTAAATACTATGGACAAAAAAAATATCAATGGTTGTAAAATTATATTTTACTGGATATGAGTTCCAAGATTTAGAAGTTATGAAATGAAATTTTCTTATTGTATATAACATAAAAAACCCAAGGGAATAATTTGAAGAATTAGTGATAAATTCAAGGATTGTGTCATGTCTATATGGTTTAATTATTCATGGAGATAAAAATATCCACTTCTTCTCCTTAATTTTTTTCCTCCAACACTCAAAGAAATGCTTAATATTTTGGTATTTATTTAGTTAAATAGAGGTAAACCTTTCTGAAATCCCACATTAATATCACTAAAAAAAACTGCAGAAAAGATTATATAAAAAACACGGACAATTTTTTTTAAATCCATGGTAAAAGAAGACCATAGAAATAGGGTTCCTTGATTTTTTAACCTCATCGCATCATACTACTTACCTACCCAACCACACACCCATCGCATTCTTAAACCCATTTTCCTTCACTGATCATCGCTCAACCAATCCCCAATACTCACTGACTTCTTCACTCGTTTTCTTCACCGCTCACGTGATTAATTCCATACACTTAACCTAATGTTCCTCTATTATTCCACCCACATAAATGAACATTCATCATCAATTAGATGCATTGGATGAACCATATTCCTTGTAAGAGTGGACTGTGAATGAGTATGGTTGTTGAGTCCTCATATATTTGGTGTGACACCAAAATCATTTTTTATTTATATAATTGGACCACAAATGAGTGTTGTTGTAGAAACCTTCCGTGAGAGGGACCTACACCAGATGTCTAAACATTTTATACAAACCATACTCTTCCCACATCTTGTAGTCAATCTTCCTATTTCATCCATGTGATTGTGCTGCAGAATCCTCATTTTTAATGAATATTCCTATGATTAATAGGAAATTATATTAATTTTATAATTTTTCCTATTTTATTCATGTTTTTCTTTTATTTTTTCATTATAAAATGCTAACCATTTTCAATATTGGAGTATATAAATAACTATTTCTAGATATATATTTTCTCACAAACATTTAAAATTCGATTAAATCCATGTTAAGATAGTAAATTAAATGCCATATGATAATTTCATAGGGTTATAGATATCTATAGATATCAAACCTATTATTTTCAGGATCTAATATTCAAATATTTATTCCATTCATTATTAACCATTTAATGGTAAGATATTACACCAAAAATTCATGTTTCAAATTATAATTATATGGATTGAAAAATATTTAGAATTTTAGGATGCTTTTCTAATCAGGGAATATTGGATAATTTTTTTGGGATTAAATTGAACAGAATGGATTGATTTAAGGGTAAATTAATGTAACGTTCCCGACTCAGAAGCCACTACACCAGTGCTCCAAGCCAGGTAGTTATATAACCTTAAGTGCGCCTCCCTGTACGCCAAAGGTTGCTGACTAGTAGTGGGGGTCTTTGTGGTCAAGTTGGGAGACTATACCCCCTTTTTCTCAAAGCAAGCCAAACAAAAATAAACCAATAGAGGAAACAATGATCAATAAACTAGGAACATGTATAACAACCATTTCTAACAAGAAATATTCCATGTACCACTACAAGTGAAAAAGTGAAAAAATCCCAAAATAAAGACAACAGCCAAAATCCCCAAAATGGTCACGACTCTAAGTCTGGATCCTCCACCAAGTGCTACCCTTGTCCACTCAACTATCTAAAAATGACCCTTTCCCTTATCCTACCCTGAAAACATGATGTTTTCTCAGGTACCCAATGGCAGCCCGAGCAGGGTGTGAGTACAACTTAGTAGGCCACCACCAACTGTGTCTACAAAATATCCAGTATGAATAGGTAGGGTATGAAAAAGGAATATGAATGATAATTTATAAGTAATTATTTATTGTTCCATTAACCACTTTAGAGCCAATGCCATTTCCACTTCCATTACCATTCATTTCACATCAATTATCATCACTTCAAATTTCATCACATTTACATGGTTCAATCACATATATTATGTTACATGGGTATAAGGCCAAAAATCACATACAAGAGGGTAAACACATCGTTATCCTATATCACTAGGACTAACGCCCTCATTACAATGATATCCTCTCCTCGAAGCCTTAGTCCGAGTGGATGAAACCATTAGGAGAATAGATCCTCATTCTCCATTCCCAACCCATGCATTTAGGTTGGATTTCATAGCATCAGTCTTTACTCGACCCGTGGGCATAGATCCTCACGTCATACCCCACTCAACCAAGCCATTTGCACATGCTTATATATATATAAGTAACCATCAACCACCATACCATTGCCCTTTGACAAACACCATTCCCAAAAAACCACACGGGAATTCACATTATACCTTAACCCATTAACACATTACCATTTCACATAATTTAACCACTCTCCCAATTCCCATGTGTTATTCCTATCTCACAAAGCATTCATCACTGAACCCATAACCAATCCCATTATGGTCTTTAATCAGTTTACACATTAAACCATTTAACCCATTCATCATTTTCATGAATCAACCATTCAACCCATTCCAAATAACCTTTAGGTTATTGCCTTGTCTAGGTGCATCACCTAACTTCTATTCCATGTTCAACCAACCATGCCAACAAATTGTTCAAGGGCTCTAACATTTATTACAACAAGGTCGGATGTTTAATAATAGTCCATATGCCTAGGAAAAGTCGTCACACCCCACGGGTGGCCCCAATTAAGTCAAGTCATTCTCAACTCATCCCATGGGGATCACGAGTGTTCCCCATTTACCATTTTTTCAAGCATCCTTTGTACCAAACACATCTATCTTGATCAAATCTCATTAAAGGAAACCATGATAAAATCCACACATGCATAAATTAACAATAAAAATATTGGATAACATTTTTAGACCACCTACCTCAAAACTGTGGTTGAACAGACACTCAATCGATTCCATAGACCTCAATCTGACTAGCCCTTCGAGCTTAAAACTATAACTCACCCAAAAGTTATGGTTTTAGAGCTTTGGAACAAGAGGGAGTGAAGATGCAAACACTAAACCAAAAAGAGAATCAAGGATGGGATTAGCCTTACCCAGAGCAACGATCACCATCCAACAGCACCAAAAACACCTTAGAAACGAGGTAGATCGACATCTTGGAGCTCATGGGTGATTTGGTTCGTTCCTAGGGTAAAGAGGGAGGAATGGAGTGGAAAAACCGAGTGGGTTCTTGAAATATCGGGGTGGAAATTTCGTAATTTTTACCAAATTTAAGAGGTCGCACAGTTTGAAAAACCATGCGCAAACCGTGTGCATGCTACTGTCTAGAGGAGGAGGGGTTGCATGGATTACCTAGGTAGGCTGCACGGTTTGCCCTGGCCATGCGTAGGTCGTGCACCCAGGCTTGTCTTCCCCAACTTTCCTTTCATTCGTGCCCCGAGCCCCCGAAACACCCCCAAGAACTCTCATACTTTCAGAAGACATCCCTTGAAGCCTGAAACAAGGGATTCAACCAAAAAATAACGAAAACATACCCTTCCAAAAACCGGGATCTTACAGCCTCCCCACCTTATAATGGCTCGTCCTCGAGCTGAGTTTCCAATCCTCATTGATCCACCGAAGAGAAGAGTTCATTCCACTGATCTCGCATATCCAATTCCCACTCCCATGTTTCTTCCTGAACCTTACCATGCTTCCATAGTACTCTCACTAATGGAACAACCTTTCCTCGCATGACCTTTTCACTTCGATCCACCACACGAACCAGTTGCTCCTCAAAGGATGCATCAGCCTCAAGCTCCACATCCTCCACATAATCCACGTGAGATGGGTCAGGGTGATACAGTCAAAGCTGTGACACATGAAACACATCTTTCATCCCACCATACTGATGTGCAAGAGCCAACCCGTAAGCCACTGGTCCGATCCTCTCCACAATCTCAAAAGGTCCCACATACTTGGGCGCCAACATAACCTGATTTTGTTTCTGATAGTGACCCAACCTTGGCGACACTCAAAGGAACACTTTATAACTCATCACAAACTCAAGAGGTCTACGCCTCTGCTATGCATACAACTTCTACCTAGACTGAGCCATAGCCATCCACTTACTGATCAACTTAACTCTCTCTGATGTCTCCTACACGAGACTTGGCACCAACAACTCAGATTCACCTGTCTGTAGCCAACATAACGGAGATCTACATGGCCTCCCGTAGAGTGCCTCAGATGTTTCCATCTGAATCGTAGCATGAAAAATATTTTTGTAGGAAAATTCAACTATGATAGGTGCCTCTCCCAAGAACCGCCGAAGTCTAAGACACAAGCTCTTAACATGTCTTCCAACACATGGCTCGTACGCTCCGACTGCATGTCCATCTGTGGCTGGAAAGACATACTCAAAAACACATTTTTACGAAGTGCCTTATGCAACCCTTTCCAGAAATGCGACATGAAATGTGGATATCGGTCCGAAAGTATGGTCCACGAAACACCATGCAACCACACTATTTTCCGAACATATATCTCACCCAACTGGTCGACTATAAAGGTCTCCTGAATCGGTAAGAAATGAGCCACTTTTGTTTACCGATCCACAACCACCCAGATTGCATCATTCTTCTGCGGCGTCCTTGGAAGAACCATGAATAAATCCATTGTTACATCTTCCCACTTCCATTCTGGAATAGGAAATGGATGCAACAGACCACATGCGCGTTGATTCTCAGCCTTCACCTGCTGATAGGTAAGGAACCGTGCCACAAATCCCACATCTTCCTTCTTCATTTTAGGCCACCAGAACTACCTTAGGTGATCACAGTACATCGTAGTCAAACTAGGATGCACTTCCCACTTTGATTCATGGAACTCACGCATCAACTCTTGCCGCACACACTTTGGGACAACCACATGATCCGGAACAGGAACAACACCTTCCACGCCGACGGCCCAACCAGGAGGTAGATCCCCACCATTATGATTTTCCTTCATGATCAAACCCTCAGGATCATCAAGCTAACCCTCCTTAACACAACTCAAAAGCATCGACTCCATCGTTAAGGAAGTAAGAGTGACCTGACCACTCTCCTCCTGCACCTCTAGGGGCATCTCTACAAACACAGACATTACCTTCCACTCAGTGATGGACTCCTGAACCACCTGATTATGAACCTTCTTGCTCAGAGCACCATCAACACTATTTCCATTTCCTGGCATGTACACCAACTCAAAGTCAAAAGACTATAGATATTCAACCCATTTTCACTGTCGAAGTTTCAGATCCCACGATGAGAAGATGTACTTTAATGTATTATGGTCGGTAAACACAATAAACCATTCTTCCAACAGATATTGCCTCCATTGATTCAAGGCATACACCACTGTAGCCAACTCAAGGTTATGAGTGGGATAGTTCCACTCATGGGTTCTCAACTGCCTTGACCTATAAGACACAACCCGCTCATCCTGTATCAACACAGCCCCAAGTCTGACTCCAAACACATCACAAAACACGATGTACTTCTTACTCGGATCAGGTAAGATCAAGATAGGTGTGGTCAGCAACAAATTCTTCAACTCTTAGAAGGATTTCTCACAAGACTCATACCACTCGAACCTGATTCCTTTCTTGGTGAAGCCCGAGAGTGGTGCTGCCATGTGAGAGAAATCCTGAATGAACCTTCGGTAATACCCGGCCAAACCCAGAACACTCTGAACATCAGAAACACTCTTGGACTACTCCCAAGATACAACTTCGTTCACTTTCTCTAGATCCACTGACAAACCTACCTCCGAGATGATGTGACCCAGAAAATGCACCTCACCTATCCAGAATTGACACTTTGATAGCATGGAATATAGCATATGCTCTCTTACCATACCCAGGACGATGTCAAGATGTTGGGCATGATCGTTATGAGTTTTCGAGTACACTATGATTTCATTAATAAAGACAATCACAAACTGATCTAGATAGGGATGAAAGATTCCATTCATCAAAGCCATAAAAACTTCCGGTGCATTCGTCAAACCGAGAGGCATTACCACAAACTAAAACAAACCGTACCGACTTCGGAATGATATCAACGATACTTTAGAAGACCTCACCCACATCTAGAGATAACCTGACCTCATATCAATCTTATAAAATACGGATTCAACCCTCAACTAATTAAACAAGTCATCAATTCTAGGAATAGAGAACCAATTTTTCACCGTCATTTGATTCAACATTCGATAGTCAAAACAAACCCTCAACGACCCATCGACCTTATTTGCAAAAAGCACGGTAAATCCCCAAGGAGATGTACTAGGACGGATAAACCCCTTACGCTCCAACTCCTCATGATGAACTTCAGTTTCTAGAGTTCTGCCGGTTCAATTCGGTATGGCTAAATAGAAACTGGCTCCACTCCCGGCAGCAACTCGATCGTGAGCTCGACATCCCTCTCGGGTGGTAACCCAAAGAAATCTACAGGAAACACATCTTGAATCCAATCCACCATGAGTGGAAAATTATAGTGTTCCCCTCCCCCATCATCATCAAGCATGAGACAAGTCACTTGAGCCGTGATTCCACTCGTCTATTAACAAAACGACCTCGTACGCCCTGCTCGAACATCACATTCGACACGGTGGACATAAGCGTCACCCTCTAGTGACCTGGATGATACACTGTGATGATAAAAGTCTATGTGGGCCCGATACAACACCAACCAATCCATTCACTAGATTAGGTCAAACCCTTACATCTTGACGAATGAACAAGTCCCACAGAAAATGATACCCACAAACTTCCAAGGAACATCCCTTGCACTGCTTGATATCCTCAACCCGCACCCCCAACGGGGTGTCAATTGACATAACTCCACACACCCCCTCCACAGGTAAACCCCACACTACCAAAAGTTGAGCAGAAACAAAAGAGTGTGTGGTACCTTTGTCAAAAAATACAGTAGAAAACGTAGAAGAAACAAGGAACATACCTCAAACAGTTGACAGTCCGGCCTCACCATCACCAGGAGCAAACTAAACTACATGAACCTAGCTTGCCCCTCTACCATAGGCTCCAACCTGAGCACCCTACGCTCCACTTCCCTTATGGAATGAGTGATATTGCCCTAGAGTTCAACATCCATCGCCCCTACCAGTACGGCCTGTGGAGCTCCAACTGCCTACCTAATATGGGGAAACTGATCCCCTTCATGTATCGGGTACCTTCTTTTCACTATCATGATCACCTGCCTGCCAAGGGTTCCGGCAGAACCTCTGAACATGCCCCATCTTGCCACACAAACAGCACTCAGCTGGAGGTTGAGGACACTGACCATGCATATGCCCCATCCTACCGCACTGATAACAGAACACCTAGTTCCCACTGTGAGAGGCTGACCCTCTCTTCTGACCACCTTGCTGGAAACTTTCCAAACAATGCTTCCGACCATCAGAAGATACACCACTTTTCCGCCCATCTGGCACGAAAAGCCCACCACCCGAAGATCCCTTCAGGTTTCCTTCAGAGATGAGTGCCTGATCCATCACCTTTGCAAACCTGTTCAAGAGGAAGATATTTACTTGAGAACTGATCTCATGTCTCAACCCATCCTGGAAACGCTTTGCTACTTCTGCCTCATCCCCTGTTAACACTGGGACAAAGCGTCGAAAATCAGTGAAGCGACTAGCATAGTCCATCACTGATAGAGATCCCTGAGCCAGGTTCATAAACTCTGCACCCCGCTCCTGCCTCAAAATCTATGGGTAGAAATGCTCCAGAAACATCTCCTGGAAAACCTTCCACGACATCCCCTCACCCTGCTCGGTCTAAGCCCGAAGGTCCCACCAACTCCTTGTCAGGCCCCACAACATATAAATGGCCAGCTTTACTAGCATTTCAACAGGGGTCTCTAGATGATCCAGTACTGTCTAGACATACTCTAACTAGAACACCACTGCCTCTGGACCACCCTCTCCAGTGAATGTCAGAGGGTGTTTCAGCTGGAACTCCCTGGTCAGCTCAAACATACTCAGTGTAACCTGCCTTGGGTCCTGATCCATCATCTTCATAAGGTGACCCAACTTCTCCCAAAACTGGTCTTCTCTACCTTCATTGATCCCCACATTTTTGTGCTCTTCTACTAGAGGAGTGTTCTCAGCAACATCTTTCTATTTCCCAACTGGTTACCGGCGTTGTGGTGGAATCTCTCTATATTTCCAAGCACGAGTTTCAGCACGCATACCACAAAACATTCACGACTTCATCAAAAATATCTTTACTAGCCACAACAACCCATTTTCATATACTAATAATATGACATCAACACCTCAAATTCACCGCCCGACGATCCCTACCATGAGCCAAGGTCAACAAGGGGTAAACAACCATGCACTACCACCAAACTCATAAAAACTTTTACAAAAACATTTTCCACTACATTGCAAACCCTTATATTTCATTACACATCATTTACCGACTTGTTATATTTCATTCTTCTCATCACTTCTTCGTTTCATGAAATGCATGATGCACCCTACTTTCCTACCTCACACATCCACCCCTTGTGTGTGCATAACACAATGCATGTTACCTATCTCCCTAGGTGCCTACAATGATTCATGAATGAAAATCCTCATATTGTTAAGGCCACAAGTCAAATATCATAAAACAGTTACATCAAACCACATGTGTATCACCCAATGGTGAAATATCAGCAACTGTTATAACACACAATCAAGAACAAAATTTCCCACCTAGGGTGACTTGGGTTTTCCATTTTACATTGGTTAGCTACTCCCAAGTAAAAGTTCATTTACCAAGGCCCGACATATCTTAACCATTGGAAACCTATCCAAAATAATAAGACCTCAGAGAAGGAAAAGAAAGACCTCCTCTGATACCACGTTGTAGCATTTCTGACTTGGAATCCACTAAACCGGTGCTCCGAGCTGGGTAGTTACATAACCTTAAGCGCGCCTCCCCGTACACCAAAGGCTGCCGACTAGCAGTGGGGGTCTATGTGGTCAAGTGGGAAGATTATACCCCGCTTTTTATCAGAGTAATCCACAACAGAAATAAACCAATAGCAGAAACAGTGATCAATAAATAAGGAACATGTATAAAAACCATTTCCAATAATAAATATTCCATTTCCTACTACCAGTGAAAAAGTGAAAAAAAATCCCAATATAAAGACACCGGCCAAAATCTCCAAAATGGTCCTGACTCCAAGTTTGGATCCTCCACAAAGTGCTACCCATGTCCACTCAACTATCTAGAAAGGACCCTTTCCCTTCTCCTGACCTAAAAATATGAAGTATTCTCGGGTACCCAATGGCGGACCAAGTAGGGTGTGAGTACAACTTAGTGGGTCACCACCAACGGTGTCTAAAAAATATCCAGTATGAACAGGTAGTGCGTGAAAAAAGAATATGAATGATAATTTCTAAATAATTATTCAAGGTTTCATTTACCAGTTCAGAGCCAAATCCATTACCACGTCCATTACCATTCATTTCATAGAAATTATCATCACTTACGATTTCATCACATTTCAATGCGTCAATCACATACATTATGTTACATGGGTATAAGTACAAAAATTACATGAAAGAGGTTAACCACATCGTTATCCTATCAACCTAGGACTAACCCCATTATAGAAACCATATCCTCACCTCAAAGCCTCTGTCCGGGTGGATTCAGCCATTAGGAGAATAGATCCTCAGTCCCCATTCCTAACCTGTGAATATTTGGTGGAGTTTAGAGAATAATTCTTCACTCGACCAGTGGGCGTAGATCCTCAAGTCATACCCCACTCTAACAAGACATGTGCACATACTTATATTTATAAGTAACCATCAACCACCATACCATTGCCCTTTGAAAAAGGCCTTTCACAACAAACCCCACAGGAATTTACATTATGCCTTAACCCATTAACAAATTACTATTTCACATCATTTAACCATTCTCCAAATTACCATGTGTTATGCCTATCTCACTAAGAATTCAACACTGAACCCATAACCTGTCCCATTATGTTCTTTAATCAGTTTTCACATTAACCCATTTAACTCGTTCATCATTTACATGAACCAACCATTCACCCCATTCCAAATAACATTTAGGTTATTTCCATGTCTAGTTGCATCACCTAAATTCTATTCCATGTTCAACCAATCATGACAACATATTTTTCAAGGTCTCTACCATTTATTACAACAAGTTAAATCTTTTAAAAATAGTCCCTAAGACCGGGAAAAGCCGGCACATTCCATGGGTGACACCAATTAGGTCAAGTCATTCTCAACGCATCCCATGGGGATCGCGAGGGTTCCCCATTTACCATTTTTTAAGAATCCTTTATACCATACGCATCCAGGTTGATCAAATCTCATCAAAAGAAACCATGAGCAAAGCCACACATGCATAAATACACAATAATACTATGGGATAACATTTTTAGACCACCTACCTTGAAACCGCTGTTGGACGCACACTCAATCAAGTCCTTAGACCTCAATCCGACCAGCCCTTAGAGCTTCAACCTAGAACTCACCCAAAATATAGGGTTTTAGGGCTTCAGAACAAGAGGGAGAGAAGATGCCAACCCTAAATCAAAAAGAGAAGCAAGGATAGGATTAGATGTACCTAGAGCTTCAATCTGCATCCAAAGGAACCAAAAACGCCTTAGAAACAAGGGAGATCAACCTCTTGGAGCTCTGAGAGGATTTGGTTTTTTCCTAGGGTGAAGAGGGACGAATGGAGAGGAAAACCCGACTTGGTTCTTAAAATCCCAGGGTGGCAATTTCATAATTTTTCCCAACTTTAAAAGGCCGTATGTTTTGGCCGCATGGTTTTACAGACCATGCAGAAATCATGCATGTTTTATTATATAAAGGAGGAGGGGTTGTACGGTTTACCTGGGCAGGCCGCACGGTTTTCCATGGCCGTGCGCAGGACATGCTCCCAGGCTTGTCTTGCCCATATTTCCTTTCTTTCGTGCCCTGAGCCCCCGAAACACCCCCAAGACCTCTCATTATTTCAGAATACATCCCATGATTCCCGAAACAAGGGAATCAACCAAAACATAACAAAAACATACCCTTCTAAAAACTGGGATCTTTCAATTAAAAAAAGGTATATTTAGTTTACAAAATGTTAGTATTTGGATGATACAATTCAAGATGTAAAAAATAGAAGGGTTATAGTTTTCCAAAAGAAATATGGATGGTGTTGTCATATTAGACACTATTTTTTCTTGTATAGAGTAATTTTATTGATTCTATAAAGTAATTTTATTCATAATTAAACATGTAAAATTGATCAAAAAGGTTATATATAAATAGAGAACACAAAATTTGGATGGTTTATTGATTTATTTTATTTTCACTATGAACAACGTGTTCATAAATGATTCATGAATCTATTAAGTTATATAGTGTGTGTAAAAAGAGATAGAGGTTGTGGACATTGGGTTGATATATATCCTTATTGAAATATTTAAATTCTATATAATGAGAAGTTATTTGGGGAACACCCACATATCACAATGTATATTCTCCGTTGATGTATCATTATTAATGAACTAGTTAAATTTAGCATGTCCCTATATTTAAATTATTCGTATTGGAGTTATTATATTTGTGTATTGTCTTGATATGATTGAATAATAAAACATATCACATGACATGATTTCTACCCTGAATCCAAAAAAACTCATAGTTGTGGATCTACCATTTCTAGAAATATTTTATCTGTCCCACCAACTATATCATTTAATTATCATACACCTTCATAAATATTTATTCTAATTCAAATCACTAAAAAATTTACTCTCGTGATAACAATTTAAGATTTAAATTTAAATCATTAAATATATAATTTGTTTTTTTTTCAATATCTACCATAATAGTTGACATCATTTCAAATATATTGGGCTACATAATGGAAAATATTTCAAACCATTTCATTTTTAGTGGATGTGTTTGAATTAATATTCAACTTATATATGAAATGCATATTTAAATGATAACAATTAAATGAGTACATTAATTCATCTATAAACATTAATATACTCCATAGTATAACCTATATATGAAATAATAATATTATATATAAATATAATATTCACATTTAATTGGTCTTATAGTTCAAAATAAAAGATAATTAAAATATTCATATCACTTTTTAAATTAAGGATAATTAAATTACTATGAATTATGAGTTTACCAATTGATATTGATCAACAATTAACACTCTAATCAAATATGTATTTGAAGGGTTGAGAAATAATGTAGTGATGGGATTAAATAATTCAATACCCAAATCATTAAATTTTTATAAGGATGTTTTGACAAACTATATAATATTCTAATTAATACATATACCTTACTACTTCTAAACTCAGACACATTCCATGAATATCAATTAAAGGGGACTAAAACCGTGGGTTTACACACCATTTTAGGGGTTATTTTTCTCCAAACATATAATTATCATAAATTATAAATACAAAATAAAAATTTGAATAGATCATCTATACATAGACTAATAACCAATATATTCTAATAAATAAGAACATCTCCCCAATATGGATCCTATAATTCAGAAATAATAACTTTCTCATTAGATAAACATAAAAATTATATAATTTATAAGAATAAAAGATGATAAAATCAAGAGATTATGATATCTCATAGGAGTGTGTACATAGAAGGTTGATTATAATAACCTAGTAGGATATTCCATCAATATGTACTTGTAGGGAATACATTAAAACAACAATCTGTACCTACAAAATTGTTACACAAAATTGTTTCTGATTAATTTTCCATATAACATATTTTAAAAACAATAAATAAAAAAATACTATAAGTTATGAATAAAAAATTCATTATAAATTAAAATTTAACAATATATAAGACATTATTTTACATTTCAATTAAGATATTTGTTATTTTTATTTTATAAACTTGTTATTGATGATTATTTTTTATCACATTAAATAATACATATCACGTTTAGTAATTTTCATGATTTTTTATTTACTGTATATTTTTTTTGATCATAATTGATTGAGGTTGTATGTAAAATTTTGATTGGATCACTGATGAGTTTTAAAAAGAGATTCAATATTATTTGGACCTTTCAATCAATAATTATTCTTATAGTGGATTGATTCAATGACCAATCATTCATACTAATTAAAAACAAGTTTTAAATCATGGTGAAGTGAGTTACCATATAACTAAAAGTGGATTCGAAAAAGAATATTTTGTGTGGTATCAAAATAGTGAAAAATCACAAGTGGATAATGAAATTGATTCAACTGAAAATATTTTCTTGAATTTTTTTTTAATGGTTTCAATTTTTCTCTAGGAAACTCATCATGTCGAATACTAAAAGAGGAAATAATTACCAAAACATAGTTTTTTATTTTGAGAGTAATGATTATGTTGAGAGAGTTTCAAATTTTATGGATGATGTGAACACCCCATTATATTAGGCATTTTTAATATTTATCAAAAATTAGATAATAATGTTATTATATTATGGGAAATAAAAATATGGATTAAGTAATATTGTGGTTTACTATATCCTTACATTTATTAATTATTTAATAAATAATGGTGAATTTATTAAATAAAATGATTACATATTATATTATATGATTGAAAAAATTGTATTTTCATATAATAAGATCCATTTCTGACCCCAAATATATATTTTTTATTCATGAAGGAAAATTAAAATTTGAGTTAGTGAAAAATAGTGTTTTACATAAGTTGGAAGAATGATAATTTGAAAACATGATATGGGGTACTAGATAATCTGATATGGAACTTCCCATTAATACCCCAGGCTCAAATACATTTTATGTCAAAAAACATTCAACAAATATGATATGGAATGAAGATTAATGAAATAAATATAATAATGAAATTGTGCATCCTACAAACTTGTTATATTGGAATAAATTTCCAAGGTTGCATCCTGATTTTGTAGTTAACCCATGAATTAGTAGATTATGATTATCAGGTTATGGTTTCAGTCTATTTTTTCAAATACAAACTACACAAAAAACATTTCCTATTTTCAGTAAAATTTATAACTTTTCATTACGTATGTGTAATAATAATCTATTTATTATCATGATTATATTGATATATTGAAATTTTGATCCTATATATGATACTAATATATACTTACAACAATTTTTAGATGAGTTAACGGAGTATTTGATAATTAGTGCACAAGCGTATAACGAAATTTCAAAGGAGTACTTTATGTTTCATGTTGATTTACTATAAATGATAAATGATATTCCAACATACAGAATGGTGTATAGTTAGAGTATAAAATTGAAATTTTAAATCCTTATTTGTATGAAAAATACATATTCCCAAATAATAATGTTTTGAAAACTTTTATATGTGTAACTCATCAATGATCTCTACTAATGGATCAACCATATAGAAAAATCAGAGAAATTTTGATAATGATATAGAGATAGATGAAACACATTAACAGATTTCAAGGAATGATAATATTAAAGAAATTTATTATTTGAATTTTTTTCTTTGAAAAAGCCAATAAAATTAAAGAAAGTGACAGAAATGTTAATTAAAAATTCAATAATAATTGTGGAATGAAATTTATATTTTTTGAGTTATCATTTTGGTTATCAAATTTATTTGGTCAATGTGTGGAAATAATGTCTATTAAGAAAATTATTTACAAAAATTCATCCTCTACTATTTTAAATATGAAGGGAAAAAAGATGATTTGTTTTCATGTAAAGATTTAATGTATTAGTTTTGAAGTTCAATATTTAAACCTAATTTAACTAGATAAAATAACTACAAAGTCCTCTTTTCCATTTATTCGATTATAATTGCATAGAAAATAAAAAAAACTTCAAGGTCTTGGAATGTTGGAATGATCTAGATAGCTATTGAAGTGACATTTTGAATAATGTGAATACACTATATGTGAAAATAAAATCTTTTAAAACACATGATTTCTATGTCTTCGTACATGAGTTGATTCCAAATCCATTATGAATTTAATATTATATAATGTGACAGTTTCTATGATTAGGTAATGTCATTTATATCATGGAATTTGTACGAAAAGACTAAGAAAAATATTTATTTTTAAACTAAAGAGATATTCATTGGTTATTCGATGTAGCATAGAAAAAAATTCCACCATCATTTTTCATATGTATGTTACATCAAACTATGCATCTTCCAAAAAAATTATTTTTGATGGTCCTATTTTAAGTCAAAGGATATATCCAATTAAAATAATGATGTATATATTGAAATATTATGATAGAAATAAATATCATCTTGAAGGATCTATCATGAATGTGTATTTAGGATAATAATTCACGGATTTATATTCATCAAACATAGATAACTTCACTACAATATCTAATTAACTAATGAGAACTAAAGATTATAAAACTGATTTTTTGAGCCTGCATTTCCTTCACTTACCCAAACATTGGGGATATTTGGATCATACTCATTGTTTACGTCATGTAGGAAAGAGTGGTAAATGGATCATCACTCATTATTATTTAACATTGGGGCTATTGATTATTACAATAGTTAAGTAATGTATTAAATAATTATTTTTCCAATCATGTGATTTTTTCATAGTTTCTGACATTTTAATGCCTTCATATTTGTAGAGAATATTTAAGAATTATAAAAATGATACGTTATTTTCTCTCTATTAAGAGGAAGGATCAATTGCGTGAAAAATTATTTTCTTCTTTTTTAAATTAATATGTGATATATTTATTTTTTACATAATTGGATCACATGTATCTTTCAATATTTGATGTTGGTATATTTTAGGTTTTATGTTCACCAATAAATGGTTTAGTAGAAGAAATTAATGAACTGTCATTTGGTCCAAATAATGTGGTATGTGACTATATGGAAATAGTTTTCAATAGATTTAAATTCTTTATTAATATCTCTAAAACAAAATGGAAACACGAAATTATAGTTTCACGATATGAATGACAATAGGTTATTGCCGGATTGCATCAAACAAACAACCTTAATTAGAAAATATATAATATTATGGGGTTGTTGAAACAATAACTTTTTTAGATTAAATTGCACAAAGTCATTTTGTTATGATAAAATTAATTTTTTTTATTCAATGAAATATCAACGAATTTATATAAATAAATATTGCTTTCTACTGATTAATGTGAAGTTTCTACTTCATATCGTTGAACTTCATATTCTTTCATCATAAGACAGGTAGGTTTTTAAGTAATTGAACCATTAATGAAACAATTTGGTGCTATTTTTGATGCCATTAATATATAAATTTTTTACAAAGGAATGGGAAATAGTGATGTTTTGGATGAATCTTTTGGTATTTATTCGAATGGTCCATTTGATGAAATAGATGATTCGATATTTAGAACATATCATGAACCAGAAAATATGACCTAGAACATATAGCACTGGTATATTTGAAATTATAAACCTAATATTAATACAATAATATATTTGTTTTTTTAAAACATTTATACATGATATAAAATTAATTTTTATAATTACATTGTAAAAATATCAAAGGAGTCGACATTGGGTTAGCTGAGTTTTAAAATGTATTATTATTATTAATATTTTGAAAAATCCTTAAATTGAATAACATTTTGTATCTTTTCTTTTGTTTTTAAAGTCATCCGGTTGTATTATTTTACATTTGAATTATTTATATTGATATGAGAATTCAATTTTAAATTACGAGATCAAATTTTTGGATTATGATTAAGTCTGAAAAAGGACAATATAATGATATGAATAGTGTATTCTAGATTTAGGAATGCCTCTTATGATCACCACTATATGTACATTTTATGTTTTTATATTGTGTTCTTTTATACTATCTATTATTTTATCATTAATTTTATTTCATCATCAATGATATTTTCTGATATATCATTAAGGAGACGATTGGATTATGCTGTAGACAATAACAATATGGTGGGGGGTACTAGTATGATCGATTATATAGTTAAAATTACCATCATACCACTTCATTCACTATAAGTTAATCTAGTTCAGAATCACTTCATGTTTCTTTAGTCACTTACAGTTTGTTTGATGATCTTCTCATATCCTTATTTTTTATAAAAACCTTTTCCATGTCCCTTTCCTCTCATGCACACTCAAAATATTAGTTTTTAAGAACCCATCCCTCCTTATTGCGCATTCCCACCATTATCTATATAGAGAAATAATTCCATATTTACCCATAACCATATCCATATCAATATACACCTTCATATATATATATGTCTTTCCAAAAGGATTTCCCCCCATCAAAAAATTTATCTTCATCAACTATATAGATTACCGATACCATAGGTATCTCCCCTCCACCAATGTATACTCCCCCTACTCCTCCACATTCAATGCTCTAGGTCTCAATAAATTCTTTATCAACTAGTATGCGTTTAAACATTACAAATAGTGATTGGTGATAAATTCATATATATATATATATATATATTAATTTCTAACAATTATTCATGATTAGCTCCAGTCTTCAACAAATTATATGGCTACAAAGAAATAAAAGATGTTTGGAATGGACACACAAAGATTATGGTACAATAAAGTGAAGATGGTGTTATAATTGAGGAAAATAGTAAGGGATGTTAAAGTTTTATGGGAACTATAGTGACCCATAATTCCCATATATGGATATTAAATCATTTTGGATGAATATTCATCACATTATAAAAGTACATTCTCAAAGGACATAACATTTTTTTAGATTTGGAAACATGGAACATAATAATTTAATGAGGTGAAAGATTTTCAATATTTCCCACTAATATCATCTTATTTATTAATCCTTTATAAAACATTTCTTCTTAACATGGGGAAAGAAAAAAAACAATGGGTGAGATAAAATGAAATAAATTTGATACACAAGAATAACATTAACATAAGGGTACGATAACATGAGTATAACATTTGAATATCATAAATGTATAATAAAGATCATAGACATGATTCACAATATAAATATTGGTAGATATAAGACATGAATCATAAGGGAATAAAGATCATAATCCAAGAAATCATATCATAAGAATAAGACATGGAATTTTGATAGACACATGAACATATGAAATGATTTCTATTAATGTTATGGCTCACTTCTAGGGATATCTTAATGGATTGGGTTCACTCCAAAAACCATCTTTCAAGTCATGGTTCACTCCCAAGGCAATATTTGTAGTCAAGGTTCACTCCAAATACCATATTATTAGTCAAAGTTCACTCCCAAGACCATATTAGTAGGAAAAGTACCTTAATAAAATGGGTTCACTTCCTATTCTATCCATTTATATCTTGTGATATTTAAATATTTACCTAATGTATTTCTGGTAGAATAGGTCCCACACATCACATAATGAAATCTTACATACATGTTCCATAAGATAATAAAGAATTAATCATATCATGACCCATAAAAATAATGGTTTCATAAAAATTATATCATATCCCATGAAATGAAATTATTATCATAAATATTTCATCATATCGTAATAATTGGAAAAGAAGTAGGTTTTATCATAATTTCATCAAATAATTACCCCTAAAATGAAGAAGGTCTCAAAAGCATTTCATCATGGAAAAACTCATGGAAGTGAAATTAGTATCATAAAAAAATTCATACAAGACATAAACCATTAAAATAATGAATAGAAATGGTGTCCTTGGATCATATCCCTATTAAATAATAATTTATATCAAAGGATTCCATCATAGATTGATAATGATTTTGAAAGATCACTTAGATCATTTATTATAAAAAATAATCATTCATTTAAAATCATAATTTTAATTCATAAAACATTTCTGAAATCATATTCTTTGAAAACCACATTGATAAATTATGAATTATGCTTTAAAAACATCTAAACCATTCCTGTAGTAAAAAACCCTTTCCACTTTGTAAAACTCTTTTTAACTCACAAAACATTTTGAAAACGTTTTTTTGGAAATAACCATGAAAACCTATAAGGGAATCCTTGAAAAACATTTTAATAAATTTTTATAACATATAATTCATATTCCTAGAAAATTATTTTAAATTATCTCTCAAAAATTACAACATTTTTATATATCAATATTTTTTAAATAAAATTGATTTCAGAAAAAATAGAGAAACAACATTAGATTTTATTAAGACTGATTACTTAAATTTATTTAGTAACAAGGTGTGTAGAAATGACACCATTACTTGAAGATATCATGAATAAACAACAATAATGAAAATTCAGGATAATTATTAAGACATGGATGAAAATATTTCATCAACGAAAGTATAATCATAAAAAATCTCAATAAATTATGAGATTATATCAATAAACTCTTACCTCTTTGCTAAAATTGAATAAAAATCACCCTGAAAAAATAAAATTACATGAATCATAAAATATGATGAATAATTTTAAATTCATGTAATATCATTTTAAATGGGTAGTATATACACCTCATATAAGAATATAGGTGCATAACATAACATGTGTCTAAAAAAATGAAAAATTGGGACAAAATTCCTTTACTTTAACATCCTAGGTAAATAAAGAATAAGGCATTTTCACATTTATTAATATTTGTGATTTAAATATTAATTTTATTTTAAAAGGGATTCTATGTTTGATAGAGTACCCAATATTCAACAACGAGGTTCTTTGTAATCATATGTTGCACACAACGTTAGGACATAGAGAAAAATAATAATATAATATTATTTTAAATTGTAGTTAACGCATAGTCGTTGTATTGGCGGGAATGGTCAGAAACAACTAAATATGGATATACATGTTTGTTAAATGTTTCTACATTTATTTAATAAATTTTATAGGCTTAAAATAAGAATGAATCTGATTTTAAACACAAATACTCTAATATTCATTAAATGGTCGATCTACCACCTTTTGATGGTAAAATCACATTAAATTGAGTTTTGGTCACATTTATATGTTTTATTTGACAAAATAAAATTTTTCATTATAATTGGGACATCAAAATTTACTTTGGGTAAATGTTTTGGTATTTTTCTGATAAAATTCATTTTTTAAAGATTAGTGAAAAATACTATATTTTAATTCAAGAATGACTTTTAATCTAATTAATTTATAAAGTTATATTACCTTTTTTATTTATTTAAAAGTATAATTAGAATATCTATTTACAATTTAATCCAATTTTTTTCATTGGATGTAATTTCACTTTGAAAATTGACATAAATAAGTGTAAATATTTTGAAGTTATTATTTCTTAAAAACATGCTTTTGGCTTTGACAGTTGAAATTAATTTAAAATTAATTTATATAAAGACTCAGCATTATTACATACATAATATTGAATTTATTTAAGAATAAAATTCTTATTACAGTTAGGATCTTTTGAATTTTAGAGATTCAAGAAATTGGTAAAAAAATATACATAACATTACACATTATTACAGAGTGGATACCATAAAAATAGTTCCCAATTTTTGCAAAGTATAAAACATTAAAACTTAAACATGACTCCATGAAGTTTTTAAAAATATAAAATGTAATACTTATTTGAATTACACATACATTAACTTGTGAAAATAATTTAAAAATGTGGGATGATAACAAAAGCTCAGTATGGGATGAAAAATAAGGAAAGAGCACATTAGTCTATGAATACTCCTAACCTATGAAAGCATTTTCAAAATACATTCTTTTCACCCCATATATATTTATAGTATGTAACATGAGATTTAAAAAAGATCCAGACAAAACATGAGAACATAAATATAATCATAAAGGTATGTTAGTGCTTTAATTATATAATATTTTAACCATCTTGGCTACTTTATAATTTGTAACCCTCACGACAACCTTACTTTGTGTAACCATCACAGTTACACATGGAGTAACCATACGACTGACCTCCAACATACACATACCCAATGCATTGGAGGAAAATATAGTTCCCACCCTTCCTCATAAACAATTCCTAAGAACCAATACATAACCATACCACATTAGCATAATGACATCACTTTTGAATTTTGTAAAACAGAATTTAAAAAGAAATTTTTTAAAGAAAATACCCTTATAAATATCATATAATTGAAGATTGACTTAAAAGAGTGGATGGAGTATGTATATATACTGTAAATACAAATAAAAAAATATTAATTGATCCCTTCACACAAAAAATTTAAATAGCACATAAATAATGAAGTAGAAGGTTAACCCAATGAATAGAAATCAGGTTACGAATTCTCATACCTTGGGGTTTTCTTACTTAAAACATGTTTAAACTTCTTGTATAATGGTTAAAAGAGTATTATTAATATTTTAAAGAAACATTTTATTGTTTATAAAATCTTATATTCTCATTTCATAACATCTTTCCACCCTTTAATTGTTAGTATTTTTCACCTTGCACTGTTTTTGGGTGAGTTCTTTACCTAATTTTCTTGATTGGTTCATGGTGGATGTTCTTGTCTATTGGATGTGAAACTCCAGAATTGTATTGGAGTAGTATTTACATATATACAGTAACATAAATTATACAATTTATCATTTTGACTTATTACATGAGGAAGATTCATAAGATAAAACATTAATGATATTCGTTTAGATCATTTTAGTAGTTCTCTGATAATTATGACCTCATTCTGTTTTATAAATTAGAACCGTGGGTACACAATAATTCCAAAACCATTGATGGGAAAAAATAAAAAAAAATTAACCCAGTTCACCCATAAAAATGGTTTCACAACTAGACTGTCAATAGGTAAGGAAAATTTAAATCACATTATCCACGATGTCAGTAGATCGACATATCATAGACAATGTTTTTATTCCTTGAATAAGTGGGAGAGGAGAAAAATAATGATGATGAATTTTCAATAAAATTGAGAAAATATTGAATATAAATTATATCTGGATATTTCATGCCTCTTGGGTGAGAAGATATTAAGAAAGAATAAGAAAATAATGGAACTCAAAATAAAATAATAATTGAGAAATCCCTTACAAAAAATTGGCAGCCTAACGGCTACGCAACATGGTATTAGAAAATATTAAAAAAAGAGGGAATAAGGTTCATCCATCTTGAAATGAATCATAATATATAGTATATCAAGAATAAGGAAGAAATAAGAAAATGGTATGGAAACTTGAATGTTATACCACATAAAATATAACTTGAATGGAAAAATAATGAAATTGCAAATTTTCTTACCTTGTAGAGTAACCCTTAAAAAATTATTGTTGGGACATTAGGGGCTTGAGTAAACCTTTGTAAAACAACTAGGAAGGTATGGAGGCCAGATCTTCCTAGAGGAGTAATTTGGAATGAAGTTAATGAAGTAATGGGTTGGTATTTTTGGGAAACGTAAGGGAATATTTTAATAATTTCCATGTGACACCTCATGAGTTGTATTTGCAAAAACATAGGCTTTCCCAGGGTATTTTCCCATCGTATAAGCCACTTGGGACACCTCACATCTTATTTAACTATAAAAATGTCAGCCAGATTTATGAAATCATTATGACATCATTATTAATGTCATGAACACACCAAAACTAAAAACTGTATTTTTTACTATTCACCAAAAAATAAAATGTTTCAGAAAAATTCCCATAATTCACCCTATCCATTTATCAATGTATAGAATTCAAAAATGAAGTCCATTTTTTGAATATAAATTTATAAATATTATTAATTTATTTTTTTAATAAAAGCATACATAATTCAAAAATTAACAATTCTAATTTTATAACATCTTCTATATCACGATAAAAAATTAACCAAGATGTTGTTATCTTAAAGCCATAAGAAAATAAAATAATAATAAAATTAACTATTCAATAGGGTAATATTACTATTTGTATTACTATTCATATGGGGTGTTACTATTCACAATAAAACTAGTTGGTTTCATTAGACTCTAAATAATTTATTGAACACAATTGTACATAACAGTTTCTTGAAATTAAAAACATATAAGTGAAATAATTCTATTTAAATTTTAGTTATAAATATATACATAAAACAAAGTCCCATAAATTTATATTTATTTTTAGAAAAAAAATTGGGGTGTTAAATTATCCCCACCTTCTTAAAATTGTGTCCTCACAATTTTATTTATTTATTTAACAACTGAGGCTAATTTTACCTTACAGCATTTTATGACTCCCATGTTTCTTCTTCAACCATGTGGTTTCTCCAAAAAACCATTACCTGGTGGATTACCTTATTCCGCAATACTTGTTCCCTTCGATCAAGAATCTGAACTGGTTTATCTTCATAAGAAAGTTTCTCTTCCAGCTGAACTACATTTGGGCTTAAGACATGTGATGAATCTGGAACATACTTTTTCAACATTGAAACGTGAAACACATTGTGTACCTGAGACAAACTCGAAGGCGAAGCTACGTGGTATTCCACTATTCCAACTTTTTCCAAGATTTCAAATAGACCGATGAACCATGGACTTAGCTTCCCTTTCTTACTGAAACACATCACACATTTCCAAGGAGAGGTTTTAAGGAAAACATGGTCACCTCCCTTGAAAGAAAAGTCTTTCCTTCTTTTATCTGCATAACCTTTTTTCCTACTCTAAGATGTCCTCATGTGTTGCTGGATCATCCTCACTTTCTTAGCCACTTCTTCCACTAATTATGACGTCATTAACTTCCTTTCACAAAATTCATCCCAAAATGCTGGAGTCTGACACCACTTCCAATACAAATCCTCAAAAGGTGCCATCTGAATACCGGAATGAAAACTATTATTATAGGAAAACTCAACTAAAGACTGATGATGATCCCAACATCCGTGATAGTCCATTGAACAAGCTCGAAGCATATCCTCCAATGTTTGAATCATTCATTATGACTTCCCATCTGATTGAGGATGAAACATTGTACTGAAATTTAACTCTGTTCCCAAGGTCTTCTAATGTCACTTCAAAAAGATAGAAGTGAACCTGTGATCTCAGTCTGACTCAATGGAAAGAGGTACTCCATGTAACCTGACAATCACTTTAAGGTACAATCGAGAAAGAGGTTCCAAAGTCATTGTATCTCGAATAGAAAAAAAAAGTGCAGACTTTTTTAGCCGATCTAAAATAACTCAAATATCATTGTTACTTCGAGATTTCATTGGTAGTCCCATCACAAAGTCCATGGATACATTCTCCCATTTCCACTCTGGCACTGGAAAAGGCTAAAGCATCCCCATCGGTCCCTGCCACTCTACTTTAACATGTTGACATGTAATACATTTCATGGTAAAATAAGCAATATCTATTTTCATTCCATTCCACCAATAATACTCTTGAAAGTCTCTATAAATCTTAGTAATTCAAGGATTAACAGAAAATGGAGAACTATGAGCATCACACAATGAATATTTCTTCAATTAAGAATCACTAGGCACACAAAGCCTTTTTCAAATCTTAAAACACAATCATTATCAAGGTTATATTCTAGAAACTTACCATTTTTAACCAATTCTACCATTTTCTATAGCTCACAGTCTTCGTTATGAAATCGCTTAATTCTGTCTAAAAATGAAGACTTCACAGAAACCTGAAACAAAACAGATGTATTCCCTACACCAGCAACTTCTAAGGAAAAATTCATAAAATCATTATTCAAGGGATCATGTTCCAAATGTATCATGGTTAATGATGACTGATGTTTCTGACATAAGTCATATGCTACTTTGTTTTCTTTTCTTGGATGGTAATTGATCATGCAGTCATAATCCTTTATTAGTTTAAGCCACCTGCTCTACCAAATGTTTAATTATTTCTGAGTGAATATATACTTCATTATTTTATGGTCAATATATATTTTACATTTGGTTATGTATAAATGATACCTCAAAATTTTAAAATAAAAACCCACAACTCCCAATAAGAAAACATGTGTGGGATAATTTAACTCATGACGTTTTAGTTTTCTTGAACCCTAAGAAATTACCTGATAATTCATCATCAAAACATAGCCAAGTACCTTCAAATAAGCATCATTGTAGATGAAATACTCACAATTTCAGGAAGGCTAGGCCAAAAATAGAGCATTCAACAATTTCTTCTTCAGTTCCTAAATAAACATCACATTCTTCTATCCAATCCTATTTAACCACTTTCCATGTTAACTTAGTTATCAGGATATATAAACATGCAATGTTCTTAAAAAACCATCAGTAATAACCTGCTAACCGATGAAAAATACGAATCATTGTAACCTTTGTGGGTCTTTTCCATTCATCAACCACCTTTGTTTTGGCAGGATCAATTATTATTCAATCCTTATTTAAAATGTTCCCAATAAAATAAATATATTGCAACCAAAAATCACACTTGCTGAATTTTCCATACAACTTCTTTTCATTTATGGTTTGTAAAACAACCCTTAGACATTTTTCATGCCCCTCTTTATATTATTGAAATACTAGAATGTCATCAATAAATACAACCACAAAATTATCCAATAACTCATAACACACTCTATTCACTAGATTCATGAATACAGTAGGTGCATTAGTTAATCCAAACAGCACAACAAAAATTATATAGTGCACATATCTAGTACGAAAGGTTGTTTTCTGGATTTCATCCTCTTTCAACTTCAACTGATGGTATTAGGATCTCAATTAAATCTTGGAAAAGTACTAAGCTCCCTGGAACTGATCAAACATGTCATCGATATGAGGAAAATGATACTTGTTTTAACAGTGATGCGATTCAAAGCTCTATAATCAATGCAATGTCTCATGAAACCATCTTTCTTTTAAAAAAAAAACAGGGGATACCCATGGTGAAGTGCTTGGACGAATGAAGCATTTTTCAAGAAACTCCTGCACCTAATTTTTCAATTCAAGATGTTCTATTAGATCCATACGATATGAGGGTTTTTAAATTGTATTAGCATCAGGAACATAGTCAATTGTGAATTTGACTTCTTTATTTAGTACGACACTGAGTAACTCATCAGAAAAAACATCTATGTATTCATTTACCACTGGCACATCATTAATCTGAATATTTCCATTGTTTTCAGAAATATGAGCTAGATAACATTCATTTCCATCATTCAATAGTTTCTTAGCTTCCTGATATGTTTTCAATTGTATGGGTTCATTCTTTTATACAAATGAAACTAGATCTGAAAAACAACTTCTTTATCTGTACAATATTTCTTAGCATGATAATTAGAAATCCAATCCATTCCCAGAGTAACATCATACTCAACTAAGTGTAAAACAAAAATGTTTCAGGTAATGTATTTACATAGACCACAATAGAAAGATCCTTATAATTCTTTTTTCTATAACAATTACCACTGGTGTTTTAACAAAAAATTCAGGTTTCTTTTGTTGATGTGATATTTCCAATTTACTAGAAAATTTCATAGAGATGAAAAAATGTGTAGACCCCACATCAAACAAAACTTTTGCAAAATATGAGTCAAAAGACAAAGTACCTGATACAACTTCATTGGATGCCTGACATCTGCCGACGTAGTCGCAAAGGATCTCACTATACCATTCTGCTTGTAGTCCAACTTCTTTGCATTATTCAGATCTCTCTTTGAGCAGGCATTTGAATAATGACCCATTCCACCACATTTAACACACATTACAATCTTCTTATCAGGATTAGTCATAGTATCATTTTCATTACAATCTCAGGCCATATGTCCAAACTTACCACATTTAAAAAACTTCCCAATTATTCTAAGAGATTCCCCAGGGTGCCTCTTTCTACACTTTTCACAAACTGGAAATTGGATTTTCTTACCATCAGATTTATTTGGTTGATTCATACCCATTTCATTCCATCTGGACCTCTTATCCTCTTTATTTCCAAAATGCACATGATCATCAGCATACTCCATCTCTACCCTCTCAGCAAATCGGTCAAGTTTTTTATAACTTTTGAATTCTCGGGAGGCCAATGCCCTCCGATATCTTGGCTTTAATCCCGAGTAAAAGCTGTTGATTTTTCGATCAAGATCCAGAATAAGATTTGGAGCATACCATGCCAGTCGGGTGAAGATTTCCTAGTACACGGCCATCAAATATTTATCCTTCTATTTCAATTCCAGAAATCGATTCCCCATTCTAAGTCTCACCACCTTAGGAAAATATTTTTCTAGTAAAAGACATTTAAAGTAATCCCACTCTAAGGCATCATAATCATCTCTTCCCCTGATATTCCTTACCATTGACCACCAATGATCAAATTCCCCTTCAAAATGATAAATGGGAAGACTTACCTTTTGATTGTCAGAACATCCCCTAACATCTACTATCTTATCAAGGGATTTGATCCATCCTTCAGTTGCTACTAGGTCAGAAAATCCATTGAAAGTAGGAGGGTGTTGTCTCATCAAATGTTCCTCTACTATCATGTACTATTGTGGTAACTCTATTGGTTCTCTTACATTGATTCCACCACCATTTATTGCATGCATTAGCTGATCCATTACTGTCACAAACTACACTGTTCCAATCCCTACCATTCCAAGCTATTATTCTGGAAGGATGTCATTATGTCACTACCTCTCCTCTTCAGCTTCCTTATTCCTTCTGCAGAAAAACATTCTGAACAAACATTTATAAGATGAAGGAACAAGGTAATATTTAAATTATATAACATTTCAAATTAAACATAGAGTGAAAATAATTTATGGTATTCTATTAACATCACCCCGACCCCTAAAGTTATCTAAACCATCATCTGATACCAACTATATGTACCCAGCCTTATCGCATACATAGTCTTGAATTTAGAAAAGAAAACACATCCTATTACATTGAAGATATTTTAAAGTTTAGATATTTAGAGAATTTTGGAAATACATTAATAGAATTACACATTATTACAGAGTGGAAACCATAAAAACAGTTTCACTTTTTTTCAAAGAATAAAACATTAAAACATAAACACGACTCCTTGAAAATTATTCAACATTTAACATGGATACTTTTTTATATTACAAATCCATTAACCTGTGAAAATCATTTAAAAACATGGGATGAGAACAAAATCTTATTAAGGGGTGAAAAAGAAGGAAAGATAACATTATTCCATGAATACTCATAATGTATGAAATCATTTTCAAAAGACATGATTGTCACCCCATATATAATTACTTTGTGTAACATGATATTTACAAAATATCCACACATAACATGAGAACATAAATATAATCATAAAGGTATATTAGGGACTTACTTACATAATCGTGTAACTGTCTTTTCTACCTTATAATTTGTAACCCTCACGGCTACCTTACTTTGTGTAACCATTGCAATTACATTTATATTAACCATACGGATGACCTATAACATACACATACTGAATGAATTGAAGGGAAATATAGATCCCACCCTTTATCATAAATAATTCACAATAACCAAAATAGAACCATACCACATTAATAATAGCATAAAGACAACACATTTGAATTTTGTAAAAAATAATTTAAAAAGAGGACTTTTAAAGAAAATCCCCTAATAAATATCATACAATTGAAGAGATACATAATATAGTTGATGGAGTGTGTTTATATATTGTAAATAAACATAATAAAACATAATATAAACAGAACCAATAACACAAACAATTTAAATAGAACATAAATAATGAAGGAGAAGGTTAACCCAAATAATGGAAATCTTGTAAATAATTCCTTTAACTTGAGTTTTTCTTACTTAAAAATTGTTTAAAAATCCTGTATAATGGTCAAAATAGTGTTATTAATATTTTACAAAACCATGTTAATGTTTATAACATCTTGTATTATCATTTCATTACATCATTTTACCCTTTAATTGTCAGTATTTTTCTCCTTGCACTGTTTTTGGGTGAGCTCTTTATATGAGTTCCATGATTTGTTCATGGTGAATGTTCTTGTCGATTGGAAGTGAATATCCAAAATTGTAATGGACTAGTATTTAAATATATCCAGTAACATAAATTATACCATTTATCAATTTTCCTTCTTACATGAGGATGATTCACATGTTAAAACATTAATGATGTTCGTTAAGATCATTTTAGTGGTTCTTTGATAATAATGACCTCATTTTATTTTATAAATTAATACCATGTGTAAAAAATAATTCCAGAACCATTGATGAGACATAATACATATATTATAACCAGTTTCAACCATAAAAATGGTTTCATAACCAGACTTTCAAGAGTTAATGAAAATTTTAGTCACATCATCCACGATGTCAGTAGTTCAACACATCAGAGACAATGTCTTTATTCCTTGAATTAGTGGGAGAGGAGAAAAATAATGATGATGAATTTTCCATGAACATTGGGAAAATATTGAATATAAATTATTTTTAGATATTTCATGGTTCTTGGGTAAGAAGAGATGAAGATAGAATAAGAAAAGAATGGAACTCAAAATAAAATAATAATTGAGAAATCCCTTACAGAAATTCTGCACCCTAACGGATACACAACAGGGTTTTAGATAATATTAAAAAGATAATGTACAAGGGTAACACATTCAAAAATTAATCATAATATCATCTAGATCAAGAATAAAATGTAAATAAGAACATGTTATGGAAAATTGAATTTTATACCACATAAAAGAGAACATGAATGGAAAAATAATGAAATTGATAATATTTTTACCTTGTAGAGTAACTCTTAGAACATTGAAGGTTGGGACCTTGGCTGTTTGAGGAATCCTTGGAAGAACTAATAGGAAGTTAAAGAGGTCAGGGTGTCTTAGAGGAGGAATTTGGAATGATTTTAATGAAGGAATGGGTTGGTATTTATAGGAAAATTAAGGGAATATTTTAATAATTTCCAAGGGACACCTCAGGAATGGTATTTGAAAAAACATGGTCTTTCCCAAGGTATTTTCCCATGGTATATGCCACTTGGGACACCTCACATCTTATTTTACTATACATAGGTTGACTAGATTTATGAAATCATTATTACATCATTATTGATGTCATTAACATAGTGAAACTATAAACTGTATTATTTACTATTCATTGAAAAATCAACTATTTCAGAAAAAATTCCAAAATTCAACCAAACCATTTACCGATGTGTAGAATTAAAAAATTAAGTCCATTTTTTGAAAATAAATTTCTAATTATAATTAATTTAATTTTTAAATAAAAACATACTTTATTTAAAAATTAACAGTTTTATTTCTATAACAACTTCTATATCACGATGAAAAATTAACAAAGATTTTACTATCTTAATTCCTTAAGAAAATAGAAAAATAATAAAATTTACTATTCATTAGGGTCAAATTACTATTTACATTACTATTCATAAGAGTATGTTACTATTCAAAAAAATAGGTTGGTTTCATTAGACTCTAAATAACTTACTGAACACAATTGTAGATGAGAGTTTCTTGAAATTCAAAACATAGAAGTTGAAAAATTATGTTTAAAGGCTAGTTATAAATATCTACTTAAAAAAATTACCATGCATTTATATTTATTTTTAGAAAAAAATGGGGTGTTACATTATCCCCACCTTCTTGAAATTGTGTCCTCTCAATTTTATTTACTTATTTAAAAACTGAGGGTACTTTTCCCTCAATGAATTTTCAGACTCCCGTGTTGCTTCTTCAATCTTGTGGTTTCTCAACAAAACTGTTACCTGGTGGATTACCTTATTCTGCAATACCTATTCCCTTCAATCAAGAATCTGAACTGGTTTTTCTTCATAAGAAAGGTTCTCTTCCAGCTGAACTACTTCAGGGCTCAAGACATGTGATGAATCTGGAACATAATTTCTCAACATTACAAAATAAAAAACATGGTGTACTTGAGAAAAAATCGGAGGAAAAGCTACGCGGTATGCCATTGTTCCAACTTTCTCCAGGATTTCAAAATGACCGATGAACCATGGACTTAGCATCACTTTCCTACCGAAATGAATCACACTTTTCCAATGATATATTTTAAGGAAAACATGGTCACCGAACTCAAAAGAGAAGTCTTTCCTTCTGTTATCTGCATAACTTTACTACCTACTCTAAGCTGTCCTCAGGTGCTTCTGGATCATCCTCACATTCTCAGCCACTTAATCTTCTAATTCTGGCCCCATCGTCTTTTTTTCAACAACTTCATCCCAAAATGATGGTGTCTAACACTTCTTCCCATACAAAGACTCAAAATGTGCCCTCTGAATTCTGGACTGAAAACTATTATTATAAGAGAACACAACTAAAGGCAAATGATGATCCCATCATCCCTTATAGTCCATTGAAAAAGCTCAAAGCATATCCGACAATGTTTGAATCATTCATTCTGACTGACCATCTGATTGAGGATGAGAAGATGTAATTAAATTTAACTATGTTCCCAATGACTTCTGAAGTCCTTTAAAAAAGTGAGAAGTGAACCTTGGATCTCGGTCAGATACAATGGAAAGAGGAACTCCATGTAACCTGACAATCTCTTTGAGGTATAATCGATAAATATGATCTAATGTCATTGCATCTCGAATAGAAAAAAAATGTGCAGACTTTGTTTGCTGATCAACAATAACCCAAATCACATTGTTACCTCGAGATTCTTTTGGTAGTCCCACCACAAAGTCCATGTATACATTCTCTCATTTCCACTCTTGCACTGGCAAAGGATGAAGCGTCCACTTCGGTAACTGCCACTCTGCTTTAACATGTTGACATAACCAACATTTCATGATAAAATCAGCAATATATCTTTTCATTCCATCCCACCAATAGTACTCTCAAAGGTCTATGTACATCTTAGTATGGCTAGGATGAACAGAAAATGGATAACTTTGACTTTCAATCAAAAAATATTTCTTCAACTAAGAATCACTAGGCACACACAACCTTTTTCCAAATCTTAACACACAATCATTATAAAGGTTTAATTCTGGAAACGTACCCATTTTTACCAATTCTATCTTTTTCTATTCCTCATGGTCTTCCTTTTGCACCTGCATAATTCTATCTGACAATGAATACTTAACTGAAACCTGAAACAAAATATATGTATTCCATACACCAACAACTTCTAATCCAAAATTCATCAAATCATTAATCAAGGGATCATGTTCCAAATGTATCATTGTTAATGATGCATGATGTTTCTGATTAAGTAATATGCTACATTGTTTGATTTTCCAGAATGGTAATTGATCATCAAATCATAATCCTTAATTAGTTCAAGACATCTTCTCTTCCTCATATTTAATTCCATCTGATTTAATATATACTTCATACTTTTATGGTAAGTATATATTCACCATTTGGTTCCATATAAATGATGCCTCCAAATTTTCAAAGAAAAAACAACCGTTTCCAATTTTAAATTATGTGTCAGATAATTTAAATAATGGGGTTTTATATTTATTGATCCATAAGAGATTACCTGATTATTCTATATCAAAACACATCCAAGTTCCTTCAAAAAAGCAACACTATAGATGCCAAACTCACTATTTCAGGAAGGCAAGGCCCAAACTGAAGCATTCACCAATCTCTTCATCATTTCCTAAAAACAAACATCACATTTCTTTGTCCAATAAAATTTAACACCTTTCTGTGTTAACTTAGTTATCGGGATAGATAACCGTATAAAGTTAATAATAACCCGTTGGTAATAATCTAAAAACCCAAGAAACCTACGAATCTCTGTAACATTTTTGGGTCTTGGCCATTCATCAAACTCCTTTGTTTGTGAATGATTAACTGTTATTCCATACTTATTTACAATTTTCCCAAGAAAAGAAATCTGTTGCAACCAAAAATCACACTTACTGAATTTACAAAAATCTTATTTTCTTTTAAGGTTTTTAAAACAACACTTAAATGTTTTTCATGATCCTTTTTAATTTTAGAAAATACCAAAATTTCATCAATAAATACAACCACAAACATATCCATGACCTCATGAAATTCTCTATTCATAAGATTCCTGAATACAACAGGTGCATTAGTTAATCCAAACAGAATAACAACAAATTCATAAGGCCCATATCTAGTACGAATGTCTGTTTTCGGGATGTCACCCTTCTTCACCTTTAGCCGATGGTATCCAGATCTCAATTCAATCATGGAAAAGTAATAAGCTCTATGGAGCTTATAAGACAACTCATAGATATGAGGCAAATGATACTTTTTTTTAACAGTGATGTTATTCAAAGATCTATAATCAATGAAAAGTCTCAATGAACCATCTTTCTTTTTAAAAAACAATATAGGGGATCACCATGGTGAAGTGCTATGATGAATGAATCCCTTGTCAAGAAAATTCATCCATTAATTTTGACTTCTCGATCAGGTATGACACTGGGTAACTCATCATGAAAACCAACAAGGTATTCATTTACCACTGGCACATCATTAATTTGAGTAGTTCACTTGTTTTCAAAAATTTGAGCTAGATAACCTTCATTTCCATCTTTCAATAGTTTCTCAGCTTCTTGATATGTTTTCAATTTTATGGGTTTATTATTGTATACAAACTGAACCTCTTTCTAAAAACAACTTCTTTAGCTCTATAGTCGATCATAGCATGATAATCAGATAGCCAATCCATTTCTATAATAACATAAAACCCGACTAAGGGTAAAACAAAAAGGGTTGCAGGTATAGTCTTTCCACAGAACACAATAGAAAGATTCTTATAATTACACTTTTCTATATGATTTCACCCCTGGTGTTTTAACAACAAGTTCTAGTTTATTTTGATGGGGAGATATTTCCAATTTACCAGAAAACTTCTCAGAGATGAAGGAATGGGTAGACCTCGCATCAAACAAAACATTAGAAAAATATGAGTGAAAAAACAAAGTACCTGATACAACTTCATTGGATGTCCTGACAAATGCTGACATAGTCACAGAGAATCTCAATACACCTTTCTGCTTGTATTTTGTCTTCTTTGCATCAATCAGATCACTCTTTAGGATGACATTTTAATAATGATCCATTTCACCACATTTAAAACACTTTTCACTCTACTCAGGATTGGTTTCAGGATCATTTTCATTGCAATCTTGGGCCATATGTCCAAACTTACCACATTTAAAACACTTCATAGTTTTGATAGGACTTTCCCCAGGGTGCTTCTTTCCACACTTTTCACAAACTAGAAATTGGATTTTCTTACCATCAGATTTATTTTGTTGATTGTTACCCATTGCTTGCCATCTGGACCTCTTCTTCTCATTTATTCCAAAATACTCGTGATCATCATAAAAATCAACCTCTACCCTCTCAGAACATCAGCAAAGTTTCTCATACCTTTTCAATTAACGGGAGGGCAACTCCCATTGATACCTTGGCTTCAATCCTGAGTAAAAGTGATTGATTTTTCTATCAAGATCAAGAATATGATTTTGAGCATACCTCGCTAGTCGGGTGAAGTTCGCTTCATTCAAAGCCACTGAATATTTCTCATTCTATTTCAATTCAAGGAATTGTTCCTCCATTATAAGTCGCACCACATTAGGAAAATGTTTTTCAATGAAAATACTTTCAAATTCATCCCACTCTAAGGAATCAAAATCCTTTATGCCCCTGATATTCCTTACCATTTACCACCATTTATCAGCTTCCCCTTTAAAATGATAAATGTAAAGACTTACCTTTTTATTGTTTAAACATCCCATTACATCAAATATATTTTCATGGGACTTTATCCATCCTTCAGCTGCTACTGGGTTGGAAGATCCATTGAAAGTAGGATGGTGTAGTCTCATAAAATGTTCCACTACTATCATGGTTTTTTGTGGTAACTATATTTTTCCTCTTCCATGTATTCCACCACCATTTATTAACTATGTTAGCTGAACCATTATTGTCACAAGCTTCTCGATTCGAATCCCTATCAATATGGTTTGTAGTTCCGGAAGCATGTCATTCAGTCACTACCTTTCGTCATCAACGTCCATGTTCCTTCTGTGGACAACCATTCTGAACAAAAATATATTATATGAAGCAAAAAAGGTAATATTTAAATTCTATAACATTTCACATTAAACATAGAGTGAAAATCATTTATGGTATTCTATTAACATCACTCTAACCCCTAAAGGTATATAAACTATCCTATGATACCAACTATATGTACCTATCCTTATTACATACATAATCATGAATTTTGTCAAGAAAACACATCCTACTACATTGAGGATATTTTCATTTTTAGAGCTTTATATAATTGGGAAAAACATTAATAACATTACAAATTATTACAGAGTGGATACCATAAAAATAGTTTCCATTTTTTTCAAAAAACATCATTAAAAATTAATCATGGCTCCGTTAAAATTATTTAACATTTAACACGGATTAATTCTTTGTAATACACGTCCATTAACGTGTGAAAATAATTTAAAAACTTGGAATGTGGAAAAAAAATCTCAGGAATGGATGAAAAAGAAGTAAAGAGAACATTATTCAATGAATACTCGTAACCTATGAAAGTATTTTCAAAAGACATGGTTGTCACCCCATATATACTTACTTTGTGTAACATGAGATTTAAAAAAAACCAGAAAAACATGAGAACATAAATATAATCATAAAGGTATCTTTGGGAATTACTTATATAATCTTGTAACCATCTTGGCTACCTTATAATTTGTAACCCTCACGGCTACCTTACTTTGTCTAACCATCGCAGTTACACTTGGAGTAAACATATGGCCGACCACTAATATACACATACCCAATTCATTGGAGGTAAATATAGGTCTTACCCTTCATCATAAACAATTTCCAAGAAACAAAATATAACTATACCCCATGAATTATTTGATAAAGGCATTACATTTGAATTTTGTAAAACATAATTTAAAAAGAGGATTTTTAAAGAAAATCCCCTTATAAATAACATAAAATTGAAGAGAGACTTAATATAGTGGATGGAGTATATATATATACTATAAATACACATAATAAGACATAATATAAACTAAACCTATCACACACAAAAATTAAATAGCACATAAATGATGAAGTAGAAGGTTTACCAAAAGAATGGAAATCAGGTTAAGAAATATCTTACCTTGGGTTTGTCTTATATAAAACTTGTTTAAACCTCATGTATAATGGTTAAAATATTGTTATTATTATTTTACAGAAACCTTTTCAGGTTTTTAACATCCAATATTATCATTTCATAACATTATTTCACCCTTTAATTCTTATTATTTTTCTCCTTGTGCTGTTTTTTGGTGAGTTCTTTACATGATTTCTAGGATTGGTTCATGGTGGATGTTCCTGTCGATTAGAAATGAAACTCCAGAATTGGAATGGAGTAGTATTTAAATATATCTAGAAACATAAATTACACCTTTTATCATTTTGACTTCTTAAATGAGGATGAATCATAAGTTAAAACATTAATGATGTTTGTGTAGATCATTTTAGTTGTTCTTCGATGATAACGACTTCATTTTGTTTTATAAATTAAAACCATGTGTAAAAAATAATTCTAGAAAAATTGATGACACATAATACAGATATTATAACCTTTTTAAACCATAAAAATGGTTTCATAACCATAATTCCATGTGTTAATGATAATTAAAATCACATCATCCATGATGTAGGTAGTTTGACACATCACAAACAATGTTTTTATTCTGTGAATAAGTGGGAGAGGAGAAAAATAATGATGATGAATTTTCCATGAACATTATAATATCCATAAAATAAATTATTTATAGAGATTTCATTCCTCTTGGGTAAGGAGAGATTAATAATTAATAATAAAAGAATGGAACTCAAAATAAAATAATAATTGAGATATCCCTTAAAAAAATCGGCAGCCTAACGACTACGCAACATGGTTTCAAGAAATATTAAAAAGAGAGGGCACAATGGTTACCCATCTAGAAATGAATAATAATATAGATTATATCAAGAATAAGAAGGAAATAAGAACATGGTATGGAAACTTTAATGTTATACCACATAAAAGAGAACTAGAATGAAAAAAGAAAGAATTGATTATTTTATTACCATGTAGAGTATCCCATAGAACAGGATGTTTGGGAACTTGGGGGCATGAGGAAACCTTGTGATTAATACTATGAATTTAAGTAGGGAATATAATTTTTGATGAGGAATTGGGAATGATGCCAAAGAATAAATGGGTTGGCATTTAAAAAGAATGTAAGGGAATATTTTAGTAATTTCCAAAGAACACCTTATTAGTGGTATTTGCAAAACCATGGCCTTACCCATGGTATTTTCCCATGGTGTAAGCCACTTGGGAACCCTCACATATTATTTAACTATACAAAAGTAGACTAAATATATGAAATCATTATTAAATCATTATTTGTCATTAACACACTAAAACTAAAACTGTATTTATTACTTTTCACCGAAAATTCAACTATTTCTGAAAAAGTCCCAAAAATCAACATAACAATTTATCGACGTGTTGAATTCAAAAATGAAGTCCATTTTTGAAAATAAATTTCTATGTATTATTAAATTAATTTTTAAATAAAATCATACTTAATTCATAAATTAACAATTCAAATTCTATAACAACTTCTATATCATGAAGAAAAATTAACCAAGATGTTATTATATTAAATCTTTACGAAAATAAAAAAATAATGAAATTTACGATTCATTAGGGTCATATTATTATTTGTATTAATATTCATAAGGGTATGTTACTATTCAAAAAAACAAGTTGGTTTCATCAGACTCAAAATAACATACTAAAAAAATTATAGATGGCAGTTTCTTGAAATTAAAAACATTGAAGTTGAAAAATTATGATTAAAGGCTAGTTATAAATATCTACTTAAAATAAAGTTCCATTCATTTCAATTAATTTTTAGAAAAACATGGGGTGTTACAATTTATTCCACTTCTGTGTTTCGAATTTGTAAAAATGGATTCCATATTTAGATTTAGGAGGATCAAATTGTATAAATAGGTACCTTTAATTTTTAGAAATTATGAATATTTAATTTAGTGAATATTTTAGTTACCATGGTTAAAGGGTAAATCTGGTAAATAAGGGTAAAAAATAATATTTTAATAATATAAAATTACCCTAACATGTGTCCTTGTCTTATTGGTTGATACATTTCCGACCATGGGAATCCTTGGGTCGATTTTGGGACACCATGGAGCAACATGGGAGTGATAATGACACTTTATATTAATTAATTTAAAGTAAAGATAAAAATGACTTAAACATATATATTTTAGTAAATAAATTCTTACATTGGGTTATATATGTTATCTATTTTAGTATAAATAATAATTTAAAGGAAAAAAATATTTTCTATAACATGGTATTTCTTTTATAATATTAAGACATCAAATAAATAAAATTATTTATTACACAATAATGATGCAGTGTTTACCTCATTAATGAATGATTTAAATAAATAAAATTATAAATATTAATCCAATATCCAAATCCTATCCAATTATTGTTAGATGATTTTATTTAAAACATGAGTCATCTTATCTTATACTTTAATGTGTTTTGGATGTTTTTAAACTGAATATAATTTTATAATAATATAATATTTCCACACATTCCTAAAGATCCCCTCCACCCCCTTATAATAAAACCTCACTTCTAACCCATTCATCAGAAATATCAAGCCCCTTGGCTCATCCATCCTTTGATAAATTAATCTATCTACATCCCTCTCCTACTACTAGGAGCCTTCCCATAGGTATAAGTCAATTCAAGTAAACCTTTTTGTTCAAACCAATGGGAGATACGTGATTTAAATGTAACATCCTATCTTATGTACTTTTGTTTTATTTTCCTTATCCAACCCCATTAAATCTTGTTATTCCATTATTTTATAACAAAAACTGTATCCTCAATATACTAGGTTGTTTATATGAGAAGTATTCGAGCTACACATACACACACCTTCTTCTAATGGGTAAATAACATATTGTTTCTATGGATGATGAACTACTGCCTCACAAAACGATGATTGTTCAATCTTCTCCTACCACATATTACTATATCCATTAATATGGAATTGTAATTATATGTGATATATATTATATTTATATTTTTTCTATTAATATGTATATATCATTCATAGAATACCATTTTTGATTCTATAGTGGGTAAATACCATAATTTCATTTGAATTAGTGCAGACTACCTCCCCTCAAAGTGATATGACTCATTCATGACATACGTGTAATGTATAAAGGATGGAGTTAATGAAATTATATATGATATTATACTATAATTATAATATACCTATGTATCATTGAGTTTTTATTCCATTAAATATGAAATAGAAATGAAAGTAGCGTTCATGAGTACGTACGACTTACAATCTCTATGACTAGTGTATTTCATTTTTTACTGCCAAATGTTATGTACTATTATAAATACAAATATATACTGGATATATATGATATATATGATATCTAAATCATTAATATAATTCAATATATAATGTAATTTCTACCACATAGACAATTTATAATTATAACATGTTCACTTTTAACTCATGTTCCGAACATCGACAAAATGACTAATATGAACTCAAGTAATTAATTAATTGTTATAGCAAGGTAATAATTGATATAAAAGGAATAATAAAAAATAAAAAGGTTCTTAATCAAGTATAAATTAACTTTACTTTATTATTCAGGAGATAAAATTAAGATCGAGTCAGGTCAGACAGGAGTTAAGTGACTTCATCTCAATCCCCTTTCATTAAGGCATATTTGTTTAGACATTACATTATATTATACGGTGTATAAAAACATTTTACTTCACATTTCATTCAAAAGTAATCATTTTCTATGAAGTGTTTTACTAAATAAAAAAAGGAATGTCTCTTTTTAACATATGTGGTGACAACGACCTTTTCCGCCGCCATGATTATTATTTGATCTGTGGATTCCTTAACAAGCCGTAATGTTTTTAAAATAAAAATAAATACCATATACTCTTTTAAATATTTTGGTATTGAAAATGGTATCAATAATGGATTTGTTATGTCAATATATTTAAAATATGTGGATATGTTATCTTCACTTTATGTTTGTTTTATGTGTTAAGAATGTGTTATGGTTCTTGGGAATTGTTTACTTATATGGGTAGTTCCATGATAAACATATGGTGGGTGAGCCTGAGATAGATCTCCAATGCATTGGGTAACGTGATAGAGGTAAATGTGAATGTTTCTCCTTAAATATTTAGGTAATATACTGTGATGGGTATTCCAAATGTAACTCCCTACATATTTGTGAAAGCTACAATGTAATTATGTTATGTATACCACAAGTTACCTTTATGATTTATGATTTATATGTGTCTTTCATAAATATTGTGATTTCATGATGTATGAGCTTATTCTGGGTATGTATTTAAGGAAAAATGTTATCTTTCTTTTGCTTATAACCCTTACTGAGATTTTTATTCTCATCCCATGTTTTGAAATTTTTTCATAGGACTTAAAGATGAACAGGGTAATTGATGGGATCAAGGGAGAGTCTTGTTGTCTAAACATGGAACTAAAAATAACTCTTTTTTTCAAAAGATTTTATTTTATGAAAAATGGAAACTGAGTAGAATTTTCTACTTTTCTAATTTTTGAGATGTAATGTAATAGTTATTGCCAAATTCTCTAAAACTCTAATCATGAAAAGATACACATTGTGAATTATTCATTTAATTCAAGATTATGTAATGTTTTAAGGTTGGGTCCTTATAGTTGGTATTAAAGGTTAGTTTAGACAACTTTAGAAGTTAGGATATTGTTAAATTAATATCCATAAATTATTTTTAGTTTATGATAAGATTGAAATGATATAGCATTTACAGATTAGCATGTTGCTTTGCCTAAGATATTTCTGTTTTCTGAATGGTTTTCCATGGAAAAAATAGAGCAGCTATGATGGGATGACATCATGAAGAAGACAACCAACCAAATCAGTAACTTGAGATGGTTATAATCAGAACTAAATAGTTTTTTTCAATGATGGAACAGTTGACTCATGCTATAAATGGTGGTGGCATCCATGCATAAGATCATCCAGAACAACCATAGAGGAACATGTTAGTAGTGGAGAATTTTATGAGGCATCATCACCAATCATTAAAAGGATCATAAGGCCATGTGCTAGATGAAGGGTGGATTAAAGCAATAGAGAAGTTTTTTTAATTCATGGGGTGTTCAGAACAACAAAAGGTTAGTCTCACTGTTTACTGTTTTGAAGGTTAAGTTGATCTGTGGTGGTCGATGGTGAAAAATATCATGGATAGTGAAGAGTTTGATGCTCTTCATTGGGATGAATTCAATGGTATGTTTCTTGAGAAATATTTTATTAAGGTTATTCGTCTTAGGATAGAAAAACAATTTCTGAAATTGAGATAAGAGGATAACTCAGTAGATTCTTATGAAGTAAAATTAACTCGAATGGAAAGGTATGCTCCAAATATGATATGAGATCTTGATAGTAAAACCACCCATTTTTACTCCGGATTAAATGTATTGTATCGAATGGATTTAGCTTCTCAAGAGTTCAAAAGTAATGAAAAGATTTTTTGATCTGTAGAGAAGGAGAAAATTGAGTTTGCTGATGATCATGTGTTCTTTGACCAAAAAAACATAATAAGAGGTCGAGGTGGTAGAAGAAAAGGAATAATTCTTCAAAAAAGTCTGATGGTAAGAAACATAAGTTTACAATTTGAGAACATTGTGGTAAAAATCATGTTGTGGAATGTATTTTGAATTCTGGTAAGTGCTACTGATGTTGTAAAATGGGACATAAGGCTCGTAATTTTACTGAAAAAGATCAGGGTAATGGTATGTCAAAATTTTATTTACAGTCAGTAAAATGTTTTAAGTTCAATTAAATGGGTCATTATGAAAACGAGTGTCCAATGAAGAACTCAACTAAAGGAAAGAATCCAGACTAAAAGAAAAAAGGGATGGTGAAATCTTTTGAAAATACATCAGCAGATGTTGGGACATAAAATGAAGTAGTATCAGGTATACTATTTGTTTCTTCAGATTATGCCAATGTTTTGTTTGATTCAGGGTCTACATTCTCTTTTACTTCGTTTATGTTTTCTAGTAAAATGGGAATTCCATCTCAATATATGAATCCAGAACATATGATAATAACACTAGGATGAAATGTTGAGACAAAAAGAAAATATAAAAACCTTCATGTCCTTGTGTTCGGAAAGAATCTAGCTCCAAACCCTATCGTTTTACTTATAGTAGAATCTGATGTAATTTTGGGTATGGATTGGATTTCTGTTTTTCATGCTATGATTGACTGCAGATCTAAAAAATTTTCTTTTTGGAAAGATTTTCAGTTTGTGTACAATAATTAACCCTTACATTTGATGACATATCAGGAAGCTAAGAAAATAGTAAGAGATGGAAATGAATGTACACATGCACATATTGTTTAAAAAAGGAACTGTTTAGATTAATTATGTGCTGGTGGTAAATGAGTACCTTCATGTTTTTGATAATGAGTTTCTAAGTGTTGTACCTGATTGAGAAGTTGAATTTACTCTTGACATAGTTCCTGATGCTAAGAAATATTCAATACCCCCTTATTGAATGGCTCGAATTGAACTTTTAATGTTAATGAAGCAATTACAAGAGTTATTAGATAATGGTTTCATTCGACCTAGAACATCACTATGGTGTGATCATGTCTTGTTTTTAAAAAAACAAATATTGTTCAATGAGACGTTTCATTGATTATAGAGCATTCAATAACATCAATATTTAGAGCATGTATCATTTTCTTCATATCGATGATTTGTTTGATCTGCCCTAGGGTGCACAGTATTTTTTGAAGATTTATTTGAGGTCATGGTATCATCAGTTGAAAGTGAAGAATGATTACATTCCAAAGACCGTGTTTCATACTAGATATGACCATTATGAATTCATAATTATTCCTTTCAGGTTAACCAATGCACCTTTTGTATTCATTGATCTTATGGATAGAATTTTTTGTGAGTTTTTGTATAAGTTTTTGGTTGTGTTCAATGATGATATTTGGTTTATTCCAAAAGTAATGAGGATAATGAAATTCGTTTAAGGGTTGTCTTGAAAACTTTAAAAAGAAATGAAAATTTTTGGGAAATTCAGAAAGTGTGAGTTTTTGTTACAAATTTTTTTTCCCTTGGTCACATTGTTTCAAAAAATGACATAACGGTTAATCCTACTAATACATAATTTATTGACGAATTGACAAGACCAACAAATATAATAGATATTCATAGTTTTGTTGGATAATTGGGTTATTATTGATTTTTTTTTGAAAATTTGGCATGGTTATCTATCCCACATACTAAGTTAACTCAAAAAGGTGTTAAAATCATATGGAAAAAATTAATGTGATGATTGTTTTCTAAAATTGAAAAGAATACTACTGAATGCTCCAGTTTTGTAACTACCATCAAGAAATGGTGAGTTTGATATCTACATGATGCTTTGTTTAAAGGACTTGGTTGTGTCCTAATTCAGAATCATCAGGTAATTTCTTGTTCTTCACATCAATTGAAACCTCATGAGTTAAATTACCCTACACATGATTTGGAATTAGATGCTAATGATTTTGCATTATAAATTTGGAGGCATCATCTGAATAAAGTAAAATATGAAATATATACTGACCACCAAAGTTTGATGTATATATTCACTCAGAAATAATTAAACATGAGACAAGAGAGATGTTTAGAATTAATCAAGGATTATGATTTCACATTTCATTACCATTCAGGAGAGGAAAATAAAGTGACAGATGCTTTCAGTTGAAAACATATTGCTTCATTAAGCATGCAAGGTTTGTAATGAGATCCTTTGGTTTTTGATTTGATGAATTTAGGAATAGAAGTTGATGGTGCAAGAAATTACTCTGTTTTGTTTAATGTGTTAGTGAAATCATCTCTATCATACAGAATTAAGAAAGCGTAGAAGGAAGATAGCGAGTTGTAGAAAAAGATAGAGTTGGTTCAGAAGGGTAATTTTTTCGATTTTATCATTGATAATGATTGGGTTTGGAGGTTTGGTAAGAGATTATGTGTGCCTTGTGATTCAAAATTAATGAATGAGTTGTTATGTGAATCTCATAGTTATTCTTTTTCAGTTCAGCCTGGTAGTACGAAGATGTACAGAGATCATTGGGTGTATTACAGGTAGGATGGAATGAAAAAAGATATTGTTGATTTTACTATGAGGTGTTTGACTTCTCAATAGGTTAAAGTAGAGAGGAAGTTTTCGAAACAGATGCTTCAATATTTACTAGTTCTAGAGTGGAAATGGGAAAATATATCCATGGAATTAATTGTGGGATTACCAAAGACATATCAAGGTAATAATGAAATCTGGGTTATTGTTGATCGATTGACTAAATCTGCTCATTTCCTTCCTATTCAATATACTTTTTCTCTAGATCAACTTTCTCTCTTGAATGTTTAAGAGATAGTCATTTTTCATGGTGTTCCCCTTTTTATTGTGTCGAATGAGGATCACAGGATTAGTTCTAACTTTTTGAAAGGCCTTCAGAAGTCATTGGGTACTAAATTAAATTTTAGTACAACATTTCATACTCAATCAGATGGGAAGTTAGAACAAAGAATTCAGACCTTGGATGGCATGTTACGTGCTTGCTCGATAAATTACTAGGGAAGTTGGACAAAAATATTTCTTTGAATACATTTTCTTATAATAAAAATTTTCATTTCAGTATACAGATGGATTCATTTGAGGCATTATATGGGAAGCAGTGTCAAACTCCATCTTTTTGGGATAAAATAGGTGAAAGGAAACTGATGCGACCTGAATTTGAAGAAGAGATGGTATAAAATGTTTAGTTGATTCAGAAGCACATGAGAATAGCTTAGGGAAGGGAAAAAAGTTATGCAGAAAACCGGAGGAAGTATCTTTCTATTGAGTTAGGTGATCATGTCTTTCTCAAAGTTTATCCATAGAAAAGTGTGATTCATTTTGTTACGAAGGAAATGTTGAGTCCAAGGTCCATTGGACCTTATAAAATCAAGAGAAAGTTTGATCAGTTGCGTACAATGTTTCTTTACCTCCATGTTTATCCTAGGTTCACAATGTTTTCCATATTTCAATGTTGCAAAAGTATATGTCAGATCTATCTCATGTTTTGAGCCCAGAGTAAGTTCAGTTGGAAGAGAATATCTCTTATGAGGAACAACCAGTCTAGATTTCTTTACCAAAGATAGAAAGTGTGGCGGAATAAGGTAATTAATCAGGTAATGTTTTTTAGAAAAACAATATGCTAGAAGAGGCAATGTGGGAATCTGAAAATTATATGAGAGAAAAATACCCCCATTTAGTTGATAAGTCAATAAAATTGCGAGGACAAAATTCCCAAAAGGGGGGAAGGATGTAACATCCTAGGTAAATAAATAATAACCATTTTCATATTTATTAAAATATGGGATGTAAATATTAATTTGTTTTAAAGGGATTCTTTGTTCGATAGTATACCTAATACACAACAACGGGTTCTTTGAAATTTACGTGGCACACAATGTTGGGTCATATTGAAAAATAATAATATAATATTACATTAAATGGTAGTTAACGCATAACCGTTATATTGGCGTGAAGGGACATATCTAACTAAATTTTGAATATACATGTTTGTTAAATGTTTTTACATTTATACCATAAAATTTTGAGGCAAAAAAATATAAAGAATCCGATTTTATGAAAAAATACTCTAATATTCATTAAAAGTTTGATTTACAACTTTTTGATGGGAAACCCGCTTTAAATATATTTTTGGTCAGTTTTATATATTCTATTTGAAAAAATAAAATTCTTCTTCAGAATTGGGACATAAAACTTTACATTGGGTAAATTTTGTGTATTTTTTGACAAATTTTATTGTTTAATGAACAGTGAAAAATACTGTGCCTTTTAATCTAATTTTTTTATAAGGTTATATTAATTTTTTAATTGGGTTTAAAGTATAATTAGAATATTTTATACCATTCATTCCAATTTTTTTCATTGGAAGTATTTTCACTTTGAAATTGGACATAAATAAGTGTCAATCTTTTCATAGTTATTATTTCTTAAAAACACTCCTTTTGTTTTGAAAACGGGAATTAATTTTAAATAAATTTCTACCACATATGTGTTTTGAATTTGTAAAAATAGATTCAACATTAGGAATCATGATGTCCAAATTGTGCAAAAATATAACTTTTATTTTTATAAATTAGGAATATTTACTTCTGTAAATATTTTATTTACTATAGTTAAAGGGTAAATCTGCAAAATAAGGGTAAAAATAGTATTATAATAATATAAAATTACCCTAACATGTGTTATAATCCTATTGGTTGATAAAGTTCCAATCATGGGAACCCTTGGGTTGATTTTGGGACCCCATGGATCCACATGGGAGTGATAATGACACATTATATTAATTAATTTAATGTAAAGACAAAAATGACTTAATCATATATCTTTTAGTAAATAAATTCTTACATAGAGTTAAATAAGTTATCTATTCGACTATAAATATTCATTTCAAATATAAAAATATTTCCTACATCATGGTAATTTTTTTTATAACTTTTAGACATCAAATAAATAATGTTATTAATGACACAATAATGATGTAGTGTTTACCTCAATAATGAATAATTTAAATAAATAAGATTTTAGAGATTATAGAAATATCCAAAACCTATCCAATTATTACTTTATGATTGTATTTCGAACATTATTCATCTTATAATTGACATTAAAAAGTTTTTGACTTTTGGAAACCGAATATAATTATATAATAAAATAATATGTTCACACTTTCTTAAAGGGCCCCTCTTCCCCCTTATAAAAAGACTTCACTTCTAACCCATTCTTCACAAATCTCGAACCCCTTGTCTCATAAAAATTCTAACCAATTAAGATCCCTGAATCCCCATAATTCTTTTATATGCCTTATAAGGTAATTTAAGTAAACCTTTTGGTTCAATCCAAGGGGAGATACCCTATTCAAAGGTAACGTCTTCTCTTAAGTTCTTTTGTTTTATTTTCCTTCAAGATCCCCCTAAACTCATTTTATTCTGTTTTTTATAACAATTCTAGTATCCTCAGTATACTAGGTTATTTTTATGAGATTTATTTTAACTACAAATACACACACCTCCATCTAATGTGTAAGGAACACACTGTTTCCGTGGAATACGAACTACTGCCTCATGAAACGATGATTGTTCAATCTTCTCCTAACACCTCTTTTGGTGGCCATTATGGTTGAACTGTATTTATATATGGTATATATTATATTTATATTGTTTCTATGATTCTGTATTCTTCATTTATAGAATACCTTTATGGTTTCTATAGTGGGAAAATATGATAATTTCATTTGAGGAAGTGCAGACTACTACGACCTCAAAGTGATATGACTCGTTCACTCCATACAAGGAATTTATAAAGGATGGAGTTAATGAAATTATATATGATATTATACTGTAATTATAATATACCTATGTATCATTATGTTTTTATTCCATTAAATATGAAATAGAAATGAAAGTAGCGTTCAAGCGTATGTAAGGCTTATCGTCTCCAGGAACAGTGAATTTCATTTCTTACCTCCAAATGCTATGTAGTATTATAAAAACATATATATAGTGGATGTATATGATATATATGATATATAAATCATTAATATAATTTTAGAGATAACTTAATTTCGACAACATGGACAATTTACAATTATAAAAATATCATTTTTAACTCATGTTTTGAACATCAACCATATGTCTGATATGAACTCAAATAATTAAATATTTGTTATAGAAAGGTAATAATCAATAAAAAAGTAATAATAAACTTGAATAAGGTTCTTAGAAACGTATAAATTAAATTTAGATTATTATTTAGTAGATTCATGAATGACTGAGCCAATCCGGACACAAGGTAAGGGACTTCGTCCCAATCTCCTTTCACTGAAGCATATATTATTTTTTACATGACTTTCTTTTATATGGTTTATAAAAACATTTGAAAACTAATTTCATTCAAAAGGAATATATTTCTATGAAGAGTTTTACTAAATGAAAAAAAGGAATGTGTCTTTTTAACGTAAGCGGTGACAAAAACCTTTTCCACCACCGCGAGTATTATTTGATATATGGCATCCTTAACAAGATGTAATGTTTTTAAAAGGAAAATAAATACCATATAATCTTTTACATATTTTTGTATTGAAAAGGGTTTTGATAGCAGATCTTTTATGTCGATATATATAAATGATGTTGAAATGTTACCATTCCTTTATGTTTTATTATGTGTTATAAATATGTTATGGTTCTTGGGAATTTTTTATGTATACGGGAGGTTATGTGATAAACCTAGGGTGGGTGAGCCCAAGATAACTCTACAATGTATTGGGTAATGTGATAGAGGAAACTGTGAATGTTTCTCCTAAGAGAATTAGGGAATATACTCTGATGGGTATTCCAAATGTACCTCCCTACGTATCTTTGAAAGCTACATTGTAAATATGATATGTATGCCACAAGTTACCTTTATGGTTTACAATTTCTATATGTTATTCATAAATCTTACGCTTTCATGAGGTATGAGATTATGCTTGGTATGTATTTATGTAAAAATGTTATCTTCTTTATCTTATAACCCTTACTTATATTTTTATGCTCATTTCATGTTTTCAAATGTTTTTCATAGGACTTAAAGATGAATAGGGTCTGGGATGGGATCAAGGGAAATTCCTACTATCAAAAACATGGAACTAGACATAACTCTTTTTTAAGAGTATTTATTTTATGAAAAAATTGGAAACTGATTATAATAGTATAATTTGTAATTTTTGAAATGTCATGTAATATTTATGGCCTAATTCTTTAAAACTCTAAACCTAAGATTATCCTCAATGTGAATTATTCATTTATTTAAAGATTATGTAATGTTTTACGGATGGGTCATTATACTTACCTCTTTAGTAACATTGAAACCATAACCACATAGATGAGGGATCATAAAATATATGTGAAAATACAGAAAAAATTAATTTTAATAACCACAATGTACATTAATGGTATGTATACACATCACATATAAGAAATAGTTGGTGAATATAGCATGTGTCTCACAAAAGTAAAAAGTGAGACGTAAATCTCTCACCTTATGTATTTACTGTTGTCATACTTATTCAAAACTCAAGTATAATATATATATGTTTAATAAAAATATATTAAAAACAACATTCAAATATAATATAAAATATATAATTTACTTATGACTGCATATTACTAGTTTACTTACAATTCCATGTTAAATTTATGTTTAGGGTAATAATTGTTTAGTTTTCTCATATATGTTTTGACATTTTTATTCATGTTCCTCTTAATGAGATCATGATTTCAACATATCTAGAATTATAAAAATTATATTAATATCATATATATTTATTTAATATTTATATATATTAACCCCAAAAATATATTTATAGTAAATGAAATACCTCGTTCATGGAGAAAGTGTGTCATGTGTAAGCATGAACACTATTTCGATTTTATTATAATTTTGAAAGAAATAAAAGAAAATTATATATATATTATCATGAAATTATAATTTTTATTTTATATATATAAAATTTTTCAATTAAACCCATCCTTAATACATCCAATGAAAAGTGTGAAAGATTCATATCGCTTCACGAGGTGGTAGTCTGCCATACACATGAACAATGTTATCATATTCCCACAAATTGGAAATCATGAAGGTAGGTTTTTTATAACAATTAAAAAAATCATGAAATCATCATAAAATAATAAATTTAATATATAAGAAGTATGTAATTCATTATGGGGAACCCTGAAAGGTTGTAATGAAAAAATGAACGATATCATTACGCGAGGAAGTAGTCTTCCATACACACAAACGATGGTTTCATAACCCATGTGACATAAGTGCATGTGTTTTTAGTGGGTACACATATAATAACAACATATAATTATATAAATTATACTGAGGCTATTATATAAGTAATAAAAAAAATGACAGAGGTGGTGCAGGAAATAAAATTGAAACACTTTTAGATGAAAATTACCTCTTCTTTGGGTATCCTCCTTGTGTTCCCACAAAAAACTTTAAAGGTTTTATTTATTCCAAAAATAATGATTCTAGGATTATGGGATGGATTTTGCGTAGTGATTTTGGTAGGTATTTTTCTATAAATATTTCTTGATATGTGTGAAGAAAGGGGGATTTTGAGTTCCCTTTAATAGTTGAGGAGGGGTGATATTTTCATAAATACTCAATTATATTATTTATTGGGTGGTCTCCCTGTCCTAATTTGTATAAAAAATTAGATATATAGTCTATAAAATAAAAATTATATATGTGTTAAAAATTTTTTTTGGAAGAAGTGTAAGGAACATGAAAAAACATAGCTTTAACCCTAATCGTGTTAAAAACATTTTTATAATTTAATGTCCAATATAGTCATTATTATTTAAAAATTGGTATATGAATGTATAATAGTTTATATTTATTAACATTTAACTATAACATGATAGTATATTGTTTTTTAGTAAATTTTTATTAACTAATAAAGTATAATTTCTTTTAAAATTACATTAATATCAATTTTAACAATATTCATTTAATTTAAATTAAAAAGAAATATCAATACTGTAAGGTAAATTTAATCCATTATTTACGCACATGATTAAAATTATATATTAATCAAAAAAAATATTACAACACAATAATTCATTTAATTTACTTCACTTTTAATGTGTTTAATTCCATTTGATATATTTAATTATTAGCCAAATAATTCTTGTGTTAATGATCCTTAATAATTTTTTGTAATTATATAATCTCATAAAAGAATATCATAATAAAACACTCATTTATGTTCTAAAATAACATTTAATGCCAATATTATGTATTTGTTTCTTATTCTGAAGCATTATAGTAATTAAAAGAGAGAAAGGTTACCTTTTTTGACTTTTTCTTTAGTTAACTTATTATATGGGTCAATTTCATGGAATAGTGTCAAAAACAAATCATATTTGATAATAATTTTATAAATGCCTATATATGACCTAAAATATGTGTTTTTCAAGTCTTGTGTCATTATTTCACCTTATACTCTATGTTAAACCACTAAGTAAACTCATTTTTTCTTTTTTCGCAATGATTAAATTTAAAATTTTCACTAATCATTATGGTAAAAAATTATTTTTTCTTTATTGTACATTTTAAATTATCATAAATCCAAACAATAAATAAATTTTTATAAATTCAAATCATATAAATCGAATAATTTATTTTTAAATTATCCCCATGGATGTGACAATAAAGAGGGTGTTTAGAGTGAAAATATTGAAAAGGTTTTTACACATTTATATCCAATGTAAATGAAAACTGATTAAACTGTGCTAGATTATATTAATTTAAATATAATAGAAACAATTATACTTTAAACCCGATTTAAAATTTAATTTAAATATATAATTTTTTTAAATAAAAATGAAATTTTTAATTAAAAATCAGTAAATTCACTATTCATTGAAAAATGTTTCTATTGGGAAAAATAAAAAAACACCCAAATATATTTTTTATTTTCTGATTTCAAAAAAAATTATCAAATAAATTTTATAAAATTAGTAAACATTAATTTTATTTTATGTTCTCTAAGAACGATTAAATAGTCTTTTAGAAAATGTACTATTTTTTCAAAAACATTTTTTTCCCTTAAAATGATTATTATTTTATTTATAATTAATATAAAACCAATAAATATCTGAAATATATATAGTTTAATAATTTAGTTATTTTGATTCATTCCTTCTATTTCAACAACTTGGTGATAACTATCATATTAAATAATATTATTATTACTATATTATAGTTCAATAAAATTTGATATTATGTGTAATACAATCCAAACATAGTGTTGCATGTACCAAAAACTAAATTCAGTGTTGTATTTAGCACAATCATAATATTTTTCTTCATTTATAGGAATCAGAACATTGTGTATCATTCTAGGAAATTCATCAATGACGTTTTTTTATTTGAAAAAAATAATTTATAAAAACTTGGGGTGTTACATTATACCAAACTTATAATTAATTACACACTCAAAATTCATGTGGGTAATCAAAGGTTCAACATTTTAAAATTCCTTCTTAGAAATCCACAATATAAAAATGAATAATGAAACATCCTTTAAAAAAGGGAATGTTAGAAACATAACAGTCTCCCAAAGTGACTCATAATTATGTTTCCATATAAGAAAACACAGGTGTAAATTAAGAACATAGGCTTCAAATAGAAATATAACACCCAAATGTTAATATATGGCTTTAGGGAACATGGTATGGAGAATGTTTACGATAGAAAATCTATAAAAAAGGAGGCTTGAAAATTTTTATTGATATCATCCAAAATGATGAGGAGTGGAAAACATTTTATTTCATGAATTTTCACGAAAAGGTAAATTTTATTTCATATGTGCAATCTCACCCTTTAGTTGTGCCTTAATAAATTTCAACATCATCTCTTAATCCATGTAATAAGGGTAAATTTTCCTTTCCTAATTCATTAATAGATCATAATATTCATAAATAGAATGATAATTCATTTTGTGTATCTTTAATTATCATCACAAAAAAATGGTTTTCACAAGTCATGAATAAATATGAATATGGGAAAATAATACATTAATATTGGAAGCATCATCTAAAGTTCAACATAAAAAATTTCATAAATAGTTAACCTTATAAACCTTTCAAAAGATAAAAATATAATACTTTAAAAATAAGGTTACTACATTTTTCAAAATCAATATAACATTAATCCAACATATATCACACGGTATCTCTTGATTGTCACATTCCAAAAAATATTAATACCTTCACCATCTATTCTCTTCAATCTTGTTGATAACCTAAATTAACATATAAACATAATGAAAATAAAAATTCTTAATCATTCCATAAATAAAAAAATATAGAATATATTTCATAGATCCATTAATTTTGTAAACATCATCAGTGACAACATAAACGACTATATCAACAAATGCCTTATCGGTTCATATGTATCAATACAATATAATTTACTTTATCTATATCAATAATCACTTTATCCATACTAGACATAATTTCTCAGAATCAACAACATACTAAGGGGTAACTTCCCATTATCAAAATATCACCTTTACATTGAATCAATCTTCTATGTTATCAGTACCATTGAACATATTATTTTAAATACTTAACAAATAAATTATACCAATTATAACTTACTTATTTCATAATTATTTTATTTTGATATATAAAGATTTCAATTATTCATTATCATCCTTAAGACATTAACTATAATTCAACAACTTTTCCTTGCTACTTATTTCCATTCATATGTCATTTTTATTCCCTTAATCATCACAAATATACCCATTAATCATGCCTCCTTGATAATTCTATTCAAAATATTTCCCTTTAGGACATTGATTTTCATAATGCCCAAAACTTCCACATTTAAATAATTCATTAATAAATGATATCTTAGGGAATCCAATATTCCCAACCATTATATTAATTAGACTTTTCAATTTATTTTTATAGATAATTAATATATATCACACATTAAATAGCATAAAAATATTCATGTAACTCTAATAAATTAACATGGGAGTTTATTCCCACAATCTCAACACTTAAGAATCTAAATATTCATTCCTTAATGGTCCCTACTACCTAAACTCTCAAAAAAATCATCCATTACCTTCATTGGTGACATTAGTTATGGTACACATTGTAAATAATGATTGATGAAATTTTATTAGGTATTATCACAAAATCTTATACTCTTTTCATAATCCCATTCAAATTCAGATCCAAAAATTATCCATCACATTCAATGTTAACCCAATTATTTCTAGTTACCACCATCATCTAAAACCAAACAATAATTATAGAAACACTAATCATAGTGGAAAACCACGTAATTATGAGAATTAACGTAAATGATGTCTAAACCATGACACCTTCTTATCCAATCTATGACACCTTATGTTTATACTAGGTTATTCATATTAATATTATATTGAAATCCTTGATGATTCTTTGTAAAGTGTTTTTAAAATTCCAAATCATATCCCCTAGGATATTGTAACCATGTGTGCTACAATTCCAATTATAATCCACCAGTTTCCGATTAATTCAATCTTAATATGTTGTTTTTAGGGGTTTTATCCCTTGGTACATCTATATATTGTGTACATACATTTTTATTATCTAGTCAGGGATTTGTTTTTAGTAAAACAATCACTCTATCTTTTAACAAAATTTAATGACATTTTCCTAAACATCAACTCATCCTTATACTTATCCATAGAGATATCCCTAGACATATCCTTTGAAATATCAATTTGGATATCAATAAATATTTCTTATCCTAGTTTCCAATGGTTGAAAAAGAATTTCCTTTTATTCCAACTATAAAAACCTAGGATTCTCATACCTGGATATTACATAATTGTTTTATGAATATTCAGTATATTACAAACATTCATACCCAAGGAATATAATAGTTTAGTGTCTTTGGAATCTTGGAAAAAAGTATTCTATCATTGTAAATGATCATTAATGCTTTCCACAAGTATCATCTCATTTAGTAATCCTACTTAAAACCTTTCTTCATAACCTAGGGAAAAGAAACATAACAAAGGGTGAGATTAGATTCTTAGAAAGGGTAAATAAAGGAGATACATAAGAATAACATGAAAATGATGGTATGAGAACATGATAATAACAATTAAATATAAGTCCCTACATATCAAATATCATATATATGATCCATGGAATAAATATTGTCATATCATAAGACATGAATCCTAAGGTAATAAAGAGATTAATCTATGAGATCATAACACAAAAATAAGACATGGAATTATGAAAGGCATATAAAAATATGAAAAAATTTCCATATAAGTCATGGATCATTGTCAATGATATATTAGTGGAATGGGTTCACTCACCAAACTATCTTAGAAGTCAGGGTTCACTCAAAATACCATCATACTTGCTAATGTTCACTCATAAGACCATCTTAGTAGTCAAAGTTCACTCCCAATGTAATATTAGTTGACAAAGTCCCTAACATAATTAGGTTCACCCCCCATTCCATCCATGTAAATATCATGAGATTTAAATATTTTCCCAATCCATTGAAGATATATATAAATCTCAACCATCACATAAGTTAATCATATATATGTGTTCCAATATATAATAAAACATTCATCATATCATGATCTATTAAAAGATATGGATTTCATAAAAATCATATCATAACCCATGAAATAAAATGAATATTATAAACATTTCATTATATCATAACCTGTTGAAAATATACTGGTTTTATAATAATTTCATCATAAAAACCCCATGAAAATAAGGGGGTTTAATAGTCAGTTTATCATGGTATTACCCATGGAAGAGAAATGGTTTTCATAAATAAAATTTCATATAAAACATAATCCACTAACAGAATGAATAAGAATGGTTTTCGTTGATAATATAACCAATAAGGAATAAAATATGTCATATTTTTTCATATTATATAGAGAAGGATTTTAAAAGATCACTTGGAGTATTTCTTAATGAAAATAACATTTATATGAAAAGAATTTTTTTTATACACAAAACATTTTCAAAATAATTATATTTTTACACCACATTTAAAAATTGTAGGTTATTATTTAAAATCATTTTTTTATAGAAGTAACATTACATTTTTGAAAAAATCTTTTAAAATCATAAAAATGTTGGAAAACCATTTTATTTGAAAAAAACTTCTAAAACATACAAATGATGCTTTAAAAACCATTTTAAATAATTTTTAAAAAATATAAAATGATTTTCCTTGTTAATAATCTTAAAATATAATTTAAAAACATTTTTACATACATTATTAGAAATTGTTTTTAATAAAACATATTCTCATCCGGAGAGAGAAATAAGGTTGGATTTTAATAAAAAAACACTTTCTTAATTTTCATACGTACCAAAGAGTGAAAATGGTTCCATTACATTTAGATATCATGAATAAATATATTATAATAAAATTAATTATAATTATTGAGATATGGATCATAATATTTCATTAATGGAAGCATTATCCTAAATAATCTAGATAAATGATGAGATTGTAGAAAAAAAATCATACCACTTTGGTAAATTTGAATCAAAATCCACAAGAAATAATAAAATTAAATAAAGATTAAAATACTATAAAAATAATTATATCCATGGTATAACATGTTACAGGGGTATTTTATACACCTCATAATAGAATATAGGTGCATAACATAACATATGTCTCAAATAAGGAAAATTGAGACAAAATTCTCATACCACTTTGGTAACATTGAAACTGTAACCCCATGATACATATATCATCAAAAAGATGTGTAAATGCTAAAAAAATTAATTATAGGAACCATAAAATACATTCATGAGCAGTATATAAACCACATAAAAGAGAGGTATGTTGAATATGGCTTGTGTCCCACAAAAGTGAAATGTGATATGTATACATCTGACCATAAGTGTCAAAGCTCATCGTAAATGTTCAGACATCATGTAAAATAAATATAATTTTATAATAAATCTATAATATAAATATATTCATATATATATATATAATACCATATTTCATTTACTTATTACTTTATATTATGTGTTTTTCAATAATATGATGTTAAAGTTATGTTTCGGGTAAACAAATCATTGTTTTTCATTAAAGTATTGACTTTTTATTCTTGGAATCATATATAGATCAACATTTATTAATCTCCATAGTAATAACTAGGATATAAATATTATATATATTCATTATATTTTAATTTATATGAATACATAAAATCTACTTATAGGAAATTAAATACGTCATTTATGGAGATGGTTGGTCATACGTATGCATGACTGTTGATTCCAATTTCATGTCATATTGAAAGAAATAAAATAAAATGATATAAACCCACACATATATAAATATATTATTAGTATAATTTTTCTATTATATATATCAAATATTTTTTTTGAACCCATTGTTAATATATTCCACTTATAGTGTGAATGAATAACATCGCTTAGCAAGGCGGTAGTACGTCGTACACAGGAACAAATTTTTTGTATTCCCACACATTGGAAAGAAAAATTTTATGTTTTATATAATAATTAATAAATAATAATAACATCATAAAAATAATAAATATAAAATATAAATAGCATTTCACTCACATGTACCAACCTTGAATGGTGGTAATGGAAAAAGGAATGATATCGGTTCAAGAGGTGGTAATACATTGCACACATGAATGATGATTTCAGAACCAATTTGATAAAGTATTATTGGTTATAGGTAACACACTGGTCATAAAAAAAATTCAATATATATATATGAAACTTTTTTTTATTATAGATGAAAAACATGGATACAATTGGAAGAGGTAGAGAAGTAAAAAACACTTTTAGAATAACATTTCGTATTATTTGGGTATCCTCATTAGGTTTTCACTAAATCCTTCAAATTTATACTTTATTCAGAACACTTGGATTCTAGGATGATAGGATAGAATTTGGGAAGTGATTTTTTAGGTTTTGGTCAAGAAAATGTCCTGATAGGTGTTAAGAATGGGGGAGATTGAGAGCCATTTTAAGAATGACTGAAAAATAGATTTTTATTATCATAATCCCCATTATATGGGATGGGGAGGAACCCAACATGATATCATGACTTAAAAAATAACCAAGCCTCCACAGATAGAGCAAGGAAAAAACAACCCATTCAAAACTAAAAAATAAGGTTCTCACCGACCAACATTACCATAAATACCATGTTCCACCAAATTTTTACTACTTGGAAAGTTTTCATGTGTATGAATGCACTGACCTCGAACCGAGGGAAATGTCATACACTCTAAAATTGTATGAATATGAATAGTAATGAAGTTGTAAACTCATTCTCTAAACCACATATGATGAAACCCTTTGTAGATGAACTCGTCTCAAATTCCCTTAAAGGCAACACATAGGTCTATAAGAAAAACATTTTTACAACCAGCAGACCATAATGGAAAAATACAACAACATCACACCAGAATCCTTCTTGAGTGACCTTCTATAGTTGAGGAGGAGTTTTATTCTTATAAATACCCAAAGGTAATCACTAATGGGAGGTCTCTCTTACCACATATTTCTCAATCTTTCGATAAAAATAAAGGTGGGGTTTTATTTTGTCGATAAAATCCTCCCACACACAAAAATAAATGAATTTATAAAATTTCCATCCTTAACTTTAAAGTTTCCAAATTTTTACAACTTTGGTTTTTTATAAATTTAATTAATTTTCTAACTTAGGCAATTTATTCATCATGAATAAATTTAATGTGAGATATATTTAAAAATTTATACCCACTCATTACAAATTTTGATATCATTATTTCAAGATAAAAGTCTCACATGTGAGGTAAATTAATTTTGATATAAGCGCATGTAAGTCAAAAAAACACAAATTTAACCCTAGCCACATTACCCATGTTTTTACTACTTAATGTCCAATATAGTTATTATAATAGAACAATTGGTACATGAATGGTCACCCTAGCCGCATTAACAATATTTTTACTACTTAATTCTCAATGTGGTAATTATAATAGAATAATCAGTACATGAATTTCATATAGTTTATATTTATTAATATTTAAAAATTACATAACATAATATTGTTTTTTAGTTATTTTAAATAAATTAACAAAATAAGATTAATTATTTAATGAAATTAACATCAATTTTGACATTATTCATTTTTTTCATTAAATTTTTATCAAGATTATAATATAAGAAGAATAAATTATGTTAAAATATTACTAAAATGATATATTTCTCTACAAAAATACTGTAACAAAATAATTCATTCAATTTACATAACTTTTACTGTTTTTAATATCATTTGATATATTTATTATTAACTAAATTATTTTTGCATTGACATTTCTTAAGAATTAAAAGTGATTATATCATTTAAAAAGTTTAAAATAAATCATCATCGTAAAAAACACATTTTTATTCCAAAATAATATTAAAAACATAACCTATGTATTTTTTTCTAATTCCAAATCTTTTTTATGAAATAAAAGGAAGAAAGGTACATTTTTATATATTTTTTTTACTTAAATTATCATATGAGTCACACTAATTGAAAATTTCCTAAAACCTATCAAATTATATAATAAGTTTATAAGTGTCAAAATATATTTTTACAAAGGGTTTTGGAAAAAATTTGGGTTATTCGTACACCTAATATTCCATGTGAAACAACTAAGTAAACATGTTTTTTCTTTAATTGTTGTAATTAATTTTAACTAATTTCAATAATATTTATGGAACAAATTGAGATGGAATTATTATAAAATTTCAAATTCCAATAATGAAACCATTTTTCTACATTCAACTCACATAATTAGAAGAATGTATTTTAATCTTAATCTCTAATATGTGGTAAGAAAGACAGTTTTATAGTGAAAAATATTCAAAAGGTTATAACTTTTTTATATTCAATTTCTTTAGAAAATTTACTCTAATTACCTAAATTGTACAAATTGAGAAATTATGGAAATATTTATACATTAAAACAAATTTAATATATATTTTAATAATATATATTTTTTAAACCAAAATGTTGTTTTAAATTAAAATTCATTATCTTTCACTATTCATCAAAAAATGAAACATCTAAGAACATTACCAAAAAAATCACACTAACATAATTATTATATTATTATCTTAAAAAAATTTAATTTAATAAAATAAATTTTCTAAATGTGGTGAAATTTAATTTTAAATTAGGTTCTTCGATAAAGATAAATTAGTCTTTTAGAAAAGATTCTATTTTTCAAAAAAAAACATTTCATTTAATTTCAAATTATTCTTATATTATCAATAATAAATATATAACTAATAAAAATGTGAACTAAAAATATTTTCACAATTTCGTAAATACTATTCCTTCCATCCATTTTAACTTCTTGTTGATAAATATAATATTAGTTAATAATAATAATAATAATATGTTGTAGTTCTATGAAATTAAGTATTGTGTGTAACAAAAACCAAAATTAGTGTCGTGTGTATGACAATCTAAAATAATTGTTATGTATATCTTTATAATAACTTTGTGTTGTGTGTAAATAAAGAATGAAAATCTGTATCATTCCATGCATTCCATCAAATAATTTTAAATTATTTGAAATAAATAATTCATAAAAGAATATGGTGTTATAGAAACAATTTTTAAAAACTGTATTATAATTATGGTTCAACCACTTAGTTAAAATGAAGTAAGAGACCAAATTCAAGACAATGGATGGGTAGTGATTTGGGTAAATAAAGTTAATTATCTTTTATATATATTAATTTATAATATTTTGTTAATAAATATTTTTTCAAATGCATCTTTGATAAAATTTTACAAAATGACAAAATGACGATTTTTTATGGTTAATGGAGTTATGTGATATATGTAGTTCATAGGTTTATAAAAATCATGGTGGTTAGAAAGAGAGATTTGATACTAAACATAAATAGATACTGATCATTCGTGATTTCTCAATATCATAATATAGAGAGATGATCGACTACTAGAAGATTCCACAGTTTAAAAAATTAGTTATATTTATATATATAATCATTTATTTAATGAAAAATTATTTTAATGTAAATATTTTTAGGTTAATTAAATTATATAATTTCATATTTATAGGATAAATTTTATAGATATAAAATATATAAAAGTGCAGTGAAATACATTTACACTCATGAACACACTTCACTATCATATCATGAACAAGCACGTGTAATTTGACATTTAAAATATTCAACTTCATTTTATTTAATTATAGATCTGTTACAATTAAATTTTTTAGTGTCAAATTGGATTTTGTTTTTAAATATTAATGTTTTCAGAAAAAACAATTCTCACATTCCTTCATAATCATGTTTATTTCTATATATTTTTTTTTTATTATATTGGAAAATTTTCATTAATTTTATACATACATTTATCCCCTTTATTATTACACATCATATTTCACTACTAGTTTTAAATTACATAGGTTCCAAAAAATGTAACATGACCCATAAAAAGTATAATTTATTCCTAAAAACTAAACCATTTCTATAGTTTTTTTGAAACTAGTTTTGAACTGATTTGTGAGATTGATATTTCATTGGATGATCTTGAAATATCATTAGATTTAGAGTTTATGTTGGGAATTGAGGTGGTGTTTTTAGGTTAAGGATTTTGTTTCATCCAGAACTACTTGGTTGCCTCCCATGAACAACTGTATTTATTGTCTTGTCCTATATTCTTCTATTCATGCTCAGACAAAGTCCCAATGGAGTCTGTAATTATTTAGTGGGAACCTAGGTTTTTTCCATGACTGATTCCCCTAGGATTGAAAATAAATACAGTTCTATTATATATATATATATTTTAATTTTCCCCATTTTATATCCACTTATAAGATGACGTTTTTTCTATAAATTTACCCAATTTTAATTTTAAAACCCTCATTTTAAATATAAACCCTATTGAATTTTACACCTTCAATCATGGGGTTAGCTATTAACACATTGTAATTTTTTTTAATTTGTGATTCATTGATTTTATGTTTCAGTATATAATTTTTTTTTTCTTTCACCTCCTACTTTATAAGATAAAAATTCCATATTCTTTACAGATTTTTAACCCTCATTTTAAATTTTTATTTAGATTTTTTTCCTAATATAATCCTCTTGAGTCGTTATCCAGTATCTTCTAGTTACATAGAATGTTCCCCGATGAATTAAAACAATAATGAATGTTTTGCATCTTTATTACATATTTTATAATTTTATTATAATATAATCCTTCATGAACATCATATTTAGAAAATTGTACAATTTCTGAATTCATATCCATAAGATCATTAATTTATTATTAATGGATATATTTTTATGACCTTTTTGTTTGAAGTATTGTACTTATTGTTTCAACCATTATAATGAATTATATTTCAATGGGTTGTATGTTGTATTTAGTTTCTAGGTTTAATTCCAACACAATTTCATAATTTCAATATATTTTGGATTAAATTCCCTCAGTGTTCTCTAAGGTAGATTCTATTCCATTATCATTCTCTTTTGATGTTGGGTTATCGTCCCCGCTAATCTAAAGTTGAGTTTCCCTTTATTATATTGGATAAAAGTTACTCTTATTTCCATTAGCTACTGTAATGTGAATTCATATTATTCCTTCAATGAAATTGAAACTATTTACTCTTAGAGTAATGGAATTCATTTTTAAATTTTATCAACTTTAACTTGATTCTATAATTGAATGAGTTTTTTAATCTAAAATTTTGTATTTATATATTTTTTATGTCTATCATAATCCCTCTAATTATTATTGATGTGATTCATCCTAACTGGTTAGAAGTTATATTTAATTATACAATTTATAGCATGTTAATTTTTTTCTCCCAAAAAATGGAGTCAAAATATTCCCTTTATAATTTATTATTTTTTTTTTGATAATGGTAATTTTATTAAGGATTGAATCATAGTAAATTACATGAGTCATTCGCCATTTTTTATGGATGAAAATGTTGATATAAAATCTAAATTCCAACTTATAATCCCTAATTGAGAAACATTATAACATCTTCCCCTTTGTTTATTTTGGAACCAACATTCCAATGATGTATGTTTTTGTAAAATATAATCAATGTTTGAACTTATTTTATATTATAGTATAATAAATCATCAAAAACATTCAATTTCACTGGTGATTATATCAATTATATTTTCATTCAATATAGGTTTTATAATCTGGAAACCATATGACTCATGTTACTATTCTATGAAAATATTTGTAATTTAATGGGAATATCTATCATAAAATGTATATTAAATTTATATAAAATTTGTATAATATGTGAATATTTTTGAATAAAATGTGTTGTAACGTACGCATGATCTAGAATTTACATTTTTTATGACCCATTTTTTATTCAGTGTATATAGACTAATATATTTGTATAACTGTGGTTTTATTATTTTTGTCTTTATATTAAATACAATCGATGTAGAACTGATGTTTTATAATCTTTAAAATCCTTTTTATAAATAATAATTTTTATTAGAAATAATTTTATGAACAATGTTTTGTTTTCTGGGTTTTAATTAACTATATTTTTATTATCATATATAAATATTCATAAATCTATCATAACACATGAGTTCGTGTCTCATATCACTACTTAAAAATCAATTAATAATAAAAGCAATGAATGTAAATGGGAAAAAATATAACAATTTTGATTTTTCACATCTTCATCTATTACCAGTGTCCATATAAGTAATAATATGTTTTAAATAATATCTAGGTATTATAATCTACAATTTATATATATTAATAAGTTTAATATAATGCTCACTTTTGACTAAATTTTAACTATAATGTAGTAATTTATGCATAATAACACATATTAATGACAATTGGAATATGTATTTTATTATGTGAATATTTTTTTATTGAAATTGGAGTATCAATAAATTATAATTTAATATAATATTTATATTATTTAATATATAATTATAAATATATAATATCTATTATATAATCTATAATATTGAATATCAAAGGAATGATAATTTTTTTATAAATTACAATGAAAATATGGAATGCATGTGTGTTTATTATATAAATCTTTTGTTACATATCAGTGTTTTATAATATATATTACATGTTTAAAAATGTATTATAATATTAAATATATCATAAAATATGTGTTCTTGTCTCATTTTACTATTCATTAATTTCTGTATCATAACATATTTTTTATTGTCTCTTTTTGCTATCTTTTTTAACTATAATATCTTTATTACACTTGGAAATTATATCACATAATAGAAAAATATCAAATGATATGAATTATTAAAAATATGTTAATCTATTTATAGTAGTTACATATTACAATTAATATATAATAGATATTGAAATTGAGAATAATATCATATAATAACATTATTGAATTTGCATATCATCTTGATATATTTTGACTTTTGTTTTAATAGTATATGTGCTACCAAATTGTAATGTAACAATACATGTCATTTGGAATATTCAAATATGTAATAATACATACCATTTTCATTATCAATTTTTGTATTAAATAATTGTAACAAAACAATATCTCTATAATTTTATCTATAAATCATATTTTGAGTCTACAATTTCTATGTGTGTAATATATACATTTCTATGTTTTGTTTCTATGTGTAGTGTGTCTCAGAAATGATTTCTGGGTATTTTAATATAAACACATATTTTATATTATGACTTATAGAATCTTTTTATAATTAACTATCATGTAATATGGAATCTATGTCTATAATGTGTCAATTATATGAAATCTTTTTAAATTCTTGGATATTTTTTTTATTTTTGTGACCTCTATGATTTGGAATATTTGATTTATCTTTATAACATATTTAACAAACGGTGTATTGAATGTGTAATCTAGAATCTTTTCATAATCATGAATAAATGTAATCTATAATATATATGTTATATTTTTTTATTATATATGACATAATATTATCTATTATGTTAAATGTGTGTTTATTACATAAATTTTTCTACTATTCATTATAATTCATTAAATATTTTTTTTATTATTCACTATAAACAATAAGTTTAATCATGATTTAGGAGTTACATAAACTATAATTTATTATTTTTAAATAATATTAGATTTTATTTGTTATTATTTAGAAATTAATGTGCTTACACATCTTTTTTCTTTTTTCCATTTTTAATGCAAAAAATTGAAATTTTTTGGCTTTCTATTTACTTTAATATAAATCCATTTATAATCACATCATGTGTTTCACAGGATATTATTACATTCATTAATCAATATCAATATATATAAGTATGGGGAAATCTATTCAAATTAATACATATAGTAGTCCAAACTGAAATGATATTTTTTCACATTCAATGGTAACATACATTATGCACAATTTATAAAATCTCAATTCCTGGCATCAAAATTTTATAGAGGTGTCAGTATATAAGAACCGATTATTTTTTTCGTATATCGAAATTCTTTTTCCAATGATTATATAATTCATTACTTCTTCCAAGAGAATGAAAATTCATATAAATAGGTCAACATTCATGAAAATTGGGAGCATTATAATTTGATCATTTAAGAAGCCTGGAAGACATACAAAACTACCTTCATGATATATTGTTCGTCAATGGAATCATTTAATTTTAACAATTATATTATATATTTTATGTCATTAAATTTTTTTTAACACTTATCTATGCATATTAAAAAAATTAAATTAAATTATATATGATTAATTTTCTTAATTTAATATTCACTTAGTTTAATAAAGTTATTTACAAACATTAAATCTTAGATCACTTAAATTGATCCCATGATTGAGAATAAACTCATATAGTGTAGTACATACATCAAAATAAATCAATAAATAAATGCATGATGTTTGTGATTATTAAAATTGAAATAATTTATATAAATAGATAAATGTATGACCCCAAACCAAATTCTCATTTAATGAATATTTCTATATCGATTTGATACTATTTTTATATTATTTTTCCATAGACCAAAATATATATCATTTCTGTTACAACCATAGTATCAATGGATTCATCAAATATAGATATTATAATAAATTAGTGATTTAGTAATTATATTGATTGTTAATTTATTCTTATTCCTAGGAAAAGAAATTAAATATTTAGGGTCACATTCCTCACTCTACCTTGTTTTGTATAAGAAATAAAATGAGGGATTTTACAGTGGTAAACAAAAACACTCAAGAAATTATTAAAAGAATATTTTATTTGTTAAATTTTTTTATTAAATTTAAAAACATTAATTATTTTGTTGTTTTATTTTATGATATATATCACTCAACAGATTATTTTGGAGGCATTGGATGAAAAATAACCCTACAATTTTGGCCCAAAGGATCATTTTCATCATGTATTATGAGCTGAACTTTAGGGACTGAGGTGTTGTAAACCCGAAAATAAGATTATACCATCTATATAATAGTTATTTTATAGTTTTTCTTTAAGTACCAATTTTTTTATGATCAAATGGTTACAAAACAATTCTTCAATAAACCAAGAAATTCAAAATTCAAATATGTTACTTACCATCAAAAGATGATAAATGAATAGATGACGAAAGTTATATCCTCTCTTTCTTCTACACTTACATCATATGCTATTACTGTTGTGGATTCTTGTTTGATGATGATGTGTTCTATTTATGAGGATTCTTATACACCTTCCATTTATTTCATTATATATTTCGGTGTTGATGTTTGTGATGGAATTGGTGTTAGTGTTGATGTCGATGCAGATGTTGATGTAAATGTTGGTATTGTGAGAGGAATTGGTAATTTTGGTATTTATATAGAATATTTGGATGAGTAACGTGATAGTACTAGTGATAGTAATATCGGAGATCATTTTTTATGTAAACATTATTATTTTTTTAATAGGTATAATTTTATTATATAGTTCCATTTTATTATGGTGATATTTATTTGTGTTTTTGTTTTTTGTACTATATTCTATTGTGTCTTTGGTGATAGTGATTTTTTTCTATAATAGCCACTAATATTTTTATTAAATGGAATAAAATGCTATAACCATAGTGTCTAACCTTATATATAGACATGTTGTCATGTTTGAAACTATTTCAATATAATTGTTTCCATGGTTTCCACTATATCCATAGAACTGTTTCCACAGTTAAAAACAATGTATTTAAAATTAAAAAACCAAAAAATATGAATTATTTAAAAAATGTCTATTATCCTATTTATAAGTCTTAAACCAGGGAAATAAATCAATTTCCAATGTGGAAACTAAGGTAATAATCAGTTTGGTGGCATAAAATAGGAACAGTTCTAAACCAGGGCTATTACCCTACTTTCATGATGGAAACGATGGTAATAACTCTATTTAAATGGTGGAAACCCTATAAATATAACTATATCATGGTTTGAAATATTGTAAATAGTTTTTACCCTATGTCCACATCAATTGTATCTATATGAACAAGGATCATTGATATTACCTATAACCATGATTTGGGCACCTATAACCATGGTTTTGAACTAGGGATATAGATTAATTTTCTAGTGGGTTCTTTTATTGAAAATAATATAGAAAATAAAATATCTTATATACATCATTTTTATGTATATGAAAGTGGATATATAACAAACACCTTGGAATTATATTCTTGAATTCCCTCTCTGGACACCACATGTCTTAAAATAATACCTTTTTACCCATGATGTTACAGTTCTCAAAGATGAAAATAAGGTTCATATTAATTCTTTATCTAAGAAAAAATTATAAACTAGGAAGACATATATCAAAAGATACTCTATAGTACATGAATTCATCCATGAATACTCTCTACATTCCTTTAAAAACATAACAATGATACACACAATTCACCTTTGAAAAATTTCTGGATAATTAATTAGGATAAAGGTAATACTACTATAAGAAAAGATCCCAAATAGATTGGTAAATGTGTAATTTAACAAGCCTTTTATTCCATGTGAATCAAGAATTAAATTGAATAACCTTTGATAAAATAATATTAATTTCAAACATCAGTACCTGATAATATTTGATCAAGGAATAAACAAAGATTTTTTTTTCAGGAAATAAGATTAATCTTCAAAAAATATAAGCATAAACTATATTAATTTAGGAATATAGTAAGAATATGCTCACCAAATTAATTATTGACTACTATAAATCCACTCTGCGTAGGTACTATCTTCATAAGACATACCCACTATATTCATAATTGTAGAAATATAATTCAAACAACTAATAAATATATCACTTCTTTCTTAAATACTTGTAGGAGAGTAAGCTAAAGACTTTTGTGACATTACATAAGAGGTTTGTAATTTTTTTTTCTTATAGGATTTTATGTGTATAAATTGCTTGACTCCTTTCAATCAATCTAGCTAAAGTCTAATCCAATGCTTTATTATCTATCTTATGTAGCGTTATCACTTTATTCTCATGTTTGAACAATAATTACTTAGAAATTTCTATAATAAGAGTTTCACTAATCTATTAGATTATATACCTAATATTATATAGCCATGTATTATGTTATATAATGGTTAATGTAGAGACCATGTTTTTTACATGTAAGAAATTAAATTATTTCCATATATATTCGCAGAGTCAGGAATAAAGACGGTGGGTGATTTAATGCCCGATGTTCCACAATTAATTTTATTAAAAATTTAAAGACATTTCATATTGTGTGTAATGCATTATTTACCATAGGCTCAAACTAGAATAGGTCAGCATTAAGGATTTTTCTATCTCACCCATTGGCAGTACGTTCGTTGAATTAAATAAATTTTAAAATTAACTAATTTAATTGAATAAATTATTTATGAGGTAATTTAAATATATAATTATGGATATTTTTTAGGGTTATCCTCATAACCATAGGACCGTCAAAAAATTATTCCTCTTCTCTTTCTATTGGTGAATCTACTCCCAAAAATGACAAATCTCTCGATTAGAGCAGATTAAACTGTATCAAATACAAAAACTTATTTCAATTCTTAGAGAGAATTTTATTCAATGAAAAATGAACAAATATTAAGGCAATACTCATAAAACTATGTATCATTTCTCGTTTTATTATATTTATTGACTAGAATCATCGTTTTTATGGTTTGATCCAATTTGATAAACTATACATGCTCCTGTGTACCAGTTTAATTGGTTATTCATTGTTTTTATAAACTTTTATATCCCCATTATAAATTATTGGTCAATAATGATTTGGAATTATCAAAAAACTTTTATTAGTATTCCTTCCCCCAAATGTTTTGTCACATTATTCAGCAGTCAAACCCCGCAGTCTGGGTATGACATTTCTATGTAATACCGAGCCCAGTCAGACCCTCCGATTTGTTGAAGAATATTATAAGTGGGACGAATTGAGGAATTAAAGATAAATATATGTTTTTTCAGGTTAGGGGTGATTTATTTTTTGATTTGAAGTATAAAACAAAGGAGGAAGGTGGAATAGTTCCATAATTTGCATACGGTGAACCCCCATGGGATGATGAAATGTTATTTCTGGGAAAAGATGGCTAAAAATTAAAATGCATGGCCAAAGCCACTGTTTTCATGATTAAATGAGGCGTTAATCAAAGTGGAAAATTCAGATATGATTTATGGAGTTCTGATCTAAGAAAATGTAAATAACGAGACATCATACCATTTACCATGATGAACACACTACATGTAGCCCCTATGCTACGACAACTTCGGTTTTGGTTATTTATAAGGATGTCATATAGTGTAAACATCATATAAATTGTGTATATATTCCCCAATTGGACGATTTATGTGGTGGAGCACATGAAAAATAACTCACCATGTGACTGAGTACATAGACATTGCAAGAGACACTATCGGAACCCCTGTTTGAATAGGCACGCTATGTACTAAGCTACACATAAACAGATTAGATACATAGACATAGCCAAAAAAATGTGAGGGACACCATGTGTAATGGGAACACCATGTATATCCCCTATACTCCATGTACCTTCATAGTTGGTGATCTGTGTACCCATAGAGAAAGTATAGTGACCCATTCTTAACATACATGTATATTACATCATTTTCGATGAATACTCATAATATTAAAAAACTGTATGCATGAGGACCATAATATTTTAGTGTCTTTAGAAACATGGAACTAATTATTCTATTTTGGTGAGATAACTTCAACATCTTTTATAATGTTATTCCCATTAATTACTCCAACTTCAAACCATTATTTATAACATGGAAAAAACAAAACATTAGAAAGGGTGATCTCATATGCTTAGTAATTGTAAATAAAGCAGATACGCAAAAATAATATGGAATCAATGGTATGAGAACATTATAAAAACAATATAAGATGATACGATGCATATCAACAATCATATACATAAGTCATGGTATAAATGTTAGCAGTTCATAACATATGAACTGTACAGGAATGAAGAGCATAAGTTATGAGGTCATAAAATTGAAATAAGACCTAGAAATTTTGGAATACACATAAATATATAAAATAAATTTAAATATTATTCAATTATTAATGTCAAGGATATCTTAATGGAATGGGTTAACCTTCCAATCCTTCATTGTAGTCATGGTTTACTCCCACAACCATCTTAATAGTCAATGATCACTCACAAAAAATATATTAGATAAAAAATTCCACTGCTTAACCAATTTCATTCCATTTTCCATTAATGTATATCCCATGAGATATAAATTATTACCCATTCAATTTGAGAAATATATAGGTTCCACCCATCTCATAATGAAATCCTGCATATGTGAACCACAAGATAATAAATAATCATATTATAACCAATGAAATGAAATGGGTATTATAGACATGTCATCTTAGAAAAACCAATTGAAAAGAGAAAGGTCTCATAACTATTTAATCTAAGCATAACCCATGAAAATAAGTGGGTTTAATAATAATATTACCCAATAAATAGAAACGTGTTTCACAAACATATAAACTATGAAGGAGAAATATTATTTATAAACATATTACCATTAAATCATAAACCATTATAAGAAATAATATGAATAGAACCCATAGATCATTTACATAGAAAGACATATGTAAGACCAACAAGTATCATGTTATATGGAACCTAATTTTATTATAAATATTTTAAAATAATTTCTTGGTGAAAATATAATTTTTTCATTGAATGCAAAATATTAAAAAACATAATATGTTTTGAAACCAATTATCCTTTAAAATACCCATTAAAAAATATAAAATATGCTTGAAAAAAATCAAAAAATAATTTTCTTTTAAAACATATAAAATAATCATGCAAGTTTTTTGAAACTCTTTTTTATTGAAAAATTATAAATAAATCTTGAATAAATTTTTAAAACCTTTTTCATGGAAAACATGTAATATAAGCTTAAAAAAACTCTGAAAATCCTTTTCATTGAAAACATAAAAGAAGATTACATTTTTTTGAAAAAACCTTTTCTTGAAAACTTATAATGGATTCATAAAAACATTTTGAAAACCATTTTCATTTAAAAATAATAAAGTAACCTAGAAAGTATTTCAAACACCTTTTTCGATGAAAACATCTATTATAATATTTAAAAAATTTGGAAATAATTTATCCATAAAAACATTTTAAGGAATATTGAAGACATTTTAAAACCCTTTTCCTTGAAAAATTATAAAAGAATCATGAAAATATTTTTCTAAGCCTTTTCTTGAAAACATATAATGGATGCTTGAAAACATTTGGAAATCATTTTTCAATGAAAAAAATTTGAAAGGGTGATTGAAAAAGTTTTGAAAAAAAAAATTCCTCGAAAATGTTTAGAACATTTTTTTAAAAATTAAACATTTTTTAAAATAATTTTATTTAAAGAAATAATAATTGAATACATTTAAATAAATCTTTTAAAATCATTTAAAACACTTCTTAAACCTAAAACATTTTAAAAAACAATGGTCATTGAAAATAAATCAAAAATGAATGTCCAGAATATTAGAATTGTTTTTCATAACCAATAAATATTGTAAACTTTTAATGGAATCATTATAGAAATTACGGTCATGATAGTGGATAAATCTGTACATGTAAAACAAAACATTTTCACCATAAAATTTTAGAAATGTTATGTGATCAAAAATTGAAATTAATATTTTTTTAAAAAAAAATGAAATACTAAAACATGGGCAATTTTTTTTATGATTCTTGTAGATTATTATAAAATTTATTAATTTGTTTTATAAACATATTTTTAAACTAACACATATTTCAAATCAGTAGAGAGATAAATCCATATTTTCATAAAAACACATTTTGAATTCTCTTTAGTACCATTGAGTAAAAAAGTAATACCATTACAAGAATGTTTCATGAATAACAATAATATATGAAAATACTTCATATATATTAATGTATGGATCATAATATTTCATCAATGGTATCATAATCGTAAACAATCTCGATAAATGATAAGATTATAGAAATACACTATTACCACTTTGGTAACAATGAATTATAATCCTCATGAAATAATAATAGTACATGAAGCTTGAAATATCATTAAAATAAAGATATTTATGATATAAAAGTTCAATTATATTTTATGCACGTTTTAGAAAAATATAGGTGAAGAACATGACATGTGTCTTAAAGAAGGAAAATTGAGAAATAATTACTTTACAGATTTGGTAAATTTTGAACCATAAACCGATGAAACAGATATCATAAAATGTAAATGTAATTAAACATAAATCTATGTATAGAAATAATATTATATATTCACGGATAGTATATTCAACACATGAAATAAAAAATATGTTAATAGGGAATAAATGTCACAGAAATAAAAGTGAGATGAGGAAATCTATACCTTAAGTATTGAGTTTATTTGTACATGTTCAAAACACTTGTATAATAAATATATGTTTTATTATAAATCTAAAAAAGCTCCATATTTTTATATATAATTCAATATTTTATTTTATTATCAATTAATATTACATTTTTATTTACAATTCCATATTAATGTTGTATTCCGTGTAATATCTACTATGTTTTCTATATATGTTTCACTTGTTATTCTTGATATTCTTACATAGATCATGATTTACTCATTTAATTAATGTAAAACATGTTATAAGTATCAAATATATTCATTATATTAATATATATAATAATTTATAAATTATATTAATATAAAATGGAATACATCATTCATAGAGACGGTAGGTTGTACGTAAGTGTGAAGGCTATTTATGTTTCATTATTGCATTGAATGAAATAATTTAAATGAAATATATGTATGTTTATATATATATTTTCATTTTATTAAAATTATTATTTCATATATTTCATATAGGTTTACTAAACCCATCCTTAACTCATTTCATGAAAAGTTTGAATGAATCACACTACTTGAGAAGGTGGTAGTCCACACATCCAAAAATGAAGTTATCTTTTATAAAAAAATGGATGTCAAGAAGGTATTTTATATATAATAGTTATTTATGAAAAATAAATCATTAATATAATTTATATCATATAAAAATATTATGTTCATCCTAATTTCCAACCTTTATAGATAGTAAAAGAAAAAATGAAGGACACCGTTTCTAGAGGCGGTAGTCTATTGTACACATTAATAGTAAGTTCATTACCCATTTTATGGATGTCTGTGTAGGTGTAGGTATAACCCATATAATAACAACATATTAGAATATATATCATACTTATGTTATTATACAATCATCTAATAAGAATATTTGAGGGGGAGAAATAAATAAAATAAAAGTACTTTTTTGGAAGGTGTTACCTCTTCTATGGGTAACATTTTTTGGTTTTCCCCCAAAGGGATTGCATGGATGTATTTATTACCAATTGAAGATATATATTATTTAATGGATTTAATTTTTGGGGATATTTGGTCAATTATTGGTTGAGCCAAGGGGCATTATATGTGTGAATATGTGAGGGCGATGAGTTCCCTTTTTACAGTGGAGTAGGAGTGGAATTCTTGTAAATATAAAAAGGTAAACTCTATTGGGAGGTCTCGATTATGTAATGTGACTCCATTAATAAGAAATTTATATAAAATAGGGTAAATTTATAAGAAGATTCTATTGAATGAATTTTATACATGTTCCTGTGTTATTTTTCACTTTTAATTAATGTATAAAAACTAATTATTATTGTTTTTACCTTAATTTCTGAAATTAATTTCAATTACATTCACTAATATTTTTGGTAAAAAAAATAAGTTGAACATATTAAAAATTAAAAATTATTCTTAATTAAAAAATGGAATCAATTCTTTAAAATTTTAATAAATTAATTAGATGAAATTAATTTAAATTTTTTCCCATACACAGGATAAAAAATGAGATTTTTTAGTATGAAAATGTTTAAAAGATTGAGTTGTTTTTATATCCAATTTAAATTTAAAATTGATTTCAATGACCTAAATTGGACTAATTGATGTACAAATGATAAAAATTAACATGAAACCCCATTGAAATATTAATTTAACAATATAATTATATTAGGAAAAAAATACACTTTTCAATTAAAATTTTGTCTTTTCCACTATTCAAAAATAAATGAAACTTCTCATTAAAACATCAAAAGGTCACCCAAATAAAATAATGATATTCCACTTTAAATAAATTATTTTGAAAAATAATAATTTTCAATTGCCAAAAATTTTATTTGAAATGTGTTTTCTGTTAAATGGTTGGTGAAATACCTTTTGAAATATACATATTTATAGTCATAAAATTGGATTTATTCTTATCTAACACTAATATAATCTATTGGTTTAGTGTCAAAAAAATGATTGAATATGAAATATATATATTTAATTAAAAAAATTCATTAAAACTGGTTTTTTTTTAATTTATTGAGATAAAATGGTGTTTGTACATAGTGAAATATTTTTCTTAGAAAATAAATATCATTAATTTAAAATAGTTCTTATTTTCATTTCAACATGATTGATAACCAAAGGACTCATTTTATATACAAGTTTAAAAAATATTTTCAATCATTAGTTAATCTTATTGACAATATCAACTCTAACAACGTGGTGGAAACTATAATAAAATTTTAATTACAATATTAATTATATTTTGTAGTTTGGTAAAAACATATCCTTTCATGTAACATAAGCTATCAAAGGAACTCCACATTGTGTGAAACACAATCCAAACATAGTATTGTGTGTAACACAATTGAGTGTATATGTTTTCTATAGCACATTATTAACATGTTGTTTCTTATAATACAAACCAAACATAGTGATTTCATATAAAAAAGATATAATTAGTGTTGGGTGAAATGAAAAAAATGACTAAATTAGTTTAAAAAATATTCACAAAATCTCATGGGTTTACATTCCACCCCCCCATTAAATTATTATTTACCCAAAAATTTATTTTTGTTATCAATGGTTTAATACTTGAATGTTCTTTTCATTTAAATCATCATCATAAAAATGAATATTAAATGTCACTTTAAAAAAGGAATGGTGTAAACATTATGTTTACCCAATGTAACACATTAATGGATTTCCACATTGGAGAAAATTAGTGGAATGTGAAAATATAGACATGGAATATAAATATAGTTATCAACTTCTGATTGAGAGTGATAGAAAACAGGGTTAGGATAGAGTTAATGATCACAAAGACATAACCCAAAGCGGCTTGAAGAAGTTCATTAATATCATAAAAATGATGATAATTGGAAAAAAATTATTTCAAAACCCCTTTTTCTAATGTTTTATAATTTTCATGAAATGATATAATTACAAGATTTTAGTGCAAATTATCCCTTTGTTTTTCCTTTATCAATTTTTTACTTGATCACTTATTCCAAGAAATAAAGTTTAATTTTTCATTCTAGAAGTAGTATAATATCATGATATCCTTAAATATAATGATAGGTCATTCCAATTGTCTTTATCAAAAAAAAGGTCATCACATGTTAGTCAATATGAATAAATCCCCATATGGTGAGATAATAAATAAATATTTAAAACCAAATCCAAATATGAACATATACTATTCCACAAAAAGATCATCACAAGTTATCTAATATGAATAAATCCTCATATGGTGAGATAATAATTCAATATCTAAATCAACATATGAAGATTAACATAAACCATTACATTAATAGTTAACCTTATAACCCTTAAAAAAGTTGAATGTTGTAAGAACATATATCTCTATTTTAGGTATGTATATTGAATTCGGGTTGTTTTTTAGAAAAAATTATGATTTGGGAAATTTTCTACGTACATGCTATGTACTTTTGAGTACACTCTATGTACCCGGTTGCAGCATGTAACTGTGTACTGGCAATGTAATGGCTGAGTACATGGCCATGTAGGTGACCTAAAAGATTGCAGAAAGCAGGAGCTAGTTGAAGCAAGTACAATGCATCTACAATAAATGAATGTTTCATGTAGTTTTTCTTTTAATTGATTAATCATAGCAGGGTCACATCACATCTCTATAAAATCCTTCTTCTAATATTGGTTCATCCCAGAGCAATAGGAACAAATGATTGAAATCTGAGTCAATGTTTTTCCATCCAAGGACTAATCTGAACTCCAGATGGTGCATTGGAATTCCACTGGTGAGTTCTTCTTTCCCCCAAATCCTCTCTTCCTAGTTTATCCTCTCTCATGAGTTATCAATGGAAGGTCATTTTTACTAATTTCACAGATCTAGGTCATTGTAAGTAGATTCAAGGGCCGATGTTCAAGATTGTTGATTGTAAAATATCAAGGTAGGTGGTTTTGGAATTTTTTGATTGTGTTTGGATTATATAGGAATAATGAGATGAATACCCATGTTTAGGGTATTGTGTGTTTTTGATTTTGGTCCTAGTTTCTAAATTTTATAATTTAATTGATTTTAAAAGGATTTTTATCATATGAGTAAGGTCTGATTCCTTATTTATGGGACACCCCATGGGTGCAGTTCCCTAGTTTGACTGTTTATGGTTGTATGGCCTAGGTTTCATATGAGGCATAACTTATTTTCCATGCCTTATTTTATTTTGGATAGAGATGATTGATTATATAAATTTTATTTGTTATGATTCATAATTTTATCCATGTAGTAGTTATAGATTACATGTGTTTCCTAATTATTATATGAACACATATTTTCCGATGAACTATGAGAGTGTTGGGCCAGGGAAACCGTGGGGTTTCCCATGATTATTTACGCTGGACTGTGAGAGCCTTGGTATAGGCTTTGACCTAGGGTTATTGATTGTGAGAGATTCCCAAGTTTCCATTTGCAATTTATTAGTGCTCTGTTTGAACCAAAAGGTGTTAGAACTAGAGAGATTTCCTCGAATTTTGTTATGAATGGATGAGTGAATGATTGTGACGACTCTGCCAAGCCAAATCACAATCTTGGCCTCAATATTACTGGTTTAGATAGTCTTTAGAGACCCCTTTTCTTAATATTACATAGTGGGATATAGAGCTTAGGCTAGATCTTAGGATTCATTATTCAACAATTTGAATAATTATTAATTAAAGATTAATGTAATTGAAAACATTAGGAATGTTTTATTTTGAGTAATTCCAAGTTTATTTCTTCATTTCTACATATTACCTACTATATATATTCACTAATAGATAAGAATATATATTTTGTTGTTTGACTACTAGGATTAATCTCACACCCTATTTGGGTTATGCTTTGGACTGAAAAATATTATATGGTTGATTATTTAGGTATGGAAAAGTTACCTTCATCCTTAAGTACATGATTGTTGTCAGAGATGGAGAGAATGTGACCAAGATGAGGATTGCGATGCTGTGGAGTTTACTATTTTCTATATATTTGTGTCAATATTGTATTTCCATCACATTAGCTTGTTTGGATGATTTTTTAGATACTTGTGACATGCATCATTATTAGTATATATGCTGCAGTTGTTTGTTCTATTATTCTTCTTCTATTTACTTTTTTGTATGTTATTACTGCTTCCACCATTGATTATTATTTTTTATTTTGATGTGTATACTCTTAAAATGAGGGAATTTTTTCCCTACTATAATATTTTTCCCTCTCTAATATTCAGTAGCCTATGGCGTTTGGGAAAATGTGCTTGAGTTTATCTGACCAACCGAGTTCGGGGCACCTTTAGGCAGCACCCGGAACCACGACATTACAAAGTGGTATAAGAGGAGGTTTCATTCTACCTTATCATACCATTTGAGCCTATAAATATGGATAGGAAGGAGGTGATTTTTGGTAATCAGATGATCCCATGAGTAACTAACTAGTGTATAAGAAAAAAATCCAAGCTATCTTGAATATTTCAATTTTTATGATTTTGATATTTTTAAATTTATTTTGATTTCACCATTGGGAGATACACATGTATTGTGCTTTTATCATTGATATTATTAATGTTTTATTTCTGTTTCAACCCGATGAGGTGAGGGTATGATGACTCATTCAGCATATAAGAACTTGATAGAGATCGCATGCCATGCATTCTTGTCATACCATTAAGGGTGCATTACGGATTAAATTCTATTGTGATAGATATTGTGCTAAATATAAATGTTTTGGTGATAGTTGTAATGATAGAATACCTAATATTGTTTATAGGGTATTGGAATATAAAAATATTCATTTGTATGGATGTCAAACTTTGGTCCTTAAGGTGTTATAGGCCCTCTCGGATCAGAATTTGGTGGATCATGTTTGAACTTTAGTCAAATCATGTAAAATTATGATGTGAATATGGATTCAAAAAATTTATTCACAGGATTATGGGATCTCACGAGTCACAATGTTTCATGAAATTTACAAAATTCTATGTTTTTAAGGGTTCTGGGGATGTTTCTGAGGCCTACTATCCGGAAACCCAGACAACACAAAGTGTAGTGTTATAAACACATGCCATGTGTTCTTCTGTTATATAAGAATATGTTTTCCTAAGTACATTATGTGTACCATATATAAATGTTGTGTATGATTTAACCATGTTCCAGACATTGTGAGCAGAGACACGAGTTTGATAAACATTTTGTAAGAACACGCCAAGTCTAGATTATACACATCGTTTTATAAGAACCACGTATCTGGTCGTGTGACTAACGAAATGGGTGGATTATGATTAGGCATTACACATTGTGTCTCACTCATGAACATTGTTTAATTGTCAACCATGTATCTGATAGTGTGACTAATGACAAGGTAAGTTAGAACTTCAGTAGTATGTGTTGTGTCTGTGGTGAACATGTCATGTAGTGTTACCCGAGAGAGAATCGTGTTGTTCTGGATGTGTACATTTACATGGGTAGGACGGAATATTCAAGTACAATCGTTATATTAGGATGAACACACCATGTGTAAGGTCATTACACACCAAGGGTTGGTAGAGGTACCCCCATGTTAAAAGCTTAAGGGAACATACTGTGTATGGATTATAGATGCTGTGTAATCCCGTTTTTGTAAAACATGAATGTTTCTTGTCTTGTTCCTTTACTTTTCCTATTAATTTTTTTATTTATTTATCTTGTACTGAGGTGATTTCTTGACCTTGTAGAGTCATACCTTCAACAAAACATCTAGTTATATGCCCGGTGCAAGCCGATGACCAGACAGAGGATGGGATAGACCAGCGACTACAAGAAGATACTCTCGTCATGCCCATTTCTTTAACTAGATGTTATACCGGACATAGGTGTTGATGAAAATTTCCACGAAGTATTTATGAGGATAATTAAGTCTTTTAAGGGAGCACTTCTTCCCTCCATATCTACGTCAGATCTGATGAGGGTGTTCCAATTATAGCATCCTCCCACTTTTTTTAGGGATAGAGGACCACATGCTGTAGAGTCATTGATGGAGTTCATTCTTGATATCTTTGATCATATATATACGCCTCTGAAGAGGAGGGTGTATCTTGCGTCGTACATTCTACATGATTTCTCCAAGATATGGATGGATGTTGTTCCATGGGTTGGATGTCATTGGTACATGGTTTGGGAAGAGTTTTAGACGATCTTCTATGATTGCCCTTATCCTGAGATGTTGAGGGCCGATCCCGCCTAAGAGTTTATGGATTTGGAGTAGAGAACTCTTTAGGTGATGGAGTAATCTTATTGTTTAAAAGAGATTTAGCACTTTCCACATGTTCTAGGAGGTGATGAGTTATCTTTGAATAGGTGGTATGAGGATGGTATTAGGAATGATATTTGATCATAGGTGAATATATTCAGGTTGACTTCAGTTGCTTCTATAGTGAAATAGGCTTTGATTACTGAGATCAATATATGGGAGTTGGGAGTTGTGAGATAGGGTGATCCAGCATCCATGGTTGGAACACATTCATTTGATAGTAGGATGTGCCAGAGGGAGCCTTCCAGTGGTGATTCTGGTAGCATGGATGTATCTACAGATTGCCAAATGAGGTGCTAACATTGTCAAACGAGTGGGCATATGAGACCTCAGTGCCTGAGAGACCCATTTGAGTGCCTTTCTTGTGGAAAGATGAGTCATCTTGAGAATGTATTATGGTTTTTCTCACCAGAAGCTAGTGATAAGGGATCAATTATGACTCCACATCCCAAAGTAGGACCACTAGTTTCTCCGCAGTAAGGGAACTATAGTTCGTCAGGACATTCAGGCTGAGGTGGAGGTTGTGGCCATGGTAGCCAGTCAGTAGCCTTTCACTGATAGTAGTTTGGATCATCTCAGGGTAGTCAGTCAGTGTCCCAGGGTTGCTGTATAAGTTGGACTTTTGCAGCGGAGCAGACCCAGCAGGAGCAGGATCCTAGACCCTCTACGGTTAGAGGTACAATAATAGTTTCCTCCATTTTAGCTTATAATGTATTTTATATAGGGTCTTCCCATGGTTTCATATTTGTTTCCATTGTGGATATCCTTAGGCTCTATATCATTACATCTGATGATGTTGTGATGATAGACACTCTGTTGGGGATTCAGATGACTAGTGTATGTCTGTCTAAGGAGTGCACTCTTGTGGATGGTGGGTGTCACATCGTATGGGACCTCTATATCTTAGAAATGATAGGATTCAATGTCATTCTTTGAAAAGACTAGGTAGTATCTTTCGAAGACATTGATGAATGGTATCATTATAGGATGAGTTTCACATCACTAAAGGGTGGGTCATTTCTACACAAGGGCAAATGGGATGTCCAAACAAGCAGAGATGGACCCGATCATCATGGGTTGGGATGAATTATAGCCCAAATTGCTTTTTTATATCTGGATGACTAGGGGATGTCATAGATAGTCTTTCCACCAGTGGTGTATCACTTCAAAGATGTCTTTCTAGATTAATTTTAATGTTTTCCTATGGATATAGAGGTATATTTCTATATTGAGAATGTTCTAGGAGTATCACCTATGTCCATTCCTCCATATAGGATGGCTACACTAGAGTTACAGGTGATCAAGAAGTATTTAGAGAGTTACAGGGAAAGGGTTTCATCGGACCCATCACTTATCCTTGGGTTTTGCCAATATTATTTGTGAAGAAGTTGAACGGTACCCTCAGAATTTTTTTGGATTATCATAAGCTGAACCATTTGACGTTCATGAATTGATATCCCTTAATGGGGATTTATGATATCCTTGATCAGCTATGGGGAGCATGAGTGTTCCCTAAGATCGACTTGAGATCTGGTTATCATCAGTTACATGTTACACCATCAGATATACCTCTTTCATCCTTTCGATGAATGTATGGTTTATACAAGTTTTTGGTTATTCCGGTAGTCTCAAGAATGCACAAGATGTTTTCATGGCACTAATGATCCAGGTCTTTCATCCTTGGATAATTTTGTGGTAGTCTTGGTGGATGATATCTTGGATTACTCCCACACTCAACCTGACCATGCCACCCATCTTGAGATTGTATTGAGTACACTTAGAGAGCATCAATTATATGCCAATATCTCAAAATTCCACTTTTTGAAGGATTATATTCACTTCTTTGGTCATATTATATTGCAGACAGGAGTATCATTAGTCCTAGATAATGTGAGAGAACTAGTTTCCTAGGAACAATTGAAGCATTCCTTTGAGGTATGAAGTTTTTATTGGGATGTATGGTTACTAAAGGTGATTTATTTAGGAAATTTCATGCTTAGCTAATCTGATGATGGGACTGACTAGGAATGGTGTGATTTACTTGTGGAAAGATTCATGTGATTCATCCTTTCAGGAGTAGAAAGAGAGATTGACTTCTACCCCGATACTGGTTTTTTCATAGCCAGGAAAGAATTACAATATTTGCTGTGACGCATCAGGTATTAGGCTAGGATCAGTTTGTATGCAGGGGGATGGAGTTGTTTTGTACGAGTCTCGGTAGTTAAGTCCACATGAAAGGAACAAACCAACACACGATCTCAAGTTGGCAAAAGTTGTACATTCCTTACTATATTGTAAAAATTATCTTTCAGGAGAACATTTTGAGGTATACATTAACCACAAAATATCAAGTTTATCTTTACTCATCAAGACCTGAATTTGAAATAGTGATGGTTTGTTGAGTACCTTTGATCTTTTGACGTTGATCTTTCCTGCACACCTAGGAAAGGCAGTGTAGTGGTTGATGCATTGAGGAGGAGGACACAGATACCGGAATTTTAGGAGACCAGTATTGAGTGGCAGCTTATGGCCCTATTCATTGACTTGAATTTTGAGGTTCATGATAGAAAATTGTAGACATTAATTTCTTCTATAGTAGTTACCTCTACTATTTTGGATCAAGTGCGAATGAGGCATCTATCGGATTATGAATTCCTAGTCCTATAAGAGAGTGTGTCCAGAGAGCACCCTAATCCTCATTGGACCATAAACAAGGATGAGGTCATTCATTTTCATGGACGCGTATTAGTGTTAGCATATATGCGCGAGGAGATGATGTGAAATTTTCATTCCTCGGTTTGGGTAGTCCATTAAAGTGTCACCGAGATGTATCGAGATCTACACCATCAGTATTAGTGTCCAAGTATGAAGAGGGATATTTCTGGTTTTGTTATGAGATTTTCTAACTATGAGTAGATAAAGGAAAAGCATCTGCAACCAACAAAAATTCTACAATAGTTACCCATTATTGAGTAAAAGTGGAAGGATGTTGTAATAGATTTCGTGATGATTTTACCAAGGTTGGATAGAGGAAATGATGTTTTATGGTTTGTAGTTTATATACTAATGAAGGTTTCACGTTCTATCTTATCAAGGAAACTATCAATGTTGATGATCTTAGTAGGTTGTACATCTGATATATTGAATGTTTTCATGGGGTTCTATAATTTATTATTTCAGAAAAATATTCACATTTTACTTTTTATTTCAGGAAGGTACTACATAGGGATTTCGGTACATATGCACTTTTGAGTATAGTTTACCATCCCTAGATAGATTGACAGTTTGAGGGAAGTATTCATGTGTTAGAAGACATGCTTTGAGCATGCGTCCTGGGTTTCATGGGTTCTTGGGAATGAAACATACCCCTAGTGGAGTTTTCCTAGAATAACATTTTTATGGGATGATTTAGATGGAACCTTTTGATGCTTTGTATGGTAGGCCATCCAGATCACCCCTATGTTGGCTGGAGGGAGAAGAGGCTACTATGCTATGACCTCATCTTGTCTAAGAGACCACTGAGAAGATGTAGATGATTTAGAAGAAGATGGATACTGCATAATCTTGTGAGAAATATTTAGTTTGATGACTGAGATAACCTCTGGAGTTTGAGTTTGAAGATCATGTTTTCTTACATGTCACACTGAGGTTCGGATACATGAGGAATATGAGATAGGGGAAGCTTTCACTAATATAATTATGTCCATTTATACTTTTCGAGAGAGTTGGTCCGGTTTTCTATCGGTTGTAGTTAGCACAGAGGTATTGGGCTATGCACGACATATTTTAATTTTCTCAGATACGACGTTACTCTTCAGACTTGTCTCACATTTTTCAACCCAGGGAGATTCAATCAGAGGAGGATAAATTATTTGAGAAGAACCCTTTAAGTAATGTGGATCTCATCTCAAATGCCTCTCCCTCTAGTACGGGTGTTGTGGCATTATTGGTGAGTACATGATGCCACCTGGGAGAGGGAGACCGACTAACGATCCCAGTGGCCAAAGTTGTTTGGTGTGTCTTCTTTTCCACCCTTGGAAGGGAAATTTAGACATGAATTCCTTTAATTGGGAATGTTTGTAAAAACCAGGATCTCGAATTCAGGTATGGATCTTGAATCGGGTTTTTTTAAGAAAAATGACGATTTGGGAAATTTTTTAAGTACACACTGTGTACCCTGTTGCCATATGTTGATGTGTACTGGTTGTGTAACGGCCGAGTATTGGGCCGTGTATGTGGCATGGCTGACTGACTAATTTGAGAGATGGTAGAGTCTAGTAAAAGTTGTGTACATTAAATGAACACTCATTGTAATTTTTCTTTTAATTGGTTAATCGGGGAAGGGCCATGTCTCATCTCTAGAAACTCATTCTTCTAACCTTGGATCGTCCAGGAGTGACCGAGAGTGACGATCAATTCCTGAGAAACCATTTCTATGTCAAATGTCTGATCCAATCTCTGGAAGGTGTATTTGAATCCCAATATTGAGTTATTCCTTCCCCAAGAGCATCTCTTCCTAATTTCTCATATCTCATGAGTTATCAAGGGTATAACGTTTTTACCCTTTTCATATATCTACATCATTATAGGCTGATTAATGGGATGAAGTTCAAGATTGTTCATCGTACAACATCAAGGTAGGTGTTTTGTGCCTTTAATTGATTGTATTTGGATTATGTGTGCTTAAAGTGGTAAATACCCATGTCCAGGGTATTCTGTATTTTAGATTTTATCACTATTATCTACCTGTTATGCTCTAATTGATTGAAAATGGATTGTAGAGTATACATAAGGTCTAATTTCTTGTTTATGGGATATCCCATGGGGTTTTTACCCTATTTTGACATTTTTTAAAAGGTTGGGGCCGAAGCCTCATTTTTATTATTAAATCAAAGCAAAGACCTCTTTTTAACTGGGTAGAGGGAAACCCATCACATAGCCTGAAGGCCAAGTGGGCTTGTAGCCCATTACATAGCCCGTAGGCCCAAATTTTATGCCCAATTCACATTATGTGAATAGTAACCTACTGCTACAGTACCCGCACAGTACCGTCGCCGCTACAGTGCCCTGCCGTCACTACAGTACCCGCTGATGAACAGTGCCGCCGCTTGAGAATGTTTTCCATGTAGTAGTTATAGATTATATATGCTTCCTTGTTAGGATATGCACGTTTATATTATAGTATACCATGGGAGAATTGGACTAGGAAAACTATTGGTATTTCTATGTTTATTTACACAAGACCGTGAGAGAATTGGTGTAGACATAAACCCATGGATATTGACCATATAGCTATTCAGATGTCATTTATGATTATGTATACCACATTGACCTAGGGGTATGGACTGTGAGAGATATCTAAAGGATACATATAAATTTATATTCCATGTGGACCTAGGGGTATTGACAGTGGGAGTTTCCCAGGTGGTCGTTTGAAATTGATTAGGGCTATGTTTAAACCAATGAGTTTAGACCATGACATCTTTCCCAAAATGCTGTTATTAATGTTTGATTGATTGATTGTGATGATTCTCCCTTCCCAAAGCACGCGCTCAAACTCTGTCTTACTTATTTAGATTCTCTTTTGAGATACATGTTTTTACCACTACATAGAGGGATATAGAGCTTAGGCTAGATCCCATGATTCATTATTCAATGGTTCGAATAATTATTAAATGGAAATGTATATAATTGAAAACTTTATAATTGTTTTATTTTGAGTTCTTGTTAGTTTATTGCTTCATTTATGCATATTACCTACTATATATAGTCACAAATAGATAGGCAATGATATTTTGGTGGTTCCCTACTTGTATTAATCTCACACTATGTTTTGATCATGCTTTTGGTCCCAAAAAAATTATATGGTTGCAGATATAGATAAGGGAAAGAAACCTTCTTCCACAGATACTTGATTACTATCGAAGAAGGTGAACATGGGGCCAAGATGAGGCATGTTATGCGGTGGGCTTTACTATATTCTATAATTTGGATTCATTATTTTATTTCCAACATTGTTAATTGGTTGGATTCTTACCTAGATTCTTGTGACTTTCATCATTATTTATATCTATACTCTAGTTGTTTATACTATCAGTATTCTTCTTTTTTACTTTTTTTATGGTATTACTTCTTATTCTATTTATTGTAATTATTTATTCCATAGTTTATACTCTTCCAATCAGGGTACAGTTTCCCCACAATTAGTCTTTGGCCCTCACTTCGAGTTTTCCTCCTCTAGCATCTGGGGAAATGTTCTTGAGGTTATGTGACCGACTAGGTTTGGGGCACCTTTCAACAGCACTTGGAACCAGGATGTTACAAAAGTAAAAAACATTAAAAACAAGGTCACTAAATTACCCAAAAACATATTTGTAGTGATCCCCCTTATATCATAAATTATCTATTTATTTTTCACATTCCAGACATGTGAATAACTTCATCATGTATTCTTTAAAACATGGTAATATACATAAATCATTATAGAAAAAATTAATTCTTCATTATTTGAATGTTTATTTGAAATATTCCTTAAATCCAAAATTGTTTTGAACTCTATACATGATAGAAAAAAAACATTTTCAAAAAATCTTTTGTCAGTTCTCATGTTATCAATACTATCCAATTTATTTATTTATATCCTAAATATCCTGATGCCGACATTATTATCTAAACATATAGAACTTATTAAGTGTTATCATTCCCTTAATCTCTATTTTTTTCGAGAATATCACCTTTCCATTAAAACAATTTTATAGTCCATAAAAACCATTAAACATATTCTTCTAAAACCATTGTGAAAAACAAAAACAAAACAATCCCTGCATAATTCACAATTAAAAATTATTGAATCCAAATACATAAATAATTAAATTACTATACTTCATCCTTAAGTAATAATAAGGATACCTCATCCTATTTTATAATACCTATTTCCATTCACATTTCATTTGTTGTCTCATCATCAGTGGAAATTTAATCATTACTCATACCACATTGTTGATTCTCTTTAGGATAATTCCACAAAATACATTAACTTTCAAATTTAACATTTATTCTAGACATAAAGCATTTAACCACTAATGATTCATTAGGGAGGATAATGTTAACATACATTGAGTAAACCAAACTCTTCATTTTTCCATTGTAGATACTTTTATTGTGTCTATATTTTCTATAGTAATATCATCTTTAAGTTTCTTTAAGACATTCACTAGGGTTCTTTTTCCAAATTCCTATTAAAAATGAAACTAAATCTTCATTCCTTGATGGTATCCATTACCCAAACTCTCATCGAAATAATTTTTTTCTCTTCTTTGGTGAGTCTAATAGTTGGTTAATGTACATATTATTAATCATGTTTTGTGAAAAGTTATTGGGAATGGTCACAATTTCATTAAATCTGGTGATCATCCCATTTGACTTCTCATAATCACATTTTCTATCATATTCAACGTTATCCCAGTATATTATTGTTCCTTTCAATGAATAAAACCAAAAAACATAGTGTCGACAATACTTATCATAGTGAAAAACCTCATAATCATGATTAATCACTTATAGTATGTCTAAATTATGAATCCTTATTTTAAATATATGTCATTATAGTCTTATCCTAAGAGACATCCATAGACACGTCATTAGAAATACTCTTGGGATCTGACTAATGTTTTCTCATCCTAGTTTCCAATGGTCGACTAAAACTACCCCTTGATATCAAATATTTCATCATAGGCTAATAATAAATTGATATCACATCGTTTTCAATGAATATTCATCATATTTCAAAAGTACATGCTCAGAAACTGTAATAGTTTAGTTTCTTTGGAAACATGGACCACATTCTTATAATTTGGTGAAAGATATTCAAAATATCTTATAAATACCTTCCCATTTAGTACTACTACTTATGAATTTTCTTTATAACCTAGGGAACATAAACATTAGAAAGGGTGAGATCAGATGCTCAATATGTGTAATGTAAGGAGATATATAAGCATAAAATAATAATAAGGGTATGAGAAAATGAGGATAACATTATAGGATCATACCCTATATATCAATGATCATATATATGTGACACATGAGAAATATTATAATTTCATTAGTCATGAATCATAATAGAGTCAAGAGTATAATCTCTGAGAGAGTATATAGGGATAAGATATAGAATTTTTGGAATACACGTAATCATTTAAAAATTATTTCCATATTAGTCATGTCATAATGAAAAGAACATATTAGTGTAACAGGTTCACTCCCCAAACCTCTTTTTAGTTTTGGTTCACTCACATGACTATCATAATAGTCCTGGTTCCCACCCAATACCATCTAATTGGACAAAGTCCTTTACTAAATAGAGTTCAATCCCTTTTCAAGCCATGTCTATCTCATGATATTTAAATCTTTACTCAATTAATTAGAGAAATATAAAGGTCCCACCCATATCCTAAGGAAATCATACAAATATTCTCCTTAAGATCATAAACAATAATAACATTACCCATGAAATGAAATGGAAATCATAAAATTTCATTATATCCAAACCTATGAAAAATATACATGTTTAATAACAATTTCATCAAATAATAACCCATGAAAATAATTGTGTTTCATAATAACATTACACATGAATGATAAATATGTTTAATAAACCTATAACATATAAAAAAGAGATTTCATAAACATATAACTCATGAAAGAAAAAGGGCTTTCATAAACATCATGTCATCAAAACATAAACCATTCTGAGAAATAATATGACTGTAACCATTTTATCATTTCCCCAATAATGTATTATTAATACCAACATATGTCATTTTAGAGGGAAAACGTTTTTTTTAAATAATTTAATGTAATTTCTTAATGAAAATCTACATTCTACTTTGAAAAAAATACCTTTTCAAAAATAAAAAAAATCAGAACCATTTTCATTTAAAATAAACATAAAATCATATAAAGGAATATTCAATACAATTTGAAAACCATTTTCTAAAAATTCATCTAAAATAATGTTGAATATTTTTTGAATAAAAAATTAAAACTTATAAAGAATTCTTGATAACATCTTGAAAACATTTTCCCATGAAAACTTGTAAAAGAAGCTTGAAAAAATTTTGAAAACTTTTTTCCATGAAAAAATATAATAGAATTGCTAAAAAATTAAACCTTTCTTCTTGAAAAAATATAATATAATATTGAAAAAAAATTAAAAATTCATTCCCTTAAAACATATAAACGAATCATGAAAATATTTTAAAAAACCTTTTCCTTGAAAACTTATTAACGAAGCTTGGAATGTTTTTGAAAATTTTCCCTTAAAAACATATAAAATAATATTAAAAACATCTAAAACACTATTTTAAACATAATTTGTTTTTAAAACTTTTTTATTTTATCATATATTTGTAACCATTTAATGGAATCTTTGAAAATAATATAAAACACTTCTTGAACATATAACAATTTGAAATACTATATTTTAGTGAATAACACTTTAAAAATAGTTAATGTCAATAATATTATTAAATAAAATTCCTTAAAAATAGTAATATTGTAACCATTTAATGGATTCATCAAATAAATTATTGTCATTAAGGTGAATAAATCCAAACATTCCAAACAATCCTTTTGAACCATAAATGTTTTAGAAAAGTACCTCGATTGAAAAATGTCAAGAAGAATCATTTTAAAATAGTATTTTTTAATGTAAAACATGTGTAACAGTTTCTTGTAAATATAATAGAATAATATTATAACATTATTTGACAACATTTTTAGAAAACATGGTTTTGAAAGAACACATATTTATTACCGAAGACAGATATGAAGTCGGATTTTCTTGATATCACATTATTAATTATTTGAAAAAAAATTAGAAAATGGTAAAATTAAATTTAGATATCAAGAATAATAATAGAGAAGGAAAATTAATGATTGTTTTTTGGGATATAGATCATAATATTTCATCAATGGAAGAAAAATCATTATTATTCCTGATAAATGATGAGATTATAGAAACAAATTATTACCACACTGGTAACATTGAATCATATAACCCATATATTTATAAAACTAAATAATTATTAAATTATACTTGATATAATTAAATCCATGATATAACATGTAAAGGGTAGTATATACACATTGTAAAAGAATATAGTGGAAAACCTAATAGGTGTCTCAAAGAAGGAATATTGGGACACAATTACATTACAGATTCGATAACTATTGAACCATAAAACCCATGAAAGATAGATAATAAAATTTAAATGTAAATACCAATAAATTTAAGAATAATAATAATATGACATATTAATTAACTTTATACACACCACACAAAAGAAACTAGTTGGGAATAATTAATAAATCTCAATGAAATAAAAGTGGGATGAGAAAACCCTTACCTTAAGTCTTAAATTTCTTCATACACATTATAAACTCCTAGATAATAAAAAAAATTTATTATGCATCAACCATAGAATCATTTTATTATATATAATACCATATATTATTTTATTATGAAATTATATTACCCATTTATTAAAACATCCATGTTAATGTTGTGTTCCATGTAATATCTGTTTAGTTTTTCATATATGTTTTGACTTTTTATTCTTGATCCTCTTACATAGATCATGATTTAGTTATCTAATGAATTTAAAACATGTTATAAATATCATATATATTAATTATATAGATATTTATAATATTATATAGAAGACATAAATATTAAATGGAATACATCATTCATGGAGACAGTATGTCATGTGTACGCATAAATGTTATTTCCATTTTCATGTCATATTGAAATAAATAAAGTAAATGAAAAACATGTGTATAAATATATATAATCCTTAAATTATAATTTTTATATCATATATATAATATGTGTTTACTATTCCATCCTTAATAGATTCCATGAAAAGTGTGAACGAATAACCTGGCTTTGTGGATGCAGTAGTCCACACATTCACAAATGAAGTTATCATATTTACAAAAAAATGGAAAGAATGAATGTTTGATTTATATAATATTTCAAGAACCATAAATAAATCCTAAATATTATATAAAAATATTATTTACTCAACAATATCCATCCAAGATCCATGGTAAAGGAAAAATGATTGACATCGTTATACGATGAGGTAGACTGTTGTACACTCGAATAGTACATTCATTAACCATTAGATGGAAGTGTGTGTAGGTGTAGGAAAACACCATATAAAAACAAAATATAATTATATTTAAGATAATAAATCAATTATATAATCATGTAAAAATAATAATTGAGGTGGTGGAGAAAGAAATAAAATAAAAGTTCTTGTTGAAGGAAGTTACATATTATTTGGGTAACTTGTCTTGGTTTTCCCCAGAGGTATTACATGGTTAGATTTTATCCAAAAGGTAGGCTTCTAGAATGAATGAATGGAATTTTGGAGGAAGATTCATTTACTTTTTGGCTCATTAAAAGGGATTTATATTTGTGAATAAGTGAGGGGTGAGTGCACGTTTTATAGTAGAGAAGGAGTGACATTATTCTAAATAGATAAAGATAAACAATATTGAGTGGTCACCCTTACATCATGTTCCTCCAATAATTTTGATTTTTTTTATAAAATTTCGTAAGTTGGGTTTATATATATATCTATAATTTCTTTTTATCATTCTACTTGGTTAATTGGTCCATTAAATTAAATGTTAACCACTTAGTAATCTTATTTTTACCTTAATTGTTGTAATTGATCTTATTTAATTTCACTAATACTTTTGGTCAAAAACAATATTGACTATATTTGAAATTATAAATTATTATGATTCTAAATATAGTATCCATTTTTACAAATTATAATCATATAATTTTTATCAATTTATTTAAAATTAATCTCACAAACATGACGAAAAAATAAGTTTTTCTATAGTGAAAATGTTATAAAGTTTGAATTGTTTTTAGTATACAATATTCATGTGAAATTGAAAAAAATTATATAAATTTGATAAATTTACTTCAAAATTATATAAATTAAATTTTAATCCAATTGAAAATATAATTAAATTTTTAATTAAATAAAATGAAAATGCAGTTTTCAATTAAAATTTAATATTTTTCACTATTCATCAAAAAATGAAACTTCTAAGGAAAAATACCAAAAAATATCCCAATTTAAATTTTGATATAAAAAATTTAAACATTAAGTTTGTTTTCTCAAATAAAAATTATAAAATTTAAAAATCATATTTTAAATGGTTTTTCCATTAAAATGTTGTAAAATTGTTGTTTTTGAGAAATACATCTTTTTATTCACAAAATTGGATATATTCTTATCTTACTCCAATAAATTATATTTGATTAGTGCAAAAAATTTATATTGAATTATTTTTATTGAAATCATATTAAGAATATTCATCAAAATTGGCATGTTTAATTTATTGTGATAAAATTGAGTTTGTACATAAAAGAATATTTTTCTTAAAAAATGAATTTAATTATTTTAAAATAGTTCTTAATTTCTTTTGTATCTAATTGATTAAAAAGAAATAATTTTATATAAATTTGTAAATAACATTGTCCCACTTTAATTAATCTTATTCATAACATCAATTCTAATGGCTAGGTGGTAAATATAATAATATTTTAATAACAATATTAATATTATATTTTAGCCCTGATAAACTCATCCGTGTCTGTAATTTAAGATATTGAAGGTACTCATAATTATGTGTAACACAAGACAAACAGAGTATTGTGTGTACCAAAAATTAATCTATGGGTTTCATGTATCATAAGGTTAACATGGTGTTGTATATAATGGAATCCAAACATAGTTCTTTTGTATAACAAAAGCTATATCTGGTGTTGTGTGTAATGAAAATTATCAAAAAGATTAAATTAATTCAAATAAAATTCATAAACTATCAGGGTGTAATATACATGTCTAAGTTATGGAGTCTAAAATCACACTATGTGGGACCCCTCAAATGTCTTTTACCACTTGGTTACATTTTATGAAATACCAAACTCTTGTATCTCCATCATTTGGACATACATTTCAAACCACCAGTAGCCTATTCTGAGTGTTTCTTCACATAGAATGTGATGGTTCCAACCATTTTGGATATTTTAGTACGATGTAAGATTACTATGTGGGGTGCTTGATTAATTGTTTCTCGACAATGTAAGTGATCTCAAAAGATCACTAGAGGCATTTTGAGTGGAACCCTTTAGCTGGGATGTGCATGGGTCCTTAGGGACTAGAGTGGAACACTCAAGTAAATCTGGGTGAGGGTCCTCTACAAACATTTATATTGGAACCATCTAGCTAGGATGGGCATGGTACCTTACCATTATATAGTAATCTTCTTATTTTCATAGAGCTTGGGTCCTCTATAGAATTCTATAGTGGAACCCTCTAGCTAGGTTGGGCATGGGTCCTCTACCTTTATAGTGGGACCCTCCTACTAAGCTGGGAATGAGTCCTCTATTGACTATTAGTATGGAACCCGACTATTGGTATTGGGTATGGGTTCTATATCAATCCACTTAGTGGGACCCATTTATTTGACAAGGAAATGAGTCCTCAAACTAGTGATTATGGCTCCTTGACTATGAGGCAGAGTGACGATGCGTGGCTTGAATTAGATGCTTTCTACTAGGAAGATGTGTGAGACACTCGTAATCATTGTGGGACTTTTCAAAATGATTGCAACTCTTTTCCAAGTCTGATCAGTGAGATGGATATCCACTTACACTCTTTTTTGTGCTAATTATTCTAAGCACACACACACACAAAGAGATATATATATATATATCCAAACCCTTGGATTTTGATAATATCATTCCATGGGTTGTGAAGACATTTGGGGTATTTAACATATTATAAATGTTTATCATCTAATGGTTGGATGAGGTTACTCTCCTGATATGTATGGAAATGAGTCAACCTATTGTCTATCAACACACCATGTTGATCCCATGTTCATAGAAAAGATTAATCATTCTATTTATTTGGACAGAGTTTCATAAGGTTTACAATCAAATATATTTCTATTCGTATTGTGTCTCTTACTAATCCCCCTTCAACTCTAAGGTTTTTCTATTGGGTATGTATATACTTATAACTTCACAGTATTTTCCCACACGTGTTTTGTCTTATGAAAACAACAAAAAATCAGGTGGTGACTTTAGAGGATATTAAATATAATGGGAATTTTAGACCAAGTATGGTGGCCATAGCTTGGATATCAGGAGTTGGGATCTCTCAGAAGCATACTTTCCAGTTTTTGTGAGGATTAGACATATTTCTCATTTAGTATGTGCTTTTCCCTTTTACATTATAGTATAAATTTTTATACTTTTCTACGCACAATATTTTTTCCCTATTTTTTTACTTTGTAGTTATTGCATTATTTTTCATTGAGAATTTTGGGTGTACGCGTATAGGTACATTTGGAAAATTTATCCCATTTAGGATATTACATTCAGTGGTTGCCACCACCCCTAGCCTATTGTTTTTTTTTTTGGGAAGTTATGGCGCGATAATTAATTAGGATTATGTCATGATAGATTGGAATTAGAGGTGTTCATTCTGTGGGTTGTTTTCTAGAGTAGTCCCCTTATATGGATTTGGTTAGTATTAGTTGAATAGTGTTAAACTATCTCGATTATGGATCTCATGCATGGGAATCTTGTGATGGTATGAGTTCCCAAAGTATCCATTCACTAGGACCATGACTACCCTTTTTCGACTTGACATGCCAAGACATTGGTTGAAGGGTTCAATGGTATAAGAATCATATTGTATTGAGTCATTGATTTTCCTTCTTGAGTCATCTTCCCATTGTTATATATATATATATATATATGCTTATATAATTATGGAATGTCTTACTAACATTTAGTATTCCTATATGATGATAGAAATCTAGGATACCATTTTAGAATTATGATAATGATTTGATGAGTGATGAGGCCTCAGTTCAGCGTCTATCAAGTAAGTTTCTTCCACCAGGTGGGTAGGTAGCATCACCTCTAACTATGGGGATGCAGATCATCCCATAAGAGTAGGATGAGGATGTCTTCATTCTTAGAGAACTTCATGAGTTCTAGCACCAGAGACCACTATGGTTCCATAGAGATGCATATCCCCGTGCAGTAGGTGATTAGTTGGAGTCAGTGTTCTGTATCTTCAGACTTACATAGACACAAATAGGTAAGGTGGCTTCATTAGAATCTGGTACTTTCCACAGAGAATTTGGATGATGTGGGAGTATTTTTTACCAAGATTCAATATATTCTATACTCTCGTGGACTGAATTCTATCATTTGTTATAGGATTATTAATACAAATCATGTTTGTGATCAGTTCGGATTCAGCAGCTCATGGAGATGTAGTATGGAGAGATGATAATGTATGATTATATACTGATTTTTACAGACCATACAAGATAATCGCCTAACCTAATATGGGATGCCTACTTATAAAGATAGATGTTTAAGCAGGGACACGACCTGGAGCTTCTAGAGATAGGGATTCCATTTAGCTAGAGCTGGAAGATAGTGTCATAGTTTTGAGTTGTCTATAGAAACTATAAAGCACCAATTCGTATGTTCTGGGTGAATGAAATACAATTGTGATGAGACTCATACAAGTGATCTTATGACATCAGGACAACCCATGTCAGTAGGGAAAATTTGATATTATTGGTGTAATACTTGTGAATGGAAATGTCACATGGCATGTGGCTGCCTAACTAGACTTGTTGTAGATAACACGAATATAGCTAACAGAACGCCATAAAAGAGACACTATAATAATCATAGACCACCTAGGTGATGGTAGGGTGGCCTCCAAGGATGTGTAGTTGGTAAAGTAGGGCTAAGAGTTATGGGTGGTGGATGACCCTATGGGATCCTTCCACCACCACCACTAGGAGACCAATGTCAGGCTCAGGGAGATTTCTGTTATGGTTATGGATAGATATAGACACTACAGGACTATGATCTTATAGTGCATAATATGATTAGTGGTATGATATGTGTGTTTTTTAATCTTGGTTAAGTATTAGTAAACATAGGTTATAGTCATTCCATCATTTCTATACTCCAGGTGCGATAGATGGTGACCCTAGTTGAGGCACTAGCCCAACGACTTTATCATAAGGTTACAATAGGGAATGATTCTTCTATATCTATTGTTTTCCTGTAGTAAGAGAAATCTCTTGGTGGATACATGTTCACTTGGGAAATTTTGGTCATCACGATTGAAAATATGATGTCATCTTTAGTATGGATTTTTTTCCATGGTACGATCCCAATCTGACTTTCACTGTTGACAAGTCATAAGAATTCACACAGATGGGATAGTATTCACCTTTCTATGATGGAGGGCTGTCATGGAAGGATAAGTGGATTTTGTGAGCATGATGCTGAAACCCATCCCCCGTCAGTTGGAAAGTGTATCCCTTGGTGTTGAATGCTCTTAAATTGTTTTGATACCTTTTATTGTGCATGATTATGTGGAAATATAACCCAAGGACGTTTTAGGACTACCTATGAGACATGATATGGATTTTTGCAATGAATTGTATCTCAGGAAATATTTGATATAATTTTCAGTAGATTAGATGTCCCTTAACAGTCTATGGTAACTACGGTTGTAGTTGGAGGACCTACGAGAGAAGGGATTCATTAGGCCTAATGTTTATTCTTGGTAGCTCTAGTGTTGTTTGTGAAAAAGGAGGATGTGAGCCTATGGATTTTTATGGATTATCATTGCTTGAACAAGGTGATGATAAATAAAAAGTACATAATTCAATGTATTGATGACCACATTGACCAGTAGTGAGGTGAGAGATAGTTCTTAAAGATCGATATCTGGTAAGGCTACTACCAGTTGAGAGTATATGAGGATGATATCCCAAAGTTGTAATTCTGATGTCACTATAGGTATTATGAGTTACTAGTTATTCGCTTTGGTGTAAAGAATTACTCTACCATGTTTATGGATTTGATGAACAAGATCATCTATCTATACATGGGAAATTTTGTGGTCATGTTAATCGATAGCATACTCATCTACTCTACATAATAATAAGATAATCCAGATCACATGAGGATGGTTCTAGACTTTCTTCGAGAGTACCAGATTTATGGTGAGATCTCTATGTTTCATTTTTGTATTAATGATGTTAAATTTTTGGGGCATTTCATTTCTATGAATGGTTTATCCAAGGATACAACAAAGATCAATGTAGTGCCCAATAGTGAGTCAAAATTGTTGAGTTTTCTTTGTTAGTTAGTGTACTACATGTGAATTATGGTTGACATATCTAATATTAAATCCCCTTTCACCACCCTAATACTAGAAGGTAAAACTTTTACCTAGACTGAGTATTTTTATAGTGCCTTCATAGATCTAAGGCTATCTCGGATAAGTGATATGGTGTTGATACTAATATATAAAGGAATGATGTTCATAGTTTATTTTGATTCCCCAAGAGATGGGCCTGGTTACATGTTGATTTAGTGGTAGGTAGTTATCGAATATAAGTTGAGGGAGTTGAGACCCCATGATCATAACTACATGACTCATGTCCTTGAGCTGGAAACTATAGTTTTTTTCCTTGAGGATGTAGAGGCACTACTTTTTGGGTGAGCGCTTTGTGGTTTACTCAAACCATTAGATTCTCATATAAATCATTACACAGAGAGACCTGAACATGAGATAGGGGTGATGGTTAGAGTTCATGTTGGAATATTACTTTGAGATAGCCTATACCCTATGAAAGGGAAATGTGGTTTCATATTCCCTTACTAATAAGTTCTAAGCTTATTTGATGTGGTATGATTCAGAGTAGTTGGATTCCTTGGAGCTAACCCTAGTGAAGAAGGAGGGTATATCTTTTCTTCAATTGATGGTGTTCACTCCTCCACTTCTCTATCATATGAGAGAATCGTGTCTGAGAGACATAAACATTGAGGTCTTTTCTGACCAGATATCAATAGGGGATTCACCAGGATCATATTCTAAAGATGATAAACACAACTAATTTTTTCTGGGAAGGATAGTGCTTCCACTAATAAAATAATAGGAAGTGATGTGAGAGTTCCAAAATTTCTCTTTTAGTTGTATATACTGATGTAGTAAAGGTGTACCGATACCTTAAAAGACAAATTTAGTGGTACAACATGATACATAGTGTTTTTGAGTTCATCACTTTATGCCTCAACTATCAATAGGTGATGGTTGAGGACTACATTAGGATAGGTTTGTTACAGCCCCTTGAGATCTTGAAGGACAACATACCCATAGTCTTTCTGATTAGGATTAGATAGACATTGAAGGGACATGGTTCCATCAGGGTGATAGTTTTCCATCTCACGAAGTCATCACACATCCTTTCTATTAGGGATTAGAGTTCATTGGAGATTTTCTACTAGTTGTATGTACAAGATATTGTATTCTTCATGAGGTGGAATTGATGATTATCTTTGACTATGATGTGTGGTTCACATCATGATTGGGGAGAGGCATTCAAGAGGTGTTTGGAACCATATAAGAATTAGTATGGACATTTACCACCAGATGAATGGGAAGACCAAGAACACCATCTATGTGTTGGGGGATATGATGGTAGAATTCATGATAGAGTTCAGTTAGAGATATGAGGGTTATTTTACCTTAGTAGAGTTCACATACAACAACATATACCACTCCACTATCATCATAGAACCTTTTGAGAACTTGAATTAGAGACCCTATAGGAAACCCTTGTGCTAGATAGATATCAGAGGGACAACTCATATGGGTTTAGAGATGGTATAGGTGACGATGGAGAAAGTAAAAGTCATCTGTGAGCAATTGAGTATGGATCATAGTAGGCATAAAACTTATAAAGATCACCTTTATATGCTTTTAGTGTTAGATAATAGAGATCATGTTTTCAATATAGTCCCACCATGATGAGGATTGATGTGGTTCTACTTTAGGTAAATGTTATCTCTTATGTTTATCAAGTCTTCTGAGATCTTGTAATGGTTTTTCAAGGTTGCCTACCACCTCTCCTGACCTCCATAACTAGAGTGGATGCATAATGTCTTTCACATGTTGTGCATGAGGAGATACACGAATGATCATACACATGTCATTGAATGGAGTGATATAGATATTGTGGATGGATCCAAATTTGTGAAGAACCCAGTTGCAACCAAGGGTTGATAGAAGATGAACCTTCATGGGTAGACCATCCAACATGGTTTGCGTGTTTTGGTAACACGATAACATGTAGGAGAATTCAGGGTTGTATGAAGGCAAGATGTGGGTATAGTATCCTATGTATTTTTGTTTTATTTTTCTTTTTAAGGATAAAAATATTGAAGTTGGGAATGGTGTAGATACCCAGATTTTTTCTACTAAGTCATTGAAAAATGTCTAAATATATTTCTAGAGCTAGGAGCAAAGATGATATGCAATTAAGAGGTCTAGTGTTCTCAAAAATAAGTTTATAAAAATACTATATATTTTTTATATTTTTCACACATAGTTTCAAAAAAAGGGTTATCTCTTGAATGAAATATAATATCCTAAATTTAAGACCATGGTTAAGTCCATAACATGATTTTTACTGTCAAAGTGGCCTAAAATTGGTCAACATGAAGTGTTTAGATATATTTACTGTTGGAGGTACGTTCAATGAATTAATTAAATGTTTAATTTAATTAATTAAATTGAATAAAATAATATTTAATTGATTTATATATATTATTATATAGATTTTACATGGTTTATCCTCATAATAGTAGGAGCATCAGGACTTTCTACCTCATATCCTTTCATCGGCCAAATAATTCCCAATGATGATGAATCTCTAGATCAAAGAAAATCAAAGCATATAGAATGCAATGAACTCTAGAAATTCTAGAGAGTGAATTCATTAAGGAATAATGATCCAATCCCCAAGACAGACTCTGAATACTATGGATTACTCTTCTTATGATTATATTGATTGAGCAGAATCATCCTTTTATGTCTTGCGCAATTTTTTTTAACTTTTTATGCATTAGTGTATCGATTAAATTGATTATTCTAATGTTTCTAAAATCCTAAATGTCCATATTTATGATGTTTTTCTAGTAAATAATTATAATAATAAATAAACACTTGTTATTATTCCCTCTTCCCACCTTTTCACTTTGTTCTTAACTGGTGAGACCCTGTGGTCCTGATTCAACATTGTTGGGTGGTAATGATCTTGATTGGACCCCCAGATTCATAGGGAAATTGAGTGTGAAGGATCAATATATTAATGATAGATATGACTAGGTTTTTTTTGGATTTCAGGTGATTGATATTATTATTTTAATTTCATGTTTATGATGGTGTGTGGTGGTGCTGTGTGCAGTGTATATGGTGAACCCCTTTGAAATGAAGGAATCTGATTTTTGGGAAACAATAACTGATTACAAAGATACATGACAAGATACACCATTTTTTATTAGAAATGAGGATATAATTAACATATAAAATCCTTATATAAATCCAAGAGTTCAGAATTAATAAACTTGAAAAAAATGATACTACACTTAGCGTACTGTGATGAACACACAACATGTTGCCCTTATGATATAGTGGCTAGGGTTTTGAGAATTTATAAGAAATTTATGTTCTGTACACTTCCTACACGTTTTATAAATATAACATAACTAGATGATTCATGTGGGAGTGGATTTAGTCAGGCACACACTTTGTTCCTGTGTAAATAGACATGGAAAGAGACATGAGCGACACCCCATGTGAATAGTCAGGCCATTTACTGAAGTACACTAACATGGGTTGGATACATGAAGATGACCAAGAACATCCCTGGGACCCCGAGTGGTAATGGTATGTCATGTAGATCCCATACAAATTGTGTATCCCTACATGGTTGGAGATCCATGTTCCTCCAGGGACACTTTTAGGTGATGAGGCCGGACCACACACAATGTCGGTCCCCTCACACACCGTGTACCCCTTGGTTCCATTTTTGAATAATAGAAATTATCATATATCCAACATTTGGATTCATATTATCTCCCATGATTATTTTATCTTGAGTGTTTTTATATGTAGAGAATGATTTTTTCCTTAATTGTGGATTTTGAGGTATGATGGGAGTTTTCCATTCACTGGAATTTTTTAATAGATGCTTGATGATGGAAGTGAACATGCATGATCACCAGAGGAAATCCGAGTGGAACTCTCCAGCAGGGTTGGTCATGGGTCCTCGAAGACTATAGTGGAACCATCCAATTGGGATGAGTGTTGGCCCTCTAAATACATCTATAGTGGAACCCCCCCCCCCCCCAACTCATTTGTTCATGGGTTATCTACCATCATATTGGAACCCTCCTATTGGCACAGGGCATGTGTCCTCTATCGACTACTAGACCGGAACCTTCCAGTTAAGCTGGGAATAGGTCCTCCATCATCAGAGTGGAGCCCTTCTAATGGGTAGGTAATGGGTCCTCTAGTGACTATTAGATTGGAACCATCCAATTGGGATAGGGTGTGGGTCATATATTTATATATTTAGTGGAACCCACCTATTGAACAAGAGAATGGGTAATCTACATAGATATTTTCCCCCCTCGAATGTGTAGTATAAGGATGAGGAATAACTTTAAATGGATGGTGTATGCTGTGTAGAAGAGTGAGATGATACGTATTGTTTCTGGACTTCTTGAAATATTGGATACTCTATTCCTAGGATGAGTTTTGATATGGATATCCAATTACTCTCTCTTTTACTATTATTTTATTGAGTATATATATCTATACAAATCAATATCCAAAACATTGTATTTGGTTACTATCCTACCATGGGTTGTTAAGACGTGGGGGGGTATGCCACATGATTTTTTTGTTTATCTTCTTATAAGTTGGTGAGGTTACTATCTTACTATGGGTGGAAAATACATGACGCATAATCTAATACACACTGTATTAAACCTCTTATGCTTGGAATGGGTTACCCTTTCTCTTGATTTGGGATGAGATACATACAATTAACTATATATTGCTTTTATATTCATTTTGAATCTATTATTTTTCCCCCCTTTAGATTTTGGGGCATCCTAGTAGGTATGTATATAATCAACCCTTCATGATCATTTCCAGTAAATTTCGTGTATTATAAAGATGACAGATACGATAGCAGTGAAATTAGTGGAGCTTTGGGATATAGGGTGTTGGGACAAAGTTAGGTGGTCATATCTTTGAGATAAGGATTTTGGATCTCTTAGTAATTTACTTTCCAATTTTTTCATGTAGGAAATATTTCTAGTTGTGATTGTCTTTTACCCCTTTACTTTCTGTTAAAACGGTCATACTCTTGTATACCATAGAGTTTTTTTAATATTGGTTTACATTACAATTGTTTCATAATTTTATTATTATTACTATATAATTATGAAGTGAGATGTTTTGGAGGGTTCATATCAGTATGTTAAAAACAATACTCTCATTTAGTTTATGTCGTTCAACACTTGTCGCCACCCCAAGCCAATGGAGACGGGCTTTGGGTAGTTGCGACACGAGCACCGATTAGGGTAGTGATATGATAGGTAGGATTTCAATACATGGATCCATATGTTTCATTAACTAAAAACATTTAATTTATACCCCTCCAAACAATATTAAAATATTGGTGCACTATCAATAACAACGTCATACAAGCATTTATTAATATATCATCTGTTATTTTTTTCAAAATAATAAAAAATATCAATAAAACAATCATAAATTGATTCAAATTTATTATTATCAATAAAAAATCTTAATCAAAAAAAAATATAGTCAAGAATAATATATACATCAATAGAAAACTTATCATTTTCATAATGGTTTGATAATATTTCACTACATGAAATGCGTGGAAATAATTTAATTGAGAACCAGTCAATTATTTTAAATTGTAAAGATGAGTGATCCACGATTAGGGGTCTCATATATTAAAATATTTTAATGTAAGTAATTTATTTTAATAAATTCCATTAGAAATATACCATTAGAATCCTTAATATTTTTTTGTCAAGTTTTATAAATTTCTGTCATAATAACAATGGTGCATGTGTAATACATTTTTCATCAACAATTTTTACAAAATATAATTATTAGAGAAATAATAGATCTTATACTATCACCAATACGTCCTTTATAACTCCAATGGACCATGTTATGGTTGTATTAGTATGTTAGATCCCAATTCTATAATATTTTTGTTCTCTTACACATAAATTGGTGTAAACTAAGTGGGGCATAAACTTTATTAAATATACTAGATCTACCATCATATCTTGTTATTTATACTTACCTATTATGTACAGAACTGAAAATATTCTAGGATCCTTTCACTTGATAGAAATATAATGTCATATCAGAGGAAGATACATTTCTCCAAATATTTAAGCTTTCATATATTTTCAATCTTATCTTATGTATAAAAAATTATTTTTGAAATAATGAATATCTGAGGAATCTATTTCACTTAATTGTGTAAAAGTATCTTAAGATAAACTATCCTGGATATATCAAAAATTTAATTATCCATTTTATTTTCAACTGGATTTTTTATTAGGGTTATAATTGGGGGAAAAGGTAATTGTGGATTTGGTATTGCATTTTTAATAACCAAACCTTTTTTAATATTATATGGTCCTATTGACTTTATAATCTATCCATACCTTCTCTCAAAATGTATACATTATTTTTAAAAAGTTTCATCACTAACAGTGGGACCAAATAGTGTGGAATAGTATCTAAATGATTATGGCTCAAAAAATATATTCTTTGTGTTATTTATTTAAATGTTACTTCAAAGAGAGATTTTACTTAAATTCCATTTGAATTTCATATTTATTAAGGTTGTAAGTTTAGTTCACTACAATTGATGTTTAAAGGATGTTCTTCAAAATAATAAAGCTCAGTTTTATACTAGTTTAAATCTAGTCACCAAATGAAATATCTAAGAGTCCATTACAGTCTTATAACACATCATTCCATCCCATCACATCACCCAATTATCCCCTTCCAATAATACTTGGAATGTACCACATTAGTATTCCAAAAAACTAATTTAAAACCTACCCACCTCTTTCCAACCTAACCTGGACCACTACCATACAACCTATAATTCACCAAAACATTATCCCATTTTAATTAAAAATCCTCACCACCCCAACATTTGAAAAATATAGATAAAAAATGGAAAGCATCGAAAGAAATATATACACAAATAAATTATTTGGAATTTGTTTCCTGAGAACAAAAGGCCACCATGCACAAAAGATGGTAAATAATTTCTATTATTTTTCTCTTTAAATTTAGACATACCTTTTGAAATGATTAATCTCAACCCACCTTTAGGAACTCTACTCCTCACCATGTTGATTTAATTATTTTGAATAGAACATAATAAGTATGTTAGGATCATATTATTTATTTTTTCACATATTTTTTCCTTGATTTTTTTCCACCAACCACTATTTACAAGAAAATTCTAATTATGTTAAATTTAATAGATTTTTTTCTTATTAACCTTTCCTTATTGTATGAATTTATTATTTTCAAGTGTTTTTTATATTTATTTTCTTACACTAACATCACATACTAAAAGGTATGTTTCTGGAATCAAAATCCCAAATGTGTACTCTAAACGGGACTACTATGAATGTCAATGTACAAAAAGTATACTGAAATACCTTGTCTTAATCACTGAATTGTGTTATAAATACTCCAGGTTACTCATTTATAACTCATAAAAACATTCAAGTCAATAATGTAAATGGATTCATGTAACATAAACAATAACGTTAGACATAGTTTGGACATTCATATTATATCTATGGGGAGAAGCATCACATGTTTTCATTTACTATGAAATAAAAAAGTTGCAACCGGATTGACTTGAAAGCCATGTAGATCACTAACTAGACTCATTTAGAGAAAACCACCCAACTTGTGGTCCCCTCTCCATTATATATCAGGTCCAAGATGGTTAATTGATTTCACCAACCTCTTTGATTCACAAGGGTCAATCTATTACAATATGAAAGAACTAATTACATATAACATTTCTTGTGGTGGTCTCCAATCACAAATATATTAGTAGTGGTTCCAACACCTAATTCCTTTCCGGGAAACATTATGATGGGATTGATTTAAATGTATAAACAACATCATTCTAGTGATCTGAAAATCCATTGAATTTACAATCTCACAATCTAAAAAATTGAACAACATGCCAAACAACCATTTGAAATTCAAAACTTTTTTCAAAACATGGCCAACCCAATGAAGTCTATTTAAACTAACTATATAAGACTGGAGTGTCCACCGATTTTTCTCATTTTGGAAAAATAACTCTAGTACTTGAAAATTCATCACGTAATACTAAAAATCACTCAATTGAATAGTTCTTGAAATACCACCCACAATATCCTCCAACACTTTGGAAAATATAATCCTTACACCTCTAATACATATAATACACCTCCATCCCTTCCATTCAGTTGATTTGGATTGAGCTAAAGTGTTTCCTTAGTCTCTCCTAGAATAAAATCTTGTTGATAATATCCACCAAATTTTTAATTATAGTATTCTTCTAAAACTCTATATTCATTCTTCCAAAATATTATAGAAAAAATCTTACATTAGATTGATATGTTTCATACTCACATGGAAAACCAATTTTTTAACTAAGTGGATTTCACATTGACAATCATCGTAAGTTTTTTCTCATTCCGGGATACATTCAAGATCCTCAATCAGATGCAACAACCATACTATTTCCTTGATTTCATTACTTCCACATACACTACATAAATTTTGGAGACTAAAACTATCGACTACTTCATGGACTTCCAATTGATCATTTTTTCATCGAATGTGAAACTATATCCAGTTATACACTTTCATGAGTGTGAGTCACCCCCAATTTTTTCATCTATAATACCCAAAAATGGGTGTTCTTATCCAAATTGAATGTTAGTGTATTATTTTCTATTAAGGTACAAGATAATATACTTCAAGATATCTCAAAAATCTTTCCTTGGATCACACAAACACAAGATTAAAAATCTCACCACATGAGAAATTTTCATCAGTGTTCATATCCTGGAATACATTGGAAATCCTTATTATTAATTTATACAGTACTCACTATATGTACATCACATTTTATTCAATTAATTTTACTTTTTCATTTAAAAATTTAATGTGATTTCAAATATTTGGGAAAACATATTTGGATCCAGACATCACAAATTCCACAATGATCTAGATGATTTACTATCTCTAAGACATAACCAAACAATCAGTCTTCCTATATCATCCAATACACTTTCTTTATATCTTGTTTTTATAACTAAAACATTTCTTTAAAAACATTCTATTTCAGACCTTATTCATACCTTGAATCCATTAAATCAATAGATCTATAGGAATCATACCATCAACATTTAACAAAAATACGATGAAATCACCATTACTATACTCCTTCCAATAAGACCAGTGGTATTAGTTTCTATGCATTTTACAATTTTCAACCATGAACATGTGTAATTTTAAATTCCACTACGTTGTAACCAGTTTAAATTCATAAAGGCTTCTATTGATTTTTTAGAACAAGTCCCGACAACATTTATCCACAAAACCGACAAGTTTTATTAAAAATAACTCTTTCTCAAAATCCCCAAAAATAAAGACCATGTTGACATCCATTTGTTATGGATGTAAAAATATTAAATAAACCAAGATAATTATAGTTTTAATAATCTATATTTTTAATACTACTGATAAAAATTCAGATATGTCAATGCGCTTATGTTATAACCTTTTAAAACCCATCCTTTCATTATACCATCTTCTTATATGAGATTATTTCGTTATCTATGAAACCCACTTGTCTTTAAGTTCCCAATTTATATTTTGTTTTTAAGATATCTCTCAAGTGTTTTTCACATGATTTGAATCCGAATAATACATTATATTCAAATATAACTCACAAAAATCACAAAGGGTATGTAATTTTTAAAATATTTTTGGTTCTTCTACATCCATTAAAAGAAAGAAATTTAGGTCAACTCTATACCAATGTATTGGTCATCTAACCCTTGTTGAGATTCAAAGTTCTACATGTGGTTCTTCTCTTTTCCAAATTCAAACAAACAAAATTTTATCATCAAGAGGACTAGAAAAATACTCATTGTTCCTTGAAATTTTAGTTATATCTCCCACTAGTATCATTCGTATACTCATTATAATACTCTATAAATATTACTCCATAATTTATGAAATCCTAGTAGACTCATTACTATCATAATTTTATTGAATTCGAACTACTTTAGAATTTACAATCATATCAACATTCATATATATTGGTTATTTGACTTCATGTTATTTCTCATTCAAATTGTGGTTCATCAATAGGACTTTATCACAAAAGAAAACATTTATACTTACCAGGAACTATCTTTTTTCACTTCCCCAAAATCAAAAAATGATTTTTTTTCATCTTCATAGACCATAAAGAAACATGTAAGATTCTTTTATTCAATATTGTATCTATCCTTGACATCTACATGAACATATGATAAACTTATGAAGACTTTATAAAAATCTTGTGTCTTACCTATCATCAGAGATTTGCGAAATTTGTATCCCATTAGGGTCAAAGGGCTCTGATTGATTAATTTAAAGATTTTATGGGTGTTATCAAAGTGATCTGGATCACTTGTATCATTGTTCATTGATCATGGAAATAATTTAGTCATGAAATAAATATTATTTACGTGATATCAAAGTTCCGAGAGGAGGGAGGAGGATGGATGCTCTTCTGCATGAGCATTTTTTTACGAGGATTCAATTTTGGAAATATAGAATATTATCAAGGTTCATTCTATAAAAAATAATCTATCCTTGTAATTTGATTTAACCAAGTATTAATAATGTTAGGTTAGGGTTTTTAATTGCACATAGGCCCCTTATCCAAATATTCATTCATTAGAGAATCAAATGTCTAATAATAATAAATAATAATATTTTCTTGAGAAACACAATTCTTATGGATAAATAAATTTTATTTATTTAAATATATTTATTTATTTATTTAAATGATATTTACTATATAATTTCCATATAGACTGTTAAAATCAGTTTTTTCCACCACAACATTTACCAAACCTTTAATAATGATTATTCATTTAAAAATAAATATTACTGAATTATTCATCTATAAACAAAATGAATATTATGTTTTCTAATTCTTGTGTATAAATATGTATTGTTACATTATTCAGATATATATTCTTCTGAATAAATCCTGATTAAATTTTTTTTTCTATCAACCAACAAATAATAATTATTAAAAAAATTGTAATAATATTTATTCTAACTTGTTATGTAAAATATAGAGCTTAACTAATATTATAGATACGCTTATTTTTGGAATCTTTAGTCCCCTTTGTCAATGTAATTAGGAAGAACCACATAAAGTTTGAGGTTAGAATCTAGAAACACATAATAAAACCCATAGTGAATAAAGTGAATGTTGCAATTACATTATATATCTTGATAATATTCACTATGAAATAAAATATGTTTTCATGATATCTCTAATTAATCAGGTTCGTGTTAGTTTTATCAACTTATGTGTTCAATATAACTTTCTTTGAATTTATATAAATGAACATACCTAGAGAACACTGTGGCCATTAATTTGATTTGTCTATTCTATTTCCATCAAATGACCTATGATATCAACATCTTTTAAAGCAATATATGGTATAAAACCATTCTCAAATAATGTATTGATGCAATATCACTCATGACTCACCCAATATATCTTACTTATCTAGGAGTGTATATTGTAATGTTTTCATAAATACATAAAATTATATTTCCCATGATATGAATTAAAAATAATATTCAAATATATGTATCAATAAACACATCCAAAGATTGGAATATCCAATGAAATGTTAAAATGTTTATTTCCTACTAGGGGATCATTTTCTCATAATTTATTTCTATGGAAATTACTAAGAGAATATATCATGAGAAACTCTCTTAATGTCCAATGAGTCACCACATTAGATAGCCTGTATCATTTGAGTCTCACCCCATCGAATAATATCATCTGAATATAAGAAATTTATTTAGTAATACCTTCATAAAACTTATAGTTTCTCATCATAGTGGTAAACTATTAGGACCTTTTAGTTAAATAGTTACTCTTACGATACTATCACGTACTATATCACCCAAAATAATAATAATAATTTTATAATATGTTTAATAATATAAAATAAATTAATAAAAGGTAATTATAAAGTATATAGAAGTTGGGTCTAGGGAAACAACTCCAGCCTACTCCCATTTCACTAGATCCAACTACTATCAACCTACAACATAATTTCTCTCACATGATATTCATTCTTATTCTGAGGTAAGACATTAGTCAATGGTTCTACTATATTCTCTTCCATGAAAACTCTACTCACCACAATTTCAACCCTCTGATAAAATTCAATCAATAGGTGATTTATATAGAGTATGTTTTGTGTCTGTTGTTGGGGCATTGGTTCATTTTCAAGAGATACAACTATAATATTATCATATTATTATTTTATAAGGTATCTATTTCTAATTAAAACATCAATATATTATACTATATTGTGTATCCAATTGTATTATTTGAATATATTAGAAGCCACTATATACTCAGAGTCCATTTTAGAATCTATGATAATTGGAAATATTGAACTCTTCCATCTCACAAATCCTCCATTTATAATGAATACATATCCTAGATGAAACATTATGTCATTATAATCTATCGGAATATTAGTATCTTTATAACCCATAATGACTACCTCCCCACGTCCTATATAAAAAGAAACATTTCCTTACTTCCCCTTAGATAATTAATGTTATCCTTAACATCGAAAAAATATCATTTAAATAGAACAACTTGATATTTTCATACCCTGCTCAAGGAATAGTAAATATCAATTCGGATATATATCATGATATACATCATTGATCCTATAATATAAGTGTATGATATCTTAATCATTCTATCTCATTATTATTGTATCTGATACACATTTTATATGAAATATGTACTATGTGACAATAGAAAAAATACCCTATGGGATTGTTCCATAAAATATCTCTCTAGTATCTAGTTAATGTATGTAATTTTAATTTTTCCATGATGCCACTTTGATCTATCACAAATGATACTGATTTTAATGATGTAGGATACATTACCTATTCCCTTCATGGAGAAGAACTGTTTCAACCTATCCTTAATTGACTATAAGATATGTATTTTTTCTAATAATATTTCATTATAATATACTACACGGATAAATATTTCACTCCCACAATTGATATTAATGAAACCAAATTCTTTTATTTATTTATCAAATAAAATGTTCAATGACTTGGATTCTTGTTTTAATATGTTAATGGATAAAAATATCTTGCATATCTTTTTTCATTACATTTAGTCATAAAATCTAATTATCTTCTCATATATACTTCTTCTTGAAGGCCTCTCTTAATGAAAGATGTTTTAACATCCATCATCCAAATATCATTGTCATGGAAAGCTGCTATAGTTAGTTGAATTTTAATGGATTTAAATATACATTACTTGGAAAAGGTTTCATCATATTCAATTACATAAGGTAGTTTAATTTTATTATCCACCGTCTTTTCTTTATACGCATTCATGTTACCTTTCATTTCCATTTTTATATTGAATGCCCATTTTCACCCAATTATATTTTTATCAATTGAAAAATCAACTAGAAACATGACATGAATCTAATACATAGAATCCAAATTAGAATTCATGTATTCCTATGATCTTTAATCTTTTTATCTCTCTACTTTCTCTGTGTAGTAAATAGTGTCATCATTTTCAATCAACAATGATTCGTCATCCTTGTATACTAGAAAATCATATCATTCAAATTCTCTGACCTCTCTAGTGTTTCTATATAGAACCTATGCTTTAGGAACCAAATATTCTATGAGGACCTATGGAATCTATTCCACTACAAAATCTTCTATATCTTACACATAAAATTTATCAAATTCAACCTCACTCCCAGTATCATTTTTTAGTATGTGTTCCCGCTAATGTAAAATAGTTTCACCTGTGATAATTCCCTTCTTATATGATGGGATTTATTGATAGTATCCCTTATTTTTCATCATATATCCCTTAAATATTCTTTTCATTCCCTAGAGTATTATTTTATTGTCACGTCACATCCCCATTTACTAGTAAGTGACAACATGAGTCTCTTTCCACTCTATAACAGGAAAGGAATACAATTTTTTGATTTTTTGGTACACAGTTTAGTATGTATATTTTTTTGTATAATTAATATCCCCAAATGTATAATGGAATGTTATTGTGACTCACCATTGAATTCTCCATGTAATTTACGATATGGTTTCTCTTTTAACTAACACCATTATAATTTAGTGTATAAGGTAGGTTTATTTGAGATAAATCACATCCTCTAGAAATTAGATAAAATATTTATTAAGATATTCATCTCCTTGATTAGACTGAGGTTTATTTATTTTATTAAAAAATTTATTCTATAAATAATTATTGGACCTTTTAATCTCTCAAAGTATTTGGACTTGTACCTCATCATGAAAGTAAAATCATATCTACTTAATTAATTGGTAAAAGTAATAATGTAATAATTTCCACATAAATATTCTATAAGAAAAGGTTTACACCCATCAGTTTATAAAATTTATAAATTCTCAGTCGATCATTCACCATGTATAATAAACAATGGTTTATACATAATTCATCATAAACAAGAATGAACTATTTTAAGTGGTTTTAGCTCAAAAATGTCAAAATAACTATCATCAAAGTTCCTTTTAAGATACTTCTCATCTGCATGACCAAAACAGTGATTCAATATTTTGAGGTTAAATGAATTCATAAAACTTGATTCATTTCCAATTTCAAACTCATTTTTATCATAATTTAATATATACAAAACATAATTTAGTTTTTACATACCATAATGAATTCCATTTCTATAAAATTATCATTCTTTATTTCTAAATTTGAAAAAAATACATCTATGTCAATGAATGAAACTGAGATGAAGTCCCTGGTTACACAAGAAAAATAATAAATTTTATATAAAACCAATATGAACATAATTTCCAATATGATATGAGAGTATCCAATGTCTATAGAAACCAACTTTGTTCTATTGGTATCCCACAAATCCACCTCTTATAATTTAATCATTTTAAATAAACTTTGTTTCTATATTTGAATATAAATAAGTGCATTAGAAGTTATATCTAATATCTAATTTGTAGATATAAAAAGATTTATCTTTATAGTTAACACACATGAATAATATCTTTACTTTTTCCATAGAGTTATTTTCTTATTCAAGTGGGCTCACTTTCCCATGAAAAACAAACATCATTTTGTTCCTCTGTGTTTTACTAGATATTCCTTATTATAGAATTACAGTGATTCGGATCCTTGTATTTAGAATAAGTCTTGGGGTCCTCTTCCTTATTAATTAATATCTTATTATGAATAAAGACCATAGTTTTTTCTTTTCCCATGTCCTAATCAACAAGTAAAATTAATGTAAGATGTTTTGAAAGAGTCTCCCACTACTTATCATACTATAATTCACAATGAAACTAGATAAGTTCATAGGCAGTGATTATAGAATAATTTTTGTGAATGGATCATTAGGGATCATAAACATTAAGATGTTTAATAACTCTATATATATAATCATGTTGACAACATGAGACTAATCTTGCACCTAATATCTAATATTTTACTTTAATAGTGCATTGGATATTTCATATCTCTCTTATCTAGACAACGTTTGATAAAGATCACAAATGTGAGACATGATTATATATGATTCTATTTATTCACGTTTCATTATAAACTCACTGACATGGAGTAGAAAATAAAATATTAGACCTCTATGGAATCACCTACATGTTTCTTGTATAGAGATAGTTCGTACTCTGTAAAATCCTTAGAAACTGACACTGGAAGTGGGATTCCTGACACATATAATTTCTATTCATGTTATAGTATATGTCTCAAGTGCTTATACCATTACTACAAACTTGAGATGGTTAGAATGATACTCTTATAAAATATGGATCACAGTGATATATTCTATGTATTGTGGTTTTCCATTTTTATAATAAAAAAGATCATATTTTTTGTATAGTATCTGAATTAAAAAAATTAGATAAATAAATTTTAAAATTATTAATATCCAACTGTTTAACAAAATCCTAATATCCCTCACCATTAGTATTATAATATATTGTTTCATGGATATTCTTGTGGAAATTATCCATATTCGCATTCACATAGCATATAATTTTTTATACAATTTATTCAAAGTGTTTTTGTAAGTTGTAACTTTCCTAATTCATTAAGTAATTGATAAATGATTTTTTGAGTGGACTCCCCAATCATGAAATCATAGATAAGTATTTCATCAAATTTTACCTCTCAGATTCACCTTGGCTTACATTGGGTATGAATCCTTTTTGTAATCTTAGTTAAATCATCCCAAACATTAATCTAAAACTCCCAAATAGTTGAGAAATCCCTGACTTTGGATAGTGAGGCACTTTTAACTATGGTTCTTCATTGACATATTTAATTAATGATTTTACCAACTTAATATATTTATTTAATAGATTTTATCACTATGATTAGTTTTCCCATTCTAACTTGGTATATCCTTATTAATATTATGTGTATTTAGCTTAAGTGATTAATCACATCATTGAGAATATTTACCCATAGTAAAATTTATTTTAATTACCTAATGAATTCTTATTAATTGATTAATTTATGTTACCATGAAAAAGAATTCATAATAAAATAAATGATGCAATTGAAAAAAAAATTAAATATTAAATTTGGTAAGATCATGAGCTTCCACAATGGTTAAATTATTTTTGATTATAAACATAAGCACATGAAATAAGTCTCAATAGATATATGAATTTTTTATTCACGAATTTAATGATTTCAAACATTATTTTTAAGGAACTATAGACTTAATAGTTGGTGTGCGCCCTATCTAATGAAAGAAAAATTCCTACAAGGACAAGATCTTGTCTATAAATTTAGTCCTAAATTTCTAATATCCCCACTCGATCCCCCAAGACATTAATTATACATCATATATAAAATGATAATGAATTTTTATTTACAATATGTCCCCTGTAACACCCCGAGCTTCCACAATACGCTTCTCATTCAATAATGCAATAGCTTGCATTGTACGCAAATTCGAGTTCTAAAACACCGCGACTAATCAAAGTAGTCGTTATGAATAGTAATAACCAATTTTTAAAATTTTATAAATTTTATGTTTAAAGATGCAATTCATTTTTGTATTCCTAATATCTAAATTAGCCTATGTTGAATTTTTGGTATTTTTCTAAGAACTTCTAATTTTTTATGAATAGTGAAAAATATTTAAAAACAAATTTTTTAATCAAAATAATTTATAGTGATAAATTATACTATTTAGTGGTTTTAAAGTATAATTAGAACATATTTTTACCATTTTATCTAATGGTGGTCATTAGAATTAATTTAACATTGGAATTGGACATAAACAATTGCCAATCTTTTGATATAAATTGTTTCTTAAAAACACGCTATTTGTTGTGACAGCGGGAATTAATTATAAAATTAATTAATTAAAATTATATGTTTGGAATTTTGTAAAATATAAATCATTTTTGAATTCGGAATATCAATTATAGCTTAGGGTGAAATTTTGGCATTGTTCTGAAAAACTTCAATTTGTGATGAATAGTAAAACCACTAAGTGGTAGTTAAATAACTGATTTTTCGTTTAAATGAAATATTACCACATCTGTGATTTGATTTTGAAAAATCCAACAATAATGGTTGTCATTAAGAAGTAAAAGGTGGTTCAATGAGATTAAAATAATTTTTGGTGAATAGTAACTTTTAAGTTCTTAATCGCGATTAGAGGTAATTAGTGTAGTTTAAGGTAAAAATAATGTTTTAATAATATGAGATGAGCATGACACATGTCCTACCCTCATTGGATGTTCCCTGGCCGACCAAGACAATCCATGGGTCAACTTGGGGACCCCATGGAGCCACTTTAGTTGGAAAATGACATAAATACCTTTTATTTAATGTTAAAGTAAAAAATGACATAAACATGAAATGTTTTACTAAAACAATTTTTACATGGGGTTATACAAGTCATATGTTTGACTATAAATAGTCATTTGAAAGCTAAAAATATTTCCTACATCATAGTGTTTTTTTATAATTTTTAGACGTTAAATAAATTAAATTATTTATGACATCATTATGATGCAGCGATGACCTCATTATTTAACGATTTTAATAAAATGAAAAGATAATGTACAATACAAGGCATACACTTGTCCAAAGACTATTGTATGGGTAGATTTCGAACCCTTATCACCTTATCCACGAATTATATAAGTGTGGGACCTTTAGAATCCGAAAAGCATTGTATAATAATGTAAAAGTTCCTTACATTCCAAGAGTGCCCCTCCTCTCCTCTTATAAAAGGCCCCCACCTATACCACCTCATTCACACTTTCAAGCCATTTGGATCGGCCAAACTCTGCCCAAATACTCTACCAACTTCCCTCCCTTACTCCTAGAAGCATCACTTTGGGCAGAACTCTTCCCAAGGAAGCCTTTGGCTCAAATCAAAAAGAGTTACCCGATTTTAAGGTAATGTCTTCTCTAATGTTGTTCTGTATTATTTTTCTTCTCCAAACCCCTAAACACATCTTATTCATTTCTTTTGTAACAACACCAGTATCATCAATATACTAGGATGTTGTTATAAGAAGGATTCAAGCTACACTTACATACACCTACATCTAATGGTTAAAGAACATACGGTTTTTGTGGATGGTGAATTTCTGCCTCACGAAACGATGATTGTTCAACACTCATATAACACCTTCAAAGGTGGCCATTAAGATGTCACTATATTTATATATGATATATAATATTTTTATGTTTTACTTATTCTTATGTATTTCTCATTTATGGCATACTTTATGATTTCCATTATGGGTAAACGCGATAATTTCATTTTAGGAAGTGCGGACTACCGCCCCCTCAAAGTGATTTGAATCGTTAATGGCATATGTGGGATGTATAAAGGATGGAGTAAATGGTATTATACACTATATTATACTGGAATTATATTATACATTTATATCATTATGATTTCATTCCATTAAATACAAAACAGAAATGAAAGTAGCGTTCATGCGTACGTACGGCTTACCATCTCCATGAACGGTGCATTTCATTTCTTACCTCTAAATGTTACGTAATATTATAAATGAATGTATATAATGTATATATATGATATATATGATATCTACATCATGAATATAATTCTGGATATAATGGATATTTCACCACATGAACAGCTTGTAATTATAAGAAGTTTATTTTTGACTCAAGTACCTAAGATCGACAAAACAACAGTTATTAACTTAAATAATTACAGAATGTTCATATCATTGTAATAAGTGATAAAAAAAGGATAATGAAATTGAAAATGGTTCTTAATAAGGTATATATTAACTCTAATTTATTATTCAGGAGGTTAAATAACGGTTGAGTCAAGTCAGACACGAGGTAAGGGAATTTCTTAACCCAACTTCCATTCTTTGGGTTAATCTCCTACTTTCAAATTATGTCATGATATTATTATGTATATTTTGTATTTTTTACTTTCTTTATGTGTAACTATAGTGAGTACACATAATAGATATATTTTATTTAAAAATGATCTTTTTAAGGGACTTCGTCTCAATCTCCATTCATTGAGGCATATTTTGTTTTATACACAAATTTCTTTTATATAGTGTATAAACCCCTTTGACTTTTACGTTTATTCAAAAGGAATATTTTTATACGAAGAGTTTTACTAAACGACAAAAAGGTAATGTTTTTTCTTCCATACATATGCGGCGACAACGACTTCTACGTCGCCGTGACCATTATTTGAGTTTCGGCTTCCTCTACAAGCCATCATTTTTTTTTGATTAAGAATAAATTCAAAGTTTTAACTTTCTTTTATTTTGGTATTGAAAATGGTTTTGAAAGCATTTTTATTATATCAATGTGTTTTATTGATATCTTGTGATTTAAATGTAGAAATGTTAGGTTTCCTTTATGCATGTTTTATGTGATACGATTATGTTATGGTTTATGATATGTTTAAACCTATTCATATGAGGAATGTATTGGACTTAATAAGTGACGAGTGGAGCCCTATATAGCACCTCGATGCATCGGTAGGTCTCATGAGACAACTAGATGTGGAATTGGCTGAGGCCCTTTCCCAATTTGATTTATGGTTTGGGCCGAGGCCTTAATCATTTTAGACGTCTTGGCCGGGGCCTTGACAAAATGTTTCAGAATGTCCGGCATTATACATTCCCTCATTATGAAAGTAGTTATTCATATTGCATGTGATTATTCGACCAGTAGAATATCCATGTGAAGAAGTGAATGAAATTATCTCAATTAACTTTTTCCATATTATGTTGATGTTCAAGTTTAGAAGGCTTTTGTTTTAGTTATACATTGCCTTAAATTTTTATGTTTATTTATGAATGCTTCCGCTATATTGTTATCCTTATTGAGCATCTGAGCTCACCCCTTTCAATGTTTTAATATTCTCCAGGATGTGAAGAAGTATTTTATGAATGACCTGCAGGGATAGTCATAAGAGGTTATGAGTGTGGACTATGAAGACTTTGTTTTTAGTTTTTCACTTTATGATGTAATGTAACATTTATGAATGTATCTAGTGTTTCCAAGGCTACTAAACTAATCGGTCGTTCGAGACTTGACCTTTTGTGATCATGCCAATGTTACGAAGTAATGCACCGAATCTGGGTAGCTGGGGTTGGGTCATTACAGTTGGTATCAGAGGCAGTTTAGTACTAACCTTGGAAGCTAGATTTAGATAAACTCGGATTAGAGAACATAGCCTGAAGATATACTTTGAGGATTAGTATAGAAGAACTTCCTAGAATTTTGTTATTGTAGAGATTTTGTGAGTTTTCCGAGCAATACATCCCTGTCTGGATACGAGCAGGTAGAGGCGGCTCTGGAACAGATGTACCTAGGGGTACAATCCGAAAACACCGTTTTGAGCTAGACTCGAACGGGAACTGGTGCACGACAACAGGCCTTGCTGCACTCTTGGTTACGACACTCCCGGTGGATATGCTTGGGATAATTCTCATTTTCTTTACAAACCACTATGAAGGGTTATGATTATATACTTCCTCAAAGAAAACATTCCTTTTTATGATTTTGGATTATATCCATAAATAGTTCAGTTTATGTAAAGTGTTTTACAAATATGGAATTATGTATTTTAATTCATAAACTAATCTAGTTTATGCCATTGTTTAGAAATGGCGCCTAGTGGAAGGAATGGAAACCGTATTAGTGCACGCACTCCGTATATGGATTTCCCTCCTGCTCAAGATAATTATTGTGGAGCTGGAGATACAACTGGTAGTGATCAACTTATTACCATACTGGGAAAACTCACTCAAGTTATGAATAATAACCTTACTCGTATGGATCACCCTGATCCACAACGTGGAGGATCAATGTTAGACCTCTTCATGATGCAACAACCTCCAACATTTAATGGGGGTACAAATCCATCAGTAGCTGAGCAATGGATAAACTCCTTAGAGAAAATATTCAATGCCTTGGGGAGTAGCGAAAGGGAGAAGTTTGTCATGGCAGTTTACCGCCTCACTGGAGATGCCGACCAGTGGTGGTCGTTGATTCAAAATACAAAGGAAGATGAAGAAGTATCGAGTATGGAATGGAGAGAGTTCAAAGATCTTTTCTTAGAAAAATACTTTCCACATGACCATCAAACATATATGGAAAGATATTTTATTAATCTTATTTGTGATGTGCGTTTTCCACAAAGATATTTTCTATTTTCAACCTTTTATTTTCCAAGAAAATTTTCAAATTGCGAGGACGCAATTTATTGAATGAGGGGATAATGTAACACCCCGAGCATCCACAATACGCTTCTCATTCAATAATGCAATAGCTTGCATTGTACGCAACTTCGAGTTCTAAAACACCGCGACTAATCAAAGTAGCCGTTATGAATAGTAATAACCACTTTTTAAAATTATATAAATTTTATATTTAAAAATGGAATTCAATTTTGAATTCCTAATATCGGAATTAGCCTATGTTGAATTTTTGGTATTTTTCTGAGAACATCTAATTTTTTATGAATAGTGAAAAATACTTAAAAACAAATTTTTTAATCAAAATAATTTATAGTAATAAATTATACTATTTAGTGGTTTTAAAGTATAATTAGAATATATTTTTACCATTTTATCCAATGGTGGTCATTAGAATTAATTTAACATTGGAATTGGACATAAACAATTGCCAATCTTTTGATATAAATTGTTTCTTAAAAACACACTATTTGTTGTGACAACGGGAATTAATTATAAAATTAATTAATGAAAATTATATGTTGGGAATTTTGTAAAATAGACATCATTTTTGAATTCGGAATATCAATTATATCTTCGGGTGAAATTTTGGCATTGTTCTGAAAAACTTCAATTTTTGATGAATAGTGAAACCACTAAGTGGTAGTTAAATAACTGATTTTTCGTTTAAATGAAATATTACCACATCTGTGATTTGATTTTCAAAAATCCGACATACATGGTTTTCATTAATAAGTAAAATGTGGTTCAATGAGATTAAAATAATTTTTGGTGAATAGTAACTTTTACGTTCTTAATCGCGATTAGAGGTAATTAGTGTAGTTTAAGGTAAAAATAATGTTTTAATAATATGAGATGAGCTTGACACATGTCCTACCCTCATTGGATGTGCAAAGGACGGACAATACAATCCATGGGTCAACTTGGGGACCCCATGGAGCCACTTTAGTTGGAAAATGACATAAATACCTTTTATTTAATGTTTAAGTAAAAAATGACACAAACATGAAATGTTTTACTAAAACAATTTTTACATAGGGTTATACAAGTCATATGTTTGACTATAAATAGTCATTGGAAATATAAAAAGATTTCCTACATCATAGTGTTTTTTTATAATTTTTAGACGTTAAATAAATTAAATTATTTATGACATCATTATGATGCTGCGATGACCTCATTATTTAACGATTTTAATAAAATGAAAAGATAATGTACAATCCAAGGCTTAAACTTGTCCAAAGACTATTGGATGGGTATATTTAGAACCCTTATCACCTTGGACACGAATTATATAAGTGTGGGACCTTTAGAATCCGAAAATCATTGTTTAATAATGTTAAATTTCCTTACTTTCCAAGAGTGCCCCTCCTCTCCTCTTATAAAAGGCCCCCACCTCTACCACCTCATTCACACTTTCAAGCCATTTGACTCGGACAAACTCTGCCCAAATACTCTCCCAACTTCCCTACCTTACTCCTAGAAGCCTCACTTTGGGCAGAACTCTTTCCTAGGAAGCCTTTGGCTCAAGTCAAAAAGAGTTACCCGATTTTAAGGTAATGTCTTCTCTAATGTTGTTTTATTTTATTTTTCATCTCCAACCCCCTAAAAACTTCATATTCATTTCTTTTGTAACAAAAACAGTCTCCACAATATACTAGGATGTTGTTATAAGATGGATTAAAGCTACACTTACACACACCTACATCTAATGGTTAAAGAACATACGGTTTCTGTGGATGGCGAATTTCTGCCTCACGAAACGATGATTGTTCAACACTCATATAACACCTTCAAAGGTGTCCATTAATATGTCACTATATTTATATATGATATATAATATGTTTATGTTTTACTTATGCTTCTGTATTTATCATTTATGGCATACATTATGATTTCCATTATGTGTAAACGCGATAATTTCATTTTAGGAAGTGCGGACTACCACCCCCTCAAAGTGATTTGAATCGTTAATGCCATATGTGGGATGTATAAAGGATGGAGTAAATGTTATTATACACTATATTATACTAGAATTATAATATACATTTATATCATTATGATTTCATTCCATTAAATACAAAATAGAAATGAAAGTAGCGTTCATGCGTACGTACGGCTTACTATCTCCATGAACGGTGCATTTCATTTCTTACCTCTAAATGTTACGTAATATTATAAATGAATGTATATACTGTATATATATGATATATATGATATCTATATCGTAATATAATTCTGGATATAATGGATATTTCACCACATGAACAACTTGTAATTATAAGAAGTTTATTTTTGACTCAAGTACCTAAGATCGACCAAACGACCGTTATTAACTTAAATAATTACAGAATGTTCATATCATTGTAATAAGTGATATAAAAAGGATAATGAAATTGAAAATGGTTCTTAATAAGGTATATATTAACTGTAGTTTATTATTCAGGAGGTTAAATAACGGTTTAGTCAAGTCAGACACGAGGTAAGGGAATTTCTTAATCCAACTTCCATTCTTTGGGTTAATCTCCTACTTTCAAATTATGTCATGATATTATTATGTATATTTTTTATTTTTTACTTTCTTTATGTGTAACTATAGTGAGTACACATAATAGATATATTTTAATTAAAAATGATCTTTTTAAGGCACTTCGTCTCAATCTCCATTCATTAAGGCATATTTTTTTTATACACAAATTTCTTTTATATAGTGTATAAACCCCTTTGACTTTTACGTTTATTCAAAATGAATCTTTTTATACGAAGAGTTTTACTAAAAGACAAAAAGGTAATGTTTTTCCTTCCATAAATATGCAACGACAACGACTTCTCCGTCGCCGTGACCATTATTTGAGTTTCAGCTTCCTCTACAAGCCATCATTTTTTTGATTAAGAATAAATACAAAGTTTTAACTTTCTTTTATTTTGGTATTGAAAATGGTTTTGAAAGCGTTTTTATTATATCAATGTGTTTTATTGATATCTTGTGAATGAAATGTAGAAATGTTATGTTTCCTTTATGCATGTTTTATGTGATACGATTATGTTATGGTTTATGATATGTTTAATCCTATTCATATGAGGAATGTATTGGACTTAATAAGTGACGGGTGGAGCCCTATATAGCTCCTCGATGCATCGGTAGGTCTCATGAGACAACTAGACGTGGAATTGGCTGAGGCCCTTTCCCAATTTGATTTTTGGTTTTGGCCGAGGCCTTAATCATTTTAGATGTCTTGGCCGAGGCCTTGACAAAATGTTTCAGAATGTCCGGCATTATACATTCCCTCATTATGAAAGTAGTTATTCATATTGCATGTGATTATTCGACCAGTAGAATATCCATGTGAAGAAGTGAATGGAATTATCTCATTTTACTTTTTCCATATTATGTTGATGTTCAAGTTTAGAAGGCTTTTGTTTTAGTTATACATTGCCTTAAATTTTTATGTTTATTTATGAAAGATTCCGCTATATTGTTATCCTTATTGATCATCTAAGATCACCCCTTTCAATGTTTTAATATTTTCCAGGATGTGAAGAAGTATTTTATGAATGACCTACAGGGATAGTCAGAAGAGGTTATGAGTGTGGACTATGAAGACTTTGTTTTTAGTTTTTCACTTTATGATGTAATGTAACATTTATGAATGTATCTAGTGTTTCCAAGGCTACTAAACTAATCGGTCTTTCGATACTTGACCTTTTGTGATCATGCTAATGTTACAAAGTAATGCACCGACTCTGGGTAGCTGGGGTTGGGTCATTACATCCCCTTGGATGTTAAGAATACCTTTTTTCTCTATTATCTTGATTGACATTTTTTTTGTATGTGTAATGTATAGGAGGCCTTGAATGACTCCAGAAAACATAACCAAAATTATTATCAGTACCTACCCCTTGAAAGGGAACCTTATCATCAAGATGTAAATTAAGGTTTTATGCCTTCATTATTTCTAAATTCCCCCATGTGGCCTCCTTAGGATGATGTACACACCACTAAACCAACCACATAGGGGTTTTGCCTTGAATATTTTTCTCCCAATACTTCAGTAGGATAGTCTTGGGTAATTTGTTTTTCAAATCACTTCCACTAAATACTTTCTAACTACTACCCTCAACTGACACAAAAGTAAAACAGGATATACCACACTATTTTTAAGAAGATAATGCCTTTAGGATAAATTACCAACATTTTCAGTATCTAGGAATAATAAATAATAAATTTTATCCAGTTTCATATTAATTATGGTAGTAACAACAGGTATATTGGAATGAAGTTTGACCCAAACAAGACCCCCTAAATAAAAATTTCTTCTCAACAATTTCCATTTTAATATTTCAATATTAGGTGTTTCTATTTTTAAGGTTTATCTTAAGCTATTGTAAATCCTCGTTCTTACTAACTAATGGTATGTGAACTACATCGAATACCGCTTCCCCATTATCAAAATGAATAACATTAAACAGTAATTAAAGATAAAGAACCTCCTAGTAGAAGTATGATATGATGTGTCATAGTGAAATTATTCCCAAGAAAATTGTATAACTAAATGATTCATATGATTTCAAAAATAAAAACATATTAGATAATATTCCAATCTTCAATTTACAATATAGTTTTTCCCAACACTTGTCAGGTAATTGGTATAACAGATATTCAATGGCATACCTTGTAGATTATATAATTCTTACCGAAAAAATGGTGAAGGTTATATCTTTATCAACATCAATATCCCATAGAATCCCATGTAGTCACACTATTTCCATCATAAACACCATAGTGATAAATCTATCTATATAAGGGTTCTTAAGAGATATAATGTGTGAATGATTGCTCAATAGGTCTACTATTTCTAATAGAACATCATACATCTTTGATTTTGGTATCCCAGATATGATTCCTTTTAAAGCCTCTTCCAAAAATTAATATATAATTGATAAGGCCTGTAATAATATTTCTGGACTCATGTATAGATACATATTTTTTTCAAAACATCAAATTCCCTGGTTTAACACTAAATGGATTAAATCATTCCTGCTAAAAACCACTTATCAACCAAAATATTTTTTTCCTTAATGTATATTTAATGAAACAATTATGGTGAAAAATGGTAATGATTAATTATACTCTTGTTTAAAACTAAACACTTTGAAAACATAGTATTGTTTTTTTGAAATAGTAATCCATTTCATAAGGTATATCCAGGATGAGTAGAATTGACTCCCTGTATAGCCTTAACTGTATATTGTATGTGGGTGTATTGTGGAATTTCATCTCTTATTATCTAAATATTATCCTAAATAGGTTTTAAACCATATAGTTTTATAAACACTTTATTCACAATAATCATTTTAAAATCATCTAAAACATTATTCTACTTACCCAGCTTACTGATTAACACAAAGTTGTAATGAGATGTTTTGTCTTCTAAAAATGTTGGTCCATAGAAAAAACCAATAGAATATTTTTGTGTTTTTAAGTTCTATGACCTATGTAGAAATTTAAATATCATACCATATGTTATTTATACTAATGTGGGAGAGAAAATATGAAATCTATCTGTTTCTTCTTGTATAACAACATCTGTATATTTCAATAGGATAGAGCCTTGAAAAAATAATCTAGAGTCCTTCCTTATTGTATCAAGATAACCCCATTGGATGATCATAAGGCATCACACTCCACTACCAGAACCTTGGATAAATTATCCACACACAAATTCAGTTATGAAGTCATATGAAAATTCAATTTTAAAAAGTAATGTGTGTTTAAGCAGTCCAAAAACATTTCCTTTCACTATTAGTGTTGTGAGTGTCATTTTAATCTTTCCACAGTCTTTAATAACATTTATATAATTATTTTACAGGACTAAAAACCTCATACCACATTTTTATTTCATTTTGTATACCATCACTCAATTGTCTTCAGTTTCTTAGGGTCTATATATACCCCCTTGGATGGGATCAAACGACCAATATATTCTATAATTATTTTTCCAAAGGAGCACATTTTTCTATTAGAAAATAATTAATTCTCCCTCATATTATGAAAAGGTATTTTAAAGATAAAAAATATTCCTACGAACATATTTTATAAACAAGTATATTATTAAAAAACATTAACATGATCTTGTGTAGAATATCTCAAAAAATAATCCTAATTTATTAAAAATGGCTAGTGAATTCATGAATCTGAAAGGTAATCATAAATACTCATAATGACCATATCGGTTTTAAAGTTTTGTTTCTATATATCTCCTTCCCAAATTTTTTTAGATAGAACCCAAATTTCATTTTTATTATAGTAAACTTATCTTCATCCCATAGTCCATCCATTAATTATATTATTAATTAAATGAGAAATAAATCAATCAAAACTATCATATTTAGGGAAAATAAATCCACAGTCATTCTCTAGCCTCAATACATCTTCCTTAACAATATTATTGGGAAAAATAATGGTCCAGTGTTTCTACTGATAAATCCTTTCTCAAAAATATCATGAATATATTTCTAATTTCTTTTATTCAAATGTAACACATGATTATATATCCATACATTTACTAGATATTACCCATTATATAATTTAACGGAATAGTAAATGTCCCTATGTGGTGGAAGAACTATAATAATTTAAAACACTTCCCAATACTGCATAATAAAATTTTGCAGTTATTCCATCCGAAACTAGTTTTACATATAATCTTCATATCCTATCTTCTCAACCAAATCCCAATACTTTCCATTATAAGGAATCCCCCCATTTCTAGGATATAATTTCAATGATCTTATTGTATCTTATGACTTTTTCATCCTGGAAAATATTATTATATTCTACTTCCATTTAGAACACAATATAATTTACTTATAATGCGCTATTGTAGAGCCCAATGTTTCAATCCACATTGATCCCAATACTAAATACATCCCAAAGGTTTCCAAAAAAATGACTCCACTCCTAATTTCTTTCATCCTAAATTAACCTTCAATTATTTAAATAATTTATTTTATTCCCTTCATTTTCCATCTCTCAATCTGATGTTGAAATTCTTCTTCTCAATCCCTAGTTGCATGAATATTCACACTAAATTATTTGGAAAAACAGTTGTGGTTGACATCATATTCTACCAGAATAAGAATAGTAATTTCTTCAATACAACCCTCTATATACAAGGACCTGATTCTCTTGGATAATGTTTCCACCTAATCATTATTTATTAGAAATTTCATTTATATTTTCAAATAATTCATTATTTATACTTCTTTCCCCAATTTTTCATTAGTTTCATCATTCATTTCACCTTGAGGTTCCATGAATTCCCATATCATTTGTTTAAAACCATTCTTCCGTCATGAATTTCTCAAGATAAAATTCAATCTATATGTATTATAGATTTTTTTATTTCCTAAAATTAATAAATAGAAAATTTTATAAATCGACTCTATCATTGAAAATAATACCTATAAATTTACTTCTTATTCTCTTCCACTAGAGTTATCTACATCAATTTACCAATATTCCCAATCCTGACATGGTTTCTATGTTCTCTATTCGGAAAATGTAGCTTTGAATGCTTTAAATGAACATTCACCATCAGCTCCATTTTTTTACTCTCCTTGACAGAGTTAGGAAACCCAATTATTCATCGGCTCATGATTCATCATTAAGATCTCAATTTCTATTCTCAATCAACTAATTAAAAAACTCATATAACATTTCATAGAGTGTTTTGATATATATTATGTTAGTATAAAAAACTTCTATATATATTCATCTGGAGTACTGACATATTGTAGTCCTTTCAAATATATCACTTAGTCTTCCTCCATAACAATGAAAACAATACCAAAGTTATTCTTCGTTTAGTTTTGCCTAAGTGAGCCCAGATTTATTCAAACTTGATGAAACTATCCAATATAAGGCTACCATTCAATGAAAATTTGAGATATCAAATCCTATAAATATTCCTAGATAAAATGAATTGTGATGTATGTTTTTTCTAAAATAATATAGGTCACTATATCTTCAAAAAAAAATACTTTCAATTAAACATTCTTGGAAATGAATCTCAATTTTTCCCAATTTCTATGCCATCAACTTGAGTAAAGTGGTTATTTTACATTAGTAGGGATAGTTCATTCAACATCTGGAAGTAAAATACTCGCACCTTCTTCAAAAATAGATTTATATTTGCAATTATTACAAGAATAGTTCTATGAAAATCCTTTTATGTGTTATCATATAGTGGATAAAAGTTACTTCCGCCTAATTTTTATCTATGAAACTGTTAGCTCCACTATTTTGATTTGCTTCTCCATTCGTGTGGAAAATTGTTTTCACTACATTTGGAATGATATTTCATAACCCATAACTTTAGTTAATCTCTCTCTATAAATTATATATTTGTAGACGATCTCATTTAATGAAATCAAAAATTGATATATCTTTCAAGTGAGACTAAATGTTTATTCCGGGATTCATGTAATCAGAATCTGATTTGGAAGGTATTATAGACTTATAAGATTCCATGTTTCTTCTCTCTCTCTCCTAGAAGAATTACTCTTCGTAGGATAATCTCCAATATATAAATTCAATTATAACTCCCAAATTTCCCCTCTCGACTCTCCATGACACTACTTATATTTATATATAATAAATAATGAGTTTTTATTTAAACTATTTCCATTTATCACTATAGATTATCCCCATACTATATTATTTCGAGTTTCTGTCCTATGGTAAGTGTAATTTATAGGAGCCTTGGACTGACTCCAAGAAACATAACATGTATTCATATCACCTGGACCATTGTGGGAAAAACATTTTAAACATAAATTGGGTTTTGATACATCATTCATTCATCCTCCTATAAATCTCATTGATTGGTTTCTCCTTGGTTTCGAACATAAACCACCTCCATAATCCCTTAGAGATCCTTCCATTACATAATATTTACTCACACATAAGTGAGGGGAACCAAATGATTGGTTTATAGGTTTTACATAATTGGAAATATGACACCCACACCCTTACATAATGATAGGAGAGTGTGACACACAGACCATCACTTAAATTTAATAATAATAAAAAAGGGAACCATTCATTATCTAGGTCTTGTCTAAGATCATGATCACCCACATATATGCAATGGAAATAAATTTTCATTCTATCTAGAATTCACTTCATTTTATGCTTAAATTAAGATAAAATCCCACGAATTGATCCAACTAGTTATCTAATTAATTAATTAATTCAATTTTTGTTCATTCCATCAAAACCATCTTGGAATTTTCATCATCCATAATTTTAAAAAAATAGACAAATAAAGTTTCTTTAAAATTAATAAAGTACTAATTTGTTTTTAGATGCACCAATGTGTACCAATCCAAACTACTAAGCATAGACCTTGTACCATCTATTCAAATGGATTCTGGTATGAATTTTGGGACACGTAATTACATGAAATGGAAATTTAAATAAATTAATCATGATCAAATTTAAATTATGTGGAATGTTATAATATTAATGTAAACATGTTACACTACAAATAAATGTCATATATAAGATTTCATTTCAGAATTTAGAACTGGATTTAATTTAATATATATTTAATAATCTTATCACATGTTATGTATTGTCAAAAAATGAATCAAAAACACATGAAAATTGGTTTTATTATATTATTATTTTTTATTTATATAGAATCCCTAACATTTTAGACATTTTATTAGATGATTATAGTCATTTAATACACAACAGACTGTAAATTCTAGTGTATTTGGATGAATAGGTACATAAAACTAAAAACATGGGCCAAAAAACATCTTTTATTTAAACTATATAATGAGATCATAACTTCCTTTGAGCCCTTATATCTTATAGGATAACATGGGAAATACTTAAAAAGAGGTATGATCGAAAAATCCTAGTAGGGGAATGAGCATATCAATAAATCATAGCACATGGGTTAGAAGGAAAATCAAGATGACCTAACAATGCATGAAACTTGAATAAAAATGTTGAAGCATAACATATAGAGAATGGGATAATATAATCATTGAATCATAGTAATGTTGGAGAAACATAAAAAATTAAATAAGCATTAGTCAAGGCTCATTTCACATGGGGGATAATGAGTGAAGGTTAACCACCATGACTGTTGCACATGGGGTGTGAGTCAAGGCTAACAACCCCGACCATCGCAAAAGATGTATCATGAGACTAAACATTACCCAATGAATTGGATCTCTATCAAGTAACACCAATCATAACATCTTAATGAATATGAGATCCATATAAATAATAATACATATAAAATATAACATATACCTAAGGGTTATCCATGGAAATAATTAGGTATCATAATCATTTCAAAATGCATATAATATGGTAATATCATAATGGTGTCGATGATAAAATGTATTTAAATACTACCTGGACATTAATAAGGTAAAAATTGTATATATAACGAAAATTTATGAAAAAATGAAGTGAAAACATGTAAAAACGGTTTCTATAATCTTTACAAATGAAACATTTTATTGTTTTTTTAGGAGAATATTAATGAAAATTTATAATGGAAAAGTAATAAAATTTTATATAAAACCAAAAATTAACAAATTCTTTTTATAATAAAATTTGTAATTTTATTAAAACATTGGTGGCTTAAAACATATTTTGGAGTGCACCTGAATATGGGTAAAATTTTGGGAAGTTCCTTTTAATCGTTATTTCTTATTGGGATGAATTATGAAGGGAAATATTTTTACAACACAAATTAATCCATCAAATTAGAATGAAATGATTTCTATACATGTGTTTGGAAAAAATAAACTGAATTTAGAGAAGTTATATAAAAGGTAAGAATAGATAAATTTGGGTAATGAGAAAGAATGTGTAACCCAAAAGAAAATATAGAGGTTTATAAAGGATATGTTACAATATGTACGAAAGTGTTCTACACATGATCTTAATTTCATGGATAATCAGATTAAATTAATTAATTCATTCATTCATTCATTCATAACCATTTATAAATGTATTTTATTCAGTATAATTTTACGAAGATCATTTATGGGATTTTTTATGGGTTATGAGATTCAATTTTATCCTTCTAGAGCATTTCTTTCCTTGGTTTTCATGATCGATTTACTTCTATAAAATTACAAAAATATCATGTAAATTGATAAAGGTTTTAATTGTCTAAATTTATATTTTATTAAATATAAACCATAAAATTAAATTATAATATAAATTATTTTGTAATTTCATGTGAGGATGAATCATAAGATAATATTTTAGTGATAATCGTTTAGATTATTTTGGTGTTTTTTGATAATAATGAACAAGTTATAATATTAATTAATACATAATATATATAATGGTTAAAAACATTAAATAGGATTTAATACAGAAATTATAATCATTTTTTAACATAAAATTTTTTTTATGACCAACCTTGAAGGTAGTAATGGGAATTGAAAATTTTTCATCCATGTATACGATAAATTAACATATCATGAACGATGTTTTCTTTTTTAGAAAAAAAGGGGAGGGGAAGAAATGGCGATGGATTATAACATTAAAATAATAAAATTCCATTATATTTAAGGTACTAGATTTATCAAACCATTTTGATGAAGGGATATGTGGAAAAAATTAGATAAAAATAACCTGAAAAAAAACTTAAAAGAAAAGAAATAGGATTTTACCAATTGAATCATCATTTTTGATAACATTAGGGGGATTGGTTTTAGAATTTTGTTAATAAAAAATTATATGGAATGTGGGGGTCATATTAGGAGGATATTTTAGTTGAATTTGGATAATTATAAAATCTTGAGATGTTTGAGGAGATGAGGGGGTGAGGGGTGGTATTTATAGGAGAGGAGAGGGGTGTTTTCTCATTATTTTCTACATTAGTTTCTTATTTTTGATCAAAATATGAATAGTTTTAGACTTATCACCAAATATTATAAAATTGTGAAGGTAAGTTTTATATTATGGTTCTTAAATCAGTTAAGAGTCAAGGAATAGTTTATTTAACAAATAATGTATATATACTGTAAATTACCGTATTTCACTATTCACAAAAAAATAAACTATCATAGAAAAATAAAAAAAACATAAACCTAATGATTTTCAGTTTGTAGAATTCAAAAATAAACTCTGTTTTATGAAAATAATTTTAAAATATGATAAATTTTAATTTTAAATAAAATCACCATTCACTTGGAAAATACCAACTTCAAAATTATAAATGACTTTATAACACTTCAAAACAACCATTAAGGTCTCATTAAATTATTTAATAACAATAAGAAAACAAAATAATAATTCAAGAATCTGTTTTATGAAAATAAAGTTTAATTTTATATATTATAATAATGAAAAAATTATAAATAATCAATTATATTTCACAAAAATATCAATACTTAATTTAACATTTTTAAAACCTTTATATACTTATAATATGATATAATTATATCATATTTCAATTTATAAGATGGATAAGTTTTATATATAATTTCATTAATGAGGATTCTATTCTATTGTTCAGTTTACTATTCACAAGAGTCAAATTACTGTTCTAAAGCTCATGTTTTTATTCTAATGGTATGAGTTACTTAATTTCTAGAGAAACCTATAATTCTATTAAGTATTCATTTTTAATGTTTTGATTGTGTTCTCTATGTGATTTTTATATTATCTATACTATAACATAATTATAAAAAATTAATTTTAATTGATAAAAAATTTGGTCGTTACATTATTCTCCCCTTATGATATTTCTCCCAAAAAAATTATTTTAAAAGGAAAGAAGATTAGGGTACTTCTCCTTCATCACTTCCAGCAGTTCCCATGTTACCTCTTCATAGTTATTATTCCAGCAAGGTACTTTCACCAGGAGAGTGGTCTTATTCCGTAAAACATTAGTACTATGATCCAAGTTCTTCATTGGATTCTATTCATACGAGAGGTTGTTTTATAGTTGTACCACCAATGAATTCAGTACAGGTGAGGGATCTGGTATGTACATCCTCAATAGGGATATGTGGAATACATCATGTTCTTGATACATTGTTTGTTGATGTTCTAGTCAATTAACTACAACTCCATCTAGATCAAGAATCTCGAAGGGGTAGATGTACCTGGAACATAAATTTACCTTCTTCAATAATATCATGACACTATTTGCAAATGATATGTGGTGTAATACCATGTCTCCAAACATAAACTCAAGTTCTTGTCAACAAATGTCTGTATAGTTCTTCTATCCACTCTAGGCTACCTAGATGTTCTATATAATAGTTTTCACCTTTTCTGTCATTTCATTGACCATTTTCGGTGCTATCAGCTTACATTCAATGACTTCATCTTAGCATATCAGTGTTCTTATCCATTTCCTATAATAGGATTCATATGGGGCCATATTGATTATTTATTGGAAACTGTTATTTTGCAATAAATTGACTAAAGGTATATATTTGTCCCATATTACCCTGAAGACTATAAAAAATTCCCTCAACATATCTTAAAATGTCTAAATAGTACACTTATATTGGCCATCAGTTTGAGGAGGATAGGTAGTACTGAAGTGAATCTCAGTGTTTAGGGAATATTAGAGAATTTTCCAGAACATGTAGGTGAACCTCAGATCTCGATCAGATAAAATCAATATTGTTACATAATAAAACCTTTCAACTTCTCTAATTTATATATGTTCATGTTGATCTTTGGATAATTCCTATAAAATTATGATAAAGTGATATGTTTTTGTAAGAGGATCTACAGCCACCCATATAGAATTGTTTTATCTGGATGTCTTTGTATAGGTACAAATTCCATGTTGGTTTTTTCCTATTTCCATTTTGGTATGGGTAATGGTTTCATCATCCCTTTAGAAACATAACTTTCAGCATTCACATACTAACATAATAAGAAGTTTTATGTATATTCATCAATCTGTATCTTTATATTATCTCAGCAATAGTTTTCCAGGAGATCTCAATACATCATGTTGTTCCCTAGGTAAATTGATAAGGTTGATCTATGTGTGTCATTCATAATATATTTCTTTATCTTCAAATTATATGATACACTTAGTTCTAACCCAAATAATACAACTCCATCCACATCAATTTTTAACTCTGAGGATTTACCCTTTCTCATGTATTCCATAATCTTTTGAATTTCCACTTCATTTCTTTGAGCCTCCTTTATTTTCTCTAGGAGAGATGTTTGAGAAATAATTTAAGAAAGGATTGATGATTTTAATTCCTTGATAATCTCAATTTCCATTTATTGACATTATAATATGATTGAATCCTTCTCAGATATCATCATAGACAATGTTGCAGAATCCTTTCTACTTGGAGCATCTACCACTTTATTTACATACCAAGTTGGTAGTGGATAAATAAGTGGAAATCTGTGATTATATTTATCCACATTCACTGTAAAATATAATTTTCCTTCCATGTGAATATACATTTTAGGCACTTATGATCTGTATTTATCTCACACTTCTCTCTATAGAGATAATTCTTCTCAATGTTCAATGAAATTATCATAGCTTCTAACTACATATCATGTGTTGGATAGTTTTTCTCATTAATTTTCAACTACATAATTTCTAAGGCTATAATTTTATCTTTTTCCATTAGTAAAAATCCAAATACCTTCTTTGAAGAATCGTTTTCACCACAAATAGTTCCCCACTAGTCCTCAGTGTGAGTAATGGTGGAGTGAGAAGCCTCTTTTTCAACTCTTTGAAGTAGTATTCATATTCACTAGCCGGAAAAAACATCACTCCCTTCCAAAACATCTTGGTTATTATGTTTTAAAATCATGATAAGTTCCTTATAAATCTTTTTTAATAACCATCTGTACCAAGGAAACTTCGCATATCTATTACAGATGTTGGCTTGGGCCACTCTTCGATTCCATCATCTTGGAAGGGTCTATATATATTCCTTTAGTGGTGATAAAATTCTTGAATAATGATACTTACTCCATCAAGAAATCACATTTACTATAAATTTCATAGATTTTAACCCTTCATAAATACTTAAATGGAGTATTGAAATGATCCTCATGCTCCTCCTTTATTTTGGAGTATATTAGAACATCATTGATAATGTCTACCAATGTTTTGTGGTAATCTCTAATGAATCTATTAATTAAGTCCATGAATACTACTAGAGAATTAATATGTCCAAATTCCATCACTATGAACTCATAGTGTACATGCCTGGTTTAAATGGTATTCTTTAGAATATATTCTTTCTTCACATTAAATTGGTGATATCCTGGCAGAAGTTTCACCATGGAGAAATAATTTCCCCTAAATAGATGATCGAAAAGTCATCTATCCATGAAGGTTGATAATTTTTATTTATCCCAATTTTATTGTGATCGTGATAATCAATGGAAAGGTTCATTTATCCATCCTTTTTCTTGAAAAATAGGAACGAGGAACCTGATGGTGAAGCACTTGGGCATTAAAAACCTTGTGTAGATTCTCATGTAACTGCTTATTTAGTTCTTAAAACCCAATGGTGTCTATTCTATAAGGTGTCTTTCATATAGGTAGTGATCATTGAATATGATAAATTAATAATTGAACCTGTCTATTAGGAGGAATACAATGAATCTCTTTGGGTAACCTATCAGTGTAGTACTTCACAATGGTTTTGTCTTCGAGAAATATTCTCTCCTATGAATAAATCATTTGAGCTATATATTCTTACTCATAAGGCAATAAAATACACAGTTGAGATGATTATTTTGAAGGATTATAATTTCCATCCTTACACTTGTAAATAATTGGAGTATGATTTAATATTTTAATATTGATCTCCCTTTCCCAACAGTTGATGCTAGATTTGTATAATGATAGACAATTCATGCCCAAAATAGAATAAATATCTGCCCAAAAAAAGTAATACATGATTTTCTGGGTGGTTTAATCCAACAACATTAAATATATAGGAGTTATATTCTTTGGATGTAATAATTTCACCATTTTTTGTTCCCATAGATAACTCATCCTCCAAATTTTTACGTTGTACATGAATAGTTCTACTAAAAAATCAAGATAAGAAAGAATGCATAGAACTAGAATCAAATTGTATATTCTCTTTTACTGAAAGAATAAAAAACATACCTATCACCACATAATTGTCAGGATCCACCTTAGTATTAGTTATATAATATTCCCTTCTTTTATACCTTGGAGGTTGTTTTTTATTGCCTCCAACAACACTTCACTTAGGGAAATGGTTCTCAAAATTCCCATTTTCCTTCCAATAAACAAATTACACAAATGGCTGAGTGTTTATCTGAACCTTCCTTTCATCATTCACATTTGTGGGATCCTTCATATCCCTTCATCATTTAATATCTATATTACCATCTCTTCCACATTTTAAGAATCTCTTAGTTCCCTTTAGATAGTTCCTAAGATGTTTCTTCCCACAATTTTGGCATGGGGGATGTTGGTCTTTCAATCCATCAATTGATTTATCTTTTGATCCTCCTATATTAGGCAACAATTTTTTATTTTTATCACCAGTACCATGAAACTACTAAGAGTCTCCAATCTCATTTGCATCCTTGAGGGAACAGTGGATAATATCTTCATAGCTGTCAAAGTCTCTAGTTTCCAATTATTTTCATAGACACAATTTTAGTCTACTAAATAAGTGATCTAACATTCTTTTGGTGTTCAAGAAAAATACGAAGGTGTACCATGAAACACTTATCACGTTTAACGCATATGAACTGATATAATTTTCTTTCTTTTACTTCCTTATGAAGAAATCTATTTCCATCATTGGATAAAGAGTTCATGGATAATATTTTTTGAAAAATATTTTCTTTAGATCTTCACATTTCATGGAATCAGTTTCCTACTTTGAAATTATTTTCATGATCAATGTCCAGCACTGATTATATTCCCTATCCAAATGATAGACCACCTATATAACATTCTCTTCTTAAGATCCCTGGAGGACATATAATATCTCTTCAATGGGTTAATCTATAGTTTCATGATGAGGGGATAAGAAGATCGACTAAACATGGGAGGATTATTTTATATGAAGGATTTGAAGGCTACAAGAAATTTATTTAGGGAAGTATGGAGTTTCACATGATTCATGTTATTGTTCATAACTTGTGAAAGTCAATAACGTACTTTCAGAAAGTTTTGAGCCCTTATTACCGTCATATTTAGAATTTTATTAGGGAAATCATCATATTTCCTATCACATTGATTGTTGTCACATGTTCTCCTATTTCTATCCATTGACTAAAAAATATGTTATAATTAGAGGGGATCTAATAATTATCAAGTAAGAGTATAAAAAGAAACATTTATATATAAAATGATATACTTGTAAAGGGAAATTAAATCCAACATTTTGAATCCCAACTTTTTAATCTATGTTATCCATAGTGATTGAATTATCCATTGGGTTATTACTAAGGGGATCTAGTCCTAATATCTAAAAATAAATAGGTTATTCTATAATAAAAACTATAGTTTCCCTAGACTTGTACACATATTATTATATTATTATAATCATAAAATAATACCAAGCATCATAAAGTTTAGTTTATTTGGAAGATTAGATACATGAAACTAAAAAAATATAAAAAAGGAATATTTTATTTAAACTCCATAATGAGATCCTAAATTTCTTTGTTCCCATACATCTACACGGGATAACATAAGGAATACATGAATAGTTGTATGACCTAGAAAGGGAATTATAATTAGAAAAAATCATAACACATGGGTTAGAAGTCCTAACTTGATGGCATAAAAAATTCATGTTCCATAAATAAACATATTGAATAATAACATATAAAACATGGGATCATGTAATCATTGAATAATAGTAATTTTATAACAATGTAAAGCATTAAATAATTATGTTTCGATTCTCATTTCACATTTAGGATAATTATTCAAGGTTGAAAACCTAGATCATTGCACATGGTGCATGAGTCAAGGCTAACCACCAAGATCTTAGCAAAAGACATCTCAGGAAACTAAAAATCTCCTAGATAATTAGAGTAATATATGGGTTCACCCAAAATAACTTGTTCTTGAATATTTTTTCTAAATAATTAATATTACATAAGGAATCAAACATAAACATAAGGGTTACCTGTAGACATAATTAGGGATCATAATCATGTCAAAAGTCATATCATAGGGGAATATCAAAATGGTGTCCATGATAGAATGGATTTAAATAATACATGGAAACTAATAAGGTAAAATATTCATAGATCATGATATGTGATGTTAAAATTTAGTGAAAAATGGTAAAAATACTATTTAATAAACTTTATAAATAAAACATTTTTTTGTAGCTTTAAAAAATATTAATGAGAATTTATAACGGAAAAGGAATAATATTTTTTATAAAACCATAAATGAACCAAGAAAATTTTAGATGATAAAATGTCTGATTTTTGAAAAAAAATGGTGTCTTATGAAAATTATGGATTTCATTTGAAACTGGGTAAGAATTCGGGAAAATTATTTTAATCAGGCTTTCTTATCAAGAATAATTTAGAATAAAACTATTTTTAAAACATGTATTTCCAACTAAAAGAAGGATTTAATGTTTTTGATACATGATCTTGGAACACATACATATAATTTAAAAAAGATATGTAAAAATAATGAAGAGTAACATTTGGGTAATGTGGGAGAAATCATAACTCGAAGGAAAAAATGGAGGTTCAAAAAGGATCCCTTACCTTATGTCTAGATGTGTTGTGCTCTTAATCATAATGTCCATGATAATCAGATAAAATCCAATAATTAATTAATTATGAATATTTTATAGATGTATTTTATTCAATATAAGATTATTATGTTCATTTATGGACTTTATATTGTTTGTAAGATCCAATTTAATTGCTCAGGAATGTTGGATTCCTGGTTTTTCAGGACATTTTACTTGTGTAAAAGTATAGAAAATTACGTAAAATAAGAATGGTTTTCCAAAATTGAATTTATATGTTATTAATGAAAATAAATAATATTAAATGATTATATAATATATATTTTTAATTTTGGGTGAGGATGAATCATTAGATAAGACATTATTAATAATCATTGAGACTATTTAGGTGTTTTTTGATCTTCATGAACTAGTTTTATTTTATTAATTATTATCAGTTATATATATTGGTTATAGAAAATGAAATAATATTTAAAACATATATTATAATATTTTTTTCACTATAATTATTTTTTCTAATCATCCTTGGATATAGTAATGGAATTTCCAAACTCGTCATCCTTGAATGTGATAAATTAACAAATCAGGAACGGTGTTATCATTTTTATAATAGAAAGGGGTGGGGAAGAAATGATGATGGATTATTCCATTAGTATAATATCAATATATTATATGTAAGTAATGGGATTTATCAAACCTTTTGGATTAAGGTATATGATGAGAGAATACGAATAGAAAATAAATTTAGAAAATAATTAAAAGAAAAGAAAGGGGATTTTACCTCTTGAGTCCTCCTTCTTAAGAACCTCCTTAAGGGATTTTTTGGACTACTTTTGAGAAAAAATTCCCCTTATCACGAGGAAGGTTACTAGGAAGCAATTATAGATGAATTTATATAATTCCCAATGATTGACAGGTGTTATGAGAAGAGGTGGTGAGGGGGGTATTTATTAGGGTGGAGAGAGGTGTTTTCTCTTTGTTTTATTCATTAGTTTATTATTTTGGATCAAGACTATGAATAGTATGAGAACTATCACTAAATATATGAAAATAATTAATGGATATTCTATATTATGGTGATTAAATTAGTGCTAACTCATGAAATAGTTTATTTAACATATAATTTATATATATCTTAAATTACCGTATTTCACTATTCACAAAAATTAAAATATTTTACAAAAATCTTGAAAATTCACCCTAAATTTGATTTTTGATGTGTGAAATTAAAAAATGAATTCCATTTTAGTAAATAATTTTTTAATATGAGAAATTTTAATTTTAATTAATATCACCATTTTCTTAGAAAATAAAAATTTTAAAATTATAACTAACTTTATAACAATTTGAAAAAATTATTAAGGTCTCATATCACTATATTTAATAATAATAATAATACAAAAAATTAATAATTAATGAATCCATTTTATGAAAAATATTTTTTTAATCATTGTAACAATGATAAAATTGTAAAAAAACAACTATTTTTCACCAAAATATCAATATTTAATTTAAAATTTTTAAAACATTTTTTTACTTATACTATGATATAATTATATCATACTTTTATTTATAAGATGGAAAAGTTTTATATATTTTTTAATTGAAGAGATTAATATTCTATTGTCTTGTTTACTATTCACAAGGTTCATTTTACTATTCTAAAGGCCAAGTTACTATTCCATTCGTATAGTGTCTTATCTTATAGAAATACCTCTTATTCCCTTGATTTTTCATTTATAAAGTTTTTATTATGTTCTCATTGTGTTTTTTATTTTATTTTTACTTTATAAAATAATTATAATAAATTAATTTTCATTGATAAAATTTTGGAACTTTACACTCACCAAATTAAATTAATCATGTGAGGCATAGTTGATTACACAAGATGTACCTGGGTGGGACTAGAATTGATCAATTTTACCCATGTCTGTAATACATTCCTAAGGGAGAGGTGTGTTTGTTAGCCACATTCAAGTACAAGATACATGGTTTTTACACTAGCTAAACACTATGTGACATAAATGTAAAATGGTTTGTTAGTCCACATTTCATGCAATAAATACAAAACAGATGTTCGAACAACTTGTTTTGCACTAAGATAACTCATGGATTATATAATTGGAAAGTGGGTCACACTATGTATGGTTCGGAAAACTTTATGACACCCAATCTTAGTCAACATAGGGTGTGCATTAAATGCATTTTTGTGTAGTTAATGCGTGAAAATATAGTTTTAATGCAATCTATCCTAGTACAATTAACATGGGTACACGATAGGTTTATTTAGTCTATGCATCTTCTAATCTAGTAATATATGATTAGAACCCTCAAAATATCTTGATGGAGTCTTTATATGTTCTTTATGATAATTTAATATTTTCATGGTTATATGTGTGAGAATTAAAAAGGATATAGACTAATTCAATGTGTGGATATAGATAATGTATACCCCAAAATTAAAACTAACAATAATGAAATATTTCTAATAAACTATTTTTAAATAATTATAAATAAATTACAAGACCAATTTTATACCACTTATAGGTTCCACACACATAGGAGGCACCTATTAGGAATATCCAACTAGGATTTTGGTCATAATAAATGAATAGTTCAAAAGTTACATGATTTATATCATCATTAAAAATGGAATTAAATAAAAGATTAAATAACATGTGTACGTTGGAACAAAAAATGTTAGGATCATCACATATAATTTATAATTGATTTGCAGATAATTTTACTACTACCTTGTCTTATAATGGTTTCTTCGTTGATGATTTCCATGAATACTCTCATCATTACATCATTTTTATCTTATATCCAAGGGAAGAATCTCTCAAGTGGTGATCCACATATTCAACAAAATCGTGGATTTTTTCCATAGATATTTTGGGTGCTAGCATGGTAATCCTTGATCTCTTGCATCATTCATCATTTTCCATGATAAGAATATCTTCAAATATTCAATATTATTTTGGTTCTCTCAAAATCAAGAGAGATGGGAGTGGATGGGTGCTCTAGTTCTTGAGCATTTTCTTGAGTGGTTTCTCTCTATGGCTTGAGAGGATAATCTCTAGGTTGGTTCTATAAAATAAGTAGATAAACCTAGAAATTGATATAATAAGGTATTAATAAAACTAATATATGTTTAGTGATTTCATATAGCCCCTTATCCAATTCATTATACTTTATCTAACCTCATTTATAATAATAATAAATAATATTATTATTCTCTTGACATGTTCAATACCGGTGAATAAATAATTATCATTTTTTAAAATAAATATTAATTTGTTTATGGGATATTATATATATCATTTCTAGAAGGCCCATTAAACATAGCCCATTAATCCTCTTTGGTAATTACTAACCCTAAAATAATGAACATTAATTTAATAAATAAATATAACTTCATTATTAACTTTTAAAAAAGATAAATATTATATTCAATAATTTTTAGGAACTAATATTTTTTATTTTTTAACTCACATATATATTATTCTGAATAACGCTTTATAAAATATTGATTTTCAACCAATCCTAAAGATTTTTTATACCACAAATAAGGAATAATACGTATTATAACTGTTAAATTCACAATCTAATTTAACTGATACTCAGGATACATTTAATCTGTGACCCTCTAGACCCCATTTTTTTATCATTAGTAAAAACTATATAATGTAAAAGGTTATATTCCAGCAACACACAAAGTCACCCCTAGAGAAAAAGTAAAACATCTCAATGAAATACAACCATAGAAACATTCTTACTTTTTAATATAATCTATTTATCATGATATCTCTAATCAAGTAGGTTAATTTTTGATATCATAAACCTATATGATTGATGTCTCTTTATTTGACATTATGGAAATTAAACTACCCTCAAAAAATTATATCCATGGATTTATTTTTTCTATTCAATTTTTAATAATGGGTTGAAATAAAAACATCCCTTATATAATTGAAAAGAATAATTATTTCAATCATTATTCATTAATGATATATCACTCATGATTCACTCATCGCATCCTACTTCATCACAATATTATATGGTCATGGTTTTTTTCAATACATCAAAGTACGCAACTCATGATATATATTAATATTTATATTATAATATATTGGTAAATACATTTTTATTTAGATAATAATATCCAATTACACCAATAAATATGGATTTCTTTGTGGTTGGACATATTCTCAAAATACACTTCACTCGAAGGGTGTACACCGTGATAAATTGACTCAAATTCCTGTGATTATCCACCCCTAATAGCCTATATCATTTTCCCTATTATATGATGTAATCAATATATATAAATATTTATCTAATAATACTATCATGGAACTTCTAGGTCCTCATCGTAGTGAGGGACTCATATGAACTTTTAGTGTTGTAATTAATCAAAAGAAATTATCACACAATATGTCTCATAGAAGAACAATCATGAAGTGATAAGAAGTTTATTAGTATTGAAAATATTAAATATTGATAACCATTTTAGAATTATTCCGATATCCCTCTAAACCATATATTTCCAATGAAAAAAATGCACCAAAAAATTTGATTTTTTTCAATAAGTATTCCCATGCTTTAATTATGAATTAATTAATTAATTTCATGAAGTATTTTGATCCACCATGAGAATTAATTGGGGAATGTACCTAAACAATTTCATATACTTGATCTAGTTTCAAAAATTTAGGTATTCATATGTTCAAATTAAATTTCACCTTCAATTACTTCAAATATATGAAACTCTCAAAACATTCACAGTCTATATTATATATCTTCATAATTCCTTATTTTGCTAAAACATCCATATGAGTCTCACTGAGTTTCCCAAGATAGAAGTTCCAAAAATGTAAATTTAGGGAAATTGAGGTTCTAGAATGTTTATCTCTTGATTCCATTTCTTTAAGATATCTTTTTTCATCATTTATACCTTTATCTATGACTAGATAACCCTAATTGAATTTCCACACTCAATTTTCAAAGTTCATTTAATATCTGGCTTCATCCAGCTATCCAAAAAATCATATTTTTTTAAGACATGGAATATGTATAACCCCTTTAAACTTATGGAAACTATTATTCTTTATCTGAATGTTCAAATCCCACTTTTAGACTATTTCAATAGCTTTGGCATTAATTAGATCCACTCTTCTGAAGAATATGGAAACAAATTTTTATGTATCTATTTTCACTAGATGAGAGGAAAGATTCATCATAATCTGTAATAAAATATTAGATTACAATGACGACACTCAATAGTGAGTTGAAACAAAAATTAGATGTTGGGTTTCTGAAATTCTATCAATTTTAATTTGACCTAATGGTATTTTCTTTTTGGTAATTAATTTCCTTCTTTAGATAAGCCATTTTTCCCTAATTCCAACATACTAGCCCTAATATCATATATTTAAATCTACTCCTCCCCTTTAACTTTATTTTTTGGTCATTATTTTCTTCTTCATTAAGGTGATATCCCGCTTCATTTTGTATTAAAATCATCACTTGAAGGTACATAAATATCTTTCACCCATATATATTTTTTAAAAATCTACTTCCGAATATCATCGAAAATCAAGACAGTTTTCCATTAGAGTTTCTCACAGCTATCCTTATCCCAAAATTGAAACAATAATGAAAACAATATTATTGGCTATAAATCATCTATGAATGTCACCTTCATATACTTGAGAAGGTTTCGGGTCATGTTTAAGTCATTCACATGATCTATTGTAGACCTTCCTTCAGATATCCTCATTTTGAACAACCATCACATCAAGAACACTTTATTAATCCTTGTAGGCTTCATGTATATATCTCAAAATGTCTCCATCAACCCTTTTGTGGTCTTATTTTATAAGATGTTGAAGTCCAAATTTTGTTCCAAAAACATCCTCACCAAATCCCCCAAAGCCATTCCATCTAGTCTTTCACATTATCCTTTCTCCATTGTCTCCATATTAAACCCTTTCAATCGAACATCCATGTACTTCTTGATGAGGTAGTCCTACATCTACATCCTCTAAAATCCAAAATAATTTTCATTGAGTATGTAAAATTAGAACTATATTTCTTTTTATGTGATTCTACTGAAGATGTTAACATTGGATATAATCAAAATGAATCTATTTCAGAATGGATTCTACATAAGTTATTATAGTGTGAACTTATATGACTCTATGAATCATAGTGATCCTGTTATTTGATTCCAATTATCTGAAATCTTAAAAAAAAGTCTTATATTTGATGTTAAGTCACCATAATCATGCTGGAGGAAGATAATTATGGAAGGTACTTATCTAAAAATCAATGTATAAAAATAATAAAGAATGGCGCTTCACTAATCACCACACTGAGTTCAACATAATCTAGCATGTTCACACATGACTCAAAAAAACATTAAATTCCATAAATGAAATGTAATCAAGTAAAAAAGCATAAAAAGTTTTTATATGGTTTATTCTTTCTTCATACATCCCTGATGAGAAGCATAGAAAGTTTTCATTTAATTAGAAATAAAAATGTTACAATGAGTATTAAATTAAACAACAATGATCAGTAACTCAGGTAATCACATGATGGCACCATAACATGTTTCCTTCCAAAATTTATATAGTAGTTTCTGGTGAGTTAAATTGTTTCAATGAACTTTTATATTCATGGGGGTGCATCTAATTTACTATAAAAAAGATTACTCCATAAAAAATTTCATGGTTATTCCACCAATCACCAAAAGATCAATGATGTTTCCTATTCCTCACTCCTTTCCAAAAATCTATATTTTATGAATGATTCAAATGTATACATAGCATCATAGATGTGATTTAAACATCATATGAATTAACAAACTCATTATTCGATAAAATAAACCTCATTTTGATAATCAATCGTATGTTTAAAAATTCCAACCACAACACTTCCAACCCATATAAGTATTCTACCGCTACCTTCACAATTCCAAAAGTTCCACTAGATTTTATCCTTATGGTAAATATACTTTAATACATAAAGAGGCATAACATAATCGCAATAGTTTATTCCATACATTTAATTTTGTATCATTTTTTTTAATTGTTGTAATTTACTCCCTTCATGTTATTTATAATTTTTTGATTCTTATCACCCCCTCAGTGTTGTGATATCACATATCCATATACATATAACTAAACATCTTAGTCAAATTATGGGAGTGAGATGTAATTACAACATTCAGTTTAAAAATATTATTTTACTCTCTCTCTCTCTTTCATGTTTATTATATTTTTTAGATAATGCTTCAATACGTGAGGTGATTGACCAAGAATACAAATTCATTTATTTATTTTATATTAATTAAATTTATTCAACCCATTTATTTTTCATTTTTCTAAAAAAATTGAATTCATGATTTTATAGATATAGTGGAATTTCACTGAGACATTGTAAAGTATACACTTTATGTTGGAAGACGATCTTGTTAGAAGAGGTTACCATTTCACTGGTTAAATTTTCCTGAGTTATGTGAACAATGCCCACACAATTAAATTAGTTTGTTAAAGAGAACAATAATCAATTAAATAAAAAGGATATATATACTTTATAGTGAATTTTATTATGACCATATTTTATCTCATTGTATTTTTATATCTTTATTTTCATCCATTTCCCCACCAATTTCATTAAATTTTGATTTTTATGTTTACTCATAACTCAACATGTGATCTCTCTCTACTTCAAAAAATATTTTAAAAACATAAAAATATAAAAATATAAAAAAATAAAAAAATTATAAATAAATAAGATAACACTTTTTTTTGACACAACTACCTTATCAAGATAACTATCCCCATGGTTAGCCCGTATAATACCCACTAGGTGTTTTAAAATTTTAAATTTTGAGAATCCATTTGATAAGGTCACTTATAAAATCACTTTATAGCAAAATTACCATGGTGTATAATATATTTATAATGATCTATACCCAATTTTCTATCATTATTTTTTAATTTTTTGATTAACATAATTTTTCAATAATGAGTTTTCAATGTTTTACTTCCAATGAACAAGAATAAAACTCCTAGGTGCAACATTTTAATGATATATTATGTAGTTATCAATAAGTGTTCTATTCATAACAAGATGATGGGTTCTAGAAATTGTAGTGGGATTCCAACATCAACATAAACAACCAAATATCATAAAAAATCAATGCAATTAAAGAGTAAATAATTTAATGTAGATTAAACTTTGAACCAAGGATTAAATTTAAGAATAAATTTTCTTTATTGCAAACATAAAAATATCATATGAAGTTTTCCCTAAATAGGAGAAGGATGGGGTTGAATACCTAATTATGGAATCAAGATTTCGCCTATGGGAATTTAATATTCAGGATTTAAAAGATGAATTTACCTAGGGAGATTTGTTGATATTGAATTTAATTAATTTAAATATTCTTTAGTTAAACTGAAAACTAATTACCATTATACATAAATTATTGATACAGTTGAGATATGAATGCTCCTAGAAAAATAAAATGGAAAATAACCTAATGTGGGACCCTTTGAGATCTAGATTATTCTTCAATAAATCATCAATGAAGTCTTCAAAGTTGAAAATAAAACAAATTTTTGTATTAAATAGATCTTTATTGTGAAAAAAATTATTCATTTTCACTCTTTATATTTTATATTATTTTGTAGGATATAATAAAGATAAGGATACACATGTTCCAACTCTAGAAACCAAAACCGCCATTGGACTAGGTTTAAAACACTGTAACTATCTATCTGTAGATACCGTAAATATAATAACTATTTGATATGTTCAACCCAAAAAACTTCTACTTATTTACTTTTTTCAAATTTATTTATATTGATAAAAATTTATAAAAAATTTAATGAGTTTTTGTATAGATTATATGGTAGATAAAATCTATTCATATATCTAAAAATCAAAATCTAATATTCTCCACTACCAAAATTAATAATCAAGTAGTGTATTCTTGTTTATTTTTATTGTTACTAATGATTCTTGTTATTATTATTTTTAGGCACATGAGAGGGGATGTGGTTGAACACCAAAAATTAATATAAACGCGATATTTTAACTACCAAAATAACATATGAAATTTGTTTTATTTTTCCTCACTAATGATTATGGTCAAATTTATTCAATTTGATCTGAATTGAAATATTTTTTTGTTAAATCATGGTGTAATTAATTGGATATTTTTGTGGAGAATCTAGTTTTTCTAGAATATATTATCTTTGTGATATTTCTTTTTATATGGGTTATTTAAGTTTTTCTTCATATTGATCTGAAATTACATATATTTAATCATGTTTTCCACATGACCTATTTTGGAGATATCTCTGGGATTTTCTAAAAATAGAATTAAATGATTATTAATATGTGATTATTCTCTTAATATTGAGTGTCAAACATTATTTTTATCTTTGATTAAATCTTGAAATTTACTCTCAATATTTATTATCCAATATCATTCTCACCATTTTGTAAGGTAATCTAAAAACATTATTGAAATCTTTTTTATATAATCCATTTTCTTGATTGGAACCAATTCTTATGATCTCTACAAAAATTTCTATAAATAATTTTAATTTTTTTCTTTAAATTAATTTTTCAATAATGAGTTTTCAAAGTTTTACATGAAATGAACTAGAATTATACTACTAGGTGAATACTTTTAATGATATATTACCTAGTTATCAATAAGTGTTGCATTCATAACAAGATGAATGGTTATAAAAATCACAGCGGTATTCCAACATCAACATAAACAACCAAATATCATAAAAAACTAGTTCAATTAAAGATTAAATAATTAAATGTATATTAAACATTAAACCAAGGATTAAATTAAAGAATAAATTGTACTTATTATAAATATAAAAATATCAAATGATGTGTGCCCTAAATAATAGAAGGATGGGGTTAACTACCTAATTATGGAATCAAGAATTTTCCTATGGAAATATAATATTCTTGATTTAAAATCTGAAGTTACATAGGGTGATTTATAGATATTGAATTTAATTAATTTAAATATTCATGATTTAAACTGAAAATTACACTTCATCTGGGAGACAATTGATTGGACTAAGTATTATTGTATGACCTATGATAGATGTTACAGTTCATCTAGGAGACAGTTGTTAATTATCATCACATTATTTATCATTCAAGTAAACACCTCATTGGAATACATGTTAGTAGAGTTGATGGATGATGGTTATAAAGTGTTTATGGTTTTGGAAATTAACTCATATTTTTAGTAATGTTTGATTTAGTGTGTGAATAGTCTAGGATATCCCAAGGGCTTGTATAAGGAGACTAAAGAACATGGATTTTGTGGTATGTTACTATTAAATGATTTTAATCAATGGTATCTCATTTATTATCTCTTAGTCTTCACTAGATCTACCCAAGATACTACTATATAATGAGTGAAGCAGTAATCCCACCAACATGTTGGGTGTTTTGGGTTCAACATATGGATACACCTTGGAGGTGGGGTATTTGTTGGATGACTCCTTTTTATATTTTTCATGAATAGTTAACAAAGAATAAGTCTCTTCTATTATTGGTGTAAGTTATACAAAAATTAGTTCATCATTATATTTTTTCAAGATTTCAGTTTTCATGAATGGTGATATTAGGTTTATGGGTTTATATTTGTTTTTTTACTCAGTTTAAATGTTAAACTAGTATTTGAAACCCAATAGTGGTATCAAGACCATGATTGGTGATTTGATTCTTGAAATCATGTTTAAAATAGAATATATATGATATTTTTTTTATCATATTATATAACATAAAATTCAATTGATATTTTTCTCTGTGACTAGTTTAATGCCATTTGATGTTGTTGACTCCAATTAGATCATCGTATAAGATATAAGATATCATGTGAAGTGAAATAGAAAAAAGTATTGTTTTAACTATATTTTATATTATGATACAAGGAGTTGTAATTGATTATGGTGTTGCTTGTGGTTTGAAAAAAAAGAGAGCAGATGGTGTTACGAGACCTCAACCACACCTCCTCGTTCAAAAGATGCTATTGAATTGAAGTTGGGGGTATTTGGTGTTATCATGGGGATACTATACCCTCATAACATGATAGAAACAATACTATAAGTAATAAAAAAACCTACATATTAATAAAGATATAAAACACTGTTCAATGTTCAAATAAATACAACATAACTCATTTTATAAAAAATTAATACTATTAGAGTCATGTTAGTCATACAATCAACATCCATATCCCCTTGTTAGTGGTTTGTATGCAACAATGTCCAAAATTAATCAAAATATTAAAAATAAGAAATATTGTAAAACTTTTCTAGAGTTTTTACCTTATCTCATCCCCCATTATCTATACAGGAAAATCATTTACCTTCAGTCAGAAGGGTCTTGTCCTTATCCTGACTAGAATCCATGAACTCTTTGAGGGTACCATGGGTGACTCAAGAAGGGTACGAAAATAACTCAGTATGCAACCAATAATGGTATTTAAAAATATAAACATTCTAAGTAATAGTGAATATTAATTTGTTTAATAAAATATATAAAATAAAATAAATAATCATTTTGGATCCTTGGGTTCTATGTTGACACCGAGGATGGACCTTACCTTATTCTTCCAGTTACAGATTTCTCTAAACAAAATAAGTAATCAGGCCTAAAACCAAATAATGGGAAGTATCCCAATTTTTCTCTAGTCATCACGCATATTAAACAGATCTGAAAAAGTATCCATAGGCATCAATAGTCATCAGACATAAAATTTGGATCATGGGAAGTATTCCTAGGCATAAATAGTAATCAATCCCACTATTGGGATCTTGGGAAATATCCTTAGGCATCTTAAACCATTAAGAATGCTATCTACATCCTAGTAAGTATCCTAAGGAATTCAGAGTCTTCGTGTATTTAATTGGATCAACAGTTAATTTTATGACACCTCTATAATCACCTATTTGATTCCCATTATCCTTTACAAAGACAATCCCACCTCACAAGGTGGCTGAATGGTCTAGGTTCGACCCAAATAAATGGGACACTCCCAACCCAAAAAGGAATTTATAACAAGATTAATTATTTTAAAAACATTTATTGGAGTTTTAGGGTAGTTCCACAAATTCTATGAAACCACAAATCAAACACACTAAGGAAAGGATTAATACATGATGGATAATTCAAGGACCGCCTACCATATTATGTTTTCCTCAGTCTACTCATCTGGAATTAAGGTTCTAATCGAATATCAATTAATAGAAATTGTTGACTTTGATGAAACAAATCGTGAAATAGGGAACACAACATCATAATTACAATAGAACCCTTAAAAAATGGGCACAAAGTGTTAGGTTTATCTCTAGTTACTCACATGATCAGACTACAGATGAATATGAAAAAAGTTGAAGATATCTCATGGAAGATGAAAGATTTATGGAGGTAGGGAATGTTCTAGAAAAAAAATACAAGGAAATACTTCTACCTATTCTTTAAATACTTACTCTTTTATCACCCTATTTATTTCCATTTATCTCTTTAATTATTTAATATATTATTATTATTTATTATTTTCTAATTTTTTTCAATTTACATGGCCAAGACGAACCAACTTCCATACCCTTGTGAGGGTCCCCTAGGCCCCCTTCATTTAAGGGTCACCCATATAAGAGAAACCATCATAGGTGTTACCATTTAAGGGAGGCCAATACATGGACCACCCATGTAAAGGTGACCATTTAGGGGTCACCCACATAGAGGTGATCACAAAAGGTTCAACCGTGTAGTGGATTCCCTTACAGGTGTAACCACATATGGGTCACTTGGGAAAGGGTGACACTATTAGGGTCACAAATATAAGTGTGACCCATGTAAGGGTCACCCCATATAATGGAAATATAGGATAATTATAAACCCATCCCATATCTTAATTAATGGAATTTTTGAAAATTTTGAAAAAATAGAGCTACATATGGGTTTGTAAAGATAAATTCCCTACACTTAAAAACCACCCACAACTCACCTGTAAACCACTCCAAATTCTATTACAGCTTAAAATAGCCACTAACATATTCCTATAAATCTAGAAAAAAACACCTGAACGTGACTATTGAACTAACCCGACACATCAAACACTTCCACAAGGCCCCATTATGTATGGGTGAACATCTGTTCAGTATAAAATCTCCCCCTCCTAAGAACTCGGTCATTGGTAGAAACCACCAAAAATTTAAAAAACTATATAAAAATTTATATTAAATAGAAAATTAAGAATGTAAGACCATGAACTGGAAATTAAACATGAAAAACATATACTGGTATGTACATCCTCATTGTAAATATTGTTATTGACTCCCACCATATACCTTACCATTCTCCAGATTCATTTCAAAATGTCATTGGGTATCTTATGTGAATGACTACATCCCCTACATTCACATATTATACACTAAATCCATAACTCATATTACATATATCCATTCTACCATTAAAATGTCATTGAAGTAACATCTTTTCTATGGAAAATCTTTTTTTACATTGGTCTATAATTCAGTTCTTTCGTTCCTTAAAAGATGTATCGACCTCAAGATCGATGTCATCAATGTTTTTTTACAAGAGATTGGTGTATAAGATACCTCAAAAGTTGATATAAACATAATTTTTCATGAATTGATCCATACCATTATAGTGGATCCATTCAATATGTCACTATACCAATATTTCATGTAATCTCCAAAATCCGTACATATTTGGCACTAATTTCCACAACCTATGTATGGGACAATGTCCAAATTTTGGTGGGACCCCTAAAAAACATGACCTATCACCTAAATTCTACTATGTAGAATTACCATTTTGTATAAAACCTCTTCCCACTATAATTATTTTCCAACCACACCCTGATCAATTGGATATGTTCTCATCTCCCAATCATGATATTTAGCCCAATAATTGTAGACTCATCGACTCAGAGACAGCATAATGGTGAAAAAAGCCTATTATATAAAAACTAAATGGGATCAATATTAATTGATTTTATAACTCCCCTATATTTTATGGTATGCTTCTTTTTTCAAGTAAATTTAATCTCTTCGATATCATACGTTTCATGGAAGACTGAGCTTAAACAAACTCCAAAATATTATTATTTTAGCACGATAGTTATAAACTAGTCATAAAATTGGGAGGTGTGAATATGATTAAATATATTAACTTCATTTTCAATACATATTTACTTATTCTTAGAAAATAAACACATAATTTTTATCAAAGTCATTTTGTTCTTAAAATATATTTTTTCCCCAAAAATAAATTTTTATTACTTTATTTTGAAGTTCCCAGTCAGGACTCAGGTATCATTGAGAGTTGGAGGGTGTGAATCATTGATATCCTTTTCTTTTTATGTTTCATATTTTTTTTAAAAACCTTTGCTTCATGTTAAAGAGCTTCTTCCCTGCTGAACACACACAACCACAGGAACACAAGATTTACAAGGTTCACTACTCAAAAAGAGTAGCTACGTCCTTGGTATGGTACGAAAACAATCCAGTACCACACAATACACTAGAAAAAAATCCTTTGATGTGGAATACAATGAGTAAAATACACCCTTACACTCGTGTATCACTTTCAAAAAAATCCAATAGTGTGTGTGCTCCCTCTTATCAGCAATAGTGAAATGTAATAATTCTATTCTTCTTAATCAACATTCACAAATCAAATATTTCAAAACAATTCTTCACTTTCCTACCAAGAAGCTGGTATGAACATCCTGGTGCAAACAGCTTGCGCACCCCTACTTGCATGCCTCCCAGCTTGTTTGCCACCTGCTTGCGCGCCTACTAACTACCTTTGTGCCACTATTGAGCACATCTCACAAATTTCATGCCACCTTTGCCTTATAAACAGGACACTTCATAAAAGAACCCCCTTCTTGTGCACCTCTGGAAACTTGCGCGGCAAAACATGCGCGACCCAACTTGCGCGACACCCTACTTGCACGCCTAATAAATAACCCTCAGCTTGCGCGCAACATCAGCCTGCCTGCTGCCCTCTACTAATTTTGTGATCAGAGAACCCTCCACTACATGCACGATCAGAGCTATAATTTTATCTTAAGTGTTGAGCATAGAAAAAATGAGGAGGCAAGTTTCCTATTTATAGTAATTTTGCTGACTTGTACGTCACATACACTAGCACGCCGCTCTAGCACTTGCACGTCGCTCTAGCACTTATGCGCCGCTCCAGCACTTGTGCGCTGCTCCATCACTTGTGCAACATTTCCTCACTAGCACTAAACATTCTTTCCTTTTTCATATTTTGATATGACAATGTTGAAATATGCCTTTCAAGCAACATAAACTTGCGCTCCCCATATACTTGCGCGTCACAATTGCGCATTGCTTATACTTGCGCACCACTTTTTGACATGTGCTCCAATATTTAACTTGCACTCCACTTTATTTCTATTGTCATATTTTGATGGGATGATCTTGAAATATGACTTGCGTGCCACTTACACTTTGCACCAATACTTGCGTGCCACTCTTGACTTGCACGCCGCTTTCTTACCTTTGCCAAAAAACACTTCTTTACTCTCTCTAATCTTCATAAGGATTGCATAAAAAGTCCTCCAAAATTATGATATTTGTGAAATATAAATCCAAAAAGCATCTTCATAGTTTACAAGTCCATTAAAATTTTAATTGAATTAGGTTCTTTGATAACAAAAGACAACACTCTGTAACAGCAAAAGTTTCTTACTTCTTATCCATCCAACTTGGTCTCAAAAATCATCCCCTTTGGATTTTGTTGTCATCCCTAATTCATAAATCACTGATCTTTATAACCATAAGAAATATATTACATATCAACAATTCTAAGCCTACATGAGCTATCTCATTGTATGAAATAGGAATTATTGACAGCTAAAACCATGTTGACCAAATGTAGTGACTATGAAATCTCATGAGCTTACCTATTTAGCCTTCTTCAGATCATCTTTCAAGCCTCAACCTCAGAATTCTTCACTTCATAAACATTCCTATAAAACAAAATTTTTTCCTACAACCACTCCAACAAACTGTTAGAATAGTTCACATACATACATGCTGGATTCACATCTTACCCACAACTCCCCCTTTATGCATGCTTCCATAAGGATAGATTTATGAAACAATTCTCCCCTATGAAAACATTATCCAAAGGTAAGATGGGAGAGGGGATAGAAACACGTATCTTAACCTTGATGATAAAGAGGTTGGACACCCATGTTCATCCTCAATTTTTCAAGTGGTTCCTTTGGTAATTGTTTTGTGAATATATCAGCAACTTGTTTATATGTACAAACATACTCCAGCCTCAATTCATTCTTCTCCACCTACTCTTTAATAAAGTGGTACTTTATATCAATGTGTTTTTAATGATAATGTTGTGCTTGATTTCTTGTAATATTGATTTCACTCTGATTATCAAAACCCAAGAGCAATGGTAGATTTACTTCAACAGGTAGATCTTCCAGCTGAGTCTTCATCCACATTTGTTGAGTTGCAACTTGATTAGCAGCAACATACTCAACATAAGCTATGCTAAGAGTTACTGAATTATGTTTCTTGGTATGCCAACTAACACAACTTTTCCCCATAAAAAAAACTCCACCATATGTGGATCTTAGATCATCAACATTTCCTGCCCAATCAGCATCAGAATACCCGAATAGATCAATATTTCTTGAGACATCATAACTGATTCCAAAATTTTTTGTGCCTCTAATATATCTAAGAATTATTCTTCCAGCATTCAAATGTTATTCATTAGGAGAACACTTAAATATTGCACATAAAGTAACATCATAGACGATTTCAGGTCTTGAGGTAGTCAAACACAAAAAAATCCAATCAGCATTAGAAAATATTTCTGATCAACTTCCATACCTTCTCCATCTTTAGACAACATGGTTCCTACTGAAATTGGTGTGGAAACTGGTTTCAAATTTTCCATTCCAAACTTCTTCAAAAGTATCTTAGCATACTTTTCCTTAGACAGAAAAATATGATTCTTCTTTTGTGAAATTTGTAGGCCAAGAAAGTACTTCATTTCTCCCATCATGGACATCTCAAATAACATATTCCTCTCCTCTGTAAATTTTTCACATGATATTTAATCACTTCTAGAAAATATAATATCATCAACATAAACAATAACGATCAGTGAAAACACATGGCATTCCTTGATGTAGAGATTTTTGTCAACTCTCCCTTTCTTAAAGTTCATCTTCTTTAAGAAAGTATCTAATTTAAAATACCATGCTCTTGGAGCATATTTTAGCCCATACATAGCCTTTTTCAATCTGCACACAAACATTCATCTTTTCCAATAACAAATCCACATGGTTGATAAATGTAAACTTCCTCGTCAAGGTCACCATTCAAGAATGTAGATTTTACATCCATTTGAATGATTTTGTAACCACATTGTGCTGCAATAGTAATAAATATTCTGATTGATTCTAATCATTCCACCGGAGCCAAGGTTTCATCAAAATCAATGCCTTTAATTTTTGAATACCCTTTGTATACCAATTTCACTTTGTATCTTATTAATTAAACTTTTTCATTCTTCTTGTTCTAGAAAACCCACTTTGTACCAATAATGTTTTTGTTGTCTGGCTTGGGTACAACTTCCCAAGTACCATTCTTCTCTATCTGATCAATCCCATCATTCATTGCATGAACCCATTCTAGATGCTCAAATGATTCACTTACATCATTCGGTTCAACTTTAGAATAAAGATAAGTATGTGATATATCATTCGTTGTTCTTCTTGTTTGAACCATGTGATGTTTATCTCCAATAATATTTTGAGCCTCCACTTTTTCCTCAACCTAGGATGTGTTGTTCGAACTTCATCTCAATCCCTTGATATTTCTGAGTAAGATTCCTCTTCACCAGTACGATTAACACTGTCTATAACATTATCAGAATCACTAACAAAAGCTTCTTAATCCTAATCAACTTCTATATCAATGTATGACTGATTTTCATTCAAAACATTTTCAACAAATTTTACATCTGAAGAATCAATAATTATTCCTGTTTTTTTATTGAGATATCTATATCCTCTTCCTTCTGGAGCATAGCCAAGAGAAAATCCATCATCTCCTCTTTGATCAAACTTTCCAAGGTTTCCCCCATTCTTCTTTATAATGCATGGACTCCCAAATACTCTTAAATGTTTCAGACATGGAGTTTTTCCATAGAACATTTCATATGGAGTCATATCTGAGTTTTTCCTAGAGAAGGAGTGGTTCTAAATATAAAAAGTAGTGCTTATGGATTACCTCCAATAATAATGAGAATTAGTATGTTCAAGTAACATAGTTCTCCACATTTCCACCAGAATTCGATTCTTTCTTTCAGCAACCCCATTTTGTTGATGTGTGTATGGTGAACTAAACTCAGGCCGAATTTCATGATTCTCAAGGTAACTCTCAAAATCTTCATTCTTATACTCACCACCATTATCAGTTCTCAACTTGTTCACTGAATACTGGCATTCCATTTTTTCTTTCCTTCTGAAACTCTTAAACATTTTCAGAGCATCCGACTTATGTCTCATGTTTATGACACAAGTAATGCGAGCAAAGTCATCAATGAGAGTAATGAAGTACTTATATCAATTTTTATATTGGTTTCTCATTGGTCCATATGTATCATAATGTATAAGTTTCAAGGGTTTTTTGAACGAATTTCAACTATCTTATGAAAAGAGATTGTAATCTTCCCCTTTTCACAGATTGTGCACCACCAATCTCTTCTTCTTGATAAATTTGGCATATCTCGGACACTATCTCGCATTAATAACATATACTTGTTTCTATGAAACATACGTCTTAGCCTTTTATTCTATAATTAATTTTCATCCACTATGCCCATGTAATAAGAATTTTGTACTTCACCAAGTTGGAACAAGTTTCCTTTTGTATGTTGGCCTCTTGTAACTATATTTCCATCTTTTTAAAATTTCACAATGAACCCATATTTTCTGAATATAACCTTATTGACCTCATCACAATGTTGTGATACACTCAGAATATTCTGTTTCAACCCATGAACATATAATGTTTTCTTATATTTCATTTTTTCTTTTTCGATGATGGCTGATCCAAGACCTTTGATTGTTAGAGATTCATCATTTCCAAATGTAACGGTTCCTTCTTTTAAGTCTTTCACATTCTTCAACAACTTTAAGTATCCATTCATATGAGAAGAACACCCAATATCCATAATCCATGGAAGTTCCTCTTTTGTATCTTTCAATGTAGTTTCGACAACAAGATCTTTTTGTTCTTCCTGTTCTTCCACTTTCTGTTGTGCTTACTCCAATTTCCAATCCAGGTGAATGTGTTCTAGCCAGACAACCATACACTCCTAATTTTTAGACTTATCAGACCAATCCCTTTTAGCTTATAAAAAATCTATCTTTTGAGAATTATTAAGAATCTTTTCTTGCTCTGGTAACACACTAAGGCAACCCTTGGAAAGATGTCTTAGTCAATCACAACTTTCAAAAATAGTTTCCAGTGGTTGGAACCTATTCTCAAATATCACACCAGTCTTCTCAGATATCTTCTGAAATTTATTTGGAGACTTTCTATTTTGAAAGGATTGATCTCCCCCAATCTTTGTATTTTATAACTTGTAAAATAGGTGTAATGTTGTTGGTTGGACCAAAAAATATGTTCCTTGTGTCTGAATCCACTACAATACCAGCAATAACCATAGAAAGAATATTTGCCTCTAAAACTTCTATACTGGCCAGATTTGTGAACATGATTTTCAAAAACCTTCTTCATAGAACTGTGCTGACCATCAACCTTCATATTTTCATTTGTAACTCCCTTCCTCATTTCAGATTTATCATCACTAGAATTATTAGAAGTCATTCTTGACTCATGATTTTTATGCAGTTTTGATTTTTCATCATTGCTGACTTTGATCACATACATGGTCTTTCTAGACTTGTTCTTATCAGAACCAGTTCTATCTTTCATTTAGTCCTTTAAAGGTAACTATTTTGGATCCTTGTTTGCTTCATTCTTACAGGAACATTCACCTACTTCAGAGATAGAATTTTTGAAACTGATATTCATTTCATTATATTTATAAAGTTTCTGTTGGACATGTTCCAACTATCATTCCTTTGCCTTCAGCTTTACTTCAAGATGATAATTATGATTATTTGAATTCTGAAGAAAATTTTTTAGATCATCAATCTCATTTTCCATCATTATTTTCTCATTAGTAAAACCTACTTTATTTTTTAATGTGGAATTTTCATTTATCAGCTTGTTTTTTCCTTGTCAAGTCTTCTGATCTTCTTCAATCATTCTTTCCACTCTTCATTAAGATGATATTCAAGTTGAGTTTCTTCCTCTACTGAACTGTTTCACTCATACTCTTCATTATTCAATATATCAATAAAGGTATTCTCTTTAGTTTTTTCAAAAAATTATTTCTTGGATTTATCTTCACTATTTTCTTCATCTTCTCCTTTAGATAAAAAGCTTCATCCTTTTGGTTTGAAGAAATCTTTATCCTTCCTATTTGAAAAATATTTATCTTTTTCAGCTTGTTTCTTCCACAACCTTCTTTTCCTTCTTTTATCATCATCACTATCTTCTTATTTATTATTTTGAGGATAGTTAATTGAAAAGTGGCAAATGGCTCCACACACAAAACATTTCAAGGGAAGTTTTCCCTTGTATTTCCTTGTACCTCTTTTCACATTCTTAGAAAACAAGGATAAAATTTCATTAAAATTTTTACATACCTCATCTTCAAAATCAATTTCACCATCATCATCTTCAATAAATGTTTTCCTTGACTTCTCTCCCTTTTTAGCTTTGAATAAAATTTCTCTATCGGATTTTTTTCCCTTCATAGTCTTCTACCTTCTCATCTCATAAGTAATGAGAGTGCTATGCAAATCAACCAAGGATAATGTTTAAATTTCTCTATCTTCAAATGAACACACTTTAGCATCAAAGTTGTCAGGAATAATTCTCATGATCTTTTTGATAACTATAGAATCCTCCAACGTTACACCAAGACATCTGATTGTACTAAAAATATCAATTATCCTGGTAAAAAAATCCCCCATAGATTCAGATTCTACCATTTTCAAGTCTTCATACTTCAATCTCCAGATTTGTAGTTTATCCTTCTTCACTTTTGTATTTCCTTCATAGATGTTCTTCAGTTTGTCCCAAATTCTTTTAGCTATAGCAACACCTTTCACTCTTAAATATCACTATCAGAAAGAGATGAGAGTAATTAATTTTTAGCTCTTCCATAATTTTCAAGGTTCGTCTTATCGATAGGAGTAAGAGGAACCTTATCATCAATACTAGGAAATCCATCTTTTTTAGTTTCAATAATTTCATATCCAAGAGACATTAGATAAGGCGTCATTTTTTCCTTCCAGATGTGATATTTCTTTCCATCAAAAATCAGAATCCCCTTACTGTTCACGCAATTTATATTCTCCATCACAGCGTCTCTTCAACCAATTCCGCAAAGAATAAATGAAGGGAAGCTTACCTCTTATACTAATTGATGTTCTCAGTTAGGATCCATGTATCACTGAGAGGGGGAGGGGGTGAATCAGTGATATCTTTTTCTTTTTATGTTTCCTATTTTTTGAAGCAACCTTCGCCTCCTGTTAATCAGTTTCTTCCCGACTGAATACACAAAACCACATGAACACAATATTTACAAGGTTCAATACTAAAAAAGAGTATCTATGTCCTCGGTATGGAATGGAAGCAATCCAGTATCACACAGTCCACTTGAAAAAAAAAATCCTTTTATGTTGAATACAACGAGTAAGATATACCCTTACAATCATGTAGCACTTTGAAAACAGTCCAATAGTGTGTTTTCTCCCTCTTATCACAAATAGGGTAAAGTAATAATTCTGTGCTTCTTAATGAACTTTCACAAATGAAATCGTTCAAAAACATTCTTCAGTTTCCTACCCAGAAGCTGGTAAGAACCTGGTGGTGCAAACAGCTTGCGTGCCCCTTCTTGTGTGCCTCCCTACTTGCTCACCGCCTGCTTGAGCCCCTCACTGCTTGCGCGCCACCTACTTGTGTGCCTCACTGCTTGGGCGCCACCTGCTTTCGCGCCTACTCACTACTTGTATGCCACCATTGAGCACAGCTCACAACTTGCACACCACCTTTGGATTATACACAGGCCACTTCTTTATAGCACCCTCCTTCTTGCACGCCTCTCGAAACTTGTGCGGAAAAACGTGTATGAAAAATATTGTGTGACACAACTTGTGTGACACCCTACTTGAGCGCCTTATAAATAACCCTTAACTTGCGTGCCTCCCTCTACTACTTGTGTGATCAGAGCAACCTCCACTACTTGCGTGATTAGAGCTCTAATTTTCTCTTAAGTGTTCAGCATAGAAAAAATTAGAAGGCTAGTAGTATATTTATATTCATTTTGGTAACTTGCGCGCCACATACACTTGCACGCCGCTCCAGCACTTGTGCGCCGCTCCATCGCTTGCGCGACATTTCATCACTAGTACGACAATTTATTTCCTTTGTCATATTTTGATATGATGATGTTGAAATATGTCTTGCATGAAAAATAATCTTTGGCGCCACATATACTTGCTCATAACACTTTCGCGTTGCTTATACTTATGCACCACTTTTTGACTTGCAAGCCAATATTTAACTTGCGCACCACTTTATTTCCTTTGTCATATTTTTATGGGATGTTCTTGAAATATGAATTTCACTCCACTTACACTTGTGCGCCAATACTTTCACGCCACTCCTGACTTGCACGCCGCTTTCTTTCCTTTTCCAAAAACACTTCTTCACTCTCTCTACTCTTTATAAGGCTTGCATCACAAGTTCTCCAAACTTATGATATTTGTGAAATACAAATCTGAAAAGCATCATCATAATTTACAAGTCCTTTATAAAGTGAATTGATATAGCTTCTTTGACAACAAAAGACAACACTCTGTAACAACAAACTTTTCTTACTTCCTTATCCATCCAACATGGTCCCAACATTTTTGAGAAAATAAATATAGTTAATTTTTGAAAATTTTGAATTTATGTTATAAAATGAAAATTATTTTTGGATTCAACAAATAAAAATTAAATTATGTTAATTTTTTTAAAAAAATTAGAATTTTAATGTTTCAGTGACTAGTAAAAAATTAATTTTGTTTATAAAACTCTCATTTTAATTATATCAAAAATTTATTTATGGATTTTAAAATTATATAAAATTAATTTAATTAATTTTTTCTTTATATATATTCTAGGTAATTTTATTTAGACAATACTTTTACCTTATTTTGGAATAAATATATCTTTGGGCTTATTAAAACATTTTTCTAAAACACACTATTTTTCGTTGTGCTATGATAGTTTAATTTTACAAGTAATTTTGAAAATTCTATTTTCTGAATTTTTTTAGTGGAATTATATATTTTTTATAAGGTGGTAAAAAATATATTATAGGTTCATTATAATTTTTAGTAATAAAAATTTTAATGTGGTAAAAAATATTTTCTTTAGTATAAGTAAAAGTTACGAGTAAATAGTAAAAGGTAAAGGCATAAAATGCCTAAAAATATAACATTAAATGGGTAATTTCTGTGTATTTGGACCTCTAAATGACTTTATAACATTAATTTTCATCCAAATTAATTTTAACTAATTCCACACAAATGTGTTTGGATTTAAATATAAAATAATTATTATTTAATCAATTAAAACCACCCCTTCCAAATTATAAATATCTCCCTTCACCACCCACATTCTACTAAAAATCATTTAATCAATTTAAATATATAAATAACCCTATATTAACAACTATAACCATGTCCAAGTTCTTTTTGTATCACCCAAATACCAATTCCATGTTCTCTAAGGCATCTTTCAAGGAGGTGATATTCTAGAGGTATATTTCTCAAACAACCTCTCTTAATATAATTTATTTTTCTACCTTACCTTCACATCATTCATCTAAATAATAACAATAACTATTTTTTAATAAATATAATATATAATTTTTTATAATCTAATATATTTTATTTATTCATTTTCCTATCTCTTTTTATTGAAATAAATGAATCCAATGTCCAAAATTATGGCGGTTAACCATCTCCCTGGATAATGATTTATTTTTCCATCGCCACCTTCAAGTCTAGTATTAAATTAATATTATGATCAAATTGTATTTTATTAGGTTTATTATAATTTATTTCATGTTTTGTAACTAATATATAGACATAATATTATAGAAAATGAAACTAGTTCGTGGTTGTAACACCCGAGACTTTTATGAGAAATATTTTGTTTTTATTTTATATAAATCATCAAAGGAATCTTTCACTACACACAACACTAGCTTGGATTTCCTTACATGCAACTGCGGCCTTCCTCGATAGCTTGCGTCGTACACAATACCGAGTTTCACTAAACAACGATATGCTATTAAAATATTATTAAAACTAGTCGTTATGAATAGTACTAACTGAATTTTGAATTTTATATCATTTTAATTCAACTTATACATTTTCTAGAATGAGATATAAAAGCAAAATTAGTTTTTTTTGGGATATATGAAATATTTTAAAAAAAATACAGTTTTGCCGCCTTTTAATGGCGCACCCACATAAAATCTAGTTTTTGACATGTTTATAAGTTAAATTTGACAAAATAAAATTCTTCTTTTAAATCAGCGTATAAAAATTTACTTTGGATAAAATTTTGATGTTTTTCTGATAACTTTCATATTTTGATGAATAGTAAAAATACGCTAATTTTTAATTAAAAACAACTTTTTTCATTTAGATTATTTATATGGATAAATTATAATATTGAATGGATTTAAAGTATTAATAGAATATATTTTCACCATTTAATATAATGTATGTCATTAGCATTAATTTCACACTGAATTCATAGGTAAAAACATTTCAATCTTTGTAAATGTTTTAACTTCTAAAACCCATTTTCTTAACAACAGGATTTATTTTAAATTAATTACTAAAACTTATAAGTTTGGAATTTTGAAAAATGGATTCCATATTCAGAATCAGAGGGTCGAAATTATGTTAATAGACTACTTTTTTATTTTTGGGAATTATGAATAGTAACTACGGTAAATTTTAATTACCATAGTTAAAGGTAAATCGGGTAATTAAGGGTAAATATAAGATTATATAATTACCATAACCCCACCCAAAATCCTAGTGGATGACTAAAAGTCGACCCATATCACCTAAGGGTCGGATTAGATTCATTTAATGGACTTTTTTCCATGAAAATAATTTAATTATTATTAAAACCAAAGAATGTGACAACATGTCACTTTCTTAACTCTTATAAGTATAATAATTTTTATTTGGTGATAAACATAATGAAACTTCAAACATGAATAGTATCCTGAAAGATAATAAAATTATATACTTCATAGGAATTTATTTAGAATTTTTAGGGATTAAATAATTATCATTAATTATGACACAATAGTGATGTTGAAATTATTTTATTAATTAAAATATCAAATAAATTGTTTTAAAAATATTAAAATAAATATTATATGAACTATTTAATGTACTACACTAATTTTATAGATACATATGAAATTTTATGAATCTATTAAAGCTTTTAGTTTGAACATATATTCTGTATATATTTTCTTTATATTCAAATAAATGAATAGTGTCAAAATTGACACTATTGTTATTTTATAAAAATAACATATTATAAAATTGTTTAAAAATCACAAAAATATTTAGAAATTATAAATTAAAATTTATATGGTCGACAATGTCATAACGTTTCAAATTATGGAAAATTCACAACACATATGTAATTATTTATAATAATTGAAAATTTAGAATATTATTACCACAAATAAAATAAAATTGATAAATAAGGATAAATTAAGTTGATAATGTTTATAATAAATTACTAACATGTCTAAATTTTATTGGTTGATGATATTACAACCCTATATCAGCTAATATTATGATATGAGTTATTTTTGAATTTTGTAAGTGGGGTTGGGATTTAATATAAACTAATATTTCTTATATTTCCAAAGGTGCCCCTCTCCTCCCTTATAAAAGGGAACCTCCTCCCTCTCTTCCTCACACCAATTTGAGCCTTCAAGCTCGGCCAAACCCTACCCATTTCACTTCCCCACTTCCTTAGAAACCTACTAGTGGTACTGGTCTTATCAAAAGACCAACTCTGGTGCCTTAAGAGAATGTTTAAAGGAGGCACTTCGAGAAAGAGGTAATACCTTCTACCATTTTCTTCAAGTTCCATTCTTCTTCTACTCCCTCTTCTTTAGTTGTTTCATTATGAGGTAATAACATATGTATCACTCATATACTGATATGTTATTATAAATATGAAACAACCCTATTTCACCTCTTATCCATCCTACGGAAAACGAAATCACCACGCGTGCGTACGTACGGAATACCGTCTCCATGTCATGGTGTAATCTATTTTCCACCACCACCTTACTTGGATGGGTATAAGGGTGAAAGTAATGAATATATATGATTATTTTAAAGTGGTATTTATTATGAAATAGCATACATACACTCTAATAGAATTCCACGATCATGGGAACGATATCATCGCTCGTGTGTACGTACGGAATACCGTATCCACGATATGATGTGATTCGTTCTACATGATCTTCATTGCATAATGATTATATAAATGAATTTAATGAATGAATATGATATATATTACACTAATACCATTTTGGAAATGAGGTATCTATAACCTAAAGAGAAGAATAAGAATTTATTCGACAAACACGCATAAGAACAAAAAGTAATAAACACCTGAATAACAAGTAGTAATGAAATATTACTAATAATAAGCTTGGAATATAACCATATATGATATCATAACAATAAGTATGATTCTGGAATAAGTCAATAACTTTATTTAAATCATTATACAGTAGGTTCAGAAACTTACGAAGCAAATCGGACCTAAGGTAAGGGAAATATCACAATCTCATTTTTATCCGAGATTGTTTATACAATGAAATTTACTGGGGTGCATTTTAGAATCCACATCAATGTTTCCTCAATATGTAATATTTACATCATTCTGCAATAGTTTATATCCAATTTTACCCTTCGTTGAGTTTTTAGTAAAATATATGAAAGGAATCTTTTGTCGTTTTTCATACGAGGTACTTTTTGACTTTTCCGACAAAAGTACGAGAAGAATGTTTTTTTAACTTATACGGCATGAATGGATTTTTAAAACATTATTTACAAGAATCTTCCCTTACAAGTTTTCAAGTTTATTTTTAATCAACTTCTTTTAGTTTAGAATTGTATGACATGTTAAGAAATGAACAATGTTTTTGAAGTAGAAAGGATATTTTCCTCAAGAATGGAGTTCAAGAATTTTATCAAAATTATTTTCCATATTAGATAATAAAGGGTTCTGTTTCTATCCCTATTATTACATTGATTTGATTATGTTGTGATGGAATTATTTTTTATGAATTCCTTTATCTTATATGAGTTGTTTTATGATGTCACGATGTTTAAGATTCCCATTTTTATTACATGGGTTATGCTATGATGTATGGTTTATGATTTTGTGGCACACATAAGAATGGTATCATTATGAGATGGGTGGGACCTATATCTCCCTCAAATTCATTGGGTAAAGATTTTATATCTCATGAGATAGACATGGCTGGAACGGCAGGTTATATCGGTTCAGTGAAACAGGACTGAAACGAGGAGTGAACTCAGTTCAGAAATGGACTTTGTCCACTAAGATAGTCTTGGAAATGAGTCTTCACTAATAAGAAATGATTCTCTATGATTATGTGTGTATTCCACAAAGTTTCATGTTTTAAGTTATGATTATTGGGATTTCATTTCACTACTATGATTTATCCCATGTTATGAAATTATGCTCTCTTTTGCAGGTTAATATTTCCAAAATGTTATGTTCTTATGAATATGATGTGATTGATATTTCTTTTGTTTACCCTTACTAAACATTTGGGCTCACCCTTTTGTATGTTTTCTTTCCCCAGGTTAGGAAGAAGCTTATTAATTATGATATGCCAAAAGGAACTATAGATATGATGAAATAAATGGGAGACCGTGTAGACGTTATATGAACCAGTTGTTTATGTTTCCCAGTTTTGAAAGACATTATACCTATATGGTCCTTTCATGGTTTTGTTATATGTTGTAATATGTACGCTTCAATTTTGAAGTAATAACAATGTTTGTAAAGTATGGTTCATTATAGTTGGTATCAGAGGAAAGGTATAGTCAACCTTTGGAAACTAGGATGTGAAAGCCTTAGTAAGAACCCTAAGGAAAAGTCTAAGCATAGAACACAATTTTAGTGTTTTATAAATGAACATGAATAACCTTGGATAAGACCTTAAGTGTGAAATTTTATTCTTTATTATGTGGTTTTCCTATTATAATTAGTGTTGCTCACACTATTCTTCTTGGTTTTAGTCAATGGCTGGAACCCGAAGGAACTGTGTTAATGCAGAATGCGACGGGAAATGCAATGATTGTCCCCCTGAGCAACCAAACATTATAGGAGATGGAATGATAAATCTTGTATCCATGATCACACAACTTTCACAAGCTATGAATCATGCATGACTTCCAAACGAGGAAAGGAAGGAGCAACATTCGGTTGAATCCTTCACGAGGCAACGTCCACCTTCTTTCAGCGGGTCTACTGATCCATTAGTTGCTGAACAATGGATTAGTACCACTGAAAAGATATTTTTAGTTCTTCAATGTTCTGAACATGATAAATTCATCCTAGCATTGTATCATTTGGAAGGATATGCGGATCAATTGTGGAATCTTATAAAGAATACGAGGCAAAGGGATGAAATTGAGTCCATGGAATGGGACGAGTTCAAGAACTTATATTTCAATAAGTACTTCCCTCGTATTCTCTGAGAAAAGATGGAGAAAGAGTTTCTTGAACTGAAGCAAAAGGATGATGAATCTATTGGTACCTATGAAGAAAATTTTACAAGACTTGCAAGGTATGATTTTGGTATTATTATCCAACCTGAGAGTAAGATCGATCAATTCTTTAGTGTATTAAAACCACATCTTCGAAGGGCGTTAGCCATAAGGGACTTCAATAGATACGAGGAAATCGTTCGATGTGCTCTCAAAGTCGATATGGAGATTGTAGTAACCCATCCATCATATGGGTTTGATAAGAAGAGGAAAATGGAATTCAAAGGAAAATCTAAAGAGCACACTAAAAAGAAGATGAGCTTTCCCTTATGCTCAATGTGTGGAAATAAACACGGGGGGAGCTTTCTTAAAGGGACAAGTAAATGTTTCAAATGTGGAAAAGAAGTTCATCGGGCCTTTGAATGCCGCAATGATGGGAAGAAGATGTCTAATGATGCAAACAAAGGAAGGGACACACAGAATGAACCTACTACACTTCAATGTTTCAAGTTCAATGAGATGGGGCATTATGCCAATAAATGCCCTAATCCAAGGGTTGTTGATGATGATCGACATCAACAAAATCTTAAGGCTAAAGACAAAGGAATGTCACATGCAACTTCTATCAGCGATGTGGAGTACAATAATGATGTGGTGAAAGGTACACTTACCATCCACTCTAAAGTAGAAAATGTTTTATTTGATTCTGGATCCACCCACACTTTTATTTCTGAAGGTTTTTCTAAGGTTATCACCGTTTTAACTCAACAATTCGATGTTGAGTTTTCTATGACAACACCTAATGGCACAACAGTCGCATAAAAAGTTTATAATTCTTCCCCGATTGAAGTTGTGGGAAAGTGCTTCCTGCAAATATTGTGATCTTTCATATAGTGGAATTTGATGCGATTCTTGGCATGGATTGGCTTTCTTTATATGGAGCTCATATCAATTTCCAAATAATATAAGTCACATTTCATATTCCAGATCAATCTATGATCGTCTATCGATGCAAGGATGAACATAACCTTCCAGTGGAAATTTCTTCCATCTTATGGGTCTTGATTCTACTTAGTGAAGGTTATTTATCTCAAATGGTTGGTGAGAAACTCACAATTAAGAATATTCCCATTTTACGGGAGTTTGATGATGTCTTTCCAGAGGAATTGTCGGGTCTTCCACCAAATCGTGAAGTTGAGTTTTCAATAGAACTCGTACCGGGTGCTTTGCCTATTTCAAAGACACCTTGTAGAATGGCCCCAATTGAGTTGCAGGAATTGAAGAAGAAACTCCAAGAGAATCTTGATAAGGGATTCATACGCCCTAGTGCATCACCTTGGGGAGCACCTGTTCATATTTGTTAAAAAGAAAGATGGATCAATGAGACTCTACATTTATTATCGAGAACTTAACAAGATCACTATCAAGAACAAATATCCTCTCCCACGCATTGATAACCTATTTGACCAACTATGCGGTGCTCAATACCTTTACAAGATTGATCTTCGTTTAGGGTATCATCAATTAAGGGTCAAAAGAGAGTATATACCAAAGACGGCTTTACGTAAAAGGTATGGACAATATGAATTTATAGTGATGCCATTTGGTCTTACTAATTCCACTGCTATCTTCATAGATCTGATGAATAGAGTCTTTAGAGACTACCTTGATCAATTTTGGTAGTCTATATAGACGATATTCTTGTCTATTCAAAGAGCAAGGAAGAACATGAAGATCACTTGAAAATTATATTGAAGACCCTGAGAAAGGAGAATCTTTATGAAAAATTTACCAAGTGTGGATTTTGGCTTCAAAAAGTTGCATTTTTGGGTCACATAATCTCAAAAGAGGGGATATCTGTGGATCCAGCAAAAACAAAGGTTATCGAAAGATGGTCGACACCAAAAACAATAACTGAGATATGAAGTTTTCTTGGTTTGGCAGGATATTATCGACATTTTGTGAAATATTTTTCACGATTATCTAATCCACTCACCAGGTTGAATCGAAAAGGAGTTAAGTTCGTGTGGACGGACGAATGTGAAGAGAATTTCAAGGAGTTGAAAAGAAGGTTATCCAGTGCACCTGTACTCACACTTCCTTGTAGTGGAGAAAGGTTTGTGATCTACAGTGATGCATCCAAGAAGGGACTGGGATGTGTTCTCATGCAAAATGATATGGTGATAGCTTATGCCTCACGACGGTTGAAAATCCATGAGCAAAATTATCCAACTCGTGATTTGAGTTAACTGCGGTAATCATTGCATTAAAGATTTGGAGGCATTACCTTTATGGTGAAAGGTGTGATATTTATACTGATCATAAAAGTTTAAAGTATATTTTCACATAAAAGGAGCTGAATATGAATCAAAGTAGATGGTTGGAGCTGATTAAGGATTACGACTGCTCAATTCATTACCACCCTGGGAAAGCAAACAAGGTGGCATATGCATTAAGTCAACAAGACCATGCCAGCTTATCCATGATGAGGATCAAAAAAGATCCAATATTTATGGATTTACAAAGGATGGATCTTGGAATTATAATGGAAGGGGGAAAATCGTATCTTTCTCAAATGAATGTTCAACCATCTATACATGTGAAGAAAAAAGAGTCACAGAAAGGAGATGTAGAGTTACAAAAGAAGGTGAAAATGTTCCTGAATTCAACCTTGATTGTGATGGGATAATAAAGTTTAGGAATCAGGTTTTTGTTCCTCCCATCCCCGAATTAAAGAAGGAACTTCTAGATGAGGCTCGTAGTTCTTCATTCTCTATTCATTCTGGAAGCACGAAGATGTATAGGGACCTGAAATAGTAATTCTGGTGGGATGGCATGAAAAGAGATGTTGCTGAATATGTCTCTCGATGCTTGGTTTGTCAGCCAGTTAAAGCTGAGAGACAGAAGTATAAGGGGATGTTACAACCATTACCCATACCCGAATGGAAGTGGGAAAACATCACTATGGACTTTGTCACAGGTCTTCCTAAAACATCCAAAGGCAATAATTCTATCTGGGTCATAGTTGATCGTCTTACAAAGTCTGCACACTTCATTGCTATTAGAGAGTATTTCTCTCTGGATCAACTTTCCAGGATATATGTAAAGGAAGTGGTAAGATTGCATGGAGTACCACTTTTTATTATATCTGATTGGGATCTGAGATTTACCTCGAAGTTCTGGCGAAGTCTTTAGCATACTTTGGATACAGAGTTGAGTTTCAGCACTGCTTATCATCCTCAGACATACGGTTAGTCTGAGAGAACAATTCAAACTCTAGAAGATATGCAAAGAGCTTGCTCTATGGATTGCAAAGGTTGTTGGGATCAACACATACCTTTGGAGGAATTTTCTTTTAATAATAGCTTTCACTCCAGTATTCAGATGGCTCCTTATGAAGCTCTCTATGGAATGAAATGCAGGACTCCAACTTGTTGGGACGAAGTTAGGGAAAGAAAGCTATTAAGACCTGATCTTCTTGATGAAATGGCAGAAAAGTTCAGATCTATTCAACAACACATAAGATCAGCTCAGGGTCGATAGAAAAGTTATGTCGACAACCGAAGAAAAGACCTAGAGTTTGAAGTGGGTGATAAAGTGTTCTTACGGATATCTCCCTGGAAGAGGGTCATGATATTTGGAAAGAAGGGGAAGTTGACCCCTAGATATATCGGTCCTTTCGAAATACTAGATCGTGTTGTGAATGTAGCTTACCGATTGGCGCTTCCACCAAATCTCTCTCAAGTACACGATGTGTTCCACGTATCTCTCCTGAGAAAGTTCATACCTGATCCTTCAAATATACTCAGCTCATAAGTTGTACCGCTGGAGAAATATCTTTCTTATTAATAACAACTGATAGAGATTCTGGATCGTAGCGAAAATTTCCTACGAAACAAGACAACTCGCTTGGTGAAAGTTTTATGGGGGGAACCACCAATTAGAAGAATCTACATGGGAGCTTGAGGATATGATGAGGGAGAGGTATCCTCATCTGTTTGTTACAAAGTGATGAATTTCGAGGGTGAAATTCATTTTAAGGGGGGTAGAATGTAACACCCGAGACTTTTATGAGAAATGTTTTGTTTTTATGTTATATAAATCATCAAAGGAATATTTCACTACACACAACACTAGCTTGGCTTTCATTACACGCAATTGTGGCCTTCCTCGATCGGTTGCGTCATACGCAATACCGAGTTTCACTAAACAACTATATGCTATTAAAATATTATTAAAACTGGCCGTTATGAATAGTACTAACTTGTCACGAACCAGCCCGAGTCGACCCTGAACCGGTCACCCAGGCCCGCCTGCGATAAGTCCCAAGAAGCATTCCCGATCCTCGCGGGATGGTGACAAGCACCAAGGGCATCAATAGATTACACAAGGGAACAATTTCTCCCATATATAAACAATCAAACAAATAGTGGAAATAAACGGACAGCCCAAAATGAATTTATATAAAAATTGAACTAAATATTATTTGTACAAGAAAATAAAATTAGAACAAAACCAACAACTCAACTGAACAATCCTGATGAACAAATAACTCCATGTGACACTTCTGGTCACTCTCCAACACAATGATAAATGTCTCCCAAGGTGATCGAACTAAATATGAAACCTGCACAAGGGCTAAAAAGATGAAGACTATAGGCGTGAGTATTAAAACTCCGTAGGTTAGCCCGATATTCTATTCCCAATGCACATTCCTTTAAAATAACAGAAACATCAATTTATAGTTTTAAATTCATGATTTTAATGAATTTTTTTCAAATGAGGTTCCATGCTATAATAATTATCAGACAAAAACATGCATGTTTAATAAACAAAAATGCAAGTAACAATTCTTTTCAAAGAGGTGAAACTTCAAAATGAAAATAGTTTTCAAGAGGGCTAATTTAAAGAATTTTAACATTAAAATAAATAACACATACTACTGAATTTACCAACCAAACACACCGTATGCCGACGGTGAGTACAAAATAGCCAATGAGCAGTAGTTACGGGAACACCCCTAGGGACTAGTTAGTTGTGAGCCCCAGGTACCTCGTATCTCGGTGAAAGTAACCATAATAAATATCTGTTATCATGCATGAGCCACTAGTAGGGAACATACCCATAACCTATTGGTCCCCAATCATCATCATCATCATATTTTAGTTAGTGTTGTCATCTTTAAACTTGCTACGTGAAACAGAGGCCAACCCCCACAGAATCACTAGCATACTAGTACACGTCTGCCCACCTAGATACCCGGGATTACCTTTAGTGCTCAATCGAGTTGCACATATTATCAAATAAACATTTCATTTCCACATTCCATTCCAAAACCATAAAAACACAAACAGCCCATAATCTTTATTCACATTTCTTACACAAATCAACAAACCGCTAAATATTTTGGTAAAATAATTTCATGAAGTGTATTGAGGCTTTGTACATAAAACTCTTTCAAAGTCACCCTTTCAATTATAAACACACATCAAAACCATACCAAATAATATTTGGCAGCCCAATAAACATTTAATAAATTCATTTAATGGACCATAAAACAATCCCAATTGCACAACTTGTTATATACAAGTAAAACACTCCTTTATTTCTAGGAAATGCCAAACGTGCCTTTAAACATTTTCTCAAAACTAACCTTTGAGGAAGGTATGCATTTTAATTTTAATAAGGATATATATAAACACCATTTACAGAAGAAAACCACATTCATAAATCTCTTATAATACTCAGGTTACATATTCAAAACACAACCATTTTCATAAAGATGTGAAACAGTCCATTTTTGGGCAACTCGGGCCAAAATATGTTGTAAATCAAAACCCACTTGATTGAAAAACAAATACAAATAGGAAATCCATATAAGTGTCCAAAAATACCATTTATCATTCTTCCAATTCCTTTATAAAACCAAACAAATAACTTTTAAATCACACATCACACATAAAAGCCAACCGGGCAATTTACCGAACACAAGACATGCCCTTCTTAAACAAAACAATTTATTTTAAGTACATGAAAAGGAATAAAACAAAAATTGAAATCCATATTTTCATTCAATATACTGTAACATGTTAAAAATACCATAAACCAGATTATAAACCTCACAAAATATTTTCAATAGATAACGGAACATTTAAACAAACACTTGTTGAGCACTTTCATGGAGAAACAACACTACCTTTCACAAAACAATGATTAAACAACCACTTTGGACACCAAGAAAATTATAAAAAGGATTAAAAACAATAATGAACATTTATATCAGTTTAGGAAAATATTAAAATGATGAAAGTTGAATGATAAAGGCATGTGAAAAGGATATCCTACCTCAAATCTTTGGCGTAATTGAAACGCACACCCAAAATCACCTGACGTGGGTTTATAAACCATAAAACTATAAAGATAAGACCTAAACAAACAGAAACCCCATAAAAAAACATTTTATAACAAAACCATAGGTCGATCATGACTAGGGTACAATATAAAACCAAGAAATAATGAACGGAGGGGGAAGAGGAAGAAGAAAGGAGAAGGAATCTCACCTTTCATCTTAGAAAACTCTTCGTCTTCCATTAGATATGAAGCCCTAGAGAAAAGGTAATGGATTGAAAATTCTTGGAGAGACTCCTAACGTTAGGACGAACTCGGGAAATAGGATTGGTGGCTAAAATAGTATTAATTGATTGATTTATGAATGATAAAAGTTACCTTGGAAATTCTGGCCGATTTGAGGTTTCCTGAGAAGTTTTGCCCTAATCCGTGACCCACATGAGTTCCAAAGAGGTAAAATCGATTATGTGGGTTAGTCTAGGATTATTGGATTCGAGGGAGAGGTGGAATCACCGAAAAATAGTAAATATTGAAAAATATATAAATGAAACGACTTATTTTGTTAAAACAGGAAATGGGCCCATGAGCTGGACCAATACCTAAATAAGTAACCCAAATTCACCCAGCTTATGAATTTATAATGGGTCAAAAAGGATAAATAAATTTTAATATATCAGTATAGGACAAGTGGAAATTTTAATGGGTGAAAAAGTAATAAAAAAAAAGAGTTATAAAAGAATCAAATTCAGTTTTTAAAACTGGGAATGAGCTCACGGTTGGCCCAAATCATGAAGTAACCACCCTTTCTTCAAAAACTCCTAAACAAGAAATGGGGATCCCAAATTATGGTGGTTATACATATATGAAAATTCAAAACTTATGATTCATCTCATCAAATACCTATGAAAAGGATCGGGATTTCTAATGGGCCGAATCAATACAAAGACAGAAAAAAACCGTGTGTGACAATTCTCCCCACTATTAAAGATTTCCACCCCAGAAAAGCCATAACACTTTCCGGATGAAAAATAACAACACAAATGGATTACAGAATGTACTCCCCATCATTAAGAATCAACTAGCACAAGAAATTTCTTAGGAAGAAAATCTAGGAGACCCATGGTGGGTCTCCCCACCATTGGAAACCAACTAGCAATGAATAGACAAGAATTGAACATGAGCTAGAGTTGGGACTCACTCACACAACCCAAAAAACCCTCCTAAAAAACCTACTATACCAAGTTAATAGAGTTACAACATGAACATATAAACCACCCACTCCCGAATGGAGGGGAAAATAACTTTGTCGACACATTCAGCACAATTCTGGATCCCCGCCACTTGGGGATGGGAGGGAAGGGGACCCAATAATTTGGCCACTGAAACAACAAAAGAAACAAAGAAACTACCCAAAAATATCCCCCTATGAATAGGTAACACCAAGACTGCACCTTATTTTTACAGGTGGTCTACACAGGGACATTATTGGAAAACCCACATCCATGAAGGAATAACCATAGACACTGTGTGAGGGGTTAAGTCCACCACGCTTGTTGCGACAAAGGGAAATTCATAGAAATGAAGAACCAAAACATTGACATAGAAAATAACATAACAAAACAGAGGAGTAAGGATCCTAATCGAGCACTTCACACCTCTGTCGATTTTCTGACTGCGTGAAAAGCTTTACTCCGAGGCCTATGGCTGGAGCCCTGATTCTTGAAGCATTTGTTGCACCACAGTCTGGTGATAAGGCTCACACCACTCAAAAAAACCACACTTGATCACCAAACAAAAACCTTCATCTAAATAGGAACTCATAGATACATATCAAAATTCTATCTCACTCCAAATGAGGGGCAGAATGGACAAGGAATACGATGAAACACATCAACATCTCTGAACACAACTGCTCTGTCCAAAAGAATTTTCATGACCTAGAAGCACTTTTAATAGATCCCAAACAGCTCTCTATTCCAACAAACAGGTTTAGGCATCATCAAAAGAGGTGGATTTATAATTTGAACGGAATCCTTAGGTTGATCAGCAGGAAATATTTCCAATGCAGAACTATCCATGGCCACATCACAACATCAAACACATTTTTAGAAACCCAATGAAAATTACTCCAAAACCGAGCCACCAACAAGATCTCATCACTAGATAAAACAAGAGTATGAATTCTAGATCACGTGGAAGCTAACCAAATAAACAACTCTTCTAAGACATATAAAAATCAAGCCACATAACAATTGGTTTTAAAAAAAGGCCACAATTTTCAGCTCAAAATTTTTTTGAAAAATCAAACTAACTTGGTGGGTTTCCACATTCACCAATGGTGTTTCATCAAGTATCACCCACATGCACATTTCCATGCGACCCCTGGCACCCAACCACCATAGCATATAGGCCATACATCCAGATATAAATAAAACAATGCATGTGAGCACCCATGAAAACAGAAAAGGCTAAAATTAAACATCATAATTCAAAAAAAAATTACCTTCAAAAGGAACACCAACCACCTAGTCAAAATATATTTTCATGTTTCACAAAAAAAACCACAATTAATTAAGAACCATTTTCTTAAAAACCTACCCCTTTTAATTTTTAAAAACTCTCTAAATAACCAAGCCACTCCAAACAACCCCTTCCCATTTTTTTAAAAAATAAATTCAGCAAGGTATATTTTCATAATCCGATGTCCATTGAGACCAATACCGTTTGTAGTAAAACACCAACTGATCAAAACCAATTGACAAAACTAATTTATCCAATTCAAATACTTTTTAACATCCTAAAATACCCCATTTAAAAAAAGATCTAGAATCACTTTAAAATGATTCACAATTTCAAAACATTTTATTTCAACAAACCACAAGTTTAGATTATGGATAATCCAATCCCTTTAAATAATTTCTGCCTCCCTCTGTTTTTTTTCAAAAACACAACCTTCCAAAACCATTATTATATATAATTATTGAAAACCCCCTTTTTCACTTTTGAAAATCTAATCCTTACATTAAAACCCATTTCCACAATTCTCACACAAGGATTTTAAAAACAAAAATTCAGAATTCATGAAAGGTTCAAGAGACCCAAAAAAAGGGAACTAGTGTCGGTGGGTGACTTGACCATATGGTTGGCGGCCATATGCCAAACACAACACCAACACAGAGAGACATATTAGGACCATTCCCCAGCTCCACATGGATTACCAGGCCCTGTGAGCTCATGAAGGCCATTGGTCAGACTCCCCTTGTCATATCTGAACACCAACAAATCAACCAGAACAATGGACACTAATAAAACTAGACTTAGCATAGAAACCTAAGGATTAAAACAAGAAAGAGTTCGCGAAGCTCTTCTTGCACTTACCCCTCAAGTACCAACAATCCTAATCCATCTACCTTGACATCCCCAAAATAACAAGGGCGCTCTAAAAAGAAAGGTCCGCTAATATCCGACCTCCTCTGATACCATTTTGTCACGAACCAGCCCGAGTCGACCCTAAACCGGTCACCTAGGCCAGCCCGCGACAAGTCCCGAGAGGCGTTCCCGATCCTCCCGGGATGGTGACAAGCACCAAGGGCATCAATAGAGTACACAAGGGAACGATTTCCCCCATATATAAACTATAAAACAAACAGCAGAAATAAACGGACAGCCCAAAATGAATTTATATAAAAATTGAACTAAATATTATTTGCACAAGAAACTAAAATTAGAACAAAACCAACAACTCAACTGAACAATACCGATGAACAACTAACTCTATGTGACACTTCTGTTCACTCTCCAACATAATGATAAAATGTCACCCAAGGTGATCGAACTAAAGATGAAACCTGTACAAGGGATAAAAAAAGAAGAAGACTATAGGCGTGAGTATTAAAACTCAGTAGGTTAGCCCGATATTCTATTCCCAATGAAGATTCCTTTAAAATAAAAGAAACATCAATTTATAGTTTTAAATTCAATATTCTAAATTATTTTTTTCAAATGTGGTTCCATGCTATAATAATTATCAGACAAAAACATGCTTGTTTAATAACAAAAATGCATGTAGAAATTCTTTTTAAAGAGGTGAAACTTCAAAATGAAAATAGTTTTCAAGAGGGCTAATTAAAATAATTTTAACATTAAAATAAATAACACATACTACTGAATTTACCAACCAAACACACCGTATTCCGACTGTGAGTACAAAATATCCAATGAGCACTAGTTACAGGAACACCCCTAGGCACTAGTTAGTTGTGAGCCACAGGTACCTTGTATCTCGGTGAAAGTAACCATAATAAATATCTATTCTCATGCACCAGCCACTAGTAGAGAACATACCCATAACCTAGTGGTCCCCAATCATCATCATCATCATTGTTTAGTTAGTGTTGTCATCGTCAAACTTGCTACATGAAATAGAGGCCAACCCCCACAGAATCAGTAGCATACTAGTACACGTCCGCCCACCTAGATACCCGGGATTCCCATTAGTGCTCAATCAAGTTACATATATTATCAAATACACATTTCATTTCCACATTCCATTCCAAAACCATAAAAACACAAACAGCCCATAATATTTATTCACATTTCTTACACTAATCAACAAACCGCTAAATATTTGGGTAAAATAATTTCATAATGTGTATTGAGGCTTTGCACATAAAACTCTTTCAAAATCACTCTTTCAATTATAAACACACAACAAAACCATACCAAATAATATTTTTCAGCCCAATAAACATTTAATAAATTCATTTAATGGACCATAAAACAATCTCAATTGCACAACTTGTTATATACAAGTAAAACACTCCTTCATTTCTAGGAAATGCCAAACGGGCCTTTAAAGATTTTCTCAAAACTAACCTTTGAGGAAGGTATGCATTTTAATTTTATTAAGGATATGTATAAACACCATTTACAGAAGAAAACCACATTCATAAATCTATTATAATACTCAGGTTACATATTCAAAACACAACCATTTTCATAAAGATGTGAAACCGTCCATTTTTGGGCAACTCGGGCCAAAATATGTTGTAAATCAAAACCCACTTGATTGTAAAAACAAACACAAATAGGAAATCCATATAAGTTCCCAAAAATACCATTTATAATTCTTCCAATTCCTTTATAAAACCAAACAAATAACTTTTAAATCACACATCACACATAAAATCCAACCGGGCAATTTACCGAACACATGACATGCCCTTTTTAAACAAAATAATTTATTTTAAGTACATGGAAAGTAATAAAACACCAATTGAAATCCATATTTTCATTCAAGATACTGTAACATGTTAAAAATACCATAAACCATATTATAATTCTCAAAAAATATTTTCAAAAGATAATGGAACATTTAAACAAACACTTGTTGAGCACTTTCATGGCAAAACAACACTACCTTTCACAAAACAATGATTAAACAACCACTTTGGACACCAAGAAAATTATCCAAAGGCTTAAAAACAATAATAAAGATTTATATCAGTTTAGGAAAATATTAAAATGATGGAACTTGAATGATAAAGGCATGTTCAAGGGATATCCTACATAAAAGCTTTGGCGTAATTGAAATGCACACCCGAAATCACCCGCCACGGGTTTATAAACCATAAAACTATAAAGATCAGACCGAAACAAACAGAAACCCCATAAAAAACATTTTATAACAAAAACTTAGGTCGATCAAGACTAGGGTACAATATAAAACCAAGAAATAATGAATGGAGGGGGAAGAGGAAGAAGAAAGGAGAAGGAATCTCACCTTTCATCCTAGAAAACTCTTTGTCTTCCATTAGATATGAAGCCCTAGAGAAAAGGGAATGGATTGAAAGTTCTTGGAGAGACTCCTAAGGTCTGGACTAACCAGGGGAAGAAGATTGGTGGCTAAAATAGTACGAATTGATTGATTTATAAATGATAAATTTACCTTGGAAATTCTGGGAGATTTGAGGTTTCCTGAGAATATTCACCCTACTCTGCGACACAAATGAGCTCAAAAGAGGTAAAATCGATTATGAGGGTTAGGATAGGGTTATTGGCTTCGAGGGGGAGGTGGAATCACCGAAAAATAGTAAAAATTGAAAAAGATATAAATGAAACGACTTATTTGTTTTAAAATAGGAAATGGGCCCATGGGCTGGCCCAATACCTAAATAAGTAACCCAAATTTACCCGGATTATGAATTTCTAATGGGTCCAAAAGGAAATATAAATTTTAATATATAAGTATAGGACAAGTTAGAAGTTGAATGGGTGAAAATGGATGAAAAACAAAAGAGTTATAAAAGAAATAAATACATTTTTTAAAACTGGGAATGGGCTCACGGTTGGCCCAAACCATGAAGTAACCACCCTTTCTTCAAAAACTCCTAAACAAGCAATTGGGATCCCAAATTATGGTGGTTAGATATATATGAAACTTCAAAACTCAAGATTCATCTCATCAAATACCCATGAAAAGGATCGGGATTTCTAATGGGCTGGATCAATACAAAAAATGAAAAAAACACCGTGTGTGACATAACTGAATTTTGAATTTTATAACATTTTAATTCAACATATACATTTTCTAGAATGATGTATAAAAGCAAAATCAGTTTTTTTTTATAAAAGAAATATTTTTCAAAAAATACAGTTTTTCCGCCTTTTGATGGCGCACCCACATTAAATCTAGTTTTTGACATGTTTATAATTTCAATTTGACAAAATAAAATTCTTCTTTTGAATCAGGGTATAAAAATTTACTTTGGATAAATTTTTGATATTTTTCTGATAACTTTCATATTTTGATGAATAGTAAAAATATGCTAATTTTTAATTAAAAACAAATTTTTTCATTGAGATAATTTATATGGATAAATTATAATATTGAATGGTTTTAAAGTATAAAGAGAATATATTTTTACCATTTAATATAATTTATGTCATTATCATAAATTTCACATTGAATTCATAGGTAAAAACATTTCAATCTTTGGCAATGTTTTATATTCTAAAACCATTTTTCTTAACAACGAGATTTATTTTAAATTAATTACTGCAACTTATATGTTTTGAATTTTGATAAATGGATTCCATATTCAGAATCATAGGGTCCAAATTATATAAATTTACTACTTTTTATTTTTGGGCATTATGAATAGTAACTACGGTAAATTTTATTTATCATAGTTAAAGGTAAATCGGGTAATTAAGGGTAAATATAAGATTATAAAATTACCCAAACACCTGAAAAAATCCTATTGGATGACAAAAAGTGGACCCATATCACCTACGGGTCAGATTAGATTCATTTAATGGACTTTTTTCCATGAAAATAATTTTATTATTATTAAAACCATAGAATGTGAAAACATGTCACTTTCGTAAATTTTATAAGTATAATAATTTTAATTTTGTAATAAACATAATAAAACTTCGAACATGAATATTCTATAGAAATATAATAGAATTATCTACATCATATGAATTTATTTATAATTTTTAGGGATTAAATAATTATCATTAATTATGACACAATAGTTATGTTGAAATTATTTTATTAAATAAAATATCAATTAAATTGTTTTAAAAATATTAAAATAAATAGTATATGAACTATTTAATGTGATAAAATAATTTCCTAGATACATATGACATTTTATGAATCTATTAAAGCTTTTATTTTGAACATATCTTCTGTATATATTTTCTTTAAATTCAAATAAATGAATAGTGTCACAATTGACACTATTGTTATTTTATAAAAATAACATATTATAAAATTGTTTAAAAATCCCAAAAATATTTAAAAATTATAAATTAAAATTTATATGGTCTAAAATGTCATATAGTTTCAAATTATGGAAAATTTAAAACACATATGTAATTATTTATAATAATTTAAAATTTAGAATATTATTACCACAAATAAAATTAAATTCATAAATAAAGATAAATCAAGTTTATAATGTTTAAAATAAATTCCTAACATGTCTAAATTTTATTTTTTGATTATATTACTACCCTATCTCATATAAGATATGGATATGAGTCATTTTGGAAGTTTTTTAGTGGGGTTGTGATTTAATATAAACTAATATTTATTATATTTCCAAAGGTGCCCCTCTCCTCCCATATAAATGGGCACCTCCTCCATCTCTTCCTCACACCAATTTGAGCCTTCAAGATCGGCCAAACCCTGCCCATTTCACTTCCCCACTTCCTTATAAACCTACTAGAGGTACTGGTCTTATCAAAACACCAACTCTAGTGCCATAAGAGAATGTTTAAAGGAGGCACTTCGAGAAAGAGGTAATACCTTCTACCTTTTTCTTCAAGTTCCATTCTTCTTATACTACCTCTTCTTTAGTTGTTTCATTATGAGGTAATAACATCAGTATCACTCATATACTGTTATGTTATTATAAATATGAAACAACCCTATTTCACCTCTTATCCATCCTATGGAAAACGTAATCACCGCGAGTGCGTACGTACAGAATACCGTCTCCACGCGGTCGTGTAATCTATTTTCCACCACCACCTTACTTGGATGGGTATAAGGGTGAAAGTAATGAATATATATGATTATTTTAAAGTGTTATTGATTATGAAATAGTATACATACACTCCAATACAATTCCACGATCATGGGAACGATATCATCGCTCGTGCGTACGTACGGAATACCGTCTCCACGATATGATGTGATTCGTTCTACATGATCTGAATTGCATAATTATTATATAAATGAATTTAATGAATTAATATGATATATATTACACTAATAAAATTCTGGAAATGAGGTTTCTATAACCTAAAGAGACGAATAAGAATTTATTCGACAAACACGCATAAGAACAAAAAGTAATAAACACCCGAATAACAAGTAGTATTGAAATATTACTAATAAAAAGCTAATAAAATGACCATATATGATATCATAACAATAATTATGATTTTTTAATATTTCAATAACATTATTTAAATAATTATACAGGAGGTTCGGACACTTAGGAAGAAAATCAGACCTAAGGTAAGGGAAATATCACAATCTCATTTTTATCCAAGATTGTTTATACTTTGGAATTTACTGAGGTGCATTTTATCATCCACATCCATATTTCCACAATATGTAATATTTACATCATTATATAATAGTTTATATCCAATTTTACCCTTCGGTGAGTTTTTAGTAAAAGATATGAAAGGAATCTTTTGTCGTCTTTCGTACGAGGTACTTTTTGACTTTTCTGAAAAAAGTACGAGAAGAATGTTTTTTTAACTTATACAGAATGAATGGATTTTTAAAACATTATTTCCAAGAATAATACCTTACATGTTTTCAAGTTCATTTTTAATCAACTTCTTCTAGTTTATAATTGTATGACATGTTAAGAAAGGAAAAGTGTTTTTGAAGTAGAAAGGATATTTTCCTCAAGAATGGAGTTCAAGCGTTTTATCAAAATTATTTTCCATCTAAGATAATAAAGGGTTGTGTTTCTATCCCTATTATTACATTTATTTGATTATGTTGTGATGGAATTATTTTTATGAATTCCTTTATCTAATATGAGCTGTTTTATGATGTAACGATGTTTAAGATTCCCATTTTTATTACATGGGTTATGCTATGATGTATGATTTAAGATTTTGTGGCACACATAAGAATGGTATCATTATGAGAAAGGTGGGACCTATATCTCCCTCCAATGCATTGGGTAAAGATTTTATATCTCATGATATAGACATGGCTGGAACGGCAGGTTATACCGTTTCAGTGAAACAGGACTGAAACGAGGAGTGAACTCGGTTCAGAAATGGACTTTATTCACTAAGATAGTCTTGGCAACGAGTCTTGACTAATAAGAAATGATTCTATATGATTATGAGTGTATGCCACAAAGTTTTATATTTTAAGTTATGATTATTGGGATTTCATTTCACTACTATGATTTATCCCATGTTATGAAATTATGCTCTCTTTTGCAGGTTAAGATTTCCAAAATGTTATGTTCTTATGAATATGATGTGATTGATATTTCTTTTGTTTACCCTTACTGAGCATTTGAGATCACCCTTTTGTATGTTTTCTTTCCCTAGGCCAGGAAGATTCTTATTAAGTAATATATGCCAAAAGGGACTATAGATATGAGGAAATAAATAGGAGACAGTTTAGACGTTTTATGAACCAGTTGTTTATGATTCCCAGTTTCTAAAGACACTATACCTATACGGTCCTTTCATGATTTTGTGATATGTTTTAATAAGTACCCTTCAATTTTGAAGTAATAAAAATGTGTGTAAAGTAAGGGTCATTATAGTGGTGGTCAAAAAACTGCCAAAATAAACAAAACATTAATCAATAAAAAATTATCAAATGGATCATCCTCATTCCAAAAATAAAAATGTAATATGGTAAAATTTTAAATTATATAATCTCATTAATAAAATTTCATTTAAACTTATGTATTTTTTCCATTTGATATAAAAATACATAATTATACACATATAAACCGACTATGAAACCATGAAACAAATACACCTGAAATAATGAAAATAATGAAATGTTAGTAATGATCGAGTATTAATAAGTTATAAAAGTTTCACATATGTTATTTTAAAAATTAATATGTTATTTTTGTGAATTAATTATATTATTTAAACGCTATTATAAGTGTTTAATGTACGCAAAACAGAAGGGAAGCATGAGATTATGTTTTCTCATCTCAAGTATACTTATGTGAGATATATGTCTTATTCCCCACATATTTATTTTGTGTGGCGTATATACTAGCATTTGATATATTTTATCCTGAATTTTATTATATTCATGGTATTTTAATTTTCATTTGATCATTATTAGTTTTATGGGGCATACAAGTTGATTGATTACAACGCGGCAAGGGATTTCCTAACTTAATTTACATTCATTAGGTTATTCTTATACATCCTTGGTTATTTATCATTAATATTATGAGTAAGATGAATTTTTATTATATTTTGTTCTATTTTATATTTTATTGTGAATTTATATTGGATACAAATAATCAATTCATTTTATTTATTCCATTTTCGTTGATATGATATTTATAAGGGACTTTTACAAATTCTCTTCTAAAAAACATCCCTTAAAACACTCATTTCATTCCTTGTACATTTCTTATAAAATGGATTTAGATTATTTTTTTACTATTCTATTATGATTTTTTAAATTCACTATTACTCATGTTTGAATTTTTACAGAATGGTTTGAATGGGTTTATATTTTTATTTTCCTAAATGAGGATCTTTTTTACTTTTCTAAAAAAATACCGAAGGAATGTTTTTCCAGCTTAAATGGAAAATTGGATTTTAATTCCAACATGGAAATTTAGTTATTTTATTTACCCATTGAAATAATACTAGTAAATATTTGAAAAAAACATTTTCCATTAAATGTTTATTTCTATTTTAAAATAATTGATTTGGAAATGGAAATTTTTTGAAGAATTATTTCAAGTGATCTGTCAAAATTATTTTACATCTAAGGTAATATTATTTTACATTACATATGAATTAATTATTATATTATTCATGTATATTATCTTTATTTTCTTTATATTTTTTTAGGCTTATGAAAGTATACTGTTTATTAAACACATTAGTTTTAATGGGTACTGATATGATAAATTATATATGTTTTTGTGGAATACATATGTATGGTTTTCATTATGTGATGGGTGAGACATATAAGTCCATTAAATTAATTGGGTAATGATTTATATCTCATGAGATAAAAAGGGAAACAAGTCAATAGGAATAATACACTTTTGAAAATAGGTTTTTTTATCTACTATGGGAAAAATTTACCTCTAGACCCACTGTGGGAGACATGTGTGTCCTTATCCACTATGTTGATGGTTTTGGTAATTATCCCTAAAAAATGAAAATGTTTTATTTATTTATTATGGTTACATGATTTTATAAAATGATATTTTGGATTAATATTGATTTATGATGATTTATCACTTTTACATTCTATATTTTATAAATTGAAAATATTTATTCCATGAATCATGTTTATGATCTATAGTATATTTGGTATGAAATTCATATGTTTTTATAATTATCATATTAACATATTGTCATATTATTATTTCATATGATCATTTATTGATATATACTATGTTTATTTTTACTGAGTATCTGAGCTCACCATTTATTTTTTTCCTATAGGGTATAAAGAAATGGATTATGTATGATATTAGAAAAGGGTTCCTGTTATGAAGGAATAAGTGGGAGATGATGCATATGTTTTATAATGAAGCTATTTATGTTTATACATTCCCAAATACAGTAATCCAATTTCATTTTGGTGTGGTTTTGTTATGTTTTGAAATTAATATTCATATATTTATATCTAATATCTCTATATGAAATGAGTGGGTCATTATATTTGGTATTATACAAAGGTTTAGTTAACCATTGGAATCTTGAATGGGATAACAACAATAAGAACCCTAGGGGTATTTCTAAGTTACAATACTATAGTTTTAGTAATGATCACGAATAATCTAGGATTAAACCTATGGTGTCCTTGACTAAAATTTTATATGCACTTTATCTTGATTATATGGTTTCCCACAATCTTTATTATTTATCATGCTATGCTTTTTGTGTTTTATAAAATGGATAGAACATGGAGGATTCATGTTAATATTGAATGTGATGGATAGTGAAATGATCAAACTCGTGAAAAACCAAATAAAATAGTAATTAGGAAATGAAACCTTGTTATTATTCAGAATCATAAATCTCAAAATATGACTAATAATCTAAACTTTTGTGTGTTTCATGAACCATATAATAAGAGAATGATGGATTTTTTTCTACCCATAGAGTAAATAAATATTTTTTCCCTAATATGAAACATGTGTGAAGTGGAATTAAGGAGAATATTTCAAAGTAATTTGATGAATCATTGGATGTAGAAAATAAGTACACAAAGAAAGTAATTGTAAAGGAAAAGTTAAAGGAAAATTTAATGAAATGAATGTGAATAATGAGATTCATAAAAATAATAGAAAGTAAAATGTTTTAAAGTTGTAATGTATGGTCATTATAAAAATCGATTCCCTATAAGGAATGATCTTAAAGAGAATGAGCAATGTTATATGAGTAATAGTTATATTCTTGATGATGAAGTGACTATTAATGAAATTTGAGATGGAATAAGTGCTAAGGAATGAAATGATGAAGTCTATTTAATGGTTGAGAATGGAATTTGAATGATGAAGTGTTTATTGTAAATCAATAATAATGCTTTAGAAGTTAATTTATGGTATTATGGAATAATGAAGCATCTAACGATTATTTCGCTATAGTTTTTCCTTATTTATTTGAAACTATTTGTTGAATGGTACTGGTAACTATAAATGCTTTTTGAGGTGGTAAGGTAATATTTTTAGAGATCATATGATTAAGGTAAATAAAAACCTTAATATTTAAATGATGTTAGGATAAAAATGAGATAAATAGATGTTTTATTGTAATGAAATAAATGGGATAATTTTAATAACCCTATAAATAATATGTAATATGATGAAAATTTTGTTTATTGATTGATTTTATTGAATTTTTTGATTAATGGTATGATGAAATAGTTGATTTTTAAAATCATGCATGTTTTCATAAATTTTTTAGTGTTATTTGGGTTATTACCATGATTAAATAGAATACATGATAAGGATATTCACTTGATTGGTTTTTAAAAATTAATATCTATATCACATTATCGGAGGGATTAATGATAAGTTGATTTTGAAAATTTAGTGGACTTCATTTGAATGTTTTGGATTTTAATATTTTGGAAGATTCTTAAGGGTAACCATTTATGAATATTTTTAAAATTAAATTTGGATTGTGTTTTATAGAATAATGTATTACATAACCATATGAATATTTATTTGTATTGGATAACATATGATAACCACTATGTATTGATAAATGGAGATATAAGGAATGAATTTTCATCCCATTATAGATTTTATGATCCACTAGATCTTTAGGAATTACAATTTCAACATCATTTCATGGAGTAAAAACTGAAGTGGAAATTGATAAAGGCACAACCAATGAGTGAAGTTGTACTTATGAGATGAAATAAAGTAATTATACCTTCTTAATAGTTATAGAAATAAAATTTTATCTTATTATCATAATTTATGATGATATCAATGAACTTTTTAAGACCTTTTTGTTTTATGGATTTTTGGTCATTAAACATATCTTGACCATTTTATCTATCATTATCTATCAGAACCTGATATCCATAATTCTCTTCCTTGTCCATATTTTCACTTTCCACTAATTAGAATCCTAGTTTTGTGTTGACCTTCACCTTTTACTTTCCATTTTTTAATTGGAATCATTATTGACCCATTTATTGATGGGGTTTCCAACAAAATAATTTTTAAATATCCACCATTTATTTTTAAATTGAAATTTAAAATTAAAATGATTCAAATTTTTTAATCCATGATCATATCAGGATGGTGTCTTTTCAATTTTAACCTCCACTAATATCACTAATATTCCTGAGGTGTCCATGTATATATCCTGAAAAAGTATGTACCTGATCCTTCATATGAAATAAATATAGAGGTCAGACCAATAGATAATGAACTTTTCTGTGAAGGGAAATAAGTAGAGATTATGGATCATAGTGATAAATTTATAAAAAACAAGAACACTCCCTTAGTTAATTTTTTTTTGAAACTGCCATTTATAAAAAGTTGTGTGGGAACCTAAGGATGTGATGAGGTAGAATTATCCTCATCTGTCTGTATCTGTGGGATATAGTTTGAGGGAGAAAAAAATTTTAAGGGGGTATAATGATAGACCCCATGATTTTATGGTATGTAATCTTTTTTAAGTAAATTCAATCTGTTTTATAGTTTATGTTTCATGGAACCCAAAGCTTAAACTAACTCCAATATATTATTATTTTAACAAAATAATTAGGAAATAGATGTTAAAATGGTGGGATTGAATAGGATTGAATATAATAATAAATATATATGAATATAATTTTCAATAAAAAACTATTTATTCATTTAAAATAATAACATAATTTTCTGTAAAGTCATTTTTTTCTTCAAATATATTTCATCTTCATATAGCGATTTAAATTTCGTTATATGAGAAAATAAATATATTTAAATTTTATAGTTTTATAAAAATTATTTTATAATATTAACATCAGTTTTGGATTCGTCATGGAAAAAATATTTTAGGAAAAAATTTTCAAATCCTTTTGAAAATATTAAATTTTCTTTAAATAGTTAAAAAATGTTGATTTTTTAAAAAACTGCCATTTTCATTATATTTAAAAGTTATAGTATTATTTTAAAGAGTTAAAAAATTAAATTAAATAATTTTTATTTATATATAATCTCATTAACTACATTTAAAAAATCTTGAACCTTATTTTGTTTTAAGTATATTACTTTTCTTAAAAACACATATTTTCAAATACTTGTTTTTATTTATTTTGACAATTTAATTTTAAATGTAATTTTGAGAATTCTATGATATAATTTTTTAGAAATAGATTCCATATTTGGATTTTTTAATTCTTAATTAGTATATAAGTTCATTTTAATTTTTAGGCAATACAATTTACTTTGTTAAAAAAAGATTTACCATGGTATAGGAATAATAATGCAGTGATTTAAAGTTAAACGATAAAGGCTTAAAATGTCTAAAAAATTAAAACATAAATTAGTCTTTGATGTTTTTATTAACATTAAAAATAATTTCTAACATTGATTATCATAAATATTAGTTTTAATTAATTCTATGCAAATGTTTTGGCTTTAAATATAAAATAATCATTATCTAATCAATTAAGACCACCCCTCCTCAAGTATAAATACCACTCCTCACCACCAACTTTCTCAAAAAATGATGTGAATCCTATAAAACATTACCAAAAACTATCCAACCCACTCTCCCCAAATCCCAATATTGTTTTATCACCCAAAGACCACTTAAATATTCCTTAAGGGGTCTGTTATGGATGTGACATTCACGAGGTAACTTTCTCAAATAACCCTTCTTAATTTCATTTATTTTTCAAAATTATATTAAACTCAATCATAAATAAATGAATAATAACTCCATTATCATGTATATACTATAATTTAAAATTTATAAATGGATATCTTAAATCCAACCATTTTATTATATTATTTTATTCAATGAACCAAAACCCATTGTCCAAATTACAGCGGTTAACCGTCTTTGTAGATGATGTTTTTTTGTTCTTACGATAACACATTTAAATATAGTCATAAAAGTATTATTATGGTTAAATAATATTTCTATAGGTATATTATAACCTATTTTATATTCTGTAACTTATGTATATATAAATAATATTATATAAAATGGAAGTAGTTCGTGATGGTCGGAAAAACTGAAAAATAAACTAAACATTCATCATTAATGTTCTATAAAATGAATCATCATAACTCTAGAAAAAAATATATATATGTGAATATTTAATGTTTTTAAGTGGATGAATACCATTTAATTTCAATTCAAATGATTTATTTTCATTTAAGAATAAAATTTATATTTATTCCCAATTAAACTGACCATGAAACGAATGCACTCGAAAGAATGAAAGTAATGAAATATTATTAATGAGAGGGTGGTAAAATTTTATAAAAGTATAATATAAGGTATTATAAATATTAATATATCTATTTAATAAGTTAATATCTTTCATTAAACCTTTATATAGGAGGATAAAGTGCACAAAAATAAAGGGAAGTGTGATGTATGGTTTTCTTGTCCCCTATTTCTTCTATGAGACATATTCCTAATTCCCCATTTTTTTTTGTGTGTGTTGTATATACTAACATTTGATATATTGTATCATGAATCTAATTCTATTCATGGTATTCAATATTTCATTTTCTAATTATTACTTCTATGGGTCTTACGGTTTTTCTGATTACAACGTGGCAGGGGATCTCTTAACACAATTTCCATTAACTGAGTTAAACTTATAGTTATTTTATTATGCCATTTTAAGATTTTTTGTGAGGTGATTTTTGATTATAATATGTTTTATTTATTATTATTATATTTTTATTTAAATATAATACACATAATATATTTATTTTATTAATTCTCACTCTAGTGATATTATATTCATAAGGTGCTCTATTTCAAAATATAACTTTTCAAAAACCCCCTTAAAACAATATTTTTCGTCTATATCTATGTTTTATAAAAATATTTCATACTATTTATACTAATAAAAAATGTTTTTCTAAATTAATTTTTACTAATGTTATAATATTTACCAAATTTCTTAATTGATACATTTTTTATCATTTTCTAGATGACTTTTTATGTGAATTTTATAAGAAAAATATTAAATGATTTTTTTATCTAAAACCCTATGAGTAGATTATCCCACCATCATGATGCTTTAATGAATTGATGTATCTGTTAAATTATTAAATTTTTATTTTCATAGTAAAATTTTTCCTTTTCATATTTTTGGCTATTTAGAAAGAAATGACTTTAAAATGGAAATTTTGTTTTTCTCGTGAATTATTTCAAGTGATATTTTAAAATTACTTTTCAACTAAGATAAAATTATTTGATGATACATATGATTTAATGTGGATATTATTACAGGATAATATCCATATTATATTTATGGTTCTTTTATGATTATGATGGATTAATATTTATGAAACCTATTTACTTTCATGGGTTCTAATATGACAAATGATTTATGTTCTTGTAGAACACATATATAAGGACCCGACCTTAAACATTGCATAATCTTGAATTAAATGAATAATTCACATTGGGGATATTTTTATTATTATAGTTTTAGAGAATTAGTCCATAAATATTACATAAAAACTTGAATATTACAATTACACACTTTTACTAAGTATACATTTTTTCAGTAAATAAAAACTCTTAAAAGTCACTTGTCTAGTTCTATGTTTTAGACAGCAGACTTTTCCTTGATCCCATCCTTGAACTTATTCATATTTAAGTCATGTGGAAAACATTTCAAAAACATGGGAGGAGCATAAAAAAGCTCAGTAAGGGATATAAAATAAGGAAGGGAGACATTAGATAAACAATAAATACAAATCCATGAAACAATTCTTTTTCTATCATAACATACCTTATGAAATCAAAAGATTTATGAATAACACACACAAATCTTAAAACATTAAGGTTACTTATGGTATCCATATCAAACTTACATTGTATCTATCACACCTACGTAGGGAGTTACAGTTGGTAAACCCATCACAGTATATTACCTAAATCTATTAGGAAAAACATCACGTTTACCTCTGTCACGTTACCCAACGCATTGGAGGGCTATCTCGGGCTCACCCGCCCTAGGTTTATCACGGAACCACCCGTATACGTAAACAATTCCCAATAAAAATAACATAATCATAACACATAACACATTTATAAAGTAAACATAAAATTTCCATATTCCCTATCAAATCAAGATACTTAAATAAACAATGATTTATCAAATCATTTTCAAAACCATTTAAAAAGAGATTTTTTATTCAAAGTTTCCCATACCACTTTGATGATTTTAAATTAATTATCATTTGAAAACATTAATGTACATATAAATAAATCCTCAAACCCATTTTGAAAACATGGACATTAATCAGAAATATTTAGAAGAATAAATCTTTAAAACATTTCAAACGATATTTTAGTTAAAGAGTTTTTAACAAAAATAAAGGCACTTGAATACAAATAATTGAGGAATAACATATAATCAGAACTTTATAATATCATGAGAATAAAGGGATTCATGATATAATATGTCAAAGTACAGTATATACACCATATTTGAGTGAATTGTTGTATAACAACAATGAAGTCTCAATGGAAATGTAAACTTAGATGAAATCCCTTATAAAGATGGTATCCTTAAATTAAGGATAAATAAATCACATAATTATGTGTGATAAATATAAATACACGCAATATAATTATATATTAAGTGTAAAACACATACACGCAATATAATTGTATATTAAGTGTAAAAAAATAAGTGGTAATTCACACATATTCCTTGTATGACATATTCAATAATTATAAGTTGAACCCAAAGAATTGAAATTGGGTTCAGAGGTTACCTTGTAAAAATTTGACAGCCTAACGACATCACATTAAAATTCAGAAAATGAGTTAATGAGATAAAAAGTAGAATCTCATCACATGTATATAATGTTTACATAAATAAGGATATATAATAACATATCCCAACATAGTAATATGTAAATTAAAAGACATAACAAAACGAAGTCTTTTATAAAGAAGAGGGTGAATAGTTCCCTTACCGATTTGGTAACTTACAAAACATACGCCACATGAAATATGGATCATAAAATGAAGATGTAAATACTCATAAATGAAATTTTATTAGATAAATATTACAATCATGAGTAGTACATACACCACACAAAATGAAATAGTGGAAAATATAGCATGAATCTCACAGTAAAAAAAATGAGACGAAACCCATTACCACGTTGTAATCAACTAAGTCATATGACCAAAAGTTAATAACCACAAAATGAATCACAGAAAACCATGAATATAATGAGAATCATGATAATATATATCAAATTTCAGTACACAATACACAACATGCAATGAATAAGTGGCGAACAATGGAAATCTCATAGAATTAAAAGTGAGATAAGAAAATTCCATATAAAAATTCGGCAGCCTAACGGCGCCACATAAAAATTATTAAAATGAATTGATGAGATTAAGAGAGGGTCTTTAATCATATGAAAATACAAGTTATAGTATGTTTAATATAAAAGAACATTTTCCAACATAAGAACATGGAGTATTAATGAAATGACATAAAATTGAGTACTTGAAAAGAACGAGAGAGGTCAGATCCCTTACCTCATGTCCGACTTGACTGGATCATTCTTTAATCTCCTGAATAATAAAATAAAGTTAATTTATACTTGATTAAGAATATTTTTCAAGTTTATTATACCTTTTATATCACTTATTACCATTTTATAAACATTATGTAATCATTTAAGTTAGTAATGTTTGTTTTCTCGATATTTGGTACTTGAGTCAAAAATAGACTTCTTAAAATTACATGTTGTTCATGTGGTCAAAGTTTCATTATATCCAGAATTATATTCATGATTTAGATATCATATATACCATATATATCCATAATATACATTAATTTATAAAAGTACATAACATTTAGAGGTAAGAAATGAAATGCACCGTTCTTGGAGATGGTAAGTCGTACATATGGATGAATGCTAATTTCATTTCTATTTCCACTTTTAATGGAATTGAAACATAATGATACATTGGTATATTATAATTATAGTATAATATCATATATAATATCATTAATTCTATCCTTTATACATCCCAGATAAGGAATTAACAAGTAACATCACTTTGAGGGGGCGGTAGTCCGCGCTTACTCAAATGAGATTATCGTATTTACCCACTATAGAACCATAAAGGAATGCTATAAATGGACAACACAGAAGAATAAAGAAAACATAAAAATTAGATATATCATATATAAATATAGTGCCATCATAATGTCCACCATGAATGGCAGTTGGAGATATTTGAACAATCATCATTTCGTGAGGTGTTAGTTTTCAATCCACAGAAACATTATGTTCTTCATCCATTTGATGGAGGTGTATGTAAGTATAGTTTGAATCTTTCCCATAAAAAAATCTATGTATATTGAGGATACTATTTTTGTTACAAAATAACAGAATCAAAAGAGTTTATAGGATGGAGAAGTAAAAATAAAAGAAAACAATTTAAGAGAAATTGTTACCTTTAATTTGGGTAACTCCCTTTGGTTTGAACCAAAGGACTTCTTGAAGTTCCTTCTGCCGAAGGTAAGGCTCCTAGGAGGAGGGTAGGGTTGTAGGGAGAATAATTGGTCAGTGTTTGGACAATCCAAATGGCTTTAGAGGTGTGAGGAATTGGTTATAAGTGGTCTCCTTTTATAAGGGATAGGAGGGGCTCTTTAGGAAAGTGTGAAAACATTATTTTATAATATAATGATATTTGGTTTTTAATGGTCCAAATATCATTATAGTTAAATATAAGATGAGTCATGGTCGAAATAAAATCATACAATCATAATTGAACATGTTTTGGGTAATATTTTAATCATTATAATCTTATTTATTTAAATCTTTTAAAAATGAGGTAAATACTGCATCATTGTTGTGTCATAAATAATTTAGTTTATTGGATGTCTAAAAATTATACCAAAAATTACATGATATAGGAAATCATTTAACGTTCCAAATAATATTTATTTTCAAAAATAAGACTTATATAACACCATATAAAAATTAATTACTAAAATATTTTTATTAATGTCAATTTTGTCTTCACATTATATTAATTAATCTAAATTGTCATTATCACTCCAAAGTGGCTCAATGGGGTCCCAAAATCGACCCAAAGATGCCCATGGTCGTAAATGAACCTACCAATAATGTTTGGACATGTGTTAAGGTAATTTTGAATTATTATAATATTCTTTTAACCTTGAATTACCTTATTTACCTTTAACCGTGGTAAATAAAAGTCAAAAGTTACTATTCAGAAAAAAAATATTTTCATCTTAATGAACCAAATTTTACATCTTGTTAACAACCATGTATGTCTTATTTTTGAAATTAAATTCACAGAAGTGGTAAAATTTTATTTAAATGAAAAATTCAGTTTTTTAACTACCACTAAGTGGTTTCAATATTCATCAAAAATTGAAGTTTTTCAGAAAAATTTCAAAAATTCATCCTAAGAATTATTTGATATTCCAAAATAAAAATTGATATCTATTTTTGAAAATTCAAATCATTGAAGTGGCATTAATTAATTTAAAAATTAATCCCCATTATCAAAACAAATAGTATGCTTTTAATAAACAATAACTATCAAAAGATTAATACTTGTTTATGTCTAATTTGAAAGTGAAATTAATTCAAATTACCCACATTGGATTAAATTGTAAAAATATATTTTAATTTCAATTTAAACCCAATTAATAAGATAATATAACAATATAAATAAATTATATTAAAAGGCACTTTTTAATTAAAATACAATATTTTTCACTATTCATTAAAAAATGAACTATATATGAAAAATTTCATAAATTTACACTAAGTAAACTTTGATGTCCCCATTCTAAAAATGGATTTTATTTAGTCAATTAAAATTTATTAAAGTGAACAAAACTATATTTAAATATGTTTCTCCATTAAAAGGTGATTAATTGGCCTTTTAATATAAATTATGCTTAAAATTAGATTCATTCACAATTTAAGCCACTAACTTTTGTTGGATAGTTGTAAATACGTCTAACAAACATGTATAATCACATTGTATTTAGTTTTTTTTCATTATTTCCTATACAATGGCTAAGATTTAACTACCATTTAAAATAATAATATTATATTATTAGTGTGTAATGTAAGATTTTAAAGAAACTCGTTGTTGCGTATCAGGTACGCTATCGAACATAGTAACCCTTTTAAAGTAAAATTAATATTTAATTCAAAAAATTTAATAAATATGAAATATTTCTTATTCTTTATTTACCGGGGATGTTACATCATTCCCCCCTTTTGGGAATTGCGTCCTCTCAATTTTAAATAAAATGTCTCAGAAACTTCATTGAAAGTCCCAAATCGGACAAAGAGTCAGTAAAACTATCAATTTAAAAGAAAGAAAGAGAAGCACGAAGGTCACCCGAGTTAACCCATATTACGATTCCATGAAAACATGGATTTGGAGGAGAAAAAAAGGGTTATGTTCTGATGGAGAGTGTTAGGAAACATGTTCAGGAGAAAGTTAACCCCTAGAAAATCACAAACTTGTGATGGGTTAAACAGTTTTTGATTCCCTAGTAAGAAAAGTTAACGGACATGGTTTTTGTATAAAGTTACTTTTATTTGAGGAATTTATTAACGGGATTAACCAAAAACATAAGGAAATATACTTACTTGTCTTGTAGACATTCATCTTTTACTACATTTCTAACACAAACTCATATTTTCTCCAAATGATGAATATTCAGGATGGTTTTTTTAATTAAGAGCGCTATAATCAACTTCGAGAGAATCGCATAATCCACAAAAGATGAAAAATATATTTCCCATGTCTTTAGAAATTAACTAAAACCAAAATGTTTACTATAGGATCAGATAATCACTAAAAGGATAATATTTTATAAAAATAAATACTACTCTTCATCTCAAAAATTCAACAAAAAAAACCCAAGGTTTAAGAAAGACCATTAAATAAACAGTTATCCTTAAAATTATTCAAAGTAATCCAAACTATGATTGAAACCCAAATCTCTGAAGGATTTAATCACATAGTCTTCCAAGGTAAATCTTAACATTTATCTCCAAATAACATCAGTTACTCTTAAAGTCTCATACTGAAAAGTAATTAACCTAATCACATACCCTCCATGATAGATTAATCATTTCCATAGATAACCCAAAATCAACTTATTCTTGATTCATAAGATCATCTAACTAAAAATAATTAGTCATACTAACCAGGGACTTCACGTAGTCCAGTGGTATGAGATAAATACCAGTCACACTTTGGTTATGGGTTCGATTCCCACAGCTTCATCCGACACGGCGAGTTTTCAAACGGTTTGTGTGTTGTCCCTTTTCAAAATTTACATATTTTTATAACATTCCAAAAAGAGATAAATTCATCAAAAATAACCATAACATATTTTAACCACAAACATTATCTAATAACTTTGGTTTTGCATCCCAAAATGTATTAACTAGTAATTTCTTCAAATTCAAGGATCATATAAACCCAAATGGTTCTTTATAACTATATCCACAAAAGAGAAGATAATTATTCCTTGAATAAATTTTCATATATCAAACATCAAAGTTAAAAACACTATAAAAAGTCATCTAATATAATACCATCATCAAAAGATCCTTTATAATCACTTCACCATCCTGAAATCTACCATAACTCCTGAATCCCTTATATGTTGACCTCTTACTCAATCAACATTCTTCATGATCCATTAACCATTCTTTACAAACTTATTCTGAAATACTTCTTTCCTACAAAAAAATCATGAATCATATCCTAAGATTTCAATAATAGGAAAACATCTATTAAGAAATAATTCATAACTTTCATTGGCCATTTTCAGTTTCTTCATCCTCAATTGGAATGGAATTTGGTATCGGTAAATGAATAGTTTTACGATCCTGGTGATCCGATTCCTGAACCATCATCATAGGACATGTGTTTGCATAATGACCATTATCAACACATTTAAAACATTCAATTGATCCTTCAGAAATAAATTCTTTCCATTTCCTAGAGTCAACTAGATTCTTCCTTTGTCCATGGAAGGTTCTTGATTTATGACCTTCATTTCCACATTAAATCATCTTTCTGTCCCTTTGAAACATTTTCCTGTGTGTTTCTGTCCACATCTTTGACACATAGGATTTTTAACATACTTACCTTTATGTTTATTACCCAAAAAACTGTAGGGAGTTGTTTCTCCCATATATGATGTCTTATAAAAATCACTAAGGTTCAGGTGGTAAATCATAACTCCAGATAGTTGGTTGAGAATAACCACAACAGTTATCATTGCTACTCCCATATCATTCAACTGCTTGTTCAGAAAACTGTCATAGTTTTCTTCACATCCACTGTTACATTGTTGCCTTCTAGATCCATCCATTTACTATAACCCAATGGTCATTGTGAGTATATCAGTAAAATCATCATATAATATATTAAGAGAAGGGTAAACACTAAGATATACTTATTCATGTTATCATAAACTCATTCACTTTATAAAAATAACTATGACTCTTTCTAAAATCCTAACCATATTGGTAATGTCACTTATGCTTAAATTGTATCCTAACCTCTAAATTTATCTAAACCGGCCTCTGATACCAAATATAAAGACCCATCCTTAAACATTACATAATCTTGAATTAAATGAATAATTCACATTGGGGATCTTTTCATGTTTAGAGTTTTATAGAATTAGGCCATAAATATTATATAACAACGTGAATATTACAAGTAGACACTTCCACTCAGTATCCATTTTTTCATAAATTAAAAACTCTTAGAAATACACATGTCTAGTTCCATGTTTTAGAAAACATGACTTTTCCTTGATCCCATCCTTGAACCTATTCATCTTCAAGTCCTGTGGAAAACATTTAAATAACGTGGGATGAGCCTAAAAAGCTCAGTAAGGGTTGTAAAATAAGGAAGGGAAACATTAGCCCAACAATAAATACAAATCCATGAAACAATACTTTTCTATCATAACATACCTTATGAAATCATAAAATTTATGAATAACAGACACAAATCATAAATCATTAAGGTTACTAATGGAATCCATATCGAACATAAAATGTATATATCACATCTATGTATGGAGTTACACATAGAATACCCATTATAGTATATTCCCTAAATCTCTTAGGAGAAACATCACGTTACCCAATGCATTGGAGAGGTATCTCGGGCTCACCCACCCTATGTTTATCATTGAACCACCTGTATACGTAAATAATGCACAATAACTATAACATAATCATAAAAAATAACACACGTATATAGTAAAAATAACATTTACACATTCCCATATATCACATCAAGATATTGGAATAAACAATGCTTTATCACATCATTTTAAAAACCATTTAAAAAGAGATTTTGGAATCAAAGTTTCCCATACCACTTTGAAGATTTTAAATGAATAATCATTTGAAAACATTAATGTCCATATAAATAAATCCTAAAACCAATTTTGAAAACATGGACATTAATGAGAAATATTTAGAAGAATAAATGTAAAAAACATTTAAAACGATATTTTACTTAAAGAGTTTTTTATCAAAAAGAGAGACTTGAATACAAATAATTGAGAAATAACATTTAATCAGAACTTTATAATATCACGATAATAAAGGGATTCATGATATAATATTTCAAAGTATAGTATATACACCATATTAGAGTGAATCGGTGCATAACAACAATGAAGTCTCAATGGAAATGTAAATTGAGATGAAATCCCGTATAATGATGGTATCCTTATATTAAGGATAAATCAATCACATAATTATGTGTGAAAAATATAAATACACCAAATATAAGTGTATATTTAGTGTAAAATAATCATAGTTCATTCACAAAAATTCATTTGATGACATATTCAATAAGTACAAGTTGAACCCAAAGAATTGAAATTGGGTTGAGAGGTTACCTTGTAAAAATTCAACAGCCTAACGACATCACAATAAAATTCAGAAAATGATTTGATGAGATAAAAAATGGAATCTCATCACTTGGATATAATTTTTACATCAATAAGGATATATAAGAACATATCCCAACATAATAAGATATAAATTAAAAGACATAACAAAAAGAAGCCTTTAAAAAAATGAGGGTGGATAGTTCCCTTACCGATTAGGTAACATACAAAACATACACCAGATGAAATAAAGATCATAAAATGAAGATGGAAATACTAATAAATGAATTTATATTACATAAATATTACAATCATGTGAAGTAAAAACACCACACAAAAGGAAATAGTGGTAAATATAGCATGAATCTCATAGGAATAAAAAGTGAAACGAAACCCTTTACCACGTTGTAATCAACTTAGTTTTCTGAAAAAAAGTTAATAACCACCAAATTAATCATAGAATACCATGAATATAATAATAATAATGATAATATATATCAAATTGTAGTACAAAATTCACCACATGCAATGAATAAGCGGTGAACAATGGAAATCTCACAGAATTAAAAGTGAGATAAGAAAATCCATTACAAAAATTTGGCAGCCTAACAGCGCCACTTAAAAATTCATAAAATGAATTAATGAGAGTAAGATAGGGTATATCATAATATGAAGAATGAAAATTATATTATGGTGAATATTAAATAACATCCTCCAACATAAGAACAAAGATTATTAATGAAATCACATAAAATAGAGTACTTGAAAAGAAAGAGAGAGGTCGGATCCCTTTCCACGTGTCTGACCTGACTCGATCATTCTTTAATCTCATGAATAGTAAAGTAAAGTTAATTTATAATTTCTTAAGAACCTTTTTCTTGTTTATTATTACTTATATATCACTTATTACCATGTTATAAACATTATGTAATAACTTAAGTTAATAATGTTCATTTTGTCGATATTTGGTACTTGAGTCAAAAAGGACTTCTTATAATTACATGTTGTTCAAGTAGTCAAAGGATTATTATATATAGAATTATATTAATGATTTAGATATCATATATACCATATATATCCAATATATACATTTATTTATAATATCACATAACATTTAGAGGTAAGAAATGAAATGCACCATTCATGGAGACGGTAAGTCGTACGTACGCATGAACGCTACTTTCATTTATATTTATTTTTTTAATTGAATTAAATCATAATGATACATAGGTATTTTATAATTCCAGTATAATATAACATATAATATCATTAAATCAATCCTTTATACATCCCAGATAAGGCATTAACGAGTCACATCACTTTGAGGGGGCAGTAGTCCGCTCTTCCTCAAATGAGATTATCGTATTTACCCACAATGGAAACCATAAAATCATGATATAAATTGAAAATACAGAAGAATAAAGAAAATATAAACATAATATATATCATATATAAATATAGATACATCATAATGGCCACCATGATAGGCGGTTGGAGATATTTGAACAATCATCGTTTCATGAGGAGTTAGTTTTCCATCCGCAGAAACATTATGTTCTACATCCATTTGATGGAGTGTGTGTAAGTGTAGTTCAAATACTTCTCAGAAAAACATCCTAGTATATTGAGGATACAGTTTTTGTTACAGAAGAATGGAATCAAAAGATTTTAGGTGATGGAGAAGTAAAATAAAATAAAACAATTTAAGAGAAATAGTTACCTTTAATTTGGGATACTCCCTTTGGTTTGAACCAAAGGTATTATTGAAGTGCCTTCTGCCTAAGGTAAGGCTTATAAGAGGAGGGGAGGGATGTAGGGAGATTAATTAGGTTTCGTTTGGACAAGAAAAATGGCTTTAGAGGTGTGAGGAATTGGTTATAAGTGTTCTACCTTTATAAGGGAGAAGGGCTCTTTAGGAAAGTGTGAAAGTATTATTTTATAATATAATGATATTCTGTTTCTAATGGTCCTAAAATCAATATAGTCGAATATAATATGAGTCATGGTAGAAATAAAATCATCCAATCATAATTGGACATGCTTCTGATAATATTTTAATCATTATAATCTTATTTATTTAAATAATTTATTAATGAGTTAAATATTGCATCATTATTGTGTCATAAATAATTTAATTTATTTGATGTCTAAAAATAATAAAGAAAATACCATGATATTGTAAATCTTTTTATATTTGAAAATAATATTTATAGTTGAACATAGTACTTATATAACACCATATAAAAATTAATTACTAAAAGATTTTTGTTAATGCCAATTTTGTCTTCCAATTAAATTAATTAATCTAAATTGTCATTATCACTCCCAAGTGGCTCAATGGGGTCCCAAAATCGACCCAAAGATGACCATGGTCATAACTAAACCAACCAATAATGTTTGGAAAAGTGATAAGGTAATTTTTAATTATTATAATATTCTTTTAACCATGAATTACCTTATTTTCCATTAATCATGGTAAATAAAAGTCAAAGTTACTATTCACCAAAAAATTATTTGCATCTTAATGAACCACATTTTAATTATTTTTAACAACCATTTGTGTCGGATTTTCTGAAATTCAATTCATAGAAGTGGTAAAATTTTATTTACCTGAAAATGTCGGTTTTTTAACTACAACTTAGTGGTTTCAATATTCATCAAAAATTGATGTTTTTCAGAAAAATACCAGAAAATCAGCCTAAGAATTATTTAGTATTCTGAATTCAAAATTTATTTCTATTTTTTCAAATTCAAAAAAATAGTAGTGGAATTAATTAATTTAAAAATTAATTCCTGTTATCAAAACAAATTGCGTGTTTTTAAGAAACAATAACTTTCAAAATATTAATACTTGTTTATGTCCAATTTTAATGTGAAATTAATTCTAATGACCCACATTTGATGAAATGGTAAAAATATATTTTAATTTCAATTTAAAACTAATTAAAAAGATAATATAACTGTATAAATAAATTATATTAAATGTCACTTTTGAATTAAAATACAATATTTTTCACTATGCATTTAAAAATGAACTTTATCGGAAAAATTCCAAAAACTTACACAAAGTAAATCTTGATGTCCCCATTGTAAATAAAGATTTTATTTGGTAAATTAGAATGTATTAAAGTGAATAATAATATATTTAAATAGGGTTCTCCATGAAAAGGAGATAAATCGGCCTTTTAATGTAAATTATGCTTAAAATTTGATTCATTAACAATTTAAGCGTCTAACTTTTATTAGATAAATGTAAATACATTTAACAAACATGTATAATCATATTGTATTTAGTTTTTTTCATTACTTCTAATAAAATGTCTAGGAGTTGACTACCATTTAAAATAATAATATTATATTATTAGTGTGTAACTTAAGATTTCAAAGAAACCCATTGTTGCGTATCAGGTATGATATTGATCATAGAAACCCTTTTAAAGAAAAATTATTATTTAATTCAAAAATATTAATAAATATGAAATATGTCTTACTCTTTATTTACCTGGGATGTTACAACATATGTATAGTTTTCATTATTTTATATATGGGACTTATATCTCCCACCAATTAATTAGATAAATTGTTTCATCTCATGAGATAATAATGGGAAAAATTTTGATGGGATTGATCCACATTGGGAAACAAGTGTGTCCCGATCTATTAAGGGAAACATGTGTGTCCAGATCCACTAATTGAAATTGGTTTTCATGATCCACTATGTTGATGGTATTTTTATTTAACCATTAAATATTAATTTTTTCAATATTTATGATGTTTCCACACTTTTTTTACATTATCTTATGGATCATGATTGATTTATGATTATTTATGACTCTTAAAGCCTATTTTTTATGAAACTTATAATGTTCATTCCCTGAATGCTATTTTTTATCTATGATAGGAGGTGTATGAAATTTGTATGCTATTATCAGTATTACATAACCCTATTACTATATTACTCTTTAATATGATCAGAGATTTATATATCTAATATTTATCCTTAATGAGCATCTGGGGTCATCCTTTCTTATGATTCTTTTCCCCAAGATGTGAACAAGGGTATTGAGTATGATTTGTAAAAATGGTTCTAGTTATGAAAAAATAATATGTATATGGTGTATATGTTTTATGAACCAGTAGTTTATGTGTCTAATTTTCTATATACATGAATCACATACAGTTCCGGTGTGGAGTGTTATGTTATTTAATGAATATTCATATAATTAAATGTAATATCTATATATGAAATGAGTGGGTCATTATAGATTCCTAGTAACTACTATTTTATGAGAAATTTACAAGAACTAAATAGATTCCCCAAGAATATACAAATCACATGACACATTCTCTAACCATGTACTTTAAAATCTAGATAGTGAAATCGTACTTCTACTTTGTCTCGGGGTGGTAAAAATTGACCAGATGCAAATGTGTTCAATGCACCTTCTGAAACCCTTTCTAAAAAATAGTGGTAAAATAGTTATCCTTATATATGATAATACTCTATGATACTCAATGAACCCATACTATATCCTCAACATAGATCTTTCCCAACTAATCAGCTAACAAAGCTATCATAGATCGAAAATAGATGAGTCATTTTGGTTAAATGGTCTATAATCACATACAATTAATCAAAACCAATGGGTGTATTCAAAAACCAATTCATGAATAATTTTTCATATTATCCAACATCCATATAAGAATAGGTAAATATGTCTAGGGATTCACTTTTCCTTAACCTTCACCTATTGAAAGATAGAGCACCTTGTGATGAAGCCTGTAATATTGCTTTAAATCCCAGATAGGAAAAACTCCTGTTTTTTTAAGAAAAATCTTAGTCTATCTTGGTTATATAGACCACTTTGAGGTTTGTTACTCCCTTATCATATCATTACACATTATTTTATAGAAAAAAAACGTCAAACATGAAGAATCTCATCTGTATCAAGAGGATAGTTTTTTGTTGGATCCCCACCATATATATATTCCTTCATAACTAGACAATCTTAATATGATTGATGGGTTCTCATCAACCTAATGAGTGAAGATGTGATATATAAGGATATAAATTTCACTTATCCCTATTACCCTTTAATGTCCAAATTTATCTCCCAACAAAGGTTTATCAATTTCCACTCACCAGTAGAATCCATCACTACTTGAGCCTCAGTATTTCTACTCAGTGAATCCATTAAAATGATCCATTTTATAGGGGTGTATTCCATCTCAAAATCATATGACTGAAAATAATCAAATTACCTATGTTGATGAATGTTCATGTACCAACTTGAAAATACTTGTATAAGACTCTTTTGGTTGGTGTACAAAAATATCTCACCCAAACAATAATATCTCTAACATATCAAAGTGTGCACCACTTTCGTTTTCTCTAGAGCACGATTCTTGTATTTCTAATCATGTGGCCATAGTTTTCTACACCCATAAGACAATACTCGATTTTTCTACAACAATATTAATCCCATCACAACTTATCATTCTTTATAATATAGTGTGTACTCCTTGTTTGTATTAGAAATGGTTAGAATCAGTGTCATAGTCTGCCTCCATTTCATTTATTAAAATACCTTCTCTCAAGAATCATAACAACTGACCATCACTCCATTTTTGTTCAATTTTTTCATAAACAATAAAAAATGTGAGAATTTCTTAATAAATCTATGGTAACTACCATCCAAACCTAAAAACTACAAATGTCAAAATATTTACTGGGTCAATCCCAAGAAATCATTTCTCTGACTTACTAATAGTTCACTAATACTCCAACATCAAAAATAATGTTCCCTAATAATTACACGTTTTCAAACAAAGAATAAAACTTCAAGATCCTTTTATAAATCTGATACTTCCTGAGTGTGCTTAAAAAATATCAAAATTTCATGTGTGTTCCTCCCACTCCTCAGAGTACCCAAGTATTTCATTAATAAGATGATAAAAATGTGTCTACATATGTGTGAAAGGCATGATTCATCAGAGCTATAAATACCACTAATATTTTAATCAGACTAAACAACATCACTATGTGATCATACAGACTATACCTTTTATTTAATTTCATCCATGGTATTTCTAAAGTCCCATCCCTTAGAAAGTGGTAGAACAATCTCATGTCAATCATAAAGAACACTCTTAATAATCTATTTTAATCAAATAAATCATTGACACGAGGGGTTGAATATCAATTTTTAACCAATACTTGGTTTATCCTCCTATAATCCATACATTCCTTCAAGGAACTATCCCCCTTCATAGGGAAAGTGACTAGGCTGCACAAATGTGATGTAATTGATTTCGTGCATCCATTTGAATCCAAGTCCAATAATTGACCCTTTATATCTAATTTCTTCACATGATCTATCAAATAAGGAGGAATATATATAGGCATTATTCTTGGAATGAGATCGATAGTAAACTCAACCACCCTATTGGGTGAAATCCAAGAGAAATCATCAAAACAAAATATTTAAATTGATCAAAACTAGGCGAAAAATATACATCTATATCTACAAATTTTTTAACACAAGACTAACCACCTAGGCTGTAATATCACCTAGTTATTAATGACCAGGACATGTAAAACCTTCTTGTAAGTCCCATTCTTTGATATGAATGTAACTATTTCCATTTGAATATGTAAAAGATACTCATAGACAACAAATTTTGATATAGGCTTGATATGATACGAACAAATCTATATTTCGGATCAATTTGAAGCTAGTAATCTCCACTAAAAAGTGATCCTTGGGGAATATATATCCCTTAATCACAAGGTTACATTCCTTACACTGGACAATTCCCTCACGTATCACCCCAATGGAAATTTAAATCAACATTAATCCATACAAATACTCTTTTTAAAAGCCCAAACCATAAATGAAATTAATGGAATGAGATAATGTGATACTCATTTTGATAGAAAGGTGGGGTTGAGATGATGTAGTAGTTCAACACATTCCAGGTTAGTTTATTTTGGAAGTCTCTATTTTGGGATTTTATACAATCGGAAAAGGGCTATAGAATAATAGAGAAAGGGTAATTATATTTTTTGATTCATTAGTTATTGTGATGGATGATGAGGTAGGGGTTTTAGATATGGGATATTTATAGTATTTTAGGATTTTATGATATTTTCACTAGGATATTAGAATAGATGACTAGGAGGTATTGGCCTTGGCATTAAAGAGTAATGTATTCCATTGGATTCTACTCCTTCCTCTAAATTATCCATTTTTCTCTTATTATATTGAATTTCTATCGTAGTTTCAAAATAAATTAATATAATTCACTATGTTCAACATGAATACATATCAATTGGTGTTCTCATTGATTCTAGATGGAGGTATTTTACATGTAGTAGTTGTAGTATAAAATAAGTATATGGTTCTATGCGTGGAGAACTGGATCATTAATATAGAGAGTTGGCTTGTGGTTGTAGTAAAAATGTTTCAGATTTTATTTTGTAAATATTTTTTCTTAAGGTAGTGGTGGATCATTTAGGGAAGGCACAAATAGGTAATACATCTACAGATATTAGAATAGGTTTGTAATCTAATATGGTTAATGGAGGTATGATAGTGATGTAGTTTCTATAGGATCGTTCAAAAGAAAACAGAGTTTCTTGAATATTCAATTGAGGTAAATTCTAAACCATGGTCTAGTCTTGACGAATGACTTAAAGTGAAAGAGAAAATGTTTCCAGTCATGGTACAAAAATTTTTCCTTGTGATACTCTTTTAGGGAATGGATCATGTGTAGCTGGTTCACATAATTGGGTAGGGACTATTCATGGATGAGTTTTTGTAGGGAAATATTTTAAGGGGGATAAGAAAAAATATGATGAGGAGATACAAATTTTGAATCAAGATGTTTTTTATATCTGTCCAAAAAAATATAATTCTATGAATCTTCTTAGGAATACATGTGTATACTAGTATATCATCATTGGGTTGATGAGGTGTCAATTGGAGGTGACTGTGAGGATGATGATTATATTAGGGTTACCAGGATTAAGGTGGACAATTAGTTATTCCATCATCATTGAAATATATCCAGTCTTAAATATGACCATAGAAAGATATTGAAGCAATTTGAGTAGGTTTTTGTTATTTCTGGGGGATTCTTTCTTGTCATTGGAGGTATATTGTTTCTTAATCATTTTCCAACAACACTACAAAGGGAATATCTTTCACAGAATTTTCTATTAATGTTTCACACTATTTAGGACAAGCTATCTCAACATATGAACCAATTAGTAACTTCTTTGGAAATTCCAATTATATATACTTGATGGAAATTTTTATTACAATGTTTGTTTACGTAGTGTATTTTACATTTGATGGATGCATATTAAGGGTTTCCAATAAAACTATAAGAAAAATAAAGGGGAATATACTTTAACTATTTGTTTTCAAGATGCTCAACCTATAAAAACATTGTTATATTCGGTCATATACTCTTCTGAAATTAGATTTGTTAGTGAACCCATATTTTTTACACAGATCTAAGGAGAATTTTGTTCTATTTACATATTATGAAATAATTTGGATATATGATCAATAATATTCTAATGAAACTAGTTTTAAAACGGTTAAAATGGTGGTTTCCAATGAATTTTCACCCCAATGTTTTGGAAATCTCATGAATATAGAATGGTAGTTGTATTTATGGTTTATAAAAGACATTTATATATGAGTTTTCTATGTATAATATGATTCAATATTTCAAAAAATGGAACATTTGGATGCATATTAATGATAATAATATCGTAGACATTAGTTTGGCTAGGATTCAAGAATCTCTTCCCATTAGATTGGATGTAAACCATGCTACAGAGGTTGGTGAAATCTATTAGTTAATTGGTAATAAGAAAGTATACTATATTAATCAGATTTACAAATTCATCCTTGGTTTAAAATTATTCCCAAAGGATTATAAAATACACATTAAACCATTCATTTAGTCAAATTCTTTTGCATATGCTCTAAGGGTTGTCCTTTTGGAAGAATCTTGCCACACTGTGAGTGTGTTAATGAATTCAAGGACTTGGAAAAAGGTCTACCCGATTGTTTCTATCAAAGTATTGGATAAAAAATTAGGCATTTTGTAGTCATGATTTACTTATAGTAATATTTATAGATATTGATAGTGTATTTTCATATTGAAATTATGTTGGGGAACATGTGATTCTCTAAACACTTTCTTACTAAAATCGGCGACGATTAACTATACTCAAAGAATTCATCCAAGAATATTTGGTATAAAAACATATTCTAGATAATAGAGTAATCATAATATTGATTAATTTATTAAAAAATCGATCACAAATGACATCTAAGAGGAGGAATTTTCTATAATGTCATTGGGGCCTCAACATCATGATTATGGATGCGGTGAAACAAGACATAATTTCAGGGATACTTCATTAAATATTCATCTTGGGGAAAATGTGTTTCTTCTTGAGGATGGAAATGGTATAAAAGACTATGTATGAGAGGATATAGTATCACAATATAGTCCATGGTGGTTAAGGCCATATGTCTCTATAATGGGATTTGTTTGGATAAGAAATCGAGTATAAAATAATAGAGAGGTAAAAATTGAATTTTCCTTTTATTAGTTTTTTTTCTAACTGGGTAGGTAGGATTATTAATTGTGAGATGTATGTTGTATTTTTGGGTATTATGATATTTTATTACGGTTATCAATATATATGATTTTGAGAAATTGTGCATTCCCTTAGGAAGAAGTGTCTTTTAAGGACATCTAATAAGACCCTCCATTTTCTGTATTTGGTTTATTCTAATGAATCTATATAGTAGTTCTATGAATTAATGAATATAACTCCCTCTGTTCAACTATAATATCTATAACCTATATAAAACAAGGGTCATACTTTATTAGAAAAAACTAAAATCTTATATCATACGGTAGATTGTCAAATGTACTAGTAAGTAGGAGCAGAATAAATTCCATACAGGTGGTATGTGCCTTAACCATGAACTCTTGTATGTATCCCCTATGAAGCTTCAACCAACTGAAACTATTTCACCCACCCATGGGAAATTTATCCTCTACATCGCCATTAATGGTCAGTAGAAACCTCTAGGAAATCTTTCTAAACTATCTCCCCAAGGGGGATGAGATGATCCACCACCTTGTATACTCTACCATCCATTTCTCAAAAATGGACTATCTAAATTATGATTCATGATAACTAATGTACCACCACCGACCCTCCCTATATAATCAAACATCTCTGAGCCTCTACACTCAGTAAGGTTCCACTTAGTGTTATGAACCTTGTTTATAACCTTATACATATATCTAACAATGTCTATCTCATCCCCTTCTAATATAGGGGGAAACTTCTCAAGGTCTGTAAAGAGATTAGCCTAATCCATCACTGATATACCTCCTTGTGTGAGGTCTATAAACTCTCTATAGATAACTACTCTTGAGGTAACATAAATGAAATTCTCATGAAAACTAGTTTGGAAGTCCATATATGACAAACCCATGTTCTAATCTACTTAGATTATAACATCCCACTAGAACTTCTCCTGACATCAAAGAATAGACATTTCTAGCTTTGCCGCCATCTATGTGGGTGTCTCAAAGGTGATCAGAAATCATTTAAATGGGCTCTATCCCGAACTCAGTGGCTTTGAGACCACTCTTCCCAATGAACAAAAGAGAATGTTGCATATGAAAATACCTAGTCATATCAAATATCAAATATGTATTTCATGGATTCTCTCTCCACTGACTATATAAATCATAAAAAATACCATATGGAGTTGATCACACATCTCTAGTATTAACACCGTAGGATTATTTGGCCCAACCACCAATATGTAATGCCCATTACCACCCTCTTGACACTCTACTAGAGTATATTGTGGAGGAATTCATATAAAATTCCAAAATCATTCTTTATATTACGTCATCATAATATTTCGAAATATCACAGTTTAGGGAGATCAAGAACCTAAATTACGTCCCATTATTCATTGCACCACATATCATAATAGTCTAATAAACTGGATTATCCCTCTAGCCCCATAAAACCACACTCATGTCAATATCATGTGTAAATAGGATCTAAATCATTCATTTTGATTTTATTTCAAATAAAATTTTCACAATTACTGCTGAGTTATATGATATGTCAATTAAAATTTATATAGGAAAAAAATTATGTTACTATTGACATTTAGTTAATATAATAATTTATAAAAAACAAAATAAGTAGTGTATTTTCAAATTTGTATCCACTTAGAAAATTAGTTACATAAGATTCCTCTCTCATGTTATATGATGGAAAACAGTATAAGTTTATAAAAATAGGTTTTATAACTAACCCAGGTAACATATCAGTGTAAATACTCATAGAAAAGAACAAAAATATTGTGTTAATGCTCCATAAATATTATAATGCATGAACACATGCCTCTTTCCATTCTATCCAAGAGATAAAATCCCACTAATAATAACCCTATAAATCTTGTGCATTACTCTATGGGAAATAATAAAATAATAAAATAAAATACAATGAACAGTTATCTCATCTCTAACAACATGCCATTTCTTGATATATTGGTCATCTTCTATGAGACTCAACTTTCATACCAGGTTCTGACAATGTCTATATATTTTTTACCTTTACCAAACAAAAATAAAAATTATAAGATTCCCTGATTCCACGTTGAAACATCCCAAACTCATGACCACTTGATATTTTATAGATCAGTGGTGTTACGAGAACCCAAGAATTCCTCCCTATATGCCATAATTTACTCCCTAAATTGTTGAGTCCCTTTATAGGTGTTTATTTTTGTTATATAAGGTAGGTGGTTATATTTTAGAATGACCATTTGATTTAACATTGAATTTATTTTTGTTTAAAATATATTTCAATCGAATTGTGATTAAGCTAATTTGATGTGTATTGGGATTGAAATTGATTTGGCTTCGTATATTAGGGAAACCCATGATCCCAATGGAATTTTAATTTGGTGATTGAATAGTAATATATGGAAATCCTAAAATTATTGGTTTTTTTAAAATATCATAAATTGAATTTAATAAAACCTATGATTGGGTTTACATGAAAAGATAAATAATAGATGATTTTGTTTTGAATATAAATTAAATTTTTTAAAAGAAAAATAGAGAAATTTAATTGTGAATGATGATTTATGTGAATTGAAATTATTATATATTTATCATTTTATTGATTGAGAACATATGATATTGGGTATTTTTTGGGTTATTTAATACAATAATGTTAGAATGGCAATTCCCTAGAAATGGAGTGATGATGAAAACTCTATCAAAAACCTAGTTCGAAAGATCTTATCCTCTATGTGATTTTTAAGAGTTTTATTTAATGTGAGCCTAAGGGGTATGTGTACACATATTATATGTGATCACTGATATGATATGTGTGGGGATCCAATAACTAGAAACTATCTTACCACATGGAATATGACCACATTTGCAGTTGTCGTGATTTTGATTATAAATTCTATTTTTTAAAACAGTTTTACTCATGCCTACTAATTTATACAAACTGTTTTATATATAATATTTATTTATGAAAAGTATAAAATAATTTCCATCATTTTTATATAAAAATCAGGTTTTTATTTAAATATAAAACTCTATCACCATACCCCATTTTATTTAAATTAAAATCATGTTTCGGTTAGTTATTATAGAATCTTATAATGGAATACATAGTGAGACCCTACATGTATTTTTAGATCACACCCTACCATTTCAATCAAGAATTTATAGATTATCTCCTTCCAGGCATGAGTAAAGAGAAATATCCTCTTGTAGGAGGTAGATGTTCTTGATCCCTGGGGGCCTGGAGTGGCATGTCCATTAGAACATTAAGTTATATAGTCTGTTATTTGAGTACTATTATTTTGTACTATTTTGGTTTTTGATATAACATTTTGGTTTCGAGTTCTATCTCCTTTATGGTTTTTAGAATACTGATATGTATCATCATCTTCCACTGTTTTGTGGGAAATTTGTTCCTTATTTTATATTATATGATGACGGGGGCTAGTAATATCCCATGGGGATCAAAAATACACATCGAGTTATATCAGTGTCGTCTTGGTTATTATGGTACCAAGGTATCGTAGGTTTTTTGTGACAAAGTGGTACAAAAGGTGCATATTGGGAATCATTCCTTAATTTCAGTATATAGTTTTGAATATATTGTCTCGTCATAAGAGGTTGTTTCAAGTATTTTACTAGACATAACTCCTCATAATGATCCTTATGTCACCATGGGTGGCTTTGGAAGGTTGTAATGAGGATTATTTATAGAATTTTTCTTGCATTAGATATTTATAGGTAGATATCCAAATCTTATATATCTATCTAATGGGATTACTTTCCTTGTTTCTCTTATATGAATTTTTGATCTAAGTAATATTTGGATTGTTCTATCTTGTTTACTAAGGTTGGCCGGAATCATCACTCCAGTAAGACATGTGAATAAGATCTAGGAGTGTGATGTTGACGAACAATAGTTATAAAATCCACCTCTAGACCAGAATCTAGTTTAGGTTGTCGTATGTCTTGTCTATGCTCTTGGATAGAAACCTACAGTTGTTCCCATGTAGGGTCCAGCTATCAAAAATTAGGGGGATGAATCATGGAATATTTCTTAGGAGTTCCTTCTCCATAATCCACCACAATTACAAGGAATTAATGATCCTAAGAGTTTTATGACTTATTGAGAAATATTGATCTTATGATTGATTTCATGGATCTCTAAAACAATTAAGGTATAGTGCGCTACCTTTAAGATGGAGGGACCAATAAAGAGATGGTGGACGTTGATGTTGATGGAGAATATTCATGATGGTTTAGAGTGGAAGGAATTCATGGTTCTCTTCACTAAATTGTTTTATCTAGAGTCTATGGTGCTGGCTAATACTATAGATTTTTCAAACCTAAGTTGGCTGATAGTACTGTGAAATACTATGTGAAATGATTTTATAAACATGTGTAGTTTCCCCTGAAATTATTTCAAATGGGAATATTAAGACTCAAAATTTTGATATGGGAAATTGTTTTAATATTTTTTTTCTTATTTTTCTTATTGAATACCTCTTATATTGACTGGGCAATAGATAGGGATTTTATCCTCAAGATTGATCTCACTAGTATGTCAGGGTTGAATGGTGTTCCTTTAGTTATGTGAGTTCTCAGATAGGGAAGAGGATGTGTGATGAGTCACATTGTGTATATTGAAATCAAGGTTCTTATATACATTATAAAGTGATTGGAAAATTACTTTTGACATGGTTCTTGTATAAAAATCCTTGTCATTCGAAACTGTTTTTCATTAAATAACCATAGACATCTTCTTCCTATGGAGAATCAGAAGAATTGAAGAAGTTATGTTTTACCTATTCTGCTCTACATAGTGGCATAGTACCATCAGTGAAAATTTTTAAGGTGGTACAATCATATTCTTCAAGATCTCATGGGTTCCATCTACAGGCATCTGGAATGAATATTCTTCATATAGTGTAATATTCTCTAGAGGAAGCTAATATAGGTCCAGAGATTATGATAGGTACCATTGCTATATCTTAATCTTTAGAGACTAATTTATTTGATATTGTTGCATCACACTAATTTTTATCAACTAATATTGTGAACATGTTAATTCTTCCTAAATAGAATTTGTCTTAATGGATGTATATTACCATACCCCGTGGAACACAGAGAGAGAAAGGTATCTATTGTCATGCTCATGTGTTCTATTTATCAGATATTGAACTTGATTAAGCTTTTTTGGTTCTGAACATGAATCCTCTTGATGTTATTTTTGGGATGGTTGTATCATTGATAATTAATACAGAACTGATTGTTATCTTCAACAAGAATTATTTAATGCTCCTGACAGTGTGTGTTGTCTCTTTCAGGGAGAGATTAACCTAAAGCTGAGTAGATATGGAACATCTTATCTAGAGGTGGGGAATGTAATATTTGTGGTTTATTTTGATCTAGGGTAAGAGTAGTTTAGTTATGGTATCCCTACGGTGATCACCTAGTTTCCTGATGTGTTTCCTTCTTACATCCCTATTTATCCTCTGTTAAGGGAGGTGCATTTTTCTATTGATTTAGTTCCTTGTAATTATACAGTATCTATTACTTCTTACCATAGGGAACCTAATGATATGAAAGATTAGAAGACTCGGATGGATGATATATAATAGAAAGGATTTTTATGCCAAAGTGTGTCACCTTACGTGGTTCCTATTCTCATTTCTAAGAAATTTAATATAACTCTTCTCCTATGTGTTGATTATAGAAAACAATATAGTGATATGGTAAATACAAAGCATTTGAAAACACAAATTGATGATCTGTTTGACTAGTTGAAAGTGGATAATTGGTTCTCAAAGATTTATCTTCAATCATGTTATCACTAGTTGATAATAAAAGAATCTATAAATCAAAAAATCACCTTCTAGAGTAGTTATGTCCATTAGGAATACCATTTCATTACATTTTATCTATCCAATTCTCCTATAGTATTTGTGTATTTGATGTAAAACATCTTCCATGAGTATCTTTATACATTCATAGTGGTATTCATGGATGACATACTGGATTACTCTATGTCTGATGAGGATCATTTAAATCATTTGAGAGTAGTTTTGGAACTATTGATAAAATAGTTGCTTTATTCCAAGATGTCGAAATGTGATCTCTGGATTCAGGATGTGATTTTATTCGTACACATGGTCTCATAAAATTTTATTTTATTTGATTATGGTAAGGTGAAATAATCCATTACATTGGAGGAGCTATGTAATGTTTTTTTTAATTCGAAGCATCTCATATTTAGCTATATATTATCACTAGTTTGGAAAGGATTTCTAAAAGTTGACTTCTCATACGAATGTCGTAACTCATAAGGGAGTGAAATTTTATTGGGATGAAAAATTTTGGAGTTATTTTGTTAAGGTTAAATGATTTTGACTTTATCTTTTTGTTTAATCTTCAAGAAGAATATTAGGCCAATATAGTATTTTTTTGATGCATCAGGATCGGGTTTTCATTCTATTCTTATACAAGGTGATCACATCATTACCTATGTATGTAGGCAGCTTATGATACATGAGAAGAATTATCCAACCCATGACCGAGAACTTGTATTTGTGATCCATACACTTAAGATTAGGCGGTATTAACTCTTCATAGAGAAGTTTACTATGTAATGTATTCATAATAGCTTGAGTTATATCTTCCCTTAATAATATTTGAATCTTCTCCATAGGTTTTAGGTGGTGTACCTAGAATCTTTTGATTTGGGAATTTTCTTTCCCCTAGGGAAAGGTAATGTTTTTGTTGATGTGTTGAGTAGAAAAATTCTAACCCCATCCGTATAAGAATCATTAGAAGAGTGTAACTTGATGGGAATTTTTGCACAATTTCCTATTAGATTTTGATCAATAGGGGTTGAGATTTTTTTGGTTGTCTTAGTTGACCTTTGATCTTCTTGAGATGATCATTTATAAAAAATATCATGATAATGAACTCTATAGAATTAGAGAGTCTCTTATAGTGGGGAGATAGATTTTGAGTGGTCTTTCTCCATGGAGGTAATTTTATGTTATTAGAATTGGGGTCTTATACAATAAACTATGATAAAATATGTGATTTGGGGTTACAAAAATTCTAGTGGGTTTTTCTCCAAGAAATCACAATGATTTTTTATGGATTTTAGTGATGAATCTAGTGTCTAGGTATGATATAATTCATTTATGATTTTGTTTCCTATAGTTATATTTTCCAAATTGTTGAGGTCAAGAATCGATAGCTTTTGGGTTTTCTTTGGCCACATCAATTGCCGAAAAGGTTGTGGGATGATATTTCTAGGGAAATTGTGTTTGGGTTTCGACATACACAAAGATAGAAAGATTTTATATCGGTTATGATTGAAATGATAACCAAATAGGATTACTTTATACTAATTAGAGATACAACCAATGTTGAGGATATGTGAAATCTCTCTTGGAGATAGAGTGTTCATCTTAATGGAGTTCCTTATACTATAGTCTCTTATAGAGATCCCTATTTTACTTCTCTTATTTAGAGAGTCCTTCAAGAGGTAATTGGATCATTGTATCATTTTAGTACAGTATACCATATAAAGATGGATTTACAAATAGGGAGGAATATATAGATTCTTGATGATAATCTTTGTGCCGACATCTTCAATTTTGGGGGAGATTAGGTTGACCATTTTATAATATTTGGGTTTTCTAAAAAAAATTGTTACTAGCCATCAATCATAATGGATAATTTTGAGGACTTTTGTAGTTATTTTTTAAAGGTTGGGGCCGAAGCCTCAATTTTTATTATTTGAAAGAAAAGACCTCTTTAAACTGGGTAGAGGGAGACCCATTACATAGCCCGAAGGCCCAAGGCCAAGTGACCTGAATACAAGGCTTGAAAGCCCATTTAAATGGCACAAAGGACCCCTCGGTGAATAGTACTACTACAGTACCTGTGCTGCTACAGTACCCGCTAAAGTACCACCACCACTACAGTGTCTGGTACAGTCCCTCCGCCGCTACAGTGTCACCACTGCTATAGTACTACTACAGTACCTGGGAAATTCTCCCCTTCCCAGATTTGATCCTGGGTCTTTTGGATGCCAAGCAAGAGCCTGTACCACTAGGGTATAGGCTCATTGGCACTTTTGTGTTTATCCTTATAAATCTATATTATCTTAGTCAAATATCATTTAGTGTTCCTTAGTTGGATTGAGATTGGTCTAAGAGATGATAAAAAGGATTTAGGTGATTTTTCAAAGGGTGTTGATGGCACAGAGCTGATATAAATTTTATATGGATCTTCATCATAGACAAAAGTAATTTTTAGTTGGTGATTAAGGGTTCTTGAATGTTTCACCCCATTTGGGACATCTACTAATTAAAAGGGAAGGGAATATTTCTCCTAATTTTGTGGTATATTTTAAAAATCGTTTATCAAGGTTTGAATGTGGATTACCATTCAGAAAATTTTTCACAGCTGATATCTATACAAAACATTTCTCTTTTAACATAGCTAAGAAATTTCCTTTTTGATCGATCTCACGTTCTGAGTTAGAGTGATCTTGATGTTGATCCTGACTTATTCATGCTATGTATCAAGTCCAGATAGTTAATTCTGAGATAAAGGTACTTAGTATGAGGAGGATACCTTTGGTCCAAGTGAAATAGAGTCATGGTTATTCTTCATATGAGACATGGGATTTTGAGGCACTGATTATAGAATAGAAGAATCACCTTTTTGATAGAGATGTTTCTAGAAAGGACTTATGGGGATATAATTTTTTTACAGTGGGGAGGTTTCAATGCCTTGTTACCTTTCTATTCGGTATGTTTTGACATTTGTTATGGTTTTACCTTTTCTATTTGGGTAATACTGAAAAGTAAATGGGAGTAAACCTATAATGGTGAAGTTAGGGAATTGTTTTAATTTTCATCAATAAACCTTCTTCTTCTGTAGTCTGATGGTGATTTACACACTATGTAATGGGGATGCATGACATGTAATAATTTCTTCGTAGATTAAGTTAAATTGGTACACATCAAACATGATTTCACATTGTGAATATTTTACATAATGTTTAAATATTATAAATCATATCTTTTATAAAATTTTATGGGTTTATCAGCTTTTATAGGACTCAAAAATTACACGGCGTGTAATCGAGTTACACACTATGTAAAATTCAGAGTGTTGGTTTTAAGCATCTTTTAAGCATTAATTCTTATTTCATTCCTCCAGGTTTCATTACTCTTTCCTTGAGACTCTTCCTAGGAAATTTTGGAGTTCTCTAGTCCATAAATATCATTCATTCAACAATTGATCGTTGTGTTGGTTGGGGTGAATCTTTATATGTAATCATTCTTCCTATCTCTTCCACCCCTCTCTCTTTCAACCATTATGTTTGATATATCATATGTTGATTAATGGACCTAAAATATATATTATTGAATCTTAATTCTAGGTTTATTTCTGGATCTTCTACACCTTCTTACATTATTATTGAGTCCTGTTGCAGGTGTTTCTTTCCATGATAAAAGGCAAGTGGTTCCATTTAAGCATGGACAATTGATTTATACTTTAATTTCGTGTTGTTTAAAAGTTCAATAAATTGAATAGAGAAAAAAAAGAACTCAATGTGAATTGGGATTGAAATTGATTATGTATATAATTTTCAAGAAAACCCCCAATCCCAAATGAATAATAATTTTGGGGCGTGAATTAAAATTTATGGAAATTGTGAAAATATTTGAGAATATATTTTTTGAAAAAAATGGTTAATATTGAATTGAATAATAAATGTGATTGGTTTTACTAGAAAAAGGAATGAAATTATCAAAAATCCAAGATTTGGTTTTTAATGTGAATTAGAATTTTGAAAATGAAAATTGGGCAATTGAATTGTGGATGATGATTAATGTGATATGAAATGATCTTCCATTTTTCATTTGACCGATTTTTCACATGATAGCCTGGGTATTTAGTGGATCATTTGGGACAAGATAGTTAGGATGGGAATTCTATAGAAATGGATTTATGATGATATATCTATCAATTTTTTTCAGAAGATATTCTCCCTAATGGGATTTTGGTGAGTCCTATTCTGCATTAGCCTAAGGGATATTTGTACAAATATTATCTTTGGCCATTGATATGATTTGTATGAGGGTACCATAATTAGAATTTATCATATTGTATGGAATATGACCATGTTTCTTTTTATAATGGTTCTGATTATGAATTAGAATGTTTATGAAACTTCATTACTCATTCCTAGTTACTTATATAAACTATACTATATAAAAAATTATTTAAGCAATCTTTGAATTTTTTTCCATATTAATGAATTGAAAATCATGTTTTTTAAATTTATAAATTGTATCACCATACCATATTTTATTGAAATTTAATGTTTATTTTAGTTAATTATATTGGAATATTGTTTTGGAACACTAGGTAATACACTTCTGAGATTTTTAGATCACACCTAACTTTTCATTCAGGAATTTTTAGATCTTCCCATGCTAGGTGTGTGTAAAGGGAATGTGCCTCTTGGAGGATGTGGATATTGGTGATACCTTAGGGCTTTTAGTGGTGTGTCCTTTGGTGTGCCTACCTCCAATGGCCCTAAGGACTTCATTTTTTATTGATTTTTGATAATCCCCCTTTCTAAGGGTGAGGTGGAACGCTTACAAGGCCTACAAGCATATGTATTACATGTCCCATAGGCCATAGAGGAAATAATTTGCCCGTAGGCTTTAAAAATTACATACAACCCAGACTAACTACTTGGAACTTCTCTTCCCAGCATCTTCATCATGAAATCATCTCTCCACCTTCGCATGGCTATTCGGATAGGCATTCTCATGCATGCGCAAGCTTGTCCCGATGGCAGGTGACATACCCTCTCATTCTTGCAATCTGTTTAGCTTCTACTATGGTGAATGATCTTTTCTCATCCTCCTTGTAGAGCCTGTTCCTCATAGGTCGTCTGGTTTTCATCTGCACTTAAGGTGGCCCGATGTCCATACTAACCCGAAGTCCTGGGTCGCTCGAAGGCCTTAAAGGACTTAGGGACCAAATCGGTGTCCCGAAGGCCCAAACGAAGGAATATTCCCGACTGCTACAGTGCCAAATAGTACCTGCGACAGTATCTATTACAGTACCTGAAAATAATGTTTCCACCTGGATTTGTTCCTGGGTCTCTCAAATGCACTTGTAGAGTCCTTACCAACCTGGCTAAGGATCATGTGCTCCTTTAGTGTGCCTAGTAATCTTGTTTTCTCATTGAGTACATAGACGATTTACTATTTAGTTTTTTAATATACTTGTTTGGTTTTTTTTATTATCTCCTTGAGTTGTTTTCATCATATTGATTTCTATATTTATCTTCCACTATTTTTGTGGAAAAATTGTTCCTTATTTTATCTTTTTTGATGTCAGGTTCTAGCAACCAGCCCATGGGGATCAGAAATTCTCTTTAGTCTATGTCTATTCTGAATCGATTATCTGGGTAGCTAGGTATCTTGGATATTTTGTGACAGTGTAAATATAGGGAGAGTATACCTTCATATCATAGTAGTATGATTATTAAAAATAAAAAAAATTGTATAAATCTAGACAAATAATGAGAGTAGATAAACCAACAATTGAATATAACTAAAACATAAATCATACCATAAATATATGGATTCTATAAAAGTCATATTGGAATCTTTTTGATCCGGCATTAGAGTTTTATCTACAATATAGTCAGAAAAGAATCAAAATATTAAAAAATGGAGAAGATTGAAAAACTGGTGTTAATTCATGGATCAGTCCCATCCAATATGTTGCACACCGGTAAATTATCCACACTCAGTCAGAGTTTTCTTACTCTTGTTCCTTCTTGTAACCATGATTTCGACACTAATACCCAAGGTGATCTTAGCAGGGTGTGGGTACACCTCAATAAACAACCACTAGTGGTGTCTATTAACATATATAATCGGGGTATGCATGCATGATTACATGTTTAACAATATAATGAATAAACTTAAATAACCATCATTGATTCTTGGTTTCATAGTTGAAATGTGAGATCGACTACACCTACTTAGGCAATTACCAGATGTCTCAAAATATATTAAGTCATCACAAATAAATCTTGATCCTGTGATGTATCTCTAGGAATCCATAATCACTTAGAATACAACTTGGATACTGGGAAGTATCCCTCTGTATCTATAGTTATCAGTAATATAAGTCGAATCCTGGAAAGTATCCCTAGCATCCATCATCATAATTTATTTAATTATATCACCAATTAATTTTAATAAGACTCTAGGGAAACTTGTTAATAACCATTCTCTTTTTCAATGATAATTCCACCACACATGATGGCTAAAAGGTTTAGATTGAACCCTCATCAATGGGAAAACACAACAATAAAATTGTATTTATCACTATAATTAATTATTTTAAAAAAAAATTATTAGAGTTTTATGTTAGATCGAAGAAGTCAACATGGCCACACATCACACACACAGAGAAAAGAATAATTAATAGATAATTAATGTAATACCTACCATATGTTATAGAATTATACTCATCGGGTATTATATGATCACCCAATCCCAATTGTGATAAATAATAAATTATGGAAAAATCTCTAAAATAGGGAACATAAGATCACAACTAGTGTAATACCATGAAATCAATGGATAATACAAGGTAGATGGTTCATGGAGTGTTAATTTTTCTTTATAAACACCCTAAACTTGACGACACCTAAATATGGAAAGAGTTGGAGGAGATATCATGTTGAAGAGGATATATTGACAGAGGTATGACATGTTTTGGATGAAATGAGTGGGGAAATACTCCTTCATTTCCTTTAAATACCCATTATTTTACACCTAATTTATATCCACTAGTATTCCCTACCTGTGCTTTTTCAAGGGATTTAGTAGCTTCTAAAACATGAAAATTGACTATATGATTGAAAATAAATATTTACTAGATTATGTAATAACTAGAAAATGTCAATTAAATGGTATGTGATCTTACATTTATTTAATTTCTAATGAGGAACGTACATCAATGATTTGGTGAGATATCAAAGGAGACGTGATTAGTCCAAGAGATTCAATATATGACAATGGTACAATAATGAAATTAGTTAAAACTAAGGTTGTGGGGGAATGAACTTTATTTAACTGAGATATACATTACAAATAATTTATGAATTTATAACCAATATAAAATGAAATTCAACTAAAGTAATATTGTCTGCTGTAAAAACTTCAAGTCTTTTCTACTCTAAATTAACAAACATAATACTTGATTTTATTAACCTGAAGGTTGAATGAAACTCCATATATAAACATAATAAATTTTCCCATGTGACTAAAAAATTATAGAATTAGGAGGCTATTCAGGAAAAGTATGAATGGAAAAAATAACAACAATATAATTACATGAAACTTTATGATGAGGCTTTGATAATCTTGGTGTCTCTACTTGAAATGTTTTTACTACCATCAACACCATTATAAGATAAATAAAATGAAAAAATAATATAATCCAAACAAAAAAGTGAACATTTTGTTTTAAATATAATGAATCCTACAAAAATATATTTAGTCAAGCTTGGATTAATATCAGAGTAACTGATTTTAATGATCAGCCATGTGTAAACCTATAACTTTAATGTTTTCCCTCCCTTTATATTTATATAATCAAAATATAATATCTAATAGTCATAACTCAAATTTTTTAGTTAAAAAACATCCATTCCATGTTCAAAATAGTAAATTTATGATAATAGAGGATTCGTGATCATGGTGTTTGATGGATACCTTACTCTTGAGTTTTTTCCTTTCTCTTCAATCATGAAAACATTGAAGATATTTTCCAATGAAATATAATTATTCATTAAATCTATGATATGGAGAGGGTAATTTGAAACCATAAACTATATTGAATAAAATATATAGTGTAGAAAATAATTAGTGAAGAAAATTAGTGTTCATAGAGAAAATAAATAGCAAAGAAAAAAAATTATATGAAACATTAAACAATAATAATAATATATACACACATATATATAATATAAAAATAAATAAAGGTCACACATAATATAACGTATGTTCATATAGAATATAGAATTTTCATATAAAATATGAATTCTTAGTATGCATATAAAGATTATATCCCCCCATGTATTTATAAAATAAGTGTGTATATAATATGTATACTACAAAATTCATACAAATCATGGAAAGAAAAAAAATATGAATTTATATTTATATATATATAATGTGAATACTTAAATTTAAATTTTTAGAATTTTGTTTAGAATATTAAAAAAATGAACAATTAATTCTTATAAAATTTAGAATAATCATGTTGATAATACATAACATTATAAAAGGAGTACACATTGAAACAAAAATTATAGAACAAAAAAATAGAGAGTTAATATTGTAACATCATAACATGAAACAATTTGAATGATAAATTTAAAATAGTTAACATTTAGAAAGTCAATCAAAAAACCCAAAATTTAAATTAAATGGAATGAATATGGTGAACATATAGTGTAAATAGAAATTAAATGGTAGTTCAATACAAAAAGAAAAATCTGTTCATTCCCAAATTTTGTTATACCTATAATATATGATTTAAAATGGGAAATAAGATCCAAATTATTATTTATTTGAGAAAGGATAATTGATTCAGGTAAACATACTATAATTTAATTAGAAAATTAAAAATTATTTAACAAAAAAGATTTATTGGTTTTATTTACTTTCTACAAAATAATTATTGGTTTTATTCAATATCCTAAAAAAATAATGATACTATATATTATACTTAATTTTAAGATTGGGTTCATGAGATAAAAATTTATTCAATAAATAAATAATATTACAATAATTGTCTCATTCTCATTACGAAGGTAGGATAAACAAAAAATTAAATAATGACAGAAATTGTGACCCTATTTACCGAAATTTGTATAATGATAAATGTGACCATAATATATCATTCGGAAAAAATTGCCAAGGAAAAGGTTTTATATATTAAAAAATCCTTATAAAATAAGGATTCAACGTATTTAGAAATTCAAAAATGGGGTAATAAATTTGAATAAGGAATTTTTACGATACATTATAAAAAATAAGATGGAATATGAAATGGTCTTTCTAGTAGCGATAAATTTAACCTCTTCCAAGTAATATTATATTTGATTATTCATAAAAAAATTAAAGGTAATTTCATTTTACTATTATAAATGTAAAATAAAATCATTACTCTGGTAGATATATATACATTTATAAGGGACAAATGAAACAATTCATTGCACCAAAAGACCAAAAAAATTGAAAATTCTAGAAAAAAGAGTTAGTGAAAGTTTTAAAACAAAATTAGTTTTTTACTTGTATGAAAGGAATCTACATACAAATAAAAATTCAAAATTATACAGAAAAAAATGAGCTATATACGTAAGAATTAAATTTACAATGACTAATCACCTATTGATTTACCCTTCATCTTTTTATTATGCTTGTTGGATTTATTATCCTCTAAATAGTTTCCATTCATACTTCTTTTTATTATAAAAATATGTTTATTTATCCCATACAACACAATCATCATATCATATATGACTCATCTGTGTCTCCCTGTCACTGTTAGAAATGAATTATGTTAAAAAACTATAATTTAATCTTTTTTTAAATCGTACACAATGATAAAAAAACCATACCCCCTAATCTCAAATTTAAAATCCTCAAATATATAATACAAATTCAAACTGTTAAAGTACACTAATACATAAGATAAAAATTCACACTGATATAAAATTGACAATAAGAATAGACTCTGAATACATATTCTATGGATGAACACTACTACAAATTTATTTTTTATTTTTATAAACTGTTACAATTGCACACTGTAAATTTGATGGATTTATAAAATACCTTTCTAAACAATATTAATTTTATTTTGAAATTTAAAAAACGTTTTTAAATTAAATTTGGATTGTGTAGATGTATTTAAAAACAATATAATTTAAAAAAACGATGGAAATCTCCACAGATACAATATAAGTAAAAAAATAGTCTTCATTTTATATTAGTAAAACAAATATTGAACATATTTTTATTAAATTTTCTGTTGAAATTATATAAAAATTAATATGATAGTATGTATAATTATTGATTAGTGGTATAAATTAAAAAATATAATTAGTTGGATGCCTGGGAAATATGAATTTTTTTAAAAAATATAAAAATATAAAAGAGTATAAATTTGGATTAAAATAGAATTATATTTAAGAATATTATTATTAAAACTAATAAATGAAATTTGGTACTAAACTGTGTTTTAAAATAATATTTTTATGGAAGCACAAGGTAATTAACAATAATTTTTTCCTTCATAAAATTATATGAATATGAAAATGAATTTTCAAAAGATATATGTTTCAATAAAAAAATTAAAAAATTATTTAATGTAGTTTATAAAATATGATAATAATGATAATTAATGTGTGACATAGAATAGTAAGATATATTTTATATAATAAATTGAATATATAGATTCCAGATGAGTGGGGAATTTATAAGTTATATAAATACTAGAACACAAATTATTAATTGTTGATGGAAGAGAGATTAAAATTTAATGATTGAATAATTGTAATATGATGTTGTGATTAAAATAAATAATTTAATAAGGAAATATATTATATATAATATTAGAGGAAAAAATATTGAACATAAAAATGTTATCTAATTAGAAATATTTATCAATAAAAGATTTGAGAGGGAAAAATATAAAGGAGTAATATAAAAATGTTTTTATAGAACAGTAAAAATACCTCTAAAATGATATATGTGTCCCAATTACTAAAAAAACATTGTATTTTGAATGTATATATATAACATGGTCCTATATAAAAAAAATATAATCATATATGTTTTAAGAAACTATTTTTTCATAAAGGACTTTGGAATATTCTTGATGTTATTACAGAGTAGCACCCTCAGACGGTGTGTGATTCCAAGCCCTGGTATGGTCGGAATTAAATTTTCAATGTGTTCACACTTGGAACACAAAATATGTTTAATAATTCCTAAAATTTAGCTCAGACGGGAAAATTTAGGGCACTGATGAGTCCAGAGCGTGCTTTTTACCCTAGGAGGGGTGTAATTTTCACGGGCATGGCCCTTTTGTGGAAAATGGCCACAGAGCCGTTTTCAAAATTTAGTGGCCTCAGACGTTATGTATTATAACATTCAAACAGAAGCTAGGATTAAAATTCCGAGACTGTATTTGTGATTAGGAGGTGGTGTTCACCCTAGGGGAGGCTTAACATCGACCCCGTCGAGAGTTTCAGATGTGGGTCTTTTCGTGGTTGATTAAAGGATTAATTAAAATTTTATTTAATTCATTACTTAAACCACTCCATCAACCCTTCTTCATCCCCTCTCCATTTCTCAGGCAAAGGAATTCTTGAGCAACCAAGGAGCTCCCCTCCCTTAAAGATACCCTCTTCTCCAAGGCAATGGTAGATCGGCTCTAGTGGATCACATGCGATGCTACAGGCTACGCTCAACAGGTAGGAGTTATTTGTTTCCATTTTAATTTCCCGAACCTACTTTTAGCATAATTTGTTGAGTAAAATTGTTTTTTGATCTTTGAGAAAATACCATATTTGCGTAGTAAATGTTCTGATCTTTCAAACACATATTTCTGATTGAAAATCCATGTTCTGAGATGATCACATTCATCCGCCAATGATCTGTGGGTTTTTGGAGTGTTTACCAGCGAATCAGGGTTTTCAGCAGGTTTCAGGCCGATCTGGTGGCATGCGCGGCGGCCCGGAGATCCAGCGATGGCGGCGGGGCTCTCCTCGGCAGCGGAGGTTGGCGCAAGGCGGCGTCGGCATAGCAGGCGAGTGGGAGTCGGCCGGGTGGTCGGCTGTGGGGGTGGTGGGGGGGGGGGGGGGTGGCTGCAGACGGCGGGTAGCGGCCGCAAGTGAGCGTGGTCGGGTGAGGAAGACCAGCCGATTGTCGGCCGATCGACGAGGATGACCGAGTTCAGTGACCCCGACTGGCAGACTACGACATGAAAAGGGCAGGTCACCGTGAAAATCAAATCAGACTAGCTGAGCCGGTCCGGGCGAGGCTGGCCATCCTGCACGGTGAACCGCGGGCCGGTTCAGGCAGTGGGTGGGCTGGCCAAACTGGCTCGGCCCACCGTTTCGGTTCGTTAATATTTTAAAATTCCCTAAACTATAAATTGTGTATTTGATTTTCAATCCCTCTATGGTGACGCATCCCTTAAATCGAGAAGAACTTTTTAAGATGGTTTCAGGGGTTTTTAATTCCAGAAACGAGGGGCCTCGGAGGCGCGACACGCCTTTAAGTGAATTGGTTTTTTTTCATGGGTTCTTGATTGGGGCGAAGAGGACACATCTGGAGTCCATTTTGAGCACCTTTAGTAGCGTTGGGACCCTGGCATCGAGGTGGAGTTTTCCTGTAAGGTTTCCGGTGTTGAAACCAGAGTCGAGGCATGGGCCCCTCAGCCAGTCTTTCGAGCTGTACGCATCGTTAAGAAACTTTTCCATTAGAAGTCCATTAGGGGTGTGCGAGCAGTCGATTGTGGGTGTTTTTCGAGGGAATTGCAATGGAAAAATCTGCCCACTTTAATTCTGCATGATGGTATAGGCCCCATGAGGACCATTTTGGGAGTTGGCGGTGATTTCCATCTTTATCACCGGGTGTCTGTTTCGGATAAATGGTTAGTATATCTTGTGTACTTTTGCGAGAGGGTCGCAACTGTGCGATCTATTTGTAGCACTTCAGGGCCAGGATGCGGAACCCATGATGCACCGCTTGTGTGCGGTGCAGAAAAATTTATCTTCTTCTAGGGACATCTGTTCCACGCAAGTAGGTAGTCAATTTGATGTGTTTTCCCGATGGGGATCGAAATGGTGTGATGAGCCAACTGTTTTCGAGGCTGAGGCTTGGGACCACGGGATGTCATTCAGGCGTAAAGTAGTGTTTAATGAACATTACTCCAGATGTCTATTGGAGGCATGTAAATAGTCAATCCCGAATGTTTTTCCGCAAGGTTTTCAGCAGTACGATCCGTTTGGATGTGCAGAGTCTCATTCAAGATCTCATTAAATATGGAAGCATGAAAAGGTGATCTGGTGTTAGTTCTTCTTGCTCTGTTTGGAAGCAAACCCTTGGAAAGTGGTTTCATTCACTCACGTGTCAGTGAAGATGATGTTTTAAGAGACATTGATGGTTTTGCTAGGGCCGTGGAGGAAGCAGGTTGGTGGCATTACGTTTTCTCCCTTTGCACTGACTTTGGTTTCCATGGGTTCGATAACCTTTGGTCTTGAGATGTGATATACTCTGGGAGTGTACGAGAATGCTGGGAGGTACATCTTGTAGTTTATACCCGATAATGTTTTTGTATTTGGGTTGGAGATGAGATAGGGCCACACGTTGTGTGGGCCCCTTGTGTGTGTTGTGTTCTTCTTTACATACCTTTGATCTCTTGTGACATAGAGGTTCCCTCTTTTTGCGATGGTTTAATCCAGCAGGGTTCAGTGGTTACCCATGGTTCTATTCTCGACAGTTGATCGGCATAGTTGTTTGGGTTCCCCTATTCCTTCAATTGTGTGGGACTTTATTATCATGTTCCTTTGGGTTCCCTGGTAGGGTTATTGTGGATTCAGTGGGACCAATACTTTAGGCGGACACCGATCCTCTACCCAGGAGGTTGTTTACAGTAGGGTGTAGAGCTCAGTGAGCCCTGGGTGTAGATTCCCAAGCAGTGTGTAGAGATCATATCCTCCTTCTGCAATCTACCATGACGTGTTTCCCTAGGTAGAGCCCCAGGTATCGGTGTGACCCACACTACACGGGCACTGAACCTCTACTAGGTGTGTTGTTCTGGAGGTGGGTGGTTGTGTGATACCCACTCCGTGTTCTTTTGGCCAGTGTTTTACCATCCATTAGGGAGGGCCAGAGTTGTTCCAGGTTTACCCTCTAGCGGGGTTGGGCAGTGGGTTGCTCATCGACTTCTTTGGGTTTACCATCCAACGGGGCTGGGTAGTGGGTTGCTTGTTGACTTCTCTGGGTTTACCCTACAGTGGGGCTGGGCAGTGGGTTGCCAATCGACTTCTTCAGGTTTACCCTCCTACAGAGACTGGGAAGTGGGTTACCTAATTACCTCATAGGGTTTACCCTTCAGCGGAGATGGGGCAGTGGGTTACACGATGACCTCTTAGGGATTACCCTCCAATAGAGACAGGGTAGTAGGGTATCCGACGACCTCTTAGGGTTTACCCTCCAATAAAGAATGGGAAGTGGGTTACCCGACGACCTCTTAGGGTTTACCCTCCAGCAGAGACTGTGCAGCGGGTTACCCGACGACCTCTTAGGGTTTACCCTCCAGTAGAGACTGGGCAGTGGGTTACCCGACGACTTCTTTTAAACTCATCCTTTTTTACTAGGCTATTTTGTGGCTTTTCTCTGTGAATATTAGAGTGGGACCCTTGGTTGTACGAGTTAGTGATGCGACAACTTTGACTTTGAGAAGAGCTCTTGACTATGTGACTGTGATGATGTGCGGTTTGACTTTCCCAAGAACTCTCAAGTATGAGGGGCGCTTTCCCCATCAAGACGCGTCTTTGAGATGCGACCTAAAACCGTGCGGGCGAGTCAGTTCCGCCCAATGATGATAGTGTCAAGCTGAGGTGATTTGAGCCCCTTGACATGAAGATTGGGGCAAACAGGTGGGATGATAGGCATCGATGGTGTATACTTCTGGGACTGTTGGATACTCACTTTCTTGGGCCGAGCTACGGGATGGAGATCCCCTTATGATGTTGTTCGGTTTTCTTGATTGGGAATATGGATATGTATATACCTTGTTGCAGTACCCACTCCTTGGGTTTGGTTACTCTCCTTCCATGAGAGGCGAAGACGCACAGGGTATGCCACGTGGTTTCTGTGTCTAGATTCTTGTGGTTGGATGAGTATACTCTCCTACTATAGGTAGCGAAGACTCAATGGGAAGTTTCAACTTCTCACTGTTTCAAGCTCCTTGTGTTTTGGTGAGTGTACTTGCTTTCTCTTGTCGGGTTGAGATGTTACTCAACTTTACTCTTTATTGCACTCTAATTTTTACTCCTTTACTTTTCCCTATTCTATATGTGGCTCACCTCTTCAGTACTTCCTTTTTTGCTCCCTCGAGCCTTCGAGGCATCCTACTGAGTATTTTTATACTCACCCCTACTTGGGATTTTTTGGCACTTGGTGTGCCCTTGCAAACGACAAACTGTTTGGTCGTGACGTCAGAGGAGCATAAGAGTTCGGGAGCTTAGATCATGTGTGGTGGTCGTAGTCGGGTTCCAGTTGTGGGACTCTCCCAACTATTTTAATTTTTTTTACCTGTTGCTGGGTTGTGGCACTTTTACTGGTGGGGTGCATGTTTTTCCCCTTTACTTTTCTATTTACCTTCAGCACTTTTATTTTAATGTTTCAAAGTCATTGAACTTTTTGGTTTATTTATAGAAGTTAGAACTTTACTTTTCCTTTTACTCTACATTTATGCATTGAGTGGGATGTGTGTGTGTGTACAGGTACTTAGGAAAAGGACTCCCTAAGTTGTTAGCCTTCGGCACTTGTCAGCAGCCCCTGGACTATGAAGGCGGGCTTGGGGTAGTTGCGGATCGAGCTCGGGTAGGGTCGGGATGTGAGAAAGTGGTATCAGAGATGGTTTGTTACTTGGGAAGTTGTTCGGATGTCCCTAAAAAATAATTGGCTGGGATTTAGGGCAATAATGTCAATGTGTCTCAAGAGCGTCTCTTAGGCTAGGGATTTCAGTGATGGTGTGTCAGCCGACGTATCCATTCACTAGGACCCAAATAACCCGCTTGTCGACTCGGCATGCTGAGACACTCATTGAAGGGAAATTGGTTGGTGCATCATATAGGATTTATTATTTGACTGTCCTTCTGGAGTTAGCTCCACATTGTTGTTGTTGTGATATATATATATTCTCATCTGATCATGGCACTCCTTGATAAAATTTAGGATGTCTCTATAAGGATAACGATCCAGGATACCATATTTGCTTCATGACGATGACCCTGTAAGATACGAGGCCTCAGTCTAGGACCCATCATGAGAGTCCATTTTTCCAGGTGGGCCAGTAGCAATACCCCCACCTGGTGAGCAACAGACAGCTCCAGTAGAGCAGATGGAGCTTCAGCGCAGGTTGAGTGCGCTTCGTGAGTTCCAGCGTCAGAGACCGCTGAGTTTTAGTGGTTAGTCAGACCCTCAAGTAGTAGAGGTTTGGCTCGAGATAGTGGTTCGCCTCTTCATACATGTGCACACACCAGAAGATCTTATGGTGGCTTTGGCCGCCAGCCTTTTCCATTAAGCAGCTAGGAATTGGTGGAGTCTGGTGACTCAGTTACTCGATGAGTTGTCAATTTCGTGGGGCAACTTTCAGATGTTGTTTCGTGGGGATTTTTACACCTCCATATTATGCTCTGTTCGGATCCAGGAGATCCTGCAGTTTAAGATGGTAGGGATGATGGTGACTGAGTACGTGACTAGGTTCGCGGACCATGCACATTTTTACACGGATATGGTCCACGACAGCAACTTCTAAGCGCGGAAGTTCAAGCAGTGTCTCTGAAGAGAGATTCGTTCTATTATTGTACCCTTGGGAATTCCCACTTATGTAGAGTTGAAATATCAGGCATTGGTGACATATATGTTCTTGTAACATTCTACAGTTGGGGGTGACAGTAGGCATGATAGAGCCAAGCTGTCTGCCACAGCTAGCAGGCGTCAGCAGATAGAACGTCGACGCAGGCGGCCTTCCACCCGCCAGTTTTGGAGACGTGGTCATGCAGCACTATAGCGGAAAATCACAGGGGCTCAGCTGAGGAGACCCTTCCGTGAGCAGACCCATGGGTAGGGTCGTACACCACAGTAGCGCCTGAGGGCACTAGGGTAGCTTGGAGAGAATCGATGCTATGCTTGTGATGGGTGAGGTTTCTTGGCATGGGACTACCCAACCAGGTATTCAGAGAACATCACGTCGTCAGTAGGTGCACTACAACGACAGAGGCAGCGTCGTGATCGGAGTACTGCCCAGAGAGTTGGTGCTAGCGGAGGAGCAGGAGGAGCTGGAATTGGGGGACGACCTTACGAGGTCATCCCACCATCACCAGGCGGTCCACGTCAGATTCTGGGAGCTGATAGTTCGGACTGTAGATAGCCGCGAGCTGTGGATGTCTATAATCATGCAGATCATGAGGTGATAAGAGGTATTCATTACGGATATTCTACTTTTTTAGTAGAATTGTTAGACTCTGTGTGTGAAATGATTTTCTCCCTACTCCTTCCTTGAGTTGTTACCATGGTGACACAGGGCGTCATGTGTAACCCTGTGTTGGTAGCATAAAAGGCGTAGAACGTTTTTCCATTAGTCGATGGTGTCGAATCCATCGCTTTCTGAGCATTTAAGAGACTCTTGGTTGGGAGACATAGACTATGGAACCTTGCGTGACCAGATATCCTTAGGTGTTTCTCTATTTGGATATTCTAAATGAGGGAATCGACGGGATTTGTCCTAGGTCCAAACGGTGATTCCAGTCGTGACATGTGACTTAGAGGTTTTACCGGGAAGGTGAGCTACCCCCGAGGTCCTTCAAGCCGTTTGAGACCGTGCGAAGGGATGCTGAGGTTCCCTACCGTCTTGCCCTAACCCTGAAGTATGAAGTCAGTGTACGAAGTCTCCCACGTGACTCACCTGAGTAGAAGTGTGCATGAACCTATGCACGCCATCGGTGACGGCATACCCTACGTGAACGGACCAAATCCTTTGGTGCATGTGCGATGACATAGAACTTTTCAAGAGTTCTTATGGGTATGGGAGAGCCAGGTTTGGTCTTAGTACCCTGAGTAGTTCCCTGGTTCTACTTTTTGGGGATAGAAATATTTAAGGACGGAATGATTTAAGAACTTGGTTTTTTTCATAAAAGTCTTTGGAATAGTCTTGATGTTATTCCAGAGCATCTCCTTCAGACGGTGTGCGATTCTGAGCCCCGGTGTGGCCGGAATTAAATTTTCAGTGTGTTCACACTCGGAATGCAATATAAATAAAATAACTCATAAATGGTAGCTCAGACGGTAAAACCACGAACACCTTTCATTTTGTAGCATGTCGTTTACCCTAATAGGGGTGTCATTTTCGCGGGCGCGACCCTTCTATGGAAAATGGACCCAGGGGCGATTTCGTAATTTAGCGGCCTCAAACGTGAAGTTTTATAACTTCTGAACGGAGGCTCGGATTAAAATTACGAGACATCCATTGGGCTCAAGATGTGGTTTTTACCCTAGGGGAGGCTAAACCCTGACTCCATTGAGTGTTTCAGATGTAGGTATTTTCGTGGTTGATTAAAGGATTAATTAAATTTTTTTAAATTCTTTACTTAAACCACTCCATCCAGCCTTCTTCCTCCCCTTTACATTTCTCTAGCGGAGAAATTCTTCAGCAACCAAGGATCTCTGCTCCTTTCAATCTCGCCTCTTCTAAAAGTCGATGGTAGATCGGCTCTGGCAGATCACACATGAAGCGACGGGCTATGCCCAACATGTAGGAGTTCTATGTTTCTATTTTAAACTACCACACTGACTTTGAGCTCAATTTTTAGCATTTAAATTCTGTTTGATCTTCGAGCAAATCCCATGGTTACATAGTCCATGTTTTGAGCTCTCCAACGCATATTTCGGATAGACAATCCGAGTTTTGAGGTGATCGCAGTCATCCGCCGAAGATCTACGGGTTTTTGGTGTGTTTACCGGTGAACTATGGTTTTCCGGCGGGTTTCAGGTCGGTCCGGCGACACCCGCGGCGGCCCAACGATCCAGCTACGGCGGGGCTCTCCAGCGGCGACGGCAGGGCTCTCCTATGTAGTGGAGGTTGGAGCAGGGCGGCGTCGGCGCATCGGGCTAGTGGGAGGCCGTCGGCTGCGGGGGGAGGGGGGGTGTGGCTGGGGACAATAGGCGGTGGCCTCCGGCGAGCGCGGTTAGGCGAGGAAGACCGCCCTGCTGGTGGCTGGTCGATGAGGATGACCGGGATCAACGACCCCAACTGGCAGACCGTGACCCGCAAAGGGCGGGTTGCCGTGGAAAGCGAACCGGACCGGCTGAGCCGGTCTGGGAGAGGATGGTTGGCCCGCGTGGTGAACTGCGTGCCAGTTCAGGCAGCAGGTGGGCCGGCCAAACTGGCATAGTCCACCGTTTTGGTCCATTAATATTTCAAAATTCCCTAAAACGTAAAGAATGTATCAGATTTTCAAGTCTTATTTGATGACGCGTCCCTTAAATCGAGACAAACTTTTTTAGATGGTTTTAGGGGTTTAAATTCCTTAAACGAGGGGCCTCGGAGGCGCGACACGCCTTTAAATGAATTGGCATTTTTTGGGGGTTTCTTGGGCAGCGCGGACACATCTGGAGTTTTGTTTTGAGTGTCATCAACATTGGTCAGACCCTGCCATCGAGTCGGAGTTTTCTTGTACGGTTTCGGGCATTAAAACCGGAGTTGAGGCATGGGCCCCTCGGCCAGCCTTTCGAGCTGTATGAAGCATTTAGAAACTTTTCCATCGAATGTCCATTCGGGGCATGTGAGCAGTCAATTCGGAGTGTTTTAACGAGGACATTTCAATGGCACAATCCACCCGCTTTAATTCAACACGATGGTGCGGGTCCCACGAGGGACGTTTTGGGAGTTGGCGGTGATTTCCATATTTATCACCGGGTGTCTGTTTCGGATAAATGGGTAGCCAATATTGTGTGCTTTTTTGAGAGGGTCGTAATGGTGAGATCCATTTGTAGTGCTTTGGGACCAGGATGTGGGTCCCCCGAAGCACCGCTCATGTGCGGTATGGCGAAATGCATATTTTCCTTCGGACATCTGATCCACGCAAGAATGTAGTCAATTTGACGTGTTTTCCTATGGGGATTGAAATGGAGTGATGCGCCCAATTGTTTTCGGGGTCGAGGCTTGGGACCACAGGATGTCGTTTGGGCATAATGAAGTGTTGAATGACTTTTAAGCCAGATGTCTATTGGAGGCGAGTAAATAGTCGATCTCGCGTGTTTCTTGAAAGGTTTACAATGGTACGATCCATTTGGATCTGCGGGGTCTCATTCGAGATCTCATTAAATATGGAATCATGAAAGGTGCTTCGGTGGTGGTTCTTCTTGTTGGGTTTGGAATCGAACCCTTGGCATGTGGTTGCGTTCACTCCCGTGTGAGTGAATTGATGTTTGAATAGATATGGACGACCGTGCTTGGGCAGTGGAGGAAGCAGGTTGGTGGAAATACGTTTTCTCCCTTCGCGTTTACATTGGGTGCCATGCGTTCGATAAACTTTCGGCTAAAGATGTGATATACTCTGGGAGTATATGAGAATGTTGGGAGGTACCTGTTGTAGATTATACCTGATAATGTTTGTGTATTTGGGTTGGAGATGAGATAGGGCCACACGTCATGTCGGCCCCTTGTGCGTGTTGTGTTCTGCTTTACGTACCTTTGATATCTCATGACACAGAGGGTCCCTCTATTCACGATAGTTTAAACAATCTGGGTTGATTGGTTTCCCCTGGTTCTTTTCTCGACGGTTGATCGGCAGAGTTGTTTGGGTTCCCCTATTCCTTTAGCAATGTGGGATTTCAGTATCACGTCCCATTGGGTTCTATGGAAGGGTTATTGTGGATTCAGTGTGACCAATACTTTACACAGACACCGATCCTCTACCCAGAAGGGTGTTTCCAGTAGGGTGCAGAGCTCAGTGAGCCCTAGGTGCAGATTCCCTAGCCGAGTATCGAGATCATATTCTCTTTCCGCGATATATCGTGATGTGTTTCCCTACGCAGAGCCCCAGGTATTGGCATGACCCACACTACACAAGCACTGAACCTCTAATGGGTGTTTTGTTCTTGAGGTGGGTGGTTGAGTGATACCCACTATGTGTTCTGTTGTCCAGTGTTGTACCATCCAGTAGGGAGGGGCAGAGTAGTTTTGGGTTTACCCTCTGGCGGGGATGGGCAGTGGCTTGCCCATCGACTTTTCGGGTTTACCATCCATCGGGGATGTGTAGTGGGTTGCTCATTGACTTCTCTAGGTTTACCCTTCAGTGGGGCTGGGTAGTGGGTTGCTCGTGAACTTCTTCAGGTTTACCCTCCAGCGGGTCTGGGCAGTGGGTTTCTCATTGACTTCTTAGGGTTTACCCTTAAGTGGAGATAGGGCAGTGGGTTACCCGATGACCTCTTAGGGTTTACCCACCAGCGGAGACTAGGTAGTGGGTTTCCTGACAACCTCTTAGGGTTTACCCTCTAGTGGAGACTGGGCAGTGGGTTTCCCGATGACCTCTTAGGGTTTACCCTCAATCAGAGACTGGGGAGTGGGTTACCTGACAACCACTTAGGTTTTACCCTCCAGAAAAGACTGGTCAGTGGGTTACTCGATGACTTCTTTTAGACTCAGTTCTTTCTACTAGGCTAGTTTGTGGCTTTTCTCCATGACTACCAGAGCGGGACCCTAGGTTGTATGAGTTAGTAATGTGATAGAATTGACATTGAGAAGACCACTCGAATGTGTGACAGTGATGAGGTGTGGTTTGAATTTCCCCAGAACACTCATGTACGAGGGGCGCTTTCCCCACCAAGACGCATCCTTGAGATGCGACCTAAAACCGTGTGGGTGAGTCAGTGTCATCCAAAGCGAATAGTGTCAAGGTGCGGTGATTTGAGCCCCTTGACTTGCATTTTGGGGTAGACGGGTGTGTTGCTAGGCATTGATGGTGTTTACTTCTGGGACTATTGGCTACTCACTTTCTTGGGCTGAGCTACGGGATGGAGATCCCCTTACGATCTTGTTTGGGTTTCTTGATTGAGCATATGGATATGTATATACCTTCTTCCAGTAATCACTCCTTGGGTTTGGTTACTCTCTTTACAGGAGAGGGGAATACGTGCGGGGTATGCCACGTGGTATTTGTGTCTAGCTTCTTGTGGTTGGATGAGTCTACTCTCCTACTATAAGTAGCAAGGACTCGAAGAGAAGTTTCATCTTCTCAATGTTTCTAGCTCCTTGTGTTTGGGCGGGTCTACTTTCTTTCTCATATCGGGTTGAGCTGTTACTCTACTATACTCTTTATTGCACTATTAGTTGTACTTCTTTAATTTTCCCTGTTTGATCTAATGCTCACCTATTCAGTACCTCGTTAGTTGCTCCTTCAAGCCTTCAGGGCATCCTACTGAGTATTTTTATTCTCACCCCTGTTTGGGATTTGCCTGCCCTTGGTTTGCCTTTACTGACGACAGACATGTTGGCCGTGACGTCAGAGGAGATTAGGAGTTTGAGGGCTTGGACCGCGTGTGGTGGTCATAGTTGGGTTCCAGGTGTTGGACTCTCCAAGCTATTTTACTTAGATTTACCTGTTGCCGGGTTGTGACATTTTACTGGTTGGGCGCATGTTTTTCCCCATTTCATTTCAGTTTACCTTCAACACTTTCTTTGTACTATTTAGAGGTCGATGCACATAGCGGTTATTTATAGAAGTTGTTACCTTAATTTTCATTTTACTCTGCATTTATTCATTGAGTGGGCTGCGTGTGACTGTACAGGTACTATAATGACCTACCAATTCTCATTGGCTTGAGAGCTCAGTGAGTCATTACTAGGCCTTAGGTGACATCCATAAGGTGCCAAAGGTTGGAAATATATGCCGAAGGGTTTCAAACAATTGGGAGATGATATAACCTTTTTTTGAACATCAACAGATCCAACAACCATAACCAAACAAACAACTAAATAATTCATGATAAAAGATATGACAACTCAACCATTTATTTTATCATAAACTGACCAAGAGTACCACAGTGGAAACCAACACTAAAACATCTGAGTAAACAACAGAAAGACAAACTCAAAGACTACAAGACAACAACCCAATTCCATGCTCCACAAGCTCTAAGCTCCAAAATCATGAACAATCCCAAGTATCACGAAGCAGTTCTCTAAACATGTGACACTTTAACTTTTCCAACGTCTCGGTGCATGACATCTAAAAAAGCACCAACGTGCCAAGGCATGCAGTGAGTAATGAAACTCAATAGATTTTCCCCGATGACTTCCCAACCCATGCCTCTAGGATAAAAATGTTAGAACATTTATATAAAACAATTTGTACAAAACAATTCTAAAACAGTGCACAATATAACAAGTTCCATGTCAAAACCATTTTCCAACAAAAACCATCTTTCCCAAGTAAAGCATCCAAGAAATGTTTCCAATCAAATTACCATTCCCATTTTGGCACATTCATTCCATTTCACAAATCCACAAAACCAACAATGCATGTAACCCGGACCTCCCTATACTCGCGAGTGGTGAGTTATCCTTCCACTAAGTCCTCACTTTTTGAACTACTTTGACATGGGTACTTCATGACCTTATATGTCCCTTTTGATGGGGGTACTTCTCGCCCTTATCTATCCCAAACTTTTTGATGGGGTTACTTCTCACCCTTATCCATCCCAATTCACATGAACACACACCACATCCCATGCATGTCCATGCCCAAAACCAAGTGTGTTCAAAACCATTCAATAAAGCCTCACCATTTTTATTAAAACCCTTTCTTTCAAGAAGAAAAACCATAGCCAATTTAAAATCACCATATTAAATTTACTTCAACAACCACTTTCCAAAAACACACAATTTCCATCACCCATTACTAAAAAGGGGATTCAACCATTCTTTCACAAAATATAAACGAACCATTTAAATCACAGAAAAAATTTGAAACTAATCCTTCAAGTTCTAAGATAGAGGAATCAGGTGTGAAGCCACCTACCTTAAAAAATTAGGCAAAACCAACAACGGACAAGGAACACCAACAAAACCGAGTCAACTAGTCCCCGAAACCTCCTTAGACTCCTTCCCCTAGCACCAACAGAACAAAAACCAGACTTAAAATTAATCCACTACCTTAGATATAAACACCTTGGGTGTAGATCTAAGGATCCATCAAGAACGAAGAATGATATCTAAGAAAACTAAAGGAAACAAGACTTACCTCTATTAATCGGCCTCTAAACGCCAAGAAAACCCTCCAGATCGCTTCCAAAACTCCTAGTAGGTGTTCTCTCACCTTCACCAGAGAGAAATCCCGAGTTAGGGCCATCTAGGATAAAAAATGAGTGTGTTTAAGGATAAAACAGATTAGATCCTTAAAAATAGGATCTATGTTGACTTTGTGCCAGGTTAGTCCGCATAGATAGGAAAACCGTGTGCTAAACGTGTGGTAGTCACTGCTTGGAAGGGGTGCTCCGCACAACCTCCTCCCAGGGTTTCCCCAAACTGTGCGCACATCGTGCGGTCTCCTCTGTCCAAAGTGACCACGCCAACATGGCTTCCACATGGTTTGGGCAAACCATGTGTAGCCCGTGCATGCCCACATTTTTCCCTTTTACACTTTAAAAGTCTCCAAACTTTCCCCAACCATTTCTCATAATCAACTAGATCTTCTCCGTTGTTTCTTGGACAAGGCTCGTCCCAACTAGTGAAGTCTCACCTGTTTCTACACAACATAGTAGAGATCAACAAGGACGCCCATACAATGCTTCAAATGGAGCCATGTGTATCGAGGCTTGATAGTTGTTATTGTATGAGAACTCCGATAAGGGTATATGCTCCTCTCATGAGCCCCCAAAATCCATTACACAATACCTCAACATGTCTCCCAACAATTGTATCATCCGCTCGGATTGCCCATCCATCTGAGGATGACATGCCATGCTCATCGTCAACTGGGTCCCAAGGGATTGCTGTAATGATTTCCAAAAACAATATTTGAACCTCAGATCTCTATCTGAGATGATAGACACTGGTACAACATTCCTCTTTACCACTTCATATATATTTTTGAATGGTCTTCCACCATATGAGTTTCATGAATCGGGATGAAATGGGCCGACTTGGATAGACGATACACTATCACCCAAATGGAATCATGTATCCAGACCGTTCTTGGAAGACTTGTAACAAATTCCATTGCTATCTAATCCCATTTCCACATTGGGATTGGCAAATATTGTAACATACCAGCTGGTTGCTGATGTCCTGCTTTAACTTTCTGACACGTTAAGCACCGTGAGACGAACTCGTCCACTTTCCTTTTCATGCCGCTCCACCAAAACTGTGCCTTCAATGCCTTATAAATCATCAGTTTTCCTAGATGAATAGCCCATATGGAATGGTGGTAAGCATGGAAGAGTTTCTCTTGAGCAGTTAAAGGTACAACCATTTGATATGAAAACCGAAAAACTGAACTCCCATCCAGCTTTCGTCAGTCAATGGTCTCCCCACCATTGATTTTTGAACTCATTTCAACATAGTCTACATCGGATTCCTATGCCTCATTTACTATCTCTACCAAATCAGGAACAAGCACAACTAGAAAGAAAACTGCAACCTCAGCTCGGTCTTCAATTCTATACGCATGTTGGCTAGGACCAACATAAAATTCCACTCATCTCAAGCTTCTTTCGCCAGCTGAGTATACGAATTTCTTCTTAATGCGTCGGCCATCGAATTTCCCTTACCCAGTGTATACATCAAGTCAAAGTCAAACATTTGAAGATACTCCATCCATCTCCTCTTCCTCAGATTCAAATCTCGCTATGGTAAAATGTTTTTCAAGCTTTTTTGATCTGTAAACATAGTAAATTTATCACCAAAGAGATAGTGTCTCCATTTTTTCAAAGCATGGACAACTGCAGCCAACTCCAAATCATGTGTTGGGTAATTATTCTCATGCACCCTCAACTACATTGAGCCATAAGCAACCACATGGCCTCCTTGCATGAAAACACAACACAACCCTGCTCCCAAAGCATAACAATACCCCACATACCCCTATCCCGATTCCGGTAAAATAAAGATGGTTGTTGATGTAGGGAGATCTTTCAACTGTTGAAAAGATCTCTAACATTCTTCAGTCCATTGAAATGCACTGTTCTTCTTTGTCAATATTTTCATAGGTGAAGCTAGTTGTGAGAAGTCACGAACAAAGAATCGGTAATAACCAGCTAGACCAAGAAAACATTATATTTCAAAGATATTCTTTGGCGGTTTCCAAGAAAGAACAGGTTCTATATTTTCTAGATCCACTGAAACCCCTTTCTCAGAAACAACATAGCCCATGAAATGTACCTCTTGTATCCAAAAATCACACTTTGATAATTTGGCATACAACTGATGGTCTCTCATGATTTTCAACACTATCTCCAAGTGTCTCTCATGCTCAGACATTGTTATTGAGTACACCAATATTTCATTCACAAACCCCACAACAAAAGAATCCAGATATCACTGAAATATCTGATTCATCAATTCCATAAATACTACTTGTGCATTCGTAAGACCAAAAGGCATGACTACATATTCTTAGTGTCCATATCTTATTTTGAAAGATTCCTTTGGAATATCCTCCTTTCGGACTAGCAATTGGTGATATCCTGATCGCAAGTAAATCTTGGAGAACAACTGAGATCCCCATAATTTATCAAATAGATCATTAATGTGTGGAAGTGGATATCTGTTCTTTATCATAACTGTGTTAGGATTACGATAATCAACACACAGCCAAAGAGTTCCATCTATGTTCTTTACGAACAACATCGGTGCTTCCCATGGAGAAGTACTTGGTCGAATGAAACCCTTGCTTTACAGCTCCTCTAACTACACATTCAATTCCCATAAATCTATTGATTCCATCCTATAAGATGGAAGGGAAATTTGACTAGTCCTCAGAAGGAGATCAATTGAAAACTCCACTTACCTTAGAGGTGGTAACCCTGAGAAGTTTCTGGGAAAGACATCTAGAAACCGATCCACCACAGCTGGAAAACTATTTTCCTCAATCTCTTCCATTGATTCCGAAGTCAACACTTCCAAATGGTGATATATTGTTCCCGCCATTGGTGAAAACAAGATCTGTTCACTTTTCTTTGTATCCTCTCTCCTCTGAAGAGATTCTCAATGTCGTCCTCAGTCATGAAACTAATCGTTCTCCTATAAGAGTCGATGTGAGCCATAAACCTTGTAAACCAATCCATACCCAGTATTACATCATAGACATCCATATCCAACATGGACAAGTCCCATTTCAGATCAAATCCATCAACAATTATAGAAGATTCTCTACACATGAGGTCTTGACATTCACCTTCACCAAGAGGAGTTTGCAGTTTCAAGACAGAAGGCATCATTTCCAGTTTTAAACATAGCAAGTCAACAGCACGAGAAGCAATGATGGAATGTAATGCACCAATATCATTCAACATTTTCACACATGTAGAATTAAAAAGAATCTTACCTCGTACTGTTGATGGTCCAACCTGATCATCAACAATCATCTACTCAGCTCCACACAATTTCATCATCGCTGCACTATTCTCCTTGTTGCCTTGCTAAGAGTTCCCTGGTTGAGGAGTAATGGTATTCCAGGAATCACCATGGATACCTCTGATTTTCTGATGAGACTGACTCTTCTGTCCTCGTTATGTCGAGGCATACGATGCTTGCAACACCTGGGAAGTGTCACATGCACCTGACCTCGGAGTATTTCTACAATAGCGCTATGGATTCCCCATCTTCTTGAAATTGTGACATTATCTAGGATGCGTCGTACACTCTGGAATTATGTGGTTATTCAAACCACATTGAAAGAAACCTGATCTGATTTGGGGCCGTGGAGGAAGATTCACTAATCCAACCCTCTGTTCTGATTCGCACTCCCACCTTGGAAGTAGGTGTCCCTCTTCCGTTTATTCCTAGCATTATATTTCCCACCTGTTCCTATGGGTATCATCATAATTCCTCCTCCCATTACTCCTAATATGTCTCTTTCAACTACTGTTGCTCTGTTTACCATTTCCGTATAATCTGTAATACAGAGCACAACTATCTTCGAGCGAATCTCCTGTTGAAACCCTGATTCAAAGATGCATGCCTTCAGTGACGCACATGCAACAACTTCCAGTGAAAATCACCATAAACTCATGAATTTAGCCGCATACTCTTTGACAGATAGATTTTCCAACTTCAGGCTGAAAAAGTTCGTCATCCTCTAGATCATGAATGTGTGAGGATAGAATTGTTTATTGAACAATTCCTCAAATTCCTCCCATCCCAAGCCTTGATCCACCATAGCCGGCACCACTATCTCCCACCACATTCATGAAAGATTCTCAAGCACATACATCGCCAAATTTACATTCAGTTCTGCTGGTGTGCTGATGAAGTCTAAGATACGATTCATCCTACTCAGCCACACCTCCACCCTTTCTGGTTCAGAATCACCCTGAAAGATGGGTGTATTCTGATTATGGAATTCGATAGAATAGTCTACATGCCTTGACTCATCCCTCTAATTCCTCATGTCCATATCCTGTAACTCTTGAAAAATACTCTGAACCAGCTCTTGGTTCACATGTGGTTCAGGTGCAACCACATTCTCCGCAGCTTCTTCGGTTTGGTTTCTACGACACCTTATGGGTGCCATTTTCTAAACCAACAACACACGTTGTTAGTCTCACTTACTAGCAACTGAAGGATTATCATTTCAAATTCTATCACATCAATTATCACCACATGTTTTTTCAAAACAACCTTTTCCCACGTTCAACCATTTTTGAAAATATCTGACATGCTTTTTGAAAATCAGACCATATTCAAAATACACCAAATGTCATGTTTTCAAATTATTTTTAGTTGAAAATGATTTTTGCATTTTTTAAAAATTGGCACCTTACACAAATCCCTTACTCGTTCCTCCAAATGAGATATGCCATCCTAGTGGGAAGTCATTCCTCTATAATGCATGTCATGCGCATATCATTGGCTAAACCCATGACAACGAGATTTCCAACATTCTAGAAGTGTATCCAAAACACTTATGTACCCAACACCCTGGTAACTTGAAGTTAATCATAAATTGTTTAGCTACGTCCTTTTATGATATAGATTTCGAGTTCAGAAAATCCTACTCCTGTCTAAGATTCTAACCCAAGGAATCGACGAAAATGAATTTCAACTCCATGACTGAGAACATCGATAACCACTTGTTAGGCCAAGACCGAACAAGATGATACCATTTATAATGACCTTCCAATTCTCATTGGCTTGAGAGATGAAAGAGTCATTACTAGGCCTTAAGCGACATCCCCAAAGTGCCAAAGGCTAGAAATAAATGCAGAAGGGTTTCAAACAAGTGGGGGACGATTTACCCTTTTTTTGTACATCCACAAAACCAACACCCATAACAAAACCAACAACTAAATGATGCATGATAAAAGATATGACAACTCAACCATTTATTTTATCATAAACTGACCAAGAGTACCACAACGGAAACCAACAATAAAACATCAGAGTAAATAGCAGAAATACAAACTCAAAGAATACAAGACAACAACCCAATTCCATGCTCCACAAGCTCCAAGCTCCAACATCACAAACAAATCCAAGTATCACGAATTCTTTCTCTAAACATGTGACACTTTACCTTTTCCAACATCCCAATACATGACATCTGCAAAAGCACCAATGTGACAAGGCAGGGGGTGAGTAATGAAACTCGGTAGGTTTTCCCCAATGACTTCCCAACCCATGCCTATAGGATAAAACATGTTAGCATATTTATATAAAACAATTTATACAAAACAATTCCAAAATAGTTCACAATATAACAAGTTCCATGTCCAGACCATTTTCCAACAGAAACCATCTTTCCCATGAAAAGCATCCAAGAAAAGTTTCCAATAAAATTCCCATTTCCATTTGGCACATTCATTCCATTTCACGAATCCACACAACCAACCATGAATGCAACCTAGACCTCCCTATACTCACGATTGGTGAGTTATCCTTCAACTAAGTCATCACTTAGTGAACTACATTTATGGGAGTACTTTACAACCTTATCCGTCCTTTTTGATGGGGGTACATCTCCCCCTTATCCATCCCAACAGTTTTGATGGGGGTACTTCTCCGCCTTATCCATCCCAATGCACATGAACACACACCACATCCCATGCAAGTTCACGACCAAAACCATGTGTGTTCAAAACCTTTCAATAAATAATAACACCTTTTATTGAAACCCTTTCATTCAAGCAGTAAAACCATAGCCAATTTAAAATAACCATTTTAAATATACTTCAACAACCACTTTCCAAAAACACCCAATTTCCATCACCCGTTACTAAATAGGGGTTTCATGCATTCTTTCACAACAGATAAAAAAACCATTTCCATCATGGAAAACAATTTAGAACTAATACTTCAAGTTATAAGAGAGAGGAATCTGAAGTAAAGCCACCTACCTCAACAAATTAGGTGAAACCAACAACAGATGAAGATTGCCAACAAAACTGAGTCAAATATTCCCTGAAACCTCCTTAGATTTCTTCCCCTAGCACTAAAAAAACCAAAACCTAACTTAAAAGTCATCCACTACCTTATATCGACCCATCTTGGGCGTAGATCTAAGGATCCATCAAGAGGGAAGAAGTAGATCTATGAAAACTAAAGGAAACGAGACTTACCTCGATCAACCGGCCTCTAAACGCCAAGGCAACCCTCCAGATCACTTCCAAAACGCCTGGTAAGTGTTCTCTCACCATCACCAGAGAGAAATCCCGAGTTAGGTCCATCTAGGAGAACAAACTAGTGGGTTTAAGGATAAAATGTATTAGATCCATAAAAATGGGATCTAAGTTGACTTCATGCACGGTTAGGCAAACCATCCGCTAACCATGTGGTAGTCACTGCTTGGAAGGGGCGCTCCACACATCCTCCTTTCACGGTTCGCACAAACCATGTACAAACAGTGTGGTATCCTCTTTCCAAATGTGACCACACCAGAACAGATTCCTCACGGTTCGGGGAAACCGTATGTATCCCGTGTGTGCCCAAATTTTTCCCTTTTACGCTTTAACAGTCTCCAAACATTCCACAACCATTTCTCGTATGCTTCATGTAATTGAAAATCATAAAAAAGGGTTACATACCAGAAACTGGGGGTACTCCAGATACTTAGGAAAAGGACTCCCCGAGATGTTAGCCTTCGGCACTTGTCGCCAGCCCCTGGCCTATGGAGGCGGGCTTGGGCTAGTTTTGTAGATCGAGCCCGAGTAGGGTCGGGTCATGAAAAAGTGCCATCAGAGATGGTCAGTTTCTTTGGATTTTGTTTGGATGTCCCTAAAACTAAATTGGTTGGGATTTAGGGAAATAGTGTCAACGTGTCTCAAGAGCGGCTCTCTGACTAGGGAGTCTAGTGATGGTGTGGCAGCCGACGTATCCATTCACCAGGACCCTGATAACCCGCTTGTTGACTCGGCATGCTGAGACACTCGTTACAGGGAAGTTGGTTAGTGCATCATATAGGTCTGAGTCCTAGACTTTCCTTCTCGAGGCAGCTCCCCTATGTTGTTGTGATATACATATATTCATCTGATCATGGCATGCCTTGATATCATGCAGGATGTCTCTGCGAGGAAAGCCAGCCAGGATACCCTCTTGGGTTCATGACGATGACCTTGTGAGCTATGAGGCCTCAGTCTAGGACCCATCATGCGCATCAATTTCTCTGGGTGGGAAAGTAGCAGTACCCCCACATGGTGTGCAGCAGACAGCTCCAGTAGAGCAGACAGAGCTTGAGCGTAGGTTGAGCGCACTTCGTGAGTTCCAGCGTCAGAGACTGTTGAGTTTCAGTGGTGAGCCAGACCCTTAGGCAGCATAGGTTTGGCTCGAGATCGTGGTTCGCCTCTTTAGACTTGCGGAGACACCGACAGATCTTATGGTGACTTCGGTCGCAAGCCTTTTCCATGGAGCAGCTGGGCATTGGTGGAAATATGGATTCATTTTTTAAGAAAATTTTGGATTATTTAAGTATATATCTATAGAATAAAAATTATGGAAATTAAAAATTATATCTTTTAAAAGGGGAAATATGGATTCATTTTTTTAATAATTAATCCACATTGAATTTTTTTATAAAGATTAAAATATATCTTTAATTTCTTTCTAATAGTAAATATCAGAGTAGAAAACCAATCTCGTTATTTCAATGATTTTTAATTTTAAAAAATTAAAAATTAATTTATGAAAATAATAGTTATATGTCACACATAAGGAAAAAATATTTCTTATATAGAACATAAATATTTTGTTATATGCATAATAGAAATATTTTTTTATATAAAAAATTGGTACCACTAAAGTAATATGGTAGGGTATAGAAAACTGACCTTATGAAATTACATTATAGTTTACTGAAATTATTAAATATATATTTTATTACAAAAAAACTATGAATATTTGAGAGGTTAAGTATAATTAAATTTTTATAATTAATATAATTATAAACTAAATATTTGAAATAATATTGCCTCGTGTATTCTATTCATGCATACAATATATATGTATTCTAAATGAACCCATGATTATTCATATAGTATAATGTATTCTATTCATGTGTAAAATGTATTTGTATTGTATTCAGGGATGGTAAATTTTTTTGGTGTTGTGGAAACATGAACAAGGATGTGGAAGAAGGAAGCTAGATATAGATGTTGATGTAGGAAGGAGGTTGGGAGGAAGAAGTAGGCATGGAGGAGGTGGGGAGGAGGGAGTGGGGATGGCTGATATGGGAAAGAGGATGTTTGAAGGTGTAGGTAGATATTGAGAGGAGGAGAAAGTATCATGGGAGGTGAGGAGGAAAATAATTGATATGGGAGTTATAGGTGGACAGGAGATCACAAAAATTATAAGAATTATATATTTATATCGTCATTTATGTAATCTATTATTATCTTTCTTGCTATTTTTTTATTTTCCACAAGGGATAGACAGCTCAACCACCAGATACATGTAAGTTTCCTCTAGACCCCCTCTTCATATGGGTCACTAATGAAAGGATGACTATGTAAGGGTCAACCGCATATGTGTGACCCCGTAAGGGTCACCGATGTAAGAGTTACCCACATAGTGGTCACCATGAAGGGTCTCTTGGAAGGGGTCTTCCTGACCCCTCCCCTTCTCTGGTGCTTTTGGAAAACTCCACTAACAGATGGGTTTTTTCAAATTCTATTCTCATCACCTGCAGACCACCTACATCTCTCTAGAAGACCACACCAAACTCCATTGTATCTAAAAACACATTAATCACATCCTCCACACCCAACCAAATAATACAAATTAACTCCACACCAATCTAGAAACATCTTACACTTCCATGGGGACCCATTACATACGTCTGAACTCTAGTTGACCCCAAAATCATCCCTTGAAAAACTAATAATGCATAGAATCACAGAAAACATTTAAAAGAATCATTTAAACTAAAATATTAAAATTTAATTTAAAAACAAACAAGTACAGCCTATATATGGAAAGTATACATGGTCACTCCAAAAATGAACTATATCTACAACTTATCAAAGGATAGGGTGTTTCACGTGCACACTAATATTAATGATACATAATTAATTACCATAAGTCATGATCTCTTCATCTATGTAAGTAATTCTTATACAGGAGGTGACATAGATGATGAAATATGCAGGCAGTGACGCAGGCATTATGTTGGTAGACAGTGACGGAGGTAGGATGATGTGGGCATGGAATTACATTGGGCTTTCAGGCCATGTTATGGGCTTGTTTACCAATGGCCCAATGGTCCATGTAATAAATAAATAAGGCTTGATGGGTCGGTATCTCCTTGTGTGTGTGTGGGGGGGGGTATGGTCTACCTCTTTGGTTTGTGTGTGTGGTGTGTTTGTTTGAATTTAATTGTACCACCAAGAACCTAATATATATATATATATGGTATAAATAATTTTTTTTAATTTTTTTCAATTAATAATAGTTATAAATGGTTTATAAATTAAAATAAAAACAATTTTAGGATATTTTTTAATTTATGAAAATTTTTATTAGTTAATTATATATATATATTTTTTAAATTAAAAAAATAAATATTTATTGTGAATTTAATATATAAATATCTATAATATTATTTATTAATACTAGAATTAAATTTTTAAATTGTATGATGTGACTTAAAATTTAGATATAAATTATATTTTTTGGAAATTATCAGCATATTTTAAAAAAAATATACATTAAAAAATAAAGCCTAAAATATAAAAGGGGTTTATATTTTTATTGTGAATTTTTCATAAATAATTAATTTGGATTGTTATAATTTAGGGTCTTATTTTTTATACTATTTCAACAATATTAAAATGAATATTGATAATTGATTTTTTTATGTATTTTAAATATGTGATATAAAATTATAAAAATTTATTACATAATAGATTTAGTATTTACAATGTTATATTTCATGTCATGTAATATATTTAATGTATAATACCATATAATGAATAATATGAAAGAGTTCATATTGGTATTAAATAAATAATAATTATACTTATTTAATTATTGATAATCAATAATGATTTGAAAAATTATATTTTGTTTACTGTTGTCAATTTATAAATTGTTTATTAATTGTTCATCTCATGTTTAAATATGGGAATTGTTTATTTTTTAAAAATTATTCCCTTTTTATTCATACATATAATTTTTATATTTTTAATTGTGATTATTCATTAGTTTAATGGTGTATAAACTGCTTCTAGTTATTATCAAACATGCATCTAAGGAATTACATGAAACATATGATAATCGAGTTTTCTTGTATGATTAATTTGGAATATATTGGGTTATAAGCTTGAATTAATGAGTTAATTATAGTTTATACATATTGGGTGTTATAGTTATGATTAAATTGAAGTCTCCCATGAGTAATGTATCTCTTGGAATAATGACATTGGGATAAACTGATCACTTACTTGGAGGCTTCTACATTACAGAGAAATGAGAGAGTTGATTGTAGAGACCCGAAGCATGACTTACATGGACATTACATTACTTTTGCGGAATACTTAGTACATAACAAAAACACACACACAAGGACCGTAATAGTTTAGTGTCTTTGGAAACTCGGAACGTAATCTTCTAATCGTGGTGAAAGATCTTCAATATCTCCCATAAAGATCTCCCCTTTTTTTTACCTAAAAACCTTTCTTTATATCCTGGGGAAAAGAAAACATAAAAGGGTGAGCTCAAATGCTCAGTAAGGGTAAACAAAATAAATATCAATCACATCATATACATAAGCACATAACTTTTGGAAATCTTAACCTGCAAAAGAGATCATAATTTCATAACATGGGGTAAATCATGGCAGTGAAATGTAATCGCAATTCTCATAACATAATACATGAAACTTTGTGGCATTCACACATAATCATAGAGAATCATTTCTTGTTAGTCAAGACTCATTGCCAAGACTATCTTAGTGGACAAAGTCCCTTTCTGAATCGAGTAACCCTCGTTTCAGTCCTGTTTCACTGAACCGGTATAACCTACCGTTCCAGCCCTGTCTATCTCATGAGATATAAAATATTTACCCAATTCATTGGAGGAAGATATAGGTCCCACCCATCTTATAATGAATCCTTTCTTATGTGTGCCACATAATCATAAATCATACATCATCGCATAACCCATGTAATAAAAATGGGATTCTTGAAACATCATGACATCATAAATCAATTCATATAAGATAAAGGAATTCATAAAAATAATTCCATCACAACATGATCAAATCAATGTAATAATAGGGATAAAAACAGAACCCTTTATTATCTTATATGGAAAATAATTTTGATAAAACACTTGAACTCCATTCTTGAGGAAAATATCCTTTCTTCTTCAAAAACACTTTTCCTTTCATAACATGTCATACGACTTTAAAATAAAAGAAGATGATTAAAAATAAACTTGAAAACTTGTATAGGAAGCTTCTTGGAAATAATGTTTTAAAAATCCATTCATGCCGTATAAGTTAAAAAAAACATTCTTCGTACTTTTTTCGGAAAAGTCAAAAAGTACCTCGTACGAAAAACGACAAAAGATTCCTTTCATTTCTTTTACTAAAAACTCACCGAAGGGTAAAAATGGATTTAAAAAATTGTAGGTGGATGGAAATAATATTACATATTGATGAAACATGGATGTGGATGATAAAATACACCCCAATAAATACTTACGAATAAACAATCTCGGATAAAAATGAGATTGTGATATTTTCCCTTACCATAGGTCCGACTTGCTTTGTAAGTGTCCGAACCTCCTGTATAATGATTTAAATCATGTTATTGACTTATTACAGAATCATATTCATTGTTATGATATCATATATGGTTCAATTATGACATTATATTACCCGTTCTTTTGTAAATTCCATGTTAAAGAAGCGTTTTGGGTAAAATCGTTTCATTTATCGTAGGTGTTTTGACTTGTTGTTCTTGATATTATTATTACTTATATCATGATTTACTTACTTCCAGAATATAAAATATGATTTATATATCATATATATTCTGTATGTATATATATATATAATAGGTAGATAAATAAAATGAAAAACACCGTTCATGGAGACGGTAGTCCGTACGTACGCATGAACGCTATTTTCCTTTCCTTATTGTCTTGAAATGGAAGTAAGTAGATGAAATACATATGTATATATATACATAAATCCAGTAGCTTTATAATGTCATATATTTCATTATTATTTCTTATATATACTTTATAATCATTCTTAAATGGTTAACATGGAGAAAGAATCTCATCGCGTCGTGGAGACGGTAGTCCGTACGTACGCACGAGCGATGATATCATTTCCATAAATATTGAATTGAATTGGAGTGGATTATACAATATATCAGAATCAATATGATGTTTTAATAACTATGTATATTTATTATTTACACCACTATACCCATCCATGTAAGGTGGTGGTGGAAAATAGATTACACCACGGCGTGGAGACGGTATTCCGTACGTACGCACGCGCGGTGATTTCTTTTTCCGTAGGATGAATAGATGGTGAAATAGGGTTGTTTCATACTTATAATAACATATCAGTATATGAGTGATACTTATGTTATTACTTCATAATGAAACAACCTAATAAGAATAAGTGGAAGAAGAAATAAAGATGAAAGAATTGGTAACGGTAATTACCTCTTCTTTGAAGCGCCTTTTGGAGACCTCCTCTTAGGGAACTAAAATTGGTCTTTGAGGAAGACCAGAACCTCTAGGATGTTTCTAGGGAAGTGGAGAAGAGATTTTGGCAGAGGTTGGCTGAGCTTGAGTGCTCAAATTGGTCTGAGTAGGAGGGGGAGGAGGTGTCCTTTTATAGGGGAGGAGAGGGGCACCTTAGGAATATCTCAAAATATTATTTTATATTAAAGTCAAAATCGGTTTATAATGGTTCCAAAGGGTCTTATTTCGAAGCTAAAGTGGGTATGGGTCTAAATATTATCAACCAGTAGGATTTAGACAAGTTTAGGTTATTATTTTAACCTTATCAATTAGATTTAACTCTAAGTTAAATAATTTAACTTTTACCGTGTCTTTTTGTTTTCTTACACTATATGGTTAATAAACATGCTATAAAATGCCAAAAGAACCCCAAATTGTATATTATTAATATATATATCCTTATCTAAGTCATTTGTCCGAACCTTATATTTTTAGGAATAAAATAACAATTAGTAATATAATATTTGATTTTAAAACTATTTTGTGTCAATTTTGACACTATTTGATATATGATTTTTGTGAAAGTCATAACAAAATTATATGTTCGAACCAAGTTGATTAAATCAACATTAATATATCATAGTAACCTAGAAAAGTAGTGGAATTCATAAAAAGTCTCAAATTACATTCATTTGAGCATTTATAACATCAATTATGTTAATATTTCCTTAAAAGGGTAATTACTGCATCATCGTTGTGTCATAAATAAATTAATTTATTTAAGGTCTAAAAATCATAAATAAAATATCATTATGTAGGAAAGCTTTGTATATTTCTAATGAATATTTATAGTCGAATTTATCTTATGTATAATCCCATATTAAAAATGTTTTAGTTATTAAACTTTGATTTTAACTATTTTAACTATTCATTAAATAAAATAATATTAAATGTCATAATCTAATCCAAGTGGACCTAAATGGTCATATTATATTCATAAGGTTGTTTTTGGTCGAATTACACTTATCCAATAGAATTAGGACATGTGTTAGGGTAATAGTAATATCATATTTACCCTTACTTACCCTATTTACTATTAACCGTGGTAAATAAAAGTAAAAAGTTACTATTCACCAAAAATTATTTTCATCTCATTGAACCACATTTTACTTATTGACATCAACCGCGTCTCTCGGATTTTTGAAATTCCATTCACAGAAGCGGTAAAATTAAGTTTTATGCAAAATTCAGTTTTTAACCTACCACTTAGTGGTTTCACTATTCATCAAAAATTGAAAGTTTTCAGAAAAATACCAAAATTTCATCCTAAGCTATATTTCATATTCCGAATTCAATAATGAAGTCTATTTTACCAAATTCATAACATAGAAATTTCATTAATTAATTTTATAATTAAATCCCGCTGTTAAAACAAATAGCGTGTTTTTAAGAAACAATATATATCAAAAGATTGACACTTGATTATGTCTGGTTTAAATGTGAAATTACATCCAATGACCAACATTGTATTAAATTGTAAAAATATATTCTAAATATACTTTAAAACCACTCAAATTAATGATTTATCACTATTAATTATTTTGATTAAAAAAGTTGTTTTTAATTATAATTTAGTAATTTTCACTATTCATCAGAATATGAAAGTTATCCGAAAAGTACCAAAATTTCACCTTAGGCTAAATTCGATACTCCGAATCCAAAAATGAAGTCCATTTTGGGAGCTAAAATTTCTAAAATTTTAAAAGGTGGTTATTACTATTCATCACGGCTAGTTATAATAATATTTTAATAGCATATCGTTGTTTAGTGAAACTCGGTATTGCGTACTACACACGCTATCGAGGAAGGTCGCGATTGCGTGTAATGCAAGGCAAGTCAAGGATGCATGTTGTGAAAGCTTATTTTGGTGTAGCGTACAACACAAGACATTAATGAAATTAAAAAGAATATTGTTCATAAAATCTCGTCCTGTTACATTCTACCCCCCTTAAAATGAATTTCGCCCTCGAAATTCGTCGGGGTTATAAATGGTTTACTATTCAAAAGTTTCTTTAATAGAAACCCACATCGTAAAAAGGAATACCAAAACTTGGCTTTAAAAACTAAAGTATGAAATGTAACGATTACCCAAATAAACCAATCACTGGGTTTCCACATAGGTGAAAATAGGGATATGGAAGAGAAATCTAACCATCATGTTCTGATGGAGAGTGGTAGAGAACATGGCTATGGAAAATCCAGTAATCACAAATCCATAAATTTGTGACGATCTAAGGTACCATCTGATTCATCAGGTATAAGATCACTAGGACAACATTTTTGGTTTTCAAGATCATTTCCCTAAAGTTGAAAATTTGAATTAGAATAAATACTTTCTTTATTTTGGTGCAATCTCACTGTTGTTCACGCCTTGAACAATTTCCACTTCATCTCTTAAATAAATGAAGTTGAATTTGTTATTCGTGAAGTGTTAGCAGATCATGTGATAGAATGACGTGTCATTCCATCTGTCTCAAAAGGTTAGCAAAATTTATATACATAAGTCGATCTATAGTGAGATTAATCATATATGGTTCTTAAATGGACTTATACATTATATATCATACTGCTTAATATAATAAAACTAGTTTCTACTAAAAAGGGACTTCATGTAGGCCAGTGGTAGGCAATAAGGGCCAGTCGCACTTCGGTTGTGGGTTCGATTCCCACATCCTTGTCCGACGCGATGGGCTGTCGCCCCTTCCTACAGGTTGTACTTTTTCTAAAACTATATTACTATAACATCCCATCAATAATATCGAGAAAACTAACTTATGTCCAACATAATCCATTCCAATCTTTAGGCTTATCCATAATACTGCAGTCCACTCTCATAACATAGTGAAAACGATTACCAGAGATTTAACACCATTGTCGATCCCCATATATCATAAGATATGTTTTTTTTGTCACATTCCAAACATTCAAAGTCCTTAATCATGTATTCTCTTGAATACCTTAGTGAAAACATGAATGCAGTTAAAATTTAACACTTTCCACATACCAAAACCCTCAAAATTCTATATACTCAAACCATGATATCACTTAGTCCTTATATCAATCATGAGCTCATGAATACTGTTAAACATTTCATTTTCTCGTTTTCCCTTCATTATGCGCATAATATCTCAATTACTTTGGATACCACATTAGACCAATACATAAATATTCCAATACTACATGATACAACATTATTTTGGAATCCCATTACATAAACACTTAATCATTCCACCACATCATTGTCATATTCAACATTGCCAATAGAGATCGCATGTGACTTCCCTTTGTCCTTTGCCTTAAGTGGTTGCTCATTTTGATCGTCACTAACCCTTGGATTAGGGCATTTATTGGCATAATGCCCCATTTCCTTGCACTTGAAGCAATGAAGTGTTGGTGGTGCGTTCTCTGCAGTGTTTGCCTTATTCACATCATTAGAAAACCTTTTTCCATTACTTTGACACTCAGCTGCTCGATGACCTTCTTTTCCACACTTAAAACATTTTCTAGTCCCTTTAAGACAATCTCCACCATGCTTCTTTCCACACTTTGTGCATAAGGAAACATTCATCTTCTTTTCACCATTATTCTGAGATTTCTCCTTGAACTCCATCTTTCGTTTCTTGTCAAAACCATGAGATGGATATGTAACACCAACTTCCATTTCTACCTTGATAGCACAACGCACAGTTTCTTCATAGCTACTGAAGTCTCTTATAGCTAATGCCCTTCGAAGACTTGGTTTTAAGCCACTGAAAAATCGATCAACTTTACTTTCAGGTTGGATGATAATGCCAGATGCATACCTTGCAAGTCTTGTAAAATTCGCTTCGTATATACCAACAGATTCATCATCCTTTTGCTTTAGTTCAAGAAACTTCTTCTCCATCTTTGTTCGAAGAATACGAGGGAAGTACTTATTGAAAAATAAGTTCTTGAACTCGTCCCATTCCATGGACTCAATTTCATCTCTTTGCCTTGTATTCTTGATAAGATTCCACCATTGATCAGCTTCACCTTCCAAACGATATACTGCTAAGATGACTTTATCATGTTCAGAACATTGAAGAACTGAAAATATCTTTTCAGTGGTACTGATCCATTGTTCAGCAACAAGTGGATCAGAAGACCCACTGAAAGAAGGTGGACGTTGCCTCATGAAGGACTCAATAGAATACTGTTCCCTTCTCTGCTCATTTGGAAGTCCAGAATGATTCATAGCTTGTGTAAGTATAGCAATAAGATTTTTCACTCCATCTCCCATAACATTTGTTTGTTCAGGAGGGCAATCATTGCATTGTCCATTGCATTGATCAACACGGTTCCTTCGGGTTCCAGACATCGTCTAAAACCCAAAAAGAATAGTGTGAGAGGAAAAAATCATGTTTGGGAAAACAACATAATAAAGGTGGAGTATCCTCAATATCTATCATCTTAGGTTAAATTCTATGATCGTTACCGTAGTTCTAGGACTGTATCCTATACGTATACTTATCCTTAAGGACATCCCTAGACATACCTTATAAATATCTCTAGGGATCTCACTAAAGTTCTCGCATCCTAGTTTCCAAAGGTTGACTAAACCTTTCCTCTGATACCAACTGTAGAGACCCGAAACTTGACTTACATGGACATTACATTACTTTTGCAGAATACTTAGTACATAACAAAAACACACACACAAGGACCGTAATAGTTTAGTGTCTTTGGAAACTCGTAACGTAATCTTCTAATCGTGGTGAAAGATCTTCAATATCTCCCATAAAGATCTTCCCTTTTTTTTACCTAAAAACCTTTCTTTATATCCTGGTGAAAAGAAAACATAAACGGGTGAGCTCAAATGTTCAGTAAGGGTAAACAAAAGAAATATCAATCACATCATATACATAAGCACATAACTTTTGGAAATCTTAACCTGCAAAAGAGATCATAATTTCATAACATGGGGTAAATCATGGCAGTGAAATGTAATCGCAATAATCATAACTTAAAACATGAAACTTTTTGGCATTCACACATAATCATAGAGAATCATTTCTTGTTAGTCAAGACTCATTGCCAAGACTATCTTAGTGGACAAAGTCCCTTTCTGAATCGAGTAACCCTCGTTTCAGTCCTGTTTCACTAAACCGGTATAACCTACCGTTCCAGCCCTGTCTATCTCATGAGATATAAAATCTTTACCCAATGCATTGGAGGGAGATATAGGTCCCACCCATCTTATAATGAATCCTTTCTTATGTGTGCCACATAATCATAAATCATACATCATCGCATAACCCATGTAATAAAAATTGGATTCTTGAAACATCATGACATCATAAATCAATTAATATAAGATAAAGGAATTCATAAAAATAATTCCATCACAACATGATCAAATCAATGTAATAATAGGGATAAAAACAGAACCCTTTATTATCTTATATGGGAAATAATTTTGATAAAACACTTGAACTCCATTCTTGAGGAAAATATCCTTTCTTCTTCAAAAACACTTTTCCTTTCATAACATGTCATACGACTTTAAAATAAAAGAAGATGATTAAAAATAAACTTGAAAACTTGTATAGGAAGCTTCTTGGAAATAATGTTTTAAAAATCCATTCATGCCGTATAAGTTAAAAAAACATTCTTCGTACTTTTGTCGGAAAAGTCAAAAAGTACCTCGTACGAAAAACGACAAAAGATTCCTTTCATTTCTTTTACTAAAAACTCACCGAAGGGTAAAAATGTATTTAAACAATTGTAGGTGGGTGGAAATAATATTACTTATTGATGAAACATGGATGTGGATGATAAAATACACCCCAGTAAATACTTACGAATAAACAATCTCGGATAAAAATGAGATTGTGATATTTTCCCTTACCTTAGGTCCGACTTGCTTTGTAAGTGTCCGAAACTCCTGTATAATGATTTAAATCATGTTATTGACTTATTAAAGAATCATATTCATTGTTATGATATCATATATGGTTCACTTATGAAATTATATTACCCGTTCTTTTGTAAATTCCATGTTAAAGAAGCGTTTTGGGTAAAATCGTTTCATTTATCGTAGGTGTTTTGACTTGTTGTTCTTGATATTATTATTACTTATATCATGATTTACTTACTTACAGAATATAAAATATGATTTATATATCATATATATTCTGTATGTATATATATATATATAATAGGTAGATAAATAAAATGAAAAACACCGTTCATGGAGACGGTAGTCCGTACGTACGCATGAACGCTGTTTTCCTTTCCTTATTGTCTTGAAATGGAAGTAAGTAGATGAAATACATATGTATATATATACATAAATCCAGTAGCTTTATAATGTCATATATTTCATTATTATTTCTTATATATAATTTATAATCATTCTTAAATGGTTAACATGGAGAATTAATCTCATCGCGTCGTGGAGACGGTAGTCCGTACGTACGCACGAGCGATGACATCATTTCCATAAATATTGAATTGAAGTGGAGTGGATTATACAATATATCAGAATCAATATGATGTTGTAATAACTATGTATAGTTATTCTTTACACCACTATACCCATCCATGTAAGGTGGTGGTGGAAAATAGATTACACCACGGCGTGGAGACGGTATTCCGTACGTACGCACGCGCGGTGATTTCTTTTTCCGTAGGATGGATAGATGGTGAAATAGGGTTGTTTCATACTTATAATAACATATCAGTATATGAGTGATACTGATGTTATTACTTCATAATGAAACAACCTAAGAAGAAGAAGTGGAAGAAGAAATAAAGATGAAAGAATTGGTAACGGTAATTACCTCTTCTTTGAAGCTCCTTTTGGAGACCTCCTCTTAGGGAACTTAAATTGGTCTTTGAGGATGACCAGAACCTCTAGGATGTTTCTAGGGAAGTGGAGAAGAGATTTTGGCAGAGGTTGTCCGAGCTTGAGTGCTCAAATTGGTGTGAGGAGGAGGGGGAGGAGGTGTCCTTTTATAGGGGAGGAGAGGGGCACCTTAGGAATATCTCAAAATATTATTTTATATTAAAGTCAAAATCGGTTTATAATGGTTACAAAGGGTCTTATTTCGAAGCTAAAGTGGGGATGGGTCGAAATCTTATCAACCAATAGGATTTATACAAGTTTAGGTTATTATTTTAACCTTATCAATTAGATTTAACTCTAAGTTAAATAATTTAACTTTTACCGTGTCTTTTTGTTTTCTTACACTATATGGTTAATAAACTTACTATAAAATGCCAAAAGAACCCCAAATTGTATATTATTAATATATATATCCTTATCTAAGTCATTTGGCCGAACCTTAGATTTTTAGGAATAAAATAACAATTAGTAATATAATATTTGATTTTAAAACTATTTTGTGTCAATTTTGACACTATTTGATATATGATTTTTGTGAAAGTCATAACAAAATTATATGTTCGAACCAAGTTGATTAAATCAACATTAATATATCATAGTAACCTATAAAATTAGTGGAATTCATAAAAAGTCTCAAATTACATTCATTTGAGCATTTATAACATCAATTATGTTAATATTTCCTTAAAAGGGTAATTACTGCATCATCGTTGTGTCATAAATAAATTAATTTATTTAAGGTCTAAAAATTATAAATAAACTATCATTATATAGGAAATCTTTTTATCTTTCTAATGAATATTTATAGTCGAATTTATCTTATGTATAACCCCATATTAAAAATGTTTTAGTTATTAAACTTTGATTTTAACTATTTTAACTATTCATTAAATAAAATAATATTAAATGTCATAATCTAATCCAAGTGGACCTAAATGGTCATATTATATTCATAAGGTTGTTTTTGGTCGAATTACACTTATACAATAGAATTAGGACATGTGTTAGGGTAATAGTAATATCATATTTACCCATAGTTACCCTATTTACTATTAACCGTGGTAAATAAAAGTAAAAAGTTACTATTCACCAAAAATTATTTTCATCTCAATGAACCACATTTTACTTATTAACATCAACCGTGTCTCTCGGATTTTTGAAATTCCATTCACAGAAGCGGTAAAATTAAGTTTTATGCAAAATTCAGTTTTTAACCTACCACTTAGTGGTTTCACTATTCATCAAAAATTGAAAGTTTTCAGAAAAATACCAAAATTTCATCCTAAGCTATATTTCATATTCCGAATTCAAAAATGAAGTCTATTTTACCAAATTCATAACATAGAAATTGCATTAATTAATTTTATAATTAAATCCCGCTGTTAAAACAAATAGCGTGTTTTTAAGAAACAATATATATCAAAAGATTGACACTTGATTATGTCTGGTTTAAATGTGAAATTACATCCAATGACCAACATTGTATTAAATTGTAAAAATATATTTAAATATACTTAAAAACCACTCAAATTAATGATTTATCACTATTAATTATTTTTATTAAAAAAGTTGTTTTTAATTATAATTTAGTAATTTTCACTATTCATCAGAATATGAAAGTTATCCGAAAAGTACCAAAATTTCACCTTAGGCTAAATTCGATACTCCGAATCCAAAAATGAAGTCCATTTTGAGAGTTAAAATTTCTAAAATTTTAAAAGGTGGTTATTACTATTCATCACGGCTAGTTATAATAATATTTTAATAGCATATTGTTGTTTAGTGAAACTCGGTATTGCGTACTACACACGCTATCGAGGAAGGTCGCGATTGCGTGTAATGCTAGGAAAGTCAAGGATGCATGTTGTGAAAGCTTATTTTGGTGTAGCGTACAACACAAGACATTAATGAAATTAAAAATAATATTTTTCATAAAATCTCGGGCTGTTACATTGATTCACTATAAGTCATTACTTACTATTTTGGAGATTTATGATTTCCAATGATTCTAAACTAGAAAAATTTAATTCACATTTTTATTGTAAAATAAATATATATTTTTATCCTATTCATGTGTTAAACTATTATACCTTCATATTTGTTAGTCATTAACATCTATTTTCTTTCACTTTATACCATTAACCTGACCCATTGATTATTTATAATCTTATAGCTATATTTTTTCTCCCTAAAACAGTTCCCTAGGTTGGGTGTGTGTATTTTTTCCCAGTAATTCCACACCACATTCATTTCTTGGATATCCCTTAACTAGATTCTACTCATGGGGATTCATCGTGGCCATCAACATGAGTGATGTGGTGAGGGATTATTGTATCTTCTTGTTGTGTCCTAGTTTTCCTCTATGGATACTAAGTTTTAAAGATTAAACTTCTATATTTTTGTTGTTATTTAGTTTTGGTGTTGAGATCCCCTGTATTTATGGATTTGGTTTTCACCGACTGGGAGGAGTAATGGGACGAGTTACATTTTTTGGACTTTTGGATCATCAAAGATGCGGCATGGTGGAGGAGAGGTTATCATCATTAGGGGTTGTTTATAAGATCTATAATCCTCTTGGGGTTTCTTGTTTTTTTTATTCTAGTACAAAAATTTATGAGGATTTTGTAGGATGATAAAATCCCTTAAATAATCATTTTTAATCATTTATTTAATATATGGAAGGTTTTGGAAACACTATTCATCTTAGCAAAATTTTCATATTGAAAATATAATACGGTTTCCATAAACATCTTACTAGAATCAAGAATTGTCAATTTTTATAGAAAAGTCAAACTAGAAATATCATACTACGAATATCTTACTTTGAAAAGTGGTTTTAAAATAAATATCTTCCATGAAATATCATATTATTGATATCTTACTTGAAATATCTAACTAAAAACAGTTATTTCAAAACAAATATCATAATAGAATTAGTATACTATAAATATCCTATTAGTAATATTTATTTTATAAAAATTATCATATTTGATATATCATATTTGCAATATCTTACTAGAAATGTCTTATGAAGAACAATGATTCTAGAAAAATTATATTATTAGAAAATTTTCATTTCCAAAATTTCCATAAAAATCCACCACAATTCCCAAAACATCTAAAACCTAAAAAGTATTATTTTTATAGCCTTAAAAAACTTCCAAATAATTAAATAATCAAAAAATAATTCTATAAAACCACAAAGTACTTATAAAAATAAATCCACGGATCTCAGGTGAACTACCAAGGCTCGTTCATTTGATTCAAATGAAACTTCCAAAAACTATATGATATTAAATGATACAATTTAAATAGAAAATATAAACCAAATAAATATTCTAAAAACTCGAGTCCTTATAAAGATCACTTCAATTTGTGATACATTTTTTTATAATAGGTCACTATTTCATGGGATAGAGTTGGATGAGTGATGTGAGACATCACCCACCCAATTTAATTTGTATTGTTGCAACATGAGAGACCCTAAGAGGGGAGGGTTAAGTCAGGGAATCAGCTTTTTATTTCATTTTTTAGGATCTTTTCCCAAATTTTTAATGAATCTCTTAATTCTTTAGTCCTAATAACACTACCACAATAATAAAAAATGCATAAATTAAAATATTTGATAGAAAATTTTATTCCTGGTTCTCTACTAAGGGTTTATCAAATGAGCATACACTAATTATGTAACTAACTGACCCCAGTTACCCAAGGTCAGTGCATTATTACATAAAATTGGCATGATCACAAAAGATCATGCCTCAGAAGACCGATTAGTTTAGTAGCCTTGGAAATAATAGATATATTCATAAGTCTTACATTACATCATAATGTAAAAAAACTACAACAGCATCTTGTCTTCATATCCCCTCGTACATTCCCTATAGTTCATTCATAAAATACTTCTTCACATCCTGGGAAAAATTAAAACATTGAAAGGGGTGAGCTCAGATGGTCAGTAAGGATAAAAATATAGCGGAAACATTCATAAATAAACATAAACCATTAAGGCAATGTGTAACTAAAACAAAAGCCTTTTAGAAATGAACTTATGCATAATATGGAAAAGATAAAATAAAATAATTCTGTTTACTTATTCACATGGATATTCTACTAGTCAAATAATCACATGCAATATCAATAACCACTTTCATAATGATGGAATTCATAATGCCAGACTATCATAACCACATAGTTAAGGCCTTGTGCCAAGACTACAAATAATATTTTTTCAAGGCCTCATGCCAAGACACTATTTTTTCTCATTAGACCTACCGATGCATCGAGGAGCTATAGCGGGCTCCACCCCTCACTTATTAAGTCCAATGCATTCGTCATATGAATATGTTTAAAAATAACATAAACATTTGTATTAAAACTAACATATGAAATGTCAATACATTCTCCATAAACAATGAATGGTATAAAAATAACACATCCATAGTAAAACATATCACAAAACCTTCAATACAATATGGAAGTTTTGTATCATAATAAATCATCTTCAAATAAGCTTAAAATCAATCAAAGGATGTTGACATAGATAAAATCAAAACTATTTGAGAGAAATATATCTTCTTTGGAAATGATTTAAAGGTCACATAATTATAGAATAAAAATTTTAAATTTTAAAATATCCTTATAATCTTGTAAGGGAAGCTTCAAATATTTTATAATGGAGGAAAATAGACGCACCCACCGTATAAGTTAAAAAAAGACATTCTTACCTTAATTCAGTTGATAAGGTTAAAAATGGCCTTGTTTGGAAAATGAAAAAAGATTCCTTTATAAACATCTTATAAAAAGTAAAACAAGGGTATAAATGAATTTAACCCATATTCTGTAAAATATTAAGAATGTTTTGAAATAGATTTTTAAGAAACATGGATGTGGATGATAAAGAGGTCCTAGTAGATAATTACGTATAAATAACCTCGGATAATGAAGAGATTGTGATATAAACCCTTACCTTGTACTTTTCCATGGTTGAGGGTAGGATAAACTCTTTTATAATAGTTAAATAATTGTTATTACATTATAAAATAAACATATACATAATTATGATATCATATATTATCTTTTAATATTTCTTTGTAAATAATATTTTAGTATTATCATCGTTTTGGGTGTTAACTGATTCATTTTCCTTTATATGATTTGTTATGAAAGCCGTGTTTGTTATAGATAGGTTTTATATTATTCATATCCAGAATGATATCATGTCCTTTATAATTACTTTTAATCATCAAATGAGAATTTTTCTAGAATGGATATGATCACGAATGAATCTCATCGCGTTCGTGGAGACGGTAGTCCGTACGTACGCACGAGCGACAATATTATTATTTTGATATTAAAATAATGTATAATTGGATGTTATATCAGATAAACAGAATAATTATCATGTCATATTTATTATTTAGATTAATTACACATCATTATTATACCCATCCAAATAATAATGTATTGAATAACAATTACACCACAACATGGTGACGGTAGGCCGTATGTACGCACGTACGGTGACATGTTATTAAAAGGATGGATAGAATACTGAATATGGTTGTACCATATTTTTAATAACGTCACAGTATACAGAATATACTGGAGTTATTATTTTATAATGGAAATAACAAATAAAGAATAAGTTTAAGAAGAAAGGAACTTGAAAGAGGGTGGTGAAAACATTACCTTTTCTTCGGGTTCTTCATTTGGATTTGATCTAAAGGGATCCTTATGATGGATTTTTGACTAAAGGAAGGCCTATATGATTAAGGTAGGATAGTTGAGAGGGTATTTGGGAAGATTTTTGGAGAACCAAAAGGCTTTGAAGGTATGAATAATTGGTTAGAAGTGGTGTCATTTTATAAGGGGGAGGAGGGGCTCTTTAGGAAAAACTTATAGTATTAATTTATAATAAATTCCTATTAGGTTTCTAATGGCTCAAAAGTGGTTTATTAAAATTATGAGGTGGTGATAGGTAGAAATCCTTTTATAAAATAGATTTTAGACTGGTTTGGGTCACTATATTAACCTTATCATTTATATTTAACTCTTAATTAAATAGTTTGACATTAACCGTGTCTCTTTTATTTTTATATTATATGGTTATTAAACATAATATATACAACAAATAGAACCCCAAGTAGTTCATTATTAATATATATAACCTTCTCTATGTCATTTGGGTGAACCATAAATTTTTAGGAAAATAATATCGATTAATAATATAATATTTGTTTTAAATACTCCTTTATGTCAATTTTGAAACTATTTAATTATTGATTTTTGTTAAAGTCTTAATAAATTTATTAATTCGAAAAAAAATATTTTAATTAATCCTAACATGTCATATTAACCTATAAAATTATTTAAACTCATAAAAAGTCTTAAATTACATTTATTTTGATATTTATAATATCAATTATTTTAATATTTCATTAATTTGGAAATTACTGCATAAACATTGTGTCAAAAATAAATTAAATTATTTAATGTATAAAAATTATAAATAAAATATAAAAATATATTAAATAAAATTATCTTCTTAATTAATATTTATAATCTAATTTATCTTATGTATAACCCTATATTAAAAATGTTTTAGTTATTTATCTTTGATTTTATCTCTTTTAACTCTTCTTTGAATTAAATAATAATAAATGTGCTAATCTAATCCATGTGGACCTAAATGATAATATTTTATTCATAAGGTTGTTTTTGGTTGAGATAAACGTGTACACTTGAATTATGATATGTGTTAGGACAATATTAATATCAATTTTACCCTTAATTACTCTATTTACTTCTAACCGTGGTAAATAAAAGTAAAAAGTTACTATTCACCAAAAAAATTTCCTATTGAACCACATTTTACTCTTTCATATTAACTGTGTCTCTCAGATTATCAAAATTACACTCACAAAAGCGGTAAAATAGTGTTTTACGTGAATTCACAAATTCTCCTTGGAAATGGGTAAAAGATAGTGAAATGTTCTGTAAAATTTTTATATATCTAAAATTAATATAAATTGACTTCAATGAATTAAATTGAACATATATAGGTATTATATATCTATTTTTCCCTAAAATAAATTTAAATAAAATAAATAATTATTTAAATAAAACGTCGATTTTAACTAATAACTCAGTGTTTTTCACTATTCATCAAAAATTGAAAGTTTTCAGAAAACACCAAAAATTCACCATAGGCTAATTTCGATATTCCGAATCCAAAAATGAAGTCCATTTAAAAAAAATAATATTTATAAAATTTCAAAAGGTGGGTATTACTATTCATAACATCTAGTTTGATTAGTTGTGGTGTGTGTTAAAACTCAATGTTGCGTACAACACAAGCTATTATATTATTCGAAGAAAAGCATATTGTGGAAGCATGTGGCGTTACATTCTACCCTACTTCAAATAAATTCATCCTCGAAATTTCTAGAATATTACTGCATAAAAATACTCAGGTGGTTCATCATCATAAGTTCCTCAGGTTCCCATGTTCCCTCTTCCATCATATGGTTTCTCCATAGAACTTTTACCAGATGAGTCCTCCGGTTTCTCAGCACTTGTTCTCTGGTATCAAGAATCATGATTGGCTCTTCACAATAAGATAGATCATGTTCCAGTTCTAATTCCTCATAGGTGAGTACATACATTGGGCCAGGCATGTATTTTCTCAACAATGATACATGGAACACATCGTGAACTTTGTATAGATTTGGCAGCATTTCCAAACGGTAAGCTACAACCCCAATTCATTCTAGAATTTCGAAAGGTCCTATGTACAAGGGACTCAATTTACCTTTCTTCCCAAAATGTATAACTCCCTTCCATGGAGATTACTTCAAGAAAACATGATCTCCTACCTGAAATTCCAAATCCTTCCTTCGGTTATCGGCATAGCTCTTCTGCCTACTTTGAGCTACTTTGATGTTGTTTTGGATTACCTTTACCTTTTCCATAGTTTCCTCCACCAGTTCTGGGCCTACAAGTTTTATTTTACCAACTTCAACCCAATAGGTTGGTGTGTGACATCTCTTTCTGTATAAAGCTTCACATGGTGCCATCCAAATACTTGAATGAAAGCTATTATTATAGGAAAATTCTACTAGAGGTAAATATTGATCCCACATAACCTGAAAGTCAAGTGGGAAAGATCTCAGCATATCTTCTAAGGTTTGAATAGTCCATTCTGATTTTCCATCTGTTTGAGGGTGGTAAGCAGTGCTCAAACAAAGCTCAGTATCCAAGACCTTCTGAAAATTTTTCCATAATATTGAAGTAAAACGTGGATCACAATCAGAAACAATCGATAGGGGTACTCCCTGAAGTCTCAAAACCTCATTAATATATAGTCTTGCTAGATGTTCAAGTGGTAGATCTTCGATTATAGCAAGAAAATTTGCTAACTTGGTAAGACGATCAACAATGACCCATATTGTATCGTTCCTTATTGGAGTATTTGGTAGTCCTATGACAAAGTCCATCATAATATTATCCCATTTCCACTCAGGTATGGGAAGAGGTTTCATGATTCATTTAGGCTGTTGCCTTCCTGCTTTGACATGATGACAAGCCATACATATTGACACAAAATCAGCAATCCCCCTCTTTATGTTGTCCCACAAAAATTGTTCCTTCAAATCTCTATACATTTTGGTTCTCCCAGGGTGTATAGAGAAATTGGAGCTATGAGAATCATCCATCAATTCCCTTTTTAGATCATGTATATCGAGAACACAAAGCCTCTTCCCAAATTTCAAAATTCCATCTTCATATACAATTTCACTCAATCATCCATCATTCACAGCATTAATCTTCTTTTAAAACTCATCATCATTGGTCTGATAACTCTTTATCCTTTCTAGTAAAGATGGTTTGGAAACCATTTCAAAAAGTATTGATGTTTCACCTTTCATGGTGATTCCCATATCCAAATTTACTAGATCCATGTGAATTGGACCTTTTTCAACCCTCATTTTGTTCAAAACTCCATGATCCTTTCTGCTCAAAGCATCTGCCACATTATTTTCCATTCTCGGGTGGTAGTGTATTGTGCAATAATAATCTTTGAGTAGTTCAAGACATCGCCATTGCCTCATGTTGAATTCTTTCTGTGAGAAAGTATACTTCAAACTCTTATGATCACTGTGTATCTCACATTTTTTACCATAGAGATAATTTCCCCATATCTTCCAAGAAAAGATTACAGCAGCTAACTCAAGATCATGAGTATGATAGTTTTGATCATGAATTTTCAGCTGTCGTGATGCATAGGCAATAACCCTATCATTCTGCATAAGGACACAACCAAGTCCTTTCTTTGAAACATCACTATAAATAACAAACCCATCATTCCCCGATGGTATAGTCAATATAGGATCATTGACTAATATTTTCTTCAGTTCTTTGAAACATTCTTCACACTCTTTTTTCCAAACAAATTTAACCCCTTTACGTGTGATCTTCGTTGATGGGTTAGCCAATCGGGAAAAATGTGGGAAGAAACATTGATAATAACCTGTTAAACCAATAAAACTGCATACCTTGGTAATACTCATTGGTGTAGGCCATTCATGGATTGCTCTTGTCATAGAAGGATCAACAGAGATTCCATCCTTAGAGACAATATGGCCATGAAAAGAAATCTCTTGAAGCCAGAATTCACACTTGCTAAAATTCCCATATAATTCATGACTTCTCAGAGACTTTAATATAATGCGCAAGTGATTTTCATGATCTTCATAGCTTTTGGATAATACCAATATATCATCAATAAATACCAATAAAAAATCATCGAGATAATCCTTGAAAACTCTGTTCATTAGATCCATGAAAATAGAAGTTGCATTAGTCAGCCCAAAATGCATTACTCTAAACTCATAATGACCCTACCTGGTTTGAAATGTTGTCTTCAGAATGTATTCTTTATTCACACACAACAGATGATATCCAGATCGAAGTTCAATCTTTGAAAAGTATTGAGCTCCAATTAGTTGGTCATATAAATCATCAATGCGAGGTAGGGGATACTTGTTCTTTATTATTATAGAATTGATTTCCCTATAGTCGATACATAACCTTATAGATCCATCTTTCTTCTTAACAAAAAGAATAGAGGCTCCCCATGGAGAAACACTAGGTTGAATAAATCCCTTATTACTCATTTCCTATAGTTTTTTCTTTAGTTCCACTTATTCCATAGTGGTAATTCTATAAGGGGTCTTCGATAAGGGACTTGAACAAGGAATTAAATCAATGGAAAACTCAATTTCTTGTTCTGGAGGATGTCCAGGTAAATCTTCTGGAAACACATCAACATATTATCTCACAATAGGTACATCCTCTATTTGATCATTCCTTTCCTAACCCACAATTATTTAATTCTCTTCCTCCCCAATAATTGAGTTTATATGAGCTACTGGGGGTGGATCTTGTTAATAATTTGGTGGTGGTGATTCTTCTCTAAAGATAAGGTGTTCCTTATCATCATCATCAAAAATTGTAACATCCTTATTCTTACAATAAATATTTTCATGATAGTCTGAAAGCCAATCCGTACTGAGGATTATATCAAACTAAATCATAGTTATGACAATGGGATCAGCAGATAAAGAACATTTATATGCTCTAATGGGAAATGATTCACAAAACTTTCTAGTAATGATACTTCCCTTAGGAGTTTTAACTGACAACTCCCTTGTTAAATAAAATTGAAAATATCTAATTTTCATAGAAAACTGGGAAGATATGAAACAATGTGATGATCCAGAATCAAATAAAGCATTTTCCTAACTTGAGGAAACCATTAAATTGCATGTCACCACGTCTTTTGGAGCTTCTACCTCCGCAGTAGTGATATCATAAGCTTGGCCTTGATCCCTTGGAATTTTCTGAGGTAATTTCCCCGGAATCTTATGACATTCATTTTCATAATGTCCCATATCCATACAATTTTAGCATTGAACATCAATAGCTTCTTTCTTCCACTAGGAATCACGAGCTTGGTGGCCTCTTTCACCACACTTGTAAGAGACCCCCATTCCCTTCAAGCAAGTACCATGGGTGTTTATTCCTACATTTACTGCAGGATTGATACTCAACATTTCCCTTCTTCCCCTTATTTCCATTTCCAGAGTGATTTGTATATCTCTTCTTCTATTTATTCTCTTTAAAGTCATAAGACATAGAGAATTCATTTTCAATCTTGATATCACATGAGACAATATCTTCCTACGACGAGAAGGATTGTGAGACTAATGCTCGATAGAGAAACAGTTTGAACCCATCAAAGAAACGATCAAGCTTACTTCTTGGGTTACGTATATAATCTACAGCATGCCTTGATAATCTTGTATAGTTAGCCTCATACTTTGCTACATTCTCATCCTCCTTTTTCCTCAAACATAGAAATTATCTTTCCATATCTTATTGATGGTCATGAGGAAAGTATTTTTCTAAAAAAATATCTTTAAACTCCCTCCATTCCATATTTGATACGTCATCATCTTCCTTCGTGTTTTGAATCAATGAGCACCATTGATCAGCATCTCCAGTGAGGCGGTAGACTGCCATGAAAACATTTTCCCTTTCACTACTTCCCAAGGCATGAAATATTTTCTCTATAGAACTTTTCCATTTCTTATCTACCAATGAATTAGTATTCACATTGAATGTTTGTGGTTGTTGCCTCATGAAGCGATCTAACATTTATCCTCCACGTTGTGGATCAAGGTGTTCCATACGGCTAAGTTTATTATTCATAACCTAAGTGAGTCGTCCCAGTATGGTGATTAGCTGATTAACACCAGTTCCATCACCAGCACCACTATAATTATCTTCAGTAGGAGTAAAATCCCTACATGGAGTGTGTACATTGATATGGTTTCCATTTCTTCCACTAGACACCATTTCTAAACAATTTCATACACTATATTAGTTTATGAATCACAATAAATCCAAACTTGTAAAACAGTTAACCAAAATTGTACAGTTTATTGATATAATCCATAATCATAAAAATGTTTTCTTTGAGGACGTATATACTCATAAACCCTTCATAATGGTTTGTAATGAAAATGAGAATTATCCTAAGCATATCACCCAGGAGTGTCATAACCAATAGTACTGCAAGGCCCATTGTCATGCACTAGTTCCCGTTCGAGTGTAGCTCAAATTGGTGTTTTCGGTTTTTCCCCATAGGTACATCTGTTCCAGAGCCGCCTCTACCTTCTCGTATCAAGACAGGGATGTTTTTCTTGAAAAACTCACAAAATCTATAAAATACCATACTTATAGGAAGTTCTTCTATACAAATCCTCAAAGTCTATCTTAGGTCTATGTGCTCTAATCATAGTTTATATAAATATAACATCCAAGGTTTGTACTAAGCTTATTCTGATACCAACTGTAACACCCTGACCCCAGTTAACCAGAGTCGGTGCATTATTACATAACATTGGCATGATCACAAAAGTACATGTCTCGAAAGACCGATTAATTTAGTTGCTTTGGAAACACTAGATATATTCATAACTCTTACATTACATAATAATGTAAAAAAACTACAACAAAATCTTTTCTTCATATCCCCTCCTACATTCCCTATAGGTAATTCATAAAATACATCTTCACATCCTGGGAAAAAGTAAAACATTTAAAGGGTGAGCTCAGATGCTCAGTAAGGATAACAATATAGAGGAAACTTTCATAAATAAACATAAACATTTAAGGAAATGTATAACTAAAACAAAAGCTTTTTAAACCTGAAATTCAACATAATGTGGAAAAGATAAAATGAAATAATTCCATTTACTTATTCACATGGATATTCTACTATTCGAATAATCATATGCAATATCAATAACCACTTTCATAATGAGGTAATTCCTAATGCGAGACTATCATAACCACATAGTCATGGCCTTGTGACAAGACTACAAATAATATTTTGTCAAGGCCTTGTGTCAAGACACTAGTTTGTCTCTTAATACCTACTGATGTAACAAGGAGCAATAGCGGGCTCCACCCGTCACTTATTAAGTCAAATGCATTTATCATACGAACAGGTTTAAACATAACATAAACATTCGTATTAAAACAAAAATATGAAATGTCAATACTTTCTCCATAAACCATGAATGGTAAAAAAATAACACATCCATAGTCAAACATATCACAAAACCATCAATAAAATATGTAATTTTTGTATCATAATCAATCATCTTCAAATAAGCTTAAAATCCATCAAAGGATGTTGACATAGATGAAATCAAAACTATTTGAGAGAAATATATCTTTTTCTGAAATAATTTAAAAGTCACATAATTATAAAATAAAACATTTACCTTGAAAATATCCATATAATCTTGTAATGTAAGCTTCTAAGATTTTATAACGGTCGAAAATAGCAGCACCCGCCGTATAAGTTAAAAAAAGACATTGTTACCTTAATTCTATCGAAAAGGTTAAAAATGACCTTTTTTGGAAAATGATGGAAAGATTCCTTTATAAACTTCTTATAAAAATTCAAACAAGGGTATAAATGACTTTATCCCATATTCTGTAAAATAGTAAGAATGTTTTGAAATACATTTTTAAGAAACATGGATGTGGATGATAAAGAGGTCCTAGTAGATAATTACGTATAAACAACCTCAGATAATGAAGAGATTGTGAAATAAACCCTTACCTTGTACTTTTCCTTGGTTGAGGGTAGGTTAAACTCCTATATAATAGTTAAATAATTGTTATTACATTATACAAGAATCATATACATAAATTTGATATCATATATGATCTTTTAATATTGCTTTGTTAATAATATTTTAGTATTATCATCGTTCCAGGTGTTAACTGATTTGTTTTCCTTTATTTTCTTTGTAACGTAAGTCATGTTTGTTTGGAATAGGTTATATCTAATTCATATCCAGAATGATATCATGTCCTTAATCATTACTTTTAATCATCAAATGATAGTAATTACTGAATGGATACAATGGTGAATGAATCTCACCGCGTTCATGGAGACGGTAGTCCGTACATATGCACGAGCGAGAATATCATTCTTTTCATATTAAAATAATATATAATTGGATGGTATATCATATATATAGAATCATTATCATGTTAAATTTATTATTTACATGAATTACACCTCATTATTATACCCATCAAAATAATAATGTATTGAATAACAATTACACCACGACGTGGAGACGGTAGGTCGTACGTACGCACATATGGTGACAGGTCATTCAAAATATGGATAAAATAATGAATATTGTTGTACCATATTTATATTAACATCATAGTATATATAATATACTGGAGTTATTATTTAAGAATGGAAATAACAAAGAATGAATAAGTTGAAGAAGAAATGAACCTTATTCGGGTTCTTCCTTTTGATTTGATCTAAAGGGCTCCATAGGTTGGCTTTCTAACTAAAGGAAGTCCTCTAGAATTATGTGAGGATAGTGTAGAGGGTGTTTTGGAAGTGTTTGGACGAAAAAAAATGCTTTGAAGGTATGAAGAATTGGTTAGAAGTGGTGTCCTTTTATAAGGGGAGGAAGGGGCTCTTTAGGAAAAAACCTAAAGTATTAATTTATAATAAATTCATATTCGGTTCCTAATGGATCAAAGTTGATTATTCAAAGTCTCAGGTTGTGTTGGGTCTAAACCCTTTCATCCAGTAGATTTTAGACAGGTTTGGGTCACTATATTAACCATATAACTTATATTTAACTCTTAGTTAAATAGTTTGACATTTACCATGTCTCTTTGTATTTTTATATTATATGATTAACAAACATACTATATACAACCAAGAGAACCCCAAGTAGTTAATTATTAATATATATAACCTTCTCTAAGTCATTTTTCCGAACATTAAATTTTTAGGGAAATAATATCAATTAATAATATAATATTTGTTTTAAATACTCCTTTATGTCAATTTTGAAACTATTTAACAATTGATTTTTGTTAAAGTCTTAAAAACTTTATTAATTCAAAATAAATTCATTTAAGTAATATTAACATGTTATATTAACCTATAAAATTAGTTAAATGCATAAAAAGTCTTAAATTATATTTATTTTGATATTAATAATATCAATTATTTTAATATTTCATTAATTAGGTAATTACTACATCACCATTGTGTCATAAATAAATTAAATTATTTAATGTCTAAAAATTATAAATAAAATATAAATATGTAGGAAATATTTTTATCTTTATAATTAATATTTATAATCTAATTTATCTTTTTTATAAGCCTATATTAACAATGTTTTAGTTATTTAACTTTGATTTTATCTCTTTTAACTCTTCTTTGAATTAAATAATAATAAATGACCTAATCTAATCCAAGTGGACCTAAATGATAATATTTTATTCCTAAGGTTGTTTCTGGTCGAGATACACATGTGAAATAGAATTTGGACATGTGTTAGTGTAATATTAATATCATTTTACCCTTAATTACCATATTTACTTTTAACCGTGGTAAATAAAAGTAAAAAGTTACTATTCACCAAAAATTATTTTTATCTTATTGAACCACATTTTACTCCTTGATATTAACCATATTTCTCAGTTTTTCGAAATTACACTCACAGAAGTGGTAAAATTGAGTTTTACATGAATTTGTAAATTCTCCTAGGAGATGGGTAATAGACGGTGAAAAGTTCAACAAAATTTTTATATATCTAAAATTAATATAAATTTACTTCAATGAACTACATTTAAATTATATAGTTATTATGTATCTATTTTTATCTAAAATAAAATTAAATAAAATAAATTATTATTTAAATACAAAGTCAGTTTTAACTAATAACTCAGTGTTTTTCACTATTCATCAAAAATTGAAAGTTTTCAGAAAAACTCCAAAAATTCACCCTAGGATAATTTATATATTCCGAATCCAAAAATGAAGTCCATTTTAATGAATAATATTTATAAAATTTCAAAAAGTGGGTATTACTATTCATAACGACTAGTTTGATTGGTTGTGGTGTGTGTTAGAACTCGAAGTTGCGTACAACACACGCTACTGTATTATTCAAAGAAAAGTGTACTGTGAAAGCTTGGGGTGTTACAAATTATGGGTCGGGTGTACTAGAATCCACTCTGATTCAGTAATACTGGTGGATTATAATGTTGTTCATAATCACTCTATACAATGAACATTTACTTTATAAGGAATTGGAGGATAGAGTAGTACCACCCTTGGATCACCTCAGTCGAGTCCATGCATGCTGCTTCAGATGAATTATTCCTTAATTTAATGACATAATGGTTTATTCCCCATTATCACAAAAAACAATTTTTATTTTCATTATAAAAACATGAATATGCTTCTCTAATGAGTTCCATGATCTCTAGAATATCCACCACAAAATTCCATGTAAAATTTATTCTTAAAACTACCTCATGCATAGGTCCTATATAGAACCCTATTCACAGTATACTTACATCGTGAACCACCCTGCCCTCCATGAACTCCCTTTATCCTATGTAAATTATCTATGTGAGTATCCTTTTTTACTTCACAAAAACACCTTCATGAATTGTACATCATGAAATTACATCAAGAAACACTTTTTTTGTGAATGGATCTGCTTCACAAACAAGAGTTACTATACAGATTTTTTTCTTTGGTTTCCTAATTACTCACTTAATATTATTTATTTATCATCATTTATTAATGAAAATATCATCAGGGAATTTATAAGTTAATTATTCCAAAAATCGTATTATTAACTAAAACTAATGTTCAACCCTTTATAAATGATCATTCATGTACTCCCTTCATAGTCTTCCAAAACAACTACCACCTCTTGACAACAATCATTGATGACCATCACATATTTCCCATAGTGAACATCAAATTGGGGAACCTCCTCACCTAGACCCAACTTGTGAAATATAGTAATAAAGATAAAAGATAAAAAAATATATGATATATGAAGAGGAGATATTGTGGCACCCCAGGATTTTATAGTATATTATCTGTTTAAAATAATTCAATAGCTTGTGTTACACGCAACACCAAGTTAGATCGCACCACAACTTACCAAACTAGTCGTTCAAAAAGTGATTATGAATAGTATTAAATTCATTTTTAATTTTATATACTCCATATAATTTTAGCATTAATATTATGTGTTTCTTATACATATAATATGAACAAATTCAATATTTCAGATAATCGAAGTATATTTCAAAAAATGAAAATTTATCACCTTTTAATGGTGAACGCTTTTTAAATAAAATATTAGACACTTTTATATATTCAATTTCAAAAAATAAACTCCTTTTTTAGAATTAGGGAATATAAATTTATTCTGAATAAATTTTTGGTGTTTTTCTGATAACTTTAATATATTGATGAAGTGTGAAAAATACAAAATTTTAATTGAAAACAACTTTTTTAATCAAAATAATTTTTTAGTATTAAATTATTCATTTGAGTAGTTTAAAAGTATAATTAGATTATATTTTTGTCTTTTAATATAATTTATGTCATTATATGTAATTTCAAACTTAAATTGGACATAATCACATGTCAATCTTTTGATGGTTTTTATTTAAAAAAACACTTATTTTTGGTTTTGACAAAAAGAATTAATTTTATATTAATTAATGAAAATAATATGTTTTTAATTTGGTATAATAGACTTTAATTTTGGATTTGTAAAGTCAAAATTATCTTATGGTTAATTTTTGGTATTTTCTTGAAAACTTCCAATTTTTGATGAATATTTTAAAACATTGTGTTGTTGTTTAAAACTAACATTTATTTAAATAATTATTAATTTAAATTAAATTTATTTGAAATTAAAAGTGTATTAATAATACCTATATTAGTTCAATGGAATTTATTCGGTTGATTTTATAATAAGATTAGATGTATAAAATTTTATTGAACTTTTTAACGCCTTTTACCCACCTTCTAGGCACATTTGCAAATTAGCATAAAACATAATTTTATAGATTCTATGAATTTACGATCAAATGTCTGAGAGACAAGGTTGGAATCAGTAAGTAAAATGTTCTTCAATTAAATGAATTTTTTTTGATTAATTACTTTTGAATTTTATTTACCACAATTAAAATTAAATGTGGTAATTAAAGGTAAAAATTATATTATAATTACCCTAACACATGTCCTAATTCCATTGGATATGTTATTTTCAACCAAAAACATCCTTAGGAATAAAATATAATCCTTTTTTTCCACATGGATTAGATGAAGACAATTATTATTATTTTAATTAAAGAAGAGTTAAAAGTGTAAAATTCAATGTTTAATAACGAACAAAAAATTAATATAGGGTTATACATAAGATAAATTTGACTATAAATATTCATTACCAAAATAAAAATATTTCCTATATATTGGTATTTTATTTATAAATTTAAAACTTTAAATAATTAAATTTATTTATGACAGAATGATGATTTTGCAATTACCTTATTATTGAATGATTAAAATAATTGATATTTTACATATTTATATAATTGTATATTGAGGCTTTTTATGTATTCCATGAATTTTATAGGTAAATATGACTTTTTAGGGTTGATTAAATAATTTTTTTCTATGTTATAAAGTTCTTATTACTTTCATAAAAACAAAATACTAAATAGTGTCCAAATTGACATAAATGTTTTTTTAAAATAAATACAATATTATTAATTGATATAATATTCCTTAAAATATAAGGTTAGGAAAAAGGACATAAATAAGGTTATATATATTAAAAATGAATCACTTGGGGTTATCTTGGATTTTTATAGTTAGTTTATTAACCATTTATTATAATAATTCAAGAATACATGATAAAAGTTAAACTATATAACTAAGAGTTAAATCTAGAAGATAATGTTAATATGGTGACCTAAACCTTTCTAGAACCTATTTATTGAGAATTTTTCGACCCAAACTCAAATTATCCTACAAATAAATCCTTTAGAAGCCATTATAAACCGAATATGATTGTATAATAAAATAACATTTCAATCTTTTCATAAAGTGACCCTCACCTCCCTTATAAAATCGTACGTCCCCTTCTCTTAATTTACCACTACCAAAGCCTATTGGATTGGATAAAACCTACTCAAATTTCCTCCTAAAAACGATAACATCATAATATATTCTTACTTTGATCATAAATCCAACCTATGGAGCCCTTTTGATCAATTCAGAAGGAAGAACCCGAAGAAGAGGTAATAATTACATCACATCTTTCAAAGTTCTTTTCATCTTCCACTTCCACTTTCTTGGTTGTTTCCAAACCTAAATAATAAATTTAGTACCTTCTACATTATTTTATGTTATTATAAATATGGTACTACTATATTTATTATTCTATTCATCCTATGAATGACAAAGTCACCATATGTGCGTACATATAGCTTATCCTCTCCACGTCGTGGTGTAGTTTTTTATTCAACACTTCATCATTTTGATGCGTATAATAATGAGTATAATTGATATAAATAATAAATATAACATTTTAATTATTTGTTTTATATGATATAACATCCAATTACAAATGATTTAACCATCAATATAGTGGTATTGTCGCTCGTGTGTACGTACGGATTACCGTCTCCACGAACGCGATGAGATTCATTCCCCATCGTAACTGTTGAAGAATAATTTTTATTTTCTGATTAAAAATAATTTTTAAGAACTTAATATCATTCATTATTTGAATCCAATACTTCCTATTTATATCAAACATGACCAATGTAAAAAAAACATATAAATGAAAACAAATTAGTTAACACCTGAAACAATGATAGTACTGGAATATTATAAACAAAGCAATATTAGAAGATCATATATGATATCATATTTATGTATGTGGTTCTTGATCAATTTAATAACAATGATTTAACTATCACATATAAGGTTAACGTACCCTCATCCAAGAAAATAAACAAGCTAACGGTTAATTAAATAATCTCTTCATTATCTGAGGTTGTTTATTTGTGAGTATCTGTTGGGACCTCTTTATCATCCACATCCGTGTTTCTTAATAATTTATTTCAAAACATTTTTACTATTACCTATAATATGGGTAAAAGTCATTTATACCCTTTTTTAATTTATATAAAATGCTTTGGAGGGAATCATTTAATCATTTTCCAAAAAAGGTACTTTATGTCCTTTTAGAAAAAATTAAGGAAAGAATTTTTTTTAACTTATACATCGAGTGCAGCTATTTTCTGCCATTATAATTCTATCGAAGCTTTTACTACATTATTTTAAGAATATTTTCAGGATAAATGTTTTATTTTTATAATTATATTACTTCTAAATGATTTTAAAACAGAAATAGGTATTTCTCTCAAATATCTTTGATTTCATCTATGTCGACATCCTTTGATGGATTTACACTATTTTGATGTTGATTTATTATGATATAGTCTTCCATAATGTATTAAATATTTTTTGATATGTTTGAATATGGATGTGTTATTTTTATACAATTAATATTTTATGGTTAAAGTTATAGCGGCCCTTCTTTTTTTACATTTCTATTATATAATTTTAAATATAAACAACATAATAGTATTACACATAGAGGATCCAAAGGTTTAGTGTCTTTGGAAAACCAGGAACATACATAACAAATAAAACATCAAGCATAAAAATTTATTTAATTTCTTCTTCTCTAGATTCTTATTGGTACTTGTCCTCTCATTAGTACATGTAGCCACCTAAGCATATACATCAAAAGGGGTGAGCTAGAAGCCCAAAAATAGAATAGATAAGAACAATATATCATGGGGTGAGCATAATCATAACATAGGCAAAAGATCACGAACATGAGAGGAGCATAAATAAAAGACTTGAAATGTGGTAATGCATAAAAATGAAACATCATGTCTTAGTGGTTAACTACCAAACATACTTGTGAACCAAGATAGCATCTTGTGCACAAATCATTTCACATTTACTCATGAGATTCATAACTTTACCCAATGCATTGGAGTTCTATATAATTCCGGGTGCACCCATCACATTTTAAGCATTCATATTGCGCTATATAATTCCAGGCGCACCCGTCCCATCATAACATTATCATTTATAATTTATGCCACAATGAACATATAACATAAATGAACATAACTAACCCATGAAAAGGAATGGGTTTTATCTCATTAGAACACGTTCATAAAATTCGGGTTTCCAAAATAAAGAGGAAACAACATACTTGAAACAAGAATAATCAACATTGAATGAGAGGTAAAAGTTGAGTTCTTAAGAGAAGTGTTCATTCGGAAAACATTTGGATTGACATAATCTTAAATAGAAATAATTTATATCCCATAAAAGGTAAGACAATGATAAAAAAATGTTCTTTAAGGAGTGAAAATATAAAAAAAGGAGTGAGAGAGGTAGAACTCGAAGGATTAAAGTTGGGTTCGAGAATTTCCCCTTACCTACTACCCGAATGCTTCCTTCTCTTTAATGTCCTCTTGAATCCTTCTCTTGAGAACCACTTCAAGGGCCTATTCTTGGTCTTTTGATGAGACCATAAGATATTGGACGTGGGGAAGGGGCTAGGGAAGGTGTTTGGACAGAGTTTAGGGAAGTCTTGGAGCTTGAGAGGTGTGAGGAAATGAGGGTGTGAAGGGTGGCTTTTATAATGGAGGGGAGAGGGGTTTCCTTAATATAACTTTCATTAGTTTATTATTTCCCAACAAGACAAGGAATAGCGAGTCTTGAACGACCAGGAATAGTAATTATATAATTTAAAACCGAACCAAGTGGGATTTCATCAGCAGAACATCACACATGACCCTAAAATTAGCTTATTTAGCATATTTTGTAAATTACCGTATTTCACTATTCATCAAAAATTCAAGTATCTCAGAATAGTCCCAAAAATTTACCCCAAACATTTTTCGTCGTGTATAATCCAAAAATGAATTCCATTTTTTTTAAAAAAAATTTCTAAATACTATTAATTTAATATTTAATTAAAATCATAATTTACTTTAAAAACTGTTTTTAAGATTAAAACTGATTTATAGTGCTTTCAAAAAATACGTATGGTCTTATAAAATTATCCAAAAACTATAAGAAATTGATTTAATAATTTATGAATACATTTTATGGAAATAAAAATTATTTTAAATTAAGTAATTAATTATAATTAATTATTTATGAAATACAAAATACCAAAACGTTTACTAAGGTCAAATTGTCACTTTCTAAGATGTCTAAAATTTATTTTATTATTCATAGGTAATGTTACGATTATGTTGGATGATTTAATATTCATAAGGGTCATATTACTATTCATAATGGTTTGTTTCTATTTCTAAGGGTACGTAACTATTCACCAAAATTTATTTTTGTGTCATTAGACTCCAAAAATCATCTTGAACACAACCGTGTATGTCAGATTTTTAAAATTCCAAACATAGGGGTGACAAAATTATGTTTAAAGGTCACTTATCACTTAGTTGTTCATTATTTTGTGTTTTCATGTTATTTTAGGACATAAATATAAAAATGGAATTTTCCATTGAAAAACATTGGGTCATTACATTTCCCCCCCCCCTTAAGGAATTTCACCCTCGAAATTTCACCTTACACAAACAGGTGGGGGTACTTAACCTTACTTTCCTCTTCTGGTTCCCAAGTTGCTTCCTCAAACATATGGTTTCTCCATAACACCTTTACAATATGGGTTTTCTTGTTGCATACAACCTTATCCCTACGATCCAGAATCTTTACTGGCTCCTCCTTATAGGACAGATCATCTTCCAGCTGCACCACCTCTGAGTTTAGTACATGTGAGGGGTCTGGTATGTACTTATTCAGTAGTGATACATGAAACACATCATTAACATGAGCCATATTCGGTGGAAGTGAACGATGATAGTCCATGGCTCCTATGTGGTCAATAATCTCATAGGGGCCAATATACCTTGGGATTAGCTTCCCTTTCTTCCCGAATCACATGACTCTCTTCCATGGAGATATTGGAAGGAAAAATTTATCTCCAACGTCAAACTCCAAGTCCCTTCGATGGTTTTCATCATATCTCTTTTTCCAACGTTGAGCAGCTTTGATGTGTTTCTGGATGACTTGAACCTTCTCTGTCATCTCTTGAACCAGATCGGGCCCAAGTAGTTTTCATTCTCCAACTTCATCCCAACAGGTTGGAGTTCTACATTGCTTCCCATAAAGAGCTTCATACAGAGCTATCTGAATACTTGAGTGGAATCTATTGTTGTTTGAGAACTCAACCAATGGGAGATGCGAATCCCAACCACCTTTGAATTCAAGAGATCAGGATCTTAGATATCTTCATGTGTCTGATTAGTCCTTTCAGACTGGAAATCGGTTTGGGGGTGATATGACGTGCTGAAATTTAATTCAGAACTCAAAGCTTGTTGAAGGCTCCTCCAGAATTTAGATTTGAACCATGGATCAAGGTCAGATACAATCGAGAGTAGAACACTGTGAAAACTCACCACTTCATTCACATATATCTTTACAAGTTTTTCAAGTGATATGTCTTCCCGAATTGTGATAAAATGGGCAGTCTTGGTGAGTTGGTCAACCACAACCCATATCGCATCATTTCCCTTTGACGTCTTCGAGTGACCTGTGACAAAGTCCATAGTAACAATTTCCCATTTCCACATGGTTATAGGCAATGGTTGCATTATACCTTTATGATTTTGTCACTCAGCTTTAACTTGTTGGCATACCAAGCACCTTGATATATATTCCACAATCTCCTTATTCATGTTATCCCGCCAGAAGTGTTACCGGAGATCACTGTACATCTTGGTACTAGCGGGATGGATAGATAAAGATGATCTATGTGCATTGTCCAATAGCTACTTCTTTATCTCGGGTGATAAAGGCACACAAAGCCGCATTCCAATCCGAATCACACCATCATAGTTGATATGGAACTCTTGCAGCTTCCCATCCTTTACTGCATTCACCCTCTTTTGTATCTTCACATCATCCCTTTGTGCTTCCTTAATCTACTGTTGGATGGATGGTTGCGCAATCATTTGGGAATGGTAGGATTTATCCCCTGCCCTGATGATTTCCAAATCCATTCTTTGCACATCCATGAAGAAAGGGTCTTTCTCAATCTGCAACATGGATAGAGTAGCAGGTTCTTTTCTGCTTAGAGCATCATCTAGCTTGTTCGCCTTTCCAGTATGTTAGTGAATTGAGAAATCGTAATCCCTGATTATCTGTAACCATCTCCTTTTATGAAAGTTGAGATCCTTTTGTGTGAATATATACATTAGGCTCTTGTGGTCAGTGTATTTGTCACACTTCTCTCCATAAAGGTAGTAGCACTATATTTTCAAGGCAAAAATCATGGTCGACACCTCTCGATCATGTGTCGGGTAGTTCTGCTCATGGATCTTCAGCTGTCGTGAGGCGTACACCACCACATTATCATTTTTCATGGGTACACAACCCAAGCCTTTCCTTGAATCATCACTGTATATCACAAAACATTCTCCTCTTTCCATTAGTGTGAGTACAAGTGTAGTGATCAGCCTTCTCTTTAGCTCCATGAAGCTTCCTTCACATTCTTCCATCCAGAAATTATTTACCCCTTTCCATGTTAAATTAGTTAGAAAGCTTGATAATTTTGAGAAGTTTCTCAAAAAACATCGGTAGTACCCAGTTAATCCAAGAAAACTACATATTTCTGTGACACTAGAGGGCCTGGGCCATTCCTCAATCACCTTTGTCATTGAACGATCAATAGAAATTTTCTCACTTGTGATCACATGTCCCAAGAACGTGACTTGATTCATCCAAAAGACACACTTGCTGAACACGGCGTAAAACTTCTCCTTTCTCAGTGTCTCCAACACAAGTCTTAGATGTTCTTCATGTTCCTCCTTGCTCTTGGATTAGATGAGAATATCATTGATAAACACTACCAAAAATTTGTCGAGGTAATGTCTAAAGACTCTATTCATCAAATCCATGAAGATTTCAGGGAAATTAATTAGTTCAAATGGCATCACCAAAAACTCATAGTGCCCATACCTTATACGGAAAGCAGTCTTCTGAATATCTTCCTTCTTCACATTTACCTGATGATATCCAGAATGAAGATCCACCTTTGAGAAGTATTGAGCTCCTCTTAACTAGTCGAACAAGTCATCAATACTTGGGAGAGGATACTTGTTCTTTATGTTGATCTTGTTCAGTTCCCGATAATCGATATACAACCTCATTGTTCCATCCTTCTTCTTCACAAAGAGCACTGGTGCACCCCAAGGTGAAGCACCAGGGCATATGAGACCTTTTTCCAGATTCTCTTGCAGCTGATTCTTTAACTCCTCCATTTCTATAGGATCCATATTATAGGGGAACTTCGAGATAGGAGTAGCTCTGGGTATCAGTTCAATTGGGAACTCTACCTCACAATCCGGGGGAATTCCTGGTAACTCTTCGAGAAATACATCGTTGTATTCCCTCACGGTCGGCATTTCCTCTAGGTTGGAACTTTCCTTTGACTCAACCATTTGGGTAAGGTATTCTTCTTTATAGGGAATCAACACCCACACCATTGAAGGATTTTACAAAGGAGATTCATGATCTTCCATGAATTTGTAGAGAAGAATGGGATGGTTTGGAATATTTAAAGTTATTTCCTTTTCCGGACAGTTGATATGCACTCTATATAATAAGAGAAAGTCAATTCCCATTATAGCATCAAATTACAACAAGGGAAGTATTATGATACTTGTTAGAAGAATCTTCTCACATACGCCAACATGAGAAGATTCAAACACTTGGGTTGCAATGATTGCGCCACTTGGTGTTTTTACAGATATCTCTACTTCAAGGTTTTGGGGCTTCGATTCTATAGTTCTAGAAAACAAGCAAGATATAAAATAATGCGTAGAACCAAAATCAAATAATACCTTTTCCATTCTTGAGTGAATAGGAATTGTACCTTGTATGACATCATTATCATGCTCCACCTCCACATTAGTGATGGCATAAGCCTTCCCTTATTCCTTTGGCTTTGGTGGCTACTGACACTGATTACCCTTGAGAACTCGAGGTTTAGTACACTGGTTAGCATAGTGCCCCAGCTCCTTACAGTTGTAGCATTGAACCATGGGTGGCACTCTCCATTCATCGGCCACATTCTCCTTTCTTTTCGTGTCTTCTTGACACTCTTGAGCATGGTATCCTTCTTTCCCACAGTTAAAGCATTTCCCCATCCCTTTGAGGCAGTTCCCATTGTGCAACTTCACACATTTTTGGCATGTGGGTCATTGATTTTTTTTCCCACCTTTGTCACTAGATCCACCGGCATGAAACTCCATCTTTCGTTTCTTATCCCCATAGCCATTAGACCATTCTCCAAACTCCATCTCTAATTTTAGAGCACACCGAACAACTTCTTTATAACTCCCAAAGTCTTGAATTGAATGAGACTTTTGAAGGTGTGGTTTTAATCAACTAAAAAATATATCAATTTTTCTATCATTAATGATAAAAAAACCTGAAGCATACCTTGAGAGCCTTGTGAAATTCACTTCATAGGTTGTGACAGATTCTCTTTCATTTTTCTTGAGCTCTATGAATTCTCTCTCCATCTTCGTGCGAAGAGTTCGTGGGAAATACTTATTAAGAAACATTATCTTAATGTCTTTCCATTCCATCTCTTCAATTTCCACCCTTGTCTTGGTGTTCTTAATAAAATCCCACCACTGATCAGTTTCTCCATCAACATGATAAACGGCTAGAATAACCCTCTCGATCTTAGAACAGAGAAGTATAGAAAATATCTTCTCCATGGAGTTGACCCACTGTTCCGCAACTAGTGGATCGAAAGATCCAAAACACGTCGGTGTTCATTGCCACATAAAACATTCAATATCCAGTTTCCCCCTCTATTGTGAAGGAGGATGTTCCCCATTATTATGTTTATTATTCATAACCTGAGATAATTGGGTAAGAATCGCCATGAGGTTTTGAACTCCACATCCCAAATAATTAGGGATTTCGTTCCGGAAATCGTTTCATTGGCCCTCACATGAGTTGTTGGTCTGATTTCTCCTAGTTCGCACCATTATCTAAAATAGAAAAGGATAGAACAAAACATAACTAAAAAAGTCATGAATAACTTATTCATTTAAACAATTATACCAAAAACATAACATATGGGATCCCTAGGTAAACATTCTTGTGTGCATATTTGTACTTAGTCTCATGTTGTAGGTTTTCACTAGGGTTCACTAATCCTAATTCCCAAATTAAATAAAATTTGCCTCTCATACCAACTATAGAGACCCTGCCTTTTCTTACATTAATATTACATAATATTAAAGATAAAAAACATAATAGTTTTACACATAGAGGATCAAATGGTTTAGTGTCTTGGGAAAACTAGGACCATACATAAGAAATACAACATCAATTATAAACATTTATTTAACTTCTTATTCTCTAGATTCTTATTGGCAATTGTCCTCTCTTTAGTACATGTAGCAACATGAGGATATATATAAATAGGGGTGAGCTAGAAGCCCAGTAAGAGAATAGATAAAAACAATATATCATGTTGTGAGAATAATAATAACATAGGAAAAATATCATGAACATGAGAGGAGCGTAAATAAAAGGCATGAAATGTGGAAATCCATAAAACTGAAACATCATGTATTAGTGGTTAACTAACACACATACTTGTGAACCAAGATAGAATCTTGTTCACACATAATTTCACATTTACTCATGAGATTCATCACTTTACCCAATGTCACGACCCGACCCAACGGGGCTCGAGCCGCGACTCCCCAAGCCCGCCTCCAATAGGCCAGGGGCTGGCGACTAGCGCCGAGTAGGCTATCACACACATGGGAGGCATTAGCCTATGGTACCTGTACACACGCACCCACAAACACCTCCATGCAACAGTGCAGAGATATAGAAACTGAAAAGTAAAAGCATGCATACAATCTATCTCAAACCAGAGTGCAACAGCAAAAGTACAAGGGCAAAACAGGGCCCACCAAAAGAAAACTACAAAGCGCGTCCAACCTGCTCCGAAGAAGGGGAACGCTGCCACAAACACCCGCCGGAAAACTCCCTCGGCACAGCTCCGGTAAACACCCTGGTCAACCCGCTCACTAAGCTCCGCCTGCTCCGGGTCCTCCTGGGACTCCGTCAAAAGGCCTGTGGTCTGCACAAGACACAAACATGTGCGGGCAAAGCCCGTGCAGGGGTGAGTATAAACATACTCAGTAGGCACCCCAAAAACCCAAAACCCAAGGGAGCAACTGAAAGGCAACAGTCCGCTCAACCCAGCCAGAGGGAACCCATACGAGAGAGAAACTCCATCTCGTGACCATCCTCGGCTAAACACAACAAGTCAGCTCAGCTCAGCTCAGGTGTATGCCCATACATACACCTTGAACAATCCAGATATACACAGCTCACGCCACAAAGCCACAAGAGGTACCGACCTCATCACCAGCAACTGTCCCAACCAGGAGAGTACACCACGAACACTGTCATACCAGATGACACTCATCTGAGAGATACACTCCATCGGGATACTCGCAAACATCTCAGACGCTCGCCCGAGAGACCACGCTCGTCGGATAGCTTCACTGAGGAAACATCGCTGAAACACTACAACCACCAAACTCCTCGGATAGGGGATCACCGCTAGGGTCCGCTAGGGGATACCAAGACCCACTCCGGAATGCGTAGCTCACAGATAGGGGATCACTCCCAGGGTCCGCTGGGGGATACCACAACCCGATCTGGAATACGTAGTTCTCACAGATAGGGGATCACACCCAGGATCCGCTGGGGGATGCCACAACCCGATCTGGCGCACGACAGAAGCTCCACACTCAGATAGAGGATCATCGTCCATATAAAGATGGTCACGACGATACCAGAACCCTATCTGGTATAACTCGCAATGTAGGGGATCGAACTGACGATGCCGCAACCCTACCGTAACCATGCGCTGAGTAGGGGATCGCAAAACCAACGATACCGCAACCCTACCGACACCAAGCGCTGAGTAGGGGATCGTATAACCAACGATGCCGCAACCCTACCATAAACATCATGCTGAGTAGGGGATCGTAAACCCGACGATGCCACAACCCTACTATGCACGACCCACCGCGTAGGGGATCATATTCCCGATGATGCCACAAACCCTACGGGGTTAACCTACTAGATAGGGGATCGCTGCCCGTGAATAAGCGGTCACAGCGATACCAAGAACCCGATCTAGGGTAAAGATGCTAGAGGATCCACTCCGGGCCCACCGGAGGGATACCACAACTCTAACAGTTTAAACATCCCATCGAGAGGATCACAAACCCATATGAAGGTTGTGATACCACACGAACCCTCGTGGGAACAAACCAAGGGAGAACCCTCAACCACTGCTGGTCCAAACGTCGCTTACCCGAGCGACCCGCCACAACGCCACACTGTACACCTCTTAGGCCAAAACCGAGGCCACCATCGCGTTCCACGTGGAAAAACACGCAGGATAGGCTGTTTACTCGCCCGAAACGGAGCACCGGTGAAAAAGGCACTATTCACCGTAGCTAGCTCGTGCGGGGCCCACACAACGATCCCGAAACCCATCGAGCGGATCACACCACGGCGATCCCCTCGGAAAAACAAGCGGAATCGACTACTCGCTCGTCCAAAACGGACACCCGGTGAAAAAGGTACTATTCACCGAAGGCCAGCTCGGGTGGGGCCCATGCCTGGATTCCGAATCTCGTCGAACGGATCGCGCCATTGCGATCCTCTCGGAAAAACACACAGGATCGACTATGCATCCGCCAAAATCGGACTCCTGGTGTAAAAGCTGCGTTTCTCCTCAAACGCCAAAACCCGGCCTCGTGGGGCCCGCACCCCATTCGCAGACCCAACACCCAGAAACTATCTCAAAAAGTCCGTCGTACCATCAGGGTCACAACGCCACTGACGGCACGTCAATCGGACGCTCTGGGTAGAAGTTACAACGGCCCGAAGTCGTAAAATAATAAAATAATATTATTTTATACGACGTTTCTAGCTCCCGGGCCACGATCCCGAACCTTTAAACCCTCAAAGTAAGTTCAAAAGGTCCGTCTCAACGCAAGGAGCGCGTCGCCGCAAACGGCTCGCAAATCGGAGTTACGGTTTGCGAGTTACGGGGGTTTAAAGAACCCCCGGAAAATCCTGGCTGGACCACCGCCAGCCTCGCCGGAAACCACCGCGCCGCCGCCGGATTCCGCCGCGCCGCCGCCGCCGTCGCCGGAAACCGCCGCGCCGCCGCCGCGCCGCCGCCCTGCCTCGCCGGATTCCGCCATGGCCGCCGCGGGTCTCGCCGGAAAACCGGTTTTTTCGCCGGAAAACTTCTGGGAGCCACCGGGAGCACCTCGGTGCTCCAAATTCAGATCCGAAACATGTTTTGGAAAGCTCGGGACCCGAACTTTACAACCCATATGAAAATTTGAAGAAAAACAACACAAAAACGGGATCCGGGATTGTAAAACTCAAACCGCCTACCTCGCGGGCGAAACGCCGACGTTCTGCCTCAGATCCGCGCTTCAAAGCTTCCGCTGCGCGCTCCTGGAACGTCCGCCGTCGAATTCTGAGCTCGTGGGCGCTCCGTTTGCTCGATTCGGCAGAGTGGCGGCGAAGAACGACGAAGAACGGCGAAGAACGATAAAAGGGGGGGGGGGGGGGGCGCTGATATTTATATCAGCCGCCCGCCGGCGCCAAACCAGCCTCGGACCCGACGCCCGATGCGAACAAAAGTAAGGTCACCCCTAGGGTAAACGCGCCGTTCTGAACGCAACGGCGGTCTCAGATTTTTCATCCGAGACTCCGTTCATAAGTTATTCGAGCCGACGCTCGCAAACCAACTTGCCACTTATTTACGGAAACGCCCCTGGTGGCGTTTCTCACCGCAGGCCCGCGCCCGCAAAGTTTACACCCCGCCTAGGGTAAAGGGCACGTTCCGGACGCAACCGTGCCCTCAGATTCCCGTTCTGAGCTACCGTTTAGGAGATATCACACCCTCGCTACGTGCATAGTATAAAAATACTTAATATTTTTATAAAATTAATTCCGGGCACACCGGGCCTCAGAATCGCACGCCGTCTTCGCGCCTAGCTCTGGAATTATTCGTAGAAATATTCCAGAGTCTGAAAGGGCCAAAAACCCGGGTCGCTACATCCTCCCCCCCTTAGAACTTTTCGTCCCCGAAAAGCCCTAAGCACAAGGAAAGCGACTGGACTCTCAACTGGGTCTCACACACCAGCGAGCTCACCAACAACAACCACTCAGGGTCTTACCAACGCCCTGAACAAAACTCGAGCAAGAAACAAAAGGAAAGAGTACCGCTAAACAGTGTCTGACAAACTACTGCAGTAAGTAGAAAAGACACAAGGCGTACCTCTATCCATCTGTGGTGCCTCTGGGTCGACTGCCTCTAGGGCATGCAACTGCCCTCGCCCTCGGCCACCAGCTCCCTGAGCTTGGCGTGAACCACCTGGGGGTGGAGGTGGTGGCAACTGGTACTGTCTACCACCGCCTCCCACTGCACCAGCTCCGACGCCAGGTCCGACGCCCTGCGGACCTCCTTGCTCGAGACGCTGCCTCTGCCAAGGCGGTCCATCGACCGGCTCCCTCTCAGCAGCACGTCGGGTCGGACAATCTCTAGCAAGATGTCCCCGACCATCGCAAGCGTAACACCGTCTCTCCTGCGGCTGACCAAAACTGGCCTGCGAGCCCTGTGAGCCCCGAGGCTCAGATCCTCCATCCTGGGGTCGCCTCCTGAAACGTCGGCCACGTCCAGACCCCTGAGTCTGACGTCGGCTACCAGATGCCGATCCGACCGACGAAGTCTCAGCTCCCGAGTGCCCAGCACGAACAGGGGGAAACTGCTCAGCCAGAAAACTCTCCACCACCAACGCTCGCTCCAGCACTCCAGCATAGGTGGGCAGGCACAAGGAAACCACACCTGCTCGGATATCCCGGCGTAATCCCTGCTCGAAGGTCCGAGCCCTAAAGAACGGGTCTCGAACCATATCCAAGGAGTAGCGCGACAGGTCTGTAAACCTCGCTGAGTACTCCGACACAGTCAGGCTCTCCTGTCGAAGCTGTAGAAGCTCTTGGATCCGCACTGACCTCAGCGTCACCGGATAGAACTCCTCCCTGAAGAGCTGCTCAAACTCTGCCCACGTGAGCGTCTCCTCGTCATGGGATTGCGTCACCAAACTCCACCATCGCCCGGCAGAACTATGCAGAAGGCTCGCCGCTAGGACCACCATCTGATCTGGAGGTGTCCTCACTAGGCGGAAAACTCGGGTGACTGCCTCAAGCCAGTCATCAGCTGCCTCGGGGTCTGGATCACCCCGGAACCCCAGAGGTCGCTGCCTCTGGAACTCGTGTAGCGCACTCAGCCTGCGTGCAACCTCGTCCTGCACCGCCGGCACAACCAGCTGCTCAACAGGTGGTGGCTCAACTGGCAGACCACCTGGAGGTGCAACCTCAGAACCTGCGCCCTGCTCCACAGCCACTACACGGGGCGGGTCATCAGCACAATCCTGCTGCGGAACCCTCGCTGGCTGTCGTCGTGGAGGCATCCTGAAATACATTCAAGACACACCACAGTCAAAGAGTATATCTGGAGAGCTGACTCAAGAAGGACAAGGAAAACCCAAAACCCAGTCCTATATGATGCATGTACCATTATGTCCCCGCGACCAGTGTACGAATGTCCCGAGTCAAAAGGCAGGTTATCAGAGTCCTGGTGTATGGATACGTCGGCCGCCGCACCAACACTGGAGTCCCTGGCCTGAAAGTCGAACTCGAAACATCCTAACACTACCGCTATGCAACCCAAAACAAGCTCACAGCTAGACCAGCTACGCTCAGAGATCCCAAAGGTGGAACCTCCTCTGATACCACTCTGTCACGACCCGACCCAACGGGGCTCGAGCCGCGACTCCCCAAGCCCGCCTCCAATAGGCCAGGGGCTGGCGACTAGCGCCGAGTAGGCTATCACACACATGGGAGGCATTAGCCTATGGTACCTGTACACACGCACCCACAAACACCTCCATGCAACAGTGCAGAGATATAGAAACTGAAAAGTAAAAGCATGCATACAATCTATCTCAAACCAGAGTGCAACAGCAAAAGTACAAGGGCAAAACAGGGCCCACCAAAAGAAAACTACAAAGCGCGTCCAACCTGCTCCGAAGAAGGGGAACGCTGCCACAAACACCCGCCGGAAAACTCCCTCGGCACAGCTCCGGTAAACACCCTGGTCAACCCGCTCACTAAGCTCCGCCTGCTCCGGGTCCTCCTGGGACTCCGTCAAAAGGCCTGTGGTCTGCACAAGACACAAACATGTGCGGGCAAAGCCCGTGCAGGGGTGAGTATAAACATACTCAGTAGGCACCCCAAAAACCCAAAACCCAAGGGAGCAACTGAAAGGCAACAGTCCGCTCAACCCAGCCAGAGGGAACCCATACGAGAGAGAAACTCCATCTCGTGACCATCCTCGGCTAAACACAACAAGTCAGCTCAGCTCAGCTCAGGTGTATGCCCATACATACACCTTGAACAATCCAGATATACACAGCTCACGCCACAAAGCCACAAGAGGTACCGACCTCATCACCAGCAACTGTCCCAACCAGGAGAGTACACCACGAACACTGTCATACCAGATGACACTCATCTGAGAGATACACTCCATCGGGATACTCGCAAACATCTCAGACGCTCGCCCGAGAGACCACGCTCGTCGGATAGCTTCACTGAGGAAACATCGCTGAAACACTACAACCACCAAACTCCTCGGATAGGGGATCACCGCTAGGGTCCGCTAGGGGATACCAAGACCCACTCCGGAATGCGTAGCTCACAGATAGGGGATCACTCCCAGGGTCCGCTGGGGGATACCACAACCCGATCTGGAATACGTAGTTCTCACAGATAGGGGATCACACCCAGGATCCGCTGGGGGATGCCACAACCCGATCTGGCGCACGACAGAAGCTCCACACTCAGATAGAGGATCATCGTCCATATAAAGATGGTCACGACGATACCAGAACCCTATCTGGTATAACTCGCAATGTAGGGGATCGAACCGACGATGCCGCAACCCTACCGTAACCATGCGCTGAGTAGGGGATCGCAAAACCAACGATACCGCAACCCTACCGACACCAAGCGCTGAGTAGGGGATCGTATAACCAACGATGCCGCAACCCTACCATAAACATCATGCTGAGTAGGGGATCGTAAACCCGACGATGCCACAACCCTACTATGCACGACCCACCGCGTAGGGGATCATATTCCCGATGATGCCACAAACCCTACGGGGTTAACCTACTAGATAGGGGATCGCTGCCCGTGAATAAGCGGTCACAGCGATACCAAGAACCCGATCTAGGGTAAAGATGCTAGAGGATCCACTCCGGGCCCACCGGAGGGATACCACAACTCTAACAGTTTAAACATCCCATCGAGAGGATCACAAACCCATATGAAGGTTGTGATACCACACGAACCCTCGTGGGAACAAACCAAGGGAGAACCCTCAACCACTGATGGTCCAAACGTCGCTTACCCGAGCGACCCGCCACAACGCCACACTGTACACCTCTTAGGCCAAAACCGAGGCCACCATCGCGTTCCACGTGGAAAAACACGCAGGATAGGCTGTTTACTCGCCCGAAACGGAGCACCGGTGAAAAAGGCACTATTCACCGTAGCTAGCTCGTGCGGGGCCCACACAACGATCCCGAAACCCATCGAGCGGATCACACCACGGCGATCCCCTCGGAAAAACAAGCGGAATCGACTACTCGCTCGTCCAAAACGGACACCCGGTGAAAAAGGTACTATTCACCGAAGGCCAGCTCGGGTGGGGCCCACGCCTGGATTCCGAATCTCGTCGAACGGATCGCGCCATTGCGATCCTCTCGGAAAAACACACAGGATCGACTATGCATCCGCCAAAATCGGACTCCTGGTGTAAAAGCTGCGTTTCTCCTCAAACGACAAAACCCGGCCTCGTGGGGCCCGCACCCCATTCGCAGACCCAACACCCAGAAACTATCTCAAAAAGTCCGTCGTACCATCAGGGTCACAACGCCACTGACGGCACGTCAATCGGACGCTCTGGGTAGAAGTTACAACGGCCCGAAGTCGTAAAATAATAAAATAATATTATTTTATACGACGTTTCTAGCTCCCGGGCCACGATCCCGAACCTTTAAACCCTCAAAGTAAGTTCAAAAGGTCCGTCTCAACGCAAGGAGCGCGTCGCCGCAAACGGCTCGCAAATCGGAGTTACGGTTTGCGAGTTACGGGGGTTTAAAGAACCCCCGGAAAATCCTGGCTGGACCACCGCCAGCCTCGCCGGAAACCACCGCGCCGCCGCCGGATTCCGCCGCGCCGCCGCCGCCGTCGCCGGAAACCGCCGCGCCGCCGCCGCGCCGCCGCCCTGCCTCGCCGGATTCCGCCATGGCCGCCGCGGGTCTCGCCGGAAAACCGGTTTTTTCGCCGGAAAACTTCTGGGAGCCACCGGGAGCACCTCGGTGCTCCAAATTCAGATCCGAAAAATGTTTTGGAAAGCTCGGGACCCGAACTTTACAACCCATATGAAAATTTGAAGAAAAACAACACAAAAACGGGATCCGGGATTGTAAAACTCAAACCGCCTACCTCGCGGGCGAAACGCCGACGTTCTGCCTCAGATCCGCGCTTCAAAGCTTCCGCTGCGCGCTCCTGGAACGTCCGCCGTCGAATTCTGAGCTCGTGGGCGCTCCGTTTGCTCGATTCGGCAGAGTGGCGGCGAAGAACGACGAAGAACGGCGAAGAACGATAAAAGGGGGGGGGGGGGGGCGCTGATATTTATATCAGCCGCCCGCCGGCGCCAAACCAGCCTCGGACCCGACGCCCGATGCGAACAAAAGTAAGGTCACCCCTAGGGTAAACGCGCCGTTCTGAACGCAACGGCGGTCTCAGATTTTTCATCCGAGACTCCGTTCATAAGTTATTCGAGCCGACGCTCGCAAACCAACTTGCCACTTATTTACGGAAACGCCCCTGGTGGCGTTTCTCACCGCAGGCCCGCGCCCGCAAAGTTTACACCCCGCCTAGGGTAAAGGGCACGTTCCGGACGCAACCGTGCCCTCAGATTCCCGTTCTGAGCTACCGTTTAGGAGATATCACACCCTCGCTACGTGCATAGTATAAAAATACTTAATATTTTTATAAAATTAATTCCGGGCACACCGGGCCTCAGAATCGCACGCCGTCTTCGCGCCTAGCTCTGGAATTATTCGTAGAAATATTCCAGAGTCTGAAAGGGCCAAAAACCCGAGTCGCTACACCCAATACATTGGAGCACTATATAATTCTGGGTGCACCCGTCACATTTAAACATTCATATTGCGCTATATAATTCCGGGCGCACCCGCCACATCATAACATTATCATTTATCATGTATGCCACAATGAACATATAACATAAATGAACATAAATAACCAATGAAAAGGAATGGGTTTCATCTCATAATAACACGTTCATAAACATTGGGTTTCCAAAATAAATAGGGAATAACATACTTGATATAAGAATCATCAACCTTGAATGAGAGGTAAAATTTGAGTTCTTAAGAGAAGAGTTCTTTCAGAAAACATTTTGATTGACATAAACTTCATTAGAAAACATTTATATCCCAGAAAAGTTAAGACAATGATGAACAAATGATCTTTAAGAGTGAACATATCGAAAATGGAGTGAAAGAGGTAGAACTCGAAGGATTAACATTGGGTTCGAAAATTTCCCCTTACCTTGTACCCGAATGCTTCCTTCTCTTTAATGTCCTCTTGAATCCTTCTCTTGAGAACCTCCTTAAGGGCCTAAGCTTGGTATTTTGATGAGACCAGAAGCTCTTAGATGTGGGGAAGGGGCTAGGGAAGGTGTTTGGGCAGAGTTTAGAGAAGTCTTGGAGCTTGAGAGGTGTGAGGAAATGAGGGTGTGAAGGGTGGCTTTTATAGTGGAGGGGAGAGGGGTTTCCTTAAAATAAAATTCATTAGTTTCTTATTTCCCAAAAAGTCAAGGAATAATGAGTCTTTAACTACCAAGAATAGTAATTTTATAATGTATCCCCAACCAAGTGGGCTTTCATCAGCAGAACATCACACATGACCCTATAATTAGCTTATTTAGCTTATTTTGTAAATTACTGTATTTCACTATTCATAAAAAATTCATGTCTCTCAGAAAAATCCCAAAAATTTACCCCGACCATTTATTGACGGGTAGAATTAAAAAATGAAGTCCATTTTTCAAAAATAATTTTCTAAATACTATTAATTTAATATTTAATTGAAATCATAATTTACATAAAAAAGTTTTTAAGATTAAAACTGATTTATAGTGCTTTCAAAATTTACGTAGGGTCTTATAAAATTATCTAAAAACTTTAATACATTGATTTAATAATTTATTAGTACATTTTAGGGAAATAAATATTCTTTTAAATTAATTAATTAATTATAATTAATTATTTATAACTTACAATATATCAAAACGTTTACTAAGGTCTAATTGTCACTTTCTAATATGTCTAAATTTTATTTTATTATTCATAGGTAATGTTACTCTTATGTTGGATGATTTACTATTCATAAGGGTCATATTAATATTCATAAGAGTATGTTACTATTCCTAAGGGTATGTTTGTATTCATAAGGGTCATATTAATATTCATCTTGAACAGAACCTTGTAGGGATGATTTTTAAAATTCCAAACATATGAGTGAAAAACTTATGTTTAATAGTCACTTATAACTTAGTAGTTCATTGTATTTTGTTTTCATGTTATTTTATGACATAAATATAAGAAGGGAATTTTTCATTGTAAAACATTGGGTCGTTACAAAAGTATTAACATTTCTTATGCTAGTTTTAATATGAATGATTAGGTTATGTTTCAAAATTATCATATGAGGAATGCATTGGACTTTGTATGTGATGGGTGGAGCCCTCTATAGCTCCTCAATGCATTGTTAGGTCTAATGAGACAAACTAGTGTGTTGGCACAAGGCCTTAAAATTCTTATTTTTTTTCTTGTCAGGAGGCATTGACTATGTGGTTATGATGTCTAGCATTATGCATTCCATAATTAGAAAATTGGATATTGATATTACATATGATTATTCAACGAGTAGAATATCCTAGTGAAAAAGTAAATGTCATTATTTTATTTATATTTTCCATATTGTGCTGAATTTTATGTTTAAAAGGCTTGTGTTTTTGTCTTATACATTGCCGTAAATGTTTATGCTTATTTATGATAGTTTCTACTATATAGTTCTCCTTACTGAGCATCTAAGCTCTCCCTTTTCTTATGTTTTATTTTTTCTAGGATGTAAAGAATTATATTATGATTAAACTGTAGGAAAAGGCTAAGGGATATCATAGTGGTCAAAGGGGACACAATATTGTTTTTTTATTTCATGATGTTATGTAAAACTTATGTATGTATCTAGTACTTCCAAGGCTACTAAACTGATCGATCTTTTGGTACATTATTTCTTGTATCATGCCAATGTTATTTAATAATGCACCGACTATCAGTAACTAGGGTAGTGGCATTACAGTTGGTATTAGATAAGTTTAGTACAAACCTTGGAAACATGATTTATAAAAACCATGATTATATAACATTACCCAAAGATAGACTTTGGGGATTAGTATATAAGGACATCTTATAATTTTGGTAATATATCGATTTTCAATGTTTTTCGGGCAATACAACCCTGTATGGATATGAGCAGGTAGAAGCAGCTCTAGCACTGATGTACCTAGGAGAGAAAACATTGACAAGGAGTTTTGGGCTTGACCCATGGTAACGTGGTACAAGACAATGGGCCTTGTTTCACTCTTGGTTATGACACTCCAAGTAGATATTCTTAGGATAAATTTACATTTTCTTTACCAACCATTATGAAGGATTTATGGGTAAATACTTCCTCAAATAAAACATATTTATGATCATGGATTATATGCATAAACTGTTCAATTTATGTTAGGTATTTTAAAAGATTGGAATTATGCATTGCAACTCATATACTAACTTAGTTTATGCCATTGTTTAGAAATGGTGCCCGGTAGAAGGAATGAGAACTCTAGCAATATTCATGATCCAAAGAGTAAGAATGATCATATCATTCAAGGTCTTAAGGAAACATTCAAAAAGGAAATAGTCTCCCATGTATTATCATCATAAGATGAAATATTATCATGTGTTAATAAGATAAGTAAATAATTCTCTGAGTCCTATGACTTTTAAGGGATGTCAGAGTAGACAAGGATGGTAGAGATAAAGATGGATCATGAAAAGAAGGGAAAGAGGATTTCCCCATATTTGAAAACTGTGGGAAGAATCACCTTGTAAAATTATTGATGGGAATGAGATTTTGTTATAAGTGTGGAGAAAAAGGACACCAATTACATGATTGCAAGGATAATAAAAAGGTTTGAAACGTACCCTGATTCATCTAGAAGGGGTTGGGACACTACACAAATCAATGTCCCAATCATCACAGTATACCACAAATGATGAAATTGGATAATAATCAAGTTATGATACTATCACAAATGAAGAGGAATAATTATTTTTTTTATATTTTTTATTAATGAAATATATTATTTGAGTGTTTTATCAATGATGTAATGGTTATATTATTTATGTAAATAAATAAGGACTATACTGCAGTACTATTTCATTGGCGATTTTAGATTATGTGGTAGAAATAAAAGTCAGTCAACAACATATTAAACATCATGGAAAAGACATGGTTATAGAAAAAATAAACCTTAATATGGTCATTATACTGAGGTACTGATTTTGGAATAAGAGATGGTTTATTTGGATAAATTATATTGGATATTCTTGATTACCTTGGAACATATTTATGGTTTGTTTATTCCATCGTTATTGGAGTATTCAAAATTTTTGGATATAAGGAATTTTTATAGTATTATATAAGTAATAATGGAAAATGAATGTAATAAATATGTTTTTATGGAAATTCAGGTTGTTACCATACATGAAAGAGTTACTCACATGTTATTATGTGGAAAAATAGATCTTTATTTAGTTATGTTGACCTTATTTATAAGTTTTGGACTATGAGTTTGGACAGAAGTATTTTGGATAAGTCTAATGGTTGGAATGGATTATGTTAGACATTAGATAATATTGTCTATGGTTTAAAAAAAATTAAGATTATTTTTGGATTGTTATAAAAAGGACAACCCTGAGGTTGGGCGACAACTCTTCTTGTCTGGCCAGGCCGTGAGACTTGAACCCGCAACCAAAGGGTGACAAGGGTTCATCACCTACCACTGTCCTATGTGATGTCCTGGTTTGTATAATGTATTTTTTTAAATAGTCTAACAAATTAGTTTTAAATTAATTATTTTTTTAACCCTATATGATTAGGATAAATAGAATATTTTTGAATTCTATTATCTTTTGGAGTGAAATATGAGTTTGTGGAATAAATTAGTTGAAGGATGAAACTCTACATGTCAATTATATTTTTTCCTCTTATTCAATGATGAAATTAATTCATAAACATTAGGTAAGGGATCTTAAATCCAAAAATGTGTTGTCCTAAAACCTTATGTTTTGTTGAACCGATGATATTTTAAATCATCACATATTGATGGCTTTGAGGCCCTCAATTTTACACTTGTTTGTGATGGATGACGTCAATAACTCCCTAAGAGCATTTATATTTTCCCTCCAATTATTTATCTATAATTTCAACCAATATTATCTTATTCAAAACCCTAATTTGGTGTTGAATGTTGCATTTCCCATTCCATCATATTAAGAATAAATTTTATTAACCATATTTCTGATATGGGTTTTTCACAAAGGTATTTTCTATTTATAACCTTTTATTTTCCAAAAAAAAAAATTCAAACTAAGAGGACCCAATTTATTTAAATAGGGGATAATGTAACAAACTATAATTTCATAGTATGTCTTCTCTTTAAAGTAAATCAATATCTTGTGCTAGACGCAACACTGAGTTAGAGCTCACCCCAACTTACCAAACTAGCCGTTCAAAAAGCTGGTATGAATAATATTAATTGAAATTATAATTTTATATAATCAATATAATTTTAACATCCATTTTATGTGTTTATTAAACATAATATAAGAAAAAATTTAATTTTTTAGATAAAGGAAGCATTTTGTAAAAAAAATGCAATTTTACCACATTTTAATGGAGAACTATTTTTAAATCCAATATTTGACACTTTTATAAATTAAATTTGACAAAATAAACTTTTTCTTTAAAAGTGGGATAGAATATTTTAGTTTGGATAAATTTTTGGTATTTTTCTTATAAAATTAATATTCTGATGAATAGTGAAGAATAAAAAATTTTAATTGAAAACAACTTTGTAAATCGAAATAAATTTTGTTATTAAATTATTCATTTGAGTGGATTTAAAGTATAATTATATTATATTTTTATCATTTAAAATATTTTAGGTCATTATAAGTAATTTTATATTTAAATTTGACATAAACACATGTCAATCTTCTCATTGTTTTTACTTTTTTTTAACCCACTTTTTGGTTTTGACAATAGGTATTAATTTTAAATTAATTAATGAAACTACTATGTTTTAAATTTGTTATAATAGACATAATTTTTGGATACATAATGTCAAAATTATCATATGGTGAATTTTTGGTATTTTTCTCAAAAAAAAATTAAATTTTGATGAATAGTGAAAAACATAGTGTTATAGTTTAAAATTGACTTTTATTTAAATAATTATTATTTTCATTTAAATTTATTTTAAAGTCAATATATATGAATCATACCTATATTAGTTCAATGTACATTATTGTAATAATTTTATAACAAGATTATATGTATAAAATTTTATTGAACTTTGAAACACCTTTTACCCACCTTCTAGGCACATTTGAAAATTTGCATAAACAGGAATTTTAGTACTTCTGTGAATTGAATTTAAAAAATATTATAGAAATGTTTTACATAAGTAAGTAAAATGTGGTCAAATAGAAATAAAATAATTTTTGATGAATAGTAACCTTTTAATTTTATTTACCACTATTAAAAGTATGTAGGGAAATTAAAGGGAAAAATATATAATGATTACACTAAAACAGGTCCTAATTATATTGGATAAGTGTATTTCGTCCAAAATCATCCCCAGAAATAAAATATTATCCTTTTGGTCCACATGGATTAGATTAAGACATTTATTGTTATTTTATGTAATGAAAAGTTAAAATTATTAAATTCCAATTTTAATAACTAAAAACAATTTTAATATAGGGTTATACATAAGATAAATTCAACTATAAATATTAATTAAAATATAAAAATATTTCCTACATAATGGTGTTTTATTTATAATGTTTTGACATTAAATAATTAAATTTATTTACGACACAATGACAATGCAATAATTACATTATTATTGAACGATTAAAATGAATGATATTATAAATATTTATATAACTATAAATTGAGACTTCTGATGTATTTCAAGAATTTTTTAGGTAAATATAACATTTTATGGTTGATTAAATAATTTTTTTTCAATGTCATAATGTTGTTATGACTTTCACAAAAACAAAATACTAAATAGTGTCAAAATTGACATAAATGATTTTTTAAAACGAATACTATATTATTAATTGATATAATATTCCTAAAAATATAAGGATCGGCCAAAGGACATAGATAAAGTTATATATATTAATAATTAACCACTTCTAGTTTTCTTGTCATTTTATATTATTTTTATTAACCATTTATTATAATAATACAAGAATACATGGTAACAGTTAAACAATTTAACTCAGAGTTAAATCTAAAAGATAAGGTTAACATGGTGACCTAAACCTGTCTAAAACCTATTGGCTGAGAGGCCTTTGACCCATCCCCACATTTACCTCGAAATAATTTTTTTGAGCCATTATAAACCGAAGATGATTCTATAATAAAAAAATATTTCAATCATTTCCTAAAGTGACCATCACCTCTCTTATAGAAGGGTACTTCCACTTCTCTTAATTTCACAACTCCAAATCCATTTATTCTATCTGGAACTTGCTCATATATCCTCCTAACTAACCTCACTTCAACCTAGAGGTGTTACTTTGATCTGATAGCCAACCTAAGGAGCCATTTTGATCAAATCGACAGGAACAACCCAAAGAAGAGGTAATAATTTCATCACCTCTTTGAAAGTTATTATCTTCTTCCACTTCCTCTTTCATGGATTGTTTCTTACCAAAATAATAAATATAGTAGCTTATACATAATTTTATTTAATTATAAATATGGTACGTCTATATTCATTATTTTATCCATTCTATGAATGACAAAGTCACCATACGTGTGTATGTATGGCTTACCATCTCCACTTCAGGGTGTAGTTTGTTATTCAACACTTCATCATTTGGATGGGCATAATAATTATTATAATTGATGTAAATAATAAATATAACATGTTAATTATTATGTATATATGATATACTATCCAATTACATATAATTTCACCATCAATAGAATGGTATTGTCCCTTGTTTGTATGTACGGATTAGCGTCTCCACGAACGTGATGAGATTCATTCCCCATCGTAATCATTCAAAAATAATTTTCTTTTTATGATTAAAAATAATTTTTAAGAACTTAATATCATTATATATACGAATCAAATACATCTTATATGTATCAAACATGACCTACGTAACAAAACATATAAAGTAAAATGAATCAGTTAACACCCGAAACAATAATATTTCTATAATATTATTAACAAATCAATATTAGAAGATCATATGTGATATAATATTTATATATGTGGTTCTTGTATAATTTAATAACAATTATTTAACTATTATACAATAGGTTAATGTACCCTTGACGTAGGAAAAGTACAAGTTGAGGGTTAATTCTACAATCTCTTCATTATTCGAGGTTGTTTATACGTAAGTATCTACTTGGACCTCTTTATCATCCACATATGTGATTCTTAAAAATGTATTTCAAAAAAAATTACTAATTCCTATAATATGGGTTAATGTCATTTATACCGTTGTTTGAATTTATATAATTTTTTTGAAATGAATCCTTTCATCATTTTCCAAACAACGTACATTACCACCTTTTTGAAAAAACTAATGAAAGAATGTTTTTTAACATATATGGTGAGTGAGGATAATTTCTACCGTTATAACACCTTAGAAGCTTCCCTTAAAATATTATAATTAATATTTTCAAGATAAATGTTTTCTTTTATAATTATGTTATTTTTAAATGATTTCAAAATACAAAGAGATTTTTTTCTCAAATAGATTTTATTTCATCTATGTCAACATCCTTTGTTAGATTTCACACTTGTTTGATGTTGATTTATTATGATACAATATTTCATAATTTATTGAATTTTATGTGATATGTTTGACTGTGGATGAGTTATTTTTATACCATTTATATTTTATGTTAAAATTATTAACATTTCGTATGCTATTTTTTATACAAATTTGAAGCGACTCAAGTTCTGGCCCTGTGAAACATTGGAATATTCCAATGAATAATTCCAGAGTTAGGCACAAAGACGGCATGCGATTCTGAGGCTCGGTGTGCCTGGAATTAATTTTATAAAAATATTAATTATTTTTATACTATGCATGTGGTAGAGTTTTTTCTCTCTAAAAGGGTAGCTCATATCAGAAATCGGAGGGCACAGTTGCGTTCGGATCGTGTCATTTACCCTAGGTGGGGTGTAAACGTTGTGGGCACGGGTCTGCTGTGAGAGATGTCACCGAGGGAAAAAATTTACATTTTAAAATAATGACTTAGTGATTTTTATCACTGGTGTTCTTTTTTAATAACATTTGAACAAAGTCTTGGAATGAGAATATGAGACTTCTGTTGAGTTTGAAATGGGGTGTTTTTCCTAGGAGTTATATAAAATAAGTGGGTGTAGAGGTTTTGGAATCTGTAACCGTCGAAAGAGTCTCAAAGAGTTTATAAATTCCACTTTAAGTGTTGGAATTAAGAGAAATCCCTAATTTCCCTTCTCTCTTTATCTCTCTCCCTCTCTCTCTTGTTCTTCAAGGTTCTTCGTTGTACTTCGATGGATTGAAGAGAAAACTCTGGCGGATCGAAGTTGGATCACAGCGGGCGCATCTCCATTGATGAACATCCGGATCGAGACCACATTCCATTCGACAGAGTTCAAGGGGGACTTGGAGTAGGAATATCTTACTGTGTGGGAACGACCAGGGGGTTTACTGGAGCTGTGCTGAGGAGCTTACCAGTAGGTGATTTTAGTGTCGTTCATCCTCCTTCTAATCTAGTTGGATGTTTTTGTAGTTTTCTTTTCGTGGGACCTTTTTTTTCTTTTTTACTTCTGTTGCACTCTGGTTTGGGATAGTTATATGCTTGCATTTACTTTTTAGTTTTCGTATATACCTATCTTCACTATTGCATGGAGGTGTATGTGGGTACGTATGTACAGGTACCTTAGGCCAATGCCTCCCATGTGTGTGATAGCCTACTAGGCACTAGACGCCAGCCCCTGGCCTATTGGAGGTGGGCTTGGAGAGTCGCGGCTCGAGCCCCATTGGGTTGGTTAATGAAAGTGTGGTATCATAGGAGGTTTTACCTTTGGGATCTCAGAGCGCAGCTGGTCTAGTTGTGAGCTTGGTTTGGGTTACATTACGACAGTGTTATGATGTTTTGAGTTCGTCTTTCAGGCCAGGGATTCCAGTGTTGGTATGGCAGCCAATGTATCCATTCACTAATACTTTGATAACCTGCAATTCAACTCAGTACATTTGGACACTAGTCGTAGGGAAATAACGATACATGCATCATATATGACTAGGTTTCTGGGTTTCCCTTATTCTTTTTGAGTCAGATCTCCATAATACTCTTTGACTATGGTGTTTCTTGATTTTATTTCAGGATTCCTCTTTGATGAGAGCCAGCGGGAGTTCCTCAATGGGATTGTGGTGACGATCAACCCCATGTGGAGGTTGTAGACCAGGGTTCAGGTTCTAAGGATGCACCTCCAGGTGTTCCACCAGTTGAGACAACACCTATCAAGCAGCTGGTTGTGCCGGTAGTGCAGGATGAGGTTACGCGCAGGATGAGTGCACTACACGAGTTCTAGAGGCAGCGACCTTTGAGTTTCTGGGGTGATCCAGACCCTCAGGCGGCTGATGACTAACTCGCGGTAGTCACTTGAGTTTTCCACCTGGTGAAGACACCCCCAGATCAAATGGTGGTCCTTACGGTGAGCCTTCTGCATGGTTCGGTCGGGCGATGGTGGAGTTTGGTCACACAGTCCCACGATTAGGAGATGCTTATGTGGGCAGAGTTTTAGAAGCTCTTAAGGGAATAGTTATATCCGGTGATGCCGTGGTCTATGCGGATTCAAGAGCTTTTTCAGCTTCGGCAGGAGGGTATGACTGTGTTTGAGTACTCAACGAGGTTTACAGACTTGTCACGCTACTCCCTAGATATGGTTCGAGACACGCTATTTAGGGATTAGAACTTTGAGAAGGGCCTACAAAGAGACATCCAGTCGGGTGAGGTTTCCTTGTGTCTGCCCACCGTTGCTGGAGTGTTGGAGCAAGCATTGGTGGTGGAGAGATTTCTGGTTGAGGAGATTCAGCCTGTCAGTGTTGGGCACGTGGCTGCTGAGACATCATAAACTAGAAGTCGGTGGTAGGAACAAGGGTATGGACGTGGCCAATGTTTCAGGAGGTGACCCCAGGATGAAGAATCTGAGGCTCAGGGCTCACAGGAAAGTTTTGGTTAGCCGCAATAGAGGTAGTGTTACACTTGTGACGGTCGGGGACATCTTGCTAGAGATTGTCTGACCCTTCGTGCTGCTGAGAGGGAGCCAATCGAAAGGACACCTTTGTAGCGACAAAAATCCCGAGTTTAGAGGTCTGTAAGGTGGTGGATGTGGCAATGGAGCTGGTGCAGTAGTTGTAGGTGGTAGGCGGTATTAGATTCCACCACCACCACCCCCACCTAATCCACACTGAGCTCAGTGTGTTGGAGGGCGAGGGCGAGGACAACTGCATTCCCTAGAGGCTGTTGACCAAGAGGCTCCAAGGATGGATAGAGATATACCTTTTTCCTCTCTACTTTCTGAAGTAGTTTGTTAGACACTATTTAGTAGTACTCTTACCTTTCCATTTCTTTCTCTAGTTTGTTCCAGGAATTGGTAAGACCCTGTGTTGTGGTGTTCGGTGTGCTTCGAATGCGTGATGAAGAGGGATCCTTCCACCACCGAGATACGTTTTTGTGACGTGATCAAAATCGTGCAGGTGATTTAGTTCCACCCAAAGTGGATATTGTTGAGGTGTGGTGGATGAGTCCCTTTGATATATGTGTTCAAGCAAGGGTTTTTTTTGGCGAACTCACTGGCGTGGGAGACCCAGTTGAGCTTCCAGTTTCTTTCCTTGTGCTTATGGATTTTCTAGGAAGAAAAGTTCTACAGGTGGGAGGATGTAGCGACTCTGTTTTTGGCCCTATCAGACTTTGGAATATTCTTATGAATAATTCCATATCTAGGTGTGAAGACGACGTGCGATTCCGAGGCCCGGTTTTCCGGGAATTAATTTTATAAAAATATTAAGTATTTTTATACTATGCACGTGGAGGGGTTGTATTTTCTATTAAACAGTAGCCCAGATCAAGAATTCTAGGGCATGGTTGTGTCTGGAGCGTGTTGTTTACCCTATGTGGGGTGTAAAAGTTGTGGGCACAGGCTTGCTGTGAGAGATGTCACCCAGGAGAAAAATCATTATTTTTGAAATAATTACTTAGTGGTTTTTATCACTTGCGTTATTTTCAAATAATATTCAAACGAAGTCTTAGAATGAGAATACGAGACTACCGTTGGGTTCTAAGTGAGGTGTTTTTCCTAGGCATGATATAAACTAAGCAGGCGCAGAGGTTTTGGAATCCGCGACTATCTTCAGAGTCTCATAGAGTTTATAAATTCCACTTAAGTGTTGGAATTAAGTGAAAGCCATAATTTCCCCTCTCTCTCTCTCTCTCCCTCCCACTCTTGTTCTTTAGCGTTCTTCTCTGTTCTTCACCGGATTGCAGAGAAATATCTGGTGCATCGATGTGGGATTACAGTGGGCGCACCGCCAACAACGAACAGCTGGATCGAGACTACAGGCCTTTCGACGGAGTTTGAAGAGGACCCGGAGCAGGCTGAGCTTAGTGTGTGCGACCGACCGTGGAGTTTACTAGAATTGTGCTATGGAGCTTACCATCATATTATTTTGGTAGAATTATTCCTACTTCTGAGCAGGTTTGACATTTTTGTAGTTTTTTTGGGGGGGTCATGTTTTTTACTTTGTACTTATGTTGCACTCTGGTTTGGGAAAGATGTATGCATTCATTTCCTTTTTAGTTTTTATATATACCTGTCTGCATTGTTGCATGGAGGTGTATGTGGGTGCGTTTGAATATGTACCTTAGGCTAATGCCTCTCATGTGTGTGATAGACTACTCGGTGCTAGACACCAGCCAATGGCCTATTGGATGCGGGCTTGGGGAGTCGCGGATCGAGCCCCGTTGGGTCGGTTCTTGACATAATGTTTATGTTATGTTTCAACCTTTTCAAATGAGGAATGCATTGGACTTAGTAAGTGAAGGGTGGAGCCCACTCTAGCTCCTCGATGCATCGGTAGGCCTCATGAGAGAAACGAGTGTCTTGGAACAAGGCATTGAAATAATATTATTTGTAGTCATGGAATGAGGCCTAGACTTTGTGGTTATGATGTCCGGTATTATGCATTCCATCATTATGAAATTGGATATTGATATTACATGTGATTATTGAACTAGTAGAATATCCATGTGAATAAGTAAATGGAATTATTTAATTTCTATTTTCCATATTATGCTGAATTTTACGTTTAAAAGCCATGTGTTTTAGTCTTATAGATTTCTTTAAATGTTTATGCTTATTTATGATAGTTTCTGTTATATTTTTATCTTTACTGAGAATCTGATCTCACCCCTTTATTATGTTTTATTTTTCACAGGATGTGAATAAGTATATTACGATTAACTTGTAGGAATAGGATAAGGGATGTAGGAGTTGTCAAAGGGGACAAAATGTTCTTTTTTTATTTCATGATGTGATGTAAAACTTATGTATGTATCTAGTACTTCCAAGGATACTAAACTGATCGTTCGTTCGGGACATGATAACTTGTATCATGCCAATTTTATGTAATAAGTCACAAACTCTGTGTAACTGGGGTTGGGGAGTTACATTAGGTATCAATGGAAGTTTAGTATAAATCATTGAAATTAGATTTTAAAAAAACTCTGATTAGAGAACCTTACCCTAAGATAGACATTGATGATTAGTATAGAAAAACTTCCTAAAATTTTGGTAATGTACAGATTTTGTGATTTTTCCAAGAAATAAATCCCTGTCTGGAAACGAGTAGGAAGAGGCGGCTCTGGCACATATGTATCTAGGAGTGAAAATTCCGACAATGAGTTTCAGGCTTGACTCAAGGTGTCCTGGTATATAAAGATGGTCCTTTCTACACTTTTCGTTATGACACTCCCAGGGTATATTCTTTGGATAAATTTAAATTTTCTTTTCAAACCATTTTTAAAGATTTATGAGTAAATAATTCCTCAAAGAAAACATTTTTATGATTATGGATTATATGCATAAACTATTCAATTTTTTTATGTATTTTAAAAGTTTTTAATTATTCATTGTGATTCATAAACTAACCTATTTTATTCTATTGTTTACAAATGTAGCCCAGTATATAGAATGAGAACTCCAAAAAAACGCATGATCCAAAGAGTAAGAAGGATCGTATGATTCATGGTCTTAAAAAAGTCATTTAGGAAGGAAATAGTCTCCAATTTATTCTCATCATATGAAGAAATTGTATCATGAGTTAATAAGATAAGTAAAGAATTCTATATGTCCTATGACTATGAAAGGGAATCCATAGAACAAAAGGATGGTAGAGAGAAAGATGGATAAAAGGAATAAGGGAAAGAATAATTTCCCCATATTGATAACTATGGAAAGAATCGGCTTGGTAAATGATTGAAAGTAATGGGAGTTTGTTACATGTGTAGAGAAAAAGGACACCAATTATGTGATTTCAAGGCTAAGAAAATGGTTTGAAATGTAAAATGTTTCATCTGCAAGGAGTTGGGACACTATGTGAATCAATGTCCCAATCATCATAGTATACCCGAAAGGATGCCATTTGATAAAAACAAAATTATGATACAACCAAATATGAATAGGAATAATTAGTGTTTTAATATTTCCATTAATGAATTATGTCATTTGAGTGTTGTATCAATGAGGTACTAGTTATATTAATAACGTAAATAAATAAGGATTTTATTGTAGTACTATTTCATTTAGGATTTGAGATTATATGGTACTAAGTAAAGTGACTCAACCACAACTTAAACAATTTGGAAAATACATGGTTAAAGGAAAGATAAACCATAATATGGTCCTCATACTGAGTTAGTGATTTTGGAATAAGAGATAGTTGATTTGGATAAATTATATGTGATATTCTTGACTACCTTGGAACTGATTAATGGTTTTTTTATTCCATCATTATTGGAGTATTCAAAATTTTTGGATATAAGGAATATATCTTGTATTTTATTAGGAATAATAGATCATGAATGTAACAAATATGTTTTTTTTTGAAATTTAGGTTGTTACCATACATGATGAAGGTACTCAAATGTTATTATGTGGCAAAAAGAGATCTTCATTATGTTAGGTCGACCTTCCCTAAAGATTTTGGACTGTGAGTTTGGACAGAAGTATTTTGGATAATCATAAAGGTAGAAATGGATTATGTTAGACATTTGGATACTATTGTCTATGATTAGAACGTTTATTAAGATTATTTTTTGGATTGTTATAAAAGGACAACCCTGTGGTCGGGAAATAACCCATTACGTCCAGAAAGGCCGCGAGACATGAATCCGCAACCGAAGGGCTAAAAGGGTGAATCACCTACCAATATCTTACATGATGTCCAGGTTTTTATAATGTAGTTTTTTAGAATAGTATAATGAATTAATTGTAAAATAATTAATTTTGGAACCCTATATGAATAAGATAAAGAAGATATTTTTTAAGCCTATTATCTTTTGAAGTGAAATATGACTTTGTGGTAGAAATTAGTTGAAGGATGAAACTATACTTGTCAAGTATATTTTTTCATCTTATTCTATGAAGTAATTAATTATTAATATTTAGGGAAGGTATCTTAAAACAAAAAATTGTTTATCCTAATACCTTAGGTTTTCTTTAACCGATTATATTTTAAATCATCACTGATTGATGGCTTTGAAGCACTCAATTTTACACTTGTTTGTGATTGATGACCTCAATCAATTCCAATAAGTATTTAGATGTTTTCCTATTTATGTGTCTATAATTTTAACTAATGTTATTATATTTTAACACCTAATTTTTTGGTGACTGTTTCATTTCCCTTTATCTTTCATTAAGACTAAATTTTATTAACCCTATTTCTGATATGGGTTTTCCACAAAGGTATTTTATATTTTCAACCTTTTATTTCTGAAGAAAAATTTCAAATTGAGAGGAAACAATTTATTGAAAGAGGGGATAATGTAACACCTTTTGATTTCATATTATGAAAACTCTTTAAAATAATTCTGTAGCTTGCGCTAAACACAACACCGAGTTAGAGTGCACCACATCTTACCAAAATAGCCATTCAAAAAAAGGTTATGAATAGTATTAACTGAATTTTAAATTTTATATACTCTATATAATTTAAAATCCATATTATTTATTTATTAGAAAAAATATAAAAACATATTCAATTTTTCAGATAAACCAAGTATTTTTCAAAAAATGAAATTTTTCTGCCTTTTAATGGAGAATGCTTTTTAAATACAATATTTAAAACTTTTATATATTCAATTTGAAAAAATAAACATCTTATTTAGAAGAATAACATAAAAAATTATTTTGGATAAATTTTTGATATTTTTAGGATAACATTCATATTTATATGAATAGTAAAATACTAAATTTTAAATGAAAAGAACTTTTTAATCAAAATAATTTTTATTATTAAATTATTAATTTGAGTGATTTTAAAGTTTAATTATATTATATTTTTATAATTTAATATAATTTAGGTCTTATATGTAATTTCACATTTAAATTCGATATAAACACATGTCAATCTTTTCATGGCTTTTACTTTTTCTAAAAACCCGCTTTTTGGTTTTGACAATAGGAATTAGTTTTATATTTATTAATGAAAAAAATAGGTTTTGAATTTGGCATAATAGAATTCTTTTATTATTCATAATATCAAAATTAGTTTATGGTGAATATTTGGTATTTTCTTAAAACATTCAATTTTTGATGAATTGTGAAAAACACTGCGTTATTGTTTAAAATTGAATTTTATTAAGATAATTATTATTTTTATTTAAATTCATTTAAGAGTAAAAATAGATTACTAATACCTATATTAGTTCAATGTAATTAATTTGATTATTTTTATAATTAGAATAGATGTATAAAATTTTATTGAACTTTTTATGGTCTTTCACTAGTGCATACAACATTTTTTACAGCGGTTATTTTTTATTTATTTCATCAGATTTTGGACGATGTTATTACAGGAGACGTTATAAACATTTTTTTAGGTCGGTTATTTTAAAACGAACGTAAAAAACACCAATATGAAGCATTTTTTACATCGGTTGATAAACACCCGACGTGAAAAAAGCTTCAGAGTCGTGGTTTATTACGTCAGTTATTTAATTACCAATATGGTATATACTCTTTCACGTCATTTATTTTATAACCGAAGTTATAAATCACTCCTCCGATGATTTTATGACATCAGTTATCTTCATAACCGACGTGATAAACCTCTCACACAAGCGGTTTCCAACATTATTAAAATAAAAACTGACGTGAAAACATATCTACTACCTCAGTTATAAAATAACTGATGTAAAAAACTATTCATTTCCATTTATTAAGTTGGTTATGAAATAACCGATGTAAATAACATTCCTTATGAACTTATTATGTCGGTTTCCAAATAACCCACAATAAAACTAATACCAATGCATTTTTAGGTCGGTTATAAAATAACCAAAGTAAAAAAAACAATTTTTTTTAAATAAAACCGATCAAACACTACTATGAACCCTACCAATAGACCTAAAATAGACCAAACACATACAAGAACCCCCCCCCCCCCAATGGATAGCCCCCACCACCGATCAACCACTGTTATTCCCTACAAAAAAATCTGAAACAGACCAAAAACATATCAAAAACATACCAAAACTCGACCAAAATCAGACCAGAACCCCCCCCCCCCACTGTACAGCCCCCACCACACCCCTGGACACCCCCACCCCACTTGACACCTGCAGACAAAAAACAGACAAAAACCCAGACAAACACCCCCACCCCACTAGACATCCCCCACTACACTGTTGGACACCCCTCACACCCCTGAACAGCCCCCATGGACATCCCCACACACCTGGACAACCCCACCTCCACCCTCTTGGATACCCCGACCCCCAGGACAGCACTCCCAAACCCCTGTACATCCCTCCCACACCCCTAACCCCCCCCTCCCCCCCCCACACACACACACCATACTGGGCAGCCCTCATCACACCCCTGGACACCCCCACACCCCTGGACACCCCCAACCCACCTCTAGACAACCCCACCCCTTGGACATCCCCCAAACCCCTAGACAACCCCCACCCTCATGGACACCCCACCCCCTGGAAATCACTCCCGCACCCCTTGACAGCCCTCCCAAACTTCTAGAACCCCCCCCCACCCCAATGGACAGCCTCCACCACACCCCTGGACATCCCCCACACCCCTAGACTTCCCCACCCCCTGGACTTCCCCCACACCACTGGACAACCCCCATCCTCTTGGACACCCCACCCACTAGACAGCACTCCCACACCCCTGGATAGCCCTCTCACACCCCTAGAACCCCCACCCTCCTAGACACCCCCACCCTCCTAGACACCCCCACCCCACTGGACAACAATCCCCTGGACATCCCTCCCACGTCCCTAGCCCCCCCCCCCCACACCCCTCTACACCCCTGGACTTCCTCCCACTCACCTGGACATCCCTCCCACCATACAAGACACCCTCCCACCCCACTGGACAACCCCCACCACACCCATGGACACCCACCCCCACCTCACTGGATACCCCCAGACCACAAACAGACCAAAAATAGACCAAAACCCGACCAGAACACCCCCCCTCCACACCCCTGGACACCCCCCACACCCCTGTACTCCCCCTGGATAGCCCCACACACCCCTGGACAACCCCCCCACTCCTGGCCACCCCCACCCCCTGAATAGCACTCCCACACCCCTGAACATCCCTCTTACACCCCCAGAACCCCCACCCCACCCCTGGACACCCCCTGGACATCCCCCACTCACCTGGACATCCCTCCCACCCTCCTGAAAACCCTCCCAACCTCCCAAAAACTAGAGAGTCCCTGCCACAACCCTGAACACCCCCCACCTCACTAGACACCCCCAAACAAAAAATAGACCAAAACCCGACCAAAACCAAAAAAGACCCCCCCCCCCCCCATTACCACAACATTGGACAGCCCCACCACACCCTTGTACACCCCCCCACCCATGGACTTCCCCACCACCCATTGGATTGTTGCTGTTGGTAGAGGAGGTGTTGCCATCCCTCGGGGGTAGAAACTCGCTAGAAGGTACTCATCACTCTCACATGCGAAGATTGAGCTCTCAAAATGTTTCACGAATGCTATCTTCCCCTTTAAACATAATTAATTATATCACTTTGATTCTAGTATAACCAAATGGGAAATTTCATCATGTGTGACTAAAATACCTAGATCTTGATTGTGGAAATCTTCTAGATCTTGTAGGACTAGAAATGATGCTGCCAAGGCTGCCCATGATATGCCTAAAATGATGTTAACAAAAATCCCAATGGTGGGAAGAGGGTTCCGGTTCATTTGGTGGAGAGGGACGCGGAGAAGACGACTACGATGATTTGAAATATACCCAAAAAGTACATGTAAGTTTCTGTTTAGATTCCCAAATTAGATGAATGAACAAATATAGTGTTTTTTGTGTGTTTTTTTGTTTAATCATCTAATTTGGGAAACTAAACAATCACATAATTTTACTTGTTGGTTATATTTCAGATCATCGCAGTCATATTCTCTGTGTCCCTATCCACCAAATGCATCATCACCCTCTTCCCACCACCAGGCTTTTTGTTAACGTCATTTCAAGCGTCTCATGGGCAGCCTTGGGAGCATCATTTCCCATACCACAAGATCTGAGAGATTTCTACCACCATTATCTAGGTATTATAGTCGCACATGAAAGCATTTACCACAGGTTATACTAGAATCAAAGTGATATAATGAATGATGTTTACAGGGGAAGAAATCATTAGTGGAACATTTTGAAAGATCAATCATTCCATGTGAGAGTGCCGAGTACCTTCCAGCAGTGTCCATCCCCCCGAGGGATGGTTGGGCCTCCTCTCCCACCCCCTGAACTGCCCCCCCCCCCAATCCCCATGGACACCTTGGACACCCCCACACCCATAGACACCCCCTGGACAGCCCCCCACTCCACTGGACTGCCCTCCCACCCTCCTGGAAACGCTCCCACCCCCTGGACTGGCCCCCACTCTCATGGACACCCCAGACACCCCACCCCCCACTGACAGCCCTCCCACACCCTCGAATACCCCCCACCCCACTGGACACACACCCACACCACTTAACAACCCACTGGATAGCCCTCCCACACCACTGAAAACAACCCTCACCCCACAGGACACCCTCACACCCATGGACACCCCCTGGAAAGCCCCTCACTCCCCTAGACAGCCCTCCAACCCTCCTGGAAACTCCCTCACCCCCTGGACTTCCCCCCACCATCATGGACACCCATGACACCCCTCCCACCCCACTGGACAACCATCCCACACCCCTAGATATCAACCACCCCACTGGATACCCCCATACACCCTTGTAACCCCCCCCCATACGAGAAAAACCATCATAAGTAGACCAAAAAAGAAAGTAGATAAAAATTAAACATTCACATATATAACATTCAAAACATACAATTTCAACATAAAAAAATAAATCAAACCTAAACTACTACCAAATACACAATTACAATGATAATATTAAAAATTAGATTTTACACTACAAACAACTAAAATTCAATGAAACCTGTAAAATAATTTGATCATTCCACTTGTATGTGTTCGACATCTTGAGCACAATAGTATTGAGGGTCATCAAATATCTACAAATTAAAAGGAAAGTATTTAATTTGTATAGTGAATAAATCAATTCATATATTATGGAAATGTTTTAAAGGAAATCTTATCAGGTAAACGTTTACAACTATTCATGTTGTTATTATTTCATTCGTAAATGTTAAAATATAATACCCAAATTCTAGGACACTTTTTTGTTCATGAAAATTATGTTTGAATGAGTGTAAATTCAATATATTAATTTTATGTAATAAATTAAAAAGTACAAATTATAAATGGATATTTACCTTTACATTTACATATTTGATCTTCACACTCCTTTTCTTTGTGTTTTTTCGAAAGTAGACCCATCCGATGTTAGAAAATAATACGAATGGGATAAATTTAAAATTCATTATAATATATAATACTATTGAGAAATTTATACTTACTTTTCCAACAATTTCTTAAAACTTTCCTACACATCACCATGGACAGAGAATATCCAATAAAGTGTTTTCTCTCTTGGAAAAAAACACCTAACATCCAATGATCACTGATAAAATAAAATTTAAGGTTAGTGGGTTTTTATGTTAAAATATAATGAACTCTTTGAGAGAGATGTGTTTCATACCTATCACAAAAAGGAAACATTCAAAATTGTGTGACTATATTCTGTTCAAATATTTCAGAAATATAAATCATTCTTTGTTACTCATCTGATGCATGTGCTTTATGGGATATGAAATGTGGGTCCATGAACCATATACATATGCCGCTCATTCTTCTCACAAATTCTATAATGATACCTAAAACCAAAAAGACATGAGTATACATTTTAATAAATATAACACAGAGAAAAGGTGTTAACACTTACATGGAAAAAATTTGCACCACGTTGATGCCCAACTTATCTCCAGTAACATGCTTCATGATATTAGTTTTCACAATCCCCACAGTTATTGCACGTCCACAAACATGAGCTTCCATTGGAAACTCATAATGATCCCCCAAAAATTTTGAATATCTTGACAATCTTTCAAGACTACTAAAATCTGTCTTTGATGTCATAGTCATTTGTCTTTGTTGTTGTCTATACATTATTTCATTACCTTTTAATTATTCTTGTAAAAATAAATAGAAAAATATATTAGCTTTCAAATGATAAAACAACTTTAATAAAAAAAAATTGAAGATATAACATACATACCTCTATGGTAATGAATCGCAGAAGAATGGATTTAAAAATTAAAAAATGGTCAATTCTATGTCCAACTATCATCACCTCATCTGTAGGTAATATTACTTGAGCTGATCTATCTGTAATATCCTGTACAGTGACCCTATGATTCTCTACCTCAAATTGTTGATGATGAATTGTTTCTATAATACAATATACCATCCTATATGAAACTATATGATTTTGAGGATCATCAATATAAAACTCACAATAAGTAGGAAGTTACTGTGGAGGAGTAGGATAAAAAATGGGTTCTGCAGGCTAAGTTGGGAGAGTGGGAGCTACCGGCAGAGGTGGAGGATAAATAATGGGGTCTGTAGGGGGAGGTGGAGGAGTGGGAGCTGTTGTCTGAAATTATCTTTTCATGTCTCCAAACATAGACTATACCGATGATTTAATATTTTCCTCCATCATCGTATTAATATTATGAACTTCAGCCTCCAAGTATTCTAATTTTTTTATAAACACCCTTCATGTAATAATTTCAAGAACGTGGAAACACTTTTCTTACAGATACACCTATCGGATATCCTCACACACGGCTAGGCTGTTCAGGATTTCCCAATGCTACAGATAAAATATATTGCCTCTCACTAGCTGTAAATACCCCCTATGATCTCTTCTCCTCAAGAGAATCATGTATTAATTAATTGAACATTTATATAATGATTGAAATTATATTAATAATATAGTTAACATAAATAAATAAAAATACATCTTACAATCCTATCAGTTACGATTCTTGAATATTCCTAAAGATATTTCCCTTTTTTCCCATCCGAGCTCTCTCCCATTTCTTATGTCTAGATGGAGGGGATGGAGGGGCCACCTCTCCAGATCTTGAAGACTCAGCACTTAGTTTTTTTAATTTATCTGCCATCATTTTTTCTCCCAATAATGTATACCCTCCTTGAGATAAACTATGAGGGTATACATTTTTATATTGGATCTATTGATGAGATTTCCCTATTTTCTGTAAATTAATAATAAGAAATCATTAACAAAACATTAATATGATCATTTATATAAGAAATCTTATAAATGTTTACATTTCCCTTATCAAAAATGAATAGTTTCTTCTACATTCAACAAACTGTCTTCATGTGTATTCAACTATGAAAGGATATATATGACATGGATTTTCATGACTCCTATGACCAAAAATGAAATCATATGAGGGGGTTGATTTAAAATCCCTCCCACTCCAGGCAGTCGTCGATAAGCATTTATTCCAAACTCCTCGAGTGTTAGGAATATCAAATTTCCTCTAATAAAGAAGAGGTTAAACATATTATATATACTAGACTCATTTAAATAATACGAAAACAATAGCAAAAGATCTTACCAACATCATCTCCCACAACTGAAAGATTATCTCTTTGTCCACACTTATCTATTCATCATATAAAATGATTACTTTTCAATTACCCTGAGTTGATAAAAAACTCTTAAAATCTTTTTCATTTTGACCTCTAGAAATATTGTCATCATCAAACTCAACGAGTATCTTCTAATCCTGCATACGAGAAAGTGATAATTTTGGTAAATATGTGCACCCAAATTTACCAACTCTTGAACTCTTTGTCGTAATGGGAGCACATGAGGAAGATTGGGGAACATCAAGAAGAGCATGTGAATGATCCTCTCTAGAGGTATGACCAAGATGCTCATCTCCATAATCATGTGGTTGATCAACTGATTGATCTGTCATTATCCTTCAAATCAAAAAATAAACATTAGTTTTCAAATATACATGTTCAAATATTACAATACTAATGTAAACCGAAAATAGAAAATTGTACTATGTTACGTAATAGTAAACATGGTTAATATGGTAAGTATTTTAAACAATAGTAAAGATGGTAAAGATGGTAAAGATGGTAAACATGAAAAACATGGTAAACATGTTAAAGTAATTTTCATTGAACAAAAATAATAGATATATAATTTATGTAATGGTAAACAAGATAAAGTAAACTAAAAAAAATTAAAACAAAAAAACTTATACTTATTTGTTTTTATAAATGTTTTAATAATGAAAAAACATACAATATCTAACATTTTATGAAAATAATTAATGTAACCAAGAAATAAAAAAATGATACCTCTAATTTTAGGGATGTACAAATGGATTGTTTTCCCAAATTACTTCATCGTGATCGTTCTTTATGGAAAAAACCATGTCTTAAAAATGCTCATCATTATGTGCTGTTAATATTTTCATGGAAGCAGGGATCTCACATAAATTAGCATCTTCATCAAGTTCATCCTCCTGAACATTTTTCTTTTTACCTTGTAAAACAGTAGACCATGGCATATCTGATTGATATACTACATAGAAAATTTGTTATTTATGTTTTTCCATTATAAAAGAATCAGATGTGTCTTCCAATCTATTCAGATTAACAACTGTCACTCCAAATTCATCATGTCTGACACTGTTGTTACCAATAGAACATTTAAAGATAAAAATAAGAACTTTAACTTTGAAGTAATAAGACTTCCATATTTCTTCAATCACTCCATAATATGAACTTGATGCAGAAATTGGGGTTTTGTCTTTAGCACTCAAAAAATGAATTGCTTCTACAAACACCAATACACCCCTATTCTGAACTTCACTTCTATTGACCTGAGCTATCGTATGAAATGTATTTCCATTAATGTGATAATCGGACCATGTAATAACATTTAAACATGGACCACCAACTACCCATTTTAATGTATCTGATACATCTGATCTACCAAGAAATGTATTCTTAAACTATGACAAAAATGTTTTGTTGTGATCATTCAAAATCCACATTTCTTTCTTCTTTTAATGACATTGTTTCAAATCATTAATATGTAATGTGATATACGATTGAGAATCATCTATGTTATTCAAGATGTATAATTCTAACTTCTTCATTTGTTTAGATGATAATGATTTGAATTTCAAGACACGAATCCCCTTTCCCTCATTACTAACTCATTCATGGCGAGATGGAGGCAAACATATGTGTTGCGCTGCTGCCAAGTATCTCGTAAAAACTATGAAAACCTCCTCCAAAATATACTTTTCAATAATGGAGGCTTCAAGTTGATATATATTCTTAACAAACCCCTTCAATATGTTCATATACCTTTCAAAAGTATACATCCAACAAAGATATACAGGTCCACAAAGCTTTATTTCTCGAACTAGATGAATCATTAAATGCACCATTATATAAAATAATTTGGAGGAAAATAAATTTCCAATTGAAAAAGTATACAAATTTCTTCATTTTACAAAATTTTCAAAACATTCATATATATCACCTTATTACAAATTAAATTTAAAAAATAACACAACTTCATTATAGTCTTTTTCACACAGATGGGAAATATTCCACACAATGTAACTGGTAGAAGTTGGTGCATCATGACGTGAAAATCATGAGATTTCATACCTATCAAATTCAAGTCCTTTAATGAGACAAAATTTTTTACAATTGAGGAATAACCTTGAGACACATTGATATCATGAATACACTGACAAAAGAAATTTTTTGGCCTCTTGGATAATTTATGACAAGGCGGGGGAAGAAATGTTCGTCTTCTGTTAAGAGTGGGAGCCAACTCCAAACATATTCCCATTGATAGTAAGTCTAATATTGAATTCAACCTATCTTATATATTTCCTTTAATATCTAATAATGTTCCAATAAAACCATCACAAATATTCTTATCCACATGCATGACATCAATATTATGTTTAACTTCGCGATATATTTAATATAGTAGCTCAAAAAATATAGACATTTTCATCAAAATATGTCTATCATTACCAGATTTCTGTATCCAGAAAAATATCCATATGATGGGAAGTCATTTATAGTGAACATAAGCACTACATACAATTGAAAATATTCTATTTTATAAGAATCATACACCCTAATACCATCCTCCCATAAAAGGTTCAAATCATCAATCAATGGTGTAAAGAAAACGTAAATATCATTTTCAGGTTGATTTGGACTAGAGATCATTATACTCAACATGACATATTTGGGCTTCATACAAACATTAGGAGAGATGTTGTAAATTACCAATAAAATAGGCCATGGACTATGTGTTCTACTTAGAGTAAGGTATGGATTCATTCTATCTGTGCACGAACCTAGTCTAAGATTTATAATTTCATTTCCAAATATAGGATACTACTCATCAATTTTCTGCCATTGTGGACAATCAGTAGGATGACTTATTTTTCCATCACATATCTGCTCATCTTCATGCCATTTTAACCATTTTTCATCATGTGAATTAGAAAATAAATGATTGAAAAAATTAATTATCGGAAGATACCAAAATACCATCGAAGGGATCTTTGTAATCTCTACATCAGCCTGTGGTTTTTATTTCACCTTATACAATGATGTCATACATTTAAGACACTATGACTGAAATTCATATTCATTCCTATATATAATATAGTCATTCAGATAGGCATATATTTTCTTTTATCCGAATCCCATCAGGAATAGTATTTTCTTGGCCTTATAATGTGAATCTGGAACACCGTTATCTTTTGGAAGAATGTCTTTCATCAATTTTAGCTGCTCTGTAAAACTTTTGTCACTCCATCCATGTTTCGCATTCAGGTTAATCAATATTAACACTGCCGATGAAACCGTAAAATCTGTACAACCATGATACAAAGATTTTTGATCATCACTATATAGATGCTCAATTGTCATTTCAATGTTAATTTGTTTTTCTACAATATAGCAAACCATTTCTTCAATTCCATCAGAGTTACCATCTGGAGAATCATCATCATCAATAGATCTATCATTCCGTCAAGTATCACCATTCCAAATCCAAGGGATTTAACTCGAATTAAATCCACGAAAAATCATATTATCTTTTATCTCTATACTTTTCAACTTCTTCATATTCAAACATTTCAGGCATGGATAGAGAAAAATGTCATTTCTTGGAACATTTCGTTTAGCAAATTCAAAAAATGCATCAACACCTTCTTCATATTCATTACTCATTTGATGTGCCGTAAACCAACTTCGACTCATTTTTACCTATAACAAATATCAAAATTATAAATCTTTTTAATATTAGACAAATATATGTTTATATGAAAAATATGATAATTTGAATGTAAAACAATTTTGAAATATAAAACAAATCTATGCGTATTTAAAAAAAAATATGCTTGAAAATGATTTTAAAAGGAAAATATAATTAGATATAACAGTTTTAAATTCATCTTGGAAACTTTCTTCTTAAGGTTCACAAATAATACATCCGGGTGCAACTGGATACCAAATTCACCATTTCGTAAAAAATAAATTTGAAGTATAAATATTAAAATATGTATACATTCAATACTAAAAATTAAATAGATCCTAACGATTTGAAACCTCTAGACAACCCCCTCACCCCTCTAGACACCCCCCCCGGAACCCACCCCCACCCACTGGGACACCACCCCCACCCCCTGGACACCCCTACCCCCTTGGACAACACCCCAACCCCTTGGAAACCACCCCCAACCCCTTGGACACCACCCCCTACCCCCTTGGACACCACCCCCACCGCCTGGAGAGCCCCTCACCCCTATAGAAATCCCCCATCCCCCCTGAACACCCCCTACCCCCTTGGACAACCCACTCACCCCCTTAGACACCACCCCCACCCCATGGACACCCCTATCCCCTTGGACAACCCCCTCACCCCCTAAACACCCCATCGACTCCTCCAACCCCCTTGGACATCCTCAACACACCCTAGGACACCACCCCCACCACCTTTGGCATCCCCCACACCCACTTGGACACCCCCAACCCCCTTGGACAGCCCATGCACCCTCCAGACACCACCCCACACCCTTTGACACCCCCTGGACACCCCCACTCCCTTTGACACTACCTGCACCCCCTTGGACACCCCATAGATACAACCACCCCCTTGGACAACCCACCCCCACCCCCTAGATACCACCCCCACCCCCTTGGACACCCCCCTCGCCCCTCTAGCAAGCCCCCATCCCCTGGACAACCCCCACAACTCTAGACATCCCCCACCCCTCTTTGACACCACCCCCACATCCTACCCCCTTGGACACCCCCAACCCACTGGACAACCCCCCCCCCCCGGACACCCCCCCAAACCCTCTGGACAGGCCCCCACCCCCTTGGACATCCCCCCCCCCAACCCCCTCGACACCCCCACCCCTTGGACCCCCACCCCCCACCTCCATGGACACCCTGTACACCCCCAACCCTCTAGAAAGCCCCCCAAACCCTCTGCACAGCCCCCACCCCTCTGGACATCCCCCCACCCCTAGATAGCCCCACCCCTCTAGACAGCCCCCACCCCCCTAAACACCCCTACCCCCTTAGACATCCCACTCACCTCCCTGGACACAAACCCCCCTGGACACCCCTATCCCCTTGGATGTCACCCTCATCCCCCTAGAGACCCCCCTAGAGACCCCCATCCCCCTTGGAAAGCCCCTACACCCCCCTGGACACCACCCCACCCCCTTTGACATTCCCTGCACCCCCTTGGACATCCCAACCCCCTTGGACAACCCCTGCACCCCCTGGACACCACCCCACCACCTTTTGACACCCCCTAGACACCCCCACCCCACTAGATAGCCCACCCAACACCCCTGGACACCCCCACCCACTTGCATAGCCCCCATCCCCCTTGGAAGCCCCTTCTATGCGCGCACACACATGATAGAACACACAAAAATTGTAAACTTTAATGATATCACTTACATAGGTTTATTTTACCAAATTAATTTAACATGGTATAAATGAACACTATTAAACATACCATGATAGATGGAACACAGAAAAATAACATCTCAAAAATTAGTTTAGGGCATCACGGAAAATTGAAACTGAAAATAAGTCATGTGAGGATTACTTGAGTGTTGTGAGTTGACATGATAGATCTAATGATAATAAATACGAAAAATGATGTCAGAAAAACGAGGTAGGAGAGAATGACTTCGAAGAATCGTTTCTAGGTTTTTCGTGCAAGAGAGACGACTCGCAGGTTTCCCAATCGAAGAAAACAAAATGACTGAATACGGGGTGTGATAAATCATTTCAAATATTTATCATGTCGGTTATTTAAAAACTGACATGGTAAACTATTTTTTAAATGTTTATAACGTTTGTTATTTTATAACTGATGTAGAAACAAAATTATCAAGTCATTTCTGAAATAACCAACGTGATAAATGTTGCTTTATCACGTCGGTTATTTTGATAACTGACATGATAAATATCTTATATTAGCTTTATTATGCCAGATTTTTATAACCAACGTGATAAAGCGTTGAGCTTTCCTTTATCACATCGGTTATTTTACAACTGACGTGATAAAGCACGCTAGATTCAATTTTCACAACAGTTATACAATAACCGATATAAAAAAGCTAATCCCTATTTATTTGACGTGAGTTATAAAATAACCGACATGATATATCAATTATTAAAGCTTTGAATATTGGTTATATATAACCGAAGTGAAGAATGCCGATGTGTTAAAAGTTTTTTCCACTAGTGTTTTAACAACCTTCTAGGAACATTTGTAAATTTGCATAAAACGTTATTTTACCTCTTCGGTGAATTTAATTTTAAAAATCTAGGAGACATAGTTAACATCCGAATGTAATATGTGGTTCAATAGAATGAAAATAATTTTATTTGAATAGTAACATTTGAATTTTCTTTACCACGGTTAAAAGTAAATAGGGTAATTTAAGGTAAAAATTATATAATAATTACCCTACAACAAGTTTTAATTATACGAGATAAGTTTATTTCGACCAAAATCAACCTTAGGAAAAAAATATTATCCTTTTGGTCCACATGGATCAGATTAATACATTTATTATTATTTTATTTAAAGAAAAGTTAAATGTGTTAAATTAAATGTTTAATAACTCAACATTTTTAATAAAGGGTTATACATACGATAAATTTGAATATAAATATTCATTAGAAATATTAACAGATTTCCTACATAATTGTATTTTATTTATAATTTTTAGACTTTATATATTTAAATGTTTTTATGACACAATGATGATGCAGTAATTTCTTTATTATTGAAATATTAAAATAATTGATATTATAAATATTTATATAATTGTAAATTGAGAATTTTGATGTTCTATAAGAATCTTTTAGATACATAAGACATATTAGGGAAGATTAATTATTATTTTTTTGAAGTTATAATGTTTTTATGACTTTCACTGAAAAAAAATACTAAATACTGTCAAAATTGACATAAATGAGTTTTTAATATAATACTATATTATTAATTGATATAATATTCCTAAAGATCTAAGGTTCCACCAAAGGACATAGATAAGGTTAGATATATCAATAATGAAACACATGGGGTTCTCTAGGCATTTTATATTATGTTTATTAACAATTTATTATAATAATATAAAGACACATGGTAAAAGTTAAACTATTTAACTAAAAGATAAATCTAAAAGTTAAGGTTAATATAGTGACCTAAACCTATCTAAAACCTATTAGTTGAGATTTTTTCGAGCCCAACCAACCTTATCTTTGAGATAAATCCTTTTTGAGCCATTATAAACCAAATATGATTGTATAATAAAGTAATATTTCAATCTTTTCCAAAACTGACCATCACCTCTCTTATAAAAGGGTACTTCCACTGCTCTTAATTTTACACCTCAAAATCCATTTGCCTCAGCCAAACCATACTGAAATATCATACTTAATTCCCTCAATTCAACTTAGAGGCCTTAAATTGATCAAAAATCCTACCTAAGTATCTCTCTTGATCAAATCATAAGGAAGAACCCGAAGAAGATATAATAATTTCATCACCTCTTTCAAAGTTCTTATCTTCTTACACTTCAACTTTATTTGATGTTCCCATTGAAAAATAATCACTCCACTACATTAAAAATTCTGTTATTTTATTATGAATATGTTACAACCATATTCATTATTCTATCCATCATATGAATAACAATGTCACCATACGTTCATACATAAAACTTATCGTCTCCACGTCGTAGTGTAGTTTGTTATTCAACACTTAATCATTTGGATGGGTATAATAATGAGTATAATTGATCTAAATAATAAATATAACATGTTAATGCTTTTTTATACATTATATATGATCCAAATACATACAATTTCACATCAATAGAATGGTATTGTCTCTCATGCGTATATATGGATTTCCATCTCCAGGAAAGTGATGAGATTCATTCCCCATCATAACCGTTCAAGAATAATTTTCATTTTATGATTAACAATAATGTTAATGAACATAATATAATTTTTTATATGAATTAAATACATCATATTCGTATCAAACATGACCTATGTATCAAAAAATATAAAGGAAAAAAATTAGTTAACAATCGAGACAATGATACTACTGAAATATTATTAACAAAGAAATATTAGAAGATAATATATGATATCATATTTATGTATTTGGTTCTTGTATAATTAAATAAATATGATTTAACTATTATAAAATAGGTTAACGTACCATAGACCAAGGAAAATTATAAGGTAAGGGTTAATTCTAAAATCTCTTCATTATCCAAAGTAGTTTATATGTGAGTTTCTACTAGGACCTCTTTATCATCCTCATCTGTGTTTCTTAAAAATGTATTTCAAAAAAAATTTATATTTCCTAGAATATGTGTTAAATTCATTTATACCCTTGTTATAATTTCTATAAAATGTTTTTAATGGAATCTTTTCATCATTTTCCAAACAAGGTACTTTACGACCTTTTCGACAAAATTAAGAAAAGAATATTTTTTAACTTATATTGTGAGTGTGGTTATTTTCTTCCCTTATAACACCTTTAGAATAATCACTTATAATATTATAAAATTATTTTAAAAATAAATGATTTCTTTTATAATTATGTTACTTTTCAATGATTTAGAAATAGAAATAGATATTTCTTTCAAATATCTTTGATTTCATCTATTTCAACATCCTTTTATGGATTTTACACTTGTTTGAAGTTAATTTACTATGGTAAAATATTCCATATTTTACAAAAGGGTTTGTGATATGGTTGACTATGGATGTGTTATTTTTATACCATTTATATTTTATGGTTAAATTATTAACATTTCATATTCTAGTTTTAATATGAATGTCTATGTTATGTTACAACCTTTTCATATGAGGAATGCATTGGACTTAGCAAGTGACGGGTGGAGCCCACTATAACTCCTCGATGCATCGGTAGGTCTCATGAAACAAACTAGTTTCTTAGCACAAGGACTTGAAAAAATATTATTTTTAGTCTTGGAATGAGTTCTTGACTATATGGTTATGATGTCCGAAATTTTTCATTCCATCATTATGAAATTGGCTATTGATATTAGATGTGATAATTCAACTAGTAGAATATTCATGTGAATAAGTTAATGGAATTATTTGATTTATATTTTCAATATTATGCTTATTTTTAAGCTTAAATTTCTTTTATTTTAGCCTTATACATTACCTTAAATTTTTATTATTATTTATAATAGTTTCCACTATATCTTTATCCTTACTGAGCATCTGAGCTCACACCCTTCTTATGTATTATTTTTCCCAGGATGTGAACAAGTATTTTACAATTAAACCGCGGGAAAAGGCTAAAGGATATTAATGTTTTCAAAGGGTAATAAATGTTGTTTTTTTATTTTACAATGTGATGTAACACTTATTTGTGTATCTTATACTTCCAAGGCTATTAAACTTATCTATGATTTGGGACACGATTCCTTGTGTCATACCAATGATATGTAATCATGAACTGACACTGGGTAACTGGGTTCAGGGTGTTAATGATATGATAAACTAATAGGAGATATGAGATATTAAGAGAAGATACATGAGACATTATGTGGATACTCTCCATTATATATGAGACAAGGTGATCTTATCTCTTCAATTTGTTGTGTAGTGTAGTTGTGATTTTAGGGTGTAAGTTTTTAGATCTGCAATTGGTGGTACTAATATGATCTGAACAGATTTCATATGTGGTTTTATTTTATCTGATCTCAGTGCTTTTTCATATGCACCATTGTTCATATAGAGATCTATTACTTTTAGAGTTAGGTACATTTGAGTTTCATTATCACGATGTGTTCTCCATTTCGTTCTAGTTTTGGACAGCATCTTCTCTCTACCTTTGATACAATATTTTACCCAAATGTTATTTTTTAGATCCCTGTTATATTCTTGAGTCTTTTCTATGGACTTTTGATTATTATTGGATCCCAAATTTTGGAATATGTCCCATGGTTTTTCCTTTTTTAGGTTTTACACATTAAAAGACGTCAAAGTGTCAAAATTTATTTTTATGTAGTTATTTTTTTGCCACTATGCCTTCGATTTTGATTGGAGGGAATTAAATTTATTTCCAGTGTGAGGTCTCTTTGTTGTTGATTTTATGTTCATCACATCATATGGTATAATATGGTTTGGGTTTTAATTTCATATTTATTATGGATGCCAATTATAGTCGAATGATTTTATTTAATAGTACCAATTACCATATGTGTGGCTAAAAATAAAGGATCTTCTTTTTGTCAAGAAAATTCATCTTTCTATATTTTGTACTCAGAAGCCGGAAATAATTTCCAATGAAGAATGGGAGTTTAAGAATGATATGGTTATTGGTTTCATTTTCTAATGGGTTGAAGATAATGCGATGAACCATATTCTCAATATCTCTCAAACCAAAACTTTTTGAGAGAATCTTGAGACTACCTATGCTTCCTATAATGGAAGAAATAATTTTTTTTCTTCTCAAAAATAATAATGATGAATTTTACGTATAGATAGGTTATGTCTATTTATGAATATTTGAGTGAATATTAGGGTTGTTTTGATCCATTTTTTGGTGTCTGTTTTAACATTCATGATGACGTTCTAGCTCTTTTATTGCTTAACACTTTACCATATTATTGAGAGAATTTACATGTTTCTCTAAATAGTTCTTATCCTAATGGTTTTGTGACATTTAATAGTGTTAATTATACTGTATGAAATGAATAAGTTAAGAGATGTACACAAGAGACATCTTCTTCAGTTATTTTAGTCATAAAGTACATGGGGAGAATCTATGAAATGTATCAGGAACAAAGAAATCAAGGTAAGAGAAAAGAAATAAGAAAATATAGGTTGAAAATAGTGATTTTGAATATCATCATTATGGTAACAAGGGAAATGTAAAGATATTTTATTATCATGTGAAAATAGAAAATATAATGAAGGAAATTAGTAGATTAAAAATGGTTATGGAGATTACCCGTTTTCCACCACTACAGGGGTGATCTTATTATTGTTTCTAAAATCATTAACATTTATTTTTATTATTCTTGATGGGTTATTAACGTATGTTCTTGATATCATGTGACATTTAGTAAGGAGTTATTTACATCTTACAGTCAATGTAATTTTAGGATATTGAAGATGGGTAATGATGGTCATGCTAATGTTTTTGGTATCATGACTTTTTGTTTAGAGACCATTACAATAAGAAAGTTGGTCATCAAGTATGTTACCGATGGGCCTGAGGTTCTCTTGAATATTATTTATACTATAATTCATGATGATTAAGGATTTATCATTAATATTGGTGATTAAAAATGGATTTTTTCATATGGTTCTTGGATTTAGGATCAAGGGAATAATAAATAAATTTTGTACAAGACTAGAGATTTTATTACGTATGATACTGCCTACATTGTTGAGTGATGTGTTTCAACCATGTAATGGAATTAGAGGATCAGTAATATTAGGGATAAATGGATTGGTTTTTTTGTAAATATAAATCTTCTTCCATATCTTAAGTGTGAAAAATTGGACACATTTTATCACTATATGGCTAGAAAATAGATTAGGGCAAGTTTCAATATACATCCTTTGCACAGAAAGTCATATGTACATGAATTAGTACATTCTGATGTTTGTGGTCCTTTTAAATATGAGACCTTTAGTGTATGTCTTTATTTTTTTTTGACATTTATTGATGACTCATAATGAAATATTTGGGTTTCTATTTTTAATGGAAAAAGTATGGTGCTCAGTGTTTTTAAGAAATTCTATCTTTCTACTAAAAGGGAATATGGTTAGAAATTGAAATGTATTCTCACTAAAAATGGGGTGAGTATTGTGGTATTTTTTATCAATATTATTGGTATGACGGTATATGGAATTAGAAGATTCTTCATAAGACACCTTAGTTAAATAGTGTAGCTGAGCAGATAAACAAGACTTTATTGGAATGTGTTTGGTGTTTTCTTTTTGAATAAACATTTCATGGACATTTTTTGGGGTGATTCTTTTCATACTACACCTTATATTATCAATTTATCACATTAATTTGATTTATAAATAAAATCTTTTAAAAATCTTTTTAATGAAAAATAGATTAAGTATGATCACATATGTGATTTTGATTGTTATGATTTTTTCATGTTCCTAGAGATTGGATATCCAAGCTGGATGCTAACACAATACAACATATTTTTATTGGATATGGTCACAATGAGTTTGGATCTAGATTCTATGATCATTATTTTATGAAAATGGTAAGAAGTGGTGATCTAGTTCTTATGTAGAAATAGACTATTGAAGAAAATGATAAAGGAGAAAAATAAAATTCTAAACATTCTGATGACTTTGTCCATCTTGATCTAGGATATGATTCACATTTACCTCATATTGTTAATTATGATAATCTTTCTAATGCGTATAATAGTGTTCAGGGTGAACATGATGTAATAGTTATTTCCAATTCACTTTTTATTTCTAATGATTTGGTTTAAAGGGTTAATAATGAACCTGTAGTTCTACTCTAGAGGTCATCTCAACATCTTACCATTTCTACTCGGTATTCACTTGATGAGTATGTGCTCCTTATTGAATGGGAAGAACCAGAATCATTTTATGAGGTGATGGAAAGGGAACATAAATATAGACGGGTTACGAAAATGGATTATGAGATGTGATCATTGAACTTAACCATACTTTTAGTCTGGTGAAGTCACATACATGTTAGAGGGCAATGAAAAATTTGTGGATTTATCAGATTAAAAGTGAATAATCTAGTTCTATTGTAGGATAAATGGAAATGTTAGTTGTTAAAGGATTTTTTCAAAAGAAAGGTATTTATTTTGATGATATTTTCCCCCTGTTTTCAAATTTTCCTTCATTTGGACTGTTCATGTCTTAGCTACAAGTTAGTATTTGCATATTGAGAAGATGGATGTGAATACATCTTTCCAAGATGGAGATTTAGAGTTAGACATTTATATAGAGAATCCATAGGGTTTTATTGAAACGGGTAAATAAAATCATGTCATCATGTTAAATAAGAGTCTCCATGCTTTGAAACAAGCCCTGAGGCAGTGGTATAAGATCTTTGAATCTATTATTTTTAATTAGAGTTTCAGTAAGACATCTTCTAATCATTTTTTTGTTCAAAGATTTACTTGTGATGATTTTATTATACTATTGATTTATGTTTATGGTAAGCTCTTTTTGACTATGATTTTTCTAAAATTAACATATTAAAGAAGGATTATTTTTAGACTTTGGTGATGAAAGACATGGGGCTGCATGAAATATTTTTGGCATATTGAACTCCCACGATAGAAAGGAAAACAATTATGGTTATCTCAAGAGAGATATAGTGATAAGGTTTTTAATATATTTTTTATTGATAGAGTGAAGGTGTTTAATACTCCTATTGATATAAATTTTATGCTTAGTATTATTCTGTCATCTTTTACTGATGAAGAGAGAGGATACATAGCATAAAACATATACATCTAATGTTCGATATATGATGGATGTGATTGTCTGAACTAGACCTGATATAGCTCATTTATTTGGTGTGGTTTGTAATTTTATATCAAATCCACGAAGATAGAATTAGAGAGCATTAATGTATATATTTTGTTATCTTCATTGTAATTCTAATCTAAGATTGAGTTTTTTCATTAAGAAATTTATGATTTGTGACTTTACAGATTCAGATACTTCATGAGATATAGATAAGAGAAAGTCTACTTCAGGATATCTGATCACTTTTGTAGGGGTAGATGTATCTTGGATGTCAATATTGCAAAGACATGTGTCTATATAAACCACATAGTCTATTTTTATTACAGCTATATAGTCTTGAATATAATTTTTGTGGATGAAAACATTTATTTTAGAGATAAATTTTTATTAGGATAGTATTGTTTTAATTTTTTATAGTCAGAGTTCATTTTTTTCAGGAAAGAATTATACTTTTCATAGAATGTCTAATAAATTTCGATGCTCGGTAGCATTGGATTTGTGATGTTTTTGATTAGAGATAATTAGAGATTCCTAATATTCAAACTGATGACAATGGTTCAGTCATATTGACCAAGAATTTACCTATAGGTAAATTTGAGACTTTTCTTCTGATTGAAGGGTTGGTTCTGATTCCCAGTTGAGTCATATGGGGAGTTATTTTGGGGGGCTCGTCATTTGGCCCCATCAGGTGAAAGAAAATAAAAAATATAAATGATAAAAAATGATATGAGATACTATGTAGAGATATGAGATATAAATAGAATATACATGTGATATCATGTGTATAATATCCTCTATATATGAGATAAGAAACTCTTCTCAATTTAGTTTTTTGGGACAATATAGTGGTGTTTTCAGGAAGGTACAACTGGTGGAACTATTATGATCTACTAAACATTCATCCCTAGTGGGTTTTTATCTGATATCTGTGGTTTTTCATCTATAAATATGGTTTAGAAATCAATCTACTTCTTTTATAGTCTGGTATATTTAATTTTTTTATGAGGATGTGTTTGTTATTTCGGGATAGTTTAATACTACATATTCTCTCTACCTTTGAAATAATCTATTATATGAGTATTATTTTTTGATTACCCACACTTCATTGGGAGTATCTTATTTTTACTTTTGATTATTAGTGGATCCCTATTTCTGGACCAGGTCATATGGTTTTTCCATTTTTTTTCCACACTAAAAAGTTACTTATGTCAAAATTTATTTTTCTACACCTATTATGTTGTTGATGTGCATATGATTTTGTTTGGAGGGAATGAAATTTATTTCTATTATGCATTATATTTGTTGTGGTTTATGTGTTCTTCATTTTCAATCTTTCCCAGCACCACATTCATGAGTGATCCTACTATATGGGCCATGTACCATCATCTCCATCAAGCAATAAATAACACTATTCGTCACATACTTCTATACCATTATATCTTCTATGAACCCCTTCCTACATGAGGCCCATAAGTGTTAATAGGGCAGCATTCATTCTATGAAATCCATGTACATTCTCTAAGAAAACCCTTACTTTCCCTATAATATTTCATGAAACTTAAAAAAATCCTAAAAAACTGGTTCAAAACTATTAGTTTTTCTGTAAACATGTAAATAAATTTAAATGAAAATTTTCTCTATTTTTCACATCATAATGTTTTGGTAAACTTGGTGAACCTTCATCATTTTCAATGTTCCTTTATTCTTCTTATGGAATCTCTTCTCCTTAAAATCATCTCTATTGGTTGTCAAACACCTTCATCATCCCAAAAAATTTATTGAAAATAAACAAAATAACCCTAATCTCTAGCTCAGATCACCTTTGTTCAAAATATTATATTAAATAAAATAACCACCAATTAAAAAACAAGGTTAAACTAACCATAAAATAAACTTATTTGTATCAAATTTTTCTTAATAAATACGCTTCTCATATTATATATCCATTTATCACACAAAATTCTTTTTATTTTTTTTATTTCATTTTCTAATCATCACCCATCTTATAATATCTCTGTGATTGGAAAATATTTTAAAAATGTTAAGGAAAGAAAAAAAATTTATTGACACCACTATCTCATTTATAAAATGATCTATGAGTTCATCCCCTATTCTACCCCTAGATGTTTGTGAAATTCAAAAGTGTTGAGTATCCCTTCAATAAATTAACTTTTCTAATTAATTTTAGATGAAATTCTATTTCTATCATAGTATCACATTTTTTATGATCAGTGTGTGGGTGTTTAGACATATAATTGGAAGTGACGAAAAAATAATTTAACAAAAATAAACTATAGTAATAGTGAAAAACCAAAAATGTATCTACAAAATGAAATAATTAAGAAATCATAAAAATAAAACCATTAATGATTCCAAATTTATTATAGTATTTTTTATAAACACCCAATCAATGTTTTAACCCATAATAATGTATTTTTTTAGTCTGACTATTATCTCAGATAGAAGTTAATACTAAGATCGTTTCCCATTTATTAGTTTTATGAATTTTGAAATAACTAATAAGGTTTGAATGGGTATGTATAATAAAATATAAAACCAAGATGAATGAAATTGGAATAGAAATAGTGGATAGTAATTATTCAATACTCTGAAGATCTTCTCATTCATTTTAAAAATATATTTTCTTTACTATAAATCACTTTATATATAGTTTGCAACCATATAATACACACATCAAAATATTATATGAGGTGAATTACCTATATAATATCAATGGTTGATCTCTTTTCCTATGAGATAAAAATAAATGTGTTCATAAAAAGATAAGAATAAGATAAAACACTGGTCTAGAAAAGGGTTTGAATCATCGTTTTTTTAAACATTAGTCATAAAGTGACATCGATCAAAGCAATGTTGTGAATACATTTTTTATGTTGGGTATTTTAACTAATGCTAAAAACCATATTCCATATTTTTTATTATTATAACAGACATTGAACACCCTCTAAAAATGAAACACTCATACACTTTCTATATCTAGTATAAAATAATTGGCGTGGGAGATGTTTTTTACAAAAATTATAATTTTTAATCGATGTAAAAAATTAAAAAAATTATAAAAAATTTTATACCAAAACAAGTAATATCATAATGATTCCTCATTAGTGTAGAACAAATAATATAATCATAAAATTTCAACATCCTAATAAATAAGAAAATTAAAGCAACTAGAAAATTTCAGCAACCAAATGAAAAAAATAGATAATATTTTTCTTTATTCTTTTTAATTTTCCTTCTTGCCTTTGACATTATAGACTATTTATTTATAATAATTTTCATCATGTTGAAAAACTAATGAGATATTTTGAAATTTTTTGGGTATATCTCATGCGAAAGCTTACCCATTTTTACTATAATTGAAGGATTCATATTCATAAAAAAAACAAAACGAAATGTATATCATGAAAAAAAATCAAAATAACTGAAATATGGAAAGAATACCAATTTAGATTTTTGGAATGGTGAAGTAGGCATAGATTATGAAAGTAAATAATGGATGAGTAAAAGCATTGAGTGAAATGAATAATATTGGTTGGGGAGATGTATCTATAGGTAAGAGGATAATAGTCGTAATCATATGATCAGAAAAAATAGAAAAAAGAAAACATGAAACTTAATAATATTCATGTCATATTTTTAATATCAGTTTTTTTAAATAATTATATAAAGTAAATTTTTTATTGATTTTTTTAAATTATAAAAAAAATTTCATGTTAAACTTTTCAAATCAATTATTTAATAAAAATTGTTAAAAATATTTTTACCGTTAGTTGTTAAATAGATTATGTAAAATTACCAACATGTTACATTACATTTACACCAATGAAATCAAGAATATTTTAATATCATAACTCTCAATAAATAAAATGATGCTCAACAAATGAAATAAAATCCAATTACACACTCATGGAATGTAATTACACATCATATCACATAATAGTTCAACGCATTAAATCTTTAATAAATTAAATAGTCGTGATGGAAAATGAATTATTACCTATGTCATAATAATGAACAAGTCAAAAACAATTATAATTAAACATTAAAAATAATTAAAATTCAATGAATAAAATATATAAATATTTAAAATGATGTAAATACTCTAGAGATATCACTCGATTCACATTCGAGATCTAAACACTATGTGATTGGCTTGTAATGGCTTTGAAATTCTAGATCTCTATTATCACTAATCTTATTTATGTTAGGAATTTTTGAATTACTCTATATTGATTTACAGTATATTTTAGCAAAATACCACTATTTATTGAATATCCACTCCTTTTATTTGAAAAAAACTAGGTGACAACGGATTCACCTCGTTCAACTATACATTCAAAGATCTTAATGTGGTATCGAAGTGTTCTTTTTTATTCATCTCACCTATAAATGACTCAAGCATCGCTCATATGAATAACTCCACACACTTCCACTAGATCCAACTCAACACTATTTTAGTCAAACATTAGAAAGATAACACATTTCATCCTTCACTAACCTCAACACACTTCCAGAGAGTCATGATCAAAATATTATAAAATTATTCCCTTGAACATCTCTAACTGAAAACCACATCTTGAGAAAAACTATCTAATAGAACCTTTGTCATGTATTTGTAGTTCTGAGATGAGATTGAGCCCTCGATCTCTTAGACTCATCAATTGGATAGTGTCAAATAATCTTCGTGGAGCTAGAAATGAGATGAGGTTATGGGGTTTGGGGGTACTCTCTAGAATAAATGGTATAATTAAATGGAATAATATTTAGAATTATCACAACTCTTAAAATTTAATTTGATTAATAATCAAGCTCTTTTAGGGGAGTGATTTAATATATTGAAATAAAAATAGGACATACCCCTTGTCTAGATACTTAACTAAATTTAATTACCAAATATATTCTTCCAATATAAAATACATGCATATATATTAAATATCTAAATGATATAACATATGAGAGTCAAATTCCCTTCCACATTCTAGATAGACAGCTTGAATAGATGTTAGAAAATATAAGTACTTGAATGAACAGAACCAACATGGCCATCCAAATGATGACTCTTAAGCCATATACATTCACAACTACTATACATTTTTGGCCTCCAAGAACATCTAGTAGATGAAACTAATATGAATCTTTAGCACAAGAGTAACAAATGAACAACTTCATATGTAGGGGTGAGTAATAATACTCAATATTGATTCCATGTAATGAGTCAGCCCTATAAACCACTAGTTTCTATGTGAATCCATAGAATATAATGAATCAATAGAACCAAACATTAAAATAGTCATCATTAATGGTTACATAAATATATATGATCCATTTCAATTTAATGAATACCATAACTCTCCATGGTTACAAATAAGTGCCAAAAAATGAAATAGATAAATTCTATTCATATCAAAAATTGCAATGGGAATAAATTACACCAAACTCAACTATGGAGAAAGATGGAGGGGAAAGAGAAAATAAGAGAAGAATAAAACAGGAAACATTGCTATAGATATGGGTTTTATTTGTTTTTAAAATATCCATCATCAGCACTTATAATGAGCAGATTTTTTATGCACCTTTAAAATCTGGTGAGTTTTTCAATGTTAAAAAAACATTGATAAAGGTACCTTCTTCAACATCCAAAAAAACACTCATAAGGTGGTCCTTTATTAGCACTAATGTAATTCTGATAAATTTACCCTTTATCTATTCGTGTTTTTCACTAGTTAAGGGTTCTTTTATCATCATTGGAAATAGAATTAATAAAATTCATGTTGTAGTAGGAATCAACTAAAAATACAGCACACTATAGTAGAAAATAAAAAATTTAATTGAAATTAAATATATATCAAAAATAAAAAAAAATCTATATTAGTGTACGTCAAATTTTCAAAGACTTCAAAAAATTCATAAACATCAATGTTCTGTTATCTTTTTCCTTTTAACTCCTCTCGAAAAAGCTCAATCATGCAAAAAATTGTGGAACAAACAACCGCATCTCACGAAAAATATTGAACCTATATAAAAATTATTTCTTTTGTTAGTAATAATATAAATAAATAAATTACACATAAATATAAATCAACACTTTAATAAAATGAAGCTTTTATTCATAAAACAAATGCTTTGAGTCATATTGGGTACTACATGTGTCAGATTAATGTGTAATTAATTTCTACAGGTCACAAATAGTTTTTATGGATCATTTTCTTAAATCATCAAAATAATTTTAGTATATTTTGTCAGTTTTAAGTATGTGAAGTCGGTTTTGAACTAAAATATCAATTTTTACTAAATTTATATACTATAAGTCATACCAAGCACACCATCATTCATATTAATTTGTGGTCGATTATTACACATCCAAATGATTGATGGATTTTTTTTTAAAATTATCGTCAAAATATGAGAGAATTTTCTTATTTTTAATTATGGGACATGTTTTTTAAACTAAAATGTCAGATTTTAATAAAAACACACACTTTGAGTCATACTAGTCACACAATACATCATATTGGTGTGTGGTTGATTCTTACACCTAAAAATGACATAAATAACATTTTCCAAGTGTATCAAGACAATATGAGAATGTTTTAAATGTTTTCATTGAGTGACATGACTTTTTAACTAAAATGTTATTTTGACACTGAAAGCACATACTTTGAGTAATACCCATCACACCATGTTTTAAATTGATATGAAGATAACTCTTACACATTACAAATGAATTATGGATCATTGTTCAAATGTATCAAGATAATACAATAACGTTTTATTGTTTTTCTGTTAGTGATACATATTTTTAACTAAAATATTATTTTTAAACTAAAAAAACACATTTCGAGTAATATCGGTCACACTGTGTATTGGATTTAGCTATGAATAATTTCTAAACATCTTAAATGACATATGGATCATTATCTTATTGTATAAAAATAATTTGAATGTGTTTTCTTAGTTGTGAATATTTATTTTTTATTTTTATTGTAAATGTAATTTTTAAACTAAAACCACACATTTTTAGTCATACTGATCAGACCACGTATTGGCTTGAGGTTTATAAAATTCCAACACATAAAAAATGAAATATCAATAATTTTAGTAAATTATCAAAACAATATAGAATGTTTTTGTCTGTTTTTAGTATGTCATGAATCTTGTGAACTAAAATGTCAATATTAATTAAAAACACACACTTTCAGTCATACCCATCACATCATGTGTCAGTCTAATGTGTAGTTGATTCCTATACAACAATATTTATTATGGATATTTGTACTAAGTAATTAGGATATTTTTTGTGTATTAAAGGATCTCAGTGAGTGAAACGTGTTTTTAACAAAAATATAATTTTTAAACCGAAAATAAGCACTTTGTGATGTATCAGTCGCATCATTAGTTAGATTGAAATCAGGATGATTCATATATGTCAAAAATTAATTGTGGATAATTTTAATAAGTTATCAATACAATAAATGCATTTTTTCTTGGTTTTTTAATGAGTGATATGCATTTTTCAATAAAATGTCTTTTTTAAATTGAAAATACGCCTTTCGAGTCCTACAGGTCAGACCGTGTATCAGATCAGGGTATGGAGGATTCTTACACGTCAAAAATGATTTATGGATGATTTTTATAAAATATAAAATCAATATTAATGAGTTTTATGGGTTTTGAGTATGTGATATTTTTTTAACTAAATATTTAATTTTAAATAAAAGCATACACTTTGAGTAACACCGACCGCACAATTCATTTCATTGATACAATGTTGATTCCTACATATCAAAAATAACTTATTGATCATTATAATTATGTATCAACACAATATAATAATGATTTATAGTTTTTCGGTGATGGAAATTTTATTAACTCAAATGTCATTTTAAAATGAAAACACACTGTTTGAGTCATATCTTTCACAATGTGTGTCAGATTGAGAAAATGATAACTCCTACACATAAAAAATAAAATATGGATCATTATTAGAAATTATCAAGATAATAAGAGGATAATTTATCCTTTTTTATTTAGTGACACACATTTTTATCTAAAATGTATTTTTTAGATAAAAGTACACATTTGAGTCATTGTACTGACATCTTGTATCTGATTGAGGTTTGGATGATTCCTACATATAAAAAATAGAATAGAGATCAATTTATAAAAAAAATATGAATATGTTTTCTTATTTTTTGGCATTTCATGTGTCTTTTTACCTAATATGTAATTTTTAAATAAACACACACACATTGAGTCATACTGGTCACACTGTGTGTTGGATTGAAGTATTGTTAATATTTATAGATAAAAATTTATTTATAGATTTGTTTCCGAATGTATCAAAAAAATTGTAATGTGTTTTCCAAATTTTTAGTATTTTATGTGTCTTTGTAAATAAAATTCCATTTCAAATAGTAAACATGAAATTGGAGTCATAACCACCACAACATGTGTTGGATTAATGTGTGGTTTATTCCTACACTTAAAAATGACATAATGAATATTTTATTAATCTATCTATACAATCCAAGTGTGATATCATTGTTTTAAGTGAGTGACACACATTGTTTACTAAAATGTCATTTTTAAACGAAAATTCAATAATTTCATGTCATACTGTTAATACATTGTTTCAAATTGAGGTATGAATGATTCATACACATCAGAAATTATTTTTTGATTATTTTAAAAAATTATAAAATATATCTTAATGTGATTTCTCTATTTTTTTTTATTCCATGTGTATTTTTAACTAAAATTTAATTTTTAAATAAAAACACACACTTCGATTCATATTGGTCACATAATGTGTCAGAGTGAAGTACTATTGATTCAAAAACATCATAAAATACTTTTGAACTGTTCTACTTAATTATAAAAATAGTCAGTATGTTTTTTCTCAGTTTTGAGCATGTCTCACTTCTTTTAAAATAAAATTTCATTCTAAAATGAAAATATGTAATTTGATTCCTATGAATAATATTTTGTACTAGATTTATGTGATGTTGGTTCATATACATCACAAAAGACTTATGGTTTTCCTCCTAAATTATGAAGAAATTTTCAACATATTTTCTTGATTTTCATAGTGTTACTCATGATTTTAACTAAAATGACCTTTTTAAATTGAAAACACTAATTTCGAGTGATATTGATCACATCGTGTATCAGATTGATGTACGACTAATTCCTACATGTTACAAATGAATTATGGATAATTTTAATAATGTATAAAAAATATATGAATGTTTATTCTTTTGTTTGAGTATGTCACATGTATTTTCAAATAACATGTCAATTTAAACAATAAAACCCGCACTTTTAGTCAATTTTAAACTGAAAACACGCACTAATGAACATATACATATCAAATAAATAACAAATATCTCGATGAAGATAACCAATTGTACATGAGTACATCATACTAGTTGATTTATTGGTTGAGAATTTTTTTATCCGAATATTTTGAGATCTTTATAGAGCACAAAATGGAAGAAGAAAAATCTAATATAGATGAAAATATTTCTTCATGATCATTGAGAAAATTAACTATATAAGAATTAGATAAAAATGATAAGGAAATTCTCAATGAAAAAATAGATAAAATGATGAGAAAATTAACTAAATATGTAGTATGAAGTCAACTATTTGTGATGTATGTATACATTCTAACACCATGTATTCAGACCATTCAAATATAAATAAATATATTTCCACTTTTTAATACGATTATTTTCGACATTCCATGTAGTAATATTAAAATACAAATAAAATGAAGAATAATAATATTTTTAAGCAATATTGTAATTATCATTGGAAATACCTTTTTGGGGATGTTATTTTGTTGATGAAATATGATATATTAAATAAATATTCAAATTTGAAAACCATAACATATGTTATTAGATAGTTTTTTACACTATATGAAAATTGAGAAAAATAGGTATTTTTTATATGTTTTTAATTTGAAAGTTTATTATATGTACCTCAATACATATATACTTTTAGAAGTCTATAGGATTTTTATTCTCATTGATAGTCCTCAATCTATGATTTGGATGATATTTAAACACCCCTATCATGAAATATGTCATTAAAAGGTAATATAAAAATTATAACCAGAATATTATTTTTGAAATGTAGTATTTAATTTACTAAAATTTGATAAACATCATCATGTGTGTTATACTTGATTGGTATCCATGCACTGAATCAAAAAAAATCCTTAGAGTATCCTGAATGATTACATTTGAAACCAATACTGTATAAAAAGGAATAAATAATGAAAGTTATGAAAATATATTTTATATGATTAAATTGAATAGATTTTCACTATAATCATGGAGATTACGAAGAGCTAGTCATCTATAGTTTTTTTTCAATCATTGTAGTTATTTTATAAACTATTATTGAATATTCCTTTTCTTATAATGATATTTTTTTTATATAGGTAATGTGACAACTACTGAGACCAAATTTTTTTCATAGGTGTTTACCCTAAAATATTACTAATATATATACATGAAAAAAATAATAAAAATAGTATTTAACTATTTCTAACATAGTAGACCAGTTTTTGGAAAAACAAATTATGAAAAAACACATCATATATTATATAATATACCCCTATTACCTTTTTTAAGTTGTTTCTTGTGTAAAATATTTCCTTGTATATTATAAAATGTACACCTCACAACAATGTTATGTGTGAGTACTAATAGGTATATATCACAATTATTTTCACCCTATATAAAGTTAGTACATGAAAGGTATTAGTGTCTACCTATTTTAAATTTTATTAAAATAGTAATGAAAAAATGATTACCTTTAGTAAGACAGTCCTTTGAGGGGAATGGAATTCCTAAAATCCATTGGGGTTTTTATGTAGTGTTTTTTGTTGTTTATTATATTTGATGAATTCCCATAAATTTCTCTAAAAACTCAAACTGATATTTTTTTCATCGAGATTATTTTTTTGTGTTTTCATCTCATCCATTTTCCTATCTTTATCCCCATGTGGATTTCTTTTAAAAAAATGTGTGAGGTGACACTCCAAAACCGTTACCTTTAACATAACCATATTTTTATGGATTCTTCAAGGATAATAAAAATTTTCATTCATTGAGTAAAGACAATAATGATTCATGTATCTAAAAAGACAAAACATATAGTAAAATAAGTAATCACTTTTATAAAATACCTGTTTAAATAGAATAAATTTTTATTATGACATAATTACACATGCTTACCATAACTTTTTGGTAATTTCATATAGTAGTATTCTATATTTATTTACAATAACATCCTTCTATAGCAGATGATATAATATTTACATGGATTTTGTTTTTAATTTGTCAATATTTATATAAATAATGGGAGATAATTACATTTTTGTTTCATGGAACATAAAATTATTACTATAGATTTAAAATACATTCCATTTTTTTCAAGTGAATCACACCCCATTCTTTCTTTATGGTAGGGGTAGGTTGGTCATGTTACATTCTACATATTTTTAACACTCATTTTTTATTTCATAAATTAATAATTCCTAATCAAATTGATTCATACACATATTATTAAGTAATGTTTTAGCAATCATAATGTACCTGAAATGATGCCTCCTTTTGACAACCAATAAATTCATTCCATGTTTCTTGGTTTATCATGTGTTCCAACATCTATAATGGGTATGGGTTTACTTTACCTTTAGAATCTTAGAGATGTGGCTTCTTATGAATTGTTTGAAATACTTTATGATCATTTCTAGTGATTATTAATAAATATTTAATTAATTGGTAATCTTGTATAAATTCAATCTGTAAGGGATTATTTAGGGTAAATAATCATTTCATATTTTTTTAGAAAATTAAATAATTTATATCATAATGTTACCCTAACATCTTCACACTTTAGGGACTTAAATGAAAGAACAACATTTTTTCATATATCAACATCAAGTTGCACATACATTTGATTGGAGTTTCCAAATTAACTAATGAATATGGAATTTTAGGGGGTAATAAGATAGTTATGTGCATTCTATCTTACATTTAATTTGATGCCTTTACTCCCCACCTTGATAATTTTTGTTAACATCAATGTGTAATGATGCTCCTTCATTTTTATAAGATATAAGGTTTTCACCATATACAATTTCCTCATAATAAAAATCATCAATATAACATTCCACATGATTGGTATCATCATTATGTTGAGAAACATGTTTTTTTGCATTGGGAATTTAATCATGTTGAGGCACATGTAATTCCTTAGTATTTTGATCATAGGCATGTGTAGAAATCATTATTTTTAGAATTTTTTGAATGTTTAACTTATATTACAAAAATATATCAATTAATATTTAATAGTACTAAGTAACATGATATATATTAAAAAAATATATAACTTGTTTATTGAACTGTCTTTTTCCCTTTAAGGGATAAAAGCCTGAATGCCCGGATGTAATTTATTCTTTTATTAATTTTAATAATCAAATTTTATATATTGAGGGGGAATATTTACATATTCTATATACCCATAGAGACTAAGCCTTAATAAATGGACATTTAATGCCCTAATAACAAATTCCCAATAGAAATTGCCACCTAATTGATGAAATGTTTTCTCCAAAACAACTGACCTGCAATACTACTCAGTAGGCAGTCCAAATGCATGGATATATGGATCTGGTGCTTATGGAAAATACATACCCCATAATTAATACCAGAACACATCTTAATTTGGGATACTATAAAATGATTTTAATGTACTAATGAGAGGTCTATCCTTAATTAAAATTAAACATGACCCTTTAGTGGTTTAGGTCGATACCAGTAAATTTTATCACTATAACTTTGTAAGATATAGAATATAAAATAATTGTACTACCTATGATTCCATTATGAATGTTTCATCCTTTTAGCCATCCTTATTGGAATAAATATTAGCAATCCCAACTAATAAATTTTAATTACACTCCTGTTATCAACCAACATTCATTGAAAAATAAACACTTGTAATATTGTATAATCAAACTCACATATTTTTTTAATTGTGCAAAATTATGACATGTTAACATAATTTATATTTCAATCCGTGATACCAGATATATGCAGCATTTCATCCATAAGTGTGACTCTACTATTTTTCATAGTACGGTGATCATCATGTCCCTTCATATATAATGTATATCCACAAATTACATACCAATATAAGACAAAAAATTCACACTTAGTCTTTTGGATAGACATTGAATTCGTTCTAAAATTGAATTCAAAATTTTTGATGAATCCATAAAAATATGCAATTACAACCATAATATACATTATCAATTAGGTGTATTAGATATATATAGATTTCATCCCATGATTAATTCAAATTTATTTATTGTTAATTTTTGGGTTTTAACTTATAGTGCATCCTCTAAACTGTATCATAAAACATAAAGGTGATCCTTATCTTGATCTATAATAGTAATTTTGAAAAATTATATTCTATAAATTCCTTCACTTACAAGTCACCCAATGTGACAATATTTTTTTTGAACAATCCAACCCACATAGGACATATATTTGGTATATAATACAATGGATTCTTCAACAATATATCGCTCTAAAATACAAACTTTTGTTTGACTCCAATTTTTGACACACACTTTCAAAATATTCATATATATTAAATGGGGTATAGTCATTTATAATTAATAGGACCTCATTAACCAATCTCTCTAAATAATTGACCCATATTATCAAATAATGATAGTCATAAGAACATATCCAATTCACATAACATGGTAGTAATTTTAATTTCCAATGTTGGAAATTTCACCGGTTCTATAACTTTATTACATATAGCTTAAAAAATAATTATATCATTTATAAAGTTTGATTTAAATTATTATTAAAATTTAAACATTAATATATAATCATTTGATCACGCATCAAAACATGTCAATTATGTGTTTTAAGACCTTTATGTTTTAATCAAACATTGACATGATGTTCTTGATATTTGATGAATACACCTCCATAACCTTTACAACTTTTAGGAAATTGAAAAACATATATATCACAAGTATTGAAAGTGTATGAATTTAGAGGAACAAAAGTCAGTACTTCACCATTTGCAGGAATCATCTCTTTTCATATCCTCATGTCAATCATGTCTAAGCTAGATTTAATATCATTATTTATTTTTATGGGTGAATTTAGTAAGTTTTCAATAACAAAATCAAATACATTTTTTCCATAATCATTACATCATGAGAATATATAGCATAAATACAAATCCAATATGGATATTCAAAAAAATTGACCTCATTTTCCAACTGGGTTTCATAAATTTTCTAAAAGAATATTTACAAAAAGTGGTGTTTATATATTTTATTTTCTAAAATAGTTGGTCACCTATTGATGAAAAAACTATTAAAAATTTATATTAAGTTCCCTAGAATGACGTTATCTAAGATTTTGAATTATGTTATCAGGGTAGAAATATGTGATTTCCTCAAAACACGCTCTACAATGAATGTTTCTACCTAACTGAGTGTTTATATTGTTCAAAAATGGGACACCCTTGAGTTCTAGTAATTATATATCCTTAAAAAATTCATAAGTATTAAAGTCATTTATCATTCCAAATAACATTTCTATCAATGTGAAATATTATTTTCTATAAGCATCATACATTGAAACACCTCACTCACATAGTAATTTCAAATATTCAATCAATGAATCTGAATAAACCTCAAGATCATTACGCCCATTTTTTCCCTAATTTAGGTAGATACAATATAATGTACATTCATTTTATGCATAACCACCGTGGAATGTTATAATTAACTAACATATCTATCCATTTAATATATGTGATAATTTGTAATACAAAAATATTTATCCCATATGTAGATAGAAAAATATGATGTTTTCTCAGATGACTTCCACATTCAGGAGACACAGGATCTATTTTCTTCCAATGAGGAAAGTATAGTGTAAAAATATTTCCAAACTTCATTTGTTGTATCTATGTGATATTTAAATGTTCTTACAGTCTTTTCACTTCCATATAGGTACCTAAACTTGAGAATGATCTGATAATACCTTATAGATTTTTAAGGACATGATTCATATTTCTTATATTGGGATGCCTCACACGTTGTGAATTTTCTTAAGTGAATCACGGTCCTGGTGAAATAGTATATAGTCATTTGAAATTTATGTATTATTTTAGAGATCAAACCCATTGAATTTTTAATGTTTTAGCATATTGTTTTTTGTAATGAAGATCATTATCTTCTATTATCATATCATTCAATTGATAAAGTAGTGAATTAAAGTTGGTTTCACTCCATTCATTTCAATATTTTACATTATTTAGATTCAGAACAGTTGAAAATGATATTTATTTTGTACAACCATTATTCAATAGAATACTTTTTCAACATTTGTTCTTTTCAAATATTTTCAGACAATGATGAATTTTATCTTCAACTATCGTTTTTATTTACTCAATATGATCTTCATCATCATCCACACCTGTTATAATATCCTTGACATGATCTTCCTAATTTTTCACACGTTTATTCGTATTAGATGAACCATAAAATGAATTATTACAAAATTCACTATATTTATTCCGTTCTTCCATATATTTAGTCCAACATTTATAACTTCAGTATATTCTGTGAGAGATCAAGCATTTTTCAAACCATTATACTAATTAGTCTTGCATATAATCATCGTAAACATAGAATATGGATTTGAGATGGGTCATATGCATAATCATTTAAAAACATGGTGAACTATATCACCCTATAGTCATACTCTTTTATCATACGACTAGATTCCATCCATTTTTTGTTCATATCCTTCCTATTTGATTCAATGGTATTGATATTTAAAAAAATACATCGAAAGTATGATCAGGGTGGTGTGTGTCTTGATCTTGGTGAAAATGGGCCTCTTCATGGTGAATAGATTTATAAATGGTTTTTCTGATAATTCCTTCTATTGTTGAGGCTCTCCTTGCTGGAGGTGACATTACTGGGTATAACAGTGATGTTGATTAGCTAAGGGAACTGGATGTAGCTAATATTGAACCTGTTGTTGAAAACAAATCCCTAAATGATTGGGATCAAATATATTTCTTCATGTTCAAAGATGTGGAGTTATACATGATTCAAAAGAAATGGTAAATCATGCATGTAGTTTCTAATCAATAAGTCATTGTTGAGCGAATCGATTTGGGTCACCATTAATTTATTTCCCGTTTGATTCTTTAGAAAGGTTTGAAATGTGTGAAAATGGATGATTTAGTCTCTCACCTCTTGGGTCTATGGGGTTTTACATATTGAAGGTATTTATCAATGGAAAGAGGCGTTATTCACTTTATTTTACCTTTGTATGGGCTCAAAATGTGATCATGGGGATTTGGATCAGTCTATTTTAAGACGGTGTTGTTTTATATATAGAAATGGGATCGAAATTTTGACCCTCTACATGCGAGGAACACTTTAATGGAGGTATGGGTTCATATCTATGGGATTAACTAGATTCTCTAGCATCCTATAATTCTCTATGATGTTTTTATGAATATAGATGTTCCCATCAAGATGGACTATGAAAGGAAAATTTTATGGTTGGGTCACTACAATCTCTTGCTAATTGAGGTAGATTTAAGATCTATGTTGGTTAAAAAAGTTCTACTATCTAATCATTGTAATTAGTGTCGATTGAATATTGATTATGAAAAAATACCAAAATTCTTGGTGGTATATATATCCATTGGACATGGCCCACAAAATTGTATGAGCTATGTAGTCTTATCCTCATTATTTTTCCATGGGCATAAAGAATCATATTTTGATAATAAAAATATTTCATGATAGGGAGGTAGTATTTTTGGAGAATTTTCTATTGTGGAAGGTGCAGATACACCTTCTTCATTAATAATGGAACCCATTTCCTTTTCTATGGATGTGCCAAGGGGATCGTTCCCATGAAATGTATGAAGCACTGTAGTGTGTTCTAAAAGAAATGGTGATGGAAAACTCAATTAGTCTTCTATTGAAGATTGTGTGGGGATGACCTTTTATAAATGGGATAATATAACAAATGAAAGAGATATATAGGAACATGGTAGAGATACTATTGTTGTGTCTAGAACTACAGAATATTTTGATTGTCAGATTGTTGTGCAGGATGATGTTGATAGGGAGATGCGTAATGAAAAAGATATGGTCAAGGGGAATTTGACTGATATGCTAGACCATGCTCTATTTATCATGCATAAGATTAATTTCCTCATACCAAAGGAAAACATTAGTATTGAATGATGAGATTTATCATCTGGTCACCTATAAGAAATCCAGTTCTCAACCCCCTCTTGAACTACCTCTCTAAAGTGAGGCCTCAATTATTCTTAAATGTAGGAAAAGGGAAGAGATAAATGATCAATCTGGTCAGATAGTTTATATGACTGATTCTAATACCCAAAAGATTCAACAATAAGAAATAATTTCAACAAGGATAATGATTATTATCTTGAAAATGTACTAGAAAATCATGTTATTGGTGGTCTAGTGGAAGGTAAGTCGAAAACTAGGGAGGATGTCACTATCCCAATGGACTATATCCCCAGTAAAGTTATAATTTATTTCATTAATACCTTAAATATATCTATTAGTAGGGAAGTCTTCCATGATTAATTAAGTAATATCCTTTAGAAATTACATGTTGTATGATGTTTAGGTATTGAGAATTTCATCCAAGATGGTTCTAGTTTGATCCTTGGAGACATTGAGCCTCATCATGAGTAAGAGGAATCATCATATACATACAATCATGATGACTCTTCATAAGAGCCTATACGATGCAAGAGATGTGGACATTTGATAGATCAGGGATACATAAAATAAAGTAATTGGTGAAAGATATTTTGTTTTGGTAGCATAGTTTGCAATATTTTTTCCATTATTGCTTCATTCTATCTGCTTGTGGACATTATATTTTAATAATAAATTTTTTGGGGCCATGGGTTTTTTTTTCATGGTTTGCATTATTTCTATTCTGAGCTTAGAACCATAAATGGTATTCCTTATATATAAACACATATAGACATCAAATTTGACATAAACTGTCATTGTGTCAACAACGTATTAATACATGTTGTTTTCCCTTTTGGAAGATTAAAATATCAATTGAAAAATAATAGTCATATTATACTACTAAAGTTGAAATAATATGAACATTTGAATGTTATTTGTGATGATTCCTAACAAGTTATCATTTAACACAAGGGTAATGGGAAAAGAAAAATACTTTGGTTGATGAAGGGTTATATGCTCCCAAAAAGTTATAATAAGTATTGGAACATACTTTAACAGCGATTTATGCTGGATGAATGTATTATTCTATGATAATAAGAGTGGAATGATGTGTATTTAGAATGTTTTGTTGTGGGAAAAATCATTGAAAGAAGGGAATGTGTGATATTTATAAAGTTATAAAGAATCTAATTAAAATTTCATAAATTTGAAAACACAAAGATCAACAATGATCACTCAAAAAATTATCAATGGTTATTAGGTAGAATGAAATTTTCTAGGATAATGATGTTTGTGGTGAGAAACCTGAAAAATTAATATGTGTTAAAAAGATTTTTTATTTCTTGGTAATCGATTTTTGATTAATATAACCATCAAAATAAATTTTTGATGATTGTAATGAATTAAAATTTATATTATACACTACATGTTTTCATCTTAGTCAAGTATGCATCACCTTTTGGATCTAAAAAATTATATACTTCATTTGTGATACATTATAAATTTAAAATTTATTGGTTTCAACATTCATAGGGAACATTATAATTTATAGAATGATCATTGCCTTAAAATAAAATTTCATTGGGTAGTAGACTTCCATATGTCATGATGATGTTATTCAGTAAATATTATTTTAAAAAAACAATAAGAAAATAACATGATCATGAAAGTGAGTATCGAAACCCTAAGGATGAAATTTTTGAAGAAAACAAATAGAACGTTGATGAGACTTGAACAATTAAAAACCGCCAAACAGAAGTATTCAAACACTTTTGAAATCGTGGAAAAAAAGTATCATAAAGAATTAATTGCAACAAACCAAGTTAATCACATACCTCATGGTCTCGTTCATTTATACAAGGTCAAGAAACTATGGTAGGGGAATGGCGGTTGTTTGGTACATTATGAGTGAAGAACTAAAAATTCAGAAACATTAACAGATTGTCTTAAGAGGAGTAAAAATAATCACATATCTTAGGTTATGAAATTGTTGATTCATCTGAGAAGTTAGATGGGTGGGGTGGCCAATGTTGATTTCCTTAAGAGCTTGAACGACATGAAGGAGTCAAGTTCCATTAAGGTTGAATTTATAAGATCTAAAAGTGTTTTATTAGTTCCCTCCAAAAAATTGTTATATACAGGCTATACAAGTGCGAAAATAATACGAGTATATAATACTAATATTAATCAACTCTAGAACATTAACACTGATAAATATGGTTTTTATCGGTGCTTTTTATTTAGCACTGATAAAATCTATATTTCTCAACACGTTTTTAAGAATCCATAAAAATTGTTTAAAATAATATACAAAACAATTAACAAATTTATATTAAAAATATATAAATTATAAAAAAAGTAAAAAATAATTAACATTATTAATGACATGTGATCGTAAATGCATAAATGCTAAAAATGAGTGAAATTGAATAATTATATATGAATAGATTTAAAAAATATTTACAAAATATATAAGTTTTATTAATTATATAAATTATTAAAAAAATGAATATATATCAAAATGAAGATGGATACATTCAAAATGTTTACAATTCAACCATAATAAAATCATAAAATTTCAATGAATTAATATGTATAAAAAATATTAAAAATGAATAAATTATAAAAAAGTAAATATTAATTAACATTATAAGTGAATAAATAATCTTAATTTAATGAATGTTGATAAAAGAGTGATATTAAATAAATAAAAAATAAATAGATTTCAAAAATGTTAAACATGAATAAATTTTACTAATTATAGAGTTTCTTAAAAATGATTATATGTTTAAGTGAAAATGAATACATTTTATTTATATAAATTATAAGCACTGTATTAAAAATATTAAATGGTAATGAATAAACATGTATAAATAAATATTAAAAATAGAAAACATTGTAGATAATATTAAACATATAAATAAATTAATTATTTTAATTTCAGACATATTAAAATTCATAAAACTAAGTGAAAAAAATGAAAAAATATTATTCATATATATTAAAAACATATTGAAAATATTAAAACATTTTAAATAAATATGTAACATAAATATAATAAATTGATTAAATTCAAAAAAATAAAAATATTAATAAATATAAAAAATGAATAAATAATATTAACTATAAGTATATTAAAAATGAATAAATAAATTTTTTTAGATAAAAAAATATTTAATATAATGAATTCATAAGATTAATTACATGAATTGTAGACACATACAAAAATGATGTAAATATTCAAAACTGATCTTAAATAAAATAATTATATAAATTTTATATATTTTAAAAAAAATACAATTTAATAAATTAAAATGAATGAATATTAATCATATAAATTTAAAACATTATAAGAATTCTAAAACATAATAAATAATTAGGTAAAAATTATAAGATTAATTACATAAATTGTAAACACACACAAACATGAAAAAAATTATAAAGGCATTTATATAAATAAATTATATAAATTTCCTAGAATTTACAAATATGATAACTTAATAAACAAAATTGACTAAATATTAAACATATAAATTAAAACCAAATAATGAATAATAAAACTTATCAAATAATTTTTTATAAATAACTATAAAAAAAGAATAAATTCCAAAAATATTTAAAAACAATAAATATTAACAAGGAAAAATTTTATTAAATGAAAGATTTTTAAAATTGAATTGAAAAAATTGAATAAATTACAGAAAAAATAATAAAAACAATATTTGTAACATTAATTACGTGAATTACAGACACATAAAAAATGAATAAATACCAATAAATAAATATTCTTAATTATATAAACAAAAAAGTTATTAAAAATGATATATATTGACTATACAAAAATAAAAATAATTATATTATGCTATGTAAAATACAAATTCATACATTCAAAATTGATAAATTAAAATAAATATGATTAAAGGATTTGATTGATTAGGTAAAAAATGGGGAAATTAGTTATATAATATTTACTTTTCATATATTAATAAATGAATTTAATATAATAAAATAATTGACAACATGTATAATTAATGATTCAATTAAAAACATGTTGAAAATGTGAATACTTAGTACATAAATATGTATAAATTTTAAAAAATGAATAAATTCCAAAAAAATATTAAAATTGATTAATATCCAAATTGAAAAAAAATAAATGAAATTATGTAAAAAAATAATAAATAAAATCAAATAAATTAAAAAATATATTTAAAAAAGTAATTTATAATCTTAATACCATCAATTGCAAAAACATAAATATATGTACACATACACATACATACAATTACATATATGTGCATGCACATATATTAACATACATATGTATACACACACACACACACACTCATATATACGCATAGACAAACATGTACACACACACACACATACACATACACGTACACATACACATACACATACACATACACATACACATACACAAATTGAAACACACACGCATAGAGACATACACATAGCCATGCATATGTACAAATACATGCACATGCATGTACACATATACATACAGATACACAAATGCACAAACCCATACACATACACATACATATACAAATAGATACACATACTTTTATGTATAGACATACATAAAATTACATGAACAAACATTCTCATACTCATACATATACACATATGCATACATGCACATACAACATAAATCTACAACACATACATATACTAATACACACATACAAATGCATGAGCATATATGGCCACATACATAAACAAACACACACACAAATATGAATACACAGACACAGACACACACACACACACACATGAACAGACACATACACATACACATACAAATATAGATACACATACACATTCACGTACCCATACACATACACATACACATACACATACACATACACTTACACGTACACCTACACATACACCTACACATACACCTACCCATACACATACACATACACATACACATACACGTACACATACACAGAATCCTACACATACACCTACACATTCACGTACCCATACACATACACATACACATACATATACACGTACACGTACAAAGACACATACACATACACATACACATACACATACACATACACATACACATACACATACACATACACATACACATACACATACACATACACATACACATACACATACACATACACATACACATAAACATACACATACACATACACGTCACATACAAATACACATATACATACACATACACATACACATACAACTACACATACACGTACACATACACATACACATACACATACACATACACATACACACATTCCTTTGAACACATACGTTCAGATACAAGTACACATAGATATACATACATATACAAATAGATACACATAAATATGCATGTTCATACAAATACACATACAAATGAATACATAAATCTATACACACGTACACGTACACACATTTATACACATACACATACATAGAATATGACATACATGTGTGCATAAATACACATACATATTCATACATACACATAACATGTAAACATATATATGTTACATAAATATTATTCCATTATTTGTAGTTATTCCATACTATATAATTATCATGAACCTATGAAAATGCATCATTTCGCATTTTTTATTTAAATGGTTTCAAAGGGTTTAATGACTTGGCATAGAACTATGTCACATGAAAGGTGGTTATTAAAATTTCAAATGAATTTTTAATGTTAATTAATAATTTAAAGTAGTTTTTGACACTAGTTTTTTCTATAAAATGTGTGTGTGTTTTATAGGCATGTTTTAGGAATTTAATATAGTTAACCATTAATTTTTTTTATAAATGGTTTTGATACCATGAGTCTAATAGTGTCATGAAATATTTTCAGAATTTTAATGTTTTTTCTTGAAAACGAGAGTTTGACACTAGTTGAATTCCATTAAAGATGGGTTTCTTTTCTTCAAAAGTGATTTTATAGAAATAGTTAGATTTCTAAAATGGTATTCAATGTGCAGTTTGATATAATATTTTGAAAGAGAATTTATGATGTACTTTTCTTAATGATTGTATGATATTTCAATTGCTTCTATTTTACATAATACAATCCCTGATTAATTTCATTTTTTTACTTTTACTATTTTAGTACTTATTTTCCACTTCGTAAAACTACTAGGGTTGTGTTTTTTCTCTTTAATTTACCTATATTACTAGTTAATAATACATAGGTGTATTTTTTTTTAAAAAATAGTCTATTTTGATATGTATAGATAAAATCCAGATTACATTACCAAGGAACATACCTTCGTATGCTTGGGGTTTGGAAGAGTTTTTAGATTTTTCAAAATCTAATAAATCCGTTTATGGGATAATTGGATGTACATTTCCTACATAAAATTTTTGAATATGGTTGAAGGTACATGATGTTTCTGTACACATGATATTGAATCAATTCCCTGCATTATATTTTTGTTGGATTTTTCACAAAGAATAGAATATTGCATAAAGTTTGGTCACTAATGTCAATTAATAGAATGAGATCCCATCTTCATTGGGGTGTTACATTCTCCCCTCCTTCAATAAGCTGAATTATTTAAATTTGAAATTATTCACTGAAAATAAATGGTTAAAAATAAAAATAATACCTTTGTGGAAAACCCACATTAGAAATTGGGTTAATAAAATTTAGTCTTAATAAGAGGGAAAGGGAAATGAAGAAGTCGCCACAAAAATTATGATCTCGATTAAGAGAACATTGGTGGAAATTAGAGACACATAATTTGAGGTAAAACATAAATATTTATATTGAGAGATTGAGGTCATCAATCACAAACACGTGTAAAATTGAGGGCTTCAAAGCCATCAATCTTAGATGATGTAAAATATCATCAGTTCAAAAAAACATAGGGTATTAGGATAACAGATTTTTGGTTTTAATATCCCTTCCCAAAATTTTATGAAATAATTTATTCATATAATAAGAGAAATATATATATATATATATATATATATACTTGACAAGTATAGTTTCATCCTTCAACAAATTCCTACCACAAACTCATATTTCACTAAAAAGATAATAGAATTCAAAAATATTTTATTTATCCTAATCGTATAGGGTTCCAAAAAAATAAACATAAAATTTATCTATTAGAAAATTTAAAAAAATAAATTATACCAACTAGGATATCATATATGCCAGTGGTTGGTGATGCACCCGTGTCAGCCTTCAGTTGTGGGTTCAAGTCTCGTGGCCTTTCTGGATGCGACAAGATTTCACATATCCTATGGGTTGTCCTTTTTATGAAAATCCAAAAATAACCTCAAGAAATGATTTAACATTAACAATAGTATACAATTCCAAACTTAATCAATTACAACCTTTATACTTTTACAAAATACTTCTGTCCAAACTCACAGCCCAAAATAGATAGGGAAGGTAAACCCAATAATGTTTCTTTTTCCATGTAATAACATGTAAATACCTTCATCATGTATTCTTTTAAAACACCGTAATACCCAGAATTACCTTAAACATTATTGATTACATTCATGCTTATTTATTATTTATAGAATATGGGATATACTCCTTCTATCCAAAAATGTTGTATACTCCAACAATGATAGAATATACAAATCATTAATTAGTTTAAAGGTAGTCAAGAATATCCAATATAATTTATCCAAATCAATCATATATTATTCAAAAATAACTACCTCGGTATCAGCACCATATTATGCTTTATCTTTCTCTCAGCCATATATTTTCTAAAAAAATTAACCTCCTATTGAGTCATTTTTCTTGGTTCTACACAACCTCAAGTCCCTTATAAAATTGTACTAAATTACCATCCTTATATACTCTATAATTCTTATAACATGTACATCATTAATACAATACTCAAATGACAAAATACATTAGTCAAAAAATAACACTAATCATTCATCTTCATCTTTGGTAGTATCATAACTTGATTATTATACTATATCAGAATTTGGGGTATACTCTGATGATTTGGACATTGATTCACATAGTGTCCCAACTCCTTACAAATGAATCATTGTACATTTGAAACATGTTTATTACCATCGAAATCACGTACTTGGTGTCATGTTTCTTCACATTTATAACAAACTCACATTCCCTTCAAACATTTACCAAGGCGATTATTTCCACAGTTATCACTTATGGGAAAAATTTTCTTTCCCCTCTCCCTTTATCCATCTTTCTCTCTTCCATATTTTTCTTCACTTCCTTACATTCTAATAAATAAGACTCAGAAAATTATTTACTGATCTTATTAACACATGATAATACTTATTCAAATGTTGAGAATACATGGGAGACTATTTCCCTTTCAAATGTTGGCTTAATACCATGAAGTATATTATCCTTCTTAATTTTTCGATCATGCATATTGCTGGAATTCTCATTTGTTCTACTAGGTGCCATTTATAAACAATTAAATACACTAGGATAGTTTATGAATCGTAATTCATAATTCAGAACCTGTAAATTGAAAAGATTATTCATATAATCTAAAATCATAAAAAAAATTTCTTTGAGGAATTATTTACAATTAAATCCTTAATAATGGATTGTAATGAAAATTTGAATTATCTTAAGCATATCCCTTAGGATTGTCATTAACAAGAGTGAAGCAAGGCCCATTGTTGTGTACCAGGATACCTCAGGTCAAGCCCGAAATTCCTTGTTAGAGTTTTCACTCCTAGGTATATCTTTTTCGGAGCCACCTCTACCAGATCATATTCAGAAAGGGATTTATTTCTTGGATAATACTCAAAATCTCTACACTACCAAAATTCAAGGATATTCTTATATACTAATCCTCAATGTCTATTTATGGTAATGTTCTATAATCATAATCCTTCTAAATCTAGTTTCCTAGGTTTGTACTAAACATTCTCTGGTACCAACTACAACACCTCGACCCCAGAAGCCCAAAGTCGGTACATTATTACATAACATCGGCCTGATCACAAGGGATCAAATCCCGAAAGACGGATCCATTTTGTAGCCTTGGAAGTACTAGATACTAACATAAGTTTTACATTACATTATAAAATGAAAAACAATAACAACATTTTCTCCTTTTACCACATTCATTTCCCTTAGACAATCCATGTTGGTTAGTCCTAATATACTCCTTCACATCTTGGGAAAAATAAAACATAGAAAGGGGTGATCTCAAATGCTCAGTAAGGATAAAAATAAAGTGTAAACTTTCATAAAAAATCATAATAATTTAATTCAATGTATAAGAGTAAAAAATAATCCTTTTAAACATAATGTTCTGCATAATATGGAACATATAAAACAAATAATTTCATTTACTTATTCAAATGTATATTTTACTAGTCAAATAATCAAATGAAATATTAATAGCCAATTTCATAATGATGGAATGTAGAATTCCAGACTTCATAACCACATGGTAAAGGCCTTGTGACAATACTAGAAAAACAATTCTGTTAAGTCCTTGTCCCAAGACACTAGTTTGTCTCATGAGACCTACTGATTCATTGAGGAGTTATATCAGGCTCCACCTATCACTTACTATGTCCAATGCATTCCTCAGATGAAAATGTTTAAACATAACATAAACATTCGTATTAAAATTGGCATAATAAATGTCAATACATTATCTATAAACCATGAATGGTATAAAAATAACACATCTACATTCAATCATATTGCAAAACCTTCAATACAATATAGAATATTTGTATCATAATAAATCAACCTTTATCAAGAATAATATCCCGTAAAGGATGTTGACATAGTTGGAAATGATCAGTATAAATATTTGAGAGAAATATCCCTTCTCCATGAAATCATTTAAAAGTCACATAATTTAAAAACGAAGTAATTAAAAATATATTTTTGAATATAAGTGTCCCATACCACTTTGAAACTTTTGAAAATAATTAAAATTTTAAAACATTCATGTCCATATAAAGAAATCATTAAAACCATTTTGAAAACAAGGACATTAATGAGAAAGGTTTAGAAGATTACATCTTCAAAAAAAATTAAAATTATGTTTTGGTAAAAAAATTCCCCTAAAAATATTCCCTTTGAAAAAAATTTTATGAAACATATACATGGATAATAAATATGTCATAATATATACTTACGTAAAAACAACCTCGGATAATAAAGTGATTGTGGAGTTAACCCGTACCTTTTACATTTCCATCAACAAGGGTACATTAACCTACTGTATAATAGTTATAACATTGTTGTTAAAATATAAAATAACTCCATATATAAATATTATATCATATATGATCTACAAATATTTCTTTGTTACTGATATTTTAGTAGTATCATCGTTTCAGGTGTAAACTGATCTGTTTTACTTTGTATGCTTGGTTATGTAAGACATGTATTTTACGGATAGGATGTATTTGATTCATATCCAAAATGATATTATGTTATTAAAAATTATTTTAATCATAAAATGAAAATTTTTCTTGAATTATTATGTTGGGGAATTAATCTCATCGTGTTCGTGGAGACGGTAATCCGTACGCATGCACGAGTGACAATATAAATATATTGATGGTGAAATCGTTTGTAATTGGATAGTATATAATATATAAAGAGTAATTAACATGTTATATTTATTATTTACATTAGTTATAATCATTATTATACCCATCCAAATAATGAAGAGTTTCAATAACAATCTACACCATGACGTAGAGATGGTAAGTCATACGTATGCATGTATAGTGACTTTGTCATTTGTAGGATGGATAGAATAAAGAATGTGGTTGTACCATATTTATAATAACATAAAAGTATTTTGTAGGTACTGGAGTTATTATTTGGGTAGGGAAATGACAAATAAAGGGTAAGTGGAAGAAGAAAAGAACTTGAAAGAGGGTGGTGAAATTATTACCTTTTCTTTGGGTTTTTCTTATTGAGTTGATCAAAAGAGCTCCATAGGATGGATTTATGATAAAAGTACAGACTGTAGGTTTATGTGAGGGAATTTGGGAGGATATTTGTGATGTTTTTGGCTGAAAAAATGGCTTTGTAGATGTGACTTTGAGAGAAGGGGAAGTTCCCTTTTATAAGACGGGAGAGGGTCACTTTAGGAAAATTTTAAAATATTATTTTATTATAATATCACTTTCGGTTTCTAATATATCCAAATTAATTCATATAAAATATAAAGTGGGGATGGGTAGAAATAATCTCAACAAATAGGTTTTAGACAAGTTTAGGTCACCATATTAACCATATCTTTTAGATTTAACTCTATGTTAAAAGGTTTAACTTTAATAATGTCCACATATATTATTATAATAAATGGGTAATAAACATCTGATAAAATGGAAAGAGAACCAAAAATGGTTCATTAATGACATATTAAATATTATATAAGTCTTTTGGCCAAACCTTATTTTTTTATGAATATTATATCATTTAATAATATAATATTTGTTTTAAAAAGAAATTTATGTTGATTTTGACGCTATTTAGTATTTGGTTTTTCTGAAAGTCATCACAACTTGATTACTTCAAAAAAATTACATTAAATCAACCCTAAAATTTCATATTCATCTATAAAATTCATTTATGGAATCAAAATATTCAAATTATATTTATTTAAATATTTATAATATCAATTATTTTAATATTCCACTAAGAAGTTAATTATTGCATCATCATTATGTCATAAATAATTTTAATTATTTAATGTCTAAAAATTATAAATAAAATACCATTGTTTAGGAAATATTTATATATTACTAATTAATATCTATATTACATTTTATCTTTTTTATAACCCTATATTAAAAATGGTTTATATAATAAACATTGAATTTAACACTTTTAACTCTTCTTTAAATAAAATAATAATAAATTTCTTAATCTATTCCACATGGACCTAAAGGATCATATTTTCTTTATAATGTTATTTTTAGTCGAATTACACTTATACAATAGAATTATGACATGTGTTAGGGTAATTATAATATCATTTTTTTCTCTAATTACCCTATTTACTTTTAACCGTTGTAAATAAAAGTCAAAAGTTACTATTCATAAAAAAATTATTTTTATCTTATTGAATCACATTTAACATACTGATGTCAACCATGTCACTTGAATTTTCTAAATTCAACTCAGATAAGTGGTAAAAATATTTTTTATTCAACTTTGTTAATGTTCCTAGAAGTTGGGTAAAAGACGTTAAAAAATTCAATAAAATTTTATACATAAAATTTCATTATTAAATGACTCCAATTGGTTATATTGAACTAATATAGGTATTATATATCTACTTTTAATTTAAATAAATTTAAATAAAATAAATAATTATTTAAATAAATAGTCTATTTTAAACAAAAATACAGTGTTTTCACTATTCATCAAAAAAATTGAAACATTTTTCGAAAAAATACAAAATATTCACTCAAAGATAATTTTGACATTTTGATTAAAAAATAAAGTCTATTTCACAAAATTCTAAAAATAGAAGTTGCATTTATTAATTTAACCTTAATTCCCACTCTCAAAACCAAAAAAACGATTTTAAAAAAAATAAAAACTATCAAATGATTGACATGCGTTTATATCAAATTTAAATGTAAAATTACTTATAATTACATAAATTGTATCAAATGAAAAAATATAATATTATTATACTTCATAACCACTCAAATGTATAATTTAACACTATAAATTATTTTTACGAAAAAAAGTTGTTTTCAATTAAAATGTAGCATCTTTCACTATTCATCCAAATATGAAAGTTATCTGAAAAACACCAAAAAATTATACAAACTAAATTTTTATATCTCATATCTAAATAAAGATTATATTTTTTCAAATTTAATATAAAAGTTTTAGATATTTCAATTAAAAAAATTCACCATTAGTAGGTGGTAGAATTTCATTTTTAAAAAATACTTCCTTTATCTGAAAAATTGAAATTTTTCTTATATTATGTCTAAGAAACAAATAATTTGGGTTTTTAAATTATATAGAGTTTATAAGATTCAAAATTCAGTTAATAATATTAATAATAGCTTTTTTAACAACTAGTATGGTAAGTTGTTGTGCCCTCAAACTTGGTGTTGCATGTATCACAAGCTATTCAATTACATTAATGAGATAAAGTACTATGAAATATTGGGGTGTTACATTTATTTCAAAATACTTTTTATAAATACAATGAAGGATAAAAATTTATTTAATAAATAAAATTAATAATGTTAAAAAATTTGAAAACATTTTTTAGAAAACATGGTTTTGGAAGAAAGTCGGTTATCAACTAAAGGAAAAAATCTATATGGCTTTATCTGATAAACATTATATTGAAATATTGATTACATAGAGAGTGTAAAATGAATAGGTAAAATGTATTCCCATTACATAACTAGAGGATAAAAAAGTTAATTACTTTCTTGGGAGATGTATCATGGGATTTCTTCATCTAAAACACAATCATTAACAATCCTCATAAATTATAGATTGTTACATAAAATATTTAGCAATTTGGTAACTATAAATTGTAATCAACATGAAGGAATAACATTAAATAAAACCTAAAATATCATGTGATTAATCAAATTCAAGAAATTATAGGTCAAAGGGTATTTATATGTATTGGTACCTATTTATTTTAATTCTCAACAATTATTTTTATTATGTTTCTAATGAGCTTACTATTTTATGATAGCATTATATTTTATAAGTAATTTTAATGTAAATTTGGATAAGTGTTGGAATGAGTCATTGTAAGCCAAAACCCACCACCAAAATGTTTTCTTACAAAATATGAGCTTCCATCAAACATGACTCACCACTAGACATGACTTACCGCTAGATTGAGTCACTGTTAGTACAAACTGTCTCACATCTAGTTCAAATGACTCACCGCCAGATTTGATTAATCTCTAGACTTGATTCACCATTAGATCAATTGGATATCCTCTAAAAGGATTCACTTCTATATAGACTCACTACTATATGTGAGTCACCGTTGTAGTTTTCTTTCCACAAAGAGTGTTACCATTAATGTTTTTTCTTGTTTTGAAATAAATGCTTCAACATCTATTTCATTGAATTAAATTAAAATTTATTATACATTAAATTATTATATGTATACATTGAATAAGGATTCAGAGCTTGGTATAAGTATCCATAAGATATTGATAATTATTCCACAATGGGAACTCATTCTGGGAGCACATTATATTTCAGAGGATCCCCTTAATTCATAAAGTGTGTTGTATGGTCTATTTTTTAATGCACATTAACTCCTACAATAGAACTAGTAAATAATAAATATTATCTTATATTTCATTTCTTCTGAATACCCACAATATTTTTGGAGGAGTCCTATTCGTGTCCTATGATTGTTTTTTTACCCATTTATATTTGTGGAAGTGGACGTTGTTCTCAGATAGCCTATACACTGTTGTTTTTATACTCGATCCATGTCTTGGATCCGATTATAGTTATAAAAGTTTCCTGGAAATTAGTGATTTCCACGTGGAGGGTATTAGGTTTTGTCTTGATGCTAAACTCCTTATTTTATTCCACTATATTATTTAGTTTTGTATTCTTCATTCCAAATCTTTAAATTGTTTCCTACATTAATCGGTAAAAAAACCCATAGTTTGATAGTTAGTATTCACCTGTATTTAGGTTAGGATTTTTTAGTAAATTTATTTTAAAATTTAAATTAATTTTCAATATGGTTTTTACTATTAACTAAAAATGTCTTAAGAAATATTTTAAATGAAGAAACTTTTATCAAACTATTGTTTTGTATTAACTAGGGGAATTTATTTCTAATTGGGGTATTTTATTTGAACTTGTTTTTAACATAAAATATATTGGGTTCTAAATTATACCTCCCCCTCTTGAGTTAATAACATTAAAAAACAATATGAAACTAATAAAATAATACCATTTCATAACATAATATATGTTTCATGGAAATAGAATTGATAAAAAAATATCTTACCTTAAGTCTCAACCTCTGTCGAAAATGTAAAACCTCTTATATAATAAAATTAATTTTATTATACATCTATTATATAACCACACATACACATAGATATATATATATATATATAATAAAATATAATAATTACGTATGACTTCTTATTACCTGTTTATTAATAATTCCATGTTAATTTCATGATTCAGACAGTAACTGCTTGGTTTTTGGTGTTGGTGTTGATAAGTTATTTTGGGTCCTCTTACATTGACAATAGTTTGATTATATATATAATTATAAACATGATATAAAATAATATATATTTATTGTATATATATATAAATATATATTTAGACCAATCCATAATATTTAGATATAGAAAATGAAAAACACCATTAATGGAGATTATAGGTCGTACGTAAGCATGGACATTGTTTCAATTTTATTATTGATTAAAAAAAAGGAAAAAATATATTATTATTATAGAATCATTTTATTTCATATATATTATGTATTTTTATTAATCTCATCCTCATTACAATCGACTTAAACCATTAATGAGTCACATCGCTTCGTGATATGATTTTCTTCCATACATATGACAACACTTCTCTTTATCACATATGAATTCTTCATTTATTACATAAGATTACACGTAATACAAAAAATAATATTAAGATGTATTCTTTCTTTGGGAATTAGATACATTACATAACAACTTAAAACATGGAATATGACAACATTATTGAAAGCATCCTTGACATTCTCATATTATTCCATCATAATTTAAACTCCATGGGATAACTTGGGGACATAAATAAGAAAGGGGTGAGTTATAAATCCCAGTAAATGAATAAATAAGAAATAACATAAATAAATTGATACATTTTATACAATATTGATATCAATTAGTAATAAAATGATTTATAATCATAAACATAAATAATAAGACATTATATTGCATGATAACATAATTGCATTATAGGAAATGTGGAAAAAACGTAAAACACCACATCATAAATATTGGTCAAGGATAACTTCCAAGACATCATGATAGATAAATTAACATGATAGGTTAAGTTAACACAGTTCTCTATTACATGAAGTCTCATGGAAAAAAACATTACCCAGTCTATTGGAGCGATGTATAATTTCAGGCGCACCTGCCACTTTCATTTCATTCTCATGGTTAATTATGCCACATAGATCATAAAACATTTAAGCATTAATCATAATATTTTTATTACATGATAAAGGAGTGTGGAATACATACATGTATTTCCCCAATAAATAAATTATAAGTGCATAAATGTGAACACCCTTGACATGAAATGGGTATGGGTATTCACTTCATAATTTTTTGTCCTGGAAAATCATGGTGAAATTTCGGCAACATATTTGCAGCATAAGAATGAACATGGGAGGGATTGATGAGACTTAAAGTAGGATATAATTATTTTAAAAAAATATAAAGTGAGGGGGATATGATTGAACATATCCATACATTATGAAATAATGATAAAAAATTTACGATAAAGAGAATAATTGAATAATGATGAGAAGAAGAAGATCTCTTACCTTGAGATGGTGAATCCAAATGCTTTGGAGGATCTTCTTAAGATATTGGGAGCACCTTGGGAGGTATTTAAAGAGATTATTATTGTTTTATTATGTGATATACTGATTTTTAGTGATGATATTTGCGATATATCATGGGTTTATATAAGAAATGAGTGGGGAATTCGTTATCATTTCCCATATTTAGGTTTTAAACTCTATAATAAAATAAACCAAACAATAAACTATACTATGGATTTTTTCCAATGGATTAAACCATATAAGAGTGATTTTTAATTATATTACTTGGGAATGGTCTTAAATTATTAAAATATTACCCTTACTGATGTGGATGCGAGTCATATCCTTAGAGAAATGGCTTACAAACCATAAAATATATTATACGTTTTGGAGGATCCATAATGGATTTAATAAATTAATAAAATAATATAAAATAATATTATTATAAATTTATTAGATATATTTCTTCTTGTATACCATTTATAGTATTTATTACATTATTTTGGGTCATTCATTGGTCATATTATACACCATTTATTTATATCGTATTTACTTTTTACCCAAAACTTTGACTATCTAAGAAAATTAGGAAAAATTAAACATTGGATAATTTATATGTTATTATTCTAAAAATAATATTCATTTTATCTAAATAAGTTTCTTAATATTTTAATTTTCACTTTTAAAATATGGGTTATCATTTATTGAGAAATACAAGGTTTTTTGAAAATAACAGTTTTCAAACCCTTATAAAAATTACATTTGACGTCATAAAAAATATATGATTATTTATATTTAATAGAAATAATTTAATAATAAATTTTTTATAAAATATTATTTATTTTATGAATCAATTTATTCATCAAAATAAATTTATTAGTTATAATTTAATATTACCGAAAAATACAATTTGTGTTTTATTGCATCAAAATAAAAATCATTAATAAAGTAAAAATAATAAGATGAAAATATATTCATTATTATATATGATATAAATATTCATATTATTAGGATCTACACACATAACCATTTAACACACTAAAAAATGTGATTAAGGTGTGTGATATTGGGACTTTCATGGGGTGGTTCAATATACAGGCTTTGGGTTGTGATATTGATGAGCCTGAAATTAAAATATAAATGATTTCACCATTGATTAAGTTATTGCATATAATATTATAATTGGTAGATAAAAAATCTTAGTGATGATATCTCCCTTGTAATCCCATATAAATGGGCTTTATAGGGTATGATTCTATTGGTTGAGGTCATCACTCCCATTTTCCATGTCTACTGGATTTGTTAAAACCCTATATTTTAAATAATCATATGATCACTATATAATGACTATATTATCAATTGTAATGATTCTTAACCATATTTTATGTCTTATATGAAATAATGAAACCAAATAAGTTCTTGTTTTTCTATATCCACAATATATAATAATTAATTTAAATAAATTTGTAGTTTAATTTTATTTATAACAGTTTGAGTCATTACAATATTCCCCCTTTCAATAATTTCACACTCGAAATTTTCCTTTCACACACAAAAATAGATTAGCTCAATTCTATTTCATCACTTCCCCTGGTTCCCATGACGCTTCTTCAAACATGTGGTTTCTCCATGTCACTTTAACAAGGTTCATTTTCTTATCTCTTACAACATTTTCTATATAATATATGGTCTTCACTATATTTTCCACATGTGATATATCATTATCTGACGATACCACCTATGGTTTTAGTATATTTGAGGGGTCTGGTATGTACATCCTCAAGAGAGATAAATGGAATAAATCATGTACATGAAAGGGGTTAGTTGGGAGTTCTAGTCAATAGTCCACCGCTCTTATGTGATCAATGATCTCATTGGGTTTCACATATCATGGAATAATTATTCCCTTATTCCCAAATATCATGACATTCATTCATGGAGATATGTAGAGGAATACCTTACCTCAAACCTCAAAATCTAAGTCTCATCGACGATTGTTAGCATAAATCGTTTTTTGACTTTGTGTGTCCTTAATGCGGTGTTGAATGTTCTTGACCTTTTCCACCATTTCCTTGACCATTTTAGGGCCTATATTTTTTCCACAACATTATCCCAACATTAAGGTGTTATGAACCAATCATATAAAGGGATTCATAGATATCCATTTGGATGCTTGAGTGGAAACTATTATTGAATGATAACATGAATTGAGGAATATGTTCATCCCATCCTTCTTTTAATTAAATTGAGAATGATCTCAACATGTACTCAATTGTTTTTGGTAGTCCTCTAAGATTTGATATTATTTTTAGGGTGATAAGTCTTTTTGATGTTCTACTCAGTATTTAGAGTATTTTGGAGACTCATTTAGAACATAGAGTTAAATCATAGATATTGATCAGGTATAATGGATAGTGGTATTACATGAATCCTCTCCATTTATATAAAGTATATCATTGGAGGTTTATCTAGTGATAAGTACTCTCTAATTATAATGAAGTGAGTGGTCTTTGTAAGATGATCCACTGACCCCCGTATTGAATCATTTCATCTTTATTTCCATAGGAGACCAGGGAAAAATTCTGTGGTGATTTTTCCCATTCCCATGTAGGTATGGGTATTGAGGCATCATCCCCTTGGATTTTTTCCTTCCCACCTTCACTTACTGAAATTCAAGGATTCTTGATATATATTCTATGGTATCCTTCCTTGTATTGTATCACCAATAGGGCCCTCGAAGATATTGATACATCTTTATGATTCCTAGATGGTTTGAAAAGGTCGAGCTATGTGAATCATCTAATAAATAATTATTTAACTTAGGATTTTATGGTGCACATTATCTGGACAAAAATATCCCAACTCCTTATTCATTAACATTAAACTCCTAAAATTTAATATTTATTATATCTTCCAATTTTTTTTGAATTCCTACATCATCTATTTGATCATCCTTTATCCTCTCCAAGTGGTATGGTTGAGAAATCATTTGTGAAAGGATTGATGATGTTCCATATTTCATGATTACATTGCCCATTCTTTTCAAATATATAAAGATCAGATCCTTCTCAATTCTCATCAATGATAGAATTGTTGGATCCTTTGTAATTAGAGTGTCTGAAACTTTATTTTCATTCCCATGATAGTAGTGGATTGAGAATTAATAGTATTTTGTAATCTTAAACTATCATTATTGGTAAATATTTAGTTCATTTTTGTGAATATATACAAGAGGTTTGTTTGATCCATATATATTTAAAACATGACTCCAAATAGATAATGCATCTATATTTTCAATGTAAATATCACTCCAACTAACTCAAGATCGTGTGTTTGGTAGTTGTGTATATAAATATTCAATTGAATTTAATCATAGGAAATAAGTTGTATTTTTTTCATTAACAAAAAACCAATACCTTCCATGAAGCATCGATTAATTCAAAAAAAGTTCTACACCTTTAGGAAGTTTGACTACAAGTGTAGTGATAAGACATTTTTTCATCCACTTTATGTTCTATTCAAAATAATTATTCCAGATAAACATGACTCACATACAAGTTTTCCTCGTTAGAGGGTTTGAAAATCATGAGAAATTTCCCAAAAATCAATGATAACACACAACTAACCCAAGGAAACTACAAATTTGGGTAATATATATTGGACTCAACCATTATTAAATTTATTCTAACTTTGAATATTCTAATTACATCCCATTAAAATTGATAATATTCACTACTTATATTACTTCGTCTAGGTATAAGTTAGATTGTGAACTGATTGACTCATTTAAGAGGGATACCAGGAAATTATTATGGGAAAAAAATTATTTTATTCCTTCTCAATGGGAATGTATTCAAGGTTACACTTTTTCATAGGAAAATAATATCTATTCTTCAGATGATAGTGCTAAAGAAGATTCATCCTCATCCTTGCACTTGTACTGAATCAGTGGTCGGTTCATGATATGGGGAGTGATTTTATTCTCATGTAAATTTATGTTGGATCTATATAAGTAATTAAAATACATACATTGAATCTCATCAAATTCTACTAAAGGTAGTATCGTAAGGTTTCCTATGAAGTTAATAACATATATTTTTATAAGGGATAAGTTATATACTTGGGATGAAATAATTTCCCAGTTTTATTTTTCCACTGATAGCTCTACATTCATGATTTGTGGGGGTGTTTGAGTTGTCATATAAAACCTATGTGATATGAAGGAATGTGTTGAACTAGAATAAAAAAGTACGTTCATTATTCTTCAATGAATAACTAGAATACCTATCACCACATTGTTTTCGGGATCCACATCAACACTTGTGATGAAAAAATCCCTCTCTTTATACAATTTATTTTTTGGTTGTCTCAAAAAACCCTTTTATTAGTGAATTGGATAGAAAAGAGTATGGGTTCCTTGTATTTGAAACAATTAACAATGCATCAATGGTTGATTAGATAATTCCTTTTTTCCATCGCATTGGTGGGATTCTCTTAGCGGTAATCTCTAGCTTGGTTTCCATCCTTCCCAAGCATTAATCATTTCCCCATTCCCCTTAGAAAATTTATAGTGTTCTTCTATTAAAAACATTTATTAGTGGGATGATGTAATTTATTAGCACTGTTAGATTTCTCCATCAGACCTCCAGAATTAAACTCCACTTTCTACTTTGTATCCCCATGATTCCCTTGAGATTTTTTAATCTCCATTTTTACATTGAGGGAACATCAGATAATTTTATCATAGATATCAAAATCTTGGATTGTCAGGGATTTTCATACACTAGTTCTTCTTGAAAAAAAATAATAGTTCATCCTCGAATTCATAGGTAACAAAAAATTCAAAGGTGTATCATGTAATTCCTGTGAATGTTTTCTTATACCCCTAAATAAATTCATCATTTTTTTCTTGAGTGAAAGGAAATATTTTTCCATGTTATGTTGAAGAGTGAAAGAAATTTTTTATAGAAATGTTTTTTACAGTTACATTCAAGTTATTTCTTTGATCACTTCCTCAGTATTTATATTCTCGATCAATGTCCACCATTGATTAGATTACCCTTTCATAGGATAAAAATCCAATAAAACCTTTTCTTTCTTGGAACATTGTAGGATGGAAAAGATCTTCTCGATGGACATGATTCATTGTTACATGATTAAGGGATCAGATGATCAATTGAAATTAAGGAGACTTTGTTTCATAAGGGTCTCAATTTAAATACTTTCTTTCATAGCGGGATTTTTTCACTCCTCTTAATCTTGTTTTCTTTTCCTAAACTGGGTTAGTTGAGAGAGTATCTTTAAAAAGTTCTCTAATCATTCTCCCATCAGGTTGGTAATCTCGTTTGGGCTGTCATCACATTGCCCTTCACATTGGTTTTTTTTCTAGAATCCTCTTATATTAAGAACATTTTATATAATAAAGTGAAAATTATTGATGATACTTTTTAAATTGTAAAAAACAAAAATAGGAATACACTTACATTAAAGTTTTAACTTATAAATGAAATTTATTCCTTATATTATCAATTTCTAAGATTCAATGTAGGTTATATGTAACACCCCGAGATTTTATGAAAAATATTCTTCTAATTTCATTAATGTCTTGTGTTGTATTCTACACCAAGATTACCTTGTGCTATACGCAACACCGTATTAGCTTGCAGTATACGCAACACTAATCTAGGATCGTGTTACACATAATTTTGATAATAGTTATTCTACGCAACATTGAGTATATATATATATATATATATTCAATGTATAAATAAAATATGGTTGGATTCTGTTATACGAAGCAACGAAGGATTATTTCACAACACGCAACCCTGACTTGGCTTGCATTACACGCAATCACGACCTTCCTCGATAGCGTGTGTTGTACACAATACCGGGTTTTAATAAACAATGATATATTATTATAATATTGTCATGAACTAGCCGTTCTGAATAGTATTAACTAAATTTTTAATTTTATAACATTATTATTCATCTTACACATTTTCTAGAACATGTTATAAGAACAAAATAATTGTTTTGGGTAAAATAAGTATTTTTCATAAAATGCAGTTTTACGGCCTTTTGATGGCGCACCCACATTAAATATAGTTTTTGACATGTTTATATGTTCAATTTGACAAAATAAAATTCTTCTTTTGAATCAGGATATAAAAATTTACATTAGATAAAGTTTTGATATTTTTCCGATAACTTTCATATTTTAATGAATAGTAAAAAGACGCTATATTTTAATTAAAAACAACTTTTTTCATCGTAATATCTTATGTGGTTGAATTATAATATTGAATGGTTTTAAAGTATAAATAGAATATATTTTTACCATTTAATATAATTTATGTCATTAGCATTGATTTTACATTGAATTCATAGGTTAAATCAATTCAATCTTTTGCAATGTTTTAAAGAAAAACCCGTTTTCTTTCGACAACGGGATTAATTTTAATTTAATTTCTGCATCTTTTGTGTATTGAATTTGGAAAAATGGATTCCATATTTGGAATCAGTGGGTCTAAATTATGTTAATAATCTACTTTTTATTTTTGGGCATTGTGAATTGTAACTACGGTAAATTTTATTTACTATAGTTAAAGGTAAATATGGTAATTAAGGGTGAATATAATATTATAAAATTACCCTAAAACTTGGAAAAATCATATTGTATGGCTAAAAGTAGACCCATATAACCTAAGGGTTGGATTAGATTCATTTTATGTACTTTTTCCATGAAAATAATTTAATTATTATTAAAACCAAAGAATGTGACAACATGTCACTTTCTCAAATCCTATAAGTATAATAATTTTAATTTAGTGATAAACTTCATGAAACGTCGAACATGAATAGTTTCCAGAAATCCAATACAATTGTCTACATCATAGGAATTTATTTAGAATTTTTAGGGATTAAATAATTTTCATTTATTATGACACAAAGATGATGCAGTAATTGTCTTATTAATGAAATATTGAAATAATTGATGTTATAAATGCCCAAATAAATGTAATTTGAGACTTTTTATGACTTAAATTAATTTTCTAGGTTAATATTACATGTTATTGTTGATATAAGTAACTTGGTTCGAACTTATCGTTCTGTTATGAATTTCATAGAAATCATGTACCAAATAGTGTCAAAATTGACATAAATTAGTTTTTAAAACAAATATTATATTATTAATTGTTATTTAATTCCTAAAAATATAAGGTTCGGCCAAATGACTTAGATAAGGATAGATATATTAATAATAAACAACTTGGGGATCGTTTGGCTTGTTATGGTAAGTTTATTAACCATATAGTGTAAGAAAACAAAAAGACACGGTAAAAGTTAAATTATTTAACTTAGAGTGAAATCTAATTGATAAGGTTACAATAATAACCTAAACTTGTCTAAATCCTATTGGATGAGAAAATTTCAACCCATCCCCACTTTATCTTCGAAATAAGACCCTTTGGAACCATTATAAACTGAATTTGACCTTAATATAAAATAATATTTTGAGATTTTTCTAAGGTGCCCCTCTCCTCCCTTATAAAACGGCACCTCCTCCCCCTCTTCCTCACACCACTTTGAGCCTTCAAGCTCGGCCAACCCCTACCAAAATCTCTTCTCCACTTCCCTAGTGTCATTCTATAGGTCCTGTTCTTCTTCAAAGACCATATTTATTTCTTTATGTGGAGGTTAAGAAAAGGCGCGTCAAAAAGAGGAGGTTCGGATACGTACAAAGCATATCAGACATAAGGTAAGGGAAATATCACAATCTCATTTTTATCCGAGATTGTTTATACTTTGGTATTTACTGGGGTGTATTTTATCATCCACATCCATGTTTCCTCAATATGTAATATTATTTCCATCCACCTACAATTTTTTAAATCCATTTTTACCCTTTGGTGAGTTTATAGTAAAAGATATGAAAGAAATCTTTTGTCATTTTTCGTAAGAGGTACTTTTTGACTTTTCTGACAAAAGTACGAGAAGAATGTTTTTTTAACTTATACGGTATGAATGAATTTTTAAAAAATTATTTCCAAGAAGCTTCATTTACAAGTTTTCAAATTTATTTTTAATCAACTTCTTTTAGTTTAGAATTGTATGACATGTTAATAATGGGAAAGTGTTTTTTTGAAGTAGAAAGGATATTTTCCTCAAGAATGGAGTTCAATTGTTTTTCCATAATTATTTTCCATCTAAGATAATTTAGGGTTCTATTTCTATCCCTATTATTATATTGATTTGATTATTTTGTGATGGAAATATTTTTATGAATTCCTTTATCTTATATGAATTGTTTTATGAAGTCATGATGTTTAAGATTCCCATTTTTATCACATGGGTTATTCTATGATGTATGGTCTATGATTTTGTGGCACACATAAGAATGGTATCATTATGAGATGGGTGGGACCTATATCTCCCTCCAATGCATTGGGTAAAGATTTTATATCTCATGAGATAGACATGGCCGGAACGGTGGGTTATACCAGTTCAGTGAAACATGACTGAAATAAGGAATGAACTCGGTTCAGAAAGGGACTTTGTCTACTAAGATATTCTTGGCATTGAGTCTTTACTAACAAGAAATGATTCTCTATGAGTATGTGAGTGTGCCAAAAAGTTTCATGTTTTAAGTTATGATTATTGGGATTACATTTCACTACTAAGATTTATCCCACGTTATGAAATTATGATCTCTTTTGCAGGTCAATATTTCCAAAAGATATGTCCTTATGAATATGACGTGATTGATATTTATTTTGTTTACCCTTGCTGAGAATTTGAGCTCACCCTTTTATCTTTTTTTTCTAGGACATAAAGAAAGGAATTTGGTTTAAAAAAAGGAGATCTTTATGGGAGATGTTGAAGATATTTCACCACGATTAGAAGATTATATTCTGAGTTTCCAAAGACACTAAACTATTACGGTCCTTGTGGGTGTGTTTTTTTATGTACTAAGTATTCCGAAAATGTAATGTAATGTCCATGTACGTCAGGCTTCGGGTCTCTACATTTGGTATCAGAGGAAGGGTGTAGTCAACCTTTGGAAACTATGATGCGAAAACGTTAGTGAGATCCCTAGAGATATTTCTAAGGTATGTCTAGGGATGTCCCTAAGGATAACTATACGTATAGGATATAGTCCTAGAACTACAGTAACGATATTAGAATTTAACCTAAGATGTTAGATATTGAGGGTGCTCCCCCTTTACTATGTTGTTTTACCTAACATGATTTTTTCCTCTCACACTATTCTTTTTGGGTTTTAGACGATGGATGGAACCCGAAGGAACTGTGTTGATCACTGTAATGGACAATGCAATGATTGTCCTCCTGAACAAACAAATGTTATGGGAGATGGAGTGAAAAATCTTTTTGGTATACTTACACAAGCTATGAATCATTCTGGACTTCCAAATGAGCAGAGAAGGGAACAATACTCTATTGAGTCCTTCATGAGGCAACGTCCGCCTTCTTTCAGTGGGTCTTTCGATCCACTTGTTGCTAAACAATGGATCAGTACCACTGAAAAGATATTCTCAGTTCTTCAATGTTGTGAACATGATAATGTCATCATAGCAGTATATCGTTTGGAAGGTGAAGTTAATCAATGGTGGAATCTTATTAAGAATACGAGGCAAAGAGATGAAATTGAGTCCATGGAATGAGACGAGTTCAAGAACTTGTTTTTCAATAAGTACTTCCCTCATATTCTTCGAACAAAGATGGAGAAGGAGTTTCTTGAACTAAAGCAAAAGGATGATGAATCTGTTGGTATATACGAAGCGAATTTTACAAGGCTTGCAAGGTATGCATCTGGATTTATCATCCAACCTGAAAGTAAAGTTGATCGATTCTTCAGTGGATTAAAATCAAGTCTTTTAAAGGCATTAACTATAAGAGACTTCAGTAGCTATGAAGAAATTTTGTGTTGTGCTATCAAGGTAGAAATGGAAGTTGGTGTTACATGTCCATCTCATGGTTTTGAAAAGAAACGAAAGATGGAGTTCAAGGAGAAATCTCAGAATAATGGTGAAAAGAAGATGAATGTTTCCTTATGCACAAAGTGTGGAAAGAATCATGGTGGAGATTGTCTTAAAGGGACTAGAAAATGTTTTAAGTGTGGAAAAGAAGTTCATCGAGCAGCTGAGTGTCGAAGTAATAGAAAAAGGGTTTCTAATGATGTGAATAATGAAAACACTGCAGATAACGCACCACCAACACTTCAATGCTTCAAGTTCAAGGAAATGGGGAATTATGCTAATAAATGACCTAATCCAATAGTTTGTGATGATCAACATGAGCAACCGCTTAAGGAAAAGGACAAAGGGAAGTCACATGCGATCACTATTGGTGATGTTGAATATGAAAACGATGTGGTGGAATGATTAAGTGTTTATGTAATGGGATTTCTAAATAGTATCATGGAATCTCATTTATGGTATTGTGGAATTTTGGAATATCTATTTATTGGGTTTCAATAATTATATGATACTGGTAACCAGGAAAAAAAAGTGATCGAAATATTTTTGGAAAGTAGATGATATGAACGTAATGAAGGGAGAAGAAGATAATGAGATGTTTGATTGTATTCATGAGCTCATGATTGATATAAGGACTAAGAATATATAATTTTGAGGATTTTGGTATCTGGAAAGAATTATCTTTTGACAGCACTCATGTTTTCACTAATATTCAATGGGTATTCATTTTTCAAGAGATTACATGATTATGGTATTCACATGACTGGAATGTGACAAACATGATATTTGAGGGATAAATGATGGCATTCACGTGATCATTTTCTCTATACTATGGGCATGGACCGAAGTATTTTAGATAAGCCTAAAGATTGTAATGGATTATGTGAGACATAAGTTAGTATTGTTTAATGATAAAACTTTTTTTATATTGTTGATGGGATGTTATAATAATGTAGTTTTAGAAAAAGGAAAACCTACAGGATGTGCGACAACCCATCGCGTCGGCCAAGGCTGTGGGAATCGAAACCACAACTAAAGTGCGACGGGCCTTTATCGCATACCACTGTCCTACAGAAAGTCCCTGGTTAGTAGAAACTAGTTTTATTTTATTAAGCGGTATGATATATGATGTATAAGTTCATTTTTTGAATCGTATATGATTAACCTCACCAAAGACGGACTTATGTATATTTGATAACTATTGCTAAACTTTTGTTTGAAACAGATGGAATGACCCATCATTCTATCACATGATCTGTTAAAACTTCACGAATAACAAATTCAACTTCATTTTTTTAAGAGATGAAGTGGAAATTGTTCAAAGCACGAACAACAGTGAGATTGTACCAAAATCAAGTAAGTATTTCTTCTAATTCAAAATTTTGAACTTTAGGGAAATGATATTGAAAACCAAAAATGTTTTCCTAGTGATCTTATATCTGATGAATCAGATGGTACCCTAGATCATCACAAATTTATGGCTTTGCGATTGTTGTCTTTTCCATAGCCATGTTCTCTACCACTCTCCATCAGAACATGATGGTTAGATTTTTCTTCCATATCCATATTTTCACCTATGTTCTCCTACGTGGAAACCCAGTGATGAGTTAATTTGGGTAAACGTTACATTTCATACTTTAGTTTTTAAAGCCATGTTTTGGTATTCCTTTTTACTTTGTGGGTTTCTATTAACCAAACTTTCGAGTAGTAAACCATTTATAACCCCGACAAATTTCAAGGGAGAAATTCATTTTAAGGGGGGTATAATGTAACTCCCCGAGATTTTATGAAAAATATTCTTTTAATTTCATTAATGTCTTGTGTTTTATTCTACACCAAGATTACATTGCTCTATATGCAACACCGTATTAGCTTGCAGTATACGCAACACTATTCTTGGATCGTGTTACACACAATTTTGATAATAGTTATTCTACGCAACATTGAGTATATATATATATATATATTTAATGTATAAATGAAATATGGTTGGATTATGTTATACAAAACAACGAAGGATTCTTTCACAACATGCAACCCTGCCTTGGCTTGCATTACACGCAATCGCGACCTTCCTCGTTAGCGTGTGTTGTACGCAATACTGGGTTTTAATAAACAACGATATATTATTATAATATTGTCATGAACTAGCCGTTATGAATAGTATTATCTAATTTTGAATTTTATAACATTATTATTCATCTTAAACATTTTATAGAACATGGTATAAGAACAAAATAAATTTTTCGGGTAAAATAAGTATTTTTCAAAAAATGCAGTTTTACCGCCTTTTGATGGCGCACCCACATTAAATCTAGTTTTTGACATGTTTATATGTTCAATTTGACAAAATAAAATTCTTCTTTTGAATCAGGATATAAAAATTTACATTAGATAATGTTTTGATAATTTTTCGATAACTTTCATATTTTAATGAATAGTAAAAACACGCTATATTTTAATTAAAAACAAATTTTTTCATCGTAATATCTTATGTGGTTAAATTATAATATTTAATGTTTTTAAAGTATAAATAGAATATATTTTTACCATTTAATATAATGTTTGTCATTATCATTGATTTTACCTTGAATTCGTAGGTTAAATCAATTCAATCTTTTGCAATGTTTTAAAGAAAAACCCATTTTCTTTCGACAACGGTATTAATTTTAATTTAATTTCTACATATTTTGTGTATTGAATTTGGAAAAATGGATTCCATATTTGGAATCAGTGGTTCCAAATTATGTTAATAAGCTACTTTTTATTTTTGGGCATTATGAATTGTAACTACGGTAAATTTTATTTACTATAGTTAAAGGTAAATCGGGTAATTAAGGGTAAATATAAGATTATAAAATTGCCCTAACACTTGGAAAAATACTATTGGATGGCTAAAAGTATACCCATATAACCTAAGGGTCGGATTAGATTCATTTTATGTACTTTTTTCCATGAAAATAATTTAATTATTATTAAAACCAAAGAATGTGACAACATGTCACTTTCTTAAATCTTATAAGTATAATAATTTTAATTTAGTGATAAACTTCATGAAACTTCGAACATAAATATTCTAAAGAAATATAATACAATTATATACATCATAGAAATTTATTTATAATTTTTAGGGATTAAATAATTTTTTTATTATGACACAAAGACGATACAGTAATTGTATTATTATTGAAATATTGACATAATTGATGTTATAAATGCCCAAATAAATTTAATTTGAGACTTTTTATGACTTAAATTAATTTTATAGGTTAATATGATTATTTTTAATATAAGTAACTTGGTTCAAACTTATCATTCTGTTATGAATTTCATAAAAATCTTGTACCAAATAGTGTCAAAATTGAAATAAATTAGTTTTTAAAACAAATATTATATTATTAATTGTTATTTAATTCCTAAAAATCTAAGGATTGGCCAAATGACTTAGATAAGGATAGATATATTAATAATAAATAACTTGGGGTTCGTTTGTCTTGTTATGGTAAGTTTATTAACCTTATAGTGTAAGAAAACAAAAAGACACGGTAAAAGTTAAATTATTTAACTTATAGTTAAATCTAATTGATAAGGTTAAAATAATAACCTAAACTTGTCTAAGTCCTATTGGATGAGAGGGTTTCGACCCATCCCCACTTTATCTTTGAAATAAGACCCTTTGGAACCATTATAAACCGAATTTGACCTTAATATAAAATAATATTTTGAGATTTTCCTAAGGTTCCCCTCTCCTCCCTTATAAAAGGGCACCTCCTACCCCTCTTCCTCACACCACTTGGAGCCTTCAAGCTCGGCCAACCCCTGCCAAAATCACTTCTCCACTTCCCTAGTATCATCCTAGAGGTCCTGGTCTTCTTCAAAGACCATCCTTAGTTCTTTAAGTGGAGGTTAAGAAAAGTCGCGTCAAAAAGAGGAGGTTCTGATACGTACAAAGAATATCAGACATAAGGTAAGGGAAATATCACAATCTCATTTTTATGCGAGATTGTTTATACATTGGTATTTACTGGGGTGTATTTTATCATACACATCCATGTTTCCTCAATATGTAATATTATTTCCATCCACCTACAATTTTTTAAATCCATTTTTACCCTTTGGTGAGTTTATAGTAAAAGATATGAAAGAAATCTTTTGTCGTTTTTCGTATGGGGTACTTTTTGACTTTTCCGAAAAAGTACGAGAAGAATTTTTTTTTAACTTATACGACATGAATGAATTTTGAAAGCATTATTTCCAAGAAGCTTCCTTTACAAGTTTTCAAATTTATTTTTAATAAGCTTTTTTTAGTTTAGAATTGTATGACATGTTAAGAAAGGAAAAGTATTTTTTTGAATTAGAAAGGATATTTTCCTCAAGAATAGAGTTCATGTGTTTTATCAAAATTATTTTCCATCTAAGATAATAGAGGGTTCTGTTTCTATCCCTATTATTATATTGATTTTATTATTTTGTGATGGAAATATTTTTATGAATTCCTTTATCTTATATGAATTGTTTTATGAAGTCATGATGTTTAAGATTCCCATTTTTATCACATGGGTTATGCTATGATGTATGGTTTATGATTTTGTGGCACACATAAGAATGGTATAATTATGAGATTGGTGGGACCTATATCTCCCTCCAATGCATTGGGTAAAGATTTTATGTCTCATGAGATAGACATGGCTGTAACGGTAGGTTATACCGGTTGAGTGAAACAGGACTGAAACGATGAATGAACTCGGATCATAAAAGGACTTTGTCCACTAAGATAGTATTGGCAATGATTCTTTACTAACAAGAAATTATTCTCTATGATTATGTGTGTATGCCACAATGTTTCATGTTTTAATTTATGATTATTGGGATTACATTTCACTATTAAGATTTATCCCATGTTATGAAATTATGATATCTTTTGCAGGTTAATATTTCCAAAAGATCTGTTCTTATGAAAATGAAGTGATTGATATTAATTTTGTTTACCCTTACTGAGCATTTGAGCTCACCATTTTATGTTTTTTTTCAGGACATAAAGAAAGAAATTATGTTTTAAAAAAAGGATATCTTTATGGGAGATGTTGAAGATCTTTCAGCACGATTAGAAGATTATATTCTGAGTTTCCAAAGACACTAAACTATTACGGTCCTTGTTTGTGTGTTTTTGTCATGTACTAAGTATTCTGCAAAAATAATGTAATGTCCATGTACGTCAGGCTTCGGGTCTCTACATTATCCATGATCTATTTTCAAAAATAGACACTTAAGGGAATTTGTTTTCCTTAAAAATGGTTTGTAATGATATATATAATTTACCAATGAATATCCACCGAGATTGTTAAACTAGGTTTCTAGCTGGGTCTGTTGTCATGCACCACTTCCCATTCTAGTATAGCTCTATGTGGGGGTTTTCAAGTTTTACCTCTATGTACATCTATTCTAGAGCCACGTCAAAGTTTAGTATCTAGATTGGGATGTTTTTTATTGATAAACCACATTATATATAATAAAAAAATAATTATGATTTATTATATATAGTTTTATCCCTAATGAATTCATTATATATTTCCAATCCTTTGACAAAAAATTACTAAACTTTTCCTTTGATACCAACTACTGAAAACCTTTATCTTTATTACATATTAATTCATGAATTATTATATAATAGTACACATAATATAACCTGAATGACTAAGAATTATAGTGTTTCTTTGAATTAGGTACATTACAAAAAAAACTTAAAATATTTTACATGACAGCATTATTGAGAATTTCGTTGACATGATCATGTTATTCCATCATTACAAAAACTGAATGGGATAACCTAGTTGCTTACATAAAAAATGGCTGAGCTATAAATCCTAGTAAAAGAATAAATATGTAATAACAAGAATAAAGTAATAATTTTTATAAATTAGGAATTAAAAATGAAATAAAAGGAGTGAGAATAATAAAAATTAATAATCATACATGATAACGAATGATAACCTGAAGTAAATACAGTGATTGTGGAGAAAAGTTCAAACACTGCATCATAAACATAGGTCAAGGATAATTTCAAATACAATATGATGTAATATTTCGCATGATGAATTATATACACTCATTAATCCATTACATAAAGTCTCATGAGATAAAACCATTATCTAATGCATTGGATATAATTCTTGGATCACCCATCACTGTCATTTCTCTCTCAGGCTTATGTGTTCCATATGGATCATACAACATTGCTTTATTAATAATATTATTTTATCCAATGATTAAGGAGTCATTAATATATACAATTAAGTCTCCAATAAATATGTATTTGTGAATATAGTCAAACAATCTTGATTATAAATGGGTGCTGGTATTCACTACACAATTGTTTGGCCTGGAAAACCATAGTGAAATTTCAATAGCATAATGGGGGTGTATAAATGTTTATTGGATAGGTTGATGAGAGTGTAATGGGGTTATAATCGTTTATAAAAAATGATATTAATGGGGATAAGTAAGAACATATACCAACATTATTAATTTAATAAAAAAGAAATAATATAAAATGGTTACTTGAATAAATAAGAGAAGAAAAGGTTCCCTTGCCTTGACAGGGTGATTCCAAATGCTTGGGAGGAGCTTTTTGAGATATTGGGTGAACCATGGGAGGACATTATATATTTAAAGGGAGATTAATTACATGATATAATGTTTTTAGGGATGATAAATGGGATCTTACGGGGGGATTATATTTGAAATGGGTGGATAATTCTTTATCATTACTCAAACTTTGGTTTCAGACTCTATATAGTAAAATAACAAGAAACAAAAACAATACCATGATTGTTTCCCATGGATTATACCAAATAGGGGTGTATTTCATTATTTTATTATATTGTTTTCTGAAACTATTAAAATATCGCACCAGCTTATGTGGAAGTGAGTCATGTCCTTAAATAAATGATCTTAAAACATTAAAATATATTAATGGTTTTGGAGGAATCATAATAGATTTATAAAAAAATAAAATAACCTATAACATCATATTATTTTAAACTAAAAAATATAAATGTTTTATTTTATACAATTTATAGTATTTATTACATAATTTTCGGTCATTATGATGTCATGATACTCACATTATATTTATACCATATTTAATTTTTACCTAAAAATTTGATTGTCTCTGAAAATTAGGAAAAAATAAACATTCGATAATTTTGATGTTATGATTAAAGAAATAATCTTAATATTACCTAGATAATTTTCTAAATATTTTAATTTTAATATTTGAAATAATTAGCAGTATTTATTGAGAAATGATGTGTTTTTTGAGAATAATAGTTTTCAAACCCGTGTAAAATTTACACTTTTCATCATAACTAATATATGATAATTCATATATATTAAAAATATTTAATAACAATATTTCAATAAAATATTGTTTATTTTAAAAATATTTTACTTCATCAAAATAAATTCCTTATTTAAATTTTAATATTACAAAAAACTATAATTTTTTGTTTATTCTATCCAAATAAAAAAAATAAAGTAACAATATAAAAGTGAAATATATTAATTAATCTATAAAATATACATATTAATATTATTAGTTTCTTTATAAATATACCTTTAATACACCATCAAAATCCATAAGAGTAATTTGTGTGGTGGGGAGACTTTCTTAGGGTGGTTCGGTGTACATTTTTTGGGTTGTGATCTTGATAAGCTTGAACTTCTCTTGTAAATGGTTTCTCTAATAATTAAGTTAACAGATCTCATATTTTGATTGCTCAAGGTAAAATCCTAGTGATGATATCACCCTTGTAATATCTTATAATTGGGCTTCGTAGGTATGATCCTACAAGTTAGGGCCATCATTTTCTTTTTCTGTGTTAATTGGATTTGTTAAACAAATCATATGATCATTGTTCGACGGGTTTGTTATCAATGGTAATTATACCTAATGTAATTTTAAATATGGTAGTATATAATTAAAATAATTAAGTAAATGTGTTTTCTATATCCAAAATATATAATAATGCATTTAATTAAATTTCATGTGGAATTTTATTTTTTCCATTTGGGTCATTACAGAACATATGGGCGATGTTATCATACTCCCACAGAATGAAATGTAAGAAGGTAGAGGTGATATAAAAATTAAATAGTTATAATAATATCATATTTATCATAAATAAAAATGTAATCCGTAATTACATCTATTCTTGAGATGTGGTAATGGAAAGTTGTCTAATATTGGCTAATGAGGTGGTAGGTTGTCGTACACATGAATGATGATTTCATTAGCCATTTCATAGAAGAGGAGAAATATTTAGGTTAATTCATAAACATAGTAACATGTATATAAAGTGTAGATAATTTTTTATTATATTATAATTTTTAAGACGTAATTTAATGTGGAATATAATAAATAAAAAATTAGCTTACAAAAGATAGTTATCTCCACTTTGAAGCACCTTTTTTGGATCTCTTATTAATGACCATAGTGTGGGGTTTTTCAGACGAATAGAAACTCTAGAACGTGGATAAGGATTTTAGGGATGAATGTTTTCATTTTTTTGTCAATATTTCTTAATATTTGTGATGAAGTTAAAGGTGTTTGTGGCCATTTATAAATGGGTGTAAGGAACCAACTTGGAAATTACTTGGAAATTTTCAAAAAGAATGCAAAATAATAATGTCATTCCCAATAATAAATATCCCAAATGACCATATATTTGAACTTGGTAATGTTAATATTGATATACATCTGGAAAATAGGAATTTTACAAGTGTTATATTAATTTTAACCCTTATCTACTTACATTAACCCCCGGTAAATGCATTTTTACCTTAATTGTGGTAATTAATTTTTATTCCTTCCCCTATTAATAATTTTAAAAGTATATCTTTCATAGATAATATATATTATTCTGATTAAGAATATTTAATCCATTTTTCCAAATTCCATTTAAATAAGTAGAAAATTATAATTTAAAATGAATCCTACAGACGCGGCGAGAAAGAATGTTTTTGAAGAGAAAAATGTTCAAAAGTTTACAATGATTTTATATCAACGTGAAAATTATTTTAATTAACTAAATAGATTAATAAATATGTAATTGAACTTATGATTTTTTAATACTATCTTTAAATAATTTTTATGTTATTAAATGCTTTAAAATAAATGTCAATTTATAATAAAAACCAGTATTTTCAGTATCTATCAAAAAATTAATCTTTTCAGAAAAATAGAAATAATATAACCCTAAGCTACTTTGATATAATAATTTCAAAAATAATGTTTTTTTTCAAATTAATTTTCTATAAGTGTCAAAAATTGCTTCTAATATTTTTCACAAAAAAGAAAAAATAACTTTTTTTAGATAATAAAAATTTTAAAACATATAAGACTTTACCAAAAAATAATTTTTTTTCAATATGTTTTTTATAGAAAATAATTATAATTAATATTTATAATATGTTTATTCCTCTTAATTATTCCATGTTTAATTCCCATGTAATAAAATTAATGTTTAAATAATAATATTAATAGTTTCTTGTGCTTTGTTAAAACTCGATCTTGCATGTAATGAAAGGTGTCAAAGAAATTTAACTTATTAAAAAATGATTTATAAAAAACTAAGGTGTTACAAAGTTGGTGTAACCACCATGGTCCCAACTTCCCTAATAACCCATCAAATAAGCACATAACATATCCTCCAAGGTCTGAATTGCTCATTATGACTACCCATCTGATTGAGGATGAAAAGATGTAATAAAATTTAATTCAGTACCCAATGACTTCTAAAGGCCATTCCAAAAGTTAGAAGTGAACCTGGAATCATGATCACATAAAATAGAGAGTATAACTCTATGTGACCTGACTATCTCTTTAAGAAACAATCGATAAATTTGATCTCGGGAAAAAGTATCTCGTATAGAAAGGAAATGACCATATTTATTCAAGCGATCAACAATAACCCAGATTGAATTATTACCACAAGGTGTCTTCTATAATCCCCCAACGAAGTCCATGGATATATTCTACCATTTCCACTCTGGCACTAGTAATGGCTGAAGCATCCCTTTTGGTAACTTCCTCTCTGCTTTAACCTATTGAAAAGTCAAAAACTTCACAGTAAAATTAGAAATATCTCTTTTTATTCCATCCCAACAGTAATACTCACAATGAACTTTGTACATCATAGTGCAACCTAGATGAACTGAAAATGGAGAACTATGAACTTCACATAACAATGAATCAAAAGGAACACACAATCTCTTCCCAAATCTTAAAACACAATCATTATCAATGTTGAATTCAGGAGATATAACCTTCTTAACCAGCTCTACCTTTTTCTACAACTCACTATCTTGCTTCTATGCTTGATTAATTTTGTCTAATAGATAATATTTCACTGATACATGAAACAGAAGAGAAGAATTTCCTGAACCAACATCTTCCAATCCAAATTATTCAAATCCTTAACCAAAGGATCACGTTCCAAATGTAACATGGTAAATGAAGAATTACTTTTTCATCTCAAGGAATCTGCTACATTATTTTCTTTTCTTAGGTGGTAGTGAATCGTTCAATCAAAATCCTTGATTAATTCTACCCATCTCCTCTATCTCATGTTCAATTATTTCTCAGTGAATATATACTTTAAACTTTTGTGATCAGTATATATTTCCCACTTTACACCATACAAATGATGCATCCAAAATTTTAAAGCGAAAACAACAGCAGCTAATTCCAAATTTTGTGTAGGGTAATTTATCTCATGAGTTATCAACTGACATGAAGCATAAGCAATTACCTGATCATTCTGCATCAGGATGCAACCAAGTCCTTTCAATGAAACATCACTGTAGATAATGAACTCACCATTCCTAGAAGGTAGTGCCAATACTGGAGCATTTACCAATCTTATTTTCAATTCCTGAAAACAATCATCACTTTATTTTGTCCAGATAAACTTAACACCCTTCTGAGTAAGCTTAGTCAATGGGCTGGACAACCATGCATAATTTTTAACAAACCTTCAGCAATAGCCTACCAAAACAAGAAAACTACGAATCTTGGTTACATTTTTGGGTCTTGACCATTCTTCAACAACCTTTGTTTTTTCATGATCAACAGTTATTCCGTCTATAGAAACAATGTGACCAAGGAAAGAAATTTGTTGCAGCCAAAACTCACACATGCTGAATTTCCCATAAAATTTATTTTCTTTTAAGGTTTGTAAAATAACCCTTAAATGACTTTTATTCTTCTCTTTACTTTTAGAAAACAACAAAATATCATTAATGAAAACATCCACAAACTTATCCAAGAACTCATTGAAAATTCTATTCAGAAGGTCCTCGAATACAGCAGGTGCATTGGTTAACCCAAATAGCATAACTACAAATTCATAATGGCCATATCTTGTATGAAAAAAAGTCTTCAGAATATCTGCTTCCATTACCTTCAACTGATGGTACCCTGATCTCAAGTCGATCTTTGAAAAATACTAAGCTCCCTGGAACTGATCAAACAAATCATCGATATGAGGCAAAGGATATTTGTTCTTAACAGTTATGTTATTCAAGGCTCTATAATCAATGAAAAGTCTCATTGAACCATATTTATTTTTAATAAATAAGACAGGATCACCCCATAGTGATGTTCTAGGTCGACTGAAACCTTTCTCTAATAAATATTGCAATTGCTCCTTCAACTCTAAAAGTTCAATTGGAGCCATTCGATAAGGGGGTTTTGAAATTGGATTAGCATCAGAAACTAAGTCATCAGTAAATCCGACTTCCTGATCTGGTATTATTCCAAGAAACTCATCAGGGAAAACATTAGGATACTTATTTACCAATCGCACATCATTAATCTGAACGGTTACTTTGTTTTCAACAATACGTGAAAGGTATCATTAATTTCAATCTTTTACAATTTTCTCAGCCTCTTGATATGTTATCAAAAGTAAGAGTTCATTCTTGTACAAAAACTGAATTTATTTATGAAAAGAAACTTCTTTATCTCTACTGTAAATCTTAGCATGGTAAACATAGAGCCAATCCATACTAAGGATAACATCAAACTCTACTAGAGGTAAAAAAATAAGGTTTTCTAGTAGTTTATTTCCATGGATAAGGATAGAAATATTCTTATAAATTATTTTTGCCTCAAAATTCCCCCCATGTGTTTTTACCACAACTTCAGATGTCATTTATTAAGATGAGATTCCCAATTTACTAGAAAAATTTTAAGATATGAATGAATTTGTAGCCACTGAATCAAACAACAGATTGGCATAATCTGAAAAAAAAACAAAGTACATGATACCACTTCATTTGATGGCCCAACATCTGCTGAAGTAGTTGTAAAGAATTTCACCACACATTTCTGCTTGTAGTCTGAGTACTTCCCATCAATCTAGCTCTTTTTCAAACACTTGTTTTCATAATGAACCATATCATTACACTTGAAACATTTCACTAACTGTAAATCTAATTTGGTCTTAACATTACCCTGATCTTTTCTAATGCAATCACGAGCCTTATGTCCCATCTTACCACATTAGAATCACTTTATAGAATTTAAAAGACATTCCCAAGAATGGTTTTTACCACATTTAGCACAAACTGAAGACTTAGTTTTTTACCATAAATCCTTTTTGATGGATTATTTCCTTTCTTCAGCCACCTCGGTCTCTTCTTATGTTGGTTTTCATAAAACACATGATCATCAGAAAACTCCATTTCCACCTTCTCAGTACATTGAACAAGCTTTTCAAAACTTTTGAACACACGAGAGGCTAATTCCCTTCGATATTTTGGCTTTAATCCTGAGAAAAAATGATTGATTTTACTATGAAGGTCTCGGAAAAAAAATTGGAGCATACCTTGCCAATCGATTGAACTTTTCTTCATAAGAAACCAATGAGTTGTCCTCTTGGATCAATTCCAAGAATTTCTTTTCCATCTTAAGTTGAACAGTTTTAAGAAAATATTACTCAAGAAACATAACTTTGAATTCATCCCTATCAAGAGCATCAATCTCATCAGTGTCACTGATATTTTTAACCATCGACCACCACTGACCTGCTTCACCCTCCAAATGGTAAACAGCATGACTAACCTTTTGATTGTCTGAACACCCCATGACATCGAAAATCCTCTTCAGTTCTTTAATCCACCCTTCATCTTGCACAGTGTCAGATGTTCCTCTGAATGATGGAGGATGTTGCCTCATGAAATGTTCCACCACGGACATGTTCCTCTGCGGTTGATCTGGCCGATCTTGTGCATGAATACCACCACCATTTATCGCTTGAGTCAACTGTGCCACTACTGCAACAAACTGTTCATTTCCAATTCCGACCATCTCAGGATGCTGATTTGGAAGTTCATTTCCTTTTTTATGCCTTCCTAGCACTGCTTCCCTATTTCCTCTATGGAAAACCATTCAGAACAAATATTTATTAGATTATGCAACATGGTAATCTTCAAATGCTATATCTTATAAATTTGACTATAATGTGTAAACAAATATTTTTCGAAAATAATTTAATAGAATTCTAACTCATAAATTTATCTAAACCGACCAATAATACAAACTATAAGGCCACAGCCTTAAACATTACTTAATATTGGGTTATTTCAAGAATTCGCATTGAGGATCTTCTCAGGTTTAGAGTATTAGAGAATTAGATCATAAATCATGCATTACATTCCACATTTAAAAAAGGTGGTTACATCAATGTCAGTATTCATTTTTTCCACCAAAGGAAATATATTTAAAACAAAAAATGGTTTCTTTCTTGACACTTCCTCGACACTATCCTCACATCATGTAGTTTTCCCTTGACCAGTGAAAAAAAATTCAAAAACTTGGGATGGGCATAAAAATCTCAGTAAGGGATATAAAAATACGGAAAGAAAACATTAGTCCATGTATACATAAGAATCAGTGAAATCATACATTACTCATAAAACATAAGAACATTAAAATACCTCATGAAGATCATAAAATTTATGAATAAATCATAGAAATCATAAGACATAAAGGTAACTTGAGGCATTCATAATATTCTTACAAAGGGAGTAACCCTCGTAGTTACGTTTAGAATTCCCATCATGGTATATTCCATAAATATCTTCGGAGAAACCTCAGAGTTTAACTCCTTCATGTTACACAATGAAATGGAGATCTATCTCGGGCTCACCCACCCTTAGTTTATCATGGATCCACCCAAAATTATAAATAATTCCCAAGAACCAGAACATAATCATATCACATAAAACATTCATAAAGGAAGCATAACATTTCCATATTTCAATAACAATATATCAGTACAAAACATTGATATAGTAAAAACATTATCAAAACCATTTTCAGTACCAAAATAAAATAAAATAAAACCATGGTATTTATATTTCATTTAAATAAGTTAAGGCTTATAGAGGAATCCTAAACTCAAATAATGGTCTCGGTGGTGGAGAAGTCATTGTCGCCGCATAAATAAGACAAAAAAATTCCTTTTTTCATTTAGTAAAAATCATCATGTAAAAAGATTCCTTTTGAATGAAATTAAAATTCAAAAGTTTTTTTATACAACTAATAAAATACGGGCGTACATAAATTAAAGTATGCCTTATTAAAGAAGATTGAGACGAAGTCCCTTACCTGATGTTCGACTTATTCACGTTCATTATTTATATTCCGGAATAATAAAAATAGTTCAATTTATAATTTCATAAGTAATTATTTTAAATCTTATTATTCAATTTATATCACATATTATTTTGTTATAATAATTAGTTAAGTATTTGAGTTCATATCATACGTTTTGTTGATGTTCGGTACATGAGTCAAAAAAATAAACTTGTTTGAAGAGAATTGTCCATGTAGTTATAAGTAAATCATCTCCGTAATAGTGTTCATGATTTAAATATCATATATATCCAGTATATATGTTTTTAATAATATTTCATAATTTTTGGAGACAATAAATGAAGGGTATCGTTCATGGAGACGGTAGGCCGTACGTACGCATAAACGCTACTTTTATTTCTTTGTCACAATAAAGGAATTAAAACAAAATAAGAAATATATAAATTACAATTCTAGTATAATATATATGTTATATAGATAATATAAGTTCATTAATTACAGTCTTTAAATATTCCATGTTTGGCATGAACGAGTCACATCACTTGAGGGTGCGGTAGTCCACACATCCTCAAAAGAAGTTATCGCACTTCCACAACATGAAAAGCATAATGATGTGATTTAAAAATAATGTTAATAAGAATATAGAAAACTAAATACCATATATATCATATATAAATATATTGAAATCATAATGTCAATTATTAAAGGTGTTAAAAGAAGATTGAACAATCATCATTTCGTGACGTAGTAATTCACCACCCACAGAAACAGTATGTTCTTTAACCATTAGATGACAGTTTGTGTAAGTGTAAATAAAATACTTCTTATAAAAACATCCTAGTATATTCAGGATACTCTTTTATTTATGGAATCAATGAATAATAATGTCATGGGGGTAAAGAAGGAAAATAAAACAAAGGATTTTGAGATAAGGAGTTACCTCTAAATCGGGTAACTTCTTTTGATTTGAGGAAAAGGCTCTCTTGAAAAGAATTCTGCCCAAAGTGAGGCTTCTAGGAGGAAGAGAGGGATGTGTATAGATAATATGAGCAGAGTTTGAATGATCCAAGGGCTTGAGATGTGTGGGTAATGGGGTAGAGGTCGGGCCTTTTATAAGAGGGACAAGGGTCACTTTTGGAAAATCTTTAAATGATACTTTATTATAAAATGATTTTCGGATTTTAAAGGTCCAACAATGATATATATTGAGTATAAGGTGAAAAATGTTCGAAATACACCCATCCAATATGTTTTTGACAAGTTTAATTCTAAGAGTTTACCTTATATTTTCATTTTATTTAAATCGTTAATTAATGAGGTAATCACTGGATCATCATAGTGTCATAAATAAATTTATTAATTTAATGTTAAAAAATTATAGAAAAAAACCATTATGTATGAAATATTTTTAGCTTATAAATTAATATTTATAGTTTCATATATCATTTATGTAAACAAAATTAAAATTTCTTTACTTATGATATACAAATGTTTGTTATATTTCTCTTCTTTTTAAAAATAATGTCATAAATGTCACAATTACACCCATGTGACTCCATGGCCCCTAAAGTTTAGTAAAAATCTTTCCAGGGATGTAAATGACTCAAAAAAGAGTATTTGTACACATTTTGAGGTCATTTTATATTATTATGATAATATTTTATTACCCATAACTACCTGATTACAAATTAAGCACGATAATTAATGATAATTTTCGTAATTACTATTAATAATGTCCAAAACCAAAAAAGTCTGAATTACATAATTTTGAAATTCTGATTAAAAATATGGAATCCATTTTACCAAATTCAAAACACAAAAAATGATGTAATTAATTTAAAAATAATTCTTGTTGTCAAAACCAAAGACAAGTTTTTAAGATGTAAAATTTATCAAAAGATTGATTTGTTTTTACATCCAATTTAAAAGTGAAATTACATCCAATGACCAAAATTATATTAAATTATAAAAACATAATTAAATTACACCTTAAAACCAATTAAAATGACAATATAACAATATAAATAAATTGGATGAAAAGGTTGCTTTGAATTAAAATGTTGTATTTTTCACTATTCATTAAAAAATGAACATTATCAGAAAAATACCAAAAAATAACCCTAAGATATATTTGATATTAAAAATTCCAAAATGGTGTCCATTTTACCAAATTAAAAACATATAAGTTTCATTAATAAATTATATATTTAATTCTCGATGTCTAAACAAATAGCGTGTTTTTAAGAAACAATATCTATCAAAAGATTGTCACTTGTTTATGTCCACTTTCAAAGTGAAATTATTTATAATTACCACCAATGGATTAAATGTAAAAAACATACTATAATTAAACTTTAATACCAATTAAAAAGATAATCTATCCATATAATTAAATTAGATGAAAAAGCAGTTTTGAAGTAAAATACATTATTTTTCACTATTCCTTAAAAAATGAACATTGTCAGAAAAATACCAAACATTTATCCACAGAAAATTTCAATGTCCCAATTCTAAAGAATAAGTTTATTATGACAAATATAGCTTATAAAATTATCAAGAGTTATATTTAAAAATGGTTTTCCATCAAAAGGCGGTAAAATAATCTTTTAAAAACATTAGAGTATTTTATGCTTAAGATTGGATTTATTCTCATTTTAAGCCTCTAAAACAATATCTAATTCATAAGTATACATAGGTATGAAAACCAATTATTCTTTACATACTTGAGAATTACAAGACGAATGGTTGAATCAAATCCTGAATCAAGTGGGACACATGGACAACACAAAACAAATGGAAAAAATGGATAATCAAGCCAAGAAACACATGTCTGTGAACTATGACCAAAAGATCTGAAAACATCAGCAGCTAGGATGAGGAGAGATAGGTGGATCGCCATGGTGGCTACATAGAAGAAACGAATCCCAGTATCTCAAGTCAGATGAACAACCCAACAAAATAGCAGGCTATATCTAGAACAAGCCCGATGAAGGAAAAGGCCCAAACAAAATATTTTCATAATAATGATAATAATAACACATTAATTTTACATGGAAACCGAAAACACATTTTTCATTAAAAAAATAATTTTTGAAATCTTAAAAACAGAAAATCTTTACCTTTTCTATATTATAATTTAAACTATGATGATGATGTTATTTTAAAAACTAACTACCATTATCCTTTTTTTGTTGAAGATTCTTTTAAAACTGAAAAGCCTAGGTCTATAAATATCTACCCATCATGAACATCACCTATCATGTGCTAGTAGTGGAACATCTTCTACCCATACTACACATATACCACTAATATATGATATCATGCTTAAAAATGTAATCCAATAGACGAAGGACATTAAAATTGGACTTACCATACATTACCATTTTCTAATCTGAAAACATCCACCCCATAAAAATTCAATACCTTTAATTTTAAACAACCTTTACTAGGGTAAAATAAAATGAACAATAAATCAAATAAAAACTGAAAAATGAAATATTTATCAAAAATAGCAGGAAAATAATCATAGAAATCACGTAACAAAAATAAAATGGGAGAGGAAAACTTCTCCAACTAAACCCAAATGACATAGACCATCCCACAAATTCCCTCTTTCTCAACCACGATTCCACCACAAAGAAAATTGCTGCTTGTACTAGGAATGCATGAAAAAGGAAACACATAACATATGTGTAACAACCCGAGATTTTATGAAAAATATTCTTTTTAATTTTATTAATGTCTTGTGTTGTACACTACACCAAAAGGAGCTTGCACAACACGCATCCTTGACTTGCCTTGCATTACACGCAATCACAACCTTTCTCGATAGCGTGTGTAGTACGCAATACTGAGTTTCAGAAAACAACGATATGCTATTAAAATATTATTAAAACTAGCCGTTATGAATAGTAATAACCACTTTTTAAATTTTAGAAATTTTATCTCTCAAAATGGACTAAATTTTTGGATTCAGAGTATCGAATTTAGCCTAAGGTGAAATTTTGGTACTTTTCCGATAACTTTCATATTCTGATGAATAGTGAAAATTACTAAATTATAATTAAAAACAACTTTTTTAATCGAAATAATTAATAGTGATAAATTATTAATTTGAGTGGTTTTAAAGTATATTTAGAATATATTTTTACAATTTAATACAATAATGGTCATTGGATGTAATTTCACATTTAAACCACTTATAAACAAGTTTAAATCCATTGATATTTATTATCTCTTAAAAACACGTTATTTGTTTTAACAGCGGGATTTAATTATAAAATTAATTAATGAAACTTCTATGTTATGAATTTGGTAAAATAGACTTCATTTTTGAATTCGGAATATGAAATATATCTTAGGATGAAATTTTGGCATTGTTCTGAAAAACATCAATTTTTGATGAATAGTGAAACTACTAAGTGGTAGTTAAAAAACTGAATTTTTCATAAAACATAATTTTACCGCTTCTGTGAATGGAATTTCGAAAATCCGAGAGACACGGTTAATATCAAGGACTAAAATTTGGTTCAATGAGATGAAAATAATTTTTGGTGAATAGTAACTTTTTACTTTTTTTATTGCGGTTAATAGTAAATAGGGTATCTAAGGGTAAATATGATATTACTATTACCCTAACACATGTCCTAATTCTATTGGATAAGTCTAATTCGACCAAAAACAACCATATGAATATAATATGACCATTTAGGCCCACTTGGATTAGATTAGGACATTTATTATTAATTTATTTAAAGAAGGGTTAAAAGAGTTAAAATCAAAGTTTATTTAATAAAACATTTTTAATATGGGGTTATACATAAGATAAATTAGACTATAAATACTCATTAGAAAGATAAAAATATTTCCTACATAATGGTATTTTATTTGTAATTTTTAGACATTAATAAATTTAATTTATTTATGACACAATGATGATGCAGTAATTATCTTATTAATGAAATATTGACATAATTGATGTTATAAACACCAAAATAAATGTAATTTGAGACTTTTTATGAATTCCACTAATTTTATAGGTTACTATGATATATTAGTGTTGGTTTAATTAACTTGGTTCGAACATATAATTCTGTTATGACTTTCACAAAAATCATATATCAAAGAGTGTCAAAATTGACACAAAATAGTTTTTAAATCTAATATTATATTATTAATTGTTATTTTATTCCTAAAAATCTAAGGTTCGGCCAAATGACTTAGATAAGGATATATGTATTAATAATATACAATTTGGGGTTCGTTTGGAATGTTATAGTAAGTGTATTAACCATATAGTGAAAGAAAACAAAAAGACATGGTAAAAGTTAAATTATTTAACTTAGAGTTAAATCTAATTGATAAGGTTAAAATAATACCCTAAACTTGTCTAAATCCTATTGGTTGATAGGATTTCTACCCATACCCACTTTAGCTTCGAAATAAGACCCTTTGGAACCATTATAAACCGATTTTGACTTTAATATAAAATAATATTTTTAGATATTCCTAAGGTGCCCTTCTCCTCCCTTATAAAAGGGCACCTCCTCCCCCTCCTCCTCACACCAATTTGAGCACTCAAGCTCGGCCAACCCCTGCCAAAATCCCTTCTCCACTTCCCTAGAATAATCCTAGATGTCCTGGTCTTCTTCAAAGACCAATCTTAGTTCCCTAAGTGGAGGATTCAAAGAGGCGTTTCAAAGAAGAGGTAATATCCATTACCGATCTTTTCAATTTATTTCTTATTCAACTTCTTCTTCTTTAGTTGTTTCATGATAAAGTAATAACATCAGTATTACTTAAATACTGATATGTTATTATAAATATGAAACAACCCTAATTCACCTTATATCCATCCTACGAAAAAATGAAATCACCGCGCGTGCGTACGTACGGAATACCGTCTCCACGCCGTGGTGTAATCTATTTTCCACCACCACCTTAATAGGATGGGTATAATGGTGTAATGAGTAACTATATATGATTATTATAAATTTATATTGATACTGAAATAGTCTACATACACTTCAACACAATTCCACGACCATGGGAACAATATCATCGCTCGTGCGTACGTACGGACTACCGTCTCCACGACGCGATGAGATTCATTCTCAATGATTAACCATTCATGAATGATTATAAAGTATATATAAAAAGTACTAATGAAATATATGTCATAATAATGATACTGGATTTATGTAAATTTATATGTATGTCATCTACTTAATTCCATTCACTTCAATAAGGAAATGAAAACAGCGTTCATGCGTACGTACGGACTACCGTCTCCATGAACGGTGTATTTCATTCCATTTATCGATATTATATATATATATATATTATGAATATATATTATATATAAATCATGGTTTACATTCTGGATATAAGTAATCATGATCCAAGTAATCATATTAATAATTACAAGTTAAAAACACGAACGACAAATGAGGCGATTTTACCCAAAACGCTACTTTAACATGAATTTACAAAAGAACAGGTAATATAAAGTCATAAGTGGACCATATATGATATAATAAAAATGAATATGATTCTGGAATAAGTCAATAACATGATTTAAATCATTATACAGGAGGTTCGGACACTTACAAAGCAAGTCGGACCTATGGTAAGGGAAATATCACAATCTCATTTTTATCTGAGATTGTTTATACGTTGGTATTTACTGAGATGTATTTTATCATCCACATATGTGTTTCCTCAATATGTAATGTTATTTTCATCCACCTATAATTGTTTAAATCCAATTTTACACTTTGGTGAGTTTTTAGTAAAAGATATGAAAGGAATCTTTTGTCGTTTTTCGTACGAGGTACTTTTTGACTTTTTCGACAAAAGTACGAAAAATGATTTTTTAACTTATACGGCATGAATGGATTTTTAAAACATTATTTCCAAGAAACTTCCTTTACATGTTTTCAAGTTTATTTTTAATCAACTTCTTTTATTTTAATGTCGTATGACATGTTATGAAAGGAAAAATGTTTTTGAAGTAGAAAGGATATTTTCCTCAAGAATGGAGTTCAAGTATTTTATCAAAATTATTTTCCATCTAAGATAATAAAAGGGTTCTGTTTTTATCCCTATTATTACATTGGTTTGATTATGTTGTGATGGAAATATTTTTATGAATTCCTTTTTCTTATATGAATTGTTTTATGATGTCATGTTGTTTAAGAATCCCATTTTTATTACATGGGTTACGCTATGATGTATGGTTTATGATTATGTGGAACACATAAGAAAGGATTCATTATAAGATGGGTGGGACCTATATCTCCTTCCAATTCATTGGGTAAAGATTTTATATCTCATGAGATAGACATGGCTGGAATGGTAGGTTATACCGGTTCAGTGAAACAGGACTAAAACGAGGGTTACTCGATTCAGAAAGGGACTTTGTCCACTAAGATTGTCTTGGAAATGAGTCTTGACTAACAAGAAATGATTCTCTATGATTATGTGTGAATGCCACAATGTTTCATGTTTTACGTTATGATTATTGTGATTACATTTCACTGCCATGATTTATCCCATGTTATGAAATTATGCTCCCTTTTGCAGGTTATGATTTCCAAAATGTTATGTTCTTTTGAATATGATGTGATTGATATTTCTGTTGTTTACCCTTACTGAGCATTTGAGCTCACCCTTTTATGTTTTCTTTTCCCCAGGATATAAAGAAAGGTTTTAGGTAAAAAAAAGATCTTTATGGGAGATATTGAAGATCTTTCACCAGGATTAGAAGATTATATTCCGAGTTTCCAAATACACTAAACTATTACGATCCTTGTGTGTGTGTTTTTGTTATGTACTAAGTATTCCGCAAAAGTAATGTAATGTCCATGTACGTCAGGCTTCGGGTCTCTACAGTTGGTATCAGAGGAAAGGTTTAGTCAACCTTTGGAAACTAGGATGCGAAAACGTTAGTGAGATCCCTAGAGATATTTCTAAGGTATGTCTAGGGATGTCCCTAAGGATAAGTATACGTATAGGATATGGTCCTAGAACTACGGTAACAATCTTAGAATTTAACCTAAGAAGTTAGATATTGAGGATACTCCCCCTTTATAATGTTGTTTTCCCTAGCATGATTTTTGCCTCTCACACTATTCTTTTTGGGTTTTAGACGATGGCTGGAACCCGAAGGAACCGTGTTGATCAATGCAATGGACAATGCAATGATTGTCCTCCTGAACAAACAAATGTTATGGGAGATGGAGTGAAAACTCTTATTGCTATACTTACACAAGCTATGAATCATTCTGGACTTCCAAATGAGCAGAGAAGGGAACAATATTCTATTGAGTCCTTCATGAGGCAACGTCCACCTTCTTTCAGTGGGACTTCTGATCCACTTGTTGCTGAACAATGGATCAGTACCACTGAAAAGATATTTTCAGTTATTCACTGTTCTGAACATGATAAAGTCATCTTAGCAGTATATCGTTTGGAAGGTGAAGCTGATCAATGGTGGAATCGTATCAAGAATACGAGGCCAAGAGATGAAATTGAGTCCATGGAATGGGACGAGTTCCTGAACTTGTTTTTCAGTAAGTACTTCCCTCGTATTCTTCGAACAAAGATGGAAAAGGAGTTTCTTGAGCTAAAGAAAAAGGATGATGAATCTGTTGGTATATACGAAGTGAAATTTACAAGACTTGCAAGGTATGCATCTGGCATTATCATCCAACCTGAAAGTAAAGTTGATCGATTTTTCAGTGGCTTAAAACCAAGTCTTCGAAGGGCATTAGCTATAAGAGACTTCAGTAGCTGTGAAGAAATTGTGCGTTGTGCTATCATGGTAGAAATGGAAGTTGGTGTTACATATCCATCTCATGGTTTTGACAAGAAACAAAAGATGGAGTTCAAGGAGAATTCTTAGAATAATGGTGAAAAGAAGATGAATGTTTCCTTATTCTCAAAATGTGGAAAGAAGCATGGTGGAGATTGTCTTAAAGGGACTAGAAAATGTTTTAAGTGTGGAAAAGAAGGTCATCGAGCAGCTGAGTGTCGAGGTAATGGAAAAAGGGTTTTTAATGATGTGAATAAAGAAAAAACTGCAGAGAACGCACCACCAACACTTCAATGTTTCAAGTGCAAGGAGATGGGACATTATGCCAATAAATGCCCTAATCCAAGGGTTAGTGATGATCGACATGAGCAACCGCTTAAGGAAAAGGATAAATGGAAGTCACATGCGATCACTATTGGCGATGTTGAATATGACAACGATGTGGTGGAATGATTCAGTTTTTATGTAATGGGATTCCAAAATAATGTTGTATATAGTATCGTGGAATATTGGAATATTTATGTTTTGGATTTCAATAATTTTATAGTACCAGTAACCATGAAAATTGATTGAGACATTTTTGGTAAACAGATGATATGAGCATAATGAAGGGGTAAGAAGATAATAAGATGTTTGATTGTATTCATGAGATCATGATTGATATAAGGACTAAATGATATCATGGTTTGAGTATATATAATTTTGAGGATTTTGGTATGTGGAAAGTGTTAACTTTTAACTGCATTCATGTTTTCACTAAGGTTCGATGGGTATTCAAGAGAATACATGATTAAGGCGTTTGAATGTTTGGAATGTGACCAACATAACATATCTTATGATATATGGGGATCAACGATGGTATTAAATCTCTGGTAATCGTTTCCACTATGTTATGAGAGTGGACTGCAGTATTATGGATAAGCCTAAAGATTGGAATGGATTACGTTGGACATAAGTTAGTATTGTTTAAGGATAGAAGATTTTCGATATTATTGATGGGATGTTATAGTAATGTAGTTTTAGAAAAAGGACAACCTGCAGGATGGGCGGCAGCCCATCGCTTCGGACAAGGCTGTGGGAATCGAACCCACAACCGAAGTGCGACTGGCCTTTATCGCCTACCACTGGCCTACAGGAAGTCCCTGTTTAGTAGAAACTAGTTTTATTATATTAAGCAGTATGATATATGAAGTATAAGTCCATTTTAGGAACCGTATGTGATTAATCTCACTATAGATCGACTTATGTATATAAATTTTGCTAACCTTTTGAGACAGATGGAATGACCCGTCATTCTATCACATGATCTGCTAACACTTCACGAATAACAAATTCAACTTCATTTATTTAAGAGATGAAGTAGAAATTGTTCAAGGCACGAACAACAGTGAGATTGTACCAAAATAAAGTAAGTATTTATTCTAATTCAAACTCTTCAACTTTAGGGAAATGATCTTGAAAACCAAAAATGTTGTCCTAGTGCTCTTATATCTGATTAATCAGATGGTACCTTAGATCATCACAAATTTATGGATTTGTGATTGTTGGCTTTTCCATATCCATGTTCTCTACCACTCTCCATCAGAACATGATGGTTAGATTTCTCTTCCATAACCATATTTTCACCTATGTGGAAACCCATTGATTAGTTTATTTGGGTAACCATTACGTTTCATACTTTTGTTTTTAAAGATTGGTTTTGGTATTCCTTTTTACGATGTGGGTTTCGATTAAAGAAACTTTCGAATAGTAAACCATTTATAACCCCGATGAATTTCGAGGGCGAAATTCATTTTAAGGGGGGTAGAATGTAACAACCCGAGATTTTATGAAAAATATTCTTTTTAATTTTATTAATGTCTTGTGTTGTACGCTACACCAAAAGGAGCTTGCACAACACGCATCCTTGACCTGCCTTGCATTACACGCAATCGCAACCTTTCTCGATAGCGTGTGTAGTACGCAATACTGAGTTTCAGAAAACAATGATATGCTATTAAAATATTATTAAAACTAGCCGTTATGAATAGTAATAACCACTTTTTAAATTTTAGAAATTTTAGCTCTCAAAATGGACTAAATTTTTGGATTCAGAGTATCGAATTTAGCCTAAGGTGAAATTTTGGTACTTTTCCGATAACTTTCATATTCTGATGAATAGTGAAAATTACTAAATTATAATTAAAAACAACTTTTTTAATCGAAATAATTAATAGTGATAAATTATTAATTTGAGTGGTTTTAAAGTATATTTAGAATATATTTTTACAATTTAATACAATAATGGTCATTGGATGTAATTTCACATTTAAACCACTTATAAACAAGTTTAAATCCATTGATATTTATTATCACTTAAAAACACGCTATTTGTTTTAACAGCGGGATTTAATTATAAAATTAATTAATGAAACTTCTATGTTATGAATTTGGTAAAATAGACTTCATTTTTGAATTCGGAATATGAAATATATCTTAGGATGAAATTTTGGCATTGTTCTGAAAAACATCAATTTTTGATGAATAGTGAAACTACTAAGTGGTAGTTAAAAAACTGAATTTTTCATAAAACATAATTTTACCGCTTCTGTGAATGGAATTTCGAAAATCTGAGAGACACGGTTAATATCAAGTACTAAAATTTGGTTCAATGAGATGAAAATAATTTTTGGTGAATAGTAACTTTTTACTTTTTTTACTGCGGTTAATAGTAAAAAGGGTATCTAAGGGTAAATATGATATTACTATTACCCTAACACATGTCCTAATTCTATTGGATAAGTGTAATTCGACCAAAAACAACCATATGAATATAATATGACCATTTAGGCCCACTTGGATTAGATTAGGACATTTATTATTAATTTATTTAAAGAAGGGTTAAAAGAGTTAAAATCAACGTTTATTTAATAAAACATTTTTAATATAGGGTTATACATAAGATAAATTAGACTATAAATACTCATTAGAAAGATAAAAATATTTCCTACATAATGGTATTTTATTTGTAATTTTTAGACATTAATAAATTTAATTTATTTATGACACAATGATGATGCAGTAATTATCTTATTAATGAAATATTGACATAATTGATGTTATAAACACCAAAATAAATGTAATTTGAGACTTTTTATGCATTCCACTAATTTTATAGGTTACTATGATATATTAGTGTTGGTTTAATTAACTTGGTTCGAACATATAATTCTGTTATGACTTTCACAAAAATCATATATCAAAGAGTGTCAAAATTGACACAAAATAGTTTTTAAATCTAATATTATATTATTAATTGTTATTTTATTCCTAAAAATCTAAGGTTCGGCCAAATGACTTATATAAGGATATATGTATTAATAATATACAATTTGGGGTTCGTTTGGAATGTTATAGTAAGTGTATTAACCATATAGTGAAAGAAAACAAAAAGACATGGTAAAAGATAAATTATTTAACTTAGAGTTAAATCTAATTGATAAGGTTAAAATAATACCCTAAACTTGTCTAAATCCTATTGGTTGATAGGATTTCGACCCATCCCCACTTTAGCTTCGAAATAAGACCCTTTGGAACCATTATAAACCGATTTTGACTTTAATATAAAATAATATTTTGAGATATTCCTAAGGTGCCCTTCTCCTCCCTTATAAAAGGGCACCTCCTCCCCCTCCTCCTCACACCAATTTGAGCACTCAAGCTCGGCCAACCCCTGCCAAAATCCCTTCTCCACTTCCCTAGAATAATCCTAGATGTCCTGGTCTTCTTCAAAGACCAATCATAGTTCCCTAAGTGGAGGATTCAAAGAGGCGTTTCAAAGAAGAGGTAATATCCATTACCGATCTTTTCAATTTATTTCTTATTCAACTTCTTCTTCTTTAGTTGTTTCATGATAAAGTAATAACATCAGTATTACTTAAATACTGATATGTTATTATAAATATGAAACAACCCTAATTCACCTTATATCCATCCTACGAAAAAATGAAATCACTGCGCGTGCGTACGTACGGAATACCGTCTCCACGCCGTGGTGTAATCTATTTTCCACCACCACCTTAATAGGATGGGTATAATGGTGTAATGAGTAACTATATATGATTATTATAAATTTATATTGATACTGAAATAGTCTACATACACTTCAACACAATTCCATGACCATGGGAACAATATCATCGCTCGTGCGTACGTACGGACTACCGTCTCCACGACGCGATGAGATTCATTCTCAATGATTAACCATTCATGAATGATTATAAAGTATATATAAAAAGTACTAATGAAATATATGTCATAATAATGATACTGGATTTATGTAAATTTATATGTATGTCATCTACTTAATTCCATTCACTTCAATAAGGAAATGAAAACAGCGTTCATGCGTACGTACGGACTACCGTCTCCATGAACGGTGTATTTCATTCCATTTATCGATATTATATATATATATATATTATGAATATATATTATATATAAATCATGGTTTACATTCTGGATATAAGTAATCATGATCCAAGTAATCATATTAATAATTACAAGTTAAAAACACGAACGACAAATGAGGCGATTTTACCCAAAACGCTACTTTAACATGAATTTACAAAAGAACAGGTAATATAAAGTCATAAGTGGACCATATATGATATAATAAAAATGAATATGATTCTGAAATAAGTCAATAACATGATTTAAATCATTATACAGGAGGTTCGGACACTTACAAAGCAAGTCGGACCTATGGTAAGGGAAATATCACAATCTCATTTTATCTGAGATTGATTATACATTGGTATTTACTGAGGTGTATTTTATCATCCACATATGTGTTTCCTCAATATGTAATGTTATTTTCATCCACCTACAATTGTTTAAATCCAATTTTACCCTTTGGTGAGTTTTTAGTAAAAGATATGAAAGGAATCTTTTGTCGTTTTTCGTACGAGGTACTTTTTGACTTTTTCGACAAAAGTACGAAAAATGATTTTTTAACTTATACGGCATGAATGGATTTTTAAAACATTATTTCCAAGAAACTTCCTTTACATGTTTTCAAGTTTATTTTTAATCAACTTCTTTTATTTTAAAGTCGTATGACATGTTATGAAAGGAAAAATGTTTTTGAAGTAGAAAGGATATTTTCCTCAAGAATGGAGTTCAAGTATTTTATCAAAATTATTTTCCATCTAAGATAATAAAAGGGTTCTGTTTTTATCCCTATTATTACATTGGTTTGATTATGTTGTGATGGAAATATTTTTATGAATTCCTTTTTCTTATATGAATTGTTTTATGATGTCATGTTGTTTAAGAATCCCATTTTTATTACATGGGTTACGCTATGATGTATGGTTTATGATTATGTGGAACACATAAGAAAGGATTCATTATAAGATGGGTGGGACCTATATCTCCTTCCAATTCATTGGGTAAAGATTTTATATCTCATGAGATAGACATGGCTGGAATGGTAGGTTATACCGGTTCAGTGAAACAGGACTAAAACGAGGGTTACTCGATTCAGAAAGGGACTTTGTCCACTAAGATTGTCTTGGAAATGAGTCTTGACTAACAAGAAATGATTCTCTATGATTATGTGTGAATGACACAATGTTTCATGTTTTACGTTATGATTATTGTGATTACATTTCACTGCCATGATTTATCGCATGTTATGAAATTATGCTCCCTTTTGCAGGTTATGATTTCCAAAATGTTATGTTCTTTTGAATATGATGTGATTGATATTTCTGTTGTTTACCCTTACTGATCATTTGAGCTCACCCTTTTATGTTTTCTTTTCCCCAAGATATAAAGAAAGGTTTTAGGTAAAAAAAAGATCTTTATGGGAGATGTTGAAGATCTTTCACCAGGATTAGAAGATTATATTCCGAGTTTCCAAATACACTAAACTATTACGATCCTTGTGTGTGTGTTTTTGTTATGTACTAAGTATTCCGCAAAAGTAATGTAATGTCCATGTACGTCAGGCTTCGGGTCTCTACAATATGTCTAGTTCTAATGAAGGGGATTCAAACTAATAGACTTTAGTGGTGTCATAACCAAGACAAACCACATGTTTATAGGCCATACAATCTCTATCTTTTTAGTTAGGATAATAACATCTTATGTGGATGGTATTACCACGCTCATAAAACCAAAATCCCTTAAACCGATTCTTGTTTTTCCTATCCTTGTATTTCACATGAACCATAATATATAGAATCTGAGGATCAATCTTAGTAGTATTAATCTCTTCCATTAAACCATGATTTGAAGGCTACAGGACAGAACAATCGACTTATAATCTTCTAGCATAATGGAATATATTACATACATCATGGATTCCATTAACAAACTAAAAGAATCATCAAGAGACATTAACATAATTAATCCTACTCCTCATCTTTATCGTGAATATCAATATTAACTAAATATGACAATACATTGTTAAACTCAATAATATGGACAATGATTTATGAACTAGGGGAAATCATAAAATTATATAAACTCGTCTTTTTATAATGATGCCTAATTAGTGAATTATTCATATAAAAGTGTTTGAGTTTAATCCAAACTAATTTAGCAGCAGTTTCATGTAAAATATCATGAAAAAACTTCTCACATAATGTTAATAGAAGAGTATAATGAGCCTTTTCTATTAAACTAGTATCTACATCTACAAAATAATTGGTAAACTAACCATCATCAATGATAGTCACTACGGGTTTATTGCTACCATGTAATGTATTAACAAGGCTATTCTGAACTAATAATGCATGCTTTTTAACTCTCCACAAATTAAAATCATTTTCACCATTAAAATTTTCAATTTAAAATTTGACAGACATTGTAAATTAAAATGAATAATAGGCTATGATACCAAATATTGTGATGTGGGTTCAGTTTACCATGATTTGTCCTAAGAAAACTCAATATATAAGAACATACAATGAAAATTCTAATAAGTAAAAAAGAACACAATTATTTATGTGGCTCAGACAATTTAGTCCTACAACACGGTAAGTACACCACCACAGTCTTTCTTATTATTATGAAAAAACGAAAGCAATAGAGTACTTACCAGAATATAATCGAAATATAAGAAAACCACACACATGGAGTAAAGAAACTATTTGAGAACATAGACCTCTTGTCCCCAAGAGCTAATGGTGAAATCTAGCTCAAAGTTAGAAAAGCACTCTCCTAATCTGGACAGAATAATGCAAATGACTGAGACTCTACAAACCATACCAAAAAATAATACTATAAAATCATAATGAAAAGGCTAAATAGAAGGAGAATAATAGGATTACAACCAAGAAGTAACAAAGTCAATAGATCTCCTACATGGTTGAAGGTTCTGGAATTCGATGCCGCCACTACAGAACTTGTGAGTGATTATTTTTCCACCAGAGGAAAATGAAATAGGGTTAGAATGTTTCCATGTAGGTGGTGGGGCTCAAAATAGTAGGAAGACTTCTCTTGGTGATCTCAGGCTCAGAGGTTGAATACAAAGAATATCATGCGTCGAAGAAATCATCCAACAACATCAATAACAGGAAAAACAAACCTGATTCGATGCCTTGACAGGCATACCAGACAAGGAGACACGTGGAAGCCAATAGAAGAGAATAAGAGTAAAGAATAAAAATGACTGAAACAAATAATGAATCAAAAGGTATATGTGGACGGTGAAAATAAAATGGGTGGTTATATATAAATAAACAAAGAAACAAAAGTTTGTGATCTACTACCTCAGGAACTCAAAACATCAGTGGCCAGGATGAGGTGAGATGGGCATATCACAATGGTGGCCACATAGAGGCAAAGCAGGATAGCAGATCAAGCCAACCAAAAACTCAACAGAATATAAGGTCATATTACAGAACAAGCCAAGTGAAGAAGAAGGCTAAAATAGAATATTTTCATAATAACAATAATAATAAAAACATATGAATATTTCCAGGAAACCCAAAACACATTTTTCAGGGAAAAACATGTCAACTTGGAAAAAATAAAAACAACTTATTCAAAAGAATATTTTTAAACTAGTAGAGTAGTGTGGAGGGTTTAGTCTCCTTCTTTGTACTCTCAATGACTTCCCTCGAACCCTTACTCTTATAATAAGTGTGTTCACCACATCTTTGAATCTCTGGCCATGGATTCAATAAACAAACGTTTTGACCTTCTTTATGTTGTCTCGTAGCTCCTATCTTTATCACCAACTTGTGTCGAAACCCTTATTTATCTTCAAGCTCAGTTTGATCTCGAATCCTTTATCGATCAATTTTGAACATTGAATTGGTTAGAAGTTACTTGTATGTTTAGTTGATCTTCAATTGATTTTGTTACTGCCCAATATTAGTGAGTCAAAAGATGAAATCGATTAGAGTAGTAAACTTTAAACATGGAACATAAACCAAACTACTTACTCCCAATTCTTTTTTATGGTCTTGACACCTTCAACAAACAAAGATACACTATGGGCGAGTCATCCACTACTTCATTACCAACGTCAGGATCTCATTCTTCACAATCTATGAATTGACATCCTCTCATCATTTATTTCATTAGATTTGTATTAAACTTGGGTTTGGATTTTCCATTCACAATAGACTAAAAAAATGAAGTGGTCAGTTAAAAAAATTCAACCAAAAAATTAGACCTAAATATATAAAAAACAAAGAAAAGATCATTTGAATGTTAAGAAATAAAAATCACATAATTTCATCAGAATATCCAATGAATTATAATTTCACCTTTAAAATCTTATTAACACACATAATATTATGAAAAAAATACCAAAAGTATTTTAGAAATAATGAATAGTAAAAGGAAAAATAAAATACCCCATACCTAATACATTTATTTAATTAATCAATAAATTGACTAATTTTAGTTGAAAAGAATAAATCACATTAGTATAAAAGTGAAATGAAAAAATATTAAATTTATAAAAATATTTTCCCCCATATACTCTCAGTTTAATAATATGATTTATTTTATAAATTAAATTATTATATTGAAAATTTTCATTCATGTTTTAAGAAAATCTATAAAATTAAAAAATTTGAAAAATAAATAAACACTCTTCAATTTGAGTTCAACTAGAATATCTAAAATTTTATTACATCTAGTTTAACTGACACACATAATTGAATATAGTTTTAATAGATTGAATCAAATTGTTGAGTGAGGATATTAAATAAAAATAATGAATAATTAACTCATCGGTCAGTTAAAATAAAAAAGAATAAAAGGTTCATCTTGGATTAGGATATTCATTTATTAACCCATTTGGATGCAAATATTATGATTTTAATTCAAAACAAAAAATTGAAATCCATGAATAATTATATAACAGTCTTCAAAATTTTACCAAAACAAATTTCTTCCAATATGTAAATAAAATGGTATGATCAACTAAATCAATGGAATAAAAGAAATTAACCACCTCAAAGTGTCATCTCAACCTTCAACATTTTGAAAATATTCACCAACTCTGGACAAAAATAAAATTTTGAAAATAGCCAATTTTGAAAACATTTAATTGGTTTTTTCCTTGGGAAAAAAATAAATACAACTCAACCAATTTAAAGAACCATCTCCCACACATAAAACCCAAAACATTTCCCATATTGAATACTGTGGTGGAAGAAACGATTAATGAAAATTAATCAAAATTTTAATTTATAATTAGAATACTTCAAAACCATGGTTAAGGGGTTATGATTCAGTTCAAATAGTGTCATTCCAAAATATTAATAAGTTGTAGAAATTAAAATTTGCATGGATTTCTTTATTTTTGTAAAATCCCTTAAATTATAAAATCATCTCATGAAGTAAAATATATAAAATTGCTGAAAACTAAAACCGAAAACATCTTTTAATAATTAAAATAGTGTGTAAATCTCCAACACTTAACTATAAATAGTGGCATATATAAAAAATTGAATCTAAATTCTCATCTAATCAATAAAATAAAATAAAAAATATGGAAAATTATAGACAATAATAAAAATAATAATATTGAAAATAAAGAAATGCAAGAAATAAATCCCCTAATTTTAAAAGATTTCTCTTTTGATTTCATCCCATAATACTTATTACCTATTTGAATTGACTTAAATCCTCTACTATATTAAACTTATAATTATTATAAATTGAAATATATTATTATAAGACTCCAATAGTTTATGGGAACAAGTAATATGAAACAAGTGTTTGATTGAAATAAATGAATGGTTGTAATATTTATAAAATATATCTCTTTTATGACTTGAAAGCAAGTGGGATTACTCAATAGTGAATGGAAACATTTTTTCATCTTAAAGTAAATAGAAGAAAAACCCAAGGTTAAATCCATGAATCAAATATTGTGTAGGATTTAGATCAGATAAAAATTTTGTTCTTAAAAAATACAAAAGTAAGCTCATAATAATGACCATGGGTTGACTCAAATAAAAAACTGATTTTATAGTCTTCAGTTAGAGTGAGTTTAAAATTCAGTTTTCAATCACAAAAAATAGAATCCAACCCTCTTCTTCCCATAAAAGTTTAATTTAATCGATTGACCATTTAATATAAATGATACATTTTCATCACATATAAGCTCAATAGCACCACAAACATGTACTATATGGATAGTGAAAGTTTCAAACCATTTTGATTTATGATTCCTATGAAAAATTGTAATTCTAGATGATAAAATTATGGCAATTTTTCCAACCCTAAAAAAATTTATCTTGATGATGGAATATTGGAATTATTTAACCCTATTTTATTCTATACATTATCATATGTCTTTATCGTAATCTCATGTATCTCACTCAACACAATGAATCTTATTTATCTAGTAATCTTAGAATCATATTTCAAGGAATGCACATCATAAAAGGAATTGTTATGTTACTATACATGTGAATAACATGTATTACCTAAGATAATTCAATAGGGTTACATGCATATGAGTGTTTTATGATCAATAATGTAATCCCACAAAGCCTCAACTAGATTAAGAGACTAATCATTCATGGAACTAGACATATTTTTTCAAAAAAAAATTCAACTATCAATTAGAAAATTCAACTTATCAAATGTATTTTTGAAGGTAATCAGGTCATATTTTATGAGAACAACCATAATTCTCCATAAAATATTTGAGTTTAAAATTCATATAATGGGTTCCATTATCAATGATAAATTCTTTTGGCACCCCAAATAATGAGAAGTAACTTTTTAATTTATTTAATCACACTAATAACTTAATTTCTAGGTAGAAATAAAATGTATACCCACTTATAAAAATAATATATGGCCATAAAAATGTACTCATTCCCATGAGAGGATAAAAATGGGTTCATAAAATCCAAACCCTAGAAATCAAAAATTAATAATCCTAAAATACCTTTTTCAGAGAGTTAATGATTCCTAAAAACATTTCCAATCCTATGACACTTATCAAAGAAAAAACTATACTCCTAGAGTCCTTAATTAAAGTAGGACAATAAAATCCATCTTGATGAACCTTTTGATCATTCCATTATCCTCCATGTTGACACCCAAGGCGAGGAGTGAAAAATCTATAAAATGGGAACCAAATATTCCTTAGGAACATAGCTCCTTAAAATTTCATTGAATCATCTTCTAAAGGGTAAAGGAACATCCCAAAAGAAATAATTAAGCTCAAAAATTATTATTTTTATTTTGTGAAAAAACATTTAGCATGGCACCTGATTTAAAGAAATTAGAAAAATATACATACCAAGAAATTTTTTTAGCCAAGAAATTGAATGGTTTTTCATCTAAAAAATAATAATTATTCTCCCTTGGATCCTTAGTTTTGAAAGTAGATAGTCTAGAAAAGTGATCAATACAATATTTGCAACCTTATGTTATCCTTGATCTCTAAATATAATTCCTACAATAAAGTAATACATTTAATAAGTCTAGGTTTTTTCTCTTTTTTATAAATCTTTTACTCTATGGAATAAGAGTCTATAAAAATGACTTTAGAATCTAACAAGTACTACATGAACTTTTATAAAGTAAAAAAACAACCAATAGCTAATTCTACATAGTTATGTTGATCTTTTAAGAATCATCTAGTAACCTGTTATTATAATACACCACATGTGTCCTATTATACTTTTTTGTCCTAAAATTTCTTCAATAGTAACATCACAAGAATCACACATGATTTCATAATGAAACATTCAATTTGAAGTAGTGATGATTGTTGATGAAATAAATTTATTCTTCATAAGATTAAAAAATTCCAAACATTTTACATCAAACATGAAAGGTTTATCTTGGTCCAGTACACAACATAAGGGAAATATTATTTTAAAAATTCATAAATGAACCCCTAATAAAAATAGGCATGCCCTAAAAAGTAGACAACGCCCATGGAATTTTTAAGGGATGGAAATTTTTTGATTACTTGTATCTTGGAATTGTTAGCCTCAATACCCCTCTTAGCGACATTATGGCCTAAAAAAGTAAACTCTTTAACTACGAAATTAAATCTTTTTCCAATTAAGAATAATATTGGTCTCAAATAATATATCAAAAACCAACGGCTAATCAATTTTATGTCATCTGTAGACCTACGTATTATAGTTTTGAACATAGTTAGAATACCCAACTATTTTTCCTATTGATTCTAATTATGTTTTATAGATATAATAACAGTGATTGTTGATTTTTGACCTAGACGTGAGTGTTATAGGTGTTCTGGGAGTAGTTTAAAAATTATTTCACTGTTTTTTATATTTTGTATTATATTAAACAAAGTATTTCAATATTATTATATAAAATTACTCAAAAAAGATAACCATTTATAAGGTTTCAATCCTTCAAAATCTTTCAAATTATAAATGTGAGATTTATACACCACTTTCCCATCATCGAATGAATACTATATTATTTACAAAAAACATTAATAAAAAATTATTAATGATAACATATTTTTGATAAATAATAATAATTTAATAAGGCAATAAATTATAAGTAATAAATATTAATTAAAAAATACTTCATAATGAATACTAATAATGTCATTAATATTGTTAAAGTTATAATTAATAACTAAAATTGTTTTTATATGTTATAATTAATAAAATAATTAAATATGAATAAAATAATTATTGATAATTTCTAATAAATAGAAGTAGTATGAGTGAGGGGGTTTCAAATACTAAATAATTTCTAGTACATAATATGAATAAATATTTAAAAATATAATTAATTTAAATTTTGAATTTTTTTATAATTAAAAATATAATTATTATGAATTATTATAATAAATAATTTTTTATGCCATGCATTTTTTTATTTATTAGATTTGCGAATAATAAAATTAATTATGATGTATAAAATATATCAAATAATTTAACTATTTAACAAAATAATTAAAATATAAAAATGAAAATAATATGATAATTAAAAATAAAATATATTTATTATTTAGAAAAATAATTAATATTTTCTTTTTATTGTCAACAAAATAATAATGATAATAATAATTATTCATTAAATAATAACAATGAATATCCATAAATGTTTCCATGAATAATAAATAATTTATAATAAACTCATGATAATAAGAAATTAAGGATAACTAATTCATTATAAGAAAATTGTTGTAATAAATTTATAGTAATAAAATCATTATAATAAAGTCCTAATAATAAGGCCGTTACATTATTAATCAAGTTGTAAGAATTGTCTTGTATTAAAGTCATGAAAATAATAATAATGTATTTATTTATGAATAATAATGTATTTATTTATGAATAATAATAATATAAAAATTCATAATGATACTAATAAACGTATTGTAATTAAATATCATTGACTGTTAATAATTTTATTGTTATTATTATTATAAATAATAATATAAATAATTAAAAAATTACATTCTAATTATCTATAATTATTAATTATTAATATAATATTAATAATTATGACATTATAAATATTAATAATCTAATTAATAATAATTAGTATTATTATCATTAATAAATAGAATATATTAATTTTTTAGATTGATTAATTATTTTATATTTTTATTAGTAAGTTAAATTTTATTATTGATACTTAATGTTTTCTTTTTATTAATTTTTTGAAATTATATTTATTTTCAATCATTTAATTTTTCTTAAGTGCATTTGTTAAATTTCATTTAAAATCTAATTATAATAAATATTTTCTAATCCAATAAGTATACCTACTTATTTTAATGTTTTAATGTTTTGTTTTGAAAAACATTGTTTAGTATCATATATATGTTCATATGTTTATTATTTTGATGAAAATATTTTTATTTTTAATTATATTATATTTGTTTAGTCTATGTTTAAAATTTCATTTTCATTGTACATACAATGTATTTTTAATAACTTATCAAAGTCGCTCACATGAAATACAATGAACATTTTGTGTATCAAGTAGGTAAATATAGAAGGCCATAAAATATACACTATATGTATAATTTAAATAAAATATATGACATAGACTAAAAATATTAAAAATATTTGAAAATAGAAATAATTTAATAAATATAATAAAGAAGAATTAATTTTCATGACATAGACTTCATTGGTTAAAAACAAAAAAAATTACACATAAAAAAAATTTATGAAAAATAAATATACTATAAATAACATCAACATGAAATATAAAGTGCTAAAATTAAAAATAAAAATTTATTTAAAATAAAAGGAATTCTAAGAATAATAATTTACATAAAAAATTTTATCTATTTAAAAATGTACAAATATAAATATTATGTTTTGAAACATCAATATTATACACCATTGAAATTAATTTGATTAAATTTATTATGAATTTATTTTTATTTTAAATTTTTTTATATGTTTAGTCAATGTGTAATAATTCATTGGGATTATATATATATATATATATATGTATATATATATATATTATAATATATAGGCATTCCAAGTCACCAACTTGAAACATTATTACATTTCATGTAGGTGATTTCAAAAGTGTATAGATTAAAAATTATAAATGAAATTTCAATGAAATTTCTCACTCACTGTGCATATAAAAAATAAATGGAAATAAAAACAATTTCATAAAAAAAATTAAAAAAATAACTTACATAACAAAAACAATATTTATTAAAAAATTACATTTATACATCAAAAACATTATGCGCATAAAATATATTATAAATTACATCTGAATAAAATTTAAAAAAATGATTATGAAAATAAAAATTTATTGATAATAAAATGAATTTCAAAAAATAAAAAACAAAAAAAAAATTAAATCTAAAATTTTATCTACAAAAAAATTACATGTACAAATGTATTGTTTTAAAACAATAACAGTTTCTGTTGTTGAAGAAATTTATAATTAAATGTATTTTTAAAATAATTTGTATTATTATTTATTTTTATATTTTTAATCAATATTTAAATATTTATCTAGATTGTATTTATAGTTTATAATTTATAGCCCTTCCAAGTCACCAACTTGAATCATTGTTATATTCCTTGTAGGTTATTTTGAAGGTGTATAGATTATAAATTATAATTAAAATCAAAAAGATTTTTTTCAAATAGATTAAACATAACAGAAAATATTTAAAATAATAATAATTTCATAAATATAATAACAATAACAATAATTTACATGACATGAACACTATTGATTACAAACATAACAATTACATCTTAAAAAATTTATGTGGATATAATATATTATAAACAACATCTAAATGAAATTTAAAATAGTCCTTATACAAATATACATTAATTGAAAATAACAAAAATCAAAAAATTTAAAAATATTAATTTACAAAAGAAAATTATCTGTAAAAAAATACAAGTACATATGTTATATTTTGAAAAAATAAGATTCGGTTTCCATAGAATTATTATTTAGTAATTGTTTTGTGGTTTTTTTTTATTTTGAAAATTTCATATGTTTGGTGAGTGTGTCAAATCTCATTTATATTGTATTTATATTTCATAATTTACTTGCTTTCAAAGTCACAACCTTTAAATATTACTATATTTCAAGTCTGTGATTTTGAAGGTGTATAAATTAAAAAGTATAAATTTAGTCAAAATAAAATTTTTCTCCCTCAATAAAAATACAAAAAAATCATAAATATAATAAAACAACTGATTTACCATCCACATGAACTACTGATTAAAAACATAAAAATTGGACTTTAAAATAAGTTGGAAATGCTAAAATCATATAAAATGTAAAATATAGTTGTATTCTTAATGAAATTTAAGACATGGACATAAAACATATGAAATAACTAAAAATAAAAATAATTTGATAAAACTAATATATAGAAAATATTAAGTAATACTAATATTAAAGAAATAATAATAATAATAATAATAATATAATTATTTAATTAAAAATAAATGATATTTTATACTTATTAATAACAGTAAATATAATTAATAAATTATTTTTATGAAGTCATAGTAATTAATATATTACTTAATAATAATAATATTTAATAATACTATTATTGTTTACATGATCATCAGTATTATTATTCAAAATATTATTATTCATAAATATATTAAATAGAAAATAATTTACAAGACCCCAAACATTGTTGTTTAATAAAAATTAATAATAATAACATTATTATTATCACTAAGAGAACTAAAAATAATAATATTGATTATATTATTAATTATTATTATATATTTTTAAATATAAAATGAAATATTTTATTAGTTACATTATTTATATTCACTATTAGAAATTATTAATAGTTATATTTTTATTTTTAATTACATTTTTAATCAAATTATTTAAATACAGTTATATACTAATTAATTTTTTAGTTTGTTTGGTGTATATATATATATACCAAACAAAATCCATAAAAATAAAATATAAAATACTGTTTAATTATTTAGTTTGTTTTATAGTCTTCACACTTTCATCAAGCATATATATGTCGGGGTTAGGTCATCCTAGCCTTTTATACACAACTACGGATCTCATGAATCAGCCTCCACTCAGATTTGATTTCATTATAGGTAAGTGGGTTCATCTTCTCCGTTCACGGTTGATTGAGAAAACAAATGCATTCGGTTCACATTATTCTCATAGGAAAAATTATGTAATTCTATTCTGGAAATTATCTTAAATTGAAGGTGTGGTCTAAAATTATATTTTATAGATTATAATTCTGGAAATCACTGAAAATGTCTTACGTTGCTACTCTTTTATGTTGATGATTTCAATATTTATCTTACACGGAAGTGGGAAATTATCCTTCCAGAGAAATGTGGAATTGGTACATAGTAAAACCTATATATCCATTCAAAATAAAATCAACCCTAAAAAATCCTTACAGAAATTAAATGCATGAACTTCGAAATTGAACACTCAATAAACAAAATAATGATAACTACTACAATTATTATTTAATATCTAAACGTAGAATTTTTGGAACATAAAAAAAACCCATGATAAATCAATTAAAACAACAACAAATTCAACCAAAATATTTGACATAAAAATATAAGATAAGAATTAAAAGTTCATTTGATATTAATTAATTCAAACACTTAATTTTAAGATAATATCCGATGAATTATTTTTTCAGTATAAGATCTCCAACATTCAAAAATTCGACTTTAAAATCTCATTCACTCAATCAATATTATCAAAATAACACTAAAAATATGTGTAAAACATGTAATAATAAAATTCTACATTAGTAACTAACACTAAGTATATACATCACATAATATGGGAGGTCGTATACTATATTAGCCTATATAAAACACATATCTATAATTCTTAAAATAACTTACCTCACAAATATAAAAAAAACACTATATTATAGATAGTTAAAACAATGATTTGTATAATTACATTAGCAAGTACTATCACAAAAATTTAAAAACATCAATATTTCATTGCCTTTATTACTTTACTCCCTCTCATAAAAGCCTAATCATGGAATACATTTTCGAACAAAGCGCCCCCACTCATGAAAAATAAAAAACTTGTATAAAAAAATTATGTCAGTCATACTCTAAATAAATAAATTCAACATAATATGAAACAATACATGGATAAAATGTTTGTTTTATATAAAAGGAAACACTTGTATTCATACTGGTAACACTATGCATCAATTTGGGGTGCAACTAATTCATACACATCACAAATGACTTATGAATTGTTGTCCTAATATATCTAGGCAATAAAAATTGTTTTTCTCGGTTTTGATTATTTCACTTGTGTTTTTTACTAAAATGTCACTTTAAACTGGAACCACACACTATAAGTCATACCAAGAACATCGTGTTTCAGTTCTACATGAGATTAATTCCTACACATAACAAATGACTTATAAATTGTTCTCATAAATAATCACATTAATATGATAATTGTTTCATAGTTTTCAGTGAGTATAGCATGTTTTGAACTAAAATTCATATTTTACACTGATAGCATACACTTTGAGTCATACTAGGAACACCATTTATCATATTATGGTGAAGCGAATTCATAAATATCAAAAATTACATATGGATTGTTTTCCAAAAGTATCAAAACAATATGAATGTGTTCAGACAATTTTGATTATGTCACTTCTCCATTTTACAAAAACATAAATTTTAAATAAAAATACAAATTGATTTATACCAGTCACACGGGGAATTGGATTAAGTTGAGGCTAATTACTACATGATTAAAATTATTTATGGATATTTTTTCTAATGTATCAAAACAATACAAATGCATTTTCTCAGTTTTGAGTATGTAACTTTTGTTTTTATATTAAAAATGTCATTCTAAACTTGAAACACGCAATATGAGTTATACCGATAACATAATGTGTTGGTTTGAAATGAGTCTGATTCAGACATGTATCAAATTATTTATTAATCATTTTAAAAAATTATCAAGAAAACCTGAGTGCATTCTCGGTTATGAGTGAGTGGAACCCAAAATGAACTAAAATTTTAATTTTACATGGATAACAGACACTTTGAGTTATCCTGGGCACACTGTGTATCATATCGATTTGTAGATGACAAATATGCATAAAAATTAACTCTTGTGGAATTTTCCTAAAGTATCAAAACAATATTAATTAATTTTCAATGTTTTTATTTTTTCAATTTTATTTTCTTCTAAAAAATCTATTTTAAATAAAAAGTCATACTTCGAGTCATACTGTAAACACCATTTATAGGATTGTGGTGCGGATGATTACTATGCATCCAAAATTAATTATAGATCATTTTCATAAATTATAAAAACAATCCAAATGTGATTTCTCAGTTTTGAGTATGTCTCTTTTGTTTTTTCTAAAATGTCATTTTTACCTGGAAACATACACTATGAGTCGTACCAGTAATATCACGGGTTAGTTTGATGTTGGACTAATTCCTACACCTCAAAAAATTACTTATGAATCTTTTTCTTAAATTATCATGATAATTTGAGTTTGGGTTTTCCATTTTGAATTAGTAACACATGTTTTGAACTAAAATGTTTGTTTTACATTAATAATGAACTCTTTGAGTCATTCTAGGAACACCATGTATCATATTTAGTTTTGGATAATTCTTATACATCAAAAATTCCTTATGTATCTTTTTAATAAATTATTAAAACAACCTGAATGTGTTGTCCCAGATTTGAGTGTGTCACTTATATTTCTTTCTAAAATTTCAATTTTAAATAAAAAGAAACACTTCGAGGCATGCCAGTCACACCATGTGAAATATTGAGATGAGGATGATTACTACATGTTAGAAATTCTTTAAGGATCATATTATTAATGTATAAAAATAAATTGAATCTGTTTTATCATTTTTTAGTATGTACCTTGTGTTTTTTACTAAAATGTCATTTTAAAGTCTAAACACAATCTTTGGGTGATACCAGTCACACCATGTGTCGATTTTATATCATAATAATTTATACATTTCAAAAATGACTTTTTTATAAAAAATTATCAACATAATTCAAGTTTCTCAATTTTCAGTTAGTGAAAAACATTTGGAAATAAAATGTTAATTTTTTACTGATAATGGTCACATTGAGTCATAATGGGTATATCATGTATCAAATTATGGTGAGGATGAATCCAAAATAACAAAAATTACTTATGTATCATTTTACTAATATATAAATACAATATGAATGTGTTTTCTTAGTATTGAGGATCTCATTTTTCTATTTTGATAAAATATCAATTTTACATAAAATGACACAGTTGGATTCATACCTGATACACTGTGAATTAGATTACGGTACCACTAATTACAATACATCAAAATGATTTATGAACCATTTTTCTTATGGATAAACACAATATGAATTAACTTTTTAATTTTTTAGTAAGTCACTTGTGTTTTAAATAAAATGTCATTTTAAACTTCAACATGCACCTTGAGTAATATCTATTACATCATGTGTTAGTTCAACATGATACTAATTAGTACACATAAAAATTACTTATGAATAATTTTACTAAATTATCAACACAATAAATGTTTGTTTTCTTGGTATTCAAGGAGAGAAACATGTTTTGAACTAAAATGTCAATTGTACACTGATAACAAACACTTTGAGTCATACCAGGAACACCATCTTTCAGATTGAGGTTTGTATGATTACTAAACATAAAAAATGACATATTTATTATTATCCTAAATTATGAAAACAATCTGAATGTTTTTTATCAGTTTTGATTATTTCACTTTTCTTTTTTACTAAAATGTTAATTTTTAAATTAAAAGACACACTTAGAGTCATATCAGTTTTATTGTGTATCTAATTTAGGTTTGGATCATTCCTACACATAAAAAATGACTAATGGATCATTTTTCTAAAGTATAAAATTAATCAGAACGTTCTTACTCTCTTTTGAGTATATCACTTGTGTTTTTACTAAAATTTCATTTTAAACTTGAAACATTCACTTTGAGTCATACCAGTCACAACGGGTGTTGGTTTGATATGAAACATATTCCTACACATTTCAAATAAATTGTTAATCATTTTCCAAATTTATCATGTCAATATGAGGAAATTTTATCAGTATTCAACGAGGGATGCATGCTCTAAACTAAGATGTCAATTTTACACTAATAAGAGGCGCTTTAAGTCATACATGGGACACCATGTATAAAATTGAGGTGAAGTTGATTCCTACACATCACAAATGAATTATGTATTTTTAATAAAGTATAAAAATAATCCTAATTAATTTTATCCATTTTTTATTATGCCACTTTTATTTTTTACTAAAATTTCAATTTTACATAAAAAGACCCACTTAGAGTCGTACCAGACACACTATGTTTCTCATTTATTTTCGGATGATTCATACTTGTTACAAATGACTTATCTGATATTTTACTAAATTATCCATACAATATTAATTCATTTTTCTCGTTTTGAGTGTGTGATGTGTTTTTTGAACTAAAATGTAAATAATAATGTTAAAACATACAGTCTATGTCATATTGAGAAAACAATGTATCGGATTGAGGTATGGCTGATTGAGTATGTGATCTATGTTTTCTTTCAATTATCTTAAAAATTCCAAAAAATAGAGAAAAAGTTAAACTGTTATGGAAGTTGAAACCTCAGGCTACCGGTAACACTTCATGTTCCAGAAACCTAAGGATTCCTCTTCCATTATAATGGAACATGTTCTTTTTTGTTTTGGCCTTTTTTAGACAGTTTAATGAAAAATATGATTTCCCAAAAGATCGAAAATAATTAAACATGTATTAAGTAAATATGATATGAAAATAAACCTCTAAATACTAGATAAAATGATGAAAAAATCAATTAAATAAGTAGTAATAATTCACATGTTCATTAAGGTTGTATAAATTATTGAACCATTTCCTTGTTGACATTATTGTTATTTTATCCCTAAAGTCCAATCGATCATGAGCATAAAATGATTAGAACAAAATACCCCAACCTTTGCAAAAGAATCCACCTATATAAGAAACCAATTCTTTTTTTAGTAATACTATAAAAATTTAAATTTAACTTAAATATGAAGCAATATATAAATAAAATGTAAATTTTAAACTGAAACCATAAAATTTGAGACATAGTATATGATTGAGTCATTCTTTTTGATTAATTGATTTCTTTATTATCTATAATAAAATTAACAAAAATAGTCTTATATAAAAATGATGAGGAAATTAACTAAAAAAATAGAGAAATTGATGATAAAATCAACTTAATATGTAGTAGAAAGTCACATATTCGTGATATATGTGTACATTTTGACATCAGGTATGCTTCCAAATCCTTTCTAAAAAATATATATTTTATTATATTTATATGAGGAATTTTTAAATTCATGTTAGTTCCTAAAAATATAAATACAAAAATTATTAATAAATATTTGAATAAAATATTAATTATCTTCGAAAATACCTCTCCGGGGGTGCTAGTTTTTTATGGTATATGATATCTCTCATAAATGTTCAAATATAGTGACCATAATCTTTTCCATTGGCTTTTTTCCAAAACTGTCTAATAATTTAGAATATAAATAATTTTTTAGATATGTGTTTTATAGATAAATATTATTATATATATCCTAATAATTACCCACTTGTAGAAGTCAACTTTCTCTTTATATACATAGATTATCCCCAAGAAATTATTTTCATGATATTCAAACACTGCTCTATCATAAAATAATTCTGATTAAAACATAATATTGTGTATATAACATGAATTTTATTTCTAAAATTTTGTATTTAGGGTATTCAAAATTGAAAAACATCATCACGTGTGGTCAATTTGTGGTGTCACGACCCATCCTCGGGGCCCGTGCCGTGACTACCCAAAGCCCGCCTTCCATAGGCTAGGGGCTGGTGACTAGCACCAAGGCGTAAATCCCGGAATAATGGAAGGCGTTGCCTTTGAAAAGTAAACAAGCACCACAGAGTAAGCAAGCAGAAAAGTAAACACTAAGTAAAAACTGTAACAAGCTGGTACAACAGTAAGAGCTGAAAAGTAAAGGGGGCCGAAAATACAAGCCCAACTGTAAAGTACAACTAAAAGGGGAAAAACAGCAACTAAAAAGTAAAGCCACAACGTCGAGCCGTCCTCTGGAATTCCCACCTGAAGGGTGGGTACAGATAGCCTCCACTGCTCCTCGGGTCCACCTGACCGCTCCGAGTACGTCCCACCCAGTGGTCCACCTCCCGGTACCGTCTTGCTCCGAAAGCCTCCACCACGATCAGCGCTGTCCGTCGTATGCAACCAACACAACGTAGTGCTAGCATAGCCCGTGCTGGGGTGAGTATAAGCTACTCAGTAGGGACCCCGAGACCCCCAAAGGTCTCCAAGAATCCAAAAAGGATAAACCACAAAGGAAAGATACAATCACGAAATAACATCCAACACGGCTTAGGTATATGCCCATACATATACCTAAGTCATCAATTCTCGCTTGGCTCCAACTTCCAAGCTCATGTACAAATCAGTCCACACAGGAAAGCAAAACGTAAAATCCACATAGGATAGCTCAACACAATCCACAAAGGAAAGTAAAACATAAATCCACACTGGATAGCTCAACACAATCCACAAAGGAAAGTAAAATAGAGTTTAGCTCACATAGGTATACTTCTTGTATGACGATAAAGATGATCACCGATCCATCTAAGTCATCGGACCCACAAAGGATCGAAAGGTACTAACCCCCGCAATGACCCACACAGGATCGGACCCACACAAGATCAATCGGTAACTATCCCCCGCAAAGACCCACACAGGATCGGGCCCACACAGGACCTGTAGGCACTGGCTCACACAGAACCGCTGAGCGCTGACCCACACAGGATCGGATCTAGACAGTATCTGTAGCACTGATCCACGTTGGATCACTGAGTGCAGTAGTCGTCGCAGTCCACTGAGGATCTCTGCACAGTCGTCGTCGCAGTCCACTAAGGATCTCTGCACAGTCGTCGTTGTCGAAGTCGCAGCCAGCACTAGGGTTCTCGCACACAGCAAGCTCGTTCGGGAGGGTCCGCTCCACGAGCCGAGAGACTGATACATCAACTGACACATAGTCCAGATTTGATGTATCCAAAAGTTCTGTATCGTCAACAGAACTCAACGTCGCAGACGGCGCGTCAATCGGACGCCCGGTCTGAGAGATATTGGCTTTTTCGTCCCAGGGGCTCGGTTGGTATTTAAGGAAAAACCAACACGACTGTACTCCACCTGTGTCCAAACCTCAGGCGGAGTATGCCAAAAGAGCCGTCTCACATAGAGGAATTTAACGAAGTCGACGGTAGGTCGATCGGACGTCCGAAGCTCAAGATATGAGTGTTTCTGCTCCGAGGGCCTGGTTGGTTTCGTGTACGAACCAACCCGGCTGAACACAACGTATTCCGAACCCTTGAGTGCGATATACCGAAACGACCGTCTCGATCCAAGGATCTCGTTACCGCTGACGGAGAGTCGTTTGGAGACCCGTAGTTCATGTTACGGGCAAAATACCTAAACAGTCCGAAGATGGGGGTCTGGGCTCGGGCCGACCAGGCCCGACCCCCCCCCCCCCCCTCCCTGGGTCTGCCGAACCGGGTAGACCCGGATGGACCCGGTCCGACCTGGCTGGACCCTGTCCGGCCAGGCCAGGGCGCGGCCCAGCTCGGCCGACCGGTCCGGATCGGCTCGGCCGAGCGGCCGAGCAGTGCGGGGGGCTCGTTGCTGCCGCGTGACCGCACTACGGCCCCCGCGGGGGGCCTCCCTGGTCAACGGACGCGGCAAAGGCTGCGTCCCGCGTGTGTGCCAGACCCGCGCGGCCGCGGGTCTGCCGGCGCCGCCGCCGCCGCGGCTTCAGCCACGACGGCCTTGTCCGTCGGCGCACCGGGGTGCCGCCGGCGACCCGCGCCGCTCGTGGCTTCCGTGGGCCGCCGGTGTCGCTCTGGTGGTCCGTTTTCCATCCCGTCTGCGCCGCTGTTCCTCCCGGGTTCCTTTCTTCACTGCGGGATCATCAAATCGCCCTTGCGTCACATTTTGTCATCGCCCGCAAAATCCGCACAACAACGAAAAACTACGGAGGGTTATCAGGCCATATTTGTTTGGCCCGCACCCTCCGCGTTAGGCGATAACAATTGGGAGGACTAAACAACACATCAAAAAACAATTTTAATAAATTAAAAATTGTTCTTATGAAACCGGTTTTTTAATTTAAAAGAAACGTTCACGGGAAAATAGATTATTTCACAACAACCCCTACCTCGTCAAGTCGTCGCACGTGCTTTCTTTCTCGGAATTGATCATCGCGGAAGGTGGGGATCGTCGCGTCGTCGTGGTATCCGGCATTGCGTCGACGAACTCCGAGGTCCAAGAAACAACAGATTTAATTTTAATAATTAAATCCATCTTGAGTTAAAATCCACAAAGGAATTTAAAGAATCGCAAACTTTCACCTCAACGGATGATCGAAGGTTTCCGTCGCGGAGGAAGGAACGTCGCAGAAGAACGTCACGGGAGAGGAAACGTCGGCGTTAAGGCACACGGTGTCGCGTCGTCGATTTCCGCGGGTTCGGCATTCTTCGTCGGAGGTCGGCATTCTTCGCGTTCTTCGCGTTCTTCGCAAAGGAGGATAAAGAACTCTTGGTTTCTGTCAAATCCTCTCAACGAACATTTTTTCAGAATTCATGCGTTTGTCTTATTTTATTATTACGCCAGCAGATTTCAAACAGGTTAAGAAACGAATGAAATTAATCCATATAATTAATTAAACGAAGAAAACTGCCCAATTAATTCAACGAATAAAACCGCCCAATTAATTGGTGCGTTAAGAATTTAAAAAACACGTCAGTTGACTTTCATGAGGACAGGTTTTCGCTGGTGCGTTACATAGCGGAAAACAAACGGTGGGGATCGTGCGGGCCCCACCTCACAAATATCCTACCAAGAGGGTAGGATATTTCTGGATAGCACCCTATCCACATCAACTCATCTTAAGCTGCTTTAAGTGGCTTCAAGTGGCTTCCAAGCGGCTTAAGTGAAATGAAATAAATTTTGTCATACAATTTATTTTATTTCATAACTTTAAGACCAAAAATTAAAAACCACACCCGAGCAAACGCAACTCCGTAAGAGGCATTTATAAGAAATTACTGGTGCTGCGATTCCATCGGTGCCCTCAGAATTCGATTCTGAGCACCGGTTCAAAAGTTAGAAAAACTCGCTCGTCCGTTCACTGAACGTACCCAAGACAAACTTCGGAACATGATTCTGGGCACACCGGGCCTCGGAATCAGGTGCCGTCAGAAACTGTGTTCTTGTAAAATTCCAAGGAAAATTAAGAAAAAAATTCCCTTGAATTTTTCGAGTCTTTACATCACTCCCACATCAGGGCTTTACATCCCCGTAAAGATACATCATGAACTAGAGAAACAAATGTGGGTACTGAGCACACATCTGAGCCTCCCGCTCCCAAGTTCTCTCCTGGAGGTTCCCGTGCTGCCATCTGATGCGCACAAGTGGAATCGATCATCCACGTAGGACGCACTCCTGTCGATCCTCAATCTCCACTGGGACCTCCGCAAAAGTCGCCCCATCATCCACGTCTAGCTCCCCATGGTCAATTATATTTGTCGGGTCGTGCACGTATCTCCTCATGTGGGATACGTGGAAGACGTCGTGCACCTGGTGCAGCTGAGGTGGTAGAGCCAGGTGATAATCCTCCTCGCCAATCCTACTAATGACCTGGAATGGTCCGATGAAGCATGGAGACAAATTGACGCCTCAGCCAAATCTCCGTAATCCACGTCGAGGTGAGACACGTAAGAAGACGTGGTCACCATCCTCGAACTCTAGCGGCCTCCGCCTCCTGTCAGCATAAGACTTTTGTCGGATCTGAGCTGTCCTCATCCGAACCTGTATGACCTGGACCTTCTCTGTCGTGGCCCAGACCATCTCTGGTCCCACAAGGGCTGACTCCCCAGGGTCTGTCCAGCACAAAGGAGATCTGCAAGGTCTGCTGTACAACGCCTCGTATGGTGCCATCCTGATGGTGGAGTGGTAGCTGTTGTTGTACACGAACTCCACCAAGGGTAGGTGGTCCTACCAGTTGTGACCAAAGACGAGGACACATGCGCAGAACATGTCCTCGAGAGTCTGAATGGTCCTCTCCGTCTGACCATCCATCTGAGGGTGAAAGGCGGTGCTCAGACGTAGCCGCGTCCCGAACGCCTCCTGCAACCCCTTACAAAGCCGGGAAGTAAAGCGAGTGTCCTGATCGGAGACTATAGACGATGGCACACCGTGAAGCCATACAATCTCCTGAACGTAGAGATGCCCCAAGCTCTCCACTGAGCCCTTCTCTCTGATGGGTAAGAAGTGAGCCGACATGGTGAGTCGGTTGACAATCACCCAGATAGAGTTGTGACCTCTGGAAGCGAGTGTAAGTCCAGTCACGAAGTCCATAGATATCCCGTCCCACTTCCACTCCGGGACCTCCAAAGGCTGTACCAAGCCTGCTGGTACCTGATGCTCTGCCTTCACCTGCTGGCAGGTGAGGCATCGAGAAACAAACTCTGCCACAGCCTTCTTCATGCCTGGCCACCAGTGATGCTGTCTGAGGTCCTGGTACATCTTCTCCACTCTAGAATGTACCGAAAAAGGAGAAGTGTGGAACTCTCTCAGCACCTCCTATGGTAAAGAGACTGGTACCAAGCTACGTCCTCTGAAAAGAATGTCGTTATCTTCTCTAAAGGAGAAGCCATCAGGTGCCTGTCCTGAGGATAATTGTGCACGCTGCATCTCACAGTCAGCGTCCTCACGTTGTGACTCTCTGACCCACTGCAGTAGTGGAGGGTTGACTGTGAGAGACTGGAGGAAGGCTGATCCATCTCTATCCACGAAGGATATCTGCATGGTGGCTAGCTGCTCTATTGCCTCCTCAAGTAGCTGAATGCCTGCCCTCCTGCTGAGGGCATCGGCTACTACGTTCCCCTTTCCATGAGAATAGACTCTCTCAAAGTCATAGTACTGGAGGAAATCGAGCCATCACCGCTATCTCAGGTTCAGGTCCTTCTACGAGAAGATGTACTTGAGACTCTGGTGGTCAGAAAAGACTATAAAGTGCTCGCCTATCAGATAGTGTTGCCATTTCATCAGAGCGAAGACCACTGCTGCTAACTCCTGGTCATGGGTAGCGTAGTTCTTCTCATGCGGCCTCAACTGACATGATCCATAGGTGATCACTGCCCGCTCTTGCATTAGGACACATCCGAGTCTGGTCCATGATGCATCGCAGTAGACTACGTACCCTACTCCCTCCTCAGGCAACCTCAAGATAGGTACACTGGTCAACCACTGTCTCAGCTCCTGGAAGCTCTGCTGACATCTGTCTGACCATACAAAGGGTTTCCCCTTCTTCGTCAAAGTTGAGAGTGGTGTCGTAACTCTGGAGAAGTCTGGCACGAATCTCCGATAGTATCCGGCTAGACCCAAGAAACTTCGCACCTCTGTCACGCTCCTTGGTGGCTCCCAAGCTAGCACTACCTCGATCTTCATGGGATCCCCCGCAACTCCCACCTCATAAATGATGTGCCCCATGAAGTGGACCTCACGTAACCAAAACTGGAACTTCGAGAGCTTGCCATAAAGCTGGTGCTCTCGGAGTGTGTCTAGTACAACCCGCAAGTGGTAGGCGTGCTCCTCCTCCATGGTCGAGTATACCAAAATGTCGTCGATGAAGACCATGACAAATCGATCGAGGTATGGCTGGAAGATCCTGTTCATGAGGATCATGAACACTACAGGAGCATTGGTTACGCCGAATGGAATAACCAAGAACTCATAGTGGCCATACCGACACCTGAAGGTCGTCTTCTGTACGTCCTCGTCTCGAACTCTGAGCTGATGATAGCCTGACCTGAGGTCTATCTTTGAGAACCACTGCGCTCCCCTGAAGTGATCGAAGAGGTCATAAATCCTCGGTAGCGGATACTAGTTTCTCACTATCACCTGGTTCAGGAAATGATATTTGACACACAGTCGGAAGTTCCCGTCTGCCTACTTGGAAAACAATATCGTGGAAGCCCAGGGTGAAACACTGGGTCAGATGAACCCCTTTCCATGCAAGTCCTCCAACTGTACCCGCCGCTCTCGAAGCTCAGCGGGGGCCATCCGATATGCTGGAGTGGATATCAGGGTTGTCCCGGGGTACAGATCAATATAAAAGTCTACCTCTCTGCGAGGAGGTATCCCTAGAACGTCATCGGGAAAGACGTCCGTGTACTGATCCACCACTACAGGAAAACTAGGACTCCGCACATCAACTGCTCCAAGTATGAGGCTAGCCAACTGATGAGTGATGGGCTTCCCCCTCCTCTGCGAGAGTCCCTCCTGTGCTGCAAAGGCTCCCTTCTCACCATTGAATGTTTACCTACTCCCATCAGTGCACACACATCGCACCTTGCGCCTAAAATAGTCGATCTGAGCATGGACTGTAGATAACCAATCCATGCCCAAGATGATGTTGTAAGGACTCGACGCCGCTACAAGAAGATCCCACCTGAAGCTCTCACCTCCTAGAGTAAGCTCACACTACCGACACTAGTGTGTAATCATCAAGTCTGCTCCCTTAGGGGTCTCTAGCCATAAGGATCAATCCAACGGCTCTGTCGGAATATCCGAGCTCCGAACAAGGGCAGCAGCTATGAAAGAGTGACTCCCTCCTATGTCTATAAGAACTGCAGAAAGGCTGGAAGAGACACAGATCGTACCTCGAATCATCTCTGGTGCACCGTGGTCGAAGGCCTCCACTGTTTGAAGCTGTACCTGTCTCTGGCCGCCAGCTCCCTGTGGTCGGGGCGGGCCTCCTGGTGGTGGTGGTGGTGGTAGAGCCTCAAAGCGTCGCCCACCACCCGCTGCTCGGCCTGCTCCTCTGCCTCGTCCGCCTCCTCCCGGCAGACCGCCATGGTTGACCCTCTGCCTCTGCTTAGGTCTCCCCTCCACCGTCTGCTGCTCCTCGGCACGGCGGGTCGGGCAGTCACGAGCCATGTGGCCCTGCCCGCCGCATGTGTAGCACTGCCTGCCTCTCGAAAGACTGGCTCTGTGCTGTGTGCCCCGCAATGCTGAGCCAGTGTCCTGAGGTTGTCTACGAGAGGGTCTGGTCTTCCTGGAACCCTAAGTCATTTGTTGGCTACCTGCTTGGCGATAACAATTGGGAGGATTAAACAACGAAGAACTGCGGAGGGTTGTCGGGCCGTGTTCGTTTGGACCGCACCCTCCGCATTAGGCGATAACAATTGGGAGGATTAAACAACACATCAAATAACAATTTTAATAAATTAAAAATTGTTCTTATAAAACCGGTTCTTTAATTTAAAAGAAACGTTCACGGGAAAATAGATTATTTCACAACAACTCCTACCTCGTCAAGTCGTCGCACGCGCGTTCTTTCACGGAATTGATCATCGCGGAAGGTGGGGATCGTCGCGTCGTCGCGGTATCCGGCGTTGTGTAGAAGAACTCTGAGGTCCAAGAAACAACAGATTTAATTTTAATAATTAAATCCATCTTGAGTTAAAATCCACAAAGGAATTTAAAGAATCACAAACACTCACCTCAACGGATAATCGAAGGTTTTTGTCACGGAGGAAGGAACGTTGAAGAAGAATGTCGCGGAAGAGGAAACGTCAGCGTTGCGGCACACGGCGTCGCATCGTCGATTTCTGCGGGTTCGGAGTTCTTTGTTGGAGGCTGGCGTTCTTTGCGTTCTTCGCAAATGAGGATGAAGGACTCTTGGTTTCTGTCAAATCCTCTCAGCGAACATTTTTCCAGAAGCCGTGCGTTGGTCTTATTTTATTATTACGCCAACAGATTTCAAACAGGTTAAGAAACGAATGAAATTAATTCATAGAATTAATGCAACGAAGAAAACCTACAAATTAATTCAACGAATAAAACCGCCCAATTAATTGGTGCGTTAAGAATTTAAGAAAATGCGTCAGTTGACTTTCATGATGACGGGTTTTCGTGGGTGCGTTACTTAGCGGAAAAGAAACGGTGGGGCTCGTGCAGGCCCCACCTCACAAATATCCTACCAAGAGGGTAGGATATTTCTAGATAGCACCCTATCCGCATCAACTCAGCTTAAGCTACTTTAAGTGGCTTCAAGTGGCTTCCAAGCAGCTTAAGTGAAATAAAATAAAGTTTGTCGTACAATTTATTTTATTTCATAACTTTAAGCCCAAAAATTAAAAACCACGCCCGAGAAAACGCAACTCTGGAAGAGGCATTTCTAGGAAATTATCGGCATTATGATTCCATCGGTGCCCTCAGAATTCGATTCTGAGCATCGGTTCAAAAGTTAGAAAAACCCGCTCGTCCGTTCACTGAACGTACCCGAGCCAAACATTGGAACATGATTCTGGGCAGACCGGGCCTCGAAATCAGGTGCCGTTAGAAACTGCATTCTTGTAAAATTCCAAAGAAAATTAAGAAAAAAATTTCCTTGAATTTTTCGGGTCTTTACATGTGGCGTATTTATGTAGTGAATCAATGAAATAAATCATTACAGTATACAAATTGACTTTAATGAGTACCCAATAATGCCTAAAAAATGAAATGTAATGAATGGAATTGGAATTTTTTTTATTATTAAATTATATAGTATTACCCCTGCATCAATGGTAATAAGAAGAGTTCTTCATCTATATTTTTTCTTTAAAACATTACGGCCAATATTTCCATTATTGCATCAATTTTACCTGATTCCATTTGGGCTTGTTCTATAAAAGTAATGTGAGGAATAATGAATCCAAATTTATGATCATAGGGTATTACCTTAAAATATTATTATTAAATAATAGTGGAAAAATATTAATTTATTTAATCATAATTAATACAATAAATCAGATGTTGGAAAAACAAATCATGAGAACACTCCTCATGTATACATTTACAACGAAGACACTGATTCATCCAGAAATGAGTATTTCATCAACAATATTAATAGAAAGGAAGTATTCAATGTCCACTCCATACATATTTTCTTCAAAATTAACTTTGTGATTATAACCACATTGTAACATTGTATCTGTATGAACCTTCAATGTTAGTTAATGCATATATTGAATTTCAAGGGAAAAAGTTATTTGTGGAGATATTTTTGATTGGATGATGGATTCATTAGATTATATTTATTTGACCATTACATTCACCCCTTCCTTTTTTCCATCCTTAATAGCATTCATCAGTTCATTCATTTTCTTATTAATTGTTAAATTTTTAATAAGAAAAATGAATTAGTAATGAATAGGCCCTTTTGACCTGTTTTTACAATATATGTCAGCCAAGCTATGAATGTCCTATTAAATTTCTCGACAAAATGAATATATATATAATAGAGTGAAATATTAATATAATTTCCTTGGATCATGATCTATTCTAATCCTCACTCTCACATGACATGTTGGAAGCTTCCTATTATGTAGCGTGTCCTCATAGATATTGGACATGGTATCCCTCACAAAAATATTTTTAGTGGGTGTTGATAGATATAAATCACAGTAAATTGTACACTATTGAATTTTATAACAAGAAAGCTATCTATGTATTCCTAATTCACATTTCAAAAAAACTATTATTGTAATATCCATTACCTCATTTAAGGTAGCTATTTTATGGGATTGTCATTCCCAAAATCTAGTGGGGTGGGGTGGAGGGATCTTCACACAATGGTAGTTCATGAGTTTTTTCTTCACTTCTCTTCCCCCCAAAACATTTTATAGAAAATAAAACTACCAATGAAATTTTTCTTCAAGGGAATCTAATCATGTCAGTATCTTTTCCTTTTTTTATATTTATCTTCATGTTCTTTTCTTTAATCAAAATATGTTCCAGGGGTCACCCAAAAACCCACACCTATTATGTATCAATATTATTCTGGCATTTTCGATGACATTGATAGTAGGTGTACATCCAGTATAACTATTGATGATTACTATGTCTATGTCGTATAGAAAATATAGGAAAATAAGTAATCATTGTTATGTAATAGAAATTTCAATCAAAAAAATTATTATCTCATCTTTACAAGTTTTTCCCAAACTTTTGTGTGTGCTTTCATCTATTACTATCCCATATTTATTTACACAAGACTCCATCCATAAAACATGATGTGTGATGGAAGTGGTTTTGCATTTAGATTTATCAATATAGGTATAAATAAAGGAACATAATTATTTTTTGGTTACATTTCATATAAAAGTATTAAGGTATATTTAAAATTGATACCATTTTTTTAAGTGAAACATTCCCAATTCATGCTTTACAGTAGGGTTACATTGGTTTTGATTACTTTTTATTATTTTCAGCACTTAGTTAATGTTTTATAAATTAAAAATTATTAAGAAAAGTTGTTAATACACGTATTTTCAAAAAAATTATTTGTATACATAGTGTACCTAAAAGATACATGCTCACAATAGGTAGTAAACACATCCCATGTTCTTGGATTATCAGGTGTTCAAACATATGCAGTGGTTGTGGATTTATTTTTCCACTATCATCATTGAGATGAATATTTATTCGATTTTGAAGAAAGCCTCTATTAGACTTTAGATAATTAATTAATAAAAATTTATTGTTGGTTTCATCTACTATAAATGCACTCTACAAGGGATAATAGAGAGTAAAGAAATTTTAAATTATTTTTTTAGTAAAATAAAGAAAGGATGTCATAATATTAACTTAATCTATTCCCAAATCAGTGCCATAAGCATGGGAAAAACATGGTTTTATGAATCTACATCATTCCCCACGTGATTCTAATTAATGATCCCAATGAAACTACTAAACAGGGACATATCATTGTTAATGGGATGGATACACACATTCCACTAGACCTTGAACTTGATTCCTTTTCTTTTCACCATAAAATGTTTTCTAACACCATAACACTACAAAATTCTTGTTTTTTCAGGGATATAAATTTTTCATTGACTAACATTTACTCTGGTTCAAATTCATTAATATTTTTCTCCTCAATATTGGTAGCATCATCATGTGTAGAAGGTTGTTGTTCCTTTACACTTACAGTAGCAGCAGTTTGAGAAATGTTTTGTTACTCTTGATTTGGAGCATCAACATGTATAAAATTCATAATATGTAGAAGTGGTTCAACATTTAATTTAGAATACATAATTTCACCAGTGGACATAAAATAATAATAGGTAACCCATGTATATTACATAAAAATATAACATGATTACTGGACAGTCTTTTTTTAAAGGGTTTAAGGGGTTTAACCCCTTTATCGAGTATCAAAATTCCTAAACTATGGTGTCTAATAACATGAAATATCCCATATAAATTGAAACGACATCAAAATTATTATGATATATCATTGAAAGGGTCACCATTATATGATTTTTCAGCTGTCACTTTTGGTGTTTTGGTCGATAACTGAACAATTCACCTCTTTCATTTTACGGGATCTGGATCATAAAATACGTGTACTAACATTGATGACATTATAAATGGTTTATATTTGTTCCCTTCTTTATGGAAATCCACTTTCATGAATCTAAATTCAAATATTTTAATATAACTCCAACCATTAACTTACATGAATTAAAAAAATTAGCACTTGTAATGTTGTATAATCCAACTCCCAGATTAGTTTGATGGTGCCAAAGTATGACATATTCAAATAAATTGGACTTTTTCCCTTGGTACCAGATACACACATTGCTTCAACCACAAGTGTAACTCCACCTTTTCATGGTACTTCCTTCATCATATTAATTTTTATAGAACATATAAACCTTAATTACATAATCATTCTAAGATAATAGATGTACACTTTGTCTTCTAGCTATCAATCGAAGTCATTTAGAAATTGAATCTGGATTTTCAACTAAATCCTTAAAAATATGGTCTCAAAACCATCTTTTAAACTATTTATTATGTAAATTTGATAACTCGGTTTCATCCGTTTATGGATTAAAATTCCTATAAACATTATTGTGGGGTTCAATTTATGTTGTAACCTCTTAATTGTTATGTAAGACGTAAAGGTTGGAATGCTTCTAATGTGTAATATATATTTTGAGAACATCTTTTATAAAACATACATTACCCAAAATCTACATAGTATGATGATATTTTAGTAGACTAATTCATTACACACTAGATATGTAGTTGGTATAGAATTCAACAAATTCCTCCACAATATATCACTATGAAATACATCCCTATAGATGACATTTATTTTTGATATACCCTTTAAAAATATTCATATAACATTCAATGGGGTGCTTCCCTATATAATTTATAGTTCACATAGTTGGTTTTCTCTTACCAATTAAACCATCAAGTGAACCATCATATCAAATAATGCTGATGAGAATAAAATTTCTAATTCACATAATATTAAAACAATTTTTTTCTATAGTTATAAAATTCACTGGGTCTATAACATTACTGCATATAGAATTGAAAAATAAATAGATCTCAGTTAATGTATGACAAGAATTATTGGAAAAAATGCAACATAAATATACATGCATTATATCTTTCATCAAAACATGACAGTCATGTGATTTTATACCCTTTAAAATTAAATCATTAATTGGAATGATATTCTGTATATTTGATGAATACCCCTCTAGAACATTTACATTATTCCTGAATTTTCAAAACAGATATATCATTTTTATGGGAAGAGTGTAAGAAACTGGATAAAGAAAATATTGTTTTCACCCTTCACTGGAACTAACTCTTTATGATTGACATGTCAACCATGTACAACCTCTCCATAATTCCATTTTTGTTTGGGTGCATTTAGTAACATTCCAATGACACTATCACATACATTTTTTCAATATGAATAACATTAACATATTTTAGGATGTATATATAATTATAGTATGGTAATTAAAAAAACCTATCACTTTTCATAATTGGTTTTCCTAATGTTTTCATACAAAGGTTAACCAAAAGTATTATCTATATATTTTAATTTCACAAATAGTTGATCACCTATTTTTGGAGATGGTATTGTAAGTAATTCTGAACTCCCATAGAATGATTTTATCCAGGATTTGTGCTTATGTCTCCAGGGTTGAAATATGTGATGTCCTAGAAACATAGTATTAGATGAATGTTTCAACCTAATTTATTGTATACCTTTTTTAGAAATGGTTCACCCTTGATTTATTTTAATGTTATATCCTAAATTTGTTTCCAAATCATGAAATTCATTTATCATCTTTTATAACATAGCGCTTAATGTGGAATCATCATTTTTGTAAGAATCATAATACATAACACCAAGATCCTATAATAATGTCATATAGTTGATCAGTGGAGCCAAATAAAAATCAATATAATTACCCAGTTATTTTGGTACTAATATAATCATAGATAACGTAATATATTTTCATTTAAATCATTACCATAGTGGAAAGTTATAATTTACTAGTATAACTATCCATGTATTGTGAGTGCTTCTTTAAAAACCTAACAGTTTCAATCCATCTATCGATAACTGAAGATGAAGGTTCTCAACTCATTTTTAAATTCAAAATACTCAAGATCAATTCTCATCCACTAAGGAGAGTCTACCATGTGATGAATTTTCTCATATTTATTTCATGTATTTTTGTTCCATATCAATTTCATTACAATATCCTCACTTTCATATAGGCACCTAAACCTTGTGATGATTGGAAGTAACATGCAACTTTCATAGGGCCTGATTCATCTTTATTTTGTTGATAATCACTAAATTTTTTTAATTTTTATGTTATTTTTAATAATTTATAAACAGTATATGATCATTTAGAAATAAATTTGTTCTTTTAGAGATCATACCCATTGAACGTAGGATTCATTTTTAGTCATATTTTCATCTAGGAAGATTATCATCTTATGGGATCATATCATTCAAGAGAGATATTAGTTTAGTATAACTTTCATTAGTCCCTACATTTCCCACTTTTCAATTATATAGCTTTATTATGGCTAATAATGCTGTATATTTAGAACATCTAGAAAACAGTGGATTCTTTTAAAAACTCTTTAACGTATTAAACAATTTTTGACAATCACAAACTTCATCTTCAACTTTAATTTTCATTTCATGATTATGACCTTCATCATTATTAACACATGTAATCACATTCTCGATATGGTCTTCCTCATTTTCCACACTTGTAATAATATAATATATACCATAAAATGTAGTTTTATGCCAGTCAGTATCCACATTCACTTTCCCCCTATGTTTAGACCATCATTTATAACATTGATTTATTCCGTGATAGGTCAAGTGTTCCTCCAACTCATCTGGACTAATTATTCATGTATAAAATAGTTTAAACATGGACAAAGGATTTGAGAAGTGTCATATGCAATATCTTTTTCAAACCTGAGTAAATCCTTCACTATATATTCATACACTTTTTTCATATGATATGAATCCATCCATTTTCAACGCATATCCATCTTATTTGATTCAGTAATATTGATATTCTAAAAAATAAATAAATACACAAAAGGGACTTTCAAATAAGTGGAACCTAATATTTAAATGTTTGAAATAATTTCATCATGAATTGAAGGAAACGGGTAATTAAATTTAAGAAAATAATTAATCCATTGGTGGTAGGTGTTATACTATAAATTCAACCATGTTGGTCAAAGATGCTTGGTATGGGATGAATAATTCTCAGGGTAGTCCAAGAAACATGGTTTCATGTCCAGAAGAGATGGTGGATGAGTCTCAGGAAACAAAATTCAATAGTAACTATTTGGTAGATAAATCTATTGATAAGTTCATTTGTATCCTTAAATCTATAATTTTCTAAGATTTGGAGTTTGTGAAGCACCAAACAACATTTCTTGTTTTTCTATCTAAGGTTTCAAAAAGCAGAAACAACAGTTAATCCCCTCAAAGGTATCCTTGATTAGTGAATCCATGAGAATGCACATCTTGATTTTACTAAATGCACTCATGCTAAGATAACCATTACAGTTTTAACATTCAAATAAATCTTTCAATTACTAAATGAAAAAGAAAATAATTAGGTATAGGAGTGAGTTTTATTTAGGGTTATCTTCCCTTGAGGCCAAGCTTGTGGCAGTGAGGTCATGATGGATATCTTATGGGTTGGATGGAGTTAGTGACATTCCCATGACACGGTGTTATTATTAATATATATTATGTAAGAGGTGATATTCTATGTATCTAGTAGGTATATAAAAGATAATATGATCATACAAATATATATAGAACCCTATATCCTTACACGTGTTTGGAATTATAAATATACACCACTCAACCCATTCATAGAGAATACTATATTATAAAAATTCGAGGAATCCATTCACTCTAATTTCAAATAACAAATTCCCAATTTAAAGTCAATGTTGAATTTAAGTGATCATTTAATTAGATCATCATTGAAATAAAAAATATCATCCTTATTATGAATCATCTTTGAAATAGAATTAATAAACATTAAAACCAATCATTTACACTTACAATCACATTTACATTATAAAAAATAGAGAAAATATGATTATTCATTATAATAATGGAAATATAGAGAAATAAAATATATATATTTTTAAAACCATTTTCATAATTGAAAATTCAACTATTGAATATAAAAATGGTTTCACAATAAAATAAAATAAAATATTATATTTTTTAGAATATTTTCAATACTGAAAACACCCATAAAATTGGAAATCCATATCCATCAAAATAAGGAAATAATATTCAAGGATTACATCTACCACTCCAAAATCCAAAAATCATCAATATTATTAATGATATTGGTTTATAAATTCTCCCAAAATAAATAACTAAAATCAATTCTCATCCCATCTGTCCTCATATTTTTTATATCAACCCGTAGAATCAAACCCCAAGTTAGAGAGAAGATGATGTTGTAAAATTCTCCCCGAATTTAAACCATGAAGATGATGTTGGATGAAATATTGGTTTATTAATTGCAATGGGTTTAAACATTAATTCACCATTTTATGGTAGTATATCTATATTATAAAAAGTATGAACCATATGCCAAAATCCCATGTCCCAAATTCTTAACAATGACCAGATCTCATTAAGAAGTCATGGGAGGATATAGATACTGAGGAATATTCAGAAATAGAGTTTGGATCCTAGAGAGGAAATATGTGTCCATAGTTTAATTTTAATCTTTAGAATGTGTAAGAAGGCTTAATTTAATATAATGAAGACTTTAACATTAATTATTCATGTCTGGAAGATGTTCAAATTGATGTGATGTAGAATAAGGTGGTATCATCTATTGTGAATGAAGGATCATCCAAGGATACTCTAAGTATTATCCTTATACCAAGGTATGACACAAACCGACACGTTTGACCTAATAAAGCATCAATGGATGATGGATCCCTTGATGAGGATGTCACTCAAGACTTAGTTGACCAACAACTAGGGTAGGATCAGTTGATTTCAGAAGGTGATTGCAACGGGAACAAAATATTTATGGATGAAGAGGGATTCTAATTGGTCAGACCTCATAAATATAAATCATATGATTCCTCTAATACTATAAATGCTCCACCCACATTGATCCAAATGCAGGATTCCCCTTCATGTAGAAATTCGTTGCAGGTTTCCCTCTATAGATTCATCATAGTATAGATAGATTTTGTTGTGGTCTTATCCACCCCACATTAATAACTCAATGAAAAATGTTTATGCCTTCTTTGGTAAGGCCTCATATGTGGAATGTGGCATTGCAAAATAAAGAAACTCTAGTATCATTACTCTAGAGGATCATGAAGCTGAAAGTTCAATTTAAGGCCTTAGTAAGGGAGTGTTAGAATGGTTTTTATTACAACTTGAGACCCTATAATCTTTTACAGTTGGATGTATTTGGTTTTTCTGACAATTTATCATTCTATAAGTTTCTATAAATTAACATTGAATGTGGATTCTGATTGAATCTAGAACTGGAATTTCAGGTTTTATCTCGAATGTTGGGAATTTACTCCATATCGTGAGATTTATCTGAACCGTCATCGGATGAAGAATATGTGGCCCCACAAAGGGTCAAAGCATGCCAGAGAGGTCAACATACAAGGGTAGAAGAATACTTCCTAATAATTTGGGGTCTAGAGAGATGTACAAGGATTGACTTTCTATCGGCTTCTCTATTATGATGTGGGCATTCAATTTCATGTTTTTACCCATCTTTCTCTTTGTGTGTTTTTTTTAGTAATAAATTTGAGGTCATGGGTTTGGTTTCCAAATCCATGGTCATGTCGCCTTTGTATATCTATATCAATATATAATTATATATAATTGTAAATATAATAAATATATTTATTATTTAAATATATTTATTATTTAAATATATTTATAATTTTTTATAATTTTTTAAATATTAATAATTATAGTTATAATTACAAAAAATCATATTTAAAAATTACTTATATATAATTATAAAAATATAATTATAAATATAATAAATATCTTTATTATTTAAATATCTTTATTATAATTTTATAAATATTTAAATATGTATTTCATTATTTAATATTTTAATTATAAAAAAATATATTTAAAATGTATTTAGATATAATTATATATATATTTAAATAAATATAAATATTTATTAATATATAATTACAAATTTTCTAAATTTATTTATTATTAAAATTTATTTATTATAATTATAAACTTATTAAAATATATATTTATTTATTATTTTAAAAATACTTTATATATATATATATTAATAATTGTATAATTAAATATTTAAATTAAAAATAAAATAAAAAATATTTAAATTGGATAATTATATAAATTTCAAACATATTTTAAATGGTAAAACAAAATAAATAATAATGAATAAATATTCTTCATATAAATTTCCAATATATTGAAAGTATTACATGTATAAATAATTATTACAAAGTAATTAAACATATTTTTAACATTATTAATGAATAAATAATAATAAATGGATAAAATAAATTTAATTAATAACAAAAATATTGAATATTGAATTTGTAACGTTTATGTGCATTACAAACATTCATATGTACACATACACATCTACTCAAATATATATACACATATTTATACACACACATACACACACATACATGTAGATACACATGTACATATATATGTATATTTATTTAATATCAATGTAAATATATACCTTAAAAAATATGTTCATTTATATATTATATAATAGTTTAAATGAAATATTAATATATAATATTTATTTTAATTATATACACATTTTTTAATCAATTTATATAAGAAAATAGTGAGGATGGAATTGTGGGAGCACCTTGAACGTTACCATGGATCCTGAGGTTTTCTCATGGATCCATCACCACATTTCTCGACTTCTTCTTTCCTCATGCATGGGCAATTTGATTCCCATTGATTTGTAGTTACCTCCTAGGACAAGAATCATGTGCATAGGAAGGACTCCCCTATGGATCATTATCCAAAAAAATCTCATCCTTTAAATGAATATCTAGTATAATTCCCTAGAATGTAAACATTACCCATGTTAGGGCTGATCTAGTAGCAGTTTTAGAGCCTATAAAGATCAAGTATTTTTCTATTATTGGCTGACTTGTTTTTCCAAAGGGTTCTGCAATGTGAAAGGTAAGTTGTCTTACTGCTAAACTTTTGAACATATGGGGTATTGAAGGGTGGAGGTGAATTTTTTTGGGTCATGGATTATTTCATTTCATATCTACTTTAGCACATTCTAAGATAAAGGCCTATGGTTTGGGATCAATTTCTCTGAAATTTGGATTCTTGCACATCCATGTATGGCATCACTCCTTCAACCCAATAGAGGTTTGCTACTCCTCAATACATGTTTGGGTTACTGTTTTTTGTCAGAATCAGATCTTATGGAATCTCATGATCCTATATGACATTGAAATTTCTATTAGGGTTCCGATTAAACATGATAAAGAAACTGAAAATTCCAGATTCTAGAAGTATGAAAGTTTTTTTTGATGAAGTTGACTTAGAATCAGTACTTTTTTGTCATGTATCCTTGCCACGGATGATAAAGAAATTGATCTATGAATTGAATATGAAATAATTACATGCTTCAACCTGAATTATAATACCATTGGTCATGAGGTAACGAATTATAGGAGGATGTCAATGAATTAGGGTCCATAGAGGAGGGTTTTGAAGCTTAGTTCTACAGCTGCTACTAGAGAGATGGGAGGGGTGTCACACATGGGTGGTTTGAATCTACAGGGTATTACAGATCCTGATGTACATGTCCGGAGTATAGGTTGTTATTCTTATATTGTTTCTTGAACTGAAGAAGCATAGATGGATGTTAATTCTAGTGGCAGTGGGTAGTGCACAAGGACCTGGCCAGAAATCGAATAGGATTTGGAAGGCTAATCAATCTTCTTGGGAGACTAATGCACTGGAATTGTATCCTACAAAAGGATGTCCAATGCCTAATGAGGTTGAGGTTTCTGCAGGAAGAATTGTCTCAAGTAATGGAATTGAAGCATCATCAATGGATTTTCAAGCTCTTAATAAGGATCTTGTTCAAGAATCTATTGATCAAGGCCTAATTCAAGAGTGTCTGGTTTTAGTGAAATCATGCATAAGAAATAATCCATTGATATATGCATATGGGTTCCAGATAGTTTTTTCCGAGAAATCACGCAATGATCTACATGCCATGTTCACATCAAATAAAGATAATTCTCCTTTGGACAATGCTTCTAGGGTTGATCGATCTAATTTTAATTGTTTCAATATTGACTTGGTGAAGAAAATACCCAGCATAGATGCTCACGTGGATGAAGGGGGACTAAATACTCATAAGGACATTCCCTCTGAATTAGTGTAAGTGATATATACATAGTAAGCACATCCAATCATGGATAAGGATGTGCCCAAACATGTGAAATGAAATTATACTCCATTTTCCATTGATTTCATGAAAAATTCCTATGCATTTTATTCAAGACTTCGGATGAAGAGTACCTTGATTTAGGTAATAAGAGTATAAATGTTTCTTTTCTTGGAGGGAAAGAAGGTGTGTTGCTGCTTAAAAGAATTAAGAAAGAAGTTTCTGATTGGTTATTCTTATAGTTGGAGGTAATAATTTTCATGATGGATGACGGTGTTTGGTTTCATTGACTATTTATCTGTTTAGAAGCTACTTGTTATCAGTTTTGAGGATGGATTCACATCTAATTAGTAGATTAATTTCTGAGTCCTATCCTAGAAATTCAGAACACTGGAGGATGTTGAGTCCTCTGATGAATCATCATCTTCCAAAGATGACCCCCCCAATACATGGAAAAGGGGTCGACACCCTAATTGAAGGGGTAGGTACCCTCAAAATATGGGTTCTAGGGGAGTAATAGGAAGTAACATTGTGATATTTTGTGGGAATTTGGTGCCATGTTTGATTTAGATCACTATTGTACTTTTTACATTTTCTTAATAAATATTTAGACATGGGATTCGATTCCAAACCCATGGCTGCACATTTTATAGTATAAAAATAAACTATTAAACATTTTGACTAATATAAATCACATAATTGTTTATATATAATATTATGATAAAAATTTATGAAAAGTTTTATAATTTATATTTACATATTACTTTAAAAGAAGTATGTAGACTTATTTCATTACAAATCTTATATAAAATATATAAATACAAATGTATATATATTTATAATTATAATTATAACTAAATATTTTTATAAATATTTTTAAATAAATATAAATATATTTATATATTTATATTTATTCATATATAAGTATATATAATTATATATATAATAAATATTTATTATCAAAACATATTTATTATAATATAATAATTATCTAAATAAATATATTTATTTATAATTATAATTATAACAAAATAAATAAATAAATATTTGTATATAAATATAAATATATTTATATATAATTATATATTTATATATTTATTTGTATTTTATAATTATATATATATATTAATTTATAAATACATATAATTATAAATATAATAAAAATATTAACTATTTATATATTTTTATTTTATTTTTATAATTATTTAAATATATATATATATATATTAAAATATATTTATTATGATTTTATAATTATTTAAATATATATATATATATATTTAAAAATATATTTTTTAAACCTTTATATATAAATATATATTAATTATTAAAAAAATATAAATTAATATATCATATTTATATTAATTAGAAACATGTGTTTTTTAAATAATTTATATTCCAAAAAAGGTTCGAGTACGAGTTAGAAAGCCAACCCACACCCACCAAATTTATTATAAAAATAGTAAAGTACAACAAATAAAGGAAAACCAAACTCAAAAAAAGATATAAATTCTGGAAAGGAAAACAAGAGATCAACTCCTACCGCTCTGTATGGAGCCCAAATTCCTAGGATATCGACCTAGGTCTTTTAGGTGTTTCCCTCTCCTCTATGACTTGTCTTGTTGGGGTAGCACAAGCTCATCATTCGATGATAAATCTAAGGAGTCATCTAGAATGATGATTCTTGTGTGTTTCCAAAAAAAATTCTAAAAGTCAAGCCTCATAATATTACATCAACCATTTTCAATGTACTTTGATAACAATTTTTGGATTTTCTAAGAATCCATGTATCAAAAAAACATTCGGTTACATTTTTTCGAATGTATCTTTGAGTTGTATATTAAACCATTTTTCTATTTCATCTGTAAGGCCCTAGAGTTACCTCTCACCCACATAATCCCCTAGGGGTGCCTTTACATTTATTTTCCGTTCAACTTCCCATTCCATGAGTGAAGCCGTTCCAAAAGACTCATAAGTATATTTCATGAGTTCAGAAAGTTGAGATTGGTAAGACCATCTCACTAGAACTAGCATAAGGGACATCCACCACCACACATATCTAAACAAACTTCCCCTCAATAGAATTTCAATCAGCAATGTAATCAAATGCATTGGAAGACATGGTTTTTCTCAGTTGGACTATTTGAAAGCCCTCAACATCCAATTCTTTCTTAACATGAGCTATATGAATATTCGCATCCATACTGACCATCTATCTCAAATGAGGCAATGACTGAGATGAAGCCACTAGATTATCTCTTGAGGATCCTTCAACTCTGTCCAAGACCCCAGAAGCTCTAAAATCCAACCCCAGCATCTGTGTAACCTGCAAATCCTTAGAAATACAATTCTTTTCCACAAGAAAAACATCCTAAAAAATCACTCAACCAGATGATAATGTCATCACGGTTGATGACACTGAGCATATTATCAGATGGATCAGCTTTATATGACATGATCCCCTCCCTAGCCTATTTGGTTAGCTAGGAAGTTACACCGGAAGAAGATGAATTGGTCATAGTATCAGCAGATGGAATATTGAACATAAATTTCTCAAGTACATGCCCAAATTTTCTAAAATTGGCACAATGAAGGCCTTTATGAAATTTATCAACATTCTTTGCAATGTTTTAGTACTTCTGATAGAAATCAGGCATTGTTTTAGCTTCAATATACAATTCAAATATGTATTTAGTATCCATCAGGATTACGTTCTCACTAATGGTTGAGCTCATATCATTCTCCCTAAGAATTCAAGGAAAATTACAAAACCTTGTGAAATAGTTTTCATTGTACAACTTAATAAGTATCTGAATTAAACATTCCTTATCCCATATATTTTTTTGGTTGCATATATACCTACTAAGACCAAAAACACAAATCCAGCCATGGGTGATCAAATTATCAATAGTTACTAGATTAAAATGAGGGTCCTAGTCTTGGATTCTTTGAGTACCATGTTTGAGAGAAATGAATCCCATTCCCGATGATTTAACATTCATATCAATCGATGTAAAAATAATATGGTAGAATCCCTTACTGATTGATGTAATTTTCCATCTTCCAAAGCCCCAAAATTGTAGAGTACGGCTTTGCAGACCCCTAATATTCTAGGGATTGGACCCTTAATGGACCTCCAACTGAGTGATAATTGAAAGTTTATATTTAGAAATACAATGTGAGATAATCAAGTTATTTTCTTAAAAATTCAACTGATCCATTATTCTTGACCCTTCCTGAAGAAGAAGATTCAAATTGAAAATCATCAAAAAAAACCTAGATGGTTAGATAAGACCCTACTTCAGATCATCATGTGGAGTTGGGGAAGTGAAACACTCCACCATATTATGATCATCTCTGTAATCATCACCCGGTCTACCAGATTCAAAATTTCTTTCATCTAGGATACCTTTTCTTGAATCACCGAGACATGATGTAACACAGACATGAACCTCCTTGAATGATGGACCAAAAACATCGCCCTTATTTGAATAATCTCGAAGGACAGAAAAATGATATGTTGAGTCAATAACAAGTTCTGAAGGGAAAGATATGAGAGTAACCTTTTTCAATGTTGGATATTCCTCTTGGATACCATCAAAATTCCATGATCTTGAGGAAAGAGCCAGACTGCATGGAGTACCCAATAATAAGCGAGGATAAAAAGATCGGGTAGCTTTGGATTAAAGATCACCACCATATTCTTTACAATGGGAATAATAAATACATTCTCTTAAATGGAGAAGACTCGAACCCCTGATTCTATGTTCCTAAATGTTGATGGATCATCCGTAGGAAAATAATAGTTCCATTATGGCCTTGAATCAATATTAATCACATCCATCGATGCCAATAGACCCATGTTCACCTCTTGATATCCAAGTAGATTCCAAGAGTACTGATATCACTATGATCTCCATCCTCTATATAATTAATGTATGTAAAAAATAATTTTTTATTAATATAAAAATAATAATTTTATATATATTCGTAATATTTTTTATCAAATGGTTATATCAGTACTGAGAATAACATTGATAAATATGAACCTTTATTGTTGCTAAAAATTTTATAAATGTTACACATTTCTCAGTAATGATAAAAGTTACCTTTATCAACAATTTTAGGTAGAACTAATCAAGGTACCCCTTTTATCTATGTTTTCTATTAAGCACTAATAAAAGAAGGTGCTACGGACGTGCCAATATATGGTCATGTACCAATACAATCTCAAAACTATACATCTCTTTCACAAACACATCATGTGTGGGTATAAATCCCGTGTAAGTGTGAGTATAAACATACTTATTTGGATGACCAAAAACCATAAAGGAAAAGAGAATAAAATTGTTATCTCAAAATCCATTGAACTAGTGAGTAAACTAGTGAAGACAATAAAGGATCTATATATTATCATCCAGAAGAAGTATCAAAATTTCAAATAAGTATCAGTCATCACTTCTCCCAAACTCAATGGTTATTTCTCTTGAGAAACTAGAAATGTGTAGACTACCAAAAATTCCACAGATTTTGTGATGATATCCTAGTTGTAGTTCACATCTCAATGGAAACCAAGGGGGTGATTTAAGAATTAAAATACTTGAAGTATATGTTTTTGTCACAAATTATTCTACATTACCACCATAATCCTTTAAGTGGAACCTGTTACTCACTGAGGTACACACATTAATCGATGGAGCATCAAAAATTACCATCCACCATTACCGTGCCACTACTACTGAAGCCCATATGGGGACCTTCACCTCGACCAATGATTGACATTAAGAGTACCAACCCCTACTATTAAAGATACCTATTTAGGGAAATCCACATGCCTCCTAGAATTTTTAATTCCTAACCTACATCCCATTGACTAGAACATAATAGATGAGGGAGTACCTAACTCAAATGATAGAGGAACAACTTCCCAGGTATATTAGGGAGTTATGAACTATATAAGTAATGTGTGGGGGTGCCAAAAATCATCTTTATTGAGGGAGAACTAACCCCATGGTAACCTATAGGTCCCAAATCCAAAGTGTCTATGGGATTACCAAACACCGTGATGAGTATAAGGAACCCATGCCCTAACAAATTCACAATACTAAGGGAGTACCATCTCTAAATATGCTTTTATTTCCATGTCCAAACCTCTTCATCGATCTTATAGATCTACGGAGTCTTAATTACTTGTATCACAACATACCTCACTTATAATATCAAGGATAATTATACCATAAACTTATACATGATAAAATGATTAGGATGGACTTCTCACATGAATAAATTTAACTCTTGAGAAACGAGTTATTAAAAACCATGAGGATGGAAAAGTACCTTGCATGTACTATAAAGGTTTTTGATGCCCAAAAAAATGAGAACTGATAAATGAAAAAAAAGGAACAAATACATGAATATGTTTATTATTTTCCTCATTAAAATAAATGGAAGGAGAAGATAGTTGAGACTCAAAGAACGCGTAAACCATCAACAGATATGTGATTGTGTGAACATCATAAGGTCATTTGAAAGAACCATGTGCTATGAATAACCTAAAGTGGATATTATGAAGCCCATTTTAATGAGTCCTCCTAATCTTTTGAAGGAACCTATAACAACCAGTGGTCATGAAATGAGAACAGAATAGACATCCCCAGGACACACATTTTTTACACCATCGATCACCTGAAAAACTATTAAAAAAATACATCAAAAATTGAAGAAAAACAGGCCTATTTAAATCTTAAAACTTATGTGATAGATCACCAATAAGTAGAATGTTTTTCCTCGATAGCATTCAAGAAAACTCATGAGACCCCTGATCCCATATAAAATAAAATGAAGTAAATAAAAATGGAAGAGTTGAGAGACACTCATGGTTGTAAATGTGAGGGACTAACGGTCGTTGAAAATCAAGTGACACCCTTATAGTGATCCAAAGTAAAGACTCATGATGATGTGTGTCACAAAAGCTTGTTTCCATCTTCAACTGAGATTATCATGATATTTTCCACAAAAAATAGAAAATTATTGCGGTGGAGACACATATAAATCCCCCAACCAAGAATAAAAAATGCACTGAGACCTACCACTATCAAGTAGAATATTCTCCGGATGAGAATTTGGCCATTTTTTATCCAAGAATTACTGTGTATTTCTCATAGTTGTGGATTTCATGACTAGTGAGTTTTCTATCCGGTAAGATACCATAAAATAGTCAGAGAATCATGAAACTTTCATAGGCACTTCATGTGATCACTCATAGATCACATGAATGACTTCCGGTAGGACAACTGAAGAACATCATGCAAAAATTCTAGATCACATGAGACTTAATACAATATAACACTGAAAAAATATATTGCATTCAAAATATAAATGATAGAACTAAGACTAATTAATATGAGACTTAAGTAGAGGAAATATATGTTGATCCTCATGTGCTTCACGTGAACCATCTAGGACATTCGATAACACCAGGTGATGTCACATAGATCCTATGATGTCGCTTTGGAATAAAATTTGGATTATGCTAATTTATCTTATACATATCAAGAAAATTCTCGTGGAATACCATGGGCATTCCACCTTACTCTTGAAATTCCCTCTCGGCTCACCATACAAACCTTTAGATGTCCTTCATGCATGATTCCCAAATCATATAATGACACTATCTCTTTTCATCTATGTTTCACGATAGAACATGTGCATGTCAATTGGATATCATGATTTCCTCTAGGAACATCAACCTGGTATCATGATTTCTTCCAGACATGTCATCTAGGACATGCAACACCCTATGAGATAGGCCACATTGACTCTCGTGAAACCATCAATGTGTGTCAGTGAGATCTTACGATGACACCTGGGAAATTCACCCGGATCACATGAAAACATTCCTTGAAAACCCATCTAGGTCATGGGATAGCTATAGAACAAACCTTCTAGGTGTCTTGATGTCCTGTGGACAATTCAACCCTTATCATGCAACAAGCCTTAGACACACCATCCATTATTGGGGATCTATCTTGGAAAAGTCAATAGGATCGTGTTATTACCTTTTTAAATGTCAGAAATACATCCTCCGATATGTCAGGTGGAAAACACAGGCATGAAAAGTAGATGATCAATGCATTTCGGGAAGGAAAGATGGATATGTCAAAACAGAAACGTTAGTGTGTAAGCCCCAAACCAATGAACTATTAGAACTCTAATTCCTTCCATAACCGAAATACATATGATAGCTTCCTTTTTCTCTGTTTCCCTCTGGAATTGGGGATGTCCTCATTGATTTAAGGTTCAATCATTCCAATCAGTATCTAACAGGTTTGTTCGTAGAACTAGAAACATCCAATGATTACATATCCATTTGATCCTACTTTCCAAAGATAGGTGCTCATTAGTTGTGGACTGATGAGGCTTAGGAATTTGCATGGGTTGATAGGATAGTAGGTCAGACTCATCACACCTTTTTTAGGGGAATTATTGTCTACTCTAGGACTCTCTTTATATATTTAAGTTATGTTCGTGAATCCTTATTACATTAACAAATGTAAAATGTTCTTTCCTTTAAATCTAACAATCAATGATTGATACGAAGAAAATTTAGAGAATATTTTATATTTATTCTAGGTTCTTTATCGATAGAGAATCATCTATATTTGTTAGAGATTCTTAGTTGATGGTATCCTTAAATACATAAGAGTCTCTTGGTCATTATGATAACCATGCTAGTTTTAAAGACACTCAGTGGGGCACTTGATGTTTATTGTCTTTCAGGAGGACATGGATTATTTCAGAGTTAGGATCGTACATGCTGATGGGCTACCTATGTATCCTTTGTTTTGGAAAAGGAATCAGAACCCACATAGTTCAAGTAAGGGATTATGATGATTATGCATGATTGATGGCTCAAAGAAAACCTTTCATGATTACTTTTACACTCTAAGCTCACGTGACTCATGCTCGGTGTGATAAACAAGAGGTATTGGTGAAACCAGACAATTATTTCATGCAATGATGTAATCATAAGAAATGATGTAGGGCTTATGTATGTATGACTACCAAAATAGATGAGGATTAAGATTTACTTCAGGGATGAAATCCATGAACAATGTCCATAAAGGTGTACATGCTTCAGGGAGATTTGGATACTCTAATCTTGGGGATTACTCCTAAGAAAGATGCCCAAGTTAGGAGGGGACATATGATTGGGTTTTACTCTTGATAAGGAAGCCCAGATCATAAGGAATTATGACTGGTTAATAGAAATTAATACCTAGGGCTTATTCCTAAGGAGGAGGCCCAGGTTAAATGGATTTGAAAATTAAGGGACTTGGGGCTTACTCCAAAATAGGATGCCCATATTTGAGACTGAGGCTTATTCCTGAAAAGGAGGCCCAGTTTAAGGGAATTAAGGTTTGGGGCTTACTCTTGAGGAGGATGCCCAAATATGGGGAATTATGACTAGGGATTATTCCTGAAAAGGAGGCCCAGGTTAGAGGACTTTGGGCTTACTCCTAAAGAGGATGCCCAAAGTAAGAAGGATTTGGACTGGGGCTTACTCCTAAAAAGGAGGTCTAGGATAAGGATTCTCTCATCATAAAGAATTAGGTTGAATAAATGAACTCTCTAACTTTAGTGACATAAAGATGTGAAAATCACTAAGTTTTCAGAGGTGCTCCACGGAGCTCCTTTCAGATAACGAAGTCAATCAAGAAAACATGCTATAAATGGTTTTGAAGAGTGTATTGAAGACTAAATCATGAATAGGGGAGGTGGAATGGAATAAAAGGGGTTAAATGGGTAGGAAAGGAACCCAAAAAGAGAGGGGCACGCAAGTCATGGGAGGCACGCAGTTACTGCGTGGGCACGCAAGTATTGGTCGCGTAGGTATACCTGCGCGGCACATGGGTGCTTGCGAGATACTTTCCTTGTAGAGTAAAACTGGGGTGATTCATGACCAAAGCCTTTAGAATCTTCCAGAGGTACTTCCAGAAGAGTGGCACCCAAGTTTCAATGAATAAGTAAGGAGGCGCGCAAGTGTGTCCATTTCCCTTAAGGGTAAAAACACTTAGGCGTGCAAGTGAGAGTGAATTTTAACACTTAGACCATATTCCTCTTGTTTAGACCTTCCATTCTAGGTAAACGATTACCCTAAAAGTGTTCGGAAGACTTGAAGAAGAGACTTGGGCGTTTAGAGCTCTATATCTGAATTTTGGAAAAATTCCTCCTGAAATGGGGGGCCCACTGGGGGTATTTATTGGCTTTAGAAGACCCCGGGCGGTTTTCAAAGAGGGCTCACAAGTCACTTGTGCAATCATTAGGCGGCGCACAAGTGTACTTGTGCGGCAGTAAGGGAACTTGCGTGACCCAAGGTCCTTTGACTCCTTTTTCATTCCTTTGTTGATTTTTGATGTTTTATTCAAAGGATGAATCAATTTGTGTTAAGTCATTTTACTTTCCATTCCTTTAAACAATGTGATGAAAAGGAGCATCAACAAAAGTCCCTTCTCAGAGTTGGATCTGAAAGAATAAGGATGTGACTCTGAGGAAAAGAAGAAAACCAAAGGGAAAGAGCACGCAACTTTTCACGACGCAAGGCATGGAACAAAATATGGAAATCATATCTGAGGTGCCTTTAGAAGATCTATCATCGAAGATCCCTCGATTGTTGTCCCAGTTCTTCATGCTAGGACTTGGAGGTTTTGGATACCAAGAGATCCATACTGTGGTGAAATAAGTCTTCTTCATGAGTGAGTAGGAGCAAAAGTGTCGTGAATATCTGACCAGGGTGAAACTGTCAGTCAACATCGGCGAATTTGACTCTACGGTATCCCGATATGAGGCTGATTATGCGGCCAAGATGACGGAGTTGAAGCATAAGATCAAATAAAAATTCGTCCAGTAGGTGCAGCTCCAGCAACAGTTAGATGTTGTTACTGGGGAACTTGACCAGCTCAAAAATTCATTAGAGGGAGCTCAAACGAATGGTATGAAATCCATTACAGATGCCATAAAAGGCACTCCATCAAGCTGAGAAGAGTGAAGTTGGTCAAGTGCACGAGCTTCAAGTAGTTGCTGATGAAGCTCGGGATGTTGTACATCAAGTGAAGACTTATGTTGATAGTCTTTTGTGATTTCCTGAAACAAAGAGAGGAGGCTCCAATCTGTGGATGTCCCTCTAAATCTTGTGCATCAAATGGAAAGAATGCTTTCATCTTCAATCACTTGTGCATGTATTTTCCTGCTACCTGCTTTAAACTTTACCTAAGACAATGGTCCTATTAAGCATAGTTTGATTTTTACTAGGATTTTATAAATAATCCTACAATATTTGAATCTTTTAATTACTCAATATTACCTAAATCATACAAAATGTATGTTTAGTGAGCTAGAACTTGACTTTTATTTAGAGTTCCCTTTTCTTGTGTGGGCAGTTTATAGTCATGCACGTCGGACATAAAGAGGCTAATGTTTAAGGTCGAAATAGCTTTGACCGTAATGGATTAAAATTGACTCAATTCCTTTACAATTTATCTGAAAACATATTACCATACTCAAGTGTGAAGGAAAATATGTAAAATTTGACTTAAGAATATTTGAACTTGAGGAATGATATGAAAAAGAGCTAAAAGGCATTAGAAGAAGTATTTCCCAAGAATAAAGTTACCATTATTTAACAAACCCGTTAGGGGGTTTAATTATGCAGGCCCCCTAAGGGAATTGGATGCATAGTCAAATAAATAGAATCTTTTGGATGACAGGTCTGTTATGTAGATTACTTATGCAAGGCCACCTAAGGGAACGTGCTGCATAGTCTGGCAAAAGAAATCTCAGAAATTTACTTTCCTAGTGCTAAAAATATAGTGAATGTTTATGGGGATTCAACTTTTCCAAAGTATAGAGTTTGTTGTATGGAAAGAAGTACTTGAATATGGAGAAGATATTTCCAAACAAGATTATCAATGAACTGGATGGATACCACTCCTACGAAGGTCTAACCCAAACGTAGGGAAGGAGAATATAAACCATAGACTTGGATAATTTTAGATCATGAAATAGAGTTGGGGAAGATATGTTAAGGACAACCATTTTTTATAGATCCCTATATATTGTCGTTAAGACAACCAAGGACAAAAGATATTTTCTTCCCAAGAATGAAGTTACCACCATTTGACAAACCTGTTGGGGGATGAATTATGCAGGGCCACCTAAAAGCATTAGCTGCATAGTCAAATAATATAATCTCTTGGCCGACACGTCTGTTATGTAGACTTTTTATGTTAGGCCGCCTAAGGGCACGTACCGCATGGTCAGGAAAAATAACTCTCATAATTTCAGGCCTTTTGTGATTAGAAGTTAAGAAAAAGGGTTATGATATGAAGATCTGAAAATATTTAAGGTTAGGATTATGACACCTAAATATGGGTATTGTCCAATGTATGCAGAGATACACGGATCAATGATAACCATAATCATGTTGTGGCTAGGTCCTGAATTAAAATGTTGGACTTCACTACGTATCCCATTATAATGGGAATCAAGCCATACGTAGTTCTTAAACTACAGTTTAACGTCGTGTGGGATGAAAATATAGGAGATCTTAGTTTTGGGTCATAGAGCTTGGACCATTTATAAGAAATACACAGTGTGTGTTTTCATGGGGAATTTTCATCCAAGGGACTGAAAGTGAAATTTGGGGTTAGGCCCAAAAAGACATGGTGCTGGATTCGAGGGACACTCAAACGTTTCTACATATCCCATAAGGATGGGAATCAAGCCCACGTAGTTCTAGAAATACCCTCTCTACAATTTTGGTTCGTACATGTGAAGGGTGATAAGGGACTTTAGTGCAATGATTGCGTAACCCAAGATAAATATTTCGGGAATTTCCATTTATGCAGATAGTCTTTAGAATGAAACATGATTGAAAAATCAAGGTAAATAATGATTCCCTCTCAAGTGAGGGTATTAAAAAATATTGTAGTTTATTATCATACAAGACGAAAATGTTGTATATTTTAATGTCGTATAGAAAGGACGAAGGTGAACCAATGTAAAGGTATTGATTCTGGGGGCGGTTTTACGAATCAACATTGTATGAGATGGAGGTGAACCGATGTGAATGGATTGGTTTTAGGCTTGAACCTCAGGAGGTTGCCTACGTACCAAGCCTAGAAGGCTAGGATCAAAGTCCACGTAGTTAAATTAAAGAATGAATTAGTGATCAAGTTGTTCTTGGGGACAATGACCCAAAAAATAGTATTGGGACTTACACATGGTTAATAGCCCAGATAGAGTGTTATGGTTGAGGTTTTATCTAAGCTCACGTGAGTCTTACTTGGTGTGAGAAACAAGAGTTAGCAACAACCCTAACGATGCACAGATTAATGTCATGTAGTACATATGAAGGGGACTATGCAGTTTAAAGTCTTGCAGTTTGGACTATTGGTGATGCACAATTTAATTTCATGTAGTAGGGATGAAGTACAGTTTAATGTCATGTAGGATGTATTAAAATAATTTCTGTTTAGTTTAACGTCATATAGTTAGGATGATGGGGGCAATATAGTTTAAGGTCATGTTGGACGAAAGAGAACTGTGCAGTTTAATGACATGTAGTAAGGACAAAATAGTACACCATTTAACGTCATGTTGGACATATTAGGGACTTTTTCATAGTTTAGCGTCTTGTTGGAAGAAAAAGGGACGATACAGTTTAGCATCATGTTGGACATAAGTACCAAATGTTTAAGTTTGTATGCATGGACTGTGGATGATGTCGTTTAACGTCTTGCTGGACGTATGGGACTTGCAAAAAGTTTAGGGTCATATTCATGGACGGTTGCTGTATTTTGTGTTTAAAAAAATACTTCTTTAGAAATATGGCATTTTTTAGAGTAGTGATGTGTTCTCCATCCATTGTGATTAAGGAATAAGCTCAATTGGAATAGACCTTACGTATTGAATAAGGTCTTTCCCATTTTCGCTCAAGCTTGGGAGGTTTCTTTCCTGGTATCATTGGAGTTCTAAGAACTAATACCAATTCTTCCTGAAAGAATGAATGAAAATGAACTTTTTTGTTGAAATCTCGTGCTATTCGATTCTGATAGACTTCTAAGTGGTGCAGAGTGCCAAAATTTTCTCATCTAACAGTTCCAATTCATCCAATCGCTTTTGAGATTGCTCATCTGTAGATGACTGATCACAAATGGCTACTCTGAGCGAGGGTAGTTGAACTTCAATTGGCAAAACTGCCTCCGTTATATATACCAATGAATATGGAGTTGACCAAGTTGCAGTGCGGGTGGTAGTCTGATAAGCCCATAAAGCTTGAAAGAGTTTATCAGGCCATGATTTCATATCTTTATCCACTATCTTTTGTAGTATATTTGAAAAAGTCTTGTTGAAATCTTCTATCTTTCCATTGGCCACTTCATGATACTGAGATGAATGATTGGATTTGATGTTGTATTCTTGATACAACTTCTTCACCTCAGATGAACAGAATTTTGTGCCATTGTCTGTCAATATGGTATGAGGGACACCAAATCTGGTAATGATGTTAGACTTGATGAAGCTAACAATGCTTTTAGAACTGACTTCTTTGATAGGTACTGCCTCTGCCCATTTGGAAAATAAATCGGTAGCAGTAAGAATATACTTAAGCTGCTTGGTCGTAGCTGAAGTGTAAGGTCCCACCACATCCATTCCCTATGTGGAAAATGGCCACGAGTATTTATCTATATGAAGCAACTCTGGATGTTGATGAATGAAGTTGGAATGTACTTGGTATGAATGACACTTCTTTGTGAAATCAACACAGTCTTGTATCATTGAAAGCCAAAAGTATCCAAGCCTTCGAATCTGATCAGACGGTCTATGTCCAGACTGGTAGGCACCATAGACTCATGCATGCACTTCTTCCATGACAGCCATTGTCTCTTCACCATCAATGCATCTAAAGAGAACTCCATCAAAACCACTCTTGTAGAGAACTTTCTCTAGGTGATCCGAGCCATCATAAAGAGTAAAGTTGACCACATGTCGCATGATTTTTTCTTTCCCAACTCTATCAGGTGGAATTATTCCATTTTGAAGGTATTACCTGGTAGGTGTCGTCCATCCCGTAGTGTGACCATATGGTTCAGAGATGGGACTAATTTCATTGATTTCCTCTATTCTGGCTCGAACATAAGGTGAAATTGTACGATGGTTGGCAATACTGATGGTTGTCTCATCCCGATTTGGATCAGCCATAGCTGTGGCTATATTAGATAGTGCATCAGCTTGGGAATTTATTGATCTTGGGACATAAGAAAATTTCAGTTTCGAAGGAAACTCCACCATTAACTCTCTGACATAATCATACAAAGGGATTAGTTATTCTTTCCTGATTGCATAATCCCCATTGACATGTTTGATTTCCAGGTCTGAATAACCTTTCACCTTTAAGTGATTCACTTGTGCTTGAAGAGCCAACTCCAATCTTGTAATTAGAGCATGGTATTCTACTTCATTATTTGTAACACCTTCCCACAATAAAAAGGAATAAGGTAACACTAACTTTTCTAGATAAATGAGTACAATCCCTAAGACAACTTTGTTGAATTTAGGATTTTCCATTTTCCTCCCTGTTGGACTTCTGGAAGCACCATCAAAGTACATTTCCCATGATTGAAGGCTTTCTTGAATAGAGAAAACTTCCTCATCAGGGAGATCAATATCTGAAGATGTGTCTTCCACCAAAGGGTGTTCAGCAAGGAAATCAGCCAGAGCTTGGCCCTTTATCACCTTTTGATACACATATTGAATATATAATTGCTGCAAGATAACTGCCCACCTTGCCAGACGTCCTGTAAGAATTGGACGACTAAGGATAAATTTGAGTGGGTTATTGCAAGATACTAATTGGACCTCATGATGATTCTGGTAGTGTCTCAACTTCTGAACTACAAATATTAATGCCAGGCAGCACTTATCAATACTTGAATATTGGGTTTCTACTTCAAGCATAGTCCGACTGAGATAGTAGAGGTTGTTTTCATTCCCAGAATCATTCTTCTGAGCAAGAAAGATACCTAATGATCGCTCTAGAGCTGTCACGTAGAGGATAAGTGGTCTTCCTTCAATAGGTGGCATGCGTACCATTGGAATCAAGAGGTATTTCTTGAGTATATCGAATGCTTCCTTATATTCTTCAGTCCACTCGTAAGTGGCTCCCTTCTTCATCAATTTGGTGAAGGGTAAGCTTTTTCATGCCAAATTAGCGATGAAATGATGAATATAGGATAAGTTTCCTTGAAGTCATCTCAATTCATTCAAATTTAGAGGAGGTGACATGCCAAGGATTGACTTTTTCTTCTCAGGATCGACCTCGATACCACGATGGAGTACGACGAAGCCAAGAAATTTTCCCGAGGTTACCCCAAAAGCACATTTTAAGGGGTTCATCTTCAAAATATATTGTCGAAGCTTGTGGAATATGACTTCTAAATCATCTAAGTGATATGAACGTTTTTTGTATTTGACCACCAAATCTTCCACATAACATTAAACAAACTTTCCCAAAAAGGGTTTGAAGATATGATGCATGGCACGGTGATATGTTGCGCCTGCATTCTTTAGGCCAAAGGGCATTACCCGATTGCAAAACACACCCTGAGGGGCTATGAAGGCTGTAGATTCTTCATCTTCTAGAGCCATCATAATTTTATTATATCCATAATATCCATCCATGAAATAAAGCACTTCATAGACAGCTTTTGAATCAATCAAGAGTTCTGTAATCGGAGATGGAAAATCATCCTTAGGACAATGCCAATTAAGATCTCTAAAATCAATGAAAACCCTAATTTTCCCATTATTATTTTTCACTGGGACAATATTAGCCAACCACTTATGATATTGAACTTCTCTGACAAGGTTAGCTTTGATGATCTTATCCACTTCAGCCTCAATTTTGGAATCATAGGTTGGGTGTGTTCTTCTAGCTGCTTGTTTGAATCCTCGATGTTCTTCTAGAAAACCCAAATGATGATTGTCAACATCAGGATCAAGCCCTATAATCTATGTACAGTTCCAAGCAAATATATTTTGATTTTTATTTAAAAAGGAAATATACATCTCTTGTTCATCAAGAGTCATGGCCGCCCCAATTAAAGTGGGGCGTGGATCTTCTTGTGTGCCCAGATTGATTTCTCGGAGTTCATCCACAGTAGTATAGATACCCTCTTCAAATGTTGGAGGAGCATCTCTGAGATCCTCCTCTTCTTCTTCAACATGTTTTATTTCCTTTGTTTCCACTTGCATAGTAGATGATGAAGCAGAATTTTTATGATCAGAAGAGATGTCAAAATTTTCACATCTTGATGAAGAAGCTTCCATTTCCCACCCGATTGATGATGAAGGGTATTCTTTGGGTAATAAAGAGGAGATGATGAATTGAGAATCGACATCATCTTTTACCTCTGACATTTCTATAACTTTCCCAAGCCGGATTGGCGAAGTATGGACTTTCTGGATTTCAAAAGATGAAATGAAGACATCTCCATTTGAGCTTTCATCATTGCTTGGTGAATCACCAATTTCTACCATGTTGTCTGACTCGATTGTCATAATTGAAATTATGGATCTTTCCATAAGAGTATTTTGATTTGGGTCTATCCTGTCAATTTTACTGATAGGCAACACATAATCTGTACTCACATGTGCTAATGGGTTTACTGGAATCTTTTCCAAACCATACGAATCATTAACTTTGGTAATCCCCTTTGTTGTCGATTCCTCATTTTCTTTTCATATGGTAGAATTCCTCCTCAATGTATTGAGATTCACATGTCTTGAATAGGGCCTTATCACCATATAATGTCCCAACTTGACCATCGAAACAAAACTTGAGACATTGATGGTATGATGAAGGGATAGCCACATGCCAATGTAGCCAGGGTCTTCCAAGCAAGATGTTGAAGGCTGAGTCTTGATAAACAACCATGAAATCTGAATTGGACACAAGATCTCCAAACTGAGTTTAGATTGAAATCTATCCCAGTGGTTCTTGTTCATTTTTATCATATCCTTGTAACATCAAAGTAGAAGGAGATAAATAAGATTCCATGAGGCCCAATCGACGAATTGTATGAATGGGCATGAGGTTGACTCCTGAACCATTATCAATGAAAAATATTCAGATGTCTACGTCATTGACCTTTTCCAGAGAAGTACAAATTTTTAATATGTCCATGCACGACATCATCATTATCATTATTTGTTAAAGATATTACTGCATGGCATTCTATATGATAATTCTCTACATGGTAGACTTCAACTATAGCATTTTTAGTTTCAAACTCCTAAGGACTTGACAAATCCTCAATGAGTCACTCCCGAAGATCCTTTGATAAATTCAAAGCATCCAGAATTGATAACTTGGCCAGTACTTTGGATAGGTGTTTCAATATATCATAATTTTGATCCAAAGGTCTGTGTTTCCCAATAGGAACATGTGGTTGAGTAGGTGCCTTGGATGTTGATGCATTGGAATTTGATGCATCTTGTACTGGGATAGGAGTTGGTAATACTCCTAGATTTAGAAGATTAGACCGATTAGGTCTATTTTCTTACTGAGAGGCAGAAGATTGAACCTTCAACCAATCTTCCAAAATAATTGTACTAGGGTTAAGTCTGCCTTATGTGGAAGAACTTGCTTGTTCTAGTTGAGCTCGTTGAAGGGCTCTACCACGAGTTTCTGCCACATACACAGTTTTAGCAGGGGGAGAATTAGAATAGTGGCCTCTGAAAGATCCATGTCTTCCCCTGTATCCTGAGCCTCTGGAACATACTATGATTCTTCTATTTGATATAGGGAATTCGGACTCATCAAAATCAAAACTGCGACTGGCATACGGGTCTGTTAATTGAATCATATTAACATAACCGAAAATCAACTCTTCATCCAATGAAGACTTTTCCTGATTAGCCTATTTAGGCTGTGCCGTTTGGTGGGGAGGTGCCCGTTAATTTGAAGTATATGGCATGAAGTCTTCCAGAGTCAAAGACAACTTAGTCTTTGACACATACCCATCTTCTTATTATTATTTTTCTTTATTTTAATCATGCCATTTCATTAAGTATTTTCCCTCTGATGAAGAGGGTTTTGCTGTGGCATTCATGGCAGAAGGCACAATTGGTTTCTTCAATTGCGTTCGGAAAATGGCATGAGTTCAGTTGATTGTTTTTCTGACCATCCAATCGTCATATTTCTGTGCATTTTTTCTTTTGACTTCTTTCCTTTTACCTTCCTCTTCTAGAACTGTATCAGTGACACATGCTACTTGAACTGAAGAACATTTTAGTTTGACTTGTCCCGAATCGACCATCTTTTTCAGGAGGTCTTCGAAGACAAAACACTCCTAAATGGGATGCCCCAACATTTTATTAATGGGGAAATAATTTTGATGGTCTTCATCTCCTTCTTTGTTTGGCCTTTTGGGCCTTGGCAACTGAACAAAATTATTTTCCAAAGCCGAAATGAAGTAACCAGAAACTTGTTCATTTCGGAAAGAGTATGTTTTACTCTTCAGATCCTCAAATTGTTTTCGTATTTGATCTCTTTGATAATCTTGACGAAACGACCTTTGTTTTTTGCACTCAGGAGGCGGATCCCATTGAGAAGATTAAGGTTTTTAAGTAGAAGTAGGTACTGGTGCTTGTTTAAGCATAACTTTAGTAGTCTATGATTTACCCATTCTTCTTCCTGGAGCTGATGGAATTATATGAGCCTTATCCTTAGTCTTTATAAGATAATATTCAATCTGTTGAGCGATTGAAGTAAGGTCTCGAAACCCTCCTGTACATTTCATAGGGATCAACGGTGTGCGTAATTCGTCACGCAGTTTTTCCACACAGATTGGCAACAGTTCTTCCTGAGGGAGTGCTAAGCTTAGGGAATACGTTAATCCATTCCAGCGAGCAATGAAATCTGAGACCCTTTCATTCTCCATTTTCTTATAGTTTGTAATATAGAAAACTATTGTCTTTGTCAATGTCGAGCTGAACTGAAGAATTTTTTTTTGGCGAAGATCTTCCCACCCAGTAGTTGACCGAGATTTCAAGCAGGTGTACCAAAAAAAAGCCGGTCCTTGCAAGGTCCGTAAGAAGCATCTGAGTTTCACTGCATCTTGCTATTTTGGAGTTCCCATCATAGGATCGTAACAAGACATGTAATGCATCAAATTCTATTCAGGATCGCTTGATCCATTGAAAACATGAAATATAGGGTTTGCAAAACTTTATGGGGGAGAGATTGAATCTACCCATTCAGGGTAAGCTCTGTTTTCTGGTTGAACCTACGCACGCTTCCCTTCCATAGTCTCTAACTGAGTTGTTAATGACTCAATGGTAGTTATTAACTTATGAGAAACATCCGTTTGAACTTGGACTTGGGCAGGTGCAATGACTGGAGCTTGGATAGGAATGGAAGCTGGTACTGCAACTGATGGAAGCACTGCCAATTTTTGTTGCACTTGACCCATAGGATTAGACCTGTTAAGGTGTACTGATAAAGGAAGATATTCTTGATCCATCTCAGTAGCTGCAAAAAATTCCCTTGGCTGACTGACTCCAAAACGCTTAGGAATAAGACTACCCTGATGTAGTTCTGCATTCATCCTTCTCAATTCCTGTATTTCTTCCTCCTGTTTTGAAAAACAATTTCTCAAGTGAAAGTGATTGGCCTTATCTAGAGGAAGGGTATGTAACCTGATTCTTTCCATTCCCCTTGTTGGCTTCCTTTGGGTGAGGGGGAAGTGTATTACCTAAAGGATTACCTAGGTTCTGAGTAATACTTTGATTTCGTGTACGTACACCTTCTTCATTCGTGTCTGTGCGTACAACTTCTTTAGCAGGAACCTCTTCATCTGTGTCCCCTGAGTGAGACTCATCTGGTGGATCAGAAACAATGGCATTGATGACATTAATGGATGAATAATGCATCGCATCCCTTCTATCAGCATTTCCATGATATTTTCTTCTATCATGCCCCCGATGAGACGTTACCTTTTGTTGATTTGATCCCCTAGGAACTTCTTGGCGAACCGTAATTTGGAGAGAACCTCATGATAATTTGGCTCTTTGTTCCTCTTGTGGCTTCTTCACCAATTGAGAGAAGACCGAATTTTGTTGAGGATGGAATTGATGATTTGAAAAAGTCCCCAGTCTAGTGGACTGGGGTTGTTCCTGCTGACTTCTCTCAACTCCACGAATCCTATTTGTTGATTCCAAGGGTTCGGTTAAAAGAGTCCCTAGTCTGGAATGTTGGGGTGGCTCTTGAAATGTTATGTCTGATACTTTCTTAAAATCTCTCCGGATCTTGCGGACCTTAGTCCGGAAATTAGCTGGATGCATCAATCGACATACACTTTTATCACTTGGTTCAAAAGACCATTTGATGATCTTTGACACTTCTGTCACCTGATGATGTGCTTGATCCATATGAGAGGCATGTTCAATATTCTCTTTTGCTTGATACAGGAGTAATCCAACAAATTTTTTTTGGTATTCTTGATTTTGAGAAGAACTAGTTTAGGCCAGTTCTTGGGAAAGCTTTTGATTACAAACAAAACCCATTGACGGTGGCTAGCCACGGGAAATAACATTGCATGAGACCATTTTCGGTGGACTTTGCTGATTGGAGAGTACAGTGAAATGTAGGGCTCCGTGAACACCCCATCATCTTACATGAATACCAGATGGGGCATTGGAAATTAACTGGCGCAATATTCTTAGTGCGCCAAGGCATCAACGTTGAAGGGCTCTCTACTGCTTTTCAGCCTTCGGATATCGAGAGACTGATATAGATGTCAAATCAATCTTACGTTGTAACCCTTTTATTATCATAAGATTATTTTCGTATTCATCATAAGATAATACTTTCTTTTTCAACTGACAAAGATTTTTACATATGTTAAGATGAATATCATGACTTCCATCTTCTGTCAACATCTCTGGAATGTCATACTGAGAGTCAGCCAGAGGTTAAAACATAACTGGCACTTCACCCTTTGCCAGTTGTTTTCTCATGTTCATCATTTCCTCTTTATCATTCAATGAAGATTCTTTTACCTGATTTGACCAGAGCTCGTGTTTCCTTGTTTCTTCGTCGGATTCAACGAGATTGGTAGAGAAATCACTGATCAAACTAAAAGATGCATGACATAGGGGTGGTTCGGAGAATGACCTACACCTTGGGCTATCTTATTATTGAGAAAGTATTTCACCTTCTAGAGATAAGCATCTGACATGACTGGTTTCGCATTTTCAAGTGCCTCAAGATAACATGGCTTTCTCGGCACAACATTTTCCACTAGAGCATTTCCCAGGTAATGTGCATCACTACTGCAGAGACGACTTTTGCAGCAAAATCCATCATCATGGGGAGGACTACCATGGTGGGTTACAACAAAAGATGAGATCTCTTGCTCCTTGGTCTTCTGGCCACACAGAGGGTTATTGTAGCTCTCATGTGATGATTAAACTTCAAGACTAACCAAACTGTCATGAAGCAAGCCTTCATGAGGAAGTTTCTGTTAAAGACCTTCTGAATTAATATTCCCACTATTGGTAAATGAGGGAGTAGAATCTTGGATTCCAACAGATATTTGTCTGAGGTCTTCAAGAATTTCAGCATCAATCAAGGCCTTGTTATAGATTGGCTCTTGATCTCTTGACTATGTTGGTCATGTCTTCTTCTTAGACGCCTTCTTACTCGCCTTGGAAACCACTCGTTGATGAAAGTGGCTACTCAAATAAGGTGTATGTTCCTGACTTGGTTGTCCATATGATATGGGGGAATACGCCCCACAACCCTTTTGGACTAAAACAGATGTGTGTGTCTATTTTGGAGTGAACTGTTGATTTTTCACCCCACTGGTAGGGAAAGATTTATGTGTCTTTCCCTAAGATGCTGTTGAATCTGTTAAAATATCCTGGAAAGCATCCAGAATATGAGCATGGATTTGCATCTACTCTTTCACCATTGATAGAATATGCTTGGTGACTTCAGCTTCCGGAACGGGGATATACCTCCACTTCGTGCTTGGAGTAGGTGTGTGTCCCTGCTCTTGTCCTCATTTTCCTATCATTGAATCCTGACCGTACTCAAGTGTGGGGGCAAAGAGTTGAGTCTGCCTCCCATTTGTTGCCAGAGATTTCTGACTGACTTCTCTGAGTGCTACCAAGCGATACTATTGGTAGGCTTGATCAATACTAGCAGGTGTATGTGCCTGCTAATTGTACTTCGCTGAACGTGGTTGACAAGATCCATCATATATAGTAAGACGAGTCTTCTGACTAGCTGATGACGTATAAAAAGGTGTATGTTCCTACCTATAGTACTCTTCCAGAATTGCCTGGCGGGATTGGCATGATGCTACCAGACGAGTCTGCTGGACAGTGGAAATAAAACGGACGGGTGTATATTCCTGCTCGTTTCTTGCCACCAAGATAGGTTGGTGGACTTCTATGAAGATATAAGAGATGAGAACCTGCTCACTATTGACTGGATCTCACCTCTGGCAATTCGTCTTGCCTGCTCGGGTTGGAGAAACCTGAGTTGAACGCCTAGAGTCAATACCCTCATCATGTTGAGGGCACACTGCTGCACGAGTATGGTAGCGATTGTTGATGGGAGCCCTCGGGAAGGACTCCTGCTTCCTTGAATTAAGGCCCTGAGGGACCTGCTCATTCAACTCCCCAGAATATGGGAGTGAATCGTGATTGTGTTCTGAGGATAACGACCCGAAACGGTTGGAGATGGTGGTTAGCACCGCCTGCTTCTTGATCTCTGGTCATCATTGTCCGGACGACCAGGTTGAATTATTGACTTGGAGGGCTTTTCGAGCAGCCTACAGAGTCGGAATAGTATCGTTTTGATGGTACTCCTTAACCAGTGCATTTGATACCCAGCGTTGAATATGCTGAGTAGGTGATGTCATCCTCAGAGCAGACGATGATCCAGTAGGAGTAGCAGCAGTGGCATTTGCAGTAGAGGTTTTCATGGCAGACGTTTTCATGGATGTGAACTTAAGAGAAGCCATTATGGAAATGCAGAAGATCTTGGAAAAAGAGTTCATGTTTGATATAATATACATAATCAAGATAAGTCTGACCACTACATCTTTTGGATGAGAAAATATGTCACTGATTGCATTGTTGGACCTCTCATTGAGTTTAAATAGGGTCCTAACAAATAAGAAATGCATCATTTTAACTTGGTTAAGGATTCACATCGGGTTCACCATTTTTTGTTTCCCTGTGGAATTGGGGATTACCTCATTGATTTAAGCTTCAAACATTCCAATCGGTTTGTAATGGGTTTTTCCGTAGAACAGGAAACATCCAATGATTCCATATCCATTTGGACCTACATCCCAAAGGTATGTGCTCATTAGTTGTGGAGTGAAGAGGCTTAGGAATTTTCATTGGTCGAGAGGATGGGAGGTCGGACTCATCACACCTTTTTCAGGGGAATTATTGTCTACTCTGGGACTCTCTTTATAGTTTTAAGTTATGTTCGTGAATCCTTAATACATTACCAAGTATAAAATGTGCTTTCCATTAAATATGACAATCAATGATTGATATGAAGAAAATTTAGAGAATCTTTTATATGTATTCGAGTTTCGTCATCGATAAAGAATCATCTATATTTTTTAGAGATTCATAGTTTATGGTATCCTTAAATACATAAGAGTCTCTTGGTCATTATGATAGCCATACTGGTTTTAAATCCACTCAGTGGGGCACTTGAAGTTTATTGTCATTCAGGAGGACATGGATTATTTCAGAGTTGGGATCGTACCCACTGATGGGCTACCTATGTATCATTTGTTTGGGAAAAGGAATCAGAACCCATGTAGTTTGAGTATGGGAGTATGATGTTTATGCATGATTGATGGCTCAAAAAAAAAGATGTCATGATTACTTTTACACTCTAAGCTCAGGTGAGTCGTGCTCAGTGTGAGAAATAAGAAGTATTGGTGAAACCAGAAAATTATGCCATGCAATGATGAAATCATAAGAATTGATGTAGGGGTTATGTATGTATGACTGCCAAAATAGATGAGGATTAAGATTTACGTCAGGGAAGAAATCAATGAAGAGGGTCCATAAAGGTGTATGTGCTTTAGGGAGATTTGGATACTCTAATCTTGGGGCTTACTCCTAAGGAAGATTCCCATGTTAGGAGGGGACTTATGATTGGGTTTTAATCCTGAGAAGGAAGCCCAGATCAAAATGAATTATGACTGCTTAAGAGAAATTAAGACTTAAGGATTATTCCTAAAGAGGAGGCCTAGGATAAAGGGATTTGAAAACTAAGGGACTTGGGGCTTACTCCTAAAGAGTATTCCAATATTTGAGACTCAGGCTTATTACTAAAAAGGAGGCCCAGGTTAGGGGACTTGGGGCTTACTCCTAAGAAGGATGCCCAAAGTAATGAGGATTTAGACTGGGGCTTACTCCTGAAAAGGAGGCCCAGGTTAAGGATTCTCTCATCTTAATGGATTAGGTTGAATTAATGAACTCTCTAGCTTTAGTGACATAAAGATGTAAAAATCACTAAGTTTTGAGAGATGTTCCACGAAGCTCCTTTCAGATAAGGAATTCAATCAAGAAAATATGCCATAAATGGCATTGAAGAGTTTCTTGAAGACTAAATCTTGAATAGGAGGGGTGGAATGGAATAAGAGGGGTTAAATGGGAAGGTAAGGCACCCAAAAAAGAGAGGGGCGCACAAGTCCTGGCAGGCGCACATGTATTGTGTGGGCGCGCAATTATTGGTCGCGTAGGTATACCTGCGCGGTTCATGGGTACTTGCGCGATACTCACCCTATAGAGTAATACTTGGTCAATTCTTGACCAAAGCCTTTAGAATCATCCTGAGGTACTTCCATAAGAGCGGCACGCAAGTTTCAATGAATAAGTAAGGAGGCGCACTAGTGTGTCCATTTCCCTTAAGGGTAAAAACACTTAGGCACGCAAGTGTTAGTGAATTTTAACACTTAGACCGTATCCCTCTTGTTTATACCTTATATTATAGGTAAAGGATTACCTTAGAAGTGTTCAGAAGACTTGAAGAAGAGACTTGGGCGTTCAGAGCTCTATATCTGAATTCTGGAAAAATTCCTCCTGAAATGGGGGGCCCACTGGGGGTATTTATAGGCTGTAGAAGACCCCAGGCTGTTTTCAAAGAGGGTGCGCAAGTCACTTGCGCGATCATTAGGCAGCGCGCAAGTGTACTTGTGTGGAAGTAGGGGAACTTGCGCGACCCAAGGTCCTTTGACTCTTTTTTCATTCCTTTGTTGATTTTTGATGTTTTCTTCAAAAGATGAATCAATTTGTGTTAAGTCATTTTCCTTTACATTCCTTTAAACAATGTGATGAAAATGAGTGTCAACAGTCTCATGCTCCATATCATACCCCCAAGGGGATGGTCCAATATATTAGAACCTCATCCCCAAATAAATGAGACTGGTCATTTTCAATCCCTTTTTTCATACACAGAGCATAGCTCACATGGGATTAAGGAGCTGTAATAATCATATCAATAGCAACAGAATCCTCTAAAAAGGTATGAGAAATGTCAGTGTGTAAGACCCAATAAATAGAACTACGATGACCTCAATTCTTCTAAAACCATTATATATAGAATGTATTCCTAAGTCCCAATCCCAAACATAGATGATAATCAACAACAGTGTAAGCCCTACTATGTCACTGACATTTCAACCATAGGGATTCAGCCATTCCCATGGTCTGATGGTACTTCATCATCCACCAGTGGATTGATAACCAACTAAAATACAATGACTCTGATTCCTGTAGTAACTAGGATACACAGGATGCCTCCTCAAGGCCCATGCTCTATTTTAAACCTATCTTGGGTAGTTTAAGTACATAATCTCCCACATCATGATGAAATGAGGTTGATCACTTGTAATTATTTGTTTCTCGCACTAATCATATATCATCTGGGCTTATGGATCCGAAATGAACACCTCATTGGCATTATAAATCTCCACCAGATAAGAAAATACTATTATATATGAACAAATGAGTGGAGGGACACAAACACCCCAACACATATAAACATCTTCCTTGGGTCCAGTCCCAAGGGTGTGAATGAACTAAGATAACTCTAATTCTTGTAGTAACCAAGATATGTAGACATCTCCTCGAGACTGAAGATACAATATTGAGGTCCTTAGTTCTTGTTGAAGTTAATGCCCTAGAATCAACTTCTTTGTACTTTTTGATAAAATTTTATTAATGGTTTTTGAATATTTATAAACTATTTATCATAGAATTATTGTTATTCTGTGTGAAATAGTATGTGATAATGTCTTAAGATTAGTTGTCACACTAAAAGGTCATAGTAGTTCCCAACAATAATGAGAACCCAGACATGTCATGACACTATTCTAGAATACATGTTCTATAGTCGGATGATTTCATTTGAGGGGAAAAATGATATAGGATATTAGTGGTGGAGACTCATAGGACTTTAAGACACCTTCTCATGGTGTACCCCGTTAGTAATATCTAGGAGAATAATACGAGAATGAGACAGACTAGTATAAAATCTGCATTCTTACGTGTCATTGGATGTTCTTATATACATACATGTGTATTGTTCCTTTTACTTAAAGATTATTATTATTAAGTATTATGATTCAAGCTCTTATATGTAATGGAAAAAAATATGATGACATGTGTTTGCGATGAGGTGGAATATGATGGGTACATCACAAGGAATATTTGATTAATGAATAATGCGAGAAAAGATTTATCCATTATATTATTTAATGAAAGTTAATATCTCAGGACATTTTTTCAAATGATATAGACTAAATAAATCCATTACTATGGTGATCAATAACAATGTTCTATTTTTGTAAATCCAATGAAAGAGATAATAGAGCACATAGGTTGATGGAACTGGCATGCAACCTACCCGATTTGAGATATTGTGATAAAGAGATTACATTATATGGTAAGAGTTTGTGTGTGGTTACATGTCATTATGGAATTAACTTATTCCTCTATGGGTGCCTTGGCATATTTCTAGACTCTAACCTTGGACTTTGGGATGCTACACCAAATGCCACTAAGAAAGGGGCCTGGATGGTCACACACTTAGTGTGTCAAGAATCTCAATTAAATAATATGTTATTATTTATTATTTAATAGTTTTAAAAAATATTATTTCCATATATGGTTTAATAATTTTTCATGTATACTTGATCACATATAAATATTTATTTTCTATTTAGAAAATATAAAATTTATTTATTTATTAGAAAATAATGCAGTGAATCTATTTAAATAAATAGAAATTATTAAAGCTCTGATAAATATTTTGAAGGAATAGAGGACCGAGTTTAATAGTCCGATGAGAAAAGATAATATTTAATATTAGGTAATTCGATAATATATAATTATAATTTTCTTGTTAGGTGCGAGTTAAGAAATAATAATATTGCTATTATTATTTTACATGGGTTTTTCCAATGATTAAATAATAATGAGAGCACATATGCAATTATTTTATTTTAAACCTAGAAATATAGATACCTAATTATATTATTTCCCCTTAAGACAATTCGGTTGTGAAAAATGATTCAAGTAGAATCATATCAAGCCTAGAGAGATCCCCTCTCCATGAATTCTCCCAATAATGGAGATCAATCCTCCTCCACCATATCAATGAGTATTCTTAGGAATAAATTCATGAAGAGATCCTAACATAAGACACGAGAACAAGGATCTTCCATACTACCACCCAGATACTTCTTCAGCGATGTCTGGAGTTTCATAGAACACATGTGGATCCCTAATTGAGGAAATACACACTTTGTTTTACAATACAATGACAGTGCACTATAGATCTATTTATGAACACATCGATGAAGAAATAATTCCAAAGAGGTAATTCTTTTTTCCAATTAAATTACTAATAAACTATATGTGTTGATCCCTCAATCTTGGTTATGGTGAAATTATTTTTAGTATATATTTTTAACACAATTCTATGGATCATGATGTTCATCATCGTATGGATCTCAGATTGATCATTGATTATCGAAAAAATTAACACGGGGAACCACTCATCAAATTCTTCCACCACGCACAGTACAAAAAAGTTGTATCATAGCATCCACATAATTGTTTATAATTATTTAAGATCATTTGTGTTTTACACATTTATAATTTAGTTTTTTCAATTCAAGATTAGTTATTATTTTAATCTGAATTGTGAGATCTATTTCTCCCTCATTTGTTTATCGTAAATATAATTGAGAAGTGTAATTTCTTAATTAAAATAAAATTATTGAACATATTTGGAGGAGCAATGGATTCTACCTGGATAACACAACAGTACACACTTTGTTGTTTTGTTCAATATCGTAGGAGTAAATTTGGAAATGACTCAACCTATGTGAAGTAATGACATGCGGTGCATTTAATTCTTTCACTACATTTTGACTAGGATTTATTGGTGGACGGTCATCCATACTACGCACCGTATAGCCCATTGGACATGGTGTGTGGTTCCTTTTCCTCAAAGAAATGTCGTGTATTCAATACATGACCTACCTGACAAGTGATATGTAACATAGAGTCAACATGGCATGTTGACCATTGGACATGATGTGTACTCCAAATATTATTTGAGGCTTAACCTACACACTGATTCTTTATGTGCGTGTCTTAGATAGACAATGAGAGGTGTACACACCGTGTAGATCAGATCTACATGTCATGTACTTACACCAAGTTACACTAAATAAAAAATTTATTTATTTTACTATGAAATCCATGAGCTGTGTACTTTTGTTTGGTCATAAAGATAGGACACTCCATGTGATATGTTATAGTATACATAAATATTTAAATATTTAAATAATATGTGTGTAATATTCTGTATCTAAAAATAATGTATGATTCGTATTATAGTTTGTTACTCTATGTTCTTTGAAGAATAACATGTGACTAAAAAATCATGTAACTTGTGTAATCATCCATAAAGTACACATCATGAAATCAAAAGATAAGTCTTGTATGTGATATGTCACAAGAGTAAAATAGTGTATGAGTATAATACATGTCAGGTAAATTATTACAGGTATTCAACCTGTTTCCTCTCGGGTACATTTATGTACTATGTAGATTTTAAATGAATTTGTTTAATTGGTTTTAAATTATAATGAATGATAATCTAAAGGAAAATCATATAATAATTAAGATAAAAGTATTGATCAATTAAATATAATAATTAATCTATTCAAGTTTTATTTATCTATAATATGAATGATTATATAATTGAAGGCTGGTTTTACTAAATACACAATACGTTGCATGCAGGTAGATGATCACTAGCCATAACAGATATTTGTTTATGATTGGTTTCATTTAATTCATTATTAAATTAAATTATTGTTTTGTGTGACTTATCTCTACATTATTATGTAGGGACTACGTGCACATGGTTTATTTTATGTAACCCACATTTTACCCCTCACCTACATGTGATGAAAAACACATGGAATGGACACAACTCCCAAGCTAGTGGAGGTAGTCATGTTAGGTGCTGAGAGAAAACCAATCAAAGGAAGATAAAAATTTTGACAGGTGGAATGTTGTAAACATGAAATCTGAATTGGTTCAAGGTGTTTCTCCAATAGGTAAAAGATTTTATTATTAAGATTTGGGCTGAAGCCTCATTTATTATTAAATCAATGAAAAGACCTCTTTAACTGTGTAGAGGGAGACCCATTACATAGCACAAAGGCCTAGTGTGCATTTAGCCCATTACATGTCCCATAGGCCCAATTTTTTGGCCCAAGGACCATTTTTGAATAGTACTACTATAGTGACCTCCTTCTATAGAACCGCATAGTACCCTCCGCCACTACCATGCTCTTCCCCCACTACAGTAACCTACCGCCACTAGGTAAAATATTTTTTTATCAACTAGTAGACAAACTAACCATTAGTATAATCCCATGATAATACCTTTTATTTTAATTCTTTTAGTTCCATGGTCATTTCAATATGGATATCTCATTGTGATCACATAATTACTAAATTAACATGTATGCAATATGGAACTAAAATATCTATCTTATGAATAAATATTATCTAAGACATGTTTAATCTCTTAATTAATCCCATTTAATATTTAAAAAGAATTTATTAAATATAAAAATTGTAAATTTATGCATAAAATATAAAATACCTCAATAAAATACTATGTCGATATAGCCTTTCATTGCTTCTGTTAGAATCGAACCATAGTTCAAAGTGCTTGAACAACCAAAATTTGGGTTCATTCAATTATCAAGGAATTATACCATGAGGTTTTGTGTTGAATTTACTTGGTTTAAATCAAGGGTTATCTCCCAATGAAATACATGGTGTAAGATATTAGAAATATTTGAGGAAATATAAATTAATTATTTCATGATTGAGGATTCTACTAAGAAGAACAAGGAACTATGAGTTATTGGAGTTGAAATTTGGAATTCATACTAAAAACCATTCAAGTTTATTGAACTACCAATGGTGGGGTAATGAGAATGGGAATATGGATCCTTGCCACTAGAATTTCCAAGAAATAAGATATTATAAATCCAATGGTGCGGGATATTGGGTTTTCATAAAATCGTGAGAGACTAATAAATATAATATAAATTTACTTGTCTAAATTAACCAGATAATGTACTAAAATTATTGATACATTATTTTATATAACCATAAATACAATGAAATTAGACATATCATTATAATATATACTCAGGAAGGAAATCCTTCTCACCAGAATGAATTTCCAAGAATAGAAGAGGTGTTTACACATAATCCTTCACCATTAAATGAAATTATATGTGCTGGAAGAACCTTTACCTATTTCATCTGGAAATGAGGAAAGTTATGAAGAACTATCTCTCTATGAGAAACATATGAATGATGAAACATATGTTCAGTGCTTCATGCTATTATCCATGTCTAGTGATATTTTAAATCGACATGAGAAAATGGATTCATATTTCCAGATGTGTCACCTATGGGATATCATTCTATAGATTGTGAGATAAGGGAGGTATGGGATCTCCAATGATTTGTTTACGAATAATCCTGGAGAGTCTGTGCCAGGTGTGTCTCAAGTATTCAACCTCATTCACTACATTTAAATCCTATATGTATTAGGGATTAAATTCATGGATGATTTGCGTATAGATCTCATACATTCATCACTTCCCAATTCATTCTCTAGATTTATTTTAAATTATAATATGAGTAACAATTAGAAGTATTTTGTAGAACATCTTACCTTGATTCACTAAGTGGATAAATAAATGGGGTGTAACAGACCCACCATTATAATCGTGAATAAAAAGAGGAAAAACAAGGAAAAGGGGACCAATACTTATAAATAGTATAATTCTCCTAAGAACCATCCTACCAATAAGAATAATATCTAGAGACAGGGCAAGGAAAATGTGGCAGTGTGTTTTTCATGTGGCATGCCAAGCCACTAGAAGAGGAAATTTACCCAAAAGCACTGGGAATAAAAATGTCCTTTTTTTCTAGTGTAGTATTTCCATATCTACACATTGGATATTAGATTCAACTTTTGGTGATCACATATGCATCCAAATCTAAGAATAGGTATATTCTATAAGATTGTCATAGGAGAGGCGGATCTGTGTGATGCCAATGTTGCCAGGATGGATACTTTTTTCATTTGTGATTACCACCTTTAATTTCTAAGGAGAATGATTTTGGATTGAAATGATTGTTATTTTGTACCTAGTATTACAAAAACATAATTTCTATATCAATTTTAGATAAAAATGGTTTTATTTTCATGTTCGAAAAAAATTAGTATCTTTTATAAGGGAAAAATAAGTTATTGTATGGAACATTTAAATAATTCTATATATGTATTATATTATGAAAACCACATGTGGGAAATTGATAATGAATCCATTTGACTAGAATTATATAACACACATCTTTAGCATCACAATATTGGTCATGTTAGGGAGAATCCTTTGACAAATATTTTTCAAGATGGTTATTTGGACTCTTCCGAACTAAAACCACTTGATAGATGACATGATCCTTGACAAGTAAAAATGACCAAACCACCATTTGGTGAAAATGGTGAAAGGCCCAAAAATATTCTAGGATTGGTAGACACTGATGTGTGTAGACCATTTATAGTATATGTTAGAGGTGGATATTCTTACTTAATAACATTAATTGATGACTTCAGTAGATGTGGGTATATCTAATTGATGAGGTATAAGTCTGATTAATTTTAGAAAATCAATTTATTAAATAATTAAGTAGAGAATCATCTTGTTATGAAGATGAAGAATCATCAATCAGGTCGAGGTGGTGAATATCTTAACCAAGAGTTCATTGAATTCCTACAGGAATTTAAAATTCTATCTCAATTCACTCAACCTTATACACCACAGTGGAATGGTTTCAGTGAAAGGAGGAATCATACCTTGTTGGAAATAGTAAGGTTGATGATGAGTCATGTAGATCATACATTATCCTTTTGGGAATACACATTACAAAATAATTAATAATAATTAAATTGAGTACCAAGTAAAGTGGAAAATATAATTCCATTTGAAATATGAACTGGAATGAAAACTATTTTACCACATACAAATTATGGGGTTGCAAAATGTTTTTTAAGGCCTTATTAGAATACAAACTAGAAACTAGTGTTACAAAGTGTATCTTTATAGAGTATTCAAAGGAAAAAAAGGGATACTACCTATAAAACACCTCAATCAAAAAAGTGATATTCTCCAGACAAGCTGTTTTTCTTTAGAGGGATCACATTCTCAAAAATGGTACTGGCAGAATGATTGAACTAGATGAAGTCGATGCTCATGATACAAAGGATTTGGTACAGGAATAGGTTCCATATATACCCATGGAAGAATTAGTTCCTTAAACCCAAGTTCTGTGTTGGAGTGTAAGAGAGTTAAGGGAACCAGAGAGATAATATTTTGCGGTCACAAAGGATGGTGATTGATTATTATTGGAAATTTATGAACCTATCTCCTAAAAAGAGGTAGTAGAGAGCTAAAAACCTACAATATGGCTATAAGCAATGAATTCTAAGATGGATTCCATGTATCAAAACCATGTTTGGGTTCTGGTTGATGAACCAGTTGATGTAAATCCTGTTGGATGCAAATGGGAATTCAAGAGGTAATTGGGCATTGAAGTTAAAGTAAATACCTATAAATCTAGGATATCGGCTAAAGGTTTTAAACAATTTCAAGGAATTGAATAAGATAAAACCATTTTCCAGTTTACATGTTTTAATCCATAAGAATCATACCTTCCACAAAATTGTATCATGACTTTGAGATTTGGTAGATAGATTTCAAAACTACATTCTATAATGGGAACCTTAAAAAAGATGTCTATATGACACAACCAGAAGGTTTTGTGACTCTAGGTGATGCCAAAAATATATTCAAGTTAGAGTGATCCATTTATGGATTGAATAAAGCATCTAGGTCATGGAACATTTGATTCAATGAATCCATATAATAATTTGGTTTCACTGAGAAAGAATGAGAGCCATGTATTTATAAAAGGTTTAATGGGAATAAAGTCGTTATCCTAGTAGTATATATTGATGACATATTACTTATTAGAGATGAAATTACAGTCATATAATCTGTTAATGGTTGGTTAAACAAGAATTTTTCCATGAAGGACATAGGTGAAATAGCCTATACTCTAGAGATCAATATCATTAATGATTGATCCAAGAGACTTATTGGACTAGGTCAAATTACATAAATTTACTAGATACTAAATAAATTTAGTATGAAACATTCCAAGAGAGTATTGGTTCCAATGTCGCATGGTTTACATATTTCTAAGAAAATGTGTCCTCGGACACAACATGAGAAAGGGACAATGAGTAAAAACCTATACACTTTAGTGATAGGATCAATCATGTATTCCATGTTATGTAAAATAATAGATGTTGATTATTCACTAAGCATGGTAGGCATATATCAAGAAAAAAAGAGAGAAACACTGGACTACTGTGAAGGATATCGTTTAGTATCTGAGAATAACTAAGGATTTTTAATCAGTGTGTGGATGAGATAAGGATATGGTTATCTGATGTTATACTAATTCTGATTTTATGATAGATCAAAAGGATCAAAAGTCTCAATCAAGATATGTTTTCTTTCTGAATGGAGGAGATGTGAGGTGGGAGGGTTCATAGAAACTAGTTTTCACTGATTCTATAGAGTATTCTTTATATATAGCAGTTTATAATTCATCCAAGGCATACATATGGATTCATAATTTTTTAGTAGCTTTATTTTGTACATTGAAGTGAAGAACCTATCACATTGTGTTGTAATAACACTGTAGTAGTAGATCTTTCCAAATATCAATGGTCACACCAACAGATAAATCATATACTCTAATATAATAACATATTGATGGATTTATATCAGAGGGATGAAGTTTTAGTTAGTATAGTAACCCCGAAATAAAATATGTAATCCCCCTTGACTAAAGGCCTATATTTTTATAAGTATGAGTATTATTCGAGAGCTATCAGGTAGAAGGGTTTTAGTATTTGGATCTTGTGAAAATTGGAGTCTATTGGAGTTGGTAACCTAGAACCAAATTCTATTTACTTTATGATGAATATTTTTTCATGGTTTTTAAATGTTTATAAACTATTCATCACATAATGATTTTTCTTCTACATGACGTTGTATGTGATAATGTCTTACGAGTGGTTGTTGACATAAATGGTTATAGCCATTACCTGTTATGATGAGAACCTAAAAGTGATATGACAGTATTATTAAATATATTTTCTATAGTAAGATGATATCATTTGAGGTACACAAATGATATAGGATATCAGGGGTGGAGACTCATAGGATTTTGAGAAACCTTCTCATGGTGTAGTCTCTTGGTAATATCTATTAGGGTAATATGAGAACGAGACCTGCCAGTAGGAAATCTGTATTCATATGTGTCATTGGATGTCCCTATCTTTGAACATGTGCATTGGTAATTAGAATTTAATATTACTATTAATGAGTATTATTAGTCACACACTTAGTTGTATGTATAAAAACCATGATGATACATGTTTTCGATGAGGTAGGATATCAGTACTGGATATTCAGGCTATAGCCAAAGTTCAAAACCATTTCTATAGGTCCAAAAACCATGGCTATTGGTAATAGCCACATTCTGAGAAAAGGTGGCTAATTTTGGCGTGGCTATAGGCCTAGTCTTATAGCCACAGTTTCGAACCATGGGTTTAGGTCTAGAGCCACGGTTTAGAACCGTGGCTATACTAGAGGAGGGACACAATGTTGTGCCATGGTTAGAAATCGTGGCATTAGACCTATATCGATCGTTAGAAACTATGGCAATAGACCTATAGACATGGTTAAAAATCATGGATATAGGGTCTAGAAAACCATAAAAAATAGCCCCCACCCCCCTGCACCCCCCCCCCCACAGTACCCCACCCCTTGCAGACCTATCCCTCGTAGACACTCGACTCCCCCGCCCTACATAACACCCCCCGGAAAACCTTCTACAAATCCCCCTCCTAGATAGACCTTGGACACCCCCCCCCCCAGACAGACCCTGGACACCCCCCCAGAAAGACCTTGGACACCCCCAAGATAGATCCTCAACACCCCCTAGACAGACCCTGGACACCCCCCGGACAGACCCTTGACACCCCCCCAGACAGACCCTAGACACCCCCCAGATAGACCCAGGACACCCCCCCAGACCTAGGACACCCCCCAGACAGACCCTGGACACCCCCCCCAGAGAGACCTCAGACACCCCCTCGACCCTGGACACCCCCCAGACCCTGGACAGCCCAGACCTCCACTCCCCTGGATAGCCACCCCCACACCCTCCTGGACAGACCCTGGACCCCCCCCCCCCTCAAAACCAAGACACCCCCCACCCTCCATGTTTCCCCTCCCCCATGCCCCTACCATCCCCCACTTGCACCCCCTACCAGCCCCCACTTTCACCCCCCTCCCAGCCCCCTCCCCCTGCCAGTTTCCCCCCTTCCCCATGACAATCCCCTACAAATTAACTTATACAAGAAATCCACTTAAATAATAAGAATTATTAAAATATAAAATATAAAAAAACACATAACTGCACTTAGGAAGGCTGTGAATTCCCATAACCTAACTCGGTCTGGGGTGGATATCCAGACAGACCTGAAGGCATGCAGTGTTTAAGAAACTCACACTACAGACCCTTTGGTGCCTCCACCTCAAAAAAACTTTCAACCCAATGATGTAATTTTTTACCATGTCAATAAATCATGGTCTGATATCATTGAACAAGGGAAAACGTTTATGGTCCAGTCATCAGAGGATAACAGAGAACAAAAGATGGGTCAAAAAATTGTAGGATATTCCCTGGGGAAATGCTCTGGTAGTAAGAAAGGTTCCATGAGATGATTTTCTGAAGTCCCATCCTCTTCTTCTATAAACAAATATTCTAAACCTACCTTGTCTACTTTTAGAAAGGATTAGCATTCCACTTCTGGTTCTCCTTCCATAAAGCAGGGCTATTCTCTTTCTTTGCAACATGGAATGCAGATTGGTTCTGCTTCTGTTTTAAAGGTGGAGGCCAAGACTATCATAGGAGACAGCTCCCCAGCTGATTCTCCCTTCTTGGACAAGTCTACATTTTCATGCAATACCCAAACTAATTTTCCCTTCCTGGACAAGTCTACTTTATGGGATGGAGAGTGCTAGATTGCGGACAACATTAGGAAGAAACTTGGAACCTATTGACGAGTCCTTTGATGACTCATGTAATCTTTTTTACACATCTCCTTGTTTCCATACATTTCAAATTTTCAATAAACGGCTTTTCCCCACCTTTTTCAAAAAATAACACATAACATCACTTACATGAGTCCCACTATAAAGACAATCTATCAAAGAAGTCTGGAACTAGATCAAAAGTACCTACAACACAAGGTAGAACATAGTAGTGCTCATCCTCTAAAATTATGGTCAAAAAACATCATATAATATTCACAAAGAATATAACTCAATAAAAAAGAATTGTGCAACCCCCCCTGCTGGTCCCCCTGGACAACAGCACCCCTAGAGAGGAGCCCCCTGCTGAACCCCTTGGACAGAAACCCCCCCTATTGGACCCCCCTGAACAGATGCCCCCACCCCCTACTAGACCCCCTGAACATCTCCCCCCCTGCTGGACCCCCTGGACAGAATCCCCCATACACATCCCTTGCGCCCTATTGGACCCCCCTCTACAGCATCCCCCTACACATCCCTTCCCCCCCCTACTGCACCCCCCTGGACAGCAGCCCCCCTAGACATCATCCCCCCCCCACTACTGGACCACCCTATACAACAGCCCCCACCCTGTTGGACCCCCTTGGACAACAGCCCCCCTACTGAATCTCCCTGGATAGACCCCCCCCCCCCCCCGGCAGCACCTCCCTTAATAGCTTCCCCCTACTGGACCCCATACTGGACCCCCCTAAACAGCTTCCCCCCCACCTGCTGGACCCCCCTTGACTGGTGCCCCCACCCTGCGAGACCCCCTGAACAGCTACCCCCCCTGGTGGACCCCCCTGTATAGGTGTTTTTTGTGGTTCATCCCGGTTTCAGGTTGGGTGGGGAGGGGCTACTCGGGTGGAGGGGTGTATGTTCGTAGAGAGTGGTATGCAGGTTACTTTGGATGATTCTAAAGGTTGAGGCTAGGAGATTCTAGGTTTATCCAATAGAGACTTACATAATACACTTACATGGTGCATGGTGATGTTTGGAATTATAGGTCCTTTATAGATGGGTTTCAGTTGGGGGTGTTGCAATTTGGATTTTTCTAGATGGTGTAGTATAGGATACACTTACATAGTGCATAGTGCTAATTGGTTTGTGATTTCTACTATGGTTGGTAACATGTTTTGGGTGAATGGGGGATGGATTTCTGGTGTTTCTTATTTGTTTTGGATTACTATTGTAGGCTTCTAGTTCTCTTTATTTTCTAGTGTGATGGATATAGTTTGGGGTGGGTCTTCAGGTGGTGCTTTGGAGTAAGTTCGGTTGGCATGTTCTCGATTTCCCCATCTTGTGTGTTATTGTTTTTGATGGTGTAGGGATTTCTATGGTGGATGTTATAAAATTCCCTTGAGATGTTGGATGATGTAGGTTGGGAGGAATTCTTCGAGTAGATGTGTGGTTATCTTTCTTGGGTGGGTGCATGTTGACTACTTGGTGGGTCTAGAGGTGTTGGATTCAGGGTGGGTATTAGCTTACATTTGGATCAGGGACTTCTTGGGGATTCTTTAGGTTGTGTGATGGGTTAGGTGTGGGTGATGTGGGGCACTTCAGATGAATGGTACTTGTTGACTGTTGTTGTTTTAGACTTTCATAGGGTGGGGTGGTTCATTTTGATGCAAGGTGTTCAGATGGTGATGGATGGGGGCAGATGGTGGTCTGGGGAAGATTTGGTTTCTAGATAATATTTTTGGTTTTGTGTCTACTATAGGTGCTTATTGTGGGTGGATCTTGTATGGTTTAGGGTTCTTTTGTAAGTATGTGTTGGTGTAGTGGCCATTAGTTTTAATGGTTTTCTAGAGGTCTTTCACTCTAGGATTTGTTTAGATAGGGATGCTAGTCTGGTTGGTTGATGTTGGATGCAGGGCTGGGGGTTCAGTGGTTCAATTTCATTGGATAAAGCTATACTTTTGAATGAGTGATGGATTTCGGAAACATGTGTGTGGGTCGTTGGGTGGGTGTGTGTGTGTGCGTGGGTGTGATTGATTTCATCAATGTGTGTGTTGTTGGTTTCTATCATCTATGACTACATATTTTTGGGTTTTTATATTTCTCCTTTAGCCACCTTGTTTCCCTGATTATACTTCCCCTAGGAGTGCTTGTTGGTTTTGTGCTTGGGAGCTTCTATGATTCCTTCTGGTAGTTTGTAAGTGGTGAATATGCGGGGATTCTATGCTATTTGGTGTGTTTTTATTGTGTTATTGATATGATACAATATACATATGGGATATTCATTATATGAAATGTGGAAACACAAGTGATGGGAGAATTTGTAATTAGTCAGTCTCAACATTGATCACAGGACTCATGGAATAATATCACTACGAACTGTCGTGGGGTGCCATCCTGGAGCAGGTCCAAATCAGGGCATTACAGCAGCATGATCGCGGCGTGACCGCGGCATGTTGGGTTGGTCCAACGACATCTGTGGGACAACATCTTCTGGCCAGGATCGAAATGAGTGGGAGGAAGCAGGGCAACATTCTGGCCATTGCCCCGCCGACAGAAATTGTGATTAGTCAGTCTCAACATTGATCACAAGACTCGTTGAAAACTATCACTACAATCCACTGCAAGGTGTCATCCTAGAGCAGGTCCAAATCACGACATTACCGTGGTGTGATTGCGGCATGACCGCGGCATGTTGGCCCAGTCCAGTGACATCTGCGAGGCAGCATCTTCTAGCCAGGAGTGAAGGGAGCAGGAGGAGGCGGGGTAACAGTTCGATCATCACCCCGCCAGCAAAAACTGTGATTAGTGAATCTCTACATTGATCACAAGACTCATGGAATATTATCACTACGAACCTCCACGGGGTTTCACCCTTGAGTAGGGCCAAATCAAAACATTACTAGAGCGTGACCATGGCGTGGCCGTGGTGAGTTGGCCTGTTCCAGCGACATCCACGGTGTAGCATCTTCCAGCTCGGAGAAAAGGGAGCGGGAGGGGGCGGGGCAATACTCCGGTCATCACCCCGCCGACATAAATTGTGATTAGTCATTCTCAAAATTTATCACAAGACTCATGGAATACTATAAATGCGAACAGTCGTGGGGTGTCGTCCTAAAGCAGGGCCAAATCACTGTGTGACCACGACGTGACCATGCTTATGATTAAAGGATTTTTTTTATACAGAAGTTTTGAATCCTACTAAAAGGGAATCATTCACTTAGATCCTTTTGGATAGATTAAAGGATTTTTTCTACCTTATTGAGGTTTTCGTAAGTTTATATCCTTCTGGTTAAGAATAATTTATAATGATTTGTGAATAAAATCATATTTTCCTATGGTTTTTTCTGCTTTTGAACAAGAACACTGAGACCCACCGGTTATTGTGCTTATGATTAATGCTTCCAAAATTTGGTATGAAGAGAAAAATATTGATTCTCAGCCTATGTTTTCGGTACAAGAGGAGTTGTTTTATGTTCTTATTCGGGGGAATGAAGCTCTATTATTTAAATAGGGCTTTCCATGTGTTTGGTTTATTTGTGATGGGATACTAAAAATGGGCCAACCAAGTAAGGTCAGTGAGCTTCAGAATACTTATGCTCCAAGTAAAAGACTGTAAGAAGTTTCATTAACGCATAGGCTATCTCTAATGCCACCTCTATGGGTTTATGTTACAGTGCTTAAGAATAGGTTGTCATTCAAGTACATAAGCAATCGATCAAATCTATTCGTAGTCCACCTAGAGGATAATCTGAGTTTTTTATGGGTACAAAATGTTAGTTATATATGGGGGTTAGTTTGTTGTGGGGATTCCTAGGGCATGTATGGGAAGTAGTGAATAATTATGGGTGATTTTTTCTTTTATGATACTTTTCTATTTTGGCCAGCTATGGTAGTTAGGGAGTTGTTGAATGAGTTTTTAGAATTTTTTAGATATTGAATAGGGGAGAGAATAGCGGGAAGGGGGTACAAATTAATTGTCTTGGTTTAGCTAGTTGATGTTGAGAGGTAGGGGCCTTGGGAGGTTCCGACCTTATCTCTTGGAGAGGTGGTCTTCTTCCTTGAGATTCTTATCCTCCCTCTTTATGTATCTCCATTTCTTCTCATCCTAGAAATCTCTAGTGAGCTATGACTATTTGTTCAATGCTTTTCTACCTATTTTTAACTACTCTCATTGTAGTTAGGTTTGTTAACTAACTTTTGAATTCTTTAATGGGGAAATCACTCGAGGAGGGAAGTTGATCCAATATTTTAGATAGCTGGAGAGAGAGTAAGGTTTTGGTAAATAAAATACAGGTGTAGAAAATTGATGATGCATCTCACACTGAGGAAATGGTTTATGCGACTAGTTTCTGTTATGTATGATTGTGGTCAGAAGGTATGTGTGACTCTTTCATGGAGGAATTTTTCATTGAAAAAAAGATGAAATAAATGAATTAATTGTTGTTTATTTCAATCTCTAATAGCTGATTTCATATTGGAGATAACCTTTGGGAAAATTGTTGCTAAAAACTCGACTCTAATGGAGGCATGAACATTGGGAAGTTGTGACCATTTCTAAAGACATGATGCAGAAGATGGAGGAATTTCACGAGCTTTTTTATCTTGATTGTTTTTTATGATGGAATTTAAATTTTCTATAGAGGCGCGACTTATTCAAACTCATATTATCGTGATTCAAGAACTAATAACAACTAAAAATTAGCTTTAGTTCTTGCGAGAAGAAGCATGAGAGCTGGAGATGCAAGATTCTCATTGCATATATTCTAGAAATTGAGGTGACAAAGCCGTTGCATGTACATTTAGTAGACACAATACCATGGAGTAATAGCTTGCAACCAGACCAGTATGTCCTAAATAGGTAATATCGTATTTGTATGTTTTCATGGAAGTGGATCAAATGGAATTGAATAGAGTGGTAGAAAGTTTGTGGACTTTTCAGTACAGAAAAAAGGGATAAACAATGAAGAGATTGACGAGATGTGTGAATCCTTTCTTGAATGGCCTAACGTGGTACTTTATGATCGGATTTCTTCATAGGATAATCATGAAAGGCATATTGAGGAGGGGAAACATGTTCATGTACTAATGGAACCACTATGGGAAAAAGTGTTTGAATGTTATATCAGAACAAATCATGATGAAGTAAGGGGGATGGTGTGGGTTCTGGATGGGAATTCATTGGTTACTGCAAAGGATTCAGAAGGCTACTGTAAGGGATACTTTTCACAAGTATTTTCAAAGTAGTATAGATTACCTACTGGATTATTTTTCAACATGCGCAACCACTGTAATAATTTTATAAAAATGGCATAATAATCACCAAGATCTAATTCTTGGCCTAGGAGGTCATTGTTTTCCAATAGGGGGGCTGGTGTGGACTGGATGTGGCTAGAGCAGGGCCAAATCATGACATTACCACGGTGTGACCATGACGTGACTGTGGTGTGAGCGCGGCGTGACCGCGGCGTGACTATGGCATGATTGCGTCATGATAGTGGCGTCTTGGCCCAGTCCAGTGACATCCGTGGGGCAGCATCTTCCGTCCAGGAGAGAAGGGAGTGGGAGGAGGTGGGGAACCATTCCGTTCATTGCCCCCCCCCCCCCAGCAGAAATTTTGATTAGTCAGTCTCAACATTGATCACAAGGCTCATGGAATACTATCGTGGTGAACCACCACAGGGTGTCGTCCTGGAGCAGGGCCAAATCACGACATTACCACGGCATGGCCGTGGCGTGTCTGCGGTGTGACCGCGGCATGTTTGCAGCGTGACCGCGGAATGTCCGCGACGTGACCGCAATGTGTTGGACCCGTCCCGCAACATCCGCATGGCTGTATCTTCCGGCCAGGGGTGAAGGGAGCGGGAGGAGGCATGGAAACAGTCCTATTGTTTCCCCACTGGCAGAAATTGTGATTAGTCAATCTCAACATTGATCACAAGACTCATGGAATACTATCACTGCAATCCATCGTGTGGTTTCATCCTGGAGACAGACAAAATCATAGCATTACTATGGCGTGACCACGGCGTGACCACGACATGACCGCAGCGTGACTGCAGCGTGACCGCGGCGTGACCACAGCGTGACCGCGACGTGACCGTGACGTGACCGCGGCGTGACCGCGGCGTGACCGCGGCGTGACCGCGGCATGATTGGGGTGTGACAGTGGCGTGACAGCGGCATGCCCGCGGCATGACCACAGCGTGACCGCAGCGTGTTGGCCCGATCTAGCGACAACTGTGGGGCAGCATCTTCCGGCCAGGACCAAAGGGAGAGGGAGGAGGTGGGGAAACTTTCTGACCATCGCCCTACCGGCAGATGATAAAACAGATCGACTATTTAATATGTTATAACAAGGGATCTCCAGAGAAGTTTGTAGCGAGTGGCATAATGAAGCAACGTCTAAAAGGAAACAAAACAACAGAAAAGAATCATACACCCTACACAAACCATTTACAAATTTATTCACTTTTCTAAAACATGGAAATTTAATTTATAATATTCAAAGCGTGAAAAAGAAAGTGTCAGGGTCAAGGAATATGCATACTCGGGCAACGTCATTTTGGTTAAATGAGTATGATAATACATTTTATATTATTCAAAGAAATAAAAAACTAACTATCCACAAATCAAACACCAAAAAGATTCATATGAAAGACTCAAACCAAATTTAAACATGATATAAATATCTATCACTACTATTTGGTTTAGAAGACCGTGCACCTCAGTTGGAGGGGTTTTATTATAAAATAATGGAATATCATTATTTCAACACAAATAAACCATATATAGAAATTATGATGGGTTAATTTTTTAATCTATTTCAAAACTAATCAACCATATACTTAACAATTTAATTTTTCATGTTTAGGAATGTTGGTGCACCCCATGGGTGGCCCAAAACTGGTAAAATAATCCTCAACGCATCACACAGAAATTATGAGGGGTTAATTTTATCATTTATCCAACCAACTTCCCAAAACCTAAAAAAGAAATAAAATTCCCAAAAAGAGATAAATAAGAACACAACCTCACATTCAAAAATCAGTAATAAAACAATTTTATATAACTTATAGCCCACATACCTCTATTTTAATGAATACTACTTTCTCAACCATTCCCCTTAACTCGGAATCAAACACCATTCAAAACCGCAATATATGTCTTAAATAGAAAAAAAGTATTTAGGTCATTGGAAGGACATGAGAAACTACACATTCCATAATATAAAAAAGTTAATAATTATAAGGATTTTACTCTCCCAGATATTTGATTTGAAACCAACGGTGCTTCAAATGAAATAGAATAAAAGGAGATCAACCCATATAGAGATATGAGAATTTTGGATCATCTCTATGGTTTAAAGGTGAATAAATGATGAGAAATTTGAGTGAGGTTTGATAAATAGAAAGGGAAAATTGGAAAATTTCACTTTTTAAGGGGAACAAAGTTTGGCTACATAGTTTTCCAAAATAGACCCAAATCGTGAACCAATATCTATCCAAGAGGGGTCAAAGCCACACTGTAAATCGGGGATCTCACACAGTTTATAAAAATATGTTCCATAAGCTTGAAATTCATCTTTCCAAGGTCATGTGGTTTACTCTAACTATGTTCCAACCATGTCACATTCACATAATGGCTACTTTTCTCCTTTCATTCATGTTTTGAACCCCCTTAACACCCTACACAAACTAGAGGTTTCTTACATATAGCATGGGTATAAGGGATCATGTGGGGATTCTAAAACCTCTTTACCGGTGTAAGGAACAATAGATACCATTTGAATTAAATGAAACAATAAACAATAACTAGACACATGAATTACAAACTGTTTCCCCAAGAAGGTATGGACTATAACCAAACAATAATACATCATGTGAAGAGAACATTGTCAATTGAGAAAGAAAACCAATAATTAATTGAAACCTTGGAATCCCAAAAATGGATCCAGACTCCAATTCTTGATCCCCATTCATACTCTTCCCAAAGACAACTAAACTCCCCAGAAGAGGGCCTTTTCCCTTGTTCAGATATACAATGATTAAATAATCTCAGGTACCCAATGATGGTCTGGTCAAGGTGTGGGTAATACTCAGTAGTACATCACCAAGGATGTCTATAAATTATCCAGTCTAAACAGATAGTGTATATAGGTTCAATGTAAATAAGATAGAAAACAAAAAAAATCATGTATTATTGGTTAACTATATACACATTAACCATTTCCTTCATTATTTCATTTTTTATCACTTATACAATCTTAGTAACTTATTTCATTTTCATCCCATGATCAAATAGGTTAGGCATTTTTATATTTTAAACAATGGCCTAATATGGTAAAATAATATGCATAAGTGAATAAGTTGTGTTCCATATATCTCTAGGGATAAACATATAATAACCAAATAATTACACTTACCATGGAGCCTCAATCCATATAGTCATATCCAACAAACTATTAAGGGAATATATCCTCAGTCTGACTCCTTAACTCATGTATTAGAAGGGTGGGGTTTAGAGCCTCTATCTAACCCGACCCCTGTGTGTTGAAACTAAAGTCAATTCCCCCCATACAACCAGACCATGATCACATTCTTTTGTATTGATTAACCACATATGACATATCGAATCCATACATATTCCATACACACAAACATCACAATTCATATTTATTTTCATATGACACAATATCAATACATAACCCATTAACCTATTTTCCATTTATATCGCTTAGCCCATTTGACCCATTTCCCTTTTCATACCTTAACCAATTTAGAATATTAATCAACACTAATAACTTAACCCATATAATCGTTTAATAAATTTATGTGCATTATCCCATTTATCACGTTCCTATATTCTTATAAATTAACCTATTTACGCATGTACATCACAAATTCATACTCCATTTCCCAGATTCACATTAATTCATTGAACTTTTTTTCACATCATTCCAAATAATACCATTTTCCATTTTCAATAACATGAAAAAACAACAATTGGTGACTCTTATATTTTATCTAAAATTTCAACATATTTATCATGGTCTTTACTTTAACACAAATCATCTCTATTCTTAATATTTGAATTTTCCATGTTGGGAAATGTTGAAGAACCCCATGGGTGGCACTAAAGAGGTGAAATCATCCTACACACATCACACGGGGATCATGAGGTGTTCATTTTATCATTTAACCAACCATTTTACCAAACCCTAACAAAGGAATCAAATTAAAAAAAATATAGAACCATGAACAGAACTGCACATGAACAAATTAACATTAAAAATTTTGGATATAACTTATAGATGACGTACATAGATTCTGAAGAAAACAACATGAACAAACTTGTAGAATCACTCATATTCAAAAACCCTTCCAAACCCCAACCTAATATACACTAGAAAAAAATTATTTAAGGGATTCAGAAGAAGATAGAAAAGTAAACAAACCCAAATCTGAAAAATTGAAGAAAGAGGAGTATTAGAGAAACACGGAGCATCGATTTGAAACCAAGAGCGCTCCGAACAGAGTATAATCAAAGGAGATCCATCCATGGAATGATTTGGGCATTTTTTTTCATAACCATGGATGAAAGGGGAAGAAATTAGGAGAATATTTGTCGAGGCATGATAAATATCGATGGTGGGAAATGGGAAAATCACACTTCTTTAAGGGATGTATGGTTTGACATAATGGTTTTCCAAACTGTTCCCCAGCCATGTGCTTGCCTTTATCCAAGAGGCGTAAAGTCACAAAATAATATGAGGATCTTATAAATTTTACAAAAATAATGTGCCATCGTTGTTAAATTATCTTATCCCAGGTGGAATGGTTTCGCATCACAATATCACAATTTACATTAATATACCACCAACCATGCAACATAAACCGAATGTATAGAAACCCAGGGTTAACGTAAAAATATATTACATAATATTAGGTGAATATAAATTAAATTACAATAATGCATGCCTAAGTAATATAATAGTTTTGTGTGTTTGTAATCAAAAAAATATTCAATCGTAATGAAATATCATAAAAATATCCCATAATGATGTCAACCATTAGTACTTATACTTAAAACATATCTTTATAACCTAGGAAACCAAAATATTAGAACAGTGTTCATTTATATTACCATTAAGTTAAATAATGTAAATGTGTAAGATACTAGTAAGATAATTATATGTTATGTATCAAAAATAGTTATGGTGATTTTTCTGGTAAACTGCATTGTGTTCTTACAAGGTCAATGGATTCACCAAACCTATAAATATTAAATATGTCTATAATTATGTATATATAATATTATATTTTTTTATGAATACATAGCCATGAATGTGGCCTATTTTTCATTCCCAATGAACATAAAAAAGGGACCATGAGTTAGTAGGGACACATTACCATTCTTATAGAGCCCAAAAATGATAAATCCTTTCCAGTACCAGCATCACAATATTAATTCACCTTACTATGGCCAGTTGGTCCACTATCAAAAAGGTTGTAACTCGGACTCTGGTGTTGGATTCATGCACTATTAATAGAAAACAATTATGAAACATCACTAAGAAGGCTACATTTTGATCCAATCGGTTGACATCATGGGAAAAATTCTATCCCCACTAACTCAATTGTCCTTATTAGAGTTTTGTAAAGTAAGCATGAATTCATCCCTAGTTTGAATGTGTAGGAAAAATCTCAGGCCTACCCACATAAGGATTTTGATAATTTGGTGCAGAATACTGAATCCATTCAGAAAAAATACATCTTTCATGGGGAGGGCTTGACCTCTTGAAGATTCTGTGATATCTTGATAAGTTCCCTCAAAGTGGAGGAGTTAATTTAGGATCATCTCAAATGAAGGGATAAAAATATGAAGGGATCTCATAGCTCTTGTTTTGAAAAACACAAGGGAACCAGAGAAATAAAATAAATTTCAAAACCTGTTATCAATTCCTAGAACCAATTGAGAAAGATGAGTCGGCATGGCCTGGGCACCCATGTTCAAAACTTACCCTAAACTATGAAGCTCGGCATTGAAATCCCTTTCAAATATCTTTCAAATTTCACATATTCATGAGAAACCAAGTGTGCGGGCAAGGAAAAAACTAAAATTCTAATCAACTTACAGGATAGAATCCATAACCATTCGATCACTGGAGGAAAGGATAGGGAGGAGGAACGGTGAGGGAGAAAGAGTATTCGTCAGGGGAGAGGTTCGAGGGTGGGAGGAGAAAGTCAAGCGTGAGGGTGGGGAGGCCACCATGAAACACCGATGGTTGGGAAGTGCAGCAGCGACATCGGGGAGGAGTGCGCAGAGAGCAGGTCGAGGTCAAGGGTTCAAGGAGTCATGGATATTGGGGAGGAGGAGCTCGCAGACCGGGGGAGGAGAGGAGGAGAGCATCGCGGAGAGTGTCACAGAGTGCGTCGCGGACTGGGGAGGAGGAGCTCGCGTATCGTGGGAGGAGAGGAGTCACAGAATGGGGAGGACGAGCCCGATTTATAGTCAAGAAATAACATTGCTACAGATTTTTTTAATCTATGGCTATAAATTATGATATATACAAAATTTTAATAGAAATTTGGGTATAAACTAAGCTATAGACATGGACTTATAAAACCATGGCTATAGGTACGTGGTTATAGCCATGATTTCTAGTAGTGTATATTGGGTGTGTCATTTGTAATATTGTATAAATGAATAATGTGAGAAAGGATTTATCCCTTCTATTATTTAAAAAAAGTTAATATATCAATCCATTTTATGGAAATGATATAGCCTAAATAAATACATGGACATGGTGACAAATAGGAAAGTTCAATTTCTGAAAAGTTGCTAAAATAGATAATCGAGCACATAGGTTGATGACAATAAAATGCAACCTCCTCAATTTGAGTTATTTTGATAAAGGGATTATATTACACAATAATAATTCCTATAAGGTGAAATGTAGTTGGGGGAATTAACTTCTTTATTTATGGGTAACATGGCTTTTTATTGGATGTTATCCTTGGAAATTTTTCTGATTTTCCTAATGCCACTATGATAGAGTCCTAGAGGGTCACACACAACGTGTATCTAGAATATCAGTTAAATAATATATTATTATTTTTTATTTAAAAAGTCAAATAAATATTATTCTCATACGTGGTTTAATATTTATTCATGTATTCTTGATTTCATATAAATATTTAATTAATGTTTAGTAAATATAATATTTATTTATTCATTGGTGAATAATGCAATGATATTTATTTAATAAATAAGTTGATAATATTTACGTCCTGGTAAATATTGTGGAGGAATTTCAGACTGAGATTAATGGTATGGTGAGAAAGGATAATATTTAATATTATTCAATTAAATAACATTAATATGTAATTTTTTGGTTGATAACATGTCAATAAATAATAATATTTATATTATTATTTGTCTTGGGGATTTTCTATGATTGAATAATAATAAGGGAACTTGTGAAAATATTTTATTTTAAGCCTAGAAATATAAATACCCAATTATATTATTTTATCATTAGCCAATTTGGTTGTTCACAATGATTTTATGAGTATACCCTCAAGCATAGAGAGATCCATTCTCTAAGAAAACTCCCATGATCAATGACCAATACTCCTCCTCCAAATCAGGGAGAATTCTTTGGAAGCAATTCTCAAGTTCATGAAGGCAGACAATGCAAGCACAAGGATCCTTCAAGCTGATACCCAGAGACTCTTCACCAAAATATGGATATTCCTATAACATGTGTGGATCACCACTAGAGGAAATAAATATTTTGTTTCTATAATGAAATAATTGTTCATCACAGATCTTTCATCAAACACATCAACAAAGAAATAATTCTTTAGAGGTAATTAATTATCCAATTAAAATAATTACAAACAATATGTGTTGATCCCTCAATCTTGGTTCTGGTGAAATTTTTTTGTTTATTTCTTTGACTCAATTACATGGATCATTAAATTCATCATTTTATACATATAAGATTAATAATTTATTATGGAAAAAATAATAGTTGGGAATTTCCAATAACATGCTTATTCTATACCCATATCCTATAGTGCATGCACATATTTCCTCTCCACATGACGTTAAGCTACACAGGTTTAACAAACTGTGTGTGTTTTTAATCTTGAAATAACTAGGAAAAGTTGGTAGCCTCATAATGTCTCAATACCCTCCTTATAATATTAACTACCTCCCTACATGGTAGGAAATTATAAAGTACCTGGTTACATAGCTCCACCATATAAGTGACAACCCAGTAATCTGAAATATCTGAAGAACATTAGATACATGAAATTGGATTCACTAATGAGATCCTATTTTTATATATTTATTAATGAGATCCCATTTCTTGTGAATATAATGATAATTATCCTATAATCATTTTTTTGTTTATCAGTCTCGTATCCTGATTAGAAAGAGATTCGTGAACATATTTTAAATCTATAAGAAATTTTTAGAGCAGGAAAAAACTGCCCTTGGAAATAGTATGATGAGCCTAACCTCCCATCCTCTCAACCAATGTGAGTCCCTATGTATAATTGTGTCTGAAACCCCAATTTAAAACCATCATTTGGAAAGTAGGTTTGTACCAAGTTATGTATGATGGAACCATTTGGAGTTTCAGTTCAGAATTAAAATGATCTAATGTTAATTATTTTTCAAGAAATCAAACCCCACCCAATCAATCATCTAGCTCAACTGAACCTACTTCAATGAGGTTTTACCTAGTTGTCCCTTTTCCATTGTAATAAGAGTGGTGAAACAAACATGAATCTATCCAATAATAAATGATCGGTTATTACTCAGCGAGCCATTTTATCTAGACACCATACAAAAATAGAAATGTAGAACCCAATGTGAATCTCTCCAATAAAAAATTATTGTGTTATCATACATTGAGACCTTATTTTCCACACCATTCACAAACAGAAATGGTGAACCTAACACAAATCTATCAAATAACAAAGTTATCAGTTAATCATGCATGATGACAATTTATTTTGGATATACTGTAAAAAAAACTAGTAAGACCAACATGATTTTATAGATGGACCTCTATAATCAGGTTTATCATGAAATATTTCCATCTTCATTTTGAAAATTCCAAACAAGAATTATTTCAAGATCCAAAATAAAAGTAAAATTCTATGAAGCATGTATATCTGATTGAGCACATCATGACTACGATATTGTACTAATTGGTAAATGTGCTCCTTATTTTTTATGGGATTGAAAAATACTTCTCTTGTCTATAGAATCCTAATTCGAGATAATGTCATCATCCAGTGACTATTCTAGAATATCAGCTATGGCTGCTACCCCTGTGGGTCATAAAGTGATCTCACCTTCTCGACAATTTCAAATTATGGTGGAGAACATGATGGTTGAGAAGTTCCATTAACATGGTACGATATTAACACTTGATACTGATCGCGAGGGTCTCCATGCACAAAATATGAGGAGTCGACATCATCTAGGGAATATTGAATCTAATCTAGTGGCCCTCGTTTCCATAGCCAGCCTCTCTGTGATTATATCCTTGGATCACAAGAACTACCATCATTGATATCTAATGATGGTGGACCCAAAATCCAAATATGGATCCCTTCTAGTTCATGGGTTTACCAAGAGGGATCTGGTAAACCACATTCTCCAGCATCATCCCACCAGTCACCTACTGAGGGTATCACCCAACAAAATGTCACCTATGATGCCCAATCATGGGCAATAAGGAATGATCTTTCGGCATGAAAGAAACTTTATATCCAAGAGAGCTCTCATATTCCCACTACTACTGATGATTCATTTCTACATATTCCTACAGAATCCAATAAGAAGGCTCATATCCTTGCTTGCTTGGAACAAGTCTACGAGAATATTCCTGCTGCAAGCATGTGGTAGGTGCATATCCCTACCCCTATGCATGAAGTTCATTGACATATTCTGGTGGTACAGGGGGGATAGAAGTGGGGTCATATCCCCACTTCAATCAATGATATCTAATGGTACATAGCGGTGGAAGAAAATGTGTAGGAATATATCCCTACGCACACTTTACTAAAATACAAATATATTTTAGAATCATCTATTGAAATCTACTGGAATATTTTGACACTATTATAGACAAATTAATAGGATCATGTTCCAATCCCAATAGCCAGGATATCTTAACACTATGAACATTGATAACAAGTGGATGTGCTAGAGCAAGCACACATTTTTTCTCCCATCCAGTGGGATTATCGTCATATTACGATAAAGGATGAGGCATCAGACTGATATTATATTCTCTTTTCAACTAGGGATAACTAGGTGAGAGCATCACATGCCTCTAGATAGGGGAATATTTTTGTCGAAGAAGTCTATTGATATATTCCAAAGGCCAAGGATTAGGCTCATATCCCCATTCTAGTAGGGTATCACTAAGTGAGAGGGGAACGTTCCTAAGGACAGACCCATTTTCTGGTCAAAAAAATCCAAGGACATACTCCAAAGGCATAGGATCATGAATATATTTCATCTGGGCTGGGGACGACCATGTTAAAATGGAAGAATCCTTGGGACAAGCTCACATTCAAGTTAGTGAATCTACCTGGCATATTTTGGTACATTAAGAAATCCATGCGTGTATTCCTACTTTTGTTGGTGAACAGCTTCATCAACATCACTCCAAGATAATATAATAGGGGGATTATATCCCTTATATCATTCTAGATGTCCATTGATATTTTCTATTGGGGAATTCATATTTGAACCAGGTTCATATTCATGATCAAATCGGGGCTCTCTAGGTGATAGTGGAACAAGCCTCGGGGTAGGCGCATACCCCTACCAAGAAAGGCCAGTGCAATATCCCAAAGTCTTAGGTTCGGGATCATACTCCCATCATGGCTGAGGCTCACCAAGATAAAATGATGCATGCCTTAAGAAATGATCATATTACTATGAACTATGTGCTAGATCATCACTATATTCTAGTAGAATCTCAGTTGTGGGATCATACTCTTATAACATTAGATGTTTATTAGGATGTTTTGGTAACTGTCAAACAACAGGTTCATATCCATGCACAATTCTAAAAGTCAAGTCAAAAAATTCTGACAACAATGTAGAATGTGACTTATATTTATAACCACCTCCATCTTACTTTTATTGTGGTTATTTTGAGACAAATTCACAATAACATTAGAGTATGTCAACTCTTCAACTGAATTAGAATATGATCATTACCAAGATTGTACTCTTCATGGTAGTGTGGAGATGGATCATAAGGACTCTACTCATGAAATACACTATGGTAAATTTACCCATGGAGATATCTCCCACAGACAAGAATATCCTCCCTTAGCCTAGCCACCTTGTTATAAAAAGTTTTCCCAAAATACAACACCTTCATATAGAGAGGTGTTGAAAACATCGGGGACAACAACATACAGTTCCCATAAACATCTAAAAGCACTCCACTCCAATCAGCAAGAGACCATGAAAATTATTTTCTATTGTTTGATCTGATTGAAGAATGTAAGTATGATGAAGAGGAGACTGAAATTGACATATTGAGAGATTTCGTTGGAAGCAACCTCCCCATCATGTTCTGGCCCCTCACAAATTTTTGTTATGAGGTCCCAGATGATCAACAAAAGGATCAAATGCTTTATATATGCTAAATTATATGGGATACTCATCATCGATTGAAGTCTAGACACTTCCCTTTTCTTGCATATAAGGGTCAGCTTCATACCATAAAGATACTTTATTGTCAGCTAGACCTAAATTCTATCTATATTACTCAGGATATGAAACCATAAATGTACAACATAAATCTTTAATACACTTGACACCATTTCATCACAAACCTTTGAAAACATATCTCTAAAGACACATCATGCATCTGTATTCGAGTATGAAGATAGTATGGAGTGTTAAACATTTCTACACCCATGGAAAAACTGAACCCATCAGATACGACATCCCATAATGTTATATCCTATGGATAAATTGAGGGACCATGTAATTCTCAATCATGTTGGTCACTACAAAAAAATTCCCCTGATTCAATGATTCCCATACATCATTAAAAGAGGGAGAGGATAGCACAAATGGATTCGAAATTATCCCCTTGAAGAAATAAAAATTCATTTCAGACATGGAAGCTAATGTTTCAATCAACTGGAAAACTTCTCATGAAGAATGGTTCTCATCATAGGCAACCATCGCACCAAACTCCTATGTGATAACAATTATGTGACATAAAATGGTCCACATTAGAAGATACCATAATATCCATATAGGAGAAGACCCCATTCACCATTATGGGGGAATGTATACCACTACCTCCACCTCTTGGATCATCAATTCCCGAGAGGATTTGGGACACATCAGCAGTAGCTAAAAACAACCCCCCCCCCCACTAGGCTGGGGGAATATATATCACAAACATCATCCCTATGTTTTTCATCCCCTAATAGGGTCCTTGGGATATCAACTGTGATTCCATATCAACATAAACCCACTGGTTAGTGGGCATTTATATTTTCATATCTGTATTGGGAGTCATCAAATACCAAACTAGAATCATTGTATCCTCAATAATATGACCAGTCAATGCCAACTGTGGCCTCGAATAATACCCAACCCATAGGTATGGGGGAATTTTAATCATCATCATCAACATAGATATAATCATTACTCTCTATGTTGGGATGTAAAAATCAATAGTCAGTCTCCCAACTATTCCTTTGATTTCTAGAAAAACCTATGTTGGTTTCTTCCCATTAGAGAATCATGACTGGAAACTCCCTCAAGGTCATTGTTCGTTGACCAATACAAGAGAAGTGTATGGTGAATCTGATCAGACCCTGTAGGGGTCACAATTCAAAATGGACCAATATAGCTAAGGGTCTGAATAATGAACCTGATGAAGGAAGTACGAAATCATCCTATTGCATTTAATGTAATGGTATAAGAACAATTTTCCAATATGCCTTTCTGAATATCATCTCTATAGAAATGGTAATCATTTTGGATCAAGACCCAAATGCAAAGGGCCACAACATGGAAAACATACACCAAAAGGAGGGTGATTTGGATGCACCAAATGAGGCTGTATGAATTTGGAACCAATGAGGACTCCAAAATCTAGAACCTCTGAATACCATGTTGTGAACTCCATGGTGGAAGAATAACAAAGAAAAAAGGAAAGGTAAGACTAAATCCCAATGACTACCCAAAATAGTTCAGGTTCCTTCCACATTGGAATAGTTTTCTCAATATGAGAATGAGATAAATGAACTTAGACAACTCAATGAGGACATACTCTTAGGAAGTATTCACAATGGGTATAATCTTTAGAATGATATGAATATTCATCCTTCCATATAAGATCCTCTAAGAAGATTATTATCAAACCATCAGATTGGCTCTGGATCTAGACAATTGGTCATCTTAAATGTGGAAGTCAGAAATTCTCATGAATTTCCTCCATTACACTGGAACCCTCCCCCTTATTTGAGAAATGATTATATATTAAGATGAATTTAGGATTAGTAGAAGCTAAAGATCAGGACACCTCATAAATACCCACTTGCACTCTGTAGATGGGAGGTGACTCAAATAGTATTTCCCCCAGAGCTTCTTAATGTCATCAAGTCCTTGCCTACTCGAATGGAATTCATTGAAGGGTGATAAAAATCGTTCTATCAGAGAGAAATATATATCCCCAATGGGTGGATGAATTTCCAACCTCATCCATATTTGATGGTGAAGGCAATACTAAACAACATATCACACAATTTTAATCCTGATGTGTCTAGTGAAGGGACCTCCAGATAAATAGAAGGCAAATAAAGTTTATGAGTTTTGTACAGACTCTGATAGAGCCAGATTTTTTATGGTATATTAGTATGGAAGTAGGTTCCATTGCATGATAGGAAGAAAATATTCATCAATTACATTACTAGTTCAGTTCTATATATAGAAATGTGATTATCAATGACTTGATAAACTTTAGGAAACAAGAAAATGATAGGGTTTCTAACATAATAGTAATGTGGATGTGTCTAACCTATCCACTTTGCATCCCTATCTCATATGATAAAATTTTGGAACTCTATATTTAAAATATTTGGGGTGGGTTTCATACACCTCTAATTCCATTGAAGTATCTAGGTGTGTTCTGTGAGTTCATAGAAATGAAACAACATCTTGAGGAATCCCTTCAGTGAGCCCACTCCAAAACTCTAATCATTAACACAACATAAGGGAACATGTCAAGAAAACCACAAGTTATATTTTTCACTCTCAATCTAGTAGCAGTTCATGTTTAAGAACCTTGGTAGGTCCTGAACCACCAAATAGTTCTTATTGAGTAGTGAAAACCACATAATATCCCTTGGCCAGAAGTGAAGAGAAATTAGGGTCACTCGAGATTTGAGGAAAGGATATATAAAACATAATTCTTATAAAATTAACATTTCCCTAGTTATTTCTTAGTATCCATAGACAATAACCTGCTCATGATACCACAACTGAGGAATCCCGATGAAGTTAATCTCACTAACTGTCCCGAATACTAAAATTTCTATAGATGTTTGGGTCATAATTTTTTGTATTTCATCATCTTTAAATTTTTATTTTAAGTAATTTTCAATTCAGGATAGGTGGTGTTTGATAGCTCCTCATAGTAGGTGGATTTCATAACAATTTCTTAATCAGAAGAGGATGGTGTTTGGTAGACATTTTTGTCTAGGCGTGCATGAATGTTCGACAATTGGATGAATCAAAAAATATTTTACCATTCTCATGCCACAGATGCGATCAAATCCAATATTATATTCATGCCTAAATAGAGAATATTTATGAAGATGAGACCCATGGGTAAGCACTCTAGCATGATCAAAATAGGTATGTCTACTTCTCAGAACATTCATGCGGTCATTTGCACCCAATTGTATTCCATAACCACCTAGAGGGGGTTCAATTATCTGATCAACCAATGTAACAGGGAATTCTCACATGACCTGCGTTACTGGTATAAGATATTCCCTCAACCTATTCACAGGCACCCCATACATCCACCTCAAGTTCAATAGTTATTAACCAACATTTCCAAGAACAATCCCACATTGGGACACACTGACATCTAGCACACAATTATGATGTTCGGAAATAGTAGGTGATTGTAGTAGGAAAAGTCTCAGTCCTTAATGTGCTCCAGCATTCAAAATAACTCATAGAAGGAATTTTTTTAATCCATCTAGAGACCATAGTAGTTCAAGAAGTATTTTTATGATATAATAAATTATTCAAAATACTTATATATAATTATAGTTTTAATTTCATGGGGCATATATGATTCTTACCAAATGATCCTCTATACAAGAATAATCATCAAAGGTTTGAAAATACCACTGAGACAAAGAATCCAAATCTATGTATGTCTATAACTAATATTCTTAATGAATTCCAAGATTTTATTATTTTTAATTTTGGATGGGCCGTATGAAATCCATAAAGAGGAAGAATATTTCCACTGAATCCAATTACAATTGGAGAAATAAAGGTATCCTATTTAAATTGAACTATAGGTAAACCTATTTGTTATGTCACTGTTTATATATAATGAAAATTTTGATAAATATCTATGAAATTTTTGTTTCCATTCTTTTAAATAGAATGGAGAAAACCAATGGTGATTTATAATCTTGGTGTGACTTGATGTTTTGGGTCATCAGACAAGAACTACATTTTTTATTGATTAAAATAACTCGAAAATTTTAAAAAACCATTATGTTATGAAACCATTAGAGAAAAATAAATTAATATAAGTATTTTATACTATTTGGGTTTCTCATGGATATTGAAGAAACATATCAAAATGGGTTAATAGAAGAGATTTGAAACTAAAATCTCAGGAAACTCATGATTATCACATCCTTCATCATGAATTGGTACCAATAGAAATCATTCATTAAATTTCAAATAATGTGATAATAATATTTTTTTTATTGTTCCATTTTTATAAGGTTATTTATACTAAAAAATTCCTAATTGTTTTTTTGAAAAAAAATACATTAAGAGGCATCATTAATAATTGTGAGTTTGGGAAAATTTTACCACAATATTTTTTCTTTTTCACACTACATCTAACCATCCATCTTCAAATTGAAATAATTACTAGGGTATTGTTTCTTTTAATTGAATATATCCAACTAAAATAAATATATAGACAATGATGTATTAAATATGGAATATGAATTATCTGTAAATTTCTACTGTGAAAGGTTAATTGAGTTAAGAATTTATGGATTTTGGTTTAATGTAGTTGGATTATGTAAGTAACATATGTAATAAGATAATGGGAAATGAAGATGAGGATTATTATAAAACTGAACCCAATTTTCTATCACATCCCCAAATAATGGGAATGTCAATATTATATATGTTGGCTATATTGAGCATTTAATTGTCGGTGTTAGAAAATCACATAGTATTTTTTAACATTGATTTTTTCGATGACCCCATAATGTAATTTAAAGAGCTATATTTTATCTCATACAAAAAAACATCACATATATTTTAAACTTTTATTATATTTTTATATTTCTAATATAAACAATATTTATGTAGAATTCATCACTTGTTTCCTTTTATACGGAGAGACGCTTTTCATATTAAATATTTTAGTTCTTGGTTGAAATAATATGTATGAGAATCATTATAATAAAATAAAAAACAAATATTCATTTAATATTTATATTCGTATATATTTTAGGTGTTTATATTAATTTTTTGATCAATCTTTCATGAAATGAGAGTGTTGGATTTTTGCCCCAATTTTGGGGTTCAGGACTGAAAGTCATTGGTGATCAATGGTTAATTTTTTTACTGATCATGCAGTGAGCATGGGAACATAACAAGATGGTCTTATATTAACTGAAATGGTATAATATTATACAAATTCATTCGATAATAATACTCAGTATGAAAATGTCTCTAGTTATTGTGTTTTTGAGAAACTTTTAATATGGTATTACTATTTACATAGATTAGTTTCTATGATGAAATGAATGTTATTTGATTCAATGATGTGAAAAATCGTATATATTGATTACTGTGGATTTAGAGTTATTGACTTGAATCGCGTCATGACTACTGATGATCCCAAATTATTGTCCTCAATGGAGAAACAAGTGTTTAATGTGAAAGATCATATAGGACTAGAATTTGATTTCCTTATTTAATTAATCCCTAGAAATATTTTTGGTGATGATTGGGATGAAATTGATACCATGGATTCCTCCACTGGTCAAGAACAATTTACTATGTATGATAAATTAAATTTTTCAATTTTTAGAGTTGATTGTGATACTGAAGTAGTGGTGGGTAATATATAGAAGTAACTAATTGTGTTCTCATTTAATTTTTTTCAGTATGAATTGAATATTTCTAGTTGATTCTATTCAAATATATTTATTTTAGTTTCGTTTTTAATCTATTACCTGCTGTTTTTAAAGAAATACGTATATACTAAAAAATTTGATTACATTTAAATTTATTTTAAAGTTTACATATATAATGTAAAATTAGTTTATAAGTAATGTAAATTTATTTTACTTGTAATCTAATTAAAATGGTTCTATAGTGTTTTTTCCTCTCATTCTATCCACATACAACTTCAATATTTTCTCTATATAGCAATTTTTTGAAGTACCCTACACATTTTTTCTTATCATTGTTTATGATTTAATCCCTGAAATAGTCTTTTTTGAACAATGTTTTTTGAACTCTTGAAAGACACTTGTTTCCTCTATATTATATTCATTTCAAGATATATATATATATTTCATATTATTTACTTCAATTTTTAATTATTTTTTATATTTTTTGTGGGAATATAAGTCAAAATATCACTTTTTATCCTATTTGAAGACTCTTCCTATAAATTATAATTTCAGTTTATCTAGCTTTTCATTTTGAAATTTAAGGTTGTTTCTTACAATCCACTGAATAGAAGGCTGGAAATTCCCCCATTAATCCATACATTATATATTGAATGAAGTCCAATTTCTCCCTCCATGATGTGTTAAAATTAATCCTCTAAAGGTACTTCAACTTCTCTTGAAATCCCAAAATTCAAGAAATCTAGAATTTTGTTTAACCCCTCAATGATATATTAGTTTAATCCATATATCTTGGAGAATATAATTTGATGAATGTATCATTCCTAAAGGTATTAATTCAATAAACATTTATTTGAAAAAAAACTCTTTCAACCGAACAACCAAACCTAAAATGATCCTAATGAACTAAATCAAAATGAATAGATGACCAAATGTCCTCACTCAAAATGAAAAATGACAAAACCAAAAATGAACCAAATAACCTAACCAAAACTAAACCAAATAATCTAACCGAAAAAAATAAATAACCTAACCCAAAATGAAACAGATTTCCTAACAAAAAATTAACAAATTTCTTAAACCAAAATGAAAAAATAACCTAACCCAAAACAAAGAAAATCACCTAACATAAAATAAAAAAATTATATAACCCAAAATAATAAAAAAGACTTAACCAAAAAATGAAACAACCTAATAAAAAGTACGAAATTAATTAGCCCAAAATAAACCAAAATACCCAACTCATAAATGATATAACCAAAAAATGAACCAAATGACTTAACCCAAAAGAAACCAAGTTAGCTAAATAAAAAACATGTTAACCCAAAAATGAACCAAACGACCAAACCAAAATTAATTAAACTAACCTAACCCACAATGTACTAAATAACATAACCCTAAATGAACTAAATAATCTAACCCAAACTGAACCAAATGAACTAACCAAAAATAATCCAAGTTACCTAACCTAAAATGAATAAATGGTATAACCCCAAATATAATAGATTTCCTAAACTAAAAATAAAAAATGAACAAATAAAAAAGGAATCAAATTATCTAACATAAAAATTACGTAACCCAAAAAAGAATCAATTAACTTAACCCAAAATATACCAAAAAGACCTAACCAAAAAATGATATGACCAAAAAATTAACCAAATAACCTAACCTTAAATGAACAAAATAAACTAAACCAAAATGAACCAAATGACCTAACTCAAAACTAACATAGCCTAAAAATGAATCAAAGTACCTAAACTAAATAAACCAAAATGAACTAACCCAAAATGATACAAATAATCTAATCGAATGAATAATTGACCAAATACTCTACATAACATGACCCAAAAAATGAACCAATTGAAATGAATTAGAAATAACTAAATTAAGTGACCCAAAAAATGAATCAAATGACCTAACCAAAAATAAACCAAATGATGAAACCAAATGAACAAATGAACAAATAACCAAACAAAAAAATGAACCAAATGAATAAATGAACTATAACTAAAATAAAATAAAAACTCTCAAAAACTAAACCAAAATGACATAAACATTACTGACTGAATCCAAAAAAACTCAATATTAAATCAATGATAAATGAAGCATCTTGAAATAATCCAAACTGAATCAACGTAAGATGCAATTAATTTGACCGAACTAAACATACATGAAGAAAACTATATCATACCCATTTTTTCCATGTTAATTAGTATACATCAATTATAGTATTCTCTTAGTAATTAATTTCCAATTAAATATATATATATATATATATATATATTCTCACATAATAAATTAATAATATTGAAGACATATGAAGGGGAGATTGTCTAAAAATGATCATTGCATAAGAAACATTGACATTCCTACTTTGGTGCTTGTTATGAGAATAATATTTCAAATATATACATATATATATATATATATATATCAATTAAAAAACATATAATTTCACATCATTAAACATTATAAATTTTTAATCAGGTTCCACCATCCTATAGAATATGGTTTTCTATCAAGAATAGTAACAATAGTGACCCGCCAACTAGTTTGAGGGGAAGTGACTTGAGCAACTCAAATAAATCATCATACCCAATCACACCCTTACTACTCACCAGATACACCATCTATAATAATTTCATATCTCATGGTTCCCTTAGTGGAATCAGTGATATTCATATCACCAGTGTTGTTGTAACCATTTTATTATAATCCCCCTCGTTATATATCATTACTTTATCTAATGATGGATCCTATTTTATATCTCTATTATCATTTTCTGGAGACATCTATGTTATTTCCTCCATTTCATACTTCTCCATTATCATAGAGGTTTTATGCCTATGCCCATTTTATTTCCTCTCTATAACCTTTTAATAATCTCAAACATTCATTTGAATCCATAAAACTAAAAATGTTACTGATCCTTCGTATCCCAAGGATCTATTAGAGACCACGGATTATCCCGGATCAAGTATATTTATACAACCCTTATAAATTTTACACCCATGGATTATTATCATTGTAACATTTATTAATTTAGTATTTTTATTGTATTGTTTCGTAGTTTGATCTACCACTATTAGACGATGTCAGAGTACTCACATGTGTTGATTGTGGAACCGCTAGACAAAGATGATAGTTGAGAATAATGAAGATACTTAAATGATCAGTAAAATTGGTGACACATTCAAAATACTATGACACCATTTCCAGGAATCATGTTTCCTATATATACCTTTCAACTGAAATATTGGTTACAACATGTTCTCTAATATGGATTAAAAAATTATTTTATATAATTTTATATTATTATTATATTTATATCAATTAATATTTTGGTATCATCTTCACTCTAATATTTGAAATGGTGAAATAGTGATGGTTTAATGACTGAAAAAATTAAGTTATACATGTTGGGAATATAATAATGACATATAATAGATGTACAAGTATAGTTGGAACAAATTTAGAGGGTATGCCAACCCTTGATGAGTGTCCTGTAAATAAGTACGAAGAAAGATTATTTCTTAGAAGAGTTATGAGTGCTATGAATTATTCATGTGTAGTGTTTTCTATTGAAACTAATTATGATTTTTATTAATAATTATATTAATATTATTAAATTATATTTTTTAAGATTCATCAAAATGAAATAAAAAAATATTTTATGAAATATATCTACATTTTGAGGAAAACTACTATGTCGTAACATGTGAATTAATAGGTATTCTTCTTGTATAATTGTGTTTAATTAGGTACCAACACAAATGAAACAAAACAAATCAAACCAAACACACATAACATGAATCAAAATTAACAAACATAAATTAGATTTAATTTAATTAAATATAAAATAAAAAACTAAATAATACAACAATGAACCGACTATATCAAGGAAGAACAAACTCACACCAGATAAAATTGATATGACTCATCCCAAATCAAACTAAAATGACATAAATTCATTCAAATAGACATAAATAGACTAAAAAATACTTGAAATAGTTCAAGAAAATTGAAATTAATCAAACTCATCTGACATGACCTATCTTGAATTGAATAATAACAAACTAAACCATTCCGCACCAAATAGAATGAAATTGAATTGAACTAAAATTAGTTAAATGAATATAACTTTTCATAAAATTACTCAAATTGAGAAGAACCAAATAAAAAAAATTAAACCATAAATACATTAAATTTTATATATAAACTATGAATAGTTTAAAATTTGAAAAAAAAATAGCTTATAAGTTGGTTGTAAAATAATTATAAAACTACTTATAAAGAGTTTAAAAAATATTGAGAAATGGTATTAAAAATTTCTTTCAAACTATCAATAAAAAATTAATCTATTTATAAAAACCCAAAAAATGAAGAATATTGAAAGAGAAATATATATAAATTTAAAAGTGAAAATATTTTCACATAATATTAACATTTAAAAATGAAAATTGTTTTAAAAAATATTAACATATCATCATTTTTTAATATAAACTATATTAACATGTTATCATATAATATTTTTATATTTAAACTTGTAATATTATAAATTATATTCACATGTATATAGTTTCAATTAACATTTACATATAAACATGTAAATTGATTCATTTAATACAAACATAAAAAGGTTTAAACTATAAATTGAAACTAAATAAATGAAAATATACTGACACTAAATATAAGGAAACATAACTATGCATACTAGAACCAATCAAAATAAAACATAATCAAAAAAATTAAACCAAAAGGGAACATAATTACATTAATAGTCCTAAACCAAGAATACATTATTAAAATTAAAGTGAACCAAACAATATATAGTCAAACCTTAACTGGGCTAAATTTTAAGAACATTTACGAAAATAATCTAAATCATATTTTATATTAATTTGAAATACACCAAATGAAAATGAATTAAATAGAAACAAAATTAGTGAAGTATAAATAAACTAAAATAAATTAAATTTTATCAATAATTCTAAGTAGGATATGAATTAAACTTTACAAAACAATTATAAATAGAACCAAACCAAAATCCACTATTCAAGAATAACATAAAAAAGAACATACCCAGAATAAAATAAACCATGTTGACCCAAACTAAACTAAGCTGATATGTTTTATTAATAAATAAATAAAAATATTAATTAGAGGTTTCAAATTAACCTAAAAAATCACAATAAAACTAAACTCACTAAAACCTTGTTGAAATAATTCAAAATGAGAAAATTGAATAAAACTTAATATAATAAAGATCGTATATTTTGGATGAATACATTAATTTTGAAACTAATAGGAATATAACTTAGCTAAAAAAATCCATGTTTTCTTATTTTGGTTGGATTGATTTTAGTTTTTCCCAGGTGGGGATAATACAATTTATTTTGGTGAAATGCATTTTGATTTTTTTGGGTTTGGTCAATTAAATATTTGTTTGAATGCATTAATTTTATTGAGAAATAAAATATTATTTAATAATTCTTTCTTATATTTAATTTCATTTATATTAGGTGGTATTGAACATTGAAAGACATGTTCCTAAAGAAAAATAGTTTGTCTACAGCAAAAAGAAGAAATACGGAGTAACTTCAAATGAATAAATGCAATACAAAATATTAAGTATTATTATAATTATTTTAAAGAATTAATATTTATTTTATAACTAAATATCTCATTTATATTGTCAAATTTATGATTTTGAGGCCCTAGATGAGTAATAAGATGACAAATTTAGGCCAAATGATCATTTGTAAGAGATATTAGGTGATGTGGACCATGAGATAGTCTAATGTTGACCTAGAAAGAGTATTGTATCAACTAGGTACTGACCCAATTTAGGTGTCTCTAGCAACTCTAGAAGAACTAGGTCTTAAGTGATCTATATAGTGTAAATAGATTCTCATATAGAGGATAAAGAGGCAAAAATAAATTACTTATATATGTGTGTGAAGGAAGTAAAAAGGCCAACAAGAAGTTCTTAAAAGCCATAAAATATTTAGAACCATCACCTAAACCAGATACTATTATGTTTTTTGATACATACATGTTAATTATGAACTCATTATATGACACACATGGTGATTGTGATGCCAAACCTAGCGGTGTTCAAGGAAATGAATTTCCTGGTGGTGAGGTTGATAAAGGTATAAGAGATGATGATGAAAGTGAGGATAATCATGATGATGATGATGATGATAGTGATGACCATGATGTTGGTGGTGTTCATAGGGGATATATAGATCCCCTATATTTATTACTTGCTATTTATAACACATCCATTTAGATGGTGTTTCATGACTCAAATTGATTATATATATATTATGATTTTTTTGAAGTTATTGAATTATTAAAGGTGAAATATATAATATATGTGATATTTTTAATGTGTACTATGACTGGTTTAATATATGTTTCATTTGTGGGAAGTTATAAATTTTTTTAGGTTATTTTTGGTGGGACCCACGATGGATGGAATTTATTTCATGGTTAAGGGAACTATACCAACAGTTTATAGGAATCGTTTTTATAAACCAATTTATATGGGTGTAAACCAATTATTCCTAAGAATCATTCATAAATATCTTTCTTAATGTCATAATACCCAATATTTGTGGGAATTACTGGTATATTTTATGCCAATAGTTTCTAGGCCTATACCAACAATTCTAAACTATTGGTGTAACCTTGTATTCCTGTAGTGATATGAAATGAACTATATGTTTTAAAAATGTTTTAAATGTACATGGATTTAATATGAAAGATAAAAATAACATTTTATATGTTTTTATTAATGTGATGAAAAAAATAATTTATATATCAAATATTTTAATGAAAAAGAGTGTATCAATATCAGATAAATCTTAGTGAATTATGTGTAAAGTCATCTTCTTTCTATTATATGATAATAGAATTTTTTTAGTAATAATGATTTTTTATGAATAATATGAGATGCTACACATGGTATAAGATTCACACAATTCTATACCATAATTGAGAAAAATATAAGGATAAAATTACATTTATCTAAGATAAAAGAGTTTATCCATAAGTTTATTAGAATATAAGGAATTGGGATTCAACCACCATTAGTGGAATATTTTATATAGAAATGAATTATTTTATTATATTAACTTCAATAAAATATAATATCATATATTATATTAAAATAATAATTTGTTTATTAAATAATATTATGAAAAGAAATAAGAGTTATTTTCTTAACAAAAAAGTGTTTGTGTATCATTGGATGATATTATAGATAGAATATAGTGTCTGTGAGGTTTGTGGGAGTATCTTGGACTTAAGAAGTTTGAATTTAATAAATAAAATATTTTGTTATCAAAAATAAAATGTTAATGTCACTATATCCTAATGATTTTTATGACATAATATAAATAGTAACATTATATCCCAAGGGAAAATTTTGATGGAATAGGTACTAAAGGATTATGATGATCTACTTATAAAGATTTCTAAATAGATAATAGAAGTTATTAAAATCATAAAATTCGATATTCTCAAGTTAATGAGTTTGAATATGTTCAAGGAGTTAAATATTTGGAATATGATTTTGATATATCAATATTATTCAAACTATCTTACTTCCTAAATGTTTCTCACTAATGAGTTATTGGGAGGGTTTTTTTTTGTGTTTAAACGGAGATATGGAATGAATTACATCTATATTTTAAGATTCTAACACAACTAATGAATGTGTAGTAAAAAAATGTTATCCTGGATGTCTATAATATATGATATCTCAGATAAGATCTTATGCATAGTTTTGTTAAGTATTCTTAAAGGATATTAAGAATAAAAAATATATCATCACTATACAAAATTAAATCTACAATTTGTCAATTTTTCACATTGGATGATTATATATATATATATATATATATTGATATAAATTTCATAAACATTAATGATAGTTATCCTCTAAAAGTATGAAATTTAGTTGTCCATAATTAACATCCACTATGAATTATTATAGGTTATGGTGAAATGATGATGTTATCATGATTATGATTCTTGTTTTAGAATAAAAAATATCTTCATGAAGAAAAAAAACATGTTTTGTGAACTAGATGACCAATAAAGTAAACCACATGCAGTGTCATAAACTATGTATTTGGTATACTAGGGGTGCATTGTTTATATTCAGGTACATCATTACTTGTGTTCAGTTACATTCCTATCATGAGAATCATAAAACATTGATATGTTTATTGTTAACCTAATTTTTTTTGATTAGTACATATCTCAAATTTTGTGATTCACAGTCTCTTGACCTCCCCATGGGTAAACAAATATGTAAACTAGCATGTAACCAAGAGATAAAAATTTATGATTATTGGGATCTCATGTTGTGGTTTTTACACCCAATATGAATTTTAGAAATTTTTTGAGAATGGTGATTTTTATGGGATTTTAAATATTTATTAAATAAATATTTATTTATCTTGAATGAATGAATGAATATATATTTTAAAAAAATACCATGGATGGAAATTATGAATCCAAATATTTTTGGAGTTTATTTTTTACCCTAGTGATGATATAATATTAACTTATATAATTTGTCCTTGAGAAATCCAGTCATGGGTGGATCGATTAATGAAATTAAATAATAATTCATTAATTTATTTATTTGTGGTGAAACCCTAGATTTTCTCTATAAATACCTTCTTATAGACCCTTTAAAGGGTTAGTAGTGATTTTATTCTACATACCCCTAAATCAAGAGAGAGGAGAGTGGTTGTATCTTGGAGGATCTAATATCGAATCGAAAGAACATGACTAGATCTATGACGACATGGAAAATCAGATCACACAAAAATGGTGAATAAAACCATTTTAGTAGTGAATGATTAAATATAAATATTTTTTTACATGAGTTTGATCTTATTCCAACATATTAATTAATTGTTTTTCATACTAATAATTTTATGGAAATCCCTTGTTATTATTTTCTATTGTCATTGAATTTTCATGGGGTTTTTTATGATGTATTCATTGCGACTGTTACTAGATATTATTCCTTATAAACCTAAAATATCTTTATAATGATTATTCCTCGTTATTTTATCCTTGTATTACCATCATGGTTTCTTGATGGAACTTCTCGTTACATTATAACTTTTTTTGAACACATTTATTTGGGTTTTTCATGTGGTCTATATTTGAAATGGCCATCACCTATTGATCCCTTATTCCTAAAACATGTAAAAAATAATCATTACCAGCCTTCATACTAAATTACAGTTCTACATAGGTGTTTCAAAAGTTTTTTTTTATTTTTATATTCTGGTAGAGTTGGTTTATGCATCTCAGTGCCTAGTGGTAGCTTCTAGTAGATCTATGAAGATTTGGGAATTTGACTTCTCTAATTTCATTGTTTAAGGAAAACAATGACTGATTAAGTTTTGATAAGGACCCTTACAGGTCTTTTATGTTGATGTTTGAATGAAGAAGTGAATATATTTGAAATTGGGTGGTGAGAATATGAAATCAGAAGGTTCTATAATTATGGTAGAAGAACATGACTACTAAATGTGTAGTTCAAAAGAAAACATACCAAGCGCCTCCATGGTTACTACACAAATGTTTCGGAATTTATAAATATCACACTAAGTGTGCCAAGGATTCCAACATCATGTGGATTGATTTTGGAATCTAAGTACATGACCATATCCATGGCATGTATCTTAGAAGCATGTGATTTATGACCTATATGACATGGATTTGTAGTAGTATACGCACCCAGGGTGACATCTCAAACCATAGGATAGGTCTATAATGATACATGACATATAGTGAGTGAATACATGACTCTTGTAAATGGTGGAATATGTTGAGTACCCATGCTTCTATCACATGTTGTGAACCACCTTAGACACACAATGTACAATGAGATTGTGTAATGGAGATACATGTTGAGTTCCCTCCGAGTCCCAGTCATTATTTACAACATAGTAAACAATGTGTATATTGAATCCACATTCAATTTGTGGTGAAGTACATGATGAGACATCCTTATTGTTACTACCCACCAATACCCCTATTTCTATGGAGAAGAGACGACAGGGGAAACCCTTACTAAGGCAGGTTCAGTTTGGATTGATGTTTGATTATGGGGTTTTGATTTCTTACACAATCATGAATATCTTGTCATTTTTGTTTTTAACAGAAACTCCCAATGGTTCCATCATCCATAACTAGGTGCAAAACAACATTCCTGTATTAGGTGGTCAACTGGGGTTTCCACCCAAAAAAGAATAGGGACTCGCATATGTCGAGAGGATGGGAGGGTGGGCTCATCATACCCTTTTTGGGTAATTATTTCTTGATCCAATGATCTCTTCATGAATTAATACATGATCTTGAATATCATCCTAATTTCAATACAGGAGAGGTTACCCTAAAAATTTTTACATGAAAATTCAATTTATATACAAAATAAAGGGGATCTCATTAATGAACTTAGAAAAGAATATCTCATTAGTGAATTAATCTATATGTATTTGAGTTTCTTCAGCAATTTCTATTTAATGGGTAGTCTCTTATGTGCTTAATCCATATAACCAAGTACATTAGAATTTTTTGTCATGTGGGAGGCAGAATGTTTTTTGAGGAAAGGATTGAGCCATTATTAGGTGTGCTTTATATCTTGGTTATTTCAGGAATCAAAACCCACATATTTCATTAAACCCATGCAATTTAATTTCATGAAGATAGGAAATATGTGTAGGAATAGAGGCACTAAATAACTGAGTTTTTGTCTTGGGGATACATTATATGTATCCTAGTAACAGTAGGAATATGATTTATCATAGATCATTCACACCCTCGAGACAGACCCCAAGGTAGATGACCATATGTGTAGGGGTGTTTTTGTTCTTCCACTCATCCATTATTACATAATATGATTTCCCTTGATGGTTTATATTCATGAATCCAATGATATTTTCGTTGTGGCTCCCTAAGCACACATGATCTATTCTTGGTGTGAGAAATAATGGATTCCAATAGATCAACCTCATGTCATATAAAGGTGGGGGCTTGTGTACATGGACTGACCATGGGATTTTAAATATAGATCATGGGACTCATGAAGAGTTCATCCATAGATACATCAGGCACCTGTATTTTTTAGGAAAACTCAATAACAATAATGACCAAAGGTACTTGTTTGATAATGGTTCCATGATTAACTTGATCCCAGTTCGAACCCTCGAATGTTTGGGTTTTTTAAAAAGGGATTTATCACCCACAAATAAATATCAGGAATATCATACTAAATGATAGGTTTGGGGATCTCACATCAAACATTGAGTTTATGGTTATCTAACAAGACACCACATAGAATGTCTTTCTTGGAAGGCACTGGATCCATATCAACCTGATTCTACCTTCATCATTCCATTACTTTTTGAAGTACCTAATTGAGGTAAAGTTCTTAACATTTCATGGTGACATCGACCACATTGAGACATGTAGAGCCATGTATGCTGAAGAAGATTCATACAAATTGGGAGGAAAAAAACCAATAATGGATGATGATATGTAGGTGTCATCCCCCAATGGCTGGGGTAACACGCCTATGAATCCCTGGAGTATGCTCAACATGGACTATGTTCTACCCATAAATCAAGTCGAGGGATTGCATATCGATGAGATGATGACTGCCAAGAAACATTTTAAAGTATCAAAAAATTTATCCAACATCTACTAGTCCTGATACCTCTAGTGGTAGGGAGGCCACTCATCTTATATGTGGCATCCATGGAATCCTCACTAGGTTACCTCATCACATAGAAAAATTATTTTTGGAGTGATAACATTCTCTAATACCTTAGCAAAACCATGATAAGTATTGAGAATCGATACTTAAATGTCGAGAAGAAATACCTTTCACTCATCTACATATTAAAAAAGATGAGGCATTACTTGAATCACCCCGACATCAATTATGTATCTTGTATCGACCCACTCAAGTACGTCGAAGTCCATATCATATTTACTGGGTGATTCTCCCAATGGAAAATCAGTATCGTGCAATTCAACATTCAATTAATGTCATATATGTTAGTGAAAGGTAAACCCCTTGATTATTTATTCACATCACATACTACCTTTGAAAAAACATAGGTGGACATTGATCTTCCCTTGGAAGAGGAATTTTATAAACATGACACTTCCTAGACACAAGAGATATATTTTGATAGATCCTCCCAACGTCTGGTTGTTAAAAGGATGGAATCCCCAAAGATCAATCATGTTGGCCTAGGGATTGCATTTGGATCTACTAATAAATATGTTTTTCAAAACCATTTCTCACTATCCTAAGGATGAAAAAACAATGGGGTGGAATACGAATCCATCATTGATGGGTTGGAACTATCCCTACAGTTGTGCATAGCCTACCTGAATGTCAAGGGAGATTCAGAACATGGGATAAAGTAGATAAATGGTTAATATTCCACAAAAATATAATAAATGGTCCCTCCAACTAGATACTTTATGAGACTAATGGAATAGTTCCCTTTTTATCCCACATTTCATCATGTTCCCAGATCGTAGAATGATCATGGAAACACACTAGCTAATATAACCACTTTTATAACTGACCCTGATCTTGAAGAAGAAATCTTCCATATCATATATCAACTAATTGTCTCATAAATCATCCAATTTTATATTGGAGAAATAAATTAGGTCATCACCACCCAAGATCATGATGAACTAACATACACCCTAGGATGGATGGATCCTATAATACGTTATCTTCAAAATGGGACTCTCCCAATAGACTAAGCTGGAAGGGAACTGATTTGATGTTGTGTGGCCAATTTTACCCTCAGATATAAATTAAATGAGAAAAAAGATTCTATAAGTGAGGATTTAAAAATCATCCTCATATGTTTAGTAGAAAGGGAAATTCTATTCATCATTGAAGAAGTCAATATGGGTTCCTGCGGCACTCAACATTATGGGAGCCTGGTCTCCCACAAAATCATGAGTATGGGATATTACTGGAAAACAAGGATACAAGACTATGTGGAATTCAAAAATAAATTTCATGCAGGCCAGATCCATAAAACATCATCCATCATCTCTTATAATTTCTACCTATAGCTAAATATTCTAAGACATTTTACATCTAGGGAATGAGGGTTGTAAGGCTATATCCCTCTTCCATAGCTAAGAATATCAGGTACATTTTTACTTTTACTGACTTCTTTGGAAAATTCCTAATGAAATACCGCACAAGGATGTTGGGGGGAAGAGTATCATCATCTTTGTGAACTCCCATATAATCACTAGTTTCAGCATCCCTCACACAATATTTATGGACAATGGAACCATATTATATTCTACATATTTGAATAAACTGTACCAAGAGTACAAAATCGAGTCAATTCACTCATCCTGCTATAATGTAGTTGAAATTGGATAGACGCAGGCCTTCAATAAGACTCTATAAAATATACTTCAGAATATGGTGAATAAGGATAATTATTTTTGGATGGAAAATCTCCTCCAGGAATTATGGGACTTCTATACTACCATGTGTACTACTACACTAGAAACACTATACTCATTTCTGTAGAAGACCAAGGTAGTGTTAACCAAATTGTTCAATATTCCTTCCCTCAAAAAATCCATTTGCAGACAACTATCAAATGATGAGAAATAAAAAAAGTTTCTATATTAGTTAGAGAAACTCTATATGAATATTTTTCACACCCTAAAAAACCAAGAATTCCATTAAAATTGGATCACATGAGACTTTTTCTCTCTATTCATTCTTCCACAGAGAGTTGGTGTTCTCCCTCAGAACCCCAATGATACGAGGGAAGAATCCTCCAAAGCTGTAACCCAAATGGGAAGCTCCATCCATCATAAAAAAAAGTCTATCATAATTGGGGTTACTCATTGTCCACCATGGATGGGGAGTGTGTCACCCCCCCCCCCACCAAAGTGAGATTTCTCAAGAAATAATTCACATAGATAAAATAAAGCACATCTCGTCGAGGCCACATGATGTTAAATTGTATGATCTCATGGTAGTTATATGATGTTAAAAGGTACAACCTCATCTTTTATTCATGAAATTAAAACCAAATGGAAAAATTCCCCATGACATGAAGTAAAACTACACAGATCCATAAACTCCATTTTCCTTCACATCAGGTGATCAATGTCCTCGCCTCATGACATTAAACAGCAAAGCTAATGTCCTTACAGCATGACATTAAATTTTACGATTCCCCAAGAACTATGTATTCCATGATTCTTCTTATTTAAGGATATTTAATGATGCTCGAACCTCTATTTCTAGGCTCATTTTCAATATTACTTTTTTCATTCACAATGGGTGATCAATGTCCTTACCACAAGAAGTTGAACTACATGGCTAATGTCATCTATACATGATGTTAAACTTGAAGATTTTTCTATATCTATTTATGGATTTATATTCATTTTTATAATATATGTATGGATACCTTGATCATATATATTGGTCTAACCTTCATGTGATTAAAAATACCCCCTTCCAATTCTTAATTTCCCCTATATTGTGATAGAAACTCTTCTCACTATTTTTTTCCCACATCGATCATATCTTATGTGATCATAGGAAGTTTAGTAAAGGATCTCACAAAAAATCAAGTCATAGAATCTTGTGGTAGGATCATAAAATAAATTGATGCAGAGACAATAAAATTCACTCCATGATTCCTCATTATATGATGTTAAACTGCATGATTAATGTACCTTTCATGGCATAAAACACTATAATCTTGTGGGCCTCACCTTAGAGGACCACCAATTTTGGTGTTGGCCTCCTACCACACCTACATTCAAGAACTATGTGTGACTTGATTATGGATATCATAGGATACATAGTGATTCCCAGATCTTCAATCTTGGGTCTAGTCATGAGAAATTTAAAAATTCCCCCTCTCCTTGTATAGGCCATATTTGTGTAGAAAGGATATTCTATAAGAACTAATTGTGGCATGGTTCTCATTCTCATGAGATACATAGTGAATCCCAGACTTCCATTCTTGGTTTTAGCTTTAACATTTCCATTATCTCATGTCGGTTCATCTTTTTCCCCACTGCATGACATTAAACTACATGGGATATTAAGAATTATGTATGTCTTCATTCATATTTACATAGGATGTGTAGTGTTGCTATGATTTCCAACCTTGGGTTCATCCAAACTTTCCCTTTTCACATTTGGAATCTGATGTTCTTGTCTTGTGATGTTAAATTTCATGGTTCCTCAAGAACTATGTGTTTATTAATTCCTTTCAACACAATATATGCAGTGACATCCAAACCACCAATACTTTGTCTAAGAGAAAAACATGATAGAAAATGCACCCTAACAGAATAGGGGCCAAGTCACACAAGATCATTTTACCATCATACGATCAAGATATAAGTATGGATTCCATGTTTACATAATTTTTCATGCACAAAATTTTGATCCTGATTTCCACATCATTACCACGTGATGTTAATCTATAAAGAAAATGTCTTTGTTTCATTACATTAATCTATCTAGAATATGTCTTCACCGTATGAAAATAAACTGCATCATGTATTTCCTTACCATATGACATTAAATTGCACATAAAATTTCCCCACTACATGATGATAAAATATGTAGGACATCATCAATTTTTCATCATTTATCAATGGACCACAAGATCCTTACCCTAATCTGCTAAGCCACCTAATGAGGATACCCAACTTCAAGGAAACTTATCTTGACTATGCATGTATGCCTATTGGTCCTAAATATGCATCGATGGTTGTCATCTAAATTCCTCACTCTACAAAAATTACATTCTAATCCTTATGAGCTTTGACATAACTATGGAAGAACTCAACACCTCAGTGAGATCTGGTCTACTCTCGGTCTGATTTCCCTATATCATTACTCAGGACATAAGAACCCCAATGAATTATTTTCAATATTCTCATGCCCCGCTCATAAGGGTGATGGGGTACTCTTGACCCTAAGTATTCTTATTGGGATCTGGGAATAATACCCCATATTTGGTCCATGTATGTCACAATCTTAAATTATATACACTTTAGTCAAATTTTCATGAACATAAACTCTATCTCCTAACAATACTAATTTCAATAATTTGAACTAATAGTGAATGGGGAAAAAAACTTGTTAGGTTGAAATTCCAAAAAGGGTTCCATGAGGAAAAGTCAACTATTTTCTCACTAAACACCTCATATCCATATTTTAGGCAAAAATTAGGGAATAAATATATAAGACACATATCACATAGGGTATAATCTATAACCCTACTAAAATCCAGGATATACTTGTTGGAAGCCTTGGTTCAGAAAAAATGATAGAGTAATGATTTGTCACATTTAATTTCAATAAGAATACGATTTCCAGGAGGTGACATATGTTTTAGGGTGATCAAACCATCCTTGGATATTAAACTCTCAAAAAATCAAACTTCATCATCTTGGGAACCTTAAATAAAAGTAAATCTTTTGTGGCCCTTGGAATGTATACCTGATTTTACAGGAACATTTTCTTGACATTGAATGTATGTCTATGGCTCATGTATATGCTCTGATTTTAATCAACCAAATGCATCAGTATGCCAAAATTCATTTCCAATCCTTGTGATATTAGACACCACTGAGATGGATCTCAACAAATCATGTGACCTGATCCACTGCCAGTATGACTATCCCATATCATCCTCTTGACCCAAGAACAATATACAATGACATACAATCTCCATACCAAACTATCAGGGCAGATTCAACATATTCAATGTAATGTTAACGTATTTTTTTGCGCATTCTCAAGGCCGGAATGAAACACTCCATTCTTGAACCTTTGATATCCCACACCTCATGATTCAAAACCACAGAGCATAGGGATAAGGAATCATAATCAAGAGTTAAATTCCATAGGGTGTCAAAACCCTTCCTCGATAGTTATCCTCCCATACTCGACCTCATCATCTAGATGTTCGAGTCTTCACAAATATTTCATGGCCCTTGAAGAGGAGTGGAGATCACATTTTCCTTGATCATGAAACCAATGTATAAGGGACTTGACCTGCCCACTAAAGGCATCTCTTCTTCACCATAAAGTATCTCAATACTTGTGATCCTTGGAATCACTATGGAGAAACCTGACATCTCAAAATGTATAAGTACATGCTCCACATGTCTTCCCCATCTCATATTCACAAACATAAGATTTTGTTTCATGGATTATATCACCCATAATTCAACTATACAAAAAGAATTGGTATCCCTAGTATTTCTACCTCAACCAATAGTACGTACATAAATCTCCCATAGCCCATGGAAAAGATACCCATCTTTAAGAGTCCCTTTTCTTGAGTATGCATGTATACTTATGGCTCTATTATACATGCCTATGGTCATCAACCAAATATTCCACTTTGAAAAAATGTGTTTCTGATATTCATGATCCTCAGTAACACCATAAAATAAACCAACACCTTAGTTTGTTTTGGGTCATTCCTGGTATGTATGCACCCTATTCTATGATCATTGATCATATCCAATATAAAATACCAAAAACTAAATAAATAGAATGTTTGACCTAAAAGTCCCTAAATCAAAGAAATAAAAGGAATGAGCTAAAATTACATAAACCAAATAAATATATGGTACAATTTAAAAGTCTCTAAACTATATTAATTAGAGGTCCAAGATAAAAGAATCTCAACTAGAGAAATATAATTCCTAAACTAAAAGAATATAAAAAATGTAATTGGATTTTTGAGCTAAAATATGTCAAACTAAAGTAATTGAAGTTCTGAGCTAAAATACCATAAACGAAAACAATAGAAGGCCCATGATAAAATACCATAATCTCAAGAGATATAAGTTTTGAGATAAAAAACATTAAACTATAGTGATAAAAGGTCTGAACTAAAAGACCCTAAACTAAAGAAATAAATGTTCCGAGATAAAATATATTAAACTAAAGAAATATAAGGTATATGATAAAATATCTTAAACTACAATACAACAGTGATTTAGTCAACAAGATTAAAAATTAACTGAGGCCTAGTATATGGGTGTAGTAAAATCAATATATGATCACTGATCCTATCATCTTCAACAAAAGAAAGATAAACTTCCCTCTGCAACACATATCCTAACATTTGAAATTCTCTTAAACAAGTGACCTCAAGATAGCCAGAACATACATATCAAAAAAGAATCTTGTGTTGTTGTCCATTAATGATTTCTTCTTGAAAATAATATTTTATGATCCAATAATCCATGTTTAATTGATATTATGAGAAGGATGGGTATCATTCCCAATTCACATAATATTGGATTGATGAAAATGTCATATAAATCATGAAAGAAAAAAATTGGACAAAACAAATAATTTTCAAAAAAAATTATTCATTGATAAAGTGTATAATAAGAAGATTATCTACAATTTAGAGCCTCTCTATGAATCTCATGAAAATTGGGTGAATAAAAGAGTCCTAACTATGATAATATATATATGTTTAGTGGTCCAGGTTAGTAAGAGTTGGGTGAGAAGAATAAATTGAACATTGAAGTGTCACTCTCCAAACATCTTCTACTTCTACACCCAGGCAAAGAGTCTAATCCAAAGTGATCAGATTAGAAACTATATTTTGATAAGTTACCAATGAGAAATCTAGCATTAAAATGTAATAATTTAGGGGATAAATGATTTCCTCACATCTCCATATTTATGCTCTCTAGGCATCCTTCTAATATTGTATTTTAGATATCAACTTGTGATCCTACTCTATTTCCTTCAACACCTCCTTTATCTGCTCAACAAGAGGAGAATCATATGAAAAATCATTCATGTATTTTGCATTGATGTCCAAATCTCACCGATTTAGGATAATTTCTATCATGATGTCTTACAATGATTTCGAATTAAACTAACCTGCCCCCAAGGCATGAAACAACTAATTAAGGTGGTACCATTGGTCATGAAATGTTTCTAAGTGCGTTTTATTAATCAATTAATGAATCTGTTTTGAGATTATCCTATGTTGTGTTTGATCCTCTATGACTGAGGGAGGAGGTGCAAGAGAAGGAGGAATGGCCATTTGAGCTGGTAAGGAAGTAATAGAAGAATCCTCATATGCTCTTCTCTCAACATGTGCATCATCTGAAGACTATACGGAAGGACAAATTTATTGAAAATATTCTAATCCGCTATCCTGATAGTCATCACTAGGATGAGGGATCCTCCTTGATGGCTCTCCCACATATTCAATATACTATATATTTTCTACATACATTGAAAATGGTGAAGTAAACGGATTTCCCACATGACAGATCGGTTGTCTTAGCATGCCACGTGGATTGGTTGCTACCCTAGAATGGGCATAATACCGAGTGGTAAAGGTGAAATAAATGACACATGGGAGAATTATTTTAGTGTCATTGTCCCCACACATTAGCATCATAGAAAATTGGTGGATGATACAAGGGTGTCTCTATAGTCATACAATGACTAAAGGAAGAAAAGATACCCTTTTGGTATAGTCAAAATTATGATAAAAGTGATAGGGTGTATAAGGATTCAAGATGATCAGCTTGTCCATCCTAGGTATAAGAACCCCATATTGAAGGGATATTATATAAGACCTTTTTCCAATAGAGCCACTATTTTTGTTAATAATCAGCCTTTATGTTGTTCCATAGGGGTTGAAATCAAAGCTATCATATTGACATAGAACATATGTGACCTCCTCAGAACATTGGGACATGGATCCAACCCCCAATATGTTAAGTAATCACAGATGAGATATGGGTTTAGGAATCCTGGTGGCATTATAATATTCATAAGAATGTAAATTATCCCATATCTAGACAAATAGAAACTAAAAAGGTCCACTATTCCTATTGGGGAAACTTACTTGTTTAATATGGCCCATGATTTGATAAAGGAATGCAAGGACCTGCACAGCCATGTTGATATGTTGTCCCTCTAACAGTCTCACTGACCTTACCAGCATACTGACTCGAATTACTATACATGCATCCTCAGTTGGGAAGAGCGATCCATTAAAAAACATTGGTATAAAACCTTAAATTCTAAGACTCGTGTAGATCTTTGAGTTCACCTGATATCCCCATGCGGCATAATCCTTGTCTTTCAGAATGGAACCCTATGATTCGGTACAATCATGAACTTTCTGGGAAGGGCATCAATAAGGGTGTAAGGAATTTGTCCTCTCCCAGCTAGTACAAATGAAAATATCAATCCATCCATTCTAAGAGATAATAATGTGCATATTCATATCCTTTCTCATCATCTCCTTTCAATTAACATAATATCAATCCCCAATACTATAGTTTATAATATATCATCCCAAACTTCTATGACTGAGAGGAACTCATTGTAAATCTATAAAAGGGTGGGGATTCCAACTATATTGTAGATGTACCATAGGTTGATGCCCACTTCACCATGGGACAAATTGAATGGGTTTTTTATAGGGAACCAATGGATGATCAATTATTACGGAAGATCAGGATAGATGTAGAAAATAAATTGTGAGATATACATGACTTCATAAAGATGATAACTTTGTAAATCATGAATTAAATCTAAGCATCATTTTCTCACCCAGAATGGGCATGGCCATTTGTGATAAACATTACAAACTTGGAAATGATCCCATTTTGTGCTGCATCTTCCACCTAGGCTATTCAGAGAGAAGGTAAATATACACAATAAGATTTGAGAAATGGGCTAATGAGAGAGATCATTACAATCTGGACCTAGGAGAGAGTTTTCCAATATGTATGAAAAACCCTAAGATCTAGCAGCAAACAACTGGATGTCCACATAAATTGTCTTCTGAACATAGTCAAATGAGGCTAACACCCCTTGAGATAGAATATTGATGTCTGGAATATGAAAGGTAACATCATCCAGCAAGACGAACCTATATGGAAGAAGTCGGTGTGATATAGGCTAATTTGAAAACTTAGATGAGAGGAGACACTTCAGAAGCTTTACATTAGAATCCACATGGTATCGAGGATCAATGTTTTAATTTATAGAAATCATTCACCTTTGGTTAGCTATAGTATGATAAGATCGACACAGCCTGAAATACATCTGAATATAATTAAGTTCAATATGTCATACAGATATGATAAAGGATTTTCAAAGGAAATACATAATAAACCGACATTAGTATGCACATTGCATGAATAAAAAAAGCCATTCACGAATCGCCTAAAGTGATTATGAATTTCCTAACCCCGGAATATTTTTTTGTCACATACAGCAATAGAGAATAATTTATTTACATAACTTCTCATGTAATCGTGATCAAATGACGTAGACATGGTCACATGATCCACATTATATCCAAGAAGCCATATGATTGGGATAACAAATCCCGCATCACCCTCAAGACAATTGAGCATCCTCACTGAAAAAGTTCAAATAATTAACGAAGTGTAGTTCATAGTTGGTTCAAGGGGGTGCTTCAGAAAAATCATTCCTGTGGAATATTTCTCGTGAAGGAAGGGCTCACAGTGAGGTATCACAACCAGGTCTTATGAAAGGGTCTTATGAAAAATGCATGTGGCTAAATCAAGGAAAGAGAGACCTAGACGATCGAGTAGCCATTGAATAAGGCTTACCTCTACTACACTATATATATTAAATTATGAAAAAAAACAAGAATCAAATGGAAGACCAAACATCACCCAAGATTCCATTTTGAGACAACACTAAAGACTTGTGAGGGAATTCACTTTCCTCATAATTGAGCCCTTTTCTAGACAAATATCACTCCTGATGGGGGGAATATATTGGCACCCGCCAAATGAACACCATAAAATTCAAAAAGGATGAAATACCGATATATGATTATTAATTTCCTTCACACAAGTAAAATAAGTATAAGGTGGTTGAGATATAAATATCACATAAACAACGAAGGGATATGTGACCGTGTGACCATCATAAGGTTATGCAAAAGAACTGTGTGTAGAGAATAACCTACATCAGATCCCACAAAGACCCTTTCAAAAATTCATCCTTCTATAGTGAATGCTCCCTAGAAAACTTAATAAATTCCCCCCATCCATGGGATTTTCTAATAGGTGTGTTCCTATAAAACCATCCAAGAGTCCATCGGAGAGAGGAAGAATATATCCAAAAGTGGAGGCCTCTTGAAATTATAAAAATCATGTGATGGATAACTGATAAGAAGAATAGTTTTCCTCAACAACATTCAATATAACTCAAGAGATCCACAAGGCCTTGTAAAATAAAAGAAGGAAAATAAAAGGGGAGCAGACATGATCCACTCGCGGTCGTAAATTCCATGTGATACACCACTGGCGATTCAGAAGACACTGCGATGCCCCAATGACATGTAAACCTCATCTTGTGAAAGGTAATCAGAATGTATTCCTCATTATGGGAAAAGCCTCAGGTATGTCCAGGTGACCTCACACTACCCATTTGGATCCCTATGAAAAAATGGATGGAATTTTACATGAAATTCTCATGCATAATAGGGCCTTTGAGGGTCATGTGCCATATCACAGAGAGGTATAATTTTTTTTTGACATTACTCATGAAATCATACATGACTCCTGACCTTTATAAAATAAAAAATAAAATAAAAAATAAGAATATTCATGAGCCTATCATAGTCATAAAACCCTTTTCATATGGTATGTCCATCCATAGCATGGTCTCATAAAACTCTTTGGCATGCCGACATGATTTTGCAATGGCTGTTAGACATGTGACATGTGATCATGCACATGCCTTTCGATGGCCTTTCTAATATTGTGAAGGCACTTGAACATGTCAATATGAGAATAATGAAGTCTTTCTTCATTACCTCATTAATCAATGAGTCCCCATTAATTGGATATTATATAATAAATAGGTGTTCATGGTAGGGACTCACGGTTACTGAAAATCAGGCGACTCCCTCAGAGTAGTCTATGATATAAACTCGTGAAGACAAGCAATATGGAATCCCTTCTATAGCTCCAGTATAGATTCACACGATATGAACCACACAAATCAGAAAATTATTTGGGAGGTGAGGTTAATAAATCTCTTAACCCATCATGAAAAAGGAACCAAGACCTGCCACGACCAAGAAAATTATTCTTGGGATGAGAAGTTTTCCCTTTTGAATACAAGTTCCGAAGTGGATTTCTCATAGTAGTAGATCTCATGACTAGTGAGTTTTCCATCAGTTAAGATACTAGTGAAAAGATGAAGAAGTCATGAAACATGCATAGGTGCTTCATGTGATCACTCCTAGATGACATGAAGGACTTTTAGTAGAACATGTAGAGAACATCGCACATAACTGCTAGATCGTATGAGACATAATACATGATAACACTGAACAAATATTAGTAATTCCCAAACAAAAGATTGGAACTAAGACTAATCAACCTGAGTCTAAATAAGATTAAATATATTTTGATTCCCTTTTTCTTGGCATGAATCATCTAGGACATGTGATAATAGTTGTTCATGTCACCAAGATTTTACGATGTCCTTTTGGAATACTTTTTAGATCATGTGAATTCCTCTGAGGCATGTCTAATCAAGTTGCATGTCGCACCCTATGAACACCACCTAAATCTCATGAATCCCTTCACGATCACTATAGAAACATTGTGATTTACTTCATACATGGTTCTTGACTCATATAATGGCAACCGCTTGTATCAGATAAGACTTACAGTAGAGCCTAGGAATGTCAACTGGCTCTTGTGATCCCCTTAGAGAACATCATACTTGTCTCATGATTCCCTCTATAAAGTCATCCATGACATTCAAAACCCTCCAAGACATGTCACATTGACTCTTAAAATTCCCTCCAGGTGTGTCATCCAGCTCTTGTGATGACATTAGGGAAATTCATCCAGATCAGGTGACACCATCTAGACAAGCTAACCATGTCTTGTGATGGTTCCTAGGACAAACCATCTGGGTATTACAATGTCCCCTAAAAAATTTAACCCTGGTCATACAAAAACCCTTAGACACGACATCCAAGATAAGAGAATTCCTTCAGGAAAGTCAAATGGATCTTGTGATTTCCATTTTTCCAGTTAGGCAGACATCCTCCAACATGTTAGGGGGATAACCAAGGCATGTTTAGTGGGAAATCAATACATATCAAGAAGGCTATAAGTTTATCTCTAAAAGTAAACTTGAGTGTGTATTCCTCGATCCAATGAACTACATGAACTTTGATTCCTTCTATAAGCAAGAGACATAGGACACCTTCCAACGGCCCGAGATCCATATCAAACCGCCAAAGTGTTGTTCCAATATGTAATCCCCTCATCCACAAATTCATGAGACTTATTATTTGTCATCCCTTGTTTATCACACCAATCACAACTCATGTGGTCTTTTGGAGCTACCATAATCATATAATTTGTGCCATAAGACTATACAAAATCAAAGGGAAACATCAGTGTGTAAGCCCTAGTCAATCATACTATGAGGAATCTGATTCAAGAAACAACCAGGATACATAGAATGCCTTCTTAAGGCATAATCCCAAACAAAAATGGGCATATACATCAGGGTAAGACCCTCCATATCCCTGAAATTTAAACCATAGGTCCCTAATAATTCACATGGTTTGATCATCAATCATCATACACCAATGGATTAAGAACTAACTGAACTATGATGAATCTGATTCTTTCTATAACCAAGATATATAGAAAGCCTCCCCAATGCCCAAGATCTATATTAAACATCCCTAGGGAAGTCTAGGAATATAATCCTCCACATCGATATGACACGAGGCTGATCACTTGGTATCCCATGTTTCCCACATGAAGCTTAGATCACGTGGGCTTACGGATCTGCAATTAACACCTCATTGGCATCATAAATAACCCCCATATAGAGAAAACCCAATATATTAGCACTGATGAGGGGAAACCCCCAAAAACCCTATCTTAAGGGAATCTACATTAGGGCTAGTCCCAAGGGTGTAAATGATTTATGATTACTTGAATTCCTACTATAACCAGGATATGTAGGATGTATCCTCAAGACTCAAGCTCAAATATTTCATTCCTCAGTGCCCACACAAATTTACTCTCTACATCATGTTAAACTACATGATTTTAAAGAACTACATGTGTTTCAATTCCTAAAATAACCAAGATATATAGGACACCTCATAATGGCTCAATCCATTCCTCAAAGTATTAAGTGATTCCCTATGTGGCATCAAATTCCGAAGAACATGGTTATAAAGCTTCAACACATAAGTGGATACCCATTAATCAAAAATTGATGAAGAAATTCTTATACAAATAGATAAATTCATTAAAGGGATCCCCTTTTCTCTTATCATTAATATGATACCCTTTATTTTTTATATAAAGAGAATTAACTTAAAATCATTTTTAGGGTAAGTAGTCTCGTATCATAATTATGAAGAGATTCACAAACATATATTAAATCTATAAGAGAGTCATAGTGGTGAAATAAATCCCCCTAAAAAGGGTGGGATGAGCCTGAAATCCCATCCACTGGACCAATTTGAGTACCTAAGAATCATTGGATTAGAAACCCTGATTGTCCACCTACCTTTGGAAAGTAGGTATATACCTAGTTATGGATGATGGAACCACATGGAGTTTCTGTTAAGAAATAAAATAACCAAATATTAACAATAGTGCAAGAAATCAAACCACCCACAATCAACCATCATGCCCAATTGAACCCACCTCACCGATGGTTTCCTCGGCCGTCTATTCTCCATTAAAACAAGTGTATATAGTTGGTAGTAACACTAGGTATGTATTATCATGTACTTCTCCCCAAATGGGATTTCAATTCAATCCCCACATAGATTACTATGGTTTAAATGGTGGGTGGGACTAGGATGGTACTCATCATGTATCTCTAATAAACAATCACATTGTACAGGGTGTTTCCAAGGTGGTTCACAACATGTGATACTGGTGTGGGTACTAAAAATCTTCCACTATTTTCTAGAGTCATTTATTCCATCACTAAATGTCATGTATCATTATAGATATGGTGTGTGGTCCATGATGTTACCCTTTGTGTATGTACTACTATCGATCCATGACATATAGGTTATACATGGAATTATTCTAAGCTAAATGCATGAATATGGTAATGTACTAATTTTCCCAAATAAAACCACATTATCTGTAAATCCTTAGGAAACTCAGTGTGATATTTATAAATTCCAAAAACCTAGTGTTGTATCCATGGAGGAACACGGTGTGTGTTCATTTGAACTTCACACCGTGTTGTCATGTTCTTCTCATTGAATAAAAGAATCTGCCAATTGCATATTTTCATCACCCAATTTCACCTCCAATCACTTATTAATTCTAAAATCACCATTCAAGACATCCTGGGGTCCTTACTAATACTCTGTCAATCATTATCTACCTTCACCTATGGAATTAGGATAGTCCAACACCCAAATCTCCATCGAGCAGCCTGAAGCTTCCCCGAATCACTAATATTCATGAACAAACATGAACACAACATACAAACAAATGAACCACCTTCCCAAAATCCTTGGTTTGAACTATAAGTAGCTATAAAGGTTGAAAATGATTATCGCTTACATTTTTTAGGAAAAAGGGATCAAGAGATGATTGTCAGTTGAAATATCAACCACCTGAAAATCCAAAAGAAATGTGTACGAAAAATACCTAGGGTAATGGGAAGTTCTATAGGGAAACCATGATGATAATACATGGATGTCATCATGAGTAATTTCTATTAAAATGTGATTTTATGTTTAGAAGAATGACTCTTTAGTAACAATCCCAATGAATACATTATAAAAAACCACATGAAAATTTGCAAATAATAAACTTTGATTTCCATAAACTTATTATGCTGAAAAATAATTCATGAATACAAATGAATAATCCCTACCTCCTGGAAAAATATATTTCTATTTAATTCATCAGTACTACCATGTTTTTTAATCATCTTTGTGTGATCTGATTGTCCATGTCATTGTAGATCTAGTAATATTCCTTCAATCCGACATTTCCTCCTCCATGATCCAACCCCTCTCCTCTCTCTCGATATAGGGTTATATAAATGACAATAACAACTAACCCTATAGAAGATAAATAACGAGATATTTATAGTGAAACTCTTGGGGTTCACCATAAATAAATTAATCAATCAATTATTACTTAAATTCGTTAATTGATGCACCCAAGATTGGTTGTTTTGAGAACCCATGATAAAAGAGAATATTATATCTCTTATAGGGTAAACCATGTATTCTAGATATATTTAGTTTTATAATTTCCATCCAACATATTTTTTAGAATATATCATCATTCATTCATATACGATATATAAGTAAATATTTAATAAAAAATTAAAATTCCTAAAAAATCACCATCCTAAAAAATTCTATAAAACTCATATTAGGGGTAAACACTGTACCCCATGATCAAAAGAATTAAAAAATTTCCAAAGTTTATATGCTATTTTGAAAATATATTTTTACCCTGGGGAGGTCATGAGACTATAAAACTAAAAATTTGAGCTCTGTACTAATCAAAAAAAAAATCGGGTTACTAAAAAATGCATCAAATTATGAGGGTTCTCATTCTATGTATGTCATTAACTATAAGTAATGAGACCTACAAATATAAAACATGCACCCTTTGTATAAAAAATACATAGTTTCTGAAACTCTATGTGGTTTATTTTATTGGTCATCCAATGCACAATCCATGTTTATTTCCTCATAATGATATTGCGTATCATGAAACTAGAATAATAATCATGTTAAAATTATCATATCATCATAACCTATATTACTCTATAATGCATGTAAATTTGGGATAACTAGAGTTAATACTTTTATAGGTTATTTATCATTGTACTTCATGAAATTTATATAAATATATATTTGAATCCAATGTCAAATAATGATAATGTGGAGATTTCCTTTTGTATAATGATGATACATTTTATATTTTTAATCTCCTCTATGAATACTTAACATACACATGAATAAGATCCTATCTAAAATATCATATATTATAGACTTCTAGGATAAACTTTTTTTACTTCACATTCAATAGTTTTTTAATGTCTTTAAATATCAATGTAATTCCTACCACACCATTATGTTACAACATGAAAAACCCCTCCCACTAACTCTTTAGTGAGTAACATCTATGTTGTAAGCTTGTTTGAATAGTAGTGATATTTAAGAATCATATTCTAATTGTTTTACTCCCTAAACATATTCAAATTCTTTAACTTGACCAAATTTAATTTTATGATGTTAATAACTTCTATTATCAACAAAGAACTCCTTATAAGTATATCATAATCATCCTTTGGAACTGATTCCATCATAATTTTCCATATAGAAATAATGTTAGTATTTATATTATATCCTAAAAACCTTTAGAATATAGTGACATTCACATTTTATTTTTGATAACATAATATTTTATTTATTAACTTCAAACATCTTATGTTCATGATTTTACACCTATCCTCTTAGACACTATATTCTATTTGTACTATCATCCTAAGATACAGAAACACTTTTGGGTTAAAACAAATAACTCTTATTTCCTTACATAATATTGTTTAAAAAATAAATTATAATTTTTATATCATATATGGTATTATATGTTTTTTAATTACATCTAAGAAAATAATAAATTATTATATAAAATATGACATTGATGGTGGTGGAACCCCAATACCTCACATTTTTATAAACATCTAGATAAACTACATATATCCTAGATAAAAGTCTTTTTATCATTATAATTTTCTTAATTATGTTGTAGAATTTTATGAATCTCAAACCACGTGTATTATCACATATTTTTCATAACAACTATTAATTAATAAACCACATATATTATTATATAGGACAAATAATATGACTATACACATAATTTCGTTAGATTTATCTGAGAATGATAAATTATTTTTTATTCAAATAATTGATATATAAATTTTTTATTTCATCACTTCAATATAAACTAGAAGATTTATAATTTCTCTATTTGGTTTCGAATCCTTTTACATTTAAAATATTTGTAAAACATATCACTGGTATCATATCACTAAAAATCTACAAGGATATACCAATAGATTTTAATTATTGGTATCATCTTAGAAACTATTTCCATAACCTATACTGACAGTTCCCTCAAATATTGGATATTATGCCATTAATAATGGATTAAATGAATATTTCTTATGAATTATTGGTTTAAATCCATAAAAATTGATTTACACAAATAATCCTTATGAACATTTGGTATAGTCCTCTCAACCATGCAAAAAAATCCATCCATCTGGTGCCCTAACACAAATAACAAACAAAAAATATATAACAAGCCACAAATGAAACATATATTAATCCATTCAATGTACACATTAAAAATATCACATATATTATATATTACTCGTTCAATAAATTGATAACTTCAAATAAATACATAATATATATATGCAATCAGTTTGAGTTAAAAACACCATCCAAATGGATCTGTCATAAAAATAAATTCATAAAATTATGTGATCCATATATCCCTTTTTAACACCACTACCATCATAGTCATAATTGTCCTAATTGTCCCCATGATCATCATCATTTTCTTCATCACCTCATATACCATTATCAACATCACCACTAAGAAATTTATTAGCCAAAACACCACTAGGACTATCATCACTATCACTCTGTACATCATATAATTATAAGATAATTAATATGCACGTATCAAAAACCCCAATAGCATCTAGTCGAATTGTTGGTCCAAAATATGTTAAAGCTTTTAGAAACATTTTATCGTCCCTAGTACTTATTTCATTCTCTTGTGTAGATATTTTATTTTCCTCTTTTGTCTTTATACTGGCCTCTATTTTCACTATATATACCACTTATGACATAGTTATACTAGAGTTTCTAGAAATGCCTAATGTGGGTCAATACTTAGTGGAGACAGTACTCTTCCCAAATATGTATCAGAATCTCTCAAGATGCTCATCGCCTAATATATATTGCAAATGATCATCAGGCCAGAAGATGTCATCCAAGAGACTCTAAATAAATCCTTTGAAAAATATAAATGGGGTATTTATTTATAAGATAAATATTAAAAAATTTAATATTTAGAATAATACATAACATTTTTTATTGCATTCATTCATTTATATCACCCCATATTTCATCTTTATACTAATGAAAAAAGATGATTTTTCTCAAGTAACATGTCCTTAAATGTTTAATACCACCAAATATAAATGAAATTTTATGTAAAAAACACTATTCAATAATATTTTATTTCTGAAAAAAATTAACCCATTCAAACCAGTATTTAAATGATCAAACCCAAAACAAATCAAACAACATATCACTGAAATAAATCATTTTATCCCCACCTGAGTGAAAAAAAATCAATCAAACCAAAATTAAAAAACATGTATTTTTTTAGTCAAGGTATATTTATATTAATTTCACCATTAATGAATTTTTTTAGATTAGATGGGTTTATTAAATTATGTTTTATTAGTTTTTTAGTTTTTTGATTTGGTTAACTAGAATTGAGTGAGTTCAATTTGAGTGTGAATTGTTTAGGTAAATTTGAAACTTATACTTCATATTTTTTGGGTTTATTTATGATTAAAATATATCGGTTTATTTTACTTTCAGTCAACATGGTTTATTTTAGGTTGGTTCTCTTATGTTTATGTCAAGTTTGAATATTTTATTTTGGTTTGGTTTTATTTATAATTTTTTGTATAGTTTATTTCAATTCCAATTTGGAACTATAAATAAAATTCATATTAGTTTAGTTTAGTTTGATTTCACTAATTTTTTCCATTTAATTCATTTATATATGATTTAGTTGAATTTAATACAAAATATGATTTTGATAATATGCATACATTTTGTTAAAAAATAGTTTAGTTAAGGTCTGAATATATGTAGTTTGGTTCAATTTGATTTTAATATGGTATAGTTGGTTTATGTCTATTAATGTATGTTTGTTCCCTTTTGGTTTGATTTTTTTATTTTGTTTTATTTGGATTGGGTCTAATGAGGACAGTTATGTTTCTATTTATTTAGTTTCATTATATTCCCACTTTTTTAGTTTTATTTTATAGTTTACACATTTATATATTCATCTTAAATGAAACTATTTAGATTTTATTTGTGAATAATAATTTAAACTATGTATATATTAAAATAATTTATAGTATTACATGTTTACATGTTAACAATTAAGATGACAACATGTTAATATAGTTTAAATTTCTAAATTTTTATATGTTTATATTATGTGAAAGCATTTTCATTTTGTTATTTTAATATTATGTGAAACTATTATCATGTTTTAATTTTTATATGTTTCTCTTTCAATATTATATATTTTTGGGGTTTCAGTAAATAGTTTAATTTCTTTTATAGAGTGTTTGAATGAAATTTCCAATACTATTTGTAAATAATTTTTATACTATTTACAAGTAGATTTATAAATAGTTTACAACCAGCTTACAAACTGTAAACAATTTTCAAATTGTAAACTATTTATAGTTTAAATATAAAATTTAAAAAAATTATGGTTTATTTTTAATTCATTTGTTTCTACTCATTTTGAGTATGTTTGGGACAAGTTATATTCATTTAATTCATCTTGGTTCAATCCTATTTCACTCTATTAGGTATAAATTGTTTTAGATTAGTATTATTCAATTCAACCAAGGTCAATTCAGTTGAGTTTGATTCATTTCAATTTTCTTGATCAACTTCATGTTTTGTTAGTATTTTTATGTCTATTTGAATCAGTTTAGGTAATTTTAGTTTGATTTTGGATGAGTCATATCAATTTATCTGGTGTGAGTTTCTTCTTCCTTAATACAGTCAGTCAATTCTTGTTTTTTTGTTTTTTTAATTTTATATTTAAATCAATCCAATTCACATTTGTTTTATTCATTTTGATTCATGTTAGGTGTAGTATGTTTTTTTATTTGTTTCATTTTCTTTGGTAACTAATTAATCTCATTTATACATGACAAATACTTCTTCTCTCTCATGCTCTGGAATTTTATTTTCCCCAATCTATAGGTATACTTCATAGGGTCATTTTTTAATTTAATTGTGATTAATATTTAAAAATATTATTTAATAATAATAATTAATGTATTAATACAAATAATAATATGTTTCAATAAAAAAGCATTATATTCGAATTATACCTTGAACTCAAATCTCTTCTAATAAATAATCTTTCATTGTACTTAGTTACAGGTCACTCATCAAGGTGTAGTAAACCCTTTAAATTTGTGCCAAATATATTTGATCATCCATTTTATAACGCATTCCTATATTCTCTCCATACATCATCTAATTCTATCTGTCTTGTAACCCTCATAGTTTCACTATTGAGAATATTTTAGTGAATATGATATCAAAATATTAATTGATATAAATATAATAATTAAATATAATAAAATAAAAAAAATATTATTATCCATATAAAATCCTTTGAAGTTAACATTATTTATTTTTAAATGTCACTATATGAATAGAGATTCAACATAATAGTGTCATAGTATTTGTAAAGTGTCATAAATTTTTTCAATCATTTAATTATCATCATTATTCTCAACTATCTTCTTTGTTTGGAAGCTCCACACTCTGCACATATGAGTAATCTGACATCACCAAATTCTGGTAGATAAAATTGTGAAATAATAAAATAAAATTTTTAAATTAATACATTTTAAAATGAAAATAAATCATGGTTTAAAATTTTACAATGGTTTTATATATATATACTTGATCCAAGTTATTCAGTGGGCTCTCATGGATCCCTAGGCTATGAAGGATCAGTAACCTTTTTAGTTACATGGATTCAAATGTATTTTTGAGATGATAACATAGATAAAACCTTGGAAATATGTGAGAAGAATTAAATTGATTCGACAAAATATATTTCTCTAAAAATGATAATTGGGATAGAGAACGTGATCCATTATTAGAAAATGAAATGATAGATAAATGTGATGATTAGAAGAATATAGTTACAAAAACACTGGTGGTATTAATACCCCTGATTACTCTAAGGTAACCTTGAGGTAATAAAATATGATAGATGGTATATTTAGTGAATTTTATGGGTGTGATTGGTGAAATGCCTGGATCGGTTGTGATCACTGAGAGGGGAGGGGTGAATCAGTGATAACTTTTTCTTTTTATGAATTGTTCCCTTTTGATTTATCAATTCAACCTCTGCAGCTGGTTAAAGCCTAGATCTACTCTTTTAGTGGTGCAGTAATAATGAGAGCACAGAACACAGAGATTTACAAGGTTCGGTACAAAGACCTACTCCTTGCCGTGTTGGTTACACCCCCCAACACGGATTCTTCACTATGCCAAAAGATGATTACACAGTAATTGGTTATACCCCCCAATTACAAGTTGGTTAAACCCCCCAACTCCACAACATCATCTTCATCATGGCTCCACTTCACTTCTTCAAAGGTGTTGATCAAAACTTCAAGTAGCTTCAACAGTCTTCAAAAGATCTCGTTGGTCTTGCTCACCAAAAACCAATCACTTAGAATGATCAGTTCTTTTGCATTCACACACTTAGGTGTGTACTCCTCTTCTTCTTATGTGTTGTAACTCTTTTTCACTTGTGCACACATGCACAACTCATTTTGAATGTACTCAAATGGGTACAAGCCGAACCTCAGCCTCTTCCTTTCTTTGCACAGTCACAAGCCTCGGGCTCTTCACTTCACACACACTCAAGGTGTGTTCTTCTTCACTTGTCCACACACAAGGGCTAAGCTCTGGCCTTTTCTTCACATCTCACACACACAAGATATGGTATGGCCTCGAGTCTTCTTTGGTGCACACCCACTGCCCACAAAAGAGGCGCGCTAGGTGCAAGCCGCGCAAGTCCAATGAAACACAAAGTGGCGCGCAAGGTCTTTGCAAGGGGCAGCCGCGTAAGCCTTGGTCCAAAGCACCTCAACCGCGGGCGCGCAAATCTTCTTCTTGTCACGCAGATGAGTTGCGCGCAAGGGACTCCTTCGGGACCTCGGGTGGTCCCGAGAACTTCAGCCACGCAAGAGGTATTTGCGCGGAGGCTTCAAAACTTCGCGAGGCAGAGAGATGCGCTCACGGGACAGCAAATATCCAAAGGATCAGCAGCGAATCCAGAGGTCTCGGCCTCTCTTTATATAGGCAGAGGAATCCTCAAAACATCCGCGGGATATAAATATCGATCCACCGAGATTTCCGGTTCTTTGAAAACTTCAAACGCGGGCCGAGAATCTCGTTCTTTCTCTCTGCACAACGCGGACTTCTTCTCCTTCTCCTTTATCCACGTGCATGCATTTAAAACGCATGCAAGCCTCTGTTTAATCCAAACACATGCAAAGCATAATCCCCATGGCCTCGGCAACGTTGTTTGCCTCGGCCGAATCTCCAATTCTTCTTCTCATCGCATGCATGGTCATTTTTAGGCATGAATGTGTTCAGTAGGTCCAGACGATTCCAATGGACGTCTCGGTTTCGAAAATGGTGGCCGGATGCTCGAAAACGGGTGCTCGGGAGGCCTCTGGTTCAGTGGCGTCGCGGGAGATGCCTCGGCCGAGCTCGAGGTTGAGGACGAAGCCGGGGCCGTCGGATCAGATCTTCAACGGTGTGGATTAGATCGCGACGCCGCGGATCAGATGTGCGGCGCAGATCAAGCGCGCGATGAGACGGACGGCGGAGATTTGCTCCCGGGATTTTTTGTGCGTCCCACATCGAATCCTCCAGCGGTTTTCACGCGGCTTATTACTCAGCCGCTCCCTTCAACTCGCCAGTTGAATCCTCTCCCCTCCCGGTGCCGCCCCGCACCGGGTTCTCTCTGCGGGCGCGCTCTACGCCCACTATGGTCCTCGCGGGCGCGCTTCAAGCGCCCACTATGCTCCCTGCGCTCCTCCGGGCGTGCCCCAGGCGCTCATGCAGGGGTGTCCTTGGGTGCGCCCTGCCGCCCTGGCTCGCCCCACGGGGTTCCCCCGGGCATGGTGCCCTAGTGCCCATGCCTTGGGGTTGAACCCCCCAAGGTGCCTTGGCTGGCCAATTTTTTGGCAAAGGGACAGAATAGGACTTTGTGAAATACAAAGTTCTTCTCCATATAAAACATGCCAAATGCCTCCTTCTTCTAAGCCATTCTTCCTCCTCTTTATTTCTTCTTCTTCATTAGAATTCATCATCCTTCTCTACTTCTTAAGAATTCCTTAATCCTCCTTAACATATAATCTTCACTTAGGATATGGAATTCAAAAGGTTTCTTCATCTTCAACCGAGCTCCTGAATCAAATATTTCTTCAATAAACTTCATTGATCTAATCAGAGATCAATTGGAACATATTCTGATTCACATGCACTAAGTGATAGTGCATGGACTTCTTTAGCTCACTTCATCCACTTAGAAGTTGTGGATGGCTCTCTTCAACTCCTCATGCATTGTGAAGACAATACATGGTCTTCAATCAATGTTGTGACTTTGTATCCAATTGATACAAGTTCTATGAACTTAAAGATCAGTTCAACAATCGTCAGATGTAATGCTTCTGAAATCATCAATCTTCAAGATGTACTTCATCAGATGGCACACCATGACAAGTTATTGACAACAAATGCAATTACTTCACTTGGGCACAACAATCTCCCCCTTTGTATTTGGTTGTCAATACTCCGAAGCACACTGATAGAATGTCGTGTGCCTTGTGCCTGATGATTTCTCCCCCTTATTGGCCAACAAATGCAAAGGGATGAATGAAAGCCATACTCATAGTATAGAGCTTGTGGAACCTGCACATCTTCAACTACCAATGCTCCCCCTCAGGGGATGCACTCATCTCCTTCAATTCCCTGCATGTAAGTACAAGAATATAAAAAAATTTAGGGAATAAGGAGGGACCTTCTTCTTCCTCAAGTGAGAGTAGAAGGCTGAACATGAAGTTTCAGCCTCAATTCAACAAATCTTTCTGTAGGCATATCTTTGGTGAACATGTCTGCCACCTGATCTTGAGTAGGAATGTAGTCTAGCTTGATGTCTCCATTGGCGACCCTTTCTTTGATGAAATGATATTTTATATCAATGTGCTTGGATCTGGAGTGTTGGATAGGATTCTTAGACAACCCAATTGCACTTTGATTATCACATAAGATCCTCAATGGTTTTTCAGCTTTAATCCTCAAATCTGCTAGCTGCACGTGCATCCAAATCATTTGAGTACATGCATGTGTAGCGGCCACATACTCTGCTTCAGCTGTGCTCAATGTTACAGAATTTTGTTTCTTGCTGTACCAGCTAACACATCCTTCTCCCAGAAAGAAGGTTCCACCAGATGTGGATCTTCTATCAGTGCAATCACCAGCCCAATCAGCATCTGTGAATCCCAACAACTGTATGTTTGCACTGTGTTTGTATAAGAGTCCATAGTTGAGGGTTCCTTTAACATATCTCAGGATTCTTTTGGCTGCAGTTAAATGAGATTCTTTTGGGTCACTTTGGAATCTGGCACACAAAGTCACTGCATATGCTATATCTGGCCTTGAAGCCGTGAGATAAAGTAGACTGCCAATAATTCTTCTGAACTCTTTCTGATCAACATTGTTGCCTTCTTCATCCTTACATAGCTTGGTTCCGACAGAAATGGGTGTGGAGACTTCCTTTGAACTTTCCATTCCAAACCTTTTCACTAAGTCCCTTGCGTACTTTTCTTGTGAAAGAAATATGGAGTTTTGTCTTTGTTCCACCTGAAATCCTAGAAAATATGTCATTTGACCAAGCATCGACATTTCAAAAGTTCTTTTCATCTGCTCAGCAAATTCTTCACATAGTCCTTCCTTGTTACCAGCAAAAATGATATCATCCACATAGATAATGACTATGAGGGTACCATTGGCCATTTCTCTGACATAGAGGTTACTGTCAACTGTTCCTTTGACAAATTTCATGTCTTTAAGACAACCATCCAATTTTGAGTACCAGGCTCTAGGGGCCTGCTTCAATCCATACAAGGCTTTTCTCAATCTGCACACCATACTGCCATCTTTGTCTAGCAAAAATCCCTCTGGTTGTTCAATATACACCTCTTCTTCAAGATCTCCATTTAGAAATGCAGATTTCACATCCATCTAATAGACCTTGTACTGCTTGTGTGCTGCAACTGCTAAGAACATTCTGATAGTTTCCAGTCTTGCAACTGGTGCAAAGGTTTCCTCAAAGTCGATTCCTTCCATTTGTGAATATCCTTTGCATACAAGTCTGGCCTTGTTTCTGGAAACTTCTCCCTTTTCATTGAGTTTGTTTCTAAACACCCACTTTGTCCCAATAACATTTTTATTTTTGGGCGTTGGCACAAGATCCCAGGTGGAATTCTTTTCAATTTGATTGAGTTCCTCATGCATAGCTTGTATCCATTCCTCATGTACAACTGCTTCAGCCACCGTGTGAGGTTCAACTTGAGAAACCAGTGCAGTCTGATCTTCCAATCTCAATCTTCTTCTAGTTCTTACTGAGGACTGTAGGTCTCCAAGGACATTTTCTGTGTCAACATGCTTCTTCAATTTGTTGTATCTTCTTCTTCCATTTTCATTACCTTCATCTTCATCACTGGTATATTCAGAGTTGATCTCACCAGCAGTTGGTGTTGGCTCAGGTAATTCTGCATTCTTCTGTTCCAAGGCTGTGTCATTCTTTGAGTCATCATCATCCACAGTGTATGGTTTGGTGTTGTTTTCAATTATTATGACATCGCTGCAGTCAATCATTTTATTCAACCTCTTATTCCAGCATCTGTAGCCTTTTCCATTAGGTAGGTAACCCATAAAGATTCCTTCCTCAGCTTTTTCGTCAAACTTTCCCAGATTGATGTTTTTAATCTTGATGATGCAGGGACTGCCAAAGACTTTGAAATATTTCACAGTTGGTTTTCTGTTAAACCACATTTCATAGGCTGTCGTTTGTGTTTCTGGTCTCAGGAGACATCTGTTCTGTATGTGTATAGCAGTGCATACTGCTTCTCTCCAGAAAAACTTAGAGATATCATGCTCAGCTAACATAGTCCTCCCCATTTCAACTATGCTTCGATTCTTTAGTTCAGCCACTCCATTCTGTTGTGGAGTATATGGTGTACTATATTGATGTTTGATTCCATGCTTGACCAGATAGCTTTCAAAGACATCACCGGTATATTCTTTTCCGTTGTCTGATCTTACTTTCTTGATGCAGAGCTCTAGTTCCTTCTCAGCCTGCCTTCTGAAAGTCTTGAACATCGTGATTGCCTCTGACTTGTGTTTCATGAACATGACATTGGTCATCCGAGTGTAATCATCAATGAAGGTTATAAAATAGAAATCTCCTCTTGTAGACTTCTGTCTCATCGGTCCACATATGTCTGTATGGATGAGTTCAAGAGGCCTAGTAGTCATGATATCAACTCCTTTGTGTGACCTATGGGTCAGTTTTCCCATCTGACATGTGTCGCAGACTTCATCTCTTTCTCTCTTTAATTTGGGTAGATCTCGTACAACATTGTACTTCAGAAGTTTACTCATACTCCTTTGGCCAAGATGGCCAAGTCTTCTATGCCAGAGGTTGTTTTCATCTTTAGAGATGAGAAAACAAGAATTGATGGGATCACCAATTTGAAATATATTTCCAGTGGTTCTTCTTCCTTGAGTGATGATTTTTCCATCCTTTGAGCTCTTGATGATGCATGAGTCCTTCTGGAACAACACCTCATGTCCATCATCACATAATTGACTTACACAGAGTAGGTTGTGCTTTAATCCTTCAACAAACAACACATCATTGGATTTAAGATTTGTTGTTGCAATCATAGCCTTTCCAACTCCCTTGATTTTCAGAGAACGATCATTTCCAAACACCACGGTTCCTCCCTCATGACTTTCAATGTTGCTTAGAATTTTTGTATCACCAGTCATGTGGGATGAGCATCCACTATCAAGAATCCATGACTTGGTTTTACTGCTGGCTTTTAGAGCCACTTCAGCAAAGCATGTGATTTCATCATTGGTTTCTTGAATGCCTTTCCCTTTCATGTCTTTGACTTTTTGTTTAGGAAGAGTTGTCAGACATTTATCAGCTCTATGACCTTGTTGGTCACATCTTCCACAAGCTTCACTCAGGCAGTCAAATGTGTTCTGAGTTGGTGGTTTTGATGCTTTCTGCAAAACACTCTGGGTTTCAGGATGTCTCCCCCTTGACTCATGCCTCATGTTTGGACGAGACATGTTATACCAGCATGCATAGGCCTTATGTCCAAACACACCACAACACCAGCAGTAGCCTCTGAACCTTGACCTTCATTGTTGATAAGAGTCATGTTGTAATTTTCTGTCCAAGATTTGAGAAGTCCTTCCTGAGGATTTCCTTTCTTCCATTGAAGATGATTTTACATAGGTTGGTTCATGCCATGTTTGTCTCAATTTTATCTTTGAGCCTGCATTTTTAGAAATAACAGATGTATTTAGAGATTTACTTGGCAGTAAATTGACCTGCCTCTGAGCACCAGCATGAGATGATTCTGCCTTGACCTCAACAGCCTTGTTGAAGTCTTCTCTCATCTTTGTCAAGCTATTCTGTGCTTCAATCCACTTGGAATGTGTCAGTGATTGCTCTTCTTCTTTGAGGTGAAGTTTCTCCTCAAGATCTTTTGCTATCTTGTCAAGCTCAGCTACCTTCAGTTTGTGTCTCTTGATTTCATCAATGTACATTGTCTCTTTCTTCATACATTCTTCCAACTCCTCAGTCATCCTTTTGGTTTCCTTTTGTAACAATCTCTTCTCTTTCTTGAGTCCAGTGTTTTGTTCAAGGCAAGCCACTAATTCATCTTTCAATCTGTATTCAAGCTCTGTTCGTTCACTTTCATCATCTTCACTGCTGCAGGTATCAAACCCTTTTTCTACATGAGCCATAAAATTCGTTTCTTCTTCCGATTGACTGGCTGAAGTAGAGTCTGATTCTTCCTCTTTGCTTACATAGCTTCTTCTTTCACCTGGAACGAACCTTTTCTTTCTTACACCTGATTTGTTTCCTTCTCTTGGGTATCTACTCCATTTCTTCTTTTGTGACTTCTCATCTTCAACTTCTGGAGCACTATATCTCTTCTTGGGGCAGTTTACAGCAAAGTGTCCGATGTTATTGCAATTGAAACATCTCGATGGTGATTTCCCTTTTCCCTTGAATTTAGCTTTTCCAAACCTTTTAGAAAAAAGAGAAATAATCGTGTTGAGATCTTCATCCTTTTCTTCATTGTCAGTATCACTTGATTCTAGGACTTCGTCATCTTTTATCTTGAGTTGTCTCATGGCCTCAAAAGCCATCTCATCCTTGATCTTCTTCTTGAATACTGGGATCTTCCTCATTTCATATGCAATGAGAATGTTGTGTAGTTCATCAAGAGAGAGATCATCTCTGTCTTCTAATGCTGAGACTTTGGGGTCAAACCTGTCAGGAAAATTTCTCATAAGCTTTTTAACAATAGTGGAGTCCTCCAACTTTTCTCCAAAGCCCCGAATGTTACTGACAATTTCATTGACTCTTGTGAAATAATCATCAATATTTTCTTCTTCTCCCATCTTGACATCTTCAAACTTGCTTCTCCAAATCTGTAATTTGGCTTCCTTGACTTTCATGTTGCCTTCATAACTACTTTCCAATTTGTCCCAAATTTCTTTAGCATTCTTGAGTCCCATGACTTTTGTGTATACCTTTTCTGAGAGTGACATAAGAATGGCATTTTGAGCTTTACCATCAACTTCCATATTTCTTTTCTCTTCGAGTGTCATAGCAGCTTCATTAGAAAGAGGAGGGAATCCAAATAAGGCTGCATTTCTAACTTCAAGGCCGAGAGATAGAAGGTAGGGTAACATCCGATTCTTCCAGCTGTGGTAATTCTTTCCATCGAATGTAGGAACACCCCTACTATTAACAGAATTCAGATTGTCCATCTTCTCAGAAGTAGATCCTTACAGAGGCAACCTCCCTCTGATACCACTTGAAATGCCTGGATCGGTTGTGATCACTGAGAGGGGAGGGGTGAATCAGTGATAACTTTTTCTTTTTATGAATTGTTCCCTATTGATTTATCAATTCAACCTCTGCAGCTGGTTAAAGCCTAGATCTACTCTTTTAGTGGTGCAGTAATAATGAGAGCACAAAACACAGAGATTTACAAGGTTCGGTACAAAGACCTACTCCTTGCCGTGTTGGTTACACCCCCCAACACGGATTCTTCACTATGCCAAAAGATGATTACACAGTAATTGGTTATACCCCCCAATTACAAGTTGGTTAAACCCCCCAACTCCACAACATCATCTTCATCATGGCTCCACTTCACTTCTTCAAAGGTGTTGATCAAAACTTCAAGTAGCTTCAACAGTCTTCAAAAGATCTCGTTGGTCTTGCTCACCAAAAACCAATCACTTAGAATGATCAGTTCTTTTGCATTCACACACTTAGGTGTGTACTCCTCTTCTTCTTATGTGTTGTCACTCTTTTTCACTTGTGCACACATGCACAACTCATTTTGAATGTACTCAAATGGGTACAAGCCGAACCTCGGCCTCTTCTTTTCTTTGCACAGTCACAAGCCTCGGGCTCTTCACTTCACACACACTCAAGGTGTGTTCTTCTTCACTTGTCCACACACAAGGGCTAAGCCTTGGCCTTTTCTTCACATCTCACACACACAAGATATGGTATGGCCTCGGGTCTTCTTTGGTGCACACCCACTGCCCACAAAAGAGGCGCGCTAGGTGCAAGCCGCGCAAGTCCAATAAAACACAAAGTGGCGCGCAAGGTCTTTGCAAGGGGCAGCCGCGTAAGCCTTGGTGCAAAGCACCTCAACCGCGGGCGCGCAAATCTTCTTCTTGTCACGCAGATGAGTTGCGCGCAAGGGACTCCTTCGGGACCTCGGGTGGTCCCGAGAACTTCAGCCACACAAGAGGTATTTGCGCGGAGGATTCAAAACTTCGCGAGGCAGAGAGATGCGCTCACGGGACAGCAAATATCCAAAGGATCAGCAGCGAATCCAGAGGTCTCGGCCTCTCTTTATATAGGCAGAGGAATCCTCAAAACATCCGCGGGATATAAATATCGATCCACCGAGATTTCCGGTTCTTTGAAAACTTCAAACGCGGGCCGAGAATCTCGTTCTTTCTCTCTGCACAACGCGGACTTCTTCTCCTTCTCCTTTATCCACGTGCATGCATTTAAAACGCATGCAAGCCTCTGTTTAATCCAAACACATGCAAAGCATAATCCTCATGGCCTCGACAACGTTGTTTGCCTCGGCCGAATCTCCAATTCTTCTTCTCATCGCATGCATGGTCATTTTTAGGCATGAATGTGTTCAGTAGGTCCAGACGATTCCAATGGACGTCTCGGTTTCGAAAATGGTGGCTGGATGCTCGAAAATGGGTGCTCGGGAGGCCTCTGGTTCAGTGGCGTCGTGGGAGATGCCTCGGCCGAGCTCGAGGTTGAGGACGCAGCCGGGGCCGTCGGATCAGATCTTCAACGGCGTGGATTAGATCGTGACGCCGCGGATCAGATGTGCGGCGCAGATCAAGAGCGCGATGAGACGGACGGCGGAGATTTGCTCCCGGGATTTTTTGCGCGTCCCACATCGAATCCTCCAGCGGTTTTCACGCGGCTTATTACTCAGCCGCTCCCTTCAACTCGCCAGTTGAATCCTCTCCCCTCCCGGTGCCGCCCCGCACCGGGTTCTCTCTGCGGGCGCGCTCTGCGCCCACTATGGTCCTCACGGGCGCGCTTCAAGCTCCCACTATGCTCCCTGCGCTCCTCCGGGCGTGCCCCAGGCGCTCATGCAGGGGTGTCCTTGGGTGCGCCCTGCCGCCCTGGCTCGCCCCACGGGGTTCCCCCGGGCGTGGTGCCCTAGTGCCCATGCCTTGGGGTTGAACCCCCCAAGGTGCCTTGGCTGGCCAATTTTTTGGCAAAGGGACAGAATAGGACTTTGTGAAATACAAAGTTCTTCTCCATATAAAACATGCCAAATGCCTCCTTCTTCTAAGCCATTCTTCCTCCTCTTTATTTCTTCTTCTTCATTAGAATTCATCATCCTTCTCTACTTCTTAAGAATTCCTTAATCCTCCTTAACATATAATCTTCACTTAGGATATGGAATTCAAAAGGTTTCTTCATCTTCAACCGAGCTCCTGAATCAAATATTTCTTCAATAAACTTCATTGATCTAATCAGAGATCAATTGGAACATATTCTGATTCACATGCACTAAGTGATAGTGCATGGACTTCTTTAGCTCACTTCATCCACTTAGAAGTTGTGGATGGCTCTCTTCAACTCCTCATGCATTGTGAAGACAATACATGGTCTTCAATCAATGTTGTGACTTTGTATCCAATTGATACAAGTTCTATGAACTTAAAGATCAGTTCAACAATCGTCAGATGTAATGCTTCTGAAATCATCAATCTTCAAGATGTACTTCATCAGATGGCACACCATGACAAGTTATTGAAAACAAATGCAATTACTTCACTTGGGCACAACAATTGGGTATGATGATTTCTCCAAGTATCTCTAGTTACATCCCCCTAAAACTGGTAGTTGATTCACCGTTTTTACTAGTCCTACTAAAAAAATATTTTCTATTTGATGGTGGATCCTGATTAAATTTTAAAAATTATTAATCGCATGAAATTATCTATTTTTTAGTCAATATATATATATATATATTTATTTATTTATGTATATGTATATATATAATTTGAAATAGTATACACACAACAAGCACCAGAGGAGTAATTCTAATTTATCTTATGTCATGATCATTTTCAGACATTCTCTCATTCACATCTCCTCAATATTTTTAATTTATTATTTTAGTAATTATATATAACTTTAATTAAAAATTTAGTACAAAAGGAATAATATATTCAGTTTATATTAATTAACATTCCAAACAAGGGTATGATATAGTCTCCCTCTTGTATGTTCAGTTTAATCGAGTTCAATTCATGTTAGGTAGATTCAATTTGGATTATTTCAAGATGTTTCATTTATCATTGATTTCAACTTGTTTTTTTATAGGTTAGTAATATTTAATATAATTTGGTTAATTTATGTTAGTTTTAGTTTATTTGAGTTACAAGTCCTTTTTTAAAATTGTTTTTTAGTTTATTTGGTTATTTGGTATTATAATTTGGTTCACTGTAGGTTAGGTCATTTGATTTATTTTTGGGTTGGGTAATTTTGTAATTTTTGAGTCATTTCATTGTTTCATTTTTTAGGTTAGGTGTTTTAGATTATTTCGTCAATTGGACATTTTATTAGATGATTTGGTTCATGTTGGGTGAGTTCATTTTTTATTTAGGTTAGGTCATTTGATTAATTTTTAGGCTAATTCATTTTTGAGTTAGGTCAATTGGTTTATTTTATTGTAGTTTATTTACTTCATTTAGGGTTAGGCTATTTGGTTCATTTTTGGTTCATTCTGTCTTTGAGTTATTCTTTTTTGGTTTATTTGGGGTTAGGTTATTTGATCATTTTAGGGTTATGTCATTTTTATGTTATATAATTTAATCCATTTTTTATTAAGTCGTTTTTTCTTTTAGGTTAGGTAATTCAGTCCATTTTGGGTTATGACATTTGTTAATTTTATGTTGGGTAATTTGGTTCATTTTTGGTTAGGTCATTTGGTTCATTTTGGTTTAGGTTATTTGGTTCATTTTGGGTTAGGTTATTTAGTTCATTTTTGGTTAGGTTATTTTAATTCGTCTTTATTAGGTCATTTAGTTCATTATTTTGGTTAAAACATTTTTGAGTTAGGTTAATTGTTCATTTTGGGATAGTTAATTTCATTCATTTTTGGATACATCATTTATGTGTTTTATCCTTTGGTTTATTTTGGGTTATATCATTTTGTTCATTTTTTTGTTTTTTCATTTTTTGGTTAATACTATTTATTTATTTTTTGTTATGTAATTTTTTTCATTTTAGGTTAGGTGATTTGGATTTTTTTGGGTTAGGTTATGTCGTTAATTTTGGGTTAGGTCATTTCGTCATTTTTTATTATATTGGTTCATTTCTGGTTAGGTTTTTTAGTTTTTTAGGATAGGTTATTTTGTTTATTTTGAGTTAGGTTATTTGTTAATTTTTTTATTTTCTCATTTTTTTCCTTTTGGGATAGGTTATTTGGTTGAAATAGTTTTCTTTAATGAACATTTATTGACTTCATCCCTTGAGGTATTATTCATTCATCAAAGTATGTGATCAAGGATAAATGGTTTAAATTAACATATCATTGAGGAGTTGAACTAAATTCTAACTTTCTTGAATTTGTGGATTTCAGTAGAACATGAAGTATGTTTAGAGTATTAATTTTAACACATCATTGGGGGGAAATATGACTTCATAAAAGATATAAATTATGGATTAATGGGGGAATTTTCAGCAATCTATTCAAAGGATTATTGGGAAACAACCATAGATTTCAACATGAAAAGCTAGAAATTCTAAAATAATAATTGATAGGATGAGTCTTATAATTGGATCAAAATGTGTTATTTTTATTGGATTCCCACATAAAATATAAAATGAAGATAAAATTTATGTGAATAATATGAAATATATATCCTCGAATGAGTAAGATATATAATAAACAATAGTATTTCAAGAGTTCAAAAAAAAGGTTCACAAAATACTATACCAAGGATGAAATCATAAATCAGGCCAATAAAAATTGTGTATAATACTTCGACAACTAGCTATATAGAGAAAATATTGAAGATGGAAGTTGATATAATGAGACGAAAAAAAACACAAGTGAACCATTGTAATCAATTTAAAAGTAAATTTTATTTACTTCATATGTAAACTACTTTTACAGTATACATGTAAACATTAAAAAAAATTAAATGTAATATGATTATATAGTATATATGTAAACTATTTTATAAAATTAGGTTACAGTTTACAAAAAGAAACTAAAATATATCAATTTCAAAAGAATCATCTTGAATGACTCAAGTTGTTCTAAACTGAATAAAATGAGAACACATGTAGTTCCTTATATATATTACCCACAACTACATAAGTTTCATAATACAATTTTACAGTTGTAATATTTAAGTAATCAGACATATAAATTTAACCCAGACCAATGGGTGAAGCCAAGTTATCAATTTAAGCCACATCATCATCCAAAATATGACTTGGGTTTACATTGATAAAGACATCGAATGGTTCTAGATGATATTTCACATAGATCATGTGTTTCCCCATTGATGGAAAAAATATGGATCATCGGTACTCAAGAATCAATTCAAGTTAACAAATCTAAATCCACAGTTATCAATAAACTTGATTTATCACATTATTAAATCAAACAACTGTCATTTCCTCATAGAAAATCTACTATGGGATTAGTAATCCAATATTAATATTTTATCAAGAATTCTATAACAAGTATCATTATCATATCGAGTCCTCCTATTCAATGAACTATTAGAATGTTCTACTAATATAGTTAACTTATAACCATCATGTTATGTTATCATTTTCACTGCTCGATCGGTAAAAATAATTTCTTACCCATTGATCACAAGTTATTTACATTCATGAACCAAAACAATTGGAGTAAATCCAATGCTCTTATTTATTGAAAGTTACAGTCAAAACTAATCTAAATTCCTGAAATATATAATAATATTAAAATTAAATGAATTTCTTTTTTTAATTTAATTAAATTGATTTTCTTACTTTTGATTTCAACCAGGAATGAAAGTCTTTGATATGAAAATCCTCTATCCCTAACAAAGGAAAAAAATGATGAATTCTATATATAAAATGATTATGATCCCAATATAAAAAGATAAAAAAAAGTTTAAAATATATTTGAAACTATTTCTTATGAGATAACATATTAATTTTTAAAATAATTTATGGATTCATCCAAAAAAATCACAGTTAAATAAGATCATGTGATGTTCCAACCCTAACTATTCAATGCTCAATGTAGCCAATATATGTGATCTAGTAATTACCCTTATTTTATGATGTGATGAAAAATTTATTCAATTTCATAATATATATCATCTCCATTTTCCATTATCGGAATACTTATGGTACTCACATAAACCAAATACATTGAACTAAAATCCATACATTCTTGAGTCAAGTAACCTTTCACCATGAAAATTTTCAGACTATTCCTATTCCAGATTTAATAATTCATTGTGAATATATTTATTTCAGTTATATATATCAAATGAAAATCAATGATACCCTAATAAGTATTTCAATTGAAAATGGATATTTAGATATAGTATGAAAATTAAAAAACATGGTGGTAAAATTTTCTCAAACTCTCACAAATTAATGATGCCTCTTAGTGTATTTTATTTAAAAAATACTAGGGAAGCTTTTTGGCATAAATATCTCTATAAAAGTGGAACAATATAACAAAATTAATTATTACATTATTGAAAATTAATTTTTGGGTTTCAGTTGGAACAAATTCATGAAGATGGATGATATAATCAGGATTTTTCATAGATTTTAGTTTCAACTCTCCTCTACTGAACAATTTGGATAAGTCTTTTAAATATCCATGAGGAACCCATGTAGTATATAATACTTATAGAAATTGATAATTCTCTAAAGGTTTCATTACATAATAATTTTAGGTAACTTTCTAGCAATTTTAATCAATAAAATACAATATAGTTCTGGTCCGATACCCCAATCCATCAAGTCATTCCAAGATAATAAATCACCTTTGGTTTTCTCTATTACTTTTAGAAGAATGGAAAAAAAATTATTGATATTTATCTCAATTTTTGTTACATCTAATTAATGATGTAACAAATTGGATAACCAAGAGTTAATTTTAAATAATATACATTTATTTATCTAATTATGATTGGATTTTGTGGAAACGTACTTCATCTTTCTTTATTTCATCTCACACATCCCAAATGAAAAAATAACATCATGTGATTCATTAATAATTTTATTTTTAGACATACAATGAGTTGGATTCATTATTTTAAAGTTATTTTCAACCATTAGATGATTATTATTGTATAGATTATCATATGGTGAGAATTATTTTTTCCCCATGAAATTAAATATATAATGATATATAAGTCTTTTGATTCACGTATTTTATCAAAAAACATATATTTTGATGGTATGTTTTATTGACTATTATATTTTTACATGTTTTGGTTTTGTGGACTAAGGAAAATTCTAAAAAAAGGTATGAAGATTATGTGAGAATTTCATGAAAGATCATGTGGAGTGAAAATTTATCAAAGGATCATGGGGATCATGAAATTATTAGTGTATCATATAGAGTGTGTATATCTGGCCAAGGTGGACATGTATCACTTGCGATCATGAGAGATGAAGGTGATCATTCTATCACATCACATAATTCATGTGAGTATAATAAGATCTCATGTTGAGATTGTGTGAATAAATTCAAGATTCCAGAAGTTTGTTAATGGATCTCGTGATGAAATCATATGAAGAAATTAAAGATGGCACATGATGGTTTATGGATACCATGAATATATCTTCAAATGTTCTTTAATACACTACATTATAATAAAGTGATATCGGTCAAATATAATAAGAAGAACATGAAAAAATATAGGCTATAAATAGTAGAGATATTTCACGGCCATTTGAAGTCATGTGACTACATGATTTTCATTAAATCATTTGATGAGATTATATGAAGCGTTAGAAGAAAAGTTCATGAAATACATGATTTTATTTGGATATCATGATGTGATCACATGAAGTTTGTATAATTTTATTTATATCTCGTGATGGGATCAGGTGAAGTTATAGAAGAAAATATCACTAAACACCATATAATTGTCTTTGGATCTCATGACAGGATCATTCGATGTTCATGAAGATGATTGCTGACTCAGTGGAATAATCTACTAACTATGATTTATATATTTAAGGCATTGGATTTTACCTATAAATACCCATAAATTTTCCTTAATATGTAAAAACTTTTACCTAAGTGGTTTGATTTGAAGAAAATTATTTCATATAAGCTGATTATGGAATTTTTTTGGAGTCACACAACCCACATAAATAGAACATGGTCTCATGAAGGGATCAGGGGAAGGGGTTTTATTATGGTATCTTGTTAAGGGATGAATGTTCTAGTTGTTATAACTCATATTTAGAACCAAAAAATACACATGATTTATATAAGTAGAACAAAGTCTCGAGTTTGGGTAATGTGATCATCATGATCATAAGAAAGACTTTCCAAGGGGTCTCTTGATGGGGTCTTGTGACGGAGTTATACACTCTAGGAGGTCTCACAAAATGGTGTTTTCAATCTATTTTATAAAAGAAGAGAATAAATAAAGACACAATGTTTTATCAACATATATGTAATTGTTATAAGATTCTACAATAGTATAAGTTATTTCACATTACAATAGTGAGAGAGTAATGACCATTTGAATTATGAATGGTTGTAAACTAGGGGGCCCTGAGTCAACTCCAAAACATGTAGTAACAATTAGATTTAGTGGATTTGGTATATTTTCACTTTTATGTTTTATTCTCTTTAGACGTATCCCATTAAGGGTGAACCATGTAAAATTTGTGTGATATGTTCATGTTTTAATTTCCTTTTATTCAATGACATGAGATTGAGAGTGAAGATTATTTTTTTATAATGATGAAAAATTGTTTGGAGATATAGTTGTTTTATTCTATCATATCCTAATTCACCCCAATCTCATTTATATAACCCAGTTGGGATAACAATTGGTTTCAAAGTAAAAAATTAAGATCATATATTCTCTCTCAGTATAAGAAATTGAAGTTATTAAACACAACTGGATTCCAATATTTGATGGGAACTAGTTTCAACTATGTAAAAATTAGATGATACACTACTTTTGATCATTAGGTATGGATGTGTTTATAGTTTAAATGCATTTTATTTTATAAAGTATTGAAAATTGACCTTTATTTGACGAATACTAAGGAGAACCAGATACCAATTACGGATGTAATTAATGCCTTAGGGGGGTCTTTATCCAAAAAAATCTACACAAATGGGATTTCATGAAAAGAATCATATACCACATGGGAAAACAATTATTAATATATATAAAGGAAATTCAAAATTATGTAAAGATAAATTATATGTTATGTGGAATAAATATGAAGAATTTAGAATGTACCTGAATTAGTCGTTATATGAATTATTTAATATGGTGAATGTTGTCATGAAATACATTCAAGTTATCGGGGAAATTCTCGATGATATTAAGATCCATAATTGAATCTTGAGAATATTTCCACCTCAGTTCCATCCATTTTTTTTGTACTAGATGGTAAATATCTGAAGGAGTTGGAATTAGATAGGATAAACCATTATCTAATCACATATAAGATAATAAGTGATGATAAAGAGTCTAGGTAAAAAGGTAATGTCAAATTAATTTGAATTCAAGTACATGAATAAGCTCACTATAAAAAATGGGTAGGAATATGACATTGTGGACAGGGTTAATTCATTTATTTCCTCCAGTCTATAAAGGGTAAAAAGGAAGTTCTAAAGGTAAAATTATTCTTAAATACTTTTATTGTGGAAATGTTGGAAATACTGAAGTAAACCATCCCAATAAATTTCAATATGATGATGATGATAATGATGATGATGAAACTGTCATGAAGAACTATTCAGCTAGTGTGAATGCTATGAAAAATAATAAGTGATATTTCATCATATTGAGTTAGATTCTTCCAAAAGAAATTAATTTTTAGAAGAATATGAGTTGGAAGATATGGAACATTGCAAGGGTCATGGGGAAAATGATATAGTGGTAGATGTCAAAAATTCCCACGCAAGGGAAAAATGAAATAATAATAAAGGAGAAGTCTAAGGTATAGTTTAACTCAAGGGTGAATTAGAATCTGATATTGAGTTGATATATGTTTTCAGAGAAAAAAATAAAGATAATATGGTGTTTCATGATGATAAAATCTATATGATTTAGTAGGAATAAGATAAGTCTAAGATGAAGGCTAAATTTGAAATTCTTAGAACATAAAATCTAGATTACTCAATGAAATTCATTCAGTTCAAGATCAAAGATGAATAACCAAACAAGGATATTGATTACTTGATGAACGTAGAAAAATAGCATGTCAAATGTATTGATAAACATGATGAGGATGTTTTTTTCCTTTGAATAAAGGTAAAAAATCACGATAAACTCAAGAATATCAATATAGTATTGGGAAATTTGGTTTCACAAGTGATATAAAATGTGCAATTTTTGTTTAGAACTCTATAAAATCAATAAAAGGATTGTTCCAAGAAGAAAATGACAAATCAAAATAAAATATCTAGCAATGTAATTCATCACAAATAGAAATAATTAATATTTATATCAGAAAAAATCTCTTACTTCAAGGTTGAGGATTGATTTGGGTATGAATGATAATTATAAGATTTATAAGTACAATATGTGGTGTAGAAATGATACACAAGAGTACACCTTGAATCAAGTGTTGTTTCTAGGGAATTTTAAAAATTAATATTCTATAGACTAGAGGTATCAACATGAATAATAGAAACAATATAACCCAAAAAGAGTTTATTATTCTAGCAATTCCTTTTATGGTCGTTGTTTTAGTTTAGAGGATTTAAATTCATGAACAGATATATCTCAACAACAATATAGGGAAATTGACTAAATGTAACTCCAAGTGGTTGAATGAATCAACTCAAGGTATCATTGAACAAGAAAAAAAATTCCTTTTTGAAAGATGATGTTGGACCATTATACACTATGTATGATAAATAATATAATTCAGTATTATTTACAATGTTAAAGACATAGATTATAAATAAAATATCATAGTAGGAAGTGGTTGAATTGGTTTTTTAAAAGAATGGTTCAAACTAAAATATGGATCATTGATATTGGATTCACTTACCATATGATAATAAATAAGAATACAGTTAATTTAATTTGGAAGGATATTGAAGATGTTTTAATTTTTGAAAATGATTATGTACTAAATATTATTATAATGAGAACGCCATGTTTTGGGAGAAACACAAGAGGCATGAAAATTTATTGGTTGTTGAAGTTATTATTCAAAAATAACTAAGTTTCAGTCAATTTTGTGACTATGTAAATTATCTTAGATTTACCAAGAATTTGTGTATCATCAAGGGAAAATATGGTGTAGTTTTATTTTTTCAAAGAATGTGAAATAAAGGGAATAACTATCTTGTTAGCACAGAAAAAAACATGTTCTTTCTATAAAAGGAAGAATATAATAGATTGTGGTATATATTTCCTCGTAATATTGGCCAAAGATACTTGGAAGATTTTTTGATATGATATGATTTTAAAGACCTCCGTAAGTTATCAAATGATCATACTAATTCATGTGATTTTTTCCAACAAGGTAACATTACTCGGAATACATATTAGGTGAATGATCAAATGTCAACAAGAGTGATTGAACTTATACATATTGATGTTTATAGACATATTTCACAAATATATATTAATGTTAAGAGATATTATTTCCTTTTTATATATTATTTTAGATTACTGTAATGATTTTCTGTTATCACCCACAAGAATGAGGTATTCAGTTTCTTAACACATTATCATAGGAAATTTGAAAATATTATAGGTCAAAAAATATGAAACACCTAAACTAAAAATTGAGCATAGTTAAAAAATATCCAAATGGAGTATTATATAAGGAAACATGGACAAGGATATCAAGTTTCAATAGTAAAAAATCCACTGAAAAATGGATTGGTTGAGAGAAGAAAATTTATTATCAAAAACATATCCAAATGTAATGATTATTAATAAAAATATTCCAAACAATTATTGTAAGAACGTAGTGTTTACATAATCATTAATATCTAACTGAGGATTATTGTGTCCAAAGGAATGGAAGAGTCCATATACGATGTGGTACGGAAATAAGATTGTATTGAAGTACTTGATTCTTCATAAGTAAGTGTTTTATTATTAATTAAGAGAAAACTAGGTAGTTTGAATAATATAGAGAGGAAGGTATATTTCTTGGGTACTAAGGAAAAATAACTGCATATAAATTATCCATTAAGAAGTTGGGAAATATTAGAGAGAGTAATGATGTTATTGTGGTTTAAAATGAGTATAATCTTAATAAAATAAAAGAACAGTCTCTAGATGTTAGTTATGAAGAGATGAGAGGCTTAAGGGGAATGAAATTACCAAAGGAATATTTAGAAGTATATTTAGATGATGATAAGTATTAACATAGACCTCTATGAATATAGAAACTAAAGAGACTACAATAAATTGATAGCAAAAACATAATCGGTGATCTGGAAACACTAGTGTAGACAAGGAGGATTAATAATATATTTCAAACATATTTTCTATCATAAAAAATCGAAAGGGTTTTAAACAATCTACAAGAGATGATAATTGAGTTAAGGAAATGAACTAAGAGGTTAAAAAAATCTAAAAGAATCAAAAAGGGGTTATTATTTCGAGGTTGATAGATAAGAAATTCATCAGTGAAAAATGTGTACAATAAATAAATATGAATAAAGTTAGTACTATAATTCAAAAAAAAAATAGTGCCTTTTGTGCAAGGGACACTTCAAATTTAGGGTATTAATGTTGATGAAACCTTTTCATGTATTTCATGGCTAGAGACAATTCGATTATTCTTATCCACAATAGTATAAAGAAAATTCATTGTTTTATAGGTGGAAATAAATTAATTATTTTTGAATGGGGTTCTTGAAGAATAATTTTATATTTATCATCTACATGGGTTTCTCATTTATAAATATGAGAACATTTTTTTTGTTAAAGAAGTCTCTATACTGGTTGAAGTAGGAACCAAGAGCATGATATTCATGAGTTTATTAGTATTTTAAGAATCTATATTTCCATTGAGGTAGAGTTTATTATAATTTCTATATCAATAATAAGAGTAATTTAAGAATAATTTTTATGGTATATAAAGATGGAATAATCATTGGGGGATTGAATAAATCATAGTGAAAACAGTTTGCAAAATTCATAAAATGAGAGTTTGAAATTTCAATGATTGGAAAGATAACTATTTTTATTATTATCCAGGTAATGCAACGAATACAAGGAACATTTCTTTCTTAATTAAAATATTCCAAGAAAATTATAAGAAGATTTGGAATAGAAAATTACAAATAAATGACAACATTGTTTGCTATATGAATGAAATATTTAAGGTTTGATTGGGGAAAAGTAGTTAATATCATAGATTATGAATAGATATTTGAAAGTTGGTTACACTTAATAGCAACATTACTTAATATTTTTAATTCCACGTGGTAGGAGGAATAATATCAATTTAATCCCAAATAAATCTACTTACAAATGTAGATTTTGATGGCTCAACTGATGATTGAATGTCAATATAATGTTGTGAATTATAACATAGCAGACTATGTATTTATTGGATATGTAAAAAACAAGCATTCATTTATGTGAGAACCACAAAATATGAATGTAATGAATCTACACATGATTTCATGAAATTACTATGGATGAATTAATAACTTTAAGATATGGGAGTTGATGTTATGTCTCTGATGAGAATTTATTATGATAATTCAATTGATATAAATACTTAAAAAAGTAGGTTTATTACTAACTGGTAAATAAAATTGAAATAAATTATCACATTATTAAGTATAAGGTATAAAATTATCTTGTGAGGCTAGAGTATGTTACTAAGTAACTATAGGTTGTAGTCATCCTGAGGAAGGCCTTGCCTAAAAAATCATTTGAGCATCATCGACTGGATCTTAGAGTTCAGTCAACTTCCCACACTTGAAATGTGAAAATGTACCCCCCCCCTCCATGTGGTATGGTATTTTTTCCTCTATGTGATGATATATGTTCTTTACCATGCTGCATACCAAATTATAGTGACATTTGGGTTCATTTAAATAGGAGGAGAAAATTTCTGGATCAAGAATGGTAGAAAAAGCAGATAGGGTGATTAGAAAAATAGAGTTTATAATATAGTGATGTTAATGTTTGTATATTAGTAAAGAATAATCATAAATATGATTTTTAATTTCATGATTCTAGTAGTTTACTTGTGTGGTCTATGTAGTGATCTTGTAGGATATTCACATTTTATCTATTGTTGTTGAGAAGCTTTCTAAAGGAGGGATCGAGAATGATGTGATTCAAGGATGAAAGTTGTGTGATACTATTTTTTCTCACACCGATATTGAATTGCATGGGATTATAGTATGTTTTTAAGAAGTATGTGATCACAATTTGGGGTTATATAAGGTAAATGGTTTTTCATGTGTATGACCCGTCAACAAGTTGGTTCTTGAACTTTTGAAGAGTTGTTAACAAACACAAAGTTATATAATGTTTGAAAAATTATCACTTTATGGTGTTTTTGGGTTGATTCTATTTTTTTGAAAAGTTTTGACATTTTTGACTAAGCATGATTGTCAAATGAGGCATGAATATTTGGAGTGAAGGTCCTATAGGATCGTGTAGAGCATCAATGTCCCAAAGGATTACATGGAGAATGGAAATCTTAAATGATCACATGATGTGTGTTTGTCTGGAAAAGATGGACATGTATCTATTTTGATCTTGAGATATGAATGATATCATGTGATTTTATTATGTGTAATAGGATATCACATTGAAAACATGGGATGATCTTGAAAGAACTAAATTATATTCATGGGACCCGTGATGAGATCATGTGAAGCACATAAAGATACCACATGATTGTCTTGGGATATTGGGAAGATATCATGCAATGTTCTTGATGAAATATCCTAACTATAAAGTGATATGAAAATTTATCACATAAATTTCATAAATTATGAGAGGTTTGAAATGATGGTGATATCTAATGGTCATTCAAAATCAAGTGACTCTATGACTGTCATTAGATCATATGATGATATCATATGAAGCACATGAAGACAATATCATTGACCACGTGATTTTATTTGGATTTCATGGTGTGATCCCAAAAAGTTAATGTTATTATATTTAGATATCAGGATTGTATCACATGATGTTCTTAAATACAATGTCGGTGAGAACCACATGATTGTCTATGGATCTTCTTAGGGTATCATGCGAAGTGTGTATGACTGATTGTTGAGAAAATGGAACAGATGGCTAACCATAATTTATAGAGTCGTGCTGGTTGATTTTTTCCTATAAATACCCAATAACCTTTCCTTAAGAATTAGAGATGTTTTTTATGTGAACCGGTGTTATGTGAACCTTGTAAACAGAATAAGGATTCACGAAGGGATATTACAAAGGGGTATATCCAAGGTATCTTATGAAAGGAGTTATGCGATAGGTGTTTATAATAATTGAATGATCCAGAAATGTCACATGATCCATGTAATTATAATAGAGTCTCGTACTAGAGTCACATGATCTATGTAATCAAAATAGAAACTTGCTAAAGGGTCTCATGAAGGGGTTTTTTTGAAGGTGTCTTGCACAGGGGTTACACGTTCCAAGAAGAAAATTATTTGGAAAGTTTGGATTTCATATCATTGAGTAAAAAGGTGAATAGAGACACAAAAAAGTGTGAATCAACTCCAAACTGATTTTCAGAATATTCTACTAGAGGAGGAGTTCATTAAATTCTTCATAGAGAGAGAAAGAGCAATGATCCTTCCAAATTTGAATGGATGTAAACAAATAGAGACTATGAGTTTTCATTGAACCTTGTAATTTCAGTGTGATTTAGTGTCTTTGGTGCATTGGAACATTTCCATTATATGATTCATAGACATCGACTTGTGATTGTGAACCAAGTAAAATTTATGTATCTTGTTTATGTTTTCATTTCCATTTATTCCTTACTTTTATAATGGCAGAGAAGAATGTTGTGTATAAAGAGAAAAGAAGATCTGAAGAGTCATTTATTTTAATAAATATTACCCTAACCCCCCGAGGTTATATAACCCAGTTGAGAAAACATATTCTTTATGAAAATGTGACATGATTGTTTTCCCTTCATGCGGCATCTATACATCATTTCATAATTAGGAAAATAATTTATCATCCACATAATCATAACTAACATATGAAATGTGTCTTTCAAAGAAGCATCATATGCATGTAAACCCACATTTCAAAGTCTCTTCAACTCATTTATTAGATGTTTAATGTAAAAATATATTTCATTTCCAGAATCAAATGTTATAAATATGAGTATCCTCAAGAAAGTGAATGATTTTTTCAAACATATCCATTGAGTAAGGTTATAAATTTGAATTAAAACAAGTAATAAAAATTAAATATCTAACCAAACAGATTAAAATAATCACATTATTTACACAACATGACATTACACACCTAAATTGAAAAATAATAGTATCATGCATAAGATGTAATCAAATCTAATCCATCTATAGGATGAACCAACACATCATTATCCTTAATTCTATTGGTGTTATTCTATTCTATATTTGATGAGATTTCATCAGAATTAGAAATTTTTTGAAGCTATGGAATGAACAAAAAGTGAAATATACTTTATATAGCACATGGTATGGTGATCCATCTACATTTTTCTTCCATTAAGATGTACCAAATTATTTATTATAATTTAGGCCCATGACTTCCTCCGAGAATAAGAAATAATTTTTCCTACATATAAGTTTTTTTATAAAACATACTATCTGATCAATTAAATTTAATTACATATAATGATTTGAGGGTATATTTACATCATCAATAAGTAATACAATTATAAAGGTTATTATTTAATCAATAAAAATATTATAAATTCTATACAAGGGATTACCAAGATACGACTACATCAAAAGTTACATCTGTTTCATTAAACTACATTACTGATATAGAGGAGTGCTGGAATCATCCATCAATTTTTATCCCTATAAACATTATCATTTTCATTAGTTGAATCAAGTATACTCATATAATTATTTTCTTACATTTAAATACATTCTTTCTTAAGAGGATGAATTAATAGAAACTGATCAAATTCCAAGATTCTCTATTCCATACCTATTTTTTTGACCACAAACAGTCTGTGATTTAATTTTCTCTTTACCATGATATCATACATAATTGTTTACTTAAATTTTAATATTTTATAACTAACTTCTTTATGACTTAACCAACATTTGCCTGTATAATTATGGCAAGGTTATTCTATAAGATCTCTATCTGAAGAATTGTTAAAAGAAAAATATAAAAAACAATTCAATATCTTTTGATAATCAACTGATATATATTCAGGATCATACACCTAAAAAATATTAAAATTATTACAAAATATGTTTTTTATATAGTGAAATCTATTATTCATACTGTAAAATTAATTTTTTTTATCATTTTCATGTATATCCAAAACATTATCTGATAGAATAAATATAAATTATAAGTTTTTATATTTGGAATATTATAGTCCTCAAATATATTGGAATATAAAAAAATACCATGACATGATTAATTGAGTGATATTTAAAAATAAAAATAAAAATAAATATTAAAAGGTATTCTTGCAAAGTAAAATTCACATTTACTTCCCATGTGATTGATGAACAAAAATCTATCACAAAACATATATCAATCCTTATGATGTTATTCACCTAATTATAATATATTCAATAAACTCTATAATATCTCCCATCCCCCCATTTTTCAACGAAATCACCATGTAAAGTGGATGAGAAGCTTTACTACAAGTTAATCAAGGATCTCCCAAGTAGTAGGTCTGAAATTCTATAAATCTAGACCCAATTATATTTCCCTAACTAAAATAAGTATATAGAATCAAAAATAAAAAAGTTGTTCTAAACAGTTAAAGGCTAGGTAGTAAATTTCTTTCACATTATAACATTCATTAAAATTAACTAATAATTCTCATAAATAATAAACTCTTTATAAATTAAAAATTACACATTTAACACAAAATATAAAAATGGTGAAATATTATGTTAAATAATATATGGAGGGATTCAATATTCCATTAAATATTACAAAATACCATTTTAAATTATTTTCATAAAATATATATTATCGGTATATCATACTATATTATATAAGTAAAGGTCATGTGTATATAATCATATCTTGATATTCAGGTGTGACCACAATCTATGGAAGAAACAATACAGACTATTTTTTAACATCAAAACATATTATCAATTGAAGTAAAGGGAAGTTAATAGATTCAAATTTTACCACTAACACTTTTATAAAAAAACACATATCAAACATCACATGATGTTATCATCAGGTATTAGTAAATTATTATCATTCTTAATCACTATCACAATTCATTTATTTTGAACCACATGAAGAGGTTTTACATTAATATTTCATACCTTGAGGTTATTTAAAAATTATTTTAATCCATGAAATATGATTACCAAACTATTTAGTGTTTTGAAATAATTTATTATATTTAAAATATACATGCTTTTTCACTTATCCAAAAAAATACCCCAATAACAGAACTTCCATATTTATGAACTTTAGGAATAATTATATGATATTTTTGTTCAGAATAGAGTACACAAGAGGGGGTGAATTGGGTATCAATAAAAAATTTTGTGTAATTTTTTTTCATAAAAGGTCCCCTAATAAAAATAAATACATCCCAGTTAATCAAAGTAACACAGTTATGAGTGTTTGACTGTTTAAATAATATCTTAGAAGATTGATTAATTATCAGTAATCTTAATATCAGTTATTAATATTACTTTTGATGCTATTCTAGTAAGAAAAAACAATTATAAATTCGTAACAAGATTCACTGTCAATGTAAATCTCGTGATTTCAAAATTATGCAGTAAAATAGAGAAAACTAAATTAATCAATACAGTGGATATAAAACAAGTGTTTCACTCTCAAACCAAGACTTAATCCACCCCACTTAGTGATAACCTACAAACAAGAAGTTTATATTAATAATTTTTATCCCCAACTTGGATCAGGGTAAACAATAGTGAACAGGAATTTCCAATTCACACAACCTCTTCGACAGTTCTTCATGGGTATGAACTACCTGGTCACACAGGAATCTCTTCCACACTTATTTTTGGGAGTAAAAAAGTTTAAAAAGATATGATAGGAAGTATATCTTGTATTGTTCAGTATAGTGCAAGAGACAGTGTGTGTTATTATACAGACACACACACTGCTTGAAAGCTAAAAAACAATATACAATAGCATAGAGATGATGAGATAATTTTAGAAGTGCTATGAGTGTTATTATTTAGAGCTCTAGACTTCTAGGATGAAGTAGATATAAGAATTGAGTCCTCTTTAAAAAAATCTATCACAAGTTTTGTGCTCTGGTTTTCAGTTAGATCTGGCTGGTGTTCATTGTGGAGTTGGTATTGTGAAGATATTCTTGACTCTATTCAATGGTATCCAATCTTTTGGATTTTTTAATGCTTTGTATGTTCTTTAAATTCATTTAGTTGCATGTGTCGGTTCATGCTTCTTTACTATATCACACCGCTTTGTGTTTGGGTCACATTTTTCTTTTTATTCTAGGATTGCATGAGTTGGATCCAAAAGGATGCATGTGTTCTGCACCTCATACATCGTACTGTCTGGTGACATGTCTACAAATAAACATTAATTATAACAGTGCATTTAAAATATTCAAAAATGACCATTAGAAAATAAATCGATAATGACAAAGAAGATTAAAGAATGGTGTCAAAATCTATCTGGAAATGTTTTCACATGAAAACAGTGTCTCCCTAAAATGGGGTCTCACCAAGGAACCGGTGTCATAGACGTGAAAAAATCTGAAACTGGTTTTGGTGTCTAGTCACGGTGTTTGGGACATGGTATCTGGTCACGATGTCTGGGTCACGATGTCCGGTCACCGTGTCTAGGTCACGATGTCTAGTCACGGTGCCTGTGTCACGGTGTTGGGACGTGGTGTCTGGGTCACAGTGTCTTGTCATAGTATCTGTTTCATGGTTTCTAGGTCACGGTGGCTAGGTCACAGTGTCTAGTTCTTGGTGTCTAGGTCATGGTGTGGGGTTCATTTACCAAAAAAACAGAACCAGTGGCAAACTCATAGTTTCTCAGACTAGTCCAAATATCTGTATACAGACTTAAGTAGTGATATTCAAAGAATTATACTTAATTGTTTATAAATTAAATCCATTATAAAACAAATTAAAAATATAGTTTATAATAATCTAACATAGCATTGAATATATTTGATAGGTTTATTTAAATCATAAAGAAACCAACCATTTGTACACATGATTTGAGATAGATTAAACAGTATTAACAAGCTTTATAGAATTTTAAGGATTTGTAATTATTAAAACATGATTAACACAAGAGGAGTCCAATAACCACTCCCTTTTTTATGATTGAAAATAATGTGAGTGAGATATATGTTCTTAGTGAATGTGTCTCTCCCTTAGTGTGCATGTCTATCCCTATTTTGGTATTATCAAAAAGTATACAAAATTAAATAATAGAAGAGACAATAAATTTTCACAGTTCATTAGATGGAAAATGATTTGACATTACAAAGAGTAAAGAACAACAAATAAAAAAAATATCACAATCAAGAGATATTGTTAACTGGTCTTTAGTAATGTTTGTCTTCTATTTTTCCTTGGCAGCAGCATCACTAGAATCCATAGGAGTAGAGGTAGAAGTTGAAGAAGGAAGTGAACCAACTGACAAAGAAGGTAGAGGGAGACCTTCAAAAATAGAGGCTTCTAAGGTATTTGTAGTGGAATATAGAAGAAATTGGTGGTCAAGGATCATAGGTCTGATCTGAATCGGAGCCTGAGATATAGATATAGTAGTAGAGGCAAAGGTAGGGAATGAGGCAGGAGGCAAACCAAGTCGCAAGGGTGCATCTGCAGGAGCCACAAAAGCATTTATATGCACATGAAGATAAGGCCTCAAAATATTGATTAATTTATCAATAATCTCACCACTATACTACATTGATTTCTCAAATACATCCTTGTTCTCCATAAATATGTCCAACAAAGGAGTGAAATAATTTATCTTTTGAACATGATTTTTGAAAGCTTGAGTGACAAGAGGGATTTTAAGATTCTTTACATGGTTCATGTAATGGTTTTTCATATCATTCTTAGAGAAAATCCTGTTGAAGTAGAAATAAACCTTATTAGTAATTTCTTCTTGAGAATCATTTGAAATCATGGAATGAATTCTTACCAAATCAAGAACTTTGTCACTATTCTTGATAACTACAGATAGAGACACTTTTTCAAATTCACTGAGCATTGTTTGAAGTTCTTCCTTAACAACTGTTCAGAGTAGATCAATATCCAATGAGGGTTGAAATGATTTTCCAGAGGCACTAGAAGTTGTAATAGGTAAAGTAAGAGACTTCAGTTGATTCATAACATTCTGGAGGCAACCCTTACACTCTTCAGTTAACATGTTAAGACTAATAACAAGATCACACATTTCTTAAACTACTTTATTGTTTCTTTTAGACACCTTGTCATCCAAGGAAGTTATGATAGGTTAAATTAGGGAAGCAATGTCCTGTGGAATTTCACCACTAACAACCTCAATAGGATGAGAAACAAGATATGGTCTTAATTTCATCACTCTCTACATATCATCGACTATACCTCTGAGTGACTTCAATTGAGCACTTAGCTGTTTGTTTTCAACTCTGTCTTCTTGAATTTCATGAAGTATTTTTGGCTAAATATTCCAAATGATCATCTCTAACAACAAGGCATCATCTCTTTCCCTCAGGTTTGTCATTGGATAATGTTGATTGTTCATGATCTTTAAAACTCCAACCAGTAAGTTCACTCCAAAGGATTTAAAACCATCTTTACTAACTATGTTAGAAATTTATTGTGATGTTTCATAAATTTAAGATGAGATAGGATCAGGTTCCTTTGCAGAAGAAACATCAAGAGTAGATATCAGTTTCAATTGAAACACAGTAGACAGATCTATAACTTTAACTGATGCTTCATGGGAATCATTTACATCAAAATACCTAGGTAATTTATACCATGTATCCACAGAGCATGTATCAATTGGATTATGAACATAAAAAATTTCTATATTGGAGTGTTTCTCTCCCTCAATGGGTGCATCTCTTATAAGAGTTTGAGATTTTGATCTTTGATCTATTTCCAAGATTTCATCCCCAATAGCCTCACTATTTTTTTTCTAGCCAATTGAAAGGATTGATCCAATATTTCTTCAATAGATGGCATAATCTCTGGAACAAATTTATTCTCAAGGTGTTCCTCAAAAGAAGCTTCTTTCTCAATAGAAAGTTATTCTTATAAATGCTCTTCTAGAACATCCTTTTCCTTTTCAATAACAAAAGATGTACTACCTTCCTCATCTAGGATAGTTTTCCCTATAGGTGCAATAGCCTCTTCTTCTTCATCCTCAGCCGGATAGTCAGAAATCTCATCTAGTTCCAAGCTAGGATCAGAAATGTATTTAGGATTTAAGTAATTCTCAACTAGGTAGAACTTTTCATAGACCCTCTAATTATCCTCTACCCATTATTTTCTCCATGGATTATAGCTGATTTTCATTATTTTGACTGTAACTTTTTAAATAAAAAAATTCATGGTCCTTAATGAATTATTCATCTAGTCTTACCAACCCTTTTGTAGGAATCATAGCAGATATTAACCTTGAGTAGAATATGGACGTTGACTTTGAGGTAATCTTTATCAACTCACACATATGGAGTATAACATACATGCATAGGTTGATCTTATGTCCATTATTCATAATATGTATCAAAAATTAATCATGATACTTGAGTGTAGAAAAGTCTCCTTTTCTAGGACTAATCAGATTCCGAACAAACTTAAACAAAATCCTGGTTTCACCATCTAGTTTGGAAACAATAGCTCTTCACTTTATTTCATTTATAGTTATGCTTCCCAAGGATTCTTCTGAAACAATGATCTCACTTAGAGGTGGAGGACCTCTCTGGTAGTCCTCAAAAATTCCATCATGATTTATCCTTGGGAAAGAATCCCATAACCTTGATGAGAAAGTAAATATTTTCCTATTGATATAGATTCTCACAACAAAATCATATTTTGAATCAATAGAGAACTGAATGAACTGATAAAACTGAGCAACAAGCTTTGGTTAAATTGGTCTTTCCTATTTTGTAAACCAATCCTACCATCCTTCCACTTTTAGTACTTTTAATACTAAAGACTTACATGGAACTAACCACTTGGGGAAAATTTACTTTTCAGGTACAACTAATATTTTCACTAGGTTCAGATTCAAAGGAACTTCAAGAGTTATCTTTGGTTCTATTTTCATCTTATTTTTTGATCTTCACTTATCAGTAGTTGATGAAGATGGGATTTTCATTCTGTTCATTCAATGAAGGTTCTTGAGAGAGAGAGAAATGTTGAAGGAGGGGTTATAGTTTGAGAGAAGAGAGATCAGGTGAAGAAACGAGTGAAACTTATTTCAATTTTATCATTTAGGGATATCAAGAGTCACAAAATCAAAAGCACAGGAAAGTAAAAGAATAAAATAAATAATTACCATTATACGGGTTATAATATGTAAATAAAATAATTACCATTATACGGGTTATAATATGTAAATAAAATAATAAAGTGTTTTTACAGTGAGACTAGAATATACTTTAATGGTGAGACTGTAATAGGCTTTCATGGTGAGATCTCAAGTGTTTGAAATTAAAAATGTGTGACTGTATTGTTTGAAAATGTATGTTCTAGACCGTAACTAAGATATGGTAACTATGAGACCGTAAACATGAAACAAAAACTTTTAAGATGGTAAAATACAGAACTGTAAAAGATAGTAAATAATCAAAATATAGTGACTTGTGAAGCTGTAAATTTTGAAATAGTAAGTTATGAAACCATACACTTACTACTTAATATTTTTCATTCCCAATTCATGTATGATGTAATCTATTATTTCATAATTTAATGGTTTGGTGAATATATCAGCAAGATAAAATTTAGTAGCAATGAATTCCAATGTTATATCACCATTTTGATAATGGTCTCTCAAAAATTGATGTCTTACATCAATATTCTTTTTCCTAGAGTGTGGAACAGGATTTTCTAAGATATTAATAGTAGTTTTATTGTCACAATGTATAGGTACATGCCTGAGTTCATATCTATAATCAAGTAAAGTGTGTTTCATCTACAACATTTGTGCACAACAACTACCAGTAGCTATGTACTCAGCTTCGGCAGTAGATAATGTAGCAAAATATTGTTTCTTACTACACCATGATACTAGTGAATTTCCTAAAAAGTGACATGTTTTAGAGGTTCTTTTTATATCTAACTTACACCCACCGAAGTCAGCATCATAATAACTAACTAACTCAAATGATTGTCCTCTTAGATAGAACAGTCCTTGATTGGGTGTAAGCTTGAGGTATTTTAAAATCCCTTTAACAAAATTTAAATAATATTCCTTAGGGTTTGATTGAAAACAAGCACACATACATGCCCAAAACATAATTTCAAGTTGGCTAGCAGTTAAGTAGAGTAAGATTCCAATCATTCCTATGTAATTTATTTGATCAACAGATTTTCCATCTTCATCAAGATCCATCTTACCAGTACTACTCATTAGAGTGTCACTACTTTTAGGGCTATCCAAGCCAAAACTTTTTAAAAGAAATCTAATATATTTTATATGATTTAAAATAATACCATCATTATTTTGAATGATTTTAAATCCAATAAATAATTTTAGTTCACCCATTAAACTCATTTCAAATTTTTATTGCATCATTATATTAAATTCAAAACATAAATAATTTTCTAAAGATCCAAAGATAATATCACTTACATTAATTTGAAATGATAAAACATCTTTGTAAACCCGTTTTATGAAAAGGGTAGGATCATCCATTCCTTTTTTAAAACATTTGGAAATAAGAAAAGTACTTAATCTATCATACCAGGTTCTTGGAGCTTGTTTTAAACCATATTATGCTTTTGATAATATAATAAATTTATTTGGATTGTGAGGATTTATAAAACCAGGGTTTCTCAACAAAGACATCGTTAGCTATATACCCATTTAGGAATGCACTTTTAACATCCATTGGATATAGTTTAAAATTCAGATGTGCAGTATATGCAAGTAGAATTTTGATGGATTTGTGTCTAGATACTGGTGAAAAGGTTTATTTGTTGTCAATTACCTATTCTTGACTATAGCCTTGTGAAACCAATCTAGCCTTGTTTATAACTATGTTACCATCTTCATCTACTTTATATCTAAACACCTACTTAGTGCCTATGGTGAATGTGTCGTTGGGTCTATAAAAAATTTACCAAACTGTTTTCCTTTCAAAATGATTATGTTTGTCTTGAATTTACATCACCCAAAATTCATCATTGATAGCGTCATTAATGTTTTTAGGTTCAAGTTTTGACAAGAACACTTGATATTCATCTTGATTTCTAAGGGAAGCTCTAGTTTGAGTTAATTTATCAAAATATCCTACAACTACATCTAAAGGATGGTTCTTAAAAGTTATAACATCTCTAGATAAATAAGGGCTAGTGATTTCAGGTTCCTCAATAGGTTCGGGTTTATTATTACATAAATCTGAAGAATTTCCATAATTGGAATTTTGCATAGATTTCATTACAGGATGATAAAAGGATTTTATATTAATGACCAGATTTAACACATCATTTCTCAGGTTTTCTATAGAGGTCTTAGGATCATGTGGATCTATTTCATCAAATTTGACATGGATAGATTCTTCCACACATTTAGTTCTTTTGTGGAACACTCTATAGTCTTTACTAGAGATTGAATATCCTAGAAAAATTCTTTCATCACTCTTGGATGCAAATTTGTGAATATTTTTCTCAGTATTAAGGATATAGACATTGTAAACAAAAACATTGAAGTAGATTACTTTGGGTTTTCTATTGTTCCATAACTCATATGGAGTTCTTTTAAGAATAGGTATAATCAACACTCTGTTAATAATATATCATGATGTATTTACATCTCAACCAGAAAATAAATAGGTAAGTCGTGTTTACTAAGCATGTTTCCATAAATCTCTTCCAATGTTCTATTTTTTAATTCTACAACTCTATTATGTTGAGGTGTTCTAGGGGTAGAGGAATTATAACTCTAGCCATTTTTTGAGCAAAATGATTCAAACTCTTGATTTCCAAACTCACATCCATAATCAATTATAATGTATTTTATACTTATTCCACTAATATTTTCTACATTTTTTTGCATATTTTGTGAAAAGAGAGTAGGCTTCACATTTATAATACAAAAAAAGTCCAAGTATATCTAGAAAAATCATGTACAAGGACATAAACATAGTGATTCCCATTTAAACTAGAAACTCTAGATGGTCCAAAAAAATGAATGTGAACAAGTTAGAGAGGTTGATAAGTTAACACTTATTTCTTTGGTTTGATGTAAATTTAATGTTGCTTTCACTTTTGACAAGGATTACACACTTTATCATTTGGAAACTCAAGTTTGGGTAGGTATTTGAAAAATATTTTTCTAGTTATATTTCTAAGGGAATGAACATTACAGTGTTCTAGTCTTCAATACCAAATCCAAGAATATTTTTGAAAGACACTTAAACATGAAGAATTTTGAGAAACTAGAGAAACTAAGTTAACAGAGCATACATTTGCATTTCTCAATGCAAAAAACACTAATTCATTTTTAGAATTAAAAACATTACAATCATTTTTTTCAAATTTTACATGAAATCCACTATGCCATAATTGTGGAATTCTAAGCAGACTATATTTCAATCAACCAAAAAAAGTACTTTGGAAATTAAAACTGAGTTAGAGTTACCAATTTGGCTATGGTTAATAATTTTTCCTTGGGAATTTTTATTAATGGTGACATTTCCACCATCATTTTTTATTAAGTTCTTGAAGCATGAATAGTCCACTGTCATGTATCTTTAATGCCTACTATCCATGTACCGTAAGATTTTACAGGACCTCTTTAAGAAACATTCCTACAAAATAGTAAAATAATAATAGACTATGGTACCCATATTTGTTTGGGTCCAGTAATATTAGTGACTAGTGCCTTTGGAACCCATATCTACATCATAGTTTCCTATAAGCATCATGTAAAGTACATGAAAAATAAACTCTATTTAGTCTAGAAATCCTTTAAACATTAGGGAGTGTATCATAACATGAACTAGCTAAATGTTTTCATGAATTAGGATTAAAGTTGTGTGTCCTAAATTTAGAAACAAAATTGGTTCTTCCAAAATTTATTTTACCAGGTTGATAGCCAATACCAGTAGTATATTTAGGAGCAAGTTGTCTACCTAGAATTTTTACCAATGTATCTTTACCATTTGTAAACCATTCAAGGTACTTTTTTAATTTCTCATAGATAGATTTAGTGCATAGTTTTCTTTGATTAATTGAAAAATTTTCTCCCTTTCAACAGTATGTCTAGTTTTAACAGTTGAGGTAAGAGCATGCAATTTCATTAAATATTTGTATTTATCTTTTAGTTCATTGCATGTCTCTTCAAGCATATTATAGTACTCAAACATTTTTTAATTAGAAATATTTTCAGAATTACTTTCATCTCTAGAATAATAGAAATCTGGTACAAGAGATTGCAGTGTTACCTTAGATGTGTTTTTCATAAAACCCATATTGGCTTTGTTATCATGTTCATCATGGGATGATTTTGATTCACTTGAATTGTCCTCAGAATCACTCCATGTTTCTTTCATTTCCTTTTTATTATTTATATCTTTGTCCTCATATTTATTTTTTTACTTGAGCTTGGGACTGTTAGACTTTAAATATCCATTTCTCTTACATTCATAGCATACTATCTCATTAGAATTGTCACTTATTTTCCAATATTTTTTCTAGCTTCCTTTTTTATCATATATTCCATTGAAGTTAGGATTTCTGAAAACATTATTCTTCTTATAAAATATATTTAACCTACTGGATAATTGAGCCATCTCCTCATCACTGTCAGGTGATGGTTTTTCACTGCTGGAACATTTTACAGAGGCTTCCAATTTCCATTTTTCTTTGTGTTTAGAGGTGGTGGTATTAAATTCAATAGATTTTCTTTTGGGTTCATCCTCTTATTCCTTTTTGACTTTCAGCTCCTTTGCATACATCATTATTTTTCCAATGAGTCATTTTATAGGTAACTTGTTTATGTTTCACAATTATCTAATAGAGACAGAGGTTCCTCTCCATATATCAGGTAGGCACTTGAGAATCCTCAAGATTTGTTCTTGGGCAGTGACTTCTCTTCGATGAGAAATCATTATGTTGAAAATTTCATTGAACAAGAGATACATGTCATAAATAGGATCATCAAGATTCATTTTAATGTTATAATATTTAATAGTATAAGTATTAAGTCTCATTTCTCTCACACTAGAAGTTCCTTCTTGTGAAATAGAAAAAGTATCCCAAATTTCATGGGCATTTTTACATGCATGAATTCTGTTAAATTCCTCATCTTCTCGGGAGAAATATAAAGCATTCATGGATTTTCAATTGTTATTATAGGAATTATGGGTTGGGTCATCCCAAGTGATTCTATCAGTATTAGTAATATTATACTCATCTATAATTGAACACGAAATATGAAAACCCATACCTTCTAAATGAATTTTCATTTTAATTTTCCATTATGAATAATTGGTTCCATTAAATAATGGTGGTTTGTTTGTTGCATCACCTTCCAGTATATTTTCCATAATAAATAAATACTTTGAAATGGATAGAAATTTAGTATTGACATAAATTTACCAATATTTAAAGTACAACTAAAATAATAGTTGAATAGTTTCAAAAATAGAGGCTTAAAAGGAATAACAAACTCTTTTGATACCAAATGTTGGTTGGAGTAGAGTATTCAAGAGGGGGGGGGGGGGGGGGGGTAAATTGAGTATCTATAAAAATTTCTATGTGAAAAGTTGTCTTAAAACTTACCCTATTAAAAATAATTACATCCTATTTATTCAAAGTAATATAGTTATGAAAGTTTGACTGTTTAAATAACATCTTAGAAGATTGATTAATACTCACTAATCATAATATCAGTTATTAATATTACTTTTTTAACTATTCTAATAAAGTATAACAATTATATCTTCATCACAAGATTAAAAATCAAAGTAAATATAGTGATTTCATAATTATGCAGTAAAACAGAGAAAACTAAATTAAACAACACAACAGACATAAAAAATTGGTCCAGTATCAAGCTGAGACCCAATCCACTCCACTAGGTGACGACCTGCCACCAAGCAGTTTATATTAATAAACTTGATCCACACCCTGGATCGGGGTAAAAAATAGTGCACATGACCATCCAGGTCACACGACCTCTTCCACATTTCTTCATGGGTATGAACTAGTAGGCCGCATAGGTACCTCTTCCACACTTATCTGTGGGAGTAAAAAGTGTAAAGACATATTAGAGGAAGGATACCTTGTATCGTTCATTTTAGTATAGGAAACAGTGCATCTTTTTATATAGACACACATAGTGCTGGAAAGATAAAAAAAATAATACACAAAAGAGCATAGATTATGAGATAACATTAGAAGTGCTCTAAGTGTTATTCATTATATCTCTGGACTTCTAGGATGAAGTAGATATAATAATCGAGTCCTCTTCTGAAAAACAGAGTGTCGAATGTCTGGTGTTATGGTTTCTATCTAGATCTAGCTTCTGTTCTTTGTGGAGTTGGTATTTCGAATATGTTCTTGAATCTGATCTGTGGTATCCCATATATTTGTGAATGATTATGTGTTTTTCATATGCATTATGTATCATGTGTCGGTTTATGGTTCTCCACTATGTAACACTGCTTTGTTTTTGGGCCATGCTTTTATTTTTATTCTTGGACAGCATGAGTTGTAGCCGACATGATGCATTTATTCTTAACCTCATACCTCGTACTATCATGTGACATGTCTACAATGAAATATTAATTATTTCAGTACATTTAAAAGACTAAAATATGACTATTAGAAATTAAATCTAAAATGACAAAAAAGATTAAATAATGGTGTCACAGTCTATCTGTAAACAGTGTCACGTGGAAATGTTGTCTCCATAAAATGGTGTCTCGGCAAGAAACTGATGTCACAAAATTCAGCAGATCTGAAACTAGTTTCAGTGTCTAGTCACAGTGTCCGGGTCACTGTGTATGGTCATAGTGTCTGGGTGATGGTATCTAGTAATGATGTTTGGGTCACGGTGTCTTGTCACGGTGTCTGGGTCATGGTGTATGGGTCATGGTTTCTGGTCACGGTGTTTGTTTCATGGTATCTATGTTATGGTGTATGGGTCATTTACCAGAAATACAGAACACATGGCAAACTCATTATTTCTCAGGCTTATCCAAATATCTGTATACAGACTTAAGGACTGATATTCATAGAATTACAATTAATCATTTATCATTGAAATCCATTATAATGAAAATTAAAAATGTAGTTTACAATAATAAAACATAGCACTGGAGATCTATAATAGGTTTATTTAAATCATCAAGAAATCAACCATCTGTACACAATATTTGAGATGTATTAAATATGATTAACAAGCATTACAGAATGATCAGGATTTTTGATTATTAAAACATGATTAACACAGGAGGAGTCAAAAAAATATGATATGAAATTCAAATAGAATGAAAAGGATATGTCATACTCTAGGGAAATATTTGGAAAAAATTAAAATAAATTCATAAATTATGATATAACAGCAACCCCCCTAACCCTAATAATTGAAAGAAAAACATTGAAGTGGGGTTGGAAATGGACCATAGGTATGTGAAACTTTCTAATTATTTATTTATAAATTTATATTAACCAAATGATGATTTATGTTGTGAATTTTTGGTATAATTTAAATCCTCTAAAATTAATGAGGCATTTTATGTTTAACCAACACTTTTTTAACCATATCCAATAAATCATAAATGCAATATATTGACTTAAACATCCCACTCAAATTGGATATCAATGGATTTCACACTTTCTTTTACAAAATAAAATAGAAACATAAAAAATATACTATTAGATTATGTTATTCACAATATATTAAATGAAAATAAAAAAATAAGAGAATAAAATAATATAAAATGTAAAAAAAAGAAACAAACCTTGATAATTTAACCTAAAATTCTTCTTAAAAATAAAGAATATGAGTAGAATTGATGTAAAATCAAAGGAAACTAATTTGAGAATAAGAAGAAAAAAACCTTTCCAAAAGGAGTGGAATGATTTAGTTTAATGAAATGGGGACACATGACCTATTATATACATGATTCAATACCAATAGTTTTAAAAAAATGTTTGTATAAGACATCATTTACCAATATATACTGATAATTAGTTAAAACTAATGGTTTGGGTAAAAATTACAATAGTGTATACCTTTCAAAATTAAAGAAATAATTTTTATAAAATCGGTGCATAATGTGTAATTTACATGGAGTTTTTAAAAATCCTCAAGATATTTTAGAAAATTTTATCATATGGTGTCATTACTCCACCTTTCTAAAAAATCTAGGTCTCAATGACTTTGATTGACTTCTATAAGAGACATTGTTGGACTTTCTGAAAGACCTATCTTTTTCTTCCTTATATTTTTTCCTGCATATAATATCAATACAGTACCCCAACCAGTACATCATATATCTAATTTAAACTCTTATAAACACTTTGATAATAGCAGGTAATCATTTCTTAAAGTCATTCTCATTGTTGGAACATTTCCATTAATGATAGTATAATTAATTTCCTAACCAAATCAAGCTTTTGAAGATATATTACTTATCCCCTATTAATTAAAATACTCAATTATGATGAGTGTATGAGTGGATACTAATGTTACTTATATCATTACGCATCTAAAAACTTTGAAACCATAATAAAACCATTATATGCTTCTCACAAGCATTTATATTTCACCATTGAACTACTTCAATAGTTGGTTTATTATGAATGTGTTCCTTCATCAAATATTTATTACTTAAAATATTTTCTTAAGTTACGAGTCTTTTATTTTCTTACCATAATATTTTTCTCTTTTAAATGATTAATGTATAATATATTTTTTATTATGATGATTTTCTTCATCTATAATAGATGTTTTTACTATATGAGTATCATGATTCTCAAAAATTAAATAAATACTTTTATTAAATGTTCTCCCACAAAAATTATGACCCCTCTGGAATTCATCATATTCATTAGTAGGAAAAGATACTTATTTCACTAAGAAAATGATTAGAATTTAGTTTTCCTCTCCCCACATATCTATTTTTGAAGGAATTCATGGAAATAATATCCGATATTAATATTGAATTGTTGAGTAGATAACCATTTTCCTAAATTCATCAAGTGGATTTTAACTCAAATATACTCCACTAAAATCCTATCTAATAGGTTTTCCCAACAAAGTGTGACCCAATATTCACAATCCAGTTTGGTTTCCTAACATATTGGTTATCTATTTCATCCCTACCTTAAATAAGATAATCCATTGTCACCAAGATTTAGCATGAACCTACCTGGTTGGATGATCAAGTTCTGGACATTTTTTTAATTGGAAGGAATATAACACTTAGTGTTTTAAATGGGACTAAAATCTCACATTCATATGTCATGTTATTCGCTTTATGTATGCATGCTTTTAATGATTTATTTTGGAATCTAATTCCCTTATATAAAATTAATATTATAAAATCATATTGATATGTTACTCTTTACACAAATAATATCTTGTGATACTAATGAAAAATAAAAACCAACCATATTCATAAGTTTACAAATGAATCTCATGAAAAAGTTATAATAAACTCTTTGATGTTCTGTATAAATCATAATTAACTTCCTTCTTTAAATTCTTAACCTTGTGTATGAAATGTTTAAGGTATTAGGAAGGTAAATCAATTATCATACATTGATTAAAACTCCTTAGATTCATGTATGATTACATAGAATATCTAATACAATTTAAATTAAATAATATATAATAATTCATAATATAATAATTACATATATGAATAGTAAATAAAGGAATAAATTAAATAAATGGGAAATTCATAAATTAAAACTTGGGATAAACATTTATGAATAATTCATAAATTAAATATAATTTTTAACAGTTTATAATGTTAGTTACCATGATGGTCATTCTATAATTTTGAATATAATGTTTTTATTCATTTCTTGATATGAAAACTTTCATATTATTCAATATATGAAATTTTACTTAAATATATGACATTAAATGAAATGTAAACATTTTATATTTCTAGTAAATTATTTAAATAATTTAAGTAATCTAAATATCACATGTTTATATTATTTAAACATTGATATTATCAATTACCAAATCCCCATTTGATATGGTCTAAATAATATCCAAAATAAGGATTTAATTTGAAATATTCAAATTATAAATATTATGAACAATTAATAATAAAATATAAAATCTATTATATTTTTCCTCATTTTATAATTTATAAAAAATTATAAATTGAACTTATAATTTCTATATAAATAATTTATATCAAAATTATAATCCATGACATATAATTTTAGAAACTGAATTTTTAATATTAGTTTTTAATGTCATGTAAAAATTATTTATTAATTTTTAAAAAACAATTAAATTTTATAATTAATTAATTTAAAATCCACTTAATAAAAAAGTAAATATCCCATTTAATTTTTTCCCATAATTTATTAAAAATTTATAAATTATCTAACCTAATATATAATTAAATTTTTAGAAAAACAATATTCGCATTCTTTTAAACATTCATAGTATTATACCAATTTTTCTAGGATTTTGGAAGAATAAATTAAATAAATCCAATGAATTTGGATTATAGTGAGCTACATAGGATTAACTCAATGAAAAACCCCCAATGTGAGACTAACTCAATGAAGCAGCATATAATATTCCCATGTGAACGAATAACACATCACACATTTGATAAGAATCTTTTGATAGGGTATGGATGTGGTGAGTATAATGTATCATTAAAAAATCATCACTTGACCTTAACTTAGTGGTTTCACAAGATTAACCTCACCCAAAATTCATAATGTAAAATGAATCTTGGCTCTCATGATTAAAAAAATGATCACTTTATAGTATTATATTAAAGTAAAATTGGATTATAATAATGAAAACTTCCCATGTATGAATAATTTGAAATTTGGGAAAAAATGTAGTATGAGTGTGGGGACCTACATAAGGTGATCGAGGGGACTTTTGTAGCCTGGGAAAGCCCGCTAAGAGCAGTTCCTGGTATATGTTATCACATAACATATGGGAAATTATAACATAGATTATTTTATCAAATAATGTTATTTGAAACACACTCAGAACATATTACATTATCTCATAACATAATTCCAATTTAGATTTAATAACAAAATAATTTTAAAGGTCACACCATGGATCGCTTAAGATAATTCAGTGCTCTATTCTGTAGAAAGATTCAAATATTCTTTATGAAAAAACTATTTTGACAATATAATTTTATGAAATTACATTGAAACCATATACATGGTTCATATGGTAGTTTTTAAATTAAAATTAGTAGCATAATTGATTAAGAAACCATAATCAAATAATATCCATGTAAGAAACATGAAATCATGTACTGTAAAAATTAATAACTATAGTGTATGAGTACCTACAACTGAATCTTTTTTTTCACATCTATCATATTGGTTTCATGAAGATCCAAATAGGTATCAAAATAAAATACATCTTCTATGTTCCATCAATGTATTATAAAAACAACTTGATACTTGAGTGGGACTCCACATCTCTCCATGACATGCTAATGTGTCATATGGTAAAGGAGAAGGATGAAAGGAGCTTTGGGGTCATGGGAGTAATAAATATAGGACTCATGAATGTGTATAACAATAACATTAATTAGGTTATTTTTATTTATATAGAACTCCTAAGAAAATCCTAATTGAACGTGAATTAATTCATACTTTATGAGTTAATGTACGTAGTCACATTGGTCATAACCCTTAAACCATAAAATCTCCCATAGTTTCATCATATGAAATAATCTATTAATGATAAAAAAAATGTTTGAAGATGATATGACTGTTAATCATACTAAATTTGTACTACTATTAAAATACAATGTATTTTTATCATATAACAACTCATATGATATCCACATACCATATAAATTGATATGCAATAAATACATAGACAAATCTATTTTTTTTAGGTAGGTCATATTCAAAAAATAGCTATTTTTTGTGAGTGGGTAACCTAGACCCAACTCTTTTATAAACATTGATTACAATTGTGTGTATGCTGTTCGATATATACATGTGTCACTCTTATCATTATAGTTTTGATACTTCTACATTCATTATTTATTTGGTAATTTCCTTATATTACATGTCATATCAAAAGGTTATAATAGTTCAAAAAATATAATGTGAACCAAAATATACCATTACAGTAATCTTAAACATATTTTCTATTTTTTATACACATCATGATGAAAGGAAATTGATGATGTATGACTATCTTGTGTGGGAAGTTCATAAGCTTTGAGACTTCTTCTCAGGATGTTTTCACTTGGTGATCTTGAGTAGATGAGATCACGAGGACATAACCTCTAATAGGGGAACCACATGTTACATGATTCGTTTTTAGTTCCTATTTATATTTACATGTTATAGTCTTTTTACTTGATATCATCATCAATGTTTACCATTTGATCATATAATTTTACAAAATAGGAAAACCATGGAATTGATGTTATGGTTAGGTAACTGTTGGGTATGTCATTAGTGGTATGAAATTGGATTAATGATCATGATTGTATTATTCAATTTTTCAAGGAAGATATATCTTGGGTCTATTGATCAGGATGGTAGTACATTAGATATATCCATGGACTTGGTAGAAGAATGAATGTTATCCCGATATGGTCAAGAATAAGTAAACCAACTATGGATGGTGACAAAAGTTGTGCATCCATCTTTATGAGATATCATATGATAAATAAATTATGTTTCACAAATGGTGTTCATTAATGACGTTTTATATATTATGAATTTACCTTATGAACTTATGGCACTTGATAGGTTTATATAGTCTACTCTTTTTTTGTGAGTAGTACTCACTATGTTTGAGATAAAGATGTAGAGGGTCACACATTAAGTGTATTCAAGAGTCTGACCTATTCAATGTGAAAATAAGTTTAGGAAATGGAAGGATCCACTATGGTTTTTGGTTTATGTTAGAGTTTCAATGATCACTAGGAAATAAATAAATTCAAAATAATTTTTTATTGAATAATGAGATTTAATATTTATTTATTACTGTATTCACATGTAATTAAGTAGATAGAAAATAAATATTTTTCTAATGAATATTTTTATTCAAGTTTTTTTAAATATTTAATGGGAGAAATCAGTCAAGTAAGTGGCTTGAATTATATAATTTAACATATATTTTATGTTCCAAGTATATTATAAAATTTAATTGATATTATAACATAGTTACAAATTCATTTAATGTAATTAAAGGCATATATTGAACGTTTTAGTAACCTGAGGGCCAGAGTGAAATCATTGAGATATTAAAAATACCTATATAAAAATTGAGAAGCCAAAATTTGATGGACTATTTACTTAATATAATTTTAGAGTCTCTCTCACATCTCTCCAAAATTATTGAGTGAGAAATAATAGATACAAGAAACCAGATCCAAGTTCATCATTCTGAATCGAAGGAACAGTTCTTAGTAGATCTTAAAGATGTTGAAATAATCTTCTATTTTCCATCCTAAAACTCAAAAATTCATAATAAACTTACCATAACGATCTTGAAGAATGTGTGGATGATCCAGAGGGATCTATATTCAGTTCCTTTGAAAAAATATCTCTGAAAGTGGGTGGAAACATTCTCAATCCAAATCGATTGAGGAAATGAATCTATTTTATTTTCATTTTTAATTCATTCCACACATGATCCTCATGTGGTAATTGGGTGTGATAGATCATCAGATACGAAATCACAATGTAGGGATGGTGATAAAATTTTCAAAATCTCACTGACCCATGCTTTTGTAGCATACTCAGTACCAATAACTAGTATCATAGTGTTGTGTGATGAATTATTTCAAAAAAAATATTTATGAAATTAATTTGTTTATAGGATTCTTAATTGTCCCAAAAACAAAGACAACTCCTTGATCCAAGGTTGAATGACTAAGTTATGGCCATTCAAAGTTCCAAATCAGGTCAAAATATATTTTTGTGGGTCTTAAAATTCAGAACACACAAACACACACACACACACACATATATATATATACACACATATTTATCAAATATGTGTGTTATAATTATGGTATGATGGAGGGATATGATCCATGGTGTTCCATCCTAGAACCTACAATTGGAAAAGGGGTGCACTAGTTTCAGATAGTGGAATTAAAAAATTAAAAACTAAATCCTAACTTTAGTAGGATTAAGAAAGCTTATTAAAAAATTTTAAAAAATTGGATAGAGATGGTGGAAAATCTATCTTCCAAATTCTTCACCCCAATGATTGGGATATGGAATAGAGAGTACCAATCCTTTTGTTTGTGTAAGGTTTTTATGAAAACTCTCTTTCTAAAGAAAAAAAATATAAGAATGGAGAGGTTATACCACCTCCCCCTTACCCACAACTAAATATACTCACGAGCGGGATGCATCTGGTTGGGTAGTTCAGTGGATAGACTTGGTTGAACTGACCTTACTGAGCTTATTCGAGACAAAATAATGGCCTAGAACCCGCTTTTAGGATTTTTGATCCACATGAACACCCAAATATTTTTTTTAAAATATTCCTGTAATTTTTTAAATATTTTTGGGTCTGTTAAAAAAATCAGTGATTCCACGACTTTAAATATTTTAATTAATTAGGGTTAAGTTTTTTTATTTATATTAAATTCCCCTGAGTATAATTTTTCACCAATTTATTTTTATTATAAATTTACATTATGTATTGAAAAATCAGAAGTGGTGATCGACCAGTGTATTTCGGAATTAAATTTATTTATTTGTTTATTAAAAATGAATGTAATTTCTGTGATTATTAATTAAATTTAAAAATGATAATCACATCAACTCCCTCGAATTTTATGTATAAGGTTCTACATGTCCATGATAAAATATTTTTCTCAGTATTTTGCACAGCCCTATTCCTCTCACATAGGAGTGAGTACTTGTGTATAATGTCAAAGATGAAATAATATTTGGACCTTGCTAAGATTTGAGGTATTACCTTGTGATATAAAGACACAATGCAATGGGTTTACATTGTGACATGGGTCATAAGTGACTCAGGTAAATAACCATAGGGCCTTAGTTGTTCAATTATATGCTTAATGGATAAACCCATATTCAACGCTCATGATCAATAACTTAATTTATTTATTTATTCATGGTTTATCATTATTTTGTGCATGTGTATCTTATTACATCACATATAATAAAAAATAAGAATTTATATATTAAATAAAAATATATAAGATGAGATTTTTCAATTTAAAGAATTTTTATGTTGTGAGTGAGATCACACAGTAGAAGCATGTTAAATAGAAAATGAATTCATTCATTGAGAAATAATGAAATCCCAAAAATATATATATTTATCAACAATACCTTCCATCACTTAAATTTGTATTAAACCTAGTGTAAGAGTTTCTCATATAACCCAGTTGAGGAGCCTCCAAATACTAGAGATTTTTTATTAGGGTGATGGGTAAAAATAACTAAATGTTTCAGAAAATAAATATAGATATTTGTATCATTGAAACATTAGAGGTAAAATGTTGATTGAATCAAGGATATGATTCCCAGGCGATGGTACTTCACTCAACAAGTCAAAGTACTATGAGTCAATGTGGTTGAATAGTCAAAATCATACCATGAAACTCTCTAAGTAGTTGCATATTCATATCTTTGACCATGAGGAGAGTTTTTAAGGATCCTTTTTATTAGAATACCCAAGAAAATGGTATTATAAATATAGTATTTGAGGGATTATTGGATTCAATAAAATTTTAGGAAACATTGAATGATTAAATAAATTTTTTAATTTCTATCAGTAATCAAAAAGTATTACTAATATAATAAATTTATGTTTGTAGATAAAAAATATAAAAAACCAAAATCATATTAATATGTCTGTGATCAGTACATTATTAATAGAACATATTTATCAGAAGTAAATTCTTAGACCAGTACATACTCTTTCACATAGTATTATTCCATGAGAGGAATCACTATGTGTTGGAATATGAACTCCCCATAATGTCCCTTGGGGAGAAAGAATGGAAAAAATGACATTTATAATAATAATATAGATAATGTGATACATTTATAATTCATCATGTTGTAATATTTGTGCAATGAGATGAAAAAATGAACAACTAAGAAGATGTATGTAAAATACTTCCTCATTTTAAGAGCTTTATTTGTATAGAGACTTAAAAGAAAGATATGAGATATCTTGTGCACATTATAAGTGAATGATAGAATAGTGGAGTTATAAATAACCTCATAAACTCATGATGATTGGGTATGATTAGTGAATTGAACCCCATGTGGTCATGTGTAAATAATAACTAGTGATTGGTGTCATTATTACCTCTTTAATGCCAAGATTTTTGAATTTTATTATTAATTATAACATAGTTAAAATGAATATATCACCCCCATATCTGTTTAATTTTATTTACCAAGATGGTATGTTTATAGATAACACTAAATATTAAGTATTTTGGAATAAAAAAATATGTAAATGCAATGATAGTGTGTAAAAGGATAAAAATAAACCAAATATATTGATCTAATACCCATCCAAGAATCCAAATATTCAAAGATGGAGAAATGTGCAAGTGGAATTCTCATTTTCAAGTTGAAATATAGTCCACCTGAAGAAGAATTTTAATGCTAAGAAAACTAATAAATGTGATGGCTATGTATTATGTATAATTATCATTGGATGAAATAACTCTATTTTTAAAATATAGATATTAGATAAAATATATGTCTCATAAATTTGTATTAAAATACAAGAACTAAGTAGATTGAAGAATATTACCAAGTATGAGGCATATCTTTGAGAAATAAATGGTGAAAGACTCAAAGCATTAGTTGTATGATATTATCATCTCACATTTTGTAGTTTTTTGGTACTTTTGTTAAATAATTTTTATATGTATATTCCATTACCAGAAACATAATATAATCTTACATATTAGAATCTATGGGTTTTTATTTCAGTACTGGAAATAAATATTTTCTTTTTTAAAAGGATGAAATATGTTATAATATGTAACATCTTAAAAATGGATTTTAAATACTTGAACATGAATATATTATTTTTGAAATCGATCAGAAATTAAATGATAATGACTCATATAATACCCTTAATATAGAAATTCAATATTGGTCATGTAAATAAAAAAGTGTTTAATAAAAATTCATCATGAAAGGTATTTAGACTCTATTGAGTTAAAAACTTTAGTGGTATTTCATTCATACTTATAAGGTAAAAGGAATAAATAACCTTTCTGGGAAAATTAGAAAGATCCACAAACCTACTAGTGTCGATTCACATTGATGTATGTGGTCCATTTCCAATATAGTAAAGGGTTGGGATCAATTACTTTATTATTTTACTAAAGACTTTAGTAGGTATAGTTATATCTAATTAATGAGGTATAAGTGATAATCCTTACATATTTTTATGGAATACCAAAATTAAGTGGAGAACCATCTTCATAAGAAGATTAAGAAACACTTCTTAGATTGGAGTGATAAATATTTAAAATAAGAATTCATTGATCACTTGAAGAAGTGTGGGATAATCTATCCAATCACTCCCACTTATAATCCTTAGTGGAATGGTGTTAGTGAAAGGAGGATTCATAAATTTCATGACATGGTATGATGAATTATGATTCATTAAACTCTACTATTATCTTTTTAGGGATATTCACTATATACCTCGACATATACACTCAACTGAGTACTAAAAATAGTGGAATATGGAATTTCATATGATCTATGGTATAGAAAGAAACCCACCCTATCACATATACTTATATATGTAGGTGAATAATATTTTAAGAAAATAAAAAATGAAATGATTTCATCATGAAACAAAAAATGTCTCTTTATAGTTTATCCTTATGAAAAAAGGATATTACCTATTTAACCCATCTGATAGAAATGTTTTAATGGTAAAACATTACATATTTCTAGAAATATAACTTATGTTGATTGTATATAGTGGGATAAATATTGACTTGAATGATTTTTAGTATCCATATGAACAAGAGCTAGCACAGGAATAATCTCGAGAGCATATAATGGGAGATGAATATGTTCCTGATTCATAAGTACTGCATTGGTCTACCGATAGGTTAGGTAATAATAGTGACATAGATATATTATCACTGATTCAAGTGACATATTACTCGTATAGAATGATTAAAATATTACCTTAAAGGAGGTAACAGATCGAAATAATGTTGGTAAAGGTAATGAAGACATGCATTCTAAAATCACTATTAGAAATATAGTAGATTATGTCATTTTTAGTGTCTGTTTCCAAAACCGCCTCTCAACCTTAAAAAATATTTTCACCTAGTTTTCTAGTAATGATTTTGAAAGGCTTTTTGAATAGTATTATTTAGTGGTGGATTTTTTTTTAATCCATTATCTTTTTTATTTAGTGTTGTTTTTAATCAACAATATATGTTTTCAAAATTAATAATTTCATTCAATCTACCACCATCCCTAAAACCCTTAGTCTTGTGACATCCAATTCCCCTCAATGTCACTGGAATCCTCTCTTCCATGACAATGTTGACACCCACTACCCCAATACTACACCCCATCACCAATACCCCCTCTCTTGAAACCATCTCTCCCTCAAAGAAGCTGACACCATCTACCCCAGACCTTAGATCCCACATTATTGATACCCTCTCCACCTCACCAATATCTTTTCCACCTACCTAAAATCCTCTCCCCCTTTCCCCAAACACTCTACCCCACAACACTGACACCCAATCCCCCTCGACACAATCGATTGTTGGAACCACCTCACTGATAAAATCGATGATGCTCAATACTAAACCCCTCTCTTCTATATTATCTCCCCTCATCGATATCTAATTTTTTTCTAATTATGTTGTGAAATTCATCAATGTTAAATTATTTAATGTTTGGTGTAAGGGTCAATTTGGTGTGTTTATTTTCCCTTAATAATATATAGTTTTGTTTTCCACTCTAACTAGTGGTTGATGGGTTCTCTAGAAATATACATTTACTTGTGTATTTCATAACAAGTATAGAATGTTTTAGTGTTAGTATCCATGATCTATAATCCATTGTATGTTAGGTACTCTACCATTGTTATTTTAAATGAACTAAATTTTAAATATTATTTTATATTATTTTACTTAATGATGTATATATTAGTTTGAATTTAGATTACATGTTGAACAATAATTTCAATAATGGAACCTGATAAAAACATGACCAATCAATAATTGAATTTGTTAGATTTTTTTTATTAATAAATGAATTGAATTTTTTATACTAATAAATAAATGGATTATTTTTTTATATTAACAAATTTAAGGACTGTTTTTTGAGGGTATTCCACAATGAAAGGTGTTTTTTTATTGCAGTCTCTATACATCACAGGTTTCCCATTCTCCCAGAATGACACACGGTAAAATTCACCACATACCTTGCAAACTTTATTCATACCATAACATCTTATCAAGATATTATTTAATATATTGGTTTGACTTCTACTGAAGATATAAAGAAATCAAAAAGAACACATATTATGTATTTGTCTGGTAATCCTGATGACCGTCAGTTGACATAAAGAGGTTATTAGCTGGTCACAATCATCAGTATATAATTAAATTTTCCATTAATACTTTATTAAATATGATAAATAAATATTTAATTTATATATTAAATAGATTAAAATAATAATTTTAGGGAGAAAAACAAAATAATCAATAATTTTGGAATTTCACTAACATAAAGTCAATTGTTACTTTCAACGAATATGGGGTACCCACTCAAGATGATAGAAGAATTTTTTATAATTTCTTGGTGTCTTTAGCATGTTAAGAGACATACCTCACTACTCATTGTTCATTTTCAGGACACATTCCATTATTCTTATAAAATGGGTTATTTGATTCTAAATTAAAGTTACTATCTTTATTATTTATTAATATATGATTAAATTAAACATTATTACGTAATTTTATAATAATTTGATGTATTTTATGTATTTTTTTATAGATGATGATCCATTTTGATGTGACTAAAGCATTTCATAATCATGGAACTTAAATAATTTAGGCAAAATGAAAATATTTCATTTGGTAACTATTTCGTGAATTCAATTAAACATCTTAATAATTGTCATAGATGTATGACTAAGTCCCTAAAGGCTTTCCTAGAGATAAATAAGCAAAATTCATTGAACAACATCATGTCAAATATCATATGTCTATTTATTAAATATAAGTATTTAAACAATAATTTTTTCGTAATATTTTATGTTTTATTAATATATAATTTCTTTAGTAGAATTATATGATAAATGCTTTCAATTAATTGTGGAAGATGATTCCTCGCACATATGACTCATTGAGTTTTGTGGGGAAAATACCTAGAAATGATCAATTAAATTTATTAGAATATATATATATAACAGTTTGAGTAATTTGGTTTTTAAAAATATCATATGTGTAATTTTTTTAAATTGGTGATGGTGGTAGGTCATTATGTTTGAAAGATTGAATAGCAGTTTGAGGTTAACAAAATAAATATTGAACATATTACAACAACCCCATAAAACATAGGGTTAAACAATTTATTATTAATTTATGTTACTAAATTACATTAAAATATAATATTATTCAATTTATATCATAAACTCAATGAATCATGTGATGTTAACCCTGCCTTTTCAATATCATTATCATCATAGGAAGACATGGATTGAGTTGTTGGAAAAGTGATTTCAGTTATGTCAGGGGGATGGTTTGTGGGACATATACAATAACATTTTATAGTGTGGTACATATATCTTCATTAACAGTGGTATCCCAATGGAGGTATAATGGTTTGGTGATCTTGGTGCACCAAAATAAATTTATGAATTGAATAATACTGCTAAATACTAGTAATCACATATTAATACAAAGATTGATCAGGTCTCTCTTTTGGAGTGTGTTTTGGTTGTTATGTTTTATATGTTGAAGAAAAGTAAACATGAAGAAATAGAAACACTCATATGGGGTACCACATCAGTAAATTTAAAATATACATTTATATTCTTCATTTTAGTAGTTATGTTTTTTAGTAAATATTCTTAGTCAAGTGAATTTAAATATTTCTCTACTATCTCGGAAAAAAATTGGTATTCAATTATTTAAATAATCCACATCATAATCTAAAAATAATTATGATAACATAATTGATTGTTTCATCTTAAAAAATTTTACTTACCATTATCATAAACTATATAAATAAGTAATAATATATGTTACTAAGGATTTCATGTAGTATAAGATATTAGGGAATATATTTTGGTTTTATATCTATTATTCCATGTATATGTTTCCAACCACAACAAGTTGACATGGGAAAGTGTTAATGCATAATTTTAGATATGCTAGATATTTCATCTACTAGAAATGGTTTTGAAAATGATTTATTTTGTTAGTGTGGATTTTAGATAGCTTATTGGGATTACTATTTTCAAAACAATTTTTGAAAATGGTTTAATTTTTTTCGGAAAATATATAAAAATGTCAGTTTGAGAGTCACCATGATAGATACTAAGATAGGTGTGATAGTAATGATATGTTATCATATAGTTTTAAAGTAATATATTTATATATTATAAAAAATATATTTTTGAGAATTATTCCCCTTAGTTGAGGTGGGGGTTATATAAAATCAATTTATTGATCGTAAAATCATTAACACATTTGAGAATAATATATAAGTGATTATAATGAAATAAAATTAGGATAAATTTAGATAATGATATGGAAAATTGGAATCGAAAAGGTAGAATCCAATGTCTTTTTAGAGTGTTGTAGGACTTTAAGATGTAGAAAATTAGTTATGGGGAATGCACAATATTTTTAGGGTTTTGTAAAAAATGGACACATATAAGGTGGGTTTTAAAAAATATAAATTGAAATAATTAAAATGTATATTATGGAATATTGATAGAAAATATAATTTTCATGATGGAGTTTACTAGGTGGGTTTTTGGAAGATAATAATTTTTTTTCAGATGTTTTTAATTTTAATTAAAGATTTTAGATATCTATATTCTTAATTAGAGATTTTTTCTATTATATAGTATGTTTCTTATTTAGACCATATTTGGTTAACAATGAAAGCCTCAAAAATCATAGGATTGAGATGAGGATTATTTAGTGATTTGTTCTAGGATTATACTCTTTAATATTCTTACCTATTTTGAGGCTGTTATGAAAGATAGAATGTTGAATGTTTACATAGAAGGTTATTATAGCATTAATATTGTCAATATATAACATGGTGGACGAAAATGATCTTTAATTTGAAAAATTTATATGTAAAGACTTCAAAAATAATTCTATGGGGATACCTTTAGTTTCTTATCAAGGAAATAACTCACATTCATGTTATCACTGTGGAGGAATTCACCATGTAAAGACACAACACAATATTCTACCCAAGACCTATCATAGGTCTAAAAATAATGTTCATATAAAGAGGGTTTGTGAAATTTTATAATTAGGGGGTATAAGGTAATCATATTAAATGATGTAGGGATAAATATTTATAGTGGATGAACTGAAGTTGTTTGGGTTAGAAACTCAAGGTAGAGTGGTTAATCCTAATAATATAGACAAACCTATATCTAATAAGGATCAAAGTGGCTTTTTATATAAAACATACAATATATGTGACATATGATATAGTATTATTGTATATAGTTTAACGTTCTATTTGTATATCATATACTATGATTATTTTATTATTTTATATGGGTCCATCACATTATCTTATATCTCTATAAGTAGTAAATCCATTGGGGTTATTAATTGAATTGATTCCTTGTTAAATTAAAGTTGATACCCAATTGGGGTAGGGTAATGGTAAAGGGTTTAAAACCCATCATGTTAAATTATGATATAATATGTGGAAATATCATTGGATTTTATAATCCTTTGAAGAAAAATATGAGACAATATAATCATAATTGTTTGGTTTTTTAGAGAGAAAGATCATATCAACTATTATAGTTAAAGGTTGGTCTTTATCTCTCTATAGAGAGTTATCTAAACATTCCAAGATTAGTTGTATTTTACTTCAATAAAAAGTTGTATAATTAATTATGATATTTGATCTAACTCTAGTAAGTTAGTGAGACCAGTTTAAAAATGTTAATAGGTAATTCAAGAGTCTACCGAGTTATATATTAAATAAAAATACCCTAATGATTTTCCAAAAAAAAATTTGGGATTACTCTAAAAGCACTATGAATTTTCAATTGACCTTGTACCTTAAACTATAAAAACAATTCACCCTTTTATATAATGGAATTGATGTAGTTACAAAAATTAAGGTATATTTTGATGATCTTGAGATAAATTGATTTTTTTAAATGGGTATTTATCAATAAAAAATTACAATGTTGTCTTATAAGAATACTAATTGTAGTTTAAATTTGCATATTTACTGTTTAATGTTTCACCAAATTATATAACTCAAAAAATAGCCTTTTAACATTAATCACTGATTTTTTTATTTATAAGGGAAAAATTATGTTTTCAAAGATTTACATTAGTGGAGGATATCTTCACTTAATGGTGAATAAGTATGGAATTCCAAAATATGATTTTTTTTATTCACATTAAAATTACAAATAATGAAATTTGGGGTTACCAATAATACTATTTTAATTCTATATTTGATCAATAATATCTCCCACCAATATCCAGATACCATGATGGTTGTTTTTTTTAATTATAATTTTATATACTCAAGATCAAAGGAATATCAATGAAAGAATTAATTTATTATTTTAATGATATTTAATTAACATAATTTATATATATTGTTTTATTAATATCACATTTGGGTTCATCCTCTTATTCCTTTTTGACTTTCAGCTCCTCTGCATACATCATTAGTTTTCTAATGAGTCATTTTATAGGTAACTTGTTTTGTTTCACAATTATCTAATAGAGACAGATGTTCCTCTCCATATATCAGGTAGGCACTTGAGAATCCTCATGATTTGTTCTAGGGCAGTGACTTCTCTTTGAAGAGAAATCATTATGTCGAAAATTTCATTGAACCTGAGATACATGTCATAAATAGGATCACCAAGATTCATTTTAAAATTATCATATTTAATAGTATAAATATTAAGTCTCATTTCTCTCACACTATAAGTACCTTTATTTGAAATAGACAAAGTATCCAAAATTTCATGGGAAGTTTTACATGCATAAATTCTGTTAAATTTCTCATCTTCTCAAGAGAAATATAAAGCATTCATCGATTTTCAATTGTTATTATAGGAATTATGGGTTGGGTCATCCCAAGTGATTCTATTAGTAGCAGTAATATTATACTCATTTATAATTGAACACCAAATATGAAAACCCATACCTTTTAAATGCATTTTCATTTAAATTTTCCATTGGGAATAATTGGATCCATTAAAGAATGGTGGTCTATTTGTTGCATCACCTTACAGTCTATTTTCCATAATAAATAAATACTTTTAAAGGGATATAAATTTAGTATTGACATAAATTAACCAATATTTAAAGTACAACTAAAATAATAGTTGAATAGTTTCAAAAATAGAGGCTTAATAGGAATAACAATCTCCTTTGATACCAAATGTTGGTTGGACTAGAGTAATCAAAAGGGGGGTAAATTGAGCATCTATAAAAATTTCTATGCGAAAGGTTTTCTTAAATGGTAGCCTATTAAAATTAAATAAAGCCTATTTATTAAAAGTAATACAGTTATGAAAGGTTGGCTGTTTAAATAACTTCTTATAAGATTGATTAATACTCACTAATTTTTATATCAGTTATTAATATTACTTTTGAATCTATTCTAATAAGGTAAAATAGTTATATCTTCTTCACAAGATTAACTATCAAAGTAAATATAGTGATTTCTTAATTATGTAGTAAAACCGAGAAAACTAAATTAAACAACACAACAGATATAAAAAATTGGTCCAGTCTCAAGCTGAGACCCAATCCACTCCACTAGGTGATGACCTGCCACAAAGCAGTTTATATTAATAAAATTGACCCACACCCTGGATCGGGGTAAAAAATAGTGCATAGGACCTTCCAGGTCACACGACCTCTTCTACATTTCTTCATGGGTATGAATGAGTAGGCCACACGGGGACCTCTTCCACACTTATCTGTGGGAGTAAAAAGTGTAAAAATATATTAGAGGAAGGATACCTTGTATCGTTCATTTTAGTATTGGAAACATTGCATCTTTTTATATAGACACACATAGTGCTGGAAAGCTAAAAAATAATACACTATAGAGCATAGATGATGAGATAATATTAGAAGTGATATAAGTGTTATTCATTGTATCTCTGGACTTCTAGGATGAAGTTGATATAATAATCTAGTTTTCTACTGAAAAAAAGAGTGCTGCAAGTCTGGTGATATGGTTTCTATCTAGATCTGGCTTGTGTTCTTCGTGGAGTTGGTATTTCGAATATGTTCTTGAATCTGATCTATAGTATCCAATATTTTTTATTTGTGAATGATTATGTGTTTTTCATATTCATTATGTATCATGTGTCAGTTCATGATTCTTCACTATGTCACACTAATTTGTTGTCGGGCTATGCATTTCTTTTTATTGTTGGACTAAATGAGTTGGAACCGACATGATGCATTTATTCTTCACCTAATACCTCGTACTATCACGTGACATGTCTACAATAAAATATTAATTATGTCAGTGCATTTAAAAGACTCAAATATGACCGTTAGAAATTAAATAAAAAATAACAAAAAAGATTACAGAATGGTGTCACAGTATATCTGTAAATAGTGTCACGCAGAAATGGTGTCTCCATAAAATGGTGTCTCGGCAAGAAACTGATGTCACGGAATTCAACAGATATGAAACTAGTTTTAGTGTCTAGTCACTGTATATGGGTCACTGTGTCTATTCATAGTGTCTGGGTGATGGTATCTGGTAATGTTGTCTGGGTCACGGTGTCTTGTCACGGTGTCTAGGTCACGGTGTGTGGGTCATGGTGTCTGGTCATGGTGTTTGGTTCATGGTATCTATGTTATGGTGTATGGGTCATTTACCAGAAATACAGAATAGGTGGAAAACTCATTGTTTCTCAGCCTTATCCAAATATTTGTATACAGACATAAGGAGTGATATTCATAGAATTATAATTAATCATTTATCATTGAAATCCATTATAATGCAAATTAAAAATATAGTTTACAATAATAAATCATTACACTAGAGATCTATGATAGGTTTATTTAAATCATCAAGAAATCAACCATCGGTACACAAGATTTGAGATGTATTAAATAAGATTAACAAGCATTACAGAATGATCAGGATTTTTTATTATTAAAACATGACTAACATAGGAGGAGTCCAACAAATATGATATGAAATTAAAATATAATGAAAAGGATATGTCATGCTCTAGGGAAATATTTGGAAAAGCTTAAAAAATCATAAATTATGATATTACAGCACCCCCACCCCCACCCTAATAATTGGAATAAAAACATTAAAGTGGGATTGGAAATGGACCATAGGTATGTGAAACTTTCTAAATATTTATTTATAAATTTATATTAACCAAATGATGATTTGTGTTGTGAATTTTCGGTATAATTTAAATCCTCTATAATTAATGAGGCGTTATATGTTTAACCAACACTTTTTTGTCCATATCCAATAAATCATCAATGCAATATATTGGCTTAAACATCGCACTCAAATTGAATATCAATGGATTTCACAGTTTCTTTTACAAAATAAAATAGAAACATAAAAACTATACTATTAGATTATGTTATTTGTAATATATAAAATGAAAATAAAAAAATAAGAGAATAAAATAATATAAAAGGTGAGAAAAAGCAACAAACCTTGATGATTTAACCTAAAATTCATCGTAAAAATGAAGAATCTGAGTAGAATTGATGTAAAATCAAAGGAAACTAATGTGAGAATAAGAAGAAAAAAACCTTTCCATAAGGAGTGGAATAATTTAGTGTAATGAAATGGGGTCACATGACCTATTATATACATGATTCTATACCAATGGTTTTAAAAAAATGTTGGTATAAGACATCATTTACCAATATATACTGATAATTAGTGAAAACTAATGGTTTGGGTAAAAATTACAATAGTGTATACCTTTCGAAATTAAAGAAATATTTTTTATAAAATCAGTGAATAATGTGGAATTTACATGGAGTTTCTAAAAATCCTCAAGATATTTTAGAAAATTTTATCATATGGTGTCATTACTCCACATTACTAAAAAATCTAGGTCTCAATGACTTTGATTGACTTCTAGAAGAGACACTGTTTAACTTTCTGAAAAACATATCTTTTTCTTCTTTAGATTTGTACCTACATATAATATCAATACAGTACCCCAACCAGTACATCATATATCAAAGTTAAACTCTTATAAACACTTTGATAATAGTATGTAAGCATTTCTTAAAGTCAGTCTCATTATTGGAACATTTCCATTAATGATAGTAGAATTAATTTCTTAACCAAATCAAGCCTTAGAAAATATATTACTTATCACCTATTAATTAAAATACTCAATTATGATGAGTGTATGAGTAGATACTAATGTTACTTATATCATTAGGCATCTAAAACCTTTTAAACCATAATACAACCATTATATGCTTCTCAAAAGCATTTATATTTAACCATTAAACTACTTCAATAGTTGGTTTATTATGAATGTGTTGCTTCATCAAATATGTTTTCCTTAAAACAATTTCTTAAGTTACCAGTCTTTTATTTTCTTACCATAATATTTTTCACTTTTAAATGATTAATATATAATATATTATTTATTATGATGATTTTCTTCATCTACAATAGATGTTTTTACTATATGAGTATCATGATTCTCAAATATTAAATAAACACTTTTATTAAATGTTCTCCCACAAAAATTATGACCCCTCTTGAATTCATCATATCCATTAGTAGGGAAATATACTTATTTCACTAAGAAAATCATTAGAATTTAGTTTTCCTCTCCCCACATATCTATTTTTTAAGGAATTCATGGAAATAATATCAAATATGAATATTGAATAGTTGAGTAGATAACCCTTTTACTAAATTCATCAAGTGGATATTAACTCAAATATACTCCTCTAAAATACTACCTAATAGGTTTTCCCAAGAAAGTGTGACCCAATATTCACAATCTGGTTTGGTTTCCTAACTTATTGGTTATCTATTTCATCCATGCCGTAGATAAGATAATCCATTGTCACCAAGATTTAGCATGAACCTACCTGGTTCGATGATCAAGTTCGGGACATTTTTTTCATTGGAAGGAATATAACACTTATTGTTTTAAAGGGGACTAAAATCTCACATTCATATCTCATGTTATTCCCTTTATGTATGCATGATTTTAATGATTTAGTTGGGAATCTAATTCCCTTATATGAAATTAATATTATAAAATCATATTGATATGTTACTCTTTACACAAATAATATCTTGTGATACTAAGGAAAAATAAAAACCAACCATATTCATACGTTTACAAATGCATATCATGAAAAAGGTATAATAAACTCTTTGATTTTATGTATAAATCATAATTAACTTCCCTTTTCAAATTCATAACCTTGTGTATGAAATGTTTTAGGTATTAGGAAGGTAAATCAATTATCATACATGGATTGAAACTCCTTAGTTGCATGTATGATAACATAGAATATCTAATACAATTTAAATTAAATCATATATAATAATTCATAATATAATAATTACATCTATGAATACTAAATAAAGGAATAAATTAAATAAATGAGAAATTCATAAATTTAAACTTGGGATAAACATTTATGAACAATTCATAAATTAAATATAATTTTTAACAATTTATAATTTTAGTTACCATGATGGTCATTCCATAATTTTGAATATAATTTTTTTATTCATTTCATGATATTAAAACTTACATATTATTCAATATATCAAATTTTACTTAAATATATGACATTAAATGAATTGTAAACATTTTATATTTTTATTCAATTATTTAAATAATTTAGGTAATCTAAATATCACATGTTTATATTATTTAAACATTGATATTATCAATTACCAAATCCCCATTTGATATGGTCTAAATAATATCAAAAATAATGATTTAATTTGAAATATTCAAATTATAAATATTATGAACAATTAATAATAAAATATAAATTCTATTATATTTTCCTTCATTTTATAATTTATAAAAAATTATAAATTTATATTATAATTTCTATATAAATAATTTATATCTAAATTATAATCCATGACATATAATTTTAGAAAATGAATTTTTAATATTAGTTTTTAATGTCATGTGAAAATTATTTAATTAATTATTAAAAAATAATTAAATTTTATAATTAATTAATTTAAAATCAACTTCATAAAAAAGTTAATATCCCATTTAATTTTTTTCCCATAATTTATTAAAAATATATAAATTATCTAACCTAATACATAATTAAATTTTAAGAAAAACTATTTTCCAATTCTTTTAAACATTCGTAGTATTATACCAATTTTTCTAGGATTATGGAAGAATAAATGAAATTAATCCAATGAAGTTGGATTACAGTGAGCTACATAGGATTAACTCAATGAAAACCCCCAGTGTGAGACTAACTCAATGAAGTAGTGTACAATATTCCCTTGTGAAGGAATAACACATCACACATGTGATAAGAAACTTTTGATGGGGTATTGATGAGGTGAGTATAATGTATCATTAAAAAATCAACACTTGACCTTAACATAGGGGTTTCACAAGATTAACTTCACCCGAAAGCCATAATGTAAAATGAATCTTGGCTCCCATGATTAAAAAAATGAGCACTTTATAGTATTATATTGAAGTAAAATTGGATTATAATAATGAAAACTTCCCATTTATGATTAATTTGAAATATGGGGACACATGTATTATGAGTGTGGGGACCTACATAAGGTGATCTATGGGACTTTTGTAGCCTGGGCAAGCACTCTAAGAGCAGTTCCTGGTATATGTTATCACATAACATATGGAAAATCCTAACATAGATTATGTTATCAAATAATGTTATTTGAAACACACTCAGAACATATTACATTATCTCATAACATAATTCCAATTTATATTTAATAACAAAATAATTTTAAAGGACACACCCTGAATCGCTTAAGATGGTTTAGTGCTCTATTCTATAGAAAGAATCAAAAATCATTTATGAAAAAATTATTTTGACAATATAATTTCATGGAATTAAATTGAAACCATATATATATTTAATATGGTAGTTTTTCAATTAAAATTATTAGCATAATTGATTAAGAAACCATAATAAAATAATATCCATGTAAGAAACCTGAAATCATGTACTGTAAAAATAAATAACTATAGTGTATGAGTACCTACAACTGAATCTTTTTTTTCACATCTATCATATTGGTTTCATGAAGATCCAAATAGGTATCAAAATAAAATACATCTTCTATGTTCCATCAATGTATTATAAAAACAACTTGATACTTGAGTGGGACTCCACATCTCTCCATGACATGCTAATGTGTCATATGGTAAAGGAGAAGGATGAAAGGAGCTTTGGGGTCATGGGAGTAATAAATATAGGACTCATGAATGTGTATAACAATAACATTAATTAGGTTATTTTTATTTATATAGAACTCCTAAGAAAATCCTAATTGAACGTGAATTAATTCATACTTTATGAGTTAATGTACGTAGTCACATTGGTCATAACCCTTAAACCATAAAATCTCCCATAGTTTCATCATATGAAATAATCTATTAATGATAAAAAAAATGTTTGAAGATGATATGACTGTTAATCATACTAAATTTGTACTACTATTAAAATACAATGTATTTTTATCATATAACAACTCATATGATATCCACATACCATATAAATTGATATGCAATAAATACATAGACAAATCTATTTTTTTTAGGTAGGTCATATTCAAAAAATAGCTATTTTTTGTGAGTGGGTAACCTAGACCCAACTCTTTTATAAACATTGATTACAATTGTGTGTATGCTGTTTGATATATACATGTGTCACTCTTATCATTATAGTTTTGATACTTCTACATTCATTATTTATTTGGTAATTTCCTTATATTACATGTCATATCAAAAGGTTATAATAGTTCAAAAAATATAATGTGAACCAAAATATACCATTACAGTAATCTTAAACATATTTTCTATTTTTTATACACATCATGATGAAAGGAAATTGATGATGTATGACTATCTTGTGTGGGAAGTTCATAAGCTTTGAGACTTCTTCTCAGGATGTTTTCACTTGGTGATCTTGAGTAGATGAGATCACGAGGACATAACCTCTAATAGGGGAACCACATGTTACATGATTCGTTTTTAGTTCCTATTTATATTTACATGTTATAGTCTTTTTACTTGATATCATCATCAATGTTTACCATTTGATCATATAATTTTACAAAATAGGAAAACCATGGAATTGATGTTATGGTTAGGTAACTATTGGGTATGTCATTAGTGGTATGAAATTGGATTAATGATCATGATTGTATTATTCAATTTTTCAAGGAAGATATATCTTGGGTCTATTGATCAGGATGGTAGTACATTAGATATATCCATGGACTTGGTAGAAGAATGAATGTTATCCCGATATGGTCAAGAATAAGTAAACCAACTATGGATGGTGACAAAAGTTGTGCATCCATATTTATGAGATATCATATGATAAATAAATTATGTTTCACAAATGGTGTTCATTAATGACGTTTTATATATTATGAATTTACCTTATGAACTTATGGCACTTGATAGGTTTATATAGTCTACTCTTTTTTTGTGAGTAGTACTCACTATGTTTGAGATAAAGATGTAGAGGGTCACACATTAAGTGTATTCAAGAGTCTGACCTATTCAAAGTGAAAATAAGTTTAGGAAATGGAAGGATCCACTATGGTTTTTGGTTTATGTTAGAGTTTCAATGATCACTAGGAAATAAATAAATTCAAAATAATTTTTTATTGAATAATGAGATTTAATATTTTTTTATTACTGTATTCACATGTAATTAAGTGGATATAAAATAAATATTTTTCTAATGAATATTTTTATTCAAGTTTTTTTAAATATTTAATGGGATAAATGAGTCAAGTAAGTGGCTTGAATTTTATAATGTAACATATATTTGATGTTCCAAGTATATTATAAAATTTAATTGATATTATTACATAGTTACAAATTCATTTAATGTCATTAAAGGATTATATTGAAGGTTTTAGTTACCTGAGGGCCAAAGTGAAATCATTGAGATATTAAAAATACCTATATAAAAATTAAGAAGACAAAATTTGATGGACTATTTACTTACTATAATTTTAGAGTCTCTCTCACATCTATCAAAAATTATTGAGTGAGAAATAATAGATATGAGAAATCAGATCCAAGTTCATCGTTTTTAATCGAATGATCAGTTCTTAGTAGATCTTAAAGATTTTGAAAGCATCATCAATTTTCCATCCTAAAACTCAAAATTGATAATAGACTTACCAGAATGATCTTGAAGAATGTGTGGATGATCCATAAATATCTATAATCAGTTCCTTCAAACAAATATCTCTGAAAGTGGGTGGAAAAATTCTCAATCCAAATCAATTGTGGAAATTAATCTATTTTATTTTTATTTTTAATTACTTCCACACATGATCCTAATGTGGTTATTGGGTGTTATGTATCATCAGATATGACATCACAATGTGGGGATGGTGATAAAATTTTCAAAATCTCACTGACCCATGTTTTTGTAGCATACTCGGTACCAATAATTAGTATCATAGGGATTTGTGATGAATTATTTCAAAAAAACTATTTATGAAATTAATTTGTTTATAGGATTCTTAACTGTGCCAAAAACAAAGACAACTCATTGATCGAAGGTCGAATGACTAATTTGTGGCCATTCAAAGTTCCAAATCAGGTCAAAATATATTGTTGTGGATCTTAAACTTCAGAACACACAAACAGACACACACACACACACACATATATACACACATATTTATCAAATATGTGTGTTATAATTATGGGATGATGGAGGGATATGATCCATGGTGTTCCATCCTAGAACCTACAATTGGAAAAGGGGTGCACTAGTTTCACATAGTGGAATTAAAAAACTAAAAACTAAATCCTAACTTGATTAGGATTAAGAAAGGTTATTAAAAAATTTAAAAAAATTTGATAGAGATGGTGGATAAGCTATCTGCGAAATTCTGCACCCCAATGATTGGGGTACGGAATAAATAGTACCAACCCTTTTAGTTGTGTAATGTTTTTATGAAAACTATATTTCTAAAGAAAAAAATATTAGAATTGAGAGGTTATACCAACTCCCCCTTTACCCACAACTAACTATACTCATGAGCGGTATGCATCTGGTTGGGTAGTTCAGTGGCCAGACTTGGGTGACCTGACCTTACTGAGCTCATTCGGGACAAAATAATGGCCTAGAACCCGCTTTTGGGATTTTTGATCCATCTGAACAGCCAAATATGTTTTTAAAAATATTCCTATAATTTTTTTAATATTTAGGGTGTGTTAAAAAATCAGTGACTGCACGGCTTAAATATGTGAATTAATTAGGGATAAGTTTTTTTATTCATATAAAATTCCCTTGAGTATAATTTTTCACCAATTTATTTTTATTATAAATTTACATTATGTATTGTCTAATCAGAAGTGGTGATCGACCTGTGTATTTCTTAATTAAATTTATTAATTTATTAATTAAAAATGAATGTAATTTCTGTGATAATTAATTAAATTTAAAAATGATAATCACATAAACTCCCTCGAATTATATGTATAAGGTTTTACATGTCCATGATAAAATATATTTCTCAGTATTTTTCACACCCCTATTCCCCTCACTTATGTGTGAGTACTTGTGTATATTGTCAAAGATGAAATAATATTTGGACCTTGATAATATTTGATGTATTGCCTTGTGATATAAAGACACAATGCAAGGGGTGTACATTTTGACATGGGTCATAAGTGACTCAGGTAAATAACCATAGGGCCTCAGTTGTTCAATTATATGCTTAATGGATAAACCCATATTAAATGCTCATGATCAACAACTTAATTTATTTATTTATTTATGGTTTATCATTATTTTGTGCATGTGTATCTTATTACATCACATATAATAAAAAATAAGAATTCATAGATTAAATAAAAAAATATAAGATGAGTGTTTTTCAATTTAAATAATTTTTATGTTGTGAGTGAGATCACATAGTAGAAGCATGCTAAATAGAAAATGAATTCATTCATTGAGAAATAATGAAATCCGAAAAATATATATATTTATCCACAATATCTTCCTTCACATAAATTTTTATTAAACCAAGTGTAAGAGTTTCTCATATAACCCAGTTGAAGAGCCTCCAAATACTAGGGAATTTTTATGAGGGCGATGGGTGTACATAACTAAATTTTGCAGAAAATAAATATAGATATTTTTTTCATTGAAACATTAGAGGTAAAATGTTGAGTGAATCAAGGATATGATTCCTAGGTGATGGTACTTCACTTAACATGTCAAAGTACTATGAGTCAATGTGGTTGAATAGTCAAAACCATACCATGGAACTCTCTAAGTAGTTGCATATTCATAGCTTTGACCATGAGGAGAGTTTTCTAGGGTCCTTTTCATTAGAATACCCAAGAAAAGGGTATTATAAATATAGTATTTGAGAGATTATTGGATTCAATAAAATTTTAGGAAACATTTAATGATTAAATAAATTTTTTAATTTCTATCAGTAATCAAAAAGTATTACTAATATAAAAAATTTATGTTTTGTAGATAAAAAATATAAAAAACCACAATCAGCTTAATATGTATGTGATCAGTACATTATTAATAGAACATATTTATCAGAAGTAAATTCCTATTCCAATACATACTCTTTCACATAGTATTATTCCATGAGAGGAATCACTATGTGTTGGAATATGAACTCCCCATAATTTCCCTTGGGGAGAAAGAATGGAAAAAAAATACATTTATAAGAATAATTTATATAATGTGATACATTTATAATTCATCATGTTGTGATATTTGTCCAATGAGATGAAAAAAGGAACAAGGAAGAATATGCATATAAAATACATCCTCATTTTTAAGAGATATATTAGGAGAGAGACTTAAAAGAAAGATATGAGATATCTTGTGCACTTTATAAGTGAATGATAGAATAATGGAGTTAGAAACAACCTCATAAACTCATGATGATTGTATGTGATTAGTGAATTTAACCCCATGTGATCATGTGTAAATAAGAACTAGTGCCTGGTGTAATTCTTACCTCTTTAATTCCATGATTTTTGAATTTCATTATTAATTATAACATGGTTAAAATGAATATATCACCCCCCGTATATGTTTAATTTTATTTACCAAGATGGTATGTTTATAAAGAACACTAAATATTCAGTATTTTGGATTAAAAAAATATGTAAATGCAGGGATAATGTGTAAAAGGATAAAAATAAACCAAATATATTGATCCACTACCCCTCCAAGAATCCAAATATTCAAAGGGGGGAGAAATGTGCAAGTGGAATTCTCATTTTAAAGTTGAAATATAGTCCACCGGAAGAAGAATTTTAATGCTAAGAAAAACTAATAAAGGTGATAATTATGTATTTTGTATAATTATCATTGGATAAAATAACTATATTTTTAAAATATAGATATTAGATACAATATATGCCTCATAAATTTGTATTAAAATACAATAACTAAGTAGATTGAAGAATATTACCAAGTATGAGGCATATCTTTGAGAAATAAATGGTGAAAGACTCAAAGCATTAGTTGTATGATATTATCATCTCACATTTTGTAGTGTTTTGGTACTTTTGTTAAATAATTTTTATATGTATATTCCATTACCAGAAACATAATATAATCTTACATATTAGAATCTATGGGTTTTTATTTCAGTACTGGAAATAAATATTTTCTTTTTTAAAAGGATGAAATATGTTATAATATGTAACATATTAAAATGGATTTTAAATACTTGAACATGAATATCTTATTTTTGAAATCGATCAGAAATTAAATGATAATGACTCATATAATACCCTTAATATAGAAATTCAATATTGGTCATGTAAATAAAAAAGTGTTTAATAAAAATTCATCATGAAAGGTATTTAGACTCTATTGAGTTAAAAACTTTAGTGGTATTTCATTAATACTTATAAGGTAAAATTAATAAATAACCTTTCTGGGAAAATTAGAAAGATCCACAAACCTACTGGTGTTGATTCACATTGACATATGTGGTCCATTTCTAATATAGTAAAGGGTTGGGATCTATTACTTTATTATTTTACTAAATACTTTAGTAGGAATGGTAATATCTAATTAATGAGGTATAAGTGAGAATCCTTACATATTTTTATGGAATACCAAAATTAAGTGGAGAACCATCTTCAGAAAAAGATTAAGAAACACTTATTAGATTAGAGTGATAAATATTTAAAATAAGAATTCATTGATCACTTGAAGAAGTGTAGGATAATCTATCAAATAACTCCCACTCATAATCCGTAGTGGAATGGTGTTAGTGAAAGGAGGATTCATAAATTTCATGATATGGTATGATCAATTATGATTCATTAAACTCTACCATTATCTTTTTAGGGATATTCACTATATACCTCGACATATACACTCAACTGAGTACTAATTAAAGTGGAATATGGAATTTCATATGATCTATGGTATATAAAGAATCCCACCCTATCACATATACTTATATATGTAGGTGAATAATATTTTAAGAAAATAATAAATGAAATGATTTCATCATGAAACACAAAATGTCTCTTTATAGGTTATCCTTATGAAAAAAGGATATTACCTATTTAACCCTTCTGATAGAAATGTTTTTATGGAAATACATTCAATATTTCTAGAAATAGAACACATGTTGATTGTAAATTGTGGGATAAATATTGACTTGAATGTTTTTTAGTCTCTATATGAACAAGAGATAACACAGGAATAATCGCGAGAGCATATCATGGGAGATGAATATGTTCCTGATTCACAAGTACTGCATTGGCCTACTAGATAGTTTAGGGAATAATAATGACAAAGATTTATTATCACTGATTCAAGTGACACATTACTCTTATAGAATGATTAACATCTTACCTTAAAGGAGGTAACAGATCGAAATCATGTTGGTAAAGGTAAAGAAGACATGCATTCTAAAATCACTATTGGAAATATAGTAGATTATGTCATTTTTTAGTGTCTGTTTCCAAAACCGCCTCTCAACCTTAAAAAATATTTTCACCTCGTTTTCTGTAAATGATTATGAAAGTATTTGTGAATAGTATTATTTAGTGGTGGATTTTTTTCATCCATTATCTATTTTATTTAGTGTTGTTTTTAATCACCAATATATGTTTTCAAAATTAATAATTTCCCTCACCCTACCACCATCACTAAAACCCTCGGTCTTCTGACATCCAATTCCCCTCAATGTCACTAGAATCCTCTATTCCTTGACAATGTTGACACCCACTAACCTAATACTGCACCCCTTCAGCAATACCCCCTCTCTTGAAACCATATCTCCCCCAAAGAAGCTGACACCTTCTACCCCCGACCCTAGATCCTCCATTATTGATACCCCCTCCACCTCACCAATATCTTTTCCCACTGCTTGAAATCCAATCCCCCTTTCCCCAAACACTCTACCCCACAACACTGCCACCCAATCCCCCTCGACACCATCCATTGTTGGAACCACCTCACTGATAGAATCGATGATGCTCAATACTAAACCCCTCTCTTCTATATTATCTCCCCTCATCGATATCTAATTTTTTTCTAATTATGTTGTGAAATTCATCTCTATTAAATTATTTAATGTGTGGTGTAAGGGTCAATTTGGTGTGGTTGTTTTCCCTTAATAATATATAGTTTTTTATTCCACTCTAACTAGTGGTTGTTGGGTTCTCTAGAAATATACATTTACTGGTGGATTTAATAACAAGTATAGAATGTTTTAATGTTAGTATCCATGATCTCTAATCCATTTTATGTTAGGTACTCTCCCATTATTATTTTAAATGAACTAAATTATAAAATTTTTTTCTATTATTTTACTTAATGATGAATATATTAGTTTGAATTTAGATTACATGTTGAACAATAATTTCAATAATGGAACCTGATAAAAACATGACCAATCAATAATTGAATTTTTCAAATTTTTTATATTAATAAATGAATGTAATTTTTGATAATAATAAATAAATGGACTATTTTTTTATATTAACAAATTTAAGGGCTATTTTTTTTATGGTATTCCAAAATGAAAGAGGTTCTGTGATAGTAGTCTCTCTACATCATAGGATTCTCATTCTCCCATAATGACACATGGTAAAATTCACCACATACCTTGCACACTTTTTTGATACCATTTCATCTTATCAAAATATTTCTTAATATATTGGTTTTACTTCTACTGATGATATCAAGAAATCAAAAAGAACACATATGATGGATTTGTCTGGTAATCCAGACAACCGTCAGTTGACATAAAAATGTTATTATCTGGTCACAATCATCAGTATATAATTAAATGTTCCATTAATACTTTATTAAATATTATAAATAAATATTTAATTTATATATTAAATAGAGAAAAATAATAATTTTAGGGAGAAAAACATAAATAATCAATAATTTTGGAATTTCACTAACATGAAGTCTGTTGTTAATTTCAATGAATATGGGGTACCCACTCAAGATGAAACACAAATTTTTTTATAATTTTTTAGTGTCTTTATCATGTTAAGAGACATAACTCACTATTCATTATTCATTTTCAGGACACATTCCATTATTCTTATAAAATGAGTTATTTGATTCTAAATTAAAGTTACTATCTTTATTATTTATTGATATATGATTAAATTAACCATTATTACATAATTTTATAATAATTTGATGTATTTTATATATTTATTTATAGATGATGATCCATTTTGATATGACTAATGCATTTAATAATAATTTAACATAAATAATTTAAGAAAAATGAAAAGATTTCATGTGGTAACTATTTCATGAATTCAATGAAACATCTCAATAATTGTCATAGATGTATGACTAGGTCCCTGAAGGCTTGCCTAGGAATCAATAGACAAAATTCATTGAACAACATCATGTCAAATATCATAAGGCCATTTATTAAATATAAGTATATTAACAATAATGTTTTAATAATATTTCTTGTTTTATTAATATATAATTCCATTAGTAGAATTATATGATGAATACTTTCAATTAATTGTGGAAGATGATTCCCCGCACATATGACTCATTGAGATTTGTGGGGAAACTACCTGTAAATAATCAATTAAATTTATTACAATATATATATATATAAAACAGTTCATGTAATTTGGTTTTTAAAAATATCGTATGTCTAATTTTTTGAAATTGGTGATTGTGGTAGTTCATTATGTTTGAAGGATAGAATAGCAGTTTGAGTTTCACAAAATAAATATTGAACATATTACAACAACCCCATAACACATAGGGGTAAACAATTTATTATTAATTTATGTTACTAAATTAAATTAATATATAGTATTATTCAATTTATATCATAAACTCAATGAATTGTGTGATGTTAACCTTGCCTTTTCAATATCATTATCCTCATAGGATGAAATGGATTGATTTGTTGGAAAAGTGATTTTGGTTATGTTAGGGGGATGGTTTGTGGGACATATACAATAACATTGTTTAGTGTGGTACATATATCTTCATTAATAGTGGTATCCCAAGGGAGGTATAATGGTTTGGTGATCTTGGTGCACAAAAATAAATTTATGAATTGAATAATACTGCTAAATACAATTAATCAAATATTAATACAAATATTGATCAGGTCTCTCTTTCGGAGTGTGTGTTGGTTGTTATGTTTTAGAAGTTGAATAAAAGTAAACATGAAGAAATATAAACACTCATATGGGGTACCATATCAGTAAATTAAAAATATACATTTATATTCTTCATTTTAGTAGTTATTTTTTAAGTAAATATTCTTATTCAAGTGAATTTAAATATTTCTCTACTATCTCCAAAACAAATTGGTATTAAATTATTTAAATAATCCACATTGAAATCTAATAATAATTATGATAACATAATAGATTGTTTCATCTTCAAATTTTTTTTACCATTATCATAAACTATATAAATAAGTAATAATATATGTTACTAAGGATTTCATGTAGTATAATAGGTTAGAGAATATATTTTGGTTATTATCTATTATTCCATGTATATGTTTCCAACCACAATATGTTGACATGGGAAAGTGTTAATGCATAATTTTAGATATGATATATATTTCATCTACTGGAAATGGTTTTGAAAATGCTTTATTTTGTTAGTGTGGATTTTAGATAGCTTATTGGGATTACTATTTTCAAAACGTGTTTGGAAAACGGTTTATTTTTTTTTGAAAATATATAAAAATGTCAGTTTCAGTGTCACCATGATAGATTCTAAGATAGGGGTGATAGTAATGATATGTGATCATATAGTTTTAAAGTAATATATTTAGATATTATAAAAAATATATTGTTGAGAATTATTACCCTTAGTTGAGGTGGGGGTTATATAAAATCAATTTATTGATCATACAATTCTTAACATATTTGAGAATGCTATATAAGTGATTATAATAAAATAAAATTAGGATAAATTTTGATAATGATATGGAACATTGGAATCGAAAAGGTAGAATTCAATATCTTTTTAGAGTGTTGTAGGACTTTAAGATATAGAAAATTATTTATGGGGAATGCACAATATTTTTAGGTTCTTGTAAAAAATGGACACATATAAGGTGGGTTTTAATAAAGATAAATTGAAATAATAAACATGTATATTATGGAATATTGATAGAAAATATAATTTTCATGATGGAGTTTACTAGGTGGGTTTTTGGAAGATAATAAATTATTTGTTTTTTCAGAAGTGCATACTTTTAATTAAAAATTTAAGATATCTATATTTTTAATTAGAGAGTTTTTATATTATATAGTATGTTTCTTATTTGGACCATATTTGGTTAACAATGAAATCCTCAATGATCATAGGTTTGAGATGAGGATTATTTAGTGATTTATTCTATGATTATACTCTTTAATATTCTTACCTATGTTGAGGTTGTTATGAAAGATAGAATGTTTAATGTTTACATAGAAGGTTATTATAGAATTAATATTGTCAATCTATAACATGGTGGAGGAAAATGATCTTTAATTTTAAAAAAAATTATATGTAAAGACATCAAAAATAATTCTATGGGGATACCTTTAGTTTCTTATCAAGGAAATAACTCACATTCATGTTATCACTGTGGAGGAATGCACCATGTAAAGACACATCACAATATTTCACCCAAGACATGTCATAGGTCTAAAAATAAGGTTTATCTAAAGAGGGTTTGTGAAATTTTATAATAAGGGGCTATAAGGTAATCATATTAAATGATGTGGGGATAAATATTTATAGTTGATGAACTGAAGTCGTTTGGGTTAGAAACTCAAGGTAGAATGGTTAAGCCTAAAACTTTAGACAAACCTTCATCTAAGAAGGATAAAAGTGGTTTTTTTATATAAAACATACAATCTATGTGTCATATGATATAGTAATATTGTATATAGTTTAAGGTTCTATTTTTATATCATATACTATGATTATTTTATTATTTTATATGGGTCCATCACATTCTATTATATCTTTATAACTAGTAAATCCATTGGGGTTATTAATTGAATTGATTCCTTGTTAAATTAAAGTTGATACCCAATTGGGATAGGGTAATGATAAAGGGTTTAAATCCCATCATGTTAAATTATGATATAATATGTGGAAATATCATTGGATTTTATAATCCTTCGAAGAAAAATATGTGACATTATAATCATAATGGTTTGGTTTTTGAGAGAGAAATATCATAACAACTATTATAGTTAAATTTTGTTTTTTATCTCTCTATAGAGATTTATCTATACATTCCAAGATTAGTTGTATTTTACTTCAATAAAAAGTGGTATAATTAATTATTATATTTGATCTAACTCTAGTAAGTTAGTGAGACCAGTTTAGGAATGTTAATAAGTAATTCAAGTGTCTACCTAGTTATATATTAAATAAAAATACCCTAATTATTTTCCAAAATAATTTGTGGGATTACTCAAAAAACACTATGAATTTTCAATTGACCTTGTACCTTAAACTATCAAAAAACAATTCACCCTTTTATATAATGGAATTGATGTAGTTACAAAAATTAAGGTATATTTTGATGATATTAAGATAAATTGATTTTTTTAAAGGGTATTTATCAATTAAAAATTACAATGTTGTCTTCTAAGAATCATAATTGTAGTTTACATTTACATATTTACTATTTAATGTTTCACCAAATTATATAACTCAAAAAATATCCTTTCAACATTAATCACTGATTTTTTTATTTATAAGGGAACAATTAGGTTTTCAAAGATTTACATTAGTGGAGGATATCTTCAGTTAATGGTGAAGAAGTATGGCATTCCAAAATATGATTTTTTATGAGGCTATATACCTGATATTCTATATCAATAAATAAAAATAAAAATAACAACAACAATATTCATCTACATAAATTTTCACAAGTTGAAATCATAACTAACCACTAATTGTTTTGAAATATATGTTTTATCAAAATAAATTTGGAACATTTCATAAAAGTCCTAAAAAAAATATAATATCCCCCATGTGATAATCATATACATAAAAGTCCCAAAATAATCTAAATAATCCAAACTACTAATGACTAGAAAATTGGTCTCGAGACTGGAGTTGATCTCATATCTTGTAATGTATCCTAGATAGCTAGATCAACTGTCAAGAATATTCCCCTTTCTCTTTTTCTAATGTATAACCATGGAGACTACTTGTGTTCACATGGTATATTGAATAGGGTGTCAATACTACTCATTAGGTGACCACCAATAGAGTTCCAATATATATCAATTTAATTATGTTTTATGTTGATGTTCCATAATAAATCATTGTGAGCATAAATAAATAAACCATGATTTATCCTTATGTACTATGGTGACACTTGGGAACAACATAAAAAATACAAAAAAATATGGAAGTCATTGAATATGATATATAAATAACCGAGTACCAAATATACTCAAGGTGATAATAGTAACTCTTCTAGAACCCACTAACATCATCTCCCAAGGAGTAATGACTACCCTACTAGCTCCCTACATCAATAAACTATGAGATATTTTTCATAGATTTTATTTCTTTATATAATTATGTTTACAATTATTATAACCTTGTGAGGGGTTAAATTGAGTAGTGATCCTAATGTCTCACATAGTGGATCAACATATTTTCTGGGAAAGTGTGTGGATACCAATTATTCATTTTTATAACATTACATAAAATTAAAATTTGATCAAATAATATATTGGTTAAATTTTAATTAATTTATTATTCGGTTATTGTTCTCATTACTGATTTGTGTTTAACTACTTAAAATGAAGTCATTAAAGGTGGGAAGTGGGGAAGGATGTGATGGGTAGTAGCATGACTGAGTAATGGGGGGTGAGGGTTATACATCTCATTAGAGTATCTATAAATCATGTTTGTGTTGAAATTTTAGGAAACATGATATTTGTAAACAATGATGTAATTTATTTTAGAATTTTATATAATGTAATGTTTTTTGATGTGTGGAAGTTGTTTTTTTATACTTCATAGGTTTTTTGTTTTCTTAATATATTAATTGTGTAATAGTTTTTTGTGGGTCAGGTGATCATGAAGTTTGTTGTTTATGCAAGGTTTAAAATGATCTGAATAAAATAATGGTATTTTAAACCACCACTAAATATTTTTCTTAATAAAAAACATCAAATATGAGAAATGGAAGCTAAAATTTTCACTATGAAAACCACAACTTATTAAAAAATACTTCTAAATAAAAATTTTATAATCTAAAAATTAAAAAATTAAAATATAAAAATAAAACATTAATTGAATATTTAATTACACAAATTTTCTTATCTATTTTAAAATACCATAACTAACATTTCTTTTTCTTATAATGAATGAATTCCATTTCCCAAAATCATGTCTGGATTTTTTTGACCCACCAGATGATGTAAAATATATTGGATGTAAATGGGTATTCAAGAAAAATATAGGCATGTATGGAAAAGTAAATACATATACATCATGTCTATTTGAAAAGGGTTTCATAACGTGTCAAGGAATTGACTATGAAAAACCTTCTCACTAGTTGGAATGCTAAAATCCATCAGAATATTAATTTTGATAACAGTTTTCCATGATTATGAAATTTGGAAGATGAACGTCAAAAATAAATTTCTTAAAGGAAAGTTGATTGAAGATATATGTATAACTTAACACGAAGGGTTAATTTGGTAAAATAATTGAAATAAAGTATAAAATTTACATAGATATATTTATGGATTCCACCAGGAATCATGATCAATGAATATTTATTTTAATTAGGTTATATGATGATTTTGTTTAGTAAAGAAAAAACTAAATCCATTTGTCTATAAGAATTTTAGTTGGAATAACATCATTTACCTAGTATTTTATATTGAATAATTATTTATTATAGTAAACATATTGAATGTATTACAGTCAGTTAATATTTTGTAAAATGAATAGTTCTCCAATAAATACTTAGGTGAAAAATCCTATATTCTATGGATTAAGATCTATATAGTTATATATCAGTGGCAGCTTGGTCTTAGTCAAAGTACATATATTATAATATTATTAAAAAAGTAAAATATTGTAAAATCTAAGAGGTGATTTTTTTCTAATGTCATATTGTGTCAATCTCTCTAAAAAATGTGTCCCCGCACATGAAAAGATTAATAGGATGATTACAATCCCTTATTCCTCCATAGTGTGACCTATTATGCATTCCATTCTATGTAATGAGTATTGATGTATCCTTTTCTTTAAGCATAGTGGAATGATATATAGATAATTCATGAGAGATTCATTGGGAAGCTATTAAAACTATCCTGGATTACTTGAGATATATAATGAATTTGTACATGTTGTACATACATTATAAGAAAATAGATATGAAGAGATACAATGATGAAAATTTATAGATAGATCAAGATTTTCTAAAAATTTGTTAGGATATGTATTTTTATTGAATGGTGGTACGATGAGATAGAGATGCTCAAAGAAACCCATAGTCACCAATTCTATAGTATAAATTGGGTATATATTGGAATTATATGTAACTAAGGAGGTAATCTGGATACATATCATTCTCTTAGCTATGGGTTTTCTACATAGAAGTGAAAATACTATTATAGTATAGTATGATAAAAATGCAGTAGTGGTTCTTTCTAAGGATCTCAGGTAACACGAGAGGAAAAAGCATATAATTTAGAAGTTTCATCTCATAAGGGTTTTTACAAAGAGATGTGAATTCACAGTTAGTAGATTTTATAAAAATGGTAATGTGACAAACCCCTTCAATAATTACATATCTTAGTAGAATCATGATTCCCATGTGAGAGTTATCAGGTTGAATGATTTTAGCGGTTGGATATAGTGAATGTGGGAGTGTTGTGAGTCTATTCCCTAGACCCAACTCTTCCATGTACATTGATTATCATTATATGTATATTTTTTGATATATAAATTTTATACTTTTACCATTATATAATTGATACTAATACATCTACCATTTTCATTAAACTGAATTTATATTACTTGTCGTATCAAATTGTTATAGAAGTTCCCAAGAAATAATAAGAATCTAGATATTCCATGAAAAAAATATTAAATATATGTCCTATAATCTATACACATCATGTTAATAAGAAACATATAATTTCTGACTATTAGTTTTTGGGGATCATATTCATTGATAATTCTTCTCATGATGTTTTCAATTAGTGATATTAAGTAAATAAGAACATGAGGACTGATGCAATAATAAAAATACTACATTTTATTTATGTCGTTAGTTGTTCCCATTCTTGAGAATGTGTATTGGTATCTATAAATGAGATCATCATCATTTTTTACCATTTTAACATAAACATTTATGCAATATAAAAACAAAGACAATGATTTGGTAGTGATGTATCTTCTATTAGTCATGTCATTGGTGGTATACCATTTGTTGATTGATTAATAAATGATTTGTCACTTCTAAAATAAAGATATATCTCAATATGGTTGAATAGGATGATAGTACCTTTGATAAAACCATAATCATGGAATAAAAAAGGTAAGTATATCCAATAAAATAAATAATAAATAAATCAGGTGTGGGTGGTGACACGGTTTGTGATCCAACTTTATGAGATATCAAATGAAAAATAGATTATGTTACACAACGTGTGTTCATAGGTGAGGTTTTCATTGCTACAACTATTTCTTATCACCTTAAGGTTATTGAGGGGTTTCTGGAACTCACTCTTTGTATATGATTAATACTAAGTGATTTTCAGATAAGGAACTATACGGTTATACATTAACCTTATTCAAGAGCCTGGAATATTCTAAGTGACTAAAATTTTTGGTCATACTGGGCCCTACCATGGGTTTTCGGTTATGTTCGATTTATACTAATCACTAGAAAATACGTAAATTAAAAATTATTCAAGATTATAATAATGAGTTTTGAATTTATTTAATCATTGTATTCACAAGTACTTATGTGAATACAAAATAAATTTTTTTGAAATAATATTGTTATTCAAGATTTGTTAAATATTTAATGGGAGAAATGAGCCAGGTTAATGACTTGAATTTTATCATGTAAAACATGTTTAATGTTAAAATTATGTAATAAAATATATATGAATTTTATGATATAGTTACTATGTAATGTAATGTCATTAAGGGAATATTTTTATGTGTTATGTTAACCTGGGGTCTAAGTGCAATTTCTGAGTCTTTAAACCTTCCTATATAAAACTGTGGAATCGTTAATTCAGTGAAATTTTCGTTATCTAGAATATGAGAGTCTCTTTCACTTATAACAAAAATTAAAGAATTATAAAGAATATATATTAGCACCTTTATCCAAGTTATTCATTTCATATCATAAGAATATTGAACGAGTCTTAGATTTATCATGCGGGCACATAAAATATGAATATAGATGTACGAGAGGGATCCTCATGAAATTTGGAAGATTTAGATAGATTTGAAGATGGTTCCATTGAAAAAATATCTCCTATAAGGAGTGGAAGCCTTTTTATCAAAATAAAATAGGGAGCCAATTTGAATTTATTTTTATGGTTAATTCCTCCCACACATGTTCCTGAGTGGTAACAGGTTTTGGTGTGTTATCAGAGATTTCATCACGACATTGGGATATTGAAAAAATATTCAAAATCTCATGAACCCGCATTTACTCAACCCACCTAGTGTAAATATCGTAATCTAAAAATACAATATAGCCTATATATATCATATATATATATAATGGTTTTAGTGTATATCTTCTTCAGAAACACCTAATATTTATTAATAACTTGAGAAAAGGTTTCTCATAATATATTGATAAACTCAAATGATATTTTTTTATTCCAGATATTATACAATATATCCTCTTTAATTTTAAAAAAATAACTATAAAAATTAATTTAAAATTTTATCAATTAATTTTTCCTATCATAAAGAGCTTGTCCCCTTAATCAAGAGCCAATAACATCTCCATGTAACTAATTTTTATTTAAAATAATAAAATTTACCAATATGTCAAATTAGTATTAGTTTAATAATAATAATTAACTTAATTATCATAAATAATAACCATAGGTTACTATATATTGTATTATCATAATAAGAATTTAAATTCACTACCACATCACATTATCAATATCAAAATAAGGCGTTCATCAAAGGTTTGAATGAGAAAAAGTCAACATGAGTTCAAGAATCTTCTTTAACGTAAATTATCCAAGTTAGTCTACCAAAAATATACAAAATGATCCAAAAAGTTAATTATTAGGTTAATAATGTCTAAATGATTCTAATAAAAATTTTCAGTGATGCAAAAAACTCAAACATTCCCCCACACCCCACTCTATCCCACCCATATGAGGTTTTATAAGGAATACTTATGCATCCAAACCCCTCAATCTCATATATGACACTTATCTCCCATGTTATCCTTACAAGACCATCTAATCGATTGATCAAATGATTTTGATCATGTCTCTTTATGTCCCTCACACAAAACTTGTTAACAAATGAAGGATTCTTGATCGGATGATCAATGACTAGGGGAGGATCATATCGTTCCTTCGGGGAGTATATACACAATGACTTCATGTAGATATGTGTATAGTATAGAACCATCCAATAAATGATTGAGAATCCATCAATATCTTCATATCCTCCTCATCTTGTCCCTATATTTTAATTGTTTACTACTACCCATGGTGGAAACCTATAGAATTATTGTGTAATTTTTCTAATAAATTTCTATAGAAATTTTATCCCATTATGAGGATAATAAAATGTAAATTAAAAAATGTTAATCAACCATTGATTTCATTAAAAATTTGTGAAAAGGTTAAAATTAAGGAAAATTATCTCTTTGATAACTTATAATATGTACATACGATCATAAAATTCTTGGTATATTTAGGTTATTTAATCATAAATTAGAAAATGATATTTCATTTGTAATGTATTTATTTATACTTTGATATTATTGTCAATTTTATCATATTTGGAATCGAATCAAATAATTAAAATATCTCTAAAATGGAAATTTATATTTTTATAAAAATTATATTTTTGGAACTATATTTTGACTTAGGTTCATATTATATTATCCATTTATCATTAATTTTAAGTTATAGACTTCAATTAATTGAGATAATGTGAAATCATTGAACTTCTGTTTAAACATTACCTCAATTTGTAACCTGTATTGATGTAATTTCAATCCCATTTTCATTCTCATCAATTAACATGAAATAAACTTGAATTATATAATAAAATTCAAACCATATAAGAGATATAAGAATTATTAGATTTTGATGGTCTGAATTTTATCATAAAATCATGTCAGAATCAAATAAACATACTTATTTCTCAATCGAATCCATGATAAATAATGATTTCTTTTAATGGTAGATAGCTTCATATAATAATCTTCATGATCTAGTGTTTTAATTAATATCCCTCTAAATATGAATATACATAGATATATTTATGAAAAAATTATATTTTTAATATATTATACTATTTAATTGAAATCTCATTGGTGTAAAAAAATGAAGCAATGATGGGAAATTATAAAAATTACATCCCAAAGAAAAGTCCACACTTTAGACTCAATAGTGAGATTTTTTCCCATTTAGACACTCTATTAAGGATGTCTTTTTTATTTTAACATTTTTAATAAAAAAAATATTTAATTAGAGAAGTTTAAAAAGTTATTATTTTAACATCGATAAAACATAATTTGATAAATAATAATATCATTTAATAAAATAAAACCAAAATATATGTCTAATTTAGACAACATGTTAAATCATTCTGTAAGAAAACTCATGTTTTTACATATATTAACACATTTCATGAAGGTTGTGACCAAAAATCAAAGACTGAGTTTACTCAATACTATATTCATATGTATGATCTTCAATATTAATTGGGTGTGTACAAAAAAGTTTTTTTCCAAAGAAGGGAAAATATATAGTATCTATGAATGAAAACAATAAAATGATTCTAACATTTATAAGTACTATATAGATAGTATGTTTAAGATAAATGATATTGAATGATGAAATAATTACAAAACATTTACCCTTTTTATTAAGTATTCGGAACATCCTATAGGTTATGAATACTAATATTTTCTTGAGGGAAGTTTTTTAAATAAAAAAATGTTGTTTCTTCCATAGCACAAAAGTTATATTACATTTAATTTCCTATATATAACCTTTTAATATAGAACAATGAACCTTAGGATGTTAAAAGTTCATTTTGTTTTATATTTATGAGTGATTAAGGTTTGATCATAACATAATTTTCTTGGCGGGTGATATAACAAAGAATTTTTTTTTATTTGGTGGATCACTCAAAAATTTTACATGTCATAAATGCTATGAACAATGACATTTTCCCCTCAAATAATGGAATTAGAGAACCCAAAACCCAAAGAGGATACTTTCATGTCAAATTCATAAATGATTTATTTATTATTATAAGAAAATATTACATTTTCAAGGAAATTTATTGAAGGATGATGTTGATCATACGTAAACCCTTATCAGATTACCTATATTACATAAGGAGTATCCAAGTGTCTAATCTCTCTAGTACTGATACACATGTTCTCCTTTGACCTTTGGGAAATTATGATTTATTTCTGGTGTCTATCATAATGAATGAATCGTATTATTTTTTTCATCTTGGAAACATTTCATCCCCTTGATCGTGAAGGCTTCCCTTTAACACTTCTCATTATTAAGAGGAATGGATAAGCAAGAGGGATTATAAATACATTTATCTTTATTAAACACAAGTACATAGTATCAATATAAAAAAGTAAACATAATAAAACCCATAATATTGGTAATTATAATTTTTTTGGAAATTAGTTACATTACATTAAAACTTTAAACATGAATTAAAACATCATTATTAAAAAATTATTTAACATGATCAAAAATAAAACTTCCTAGGATAACCTGAAGAAATACATAAGAAAAGGATGTGCTATGAAGCATGGTAAGGGAATAAAAAGGAATAAGGTAAAAAAATATTTAATAGGAATATCAAGGGGAATAAAAAGAGTATGAATTATAAAAATTAATGATTAGATATGATATAACATTATAACATATAGTCAATATGGGAATGACGAAAAAACTTAATACACCGCATAATAGGTAATGGATAACATAAAAAAGTCATGATGGAAAATGTAGCATAAATTTACCAGGTTCACTCGCTTTTCCAAAATGGTGTATCATGATACTAAACATTACTCAACACATTGAAGCGTTGTATAATTCTGGGTGAACACTTCACTTTCATTTTATTGTCATGCTTAAGTGTGACACATATATCATAAAACCTATATTCATTCAGCACCAAAATATATTTCATGATAAAGGAGTGTGTAATAAATTAATTTAAGTCCCCAATAAAATTTTATATGTTCATAAAATTGAACACCCTTGATAATAAATGGATATGGTATTCCCTACACTATTAGCTTGGCATCAAAAATCATAGTGAAAATTTGGAAGAATAACGGTGTCACTTAAAAATTCATAGAATGTGTTGGTGAGAGATAAATGGTTCTATAATCAGTTTTAAATGAATTTGACAGTAATGTGGAAAACTAAGGAAACTTCCACATAATTAAAATTATAAAAAGATGGAATATGGAAATAAATAAACTTGAAGAAAAAGATAAAGTAAAGGAGGCATAAAAATTTTGGAACTGTAACGGTTGTACTTTGGTGGGATTAATGAGAGATGGAGGGTTATATCATAATTTATAAATAATAAGTGTAATATGAGGGAGGTTTAAAATCATACCCCATCATTAGTAATTGAAAATTAAAGGGAATTTCAAGATAATGAAGCTTTGATAAATATGCGAAAGGAAATAACTTTTAGATTAGTGTGTGACTCCAAAAGCATGAAAACTAGCTTATTTAAATCTTGGGGTTCTTTGGGGGTACTATATAGAGGTTAGTGAAAAGTAAGGATTTGATATAAGGCTTTTAATTAAAGATAAGTGGGATCTTTAGTGGGTTTTATATGGGAAATGATAGGGATTTCATTAATATTTAGGTTTTCAACTCTACAAAAAAAATTCAAAACCCAAAACCATACCATGGTTTCTTCCCATATTATTTTTAAAAGTAGGGAGGTTTTAATTATTTTATTAGGAAAATGACTTTTTAAATTATAATATTACCTTATCTAAGGTGGAGTTAGATTACAATTTTTATGAAATGAATTTAAAATTAAAAATATTTTGTATATTTTGGAGGATTCATAAAGGAATTATAAAAACAATAAAATAATCATAAAATCACATTACTTTAAGGGGAAACATATAATTGTATAAGTATGCCCATTATAGTTTTTATTACATCTTTTTTGGGTCATTATGATGTCATTAAATACACATTATATTTACATGGTATTTATTTTTTACTTGAAATTTTGACTCTCTCAAAAAATTATAACAAAATGAATATTTGATAATATAGATATTATGATTCCAAAAATAATTTTAATTTTATCTAAATAATTTTAATAATAATTTAATTAACACATTTTAAATAAGATTCATAATTTATTGGAAAATGATGTGTTTTTTGACAATTATAGTTTTTGAACCCTTATAAAAAGTACATTTGACTTCAAAAAAATTATATAAACTTTTATAATTAATAAAAAATGTGTATTAATAAAAATATATTAAACTAATATTCATTTCAAAAATAAATTATTTCATCAAAATAAATCCCTTCATTGAATTTGATTATTACCTGAAAATAAAATGTGTGTTTAATAGAAACAAAATCAAAATAATGTATAAAGTAACAATAAAAAAATAAATTAATTATTAGACACATATTTATTTTATTAATACCTTGATACATATAACTTTATTTCATTGGTTTACTTTCTAAGAGTAAGGTGTACGATAGTGTGACTTTTATGGTGCTATTCGGTGATATTGTTTTGGGTTGTGATCTCGATGTGCTTGAATTTCTCCCATAAACTGTTTCGATCTTGGTTAAGTTTTTGGATCATAACATAGGATTGGTTAAGGGAAATGCCCAGAGATGTTATCTCCTTCAGAAGCTCCAATAAATGGGCTTCAAAGGGAACAATTCTACTAGTTGATTCCATTAGTTCCTTTGTCTGAGTAAATTGGATTTGTTAAAATCTCTATATTTATACTAATCATGTGATAACTATTCAATGGTTATATTTAAAATGGTAATATTGTTAATGTTATTTTAAATCCAAAGATATAACCAATGAAGTTTATGTGTTTTCTATAACTATATTATGTCATAAGGTATTTAATTAAATCACAAATAGAAACTTCATTTATTACAGTTCAGATCATTACAATCTTCCCCCCTTTAGAAAGTTTACCCTTTAAATTTTAATTTCACCCCCTTAAAAAAGTGGGTAATTCTACCTCATCACTTCCTCGGATTACCATGTTTCTTCTTCAAACATGTGGTTTCTCCACAGCACTTTGATAGGTTTTGTCATCTTATTTCATAGAACTTTGCCTCTATAATCTAAGATCTTCACTAAATTCTTCTCATAAGATTGATAATTCTCCAATGGTAACACCTATAGATGGATTACATGTGAGGGGTAAGGTATGTACTCCTCAAGAGTGATACATGGAATACATCATCAACTCCAGATAGGTTATGTGGGAGTGAAAGTCGATATTCCACTGCTCTAACATGATAAAGGATCTTAAAGGTACTAATATATCTTGGACTAGGGTTTCCTTTATTCCCAAATACCACCAATTCCTTCCCTATAGATATTCAGAGGAATAACAGGTATCCAACATCAAAATCTAGGTTTCATAGATGATTTTTATCAAATCACTTTTTCTGACTCTGAGCAGCCTTGATGTTTTTTTGAATAATCTTAACCTTTTCTACTATTTCCTTAACCATTTCAAGATGTATCCATTTTCATTCCCCAAATTCATCCATACATGTCGGTGTTCTACACCTCTTTCCAAAGAGGGATTCATACGAAGCCATTTGGATGCTCGTTTGTAAACTAATGTTTTAAGAGAACTAGGCCAAAGGAAGACGTTGATACCATCTTCCTTCGATGTCCATTGAGAATGTTCTCAACATGTCCTCAATTGTATGTATAGTCTGCTTATATTTTCCATTAGTTTTAGGGTGATTGGCCATTATTAAGTTCAAATCAGTATTTAGAGCATGTTGGAGAATGTTTTATAGCATAGAGGTGAATCTTAGATCATGATCAGATACAATCGATTTTGGTACTCCATAGAGCCTGACCACTTCACTAATATATATCTATGCAAGTATAACAATTGATAATTCCACTAATATTAAAATGAAAATTCCAGTATTTATATGAAATTCCACCACAAACCATATAGAATTATTCTTTCTTGATGTCATTGGAAGATCAGTGAAAAATTGAATGGGGATGTTTTCCTGTTTCCATGTAGTTATGGGTAATTATTTCATCATCCCCTTAATTTTTTCCTTTCCACTTTCACTTATTGAAATAAAAGACCTATTGACATATATTCTATGATATTCTTATTCATGTTTTCCCAGAAATAGTGTTCTCAAAGATCTCGATACATCTATGTGCTTTTTGGGTGGATGGAGAAGTTTGAGTTATGTGCATCATCCAACAGCTCCTTATTTGACTCATAATTTGATGGTACACATAGTCTTGACCAAAATTTCACAACACCTTCATCATTGACATTAAACTCTAAGGATTTAACTTTCTTTATAGCTTCCAATTTCTTCTAAATTCCTACATTAAATCTAAGATCATCCTTTAACCTCTCTAAAATAGATGGTTGAGAAATTATTTGTGAAAGTATTAATGATGGTCCTTCTTCTTTTGATTCCCATATACATTCCAGAAAAAAGAATATTGGACCCCTCACAATTCCCATCAATGATAGAATTTTTGGATCTTTTATACATATATCATTTTCCACTTCATTCTATTTTCCATGATATTAGTGGATTGAGCAGTCATTGTCTTTGATCAGATCTAACCATCTTCGTTGTCTCATATTCATCTCTTCCTGTTTAAATATATACTTGAGACTTTTGTGATCTGTCTATATTTCACACTTCTCCCCAATGAGATAATGTCACAAATTTTTTAAAGTGAAAATAACTATAGCCAACTATAGATCATATGTTTGTTAGTTCTGTTCATAACCTTTCAACTTCCTTGAAGCATAGGAAATGACATTGTTATTTTACATTAACACACAACATAGACCCTTCTTCGAATCATCACCGAATACCACAACATTTTATCCATTTGAGGGTAGTGTAATAACCGGTTTAGGGAAAAGACTCATTTTTAAATCCTTGAAGCACTCTTCACATTCCTTATTCCAATCAAACTTTACAACCTTCCGATTTATCTTGGTGAGAGGGTTTGACAATCATGAGAAATTTATCACAAATTGGAGATAATACCTAGCAAACCCAAGGATACTATGTATATCAATCATAAATGTTTTCCTCATCCATCCTTAAATTTCTTCTATTTTTGAAGGTTCCATATATATCCCATTTCTTGTGATGATTCTCCCCAAGAATGAGACTAACTTCAACAAAAAATAAAATTTTCTATACTTGGAATAAAGCTTTTCATTTTGTAATTTATTTAGCATAATACTCAAATTATCCTCATTCTCTTCGATTATTTTTTAGTATAATAGAATATCGTCTACAAATACTACCACATTTTTATTGATATAATCCCTAAAGACAAAATTCATCATGCATATACTAATTACTGGATCATTAGTAAGTCCGAAACAAATCACTATAAACCCATAGTTCCCATACCATGTACAAAAAGCAGTCTTGAGGATATCATCATTATTCCCTATAACTTATTAATATCTCGATGGTAGATCCACCTTGTAAATGTATTGTGCTCCATATAGCGGATCAAAAAACTCATCAATCTAAGTAAGAGGATACTAGTTCATTACAATCATCTTGTTTATCTCATTATAATCTATGAAAATGCTCATTGAACAATCCATATTCTTGATGAAGAGGACTGAAGGACCCCATTGTGAAGCACTTGGGGGTATGAAACCTTTATAAAAATTATCCTATAGTTATTTCATCAGTTCTTCAAGTTTTAAAATAACCATTCTATTCAATGACTTTAATAATGGTAATTTCCTAGGTATGATCTTGATTAAAAATTCAACCCCTTGTCAAGGAGGAAGACCAGAAAATTCCTCAAGAAACACATTAGTGTATTCCATCAAAATGGTCATGTATTGAAGGATGATTATTTCCTTAGGCTCAATAATTTGATATAGAAACACTTTATCACAGGTATATAATATCTATGCATGAGATGATGGTGCTAAATAATATTTATCCTCCTCCTTTCACATGTACAAAATCAAGGGTTGATTCATAATATGGAGATTTATTTCATTCCCACTGAAATTTATTTTGGATCTATATAGAAAAAGTCATTCCATGCCCATAATTTCATCAAATATCACCAAGGAGAGTACATAAACGTTTTTTTATATTCATCCCACAAACATTAAAATGGGATGAGTTATATAATTGGGATGTAATAATTACACCATTTTCTATTTTCACCAAAAAATCTACTTCTAAGATTTATTGTGGTGTTTGGATAGTTCTAAAAATCTTCATGATATGAAGTAATGTGTTGAACTAGAATTGAAAAGTATAGATTCTATTCTTGAATGAATAACTATCATATCATTCACTGCTTTGTTAAAGGATTCACTTCAGCAGTAGGGATCATAAAAGCTCACCCTTGTTTCCTTTGAGCTTGTTGGTTGTCTTTGAAAACCCTTATTTTTGTTCATTTCATTGAAAATTTACTTGGTCCCTTGTAGTTGTATAAATGAACAATATGTTGAGGGTTAACTAAAGCATTCCTTTAATTTGTCGCAGTAGTGGGGTTCTCTTATCATAAATCATTGTCTATGTACCCTTCCTTCCTACACCTAATGCATTTCCTTGACCTCTTTAGGAAATTTATAGGGTTCTTCTTTCCACACCATTGAAATGTGGGGTGTTGAAGTTTCATATCACTATAATATTTATATATCAGACAACCAGAATTAAACTCTACTTTCCTCTTTTTATCGCCTTGATACTTATGAGATTCACTAATCTCTATTTCCACCACGAAGGAACATCATACAATTTCTCCATAACTATCAATGTCATAGTTCTCTAGATATTTCCATAGGCTAGGTTTTATCCCACCAAAGTAGCAGTCAATCATGCACACAATCGTAAAAAATGTCATAGGTGTATTTGGAAAACCTTGTTATGTTTTCCTCATACACCATGATATATTTTTCATCTTTTTTATTTAAAGAAAGGAAATATTTTTCAATTTTAATAAGGGGAGTGTGGGAAAATATTTATTGAAAAAACGTTTTCCAAAAATCCTTCAACACCGTTTCTGTGATCTCTTCCTCGTGATTAATATTTTTTAACATTATCCACTACTGGTCAACTTCAACTTATATATGATAAACATTGAGCATAACCTTCACTTATTCATAACATTGAATGATATATAATATCATTTTAGTGGAGTTTATCCATTATTCCATGATTATGGGATCAGATGATCCATTGAAAGTAGGAGGCCTTTGATGCATGAACCTCTCGATTGTGGCTTATTCTCTCTTAGGGGGTTTGGATTCTCCTCTTAAACTAGGTTTCTATTCTTAACCCGATTCAAGTGATAGATTATCGACATGATTTATGTGATTCGGACTCCAATCGGGTTGGGAATCTCATTGGGGTAGTCATTACATTTCTCTTCACATTGATTGTTTACCTTATTCCCCCTATTCTCATCCATTATCTAAAATAAAAGGAAAAATAAGGATGATTATAATTAACTTTTAAGAACATAAATATAAATTTAATGACATTAATGGGATAACTTATAACTTACATGTATTTTATAGAGGCCCTAGATTTTTACACATAACATTACATGTTTTTAGACATAATTAAACATCAGAGTTCGAGTAAAGGATCAAAATGTATTGTGTCATTGACGAAATGGAAAATAAATATGAAAATATGGAACTAAAAATTAATTCTTTATTTAATCATATGGAAGATCTCATAGCTTAATTCCAACCCATAAATCTATATAGGGTACCCTGGGGATCACATGTACAAATGGGTGAGCTAAAAAGCCCAGTAAGGAAATAAAATTTAGAATAAAGCTTTAGTAAAAAGGGTTAGAGATCATAACATAATTATATAAAATGGAATATAAAATCATAACATATAAAAATGGGATCATATAAACTTGAATTCATAATAATGTGGAAAAAAGAAAATTCATGACGTTAGCACGAGTCCAGTCTCATCACACATAGTGTCACACATCAAGGTTAACCACCAAGACTGTTGCACACGATAGAACGCGTCAAGGCTAACTGCCAAGACCGCTGCACATAATGTCTCGTTAGAATAAACTTTATCCAATGCATTGGAGTTCTATCTAGTTCCACCCATCATAACATTTTAATGAATATTATTGGAAAATAAATAATCATTCATAATCAATCATGCATAACCATATGCGAATCCATGGAGAGAAATGGGTATCACATCATGTCATAAATCATTATGAATGTGAGTATAATATAAGTGTCCATGAGAGAAAGGAATTAAAAAATAAACGAAAATTAATAAAATAAAATAGGAATATATTATATTAGTATGATTCGAACACAAGTGACAACATTTAAGAAGAGTATTTAGGAAATTCTTAGCATTAAAACAGTTTAGTGTGGTTTTAATGAAAATAATAAATAGAATTAAAAATTAAAAATAGAATAATATTTTATATAAAACAATAAGTGAAAAAAAAATTTCATAATAAAAATTTTAATTTTATAAAACCAATTTTTTTTTAAAACAAATGGTATAGTTCACTTGAAATCGGTTAAAAATTTGGGAAGTTCCCTTCAAATGGGTTTTCTTATTGGGAAGTATTGAAGAGGGAGTCACTTAAAAGAATGTATATACCTGAAATATAATGAGAGATAGATATTGAAACAAGTGTTTTTATTATATAAAAAGTATGTAGTGGTTTTAAATAAAATTAATCTAAAACTTTATTTGGTTAAAAATAATGATAGAGAAACCCGAATGAATAAAGGTGGGTCAGGTAGAATCCCTTATGGAATATCGTCATGGTATCAGGTGTAAATAGGAGGGATTAGTGAGATATAATGGAATTTATCATATTTATAAATCATTGGGTAATAATAGGTAAGGTTAGAAATAATAACCCCATTATTAAGAATTATATGTAAAAGGCAATAATCATAGTGTATATTCTTGAATAAATGTGAGAAAGAGAGGATCCCTTAACTTAAGTCTGATGGTGTTCTTCACTTGATATTAATAACCTAAATAATAAAATTATTACTTCTAATTAATAATTCAAGAACCTATTATATAGTTAAAATATTTATTATAACCTTTTTATGTTCATTTATAACCAATTTGATTGCTTATGATGTTCAATTTTATTGTTCTGTTCTGTTTGCATCTGTGGTTTTAATGACAAGTTTACTTATTTCCATGAATGGAAAATCATATAATATGGGGATGGTTGTCCAAAATTTGAGTTATATTTTATTATTTAATAGTCATAAGGTTACATGGTTGTAAATTTAATTTGGTTACTTTTACTGAAGTTGAATCATTATATAAAATCTTAATGACAAATACATGGATTAATTTTAGATTTTGTTCATAATTAACTTGTTTTGTGTTATTATTTTACATCATGTGTGAAAAGGGTTTCCAGAACATAAAATAAGATAAAATACATATATTATGATCTGTTTCAACAATTAAAATGGTTTCATGATTATTATATAATATGGTAATTCAAATTTAAAACATTCCATCCTTGAATGTGATAAATCAACACATCTTCGACGGTATTTTCCTTTATAGAATAAAAGAAGGGAGAGGGAGAGATTATGATAAACTATACAGTTAGAAAAATATAATTCCATTAAATGTATTTTAATGGATTTATTGTTTCATTTTGGTTATGGGAGGTGAGGAAATAAATAAGAAAATAAAATAACTTGAAAGAAAATAAAAGAATCGAAAAGTGAAATTTACCTCTTGAGTTTATCTCCTTTGAGAACCTCATAAGGGAAGAGGATTTGGTCTTTTGAGTAGACCAAGGGATTTTGAACGTAGGGGATAATCATAGGGAGTGATTTTGGAAGAACATAGGCAAGACATGAGGCTTTAGAGGAGTGAAGAGAAGAGGGGAGTCTTGGTGGTTTTTAATGTAGAGGGGATGAGGGTTTTCTTAATATTTAATTCCTTAGTTTATTAATTTCCATCATGACCAGAAATAGTGATGATTCTGGGACAAAAATATTAATATTTTAATTTTATTTCTATATTTGAGTTCTTAAAAAACTTATGATGTCAGGAATAGTGGATTCAAATTATAATGTATTTATATGAGAAATTAATGTATTCTACTATTCACCAAAAATTCAAGTATTTCAGAAAAAAACCAAAAATTTACCCTAAGCATTTTTCGATGTGTAGAATAAAAAAATTAAATCAATTTTTCAATAATAATTTTCTAAATATAATTAATTTAATTTTTAATCGAAATCAAAATTTACTTGAAAAATACAGATTTTAAAACTACAACTGATTTTATAATGCTTCCAAAAATTACATATGGTTTATAAAATTATCTTAAAAAAAGATGAAATAAAAATTTTAATTTATAAAAACCTTTTAGGAAAATAAAATTTCTATTATATTAATTAATTATTTGTAATTAATTATTTATGTGTTGCTAAAATACCAATACTTTTACTATTATCTTATTATCACTTATAAGATGACTAAATTTTATTTATATATTCATGATTGAGGTAGATATACTTTTGTACAATTTAACTATTCATAATGTTTGTATTACTATTCATAAGGTTACATTGCTATTCATAAGGGTAAGTTACTATTCGTCCGAAATTAATTTTGTTCCATTAGACTCCAACATCTTATTGGTCACAACCGTGCATTTCAGATTTTTGAAATTTAAATCATAGAAGTGTCAAAATTATGTTTAAATATCACATAGTACTTAGTAGTTCATTGTGTTGTGATTTCAAGTGATTGTAGAACATGTTTATAAGAAATAAATTTCCATTGATAAAACATTGTGTCATTACATTATTCCCCCCTTATAAAATTTCACCCTCAAAATTTTGTTTTTCATTCTAAGACATAAATAGGTGTGGTTACTTTTCCTTCATTACATCTTCTAGTTTCCATGTTGCCTCTTCATAATTATGGTTCTACCATAGTACTTAGACCAACTGAGTAGTATTTTTATATAACACTTTATCTCTATGATCCAAGATCTTCACTGGATGCTCCTTATAAAAATGATCATTCTTCAGTCATACCACCTCTAAACCAATTACATGTGAATGGTTTGGTGGGTACTTCTTTAAGAGGGATACTTGAAAGTCATCGTGTACTTTTGACATGGTATGTGGAAGTTTCGGCCGATAGGCCACAACCCTGACATGATCAAGAATCTCTAAGGGGCTAATGTACCTAGGACTTAGTATTCCTTTACTCCCAAATCGTATGACCTTATTCCATAGAGATTTTATTAGAAATACCATGTCTTTTACTTTGAACTCAAGGTCTCATCGATGATTGTTTATATAAATATTTTTTCGACTTTGGGCTACCTAGACGTGATGCTGAATGGTTTTCACCTTCTCTACCATTTCATAAACCATTTTCAGTCCTCTCATCTTACACTCATCGACTTCATCCCAACACGCTGGTGTTCTGCACCTTTTCCCTTAAAGGGCTTCGTATGGTGCAATTCGTATTATATAGTAGAAACAGTTTTTTTATGAGAATTCAACCAGTGGAATATTTTGGCCACATCCTCCTTTGAAGTCCATATAATATGCTCTCAATATATCTTCTAGTGTTTGAATAGTTTTCTCAGATTTCACATTAGTTTGAGGATGATAAGTCGTACTGAATTTCAGTTCAGTGCTTAGATCATGTTGGAGACTTTTCTAGAACATCAAGATGAATCTTGGATCTCTATTTGATACAATAGATAATGGTACTCTTTCCATCCTTACCACCTATTTGATATATATCTTTCCAAGTTGATCAAATTAAAAGTCCTCTCGAATCATGATAAAGTGTGTTTAATTTTTACGATGAATCACAGTGACCCATATAGAATTGTTTCCTCTTGATGTCCTTGGAAGTCCAGTGAAAAATTCCATGGTGATGTTATCCTGCATTCATGTTGGTATGGGTAGTGGATACATCATCCCCTTAGACTTCATTATTTCAGCCTTCACTTGTTGACATACTAGGAACTTTGATGTATACTCTGTAATCTCATTATTCATATTGTCCCACCAAAAGTTCTCTTAGATATCTCGATACATATTTGTTGTCCCTAGGTTAATAGAGAAGGTTGAGATATGTGTGTCATTCAAAAGATCCTTATTTATCTCTGGATCATATGGTACACATAATCATGACCCAAACCTTATGACTCCATCATTCTCAATATTGAACTCATAGGATTTCCCATTTCTAATAGCTTCCTCCATTTTTATAATTTCCAAACCTTTTCTTTGATCATCCTTTATTTTCTCCATGAGCTATGGTTGAGAAATCATTTGAGAAAATATTTATGATGTTACTACCGTAATGATTCCCATTTCCATACTCTGCACATATAATAAGATTGAATCCTTTCCAATTATCACCATTGATAAAGATGTAGGAGCCTTTCTACTTAGAGCATCTACCACGTTGTTTTTCATTCTAAGGTGGTAGTGGAGTAAGTGGTCATAATACATGATGAGCTCTATGCATATTCTCTAGTGCATATTATGTAGGATCGGAATATGAATGTAGATTCTCAAATGTAAGAGGGGATGAATTTTAGGTTTAAAAACATTCATTTTTAACCATAAGAAAAACTATGTTTAACAAAGTTAAATAGGGTAAATTCAAAAGACCTCTTCCAGTTCTACAAACTTTATAGGTTCCGGAAATATGGTTTCAGAAATGAATCTTATGAAATTTTTACAATAAAAAGATTCTATCTTAAAGAATATATAATTTTACTTATCAGAGTATAAAAAATTACAAGAAAGTATAAGAAAGTTATGCTTTCTTTCTTTATCAAAATACAACAGAAATAAATTTGAAATAGAAAAAGTAATAAGTATGAAATATTTTAACCCAAATAGAAGGGTAACCAACAAACATGTATAAAGGTACCATGATTTATACTTTCAATAAATTATGCCTTTCTCACACCAGGGTAATCCCTCGATAGGGATATCAGAATCGGTCTTGTTGTCCCCACGGTCTCTCTAACTTTAAGGTAGTCAGAACCACTGTCTTTCTTTCCATGAATGTCGTCGAACATTAAGGTAGTCATCAAATCAATATTCCGATACCCATAATTCCTTGAGTGTACACAGAAACAATCAGAGTCACATGATGCAAGCTGAATAGGATGTTTAGTATGCACAAGGCATGATAGTCTCTCTCTCTAGAAATCACTTCAACGGTATGTGATCTCTAGAGTGATCAACAGGTCTCAGTTATTGTTGAGCTCGTTTAAATGAACTCTTATTTATAGGTACTTCTCCAACGGCCATCTCCCTCCTCTAATGGACATATTTTTCCTTGAATTCCAGAGTGACTTGTACATGTGTCACTCATACAATATTTAATTAGAAACAGAATTTATGATATCATTTCATAAATATAACATGTGTAAAAAAAATAAGGTTGCTTCACCAAAACTATTTTTTAGGATTCTAGAAAAAAATAAAAGTTCAGAGTCTGAGAAAAAAAATAAATTGGAGACTATAAATCATAGATATTAGGATTCTTTTTTCTAAAGAATTTTGAACATAAGTTATTTAGATTTTAGAATCTATATTCTAATATATTAGGAGTCTGAATTATTAGAAATTCAGATTCTGAATTCTGAGGAATTCTGATTCTCAATTATGTGGAATTCAAATTCTGGATTCTGATGAATTCAGAGTCATAATTCTAAGGAATTTGGAGTATGAATTATAAGGAATTTGGATTCTAAATATTAAGGAATTCCATGTCTGGATTCTAAGGAATTAAGAGTCTAAATTTCATGGAATTCGGAGTCTAATTTTCAGAGAATTCGGAGTCTGAATTTCATAGATTTTGAAGTATAGATTTTAGAGAATTCAGAGTTTGAATTTTAGATAATTCAGAGTCTGATTTTCAGATAATTCAGAGTCTAAAAATATAATAATATATAACCAAGGATTTATAGGATTTTTTGGTTTTATATATGATACCTAATTTCAACCTTTATGAATAAAGATAGTTAGATTTTGAAAAACAATATAATGAGCAATTAAAACATAGGTAAGGATAAAATTTTCAGGAGTAAAGAAACATTTCCTTATTAAGACAAATCTTAGGGAAAAAATTATTTTCCTTAAGATAGAGTTTTTGTGATTTTCAAAACCTAGAGGAATGAAAAATTCATAAGGAAACCTTATTGACACAACAATCTCCCCCTTTTTGGAAAGAACAAACATCCTTACAATAAAGAATATAAGGACTTAGATTTTTTTTATAAACATAAAAGAAAACTTATCTCCCTTTACATATGAATCATGGTGAATACGACTAACTCCCCCTTTGGTTTTTCAATCCCTTAGGAACGTATTCTTGATTTCTTAAATGAGATTTTACATTTTCCTGCTTAGGAAAATATTCTTTGATAATAAATTCCCCTTAGATGAACTCCACCTTACTTAGGGAAATCTCTTCTTTAATTAGAATTATTTTTATTATTCATTCCCCCCCCCCTTGTTATTTTAAAAAATGAATAAATCTAATGGAAAATATGGTACCTAAAAAATTAGTACCAAAGAAACAAATATATTAAGAACAACGAAAATTCCATTATTATTGAAAGAATTTGTACAAATAAGAAAATACAACAAAAGATCTGAATGTAGTAGAATTATCATTATTTATAATTCATCATTGACTTCATTATAATGGTTTTCAACTTATTTATCTCTTTGTGATCTTATTCCATACGCTTGAGCAGCTAATCCTGATCCACATTTTTCTTCTCTAAGGATTTTATCTTTTCTTCTTGAGCCTTAATAATACCTACCTGAGCCTTCAAAACATATTCTTACTTAACAATATTTTATTCGTACTCAATTCTGAGATCCCTTTCTCTCTTCCAATTCATATCCACTGAATTAAGCTTCCCATTCAAGTCATTGGCTTCTTGCTTCTGGGTTGTCTATTCGAGAGTCAGCATTTCCTCAAAACTCTTAGTAGGATCATTAAGGTTCCCATCTTTGGTGTCAAAAGAGTTCTTCACATTATCTTGAAATTCATAAAAGGCTCTCATATCTTTGATTTTCTTCCTTGAAAAAATTGTAATCTTATTGCATGGTCTTTTATGAGCTTCATATTCAATGAAAAAAGTTTTGAAATCTCTTTCATCTATACAAACATAACCATAATCATGAAAAATGAATCTTCTTTCTGATTAAACGAGTGCTCAAGCATCTGAAACCTGAAGTCTATACTCAGAAATAGGGGAATGGTATCAACCAACTTCTTCAAAGATTGTACCACAAAATAATGTCCAAAATAAGATGATTCGGAATCAGTGTGTTTGGTTAATAATGATTCTTTTTCTAACTCTCCATCTTTCCTCTTCGATGAAGTACCAACACCTTTATTTTTCACCACAGATTTATTAGGTGTATCAACCAATACATGATTTACCTTATCAACTCTCAGAATGATCTCTTATGCTTTGGTTAATTCATACTCACTATCATATAACTGAACAATCTTATCTTTCCCAAGGTTTTCTTTCTCAGCACCTACCACAATATCTTTTGACTGAATTAATTCATGGTTGATACTTTATTATTCAGATAGATTATTCACTTCTTCATGACCTTTTTTTTCTTTTCCTATAGTATAATTTTTTATAGATTCGGCTTGAGATTTTCATATTGATAGTTTTTCAGAAGGACTCTGATTCTCATGATAATCCTTTACTTTCCTTATCATCTCTTTGGTATCACAACTTCCTTCTTCTTCTTTTTCTTCTTCTTTTTCTTTTACTTCATCTTATACATTTTCATCTTGAACAAATTATTCTTCTTGTTCGGGTTTCGGAATTACTACCTTTTTTACCATATTAAAATGAAGTTAATCTTTCAAAAATTATTCCGGTACCCGGATTTATTCAGAGGCTTTCTCAATAGCCTAAAGAAGAGATTGAACGATTTCAGCCTCTGAAATATTATTCATATACTTCTTTTTTTTCTCTTTCTTATCAATATCATCAATAAACTTTATCTTTAAACTCTTTTCCTCAGTAGGTTCCAAGGAAAGATTAGGCTCCCCATCCCTCCTTTTCTTCTTGTCCTTTCTCCACTTAGCCACTAGTTAATTAGGGTAAGTCTTTTGCTTCATTTGTTTTGGGGTGCTGATTGAGTTTCCTTAGCCGTTGGTATTTTTCATTTCTGTTCTGGTTCCTTTTCCTTCCTCTTCCTTCCACCCTTATTGGAAGTTTCATCCACATCTGATTTCTTTGATAAGGTATCAATTTCAGCTTCATACAAATTATCAAATTCTCCTGATTCATTAGAAAAACCAACTTTCATCTTCCTTAGTGTATCATCACTTAACAAAATCACATTTCAATTCCTTGTCTTCGAACTAAAAGGAATTTTGAAATACTAAAGACAAATAATAATAATCTTGGTGAGAATTGATGGATACATGATGATTTGAGACATCAAATTTTCATTCTTGATATTCTCAATTTTAATCAACATATACTTGACCAAGTTTATCTTCCTGAGGAACAACAAGAAATACAGAATATAAATGTCACCTTTTTCAGGGAATCCTTATCCTCTTTTCTTGGAATGATAAAACCTTAATCCCACAATTCAAGAATCTATATTTATTTAGATAGATGAACAATATTCGGAGTCTTCACTTTTTTCAGACCAAGGTACTCTAAAGCCTTGTCTTTCACAAATGAACATGATACATCTGGTAATGTATGGGTGCAAAATTCAGATTCACCTTCATAAGGAATTCCAATTAGACATGCATTCTTAGTTTAGAAAAGGGAGTAAGTCTTACCATAGAACTTGAAGGAAAACTTATCTCTCCCTCCTTCATTGAAGAAACTTACTGATTCTTAAAATTCAAAAAATAAATCCGGATAAACCAGGTTGTATGCCTTCAGTTTTGATATACAGAGACTTTCCTAGACATTCATCTTGATTGTATTTGAAATTATAGAATCATAATTTTAAAATAATTTCGGATCAACTAACCTCTCTCTGTATATCTTCCATTCACATATTTCCTTTACAGTCAACCTTTCTTTCCCAAGAGAGGCTTCAACAGACATTCAGAACAGAGGAAAACTTGAAGATCCAGAATGACTTTAAGTATGATGACAGAACTTCAACACACGAAGGCTTTGAAGATAGATGTTGGAAAACTAGCATAGGGTCCTTATATAGGAATTTGAGACAATGGTTCAACTTCCATGATTGATCCAATAGTTAAAAAACTCTTTATCAGATCTGAAATTTAAAATGATTTCCAAACAAGGGATTTGGTAGGTTCTGATCTTTTGAGGTTTTTAGAATAAACATTCAGATTTAAGAGAAAGTGTTCCCAAAAATTTCAAACAAAATGAAAATACAAACATGAAAAGAGATGATTATGAAAATTTGAGAAGGAAAAAAGACCTTTTGTGTTTCCAAGAAAATTATTCATAATTAGGAAAATTCTTCTGGAAGAACATTAGACATTGAAAAAAATTAAAAAAAATTAAAAAAAAAATTTTACAAAAAATTTGATTACAAAAATTTTGATTATAAAATTTTTTATTATGAAAGTAAATTTGCTTATGAAAAATTTTGATTACTAAAATTGTTATTACAAAAAAATTTTGATTATGAAAAATTTTGATTACGAAGAAAATATACTCACCCTATGAAAAAAAGTTTCTTACTGTAAAGAGATAGGTTTCAACAAAAATTTAATATGGAAAGTTACCTTATGGTTAGCATTCCTAACTTTTCTTTAATGTATTAAAATCTATCGAAGCGTAACGATTTTGTGAAAATACCAGCAAACTGATCTTACGTTCTGATAAATTGAAGAATGGTATCTCCTTTTTTTGTGTGATCCATTCAAAATTGATTCCTAATATCTATTTGTTTTGTACGAGAGTGTTGTGTAGGTTTTTTACATAGGGAAATGGAACTAGTATTATCACACAATATTTTTTTGGTAAAACGCAAACCATAGTATGTGAGTGTGTGTTGCATCCACAAAATGTGAGCACAACAACTTCCAGCTACTATATATTCATCTTTAGAAGTGGAAAGTGCTACTAAGTGTTTATTTTTGCATGACCAAGAAACTAATGAATCTCCTAATAAATGAAAATATATTAATGTACTTTTCATATCCACTCTGCATCCACCAATGTCAGTATCCAAAAATCATTTTAAACAAAATCATTTCTAGAAGTATAAAAGAGTCCAAAAATCATTGTTCCTTTTAATTAGGGAAAAACTATTTTCACTACCTTTAAATGAGATTCCATGGGATTACATTGATATCTTGAACATAAGCATATGAAAAACATTAAATCTAGAAAACCATCTGTCAAGTATAGAAAAATTCTTATCATACCTCTAAATCATGTTTGATCTACTGGTTTCCTAGATTCATCAAGATCAAGACAATTTAAGGTACCAATGGGAGTATTCATACTCTTATTGTTGTCATATCCATAATTTTTAAGAAGATATTTAATATAATTATATTGATATATATATGTTTATTCTGGTTTTTGAGAAATTTGAAAACATGGGAAAAATGTTTACACACCCATCATACTCATTTCAAACTCAGATATCATTAGATTTTTAAAAAAATCAGTTAAAGATTGCTGAGTTGAACCAAATATAATTTTGTCAACATAAATTTGAACAACAAAAACATTTTTCATATCATTCTTTATAAAAAGGGTTGGATCATAAATTCCTTTAATGTAATTGTCCTGTAACAAAAATCCTATAAGTCTATCATATTAGGCTCTAGGGGCTTGTTTAAGTCCTTATAAATCTTTGGAAACTTTAAAAACATGTTCATGATGTTTTTTATTTACAAAAACAAGAGTTTGTTCAAAAAAAATATTCCTCTTGAACATATACATTAAGGAAAGTACATTTAACACCCATTTAAAAATGTTTAATGTTAATGAATGCTACAAAGGCAAGTAGAATATGAATATATTCAAGTCTAGCTACTGGAGAATATGTTTCTTTATAATCAATTACTTATTTTTGATTATATACTTTAGCAACTAATCTAGAATTATTTATTACTATGATTCCATTTTCATTACACTTATTTATAAAGATCCATTTTACTCAAAAAATAGATGCTTCCTTAGTACTTTCAACCAAGGTCCATACTATTCATTTCGAATTCATTTAGCTCATCTTTCATGGCTTTTATCAAATCATTGTCACCTAAAGCTTCGTCTATGCTTTTTGGTTCTAATTGAGAATAGAAAGCTAGATGTTCTACTTCATTTCTTAAGGAACTTCTAGTCCTTAAAGGTTTATTTACACCACCAATGATACTATAATTTGGATGATTCTTAAGGAATAACTGATTTGGGTTTTGTAAAACATGTTCATCACCATATGATATGAAATATTTTGGATTAAATGCTTCAGAAACATTTTCTTGAACATTTTCCTTATTAGAAGGATATTCTATCATGAATTGATAATCATTTTTTTAAAACACGTCTATATATTTAGATCAAGGGTGTTTAAAAACAAAGGGATCAGTTTCATAAAATTTAACATGTACTATTTCTTCAATAGTACTAGTTCTTTTATTGAAAACTCTATAAGCCTTAGAAGTTTTGGAGAAGCCTAAGAAAATTAATTCATCAGATTTGGGTGCGAATTTATGTAAATTATCTTTAGTATTCAAAATGAATACTTTGAAACCAAATACTTTTAAGTAGGAGATTTTTTTTTTCTTTCCATTCCACAATTGATAGGGGGTTTTACTAAGAAAGGGTCTAATCAAAACATGATTTTTAGTATAAAAAGTTGTACTAACAACTTCATCCCAAAAATGCTTGTCTACCAAATATTCACTCAACATGGTTCTTGTTATTTCTTGAAGAATTCTATTTCTCCTTTTAACAATGCCATTTTTTTGAGGGGTTCTTGGTGCTGTGAAGTTATGAGTATTGCCTTTTCTACTAAAAAATGTTTCAAAATCAGAATTTTGGAAGTTTTATCCATGATCACTATGAATATTTATCAACGGATGTTTTTTATAATTTTTAACTTGGGCTCTAAAAATTTTGAAATTAGAAAACTTTTCAGATTTCATTTCTAAAAAATAGACCCACGTAAAACTAGTGTAATCATCAACTAGAACAAATACATAATATTTTCTTCCAATGCTTCTATTTTTTATTGTACTAAAAATATCCTTATGCACCAACTATAATGCATTAGATTTTGAGACTTCACCAATTGATTTAAATCTTTATTTATGTTGCTTTCCATATTGGCAAGGATCACAAACATTTGAATAATCATATCTAATCTTCAGTATACCCTTAACAAGTTTCTTATTAGAGACTTTACATAGGTTACTAATGTTACAATGTCCTAACCTTTTATTTCATAACAAATATTGATCTTACATTGCACTAAGACAAGGTAGATCTTGGATCCTAAGGTCTTCTGAGTTTAGTGTGTATACATTCTAAAGCCTATGGGAATAAATAATTAACTCTTCACTGAAATTTTAGTACTAAGAACTTATCATTCCTTAAATTCACATGGTAACCTCATCACATAATTGGCTTATGCTAATGAGGTTGTGCTTAAGACCTTTAATAAATAAAAAATTTGAAATTAATGTTTTTCCAAGAAGAACAATGTTACTTATACCAAAAATTTCTCCCTGAGCATTATCTCCGTAAGTTACTTTTCTTCCTTTCATCTTGATAATATTTTCAAAGAATTTTTTTTTATCAGACATGTTCAGGAACATCCACTATCCATGTACCATGTATTTTTGTTGGTACTATCTTTATTTTCCTGAAATATGAGTGTTATAATTTCAGACCACGAACATTCTTGGATCCAGAAATTTTAGGAAGAAAAATTTTATGTATCCACATTTTCATAGAAAAATAAGTTTTATGAAAATCTAGAGACTATGTTTTGTTTAAAGAAAAAAATTTCACCCAATGTACACCATACTTACATTTAGTGCAGTATGAGTCACATTAATGAAAAAAATAATTATTACTAAAAATTGGTTTAGAATGAGTATAACCAAATCAGGAATTATTCCTTAGTGGTTGAATTTTGAAATACATCTTATCAAATATTTCCTTAACTATGGTAAAGTTTGACAAACACTTCCTTAAAGAAAATATTTTTGATTTAAGTTTAATAACCAAGTGTTTATCCTAAAAAACATTATTTTTAGTACTATAGTTATTCTCTAAAATATTTTTCTTAGAAATTACATTTTCAAGATCCATAAAAAGATTACCCTTCTCAGAATTACCTTCCTTAAGGTTTTCTTAAATACATTCAAAATCATAAACATTTATATTATGATCATTAGAAAGATCTGGGACATCTTTAGTAAGAATGGAAATTCTAGAATTTTTCTTATAAAGTTTTTTCTTGAGTTTAGAATTTTCATTCTCAATAAGTATAGCAAACATATATACTTCTTCATAAGTATTTAAAATATTATCTTCATCAGAAAATGATTATTCATCAAAGATTCAGAATATTTATTATCATTATAATTTTTATTTAAGGATACATAAGTTATAGATTTAGAATTGAGTACCTTGTCTATTAGACAATGATTTTTAATAGGTAGGTTGGCAAGTAGACCAAGATTCTTCTGACTAGATGATTCATACTCTGAGGATTCATTAAAATATTATTCACCATTGGAACTCTAGGTATCATTAGTTTTAAAAACATTCTTAGCTTTATCCTTGTATTACTTCTTTCTATTCCTCTCAAAATTATTTTCCTTTCTATCCTTTTTCTTAAGAATGGAACAATTTGGCCTTATTTTCCCTTCTCTTTTTCATTCATAACAAGTTACTTCTGAGTATTTATTGTCATTTCATTCTTTCTTCTAAAATATATACATAAATCCTTTCTTCCCAACTATCTTCACCATCCTTCTAGAAATATTAGCTATCTCATTATTAGAATGTTCACATTCTCCTGATTCAGATTAAATAGTGACTATCTTTGACTTTGATCTTGTAACCCTTACAGGAGTCGTGGATTTAGTAGTAGTAAAGGATAAACTTCCAATACCATTTTTCTTCTTATTCATATTAGCATCTATTTTCATTCTTGTCTCATGTTGAAGAAGAGTTCCAAAAATCTCATCAAGGTTAATTTTAGAAACTTTTCTATTCTCATCAGTAGTTGTTCATTTATATTCCCACTCATTAGTAATGATATCTATAATCTTGTCCATAAGTGCCTCATCATCTAATCCTTTCTCACCCATGGATTGTAAAAAGTTAAAAATAATCATAAACCATGGTTGTACCTAGAACACTGGTTCTCCATAAGGAAATATAAATCCATGATATTCTACTCTAGTCATTTCTCTTCTAGTTTCTATTACTTTGGATGTACCAAAATTAGTTACCTTCAATTTATTCGAAATAAAGTTAGCAGCATCACAAGAAGAAATCTAACTATATATATTCCTGGTCATGGAACACAACTAATTATTGTGTACCTAGTACTTTAGTTGATATTTTGACTTTTTGTGATTGGTGAAGGTTCTGACTTCCTTATCAAGAATCTTTTAATCTCTAGCCAGCATAACAAAAATTTCTAATCCAGTATTAATAACAAAATTCCTCATATGATCTCTCCAATATTCATAATCATTCCAATCAAATATAGCTGGTCCAGTAGGATTGAGATTGTCAATTGAACTGAAATTTATACCTTCCATCTAAATTAAAATATCTTTCAACAAAAACATGTTAATAGTAAAATTTTCAAAAGAAGGATAATAATCCTAAGAATGGAAAATATTTAGAACAATGAAAACTTGAGAAATAAAACTTATATGTGAATATAAGTATTTCATAGAACTGCTCTGATACTAATTGTAGGATTGAAATATGAATTTAAATGCTCAATTACTAGAGGGGGTGAATTGTAAGTTTAAGAAACTTTTATTTTTAACCTTAAGGAAAAATATGTTTAACAAATATAAACATGGTAAATTCACAAGACCACTTCTAGTTCTACAAACATTCTGGGTTCCATAAATATGGTTCCATAAATGAAACTTAAGAAAACTTTACAAGGAAAATATTGTACCTTATAGAATATAGAATATTACTTATCAGAGTATACAAAAGAACAAGAATGTATAATAAAGTAATACATTCTTTCTTTAAAAAAATATAGTAGAAATAAACTTGAAACAAAACAAGTGACAAGTATGAAATCTTTTAACCCAAATAAATGGGTATATAACAACATTAGATAAAGGTCCCTTGATTTATACTTTCAAGAAATTATATCTTACTCACGCCAGGGTAAGCCCTTGATAGGAATATTGGAATCTGTCATTTTATCCCTATAAGCCCTCAAACATTAAGGTAGTCATAACCTCTATCTTCCTATTCATGGAAGTCCTTTAACATTAAGGTAGTCATCACCTCTGTCCTCCTATCCTCGAAAGTCCTTGATTGTACACAGCAACAATCGGAGTTGCACGAAGCAATCTGAACAAGATTTTTAGTATGCATAAGGCATGGGAGTCTCTCTCTCTCTCTCTAGAAATAACTTTAGCAGTATGTGATCTCTAGAGTGGTCAACAAGTCTTATTTATTGTTGAGATCATTTAAATGAGCTCTTATTTATAGGCACTTCTCCAACAGTTGGCTCCCTCCTACAACGGTCATATATTTCCTTGAATTTTGGAGGGGCATGTACACATGTCATTCAAACAATGGTTAATTAGAAACCGAATGTACGAAATACTTTTATAACTATAAAATGTGTAATAAAAATAAGTTTGTATAACCATAACTATTTTTTAGAGTCTAGGAAAAATTAAAAGCTCAGAGTCTAACCAAATAATAATTTGGAGACTATAAATAATGGATATTCGGATTCTGTTTTCTAAAGAATTTGGAACCTGAATTCTATAGATTTTAGAATCTAGATTTTAATGAATTTCAAGTCTAAATGCTCAGGAATTTGGAGTCTGAATTATGAGGAATTTGGAGTCTGAATGCTGAGGAATTCAGAGTCAGAATTATTTGGAATTAGGTGTCTGAATTTATGAAGAATTTGAAGTTTTAATTCTAAGGAATTCAGATTCTAAATTCTAAGTAATTCAGAGTATAAATTCTATGGAATTCATATTCTGGTTTTCAGAGAATTTATAGTCTAAATTACAAAGATTTCAGAGTTTGATTTTCAGAGAATTCTGAGTCTAAAAATAGAATATTCTATAACAAAGGATTTATATGATTATGAGGTTTTTTATATGACACTTACTTTGATTCTTTATAAATAAAAAGAGTTCGATTTATAGAAAGTATAAAATGAACAATGAAAACATAGGTGAGGATAAAATTACCTTGATGAAGGAAACTTTTCTTTATTAAGATAAATCTTAGGGAAAAAATGATCTACCTTAAGATAGAGTGTTTGTGATTTTCAAAACATAGAGGATTGGAAAATTCATAAGGAAACCTTATTGACTCAACATATTATGATCTTTTTTTGTGAATATATATTTGAGACTCTTGTGATCAGTATATATCTCAAACTTCTCCCCATAGAGATAATGACACTAGATTTGAAATGCAAATATCACTACCGCCAACACTAGATCATGTGTAGGATAGTTTTGCTCTAGGATTTTCAGATTCCTTGAGGCTTTGGCGATAAAGTTATCATATTACATCATAACACATCCATATACCTTCATTGAAGAATCATTTTACACAAAAAAGAGTTCTCTACTTGTTGGGAGTGTGGGTACTGGGGTAGTGATTAACCTTTTTTTCAAATTCTTAAAGCAGCCCTCACATTCGTGAGTCCAGAAAAACATTACTCCATTCTATGTTATCTTGGTCATTGGGTTTGATAATTGTAAAATTTTATTTATAAATTGTTGATAATACTTAGCTAGACCCAGAAAGTTTTTGGTCACCGTTACAGATGTTGGTCTAGGCCACTCCTCAATCTCCTTTATCTTAGAAGGGTCTATAGATATCCTTTTACTGGTGATAAAATGTCCCAAAAAGGATACTTCCTCCATCCAGAACTCAAATTCACTATACTTGGAATATATCTTCTCCCTTAACAAATTCTTCAACACAGTATTCAAATTCTCTTCATGTTCCTCCATACTCTTGGAGTATATCAGAATATCATCGATAAAGACTACCAAAAAGTTATCGAGGTAATATCTAATGAATTTATTGATTAAATCCATTAAAATTGATGGATCATTAGTGTGTCTTAAAGGCATCAATATGAACTCATAGTGTCCATACATCATTTAAAATGAATTACTAGGAATATATTCCTTTCTCTCCATTAATTGGTGGTATACCAACCAAAGGACCACATAAGATCAATAACTGGCACCAGGAAGCTGATCGAATATGTCATATAATCATGGTAGGGGATACTTGTTCTTTATCATTATTTTATTGATCTCATGTTAATCAATTCAAAGGCGCATTAATCTATCATTCTTTGTGATAAATATGATTGGAACACCCCATGGTGAAGCACTCGAGCGTATAAAAGCCTTCTCTAGATTCCCCTGTAACTGCTTCTTTTTCACTTCCAGCTCTACAGTGGCCATTTTATAAAGTATCTTTGATACAGCCAGAGATCCTAGAATAATTTCAATTGAGAACTCAACCTATTAGTCAAAAGGAAGACCAGGAAAATCTTTGGGAAATACATCAGTGTAATCCCTCATGATGGGAATGTCTTCAACAATGATTCTCTACTTTTTCTCAATCATTTCGGCTCGAAATGATTGCTCATAAAGATAAAATATCTACACTTGAGAGGATTATTATAAAGGAGATTAAAATTATGAATTACACTAGTAATGAATTGTAGGATGCTTCAGGATGTGAAGAGTGATCTCCCTTTCCTAACAGTTGATGTTGGCTTTGTATAATGATAGATTTTCCATGCCCAAGATAGAGTTTAACTCCACTAAATGAAGTATGACGATATTTTCTAGGAGTTTTAGTCCACAAAATTTAACCGGGGAGGATTTATAAACCATGCGTGCACTGATTTCCTCATTCAATGTTCTCATAGATAACTTATCCTCTAAATTTTTACTTGGTTTTTAGATATTTATACTAAAATTGAAAGATATAAAAAAATGTGTAGAACCAGAATCAAATAGTAAATTCACTATTCATGAATGAATAACTAGTGTACCTATAACCACATCATTTTCTGACTCCACCTAAGAAATAGTGATAACATAATCACTTCCTTGTCACCTTGGAGGTTTTTTTTATTGCCTTAAATAACCCTCGGCTTATGGAATCACTTTTCATAATTACCATTCTCCTTCTAGTTGTAGCAATACATTACATGCTAAGTGTTGATTTGAAACTTCCTTTCTTCTTCCACATTAGTGGGATTCTTCATATCATGTTTGAATTTTTAGCCAGATGTCCCAACTTTCCAAATTTGAAGCAATTCCTGGTTACCTTTATACAGTTCCTATGATTCTTCTTCCCTCAAATGTTACATGTTGGATGATCGAGATTCTTTATTTCATGGAATTTATTTGTGGTACTTATCACGACCTGTCCCCCAGGTCTCGTACCATGACTACCCCAAGCCTGCCTTCCATAGGCCAGGGGCTGGTGACTAGCACCAAAGGAGAAAATCCCTAAAACTGGGATGGAATTGCCTTTATAACCTGAAAATACACACAACAGAGTATGATATGGAAGAAAAACACTAAGTAAAAATGTATAACAAAAGAGTGTTGAAAAGTAAAAGGGGCAGGAAATACAATCCCAATTGTAATGTAAAAGAACTAGAAAAGGGGAAATAGCTCATGGAACATCCACCAGGAAATACTACTGGAAGGGTAGGTACAAATAGCCTCCACAGCACTCCATGTCCATCTGTCTCCTCCGTGTACCGTCACACCGTGTGGTCCACCTCTGGGTACCATCCAGTCCCGGTACACTCAGCCTCGGTTACCGATGTCTATCGTCTTCATCCAACACAATGATGTGCGGGAATAGCCCGTGAAGGGGTTAATATAATGATACTCAGTAGGGACCCCGAGACACTTAAGGTCTCACAAAATATTACAAGGATAAACCACAAAGTCGGAAATAAACAGATAACATTACTTAGGTATATGCCCATACATATGTAGGTTCCGGGCACAGCGGAAGCGCGTTGTAGGGTTTGCCCAACTTTAACTTTAGCATTGAACGTCGTTCAATCCGAGATCTGTCACGATATAAAATTCCAGATCTTCGGAATAGAATGAAGAACGAAAAAGAAAAGAAGAGTCCCAAAACCCTTGAGATAGGATCTTCATATGTTGGTTATAATTAATTTAATTAATTCATAAGAATTAACTCGATGGAATTCTTTCTTCGTTGGTGTCTCCGCTCACGATCATGTGATATGTCGTTGCATCAGAGAATCCAAGTGTAGGATTCCTCTAGCGATGATCCACACGTGTGCTACGTATCTCGGGACGTCACCGAAGGGAACTCCGGGTGCTAGTTTGGAAGATCCTTTTCTTGTGATGTCCATCTTCGATCGCCTTGATCCGGTGGAGGATCTTGATTTCGTAACTTGAAAGCGTTCTTGGTGGAAAGGGAATTCTCTCTTGGATTGAGAGTATTTCCAATCCATTGTGCACAACCAAAATGGCTAACCCATTTGAGAATAATGTAATTAGGATTTATAATACCTAGAATAATAAAATAAATTAATTTCTCATAAGCATTTAATCATTTCAGTTAATTCTTAGCAATACCCCATGTCTTAATAATGACAGTTGACCATCATTATTACTTGACATGCGTCTAACGTATTACATTTAATATCATTTAATTAAATAAACAATATTTTCTCACAAATCCTGAAAAAATAAACTACACGGCGTGTATATATAAATATACACGGCATGTACTTTTTATTTTTTCAGTTTTATTTATTTTCCTCCACCATATTTATTAGACCTTGAGTAATGGCTATTTATTTCTTAAATAAATGTAACTACATTACTTGCTAATAAATATATATTATTTCTCCCACAATATATTCTCTCGAATCACTAGTGTTGAAATAAATGCGATCATACATCCTTGAATAATTATTAAACCACAGTCAGGAATAATATTTATTCAACTTGTTAAATTAATATTTAACTGGGATACATGGACACACATAGTGTGTGACCCTCTAGGCCTCTTTCTAAATGTCATTAGGTTGAGCCTTCCTAAAGTCCAAGTTTAGAATCTAGCAACACGCAAAGGCACCCATAGAGAAAGAAGTTAACGCCGCAATGATGTGTCACCTCCTACGAACGCTTACCGTGTAATATAATCACTTTGTCTCGATATCTCCAATCAAGTGGGTTGCATGCTAGTTCCATCAACCCATGTGCTTGATTATTCTTTCTTTGACTTCCTGGAATTGAACTTTCCCATACCTTACCATGGCCATGGATTTATTTATGTTGTATTAATTCCATCAAAGGGCCAGAGATATCTACTTCTGTTATAGAATGGAAGGGACAAATCCTTTCTCGCATTATCTAATAATGCGGTATTACTCGTGACACACCCAACGTATCCTACCTCACTGTGAATAGTTTGTCATCATAGTTTTCGTCAACACATCTAAGTGCGCGAGTTGTAATACCCATTAATAATAATCTTAAAGTCTAAGGACCAATACACATGTCCGCAGATAGGAACATCCAATGACACTATGAAATGTGGATTTCCTACTGGCGGGTCTCGTTCTCATAATATCCTCCTGGATATTACCAAGGGCGCACACCATAAGAAGGTGCCTCAATGTTTTATGAGTCCTCACCCCTAATGACTGGTATTATTTGTGTCCCTCAAATAATATCATCCACCCATAGAACATATATTCAAGAACAGTGTTATGTCACTTCCGGGTTCTCATCATAGCAGGGATACGCTACGACCCTTTAATGCAACAGCTGTCCTTAGGACATTATCACATGACATTTCACGTAGAAGAACAATCAAGATGTGATAAGGATTTTATTTAATGAATAAAGTACAAATTAGTTGGTTCTAGACCACCAAATCCAACAGACTCCCACTTGGACTAGAGCCAACTGCTAACAACCTTTAACCTGCTAGCTCTCACATGATATTCATGCTTCTGCTGAGATAGGACTTTAGTCATGGGGTCTGCCACATTATCTTCCGTGGACACTCTACTCACTGCAACTTCACCCCTTTGATAGAAATCCCTCAAGAGGTGATACTTTCGGAGTATGTGCTTTGTTCGTTGATGTGACCTTGGTTCTTTTGCAAGAGCCACCGCTGTAGTATTATCACAATACAATGTAATGGGATATTTACTGCTATGCACCACATCAAGCTCCTGGACAAATTTCCGAATACAGACGGCTTCCTTGGCTGCATCAGAATCCACTATATACTCGGACTCCGTTGTAGAATCAGCGACAACTGGCTACTTTGAACTCTTCCAGCTCACAGCTCCTCCATTGAGACAGAAAACATATCCAGATTGCGACATCAGATCATTCTGATCTGTTTGAAAACTAGCATCAGCATACCCTCTGATGACAAGATCCCTGTCTCCTACATACACCAGGAACATATCCTTAGTTCTTCTCAAATACTTAATGATAGTCTTAACAGTAGTCCAATGTTGTTCTCCTGGATCTGCATCATATCTTCCTACCATGCTCAGTGCATAGGCAACATCAAGCCTGGTACATAATATGGCATACATGATAGATCATATAGCTGAAGCGTATGGGATCTTACTCATCCTATCTTTCTCCTGTTGTGTATGGGGACACATTTTCTTAGAAATATGTAAGCCATGGGACACTGGAACCAATCCCCTCTTGGATTTTTCCATACTAAATCTCTTTAGTATCTGGTCAATATATGTACCCTGACTTAGTCCAAGAAGCCTCTGGGATCTATCACGAATGATCTTGATCCCTAGAATGTAGGCTGCTTCTCCTATGTCCTTCATGGAGAAACACTTGTTCAACTAGTCCTTAACTGATTGTAAGGATGGTACGTAGTTTCCAATAAGAAATATGTCATCAACTTATACCACTAGGATAACGACCACATTCCCATTAAACCTCTTATAAACACATGGCTCACATTCGTTCTTAATGAAACCAAATTCCTTTATGGCTTCATCAAATCAAATGTTCCATGACCTGGATGCTTTTTTCAATCCATAAATGGATTTCTGCAACTTGAAAACCCGTTTGGCTTCACCTGGTGTCAGAAAGCCTTCTGGTTGTGTCATATAGACATCTTCCTGAAGGATCCCGTTAAGTAATGCTATTTTGACATCCATCTGCCAAATCTCATAGTCATGGTAAGCTGCTATGACAAGTATGATTCTTATGGATTTAAACATGGCAACTGGCGAGAAGGTTTCATCATAGTCAATTCCTTGACGCTGTATGAATTCTTTAGCCACTATCCTTGCTTTATAAGTGCTAACTTGACCTTCCATGTCCAGATTTCTTTTTAATACCCATTTTCATCCAACAGGATTTACATCAACTGGCTCATCGACCAGAACCCAAACATGGTTCTAATACATGGAATCCATCTCATAATTCATAGCTTCTATCCATCTTGCAGCTTTTGAGCTTTTTACTGATTCCTTGTAGGAGAGAGGTTCATCATTGTCCAACAATAATGATTCACCATCCTCTATGACTAGGAAATCATATCTCTCTGGTTCCATTACCTCTCTTGAGCTCCTACACAGTACTTGTGTTTCTGGAACCTCTTCCACGGGGACCTGTGGAACTTGTTCCTGTACCAACTCATTTGTATCTTGATCATCAACTTCGTCGAAGTCAATCTTTCTCCCACTATCCTTCTTGAGGATGTCCTCCCTCTCAAGAATGACGGGTTGTCTAGCGATAGTCACTTTATTGTCTTGAGGGTTATATAGTTAATATCCTTTCATTTCCTTAGGATATCCTATAGAGATACACTTCGTGTCCCGGGGTGCTAGTTTGTTGCCTGAGAAGGCCTTAACAAATGCCCTGCATCCCCATACATGTGTGTGCGACAAAGTGGGTTTCCTTCCATTCCATAACTCGGATGGAATTCCATTTTCCGCCTTAGTTGGTACTCGGTTTAATGTGTATGTTGCAGTTTGTAATGCATATCCCCAAAAGGATAATGGATGATCCGCATGACTCGTCATCAATCTCACCATGTACAACAAGGTGTGGTTCCTCCTTTCACTAACACCATTCCACTGTGGTGTATAAGGAGGAGTGAGCTGAGATATAATCCCAGACTCCCATAGAAGATCGATGAACTCTTGGTTCAGATATTCTGCACCTCGATCCAATCGAAGCTTCTTTATCTTCATACCAAGCTTATTCTCTACTTCATTCTTGAATTCCATAAATTTCTCTAAGGACTCTGACTTATACCTCATTAAGTAGACATAGCCATATCTACTCAAATCATCAGTAAAAGTAATGAAGTAAGAATATCCACCTCTATCTTCTACAAAAAATGGTCCACACACATCCGTGTGTACCAATCCTAGAAACTCTGTCGCCCTTTCACCTTGTCCACCAAAAGGCGGCTTGGTCATTTTTCCTTGTAAACAATCATGACATCTATTAAGTGGTTTTAGCTCAGTAGAGTGTAAATAGACATCTTGGCATAGCTTTGTCAAACGCTTCCCGTTCACATGACCAAGGCGGTGATGCCATAACTGGGTGATGTATGAGTCATGTGAGTTTGTTGCGTTATCGATTGCCAACACTTGGTTTTCATAATTCAATACATACAAACCATTATTTAAATGTTCCATACCATAACATACATTGTTCTTATAAAATAGACAACCCTTATTTACAAATTTGAAAACAAAACCATCCATATCCAAACAAGATACAGAAATTATGTTCTTGGTAACACTAGGCACATAATAACAGTTATGTAAAACCAAAATCATTCTAGTTTGCAATGAGAGGTGGTAGTCGCCAATAGCCAACGCTGCCAGCCTTGCGCCATTAGATGCTCGAAGATCCACCTCTCCTCTGGAAATCTATCAAAATCTACTTGGTTCCTGCATTTGAATACCAATGTGAGCCCCACAAGCTGTATCTAATACCCAATGTGTAGAAATAGAAAGATTGCGCTCGATAACAAACGCACCTTTAGCATCCCCATGCTTCTGGGTGCAGTTCCTCTTCCAGTGGCCCTAATTGCCACATGCAAAACAAGCTGCCTCCCATTCCTTGCCCTGCCTCTGGATCTTCCCCTTCTTGGAGGGACGGTGCTCGAGGGCTTCAGACCGTTTATAAGTCTTTGGCCCCTTTTCCTTTTCCTTCCTTTTCTTGTTCACCATAAGGACCATGGGTTTGTCACACCCCATGTCATTATCTACCTGGCGAATCAAGGTCAAATGCTCTGATAGACTCTTCTCATTTCCGCTCATGTTATAGTTGCTAATAAAGCTAGAGAAGGTCTTGGGCAGTGATGATAGGATGAGATCTGTACACAACTCATCCGGGAATTTAATCCCTAAGATGTCCAGGCGTTCAATGTAGCAAATAAGCTTGACTACATGAGGCCCAGCTGGCGCAGACTCTCCAAGATTCATGGTAAACAAAGAATTGGAGATCTCATACCTCTACTGTCTCGCCTTCTCTTGGTAGATATCTTTAAGGTGAGACATCATGCTATATGCATCCATGTTTTCATGTTACTTCAAGAGCCCATTATACATAGATGATAGCATGAAACACTAGACATCTGTGGCATCATCCATGTGTTTCATGTAGAGAGATAATTCCCTATCACTATCCTCTTTCCCAGGCGCAACTTGAATAGGCTCTTCTAGCACATATAATTTCCTTTTGTGGCTAAGGACGGCGTGTAAACGCCTCTGCCACTCTTGGAAATTGGTGCCGGTGAGAAGGTTTTCTTTCTTGAGTATGGTGTGCAATGATATGTTTGATGTCATTTTATTTCCATTTATACAAATTGAGATGAGAAAGGTTTTGTACTTTATTAAAAAAATTGAGACAAATAAATAAATTAATACTTATTAGTCTCCCACTATTTTATCGAAATCCAATAGCCCTCACCATTGACTTCAGAATATTCTATTTCGTGAATATTCTAGTGGCAAGGATCCATATTTCCCTTCGCATTACCCCAACTAGGGTTGGTCAAGCAACTTGAAGGGTTTTAGGTAGGCATTCCAAATGCCAACTTCATTAACTCACAGCTCCTTGATCCATTGAGTGGACTCCCCAATCCTGAAATCCTTTTTTTTTTATTTCCTCAACCTTTGCCTCTTGGTTACAACAAGTCTTGTTGTGGCAGTCAACCCTTGATGCGTCCAAGTCAAGTCAACCCAAAACCTTGAATTAGAATTCCCTGATAATTGAAAGCTCCCCAACTAGGGTTGGTCAAGCACTTTGAACTATGGTTCGATTCTAACCAAGATTATGGAAGGCTATGATGACTTAATATTTATTTTGAGAGATTTTATCCTTATACGTAAATTTCCATTTTATTATCTTTGATTACATGCTTGTTAATATTAAGTGGGATATACTTAAGTGATTAACCATTTCTAAATAATATTTACCTATAATTCGGTTTTATTTTAGTTCTATCTTGCATGCTCGTTTAATTCATTAATTGTGTGATCGTGACAACACACCCACAATAAATAAACCATGCAACTGACAGAAATAAAATAAATGGTATGATCATGAGCTTTACTATTGGTTAGTTTATCTAGTGGTTGATAAACTAACCCAAGACCTAGGGGAGAAACACCTTGAACCTTTTAGGTTCGTGTTTACAGCTTTCCACATGTCAACCTTTGTATCTCCTTGGATTGGTTTCACCATGTCTCTTGACATGAGCCACCTCCACTAGCTTGGGAGCTCCATCCATTACATATGCATTTATCTCACATGTAGGTGAGGGGTAAAAGGTGTTTTTACATAAAAGAATCCATGGGAGCACATTCCCTATATATTAATGAGGAGATGGATCGCATGCCAACAAATTTAATTTAAATAAATAAATTAATAGAAACCATTCACATACAATGTTCTCGGTATAGCTCATTATCATCCATACATGCAACGATATTTACGCATAAATAAAACTATCATTCAATTCGTTAATCGTTCTTGTTAAAGATAAATCACACTCGAATCAATTAATTATCTTTAATTAATCAATCCTTTTATCTTAAATCCCTTTTCTTGAATTTCCTTGAGATTCTCATCCATCATAATTTTAAACAAATAAATTCATTTAAAATTATCCTTGTACATAACTTGTACCATGGAGGAAACCTGGTGAATTCCCATTTGTTACGCAGATGTTAAATTAAACACATATATATAAAACACCTATCACAAGTTGTGCCTCAGCTTTACGCCTGCACCATGGTACACATCTCAAGGGTTTGTATAATATAATAATTAAATTTTAATAAATCTGTGTAATTTGGGTGAGTACACGGCGTGTAGTTATGACTACACGGCATGTACTTTTCTTCACCGTCCATCCGAAGTACATGCCCAGGGATAGAGCGTGTTAATGTACTTTGGAAATTTTCGGAGTACACGGCATGTACAGTGGGACAGACGCCCTGTAGTTTCCGCGTTGCACAGTTTCTAGCCAGGTAGGCCGTATACAGAGTACACGACCCAACCCTGACCCGAAGGGACTACACGCCGTGTTCATTGGACCACACGGCGTGTATTCCAGAAACCGTGTGCCACCTGTTTCTGGTCAACACATGGTGTCTTAAATTCTTAGAAAGAATCCAATACATGGAATGATTTGGTGGATCAGTCAATTCATTGAACCTAGACTACACGGCGTGTACTTCTGAATACACTCTGTGTATTCTGGTGTTATACGAACAGAAACGTTTGGCTCCTCCGGATGAGTTCCTCTATTTTATTTTAATAAAAATTAAAAGAAAAATTTGTTTCTGTGAGGTTAACGAGAAACGAGGGAGGAGGAATAGATCTCGATATTCAGATTTCCAGAATGATTAAACTGGAATTGAAATAACTAAATTATTAAATGAGTAAATTACCAACGAAATACTAAATAATTATAATCAACGATATGACCCCCTCTGATACCACTTGTAGGTTCCGGGTGCAGCGGAAGCGTATTGGAGGGTTTGCCAAACTTTAATTTTAGCGTTAAACGATGTTCAATCCAAGATCTGTCATGATATAAAACTCCGGATCTTCAGAATATAACGAAGAATGAAAAAGAAAATTAGAGTCCTAGAAACCTTGAGATAGGATCTTCATATTTTGGTTATAATTAATTTAATTAATTCATAAGAATTACCTCGATGGAATTCTTTCTTCATTGGTGTCTCCGGTCACGATCCTCTGATCCGTCGTTGCGTCAGAGAATCCAAGTGTATGATTTCTCTAGAGGTGATCCACACGTGTGCTACATATCTCTAGAAGTCGGCGAAGGGAACTCCGGGTTCTAGCATGGAAGATCCTTCACTTGCGATGTCCGTCTTCGATCACCTTGATCCGGTGGAGGATCTTGCTTTCGTAACTTGAAAGCGTTCTTGGGGGAAACTGAATTCTCTCTTGGATTGAGAGTATTTCCAATCCATTGTGCACAACCAAAATGGCTAACCCATTTGAGAATAATGTAATTAGGATTTATAATACCTAGAATAATAAAATAAATTAATTTCTCATAAGCATTTAATCATTTCATTTAATTCTTAGCAATACCCCATGTCTTAATAATGACAGTTGACCATCATTATTACTTGACATGCGTCCAATGTATTACATTTAATATCATTTAATTAAATAAACAATTTTTTATCACGAATCCCGGAAAAATAAACTACACGGCGTGTATATATAAATATACACGGCGTGTACTTTTTATTTTTTCAGTTTTATTTATTTTCCTCCACCATATTTATTAGACCTTGAGTAATGGGTATTTATTTCATAAATAAATGTAACTGCATTACTCGCTAATAAATATATATTATTTCTCCCAAAATATATTCTCTCGAATAACTAGTGTCGAAATAAATGTGATCATACAGCCTTGAATAATTATTAAACCACAGTCGAGAATAATATTTATTCAACTTGTTAAATTAATATTTAACTGAGATACATGGACACACTTAGTGTGTGACCCTCTAGGCCTCTTTCTCAGTGGCATTAGGTTGAGCCTGCCTAAAGTCCAAGGTTATCATCTAAAAACATGCCAAGGCACCCATAGAGAAAGAATTTAACACCTCAATGACGTGTCACCTCCTACGAATGCTTACCGTGTAATATAATCCCTTTGTCTCGATCTCTCCAATCAAGCGGGTTGCATGCTCGTGCCATCAACCCATGTGTTTGATTATTCTTTATTTGAATTCCTGGAATTGAACTTTCCCATACCTTACCATGGCCATGGATTTATTTAGGCTGTATCAATTCCATCAAAGGGCCTAAGATATCGACTTCTGTTATGGAATGGAAGGGAAAAATCCTTTCTCGCATTATCTATTAATGCAGTATTACTCGGGACACACCCAATGTATCCTACCTCACTGCGAACAGTGTGTCATCACCGTTTTCGTCAATACATCTAAGTGTGTGAGTTGTAATACCCATTAATAATAATCTTAAAGTCTAAGGACCAATACACACGTCCACATAAAGGAACATCCAATGACACTATGAAATGTGGATTTCCTACTGGCGGGTCTCGTTCTCATAATATCCTCCTGGATATTACCAAGGGCGCACACCATAAGAAGGTGCCTCAAAGTTTTTTGAGTCCTCAACCCTAATGACCTGTATTATTTGTGACCCTCAAATAATATCATCCGGCCATAGAACATACATTCATGAAAAGTGTTATGGCACTTCCAGGTTCTCATCACAGCAGGGATCCGCTACGACCCTTTAATGCAACAGCTGTCCTTATGACATTATCACATGACATGTCACGTAGAAGAAAAATCAAGATGTGATAAGGTTTTTATTTAATGAATAAAGTACAAAGTAGTTGGTTCTAGACCGCCAACTCCAACAACATATAACTAAGTTATCAAGTAATCCATCTCAATCATGAGGAAAACCCAAAAGTAATGACTCAGCTCACACAGGTATACAACTTATGTAGAGAGATAGGGATGACTAGATGTAGCCACTAAATCATCTATTTTGTCAAACCCATGTAGGATCCAGGAACAGTAGTCAGAGTTTTCAAACCCACACAGGATCCTGGAACTGTAGTCAGAGTGGTCGAACCCACACAGGATCTAAGAACAGTAGTCAGAACTATCAAACCCAAATAGGATCCAGGAACAGTATTCAGAACTTTCAAACCCACACAGGATCTAGGAACAGTAGCCATAGCTGTCGAACCCATGTAGGATCCAGGAACTGTAGTTAGACTGCAGCCAGCCCCAGGGTTCCTCCCAAAGCATGCTTGTTTCCGGGAGGTTCTTCTCCTCAAGCCAAGTGTCTATAAATCAACTATCATGAAGTCCCATGTTGATGTATCCAAAAGATATGTTTTTCCAAAAGAAACCCAATGCGACAGACGGTGTGTCTATCGGACGTCCGGTCTGTGAGTTATTAGCCTTTTAGTCCCGAGGGCCCAGATGGATTCGTGCTCAATCCAACCTGACTGTATCTCAACTATACCCAAAACTCTAGTGGGGTATACAAAAAGGGACCTTCATGCTCCATGAATATCAATGCCGCTAACGGTTTATCAAACGGATGTTCGGTGCCAAAGATATGGTTGAAGGAGCGTAAATGGGTCGAAGTGGGCCCGGGTCCGGGACGACCTGGTCTAGGTCGACCCAGCCTAACCCGTTGGGTCTGGCCAAGCCCGCTAGGCTCGGCCTAGCAGGCAGTGAAGGCTATGAGTAGCGCGAGGGCGCAGACCTGTTGTGCGTCGGTGTCAGGGCGATTCGGCCTAGAGATGCTGCGAGGGGTGCAGAAGGTTGGCTCAGCTAGGCGTGCATGGGTCGCAACTCGGAGGATCGTCCCGAATGGCCGATGCCGGTTCATCCAACGTCGCGAGGGGCGTGGCTCATCCTGGGAGGCCGGCGGGCGGCCGGGTGTCCGGGTGGCCGGCGGGTGCAAGGGAGGCCGACGGGCGCACGGGAGGCCTGTGGGCGACCGAGAGGTCGGAAGGCCGGTGGGTGCACGAGAGGTAGGCGGCGGCTGGGAGACGGGTGGCTGGCGGGTAGCCAGAAGGGCGGTGGGCAAACGGGAATCCAGCGGCGGCCAAAAGCCTGGAGGCCGGTGGGCATCTAGGGGGGCGGTGGGTGGCTGGATGGCCGGCGGGTGGCCCGGAGGCTGGCGGGTGCAACGGAGGCTGGCGTCGGCTTGGTTTTGGGAGGCCGGCGGGCGGCCTGGTGGCCATCGAGCAGCCGGGAGGCCGGCAGGTGCACGGAAGGTAGGCAGCGCCCGGGAGCCGGTCTGACAGAAGCGCTGCGATGGCGGCACATGTTGCGGAGTTCGTAGGTAGCGCGGTCATTTCATGTCTCTGTTGTCTCCTCATCGTTTCGTCTCCATGCCGAAGAACATCACAAAGATATCTGTGGAGGGAGTCGGGTCATGATAGTTTGGCCTATACCCTCCACGTTTAGGATTATAACAATCCTTCCATCAAGAAAATAGAATGATGAACTTTAAATTCTACAGCCTCCGCAATGATTCTTTTCCAATCCAAATAAGAAAAACAATGAAATTATTAATGTGAAAAAAGCCCCTACCTTTGGTCGATGTGTGTCGATGTTGGCGTGGAGAAGAAGGCAGATCGTTGGGAAAAGACGGATGTCGATGTCATCAGCATTTTCCTCGATTTTCTATTTTTTCACCGGATCATCATAGTGGAAGACGACCTACATCAGATTAGGTTCTGAGGAAGGAAGTCGAAGTTTCTCCTTTTCGGCATTCTTCGTTGGATGAATGCATTATTCATGGAGGAAATGTAGTCCTCCAAGTTTTGGGCATCGCGTCACTTTACCAGTGCTTCGTCGCTTGGTGAATCCATCCCAAAACATCCTCCCAAGCTTCATATATATAATAGCGGGAGGGAGGTAGGTAACTATCTTTGGAATTTATAACGGTTCATTTATTAAGAACCTTCCTAAATTCGAACGATGTGGTTATTTAAATTTAAAAGGAGCAAGATAATTAAATTATGTTGGCGCAATTTAAGAGGTGCATTGTCTATAATTATTGGGAGGATACAAAGAGGCTCCCCTCACATTTAATAGGTACTTGAGAGTTTTCTCCCAATTAATGGGATGTTTTAAGGGGGTTTAAAACCTCGGGTGGTCCCCAGCACCATAACCTGTCATGGGAGGTTATGGTTTAGGTGGTCCCCACCACCATAACCTCTTATGGGAGGTTAAGGTGTGGTGGTCCCCACATCCAACTTCCATGTGTAGGTTTAGTTCTGGTAGACCCCACCTGAAATATCCACATATAAGCTCAAAATAAAATAAAGTGAAGATCATTTTAATTTATTATTTTCCACAAAAAAAACCAAAAATTAAAATTTCTTTCTCAACCCACTGTCATTGAGGTGAAAGTATCCTTAAGCGAATACCAACATCACGAGTTCAACAGTGCCCTTGGATTTCAATTTCGAGCACCAGTTCAAAAGTTACAAAATGCCGCTTGCACGTTTACTGAAGGTAACAGAAACAAAAAGTTCAAAAAGTTATTATCAGTGAACCTTGACCTATTCCTGTCAAGGTTAGGCTCTGCCTAGGTGAAACACGCCCAAACGAACCCAACGGTACTCTCAGATTTTCAATCTGAGTTGCATTTTAGATGTTATGAATTTTACAATAAAATAATTGTCACATAATTATTTTATTTTCGGCCAAAAACTAACTTTCTTTGGTGGCTCACGTCGGCCAAACTTATTATCTTCTTAAAGAAAGAATACCTTCACGAGTTCAGCAGTGGTCTCAGATTTTTAATCTGAGTTACCTTTTTTGAGTTATAAGCACTTAAAAAATAAAATAATTTATTTTATTATTTTATTTACGATTATTCCATTTTTGGTTTTCTCACAGGAGGCACGTGCCGACTAATATTAAGTCATGCATAGGGTAAACCCACCATCCTGAGTGCAAAGATGCACTTGTATTTCTGATCCGGGTGACTGTTTAAGAGTTATTCCACTTTTCTTAGGAAAAATGCTTATGTACGTTAACTTAAGCTTAAAAAAACATCGACGGATCATTCCGGGAACTCCGAGCCTCAGAATCGCGCGCCGTCAAATTTTTCAAAATTGTAAAATTCTTATATATTTTAAAAAAAATACATATAATTTCTGGGACTTTACATTCTCCCAACCTTAAGGATCTACATCCTCATAATCCACAACTCAAACTAAGGAAACAAGTGTGGGTACTAAGCACGCAACTGTGCATCTCGCTCTCATGTTCTCTCTTGAAGGTTCACGTGCTACCAGCGAATGTGTACCAAAAATATAAACTGTCGATGAAGTACATGCTTCTGTCAATCCTCATTCTCTACTAGAACCTCCGTAAAACTCGCACTATCTTCAATGTCCAACTCTCTATGATCGATGATGTTAGAAGGGTCATGAACGTATCTCCTATGCTGGTATACGTGGAAGACTTCGTGCACCCGGTGTAACTAAGGTGGAAGAGCTAAGCAGTAATCCACCTTGCCTATTCTGCTGAGGACCTATAAAGATCTGATGAATCTCAGAGATAACTTATTTCCTTGGCCAAATATCCATAGACCTAGTCGGGGTGAGACCTGTAGGAAGACATGTTCACCATCCTCAAACTCCAGAGGTCTTCATCTCCTATTGGAATACGACTTCTACTTGCTCTGTACAGTCTTCATCCTCTCCTGGATAATCTGCACTTTCTCTGGGGTAGCTCGTACCGTCTTTGGTCCCACGAGTGCTGACTCCCCTTGGTCTGTCTAGCATAAAGGTGATCTGCAAGGTCGCCCGTACAACGCCTCAAAATGTTTCGTCCCTATAGTGGAGTGATAGTTCTTGTTGTATGAAAACTCCACCAAAGTTAAGTGATCCTCCCAGCTTCAACCAAAGTCGAGGAAAAAATCACGCAGCATATCCTCAAGGGTTTTAATAGTCCACTCAGTCTGACCATCCTTTTGGGGATGGAAGTCGGTGCTCAAACAAAGCTGCATCCTGAAATCCTCCTACAACCCCTTCTATAGCCGGGAAGTAAAATGTGCATCACGATCAGAAATGATCGTTGAGGGAACTCCATGTAACCGCACAATATCTTTCTCATAGAGGCATCCCAAGCTCTCTACTGAACCTTTTTCTTTGATCTATCGGAAGTGGGATGACTTGGTGAGTCGGTTGACGATCACCCAAATCGAGTCATGTCCCCTGGATGTACGTGGAAGAACCATCACGAAATCCATGGACATACCATCCCACTTCCACTCTAGGACCACTAAAGGCTGAACCAATAATGCTGGTACCTGATGCTCTACATTCACTTACTGACAAGTGAGGCATCGAGAGACAAACTCTGCAACTAGTTTCTTCATTCCCGGCCACCAGTGTTGTCTTCAGAGGTTCTTGTACATCTTCGCCACTCTTGGATGTACTGTTAGATGGGATGTGTGGAAATCCCTCAACACATAATCCTAAAGTATCTTTGGTACCATGGTATATCCCCTGAAGAGAATTACATGCTTCCCACCTTTAGAAAATACCTCAGGGGCATTTCTTGTGGATATCAGAGCACGTCATGTCTCGCAGCTAGTGTCTCCATGTTGTGCCTCCCTGACTTTCTGAAGAAGTGGGGGAGTGACTGTACGAGACTGAAGAAAAGCCGCTCCTTCTCAATCCACAAAGGATATCTGCAAAGTTACTAGCTTCTATGTCACCTCACTCAGCATATGCAGGCCAGACATCCTACTGAGTGTGTTTGCTACCATATTCCCCTTCCTAGGAGTATAGACTATCTCAAAGTCAACTTCTGGTACCATGAGGATGAGGTTGGCCGACTCATGAGTGATTGGCTATAACCTCCTATCCATGAGTTTATCATGTTATTCCTAGGTTTCCTTTTTTGCCGACCAAAGAAAACCCCATCCCAACGTTGTAGATAAACTACAACCTCTTTTCCTAGTACAATCACTCTATGTGTGAATTGTGGATGTTAAGTCCGAACCCAAAATAACATCGTAAGGCCTCGACGCTGCCACCAAGAGGTTCCAATCAAAACTCTCACCTAGAGGGTCAGATCACACCATAGGTGTAAGTGTGATTATTGAGTCTCCTTTTAAAGGTATCTACAGGCATGAGGGTCAAGTAAAAGGTTTAACCGGAAACTCTAGGTCTTGGATAAGATTCATGGAAGCAAGGAATGATTGGTAACTATGTTAATTAATACGGCAGCTAGTATTAGACATAAATTGTACCTTGAATCATTCCTAGAGCCCTTGGGTCACATTCCTTGACCTCATTAAACTACTCTCTTCCCCTGTCCTCCAGCTCCCCGATCCGGGCAGGGTCCACAAAAAAAGGGGTGGTTGTAACATGTCAAAAAGTACACCACCTCTTGTTGATCTTCTATCTATTATTCCACGTATGTTTCCCTCCAACTCATCTTTCCCTAACACTTCTTCTTCCCAAAACGTTTTACATACCCAATTCACTGAGACTGGTGCCAGTTTTCTACTTTCCCACAACTAACATTCACTAGTTGTATCTGCTCAGCCAAAGAACATTCAACCACAAAGGTTCTATCTAGCACCCTAACATAAGTAGGAATGCATAGAGGAATAGTGTTGGATCAGATTCCCTTTAAACACACCTCACTTGGATGTTCGAGCCCTGAAGCATTGATCGTATTGTATTCATCGAGTACCATGAAAGACCGGTATGCCTCGATGAATACTCAGCTACAGACATGTCGTCCTGTCGAAGCTATAGAATTTCTAGAGAACTCTCATCCAACTCCTTGAGCTAGTCCCCAACTGCCTATGAGTCGGGCTCACCTCAGAACCTGAGGGATATCTGATGCTGAAACACGTGTAAGGCACTAAGCCTACATGTATCCTCTAACGGTACTGCCAGTTTTAACTAGTCACCAACGGGTAGTGATATAGCTAGCACACTATCCGAGGGTGATATCTTGGGGAATGGTCCATGTACCTAAGCCTCGTCACTAAGTGGACCATCCCCATTCTCACTCACTGAAAAAGACTAGTAGCTAAGATCACTGTCTTCTCTACTGGTGTCTCAACTAGGCGGGAAACTCTAGCAATCACCTCCAGCCAGCCCTCAGCTGCGTGGGAATCCGTCTCTCCTAAAAACCTCAGATTACTTTGTTGTTGGAACTCCTAAAATTCACTCAAGAGGTGTGTGTTGTCTGCTACTAGGGCTGGTGGCATCGGTGGCCCAACGGGTAGTGTTACCATTGGTGCCTCCGCTGTGATAGGGCCCAACACCGAAGCTTCATTGCTCGGTGGGTTTCCATCTCGTACAAATCCTGGAACCCTGGTTGGTTGTCTTCCTGGGACCATCATGAAAAGAAACAAGTGTTCCATGGTCAATAATTTATACCTATTGAGCTGACTCAAGGTGATCACAAAGAAACTCTTGAAACACACACGCAATCAGTGTTTTCGTGAACTGAGTCAGAAATCAGAAGGCAGGGTCCTGGTGTATGGATACATCAGCCGCTAAACCAACACTGGACTCCCTGAACTGAAAAACCACACTTATTACCCTTAACACTGTAGATTCACAAGAAAGATCAGAGTCCTAAGTTTTGTGGTAGAACCGACTCCTCTGATACCAATTTGTCAATACCCGTCCCCTGGGGCCCGTGCTGTGACTACCCCAAGCCCACCTTCCATAGGCTAGGGGATGGAGACTAGAAACAAAAGATAAAATCCCTAAAACTGGGAAGGAATTATGATTATAACCTAAAAAATTACACAACATAGTATGAGATGGAATCAAAACACTAAGTAAAACTGTATAACAGAAGGGTGTTGAAAAGTAAAAGGGGTTTGAAATACAAGACAAACTGTAATGTACAAGAACTGGAAAAGGGAAAACATCTCCTAGACCATCCACCGGGAAATCCAACCTGAAGGGTAGGTACAGATAGCCTCTACTGCACTCCATGTCTATCCATCTCCTCTATGTACTGTCACGTCGTGTTGTCCACCTCTGTGTACTGTCCAGTCCTGGTACACTCAGCCTCGGTCAGTGCTGTCTGTCGTATGCATCCAACACAAAGAGGTGTGGCATAGTCCGTGATGGGGTGACAATAATGATACTCAGTAGGGACTCTGAGACCCTCAAGTTCTCACAAAATCCAACATAGATAAACCACAAAGTATGAAATCAACAGATAACCTTACTTAGATATATTCCAATACATATACCTATGTTATCAGGTGAACCATCTCAATCATGAGGAAAACAAAAAAGGAACGAATCAACTCATATAGGTATACAGAATATGTATAGATATAGGGAGGATTAGATGTAGACACAAAATCATCTATTCTGTCAATCCCAAGTAAGATCCAAGAACAACATTCAGAGCTGTCGAACCCACACAGGATCCAGGAATAGTAGTCAGAGCTGTCGAACCCACACAGGATCAAGGAATATTAGTTAGAACTGTTGAACACACATGAGATCCAAGAATATTAGTCAGAACTATCAAACCCACATAGGATCCATGAATAGTAGTCAGAGCTGTCGAACCCACGTAGCATCCAGGAACAGTAGTCAAAGTGCAGCCAGCCATAGGGTTCTGCACAAAGCATGCTTTATTCCGGGAGGGTCCACTACTCAATCCAAGTGTCTATACATCAACTTCCATGAAGTCCCATGTTTATGTATCCAACAGAAACGTCTTGCCAAAAGAAACCCAACGCGACAGATGGCGCGTCAATCGGATGCATGGTCTGTGTGTCATTAGGCTTTTACTCCTGAGGGCCCTGTTGGATTTGTGCATGATCCAACCTGACTGTATCTCAACAATACCCAAAACTCTAGTGGGGTATAAAAAAATGGACCATCGCACTCCAAGAATACCAGTGCCACTAACAGTTCGTCAAACGAATGTCTGGTGCCAAAGATATGGTCGGAGGAGTGTAAATTGGTCAAAGTGGACCCGGGTCCGGTCCTAGTCGGTCGGACCGACCCGGCCAGACCCATTGGGTCTGGCCCGGCCCGCTGGTCCTGGCCCAGCAGGCTACAAAGTTCGTGAGTAGCACGAGGGTGCAGACAGGTCGCGAGGGCGCAGACTGGCCGCGCGTCGGTGTAAGGGCAGTTCGGCCCGAGGCGCCACGAGGGGCACGGGAAGGCCAACTCGACCAGGCATGTGTGGGGCGCGACTCGGTGGCTCGACCTGGATGGTTAAGGCTGGCTCAGCAAACTCTTTGAGTGGTGCGGCTTAGGCGACTCGACCTAAGAGGCCGGCGGGCGGTGGGGTGGCTAGCGGGCGGCTTGCTGGGACAATGGAGGCCAGCAGGGGCCAGGAGTCGGGAGGCCGGTGGGAGGCTGGGGGAGCGGGAGGTCGGCGGGTAGCCGGGGGCCGGGAGGCCTACGAAATAATGGGAGACTAGAGGTGGTTGGGATCCTGGAGGCCGGTGGGCGGCCGAGGGGCCGGTGGTCGGTGGGTGCAGGGGAGGCCAGTGGCTGCCGGGATCCGGGAGGTCGGCGGGCGCACGGGAGGCCAGCAGCGGCCTGTAGCTGGGAGGTCGGTGGGTGTTCGGGGGGCCGGCGGGTGGCCAGGGGGCCGGGGGGTGCACAAGAGGCTAATAGTGTGGGGAGTTGGGTCGGTCGAAGCACCGTGAGGGTGGCGCGGGTTGCAGAGTACGTGGGGAGCGTAGTCGTTTCCTTTCACCTTGTCGTTTCATCACCATGACGAAGAACATCACAAAGAGATCGGCAGAGGGAGTCAAGACATGTTATTTTGGCCCACACCCTCCACGTTTCGAATGATAGTAATTGGTCCATCAAGAAAAGAGAACAATGAACTTTAAATTCTATATCCTCTGCAACGATTCTTTTCCAATCTGCAAAAGAAAAACAAAGAAAGTATTGACATGCAAAAAAAACCCTACCTTTATTCGCTGTGTGTCGACATTGGCGTTGGGAAGAAGATGGATCGTTGGGAAAAGACGGAGGTCGGTGTCGTCAGCATTTTGCTCGATTGTCGGTTTGTGCGCCGACTCTTGTAGTCGAAGACGTCCTACGTCAGAGTAGGTTCCGAGGAAGAAGTCGAAGTCGCTCCTTGACGGCGTTCTTTGTTGGAAGAATGTGTTCTTTGTGTAGGAAGTGTAATCCTCCTATTATTGGGCATCATGTCACTTTACCATCACTTCGTCGCTTGGTGAAGCCATCCCAAAACCTTCTCCAAAGCTTCCTATTTATAGGAGAGTGAGGGAGGTTGGTAATGATCATTGGAATTTCTAAAGGTTCATTTATTTGAAACCTTCCTAAATTCCAATGATGCGGTTATTTAAATTTAAAAGTAGAAAGCTAATTAAATTATGTTGGTTCAATTTAAGAGGTGTGTTGGCTATAATTATTGGGAGGATACCAAGAGGATCTCCCCATATTTAATAGGGACTTGAGAGGTTTCCCCCAATTAATGGGAGGTTTTAAGGGGGTTTAAAAACCCGGGTAGTCCCCACCACCATAACCTCTCATGGGAGGTTATGGTTCGGGTAGTTACCACCCCTATAACCTCTCATGGGAGGTTAAGGTGTGGTGGTCCCCACATCCAACTTGAATGTGGAGGTTTAGTTTCAGTGGAACCCACTTGAAATATCTACATGGAAGCTCAAAATATAATAACGTGAAGGTCATTTAATTTTATTATTTTCTACGAAAAACCCAAAAACTAACTTTCATTCCCGACCCATTGCCATCGAGATGAATGTCTCCATAAGCGAATACCAGTGCCACGAGTTCAACAGTGCCCTTGGATTTTAATTTCGTGCATTGGTTCAAAAGTTACAAAACGCTACTCGTGCGTTTACTAAACGTACTTGATAGAAAGTTCTGAAAATTATTATCAGTCTACCTCGACCTGCGTCGGTCGAGGTTAGGCTCTTCCTAGGTGAAACATGCTCCAACAAACCCAACGGTACTCTCATATTTTCAATCCGAGTAACTGTTTAGAAGTTATAATTTTACAATAAAATAATTTTCAGCTAATTATTTTATTTCCGGCCAAAAACTAACTTTCTCTAGTGTCCTACGCCGGCCAAAGTTAGTATCTGCTTAAAGAAAGCATACCATCATGGTTTTAGGGGTGGTTTTAATTTTTTAATCTGAGTTACCGTTTATGAGTTATACGAATTTGAAAAATAAAATAACTTATTTAATTATTTTATTCACAATTATGCCATTTTTCGGTTTTCTCACATGAGGCTCGTGCCGACTAATCTTATATCATGCCTAGGGTAAACCCACAATCCAGAGCACAATTGTGCCCTTAGATTTCATATCCAATTAACTATTCAAGAGTTATTCTTCTTTTTTCAGGAAAACTGCTTACGCATGTTAACATAATCTTAGCAAAACATCGACGGATCATTCTGGGCACTCCGGGCCTCGAAATCATGCGCCATCAGATTTTGCAGACTCTTAAAATTCCCATATATGTAAAAAAATTCATGGAAATTCTGGGTCATTATATCACTACACACATTGGATTCCATTTATCTCTTCCTATCACCGGGCACAAAATACCACTATGAGTCTCTAATCTCCATTTCTTCCTTGAGGGAACAATGAGAAATCTCCTCATAAATTTCAATGTCTCAAATTGACATCACTATTCATATACTTGACATTAGTTCTCTAATGAAGTGATCCATCTTGATTTTAGTGTTCATGATAATTCTAGAGGCATACCTTGAAATCATTTTATTGTTTGCTTAATATTCCCTGATAGAGTCATCTTCCTTAAGATTGAGTCCAAGGAAGTCTCTTTCCATATTGAGATGGAGGGTTAAGGGAAAATATTTATTGAAAATTATTATCTTGAATTCCTCCCAAACCTTGGAATAAATTTCTTCTACGGGATTTGAATTCTTTATTAGTGTTCACTACTAATCAAATTCCCCATCAAAACGATATACCTATAGAACATATTTCTCTTCTTCTGAGCACTAGAGAACAGGGAATATCTTTTAAATGGAGTTAGTCCATAGTTCCATGAGGATGGGATTGGAAGATCCCTTAAACATTGGAGGCTTTTTCTGCGTGAAGGATTCAATGGAAACATGCTCTTTCCTTGGTGGAGGTTTGTGTTCCGCATGATTCAAGTTATTATTCATAACATGAACCAACTGATGAATTTCTATCATGATGTTTTGAGATCCCATTCTCATCATATCAGTCATATCATTATGGAAATATTCATATTCCCTATTACATTTATTATTGGCATGTGTTCTTCTATTTATTTCCCTTAACTAAGAAAACGAACATACAATTAGTGGCCTTGAATACTTAGCTATTGGGCATGAAAAAGAAAACATTGAACATAAAAGGATGAAATTGTAAAGGAGAAGTATATCCTAACTTTCTATTCACAAGGATTAAATCTTGGTCATCCATGATATATTTCTTAACTTATATTCTTATGGTATTTTTTTATTCCCTTATTAATGGTTTATACCAAGATGATGAATTTATCAAAGCATATCCACTAGGAGTGTCAAACCAAGAGTGAAGCAAGGCCCATTGTTGTGCACCAGTTCCTATTCAAGTCTATCTCAAAGTGGTGTTTTCTGGTTTTACACATAGGTACATCAGTGCCAAATCCACCTCAACCTGTTTGTATCTAGACATGGATTTATTTTCTTGGTAAACCACTTACTTGATAATTAAACAAATTTGGGGAGTTTTATTATACTTAGTATCATCCTTAAGGTTCTTGATAAAGTGATCTATTATTAATCTCTAAAAAATAACTAAACCTCACTATGATACCAACTATAGTTACCCTATCCTTTTACACAAAATATTACATGATTTTAGACATAATTAAACATCTTGGTACAAGAAAAGGATCTTAAAGTCTAGTGTCTTTGAAAATTAGGTAAATAAAACTGAAATAATTGAACTAAAAAATACTTATTTATTTAATCTTCATAAATACCTCCTATCTTCCTTTAATACCTTAAATCTATATAGGGTACCATGGGGATCACTTTAACAAAGGGATTAGCTAAAAATCCCAGCCAGGAAAGGAACATAAGAATAAGGATTTAGCAGAAGGGTTATAGATCATGACATAATGATATAAAACGGAATATATAGTCATAAAATATAAACATGGGATAATATAAACATGAATTTATAGTAATAAAAAAGAAACCTAAATCATGAATTTAGCACAATTCAAGCATCGTTACACATAGAGGATCACAATTCAAGTTTATCTACAAATATTGTTTCACATGGTAACACGAGTCAAGGCTAACCGCCAAGATCGTTGCACATAACGTCTCATGAGACTAAACATTAGCCATATAATTGGAGAAATATCTAGGAGCACCCATCTCAACATTTTAATTAATATTTTTTCCACATAAATAACCATATATAATATATCATATATAAACGTAAGGGATCCCATAGAGAGAAATGGGTATCACATTCAGGTTATAAAGCATAATGAATGGGTGTATCATAAAAGTGTCCAAGAGAGAAAATAATAAAAACATAAATGGACATTAATAAGGTAAAATAGGTATTTATCATGGTAAGTGATGTTAAATAGAAGTGGTGACATGTAAAAAGAGTTTTTATGAAATTCTTTGAATTAAAACATTTTAGTGTTGTTTTAAAGAAAATACTAAAGAGTGTTTAAAATAGAAAATGGAATAATATTTTATATAAAACCAAAAGGGAAAAAATATTATTTTCATACCGAAAGTACTCATTTTATAAAAATAGTTGTGGCATCATAAAAATGGTATACTTCAATTGAAATTCGGTAAAAATTTGGGATGTTCCCTTAAAATGAGCCTTCTTATTGGGAAGTGTCGAGGAGGGAATCACTTGAAAGCATGTATATACCTAAAAGAGAATGAGGGATAGATCTTGAGACATGAGTTTTGAGCATATATACAGTATTCATAAGTTTTACATAAAAAATACAACTTCATTTGGGTAAAAATAAAGACAGAACAACCTGAAGGAATAAAGGCGGGTCGGGTAGAATCCCTTAGGAAATATCGGCATGTATCGGGTGTACATAGGAGGGATTAGTGAGATATAAATGGCTTTATAATATTTATAAATCATTAGAAAAGTATGGGGAAGGTTAAAAATCAAACCCCATCATTAGTAATTATATGTAAAAGGGAATAATCATAGAGGATATTCTTGAATAAATGTGAGAAAGAAGGGATATGTTACCTTAAGTCTGAGGGTGTTATTCGCTTGATATTAATGACCTGAATAATGAAATTTGGTATATTAATTAATTATTAAAGAACCTATTTTATGTGTAAAATATTTATTATAACCTTTTTTAATTCATTTATAACCATTTTGATTGGTTATGCGGTTCAATTTTATTGTTTGGGTTCGTTTTCTTCCTTGGTTTTTATGATCAGTTTACTTATTTTCATGAATGGAGAATCTTGTAAAATGGGGATGATTTTCCAGAATTAGAGTTATATTTTATTCTTTAAAATACATAATTTTCCATGGTTGTAAATTTATTTTTTTTAAATAGAGTGAAGTTGAATCATTATATAAAACATTAATGATAAATGCCTAGATTAATTTGGCGATTTTGCTCATAAATAACTTATTTTGTATTATTATATTACATCATCTATGAAAAAGGATTAAAAATCATAAAATAAGATAAAATTCATATATTATGATAGTTTTAAAACATTAAAATGGTTTCATGTCCAGTATAAAACATGTTAATTCAAATTTTAAACCTGTCTCCCTTGAATGTGATAGATCAACACATCTCGGACGATATTTTCCTTTATAGAATAAAAGGATGGAGAGGGAGATATTATGATAATATATCACATCAGAATAATATTATTCCATTACATATATGTTACTGGAGTTATCATACCATTTGGGTGAAGGTAGGTGAGAAAAGAAACAAGAAAAGAACTTGAATGAAAATAAAAGAATCAGAAAGATAAATTTACTTCTTGAGTTTATCTTCTTTGAGAACCACTTAAAGGGAGAGGATTTTGTCTTTTTAGGAGACAAATGTATGTTGGACGTGGGGGAGGATATTTGGGAGTTATTTTTTATGAAATTATTCAAGTCACATAGCTTGAGAGGCGTGAAAAGAAGAGGGGAGTGTAACACCCCAGGTAAATAAAGAATATGACATTTTTATATTTATCCCTATTTGTGAATAAAATGTTAATATTAATTTAAAGTGAATTCTATGCTTGATGGCTTACCCAATACGCAACAACGTGTTCCTTTGAAATCTTACATTGCACTCTAATAATAAAATAAGTTTATTTCAAATGGTAGTTAACACCTAGCAGTTGTAATGATGGGAATGAACAGAACTAACTAAAAAATTAGTATATATGTTTTTCAAATATTTTTACTTTTTACAATAAATGTTAGAGGATTAAAAATGCGAATGAATCCAATTTTAAGCGTAAACATTCTAATATTCTTTAAAGGGTCGATTAACCGCCTTTTGATGGAGAACCTATTTTAAATCCACTTTTTGACAATTTTATGTGTTATATTGGACAAAATAAAATTCTTCTTTAAAATCGGGACATCAAAATTTACTTTGTGTAAATTTTTGGTATTTTTACGATAAAGTTCATTTTTAATGAATAAGTGAAAAATGTTGTATTTTTATTCAAAACCTCTTTTTAATCTAATTTATTTATATGATTATATCATCTTTTGAATTTGTTTTAAAGTAAAATTAGAATATATTTTTACCATTTAATCCAATAGTGGTCATTGGAATTAATTTCACATTGAAATTAGACTTAAACTAGTGTCAATCGTTTGATATATATTGTTTCACAAAAACACGCTATTTGTTCTCACAACGGGAATTAATTATTAAATTAATTAATTTAATGTATATGTTTTGAATTTTGTAAAATAGATATCATTTTTGAATTCGTAATATCAAATATATCTTAGGGTGAATTTTTGGTATTAATCTGAAAAACTTCAAATTTTGATGAATAGTGAAACCACTAAGTGGTAGTTTAAAAACATATTTTTCGTTTAAATGAAAATTTACCACTTATGTGCTTTGAATTTCAAAAATCCGACACATATGGTTGTCATTAGGATGTAAAATGTGGTTCAATGGGATTAAAATAATTTTTTAGTGAATAGTAACTTTTAAGTTTTATTAATCGCGATTAAAGGTAATTAGTGTAATTTAAAGTAAAGATAATGTTATAATAATATGAAATGACCTTGACACATGTCTAACCTTATTGGATGAGTCATTTATGACCAATACAATCCATTGGTCAACTTGGGGACCCCATGGAGCTACTTTGGTAGGAAAATGACATTAATAACTTTTTATTTAAAGTTAAAATTAAAATGTCACAAACATGTGTTGTTTTACTAAAATAATTTTTACATGGGGTTATACAAGTCATATTTTTTACTATAAATATTCATTAAAAAGATAAAAATATTTCCTAAATAATGATATTTTTTTATAAAATTTAGACATTATGTAAATTAGATTATTTATGATACCATGATGATGCATCGATTAACTCATCATTTAATGATTTAAATAAAATGAAAAAAAGACATACACTTGTCAAAAACCTATTGGATGTGTGTATTTTGAACTACTATCACCTTATCCTCGAAATATATAATTTTGGGACCTTTAAAATCTTCAAATCATTTTATAATAATGTTACTTTTCAAGACTTTCCAAGAGTGCCCCTCCTCTCCTCTTATAAAAGGCCCCCACCTCTACCACCTTACCCACACCTCTCAAGCCTTTGGATCGTTCATCCCCTGCCAATTATGTCTCTACACATCCCTCTCTTACTCCTAGAATCCACACTTTTGGCAAAAGTCTTTCCAAGGAAGCCTTTGATATCAAATCAAAAAGAGTTACCCGATTTAAAGGTAGTGTCTTCTCTTGTGTTCTTATGTTTTATTTTGCTTCTAAAACCCCCTAAAATCATTATATTCCTTTATTTTTTTAACAACACCAGTATATTAAATATACTAGGATTTTGTTATGATATGTATTAGAGCTACACCTACACACACTTTCATCTAATGGTTAAAGAACATACTGTTTCTGTGGTTGGCGATTTTCTGCCTCACGAAACGATGATTGTTCAATATTATTTTAACATCTTTAAAGGTGGACATTATGATGTCACTGTATTTTATATATGATATATATGGTATTTATGTTTACTATATTCTTCTTTATTTTATATTTAAAACATACCTTTATTCTTTGCATGTTGTGCAAATGCAATAATTTCATATGAGGAAGTGTGGACTACCGCCCCCTCAAGTGATGTGACTCGTTCATGCAATACTTGAAATGTATAAAGAATAAAATTAATGAACATATTTTACCAATATAACATATATATTATACTGGAATTATAATATATATATATATCATTTATTTTTAATTCCATTAATATGACAAAAAATGAAAGTAGTGTTCATGCGTACGTACGGCCTACCGTCTCCATGAACGGTGATTTTCATTTTTATCTCCAAATGTTATGGAATAGTATAAAATGAATACATACTGGATATATATGATATTTTAATCATTAATACTATTCTAGAAATGATTTAATTATAACTACATGGGCAATCATTTTCAAACAAGTTCATTTTTTTTACTCATGTACCAAACATCGGCAAAAACGTCTGATACGAACTAACATTATAAACAATTATTATAAAATTATAATATGTGATATGAACTGAATAATAATCTCTAAAGGTGGACCTTAAGCAATTATAAATTGACCAAAGTTTATTATTCAGGAATATAATGAAACGAACAAGACAAGTCATACTTGAGGTAATGGATCCTATTCCTCTCTTTCTTTTTAAGTAAACTCTTTTATGTCATTCCTTTTAATCTCATCTTTCTTATAATTGGGATGTTATTTTAGATTAATCTTAATATAATTTTTTATTTTCATATGATTAGAGACCCTATTTTCTCTCATCAATCCATTTTGGATGTTTTGAGTGGCGCCGTTAGGCTGCCGAATTTTCGTAAGGGATCCTACCTCTCTCTTTCTTTTTAAGTACTCTCTTTTATGTCATTCCTTTTATGATCCTATTTATTATGTTGGGGGATGTTATTTTATATTACTCTTATTGTAATTTTTATGTTAATATGATGATAGACCCTATTTGTTCTTGTCAATCCATTTTTGGAAGTTTTAAGTGGCGACGTTAGGCTGCCGATTTTTCAAAAGGGATTTTTCATCTCACTTTTATTCCCGTGAGACTTATACTACATTTTCCTCCATTTCCTTTGAGTGGTGTATGTACTGCCCATTATTATACTCTTTGTGTAATCTAATTTTTTTTATGAGTATTTACATCAATGTTGTATATTCCTTCTTTCATGGGATGTACATTTCAAAAGTTACCCAATTCGGTAAGGGAACCTGTCACGACCCGCCATCGGGGCATGTGACGTGACTACCCCAAGCCCGCCTTCCATAGGCCAGGGGATGGCGACTAGCACCAAGGCGTAAATCCTAACAAATGGGAAGGCATTGCCTTTGAAAAGTAAACAAGCACCACAGTGTAAGCAAGCAGAAAAGTAAACACTAAGTAAGAACAGAGTACAACTGAAAGTACGGAAAAGTAAATGGGCCAGTATACAAACCCAAACTGAAAGTAAAGTACAACTCGAAAGGGAAAACATCAACTGAAAAGTATCAGCCGCTACACTGAGTTGTCCACTGTAAATCTCACCTGAAGGGTGGGTACAGATAGCTCCACTCCCCGTTGGGTCCTGATGTCCGCTCCGAGCACGTCCCGCCCAGTGGTCCACCTCCAGGTACCGTCCTGCTCTGCAAGCCTCAACCACGATCAACGTTGTCCGTCTTCTGCAACCAACACAACGTAGTGCGGGCATAGCCCATGCAGGGGTGAGTATAAGCTACTTAGTAGGGACCCCGAGACCCCTGAAGGTCTCCCAAAATCCACAAAGGATAAACCACAAAGGAAGATACAATCACGAAGTAACAACCGACACTACTTAGGTATATGCCCATACATATACCTAAGTCATCAATTCCAATACGCTCCAACCTCCGATCCCAAGTACAACTCAGTCCACACAAGAAAGTAAACGTATTCCACACAGGAAAGCAAAACGTAATCCACACAGGATATCACAACATAATCCACACAGGAAAGCAACAGGATTCAGCTCACACAGGTATACTTCTTCGTAAGACGATAAAGATGATCTCTGATCCATCTAAGTCGCCGGACCCATGAAGGATCGATAGGTAACTAACCCCCGCAAAAGACCCACACAGGATCGGGCCCACACAGGACCTATAGGCGCTGGTTCACACAGGACCGCTGAGCGCAATGACCCACACAGGATCAGACCCACACAGGATCGGGCCCACACAGGACCTGTAGCACTGATCCACGTAGGATCGCTGAGTGCTGTAGTCGTCGTCTAATCCACCAAGGATCCCTGTACTGTCGTTGTCGCAGACACAGTAGTAGTAGCAGTAGCAGTCACAGTCACAGCCAGCACTAGGTTCCCGCACACAACAAGCTCATTCGGGAGGGTCCGCTCCATGAGCCGAGAGGCTGATACATCAACTGTCCCAAATTCCAGAGTTGATGTATCCAAAAGTTCTGTATCGTCAACAGGAACTCAACAAAACAGACGGCGCGTCGATCGGACGCCCGGTCTGAGAGTTATTGGCTTTTTCGTCCCAGGGGCCCGGTTGGTTTTTAAGGCAAAACCAACCCGACCGTACTCCACCTGCGTCCAAACCCCGGGCAGAGTATTCCAAAAGATCCGTCTCACTAAGAGGAACACAACAAAGCTGACGGAACGTCAATCGGACGTCCGTAACTCAAGATATGAGAGTTTCCGCTCCGAGGGCCCGGTTGGTTTCGTGTACGAACCAACCCGGCCGAACTCAAAGTATTCCGAAACTTTGAGTGAGATATACAGAAACGACCGTCTCGATCCAAGAATCGCATCGCCACAGACGGTTCGTCAATCGGAGGTCCGTAGCTCAAGTTATGGGAAAAAGACTGAAATCGATTTGAAAACGGGGGGGTCCGGGCTGACCCGGCCCGACCCCCCCTGGGTCGACCCGACCCGGCCCGGCTGGCGGCACGGCGGCGCGGCCTGGGCGCCGCTCGGGTGCCACGCGCGGGGGGAAAAGCCCCCGCTTTTTCTTCAGCTGGCAGCGCGACTGAAAGCCGCGCCTTGGATTCAACGCCCCCCCCCCCCCACGTGGGGGCCTACTTTTGAGAAAAATAGGGGGGCGCTTCCCCCCCCCCCCCTTGGTGTTACCGCCCCCCCCCCCCCCCCCCCCATTATGGGGGTCCGGTTTTGGCCAGCCGGGGGAATTAATTCCCCCGGTTCTTCTCCCTTCCGGCCGGCCCGACCAGGCCGGCCGGTCCCCTTTCCAGCTTCCGACACCGGCGGCCCGGCTAGCTGCCGGTCTTCTCGTTCCGCCGCGGCCTTCGTCGTCCGGCGCGGTGCGACGGCACCGCGCCCCTCCGCCGCGGCCCTGCTCCGGCAACGGCGCCTTTGGTTTCCTTCGACGCGGTGCGATGGCGTCGCGTTCATGATAGCCTTTCCACGACACGGCGTGACGGCGCTGCGCAATTATAGCGTTGCCATTCCGGTGTGGTGCGACGACACCACGCCATCTCATTCATCCACAAGAAAATAATAATATTCAAGAACAAGGTGGGGGTTTCGGCCGTGTTTCGCGGTCCGTCCCCCCTCTCGTTAGATGATAGCACTTAAATACATATCCACAAGATTGTCATGCTATAACCAAGAACGAGAGTAAATAAATAATCAACAACAAACCCCTACCTCGGTTTCAAGAACGATGATCGTCAACGACCCGCGGAAGACGCGTCGCGGTGGTCGGCGTCACGGAAGAAGGACGTCGATGTCGTGAAGAGAGGATTCGAAGTTCTTTGATGACAATTTCGTCGCGGGAAATCGTCGCGGAAGAGATGACGTGGAAGAAGACATCGTCGGTGTCGCGGGTATGGCGTCGCGTAAGTCGATTCCCGAGAACGTGGCATTCTTCGTCGATGTTTGAAGGTTCTTCGCGTTCTTCGTCAAAGCTTGAAGAAGAAGAAGAAGAAGAAGAAGTAGGCTCCAAATTCTCTCAAGATTGTCTATAGAATTCTAACCCAAATAAAATAAGCTAAGGTCTTATTTTATTTACTCAACCAAACCATTTTGAAATTCAAAGGTTTGAAAATAAACAACTCCACCCATTTAATATCCCAACTTGTCAAGTTAATTAAAGAGGGGCTATTGGGAGTTTAAAAAAGAGAAGGTGAAGAGTTATGCTTCGTGTGGGTCCCACCACACTTAATCTTCCCAAGAGAGGTTATGTGGATGTGCGTCCCACCTCTAAGTCCCTTTGGGAGAAGTTAACCAACAGGTTAAAATAAAAATTTGTATTCCACAATTTTTATTTAACTTATTCTAAACTCCCAAAAACTAACTCTCAACCCACAATAAATGTACCCTCGGAAAAGGTCTCTTTAAGCGAATATCGGCGCTGTGAGTTCATCGGTGCCCTCGGAATTTGATTCCGGGCACCGGTTCAAATGTTAGAAATTTATGCTCGTTCGTTCACTGAACGCACCCGAGCCAAACTTCGGAAATCGATTCCGGGCACTCCGGGCCTCGGAATCAGGTGCCGTCAGAAACCGCGCTCTTGTAAAATTCCAAAGAAAATTAAGAAAAAATATCCACTGAATTTTACGGGTCTTTAAATTACTCCCACCTCAGAGCTTTACGTCCCTGTAAAGATACATCAAAAACTAGGGAAACAAATGAGGGTACTGAGCACGCATCTGAGCCCCCCGTTCCGGTCGATCCTCAATCTCCACCGGGACCTCCGTAAAAGTCACCCCATCATCAACGTCAAGCTCCGATGGTCAATGATGTGTGTCGGGTCGTGCACGTATCTCCTCAGCTGAGACACGTGGAAGACGTCGTGCACCCGGTGCAACTGAGGTGGTAGAGCCAGGCCAAAAGCCACCTCGCAAATCCTGTTGAGGACCTAGAAGGGTCTGATGAAGTGCGAAGATAACTTGCCGCCTCTGCCAAATTTCTGTATACCACGTCGAGGTGGGACCCGCTAGAAGATGTGGTCGCCATCCTCGAACTCTAGTGGCCTCCGCCTCCTATCAACGTATGACTTCTGCCGGCTCTGAGCTGTCCTCATCCGCTCCTGGATGACCTGGACCTTCTCTGTCATGGACTGGACCATCTCTGGTCCCACAAGTGCTGACTCCCCAGGGTCTGTCCAGCACAAAGGAGATCTACAAGGTCGGCCATACAAAGCCTCGTACGGTGCCATCCCGATGGTGGAGTGGTAGCTGTTGTTGTACGCAAACTCCACCAAGGGTAGATGGTCCTCCCAGCTATGACCAAAGTCGAGGACACATGCGCAGAGCATGTCCTTGAGAGTCTGAATGGTCCTCTCTGTGTGACCATCCGTCTAAGGGTGAAAGGTTGTGCTCAGACGTAGCTGCGTCCCGAATGCCTCCAGTAACCCCTTCCAATGCCAGGAAGTAAAGAGAGCATCTCGATCAGAGACGATAGATGATGGCACACCGTGGAGCCGCACAATCTCCTGAACGTAGAGACGTCCCAAGCTCTCCACTGAGCCCTGCTCTCTAATGGGTAAGAAGTGTGCCGACTTGGTAAGTCGGTCAAAAATCACCCAAATGGAGTCGTGACCTCTGGAAGTGCGTGGAAGTCCAGTCACGAAGTCTATAGATATCCCGTCCCACTTCCACTCCGAGACCTCCAAGGGTTGTACCAGGACTGCTGGTACCTGATACTCTGCCATCACCTGCTGGCGGGTGAGGCATCGAGAAACGAACTCTGCTACAACCTTCTTCATGCCCGGCCACCAGTGCTATCGTCTGAGATCCTGGTACATCTTCGCCACTCCAAGATGTACCTATAAAGGAGAAGTGTGAAACTCTCTCAGAACCTTCTCTCACAAAGCGACTGGTACCATGGTACGTCCTCTGAAAAGGATGTCGTGCTCTGATACAAGGAAGAGACCATCAGGTGTTTGTCCCAGAGATATCTGAGCACGCCGTGTCTCACAGTCAGCGTCCTTACGTTGTGCCTCTCTGACCCGCTGCAGTAGTGGAGGGGTGACTGTGAGAGACTGAAGTAAGGCTGCTCCATCTCTATCCACAAAGGATATCTGCAAAGAGGATAGCTGCTCCATCGCCTCCTCAAGTAGCTGAATGCCCATCATCCTGCTGAGGGAATCGGCTACTACGTTCCCCTTTCTAGGAGTATAGACTATCTCAAAGTCATAGTCCAGGAGGAACTCGAGCCATCGCCGCTGTCTCAGGTTCAGGTCCTTCTGCGAGAAGATATACCTGAGACTCTGATGATCAGAAAATACTGTAAAGAGCTCGCCCATCAGGTAATGTTGCCATGTATTCATAGCGAAGACCACTGCTGCTAACTCCAGGTCATGGGTAGCATAGTTCTGCTCATGCGGCCTCAACTGTTGTCATCCATAGGCAATCACTGCCCACTCCTGCATCAGGACGCAACCGAGTCCAGTCCTTGATGCATCGCAGTAAACTACGTATCCAACTCCCTCCTCAGGCAACCTCATGATAGGTGCGCTGGTCAATCTCTGTCTCAGATCCTGGAAGCTCTGCTGACATCTTTCTGACCACACGAAGGGTTTCCCCTTCCTCCTTAACGTACGGAATGTTGTACCTCTCTAACCCCTCAGGGTTTAATTTTCATGATCACAATCACTCTCTTATTTTACAAATCTTGTTTTCAAGTGTTTTTGTTAATAAGCATGATTTCAGGAGCAAGAAGTGGCAAAGGAAGAAAAGTGGACTGTTTTCATGTCCACCGGCCAACCGGTGGCTTCACCACCGGCCAGCCGATGGAACCCAAACAGAAGGCTGAGCCACTGCCTCAGCACCGGCCAACCGGTGTCCTCAGCACCGGCCAGCCGGTGGCACCCAGCCAGAACAGTGTTAGCCACTGCCTCAGCACCGGCCAACCGGTGGCCCACTCACCGGCCAGCCGGTGGTGCCTGAGCCCGAGCCCTCTTCCATTTTTCAAGCACCGGCCAACCGGTGGCTCTGCACCGGTCAGCCGGTGGGGCCAGTCAAACTAGCTGTTGGGCCTTTGACCAGACCTGTCCACTTGCCTCCCAACGGCTCCGAAGCCTTTTCCAACGGCTCCGAAGACCTCCAAAGGCCATATAAGGGTTCCCCCTCTATAAATAAAGGACTAGGAAGCCCCGGAACAAAACCGGAACTATAACCAAGCCAAGGAAGCCCACGGGACACATTTTGATCATTTGGCGAACCTCCGACGCATTCCTCCAAGGGAACACCACTTGCTCCAACACATTTCCACATCCAAGGAGAACCACCAAAGAAGCTTGGGAGCGCCCTTCATCAGCTCCATCAATCCATTGGCGCCCAAGACTTCCCCATTACGGTTTTTCATTGTTTTATCATTTTGAGCATCATTTTGGGTTTGTTCCTACAAACCCCATCTCTTTCTCTCATCCTCTCTTTTGGGTTCTCACACCACCTTCAAGGTGTAAAGAGGTTAGTCAAGCCTTCCCTTTAAAAGGCTTGAGACATAGGTGAGCTAGCCTTCACCTGTAAGAAGGCTAGTGGGTTCTTGCTCAACCATTGAAAGCAAGTGGGTTCTTGCATAACCATTTAAAAGCAAGCTGTAATAGGTTCTAGACTACCTGTAAAGTCTAGTGGGTTTCTTGCTAAAACCATTAAAAAGCAAGCGGTAGTAAATCTCTCAACGGTTGAGTTGGGAGCGGAGACGTAGGCTTGTGTTTAAGCCGAACTCCGTTATCAAGTTGTGTGTTTTGCCTCTTTTATTTCCGCTGCACTTTCACTTTGATTTTAATTTGTTAATTATTTTTTAAAAGGCAATTCAACCCCCCTCTGGCCATCACTCCTTTCTTTCTCCGCCCAAAAATTGGTATCAGAGGCAAAGTTTGAGTAATACCCTAACTGGTTTCAAATTCAAGATCCATTGTGATGGCTTCAACCTCTTTCGCCCCCGAAGGCTATTCTTTGGGTCGTGCTCCATTTTTTGATGGAACCGACTATAATTATTGGAAAACCTGCATGACTACTTTTCTTAGAAGTATAGGTTATCCTATTTATAAAATTTTCATGCATGGTTACACTCTCTCTTCTCCCGATGAATCCAAATGGACTGAAGCCGATATTAAAAATTTCAAGCTTGATGGCAAAGCCATGAACGCTCTTCATTGCAGCCTTTATCGTAATGAGTTCAATCGAGTTTCCACATGCACCTCATCACATGAAATCTGGAAACTTTTGGAGGTTACCCATGAGGGGACTAATAAAGTCAAGGATACTCGATTGGACATGTACCGTCAAGATTTTGAGTCTTTCACCATGCACCCACATGAATCTATTTCTGAAATGTTTACACGTTTTACTGACGTTTGCAATGGGAGAAAGTCCCTTGGTGATGATGTGTCTGCAGAGACGATGGTCAAGAAGATCCTTTGGATCCTACCAAGCTCATGGGCACCAAAAGTCACGGCAATCCAAGAAGCAAAAGACATCACGAACATGCCGGTCGAAGAGCTCATTGGATCCCTCATGACCTACGAGATCACCATGAGGAGGCAAGCTGAAAAGGAAGGCAAACCGATCAAAACTCCAAAGAACATCGCCTTCAAATCTCAAAAAGAAGAAAGCTCCTCCTCATCATCATCTTCCTCTTCAAGCGGCGATTCCGAAATGGAGAATCTTGCCCACAAAATGCACAAGTTCATGAAGAAACACAAGAAGAAGAAATCCTGCAAGGCTCAACCCAACGAAAAATCTGAGCCCGAGGTAACATGCTACAAGTGTGGCAAGAAAGGCCATTACCAGCCCGATTGTCCACTCAACAAGAAAAAGGCCAAGCTAAAGGAGAAGAAGAAGGCATTCAAGGCCACATGGAGTGATAGCTCCACATCCTCCTCCTCCTGCTCAAGTGACAACGGTAACAAATGCCTAATGGCATTTCATGAGGTAACTTCTTCCGACTCCTCATCCTCTAGTACTTAAAATTCAAATTCTTTCAATAATTTATCCTATGAAGATCTCCAATTTGCAAGAGATAAATTGAAGGAAGGTTTTCACAAACTTTCTTCCAAATTTGTTGCTTTAAAAAAGAATTTCAAAAAACTCTCTTCTGAAAAAGAACAACTTCTCAAAGAGAAGGAAGAGTTGACCCTCAAAATCCAAAACCTTCCCGATATTGATTCCATGGAATCAACTATCAAAGATTTAAGGGAATCCTTACCTAAGTTCACCCAAGGTGAACAAATTTTGTCCAAACTCCTAGGTTCCCAACGCATATCTAGAACCACCCAAGGGCTTGGCTATTCCAAGCAAGCTTCCTCCTCCCATGCTCCAACTATTTTTGTGTAAGGGGGAGCTCCCAATTTAAATTTTGCAACTATTGTAAAAAACCCGGGCACTTAATTTATGAGTGCAATTGCAAAAATGCCCGGTATGGAAGGCCCAAAACCATTTTCTTTAATGATGAATTTTATAGGACAAGACCCGGCACTAGACAAGTGTGGATTGAAAAATCCCTTTTAGCGAGTCTCTCCGGGCCAAAATTTGTCTCGGTTTCAAAAACCTCTCCCCGGTGATTTGTTGTTTTTATTTAGGGGGAGTTAGGATTGTTTACGCTTTTTGTGTTTTTCGTTTCAAAATTTTCAATTCAAAACTTTCAATTCAAAACTTTCAATTCAAAAATTTCAATTCAAATCTCAAAAATTTTAATTGGTTTAAAATCTCTATCTTGTTTTTCAACTGTTTCCCTCAATCAAGTTTTATGCCCCGTGCGATTTTGATAATCACAAAGGGGGAGAAATTCTTGGTTGATTGGGGGAAAATATTTTAAAGCGTGCCTTTCATTTCAGTATTTTACATTGCTTGTTTTGGTGATTGTGATCATCAAAATAGGGGGAGATTGTTGTACCTCTCGAACCCCTCGTGGTTTAATTTTCATGATCACAATCACTCTCTTATTTTACTAATCTTGTTTTCAAGTGTTTTTGTTAATAGGAATGATTTCAGGAGCAAGAAGTGGAAAAGGAAGAAAAGTGGACTGTTTTCATGTCCACCGGCCAACCGGTGGCTTCACCACCGGCCAGCTGATGGAACCCAGACAGAAGGCTGAGCCACTGCCTCAGCACCGGCCAACCGGTGGCCTCAGCACCGGCCAGCCGGTGGCACCCAGCCAGAACATTGTCAGCCACTGCCTCAGCACCGGCCGACCGGTGGCCCACTCACCGGCCAGCCGGTGGTTCCTGAGCCTGAGCCCTCTTCCATTTTGCAAGCACCGGCCAACCGGTGGCTCTGTACCGGTCAGCCGGTGGAACCAGTCAAACTAGCCGTTGGGCCTTTGACCAGACCTGTCCACTTGCCTCCCAACGGCTCCGAAGCCTTTTCCAACGGCTTCGAAGACCTCCAAATGCCATATGAGGGTTCCCCCTCTATAAATAAAGGACTAGGAAGCGTCGGAACAAAACTGGAACTATAACCAAGCCAAGGAAGCCCACGGGACACATTTTGATCATTTGGCGAACCTCCGGCGCATTCCTCCAAGGGAACCCCACTTGCTCCAACACATTTCCACATCCAAGGAGCACCACCAAAGAAGCTTGGGAGCTCCCTTCATCAGCTCCATCAATCCATTGGCGCCCAAGACTTCCCCATTACGGTTTTTCATTGTTTTATCATTTTGAGCATCATTTTGGGTTTGTGCCTACAAACCCCATCTCTTTCTCTCATCCTCTCTTTTGGGTTCTCACACCACCTTCAAGGTGTGAAGAGGTTAGTCAAGCCTTCCCTTTAAAAGGCTTGAGACATAGGTGAGCTAGCCTTCACCTATAAGAAGGCTAGTGGGTTCTTGCTCAACCATTGAAAGCAAGTGGGTTCCTGCATAACCATTTAAAAGCAAGCTGTAATAGGTTCTAGTCTACCTGTAAAGTCTAGTGGGTTTCTTGCTAAAACCATTAAAAAGAAAGCGGTAGTAAATCTCTCAACGGTTGAGTTGGGAGAGGAGACGTAGGCTTGGGTTTAAGCCGAACTCCGTTATCAAGTTGTGTGTTTTGCCTCTTTTATTTCCGCTGCACTTTCACTTTGATTTTAATTTGTTAATTATTTTTTAAAAGGTAATTCACCCCCCTCTTGCCATCACTCCTTTCTTTCTCCGCCCAACACGCAAAGCTGCAAAGATTTCTCCTTTGCCGAAAAGTGAAATCCGGTCTCATCCCCTGGATGAACCACGTTCCTAGCCAAATACAGTCAATCCCGTCATGATTAGTTAATTCATGGCATGGATGACGTCGTAAGGCCTCGACGCTACTACCAAGAGATCCAACCATTACTCTCGCCTAAAAGGGTTGAGTCACACTGTCGGCATCAGTGTGTGGTCACTAGGTTTCCTCCAGTAAGAATCTCGCAAGTGAGGGTCAAGTCAACAGTTTTTAACCAGAACCTCTTAGTAAAAACAAACAAAAGACAAGAAAACAAAAGTCACTAAGGCAAGTATCTTTTATTACTTCAACTTAAAGTACAAGGACACAAGGCAACACAATCTACGAAGCTAGAGGCATTATGGGCAAAGGCCTCTATGCCTGGAGCTACTCCGCACTAGTCCACCCGCTTCCGGAGCTCCATGATCGTAAGCTTCAGCTGCCTGAAGTTGTTCTCTCCCCTGAGGTCAGGGTGGACCTCCTGGTGGTGGTGGTGGTAGAGCCTCAAAGCGTCGCCCACCACCTGCTGCACGGCCAGCTCCTCTGCCTCGTCCGCCTCCTCTCTGCGGACCGCCACGGTCGAACCTCTGCCTCTGCCTAGGTGGTTCCTCAACCGTATGCTGCTCCTCTGCATGGCAAGTCGGGCAGTCACGAGCCATGTGGCCCTGCCCGCCGCACGAGTAGCACTGTCTGCCTCTCGAAAGACTGGCTCTGCAATGTGTGCCCTGCACTGCTGAGCCAGTGTCCTGAGGTCATCTGCCTGAAGGTCTGGTCTGCCTGGACCCCTGAGTCATCCGTCGACTGCCAGACGCAGAAGACTCTGCCATGTGCCGCCCTGCGGTGTGTCTCGGCGCTGGTGTAGACTCAGCAAGGAAGCTCTCGATCAAAAGGGCCCGCTCCAGTACTCATTCTGAGTCGGTATGCTGAGGGAGATCAGTGATGCCCTGATCTCGTGTCTCAAACCCTACTCGAAGGTCCGGGCCCAGAAGAATGGGTCTCGTACCATGTCGGTCGAGTAGCGCGAGAGATCAGTAAATCTCGCCAAGTACTGAGCGACCGACATGCTGCCCTTCCGAAGCTGAAGAAGCTCTTGGATACGCACCGCACGAAGGGTGGCTGGGACGAACTCCGAGCGGAAGAGGCTCTCAAAGTCCGTCTATAGTAGAGATGCCTCATCGTGCACCTGGAGAATCACGCTCCACCATCATCCCGCTACTGCGTGCAGTAGGCTCGCAGCGAGGATCACCATGAGGTCTGCAGGTGTCCTCACTAGCCTAAAAACTCGCACCACTGCCTCTAGCCAATCCTCGGCTGCCTGGGGGTCCGTCTCCCCACGGAACCTAGGCAGTCGCTGGCGCTGAAACTCATGCAGTGCGCTGAGGCGATGTGTATCGTCAGCGGCTGGTGCTGGAAGCATCGGAGGCTCGATGGGTAGAGCTACCGTCGGTGCCACTGCTGACAAAGGGCCCTGCACTGAGGCCTCGTCGCTCGGTGGGCTGTCATCACACTCGACTCTCGGAACCCTAGCTGGCTGCCGTCGTGGGGCCATCCTGAATAGGAAACAGGTGCGCCACGGTCAGAACAGTATACCTGGTGAGCTGATATAAAGTAATCACAAATTAAACTTTGAAACACACACGCAATAAATGTTTTCGTGCATTAAGTCGGAAATCAGTTGTTAGGGTCCTGGTGTACGGATACGTCGGCCGCCGCACCAACACTGGACTCCCTGGACTGATAACCACACTCAATACGCTAAACATTATTTCTTCACATAGAAAAGATCAGAGTTCCCGGTAGAACCGAACTCCTCTGATACCAATTTGTCACGACCCACCATCGGGGCCCGTGCTGTGACTACCCCAAGCCCGCCTTCCATAGGCCAGGGGCTGGCGACTAGCACCAAGGCGTAAATCCCAACAAAAGGGAAGGAATTGCCTTTGATAATTAAACAAGCACCACAGAGTAAGCAAGCGGAAAAGTAAACACTAAGTAATAATAGAGTACAACTAAAAGTGCGGAAAATTAAATGGGCCAGTATACAAACCCAAACTGAAAGTAAAGTACAACTCGAAAGGGAAAAGAGCAACTGAAAAGTAAAAGCCGCTACACAGAGCTTCCCACTGGAAATCCCACCTGAATGGTGGGTACAGATAGCTCCACTGCCCCTCGGGTCCCGCTGTCCACTCCGAGCACGTCCCGCCCAGTGGTCCACCTCCAGGTACCGTCCTGCTCTGCAAGCCTCAACCACGATCAACGTTGTCCGTCGTCTGCAACCAACACAACGTAGTGCGGGCATAGCCCGTGCACGGGTGAGTATAAGCTACTCAGTAGGGACCCCGAGACCCCTGAAGGTCTCCCAAAATCCACAAAGGATAAACCACAAAGGAAGATACAATCACGAAGTAACAACCGACACTGCTTAGGTATATTCCCATACATATACCTAAGTCATCAATTACAATACGCTCCAACCTCTGAGCCCATGTAAAACTCAGTCCACACAGGAAAGTAAACATATTCCACACAGGAAAGCAAAACGTAATCCACACAGGATAGCACAACACAATCCATACAAGAAAGAAACAGGATTCAGCTCACACAGGTATACTTCTTCGTAAGACGATAAAGATGATTTCTGATCCATCTAAGTCGTCGGACCCACGAAGGATCGATAGGTAACTAACCCCCGCAAAAGACCCACATAGGATCGGGCCCACACAAGACCTGTAGGAACTGGTTCACACAGTACCGCTGAGCGCAATGACCCACACAGGATCGAACCCACACAGGATCGGGCCCACATAGGCCTGTAGCACTGATCCACGTAGGATCGCTGAGTGTTGTAGTCGTCGTCGAATCCACCAAGGATCTCTGTACTGTCGTCGTCGTAGACACAGTAGTAGTAGCAGTAGCAGTAGCTGTCACAGTCGCAGCCATCACTAGGGTTCCCGCACACATTAAGCTCATTCGGGAGGGTCCGCTCCACGAGCCGAGAGGCTGATACATCAACTATCACAAAGTCCAGAGTTGATGTATCCAAAAGTTTCGTATCGTCAACAGGAACTCAACGCAACAGACGGCGCGTCGATCGGACGCTGGGTCTGAGAGTTATTTCTTTTTCATCCCAGGGGCCCGGTTGGTTTTTAAGGCAAAACCAACCCGACCGTACTCGACCTGCATCCAAACCTCAGGCGGAGTATGCCAAAAGATCCGTCTCACTAATAGAAACATAACAAAGCTGACGACACGTCAATCGGATGTCAGTAACTCAAGATATGAGCGTTTCCGCTCCGAGGGCCCAGTTGGTTTCGTGTACGAACCAACCCGGCCGAACTCAAAGTATTCCGAAACATTGAATGCGATATACCGAAATGACCGTATCGATCCAAGGATCGCATCGCCACTTATGGTTCGTCAATCGGAGGTCCGTAGCTCATGTTATGGAAAAAAGACCGAAATCGATTCGAAAACGGGGGGTCCGGGTCCGGGCCGACCCTGGCCGACCCCCCCGGGGTCGGCCCGAACCAGGTCGACCCGAACCGGCCTGGCCGGCAGCGCGGCGGCGCGGCCCCGCACGTCGGAGCGGCCTGGGCGCTGCTCGGGTGCCACGCGCGGGGGGCAAAGCCCCCGCTTTTTATTCAGCTGGCAGCGTGGCTGAAAGCCGCGCCTTGGATACAACGTCCCCCCCCCCCCACCCCATTATGGGGGGACGGTTTTGGCCAGCCGGGGGAATTAATTCCCCCAGTTCTTCTCCCTTCCAGCCGGCCCGACCAGGGCGACCGGTCCCCTTTCTGGCTTCCGACACTGGCGGCTCCGCTAGCCGCCGGTATTCTCGTTCCGCCGCGGCCCGGAACCGGCCGCGGCCTTCGTCGTCCGGCGCGGTGCGACGGCACCGTGCCCCTCCGCTCCGGTTGTGGCGCCTATGGTTTCCTTCGACGCGGCGCGACGGCGTCGCGTTTATGATAACCTTTCCGCGGCGCGGCGCGACGGCGCCGCGCAATTATAGCCTTGTGATTCCCGCGTGGTGCGACGACACCACGCCATCTCATTCATCCACCAGAAAATAATAATATTCAAGAACAAGGAGGGGGTTTCGGCCGTGTTTGTGCGGTCCGGCCCCGCTCTCCTTAGATGATAGCACTTCAATACTTATCCACAAGATTGTCATGCTAGAACCAAGAACGAGAGTAAATAAATAATCAACAACAAACCCCTACCTCAGTTTCAAGAACGATGATCGTCAACGACCTGCGGAAGACGCATCGCGGTGGTCGGCGTCACAGAAGAAGGACGTTGATGTCGTGAAGCGAGGATTCGAAGTTCTTTGACAACGATTTCGTCGCAGGAAATCGTCGCGGAAGAGATGATGTGGAAGAAGACGTCGTCGGTGTCGCGGGTATGGTGTCGCGGAAGTCAATTCCCGAGAACGTGGCATTCTTCGTCGATTTTCGAAGGTTCTTCGCGTTCTTCGACAAAGCTTGAAGAAGAAGAAGAAGAAGTAGGCTCCAAATTCTCTCAAGATTGTCTAGAGAATTCTAACCCAAATAAAATAAGCTAAGGTCTTATTTTATTTACTCAACCAAACCATTTTGAAATTCAAAGGTTTGAAAATAAACAACTCCACCCATTTAATATCCCAACATGTCAAGTTAATTAAAGAGGGGTTATTGGGAGTTTAAAAAAGAGAAGCTGAAGAGTTATGCTTCGTGTGGGTCCCACCACACTTAATCCTCCCAAGGGAGGTTAACTGGATGTGGGTCCCACCTCTAACTCCCTTTGGGAGAAGTTAACCAACAAGTTAAAATAAAAAAATTTATTCCACAATTTTAATTTAACTTATTCTAAACTCCCAAAAACTAAATCTCATCCCGCAATAAACGCAACCTCGGAAAAGGTCTCTTTAAGCGAATATCGGCACTGCGAGTTCATCGGTGCCCTCAGAATTTGATTCCGGGCACCAGTTCAATAGTTAGAAATTCTCGCTCGTTCGTTCACTAAACGTTCCCGAGACAAACGTAAGAAATTGATTCCGGGCACTCCGGGCCTCGGAATCAGGTGCCTTCAGAAACCGCGCTCTTGTAAAATTCCAAAGAAAATTAAGAAAAAATTTCCCTTGGATTTTACGGGTATTTACCGAACCTTTCACCCTCCTCTTATTAAAATAATTCTTTTGTTATGTATTTTAATTTACATATTATTATGTAGGGATATGTTCTTCTATATATTTATTGATTTAATGTTTATTTTCAAGTGGTGAGATACCCTTTTTTCCCATCAACTCATTTTCTGAATTTTAAAGTGAAGTCGTTAGGCTGTTGAATTTTACCAGGGGAACTTTTTAACCCAATTTCGATTTCTTTGGGTTCAACATGTAGTTATTGAATATGTCATCATTTGAATATTTTTGAATGACCTTCAATTTTTTTACACATAATATCCACTTATATTGGGTGTATTTATATTTTTCACACATAATTTTGAGATTTATTTATCCTTGATTTAAGGATACCTTCTTTATAAGGGATTTCAACTCATTTTACATTTCTATTGAGACTTCATTATTTGTATGCACCAATTCACCCTTATATGGTGTATATACTGTCCTTTGGAATATTATATCATGAATCCATTTATTCTCATGATATTATAAATTTCTGATTAAATGTTATTCCTCAATTTTTTTATTCAAGTGTCTCTAATTCTGGTAAAACCCCTTTAACTAAAATATAACTTTAAATGTTTTAATGATTTGTCCTTATTAATATCAATGTTTTCAAAATGGTTTTATGTATTTATTTATATGGATATTAATGGTTTAAATTTTTAAAAGCTTCAAGGTGGTATGGGAAACTTTGATTCCAAAATCTCTTTATTGAATGTTTTAAATGGTTTTGAAAATGGTTTTTTTGAATGGATTCATTATTTCAATATCTTAAAATGTTATATTGTTATTGCAATGTGGTAATGTTATCTTTACATTATTCTAAAGTTATGTGCTATGATTATGTTTTTTTTCTTGGTCATTGTTTATGAAAAAGGGTAGTTTTGTGATAAACTAAGGGCGGGTGAGCCCGATATAGCTCTCCAATGCATTGGGTAACGTGAAGGGGTTAAACGCTAAGTTTTATCCGAAGAGATATATGGAATATAATGTGATGGATATTCCAAACATAACCATGAGGGTTACTCCCTATGTAAGAATGTTATGAATGCCTCAATTTACCTTTATGTATTATGATTTCTATAAGTTATTCGTAAATCTTATGATTTCATGAGGTATGTTAAATTTCTTATGCTTTATGAGTAAAGTATGATTTCATTGATTCTTATGTATACATGGAATAATGTTTTCTTTCTGTATTGTTATAACCCTTACTGACCTTTTTATGCTCATCCCAAGTTTTTTTGAAATGTTTTCCACAGGACATAAAGTTTAATATGGTCAAGGATGGGATCAAGGAAATGTCAGGCTGTCTAAAACAAGGAACTTGACATGATACTTTTCTTCAAGAGTTTTTATTTTTGTGAAAAAATGGAATCTGAGTAGATGTGTCTACTTTGTGACCTTTGAAATGTAATAGTTCTGTCCTAATTCTCTAAAAATATAAACCTAAAAAGATCCTCAATGTGAATTATTCATTTAATTCAATAATAAGTAATGTTTAAGGATGGGTCCTTATAGGGAGTGTGGGTGGTTTTTATAGTGGAGGGGGGACGGTTTTCTTAATAGTTAATTCATTAGTTTATTAATTTCTCACAAACACTAAATAATGATTAATAAATGGCCAAAAATAATTATAAGTTCATTTTAGGTCTATATTTTTGTGATTATATCAATTATGATGTTAGTAATAGTGGATTTAACTTATAATGTATTTATACGGTAAATTAATGTCATTTATTATTCACCAAAAAATATAAGTGTTTCAAAAAAATCCAAATAAATCACCATAGCCATTTTTCGACATTTTAAATACAGAAATGTATTCCAATTTTCAAAAATAATTTAATAAATATGATTTATTTAATTCTTAATAAATCACAATTTACATGAAAATACAAATTTAAAAACTATAATTGATTTTATAATGTTTCCAAAAATTACATATGGCCCTATAAAATTATCTTAAAACAACAAGAAATAAAATTGTTAATTTATGAAAACATTTTAGGAAAATAAATTTTCTTTTAAATTAATTAATTTAATGTAATTAATTATTTATGACTTGTAAAAATACTAATACTTTTACTATGATCATATTTTCACTTATAAGATGCCTAAATATTATTTATACATTTATGGGTTAGGTTACTATTCTTTTAGAAGATTTACTTATTCATAATGGTAATATTACTATTAATTAGTGTAGATTTCTATTCATAAGGGTATGTAACTATTCACATAAAATTATGTTTGTTCCATTAGACTCCCAACATCTTATTTGTCGCAACACTGTATGTCATATTTTCAAAATTCAAATCACATAAGTGTCACAATTATGTTTAAAGGACACATAGTAATTATTAGTTCATTTTGTAGTTATTACATGTGATTATATGAAATATTTATAAGAAATTAATTTCCATTGAAAAATCATTTTTTCGTTACATATTTCCTTAACTTAGGAATTTCTAAACTTCAGTCATTATTATCCATGATCTATTTCCTAACGTATACTCTTATGGGAATTTTTTTTACTCCCTTAATAATTGTTTGTTGTGATATTATAAATTACAAAATTATATCCCCTGGGAGTATCAAACTGGGTTCGTAGTAAGGCCAATTTTTGTTTACCAGGTTACCTCGAGTCAGGCCCATAACACCTTGTCAGAGTTGTTACTGCTAAGTACATCAATTCTAGAACCACGTCCACATATAGTATATTGAAAAAGATATATTTGTTTGATAAATTAATTACTATATAATAACAAAAATTGAGTGATTTTTTATTATACCTATTCTAATCCATAAGGCACTCTCAAGAGTTTTCTAATTTTAATCCCAAAAATAAATAAACAATTTTTTTGATACCAACTATAACAACATTTATCTTTTTTAAACACTAATACATTATTTAATTACATAAAATTAAACTTAATCCAACCTATAAGATCAATAATTCTAGTGTATTTGGTAATTATTTACATTTAATTCCAACATTAAACATGAATTTCAACATTTTTATTGAAAACATATTTAACATGCTCGCACATAAAACCGCATGGGATAGCCTGAAGAAATACATAAGAATGGTGTGATCTATAAAACCATGTAAGGGAATAAAAATGGAAAAAGGTGAAACATGACATAAAATAGGAATATCAAGGGGGAAAATAGTATGAATCATAAACATGAATGATAAGACATGATATAGCAGGAAAACATAACAACCACATAAGAATATAGAAATAACTTAAAGCATTGCATCATAGGTCAAGGATAACTGCCAAGACATCATAATGTAAAAATTACCATAAATAAATCAGGTTCACATCCTATCCCAATATTATGTTTCACGATAATAAACATTACCTAATTTATTGAATATCTATATAACTTCAAGTGCACCTATCACTTTCATTTTATTCTCATTCTTAGGTGTGCCATATAGATCATAAAATATGGATCCCTTCATCATCATAATTTATTATAGGATCAATTAGTGTGTAATAAATAAATTAAATACTCCCATAAAATGGTGTATATTTATAAAAGTTAACACTATTTATATGAAATGGGTATGGTATTCAATACACAATTGGTTAGGCACTAAAAATCGCAATGAAAATCTGGCAGCATAACGGTGTCACATAAAAATTTGTAGAATATGATTAGGAGAGATAAATGGGTATCTCGTCATTTTAACAATAATTTGAAATTAATAGAGATATTTAAGGAAATTTACACACATTTATAACTAGAAAATTAAGGCATATGATAATTAATATGCATGAAGAAAAAGAGAACGGAAGAGAGGCTTGCAAAATTTGGGAATGTTAATAGGTGAACATGGGAGGGATTAATGAGAGAAAAAGGGTTATAGAATCATTTATAAATAATAAGTTTATTATTAGGGAGTTGATAAATCATATCCAATCATTATTAATTGAAAATAAAAGGCCATAATAAGATAAATTGACTTTGATAAAGATGGGAAAGGAAACAACCTTTACTTGAGTGTGTGACTCCAAAAGCTTGGAAATGGGATTCTTGAGAGATCGGGGAGCCTTGGGTGGATTATAGAGAGATGAGGGAAGAGTAAGGACATGATAAAAGGATTTTTATTTAATATTAGTGAGATATTTTGTGGGTTTATATAATAAATGAGAGGTATTTCTTTAATATTTAGATTTTGGACTTCAAAAGAAGTATTCAAAAGCACAAACATTCCCATGGTAATTGCCTAGGGTTTTATCTAAAGTGGGGAGGTTTTAAATATTTTATTAGTAAAAGGTCCGATCATATTAAAATATTACTCATTCTTAGGTGGAGGTGAGTCACTCTTTTAATGAAATGAATTTAAAATCAGAAAATATATCATATATTTTCTATGATTCATAAAAGCATTATAAAAATAATAAAACAAACCTAAAATAACATTATTTAAATTTTAAGACATATATTTGGATGCGGATACCCTTTATATTATTCATTGCATCCTTTTTGGGTCATTATGTTGTCATAAAACACATTATATATTTATATGGTATTTATTTTTTAATTGAAAATTCGACCATCTTAGAAAATAATGAAAATTCACCATTGGATAATTTCAACATTCTAATTGAAAAAAAATTACTCTATCTAAATAATTTTATAAATATGTGTATTTTAACTTTTAAAATAAGATTCTACATTTTTTGAAGAACTTAGGGGGTTTTACAATAATAGTATTTGAACCCTTATAAAAAGTACAATTCAATTCATAAAAATCATACGACCATTTATAATTAATAACACATATTTAATAATAAAATTTTATTAAAACAATTTTTATTTCAAAAATCCATTAACTCATCAAAATAAATTCCTTAATTGAATTTTAATATTAAGTTAAAATATAATTTTTTTTATTTGAATCAAAATCATAATCATTTATAAAGTAAAAAATAAATTCATTATTAGATACATATTCATATTATTAAGGTATTGATACATATATATTTATTACACCGGTATACTCCCAAATAGTATAGTGTGTGATAGTGATACTTTAGTGGGATCATTCGGTGAACATGGTTTGGGTTGTGATCTGGATGAGCTTGAAATTCTTCCATAAAAGGTTTTGATCATGCTTAAATTATTGGATCTTGGTTTCGGATTGGTTAAGGGAAAATCCCATAGATTCTATCTCCCTCATAATCTCTGATAAATGGGCTTCATAGGTCATGATTCTACTCATTTAGTCTATCAATTCCTTTCTATGAGTACATTTTGATTTGTTAAAACCCTTATATTAATAGAAATCATTTGATCATTCTTCAACGGCTATTTTAACAATGGTAGAATTATTAATGGTATTTTAACTCTAAATATATAACCAAGTAAGTGAATTTTTTTTCTATAACCATATAAAATAATAATGAATTTAATTAAATCACAAATGAAAACATCATATTTAAATGTTTGGATCATTAGAGAGAGAGAATTCTATTATGAGAAATGATTCTCTAGAATGAATTAACCCTACACAATTGACATTAACTTATATATATATATTTTAAGAAAAAATATTATTTAATTTCATACCAACCCTTAAATAATATAATAATCATTATAAAAAACCATTTCATATAATATTATTAATATTATTAATATTTTATGTCATTTTCTAACTAGCCAATGATAAACATTATTTTTACCATAATCTATATTAATACTCATCACCATATGCGATATTAGTCTACTCCAACTTTTAAATATTTAATGAATACTTAAATAAATATTTCATTAAATATTTCATTCATTAATAAATTTTTTCTATCAGTAGAACATGAAAATAAAATTCATTGGTCTTGAAAATAATATGTACTTCATTAATTAAATTCAAATAAAATTTAACTGAGATCAATAGAAACACTTAAGGTGGGACGTATAGTATTACTTTTCATTTGAATTAGGATAGCATTCCTAAAATCCAAGATTACATTCTAGAAGTGGTTCAAATTACTAAAGAGAAAGAACATATTGTCTTAATAAAACAACCACATAAGATTTCTCATTGTGTAATATAATCCCTTTATCATAATATATAATCAAGAAGTTTTCATATCTGCATCATCAACCTATATACTTGATATGTATTTAATTGAACATCTAAAAAACGTTATTTCAACATGAAAATGGAATTTAACAAAACATTTCTATTCCAATTAATAGTTCAATATATGAGCATTGATAATGATGGTAGGGAAAAATAATTCCTCCAATTATCCATTAATTACATTTCATTCATCACTCACCCAATGCATCCTAATTCCCATGAACATATTGAGTCATGGTCATGGTCTAAAAATCTTTGTACCTGAGTCATGACATGCATTGAAGATAATCATAAAGTATAAGGACCGTCACACATTATCAAAGATAGGAATATTTTATGATGTTGAAACATACTGAATTCCAATGAGTGTGTTTATTATCATAATCACCCATCTTGGAGATCACTAAGTGTGAACCTCTTGAAAAGAATCCTAACCCCATTATAAGTACTCTCAAAATACATTATACATAATATGTTTCCTATCATAGTATATAATCCAACCATAAAGCTATATTTAACAATTCAATCATGTCACTTAATGTTTCTCATCATTGCAGGGAACTGATGTGACCTTATTAATTTGATAAATAACCTATGAAAATACTACATTAATGTAATAAAAACAATTCACAATATGTAACAAGGCATTTTATTAGTATTCAAATGTTTTAATATAAATGTTATCAGAGTTCAATCAGTTAGTTGTAGAAAACAAAATCTAAAAAACTCACACTTATAATAGAGCCAACTCCCTATGAAATTTAGACTTCTAGAACTCACATGATGATCATGTATCTACTATGTTAATACTTTAGTTAGTGGTTTATCCATTTTGTCTTCCATATAAATTATTCTCACTACAACGTCACCTATATGAGAAAAATTAATCCAGATATTATTATTATGAATTATATGTTTCATCCATTGGTGTGGCCTTGAATCTTTTTCAAGATCCACTGATGTATTATTATTACAATATACTGTAATATTATCTTTAATTTTAGGTACCACATCAAGATCTTAGATAAATTTTCTTATCCAATATATATCTTATCTACCATAGAATCTATGGAAACAATCTTCTTAGATCTCTTCTAACTCACAAAACAACCATTCAAAGTGAATGTGTATCGCATATATAATTTCAAATCATATTGATATATTTGGAAACTATAATCTTTATCCCCTTAGAGGACTATTTCTTCATATCCTCTATATACCATGAACATATCCTTAGTATGCCTCATATATAATAGGATAGTCTTTACTACCATCCAATGACAGTCACCAGGGTCATTGTGACATATAACTACCTGACATAAGGTGTAGGTGACATCTAGTCTAGTACATAGCATATCACACATGACATAACCAATCAAAGATGCACTTGTAATACTTTCCATTTAGTTTATTTCCTCATGTGTTTGAGGGCTCATTTTATTTGGTAGTTGAAAAAAAGTGACATTGGAATCAACCCCTATTGGATTGTTTCATAATGAATCTATTCAGTATGTTTTTAACATATATATCTTGACATAGGCGAATTAGTCACTTAGATCATTAATTTTGGATATTGAATCCAATAATATATATGGCCTCACCTTATGTCCTTTATTGAGAAGTATTTATTAAACCGTAATTTAATAGACTATAATACTAATATTTATTTTTCAATAAGTAATATGCCATCAAAATTTACTATTAATAAAAACACCACACCTTCACTAGAATTTTTATATAAAATATTATTTTATTCATTATTCATAAAACCAAATTATTTTATGGCCTCATAAAACCAAATATTCCATGAAATGAATTCTTACTTTAGTATATAAATGAATTTTTACAAATTTAAAAAGATTTAGCATCATTTGAAGTCATTAACCCTTTATGTTGTGTCATATAGATATTTTAATGAAGGTCACTGGTAAGGAAGTGTGTTTTGAATTCTATTTTACAAATTTTAATGTTATAGAAGCACAAAATGGGAAGTAGATTTCTGATCAATTTTAGCATTTATACTAGTGAATAGGCTTTACCTTAGTAGACTCTATGACTCTATTTAAAAACTTTTGAAACTAGTAATTACTTATAGGTATAAATTTTACATATATATCTAGTTTCTTCTTGAATACCCATTTATAAAAAAATGTATTTTACATCTATTGGAGGATCTATCAAAATCTAGACGTAGTTTTGGGGCATGGAATCCATTTCAAAATTCATGGATTCTTGCCACTTGGAATCATCTATTACATATATTGATTATTTATAGGTTACATGATCAGTATTATCAAATAATGATGATTCACCATACTAGGCGAATAGAAAATCATACCGTTCTAGTTATCTCATCTATTTTGTACTCCAATGTAGTAATTGGGTCTTTAAAACATCTTCTTCCATAGGGCTTTGTGAAATCTATTCTTGTTCCAACTCTGGTGTACCATGAGGATAAAATTCATCGATGTATATCTCACTCACACTATATCTTTTAAATATTTTCTCCCTATTAAGTAATGTGGTCTTTATTTTCACTATTAAAATTTTCTCTAAGGGTTTATATAGTTAATATTTCCTTGATTCCCTGGGGTATCTTATAAGATACACTTTGTTCCTCACGGTGAAGGTTGTTTACCTGAATAATCCTTGACATATGATTTAAAACCCCAAATATGTTAGTAAAATAAAAAAGGTTTATTTGAATTACAAAACTAGTTTGGTAAACCATTTGTAACTTTATTTGGAACTTTATTTTGTGATTTTATTATTTTTTGTAATGATTATCCCTTAAAAAATAATGGAACAGTCGCACAAATAATCATTGATATCCCCATGTATAACAAGGAATGGAACCTACCATTACATAAATCATTCAATTAAGGGATATATAGATTATTTTTTTGAGATAGAATCTGAAACACTCATAAATAATAATTGAAGTTTTTATTATGATATTCTCCATCATGTTCTGACTGGAGATTCCCAATCCTCTTACCAAGATGGTTCTTAACATTATTCTGTTATTTTATGAATCTATGAAATAAATACTACTTAAACCTCAACTAGTTTACATATCCATATCTACTAAAATAATATAAAAAAGTTATAAAGTATGAACACCCCATTGGTTCAACATGAAATTGTCCACACACACCAGTATAAACTAATTCATGAATTTCTTAGATTTTTTACATTTTAATTTAAATGTGTATTTGGTCATTTATCCTTATAAACATGTGTGATATATGAAATTTTATTTTATTTTAAATGAATATATATATATATCAATCTAGTTTTACTTTTGTAAAATTATTATCATCTACTTTACCTAGCTGGTGATGTGAAATTTCAGTGTGGTATGAGTCATGTGAACTTGATTAATTATCAATTTATATTACATGGTTTATTTAATCCAACTCAAAAAGAATGTTATTTAAATGTTTCTTACCAAAAGAAATTATATATTTATAAAATAAGAAACATTTATTCCCAAATTTTAAAATAAAACAATCATTATCAAGTATAGATATATAAATAATGTTCTTGGTAAAACAAAGCACACAATAACGATCCTTTAAAACCAAGATCATTCACACAGACAATGTGAAGTGGTAGTCCTCAATAGAATTAACATCTAGTTTGTATCTATTGGATTATCCTAGATTTATCTTCCCTAATATTTATATATCTACATGATTCCTATATTTGAATACAAATTTGAGAACTAAAATCTATATCTAAAACAAAATTTATAGAAATAAATAAATTTAAATCAATAAAAAATGAACCTAAATATTCCCATCACTTATTTGGATGGTTCAAGTTTTTATTATAGTGTCCCTTTCTTGCAACATGAAAATAATAACATCATAATCCCTTTCTTTCTCCTTGGTATTTCGTATCTTGGATGGGAATGAAGAATCTTTGGTCATTGATCTATTCACTTAACCATTCAGTTTACTCACCATAAGGATGGAACAATTTTCATGATTTGTATCTATATATACTTGGTGAAGAAGATTGAGTAGATATGGAAGATACTTCTCAATTTTATTCATATTAAAATTTACAATAAATTTTGATAATCTCTCAGGTTTTGACGTAAGAATGATATCATTGTGTAATTCATTAGGTACTTTGAACCCCATAACCTCTAGTCGCTCAATATATCCAATGATATTGAATACATAAGTCCTAATTCGTTAACCATTTCCAATATTACACTAAAGGATATCCTTAGAGATCTCAAACAATTCCTAATTTTCTATCTCCTTGTAAAGACCATAGAGATGCTTGAACATTCAATAAGCATCCAAGTTTTATTAAGACATCATGAGTTCACTAGATATAGATAAAATAATTAAACACTAAACATCACCATATAATTCATGTGTTCATCATATAAAATAACTCTTATTAATCATATAATTCATAGGAAGATCAGGTAATGAGGATTATAGCACAAAGGATTTTCATTCATGGAACAACACAACCCAATGGCATATGAACCGATCCTATGAGTTACTTACAGTGATGAGATGGTCTTTCCATAATATAGATCGTATGTATAAAGTGAATGGTGAGATTTAAAATATCTCTACCTATAAAAGAGTACATCATCAGTACTTTTCATGAATTAAAATTACATGAGAAATACAAATAATTTCAATTTTATTTAATATCCCACTATTTTTTCAAATCCCAACATCCCTCACTGTTGAACTCATAATTTATATTTTTTTATAAATTCAAGTTGAAAAAATATATATTACCCTTTTCATAACCCTAATGATGGTTATTCAAGAACCTTGAAGGTATTTAGGTAGGATATTCTTTGTTAAATATGGTAATTTAGCTCATTGATTCGTTTAGTGGACACCCCAAGCCAAAAATACTGACATGGATTTCCTCAAAACATACCTACAAGTAAAATAAAGATAATATAGGGCTATTTAACTTGATTTAAGATGAATAATTAAACCCCTAAACATCATAAATACTCCATGATAAAAGTATGTTTCCCAACAAGGTTTGTTCAAACACATAGTTATATGACTTTCATTCTTACTTAAGTAATTTAAGTCCACATTTGAGTTAATATTTAGTTTATGGATTTTATTTTTTATTTGTGAAGTCATATTGTTTTATTTTATACATTTATTATTAATATTAATTGTTTTTTAGTTAAGTTATTATCCATGATTTGATAAAAAAAATATTGTTCATAATCCATTTATTTAAATTTCATCTTTGTATATTAGTTCATTTATTTATGTGAACATGGTCTTGCATCCATAAAATAAATAATGAATATGATATATATATATATATATATATATATGACCCAATCATGAGATTATCTAACTGTTGATTTAATGAGAGGATAATAAGTCAAACTTTTACCTAGAGAAAAACTCTATAGGTTTGTCTTCGCATGAGTTTCAACATTCCACATGTCCACCTATGTGTCACCTGGGTTAGATTAATCTTTCCTATGTCTCAAACTACCTATATCCCAGTTATTAAATGTATTTATTAATCACGCACAAGTGTGGGGAACCAAATGATTTCTTTAGGAAAATTATATAAATCACATTGGACACTAATGAAAAATATAATAAATTAGGGAGTGATGACACATAGTCCATCATATTAATTCAACAATTAATAATTTAAAAAAAATTAAATAAATAAAACTAAATAATTCCAACAAAAAAATTCATGTTCAAGCCCATGATCGGGCATAAATGTGAAACAATTATGAAAAATTACTCAACCTAACATTCATTTATATCCAATATTTATTATTAAGAAAAATTTACTTGCATTAATTAATCAATAAATTAATTAATTTACTAATCAATCAATTACTTTTCCTTGTAATGGCCATTTTAATTCTCTTGGAGATACCCATCATAAATAAATTCATGGAAAATAAACCGAAAACCAGTAGTTACTGGTAATTAAAATAAATTAATTGAGTATTTAATAATTATTTAAATACATTATTAAATTGTCAAACATAATAGGTGACAATAAATATAATAAGTTTTCAATGTTGAAATTAAAATTTTAATGTAATTTAATTCTTTCTATTAATGGGATACAAAATGGAATTTACTTGTGAGGTATACACTATCTACCTCGATAGTCATGTACCCAATATAAATTCATAGGGATTTTTTGTGTACCTAGGTGTGACTACTATAGAAACATAGACATTTTACACATATTATTAAATTATTCTTACATATAAATATACAATAGTTTCAGCCTAATAATCCTGAGGCATAGTGTATTTAAAAGACAAGGCTCATTATACATACAAAGGAAAAAATCATGACATAAGTATTTTATTCTCTATAATGATCTCTTAAATCAATTTGAGAACCCCAAACTACATATAATAAACTGAATAATATTTAAATGAAATGGGAGAGACAAAAATCCCTTAAGGGAATAAACATCATAATGAAACATAATGAGTGAGTCTAATATATAACATGATATTAGAAGAGAGAAAGATCATGCGTAATCACATGAAGAATAAAATAAAGAACATGGTATCATAAGATCATAAAAACATTAAAAATGTGCCTGAAACATATAACATGATATCAACAAGATTCAAGGATAATAACCTAGACAATATCACATGGTGGGGAAAGTCCCATAATTGATTAGGTTTACTACCTAATCCCTTAAAAACATACTATGAGACCAAAAACATTACCCAATGCATTGAAGCGCTATATGGGTGCATACATCATAAAATGTACTTGATTATGTGTTCCAAAAAAATTAAATCAATCATAATGTATAAACATAATAATTACCCTAGGAATGTAAGTGGTTACATAGTATTTCCTTATGACTTAATCAAATGAGATTTCATAAAGAGGGCATTTGAAAATTGTGTTAAGGTTTGTATTACTTCATAAAAGGATGGGAGAATGAGATAGATATATATGTAATATATATATATGTAAATAAATTATAAATAATCTATAAGATCAATGGTTTTTATCATTGATGAAAATACCATTAAAATATCACATAGAATATTTCACGGGGAAAATATTATGTTCACTTTGAAATCACATCTTTAAAATCTAAAAATTTCTAAAATAGAGTATATTTTTTTGAAAATAACCATGGAATATTGTAAAGTAGTGTTAAGATAATTTATTGGTCATAATGGTGGTAGATTCCATTCATGCTATATAAGTTAAAATAAATAATTCTTTTCACACTTCTATGAAAAAGAAAAATGTAACTTGTTCGGGAAATAATAGAAATACTAATTTTAGAAAAGTCTAAAAAAAATATACAAAATGGGTAAACATGTATTTAGTAAATCATTATATAATAGTAAAATAGATATTTAAGATAAATTTAGTAAAATATTGACATGAAATAGTAAGATTCTATTTTTAAAAGATGATACAAGATCAGTATTAAAAAAACAACATTCTTGGTACTTATTTATTTTATATGGGACGAAATTGAATCCAAATGTATAAAATAAAATAATTACTGGAAGATAATAAAATATATGTGATTAAGTAAAATAATTGTATAAGATTTCCCCTAAAAAAGCCCTAAACAAAAAAAAATATTGAAAAAAAAAATTTATATTGTAACATAAAGTATTTATCGCTTTGGTATCTTTTGAATCAAATATAATTGGATGAGTCAAAAGGAACCATAACATAAAATGAAATTAATTATTAAAGATTCGTTACATAATATGTAAAAGGCTTACCATATACACAATATATAAGAAATTATGCACATACCATTATAATATTCCTTAATGAATGGAAATTGAGATTAAATCTCTTATCTAAAGTTTTAATAATCATGTTCATACTTAATGTTCCTAAATAATAAACATCAATTTATTTTTTAATTTATTATGAAAAAAATCTTTTTTTTATTCCTTTTATTTTTTTACCATGTTATAATTACTTAATCAATTAAGTTGATGTTGGATGTTTTAACGGTATTTGGTTCATATGTCCAAAATGAATTCATTATGTTGACTATTTTAAGATAATTAATTGATATATCATATACATAATAATAATAATAATGAAATAATAATTATTTTTATACATAATTTATACTTTTAAAAAATCATGAATGATATTTATGAGAATTGAACTACGTTACAATCATGGAGATGGTAACTCGTACGTACGCATGAGTAAGGTTCCCATTTTTCAATGATCATGATAGAAACAAGGTAAATATTATTTTATATTTTATAATTATAATAATATCATAAATATAAAATTATTTCTATAAATAAAATTATATACACTATCTATGTGATGGAGTGATCAAATATGAATCTCATCGTTTCATGGAGGTGATAATCCACACGTGTGCACGAATGACGTTTTCATCGTTTAATGAATGGAATTGTAATAAAATATATGATATGCTACATTTAAATAATTATAAATATTTAATTAATATCATATATATTCATTAAATTAATATTCATAAAAATAAATGAGAGATAATGATGGAAAATGAATTACATCGGTTCATGAGGCGGTCGTCCGCCTTACACACGAACGATGGTTTTGTTTCCCACATAATGGAAGAGGAGATTGATATAGGTTATTAAAATAATATAAATATATATATATATATTGGATATACTTATGTTATTATATTTTCATGGTTGAATAATATTTTTATCTGGTGTAAGAATAAATAAATCAAAGCGCTCAGTTAAGAATGATACCTCTTCTTTTAAAACCACATTAAGTTTACACAGAAAGCATTATATAAGGGTTTAATATTCAAAATAAGGCCTATATGATGTGATAATGTTATTATGGAAGGTTTTTCAGTGATTTTATGAATTAAAATTCATTTAAAGTGTGAATAAAAGAGGGAAGTAGGTTCCCTTTTATAAGTGATAATGAGGAGCATTTTTTGTAAATACTCAGAAATTTTCAAGAATGGGGAGTCACTCACAATACATGCTCCTAGAAAACTTATTAATAATAGAGTGTATGTAATATAAAATAATTCTTAAAATCCACCATAAATTTATTTTTTAAACATTTTATTTTTTTTACATCTGAGGTTACTCACTATAACCATTTTTGTTTTCATTATAGTAACTAGTTCCTTTCATAGTTAATTTATAATTTAAGGAAAAAACTAAAATAGGCCTTATTAGATAATTTTGGAATAATAATTAAAAATATTAAATCTAGTTTTTCAAATAAATAACTATGTATCAGAAAAATTAATTTTATCACATGAACATGTGACACGTAAAAATCTCATTTTAATCTTAACCATGATAATTAATTTTTTTCCATTTTTAATGTTTATTATGACCAAAAATTAAGTTTTATTTATTAAAAAATATTAATTAGGATTAATCCAAATAAAAAATCTATTTTAACAAAATTATAAAGTCATAACTTGATATTTTTTATTGTGTTTTATTCATGTAAACCGTGACGAAAAACAGTTTTTCTGGAAAATTCCGTTTCCAAGCAATAGATTGTCATATATTAACTATACGACTATAAATCATCATTATATAATTTTAAATTAATATAAATATATACATGATATATAAATTTAATTTAAATATTTCATTACTATGGGTTATTTTAATTAATTAAAATGGATAAAATTTATTCCCTTAAAAAAGTTTACAGATAAAAGCCTATTTAATAAAAAATATAAAATTATACAAATATCAAGAAAATTGATGATTCAAATAAATTTAATCATATTATTATAAATAAAATTTTTAATATTATATTTTATTATCAAATCTAAAAATATAATGGGTATTTTAAATTACTTTATTTAACAAAAATAAATAAATGTATTTGAAAAATTAGCAATTTTCATTATTCACTAAAAATCATTCATTTAAAAAAATATCGAAATTTCAACTGATATATATTTTCATATGATTATTTAAAAAATTAAGTTAATTTTTTAAAATAAATTTTTTAAATGGTCCATAAATTAATTATAGTAATTTATCACAAAAAAACAATAAGAATCATTTTTTATGAAAATGTTTTTTTGAAGATTACATTGAATTTATTAAAAATTGTATTATTAGTTCCTAATAATTTATCAATAAATTTATATTGAGTAGGATGTTTATATATCTGTTTAATAAGTCATTTAGTCTTATTAATATTTACAAATTTTAAAATTATGTTATAATTATCATATTTAAATAATAATATTTCATGGTTCATTTAAGGTTAGTGTTACGTGTTGTATATACTATTGAACATAGTTTTATTTTTTAAAAAATATATGGTTTCTAAAACTATAGAACATATAAAATATATCTACATGTTATGTATCAATCCTACCATTTTTTTTCAAAATCCACTGAATAACTTGACGAGTTCAGCAGATGCAGGACTACATGACGTGTATAAGCCTATTACACACCATGTATCTCTCATGTTGTGTGTCTTCATAACTAAAAATAATAATCTTAATGTATTTCAGATGTGATAAATAGTGAAAAAAACTATTTTATTCCAACTACTCATTATTTACTTCATTAATGGCCTTGTTTTTCAGTCTCACACGAGATTTAAATATATATTTTACTACATGGTTTATGAAAACAAAATTATACTAAACTGTGTAGGTTACATGATGTGTACGACAGCTACACGTCAGGTAATCAAACAATATTTGTACTAGGATAGGATTTTATACCACAGTGTAAAATGTATTCACAGTTTTTAATGACTTATAGGTGCATCATTAATCCTACGACATGGGCAGGTGTTTCACACTTGGGTATACAGTTTTTACTCTAGAAACAAGTCGTGTAATGCTAGGAAATTCATCTAGAATAATTAGAACTTCCTGATGGAATCTCATGTCATTTTTTGTCTATTATTAGTTCTTTATGGAAATGAATCATTTTTCATATTATTATTAATCTATCAAAATCATGTAAATTAAAACAATATTAAAGATTTAATACTTTATAAATGGAATATCTATTCTGTATTTTACATATAGATCAACAACAAATTAAATAATTTTAAGTTTAAATGTGACACCTCTAATACATCATAATAATTTTCAGAATAGTATATCATCTTTTTGGGAGATATAACCAAGATGGTTTTCAAAATTTTGGGGATCAATAAAACAGTTACATTATTTAATGCCATAAGGAATTAGCTTTTTTCACCAAATATTGACATAAAAGCACCCAAAAACAAGAGAGGGTATTTTCTTGTTAAATTCATAATTAATTTATTTATGATTGAAAGGAAATATTAACACCCCAATGAACATTATTTATGGATAAAATTGATCATACGAAAACCCTCCTCATATTTCCTTCATTTCATAAGGAGGGTCTATGTGTATAATCTTTCATGTGGTGATCCACACATGCCCCTTTATCCCCCAAACAATGTCGATTCATTTCTAAGTGTTATCAAAATGAATCAATCATATTTCATTGTTCATCTTGATTGCTTATAGTTTCCTTGATCATAATGGAATCTATCAATCCCTTTTCATTCTTTATAGGAATATAGGATCAGGAATAGAGAGATAATTTCATTGTGTACAATAATTACCATGTATCGATTAACCCTACACAATAGAAATAACCATCTATTTATAGATTTAGGGTTTATATTAAGATACTAATTAATTAATTTCGAACAATTAAATAATATAATAATAATTACTAAACCCTATTCTATATAATAATATTATTATTATTATTTTATGGTGTTCAATAACTAAAAAAATGAAAAATATTATTTTACCAGCTTGAAAATTAATATTCATTATCGGACATGATCTTTGTCCGCTCTAACTCCTCAACATTTATTGAATAACTAAATAAAAACTTTATTCCTAATTAAATATTTGGGATCATAAAAACATGGAACAAATTATTCCTTAGTATTAAGAATAATATTTATTTCATTAATTAAATTCAAATAGAATTTAATCGAGATTAATGGAAAAAATTATTATGTAATGCTCTAGGATTATTTCTCATTTGAATTTGGCGATCTTTCATAAACTTCATGATTACTTTCTATAAATAGGTCATGGAAGAAAAAAAGAATTAACTTAATGTTTCAACATAGGCAACCATATATGAATGCTCATTGTGTAATACAATCCCTTCGTCAAAATATCTCATCAAGTGGGTTTCACATCTATGTCCTAAACCAATATTCTCTATTTTTATTTCTTTGAATCTATGAAATAAACACATCATTCTCCATAACCATGTATTTTAATGGTATGTATATATTGAAATCAAATATTGAAGATATCAACTTCTATAAAGATAGAAGGGTCAAATCCTTCCTCAACTTATCCATTAATAACATGTCATTCAAGATGCACCCTACATACCCTACCTCCCAAAAACATTTGGAATCACTATTTCGGTTAGTAAATATAAATTCTTAAGTCATTAAATGAATTAATTATAATCTTAAAGTATAAGTAAAATTATACATGATCATATATTTAAATACTTTATATCATTGATACAAGTAGAATTTATATTGGATGGTATGTTATCATAATATCTAATCTTGGAGATTAATAAGTGAAAACTTAATGAAAATATACCTCATACACTTATGAGTAAATTCATATGATAGTATACTTACTATTTGTCACAAAGGACCCCTAGATCATACACATCACAAAGGACTCCTGTATTGTTCTCATAAACAATAAATACAATCTGAATGCATTTGGTCAGATTTTCATACGTCAGTTGTTGCTTTCACTTAAAAATCTATCCATTTTAAACAAAAGATAGACCCTTTGAATGGTACTGGCCACATCGTGCCTCGGATTGAGGGAGGTTGACTTGTAAACATCCCCAACACACCCATGGATCATTCTCCTAAAGTATAAACACAATAAGAATGTGTTTGGTCAGATTTCCGTAGGTCAGTTGTTGTTTTCACTTAAACATCTGTCCATTTTAAACAAAAAAGATACCCTTTGAGTGGTACCAGCCACACCGTGCCTCGGATTGAGGCGGAGTTTACTCTTACATGTCACCAAGGACCTGTAGATCATTATCCTAAAGGATCAACACAATCTGAATGCGTTTGGACAGATTTCTATAGGTCCGTTGTTGTTTTCACTTAAAACTGTGTCCATTTTAAACAAAAGAGAGTCCCTTTGAGTGATACCGGCCACACCGTTCCTCAGATTGAGGTGGGGAGGACTCATGCACATCATGAAGGACCCGTGGATCGTTATCTTAATGGATCAATACTATCTGAATGCATTTGGTCAGATTTTCATAGTTCAGTTGTTTTCACTTAAAATTGTGTCCATTTTAAACAAAAGAGAGACCCTTTAAGTGGTACCGGCCACACCGTGCCTCTAATTATGGAGGGGTTGACTCATACACATCACAAAGGACCCCTGGATCATTCTCATAAAGGATAAAGACAGTTCGAATGCATTTGGTTGGATATTTGTATGTCATTTGTTGTTTTCACTTAAAAATATGTCCACTTTAAACAAAAGAGAGACCCTTTGAGTGGTTCAGCATTCTTACATGTTACTGGTGCATATCATCTATTAAAATGGGAAAATGACTCATTGGATAGTGGATGTTTTATTTAATAACAATTATAATTTTTCTATGAACATTTACAAACAATAATGTTTCATCTTTTGATCCCCTTGACCCCTCTCAAAAATGACCACCAATTGTACATGTCCCCAAGTCAGATCTTAATTCTATTTGTGTACAATATGTCATCATGTATGCGGCCCACTATTTTCTGAACACATCTATATCGTCTTTTGTGTATGAGGATTTTCGGTAGTTAGAGTAGTACTGCAAAATATAAAAATAAATAGTTAATAAATAAATTAAACAAACTAGTAGTTGTTTTTGAAAATACCTCTTTAGGGATGCTAGTTTGTTGATGAAAAAAGATCTCTTTCCAAAATTTACAAACATAATAACTGCAATCATTATCATTTGTTTGTTTTGGAAACTTCAAAAAAATGATTATTAGTAGAATAAGTAACTAGTGTTGATATGTGTTTGGATAGTGAAATTTTATTATATATACCCTGATATTTGTCCAGATGTAGTATTTGCTTGCCTCTTTATGCTTAGCCCCTATCCTCATTCCTTTTTTTAGATGGTAATGATACAACACCCTATCATAAAAAAATCCTCAGTAAAAGATAATATAAAATATATTACATTATGTGTAGACCTAAAACGTGGGATGTATTGTCTTACAGATTCAAAGAATTCATCATGTGTGGTCAGTTTGATGGATATCCTTGCTTTGAATCCAGAAAATAAATCTTTGGAGTATCCAAGTTCACTGTAATTAGAAACCAATGTTGCTTAAAAATAAAAAATGGAATATGTAATAAAATAAGTGAAAATATAATTGATAAGCTTTAATCGTAGAGTTTTACCCCTGCATGGTTGGAATTAGGAAGAGTCTGTCATCAGTAATCTTGCTTTCAAATGTTTTTAGCAAGCTATTCACTATTTCATCCTTTTTTGATGGATCTAATTTTGTTAGGTGTGTTGATGTGGTATGAGGACTAATGAGTCCAAATCTTGGCTCATGGGAAAATTCCTTCAACTGTTTTTCATAAATGCATCTATCAATAATATTAAATGCATTTAGTCATAATTTTCACATTAGATCAGCTTTTAAAAAATCAATTCATGAAAATATACCTTATATATATTTACAACTGTGATGCCTAGCCAACCATTTTCAAGGATCTCATTTAAAATTTCAGCAGTAATGAAATCTTGACTTTCCTCTCCGTATATATTCTTTTTGAAAACCACTATATGACTACTACCATCTTTTAGCTTCGTATCCACATAATTCTTCAATGATAGTAAATGTGGATAGAGAATAGGTGGGGTTATTGTGCTTTCATTAGCTCCTTGGGATTGGTTGGTCGATCCTTAAGATTGTTTTGGGCCAACTTTTGTCACCCCCTTCCCATTCTTCGTCTATAATAACAATTATTAGTTTAGAACCTTTTTTCATTAATTGTTAAAGGTATTTCTTGAAAAAAAGTAAATAAATACCTATTTGTCTGCATGTACTCTTACAAGTTGTGATGGACATGCAATGAATGTCCCAATAGCCTTTTCGACCATATAAATATCATCGTCAGCAAGTGGAATAGGTAGCTCTTCATTTGGCTCATGAGCTACAGTAATTGTCACTTTCAGATGGTGTTTCGGAATTGGTCTATTATGCAGCGTGGCATCTGGGATATTGAACAATGTAGCCCACGCTACAAGGTGATAGGTGGGTGTTGACAGATATAAATCACAATCATTATCACCCTGTATAATATAAGTACAGAAAAAGTATCAGTGTTTGTCTAATTCACATTTCATGGAAACAATTATTAGAACCTTGATTACCACGGCGAAGACCGTTCTTTGAGGGGAATGGCTCGCCTCAAAGTTGTTGGGGGTGGGTTGGGATGTTCATGAACTGGTTGTTAATGAGTTGTGTCTTCTCTTTTCTCCCCACCCTAAAAAGTTTCTGGAAACTCTCCCTGCCATTGCAATCATTCTTCAAGGGTTGCTATTTTTTCTCTCATTTGTTCATATTTTTCATCTGTATCATCTGTTTTTTTTCTTCTCAAAATATACTCGGGGTGTCACCCCAAACCCTGAACCTCTGACACGACCATATTTTTATGGCTGCTTCAATGCCCTCGATAATAGGTATGCATCCGCTACAGGAGTAGATAATTCATGTGACTGTCAAAAATAGGAATATAACTAATTATTTTTATGTAATAGCAATTTAAAACAAATCTTTTTATCTTCTTTTCATACATACACATATGTCCCACACCTTTTGTGTGTTCTCATTTACTAGCTTCCCTTCCTTATTCACACGTGCCTCCTTCCATACCACATAACATGGGATGGAAGTGTATTTGGTTTTGGACTCATCAATCTACATATAAACATAAAAAGATAATTATTATGTTGTTTATTGGAACCTAACAATATTACTATAAATTTAAAATATGTAACATTTTCTTTTCTAGGGAAGTGTACCCCATCCTTACTTTACGATAGGGGTATGTTGGTTTTGATGCATGTTCCTTATTTTCATTACAGAGTTTCTGTTTCATAAATGAAATATTGACAATCAATGTGATGAATACAGGTATCCTAAAACAACATATTATCACCCAAAATGTACCTGAAACTTCTCATCCCCACAACGGCCAATAAATGCATCCCATTCTTCTTGGGATATCAGGTGAGTGTAGACAATGGGTGGGTGCGGGTTTATTTTACCTTTGGAATCTTTCAGGTGACATCTTGTTAAAATAGTGCGAAAACCTCGATGAATCCTTCCTTCAAGCCTTAGTGCATAATACTTGTGTGAATCTTATACTATTAATGTACTCTATAAGATATTGAGAAGAGTAAGAAATTATTTCATTATTTTATTTTCTAGTAAATTAAAGAAATAAATTCATAATGTTACTGTAATTTCTTCCCAGATCACAGCCTTCAGCTCAGACAAAACAAGGTGCCCTGAATCTATATCAATCAGCACATGTTGTCGAGTAACAGCTCCAATATAACTACTAAACATATCCTTGTTGGGATTCACATGTTTTCCTCATTCATTCCACCCGACATCAAATTTTATGCCTTTTCTTTTCTTTTTATGAACATTGGCTAACACCGTCAAACTACGACGCACCTGTGTTTTCTGCGACGTCGGTCCTTCATTCCCGACCATTTCATCGATATCAAAATCATCTATATGTTCATCTAAAGTGGTAGCAACAGAATGTGCTTATGGTTGTTGGACCTCAACAATAGGAACAACAGGAGCAGCAGGAGCCGCAGTAAGAGTAGTAGCAGAAGCAACAGCAGATGCAGTAGGAGAAGCAGTAGGAGGAGTAGGAGCAGCAGCAACCGCAACAGCAGTAGCTTAAAATACTTGTTCAGCCTCAAGGTTAGGAGCACTAGAATGTTCATAATTCATTATCTACAAACATGGTTGAACAGTTAATTTAGATTACATAAATTTGGTAATGATAAGATAATAACATGAGATAACAAGATCTATATTACAAGCAAAATATAACCTGTTTATTGACCTTTATTTCTTTTTTTTCAAAGGTTGAACGGATTCGACACCTCTATAAATTATCCAAATACCTTCATTTTTGTCTCCTCTAACATACAAAACATCATCTACATTGGGACCGCTACAAAATTATTGTGACGTACCACTGAAAGGATCATCCTCCACTGAATTTTCACCAAAACCTTCAGTAGTTTTGGATGATAACATAACAATCGACCACCTTCGGTTTGTGGGATCTTGAGCATAAAAAACTTGTACCTCTTGTGATTCCATTATAAACTATTTGTATTTTTACCCTTCTTTACTAAAATCAACTTTCACAAATCCCCATTCATCTATTTTAACACCACTGTTGTTATCAACCCATTTTCATTGAAAAATCGGCAATTGGAATGTTGTATAATCCAACTCACATGTTAGTTTGAACATGCCAAAGTATGAAATATTTGCATAAATTGGATTTCTGTCCTTACTACTAGAAACATGCCTCGCTTCAGCCACTAGTGTAACTCCACTATTTTTCATGGTTCTATCTTCATCATGTTCATCTGTATAGAATGTATAATCATTAATTACATAACCACTATAAGATAATACATACACACTTAGTCCTGTGGCTAGCCATCGAAGTCGTTCTAAAATTGAATTCGGATTTTCATCCAACTACTTAAAAATATGGTCCTGAAACCATCCTATAAACTAGTGATTATGTGTATTTGATAATTATTTTTCATCCCTTGATGGATTCAACTGCCTAAGAATTTATTTGTGAGTTTCAATATATGGAGAAACCCCCAAAATTTTATGAAAAACATAAAGGTGGGCCTTCTCCTGATCTGTAATACTTATTGTCACAACTTCTATTACAAAAATTCCCTCACCCTCAATGCATCCAGTGTGACGAGATTTAGGGAGACCAATTATTTCCACATCAGAAAGGTATTCGGTACAAAATTCAATGTCTTGCTCAAAAATATATGGCTCCACTATACAACCCTCTGGCCGACTCCAATTTTTGACATACCCTTTCAAATAATTCATATATCATTCAACAGGATACATCCATCTATAGTGAACAGGACCACAAAGTTGAATCACTCTCACCAAGTGAATCATCAAATGAACCATCATATCAAAGAATGTAGCGGGAAGAATATTTCTAATTCACATAATATGATGACAATTTCTTTTTCCATAGCTGGCAATTTCGCCGGGTCTAAAACTTTGCTACATATAGCTTTGAAAAGGAAACAACGTTTGGTTAATGTATGACAAAAATTCTTGGAAAAATGCAATGTAAAGCTATAGGAATTAGATATTGCATAAAAACATGGAATTCATGTGATTTCAACCCTTTTAACTTCAAATAATTCATTGACACAATGTTCTTGATATTTGATAAATACCCCTCTGGAACCTTCACATCATTGAAGAAGATACAAAACAGATATCTCTCCTCCCTAGAAAGAGTATAAGCAGCTGGAGGAAGAAACATTCGATTTTCACCCTTCACGGGAGCCAACTCTTCTCATATTCCCATGACAACCATGTCCAACCTTGCCTTAATTCCATCCTTTTTTTTCTAGGGGAATTTAGAAACGTTCTGATAACATCGTCACATGCATTTTTTTCCACATGCATCACATCAAGAACCTGTCTGACGTACAAACAATTCCAGTTTGGTAATTCAAGAAAAATTGATCTGTTTTTTCATCCGATTTTTGTAAGGTTTTCCAAAAATGGTTTACCAAAAACAGTTTTCACATCGTTTACGTTCTCAAATAGCTGATCACCTGTTAGTGGATACGGTTCTGTTTTTTGTTCTGAACTTCCATTGAATGATGTCATCCAAGATCGGTACTTATACTGACGATGTAGAAATTTACGATGTCCTAAAAACACAGATTTTGATGAATGTTTCAACCTAATTGATTCTGTATCTTATTCTCACACGGGAAACCCTTGAGTTTCTTTAATGCTATAGCCTGACAAATTATTATAAGTAGGGAAATAATTTATTGTCCCATACAACATCACTCTCAACGTGAAGTATTCACTTTTATAAGCATCATACAACATACCACATGAATCCCACAATAACTTCAAATACTCAATCAAAGGAGCCTGATAAACAACAATATCGTTACCTGGTTGTTTTGGTCCTGATATAAGCATAGATAACATGATGAATTTCTACTTCATGCATAACCAGGGTGGAAAGTTATAATTTACCAACATAACAAGCCATGTACTATGAGTGTTGGTTTGAAAACCAAAAGGATTCACTCCATCTGTAGATAACACAAGATGAAGGTTTCTTGGATCTTTTCCAAATTCAGGATACTCATGAGCAATTTTCTTCCATTGAGGAGAGTCGGGGGCCGGATGACTTAATTTACCATCTTTATTTCTTTTAACTGCATTCCACGACAATTGTATTGCAGTTTCTTCACTTCCATATAGACGCCTAAACCTTGGAATGATTGGAAAGTACCATACAACTTTCATAGGATTGGATTCATCTTTATTATATCGATAATAACCACACTTAGGGAATTCTGTAAGTGATTTTTCTCCTTGAGAAACAATATAGAGTCTTTCAGGCAGGCATGTATTCTTTCAGAAATCATACCCATAGAGCTTAGAATTCGTTTACCTTCATATGTACGGAATGTGAGCTCATTAACTTCTGGGAGCATGTCATTCAAGAGAGAAAGTAGTTTCGTAAAACCAGAATCACTCCATCCATTGCCTGTATTCAATTTATATAACTTCATTATAGCTGAAAATGTTGTATACTTAGTGCAACCAGCATAGAATGGTGTCTTTGCACAACTCTTTAACTTCTCAAACAATTTTGGGAAATAACAGAGTTCATCTTCAATTGTCTTTGTCATTTCCTCAATATGATCTTCATCATCATTGACATCTGTAATCACATCCTCCATATGGTATTCTTCATTATCCATGTTTGTATTCATATCTGATGATCCATAAATGTAGTTTTATCCCAGCTAATAGCAACTTTCACTTTTTCTCCGTGTTTATTCTGACATTTATAACTCTGATCTATTCCGTGACATATCAAATGTTCTTCCAACTCCTATGGAGTAAGGAGTATAGAATAACAATAACGTAAACATGGAAAAAGGATTTGAGAAGGATCATTTGCGTGATCCTTTGAAAACTTGATGAACTCTTTCACTCTGTTCTCGTACTCTATTTTCAAACGATTAGAATCCATCCAATATTTATTCATCCTCATCCTATTTGAATCTCAAATATTAGTATTTATTGTTCAAGTACACAAAACAATACTTCCAAATATAGTAGAAGAGAACCAATTTTTATAAAAATAGATATTAATATAGCTAACCATTTCCAATAAATATTTGGAAATCAACAGAACCAGGATAGACCCCCCATCAAAATCAACACAGTTTCCAAACACAAAGGGGTTTGCGGGGATAATCACTTGTGTCATAGATATTAAAACTCACACGACATCATCCTATGTGGATCATCCTCCTCTATCCGGTCAACCCTTCTATGGTTAACTAGTCTGTCCTTTTATACCTCACCAACCTAAAATTCATATGTATGAAAACCAGTAGCCAAATCTATAAGTAAAGAAAGGATTATCATAATATCTACTATATGGAATTCATTAAATATAATTACATTAGATTCATTATAGTTACCTCAAATCACCCCAGTCCTAACACAAGAATAATCAAGAATGATACGTCTACTTGGTACCAAAGCAGTCTTCATGGATATAGGTCTGGACAAGGGCAAGGGGATTTTCTCTTGATTGTTGACAACTTTGTTTTTGGGTTTTGAGCTTAGATAGGGGACCGAGAATGTCGTGCATAATGACTATGGGAGCCTTTACTTGAGTCTATAATTTATTTGTTTTCTTCTATGGTCTTCATCATGGCATTTAAGTGTCATAAATTATGGAACGACATGGTTCATTATGTTTTCATTGATCGACTACATGATGGTAGTAGAGTCCATTAAATAATATGAAATGAGTGGAGGACCACACCCAAACCAAGACTTTCAAGATGGATTGAAGAAACCCAAGTTTCAGATTGTAATTAAGTTAATTACAATAAACAACCAAAATAATTTCAGTAACCATTCTACCCACTAATACCAATTCAAAAAAACCAATCAGGGTTAATATCAATAGAAGAGTGGAAAAGATACACCATGAAATCAAAGACCACCTCGGTTCCCACCTCATAATTCATCTCCTCAACCACAAAAAAACATTCAAACAAAAACCTTTCCCCACTACGTCTCATCATTTTCCACCCCCTACTCAGCAAAACATTCAACAAGATATGATGAAGAAGCCACACAAATCCACAAATCAATAGTCAAATCTTGAAAATATTCTTATCTCATTCATCTAAAAATTGGAGTAGAGAATGAATACATAATAAATATAGATGCATAATCAAATGGATGCTCTCTGAATCCCCAATCACAAAGTATAGAATATCTCTAAGACATTATTGGATAGACTATTGGGTACACTAGCTAGTAAAACTAAGACACATACAAGAGAAGAAGAAAAATATGTTGTTTATCATAGTGAAAACGAGATAATTTATAAATAGACATAAAAATAGATTAAAATAGGATTGAATAACTTTAATTACATGCCGCAGTCATCAAAAAAGACAGCAATGAGAGAACACACAAAGATGATAAAGAAAAGAATCTATAAGTAGATAAAAATGAAAAAGCACAAGTCCAAGACCAACCATTCAATGAATATTACGATGTGGATCCTCCACCATACATACCCCTTCTTACATTCCAAAATAGAATAAGACATGGGAAAATTTAGGGTCAATATTGTAATTTTTTGGAATAGTTCAAGAAACTCTATATAAATATCACCTTTGTAGAATCCATTCACTCAATAGTTTGAAATAAGGCATTTTACAACAATCTATTTCCCAGAAATAAAAAAACATTTGGTAATTCATTAGTCCAAATGAAGTTATTAAAATTCAACCCATTATTTTCAAGATTATCAGCCAAGAAGTAGAATTCATGGTATGAATGTGGGACGATGTAGTTCAGGTATGAATGAATTTCCAAGAATTTGATCAACTTAACATCCATTTTTCATAAAGCTTGAATATAACCATTTATGATCAACTAAATGATGGTAGTATATTCAAATTCTATCCATATTTAATTCTAAACTCATTTACACTCTATTTTAACTACATTGAGCATGCCAATAATTTCAACATCAATAAATTAGACAACTCCATGTGGTCTACAAAGACATCCCAGAACATTGCCATTATGATTCCTAAATACTACTCCAAATCCCAATGGTCATAGATTCCCTCTTCATTCCCTATCCGAGTTGCATTGGGTAAATCCATGAAATGAGGGAATCTATATAACAACAAAAATTTCATAAGGAGTTCATAAATTACCTATAACTCCAAGATTCGTAAGAACCAAAATGTCAATAATATAGTTATAATAATGAACATTTTGAAGGGAGTTCACATTTATTGTTGCAACCATAATATTTATGAGGTATGATTGAATATTTAAGGAAGAATACCCATGATTCATATTATTTTTGTTGTTACATATAATATAAATCAATTATATACTAGAAACTTGAAGTATATTGAGTATTTCTTGGGAGAGAGGAATCCTAGAGAAATATTTGATATTCTCCTAGACATAGGTTGTCTTGGGAGGCCACAATTCAATAATATCGAAGAAAACATGCCATAAAACTGAGGAAATGTCATATATTAAGAACATATGATTGAATTACTTATTATTATGGTTTCATACGACACATTTGGATTAAATATCAAAGCCTACCAATTGAAGGAATGAGTCAATAAGAATATTAGAATCTTCCAGCCTCTATAAAAGTATAACTATGACACCATTGGTATTACACTTTCATGACCCAAACACATCGATGAGATATATCAAATCCTTGGGATTAAATTAACATAATTTCTAGAAGAGTATGTGTAATAGGGGACAAAACAACATTGCACACCTGGTCTGGAAACACGAAGATCGAGGGCGGTGGAGGTCCGGTAACACGAAGATCGATGGCGGCGGAGGTCCGGAAACGCAAAGATCAAGGGTAGTGGAGGTCCAGCAATGTGAATATCGGGGGAAGTGGAGTTATGAAAATGCAAAGCTCAGGGGTCAGCAAAGGGGTGTCACATGGTTTTAGTACCGCAAGAGCTTTAGGTCGCAATAAAACGAGGACACTATGAGACCAATTTTATAAAATATGGGACTATGGTTTTATTGGCTCTAAAAAAGCCCTGATAAATACTACCTTTATCAACGCTAAAATTTTAGCACTCATAAAGGTCCTCCTTATCAGCCCTAAAAAAGCGATGATAAATCCTTCATGTATCAGTGCTAAAATTTTAGCACTGATACATGTCTTTTTTATCAGCGCTTTTTTAGCGCTGATAACATGACTCTTTATCAGTGCTTTTTTAGCACTGATAAAGGTTTCCATGTATCAGTGCTAAAATTTTAGCGCTGATACAGGGTTTCATTATCAGTGCTTTTTCTTTGCACTAATATTAGGTGGCACTTCCCTTTCCCGTTTTTTGTAGTAGTCAATGTGATTGATACCCTAGTAAAATACTATATTAAAGTCATGTAGAATAATGAACAATATGTATTAATATTTTTTATTAATATTCAAATATTTAAATATAAATTTAATCATAGATAGATGAAACATCAAATGACAAATATTATTCATGGGATCATAGAGTTGTTACATGAAATATCCATCAATGATTTTTTAGTATAAAGGTGGTCATTTGAGGTTTTATTTGATAATATAGCCAAAATTCTTGAAAGGTATAAATATAATTTTGTTGTGGATTAACCAAGAAAAGTGTAACTTCTTGGTTATCAAAGGATTAATTCTTAGATATGAAATTTCAACACAAGGTTTGAAATTTAATATATCCAAAATTAAAGACATTAACGGACATCAAAATACAATATTAGTGAAAGGTAAAAGAAGTCTTCTTGGCCATTTCATATTTTATAATAGGTTTGTGACAAAAAATTCACATGTACCCAAACCACTCACTTACTTATTAGTGAAGGATACTTCATTTTATTTTGATGAAAGGGGTAAAAAATCCATAGAAAATATCTTAGTACTAGTAATTGTTATTATGTTACTAAATAGAAACCCACCATTATAACTAACATGTGATTCTAGTGACTACATTATGGTAGAAACACTATGATAAATAAAAAGGAAAAACATTGATTTGTTATTGATTCACTACAATCAAAACTTGTGAATAATTTAAACTCCCCAACCTCAGTAGCTCAGAGTCGGTGGTTACCTTATTAGATTGGCATATATAAAATGAATAACATATTAATGGACCTAATAGTTTAGTAGTCTTTTTAAACTATATTTATACATTATTATTATATTAAATTTTAAAACACACATTATAGAATAATTTTTTTTAGAAAAATATAATTTCCCTTCAGCATATCCTTGCATAAAAAACATAGTATTCCTCATGGATTCTTGGGGAATGAAAACAAAATATGGTTTATATCAAATTTAGAGTAAGGATTAAGTATATAAGAACCTATCACAAATAAATAAATATAATCAATATGACATGTTTAATAACTAAATGCACACTCCATTTAATCAATAAAATGGGAATGAAATGCATCCATAGTTAATATCATATTGTAAATATTGTGGATAATAATAGCTAAAATAATAATGAAAAAAATAATTAATTATTTGAAATCATGTTTCCCATGAACATTATAATTTTACCATCAATACCTTTCACAATAATGTTTAAAACTACTGTGTACAATTCGATTTTATTTGGAAAACTTTTTCTCAATTATTAATACCTTTCACACGATAGTTTAAAACTACTATGTACAAACTAGTTAGGTTTTCCCAAATAATTTGTCTCATGAGACTACTGATTCATCAAGGGTCTTGTATTAACTAGTCCCCAACCTATGTATTCCATGTCCCAAACATTCATTATATATAAAATAATCAATTTAATTTATAAACATTGTTCCATATCAATAAATATTCGTATAGAGTAAAAGATAAAGATTTATCATTATTTACATAGTAAAAATAATCATAAGCAATCAATCCAAAGGAATACGATGAATGGTATCATTAACGTTCATACACAACATAAAACTCAACAAGGTATGTTTCCATAATACTTTAAAGAGATTACTGGAATATTCCATGAGGAAAATTCCCTTTTTAACTTTATAAATAATTTTTAAAATATTAAAACTCTAAAAATAATAAAGAATAATTTTATTTGAATATAAATATGTTAACCTGTCAAGAAATCTTTAAATATTTAAGGCATCATGATATAGGTAAATTCAATTCATGTTGTATAAGTTAAAAACAATCCTTTTACACTATTATCAGGAAAGTCCTAAATTACCTTTTTTGGAAAATGATTGGTAGATTCCTTTAAAATTATTAAAAAAAAAGTAAATAAGGGATAAAAATGAATTTAAACAATCATTGGAGAATATTAAAAACATTTTGGAAAATATTTTAGAAAACATGGGCATGAAAAATAAATATTCCTTAGTAGAGGCTCAAACTTATACAATGTCAAATAATGATATGATTGTGAAAATAATCCATAACACTTTTTAATTAGTTGAATTGTATGCCTCATAAATTAAAATGAAACTTTTAAATACCATTAATATAGGGAGATTTATAATAATATATTAAAGAAGAAGTACATACAACACACAAAATAAATAAGTGGTGAATATGGCATGTAGCCCATATAAATAAAAGTGAGATGAAAATCCCTTACCTTGCGCTTTACATAAGTTTAAATGATTTAACCTCTTATTTAATGGATTAAATAATGTTATCAATCTATACCAAAACCATATTCATATTTCTAATATCATGTATGATCCTCCTATATAATCTTATCACCTATTTGTTAATAATATTTCATTATTACTCTTGTTTTTGGTGTCAACTACTTCATTTTTATATGCATGTTTTTTCGTGTAAGTCTCGGATCATGTGCATAGGATATAGGTTTTTAATATAATAAATAATATTAATGTCATATATATAGTATTTATTTATTACGCATATTTTTATAATCATTTTTGAATGGTGAACATGGAAAATGAATCTCACCTTGTCGGGGAGATGGTGGGTCATACGTACGCAAGAGCGATGGTATCATTCCATTAATAGTGAAAGGGTAAGGAAGTGGATTGTATAAAAATTCTAGAAAACTAATCATGTAATAATTATCATATATTTCTATTATTTCTATCATTATACACATTTAAATAAAGTTGTTAACAAATCCCACCATGGTGTGGAGATGGTAAGCCATGCGTATGCACGTGCAGTGCTTTCATTTTGTATAAGATAAATAAAAGGTGTAATATGGTTGTTATATAATGATAATAATACCACATAATATATATGATAATGGATTTATTACTTTATCATGGAAACAAAACATCAAGAGTGTGTATAATAATAAATAAATTTGAAAGAGTCGGTAAATATGATTACCTTTTCTTCGGCGATATTACTTTATAAATTATCTTAAGAGATATAGGGTAGGTCTTTTAGAAGGCCCAAAAACATAAATAACATAACTAAGAAATTTTATTATAGAAATGGTCTGGGTTTGGTCAATCGATATGGTTCTAATTTATGTATATAAGTGAATAAAGGAGTGCTCATTTATAATTGAGGTTAGGGGAACTTTTGAAAACATTGAAAATATTAAATTAATATAAGTTAGGTTCCAATTAAAAAATTTTCCAAAAAGATTTATTTAGAATATAATATGAATATGTATCTGAATTATAAAATTCAAAAAATAATAAAAGTTTTGGTCACATTGTAATAATTATCTTTTGTATTTTAACCATTATTTAACCAATTTAACACTTTTTGTGACAACATGAATTTTTAATCTTTGAGGGTTTATATAGTTAATATAATTTTAGAAAAGATACATAAATGGATTATTGATGAAATTTCCATTCATATAACAATTATTTTGATGAATATCCGTTTTTTAATAATTTTATATCATTTAATAGAATATTATTTATTTAAAAATATCGTAATGTCAATTTTTACATTATTCATTACTTTGACTTATAAAAATATCAATATAATAAGATATCTTCAAAAAAATTAATAAATAACTAAAAATTCATTTTAATATATAAAATTAGTTTCTGACATTAATTATCTTTAATTATATATATTTTAATATTTTTAATATCATTTATTAGATATTTACATTATGAAAATAATTAATTCATCACTGCTGTGAAATTATTTAATGTAATTACTTTTCACTAAAAATTCAAAATAAGTTAGTTTGATTTAGATAATTTTATTTTTACTTAAATTTAATATTTATAGACTTTTATTCCTTCTGGATACCACCATACTTTAAATTTTATGGTCATTAAAATCATAAATGTGATATCCTTGACTTTTCATTAAATAAAATAATATAAGGGTTATAAAAATATCCTAATAGAGAGAAGATCATATTTACAAACCTTTAATGATTATGAATTATAATTAATCAGCCAATAAAATTGCTTCATGTTTTTTGGTAATTTTACAATCCATATCATTTTATTTTTAATCTAAATTATCCAATTTACCATTTACCACGGTAGTAAAAAATACTATGGTTACAATTTGTATTTTAAAAAATAAAGGGAACCCATTTAATAAAATTTTAAATTTTGAATAAAAATATTTCATCTATTTTTTCAAAATTCAAAACACTCAAGTTTACAATTTAATTTTAAATTAATCTGGTTAAATCCAGTGAAAATCAGTTTTATTTGAAAGTTTCATTTTTAAGCCCAAAAATGTAATTATACCATAATATGGTATAACAATAATTAATATGATATGGATTATATTATTTATAACTGGACAGTTATTAATTTCAATTTAGATAAAATTAAAATCAAAAATAAACTTTAATATAATGAAATTCAAAATTTTATAAAAAAATTAGTATTGTCACTATTCCCTAGAAAATAAAACTTTTCAGAAAAATACCAAAATATCACCATAAGAATATTTTGAAAATAAAATATTAAAAATGATGTATAATTTTTTAAATATAATTTATAAAAATTTCAAAATTTATTTTTAAATTAAGTGTTCCATTAAAATGTGACAAAACTCTCTTTAGAAAAATATAGGTTTATATGTATAGAATAGGTTTCATTATTTTCTTATGACTATAAAATATATTGAATAAATTAAAAAACTTTTTATTTAATATATAATATATAGATTTCATAATGTGGTTAATATTATTCATTCTCGCTGATTTAATGGATAGGTTATATTGACCACGTAATAGTATTTCACTGTTCATTTATGTGGGTTTTGTGTACAATGTAAGCCATCGAAGAGATTAAATTTTAAAAGTGACATATCATAAATTTTTGAAGTGTTGCATTATACCCTCCTTCAAAAACTTTAATCTTAGAAATTTTAAATTTCACTTTGAAATCAAATGTTGATACTTGAAAATTACTTTGTGGAAAACCCATATCCAAAATATGGTTAATAAAAAATCCTCTTAAAAAGAGGGAAAGGGAAATGAGAAGGTCACCACAAAATTATAATTTTAATTAGGATAAAATTATTGTGAAATTAATTTATAGAAATAAAATACAAATATAACTACAAATTTATGATGGATAGTGATAGAGAACACAATCATTAAAAAGTTAAACATCGCAAAACCATACATATATGATCAGTTAAAAGGAAGTTGATTTCTTATAATGAAAATAAAATGGATAATGTTTTTGTTATAAAATATTCTTCCTAGGGTTGATGATTTATTTTATTATCTTGATAAATCACTCTATAAAATAAAATTACTTTATTTTTTCCATATAATAAGCATAATATCATCCTTTTGTCGTGTTTTTATCTATCTACACACCATTTATTACATTTAGAGATGGATATTAAAGATGATTTTTTTATTCCGGAATCATATTTATCAAAAAAACAATATTTAATTCCATCATCTATTAAATATTTACCAAAATCATATGGTTATCACATCTCATACTTTTGCCTCAAACAATAATCTCAAAAGTTCATCGTAAACTATTTCATTGGTAGTTAATCTTTAGACTCGTCCAAAAAAATGTTTGTCCAGATTCAAAGACCAAAATGTTATAAAGAAGGTCACTAAATTTCATAAACAAACTCAATATCATATACCCCTCCGACAAATAATGAATCTTTTTTTCATAGAAAAAATATATGAATAACTTGATCACCTTTAAACCTTAAAGAAAACATAAATGATTCTAATAATAAAATATTAGGTATATTTATTAAATCCAGACATGTAGTGTACCCAGTAAAGATAAAATAAACCATAAAATCACTAAAAAATTTCATAGTCACCAATAATATCCCATAAACATATATTTTTTATTATTATCTCAACAATAAGCATATATTAAGGGTTATAATCCCTCAATTATATGTTTTCCAAAAGATCAACTTTCCACTGAATCAATATTCCTGTTCATCGGTACCATTCAACATATTCCCTCAAATCCATAAAAAATAATAAGTATAGTACAATAATTATATATATCATTATTATTATAACCAAAATATCATTGATAAAATATGATTACAAAATAACTCTTGAATCCAAACAAAAGGACATTAATCTTTCTACTTTGATTATAGTGACAACATTAGATTGACCTTGATACCTTTTCTTCTTCTGAGATATATGTCCTTGACTACTGGTAATTTCATTTACATTGTGCCTAGTTCTTTTACATTTTATGTATTGTAAATTAAAATCTTCGTGCCTTTCTTTGAGATCACGATCATAGTGACCTTTTTCTCCACATTTGTAGCCAAGTCTTATTCTCTTCAAGAAAGTACCAAGGGGTTTCATTCCACAGTTATCACATGTGGAAAATTCCATATTTATTTTCTTCCCCTTGTATGTTTTTTATATTATGTTATATTATTATATTTTTTACCTTAAAATCCATAGAACATTAAGAATTATTGTTTTTTCATGATAGTACATGATATTATATCCCCATATGATTAATGTTTTTGGGTGACTAGTTCCCTTCAAATAATTGGTTTAATCACATCAAAGAAATGTTCAATATTACTTATTGGATTATTTACATAGTCTGAGAAAAACCAAGAAATTATTGTAAAGGTATATTCATACAAAGAAACATTTTTCTGTTCTGGTTGTCTTAAAATAAAAAAACTGTCTCTCCATATCTGCTCTTTGTTCTCAAGGAAAATTTTTTTCAAAGAAAATTCCTTAAAATCCATTAATTAAAAATTTTTTATTTCTTATTTTTACATCGTGTTTTGAATCAATGTCCACCATTGATCTTCATCCCTTGAGAGATGATAAGTATCCATTGTAACATTCTTCCTTTCATTACTTCCCAAAGTGATAAATATATCCTATAAAAACATATCCATTAATCATATAGAAAATGATTCATAGTCCCATTGAATTTTGGAGGTTTTTGATTTCTAAATAGATATAACATTGTTACAAATAATTATGGAGAATCAGGATATTTCATATGGTGAAGTCTATTTCTTATAAACTAATTCAGTTTTCCCAATGTAGTTAAAATTCTTTTAGATCCAAATGTAGCTCTAGCTCCATCAAGAACTCCAACTCCTACATTGCTATCATTATGAGGAGGGAAATACCTATATGTATTATGTGTATTGATAAGGTTCTCATAACTTTCACAAGGATCCATTTCTAACAAATGGCATACACTAGATTATATCAAAACATTATGAAATAAAATGTATAATCTATAAACTAGTGACACACTTAACATAAATTGAAAATTTAGGTATAAAGAATATCTAAATCATTATATTAGTTTATTTGGATATATTTATTAATTCAATCGTAGTATTTTGTTCTCTAATAAATTTTGTACTTAATCAATATCCCAATGTTTTTAAAAAACATCCTCTGATACTAAGTATAAAGAGCCCAACCCTAGTATCCAAGATTTGGTGGTTACTTTATTACATTGTCATAGATACATGGAATCACATACCAAAGGACCAAATAGTTTGTTTTCTTAGTAAAATATATATATACATGATTCCTATATTAAATTTGAAAACATAAATTAAAACAAATTGTTTTCTGAGAATAACATAATTTTCCTTTAGTATATTATTTCATAACAATAATAGAACTCATCATGTATTCCTCGGGTAACAAAAATTAATGGTTATATCAAATGATTAATAATAGTGAACTATATTGGAATATATCATGAATAAATAAACATAATAAACATGTAAAGGTAAATAATTAAACACACATGCCATTTAGTTAATAAACTGAGAATGAAACTCATTGAGAGTTAATATAATAGTATAAATTTCATGGATAATAATAACTAAAATCTTAATGAATGAAATTCATAATTATTTTATGTCACGTTTCCCAATAAAATGATATCATTACTATTAATAACTTTCAAAATAATCTTTGAAACTACTGGGTACAAACTGAATTGGTTTGGAAAAATTTATCTTTACTTTTAATATCTCCCAAAATACAGTTTCAATCTATTGGGTACAAACCAATTTGGTTTGGCCAATAGATTTTTATTCTGATACTATTGATGCATTGATAGTTTTTCATTAACTGGTCCTAACTCATTTCTTTTATGTACAAAGCATTCCTCTTATATGAAATAATTGATATAATTCATAAATAATATGACTTATTAACAAATAATTGTATTGAGTAAAAGATAAAAATTTATAATTATTTCACCAATCAAAATAATCATAAACAGTCCAAAGAAAAATTATTAATGTTATCCCACCAGAGTCCAACCCCCTAGATTTTCACAACGATGTTGACCATCTCCACCTTGTTGAATAATTAGTGGACATTCATCGATCCCCAGAGGATCCCCTTCTGGTGTCTAATCCTACAGATGTCTATCCTTAATGGAACTTGTATGGATATAATCAACAGAAATATCAGTGAGGCATTATTAGTGACCATACCAGTGTTGGTAGGAACTTCCCTGAGTTAGATTATAATTATGAATATTTCAATAGTATAGAATCTTCCATTTCTTTGGAAATAAAAGTTAGACAAGAGTTCTTTGGAATTTGATGGGGGAGCCACATCTTTTTGTTTGTTCTGGAAGACTTCTTCAAATTTTAAATTTTGTTAAAAATTTTAAAATTATTTTATTTTAATTTTTTTAAGTAGAAAAATTGGGAATCCAAAAATTGAAAAAATGGGTTGAAGTGAGATCAAATTATTAATGAGATCTCTTTTATAATTATTTAATTTGAGAAAGTGTACTGATTATAATCCTTTATGGGATGGTGCACTATATTGACCATAGACACATTTCAATAAATACATGTAGACACACAATAAGGCACTTTCATGACACAATTTTAACATCACATGTCATCAAATGGGTATGACCTGTAATTTTGTTCAGATCAAAAGTGATCTAAAAACAAATTAGTTTTCTAATATGTGTAATCTGATCCATGTAATAAATTGGGTGTGATCATATAGACATGATTTAATATGAAATATTGAGCCTATAGAAGTATTTAACCAATAAGAATTTGGGATTGAATCAATGGTGATTTTTAAAAATTTTAACTATTTTTAAATTAACCTCTATTTTCCTATTAAGATCTAATCCACTCTTATGACTACTCAACCTTTCCTAAATGTATTAAAATAAAATAGAACATAAATGTATGATTTTTACAAGTTTTATTCTCAATGAGGGATTACTCCTTCATATGATTGGTTCAAGGTATCAATAATAGATTCTCTACTATAATCACAAGTGGTTACAAAGTAAAGTTTATTGATATTATAGTGTCATGCTATGCTTTCTAGATCCCCATTATAATAATAGATTGAAACTGCCTAATAAAAAGTGATTAGAAAAAATACAAGGATGATCACTTCTAAATGATGGATTCTCCTATAACTGTTGTTGAATATTTTTTTATTGAGACTTTAAAATAAAATTTAACCATTCATGATCACTTCTTCATGATTCTTGACTAGAGGTAAAGTTTTTCTTTATAACTATCTTATGAAATTCTCACAACTAAATTTCAATTGAATTGATCATTTAATGAATATGCATGTAAAACCCAACACATGATATGACATTATTTTTGTGTGGGTTTTTATATGTTTTTCAATGTCTTTCTTCATTTTAATTAGATTAATTAAAATAATCTCTTTAAAATATTAATTTTCAATCCATAAACCTCACTTTCTCATGATAATCAAATGTCCTATGAACAAAACATCATTTTATGCGTATAAGATTATGTGGTAACCAGACCTCATTTCCATGATGAGGTAGGTTTCACATGAGAAACTCCTTCTTTAAAGTGATCAATGAATCTGGGATCACATATGACACTTCATTTACATCATTTGACCCGTTATTTCCATGAATTTCTTCATTTGAAAATGTTTTTTAATGTCTTACTTCATCTAGAAAAGAATTTTCATGGGTGATTGCTGCTTCACATATTAATATATATGTGGAGGATTTATTTATTCGATTGATGTCTCTCTCTAATGTATTTATAGTGGAAAAAACAATATCCTCTTTTCATGATATGTTATTTATAGGAAATTATACACCATATAATATTTACTTTTTATACCATGTTGAAGACCCATTCAAAGACCTCAAATGATCTCGGGATCTCAATAATGATAAAAATCTTGCATTATTTGATCATCATGCAATGATGAAGGGATCACATGAATCATGTGATCACTTTTCATGAATGATTTGTTGATCATGAAGTTCCTTGGTGGATACATGATCAATAAGGATAAATGGATTCAAAAAATAAAAAGTAGTAAATGATGGAACATTCATACGGTGAAAATTTATGGCCTTCTTCATTTGATAGCTTCAAATGATTCCATGATGATTATTAGTATGCATTCATATAGTGCAACCCTTTCTCATGATAGATCTATGATTTTTTCCCTACCCTCACTTGATATATAGAACATCACACAATAATAACATGAGATCACCTCTTGTAATAATCTCATTTCATGGAATAATCACCATGCATTCATGGTGTAGTTACATGCTTCAATTTTGGATGTCAATCATGGCTTATTATCTTTGATTTGATCAGTAGATAAGAAAGAAATTCAAATTTAGCTTATCTATGAAGGTATTGGGGTCTGTATATAAATACGGTGGGTTTGGGATTTATAATATTCATTACTGGGTTGAAAAAGAATTCCTTCTCAAGTTAGTTGAGTCGCAGTATGGTCCTGAGGATCTCGTTCCAATTAAATAGAGCACATAAAAATAAATAGAACGTGTACCTCATTTTGAAATGTAGTCTGTATGAATATAGCTCATCCCTAGTGAATGTTTATTGAAGGATCTGTATATGAACCCTACTTGATCATCCACACATTATTTAATAATATGTTCCTTCATCATTCGTCAAATTCTGTGTGCTAGCACGGAGCTCCAATGAATCCTTCGGTGTCGCGATGATCAGCACAATTTGTTCCCTTCGATCTGTTGAATGCATACTTGGAATGGATCTTAGTGAGATACTTTATCTCTCTAGAAGGTGGTAAAAGAGAGAGGTTCTCATCCCTTTTGAATAAAAAAATCAATGAATGTCCTCATCTCTCCTACTTTAATAGTTGGTTGAGAAAACACCATAATAGGGTTCCCTGACCTTCCGAAAAAAAACCAACAAAAACAATTATGGAGAACTAAAATTTTTAATAAATATTATTTATATTTTATCACATACCATTAATATATATTAATATATTATAGGATAAAACTGAGTCATTTATCAACTCACAATTCCCACTAATATTAAACGAACATGGAATATTAAAATAATATTCATTCGTATAATACTTTTCTTATATTCACATCATACCTTGTGAATAACTTTAGTAAATGAATTCAATCGAGTTATTCTATACTTGAATAATGAATTTATTTATTCATCGGTGACCGGTGACTTGGACAAAACTCGAACCTTGTGGTGGGTCCCACCAAGTCCACTGTTATTATTATCCATAATAGGGAGGATTCTTGAATACACTATTATGTGTGAACCTTTAGGACCTTATCTCTATAATATTGAATTTTCTTCACAGACTGACAGTAGGGTCTAGAAACCCATCAAGGATCCTAATGAGATAGAAGATGGTCATACCAAAAACAACCAACCTACGAACATGTACGATGTAATGCAATCTCATTATATTGAGATATATCATAAAGAAGGATGCACAATTGTGTCATATTCCGTTCATTATTTTTTATTTATTTATCTAACTATATGAATTTACCCGTGACTACCTTATCCAAGTACTTATGAAGGCACTAACATCCTGATCAACTAGGCCCAAGATATATTACTTCCTCAACATGGAAGCAACAAATCATATCATGATCATTCAAATAATGCCAAACAAACATTGACACACCCAACATAAGATACCTCACCACAATTTCATTATCATTATTTTTAACATACATCAAAGTATGAGATCAAATGGAACATATTGATAATGATCTAATGTTAATAGACCAATACCCATTTATGTAGATAGGAATGACAAATGACACTTGAAAACATGTGGTGTAAGAACCCAGTTTTCACTCAAGTATGGATCCATTAAATAATCGTCTAATTATTTATTTTGGGGCTAATATGGATTAATAATGAGTTACAAAAGGTCCCATGGGTGTCCGAGGAAATTTTGGATCCCATAACTCATCTTTATGGGGAATCACGCCATGTCACATGGTTAGTGCACAGTTGGAGACATATTTATATAACCGTGTGGAAGGAAATTTTCAGACCAAACCATATCATATGGTTTTTTCATGGTCGTACAACCTAACCATGCATGTTCATCTTCTTCTGAGTTTACCATGCAAGGTTTGTGCATGGTTTGTCAAACCATGCATACAAACTGTGCATGGGATATTTTTCTATGTAAATCATCTTTTTCCCCTTAATGATCTATTAAGAAGAATCTTCTTCCCTAATACATTTTTTAGTTACATTTACCTACATGGATCTCATTTTGGAGCTTTTTTGAAGAAAAAATCTGGGGATTGAAGGATCTCTATCATCCGATATATGTCTGGGCTTCCGTTCATCACGTTGGATGCACAATTGTAAGTACTTGAGTCCATTTAAACCTTTCTCTTTCTCTCTTGCTCTCAACCTAGTTATTGAGGTGTGAGTGTTTTTACTATTTTCATATATCTACTCTAATCTAAGCCAAATAAAGGTCCAATACCAGAGGAGTATAGTCGTAAAAGCCTAATGTGGGTGGTATATAACACACAACTCAAGTTCGTTGATTTTTGAATTTTTGTGTCTGGCCCACCGATTTCATCGGGTGCATTTTATAGAATTTATATGTCATGATTATAATAATTAGAATTGTATGATCATTCTCCTTCCATATATGTGATGTTTTATTATGGTTATTCCCATAACTACTTCCATCACATGTAGAATGATTTTCAAAATTGAGTTTTTAGTGTTTTGGCACTTTTGAGTCATTATTCGGATGTGGTTGAGATTGACAACACTAAAGGTTGGCTTCTTAATCATAAATTCATGTTGTATCATATAATGGGGAATGGAAATCACCATTCCCCTTCCACTTGACCTGCCTACGGTAATTGCATCAATTGATAATTAAATGTGAAATGGAAATTGTCAAGTATACCAAGTATGTGACTTGACCGGATTAATTGTGAATGTTTAATAGTTTGCATGTCCATATAACCCCTTACCACATTAATGGAAGGTATCAGAATGGAAATTAATTACGAATATTCATTAAATGGAAGTAATAATGTTTTCATACTACTTGTCCTTATCACACTAATGAAAGGAAAGGCTTAGACCAAATGGACTAATTGATTAATAATGACTTGATTAAAAGGTTTCATGATACTTGAACGTATCATACTAATAAAAGGCAAGGTGTGAACCAAATGAAATATTACCTGACTTCAATAACAAATAGGTGTGTCCCGACTTGATCCCTCCATGGATTCTTATTGGGGAATGCCTGGAGCACTCGGGAACCCCATTCTGGTTCTAGGATACAGTTTTCTTAGGTTTAGACCCACCTAGATCATAATCCTTGTCTATTATTTGGATGCACAATATAACACCATATGATACCTTCAATATCATTACAGGATTCCTTGGATACACTCCTTAGATCCATTATTGACAAGTAGGTTCCATGGTTAAATCCCATTGGGCCCAGTCATTGCTTAGCCCTGTTTTACCTTGGATAAACTCCTTGACTCAGTAGGCGTCTCATTGTGGAATTCATTAGACTATTCTCCTTGGATTACACTCTTACCCCAAGCCAGACTATAGTTATTCCTGAGTTGGTGGCCCTTGAGGTCTACATTTTCATTGTAATTACTTTGTAACACCATTATTAAATATCATTACAGGTTGCCTTATCACAACATGGAACCTTCTTTAATGTTAACATCAGACTCATTTATAAACTCATAATGCTAAATTAATGGATAAGCACTACGCCAAAATTTGTATTGAGCAGTGGTTTAAACCGCCGTAAAATCATTCTACGATGGTTTTGGAAAACTGCCGCTAAATCATGCATCGGGAAATATTTAACGTCGGTTTTTTAGTGGCAGTTTAAACCATCGCTAAATCATTTTATTTTTTTATTTTTTTTATTTTTTAATTAGCGGCGGTTTAAACAGTCGTTAAACCATTTTTAATTTTTTTCGATTTTTTTTTATTTTTTTAATATTTTCAATTTTTTTCTTTATTTTTTATATTAGTAATTTATTTATTTATTTATTTATTTATTTATTATTTATTTATTTATTATTTATTTATTATTTATTTATTATTTATTTATTTATTTATTTATTTATTTATTTTCGTATTTTATTTTTTTATTTTATTTTTTTATTATTTTATTTTATTTTTTTATTTATCTATTTATTTATTTATTTATTTATCTATTTATTATTATTATTATTACCATGCACATGCTCATCCATCTCCATGTATAAGACTATGTCCATGCACATGCCCATGCACATGCCCATGCCATATATATAAATTCTGTGTTGGATGAGATTTCAACCTCTTACATCTGGCTTATTCTCCAAAGACTTTATCACTCCAGCAGGCTCTTAATGTAGTCAATAAATTAAATTTAATATACTTATACGCGCGTGCGCGTGCACACACACACACATATATTAATTGGAAAAACAAGTAATACATAACAAATAGATACAAACTAAATAATTATTAATCAATAATTAATAATTAATAATTAATCATATATAATATATAATATATAATATATAATATATAATATATAACATATAATATATAACATAAAATATATAATACATAATACATAATACATAATACATAATACATAATACATAATACATAATATCTAATATCTAATATCTAATATATAATATATAATGTATTATATATATTATATAATATATTATATATATTATGTATTATGTATTATATAATAGATAATAGATAATAGATAATATATAATAGATAATAAATAATAGATAATATAAAATATATAGTACATAATATATATAAGTAATGTATAAATAATAAATTAATTTAAAAATAACTTAATATATAAGCAATAAATAAAAATTAATAATAAATTAATAAATAATAGATAAATCAATAAATCAATAAATAAATCATAAATCATAAATCATAAATCATAAATCATAAATCATAAATAAAAAATTAAAAATAATAAATAATAAATAATAAATAATAAATAATTAACAATTAATAATTAATAATAACTAATAATTAATAATTGATAATTAAGAATTAATAATTACTAATTTAGAATTTATATTTAAAAATTTCTAAATAATTTGTAAATAATTAATCAATTATGAATAAATAAATAATAAATAATTAATAAATATTGAATAATGAATAAGTAAATAATAAATGAATAACCAACTAATAATAAATTAATATTTTGTAAATTAAAAATAAATTAATAAATAATAAATAATAAATAATAAATAATATAATATGTATTAAATATTATCTATTATATTATGTATTATATAATAGATAATATATAATACATAATATATAATATATAATATATAATATATAATATATAATATATAATATATAATATATAATATATAATATATAATATATAATTTATAATATATAATATATAATATATATAACATATAATATATAACATAATATATATATATATAAGTAATGTATAAATACTAAATTTATTAAAAAATAATTTACATTCTAATAAATTAATAATAAATTAATAATAAATTAATAAATAATAGATAAATAAATAAATAATTAATAATTAATAATTAATAATAACTAATAACTAATAACTAATAATTAATAATTGATCATTGAGAGTTGATAATTTATAATTTATAATTTGTATTTAAAGATTTAAAAATAATTTATAAATAATTAATAAATTATTAATAAATAATTAATAAATATTGCATAATGAATAAATAAATAAATGAATAATAAATGAATAATTAACTAACAATAAATTAATATTTAGTAAATTAAAATAAATTAAAAATAAATCAAATAATAGTAAATAGTAAATAGTAAATAATAAATAAGATAGAATAAATAATAAATAAATACATAATAAATACATATATACCTAAATAAATAGATAGATAATTAATAATTAATTAATAATTAATAATTAATAATAACTAATAATTTATAATTTATAATTATAAAATGAATAATTCTTAATTAATAATTAATATTATATTTTAATATTTAATATTCAATATTCAATATTTAATATTTAATAAATAATTAATATTTAATTAATAAATTGTCAATAAATAATCAATAATAAATAAATAAATACATAAATAAATAGATTAATAAATGATTAATAATTAATAATTAATAATTAATAATAACTAATAATAACTAATTGATAATTTTAAAAATATTAATTATTAATTTATAATTAATGTTTTAATTTTAATATTTAATATGCAATATACAATATTTAATATTTAATAAATAATTTATAATTAATTAATAATTAATGCATTAATAATAAATAATTGACCAATAATTAATAAATAATAATTAATTGATAAATGAATAATAAACTTATAATAATTGAATAATAACTAATAACTAATTATTAATAATTTATTATTAATAAATAATATTTGTTTAAATAATAATTAATAATTAATTAATAAATAATGAATAATGAATAAATAAATAAATAATGAATAAATAAATAAATAATAAATAATAAACTAATAATTAATAATTAATTAATTAGTAAATTAATAAATAATGTGTACATAATAACTAAATAATAAATAAATAAATAATATTTATGTAAATAAAAAAAAACAATTAAATAAATAAATCATAAAACGTAAAGAACCTCTGAAAACCCTACAAACACTGAAATGGTCATAAAATGTGATCTGATACTCATTTTTCAATGCCACAACTATTCAAATCGAAGATCATGAAATGCACTTCGATATTATATGTGGTACAGGCTGAACGGACACTTGGATCGAAAGTTATAACAGTTTGAATTTTATGAAATCAGTGTCTCCAACTAAAACCTCTGATTCAGAGGCCTTATGGGCCTTTATGGTGAAATAAAAAGGGGTAAATTACTCATAAAGATATTACCAGACCAAAGTGTTGTAGAGATCATCGCAGGCTTCGATTTGATATGCGGTAGATCCCAAACGGACACCCGGATTAAAAGTTATGGTCGTTTGAACTTCGAGTTTGATTTTCGACTTTTGAATTTTGAATATATTTTTTTCCTTTGATTATCACGTGATTTAAATCTCACTTGGTTTTTTATCATTTGATAAACTTCGATTTGACTGGTTGTGGAGCTGATATAGACCCTTGGATCAGAAGTTATGGTCATTTGATGCTGATGCTTGTTCTTCTACTTATTTAAGATTTTATTTCCATTTAAAAAAATTAATAACTAATAATTATAAATATTAATTAATTTACACATTATAAATATATAAAATTATAAATAATAAACTATATTTGATTGTAAATAATAAAATAATAATAAATAATAATAAATAAATGATTTTTCTAATTTTTTTTAAAAAAATCTTAAATTTTTTTAAAAAAATATTAAATTTTGCAGCTGTTTTCAAATAACCGCTGCTATTTCACTGCGGTTTATAAAAAAACAGCGTTATAAAATTAAATTATTTTTAGAAAATATTTTTAAAAAAATTTAAAAATATTTTTTTTTAAAAAAATAGCGGCGGTTTTTTCACGGCTATTCTAAAAATCACCGCTAATTTTTTGTTCGAAAAAAATTTAGCATCGGTTTTTAAAACCGCTGCGAAAAAACTACTGGTAAAACATTGTTTTCTTGTAGTGTAGTAGCATTCAGATGCCCGTCAAGGGATAAAGAAGATACTTGGGTATTTATTTACATTGTGCTCCTTTACTTTATATATGAATGTTTGCACACTGTTACATTTACTCTACGTGGGCATGTTATATACACCGTTGGGGGTGTCCCACTGAGATTTTTCTCACAACCTCTTCAGGCTTCTTTCGGTACCTGGAGTAGATTACATGAATACTAGTATTGACAAATGGAAACATATGGCTTCAAACACATGATTGCTAGCTAATTTTGAGGGTGCTTGATTGCAGAAGATGGATCAAGAGCTTGGGATGCTAGGGATAGCCTTTGTTTTCCTTTACAATTTGTGAAACATGTTATTCCAGCTATCTTCTATCCATGTTTTAAATTTTTTAGTGACATGACATATCATCATTAGTTATTTAATGTTATTCCAGTTATTTTAGTTGTTGGTTCTATTATCTCTATTATCCAATATGCCTTCTATTTACTTTTATTTCATCCTCTATTTAGCATATTTTTATATTCATCTACTATGCTTCACTTTGTTAATGAGGGAATAGTCTCTCTATGGAAAAACTCTAGGCCCTCACTGCAAGTTAGCAGCCTCTGGCGTTTACGGAGATGCACTTGAGGCCATGTGGCCCACTGGGCTCGGGGCACCCATTAAGTGGAATTCAGGACCAGGAAACCACAAAGTGGTATCAGAGGTGTTTCCTTTCTTTATTTACTATTTGGAGACAATAAATTGGATATTAGGAATGCACTAGGAACTTTGTCATAACATTTTCTAAGTCGTCACAAACCCATGTACGGGGAAAAGGTTGAGTTGCCTAAATTTTAATTGTTTTTTTTGTTTTTCCAAATACAGTTGGAATTATTTCACTGTTATTTCATATAAATTTTGTTTGGTGTTGTTGAATATTACTCTTTTTGATGACTTTCTTTCATCCTTATCCCGGTGATATGATAGAAAGGATTATTATTGCATAAATCATTATAGGCACCTATAATTCGCATGTCATGCATATTTCTATTCCATGTATGTGCATTTTGACGGTTTTCATTGCTTGATATTCCTATGATTGTTGGGTGATGATGTGATTGTTAGATTGTGCTTGTATTACTCTTGGTTGCGATTGAGAGAATACCGTGACATGTTAGGTTTGTATTAAAATAGTTTTTTTGAATATATCTTGTTGTATTGATATTTTACAAACTCAAAGTAATGAATAGTGTTAAAATTGATAATAGATTTATTTTAAAATAAATAATATTTTATTAAGTGATATAAAATTAATAAAAATTTTACATTAGAAAAAATTATTTTTATGAGTTTAAATATTTCATAAATGAACCAATTATTGGTCTTTGTTCATTTCTGGTAACGATATTAACCACCAATGAGTAAAAATCAATGTTGTTACAGTAAGAGGTAAAGGGATTAAAAAAGGGTTAGAACCAAAAGATAAGGGTAAGAATGCATCCTAAATATGTATAAATATTAATTTGTGATATTATTTTGGAATTATAATAATATTATATTCCAAAATATTTATTTTTAATCCATTTTGAAATTCAAAATAATTTATATTAACTTAATATTTTGAGAGTTTCTAAAAGTGTCCCCTTCCTCAATTACAAAAGGGCACTCCTTCAGTCACTTATCTACACAAATTTAATCCATCTATCTTGATACAAACTAAACCATTTCTATATTAAAAATCTTTATTTAATTTATTGAGGTTCTGGTCCTTCTAAAAGACCAACCCTTAGTCCCTTAAAATAAGATATAAAGGAAGTCCGTCGAAGAAGAGGTAATAGTCTTTTCCAACTCTTGCAAGTTTATTTCTTCTTATACATTATATTAAGCTGTTTTTTACATGGTAAATTAATAAATACAATATAACATATATTTTTAGTTGTTTTTGTTATTATTTTACAACCATATTTATCTTTTTATCCATCATATGAAAAACAAAATCTCCGCATGTGTGTACGTATGGCTTACCATCTCCATGTCGTGCTATAATTTGTTCAGCACATTACTTGAATAAGTACAATGATTGTAATAATATATATATATATTATAATTTCTCATGATAATTATTATTGAAAAATTAATAAACAATCCACTTCCTTACCCTTTCACCATTAATGGAATGACACCATCGCTCGTGCTTACGTAGAACCTACCGTCTCCATGACACGATGTGATTCATTTTCCATGTTCACCAATCATGAATGATTATAAAAATAAAAATAATAAATAAATAAGATATCTAAGATCTTAATATAGTTATTTAGATTTCATAACTATATATTATAAGGAAGAACATATATTTACACGACAAAACAAGAATAGGAAAATTAAGTTGTCAACACCCAAAACAAGTGTAATAACAAAATATTACTAACAAAAATGTGATAAGATGATATATAAGGATCATATATGATATCAAAAATATGAATATGGATTGGATATAAATTAACAACATTATTTAAAACAATATATAGGAGGTTAAACCATGTTCAACTTATAGAAAGTGAAAGGCAAGAGATTTTCATATCACTTTTATTTCTATAGGACACATGCCTTATTCACCGCTTATTTCTTTTTAGTGGTGTATATACCGATCCTTTAATATAATATCATTAATATCCCTATATTTATGGTATTTAAAAGTTTCATTTGATTATATGGGGCATAAAATTAACTTATTACAGTTTGGTATGGGTTTGTTTCACAATTTCATCATTATTCAATATTGTTTATATTTAAGACTCTACTAAGGAGTATTTCCTTTCCATTACTGTATTTTCTATGATACACTCAATTTTTTTAATATTATAAAATGATTGTTTAAATTAATTTTTAACGCTTCTTTACTTTTTACAAAATTATTTAAAAATAATATTCTAGTTGTCTTCCAAAACAAGGTACATTATGACTTTCCTAACAAAAGTGTAAAAGGAATTTTTTTTGATCTTATAAAGCATGAAAAAATTCACCTTTTTCATGACACGTTAATGATATAAAGTTTATTTTTCAATTTTTAACAGTTCTTTTCAAATAAAACTCTTTCTTTATTATGTGAAAAGTTTTTTTGTTTTTAAAATTATTTACAAAGTAAAAGGGACATTGAATCCTGAAATATTCTTGTAATGTTTTTTAAGTATTACAGAAACACCTTTTTTTTTGTTTTATGTTGAGTATGTGCTTTAATGATAGCATTGATAAATTTTCTTTGGATGGTTTATGATTACTTTGATTGGTGAAATAATTATAAATTTTTATCTTTTACTCAATACAATTATTTATTATTAAGTCATATTATTTATGAATTATATCAATTATTTGATATAGGAGGAATGCTTTGTACATAAAAGAAATGAGTTAGGACCAGTTAATGAAAAACTATCAATGTATCAATAGTATTTGAATAAAAATCTATTGTCCAAACCAAATTGGTTTGTACCCAATAGATTGAAACTGTATTTTGAGAGATATTAAAAGTAAAGATAAATTTGTCCAAACCAATTCAGTTTGTACCCAGTAGTTTCAAAGATTCTTTTCAAAGGTATTAATAGAAATGATATCATTTTATTGGGAAACGTGACATAAAATAATTATGAATTTCATTCATTAAGATTTTAGTTATTATTATCCATGATATTTACACTATTATATTAACTCTCAATGAGTTTCATTCTCATTTTATTAACTAAATGGCATGTGTGTTTAATTATTTACCTTTACATGTTTATTATGTTTATTTCTTCATGATATATTCCAATATAATTTACTATTACTAATCATTTGATCTAACCATTAATTTTTGTTACTCGAGGAATACATGATGAGTTCTATGATTGTTATGAAAGAATATACTAAAGGAAAATTATGTTATTCTCATAAAACAATTTGTTTTAATTTATTTTTTAAAATTTAATATAGGAATCATGTATATATATAGTTTACTAAGAAAACAAACTATTTTGTCCTTTGGTATGTGATTCCATGTATCTATGAAAATGTAATAAAGTAACCACCAAATATGGGATACTAGGGTTGGGCTCTTTATACATAGTATCAGAGGATGTTTTGTAAAAACATTGGGATATTGATTAAGTAAAAAATTTATTAGTGAACGAAATACTATGATTGAATTAATAAATATATACAAATAAACTAATATAATGATTTAGATATTCGTTATACCTAAATTTTCAATTTATGTTAAGTGTGTCACCAGTTTATAGATTATATATTTTATTTCATAATGTTTTGATATAATCTAGTGTATGCCATTTTTTAGAAATGGATCCTAGTGAAATTTATGACAACCTTATCAATGCACATAATACATATAGGTATTTCCCTCTTCATAATGATAGCAATGTAGGAGTTGGAGTTCCGGTTGGAGCTAGAGCTGGATTTGGATCTATGAGAATTTTAACTATATTGGGAAAACTAAATTTGTTTATAAGAAATAGCCTTCACCATATGGAATATCCTGATTCTCCATAAGTTTTTGTAACAATGTTATATCTATTTAGAAATAAAAAACCTCCAAAATTCAATGGGACTATGAATCCTTTTCTACATGATTAATGGATATGTTTTTAGAGGATATATTTATCACTTTGGGAAGTAATGAAAGGAAGAATGTTTTCATGGATACTAATCATCTCTCAAGGGATGAAGATCATTGGGGGACATTGATTCAAAACACGATGTAAGAATAAGAAATAGAAATTTTTTAATTGATGGATTTTAAGTAATTTTCTTTGAAAAATATTTTCCTTGAGAACAAAGAGCGGATATGGAGAGACAGTTTTTTATTCTAAGACAAACAGAATGGAAAAATGTTTCTTTGTATGAATATACCTTTAAAATAATTTCCTAGTTTTTCTCAGACTATCTAAATAATCCAATGAGTAATATTGACCATTTCTTTGATGTGATTAAACCAATTATTTAAAGGGAACTATTTACCCAAAAAACATTCATCATATGGGGATATAATATCATGTTCTATCGAGAAAAAATAATAATTCTTAATGTTCTATGGATTTTAAGGTAAAAAATATAATAATATAACATAATATAAAAAACATACAACTTGAATAAAATAAATATGGAATTTTCCACATGTGATAACTGTGGAATGAAACCCCTTGGTACTTTCGTGAAGAGAATAAGAGTTGGCTAAAAATGTGGAGAAAATGGTCACTATGATCGTGATCTCAAATAAAGGCACAAAGATTTTAATTTACAATACATAAAATGTAAAGGAATGAGGCACAATGTAAATGAAATTACCAGTAGTCAAGGACATATATCTCAGAAGAAGCAAAGGTATCAAGGTCAATCTTATGTTGTCACTATAATCAAAGTTGAAAGATTAATTTCCTTTTGTCTGGATTCAAGAGTTATTTTGTAATCATATTTTATCCATGATATTTTGGTTATAATAATACTGATATATATAATTATTGTACTATACTTATTATTTTTTATGGATTTGAGGGAATATGTTGAATAGTACCGATGACTATGAATATTGATTCAGTGGAAAGTTGATCTTTTGGAAAACATATCATTGAGGGAATATAACCCTTAATATATGCTTATTGTTGAGATAATAATAAAAAAGATATGTTAATGGGATATTATTAGTGACTATGAAAGTGTTTAGTGATTTTATGGTTTATTTTATATTTACTGGGTACACTACATGTCTGGATTTAGTAAATATACCTGATATTTTATTATTAGATGAATTTATGTTTTCTTTAAGGTTTAAAGGTGATCAAGGTATTCATATATTTTGTCTATGAAAAAAAGATTCATTATTTGGGGGAGGGGTATATGATATTGAGTTTGTTTATGAAATTTAGTGACCTTCTTTATAACATTTTGGTCTTTGAATCTGGACAAACATTTTTTGGATGAGTCTAAAGATTAACTACCTATGAAATAGATTAAGATGAGATTTTGAAATTATTGTTTGAGGTAAAAGTATGAGATGTGATAACCATATGATTTTGGTAAATATTTAATGGATGATGCAATTAAATATTTTTTTTTGATAAATATGATTCTGGAATAAAAAATCAGCTTCAATATCCATCTCTAAATGTAATAAATGGTGTGTAGACAGATAAAAACACAACCAAAGGATGATATTATGCTTATGATATGGAAAAAAATAAAGTAATTTTATTTTATTAAGTGATTTATCAAGATAATAAAATAAATCATCAACCCTAGGAAGAATATTTTATAACAAAAACATTATCCATCTTCTTTTCTTTCTGAGAAATCAACGTCCTTTTAACCGATCATAGATGTATGTTTTTGTGATGGTTAACTTTTTAATGATTTTGTTTCCTTTCACTATCCATCATAAATTTGTAGTTATATTTGTCTTTTATTCCTATAAATTAATTTCACAATAATTTTATCCTAATTAAAATTATAATTTTGTGGTGACCTACTCATTTCCATTTCCCTCTTTTTAAGAGTATTTTTTATTAACCATTTTTTGGATATCGGTTTTCCACAAAGTAATTTTCAAGTATCAACATTTGATTTCAAAGTGAAATTTAAAATTTCTAAGATTAAATTTTTTGAAGGAGGGTATAATGCAACACTTCAAAAGTTTATGATATGTCACTTTTAAAATTTAATCTCTTCGATGGATTACGTTGCACACAAAACCCACTTAAATGAACAGTGAAATACTATTATGTGGTCAATATAACCTATCCATTAAATCAGAGAGAATGAATAATATTAACCACATTATGAAATCTATATATTATATACTAAATAAAAAGTTTTTTAATTTATTCAATATATTTTATAGTCATAAGAAAATAATGAAACCTATTCTATACATATAAACCTATATTTTTCTAAAGGGAGTTTTGTCACATTTTAATGGAACAATACATTTAAAAATAAATTTTGAAATTTTTATAAATTATATTTTAAAAATTAAACATCATTTTTAAACATCAATTGGTTGAACATCCTTGTCACGCAATATCATGTTTTTGAAAGGTAAGGGAGTGAACCTGGAAATTAAATGTAAAATGAAATGAAAGATATACTTGAGCACTTACTGATACCTGACCATCTAAGTGTGTATTTAGGGTAGTATGCCTTAGGTAGTGAGATTTCTTACATTCAAATTATGCTAGGGTATTTATCTTTATATTTAATCTTATTCTGAGGTGTGTTCTTAGCATTTGTAGACCAATGCTTCCACTAATTCCTCATATCATATGCCATGAGGGTGGCATCAACCATGCTCTAGACATGGTCGGACATGAGCTACCAGTATTACCTCCATGAGTGAAACTTGAGGAACTACCTACTATACCTAATTTGGCTACTAACTCCCAAGTTCGTGATAATTTACTTCATCTGATGCAGTCCATGAATGGTTCTCTATAGATTTCACCTACGATGGTTGATCTGAATTGTGAATTCCCAGAGTAGAATCATCATACATTCTTAGGGGGTGGTGGTCCATAAGCTTTTGAGTCATGCCTTGAAGAAACCTTGTATATCTCTGAGAATCTGGAGATGCCTCCAGACTGAAGGGTCAAGCCTACCACATTGATGCTTCAGGATTCAGAAAATCATTGCTAGTAAGTGGGTTTCTAGGCCGGTCATCATCAGGGTGTGTTATGGTTTGATTTTCAAACTGCCTTCTATGATTAGTTATTTCCACATAAACTGAGATCTCAAAGATATAGAGAGTTCATGCATCTCAATATGAGATCTATGTCAGTTATAGAATATTCATCATGTATCACAGATTTGTAGCACTTTACATCGCTTTTAGTTGTTGATGATCATTCGTGTTCTAGGATCTTTGAGAATGGGATCCAGTATTCCATACATACTAAGGTGAACATATTTCACATGCCTAACTCTTATAATATTTTCAATATGTATCTTATCACTAAGTGTAAATTGAGGGATGACAATAGTATTGGGTATAGAGGATCATTTCCACGTCAGGCCAGTAGTTCTTACGGTGGCAGGAAACTTTCTCTCAAGGTCTCTCGTGAGGGTTGTGACAACTAGAGTACATGTTTCGATAGCTCCTTGGTGTTTCATTAGTGTGGATGGTGGGGTAATTATAAGCCTTAGTGTGATAGAGACATGATGGAGTTATGGTCTTGCGTTCATATGGGGAATCGTCATCATTTCTACAAGATCTTTACACTAACCTCTAGTGGAAAAGAATATGTGTCAGCTTCACCTTTTGGAGTATGATATTTTACACCACATCAGGAGAGGTGTTTTAATAGCACCGATAGTTTTGGAAGAGTAGGAGGTTGTGTCCATGAAAGCCAGAACACTGATCACTAATAGTACCAGCATAGCAGTTTTGATCATGGTAGTCCATCTTTTGCACAAGGTTATGGATCAGGCTAGTTTCATGCACTACAGACAATGCCTAAGGATTAGGCTATGGTACCTTCTACAGTACGTGGTACTATTCATTTGGAATCTATTATAGTAGATACTTTATTTGATAGAGGTTCTTCAAGCTCTTTTATCTTTGTATCTATTGTGGAACGTCTCAGACTAGAGATACATTATTACTATGGTGTAATGAACCGAGATATGTCATTGGGGGTAAGAAAAGAGTGAACATACTAGTTAAGGGACAATACCCTTGAGCTAAGTAGTTACCCTTTCTTATAAAACCTCTTTTTTTTGAGATTACAGGCTTCAATGTCATTCTTGGGATGGATTGGTTGGTTTAGTATCATGCTTTTATAGACTGCTATCATTATAGGGTGTTGTTAACATCACTCGTGGTTAGTAGTTTTCTACATAAGGCTGAGTGGGATGTCTAGGATAGTAGATATAGGATAGATAATCTTGGTCTAGGTGGAGCGACCACCCATATTGTAAATCTCATCATGGATAATCAAGGTTGACGACCAAATTATTTCCCTCCATTTGTGGATTATCTCAGGGATGTCTTTCCTAAAAAAATTTATAGCATACCTTCTGAGAGATAGTTAGAGTTTATTATCGAGATTGTTTGAGGAGCATCTCCATTGCTCATTACTCTATATAATATGGCACCAAAAGGGCTTCAAGATCTCAAGCATTAGATAGATGATTTAGATGCCAAATGTTTTATATGGCCTGGTACATCCTCTTGGGGTTCACCCATGCTTTTATCCAAGAAGGTGTATGAAACCATACTTCTATATAATGATTAAAAATGGTTGTACTAGCTTACAGTCAAGAACTGTTACCCACTTACTTTAATAGATGATCCATTTGACCAACTCTAATGAGAAAAGTCCTTCTCTAAGATCAAACTGAGATTGGGGTATCATCAGGTACGAGTCAGTCCATTTGACACACCTCATATAGCTTTTCATATCATGTATGGTCTGTATGAGTACATTGTTATATATTTTGGTCTTAAGAACACACCCTCCATTTTCTTGGCTCTAATGAATAGGGTGTTCAACCCCTATTTGTACTCTTTTTTCATGGTCTCTATGGATGAAATCTTGGTATATTATCACACTCGTAGAGATCATGAAAAACATTTTGAGATCCTTTTGAGTACACTGAGAGAGCATTAGACATTTCCCATTCTTCCTAAGTGCCACTTCAGGATCAAAAAATATCATTTCTTGGGTCATATAATATCATAATCATGAGTATTTATTGACCCTAAAAGGTTAGTGTGGTGTTTTCCTAGGATTTTTCTATGAATGTGTTTGCATTAAGAAGTTTCTTTGGGATAGCTTAATATTATTGGCAATTCGTATGTAACTTTTTCATCCTTTATCCACCTCTTAATGGTCTTACAATGAAGGGTTTCAAGTTCATATGGTAAGAAGAATGTGATAAATCTATTCCAGAGCCGAAAGGGAGGCTTGTATTGACACCAATTTTGACTCTTCTAGAGCCAGGTATAGGTTATATAATATTTTATGGTGCATCAGGCATCAGCCTAGGAGTACTTCTAATGTAGGAAGAAAATTTTATTTCATACGGATCTCGGTAGTTGAGACTTCATGAAGGAAATTACCCAACGAAAGAACTTGATCTAATAGTAGTTTTCCATTTCCTAATTTGTTTTATATACTATCAATTAGGTGAGAAATTTGTGGTGTACACCAACCATAATAGCCTCAAATATGTCTTTTCTCTACATGACTTGAACCTCATGTAGCAGAGATGGGTTCAATATCTAAAATCCTTTGATTTTGATCTTCCCATATGCCTGGAGAGGGAAATGTGGTTGCAGATGCATTGAGTTAGAAAACTCAAGAACTAGGTGTATGGGAAGCTAGTGATGAATAGAAGTTAATGACCTTATTTTTTGAGCTGCACCTAGAGTTTCATGACAATAATGAGTAGACTTACTTTAGGCCATGACAATTACATCTACCATATTTTACAAGATTAAGAGTAGATAGTTTTCAGATCCTAATGTATTTTTACTATGTGAGAGTAAATCAAGATATAACCCACCTCCAGATTGTTCTGTAGACAGAGACAACATCCTACTTCTACGTGGACATATCTTGGTTCCTATAGATATGAGAGAAACTTTTATGTGTGAGTCCCACACTTCTTATTGGGTAGGTCATATCGGCATCTTGAAGATGTATTGAGTCATTTGATGCCTATATTGGTGGCCTGGAAGAATATGTCAGATAGTAGGATTTATCACTAGGTTTTCCACCTGTCATCAGGTGAAGGTAGAGCACTAGAGACCCGCAGGCTTGTTAAAACTGATCCTAGTCCTGTAATTGGAATGGGAAGACGTTTTAATGGATTTCATAGTTATATTACCAGGGTCTTCTAGAGGTATCAATGATATTTTGGTATTCATTGAGAGATGAATGAAATTATCTCACTTCATTCCAATTTGGAAGACATTCTCAGTTGATGGTCTGGGAAGAATGTATGTTTGTGAGATCATACTACTCCATAGGTTCCCCCTTAATATCATTTCAGATAGTGATTCTTATTTCACAGCAAAGTTCTATAGGGGATTTTACAAGGATATGGGAACACCGTTTCTTCTAAGCACAAATTTTCTCCATCAGATCAATGGATAATCAGAACGGACAATACAGGTTCTGGAGGATATGCTCCGACCATGTGTCATTATTTTTAGCGGTTCTTGGAAAAATCATATCCCTCTCAATGATTTTACCTATAATAATATATTTTAGTCAACAATTCATATGGATCCTTTTTATACCTTATATGGTAGATCATGGAATTCACCCCTATACTAGCTAGAGGTAGCTAAGGTAGCCCTACTAGGTCCATGTCTCATTTCGGAGACTTTTGAGGAGGTTCAGATGATAAAAAATTATATGATTATTGTATAGTATAGACAAAAATCATATGTTGATATCCATCGATGACCTATTGAGTTCAAGTTTGGGGATCATATTTTCCATCAGGTATCGCCCAAGCTAGGGTATTGACTGTTACAAAAGCAGGTAAAGTAGTCACCTAATTATGTATGGTCATTTGATAATCTAGAGAGGGTTGTTCTGGTAGCCTATCAGTTTCTACTACCTCAGAGGTACCATTCCATGCACGATATCATCCAAATCTCACAGCTTCTCTAGTATCATATTGATCAATCTCATACCTTGGATCCCATGAAAGTTGATTTAGATTCTGATGTTACCTTTGAGGAGTATCCAGTACGCATCATCAACCAAAGCATAAAGGTTCTCCATGGACAATATATCTCTCTAGTATGTGTTCATTTAAAACATGGCTATGTTAAGGATGATACATGGGATAGGGAAGCCTACATACATGCTCAGTGGCTAGAATTGTTCTCAAATAGTGTTTCTACAACCTTGGAAGGTGAACTCAGGGATAAGTTATTTTGAGGGGGGGAAGACTATAAGAACCTGATTCTCACTCTGGTATGGACCCTTTCCATTTTGTTCGAATGCTTTATTTTGGACTGAATATTGATGCTTAATCGGTTATATAAGGCCTCAAGGGTTTCTGGGGAAATTCTAGAGCCCAAAAACCATCTTTTTGTGGATTCTGACCATGTCACATGGTTGGCCCACAGTTTTCCTAACCGTGTAGATGTGAATTTTTGGACAAAATTATTTCACACGTTTTGCACATGGTTGTTTATACTAAATGTGCAAGTTCCCCTTCTACCTAGGTAATCGTGCATAGTTTTCTCATGGGTTTTCAAACCATGTACAAACTATTTTTCTGGGTAAATTGTCCAGTTTTCCATTAATAATCTATTAAGCCACCATTTCTTCCCTAATATGTTTTATAGTGGGATATACCTTTATAACTCTAAATTTGGAGATTTTTTAAGGTCAAATCCAGGGATTGATGGATCTATATCATCCAGGATCTGTTCTATCTTCATTTCATCAGGTTGGATGCACAATGGTATGTACTCGAGTCTGTTTAAACCTTTTCCCTTCTCTCTTGATCTTGACCTAGTTATTGAGGAGTGAGTGTTTTTCCTATTCTCATAGATATACTCTAATCCAAGCCAAATAAAGGGCCAATAATAGAGTAGGTGAGTTGTACAATCCTATGGTGGGTGGTCTATAACTCATCCCTCATGTTCACAAATTTTGTAATTGTTGTTTGAGGCCCATCGATTTCATCTAGTGCCATTTATAGAATTTATATGGCATGCTTACAATAATTAGAAACATGTGATTATGATATTTATTTATATGTGATTATTTGTTAGTGGTTATGCCCACAACTACGTCCATCCCATGTAGGATGATTTTCCATAATTGAGTTTTTAGTGTTTTAACACTTTTGAGCCATTTTCCGGATGTGCTCGAGCCTGACCACACTAATGGTAGGATTCTTCACCATAAATTATTGTCATATCATGTAATAGGGAATGGAAAGTACCATTTCACTTCTACTTGACCCTCATATGGTAAGCTCATCAATTAATAATTAATTGTGAAATGGAAATTGGAAAGTATAACAAGTATAAGTCTTGACTGGATTAATTATGAATGATTAAAAGGTTTCATGTTCATATAACCCCTTATAAAATTAATGGAATGTATAGGAATGTACATTAATTATTTAATATTCTTTAAATCAAATTATTAATGGTTTCGTGCTATTTTTTCTTATCACACTAATGAATGTCAAGTCATGGACTAAATGGACATGTTGATTATTTATGAAATTATTAAAAGGTTTCATGCTACATGAACTTATTAGACTAATGAAAGGCAAGGATTGAACCCAATTAAATATTACATGACTTTAATACTAAATAGTAGTGTACTCAATCATGATCGCCTTGGATTATTATCGAGGAATGCCTTGAGCACTTGTGAACCCCATTCTAATTCAAGGATACAACTAGCTTAGGTTGTCCCCCACCTAGATCTTGATCCATGTCTATTCATAGGATGCCCAATATGAAATTGTAGGATACCTTCAATATCATTACATGATTACTTGGATACACTCCTTGGATCCAACATTGAAAAGTAGGTTCCATAGTTAAAGCCCATCAGGTTGTGTCATTGCTTAGCTCAGTTTTACCTTGGATGAACTCCTTGGACTTGGTAGGTGTCTCGTTGGGGAATGAATTAGACTATTCTCCTTGGATTACACTATTACCTCATGCCATGATATAGTTATTACTGATTTGGAAACCCTTGAGTTCTAATATTCCTTATCTAATACATTCTAACATCATTATTAAATGTCATTATAGGTTTACTTGTCATAACATGGAACAATTTCTAATGTTAACATATGACTCATTTGTAAATAGTTAATATTAAACTAATGGACTAGTTATATTTAGATTCTATCTGAGGGATGAAGCAGGTACTTGGGTATTTAGTTAAATTGTTCTTATTTACTTTATATGTGCATGTTTTTACACTGTTACTTCTCCATTACAAGGGTTGGAAGTTATAGACACCATTGGTGGTGGCCCCCTGAGATTTATCTCACACCATATCTTGGTGTTTTTTGGTACCTGATGTAGATTAAATGAATGTAGGTATTGAAAAAGGTAATTATATAGCTTTGAAAACTTGATTTCTTGCTGTTTATAATAGATCTAGACCTTAAGATGCATGTGATGGTATTTGATTTCCTTTATACTTTGTGAAACATTTTATGTATTCCATCTTGTATCCATGTTTTCTACTTTTCTAGTGACATGAAATATCATAATCAGTTGTTAAATGTTAATCCCAGTTTTTCGTTATTGTTATTATTCTCTATTTTTTCCACTATGTCTTCCATTTAATTGTATTGATTCCTCTTTTCACCTTATGTTTATATTCATCTATTGCAAAACACATTGTTAAGGAGGGAATCTTCTCCCTACTAAAACAACCTACACCCTCACTTCTAGTTGGTAGCATCTAGAATTTGGGGAGATGCAATTGAGGCCATGTCCCCCCCCCCCTCGGGCTCAGGGCACTAATTAAGTGGCATCCGGGTCTGAGATTTCACATGTGTTTTTAATATTAGTAGGTGTGTCATCATGATATCAAATACTAGAGATCATCAAGTTTGAACCTAATGAGAATAATTCTTAATGCTTTTGAGCCCCTAGTACCTGATAGTCAGAAAAATTTTGTGTCTTGTTAGTATGATGTATCTAGACCATAAAAAATTTATTTAAGATTAATGTTATAGTATCTTGAGGTTCTCATTATATCCTAGGATCTACTATAACCTTTTTATATGAAACATAATCTATGGAAATTACCATTTAAATAGTAGATACAGAATTTTATATGCTATAATGGAAGGAGTATATCATGCATATCTCTTAAGACCAATAGGGGCCTATATACCCTGAGAGGGGGGGTGAATCAGGGTATGGATATTATTTTTCAAAGTCCTTCCTTCCCCACTGGGTCTTGACCTCTTTATTACAAGGGTCACTTTTTTTGAAATTGTGTGTTTATTATGATTACTTCTTTTCTTCTTTGTCTGATGATGATGATTTAAATGCAATGCAGAGAAGTAAGTAGGCAGACACAGAGTTTTTTACTTGGTTCACCCTCACTGGGCTACGTCCAAGGAGCATACGCCGACAAGTTGTCGGTCGTACCAAATTCCACTATTCTTCACTAGATGTGGATACAAAGGTTCGAGATAGATTACTTCTATTCCCAGGCTCACTGTCGTTACAATGTTTAGGGTCATCTCACTACTTCCCCAAGGGTCACTCCCTGTTTCTCTCTCTCTCTGGCTCACTGCCGGTGGAGAGGATCACCTTCTTTCTCTTCCTTTGCTCACTGCTCTTAGAAGGAATCCACTCATGGTTTATAGACCTGTAGGTCTCTTCATTTTCATGAAAGAATGCATCTTCCTATTTATGTAGACGCTCTTTTAAAGTACAACATTCACCCGTAGATGAATATCTTTTTTGCACCGAAGGTATCAGGTAAACTTCCAGCTGCCACACAGCCCGAAAAACAATACTGGAAATAAACCTTACTTGGAACGCAAGTCAATCTCGGCATGCAAGTATCGGCGCACAAGTCACCACGGGCGTGCAAGTCTTCCTCAGACACTTGTGTGACACAAGCTTCCCCAACTCCAAACTTGCACGACTCTCTTCCTTTTATGCCCAAACCAATATTGGTGTGAAACTCCACACTGGCACGCAGCTTCAAACACTGGCGCGCAACAATCACCCCTAGCGCGCAAGTCGCACCTGTGCGACCACACACACCACATGCGCAACCACCACACCTGCGTGACAGGAGCTCTGATTTCTTATAGTGTTGAACTCCGGTTAAGAATGAAGAGGGGTGGTCCAGTATTTATAGGAAAATTGAACACCCTACACGACGGCGCGCATGTCACATGCGCAACCCAGTCTCGGCGCGCAAGTCTTTTGTCCTTTTAGACACTTGCGCAACCAACTCCCAAACTTGCGCGAACCTATTTCCTTAGCCATATTTTGATCTTCTGATCTTGAAAAAAAATATGGTGCTCAAGTTTCCTATACTCCAAGTCCTCGATGCGCAAGTCCCTTTGCCAAAAACACTTCTCTTCATTTGTCGATTTTCAGGCCCAAAAATTTGGCAAACACTGGAAAACGGCGCCACCTTGTATCTGTTCTTTTTGTACCGCCTCCAGATCATCCATTCCTTTTGTCGACATTCTTGAATCAAACATGGATCATTGACCTTAGCTCTTGAAATCGACTTTTCATCACGATATCCCCTTTGTCAACAAATTTGTATGTCATTGTTTTGCTTTGTCAACAATCACCACTCAGATGCCCACTTTGTCAACAAACACAATCACCTCAAAAATACTTCAATGATTCCTTGATGGATTTTTTCCCAACAATATCCCACTTTGGTTTTGTTGACAACTCTTTTATGGAAAGATACATCGTTACTTCATCATCCACCATTCGCCTTTTGCGATTTTGATAGCGATCAAGGATTTACTCAATACATACTCTAAGACCACATGAGAAATTATCAGCGTGAGAAACAAGAGTAAATGAAAATTTCATCAATGGATCACTTCATCTCTGACATCCACTGTTGAATCCAAACTGATACCAATTTATACTAAACTGATACCAATTGTTGAAGGACTTGTTAGAAGACCAATTTTGGTTGGAAATATTTTTACCACATTCAAACACTACTCTTCTGCTTTTATCACGATCCTCAGCTGTCGTGATATTTATTCTTTGATCGATCACTTCTAGCATCGTCAGATTTTATACACTCCCCCTTTCTGTTCACAGCTTCATCCCTTGTCAGCTTCAAAACCTCTTTAGCCCTATTTACTGTGTTGTCCAAGCTAAGCTCTGGCTAAGCATGTTCAACTAGCTTCAACTCCCCCTATCTGGCTGCTCCACTTGTCAGCTTCTCCCTGTATCAACCATGATGTATCAAATTGCCACAATGTCTCCTCCTTGAACAATCACTATTTTCTCCCCCTTTGTCAACGAACCCAAAGGTCACGCCTTTGCAGTCTGTAACAGAGTTGAGAGCACATATCAGTACATTAGGGAAAAACACACCATACCTCGGGGAGAGGGGGGGTCCACATCCACACTATTTCAAGTGCGGGGAATCGACTGAACTCCTAGAGCTTGTCGATGCCTCTAAAAATCTTCCTTGGGTAAGGCCTTTGTGAGAATTTCTGCAACCTGTAGCTCTGTAGGCACATACTCCAACTTCAAAATTCCCTGCTCAACCTTCTCCTTGATAAAATGATACTTAATCTCAATGTGATTTTTCCGTGAATGATGGAAGGGATTTTTGCTAAGATTTATAGCACTTGAGTTGTCGCACTGGATTCCAATCGGAGACTTCACTTCAACTCCCATATCATCAAGCTACTGCTTCATCCACAATAACTGTGTGCATGCTTGAGTGGATGCAGTATACTCAGCTTCTATGGTGCTCAACGAAATGCAATCTTGCTTCTTGCTTAGCCAAGAAATACACAATCCACCAAGATAGAATGCACCACCTGACATTGATTTTCTATCATCTGCTGAACCGGCCCAGTCTGTATCCGTATATCCTAATAACTCTATCTGAGATTTTTTAGTATATGTAAAGCTGAAATCCACTGTGACCTGGATATATCGAAGTATTCTTTTCACTGCAAGCATGTGGCTTTCCTTGGAATTACTCTGATATCTCGATGCTTGGCATGTGTCAAAAACAATATCAGGCCTTGTTGCGGTTAAGTACAACAGACATCCAATGATTTGCCTGTATTATGTGATATTAACTGCCATGCCATCCTTATATTTTGATAATTTCATCCGGGTAGCAACCAGAGTCTTCATCTCCTTGGAATTTTCCATTCCAAACCTTCTCAGGACCTCCTTGGCATATTTAGATTGAGAAATGAATGTCCCATTCCTTCCTTGTGTCACCTGTAGACCAAGGAAAAACGTTAGCTCTCCAATCATTGACATTTCAAACTCATTTTTCATGAATTCGGAAAACTGTCTGCACTGAGCTTCATCTGATCCACCAAATAATATGTCATCGACATAAACCAACACCATCATCCTTTGATTACTGTCATTACTGAAATAGAGATTGTAATCAACTCCTCCACGCTGAAAACCAATCTTCTTCAAGTACTGATCAAGCCTTGAGTACCATGCTCTTGGTGCTTGTTCCAGCCCATACAATGCCTTCTTCAGCCTGAAAACTTTGTTCTCATCCTCATGAATGAGAAAACCATCTGGATGCTCAATGTACACCACTTCTTCCAGAACCCCATTCAAGAATGTAGATTTGACATCCATCTGAAACACTTTGAACATTCTTTGCACTGCTATGGCCAAAAATAATCTGATTGTCTCCAGCCTTGCAACCGGTGCAAATGTCTCATCTACATCTATTCCCTCGATCTGGGAGTATGCTGTTCACACCATTTGTACTTTGTTTCGAATCAATGTGCCATCTTCGTTCATCTAATTGTGAAAGATTCATTCAGTCCCATTGACATTTTTATCTTCTAACCTCGAAACAATCTCCCATGTCAAATTATTTTCTGAATCGGCATCAATCAATTATGCTCCCACTTTATTTCTTTCTTCCTCAACACATTCATCAGGAATTTGCTCACTGATTAATTTTTCGGTGGCTTCATTTATTTCACCCGAAAACTTGTCACTGTGTAATTATTCAATGATGTCATTTATTTTAACTTCTTCTCTCAGATTTTTGTTGACATGACTTTTATTTTCCCTCGTAGCTTCTTGGTATCCTGAAAGCAGTCAGCTGATACCACATTGTTAGATCAAAAAAGATAAGAATGAGATGCATGATTATTGCTTCTTCTCCCTTTGTTTCATTCTTCCCTCAATAGGCAACACCCGAGCTGAGTCATCCAATTATTTCTTTCATGGCTCTGCATCTGATTTTGTTATTAAATGTTCCCCCTATGTTATGCAACATTTCCTGGGGTTAGGACCATAAAAATTATTCTTCTCTTGCACCATCTATTCTCATTTTCCACCTGCATCATTTATACCAGTCTGGCACTCAGCAATGAGCCATTAACAAAATCTCTAAGCCTACTTAGTTGGAACTTGATGTAGGAAACAAGAGATAAATTTAATAACACAATCACTTCCTATTGTTCTTTGATGCTCCCTTTCATCTTCAACTCTGGTACCTGATTTGAGTCAATTGAAACTCTGAAGCATATCACTACTAAACTTTGCATCTTTAGATCCACTTCCCCTTGGATCGTATCTCCCTAAAACCTAAAATACTTGAATCACCAGTCAATAACATTTATATACATAGGGAGAGGGGACTCTTTTGGAATCCTGAAGATGAGGATTGTGGTTGATCCTGATGGGTCAACCCTTTGATTATTTCTTGGAGTGCATCACACTCCTTTCTTGCTTCTTCTAGCTGCCTAGCCAACTTCAACTGCTTTGGCCATATGACTAAGCATTCATTACCTACATGCTGATTCTTTTTCTGGTATGAAGATTTTGCAAGCCTGTCCTTTCCCGCAATTTGGGGTTTAAACCCACTAGTATACATTTCAGTCTTTGATGTTCTACCAAAATTCCATTTTCTTTGATTATTTCTATGAACATGAATCTCTTTTCTTTCCATATTCCCTTTCTTCTTCCACCATTGTAGGGATTTTCCTTTTTCTTCCAGTCTTCTCTGTGGCACATGACTCGTGAATTTTTCAATGCATTCTTTGTTTATCTGTCGTTTATCATATTTATGAGTCATCACCCTATTTTTCATTGGTGGTGGGTCCTCCATTGAACGTTCATTCTTCTTTATCACAACTGGAGTAGTTCTCCCCTTAATCTTTCAGGTTTGTTCACATTCTCTCCTTGAGAGCTGATGTGAGTATGACAGAGGAGGTGACTGATACACCTTTCATTCAGCTCCATGTGATTCCCCTGAGGCTCTAACCCTATTCTCAAACTTACCACTTTGTCTCTCCGTGTAGAATTTCACATTATGCATCACTGGGGTTGAGAATGTCATTTCGAGTCCACTTTCCTTTCTTGCTTTCTTCTTGCTGCAATGTCTTGGCAAATGCCCATAATTAGAACATATAAAACATTTTCCATCAAAGGAATACCTCATTTCATCATTTCCCTGTCGAGATGTTGATGCATTTTGAGTTCTTTCTCTGACATTGAGCTTCTGAGCTTTCAAAAACATACTCATTATGTGTCCTTTTATTCCACAGTAATAACATCTGATAAATGCTTTCCCCTGAAAGACTCTTCGCTCTGATTTCTTATGACGCTTCTTCTTATTCTCAAATTTATCAAAGTTTCTTTTTTCACAGCCTGAGATGTATTTCAGAGCCTCTGAACAGAAGCTAGATGTGTAGCCATGAATCCCGCAAAAGTAGCACATATCATCATTTCCTTTTGATATAGATATATTAGGCCTATATCTAGCACCTAGATGTTTTTCTCCGCTTCTGGAACTATTCACAACCCTCTTTCTATCATGCACGGAAGGGGATTCATTAAACCCAATACCAGTTTTTCCCAAACTGTATGGTCTTTGAGCTGAGAAAATTTGTCCCTGCCTCTTTTTAGAAATAGAAAATTTTCTTTTCATTTCATCATCACCTGCCGAGGGATAATCAAATAGCAAGTGCAGGGCATCCTTCATTTTAGGCTTTCCTCTAGCATCAGATTTCTCCACATCCTTCTTTATTGATTCTAGTTCTTCATCCAACTTTTGAATTTTCATATCCCTTGATTCAAGTTGGGAATTGAGTTCTTTTCTGAGATTCTTTCCACAACTCATCTCATCTTCCAGTTCACAATTCATCTTATCAACCATGTCATTTTTCTCCTTTACCTTCAATTTTTCTTGAGCAATAGAATTAGAACAACATGCATTCTATTGTTGTATCCTTTGATTCTTCTGAACTTTTGTAGACAACTGTGTTGCTAGATCATCATTTCTAGCTTTAAGATTCTGAACTTCATCTGACTGTTGATTCTCTTCATAATCAACATCCTTTTGTTTTCCTTCATTTTAGCCACCTTTTGAAGTTATTCACCTTGAGAATCATTCTTTTACTTTATCTTAGTAGCTACATCAATAAGGCTTTGATTCAAACTTCTTATCTTGTTGATCTCAGTTTCTAGTGATTGGATTCGAATATCTTTAGACTTAATTTCATCGGTGTTTCCAACGTCACTTGGAATATCAGGTTCTTCGATGCACTTGACATGATCTTTCACTTTTCTGTTCAAGCCATCGATCTCCATTTTCTGTTCATCAATCTTAAGATTATACTCACCAACTGATTTTGAGTTCTCTGGTGCTGATAACATGAGTTTCTCAATTTTATCCATCAACTCAAACTTCTCCTCTTCCTACTGCTGCATATATAGTTTGGCATCGCGAACAACTTTGTTAGCTTTCTTGGTTTTGGCTCTCTAAAAACCTTTCTCTTCAATAGCAGATTCTAACTCAGCTTTCATATCTATTCTTCCTTCAATTCTTTCTTCTTCATCATCACTTGTTTCAATATCTCTTTGAAGTTCATGTACCTCACTCATTCCTGCATTATGCTGGAGTGAATCAATCTTTTCCCTATCAAATTAATCCAGACCTTCCTTCATTAAGCTATTTGATTTTTTTAATTTAATCACACTTTTTCCATACACACTTCCACATTGATGGATACCACCTGACTTCTGGTTCTTCTTTGATGCTTTTCCCTTTTTCATGGCACACCGAGATAAGAGAAGACTGGTTCTTTGACCACATAGATCGACTATACCAATTCGAAGCAAACAAATCTGATAACAATGACCTGCCTTTGATACCAATTGTTAGGACCAATAGGGGCCTATATACCCTGAGAGGGGGGTGAATCAGGGTATGGATATTCTTTTTCAAAGTCCTTCCTGCCCCACTAGATCTTGACCTCTTTATTACAAGGGTCACTTTATTTGCAATTGTGTGTTTATTATGATTACTTCTTTTCTTCTTTATCTGATGATGATGATTTAAATTCAATGTAGAGAAGTAAGTAGGCAGACATATAGATTTTTACTTGGTTCACCCTCACTGGGCTACGTCCAAGGAGCATACGCCGAAAAGTTGTCGGTCGTACCAAATTCCACTAGTCTTCACTAGATGTGGATACAAAGGTTCGGGATAGATCACTTCTATTCTCAGGCTCACTACCTTTACAATGTTTAGGGTCAGCTCACTGCTTCCCCAAGGGTCACTCCCTGTTTCTCTCTCTCTGGCTCACTGCCAGTGTAGAGGATCACCTTCTTTCTCTTCCTTTGCTCACTCCTCTTGGAAGGAATCCACTCACAGTTTATAGACATGTAGGTCTCTTCATTTGCATGAAAGAATGCATCTTTCTCTTTATGTAGATGCTCTTTTGAAGTGCAACATTCACCCATAGATGAATATATTTTTGCACTGAAGGTATCAGGCAAACATCCAGCTTCCACGCAGCCCGAAAAACACTGTTGGAAATAAACCTTACTTGGAACGCAAGTCAATCTCGACGAGAAAGTATCGGAATGCAGGTCACAACGGGCGCGCAAGTCTCCCTTAGACACTTGCGTGACACAAGCTTCCCCAACTCCAAACTTGCGTGGCTCTCTTCATTTTACGCCCAAACCAATATTGGCATGCAACTCCACACTGGCGCGCAGCTTCAAACACTGGCGCGCAACAATCACCCCTGGCGCGCAAGTCCCACCTTCGCGACCACACACAACACTTGCGCGACCACCACACCTATGCGATGGGAGCTCTGATTTATCAAAGTGTTGAACTCTGGTTAAGAATGAAGAGGGGTGGCCCAGTATTTATAGGCAAATTGACAACCCTACGTGACGACTCACAAGTCACTTGTGCAACCCAGTCTCGGCGCGCAAGTCTTCTGTCCTTTTAGACACTTGCGCGACCAACTCCCAAACTTGCGCAAACCTATTTCTTTAGCCATATTTTGATCTTCTAATATTGAAAAAGATATGGCGTGCATGTTTCCTATACTCCAAGTCCTCGATGCGCAAGTACCTTTTCCAAATACACTTTTCTTCATTTGTTGATTTCCAGGCCCAAAAATTTGGAAAATACAAGAAAACGGCGCCACCTTTTATCTGTTCTTTTTGTACCGCCTCCAGATCATCCATTCCTTTTGTCGACATTCTTGAATAAAACATGGATCATTGACCTCAGCTCTTGAACTCGACATTCTATCGTGATATCCCCTTTGTCAACAAATTTGTATGTCATTGTTTTGTTTTGTCAACAATCACCACTCAGATGTCCACTTTGTCAACAAACACAATCACCTCAAAAATGATTCAATGATGCCTTGAGGGGTTTTTTCCCAATAATATCTCACTGTATACATTAAATGGTAATCAAAAAAATTTTAGTTGCGTCTAGGGAACCCACAATTACAAAAGTATCGAGCTCATATATAGGTTCATCAATATTTGAGACATTGAAGATGATGAGTTTATTTAAACTCACATGGAATGAGAGATCATTTTTCCAAGAACTTGATATGAAGGTAAATATTTTTTATGTATCACTAAATGAAGTATGAAAAGTGTGTCACTTATCCACTTCCCATATAAAAGTTTATATCATCTATATTTTTTTATAAAAAGTGATTACATGATAATTGACTAGTTGTGACATGATATAAGAGTTTTGACACCCACATCACACCACTCACATTCCTCACACAGGCCATGCCATGCACTTGCATGGTCCTGTGGGCACCCCTATGCATTTCTTGCAGATCGTCATGTGTGCTACTTGTGGGTAATATGAAAGCCCAAAACTGATTCTTCCACATATGGATGGCCATATTGACCCACCTCGCATGTGGTCGACCCCTCTCCCCATAGGTGGTCGAGGTGGGTCCTTTGTTTGAAAAGGGATAGTGATTTCTTTGAATAAATCACACTAGAAAATTCTTAGATTATATTCTATGTATAGAAAGTAATATCAATCCATTCACCATCGAATTATATACCACTTAAATACCTTCACATAACAAAAAAACAACATGAAAAATAATATTTTTCATGGTCTTAATTAATTACTTCTCTTCTTCAGCATGGTTTAAAAATTATGTCCCCATTGACACAAGTCTTGGAATATATGGTCAGTTCATCAATCATCAGATTTAACATCTAGAATCTTTCCCGCATGACACCCAATGCTATCAAGTGAGTCAATAAAAATTATTCAAGAAACTCCACTTCATTCATCGAAAAATATTTTCTTATCGACAAAGGGAATTTTATAAAAATAACATCCAATTCCATTAAATGAATCCATAACAATTCTCCAAGCATCACCACTTCATAAAAACTCACTAAAAACCTATTCAATCAATATATCACAATCCTTGTTACAATATAAACCTCATTAAAATCAACCAAAACAAACAACCACGTGGAGGTAAAATGCTTATACAATTGTCATGTGGCATGTATTGTCTCCTATCATTTGATGTTTTTATTCAGCCTCCCCCGCAACCAAAACTTGTGACCTCTGGAATAATTTCCCATCAAGGAGGATTATGATTACCACTGGTCCAATGCTTCAGGTTACTAGTAATTATCCTCGGTGGGATATTATGTTAGAGGCCTTGAGTTTGAGTTATAGGGGAGGTGAATAAAAACACTAGATGGTGGGGGACAGTACCTGCCATTTGGAAAGTGGAGAGGTTTTTTCCTTCCAATTAGTACTTAGACATGGAAGATTGTGGTTTATATTAGTGAGCCACCATTTTATACCAAATAGGATTCACCAACAACTCATAGTACCACTGATTTAGTTAGAGGGGATCTATTATTAAGGAGAATAAAAATGTTACATGCCTCAGTGATCTCATTACACTATCATCCATGTAACAACTATTCCATACATATATAAATATTCCCATAAATCTTAATATTAGATTCCATAATCATGGATAAAACAATACTAAAAAATGTGATAATTTTGGATCCATTTGTTGGAAATAATTTCAAGAGGTGAAAATTTCATTTTGTACTTTTGACACTCAATGTTGTGTATGTGATCTCAAATACAATGTCCCTACTTTTGAAGATGTTATGCTTAAAGTTTCTAGTAAAATAAAATAATGAGATAATGATAATATCATGTGTTAAAGACATAGACTCAACACATTAGGCAATTAATACTTCTATATATATCAATATATTCCAATCATAAAAGTGACATGAGATGAATTTGAACAAAAGTACATCATTTGGGATGTACAAGAAAAAAATTCATAGTAAGAATGTTTATTTTATACAAAATGGTTGATAACATATCTATCATTGAGAAATTATATTAAATATAATGAATCTTACAACACCTAAAGAAAAACAAGATGAACATTTATAATTTCATCATTTTCAATTCATCGTCAATAAACTCACACCTTATTGGAAGAATGTTAAACAATCTTTAAAACATAAAAATGATGATATATCCCTTAATGGGTATCTCAAATACTTATAAATAAATGTGGAATATAGAAACATTGGGTGGAAAACATACATAAGGTTGATAATTCCAAGGCCCTCATGGTGGAGGGAGTGGTTCCATCATTGTCCTTAATGGGAAAAACAACCAAGCCATCCTTCAAAAATAAAGCTGAAAATCAATAAGAAGAAAGGGGAATTAGAAATACTTCAAATGGGACTTCTATATCTGTAAGAAGAAATAGGAAAACTAAAATACTCATAAGGATCAATTTTTGGCCATGATAATTCAAGATAATGTGCTTGTGGATATATCTTCTAGGTGGATTTATTATAAAACTACATGACATGTGTGAAAAAAAATCACTCTCTAAGAGGATGAAATAAAATCCAATATGGGAGGTCACTCTAAATGGGGAATTCTAAAATCATGAACATATAAGAGAATTTTGTGGTTGATCTCAAGTTTACCTCAAGAATTATAATCACATTAAATGATATCATTTATACGCCTCAATTTTTACAATCTTATTTAGAGGAATATTGATTAAAAAATAATGGTTTTAAACTTATATTTGAGGTAGATTAGTTTATTCTATTTAAGGGTGATATATTTATTAGTAAGGGTTACTTATATAATAGATTATTGAAATTTATTTCAAATTTATTTCCACATACTTTATATATTATTTTGATTTATAGAATAATTGATTAGGTAACAAAAATTGTAAGAAAAATAATATGTCAAAATTAGAATTATTACCTATCTTGGATAGGAATGATATTAAATATGGGACTTTCATACAAAAAAAATTATTTAGAAACTATTTCCAACTAATAAACTAAAACAATGGTTTGAATTATTACATAGTGACATATGTTATTTTCATGATACACCCACCATTAGTAATAAAATGTATTGACCTATTAACCTAAGAAAGTCCAAAATAGACGAATCTGTCTCAAATAATAAAGTATCTCAAGAATGAATGGTTGAGGTGCTTCATAACATGAAATGAACATAGATACCCAATAAATATGGACATGATTTCGATATGTACTTGTTATAATTAAATTGTGATTGTATAGTTACTCAAAATCCTAATGTTTCTATATATTGAGTTTGTACCCAAAAAATGTTCAAAGAACCTCTACCCTATTTTGATACACCACATTGTAAGGAATACATAAATGATTAAATGGAAACTATAACTGATAATAATACTTCTATATGAGTCGATATTCATCAAGGATCAAAACAGATTGTTTGTAAGTGGGTATTTATAAGAAAATGAAAATTCGACAATACCATTGAAAAAAATAAAGCTAGTTTTGTAGCCAAGGGACTTAATTGATAGAAAATTTATTTTTTGTATTATTTATCTATGGGTTTACATGCCCATAAAAACAAGGACATATCACAATGGTCTAAAGTGGTGAATTCCAAGGGAATCTCCTTCCACAAAGTTATTACATTCCTGAGGAAGGGAACCCAAACTAGAATACACGATCAACTGAGCCTCTAGACTACTTCCCTGAGATAGGGCATCTTCGGTGAAGTTGGTCTCCCTTGGAACATTTTGAATCAAGAAACCACGACTAAGATCTAAAGAAAAACTTTGAAAATGGTAAATCAAGTGCCAAGGTGGCTCCACCTGTCCATTTAAAGCACGTACTAGAATGTTTGATCAGACTCCACCTCTGAAAAAATCATCACAAGACTCTTGAAAACCATGATACCGATGTGTAATGCTTTCACTTCCGTGCCCAATGAACTCCCCGGACCATAAAATCTGCTGAATTAAAATAGCTCCAACCCATTCACATCACACAAAAGACCACCCCCATGCATCTATCCATTAATAAAATATCCATCCAAATTAAGCTTATAACCACACAGTGATGTTTTCCATTTGACCCAGCAACCAAGGGCACTGGTCCGAACCACCGACCTATTAAAGAACCTGCAAATATTTTGACAGTGTTGTCTTCCTTTTACCAGTGAACCCAATTCATGGAGCAGTGCCTTCATTCTCACATGAATAATGGAAACTGAAGTTCACACCTCTATCCTCTCCTTATTCCTTTCCTCGCATACTTTCTTGATGATATAAATGACAGTGGCACCACCGATCTTGGCTTCTATCTCTTGAATTTCAAAACCCAAAAACCAACTACCTATAATGTCCGGCATGGAAGTTCATGTTGTGTTGAGACGTCCCCAATTTCCTATCTCAGACCACAAGCTGTTGTCCCATCCACTCTTAATAAACAGAATATAGGTTGACTCCGAATATGGATTATTACAACGGTAGAAACAGTATTCCATATAAATCCTATTTTTTGAATATTATCCTCTATTAGTATAGCTTGATTCACCAACCGAATTATCACTCCACTAGTTAATATCCCCTTTCCCCACCACCCAACGTGTATCTTCCTGAAGTATCTCCATATGGTATAGGATATTTTCTTTCAAAACTAAAATGTTTCCTCCAGTCCCACTCCTTTTGATTTTTTCCACATTTGGCTCTGATAACATTGGACCAAAGCGATTCTCCAACAATAAACTCCCATGCGAGACGGGCATGCATGGCCTGCATTGTGGTCGAAACATCTCTAAGACCGACTCCTCCCTCCTCAATTGGTTTCTCCAGACTACTCTAGGATTCCCAATGAGACCTTCCTATAGAATTGGAATCCCGTAGATATATTTTCATAATCTTCTCCATTATATAGATAACTTCTCTAGGAGGAGTTATAATGGATAGGACACACATCAGAATCAACGAAAGAACATTGTTGATCAGACAAACACGGCCACCAAAGGAGAGGAACCTGCTCTTCCAACTAAGAATCCTCCTAACCATTCTTTTGATGAGTTGATCAAAGAAGATCTTTTTAACATGACCATAAGAAAAAAGAGTCCCTAGGTTAATCATTGTAAACTATTTTCGCTGAAATCCCAAAATCTCCTGAATGTACAGAGCCCTCCTTCTTGATCACTTATTTGAAATATAAATGTTGATCTTTCTAACATTGATCCATTGGCCACTTAGACTATGATAAACTATCATAATTTCCATAAAACTACGAGTAGATGATCTATTTCCATTCATGAAAATGAGAATATCATCAGAAAACATAAGATGAAAGAAGGAACCACCTGAATCTTGGGAGAGGTAAGGATGGATCCTCCATTCCCCTATGCCTCTATGAAAATTCCATGAAAGAGCCTCATGGGCGATGATGAAAATAATGGGTGACAATGGATCCCCCTGCCTCACTCCCCAAACACTTTAGAAAAAACTCAAACCTTTATCCATAAGAGATATGGTGAGCCAGAGTGAAGAATAAAAGCAGAAGTAGAGGTCACGAACCCATTCACGAAATCCAAGATTCCTCCCGACCAGAATAATAAAGTTCCAATTATGTTTGTCATAAGCTTTATCCATGTCCTCCTAAATGATAAGGTTAGTCCCAATCACCATTTTTTTCACATCTTCAACCAATTTCTTGGCAATAACAATTTCCCCTTCAATACCTCTACCTTTGATGAAGTTGTGTTTCTCCTGTAAGATAACCTTCGAAATCACCTTGTTCAGTATCCTTGTGAGCAATCATGTCATGATCTTTTAGGAGACATTACAGAAACAAATGGGCCTAAAGTGATCGTTGGAGGAAGGTTCTTTGATTTATGGTAGAAGAATCACTCTAGAAGAGCAGGTACTCTTGTTAATGGCTCCACCCTAAAATTAGTCATGAATAGCCTCAGTCACCCGAGTCCCAAAAAAGTCCCATGCCACCAAAAAGAAAATTCATAGAAAACTGTCCGGGCCTGGAACACTGTCTAGGGACATCTTGTGGATAGTGTCCCAAACATCATCACCAGCCGGGATATCCATAAGAGAGTCATTATCCACAACTTCAATCCTGCTAGGAATACAACTAATGAAAGACTCATGATCCTCCATAGAGACACCATCCCTATCATTCCTCTAATTAACGCCTGAAATCAACAGCTTGAAGTTCTCTAAGAGCAAATTTCCTGGAACATTAACATTAGAGGTGTATGAACCATCTTGGGCATGAAATTTAAGTGTGGATGGATCTTCCAGAGAAAAATGCAGCAACTGACGTCAGGTTCAACTCCGTCAAACCAAATTCCAAAGACGCCGTGGAGGATACCACGGGTTGCAACCGTAACATCTTGGGCATCGCATTATCCTATGAAAAAAAGCTTCCCACTTGGACCCCCTCAGTAAAGGTGTTACTCTTTTCCATTGCGTGTCCAAAAGAATTCGAAATTTCAAAAAGTGCCTTTAGACCATTGAATTTTTTCACCTCCACCGAGGAAGACGACAGACCATCCCGGGAAGACGACGCCGCACCGGCGACTCCCTGTAAGGTCATCTTACACTAGAAACAACCTCATCCTCGGAGGAAGAAGTATCCTCACGAACAATTTTGTGATTTTTTTATTCACATTTTATTTTTGTTAATTAAATGCATAATTTAATTTGGCCGTTTGAGTTTTTGTTTCATAGTTACACCTGGAACCGCTTAGCCTTTTCCACCGACCATGTCTGCCAAGATAGGCAGGCTTGCGAGTAATTTTTTTATGGGTTTTGCGAAAAAAATCGGAAAATAGGATTAGGGTTGTGGTATTTTTAAAAATGGGTATGGGATGCGTGAACGATGTTCACGCATCCCAGTCCCCACTGAAGAAGCGTGAACTGTGTTCATGCATCTTCCCTAGAGGAGGGATGCGTCAACGCGGTTCATGCATCTCACAGAGAGCTCAAATGCTCCTCAATATTTATAACTATTAATTATAAACTACTAAACTTAAAGAAAAAATTAAGAAATATTAATAAATATCAATTAAATAATAGAAAATATTGAAATAATGTTAATAATTATTAATAAATATTCATGAATAATAGTTATTCATTAAATAATTATTAATAGAATGACTTGTGTATTCTCTAACATATATTGAGAAAGATATAATCTTAGCATCTTTCACTCACTCACATCATCTCGACATGATGTAGTTATACATCTATTTCTATAAAGATCCTCATATGGTTCCATTTGTATTCTAAAGTGGAAACTGTTATTATATATGAATTCCACTAATAAATGTTGTCGATAACAATATCCCTTGAAATGGATCAAGAAATATATTAGCTGATCTACAAGCCTATGAATGATCCTTTTAGACTTACTATTAGTTTAAGTGTGGTTAGTAGTTCAAATCTCATTTTTGTATCCAATGCTTGTTAAATAATTCCCAAAAACATCATAGAGATCCTTGGGTCTCTATTAGATATAATATATATATTTAATCCATGTAAACGTACCTCTTTATTTATATATTGGTTTGTTGATTGAGTGTGAAATACTCTCAAAAAATAATGAAGTAAGAAATAATTGTAAGTTGATCAACTATAAACTGAATGAAATTATTTATAATGTAGGTCTTTATAAGACCTATGATGAATTTGATGGTGATGTTTTATATTTTAATGGGTAATAGTTTAATCATCCTCTTTTACCTCTTTTATTCGTCCTTTACTTACTGTAAAACTATGTTTTGAGATGCATACTCAATAATCTCACTCTTTGGATTGCCCACCAGTAGAAATTGTTTCCTTTTATAAAGTCTGAATATGTATCTTCTCAAAATTGGCCAGATGAACTTCTAATTCATATTGTAGTTATTCTGATCTTCAATCATAATCATCTACTCTTGACAAATATCCATTATCATTCAAATTATTTTCATGCAATTTAATTTTTGTAAACAAATAATCGTGTTCCATGATATTCTAGGATTTTACATCTAATTTTAAATCGTTGAGATCAATAATATTTTTCAAGATTTCTTCAAGTTAACTCATATTTTCACCCAGAATCTATTTGATTTTGAAATAATTAATATTTATTTTTTAATTTAATCCTATTATTTATTATACATACACATATATATATATATTGGTAGATAATTTTATAATAGTAAGACACTTATTAAAAAAGAATAGAAGTCTAAAATTGATAATAGTAAGACACATACAAAATGTATCATAAATCAAATGTCAACCTAATCTACACCTCTGGCGTGGATGCTCTTCTATCCCACAGCCAGGTGTATACTGGATGCGTCCGTGCCGTGTCTGTCTATGTCTGTGCTCTGGCGTACATTGCGCATCGTCATCGACAACCACCTCCTCATCCTCCTGTGTGACAGGCGGTGGATGCACAGTCTCACCGCATGTACCATGGCCAACATCTAAGGATAGTGGAAGGTAGATGGAATTGTCACCAACATAGGAAGTTGATGGCTGATCTACTACGGATGACTGTAATAAAACATCGAACTCAATCCAGTCATCGTCTGTAAGTACATGTGGCTGTGCCTGAGAAGCTGGAGGAGCATCTGACTGATCATGCTAAACACCCTCCTCCAGTAGAACAATATCATGTGGCTGAGCAAGTTGGGAATCCTCCTCCTCTGGAACAACAACATCCATAATAGGGTCTTCACCCCCAGGTACATATATGTGAGGCTCAGCAGGCTCCGTGGCCTCCGCAGCAGGTGGTGGATCAAAGAAAATGCCATGATAAATCTCGTCCATCGACGGTAGCATCTGTCGCACAAGGGTGTGAAAATATGTTGGGTCAAAGGCAGCTCTATCCACTGGATTAGACATATGAAGTAGATAAAAAATACAAGCATCATGTGAAAACAAATTCCGTTGTTAACTAATATGAATAAAAAAATTGTTGAACAGTGAAAGGAAAAATGCGTACCATGTCATGAAAACTCCGTCTGTGCCATGTCAGAAATCTGACTGGGGACCTAATGTACCTGACTGTATAATCCATCTGACCCATCAAATGAAAACGTATTATCCCTGCCCCTCGCAACTGGGACTCCCGTCGTCTATCCCATAACGCAACATATCTGGCATGGTATCTCCTCCAATCAAAATCCCTCTTCCCTGACATCTTCAGGGAATGAAATGAATCCAACTGACTGGGTGGGTCAGGAACTGTCTGAAGGAATCCAAATTGCCTCATAACCCTATCTGTCTGATGCAACTCGACTATATGAAAATGAATCAGTGGAACCATGCAGGAGCCGATAGCAAGCATCACTGTACAGTATGGGGGCAGACTATGAAGGATATCATCTGTATATGGAATCCATGTAATCTGAAAGAAAAAATGAATAATCAATTAATAAATGAATAGATGTATAGTAAAGAGTAAATATTTAACAATATAAATAATAATCACTTACATCGTCTGGTCGAATGTTGTTCAACATAAGTATGTAGGCGTGAACATCATGTCTGGGAGTATCTGAATGTCGATGCGCCTGACTCCACCTGTAGATAACATTTTTATTTTTACATTTCATAAAATAATCTTATACAATTAAGTTAGATATTAGAAGGAATTAATAACATACCAACGTCCACATGGAGCCTCTGCTACAATATCTACGGGTAATGGCGCACGAGCATGTGGAGCTAAACTAGGGATACGCTCCCATACCCACATCTGCAGAAGAACCATGCATCCTGTGATCTGCATCTTATCGATGGGACCTGCGCTGCATAAGGCCCTATAGGTATATGCTAGGCAGGCAGACCCCCAGCTATACAAGCCTGCCTGGTCCAAATCCTAAAAAAAAGATAAATACATGATGTGCACAAAAGTAGTAGAGCGGTCAACAAAAAACATGCCACCAATCAGCCTCAAAATATATGCGCGTGCAAATCACAACACTATGATGTCATCAGAATTATCTGGTAAATGTGTGATGTGCTATTCTATCCATGGAATCCACAATCTACCACCGATCATGGTCCTGCCATCATCCTGGTCCTCTATGCCCAGTTGTCTATGAACAAGCTCTGGAAAATATGATGGAACTCGGCCTATCAAAGCATGTCTGTCGATAGGGAGGCCCAACATAATGGCCACATCCTGTAACGTAATAGTCATCTCCCCCTCACTGAAATGGAAATTATGAGACTCTGGTCTCCATCTCTCTACAAGTGTGGCAATGAGCTGATGATCAAGAAATGTGAAGTCGAACATCGCTACTCCATAGAATCTAGCTCAATAAAGATGGGGGACGATATCGGGAGGCGGTGCAGTATGATGGAAATGGTGATATCTACGTACTCTCAAGGGAGGCACAGGACGTCCCTCTAAAAGAAGCTGCGAAACATGAGTAGACTGAGATGTAAGCAATGGAAAACCTGCCATCTACACACATGATATCATCGTTACTTTTTAATAGTGAATTGAATAAAAATTGTAAAATTTTATTTAAAAAACCACAACAAGCAAAATAGGGTAGAAAATAAAGCAGTAGTGATGAAAAACCTGCATTGAAGATGTGGAAGCATGATATATTCATTTTCGTTTGGTATTTATTTTTTTTAATAGTTTTAGTATCATAAAATTCATTATGATAAAATCCAAAAATGAGACAAACCAAAATTCAAACATCTCAAAAATGGAGCAGGTACATAGACTCGATCATGGATGATGAGATGTGGAACTCTGTCCAGCCACTTGGGGACATCTCTTACGAGTATGTCCTTCTGTGTGACAAATATTGCATCGTATTCTCCCTCCTCATTGTTGAGGCCAATCCATCTCATTTCTAATGCGAGTTGACTTCGGTCCTCCTCGGGGCCTCAACCTGGTAGAATGAAGCCAATAATTTTAAAAATGATAGACATTGAAAAAATCATAAATGAAACCAAAACCAACTTATGAAAACCTAGAAATATCAGGGACGATGGTCGGTTGATCAGCAGGCAATGTGATAGAATGGAAGTCACGAACATGCATCCAAGCAGCACTATAACAGTTAACCAAAGTGCTCATGTGATACACCAAGTCAACATATGGCTCCCATGATATATTTACCAAAGCGCAAGCTACGATAACATGTACACAAGGATATCTCAATGCCTGAAAGTTTCCACAATCATAGTACTTGTTGTCCAACATCACGAAAAACCCTCCACGATTAGAGCATGTACCCTGGTCGTAACACTGTCTTACTTGAAAGCTCCTCTTTTCCCTGTCAAAGGCTATAACATTCCATCTTGAAGCCTTATTCCATATCCGGTCAATATCACTTTGAAAATTCTGATTAAAAAGCATTCAATTTTCCATCCTCTAGTAGGCCTTTTGGGACCGGTTAACAAAGTAATGAACACATCTAAAAAATGTCTCTTGCACTAACCCTGTGATTGGGAGTTTGCGCACACCCTTAAGGACCCCATTTACGCACTCCACTATATTAGTGGTCATATGCCCATATCTCATGCCACCATCGTATGCTAATGACCATTTTTTCTTTGAAATTTGCATCATATATTCATATACCTCCTCATTAACTATTTGGATCTCTTCAAGACGTTGATAAAACCTTTCTTGTTGGGGTTCATATGCTAAAACCATAAGATAATAATATATTAAAATGGATATTAAATTTTGTTTGAAAAAGAATGTTTAGAAAACCATACCCAACTTGAGGATCGCCTTCTTTATGGCCTCATCTCTAAAATGCTTATGCACATTACTTGCAATATATCTAATGCAATAATGGTGATAAGCATTCGGCTCAGTCAAAGTAACCCCATCACTAATCACAACCTCTATAATCGCTCGATTACGATCAGATATCAGACACACACCCTGTTTTTGCATGACATGAACACGTACACATGCCAAGAACCACCACCAACATTAAAAATTTTCTTTATCAACAATAGAAAAAGAAAGTGGCAGAGGAGCGCGATTACCATCATGTGTGGTAGCAATGAGTAGAACACCTGTATACTTTCCAAAAAGGAATGTGCCATCTACCTGAATAAATTGTTTACAATAGGGAAATGCAGCAATGCAGGGTCTGAATGCCCAAAAATCCTATTGAACTTCACCGTTGACCGATCAAATCGATGATTCTAGGATACGTACACAACACTGTCCAAATGATAAACAATCTGATTATTGAGAGACAACAATTCCATAAGTTGTGGCAACATCGCATAAGTCTCATCCCAATCACCATACACTTTTACAATGGCTTTCTGTTTTGCATTCCAAGAATTGTTGTATGATATCTTATAGTTATTCAACTGTTGAATTCTTTCCTGAAAAAGGGCAACAGGAACATCCTGACTTGTTCGTATCATCTCACAAATAGCATTAGATATAAACTTTTCATCAAGAGAAGAGTGATCTTATGCCAAGCTGGGATGCAGACAAGTGTGTGGGCATTCTAATTTGGTTATCTTCCAACATCTATAAAATTTATCAAATATTTCTCTTAATCAAAATTTACATTCTGACCCATATTTTTCACAACAAATGAGATATTTGGTCTTATTTGACTCATCAACCAAAAATGTGAAATGTCGCTCAATGTGGTATTGCTTTATTCCATTTTTCATGACTTGTTTACTTTCGAACTCCTGCCCAACATATGTGGCATTATCATGTGATGCAGGACTATTCCCTATAATTCCAGGGAATTCAGAAGCTGGTGTAATGACATCCCAATCAAAATGTTGTTCACGTGACATTCCTCCAACTAAGGAACTCAAAAATTAAGGCTGATTACCACTAACTGGTGGATGTAGTGGATGTCTATCTCTCAAAGAAACCTCAGAAGGTTCATTCCCAACCACATCATCTCCTGCTGACTCCCCAGATTCTTCTTCCTCAGATAAACTTTCATGCACTGTATCATCACACAAAGGGATGTCATTTACATTTCCTTCAAAATTTTGATCATCTTCCTCATTAAATTCTTCCACAGGAGTCATATGAGGAGGAGGAAATGAATAAGACTACTGTGAAGGACCAGCTTCTACAGAGCTCAAAAAGCATGGTTCTATAGTAATCGATTGCACCACATCAATATCAGAAATGACAAAAAATAATTTCATCAAACCATTAATACACTGTTTCTTGAATAACTGAGAAGCCTCCATCCAATCCTCATCATCGACTATAGGGTACTCTCTGTGCCACAAATGCCCAGGATATTAAAGATGTCAGTATCTAATTGAAGTGATTGCTTGTCCAGCCCTCAGTTTTAGCCAACTATGAATCTTATTACGAACTGCATCCAATGTCATACAACCATGGAGATTTACCACTTTGGCAGGTGGAACACTGTAGCTAAAACCCTGCTCGGTATAAATTACCTCACCGTTGAAATATATTTTAGCAGACATAATTACCTATAAAAAATAACTTAAAAAATATTATATACTAAATTAAAATTTTAAATTATTTAATTTGGTTTTCAATAATTGATTATCTTGAGAATTCTTTATGTATTTATTTATCACTGTTAAGGTATAGTGATTATGATATTATCACAAAATCAAATTAAATATGATGTTTCATAAAGTTTAATTACTTATAAATATATAATCATGACTTGATCTTGAGACTTATGATTAGTTTATCATTATCTGATAAACTAAACACAACCTATGGGTGAACTCCTATCTCTATTATCAAATATTTAAGAAACCACCAATCTCCTGTCAAATAGCAATGCCTCCTCTAGAACGAGTTCTCGAATGCCTCTTCGTGGACACCTCTTCGGGGAAGCATGTTCGGGGACACCTCTTCAAGGGCGTCTGTCTTTTAATTACAAATTTACTCACATGCATGTGAGGGGGTCTAGGAGTATGAAATACATAATTTTTTTAAGTGGACATGCAGGCCCTTACACTTACTGAGAGATGACTCACAGGTCATCAATGCGGAAAAAATACAATTATTACAAATTGAATAACAACATACACAAAATAAAACATGCAATTTCAATTATGCATGGTTGGTAATCTCAAGATCAGTCATCACTCATACCATGTTTTTTGGTATAATTATTACATTATCCATATTATATAACTTTATCTATTACTAAATGAAATCTATATTAAATACTAAACCTCTTTGCCAAAAATTTAACTTCATCTGTGTGTGTATATATATATATATATAATTATTAATAACAATTAATAATTTTTTTTAAAGGTTGGGACCGAAGCCTCATTTTTATTATTAAATCAAAGCAAAGTCCTCTTTTAACTAGGTAGAGGGAAACCCAATACATATCCCGAAGGCCCAGTGGGCTTGTAGCCCATAACATAGCCCGTAGGCCCAAATTCAAAGGCCAATTCACATTCTGTGAATAGTAACCTGCTGCTACAGTACCGCACAGTATCGCCGCCGCTACAGTGCCCTACCGCCGCTATAGTGCCCTGCCGCCGCTACAGTACCCGCTGATGAACAGTTCCGCCGCTGCTACAGTACCGATACAGTGCTGCTACAGTACCTGTGCCCCATGAGTTTTAAACCCCCATTTTTTCCGCTCTTCTACTTTTAAAAATATATGTAAATATATTTTCTACTTTATTGGTTAAAAATATTATTACTAGTAAATAAAAGTAATATAATTTACACTTACATCAAAACCATTCATTAAAATAAATTTCTCTAACATAAATTACTTTTCCTAAACCTTCAACATTTTAGACATAACATAAAACATTCAATATTCAGACAACATACATACAAAAAATTAATCATACGAACATTCAACATCCAAAAAATTAAATCATACAAAACATTACACATCATGCATAACATATGGAATAAATAAATCATACACACAATTAAACATAAAAATGATATAAATAAACACAAAAAACAATTAAAATATTAAATAGAACTTTTACCTTAATAAAAGCATCAAATATTTGTTGAGAAAGAATTTTTGTAGGGCTTCACAACAAAAACCAGAGGAGGACAATGGGTTTTGAGGGGGGGACCCCTCCTTTTCTAAAATTTCTTGGCCAGATGCCTGAACGTCGTTCACGCATCCTTCATCTGCGTGGGGAAGGATGCCTGAATGGCATTCACGCATCCCTGCCATGGCTCGGATGCCTGAACGCCTTTCATGCATCCTTTCCCAGGCAAGGATGCATGAACGGCGTTCACGCATCCCAAACCCATTTTGAAAAATATCGGGACCCTGATCCCCTTTCCCAATTTGTTTTCCGTAAAACCCATAAAAAATTATCGTAGGCCTACCCTCTATGTGTTTCCTTTTCCCTTGACCCGTCTCGTCTCCCCTTCCTGAACCAAAAGAACAACACAAGTAGGTTTTGAGGTGAGAGGGCAGCACCTCCTTTTCCAGGCGCGAAGGAGAGCCTCCCATTTTAGGGATTTTGGGAGCACTCCAGTTTTCAATGGTGGGAGAGTGCATCACCAAAGATCTGGAGGAGTTCCATTCGGCTTGGCTAAGAGAGAGGGAGCCCTCTGCTCTAGTGTTCACTAGAGACAGACTCGTGCACCTCTGGCTGTCCGGTGCCCCTACGTCGATCTGGTTCGGGTCATGGTCACTTTCCCTTGGTTCGCCTCAAGAAAGGAGTGGGAGATCTTGGAAGTATTTTCTTTGATTCGTTTGAGCAGTAGCAGTACAGTGATGATGGTCGTTCTCCCGCATCTTGTTGGGTGGAAACGGTGTTGTGGCGCGGTGACTGTTCTTGGATCGCGACGGCTTGGTGGGAGGCATCTAGGAGGTGATGAGGGCCTTGGATAGTAGCGGTGGACTTGGATGGGATTGGAACTTCTGGATAGTCGTAAGTCATTGAAACCTGTTCTTGTCACCTCATACAGTGGACACATCTCATTAGATGCATCCCTTTTGGACAAGGGTTCTTGTTCTTGCACCTAGAAGGCAACATGGTCATGGAAAAGGGAACTATTTCATGATGATAAACTTGGACAACAATGTTGATCATGCAGGATCAGACCTGCTGGACTCCGCGATGATGTTTTCATCACCTATTTACAATATTCTACATCAAAAAAGGTTTGGATGAACCCTGGTAAGGGGGTCTCGGTCCTGTTATAGTTTTTCTTTATCGATTTTTTATAAGCTTGTGTGTGTTTCTTGTTTTTCCATCACATCTTATTTTTGGTTTCATGTCCAGTTTAGTTGGTTTGTTGCTGTGTCCTTTGTTTCCTCATGTACTCCTTTGTTCTTGCATAGTGAAAAACCATGATGATCCAGCCCCATGCACTTAGGCCTATGGACGAAGCACGTAAATCCTTTGTGTCCCTTTTACTATTTTCTATTTCCGCATTTTATTTTACCTGTATACCACTGAAAACATTCTTCTTGTATTTGTTCAAGGATTTCTTGAACTTAAATGGTTTAATAGAAGCTGTTTTGAGTCTTGTTTTGGATCGTTTTGTTTTTGCTACTATTACCTTATTATTTTAACAAAAATGCTTGAATTATGTTGTAAATGCCACTGCCTATCAGTGTGTTGTTCATTGATGTTGAATTCATTTCAATATTTCATTGGATGTTCTGATTGCAATGCAAACTTTATGGTTTATCTTTATTAGTTTGCATTTTATAAACTGTTAATAAAAATAATTTTTTCATTTTGGATTTTAACAAACCAAAACACCCAATAGATTCAGGCTATTACGTGGGGACCATCTCTCGCGTAGGGGCACTTCCCGCAACAGAGTGGTATCAGAGCCTAATTGGGTTTATGTTTTGCTTTGATAAAATTTGAAATTGATTGTTCATTGCATTCAAATGTTTTTCCAGTGGATTTTACCTACTACAGCATGCTTTGATTGTTTCGTTCATCTAGGTCGTTATCTCTCTTAGGTTTTAATTTCATTCTCCTGCTAGTAGTTTGATTTATTGTTGTTTTCTTTCCATTTTCCTTACTTGTCTGAGCCTCAAAAGATGCCTCTTGGTAGTTTCTACCTATGTGGGTCTATGGTTTTGGGGTAGGAATGGGTAATTTGTGAGGTTTTCCTATGTTTGAGAGTTGGTTAGCAGTAAGATCTTGGCAGGATCATTTGTCTCTAGTGTCTTCCTTTTTCCTAGGAGATGAGCTTATGTTAGCTCTGTTGTGTTCCTCTGCATCCTTTAGGATTTTTTGCTCTGGGTATGGTCCCGTTGCGAGTGTAGTGTTTAGGTTTGGGTAGCTTGTGGGTGCAGTGTCTCTTGGTTGGCCACCAAGATTCTTTGTTTACTTTTCGACCCTGTTTAGTGGCGTTGTTTGGTTTCCTAGGAATCGTGTGCGGTTAGTAAGTCTAGACTAGGATGTGTCTCCCTTTAGTGGCTTATTTTCCCCTAGTTTATAGCTGGCTCCCAACCTTTGTTCTCGTGTTTCAGAGGTGTCTTAGGATGTTGGGACTACTTGAATGTTTCCTTGCAGTTTCCCCTTTGTGTGAGGATGTCTCCTTTTGGATTTTGTTTAGGCGGCCGTCTCCTATGGTAGAGATTCTGAATCCATCTGTTGAGGATCTTTTGGTGCCTTGCATCGAGAGTCTTCCTGTTAGTGTTTTCTAGCGGCGTGTCTCGGTTTTAAAGCCGACGGTTCTTGTTAATTTGGTCCTATATGTCTTTGTGGGTTCAGGTGGAGACCTTCTTTGGGTTGTTTCATTTACTATGCATCTGTCCCCTCTCCGCGATGCTAATGTTTCTTCCTGTAGCCTTGGGAGAGTGATCTGGTAATTTGCTATAGATTTGTTCCTCTGGTATGTCCTAGTTTTAGGCTGGTTTCTCTAGGTTGTGACATGTTACGAGTGGTGGTTGATATTGTGCAGTGTTTAGTGTGATAGTGCCATGTGAATAGGTTCGGTGACAATCAAGCTTCATGGAAGTTCTGTTAGGATCTCTTTAGCGATATTAGGTGGTTCCTAAATATCATTATGAAGCTAGACTGAGATTGGTTTTCTTGGTCGGTAGCATGCTACCCTTGGATCACCGGTGTTCTCATGGGTCTAGAGTTTTCCCTTATGACTCCTGGGGCTGCATGAGATTTGCAGTGGTACCCTATTTTTGAGAAACCTCTCTTGTTGGCTTGGTTCTAGGATACATCTTCTCTTCAGGTGGAGAGTTTTCTGAGTCTGTTTTAGATTTAGATTGAGTGAGCGATTTTCTTGCCCTGAGCTTTGTGTCTTTTTCTGGTTGTTTTCTCTGACCTATTTTATTTCTGAGTTGCATTCTCTCTGAATTTCTCTAAGTTTTGTTTTTCCATGTTTCATGTGAGGATGTTTACTGCTCTGTTTTTTTGTGTTCTGTAGGAAGAGGTAAGCTAGTTTGGGACCTGTTGGCATGTGATTTGCTGGTCTTGTCTTCCTTGTTGGCATCATCTCAGAGTGCAACTCAGGTAAGTATAGGTATGTGCTCTGTTTATATTTAGAGCCATTTTTTCTGAGCATGTTTAGTAGTTTTAATATCATTCAACATTGGGTGACATGTGTAACATTGGTACATGGTTAGGGGGACTGTTCGGGTCATACCCTGTAGGTTGTTTTCCTTTTAGGATATGCTCAAGTTGATGATGTTAGGTGGTGCAGAATCATCATGTGGTTTAGGTTTTAATTTGAAAGGTGGAGAGTATGATTTTTTGGCATATTAAATTTGTTCATGAATTTAATTTCCAAGGTGAAGATTTTTGATTTTTCTATTCACATTTTATTTTTGTTAATTAAATGCATAATTTAATTTAGCCATTTGAGTTTTTGTTTCACAGTTACACCTGGAACTGCTTAGCTTTTCCACCAACTATGTGTGCCGAGATAGGCGGGCCTACCCTCTGTGTGTTTCGTTTTCCCTTGACCCACCTTGTCTCCCCTTCATGAACCAACAGAACAACACAAGTAGGGTTTGAGGTGACAGGGCAGTGCCTCCTTTTCCAGGAGCGAAGGAGAGCGGCACATTTTAGGGATTTTGGGAGCACTCTGGTTTTCACCGGTGGGAGAGTGAATCACCGCAGATCTGGAGGAGCGCCATTCGGCTTGGCTGAGAGAGAGGGAGCCCTCTCCTCCAGCGTTCACTAGAGACAGACCCGTGCGTCTCTGGCTATCCAGCGCCCCTATGCCAATCTGGTTCGGGTCGTGGTCACTTGCCCCTGGTTCGCCGCAAGAAAAGATAGGGAGATCTTGGTAGTCTTTTCTTTTCTTCATCCGAGCAGTAGCAGTATAGTGATGATGGTCGTTCTCTCGTATCTTGTTGGGTGGCAACGATGTTGTGGTGTGGTGGCTGTTCTTGGATCATTGCGGCTCGGCGTGAGGCATTCATGAGGCAATGAGGGCTTTTGACGGAAAGGGTGCTTGATGCAAGGGGTCGACTTCAGTTTCTTTCTCTTCCTCGGCTTGTGGCTCATACAGAGGACAACAAGTCTGGCTTAGAGTGGACTCGGACAACGGCAACACATCTGGACAGCAGCAGCGCCTTGGACAGTAGTGGTGGACTTGGATGGTATTGGAACTTCTGGATGGCCGTAGGTCATTGTAGCCTATTCTTGGAACCTCGGACAATGGACACATCTCATTAGCTACAGACCTTTTGGACAAGGGTTCTTGTTCTTGCACCTAGAAGGCAACATGGTCATAGATAGGGGAACTGGTTCGCAATGATGAACCTGGACAGCAGCGTTGATCATGCAGGATCAGACCTACTGTACTCCGTGACGACATTTTCAGCACCTATTTACAAGCTTCTGCATCGACAAAGGTTTGGACGAACCCCAATATGTGGGTCTCAGTCCTGTTATAGTTTTTATTTGTCGATATTTATATGCTTGTGCGTGTTTCTTGTTTTTTCGTTGCATCTTATTTTTTGTTTCATGTCCAGTTTAGTTTGTGTGTTGATGTGTCCTTTGTTTCCTCTTGTACTCCTTTATTCTTGCATAGTGAAACCCCATTATGATCCTGCCCTGTGAACGTAGGCCTATGGCCGAAGCACGTAAATCCTCTATGTCCCTTTTACTATTTTCTGTTTCCGCATTTTATTCTACCAGTATACCACCGAACACTTGCTTCTAGTATTTTTTGAAGGATGTCTTGAATTTAAATGGTTTAATATAAGCTGTTTTGAGTCTTGATTTGGCTCTTTTTGTTGTTGCTGATGTTGCCTTGTAATTTTAACTTTAATGCTTGAATGATGTTGTAAATTCCACTACCTATCTGTGTGTTGTTCATTGATGTTGAATTCATTTGAATATTTCATTTGATGTTCAGATTGCAATGCGAACTTTATATTTTATCTTTATCAGTTTGCATGTTATAAACTGTTAATAAACATCATTTTTGCATTTCGGATTTTAACAAACCAAAACACCCAATAGATTCGGACTATTGCGTGGGGATTGTCTCTCACGTAGGGGCGCTTCCTGCAAAAAATTTGAACCTGTAGGTCTGCGGTCTCACCATTACCTTCCTACAAACCTCCACTGAATTCCCTTTAAAGCCACAAATCGAACAAAATCTCAGTGGATCTTGAAACACCAAACGCTGCCACCACTTAAATCCCTCAAGATAATTTATGAGTATACGAGGTGAAAACATCATTGATAGATTCATCTCAAAACAAATACGGGGATTGGCCGCATCCAACAGCACATCTGTGTTCAGGTCAGAGCAAAGGAAACTCCCCAGCGAGTCACCCACCGCTGCCAATATTGAAGGATTATGAAACAGTAGGGGAAGACCCCTAAGTTTGATCCAAATAGTTTCCATGAAGGACTCTCTACCATAGTTTCACTCCCAAGACCAGCGTGAGAGGGTAAAGGGACGGGAACCACAATGCCTTTCCTCCCATGCCCAAGCACACCCACAAATATTTCTTTGATCAAGAGGTGAATGAAAAACGAAAACTGAGAAAGTTCCGAAATAGTTGTAGGGTGCTGAGGTCCCCTAGAGTCCACAAAAGACCTGAACACCTCCAGTGGGGTTTTCAAATGACCAAAACCAGCCACCAAAGAGAGATAATGAAACTCAACAACATCCTGGATCTCCTTTTATGAAACAACCCCAACTAGAGCTCCATCCAAAAGCTCCACTCCTCTGTGCTCCATTCAAATTGGTGGAATACTGCGGAGTTCATTACCACACATAGATGATTTCCCAGTGACAACCTCTTTGAAATACTTCTCCCCTCCTCTATGCTCCATTTTCTCCTAGGCAAGGGACTTAATAAAAAAGAAGGAATTGATTATTTTGATACTTGGGATACCCTAGTTAGGATTATATTGATTATAATTATACATGCTTTATCTTCCATATATAACTTTAAAATTCACTAAAGGGATGTTAAATCATCATTCTTAAATGGTGAATTGGATGAAAAAAATTATATGCAACAACAACAACGATTGGTGGAAATTTAAAAATAAAATAATGTTTTTAAATTATTACAACCCCTATATGGTTTTAAACAATCCCCAAAATAATGGAAATGGAAATTTAATGAAATAATCTTATCAAAAGGATTTCTAGTTAAATAAGATAAAAAATGTGTTTCTAGTAGATTCCATAATAACCATGGTGTGTTTATTAGTTAACATGTTGATGACATGAAAATATTTGGAACTGATATGGACCATATAAATGAGGATAATTGGATTTTATCAAAAAACTATATTATAGAAGATTTAAGTGAATCTAATGTTATTTTGGGAATAAAAATGATTAGTAATAAGAATTTTATTCGTATTTATAAATCTCATTTTATTGAAAATTTATTTAATTGGTTTGAACAATTTGATTATTCATCATTTTCTACCCAATATGATACTAGGAGTAGGGTGATAACAAATCCTAGCAGGGAGGTTACTCAACTCAAATATGAAAGGGTTATCAGGTGTCATATATTTGTTAGTACTAGCATAAGACTTGATATTATATATTTTATTACAATGTTGAGAAATTATGTAAGTAATCCGATTTATGTACAATGTGATGCAGCTAAAAGAATACTCAAGTATCTAAAGAGTATTATGGATTATTGTGTATGTTATAATGGAAACACAAGGGTGTTTGATGTTTCTTATAATCTCATATGGATTAAAAATTTAAAGGATCACTCTTCTATGAGTGGTTGGGTTTTTACACTAGGAGGTTGAGAAATTTCTTAGGGATAATAGAAATAAACTTGTATAATAAACTGAACAATGGATTCTGATTTTATTACTTTAACAGCTACTGAAAAATAAGAAAAATGGATAAGATATCTTTTATCAGATATACCATTTTGGCCTATACCAATGTCTTCAATTTTTTTAAATTATGATAGTTAATAAATTTGTGATATGGAATATAACAAGACTTATAATGGAAAATCGAGACACATTGCTGTCAGACATTGATATGTAAGTCAGTTGATATAAGATGATATCATAACTAGGGACTTTATTAGATCAAGCAAAAATATGGTTGATCCACTAACAAAAGGGAATTTTAAAAGTGTTTTGTATAAATATTCCTTAGGGACGGTTTTAAAGTCTTTTAAAAAATTCAATAATGATGTGACCTGAACTTAACATGCGATAATTTTTCATTTATAATTTCAATATAGGAAATTAAATTATATGTGAGAGGGAAGCACAAAAGGAATATTACGTCCTAGTAAAATAGTTAATGATTCCTATGAGAAAAGAAGGGAGAGTTTAATATCTTACTGAACCAAGGTTATCAAACATGTTTTGAAACATGGGAACACTTTCGTTTTACCTATGTGAATGTTGGAGTGGGGTTTCTTTAAAGATATCAAGAATTTGGATCTCAACCATTCATGAAAGGATAAGTGAAACATGACCATAATGGTTTGTAGGAGTAGATGAATAATTATTGAATTTAAATGAACTTGTGTATGATAAATCTGAAAGATAACATGAATTACATTTTCAAGGAAGTTTCATCTTATTTATCTATTCGACATTGATTTATCTATGCTATATAGAGGATCAAATCAAGAGAAAATTTTATTTATGAAATTTATTTCCATGTGAGAATGATTAATTATGTTTAAAATGTTTTTTAAAATATTTTAATACATTGGGGGATTTTTTGAAATTTAAATGTTTTTAAATTATATAAAATTGATTTATTTTATGTTTTTAAAATGGGAATACTTTTGAGAATATGAAATGGAATGTTGGTTGGGGTTGGATCACTATAATAATTGGAACACTTTTAATATTATTTAAAATAATAAAGTGTGGAGAGAATAATCCAATGTGGGAAGGCGCACCATAGTATCCACTTGCACACACGTGTTTGCCCAAGAACATAATGTGGCACTTTGATGATGTAATTTTCACTTTCCAAACCAAATTAGTGTGAGGATGTGCCTTCAATTTTCATGATGGATCAGTGGGAATTACATGTTTGGGCCAGGCCTGAACTACAATATATGGTGGGTCAAAGTAGTTCAAAAAACAAGTATGATTAGAAAATTATATCATTTCAGGAACAATCTAACATATATATTCATTCAATAGTGTGTGAGATTTGGTCCTATTAATAAATCGGTTGTGATAAAACGAACATGATTATATATAGAATATACATCCCTTTACAAAAGGGATATCTATCCTATTCTAGGGGGTATGATGTCTAATTCAAATGGATTATTTTGTGTCTATAAATTGGGGTCCCCATTGGATGGAAAAAATAATTAATTAAATATGAATTTAATCCCATAAAATCCCAAGAACCATAGTCGATCTCATTTTGAGATTCCACTAAAACACCTCAATAAGATTAAATAGATTTGGGGTACAAAAACAAAAAACTTTTAAATAATCTCATGAGTCCAAGGGGTTTTTAATGTATAATATCCACTTAGTATAACTGTAGAGTAGCTTATCACCATTATATCATCAAAAATGCCTCTCTAGAAATCCATTTTACTACTTATTATTTGGGGGAGAATGTAATATTAAGGTGAGATACAATATAACATGTATCAATAGATCCTTTTACTATCATCCAACTAAGATCTATTCTGTACCCACCTAAATATCACCAACAATATTAAGAGTAGACTCAATCAGTGAAGATATGACAACAGTCAAAACGCAATTAAGGTAGAGAAATTTATTCAAATAAATATCAAGAGCCTGAATAAAAGAATGAATTTTCAACGCTCAAATTGGTGTATATGATCTCAACTTAAAAGGACCCAGTATCTAAAGATAATATTCTTCAAGTTTCACAAAAATGGAAAAAATGGGAGAATGATTATCTCAAGTGTGTTGGCCAAATACTCAATTCATTAGGTGTTGACCTCTTCAATACATATCAACATATTTAAAACCAAAAAGAAGATATGGGATTATTTTTTAAAAAAGTTCATCACTAAGGATGAAGGCATTATGAAAATCATAGTAAGAAAGAGTATTTCATACAAAATGTTAGATAATAGATCAATCATAGAGATATTATGTGAAATATAATGCATCTTAAAACACATAAAGAAATGAAATATGGACATAGATGATGCCCTCCCCATCACATAAATCATAAATAAACCCAATTTCATGGATGAATGTTAACCTTCCTTTAAAACATAAGAAGTAATATATTTCCCTCAATGAGTATATCAACTACTTGTAATTTGAGGAAGAAAATAAAAAAATAAGGATAAAAAACCTATGGATGAAAAATCCAGGGTACTTATTCAGAGAGAGTGAGTCCATCTAGGTCCTAAAAGTGGTAAAATTTTATAAATATTCCTTCAAAAGGAATGGATCAATTAAAGAAAAATAAATTGGAATGCTTGTTTTATATAAAATCTGGATACATCAAATGGAACTATAATCGATATAATAAGAAATATTACAATAAAAAACCTCCTAAAGATAAATTTTTTAACATGATACATGAAGTTAATGTGCTAGAGGATGAATTTTCTTGGTGGATTTATTTTGGAGCTTCAAGAAAAGTGTCTAATAAAAAATCTCTTTTCAAGTGGATTGATTCAACAAAATATGGGATGTTTCCCAACCAATAGAACTTTATAAGAATGATCATTAAAGGTAAGGGTGTGGTTGATCTTGAGTTTACCTCAAAAAATCCTAACATTAAATGATGTCTTATATATTTCCAAATGTTTTAGAAACATAGTATCATATAGATTGATAAAAATCATGGATTGAGGTTGATAATTTTATTCTTTCTATGGGTGGGATCTTTATTATAAAGGGTAACTTTTATGATGAATTATTCAAAATGAATAAAAATTTGGTTTTAATATACATTATAAAGTTTTCCATTTATGTCATAGTAATTTTAGTCACATTAATAATAAGAAAATACATGAAATATATAAATTTTAATAATTACCTTGAGTGGATAGAAATTATAAGAAATATGTGATTTTTATATAGACTAAAATAGTTTGGAATAAATTTCCAACTATAGAAAGAAAAATTAGTCTATTTTAATTAATATATAGTAGTTAATTTAATTTTCATTCTATAAAAATCATAGGAAATAAAAATTACTTTTTAAAATTTATTGATGATTATTATATATATTCCCATGTTTATCTTGGACATGTTAGAGATGAAGTTTTAGATAAATTTAGTGTAAATAAAAATGAGGTGCAAAATAAATTTGGAATTACAATTAAATTCGTTCAATCTTAAAAATGAGGATAATATTATAGTCATTCATTGTTTGAATCAATAGGGATTATACATGAAGTGATATCTCACTATACACATCAAAAAAATGGTATAGCTGAGAGAAAAAATATAAGATAAATGAAAATTTTTAGGACAATTTTGTATATCTCAGATCTCTGGAGTTTATTTTAGGGAGAAACATTGTTCACATTATGCCATACTCTAAAAAGGGTTCCCACCAAAGGTAAGGCTATGATTTTATATGAGTTTTGGAAGAATATAAAATAGAACCTAAATTATTTAATATTTTCGGGATGTCACACTATTTAAAGAGTACCCAAACCTAAAAGGAAAACTTTGGATAAAATAGGTATTGGTAGTATATTTATTTGATTTACAGATAATTAAAAAGATTATAGATTCATGGTTATAAAATATAATGATTTATTAGAAGTTAATACTATTATTGAATCAAGAGATGAATCTATGTTCACCACTTTACCTATGGATGTCGAAATAGAGGAATCTGGATCAAATAAAAATATATATCAAGAAGATACAATCGAAGAGGTTTATAAAATGAAAAAACCATGGATACCCAATAAATATAGATCTATTTTCTCTATGTAATTTTTTAAGGATCTATTGATAATAATGTTGTAAAAACTATAGTTTTAATAATATAAATTCTGGATAAAAAAATGAAATAATTTATGTCATCTTCTCATCCATCAATTTGTAAGAAATATGTAAGTGAGGAAATTAACTATAGAACTGATAATGATACTTGGATATTATTTAATCTTCCTCATGGTTCCTAACTGAAAAGTTGTATGTGGGTTTTTAGAATAATTTCAAAAGTATATAGTAAAATTGAAAAAAAATCCGGATTGGCAGCCAAGGGATTTACTCAAAAATAATGAATTGATTATTTTGACACCAATTCCAACACAGATAAGATTTCATTGACTTGAATTATTCGTTCTTCCTTCTTCTATATATTAATTTTAAATTCATTAAATGGATGTTAAAATAGAATACACAAATGTTTATTTGGATTAAAAAATATATATGGAACAACTAGAAGGATTCATAGTACATAGAAAAGAAAACAAGTTTTGTAAATTGGTATAGTATCTACATGGATTAATACAAGATCTAAAGAAATGGAAAGAAAATATTAATTAAATAATATTATAAAATTTATTTTTTGTTAACTAATTAGATAAATTTTTTATATTAGATTCCATTCTCACCATGGTGTGGTTGTTTTTTATATGTTTATGACATGCTAGTATTTGGAACAGATATGAACCAAGTAAATGTGGCTTAGTATATTTTATCTAGAATGTTTTATATGAAATATTTACATAAATCTAATGTTATTTTGGGAATAAAATTTTATATAAATTATAATTATATTATTTCTTCTCAATATCATCATATTGAAAAGTCATAAAGAGATTCTAACAATTTGATTATTAACTATTTTCTACCATGTATTCATTCTAGAGTTGGATGATACCAAATCCCAGTAGGTCAGTTTCTCAACTATAATGTGATCATATTATTGGGTATATTATATATTTTATGACTAGATGAGATCTCAATATTTTATATGACGTTGGAAAATTGTGTAGGTATATAAGAATGTTTTTTATTTATAATTGGATGCAGTTAAAAGGGTTATTAACTATTTAATGGATACTATGAATTCCAATATACATTATAGAAAAAACCCAAGGGTGTTAGATGGTTTTTATAATAAAATATGGATTAAAAATTTAGAAGAACACTATTTAACGAGTTGTTAGATTTTAATAATTAATGGTGGAGGGATCTCTTAAGTATCAAAGAAACAAATTTGTATAAAAGTCTCCATAATGTATTTTAATTTTGTTGCTTTAGTAGCTATTAGGAGAGAAACAAAGTAGATTATATAACTTTTTTCAGATATACCATTTGTGGCCTATGCCAAAAAATTCAGTTGTTATACATTGTGAGAGTCAAAAAATGTTGGCTATAATATATATCAATGAATATAATGGTAAATATATACACATTAATCTCAAAAAAATATTTGTAAGGGATTTTACACAATACGGTATCATAACTATGAACATTGTTAAATCAATCTAAAATTTTCAAATCTACTAACAAAGGGAATTTTAAGTGATTTTGGTGTACAAAACTTCCTTAGATATGGGTTTAAAGTTCTTATAAAAAATTCACAAATGATACAACCTCTACTTAGCATGTGACAACTTCACATGTATATGTTCAATATAGAACATTATATCATATTTGTGAAGGAAACACAACTGGAATATTAAATCCTGGGAAAATGTTTTTTAGTGCCCAAGAGAAATGGTGTGTGAGTTTAAACTCTCAATGGACAAATGATATAAAAAATTTGAGAAATATGAACATTTTTTAGTTCACTTTTTTGAATATAGAAGTGGGTCCAGTCCAAAGAGATTTTGACTTTAGATCTCATTCATTCAAGAAATGATAATTTACAAAATACTATAAGGGTTTTTATGAGTAGATGGAGAATATAGTAATTTGAGAAAATTTGTTTAGGGTGAATATGACTAATAACATGAGTTACATGTTTTAGGAATTTCACACCTGTTTCCTTATTCAATATTGATTTTTCTCTAACATATAAAGCTTCATATCAAGAGATAACTTTATTTATATAGGTTATTTTAAATAGAGTATTATTATTATTTTTTCAAATTTGTTTTAAATATTTTAAAATTGTGTATGATTTTTGGAATTTTAGATTTTTTTAAGTATTTAAAATTGTTTTTATGTTTTTTAAAAGGGTTGAATTTTGGGAATCCCACATCAAAAAGTTGGTTATAGTGAGATCAGTTTATTGATGGGAACACTTTTACCATCATTTAAAATGATAAATTATGGAAATAATTAATTGTGTGTGGGATGGTGAACCACAACTTCCTTTCCCATGTTCACACACATATGTGGAAACATGCATCGTAGCACTTTGATGGCCCACTTTTTCAATTTTCAGGCCACATCAATGTGATTTTCATGGATGTAACTTAATTTACCTTTATAGATTGGTGGTTTACACCGATTTGGGCCAAGTTTTAATGGATATACCTTGTTAGTTACCACGTTCATCAAAAGGGTGCATGTTTGGAACATTGATTGGATTATGAATGATCTAACATACATATCCATTCACTAGAGTGTGTGATCTGGGCCACTTAATTGATTAGGTGTGATCTAGAAAAAATGATTAAATCTTGAAGATACATGCTTTTCTAGAAGGGGATTTTTCCTAATTCCAAGGATTATAAGGCCTTATCCATATAGACACTTCCATGCCTATAAATTTGAGTCCCCATTGAATGTAAAACACATCAAATTAAATAAAAATTAACCTAAATCAGATCCCAATCACTCCAATCCTTCTACTTTTGAGATCCCTTTAATAGCCTTCATAAATCCGAAAATGATTTTTTAAGTGCATAATACAAAAAATCATTCAAAAAATCAATTGATTTAAAGTTATATTCAATGGATACTCACCACTTAATAAAAGTGTTCAGTAGCATTCCACTGATGAATCCTAAAGAGGATTCCTTTATAAACTATTGTAAAATTTATTCAGTGAGGGAGAATATACTCTTGATGACAACAACAACATAATTTTCCTTAATAAGGTCAATCTACTATCATCCAAGTATGATCCATTACATACCAACTTAAATATACATATGAATAATAATATTATATTATATCAACAAGGATATGGTGATGATAATAAATTTGATGAATGTGGATCGATTAAATGAAAATAATTTCAAGAGGCTAAAAAAACAATTCATTTACTGCTTATGAGGCTCAAATTGATATATTTTCTCTCAAATCTGATGACCCCTACATCCGAAGATGAGATACTTAAAGTGTCCTACACATTGAAAAAATGGGATAATGATGACCGATTGTGTCAAGGACATATACTCAAAACATTATCCAATGATATCTTTAACACATACCAATATTTTCCAACCACAAAGAATATATTAGACACTTTGGAATAAAAGTACATAGCGGGGGATATTGAATGAATCAAATTCCTAGTAAGAATGTTTATTTCATAAAAATTGGTTGAAAAATATCTATCATAGAGAAATTATATAAAATATAACACATATTACAAAAACTAAATAAAAACAATATGAACATGGATGATTCCATCATTATTATATCCATAATTGATATACTCCACCCTTCTTTGAAGAATGTTAAATATTTTATAAAACATGATAAGGAATATATTTATCTTAATTATTTTCTCAACAACATATAAATTGAAGAGAAATATATAATGAATGAGGAAGAAAATAAACCAAAGGATAATAAATACAAGGTCTTCATGGTAGAGGGAGTGGTTATATCGAGTTCCTCTATGGGGAAAACATCCCAACGATACTTCAAAAGTAAAGGTGAATTTCAAGTAGAAACAGTGGGCATGATAATTCTATGGTAATATGGGTAAATTAAAACAGGGTAGTAATCTATGAAATAAGAATGACATAAACAAAAATTCTCCTAAGAATCACTTTTCATACATTATATTTAAAATTTAATGTCGTTAAGGATTACTCTTATTAGTGGATTCATTCTATAAAAACTGGACATATGTGGAGAATTAAATATCTCTATAGAAGGATGGAATTAATTGAAGATGGGATTACTCTATACATAGAGAAATTTGAAAGAATAAATATGTAAGGGAAGGGTATGGTTGATCTCTATTTAATCTTAAGAAATATCCTCAACAAAAAAAATTCTTGTATGTGCTCAGAGTTTATAAATATTTAGTCTCAATGATATTTTTTAACAATCATGGGTGTATTATTGTATTTGAGGTGCAAAAATTTATTCATTATAAGCGTGACATCATTACTGAAAAGGGTCACTTTTATGAAGGATTTTTCAAATTAAATACAAATTTTGTTTATCCTTGCTTGTTAGATTCTTTTGATTTATGGAATAGTTTTTTAAGTCACGGAAATTATATGAAAATGCATGAAATATCAAAAATAGAAGTATATCCTACAATGGAAAGAAATGATAATAATTGTGTAACTTACATCAAAACTAAAGTAGTTAAGATACCATTTCCAATTATAGTAAGAAAAAGTAATTTTTTATAATGAATACATTTCAATTTCTATGTTTTTCATACTACACCCACTATAGGTAATAGAAGGTACATTATACTTTTATTTATGATTATTCTAAATTTTACATGTTTAATTTTACATAAAAAAGTTAAAAATAAAGATAAATTTAGTGTCTATAGAAATTAGGTTGAAGACCATTATAGGATTATAAGTAATTAGATCAGATTCCACCGAGGAGTACAATGTTATAGTCCTTAATTATTTGAATCCCTTGGGTTTATAAATGAAGTGAAAACTCCTTATACACCATAAAAAAATGGTGAATCTAAGTGAAAGAATAAAAAATTAACGATGATGGTAAATTCAATGATATCTATCTCGGGTCTCTCAATAGGATTTCAGGGAGAAGTATTATTACCTTTATTTCATATTCTAAACATGGTTACTTAAATTGGAAGGGTAGGACTATATATGAATTATAAAATCATAGAAAACAAAATGTAATTAATTAAACATTTGGGGCTATCATGAAATTTTAAGTGTAATGTAATATTTAGGTGAAAGAGTTATTGATATAATATTTCATGGATATGAGGAGAATTTAAATGATTATAGATTCATATTTATAGAATATATTGATTTAATAGTTATTGAATCATTTTTTTAATCAATCGATGTTATATTTGTTGAATTTATGTTAACCTATTTACCTAATAAAGTATAAATAATGTAATATTTCTCAAATAACAATGTGACTCAATATGATAGAAATGAGGATTATTGTAAATGTAAATGACCTCAAGTACTGATTAACTATAGATCTGATATTAATATATACTTTTTATAAGGAACAAGTCATATTTTTGTTACTCAAACCATGTTTTTTTATAATTTAGAGCATTTCCTAGAAAATTTTAAAAAAACCTATGTCATATTATGATGTATAAATTTTTAATAAATCCATAAATGATGAAATTCACTCTATAACTAAGAAAATACTTGGATATTATTTTATCGTTCTCATGGTTTGAAATTGATAGGATGTAATTTGGTGTTTAAAATAACATGAAATATCAATGATACAATTGAAAAATATAAATCCATATTTTTATCCATAAGATTTAGTCAAAATAATGGATTCAATAATTTTGATATTTATTCTCTAAAGGATAATACTTCTTCAATTATAATTATTCTTTCTTTATCTTACATATATAATTTATAAACTCAAAAAATTGAATTTAAAAAATAATCTTAAATTTTTAATTAGATGGAATAATATATATGGAACAATTAAAAGGATTCATAGTACCTAGAAAATATTTTTTTTTGTAAATTGGTATAATACCAATATTATTTCAAAAAATATCCAAAAACCATGGAATGAGATATTTAATGAAATAATTTTTATCAAATTTCTTTAAAGTTAACCAAGATGATAATTCTGTTTATTGTAGATTCTATAATAACTATGGTAGGTAGTTTGTCCATATATTGATGACATTCTATTATTTGGATCTAGTATAAACCGTGTAAATGAGGCTAAGTCAATTTTATGAAGAAACTTTGATATGAAAGACTTAGGTAATGAAAATATTTTTTTATAATAAAATTATTAGGAGTAAGATTTTTATTTTTCTTTCTGAATTTTATTATATCAATAACATCATAAAATGGCTTGAAAATTTTTATTATTCATTGGTTTCCACCCCATCTACTTCTGGAAGTAAGATGCTACCATATTCTGGTAGGGAAGTTTCTCAACTAGAATATGTAGGGGTTATTAGGTGTATTATATACATAACGACTAGTATAAGACCTAATAATACATAGGAAGTTAGAAAGTGGAGAAGTTATACAAGTCATCTGAGTTATGCATAATGGGATGTGGTTAAAACATTACTCAAGTATTTAAAGGATACAATGAATTAATCTATATTTTATAGTGAAAACCCAAGGGTGTTGGAATATTTTTCCAATGAAAGATTAATTACAAATATGGAGTATCACTCTTTTATATGTTATTGGGTTTTTACAATTAGAGGTAGAGTGATCTCTTGGGGATCAAAAAAATAGATATGTATAATAGGCCCGATAATGGATTTCCTATTTTCTTCATTAGTATCTGTTGGTAAATAAGTTGAATGGATTACATCTCTTTTATCATATCTACCATGTGTCATATTCTAATGTATCTAGTTTTTATACATATTTATAGTTAATTAATGTTGGATAGGTCATAAATAAAAACTTATAAGATAAAATGAAGAAAAATTAGCCTACGACATATATATATTTGTTAGCTTATAAAATATGGTATCATAGTTGTGGAATTTGTTAGATCAATCCATAATTAATATGATTCAATGAAAAAGGTACATTCAATGGATTCTGTGTATAAATCTTCCATAAGGATTGGATTTAATGTCCTTTTAAAAAATTATCCAACGATGGGAACTCAACTTAAAATGTCATAACATCCCATATATAAGTTCAATGTAAGAAATTATATAACACGTGTGAAGGAAACATGAAAGGTATATTACACCCTCAGTAAATAGTGGTTGGTGCACGTGAGAAAAGGAAGGTGAGTTTAAACTCTCAATGAGAAAAGGATATCAAACAACTGCTGACAGATGGGAATAATTTCACTCCACCTATTCCAATTTATGAGTGGGGATTCTCTAAAGAGATTTTGAATTTGGATATAAAACATTCATGAAAGGATTAGTGACACATGGAAATAATGGTTTAATAAATTAGATTAATAACCAAGGAATTTTAATGCAATTCTATTGGATGGATCCGATTAATAACTTGAATTTTATATTCAAGGAAATTTCCATAGATTTCTCTTATTATATTTGATTTTTATTTTCTATATAATGATCAAAATTGATAGATACCGTTTTATGAAATTTCTCTCCAATAGTGTATGGTGCCTAATTTTCAAAAGGTTTTTTACATATTTCCAAATGGAGAGGGATATTTGGAATTTAAAATGTTCTTAAAATATTTAAAATTGAATTATTTTAATTTTTTAAAGTAGTGAATTTTGGGAATCCCACAACAGAATGTGGTTTTTAGTGGGATCACATTATTAATGGGAAAATTATATCATTATCTTAAATAATAAGTTGTAGAGAAAATAATCCTATGCATGATGTTGATCCACACCATATAGGTGTGTGTGTATGTGCATATGTGAAAACATTCAATATGGGACTTAGATGAAACACTTTTCACACTATGCATAGAATCACTTTGAGGTGATTGGAGGTGTCTTAATTTTTTCCTATGGATCGGTGGGTTATACTAGTTCATGCCATACTAGAATGGGTACATCTAGTGCATTGATCTAGTTCATCAAATGAGTGTGATATAGATTTTTGATCATATCAGGTGTCATCGAATGGACATATTTAATCTTTAGTGGGTGTGGTTTAGTCCACTTCATCAATCATGTACAATTGTATTGATATAATTAAATCAGGAGAATTCATGAATTTATAAAATGGGAATCTACCAAATTCTAAGTTTCATGATTCCTTATATGAATGGGAAATTCCATGATTTTAATGTGGAGTATTCATGGGATAAAAATCATAAAAAATCAATTGAAAATCACTTCCATCAAATCCCAATTACATCAGATCCTCTCATTTTGAGATCCCTTTAAAAGACTTCAACAAGAATCAAAAGTGTTTTTGTTTTCATGAAACAAAAAAATATTTTGAATAATCTTATAATTCTGAGTATTCTTCAAGAAATACTCCAAAACTTGTACAAGTATAGTGTAGTGAACCACTATTGTATCCTATATAGGATTTACCAGCAACCCATTGCACTACTGATTTGGTGAGGGAGAATTCGGTATTAAACAGAGAAACAACATAACATACCTGAGTGGTCTTCTTTTATTATAATCCATATAAGTGATAATCAACACCCACATAAATATTCCCATAAATATTAATATTATATTCTATAAACATGGATATAGTGATTCTCTACAATGTTATGAAGTTACAGAAATTTTATGTAAACAATTTCAAGAGGTGGAAAAAGAGAATTAATTTTCTACATGCAATGGTCAAAGGGGTGTATATGCTCTTAAAATTAAATCCCCTTAAATTTTAAGATGATATGATTCAATTATCCCACATAAAGAAAAACAATCGGTGAATGACGATCTCATGTGTCGATGACACACACTCAATGCATTGTATGATTACCTATTTGGCATATGTCGACATCTTCCAACCTCAAAAGAGACATGGGATGTTTTGGAACACAAGTACATCACATATGATATGAATAGAATGATATTACGAGTAAAGACGTTGATCTCATAAAAAATTCTAGGTAACAACTTTAACATATAGAAATTATATAAATTAATATGCATATTTTAAAACCTAAAGAAAAAAATATTCATTGATGATTCTATCATTGTCACATTTTTATCGAAAAACTCCCCCATTATTAAAAGAGTGATAAGAATTATTTAGAACATTAAAAAGGAATTCATTTTCCTCAATGATTTACTCAACTAAATATAAATTGACATGAAAAAAGAGGATGAAAAATATTTTAAGGTAGATAAATCGAAGGTATTCATGGTAGATGGAGTGGGTCCATCTGGATCCTCATAGGGAAAAAATCCAAAAACATTCTTCAATGGGAAATCTGTAATTCAACAAAAAATGAGTCATGATAATTATGTGGAAATTTAAGATACTTTAAATGGGATATCCATCTCTGTAACAAGAAAGATAAAAACAATATTGCTCAGAAAGAGCACATTATGACCATGTTATTCAAATCTAATGTTCTTGATGGTATATATTCTTGGTGGATTGATCCTATAAATACATTTATTATGTGCAACAAAAATCAAACTTTAAGTTAATAGTGTCAACAAAATATGGGATGTCACTCTACATGGGGTACTCTTCAAGCATAAATGTACAAGGAGAGGGTGTAGTTGATCTCAAGTTTACCTCCTGAAAGATCCTCACATTAAATGATTCCTTTTTTGTACTCAAATTTTATATAAACATTTTCTTGGGGAGCTTGTTAAACCAGCATGGGTTAAATATTATATTTGTGGAAGATAAAAATTTTCTTTCTAGGTGTGTAATCTCATTTTTATAGGGTTACTTGTTTGGTGGATTTTTCAAATTAAATACAGATGTTTTTTCTTCTTAATTTCAATATTATTTTTATTTATGGAATAATAATTTATTTCACATAAATTATAATAAAATTAATGACCTATAAAAAAAGGATGTATTAAATTTCATGGATGGAAATGATAATAAATGTGATATATTAATAATAACTAAAATAGTTAGTAAACTATTTCAAACTATATTATGGAAAAATATTCATAGAATTTACAGACACAGATGTATTTTATTTTTAATGTTAAAAACACTATAGGTTATAAAAATTACTTTATAACATTTATTTATGATTATTCTAGATTTTTCCATGTTTATCTTTTAAATACTAAAAATGTAGCTTTAAATAAATTTATATCTATAAAAATGAGGTATATAAACAATGAGGGATTACAATTTAATTCCTTATATCTGATTGGGGAGGATAATATTATAGTCTTTCATTTCTTGAATCCGTTAGTATCAAACATGAAGTGAAAAATTTCTATACACCTCAAAAAATGGTGTATTTGAGAGAGATAATAAAATATTAATGAGGATGGTTTATTCCATGATGCTTATATTAGGACCCTCAAGTGGATTTTGGGGAGAAACATGAATAATTGCATTCCATAATATTAAAATGGTTACCAATAAAGTAATGTTTATGATTATACATGAAATATGGAAGAATAGAAAATATAGACTACATTATTTAAAGGTTTGAGGTTGTTACACAATTATAATTTTACCCAATACTATAATGGAAAATTTTCATAAAATTATAATTGATTACATATTTCTTAGTTATGTGGAGAATTCAAAATATTATAGATTCATGGTTGTATAAAATCAAAATTTAGTAGATGTTGACATGTTTATTGAGGAAGGATATTATTTCTTTGATGATTATTGGTTTACTTATTTATTTAAGCTAGTATAAAAAGAGGAATCCAACTCAAATATTAAATTATCTCTTGAAGATACCATTTAGACGGTTTGTAAAGGTAAATTAATTTAAATACCAAAGAAATATGGATATAATTTCTATATGTACTTTTTGTAATTACCTAGTGAGATTATTTTTACTCAAACTCCAGTTTTTCTTAATATAGGCTACGATAAAAAAACTAACAGAAAAAAATGTAATCATACGATGAATCACTTTGTAATGAATCTATAATTGATGAAATAGACTCTATGATCATGAATAAAACTTTTCTATTAGTTTAACTTCCTAAAGGATCAAAATTGATAGATTATAAGTGGGTATTTAGAAGGAAATAAAATGTATATTGAATAATTGAAAAATATAAATCCGTATTGGTATCCAAGGGAATTACTCAAATGAAAAGAATCAATTATTAAGATATATTTGATCTTGTATCTAGGATCACTTCAATTATAATTCTTTTTTCAATAACTTAAAATATAATTTGTAAATTCACTAAATGGATATGAAAAAAATATTATTAAATGGTGAATTATATTAAAAAAACATATAGAACAAATAAAAGTATTCATATTACCTAAAAAGGAAAGAAGTTTTGTAAATTTGTACCATCTATATATGGTTAAAAAAAATACCCAAATCAATGTAATGTGAAATTTAATGAAATAATATTATGGAATGAATTTTAAGTAAACCAAGATGATAAATGTACTTATAGTAGATTCCATAGTAACCATATTGTGGTTATTTATCTATATGTTGATGACTTGATAATATTTAGAGCTGATATGAACAAAGAAAATGAATGTAGTTCTGTTTTATCATGAAACATTGATATAAAAGGATTAGGTGAATCTAATTTTATATTGTAAAAAATGTTAGGAATAAAAAATTTATTCTTATTTCTCAATCATATTAAATTGAAAATGTATTAATGAGGTTTGAACAATTCGGCAGTTCACTGTTTTCTACCCCATATGCCTTTATTAGTATGATGCTTTCCAATCCTAGTAGGGATGTTGCTCAACTAGAATATTCAAGGGTTATTCTATGTCTAATGTACTATATGACTAGAATAAGATGCAATATTTCACATGTTATTAGAATTTTGAGCAGGTATAAAAGTAATCCAATTTATGTAACACGTGATGTAGTTAAAAGAGATATAAAGTTTCCAAAGGATACTGTAGATTAATATATATTTTATAATGTAACCCCAATGATTTTGGATGTTTTTTTAAAGAATTATAGATTATACTTATGATGGATAATTCTTCTATGAGTGGTTGGTTTTTTATACTTGGGGGAGGAGTGAGATCTTGGGAATCAAAGAAAAAAACTTGTATAATGGACCCCAAAATAGATTATATGTTTGTTTCCTTAGTAACTAATGGGAAAATATAGAATGGATTAGGTGTGTTTTATTATATCTAACTTTGTGGCGTACAATAATATCATTATTTTTTATACATTATAATAGTCAAAAAATATTTTCTAGGTAATATAGAAATAATTTTAATGGGAAATCAAGACACATTGGCATCATACATAGCTATGTAAGGTAGTTTATATAAGAGAGAATTATAACATTATAATTTTTTAGATCAATCCAAAATTTGTAATATCCACAAACAAAGGGACATTCAAGGAAGTTGGTGTAAAAAATTCCTTAGAGATGAGTTTAATGTTCGTTGCAAGAATTTTACAATTATGGGGCCTTAACATAACATATGATAACATAAAATTCATAAATTCAATGTAGAAAATGATATTTTATCCATGTATAAATAAAAAAATGTATACTAAATCACAATAATATTTTGTTTAGTTCCCATGAAAATGTGAGGGTGAGTTTAAAATCTTAATGTACCAAGGATATCAGACACATTTTGAAACACATGAACAATTTTAGTTCACCCAAGTGAATGTAAGAGTACAATTTCACTAAATTGACAATGAATTTGTCTCTAAAAAATCATGAAAGGAAAAGTGACATGTGGAAAAAATGGTGTCATGAAGAAGATCAATAATTGAGGATTTTGAATGGACTTGTGTAGGATAAATGTGGATGATAAGATATGTTATATGTTCAAGGTAATATCCTCCCATTTGATGGTTTTAGGTGTAGAAAAAGATTTTATAATGTAAGATACCAATTAATTAAATGTAAGATTCGATGGATTATTCACATATTGCAAAATATTTGAATGTCATGATATTTTCCCACTAAATATTTACAATGAAATATTCCAAAACCAAGAGGATATCTTTTTATTTAATTTTATAATTAATTTAAACATAATTGAAGAAAGAATACTTCAGTATTGGGATCTTTAGTCATTATTTTTTATCTTCAAAAACACATTTTAGTGTACATCCATTCTTCTTGTAGGATCTAAGTATATAATCCGTCTGGAGGTGATCCACACAAGATCATTTGTTCTTTGAACAATGCCGATGAATTATCGGGGGATAGCATGGTAAATCACTCATCTAATGATGTTCACTTAGTTCATTACAAAAATTACTTTAGGCTGGATAAATTCTCTGTGCACTATCATTATAGAGAGGGTGGAGGAGGGAAAAGAATATCTAGAGAATTATTCAGCCTAGAGAGATGGATCTATAATTCATTGTGCTCAACAATTATCAATCTTGTTATATCTCGATCAATATTTACAGGACAAATTGAATCACCTATTTATATAGATAAGGTTAGGCTTAATACTATTATTTAATACCAAAAATAACCCTTTAATAAAATATTAAACCCTATCTTAACCCATTCCACATAATATAATTATAATGATTTTTATTTTTATAGCACACACAAACTGGTGTAACAATTAATATTATTTTACCATCTTACAAATTATTATTTATCATGAGACACATGATTAGTGTGATATTACTCCTAAAAACTTATTGAATACATGAATAAATATTAAATTATATATTTATTCATAAAATTAGTATTCTATTCATAGTTCTGTTAAAAAATATTTATTAGATGTTAAATAAAATAATTAATTTTTTCATAGTCTGGTGAATAAATTTTTATTAAATATTAACATAACTAAATAAATTATTTATTAATGAATAAATATTTTTCTATTACCTTATGTATAATAATTTTCATTGATAAATCCTGAAAAAAATATTCCATGTCCTTGAGAATAATATTTATTCTAAAAGTTAAATTCAAATAGATTTTAATTTGAGATCAATGGAAACACTTAGAGTGTGACCCTCAATGCTTCTTTATCATTGGAATTAAGAAGAATTTCCTAAATTCTAATATTAATATATAGAAACTGGTTAAGGAACCCAATAGAAAGATGATAATGTCACAAAATCAATAACCACATACGAGAACTCAATGTAAAATACAATCCTTTTGTCACAATATCTGATCTAGAAGGTTGAACTATAGTTTCATCAACATGTATTCTTCATAAATCATTCATTCATTATATAAAATAAACTTTTTATTAAACCATGTCCATGGAATTTTATTTGAAAATTCAATTTCAATCTAAGGTCTAATATATCAACTTCTATAAATATGTAAGGAAAAAAAATACTTCCTCAAATTATTCATTAATAACATGTCATTTTTTATGAACTCAATGTACACTACTTCATGTGAACATATGGAATCCCGATATTGGTCAATAAATCTAAGTGAATGGATCATGACATGTATTATAAATAATATTAATGTTTAAATACTATTACACATGCTCATAGAATGGAATATCCAATGAAAAATAAACATCTCAACTTCATATCTATGAGACTATTTTCATGACATCCCATCATGGAAATTACCAAGTGTGAACATTATTAGAAGAAGTATCATATACTTATGAGTACTAACGCCTCATATTCAACATAATATCCATCCAACATATAATTTTATATGAACAAGGACCAAACTGATACATCCAATGGGTTGAACTAGTTTATTGTATTGGAATAACCCTGACCACCGATTAGATTAGGAATGATCTCAAAAACATATCCACTCACTAGAGGGTATGTTCTGGGATTCATAATCAATTGGTGTGATTGGATAAACATTACTAATTCTAAAAAATTCATTCCTTTCCAAATGTGGAATCTAACTAATTCCATGGGGTATCATGCAGTATCTAAATGGGTACTTCCATAGCAATACATTGGATCCCCCATTGGATGAAAATCATAACGAATTAAATATTAATTCAACTCCATCAAATACTATGCATTATAATCCCTATCATTTTTAGATACCTATAAAATAATTTAATAAACAAAAAAATAATTTTTATTGGTGAAAAACAAAAAAAAATTATTTCAAATACTCTCTTCATTATAAGTATTTTTTTCAAGGGATAATCTCCAATTACTATGGATTTAGTGGGGGTTAATATAATATTAAGGTGTGAGACAACATTATATGAATTAGTGATACCATCGTAATATTATCCATGTAAGATCCATTCTATACCCACCAAAATATCCATAACATGACTATGGTTTTTGAGACGTTTTCCCCCTTTGAGTGATTCCCTTACCATTGAAAACAATTATCATGGTTGAAAAAAAATTCCTGGAGTTGAAAAAAATCTATAGGCAACTAAACTCAAAGATCTATTAGTTTAAAGATTTTGAATAAAAACACTAATTATAGAAATTGGACCAGTTTCCCTAACCAAAATCCATGTAGTAAATAGGGAGACAAATGGAAGAAAATGATTCCATTTCTTTATAAAACTATTGTGATTTGACGATGTTTGATGATTTATCTTTGAAAAATAGATTGGGATCCATTGTCCCAATATCAAATAGTGAACTAAGAGGGGGATGATCAGTAGTAGGTAATGTCTAGAGTCTCTTGGTAGATTTCTGAAGTCACTTGTTGCCACCTGGGATAAAAACATAGAGAGATAGAAACTTGTATATATCTTAAGAAAGGATATTCAAATAAAACAAAAAATATTTTACTCGAACTCTCTTTGGATTAAACCCATCAACCTATAGATATATTTATCAAACCCCTTATATGTATATCATATGGTATGAAATGAATAGATCTATAGAATTTCATATAAAATGATTAAATATATCATAATGAATGGGTATGATTATATCATACTACTAATTTATTAATCACATTATATGATTAAGATACATCATATGAAAATGATTCATATTGAACGAATCATACGAACACCAATGATTGAGAATTGAAGTAAAGAATTAAGTGTTAATTCTTGACTAATGTTCTACATAAGCTATCATTAATCTAAAAATTTCATAATATGAAACATTGGTAGAATTAATTGGATTAAAGTTATAAATTGTTATAACTAAATAAATTTAATCAAAATGTTATAGTAAATTCATACGAACACATAGAGAATCGTTAAAGGCCATGAAATGGGAAAATCATAGTGACAAGGTGTTTTTTCAAGCCAGAACAGGCAACTAATGATTCTCACATTACCGTATCTCTATTTCTTCTTTATCCTTTTCTACCCTTGATGTAATAGTATACTATAAGAAAAGGAATATCTCACCCTATCATCGAGTGATTCACGCTCTCCTATTGATACACCATGGAAATGTAAGTCTCATGGAATCCATTGAGTGATCTTTATCAATAATGTGATTGAATATTGATGTAGAAACTATCTTTAGTATAAGGTAGACACATTTATGTTATTTTATGTATATACGTGGTTTTATTTTCATGCATGGTTTTTCTTGGTTTTAAGTGTTTCATTTTATTCTCATTTTGTTGATTAAGTGTTAATCGATCTATAGAAACCCTAACAATGGTATCAGAGATTTACCATGATATTTGATTATTTAGATCATGTTGAAAAAAATAAGAACATCAATATAGTATTAATTTCACACTGCATTTTATAACATATGTATGAAATTTTTCACTATATTTGGTTATATGTTATTTGATATCACTTTGTATGATTGAATCATCTTGTAAGATATGGGAATTCATAACAAGTGGTATAGTGTACTTTTTTTGTTTATTTTATATCATAATGTATGATATATTTAGATGTGAATAATTATTTCAGTTCAATGGAATAACATCCACTAAAATTTTATTCATCAAAATATCATTTTCTAGATGATGGATTGGTGCGGTGTTCAGCTAGTGGAAGTAAGAACTATCCAAGTGGAAATTATACCATACAAAATTTGTAAATTTTATTGGAATTGAGAATTATGGAAAATGTTACCGAATAAGAAGTCTCTAGAATGAAGTATCTATAAGATTTCAATGGTGAAAGAAGATTAAATAAGAGTGTTACTGGGGATATCTATTCATTTACCAAATGGAAGAATTTACAAAAAAAAGTTAAAAGTAAGTGAAACAAAAACAACCAACTAAATACTCTAACAGAAGGGACTGGGAAACTTCTATATAGTACACTATTGGAATAAATATTATATCCCAAATATGATAATTTCATGAGTGATGTGAATATTGGATCAAATAATTATATATTTCCAATACTCTATAATTAGTTATTAATATTTCATTTCATTTGATTGTAATTATTTTACTTTCAATGAATATATAGAAATCCACAATGTTTCCCCCATGATCATATGGAAATTTTTCTGATGGTCATTAATCTCCTATGTTTTTTATATTTTCTATATTATTTCATTGAATATTTTTGGGAGATTATTGAGTTTTATTTGATGTTAAAATTTTTTGTGTGTATGGTTCATTGAATTACCACTTTTGTTAAACTTAGTCGAGGGTGGGTGGTTCAATAGATTTGATTTCTATTGTGATCAACTACAATGAACTTCCTTAAACATCCAGTGTGTGAAGTTTTAGTGAATCAAGGATTGTACTTTTAGTGGTAATAAGAGATCCCATCCTCCGAACAAGTTGTATCAAATCTATGATTTTTGGTACCCTTTAAACACATAAGAAGTATTTTAGGATTAACTTTCTCTTCCATTTAAATTATTTATATTTTCAATGTGATTTTACTTTTAGAAAAAAGTTATGGAATTAGATGAAGGAAATATTTTTATTGATAAATTAGATGGAATAGATTTTTGGATTTCAAAGATTGAAATCAGAAGACCATCTAAGTCAAAAGGACCATGATATTTTAATGTTAGGTGTAAATTGGGAGAAAATGGATAATTTACAATGGGAATAGTTTCATTGGAATGTACTAGTGTTAGGGGGGATTTTATTTTCATGTAATGTTACATTAAACATTTTGGAAAATAAAACTATTGTGGAAGTGTTGAAGGTGATGGAAATTATATATTACTTACCAATGACACTTAAAAAAGTTTCCATGATGTAGAAGTTATTTAGAATAGTAATATTAAAAAAGATAAATAAAAAATCATGAGAATGAATTCAGTGTGATTTACTGTTAGATAAAAAAAATCAAGGTGATATTGATGGAAAATGTATGGGAAATACTTATTTTATAATCACTATTTTTAAAGATGAGATGAAATGGTGATAAATTTCAATAATTTCAATTGAAAATCATATTTTTATTTGAGGATATCTAAATACATCTCCTTAATAAGGATTTTAGGTAGATATAATACCAATTACCATACTGTAATTCACATAATGCTGACAGAGAAGGAAAATCAACCCAAATGAGATATCAAAATAAATCATTGGAAGATAACTCTCGATAAAAAATCATGGAGTAACTCGGTTTTTCCTAGTCCCATATAATGGAGCACTGGAAAGAAATGACCTATTAAAAAAAGATTCATAAGGAAAAAATTGCAAGGGAATTAACTTCTGGGTGTTCAAATTCGATTAGTTCAATTTACGGTGGAAGAAACTTGTTGAAAGGTATTAATACTCAAGTAAAATATTATGTTATTGACTCTCAGAAGTGAAAATAAGATTTTACATTTTTTGGGGGTTTTAATGCCAATTAGTTAGAGATATTATTTAAATTAATGTTTTAATTATGTTTTTCTTACGATATATTGTTAATATATGTGAAAAAATTCATTTCATGTATATTTTTAGATGATAGTCATAGAAATTAGTTAAAATATCCAAAATGGTAAGGTTTTTCATGTCATTTACTATATAAGATATGTGAAATATATATTTATTGTAATCATTCACATCTCTAATAAAATAATGGATGTGGAAAATTATTTTTTTAATTAAAATCAAATACAATTTCCCAACATCCCCAAAAAAAGTAAATATTAGAAAAGAATAACACATACAGAACAATAAAACAACAACACAAATTCAAATCATTATAACTTTACAATTTAAAATTTAGACTTTAATATATATATTAAAAATTAACTAAAATATAATAAAAATTATGAAATAATCCACAGACGATCATTGTAATTGATTTATATCATTTCAATAATAATGGTGAGTGTCAAAAAGAAGATTAAAATTAAAAGGAAAGCATTTAAAAGGTACTCTCAATATAATTATAAGGTAAATTAAAGGAACGATTATGATAAAATTTAATCTTATGAAAGTTTATAATCCTCTCGATTGAAGTTATTTTAAATATTAATATTAGAAAATAATATTTCTATCCCTTTAATTCATTTTGAAAGAGCCATTTTTGTTTTAAAATAAGGTTTCAATTAAAAAGAACATTTTTAATAGTTGCATCCAAAATGTAATAATTAAAAATGAGTTTTCACCTTTGTAGACATATATTTGATATTATTTTAATTTTATTGTTCTATATCTAAATTAATTCCAATAACTATTTTAAAATCATATGCATGGAATAAAATTAATATTCAATATAACATACATGTTTTTAAATAATCAAACGTATTTTTCCATTACGTTTTATAAATTTTATCGAACATCACCATGTATATAGAAAAATTATTAAGTTTTCTTCTATTTTGTATAAAGAACACACAACATCCATTGTTAACTAATATGATAAAATTATAATTTTAGTGGTTATTCAGTTAATAGAAACAACACCTTAAGAAATATAGGTTTTACACCCTTCAAGATAGAGAAGCATCCAACACTGACTTGCGTTATTTTGAAATATTTTAGTAATATATACTATTATTTATGTATCTATCATTATCAGCATTATTGATGGAATAAATTATGGGTCAAAAAATAAATATACTAAAGTCATATCATAATAAATATAAAGTGTATAATTATAATTAATACAAACCAAACATAATAATTCAGTTTCATTAAATTATAATAATTTAAAGAAATATAATAATAGACTTATATAGAAAAAAAATATATTATTTTCATGCTCAATAAGTCTCTAGTTACATTATCTATCATATATTCTTTTAGAATTTCCATATACATTTCACAACCACAAATGGTAGCATCAGTTATATTCACATACACATCAAAAAAATAAAGTTGAATATGTTTAAAATATGTCAAGACCACAAGTATTAGAATCTAGAGTCATAAAATATGATACTTTTTTGTTGTCTATTTAGTATGGATTTACCATTAAATTTTTCCTATAGAAAATATATAAAAATATATAAATTTTAAAATGTAAAAAAAAACAAATCAAATATGAAATAATAGATCTAATCTATACATACAATATTTGTAATATTTCAAATGATTATAGATGTCAAAACTAAAAAATGGATGATAAATGTTACCAATAATAGTGACCAAATTAATAGGAAATTGTACTATTTTTTATCTATCTATAATATCCTACACTATGACCTTAACCTAATTAGTCTTTATCCATTGATGATGAATGATATTCCTAATATAATATAGAATATCACATGAGACAATATGATGTTGGGGATAACCAGCATAAAATTCAAATTGGATAGGAAGATGTCAAGGTCGAGGATGAGTAGTTAGATATGCAGGAAGAGGTGGAGGTGTGGGTATGAAGATGAAGGTGGAGGATTGGTATTTTTAGCCTGAAACTATCTTTTCATATCTTCAAACATTGACTATACCGAATCTCTAATCCTCTCCTCCACCGTCTCAGCCATATCATTAAATTTATATTCTAAAGATTCTATTTTACCTTTATATAATTCCTCCATTGAAGAATCAATTGAATGAACCACCACTTTTTTGACTCATTCACCCACTTCATACCATCATATAAGACCCGAATATTTTTGATTTCCCAAAGGAGTACATAAAATATCCTTCATACCCTCAGGTATATAAGAGTATCCTATGTGCTATTATCCTTAATAGATTCATATAGAGAATATTTGAAAAATTCATTATTGAATTATAATATTTAAAATATTTAAATAACATAGATAACATAAATAACTCCTTACATCCATCTTAGTTACAACCATCAACTCTTCTCTAATATATATTCCCTTCTTGATCCTTCGTACTCTCTTTGATTTTTCTTATCTATGTGGGGGGGGGGACCTCTGTAATGCCCGAAGACTCAACTCTTAATTTTTGAAAATATTTAGCCACATTGTTATTTCAATAACGTCTACCCTCCATTAGAAAAAAGTATGTGGGCATAAATTTTTGGATTGGATCTTTTTATTTGATATCCTCAGTTGCTATAAATTAAAAATAAAATAATCTTTAATATATAAATACTTCTAAATGTTATCATTGAACTTTTAAAAATTGATTCTTGTTGTAAACTTTCAACAAACTACTTCCATGTATATTTATTTAGAGAATGATATATGTTATGGGGATAAATATTTTGTATTTCCATGAAAATGTAATCTGATGTGAGTGTTAATTTAAAATACATCAATCTCCAAGAATTAAAGGATAAAAATTTCTTCCAAACTTACATACTTTTAGGTAAATCATATGTTATCTGATAATATGGGAACCAATGATAGTAATAAATGTCATGACAAGTAAAATAATAATTATTGAGTTTACAAAAATTATCACCCATAGTTGAGATATAGTTTCTTTGTTGAAATTCTTACAATCACAAAACAAAAAGATAACTTTGGCCTATGATTTTATTACAACAACAGTATTAAATTGGTCTTAATTTAGACCCCTAGTATTATCATTATAATAAATGTCAACATATATACTTTTGTCTATGCTATGGGAAACTGATAAATTTGGTTAATGTGTACAACCACATTTACTAACCCTAGAAGCCTTCTTTTCCCATATGAAAGAAGATTATACTTCTACAGAAATATGAGGAATATCCTCAGTATAAATATATATATGGTTCTCAACAGATGCTCAGGGTTAATAAATAGTATGAATAGACATTATCCTAAAAATAAAATTAAAAAATTATTAAAACAATTATATAATTTTAATTTTTACATATAAAATTAAATAAAAATTCAAAATGATCCAACAAAAAGTTAACTAAACACTTTTTTATTTATATTTTTTAAAGTAGTTAACTAAAATGATAATAATATTAATGAGTGATGAAATGATATAAAAAGTTTAAAATAAAACTTATGTAAAAGAGTATACAAATCCAACTATTGCATAAAAATTCGAATTGAATTTTTAAAATGATAAAAACAAAAAAAAATAATAAAAAACAGACTACTCCTTATCAATTTAGTTAATGTAGTTAAAAAAAATTAAATAGAATACTCAAAAAATTATTTGTCCTATCTATTAGTAGGTAACAATGTTAAAAGAATACATTCAATAATAATAAAATATAAAATGATATAAACAAAATAAAGGAAAAAATTAAGTAAAAATTGATACAAATCCAATAATTACATGTAAAGTTGATAAGTAAAAATGATAAAAAAAAGTAAAATAATATTAACAAAAAATTTATCAAATTTCTTGAAATAATTTTTTTATATAAAAAAAGTTGAAACTAATTTATTTAATTTTTTTTTGAAATTTATAAAGGTAAAAAATAAATAAATATATGTGTAACGACATAGGTATTTACAGAATAATACATTTTTTATATCTATTAATATTTATGAATAATATATTAATTTTATTTTAAATAGGACACTTTTTCTGATAGCGTACTCAGCACACAACAACAGGTTTCTTTGAAATATTACATTTTACACAACTTTGAGTTATACAAAAAATAATAATGTAATAATGTTACTATTTTAAATGATAGTTAAAACCTAGCCATTGTATTATAAATAATGAACATAACTAACTACAAAATTATTATTAAATTTCTTCACACTTATCCAATAAATTTTATAGGCTTAAAATAAGAATAAATCTGATTTTATGCATGAAATACTTTAATATTCCTTAAAAGGTTGATTTAACACCTTTGGATGGAGAACGATTTTTAAATTTAGTTTTTTTTCATTTATATATGTTCCATTTGACCAAATAAACTTATTCTTTATTATAAGGACATGAAAATTAACTTTGGGAAAATTTTTGTTATTTTTTCTGATAAAGTTTATTTTTTAATGAATAGTGAAAAATACTACATTTTAAGTCAAAACTATCATTTAATCTAATTTGTATATATAAATAGATTTTACTTTTAAATGGTTTTAAATTGTATTTATATAATATTTTTCTCATTTAATTCAATTTTGGTCATTGGAAGTAATTTTACATTGAAATTGGACATAAACACATGCCAATATTTTTATAGTTTTTACTTCTTAAAAACACGCCTTTTCGTTTTGACAATGGGAATTAATTTTAAAATAATTTAAGCAACAAATATGCATTTAATTTGAAAAAATGGATTCCATATTTTTAATTTTGATATTAAAATTTTGTAAATAGGTACCTTTTATTTTTAGACATTATGAATGATAACTTCAGTAAATATTTTATTTACCATGGTTAAAGCGTAAATATGGTAAATAAAGGTAAAAAAATAATATTATAATAATATTAAATTACCATAACATGTGTATTAATCCTATTCTATGATACATGTATGACCATGTTCATCCTTGGGTCAATTATGTAAATCTATGGAGCCACTTGTATGCGAAAATGACATTTTATAAAAATTAATTTCATGTTAAGGAAATTGTAAAATAAACATATATCTTTTGGTAAAAAAATTATTTGGGGTTATATAAGTTATATTTTCAACTATAAATATTCATTAGAAATATAAAAACATTTACTAAATCATTGTATTTTATTTATATATTTTATACATTAAATAAATAAATTTAATTATGAAACAATGATGATGTAGTGATTTCTTTATTAATAAAGGATTAAAATAAATGATATTATAAATGTTAAAATAAATGTAATTTGGTTATTTTGATTTCATCCCCTAATTTTTTGGATAAAATTTACATGTTATTTTTTTATTAATGTACTTTTTTTGAATCAATCAAGTTGTTATGGAATTTTAAAAAATGTATGATATGAATAGAGTCAAAATTGACATAATTCATATTTAAAAATATAAAATATTTTATTAAATATTATAAAATTCCAAAAAAATATATAATATTCTTCCAAATAGTTATAATATGTCCAAAATTTTATTATTGACTCTTCAATTGGATGTTTTTTAGGTTTTGGTAACTATTTTTTTCTCAAAGTATTAAATGCTTGATAAAATGGTAAGAGTAAAAAAGTGTTAAATAAAAAATATAAGGATTAAAAAATATACAAAAATTGTACAATTATTATTGGAGTATTTTATTTCGAACAATAGTCATATTATCTTATAATTTAATTATTTTTGGATCTTTTGAAACCAGAATTCATTTTATAATAAAATATTACTTTAAAAAATTTCTAAAAAGCCTATCCTCCCCCTTATAAAAGGCCATCACCTCTAACCCATTACTCACACCTCTCAAGCCCGTTGGATCATCCAAACTCCACACAAATATTCTCCCAACATCCCTATATTACTCATGGAATCCTTTACCTTGGTATAAGTCAATTCAAGAGATCCCTTTGGCTCATATCAAAAGAAGTTACCCGATTTGAGGTAATGTCTTTTCTCGAGTTTCTTTCCATTATTTTTCATTCTCCACTCCCTATGCTCTTCTTAATCATTGTTTACATAACAAAACCAGTATCCTCAATATACTATGTTAGTTTTATGATATGTATTCTAACTACACATACACACACCTCCATCTAATGGGTATAGAACATACTGTTTCTGTGGACGGTGAACTGCTGTCTCATGAAACGATGATTGTTCAATATTCTCCTATCACCTATTATAGTGGCCATTATGATGGAACTATAATTATATATGATATTTATGATATTTTATTTTATATCTATGTTTCTATAATAATCATATAGAATATACCTTTATCCTTTTCATTTTGTGTAAATACGATAATTTCATTTGAGGAAGTGCGGACTACCGCCCCCTCAAAGTGATATGACTCATTCATTCCATACATGCAATGTATAAAGGATGGATTTAATGTGATTATTTAAAATATATTAAATATTTTATTATAATTTAATTACAAAATACCTATGTATCATTTAGTTTTCATTCCTTTAAATATGAAAAATAAATGAAAGTAGCATTCATGCGTACGTACGTCTTACAATCTCCATGAACAGTGCATTTCATTTCTTAAATACAAATGCTATGGACTATTATAAATACATATATACTTGATATATATGATATATATGACATCTAAATCATGAATATCATTTTGGAGATAATGTACTTTTGACCACATGGAAAATTTATAATTATAACAAGTTCATTTTTTACTCAAGTTCTGAACATCGACAAAATTTCCGATATGAACTCAAATAATTAACTAATTTTTATTGTTGATAAAATGTTTTTTTTTGAGAAAAACCTTATTTTATTAGGGGGATATTACTGAGAACAATACTCAATCTTTTTATGATAATTTTGATGCTCCCAAATACCCTTGTTTGTTATTCTAATGAGTTTATCTTAAGTGTATTTCAGGAAATTAATATTCTTTATTTCTATATTTAGGAATAATATTAAAGTGTTTAATCCATGTGGAATATTTGAAAAAGTGTTCAGAAATATTTTTAGCATATTAGTGTGTTCTAGAAACAATGTTCATTATCTACGTGTTCAGAAATCACTTTAGCGTGTTCTGGAAACAATGTTCATACCCTACATTGAGGCGCGTAGCATAAGGATGGAATACGTCATTACTTTACTGGATATCAGAAAAGTTTGGTTAAACAACCATACAGTAACAACAAAATTATGGAAGAAGAACCCTATGTTTGGAATGAACCTTACATTCAAGATATCAGAAAAGTATGAAAGAAAAACCCTAAGTTAGTATGGAATGATATGTTTGTTTCTCAAAAGTACGGCTCATCAACCTTACTTTTGTAAATAACTTTACGCTGTATCAAAAAGTATGGATCATGTACCTTATGTTTAGAAGATGATAAAAGTATGGATTATATATTGTATGTTTGAGAGTTGAATAGAAAATTAGGGATTATCAACCTTACATTGTGAACCTTACGTTTAGAGAAATAATGCTATACAGTTCAACCCTATGTTTAGCGTCAGAGATTTCAAATACGACTTTATCGAGAAATGGTCTTCATACAAATTATCAGGCTTATTTCATGCTAGATTAAAAGCCCTATTTTAAAGCATGTCTTTGACTAATTCAAAGTTGTTTATTTATGATTCAAATATTTGATTTAAGATGATATTTTCATACAGAATATTCAGGGGAGTTACGACTACTCTGTTATTCCTACATTTGAATATCGGGATTATAAAGGTGAAATTTGTGGATTTAAATTTGAAATAAAAATATTTTTATTCTATATATCCGTGATAATTTGTATTACATAGTGCAAGGTGAATCATATAAAATAAATCATGATAACAAGATCTTGAGTTTTTCCCTGCTACAGTTTAAAGAGATATACGAGTCACACAGATCTGATGCTACCAATATCTATCAAACATTATTTTTCTGAAGAAGAAGGAGAAACACGTTGAAGATTCATTGATTCTACATCGATTATATATTGTTAATCAACTATTTTTGATGTTTCTAAATTCATTTCAAGATCTACTACAATCGAATCAACTCAGAACTACTTCTACCTGAAGATCATTCTTTCTGAAGAAGACGATCCATCGACTGTCAGTTGCATGCTGCTTCAACTGTGAAGAACAACTTGAAATTAATTTTTAGAAAAAATAATCTATTTATTTTTAGTAGTAAGATTCTAATACTAAGTTGTGTATTTGGTTCTGTGTATGAATCATAAGGCTCGATTTTATCCTTAACATGTAAAGGTGTCAACTACCTGCACTCAGTTGTAGACGATCTATTGATAAGAGGACCAGATAGTGAAAATCACTAAGCTCGTAGAGTATAGCATTGGTGGAGTGGACTAGGTGCCTTCTGTTCCCCAAAAAACTATATATATTTTCATTCTTTAAATGTTTATTTCCTACTTCATAAACAACCTGATAAAGATATAACGACAGACTTGGCCATCTTCACGATTCGTGAAGAATTTGTAAGACACAACTCACCCCCTCTTGTGCATATTTGGTATAACCCGATCCAACAATTGGTATCAGAGCAGGATATTTTGTCAAATATATAATAATATGAATGTTTCTGGATTATCCAAAGCACAATGGCTGATATAAGAGAGGATATGTCAATGGTTTGAGCTCCCTACTTCAATAGTGAAAATTATGGATGCTAGAAATCAAGGATGATCATTTACTTAAAGAACATTAGATACAGATTCTACTCAAAAATTATAACTCCCTATGTGATTCCAAATAAACCTGAAACAAGGAGTGCTGATACAGAAGTAGATTATGACATAAACTCGGAAGCTATGAATGCTATCATATGTGTCCTTGGGATAGATGAATTCAATAGAGTGTCTCAGTAGCCAATGTCTTATGAAATGTGGTAGAAAATTGCAGTTGCCTATGAAGGAGAATTCAATGTCAGACAGATGAGGTATGACACTTCTAAATTTAAATTCGACACATTCAGAATGTTTGAATGAGAAAGCATCACCCAGATGAATAGAAGGCTTATAGAAATTGTTAATAATATCACTAACTTGGGTGAGCCTATCAAACAAGCAGATCAGGCCCTAAAAGTTCTAAGAGTATTACCACTTAAGTGGAATGGAATTTAGGCTACTATTAGTAAATCCTCACCAGAAAAAGATCTTACAATGGGAGAGTTAATTGGAACTCTTATGATGTATGAAGCTGAGATGGAAGATGAAGCAAATGAGCATAAAGTTTTAATCAAAAGATAAAATAAATCATTGAAGGTAACATCTCAAAATAATAGAAGAAAATATAAGAATGAAATCAATGTGAAATCAGAGAGTTTTGATTCATATAATTTATATGTGGAACTAACTCAGCTAGCCATCAAGTTCAGTAAATTCTATAGAATGAAGAAGGGATTTATAAAATCATTCAAAAATAATGAAAAATAACCAAGGGATGTCAGATGCAATGAATTCAAGAAGATGGGTCACGTTAGACCTGACTGCCTTCAATTAAAAGGAGAAAATAAAAAAAATAAAAAATAGTTATTATGATAAGAAAGAAAAAAGAGCAATGAAAGCTACTTGGATTGTTTCTGAAGACTCCAACAGATCATTAGAGTCTGACTTAGAAAATGAAGAATCAAATCTGAAATAAAACATGTGAATTATTGTAATGACCCAAAGTTTCATTAATGGAAAATCCCTCTTGATCTTATTAAATGTCTCTTTATATAAATTTTTTATATAAAATGTCAACTTCATTGGTTTTATGATAAGAATTGGGACTGTTACTTTTATAGTCGTTGAACAGCTATCACATGATTAGTATAAATATAGGGCTTTAACACATCCAATTTTACTTAGAAAAAGGAAGTGATGGCCTCATCTAGTAGAATTTCCCCATACGAAGCCCATTTATCAGATCTCGAAAAAGAGGTGGCGTCCATGTGCTTCAATCTTGACCAATCCCAAGATGAGCTTCACCATGTCAAGCTCGAATGGGACTATCTATGGGAGAAGTGAAAGTTGATAGAAATTACAACTCGAGCGATGTTATCTGAGCCACCCCAAGAGTCTGTCACCATCGCACACCTTACCCTTAGGTCTTATGTGGCTGTTTTAAGGGGTTATGTAACTAATTGATAGTACTATGTTCATGTACATTATTTTTGTATATAATAATGAATATAATTTCTTGTCATTATTGATACATTGTAAATAGTTTTTAAAGTAAAAATGATGTTTTTAGTTATTATTAAATTAAGAAATATATTTTATTAAATTAAGGTATTTTTGAATTAAATAATATTGTAATAAAATATTATTATTATTATTATTAGATTAATTTTATTATATATAAATGATCATGTAATTGTATGAATGTATTATTAAGGTTGAAAGCCATTTTTGTCAAAACCCATGAATTTTTGATAAATGTCGGTTTTTATTTTAAAAGTGAAAATTAACATATTTAGAAAATTATTTAGATAAAATAAATGTTATTTTTGGAATCAGGATATCGAAATTATCCAACGGTGAATTTTTCATAATTTTCTGAGACAGTCAAATTTTTGAGTAAAAATTAATTACAGTTTAAATATATAATGTGTTTTATGACTTCATAATGACCCAATAGTGATGTAATAAAATACTATAATCTTTATGTTCTCCCAATATATGTTTTACCATTAAAATAATATGATTTTGGGTTTTTTTTAATTACTTTTCAAAGCATTAATGGACCCCTCAAGACTTAATAAACACCTTGTCATTTTAAATTAATTTCCATGGGAGTGTGACTCATCTACACATAAGAAACCCTAATATTTTAAGAAGTTCTGACCTTGGCCTTATAAAATATTATTTTACTCTTCCCTTTTCTAAAAACCATGGGCTGGTTTGTGGTTTGGATTAATTTAATATAAGGGTTCCCAAACCTAAATAATAAATAATTCTCTCACCTTTCCTATATAAACCCACCCAAGATAGCACTTCCTCTTAACTCAAAGCCTATGGAGTTCGTCAAACCTCTTCCCTACTCTCTCGAGAATCCTCCCAAGGTGCCCCAAGCTCCCAATAAGCCTCTCACAAGCCTCTCTATAGTCTTTGGAAGCACACTTCCAAGTATGGGTTTTTCTTCCTTTCTCATTTTTGTCTAATTTTATTTAAGTTGTTTTTCCCTTTTAATTTCAATTATAAATGTTGGGTTATGGTTTCTCACCTCCCTCATACTTCCCTCTTTATTTTTGAATTATAGAATACCCTTTCTCCCTCATTAAATGCCTCCCATGTACACCCGTTACTATGCCGAAATTCCGAAAGGAACTTCTCTCTCCTCTTTTACATTCAAGCAATACTTTTGTATCATGAATTTAAATTCCATTAAAACTGTTGGAAAATGTATCTATATGACCTCCTCACTGTCCATTAAAGTTAAATATGATGAGTAACCACTTTCTCTCTCATCAACCATTTTTATGAATTCTTATGTCATGCCGTTACGCTGCCGAAATCGCACCGATTTTCTAAGCCAATGTCATTGTGTAGTGAATACCATGCCCATTTGTCCATCGAGGGTATTCAACTTTATGCACATTTACTTATTGATTGTAAAGTTTCTTGTATGAATTCCACATTCCTTTATTGTGGAATAAATGATTATGTTTTATGAATCCATGTTTTATGATCCATGTGGAACACTTATGAATGAAATGAAATGTTTAAGAAGGGTGCGCCCTTGTAGCCATCCAATGCATTGGGTAAAGTATAGTATCATGATACATCATGTGCAATGAGTGTTGACTCATGCTAATTCAAGTGAAACGAGGGTTTACTTGTTCTTTATGTGCAATGAGGATTTACTCTTGCTCCATGTGCAATGAGCCTTAGCTCATGCTAATTCCATGTTAAGTGTTGTTGCCACATTTCCATGTTATGATTATCATGCTGTATCATGCCTTTATGTTCATGTTTTTCTTATGATCTATTGATATGCCTATTGTGTAACATTTATTGTACTCCTTATTTTATTCCATGTGTACTCCCTAACTGGGCTTTATAGCTCACCCTTTTCTTATGCATGTCCCCAGGTTATCCCATGCAATGCTACGTACGAGAGAATGTAGTGGTCATGTAAAGGAAGTTTTCAATAAATATGTTTTATTTCATGTTTTAAGTTTTTATGTAATGATACAAATCCCCAAAGACACTAAACCTCTTGATATTCTTTGTTTTATCAAGTTATGTTTTATGTAATAAAGCATGTTTAAGTTGTAATAAAAAGCAGGGTTGTCATAGTTGGTATCAGAGGATAGGTTTGGTTATTTATGAGATTAGTATTAGAAATCCCTAGTAAAGCCTTAGATACAAGTCTACGTATAATAAAAACGTCCCTAAGTTTTGGTGAGTATTGATTAAGTGGTTTATCAAGAAAATACATCCATGTCTGGATACTAGCAGGTAGAGGCAGATCTGGCACAGATATATCCTAGGGGTAAAACCCGAAAACACCGCTTTGAGCTAGACTCAAATGGGAATAGGTGCACGAAAACAGGCCTTTCTGAACTCTTGGTTACGACACTCCTGGGGGATATGCTTTGGTAAATTCACAAGCTTAGTATGAACCCTTATTAAGGTAATTAAAAAAATGCCCCTAAGAATATGTGTTAGAAAGTAGATCATGAAAATCCTAGATTGAAACCTATAGACTCATGAGTTAAGGAAGTGAATGTTTATTTATATGTCATCAACTTTTGTCTTTGGATTACGCTTTATGTATTACCCCTAACTATCCTTTTACTCCATCCAATGGCCGGTAATAGGAGGACTCGAGCTAACAACTGTTGTGAAGATCAGTGTGATGACTGTACTAATGAGATGCCCAATCCAATGGGAGCAGGATTCATGAACTTTGTCACACTTCTCTCTCAGCTAAATAAAGTTTTGAAGAGAAACATGGGTCAAGAGGAACGTTCAACCCCCCCTAAGAAAGAAAAAGTCGCTATCGAGATCTTTATGAGACAAAGGCCTCCTAATTTTAGTGGATCATCTGATCCCACAATTTCTGAACAATGGATCAACTCCATTGAAAATATCTTCTCCATACTTCAATGTTATGAACAAGAGAAGGTTCTCCTGGTGGCTTATCATATGGAGGGTTAAGCTGATCAATGGTGGAAGTTAATCAAAAATACGAAGCCTGAGGAGGAGATCGAGGCATTGGAATGGAAGTATTTCCGGAATATGTTTTTTCGAAAAATATTTTCCATGCACCCTCCTGATTAAGATGGGAAGGGATTTCCTTTACCTCAAGCAAATAGATGAAGAATATGTTGGAGAATACTAGGAAAACTTCACAAGCCTTGCACGATAAGCTTCCAGCTTTGTCGTTACCCCAGAATGCAAAGTCGACCGCTTATTTGGTGGGCTGAATCCTAGCATACAGAAAGCATTGGCAATTCGTGACTTCGACAGCTAAGAGGAAATTGTCTGATGTGCCCTCAAGGTCGAAATGGGGATTGGAAAATCACAGGGGTATCATGGGGATAAGAAACGTAAGGTGGGATTCAATGCTGGTGGACCGATGGATAAATCCAACGGTGCTAAGAAGATCCAACACCCCACTTGCCAAAAGTGAGGAAAGAAGCATCCTAGAAATTGCCTTAAGGGGACGAGGAAATGCTTCAGGTGTAGAAGAGAAGGGAACCTAGCTATTAACTGTTGGCAAGAAAGAACTACGGCTGTGACAAAGGAGAGGAACGCTCTATTCGAACCTAAACGCATTTTTCAATGCTACAAATGAAAAGAACCGGGTCATTTTGCAAATCAGTTCCCTAATCCAAGGGTTTTCGGAGAAAATCAACAACCTCCATGGAAGCAAGGAAGAGCTTTTGCCATCACTTCTGCCAAAGTGAACCCTGACAACGAAGTGGTGATAGGTACGCTAGTTGTTCATTCAAGAATAGAAAACTTACTTTTTTATTCAGGTTCTATGCATTCTTTTATATCTCGAATGTTTAGTAGAACAATCCCAACACCACCAAAAATCATGGAAGTGAAGATGTTAGTGAGTACGGAAAATGGGGAAATCATTGTATCCCATGAATATAAGTCCTCCCCTGTTATAATCTGTGGATTGAATTTCCTAGCGAACCTCACCATACTCCCTCTGGTGGAATTTGATGTAATTCTTGGCATGGATTGGCTTTCCTTATATAGAGCCAACGTAAATTGTCGGGAGAGGGAAATCACACTCTATATGGAGAATCGACCCCCAATTCTTTACAAGTGTAAGGAGGAAGATGAATCTACATTAGCTCCATCGTCTCAAGCGTGGATATTACTGCCTTATGAGTTGCATATATGGGTTAGATGATTGAGTCCAAGGAAGAAACCATCCTTGAAGAAATGCCTATTGTGAGGGAATTCACTAAAGTGTTTCCCGAAGAACTGCCTAGTCTTCCTCCTAGAAGAGATGTTGAATTCTCAATTGAACTTATACCCGGGGCTTTACCAATATCCAAGACTCCATATAGAATGACTGTTGTAGAGCTTGAAGAGCTAAAGAAACAACTACAAGAGAATCTGGATAAAGGGTTTATACTCCCAAGTGCTTCACCATGGGGTGCACCAGTCCACTTTGTCAAGAAGAAGGATGGGTCAATGCGGCTTTGCATCGATTAACGTGAACTTAACAAAATCACGATAAAGAACAAGTATCCTCTCCCATGGATTGGTGACTTGTTCGACCAGCTATGTGGAGCACAATACTTCTCTAAGGAAGATTTTCGGTCGGGATATTATCAAGTAAGGGTGAAGAAGGAAGATGTCCCCAAGACTACTTTTTGTACAAGATACGGGCACTATGAATTCATAGTAATGCCTTTCAAACTCACCAATTCTCTAGAAATCTTCATGGACTTGATGAATATAGTATTTAGAGATTACCTAGACAAATTTTTGGTAGTATTTATAGATGATATTCTAATATACTCCAAAACCAAGGAGGATCATGAGGATAATTTAAGAATTGTACTAGAGACTTTGCGTAAGGAGAAGCTCTATTCAAATTACAGCAAGTGTGAGTTCTAGTTGAAGGAGGTCTCATTATTAGGCCATATCATCACAAGAAATGGGATATCTGTGGATCCCTCCAAAACAGATGCAATTGAGGGATGGCTGAGGCCAACATCGGTAACAGATATCCGTAGCTTCTTGGGGTTAGCTGGATATTATCGACGATTTGTGAGAAATTTCTCATGATTGTCCAGCCCTCTTACCAAGCTAACTCGAAATGGAGTAAAGTTTTCTTGGAGTGATGAATGCGAAGAAAGATTCAAGGAGTTGAAAAGGAGGCTTATCACTACACCCGTGCTCACTTTACCCACAAGTGGGGAACTTTTTGTGGTATTAAGTGATGCTTCAAAGAAGGGATTAGGCTGTGTGCTAATGCAGAATGATAAAGTGATATCATATGCCTCAAGGCAGTTGAAAATCCATGAGCTAAACTATCCAACGCATGATATGGAGTTGGCAGCGGTGATCTTTGCCTTGAAAATCTGGCGGAATTATCTCTATGGGGAGAAATATGAGATATATACTGATCAAAAGAGTCTTAAATATATATTCACACAGAAAGAGCTTGATATGCACCAGAGAAGATGAGTAGAGCTCATCAAAGATTATGTCTGTTCAATCCATTACCACCCTAGGAAAGCAAACAAGGTGGCAGATGCCCTATGTAGAAAGGATCCAGTGATTCTATCAATGATGATAATTGAGAAGGATCCAATATTCTTAGACTTGATGAAAATGGACATGGGAATCATAGAGAAGGGAACATCATCAATCCTTTCACAAATTATTTCTCAACTGTCTCTTTTGGAAAGGTTAAAGGATGCTCAAAAGGATGATATAGGAATTCAAGAAAAAGTGGAAGCTATCGAAAAAGGGAAATCTTCAGAGTTTAATTCTAATGAAGAAGTAATTGTGCAGTTTGGGAATAGACTATGTGTTCCATCAAGTTCGGAGTTGAAAAAGGAACTTTTGGATGATGCACATAGTTCAAATTTCTCTATTAACCCAAGGAGCACAAAGATGTATCAAGATCTCCGAGAAAACTTTTGGTGGGATAATATGAAGAAGGAGATCGCTGAATATACATCAAAGTGCCTGGTGTGTCAGTAAGTGAAGACAGAGAGGAAGAAGCCTAAGGGGATGATGCAACCATTGCCCATACCAAAATGAAAATTGGAGAACATCACCATGGAATTTGTCACCGGACTTCCAAGGACATCCAAAGGAAAAAATGCAATCTGGGTTGTTGTGGATCATCTTACAAAGACTGCACACTTAATTTCTATTCGGGAGGATTTCTCGTTGGATCAAATTGCACGAATATATATTAGGAAAGTGGTAAGTTTGCATGGAGTACCACTATCTATTATTTCTGACTGAGATCCAAGATTCCCCTCTATGTTTTGGAAGATTCTTCAACATGCTCTGAATACTGAACTGAACTTCAATACGGCCTATCATCCTCAAACTGATGTCCAATCCAAGAGGACTATCCAAACACTTGAGGATATGTTGCGAGTGTGCTAAATGGACTTTAAAGTAGGATGGGGTCAACATCTTTTTCTGGTTCAGTTATCTTATAATAATAGTTTCCACTCGAGCATCCAAAGGGCACCATATGAAGCCCTGTATGGGAAAAGGTGCAGAACACTGGCATGTTGGGATGAGGTCGGTGAACGTAAGATGCTTGGACTAGAAATGGTCGAGGAAATGGTGGAGAAGGTCAAAACCATTAAGCAGCATATAAAGGCAGCCCAGAGACGACAGAAGAGTTATGCAGATAATCGTCGATGATACCTTGAGTTTAAAGTTAGAGACATGGTTTTTCTACACATATCTCCGTGGAAGAAGGTCATGAGGTTTGGAAACAAAGGGAAGTTAAGTCCAAGGTACATCATCCCTTTTGAGATTCTTGATCGTGTCGGGGTTGTGTCCTATCCACTAGCACTTCTGCCTACTATGGCCAATGTACATGATGTCTTTCATGTATCCCTCTTAAAGAAGTACATACCGGACCCTTCACATGTACTCTCTTCTGAGGTGGTACAATTGGAAGACAATCTTTATTATAAGGAGAAACCAGTGAAGATCATAGATCGTAGAGAAAAAGTTCTACGAAATATGATAATGCCCCTCGTCAAGGTGTTGTAGAGAAACCACAAGTTTGAAGAAGCAACTTGGGAATCGGAGGATGTGATGAAGCTGAGTTACCCACATCTATTTTAGTGTGGGAAAAGGAAAATTTCGAGGGTGAAATTTCTTAAGGGGGGAATATTGTGACAACCCAAAGTTTCATTAATGAAAAATCCCTCTTGATCTTATTAAATGTCTCTTTATATAAAATGTTTTTATAAAATTTCAACTTCATTGGTTTTATGATAAGAAACATGACCGTTACTTTTATAGCCTTTGAATAGGGATCACATGATTAGTATAAATATAGGGCTTTAACCCATCCAATTTTACTTAGAAAAAGGAAGCGATGGCCTTATCCAATAGAATTGCCCCATATGAAGCCCATTTATCAGAGCTCAAAAAATAGGTGGTGTCTTTGGGCTTCACCCTTGACCAAGCCCAAGCTACGCTTCACCATGTCAAGCTCGAATGAGACCTTCTACGGGAGAAGTGGATGTTGATAGAAATTACCACTCAAGCGATGTTATCCGAGGCACCCCAAGATTCTTTCACCATCGCACACCTTACCATTAGGTCTTATGCGGCATTTTTAAGGGGTTATGTAACTAATCTATAGTACTATGTTCATGTAGATTATTTTTTTGTATAATAATGAATATAATTTCTTGTCACTATTGATACATTGTAAATAGTTTTTAAAGTACTAATGGTGTATTTAGTTATTACTTAACTAAGAAATCTATTTTATTAAATTAAGGGATTTTTGAATTAAATAATATTTTAATAAAATATTATTATTATTATTATTAGATTAATTTTATTATATATAAATGATCATGTAATTGTATGAATGCAATTATAATTTTTTTAAGGTTTGAAATCCATTTTTGTCAAAACCCGTGAATTTTTTATAAATGTCGGTTTTTATTTTAAAAGTGAAAATTGACATATTTAGAAAATTATTTAGATAAAATAAATGTTATTCGTGGAATCAGGACATTGAAATTATCCAACGGTAAATTTTTCATAATTTTCTGAGACAGTCAAATTTTTGAGTAAAAATTAAATACCGTTTAAATATATAATGTGTTTTATGACATCATAATGACCCAATAGTGATGTAATAAAATACAATAATCTTTATGTTCGGCCAATATATGTTTTCACATTAAAATAATGTGATTTTGGGTTTCGTTGGATTACTTTTCAAAGCATTAATGGACCCCTCAAGACTTATTAAACACCTTGTCTTGTTAAATTAATTTCCATGGGAGTGTGACTCTCCTCCACATAAGAAACCCTAATATTTTAAGAATTTCGGACCTTGGCCTTATAAAATATTATTTTCTTCTTCCCTTTTCCAAAAACCATGGGCAAAAACCATGGGATGGTTTGTGGTTTGGATTAATTTAATATAAGGGGTCCCGAACCTAAATAATAAAGAATTCCCTCACCTTTCCTATATAAACCCACCCAATCTCCCACTTCCTCCTCACTCAAAGCCTTTGGAGTTTGTCCAACCTCTGAACTACTCTCTCTATAATTCTCCCAAGGTGCCCCATGCTCCCAATAAGCCTCTCACAAGCCTCTCTCTAGCCTTTTAAGCACACATCCATGTAAGGGTTTTTTCTTCCTTTCTCATTTTTGTCCAATTTTCTTTAAGTTGTTTTGCCCTTTTAATTTCAATTATAAATGTTGGGGTATGGTTTCACACCTCCCTCATACTGCCCTATATATGGTTAAATTATGGGGTACCCTTTATCTCTCCTTAAATTCCTCCCATGTACACCCGTTACTATGCCGAAATTCCAAAAGGAACTTCTCTCTCTTTTACATTCAAGCAATATTTTTGTATCATGAATCTACATTCCATTAAAATTGTTGGGACATGTATCTATATGACGTATTTACTATCCATTACATGTAAATATGATGAGTAACCCCTTTATCTCTCATCAACCATTTTTATTAATTCTTATGTCATGCCGTTACGCTGCCGAAATCGCACTGATTTTCTAAGCCAATGTCATTGTGTAGTGAATACCATGCCCATTTATCCATCAAGGGTATTCAACTTTCTGCACATTTACTTATTGATTATAAAGTTTCATGTATTAATTCCACATTCCTTTATTATGGAATAAAATATTATGTTTTATGAATCCATGTTTTATGATCCATGTGGCACACTTATGCATGAAATGAAATGTTTAAGAAGGGTGCGCCCTTATAGTGCTCCAATGCATTGGGTAAAGTATAGTATCATGATACGTCATGTTCAATGAGTGTTGACTCATGCTAATTCAATTGCAATGAGGGTTTACTCGTTCTTTATGTGCAATGAGGATTTACTCATGCTCCATGTGCAATGATCCTTGTCTCATGATAATTCCCTGTTAAGTGTTGTTGCCACATTTCCATGTTATGATTATCATGCTTTATCATGACTTTATGTTCATGTTTTTATTATTCTCTATTTATATGCCTATTGTCTAACATGTATTTTACTCCTCATTTTATTCCATGTGTACTCCCTTACTGGGCTTTATAGCTCACCCTTTTCTTATGCATGTCCTCAGGTTATCCCATGCAATGCTAAGTACGAGGGAATGTAGTGGTCATGTAAACGAAGCTTTCAATAAAGATGTTGTATTTCATATTTTAAGTTTTTATGTAATGATCCTAAGCCCCAAATACACTAAACCTCTCAATATTCTTTGTTGTATCAAGTGATGTTTTATGTAATAAAGCATGTTTAATTTGTAATAAAAAGAAGGGTTGTCATAATTATGGAAGAAGAAGATGAGGTACAATCTTATTACTTATCTGATTCTGATTCTGATTCAGATTCTAGTTCTAGTTGTTAAAATAATAAACTTACAGCCTACTGCAATATGCTGGAAGATAAATATGATTCCTTATTTAAGAAACATAAATAACTAAAAAATATTTACACTTCTGTTTTAGGAGAAAGAGACACTATTCTAAAACAATATCAAGAGTTAATTGAGAAAAATAATCCATCAAAAACAAAATGTATAGATAATGAAATGAAAATAAAAACACTGCAGATAGAATTAAAAACATACAAAGGTACAGCTCTTATTTTTACCAAAAGGGAAAATACACTAAATGAAATTTTTGGAAAGAATGTGATTAAAATAGAAAGATATGGTATAGGATGTAAAGGTGAGAAACCCAAACTGTATAAGAACTATTTTGTTCCAAGTACAAAAGGTAAAATTTTCAACTACTATGTAAATAAAGGTCACATATCTAAAAATTATTATTTAAAGAAACCACAAATAAGTGGGATTAAGAAATCCTTTATTGAAAGAAATTTATACGATTCTATTGATTATAGAAAAAAATTTATAAATTCACATATGTTTTCTAACTAACACTACCAGACCCAACAAATTATGGGTAACAAAAAACCTTTATTTAAATTCCTTTGTAGGAACCAAGTTATAGAAGAAGAAAAGATTTATAGTATATGGACAGTGGATGCTCTAGGAATATGAGTGGAAACTCATCAAATTTCATAACTCTAACTAAAAAGGATGGTGGTCTAGTAACATTTAATGATAATGCCAAAGGTAATATAATTAGAATTGGAATTTTTGGAGATCTAGAAACAGTCTCAATCAATAAAGTACTCTATGTATAACGATTGAAACACAATCTGATAAGTATCTCCCAACTCTTTGATGATGGATATTTTTTATTTTTCTAACAACTGTTGTTCTGTTTTTAAATATAAATTTCTAAAATTTAGAGCACCCAGAGCTGATAATGTTTATACCCTAGAAATAAATTCCCAATGTAAACAAAAAGTAAACTGATAAACTACTAAGATAAATAAATCTTGGATCTATCATAAAAGACTTGGAAATTTCAATACATATTCTTTATATAAGTTATATAAGGAAAAGCTAATTTCTGATATGCCTAGTCTCACATTTGAAAGTGATAGATTCTGTGATGCATGTCAACGTGGAAAGTAGCACAAATAATCTGCCAAATCTGTTAACAAAATTTCTATATCTAATCCTCAAGAACTTATCCATATGGATTTGTTTGGACTTTCAAGAATATTAAGATTGGCTTGTAAATTATATATATATATATATATATATATATGTTTTAGTTGATGACTATTCTATATTTTCTTGGATTTATTTTCTAAAATATAAAAATGATTCTTTTAATATATTTAAAAGTTTTTAAAAATCTCTCCAAAATGAAAAAGGTTTTAAAATAATTTCATTAAGAAGTGATCATGGTGGAGAATTTGAGAAGCTGGAATTTAATTCGTTTTGATCAAATATGGGTATTATACTCACCTTCTCTGCACCTAGAAAACCTAAAAAAAATAGAATTGTTGAAATAAAAAATAGTACTATTCAAGAAATGGTCAGGACTATGCTAAATGAATACAGTATTCCTACCTATTAATATGCATAAGTTTTAATCACAACCTGTTATATATTGAATAGAGTTTTAATTAGACTAATTTTCAAGAAGACACCCTATGAACTCTAGAATTACAGAAAACCTAAAGTAAATTACATTAATGTTTTTGGATGAAAGGTTTACACCTTAAACACTGAGGAAAATATTGGTAAATTCGATCGAAAATTATATGAATGAATTTTCATAGGATATTATTCTACTTCCAAAGCTTATAGAGTTTTTAATAAAAATTCAATGATTGTTGAAAAATCAGCTCTGGTTAAATTTGATGAATCTGATCCCTTTGAGAAAAGAAAAGACTAAATTGAATAATCTGACTCTAATGATAACATTAGACTATAGAACTTAAAATATGATTTTGAAAAATATTTAAATGAAATTCCTTCCAGTTGAGAAGAACATGACATTGAAGAACCAACCGGTGTAGTATCTATACAGTCTATAACCCTAAAAAATCACCCTTTAGAAATTGTTACAGGAGACCTAGACACTAGAATAAAACTAAAATAAATGTAGGAAATCTTGTTGAATTCTATACCTTTCTATCCAAATTAAAACCTAAGACATTAGAAGAATCCTTAGTTGACAAAAGTTAGATGATAGCAAAGCAATAAGAACTAAACTGGTTCAGGAGAAATGTATTTTGGAATTTAGTTGAAAGAATTTATAACTATCCAGTTATAGGAACTAAATGGGTCTTTAGAAATAAAAAAGATGATCAAGGAATAATAAATATAAATAAATAAAAAATTGTAGCTAAAGGATATAATCAAGAAAAAGATATAGATTATGATGATAAATTTTCACTTATAGCTAGATTAGAAGCCATTAGAATCTTTTTAGCCAATGCATCTCATAATAAATTTAAATTATTTCAGATGGATGTTATTTCTGCCTTTTTAAATGGTTATTTATTGGAGTAAGTTTATGTTGAGAAACCTCCAGTTTTAGAAAATTTAAAAAAAAACAGATTCTATTTTTAAACATACAAAATCTCTTTATGGCCTTAAATAAGCACCAAGAGCTTGGAATGAATGATTAGGTTCTACTTTTGAAAAATTATTTTACTATTGGGATTGAAGATCTAACATTGTTTAATAAAACTGTAAACTCTAAAATTTTATTGGATCAAATTTATGTTGATGATGTATTTTTGTGTTGAATAAACAAAAAACATTGTCATGAGTTTTCAAATTTAATGAAAAAAGAATTTAGAATGAGTATGATGGGAGAATTATATTTCTTTTTAGGACTTCAAATTAATAAAAAGTATTTTGTAAAAGTTTTAAATCTAAGAAAATACATCACTGATTTACTAAAGAAATTTGACTTGAAAATAGAAAGAAATATACAAATCCTATCTTTACTAATATAAAACTCTAATTGGATGAAACTGGAAAATCAGTAGACAACAAGTTATATTGAGGTATGATTGGTAGTTTATTATATTTTTCTACTAGGAGGCCAGATATAATGCATTCAGTATATCTTTGTGCTAGATTTCAATTTGATCCTAATGAATCTCACTTAAGTTTTGTAAAAATAATTTTTAGATACTTAAAAGGAACTATTTTTCAATCACTTTTCTATCCAAAAAACTTTTGATTTTAATTTAATTTCATATTCAAATGCTGAATTTGGAAGTTTTAGATTGGATAGAAAAAGAACCTCAAGGACATGTCTCTTTTTAGGAAAATCTTTAGTGTCATGGTCTAGTAAGAAACAACACTCAGTTTCCCTCTCAACAGCTGAGCCAGAATATGTATCTATAGGAAATTGTTGTGCACAAGTTTTGTGGATCAAAAACACTCTTATGAACTGTGAGATAAGTTTTAATAACAAGCTTATTTTATGTGACAATACAAGTGCTATAAATTTTTCAAAAAACCCTATTAATCATTCTAGAACTAAGCATATTGATATCATACATCATTTTTTAAGAGACCATGTTCTTAAAAATGATATATTTTTAGAATTTATAAATAATAAAATTCAATTAGATTATATTTTTACTAAACCACATCCCACTACAAGGATTGATTTTATAAAGGGGGATCTAGGTTTATTTATTTTTAAATGAAATTTTAATTTTAATTTTAATTATTTAATTTTTTTTAAATTCAATTACTTGTTTTCAGAATAATTTAAAATTTCATCTGTACTGCTTTGAAATTTTTTCGGAATATATTTTTTCTTTTAAATAATGTAATAACTACTATGTACATAATGAAACGGTAATCATGGTGTCAAAAACCGTTTCAAATTCAAAACCCATTCATTTCTTCTGAAACCATTTGAAACCAAAAAACCTTACCACTCTTATGTACCCAAACCTAAACCTTCAAAACTCTTTCACTTTGAACCTTCAGAAATCTACGACAGAAATAGACAATAAAAATAGAATCAAGGAAGGATAAACCAGAAATGCCAGGCATCAATGCATGGAAGGAAAAATTATTCTATAGGGAAAAGTAATCGACCTAGATTGGCTGTATCAGATAGATCTGATGTTGTGGAAAGCCCTTTCATTTCAAAATCTCAAGAAAACTTTCTGTGGTGAAAATATAGAGTTTCTATATGATGTATAGCTTCATCACTTTTTCGAATATGTTCATTCCAGTCTTGGAGATACAGATGGTACCATATTTAGAAAAATTGTAGATCAGGATTTTTCAATTTCATCTGTGGAAATAGCTAGAATCATAAACTACGCTCATGAAGGAGTTTATCATTTCAACATAAATAATATTGGAGATGATGAACATAAGTCAAAGGAAATTATGTAATTTTTATTTGGTTCTACAAGTATAAGAAAAATGTTAGTGAAGGATCTAGAACCTAAGAAGAATATTCTTGTTCAGTTGGTGAAAACAGAGATTTCCCCAAGGATGTCAGGGATAGAGAAGATTTTGTTTCCTATCATGTACAAATCAAGTTGAATTTCCCAAGATATATGGTAAGATATCTCAACTATTGTTGTCAACCAGAGGCTAGAATGAACTTATATCCCTTTGGAAGGTTCATTTAAAAATTACTATTTAAGTCTTATATGGTGAGATTGATAGATTCCAGAGTAAGATGCCATCACAGTAATGTTTTCAATGATGGAACACTAAGGCAGATTGGATTCTTCTGGAGTACTGTAAAAGGCTATCTTATTCTTATTAGAGCTAAGGAAGGCCAAGAATCGACTCAGGGGGATCAACCTGGTAAATCTATGGAAGGCATGGAAGAATCTAGAGCAATTGGAACATCAAGAAGATTAAGATTTGAGGTAGTTGATCAACCTGTGGATGAGGGATGCCAAGAGGGACTTCAGAGTAAGATAAATTGAGTGGCTCAAATTGATGAGAAGACTGTTCAAGAAAATGCTGATTCAACTGAACCTCTTATGAGCAACAGATTTATTAGATAATCTACAGTACAACAAATTAAACAACCAAATGTTTCTCAAATTGAGGTGACTCCTCAATTGTACAAAAAATTGTTCCTCAAACTTTTGAAAATCATGGAGAAGTTAAAGTGTCTAAGCCTAAATCTTCTCAAACTATACAGACTTTTTCGATTGTTCAAGAGTAATTAGCTCAAGAGGAACTTGTATTTGAGGATCCAGGCTTAGAGGAAATCAATTAAGAATATTCCTAAGAGGATAAAAAACCTGTTAATATGAATAATGTAGATAACCATTCTGAAATTCACATTTAAATTATTAATGAGTATTTTTTTGTGGATGGGCCAGGGAAGGAATCAAAGGAAGAATTAGTAGATAAGCCAGTATAGAGAGAGGATAAAGAGAAATCAGATGTTGAATCTATACCTTTAGTTTTGTTAAATCTAGTGGAAGCTCAGACTGAGAATCAAGAACAAGGTGACTTTAATTCTGTGAATGTAGAAGTTGAGGAGTTGTATAGAAAGTTAACCAGAGTTAAATCCGAAAATGCTGCTTTGAGAAGAGCATTGGAAAATGAAAATCAAAGATTTCAAAAACTAAATGTCAGTTCTATTTCAAAATAAAAAGTTGATTTTTTTAAGAAGGATATGTTCGCTTAAGTTGCAAATATGAAATATGATATTGTAATGAAGTTAGATTTGAAAGATTTTAAGATTCTCATGGAGCAACAATTCACAACTGTTAGGAACAGTCAAGCAGGTGCCTCAGGTACTTCAACTGACATGATAAAGAGATTTCATGCCATTACAACAATAATGAGGAATATTAATGATAGATTGTAGGACCTTCCGTGCAACAATGCTCCATTATCTATCTTGTTAGACAACCAAAAGTATTTTATTTATCATTTAACTTCAAATAAACTTGGAATAAGAACTTTGTTGAATAATTTCACAAATAAGTTAACTCTTTTTATGGAAAAGGGAGAAAGGCTGTATGAATTCTTTACAGTCAATTTGATTAAGGATATTAATATGACTCAAGAGTGAAGAGATCTCCTTATTCAGTTGGGAGATGGGTTAATGACAAGGTTGAGGAATCAGTTAGCATAAATCCAGGATGTAATCCAGATAAGATGAGACCAGTTTCAAACCCTTGTTGATCCAAACCTTGATTCCCATTGTCATTACTATACTTAAACTTATATTTTCAATAAAATATATTTGCATCCCTTGTTTATGTGTTATTAGTTTGTTTTACTTTACTGTCTATGTTAGAATGCCAATAATCCAGCTTCACATATTGACAAATAGTTTATCATAGAATTTACTGAAGTTTAGTTCTATATTAAAAAGTGTTATATTTCTTATTCTATCATTTTTTATATCACAAAAAGGGGGAGAAATTTGAAAAAACACAACACTTTATTTTTAAAATTTTATTTTAAGATTTTATATCTTTTACTTAGGGGGAGAAAAGACATTTTATTTTTCTTCCTCTCTTTAAAGGGGAGATATTTGGATAAACATAACTTTTTTATTTGAGAAAAAATTTTGGATAAACAAAAAACATTATTTTCCTTATTTATAAAGGAGAAGATATTATTTTACTTCATAAAGGATGAGAAATTTTAAAAATGTTGAAGGTTTATTTTTATATATGAAATTTTGCTAATATAATGTATACTTCTTATTGAAATAATTTTGTTAAAATTAAATATTGTTTTTATCCTTGGTAAATTCAAAATTATATGCAATTAATTTTGTAGGTTAATTTCATGGGTTTTGTGATCATCAGAAAGGGGGAGATTGGTGAGAAATTGTTGTTTTCAAAAATAATTTATTTTATTATGGGGATATTATTGAGAACAATAATCTATCTTTTAATGATGATTTTGATGCTCAGAAATACCCTTGTTTGTTATTCTAATGATTTTATCTTAAGTGTATTTCAGGAAATTAAAATTCTTTATTTCTATATTTTGGAACAATATTAAATCCTTTAATCTGTGTGGAATATTTGAAAAAGTGTTAAGAAATCGTTTCAGCATATTAGTGTGTTCTAGAAACACTGTTCATTCTCTATGTGTTCAGAAATCACATTAGCATGTTCTGGAAACACTGTTCATACCCTACATTGAGGAGCATAGCGTATGGATGGAATCTGTACTTTAATTTACGGGATATTAGAAAAGTATGGTTAAGCAACCATACATTATCAAAAAAATCATAGAAGAAGGGTCCTATGTTTGTAAGGAACCATACGTTTGGGATATTATAAAACTATGGAAGAAGAACCCTATGTTAGTATGGAACGTTATGTTTGTTTCTCAAAAGTATCATTAATCAACGTTACTCCTTTAAACAACTTTACATTGTATCAAAAGGTATGTATCATGTACCTTTCATTTAGAAGCTGATAAAAGTATTGATTATATACCGTAAGTTTGAGAGTGGAAGAGAAAAGTATGGATGATCAACCTTACATTGTGAACCGTGCGTTGTGAACCTTACATTTAGAGAAAGAATTCTATGCAGTTCAACCAAAAGTTTAGTGTCGGATATTTCAAATATGACTTTATTGAGAAATGGTCTTTATACGGATTATCAGGCTAATTTCAAGCTAGATTAAAATCCCAATTTTAAATCACGTCCTTGACTGATTTGAAGCCGTTTATTCATGATTCAAATGGTCGATTTAAGAGGAGATTTTCATGACAGATATTCAAGGGAGTTATGACTGCTCTGTTATTCTAACATTTGTATATCACGATTCTAAAGGCGGCATTTGTGGATCTAAATTTGAAATAAAAATGTTTTTTTATTCTATATATCTCTGAAATATTGCATTATAGAGATCAAGGTGAATAATTGAAAAGAATGTCAGGATAACAAGCTCTTGAGTTTTTTACTGCTACAGTTTACAAAGATAAATGAGTGGATCTACACCTACCAAGATCTATCAAACTCTATTTTTTCTGAAGAAGAAGAAACATGTTGAATATTCATCAATTCTACAGTGATTATCTATTCTGAAACTACTTTTTTGATGTTTTTAAATTCATTTCAAGATGTACTACAACCAGATCGGTTCACAACTACTTTTACCTTAAAATCATTCTTTCTAAATATGACTAGCCATTGACTATGAATTGTGTGTTGTTGCAACTGTGAATAACAACTTGAAAGTATTTTTTAGAAAAATAATTTGTCTTTTTTGAGTTGTATTTTTCTCATACTAAGCTGTTTATTTGGTTTTGTGTATGAACCAGAAGACTCTATTTTATCTTTAACATGTAAAGGTGTTAACTGCCTGCACTCAGGTGTGGACGGTCTGTTGATAAGAGTCCCAGATAGTGAAAACAACCAAGCTCGTGGAGTAGAGAATTGTTGGAGTGGACTAGGGGTCTTCTGTTCCCCGAACCACTATACATATTTTTGTTCTTTAACTGTTTATTTTCCGCCACATAAAAAACCTAATAAAGATAAAAGGACAGACTCATCCATCTTCACAATTCATGAAGAATTTGTAAAAGAAAAAATTCACATCCCTCTTATGCGTATTTGGTATACCCCGATCCAATAGTTATAGAAAAGTATTAAGTGATATAAAAGAAATAATAAGATTGAAAAAGGTTCTGATGGAAGTACAAATTAACTTATGTTTATTATTCAGGAAATTAAAAACCAAATGAGTCAAGTCAAACACGGGGTAAGGGGACTTATTAACCTAATTTCTATTCTTTAGGTTGATCGTATACTTATTGTTTATGTTATGATATGATTATGTGAGAATTGAATTTTTATATCTAATATTTTATATATACATGCTTTGTGTGTACCTATAATGAATACACCTTATAGATCTATTTTTTTTACCAAATGATCTTTGTAATGGATTTTTCCTCAATCTTCTTTCATTGAGGCATATCTTGATATTGTGCATTTTTATTATTCTTCAGGGCATATATAACACTTTTTGACATGTTATATCATGAATTACTAAATTCTCAAGATATTGATTTTTTTTTGAATTGTTTCTTATGTGGTATGAGAATATTTAACTAAACAATTGTTCTTAGTTTTTTAAATATCTATTCTTCTAAAACCTTTTATTTCATGTCCATGTTTTAAAAATGGATTTTAAGGATTTATTTATATGGAAATGAGTGTTTTAAAGTGTAAATTATTTTAAAAAGTTTCAAATTTGTATGGGACACTTTTATTTAACCTCTTATTTTTAAATGTTTTAAATGAATTGATTATATCAATATCTTGAAATGATATCTTGTGACTGCAATGTGGAAATCTTATTATTCTTTTATGCTTGTCTTATGTGTTATGATTATTTATGGTACATGGAAATTTTATGGGTGGCTACATGATAAACCAAATGATTGTTGGTTCTGTGATAAACCAAGGATGGGTGGTTACGTTATAACCTCCAATGTATTGGGTATGGAAGTCAGTCGTATAGTTATTCCATTTAGTGATATGTGTGGAAGTTGACCATATGGTTATTCCATTTCATTATATTTTTTCCCAAGTAACCTTTATATTCTATAAATTATTTTATATGGGATTTATGGTAATATTTTGGTTACAAAAAGTGTAAGGAATGAGCTTATTTTCAGTGTACTGTTTTTGCTACTTGTTTAAGGTGAAAAGTATTACTTTATGACAAAGTATTCATGGTTTACATGTTGTTTAAAAAAAATATTATTCCTTATTTTTGTATCCCTTAATGAGATTTTAATACTCATCCCATATTTTGAAATTTTTTCATAGGACATAAAGGTGAATATGGTCAAGGATGGGATCAAGAAAAATTCATGATGTTTAAGTCATGGAATTAAACATGTGTATTTTTTGAAAGAGTTTTTGTATTATGAAAATGTTGGATAGTGAGTAGAAGTGTCTAATTATAATATTAAAGTTGTTATGTATAATTTATGACCTAAATATCTAAAAATCTTAACCTAAAAATATCCTCAAAGTGAATTATTAACATATTTCAAGATTATTTAATGTTTAAGGTCAGGGCCTTATAGTTGGTATCAGTGGCCAATTTAGATAACATTATAGGTTATGGTGTTATTTAAGAATAAGTGACATAAATATAATGTTTGGAATATTATAAAGAGTCATATTTATTTTAGATAAGTCTAATGATTTTAAGATAACATGAATAAGTATATTTTAGTGTTTACCCTACTCATAAGATAGTATATAATGATTTTACTGATATACCCTCACTGGCCTTTTTGGTTTTAGTAAATGACTGGATCTAGCAGGCAATAATGTAACAATGGATGTGAAGGAAACTATGGTAGTTTTATGAATGAGAAACCAAATGAAATGGGAGCTTCAACGAGAACTCTTGTGTTTATTCTTAATCAACTATCTGGATTCATGATTGACCACTTGAACCTTTGTGATTTTTCTAAGGCATCATATATGTGAGAGACGAATACCAATGGATGTTTAGGTAATAATCATAAAGGTAAGTATATTAAAAACCCTATGTTTTTAGGATGTGGAAAGAAAAAACTTGGAAAATCCTTCAAAGAAATGTTAAGATGTTTTAGATGTGGTAATAAAGGTCACAACGCAATAACCTGCCTGGGAAAAAGGAAGCATCCATTAGAATCTAAGAAAGGGAAAGAAGTTCTTTTCAAATGAACAATTGAATGTTTTAAATGCAGTGTCCATGGTCATTATAGAAATATATTTCCTACGAAGAAGGTTTGTTAATGGGATCAGATGGATCACACAAATATATGTTTAATAATTCCTAATGCCATTCCAATTGAAGCTGAGAAAAGTGAAAATGACTATGAAAGGTATTGATTATTTCTTAGCTCGTGTTTTTACATTACGGAAATATTAGAACATTTTTCATGACTTTTTTTAGTAAAGAATTATAAAAGAATAAGATGGAAAAACATGGATGAAGGATTGTGAAGAATTTTCGACGATTAATTTGTCTAAATTTTAGGAATTTAAGAGTTATTTTGAATCTATGGATGATGAAATTTTTAAAAGTATTAATGCTCTTTTTTGATGGGATTATTTTGGAATAATTTTATCTTGTATGTGTAACCCTAAAATTTTTATGTGAAAATTATATTTGAGGAAGAATTATATTTTCTTCTGTATATATATATACAAATAACCATATGGGTTTATGTGATCCTTGAATTTGAGGCAATTATAGGTTACGACATTTTGGGATGCAAATGTAAGGTATGCGATAACATTTGAGGTTGAAATATGTTATGGTTATTTTTGAGGAATTTATCTCATTTTTTGGAATGTTATAAAATTATACAGTTTTTGAAAAAGGAAAACATGCAGACCATGTTACAACCCATAACGTTGAAGAAAGCTGTGGGTGTAACACCCCGAGATTTTATGAGAAATATATTTTTAAATTTCATTGATGTCTTGTACACTACACCAAGATTAAATTGCTCTATATGCAAAATCGTATTAGCTTGCAGTATACGCAAACACTATTCTAGGCTTGTGTTGTACACCAGAGAAACCTTCCTCGATAGCGTGTGTTATACGCAATACCGAGTTTCACTAAATAAGATATTACAATAATATGATTATGAACTAGCCCTTATGAATAATAATACTAAATATTTTAAATTTTATAAATTTTATCTTTCAAAATGGACTTCATTTTTGGATTTGGAATATCAAAATTAGCCTAGGGTGGATTTTTGGTATTTTTTTGAAAACTTTCAATTTTTAATGAATAGTGAAAACACAGGGTTACTATTTAAAAATAGACTTTTTATTTAAATAATTTTTATTTTTATTTAAATTTATTTTAGGTAAAAATTGATACATAATACATATATAAGTTCAATGTAATTCATTGAAGTCATTTTATAATAATTTTAGATATATAAAAATTTTATTGAACTTTTCACCGTCTTTTACCCACTTCCTATGAGAATTTAAAAATTTACATAAAACATAATTTTACCCCTTCTATGAGTGGAATTTCCAAAAATCTGAGAGACTCGGTTAATATCAAGCAGTAAAATGTGGTTAATAAGATAAAAATAATTTTGGTGAGTAGTAACTTTTTACTTTTATTTACCACTGTTAAAATTAAATAGGGTAATTAAGGGAAAATATGATATTTTTATTACCCTAACACATGTCCTAATTCTATTAGACAAGTTTAATTCAACTAAAAACAACCTTAGGAATAAAATATTACCCCTTAAGTCAACTTGGATTAGATTAGGACATTTATTATTATTTTATTTAAAGAAGAGTTAAAATAGTTAAAATCAAAGTTTAGTAACTAAAACATTCTTAATATAGGGTTACAGAAAAGAGAAATTCAACTATAAATATTTATTAGAAAGATAAAGAGATTTATTACATAATGGTATTTTATTTTTAATTTTTAGACATTACATAATTTAAATTTTTTATGACACAATGATGATGCAGTAATTACCTTATTAATGAAATATTAACATAATTGATGTTATAAATACCCAAATAAATGTAATTTGAGACTTTTTAAAAATTACACTATTTATTTAGGTTAATATGAGATGTTATTATTTTTTAAATTAATTATTTTGAACTAATCATGCTGTTAAGATTTTCACAAAAATCAATTACCAAATAGTGTCAAAATTGACATAAAAAAGTTTTTAAAACAAATATTATATTATTAATTGTTATTATATTCCTAAAAATATAATTGTTTCCCAAATTACTTATATAAGGTTATATATATTAATTATAATCCACTTGGGGTTCTTTTTTCTTGTAATTTTATGTTTATTAACCATATTGTGTAAGAAAACAAGAAGACACGGTAAAAGTTAAATTATTTAACTTGGAGTTAAATCTAAATGATAAGGTTAAAATATTAACCTAAAATTGTCTAAAACCTATTTTATGAGATTCTTTATACCCATCCAACTTTCGTTTTGAAATAAATCAATTTGGAGCTATTATAAACCGAATATGACTTTATTATAAAATAATATTTTAAGTTTTTCATAAAGTGCCCCTCTCCTCCCTTATAAAAGGGCACCTCCTCCCTCTTCTCTTTACACAATTTTGAGCCTTAAAGTTTAGCCTAACCCTGACCATTTACCTTCTCAAATTTCCTATAAACATTATAGAGGTTCTGGTCTCTTCAATAGACCGACTCTAGTGCCTTAAGAGAAAGCATAAAAGAGGTGCGTCGAAGAAGAGGTAATCTCTTCTACCGATTCTTTCAAATTTCTTTCTTCTTCAACTTATTATTCTTTATTTGTTTAATAATAAAGTACTAAAATTAGTATCACTAATATAATGATATTTTATTATATGAAACAAACCCATTTCACCATCTATTCATCCTACAGAAATCAAAATCACCTCGTGTGCGTACGAACGGAATACCGTCTCCACGCCTTGGTGTAATTTGTTTTTCCACCACAACCTTACTTGGATGGGTATAATGGTGTAAAAAATAACTTTATATAGTTATTATAACATCATACTAATTCTGAGATATTATATCATCCACTCCAATTCAATTCAATAATTATGGGAACGATATCATCACTCGTCTGTACGGACGAACTACCGTCTCCACGAACACGATGGGATTCATTTTCCATGATTAACCATTCAAGTATGATTATATATTATATATAATAAATAATCATGAAATATATTACATAATAATTATACTAGATTTATTTACATATATATTTCATTTACTTAATTCCATTCAAGTCAATAAGGAATGGAAAACAACGTTCATGCGTACGTACGACTTACCGTCTCCATGAACGATGTATTTCATTTTATTTATATATCTATTATATATATATATACTGAATATATATGATATATAAATCATGATTTAAATTCTTTAAGTAAGTAAATAATTATATATGTAATAATAACATCAAGAACAATATGTCCAAATACGTACGATAAATAAAACGATTTTACCCAAAACGCTGCTTTAACACGGAATTTTAAAAAAATGGGTAATATAAAGTCATAAGTGAACAATATTTGATATAATAACAATTAATATGATTCTATAATAAGTCAATGAAATTATTTTAATCATTATAGAAGAGGTTTAGATACATATGAAGCATATCAGACCTAAGGTAAGGGATAACTATTCCAATCTTGCTCTTATCCGAGATTGTTTATTCGTAAGTATTTACTGGGGTTATTGTTATCATCCATGCCCATGTTTTATAAAATAAATTCATGTATGTTTAACATCCTTTTTACACATTTTGACTTTTACCACATGTTATGGAAAGAGTCTTTCTTTTTTTTACCATATGAGGAACTTTTTTACTTTTCCAGAAAAATTATGAGGATAATGTTTTTTTAACTTATACGGCATGGATGAAATTTTACGGTTTCATAAAGCCTAATTTTCATGAAGCTTCCTATAAAAAATTTCATGATTATTTTCAACAAAATCCGTTTGTTTTAAAATTTCATACCATTTTGTGAAAAGAAAATGATTTTGAAGAAGAAAGGACATTTTCCTAAAGAATTTGTTTCAAGTGTTTTATCAAAATTATTTTCCATCTAAGATGAATTTATTTAGAATGTTTATGTTTTAATTATAATGTCTTTATTATTTACATGTTTTTATTTTTATTATGACGAAATGATATCCATTTTTTTATATGGATTATGTCACGATGAGATGATGTTTATGAAACCCATTTTATTCTTTAGGTTATGATTAATGATTTATGCTTATTTTGTGGCACAAGTAAGAATGATTTCATTATGAGATGGGTGAGACCTATATCTCCATCCAATTAATTGGGTAAAGATTTATATCTCATGAGATAGACATGGCTAGAATTGTAAGTTAATCTAGTTTAGTTATACAGGGCCTGAATAAGGAGTGAACTCGATTCAGAAAGGGACTTTGTCCACTAAGATGGTCTTGGAAGCAATGCCTTGGCTACTATAGAAATCATATCATGTGATTAATGGTTTTCCACAATTACATGTTTTATTCCCATGCTATTTTATCATGATTGATGTTCCTTTATGATATATGCCTTATGTACTTCCATGATTTATGCCTTTGTTCAAGATTTTGATGTTTAGATTTTATGTTCAAGTTTTTGCATTGAAATGTTTATGGATTGTTTTATGTTCTATATGCTTACCCTTACTGAGCATTTGATCTCACCATTTTTATCTTTTCTTTTCCCCAGGATATAAAGAAAGTTTTTAGGTAAGAAAACAAAATGGGAAGATATTTATGGGAGATGTTGAAGATCTTTCACCATGATTAGATGATTATGTTCGAGTTTCCAAAGACACTAAACTACTACAGTACTTGAGTGTTGGTTTTTGTTATGTATTACGTTTTCTGTAAAAGAAATGTAATGTCTATGTACATAAATCCTTGGGTCTCTACAGTTGGTATCAGAGGAAAGGTTTAGTTAACATTTGGAATCTAGGATGCGTAAACTTTACTTTGATCCCTAGAGATATTTCTAAGTATGTCAAGGGATGTCCCAAAGGTTAAGTATAAGTATAGGTTATAGTCATAGAATTATGGTAATGATATTAGAATTAAACCTAAGATGCTAGATATTAAAGGTAATCCACCTTTACTATATTGTTTTCCTAGCATGATTTTTCCTCTCAAACTATTCTTTTTGGGTCTTAGATGATGGATGGAACCAGAAGGAACCATGTTGATCAATGTAATGGACGATGCAATGATTGTCCTCCTGAACAAACCAATGTTATGGGAGATGGAGTTAAAAATCTTATTTCTATACTTACACAAGCTATGAATCATTATGGACTTCCAAATGAGCAGATAAGGGAACAATATTCTATTGAGTCCTTCATGAGGCAATGTCCACCTTCTTTCAAGGGGTCTTCTGATCCACTTATTGCTGAACAATGGATCAGTACCATTGAAAAGATATTTTTTATAATTTAATGTTCAGAACATGAAAAAGCCATTTTAGCTATTTACCATTTAGAAGGTGAAGCAGACCAGTGGTGGACTCTAATTAAGAATACAAAGACCCAAGATGAAATTGAATCCATGGAATGGAACAAGTTAATGAAATTGTTTTTCAATAAGTACTACCCTCGTATTCTCTTAACAAATATGGAGAAGGAGTTCCTTGAGATTAAGCAAAAGGATGATGAATCTGTTGGTATATACGAAGAGAATTTTACCAGGTTTGCAATGTATGCATATAGATTTATCATTCAACCTAAAAGTAAAGTTGATCTATTTTTCAGTGGCTTAAAACCAAGTCTTAAAAGGGCATTAGCGATAAGAGACTTCAGTAGCTATGAAGAAATTGTGAATTGTGCTATCAAGGTATAACTAGAAGTTGGTGTTACATATCTATCTCATGTTTTTGACAAGAAATAAAAGATAGATTTCGAGGAGAAATCTCAGAACAATGGTGAAAATAAGATGAATGTTTCTTTATGATCAAAGTGTGGAAAGAATCATGGTGGAGATTGTCTAAAAGGTTCTAAAAAATGTTTTATGTGTGGAAAAGAAGGTCATTGAGCAGTTTAGTGTCGATGTAATGGGAAATAGGTAGCTAATGATTTGAATAAAGAAAAGATTACAGAGAACACTCCACCAATACATCAATGATACAATTGCAAGGAAATGGGGAATTATGCTAATCAATGCCCTAATCCAAGGGTTAATGATGATAGAAGTGAGCAACCTATTAAGGAAAATGACAAAGGGAAGTCACATGTGATCACTATTTGTGACGTTGAGTATGAAAATTATGTTGTGGAATGATTAAGTTTTTATTTAATGGGATTTCAAAATAGCATCATGGAATCTCATTTATAGTATTGTGGAATTTTGGAATATCTATTTATTGGTTTTCAATAATTATATGATAATGGTAACCATGAAAAGTGATTGAAATATTTTTGGAAATAAGATGATATGCACATAATGAAGAGATAAGGAGAAAGTGAAATGAGCTTATAACTAATATAAGGAAAAAGTTATATCATGGTTTGATTATATATAAATTTTGGGATTTTTTTATGTGGAAAGAGTTAAATTTTGACAGCATTCATGTTTTAACTAAGGTTCAATGGGAATTCATTTTTTAAAAGAATACATGATTAAGGTATTCACATGTTTGTAATGTGACCAAAAAGATATATCGTATGATATATGGGGGATAAATGATGGTATTCACATGATCGGTAGAAGACAGTTCTAGTAATTGTTTTCTTTATACTTTGAGCTTGTACAGAAGTATTTTGGATAAGCTTAAAGATTGGAATGGATTATGTTGGACATAAGTTAGTGTTGTTTAAGGCTAGAACTTTTTTTGATATTATTTATGGGATGTTATAATAATGTAGTTTTAAAAAAAGGACAACCTGCAGGACGGACGACACCTCGTCGCGTCAGACAGGGTTGCAGGAATCAAACTCACAACCGAAGTGCGACAGGCCTTTATCACCTACCTATAGCATACAAAAAGTCCCTGGTTAGTATAGATTAGTTTTAATTTATTATGTGGTTTGATATACAAATTATAAATCCATTTTAGGAACCATATAAGATTAATCTCACCATATATGTACTTATGTATATATAATAACTTTTTCTAACCTTTTATTTGAGATAGATATAATGACCCACCGTTCTATCACATGATCTATTAACGCTTAATGACTGAAAAATTCAACTTCATTTCTTTAAGAGATGAAGTGGAAATTTTTAAAGGCATGAACAACGTTGAGATTATACCAAAATCAAGTAAGTATTTCTTTTAATTCAAAAATTCTTCAACTGTAGGGAAATGATCTTGAAAACCAAAAATGTTGTCATAGTGTCCTTATATCCGATGAATTAGATGGTACTTTAAATCATCACAAATTTATGGCTTTGTGATTGTTGGATTTTTCATAGCCATGTTCTCTAACACTATCTATCAGAACTTTATGGTTAGATTTCTCTTTCATATCCATATTTTCACCTATGTTCTTCCATGTGGAAACCCAGTGATGAGTTAATTTGGGTAACCATTATGTTTCATACATTAGTTATTAAAATTAAGTTTTAGTATTCCTTTTTACGATGTGGGTTTCTATGAAATAAAATTTCAAGTAGAAAACCATTTATAACCCCGATGAATTTCGAGGGTGAAATTCATTTTAAGTGGGGTAGAATGTAACACCCCTAGATTTTATGAGAAATATTTTTTTTAATTTCATTGATGTCTTGTACGCTACACCAAGAATAACTTGCGCTATACGCAACACCGTATCATCTTTCAGTATACGCAAACACTATTCTAGGCTTCTGTTACAAGCCAGAGCAACCTTCCTCTATAGCGTGTGTTATACGTAATACCAAGTTTCACTAAACAAGATATTACTGTAATATTATTATGAACTCGCCATTATGAATAGTAATACCCAATTTTTAAAATTTTATAAATTTTATCATTCAAAATTGACTTCATTTTTGGATTCAGAATATCAAAATTAGCCTAGGGTGAATTTTTGGTATTTTTCTGAAAATATTCAATTTTTTATGAATAGTGAAAACACTGAGGTTTTGGTTAAAACAACTTTTTATTTAAATAATAATTTATTTTATTTAAATTTATTTTAGGTCAAAATAGATACATAATACCTATATAAGTTAAATTTAATTCATTTGAGTCATTTTATAATAATTTTAGACATATAAAAATTTTATTGAACTTTTCACCATCTTTTACCCACCTCCTAGGAGAATTTGAAAATTTACATAAAACTCAATTTTACCGCTTCTGTGAGTGGAATTTCAAAAATACGAGAGAAATGGTTAATATCAAGATGTAAAATTTGGTTCAATAAGATAAAAATAAGTTTTGGTGAATAGTTTCTTTTTTACTTTTATTTACCATGGTAAAAAGTAAATTTTGTAATTAAGGGTAAAAAAGATATTATTATTATCCTAACACATGTCCTAATTCTATTAGATAAGTGTAATTAGACCAAAAACAACCTTAGGAGTAAAATATTACCCTTTAGGTCCACTTGTATTAGATTATGACATTTATTATTATTTTATTTAAAGAAGAGTTAAAATAGTTAAAATCAAAGTTTAATAACTAAAACATTTTTAATATAGGGTTATACATAAGATAAATTCGACTATAAATATTAATTAGAAATATAAAAATATTTCCTACATAATGGTTTTTTATTTATAATATTTAGACATTAAATAATTTAATTTATTTATGACACAATGATAAGGCATTAATTACCTTATTAATGAAATATTAACATAATTGATGTTATAAATACCCAAATAAATGTAACTTGAGACTTTTTATAAATTAAAATAATTTTTTAGGTTAATATGACATGTTAGTATTGATTAAATTAAATTTTTTTGAACTAATAATTCTGTTATTATTTTCACAAAAATCAATTACCAAATAGTGTCAAAATTGACATAAATTTGTTTTTAAAACAAATATTATATTATTAATTGTTATTCAATTCCTAAAAATCTAAGGATCGTCCAAATGACTTAAATAAGGTTATATATATTAATGATGAACCACGTGGGGTTATTTTGTCATGTTATTGTATTTTTATTAACCATATAGTGTAAGAAAACAAGAAGACACGATAAAAGTTAAATTATTTAAATTAGAGTTAAATCTAAATGATAAGGATAAAATAGTAACCTAAACTTTTCTAAAACCTATTTGGTGAGATTATTTAGACCAACACACACTTTATATTTTAAATAAATCAATTTGGAGCTATTATAAACTTTATATGACTTTATCATAAAATAATATTCTATGTTTTTCGTAAAGTACCCCTCTCCTCCCTTGTAAAATGGAACATCCTCCCTCTTCTCTTTACACAATTTTTAGACTTAAATATTGGAAAAAACCTACCCATTTACCTTATAAACTTCCATAGAAACATTATAGAGGTTATGGTCCCCTAAAATGATCAACTCTAGTGCCTTAAGAGGAATCTTAAAAGAGGTGCGTCGAAGAAGATGTAATCTCTTCTTCTGATTCTTCCAAATTTGTTTCTTCTTCAACTTCTTATTCTTTAGTTGTTTATTTATAAAGTAATAAAAACAGTATCAATAATATAATTATATTTTATTATATTAAACAACCCCATTTCAGCTTCTATCCATCCTACGGAAAATGAAATCACCGCACGTGCGTACGTACGGAATACCGTCACCACGCCGTGGTGTAATCTGTTTTCCCACCACCACCTTACTTGGATGAGTATAATGGTGTAAAAAATAACTATATATAGTTATTATAACATAATATGGATTCTGAGATATTATATCATCCACTGTAATTCAATTCAATAATTATGGGAACGATATCATCGCTCGTGCATACGTACGGACTAACGTCTCCACGAACACGATGAGATTCATTTTCCATGATTAACCATTCAAGTATGATTATAAATTATATATAATAAATAATCATTAAAGATATTACATAATAATTATACTTTATTTATGTACATATATGTTTCATTTACTTAATTACATTCAAGTTAATAAGGAAATAAAAACAGCGTTCATGCATACATACGACCTACCATCTCCATGAACGGTGTATTTCATTTAATTTATCTATCTATTATATATATATATATTTTGAATATATATGATATATAAATAATTTTTTACATTATTTAAGTAATTAAATCATTATATAAGTAATAATAACATCAATAACAATATATCCAAACACATACGATAAATAAAACGATTTTACCCAAAACGCTGCTTTAACATGGAATTTACCAAAGAACGGGTAATATAAAGTCATTAGTGAACCATATATGATATCATAACAATGAATTTGATTATATAATAAGTCAATGACATTATTTAAATCATTATACAGGAGGTTCAGATACATACGAAGCATATCAGACCTAAGGTAAGGGATAACTATTTCAATCTCGCTCTTATCCGAGATTGTTTATTCGTAAGTATTTACTGGGGTTATTTTTATCATCCATGTCCATGTTTTATAAAAATATTTTCATTTATGTTTAATGTAATTTTTACCCATTTTTTACTTTTACCACATGTTATGGAATGAATCTTTCTTTTGTTTTCCATAAGAGAAACTTTTTGACTTTTTTGGCAAAAGTACGAGGAGAATTGTTTTTAACTTATATGGCATGAACATATTTTTGTGGTTTCAAAATGCCTAATTTTCACGAAGCTTCCTCTACAATATTTCATGATTATTTTCAACAAAATCCAATTCTTTTAAAATTTCATGGCATTTTGTGAAAAGAAAATGATTTTGAAGAATAAAGGATATTTTCCTCAAGAATTTGTTTCAAGTGCTTTATCAAAATTATTTTCCATCTAAGATTACATTATTTAGAATGTTTATGTTTCAAGTATAATGTCTCTATTATTTACATGGTTTTATTTTTGTTATGATGAAATGATATCCATTTGTTTTATATGGATTATGTCACAATAAGATGATGTTTATGAAACCCATTTTATTCATTGGGTTATGATGAATGATTTATGTTTATTTTTTAGCACAAGTAAGAATGATTTCATTATGAGATGGGTGGGACCTATATATCCCTATATTTCATTGGGTAATGATTTATATGTCATGATATAGACATGTATGGAACAATAATTTAATTAGGTTCAGTGATACAGGACCTGAACGAGGAGTAAACTCGATTCAGAAAGTGAATTCTTCTACTAAAATGGTCTTGGCAGCAATGCCTTGGATACTATGGAAATAATATCCTATGATTAATGTTTTTCCAAAATTACATGTTTTATTCCCAAGATATTTTATCATGATTTATGTTCCTTTATGATATACACCTTACGTACTTCCAAGATTTATGTCTTTTCTCAAGATTTTCATGTTTAGATTTTATGTTCAAGTTTTTGCATTCAAATGTTTATGGATTGTTTTATGCTCTCTATGTTTAGCCTTACTGATAATTTGAGATCACCCTTTTTATTTTTTCTTTTCCCCAGGATATAAAGAACGGTTTTAGGTAAGAAAACAAAAGGGGAATATCTTTATGGGAGATGTTGAAGATCTTTCATCATGATTAGATGATTATGTTCGGAGTTTCCAAAGACACTAAACTATTACGGTCCTTGAGTGTTAGTTTTTGTTATATATTAAGTATTCTTCAAAAGTAATGTAATGTCTATGTACGTCAATCCTTGGGTATCTACAGTGGGAATCGAACCCATAACAAAAGTGCGACTAATATTTATCGCCTACCACTAACCTACATGATGTCCCTGGTAAGTATGACTAATTCCTTTTAGTTAAATGATTTTATGGATCAAGAATATGTTGATTTTGGGAACTTATTATTTATCAAATATATATCTTTTGTATTGGAAAATTATTTGGTGATTAAGTGATAAATATTATTTTGGACGACGTTTGATCTTTTGGGAACACTATATGCATAAGGAAAATAGAATACTATGAGATTTCATTTGAGGAGTAATGCTGGAATTTTATTTTTAAAGAATCTATGTTTCCACTGTGGGATTATAGCAATTTGGGTTATTTATCGAAATGATTAACCTATAATATACAATATGTTATTAGGTTAATCACACTTTAGTATAAGACTTTAAGAGTATTCGATGTTATTTGGAGATAAATGTTAAGGTTTAATGTGGAAGAATATGTGAATAAATCCTTATGAGTTTCAGTTTTCAATCTTAGTTTGGATTTCTTTGATTAATTTTAAGGATAGTTGTTTAATGAATGGTCTTTATTGATCTTTTGGGAATGATTTGTTAAATTTTGGAGATTAATAGTATTATATATTTTTATAATGGATTATCCTTTTTGAGGATTATTTGATCTTTTACTAACCATTTTGTTTTCAGTTAATGTCTAAAGATAGGGAAAATATATGGTTCATCTTTTTTGGATCATTTTATTCTCTAGAAGATGATTCTAGAACATCAGATGTGACCAAGTAATCATGAATACTCATCGTTTGGAGAAAAGATGAGTTTGTGGTAGAAATTTGATTAATGTATGAAACACTACTTTTCAAGTAATAATATTACTTTATGATCTTAGTCTAGGTAGTAATAAAATTATACATCTCTATGAAAATAATTTTGAATAAAAAATTTTATATGCTTGCTTTTATCATTAAAATTTTACCAAACCACAAATTTATGGTATTTTGGTGGTTAACAATTCATGACCAAGTTCTCTATCACTCTCTATTAATCTGTGAGAGTTAGTTTCTTTACAATATCCATGTTTTCCTATATGGAATCCTAGTATGTGAAATATTGCGTGACCTTTTTACTTATCTTCATTTCTTTTAAAGGGATATTTTTATTGACTCTTTTTCTGATGTGGGACTTTCAATGAAATTTCCAAGCCCAATTTTAATATTGTGAGGAATGAAATACCAAAAAGGGGAAGGATGTAACAACCAAGGTATTTATAGAATAATACATTATTCATATCTATTAATATTTATGAATAACATATTAATTTTATTTTAAATAGAACAATTTTTCCAATAGCATACTCAACAAGAAACAATAGGTTTCTTTGAAATCTTACGTTGCATACAACTTGGAGTTATACCAAAATAATAATAATATATTATTATTATTTTTAATGATAGTAAACACCTAGTAATTGTATTTTCATGAATGAATATAACTAACTAAAATTTCATTTTTAAATTTCTCTAAACATATCCAATAAATTTTAGAGGCATAAAATAAGAATGATTCCAATTTTAAACATGAAATACTCTAATATTCTTTAAAAGGTTTATTTACCGCCTTTTGATGGAGAACTCTTTTTAAGTATAGTTTTTGTCACATTAATATTTTATTTTTTAAAAAATAAACATCTTCTTTATAATAAGGAAATAAAAATTTACTTTGGGTAAATATTTGGTATTTTTCTGATAAATTTTTTTTAATGAATAGTGAAAAATACTGCATTTTAAGTCAAAACTATTTTTTAATCTAATTTTATTTATATGATTAAATTGTATTTTTTAAAATTTTTTTGAAGTTTAATTAGATTATATTTTTATCATTTAATCTAATGTTGTCAATTATAAGTAATTTTATTTTAAAATTGGACAAAAACACATGTCAATCTTTTGGTAGTTTTTACTTCTTAAAAACATGATTTTTGTTTTTGACAACGAGAATTAATTTTAAATTAATTTCTACAACATTGGTGTCTTGAATTTGGAAAAATGGATTCCATATTTGGAATATGGAGGTCCAAAATGTGTAAATAGGTACCTTTTTTATAAATTATGAATAGTAACTTCAGTAAATATTTTATTTACCATGGTTAAACGGTAAATCTAAAAAATAGGGGTGAAAAAATAATATTATAAAAATATTAAATTACCCTAACACATGTTTTTACCCTATTTAATGATACATGGATTACCATGGTCATAATTGGGTTAATTTGAGGACCCTATAGATCCACTTTTAAGTGAAAATGACATTTTATAAAAATTAATTTAATTTTAAGGAAAATGTAACAAAAACATATATATTTTAGTACAAAACTTTTATATGGGGTTATATAAGTTATATTTTTTACTATAAATTATCCTTAAAATATAAAAAGATTTCCTACATCATGGTATTTTATTTATTATTTTTATAAATTATATAAATATATATAATTATGACAAAAAGATGATGCAGTGACTTCTTCATTAATAAAGGATTCAAATAAATGATATTATAAATGTTAAAATTAATTTAATTTTGTTATTTTGTTATCATACACAAATTTTATGGATGATAGATACATTTTATCTTTGTATTAAAAGTTTTTTCTAATCAGTAATGTTTTATGGATTTTTAAAAAAGTCATGATATGAATAGTGTCAAAATTGACATAATTCATATTATAAAATATAATATATTTTTTAAAATATTATAAAATTCCAAAAAAATATATGATTCATCCAAATAGTTATAATAAGTCTAAAAAATTATTATTGACTCTTTAATTGGATATTTTTCAGGTTTGGTAACTATTTTGATTATCAAAGTGTTAAATGATTGATAAAATGGTAAAACTAAAAAAGGGTTAAATTAAAGTATAAGGATTAAAAAATATCAAAAACAAATCCAATTATTATTGAATGATTTTATTTATAACAATAGTTGTATTAGATTTATATTTAATAATTTTTTTACCTTTTGAAGCTGAAAATAGTTTTATAATAAAATAATAATTTCAAACCTTCCTAAAGAGCCCCTCCTCCCCCTTATAAAAGGCCATCACCTTTAACCCATTACTCACAACACGCAAGCCCCTTGTATCATCCAAACTCTACCAAAATAATCTCCCAAAATACCTTTATTCCTCCTAGAATACATCACCTATGAATAAGGAAATTCAAGAGATCCCTTTGGCTCAAATGAAAAGAAGTTACCCGATTTTTGGAAACAACTTCTCTCAAGTTTCCTTGCATTATATTTCCTTATCCACTACCTATGATATTATTATTATTTGTTTGAATAAAAACCCATTATACTCAATATAATAGGTTGTTTTTATGATAATTATTCAAACTAAACTTACACACACTTCTAGCTAATGGATATAGAATATACTATTTCTGTGGACGGTGAACTTTTGCATCATGAAACGATGATTGTTCAATATTCTCCTACCACCTCTTACAGTGGCTATTATGAGGGAAATTTAATTATATATGATATTTATTTTATTTATTTTATCTTTATTTTTCTTTAATTATCATTTATAATATACCTTTATTCTTTTCATGTTGTATAAATATGATAATTTCATTTGAGGGAGTGCGGACTACCTCCCCCTCAAAGTGATATGAATATTTCGTGCCATACATGGAACGTATAAAGAATATATTTAATGAAATTGTGTAACATATATAAAATATTTATTTATACTGTAATTATAATTTACCTATGTATCATTTAGTTTTCATTTCTTTAAATATGAAAAGAAATGAAAGTTGCGTTCATGTGTACGTATGTCTTACCGTCTCTATGAACGATGCACTTCATTTCTTATATCCAAATGCTATGGAATATTCTAAATACATATATACTTTATATATATGATATATATGATATCAAAATCATTAATATAATTCTAGAGATAATGGAATTTTGACAACATGGACAATTTATAAGTATAACAAGTTCATTTTTGACTCATGTTCTGAACATCGACAAAATGTCTGATATGAACTCAGATAATTAACTAATTTTTAATGAAATGTAATAAGTTATATAAAAGAAATAATAAACATAAAAAATATTTTGAATAATGTATAAATTAACTTAATTATATTCATCAAAAAATTAAAGAACGAATGAGTCACGTCAGACAGGAGGTGAGGGAACTTCTTAAGCCAATTTATATTCTTTTGGTTGATTGTATACTTCATATTTATGTCATGATCTGATTATCTGAGAAAATAATTTTTATATATTATATTTTATTTATACTTGCTTTATGTATACTTATAGTGAATACACATTATCGATCTATATTATTTTCAAAATGATATTTGTAAGGGATTTCGTCTCAATCTCCTTTCATTGAGGAATATCTTGATATTGTACACCTTTATTCTTAGTTGTGGTGTATATAAGACCTATTGACTTTTTATATAATTAATTACTATAATATAATGATATAGAAAGTTTTTTTGAATTGTTTCTTATGTGGTATGGGAATCTTTAACTAAAACATTGTTCTTAGTGTTTTAAATATTTATTCTTCTAAAACCTTCTATTTAATGTCAATGTTTTTAAAATGGGTTTTAAGGATTTATTTATATATAAATGAGTGTTTTAAAGTGTAAATTACTTTCAAATGTTTCAAAGTGGTATGAGATACTTTGATTCAAAACTCTTCTTTTTGAATGTTTTAAATGAATTTATTATATCAATATATTGAAATGATATCTTGTGACTATGATATGGAATTGTTATTTTTCATTTATGCTTGTTTTATGTGTTAATATTATTTATGGTACATGGATATTTAACAAATTTTTACTTGATAAACCTAGTTATGGGTGGTTCTGTGATAAACCAAGGACGTCTAGTAACGTTATAACCTCTAATGCATTGGGTATGGAAGTCGACTGTATGGATATTACATTTAGTGATATGTGTGGAAGTCTCCCATATGGTTATTCTATTTCATTATTTTTATTTCCCAAGTTATCTTTATATGTTATACACTACTTTTATTGGATTTATGGTAATATTTTTCTTACAAAAAATGTAAGCAATGATCTTATTTTTAGTGATGTTTTTTTGCTACTTATTTAAGGTGAAATGTATTACTTTATGATAAAGTATTCACAGTTTACATGTTGTTTTGAAAAACTAATAGTTTTACTTATTTATGTATCCCTTAATGAGATTTTTATTCTCATCCCATGTTTCGAAATGTTTTCCACATGACTTAAAGATGAATAGGGTCAAGGATGGGATCAAGGAAAAGTCATGCTGTTTAAATCATGGAATAAAACATGTCTCTTTTTTCAAAGAGTTTTTGTATTATGAAAATAATGGATAGTGAGTAGAAGTGTATACTTGTAATATTCAACTTGTTATGTATAAGTTATGACCTAATTATATAAAACTCTAAACCTAAAAAGATCCTCAATGTGAATTATTAACTTAATTCAAGATTATGTAATGTTTAAGTTTAGGTCCTTATAATATATTTCCAATAATATTAAGTAATTAAAAAAGGATTATTTTCCAATATTCATTTATCATGATAGTTATATATAAAACAAACCATGTATATTGTGAGGTCATTATTATTCTTTGATAATATCTCTCTAGAAGTAGGTATTTCACATAAATTAGCATCATAATCATGTTTTTCATCACCAAAAAACTTTTATCCCTTATAAAATGATAGACCACTACAAATTTGACGGATCAAGAATATATATAAAAAAATTTAATCTGATTTCATGATAGAAGGATCAGTTGTGTATTTTAATATAGTTAGATTAACATGTTCCGTACCCAATTCATCATGTCTAGAACAATTGTTACTGATAACCCATTCATATTTGAACACTTGATCTCAAAATTTAATGTCATCAATATATTATATTTCTTCAACAACACTATAATATGAACTTGGTATAGATATGGGTTTTTTGCCTTTGTAACTCAAAAAAATGAATTGCTTTTTGTAAACACCAATTCACTACTATTATTAACTGCACTTCTATTGTCTTACTCATTGGTATAAAATTTATAGCCACTAATTTCATACCCAGATCATGTTATTAAATTTAAAATTGGGTCTCTCATTGACAATATCATTATTTATGATATATATCATCTACCTTGATTTGTATATTTAAACAATGAAAAAAAATTCATGCTCATTAAATATACACATATCCTTCTCATTTGGATAATATTGTTATAAAAATAGTTATTCAATGTTTAATATTATTGAGAATCATCTATGTTATTTAAGATATATAAATAATCCAAATTTATTTATTCACTTATAAAGGATTTTAATTTGAAGACAAAAATACCCTTTCCCTCAAAACTGACTCAATCATGTCGAGATCTAGGAAAAATGATATTCCAACTACAGATAAGTAGTTTATAAAAAACATATACAACCTCCTCAAAAATATAATTCTCATTAATGAAGGCTTCAGATTGATATGGATACTTAACATATCCCATCAATATCCTTATATAACATTCAATAAGATACATCAAAAATAAATACATAGGTCTACAAAGTTTTAGTTATCACACTAAATTAACCATTAAATGCTCCATGATATATTAAAATGATCGTGTAAATTACATTTTTAGTTGAAATAGTGTATAAATTATATCGTTCTCTCAATTATTCAATGAATTCATATCAATTAATTTTTAACAAACTGAACTGAAAAATAACATATCTTCATAATATTTATTCTGATATGAATGAGTTTTATTATATGAATTTTAGTTAGTAATTTTTTTTTCATCATGCTGTGAAAATAAAGAGATTTCATTTCTATCAACTTAAAATATTTTCATGACACGAAATTTTTTATACTTGAAGATAACCCTATGGAACTCTGATACTACATAGTAACTGAAGAAAAACTAATTTTCCCCAAATGGAAAATATATAAAAATTCATAGTTAGGAATGTTCATATTCTATTAGGAGGGAGAGGAAACTCAAAATGTATTCCCATTGAGAATAATTCTAATCCTTAATTCAATACATATTTAGTTTTTCCTTTATTATCTAACAGTTTCATACTCAAACTATTACAAATATTCTTCCCTGAATGTATAACATCAATTTTATGTTTAAACTCATAATATCTCCAATATGAAATCTAAAAAAATATTGATTGTTTCATCCAAATATTTATATCATTACCATATTTTTGTGTCTTTTTTAATGTTATGTCATTATTTTTTACCCTCTCAAAATACTGATTGATGGGAAGTGTATTTGTAGAAATATAAAACTCCAATGAGACATAAAATGCCTAATTTATATAAGAGTGATTCTGAGAAAAAAAATTATATGAACCATGAACATTGTTTTTGATCCATATTGTAGTTGATAATATGAAGTCAATTATTCACAAACTGAACAAGGTTTGTTCCTATTAACACTCTCTAAAAAAATACATATTCTTGGAATTCATTCATAGTGAACATAATCATTTCATGTATTTGAAAATGTTATATTTTATAAGAATAATACACTATAACACATTCCCTCCATAAAATTTTAAAATCATCAATTAATAGTGATAAGAAACATCATTATCATTTAAAAGCATTTTTGATCTTGAAATCATTAAAATCAACATGATATATTTCCACATCATAAAAAATTCAAGAGATAAGTTGTAAATTACCAATAAAAAATTCCATGATATATGATTTTTACAAAGTCTTTGATGTGGATTAATTCTATTCTTTTCATATCCAAGTATTATATTTCTAACTTCAATTCAAAATATAGGGAATTATTGATCAATTTTCTCCCACTATAGACAATCAGCTGGATGACATAATGTTCCACTAGATAACTACTCATTTCATTCTATATTAAAATTTTCACACCGTTTGAATCTGAAAATAACCATTTTATATGATTTTTTATAAAAATTTTCAAAATTTATTTTTCATGATTATTGTTAAATTCTAAATCATCCTATGATTTTTATTTTAGATTATAAAATTTTTACCCTTATTTTGGACACTCTACCAGGCATTAATATTCCTTCCCAAATATAAAATAGTCATTCAGAAAGGCATGTATCTTATTTTACACAAAACACGTCAAGTATAATATTTTATTTTCATTATAATGTGAATTTGGATGATTGTTTTCATTCGAAAGTATTTATTCAATAGTCTTAACAACTATATAAAACTCTTGTGACCCCATTCAATTTTTCCATTAAGTTAATCAATCATTAAATCATTGTTGAAATCATAAATTTTCTAAAACCTATATGTAATGGTTTTTCATCATCGCCATGTGGACACTCAATTATCAGTACTTTCCCAATTTATTATACTTTACTATCAAAAATAATTTCTTCAATTTGATCATACTTATCATCATGATAATCATCACCATCAATAGATCTTTAACTCTATTGAATTTCACTATAACAAATTCTAGGACTTTGTGTAACATCTCATTAATGTTATAACAGGTACGCCTTAAATCTTGTTGTGGTTTTATTTTTCATGATTTAGGAAAGGGTTGGACTTGAATTTTATTGGATACCTTTAATGGCGAAGTCATAGGTTTGTTGGTTTTTCAACCTTAAAAAAGTTTTTGTGCAGACTTCCTGAGCATTACACACCGTGTAATAGCATTACATGTTGTGTGACATCATTACAAATTGTGTAATTGTTTGTCCTGCAATCCATGAACTACTTCATATTATGATGGGTACGTGTCATGAGTTGTCACTACACATCTTGATGAAGTTAATGATCGGTTTTTAACTCAAAGTGTCTGATTTTAATGAAATATGGTACACATTTTTATGGTTACAAAAATTAATAATTTCACAAAGTTAATTGATGTTACATATCATGTAATACCAAAACATTAAATGGGAATTACAGTTTCAACGCAACTTTTCCATTACGGTATTTAAGTTGGTCATGGCGGGTAACTTGAATACATGTCATGTAAATCTTTGGAAGTAGCATATAAAAGTAGCATTGCTCTTGGAATTTCACCATTCACTCCTCTCCAATTTATCCTCCCTCATCCCAAGGACTTCTCCAAGGAACTTTTGAGTCTTCCAATGCTTTTGTGACTCTTCCTTTTGTTTTCTATCAACATTTCATTGGCGGGTGATATCTAGGTATGCGTTCTTCATTGTTCTTCGTGTTTCTCTTTTTATCCTCTATTGGGTTGTCAATGTATCATCTAGGAATTAACAAATCAATTCCTTTTTGGTTTGTATATTGATTCTATGTTGGTTTTTGAGGTCTTATACACCTTCATTATCGTTGATGGGTGTCATTGCGTGTTTCAGCATTTGGGAAAAAGGTTGTTGGTTCCATCGTGATTAGCCAAATTGATTATTCCTAAATTGATGGATTTATTTAAATTATTTATTTAAATTAAATTTCTCACATTTTACCGCAATTGAATTTATTGAAACACGATTCTAGTGAATTAGGAGATTTTAAATTGTTTCAAAATAGAAATTTGGAAAAACCCCCAATTCAAATGAATTGGGGTGTGTTTATAGAAATTAGCCGATTTAGATTGTTGAATTTAAATTTTGGATTTGATGGAAATGATTTCAAATCAATTTTTGAATTTAATTGTGTAAAATTAATTATAAAAAAGAAGGAATTGGGTTTTATTGGATTTAAAACTTGTGAAAATGGCTTAAAATGATTTTATAGGAACCTAATGGTTTTATATTGTGAAAGAGGAATGTTTTTTATTAAACCCATATTTATTTTAAATAGAATTACATTGGAATTTGTAAAATGGAAGATTGGAATTTATTTTATTTTAAGTAGTCCTAAAATAAGTTTCCCATCATATAAGAGTGCATGCAATCTTTAGGTATTTGGTGAGTCATTTAGATACACTCTAGGATATTAAAGTATTCTAAAACAAACATGCAGTGGGTCACATCCCTGATTAGAGGGTGAAAAGTCACCTCTAGCTAGTGTCATGGTGACATGATTATACTCATTTTTCTAAGATAACTTAGAGAGTGGGGAATCCTATATCTTTTTAATACTATTGTACATTTTGGAAGATGACCTTGTTTCTTTCTTGTTTATTTATATATGAGATATAAATGTATTCCAATGTTGTAAAACTACATTACATGACTTTGTTTTATTTACATAAATAATTTAATGTAAATTTTTTATTTAAGACATTGTTTTATAAATATTTAATATCTCTTGTAAAGTAAATAATGTGCCTTAAAATCATTTTCCATCATTTGAAAAATGCATAGCATGTTTTGTTTAAATATGCTCTTGAATTTCCAAACATATTTAAATTTTGAAAATTGATGGTTTTTCTTTGAATAAACTATATTTGGAATTTCTTATGGAATCTTTTTTGGTATCCTAATGGGCTTAGGCTCACACCCCACTTTTTACTTCGAGTGTTTATATACATTATTCTTCTAGGTTTAAGAAAGGGGAAATGATCACTTGGAGTATGATCTAGCTGTTAAGCTTTGGACATGGTGATTTGTGTCCTTAGTGACCTTAGGGCTACTTTCCTTATTTTTATTACTTGGGTTGTAGTAATTTTGGCTTTTATGCCTTGTTGTATTTTGGTACTTTTCCCCCAGTGGAGTTTCTTTTATATGCATATTGACTTTCTTATATTACTTTTGCTATGTATTATTGTAAAATCATTCCTAATTTCACATTTTATGATTCCAAGTGCTAGTCTCTGACTCATGGAGATCGGGAATGCCCTTCAGGATATATCAGTGTTAGCTCAGTTATCAGGTTACCAGGTTACCCGGGATGGTTCACGACTTCGTGGTATCATAGAAGGCTATTTATCTTTTTTCTTGAAGTCATTATGAATATTTGAAATCATGCCAAAACTTAAGAGGTATTTTCGATTGAGTGCCATGACAAATTTCACCGCAATGAACCTTAAATCACTAGGGGTAGTTAGGGAAGGTTGTCTTATAGACTAGTTCTAGTACTTTTCCTATTCTGATATGGATAGAGTGGTATCTATATCTGGTTGTCCTGTCTGTTGGGATTTATTGTTTCCTTCATTGCTCTAATTGAGTGTTCTCTAAATTTTATCTGCAAAATTTGTATAGCACCGTGCCTCCCAGAAGACATGATAATCAGATTCAAGAGGAAGCTACTACTGAACCATTGCAAGTGAATCCTATAGTGGTCCCAAACCTTGTTTAGGTGATCGGGTGTACTGTCCAAGCTCTGATACATGCACCACATCAAGTTACTGTTTAGGATCCAGCTATAGACCCTCAAAGAGATGTTTTTTGGAATCATTATCAATAGTTTATTCTCCATAAGCCACTATTTTTCAAGGTATTCTCTAATAACTAACATGTTGAGGAATGGTTGAGAAATATATAATGTTTTTTCAGATCATGGATACACCGATCATGATCAAGGTGAAGTGTTTGACCTTAGTGCCGGAGGGACCAAGCAGGAGATGGTGGGACACAATGCCAAAGAAAAATAAATGTGAGGGGTTAGAATGAAAATACTTCAAGGTTCCTTTTACTAACCAATTATTTCTAGATTCAATGGTGTTTTCCAAGGTTATGGAGGTTTTCAATCTTGAGAAGGATGAAAAAACCATGACCGAGTATTCAAATCACTTGGGTAATTTGGTGTAGTTTTCTCTGGAGATAGTGTCTAAAGAAAGGATAATGTCTCGACGATTCAAGTTGGGAATTAAATTAGATATGTATTCCTAGGTTTTCTTGTCAAAACTTCCCACCTATACCAATGTACTAGATAAAACTATGATGGTTGAGATGGACGTGGCTGGCAAGTCAGGGTTGATGAGAGTTCCTTTTTCTCCGAGTGGCAGTGTTGGTTCCTTTAAAGGAAAAAAGAAAGCGTGATAATTCTCACGGTAGTTCTCGGTGACAGAGTAATTATAAACCTCCTATAACACTAGGAGGATATTCATTGACTTACTATCAGTTTGTAGAACTATGAAATTATAACAGGGTTTTCACTGATCCACCCTAGAACTATAGATCTTATGGATGTTCATGGAACTTACATAGATTCTTCCATCACTTCTCAACTCTGTGTAGTGCAACAAGATCATAACATCCTCCTAAAACTATAGGGAAATCAAATTATTCACATACAAAAGTGTTATATCCATAGGCATATGGAATAAAGCATCATCACATAGTAGAAGAGTCTCTAGATGGTGAAGACAAGGGACCAAAGACTTTGAGAGGTACTATTACTATAGCATTATCCTTAGTGACTTCTCTATTTGATACTAGTTTATCTCATTCATTTAATTCAACCCATATTGTTAATATCCTTAATCATCATATGGATAAATTATCTTGTGTAATCGATATTAATGCACCCCTTGGTACAAAGAGAGAGTAGGGTCTTCGTAGTCCCACTTGTGTCTTCTCTGTTCTATATGTCGAGATTGCTTGGAATTTTCTGGTTCGAGACATGATATCTATCGAAATCATATTCAGGTTGGAGTGGATCATTTATAATAAAGACTATATTGATTTTTATCTTCAACAGGTCTACATTACTACACCCAGTGGTGTGTCTCTTTTTTTCTAGGAGATTGATACCCAATGTTATATAGAGTTATAACATCTTATCTTAAATTAGGGAAAGTGATATCAGTGTTTTCTTTTGATCTGAAGTGGGATTCAATGAGTGGTGGTATCCCCTCAGTCATCATTGATTTTCCAGATGTGTTTCCTTCAGATTTATCTACTCTGTCACATGTAAGGGAAGATGAGTTCTCTGTTGACTTGATGTATGGTACACAACTAGTTTCAATTCCCTCTTACCAAATGTATCAAGCTAAATTAAAAGAGCTGATGTCCCAATTGAATGATCTTCTTGATAAATTATCTATGTTACCTAGTGTGTCTCCCTGGGTGACACTGGTTCTCATCACCAAGAAGGCTAATGGTATTCTTCACCGTTGTGTTGACTATCGAAAGCTCAATTGAGTTATGAAAAATAACAAGTATATGTTTCCATGGATTGATGATCTTTTTTATCAGTTCAAAGGTGTGAAGTGGTTCTCAAAGAATGAACTTTGATATGGTTACCATCAATTAAGGATAAAGGAATTTTACATTCATAAAACCACCTTTCAGAAAAGGTATGGCCATTATGATTACATAGTTATTTTCTTTGTCCTAAAAAATTCTCCTACGGTATTAATGGTTTTGATGAACATGATTTTACATTAGTATCTGGACACCTTTGTGGTATCCTTTTTGAATGATATTCTTGAATACTCGAGGTCCAAGGAGGATCAAGTGCATCATCTAAGAACTATTCTGAGTCTAATAATAATCATCACCTGTATTAAAATATTTCAAAGTGACATTTCTGTATTTGGGTGGTGAAATTATTAGGACATTTGGTTTCATAAAAGTGTATATAAGTTGATCTAGAAAAGGTGAAGGATTCTATGAATTGGGGGAAACCAGAAAATGAAAATAAAATTCAAGGCTTCTTGGGATTAAACAGATACTATTAAGGGTTCATGAAGGATATATCAAAGTTACATTCTTCAATGAGTGCTCTCACTTGGAAGGGGTGAAGTTTGTTTTGGATGATAAATGTCTAAGTTCTTTTGTTGAGATGAAATGTCTTTAGAAAAATACACTGTTGTTGACTATTTCAATAGGAGGGAAAGGATATGATTTATTTTTTGATGTGTTAGGTTCAGTTTTGGGTTGTGTTATTATGAAAGGTGATCATGTTGTTTCCTATGGATCTCATCAGCTTAGGCCACACAAGAAGAATTACCCTAACCATGACCTTGAACATGAATCTTTAATGAAAACACTTAAGAGTTAGAGACATTAACTTTATGGAAAGAGGTTTACTGTGTTTTCAGACCAAAAAATCATATGTTACATATTCTCTCAAAAATATTTGAATCTTCTCCAAAGGTGCTCGGTTGAGCACCTATAGTCATTCAACATTAATATCGCCTATACCATAGGGAAAGGGAATGTCATTGCAGATTCATTGAGTACGAAACATCCAACCCCAGATATGAAAGAATATTCAGAAGTGTGAAATTTGATGGTTCAGTTTGAACAGTTGTATATTGGAGTTGAGGTGAAAGAAGATGAAGTTTCTTTAGATAGCATTTAGTTGACATCTTATCTTATTGAGTAAATTCTTTAAGACAAAGAGATTGATGAAGAATTATGTAGATTTATAAAATATCATTACAGTGGGTAGATAGTGGCCCAATTTTCATCCTCCAAGGAGGGTGTTCTGTGTTATTAGGACATCTATGTTGTGTTATTAACATCAATGAAGTCTATAATGGTGGATATTCATAATTCCAAGTGGGAAGTACACCCAAGAACCACAAAAATGTTCTATGATATGCGGTAGATGTTTTGGTGTCCCGGGATGAGGAGAGACATTGCGGAGTTTCTCTATCATTTTTATACTTGAAAACAGGTGAAATTTGAGCACTAAAAACCTTTGGGTTTACTTCATCCTCTTCCAGTACCTACATGGAAGTGGGATGATATCTCTATAAATTTTTTGGTTGGTTTTCACATACCCTATGATGGAAGAATGTGACATGGGTTGTGATTGAAAGGTTGACCAAGTAGGCTCACATTATACTCATTTGAGATATAGGAAAAGTTGAGGATTTGAAGAATCTCTATGTGAAAGATATTTTTTGTTTTCATGGAGTTCCGTTTTCTATATTATTTGATAGAGATCCTCAGTTTACTTCTCAATTTTTGAGAGGCCTTCAGGAGGCATTGGGATCTCATGTTTTTTTGAGCATGGCCTACCATCTATAGTTAGTTGGTAAGGCAGAAAGATCTATACATATTCTTGGGGATATGATTTTTTCTTACATTCTTGACTTCATTGGTTCTTGGGATGATTACTTGAGACCGATTGAGTTCTTTTATAGAAACAATTAGCTGTTCAAAATCAATATGGATCGTTTTGAGGCATTGCATAGTCATCCATGTAAATCTCCATTATGTTGGTCGAAGTTTGGTAAAAGATTCATGGTTGGACCAAGTTTAGTGAAGGAGATGACAACTAAGATTCATCTAGTTTTTCAGATAATTTTGACACCACATAGATGATAATATTCTTATGTTTATCAATGCCATAGACTACTAGAGTTTTCAGTTTGTCATCAGGTGTTATTCAATGTTTCACCCTGTTTGGATCATCGACAACTTGAGAGGAAAGGGGAGTTTTATTTTCATTTTGTGGGACCATTTGAGGATATTGAGAAGGTGTGGAATGTTTCATACTATATATCACATTCACCACAAATGAAATCATTATGTAACGTGGTCTATGTATCTCGAATGAGATAATATATTTATGATCAATCTTATGTCTTGATTTGAATTGATCTTGATATTGTGTCTAATTTACCCTTGATTGAGTATCCAGTCAGAGTTGTTGATTCTGAGACAAAGGTACTCTGTGGGAGGACAATACCATTGGTTTGGGTGCTATATAATCCTGGTCTTGATAGTTACAAGACATGGGAATGTGAGGAACTGCTAGGAGAGTAGTGGCCTCATCTATTTGGCATGGAAGCTTATTCTTAGGCTTTTTGGGGAGTGAAAGTTTTTATGGGGGGAGGTTGTAACATCTTATTACCATCCAAATTGGTATGACTTAAATATTTTCATGGTTTTACATTTCATTTTTTCAAGAAAGGGTTGGTTTAGAATTGGGAGGATACCTTAATGGTGATGTTAGACGTTTGTTGGTATTTCAGCCTTAACAATGTTTTTTGGAGGCCACTAGAGCATTAAATTCCATGTAACATCATTAAGTGTCGTGTAATAGCATTACACACTACGTAACATCATTACACATCATTTAATGGTTTGAAATGGAAGCTGTGAACCGCTTCACGCTCTGATGGGTACCCTTCATGAGTTGTCACGACACGTCATGATGAAGTAAATGATTGGGTTTTAACTAAAACCATTTGGTTTTAATGAAAATTGTTACTGGTTTTGATGGATAAAAACATAAGAATTTCATGATGTGGATTGGTGTTACATGCCGTGTAATACCCAAATTTAAATGGGTGTTACAGTTTCAACATGTCTTTATTGTTATGGTGTTTAAGTTGGTCATAGTGTGTAACTTGATTCAACATCGTGTGACTCACCACCAACATCCTATAAATGCAACAATACACTTGGAATTTATTCATTCACTCATCTCCAATTCCTCTTCCATCGACCCAACATCTTCCCTAAGAAACATTTGAGTCTTCCAATCCTTCTAGATAAATTCCTTTGGCATTGGATCATTATTTCTTTGGGGATTATATCCGAGTAAGAGTTCTTCATTGTTCTTCATGTTTCTCTTTTTTCTCCTCTCATGGGTTTTCAATGGATCATCTAGAAATTGATGGGTATATGACATGTTGTTTTGGAACTTTCTCCTAGGTTTATTTTCAAGGTCTTCTACAACTTTGTTCTTGTTGACGGGTACCATTATGAGTGAGGGATTTCAGAAGAAATGTAGGTGGTTCTGCCACGATTACCCAAATTAATTATTCTTTAATTTCTTGATTTATTTAAATTATTGATTTAAATTCAATTTATAACGTTATATTTTAATTAAATTGATATAACCCCCCAATTATAGTGAATCGAGAGATTTGAACTGTTTTTTGCATGGAAATTTAGAAAGCCCCCAATTCTATTGAATTGGGATGTGTTTATAGAAAAATGGCTGATTTAAATTATTTAATTTAAATTATGGATTTGATTGAAATGATTTCAATTAAAATTTTCAATTTAATTGTGGAAAATTAATTGTGAAAATGATTTAATTGGGATTTAATGGATTTCAAATTTTTTGAAATGGATTAAAATGATTTGATACAAACCTAGTGGTTTTATCTTGTCAAAGAGGCATGTTTTTAATTAAAACATGTTTTGGTTTTAAATGGAAGTAAATTTTAATTTTTTAAATGGAAGAATGGGATTTATTTTATTTTATACATTCTTAAAATAAATTTCCCATCATGTAAGAGGGAATTAAAGTCTTATGTAGTTGGTGAGTTATTTGGATACGCTCTATACTCTCACAGTATTCTGAAACATATCTATAGTGGGTCACAGCCCCAATGTGAGGGTGACTATTCACTTGTAGCTCATGTTAGGGGGATGTGAGTATACTCATTTTTTTGATATCACTAAGAGAGTGTAGAATCCTATAGCTGGTTAATATAATCATACCGTTTTGAAGATGACCGTGTGGCTCACATGTTTATTTATATTTGAGATATGAATGTATGTCATTGTTGTAAAACTAATTTACATGCCTTTTCTGGTTTTACATAAATTTTTTATGTAACTCTTTTATTTAGCCAATAGTTTTAGAAATATTCCATATTTTGTCATGTAAATAATGTGCTTTAAAATTATCTTCCATCATTTTGAAACTGTATCGCATTTTTTGTTTAAATATATTCTTCAATTTCAATACATGATTATTTTTTTAAATTGAAATTTATTCTATGGATATTCTATATTTTGAATATTTTATGTAATCATCACTGGTATCCTAATGGGATTAGGCTCACAACCTACTTTTTTTGGGTTTTTTATACTTTCTTATTCATTATTCGAGCAAGGGGAATGATCTCTTGGAGGAGGATCCAGCTACTGTGCATTAGACCTACTGAGTTGTGTACTTAGGGACATTCAAGATACTATCCTTATTTTTATTACTTGGGTTATGGTATTTTCGGATTTTATGACTTGTGGTATTTTGGTAATTTACTCCCAGTGGAGTATCTTTTATATGCATATAGACTTTCTTATCATACTTACACATTGTATTATGGAAAAATCATTCCCACATTCACGTTGTATTATACCAGGTGCTAGTTGTTGACACGTGGGGATTGGGAACACCCTTCGAGCTATCTCAGGGTCGTCTCTATTATCGGTTTAAAAGGGCACCAAGGTAGGTTTGTGACACATTAACTCAAATTAAAACCAATTCAAATTAATTATAATTTTATTTCTCTTCTTTTCATATTTTCCTTGTTTAATAATTTTAACAAGGATAAAAAAATGTAATTGTTTGGAATATTTGATTTAGAAAATTCAAAAAATGCACGAGAACCTTTCTCATATTCATAATTTATTTCCAGTGAAACAATCCGTCATCAACTCATTATTATCTATAAAAATTATCATCAATTGAAAAAAGGTAGTTATATTTTTTTATTTTAATTTAAAAATTAATTTTTTAAATAAAAAGAAAAAATAAATATAAAACATTTCACAAATAAAAGAAAGAAATCATATTTCATAAAAAATGTATCACATTTAGAATCATTAATTATCATCCTTAAAAACGATTGGTATGAAAATACTAACATTGAGTTTAAAATATTGAGAAAAAATAAAATAAAATTATGATTTTTTAATTATATAATTTTATAATTATATATTTATTTTTTTCAAAGTAAATAAATCAATATCATAATATAAAGGGATAAATATTATATAGTGAGAAAACAATGAGATTAAAAAACCTAATAATGAATATAACTACATTCTTATACTTATATTGAAATTGACTTTCAAGGGTGACTACAAAAAATACTCATTAGGCTCACCAAAATACAGTTCAATACATATAAAATATAAATGAAAATCTAATCATGGAAATTTGATATTATTAGAATAGCCCAAATACTTACCAAATGTTTCATATTATATAGTAAATAAAATAATTAAAAGGAATCAATTTCGAAATACATAGGTATTCATGAAATTTTTAAATAATGTATATAACATATTAAAAACAATAAAATGTTTAACCTCAGTTAATAAGTATTCAATATGAGGGGTTTTAATAAATAATTTTCTAAAATAAGATTATCATCCCATTAAAATTACGATTGTTCAATCTGGATTATATTAGTGGACGGATTAAGTAGAAGTTAGAATGTTTTTTATCACAATCAATAAAGATAGTGAATATATGTCAAAAAACATTCTAACTTATACATAATCATATTTTGATAAAAAAATCATAAATTTATAAATACCTTAGTTGTCTGAATTATCAAAGAAATAAATAAAAATAGTGAATATATGTCAAAGATAAATAGAAACAACGATTATTTATGAAAACTAAATGCCCAAAGAAACATTTATAAAATTAAAAACACCTTATATGCTTTGAAAATTGGAATAATAGATAAAAATGGAAAAGGGATATTGGATAGAAGAAGTGAACTAGAACAATGAAAAATGAGAAGGTGACAATGATGGTGATGGAGAAAATGAAGATTATGATAATGGAATAAATAACGGTTGAAACGACAATGAATAAAGAGATAAAATACCACAACATAGATTTTGGGATAAGAGAAAGGGGGTATGAAGTGGTGAAAGTAAACATGAGAAACATTGTATGATGGGTTTTTAAAAACAATTACATTGACTTTTCAAAATTTAATGTTAGAATTTTGTTTTTTCATCAGTAAATATTTTAACTGATGCAAAAAAATATATATTTCAAGTAAGTTTTAAAATAACTGAAGTAAAAGACAAACAAAAATTATTTTTTACATTGGTTAAAAATTAAGGGATGTAAAAAACATTTAAAACATTGGTTTGTAAAAATAAATGTTATAACCCCATTAGAAAAATATATTTTGTTCTAGTTTTTGGTGATTCCTTACATTCAAATGGTGAACAAAGATGCATGATAAATTATATATCTGGGAAGTTTAGAAATGTTCATCTAGTAGATGAGGAAAATTATATTTCAATAAATAAATGAAAAATATAGGATTATTGAGGCTAATGTAAGTAACACACATTAATGGTCTAAGGATGGATCTCATATCAGTTAAAAAAATTGATGAGGTAGGATAGAAAAAATATTTTTACTATTGAGTATAGAAAATTACTTGAGGATCCATGCATGGCGGATACATGAGGATTATAATATGAAACTCATTACTTGATCAAATGTTTAGATGGAAGTGTCATTCCTAGAAGTGTAAATTAAACTGATATGAATATTTGGAATTACAGGTTCAGTCCCCTTGGTGAGAATAACATGTATGTTATAATAATTAAAGGTATACTGAAACTTGATCAAATGGAAATTAGAAGGTTTTAAAATTATTAGCTGTAGAAATAATTAATGTTGTACTTTAACTTAGATGGATATAATCCTAGAGCAAGGAAGTAGGAACTAGTTCACTGAGATGTTTTTAGACCCTCCCATGTTCAGTCCAACAAAGATTATCTCTATATTATGACCTTTATTGATTATTCTACTCAAAAAGCATGGTTTTATTTTTTGATTCATAATTATTATGTGATTTAGGATTTTATTCAATGAAAATACTTCGAGGAAATGGAACATGGAAAGAAGTTGAAATGTATTCATACATGAAATGGTCATGAATACACCTATTTCATCTTCGGAAACTTCTACCATAATAAAGAGATAATACATGAGAAAATAGCTCTTAGAAATACACAATCAAATGGCATGAATGAGAGGATGAATCATACCTTGATTGATAAGGACCAAATAATACATATACACTTTGCAATGTACAAGGGGGTTTTAATAGAGTTTTTTAACACAACGACATACCTTGTTGATAGAATTATAGAATCAGTGGTTGGGTGATATCTTTTGGAGGATCTGTTGTCTAGAAAGTAACTAGATGTCAACACTATTAATATATTAATAAGTTTTATATAATCTCATTTTGAAACCAATGATTTATATAATATTGTTGAAAAATCAAATGTATGATTTCTTTTTGGGTATGAAGATGAATTATTCTGATATATTATATTGGATGATGATATGTGACAATTTTTCAGGAGTATATATATTCTGTTCGGTGAGAAGGTTCTCAGGAAGGACTGGAACTTAGATGACAAATAATTTGTGGGAAATAAATCAACTAAAAAATTATAGGTCGATTTGAATTAAAATTCCATAAGAACATGACATCTATAGAAGTTGGATGAGAATGATGAAAGAACAAAAATTATTGGATTTAGACCATTGAAATATTTTCCAGAAAGTTTAAGAATCACATAATCCTGAATGGGGGAAATAGTAGTTAGTTCTCTAGAAGATAGACCTGATCTAAGAAGTATGGAGTAACTAACTTAGTTTAGGAGATCAAATAGAATTAGAAGACACTTTTATATGTGTTGGTTAGATATTAACTATCTAAACTTAAGGAAATAGGTAACCAAGAATCCTAAAAGATCGGTGAAACTTAGTGACTCAGAAAAATGGAAGTCAACTATGGATGAAGAGATTTCATCATTAAATTCCAATGAATCTTGGTATCTTATTGACTTACCATATGGAAACCCATCTCTTGATGAAAAATGGTTTCATTTTTTTAATGAATAGTAATATGAAAAGAATCATTTCAAGGAAATACTAGTGGTAATTGTATTTTAATATAAGGAAGGAGATGGTTTCTAAGAGATATTATCACTGGTAGTTAAAAAAGGAACCTTCCAGAATATGTTAATCATGATTGCATCTTAATATCTAAAATTATAATAGATATATGTCAAAATAGTCTTCCATCATGGTGATTTAGAGGATGAAATTTACAGGTCACGGTTAGTAGGTTTCATGGAAGATGAGAGCCATTACTTGGTTTCTAAATTAAAGTAAAATATTTATTGACTAAATTAATCACTAGATAGTGAAATTTCAAGTCTAAAATATTTATTATGAAAGAAGGATTATAAAGGTGAAATAATGACCATTGTTGATAACTAAATAAATGAGATAATGGAATATCCATCATTCAACTTATTTATGTTGAGGTCCTGTTTCTGTTAAGACAATATGATAGAAGGATTCACAAATAAAATTTTATATTTTTTATAAGTTTCATGGTGAAATATCTAAGAAAATAAAATATGAACTTGGGGATAAGAATTTATAGGGATATAAAATCATGAACTTTGGTGTTATCTAAAAAATATTGTAATGACTTCAGATTCTAATATGTCTTTTCCTCTAATTAAGTCAAAATTTTCAGATATGTTCCTCCACTTACAACACTAAACCAAAATAAAACCATGATATAATTAGATTTCTAAAACCTATCCTTTTAGTTAACATGTATGAATAAGGGTAATAAAATTAATAAATATCTTAATATATATATATATATTTATATAAAGGTTATTTTAAAAAAATATACATAATTCATTATTGTCATTAAGAGTCCATCTTTTTTATGCATTGTACTTTTTATTAATTAAAATAAAGCATATTGTTGTTAAATATGGTTTTTAATAAAACATAATATTGATTGATTAATGATATCACTATTAGTGTTTCATATAAATCATAAATAAGAATAACTATTATTTTAAAAGGAGTTATTTTCCTATAAAACATTTTTCCACTAAAATTTATCTTTTTAATAAAAAATTGAACTTAATGATTTTTAAATTTGAATTTGATAAAATAAAAAACATTTTTGGATTTATAATTAAAATATTACTCTAATATTAATTTTATTTAATTTTGAGAAATAATTTGTTTTTTGAATTTTGAAAATACAAATTATGCTTAAACATAAATTTTATAATACAAGAATACATTAAAATTTTAATAAACCCATTTGATATTAAAAAATAATAAGTAATATAAAGAAAATAAAAAATATATATTGAATTTTTAAAACATATATTTAACATTTTTGAAACTCATGTATATTTCACAAATTTTTTTTTCACACATATATTAAAAATTATACTTTCTCACTTATGGAAAATAAATATAACAAAATTTAATTTTTATTTGAGTTCACCATTTCAATAATATTTAATAAGATCATTTTAATTTTATGAATAAATGTAAAATTAGTATGATTAAATCTAAATACTATGATATTGTTAAAACATTTTTAAATGAGGTGTTTTATTATTATTGTGTAATTTCTATTTAGTAAATAAAATTTATCTAATTTAAATTATGAATATAATATTTTATTTAATTCTATATATAAGTGTATGAATTCTTATTTAATTGTCAATCAATACTAAAAAATATTAAAGAACATATTAATGGTAAAAGTTATTTTTCTAAAAGTAAATGTTTTTTACATATTATGAAATTTAATTAAAAGTTGATTTTTTAATATTTATAAATTGAATTAAATTAAATTGAGATTAAATATTGGTTCCAAACATCTAATTTTTTTAATAGGTATGACCTTATATTTTTAAAATAAAATATAAATTACATACCCAAAAACTAGTTACCAATGAAAAAACCAAAATGAAAAAAATGTAAAAACCTATTGTAAAATACTTCAAACATGTTTAAAACATATTTTTAAAGTCATAAATCAGGATTTTATTGACTAAAGGTCACCCCAAAATCCATTATTTCTAATTTTTTGACTCATTGACCAAGGAATGGTGTATTGAAAACATAGAAGTGTAAAGGGTATTCCTAAAAGTTTCATTTCCTTCACTTATAAAATAGGATCACTCACACCCCTACATAGTTACACTTACCAGTATAGTTTTATATTAAAATATAAATAAAATACCTATTATATAAGCCCTTTTATAATCCTTATTCCCCAAGTGCCTAGAAAGTATCTTAAGGCCTTCACTTCGAAGTGAATCATTAAGATAAGACCATGTCTCAAATAAAGGTATTACCTCATTCGTAACATTTTATCCTCAATATCTCTTTTACATATATCTTATATCCATAAAAATAATTTGGAATTAGTATATTTATTATAATTATATGTTATTATTTTAATTTAACAACCATTATTTATTCCTCTACATATAATAAGGAAAAAACATCATTACTGTGTTGTGCTGACAACCATCTCCACAATGCGATGTCTTCCATTTTTCATCACCTCCATTAATGGATGATAAAAAACATGTAATGGGAGAATAAATATGATATATATAATATAACTATGATTATAAAATTTCATATTATAATTCACCTTCTTTCCATCTTATTCATTGATAAATGGAATCATTAATAGTGTGTACATGTGAACTATCACCTTCACAAGAAATGAGCTTCATTTATCCTCACCACGCATCATGGTTTTTCTTAAAAATATATTTTATGAATAAAATTATTTCTATAACAACATTATTATTTCTTAAACTATTAAAAAATTTTAAAAAACATTATACCATTGTCAACATACATAATTGTCTTAAATAGAATGACTGAAAAACCTCAAGTAACTGACGTAGGCAAGAAAACTATATATTAAATAAATGTAATAAGAAAATAAATGTTCCATATTAAATTCAATAAATAAAAATAAGTTTATTAATATGTTTTATAATAAACATAATTTTATTATTATGGAATTTAAGTGCATGTGCAAAATGCTTTTGGACATTTGTAAGGTTTTAGTCTCAAAACATCCTTATTTGAGACACATTTTTTTATTAACCAATTTTTTTTAAAATGTTAAATATACATAAAATAGATATTTAATGTCATTTATTTTTCTTATTCATGTAATTTAAACTTTAAATTCGTGATCTCATTCTTTCAGTGGTATTTTATTGGAATATTTCATAAGTCAAAAGGGTTTTCATCTCAATTTTTCTTTATTAATAAATGTCATAATTTTATGCACTGATTTTTATTTCTATAGTACATATAATTCCCATGAATTAATTTTAGAATAATATATGATTTAATGCATGGGATTCATAGAACCATGTGATTTCTAATCATCCAATGAGTTTTGATTCATAAATTTCTTATATCATAAAAGTATTTCATAAATCAATATGATTTCTTGATTTATAATGTTTTTCAAGAATTCCATCTTTCACTTAATATTATATAACCTATTAACATCATGGGGGATCACTTATTTATTCTATTATTTCTTACTTATAAATTATAATCCTTTTTGAAAGTGGTATAATATTAAGAATAATTCCCTTCCATTTAAACAATGGTTCACCCTCTTTGAATATAATTTCCCATCATGCCAATGTTCTAATTTTTAATTGAAAATCTCGTTAAGAATTATCTATTGTGAATATCATATTTACTTCATCCACTTTTCAGAAAAAGATTTATTTTATTATTTTATGATGTGTTATTTCCAAAATGTTGTTTTAAAATATAAAGAGGGATTATTTGTATGTCCTTTGTGACTTGTTGGTTACACATTCTACCTTTTTTTCTAACTTTTTTATGTTGTACAATTCTCATATAAATTTTAAATTTTTTTATATATGTTTCTTACATATATACCTGGTTTAAAATTATTTCCATTTTTTTGCTATGAATATTTTTGGTTATTCCTAAATACTAGATTATGAAACTCACTTTCTTCACATGGGTTTTATCATGATTATGATTTATGTATGGTTTCTATTTTATTTTTTTGGAGCGCATAATATTGTACATATTATGATGGTGGTTATTCTAATTTGAGAAAAGTGGGTACATTATATCCATCCAATTCATTAGGAAATGTAAATTCCTTATAAGATTCCATGCATGGTATACAGGCGGTAAACCTAAGCTCACTATGTATGGTGTATGAGAATTTATCCTAAGAAATCTAGGTTATGATGGTGGTTTTAAAAATCATAACATGATTATGATTAAACTTATCATATATTATTTTCTAGTTGTGGTTATCCTTAACATATTCATATGATTTAATGTTTTATGATGTTTCCATATGAATATAATTACATGATCTTATGGTATCCTTTCCTTATACTTTATTTTCAATCTTATCTCACACTCTTATATCATATTACATGTTTTTTTATATTAAATTTCCTTCCTTAATAATTTTAAAAAAATTAACGGTTCTTTTAATAATAAATTTCTCTGTGCCACTTGTTTATCTTATGCTTATGAACTAACACTTAATGACATGTTGATAGGTTTTCCCTTGTTGAGAATTCAATATCAACCCATTATTATGTTTACCTTACCTTGGCTATGAAGATAAGTAAAATTTATTAGAAGTCTAGAAGGGGGTTTAGAAGAGTTTTAGTTTGTAGAAATGTTCACAAGTTTTTTTAAATAAGTTTCTTATGTATATGGTCCTAAAAAACATTAAACCAAAATATTATCCATGATTTGTGAGATTATAATAATATATAATCTTTTAAATTATGTTGGTGATGTAAAATAAGGATATGTTCAGTTTGGGTCATCATAGTTGGTATCGAAAGAGATTTTAGTGGTTTTCTAGGATCAATGTAGTTATTTTGTGAAATATGATAAGATAAATTTTGTGAAAACCCTAGGGATATGTCTAATTGTAGGATAAAATCTTGGATTTTTTTAATATATATAGTATGGGATTTTCCTAAAAATACATACCTTTATGGATACTAAAATTGGATGCAGAATATAGAATAAATGTACCTAGGGGTAAAAACCATGAAAAGGTCATGTTGTGTATTTAATCAATCTTTACCTGGTATAAAAAATAGTGTCCAAATTTCACACCTGCTTTAAAACTCCTTTGGGATACGATTAGGATTGTCATATGATGTTTATAGACTACTATGAAAGATTTATTTTTTTATTAATTTTAGGTAATAGGTTGATATGTATAAGAGAACCCAACTTAAGGGAAACTTGGTTGAATCTAAAATGATATATGTAAAAATAGGGATGATATAAGATGATATAAGAATGATACAGTTTAAACTATGAATGATATTGGTTAAGAAAAGAATGATATATCATGAACACAAGGAATTATAGGATACCATGGTGGTATTATAAATAATAAATATTCAAGTTAAATTTCCCTTTGGATATATTGGGTATATCTCTTACAATGATAATTCTACATCACTCATGTTAACCCCTTTCAGTTTTGTTCATTACTAGAAATATATGGAACATAGTTAACCATGGGTGTGAAGGAAAATTTGATGATTACAATAATGATAAAACCATTGGAAAGTGAGACGAAATTAGAAATATGGTGATTATACCAAACTAACTTTCACGAAACTTGATTAATAATGTAACAATAGTTAAAATTATGAGTACACTTAAGAAGATAAGAAATAAGGATCGTGAAATTTTATTCAATAATAATGATAAAAGAAGGGATATTAAACTACATAAATGTCCAAAATTTCAGAATAATATTCAAGAGAATATCCTCCTGGGACTGGAAGATTATTTACTTGTGGTAAATTTAGGAATTAAGAAATAAACTATTGAGGGTGAAAAAGAATACAATGAAGGAATAAAATTTCATTCCTAATGATCCAATAACGATTTTATGTTTCACATGTGAGGAATTTTTTCACTATGAAAGCTAATGAACCAATCCAACGATCAAAGTATATGACTGACACTAACAATCTTATAGGTCATGGGAATGCAAAAAATCTAATTCAATGACAATTATCTAGGTAAGTAGTAATTTTTATTCTATAATTGTTGATGTCTCATTTCATGTAAGATTTCACCTATTATGTATTGATAAATAAAATATAATTTGATGGTATAATTATTATAAACATGTTATATCAAACTTATTCATGGTTTTATTAATTTTCTACCTTTTAGGATTATCTCATATTCACTTATTAGGATTCAATTCGAAATAGACAATACTTTTTTACAATTGCTTCATATCAAATTTCATATATAGAAATATCACTTCATATCCTAAATCAACGAACGTTCAAATAATATATTATAGTTAATTAAGAGCTCCTTATGAATATTTCTCCCATCACTTGAATTTTAAAATTATGAGGACATAATTATTTTATGGGGTAGAATGTTAAAACCCCAAATTTTAATATATGTTTCCTCTAATTAATAAAAATATGTTCAATATCTTTCTCCACACGCAACACCAAACCAAAATGAAACTGTGACATGTTTATACCAATCAAAACTATGCATTGAATTAATATAAATGAATAATAGTAACCAAATTTTAAAATATATTAATATATAGGTTTATATAAATTTTCTTTTACACAAATTTACATAATTCATTAATGTGTTTAAGAATATGTTTTTTAGGGGTTATAATTTTTATTAAAGAAAACTATGTATATTACTGTTAGTTTAATATTTTATTAAAATATAATATGTATTTATTAATGATATGTTTATTAGTGTTTCATATAAATTATGAATAAGAAAAAAATAATTTTTTTAAAGATTTAATTTCTTATAAAAATATCTTTTCACTATAATTTATATTTTTAGTTTATAATTTCATTTCTAATTTTCTGAATTTGAATTTGAAAAAATGAAAATAATTTTTTTAATTAGAATTCTAATATTATATTAAGATATGTTTTTTGGGACTTTTCTAAAAAATTTAATTTTTAGGTGAATATTAAAAATAATTATTTTGCTAAAAACTCTCACTTATATTATAAAATAATTAATTCAAGTTTGATAAACTTTTTTTAAATATTGAAAATGTATGTTATATTTAATATAAATCAATTTAAAATATTATTTCAAATTTATAAAATTCATGTTCAAAATTTTTAAAACCTATATAATATTAAAAACTAAAAACTATTTTTATGTGATTATATTAAAAATTATACATTATCACTTTCATAAATTAAATATCGAAAAATTAATTTCCTATTTGAGTATAATATTTCCTTATTATTTTAAAATTTCAACTTAATTTTTATGAATAAAATAAGATTATAAAGACTAAATTTAATTACCATGGTAATGGTGAACTATTTTTTTAAATGATTTATTTTATTAATATCATGTAGTTTTTATTAAATAAGTAAATTCAATCTAATTTAAATTATGAATAAAATATTATTTTTAAACCTATATATATTTTTATTTACACTCATTCATTTAGTAATCATTACTCAAAAAATATTAAAGAACATAATGTTAAAGTTGATTTTTTCATATTTATAAATTAAAATATATTAAATGGAAATTAATTTTATTTTCAAAATAATTTTTTTTAAATGGGTAAGAATAAATTTTTAAGTAAAATATAAATTACTTAGTTAAAAACCTGATACTAAGGCACAAATAGAAATGTAAAAATATAAAAACCTATGGTAAAAGACATGAAACGTGTTTAAAACATGTGTATACAGTCTTTTTTTAAGATTTATTTGACTTAATTTCGCACAAAAATCCATTATATAGAAAATTTTGAGTCATTTTCCAAGGAATATATTTTTGATATCTCGGATGTGTAAAGGGAATTCCCAAAAGTTTCATTTTCTTCTCTTTTAAATGGGGATCATTACTCAAATATTACACATACCATTATAATTTTCTTTTAAAATATGGAAAAATAAACTCTAATATAATTAATTTTCTTATCCTTATTCCCTATTCCTCTAGAAGTCACCTTCAGGCCTTCACTTATAAGGAAATATCTAAGAGAAGATGAAGTCTCCAACGTAAGTATTACCTCTTTCATAACTTTATCTCATTAATCATTATATTCCAAATATAATATATTCATAGTCATATAATTAAATAAGTATCATTATTAAAATAATATGTTATTATATTAATTGAATTAATATTATTTATTCCCCTCCATCTGTTAAGAAAAACAATAGCGTCATTAGTGAATTCGGCAGACTACAACCTCCACAAAGCGATATATTCTATTTTTTCACCATTATTTTTAATGATAAAAAGGATATAATCAATGAATAAACATTAAATATATAATACAAGTTGTATTCTGAAATTTCAAATCATATTTTATCTTATTTTCCTCTCTTTCATTGTGAAATGAGACCATTAATTATGTATACGTGTGAACTATTGCCTCCATGAGCAATGAGTTTTATTTGTAATCACCACCTTTCATAGTTGGTATTAAAAATATATTTAATATATGAAACTTATTTCAATAAAACTAATAATATTGTTGAAAATGTGAAACTATTTTACAATTCTTTACACCATGGTCAACATATAAAATGATTTATGAACTATTGACTCAAAAAACTCAAGTAACTAACATAGGGAAGAAAAATATATTTTCAATAAATGGAATATGATAATAAATGGTCTATATTTAATTAAATTATGAAAATTAAGGTTCATAATAAGTTATCTAACTAAATTAATTTGATTATCCTAGAAGTTAAGTGCAAGTGTAGAATGATTTCAGACACAAGTAAGTGTTTCATCTGAAAAATTCATTCTTTAAGAAATATGTTCTTTTATGAACATAATTTATATTAAAAGTTATATATAATGAAAATTAAATATTTTATATAATTTATAATATGTTTTCATTTTATGTTAACATCAAATTCAATCTCTCATTCTTTCGAGGAATTTTTATTATAATATTTTTAATCTATTACGGTTTTCATCTCAATATATATTTATTGAGTTATGTTTTATTATTATGCACCAATTTATTATTTCTATGGAGTATATACTACCCAAGAATGTATTTTTTTTAATATTACATGATTTAATTTATAATATTTATAGAACCATATTGTTTCATTCTTCTAATGATTTTTCATTCAAAAATTACTAAAATCATATGGGTCATTTATAACTCAATATGATTTAATGGGTTATAATATTTTTTCTTGAATGTAGTATTTCATTTAATTTGGTATACTATATTTATATCATGGGAGATAACATTTTGATTCATTTATTCTGTGCTGGTGATTTCAAATCATTTTTGAAAATGTGAATTTGTTAATAATAATTCACGTCCATTTGAATGATAGTTTCCTCTCATTGTCCATAATTTCCCTTCCCACCAATGTCCTCTTTATAAATTAGAAACCTCAGTAAGTTTTATTTCACATAAAAATCACATTCAAATTCATTTAATTTCAAATTAAATTTTATTCTCTTATTTTATGATGTTGTATTTCAAATAAGGTGTTTTGAATCATAAAAATGGATCTTCTATATGTACTTCATTAATTGTTACACAGTCTATTTAATTTTAATCCTTTTTATTCCATATTATTCTCTTTTACATTTTATATTATTTTATATATTTAACTTAAATATATACATCATTGAATATCCCTTTCATTTCTATGGTTATTCATGTTTTTTTACCTTCGAAATTATTAGTTTCAAGTAAGTCTAATTTAAGGAAACATTACTATTCCCATATCATGTCAAGCATCACCCCCAAAATAATTTTTCAAAATATAAATATATTAATTTTTTTTAATATTTTATATATAACCCTCTTGATTTAATTATGATTTTATGGGAAATTATAATATCTTTACTTATTTTAATATATCCATTATATGTTTTATAAAGTTTCTCTCAAATGATTTCCTTTTATTCTTTCTTCATTAGATCTTCCTCATGAATTTTCTACATTAAAACTCTATGTTCATGAACTAATTTCATTTTAATATTATAAAGGTTAAAAAATATTTAATTCCTTCTTCTCTGGGGAATTTATATCATATATCCTTTTTTATGCCTTAAGTAAAGATTGTGAAACCCAATTTATTCTCATGGGTTATATCATGCATCTGATTTATGTATGATTTCTATTTCATTTTGTGGAAACCATATGCACGTACGTATTATTATAGTGGTTAGACTATGTAATGATGACTGGGTCCATTATATCACTCCAATGCATTGGGTAATGTTAATGTCTCATGTGATTCCATGTATGGTGTACATGCAGTTAGCCTAATAACACTATATACGGTGTATATGTAGTTCTCCTAAGAACACTATGTTATAAAGGTGATTAACTAGATCATACCATGATTATTATGGTGTTTAGACTATATTATATTATCTAATTGGTTATCCTTGAAATACGATTATGATGTTATGTTTTATTATGTTCCCATATACTTATGATTCTATGATAAAATAGTTGCATTTACTTATACCATCATTCCAAGATTATCTCGCACGCTTATATCATGGTACATGTTTGTTATTTTGAGATTACTTTTCTTTCCTTCATGATTCATAGAAAAATATTATTTTAAAAAAATTAATAATAAATTTCTCAATGCTCTTGTTTTTTCATATGATTACAATCTAACCCTTAATGACATGTTGATATGTTTTCCCTTACTGATCATTTGATCTCACCACATTCGTATGATACACTTTTCAAGGTTATGAAGATATGTATAGAAAATGGGAAGTCTATAAGGGTTTATATAAGAGTTATATTGAGAAGAAATGTTCATGATTTTTGTAAAATTAGTTACTGATGTAACTATTCCTCAAAGACACTAAACCAAAAAGTTCTCCAAGTTATGTGAGATTATTTTGATATGTAATGTTTATATTATTTAAATGATGTAAAGTAAGTTTATATTTAGTGTGGGTAATTATAAATAATACATATAGAAGTTAATCAGAAGGTTTGGAATAAACCAATGTAAACCAGTCTCTACCCCTCTTGTTAGACACATAAAATTTTCTAAGACATTGACACTAGAAACTAAAGAGGAGTACTAGTATATGGAGTAAGTTTTATTTTCATTGTCTAATGGAAATTTATTGTATTTAATGATGTGTACTGGAATTGATATAGTGTCCATATTTTGAGTTGTAAGTTAAATTAATTCAACCCCAAGAAGGTACACTAATAAGGTGTTAAGTAGATCATCCATTACAAAAGATGAATAAAATGCATTAAAATATGTTTTAGGGTGGATGAACTTTTAAAATGTTTTTGAGATGTGAAATTCACTGGAGATTCAGAAATTTCAAAGAGAATAACTAGTTTTGTTTTTATCTATGTGAAAACAATGATCAATTGGATGTCATGGATTCAAAGGATTTTTTCTTCAGACATAGAATAAGTTGAGTATATACCTTCAATGAAAGTAGGGAAGGAATTTGTTTTTTTGAATCATTTTCTAAATGAAATTAAAATATTTTAGGAAATAGGGGTCTAATTTTTGTATAATCAGAGTATTTTTCCCTTGGATCATAATTTGGTGTTCCATGAAAGGACAAATCACATTGACTAGAAGTACCACTTCATCAAAAAATATTTGAAGACAAAATTTTATATATTTATAAGATGTTGGAAGAATTGTTTTCAGATATGATACCTAAAACCATAGTTAATGACATTCAAAAGCATCATTGTTCCTCAGTGGGTCCTAGGTGAAAAAAAGGAGGAAAGGGAAACACTACATAATGTGAACTAAAAAGGATGTTTTCTTGAATTTTCAAGGTATTTGAGAGCTTCCAAACATTCCCTGAAACAAGTATTCAAATAAGATATTGTTGAAATGGAATGTCTTGTTTCATTTAAACATTAATTTATCCACATAAATTTAATTTCCTTCTATTTTCATTCACGAGATTATGGATACATTTAGTTTTTAGAAATTTATAGTAGGTAATATCCAAGAGGCAATGTAATGATTAGAAATTCATTACTTCTAATGGAATTGAAAATGATCTAGAATGTTAGTGAATAAAAGTCTCTAGAATGAAGTACTTGGAAGTGGTCACCAAGTAAGGTGGTAAAATTCAATGATTTATAAGAGATCAATTTTCACTTACCAAAATGGAGTCATTTCTATGAAATTTAGAAGGCAGTGCCACCATGAAAATAAGATAAATACTCTTATAAATGGAAGTGGGGACCTTTTTTATAATACACCCTTGGAATTAAAAGTTTATCGTAAATCTAAATAGATTATGAGTGAAGTGTATATCACTTCATATAATTATATATTGTTAATACTATATAATTAATTAATGGTGAATATTTTTTAGTGGATTATAATTCATGTACTTCTGATGAATATAATGAAATTTGCAGTGTTTCTCCCATGTACATTGGATAAATTGTATAAAACACATTAATCTATTGTGACATTTCCTTACATAATATTCTTCTGTTGATTGTCATTAGATTTATTTTATATATGATTTATTTGAGTTTTTTGTGAGGATGAATTTGAGTGGTGGGTAGTGGGAATTTACTTCATGCATACGGTACACATAGTTGAGGGATGGTTTTATTGGAGGTTTGATTTCTACTATACTCAATTACACTCAACAACACTCAACTACATTAAACATACAGTGTTTTAATTTTTAATTAATTGAGGGTTTTACTTTTAGGGGTTATATGATTTCCAATCCTCCCACCACAATATAGACATATCATTAAAAATGATAGGAATTTCCTTCAATAAAGAATAAATAGTTATACTGTTAATACCCTATAATGCATATCGTATACATGACTGGAATCAAAGGGTTGTTTTAGAGAAGGTACATCCATAAACTATGACTACTGAATGTCATTGGGTTAATCCAATATAAGAGGTTGTGAACTGGATTTTTCTTATATGGGAGATATTATAATCAACACCATGGGTTATTCTTAGAAATACCAGTTTTTATAATTCATTTATCCTAATTAGGGAATGTCATAATCTTTGATATTATTCTGCAAATAAGTTATTATTACATAGGTCATGTCATCATAAGCTGAAGACACTTCTTTAAGTGATGATAGCCACATAAGAGACGACATGATACCCAAAAAGAGTCTACTATTCTGAAATATGACTGATAGTTTCAATTTCAATAGTAAAATATGGTTTCATCTTAAAAACTAGAAAAAAATGAATTTTTTAATAATTAAATTATGAATTGAATTTTATAGTTTTTAAATTGTGTATATATCCTTTCAAAAGTAATATGGGATAATTATTTAGTTTGTAATGATATTTATAAATTTATTAATTATAAAATGTTTATAAAAAATTTACAATGTTTATGAAATATTAATTAAATAAATATTCCACAAAATTAATTATTAATATCAAAATAACTCTTTTCAAATTATATGGAATGACTTATAATTTTTATGTAAAATGTTTATATGGAAATTTTAAGGATAATTTATAGAATTTTTATAAATTAAAAAATAAGTTAAAAATATAAATGAGTCTATATTAAAAATTATGAAATGTTCATAATTATTTTATAGGCAATTATAATTTTTTTTAAAAGGGATAAATGGAACAAAACCAATTATCATGGTGGACTAAATTAGTTAATCCCAAATTTTTCCCCACAAACAATGTCTCTTCAAGTTATGGGGATAGAGCTAGTGCTATGTTAACTAATTATATTATTCTCTTGACCTTCATGAGAGGATAGTATATTCACCACCTTATTTTCCTCGTGCCTTGTATGGTGGATCTCTATATTTTTGTTATTAAGGCTTCTAAAAACTCAAATGAAGTTAGTGATGGACCAATGGATAGGGGATTAACCCGATTACGAGGTTTGATAACTAATATGACCATGTTTTAAATTATATTAAATATGGTAATTTTAGATTATGAAAATTGTTTATATAATATAATTGGAATATAAAATGATCATATATTTAAAGTTAGTTCCAAATAATTAATAATATAGAGGAGTTCATATTGAGAATAAATATTATATTTTTATATTTATCTGATTATAAATGTTTTATAATTATATATTTCTGAATTTTTCATAAATTTTCATCTTAGGTTTAAATATATGATTTGTTCCTCTCTTTAGTTTATTATCTTGTCAATTATTCATAGTCATAAATTTTTTATATTATTAATAGATGTATTCTCTTGTTTAAATTATTAAACCAATTTTATAAATTATCAGGCGAACATGATGGATTTATCAAGCTCAATTGATGTTCTTTTAATATAGTAGAAGTAATTTTAAATCATCAATCCCAAGAACTGCAATGCTTGATAAACGAAACAATGCTACTATAAAATGAGGAACACAATGTACCTTACACCAAAGAACCACAATCACTGTCTTCATCCATGCTTGATAAATATCACTAACTAGAAGCCATTAGACTCCCACCTCTATGGTGTATCCATAGATTTCAATGAATCACCCAATAACTTGGGAAAAACAATGAAATATCTCATGATGTTATAGTATCCCTCCATGGTTAAGAAAGAAGGATAAAGAGATCTACGAGTATGAAAAAATTTAAAGTTCTCAAACCACACTATCTTAATCATGTTTCCCTCCATTTATATCCTCTCAGGAAACTCCTGAATTGTACATACATTAACACATACATTATGAAACTTATGAGTTATTCAAGTGGTTTAAAACCATTTTTTAACCCTCTGTTATTATGATTATCCCATGTGTTTAATCTAAATATATAATTTTATATGATATTTTGTAAAATGTTCAAACATTATCCCATTAACATTCCACTTCCATGTCATGGAAGTGATGTGATATCTCTATATGACAATACACAACATTATCAGACAAATAAACATCATATACCTCTATTTTTATATTTTATACTATATGAAATATTAATATTTTATATTATGATATTGGAATATATAAATTATATATATATATAGATTTAGAGAATAGTTATTACAGTATCCCACTATAAATAAATACTTATAGACATAGTGTCCTTTCATCTTATATTGTTTCATATATAATATATGTTGAAACCATATACAAAAAAGTTTTTGAATATCATTCAAAACACTATTAGAATGCTATCATTAACATCACTAAATATCTGATCATATTAAAAACCTTGTGAATACCCATCCAAAACTCATTTATGATAAACTCTAAGAAATTAAGAGAATATCTCTGATTGAAACTCAATACCTATTTAATCAACAACAAAGTGTCACCCTATGATACTTTATACCATTGATAAAAAATATGAATTCAATAATTAAAATATATAAGAAAATAGTGGCCTCTAGAAAAGAATCAGTGATACAAATGTTACAAAGGGATGTAGAATAATCTTCATCAAACACATATATCTATATACATGTGTCCACTAACTTCAGTATAGGAAGTAATTCATTTTCATATGATCTATTTCTACAATACATTACGTAAACATGGTACATGGATTATATCAACACCATATATACTACTCATATATTCTCAATTATTTGAGTATGGACTAACCATGTCGAAGCATACATAACATTTCATTAACCATTATAGATTAATAAAACGCATTTCCCTCACTAAAAATAATAAGCACAATATATGTACTATCAAGGAATGGATGTAAGTTTTTTTGATAAATCTCAACTGAGGTCCCATATATCATAATCTTCATATGAGAGGATAAATATCATCTTATTTAATATAAAACTAATGAAATTATCAGCAACAAACCCAACCACCCCTAATTAGTTAAGCCTCAAGAATTGCGTGAGAAAGGTATAAAATTATGAAGGTTCTATTGCTTGGTATCTATCCTACCTTAAGTATCAAAGACTCAAAAAATGAACCATTTACCCATATTAAACAAAATAAAAGGTTCACAGATCACCACGAGGAATAATTTTTCTGTCATCCAGTTCAGAAAACCATTTTGGTGCCTCATGAGAAAATTCTATATTCTGAAATAGGAACTGTACTCATAAAAACCTTAACATATTGTTAAAACCTATTATACTCCACAAAGAACATCCGTTAGGTTTAACTAATAGTTTCACTTTGAGTGGTCAATTGTCAATTTACTTCAAGAAATATATATCTACAAATATACAAATACATCGATTATGAAAGAATGATAAAGTGGATATTTCCGTTTTTATAACATGAAATATTCGAAATTCCTAAATTCTTTTAAAAACACTTAACAAAACCATACATAAGTATCTATATTATCATATCAGATTTGATATACTTCCATATCATCCTTATATTCACAACCCTTTTAGGGTTTTATTATCCTCATTACAACTATATGTATTTCCAAACATATTTTTATGTGACCATATAATAAAACCCTATCACTAAATGTTGTAGTAAATAAAATCTTTGAAAAAACCTTCTTTGAATTATGGAGAGACTTTGTAACCATATTACTAATGTTTATCTCCTTGAACTTATTCAATCATCCTAAATTTTTATAAACCATTGTTATGATGTTAATAACATCTATAGTCAACATAGAACTGTTTATAACTCATCAAAATCTTTACAATAATATTTTACCAGTATATCCTAAGATCCTTTGGGATATAAAGTTATGTTCACTTTGTATACAAGAATAATATATTATTTGTTATCTTTGAACTTATCTATGTCTAAACATAACCCAACTATCAGCATGGATACTATATTATTATCATAATATCATGATAACATTCTCAACGTCCTTTTCTTTTCAAAATTAAATATTATTTATTTTTAGTAGTAATATTTAACAAATAAACTATTACATTCGTATCTCATGGTATTATATGCATTTTAATCATTTCGTAAGAAGATTATTATTTAAAAATATGCCACTAATAGATGGTGGGAACATATCCATCACATTTAATCAAAAATATGGAAAAATACTTTATCCTCCCTAGTATGTTATAGAATCTGATGAATCATAAAATATGTACAACATATCATAATGTTCATAGAAACATGTTTTCATTAAACAACATCTCTTACAATATAAGAGAAATGAGATAACTATACAAATCCTTCAAAAAGATTTGTATGATGTTGATATATTCTTTTAAATTATATTATTTGATGCAAAAAAAATATATTTTTATCTCCTTAATGTAAACTACAAGATCAATCAATTCTTTCTTTGATATTTAACCCCAATATACTCGAAAAATTTGTACATTATACATTACATATCATATACCCTTAAAATTAGAGAATACATTTCAATGTCACTAATACCAAATATTGAAATTTCCATGGAATTTTCATAACCCCTTAGGTATCCTAGACTATTTAGTTAGATGAAAAAAGTTCTCCTCCTTTATGAAAACTCTGGGTTTTAATTACCTTCTTTGAATACTATAAGAAACCTTGTTGGTCATCCTAACTAAATTTTATTCTTTTGGTTTGACTTATTACCACTAGAAGTATCTATACAACAAATATACCTATATATCATATGTAATATTTATTATTCTCTTAAAACATTGAGAATATTGGGTAAACCTCTTCTAAAGACAGTAATATTATCATAAAATTTACAATGATGAAAACTGAAAGAATTATTCATCCAAAATAAGCCTCTATGAAACCTTTATTATGTCATTTGATGATTATTATAAGAATTTAGACTCAATTATTGAAAAACTAAAATAGTTTCTTTATTTCAGAAGATAATATTATATATAAGAGAATTAATTTTACTCTAAGGAGTAGATTTCATGAATATTCCCCTTTTAAAGGATTTATCTCAAAGTTAATTTAGATGATGATGATACCATTTATCTGTAACTATTTTTTTATTGGATGATCATTATATTGTATATATATATAAAATAAGTAATTAAATGAAATGTTATCCCACTAAAATTTTAACCACTTTAGAATCTCATAATATCCATTAGTTGGAAAAGATCCACATTTCAGCAATATTTAGATTTATTTAGTGTTTTTCCATTCACATAGATATTTTTTAGACTATTATGTGGATTATAAAATATATGTCTTTTGTATGGTTGATATGAATAAATTTTATCGAATAAATTATATGGAAGAACTCAATACCATTCTTCTTATGACCTAATAATGTCAGGTTATTACAAAAAATTGTAAATCAAAGAAAAATCTAGGTAAATGAACAAAATACTATTAGGGTCACCCATTAAAAGTATTATATACACAATATTTTACACTCATAATTTAATTTTTAGGTATAATTTTATTCATTTATTTAACTTTTTCTTTTTTCCCTTTTTTCTTTATTTTTCGTAGATTCTGTTATTTTTTGGTAAATTCAGTTATAAAATGAATTTGGGTCATATTGAGATAAAGTGAGATCATTCCATGACTTAACCTAGGTAGATAGGCCATTTTTTGGTAGTTGGATCACATCAGGATTATTATATGTTTAACCATTACACAACCCATGTAAAGGGGTCATTATTTTAGAGATGTTCTTCACACTGTGACTGAGGGACGTCAAAACATGACGACTCAACCCAACCATATGTGTTTTTTTTCTTGGTTGTTATATGTATTAAGGCAATGTTCGGTCACAATATGACTGGTTTCTCTAGGGTTCGATAAAGATGTGAAATTCCCCCTTATTTGTTACTCATTTTAAACTTCATCCTCCCCCTTTTCCTTTCTCATTCAAAACCCCTAGCCCATTACATAAGTATATTCTCTTCCTCCTCTGTTAATCTTGATTTCAAGGGTAATTTCTATAAATTTTCTTCATAAAATCATCATATAAGCACCCCCTTCTCCCTTTATGGTTATTTTATCCACTTTTTCAGGGTGTTAATCTCTTCATATATCCATTGTGGATTAGGGTTTTCTTCACCATATTTTAATGGTGATGGTTCATGATACAATTCTCTTTACATAACTTTTTAGGCTCATTTATCCATTATATTGGTTTATTGACTTCGTTATCTAATGATCAAATCAATTTAAGGTAGGTGGTTTCATGAATATTATTTTCTTGTCGAACCATAATTTATTTATTTTTTTCTAAAATATTTTAAATTGTTTTAAGTAATGATATAAGATCTTAAAGAACTAATTATATATGATATAGTTGTTTTAAATTGTTTTCATATAATATTTTTGATTAAAGTGATCTGAGAGGGATATTCTTATATGGTAAAAAGGATGAATGTTATGTGTTTGATGAACTACCCCAAAGAATGGAAACTGGTTAAAATAATGAAATTATATTTTCTCTAAAATAGGGGATGGCACATGGGAACTCTGGTTTTAGGTGGGATTACTAGGACAAGTATTACTAGGAATCTTTATACCCTACATAGCCTTGGATTATTCCAAACTAAATAAATTCAATTATGATATATATGGGAATTATTGATCAGACTTAACATAGTTCTCTCTAGTGGATTATACTTTAGAATTAATATGATTAGTTTGATCACAGATATAGTTTTAGGATTAAATGGATCTTTGACCAAATATATCTTAGTTAATTTCCCATAGTGATTATTCTAAATAATTTTTTTCATGGAATTTTTTTTCTTGTCAAAATTGTAAAAAATCTGGTCATGTATTATTTTCCATTAAAATGAAAAAAAATTAAAATGTTTTATTTCCATAATATAATTCTTGGATTATATATCAGTGGTTTCAGATAAAATACTACATGGGACCCTACTGGGTTATTCATGCTCACACCCTACATACACCTAATGGGTGTATGTGGACCATTTTTGATAGATATGGCTAAAGGAAATTTTCTTCTTAGAGGTAAAAGAAATTATTTTTAATAGAGATCATTTTAGAGGTGGTTACATGGGGGGAGTTATCTCTCATGTCACAAGCAGATGGGTGGTGATATTTTAGTTTATTTTTTGTTTTTTTGTAAACTTATACTTTTGTATCACTACTTCAGTTTCCAATCCTATTCCTTTTTTATATGTATTCTTGTAACCTATTTTTGGTAATATTATGGAAAATTCAATATATACATATTTTTATATATTTGTTATTTTTATATATATTTTACATATATTATGGAATAATTATGAGTTATTGTTTTAGTTTTACTTATTTGGGTGCATGACTCAACAAATTATGTTATGGTCCTACCAGGTTCTTAGTTAGGACTGGCATGATATATTTATTTAGAAAATAACTCCCAAGGTTTTTTTCTTAATGAAAATATACTAGGTTTCAACTAATAAGGATCATGAACATCCTTTAGGCATTTCTATAGATCATCTTAGGTGATCTGGTATGGTTTAACCTAATTGGATTGATGATAAAATGCTATCCAATCCTATTTTTGGTTTATGATATTTTGAGAGGTAATTTAGATATGAGATAATATTATTGAAACTAATAAGGTAGGTATAAAGGGGTATCTGGGAAACACATTAAGTAATAAGCCTTATGTTTCTAGGGTTTTTTGAGAAAGTTATATTTCAGTTCTTGATTAGTCTCATGAGTTATTATAGGCTTTTCTTAGAATAAGTATATAAGGTAATACAGTGAGCCCACGTCAAGAATATTAGAAAAGAATGGGTTGTTTTTCTTTTATCTTCCAATGTTTTCTTATGGTTTTGATGTTAATCCTATTTTTCTAAAGTGTTCATGGTTATAATTGGTATTATTATTTCCTCTTTATTTGATTTTATGTAGTAATATGAGTACTTTAAGACCTCTCATGAGCCCTTTATAGTGATCCAATTATAACTTTCCATGAGTTAATCCCATAATGGAACAAAATATCATTGAGTTAGTGGTGTGAATGGTCTGTGATATGAATCAAGGAGTATTCTTGGGTCCTTATCAGGATAAAGGTATAGGTCTAGGTCTGAGTGAAATTAAGAATTGAGACCAAGAGTATCTTCTCAATAAGCCTCCATCATCTTGAGGAAATAATGATCTTCAAGAGGTGGAGGATTGTATAGATAATATTCATTGGATTTTTCAATTACATGAGACACCAAATTCTATGAATTTATAGTACACCTCATTCATGCTCGAGGTACCTAACAAAAAATGATGGGAAATCATAATTCAATCCAAATAGTATGTTAAAATCTCGTGTAAAAACATCAAGGTTATTTTCACATGATAGTTCTACTTATATACATTAGCACTTAAAAATTTTTGGGGAGTTTTTATGCCTGTAGAAAAAAAATCATCATGGAATATTTAAACCAATTTATTGATAATTTTCTCTTTTATATAAAGACAGTTTCAAATGAATAACTTAAATCTTAAAATTTTGATATGGGCTTGTGACCCAACCACCCGTCATAGTTATTCTTCTTGAAGATCTCCACTTATGTTATAGTAGTGAACTGAGAATTTATGGAAGTGATAGAACAATTTCTTATATATGTGATTATTGATACCCCTTCCATGAGTAGTGGATGTGAATGAGATTTTTCATAGAATACAATGAAGGGAGAGAAGACTATAAGATGACACGATAGTAGAACTAGGCATGTGTTCCTATATTTATCTTCAATGTACATGGGTGGTGTACCTATTAACTTCTATCAATATTGGAATGTGGTTAATAAAAAGAATTTATAACAAAAATCCTATAATTCTTATTTCCCTTATGGGAGAGTAGAATATCTATATAAATTTTATGGAGCCATTGTAATGACACTACTTTTTTCTTGTAAGACTTAAAATATTTTAAGGAATATTTACAAATATAGTATTTGAGTCGGCATGGAATTATAGGTGTCAAAGAGGCTTAGTATTAATAAAATAAAATATATTATATATTATACCATGCTCGTGAGGTTTTCCAAAAATAATGGAATAAATATTGGATGGAATCCCAAATGGAAAATTTAAGACTACCATTAAATCCAAAGTGTGAGTTTTACCATAGTAATTACATAATATTTTTCAGTGAAAGGTGGATCATTTAAGTTCTTCCATGGGTGTAATAATAATGAAATAATTAAATAAATATAAATATATTAATAATATTTTAAACCTATCCATCATTTATATAAAAATGGTTGTGAAAAGAACCATAGGTTTAGCCACATAACCATAGGTGTTTTATTGATATGTCATAGAAGAGATTCTTAATGGTTGATAATGGGATCCAATATCTGAGAAGGATTTTCCAAGGGTATTTATGGCCAACAGAGTTCATATATATCATAAACAATAATGGGATATAATCGATCTTTATAAATGGACAGTCTTAAATCTAGATAGGGTTTTGTATTTTTGGATTTAAACCACATTTTTTTATCCCATGATGAATATGAATCAATTCCACTAACATATTTATTTCAGGTTGATCTTTTTTAAGTTATGGATTTTATATTCCTAAGATTAGGAATTGATGTTGGTTTAGATAAATCCATGATTATTTTTATTCATCATTATAATTTAAATTTATTGAGGGTAACTCAAATAATGTATGATATTAATTCTTATTGTTGTGATTTGTACATTTATCCCTCCATTCATTGTGTGTTCATTTTAAAAACCCATTTTTGATAGGTGGTTTGAAATATTCCTGGTGAACTATTATTGAACAATTGTTGTTTGTTACAATAGATCTTCACAATGGGTTTGAGTTTCTGATCGATGGTAATATCAAGGTTTGATGATAATAAAGAATGATATGTTGATGGATCAGAAGAGTCTAGTACATATGATTGGCATTTTGTTGATGCAGATAAATGATAAAATATTAATGATCAAATTTGGTTGAAATAATATGGACACTAGTAATGGATGGGAATGGACAATCCCAAATATTTGTATACTAGTAGATTTTTTGGAATTGTTGAGGTTGGTAGCATCATGGGTGAGATGCATGAAGCTTTCTAGAGTTTCTCTAAAATCTTGACATACATGAATTTTTGTTTAAGGAACACACTTTCTGTAGTCCCCAAGCTATAGAGGCTTGGGTTCCAGGAAAATTAAATATCAAATGTCATATGGGACCTACTATATAATGTGTGACTCAGTACTGGAGGCTTGGCGTGTAACCTAGGGGTACACAGGAATGGACCTGACCAAGATCATGAGAATGAATAGAATAAATGGGAATAATCATATACTTAAGCATGGATAGGGTGCTTAGAAATGGATAGTGTACTCATAAATATCTAGGTATATGGGGAAAACTAGTTTACACGAGCATGGGAAGAGTACATGGTAATGGTATGGAAGACATGGGTAGACCTGATCTAGACATGAAATGATGTATACTCTTATTACACACCGTTTACTTCCCCAAGTCATGCTAATAACCTTATTAAATTTATTCTATAGAAGTATCAGTAAGGTTTTCCCTGTCAAGATGCAACCCGGGTTGGCCATGAACCAGTCACCCGAGTCGGTTCGTGACATGGCCCGAGGGGCATTCCTGATCCCCACGGGCTGGAAACCAGTGTCAAGAATCAAAATTAAATCATTGGGAATGATTTGGACCATAAAAGATAAATATATAAACAGTAATAAATGTAATAATGAAACGGAACTCAAGCAGCGCAACAAGAAAAATAAACAGAACACCACAACATACCTCTACGTGACCATCCGGGTCACCTCCCAACCAAACGCTGACCTTGCTCCAACAATGAGAAACTCAAATGAGAGAAACCAGATCAAAGGAAACCTGCAACTGAAATGATAAATTAGGTGTGTGCATTTAAAATTATTAGTAGGAATGCCAAGATTAAACCACTGAATCCCAGTCCTTCCTTTCCTGAAACAATCCATTAATACAAGTTTGAAATACAATTATAAAAGTAGGGTTTCCACATTTGAAAATAAGTAACATGTTTTTCCCTTTTAAAAACCCAACACACACTAAATTCCATTTTCCAAAATCAATTGTCATTTTATAAAAAAATCCAAAAACATAATATACCAATGTTGTGCTAGAGTAAAACGAGTAATAGTGAAAGCTGAAAATAAACTAGCACATGAAAAGTAAACAAGGCAAGTGAACAAAAATTAAACAAGCAATAAAAATAATCCATTAACCATGGGTGATCCTAAACATCCCTAGAAGATCCCTGGATGCACTTGGTTTTAGAACCACCTACCAGCGTATGGTGTATCTCTTATGCCTATAATCAACTGGCTGCCCTAACTGACCAATCCAGTGGCAAAGCCCGCCTTACCTAACAAAAAATCTAGGGGGTACCAAACCGTCTAATCGGGGTTGGTCATAAACCGTCACTCGATCATCTAAATGATGCCTAGTAATCCATAGTGTTGATAATAATAATATGTAAGTAGGAAGGCCCTCACACGCGTGACTCATCTCACCGCACTTGTCTACCCCAAACAAGGACGCTTCATATGCATTCACCCATAAAGGGTTACCCTAGACAGGAGCGCCCCCAAATACACATTCAATCATTCCACATTAACAAAGTGACAACCGGTCTGTCACACCATTTAACATTTAAACCATTTCATAAGATGTTCTAAGTTGAAAATCGGGCCTCTCAATATTTTTTTTCAACAGCCAAAAAGCATCGCATTGAGCACATAGCTTGGAAACCCATTTGAAAGAACCTATCATCATTTTACTTGCATGACAATTACACTCATAAAAACAAAAAATATAGTTCTAAATATCATAAAACATATGCAAGATCCAACCGGGAAACTCAACCAATGTTTTTTGTGAAAAACCCAACAAAACGCACGACATGTTAAAAATTCACCTTTAAAACCATGCACACCTAAATCTCTCTTGAAAGACCAAACACATGCCCACATCATTTCCCAAAACAACAAACTCCACTATTACAAAAATATGAAAAAATGGGCATCTACACCATGAATTTACCAAAGACTGTCCAAGAACCTTTTTAAGCCAAGATAAAACACACAAAGCATATGAAAGTGCAAAATAGGCCCTTGAGTTTTGAACACGCACACACCCAAAGCATTTCAAAAATTCAAAAAAACCCTTAAACCCTTTCAAACACACACTAAATCATTTCCATAAATATCCAACAAAGCTTTAAAGTGATGATTCCTCTATAAAACAAGCCAAAAAATTTATCAATAACTAATTAAAAACCCAGCTAGTTTATAAAATAGTTCTATCACAAGTTAACTAGTTTACGAACAAAATTTATAAATAGATCAAACAAACTACACAAACAAAAAAACACAATAACAACTATTTTTAACAAAGCTAACTAACTGGAAAACATTAAATTATATTGACCAATTAATTTGCAAAGGCACAGGTCAAGTAAAATATTGAATTAAAAACAGGCAAGCATTTTTATGGACTTATTCAGAAAGTAATATGTGGATTCGCCTACCTAAAATCCAACGCGGACACAGCAACGCTTCAGCGGAAGTAAGTACAACCTCCCATGCACCAATCGCACACCTAAAACAGCAAGTTAGATGTGTGAATCAACACTCAAGGTGTTGGGGATTTTCCAAAATAAATAAAAACACCAAAAAGGTAAAAAAAATAAAAAAACACCCAACCACCAAAAGGACACCCAAAACTATTTTCACAAAACTACCACTTGATTTAAAAACACAACCAACTAATCACATAATTTAAATAACATAAGACAATCCCCTTGAAACCATATAACCCATTTACAAATCATTTTACACATTAAAAAAGTCCTAGAATTACTAAACCAAACATAACAAACTATATTCACAAATAGAAAATTGTTATCACACTATAATTAACGATAAACATTTCATGAAATCCCCCAATTCAATTTAGTGAAATAATAGAATTTAAAATAACCACCCTATGTTCTAAGACTCTAAGCATTTCACGTAATTAACCTTAAAAATATAGATTTCATAAACCAAAACAATTTCAAAAAACTATAAGGAGATCAACAAGGGTGTCAAAGAGGTTCCAACAAAAATAAAAACACAACGAGATGAAAAGAAATATACCAGAGTTAGGGGGGTTCGGCCGACCGAAGGTGCTAAATGGCGGCATTCCTGGTGAGAGCGAGTGTGTAGGGCCAGTAGTTGGCTGTTGGGGGCGAGAGTGGCCAGAGCTGGCAAGGTAGGGGTGCAGAGGGCCGAAACAGTGAGGACCTGCGGGTGGAGGCCGGCGGGGCGGCTAGAGGCCAGAGCAGGAGGCTGGTCGGGTTGCTGAGGGGGATCCAGACCATGACAGGCACCAGAGCAGGGCATGACGTGAGGGCGGAGGTGGCTAAGAGCGAGTGGTGAGGTGGGCTATCGGTGCTGGGGAGAAATCGGGATGAACTTGGGGCGAGGCAAGGAAGCTTGAGGGTGCATCCACGACTGGTCGGCCTGCTCGAGCGTGTAGGCGATGGGTCATGGAAGGAGAGCAGCATGAGAAGGGGGGGTAGGAGCGTAGCGCGCAAGAGAAGAATAATGGGGAGGGGGTTCTGGTAGACCTAGGTTTCCATTTTTTTCTTTTTATCATTATAATAATAATAGTAATAATAATTATAATGAAAAAATAATAATAAAACCCAAAATAAATTATTCAAAATAACAATGATAAATATAATAATAATAAAAATTAACAACAATAAAAATAATAATTATTTCATTAAAAATAAAAATAAAAATGATGATAAGAAAATAATTATAATACCTTTAATACAAAGACAATAATTTTAATAATAATTTTAATCATTTTTTTAAAAAAACAACAATAATCATAGTAATAAAATAATGAGCAATTTCTCAACACATGGTCCATTTGCATGGCTACCGCTAACCGTGCGATGACTTCCCATGGGTCCGAAACCCACTAAGTAATTAAAGGTCAACAATTTTTATCCGGGACCTAGTTTCGACCTTGGCGAGAGAACCCGGGGACAAGAGTTAATAAACTAAAAATAAATAAAATGGTGAGGGTGTGATAATTCTCCCCGCTACAAACAATTTCCCCCCCCCCATAAAGTCACTCAACTAAACAATAGACATAACAAGGATCCATTCCCAATTGAGATAGAAAGAAAACAAAACACAAGATAATAGGAGAACACGAGAGGGTTCTCCCCACCATAAGAACTTGACTAGCTCTGAAATTTAACACCAAAACATACCACCCCGGGAAGGGGGGACGATGCAGGAACTCCCAACCGATCCAAAATATATTATATAGCAATAGGGAACACCCCCACTAAACCTTTAAACTCTCAACCCATACCAATGACCCCGAACAATTGAGAAAAAACCTCCAAGAAGAACATGATCCCAACAGTGAACTCGAGTACAACCACAAGCCTTGACTCCTCTGCAGGAACATACATCTCCAAATGAATGCCGCCAAAACAAGACCAAGATATACAAGGGTCAAAAACACTTTTAAGAAAACACACAATTCAAAAAACCATAATCTGAAAAACAAAAATGTTGGATTACAACAGAACTTGTCTATTATAACTCCGTGACGAAGCAATGAACATAAAACGATGTCAAAACCAGAAAAATAAAGGATGAAAAGACTTTAAATGTTCCACTGCCAACACGGAACAAAAAACCCAAACCAAGGCTTCACACCCCTAGAAAATTTGGACCGTGTGCAAGCTTCACCCCAAGACCGGTGGATGGGGTTCTGATGGTTGAAGAATCTATTGTCTCACAGTCAGGCACTGGAATATCTTGGTCACAACATCTTCTTCAGGTGATTCTTTCTGAAAAACTTCTCTAGACGACCTAGACATCTACAACAATGGCATGTCTTCAGAGGGATGTGACATGATAGCTTCACGTGCCAGAACTGGACACACTAGTGGCACACCACTGAATGGTCCGACGAACTAGAATTTAGAACCACTGTAGAGGACTCTTTAGGAATAGGTCCCTATGGCACACCCTGATCTCCAGATGGGGAACCTTGACGAGAAACTGGATACGCTGGATTGACAACCATCTCCACTCTGAAGACCAACTCACCTAATAACACCTCATCCACCAACTTTTCAAAATAGCGGTCCTTAGAAAAGAGGACCCGCTCCTTGATCTCGGAATGAAGACCCCCGATAAAGAGAAAAGTATTCATCAAATCCTATGACGTTGCCTCTGGATAAAATGACACAAGTTCCTTGAAATGGTCAACAGATGCCTTCATCATCCGTTGGCCTTGTTAAATATGCATGATCTCTTCCCTCATATTTGTCTTCACCTCTTCAGGTATAAACCATTGGACGAAGTTGGATTTAAAGACATCCCACATTATCCCAACTTACATTGATGGAGGGGAAACCAACTCTCATTCGTCCAGAGTTGGAACTTCAAACAAACCCAAAATAGCACACACTCTCACAGCTTTAGAAGTTCCCAATTCCCTGAAGATGTGTTAAACCTCTTCAAGACACTCTAATGCCTCTAATGGACCCTGATCACCGTTAAAGATAGTCAATGTCTGAGAAGGACCAAAAACTGGGCATGAATTATCAGAAACCATGGTGACCTTTCTGGGCGGCATTTTCTAAACAATAGAGAACCAAAACCAATATCAGTCTGAAGCAACATCAAATAAAACACCTTCATCCAAAACAACAAGCTCAAAATAAATAATTAAATACAAACACAGCTCAAAAATTCCTCTTCTAAAATCCCCTTTACATTTTTTATTTCAAAACCTCTTTCCTTCAAGGCCACTTTCCAAATACCCAAACTCACTTATCAAACCAAATTCAATTTCCAAAAAAAATTTTCCCTTTTTAAAATTGCTTCAGAAAAACAAGGCCAGGCCTTTAATTCCAAGCGCACACCCCAGTAATCCCATGAACTATTTCACATCTCTTCATCTGCTTTCATCCATATGCACCAGCACACACTTCTAATGTATTCCCTCACATGTGAAAACGTTAATAAAGAGTACCCGAGGTTGCACCCAAACCATATCTCTACCATTTCCAAGCAAACACTGGATTTTTAAACCAAGAACTTTCAGTTTTAAAAAATCCATTTCACAAATTTAAAGTCATTTAAAAGAAATATTTCTCGTTTCAAACCCCCTTTTCATTTTCAAAAGTGAACTTACACCCACAAGAACCAAGACAACACACAACTTGCATCAAATCACCGAAGAGAGGGACTAGTAGTCATGCTTAACCTAGAAACATGGTAGCGGGACATGACCTAAGTAAGAATCAATGACTAAGAATAACTTAAACCGTGTACGCGGACTCTACTTGGGTCACTACTCCATGTGACATAGATTTTCCTCCATTGTCATCCCTCAATCCAAAACAAATTAGAACGAGACAATAACTCAATTCCCGTACTACCCCTGGCGACTCGAGGTTCGGAACAGGCGAGGGTTCGTGAAGTCCTTACCATACCTAACTCTCGAGTCCCTACAGTCCTAATCTCCATCTACCAGACACCCCAAATAATAAGGGCCTCCTCTAATACCATTTTTTCAAGAACCAACCCGGGTCAAACCTGAACCGGTCACCCAAGCCGGTCCGCGACATGGCCCGAGGGGGGTTCCCAATCCCCACGGGCTAGAAACTAGTGTCGAGCATCAAAATTAAATCGTTACGAATGATTTGGACCATAAAAGATAAATAGATAAATAGGAATAAATGGAATAATTAAAAATAACTCGAGCAGCGTAAGAAGAAAAATAAACAGAACACGTTAACAAACCTCTAAATGACCATCCAGGTTACCTCCCAACCAAAAGCTGACCTTGCTCCAACAATGAGCAACTCAACCGAGAGAAACCTGATCAAAGGAAACCTGCAACTAAAATTATAATGTAGGCGTGATCATTTAAAATGCTTAGTATGGATTCCAAGTGTAAACCACTGAATCCAAGTCCTTACATTCCCAAAACAATCCATTAATTCAAGTTTGAAATACAATTATAAAAGTAGGGTTTTCACATTTGAAAATAAGAAACATGTTTTTCCAATTTAAAAACCCAACACACACTACATTCCATTTTCCAAAATCATTTTTCATTTTATAAAAAAAATCCAAAACAGAATATACCAATTTTGTGCTAGATTAATGAGATTAATAGTGAAAGATGAAAATAAAATAGCGCATGGAAAGTAAACAAGACCAGTTCATGAAAAGTAAATAAGAAATGAAAATAATACAGTAACCATGGGTGATCCTAAACATCCCTAGAATACCCCTAGACATACTCGGTTTCGAAACCACCTATCGGCGTATGGAGAAGCTCCTAAGTCTATAACCAACTGGCCGCCCTAACTGACCAATCCAGTGGCAAAGACCTCCTAGCATAACAACAAATCTAGGGGGTACTAACCCTTCTAATCGGGGTTGGTCAGCAACCGTCACTCAATCATCTAAACGACGCCCAAGAAACCATGGTGGTGATAATAATAATGTGTAAGTAAGAAGGCCCTCACATGCATGACTCATCTCACCTCACTTGCCTACCCCAAAAACGGATGCTTCCTACGAATTCACACATTATGGGTTACCCTAGATAAGAGATCCCCCAAATACAGATTCATTATTTCACGTTAACAAAGTGCCAACCGGGCCGTCATACAATTTAACATTTAAACCATTTCATAAGATGTTCTAAGTTTCCAATCGGGCCTCTCAATATTTTTTTCAATGACCAAAAATCATCACATCGAGCACATAACATGGCAAACCATTTCAAAGCACCTATAATCATTTTACTTGCATGGAAACTACACTCATAAAAAAATATAGTTCTAAAGATCATAAACCATATGCAAGAAACTACCAGGCAACTCAACCAATGTTTTTTGTGAAAAACCCAACAAAAGCATGGCATGTTTAAAATCCACGTTTAAAACCATGCACACCCAAATCACTCTTGAAATATCAAACACACGCCCACATCACTTCAAAAAATAGAAAACACCACTTTTACATAAATATGCCCAAACGCGCGTCTACACCATGAATTCACCAAAGAGTGTTCAAGAACCTTTTTAAGCCAAGCTGAAACACAGAAAACATATGAAAGTGCCAAATGAGCCCTTGATTTTAGAACACACACACCCCAAGCATTTCACAATTTCAAAAAAACCCCTAAACCCTTTCAAACACACACTAAATCATTTCCATAAAAATCCATCAAAGCGTTAAAGTGATGATGCCTTTATAAAACAAGCCAGACAATTTATCAACAATTATTTAAACAACCCAAATAGTTTATAAAACAGTTCTATTACAAGTTAACTAGTTTATGAACAAAATTTATAAACATAACATACAAACTACACAAACTAGAGAACACAATAACAACTATTTTTAACAAAGCTAACTAACTTGAAAACATTAAAACATATTGACAACTTAATTTTCAAAGTCACAGATCAAGTAAAATAACTAATTAAAATCATGAAAGAATTTTTATAGACTTATTCAGAAAGGAAAATGTGGATTCGCCTACCTCAAATCCAGCATGGATACAACAACACTTCAACGGAAGGAAGGAAAACCTCCCGTCCACCAATCACACACCTAAAACAACAAGGCAGATGTGTGAATCAACAACTGAGGTGTTGGTACTTTTACAAAATAAATAAAAACACCAAAAAGGTAGAAAATAGAAAAACACCCAACCACTAAAAAGACACCGAAAACTATTTTCCCAAATCTACCACTTACTTTAAAACCACAACTAACTACTCACATAATTTGAAGAACATAAGACAAGCCCCTTGTAACCATATAACCCCTTTCCAAATCATTGTACACATTAAAAAAGTCCTATGATTACTAAACCAGACAAGCCAAACTAAGTTCACAAATAGAAAATTGTCATCACCCCACAATTAACACTAAACATTTCATGAAAACCCCCAATTCCATTTAGTGAAATAATAGCATTTAAAATAACCACCCTAAGTTCTATGACTCTATGCATTTCACATAATTAACCTTAAAAATCTAGATTTCATAAACCAAAACAATTCTAAAAATCTATAAGAAGATTGAAAATGGTGTCAAATAGGTTCCAACATAAATAAAAACACAACAAGATGAAAAGAAATATACCAGAGTGAGGGAGAGGTTTGGCCGACTGAAGGTGCAGAAAGGCAAGGGAAGGCATGGATAGAGTGAGTGTGTAGGGCCGGGAGTCGGCTAATGGGGGAAAGAGTAGCTGGAGCTGGCAAGACAGGGGTGCAGAGGGCCGAAACAATGAGGACATGTGGGAGGAGGTTGGTGGGGATGATGGAGGCCAAAGCAGGAGGATGGACGGGGTGCTAAGAGGGTGCCGGACCACAACACATGCCGGATCGTGGTGTGAGGTGAGGGAGGAGGCGGACCAAGGTGTATGGGATCGAGTGGCGAGGCGGGCTGTCGGTGCTGGGTAGAAATCAGGGCGAACTTGGGGCAAGGCAAGGAAGCTTGAGGGTGAGGCCGGGACTGGTCGACCTACTCGATCATACGGGTGAGGGGTTATGGAGGGAGAGCAGCGGAGGGGGGGGGGGGGGAGCACAGTGCGCATGACAAGAAGAATGGGGAGGGGTGTGGGTAGACCTAGGTTTCCATTTTTTTATCATTATAATAATAATATTAATAATAATGATAATAAAAATTAATAATAAACCCAAAATAAAATTAATCAAAATAAAAATGATAAAGACAATAATAATAAAAATTAACAGCAATAAAAATAATAATTACTTAAATAATAATAATAATAACAACGATGATAAGAAAATAACTATAATACCTTTAATACAATGACAATAATTTTAATAATAATTTTAATCATTTTTCTTAAATAGAACAACAACAATAATAGCAATAAAATAATGAGCAATTTATCAACACCTGGGCCAACTGTGTGTCTATCGCCAACCGTGCGGTGACCGCGCACGGGTCTAAAACCCAATAAAACACTAAACGTCAACAATTTTGATCCAGGACCCAATTCGGACCTTGGAAAGAGAACCCAGGCCCAATAATTATTAAAATAAAAATAAATAAAATGGTCGGGGTGTGACATTCCCCTTGTTCCATCCATATGAGGGTTTAATGATGAATTAAATCCTGAGCCTAGGATGTTATCTGCTCAATGAGATTAGCCAAAGATAGTGTTATGGATTCTATCCATGTGGTATGGGGTGTGATCCTCTATCATTCTCTCTTATTCCCTCAGTAGGTTTTAGAAATCTTTAAAACCAACATAAGCTGGCATATGATCCCCTAATTTTAAATTTATCAAAGTTAGGGTTTAGGAGTCCCCCAGAGGCCCCATGTGATGTCCCCTATTTGTGTATAAATATCTTCATAGTTCCCATGAGTACTTCTTTATAGATAGGATCGAAGAGCATGACCTCTCACGTGATCACTATCTATGTTATCAAACATGAGGAGTAAGCTCTCACGAATGAGTGTATCCTTGAAGCCTCAAGCTAGATCCTTGGAAGGAAGTATGTCTATAATGTTACTGTGATACTTACAGTATAGCTTGATTATATTTTGGTTATTATATTATAATTATGTCTCATATCCTGACTAACATATCTTCTTAATGATAAGTTAACCTATCAGGACCCAGCCCACTGGGGCTCACTTGGCCCATAGAAGAACAAACCAATAATACCCAATGCCCACCTACATGGGCTAGGGGCTAGTGGAAGGCTCCAAAAGGAACAAATAAAAATGGGAGGCCTTTTCTTAATGTACTCGTATAAACTCTACCAACCATAACAAGGCATAAGTGCATATGAGTAATAATTAATGATAGTAACATCTAGAGTAAAAACCATCCAAGTAATAATATCTATAGAATATAAAAGTGAATAATAGAGTAAACTGAAATGTAAAGAAGAAAAATACACACCCATCCAAATAATTCCCAACATGATAATTATTGGAACAAAGTAATTTAGGATATTCCATCTCCAGATCTCCAATCCCGAAACACTTTATATAGTCAAATGCATATGGGCATCCCTATGCTCCTATAACATAACCGTTGACCTATCCATAATCTTCATAAGACATGACACATGTGAGAATATCCCATCCAGGGTGAATATAAACATACTCTATAGAATTACCCAAAAATGACGAGGGAGTGATAAAAGACATGATAGAAGTAGTCAGCTCAACCCAACAAAGGAATGTAAATTAGTATACGAGGAAACAACCATAGCAAAACCCTAGATATGATAAAAAAGAAAACCAAATGAGATAGAAATGGTATCTCTATCTCCATATCCTAGCCTAGGATGATGAGTTTTCCCACAGTTTGAAATGTCAATCTCTAATTCGGAGCTTCTCACATGTCATTCCAAAGAAGTAACTGTGTTGAAGAACCACACCTCTCCACTATGCCGCATAGTCAAGGGGGAAAATATTCAAGGTATAAAGGACCCATGACCTAGTGTGATAGGGTGTAACACTTATTATATAGAGTATCTGTGCACTATTATGATAGGGGGATTTCACTCAACACATAGAGAACTTGTTACCTAGTGAGATAGGGGATTACTGTATCCAATGATAGAGGACTCATGCCTAGGTGTTATAGGGGAGTAATGTATCTATATTCACTATTATTATTAATAAACCTCACCCTGGTATGATGTGGTAGTACCATCTACTTGGATAGAGGACCCATGCCCTTGTTAAATAGGGAATTATCATCTCTATCTGCACAACGAGTATAGAGGACTCGCGACCTGGTACGATAGGGCAGCCCCATCTCCATGGATAGAGGACTTGAGCCCAGGTAAAATAGGGGTGTACCATATCTATCTACACATCGATTATGGAGGACCCACACCCTGGTATGAAAGTGTATTATTGTCTCCATGGATATAGGACCCGTATGATGATATCAATGAAGAGTATCATGTCTATCCAAACTCTGTAATGAACCAACCCAAACACTGTCATCGTCAAGCACCATCTAAAGAAGATTCACAATTTAAACGTCTTGAATCATTTCGTTAAATCTACTATGAATTCCACCATCACCTTCAACATGGGAAAACACTCAACATAGGCTACTCGTGGGACAAAATCTGAGTCCAAATGAAAGAAATAAGAGGTAGATGGTTCATAAGGAGGTACACAATGCATATGGGGTCACATAGAATTTGAAATAGCAATGATATCTGGCCATGTTCTAAAAATCACACAACATTATTTCCATGTAGTACTACATGGAATTTGAGGGTACTAGATGACTAATCTCGTCCAAAATCCAGACGAATGAACAAGTCTTGTTATTGTTCTCATGGGTGAAAACATCAAACCATCGATATATTATAACAAACATCCATGAATGGAAAAATGGATTGCATGGTTTCAATCCTCATGAAAAACAACTTGAGATAGGATATTCACTTTCCCAAATTGGGAACCCATTGAAAAAAAACAAATTTCATTGCACAATGACCAAACAAAATTTCATGGCCTAAGCCACAAGCTTGAATTAAATACTCGATATTAGTCTAAAAAACTCCACCTCAACATTAGGGTTATGATTACTTAGAAAGTTCACCAATCTATCCTTTTATAATGGCTTTAAAAAAGATAAAATATTCTATAATAATAATAATAATAATAATTTTATTGGGAATATCATTGACCCGAGTCATGATCATGAAAAAGGTATCCATCGCTGATCTTGAAATGGTCATCTCGTATTCAGGATCACAATTTCATATACAGATTTCCATTCCATCATCGTATAAATAAGTTATGGTGATTTTTGTATTTCATAATAATAATAAAACTATCCATAATAATAATATTATTATTATAATTATTTCAATAAAATATAAAGAGAGGTGAGTCACACTTGAACTCTTTACCCTTCTCCTTTTATGCCCCATGCGCCTCACAAGAGGTCTCCCTTTTATTTTATTTTATTTATTTATCTATAATATACTATTTTTCTTTTCTATTATTATCACTCCTCTCTAACACTAATTTCCAATTGCAAAATTAGTGGATCCTCCTCACATGGCATCCTGAAAACCACACACATGACATCCCAAAATCTCATCAAATCCATGATTTCACATCATGAATACCCAAGTACATCCACTATCGAAACATAGAACCACATCCACCACTATCTCTCAACATCACTACCTATACCATTCCCAGAACAACCTACACCACTAACCACTATTTGATCCGTCATCGGTGGTCAGATCTGGAAAATTTAATCTACTCTGGAAACGCAATCCGGCTATCTCACCTTCTCCATGTGAAACTGCATATGGAAACCCTTTATCTAGCCTTCAATACATTTTCAATCTCCCATTAAACAATATTTCACCTCAATCATGATCTCTATCCCAAATATTTGTCCATGGAAAAGAAATTCCACTGATAAACAGACTAAGAATGGAGAATAAATGATCAAAAACCAAATTTATGATTATAAAATAGGTATCATTTGGGTTTTACTCAATATATCATTGTTATATATATTAATGAAGAACTATAACAACTAAAAACAACAGAGATCATGCGAAAAAAACCACGGATCGAAGGAAAATAAAGTAAAATCTAATTATTATTATAAAAATGGAAGGAAAAAATAATCAATGATTCCTACCTTAATTATCAATTGACCATTAGTGAAGAATGCATCTGCTAGTGATGAAGGTGATCTGTTGCACCTCATACCTTTCAATTCATCTCGATATGATCACCGATCGTCATTTGATCTTGATCTATAATCAATGGTCATTAGGGAACCTCTGAAAAACCTCAAAAGGTTATGTGAATAACCTTAGAGAAATTTCATCAGGACATATTTATATAAAATATTTAGTTTATTCACTTTAATAATATAATTAAATAATTATTACAATTTGGTTAATTATTTCTCCCATGTTGGCCCTGAAACTAAACACCTAATTCCAATGAAGGTTACATCATGCCTTGAGTAAAAACCATGTTGTAGCCCCAATGGGGGTATCATATTTCTAATAAGATTATAAATTTTTAATTTAGTTGTGATAGATTTAATAAATAAATTAAATTGATTAATTAATTCATCTAATTCACCCAACAATGGTCGATCTAACGAAGCATTCTACACTGACCAACCTTTGGTTTTATATAGGGTAAACCCCATTCTACAAATTCAATTATGGTATTGGATTTCATATTTGAGAATCCATTCTGATTTTATTCTAATTTTTCAAGAAAAATTCACATTCATGATAAAATTATATTTAATTATTTTATAAAATCATTTTTGGGCTCACTGGGATACAAAATCACACGCCATCTCAGTGCATGGCTCTAAAAATATTACTAGAAATATTAAAAATACTTACATAGAAAAACTAGAGCCTCAAGATTATTCCCTTATTCAAATATTATCATCCTTGAAAATGAATAAACTATGTAAAAAGGTGGGGATACTAAGCCCATATGTGTCTCTACCACTCCCATTTCCACTTCAGGATCTCAAAAGGCTGCAACAAACCTATTAGAACCTTATTATTAGCCTCTACCTACTAAAATGTAAGAAAACAAGAGATGATATATGTTGGGATACACCTCATGAAAACCTAGAAAAACTATCATTGAAGGTCTCATCAGATCTTCCCTTCACTAGGAAGTAATGTCAAAATAGAAGTGTGAAACTACCTCATCACCACCTCCCACAACATGACTGGAACCATCGTTTTCCCCTAGATAAAATTACATGATTAACTTATTTATAAAATTCATTTGGTGAATATGATGAGGATATATATTCACACAAGTTATCCCACTTGTTATACCCAGGTTATGCCTCCCTAACTGGTGAAGGAAGCGGAGGAGTAACAACCACCGACTGGAGGTTGTTTTTACAGTCCTCACCCACAAGGATAAACTATAATGAGGTAAAATATTCCATCACATAGCTCAAAAATAGTGTATGGAAAAATTTATTGAGATCATCTTCTACCATGTCCATGCCCTATGTGTACCTAATGATCAAACTGATTCAACCTCAGTAGGTTCAACTTCCACTCCCATGTTTGATAAGAATTATCATGAGAAGTGAACCTTTGAATTTAGAACTGACTCTATATGAGATTCTATACAAATAGAACTCCCAAAGTAGGTCTAGAACTACAATACTATGCCTAAATTTCTCTAAATAAGAAATTAATTACATGAGGTCACCATTGAAAAAGACTATCACTAACCGATATAAGAAAGTTTAAGGATCTAGCTCATATGTCTTCCAAAGTCTAATAGGGAGTTAAACACACAAAAGGGTATCACCAAGAACTAAAATCACCCATTGAAACTCTATTAATATTTTCTCAGTACATCAACCTCTCAAACATGGAGTTAGTGATAACACATCCTGAGTTTAAACATTGAGATCCTCTTCACCATCATTCAATAGGTGAAGGGTTAAACGATTATTGAGGGTAGATACACCTCCAAGATAGTCACCTGGCTTGGGTGACACTAATTACACACTTCAATACAAGTTATTATCCATCTCTTGGGGGAACAGTATAGGGTTCCATAGTAAAATGTATTGGGTATTACTAAGACCACTTTCTACAGACTCTTTATAAAACACCTCCAACTCTCATAACTACATGAGGTAATCCAACATTATAAAATAAATATGGGGTATTCTATGGTAGAATTCCTTGTAAAAAAATATCTTGATGGTTAGGTAAACATGGAACGTCATCAAGAAGTATTTCCTCATACACCTCCACCGTCGTAGAAAAATTAAAGCTCATAGGAACCACTTGTCCAAGGGTAATACTATAAAAATGGTAAGAAAGAGGTTTTAACCTGCTGTGAATGAGCTCATCCTTCCTTTGCTGGGGATCAATGCTCATTAAAGGGTGAATACTCTTTCCAAAAAAACTGGAATCACTCCTACTCTTACTGTTAGAAATCATCTAATCATGGATGGTGGATGACCAATCCAAGATGAGGAAAACATCGTAGGGTCCCACTTCCCCTTCGGAAAGACTTCATGCAATGAATTATCTATCCATGAAGAGTCAATTCATTCCATATACAAAAATGAGTGATCAGTGATCCTCTATATAGGATCCTCTAAAACAAGGGTTGAGAAAAAAATCCCCCACTAGTATCTCTAGGTCCCTAATAGGGGATATATCTTGGGGAATGAGGTTTAAAATCTATGTTATAAGTGTAGATATAGCAGTAGAGACCCATGTTATACCCCAAACAACACATGAATCCACTGATCCAAAATCTCTTACCCTCAGATGCTATCTAATCCCTACATTGCCTACCCACCACAACTCAAGATCACTCTAACAACTTATCACATCAGAAATACCTCAAACACACAAGTCATAAGAACTCGTATACCACACCATGATACTATCTACTTTAGGGTGGAACTAACGTTCCCACATGATTATATATCTCATCAATAAAATATATCTCAATGGGGGAAGTGTCCATCTTCCATTCATGTATGAAGCCACGTAGAACCTTAACAACATATGGATATATGGATTCCCTACATCACCCTTGATAAGTCACTCCACAAGGACCATCATCAAAAGGTTTCTCATCCATGTGGGACATTTACACCACATGATTTATCCATTCCCCTAACACATGAGAAGGGGTATTCTGAATCACCAAGAAACATGGTTGACCTCTATTTATGAAACTTGAGATTCACAATCATCCCATGGGAATCATCAACTGATACATCTAGAGACAAAAACTTCTCTATAGAGAAGACTAATTTCAAATGCAACCATATGACTAGTCAGGACCTGAAAAAGTTAGATAAACCGAACCACAACCTCAATTCAAACCTCTACTACCTAATGGTCTATTTCATTGAATAACCGTGGCAGTCACCATTGATGAAACTCATGTGACACACTAAGCCTTCACATACCATAATCCTACCCTAATAAAGATATCAACTTCTCAACACATGGATGATATTCTTCCAAATCCCAAAAAAAAAGAATACATGCACTATTCTAAAGGTGGTAGCACTACTCGATACTAACCTTAGAAAACAACTCATGGGTAGGTCCCTAAATTGATGCCTCATCTCTCATCTAGTCATCTTTATAAAAATATCTCAAAATCCTAGTTGGTTGTTATTATGGAGTCATTATGATAGTTATCACGACATAGAACAATCAAAGGGAATATCTAGGGAGATGACTCTAGAGGATAGTCAAAGGACTAAATCTTATATGATGCATTCACCATTGATCCCGGCAAATAATTTCTCAGTTTATCAAGTCAAAAAAATTATTTAGTTTCTTGGTGTTTAGATATGTCAACCATTGCCCCAAAATTTAGTTTCATAGAAATAAATCTGCACTTGAGACACTTTGAGAACATTTCCATAAGTTCCAACCAAATCTTCATCATGGGTATAATTCCAAACATCGACCCGAGGATGATACTCAAGAAGTGTTATAACACTTCAGACTAGGTATTCCCTTTAATACCAATCTACCATGACCCAAACCTTTAGGGCCACCCAATCTATGGAAGGTTGATCCACAAATAACCCAAGCCCACATCCATAGGGCTGGGTCTGACGATAATCTCTAAAAGGCACAAATAAAAATGGAAATTTTTTTCCTAAAGTACTTGTACACATGCACCCAACCATCTGCATAAATAAGTTCATAGGAATAATAATAAAAGATATTAACATCTAGAGTAAAACAAAGAAATGTAATAATATCTAGGGAATAAATAATTATGTGAAAAAGTAAACTGAAATGTAAAGGTAAAATAATATATTCCCAAAACAAAAAAGTCCCAAAATGAAAAAAAATTGGAATAAAGTAAGTTGAGAGATTCCATGTCTAGATCTCTTAGACCCAACCACCATACGCTGTCAAATTCATTTGGGCAACCCTATAATCCACTGAAATCACCATTAATATGTCTATCTTCTACCTATGACCTGACACACATGGTCATATCCCATAAAGGTATGAGTATATACATACCTTTTAGGATTCCCCAAAAACTAAATAAGGACTGATGAATGACATGATATAAGTAGTCAGTTGAACCCATCAAAGGAATTCCTATCATTATATGAGGCAAAAGCCATAAAAACCCTAGATATTTGAAAAAAAAAACAAGATATTAAGGAGGTAAACATTTATATAGCTCAACCTAGGCCAATGATTCTTCCTACAGTTTGAAAGGTAAATCTATAATTCCCAGAATATCACATGTCTTCCCAAAGAAGTAACCATGTCGAGGAACCACAACATGCCATAATGTCTCACCAACTAAGGGGAGAATTTTCTAAGGTATTGAGGACCCAAAAAAATGTGTTACAAGGGGGTACCACTCAGTAGATAGAGGATCCATTATCTAGTACGATAGAGTGATTCCACTTAGAACATTAAGGTGTAGAGCCACCTTGGGTTGCTAGGATACTATTGGATATTCATTCCTGATTTCTCTAGGATATCAACACCCTTGATTGATTTGACCTAAAAGGGGAATACTTTAAATTGGATATAGAGGTGTTACTATGTTTTTTTGAAGTTGTGGTATAGTTTGATGATCTCCCCCATGTTAAGACTTCCATTAGAGGGTGTTGAGTATGTCGTGTACTTTGTTTTCACCAAAATCATTCTTGAATGTTTTATAATATATAGGTTTGAAATTATTACCTATGGGTCCAAATATTTTATACCCCATGATTAGAAATATGTGACCAATGATCTAGAGTTATAAATAGTTTTTTTCCCTCAATGATATGGATACATTACGTTATGGATGAGAAGTTCATCATCTATTCTGACCACAAGTGACTCAAGTATTTATTTTCATAGATTTTTCTTAACATGAGATAGAGATGGTGGATAGAGTTACTCCAAGATTTTGACTTTCATATATTTTATACTACTATAAATACGAATGTTGTGGTATATGATCTTACGTAAAGATCTTGTTCATATTTGTTAAATGAGGGGTTATAGCAGTTGTCCTCATTATAGTTTCCTCAGTGGAAGATGATGGTGTAGTTCACCTCTATTTGATGGTTTTTACCCCTATACTTCAACAATGTAATAGGGAGGCTCATCTTGGAGATACATACTATTAGAAATTACATGTTTAGAAATCCACTGGACATGCACATGATGCATTTTTTGAAGTTGTGGGATATTCCTTCCTTTTAAGATTGTGGAATATGGTACTAGGGGTGTTGTGGGAGGATGTTCTAATGTAGTTTAATGCATCCCCCATGTTGGTATATCATGTTATGATGAATATGTACCTGGACCTTCAATGTTAGTTCTGGTGTCCAAGTGTGGATAAGTATGTAGTAAAATTTGTCTCTTGATGCCTCACTTATCAGCAGTTGAAGGATGAGAACCAGGTTCTGGTGGGTTTGGAGAAAACCCATGAGGTTCATATGTTGAAGTGGGATGAAATATATATGGGATTTGTGATAATAATTCCACAATATTTTATAGGAAACAATGTCATTTGGGATATCATAGACTAACTCAACAAGTCAGCCCATTTACTATCCATTTGAGAGAAGAGTTTAGTATAGTTATAGGAATCCCTATACATATAGGATATTATTAAGATTCAAAAATTTCCCTTGATGATCATTTCAGACCACGATTCTCTCATCACATCATGATTATGAAGAATATTATTGGAGGCCTTTGTGACTCACTTTTATTTGAGAAAACAATTTCACCCCCAGACTGACTTTCAAACTGAGAGAATGATTCAAGCTAAAGGGGAAATTCTTAGGGATTTCATGTTTGACTTTTTCCATAGTTGGAAGTATCACCTACCCTTGATGGATTTTTTATATAATAATAATAATTATCATATCACCATCGGTATGGTACCATTCGATTCCTTGTATGAGAGACTGTTTACACTACCACTATGCTAGACTGATCTAGGGACATCATTATTTATGGGATTAGATTTGGTTTGAGTGAAAAAATAGATAGTTAATATCATCCATGAGTGGATGAGGAATTCTTATATCCATCATAATTCTTATGTAGTTAGGTTATGGAGGCATGTAGAGTTTATTTTTGGAGACCATGTGTTCATGAAGATTTCACCTCGATGAGGATTTTGGAGATTTTTCTTGGGTGGGAAGTTGACAAAGTAGTTCATCGACCAATTATAGATAATTCATATGGTTTTCAAGGTATAATTCCTCTTAGTCATACCACTATAGTTTGATTGGGGACATGATGTCTTCCACATGTCACAGCTGAGAAGGTATGTTCATGAACTATCACATGTTATTAACTAGGGTGATATAGAAATCCAAGATATAACTACTTTTATTGAGTACCTAGTAGATATCAAGGAAATATTAAAAAATACCCTTTATGGGAGAGTGATTCCCTCTGTGAATTTCTAGTGGTAGTTGGAGAATCTTCAGCAGGGCACCATAGAGTGGGATAACCAGATACGAGCTTAGTAACCTCATATTTTTTAGTAGTGATTTTTTCCTTTTGGGATGAAAATCCTTGGATTTTGGTGAATTTAAGAACTATTTCTTCATTTTATCAATTTAAAATATTTTAATTAATATTTTTAATGTTAGGCACTGAGTTAGAATAGGATTCGGCGGTTGGAAGTGGCTCGAAATTGATATAATAAAAATATTAAACATTATTACATCATTTTTTCACAAGATTTTTATTGAAAAAATGGAATAACTAAAAAATTGATTCCAAGATAGGAAATATAATATCGATATTAAATCTATAATAAGGTTTTTAACCAATATGGGATAAAATCTTTTTTAGTTCCGGGGGGTTCATTTAATTGTAGTTGTGGGAATAATAAATTTGAAATAAATAAATTTAGTTACTTATTTTGTATTAATAGCCTAAGAATAGTCCTCCCCTTTATAAAAATAATTATAAAAACACCCTAGAGTTTTCTGTATAATCCTATAGATTTTTTGGGGAGATTGTGGAGGAGATAATTGGTGGACAAAAAATGGGATTAATGATCAAAGGCTAATTTTCCAAGGATCATATACACAAATAGAGTTCATAGAACTTGTCAAAGATGAAATTCTAGAACATATATTCATGAAAAATAGATCCTAACATTACATAGGGTAATTTTTATTGATTTGTTCCACATTAATTTATCCCATGATAAATGTAAATAAATTTTCCTAACTGATTGATTTATGGGTCAATCATGGTTTACATGTATTTATTTTATCCACCTATGATTATGAATTCTTACTTTTGGGATAAATCTTTAATTATTTTTATTCATTCTTCATTTAAATGAAAATGGTTTGAGGCCATCCCAAACAATGTCTCAGGTTCATTCCTATTATTGTGTTTTGTGTATTTATCCTACTGTTCTTCGTGCATTTATCATAGAAATCCCTTTTTGGTGGGAGGATTGTAAAAATACCTAGAGAAAAATCATTATACAATCATTCTGGGGTGTAATGGATCATCCCTATGGGTTTTGGTTTGGGATCACCTATTTGATCATGGTTCAATGATGAAAACTGAAGATTCAGATTTGGATTGGAAGAATGTGGTTTTTGTGATTGTTTTTTGGATGATTTAAAGCTATGTTTGATGATTCTCCAAAATATTAGGTGTCCAGAATTTGAAAAATAGTGATGGGTAGGCTCAGTAAATCCCAAATCCATGTATAATAGTGGATTTGGTGCTGGAATCAAAGGAAGAATTAAAAAATGAAACAAAAATGAATATTTCTAGAGTTTTTCTGAAAAATTGAAAAACACGGTGTGTATTATGAAGATCACATGCTGTTTAGTTTCCTAGATGAGGAATCTAGTGTTTCTAGAAAGTTAGATATCACAGGTTTTGGGGTACCTACCACACCCCATGTGACCAGGTGTTGGCAGATTGACATGTACACCATGGGTACATGAGCATGGGCATGACCAGACACATTGAGCATGACACAATACATGGGCATGACCATATACTCAGACAAATCTAGGGTACCTATACATGACTAGGTACACAGGAGAAACCAGTGTACATGTTCATGAATAGAGTACACAATATTGGAATTGAAGACATGTGAAGAGCTGACTGAGGTAAGAAATCCATGTACTCCAAGTACATTTCTTTTACTTCTCCCAATGATGTTTTAGACCCTTCTTCTTATCATTATAGAGAATTATCAATAGGGTGTGTCACCTTGTTACATATCTCAGAGGGTTCAGTAAGGTATGGTTCCCTGAGTGTTTGATGTGATTCCCTATATAGGATTAGACATGGATAGATTTATAGAATCCCTCCTTGAATCATGGGGTGTGATATTATATCACTCTCTCACTTCTTTCCTAAGTGTTATTTTAGTTATAATCATGACCAACATATGTGAGCATATGATCCCCTACTTAGTGGGTTAATATAATTAGGGTTTTAAGAATCCCCTAGATGTCTTATGTGATATCCCATATTTGTGAATTATTATGTGAATTTTCTAATAAGTTCTTAATCATGGAGATTACCAATGATACAAACCTATTAGATGAGAACCATCTGAATTATCATACATAATGAGTGAGTTCTCTTTGAAAATATTTACCTTTAAACCTCAAATATGATCATTGGATGGATGTATAATTGTGATATTACCTTTTAAATTAGTAAATATATTTAGTATATCTGGGTTATTTCATTATTGTTATGTATCATTTCCTGATTTATATATCTTTATGATGATGATAAGACCTCTATACTCTCATGAAGCTTTGTATTTGGTGATTTTGGGGTTTCCTACAAGGTATGTATATACTCACACCTTAATGGTATCTTCCCAGATATGTTGATCCTTATATAGATGAAATTCCTTGTTAAATATTCATAGGAGGACTAGGATTTGATAGAGTGTAGTTGAGCTAGACATACCATCGTCAGTTATTGGACTTATATTTGACATCAGTATATTCATTCTTATAAGTTGGAATCATTCACAACTTTGGTGGGATTTTATTTGACTCTTTATCATTTATAGTACCTTTTCAAACTCTGATTGTGGGATATATATGTATGATTTTATTTTAGTATCAATTTATATTACCTTTCAGCATTGTGTGGGTAGTTGGAGATGAATGTGTGCATATTGGTACCCTAGTATAAGGCCTAATATGTGTGTTTTATTCCTAATCATTATTTTTCACTAGCCCCATGGATATTTTAGGTAGCCTTGGTGTTACAAACTTGGATAATCACTATATAAGAAAGCCCCAGTGGTCTAGGTCATGGAAGTCATCCCCTCTCCTTGAAGTGGTATGATCTCTTCATCTCCTAGAGTATTAATAGTGCAACCTGATGCATTCAAGGAAGTATGACCCCAATTTCATGGGTGATGAGGTAGTATTGGTTTGTTATATTGGTAGATTTAGTTGATATATGATCCCCAAGATATTTTTAGGCCTTATAATCATTTAGTGTCAAGACAGTTTCATGAAGTGGCGAAGGTTCTTGAAGAATCGGAGGTAGGACTGACATCTATGAAAGGTAACATTATTATTTTTTCATCTATGGTGAATTATCTAATTGATAAATGTGCATCTCGTTGATTAATATATTCATTTATTGTGGAAATTATGAATCTATAATCTTGGTTTATGCTTTAATTTATGATGATATGAAACCCCTTAAGAATGAGTGAGGAATTCAATGTCCTCTAGGTATTGTCTCTGTATCAGAAGTTGAAAAATAATGGGATTTTATTATTTTTGAAATGGATATTTTTTATGATATTATGTGGATATATTGTATGAACACCTTCAAATATTTTACCAATTTTTATCATCATTGGGTGACCTTTATCAACCTCAATGGGATATCACATCTATTTTAAGGAGAATTGGATCTAGTTCCCCATCATGAAAGACCTCCTCTTCCTGAGGTTGTTTAATTGACATGTAAAATTTTACCTCTTTTAGTTGATTTTATTGAAGGAAATATAGTGATTGAGATTTTTTCAGTAGTAATGAATTTTCCTGATGGGTTTTTAGATTTTTTTGGGTTTACCCCTAGGGAAGGAATTCGAGTTCATTATTCATTAGGTTCTCCAAACTGAACTTATTTTTATACATAATTGTCAAATGGGACATCAAGAATTAAAATAATTAAAAATTTATTGGGTGACTTGGAAGAAAAATGATTCATTCTTCCATGTTTTCTCTATAGGAATCCACAATATTCTTTTCTATGAATCTTTCCTTAAATCTATTCTTTTTTATTGATAATAGAAAAATTAATTGAGTGAACATTAAGAATAAATACACCTTTTCCTATATCAATGATCAATTTGAGTATTTAAAAGGGTAAATTTTGTTCCTAAATACTATGAATAAGGGATTCTATTATTGTTAATTTACCATTTAGAAGCTGGAATTTTCACTTTGAATACCTAGTGATTCCATTTGGTTTAAACAATTCTCTAGTTTTGATTATGGTACTTATGAATAGAATATTTTATATATTTCTTGAAACCTTTATTTTTGTATTCTTGGATGATATTTTCATTTATTCCAAAACTGAGTAGAAGGATGATAATCATTTAAGAATTTGTTTGGAGACTCTCTGAGATTATATTCTTTTTGAAGAGTTATCAAAGTGAACCTCCTGGATCTAAGAATAAAAGTTCTTAGAGAATGTGGTATTAGAATAAGGTATCTAATTAGATATTGAAAAGGTGAGAGCTATTATATCTTGGGAAGAACCAAATATGTTCTTCAAGATATAGAGCTTCTTGGGTTTAACTGGTTATTACTAATGAATTATGAAATATTTATCTTTGCTTAAATAACTTATGACTCCTCTAACTCAAACTGATTAAATTATTATGGAGCTACAAGTTTTAAGTATCATTGGATCAATTGAATTGATAGTTGACCTCAGCTCTAATAAGGATTCTACATAAGGCTCATCAGGGATATGATGTTTGTTATTATGCATATAGTATGGGTTAGAGTTGTGTGATTGTGTAGGGTTATCACATGGAGGCGTATTGTTCTCTCTAAATTCAACTATAATAGAATAATAACATAACCTGTTAATGTCTATTTGGGGTTATAAATTATCTCAAGTATTGGAAGAATTATCTATTTGGTGATAAGTTCACAGTTTATTCACACCACAAAATCCTATTTTATATTTTCTCTTATAAATACTTGAATATCTTGTAGAGGTGATGGGTGTAATAGCTTAAAAATTGTGATTTCCACAGTAACTACGCACCTAAAAATGGTTATGTTGTTGTAGAAGCTCATATAAATAAATTTACTTATCAATATTTGAAATATTCTATTGATTAATTAAATTGGATGCTTATCTTTTCTCAAATACATTTGGAGGTGAACTATGTTAAGGAGGATATATTCCTTGATATCATTTAGATGATCACTTATGTTCTTATTCTTATTCATTAGGAACAATCTAGAGATGTGAATTTACAACATATTATAATAATTATATGTTGAAGGAATTTCAATAATGAGAGGTATCTATCTTCTGATGGAATTTAATTCATTTGTAATTTATATTTAGTTCTCTTTCTAAAAATAAATTTCTGATAAAGTGCTATCATCACTCTCAATGCGATTTCCACCCAGGTACCACAAAGATGTGCTATTAAATTAAGTGATCATATTAGTTGTATGGTATGAGATGTAACATAACTAAATTTGTGTCACAATTCTATGTTGATATTTATATTAAATATAATTATTAGAAACTTTCTCATCTACCTCAACCACTTTATATACCCATATGGATATGAGATGTAATATCCATGGACTTTATTATTGGATTACCTCATACCCCTTAGGGAAAGAACACTATTTAGGTCATGATTGATCTATTGAAAAAATAAACTCATTTTATTTTGATCAAAGATACCACTTGAGACAACATGACTATAAAAAACATGAATCTTACACCATTTTTGATGATTATTCATTATATGTCACAATACATCACACCCCAAAACCTACAGGTTTAGTTTATTTTTGGATTAGATACAAAAACTCATATTTTAAAACATATTTAACATCTCCCACGTACATTATCCATGGGTGAAACCCTTAAAGAAATATTATACATAATACTACACTTTATAACCTTGGGAATGGAGATATAATAATGGGGGAGCTCAAATGGTAATTAAGGGTAATCATAGAACATGTCAATCGAACATCATAAGTGAGAATAAGATTACCATACAAGTACGATAACATAATAAAAGTTTCTAGAAATAACAAAATATAATTTTACCCAATAAAACATAGATTATAAATGATTATTCATGTCATAATTATTTGGAGTAACATAAAACATGATTAATAGGGGTGTGAATTTTTGGGTCAGTAATAATGATCCATGGAAACATTAAATTGAAATAAGAATTTGGTTCATAAATATGCATGTAAAATCATTTCTTATGTCGAGGTTCGCTTCCAAGACCATCATCACATAGTGGATATAGTTCCATGGTATATTGTATTCACTCCCCACTCTCATAAACATAATAAGAAGAGTCTCATAATGAATTGGGTTCACTCCATGTTCCCTAAAATTTCATCTCATGAAATATAATGCTTTACCCAATACATTAGAGGGGTATATAATTCTAGGACTACCCACCACATAACAAAAACCATACATATATGTTTTCCACACAATCATGAAAATATTTATAATTCTATCACAACTTAACTAACATGTGAGAACAAAATAGGTTTCTAGAAAACATCCACAAGATATGATCACAATCCACTAAGATAATAAAATATATGTTTTTATTATAGAATATCTATAGTGGATAATAAGAAACTTTTAAGTATTTTGACATAGATTAAAATTACTTTTATAATATTATTAGAAATTTGTATTAAAAATCAAGAAGAAATATCTTATAAATTTTTTATAATTTTTATTGAAATAAAAAATAATTAATAACGTAAATTGATAATAAATTTCACTATAAAATCATGAATATTTTCAGAGGAAGATTCATAATTTATAATAAATAAGATAATGAGAAACTTTTTTCTTGCATAAAATATTAAATAAAATATTCCATTCATAGTATTGTAAATAAAATCAATGAAAAAATACCAATGCAAAAAAATGTAAAACAGAGATTCCATTAATTATTTAGTAAATAAAGTAAAAGAAAATTAAAATTTACATTAATAATTAATTTAAGTATAAAGAATAAAATTTATAATAAAATATAAAAAATATTGACTTAGATGATAAAGATTTTAGACCAAAATAAGTAGATAATGTGGGTTCAACTAAGAAGCATCATTTAAAATGATTTCAGAAACAAAGGATAGTGAAATAGTATGAATAAATTTTATATCTATAAAATATACATAGTATAAGATAATATATTATTTTTATAGTGAAATAAAAAAATCTCATAATTGGAATATAATATAAAAAACATTGATTTTATTTTGATGTTGGAAAATAAACCATTACGTGAGACATCTTCTTGGTCAGACACACTCTAAATAACTATATAATTTTTTTATTATTCATTTGAAAAATAACCTTATTCATAGTTATTTTATTTAAAACCATTAATTTCTATTTACTTTTTACCCATAGCTTAATTTTTTAAATATAAAAAATAATATTCAGTAGTTTTTTATTATGTTTCCCATGCATGATTTGATTTAGTGGTTGTGGTCATTAATCATTGATCGTGACTCTATCAAATACATAATTTTAATTGATATTTAATTTATATTTTCTATTTTTTTATAGTTTCATGGTTATGTCATGGAACTTATGGTGATAGTTTTGATGGAATTCTTACAAATAACCTTTTTTTAATTTTAATTCAATTAAATTAATTGATTGTATTAAGAAATATAATTATATATAATACTATATATTAATTATAAAAATATATTAAATTAAAAATTAATCCATATTATTTTTAGTATTTAATTTTTATTAGTCATTTATGTTTTAAATGTTATAAAATCGTTCATATAGGTGGTAAAATTGACCAAAATAAAAAAACGTTAAAATGATTGAATATGTAAGATTAAGTTATTATATAGTAATAATATCTCTTTTAATGAATATTAAAGGTTCAAAAAATATGTTGTTAAATATATAAATTATATTATATTATATTTGGATGAATAAGATATAAAAAGCATGATTAAGAATATGATAACACTTATTCTCAAGACTTTAATCTCTTCTTAGAGAGCCACATGGAAGTTGGGGATCTAGTAAATATTTTTTTGATAAAAGGTTCCAAAAAGTGATATTGGATTTTCAAAATGGTCAAAAGGCCAATTTTTTTTTTAATTTGTTGATAATCCTCCTTTTAAGGGTTTAAGGGGAACCCATACATAGCTTGTAGGCTTAGTTACATTACATGACCTGAATGTATTAGAGAAAATAATTTAGACTATAACTACTTGGAACTACCCCTCCCCAGCATTTTCATCATGATGTTAGCTCTCCACCTTCACATGGCTATTAGTTTAGACTTCCTGTGTAAACAAAGTCTAGTCCCATACCCTTTCATTATTCCAAATCCGTTTAGCTTATTCTCTGGTTAATGTGCCTACTCTGTATCCTCATCTGGAGCCTACTTCTTATAGAGTTGGAATGGTCTATTAAGCACAATTCCATGTGTCTTGAAGGCCTGAGGTGAAACAAATTCCTTGAGGAGGCCCTAAGTCCTTGAAGTGTGCTTAAATATTTATTAAACCAAAGTTATTGGGTGGCCTAAATTCCTTGAAGGACCTGAGGGCCAAACTGGTGGCTCAAAAGCCTAAACGGGCGAATAGTTCTATCTTCTATAGTGCCGAATAGTACCTACTATAGTGACTATTATAGTGACTGCTATTGTACTACTAAAGTAACTCAAAAATATTTATCTACCTAGATTTTATCTCCGGTCTCTTTTATTCACTTGTTGATTCCTTACCAACTGAGCTGAGGCTCTTATGCATGATATAGTCCTATAATAGAGAGAATTTGGGTAGCTATTCAAGATAAATTCTAAGACAAGATGTGGGTTGGTGTGGGTAGATGAGGGGTCCTTTTGTAGGTGGGATTGAGTGATATTTTAACAAATACCCATTAATTAATTTGTAAGGTTTTTATTTTAAAAAGTAAAGTGAAAATAGTGGAAACATAAAAGAAAATAGATGAGGGTGGGTTGATAATTCACTTATAAATTCATTTAAAGGTATGGTTCTGTTATATTTTAAATAATTACACCCTTATTTAAACCATTTTACCTTATTTTAGAAATTACTGTGGTGAATAACATTTAACTTGGAAACTTATTTTTATACCTAAAAATGAAATTGAATTAATTAATTAATTTTTTTATTATGATTTAAAATATGACATCCATTTTATTTTATTCAGTTTATAAAATTTATAAAAATTATTATTAAAATAAATTAGGTATATCACATAAAAATTATTTTATGAAAAATGTATTATTTAGCATAAAAATAAATTTATAGTTCTTACTTTCAAAATAATAATCAATCGTTGAATTTTATTTTTTTAGTATATAAACCAAAATTTAATTTCATTAAAATTAATCTTTAATAGTGATCCGTTTAATTATTAAAACAAAAATGTATAAAATAATGAAAATAATTAGTTAAAAATTATCACCTTTTAACATTAAATGAATTTAATAACATCCCATTATTTAACATCTCACCACTCAGTTTTATCAATATATTGTTATTAGAATCATTCTTTGAACACATCAAGAACATTATTTGAAAATAAAAGATAATGAAAAAAACACATAATTTTACAATAAAATATTGTTATTATTATTATTATTATTATTATCATTATTATTATTATTTCTAAAATTAGGCATTATATTGTTTTTAATATAGTACCAATAATTAGACAACTAAAATATACCTATTAGATATAAATATATATAAAAACCATATATCTAGTGACTATATATCCAATGTCCATATACCTGATGAACATATGTTTAACAACCATATATATTGAAATCATATTATATTCCTATATATAGCCTTACATACATCACTATAATAATTTATTCTATTCATTTAATTTATTACCAAAAATATTTTTTATATTTTTAATATTTTTAATTAATTGTAGAGTAATAATCAGAGGTATGATCTTTGATGAAAACTAGTAAGGCAATTATTTCATGTTCGTATTATTTTTATTTACATATGGTTTTATTCCTCTTATAGTTATATTAAAGATGTTTAATATCAATTTAAAATAATTTATTAATATTTATATTTAATTTTAATATTTATCTCAAGAAAATATATCATGGTTTTCTTAAGTCAGTGATGTGTTCATTATAATATGTTAACCACATAATATTTATTTAAATATTAATACATTTTAAAATCATGGGGTGTTATAATATATGTAACAAACCAAAATTCTATCAATAGAAACTCCCTTATTATTAATATTCCTTATAGTATAAATCACATAAAATCACATATAGAACACAATAGAAACTTTATAAATTATGAATGAATGAAATAAGAGGTTAAGGAACCAATACCAATGGAATCATAACATGGCTTTGGGAATAGTAATGTGACCATTAGGAATAGTAATCCATCCAATAAAATTATAAACTCATCTATGAAAGTATAAATAAAATTATTTAATCTTATTAATGATAATATGATATAATTATATCATAATATAAGTAAACAAAATCATTAAAGATTATTAATTAAATGTTGGTATGTTTATATAACCTAAATGTTTGTTTTCAATTTTTTAATGAATATAATTATTTAAAAAAAAGTTTATTTTCATAAAAAAGATTCATAAATTACTATTTTATCATATTATGATTGTAAGATAATTTTATGATACCTTCATTCATCTTTTTTCAAAGTATTATAAAATTGATTATAATTTTATGATTGATATTTTTCGAATAAATGAAGAATTTAATTAAAAATTAAATTTCTAATATTTATAAATTTATTTTCCTAAAAGTTAGTTTATTTTATAATTTTTTATGTCAAAAAATTATTGGGTTTAAAATTTTCTATTTTCCTAAAATAGTTGAATTTTTGTGAGTAGTAAAATATGGTAATTTATGGTATATATATATTAAATGTTAAATATGATATTACATGATTAAATTGTTATGTAAGTGAAATAATCTCAAAATAAACATAATTATTTAATATATTTAGTGATAATATTCACAATATTCATAGTATTGAGTCAAAGTAATAAACTAATTAAAAAATAAATAAAAAAAACCCCCCCCCCCATCCATTATAAATACCACCCCTAACCACTTCTTCCTCTCACTACTAAACATACTTAGAGATTGTCCAAATTCTATGAAAACCTATTCTCAATTAAATTACCCAAGTATATGAGCCTTTTGTCTCAACAAAATATCAAGTCCAATTCCCTTAGGTAGGTTCATAATGAAGAGAAATCAAGAGGAAAATTCCTCTTTCATTTCCTTTTAATTTATTTTCAATTTTTTTTTGGTCTTATTGTCTCCTTCCCTCCCTTCATCAAAGTATCTTGATAACTATATAATCATATATATATTGTAATTTTATTATGTTAATAGAAAAATAAAACATCAAAACTCTTCTCCTCACTCTTTTATTACACAAATGGAAACATTTTCCGCGAGGTGTTGATTTATCACCTTCAGGGAGGGAAAGATTTCATTTTACTTTACCACCATTATTTATGGTCATAAAACTATATTAATGGTTGAAAAATATTGTAAAATTTATTTTATAACCTTTTTTATGTTATGGAACCACTATATATACATAATATTAAATAATAATAAAAACTAGTTTGTGATGATCGAAACCCACCTAATTAATCTAAAAGGTTATGATTAATATTTATCTAATGAATCATGCTCATAAAATTTATAAAAATAATATAAAATACCATTTAAGAATTTTTATGTTCATTAATAACATATAATTTCAATTCTGGATAAATATCTATATTTTACATGATATTCCATACAGGTATAAACATAAATCGATCATGAAAACCAAGAAAACGAATGATCCTGAACGATGAAATTAATCTATATGAATCATCATAATGTAAATAAAATAAATCAAATACATTTATAAGAGGTTATTTATTTATTAATTAATGAATCTAATTTGATTATTCAGTATATTAAAGGGAATAAAGTATTTGTACATAATGTAAAGGGATTCTCAAAACCAACTCTCTTTCTTTGGGTTTTCCCGATTTATCCCCAATTTAAGTATGGATGTTCCTTTAATGTTCCCTAAATTTCATTTAATTTTCATTACCTTTTATTTTTTTGGATATGCATGTTTCCAATACTATTTTTTGAAAAATTGAAATATTTTTTCCAAAAGAACCCATCTTTCTAAAAAACACATCTTTTACTTCTCTTAAGATTGTTTCTTCTTCAATCAAGATTTATGATTCTTATACAAATTATGTTATTCCATTTTTTCGGAAACACCAATTTTTATTTATGAAAGTACGTTTTATGAAATTCCCATGAAAGCAATTTCCTTTCAATGGGTTAGTTTATGTATTATATTTATATATGTTATATGTGGAATGCATAATTATTTAAATGTTATGATTTTCCACTTCGGTGGTGGCGTAGTGGTGAAACAGTGGTGTACAACAATGTCATTCTTTGGGAGGTTTAGGGTTTGAATCCTATGAGTCATCTTTTGGGGAAAACCTCTCCCCCAAGATCCAATCTCCTTTCCAGGTCACTCGGTTACTGACTGGGTGGGAAAAATGAGGCGTATCCCACCCATGCTGACGGATTGCATGACGAACCATCGTCGCCCGGGTTGTTACCCTCCGAGATGCTCTGCCATCTCAGCTGACAATGGATTTTCCCTAGATGGGGCTCTCTCCGGAGTGAACTCTTCATGGGGAGGGGGGTTTCCTTGTGTGGAGGGTTCGAAAAGGCCACACATATGGAATTACCTTCATGAAATAAAAGACTGTAAATGTTTTGATTGGATTGGTGTGCCTGAAATTATATTGTGCTCCATTTCATTGGGTAATGTAATATTTGTCATGATATAATTTATAATATTCATGAATATGATTCTATATTTTTTTTACAATGATGATTTTATGATTATGCACATATTTTATTCATAAAGATGATGCTAACTTTATTCATTACTTTGTGTGATGGTTGACCACTAAGATATGATGTTTCATTTTTCTAAATTTCAACATTATATATCTATATCTAATTCTTCCTTTCATGGTTATGATTATGTTCTCATTCTTATGTTATGATTATATTATGATTATGATCACCCATGTTATATTTTTTCATGTTCTTATCTATCCTTTTACTAGGATTTTAACTCCCTCCTTTCATTGATGTATATCCTCTGATGATTACTTGTACAAACAAGAATGTGAAGGCCACAAAGAATCTAGAGGAGAACTAATTAAATAATTTTTATGTTTTATTATGTAAAATTTATGTCTGAAACCAATTCTCCCCAGACACTAAACTGTTTAATCCTATATTTTTAACACTATTATATTGTTTATCTTTAAAATGATGTAATAGTAATGTAAGAAAAAGCAGGATGACCATAGTTGGTATCAGATCATGATTTAGTTAATTTGGGAATTTTGATTAGAGAACATTAGTGAAAAACATTAGTATGAGACTAAGTATATGTAAGCACCCAAGAATCGTTTTTTTGAATTATAAACACAGTTATCCAACAAGATATTCCATTAGAGTTGATTTCACAAAGGAATGAATTATTTATTCTTGACTAGTTTACTTTTGTATTTTTCAAACCTTTTAAATTTTAGAAAATGGTGGGAACCAGAAGATATCATGCCTACAACCAATGTTATGGACAATGTAGAGATTGACCAAATGACATCCCCAATTCCGTTTGGGGTATAGTTCAAAATTTAATCACGATGCTTACCTAACTGTCTCAATCTATGAATAATAACCTAAATAATGTGGAAAATCCTCCATCACCTAATAGGGATAAAATATCTATCAATTCCTTTATCTGGAAATGACCACCGATGTTTAGTGGATATTTCGATCCATTAGCCATGGAGTAATGGTTCAAATAAATAGAAAATGTATTTTATTTACTTCACTGTTCTAAGATGGAGAAGGTGACTCTAGCCATTTATCATTTTTATGGGGATGTTAATCAATGGTGGTAATTAATTAATAACACCAAAAAAATGATGAAATAGATGATATGGAGTGGTAATACTTTAAGAAAATATTTCTTAACAAGTATTTACCCTGAACACTTCATACAAATATGGAGAGAGAATTCTTATAGATGAATTAAGAGTAAGGTTAATATGTCTTGTATTATGGAAAAAAAATCAAAAGGAATGAAAGATATGACTTATTTTTTTATCATTAATGACAGAAACATAAATATATTCTTTAGTGGTTTAAAACCATAAATTTTAAAGGATCTATCTATTTGATACTTTTGGAGTAATGAATAAGTTTTTTTATGTGATCTAAAAGCGGAGATAGGGTTTTTAGAATGTTCCCATGGCTGTGGGGATAAAAAATGAAAGATTTAGTTTCAAGTTGGAGGAACTAATTACAAATGTGGGATGGAAACTCAACCACCCACATGTCAAAAATGTGGGAAGAAGCATCCTGGTAGTTGTCTCAAAGGGGTGGGTAAATGCTTCAAATGTGGGAGATAAGGCCACCAAACTCATGAATGTTGAAGATACGGGAGAAAGATGGATAATGTGGTGGATGCAAAGGGATAACCACCTATGGTTCAATGCTTCAATTATAGACAGAAAATGCATTATAAAAGCTAATGCACTAATCCTTTATTCCTCGAGGGTAACCATCATCAGTAACCAGCAAATCAAAAGGAACAAGGGAAGGATTATTTTATTACTACTGCTAAGGTGTATCCCACCAATGATGTGGGGATATGTATTTTGTTTATTCATTCAATACTAGAAAATGCACTATTTGATTATGGTTCTATTAATTCTTTCATATTAGGAATGTTTAGTTGAAATATTTAAACACCAACAAAAAATATGGAGGTTGAGTTATCTGTGATAACATTAAATGAGGAAATTATTGCATCCAAAGTATATAAATCCTCTAAGATTAATTTTTCTGGAATGAACCTCATAGTAAATATTTTCTTAATTCCTATGGTTGAGTTTTATGTTATATTGGGCATTGATTTTATATACGTATACAAAGACAACATAAACTATCAGGAAAGGAAATTCAGTCTTCATATCCCAAGGTATCCTCCAATTATGTAAAAGTATAAGGGGGAGGATAAATATCCTTAATAATAATCATCTCATGTGTAGATATTATTCCCTTATGAGAAAGTAGATAATACTTAAATTATTAAGACAAATGAGAGAATAATTCTCAAGGACATGCAAATTGTGACGGACAAAACTGATGTATTCAATGAAGAATTTCTTGGTCTTTCTCATTACTGAGTTTTTTAGTTCTCAATTGAACTTATTACCTAATCTCATCTTATAAAAAAGACACCATATAGAATAGGCACCATTGAGTTGTAAGAACTGAAGAAGAAATTAAAGAATAATCTTGACAAGGGTTTTATACCCTAAAGTGACTCACCATGGGGTGTTCCAATCCTAATAATCAAGGAAAATTATGGATCAAATCACCTATACATTGGTTGTTATGAGATCAAAAAAATATGATAAAGAACAAATATCCTTTTTCATGGATATATGACTTTCTCAATCAACTGTGTGGGGCCAATTATTTCTCTAAGGTGGATCTTTGATTGGGATATCACCATTTAAAGTTGAGGAAGGAATATATTCCAAATACTACATTTCAAAAAAGTTATGGACACCATGAGTTCATAGTGATGCCTTCTGGACTCACTAATCCTCTAGAAATATTCCTAGATTTAATGAATATATTCTTTAGAGACTTCCTCAACAAATTTGTGGTAGTATTTATTGGTTATATTATGATATACTCTAAGAGTAAGAAAACACATGAGGATAATTTTAATAATTTGTTATAGACTTTGTAAAGGGATAAAATTTATGAAAATTACATTAAATGTGAGTTTTGGATGGAGGAAGTGTCATTCTTAGGTAATTTTATAACCCTCAAATGAATATATATAGAACCTTCAAAGAAAAAGGAAATCAAAGAGTGGATCTGACCAACATCTTTAATGAATATCTATAGTTTCCTAAGTCTATTTGGGTATTATCGATGACTTGTGAAGAAATTATCAATATTGTAAAACCCACCGACCAAGAAAACTTTGAAGGGAGAAAAGTTTGTCTCGACTAATGAATTTGAATACTACTTTAAAGAGTTGATAAATAGGCATAAGACTATATGAGTACTCACACTACCAAAAAGTAGGTAACTCTTTGTGGTATACAATGATTCTTGAGATAAGGGATCAGATTGTGTATTAATGAAAAATCATAAAGTGACTTCCTACACCACAAGGAAGTTGAAAATTCATGAGAAAATGTTTCCTACAAATGATATAGAGTTGGTCACTGTGATCTTCACATAGAAAATATGGAAGCATTATCTCTATGGGAAGAAGTGTGAGATATATACTGATCATAAGTGACTCAAATATATATTCACATGTAAAATGATTAATATGCTCTAGTGAATATGGTTAGATCTCATCAAGAATTATGACTACTCAATCCAATACCATTCTGGTTAGGAAATAATTTGGAAGAAGCTCTAAGAAGAAAGGATCCTGCAATATTATCAATGATGAGAACTGAGAAGGATACAATATTCTTATATTTTAAAAGTATTGACATGGGAATTATTAAGGAAAGAACATCATCAATCTTTTATCAAATGATTTCTCAACCATCTGTAATAGAGAAAATAAATTATTCTCAATGAAATGATGTAGAAATTCAAAAGAAGGTGGAAGCTATGAGAAATGGTAAATACTTAGATTTTAATGTTGATGATGAAGGATTTGAAATATTTGGGTCAAAACTATGTGTGACATACAATCCAGATATAAAGAAATACCTTTTTTTAGTGACATATATAGTGAAAAAATCTTTATTAACCCAAGGAGAACAAAGACGTATCAACATCTACAAGATAACTATTGGTGGGGAAATATGAAGAAGGATATCATAGAATATACATAAAATTGAATGGTATTTTAGAAACTAAAGGCTGAAAGACATAAGTGTAAGGGGATGGCCTTACTAACAAGGAAATGGGAAAACATCACTGTGGACTTTGTCACTAAAATTTCGAAGACATCCATAGGAAACACTGTTTTATAGTTTTTTGTGGAGCTTCTTAGAAAAAACAGCTCACATTATCACAATTTGAGTGGACTTATCACTAGATCAACATTTTTGTATATACAATAGAGAAGTAGTAAGGTTTCATGGAGTACCACTATCGATTTTATCTGATTGAGATCTTATATTCACCCTCATGTTCTGGAAAATTCTCAACATGCTCAAAACACTGAGGTGGACTTCAGTATGTCTTCTCGTCCTCAAACAGATGGCCAATCCTAATGAACTATTCATACACTAGAAGATATGTTGAAATCATGTTCTATCGACTTAATAGGAGGGTGTGACTAATCTCTTCCTCTGGTTTAGTTCTCGTACCACAAAAGTTTCCACTTGATCTTCCAAGTGGCTCTATAAAAATCTATTTATGGGAAAATATTCATAACACCAACATGATGGGATGAATTCGGTGAATGTAAGCGACAAAGATTTGAAATGGTTTAATAAATGGTGGTAAAGATTAAAACCATTCAATATCACATCAAGGAAGCCCAAATTCAACAGAAGATCTATGTGGACAATCATCGATAAGGCCTAGAGTTTGAGTTTGGGTACACGGTATTCATCCATATATCTCCATGGAAGAGAATCATGATATTTGGGAAGAAAGGAAATCTGAGTCTAATGTACATTATCCCCTTATAGATTCTTTATAGAATCAGAGATGTGGCCAATAAACTGGCACTTCCACCAACCATGTCATAAGTAAACAATGTATTTCATGTATCCCTCTTGAGGAAGTGCATTCCAGAACACTCACATGTACTAAATATGGAGGTGGAATATTTGGAAAATGATATCTCTTATGAGGAGCATCCAATAAAGATCTTGGACAGTAGAGATAAAAATCTATGTAACAAGACTACTCACCTAGAAAAATTACTATGTTAGAACCATAAGTACAAATAGGTAACATGTCAACCTGAGGAAGTGATGAAGGATAAGTATCCTCACTTGTTTTCACCATAAAAGGTAAAAAAAACTTCGTAGAAACAATTTCATAAAGGGGGAAGAATGTAACAACCTATAATTATATCAATGGAAACTCCCTTCTTATAATTATTCCATATAGTATAAATCACATAAAATGACCAAGAAAACACAATACAATATTTATAAATGATGAATGAATGAAATAAGAGGCTAAAGAACCTACACCACTGGAAAAGTAACATGACCTATGGAAAATTAATGTGGCCATTGGGAATTGTAATTTTTCCAATAGAATAGTTACTTCATCTATGAAATTGTAAATAAAATTTACGTATCTTATAAATGATAATAGGATATTATTATATCATAGTATAGGTAAAAAAATTAAAAAAATATTAATTCAGTGTTGGAAGTTTTATATAACATAAATGTTTATTTTAAATTTTATAAGTAATATAATGATTTAAAACAAATTTTATTTTTATAAAATAGATTCATAAATTAATTTCTTTTCTTATTATTATAATATAATTTTATGGCACCTTAATTTGTTTTCTAAAATTTTTATAAAATCGTTTGTAGTTTTAAAATCAATTTTTTCGAATAAATGATGATTTAATTAAAATATTAATTTATAATATTTAGAAAATTATTTTCATAAAATTTAGTTCATTTTTTAATTCTAAATATTGAAAAGTTGTTTGGGTAAATTTTTTGTATTTTTCTAAAATAGTGGTATTTTTTGTGAATAGTAAAATACGGTAATTTGCGGTATATACACATTATAAGTTAAGTACACTATTACTTAAGTAATAGTTGATGTAAGAACCATAATATTGAAATACCATTAATTATTTAATATATTTATTTATAATATTCAAACTATATTTTGTCTATAGAAAAATAATAAACTAATGAATAAATTGATCAAAAAACACCCATCTTCGCCATTATACATACCACCCCTTAACACATATTCTTCTCACAACTACAAAGCCTTTAATATTGTCCAAATTTTTCACAAACTTTTTCCCAATACCATTCCCCAAATCCTGGATCCTATTTTCTCAACAAGATATGAAATCCAATTCCCCTAAGGAGGTTCTTAAGGAGGAAAATTAAAGAGGTAAATTCTACTTTCATTTTAATTTATTTTATTAAAATTTATTTTATTTTGCTATTCTATCCTCACCTGCCATAATCCGAGTGGCATGATAAATCCATTATCTTATATATATCATAATGTTATTATTTTAATTGAATAATCTTGCATCAAACCTCTTCTCTGCTCTCTTTTATTCCAAAAATGGAAGCATTGTCCGGGAGGTGTTGATTTATTTATTTTGGGGTGATAAGTTTTCATTTTACATTACCACCTTCAAAGATGGTCATAAAACCATCTTAATGGTTAAGATATATTGAAAATATTTATGTTATAACCTTTTTAACTTTGAGAATTAATATATAATCATAATATTAAATAATAAAACAAAACTAGTACATGAAGATTAAAAAACCTCTAAAATAATCTAAACAATTACCGTTAATGTTTATCTAATAAATCATCTTAATAAAATTTAACAAAATAATATAAATTACCATTTAAATATTGTCATGATGCTTCCCCTAGGGCCCATGTCATGACTACCCCAGGCCCTCCTCCTAGATGTCGGGGACTGGCGACTAGTGTTGAAGTCGTCAACTTACAAGTGGGAGTCATTTTTCTGAGTACCTGTACGCACACACATGCCCAACCATATCCCACACACATAAAAGAAAACATGTGACACTAAAAAAAGTCGTGTACAAGTATAACTAAAATAAGTGATCTGGAATACAAACCCAACAAAAGAATGGAAAACAGCAATGTACAAAAACAAATCTCTGATGGCTATCCATGCATAACCCCACCTAATTTTGAGAGTAATGTAGCTAGTGGAAGCCAAAGAAAAATTTCATGTCCACCTGATCCTACTGTGCCCGAATAGGTCCTAGGCCACCAAGTTCACCATCGTAGCGTCCGTCTATCCCGTATCCATGAGCACCTCTCAGTCCCTATCCACCAAAGTCTCTATAGAAACACCAATCGTCTGCACCAGACACAACACATGTGGGTGAAGATCGTGTAGGGTTTAGAAACAAAATACTCAGTAGGGACCCAAAAAAAAGGAAATACCATACTACAATCCTAAAATTAAAGCATGAAGCCCAAGACTGCTCATACCTAGTATACATTTAGGGTAGTGATAGAAGAATCATCAGTCACAACATCGAAAAACTAGGCTACTGGGGAACTCCTCCTTTATTGAGTACAATGGTCCTGCTAATTCACACATAAGTGCTTCCCACTATCCTTGGACTACATAGGTACACCTCATCACCGCATAATGTGTGCCTGCAAAGTCACATATAAATGCTTCCCACTAATATTGACCAACTAAATTAATCCTCCTCGTTGCGTACCATGATCCTACAAAGTCACACAAAAATGCTTCCCACCATGGGCCTACAAAGTCAAATAGAACTTCTTCCCACTAGGGCATAGTCGAGTCACACCAAGTTGAAAGTTAGTAGTCTCCAAGTCTCAGCCAACTGAAGGGTTCTGTATATAGTGTGCCTAAGAGAACCGCACATGAATCCATACATCATATCTTAATTTCCATTAAATCCTTTTATGGGAATTCTAAAATATCCGCCTTGTCAAGGGGGTCCCAATTCTACAAACTACTTGTCAATCGGATGCACAGTTTGAATGTTATTAACATTTTAGTAAATACGGGATAATTGCATCTAGGCCCAGTCCAACCGACCTGACCAACCCGACTAGGGTGTCCCACATACCACGGTTTAATTCGACCAACTCAAACTGGCCCAGTTTGGGTCTAGGTAGGTCCGGTCTAGCCTGGACAGTGTGCCACACCCAATGAGCCTGGCTGGACCCGGCCCAGTTTGGCCGAGGCTCAAGCCTGCTTTGTCGCCCGGCGACCCGGTCTAGTCCGGCCTGGCCCGAAGGGTGCGGTTATGGCCTGCCGACATGGGTCCGGCCTACAAGGCTGAAAAATTGGCCCGCTGAGTGGTGGGTCTAGCTCATCGGTGCTGGTCTAGGCCCACTGGCTGGGGGCGCAGTCCACCAGCCCAAAGCCCTTCCCATGTTGTGCGGGTCGTTAGTGCGCCGCTTGGCCAGGACACGGCCATCTGCAGCGTTTGGCCTCTGTTATCCCTGTGAATGTGTGGTTCCCTCATGCCTTGTTCTAGTAATATTGTCTCACCGAGCCACCTAGATGCGGGGTGTCCCTCCACATGGCGCCAGGCAGGTGTCACGTCTCCCCATTGCCGTCGTGGACAGTTGACAATAAAAACCTTCCGCCGTAGCGCACTGCCAAATGCACCACCACCTTCTCCCTCGGCTGCCGCCACTAATTCTGGTGTGTTGGAAGATGTTTGTCGGACCACCTAACACACTCTGTTGGTCTGTTCTTCACACCGCCTACACCTGCGCTCTCCGGGTAATGTCCTCTTCACCGAAAAGGTCCCAAAATCATCTTGTCAGCACTTTGAGCGTGTGGCCATAAAGAATGCACATGGTGGAGGAGCTCGGGCCTTGTTCGTGTCAGATCGTGCCCTCCACATTAGATTTTTATAAACATGAGGAGGATCTAGGATTGTGGTTCAATCAAACTAAAGACAAACTAATCCTGGATAGTAACTCCCAAAAGAATAGTCTCCCTCCCATATAAATACACGATTCTTGGATCAACCTGTTCATTGGTTGATCCACATTCATCATTTATACAATGAGTATGGGGGAAAAATAAAATTAAATAACCCCTACCTCTTTGATGTTTGTTGCCTCAATGTAACATCCTTAAGGTTTCAAGACGTCGATGTCATTGGTCGCTTCTGTTTCTGTTCTTCACGGTGTGTCGAAGATGTTTGACGTTCGTCAACATTTTTCATTCTTCGTTGGAGAGGAAGTTCATCGGAGGTTCATTAGAGAATCCCCATAGTTTAATTCATCATTCCAGCAATGCTTAAAATAAAGGAAAACATGTCGTAGTGTTTCTGTTACGCTGTGACGTCATGTCATTACATTGTTTCATTTATGAAATAGTATCTTTGTTACACTTCATTAAAGTGTCATTATGATGCATGTTAATGAGCCATTAATGAGCCTCATCAATGCACCTTGTCACTTCACCACAATGTCTCTGTCCTCCACTTAATGGACGAGAAAATAAAATAAATTAATTTTTAAAGTTATTTTATTATTTTTTGAGACGTCTGAAAATTAACTTTTCCATTCGGCCCTTGATGGTCTAAGTTAAGTCCTTTCTAGGTGAATACCGATGTTTTGAATCCAACAGTGCCCTAAAATTTTTTATCTGAGCACTGGCTCAAAATTTAGAAAAACCCGGTCACACGTTTGCTTAAGGATAGTTAAAAAAACTTCAAAATTTGGTTCTAGGTTCACTGGGCTTTGGAATCATGTGTCGTAAAAGAATTTGGTCTTAGAATAATTCCATATAATTAGAAACAATTACACATAATTTCTAAGACATTACATTCTCCCCACATTAAGAATTGATATCCCCAAAAACTAAAACTAAAACTAACAAAAAAGATAGGGGTACTGAGCACAAACTTGAGCCTCTCACTCCCATGTTCTCTCCTGGAGATTCTCGTGCTGCCACTGAAATACCACTAGAGGAATTGATCACCCACATAGGACCCATCCCTATAGATCCTCTATCTCCACTAGGAACTCTGCAAAAGCCTCTCCAACATTAATGTCCATCTCTCCCCAGTCGATGACGTGTGATCGATCTTGCATGTACCTCCTCAGCTGCGATACATGGAAAACATCATGCACCCAGTGCATCTACGGGGAGAAGATCTAGGTTGTACGCCACCTCGCCAAATCTGATCAGGATCTAAAAAGGTCTGATGAACCTCAGAGATAGCTTGCCACCCCAGTCAAATATTCATAATCCTAGTTGGGGTGAGACCCAAAGGAATACATGATCTCCCTCCTCAAACTCAAAGGGTCTCATTATCCTCTCAGCATAAGACTTCAACCTGGTCGGTCCAGTCCTCATCTGCTCCTGGATAATCTGCACCTTCTCGGTGGTAGCTCGTACCAACTCCAGACCCATAAGTTCCAACTCCCATGTGTCTTTCCGGAATAGGGGTGATCTGCAAGGCTGCATATACAAGGCCTCAAATGGTGTCATGCCAATTGTGGAGTGAGAGTTTTTGTTGTATGCAAACTCCACAACTGGTAGGTGGTCCTCCCAAATATGACCAAAATCTAGGATGTAGGAATGTATCAATTCTTCAATGGTATGTATGGTTCGCTCTATCTGACCATCCGTCTGAGGATGAAAATTTGTGCTCAAGCGCAGTTGTGTCCCGAACACCTCATATAATCCCCTCCACAACCGGGATGTAATGTGAGTGTCATGATCTAAGATGATCATCGAAGGAACCCTGTGAAACCGCACTATATTCTGGATGTAGTGGTTTCCCAAGCCCTCTACCGGTCCCTCCTCCCAGATGGGTAGGAATTGAGCTGACTTGGTGAGTCAGTCAATGATTACCCAGATAGAGTTGTGGCCCTTGGATGTGTATGGAAAACCCATCACAATGTCCATCGAGATACCATCTCATTTCCACTCTAGTACCTCGAGTGGTTGGGCCAATCTTGCTAGAACATGATGCTCATCCTTCACTTACTGACAAGTGACACATCCTGAAATTAACTCGACCACCACTTTCTTCATCCATGGCCAACAGTACTGATGTCATACATCTAGGTACATATTAGACACTCCATGATGTACCGCCAAGGGGGATGTGTGGAACTACCTCAACACATCCTCTTACAATGACATTGGCACTATGGTGGACCCTATAAAAAGGATGAAGTTCTACCCACCTATCAAAAATCTATCAAGAGCCCGTCCTAAGGATAACTAAACATGGTAGGCCTTGCATTAAACATCCACCAATTGTTCCTACTTGGATCACTGTAAGAGTGTGGGCGTAACATTCATCAACTGAGGGTAAGCTTCTCAAACATCATTCACAAAGGAGATCTGCATCACGGCCAACTTCTATGTCATCTCACTCAGTTGTTGCAAACTGGTCCCCCTGCTGAGTGTATCTGCCACCACGTTCCCCTTTCCTGGAGTATATACTATCTCAATGTCGTAGTCCTAGAGGAAATATTATGGTTGTAGTAAAATGTAAATTGTTCACTCATCAAGTAGTGTCACCACATCATCAAGGAAAAGACCCATGATACTAGCTCCAGGTCATGGATCACGTAGTTATGCTCATTTGTCCTCAACTGGCATGAGCCGTAGGCAATCAATGCTTGCTCCTACATCAGGAAACAACACACTTTAGTCTTTGATGCATCACAATAAACTACATACCCAATTACATCCTCTAATACCACTTTTTCGTGACCCATTCCCTCGGACCCATATCGTGACTACCCTAAGACAACCTCCCAAAGGACATGGGATGGAAACTAGCACCAAAGGCATCAACCTACATCTAGGAGAAATTTACCTGATTACATGTATGCATACATTTGATCATCCAAGTCCCACACACTGAAAAGGGAACAATTAACACTAAAGCAATGTTGACTAAAAGTACAACTAATATAAGTGGGACATAATACTAACCCAACAAAAAAACTGAAAACAGAAAAGTACAAAAAGGAAACTCTGATGGCCATCTATGGAAAAACCCACCTGATCGTGAGAGTAGTGTAGCTACTAGAAGCTGAAGCAGAACATTCTATCCACCTGATCCTATTGGGAACCTCCTAGTCCAAGGCCACCAAGTCCACCTTCGTAGAATTCATCGGTCTCGTCTACCTAAGCACCTTTGGGTCCCAGTCCACCAAAGTCTCTATCGAAATGTTGATCATTTGCACCAGACACAACTCATGCAAGTGAAGCCAGTGTACGAATGATTAACAAAATACTCATTAGGGACCCCCAAAAATAGGAAATACAACACAAAAATCCTCAAATTAAAGCAAGAAGCACAAGAAATCTCACACCAAGTATATATTTCATGTAGTGATAGAAGAATCATCAGTCACATCTTCAAATTCCTTAGCTGCTGGAGAACTCCTCCTCTATCAATTACAATGGGCCTACCAAGTAACATTTATGTTCTTCCCACTAACCTTAGATTTCTTGGGTACACCTCCTCATCATGTACCATGGGCCTTCAAAGCCACAAATAAGTACTTACAACGAATCTTGTCCAACTAGGGTACTCCTTTTCATCGTGTACCGTGGGACTGTAAAGTCACACGTAAGGGATTCCCCACATGGTCCTTCAATTTCACATAGAAGTGCTTCCCTTTGGGCTATAGTGTAATCACATAGAGTCAAAGGTTAGCAGTTCTCAAGCCTCATCCTATCGCAGGGTTTTGTACATTGTGCACTTGGAAGAACCGCTCCTCAAACCATTCATCATATCTTAAATTCCATAAAGCCTCCTTAAGTAATTCTAAAATATCTACTTCATCAATTGGGTCCCAACACCGCAAATAGCTTGTTATCAGACATCAGGTGTGCAATTTATTAGCATTTTTGTAAACATGGGCTAGTAACATATCGTCCTGGTCCGACACAGTTGGACCGACCTGACCAACTCATCCCAGGGGTCCCATATACCCCTGTTCAATTTGACTGACTTGACCTAACCCAGTTCGGGTTTGGGTTAATCTGGTATGACCTGGCCAGTGGGCCAGGCCCAATAAGTCATGATGGACCAGGCCTGCTTTGGCCAAGGGTCCAGCCCGCCAGGTCACCCAGTGACACTGTCTAGTCCAGCCCAACCTAAGGGGCATGGGTCTGGCCAACCAGCACAGTTCTAGCCCACCGGGTTCAGGTTCGACCCACTATAGAAAGTCCCGTATCTTGGGCTGCAGGATCAATCTTTGGTCTGTAGGTCTGATTCGCTAATGCGGGTCCGGCCCGCTGGCTAGGGGTGCGGCCAGCCAGCCCAAAGCCCAACCCACATAGTGTAGGCTGGTGGTGTGCTGCCTAGATGACCCGGATGTGGTCCGTCCCTCCACACAACACCAATTGGGTGTCGCATCTCCCAACTACCTCCCTGACAGCCCAGATGCCATTTGTCCCTCCACACGCTAGGCGGGCGTCGCGTCTCCTCGCTGCATCTCGCAAAGCCACCTGGACATCCAATATGCGGGCCATACCTCTATGCAACACTAGGTAGGTGAGGCTTCTCCCCAATACCATTGTGGCCTATTAGTTGCATCCTCATGCTACCACAGTGTGCCGATGAGAGTGTCACCACCTCCTCTCGTGCCCACTACCGCGGGCCACTGCTGTTACCACTTGCGTTCCATCAGATGTTCAGCGGACCACTGGACGCACTCTGGTGGTCCATTCTTTACGCTGCATATTCCTTCTCTCTCTGAGAAACATCTTCACCGAAAATGTACCATAATCATCTTTCCATCACTTTGACGATGCGACCACAAAGAATGCACACGACGGAGGTGATCGGGCTTTGTTCATGTCGGCTCGCGCCCTTACCGTTATATGATTTTATTCAAGGGGAGGCTCAGGGATTGTGGTTCAATCAAGCTAGAGATAAACTAATCTCTGATAATAACTCAAAAAATAAAAGTCACCCTCCTGCATAAATGCAGGATTTGTGAATCAACCTATTCATGGATTTATCTCTGTTCATCCTTCCAAGAATAAGAACGGGAAAGAACTTTAAAATTAAATAAACTCTACCTCTTTGGCATTCATTGCTACAACATTACATCCTTGAGGATTCAAGATGTCGATGTCATTCGTCGATTCCAGCTCCGTTATTCGAGGTGCATCGAAGATGTTTGTCGTTCGTCAGCATTTTTCATTCTTCATTGGAGAGGAAATTCGTCGAAGGTTCACCAGATAATCCTCGTAGTTTAATTCCTCATTCCACCAATGTTTTAACCAAAATAAAATGAAAACACATCATAATATTTCTGTTATGTTGTGTCGTCACATTGTTAAACTGTTTCATTTATGAAACAACGTTGCTATTACACATCATTAATACATCGTTATAATGCGAGTTAATGAGACATTAATGAGACTCATCAATGCACCTCATCGATGCACCACAACGTCATCGTCCACCACTCAACTAATGTGAAAATAAAATAAAATAAATTTTTATTTTTATTTTATTTTATTCCTAGAAGTCGAAAAATTAACTTTTCTATTCGGCCCTTACCAACCAAAGTTATGTCCTTTCTAGGTGAATCCCGATATTTTAAATCCACTGATGCCCTCATATATTTGGTCCAATAACTAGTTCAAAATTTATAAAACCCCACTCACACGTTTACCTAAGCATAGTTAAAAAACATCAAAAATATGTTTTGGGCTTACCGGGTCTCGGAATCACGTGCCGTTAAAGCTGGTGTTCTCCGAATAATTCCTTATAATTAAAAAAAATTACACGTAATTTCAGATACATTAAAATTTTATATAAGAAAATTAATAAATTATAATTTCAATTCTATATAAATATCCCCATTTTACACAATCTTATATACATGTATACAAGTGTGCTAACCATGAAAACTATGAAAATGAACACTCCTAAACAATGATATTAAACTCTATAACATATCATAATGGTCATAAATGAACTAAATAAAGTTATAATAAATCAAAAATATATATAATATGTTCTTTATTTATTAATTAATGAATCTAATTTCAATATGTAGGATATTAAATTGAATAAATCATTCAGAAATAAGGTAAGGGGATTCTCAAACCCAACTCTCATTATTTAGTATTACCTATTTCACTCCATTTTGAGTATGGATGTTCCTTTAATGTTACTTAAATATCATTTCATTTTCCTTCACATTGAAATTATGGCATATAAAATTTTCCTATATGTTTTTTTGAAAAAAGAAATTATTTTTCCAAAAAATAACTCTTCTTTCTAAAAAGCATATCTTTTACTTATCTTGATGTTTTTTATCTTTACTAATGATTGATGATTCTTATAACAATTATTTTATTCCATTTTTATTTTTGGAACCCAATGTTTATTCATGTAAATAATTATTTATGAAATTATCTTAAAACCTATTTCCTTTCTATGGGTTATTTTATGTCTAATATTGATATATGTTCTATGTGGAATGCATGATTATGTATATTTTATAATGTGATTGGTGAGACCATAATCAAATAGCACTCCAATCCATTGATTAATGTGATGTATCTCGTAAGATAATGTGCAATATTAATGAACATGATTCTAGATTTGTTCACAATGATGATGTTATGATTGTACACATTTTTTATGTGTGAACATGATGTTATCATCGTTCAAAACTATTTGAGGTAGTTGACCACTTAGATATGATGTTTCATTTCTATGTATTGACACATTCCATGCCTTTATCTAATGATTCCTATCATTAATATGATGACGATCCAATTTTTATGTTTAGATGATGATGAATATGATCACTTGTGTTATATTGTTTTATGTTCTTATCTATCCTCTTTTAAGGATTTTAGCTCACCCCTTTCATTAATTTATATCCTCATGTGATTTCATGTATTAAAGAGAATGTTAAGGCCACTAAGAAGCTAGATAAGAAGGAATTAAATAATATTTTTGTTTTATTATATAATAGTTATGTATTATCAAAATTTCCCCAAGAAACTAACTCGTTTGATCCTAGATTTGAAACACTACTATATTGTTTACCTTTAAAATGAAGTAATAATAATGTGATAAAAATTAGGGTCACTATATTCAACCACCATTAAAATAATTTCACACTCAAAATTTCATTACCTTGATGATAAAATTGGGGTACTTTTTTCTTATTATATCTTTAGGTTCCCACTTTTCTCCCATAAACTTATGATTCCTCTAAATAGATTTGACTGCTTTAGTAGTATTTTTTCATTATACAATATCTCAATAGTCCAATAATTTTATTAGTTATTCCTTATTTTAGATATTATGCTCCAGATGTAAAAAATCTGAGTTTTGTACATGTAATAAATTATGTATATACTTCCTTAAAAGTTATATGTGGAACACATAATGGACATAGGTGAGGTTTGGTGGAAGTGAAATGATGATAAGTTCTCATCCCCATATTAACAAGGATTTTTAAGCGGCCAACATATCAAGGGATCAACTTTCCCTTCTTCTTGAAACTTATAACCATTTTCCATGGAGATTTTCAGAGGAATAACCTATCTCCATCAAAAAAATTTGATTCTCACTGATGATTCTCACTAATTATTATCAGTAAAGATATTTAGTCATATTTTTATAGTTTTAATGTTACATTTAATGGTTTGAATATTCACTACCATTTCTTGAGAAATATCTAGTACCAAAATATTGTGCTCTCTAACATTGTCCCAATAGGTTACAGTTATTCCCCATTTCCCATAAAGATCCTCATATGGTGCTATCAGAATGCTATAATGGAAACTATTTTTATATGATAACTATACCAAGGCATGGTGGTCATACGAAATCCATTGAATTCCCTTAAATATGATCTTATTATATCTTCAAAATAAATTAATTTTTCATTCATATTGACCATCCATATAAATATAATAATTAGTGTTGAAAATCATCTTTGTATTCAGTTCCTATTTAATTCTTCAATATAAGTTAGATGTAATCCTTATATCTAGATCAAATATAATTGACACTGATACTACATTCATCCTTAGCACATCCATTCTATATATTATGGAACGTTTATTGAGTGATAAATATTATCTAATAATAATAAAATGTTATAAATTTTTAAGGAGGTAAACAACAACCCAAAACGTATTATTACCTTTAAAAGTATTGAAAATACCTATAATAAAATCCATGGAGACTTTCTACCATTTTTATATAGATATAGGTAATGGTTACATCATCCTCATAGGCTTATATCATTTTCCCTTAACTTTCTAGCACACCATGCATTGAGATATATATTCATCAATATCCTTATTAATGTTTTACCCTTAAAAATGGTTCTTTAGATCACTCTATATATTTTAATTCCATCAAGGATAAAGATTAGTAACCTATGTGCCTTATCCAACAACTCCTTCATTATTGTTTTTTATGGGACACATATTCATTTAACAAATATTACCATTCCATCATTGTCAAGGTTGAACTCTGTAATAATCATTACCTTCTTCTATATATTAATATCCTCCTTTCATTCCTCCTTTATCATCAAATGGATGTATGGTTGAGAAATTATTCGAAAGAGATAGCATTTATCACCTTTAATTACAATTTACAGTTATATAGTTTTTGAAGAAATGAGTATTGTATATCATTAAATTCTAATTATGGATATGGTAATCTGATTTTTAATACTTATAGAATCAACCACCATTTTTTCTTATCAATAAGGTAATGTTTTAAGTAGTCATATTACATGTTCAACTCTAATAATCTACTTTAGAACATGTTCAAATCCTTTTGTGAATATATATTTATGCTCTTATGATCATTATATATATCAAAAATTTCAATATAAAGTTAACACGTCCATATATTTAACTCAAATATTACCACTGTTATCACAAAATCATGAGTTGTGTATTTTTTTCCCTGATCCTTTAATTAACATGAGGCATATTCTTCTACCATTCCATTTTCCATGAGAATATATCCTAATACATTATTTGATGAATCACTATATATCACAAACATTTCTCCAATATAGGATGGTATGATTATAGCTTCACTGGCCAACCTTCCCTTCATATCCTTTAATTTTTTTCATGTTCATTTATCTAATTTAACTTGAATACCATAAAATTTAACATTGTTAATGGATTTTACAATCTTGGTAAATTTTTATCAAAGTTTCTATGTTATTAATCCAATCCAAGAAAATTATTTATCTTAGTTATAATATTTTTTATCATCTAATATTTAATTACCACTTCATTTTAAGGATCCATAAATATACCCTCTATTGTGATTACATAAACCAAGAATGACACTTTTTTATCTAGAAGTCACACATGAAATTTTTTTCATAAAGTTTATCCTTTCTAAATGTATTCAACCCAATACTCAAATAAAATTTATGATCATACTTCTTCTTAGAATATATTAGAATATCATTAGTAATGAATTCCATAAATTGAATAAGGTAATCTCTAAAGACTCTATTCAACATATCTATGAAGACAATGTGGTAATTTTTATATTTTAATGGAATGAATATAAATTAATATAATTTATATTTTTTTATGGAAGGTTGTATTTGATATATCCCATATTTTTAACATAAATTAATGATATCCAGATTAAAGGTTAATATTTGATAATTATTAAGATCTTAAAAGTTGACTGAACAAGTAGTAAATGTGAGTTAGATGACACTTGTTCTTGATGTTGATTTTATTAAGATCATGATAATTAATTAATAGATTAATTTTTACATGTTTATTCTTAAAAAATATGAATAGAATATTCCATGTTGATACACTTGGGAATATAAGACCCATATTTTTTCTCCTAGAGTTTCTTCTTCCATTCCTACAACTCAACCAAGGATATTCTATAAGGATTCATTGATATAGTAATTACACCATTTATGAGTTATATAAAAAACTCAACCACCTAATTTGGGGGAAAACCATGATACTCTTAGTGAAATTTGTTGACATATTCCAAAAAAATATTCATGTATTCAATATTGGTGGCTTACCCAATAATTTGTGTTATATATCCCTTATTTAGAGGAAACAATTCCATTATAAGAGAAGTAACTTCTATAGATGGTTTATATCCATCCTTGAATCAATATATGATCATGTATTAATTTTTAATTCCAAATGTGATTTCTCTATCCTTATATTTTATATGGGATCTATATTGAGAGATCCAATCTATACTCGAGATAATGTCAAATTAAACTAAAAGAAGAATAATAATATTTGTACAAAACAGATTCCCACAAACATCAATAGGATAAGGGTTAAAGAATTAGGATAAAATCACCGCACCATTGGGTATTTTCATCGATAATTAAATATATAGAAATTAGTGTGGTGATGTAATGATCTAAAAAAACATTTCATATATGAAAGAGTGGGTAGAACCAAAATAAATATTCCATTTAATGTTTCTGAGTGGAAGATCAGTATAATTTCACCACTTCATTTTCATGACCCAATTCTGCATATATGATTTCATAGGCTTTCCCTTTATACCGTAACTTAGGTTGATATTGACAATTTTTGGAATAATTAACCATGTCATCAATGAAATAGTTTGCATAATGCTTATACTCTTTATAATTAAATCCTTAGAGTGTGGGTTGTGTATTAGGTTGAGATTGTTTTCATCTATTTTATTGGTTGTCCTATTCATACCTAATTGCAATTCATGTGCTTGATATCCTTGTTATACACACTTGAAACTATATTTTTTTTCTTGTACCCACAATTGTGAGAATAAAAGGTGTCTCTAATTTTAAGTTACACCTTATGAGAACATCAAACAAATTATTAATAGCTACCAAATTCTTTATGCCCAATTACATTAATAGAATTGGTTTAGGCCACTAAAAATTAATATTTAGGTTCAATGATAAAAAAATCTTACCTTGAAGGACCCATGACTTTTTCTCCATATTTACAAGAATATTCATCCTCTTTTGTATTCATATCTGGGAATCATATCTCTATTTTAGTGTGAAGAGTTTGCAAAAAATACTTACTGTAAAATACCTTCTTAAACTCCTCATGTTACACGGTTTCAATTTCATCCTATTTCCTTTTATTGTTATTAATATTCTACCATTTATTGGTTTCACATTCCAAATGATAAACAACTAAAATAACTTTTTCAAGATTTGATCACTGTAAAAAAAATATCTTTTATTTTTTATTGATCCATTGATAGGTAATTACTGTATTATATTACCCACTAAATGATGGTGTTAATTTTCATATAAAGGAATCAATAAAGATTTATTCCATTATTTGGGTGTTTCAAATTTTTATATGATTCATGTTATTGGTCAATGCTTTAGAGTTGGACAAGCGTAACTATGATATTTTTCATTACAACTCCCATACCATTTTTGTTTTTGATTAGTATGATCACTACATTAAATATAAACTTTCTATTTACTCAATTCCTCTTGGTTTAATCCATTGACTAAAACAAAAAAAATAGTGTGTGTCATGAAATAATTAGAGTAATCAATGATATGATAATGAAAATCAATTCTAAAATTTCATAAATTATGAAATCTTAATTTAAACTTCTGAAATTTTGTCTTCATTCTACATAAATTTTGTCTCAACGCAGGTTGTTTTATGTTCTATCATATTATTATTCGTTTTTGAATCCCCAAAAATAACTAAACTTTACTCTGATATCAATTGAGATGACCCAAACATAACCAACAAGCATATTACATTATTTTAGAATATTATTAATTACATCTCACATTAAATAGCACCCCCAAAAATACAATCTTAGTGTATTTATATATTATATACATATAAAACTTATTTTAAAAAATATTAAACATCCCCCACATATATTTTTCACATTTTATAACCTTATAAACATTTCATAACAAGTACACTTATAAAAAACCTATGGAACATAAACATTAGAATGGGTGATCTCAAATTCTTAGTTGGGGTAAATATATGAGATATCAATCAAATATCATAAGTGAGAATGATATAGGAATATGGATTTGAGAACCTAATCAATTTTCATGGACAAAACATAAAACTATATTACCCAAGAAAGTATAGATCATAAATCACGAGTCACGCAATATGGATTTGGTGTAACATAAAACATGAGTAATATTGTTATGGAAACATGAGTCAATGATCATGTTATATGAAAGTATGACATTAGAATAAGAATTTGTCACATAAATTAACATAAAAATCATTTCTTATATTAAGGCTCACTACCAGTACCATCATCACATAGTGTATATCATCCCACATTGGATTGGGTTAACTCCCCATTCCCATGAAATTAGTTAATAGAGTCCCCTATTGAGTTAGGTTTACTCCTCATTCATTTACATGTCATATCATGAGATAAAAAACATTTCCCAATGAAATATATGTATATATAATTCTATTCCCACCCATCCTATAATGAAAACCATACATATGTGTTCTATATGAACATGAAAACATTCATAGTTTCATTATATCTTAATTTTCCCATTGGAAAAAAATGTGTTTCATAAAATACTCTTCAATACATGATCACAAGACATCAATAAAATGAATTTATATGGGTCATTATTAATATACCTATTTAAGATTAATAATCCTTAATGTATGTTGAAATAGATAAAAAAATTATAAGATTAGTAGAAAATTGTTTTCAAAAGTATGAGGAAATACTCTTTACATTTTTGATAAATTTTATTCTAAAAAATAAACAAAGGAATATAAATTACTTCATAAAAACATAAAAATTTATTGTGTAGTATTCTTAAAAAAAATATTATAGGAAAGTTCATTCATGTAGAAAATGTTAAGAAATATTCCTTTCACACTTTTGTAAATATAGTCAAAGACAATAGAAAATGAACTATTATAAAATGTTATGAATAGATAACATTAATTATTTTGTAAAGTAAAAGAAACTATAAAATGACAGTAATAAATATTTTATGAATAATGAATAATTGTTATAAAACAATATAAATAATATTTATATGGATGAGATAGATTCCTAGCCAAAAATAAGTGATGAGGCTGATTCCCTTTAAAATCATCCTTTTAGTTTGTTTATGAACTAAAGTGAAGTGAAATGGTATTAATGCATGTAAAAACATGAAAATAACCAAAGGATAATAATATATATGTGGTTTTATATAAATCATAAAAAAAATTCTCATAATGAAAATTTAATATAAATAACCTTAATTTAAAAGTGAGGTTGGAAAATTAACCCTTAGCTCAGACTTCCACTTGGTTGGATGCACTCTAAATCCATTAGTAATAAATTTATGTTTAATTTTAAAATTAGTACAAACCAAATTATTATTTATTTTAAATAATATCATTAATTTATAATTCCATTTTTCCAAAATATTAATTTCTTATAGATAAATTAATATTTATGTGTATTTTCTTCTGTTTTCCATGCATGATTTTGTATGGTGGTTTCAATCATTTTTCCATAATAATGTGTTCATAAACATTATAATGTTAATTAGTATTTAATATATGATTATTTTATATAGTTATTTAGTTCCATTTTCATTTCTTTTAACTTTTGGTGGTGTTTTCATGGAGTGCTTAAAATATAATTTTTTATAAATTTAGATTCAATAAAAATAATTGATTCTGTTAATGAAGATACTTATATATTTTTCTATAAAAAAATTTATGAAAACAAATTAAATTAATAATTTTAACATATAATTATAATTATTTAATTTTTTTATTCATTCATGACGTAAATGTTATAACATCTTTCATCTTGTTGGTAAAATCAACCAAAAAAGAACATATTAAAACGTTTGAATGAGTAAGAATATGTTATTGTATAGTAAAAAACCCATTTAACTAAAAAATAATGGTTTTTTATTAATTTTTTAAATTATATTCCAAAATATGTGGATGAATAAGACATTTAATAATGATTAATAAGAATATAACACTTACGTTGAAGACTTAAATCTCCTCTTAGAGAGCCTTTAAGAAATGTGTGATTTGGGGATTTTTATTATAATAAGAGGTTACCAAATATGAGATATAATTATGAGGGATATAATTTGGTAACATATTCAAGATAAATTCAAATTAAATGGTTTTGGTAGATTTGGGTAGAGGAGGGGTAAATTTATAGGTGGGATTTAGTGGAATTTTCACAAATACCCATTACTTAATGTATAAGTTTGACATTTAAAAATGGAAGGTATAAAATGTGAAACAATAATGAATAAGTGATTAGGGGAGGTTAATTATTCCATCATAAATAAATTTAAAGATAATGAATTTGATATTTTATGTCTTTATTCCCTTTATTTAAACCCTTTTACTTATTTTATCATTTACCATGGTGACTAAGTTTTACCATAATAACTTATTTCTATGACTAAAAATAAATTAACCTTATTACCTAATTTGAATATATATATTATAAATATGAAATATATTTTATTTCATTAAATTTATAAAAGTGATAAAAATTAATTTCAAAATCATAAATGCATAACAAAAATATAGTTTTTATAAAAATGTATTTTTGAACATAAGAATGAATTTATACTTATTCCTTACCAAATAATAATAATTTGTTGATTAGTAATTATTTTTAATATAAATATGAATAATTTATTTCTATAAAATAATTCTTCAATAGTCATCAATTTAATTCATAATAAATAAATATCTAAAATAAGCAAAAATATCTTTTAAAAAAATTCAATTTTTTTCATTAAATAAATCTAATCATATCTAACTATTTATCTTCCAATCACTAAATTTTATCAACCCATTGGTATTGGAATATTTATTTTATCACATTAGATAATTATTTAAAAATAATATATAATGAATAAAAACAAATATTTTTATAATAAAATATTATCATTACGTATTATCATTTTACTTCATTCTAGAAGTATGAATTATATTACTTTTAATTTGTAACAAATAGTTACACAACTACAATAAACCTATTGGAATAAAATATATCCGACAACCACATATCTAATGACTATATATCCAATTAATATATGTATAAAAATAATATGTTTAACAACCATATATATACACTATGAAAATAACTTCTTACTGTGATGAATTTCAGTCAAAAAAGAAAATTGTGATGAAAATTTGTAGAAAATTTTCCATCGTGAAAAATCACATCACAAATTATAGTAATTACAATGTTCTATTGAGAATAACCCATTGGTGATCGAATTTTTTAGGGAATTAAATATTCCTTTTCAAATAGTATTTTTAATAGAATATGTTATTCCATCACCAATAAATTAAACCCATTGTATTTTCAATGAAAAGTATTATTCCAACATAAATAAGTATCTATTATATATGCATAATTCCATCAGAAATAAATTTAGATAAATAAAAAATAAAAATTCACAAAAAAATAAAAACGGTAAACAATCATTAAATATAAAATTAAAACCAATATTATAAATAAATTGATAAAATGAAAAATAATATATTATCACTAAAGGTGTGGGGGTCGCCTCTATTAGATAAAGGGAACTCCAACCCTAAGCAACATGTAAGCTAACACATATACTCCATCAACTACTCATGTTAATGATGTTGCTGATGTTACTAATTTTTTTTCTACTCTTCCTACTCTCCAATCGTTTTTTGTATAGACTCATTATGAGATCTCAACCCCACCTCATACTCTATAACATTTAAATACACTAATAATGATCCCACATGTACTCTCATAAAGTTAAATGATGACATCTATTCAGAACCATAGTGACTAGATAGAGTTGATCCTAAAGCAATACTGATCAACCAACCTTTCTAAATATAAAGCATCAACACTCAAATCTATGATACCACATAAATACCTGACCTTCTGGAGCCCTTATATTAACCATATATCTCGAGATGACTCTTGAGAATTCGTGAAATCTATGTCACATATGTATACTATAATTATATAAATAGAAACTAAAAGGATAAAAAATTATATTATGTTAATCTAAAAAATGTAAAAAAAATACGAACCATAAATTGACATATTCCTTCACTAGAAAACTATCCAGTACTATAATAAGTGTACCTCTTCTTTTAAATATCAAACTCTATAACGAATGGGTCAACCAAAAAATGAATAAATTTATTATATCATTATATTATTTAATATATATATATATATAAATTGATAAATTATATTAATAATTTAATCTAATTATTACAAATTAAATCTAATTTATTAGAATATATACTAATTTATACTAATTATTAAAAATTAATATAATTTATACTATTTTAAACTAATTTATACTAATTTATACTAATTCAAACTAAATTATACTACTTTATACTAATTTATGACAATTTATTATAATTTTTATGAATTTACACCAATTAATAATAATTTATAATTAATTATTCTAATTTATACTAATTTTTAATAATTTTTGTTATATTATACTAATTTATTTTAATATATTCATTATAATAATTTTTTCACTTTAATTATTTTATATTATTATAAATTATTATTTATTATAGTTCAGTAACAATATATTTAGTCTTTTAAATAATTAATAAGGAATATTGATTAATTTATTAAAATATTTTTTAAGAAATTATATTTTTATATAAAAAAAATTTTTTAAAAAAAAAATTAGTCTATAAACATTATTTTATATTAGTTTATAGTGATATTAACCTTTTTCAAGTAAACATAAATAACCTTCTCAGGTGAGACTATTCATTTTTTTGTTTCTTTAAATTAGTTATAATAAATTATACTAATTTAAATTAATTAACCAAGAGTCGTTATTAATTTATCATTATTTATTTAAATTATTTGCAATATTTTTATTTTTCACTAATTATGACTAATATCTTTTATTATTGACTAATTTAAACAATTTATAAGAATTTATAATAATTAATGACAACTCATTTTTAATTTAATATTTACATTTATTAATTTATTTATAATTTTATTATATTTTTAAAATTATGACAAAAATTCATTACATAATTTTATTTTATCACTAACGTAGTTTTTAGTAATTCAATATAAATTATTATTTTCTTTAATATAGATTTTTAAATTATAACTTATAACAATATTATTTTTTAATAACCAAAAAATTGAAAAACAATTCCAAAATATATTAATAAAATGACATGCTTAAATACATATTTCTTTAAATTTTTGTATGGATTACTTAATTGTTTATCTTCAACCCTGAAGCATTCAAATAGATGTAAAAATTAAAAATAAGAGATTAAAAATTCAGAAATATTTAAATAGAATACTTGATTAAAAATAAAAACATTGAAGAGGAAAAGCAAAAAAATCACGTATGGAATGAAATGGGAGGGTGGGGTGTATTGTATATTTAGTTGAATTTTTTTTTATTAAATATTATTTCCTAAAAAGTCTTCTGAATAAACTATTTTTTTACTTATATTTATGACAAATTGGTTATTAGTGATGAGTATTTATGATAGATAGGCAACGTGTCACCATAAGAAGCCTCTATAAATATGTTTCTTGCCTATCAAAAAAGTATTTGTGATAAATGTTTTCCATTGAAAATTTATTCTATCGTATTATTTGTGACAAAAATAAACATTCCTTCAAAATTGAATGTTCTCTTCCATCATAAATAGTCCCTCTATGAAGGGTTATTTGTGATGAAAATTTCATTCCAGCATATATAACCATTCATCGAAAAAAAATCTCAACATAAATATATGCTTCGTCATAAATAACACATGACACGCACCAGTCATGGTTGGTGGGAAACACTAATAATTTTACCCTAAGTGTATAGTTGTACTAGTGTCCAAATTAGTTTCCCGAGAGCGGTGTTTTAACTAATTTTTCATGAGTTAAAAAAGTAAGTAAAATAGATTGAATTTAATGACAAGGAAACAAAGGTCACGGGTTGTTAAGATCATATTAGAGAATAGTGATTGGGTTTAGGCTTGGATTCTCTTCTGTAATGCTATCACGGTCCCATAAAATTGAATACATTGTCTTTATTAATTAGTTTGATGAATGGATTAACCATAATTTATCATTTTTCACCCTTTATTAATTTTGATAGAAAACTAGAATAATCAACATAATTTCCTTGGTTGTATTATTCTCCATCCAATGTTTGAAGTTCAGAGTGGGTCTCCTTTTAATCACTTTGGAAATACCAAATCTGGTATTGAGTATCCCAGGTGTCAATTTTAGTCCACTATTTATTCCCCGCATGTTTAAAAATCATGAAACACTTATCCTCTTAACCCTAGATTTCCCAATTAGTGTGATCCAAAACCAAGAAAAGGTGGAAATTTTCATAATGAAGGAAATTTAAAATACTCAGTTTTGAAATAAAAATATAATCATATCCCATTAAAATTATGAAATCAATAATTGAAACCCTTTTAAAAAATAAAAATTGATAAGAGAGATTGATAAAAACTAGGAATCAAGCATCACATATAGTCACTTCCCATTCATCCAACCATAAAATGTTATACCCCTCCATTAGAAGAGAAATAATGGTGGTAGAAGGCGAAGAATGCATAATAATAGTAAAAAAAATAAAAGTAGAAAAAACGGAGTATTTTATAGTAATAGTGTTTGTCCTCTCCCGATCCTCCTATCCTCCTTCAGTGCCGCAATATCCTTGTATTTATAGAGTGTGTAACCTACTTATCTCACTTGTTTTTATCTTCGTAAATATTGGTCAAGTGTTGAATATATATTTTTAAATATATTTATTGTTGAATCTGCTAAATTCCTTGGTGTTTCTAAATTTCAATGTTGAGATGTAATTCCTCAGTGATGGTAGATCGCATATACCATTGGAACAATGTTATATCACCTCTACCATTGTACATCCATCATTTAACATCCACCAATGCACATCCACTATTGTAGATCCACTATTTCCTCAAGGGTAGATCATATCTACCTCTGGAAGAAAGAAATATAAAACATTTCTTTCCAACATCTTTTCCTCCTTCATTTTTCCTGAGAATTGGTTGTATCCAAAGTCCCTCTTATAAAATAATCCTTTTTCATAGCCTCCTCCATGAAGGAATGCACATAAGATAAGGTGTTTTATGTTTCATATTCTTCTACATGGGTTTCATGGAATGTGCCCATAGTGGTTCCCAATAGTTGTATGGTGGATGTTCTAGTGGTTTTTTCATACTCCATCAAAACCTATGGCATTCAAAGTAGATGGAGGAAGCTCCAATGATGAGTTGGGTGTGTTCTTATTCCGAAGTGTGCTTCATTTGTGATCCATGGGTGCATAGTAGCATAAAAGGTGGGGTATCAAGTGATGGTAGTAGTGTCTACTCTTTCATCATACATGGAATTGGAAATATTCAAAATATTCTCATGGTTTTTTTCCAAGGTCTTAAAGATCATCCCTGGTACTCTTGAGTGTTAGATGTGATGATCAGCTCGACCATCAAGATTTCTAGTGGAAGAGATGGAAATCTATGGTTAGTAGTAGCGTTGGTCAGCGAGTCGAATGTGGTAGGAATAGTTGAGGGTGGAAGCTTCCATATCTACTATTGGTTTAATAGTAGATCACATCAACTATTAATGTAATGGTTGATAGAACCTATTGATAATAAAATAGAATGTCAAATCTATAATTGATAGAATGGTGCATGATTCACACAATGGAAATTTAATGGTAGTATCTCTCTTATTTTGTGACAATATTGGTCTAGAAAGGGATGTGGGGAAATAGTGAGCATGCATGGCAGTGGTGAGGAAGCACCTTTCTAGCCCCCAGCTTTCATAGTGGTGGAAGATCTCGAGTTAGAGGTCCCATGGATTTGGGTTCATCATCTATCCCTTCGACCTTAATGGTGGTCGGGGGGAGCTCTCAGTGGACCTCATGGAAGTATTTCTTCTTCAAAATATGATAATGTTCATTATATGGGGTCCCATATATGATTAGTGGTGTTCCTGAGCATCTGTAGTGGTGATCAGATCGTGCCCAATCCTTAAGGTTTTTTACTATGGTTGTTCTTTGGTAAATCTATGTGGAAGTGGATGACGAAGAAGGTAGTGAGCATTGGAGGATGAAAATGGATTTTGTTTCAGTGTGAGGGGTCATATGATTGCAGTGAAGTAGTGCGGTATATTTATGTATAAACAGTAACCCACAGAATCGTATCCCGCATCAGAAGGGAAGCCTATGGTCATGAGAATTTAAATGAAATCATTCCACATCCTTGGATAATAATCCCACAATATGGATGGGATATCGGTACACCACATGCACCAAATGGACCATGTCACACTTCTGTGGCTCGAGCAGTCTTAGGACCAACCCATGCATCTGGTCTTCCACAAGCCACACTACATTGTTATCTCATATGGGCTCACTTGAGAACTATTATTGTCTGGAAGGGCCTAATAAAGAATAACTAAGTGGTTTTCTAGCCATGGATGAGGGGTATCTTAGGTGAGCACATATTTTTTTACATGAAAAATATTATCTACAATAAATATAATTTGAAGAGAATGTTAGAATAAATAAAAAACTATAAATTATAAACATATTTATAAATTTTGAATCATTTCCACTACATATTAATAATTTACCATATTTTTCTAAATAATTTAAATACAAGGGTATTATTCACTAAATCCTTCAAAAATAATTGAATTTTGTTTAAAGGTCAGCATGAAATATGAGTGTGTCAAATACCCCCACACTTAAATTATTCGTTTCCTCAAGTATAAAATATCAACATTGGTAATCAGAGGGTACCAATGTTATCATTATTAAAATATCAATATAATTAAACAAAATGATTATCTATATTAAATCAAACATTAAAAAATCCATATAAAATATTAATTTAATTTATCTATTTTCAAATACATAATAAACTCAAGTATTTTAACTTTTTAATTTTTAGAATGGTGGATACACTTTTTTCATTCATTCTAGTTCTTCAATTTAGTATTATTAAATAGGACAAATCATGATTTACCTCACCTTTGAATCATTTCTCTCATAACTAATGATACAATTCAGGTATATTTGTGCCTATATCATGAGGACATGTTCCATATCTATAGGATTGTGAAGGAACTAAATTATATACCTTGTGATATAAAAGTCACATAAAATCATGAGTAATTTTCTATCAATGTTTGTATGACTATGAGGCTTAAGGTAGGTAGGAATTGATGTTTTAAAACTTTAATATCAAAGAGGAGGTTTCTCTCTATTATACAATGAATGATATGAAATTTAAGGGAAATGAAATTCTCCCATTCAAAATGTGAAAACTACCACTTTCCTCAAACACAATGTAAGTTCATAATCAAAGTAGGAATAATGAAATATTTCTACACCATCATAATGTTTATATATTTTTTCTTTCTTTAAACCAAAAATTTTCATCATTTTTTTTACTTTTTTTGAAATTTATTCTTATAATTAATCACACATCCCCCACCAAATCATATTTCATAAATATAATCTATCTATCAATGGTTATTTTTTATTACTCCAAGTCACAACCCATACCTATTTTTTCATTTTATTATTTTTTTCAAGAAGGTAAATCAATAACAAAATAATTAATGAATCAATAAAAATTTACCAATACGCAAGATAATAACCCCACACTATTACCTTACAATATAAATTATAATTTCCACCATATATCCCCTCATCCCCACACTTCAACTTTATGATATCATAAAATTACTAAGAGGGGGGAATAGATAAAATGGATTGAAACATGGATCATTCCTAATAAGGTAATTCATGGTTTCTATGGTTTAATAAAGGATTGATATAAAGGCTATCAAGAGGATAAGGGATTTTAAAAATATGCCACAATCATTTTAAATTTGGTTTTCTATAGTTATAACTCTGACAAGTTAAAATGATAGTTCTTGATGGTGACATATCCCAAGATCACTCAAGAAATATGATCAAGATAAAATATGAAGTAAGTGGTCAAGAAATCCTTTTGGGTCTAAGAAATATAAAATTATACAAGGAATTGTTAATAATAAAAAATAAATTCACATGAATTCTAGAAATTAAAATTATGAAAAATGATCAAGAAATTTCATTTATAGGAATTAATTAATTCCCCCAAATCATGAGTCCCCATTTTAATATCCACGCTTCACTATAATAATTCAATTATCCATTTTACTCATTTAGTTTCATTAACAATAAAATATAAAAAATAGAATCATATGATTCCTAAGAAACTCAAGTCTCCTAGAAAAGTAAAGTAGGGAAAGGATTCAATCATGGGAATGCAATTCCTAGGATAACATAGCTTCTAGAAGTTATTTATTGAAATATATTTTTAGAAACACTTATGATGTTGTAAACATTAAGAATGAAAGAATGATATTCCTATTCTCAAGTAGTTTCTCAGTTTTTTGGGCGATCTATTGACTTAAATTATAATGGTCCTACAAAAACAACTCATACCAATGTAAGAACCAAACCATTAAATCTAAAGGGATAAAGGGAATATGTGACCTTTTTATAAAATCCTAAATATTAAAATTATTAATCCTTGGGTTGCCTCCTAGAAGTGACTTTGGTAAATGTCATTACTTGGACCTAACCTCATGGGAACAAATCAGTAGATATTTTTGAGTAGACTGAGCTCCTCTACTTGTTCTTGTGGTATATTTTCATAGAAATGTTTCAACATCTTCCCATTGACAATAAATATTTCTCATTATTCTTCTTAATTAATCTGAATAAAATAAAAGGGAAATAAAATAGTAATTATAATATTTCATCACCACCTAGAATGAAGAATACCTACAATTATATATACTCTAGAATTATATAGTAGGACTTGGTCTCTAGGTTGAAAGGTTTTTTTCTGTATTAGTTTGACATGTGCCACTCTGGGTATCACTTTGAATATTCTTGAGTCTTTAAAAGGCTCTATTATGATTTTATCTAGTTATTGTAACTTGAGGTATCTTTCTTTCCCAATACTCACTAAATCCAAATTAATTTATTTTACATCCCAATATTCTTAGTAATTTATATCAACTAGCAGATAATAACTATTTCTACAAGTCAACCTATAGGGGATCATACCTATAGGTGTTTTGTATGTTTTATGGTATCCCCATAATGTGTCTTCAAGTATTTTTATCTAGTCATTATGTATTGGTTATCTATTGTCTCAAAAATACCTGTAATCTTTAAGCTAGATAGTTTAGCTTGGCTATTTTTTGAGGATGGTAAGGTGTACATGTCTTGTGGTGAACCCCCATACTTTTTAAGAACAGCCTCCATCTTCTTGGTGAAAAATGAGTCCCCTGGTCATTGATGGTGTCCCTTGGCACTCCAAACCTACAAAAGTTGTTAGACTTGAAAAAATAACATGAAAATGTGGAATCATAAGTATTGGGGGCCTTACATTATACCCATTTAGAGACATAATATATAGAAATTAAAATGTAGTATTTTCCAAAAGATATGGGAATGGGTATCGTGAAATAAATTACCCATACTTCAAGGATTTCACAAAAGATCATGGGTTTTTGAGAAATATCCTTTCTTTTCAAGATATTTCTAGAATATTTTCACTTATCACATTTTTTACACTATTTATGAGCATATTTAAATATTTTTTACCAATAAATTCTAGATACTAACACTTTTCTAATAGATCGTTCAAGTCTAAAGCGGAAACCATAAGCATATTTATGAAAAATTTCAAATACAAATTATATTTCACTTTTCATTAAGCATTTATTCATGAATTTATCATTACATATTTTACAAATAAATGATTATTCATAAATATATAATATATTTTTAACCTTATGTTTATTCTTTTGATGATTTTTAAGGTGAGAAGGTACATAAGATGTGGAAAAATAAGTTACTATATCATTATACCATGGTATTTTCCCTTCCACTATGCAGAGTTTCTCTGCAGGTATGTGATCCTTTAGTGGTTTTAGTTATAGAATTTCTTTTTCATTAGTGTTTGGAAGTCTTATTAGGTGATTTGGAACCTGATATTTATCTTCATTATTGTCCTTGATCTCTAGGTTTATCTCTTCATAGAGTAGTATTCATCTCACCAACAGTGTTTTGGAATCAGCCTTATTTATCATGTAACTAAGTGTTTCATGATCAACAAATAAAACCAATTTAGTTCCCAGTAATTAAGATCTAAATTTATCCAATGAAAATACAACAATACGGAATTATTTTTCAACATTTGTGTAATTGAGTTGTGTTACATCCAATTTTGTTGAAGCCTATATTATGACTTGTGGTCTTCCTTCAATTTTTTGGGAGACTACTACTCCAACAACTAGGTTTGATGTATCATAGAGAAACTTAAAATGCTGATCCTAATCTAGGGGTTGAATTGTTGATGTGTAATCAACTATTCATTTTTCTCATCAAATGCCTCCCTAATTTTTTTTATTAAAAATAAAGTCATTTTTTTAAAATTTTAATTTTAAAAATAGAAGAGAAATATTACTAATTTCCTTGATGAATCTTCTATAAAGTCTCACATGGATGAAATATGATCTAGTATGTTTCACATAGGTGAGATACGGTAAAGAATTGATTAATTAATCTTTTTATTTATCCATTTAAATACCTTTTATGAAATGATATTACCCTACACTATCCATTTTCTACCATAAAGTGAAACTTTTCAACATTCAAGACTTGATTTTTCTCCATGCATGTATCTTAAAATTTCTATAGTTTCCCGAAGAAATGATCGAACGAGTTTTCAAAAATTGTAAAGTCTTTAATAAGAACCTATAGAATTTCCTCCATGTGATATGATAAAATACTTACCATACATTTTTGAAGATTCCCTAGATAATTTCATAATCCTAATGGCATCATCCTATATGAAAATTTCCCAAAAGGATAGGTGAATGTTATCTTATCTTGGAATTCTAGGTAAATTGGTTTATTAAAATATCAGTAAAGACAATCAAAAAAGAAGTAATGGGTCATACCCGTTAACCTTTCCAGCATTTTATCAATGAATGTGATGAGGAAATAATGTTTTTAGGTGACTTGGTTTAGTTTTTTCTAGTAATTGCATACCCTCCAACTATTTTGGATTTTATTTAGAACTAATTGATTATTTTAATTTTTCACTATTGTCAAACTATTTTTATTTAGAACCAAAATAATGTGGTTGACCCATTATGAGTTAGAAATTGGGTACATTATGTCAACTACCAATAGTTTTTCAATATATTTTTTAAAAACATCCATAATGGTGGGGTTAACCCTTTTTGGGGTCTCCAAACAGGTATATAGTCCAATTCTTGAAAATTATAGGGGAACAATATTTTTGGTTTATTCTGGAGATATATCCAAGGCTCTACTCTATTGATTGGATGTTTCATTTCAAATTATCAATTAAAAATTTCTCCTAGTCTTAGGACCGGTGGTTAGCTGTGATTACTGGAAATTTATCTCCATCCTTAAGATAAAAATATTTTAAGTCACATGGGAGGAGTTTAAATTCTAGATTTGGGGGTTTATCCATAAGTGATATTGAAATAAAATTTCCTATTCCAAAATCTAGAATCACCTTAAAAATGGGTATCATATATGCTTATTCCAGAAAATTATCAAATAATGAAGGTGTTATATCTTCTTGAGCGTAATTTCTAGATTATTAAGTAATGATTTGTTCCTTTTTTCAATATAAATGTGATATAATAAGGCTAAATATTTTTTTAATAATAATTGACTCTTCAAAGGGATCAATACCTTCTTTTTTGAAAATTTCAAAGAGTGAATGATTGTTTTATGGGTTCCTAAACATTAAAGTACACCTTGTTCTCTCCTAGATCCATGGTAAGGGTTCCTTCCTGTACATTAATGATAAAATTTCACATCTTAGGGAATGACCATCCCAAAATAATGGGTGATTTCAATGGTTCTTTATCATTTTAATGTATAGGATTTCTCCATGTATTATTTTAATATTATATGGGAATTAATTCGAGACTAGGAACTGAGGCAGCGTGTAGTTCCGAGGCCCAGTGAGCCTGGAACAAATGTTTGAATTTAATTTAATAATTAAAAAATGCGCGCATGCGGTTTTCCTGAAAATGTGGAATAACTCTTGAACGGGTGCTCAGATCAGAAATCAGAGGGCACCATTGCGTTCAGAACAACATTTTTACCATAGTCGAGGCATAACATCAGTCGGCGTAGATCAGTAGTGAAATCTAGTTTTTGGACATAAGAGTAATAAAATATTTTATTTCTGTAGTGAGATTCTATTAAATCTTTTGCAGCAGATATCTTCTTTTTAAATAAAGGCTTGCGCAGGGTCCAAGGTTACAAACATCATAACCTTGAAACCCTTGGCGATTCTGGAGGCTCTGGAGAAAACCTCCTGGTGCGACAACAATGACGCAGTGACCAAATCTTCACCAACGAATGCTGCAGAAATCCAGGTAGGTTGTTGTTGTGATTTTTCTTCCCAGTTTTTTATTTCCATGATGAACGCGGACTAATCCACGAACAGATTAGCCCACGGATCTATTGTTCTTGTGGGAGGGTATATTTTCAGGAATCGTGGGATTTTGATTCTTGAGTTGTTTTGGTTTTTTCTCAACCTTATAATGGTGATGAACCAAGATCGACACGAACATCAATCGGGGTTCGTCCCTCTCGATTGTTGTGTTTTTCTCTCTCGATTTCAACACGTTCTTCATGCACGTTCTTCGCATTTTTGGGGAAAAATAAATTTTTGCACATTCGTTTGTTGGAGAAATGATCTGAAATAGAAGATACAACATTGGGACGACCTAACGGAGGTGTGACAACGATAGCGGCAGACAAATCGACGTGGTTCAGAAGTTCCCGTTCTTCAAGTGTTTTTGTACGGATTGATCAGGATGCATTTTCAGGGCCAATTAGAAGCCCAAAAATGATGGAATCAGATTCGTAGGGGTGGGATGCCCCCAAATCCAGAGTTTCGTGATGATCAGGCGGTTGGATCAAGATCCGGAGGATTAGCCGAGGCGCGCAGAGGAAGACGACGCTTCTAGAAATTTCCCGACTACACGCCATGTAGTATGGGCTACACAGCGTGTGTTCATCGGTGAGATTACATAATGTGTACTCTGGGAGTACATAGACACAGGCAGGGTACACGACCAAGGACACGCCATGTATACCCCTCCCCGGACAGACCCAGCCAGATACACGGGATACCCCATGTATTGGTACACGGGCAGGCAACACAGACACGGGTAGAGACCGTGTACGGGCACATGGCCAGCGTACACGGAGCGAGCCTAGGTGCTAGAACATGGTGTGTACCACTTCTATATGTTGTTTAGTTTCTTTCTGCCCAACAAGCCAAATGACACGGGCCATTTACACGGGCAGTCCCTGGGGTCAAGGAACACGGCGTGTACCTTTTCTACACGCAGTGTAGTTTTGTTTTATACAGCTTAAACGAATGACACGGTCAATTTACATGGTAAGTACCCAGGGTCAAGGAAAACAGCGTGTAACCATACTACACGCCATGTAACATTTTCTTCATGGCTTGAGCCTCTTGTCTTCTGTGACTTGGACTAGCTTCTTAGGGTTCGTACCCATGGTTTTTCCCCTGAAGGTTTTGGTATCATTTCCTATATATGGGAGTATGATCTCTTCAGTAGGTCTTCTTGAATAGAGGTGTTGGAATCCCCTCTATGAGACGTAGATCCAGATCCTCTATTCATTCATGGAACCCTGAGTAGAGTTCTTGGTATCGACGTGACCAACATTACCCAGTCGCCAATCCTCTTCTTAGTGGATTAGTTTAGACTACGTTGTTAGAATCACCTCATGTCTTTTGGTTGTGAACCTCATCTGAGCTTTATGTTCCCAAGTACATGTGGAGTGTGTTCTCCCAGAACGAGTATTTTGTATCTCTCTTTTCAGACCTAGGAGGGTGTTCTCCCGGTTGCATACTTAGTGGAATCATCCAGCTGGATCTTAGTGGCAATATCGCGATGGTCGTTTGTGTATGAGTATATCTGGTATTTCTTGTTACATGTTCTGTATACATATACTGTGTGGAGATGACTGTATCTTTTATTTTGTGGTATTTTCCCTTATTGTATTTCTTTTGTGGTTTCAGGGTGTCCTACTGGGTATTGTTATACTCACCCTCGTACAGGCTTTGCCCGCACATGTCGTGTCTTGTGCAGACGAGCGAGCCTTTAACAAGATTCTAGGTGGACCAGGGCCGGACGGTGCTGAGTGAGATCAGGCAGGCCTAGGTGTGTTCCAACGACTACAGATTGAAGTCCCAGTACCTTTCCTTATAGGTTGGACTTTGTTATAGACTTTCTTTTTGGTGGGCTTGTACTTTTGGCCCAGGGCTTAATTTCTTGTAATTTACTTTCCTATCTTACTTTGTGGTTGGGTTTTAGTGTATGCATGCATCCTTTCCATTCTTATTAGTTTATACTTTTTCCTTTGTGGGCTTGGATATATGTGTGTGTGTGTGTACAGGTTTATAGGCAATGCCTCCCTTGTTAGTAGCATGCCTACTTGGTGCTAGTCACCAACCCCTGGCCTATTGGAGGCGGGCTTGGAGAGTTGGGGCTTGGGTCCCACTGGGACGGGTCATGACAAAGTGGTATTAGACTTGGTCTGTTCTACCTTAGTTCCAAGAGTCTGTGAGTTGGTTTAGGGCAACAGTGTTAAATGTTTCGAGTTCGGCTTTCAGGCCATGGACCCCAGTGTTGGTGCGGGCGGCCGACGTATCCGTACACTAGGACTCTGATAACTTGATTTTTGACTCAGAACATGAGAACAGTAGTTTCAGGGTGAATAATGGTACATACATCATATAGGAATGGGTTGTGGTTTCCATGTCCATTTTGAGTCAGCTCTCCAGATATACTGACTGACTGAGATACATCTTGTACCTTTAATAGGATGCCTCCGCGACGCGCACCCGCTCGGATCACGTAGCTCGATCATGAGGACGACCCCCTCAGTGATGAAGCCTTGATACAGGGAACCATGATGGTGGCTGACTATTCGTCGAGGTTTACCGACCTCTCATGGTACTCGATGGATATGGTCAGAGATCAATACTTCAGAGCTCGGACTTTTGAGCGAGGCTTACACAGAGATATTCTAGATAGCATCATCGCTATGAGAATTCCTACTTATGCTGGGGTGCTCTAGTGGGCTCTGGTGTTCGAGATCTTCTTGGCAGAGCAAAGATAGCCATCATATGTCCATAGTGGGCGAGCTGGAGCAGAGACCTCGGCTGCAGGGAGACGACATCAGGGACCCAGGCGTGGGAGACGTTTTCAGAGGAGATCCCAGGACAGGGGATCTATCATCCTGGGTTCGCAGGGTGCATCCAATCAACCTCGAGAGAGGCAATTCTACTCATGTGATGGCAGGGGACATCTCGCTCAAGATTGTATGACCCGCCGTACTACTGACATGGGAGCAGTGGATGGACAACCAAGGCAAAGGCAATGCATGGAGCAGATATATCCGCGGGGTGCTGGACGTGGTTGGGGAGCTGGGAGAGCAGATGTAGGTGGTTAGCATTTTGACCCTTTTCCACCACCACCACCAGGAGGTCCCCCCCAGGCCCAAGGAGCTGGTGGACAGAGGTAGGGACAACTTCAGGCGGAAGAGGCTTATGACCCAAGTAATCCTGGAATGATTATAGGTACTATATATTTCTTTTCTACTTTGGCTACCGTATTTATAGACACAGGTGATAGTCATTCCTTTCTAGCTTCTTATCTTGTTCCAGACCTTGAGATTCTAGTTGAGCTGTTGACTCGACCCTTATGCTTAGAAACACCGACTGGAGAAGATTCAGAGATCACACACCTCTGTAGACAGTGTGACCTGACCCTTGGAGGTGAGAGTTTTAGTTGGAACCTCTTAGTGGTAGCGACAAGGCCTTATGATGTCATTCTTGGTATGGATTGGCTATCCACAGTTCATGCCCAGGTCGACTGTTTTAGGTGAAGGGTGCGGTGTGTCCGCAGTGATGAAATGAGGTTCTCTTTTTTCGGTGAAAGAGAGACTCAGGCAGTATAGGATGGACTCGTGCATAGGAGGGCACAACCGATTTCACATCAGTTGGCTAGCCTAGCCCTTGGATAAATATATGTTACAAGTTTCCAATTTCCAGCAGTAGTGGATGAATATGAGGATGCCTTTCTGGAGGATATCCCCATGCCACCTCCCCATCGGGAGATAGATTTCTGCATTTAGTTGCAACCCGGGACGACACCGATATCAGCATCAGCGTATCGGATGGCTCCTGCAGAGCTTCATGAGCTGAGGGTGCAGTTGGACGACTTGCAGAAGAAAGGCTTTGTGAGACCCAGCATTTCACCCTGGGTAGCCCTAGTGTTGTTTTCCAAGAAGGTGGACGGGAGCTTGAGGTTATGTGTGGATTACCAGCGCTTGAATCAAGTGACCGTAAAGAACCGGTATCCACTACTGAGGATCGATGACCTCTTCGACCAGTTCATAGGGGCATGATGGTTATCGAAGGTTGATCTATGATTAGGCTATCACCAGTTGCGAGTACGGGATGAGGATATACCGAAGATGACTTTTCGATGTCTCTACGGTCACTATGAGTACTTGGTGATGCCTGTAGGCATGACGAACGCCCCGGCAGTGTTCATGGAACTCATGAACCGGATCTTTCAGCCCTACCTAGACCTGTTTGTAGTGGTCTTCATTGATGATATACTTTTGTACTCTCAGTCCGAGGAGGAGCACGCAGGACACCTAAGGATGGTTCTGGACACACTCTGAGAGCACTAGTTGTATGGGAAACTATTGAAGTGTCAGTTCTGGTTATAGGAGGTCCACTTTCTGGGACACGTTATCTCAGTAGATGGTATAGCAGTGGACCCAGCCAAGGTGGAGGCAGTACTAGCATGGGAACCACCCCGGAGCATGATGGAGGAGTAGAGTTTCCTTGGGTTGGTAGGCTACTATCGGAGATTCATCCTTGATTTCTCCAGGATTGCAACACCCATGACAGATTTGACCCAAAAGGGGCAGCCTTACGTGTGGACCGAGAGATGCCAGCAGGCTTTCCAGCAGTTGAGACAGAGTTTGACGAGTGCCCCGATCCTGAGATTTCCATAGGAGGGTGTTGAGTATGTAGTGTCTGCGATGCATCAAGAACTGGGCTTGGTTGTGTCTTGATGCATAGGAAAGCAGTGATTGCCTATGGGACATTTCAGTTGAGGTCACATGAGCAGAACTACATGACCCATGATATTGAGTTGGCAGCGATAGTCTTCACATTGAAGATGTGGCAGCACTACCGGATGGGCGAGCAGTTTACCGTCTACTCTGATCACAAGAGTCTCAGATATATCTTTTCTCAGAAGGATCTGAATTTTAGAAAGAGGAGATGGATCGAGTTCTTCTAGGATTACAACTTTGAGATCGTTTATACTCCTGGGAAGGGGAACGTGGTGGAAGATACTCTTAGTAGGAAATCTAGTTCGTTGTTTCTGGACGAGGAAACAAGGCATTTATCCCCCTAATAGTTATCCTTTGTGGATGAAGATGAGGGAGTATACCTTCAGTTGATGGTTTTTATCCCTCTAATCTTACAGTAAGTCAGGGACACACAACGTGAGGATGCTAGCTGTGAGACTCTATGTGCTCAGATATCCACAGGTAATCCTCTTGATAAATATTCAGAATGTGGGGAGCACATTATTCTTTTCAGAGGACGCACGGTAGTACCAGTGTTTTTGCAGGAGGAGGTTTTGAGGGAGTTTCATACATCCCATTTGGCAGTGCATCCATGCATAACAAAGATGTATCAGGACCTCTGATGTCAGTTCTGGTGGCCAAGAATGAAGAAGGATGTGGCGGAGTTCGTCTCTCGGTACCTTACTTGTCAGCAAGTAAAGGCTGAGCACCAGGTGCCAGCAGGTTTGACTCATCCCCTTGAGGATCCAGAGTGGATGTTTTATGGTATATCCATGGACTTCGTGACAGTTCTGCCACATACGTCCAAGGGACATGATTCCATCTGGGTGATCATTGATCGAATCACCAAGTCAACCCACTTTCTAGCCATATGGGAGCAGAGCTCAGTGGAGATCTTGGGATGCCTCTATGTGTAGGAGATAGTCCGAATTCATGGAGTGCCATCCATAATTGTCTCAGATCGTGATGCTCGTTTCACATCCCAGTTATGGAAGGGATTGCATGAAGATTTTGGGACTCAGTTACGCTTGAGCACAGCGTTCCACCCCCAGACTGATGGTCAGACAGAGCGGACCTTTCAGGTCCTGGAAGATATGCTTCGAGCTTGCATACTTGACTTTGGTCATAGCTGGGAGGATCACCTACCACTGGTGGAATTCACTTATAACAACAGTTATCATTCCACTATTGGTATGGCAACATTTGAGGCTCTATATGAACAACCTTGCAGGTTTCCACTTTGCTGGAGTGACCCAGGAGAGTCAGCACTCATGGGCCCAGAGATGGTAAGAGATACTACAGGGAAGGTGTAGGTCATATTAGAGTAGATGAAGACTACACAGAGTTAGAAGAAGTCGTATGCCGACAGGAGGTGGAGGCCCTTGGAGTTCGAGGAGGGAGACCATGTGTTCCTTCATATCTCGCCTCGATGGGGATTGCGGAGATATGGCCAAGCTAGAAAGATATCTCTGACGTTCATTGGACCTTTTCAAATTCTGAGTAGAGTTGGCGAGGCGGCATATTGCTTGGCTCTACCTCCTCATAAGAACCAGGTATAGAACGTCTTCCATGTGTCACAGCTACAGAGGTACGTGCATGATCCATCGCACCTCATCGAATGGGGCGAGCTAGACATCGATGATGGAGCGACCATTGCTGAGTACCCAGTGGAGATCGAGGATCAACATGAGAAGATCCATTTTGGGTGAGCTAATCCCTTGGTGCATGTCCAGTGGCAGTACGGGGATCTTTAGGAGAGCATGCGAGAGCGGGAGGTTCAGATTCGCGTGCAGTACCCACATCGTTTTGAGTAGCCTTTGTTTTGGCTTTTTGGGGACGTAAAATCCCTAAGTTCGGTGTGGTGTAATGTCTCGTATTTCTCTATGTATTATTTTAATATTATATGGGAATTAATTTGAGACCAGGCTCTGAGGTGGCATGCAGTTCTGAGGCCCAGTGAGCCCGGAAAAAACGTTTGAATTTAATTTAATAATTAAATAACACGCACGTGCAGATTTCCTGAAAAAGTTTAATAACTCCTGAATAGGTTCTCAGATAAGAAATATGAGGGAACCATTGCGTTCAGAACAACGTTTTTACCTTAGGCGAGGCCTAACATTGGCCGACGTAGGTCGGTGGTGAAATATAGTTTTTGGACAGAAGAGTAATAAAATATTTAATAAAAATATTTTATTTCTGCAGCGATATTCTATTAAATCTTTTACAGTGGATATGTTCCTTTTAAATAAAGTCTTGTGCAGGGTCAAGGGTTACAAAACTCATAACCCTAAAACCATTGGAAGCTCTGGAGGCTCTAGAGAAAACCTCCCGACTCGGCAACGACAACGCGGCAATCAGATCTTCGCTAACGAACGCCGCAGAAATCCAGGTAGGATGTTGTTGTGATTTTTCTTCCCCGTTTTTGATTTCCAAGATGAACGCAGACTAATCCACGAACAGATTAGCCCGAGGATCGATCGTTCTTGTGGGAGGGGATATTTTTGGGAATCGTGGGATTTTGGTTCTTGATTTGTTTTGGTTTTTTCTCAACCTTCTGACAGTGACAAACCAAGATCGACACGAACATTGATTGAGGTTCGTTTCTCTCGATTGTTGTGTTTTTCTCTCCCGATTTCAACGCGTTCTTCATGAACATTCTTCGCGTTCTTGGGGAAAAATAGATCATTGCACATTCGTTTGTTGGCGCAGCGATCTGAAATAGAAGATCCAACATCAGGACGACCTAAAGGAGTTGCGACAACGATGGTGGTAGACAAATCGATGTGGTTCGGAAGCTCTCGTTCTTCGATTGTTTTCGTGCGGATTGATCGGGATGCGTTTTTAGGGCCGATCGGAAGCCTGAAACTGATGGAATCAGTTTCGTAGGGGTGGGACGACACCAAATCTAGAGTTTCGTGATGATCGGGTGGTTGGATCAAGATCCGGAGGATTAGCCAAGGCGCGTGGAAGAAGACGACGCTTCTGGAAATATCCCGACTACACGCCGTGTAGTATGGGCTACACGTCGTGTGTTCATCGGAAGGATTACATAATGTGTACTCTGGGAGTACACGGACACGGTAAGGGTACACGGCCAAGGACACGCCGTGTATACCCCTCCCCGGCCAGACCTGGCTAGATACACGGGATACCCCATGTACTGGTACACGGGCAGGTGACACGGACACAGGCATAGACTGTGTACGGTCACATGGCCAGCGTACACGGAGTGAGCCCAGGTGCTCGGACATGGCATGTACCACTTCTACACATAGTGTATTTTATTTCTCCCCGAAAAACCAAATGACATGGTCCGTTTACATGGGCAGTCCCCGGGGTCAAGGAACACGACGTGTACCTTTTCTGCACACCATGTAGTTTGGTTTTATAAGGCTTGAACGAATGACACGGTCCATTTACACGGGCAGTACCCGGGGTCAAGGAACATGATGTGTAACTATAATACACGCCGTGTAACCTTTTCTTCATGGCTTGAGCCACTTGTCTTATGTGACTTGGACTAGCTTCTTAGGGTTTTTACCCATGGGTTTTCCCCTGAAGATTTTGGTATCATTTCCAATATACCAAAGTATGATCCTTTCAGCAGGTCTTCCTGAATAGATTTGTTGGAATAACCTCTATGAGATGTAGAGCTGGATCCTCTATTCATTCCTGGAACCCTAGGCAGAGTTCTTGGTATCGATGTGACCAACTTTACCCGGGCGCTGATCCTCTGCTTAACGGATTAGCTCAGACTGAGTTGTCGGAATCACCCCATGGATTTTGGTTGTGATCCTCATCTTAGCATCATGTTCCCAAGTACTTGTGGAGTGTGTTCTCCTTAAATGAGTACTTCGTATCTCTCTCTTCAAACCTAGGAGTCTATTCTATCGTTTTCATTTTAGTGGAATCTTAGTGCTGGATTGTAGTGGCAGTATCGCGATGGTCATTTTTGTATGAGTATATCTAGATATTTCTTGTTATATGTTCTGTAGATATATACTGTGTGGAGCTAACTATATCATTACTTTGTGGTATTTTCCCTTGTTTTATTTCCTTTGTAGTTTCAGGGTGTCCTACTATGTATTGTTATACTCACCCCTGCACGGGCTTTGCCCGCACGTGTCGTATCTTATGCAGACGAGCGAGCCTTTGACGGTATTCTAGGTGGACCAGGGCCGGGCAGCGCTCATTGAGATTAGGTGGGCCGAGGTGTGTTCCTACGACTACAGATTGAAGTCCCAGTACATTTCCTTACATGTTGGACTTTGTTACAGACTTTCTTTTTAGTGGGCTTGTACTTTTGGCCCAGGTCTTACTTTCTTGTACTTTACTTTCCTGTCATAGTCTATGGTTGGGTTTTAGTGTATGCATGCATCCTTTCCATTCTTAGTAGTTTTTACTTTTTTCTTTGTGGGCTTGGAGATGTGTGTGCGTGTGTACAGGTTTATAGGAAATGCCTCCCATGTTAGTAGCATGCCTACTTGGTGCTTGTCACCAGCCCCTGGCCTATTGGAGGCGTGCTTGGGGAGTTACGGCTCGGGCCCCACTGGGATGGGTCGTGACAATCATCCTCCATGGTTAGTGTATCAAAATATTCGTGGAAATAAATTCCTCCTACTCCCACAAGCACATATTCAAAAAAGCCTACTAGAAAAATAGGGGATAAAATTTCCATTAGGAAAACCATTATTTTCATATTCATATTACGTATTTTCAATGATGAAAATATAGAGTTGTACATGACATTAATGTAATAACCAAGATCATACAACTCTTCAAAACTTTTAAAAGAACCGATGGTGAAAGGAATATAGAATTCTCTTAGATCATGATGTTTTTGGTAATTGTGGAGTGATCATGGATTAAACACTTATTATATTGATATTTATCTTTTTCTAATCAATCCCCCTTATTTTGTTACAAATTTTTTGACTAATTTAGCATGTTTGGGAATATTCTGGATGGAATTGGTGCGAGATATGTTAATTTTAACCTTTTAAAATTTATCTTAGATCCCTCTTTGAAGTTTCTCCTCATAAAACTTTTTTGATTCCATAAAAATAGAAGGGAAGGGAAGGGGAATGTTTTTATACAACCGATACTATATTTCTAAAGGATGTTCTGGCATTTCCTTTCAAAATCTTGTCATGGGTCGTTCTTCTTCCAAAATATATCCTGAAATTATATAATTTTCAAACTCACCTTATTCTGGTTCATCTTGATCTTACATGGGCTATTGTGGGTATACCTCCTTTCCACTCATTATTATGTTCATGATTACACATTCCTTTCGGATGTTGATTTAATGATTTGGGTATTTTACTGGGTTTATGTACAGCGTAATCAAGAGATTATCAAATTTATTTGATAAATTATTAACTATATTTTTCATCCCTCCATCTTTGTTACATGGATTTGTTCGATTGGTGGTTCACTAGATGAGGGTTTTCCATAGAATTTTTGTTGAAAATGAGGAGTTTTATAGGTTTGTTATTTGTATTTATGTTTATATGCCTTTTGGAATGGGGGTGGATTCTATAATTTTAGTTGGAAAGTGGGTAAAGCATAACTTTATTGACCCTTAAAACCTTGTTGGGATTTCCATTCTCTTCATGGTTGGTTTTTTTGTAACTATATTTTATGGAATATGGATTCACAACATTATGTACCCTGTACCTCATAATAATGATCAGTGAAATAATGGGGTGATTAACATAAAACACATACATAAGGTGGGGTATATTTTTCATTCACTTGTTTCAGAACCATATTATAGAGACCCTTGCTTTTGAAACATTAACATTACATAACTTTTGCAGAATACACAAAAAATTACACAAACTAACGCATGAATACCATAAAACTATAGTGACATTAGAGACTTGGGAACATAAACACATGTACATATGTGAGCTACATCATCTCCCATAGGGTTCTTCTTGACTTTCACCCTTCTTAGACATATCAAATAGAGTACATATCATAATAACCTGGGGAAAGAAAAACATAAAAGGGGTGGGATCAAATGCTTAGTAAGGGTAAACAAAGGAGACATGTATGAATAAACATGGGAATAAGGGTATGAGAATGTGATCATGAAAATAGAATACCATTCTTTACATATAAAATATCATAATAGAGATCAAGGAATAATGATTGGTAGTTCATAAGACATGAATCTTAATTAAATAATGAGCATAATCCATGAAATAATAATGCAGTAATAAATAATGGAAGTGTGGAAAACACATAAACATATAATTATTTCCACAGTATCCAAGTAATTACCACCAATACCATCATAGTAGTATGGGATCAGTCCCCATATGAACACAGTTTTCATGGTTCACTCCCATGGCCATCATAGTAGCACGAGTTTACTCCTCATAACATCTTAGTAGTCAGGGATCACTCCCACGGGCATCATAGTAGTGAAGGTTTACTTCCAAAGACCATATTATTTTATCTCATGAGATATAATTCCTTACCCAATACATTAGCAGGAGATATAGGTCTCACCCATCACATAATGAAATCATACATACATGTGCCACAACTTCATAAGTAAAAAAAATCACAACACTTCAAATGAAAGAGGTATTATAAACATGTAAACATAACATAACCTATAAAAAGAGACAATTTTCATAATCATTTTAATCATAAACATAACCCATGAAAAGAAATGGGTTTAAAAAGCATATAACCTGTGAAACAGAAATAGGTTTCATAACATCATTCCATAAAAACATAATCCATTTAGAGAAAAATATTAATTTAAGCAATGAATAATTTTCCTATTAAGGTATGGTTAACACCAATAGATTTTATCACAGATGTTAACTAATTTTAATGATCTTTTAGAAAACTTTTTTAGGGAAAATATCCTTTCTTCCTTAAAAAATTATTTTTATTACCTAAACCTATTGAAAACATGTTTCTTTGAAAAATGATTTGAAAAATTATACATGAAGCCTTTAATAATATAAAACATTTTTAAAAATAATTTTTCTGTGAAAATGATCTTCATGGATCATTTGAAAACATTTTTTAAAATATTTTGAAAAGGTGGTTTTTTTAATACAAAATATTTTCAACCGAATAAAGAGATGGTCAGAGTTTACTAAAAACATTATCCTAAGTACCAAAGAGTGGAAAAATGGTACTAAAAATGATTCTTTATTTAATAATACAGGATAAGTAAATTCATGAATATTCTTGAGACATGTATCATTAGATTTCATCAAATGAAGCATAAACATAAACAATCCTAAGAAACCATGAGATTGTCTCAATAAACTCTTATGACTAGGTAACTTGGGATCACACCCTTCATGTAATAAATGAAATTAAATGAATCATAAATATATATGTAAAATAATTATATTAATGATATAACATTTAAAATGAAATTATATATACCTTGGAAAATATTTTATGTTCATAACAAAAACACGAGTCTCAATAAAGGAAAATTGAGAAAAAATTGTTTTACAGATTTGGTAACTTTTGAAGCATAAACACAATTAAATAAGTATAATAAAATGGTCTTTTGAATACCCATAAAATTGTATACAAGATATATATAATAAAATCTTGTGCAGTATATACACCATAAAAAAGGAAAGAGTGGTGAACATAGCTTGTATCTCACAAAAAATAAATGTGTGATGAAATCCCCTTACCCTGTGTCTTGACTCTCCCCGTACTCATAAAATATTCTTGTATAATAAATATAAATTTATTATAAATATTCTACATAATCATATTATTATACATAATACCACATATTTTTTTCTTATGACCTTATATTACATGCTTGTTAATGATCCTATGTTAAGGTTTCACTTCGGGTAATATTTTCTTTGTTCTTCGCATGTGTATTAAATTGTTATATAATTGGTCCTAATACTTATATCATGGTACCATAATATAGAGAATGATATAAATATCAGTTATATATTGTATATGTAAATTTTATTAACTTATAGAATAAAGTTGTATGAAATGGAATATACTGTTCATAGAGATGGTAAGCCATTTGAACGCATGATTGTTGTTTCGGTCTTTAATATCATATTTAAAGAAAGTAAGTGAATTAAATATGTATATATATGTATGATTTTATATGTATCATTATTATAGTTTCATTAATATATCAAATAATTTCATTATACCCATCTTTAATACATTCCATGTGGTGTTTGATTTAATCACCTCGCTTTGAGGGGCCGGAAGTCCACACTTCCTTAAATGAGATTATCAAATTAACACTAAAATGAAAGTAAAGATATATATGTTGTAAAAGGAATAAAAAATCATAATTATAAAATAAATAAAATATATGAAATATATAAATAGAGTTTTTACTAAAATTTCCACCATGATTTTTGGGTAATGAAAAATGAACTATCATTGTTTCGTGATGCAGTAATTCACCATACACAGAAACAATATGTTAAATATCCATTAGATGGAGGTTTGTATAAGTTTAGGTCAAAAAGATAGCATAAAAAATACTATAATATTTAGGATACTATTTTTTTTACACAAAAATGTAAAAAATAGTGGAGGAGTGGAGAAGGAAAATAAAGGAATGGAGCTTAAGATAAGACATTACCTCTTAATCAGGTAACTTATTTTTGTTTATGCCAAAAGGAACCCATGAGAAGCTTTCTAAATAAGGTAGGATTCAAGGTTGAAGGGAAAATTATTATAAGGCTACTTGGGAAGAGCTTGAATAAACTTAAAAGGTTTTATAGGCATGAGTAATGGATTGATGTGGTGTCCTTTTATAGTGGATGTGGAGTGGCACTCTTGTAAATATTTGAAGAGAGAATTCCACCCATATTTTTCAGGTTTCAAGTGGATATAATAATAAAACAAGATCAATAACATTGATGATAGGGTCTAAATATATATATATCCAATCGATTTTGGACAAGTTTCTATGTCATTTTGGGTCTTAAATTTAACGTTTAGAACTCTATTAGCCTAATTTTACTCTTAACCGATGTAATTAATTTTAATCAATTTCACTGATATTTTATGTCAAAAACAATGTTTAATATATTAGACATTATAAATTATGGTGAATCCAAATATGGAATCCATTGTTTCAAATTCCAATAATATAAATGGAAAAATTAATTTAAAATTAATCCCATTGTCGAAATGACAATGCGGGTTTTTAAAGTAAAATAGATCGAAAGTATGCTTAGTCTTTATATCCAATATTAATGTGGAAATGGTTCTAATTACTAAAATTATATTAATTGATAAAAATATTATCTAATTAAACTTTAAAATAAAATAAAAAAATATATTAACCATATAAAGAAATTAAATTAAAAAGTAGTTTTGAATTAAAAATTGATATTTTCCACTATTCATCCAAAAATGATGTTTCTCAGAAAAATCCCAAAATTTCACCCTAAGATAATTTTTACATTTTAAATTCAAAATTAAATTTATTTCTATAAAATTAAATTTTGAAATGTTTCTAAAATTAATTTTTTTATTATAAGTGGTTCATTCGAGAAAATGATGTTTTTAAACATAAAAATGACTTCACCAAAAATCAAATCTTTATTTATTTATATGTTTTATTTATATAAAAAACTTTTAGATAATATTTGAAATGTAGTTCTCACTATTAATGAGACTAATTTTAACATATAGGTTATGATTATATTCTTTAAACAATAAAATGATGTTTTGTAGAAACAAAGTGTTGTGTGTATCGTACGCCAACTCAGTGTTGTGTCTATCGTATGCCAACTTAGTGTTGTGTCTATCGTATGCCAAATTAGTGTTGCGTGTAACATAAGATAAGTCATTGTTTTTTGTGACATGTTGGTTTAGTGTGAAAGGAATATTTGACTTAGTGCTTTGTGAGATAAAATTTTTAATATATTTGAAAAAAATAGGTCCATGAAATCTCAGGGTGTTACATTCTACCCCCCCCCCCCCTTAAAAAACATTTCCCTCAAAATTCATCACTTGGGTAAAAAAATTAGGATAATTATAATTCATGATATTCTCAAGTTCCCATGTAGATTCATATAACTGGTGATTTATCCACAAAACCTTGACCAGGTGAGTGGTCTTGCTTCATAGAACTTTTTTTGATCGGTCCAAAATTTGAACAAGTTTCTCTTCATAAGAAATATCTTGCTCTAGCGGTATAAACTATGAGTTCAGTACATGTGAAGGTTCATGTATTTACTTACTCAAGAGTGATACATGGAACACATTATGGAATTGAGATAGATTTTGAGGAAGTTCCAAGTGATAGGATACCATCCTGATACAATCAAAAATTTAAAAGTGGACAATATACCTAGGGATTAATTTATCTTTCTTCTTGAATCTCATAACTTTTTTCTAGGGTGAGGTTCCTAGAAACAACTCTTCACCAACATCAAATTATAGATCATGATTATGCTTATCAAAAACTTTTCTAATGACTTTGATCCGCCTTGATATTCTGTGGAAGGGTTCTAACCTTCTCAAACATTTCTTTAGTGATATCAAGTCCTAATAGATTTCTTTCTCAAACCTCATCCCAACACATTGGACCTCTACATTTCTTCTCATAGAGGGCTTCATAAGGTTCCATCTGAACACTTGATTGAAATAAATTATTATAACAAATCTAAACTAGAGGAAGGTATTGATCCCAACCACCTTCTAAATCCTAAGAACAGGATCTCCACATATACTCTAGGGTTTGAATTGTTCTTTTAGAATATCTATCCAGTTGAGGAGGATAATTAGTGATGAAACTCAATTTTGTATCAAGTTATTTCAAAAGACTTCTCCAAAACTTTTAGGTAAACCTCATATCTGGATCTAATACAATATAATGTGGTAATCCATATAACCTTACCACTTACTTAATGTCTATTCTAGAAATCTAATCAAGAGATAAATCTTCTCTGATAGTAATGAAGTGTGATTACTTACTAAGCTGATCAACTACCCCCTATATAGCATTAAAAACTTTAGAGGTTTTGGGTTTTCCAAGAAGAAAATACATAGTGAAGTTATCCCATTTCCATTCTAGTTTGGGTAATGGATTCAAATTCCCTTTAGACTTGTTTCTTTAATACTTTACTTGTTGGCATTATAAACATAAAGATACAAACTCCACGATATCTCTCTTTATTCCATCCCGCCAGAAGCATTCTCTTACATCCCTATAAATCTTCTTACATCTAGGATGAATAGATTTTATAGAACAATGATATTATTATATCATATCCTTCTTCAAACATAGCATGGAAGAAACACATACATGTTTCCTAAACCATATCATTCCATCCTAATCTTGGTTAAACTCACGAACATTTTTAACCTTCTTTTGTAGTTCTTCATCTTCCATATGTGCCTCCTTTATATTCACATAGATAGAGGGTTGAAAAAACATTTGAGAAAGATAATATTTTTCCCCTTCCTATAGGATTTCTAGATCTATCATTTTTAAATCTTGAAATATTGGATATTTTGTGATCCTCATCATAGATAAGCTAGCATGATCTTTTCTACTCAAAGAATTTTCCACCTTGTTTACTTTCCCTGGGTGGTAATTTATTGAGAAATCATGATCCTTTATCAACTATATCCATCTTCTCTAGAAAATGTTAAACTCATTTAGTGTGAATATATATTTCATCCTTTTATGATCGTTATATATATCTAACTTTCCCCCATAATGATATGGCCTCCATATCTTTAATGAAAAAATTACCACTGGTAACTCCAAATCATGAGTTGGGTAATTTTTCTCATTAATCTTCAACTGTTAGGGGTAATAGGATATAACCAAGTTATTTTTCATAATAACTTTGATCAATACCTTCTTGGATGCATCATTATAAATTACAAACCCTTCTCCACTATAGGGTAATGTAAGAACAGGTGCACTGACCAGCCTTCTTTTCATTTTCTTGAAATTTTCCTCACATTCATCTGTCAAGATAAACTTAACACCCTTTATGAGTTAACTTGGTTAGAAAATTATATATTCTTGAGAAATTCTACACAATCCATCGATAATATCTAGCTAAAATAGGGAATCTATGGATCTCAGTCACTGTGTTTGGTCTCGACCATCTTTCAATAACCTCTTTCTTTTATGGATATACTGTTATAACATCTTTTGGTATCATGTGACCCAAAAATGAAACCTTTATGATCCAAAATTCACAATTTTTAATTTTTTTATATAACTTATCCTTCCTTAGGGTCTTCAACACAAATTATCAAGTGATCTCCATGCTCTTGCATTATCTTTTAATATATAATAATATCATCTATAAAGACTAACATTTATTGTTCGAGGTTATCCTTTAACACTATATTCATTAAATACATGAAGATAGTAGTCTCTTTAGTAAAACCAAAATGCATCACTATATATTCGTAGTGACTATACCTTGTTCAGAATATCATCTTGGGTATATCCTCTCTCTTGACCCTCAATTGATGATATCTATAACAAAGTTCAGTCTTGGAAAGGTATTGTGCTCCACATAATTGATCAAATAAGACATCAATACGAGGAATAAGATACTCTTTCTTGATTATGATCTTGTCAAACTCATGATAATCAATGTAGAGTTGCATTGATCCAAATTTATTTTTCAAAAAATGAACTAGTGCACCCTAAGGTGACACACTTGGCTGAATGAATCCCTTATCAAGGATTTTTTGGATTTTCTTCTTTAATTCTTGAAACTCAATCTAGTCCATTCTATAAGGATTCATTGAAATTGGTGTGAAACTAGGTATAAGTTCTATAATGAACTCAAATTAAAATTTTGGTGTAGGACTATGAAACTCTTCCAAAAATACATCCACAAAATCCTAAACAATAGGAATATCATTGATATCAATATTCTCCCCAACCATTTGAGATAAAAAAAAATTTGAATTGGAATTAATACCCATACACTGGATGTAATCTCAAGAGGAATTTCATACTTATCATCACATTGATATATGATCATAGGAGGGTTTAAAATACCCAATGTAACTTCCCTTACTTGATAATTGATATAAGATATATGTAGATAAATTCAATCCATGTCTAGGATGAAATCTAATTCTACCAAAGGAAGAATGAAAAGATTTTCTGGAGTCACATTTGCACAATCTTCATTCAGAGAGGAATCATAGAGATGAGATGAAATCATCATACCATTAAGGGTTTTCACTAATAATTAGACCAATAATTTTTTTGGAGGAATATTAACACTCCTATAAAATTATTTAGATATGAAATAGTGGGGAAATCTAGAATAAAATATGAAATTAGCAGTTCTAGAGTGGATAGTAATTACACATTTAATTACATTGTTATCGCAACCCTCATCAAATATAGAGATTGCTAGAGATTTCCCCTTGTCCCTCGACTTAAGAGGTTGCTGATGTCTATCATCATCACCAACCCTTAGGTTTGGTCAGTAGTTAGCATAATTACCATTATTCTTACACTTGTAGCATAGAATCATTAAAGGTTCATTCTATGTTGCATTTTCCTCATTATCATTTTGAGCCAACTTCTTCCCATCACCATGGAAATCAATTTTCTAATGTCCTTCCTTTTCATAATTAAAACATTTATTATACCCCTTAAGAAAATTTCCTCTAGTATTATCCCCACACTTAGAGTATAATGTAAATTTCATCTTCTTTTCTCAATAGTTTTTAGATTTTCAATTAAACTACATTTTTCTCCTCTTATTAAAGCCATGATATCGATACATGACTCCTACCTCCATTTCGACCTTGATTGCACAATAAAAAATCTCTTCTTATTCAATAAAGTCATTTATTTCCAATACCCTTCTGAGAATTGTCTTTAATACACCAAATAACCTATCATCTTTACTTTTTGGTTGGCTAATAATTCCTGAAGCGTACCTTGAAAGTCGCATGAAATTAGCCTCATAGTTACCAACAAATTCATCATCGATTTTCTTCAACATGAGGAACTATTTATCCATATTGGTACAATAAATCAGAGGAATGAACATATTGAAAAATAAGTTCTTGATATCCTCCTAGGCCATGTATTAGATCTCATCATGTTGCCTCATATTATTTATTAGAGTACGCCACTAATCTATTTCACCTTCTAATCGATAAAAATCCTTAATGACTTTCTCATGCTCCAAACATTGAAGAACGGAGAATATCTTTTTAGTGGTACTAATCCATTTTTCATCAGTAAGCGGATCATAAGACCCTATGAAATAATTTTATCATTACCTCGTGAAAGACTCAACAGAATTTTGTTCCCTCCTTTTCTCATTTAGAAGTCCACCATGATTCATAGCTTGATAAATTTGTGTGATCATAGTAATGAGGTTTTTCATTCCAATTCCAATATCATCCGGTTTTTTAGGATGAAATTCATTGCATTTTTCATCTAAATCACCATTAATTCAGTTCTATTGGGTTCCATCCATTGACTAAAACCAAAATCTTAGAGTAAAGAATATTTATCATAATGAGGAACCACATAATAATGAAAAAACACTTTTTGTATTTCAAACTTATGACACCTTCTTTAATCTATGAATCCATAGTTTTATAATATGTTATATATATCCAAATTATATTTAAATCCATCATAATGGTCCATGAAGTGTTTGTGAATTCCAAAAGAATATCCCCTCGGAGTGTCAAACCAGATGTCCAGCAAGGCCAGTTTTTGTGTTCCATATTACCCTGAGTCAAGACTCAAACATATTTTTGGACTTGTTACCCCTAGTTACATATAATCTAGAACCATTTCCACTTGTAGTATCTAAAAATATATGTATTTCTAGAAAACTAATCACTCTATCCTTCACCAAAATTCCATGACATTTTCCAATATATTGACTCATCCCAATACTTATCCTTAGACATGACCTTAGGGTTCTCACCAAGGTTTTATCATCCTAGTTTTCAAAGGTTGACTAACATTTTCCTATGACACCAACTATAGAAACCCAAGCTTTTGAAAAATTAACATTACAAAACTTTTGCAGAATACAAAAAAATACACAAACATTCACATGAAGACTATACTAGTATAGTGCCTTTGGAAACATGGTAATATAAATAGTGGTACATATGTGAGATAAATCATCTCCCACAAGGTTATTCTAGACTAGAACACTTATAGTAAGTATCAAACATAGTAAATATCATCATTACATGGCGGAAATTAAACATAAAAGGGGTGATCTTAGTTGCTTAGTAAGGGTTAACAAGGGAGACATGTAAACATAAACATAAGCATAAGGGTATGAGAATATGATCTTGAAAATAGAATATCATACCCTGCATATCAAATATCATAATAGAGATAATGGTATAAATATTGGAAGTTCATAAGTCATGAATCATAATTAAATAAAGGGCATAATACCTTAAATAATAACACAAGAATAAAACATAGAAGTGTGGAAAACAGATAAGCATATAATGATTTCCATAGTAGGCAAGGCATCATATCCAACACTATCTTCATAGTATGATTTCACTCCCCAAACCATCATATTTGTAATGGATAAATCCCATGGAAATAATAGTACCATGAGTTAACTCCTCAAACCATCTTAGTAGTCGTGGTTCAATCCCATGGAAATCATTGTAGTCAAGGTTTACACACAAGACCATCTTAGTTTATCTAATGAGAAATAAATCTTTACTCAATTTATTAGAGGCGGATATAGGTACCACCCATCACATAATTAAATCATACATACATGTACCACAAGATCATAAATAAACATATCATAACCCATTAAATGAAATATATATCATAAAACTGTAATAATATCATAAAATTTGTAAAGATATGGGTCCAATAATCATTTCCCCATAAACAAAACCCGTGAAAAGAATCAGGATTCAAATAATTATAAAACATGAAAGAGAAACAGGTTTCATAAAATCATTCCATCAAAACATAATCCATTGAGATAATTAATATGAATGGAAACATTGAATAATTTCCTCATAAAGGCATTAGTAACACCAATGGATTTTATCCCATATGATAAAAAATTTTGAAAGATATTTAGAAATATTTCTTGAGGAAAATATCAAATCTTCTATGAAATTTTTTTATTATATGAAACTTTTTAGAAACCATTTTTTTGAAAGAATATTTGAAAACATATAAATGAATCTTTAAAAAAATTAAAAATAATATAAAAATATTTGAACTTGAAAATTATCTTCCAGGATATTTTGAAAAAAAATTGAAAACATTATTTTTTCAATACAATATATTTCCAACTAAAGAGAGAGATGATCATATTTTACTAAAAACATTATCCTAAGTACAAAATAGTGTAAAAATGGTACAAAAAATGAGGATATCTTGAATAAATAAATAAAAAAAAACTCATTAATATTTTTTATATATGGATCAGAGTATTTCATCAAAGGAATGATAAACATAAACAATCCTGAAAATTATGAGATTGTCTCAATAAACTCTTATGACTTCGTAACTTGGGATCATAACCTCCACGTAATGAAGGAAATTACATGAAGATTAAAAATATATTTTAAATAATATATTAATTGTATTACATGTAAAAATAAAGTATATACACCTCAGAAAAGAGTTTAGGTCCCTAAAAACATGATTCTCAAAGAAGGAAAATTGAGACGAAACTGGTTTACCGATGTAGTAACTTTTGAAACCAGAACCCCATGAAAGAAGGATCCTAAAATGGGAATTTTAATAACCATAAATTTAATTAATATATAAATATAATACAATAATGATATTATATATACCACACCAAAGTAATGAGTGGTGAACATATCTTGTATCTCATAGAAATTAAAAGTGAGATGAAATCCTCTTACATTGTGCCTTGACTCTCTCCGTACTCATACAAGATTATTAAATTATAATTATAATTTTATTATAAATATTTTATAGAAGAATAATATTATACATAATACCATATATTTTTTTATTATGACCTTATATTACCTCTTTGTTAATGATCCTATGTTAAGGTTTCACTTCAGGTAATATTCATGTTGTTCTTCGCATGAGTCTTAATTTGTTATATCATTGGTCCTTATACTTATATCAGGATTAAAAAATGTAGAACATGATATAAATATCAGGTATATATATTATATGTATATTATAATAATTTATAGCATAAAGATGTATGAAATGGATTGCATTGTTCATGGAGTGGGTAAGTCATTCGTATGCATGAACGTTGTTTCTGTCTTTATTGGCGTATTGAAAGAAAGTATGTATATGACATATATATATAAATACATATATATAAATATATATTTATCATTATTCATGTACAATTATTGTATCATATAATTTTACTATACCCATTTTTAATGCATTCCATGTGCTGTGTGAACGAATCACATCGCTTTGAGGGGGTGGTTGTCCACAATTCCTCAAACGAGATTAACGAATTAACACAAAATGAAAAGTAAATAGATGTTTGTTTTAATAGAAACAAATAATATAAAAGACATAATATATACAATATATGACATATATAAACATATATTTCATCATAATGTCCACCATGATTGGTGGTAAATGAAAAATGAAAAGTCATCATTTCGTGATGTAGTAATTTTCCAAATATGGAAACAATATGTTCATTATCCATTAGATGGAGGTGTGTGTAAGTGTAGGTCAATATATTAGATTAAAAAAAATCCTATTATGTGTTTGATACTGTTTTTTTTACACAATAATTTAAAAATGATTGTAGTGGTTAGAGAAGGAAAATAAAGGAAATGATATTGAGAGAAGATATTACCTCTTAATAGGGTAACTCCTTTCAGTTTATCCCAAAAGGATCCATTGAGAAGATTTCTGACCAATGGGATGATTCAAGGTCTAAGGGGGGAATATTGGGATAATAATTGGATAAATAATGGAAGAACTTAAAAGGTTTGAGATGTGTGAGCAATGGGTAAAGGCGGGTTACTTTTATAGTAGAGGTGGAGTGGCACTATTGTAACTATTTGAAGAGAGAATTTCACACATGTTTTTCATATTGCAGGTGGATCCAATAATAGAAGAAGATTGAACCAATTGATATTAAGATAAGAATATGGACATACAATGGGTGTTGTACAAGTTTTTAGGTCATTTTGGGTCTTAAATTTATGTTTTAGTACTTTATTAGCCTAATTTTTATCTTAACCGGTTTGATTAATTTTAGTCACTTTCACAAATATTTTTGGTAAAAAACAAAGTTGAACATATTATAAATTATAAATTATGATTAATCCAAATATGGAATCTATTTCTAAAAATTATAATAAAATAAGTGATAGAAATTAATTTAAAATTAAACTCCTCATCGAAACGATGTTGCGAGTTTTTAAGGTAAAAATGATCAAATGTTTGCTTAGCCTTTATATCAAATTTAAATGTGGAAATAGTTCCAATTACCAACATTGAATTAATTGAAAAAATAATATATAATTAAAATTTGAAGTAAAATTAAAATATATTTTATCCTTATAAATAAATTTAATTAAAAATAAATTTTGAATTAAAAACCGGTATTTTTCACTATTCATCCAAAAATGAAGATTCTTAGAAAAAATCGATTTTTAAATGGTTAGGTTATGATTATCTTATTTAAACAATAAAATGAAGTCTTTTAGAAACATAGTTTTATGTTTATCGTATGATAACTCAATGTTTCGTGTATCGTAAGCCAAATTAGTGTTGCATGTAATGTATGAAAAATTAGTGTTTCATGTGACATGTTGGTTTAGTGTGAAAGGAATCTATTACTTAGTTCATTTACAGACGAAAATTTTAATTGATTTTAAAAAACAGGTCCATAAAATCTCTGGGTGTTATACATTTGTCATACTCAGTTTGTTAATTATTCTTTATAGTTTCAATTATGGTTGAGGAGTCAAAATCATTTACCTCATATATTTCTCTTGTTATTACACATCTTATTAAATACTATTTTGAATTTTGTGTAATCTTTTCAAATAGGATCCTTTCTTCCCTGGGTGACTTATCAATCAAATATCCTTTTAATGATTCATATAAGAGGTTTTTCTCATTTTCCATCTTTCCTTTTTAGATGAAGATTAGGAAGTTATAATATTCCATAGTTTGATGAGGTCATCATGCAAAAAGATTTTTTAATCTCTCCCAATATTCATAGAGTGTTTCTCCCGAATCTTTTCTAATGGTGTAAATATCCTTCTATATTGTGATACCCTAAGAGTCTGGGAATAATATTTTATGAAACTTATTTGCAGATCATCCCAGCCATGGATCTCTCTAATTTGTAGGCTATACAACCCATTTTTGGAATCTCCCTCAAGTAAAAATGGGAATTCCCTCTACTTTACTTTCTCCTTAACTACTCGACTTGGATTTAAACTTGAACAAACATAGATGAACTCCTGAATGTGTCCGTTCAGGTCTTCTCCTATAATTCCATGAAACTTGTGTAATAAAAATTTCAAATTGACACATAGTTAAATGTATTTTTATTACATTGGAATAGTAAATTGACTATTCTTGTTAGAAAATTGTGGTGTAAAAATTTCCCTTAGAGTTCTTTGTGGGTTAAGGGCCATGTTTGTTGTCTTCGAGTGAACACTTTATGTTTCACTTGAGTCCTCTAATTTTATTTATTTAAAGTCGTTTTAAATATTTTATATTCTAATACTAGTTATAAAATTCATCACTATCTCTGGGTTAATATCAAATAGTTACTTACTAGAGGTCCTAATCATGATAGTGATGGGTTTGATTTGCACGTATACCCTGATAGTGGCTCCATCTTTGTACATGTCCATTCAGGGGGTGTGTTATAAGATATTATTTTTCCCTAAGTTTATAGTATTAGTATTGAACAAAGTATTCTCCAGAGAGTGGTGTTTTAACCATGTTGTAACGTGTGAAAGAGTAAGTAAAAGAATAATAATTTAATGACTAGGCCAAGAAAAAACTTGTTTTTAGAAGATTAGATTAGAAAAAAATTGATTGGGTTTAGTCTTGGATTTACATCTATAATGCTATCATTAACCCTTGAAATTGAATCCTTTATATTTATTAATTGGTTTAATGAATGGATTATTAATAATTTCTAATTTGTTTAATCTTGATTAAGGTTGAAAAAAATGGGAATAATCCACCGAATTTCCTTGTTTGGACTGTTCTCCTTACAATGTTTCAAATTCAAATAGATTCTCCTTTGAACCACATATCCAATACCAAATTAGGTATTGAGTATCCTTAGTGGGAAAATCAGTCCACTATTTCCCCCCAACATATTTATTAATCACCAAACACTTCTCCCCCTGACCTTATATCACCCAATTGGTGGTATCCAAAACCAATACGAGGAAGAAAAAATATTAATCATATCAATTGAAAGTATTTATTTTTAAAATAAAAATACAATAATATCCAATTAAAAAATTTAAATCCTGAATTGAAATATATTTAAAAAATAAAAAGAGATAAGACAGTTTGATAAAAACTAGTACTTAACCATCACATGTGGTCACCTACCTTTCACCCAACCACAATATTTTCAAACCATCCATTAAAATGGAAACAACATAGGTATAAGGGTAAGAATACATAATAAAAGTAAAAAATAATTAAAAGTAGTAAAAACAAAGTACTCATAAGGAGTAGTAACTTATTAATTCTCAAGTGTTTTCAAATTTTTCTAAGATGTAATTCCTCAGTGATGGTATATCACATCTACTATTAAAGAAATTGTAGATTACATTTACCATTGGATATACACCCTTTTACATCCACAATTTCACATCTACTATTGCACATCCATTGTTGCCCATCCACCATCGCCTCAACGGTCGATCTTATATTACATTGATATCAACTAACATAAAACATTTCTTTATTTATCTCATCATATTCTTCCTCCTTCATTCAACATAATTAGTAATGGTATCTAAATTCACTATTGTAAAAGAATCCATGGTCACAACCTCCTCCTTCAAATAACGTGCATGATATTATGTGATTTGTGTTATGAATTATTATGTATGGGCTACATAGAATGTACCCACAGTGGTTCCCTATAGTGGAGAAGTGGATGTGGTAGTTTATATTTTGTCCTCCATCAAGAACAAGTCCTTCATATTGTCTATAAGAGGCTCCAACATCAAGAAGGTTGTGATCTTTTTTTAAAGTGGCCTCTGGATGTGCTCCTTAGGAGTGTGGAAGCTACAAAGGTGTGGTTCTGAGTGGTGGCATCAGTGACTCCTACATCATCATGAATGGAGTTAAAAATATTAAAATTAATATCATGGTTATCACCTAATTTACTAAAGGTCATCCATGGAGATCTTGAGCATTAGCAGTGATGATCAGCTTGACATTCAAGCTTTCCAACAGAGGAGATGGCGATCTCCTGCTAGTAGAAGTGGTGGCTTTAAAGTCAAAGGTTGTGGTGGTGATAGATGAAAACGATTTCTAGATCCACTATTGGTCTAGAGGTTGATCATATATACCTTTTAGGTAATGGTAGAACAAATCTACCATAGTCACAACTGTTCTTACTTCTCATAGTGGTGGTTGAATTATAGCATCTACCTTTTTTAGTGATGGCATCACTCCAAAGTGGGATGTTCCATAGTAGTGATCATGCATGGTAGTGGTGAGGGAGTGCCTTATGGGTCCTATGAACTTCAATGTGGTGGTTGATCTCAAGTTTGATCTCCCTTAGTGTTTGGGTCGTCATCTTGACCTTCGAACTTCATAGTGGCCTGAGGGAGCACTAAATGGTGTTCACGGAAGTATTTATTCTTCATAAGTGGTTCATAGTGGTTGGATGGGATCCCATAGAATATCATTGGTGTTCTCAAGAATCTATAGTGGTGATAAAATCATGCTTCAGTTTAAAGAAGTATGGACATAGTGGTTCTTTGATGAATACAGGCGGTGGTGGTTGAAGACAAAGGTAGCGAGTAGTGGAGGAAGTCAATGCCTTCTATCTAAGAATGAGGGGTCGAGATATTGAATCTAAGTAGCTTCATTTCTTTATGTATGAGTAGTAACCCACATAATTGTTTCCCATATTGGAATAAAATTCAGGGGTTGCAAGCATTTAAATGAAATTATGTCGTATCCCCAACTCCAAATCCTTCTACGGGGATGTGCTCTGAGTATAATACACACATAAAATGGACCATGCTACACCCATGTGGTATTACTAGGGTTTTTCCCAACATATGAACATGGTTCGCTATGGTCCATGCTACCTCACTATCCCATAAAGGTTTTCCCATGTTCTATGTTTCTCCAGATATGCCTAATCAGTCCTAGAAAAGGGTGTTACTAGCTATGGTTTAGGGAAAGCTTGGGTTGGCACCAATTGTTTTAAACTAAAAAGATTATAAACTATTAATTTAGCTTAAACAAAATTTTAGATTAAATAACAAACATTAAATTCATAACACATTTATACATTTTTAATCATTTCCATTCCACGTTAATAATTTCCAATGTTTTAATAAAACATTAAAATACATGGGATTTATTAATAAAATCCTTTAAAAATCATTAAATTTTGTTTAATGGTAAGCATGAAATATGATTTTGTTAACTCCCCACCATCGTACATGCATTATATCTAAAATTATTCATGATGGAATTAAGTTTCATTACAAATAACCATCTTTAAAAATATTATTTATGATGGTATAAAAATTTCATCATAAAAACTCATTTTGAGAAACTATTTTTGATGGAATGTTTTTACATCATAAATACCACATTGTAAGTGCTCAATTTTCCCACAATGATATAATAGTTATATTAAATTCCAATATGTATCCTTATATACATCTATAGAATCATTAATCACAGTCTTTTACTTTATTCTCCAAATGTATATTGTATTTATAATTTTTTCCTTGTTTCCATAGTTATAAGTGGGGGTATGATATTCAATGGAAACCAAAATGACAAGGACTTCATGATCATGGTAATTTTATTTACTTATTGTTTTATTCCATTCAATTTTCATGATTATTTTTCTTACTGTGTTGTCATAATGAATTAATGTTTGTCTTTCATCATAATATTTTATCTCAATAAAATATATCATGTTTTTTTCATTTAAAGTTGTGTGTATTAAAACTAATAAAACTCATCATATTTATTTATAGAGTAATAAATACTAAAATAAGGTAGTCTTACACCACTATAGTGAAGGATCTTGGGAAATTTTATGTATAGGAGATTGTTAGGTAACATGGGGTACCATATACTATCACTTCTTATATAGACTCTCTAATTTACCACTCAATTTTTGAAATAAATTTAATAGAATATCGAATCCCATGTAAAGTAGACAAAAACAAATCATTTTAAAATGGATGGGAAGATAGACATGGGGATCTAGATTTTGGATAATAATCTCTATGCATTCATATTAGATTTTAGAGGCTCATGGGATACCCATTTGGAACAATACATGTCAAATTATAATAATAATTACTATAATTTGATTAAAAATGGATCATTTTGAGGCTTTGTACAATAATCCAATCAGATATCCCATCTATTATACTTATATGGGATAGACTTATTTTGTGCTAGATACTTTATTTCAAGAGATGATGGTGTTAGATCCTCAAACAATGATTGATTAGTCTTAAATATATCACCTCAGTTTGCTAACAAGTGGGTCAAGATATAGGGGGAAATTACTTTAAGGCATGTGGGTCCCTTATAGATCAGTGAAATAATTAAGAAGGTTTCTTATCATTTGGTGTTACCTCCTCATATTACATCGATCCATGATTCCTTCCACATCTCTCAGTTGAAAAATTATTATTTGGATCCCCCCCATGTTTTGAATTGGGATGAGATATAGTAAGAGTTGGATGTCTGTATTACTAAGAAACTGTCCTAGATTATTGAATCCCACGATAAAGTGATGAAAGAAAATATAACCCATTGGTTTGGATTTTATAGTAGCACGAGAGTGATTCTCATGAGATATGGTAGTAATAATAATTTATGTCATAACAATGGACTCAAATATTTCTTGGTCACCTATCTATAAAATGACTTTCTAGGGGTATAAAGTGATATAGTAGGAAGAATTTTCACACCCATAGTTTCATTTCTATATAATTTTTTCCATTTTTTATGTTTTACCTTTTTCATTTTTTTCTATACATTTTTGAATTTTTTGGTAAACTATTATTCTTGACTTTAGTTGGCTTTTACAACGACCAAGGGAGGCCATGTTATGAATCAACACATATAGGATATTTTTACGATATATGGGTCATACCATGACTAAGGGAGGTCAACTATGACTCAACCAAGTAAGAGGGGTCATTTTTCTAGAGAGGTGTGTCACATCATTAACAAGGGTGGTCACACCATTCTTCAACTTAGATAGAGGTTTTTTTCTAGAAGTATATCCATGCTATGATAGGTTTAGGTCAAATCATGGCTTTATTTACCTTGGTTTATTAAAAATATAAAATTTTGTATTTCATGTAATACTTTAACCCCCTTTCTCTCATTTTTCCCTCTCATATTTGAACCCCTTGTCCCCTAATGTAGTTATCCCATCACCCTCATCCCTAATAATTATTGTTTGGGTATTTCCCAAAAAAATTCCTCATGAAATCTCTAAGTAAGTGTCTTCCTAATTCCCTTTTGGTTATCTTATCCTCCTTTTCATGATTTTAATCTCCCCTATGACCACAATGGCATAGGTTTTTATTTAACCAATTTAAAAAGTTAGGGTTCTTGATATGAGGTTCTCTCCCAACCTCCTTAGTAACATTTATCTTATATATAAGTGGATTGAATTAATTGGATATATATTACATTGATTTGAGGTAGGTAGTTTCTGGAGTTCCCTTTCTTGATGAACATTTTTTTATTTATTAATTTCAATGAATGTCTTAATTTTTTAAGCATGGTATATATTCATTGATGACTCATTATATATGATATTGTTGTTTAAATTTTTTATCATTTTGTTTAGGTGATTAAATTTATCTTAAAGGGGTGCTTCATATATGGAAAAGTTGGATAAATGTTATGTGTTTAATGAAATAACCCAATGAATGGAAATTTTCATGAATGATAAAATTATAAATATTTAAAAATTGGGGGGGTGGAACATAGGACCCCTAGTGTCTAGATTGAAATACTAGTACAAGTAATGTGAGGCATTGTCACTTTATTAGTCCAGACCATTATTGATCATTATTTTTTATGTTTTTGAGTGATGGAGGCATATGGAGGAGTCTTAATGAAGGGGGATTTGGAGCAGAAATTTCAGTTGGGAAGCAAGTTATGATGTGGATACATGGGTTATTCTATAAGTGATATTTTGTAAAATTAAATCATATTTTCTATGATGTATCTTGTGTTCTTGCAATTTGAAGGAGGGGATAATGGTTTTGGTGCCTCTACCTCCTAAGAGGTCGTTGTGATGTAGATATGGGATACATCTTAGTGATGGATAAGAGGGGGTTTTGTTTTGGAGTAGTGGATTTCTTATGGTTCAGAGGTCCCATAGTGGTTGGTTTTAGTATCTCATCCTATTTAGGGGTGGTTGTTTCATCGTACATGTGTTTTTCCACCTCATTGACCATAGTTAATAGGATCTAGAAAAAACAATGGTATGGATTCTCGAGGGGAGTTGGACTGCAGCACCTTTTGGTGTAGTATCCATGATTATACCGTATTTTTAAGTGAAAACCTATTCACTTTGGTGTGGACAATAATACTAAAGCATATTTCATTTAAAACTATAATTGGTATAAATTATAGAACCCTTTTAAAACTCATCACTCTCATATTTTCTCTCAACACTCGGATGGCCTAGGTGCATCCTTTTTTGGTATTTAAACCCCTATTTAGTGTATTTGATTTATGAAACCAAGATCTTGATTATTAATGATATAAGGTGAGTTCCCTTCCTATCCCTTCTCTCTTTTAATCAATTATTTCATTCCAAGAAGTATGTGGTTGTAGAAATTTGATGTTCTAGAGATGTTGTGGCAATATATTGATGTTAAATGTATTATTTTATGTTTATGAGGGTTTCTTGGTGTGATGTTGATCTTGTGATCAATCTCTTATTTCTTGGATCATACACAGTGATTCCAAAATCCTTGATTTAGGTGGGGGATCCAAACACTCTCCATATTTGTTTCATCTATGAAATTATAATACTTTTTTACAATAAAGGATTGTAAGGATTAAAATAATAATTTAATTAATTGTATTTAATATAATTTAAGGGAAGGTGTGAAATAACATGTTCTTACTTTCTTTTCTGACATTTCTTATGGGGTTATGTCTACTTACTTCCATTTCTAAAATTACAATAATCATTGTTACTTGTCTCTATTGATGTTGTGTTTGTCTCACCATTCATAAAATAATAATAAATCAAACATGGTAAAGAACAAATTGTGTGTAAATTTAGAAATTAAAGAAAAAATCCATGAAACAAATGGTAAAATGATATTAAATCCCTATTTCTGTAGAAATTGTATATAAAATTGAATTGAACAAAATGTGGTGTATTTGTTTGGTGAACATGCTATTATTTTAGAGATTATGTGGACCTTGGGGTTATGTAATGATAGTGGTGATCATATTTAATATGGAATGAGTTTGGAATCAAGGTTTTAGTATATTGGCATGGGATATATTTAGGGATGGTTTTTTTGTATATGTTTGGTTGCTATCGATGTTAGAGAGTTGAGTTTTTGAAACAATTTTGGCATTGGGTGTAATGGTGGTTATTATGATGTGAGTAATCTTTTATAAGGAATAATATTTGTAGTTACATATTAGATATGGGATATTCTTGGTAATGATAAAGTTTTAATTGTATGGAAAAAAATTAAATAAGTGTGGAGTGAAATTCAATATATGGTAATTGATTAATGATTTTATTGATTTTAAATGAGAATAAATGTTGGCATTGGTTAGAGTGATTTTCTATTAAATATGATATTAAAATGATTCAACCAATAGATATTTCCTAGTGTTTATAAAATTTTTAAATTAGTTGAATTATAAATGATATAAAGGAATTTTGGGTTGTATGTGGATATTTTTTATGGTGAGTTTCATTTAGGGTTGGAAATAATTGGTGGTCATTGTCATGAGGTGATGTGGTAGTTTTTTGGGTTATTCTAGTGTTTCTTGATGTGGACCATTAGGTTGGGGATTATATGATATAATATATTCTTTCATTTTGCATGTGATTTGTACACATACCCCAACCGAGTTGGATACCCTTACCAATGCCCAAATTTTTTGGGCTCTAGGTGTTTTCCAAAACATCTATCCCAGTGAGGGAATATGGGTCTCAAACATATATTTACCACTACTCCTTAAATATTAGTGCTTGATTATGGATTAGTTTTTGAAGATTACTAGTAATAATGGATTATTCTATGGCGACTCCTAGTGATGACCCCTTAATTGGTCGTGATTCCTAGTGGTGTTGGATTTCTACTTGGTGGAAGTATTTATTAAGATATGTGGCGGATTTCATGAACTGTATAAGGAGGGAAAGAGGTTTATGTTCTTCATGTTCATGATACTCAAATACCATAGACTTGTGAGAATCATATATGGAAGGTATGAGAGAATAAGAAGTTTTATTTTAGGGTTTTAGTGTTGAAAATTAGGTGGGAATTAGTTTGTAGGTTTCTTTATTTACATTCTTTTTATACTTTATTACTATACTCATATTTGTTTCTTGGTGAGTGATCCTTTATGAGGTTGTGGAAGCTAGTTGATTTACCTTACGTACCTATTAGTTCTGTTATTTATTCACTGGATCATCATTATTATTTATTCACATTTTCATAAGATACCATGGGTATGATCCTACTAATTACACATTCTATAATCACACCTATTTTATAAACTTTTTTTAGGTTTCTAGGGTGAGTTTACTAACCAAGCTAGATTGTACTATCTTGGATATTGGGTTTCCGCTATAGGGTTACTATCTAAGAGTTTTATAGGAAGTTTCATTGGTATTTTTATTTTTCTAAAATTATCTATTCATTGTGGGATTATTGTGGAGGTTGACTATTTTATTTTTATAAAATGGTTTTGATTGGATTTTTTATATATATTTTTCCCAAGGTTATTGAGGATAATTCCTACCATTGCATCTTTTATATGCCTGGTACTAGTCACCAACTCAGGGCCTATTGGAGGTAAACATCAAGGGTCAATCCCTCTCATCGTTTTTGGTCATAAAGGGGTAGAAGTGGAGAGGTGGGTGAGGTTCATAATATATTAGTATCAAAGATTCTTTTTAAGGAATAGAATTTAGCTTGTGGTTGTGAAGTCTTGTGTCATACATGGGTTTATAGGGAAACTACATCAGTTGAGATTTTCCCATGATGTATGCTTGGGATACCATATAAGAAAAACGATTTTAGGTCCCCCTATAATTCAAAACAATGATATTATGATTTCTAAATTTCTTTAGTGATGTGACACTACTTCCAGGGTAGATATAAGGGAGATGTAAAAGTATCATGTAAGTTTGTTATTTTTTAAAATGTGGTGATATGAGGAACAAAAATAAGTTTAATTAAATGAATCTTAATAAATTCCATGATATTGAGGTTAGGGTTTCCTTGTATTTTATTAAATTAATCATAGTCATTGTCCATGTAAAGATTAGGGAGGATAGGTTTAGTAGGCCGACCCAGTCGATCGTTGGAGGATTAGTCTGACTAGGGAGGATTAGATATGTTAAAATAAATTTCTTGTTATCCAGAGTTAGATTATTATCAAGTGGGGCGAATATATGATTTAGAGACCAATACATGGTTAGAGGATCTTGAGATTTTGTACAGTATGATTTGATAATGAATTACGTATTGGGTTTATTGATAGTTAGTTGGATGTGAGGGGCCATGATTTAGTAGAGGACATTGTTACATGGAGAGTGGGAGGAGGTTGGTGTTTTATGGGTTGTTTTTTTGAATCAAGTTTATTAAAAATTATTTTAATCAATTATGAAGGCAACAAATAGGTAAGGGTTTCTCTCCAATCAACAAAGAATCTAGAGAGTGAGAGAACATGGGATCGAGTTCAAGGGCCTTCTATTCTTAATTGTTGATCTATGTCCAGATGAGGAGCCTATGTCCTGGTCTCTTGATGAGGTGTTGCATCCAATGGTCAGATATGTAGTAACTCCATTTATGCTTATTGTGTTATTTATGTTATAGAAGAAGGGAAAAGTGATTGATTATATGTAACTATAGGGAGGATTCCATTATTAATGTGGTCAGTATAGTTTCTATTGGATTATAGGTATAGGTAGGGGATCATGGATGTTAAGGGAACCAAGGTTCATTTCTAGAAGGATTCAACCTAAGTAGCATATTTCACACTATTCAGGGATTGGAAGTTTCTTATTATATACCAAGGTCTTATAATTTTAATATAATACCTATGGGGGTAATGGTCACCATCATTTTCAGTGACCAAATGATTAGAGGGGCATGTGTTGTATGGGAGGTCAGGGAACTTTTTAGTCACAACAACATTAGTTTCCCCAAAGGTATTATAAATTGTAGGGAACACCGGTACATGTTTAGTATCTAGAAATAACTTTTATAATAAGTTTATAGGATATAAATTTAGTATATATAAACCCATTTGTAGTATCCATTCTCAGGTACATAGATTAGAGCATATCCTTGGAGGCCACTGGATGCCTGATAGAGGAGTTGTGCATTGACAGATGCATGATATGAAGTACCAACACAAAGGGTTGCCAAGATTTTTTAAGGTATGATAATATATTAATATAACTTAGTTTATTCCTTGTTTGATTCTGGTTCCTCATACTCTTTTTTCACCCTATTTGGTTTTCACATTAGGACTAAAGGTGAAGATGTATCTAGTACCTTTGGTTTTATCAATTCTGGTTGGATACCATGATAAGTAGTTTGATGTGTGTCATGGTTGTGGAACGATGATTTAGAAACATTATTAGATATAAGATTTATTATTTCAATAGATACATCTATATGATGTTTTCCTTGGAATTTATTGGTCGTGATCTAAGTGTTCTATTATTGGCTGATTTATAGGCGAGTTTCATTTTTTGACATAGAAGTTCAGAGAGTAGTGTTCATTTGAGAGTGGAATTATTTTTTGGGTGGGAGGCATTTAGATCCCCTTATATCTCAGTTGGAGTATCTATAAGTATAATTTAAGGTGTTGGAGGTTCCCAATATTTCTAATGGGTTCTTAAAATACTACTCATATTAGATTGTGAGAATACCCCCTCAATATGATTTCATGTTTTAGATAGAGTTTAAACTAGGATTATCTTAAATTCAAATGGATCTCTATCATAATAAAACCATGATATTGTGCTAGTAGATTATTTAGATTGATAATATGAAATATATGGGCTTCATCTAACCAAATGTATCTCCTTAGTGTGCCCCATTTTTGTTCACTAATAAGGTGGAAAATGGTGTGAGGTTATATGTAGACCATTCAAGGTTGTACCAGGTGATAGTTAAAACCATTTACCCCTTCAATGGATAAATAGTCTACTCAACCAACTAAATTTAGCCGATTGGTCTTTGAATGTCAATTTTGGTTCTGGATATTATTAGGTGAGGGTGAAGGGGATATCTTGAAGTATACTTTCAGGTATAAGTATGAGCACACCGAGTTTTTTTTTCAATCGGTCATCATGAACACTCTATATATATTCATGGAACTCCAGAAATATATGATTCATGAGTTAATAGACCATTTTATAGTTGTGTTGATCGATGAAAACCTCATGTACTCAATGTCAGTGGAAGAGTATGTTGAGAATCATAGATTTTTTCCTCTAAGTTATTTGAAATAATCAACTCAATGGAAAATTTTCCATGTGTATGTTTTGGATATGGGAGGTGTAATTCCTTTGAATTGGTTTGTCTCAGTAGAGTGTGGTAGTGTATCCATAAAATATTGAGATAATTTTTTATGATTAACCACCAACGAACTTGGTTCAGGTTTGTAGTTTTCTTGGTCTTGTGGGTTATTATTATAGTTTTGGGTCCTATACATCCTAGATTAAAACCATATTTTTACATTTATCTCGGAAGTGAAATTTCTTAATCTATACTAATTAGTGTTAAGAATCATTTAGTTACTTCGATGATAGAATTATTAGTATCCTAATACTTCAGTTTCTCAATGAATAGTTGATTTTAAAAGTGTTTCTTGAAACTTACCCTATAAGGTTTGGATGTATCTTGATGAAGTAGTGGGTTTTGATATCTTATGGATCTAGGATATTGCATCCCAAGTGGAATAATTACATAACACGTGATTTGGTGTTGGTAGAAGTAGTGTTTGAACCAAAACTATGGTGATATTTTCTCATTAGGAAGAAATTTATGGTCTTTATAGAACACAAGAGTCCAACATATATTTTCTCTTTGTGGGATCAGAACTTACATTCATAGAGTTGGATGAAGTTTATTTAGGAATATGATTTTAATATCTCTTATACCCTCGGAAAGAGGAATTTTGTAGAGGATGCACCATGTCAGAAGTAGTAGGGAGATATTATCTAGGAGTATGATTATTCTTAGAGGGTGATGGAGGAGTTATCATATTTAAATCTTAGGGTAGTGGATTTTGACTATAAAGGATGCTTATGGAGGATGATGGTAGAATATTCCTTTATGAAGTAGTCAGTGGAGTATTAGTGTGGATATATAGTTGTAGAGGTGATGTGAGATTACATTCTTTATTATGATTCTCTAGAGGTGTGGTCATGGGATGGAAAACATTTGATTATGTTTTAAGAGTCTATTTTTTCTGTTTTCCATGCATGAATGAGTTCTCTATGGTTTTCAATACTCACCCTTAGTGGTTCAACTGAGTGTTTCAAATATATAATGGGGACTAAGAAGGAAACTTTGGTTGTTTGGGATGAAGCAGTTAGTGGAATAATTTTGTGGTGTGATTCTTAGTCTCATAGAAAGTGAAAGTAGATCATTGTGTCCCTTGAGGGTTATTTCATCCCTTGTATATCCTGGAATGAAAGTGGGTAGACATATCGATGGATTTATTCACCTTTTTACCCCCAAGAGAATGTTGTATTTTATCCCATTTTGGTGATCATGGACCGAATAATTAATTAATATCATTCTCTAATGATTTGTGATTTGAGTGATATTAATTTTCTAGAACAGAGGTACATGGATGAAGTCATAAGTATCAATAGGGTATCATGGACCATCATCTTAGATCAAGATTTACATTTTACCTCCTATTTCTAGAGAGGATTGTATCATTATTTTAAATCCTATCTATACCTTAACACTACATTTCATCCCCAGAAGGTCATGCAGATAGACCGAACCTTAGATATTAGAGGATATGTTTTAGGATTTAATCTTAGATTTTGGAGGATCAAGGGTTAATCCCATTCCATTAGTTATGTTTATCATAATAATATTTATAAATAATTCATTGGTATGGAACCATTTGAGGTGTTTTATGGATAATCATTTCAATCTTTGTTATTCTAGACTGACATTGGAGAGTTAGATATCTTTGGTCAAGATGTTGTGAATAGTATGATATATAAAATCCATATGGTTCAGAAGTATATGAATTCCACACAATCCTTCATAATTTTTATGTTTGTCTTAAGATTATTCCTCTAGAGTTTGAGGTTAGAGGCTATATGTTCTTAATGATTTCATTTCATCATGGGAAACAAGGGTTTTGTTATGTGAGTAAGCACTCTCACTATTTTATCATGAATTTCAAGGTGTTGGAGCACATTAGTGAGGTGACTTTCTGGTTAATTTTACATTTGTGGTTGGATATGATCCATGATTTCTTCCACATGTTCCTGCTTCATCGGGGTCTTCTTCATGACTTTCATTTCATTGACTTAGGAAAGTTGGATATACAGGATTATGCAATGTTTTTTGATCAAAAGGTTGAGTTCTGTGATCCTTAGGATAAGGTTATTAATGGGTGTTTTATTCCATAAAAACCTGTGTTATAGAGGAATGGTAGTTTGGGAGAGTGTGCTTGGAAGCATGACATGTAAATGTATACTTACTATCCCAAATTATTTTTAAGTTTGTTATGTTTTTTATTTTTCATTGGCGATGAAATGATTGAATTTATTCTATTTTATGATATTTTTTGTAACCTATTACCTTTTTTTCTTTTTTTAGTGGTTATATATTTTGTTTATTGAGATAACTAAGAGGTATCTCACATGGTGTTTTTTTGTAATTTCCATTTATCCCTACCTTTCCATGTTTGGATTTGATTCTTGAGGTTGATAATCATTTAATAGTTATCTAATATAATTATTCAAACCTTTATAACCCATTTATTTGTGTGGTTTCTAGTGATGGAGGATTTAATAGGAATATTATGTAAGGAGAGGAGGACTTGGTGATGACATTTCATAGGAGAATAAGATTAGGAAATGGAGGTATGGGTTAAACCATATGTGATCTTCTGTAAATGTAAACCCTATACATTATAGAGTAGATTGATTTATTATAAAATGGAGGTTGAGAGGATTATTTTAGTGCCTATTCCACCTAAAGGGTAGCTACATTATGAATATGTGATATGATGTAGTGATGGGTAAGAGGGGTTTTGGTTTCATCATGGTGGATGTATTGCAACATAGAGATCTTATGGTGGATGGTTGTGGTTACTATAACCTTTTAAGGGTTCCTTCATTGTGGTACATAGGTTTTTCTATGACCATATCCTGAGTTCCTAGGATATGGAAAATATTTGCATCATGGATTCTATAGAAAACTAGTACATTATCTCTTTATGACTTAGAATCCATCATTATACCATGGTTTTAGGTGAAAACATATTCAATGCAGTGTAGCTAGTAATACTATATCATGGTCCCTTTTAAAATATAATTTGTATAAATTTTAAAACCCATTTTAAACTAATAACTTTCCCATATTTCTTCTCAACTATTGGGTGTCCTAGGTGAATCCTTGGTAGGTCTTTCAACCCCCTTTTAGTTGATTTTATTCCCATCTCCAAAATATTAATTGTTAGAGATCTATGGTGTGTTCCCTTCCTTTACCTTATCTATTTTATTCTTTTCCATGATCCATAAAATGATATAGCTATGTGAATTTCAAGTTAAGGATTTTTGTGGCAAAATATTTATGGAAAACACTATGTTTTCATTTCAGATGGTTTCTTAGTCTTATGATCATCTTCTTCTTACTTGGATCTTACATAGATATTTGAAAATCCTTGATTAAGGTAGGATATCTGAGATCACAAAATTTTTTAATATTTAAAATTAATATGATTTTTTCCTTTGGGAGGTGTGAAATCCCATGTTCTTACTAACATTTATAATATTTTTTATGAGGATGTATTTACTTTCTTAAATTATTGAAATTACTATTATTTTGGTGTCCACTAAATTTTAATGGTACATTTTTCGAACCATTCATAAAATTATAATCAATTAAACATGGTAAGGAACCGGTTGTGTGAGAATCTATAAATTCTATGAAAACACCCATGCACAATATGTTGAAATGATACGAAAACCATATTTGAATTGAAATTGTAGGGATAGTTAAGTCAATCTAGATATTGTGTATTTTTGGTGTTCTTGTATCTATTCTAGTAATTTTTTGGGCCTTATTATGGCAGTATGGTGATGTTTTTGATCAGTTTAAAGGAATAATTATTTAGGCAGTGGGTTTTTAGTACATTAATATGGGAATTGTTGAGGGCTATTTTGTGGTAGATGGTTGATGGATAATTATGTGATATGGTTGAGCTATTGTGATGGATTTGGAAAGTTATATAGTGGTTGTTATTATGATTTTAGTGATATATTTTGTGTAGGAATTATTTTAGTTTCTTGATAGATATGGTATATAATTGGTAATGATGTATTGGTAATTATATGGAATCAAATTAAATAAGTGCGGGTTGAAATTCAATGGTAATTGATTAATGAATTGAATTTTATTAAATGGTAATAAATTTGAGTGTATATTATAGTGGATTATCATTAAATATGGAATAAATAGAAATAAAATTTTATTTTGGATGGTGTTTGGGAAATCTGGAAATTTTTTGAATTGTAAATGAAAGAAAGGAATTATGGGTTGTTTGTGGCCATTTTATGTGGTGATTTGCATTTAGTGGTAGAAGAAGTTGGTAGTAGATGTTGTGAGGTGATGTGATAGTGTTGTGGGATATGATAGTGATATTTTAATTATAACTTTATTTTAGGTACTATGTGAGACTATATATGCGTGTATTTTCCTTGTGATTTCTATAAACACCACACCCCAGTGGGATACCCTTACAATGCCAAAAATAATTGAGTTTCAGGTGGTCTCCCCAATATCTATGATAGAAAAGGAAGTTAAATATCTATATGTATTAATATCTCTTACTTTAGTGGTATTTTATGAAGATGTAATATTTTAAGGCAATGTCTAGTGATGAAGACATAATTGGTGGCTATTCAGAGTGATGACAACTCAATTGGATGTTATTCCTAGTGCTATTATATTTTTAGTTGGTTGAATTATTTTATGTGATATGTGGTTAGAGTTCATTCATGGTGTTATAGGAGAATGATAATGATTCCCTTCATATTTTGATACCATATTTTTCTATACGTGTGATTGAAATTTATGAAATATATTTGAGAAAAAGACATTTTACATTGGGGTGTGAGAGTAGAAATCCCTAGGGAAGTGGTTCTAAGAAACCTTTTCTTATATTTTTTCAATATTATATTACTATAATTGGATGTGTTATTTATTGTGTGGGACTTGGTGAGGTAGGTCGAAACTACTTGAGCTAAATTTTTTGTATGTTAGTTATTCTATTTATTCACAAGAGAATCAGTATTCTCTATTCACAATTTCACAATATTCTTTGGTAATGATCCTACTCAATATACATGTTATGATCACCCTTATTCTAAAAACTATTTTTTAGGTTTCTAGGTAAGTTTCAATGAGAAGACTATATAGTACTAGTTAGAAAATTTGGTTTTTATTTTAGTGTCTTTGCCTAAGAGTTTTAGGGATATTTCTATTGGTATTTTCATTTGTCTGACATTATCCACGAAATGTAAAATATATAATGTGGGATTATTTTAGATCTTGGATATTTTAAATTTCTAACATAGTGTTGAGTGGTGTTTTTATAAATTTTATTTTCCTGTAATTATTGAGGGAAATTACTCTCATTTTTTGATTTATACCCTAAGTGATAGTCACTAACTGAAAACTTATTGGAGGCGGGATTCATGGGCCACTGATACTCTTCACTACTGGTCTAGTAGGGGTACAGGTTGAGGGGGGGTTTCATGAAATATGGCCATAAGATATTTTAGTTAAGAGATAAGATAGAGCCTGGGGTCAGTAACTGGAGAGCCTTACATGGATCAATGGGGAAAATGTATTACATAACATTAATCGGTGGAGTAAGTAAGGGAGAAAAGCTAAGAAATATTATTTTATCCCTCTAATGATCAAATTCAAGGAATTTAATCTTTTTTTATGTTCTCAAAAAATTTATTCTTCTTATGGGGTTGATATTTAGGATAAATACATGTATCATATTTTTTTCTTCTAGTAATTAAAAATGGTTATATTAAGAATGAAAATGTGTTTAATTAAGTGAATGTTAATAAATTATATGATATCAGGCTTAGGGTTTCCCTGATTTTTCAAGGATGGGTCTTCTCCATAATCAGCATGCAGTTCAGGTTGGATAGTTTCAACAGGCTTACCCAGTCAATCATTGAATTATTGATCCAAATGAGTTGGATGATATGTTTCAAAAGATGCTACATGATTTACAATATCAGACTCTTAAGATGTATGATGGATGTTTATCTCATTTAAAGACAAATAAATTCTTTTAGGAGTTTTATATTTTGTTTAATATTATTCAATCATGTTTTGAGTATTGGTTTTTCTTGGTAGTCAATCAGATATAAGGGTTAGTGTGTTATTGTTGGATGTTGTATCTCATAGAGTGAAAATAGGTAGATGTTTTATGGATTGATTTTTAGAAGGCTTATAATTCAAATTTTTTTCATCAATGATTAAGGTAGTAAAGTGCCAAGATCATACCTCCCAATATCAAGGGATCCTGAGAATTTGAGAGATCAGTATTAGGTTTAAGGACCTTCATTATTGCGCTCCTATTCTTCTTACTAGACGAAGAGTCCGAATAATAGTATATTTAAGTGGTTCTATGTCAAGTGATTAGATATAAACTCACTCTATTTATGTTTACCACATATTCAGAGGTGAAAAATTAGTCATAAGTGACCAAATAGATGTACTCATATAGAAGAGTGCCTTGAGAAGAATGTAAATAGACTTTCCCAAGGAGTAGAGCTTCAATCAAGGGATTATGGACATCAGGGAAGTTGAGGTTTTGACTTATAGGGAGCCAACCATATTAGTTTATTTAATTCTATTATAAAGCTAATAGTTCATGAACTTTCACTAGGGGATATCCATTTTTATTCTATACCTATAGGGGCCATAGTTGATGTCATTATTGGAGCCTGAACATTTATGGGGGTCAGTATAGTTTGGATGGTCATGGCCCTTTTTAGATGGATCATTAGTTTCCCCCGAGACCATATCAATAGAAGGGTCCACCAAAGCATGTTTAATTATAAGGTAAGTAGGATTTTTCTCAACTGAATAGAGGTTTAGCCAGTAGATTGAAACCTCGTAATAGTTTCCATCTTCAGGGGTCGAGTTCAGAGTGTGTCCATGGTGGAAATTTGTAGTGTGATAGAAGACCTGGGCATGAAAAAGTACATGCTTTGGAGGTGTTAATGTTTGAGGGGACATGAGTCATTAGAAATTAGATTGTTTTATTGACTAGATTATTTTCTATGTTTTTTTATTATGGTTCCTCTCACTAATCTATCTCACCCACATTGGTCCATTCATTAGGACAGAATTTTTAGAGGCTTTCAAAACACAAGGTGTAGCCCATACCATATAGAGGTTAGGGTAGGTGGTTTTATGTGTGTCATGTATGTAGACTAATGATGGGTAAGAATCTGTATATGGGGGATTTATTCTTGATACAGATATAACCATGCTATGTAATCCCTTGAATGGATTGGATGTACTCAATACATTCCATTATTGATTGTTTCAAGAGGATATTATTATTTTCTTACATAAATGTCCAGTGAGTTGTGTTAATTAAGGAGAGGAATTATTATATGTGTCACAACCCATCCCCCAGGACCTATGCCGTGACTACCCCAAGCCCTCCTTCCATAGGCTAGGGGTTGGCGAATAGCACTGGAAAGGCATAACTCAAAAAGGGAAGTAATTTCCTTTAAACCTATACACACATAGACTAGGTACACACTGCATAAAAGTAAAACACAATGGAAAAAAGAGAAAGTATAAGCACTACTAAAAACCACCACTGAGGGTAAAATTATGTACTAAAAATAAAGGGGCTAATATACAATCCCAACTGGAAAGAAAGTACAGCAAAAAGTGGAAAACATGCTCCATAGGTCTTCCACCAAGGATCCTGCCTATAGGGTAGGTAGGGCTCATTGTCTGTCATCACTTTCGCTCACCACATCTGTCAATCACCTCTAAGCACCATCTAGCCCTGGCTCCTCGAGTCTCAATCAAGCTATCTATCATCTGTACAGGATACAACAAGGTGCGGGAGAAGCCCATATAGGGGTGAGTATAACAATACTCAATAGGGATCCCGAGACCCCCCAAGGTCTCTCGGAATTCCACAAAGGAAAAAAGCATGATATCAATCACAAATCACTAAGTAAAATACATCTCATAGTAGGTATATAACTTAAATAACAAGAATAATTATGATTAGTCATAAATCTAAATCATCTAATTCCATTGAGAAGTTCAACTGCTGAACCACAAAGAAGTTGTTCCATTTCTGATCCACATAGGGTCGTATTTCATCGATCCACACAAGGTCATAAGTCTTAGATCCACAAAATTTCATAAGTATTCAATCAACACCAGGTCATAAGTCGCTGATCCACACAGGGTCATAAGTCGTCGATCCACATAGGGTCATAAGTTGTTGATCCACACTAGGTCATAATTCGTCGATCCACATAGGGTCGTAAGTCGATGATCCACAATGGGTCTCTCTAAGTCTGGTCTTCATCTAGTCATTCTACTGTTGATCCACATAGGGTTTCTATGATACTAATCCATAAAGGGTCTATCGTCACTTGACAGCCAGCCACAAGATCCCCACACTTGGTGTGCTTGTGTTATATAGATTCTTCTCTTCAAGCCATTGGTTATACCTCAACTGGTAAAAAGTCCCACAAAGTCCCATGAAGAAGTAACCCAAAAAACTTCCATGTCATAAGGGTTCCATCACAACAAACTGTGTGTCAATCGGATGTCTGGTGTGTAAGTTATTGTCATTTTAGGACTGAGGGTCCGGTTGGATTCGTGTTTGATCCAACCCAGCCGTACTACAACTTTCTCCAAAACCTAAGTGGTGTATTTCAAAAGTATATCCTCATCCTAAGCATTCCATTTCGGTAGACGGTTCGTCAAATAGATTTCTGGTTTAGAAGTTATGTCCCTTTAAGAGAAATAAGGTCAAATTGGGTCTGGGTCCGGTCCGACCAATCAAACTGACCAGACCCAACCCGGGCTAACTCGACCCATTAGGCTTGTCCCAAACTGGTAGGGTTCGGCCCAGTCGATCATACTGGGCCACGGGACCGTCTCGGCCCACCCAAGTGGTCGTGGCCCACTAGCTAGGCACAACCTACAAGCTCGGTGAGGTTCGTTCCTCCTCCCCCACCCCTAAACGGACAGAGTCTGTACGGGTCATCAACCAACAGTGCTAGGCTAGTGCCCCCCCCCCCTCAGCTGACGAGTCCGGTGAACCATTCTAAGGAAAGACCCCAAGATACAGGCCTTCTATTGTAGTGGTCGGAGCCACAATGCCTCCTCCATGGTGCGCCTCCCGCTATCAACATAGCTGGTGATGGACGACCGCCTCCCTGTCCATTGCGGCACCAGTGAGCGCCTCCCCTTCCTTGTGGCCACCAGCTGTCGGCACTACCACGCCGATGGTGTCGCACTACTAGTAGTTCCATGGGCTACCAGTGAAGCTCTGGTGGTTCTATTCCCTTCACATCAATGCCTACAGGCCTCCAGGGACACCACCTTCACTGTGTATCCCTCAGTTTCTCCTTGCAACTGTTTTGCTCGATCGCCCACAAAGAACACAACAAAACCAAGAACAGTGGAGGGACCATGCCTTATTTGGATCAGCCTGTGTCCTCTACGTTAGCATTTTAACATGATAAGAATTCAAACATCATCAAGATAATGTTAAACACAAATTTCAACTCTGCATCAACCACCCAGAAGAAGAAAAAAAATAAACCATGGATTAACTCGTTAGTCAGTTGATCTGCATTTGTCATATTTGACAAGAACAGAAGAAAATGATTCATAAATATTTTAGAATAAAATTAAAACCCCAACCTTGAACTCATTGTAAAACACTGTGGATGAGGGAGAATAATCCATATTCTAAGGTTTTCATCATCGTTCATTGATCTCGAATCAAATCCTCAACAGTGTCGTTTGTTCCTTATTCTTCATTGGAGAGGGTTTTTGTCGGCGCTTCTTCAATAGTTCTCCTAAGGTTGTCCAATCCTTTTATCCAATGGTTTGATTAACATTTTATAGTTAAAGAGTTTAATTCTCTGCTCATGAATGTTGTTCATTAATGAATTAATTAATGAATCCATTAATTACCCAAAGGTGCGGTTACACAACCAAGTGTAAAAAGTTATTAAATGAATTCATTTAATGACATGTTAATTTTGTAGTCCCACTACATTCTCTAAATAGTTTTAAATAGAGAATAAAATAACTTTTAGTTGTTTTATTATTATTTTTTGAAAATTTTAAAAATTAACTTTTTCATCCGACCCTTGCCGATCAAAGTTAAGTTTCACCTAAGAGAATGTCGGCGCTGTGAATTCACTGGCGCCCTCATATTTTTAATCTGAGCACCAATTCAAAAGGTAGAAACTCCTACCTACACATTTACTGAACTTTTCTTAAAAAAAGTTCAAATTTCTGTTCTGGCCCCTCTGGGCCTTGGAATCATGTTCCGTCAATTTCCATAGTCTCGTAATAATTCCATATAATTAAAAAAAATATACAATATTTCTCGGTCTTTAAACATGGGTAGAAATAATATGACCCCTATTATATCATAGTTTCCATATTTATCAGTAGAAGCTCCAGTGGTGGAGGTTTCTAGGATTATTTAGGGGTTCTTATATGTCTTCACATATATGGTTGAAACACTACCCCTTAAGCAGGATGTCAATTTTATTATATATTTACATTAATTAATCTCTCCAATTATGATGGATACTCATCATATTATAGCCAAATATTTGTGAGAGTTAAATATTCAGTATATAATCAGCTATAGAAGGTCTTTACCTGATCCTACGTATCTTCTTTGGGTGCCCTATTGCTGTTCGCAAAGAAGGTATATGATCTTATAAGGTTATTTTAGTCTACCATATGTTGAACTACGTGACATGAAAAAATATTTCCTCCTCATGGGGATATATGATCTATATATACAACAAATTGGTTTCATATTATTTTTGAAATTCAATGTATAGTTTGGATTTCATTAGAAAAGTGTAGAGGAAGAGGATATCCCAAAGAATGTTTTCCAATGTAGGTATAAGAAATTTGAATTTTTGTTCTTATTATTTGGAATCATTAATTCTCTATTTTTGAACATAATTATCCTTATGAACATGGTGTTTCATGAGATATTTTACTATTTAATAGTCATTTTCATCAATGAAATCCCCATATAGATGAATTGGGAGTAAGAGCATGCTGAGTACCTTAAAGATGTCTTGAAGGTTCTATGACACCATAAAATCTATTTGAAACTATCCAAGTATAATTTTTTGGATGTGTGAGATGTAATTACATAGATATTTAGTGTCTCAATGGGGTGTGACAATACATCCATTGAAGATCGAGGCAATTGATTCTTGTAAATCATTCATGAATGTGGATGTGATTTATAGTTTCCTTGGTCTTGTGGGATATTCCTAGAAGTTTTTTTGAAAAAATCACTTAGATTACAACCTTTTTAATTACTCTAACTAGGAAGGAAAACATCATCATCTAGACCAATTAGTGTTATTATGTATTTGGTTAGCTTAAGGAGATATTGATTAGTTCCCAAGTGACTCAATTTCCTAAAAAATGGGTGATGTTTGAAGTATTTTGTGATGATTCCTATCTAGTTTCAGGATGAGTAATTATGTAAAAAATGTAAATTACCTAATATGGCTCCAGGAATCTGGTTCTCTATGTGTTTTATTATTCCACCCATGATCTACAGTTGGAAACAATAGTATTTTCATAGAAACTATGGAAAAATTACTTAATCGTTGAGTGTTTTGTGGACTTCATATACCACAAGAGTTTGATGTATATTTTCTCTTAGTGGGATCTAAACATACATCAGTGGAGGTAGATTGAGTTTCTATAGGATTATTATTTTGAGATCTCATTCACCCCATTAAATGGGAGTTTTATGGAAAATAAACTAAGTGGTAATTCATAGGGAGATGTTTTCTTGGATTCTAAGGATTATTGGAGGGTGATGGAAGAGTTTATATCTTTTAATCTTAGAGAAAAAAATATTGATGATAGAGGAAGTATATTCTATATGAATATGTAATCTTCCTTATTATGGTAGGTGTAGGATTATCAGTAGAGAGACTTAGAGGTGGAGGATATTGAAGACCTTTTTCCACATATTGATTCCACATAGGGGTTATTGGATGATGGAAAACATCATATTAGGTTTTAGGAGAGGTTTCATTTTCCATTGGCTATATATGAGGCAATTATCCATGTGTTTCAAAAATCACCCTTAGAATCTCATATGGGTGTGTCTAAGATGTATTATGGCTTAAAGAAGAATATTTGGTGGCCTGGGATGAAGTGGTCGGTTATTGAGTTCATGGTGAGATTCTTTGTCTATCAGTATGTGAATTTAGTGAACTATGTCCATAGACAGTTGTTGAAATCCATGGATGTCCCTATTTAGAAGTGGTATGAAATATTGATGGATTTCATCACTGATTTAACATAGGTTAAACAAGGATATTCTTCCATTTGAGTTATCATGGACCAAAAAATGATTTCAACTCATTTTTTTAGTGATTTGAGAGTCGAGTGTCTTGGATGTTCTGGTTAAGTGATAAATGGATCAAGTGGAGAGCCTTCACATTCCAAAAAGTAATGTCATCTCAGATTGGAATTCCTTTCTTACCACATAATTTTTTAGAGGATTTAAAAATGATTTTGGATCCCATATTTTACTTAAAACTATGTTTTATCCCTAGATGGAGAAGAAAATTAAGAGGCCTTTCCATATGTTGGAGGATATGTTGGACGGTTGTATCTTTGATTTTGGTGGATCATAACAGTATCCCCTACCATTGGTTGAGTTTTCCTATAATAATTACTATCACTCATCCATTGGTATGGATCCATTAGAGTTGTTGTACGGAGAGGCATGTTGATCTCTATTTTATAATACTGGGGTTGGGATATAGTGGTTATTGGTCCATATGTGGTATGGAGTACGGAAGAGAAGGTAAAGATTTTCCAAGAGTGGATGAAGGCCGCACATGACCATTATAAGTCTAATGATGATTATATTAAGAGGCCCCTGGAGTTTGAGGTTGGAGACCATGTGTTCCTGAGGATTTCCCTTGACCAAGGGCATTGGAGGTTTGGTTGGTGGAGTAAGATCTCTCCCCAGTTTATTAGAAATTTTAGGTTATTAGATCTCTTTAGAGATCTATCATACTAATTGAAACTTCCTCTATAGATTGATATTATCTATCAGATCTTCTACATGCCCCATCTTCATCAGTATCTTCATGATAAATCACTTTTCATTGACTATAGAGAGTTAGATATCAAGGATGATGTGACATTCTTAGATTTCTCAATGGATATTTGTAGAGACACAAAGCTTGACATACATAGACCTTACATTAATTTTGCGGAATACTTAATACATAACAAAAATAGGCACCAAAGGATCGTAATAGTTTAGTGTATTTGGAAACTTGGAACATAATCTTCTAATCTTGGTGAAAGATCTTCAGCATCTCCCATAAAGATCTTCCCTTTTTTTCTTACCTAAAACCTTTCTTTATATCCTGGGGAAAATAAAACATATAAAAGGTGAGCTCAAATTCTTAGTAAGGGTAAGAATGGTGAAAATAAAACAAACCATATAGATTTGAACCTCAAAACATGAACATAAAGTTTAAACATCAAAATATTGAGTTGTGAAATAAATCTTGGCAGTATGTAAGACATAGATCATAATGGAACATTAATCATGATAAAATAGTATGGGAATAAAACATGTAATTGTGGAAAACCATGAATCACATGATATGATTTCCATATTAGCCAAGGAATTGCTACCAAGACCATCTTAGTGTACAAAGTCCCTTTTAGAATCGAGTCCACTCCTCGTTCCAGTCCGGTATCACTAAACCGTAGTAACTTACCATTACAGACATGTCTATCTCATGAGATATAAATCTTTACCCAATTCATTGGAGGGAGATATAGGTGCCACACATCTCATAATTAAATCATTCTTACATGTTCCTCAACATAAACATAAATCATTCATCATAACCCAAAGAATAAAATGGGTTTCATAAACATCAACCCATCATAACATAATCCATATAAAAGAAATGGATATAATTTTATCATAAGAAAAGTGAAACCATGTAAATCATAGATACATTATACTTGAAACATACACATATGAAATAATGTCATCTTATATGGAAAATGGTTTTCATAAAACACTTGAAATGAATTCTTGATGAAAATATCTTTTCTTCTTCAAAATCATTTTCTTTTCAAAAAATGCCATGAAATTTTAAAAGAAAAGAATTTTGTTGAAAATTTTCATGAAATATTGTAGAGTAAGCTTCATGAAAATAAGGAATTATAAAACTGTAAAAATAAATTCATTCTGTATAAGTTAAAAAACATTCTTCTCGTACTTTTGCTTGAAAAGACAAAAAGTACATTATATGGTGGCCAAAGGAAAGATTCCTTCCATACAATGTCGTAAAAAGTCAAAAAAGGGTAAAAACGACTTTAAACATACATGAAATAATAGTAAACATTTTATGAAAACATTTATAGAAAACATGGTCATGGATGATAAACATAACCCTAGTAAATACTTACGTATAAGCAATCTCAGATAAAAATGAGATTTGCAAAATTATCCCTTACCTTAGGTCCAATATGCTTTGTACATATCCAAACCTCCAGTATAATGATTTAAATAATGTCATTTAACTACTATAGAATCATATTTATTGTTATGATATCATATATGGTTCACTTATGCCTTTATATTACCCGTTCTTTTGTAAATTCCATGTTAAAGCAGCATTTTGGGTAAAATCGTTTTATTTATCATACATGTTTGGGCATGTTGTTCATGATATTATTAATAATTTTATAATGATTTAGTTACTTCCAGAATGTAAATCATGATTTATATATCATATATATTCAGTATATATATATATAATACATAGAAAATGAAACGAAATACACCATTCATTGAGACGGTAGGTCGTGCGTACATATGAAGGCTGTTTTCCTTTCATTATTGACTTGAATAGAAGTAAGTAGATGATATATATATATATATATATATAAATAAATTAGCTTTATCATGTCATATATTTCATTATTATTCATTATATATACTTTATAATCATTCTTTAATGGTTAACATGGAGAATGAATCTCATCGCGTCATGGAGATGGTAATCCGTACGTACGCACGAGCGATGATATCATTCCCATATTTATTGAATTTAATTGTAGATGATGATATAATATCTCAGAATCAGTATTATTTTATAATAACTATATATATTTATTCTTTACACCACTATACCCATCCAAGTAAGGAAAAACAGATTACACCACGGCGTGGAGACGGTATTCCGTACGTACGCACGCGTGGTGATTTCATTTTCCGTAGGATGGATAGAAGGTGAAATGGGGTTGTTTAATATTTATAATAACATATTATTATATTATTGATACTGATGCTATTACATTATAATAAAACAACTAAATAAGAATAAGTTTAAGAAGAAAGAAAGTTGAAAGAATCGGTAGAAGAGATTACCTCTTCTTTGATGCACCTCTTTTATGCTTCCTCTTAAGGCGCTAGAGTTGGTCTTTTGAGGAGACCAGAACCTATATAATGTGTATAGGGAAGTTGATAAGGGAAATGGTTAGGGGTTGTCCGAGCTTGAAGGCTCAAAATTTTGTAAAGAGAAGAGGGAGGAGGTTCCATTTAATAGGGGAGGAGAGGGGCACTTTAGAAAAACCTTAAAATATTATTTTATAATAAAGTCATATCTAGTTTTGAATGGCTCAAAAGTGACTTATATAGAATATAAAGTGGTTATGGGTAGAAATACTCTCAACCAATAGGTTTTAGGCAAGTTTAGGTTACTATTTTATCCTTATCATTTAGATTTAACTCTAAGTTAAATAATTTATCTTTTATCGTGTCTTCTTGTTTTCTTACACTATATAGTTAATAAACATACTATACAAGAAAAAAGAACCCCAACTGGTTCATCATTAATATATATAACCTTATCTAAGTCATTTGGCTGAACCTTAGATTTTTAGGAATAGAATAATAATATATAATATAATATTCTTTTTAAAAACTATTTTATGTCAATTATGAAACTATTTGTAATTGATTTTTGTGAAAATCATAACAGCATGATTAATTAGAAAAAGTTAATTGAATCAATACTAACATTTCATATTAACATAAAAAAATTAGTGTAATTTATAAAAAGTCTCAAATTACATTTTTTTGGGTATTTATAACATCAATTATGTTAATATTTCATTAATAAGGTAATTACTGCATCATCATTGTGTCATAAATAAATTAAATTATTTAATGTCTAAAAATTATAAATAAAATTTAATTATTTATGAAATATTTTTATCTTTATAATTAATATTTATATTCTAATTTATCTTATGTATAACCTTATATTAAAAATGTTTTTGTTATTAAACTTTTATTTTAACTCTCTTAACTCTTCTTTAAATAAAATAATAATAAATGTTATAATCTAATCCAAGTGGACCTAATGGGTAATATTTTATTCCTAAGGTTGTTTTTGTTCGAATTACACATATAAAATAGAATTATTACATGTGTTAGGGTAATAATAATATCATTGTTATCCTTAATTACCCTATTTACTTTTAACTGTGGTAAATAAAAGTAAGAAGTTACTATTCACTAAAAATTATTTTTAACTTATTAAACCACATTTTACTCCTTGATATTAACCGTGTCTCTCAAATTTTCTAAATTCCACTCACAGAAGTGGTGAAATTAAGTTTTATGTAAAATTTCAAATTCTCCTAGGAGGTGGGTAAAATACTGTGAAAAGTTCAATAAAATTTTTATATATCTAAAATTATTATAAAATGAATCAAATGATTTACATTGAACTTATATAGGTATAATGTATCAATTTTGACCTAAAATAAATTTAAATAAAATAAATAATTTTTTAAATAAAAAGTCAGTTTTTAAATAGTAACCGAGTGTTTTCACTATTCATCAATAATTGAAAGTTTTCAGAAATATACCAAAAATTTACCCTAGGCTAATTTCGATATTACAAATTAAAAAATGAAGTCCACTTTGAAAGATAAAATTTATAATATTTCAAAAATTTGGTATTACTATTCATAACAGCTAGTTCATAATAATATTATAGTAATATCTTGTTTAGTGAAACTCTGTATCGTGTATAACACACGCTATCAAGGAAGGTTTCTTTGGCATGAAACACAAGCCTAGAATAGTGTTCGCGTATAGTGAAAGCTAATACGGTATTGCGTATTGTGCATGCTAATCTTGTTGTAGCGTACAAGACATCAATGAAATTAAAAAAAATCTCATAAAATCTCAGGGTGTTACATTCTACACCCTTAAAATGAATTTGGCCCTCAAAATTCATCGAGGTTATAAATTGTTTTCTACTTGAAAGTTTCTTTCATAAAAACCCACATCGTAAAAAGGAATACTAAAACTTAATTTTAAAAACAAATGTATGAAACATAACAGTTACCCAAATTAACTCTTCACTGGGATTCCACATAGAAGAACATAGGTGAAACTATGGATATGGAAGAGAAATCTAACCATCAAGTTCTGATGGAGAGTGGTAGAGAACATGGATATGAAAAATCCAATAATCACAAAGCCATAAATTTGTGATGATTTAAGGTACCATCTGATTCATCAGATATAAAGACACTAGGACAACATTTTTTGTTTTCAAGATCATTTCCCTAAAGTTGAAGAATTATTGAATTAAAAGAAATACTTACTTGATTTTGGTATAATCACACCATTGTTCGTGCCTTGAACAATTTCCACTTCATCTATTAAAGAAATGAAGTTGAATTTGTCATTCGTGAAGCATTAGCGGATCATGTGATAGAACGGTGGGTCATTTTATCTATCTCAAATAAAAGGTTAAAAAAAGTTATTATATATACATAAGTCCATCTATGGTGAGATTAATCTTATATGGTTCCTAAAATGGATGTATAATTCATATATCATACTAAATAATAAATTGAAACTAATTTATACTAACCAGGGACTTTTTTTTAGGATAGAGGTAGGTGATAAAGGCTTGTAGCACTTCAGTTGTGGGTTCGATTCCCGCAATCTTGTCCGACGCGACGAGTTGTCGCCTGTCCTTCAGGTTGTCCTTTTTTCTAAAACTATACAATTATAATATTCCAAAAATAATATCGAAAAAGATATATCTTTAACAATACTCTATAATGTCCAACTTAATCCATTCCAATCTTTAGTCTTATCCCAAATACATCTATCCAATCTCAAATTATAAATTAAATGATTACATGAAATGTCATATAACAATCACGTGAATACCATCATTTATCCCCCATATATCATAAGATATATCTTGTTGATCGCATTCCAAACATGTGAATACCTTAATCATGTATTCTATTGAAACATGTATAACCATATAATCTTTTTGAAAACATGAATGATCCCAGAATTTCTATATACTCAAACCATGATATCACATTGTCCTTATATTAGTCATGAGCTCATTAATATTATCAAACATTTCATTATCTCCTTATCCCATTATTATGCCCTTATCATCTTATTTCCAAAAATATCTGAATAACCTTTCATGGTTACCAGTAACATTCAACATATATTTTAAAAAAAACATAAGTAAAAACAATATTGTAACAATCCTTAGATGTTTATTTATTCCAGAGTACCATGAAATTACTTATACAACATTACTCTTGATAAACATGCAATCATTCCACTTCCTACTTAAACCATTGACTGAGCTTCATCATTGTATTCCCCAACACTTCTTTCATCTCATATACCATTTGTAGTCTCTTCATCACCATCAACATAAATACTACCCATACGACCATGTTTATTCTCTTCATGAGATTTTCCATTAGGGCATTGGTTTGCATAATGCCCGTACGTTCCACATTTAAAACATTTAACCATTGTTGATGTCTTAGAAATACCATTATCTTTGTCCATGGTGTTAAATGAACCTTTTCCTTTACAATTACTGGCTTTGTGTACTTCTTTTCCACATCCAAAGCATCTTCCAGTTCCTTTGAAACATTCTGCCTGATGCCACATCCCACATGATTTACGTGAGGGAAATTGAACTTTCTTTCCTCTAGGATCATCATGAAACTCCATCTTTCCCTTATTAGATGAGTCAGAAAACTTACCAAAGTTGTGATTATTGATCATATTATGATATTTCTGATTAGTAATAATAACGATATGTGGACTTCCATATCCAATTTCATTTGGTTTCTCATGAAGAATATCATTTCATTGTCCATCATATCCTCCATTATCGTGAATCTTCTTATTTCCACCCATTTTCTGAAACCCCAAAAGAATATTGTGAGAGTAAAAAATCATAATCAAGGGGGAGTACCTTGAATATCTAACATCTTACGTTTAATTATAATATCCTTTCTGTAATTATAGTACTATAACCTATAATTATACTTAACCTTAGGGACATCCCTAGACATGCCTTAGAAATATCTCTTGGGATCTCACTAATGTTTTCGCATCCTAGTTTCCAAAGTTTAAATAAACCTTTCCTCCGATACCAATTGTAGATACCCAAAGATTGACGTAAATAGACATTACATTAATTTTTCAGAATACTTAATACATAAAAAAAACAGACACCAAAGGACCGTAATAGTTTAGTGTCTTTGGAAACTTGGAACATAATCTTCTAATCTTGGTGAAAGATCTTCAACATCTTCCATAAAGATCTTCCCTTTTTTTCTTACCTAAAACCTTTATTTATATACAGGGGAAAAGAAAACATATAAAGGGTGATATAAAATTCTCATTAAGGGTAATCATGGAGAAAATAAAACAAACCATATATATTTGAACTTCAAAACATGAACATAAAGTTTAAACATCAAAATCATGATTTGTGAAATAAATCTTGGCAGTATGTAAGGAATAGATCATAAAGGAACATTAATCATGAGAAAATATTATGGGAATAAAACATGAAATTGTGGCAACCCATTAAGCACATTATATGATTTCCATATTATCCAACGCATTTCTGCCAAGACCATCTTAGTGGACAAAGTCCCTTTCTGAATCGAGTTCACTCCTTGTTCCAGTCTTGTATCACTGAACCAGATTAACTTACTGTTCCATCCATGTCTATATCATGAGATATAAATATTTACCCAATGAATTGGAGAGAGATATAGGTCCCACCCATCTCATAATTAAATCATTCTTATGTGTTCCACAACATAAACATAAATCATTCATCATAACCCAAAGAATAAAATGAGTTTCATAAACATCATCCCATCATAACATAATCCATATAAAACAAATGGATATCATTTCATCATAAGAAAAGTGAAACCATGTAAATAATAAATAAATTATACTTGAAACATACACATATGATATAATGTCATCTTATATGGAAAATGGTTTTGATAAAACACTTGAAATGAATTCTTGAGGAAAATATCATTTATTCTTCAAAATAATTTTCTTTTCACAATATGCCATGCAATTTTAAAACAAAAGGATTTTGTTGAAAATAGAAATGAAATATTATAGAGTAATATTCATGATAATAAGGTGTTATAAAACCGTAAAAATCTGTTCATACCGTATAAGTTAAAAGGACATTCTTCTCATACTTTTGCCAGAAAAGTAAAAAAGTACCTTATATGGTAACCAAAGGAAAGATTCCTTCCATACAATGTGGTAAAAAGTAAAAAAGGTAAAAATGACTTTAAACATACATGGAAGAATAGTAAACATTTTATGAAAACATTTTTAGAAAACATGGAGATGGATGATAAACATAACCCCAGTAAATACTTATGTATAAGCAATCTCAGATAAAAATGAGATTTGCAAAATTATCCCTTACCATAGGTCCGATTTTCTTTGTACGTATCTGAAACTCATTTATAATGATTTAAATAATGTCATTGACTTATTAAAGAATCATATTATTTGTTATGATATCATATATGTTTCACTTATGACTTTATTTTACCTGTTATTTTGTAAATTCCATGTTAAAGCAGTGTTTTGGGTAAAATCGTTTTATTTATCGTACGTGTTTGGACATGTTGTTCTTGATATTATTATTAAATATATCATGATTTAATTACTTACAAAATTTAAATCATGATTTATATATCGTATATATTTAGTATATATATATAATAGATTGATAAATAAAATGAAATACACCGTTCATAGAGACGGTAGGCCGTACTTACGCGTGAACGTTGTTTTCCTTTACTTATTGACTTGAATGGAAGTAAGTAGATGATATATATATATATATATATTTAAATCCAGTAGTTTTATCATGTCATATATTTCATTATTATTCATTATATATACTTTATAATCATTCTTGAAAGGTTAACATGGAGAATGAATCACATCGCGTCGTGGAGACGGTAATCCTTACATACACACGAGTGATGATATCATTCCCATAATTATTGAATTGAATTGGAGTGGATGATATAATATATCAGAATCCTTATGACATTATAATAACTATATATAGTTATTATTTACACCATTATACCCATCCAAGTAAGGTGGTGGTGGAAAAACAGATTACACCACGACGTGGAGACGGTATTCCATACGTACACACGCGCGATGATTTTTTTTCCGTAGGATGGATAGAAGGTTAAATGGGGTTGTTTCATATTTATAATAACATATCAGTATATTATTGATACTGGTTTTATTACTTTATAATGAAACAACAAAATAAGAAGAAGTTGAAGAAGAAAGAAACTTGAAAGAATCGGTAGAAGAGATTACCTCTTCTTCGACGCACCTCTTTTAAACTTCCTCTTAAGGCACTAGAGTTGGTCTTTTGAGGAGACCAGAACATCTATAATGTTTCTATAGAAGTTTAGAAGGGAAATATTTAGGCTTTTTCCGAGCTTGAAGGCTCAAAATTGTGTAAAGAGAATAGGGAGGAGGTTCCCTTTTATAAGGGAGGAGAGGGGCACTTTAAGAAAAACTTAAAATATTATTTTATAATAAAGTCATATTCTGTTTATAATGGCTAAAAAGTGACTTATTTAGAATTTAATGTTGGGATGGGTCTAAATCCTCCCAACCAATAGGTTTTAGACAAGTTTAGGTTACAATTTTAACCTTATCATTTAGATTTAACTCTAAGTTACATAATTTAACTTTTATCATGTCTTCTTGTTTTATTACACTATATGGTTAATAAAATTACAATAACAAACCAAAAGAACCCAAAGTGGTTCATTCTTAATATATATAACCTTATCTAATTCATTTTTTAGAACCTTATATTTTTAAGAATAGAATAACAATTAATAATATAATATTTGTTTTAAAACCTATTTTATGTCAATTTTGACACTATTTGATAATTTATTTTTGTGTAAATCATAACAGTAAAATTAGTTTGAAAAAAGTTAATTTAATCAATACTAAAATTTCCTATTAACCTAAAAAATTATTTTAATTTATAAAAAGTCTCAAATTAAATTTAATTGGGTATTTGAAACATCAATTATGTCAATATTTCATTAATAAGGTAATTACTGCATAATCATTGTGTCATACATAAATTAAATTATTTATTTTCTAAAAATTAAAAATAAAATACCATTATGTAGGAAATAGTTTTATCTTTCTAATGAATATTTATAGTTGAATTTATCTTATGTATAACCCTATATTAAAAAATGTTTAGTTATTAAACTTTGATTTTAACTATTTTAACTCTTCTTTAAATAAAATAATAATAAATGTCCTAATCTAATCCAAGTGGATATAAAGGGTAACATTTTATTCCTAAGGTTGTTTTTAGTTTAATTACACTTATCCAATAGAATTATGTCATGTTTTAGGGTAATAATAATATCATTTTTACCCTTAATTACCCTCTTTACTTTTAACCATGGTAAATAAAAGTAAAAGTTACTATTCACCAAAAATTATTTTCATCTTATTGAACCACATTTTACCCCTTGATATTAACCGTGTATCTCATATTTTCAAAATTCCACTCACCGAAGCGGTAAAATTATGTTTTATGTAAATTTTCAAATTCTCCTAGGAGGTCGGTAAAAGACAGTGAAAAGTTCAATAAACTTTTTATATATCTAAAATTATTATAAAATGACTCCAATTAATTACATTGAACTTATATAGTTATTATTTATCAATTTTGACCAAAAATAAATTTAAATAAAATAAATAATTATTTAAATAAAAAGTCGGTTTTTAAATAGTAACCCAGTGTTTTCACTATTCATCAGAAATTGAATGTTTTTAGAAAAATACCAAAAATTAACCCTAGGCTAATTTAGATATTCCAAATCCAAAAGTGAAGTCCATTTTGAAAGATAAAATTTACAAAATTTTAAAAAGTGGGTATTACTTTTCATAATGACTAGTTCATAATAATATTATAGTAATATCTTGTTTAGTGAAACTCAGTATTGCATATAACACATGCTATCAAGTAAGGTTGCTCTAGAGTGCAACACAAGCCTAGAATAGCGTTTGTGTATACTGCAAGCTAATATGGTGTTGCGTATAGCAGAAGTTAATCTTGGTTTAGCGTACAAGACATCAATGAAATTAAAAAAAAATATTTCTCATAAAATCTTGAGGTGTTACAATATCCATGGTCATTGGGAAAAGGTTATACATTGGAATGTAATTCCCATGGTTCAAATGATTTAGATTCATGGTTATTGTGTGAGAGTACTTAAAAACATGAGACACAGATGCATGTTCCTTACCCTAAAGTGTTTTGATTTTTTTTTGTTTTTTTACTTTAGTGATTTAATTATTTAATTTATACTGTACTATGAGATCTATTTGTTCCCCCTTACTATTTTATCTTGGATGGTGATCATTTTTTGCATTTGAAGATATTCCTGAGAGGTATCTCATGGGATGATTGTTTATACTTTCCACTCCTCCCCATTCCTTTCCAGGTTGTATTAGATTCTTGAGGATGAGAATAATTTGAGAGGAATATAATGTAACCATTAGGACCATTATGTCCCATACTTTGTGTGTTTTTGGGTTATGGAAGCATTAGGATGAGTCTTGGGGAATGAGTGGAGGATTTAGCGATGAAATTTTATCTAGGAAGTAGATTATGGTGTGGAGACATGGGTTATTCCATAAGTGGTCATGCATTAAAGGTAAACCCAGTTGAATATGTAATATCTTGAATTTAAATTAAGGGAGTATAAAATGATGGTTTCAATGTCTTATATTATTAATAGGTAGCTACAAAATGCATATGGGTTATAGCATAGTGATGGATAGGATGAGGTTTTCTTCTGGCTTAGTGGATGTGTTACAACATATAGGTCTCAGGGTGGATGGTTTTTGTGTCTATTCTAATTTAGGGTGGTTGTGAATGATACATGGGATGCAACATAACAATTCCCCAAGTTCCTAGGTTGTGGTTGAGATTTGTGGCATTTATTTTATATGGTATTTGGATTGGGGATACTTTGAGTACAACATACAATATTATGTCATAGGTTTAGGTGAAAACCTATTCACTAGAATGTGGACAGTAATATTGGATGCACCGTAACAATTTCTCAGGTTCCTAGGTTGTTGTTGTGATTTGTGGCATATATTTTATATGGTTTTTGGATTGTGAATACATTGAGTACAACATCCAATATTATATCATAGGTTTAGGTGAAAACATATTCACTAAAACATGGATATTAATATTACTACATATTGTCTTTAAAATGACCTAGGTATAAATTCATGAACCCCATAAAACCTCATCACTCTCAAATATTTTCTCTAAACTCTTCTTTAAACTAAGTTTGTGAATGGGTGGTATTTTATTTATTTTTCAATATATTTTATTCCTAGATCCACGAGCTTCATTATTTCAAATCTTAGGTGAGTTCATTTCTTTTAACTTATATGTTTTCTTTTTTCCTTCATCGAGAGAAGGTTGTGGTTATGGTAATTTTTTAGAATAATTTTTATTAATATAGTAATGGGTACCACTATAATTTAGTTTTATGAGGGTTTATTGATGTGATATTTTTCATGTGATTATCTTCTTCTTTCTAGGATCTTTCACACTGATTTAGAAATCATTGTTTGAGTTAGTGGATATAAGATCACTCTTTATTTTTTTGAATATATAAAATTATCATTTTTTTCTTTAGGTTGATGGTATTAATTTAAATAAAAATATAATGAACTATCATTAATGAAATCGAATGGAATGGGTGAAATTTCATATTCTTACTTGACTTCATGAAATTACTTTTGAAGTTATCTCTACTTGATCCCATTTCTAAAATTACTTTTATTTTTTTTCTTGCATATGTTGATTATATTATTCTAGAAAAATTCACTAAATTAAAATCACCTAAACATGTAAATGAACTAGTTGTGTTTAAATTTGTGAATTCTATTAAAACACTTGTGACAAAGATGATGAAATGATATTAAAGCCCTCTTTTAATGGAAATAATTTAGATAGTTGAATTGAACCCATTATTGTGTTTTGTTGGTGTTCTTGTCACCATTCTAGTGATTACATAAACCTTCTTGGGGTTGTGTGATGAATATGGTAATTAGTATGAATTTGTAATTAATTTGGTAGTGGTGCTATAGTAGATTTGTATGGGATATGTTGAGGAGTGGTTTATCGTAGACGAATTATAGCAGTTGATGTGAGATGACTGAACTGCTATGATGGCTCTGTAATTAGATATGGTAGTTTTTATTGTATGATGGGTGATTTCTAGTGTGGATACATTGTTTTAGTTTCACAATAAATATGAAATTTACATGGTAATTATGAATTGGTAATGGTATGGGTTGAAATTCAATATGTTGTAATTTATTATTGAATTAAATGCAATTAAATGGGAATAAATTTTGGTGTCAGTTTAAATGGTTTTGTAATAAATATATTTAACAAATGGATATTGCTTAGTGTTTATGAAAACTATAAATTGGTTAAATTGTAAATAAAATAGAAGAATTCTGGGTTTTTATGGGAATTTGGTGTGGTGAGTAGCATTAAGTGATGGGGATGATTGGTGAAATATTTCATGAGGTTATTCAGTAGTGTTGTGGGAAATTAAAGTTTTCTTTTATTTGGACTCATAGGTTGGGTATTATTTGATACCATATATACTTTTATTTGGGATTTAATTTCTATATGCACCAAACCCGAGTTGGATAACCTTACCAACACCCAAATGTTTTTGGTTCTATGTGTTTTCCATAACATCTAGGTTGGTGAGGTAGGATGGATAAATACCCCAACATCATTTATCTGCCTTCATAAGTAGTTCATGATGATGTGTAATTTGGATTTAATTACTAGTGATGATGGAGTAATTGGTGGTGGAACCTATAAATGATAGATCAGTTGGTGGAAATTCATAGTCTTAATGTAGGTTTGGTTGTTGGTTGTATTTGATGCGATGTATGGTGGGGGTTATGTATGGTAGGAGGAGGGAACAAGGTTGATTTCCTTCATGTTCATGATACCCTATTGCCTATACATTTTATTGGTGTACTAGGAAGGTATGAGAGTATAAGATACATGATGTAGGGACATGGGATCATGAAATTTGTAGTGAATTGGTTGCAAGGTGACTTTTCAAATATTCTTTTTTTAATATATTTCTACACTCAAATTTGTATTTTAGTGAGTGATCCTTAGTGAGGCTTGGAGAAAATATTTGACCTACATTAGGTAGTTGTTATTTATAATGGTTATTCGCTAGATCATGAGTATTCCCTTTTCACATTTGAATAAGATACCAAGGGTATGATCTTAATAAGTATACATGTTATGATCACCCCTATTATAAAAACTTTTTTTAGGTTTTTGGGTAGAGTTTGTTGATTGGGCTTGTAAATATTAATTTAGATCATGTGTTTTTACTATAGGGTCAATTCCTAGAATATTTATTTGTATTTACAATGGGTTTTTTATTTTTCAAACATTATCTATACATTGTAGGATTATTAGGGATTGTGGAAATTTTGTATTTATGACATGGGGTTCATTTTTGTTCTTTTTGTTTTATGTTCCTAGTATTATTTAGGGTAATTCCCCACATTGTTTGTTTTTTCCCACAGTTCAACTTCTTATCCTAGAGCCTATTGGAAGCAGGCTTCAAAGGTCACTCCATCTATTCACTGCCAGCCCTAGAGGGGTACTAGGGGATGGGGATGGTGGTCATGATAGGCATGACTTTCCAATCTATGGAATACACCATAGTAAATAAATGACACTATGATATGGATTTTAATTCCCTATAGAAATCGATTTTGTTCTCCCTTACATCCCATTCATGGGGTTCGATATGATTGGTTTTATAACTAAGATAGTATAGGGATCTTAGGGTTCCTTGATCTTAGATACCTAAGGGATTTTCCCAAGGTTATTATTATAAATATTGTTTTAAATTTCACTTAATTTAATGTCGAAAACTTTTCTGAATCTACTGATGTATGTTTTACCCTCAAAATGGAAAAAGAATAATTTTATATGGTTTATTTTCCAAATATCATGCTTAGATTATGAAATTATCATTTCTCATGAAATTCTTGGTAGGATCCCACTAGGATAGTAATGATCACACCCTATATAAATGAAATGGGTTTATACATACCTTCTTTTGACATATATAGGTAATGGTAAGGTTTATCTTGGATGTGGTTGGTGTTGTAGTGAGTGGATAATGTGTTGGAGGTGGTGAAATGGTGGGATTTAACCCTCAAGTGACATAGTGTTGGGTAGTGATTATTTATTGTTTTTTTGGTAAACATATACATTGATATCATCAATTCCACTTCCCATCTATTTTATTTAGTATATTTATGTGTGTCCCCTTCTTTTGGTCATGTTATAGATGATGATTTATACTGTAGTATGTGGTTGTTCTTATTACATGTGATTTTACATATACTATTTAATATTGATGATTTATTTTTTAAATAATACTTATTTGGTTTAATGACTCAACAAATTATGGCTAAGTTATTTCAGGATCAAGATTATTACATGCTTGATGGATTTATTGGGAAAACCACTCCCAAGGTATATTTTTTAATGCCTAAGAACAAGTTTATATACTTTGGGGATTGGGAATTCCCTTCAGATCTTTTCAAAGATAGAATTGGGTGCCCAGGTTAGGCATAACCTGATTTGGTTCCTAAAAAAAGATAATCTAGGGAACCCAACTTTAGTATATCCAACCCAGTTAGATGATTGATAAGGGTTTTCTTTGGAAGGAATATAAAATTTGGTATCATTTAATGGGATATAATTTCATTGTCTTATCTCATATTGTTTCTTTTTAATGTATCCAAAATTATAATGATTTACTTTGAAATCCAATTCCTTCTAGTAAACCAATATGTTTAAGAGACATTGATGTGATAATCTTTACAAAAATTTAATCTGGTGTTATTAACCTAAATAAAAAGGAAAACTATATTTATATATTTCAAAATGAATCCTTTGTATAAGGTGCAAAAAAACCTTTTATATAATTTTTTAAAATCAAATGAAATTAACAATCCCATAAGCATGATATTGAAGACACAAATAGTTAACCCTCAATTTTCTAGGAATGGAATTAGCCTCTAGTCTAGTGAACAGTACAACCCAATTTCCATCTACCCAAAGAAACATTAATCAATAGAGAACTCAATTACATCTTAATTATAACACCTAATATGTATAAACTATAAGTAAACATTACATTCAATCTCATAATCCAATATAATCCAAAGTCGAGTTCGAAGAAAACAGAATACATTATCATACCAAACATGAAACTACTAAGATGCTTGTATGATAGTTTATAGAATAATTTTATCTCTTTAAACTAATTCATAATTTTTTTTATAACATAAAAATGTTATCTATGAATAATTTAATGAATAAATTTTAAATAAAATGACAATTCAAATTTTTTTGACTCAAAACATTGTTGTTGGAGCATGGGAATCAAAGGTCAAAATGCTTATGGAAACTTCATTATTTGGTTAGGAAAAAATTTCATGTTGGGTTAAATGTTATTTTTAATAAAAAATGTTGAATGGGGATCAAAGTTTGATTATGGGGGGGTTCTTAATATTGTTTTATATCACATTCAAAATAGGTTAACCATTTTTATTTCAGATGAATTCTAATAGGGTTTTCTTATGGAACTGGAAATACCCAATAATTCCCATATCCTCATTGGGATTTATTATCCATGAAACTTAGGAACTCATATTTTTTCAATAGGATGGGAGGTCGAGTTTATCACACCCTATTGGGATAAATTATTATGCACACTATGACTCACTTATTGATTTAATAAATTTTTTTAATCTTTTATTAATACTAATACAGGAATAGTTACCCTAAAAAATCACTTGTCATTAACCAATAATGTGATAATCTATATATCTCATAGGTTTTCAATTTATGTGACTATTTTTTTGAATTATAGGTTCTCTGACTTATTACCCGTTATTACTTAATGATTCTTTTAGGGGAATATTATGTTTTCAAAGGCATGCGGTTTGGTGCTCAAGATCTTATCAATGTTTAGGAGGGAAGTATGTGATTATGGTACTGAGATCAAGCCCATAAAGTATATTCCTATATATCCATGTGATGGAATTAGAACCCACAAATTTATAGAAATTGTTTTCTTTTTAGGGTCATGTGACACAGATTGATCCATGCTGTTTAATGACATGTACTGAAGAAGTCTTGGTGAATGGTTCCTAACAATGGTTAGTATGGGACTTATGAATTATCAGAGCTTTATTATTTAAATAAAATATAATATAAATTAAAATGTAATTGATTTCACAATAAGTATGGTCTTTTTAATATGGGCCTCACTATGGTTATATCCAAATGAGAATAACATCGCAGGATCTGAAAGGAATATATTCCTTTGGTTGGGAGTATGGTTTTATTAGTAATATGGCCTAATAAAATATAGATAACATAGAATATGACCCTAATTAATGAGACATGTAGACACATAGTAATATGTATAGGTGATATATGGATGTCAACAATCTCATGATGTGTATAACCTGATGAGACTGTTGATGAAGGGTTGATGATGTTGTGTTTAAACCTCAAGGAGGTGTCCTATATATCTTGTTGAGTCAAGAATATAATCCCACATAGTTCAAATAGTACTTTTAACGAATACATGGCTGGTTATTACACCTATGAAGGATTCCCATATGGGGGATTTTTATTTTTCTAATATAACGATCATTGCAAGTATTTTATCCCACGTGAGTTATTTTTTGTGTAAGAAACAAGAAGTAATATAAGATCAGACACATTACAAATATTTTTGTGGATTACACACCAAGGACACCCAAAGGTAACATTACTGTATCCCCATCAAGGATATGTATCCACGAGTAAAGTCTTAAGAATTGATAATAAATATTACATGTGTGGAAGCTATATGAGGCATCATGATCTTTACGAGAAATATGTCATCATAGAAATAACAATTATAAAGCTATTTATTGAATATGGGGGATCGGGACATAGTAATGAGTCATACATATCATGATCATGAAAGTAATTATATTCCACATAGTTCTAATGGTATGGGTATCTATTTCTTAGAAGGTGTGATGAAAGAGGTTTGAGTGGTACTCATGGATATATAGTTTCCATGAGCTATATCATATGAAGTGTATCATTTTGAAGGAAAATAGTAAGATATAGTTATAATTACATATAAAATGAGTCCCATATTGGAGTAATTTTCATAATTATAATATCACAATCATTTTAGATCTCTTAGACCATGTGAGTTGTGATTGGTGTGAGAAATAATAGATAGTGGAAGATTATACACATTGCTTGGGAGAAAATGATTTAATGGGTAAACAATGAGTCTTCCTTGTTAGAAGTATGATTGTGAGTCTTGTGGATTATATTTCTCCATGTGAGAATAATTATGATCTTACATAGGGAATATCAGGATGTGAAAGATGCATATATAGTAGTATTATGGTAAAGAGATTTTTCCTTAGCAAGGCGTCTTACATATCCTGATTATGATAGAAATTAGAGTCTTAATAGTTCATACTACCCCTTGACTATTGTTGGGAAATAAATTATAATTAATAATCATGGGGATTATTACCTCAAAGTTTTGAAAAATTGTAATATTTTGGGACATACATCAAGGTGTATTCTCAATGATTAGTTGAGGAATACACATAAGAAGGATGCTCATATTACCAAGAGGAATTTATCAGTTTAAGGTTTAATAAGAAATTATTTGAGGCTTACACCTAATAGGATGCATATGTATGGGCCCATTTCATATTAATTGATAGGTGATGAAATATAATAGACTCATAGGAGAATGTTTCCCTATGTGAAAAAATAATTGGGGCTTTACACCAAGTGGATCCCCAAGTCACATATTCATTCTATGTTCACTAACCAAATATATGAGGGGAGATGAAAATGAAAGTTCTACTGAATATATTTTCATGGAATTGGGGGGGGGGTCTTGGGGGGAATGGAATAATATAACATGTCATTCATTAATAAGGGTTAAGAAATCACATGAACAAGTAGGGTTATGAGATTATTTGACCGTGAGAGGGTTATGCGCTCATAGGTGAGTGCATGAGTTAGGGTTAATGAATATAGTTAATCATTGAAATGTTTTCATAAATATGTGGGGGTATAACATTGTCCCATCATATAAACTTCCCATATGAAAGGGGAGCTTGAGTAAGGGATCATAGGTGAGCCACATGAACTGAGGGTGCATGGATGAGGGTTTCCAAGCCTTATTCATTTATAGGGGTTGTATAACAGTTCCATACAAAACAAAAGGTGTTCATGATCAAGGGAACCTATATGATGTCTCATGATCAAAGGTTCATAATAAGGGCCTTATGACAAAGGGGAGGGTTCTTAACCTAGAATTAAATCCCATTCCACATGAAGACATCACAAAACTAGGTTCATGTGATCACAAGAAACTACATGGTTTGTCTATCATAAAGAGAATATTCTTACCCATGGAAGAGCTAGGGTCACATTAATAACGGTTTAAGTTTCATACCCAAATAGAATATGTTAAAGTCGCGTGAGTTTTTCACATGATTTTAATGTTTTCATGTGATCATGTAAGGGATGTGGGGTCATTTGATAGAGTCACATGAAGTGAATGGTTACTAGGAGTACTTCCCCAAAAAAATAAACCCTTATTGTTCATATCTCTGACTCTTATTCATGTACCAAAATTTATATGCTGGTGATCTATTGTATTTTTGGAAAATGGGATATATTCCCCCATTTAAATCATTTTTAATGAACCCCCCAGGATTTATAGATGAGGTATCATACTACCTTTGTATATCTAAGAAATGTATTGTTCTTAATAAACTATCTCCAGCATTGATCACACTGATATACTCAACCATAGATATTAGAAAACATGCAACATCAAGGTTCAAAATTTTCAAACCCCCAATATTCTAAAAATCATGTGATGGAAATTGATTCACTTGATTTTATTATCATGAGAATCTTCAGAGTGGATATGTGATCATGTAATTAAAATGAGGTTATTCGAGATGGTATCCTCTCTCACTTGATGTTATTCATGATAGGCCTTAGAGGAATGTGAAGAATTCGTGATATTCAGTCTTTATATTGTGATGCATGCTTGTTGAAGATAAAATAATTCTCAATAGTTCATATGTAAATGGACTTGTCAAATCATGTTTTGTACATGCTATGAACAGACTCATGTGGTCTCTCAGTTTTATCACCAAAGATGGTTGACTTGTCACTCATTGAAATCTAGAGCACCTATGTTGAGTAGCCTAAGGTTGGTGAGGTTGATGATAATTACTCACTTGATCATATGGTGTAGAATGGATTAATATACTAATAAGAGTTATATGCATAAAATTTTTAAAGTATCACCAGAGATGGCTTACATGTCACTCATTGAACTCTATAACACCAATATTGAGTAGCCTAAGGTTGGTGAGGTTGATGACAATCACTCACTCATTTCTATGGTGTAGATTGTCTTAATCTACAAATAAGAGTTATATGTGTAACATTTTTATATAGGTAAAGTACCACATGAGTAATCCATCCCATGTTGATATTGAAATTGGATGGTTCATGCTCAATAAGTTATCTCTTTCCCTATGGTGGTATGCTATGAGTAACATGGTTTTCTCCCATCCTTTATTTTCACAAAACTATACCTATACCCCTTTGATTTTGTGCTTCCCTACATGGTGATGCCACATTTTCTACTTTTTTACCATGAACATCAGCACACACAAACTTATACCACCATTCTAACTTGTTATGTAAGTTCCCGGGCATGGTTGGGGTGACTCTCAGATGTACCAGATCAAAATGGCTGAATAGATAGCCATGGATGGAAATATTATTTATTAAGACATACACAAATTACTTATAAAAAATATAAGTATTATATGTCATTTTTATTAAAAATAATAATTATAAAATGTTCTTAAATACATTATTCTCAATAAATCCACCTCCAAACCTCTTATAGTTTCCTCAGGCGTTCATAAAAAATATATAATATATTTTCATGGGATTCATACTTCTCAAATACCCAATAATTAATTACGTGGTACACATTTATGACAACCAAAAAAATATAAAATTTGAATTTGATTCATTCGGATTGAAATGAATATGATTCTAAGGAAAATGTATGTAAATTTACTATGTACGTGTATATCTAACAAGATTTTTTTAATAAACCCTAGGAGAGGATTTTATAAGGTATTTGTGTTGAATGAAGGCTTTTATGTTCCATTGAAAATATAATCTCAACCTTGAGTGCTTGGGTTGCTGGTATGGATAATCTTTAGATTACCAAAATGAACAATCTACTCGAGACACAATGTTTCCAAAAGGAATACTCCTAGCTTGGGGAAAAGATATCCTGAATTGGTTAACGTAAAAATTATTATATTGAAAATGGACAGGGTTAAAAATGAATTTGTGGACAAATCCAAGATAATAGGTCTGGATATATCTATATATCCTACAAAATTTGTAATAAATCCACATATAGTTCTTTTAAAGTAACTCCTATGTAGATCAAGATCATGAATTGGGGGACAAAATATTCAACCTAGGTTCATGGATGAAGGATTATATGATGAGTGATTCTATATAGATCTATATGTTAAATAAAATAGGGGATATCATAACTTTATAATGGAATCATTGGAAGGGACCTATGCTTTATTGCATAGATCTAACTATCATTCCATCATTTCATGACTCAAGGGGTATGACACCCTATGTAGTTTAAGGTGATATAGTATAAACCACATCTTTTGTAGTTTATAGTCATAAGAGGAAAAGGTACCCTATTCAAAGTCCTAGTAAAGATAGATTTACTCTTCTTTTTACCTATGGTGGTGGATCTAGCGACCATAGAATGATTTTTTAGGGCTAAATAATGGTCCCTACAAAAATCATATCTTTTTTCACCTAATTTTTTTGTAATCCATCAAGGGAGAGGCTTAACATGCATAGAATCGTCTTCTAATTAGTTTTCCCTTTATGAAATTTCAACTTGGAAACATTTACACCTCTTATATTTGTTTTTTTAAATGATCAATGTTTTCATAAACTCTTGAAAAGTGATGCATAGAGATAGGAGACTCTAATTTGTACTAGGGTTCCATTCATTGGTTTTAAACATAGAGTTTTGTTTTCTCCCTTTCAAATAAAGTGTTATGTTTATGAGAGTTTGAATACTCTAAATGTGGTTTTAGGTAAAATAATTAGACCCACTATCATTATTGTGTATGTTCATATAGCTTATCCCTTGTGTTGGTGTAGTTTAAGACCATAAATCTTAAACCATTTGATACAATAGATTATGTTCTTATAGATCATACATTTTACTACTATAGTGTAAGGTCACATATATCAAACCTTATATTAATAAAAATATACCACATATTGAATGTTGGACTTATGGGAGAGGTAAATCATGTATAAAAGAGTAGGAATTAGGGATGATGAGATGGGAAAACATGTTGGGGGTGATCAAAAAATGCACAGAGGAACTGAGTATCACTGTGATGTTGTTGGGTCTCATAGGTATCAAAGTTCTTATTTATATAAGAAAAAAAACTCTTCTATTTGATAGGTCAATGGACCTTATATAAGATTCAATATGTTTTTATATTAATAGTAAATATGGCTCTCTAATTTTTTCCAAGGGATATGGATGGTTTTATGGGGATTGAAAAACAAATATATGAAGTGGGTCATGGTGGATGATTATTCTAAAAGGGTTTTACCACCATGAATCCTTACTCAATCATGAAGAAGATTATTAAAGAAGGGTTCTAACACACTACAAACAGGCTGAATTCATGAAGGATGAATATTCAAGAAGGGATATATAACCATGAATCCTATCTCTATTTATGAAGGATGAGTTTTGGAGAAGGCCTCTAGAACCCTGCATCATTGGTCATTTTTTAATGATGAATATTCATGAAATTTTTTCACACCATTAATCCTTAATCCAAGAGTGGGTAAGTTATATTGTGATGTAATATCAAGGATGTAGAATCCACTTTAATATTTTAATCATAGGAGGTGTAAATAATTCCCTAAGGGTTTGAAAAAATTATGACGATATGGGGAAAAGATGTTGTGGTTGATCAAAAAAACACATTGTGGTGCTGAGTTCCACTCTAATGTTTCTAGGGTTAATATGAATTTGAGGTCATTTTTTCATGGAAAAGATACCTCTATTTGATGTTTCAATGACACTTATGATTATATGTCTCATAAATTGTCGATCATAGGAATCCCTAATCTTTTACAAGGGATGTGAAAGGTTTATAAAGGTTCAAGAACCCAAGAAATAAATTAGGGTATTGGTAAAATGATGTGCAAAGAATTTTATGACACCCTAAAGATAGTCTATATGATAACTGACAAGTTAAACATGATGTGAATAAAGATCCAATTTCCCATGTAGACTTACTTGGGAAAGTGAGAATTTATTTTACGGTCATGATTCTTGGATCCATATATCGTGTAGTTTAAGGTCAAATGATGAGGACCACCAAAAGTTTCAAGAATGAGGTACCATATCCTTTCATTGAGAAATGGTATATCACATGGTTACATAATATATAGGATGTATAATTAACTTGAACAGTTGGATTAAAGTACTTGTAAATCATGATCTAGTAATATATAAGTTAATGAGAATTTGATACTAGAAAGTTTATATCAAAAATTAGTAATGGCAGAAGATAGTGTCACATAAATTCATTTAAATAGCTCATGAATGTTAGGGGAACTTTTCTCTTGGACCAACACATTTCATAGGTCACAATCTCTCAAGAAATGTGTTATTAACCAATTAATCCAAGTGTGTTACTTTCAGATAAGTCAGCACATAATACAAATATTCTATAGGTGAAACCTATAGAAATGAATCAAGGTTAAGAGAATATAGGAGAAGTGTATCAACCCAAGGAATTGTTGAATATCAACTCATATGTCAAGGACATATAGTTTGTTTATAGAAAACATAAAAGCCAATAAGGGTTTGATCACCCTAAAGGTTACTCCAGTGTGTATTCAATGCATTTTCAGGGAAAATTGATATGGTAAGTCATTAATAAAACTTTTTCCTCGATTGAAAGGGTCCAATGATGATGAAGTTGATTTTTTAGGGTTATAAAATAGACCATTCTATCTTCTTCACTTATTTAAAATTTATAATCTAGATTTTTCCACTTCTTTGAAAATAAAGAGCATAGCGAGTGGAGACATGGATTTTACTCAGATCACCCTTTGTAGGTTTTTAGTTTGAAATTATTTTCATCTATTTCACTACTAGTTTAGGGTCTTGCGATTTGAACCATGATAGTATAGAGTTTCATATTTTATAAAATTTATCATAGTAAACATAGTTTGTGGTCATGATGTGTGGACCTGATATTTGAGGGTGTAAGAAAATATCCCTCTTAGGATTCCCAAGGCTGATTGTACTCCAACACCATTTTTAATGGGGGACATGGGTTTCATAAGTCATTTCTCAAGTTTTTTATATTATGATAAATTGTATGGGGAAAAACACTAGGGATGAACACAAATAACTAAATGATGGTAGAATTCAATTTAATGTCACTAGGGATCATGAGGATTGAATGAATTTTTTTCTAGGAAAAGAAACCTATTTTTGATGGGTCAATGGCCCTTATGAATGTTTAAGTATGGGATTCTATGCATAGTTAAGAAGAGGGGTCCTCACACCTTTACAAAGGATAAAAATGGTTAATGGAAATCCTAGATAATCAAGACACGAAGTGTGATTTATGGATTTAGGTTCTTAGAAAGGTTATGGAAACACCTCAAACCTCGGTCGATCATGGACAAGATATTTTATTCCATTGATAAGTAGTGAAGGTGGATGATATTCTATGTAGCTTAGCATTATGAAACAAGGATGCTACTGTCATGTTGTTTAACATCATTTGATAAGGACTCAGGTGTTCTTTGTTTTTGTTTCATGCGATGAGGAAAATGTTCTATATAGATTTAGTATCATATAACTAGGAAGAGGGTCATTTACTTTTACTCATGTAACCAGGATATTATGAACCAATATGTCAATTATTAAAAGTATATTTAAAGACACCAAGCATTAGTCGGGGGGCATTAAAATGTGGGATATATTTTTACTTTTTCATAATGGTATGGTTAAATAACCATATGTTAGGTCCCCTTTGTGAAGTTCTAAATCATGTTCAAGAATACCTTATATTGATATGGCGCATATGTAAAACAAATTGTATGACTCAACTATTATTAAGTACTTTCAGGTCTTATAAGCTATAATTTTTTAGATATGATGAATATGGACTCATTAAATGGGTTCAACCAATCCTCTAAGAACACGTGATTCATTATCAATGTGAGAAACAAGATCATTATAGGTAATGACCCATAATTTTTTTGGGAGGGGTTCTAAGAAAAGAGAGGAACTTATATTGGTTCTAATAATGTATGTGTCCTCTAGTGAATTATTAGTGACATGATCAGGAAAAAATTTGAGTTGGGGGAATGTAATTTTTTTTGTATTCCATTTGGTTTAACTACGTATCCCACAAGGGTAGAAATTGATCCACAAAAAACCCTTTCAGGGAAATACCTCTATATAGATCTAGCTCGTATACTGTGGGGGTGTTTTTGGAGATTATGGATGGTACTATGACAAAGAATACTAGTGTGAATACATATTCTATAAGGATAGTAATTAATTCACTTTTAGATCTTTTATGGATCCCCACATAGGTCAAACTCGTATGAGGGAAGGGGGATTTTTTACAAGCCATGCAATATTTTCTTTGATTTTTTTGAACAGATCAAGTTGACATGTAGTAAAAGATAAATAACTCATACCTCAGTGGAGATCCTCTAGAGAATTTAGGTATCATTAAAAAGTTTTAGAAACTAATTTAGGAAGGTGTAATTTTTTATATAAATTCTTGAATAGACCCAATATTGGAAATCTGAGAACCAAAACATATTGTACTCTTCAATGAACCGAGCCACATGTTGTTCTTGACATGAGTTTTTGCTTTTATAGATTTGAATCACATGCATGGGGAGTGAAAAAGGGTTTTACCTTAGTTCATAGTTATAAAAAACGTGATGGAGGCTATTTTTTCTTAGTGAGGAGGGGTATTGTAATATTATTCTATTTTTCATAAAAAATGGTTAAAAGAATTGAATTGTGCTTCTCCGCACAGATCCATATCATATATTTGAGAAAAGGGGGTTTCTCCATTTCAAGGATTGTGGTTGGGCCCAGTATGTAGAATCTAAGAATCACTATATATTATTTATAGACACAAATCAGGCTTTATTTAATTATTATAAAAAATTTCCCTTGCATAAATATTCCATATGTGGGGAAATGGGCATGCCACTCCTCAAATTGACAAGGGAATATTTACAACAATGCATCCAAATGAGGGTGATTTATATTGATATAGATCAGGCTTCAAGGGTGTATATGATGGGGATGAACCTATGGATAAGCCTAGGATATCAAACTAAATCTTTTTTATGTATCTTTATTGGTTAAGAATTAAGGCACACAAGGTACTTCTATATGAAGTTCCCTGCATAGATCAGTCTCACATGTAGGGATCGGGAATTGTATATATTTTAACATTGTAGTTATATCCAAAACATGATATCTAGTGAAAACTATGAATCCTATGTGGATAATAATAAAGATAGACGTAGTTATTAAAGGGGAAAGGGAAGATGTTATAGACTAACCTCACATTTAGGGGAAAGACAAAAGGGGCACAATTTTCTGGGACATTTTGATTGGGCCTAAGAAATGAGATCTGATCATCACAACATATCCTATATGTATAGGAATAAATCCATTTATAGTTCTTAAAATGATGATTTCATGTACATAACTAACTCATATGAAAGGAGAGAACATTTTTTCCATTATGTTTTGGCCTAAAATGTGAGATCTGAGCATCACTACATATCCAATATGGGAATGAATAAATCCACATGTAGTTCTTAAGAATAGAAGTACCTAGAAAAATCTAGTTCATATACATGGAAATTGGTATTTTACTTCTTCTACAAGAACAATTCTCCATGAAAGAGAAACTATGTTGAAATTTACCAATAAGATCTATCTCATATGCTGGAGGGAGATGTTCTAATTCTGATTATGTGAATAGGGGATTGTTTCATAGTGGATTACTCAAACATCGCCATATATCACACAGTTATGGGAATAAAGCCTGTAAGTAGTTCATAAATAATGATTCCTTACATATATCTTGCTCTTATATGTGGAACATGGGGTATTAATGATCTAATTCACATTCCAACCATGTTTTAAATAATTCTATATAGATCTAGCTCTCATATAGGGAACAAAAAATATGTGATGAATGGGAAAAAATTAGAAGTTTAATGTCATGTAGGGTTGACCTTCACCTTATACTTTGATGTTACGTAGTTAGGGCCTATGATTAGTTTCATATAATCTTGGTGTGCATGCGAAGTTTAATAACCTTGATTATGTGATGGGTAAAGGAAATACCCAACATAAATGAGTGAAGGGTCAAGCATCAATACATGGTGAGGGTATTTGGAAATTATGATTTGAAAGGGAGGGAAACTTATCCTTTTGAAAATTTTAGGATGGGCCTATATTGAATCCTATATGCATCATTATGTATCCTAAAAGAATGGAAATCAAGATATATATAGTTTTTTACATAATATTATGCCTATATTGATCATGTTCACTTATGGGTGAATTATTTACTAATGGGAGGTGCAGTTGGGACTGGGATAAGAGTCTTGACATCACTATGAATACCATATGAATGAGAATCAAGATTACGTGTTGTTATAATATAAGTCCCTTGAATATATATAGATCCTATGTAGGGGTATATATTTGATCATTTCTCTAGTTAACCTTGATGTTAACAGTCTTCTAAGGGTCACATATGCTGAAAAAACTCTAACATAGGGGAGGGGAATTTCTTTGACCTATCCTAGTATGAGAATGGAATATCCAACCCTACTTGTTGGGATGGAAAACTAAAATCTATTATAGGTTTTTTGATAGGTTAAAGATACCACTTATCTTAGCATGAGTCTAGCTCCCATCTAGGTAATGGTTTCTATTATATGGACCACTATAAGCTGTTTTAGCTCTTGTTGGATGAACCCCAAGCCATGAAGTTCATTATGAAGTGAAAAATAATATCATGGGATAATGTTTATGGTCATGGAAATTTAACCAAGAGTTTTCTATTAGGATTTTTAGATTTCACGAGGATTCATAACACACAAGTAAAAGGGTATAATAATATGATGTTATAATTGTGATTTGATAATGGTTATGATTAAAAGATCTGTAACATCAATGGTATTCAAATCCAATAAAATTGTTGTGTTATAAGAAGTCTAAATCATAATCAATAAATATATGATTTAATGGGAATTGGTGAATTGTGAGAGTAGGTTGACCATTAGTAATGGAAAAAACTAGTATAACACATATTTAGGAAAATAGATCATGGGTTTAAGGGGGTACCTTTACCCCAGGACCAAAACATCCCCTAGGTCATAGGCTTTAAGGAATTGTATTATTCAGCAATGGATCCTAGTAGGGTACCCTAAAATTAGTCAGTCCCAATTACCAATACACTATGGGGGAGAACCAAGATAATTTTTCAAGGTTTGTGGAATCCCAATAGAATGTGAACTTGAGGAATCAGTTGGAATTGTATTTTTTTAGAGGCATGAAGTTTGTTTATAGTGGATGGAATATTCAAGAAGGGTTATGTGACTATAAAGTATATATAAAAATGTATTAAACTATTTTTTAGGGTGAACGGATAAAATATACAATTATTAAGTATACAATAATTATATGGGATGATATGATCAACGTGAAGTCCTTCTATCATGCAGTTTAACATCATGTGACAAGGATGGGGTTACCTATCGTTAAATTAAAATTCATCCCAGTCAAACTATTCATATTGACTTCTAGGTTATCTAAGCTCACATAAGTCATGATTGGTATGGGAAAAACGATACAACTAGGAAATTAATTAACCGTGTGAGATTTCATAAAAGGAAAGATTGGGGGTTCTCACATTTCAATATGCTAAGGAATACCTATATGGATTTAGATATCATAGAGGGACTTGGATAAAAGTAATGAAAATTTGTGGATGGGCCTGATTTAAAAGATCTAGGAATCACTACATATCCTATTAGTATAGTAATCAATACACACTAGTAAAAAAATTCATTTTAAAAATGATAGAATAGGCCTTTATCGGTGCTTGAAAAGCACTGACTACCTCAGTGGAGTAAAAATACCAAGGATTTTATTAGTGCATAAAAATAGTTGATAAAGTTTAACTTTATTAGTGAAAATAAAATCACAGATAAATCATACATATAACAGCTATTTTAAAAGCATTGATAAATAAAACCATTTATCATTACATTTATTTGGAACTGAAAAGAGACCCTTTATCAGTGCTTTTAGAATCACTAAAAAAGATTCCTTTATTTAGTGCATTAAGAAGCACTGGTAAAGGATTCCTTTATTAGCACTTATACCAGAACTAATAAAGGTAATCTTTGTCAACACTTTTTAAATCACTGATAAATGGATTTTATTAGCACTTTTAAAATCCCGGATAAATAGATCCTTTATCAGCATATTTAGTAGAACTAATAAACGGTAAAAATGTTGTGTGATTCTACAACACACTACATCACCATAAATAGAATCAAAAATTACCAAAATAAGATAAAAATACTCAATTTAAATGAAATTAATTTTATAACCCAAATACATGAAAACACACTATTAAAGAGTATGTAAGTTGTTTTCTATGAAAATTAATGTAAGTTTTGATATAAAAAGAGCTATTGGAGTCATAAAAGTCACGCTGTGAGTCAAATTGGGGTGTGATTGATTCTAACATTTCAAAAATGACATATATATCATTTTCCTAAAGTAACAAAATAGTATGAATGAATTTTCCCAATTTTGAGTTTGTTAGTTGTTTTTTATTTAAATTAATGTCAGTTTTGAATAAAAAGTTGCACTTGGAGTCATACCAGTCACATAATGTATCAGATTGAGGGGATTTTGATTCCAACACATCACAAAATATGTATGAATAGGTTTCCTGATGTACCAAAAAAATTTGAATGTTTTTTTCTTGATGTTGAGTATCTGAGTTGTTTTTTAGCTAAATTTAATGTCAATTTTGAATAAAAAGATTCACTTGGAGTCATACTGGTAACACCATGTTTTATACTAAGGTTTGGATTATTCATATACATCCTAAATGACTTATAGACCATTTTAATTAATTATCAAAACAATCCAAATGAGTTTCCTTGGTTTTGAGTATGCCACTTTTGTTTTATACTAAAATGCCATTTTAAATTGGAAACACGTACTTTGATCCATACAGGTGGCATCATATGTGGGTTTGACATGAGACTAATTCATACAAGTCACAAATGAATTATGAATCATTTCCCCAAATTATTAGTACAATATGGGCATTTTTTCTCAGTTTTATGTGAGTGACACTTTTTTTATTAAAATATCAATTTTAAACCGATATCATACACTTTGAGTCATACTGGTCACACTGTGCCTAAAATTAACATTTTGGAGATTATTTCACATCACAAATGACTTATGGATTTTTTTCTTAAAGTATCAAAACAATTCGAATGCGTTTTCTCAGTTTTGAGTATTTTAGTTGTTTTTTCGCTAAAATTAATGTCAATTTTTAATAAAAAGATGCACATGGAGTCATACTGATCACACAATGTGTCTTATTGAGTTTAGTTTGATTTTTAAACATCCCAAATGACTTATGGATCATTTTCATAAAGTATCAAAACAATCAGAATGTGTTTCCTTGGTTCTGAGTATGCCACTTGTGTTTTTTACTAAAATTTCATTTTAAACTAGAAACACGCACTTTAAGCCATACATGTGGCATCATGTGTGGGTTTGATATGAGACTGATTCATACACGTCACAAATGAATTATTAATAGTTATACCAAATTATCAATAAAATTTGAGTGTGTTTTATAGGTTTTCAGTGAGTGACACTTTTTGTATTAAAATGTCAATTTTAAGCTGATAATAGGAACTTCGAGTCATACTGGTCACATCATGAGTCAGATTAAGGTGAGGATTATTCCTATATATCATAATTGACTTATGGATAATTATACTAAAGAATAAAAAAATTCTAAATATTTTTTCTTTTTTTTGAGTATGTTAGTTGTGTTTTCACTGAAATGAATATCAATCTTGAATAAGAAGTCACTCTTGGAGTCATACTAGTCACATTGTGAGTAGGATTGAGGTGCATCTAATTATTACACATCCCAAATGACTTATAGATAATTTTAAAAATTTATAAAAACAATAAGAATGTATTTATTTTGTTTTGAGTGTGCCACTTGTGTTTTTCACTAAAATGTCATTTTAAACTACAGACATGCACTTTAAGCCATATTGGTGGCATAATGTGTGGGTTTTACATGAGACTAATTCATACAAATCAAAAATGAATTATTAATCATTGTACCTAATTATTAAGACAATATGAGTGGGTTTTGTTTGTTTTTAGTGTGTGGAACGTTTTTTGTATTAAAATGTCAATTTTAAAATGATAACGGGTGCTTGGAGTCATACTAGTCACACTATACATCGAATTGAGGTGCGGTTGATTCATCCATGTCACAAATTAAATATAGATAATTTTCGTAAAGTACCATAACAATAAAAATTTGTTTTATCTATTTCGGGTATTTTAGTTGTATTTTCTCAAAAATTAATAACAATTTTGAATAAAAAGGTGAAGTTGGAGTCATACTGGAAACACCATGTGTCGTATTGAGGTATGACTAATTCCTAAATATCTTAAATGAATTTTGTATTATTTTCCTAAGTAATCGAAACAACAAAAGTTTATTTCCTAATTTCTGAGTACCCCACTTTTTTTTTACTAAAATACCATTGTAAACTAGAAACACACACTTTGAGCCATATAGTTACCATCGTGTGTGGGTTTGACATGATAATAATTCATATATGAAAAAAATTAATTATGAATCATTTTCCAAAATTATAAATTCAATCTAATCATTTTTTCTTAGTTTTCAGTGAGTGACACTTTTTTGTATTAAAATGTCAATTTTAAACTAATAACGTACACTTTGACACCAGCCCTCCCCGATGACGATGATTTATCAATGCTAGTTTCCCTCTAATATTTCTTTCATACACCTACTGACTTAGATGTTTGATTACAAAAATATTTATTAAAACATTTAAGTTGGATTATATTTGTATTTGATGATTTGGAGTTGTAGAGATGTTTCTTCAATAACTCTAGTTGAGAAATTGAATCTTCAAACACAGAATGATCATATAGTTTGATTACTACCCCGAATAAAATCACTTAAACAAGTGGTAACAAACTATAATTCGATAAGTCACCTAAAACACTTGCACAATTTATATTATCTTAAGTGAAAAGTGTTGTGTACAATTTTAATCAAATTTTCTCAGATAAAATTAGGGTATGATCATTATTCTACTTCATTACCCAACAATATTATTGTTTCCAAGATAACTCTTATTATCATCCTCTACCTTAGTCTCCACCTCGGTCTTCGCCTCTGTCTCCTTCTCCACATCACTCTTTGAATCCTACTCTACCCCCTCCTTCTCCTCCACCTCTACCTTCACCTCCTCCTCCACCTTCGTGATTGCCTAATAATTTTATTGTTTTAAGGTCAATGCTTCTAAAAAAATTTATTTTCTCCATTATACTTATCCTTGATAAAGACACCAAAAATAATATATTAGCATTATTACACAAATTATTCACACCAAAAAATATATTTTTATGGATATAACTCATACTAGATCACAAATACAGTAGGTAATCACCTAAATTTATCGTCATCATACTTTCAAAAAAAAGTATGCTTCCCAATTGTCTCCAAAATAAATTGATTTATTCTTTTTGAGTAACTTAGTGGTTGGATATCTTGATAGGACTAATCAAATATTGACAAAAAATGATTATAAAATATGTTTAATGAAATTTTAATTACCCTCAAAAATTACTTGTTGGGGGATGCTGGTTTTTTTCATTATTTATGATTTATCTCATAAATTTGAAAACATAACATCCATAATATATGTCATTATCTTGTTATAGACACTATATAAATATTTAACAAAATATGTAAATTATTTCTAAATGTTTTGATAGTTAAATATTTATATATTTACCTTATTTTTCCCCTTTTGTAGTAATTCATGGGATTTATCCCAACAGACACTGACTACAATCCATGATTTAAAATGTATTTAGTAAACTACCTATCATAAAAAAATTCTTGTTAAAACATATACTAAACGTATAATTATAATTTTATCTATAAAAGTTTAACAGTACTGTATTACATATTCACAATACACATCATGTTTGGTCGTTTGGTTTCATATCCATGCATTGGATCCAAAAAATAAATATTTAGTGTGTCCAGATTGACTGTTATCAGCATCCAATGCAACCTAAAAAACAAAAACAATTAACTAATGAAAAATATATTCTATGTGAATATATTGTAGCGTTTTACCTTTGTATTATAGGAATTAAAAATATTCTATCATCTAATTCTTTTTTATTAAATTCTTTGAGTGACTCATATTTTTCATCTCAATGGCTTATCCAAAGAAAGTTTTGGGGTAGAAATGATGTAGATATTAATGAATACAAATCATTATTTTCATGATATTCCCTTTATATAGTTATCATATAAACACCTATACAAAATATGAATAGTTAATAATTTTAATAAACATATTAGATCACTATTTTGATAGATGTGTCATTAAATTGTACCTTATGTATGTAATCACAAATGAGATGGCCATCCATTCATGCATGCGAATCTCATTTTGAGTCTCGAGACCAATTACATATATCAAGGAATCTCCATATATTTCATCTTAATATTAAATGTAACACATAGTTTTATCTTTAAATGTGTTCTCTTAATGAATTTTTAATGATAAAAATTGTTTCTTTGGAGTTGGTGGGGAGAAGTTACTCTTAGAGGGTTATTTTGTTTTCATGGTTGATTCAGTAGATTTTCTTGATTCAACCTTCTGTTTCCCTACCACTTTATCCATATATAATATCATAACTCAATTCAGACCTTTTATCATTAACTATTACATGTTTTTTATATGAAAAAAATGTATTTAATACATGCCTTGTGTATCTTTATACGATTATACAACCATGCTATGAAATCTCCAATAGCAGCTTCGATTGTTTTAATATCTGAACCATAAAATGGAATAGTATACTCATTAGCCATCTCATAATCTACCTCAATATCCACTCTAATATGATCTTTTCGAAGGTCTTGATTGTGTAACAGTTATCCTGGGATACTATAAACTGTACCCATCGAAACACGGTGGTTCATGGGTGTTGAGAGATACAATTCACCTACAACTGCACCCTACATAATTTTAGTAATACAATGTTATCATAAGTTTTTTTTATTTACATTTATGAGAAATATTAATTAAAAAATTGATTACATGGGTTGTAATACCTCAATCTTCCATGGTACGCTTCTCTTTGAATAATACAGTAGTGTGTGTTGTACACAACTTCGAGTTTTAATACACCACAACCAATCAAACTAGACATTATGAATAGTAATACACATTTTTTAAATTTTTTAAATTTTATCATTCAAAATGGACTTCATTTTTGGATTCGGAATATCAAAATTATCTTACGGTGAATTTTTGGTATTTTTCTGAAAACATTCAATTTTGGATGAATAGTAAAAAACATTGAGTTATAGTTTAAAACAGAATTTTTATTTAAATAATTTTTTATTTTATTTAAATTTATTTTAGGTCAAACTAGATACATAATAACTATATATTTTCAATGTTATTCATTGGAGTCAGTTTATAATAATTTTAGACATATAAAAAATTTATTTAACTTTTTACCGTCTTTTACCCACCTTTTAGGAGCATTTGCAAATTTACATAAAACATAATTTTACGGCTTATGTGAGATGAATTTTAAAAATCTTAAAGACATGGTTGATATTAGTAATTAAAATTTTGTTCAATAAGATGAAAATAATTTTCTTGAATAATAACGTTTTACTTTTATTTACCACGGTTTAAAGTATATAGGGTAATTAAAGTTAAATATTATATTATTATTACCCTAACACATGTCCTAATTCTATTGGATAAGTGTAATTCGACCAAAAACGACCTTAGGAATAAAATATGATCATTTAGGTCCACTTGGATTAGATTAGGACATTTATTATTATTTAATTCAAAGAAGAGTTAAAAGTGTTAAATTCAAAGTTTCATAACTAAATCATTTTTAATATAAGGTTACACAAAAGATAAGTTAGACTATAAATATTAATTATAAAGCTAAAAATATTTCCTACATAATGGTATTTTATTTATAAATTTTAGACATTAAATAATTAAATTTATTTATGACACAATGATGATGCAGTAATTACTTAATTAATGAAATAGTAAAATAATTGATATTATAAATATCCAAATAAACATAATTTGAGACCTTTTATGAATTCCACTAATTTTATAGGTTAATATGACTTTTTAGGGTTGGTTATATGAATATTTTTATAAAATAATATTTCTAGATTTTCCTAAGGTGCCCCTCACCCCTCTTATAAAAGGGCACTCTCACTTCTCTCTAATTCACACCTTCATAGCCATTTGGCTCAGCCAGCCCCTTCCTAAATATCCTCCCAACTTTCCTCCCTTCATCATAGAGGCCATCCTATAGTCAGAAATCAAACCTAAGGAGCCCTTTTGATCAAATCAAATGGAAGAACCCTAACACATGTACAAATTCTATTGAATAAATGTAATTCTACCAAAAACAACCTTAGGAATAAAATATGACCATTTAGGTCCACTTTTATTAGAATGGAAATTTATTATTATTTAATTCAAAGAAGAGTTAAAGTTGTTAAATTCAAAGTTTGATAACTAAATCATTTTTAATATAAGGTTACACATAAGATAAGTTAGACTATAAATATTCATTATAAAGATAAAAATATTTCCTACATAATGGTATTTTATTTAAAAATTTTAGACATTAAATAATTAAATTTATTTATGACACAATGATGATGTATTAATTACATAATTAATGAAATATTAATATAATTGATATTATAAATATCCAAATAAATGTAATTTGAGACTTTTTTGAATTCCACTAATTTTATAGGTTAATATGACTTGTTAGGGTTTTTTATATGAATATTTTTTGAAGTAATAGTGCTGTTATGAATTTTGTAAAAACAAAATACCAAATAGCGTCAAAATTGACATAAAAGAGTTTTTAAAAAAATATTATATTATTAATTGATATTCGATTCCTAAAAATTTAAGGTTAGACCAAAAGATTTATATAATTATAGGTTTATCATTAATGAACCACTTGGGGTTCTTTTGGAAGTTTATATTAAATTTATTAACCATATAATATAAAAATACAAAGAGACATGGTAAATGTCAAAATATTTAACTCAGAGTTAAATCTAAAAGAGAAAGTTTATATAGTGACCCAAACCTATATAAAACCTATTAGTTGAGTGGTTTTAGACCCATACCCACCTTAGTTTTTAAAAAATTCATTTTGGAGACATTAGAAACCGAAAATTATTTTATTATAAAATAATATTTCTGAAGTGCCCACATCAGTGTGAATCACTGAGAGGGGGAGGGGGTGAATCAGTGATCCTTTAAAACTTTTTTACTAATTGATTCTTAATCAATTATACCTCTATGGCTGGTTAAAGCCTCGATCCACTCTTCTTGTATCTCTCAACCTTTCCTGGATAATGCAGTAATGAAAAGGCACAGGACACAAGGATTTACAAGGTTCGGCACCAAAGGCCTACATCCTTGCCATGCTCTCCCAGCATGGATTCTCCATTATAACCTGTTAAAATTACAATGGTCGATACAGAGTCCCACTGTATCTCTCCTGAGTCCCACAGGAGGGTCTTTATACTGCGTCCCACAGTGTTACCAGAGTCCCACTGGCCTGCTCCAGAATCCCACTGAAGACTTCTTCTCCCTGAGTCCCACAGGGTCTTCTTCTGGCTCCTCGAGTCACACGAGTAGCTCTTCTTCTTGTTCAGCTCTTCAAGTATCTTCAGCAGTCTGGGATAAAGACTGTTGGCCTTGCTCTGTACCTCTGATCACTTGTGATGATCAGGTCTTCTCGTCTTGCTCAGGATTTATCTCCTTCTTCTCAGGATGACCTGGCCTCTCTTCAATTACTGAATACTCAGACAAATGATATCTTTAACTTTAGTCTGGTCCAGTCTCAGTTCAAAACAACTTCATGCACTGAGTGCATGGCATCTCTGTCTCTTCATGCAATGATTGCATGGCCTTCTCAATTCTTCAAGAACCTCCTAGTCTTGGACAACTCAAATTGCACACAAGCTGATTCAGACTTGTTCACGTGTGCATGTGCATGCATGCAAGCATGCACTTCCCTTCTTCTCCTCTTGGTGCAATAAACCCACAAAGGGTGTAGTCAACTATAGCACACACCTTCTTCACAATCTTCACACACTTAATTCAATTTGCTTACACACTTAGAGTGTGTTCTACTTTAGTGTGGATGTCTTCTCTTCTTCTTAGTGTGTACACACTTTCTTTTGCACACACACTAAGGTTCGGCCTTGTTGTCTTTTTGCACACACTTGTTTCACTTTGCACACACTTTAGACTTGGCCTTCACTTGTTTAGCACACTCACTTCCTTGTTCTTTTAATCTTCTACAAAGTGTGCACTTCACTTATGCACACATTTGGTTCTTCATTTTTCACACACAAGGGCTACGACCTTCTTCTTCAAATGCACACACAAAGTATGGCCTTGTCTTGCTCACACCCACTGCCCTTAGGGTACTTAGCACACACGAGATGTGTTCCTCAATTTGGCACACACTCAAGGGCTACGACCACTTGTTGTTCTTTTTGCACACAAAGGCACAAAGGCCTTTCCTTCCCTTCTTGCACACACACAAGGCTACTGCCTTTTCTTGTTTTGTTAAGCACACACGGCCGTAGGGCCTTCTTCTCCACTTGGCACACACTTGGCCCGTAGGTGATCTTGTCCACTTTGCACACACACAAATAGTGTGGTCTTCTTGTTTCACACACACCCAAGGCTACGGCCTTTACTTGCACACACCTGAACTCAAACTCAAGGGAGGGCGCGCAAGGTGTGCGGCCACTTCCACTTCTTCAAAGCGCAAGGCACACTTGGTGCACAAGGCAGCATGCAAGTGCTCAAGGCCTCTAGGGCGCGCAAGGTGCAAGACACAGGGGCGCGCAAGACCTCCTACCCGCGGGGCGCGCAAGTGCAACACCCGCGAGGTCTTCCTCTTGCCGCGCAAGGGTGCGGGCAGAGAGGGTGACAACCTCGGGCGCGCAAGGAAGCGGCCTCGGGTTCTTCCTATCGCGCAAGGGAGTAGGCGCGCAGGGAACACTTCAAAGCCTCGGGTGGCTTCGGGACAACAGCCGCGCAATGTTTTGCGCGGTGGCTTCTTCTTCGCGAGGCAGAGGCACACGCGGATCAACAGATCTTCAATGAAAACATCAGCAAAAATTCTCGAGGGCTCGGCCTCATTTATATAGGCAGAGGAGAGGCGGTTCTATCCGCGTGAAATAGCTTCAAACACCCGAGATCTTCGGATCTTCAAGATTTCCAAAATCTTGTTTCTCCTCTGTTTCACGTGGCTTCCCTTATTTTTCGGTTTCCTCCACGTGCATGCGACTTAGAACGCATGCACGGCCTTCGTCTCTTCTATCCCATGCAAGACATGAACTAACATAGCCTCGGCACCTTCGGTTTGCCTCGGCCGAACATCAGGTTCTCCATTTCGTGCATGCAGGCCCATTTTATTGCATGGATGTATTCAGTGTGCTTAGACGATCTCAATGGAGTCTTTGGATCGAACAATGATGGCCGGGATCTTCAAAACTGTCGTCAGGAAGGCGCCTGGTTCAGCGGGGCTCGCGGGTGGCTTCGGCTCGAGCTCGAGGTGGAAGACGAGCCACGGCCGTCGGATCGTGATGCGCGACGGCCAGGATTAGATCATCGCCGCGGAGATGAATTGTGCGGCGTGGATAAGGCGCGCGATGGCTCGGACGGCCAGGATTCGTTCCCGGTGAAAAATGCGCGTCCCACATCGAAACGCCGCGGGATTTTGCCGCGGTTTATCAATATGCCGCTGCCGCTCAACTCCCGGTTGTACTTCTCCCTCCACGGTGCCGCCCCGCACCGTGTTCTCCCTGCGGGCGCGCTCTGCGCCCACTCTCTGCTCCTGCGGGCGCGCTCCTAGCGCCCACTATGCGCACAGCGCTCCTCCGGGCGTGCCCCAGCGCCTCTGTGGTGTCTGCGGGTGCGCCCCTGCCGCCCTGAGCTCGCCCCACGGGTTCCCCCTTGGGCGTGGTGCCTTAGGCCCACATGAGCCTTGGGGTTGAACCCACAAGGTGCTCACGGGCTGGCCATATTTTTTGGCAAAGTATAGAATAAGACTTTGTCAAAAACAAAGTCCTCCATGAGTATAAGCCAAATGCCAAGCCACTCCAAGCCTTCTAAGCCATTCTTCCTCTTCTTTATTTCTTCTTCTTCATTAGAATTCATCATCCTTCTTCAACATATAATCATCATTTAAGAATGGAATTCTTGAAGGTTCTTCTTCATCAACCGAGCTCCTGAATCAAATATTTCTTCAATAAACTTCATTGATCTAATCAGATATCAATTGGATCATCTTCATGTTCACATGCACTAAGTGATAGTGCATGGGCTTCTTTAGCTCACTTCATCCACTTAGAGATTGTGGATGGATCTCTTCATCTCTTTATGCATTGTGAAGACAATTCATGGTCTTCTAGAATTGTTGTAACATTGTATCCAGTTGATACAAGTTCTTGGAACTTTAAGAACTGCTCAACAATCGTCTGATTTTCATGGAGAATGTGTTATCCACAATTTCCGATGCCACTTAGTGAATCTCCTATGTGACATTCCTCTAAGTTCCATGGCCATTCCCCATTCACCACCAACACCATCACAACCTTTGTCATTCACATCTTGACATTCCTTGACTTCCATTCATTCCAAGACAACTTCATGCCTCATTGACAACTTCATGCCTCATTGACAACAAATGCAACACATTGCACTTCAATCTCCCCCTTTGTATTTGTTGTCAATACACTCCATCAGCACATATGAATGGGTCAATATGTGTGCCCAATATTTTCTCCCCCTTATTGGCAATCAAATGCAAAGGTGTGGTGTGGTTCACTTTCACAAATCTCTTCCTCCCTTATAAAAGCATTTTCTTCAAAATCACTAAGAGAGGGATGATGTCACATGTTCACTTGAGCAATGAACCTTTAGTAAATCAGCTCTAAGTCTACTTGGGATAACCCGGTGTAGAAAACAAGAGTGATATAACCAAGGAATTCAAAGCTGTCCATAATTCTCTACACATGTGAGATCATGCTTAGGGGTTTGAAATTTTTCAGATATAACAATGAATTGCTGAATCCTGCACATACTTCACAAAACACATTAGAATGTTCAGGTGCAAAGATAAAGCTCCCCCTTTCATCCATTTGTCTTCAATCCATACTCCCCCTTAATTGACAAGATAAACTCAATTAAGAAACAAGGGATGAAAGTATGATTGGAATACCTTCACTTTCTCAAGATGATATTAATTTTTAGAACATCATCTTCTTCAGATTTGATCCCCCTCAAGGGGTGAACTCCATTCTGTCCAAACCATCCTCCAGTTGAAAATGATCATCATCTTCAATTCCCTGCAATGTCAGCACATGTAAATACCAATAGTATAAGGGAATAAGATGGAACCTCCTTGGTTCATCAATGTGAACAACAAGGTTGAGAAGATTCTCTCAACCGAGATGTCCCATTTTCACCAGTCTTCACACTTGCACATTTGATCTTTATTGATGATTGTGCTGGTGTGGTTCTCAAAACATCTTCATGTGAAACCTTCTTCTTCCCTTTTGCTTTAGCAATTGCCAGAGATTCATCTTCAACTCTTTGTAGTTCTCTGGCAAGTTGCAACTGATGTGGCCATATGACAAGTAAATCATTTGGAAGAGTGGCCTCAGTTTTGGAAGTTCCACATGGTTCTTTGGATGCTGCTAAGCTACCTCTCTTAGGCAACTTATTTTCAATCAATCCCTTCTTCTTCTGGATTGATTGCCTTTTGGAGTTCAGTCTGCTTCTATTTAGTTTCATGGCTTCTTTACAAAGGTCCATGATGTGTCCTTTCTTTCCACAGTAGAAGAATTTCTTGGTGGTCCTACTGGATGACTCACCCTTCTTGGATTTGAATTCCAAGGACTTCTCTTCATTCTTCAAACTCTTCTTGGGAGCATCTTCCACTTTCTTCTGCTTGCTTCCCAAGGAATCCTTTTGAGCCAGGTTCTGTGATCTTTTCTTCTTTTGAGCTCTGGATACAGTTGGAGACTGACATGTATCTTTTTGACCACTTTTGCAATCATCCCAGATGTTGTCAAGTAATCCAAATCTATTTGCAGTAAACAGATGTCTCTGGACCTGTGGATGTTGATTCTTTACTTCTGGCTTGCTCCCCCTAGGCATGGGCTTCCTCTGTTCTTTGGCATTCAGTGGATTGTACCAACAATCCTTTGCACAATGCCCATACTTGTTACAACACCAACATTGACCCACAAATCTTGACCTCTTGAGTCCTTCTTGCTGTTGGGCATTTCTCTTGAATTTCTGTGTTGTTTCAGGAGAGCTCTGCTTCTTCATTTTCTTCATCCATACTTGTTTGGAATTATTCTTCCATCCTGCACTTTTTGTGGAAACACTTTTAGAAGCATGGGTACAAGATGGTATGGATGGTACCTTCTTTTTAGAAGTTGTTGCACTTTCACAAGAGGATGTCTTTCTTTTAGAATCATCCTGCTCAATGCATACTTGAGTAGCAACATTTCTTCTTCCAGCTGACTGGGAGGATTGAGCTTTAGGTGATTGCTGATTTTTCAATATCACCTCTAGTTCTAAGCATTTCATATTGAGGGAGTTCTTCTCATCCTCAACAGTTCTTAGCCTTCCTTCCCAATTCTGTTTCAGCTGTTCCATCTGGTCATCATGCACCTTCTTTATTTCATGCAATGAGTTGTCAAGCTCCTTCACCATTTTGACTTTGTCTTTGAGTTGAGCATCTCTGACATTCATTAAAACTTTGTGCTACTTCTCCAGTGCATGAAACACATCTTTGATTATCACTTTAAATAATTCTTTCTCAGAAAGGCTTCTCTGCAATTCTTCAGCACTGTCTTCATATCTTTCATTGCAAAGAGAAACTGTTTCATCTTTAGCCTTCACCAGCTTTCTGAGAGTGTTGGTTATTCCAACCATTTTTGCCAATTGATCTTCCATTGCATTGGCTTCTTCTTCTAACTGTGATTTTTCTTCATGAAGATCATGGATGCCTGTAGCTATGCACTTTTCCACTTCCATGGGAACTGTCTTCTGAAGATATTTGAGTGCACTCTGAAGATCATTCATTGTTTCAACTTCATCACAGCTAGGACAGGCTTTCTTCATCTTCTTGGCCTGTTTCTTCTTTCTATTTTTCTGAGTCTTGGCAGATATCTCCATTTGAGGCTGTTCTTTCATTTCCTCAAATCTGCACTCCATATAGACTCTCTTGGATCTTTTAGAGGTAACCTCGCTCTGATACCAATTGAAGTGCCCAGATCAGTGTGAATCACTGAGAGGGGGAGGGGGTGAATCAGTGATCCTTTAAAACTTTTTTACTAATTGATTCTTAATCAATTAAACCTCTATGGCTGGTTAAAGCCTCGATCCACTCTTCTTGTATCTCTCAACCTTTCCCGGATAATGCAGTAATGAAAAGGCACAGGACACAAGGATTTACAAGGTTCGGCACCAAAGGCCTACATCCTTGCCATGCTCTCCCAGCATGGATTCTCCATTATAACCTGTTAAAATTACAATGGTCGATACAGAGTCCCACTGTATCTCTCCTGAGTCCCACAGGAGGGTCTTTATACTGCGTCCCACAGTGTTACCAGAGTCCCACTGGCCTGCTCCAGAATCCCACTGAAGACTTCTTCTCCCTGAGTCCCACAGGGTCTTCTTCTGGCTCCTCGAGTCACACGAGTAGCTCTTCTTCTTGTTCAGCTCATCAAGTATCTTCAGCAGTCTGGGATAAAGACTGCTGGCCTTGCTCTGTACCTCTGATCGCTTGTGATGATCAGGTCTTCTCGTCTTGCTCAGGATTTATCTCCTTCTTCTCAGGATGACCTGGCCTCTCTTCAATTACTGAATACTCAGACAAATGATATCTTTAACTTTAGTCTGGTCCAGTCTCAGTTCAAAACAACTTCATGCACTGAGTGTATGGCATCTCTGTCTCTTCATGCAATGATTGCATGGCCTTCTCAATTCTTCAAGAACCTCCTAGTCTTGGACAACTCAAATTGCACACAAGCTGATTCAGACTTGTTCACGTGTGCATGTGCATGCATGCAAGCATGCACTTCCCTTCTTCTCCTCTTGGTGCAATAAACCCACAAAGGGTGTAGTCAACTATAGAACACACCTTCTTCACAATCTTCACACACTTAATTCAATTTGCTTACACACTTAGAGTGTGTTCTAATTTAGTGTGGATGTCTTCTCTTCTTCTTAGTGTGTACACACTTTCTTTTGCACACACACTAAGGTTCGGCCTTGTTGTCTTTTTGCACACACTTGTTTCACTTTGCACACACTTTAGACTTGGCCTTCACATGTTTAGCACACTCACTTCCTTGTTCTTTTAATCTTCTTCAAAGTGTGCACTTCACTTATGCACACATTTGGTTCTTCATTTTTCACACACAAGGGCTACGGCCTTCTTCTTCAAATGCACACACAAAGTATGGCCTTGTCTTGCTCACACCCACTGCCCTTAGGGTACTTAGCACACACGAGATGTGTTCCTCAATTTGGCACACACTCAAGGGCTACGGCCACTTGTTGTTCTTTTTGCACACAAAGGCACAAAGGCCTTTCCTTCCCTTCTTGCACACACACAAGGCTACTGCCTTTTCTTGTTTTGTTAAGCACACACGGCCGTAGGGCCTTCTTCTCCACATGGCACACACTTGGCCCGTAGGTGATCTTGTCCACTTTGCACACACACAAATAGTGTGGTCTTCTTGTTTCACACACACCCAAGGATACGGCCTTTACTTGCACACACCCGAACTCAAACTCAAGGGAGGGCGCACAAGGTGTGCGGCCACTTCCACTTCTTCAAAGCGCAAGGCACACTTGGTGCACAAGGCAGCATGCAAGTGCTCAAGGCCTCTAGGGAGCGCAAGGTGCACGACACAGGGGCGCGCAAGACCTCCTACCCGCGGGGCGCGCAAGTGCAACACCCGCGAGGTCTTCCTCTTGCTGCGCAAGGGTGCGGGCAGAGAGGGTGACAACCTCGGGCGCGCAAGGAAGCGGCCTCGGGTTCTTCCTGTCGCGCAAGGGAGTAGGCGCGCAGGGAACACTTCAAAGCCTCGGGTGGCTTCGGGACAACAGCCGCGCAATGTTTTGCGTGGTGGCTTCTTCTTCGCGAGGCAGAGGCACACGCGGATCAACAGATCTTCAATGAAAACATCAGCAAAAATTCTCGAGGGCTCGGCCTCATTTATATAGGCAGAGGAGAGGCGGTTCTATCCGCATGAAATAGCTTCAAACACCCGAGATCTTCGGATCTTCAAGATTTCCAAAATCTTGTTTCTCCTCTGTTTCACGCGGCTTCCCTTATTTTTCGGTTTCCTCCACGTGCATGCGACTTAGAACGCATGCACGGCCTTCGTCTCTTCTATCCCATGCAAGACACGAACTAACATAGCCTCGGCACCTTCGGTTTGCCTCGGCCGAACATCAGGTTCTCCATTTCGTGCATGCAGGCCCATTTTATTGCATGGATGTATTCAGTGTGCTTAGACGATCTCAATGGAGTCTTTGGATCGAACAATGATGGCTGGGATCTTCAAAACTGTCGTCGGGAAGGCGCTTGGTTCAGCGGGGCTCGCGGGTGGCTTCGACTCGAGCTCGAGGTGGAAGACGAGCCACGGCCGTCGGATCGTGATGCGCGACGGCCAGGATTAGATCATCGTCGCGGAGATGAATCGTGCGGCGTGGATAAGGCGCGCGATGGCTCGGACGGCCAGGATTCATTCCCGGTGAAAAATGCGTGTCCCACATCGAAACGCCGCGGGATTTTGCCGCGGTTTATCAATATGCCGCTGCCGCTCAACTCCCAGTTGTACTTCTCCCTCCACGGTGCTGCCCCGCACCGTGTTCTCCCTGCGGGCGCGCTCTGCGCCCACTCTCTGCTCCTGCGGGCGCGCTCCTAGCGCCCACTATGCACACAGCGCTCCTCCGGGCGTGCCCCAGCGCCTCTGTGGTGTCTGCGGGTGCGCCCCTGCCGCCCTGAGCTCGCCCCACGGGTTCCCCCTTGGGCGTGGCGCCTTAGGCCCACATGAGCCTTGGGGTTGAACCCACAAGGTGCTCACGGGCTGGCCATATTTTTTGGCAAAGTATAGAATAAGACTTTGTCAAAAACAAAGTCCTCCATGAGTATAAGCCAAATGCCAAGCCACTCCAAGCCTTCTAAGCCATTCTTCCTCTTCTTTATTTCTTCTTCTTCATTAGAATTCATCATCCTTATTCAACATATAATCATCATTTAAGAATGGAATTCTTGAAGGTTCTTCTTCATCAACCGATCTCCTGAATCAAATATTTCTTCAATAAACTTCATTGATCTAATCAGAGATCAATTGGATCATCTTCATGTTCACATGCACTAAGTGATAGTGCATGGGCTTCTTTAGCTCACTTCATCCACTTAGAGATTGTGGATGGATCTCTTCATCTCTTCATGCATTGTGAAGACAATGCATGGTCTTCTAGAATTGTTGTAACATTGTATCCAGTTGATACAAGTTCTTGGAACTTTAAGAACAGCTCAAAAATCGTCTGATTTTCATGGAGAATGTGTTAACCACAATTTCCGATGCCACTTAGTGAATCTCCTAAGTGACATTCCTCTAAGTTCCATGGCCATTCCCCATTCACCACCAACACCATCACAACCTTTGTCATTCACATCTTGACATTCCTTGACTTCCATTCATTCCAAGACAACTTCATGCCTCATTGACAACTTCATGCCTCATTGACAACAAATGCAACACATTGCACTTCAATTTCTAGCTTTTCCTAAGGTTCCCCTCACCCATCTTATAAAAGGGCACTCCCACTTCTCTCTAATTCACAACTTCATAGCCATTTGGCTCATCCAACCCCTTCCCAAATATCCTCCCGACTTTCCGTCGTTCATCATAGAGTCCTTCCTATAGTCATAAATCCAACCTAAGGAGCCTTTTTGATCAAATCAAATCGAAGAACCCGAAGAAGAGGTAAATATTTCATCACCTATTTCAAGTTTTTTTCTTCTTCAACTTCCTATTTCTTTTTTGTTTCCATTATAAAATAATAACTCCAGTATATTTTATATAATTTGATGTTATTATAAATATGGTACAACCTTATTAGATATTCTATCCATCCTTTGAATAACATGTCACCAAACATGCGTACGTACGGCTTACCGTCTCCACATCGTGGTGTAGTTGTTATTCAATACATTATTTTTTGGATGGGTATAATAATGATGTAAAATTGATGTAAAAAATAAAATAAAATGATAATTATTCTTTATATATGATATACCATACAATTATATATTATTTTAATTTCAAAAGAATTAAATTATGGCTCATGCGTATGTATGGATTACCATCTCCACGAACACGATTTGATTCATTCCTAGTCGTATCCATTCAAGAATAATTTTCATTTGATGATTAAAAATAATTTTGAAAGACTTAATATCATTATGAATATGAATAAGTTACATCATATCCATAACAAACATTACTTATGAAATAAAGCATATAAAGGAAAACAAATCATTTAACACCCGAAACGATGATAATACTAAAATATTATTTACAAAGAAATATTATAGGATCATATATGATTTCATATTAATGTATATAGTTCATGAATAATTTAATAAAAAATATTTCACCATTTTAGAGGAGTTTTACCTACCCTCGACCAAGGAAAAGTACAAGGTATGGGTTAATTCTACAATCTATTTATTATCTGAGGTTGTTTTTACGTATCTACTGGGACATCTTTATCATCCACATCCATGTTTCTTAAAATGGTATTTAAAAACATTTTTAATATTCACCAAATAATGATTTAAATTCATTTATACCCTTATTTTAACTTATATGTTTTGAAAGGAATCTTTCAGTCGTTATCCAAACAAGGTACTTTACGACCTTTTTGACAAAATTAAGGTAAGAATGTTTTTTTAACTTATATAGCAGGTGCATTTATTTTCCGCCTTTATAAAATCATCAAATCTTACCTTAAAAGCTCATAAGAGTATTTTCAAAATAAATTTTTTCTTTTATAATTATGTAACTTTAAATGATTAAAAAAACTGATATTTCTCTCAAATAGTTCTGATTTCATCTATGTCAACATCCTTTGATGGATTTTAAACTTGTTTGAAGTCGATTCATTATGGTACAAAAATTCCATATTATATTAAAGGTTTTGGGATATGTTTGACTGTGGATGTGTTATTTTTATACCATTCATGGTTTATGGTTAATGTATTGACATTTCGTATGCTAGTTTTAATACGAATGTTGAAGTTATATTTCAACCTTTTCATATGAGGAATGTATTGGACATAGTAAGTGACTGCTAGAGACTGTTATAGCTCCTCGATGAATTAATTGGTCTCATGAGACTACTAGACGTGGAATTGGCTGAGGCCTTTCCCAATTTGATATATGGTTTTGGCCGATACCTTAATCATTTTTAGATGTCTTGGCTGAGGCCTTGACAAAATGTTTTAGAATGCCCGGCATTATACATTCCCACATTATGAAAATAATATTGATGGTTCATGTGGTCATTTGACTAGTATAATACCCATGATTATGTTTTATTTTGGAATTATTTACTCAGCTCATATTCCTTCCATAAAGGTATTCATGTTTATTATTGGTAAATGAATGTGGTTACAATTATTCACCATGATTAATATTTATGTTATCTTCTGCTATGTTGATTACCCTTACTATGCATTTGAGCTCACCCCTTTCTTATGTTTCATTTTACCAGGATATGAAGAATTTAGTTATGAGTGACTTGCATGAATAATCTATGAGACCTGGATGTTTCTAATGGAATAAATTCGTGTTGTATTTCTTTTCAAGTTGTAAAGTTGAACTTATGTATGAATCTTGTTTCCAATAATACTAAAATGATCAGTCTTTCGAGACATGATTTCCTTGTGATCATGCCAATATTATATAATAATGCACTGACTCTAGGTAACTAGGTTCGGGCGTTATAATTGATATGAGAGGAAGTTTAGTAAAAATCTTGCAAACTAGATTTAGATAAACTCTGATTAGATCACATAGCCCTAAGATAGACTTTAATGATTAGTATAGGAGAACTTCCTAGAATTTTGGTACTATAGAGATTTTGTGAGTTTTAAAAGTTGTACATCCCTGTCTGGATACGAGTAGCTAGAGGCGGCTCTAAAACAGATGTACCTAGGGGTAAAACCTGAAAACACTGCTTCGAGCTAGACTCGAATGAGAACCGGTGCATGGCAAAGGGCCATGCTGCACTCTTGGTTACGACAATCTCAGGGGATATGCTTGGGATAATTCTCGTTTTATTTACAAAAACGTATGAAGGTTTTATGAGTATATACTTCCTCAAAGAAAACTTTTATATGATTATGGATTATATCCATAAACTGTTCAATTTATGTTAAGTGTTTTACAAGTCTGGATTTCTGTATTGTGATTCATAAACTAATCTAGTGTATGCCATTGTTAAGAAATGGCACCTAGTGGAAGGAATAGAAACCGTATAAATGAATGAACTCCATGTAGGGATTTTCCTCCTACTTAAGATAATTATAGTGGAGATGGTGATACAACCGGTGATGATCATCTTATCACCATACTGGGACAACTCACACAGGTTATGAATAATAACCTTACCCATATGGAGCAACCTAATCTACAACACAGAGGATAAATGTTAGACCACTTCAGGAGGCAAAAACCACCAACATTCAATGGGGGTACACATCCATTAGTAACTAAGCAATGTATAAATTCCTTAGAGAAAATATTACATGCCTTGGGGAGTAGTGAAAGTGAAAAAGTTGTCATGGCATTTTACAGCCTCACTGGAGATTCTGATCAATGGTGGACATTGATTCAAAACAAAAAGAAAGAGGATTAAGTAACAAATATGGAATAGAAAGAGTTTAAAGAAATTTTCTTATAAAAATACTTTCTTCATGACCATCGAGTAGATATGGAAAGAAAATTTATGAGTCTGAGGAAAAAAGAGGATGAGAATGTCACAAAGTATGAAGCTAAGTTTACAAGGTTTGCGGGACATGCTATAGATTATATACGTAACCCAAGAAGTAATATTGACTATTTATTTGATGTGTTAAAACAATTTCTCTATCGAGAATTAGTATCACAATCCTTCTCATCATATGATGATATTTTCTTGTGTGCTATCAAGATAGAAAAGTAATTCTCTAAGTCTTATGAAATTAAAGAAAATCAAGAGAAGAAGAGATCTGCTGAACATTGTCACACACATCGTATTTAAACTTTTTATGTTTTTATTTTTATTTGGAATCGGGTAGTTTGGGTCAAGTCCAGACTTAAAATTTCATAATTTTTTTAAACCGAATGTTTTGGCCTTGACTATGTCTAGAGCACCACGGTAGAAGGCATGCGACCTCGCCTGGGTTGCCCGGTTCACCGAGCGCCCTGCTCGAAGGTCAATTAATTAAATAAAATGAATTAATGATATAGAAAAATAATTAATATTCTGATGAAATAAAAACCAAATGAAATAAGATTTTTTTTAAGATAATAATAATAATATTGTTCAGGGATATAATAATTGTTATTATTATCATTATTGATATGTCGTTTTATTTTATTTTAATACGATTAGTTGATTTTTATTATTATTCTTATTATTAAATCCATTCTTATTATTTTAGTTTGTTATTATTATTATTATTATTATTATTATTATTATTATTATGAGTGTTTTGAGTTTTGCGTCACCGGACGCACGGGCAGGACACGGTTCTGAGACCGCGTGGTCTGCCCGACTTTCAAAATTTGTTAAAAACCAAACAAGATAATGAAATAATAATGAATATTGATGTAGAAATAAAATTTAAATAAAATTAACATACTTTAATGAATTTTTTCATGATAATAATAATAACATTATTATTATTTTCGAATGTTTTTATTATTATTATTATCATTATTATCATAGTTTTAATTTTTTATTTTATTGTCATCAATGGAGTTCTATCAAATTATGTATTATTATAATTATTATTATAATTTTAGTTTATAATTATTACTAGTTTTATTTTAGTCTCATTTCAATTTTATTTTTGTTTTTTTCCTCTCTCTTTCCTAGTCGTGTTAGGGTTTCTTCTTTTTTTTGGGCCGCACCCCCTTCTCTCCCATAGCCTCTGCGTGCCGCACTCCCCACCCCTTTCCCGGTCCCTCGTCTCCCAAGGAGTCCTCTCATTTATGTCGGTCGTTGCACCCCTACTGCTCACGCTGCCTCAGTTTGCATCGCCACCTGATTTCCCTCAGCCGTCCCTCATCGCACCACCCAACTCCTGGTCGGCCTCCATTCTTCGCGGCATGCCCTGGTTTTCCGGCGTGCTAGAAACTCCCCCCCCCCCACCCCCCCACCCCCCTTATTCCCTGGCCTCTTGCTGTGATGGCCTTCACTGACTCTCCCCCAGACCCCTTCTTCCTGTCGCGCTGCTCACCACCCTCATGGACAACCTCCTTACCCAAACTTCCCCAACCAGCCCACTCACCCACTTGTCTCCTCCCTTGTGTTGGGACCCAACCAACCTTGAACCACCCACCAGCCACGATCTCCCCTTGCTGATCGACAACACCCCGAAGATACCTCCAACGCATTTCCCTCTTTCCGCACGCACCACCCCCCACTTGATAAGTGATTCTTCATCTTCTTTGAGTTTTTTTCAGTGGGTATGAGTTCTGTTTTGGGGTTTTAATTTTAAGTTTTTGGGTTCGAATTCATGTGGTTGAGTTTGCTCTAGGTTTATTGGGGTGCAAACATCGCATGATTGAGGTTCCACACTAGAATTTTAATATTTCACATCAATTTTCAGGGTTTGACGTCGAGGTAGGTGGTTCCATGCCTAAGTTATTGTTTAATAAATTAATTTACAAGTTTAGTTTGTTTAGTATATAATTTAGTTGATTTTTGTATTGCGAAGTTGATTTTATTTGATGTTTGAGATGCATTTGAACTATTTAATAGCATGTCTATTTTATGTGTGCTCTTTCAACTTCAAAACTCATATCTATTTAGTTGTTGGTGTTTCTTTATTTTGTGATTAGATTATTGACTTGTTCAAGTGGTGAGAAATATATCTTTTTCATGGCGTAGTGTGTGTCTGGTTGACAAAGAAGATTTGGTGTGGGTTTAGTCGGTAACACCAAGTGATTTCTTTTAAACTATTTTGTATACTTTTATTTTTGGCTTATTTATTTAGGTGATTTGTGCAAAGTTGTTTGACATATGGTGTTAGGTCTTCAATCAAACTGTTGGTGTGGTGCCGGTCACACTTTGAAATGGTATTTGAGTGTGTGTGATGTTAGAATGTGTTTTGAATGTGGAAATGGTTACTTTAGTGCGTGTAAAGCCATGTGACACCGTTTCTATTGTTTTATGAGATTTTGAAATGGTTTATTCAATCACGACCATGGTGTGAAACATTTTGAAAAAAAACATTTAATGTGCGTCTTATTTAAAAATGGTATTTATATGTGCTAGTGGTGGTTTGTTTAATGATAAGTGTTTTTTTTCTTGTGGCAATTGGTTTAATTTAGTATGTAACCTATGAAAATTATGTTTTGAAAAGATTTTGATGTGTGTATGGTTTTAAAATAAGGTTTGGGTGTTCAAACTGTCATTTTTGCATGTGTAAGTTCCATGTTTGGATTTTATGTATTAGTGTGACATGTGACGTTAACTTGAAACTTGTTTGAGCACAAACCGGGAAGCCTAAGTAGCTAGGAGGGTAGAATAGACTAGTGAGCTAGTGTTTCGTATGTGACTCGACCCGATTTCACTGACAAGACTGACGATTGCAACACTAACTAAACATATGCCTTTCTGAGGGTTGTGGCCTTCTAAGCCACATTTTCTGAGGGTTGTGGCCTTCTAATCCACATTTTACCGAGACGCGAAGTTTTAGGGACCCAAGTAAGCTGATACCCATGCATCATCTCCCATATTAGTGCTCATTGGTTACTTTATGCTCCTTGGTGTGAAATATTGGTTCTTTTGAAAAAAAAGGTAAGGGTGTGTGTGTTTTAATTAAAGTTGTTCCATTTGAAACTATTTTCCTTAATCTCGTTTTCTTTGAAACTGTTTCATCATTCATTTTCTTGCATTAATTTAAAATGAAAATGTATTTTTCATTTAATAATTTTGCGTGGAACCTTTTTATTGGGTGACGTGCTATTGGGATTTTGGATCACACCCTACATACACCTTTGGTTGTATGTAGACTCTATTTATTTTTTGTTCTAGGTCGATGCATTGAACTCAGTGACGGTGGTTCTTGTTGCAGTTGGTCTTCTCTTTTAGAGTGGTGTTGATGTGGTCTCTCCGTTTCCGAGAGGTTTGAGTCAGTTTTTTAATTTCTTCCATTGTCATTTATTTTTAGTTATTGGATCGAGTTGTAGACTTAAACCTATATTAGTATATTTTTCGTGTGGTTTCCTGTTTCTAGTTTTAGTTTATTTATCTTCTCAGTTTTTTTGTGTATAATATTTTGGGTAAATCATTACCATGGGTAATATTTGATAACCGAGCACTTGTGCCAGCCCGTGGGGATTGGGAACTCCCTTCAGGCCTTGCTGCAGACCGGGTCGGGCACCGGGTCAGATGGTGACCCAGCCTGGTTCGTGACAAAATGATATCAGAGGAGGTTTCTCTCTTAGGTCATGTTCTTTTGGGATAGATTCACGATAGGTTGGAGTTATGGTTATCATAATTCGACGTTCTGGTTGCGAGTAAGGGGCCTGGCCAGCACACCTCGTGGCAGGACTTGAGTTACCAATTTAAGTTGATGTTTGTCTATATCTTCAATCGGTGTGGTTAATTTCGTTTAGGGGAAATGAAAAAGGAGTAGGGTCAGCGGTCCCAGTGAGCTCATAGGATCTGGAAAGCCATGCAAATTTGGGGACGCTATCCTAGAATACCCACTGTGGTAGTGGCATGATTGGCGTATGGCCGCCAACCATATGTTCCAGTCACCCGCTAACACTAGTTTTCTCTTGCAACGTTCATCTTTTCTTTGTCTTGGAATTGTGGATATTTGATTTTTAAGTAAAAATTATTTGGTCTTGGAAAATGTTTTGGAAAATATTTTTAAATAAAGAAATTTAAAAATAAAATGAGGTATGAGGTTTGAAAAGTGTGGGTTGGATGTTTTGGTTTTGAAAAATGGAATGGTTTGGTTTTGACCCTTGGTGTTCTTGTGGGAAACCACATGCATGAGTGTATATGGAAAGAGAAAGGGTTAATGGAATGAGTGTATGAGTGCCCGGATGAGTATGAGGTGGGTGCTGGTGTGGCATGGGAACATACACGTGCGAGGCCCATGGGACACCATTAGTGTTTGTGCAGCCCACTAGCTTTGCTTATTTTTAAAAAGTTTTGTTAAATGACAATTTGGTGTTTTAGTAAATAGTGATTGTGTGGTGTGTCCTTGTGTTTTTGAGATCTTATATGTGAGGTGTTTTTAGCCATGTATCCTTTCTGAATGATTTATGTCTTGAGTTTGAATTCTTTTGGGTCAGTTGGTGTGAAAGCATGTGGTTAATGGTCAATTTTGAAAAGTACATCGGGGAGCCCTTGTAGTGGTTACCCCTACACGTTTGGTGTTTGGTTGTAGTATGTCTTTACCATTGGACCAATTTGTATGGGTCCTTGGTTTTATTTCTTGTCTAGGGAACACCCCCCCATAAAGCGTTAACATGCGGTTGAAGCGTGGGCCTGGGTAATCCGTCGTTGCACATCCATCCAGTTGATTAAAGCGATGGCTCTCCTTTTTTAGTGATAGTGCTACGTGTTTTCCTTTTCCTTTTTGGTTAAGTGGATCCTCTCACAGTGGGATTATAGGAATGAGGGAAATTGATAGGATCTTTGGTTTCTTTGATCTGTCTTAGTTTTCAGGTATTAAATTTGACATCGTTGCATTTGAAGGTTCCCCCTATAAGTGATGAAAGGAATTTCAGTAGGGAAGGGTGAAGGCGGTTCAGAATTTTCAGTGTTGACCTGTGTCTTGAGAGGCTTTGTAGTATTTTTATCAGTTGTAAGGGTCATGTTTGGTGACGTCTTGCCGTGTGAGTTCTCCTTGATAGTCAAGGGTGATATTTGACCTCATTAATTTTAAAGTTCTATTTGGAAACAGTGAAGGAGATTCTAGTGGGGAAAGGTGGAAGTAGCCTGGAGTGGTCGGTGCTGACCACTATTCTAAATGACAATTGGTCCTTCTATGGTTTCGTTTAAGAAACGGTCTATGTTAGGCCACCAATGTGGTAGAAACTATCGCATGGGGATGCTACAGTCGATTGTAGGAATCACGTGTTGTTTAAGACTCATTTTGAAGTCCTTCTCCGTATAATGTTTTTCTCTATAGAAATTGTCATGTTCAGGTGGCAATTTTTAGTGTCGTGTTCTCATTTAGTGTGACAAAGGGTGATGCACATGCACCATTTCAACTCTTGTTTTGGTGAATGTTCCGTGCATGATTACTTGGATGTCGTAATGTGTTGTGTTTTCTGGTGTTTCGTTGGTTGTAGTGTTGTTGCGTGTGACACCAAAAGGAGAATCTCCATTCAGGGGTCTTCAATACCTGACAGCAAGGAAGGAGATGCTTCAAACATCAAGGCTCCAGTCGTAGGCCTCGGAGTGAAACTGGAGTGTGGTCTGGAACCCCAGGAGTGTATGGGACCCCAACTTTATTTTTGTCATCAGTTTTGAAAGTCGAGGCATTTGAAATTACTTCTATGTTTATTCCTCTCCGAATGAACAGTCTAGTTGCATAAGGTTTTCATGGCCATGTGGAGGCATGTTCGTCTCATCGCCTTAAAGTCTTGGGGGTTGCATCCCACTTGATATAATCGCTTTAGTGGTCCTTATGGGAGTCTGTTGGGTAATGTTTTCTCAAATTTGAATAATGCTCATCCAAGAATGTGGAAATGCTGGTTTGTCTTGGGTCATGCTTTTGACACCCCGGTGATCAGGTCCCTCCCTCCCCGCCCCATATGGTGGGGTGTTTGGTCACCATCGAGAAATTTTCAAAGTTCTATACCTTCATTTAGTTCTAATGGTTGGGAAACCCACATTGGGTCTCACACGAATGTCTCTAGAATGAATTGGTGCTGGAATTTTCTTTGATGGTGGGAATTCCGCTCGAACCTCCTCGTCTTGGTTTTCCAATCCCGTCTTGGGCGTTAGTAGGTTATTAATGGTGGGGAGCCCCTCGGGCTTCCCCACGTTGACCTTTGGTTCTGTTTCTAAATATGAGTTGGCGATAGGTGATAAGGGTGCTTCTGGGTTGTGGTTTCTCTCGTTTGTTCATTCCAGACAAATGACGTGGTTTTCATTCAATGGTTCTTGGGATGTTTCGGCTTGTGAAGTTGGATTTTGTGGGTGCGAGAGTTCCCTTACTTGATCAGTCAACTAGAGGAGTTTTAACTCTTTGGGGTGGGTGACACATATCATAAAGTATTTTTATGAGCATCTTGAAACTGTCTATAAGTCAACTTTTTCTGAGCACGATGTGTTTTCCTCTTTCTGCTTGTTTTCATAAGGATCCTCTTGAACCTTAAGGGGGTGTTGTTTCCTACTTTGGGTCTCAGCCTTAGTTTTGGGTTTCCGAGGATGGAAATCTTTATGGTGGGGAGAATTTTCACACCCGTCATGTTTAAACTATTTATGTTTTTATTTTAATTTGGCATCGGGTAGTTCAGGTCAAGTCCTGACTTAAAATATCAGAATTTTTTTGAAACCAAATTTTTTTGCCTTGACTATGACTAGATCACCGCGGTGGAAGGCGTGCGACCTCACCTGGGTCGCCTGGCTCACCGCGCACCCTGCTCGATAGTCAATTAATTAAATAAAATGGATTAGTAATATAACAATAGAATTAATAGTGTGATGAAATAAAAAATAAATTAAATAAGAGTTTTTTGAAGATAATAATAATAAGGATATTCAGGGATATAATAATAATTATTATTATCATTATTGACATGTCGTTTTATTTTATTTTAATACTATTAATTGATTTTTATTATTCTTATTATTATTGACACCATTCTTCATATTTTAGTTTGTTATTATTATTATTTTTGTTATTATTATTATTATTATGAGTGTTTCGAGTTTTGCGTCGTTGGACGCACGAGCAGGACACGGTTCTGAGACAGCGTGGACTGACCGACTTTTAAAATTAGTTAAAAACCTAATAGGATAATGAAATAATATTGAATATTGATTCATAAATAAAATTTAAATAAGTTTAACATACTTTAAAGAATTGTTTTCATGATAATAATAATAACGTTATTATTATTTGAGGATGTTATTATTGTTATTATTATCATTATTATCATAGTTATAATTTATTTTATTTTATTTTATAGTCATCAATTGAGTTTAATAATTTTATTTATTATTATAATTATTATTCTAATTTTAGTTTATATTTATTACTAGTTTTATTTTAGTCTCATTTCTAATTTATTTTTGTTTTTTTCATCTCTCTTTCTTAGTGGAGATAGGTTTTTTTTCTTTTTTGTGGGCCACACCCCCTTCTCCCCCCTAGCCTCTGTGCGCCGCACTCCCCACCCCTTTCCCAGTCCCTCGTCTCCCATGGTGTCTTCTCAGTTCTGCCGGTCATCGCACCCCTGCTGATCACGCCGCCCCGGCTTGCATCGCCACCTGATTTCTCTCAGCTGTCCCTCGTCGCACCACCCAGCTCTCGACTGGCCTCCATGCCTCATGACATGCCATAGTTTTCCGGCCAGCTCGAAATGGTTCCCCCTTATTCCTTGGCCTCTTGCTGCGACGACCCACACCGACTCTCCTTCAGACCCCTTCTTCCTATTGCGCTGCTCACCACCCTTATGGACAACCTCTTTAGCCAACCCTCCTCGGCCATCCTACTCACCCACTCATCTCCTACTTTGTGCTGCGACACAACCAACCCCGGACCATCCACCATCCACGACCTCCCCTTGCTGGCTGACAACACCCCGACGATACCTCTGGCGCATTTCCCTCCTTCCGCACACACCGCCGCCTTCTTGATAAGTGATTCTCCATATTCTTTGAGTTTTTTTCAGTGGGTATGAGTTCTGTTTTGGGGTTTTGATTTGAAGTTTTTTGGTTCGGATTCATGTGGTTGAGTATACGCTAGGTTTCTTGGCCTACAAACGTCACGTGATTGAGGTTTCATACTAGAATTTGAAGATTTCACATCAATTTCTGGGGTTCTATGTCGAGGTAGGTGGTTCCACGCCTAAGTTTTTGTTTGATAAATTAATTTGCAAGTTTAGTTTGTTTAGTATATCATTTAGTTGATTTGTGTATTGCGAAGCTATTTTTATTTGATGTTTGAGATGAATTTGAACTGTTTAATAGCATGTCTATTTTATGTGTGCTCTTTCTGCTTAAAAACTCATATCTATTTAGTTGTTTGTGTTTTTTTTATTGTGCGGTTAGATTATTGACTTGTTCAAGTGGTGTGAAATATATCTTTGTCATGGCATAATGTGTGTCTGGTTGATAAAGAAGTTTTGGTGCGGGTTTAGTTGGTAATGCCAAGTGATTTCTTTTAAACTATTTTGTATACTTTTATTTTTGGCTTATTTATTTAGGTGATTTTTGAAAAGGTGTTTGACTATGGTGTAAGGTCTTCCATCAAACTACTGGTGTGGTGCAGGTCACACTTTAAAATCGTATTTGAGTGTGTGTGATGTTATAATGTGTATTGAATGTGGAAATGGTTACTTTAGTGTGTGTAAATCCATGTGACACTGTTACTATTATTTTATGATCTTTTGAAATGGTTTATTCAATCATGACCACGGTGTTAAACGTTTTTTAAAAAAATGTTTTAATGTGCATCTTATTTCAAAATGGTATTTATATGTGTCAGTGGTGGTTTGTTTAATGATAAGTGTTTTTTCTTGCAGCAATTGGTCTAATTTAGTATGTAACCTATGCAGATTATGTATTGAAAATATTTTGATGTACGTATGGTTTTAATAGTAGGATGGGTGTTCAAACTGTGATTTTTGCGTGTGTAAGTACCATGTTTGGCTTTTATGCATTAGTGTCACATGTGAAATTAACTTGAAACTTGTTTCAGCACAAACCAGGAAGCTTGGGTATCTAGGAGGGTAGACTAGACTAGTGAGCTAGTGTTCCGGAGGTGACTCGACTCGGTTTCACTGGAAGGACTGACGATTGCAACACTAACTAAAAATATGCCTTTTTGAGGGTCGTGGCCTTCTAAGCCACGTTTCGCCGAGACACGAAGTTCTAGGGACCCAAGCTAGCTGATACCCATGCGGTCTCTCCCATATTAGTGCTTATTGGTTACTTTATGCTCCTCGGTGTGACATATTGGTTATTTTAAAAAAAAGGTAAGGGTGTGTGTGTTTTAATTTAAGTTATTCCATTTGAAACTATTTTCCTTAATCCCGTTTTCTTTGAAAATATTTCATCATTCATTTTTTTTTGCATTATTTAAAATTGTAAATGTATTTTCCATTTAATAATTTTGTGTGGAAGCTTTTTATTTGGTGAAATCCTACTGGGATTTTGGATCACACCCTACATAAACCATTGGGTGTATGTAGACTCTGTTTCTTTTGTGTTCCAGGTTGATGCATTGAAATCAGAGATGATAGTTTTTGTTGTAGTTGGTCTTCTCTTTCAGACTGGTGTTGATGTGGTCTCTCCTTTGCTGGGAGGTTTGATTCAGTGTTTTAATTTCCGTCGTTGTCTTTTCTTTTTAGTTTTTGGATCGAGTTTCAGACTTAAACCTGTTTTAGTGTAAGGTTCTTGTGGTTGCCTATTTCGAGTTTCAGTTTATGTATCTTGTCAGTTTTTTTGTGTATAATATTTCCTATAAATCATTCCCATGGTTTTGATTTGATACCCGGGCACTTGTGCCAGCCCGTGGGGATCGGGAACACCTTTCGGGCCGGATGGCGATCGGTCCTGGTTCATGAAAAACACTATATGAATGGAAATAAAGAAATAGGGAAGAAGGGAAGAATTGAATTTCCACCCTATGATAATTGTGGAAGGAAGAACCCTGGTTCCTGTCTAATAGGAAAATATGTATGAGAAAAATGTGGACAGAAAGGTCATCTTGTTGGTGATTGTAAGGGAAAGAAAGATGCTAACAATGTTCAATTCTAAAATTGTAGGGAGATGGGTCATTATGAAAATGAATGTCCAAAACTTCAGGGAAACTTACCTCAGAAAAGGCCAAATGATCAAGGCCAAGCTTATGCGATCACTACTATTGAGGTTGAAGCCCCAAAAGACATGGTGGAAGGTAATTTAATGGTTTCCTCACGTTTAGCCAATGATTTGATTGATTCTGGATCATCACATTGCTTCATATCTTCCCAATTGTCTATGAAAATTAGATATTTCCAATTTTATTTAACAAGGGAGTTTTCAGTCAAAACTACCAAGAGAAGTATCATTGCTATAAAGTTTTCTGAATCAGTTCCCATTAGGGCATTTAAATGTTCGTTATCTGCTGATCTTATCATCATACCCATGATTTAATTTGATATAATCCTTAGTATGGATTGGATTTTGGACCATGATTCAAAAATTTATTGTATGAAGAATGAGGATACGATTTTTGATGACGGTGATAAAGAACACATTATCTTTAGAGAGAAAAATTTCACCACCTCATTCTTATCTAGATCCATCCCCAGTTGCACAAATAAATTCAATTATTAGAGAGGAAGATAATGAAATATCTGTGGGTGAGGAAAGGAATGTTCAAATAGATAATGTACCTATTGTGCAAGAATATGTTGATGTGTTTTCAGAAGATTTACTTGGACATCCTCCAGAATGATAAATTGAGTTTTCTATTGATTTAATTCCTGGTTCAAGGCCTATATCGAAGACCCCTTAGAGAATTACCACTGTAAAATTAGTGGAACTAAAGAAACCACTAGAGGAATTGAGTAATAAGAGATTTATTTTCCCTATTTTTTTCTCTATGGGGAGAATTTTTTCTTTTTGTTAAGAAGAAAGATGGATCTATGAGGTTGTGCATTGAATACAGGGAGATCAATGCAATAATAATAAAGAACAAGTATACCCTACCTCGCATTGATGATTTATTCAACCAACTTCATGGAGCTCAATATTTTTCAAAGATACCTTTGATCTGGATATCATTAGTTGAGTGTCAAGAAGGAAGAAATTCTGAAAACAGCATTTTGAACCATGTATGGGCATTATGAGTTTACGATAATGCCTTTTGGGCTGATTAATGCACCCTCTATTTTCATGGATCTAATGAATAGAGTTTTCAAGGAAAAGCTTTATGATTTTTTAGTAGTATTTATTGAGGATATCCTGGTATACTCCAAAATCTATGAAGATCATGAAAATAACTTGTTCACCATTCTAAAAACCCACAAAAGAAATTAATTATACATGATGTTTTGCAAGTATGAATTTTGGATTTAGGTGATTTCTTTTCTTGGCCATACTGTCTCTAAGGATGGAATCTCTGTAGAACCTTCTAAGAAAAAGGCAGTCCAAGAATGGCATGCACCGACAAGTATAACTGAGGTACATATTTTTATTGGTTTAGTAGGTTATTATCGACGTTTCGTCCAGAATTTTGCCCGATTGGCTAACCCATTAACGAAGATCAAACGTAAAGGGGTTAAATTTGTTTGGAAAAAAGAGTGTGAAATTTTTTCCAAATAACTGAAAAGAAGATTAGTCAATGATTCTATCTTGAATCTAACATCAGGGAATGATGGGTTTGTTATTTATAGTGATGCCTCAAAGAAAGGTCATGGTTGTGTCCTTATGCAGAATGATAGGGTTATTTCTTATGCATCACGACAGCTAAAAATTCATGAGAAAAACTATACTACTCATGATCTTGAGTTAGCATCTGTAATATTTTCTTTGAAGATTTGGATACACTATCTCTCTGGTGAAAAATGTGATATATATACCAATCACAAGAGTTTTATGTATATTTTCTCACAGAAATTACTCAACATGAGGAAAAAAAGATGGCATGAACTACTCAGGTATTATGATTTCACTATACACTACCACCTGGGGATGTAAAATAAGGTGGAAGATTATTTGAGTAGAAAGGATTGTGGAGTTTTGAAAAATATGGGAGTTGAAAAGGATCCTATATACATAGATCTAGTAAATATGGATATGGGAATCACCATGGAAGGTGAAACATAAATACTTTTTCAAATGGTTTCCAAACCATATTTAGTAGAAAGGATAAAGAGTTCTCAGACTGAAGATGAATATTTTCAAAAGAAGATTAAAGTTGTGAATGATGAGAGATTGAGTGACTTTGTGTATGAAGATGGAATTTTGAAATTTGGGAAGAGTCTTTGTGTTCCCGATATACCTGATCTAAAAATGGAATTGTTGGATGATGCTCATAGTTCAAATTTATCTATACACCTTGGTAGCACCAAGATGTATTGAGATTTTAAGGAACGTTTTTGGTGGGAAACATGAAGAGGGAGATTGCTGATTTTGTATCAAGATGTATGGTTTGTTAAGAAGTTAAAGCTAGAAGGCAACATCCTAGAAGATTCATTTAACCGCTTCCCATACCTGAGTGGAAATGGGATAATGTTACAATGGACTTTTTCATGGGACTACCAATGACTCCTAGAAGGAACGATGCAATATGGGTCATTGTTGATCATCTTACCAAGTAATCACATTTTATTTCTATAAGGGAAGATTTACTAATTGAACATTTAGCAAGACTATATATTAATGAAGTTGTAAGACTTCATGGAGTACCACTATCAATTGTTTCTAATAGTGATACCTATTTTACATCAAGATTATAGAAATGTCTTCAGAAAGCCTTGGATACTGAACTTAGTTTGAGAACTGCCTACCACCCCCTAACTGATGGACAATCAGAACGGACTATTCAAACCTTAGAATACATGTTGAGATCATGTTCACTTGACTTTCAAGGTTTGTGGGATCAATATTTACCTCTGGTAGAAATTTCTTATAACAATATATTCTATTCAAGTATTCAAATGGCACCATATGAAGCGTTATACAGAAGGAGATTTCACACACCAACCTTTTGGGATGATGTTGGTGAAAATAACTAATAGGCCCAGAACTTGTGGAGGAAATCATGGAAAAGGTTATGGTAATCGAAAACCACATCAAATCATCTCAAAGTAGGCAGAAGAGCTATGCTGATAACCGAAGGAAGGATTTAGCATTTTAGGTAGGAGATCATGTTTTCTTGAAGGTATATCCATGGAAGGGCGTTATACGTTTCGGTAAGAAGGGAAAATTGAGTCCCAGTTACATCGGACCTTTCGAAATTCTAGAACGAATTGGGGGCTATATCTTACCATTGGGAAATGCCACCAATTCTTTCCAAAGTTCATGATGTGTTCCACATATCACTATTGAGAAACTACATGCCTGACCCAAAACATGTACTCACCTATGATGAATTAGAACTAGAACCTGATCTATCTTATTGAAAATATTCTATCAAGGTTCTTGATAAAAGAGAACAAGTGTTGAGAAACCGGACAGCTCGTCTGTTAAAAGTTTTATGGAGAAACCATAAGATGGAAGAGGCAACATGGGAACCCGAGGAACTTATGATGAAGAACCACCCAAGTATTTTTATGCAGTAATACTCTAGAAATTTTTAGGACAAAATAATTTGAAGGTGGGGAGAATTTAACAACCCAAGCTTCCATGGTATGCTTCTCTATGAATAATACAGTAGCGTGTGTTGTACGCAACTTCGAGTTCTAACACACCACAAGAAATCAAACTAGCCGTTATTAATAGTAATACCCACATTTTGAAATTTTATAAATTTTATATTTCAAAATAGACTTCATTTTTGGATTCTTAATATTGAAATTAGCTTAGGGTAAATTTTTGGTATTTTTCTGAAAACTTTCAATTTTTGATGAATAGTGAAAACACTGAGTTATATTTTAAAATCGAATTTTTATTTAAATAATTATTTATATTATTTAAATTTATTTTAGGTCAAAATAGATACATAATACCTACATAAGTTAAATTTAATTCATTGGTTTCAATTTATAATAATTTTAGATATATAAAAATTTTATTTAACTTTTTACCTTCTTTTACCCACCTCCTAGGAGCACTTCCAAATTTACATAAAACATAATTTTACCACTTCTATGAGTTGAATTAAAAAAATCCGAGAGACATGGTTGATATCAGTGAGTAAAATTTGGTTCAATAAGATGAAAATAATTTTTGGTGAATAGTAAAGTTTTACATTTATTGACCACGGTTAAAAATAATAGGGTAATTAAGGATAAAAATGAATTATTATTACCCTAAAAAATGTTCTAATTCTATTAGATAAGTGTAATTTGACCAAAAACAACCTTAGGAATATAATAGGATTGTTTAGTTCCACTTGGATTAGATTAGGACATTTATTATTATTTAATTCAAAGAAGAGTTAAAAGTGTAAAATTCAAAGTTTAATAACAAAATCATTTCTAATATAGGGTTACACATAAGATAAGTTCAAATATAAATTTTAATTAGAAAGATAAAAATAATTACTACATAATTGTATTTTATTTATAATTTTTAGACATTAAATAATTAAAATTATTTATGACACAATGATGATATAGTAATTAACTAATTAATGAAATATTAAAATAATTGATATTATAAATATCCAAATAAATGTAATTTGAGACTTTTTATGAATTCCACTAATTTCATAGGTTAATATTAGATGTTATGGTTTGTTAGATGAATTTTTTTCGAAGTAATAATTGTTTTATGAATTTAGAAAAAACAAAATACCAAATAGTGTCAAAATTGACAAAAAATAGTTTTTAAAATAAATATTATATTATTAATTGATATTCTATTTCTAAAAATATAAGGTTCGTCCAAAATACTTATATAATGATATTTTTATTATTAATTAACTACTTGGGGTTCTCTTGGAAGTTTATAGTATGTTTATTAACCATATAATATAAAAAGAAAAATAGACATGGTAAATGTAAAACTATTTAACTAAGACTTAAATCTAAAATATAAAGTTAATATAGTGACCCAAACCTATCTACAACCTATTTTTTGAGTTTTTGTCTACCCATACCTACCTTATCAGTTAAAAAATTCATTTTTTATCCATTAGAAACCAAAAATGATGTTATTATAAAATAATATTTATAGCTTTTCCTAAGGTCCCCTCACCCCTCTTATAAAAGGGAACTCGCCCTTCTCTCTAATTCACACCATCAATGCCATTTGTCTTGGTCAAAACCTTCCAAAATATCCTTCGAACTGTCTTCCCTTCATCCTAGTGGCCTTTCTATAGTCATAAATCCAACCTAAGGAGCCTTTTTGATCAAATCAAAAGGAAGAACCTGAAGAAGAGGTAAGTATTTCATCACCTCTTTCAAGTTCCTTTCTTCTTCCACTTCGTCTTTCTTTGTTGTTTCAATTATAAAATAATAACTCCAGTATATTATATATAATGTGATTTTATAATAAATATCGTACAACCATATTCATTATTCTATCCATACTTTGAATGACATGTCACCATACATGTGTACGTACGGCTTACCGTCTCCACGCCGTGGTGTACTTGTTATTCAATACATTATTATTTGGATGGGTATGATAATGATGTATAATTGATGTAAATAAAAAATATAACATGATAATTATTTGGTATATATTATATACCATCCAATTATATATTATTTTAATATCAAAAGAATGAAATTGTCGCTCGTGCGTACGTACAGATTACTGTCTCCACAAACACGATGAGATTCATTCCTCATTGTATCCATTCAAGACTAATTTCCATTTGATGATTAAAAAAAAATTTAAAGATTCAATATAATTATGAATATTAATAAGATACATCCTATCCATAACAAACATTACTTACATAACAAATCATATAAAGGAAGAAAAATCATTTAACACCCGAAATGACGATAATACTAAAATATTATTAACAAAGAAATATTAGAAGATCATATATGATATCATATTAATGTATATAGTTCTTGAATAATTTAATAACAATTATTTCTCCGTTATACAGGAGTTTAACCTACCCTCTACCAAGGAAAATTACAAGTTACAGGTTAATTTTACAATCTCTTTATTATCCGAGGTTGTTTTTACGTAAGTATCTACTCTGACCCCTTTATCATCCACATCGATGTTTCTTAAAAATGTATTTAAAAACATTTTTACTATTTACTATACAATGCCTTAAAGTCATTTATACCCTTATTTTAACTTAAATGTTTTGAAATAAATCTTTCAGTCATTTTCCAAACAAGGTATTGTACGACCTTTTCGACAAAATTAAGGTAAGAATGTTTTTTTAACTTATAAGGCGGGTGCGGTTATTCTCCTCTGTTATAACATCGTCAAAGCATCCCTTACAAGCTTATATGAATATTTTAAAAAAATTATTTTATAATTATGTAACTTTAAATGATTTAAAAAAAAGTGATATTTCTCTAAAATAGTTTTCATTTCATCTATGTAAACATCCTTTGATAGATTTTATACTTGTTTGAAGTTGATTCATTATGATAAAAATATTCCATATTGTATTTAAGTTTTTGCAATATGTTTGACTGTGAATGCATTATTTTTATACCATTCATGGTTTATGGTTAAATTATAGACATTTTATATGCTAGTTTTAATACGAATATTTATGTTATATTTCAAAATTTTCATATAAAAAATGTATTAGACTTAGTAAGTGACGGGTGAAGCCCACTATAGCTCCTCGATGCATCAGTAGGTCTCATGAGACAACTATACATGGAATTTGATGAGCCCTTTCCCAATTTGATATATGGTTATGGCCGAGGCCTTAATCATTTTTAGACGTCTTGGCCAAGGCCTTGACAAAATGTTTCAGAGTGTCCGACATTATACATTCCCGCATTATGAAAATAATATTTATGGATCATGTGATCATTTGACTAGTATAATACCCATGATTATGTTTTATTATGAAATTTTTTACCCATATCAAATTCCTTCCATAAAAGTATTCATGTTTATTATTGGTAAAGGCACGTGGTTTCAATTATTCCCCATGCTTAATATATATATTATCTTCCACTATATTGCATACCCTTACTGAGCGTTTGAGCTCACCCCTTTCGTATGTTTCATTTTCCCCGGATATGAAGAAGTTAGTTATGAGTGACTTTAAGGCACAATCTATGAGTCTTGGATGTTTCTAATGGAATAAATTCATGTTGTATTTCTTTTAAAGTTGTAAAGATGAACTTATGTATGAATCTTGTTTCCAATAATACTAAACTGATCGGTCTTTTGAGACATTATTTCCTTGTGATCATGCCAATGTTATGTAATAATGCACTGACTCTGGGTAACTTTGGTCGGGGCATTACATGGGGTAAGGTATGTGGTAGGAGAATGACTAGCCTCAAAGCTAGTGTGATTATTTGGTTCATGTGCAAATATTTTCTCCACCACCGGTTCCCTTTGATCCTTTCATAGGCATTGGTCCTCCAAACCATAAAACAAAATAATATCTTTTAGTGAGTCTATTTATGTATGAAATCATCTCTCCATATTATATGCATCTTCATGTGGTTTTATCATTGAGAAATATGTTCAACAAGACATTCCAAAACCTAATCCTCTAACATGACCACATTTTTTTGTTCGTTTCAAATCTACTAAAAGTAGATTTCCATCTAGTATGGTCATTGTCGATTCATGTGTCTAAACTATATAAAAAATATGAAAAAAATATATATTTTTATGTAATATTTTTACAAATCATAATAATTTAAAATTATTCCATACTTACACATGATTATCTTACTATTTTTTTGTTTTCTTCAACTAATTTACCCTCTATATGTACACAAGACTCCTTCCACGACACATGATGTGGGATGGAAGTGGCGTAAGATTTTGATTCATCAATCTTCATATAAATAAAATAACATATGTTTTTTAATATCACATAAATAACCTTTTATTCTTGATTTAAAATATATTCCAATTTATTATATAATGAATCGTACCCCATCCTTGATTTTTGATAGGGATGAGTTGGTTTTGATTCACGTGCTTTATTTTCATCACTCTTTTGTTGTTTCATAAATTAAAAATTTTGAATGAAGTTGGTTAAAAATAAATAATGTAAAAATAATATATTATTAACATTAATGAACCTAAAATGATTTCTTATTATGACGATTGATGAATTAAGTCCATGTTTCTTACTTTATAATGATTGTATAACTAAGTGGTGGGTGGGGATTTATTTTCCCCTTACCATCCATAATACGTAACTTTATAGGAAGAGTCTGGAATCCTCTTTGGGGTTTTTCAATGGTCATTAAGAAAAATATATTATGATAATTTTCAAAAATAAATTATTTCTGTTAGAAATAATGAAAATTAAATCAATCTTTCATTATATAATTTTTCAATAAAATAGATAAAGCATATTGTAACATTACAGTTATATCTTTCCAAAGGATTAACTTCATGATAGTTTAGATGTGATGCCATGAATAAATATCAATTTGCACATTCATCCTCATTGTGACCCCAAGATAACTAATGAAAATTGACTTCTTGGGGTCAATAGATTTGACACGTTGATTCCCACCAACCAGAAATTTTATACATTGACTTTTTGTGTTGATAATTTTATTCACCACTTTGATGTTTCATCATTGTTATTTTTTTCTTCAATGGGTTGTTGATACCCTAATAATTTTTTAGTCTCATCATCAACAGTATACTCTTTATCGGGTTTAGTAACTTCATCATGTGAGGAATACATTGTCTCTATGAGTAGTCAAACATTTAACTTGTCTTAAATAACAAAAATAAAATACACTTCATGTATAAAATTCTACATTTTCATGCATCTTGCATGAAAATATTTACTGTCTTGAACAGAGATATAATACTTCAATACACCAGTAAAACTAACCTTCACTACTTTTATTTAATCTGTCCTAATATGTTGATTGCCTTCCTTATATTATGGATGGATTGGACATCCTCTTTCAAAATAGCCTTCCTCTCATCATTTTGGTTCCAAATTTACATGATAACATACCTCCCAAACAATTATTATTGTATTTTTTTGTTTGATATTTATCTCCCATATTTTCTAGATAGCCACCTATGTTGTTGGAACTACTCTAACCAAAATTCATCTCATACCATGTAATTATGATCAATTTGGATGAATAATACTCAGATAAGTTCAAACAACATAAAAGATATGGGGGATGAGTCTCAAGCAACAAAATGAAAAAATATTTTTTTAGGATATCAAATTAGAGTTTCCACTGAGGTACAAAAATAACTTAAATGAAATTCTAGTTATGGATTATAACATATTACTTTATAAAAATGAAGTAATGAACATTAAAATCCACATTAATTCCACTCATAGTCATTTACTTCCACTCACAAACATTTATTGTTTTCCACTTCCTCTGAAATGTTTCTTTTTATAGCAAGGCTTAGAGGAGATAGAAACTTATTGTGGTATTTGTTTGAAGTGGATGTGAGATCTTGAAAATCAGTCATTTCTCCAAGATACCAATAGAATGTATCCTAAATATGAAGCCTAAAATATGGTTAGAGAGCTTTGATCATATTGGGAAGAATACATTTGAGAGTGAGATTGGAAACTTTTTAAATTGATTAAGGTTAAATGGGAATATAATAAAAATGTGTTTATTTGTGTGTGTTTTTTCCACAAAACAATTACAGCACTAGAATTTTTAGGAGGTCACTCATCATATTAGTATTCTCGTACTAGTATTCTAAACTGAAGAGTTGTAATAAATTCCAATATGACCACACTCATGATAAAATTAATTTTTTATGAAGTGTTTTGAGAAGTAACAAAGTAAATATTATAAGAAAATGCATATTAAGAAACCAAAAAAATCGTTCATTATGTTTTGATTAATTTTTCAGTGTTATTTGTTTTCTTAGGAAGTAGTAAATGAGGTGGATGAAAGGATGAAAGAGTCGAATAATGAGTTGGGATATGGGGTATTAAAAACCATAGCAGTAGATTTGACGAATATTAATGAATACAATATGAGCGGGAGGTATCTCATCAGGGAACTTTGGAACCAAAATTATGGGAGGAATGCTTGTAAGAAAGAGGGAGTCCAATCCATCATCAATATATGGAAGGAAATTAAGAATATAATTATGGATTAAATAAATGTAGTTAAGGTTAGTAGTACTATAGCATTGAAGTATTATATTTCTATTCAAGACAGTAACAATTTTCATGTATGGTGAATGAAGTTGTGGACTTTTTTTCATGGAGTGTATTGTATTGTATATCTATCTTACCAAAATTAATCCTTATTTACACAACCTTATTTGTGAAACCCGTGGTCATTTTTTACGAAATGTTTTTTTATGTTTCGTATGACTTTTATGTGTTGTATTCTTTTTTAACAATAGTGGATGGAGATACAGTTTTCAGTGGTCTTGTATGAAGTTGGAATGCATTTAGAGAGTAGGGGTGACATTATGTCGGTATAAGAAAGTGTGTGTGAGAGAGAGAGAGAGATTTTTGTTCCCATGATATTAATAGATTTTGGTTCCAATGTGGATCCCCATAGGTATTATGCACTTGGATCCAGTAGTGTAAAAATAGTGTGAAATATTCAATTCAACATCACAATGAACATTATTGTATCATTTTCAAACCCAAAAGGCATGATTATGTACTCATATCACCATATAAGCTTCAAAACATGCTCAGGTCAGACTTGGAGTTGGTTATTCCCATATCGTAATTTTATCTTTGAAAAAATTTATTCCCATCAACTAATCAAATAAATCATCAATTTTGGGCAAAGGAAAGTGTTCCATAATAGTTACTCTATTAAAATTTAGATGATATATATAAAAATATAGACATTCAAAACTATTCCCAGTAAATTGGAATAGATATCCCCATGGTTATATACTAGGTCTAATGAAGCTATTGTACTCAATCTATTCCAGCTGTATTTGTATATCTAATTTTTTTTTGAAAATTTTGAGAAGTTTGAATAGAAATTTTCTATCTTTTAGCCAATATATTGATAGGGATTTCCACCTATATCATGAGAGGTTGATTATAATAAAAATCAAGGAATACATTTGAAAAATTATCAACCACTAAAGATGTAACATTTTCCTTTTCATCTTTAGAAACTCCAAGCATCGTACTAGTCATTTCTATGATAATAAAGCCTAACTTATCCTAATTAGACTACTCAGTCATAAATTAGCTACTCGTCATATATAATGACCCTTCCTAAAAGGAATAGATAAAAAGGGACATTGTATTTTCCCCAAATAACCACATAAATATAAATGTTTCACATAAAAGAGTCAATAAGTATTAAAGTTCCCTAGGAACCTACACTAATGGAATCTCTCAGAAAGTCTCTTTAATTGAATTGGAATTGGAATACCTCTACTCTAATGGTCTTGAAGTAATGAATATCACCCCACATAAATTTAAAATCACTTATTTTTAATCAAGTATTCCCAACCTTCCAATTTTGGATATTTGTTTAATCCACCATAAGATCCCTCCAATAACATAGTTCCCTTTAAAGAGTAAATTTTTCAAATTGTGCTGAATATTGATCTAGAATTTGTTTACTCTTATAACATAAATGAATATATTAGATGAAATACTAAATTTATTATTATGATATATTACAATAAAATATTATACGAACCATTGATACTATATGTTAGGGATTTCTACATATCAACTCTTAAATAAGAGGTATGAGACTCGAGAAGATAGGTTAAGGAAAAATTAAACAAAAAACAACCAAGAATTCATATGGTAACTCTAGTATCCATCATAATTTTTCTATACATATATATTTATGGTTTGCTTATTATGTATGGAAATATTTTTTTGGATATAATCAGTACCAATATCCCTGTTTTCACTCTAATTCAATTTTGTAATATTTTTTACCTAGTATACCCAAATAGTTACCAATTCCGGTCACCACATCACCTCAGACAGACTTCCCAATCACTAAATTCTTGTGTCAATAATAAGGTATATATAAAAAATATTTGGGAAATGGTTTAACCTATTTAATTTTTAACTAAACATAATTTTATCATGGTATAATTCCATCATTACCTTTGCAGTAGCGTGTAGTGAAATATCAATTTTATTTATCCATACAGGCCCATACATATATATATGTTGACTGACCTTACCATATGAAAACATTAATCCCTTTTTTCAAAACCATTTTCTATAAAGTAAAAAAGTTGAAATAGAACAACTTGGTTTACTTTAGTGGTGAGGAGATGTGATGTAGGGTTCTTCATGGTTAATAAAAACATAAAAAAACAAAACGTGGAACCCAAACAATCAAACAATGATAGAGGAAAAGTAGAAAATAACACACATTGGATTATAGTCATGATTCATCTTAGAGAATATAGAGGATTCGATCCAATAGAAGATGATTTTTGTGAGAGCTTGGGAATCATGAGTGACACATTCATGGTTAGGGTTATTTTAAATAGATTAGGAAGACTTTTAACATTACTTTCAGAAAATACTGATAAATATCCCTTTATCAATGCTAAATTGGTAAGCATTGAAAAACGAATTATAATTATAATTATTTAAATAATTTTATTACAGTTTTATAATAATTTAAATATAAATAATAATTTATTTATAGTTATATAAAAAAATTTAAAATTATTATTATGTATTTATAATAGTTATAAATATATAAATTTAAAAAAAAGAAAATATAAATTTAAAAATATATTTATTTATAAATATTTATTTATAAATATATTTTTAACATTATTAGTGGATATATAATATTAAATAAATTAATTTTAAAAAAGAGTGCAATTCAATAATACAAAATGAGTACACATTAAAAATAATAAAAAAATGGATATGTTTTATTAATTAAATATAAATTATTAAAAAATGGATATATGTATATATATATATATATATATTTAAGTAAAGATAAATACATATTTAAAACACTGAAACATAATAAATATATATATATACAAATAATAGAATATTATAAAATTCTAAAGTAAAAAATATTAAAAATGAATAAATAATACCCTAAATGTAAGAGTATTAAAAATAAATAAACAAAACTGAACAATTAAAAACATAATATATTAAATGTATCATGTTATAATGAAATTCTAAAATATACAAAAAATTGAATAAATTACATAGCTTTTATGTGTATGTGTTTCTATATATTGAATAAATATATTTTTGTGTGAATTATATATGAAAATTCATTAATTATATATATGTGTGTGTGTTTATGTGAAATTAATGTGACACACACAATTTTATATATGTTAAATTGAAAAATTAAACAACATTAAAAATGAAGAAGACATTAATATGTTTTTAATTAACATTTTATTCATTAAATATATATTTATATTTAAAATATATTTATATTTAATATATATTATTTATTACTATTTTTAATTAATATATATATATATATATTATACTTATTCATTTTTATTAATAGTTGTTTCAATAATAAATTTTTAATTAATTTTTTAATTTATACATTTTTTAATTTTTTTAATAATACAATTTATTCATTTAATTTATTTGTATTTAATATATAATATTTATTAATATATATAATTAGTATATATGTATATTATATTTATTCATTTTTATCAAAAAAATATTTAATTAATAAAATTTTTGATATTTTTCTAAATTTACTCATTTTAAAATTTTATTTTTTTAGTTATTTAATTTTATTCATTTTAACTATCTGTGAATTTAATAGATATTATTTTTAATTTTTAAAATTTACATATATGTATATTCATTTTATTGATTTTTAATAATAATTATTCAATTAATGAAATTGATAAAAAAAATATTTGTTTAATTATTTCATATTATTCTGGACCTCTACCGATGCTAAAAAAGCACTAATAAATGGTACCCTTTATCAGCACTAAAAATAAATTACTGATAAATGGTGAACTTTATCAACGTTAAAATAAAGATCTAATAAAGGTTTCCTTTTATCTGTGATAAAAAAATGATGATAAAGGGTCCCCTTTATCATAACTTTTTTTAGTTCTGATAAAGGGATCCCTTTATCAGCACTTTTTTTAGTGCTGATAATTGTCATCACTGTTGTTGTGTTTTGTTATTGTTACACATGTAGTTCTTATATATGGTCTATATGTAGATATAAATCTTATACAGGGATCATATATTTCAGTTTCCCTATAGATATGGTTCATACATAGTGAATTGTCAATGAAGAAGTGTCATGGATTTTGAAGGAAGGAAACATAATACATATTAGGTTTCAATACCCAAATGAGGTCATATTATGCTATTCTAATGTAGGTTTTTTGGAGAGAACTCTACATGGGTTGGTAAACCCATACACTGTAAAATTTATATTATGTTCTAGATTATGCATAAAAAGGAAAGTTGTATCCTATAAAGTTACCACATGTCTTGTAGTTTAACAACATGTGTCTAGAAAATGTACCATATAGTTAAATATCACGTGGAAAGGATGTTTTAATTTAGTTTAACATCATGAGACCAAGACATAGGTGTCCTTCAATTAAGTTCATGCGATGAGTACCTGGGAAGTTGTTCAATCTAAAGTATTTCTTCCAATACTTATGTGCATGGTGATAATTAGTCAATGTAATTAATGAAAAACCATTCATTATTGGGGGGGGGATGCGTTCCCCATCCTTCATGGATAAAGAGTATTCTCTATTGGAAAAGACGTTGTGTATGACATAAAGTCCCTCCCACTTGGGTTACATATTTGGAGTTTTCTACCCTGGTGTAATTGGGGTTCTAAGAATCAACACCAATTTGTTTGGGTATAATGATCGAAGGTGGACCTTCTTCTTGAAGCCTCGAATATTTTAGTTCTGATGGACTTCTAGATTATACAACATATACCACCTATTCTCATTGATTCATTCCATATCATCAAGACACTTATTTGATTATTCATATTCTGAGAGTTAACCACAAATAGTGGCCTTAAGTGAGGAAAATTAAACATCAATAGGTAGAACTTATAGTGTTATATAGAAAATTTAGTATATATCCACTTGTGTGGTAGTGAGATATATGGTGATATAGTCCCACAAGTCATGTAGAAGTTTATTCGGAAAATATTTATTGACTTTTCATACCATTTTCTAGAGTATATTTGAAAGAGTCTTATTAAAACCTCTATCTACCCATTTTTCATTGTGTGATAGTGAGATAAATGGTTTCACTCGATATTGTTCTCCTGATATAGCATATTCAACTAGTAAGAATTAAAATTGGTGTTATTTTTCCTTAATATTGTATGAGGGACATCAAATATGGTAATGATATTGGACTTCATGAATTTCATGATGCTCTTTGTCCTGGCCTCCTTGATAGGTATGGCCTCAAACCATTTATAGAAGAAGTAAGTAGAAATAAATATATACTTGAACTATTGGGCTATATGTGGGGGATATAGAACTACGACATCTATTCCCTATATGAAAAAGGGCTAGGAATACTATGTATTGTGTTTTAGTTTCAAGGGTTTATGGATGAATTGTGAATATATTTCAAAATAATTTCACTTCTTAGTAACCTCTAAAATTTGTGTATCATCATTGGCTAAAAGTATACAAGAATTTTAATTCGGTGGGAGAGCCAGGTTTGTGACTGATGGGTTCTATAAGGGATTGCATTGACTTCATGCATTATGGTGAAGGTATCTACTTCTGTGATTAATCTATACATATCCCTATCAAAGCCCTATTATAGAGGTATTTATATTCATTTGGCCTATCCTAGAGGGCTAATCTTACTTCCTGATAACATATATATTTCTTTTTTGCTTAATCTGATGAAAGAGTCATGTTTTTATGGTATCTCATTGGCTCATCCATCCAATAATAGTCATTAGATCATCATGTCCTGGGGTAGTGTTGGTATGATTAATTTCCTCCATGTCACATAAACTTACCTAGGATACTACCATTAAGTGCATGATATAGATGATTGTCCCATAATTGTTTAGATTGTACATGATTGATTTAAAATCCCCCAAACTAGCACTCTCTCATGTGGCCAAACTAGGTTGGCCATTTGACCTTAGGCTTGCCTCCCCATATTCCAGACACTGACAACTAGTAGCATTGGTATAAAAAACATAGTGGGGAAACTATAGCCCATGGTATAAAGTTTTAATAATAGTAGAATAAATATCATACTAACAAAAATAGTAGAAATAGTTCAATAACAGCAGATAAACTAAACAATGAATCCAATTGATCAATCCAACAATATGAAAAATAAGATAATGATTGGTTGGAAAATAGAAAAGTGTCAAGATGCATGTAATATATATGAAAGATTAAAATTTATCAAAGAAGACACCAAATACCCATGTCTCAATCCTCATATAAGTACCTTCTCCAGGATCCAAAACATCTACTAAGCAATAATCAACAATAAGGTCTTTAACACTTTTTCAAACCTGCATCCATGTATTCTACTCAAGTACCAAATGGTTTCTAGAATAGGGTGTGAGTAAAACTCAGTAGTTCAACACCACCATGTATAAACAAAAATAGTCTAATAATTAGTGAAATCAATAAATAAATAATGGGGTATTAGTTAATAAATTAATACAATATAATAAATGAATGGCTATGTCACCATGTCGTAATATCTTTGAGAATATCACAACACTATTCCTACTATAACCAAAAGTCCCTTCAATAAAATATAACTTGGAAAAGACTTCAATATAATAATTTCAGCATCATACTAGTTCAACCCCTCTATATATTTATTTTATGATAACTAAGACACACCCTCTATATATGAATTTCAACATAACCAGGCCAAAACTCTATATAAATATTTTAGTATAATAGTGTAACACCCTTTATATAAGCATTTCAGCATATCCAGACCATTCCCAATATATAAAAATCTCATCACAACTAGGACAAGAAAACTAGATAATAATTTCAGCATAACCATACCAATTTCAATATATAAAAATTTCAGCATAACTGGGCCACACCCACTATATAATCATTCCAGTATAACTAGGTTATTCCCTATAAAAAATAATCTCAACAGAACCATGCAGCACAAGTCAAAATGGAATGAATATCACAACATAACATCATAATCCACAAAGGTCAATTTATCCAATTACCTTTTTATATTTTAATTACCCTTTCATTCACTAAGTTAATACTTAATCTGTTATCATTATAGTGTACATACATTTTTCTTATCAATGTATCACAAGTCATTTCAAGAAACAATTAATCAATTTTTCAAAGTGATCCTTCCCCTAAGGTCTCATGTCATGATAATTCATGTTTTTGGCCAACATTAAAGGGTAAGAACACCCAATGTATGGCCTCAAGATAGCTCTCAACATAGTTGGATCCAAAGGGATCCATGTATTAGTCTAACATATGATTATAATCACCCATTATACTTCTATTTAACATGCACATTATGTTGTCACAATTGAATTGCATTTCACACACTTAAAAAATAAAAAAATATTATAATGATTTTTTCTAGAACACTTACCATTATATGATGATCAAATAAACATGAAAAATAGGTAATTATAATGAATAAAGAAGGATATAGAAATCAAAAAGGAAAACCTAGATCACAAATGCATCTAGATCGAAACTTGATCCAATGGAGTATATGAGAACACAACTCTAAAATGAATGATAGTGGAGGAAAGGATAAATCCAACCTGATGGAACACACTAGAGATAAAAAATCTAGACTGAGATGTATGGGAGGAAAAAAATTTCCAAAAAATCACCTAGAGTCACCCTAGGGTTAATTATAGGATCCTCCAAAATGAATGAGGTAAGTGTTAGGTTTGAAATGTGAATTAAAACCATTAGTCTTAATGAAATCATGTCGTGAAACCCTTTCACATAAAGGATTCTACATACACCGAATAACACATCGCCTCTGGTTAAAAATACAGTGATCAACTATTTCATATTGTGAAAAAAATTCATGGATTGTAGAACATTCACATCCTCAAACTATTTCATTCCTTCATCTGAGAAAAAAAATTCATATAGTGTATTATTTTTATGGAATGAATATGTATTAAAGGAAAAAGTAACTAAATATTCATACAGAAAATCATAAAAATCCTTTAACTCCGCCTGAGACCAAGGAGAATCCCTTAGCGATCTTAAACACATTTATACTCAAAATCCACAAATTCAAAGAAAATTAAATCCAAAAACCTGAGGTCATTTTCTCTAGAAAAATATATACATCTCCAAAGAAACGTTATAGCTATAAATGATTAAAAGAACAAGAAACGAACTAAATGAGGTTTAACCAAAACTCAAAGAGGGATGTACCTAGAAAAGATGGTATCTAAAAACCTCATAACCATATAAAATCTTGTCCATGATCTCCTAAATGTATTAATTTGGGTTATTAGTGAACAAGTATGGACACTATTCTCACACATTATTCCCCCTATCTCAGGTATCCTCCTAGACACACTAATGCTACTATAGAACTTTCATTATGAGTATGTTCTTTCCCCAGAGATACTACTCATTATAATCCACAATCTATATCAAATTATTTTAAAAGGATGAATCTACATTAGTCTCAATGCCATAAACATATACTATGTGATATGTTTCCAGATGATATCTCTAAAGTTGTGATATGTGAAACACATCATGAATGGTATTATAGTGTTTTGGAAATTCTAATCAGTACACCAATGGACCAAACCTTTCAATTATCTCAAACAACTCAAAAAACTTGGGTGCTAGATTTTCCTATTTTCGGATACAGAATTTCCCTATCCTAGTCGATACCCAAGGAAAACATGATGACCCACCTCAAACACCAAAGGATATCTTCACTGGTAATCATATGATTTCTTCCTACTCTGAACTATCACTAACCACTTTTGGATCAGCTTAACCTACTCAGAAATATCCAATATGAGACTAGGTCAAACAAGAACTAATTCGCTGACCTCTAACCAATAAATACGAGAACAGTACAACCTGCCATAAAATTCCTCAAAGAGTGACATCTGGATTTATGCATGGAAGATATTTTTATACGCAAAGTTTATGAGTACCATATGATGCTCCCATGAACCAATGAAATCCAATACATAGGATCATAATATATCCTATGGGATATGAATCTTCTATTCATATTGGTTATTGGTCTAAGGATGATATGTTGTACTTAGAACTAGTGATCTTAGAGCCTTCTAAGGACCCTTCCATATTCAATACTTGAAACGATAATCTGTATCAGAAACAATATTCTTCATAACTCTGTGTTTTTGAACTTTCTCCCACATGTAGAGACTACATAGATCATCAACAATGAAGTTATCCCTAATGGGAAAGATCTAGAATACCTTCATCAGTCGATCTAAGATCACCCATACATTAACATTATTTTGAATTATCTTGGGAAATATCATTATGAGGTCTATAATGACATCATTCATTTTCCATTAAGGAATGCGCGGTGGATACAATAGCCTAGCGGGCCTATGATCCTCATCCTTCACCTACTAAAAGGTAAAGCATCGGGCTCTGAGTTTCACTAAATATTTATTAATTTCTAGTCACCGGTACTATCTATAGAGATCATTATACTTATTTATCAAAACATGGAGTTCTATCCATCTAGAAACATAAAAATCCCTCATCATATCCTCATGAAAGCCTGTAGGAACCCATACTCATCCATGGAAAAGAAGATAAGTACAACTACCAAGATACCATCTTGATGGTGTATCTCCAACATATAAGTTCACCATTAAAAATATGCCTCTAGATAAGATACATTCTCTTTCATTATCTGATTCAAAAGCATGTGTAACATATATGTTGATAATAGAGTCACTCATCCCTAAGAATCATAAACAACTAGATGAATATCTTAAAATATTTTAATCATCTACCACTCATCGTAATACTCATACAATGTATATGTCTACATCTTCTATATCAAGGAATCACAAATGAAATTTCCTTTTCCTAATGTATAGTACAACTCAATGTCAAAATAATAGAGATACTTGACCCTCCTCCTCTTACAAAGGTTTAGGTCCCACTAAGAAATGATGTACTTGGGGATCTTATGTTTTGTGTACACCACAAAAATCACCACCAAAAGATAGTTTCTATATCATATCAATTCATGTATTATTGACTCCATATTATGAATAGATTAGACCCTCCCATGTGGTCTCATCTATCTAGAGTCATAAGAAACCACTCGATCCTCCTGCATCAGAACAAATTTTAATGCAACACTGGATGTGTCATTGTATATGTTAAAATACTTTCCAGGCATAGGAAATGTGAGAATCAATGTTGAGGTTATCCTACTCTTCAAATTCTGAAAAACACCATCACGTGCATCTGAAAAAAACATCACCCCTTTCTTGGTTATCCAAGATATTGGTGCATCTAGACAGGAGAAGTCCTGGATAAAAGGTCGATAATACCCTTCTATAGAAATAAAACTCTGAATCCTAGAGACAATGATAGGTATTTTCCAAGATACTATAGGTTCAACCTTATTAACAACTACTTTCATTCCAACCTATGGGATAGCATGACCAAAAAACTACATATTATCAATACAAAAACTGAATTTGGTTAGCTTGGTATAAATTTGATGCTCTCTCAATGTACTCAAGATGTTGTCAAGATATTATGAATGGTCGTTTACTAACTTGGAGTACACTAAGATGTCATTAAAAAAATAATACCACAAATTTATCTAAGAAAATATGTAAAATTAGGTTCATCAAGGACAATAATACCACCAGTATTTTTTTCATAATGAACAACATCAAAACAAACACGTAAAATCCATACCTACTTCTATAAGTAGTATGAGGTTTTTTTGATGGTCTTACTCTCAATTGATGATACCATGATCTCAAGTAAATCATTTAGAAAATCCAGGCACCTATCATCTAAAATAAGAGATCACTAATGAGTGTAAAGAATACCAGTTTTTTACCATTATCTAGTTCAACCTCTAATAGTCTACACGCAAGCACAAATTCCCATCATCCTTATTATTGAAAATAATTAGGGAAGTGAAAGTTGACATACTAGGTCATATGAAACATTAATTTTATAGAACGTTCAAATTAAATTTCAATTCTCAAAGCTCAACTGGTACCATCATGTAATGAAGAATAAAAAGTGGATTTGATCCCAACACCAACTCGATCAGGAACATAAAGTTCTACTTGGGTGGAAAGATATTGAAATATTCAGGAAAAAACATACTGAAAATTTTCTACCACTATCAGAAAAGTATCCTGAATCATTCCAAAATCATCTTGAGTGAGACCTACTTTCTGATTTTTAGGGTAGTTTAATATGTGTTGAAATTTACTACATGACTTACCTGAACACCCCCACTCACCCTTGTGAAAATAGCTACCTCCTTATAGAGATAGAAAGGTAAATCTAAACTAGTAATAGTTGATATGATCCTCATATAGAAATTACCAATCTATACCCATTATCAAATAAAAACATATCATATCAAGTAAAAATGCTTCCCAAAAGAATCGGTGACTACCAATTTATAGATAACAAACCTTGCAATGTTTTATATTCTAAGTATGCACTGCCAATGACGTTTTGATGGTTAAGAAACCATACAATACTTCTGAAACCAATCCCAAACAATTTTACAAAAATAGATGATATAATGTAATGTGATGATATTTTATCAAACAAAAAATTGGAAAGGGATGATGATAAAAGAATCATACCACTGGCCGTAGAAGGTCCTACATCCAAACTAGAAGGAGTATTGTGTATAGAGTGCAACTAAAATTCCCCTCAGCCCTTAGCTCTAATATCACTACTTGATTCTTCTCCTACTAGATTTTAATTCCAATCTTAAATTGGGGTAACATGTCCACTACCTTGACTTGAATGTCCTGTGGAACTCCAGCTACCAAACTGATAAGGGGTATTTGAGTCCTTCCCAGACTCTGGTACCTATATTGATCCCCTAACACTACTCCATTACAACATGGGCCTACCAAAAATATTCAGGTGGATTATCTTGATGCAATAATGACACTCTAAAGCATGGTATGGACACTAAGGCTGATTGTGCACAAAAAAAATCAACACTGATGGAACTATAACCGAACACATTTTTAAGATGGATGCCCATTTCCTATGATGTTGTTCCCATTGTTTCCTTATCCATAACTATCATATTGACACTTATCTCCACTAGAATAAGATATTAACATTTTTGAAATAGCTTGGACCCCACTCAAGGCCTATATCAGGTTCCTTTATGTGATGATATAATGATTCATCACATCTGAAATGATACTCAAGTTAAAGACATTCACTTATATCCTGATATCATAGATAATTCCATACTGAAAACACCTTTTTCTGAAAATATCATTATCTGTTAATGATGTAAAAACACTCAAAGCTGGTGAAACATCCAACATAGTCCATCATTAACATACCCTCCAATTTTAGATGCTTGAACTCATGAGCCTTATCATCCCTCAATGTTTCTTGGTATATGTATCTTAGAATATTCCTATTAATGTCCTTCTAGTGTAACTCCTCTTATTTCCCATCATTCTATTTAATATCCCAGCAATGCTTGACAGGGACAAGAATCGTGAAAGAAGAAAGATCCACCCTCCTATTGATGGGTGTCTTAAGGTTTATGAATATCATTTGGACTGACTCAATCTAGAACTCAGCTTCCTGGGGGCCTCCCTCCCTAGTGAATATAGTCAGATGTAATAGCTGAAACTCTCTTTTCATATTATACATAAAAGTAATAGTGTGAATAGTGTCCCTTTCCATGGATTTCATAAACCTTATAATTCTATTGTGAAGGTGAACATACCTCTAATTATAAGTAGCTATAGGAAGCATTGGTTCATCTATGATAGGATAATGAATATTTCCATTCTCATGACGCTCAATTTGAAGATTATGAGGAGAAAAGTTCTCTACAAAACAAACACACTACTTATAAAATTAGATAAATATAATGGTTTACCTAAATAGGTGACAATAATAGAAAACCAATGACCCAGGGTATCTCTAAACATGTCTTAACAAGTGAATTGGAATTATATAACAATTTATTTATTACACTTTTCATTATATATAAAAAGGATCTCATTTCATAGTTCATATAGGAAAATATATCACATAAAATAAATATGTCAATATCATGAACAATGCCTTTAAATACATATCCTTACATGCCCGTCATGATGACTGTATACTCATCTTGTACCATACTAGGCCACGAGTAAAACTATAAAGAAACAACAACATCAAAAAACATATGAATCACCCAAGGTGAAATAATATCAACCATAACAGGTGAACATGATGAACAACAATCACATCCCTAGTTACTTGGATTTTCCCCATTCATTGGTTAGGTAATCTCATGAAAAATATCTTTACTATGTTCTAAAACATCCTTAATATTTTTTCTACCTTTCCCAAATTGTAAATCAACAAAAAACAAGAAACTTGTTTCTCTAATACCACTTTTTAACATCTAGTGATATGGAAATATCTCACATGGACAAATCGGGTTTGGTACTAGACGTCAAGAACACATATCTATATGCTAGAGAATTCTAACTAGAAGATAGGGTGTAAGGAACATAGTGGGGATACTATACCCCATAGTATAGAGTTGTAATAATAGCCAAAAAAACGTATCAGAGTAATGTAAATAGATTAAATAGTTCAATAATTGTAGATAAACCAAATAGTGAAGGAGACTAACATATTAAACAATATGAAAAATAATGTAATGATAGGCTGGAATGTAACTAAGTGTCAAGATGGATGTAATACTTATCTAAGATAAAAAAATCAAAGAAGACACCAAAGACGCCAACCCCAATCCCCATGTCATTCTCATCTCCATGTTCCAACCCATCAAGTAAGCAACAGTACACAACTGGGACCTTTCCCCCTTATCCGAACCTAAATTCATGTAATATAGTGGGAAACCAATGGTGGATGGAATAGGATGTATGTAAAACATATTATTTCAACACCCCTTTATCAAAAAAACTAGTCTGATAGTAAGTCCAAAGAATAAATAAAAAACATGTTATTAATTAATCAATTAATATGATATAAAAATTAACTTGCATTGAAACCATGCTAGAATATATCTGATCATATAGTAAAACCACTCCAACTATACCCACAAGTTCATATAATAACACATAATAGGTAAATCCATCTATATAATCATTTTAGTATCAAACAGGTTCAAACCCTCTATATAAGAATTTTATCATAACTGGTACATTGACTTTATATAAGTATTACTGCATAACCGAGTCAATTCCTCTATATAAGAGTTTAGTAATAACTGGTCCATACCCTCTCTAGTGGGACAAACCCACTATATAATCATTTTAGCATAACTGATCCAAGATCTCTATATATTAATTTCATCATAACTGGGACACAACTACTATCTATTCATTTTAGAATAATCAGGGAAAGACCTCTTTATATGAATTTTAGTATAACTAGGACACACCCTCTATATAAGCATTTCATCACAACTAGGATACACACTCTATGTAATCATTTCAGTATAACCACACCACACAAGCCGTTGTGGTAATAATATTACAACGTAACTTCATATACCATAAAGGTCAAATTAACCCATTACCTTTTTGTCTATCAATTACCCTTTAATTCATCAAGTTAAGTCTTAAGTCGTTATCATGTCAGTTTATACACCCATCTCATATAAATATATTTCCATTCATTTTAATTAATATGTAACCCATTTTCCAAAGTGATCCTATAATAAGAAATCACCTAGGGCATTATGTCATGAAAATTAATGTTTCAAGACAATGTTCAATAGTAGGATCACCCTATGTGTGGTTGTAATATTATTCTTAACACTAATGGATCCAAAAGGATCCAAGGAGTGGTCAAACACATTATTATCATCAACCATTATACTATTAGTTAACACACATGTTGTGTCTATGAAATCTCATAGTATTAAACACTATTAAAAAAACAAAACGGACCACAGGGATTTGTTCTAGACCACCTACCTTTATTTGAAAGTCAAAGAAACTCCCTAAAAATGTAATTCTAAGGAGGAACAATGTTAAAAGAGATCAATTATGAAAACCTATATCACACATGCATCAAGATCAAAACCAAATTCTACAGCGGGTGGGAGAAAACACTGATATAATAGAGGATAGAAAGAGAATGGAGAAACCCAAAGTGAGGGAACCCAATAGAGATCAAATGATAGAGCAAGACATCTTGGAGGAATGAAATTTCACAAAATTAACCCATAGTCTCCCTAGGGTTTGAGAGAGGTGGTTGCACAATTAATAAAGAAATATTCAGATGTGCAATGTGAATAATAACCTCTATTCCTTATGAATCCACATTGTGAAACCCTTTTATATCATTAGTTCAACATATTCCAAAAAACACATTGCATCAAGTTAAAAATAAACTTATCGACCTTTTCATGGTGTGAAAAAAATTCACATCATGAATAAAATTCTTATTTGGAAACTATTTCATGGATTCATCCAAGAGACAGATTCACATAGTGCATTATTTATATAGTGTGAATATTTACCATGAGCAGTAGTAATTATAGATTCCTATAAAATAGCATGAAAATCAATCAACTCCACTCAATCCCAAGGTGAATCCCTTTGATACCTTAGAAACAATTATTCTTGAACTCTACTAATTAAAAATACATACATCCCTAAATTTAAGGTCATTATACTAGAAAAAAATTCTACATTCCGAGAGAAAAGGTTTGTCCATTAAGGTTAAAAAGAATAAGGACCCAACTAAAGGATGTTAAACCAAAAAAAAGAGGGATGTACCTTGAAAAGATAAGATCATACAACTATGGATACATAATCTAGTGCATCATCATATACATTCCATGGTTGAGGAATTTTATACAATGTTGTTTTGAAAAAAAATTACCCTAAGTTCCCTCACATATTCTATAAGGGAGGTAAATTATTTCTTCTTCATAGAATATTCATTATTGATCCAAATTATCAATAACCCTGAATAATTTTTGACATTTATATAGGCTACAAGTAGTTTTGGGGAAACCTCTAGGCCTGAAATAAGGTCTTGTAATTAATCCTCATTATTGGTGCATCTTTCAGATAATAAGAAGTAGGGTAGAATTTCCTTATCTTGGGAAACAAAAAAAATCCCAAGATCAACGAAGTTAAACTTTAATAATTCCATTTTCTACCCAGTAAGACTTTAAGAGGACCCATAAAAAACATATCTTTCATTCTTAGGGAGTTTCATGAGTATTTAAAACCTCTTCATATAAGAGATTAGTACTTACTAGTGCAGTATCTAAGGCCGAGTGTACTATGAGGAAATCGGATGGCACTTACTCATTGATTTCCTTATGTGACATATATTGAATTTCTTACTATTGTGGGTTAACCACCAATTAAGAAAGATATTTTGTTAGCAAAGGTAATCTAATAATATACTTAACTAGCTTAAAAAAGGTACAAGAATACTTCATAGTGTTTCAAGTAGTGCCACAAAATTTCCTCTATGAAGATGAGTTCCATACAGTTATTCCTGATATCATAATATCAGTTCTTGATATCTAGAATCATTTGGATGAGATATTAGAGACATTTTTCATTTCCCATATCATTATTTTGTGTGATAAAGATACTGAGATTTCTCTATGTGATTTCCACAAATAGGATGATTGGATACCACTCTATCGGTGGCATTAAGACTACTAAATATATTATATATTACTTTAGGTTCTTAGAGGCTTCTTGGTAGTCTTCGTCCCATTGATAGTTGACTCCATTTTTCATTAAATTGGTGAAGGGGGGACACTTTATGGACATGTTGGATATGAAATTCCTAATGTATGTGAGGTATCCCTCAAGTACTTATAACACTTTGAGGTTTTGAGGAGGTGACATTGAGATAATTTCACTATTATTTTCCACATTTACCTAGATTTCATGGTGGTATACCACAATGAAAATGAACTTCCATGAAATAACCCTAAAAGAACACTTTAGAGGGTTCATATTCAAACTATGTTGTTGTTATTTATGGATATTTATTTAATATTTGTTAGGTGATCACAAAGCCATCAATATTTAACCAAATTTTCATTGAAATTGAATTCCCCAATTCATTAAAATAAGGGCCTAAATGTGTGATGCATAACACACTGATAAGTGGTGACATAATTCTTCAAGAAAAAATGAATGACTTGGTAGTAGAATGTACCTTGAGGAACTTTAAAGGTAGTGACTTCCTCGTATTTATGGTCCATTTTGATCTGATTGTACCATGGTTACCCATCTCTAAAGGAAAGTTCATGGAATTCTATGGTTACATTTTTTATAAGTTCCATGATCGGAACTGGGAAATTTTCATTTTGACAATTTTGATTTATATCCCAAAAATTGATGCAAAAAATGATTCTCTTGTTGATTTTTTTGATGGGAATGATGTTAGAAATCCAATTTGGCTACTACACCTCTTAGGTGAAGCTAGATTTGATCAATTTTTATCTTCTGATTATACTTGGGTCGAATTATAGGGGTTCATTCTCCTTGATACCTAATTAAAACCTTATTGGTCAACTAGAAAGATTAGTCTATGAGTATCCACATTAGGATCTAGTCCATGAATCTCTATATAACTATAATAAAACTTATAGTGGTGTTTCTTTAATAATGAGATATAAATATCTTAATACTCCAAGGGCATGGTGACACTTATCAATGTGGGACACTAGTCCCCTTCTATTCCCAAATTTACCTGCATGAGTTCCTCAATGGTGGTCTATATTACTCCATTAAATATTGGAGGGGCATCTCTATGATCATCCTCTTCCTCTTCTATTTCATCTTTTACAAAAGTATCCTAAATCATATTATAAAATACAAGGGAATATATTTTCTTGATTAAGGATGATATTACACTAGAATAAACATTTAAATCCCAAACTACAAAGTACACTGTTGATTTTTTTTTGATATATCTTATTTCTTATCTACTTTTACCAAGAGCAAGAGAAGTAGGGATATCCCGAGTTTTAGGTAATTTCTTATGGGAATTATTAATTTCCATTAATAGAGAAAGGAAATATTATAACATAGATAGATCATTGGTCCTAATGTATTTTTATGTTCTTGTTTTAACTTGAATGAATGTTATCATTTAGAAATGGGTTGGTGAAATTTTTAGTTTTTGATGGCCTATAGAAGTTGGATATATAAACATGATCAGATTTATAGGCAGTATATAATCATTGCTAAGAATTTTCCAGGGGATTTTAGGTGTGGTTTCTAGGCCATTTGAATTTGTTAATTGTATGTCAACATTCAGTATGTTTTTCTTCTTGCTCTATTGTAGAAACCTTCCTCGATGTACTGGGATTCATATGATTGGAAAGGGTATGAATCACCACACAACATGTTAACTTTTACCCTAATGGAATACTTAAAACATTATTGGAATTCTTATAGGATAGCTCTATATATATGAATCCAAGGTATCCTAATACATACATTTCATTATATGTCTTTATGGATAACTAAGAACTTGATATCAAATATTAGGTCCCCAAATTGGACTTTGAGATTGATATTTTTGAGGTGATTTTTCTTTCTCTTGTAATACCCTTTGAATGGATAGCTTCATTAGGGAAACATCATCCTTGTTGTATCTATAAAATCAAAGGGTTCATAGTAGGATCATATTAATCATGGAATAACTTTCAATGAGGGCCCGTAAAATTATTATATTTTTTGGGTTATGTGAAAAATACAGGGGTCAGATGTTTCCATGAATAGATTATTCCAAATATTTCTCTATGAAAAATATATTGACATGGAATTATGCTAAGGTGATTTGTGGTCAATAATCATCAGCCTATATGACATATCTCTAAAAAACTTAGGGGTTATAGAGGGCCTCATTGATCACCTCATTTTTCTATTTTTATAGGTGAATAGTTTCCAAGATTGGGATCTTTACTCGGACAACTGCCTGTTGCTTCAAGATTTTTACTTCTACATTAGTGATTTGTGCTTACCAATGTGGGTTTGGTCCTTAGTTTTTGTCTTATTATTTGTGGAAATTTTGTTAAATGGGTGTAGTACTTCGATAGATTTTGAGGGAATATCTTCTATGGATGTAGTGGGATAATATAGTTTACCCAATATATTAGGTTGATTGGATAGTTTCACACCGGAAATCTAGCCATTAATAATTATTTGTTTCAGAAAAATCTTGGAAGACTCCATGGTGTCTACTCATTCCTGATAGGCTCACTAAATTTCTTTTCTACAGGGTTTGGATGAATATATTCCTTTTGTGGGGAAATAAATGGGTTATGGGGCTCAATGATGATTGATTCTTCCCCTATTTCATCTACCCGTGTGGCATCTACCTCTGGATCCCCAATCAGGTATAGGGAAAATTGGTTCACAAATAAATTTATCATCAGATAAGTGGTATTCTAAGTGAAAAAAATTAGACATGATGAAAATAATCCCTTCATATAATGGGGGTTCTATTTGGTAGGGTTGTTCTTGTGCACCAGATAATGAAGGAAACAAATCTGCAACAGTTAAGGATAGTTTGGGAGTCAGATGATACTCTTCTTATTAGACCCCATTATACTTCTGATGATAACATTTGCTTCTAGAAAATGAGTCTAATGGAATCCCATTATGTGAAGTAGTAGGTTCTAGAATCATGACTTGTTGAATAAGTTATGCTCTAAGAGTGATGTGATCTCAATAAATTATCTTTCAGGTCATCCAATATATTATGATATCGGCTAGTCAAAACTTCTTTCCATTCTCCTTATTCATTTTATTAGATGGCGGGCACGTGATCCACCTATGTTGGAGTTTTTTCCTAGTATCACCTATAAATAATCTATCATTCCATGGAATATGTTCTTGAAGATAAATAAATCTTCTATAGTGTGAACCAACCTCCTATGAAAAGGGAAATAGTCGGTACAGTCACTGAGGTCAACCACAATGAGTTTACTGGGATAAAGAAGGTCGGGGAGATTATTTTCCATTTATATGAGGAAATAAAAAAGAACATATTCATTATTAAAAGAATATACTTTTTCCATTCCTCAAATCATGAGCTTCCCTAATCTCTTTTTTTCTTCCAGTTAAAGTACTCGATAGGAGTAATAGGGTGAGGTGAAGATTTCCAAGGTTCTCTAATAGGTACCAACACTAGTTAGAGTATAACAGATATGGTGTCTCCCTTACCATACCTTTTTCCTTATGATGTAGGAGTAATGACGTCCTCCAGATATTGGGTTGTGTCTGTAAAAAATGTAAACCCACTCATATATTTCAACAATATTAGTGGTATCTAAAGTTTATCATGGTAGTTTTCCAAAAACATCTCCATAAACTACTCCAACAAGAGTGGAATAATGTGAAAATAAATCAATATCTTCCATATAAATATAATTACTAATAAAATTTAATTATAAAGTTATTTTCATATTTGGTGGTTGATGATCATCATTTTCCTTATAATATAGCTAAATTCTTTAATAAATTGATGAAGAAGGTATTACAATCCCATGATTGACCCTGATAAGTTTCTACTATACCAGAATAAATCTATCCCTATAATATTATTCACTAGAAACCTAAATTTTTCTTCCTAAATCTGGTTTGGAGGTCCCATCATGGGCCGCATTAGGACACAAAGTATGAGAGATGTTTCTCTAGACACCTCATTCCATCGAAGTTTGATAAGGCTGAGTTCATGAAATTAAGAAGAGGAAGAGTTGATTATACCCATTAGGGATATAGATTAATTTTAGGTTCTATGGGGTCACATATCCCTTCCATGTCTTTCATTCAGGAACTAATAGACTAAATGGTGTTAAGGAGTTTAGGAGTTACCAACTTTTCAACTACCACTTGATCATGAGAAGTGGGTGAAGCATAATATGGTCTCCCTGCATTCATCAGTTGTGGGATGTTAGCTAGAAATGGGACTAGGAAATTATCTTGATATAGTAGAGGTTGAATCTATAAAAGAGGGAAAAACATGGACTTTTAAAATTATCATGTTTAAATAAAATGGATCTATGAATCCAGAGCCAGTCTAATGCTCAGATTCAATACTTATATGTGGGTTAACTTTCTCCCGATGGGTGGGAGGATAATCATTTTATTCGATTGGGAGGTGATACTCAGTGGGAATACATTACCTTAGTAATTCCTCTTCGAGTTATCTATTATTGTATATATCAGAATTGTATTGCTCAAATCTCGTTTCCATAAAGGGGATCTCATCCTTCCTTGGTGGTGAGTGAGATGTATCCACATCCTTCACTTTATCCCTGGTATAATAGTGTAAAGGGGGTGCACATCATCATTTTTAAGTTACAATTTATATCTCCACCACTGATTCAAGATTCATATAGGCTCAATTTGTGCATCGGTACAACCCACCTCTTGGGGTATTATTTCTACATTGTGTCCTTCATGATCCACATCTTGACCTACATAAGATTTTGAATTGATGGTTTCAACATTAAATGGGTCATATAAGGTGGAAGTAATCATTTCAACATGATTTAAAAAATAAGGTAGTTCTACATCGTCTGCTTCCCCTTCAAGAGTAACATTTATGTCATCCCTCCATCTCTTTCTCCTACTAGCCCATTTTTTCATACAAATCGTATAGGTTTTGATTTTATTTGTTAGAAAATTTTATTTATTTTACCACTAAATAATGACCTTGAGGGATTTTCTTTTTATTCTTACTAATTAATCCCTCATTGAAAGGGTTGTACCACATATATAGAGAAACAACTAGAATACCAGCCATTGGTGTCCATCACCCAGTCTAGAGAAGACTCATATCCTCGGAGGATATAGTCATATTAACACCATCCCTATGAAATAGGGTTGACACTAAGATTCTACCAATACATTCTAGTACTATTGATGATTTGATAATTCATAGGATTGTGATCATGATAAAAATTTCCATATCCCTAGGGAAGAGGTTGGTTTGGCACCATAACCTATTTATTCTGGACCCTACTAGGATTTAATAACCCTGGGGGTGGCTGTGATGGTAAACATTTACCAAGACTATGGGATGGGGTTTCTATTGAATGTATTCCATGAATTTTATCAACATTATCTTCTTTATTTGGTGCATTTTTTACTTTCTCATCAGCCAAGTGAAGTGCCAAGTAGGAATTGGAACTAAATTCCATGGGGTATTATCAATAAACATGTGATTTTGTATTTCTCATCTGAGGTGATATCTTTTTTCATTGATGGATTTGGATTAAAATCCCATAGGCGACCTTCTCCCTTTTCCCATAGTGCTTTCTCATCTTCAATATGGGGTAATTCGGCTAGATTGACCAACTTGATTGCACATTTCTTAGCCTTATGGTCTCTCCTTTTATTATGACATTACTAGATTCCTTTTCTATAAGACTCTACTTTCATGGGGATTTGGTGAATTACAATTATTCATACTATCCCCATCCTTGGATAAATATATTCAATGAGTATTGAGTGGTTATTTACTTCAGGGAGGTTAGTTTGTTGAGGAAAGCATGTTGTAGGCTCTCACAATGAATTTCTGACCTCATATCTCGATCCATGGAGAAGTAGAATGAGACAAGGTCTATATAAAAGTTAATCATGTTCATGTCTTTAATAATTTTCTCATACTTTGATAAGATAGGTTCTTATCATTTATCCATTGAAAGGCTGACCATAAGTTTTAGTGTAATTAAGGTACACATTCCTCTTTTAAGTCACATGGGACAACATAACTAGAGGTGGTAATGGTCTTGAAAATAGTTGAGAGGTTATTCTTGGACAACTCATTTCATATATCGGTAATGAATTATTCCTCATCATAGTTATATTCATTTACATGGTTAGACCTCATAGGTTTCTTCTCTATGAACAATGAATCTTGGAATGTTTAATTAATGAATGGTGGTCGATGGTATTAGTTACTTACTAACTAAGCTGGGGTGTTTCTAGATATTTATGGGGTAACATACATTGTTAACCTCAGTGTTTCAAGAACCTATCTATATTAATGATCCTTCAAAAGGGTAGGATGTCCATTCCTAGGTGATATATTACCCTGGAGATGTTTTCCATAGTGGATGTCAAGGGTATGATCTCCATAATCTGTCTCTATGCTACTTCAAGGAGGAGTATCATGGTAGGTATGGTTATCTTCGTTGGATGAGGTGTCAACAAATCCATGATATTTTTTATATATACACTACATTTCCATGGGGATTCTTCAATTGATAAGGTCATTAATATGATTATCCTCTTATTTCATGGTCAAAATATATTAACTTTCCATTTAGGATCGTGCCGGAATTGAGCCTACTATGTAGTAGCCTCTAGAGTATGTTGATGACCATCTAATGTCATGGGAATAAGGGCCTACTGCTGATAAGATGTTGGTGTATGCCGATTTGATTCAATATTTTTGATGACAATAGGAGTATTTCATTAGGTGGTTTCCAAAATATATTTACTAAACCTAGTTAAATCAGGAATATGAGCCTGATTTAGATATATATTCCCTACTGGAATATGCTGACAGACCTCCAAAAAGAGAGAAATAATATGGGCCTCCTCTTATATATCCTTTGAAGGATGCTGGTTAAGTCTTTCATTGATGGGAGTTATAATACATGCCCAGCTATTATAAGCTATCATAATACACCGAGTATCATTTTTGGTATGGATGTGATATTTCCCTTGGGTGAATTCTAGAATATGATAATGATCCTTAGTTTGAGGGGGAACATGAAACCAATTATGGTCATCCATTTTCAATATTCCATTAGCCTTGTTTGATAGGAATATCCACCTTTATTGAGGTGATTATGAAATTTACTTAAAGAACCTATATTAAAATAGGGATATGAGCTCAATCTTATTACTCATCCTTTACCAAAATATGTTGATATTCTTCTCGTATGGGAGCAAGAATATTCACTTTCTCTAGAGTAATCATCTGATCGTGTTGGTCTTGTTGATATGCTACTCGGGCAACATAGATAGGAATATGTGATTCTCCCTATATCATCATTAGAATAAGTCGCTGAAGCTCCTTTGTCTCTACTAAAATATATTGGAACATTATAATGGTATTAGTAGGAATATAGGAAGTCACATTCTCAGTTTATATAAAACACCAATAGATATATTTGATTGTAGTGGGGATATGTTCCCACCATTTTTCTCTATTTTCCACCAAAATATGCTGATGGGATTCATGTGTAGAGGTGGGAATATTCTCTTAACCCATGTTTGCTGCGGAAATATGTGGGAAATCATGATACATGTGGGGAGCGATATTATCCTACACAATGGGTGATGACATAGTATATTGTAGACATGATATGGGAGAGTACTTATGTGAGCCTACTCACTAGTTTTTTCCAGAGTATACCGATGAGATTCATTAATAGATGTGGCAATATGAGCCCTCTCTTAGTGATCTACAACATGTTTCACCCAATGAGGTCTTATTGATTCCCAAATATGAGTGTCTGGGGGTGGTGGCCTACTAGGCCACACCCTCAGTGGGCTACTGAGGGGATACTATTTCTTGATGTCGATGATGATTGATAGGATCCCTCCTATGAAACATCTAAACCAGTATGGATCCATTTTCAACTCCTTGATCCATCAAGAAATGGTAAAGAAGGTGATGTTTTTTGTGCTATGGAGATAGAATATTGAAGTGGTTAATACTGGAGATATTTTTTGCTAATTTATTGAGACCTTCATTCAATGAGGTAGACATATTATCTTTAGCATATGAAGACCCTAACATATAACCTTAAGCGTTAGGATTGTACCATATCAGAGGTAATCTAAAACCATAAATTTTTCTACCTAATGCTGATTGTGTTAGGTAGGTGACATTGTTATGTGGTTTCCGTAGGTAGTTTTTGTGGTTGAAGTACCAAAATACTTACTTGATGACACCATCACTTTGGGTTATGGTGAAATTCATGAGATAGGTATTTAGTGTCACCAAGACAATAATAAACAATTCCAAAAATCAGTTCCACATCACAAAGAAGAAACGTGATTAATTTTATATACGTGGGAAACATAGTTGTTTATTATTATTATCGGTTCCACTATTTTTTGTGTAGAATTTTAAAAATAAAATAGTCCAACATGTGGTAAAAGTATCTTTTTGTTAATGAAATATTCACATCGAGTTCACTATTTTTTTAAACCAAAACATGGTCATCTAGGAATGGGAAATAAATGTCCCAAGACCTATAGTATCCTCATTATTTGGTTAGCACATAGTTTCATGTTAGGTTCACCATTTTTTTGTTTCAATCCAAAATGTTGGGTGGGGCCTGATGCTCAATTGTGTTTGTGGAAGGGGGCTCAATATAGTGTCACAATCCTTTCATGTTAGGTTTAACTTTTTTTATTTATTTTTTATGGTTTCCAATAAGTTTTATTCATGGAAACAGAATCACTAAGTGGTTCTTTCATCCATATCATATTATGAGCATACTTTCTAAATGAATTTTGTCATTTGGGTTTCTTACCAATGAAACAAAGGAACTCACAATATTTAGGAGTATAGGAGGCTGGGATTATCACACTCTATTGGGGGGGGATTATTTTTTACTTAGAGACCCTCTCATAGATTTAAGATATATTTTTTAATCTTTTAAAAATTATAATAGGGGTCTGGTTAACCTAAAAAACTAGTCATTGAAAACTATTGTGAGAATCTATACCTCTCAGAGCTATTCTGTTGATGAGAAAATCTATATGCATCATAGTTTCTATATCTTGTTACCCATTATTACTTAATGATACTTGTTGGGGGATGTCCACATTTTTTTAAATCCATTCATTTGGGAGACCTAGAGTTTGTTTCCATCTGAGAGGGTGGTAGGTTTTTATAGTATCAAGATCAAGAAAATAAAGAAGGTTCCTATGTTTATTTTTTAAAGGAATTAGAACCTATATAGTTCAAGAAATGTCATTCCATTTAGTGTCATGTGAAAAGGATAGATCTGTGCAGTTTAATGTTATATGGTAATGATTTATGGGTTAAAGGTGCCTATGAATGGTTGGTGTGGTACTTATACATGAGAAGACGTTTTTTATTGACATTTAAGAGAATATATCTCTATGAGTAATTGATATAACAAGGAGTATGTCCTTTTGAAGATATTACTCATCGAGGATATGACCTAATGTGTATAACACAATGTGATAAGAAACAAAATATATCCCTCCATATGGGAGTATGATTGTTCAAGAATATGTCCTGATAAAAGATGGTTTATTCAAAATATAGACCTCACTAATAAGATGTTCATACTCATAGAAATATAGATATGTTTGGGAAGTACATATATAATATCACAAGGGTTATATCCTGATGTGACTAACAATGAAGGCTTGATTATATTGGGTTTGAACCTAAATGAGGTGTTGTATATTTCTCTTCATGTTGAGAATAAAATCCCATATAGTTTGAATGGTCCTTTTAATGAATACGTGGTTAGGTATTACACCTAAAAAGGATGCCCATATGGGTTATTTTTATTTTGATGATATAATAATTATTGAAAATCTCTAAGACCATGTGAGTCATGCTAAGTGTGAGAAACAAGAGCTAATAGAAGATCATACACATTGCATATGGGTGTGGAAAATCCACACTGAGGTATCCCTAAGGAATATGATTACAAGGCCCATGAAGGATATAGATACATGTGTTAAGACTTAACCCTTGACAAGAAATATTTCATGTGTGGATGTTATATGGGGTATCATGATATTTATAAGGAGTATTTCCTCATAAAAAGAATAATTATGGGGATCTTCATTGAATATGGGGCCTAATACATAATAAGTCATCATATATATCATTTTTAGGGAAGAAATCATATTCTTCATAGTTTTTATGTTATGAGCATATGTTTTGTTCAAGGTTGGAAAATAGAGGATTGAGAAGTTCTCATTCATATAATGCAACCCCGTGCTTCTTCATTAAGAGTATATCCCTTTGAAGTAAAGTAGGAAGATATAGTCAAAAATTAATTTTAAAATAATTCCCATATGATAGGAATTTCCATTATGCTAATTTCAAAATCATCACCATTTTCGACGACCATGTGAGTCATTATCACTATGAGAAACAAGTGATGGGAAAAAGATTAAACACACTTCATTGGATATTTGGATTGAATTTTTATGTTGATTTAAAACTAATTCTTTTCTGAGAGGATTATAACTATGAGTATTTTAGAGGAAATGGAACAGTGTGATAAGAATAATGAGCCTCTATAGGGGATATTAGGATGTGAATTCTACATATATATGGGTATTATGGTATGGATATTGGGACTTATCAAAGTGTCCTAGGTATCCTGATTAAGATAGGAATCAGGGTCCTCATATTTTATATTATCCCTACATTGTTGATCGTAAAGTGAAGATAATTAATAACCATGGGTATTATTTAATAAGATTTCAGATTTATTGAAACAATAAAGGACTTACACTATAGCGGATGATCGGGGACCTTCCAGGGATTACACCTAAGGAATATGCCTATATAAGCAAGAGGAATTTATCAACATGAGGTTTTATAAGAAAAAAATAATGGCTTACACCCAGGAGGATTACCATGTATGGACCCATTTCTCATCTAATGATGTATGAGGAATGATGGTAGACTCATAAGATAATTTGACCCCCTAATCTAGAATAAGTGCGGCCTTACACCAAGTGAATACCCAAGTCACATATTCATTCCATGTCCTCTTAAGTACGATGGCTGATGGCCATGAAATGTCTACTTAATTTTTTCCCTTAGAATAGGTGGTACCTTGGGGGAAAATGACACATGATTGGAACTTATTCCTTCACAAGGGGTTAAGATATCATATAACCAATTATGGTTCATGCGATTGTGTAACCTTGATGGAGTCATGTGATCAAAGGTTGAGTGAAAGGCATAGGGTTCATGATAAGGGTTCATTATGGATAGGGGTGCATAAAGACGTGGGTTCATAACCTTAGTCCATAATGGACACTTCTTGCATGAAATGGGTGCTCCTATAAGGGATCATAGGTGAGCCACATAGAATGCAGGTGCATAGAAGAGGGTTTAAAAATCTTCTACCTTAATATCATGCATATAAAAATGCCATGATAACCAATGAGGGTGCATGATAAAGGGAACTTGGTTGTGGATGCATGACTAAAGGAACATAAGGAGTGCCATATGACAATGGCATGATTCTATAGGCTGACATACTAGGGTACATAAAGTTATCATGATACTAGGTTCACATAATCACAAGTGACTTCATGGTCTACCCATCATTGAAGGCCTCTTAGAACCCATATCATATCCAAAATTTCATGAATGATGGTTCAAGTTTCATCCCCGAAGGGAGTCTGTTAAATGAACATGAGGACATCGCAGGATGGTCAAGTCATTATGAGATCGTGTAATGAATGGGGGGTTATGTAATAGAGTCTCATGAGTTGTGACATTACATGGAGAACTTATCAGAAAGTATAAGCATTTTATGATCATCTATCTTCCTCTTTTTTACATACCAATTGGTATACATAGAATCTCTATTTTTCTCTAGAAATAGAGATCTCGTCCCCCAATTTGAATCATTCTGAATGGGAACCCCCATGGTATTTATAGATGAGGTACCACATTTCCATCCTATGTTTGAGAAAAGTTTTTTGTCTGATAAACATGATCCACCATTGATCACACTGAATTACTCATCAATAGATATGAGGATCATGCCACATCAAGGTTCAAAACATTAACACCCTCTGTATTCTCAAAATAATGTGACATTTAAAGCTTCACAATATTTTATTTCCATGATTATCTTCATGGTGGATATGTGATCACGTAATGAGCTAAGTCTGACTGATATGGTATCCTCTCAAGATAAATATCCTTTATGTGTTGATTAAGAGTCATTTTATAGGTTCATGTGATCGATGATTACTTACACAACACATGATTGTTGAAGATGAACTCATGCATGAAAAAAAACTATGAATAGACTCATGTAACCGAGTCTTCTTAATTATTTAAGAATAATCACTTGAAGTCTAGGTTTGATCATTAGATTTCAATGAAATGTTTGTTATCAAACGTTGGGGTGCCGACATCAGGTAGGATAGGGATAGTGAGGTTAAGGATGATTTCTCTCTCGATCAGATTATATAGATCTTTATGATCGGGAAGCCAACATTATATGCAAAAAAATTATGTGGGAATAGTACCATGTGAATCTACCATCCCACATAGATATTAATCTTAGCTAGTATATTCTTAATAATTGATATTGTTCCCTTAAAAATTCAATTATGAGTAATAGTATCAACTACTAGACTCCACTAGCACTAAATCATGCAGATATCCCCCCACCACCATGATGCATTTCATGGTGGCACCACATCTGATACTTCTATATCATTAATATGAATAAACACAAATTCTTACCACTATGGTAGCCAATATTGCTGGATCCAAAGCATGGTTGAGATGAATCCCACTTGTGCCTAATAAAAATAGCTAGCTGGCTAGCCATGGATGACCTGTTTTTTTATTAAGACATACTCAAAATACTTTGAAAAAATCTAATTATTATATATCATAATTAATAAAAAGTGTCACATTATAAAATTAATAAAAATACATTATTTCAAGAATTGTAGGTACCAACCCCCAACATTCTCATAATTCCATCATGAAAAATATAAATTGTATTTTCACAGGATTCACACATCTCAAATCCTTAATGGAAAATTTTGTGGTAAACATTTATGGGTGCCGAAACACATATTTAAACATGAGATAAACTATTTATGAATAATTCATAAATAAGGAATAATTAACACTATATAATTAATCCATGTATTATGAACATTATATTAATTAATAAACATTAATATTTTATATTTATTACCAATATAAATAATTTCATATTATTCATTATACAAAATTTAATTTTAAACATATTGTATTATATGAAATATAAACATTTTATATTCCAAATCTATTATTTAGACAATTTATATAATCTAAATGTCCCATATATAAAATTATTTATACCATAATCATATCAATTATGGAAACACATTTTGATATTTTTTAAATAATTTCTAAAATAAGGCCATCAATTTGAACAATTAAAATTAAATAATTATGAAAAAATCACAATTTAAATATTAACCTTTTATATTTTTTCATTAATTTTGTAATTTATAAATTTTTTAATAATATAATTTATAATTAATAAATAAATAATATATTTATATGTCATAAATAATTCCATAAAATTTTTAAAATGGTATTAAAATATTAACATATAATATTATGGATATTTATTTTTTATATTTTTTATAAATATTTAATTAATTAATTGTAAATTTTTTAGAATTAATTAATTTATAAACACAATTTTAGATCTATAAATATCCCAAAATAACTTTTTTCATAATTTATAAACACATTTTAAATCGTTGAAATCAATTCATAATTTAATTTCAAGAGAAATAATTTTTCTAAGTATATCATTTTTAAAAATATACATTATATCGTACAACACAATATAACACAGCTCATGTATAAAAAACAAATGCCTTGTGGGATGAATAATATTAACATGTGGTGAAGTTAATAATATATTATGATATACCCCTTGTATAATATTAACACAGACTCTTTGATATGTGTAAGAATAAAATTATCCTAACTGACCTTGCATGAGATTAACCCATGAAGCAATTTACAACATGAAACCTATATAAATAAAAAATTGTGTGTGATGATCATTCATAATAATTAAGAAATGAATATCATATAAATGTATGTTGTGTCTTAATATATAGGGACCTTATATATTATTAACAAAGTTATTCAATAGACCGTGTCAGATTAATTCTATGGTGCCTATGTTATATTAATCTTATGGAACTAGGGTCTGTATAGATTAATGAACACTAGCCCATCATCTGACTCGCATAAGATTAAAAAAAAACAACATGATATTAATTCATTGGTTAATACCCTTCATAGGATTAAATTCACATGGGTAAAATAGTCATGACAAACAATATGCTACTATATAAGATTCCGGTTCTGGAAAACCATATTTAACAATTAGCATCGATAACCCTTTTAGTGAAATGGTGCTCAATTTTTTGGAATTCCCTCACCTCAATTATATGATATGACTGGTCCATAACATATACAATGATAAATTAATAAAATTATTGTTTTAACACTGTAACATCCTATGATACCCCATATCATATGTAGCAACCCAAATTCCATAGAACAAATTATCATCCGTATTTTACGAGAGAGAAAAAGATAGCCATGAAATTTCAAAATTCTTCAAACATGATTTCATGAATCAAAGATAATAGGAACTCTCTGATACCACTTTTGGGTTTTATAATCAATCAAAATTTGTTTAATATAAAATAATCAATTATAAACCCTTTATCCCAAGATCTACAATGCTTGGTAACTAAAACCATGCTTCTATAAAATGAAGAAAACAACATACCTTAAATAAAATACCTATAATAGTTGTCTTCATCCAATATTTATAAATATCACCAAGAAGTGTTCATGAGACTCCCTCATCCATGATGTCCCCATGGGTTGCACCAAATTAGCCAACAACCTGGGTAGGACTCTCACTTCAACCATGGAATGCTAGTATCCCTCGATAGCTATGGAATAAGGATAAAAAGATCTATCGGTACATGAAAAATATAGGTTCTTAAACCAACTCGTCATGATGGTGATTTACTCATATTATATCCTATCAAGTCACTATTGAGGTATCTATGAATTAACTCATATGTTGGTAAACATATGAGTTATGTTTACAGGTTACAAAACATTTCATAACCCCTGACAATTATTATTCTCCTATGCATTTATTTTAATGAAACACTAACACATTATATACTTTGTAAGTGCAGAACATTAAACCTTTAAAATATCACTTCTGTTTAAAGTAAGTTTTATGATATCTCCATATCTTATTTATTAATATTCCCAATCCAAGAAACATCACATGCATCAGTTTCGATATGTCATACCATATCACATACAAATATTTTTTATTATGATATATTCATATATATATCATATATATGTGTGTGTGGATTTAGGTCATAACTCCAATAATTAATTTAAGGAGTTACATGCTAGGCATGATAATGTATTTAGTTTTCTTCTACGTTAACATTGGATTTTACAAGAATATGAGATTAAATTAAGAGGTTAATTATAGTTTATAAATCATATTTGATATAATAATGATGGATTTATGTCCTCTATTGACTATTTTTTTTCTTTGGGTAGAGGGAATTTGGGATGGACTAGTTGTCGGTCTAAAGTTTTGTGAATTTTCTAGAAAAGTTAGGGTTGTCTATCTGTGCCTTGAATAGTACTCTTATATGGGTTTTTTATTTCATAGGATTTTATACCTTTACCTGAATATTGTTTCATATACCATATGACTGAGATATATTTGAATTTATATAAATATAGTTGTCATTTAATTTTTGTTAGTAACAAAATCTATGAATTTTGTAAATATTTAAACATCAATATTATTTAGACATAATTATTTGGTGTAAGGAATAAAATTCTAAAATAAATCATTAAAATCATGTATACATAAAGGGAATACAAGAGAAAATATTGTGATATTAAATACCCTTTTAAAAATACTATGTTTCATATTACTTCCAAATTTAATACTTTTTATAACATTGGTCTTCCAATTGGGTAGGTCATGCCAATGCATGGTGTCCCTAGATTATATTATGAAAGAAAAAAATTAATAGGTGGATCGAATAGAATTTGGTACCCTATATTAGAATTTGATTTTAGTTACACTAAATTGGGAGACCCTAATTAGATTATGTTACCAGAGTAATGATGTTGGTTTTTTCCATTTGATGTATTAAGATAGAGATATGTTTACTTAACTATACAAGATTCATATATTTTAAGATTGGTATAATGCCCTACCTAAATATCTAAGGGAGAAGAGAAATCCCAAAGTTTCCGAAATATTAGTGAAATATGGATCTAGGCACACCAATGGATATAAGATAATTTAAAAGGGTTCATCATTTTAGAAGGATAAAATTTAATAAAAGTGTAACACCATGAGAATATAAAAGAACATGTTCTAGAGTGTTCACAACATGAAACGCCAAGTGTAAATAGCCCTAATATATTATTAAAATATTATAATTTAATGTAAAAAGCATCACCTAGTTTTTTAATGGTCAATAATTAATAGTATTAAATAAATTTTGAAATATATATATATATAGTAACTACTTAACAAAAATTCATTTAAATTAGTACTCAATTATCTGTAAGGTTATTTTATGATTCAGAAATACGTTTTCTTCAAAAAAGATTATTCATTCTCATTTTGATAAAATTAATTGAAGGAAATTTTGTAAATTATATTTTATAAAAATAATATCAATTTTTAAATCAGCATATAAAATTTTCTTCAGGTAAATTTTCATATTTTTCTGAAAATATTCATTTTCCAGTGATTAGGGAAAAATACCGATTTTTATTAAAAATTGTATTTTTCAACCATTTGAGAATATAAATATTATTTTAAAATGTTTTTAAAGTAATATTAGTTATATTATTTTATTAATAATCCAATTAATTTCATTTTAATAAATTATATGTTTAAATTTGGTATGAAAAAATTTTTACACATAAAATGAATTTTTTCGGTAAAAAAATGTTTTTATTCTTACAACATGTCTTTATATTAAAAAATAAAATTAATAAATATTGGTTAAATACTATATTTAAATTTATATATTATATAAATAATAAAATATTTTAAATTTCATATAATATTTTTACTATTCATGGGATAAGAATAAATCTAGTTTATGCTTAAAAACTACATTTTCAAGAAAGAAATTTTCATTGCATCTTGTGCACTAATTTTAAAATTAATTTCCTATAATTTTTTATTTTTAATTTTAAAAAATAAAATCTATATTTGGAATTATAATTTTAAATTTTTTTAAATAGGCCCCTTTTATTTTCTTCCAAAATTTATAGTAATTGTGGTAAAATTTATCACCTTAATAAAGGGAAAATTTGATTAATCTAAGTTAAAACTAAGTGATAAGGCCATAATTGTTCATCTTAATTACTATTGTATGAATATAATTCAACCATTGTTATATTATCCTAGAAATATACCTATTTAATGGACACTTTTACACGAAAATTACCATTGTTTAATTTAAATCAAAGAAAGTTAAAAAAAATTACACTCTCTTAGTTTTAAATATATATTATGCATCCACATAGTGAAAATCGTGATATTAATGAACATAAATGTATATTTAAATATTAATAAAATTATATTCTTTATATAATTTTTTTTATAAATTTTATAAATTTTATAATTACCCTAAATGTTTGTACAACACTACTATTGTATTTATTTAATTAACAGAAAAATAAAATAAATGTTTTCAAAAATATTAAAATTGATATAATTTTAATGAGATAATGTATCCCAAATAATTTCTATATCTATATGAAATATAAGAGTTTTTAATGTATTATATTATAATACACATTTTTTCTTTAGGTATTTAAATTCAAATTAAATGCATTATATTAAAATTAACATTAATGATATTTTATTAAGATAATTTTTAATTAATTTCTTAAAATTAATTTAAGTATTATATTCATCCACGTTAATATAAGTTTTTTAATACCTAAAAAATGGTAAATTTATGAGTCACATGTCCATTTATAATAACATTATTAATCCTTAGTGATTAAAATATAGGTTACTACAATTAAGGTCAAAATATTAACCAGGGGTTTAATAAAAAAATATAAGAATTAAAATTATATAAAGACTTATAAAGTTTTATTTAAATACCTTTATTGCAACCCTAGACACTTTTTCTTTAAATTTATGACCATTTGGAAGTATTCGGATCTAGAATAGATTTATTATATTATAATTTATTTATGAAACTCCAAAAGTGCCCCTTGCCTCAATTATAAAAGGAAACCCCTTCTTTCACTTATTTACACCACATTAAGAAATATATAACTATAAAACCCTACACATTCATCTTCTAAAAATCCTTATAAAAGTTATTGAGGTGTATGTCTTTACAAAAGACCTAACCTAGGTCTATTAAAGAGAGATCTAAAAGACTTATACCGAAGAAGAGGTAATTGTCTTTACTGAGTCCTTTAAGTTTATTTCTTCTTATACCTCCTCCTAAAGAGTTCTATCAATCCTAAAATGATAAATACAGTGTAATAAATATATTTATATATTATTATTATCTTAAAAACATATTCCATCTCTTTTCAATTCTATAAAGAATAATAACATCACCCTTTCATAGGTACGACTTACCGTCTCCACATAGTTATGTAATTCATTTTTCATAACCACTTTACTTGGATGGTTATAAAAAAATTAGTAATTATATTAATTAAATTTATGAAATTACTATGAATCTTGAAATATAATATCATATATACCTTCTTAGCTTCTAATCCATTAGAAAATAATAACTCTGTTTGTGCGTACGTGTGGACTACCACATTCATGAAGCTATGTGATCTGTTTTCCATTTACGTTTTATGTGGTAGGTAATAAAGATTTATTTAATGAATATATATTATATATATGATATAATAATTATTTTGGAAAGAATAATTATTATTCACATTTCTTTCTTTCCATTCATTGAAAAGTAAAACGGGGGTTCATGCTTACGTGTGACTTACCTTCGCCATGAACGAGGTAATTCATTTTTCTATATCTATATTTTATGGACGAAACTATATATAAATATATTTAATATATATGATATTTATTTCAATAATAATTTTTTGTATATTATTGAATGATAATAAATTTTCAATTACCATAACTAGAGAATCAAAATAATATAGTAGTTAACACAGAGAACATTGGTAATAATAAAATATTATTAACAAAAAATGATTAAATTTTATGAATGGATCATATATGATATAATAAATATGAATATATTTAATTTAAGTAAATATAATAAATTTAAATTTATTATAAACTAAGTCATATAACTAACATTACAAGTCATACAGAAGGTAAGGGATTTTGTCTCAATTTCCACTCAACTGACAAATATTGGGTAATATGCACTTGTTTATTTTTGTGTGGTATTTATAATTCCCATTTAAGGTATTTAAAATTAATATTTATTTATTAGTGATGATTAAAGTTAATTTCATGTTTATTATTTTAAATATTTTTCAAAATTTCTTCAAACATTTCCTCTCTTTGAAACATAAATCAATCAAATAAATGTTTAAAATAAAAACTGATCATATTTATCTTTTGATCGGATATATTTTTCTTCAATATCCATTATTTATTTAAAAAAATTCAAGAATTTTTTTAAAATTATAAAATTATTTATCAAAATATATTTTTACAAATTTTTTACTTTTTATAAAATGGTTTCAAAGGAATCTTCTTGTTATTTTCAGAATGAAGTACACTGTGAATTTTATGATAAATGTATAGATTAAATGTTATTTTAAAATATATAGAATTATAGGATTTTCTAACCATCTTGAATAATATTTTAATTAAAGACTCATTTACATTTTTTGTAATTATAAAATAATTTTTTTAATTTATAATGGAATATTTTTTTTAAATGATTTAGAAAAATGGAATGGTTATTTTCCTCAAAAATTATTAAACTATATTTTAATGGTATTTTGATTAATCAATGAAATACCTTTTATTATACTTATTTAATACTAAGGATATGATGTAATGATATAATCATTTGAAACATTCAATTACATGTGATCATTGGATATTAAACTTATCTTAATTATCCATATTTTATGTATCATGCATATAATTATTTCTTAAACTATATTCAATTTCTATATATAGTGTTTTACATTGAAATTATATGATTTACTAGTGAATTATTTATAAATCCGGATTATTTCATCAATATGGATATTTTTTGATAAGGCATAATTTTTCATGAATTAAAACAATCAATTTGTATATGAGAAATGCATTATACATTAAGTATTGGTTTGTTCCCAGAATTATATAGCCCCTCAATGCATCAACAAGTCTCATGAATCAAATAAGTAAGCTAGAATTAAATTGGTTTTTTGTGTATTCTTATACATAGTTTTAAACTATCTTGGCATAAGGCCTCGATGGTATATATACCATGATGTATGAGATAATGGAATCAAATATTAAGAATTTAATTCCTTGAGGATTAAGTTATTATTATCATTCATGGGATTAATATATTGACATTATCCTTGGATGTGTTTTATGCTGAAGGTATTGATTAAATGGAATGTGTTTTTCAGTTATTTACCTTTCAATATTGATTATTACTTATTTAATCATGATAAATTCTTCTATATGTAACTGCTACTAAGAATCTTATCACACCCTTTTATTTGTCATATTTTCCCTAGGATATAAAGAAGGATTTTGTTAATAATATCAAGGATGAACGAATTTCTTATGCTATGTATTTTATATTTCCAATGTAATATGTAAATCATGTATATATCTAGTTCTTCAAGACTATTAAACCATTCGTTCCTTATTAATTGGATTCATTTTATCTAGTTTCAAATTAATAAAGTAACCACTGACTCTAAACTACTGTGGTTGGGGTAGTTCAGTTGGTATCAGAGGATGTTTAGAAGAAACCTTGGGAACTTGATTTATGAAAACATAGATTAGGGAACATGAGCCTATGGTTGAATTTGATTATAAGTTTGAGTATACGATAACATCCTAAACATTATTGGGGTAGAGGTTATATGGTTTCCCACTATGATTATTGTTTCTCATACTATGCTATATGGTTTTAGTTAATATGGAACTAGGAGGAGTCATGTTAACACTGAACATGATGGATGATTCAGTGATTATGAGAAACCAAAATAGATTATTATTTAAAATAAAGATATTTTGATTATTCCTAATCATATATCGCGATATAAGATTAAAAACATAAACATTGGTTGTCACGACCCGTCCCCCGGGGCCCGTGTTGTGACTACCCCAAGCCTGCCTTTTATAGGACAAGTGCTGGAGACTTTCACCGATGGCGTATTCCCTAAAGCTGGGAAGGAATTTCCTTTATAACTTGTAAAACAGACAACCAAGTAGATGACAAGATACGAACTCACGTAAACTGAATAGTAAACAGAGGGAGTATATTAAGTAAAAGGGGCCAGAATACAAGCCTAACTGAAAAGTATAAGGAAAAGTAGAAGGTACAAAACAGCTGATTGGTGGAAAGAAGCTACTAGATCGTCCACCACGAATCCTACCTAAAGGGTAGGTACAGCTCACGAATGTCTGTCTCTATAGTTTTCCTCATCTATGTCCACCTCAAATCCACCTCCAATCCTGGTACTCTCATCCTCAGTCAACGTTGTCCATCGTCTCACCAAACACAACAGGGTGCGGGCATAGCTCATGCGGGGGTGAGTATAATGATACTCGGTAGGAACACCGAGATCCTCAAGGTCTCAAAAAATCCACCAAGGATAGACCAGACAGTATGAAATCAACTGACAACCCTACTTAGGTATATGCTTATACATATACCTAAGTTATCAAGTAAACCCATCTCAATCATGAGGAAAAACACAGAGTCCAACTCAAAATCCCAAAGATCAACTATTCCACAAAGAAAGGAATACAACGTTGGTAATTACCACATAGGTACGCTATACAGAATAATACCACCAAGGTATTACCACAAAGGAAAGTACCACACAGGTACGGACTCAACTCACACCAGGTATAACTTAAGTACAAAAGTACATATGATTAGTCGAATGCTAGATCATCTTATTCTCTTAAGAGGCTCTACTGTTGACTCACACAGGATCGCTAGGTGCTGACCCAAACAGGATCACTCGGTGCTGACCCACATAGGATCACTCGGTGCTGACCCACACAGGATCATTCAGTGATGACCCACACAGGATTTCTCTTCATTCTTCACGTCACATCCAGCTACTGGGTTCCCACTCTAGGCTTGCTCGTCTCTGGGAGGGTTGTCTCCTCAATCCACTGGTCGATACTCCAAATACCATAAATTCTCACTAATAAGTATCTCAAATGACTTCCATGTCATAGGGGTCTCAATGAAACAGACGGTGCGTCAATCGGATGCCTGGTCTGTACGTTATTAGCCTTTTAGTCTCAAGGGCCCAGTTAGATTCATGCTTGACCCAACCTAACCAAACCCAAACTTTATTTAAATCTTCAGTGGGGAAAACTAAAGGGACCGTCTCACTCCAAGGTTTCTGGCACCATTGACGGTTTGTCAAATGGATGCCCAGTGCCAATGTTATGGACATTAGAGTGAAAAACTCGTAGCTGGTCTGGGTCCGATCCGACCCGGTCCACTACGTCCGGCCCTACCCGCGTTGGGCGGTCCGATAGGCCACAAGGGCTGCTAGGGGCCACGGAAGGTCGTGGGGGGCGTGAGGGTCCGCAAAGGCCATGGGGGTCGTGGAGGCCGCGGGCGGCGTGAGGTCGCAGGGGGTCGTGAGGGAGACGCGGAGGTCACAGGGCCGCGAGGGAAATGCAGAGGCCATGGGTCCGCGAGGATGACGTGGAGGTCAAGGGTCCGTGAGGAAGGCACAAGACCGTGGGGGCTATGAGGGAAACGCGAGGCCGTGGGGGCAACGGAGCGGCGGAGGCTTCGGATGTTGGAGCGCCGTGAAGCGTGGAGGCCGCAGGGCGGGGGAGGGCAGGGATGGTGGAGCGTTGCGCGTCGTGGAGGCTTCAGGGCGGCAGACGGCAGAGCGCCGTGGGGCGTGGAGGCCGCGGGGTGGTGGAGCATCGTGCCTTTTCCAACGGTCAAGTTGATGGGCCGCCCTTCATTCATCACCTTCGTCATGGTTCTCGAGTTCCATCGGTGCCAACTGTCATCACCAGTTGTCTTCAACATCGTGAAGATCACACAAAATATCCAAAAGATTTGTGGAGGGGTCATACCATGTTTGTTTGTCCCATACCCTCCATGTTAGGGTGGTAGCATACGACTCAAGAAATATGATTCAATGTGAGAGGGAATTTCACATTTATCAAATTAAAACACACCCCTACCTCGTTCGTTTGTTGACATCGATGTGGAGGGAAGGACGGTAGTTGATTGAAGACGTCCCGAGGAAGAATTCTAAGTGGTGTGTCATCATTTTTTATTGGAGGAGTGTTCTTCGTGGAAGAACTTCTTTAATGGAGAAGTGTAATTCTCCCAAAATCTCTCCCATTCTCCTTTGCCAAAAACTGTCCCCCAATCCACCCAAAAAAATGAATTAGAAAATATTATAGAATATTTTGGAATAATTTTAAATTGTCTTAATTAATTGATTGATTTGGTATAATTAATTAAAGGGGGTAGCACCATTAAAGTGGGTGATGTTTAAGAGGCTTCCCCACATTTAAGAGGTAGTTCAAGGGGGTTTTAGTCTCAGGTGGTCCCCACCACCATAACCTATGAGAGGTTTTAGTTCAGGTGGTCCCCACCTTCATAACCTCTTAAAGGAGGTTTAGTTCTAGTGGTCCCCACTTCTCAACATCCACATGGGAGTTCCAAAAGAAAAATAAAATGTTACAAAATTTTAATTTTATTCTATTCTTTCATGAAAAGAACAAAAATTATCTTTCACCCCTGACCAAATGCCATCGAGGTGAAAGTCTCTTTAAGTGAATACTTGTGATGCGAATTCAATGGTGTCCTCAGATTTCAATTCTGAGGACTGGTTCAAAATTTAGAAAACCCACTCATACGTTAACTGAACGTAATTGAAAAAAAAGTTCCAAAATTCATTCTGGGTACACCGGGCCTCTGAATCACACGCCGTCAATTTTCACAGACTCATAAAATTCCCATATATTTAAAAAAATACATGGAAATTCTGGGTCTTTACATTCTCTCCACCTCAGGGATTTACGTCCCTATAAGACACAACTCAAACTAAGGGAACAAGTGGGGGTACTGAGCATGTATATGAGCCTCCTGCTCTAATGTGCTCTCCTGGAGGTTTTTGTGCTGCCAGTGAACATGGACCATAGGTATCAACCACCCATGAAGGAACCGCTCCTATCGATCCTCAATCTCAACTACAACCTCCATAAAAGTCACCCCATCATCGATGTCCATCTCACCATGGTTGATGAAGTGGGAAGGGTCATGCACATATCTCCTCAGTTGGGATACGTGGAAGACCTCATTCACCAGGTGTAACTAAGGTGGAAGATCTAAGCAGTAAGCCACCTCGCCAACTCTTCTGAGGACCTAGAAAGGTCCAATGAACCTCTAAGATAACTTTCCACCTTGGCCAAATCTCCGCAAACATCATCGGGGTGAGACCCATATAAAGACGTGGTCACCATCCTCGAACTCTATTGGTCTCTATCTCCTTTCAGCATAAGACTTATGCCTGCTCTGTGCAGTCTTCATCTACTCCTAGATGATTTGTACCTTCTTTATGGTAGCCCATACCATCTCTGGTCCGACTAGTGCTGACTCCCCTGGGTTAGTCCAGCACAAAGGTTATCTACAAATTTTCCCACACAACGCCTCAAAAGGTGTCATCCAAATGGTGGAGTAATAGATATTTTTGTATGAAGACTCCACCAAAGTCAAGTGATACTCCCAGCTGTGAACGAAGTTGAGGACACAAGCACACAACGTATCCTCAAGGGTGTGAAAGGTCCGCTCAGTCTGGCCATCCGTCTGAGGATGGAAGGCAGTGCTCAAATGAAGCTATGTCTTGAAATCCTCCTACAACACCTTCCATATCCGAGAAGTAAAATTTGAATCATGATCAGAGACAATCATTGAGGGTACTTCATGTAGCCACACAATCTCCTGCACATAGAGGCATCCCAAGCTGTCTACTGAACTCTTCTCTCTGATCAGTAGGAAGTGGGAAAACTTGGTGTGTCAGTCAATGATCATCTAGATAAAATCATGACCTCTGCATGTATGTGGAAGTTCTATCATGAAGTCTATGGATATCCCATTCCACTTCCACTCTGGGACCTCTAAAGTTTGAACCAAGCTTGATGGTACCTGATGCTCCGCCTTCACTTGCTGAAAAGTGAGGCACTAAGAGAAAAAATCCACAACTTCTTTCTTCATTCCTGGCCACCAGTGCAGTCGTCAGAGATCCTGGTACATCTTCTCCACTTCTGGATGTACCGCTTGAGGGGATGTGTGGAACTCCCTCAACACTTCCTCTTGAAGTGACACTGGTACCATGGTACATACTCTAAAGAGGATAACGTGCTCCCCACCTTTAGAAAATCCATCAAGTGCATGTCCTATGGACATCTGAGCCCGTCGAGCCTCACAGTTAGTATCCCCACGCTGCGCCTCCCAAAATCGCTGAATAAGTGGGGGAGTGACTGTAAGATACTGAAGAAGGAATGATATATCCCGATCCACAATGGATATCTGCAAAGCGGCCAGCTTCTCTGTCGCCTCTCCTTGAAGTTATATACCATATCATTGACTGAGTGCATCTGCTACAACTTTCCCCTTCCTAGGAGTATATACTATCTCAAAGTCATAGTCCTGGAGGAACTCAATCCAACGTCGTTGTCTTAGGTTCAGGTCCTTCTGAGAGAAGACATACCTGAGACTCTTGTGATCAGATTACACTGTAAAACATTCGCCCATCAAGTAATGTCGCCACATCTTCAAGGCGAAGACCACTGCTGCTAACTCTAGGTCATGGCTAGTGTAGTTCTTCTCATGTTATCTCAGCTACCGAGAACCATATGCGATCACTACTCACTCCAGCATCAGGACACATCTGAGTCTTGTCCCTGATGCGTCGCAGTAGACTACATACCCTACACCTTCCTCCAGTAGCCTCAAGATGGGGCACTAGTCAACCTCTGCCTAAGCTCTTGAAAACTCTATAGGCATCTCTCTAACCAAACGATGGGTTTACCCTTCTTCGTCAATGCATAAAGTGGTGCTGCAACTTTGGAGAAATATGGAAGAAATCTCCAGTATTATCCATCCAAACCCATGAAACTATGTACTTATGTGACACACTTGGGTGGCTCCCAAGAAAATACAGCCTCAATATTCGCTGGATCTACCACAACTCCAACCTCCGAGATGACATGTCCCAGAAATTGAACCTCTCAGATCCAGAACTGGAACTTAGAGAGCATACCATAAAGTCGGTGCTCTCGAAGTGTGTCCAGAACTATCTAAAAATAAAAGGCGTGCTCCTACTCAGTAGCTGGGTAGATCAGAATATCGTCGATGAAGACTACTACAAAGAAATCAAGGTATGGCTGAATGATCTGGTTCTTGAGTCCCATGAACACTACTGGATCATTGGTCATGCCGAATGGCATAACCAAGAACTCATAGCGGTCATACCGATATCGGAAAGCCATCTTCAACACATCCTCGTCTCGTACTCTAAGCTGGTGATAGCCTGACCTGAGGTCTATCTTCAAGAACCATCACGCTCCCTTCAGCTGATCAAAGAGGTTGCCAATCCTTGGGAGTGGGTACTTGTTCCTCACGGTCAGCTGGTTTAGGCACCGATAGTTGACACAAAGTCTCAAGCTCCCATCCACCTTCTTGGTGTAGAAAATAGGGTCTACCCGATGAGAAACACTGGGGCGAATGAACCCTATCCCATGTAAGTCCTCTAGCTGTACCTACAGCTCACAAAGCTCTGTGGGATCCATCTAATACGCTGGTGTAGATATTGGTGTCGTTCCAGGGTACAATTCAATTTAAAATTCCACCTCTCTGCAAGGAGGTAGACCTGGAACATCTACCGAGAAGACATCTGCATACTGGTCCACCACTATAGGATAACTCAGACTCTACACATCAACTGCTCTGAGGGTAAGGCTAGCCAACTTTTGAGTGATCAACTACACTCTCCTCCAGGTAAGTCTGTCTTGTGTTGTAAAGACTCCCATCTCTCCAGTGAAGGTAAAACTAGTCCCATCCGTGCGGACACACCACACTTTACACCTAATACTGTCAATCTGAGCATGGACTATAGATAACCAGTCCATACCCAAGATGACATCGTAAGGCATCGATGCCACTACTAGGAGATCCCAGCTGAAGCTCTCGCCTCCTTGAGTAACCTCACACTACCGGCACTAGTGTGTAATCGTTTAATCCGCTCCCATAGGATTATCTAGTCATAAGGATCGAGCCAACGAATATATCAGAATATCCAAGCTCCGAATGAGGGTAGTGGAAAAAAAAGAATGACCGACACCTATGTCAATAAGTACCGCAGCTAAGGTGGAGTAGACACAAAACGTACATCATATCATCTCTGAAGCACCAGGATCGTAGGCCTTATATTCCTAGAGCAAAGCTGGCCCCTATCCTCCTACTCCATGTGGTTGGGGTGGACCACATGTTGGTGGTGGGGGTAACATCTTGAATCATCTACCACCGCCAACTGCATGACCAGCTCCTCTGCCACATCTGTCTGCTCCATATGGACCTCCTCGGTTGAACCTCAGTCTCTGCCTCTGCGGTCCTTCAATCACCATCTGATCATTCGTATGGCGGGTCAAATAGTGACAAGCCATGTGACCCTGCCTGCCGCATGCATAACACTTCCGGCTCTTGTTATGACTGGATCTACCTTGGGTGCTCTGCACAATCGACCCTAAGTCCTGTAGTTGTCCACCTGTTGGTCTAGACCTCTTGGACATCTGTGACATCTGTCTGCTTCCAGCTGTAGAGGACTCCTCTATGTGACGTCTGGTGGTGGGTCTTGCTACTGGTGACTGCTCAGTAAGAAAACTCTCTACTAAGAGGGATCGCTCTAACACTTGTGCCTGCGTCGGGATGCTGAGTGAGATCATTGAAGCCCTAATCTCCCGCCTGATCCCCTACTCAAAGGATTGGCCCCTGAAGAATGGGTCTCACGCCATATTAGTGGAGTAGCGTGAGAGATCAGTGAGCCTCATTGTGTAATGAGCCACAGTCATGATGCCCTGCTGCAGATGATGCAGCTTCTGAATGCACACTGCGCGAAGAGTCACTGAAACAAACACTGCCTGAAACAGGCTCTCGAAGTCTACCCAAAGAAGTGTCACCTCGTCATGAACCCGGACGATCAAGCTCAACCATCTGCCTACTGATTCTTGTATAAGGCTGGCGGCAATGATCACCATGAGATCGGCTGGTGTCCCTACTAGTCGAAAGACTCTCACCACATCCTCTGTCCAATCCTCAGCCAGTTGTGGGTCCATCTATCCCCTGAACCAGGGTGTCCTATTGCATTGGAACTCATACAACGCGCTCAAGCGGCGTGCACCCTCTACTGTTGGGGCTAGTGGAATCGGTGGACCAACGGGTAATGGTACCGTCGGTTCCTCCGCTAGTGCCTCTACTAAAGAGGGCCCTGCACCGAGGCCTCATCCCTCGGTGGGCTATCAGTGAATACTATACCCAGAACCCTAGCTGGCTATCTACATGGAAGCATCATGAAAATAAATAGGTGTGCCACAGTCATTAAGTTATACTTGGTGATATGACTCAAAGAGATCACAAAGAAAACTCTTCAAAACACACACGCAATCAGTGTTTTCGTGCACTAAGTCAGAAATCAGAAGTCAGGTTCCTGGTTTATATGTACGTCAGCCACCGCACCAATACTGGATTTCCTAAACTAATAACCACACTCACTACACATAACATCATTTACGTTAAAAAAAGATCAGAGTCCTATGTTCTACGGTAGAACCGACTCCTCTAATACCAATTTTCCATGACCCATCCCCTGAGGCCCATGTTGTGACTACCCCAAGCCCGCCTTCTATAGGACAAGGGCTGGAGACTAGTACCAAAGGCGTATTCCCTAAAACTAGGAAGGAATTTCCTTTATAACATGTAACACACACAACCAAGAACACAACAAGATACGAACTCAAGTAAACTGAATAGTAAATAGAGTGAGTATAGTAAGTAAAAGGGGCCATAATACAAGCCCAACTGGAAAGTATAAGGAAAATTGGGAAGTACAAGATGGCTGATAGGTGGAAAGCATCTTCTGGATCATCAACCATGAATCCTACATGAAGAGTAGGTATAGATCACGAACGTTCTTCATTGCGGTTCGCCTCATCTACATCCAACTTCGATCCACCTCCAGTCTTGGTACTCTCATCCTTAGTCAGCGTTGTCCATCGTCTTCACCAAACACAACAGGGTGCGGGCATATCCCGTGTAGGGGTTAGTATAATGATACTCATTTGGGACCCCGAGACCCTCAAGGTCTCACAAAATCCACCAAGGATAAACCACACATCATGGAATCAACGGACAACCCTACATAGGTATATTCCCATACATATAACTAATTTATCAAGTAAACCCATCTCAATCATGAAGAAAAACACAGAGTCCAACTCAAAATCCCAAATCTTAAGTGTTCCACAAGGGAAGGAATACCACGTTGGTAGGTAACACAAAGGTATGCCATATAGAATAATACCACCACGGTATTACCATAATGGAAATTACCACAAAGTTATAGACTCAACTCACACCAGGTATAACATAAGTACAGAAGTACAGATGATTAGTTGAAAGTAAGATCATCTTATTCTAGTCAGATGCTCTATTTCTAACCCATACAGGATCGTTAGGTGCTGACCCACATAGGATCACTCGGTGCTGACCCACACAGGATCGCTCAGTGTTGACCCACACATGATCGCTCGGTGCTGACCCACACAGGATCGCTAGGTGCTGACCCACACAGGATCCTTCGGTGCTGACCCACACAAGATCACTCAGTGCTGACCCACACAGGATCTCTCTTCATTCTTCACGTCACAGCTGGCTACTGGGTTCCCACACTAGGCGTGCTCGTCTCTGGGAGGTTACACTCCTTAATCCACTGGTCGATACTCCAAATGCCACGAATTCTCAAGAAGAAGTATCTAAAATGACCACCACATTTTAGGGGTCTCAACTCAATAGACGGTTCATTAATCGAATACATGATCTGTAAGTTATTAGCCTTTTAGTCCTAAGGGCCCGATTGGACTCAACTCAATCCAACTCGACTGTACCACAACTTTATCCAAATATTTAGTGGGGTAAACCTAAGGGACCTTCTAACTTCAAGTTTTCTGGTGCCATTGACGGTTTTTCAAAAGGACACCGGGTGCCAAAGTTATGGTTGTTATAGTGAAAAGCTCATAGTTGGTCCGGGTTTGGTCTGACCTGGTTGGACCATCCCGGCCTAACCCGTCCGAGGCCGACCCGACCCGGTTTGGCTCGGACTGGCCCACTTGGTGGACTGTCAGGCCGCGAGGGCCGTGAGGGCCACAAGGTGCCGTAGAGGGCCATGGGGGTCGTGGCGGCCACGAAGGGCCGCGAGGGCTGCGAGGGGCCACGGAGGCTGTGGGAGGCCTCAGGGGGCCACGGAGGGCGCGGTAGGTCGTGGGTGGAATGAGGTTTCAGGGGTCCGCGAGGGTGATGAGGAGGTCGCGGGGCTGTGAGGGCGGTACGAGGCGGTGGGGGCATGATGGCAGCACGAGGCCGCAGGGGCTGCGGAGCGGTGGAGGTTGTGGTCAACAGCGTACTCTGGGGAACATCAGCCACGGGGGGGGGGGGGGGGGGGGGTCGCGGACGGCTAACCGCCGCAGGGGGCATAGGCCACGGGGTGACATAGGCGGCGAATGATCGAGCTCCATGAGGCGGGAAGGCCGTGGGGTGGTGTAGGTTGTAGGCGGAAGAGCACCGTAAGGCGCGAAGGCCATGGGGAGGTGGAGTGTTTCCGGGCGCGTAGGACATTGGGTGGCGGAGCGCTATGGGGCACGGAGGCCACGAGTCGGCGGAGCACCATGCCTTCTCTGGTGGCCGGATTAACCATACACCCTTTGTTCGTTGCCTTCATCACGGTTCTCGAGTTCCACCGGTGCCAATTGCCGACACCGGTCACTGTCACCATCGCAAAGATCACACAAAATATCCACAAGATTTTCTGATGGGTCAGGCTATGATTGATTGGCCCGTAACCTCTTCGTTGGAGAAGTGTAATTCTCCCAAAATCTCTCCCCTTATCCTTTTCCAAAAACCTTCCCCCAATCCACCCCAAAAAATGAATTAGCCAACATTATAGAATATGTTGGAATAATTTCAAATTGTCTTAATTAATTATTTGATTTGGTATAATTAATTAAAGGGTGTGGCACCATTAAAGTGGGAGAAGTTTAAGAGGCTTCCCCATATTTAAGAGGGAGTTCATGGGGGTTTTAGTCTTAGGTGGTCCCCACCACCATAACCTATGAGAGATTTTAGTTCAGGTGGTCTCCACCTCCATAACCACTTATGGGAGGTTTAGTTCTGGTGGTTCGCACTTCTCAACATCCACATGGGAGTTCCAAAAGAAAAATAAAATATTACACAATTTTATTTTTATTTTCTTCTTTCGTGAAAAGCAAAAAAACTATCTTTCTCCCTCAACCAACTGTCGTCAAGGTAAAAGTCTCTTTAAGCGAATACTAGCGTTGCGAGTTCAGCAGTGACCTTGGATTTCAATTCCAAGCATTGGTTCAAAAGTTACAAAAACCCGATCATATGTTAACTGAATGAATCTGAAAAAAAATAAGAAATTCATTTTGGGCACACCAGGCCTCGGAATCACGTGCCGTCAATTTTTACAAACTCTTAAAATTCCCATATATTTTCAAAATATTACATGGAAATTCTGGGTCATTACTTTGGTGATATTCAAAACACATCAAATAATAGGAAAATAAAATTTTATGTATGTTTAGGTGGAAATGATCATGGAGGTATGAAATTTCAATTTCATTTTTATCAATGATGTGGTAATAAAAACATAGAAGAATATTTAAAGTGTAGGGTTAGATGTTTTCTTTGTGGATATAAAGTTCATAGAGTAAAAAAAATTAATGGAATTCAATTTCTTATATGTGTGAAACCTGGGAATGATTTGAGTCAATGCCCTAAATATAAGGTTACTCCCTTGACTAAATAAATACATATGATATAAAAAAATTGAACTGAAAGGATTGACATGTTTGTGTTATAGAAATATTTTTATTGGTGTTATTATGGTCAAAGGAAACATTAAACATCTATGTATTATTTTATTAATAGTTGTTATTTAATTATTTAAAATTTAAATTGAATAGTAACTATAAACAAGAAAAATAATTTTGTGATAATGTAATATTTTATGGAAACACGTGATTGAGGGACTAATAAACCTTAATATGTGTCTGATATTAGGTTAAACCTAAAATTTATTGGGATGATAATACAATGATTGATAATAATTTTGAATTCAAATATACCCCTTTTTAGTTTTATGTGATGGGAGTTTAAAATGTTTAAAGATATTTTGGGAGAAATTTATTGGAATAAAACCCATTGGTTTAGTGAATGTTTTATTGAAAAGGTTATTTTTGAAATAATTATTTTATATTTTCTAGACATATGTTCAATGTTGTTGATAACCTTTAAGGTTAATATGAATTTGTGGTTGATTTTTTTATGGATTATATGGATAAGAGAGTTATTATATTTTCGGAAAATATCATATGGAAATCCTTAGTATTTTAAAAATAGTGATTTGATGGGAAATGTTATTTTTGATGTTATTCGTCGTATTATTTGGAATGATATATTTTTAGGAAAACGACAACCTCCCTGTCAGGTGAGAACCCATCACATCCAAAAAGGTAGTGAGGCTTGAACCCCTAACCTAAGGGTGATACAGATGTGGTGCCTACCACTAGCCTACACAATGTAATGGTTTATATGAAATTGTTTTTATGTAAATGATTTGAAAGATAAATAATAAGTTTACTTTGGGAAGAAAAATATTGGATCAAATATTTAAGAATATTTTTTGATTTTTAAGTGATTAATTATATTAAGGGAGAAACTTAATTGGGTTGAAGTATATGTAAGCTTTAGGTTTAACATAAAGGATTATTTTGGAAGAATGCCATTATGTTTTTAGAAGTTAAAGTGGAAGAATATTAGATAATATTTAGGTTAATTTATAATTTATAATATTCAACATCCTCTTCTAATCATTTTGAATTTGGTAAATATTTAGAGGATAAAGTAATTACTTATGGATCTTTTTATTCATTAAAATTTATTCATTCTTGAAAAAATCATCTTGAATATCCATTTTCAGGCATAAGAGATTAAGTGGAAATAAATTAAAGCATAACCAATAGATGAGATTATACTTATGACATGGAAAGAATCTAGTAAATTTATTTTCTCAAGTGATTTATCTATATAGTAAAATAATACCTCCAATTTAGAAAAAGGAAAATGAAATGAAAACATTATATGTTTAATTTTCTTATATATAAATGATTGGCCTTTTAATCTGTCAGATATTTATGGTTTTATAATGGTTAAATTTATCATGTCCATGTTCTATATCACTCTCTGTTAATACATGGGTGTTTTTTTCTCTTTCATGTCCATATTTTTACTTCCCAATGATGTTAAATTATTTGGAAAATCAGTTTTGTGGTTACCTTCATACTTTCCTCTGTCTCTTCTTAAGAGGAAGGTATATTAACCCTTTTATGATGTTGGTTCTCAAATTTCAAACCTTTCATTACCAAGTTAAAGTAAAAATGTCAAGGAAATAGTTTTTATAAGGGGTGATAATGTACCATCATGAGAATTTAAAATTAAAAAACTATGTTTGATAGCTTACACAACACACAACACTGAGTGTAAACAAACCCCAATATACTATTCGAGTATTGTTATTTAACGTAAAAATTATCACCTAGTTGTTGAATCGGTGGGTATGAATAGTGTTAACCAAATTATGAAATATTTATATATATATATATAATCTCATCAAAAAATTCTTTGAAATCATCACTTAATTTTTAGTAAGGTTATTTTATGCTTCAAAAACAAGTTTGGTTCAAAAATGTTTTTATTTAATTTTTTTAGAAAATTTATTTCCAAAAATGAAATAAATTTTAATTTATAAAAATAATATAATTCTGTAAATCATCATTTAAAATTTAAATTATGGTGAAATGTTTTTTGATTTTTCTGAAAATCTCAATTTTCCCTTCAATGGTGAAAAATAATGATTTTTAGTGAAATCTATTTTTTTTGTTTCAACCATTTGAAATGTTACTATTTATTTTAAAAAAGTGTAAAATTAAAAATATTTATATTATATTATTAATAATACCATTAATTTTATTATAATTATTCGTATGTTTTAATTTGGTATAAAAAAATTTTATATATAAAAACACATTTTTCTGAAAAAATATTTTTATGTGCTAAATGTGTTTTTATATTATTAAATTAAATTTATAACTATTTTTGAATTATTTTAATTAAATTTATATATGATATGTTTAGTTAAAATATGTTTACATTCATATAATGTTTTTATTATGAATGAGATAAGAATAAATATATTTCATGTTTAAAAACTACATATCTCTAAAAAGCAATTTTCATCGTGTCTTTCGCACTTTTTTTAAAATTAATTTCATTAACTTATTTTTATTTAATTTGATAAAATATACTCTATATTAGTAATTAGGATGTTTGAATTTGGTAAAAATTCCCCTTTTATTTTTTTCAAAATGAATAGTAACCACAGTAAAATATATCCCCTCAGTAAAGGGTAAATTCGATTAATCATGGTTAAAACTAAGTGATGATACCACAAGTTATCATATTAATTATTATTATATGAATATAAAACTACCCATATAACCTTATCCTCAAAATGTACTTGTTTAATGGAAACTTTTCCTTTAAAATGGCCCTTATAATTTATAAATCAAAGAAAGTTACAAAATTTCACTCTCTTAGTTATAAATATATATTATTTGTCCACATTGTAAAAATATCAAGATATGAATGAAACTAAATTTAAATTTAGAGATTAATGAATTTATTTTTGTCATAATTTTTTTTTAAAATTTTATAAATTATAATATTAGCATAAATGCTTGTCCAGCACTAATACAATATTTATTTAATTAATAAAAATATAATAAATGATTTTTTAAATATTAAAATTTATCTAATTCGTATGAGATAATATGAACGCTAAATTTTACAGATATATATGGGAAATTAGGGTTGTTTTAAAATATTATATTCAAATTCATACTTTTTTCTTGATGTAATTAATGTGAGATTAAATTAATAGTGTCAAAATTGGAATTTATGATATTTTAACAAAATAATATTTTATTAAATTATTTAAAATTAATAAAAATATCATATTTATCCATGTGAATGGATCACAGTTGAATACATAATATATGGTTCATTTATGAGTCTCTTTTCCATTTATAATTACATGATTAGCTATTTTTGTTTAAAATATTTGTTATCGTGGTTAAGGAAAAAATAATTAAGCATTGGGTTAATAAAAATATAATGGTTAAAAGGATATAAAAACTTTTTAAAATTAAATTTATTGATTTCATTTAAATCCTAACCAATTTTTATTTAAATTCATGGCCATTTGGAATCATTTTTTTATAGAGTAGTCAAATTATATTTAATTTTTTTATGAAATTTCAAAAGTGCCCCTCACCTCAATTATAAAAGGGAACCACTTCCTTCACTTCTTTACAACACATTGAGAAAAATATATCATTTAAACCCTACCCATTACACTTATAAACATACTTATCTATATCCTTGAGGTACTTTCTCCCCAAAATACCTACCATAGGTCTCCAAAGGAGAGTTCTATAGGACTTCTACTGAAGAATAGGTAATCATAATTACTAAGTCCTTCAAGTTTATTTCGACTTCTAATACCTCATTAATTTTAATAAACATAAAAAACAAATAAATATAGTATCATAAATATATTTTTATTTAATTATGATAATGGGAAAACCATATTCCCTCCCTTTTAAATCCTATAAAAAATGAAAACATCACACGTGTGTACGAACGGATTACCATCTCCACGTAGCAGTGTAATTAATTTTTCATAACAAATTTATTTTCATTGTAATAAATATATAAATAGTTAATATTTATAAAATTTATTAAATAAATATTATATTTTAACTATAATTTCATATATACCTTCTTAACTGCAATATGTTGTAAAATGATAACCTCACTCTTGCATACATGTGGACTACCACCTTCACAAAGCGATGTGATCTATTATTCATTTAAGTTTATTTTTATAGTAATAAGTATGGATTTAATATATATATATTATATATATTATAATATATTATATAGTAATTAATCTATATAAATATATATTAACATATCTTTCATTTCATTTGTAGAAAGGTGAAAACAACATTCACGCATATGTTTGACCTACCATATCCATGAATAGTGTCATTCATATTTCTATCTCTATATTTTATGTATGAAACTCAATATATATATTTTTAATATATATTAAATTTACATCATTAATAACTTTTTCTATATTATTTAAACACAAAAAGGTTTCAATTACCGGAACTACTAAATCAAAATAACAAAGCATTTAACACCTAAAATAATTATAATAATAAATTCTTGTTAATAGGTGATCATATGTAATAAATGGATCATATATTATATCATAAATATTAATATTATCATGATATTTAAGTATAAAAAATTTAATTTATTATATAGGAACTTCTAGTACCTACGTGAAAAGTCAGACCATAGGTGAAGAATTTCATCTCAATTTCCACTTCATTGATACATATTTGGAAATATGCACCAGTTTAATATTATGTGGGGTATAAAATTCGCATTTTAGGTATTTAATATGAATATATATTTATCCATGATGAATAAATTTCATTACAATTTTACTTTATAAAGAGTTTTCATATGTTCTTCCAAATTTCTGTCTCTTTAGAACTTGAATCAAGGAAATATATATTTAAAAGAAAAACCGATATTATTTCTATTTTGATCAGATATATTTTTCTTTCATATCCATAATTTATATAAATTTTTTTTAAAAAAAATTAAACTTAAAAAATTATTTATCAAAAGAAATTTTTACCCATGTTTGAATTTTTACAAAATGGTTTGAAAGTAATCTTTTCCCATTTTCTGAATGAGGTACTTTATGATGTTTCTGAAAAAGTGTGAAAGGAATATTTTTTAAAATTAAATTCTTGATTGGATTTTCTTAACATAAAAAATAATATTTTCCTTTAATATTTCTTTATAAGTTTACTATGTTATTTTAAAAGAAAATGTTGTACATTATAATTTCACGTTTTTAAAAAAAATTGATTTCAAAAATTGAAAGGTTATTTTTTCCAAGAATGTTTTAGTGATGTTCTATGGTATTTATATTCATCAATGAAAATAATATTTTATTTTACTTATTCACCATTGGTTACATGTTTTAATTATTCCATCCTTTGAAACATTCACTTACTTTTTATTATTGGATATTACATGTCTCTTAAATATCCAAATTATTTGTATCATTGATATAATTATTTCCTGAATAGTATACCATTTTTAAATATAGTGTTATACTTTGAAATTATATGATTTAGTAGGGAATTATTTATAAATACATAGTATTTAATCAGTGTTTATATTTTTTTAATAAGGAATATCATTCTTGAATTAAATCTATCCTTTGATATATGAGGAATTCATTAAACATGTAGTGACTTGTGGGGCATGGAATTATATATCCCCTTAATGCACTAAAAGGTCTCATGAAACAAATAAGTAAGCTATAATTACATGGGGTTTGGTTTTATACATACCTAGATATTTAAACTATACTAGCACAAGGACTAGATGTTATAGATACCATGATGTTTTAGATATTAGTATCTAATATTAACTATTTCCTTCATTGAGAATTTGGTTATTATTATCATTCATGGGATTACATCATTTATATTATCCATGGATGTATTTTTTATCAATTTATTGATTAAATTTAATGTTTTTTAAATTATTTACCTTTATATATTCATTATTCCTTATTTGGTCAATATTTCTTCCATTGTATATATCCTTTATTGAGCATCTGATATCACCATTTTATTTGTCTTCTTTTCCCTAGGATATGAAGAAAGATATTATGAATAATATCTAGGATTCAAGATTTTTTTATGATATATATCTTATATTTAAATTTAAATATAGAAATAATGTATATATTTGGTTCTACAAAACTACTAAACTATTCGGTCATTTAGGATTTGATTCCTTCTATCTAGTGTCAATGTAATAAATTAGCCATTGACTCTAAGCTACTGGAGTCTGGGACTATACATAAATTCCAAAATAAATTAAATTAAAACATGATACTCATATGATAGAAGATTCTATAATAGATAAATAGAATCATCATCATTTGACATTACTTTGAGATTAATTATTTAAAATAGATTCTTATTAGAAGAAATTACTAGATTATTATAAAATTAAATAATTTCACTTAATATAAGAAATAAAAAAAATTCCATGTGTTAAATTAATTCATTAATGAGTTACCAAATACAATTATAGTTCTATAAATAAATCTATATTCTTAGGAGATGCATATGATTATTCTTTATTGGTGATTAATTTCAAAAAAATGAAGATATTACAAATAAGTTTAATCATAACCTTGGCACCCATGTTGTGGTGCTCAACCCCCACGCACCCTCATCTGCACACTCAGGGAATGACACCCAACATTTATCTCTCTAGTTCTAACGTGATAGTCAATACTTTCATGCCCTATTACCAAAATCATACACCACATCCCAATGATACCTCCCAATAACCCTAGTTTTTGACATTACATATAAATAGATCCCTAGGGGTCCCAATTTGTAACATTATTAAAGATGAATAGATACTTAAATATTTATTTTCCTAGGGTCTCCCTTCCCACTCTAGGTAGCCTATGAAGATTAAAACATCATATAATTAACCAAATTTATTTTTATTATTTCATTTGAAGGTAAAAACTTCATGGAAGACCAATTTTCCCCTAGATCATCTATACTAGGGTAAAGGACCTCCTGAGGTAACCACTGCCTAAGAGACATGTACCTAGCCCCTATGGGGACCACTATACTAGGTAAAAACATGATATAACCCCTCTGAGAAACCCCCTAAAAGGTATTTCCATTTACCTTACTCCCAAACTAAATTGATCACTTCACCCTAGCCATCCATCAAGGTAGCCTTTCATCTTAGCTTTACAAGGTTGAACACTTCACCCTATTCTATAAAAGGGAGATCACTTCACCCTATTCCACATAAGGGTGACCACATATACCTATTCCATAAAATATAGACCAGTATAACCCGTGTTAAACAAGGTAGACCACTCCACGATTTACCATACAAGGGGAACCACTTTGGCCAATCCCACACTGTTGGGAAGGATCTTCAAAGCCCTCCACTGGGATGAAGTTTCCATATAGCCCTATAATTTGGTTAAGTTTCCAATTATCCCTCTAATATGTTTATTTCTAATCCTATTTCTTTACTATGTATAATCATATGCTTATACATCCACTAGTGTGAATCATATTCCTCAACTCTTTAATTTGAGCACCATGCACACCCTAAATTCAATGATGAAGTATCACTTCACCCAGGTTTCTTAATTGGGTGTCCAATTATCAAGGTTTACATCTAAGCTTTCATATTTACATTATTAGGGCATGACAACTAGATACCACCCCTTTGATTCAATATTCCCTTGATAAAATAAGTATTTTTAATTTTCCTCCCAAATATGTATATCCCTCAATGAAATAATGATAGTTTATTCCCATGATAGAAAGGATCCCTATCGTGAGGAAAGTAAATTAGTATCTACTGGATCAACATAACCATTCCAACTCCTAATTCCAATCATTAATCTATGATTTTTTAGGCTTCAAAATTTGAAGTAATCTCTAACCATGTTCCCATTTATGATCTCATCGCTATGGAAAATCTAATGAGTCAAGATAGAGAATGATATTTGGGATGTATGAACATAATCTCCTTACACATCATTTTTCTCCCCAAAAAAGGTTTATACCTCCTTACCATGTGTGTGAACCAACTAATCATTCCCTCATTAATGATATCAACCTAATTTTTCATTATTTATATTCATCTCGGTAACCCAATTGTAATCCCAAACTCATCTTTACAGAATCTTATCCTCAATGAAATACTCTTGAAAGGGACATATTCCCTATGATTGATAATTCTTTAATGAAGGAGGTTAAAATTCATGGTACAATATATTCATATGAACCTAAACTATGTCATCTGAACTATGTGGGATTTGATTCTTATTATCTTGGATTTTTTGGATCCCTCTATGAGGATAAAAAATATGACATCCCAATCATCAACATCCTTCCTCACTAGGTTATATTCCATGGGATCTTGTACATCCTTTATAGGCCTATATCCCCTATGAAACGAATCCATACTCATTGGGAAATATTTACTATAAGGTTTTAGTGAAATGGCCTCACATGAATAAGCCCCACACAAACCATTTCTAGGTATCCTTCCCCTATAAGTCTATTTTTTATGAATTAAAACTACCTAGAAGAGGTCATGTAATCATAACCTTAAAAGCAACCACCATGGTCTTTGTCACATGACCTTAAATGCAAAAACGTGTCCCATGAATTCAAACCAAAACATTTGGGTTATAATTACCATAATAAGGGTACATATGAAGTCCTTCTATAGGAATTGATCCAAATACCAAAACACTTAACTCCCCCTGAATGGTGATAAATTATAGATATCCCATTTGTATAAATTTAAATCACCAAATAACTAGTAATAGTAATATGATGGAGAACCCTTGATATATACAAATGGTTACATGAATGAATAATATCAAATTTATTCATACATTCACATCAAACATTTAGGGATGACCAATTCACTTGCATGAGGGTAACAAATTCCACACTGGTATTTTATTAGGATTTATGAATGTGAATTAAATATATAAGTGAGTCAAATAGTTGGAAATAGTTACCCTTTAAAAGGTTTCAATGATCCCAAACATTCATCATTTCAAACTATATGAATTCCCAACTATCACAGGTAAAGTATTACTGAATGAATACCATTATAAAGTAGGCCCATGATGATTCAAAACACCATAATGATTTCACATTAGACTTTCCATGGGAATAAATAAAGAAAAGTACATGAATTATTTAAACAAGAAAGTGTCCAATAAAAAAATAGTTTTACTTTTTATTTTTCACTAATAATTTTTATTTTATTACTTTATTATATGCTAATAACTCCTCTTCATATATCCCTTTTATCAAAAGTGATTTCATCTCTATCATGAAAAAATTATTACACCTTAGTTACCATAAATACTACGACCCCAATGATTGTATGTATGATGTCACTGATGAAGTGCCTTCAACAATAGGTAAAAATGTATTGGTGAGTGAGTTCCATTGCCACATACCATTATGTCCCTGGAGGAAACTCAAAAAATATTACAAGAATTGTATCCTCGTAGTCCATCTCACCAACATAAATCCATGAAACAACTAATGGCACCCATTTCCACATCAAACCATTTTTTGATATTGTTATTGAAGCATGAAAATGATAGAATTTCATATCTCAAGGAGGTGGATAAGTCAAATAATACCTCCACCAATGATCAAGAGGCACCCATGAGGGATATTATCACCCATCACCAACACCAACACTACACACTCCTGGATACTCAAAATATATCCAATGAGTTTTCTGAGGAGATCCTGACCCCAGTCACTAAGACTAAAGAATCCAAATGATTCCTCTAGTAGTGAAAGAACTCATAAAATTTGGAGTGGGCCTATATTCTCATCTCTACAGAATGATCATGTAGTAATACAGCAACAAAAAATATGGGAATTCTTATATACCTATTTCCCTTGATAGATATCATCACCATAAAAAGTTGGATCCATTGGGGAAATCATATATTTCTTCTCCCTCATAGAAAGTATGTCAGTGTATTTATTTTAGAAGATCAGTCCCATGTACCTGTTCATACTATAAAATCTTACCATTACTCTCTAGTAGAATCATGAAGAGTGTTCTAGAATATTATGACATCCACAAAGGGGTAGGCCCATATTCTTACTCTTTTATATAAAGCTTGTCATCATGTCCTTATAGTGAAAGAAGGATAGGATAGGGATCATACTTACATATCAACTGTAGAAGCAAGTCCGCATATTTTTGTGTATATTGAGATGAAGATGTATATTATTGATCATATAGTGAAAATTTATTATCATATTCTATAAAAGTAGAAATGTTAAATAATAGAAATATTCTAGTGTCCCATTAAGGACAACCACACAATATTTCTCCATCCAGGAGATATTTTAATTAACATACTCATGCATCTACTTGAGAGTGGTTCTAAATTCCCAATCTTTCTTAGAAAGATCATCTTAATTGCAACACCCCAGGTAAATAACGAATATGACATTTTTATATTTATTCATATTTGTGAATAAAATATTAATATTACTTTAAAGGGGATTCTATGCTCGATGGCGAACCCAATATGCAACAATGAGTTTCTTGGGAATCTTACGTTTCACTCTAATAATAAAATAATATTATTTTAAATGGTAGTTAACGCCTAGCCGTTGTAATGGCGAGAATGAACAAAACTAAATACAATATGATTATATATGTTTGTCAAATATTTTGACTTTTTACAATAAATTTTAGAGGATTAAAAATGTGAATGAATTCAATTTTTAAGCGTAAACATTCTAATGTTCTTTAGAAGGTCGATTAACCGCCTTTTGATGGCGAACATATTTTAAATCCCCTTTTTGACAATTTTATGAGTTATATTTTACAAAATAAAATTCTTCTTTAGAATAGAGACATCAAAATTTACTTTGTGTAAATTTTTGGAATCTTTCCGATAAAGTTCATTTTTTAATGAATAGTGAAAAATGTTGTATTTTAATTCAAAACCACTTTTTAATCTAATTTATTTATATGATTAGATTATCTTTTGAATTGTTTTTAAAGTAAAATTAGAATATATTTTTACCATTTAATACAATATTGGTCATTAGAATTAATTTTACTTTTAAATTGGACTTAAACTAGTGTCAATCTTTTAATAGATATTGTTTCATAAAAACACGCTATTTGTTTTAACAGCGGGAATTAATTATTAAATTAATTAATGCAACTTATATGTTGTGAATTTTGTAAAATAGATATCATTTTTGAGTTCTGAATATAAAATATATATTAGGGTGAATTTTTGGTATTTTTTTTTGAAAAACTTCAATTTTTGATGAATAGTGAAACCACTAAGTGGTAGTTAAAGAAACTGATTTTTCGTTTAAATGAAACTTTTCCACCTATGTGTTTTTAATTTCAAAAATCCGACATAAATGGTTGTCATTAGGAAGAAAAATGTGGTTTAATGGGATTAAAATAATTTTTTGGTGAATAGTAACTTTTATGTTCTTAATCGTGATTAGAGGTAATTAGTGTAATTTAAGGTAAAAATAATGTTTTAATAATGTGAAATGACCTATAAACATGTCCTACCCTCATTGGATGTGTCATGGCCGACCAAGACAATGATGGGTCAACTTGGGGACCCCATGGAGCCACTTTGGTTGGAAAATGACATAAATAACTTTTTATTTAAAATTAAAATAAAAATGTCACAAGCATGATATGTTTCACTAAAACAATTTTTAAATGGGGTTATACAAGTCATATTTTTGACTATAAATATTCATTAGAAATATAAAAATATTTCCTACATCATGATATTTTTTTATAATTTTTAGACATTAAATAAATTAAATTTTTTATCACATCATGATGATGCAGCGATTACCTCATTAATAAAGGATTTAAATAAAATGAAAAGTTAATGTTAAAACTATAACTTAAACTTGTCAAAAACCTATTGTATGAGTATATTTTGAACCCTTACCACCTTATCCTCGAAATACAACAATGTCGGACCTTTAAAATACGAAACTCATTTGAAAATAAAGTAACATTTTGTAACTTTACAAGAGTGCCCCTCCTCTCCTCTTATAAAAGGCCCTCATCTCTACCACCTTACCCACACCTCTCAAGCCTTTGGCTCCGCCAACCCCTGCTCCTTTTGCGTCTCCACATCCCTCTTTACTCTTAGAAGCCTCACATTGGGCAGAAGGCTTCCCAAGGAAGCCTTTGAGCTCAAATCAAAAAGAGTTACCTGATTTTAAGGTAATGTCTTCACTTGTGTTCTTTTGTTTTATTTTACTTCTCCAACACCCTAAACTCTTTTTATTCATTTCTTTTGTAAAAAATCTAGTATATTCAATATAATAGGATGTTTTTATAATAAGCATTAGAGATACACTTACACACACCTACATCAAATGGTTAAAGAACATATTGTTTCTGTGGATGGCGAATTTCTGCCTCACGAAACGATGATTGTTCAACACTCATATAACACCTTAAAAGGTGGCCATTAAGATGTAACTATATTTATATATGATATATAATATGTTTATTTTTTACTTAAGCTTCTTTATTTTTCTTTTGTGGCATACCTTTATGGTTTCCATTGTTGGTAAACACGATAATTTCATTTTAGGAAGTGCGAACTACAGCCCCCTCAAAGTGATTTGATTCGTTAATGCCATATGTGGGATGTATAAAGGATGTATTTAAAGTTATTATATATGATGTATGTTAAATATAAATGATGAATATAATTCTGGAATTAAAATATACATACTTCTCATTTAGTTTTAATTCCATTAATATGACATAGAAATGAAAGTAGCGTTCATGCGTACGTACGGCTTACCGTCTCCATGAACGGTGCATTTCATTTCTTTTCTCTAAATGAATATTTAATATTATAAATACATGTATATTCTTGATATATATGATACATATGATATCCAAATCATGAATATCATTTTGAATATAATGAACCTTTGACCTCACGAACAACATGTAATTGTAAGAAGTCCATTTTCGACTTAAGAACCAAATATCGACAAAACAAACATTATTAACTTAAATGATTATATAATGTTTATAACAGGTAAATAAGTGATATAAAAGGAATAATGAACTTGAAAAGGTTATTAAGAAAGTATAAATTAACTCAAGTTTATTATTCAGGATGTTAAAGAACGATCGAGTCAAGTCGGACCCGAGGTAAGGGATCCTACTCCTTTCTTTCTTTTTAAGTACAATCTTTTATGTCATTCCTTTTAAAACTCGTATTTCTTGTTATTGGGATGTTCTTTTATATTACTCTTACTTTAATTTTTATGTTCATATGATGAGAGACCCTATTTTCTCTCATCAATCCATTTTGGAAGTTTTGAGTGGCGCCGTTAGGTTGCCGAATTTTCGTAAGAGATCTAACCTCTCTCTTTCTTTTTAAGTACTCTCCTTTATGTAACTTATTTTAAGCTCCTATTTGTTATGTTGGGGGATGTTCTTTTATATTTATCCTTCTGCAAAATTTATGTTAAAATGATGAGAGACCCTATTTTATCTCATCAATCCATTTTTTTATGTTTTAAGTGGTGCTGTTATGCTGCCGAGTTTTCGTAAGGGATTTTTCATCTCACTTTTATTCCCGTGAGATTTATGCAACATTCGCCACAATTTCCTTTGAGTGGGGTATGTACTGCCCATTATTTTACTCATTGTGCAATATAATTCCATTTATGATTATTTACATCTATGTTGTATTATCCTTCTTTCACGGGGTGTTTGTTTCGAAAGATACCCATGTCGGTAAGGGAACCTTTCACCCTCCTCTTTTAAAAGACTTCTTTTGTTATGTCTTTTAATTCACATACTATTATGTTGGGATATTTTCTTCTATATCCATATTGATTTAAATTTTATATCCATGAGATGAGATACCCTTTTTATCTCTCATCAACTCATTTTTTGAATTTTGTAGTGACGTCGTTAGGCTATCAAATTTTTGCAAGGGAACTTCTTATCCCAAATTTGATTCTTTGGGATAAACTTTTACTCCTTGAATATGTCGTTCTATGAATATGTGTGAATAACCTCGGATTGTTTTACACTTAATATCCACTTATATTTGGTGTATTTGTTTGTCACACATAATTATGTAATTGATTTATCCTTAAACCAAGGATACCGTCTTTGTAAGGGACTTCGTCTCAATCTCCATTTATTGAGACATATTTTGTTTTATACACAACCTTCTTTTATACAGTGTATAAACCCCTTTGACTTTTATGTTTATACAAAAAGGAATCTTTTTTATATGAAGTGTTTTACTAAACGACAAAAGGGAATGTTTTTTTCGTACGTATGCGGCGACAACGTCTTCTCCGCCGTCATGACCATTATTTGAGTTTCGGCTTCCTCTACAAGCCATACCTTTTTTTTAAAGAAAAATAAATACCATGTTTTACTTTTCTTTTATTTTGGTATTGAAAATGGTTTTCATAATGTTTTTATATCAATGTGTTGTATTGATATCTTTTGATTGAAAAGTGGAAATGTTATGTTTCCTTTTTGCATATTTTATGTGATACGATTATGTTGTAGTTCTTGGGCATTGTTATGAAGACGGGTGGTTTCGTGATAAACTAAGGGCAGGTGAGCCCGATATAGCTCTCCAATGCATTGGGCAACGCGAAGGAGTGAAACGTTAAGGTTTCTCCGAAGAGATTTAGGGAATATATTGTGATGGGTATTCCAAACGTAACCAAGAGGGTTACTCCCTACGTAAGAATGTTATGAATTCCTCAAGTTACCTTTATGTCTTATGATTTCTATGATTTATTCATGATTTTATGAGTTATGTTAAAGTGCTTATGTGTTATGGGTAAAGTATGATTTCATTCTTATGTATACATGTAATCATGTTTCCTTTCCATATTTTTATATCCCTTATTGAGATTTTTATGCTCGTCCCAAGTTTTTGAAATGTTTTTCATAGGTCAAGGGAAGGGTACATGATATGATGATAGTGTCAAGGAAGTGTCAGGAAAGAATCCATGTTTTATTTTAAATATGTTTCTGTTGATGGTAAAAATGAATACTATCTTTTATGTGACCACTTTGTTTAAAAGTGGAATGTAATTCAAGTTTTATGATCTAATTCTGTAAAATTCTAAACCTGAAAAGATCCTCAATGTGTAATCTTGTAATAACTCAAGATTAAGTAAGGTTTAAGGCTGGGGCCTTATATTAATATTATGATTTTAACAAAAGAGTGGGATCATATTTGAAAATTCCATGAAAGGATTCACCATCAAAATTTGGTAGAAATCTAATAAGAATCCTATATTCTTTATCGCACCCAATCCTAAACAAATCATGGTAATATTTTGATGGAATGTACATATAAGAAATATATTCCTAGCTAAACCAAAGTTTTTTTTGGCATACACCGGTATCAACTTATGAACATTCCTATTTTCATAGCCTAATTAATATTAGAATCTTTAAGGTCCTATAAAATATTTTGGTAGAATTATAAGGACCTATTGAATCCTCATCAAGAGAAGAAGTTATCCTTATATACAAAATTCCTCCTCTCATGGTACCACTACTAACAATACTAGAATATATCCCTAGAGAATTTTTCAAAAAAATCATTCCAATGAAAAACTAGAATTTAACCTCGAGAGATTATATCATAACACTTCATCTTGACTTGAAGTTACTCACCCATTAAAAACACTTTGATCATGCCCTTAAATAAAAAATCACTCAATATACTAGGATTAGTTATATTAAAAACTTTATCACTAGTTGGAGATATTTATTCTTAGAATGGGGATATTTCGAATAAAAAACCATCATTTTTGTGACTTTTGATTTCACAATTTGGTGTGTTGGGTAAAATCCCCAATGAATTCCCAATATTTTACAAAGTGACTATAAAATGAGCCTTATGGTAAATTCATGTAGAGGATTAAATCATAGATAATGAGGAAATATCCATGGTCGCATGATAGGAACCTGCCAATGTAAATATATTTGTGTTGTTCTAGCCCTTTTCTATCATAAAGGAAGTAATGAATACACATCTAGTACAATAATCTCTCAAATATCCTCCATCAAATCTATGAAAAAAAACTATCATATGCGGATTATCCTTGTCACATGGAAATGTTGAGAAGAATTTTTTGTTTGATTGATTTTATATCCTTCTTGGTGTTCTAAATCCATAAGATGATAAAGCAGTGAGATTTTTTCAAAACAAAAATTATTATATTTTTAAAATCCCTTTCCTAGATAGTTGTTAACAATGTACATAAGTTAATATCAAGGGTTTGGAAAAATATGAATCATTGAATTTCACTCTATTTACTAGTCATCCCAGTGTATCTGATGGTGTGAGATGAAATTTCATTACCATAGTTCAATTATCCATCCCATGGTTTGTGTATTCTAGCTGGTATATATAGAATTATTACACCACTTCCAAGGAACATAAATGACATACTTAGTATGAGTGTTCCATCATAGGCTCATCTATTATAAGACAACTAAATCTAATTGTACATACCACTTAAGAAAGATAAAGACTAGGAAGAAAAAATTATTAATAAACCCTCAATATAAAGAATATTTCCCTCAACAAATACTAAAAATATATCAGATACCAAAACTAAATAACGAAACGTCTGTATTGATTCTTTATAATACTCTACCATTGTAATGAAAGATCAATCATATCCCACAAGACTTGGGTAACTTTTAACACCACCACCACCCTTAGGGTCAATAATTCCTCAAAAATATGAAGTGTTATTAGTGTAAGAACCAATTAAAGACCATATCACTAGGGTGTGGCCAATATTACCCTTTCCCCCCTTTCAGGAAATCATTTTTCTCTAGGTTATGAGATCCTACACTATAGGTATAACCTTCGTCACTTATACATATGTGAAATCTTCTTTTTTTATCAAGTATACACTAAGTAAGAATCATTTGGGACACTCTCCATATCACATTCTATAAATTTCATTAAAAATAGAACCAAGAAGGAAATATTAATCAATACGTGGGACATAATTAAAAACATCAAACAAAATGGTCGACTCATGATGCATCACTCGAGAAGTACCCTAAGTACAGTCAATAACATCACTATTGAAAAATATATGAGGATAGGTTTATTAATTCATGATATACATTAGTAAACTTCATCAGTGTCAACCCCACAATAAATTTATATCCCAGCACTAATGAAGGAAAATGAAATGAGGATACATTTACCTATGAGGTGTAATGTACTGAGAAACAAGAGGAAGGTGTTCATACCAGAAATCAATGGAAGTCACATAACATTCAAGTTATAAATCATCATCCTCCATCTAATGAATGAGATTTGACCAAAGATTAAGGTAAAGGGATGACTATATCCCACTCGCCACTCGATGTGGTAGAAACTCATTCCACTGAAGAGTAGTTATCCTAATATGAATTTAAGATAGGGGAATTTAAATGACTCAATTATGAGTTATATAGGATAAATATTCCCACTAAGTTTATTTCTGTGTTAGAGTTCAATCTGTTACCTTCAATATACCTCTTTAAAATAGATAAAAATTATCAATATGTAAGGGTAGAGACCAGTCATCAAATAGGATCCATTTCTAAAAAACTATTCTACATATCCATGATGGTAATACACTCTCAATAGTTTCATCCACTATCAGTAAAACTTCCATCATTTTAGGAAAGTGACCCTAGGATGGCTCATATTATATTTTAATAGCCAACATATGAGATCCAAAACTATGAGGCTCCACCTATTACCCCTACTCAAACATCTCCTAAACCGGCTCAGGAAGTTGTCTGATAAGAATTTCATTGCTCAATTAAATCCCTTTTCACTCTAAATTATTATATAAAATAGTGACACACTATTGTAATGGGGGAGGAATCTACATCATGAAATGTTGTATGTTAATCCGCTACTACCCAATATTAAAAATACCACTTTTCCAACATTTAATGGCATAGGGGATCATGTGTAAAATTTTACAAACTTTTTATCCTAGTGTGGCTCCATGATGAGGACACATGGTTGGTAAGAAGTAGTTAAACTCAGATGCTTTATTCAAACCATGGAATGACCAACATCTGTATTCTATACTAACTTGATGGCTAGGTCAGGTGCTAATTAGGAAGACCTTAATTGAAAATTAATTTATTAATTTATCTAAAATTTAATAAAAAATGATCCCTGCCCACTCAAACTATAAAAAATATAAAAAATAGGGTCCTGGACATCATCACCAAATGGAAGGGTTTGACACATTCCCATTGCCTGTTTCTTCCCCAAGGGAAATTTTGAGAGATCTAAATATAAAATCTTCAAGATGAGTTATAAAAACTTATTATTATCCTAAAGTATAGAGGTGTATTTTTAGAGATTTCAATCATGGAACAATGCTTCTTAGATTACACATGGCAGATGAAGTCTAAATATCATCCCACTTCTTTAACCAAGGTTAAATGGTCTTGCTATGTTAAAAATGTATCTTTCACACTCAAGTTAGTTCCAAAACTAACGTCAGAACTGAAAAGAACACCATACCACATGGTTCCATCCCTTGAATTACCACCAACATAAAAACATTATCATCAAGAAGGTAAGAAGTCAAAAAATAATTTTTTTTAATGAAAATAATAATAAAATTTATTATTTTATGAGATAATAGGTTCTCATATACTATATACCTATAATAAAGAATGATCTATATAAGTTCCAATAATATAGGAGGCCCAAAAAATCAATCTTAGTGATCACTTAGACCACTTCTCCTATTTTTGAATGTTGGAACATAACATTCAATAATTTTTTATCTCCATGGATATTCTCTAAAACATTGTCGATTCAGGACATGTCAAATTGGGAAAGGCTCAAACACATGTAATATTTTTTTCCATCATTTCTCTAAAATAGGGGTAGAATGGTAGTATGTTCCATGTAATAATATATAAAAATTAAATTACTATATTACCAGGAAATTAGACAAACAGGACCACTACATTATCAAGTAACTATTAAATCAACTAAATGTGACCCCAACCCCCTCTATTACAATAGAGGTAGAATATCCATCACAATAATATAAGGGTAGATATAATCATCATAAGATGAACAAGGAATGATAAAAATAATCTACAACAGTTAAAAGTCCAATCTATACCCTTTAATAATACATTCCCCCGTCATTGAGAGGATGTGAACCCCCTCGACAAAAAAAAAACACTCATCAGATGAAGGATCACAATATAACTCTTTCGATTATATCCAATTTATAAAATTGTTCTCTAATGAATAATTTTCATATGAACCAAAAATACATAACCACAATTGGGGATAATGGCCAATAGGTCATAGAGAATGATTATGTAAGGAAAGATGAAATCAAGGATGATCTCAATATTTGAATCACTTCTCCACTAAACCCCTATATACAGCTGAAAATTATACATAATTTATTTAGTGATCTCAATGGGAGTATCTATCAACTCCTAAATCTTCCATGACTTTTTTTGATCTGATCATCAAGGAGGACTAGTTAAAGAACATACAACTATCTAGAAAACATCATAATGTGTGTATAATTTTCCAAACAAACTCAGATAATACAAGAAATCCAACCAAATTTAATCAAGAGTGTAAATCATCTCTAAATACAACCCCAACCCCAAAGTTTCAAGTTCAGAGAAACATTATGTTAATAAATGAAGGACTTTTTTCTAAAAGGATGGCATCCGGAAGAAATTACTTGTTTCCTTGACCAATATCACAATATTGGTTTCTCTTCACCTATCACCGGGGATCATAAAAGTGATCATATAGGAACTTTAAATTCCTCAAGGATTCTAGGATAAGGTTGTTGTAGCTAAAATATACCATATAGATACTCATCCCACTGAATGTCACACAGTCATCTCATTCGCTAAAAAATACTGAGAGGATACTATATAGGGACACATCTTGACCTTGTATGTTTTTGAAGATCTTGTGAATATATATATATTAATCAATACTGGATAGAATGTGGCTTTAGGATCAATCACATCCAAGTACAAAAACACCAATTCTTAGGCTACAATGAGGTAGGCTTGTTTCCATCCCACAAACTATTTAGTGATAGGAAAAAATTGAAAATAATATTCATGGGAATATCAATATAAGAGATCAATTCATATATCTCATATAATTCTCTAAATTATTAGTGATTTATTAATACGTGTTTTTCAATACTATACATGGGATTTCATGGCTCCAAACACATGCAGTAGTGACCTCATCATATCATCAATGCATGAAATTTTTTAGAAAGGAACGGGTCATGGTACTATATGGTGATAACACCCCTTTTAAATCATTTGAGTCCCAATATATAGACATATCTTTCTATAAGAAGTGATTAATGTGAATTAATAGTCCGCGATGGGGGGATCCATGATTCTTGTTCCTACATTATGATAGTGGTGGTCACTATGTCGATCCCTCTCCCATAGACGGGGGAGGGACCTCTGACGTATAGCAAGGGAGAGGGTTCCTCTTTCTTCCCTTTTTCTTCCCCTGATCTCCTTCACCCATTTCATCAAATTTCACTATGTTCGAAAGTCCCTGGTTTGTTTTATGGGTGCCCTAACCTTCCGTTATCGATTATAGAGTTCATTAAAAGCTTGGTCCTTTTGAATATTATGCTAATTTTTCAGTTTAAGTAGTGATTCCCCTCAGATGATTCATTTGATAGGTATGTATTAAGATCATGAGATTTATAGGAGAGGGTGGAAATAATTTTGATCGATAGTATATAGATTATGATATGCTTTGCATCGGAGGATTATTTAATTAGATCCTAGTCTAGTTCTCCCTATAGCTTCACCGAATCATGGTTATACCTCTTTTGATGGAAATATGACTTTCATATGAAGTATGATTCCACTAAAATGTTGATTTGGGTGATTTTCTATAATCTAACTTTATAGTTTCAAAATACCTCGGTTATTAGACTACTCGGGAACCTAGTAATTATATACATGTGTTCAGATAACCTCAATAAATCTATTTTCATCATGTTAACCTATGGGTCTATGTGGAAGTGGTTGTGTCCATAGTGTCATTGAATTATGTTTGGATCTCAGTTGGGGATAGAGTTTCAGTGAAAATAGCATGTGTTCTATAAATCATGATATAATTTTTGTTCAGTCTTTAAGAGATTAGGCCATATTATGGAAACCTATTTAATGGGGTCTAATATTCTCACTAAGAATATGGGTATGGAAGGAGGTAATGAATAAGAGGATCAGGTTGTAGTAGGTTGGTCTAGAAAAAAACCAGTGGGTGTGGACTCTAAATTTAAATCTGCAACATATGAATAGTATAGAGCATGGTAAGTAAATAAATTTGTGACTTATGACTTCATTTACTAGAGGGAAGATCTGGGAGAACCTCATCCTCCTCTATCTAATCCGTGGGGGCTAATGGGTGATGCTGTGGAGGAGGAGGGACCTAGAAGTGGTCTCAATTATGTGGATCCACAAATGGTGAATTAATGAGGCTCCAATAAAACCATGGATTATTCATACACCAAGGTAGTGCGCTCAGGTAATGGTACTAGTTAAAATGGTATAGAATATATGAAACCAAGTGAGGGTGAATCTTCTGGTTGTAAGGTACTGTAATGGGTTTTAGGGAGTGATCCTTTTAAGAAAGTGGTTTCAACTATTCTAGGAAATAGGTTTTAAGAGTTCTTGAATGATAGTATGGTAAATGAGGTTTAAATCGATCCAGATAGTCCCTCACATAAACAAGGGGAACCCAGGACTAAGTTCGATGATGAGGATTATGAGCACTTATGAGGTGATATAAGGGATTACATTTAGGGTGATTGGCTTTCAAGCTCAAGGAAAAGTAAGATCCAAAGGGGCATTCATAAATAGATAAAGGACTATTGTTATTTTCCACCACCGTGGGAGACTAGATATATGAATAAATCCGAATCCAATATGATGCACAACGATCCTACCCTCCCTCCCAAGGCTTCCTCTGGCCAGCAGTGGGAGTCTGGTGCGATGAACGATCCTTCTTTAGAGCTATTTATGCACTTGGGAGAGGAAATGGTTAAAACCATTTTGAGGATTAATTCTACTGATGAATAATCTAATAAGATTATGGTAAGTCTATTAAGGGTGGTTACCAATGAATATCATATTAATTAGATAGAAAAACTGGATATGATACTGATTTAGGGATTCAATGATGGGAAGCTCAACCAAGAGGAGTACATACAATCTTGGGACAAGATGAAATATCAGTTCAATTACCTTTTGAAGGATTTTATGGATACATAGGTTAGCACTATCTCTTGGAATCTATGTAGGGAGATCAAATATAATGGGCTTAAGTTTTTATTTAATTTTTTAGTTATTTCTTTTAGGGCTTGAACTATTGGTTTCTCACTTTTTCCTTAAAAGTGTTTCTATAGTAAAAAAATTAATTTCCAGTGATAAAGGTGAAGTATAGGGGGTGTTAATAAGTTAGTGGAGGAAGATTTTATCAAAATAACAACCCCTAATGATATATAATATTCTCATACTAATCCATCGATATAACTTAGTGGAGACTATGTGTTTTGTATCAACTAGATTGAGGTAAAAAATTCATATCATTGAAATCTCTAGGATATGTGGGTTCCACTTAGTATTAATCCAAAGAATCTAAAGAGATGAACATGAGATACATTCAAATATTTCCCTATTTTCATGATTTCAGTTGCATCAACCGAACCTGACCAACCAGAAGGCGATCATGATTCACAAGATGATAACGATTTCATTCCTGATAATTCCCCCAATAATGATACCCACATATCATTTGTGGATCTCTATGTGTTGGAACCTATTCTATCCCAGATGATAGTAGTTCATAAGTAAATATTTTCAATATTCCTCTGATAATGATTCATTTTTATCATTAACCCCAAGATCTTGAAATGCCTCCTATTCTAGTCCCAAAAATATTGAGGTATATTAAGAGGAGGGGGATAGTCTTATAGATTCCCTTGAATCATTTTTGGAAGTCATATCAACCACATTTGATGAAATCAAATAGGTTAACCTCAGTATGGAGGATGATTTGTGACCTATGTCGATCAGTGCCACTATGACCCTAGAGGAGTTGGAGGGATATATCTTCATTCTAAATTAATATCGAGATTTGTTTTACAAGAACTATATTTTTATCCCTAGGTTTTATTCCAAGGTTTCTACCCATCCCTTAGACCCACTAGTATATCATTGTGTCATGAAATAGGAAGCATAGAGAATGCATATTTCCCACTATTCCAAAGTTGAGGTTGAAGTTGATAATTTAATCAGATATTTTTTTTGTAAAATAAGACCATTACTCAAAATGGTCAGCCAATATCATTCCAATCCAAAATTTGAAAGGGTATATAATAGTTTTCATTTATTTCAAAAATCTTAATCAGTGTTATCCAAAGGATGAATTTTTTATTCCTATAACTAAACTATTTATTGATACAACCACTGTCTTCAGAAACGTTACATTCGTGAATGGATACTTTAGATATAACCAGATTTGTAAGGCCTATAATTATGAATATTCCATCACCTTTATATCTCTCTAATATGTTTATTTTTTCAAATAATTCCCTTTGATTTGAAAAAAACTGGTGCCACATACCAATGTGAAATACATCATATCATCAAATATTTCATTGGGAATGTTATTGAGTGTTATGTAGATGAATTAGTGGTTAAATATCATTAATGTTATGATCATATTTATGCTCTAGGGGTATTCATCAACAACCATTGTAAAAACATATGAAAAATGAACCACATAAAGTGTTATATTTTTCTGACAACAAGAATTTTAATTGACATCATGGTACACCATCTAGCATCAAAGTAGACCTTGGTAAGACCAAAGAAATACTCAATATTTCCCATCCATAGAATCTTAAGAAGTTCAAAGGACCTCAGGGAAACCTCACCTGTATCAAACATTTCATATCCAATTCCACTATAAAATAATTTATCATTACATTGTTGATGAATAAAGGAGAAACTTAATATTGGGATCAAAATTATCAATAATATTTTGAAATACTTATGAGATATCTGCTACAATCACTGGTCATAATATTACTAGTGTAGGGAAATAACCTCATCCTATATGTGAAATATCTAAATTAATTTATTAAAGAACTCCTCACTCAAATAAATTATTCATGAAAGAAAATATTCTTTATTATATCAATAATACAATTCTTATTGTCAATACTTGATATTATAGCATTGAGAATAATTACCTCGTGTTGATCTTTATGCTTCCAAATATATAAAATTATTTACAACATCATAAATTATATTTTATTTCTTGTATATATCTACTTAAATACATGCTCAAACATCCCATGATGATTATAAATTTGGTGTAATGGGTGTTCATCCTTCAAAATATTGACATCCCATTCATACTATAGAAAATTGATATCCCCACGGGTGTCTTTAATTCCCATAGGTTTACTAAATATATAAATTAATAAAACAAAACAAAATACTAGTAAACTACATGGTAGTATAGGATATACAAGTTCAAGATCAAACCCATAGAGATAGGGTTAGAGAAAATATTAATTCAATATCGAAAACCTAAACTATTTACGATTTATATAAATTAAATCTAAACAATTTAGAATTTTATTGGTGAAGAATGTGAGAGAAGAAAATAAGAAAAGAGTTTTAGGAAGTAATGAATCTAGGTTCATGGGATAACAAGGAATGTAATATTGAATTATCAATCACACAGTCATTAGAATCAAGTCCTAGTGATTCTGGTGGTCTAGGTAAACACCCTCCATCCCAAAATCTTCTTAATTATGGTTATGAACCTTATATTACAAAGAATAGGTGACCAGAAACCTTATTTAATCATAGGTAAAAGACAAAACCAATATGATTGGAAGAATTATAAACCTTAGAACTCACATTAAACAGTATTATTCAATCAACTCAAGCAATGGTAATGCTCAAATAAAGAGATAAATTAAAGCCTTCTCTTAGCACCACTCCCAGTGGTATTGCAAGAAGAATCAAGAAATAGATTTCAATTAAGAAAAAACATGAAATCCAAACATAAACTACAATCAATAATATAATACCTTGATTATTCAATCTTCGTTCATCATGAATTTCACATCATAAATAAATCACCTCCTCATGCTAGCCATGAGAGGGTGAAAAAAAATGATGATCAAAATCCCACATAATGACAGAGAATTAGAGCTCTATGGTGTTGTGCATCTTCAGAAGGAATCTATGCATATCCTCTGGTTCTGGATGACCCAAAAAGAGTGGATGAGGGGTCATTTTATAAGACCCATATCAAAACCCATGTAAACTAACATTTTATTTTTTATATTCTCAAAATATTCATGATATATAATTTCACACAACGTGTAATCCATTTCAGTAACGGTTTTTCCATATCTATCTTTGTCTTGAACTTTCATGTCGTGTATAGTGTATATGACACGAAATTTCTTTTCAAAGAATGTAATGAATTCATGACTTCTCTTAAATGTAATTAGTTTCTCCAAAATCTCAAATCTTTTAATGACATACACGATGTGTAAATTGTCTTTTTTTTAGTTCTCCAGCTTGCTCCGCCATAAAAAATACAGTGTCACACTGCTTCACTTCGCTCATGAGATGAACTATATTTTATCTCTAATATTAATCCCTTTAAACTCCTTTTCAAAATATATGTTTTTCCCATAATAAATCAAAACACAAGTAATATTTTCTAACATTTGACAATAATAATCAACTAAATATAGGAATTATTATATTAAAACACTTTAAAATACATTCATGAAATGCACTTATTTGAAATTATAAGGGGATATGAATTGGATAACTTCCTTGCGGCTTACCCAATTTAAAAATATGTTTCAATGAACACAGATATCCCTAATGATGAAGTTTCCTCTATCCATGACACTTATCATATATGAGAAATCTACTTTTATTATGCTTTTATATACATGAGAAGAATAGAAGATAAAAATATAAACATGGTTGTTTTAAGGACCATATACATATCTCCAAATAACAAAACTATTCCCTAATTCTTCATATTTTCATAAGGGTTCATAAATATGATTTGGAATACCAAGTACTTGTCACAGGCTTTGAGATGGATTTGTAGATACTATTGGATCTCTATAACATCAATGGTGTCCCTGATAATTTAATGAGCAAAATTAATGGTAAATATACCATAAAGAAGGTGTAATTAATCCCTTTTCTTGATTGTGTGTGAGGATTAATGGAGGAATTTCCTTTAAACCCAATATTAAATTATGTTACAAATTCTTAGAATACCCGCACTGATGCATTGAAAAATGTGGCCACAATGCGGGCCAACCTAAATTAGGATGAAGCAGTCATCCACATCGCACATCATAAGATAATCTCACCATTCATTAATAATGATGTGAAGGAGATCAATGAAATTAAAACTATCCTTGGGGGAAAATCATATACCTTCCTCAACTAATGTATAATCAGATGGATGCTTCTAATAATGGACTACCTAAAAATGGGATTCCTTCCATGGATCATGATAAGAACCATTCCATCATTAGGTAATGAATGTTATCCTCTATGATGAAACTAACTCTTATAATGTCCTATAAAAATGAGGATTCAATTTATTCCTCATAAAATTCATCAAAGTAAAGAACACTCTCGCTGTTATATAAGAAATCCATTATAATACTTGTAGATATTATCATTTAACAACCAATATCTCCCATGAAAATATCTAACTTTGATATTGTTATCCATCGATTATTCATAATTTCACAAAGTTCATCAAAAAGTTCCATGATTTCCAGAAACATTCTAAATTCATTCAGAAATATTTCATACTTCCAAATACTCTTATCCATTTTACATCTAGGTAATTAATTACATGATCCCATGTCCTCTATCTACAACCATACAATAGAAGTAAATCTTTACATCCCCTAAATTCATCTCTATGTGGTCCAAGATATACTTTTGAATGATCTTAGATCACATTATATCATAAATATCATGAATTTTAATGTCTTTATCACATTTTGTGTACCTCATACAATATTTATGGACAAGAACACTAATTTACTCTCTTCTGAATTGTAAAGGATGTATTAAGAATTCAACATATAGTCCAACCATTCATCACACTACCGTGAAGAGGTGAAAAATAAACAAAGGCTTTAAAAAACTCTACCATACATCCTTTAGAATATAATGGATAGATAAAAGAATTAATGTACAAAAAAATCTATATTCTTTTTGGGATTATCACACCACAACCCACACTGATACAGAATAATCCCTATATGTTATTATATAAATGAAGAATGGAGTCTTACCCATTGATGTTCAACTGCATGAAGTTTAATCCAATGGATCCTACTCTATTATCATGATTTATAGAGAGTGTATTGAAACTCCCATCAATGTAAGGTCTCTCAAAAATGACCTTTCATAACCTTTTTTTGGTTAATTAAATCACCACTATAATATGTTAAATTGTATAGTATTTTTCTTTATAACATGATTTAAAATTAAACAATAAGTTTCACCATCATTCTTAACGGATGGATGAAATAATTCCCACAACAAGATATTAAACTATATAGTCATAGTCCTCATCATAAAACTATAAACATCATGACACATCAGTCTAGGCATCATGACCTTAAATTCTATGTCCCATACTTGTATATTCCAAAATAATTTAAACTACTTGGAGTTGTTCCTTATAAAATGAAGTTAAACTAAACAATGTTGATTCCATCTTACATAACATTAAACTAGTTAGTGTGTCAAAACTTCTATGGACTTTTCCCCTTGTGTAAGAGCCTAACTCATGTCAGGATCCCATGTTGAGAATTTTGTGTGTTTTGATTCATGTCTCTTCAGTATATGTAGTGTTCCTCAGCTATTATTTTCATAACCCAGCCAAAAATCCCCATTACTTTCATTATATTTCTCCACAAATATGATCCAAATCCATGTGGGGGTCTTTGATGCACATTTTTGATGCATATTCTAGTTTGAATCAAGGAAAAACATCCCCTATTAGCCATTTTTGTAGGATAATAAAGTACATGGTTATTATCTGTCCCTATCAAAAACGCTTTTTCTATATATAAAAACTTCCAATTAATAATTTCTTTGAACATAGATAATGACTCATGTAAACTTAGAGGTTTTGGTTTATTATCCCGATTAGTGAAACAGATATTCCCCATGTTTTAAATCGAGGAGGTAATTTTTTCCTTTTCATATGAAGTTAAATTGTATGAAAGTTGGTACATCCTTCAAGAACTTGAATTTCTCACACTTTCTCACTCTGTATGAACTAAATATCATACATGAGATCCATATCTTTGTAATAATTCATTGGCACACAAACCCCCATTTGTATAAAATTTACCCACATCAATAACTATTTGGGGATTGATTTTTGTTTACTCTATATACATAGTGATGAAAATATCATCTATCCTAGGCCCATGTATGAATTATTTCAAACAAAATCTCTTAACCATAGTGTTTAGGATCACCATTCACATTGGGGTTTCCTCAATATCCCTACATTATTATGAAACCTAATTTACTTCTCCTAGATGTGATCTAGATCAATACATAGAGACTCATAATAACTGTGCATGGATTGATTCCTAATGGCTTCAGAATATGTAGTGATTCCCATGTCTCTTTCCCTAGGCCTAACTATAAATTCCATTTAGTTCAATTAACTATCAATGTATGATCTATTTATTAAAATTAGTATCACCCTTTTCCTGTTTTCGTGTTGTAAAACTACATGACAATTTCCTATTTGCATGATGTAAAACTACATGATGCCTGATAATATATTCCCTTATATTGCGCTCTCATGTTGTATAAATGATCTTCTAACCCCTGTTATTTATCACAATAATAATAGATCATTTGGGATTAGAGTTTTTGGTTTATTACCTCAATTAGAATGATTTGGGTGTGTCATATTTCAAAGTCAGTTTGCACAGTCCTAGTCACGTGAATTTAAACTGCATGACACGTGGTCCATCCTTCATTACCCTAAACTGCTTAGTGGGGTTTTCCTTATACATGATATCCAGATCCATGTACAGGTACCTGAAATGTGGCTTCTATCTATTCAGAAATAGGGAGAAATCCCCCCACTCCTAAGGAAACCTAGATATTTTAACCCAGGTATATACTATGTAGTGTGTGTTGGTTTTGATCATATACTATGATATATAAAGAAATATTCCCCTATCCTACATATGAGTGGGATATATGTAAGAAATGTCATAACTACATGTATCTTAATTCCTAAAATTATAGGACATATAGTGATTTATGGATCTTCTATCTTGGGACCATCAATAAATTCTAATCAAATCCATCACTTCATCTTAGTTCCCCAATTACCACTCATACATATTGGGTTTTCTTCTTTCACTCAACACTAGGGCATGGTTGTTTCATTTTGAATATGGGAAAGATCTGCATGACATAAAGGCCATTTTTTAACATGTTACAATCTTGTGTGGAAAACTTTTAAGAACTACATATTAATTGATTCCTTTTTCTGAAGGATATGTAGTGATTTATGAATACCCTATCCTAGGTTCAGCCACAAAATATCACTACCATCAAACCCCCATTTTTATATATGGAAAACATTAAATCACCCAAAACCTCTACAATATGTCTATTCCATTAAGCCTTTTTTTTTCATAAGATACATATCTATATATACACCTTGAAAATTTAACATAGATTTATTTATCCATGAACCTATGTTAAAAATTACACCATGTTATAACAACAATTGGTGTATTGATTCTCTTCTTAAGAGGATACATAGTGATGTTCAAATCCATTATCCTAGTCCAAACTATAAGTTTCAATTCCATCAATACCCTCACATAATGTAAGAGGATATGTACTTATAATATGATGTTAAATTTCATGACCAAAGTCCAAGCTTCAAGAATCTAAACTGTATGGAACCCGATTCCTTGTCATATGACATAAAATTTCACAACTCATGGTCCAAGAAATATTCTCAAGAACTATGTTAATTCCATTATAGGATGTTATATCTATAATAAGTACCTTAATCAATATTGAGACTTGTTTTACCCTCACTAGTTAGACTATAACTCTCTCTAGGTGAAATTTGTGTGGCGTTAATCCACTATATTATTTTTGTTTCAACTGTGAAACCTTCCTCAAGATAGACTATATTGTAAATATGATCAAAATCATGTTGAGTTTTTCTTGGATCATTTTGGGTAGATTACCTCCCATTTATTGTTCAAATCTATAATATTTAAACTCTATCTCTCAACAAAACTAAAAAACATTCTATAAAACGATAAGTGAAAGAGACACAAAACTCATCCGGTTAAAAATCCCTAATAGGAAGGTTAATTAAAATTTGATTCAATGCTTATAAAATTGTTCCCTTTGATGACTTAGAAAAAAATAGAGCATAAAAAGAAGTGGTCTAAAGCTTATGGGTCCTACTCTATAACCAAATAAAAAGTTGAGTTTTGCTTGATAGATCCATTTATATATGAAAAAAGTTATAGTGATAACATGTAATATCTCTTAACCTTCATAATGTGTTCAATACATAGTGGTATAACTTTAAGTTCTCTAGAACCCTCCTTAAATATCCAATTTTCTATAAACCTACTTCATTTAACATGTGTTTGAATCATCAAAAATATTATATAGTAGTTTTTGATGAGAATAACAAACTCCAAAGAACACAACTACTTAGTAATGGTATGGTGCCTCAATAGATAATGTTGGGAATATGTTTTTCCAACAATATTCTTTAATATATCATCTATTTTTATTCTCATAAATACCCTCATATGTTTTACTGATGAAGTTACTTTAATTGATTTCAAAATTACATTTCCTAAAAAATTAATGTTCTTGGTCCAACAATATTCTTTTATCTCTAATGAATAGTACATTGTGAATAGTATTTTTGAAGTTATCCCTATATAGAGAAACACAATATTTGATAAATTCATCTGCAAAATTTCTATTCAAGATATTTCTAAATATTTAAATAATTATTTCATTAGAATAAATATCTCATTAAAATTCATTAAATGTCTGATTAAAATTTCCTTAATCTATGTATTAAATCATTCCTATTTCTAATATAAGATATTTTTTGTGGGTGATTTAAATTCAAATTTATAACACGATGAGTGATTTGAATATCATAGTTTATCTATTGATATTTTAGGATTTTTTTACCAAGACCAAATTAGTGTTATTATATATTATAAATGAAATTAGTATTTGATAATTCAATATTTATGAAATATCTTAGATTTTGAATTGTTTTTGTACAATTAATCAGAGCGATCTACTAATTAAAAAGGATTGAAAATCAAATCTCACACACTTTTTTTCATTGGATTAATCTTTTACCAAGGAGAAAATTTTTCTTTGTACTAAAGTTACTGTGATATCTTGTTTATTATCTACATTCATTCGTCAAAGGTTTCAAGAATACACCTCAGAGACATACATATTTTAATATCCTGGTGTGTGTTCATATTACTATTGTTCGAGGTTATTCTTCTATTTAATTATTTATGTAAAGATAATCTACAAATAAGTATTTCTTCAAAGTAGTAATTAATTTAAGACATTATTATTTAAAGAAAAAGATCCATCATTTTTCATTTAACAATATAACTATGGGATGAAGTTGTTATCCATCAAAAAATAATCTTATTATATTGGAGTATCAACTTATTTTACTCAATCATAGCAGTGTTTCATCTTCATACACTAAGATGTCGATATCAGGGTTCCCTATAAAAGATCTTGATTTTTTTGTAAGGTGTAAACTTCCTAAACTCATTTTTAGAGGTCCTCAGTAAAATAACCACATTAGAGAAAATAATGAAGCTCATGGGGAGAGTGTTAGTAGAGTGGACTAGGGGATTTTGTTCCCTAATCCATTATTAAAATTATTTTGTTCTTATCTTCTATATTTTCCACTATTCAATTAGTTTGAATAAAATAATAATGCATCACATCATATAAATACTGTTAATTTTAAATTATCAAAGTGTTTTTAAAATAATAGAATTCACCTACTATTATGTCTTCACATTTTACGACCACATATTGGTATCAAAGGAGTTCTCTTTGAATATATCTGTTAATATCTAGAAAGATTGAGTATAATATATCTATAAAGAAAATATATATATAGTTAAACTAAAATAATGGATTTCAATGATCATAACACCATATTTAAATAGAGAAAATTGTAGTTCCTATAAATTATGAAAGATCATCTATTTGAAGAATCCAAATTTTAATGTTTATATGAATATTATCAAACCTTACGAAATTCCAAAAGAACCAAAAAAGTGGGATCCTATAAAGAAAACTGAATATGATGTAAATTAAAATTATATTAATGTTATCTTTTGTATACATGACCCTGATGAGCTTAATCATTTTTTTTCAATGTTCAACTACCTACAATATGTAGTATACTATAATTTTTTCCTATGAAGAAACCTTAAATATTTGACAACTAATATAAAACACTTCTAAGACGAATTTTGATACTTTAAAAATGTGTGATTGTGATACCATAACTCAAATGAATGGAATATTGACTAAAATAGTAAATTGTGTTATGACCTTGGGATCACCGATTCCAAAACCAGATCAATATTTAATTTTTTTACTTTAATCGTTAAAATGGAATTGAAATATCTAATACCATCATAAAATCAACACCTATTAAATAATTAGAAATAAAAGAGTTGATTGGTACATCAATGATGTATGAATATGAAATGAAATTTTAAGAAGAAGATCATATAATTATCCAAATGGATAATAATACCTTAATAGTAACTTCTCCTAAAACAGAACAAAATATTAAGAGGTATATTATAACCATAATTGATTCTAGTCATTCAACCTCTTCAGAAGAACTAGATCAGATATCTAGAATAATTAATCAATTTTATAAAAAGAAAAGAGTCTTCAATATGTCATATAATGATTTTAGGAAGTGTGTTCATGGACTAAAATAAGATAGGTTCTATGAATGTATGAAAATGGGGTACATCAGACCTGACTTCCCTAGATTAAAAGCAGATAAAATAAAAATACTAAAAAAATATGATTATTAAAACATATATAAAAATCCTATGAAGTCTACATTGAGTGTTTCTGAAGACTCCAACATATCTTAAAATTTTAATTCATATAAGGAGACATCAAATATGAAAGTAAAAATTTTCTTTATAGAAAATAAAGATTAGGTACAATCATAATACTCTTCTACTTTTGATTTTGAAGGTTTCTCAAGTTATTAATTATTTGAATATTATTCAATGATTGTGGAAAAAATCAATCCATATTAAAAAAAATTAAAAATTATTAAATAATATTTATAATGAGGTTTTATGTGAAAAAATATTAAATGTAAAAACATAACTGTATTTGAAATAAAAATTAAGTATATTTTCTTCAAGTTGTACTATGCAAAGAACTAGAATTAAAGAGTTGTAGGCCGAAGTAAAATCCTTTAAAACTGATGATAGTATACTAACTAAGGGATAATAATCCATGAACTAAATTCATGGAAATAATTTCATAGTAAAGAAAAATATAGTAATTGAAGAAATAGTGAAAATAAAAATTTGTATAAAAAATATTGTGTACTTATTTAAAGAAATAAAATCTTGTATAATGTTATCTTCTTTTATTATAGTATTAATATTAATTATTATAATATCTGTTTCATGAGTAATTCCCATATAATTAGTTTAAATAAATAATATATCTCTATAAGTGTATTAAAATATAATTATGGAATTTATATAAAAATAAAATAGGTTTTGTTGCCCATATCTTTACCTGCTAGCACAGCTAGACCCAAAATTATTTGGGTAACAAAAATAGTATTGTTTGATATTTTTATAGGTTAAAGGATACATGAACATAATTTAAATATTATACAAAGATAGGGTATCCTCAAGAAACATTATTGGATACTTTTCAAATTTACATGAACTATAAAAAGTAGATGGAGGATTAGTTACCTTTGGATATAACACTAAAGGAAAGATAATTGGACTTGGATAAGTAGGATACCCAAAAAATCATGATCAAAAACTTTATCTATGTTCAAGGGTTAGAGTAAAATCTGATATGTATTTCAAAAACATGTGACGATGTATTTTCATTTTAAATTTCTAAAAATTCATGTTCTATTTTTAAAGATAAAGTTTTGGAATTTAAATCTACTAGAACTAAAAAAAATTACATTTTGGACCGTAGTTCCTTATGTGAAAAGAATGTAAATTGTTAAACTTCTAAAAAAATTAATCCTAGATATGGAATAAGGGACTTGGAAATTGTAATATATTTTATCTATATATTTTTAATAAGAAAAATTTAGTTTATGATTTTATCAGCATTAAATTTTTTTAGAACAAACTCTTTCATTCTTTTCAAATAGACAAGAATCAAAATTTATTTTTTAAATATATTAAGAAGGTTACTACATCTAAAACATTATAATATATCCATAGTTATTTTTTTGGACCCTCAAGAATAAAAATCATGGATTAAAAAATATTTTTTCTTATTTTGTCTGATCATTTTTTCATATTTACTTGGGTTTATTTTATAAAATTTTAAATTAATTTTTTTTTATTTTTGTGAATTATTATAAAATTTTTCAAAAAGAAAAATATTTCAAAAATATTTCATTATGAATTGTGTTTAGAGGAGAGTTTTGGAATCATGAATTTGATTCAATTTTCTCCAACATTGGAATTAAGAATAATTTCTCTACTCCATGAACACCTCAATAGAATGTAATTATAGGAAAAATAAATAGGAATATTCAAGAAATGGAAAGAACTTAATTAATTCATTATAGTCTTCCATACCTATATTTAGACAGAATCTATAGGTACAGATTTCCATATCATGAATAGATTTTTAATCATAAATTTTTTAAAAATGACACCCTATAAGTTATGGAATAACATAAAACCCAAGGTGGAATAATTTAAAAAAAATTAAGTAGGGATTAAATCTTGAATACTAAGTAAAAATATGGTATGTTTAATCCAAAGGTTGTTGGATATTCTGTTACTTCTAAATATTTTATATTTTATGAAAAAAATTCAATGATAATTGAAGAATATGTTTATGTGAAGTTTGATAAAAAGATATCCTTTTGATCAAAACAAAAATCAAATACATGAAGTTATTGATTTATTAAAAAACATTATACTTGAATCTTCTAAATATTTTTTTTAATTAAACTAGAATATGATCATAATCAATCTATTTATGAAGAACATGAAACTTGTGAACCTAAATTTTCCTTACCTATATATCATAAAACCTTAATTGAAAATCATTAAAATATTGTTATAGGAGACCTAGATACATGAATTATTAATAGAAGTAATTTAGGAAATCTATCCAATTTCTCTACCATTTTATCCCAATCTGAACCTAAATCTTTAGAATAGTGCTTAAAAGATGATTTTTAGATGATATCTATACTAGAATAACTAAAATATTTTAATAGGATTAAATTTTGGGAATTATTTGATATGCCCAACAACCATCTAATTATAGGAACCAAATGGGTTTTTATAAATAAGAAATGTGATCAAGGCATAATCACTAGGAATAAGGCTATACTAGTTGCTAAAGGATTCAACCAAGTGAAAGAAATGGATTATGAAGAAACATTTTCCCTATATTCAAGGATAAAATAGATTAGAATCCTATTTTTCTATTAATAACATATAAATTCTAAATAATATCATATAGATTTAAAATATACTTTTTAAAATTCTTATTTAGTGGAGGAAATCCTTATTGAGTAGCCTTAGGGTTTTAAAAATAATCATCTTTCAAATTCTATTTTTAACTTACTAAATATTAGGTTCTTTTCCTATAAAACATAGTTGTTTAGTGGGGCAATAAAATCCTATCTTTTATTAAAAAAAATATTGTTATGATATTTTGTTAATACAAATATACGTTGATGATGTTATTTTTTTAAGAAATTATAAAAATTATTATAATTATTTATCAAAACTTGTGAAAAAAATTGAAATTATTATAATGGGAGAATTGAATTTCTTTCTTCTTCTTCAAATTTAAAAAAATATTTTTGAAATTTTTTAAATCAAATAAAATATATTTTTGCTTTACTAAAAATATTTGACTTGAAAATTGTAAAATTTATGAAACTTCTATGTGTAGAAATATAAAACTTTATTTGGATTACGTTGGGAAACTATATCACAAAAATTTATATAGTGATATCATTAGTAGTTTTCTATAGATTACTACGGGTAGACTAGACATTATGTTTATTATATTTCATTGTGAAGGTTTTGGGCACAGCGGAAGCATGTGATGGGTCATGCCCAATTTTGATTTTTTCATGATTGGTGATCAATCCTATATTTACTTGATGATGAATGTCATAATCAATGGAATTTAATCAGAGAAAATAGACAAGGGATATAATTCCAAAACCATGGTCAGTATCATCACATATACTTTTTAATTAATTTCATTAATTAATTAATTGCCTTGTGAGAATAATTTCTTCATTGACAGATCTAACAATAGATCTATATTGTTCCATCATTTCATTGAGGGAATAAAGAGAATATTCCATATATTATTGATCTACATATGTTCCAAAAATCTTTAAATATCACTGTAGGAATCTCTGGGGTCGAGCATAATAGATCCTATTGATTGTGTTGTTCTCCTTTGATCACCACGAGAATCAATTCTGAATTATTCTCATTGATCTCTCTGGACTCAGGAGTGGTTGGGTGAGGAAGATCATTTTCTATTGTTGGGATCATTCTTAGAGAGGGATCTCTCTAGGTCTTGAGATAATTCTTTGTGGCTAACATTGTGTACAATGTAAATGAATTAAATCCATAGGAAAAAAATATAATTGGTTTTAAATGCCATTAGGGTTGAGAAATAAATATTTTCAAAAGTTTTCTTTAATATTTATTTAGTCTAATGAGGAACCCCATGTAAAAATAATAACTATATTATTATTATTTCCCTGACATTCACATAAATTTTGAATTACATTAAATATTATTTAATAAAATAATATTAAATATCTATTATTTATCACTAGACAAAAACACTCATTCCATCATTCCTCTACAATATTTATTGGTCCTTGAATAATAATTATTTATTTAATAAATAAATATCACTACAATATTCTCTAATAAATAAATAAATTATATATTTACTAAATAGAAAATAAATATTTATTAAATATTCCATGCAAATAATTTTCTCTCAAATAACACGTGAAGAAATATATATGATCAAGCATAAATGAATGATTATTAAACCAAATTTTGGGATAATATTTATTTAACTTGTTAAATAATAAATAATAATAAATTATTTAACTAAATTTTGGATAAACTTATTGTGTGACCCTTTAGGCCTCGTTCTCTATGGAATTTGGTGAAGCAGCCTAAAGTCAAAGGTTAACATATATCAATAGACCAAGGCACCCATAGAGAAATAATTTAATGTCGTAATGGAATAATACCTTATATGAATCATTATTTTGTAATATAATACCTTTATCACAATGTCTCTAATCAGCAAGGTTACACGTTGGTGCCATCAACCTATCTGCTTGATGTTTCTTTCATTGAATTTTTCTAAAAATAGAACATTCCTATAGAACACCATGGACGTGTATTTATTTAGAATATATCATTTACATAAAAGAGACTAAGATATCAACTATCGTTGAAGAATAGAAGGGATAAATCTTTTTTCATATTATTTATTAATGAAATATTACTCGTGATGCACCCAATGTATCTAACCTCACTATGAACATATGTCATCACGTTTTTCATCAATACATTAAATTACATGACTTATAATACTCATAAATAATAACATTAATGTAAAAAGATCAATACACATGTCTTAATATGGGAACATTCAATGACACATATAAATTTGGATTTCCTATTGGCGGGTCTCATTCTCATAATATCCTACACTGTATATTACTAATGGTGTACAACATCAAAAAGTTCCTCAAAGTCCTATGAGTCTCCTCCCTTGATGGAATATATCATTTCTGTCTCTAAAAGGATATCATTAAACTATAGAACATATATTTTAATAATAGTTTCATGGCTCTTATGGATTCTCATCATTGTAGGGAACTACTATGATCTTTTAGTGCGATAACTACTCTTTGGACATTATCACATACTATGTTACGTAGAACAGAAATCATGATGTGATAAGGTTTTTATTAATATTAAAAAATATGAATACAAGTAATCATAAATTACATGGAAGTTGGTTCTAGGGCACCATCACCAATAGACTCTGACATCCACTAGAGCCAACTACTAAAAACCTTTGGTATGCTAGCTCTCACATGATACTCATTCTTTTGTTGATATATTCCTTTAGTAAATGGGTCTCTTTCATGGGTAATTTATATATTTCAACTTCACCCCTTTGATAAAAATCCCCTAATATGTAATACTTTAAGAGTATATGATTTTTTTTTGTGTGACCTTGGATCTTTTTCAAGACCCACCACTGTAGTATTATTACAATACAATTTTATAGGGTCATTACTGGTAGGTACCACATAAAGATCCTTGAAATTTTTTGTATCCAAACATATTCCTTGGCTGCATTAGAAGCTTCTATATACTTGGACTCCACTATAGAATCAACGATAACTAGATTCTTTGAACTATTCCAGCTCACAGATCCTCTATTAAGATTGAAAACATATCATGACTATGTCTTCAGATCATTTTGCTATTTATGAAAACTAGCATCAGTACAACCATTGATTACTAGCACCTCATCTTCTCCATACATAAGGAAAATCTTCTTATTTATTCTCAAATACTTAAGGATATCCTTAATAGTAGACCAATATTGTTCTCTTAGATCATTTTCATATCTTCTTACCATGCACAATTCATATGAAACATCAATTCTAATACAAAACATTGAATACATGATTGATTATATCCCCGAATCTTATGGGATCTTACTCATTATCTCTTTCTCATATTTTGTCTAAGGACACATTTTCTTAGAAAGATGTAAACAGTATAAAAATGGAACTAATCACATATTATATTGTTCAATACTAAATCTCTTAAGTATATATTCAATATATTTACTTTTTCTTAGTCCAAGAATCCTTTTTTATCAATCAGGAATAATCATAATCCCTAGAATATAGGTTCCTTCACCTAAGTATTTCATGGATAAGCATTTGTTTAACCATTCATTAATAAGATGTAAGAATGGTATGTTTTTTTCAATAAGTGATATGTCATAAAAATATATACTATGGTAGAAATTCCATTTCAACTAAACCTCTTGTAATCACATGGATCACATTCTTTCTTAATGAAACTAAATTATTTTATATCTTCATATAATAAAATGTTCCATGACCTAGATGCTTGCTTCTATCCATAAATGAATCTATACGACTGGAAAATATTTTTGGCATCTCCAAGATTCATAAATCCTTCTAGTTTTTTCATATAGACATCCTTATAAAGTTTCTCATTAAGTAATTAAATTTTGACAATCATCTTCTAAATCTCATATTTATGGTAATATTCTATTGAAAGTATAATTATAATGGACTTAAACATGAAAACTGGTGAAAAGTTTTCATCATAGTCCATTCCTTGATTCTTTTTAAACCCTTTATCCATGAGCCTTTCATTATAGCTATTTACATTACCTTCCATATACAGTTTTCTCTTCAATAACCATTTTCATCCTATGATATTTACCTCAATTGGCACATTGACCAAAACCCAAACTTGGTTTTGATACATGAAATCCATTTCATAATTCATGGATTATTTCCATCTTGAATTTTATGATATCTCTTCTACCATTTTATAGGATACAGGTTTATTATTTTCAAACAATAATGAGCCACCGTATTCAGTGACTCAAAAACAATATCTATATGGTTCTCTTACCTCTATTGTTCTCCTATGTAGTATTTGTGTTTCAAGAACTAATTCTTCCATGGCGACCTCTGTAACTTGTTACTATACCAAATTTGGTGTATCTTGAGTATAAAATTCATAAAAGTAAATATTTATCCCACTATCCTTTATTAGGATGTGCTCCCTCTCAAGGAATATAGTGTATCTGGAGATAGTTGCCTTCTTATCCAAGGGTTTTTATAGGAATTATCCCTATGTTTCCTTAGGATACCCTATTAAGATACACTTTGTTCCCATGGGTTCTATTTTGTTTCCTGAGAAGGCCTTAACAAATGACTCACAACCCTAAACACATGTATATGAAAAAAAGGGTTTACTTCCACTCCATAACTTCAAGGTAATTAAATTTTCTAATTTAGTTGATTATAGGTTTAATGTATATGATTCAATTTATAATGCATATCTCCAAAATGATAATAAAAGATCTTCATGACTCATTATCAACCTTAACATGTCTACCAAGCTTTGATTCCTCCTTTCACTAACATAATTACACTATGGTGTGTAAGATATAGCTAGTGGAGATAGAATCCTACACTCCCATAGAAATTTGATAAAATCTTGGTTAAGATATTCACCACCTCAATATGATTGAAGATTCTTTATCTTTTTCCATGTGGATTCTCAACTTCATTCTTGAATTCATTGAATTTCTCAAAGGACTCGAACTTATACCTCATCAAGTAGACATAATCATATCTATTAAAGTTATCATTAAAAGTTATAAAGTAATAATACACACCTATATCTTATATTAGAAATGTTCCACATAGATCATTGTGTACCAATACTAAAATCTCTATGGCACATTCACCCTATCCACCGAATGTCGGTTTCATTATTTTTAATTGAAAAAAACATGAAATATTTCAATTTCTTTTATCTCTTATGAAAATAAATAATCACCTTGACAAATCTTTATCAAATTATTCTTGTTTACATAACCAATATGGTGATACAATAGTTGGGTGTTGTATCATTCATGTGAACATGTTTCATTATGAATTTCCAATACTTGGTTTTCATAATTTAATACATAAAGACCATTATTTAAATATACTATATCATAACATATTTTTTCTTTATAAAAGAATCAACTTTTATTTGAAAACTTGAAAATAATCTCATGTTCATCTTGTCATGATATAGAAATTATGTTCTTGGTAACAATTGGTACATAATAACAACCCTTTAAAACCAAAATAATTCCTATTGAAAATGAAAGTTCATTGTCACCAATGGATATAGAATCAAACCTCACACCATTGGCATCTCTCAAATCCACATCTCCTCTAGAAATAATTCAGAATCTAATTAGTTATTTCATTTTATTACATATGTGAGCACCAAAAGTTGTATCTAATAACCAATGTGTAGATATTGAAAGATTATACTCAATAAAGAGCACACCTTTAGCTTTCCCTTTCTTCTAGGTGTAGTTATTCTTCCAGTGGCATTGCTAGCCACATGCAAAACATAATTCCTCCTTTTCCTTTCCCTACCTATAGATCTTCCTCATCTTAGATAGATAGTGCTAGGTAGATTTATAATTGTTATATGTCTTGGGTCCCTTTTCCTTGTTATTCCTTTTCTTATTCACCATAAGGACCATGATCTTATCACACCCCATGTCCTTATCCACTTGATGAATCAAGTAAGATGTTCTGAAATACTCTTCTCATTATTGATCATATTATAATTAATAATAATATTGGAGAAGGTATTGGGCAGTGATGAAAGTATGAGATCTATGTGTAACTAATCCAAGAATTTAATCCCTAAGATGTCTAAGCATTCAATGTATCCAATAATCTTGACTACATGAGGCCCAGCGGGCGCAGACACTCTATGTTTAGTTATAAACAAAGTATTGTAGATATTGTATCTCTCTTGTCTCACCTTCTCTTATTAGAGATCCCTAAGGTGAGAAATATTTCTATATGCATCCAATTCCTCATGTTTCTTCAAAATCTCATTAGTCATGGATTATAGAATTAAACACTGAATATATTAAATTCCTTAATAATTGATTGCATTAAACATTTCCTTGATATGTTTAGTGGACTCTCCAATCCTTAAATCCTTAAATTTGATTTTCTCAACCATTTCGTCTCATTTACACCAATCCCTACTTTGGAATTAAACCCTTGATGTGAACTAAGTTAATTCAACCCAATAATTTATGTTATAATTCCTCAATAATTGAAAGTACACCAACTTTGGCTGGCTAAGAACTTTGAACTATGATTCAATTTTAACAGAAGTAGTGGAAGACTATACCAACTTCAAATATATTATTCATGGATTTTATCCTTTTATGAATAAATATCTATTTACTATCTTAATAACATTATTGTTAATATTTAGTGGATTTTCTTAAGTTATTAACCATGTTTACATAATATTTACACATAATCCAATTTATTTTAGTTCTATCTTTTAGACTTGTTAACACATTAATTAATGTGATTGTGACACAATATCCATAATAAAATAACCATACAACTTAACATAAATAAAATAATTAAGAGGTATGATCCTAAGATTTTACTGATGTTTAATTTATCTAGTATATGATAAACTAACTATCAACCTAAGTGGAAACACCTTGAACCAATTAATATTTTGTTACATATTTACACATGTCCACCTATGTATAAATATTTGATTGGTTCGCCTCAACTCCAAACTTGATCCACCTCCATTATCTTGGGAGCTCCATTAATTATATATACTTTTACTCACATGAATGTGAGGGAAACAAGGGTTTTACATAAAATAAACCATGGGAATATAGGCCACTACATAATAATAGGAGAGAATTAATTCATTTCAACTATTTAATTTAATTATAAATTAAATGAAACCAATAACATGAAATGGTCTGGACTAGGCTCATGATCACTAACATGCATGTAACAAATTACGCATTTATAAAATTGGTATTCAATTATTAATCATTATTATTTAAGATAAATTTTGATCAAATCAATTAATTATCTCATTTAATTAATCAATTCTTTTATATTAATTCTCATCTAAATTTATATGATATTCTCATACATTATAATTATAAAAGTATTAAATAAATTTATATAAAATTAATTGTGTACATAAATGTACCTTAGAAGAAACATGGTGAATACCCGTATGAATATACCCAACTTGTATTATAGTTTTATATTGTTTAATCTTTTGACATATTCTATACATGAATTATTATGTACATTTATGACATGTACTGTCAACTTAATGATTACACAAATTAAATTATTTTTCTATCACTTATAATGCATCAATTCACATTGAGTAATAATTGTATTATGACTCTCACATGATATACATATTTTAACATTATGAAGAAAATAATTAAACATATATATATATAAATTAAAACCCATCACATTGCATGTCTTATCAACATTATAACCACATGTGACCACATCTTGATAATGTTTACATATCATAACAAATTCATTTTCATTTGTTATAATTTGGTATAAGTATATGGAATGTATAGAAGATATACATGGCATGTATGTCTCTCACCATCTATATAAGGTACACACCTAGGAACTCATCATATAAAAAATTTCTCAAAAAAATTGGAGTACATGACATGTACAAAGGGATACACGGTGTGTGGTCTCTAAGTTACAGGGTCACTATTAAGGTAGGTCGTACATGGGAATACATAGCTCTTCTGTGACTTAGAGGACTACAGGTTATATATGTGGGCTACATGGCATGTACTTCGGCTGACTGTGGGCTAGGTCGGCCTAGTCAACACACAATGTAAAAAATTAAATGTACTGTGTGTATTCAATGCATATAGTTTGAATTAATTCTGAATTAATTCATGGTGTAACGAACAGTAGTACTTAGTGTGTAACTCTGGTTACATGGTGTATATTCTTGTGTTGTCCAACTAGAATTATCATCACCTCCGAATGAGGTCTTCAATTTTATTTCATTCTTAAAATTAATAATTTTCATTAGATCTATGAGAAACGAATATGGAAGAACAAGGTCTTGAAATTCTGGAAAAAAGAATGATTAAATTTGAATTGAAAACAAGATGATAAATTTATAAATCAATCAAAGAAATTTAAATAATTATAAATAATTATGTGACTTCTTGGAAACCACTTATAGGTTCCAAGCATAGTGAAATCTTATGATGGGTCATTTTTAACATTTCTTTTTCATGATCGATGATCAATCTGAGATTTACATGGTGATGAACACTATAATAAATATAATTGAAATAGAGTAAAGTGACAAGGGATAGAATGTTGGAACCATGAGTAGGATCATCACATGTTATTTTTAATTATTTTAATTAATTAAAGAATTAAATTTTGATAATTATTTATTTTTTGATGGATCTAACCTATAAATATACATTGTTCTGTCATTGAATTATAAGAATCAAGATCATGTTCCCTCTAATGATGATTCACAAATGTTCCATAAACCCACAAACTTCACTATAGGAATATCAAAGTATAAGCACAGTAGATTTTATTGCTTGCATTGTTCGCCCTTGATCGCCATAAGAATCACTTGAAAATATTATACTTGATCTGTCTAGACTCAAGAGTTGATGGTGGAGTAATATCTCTCTCTATTCTAGGGATTTTTCTGGGATAGGGATCTCTCTAGGGCTTGGGGATTCTCTTTAGATGTTTTTGTGAAAAACACAAATGAATTGGATCCCTAAAAAATATTATAATTAGGTTTAAATACCACTAGGGTTTAAAAGTAAATATTTACACAAGTTTCATTTAATATTTATTTAATAATTTGTGAAACATCGTGTCAATATAATATTATTATTATAATAATTTCCTCGACATTCTCTTAACTTGAAAATTGCATTAAATATTATTTAATCAAATAATATTCAATATCTATTATCTCTCACCAAACCTAAAAAATCAGTCTCTCATTCCACCATAATATTTATCATGACTTGAATAATGACTATTTATTTAATAAATAAATATCAATGATTTATTCTCTAATAAATAAATAAAAAATATATTTAAAAAACAAAAAATAAATATGAAATATTATACTCCAATAATATTTTCTTAAATAAATTGTGATGGAATATATGCTATAAAGTGTATATGAATAATTATTAAACCACATTTGGGAATAGTATTTATTTAAATTGATAATAATAAATAATAATATATTATTTAACAAATATTATGGATACACTTAGTGTGTGACCCTTTAGGCCTATTTCTCAGTGCCATTGGGTGAAATGGCCTAAAGTCCAAGGTTAGCATCTAGAAATACACCAAGATGCCCAAAGATAAAGAATTTACTACCATAATTACATAAAACCTCATATCGATACATACTATGTTATATAATCTCTTTATCGTGATATATCTAATCAAGAAGGTTGCATGTTGGAGCCATCATCCTATGTGGACGATGTCTCTTTCGTTGAATTTTTCGAAAATCAAACTTGCCTATAGAACATCATGGTCATGGGTTTATTTAGGCTATATCATTTCCATAAAAGGGTTTGAGATATAAATTTATATTAAAGAACAAAAGGTAAAAATACTTTCTCTTTCTATTCATTAATGAAATATTACTCGTGACACGTCCAACACAACATACCTCACTTTGAACATACTTCATCGGGATTTCTATCAATACATCAAAGTACGTGATTTATAATAATCATTAATAATAATCATAAATTCTAGGTATCAATACACACATCCACATATAGGAACATCCAATGACACATATGAATGTGGATTTCTTATTGGATGGTCTCATTATCATAATATGCTACACTAAATATTATTAAGGGTGTGCACTATAAGAAGTTTCCTCAAAGTCCTGTGAGTCTCAACCCCTTATATCTTGTATCAATTGTGTCCCTAAAAGGATATAAGGAAGATATAAAACATATATTTTAATAATAGTTTCATATATCTTTTGGGTTCTCATCATAGTGAGGAACTTTAATGAACTTTTAGTGTGATAGCTACTTGTATGACAATATCACATACTATGTAACGTAGATGAACAATCATGATATGATAAGGTGATTATTAGTATTCAAAACTATGAGTACATGTAATCATAAAGTTTAAATAATTTTCTTCTATGGAACTAACTCTAACACATTGTGAATTATTTCAATCAAACCCCAAAGAGTCCCATCTTACTATTGTTAAAATAGTTTTTAGATATTTACAAGGAATATTTTTCTATCTCTATTTTCTCCAGAAACATATGATTTTAATTAAAATTTACATTCATATGATAATTTTGAAGGGATTAGATTAGGTAGAAAAATTACCTCTAGTGATCATTAATTTTTTATAGATTCCTTAATTTTGTGGTCTATTAAAGAGAAACATTCAATTGCATTTTAAACAACTGAGTCTGAATATATTTCTATTAGTAGTCATTGTGCACAAGTGTAGTGTATGAAACACACTCTTCTAGATTTCTAAGTATTATTTAATCATATTCCTATTTTTTATGATAATAATAGTAAAATTAATATTTCAAAATATCTGGAGATCCACTCTAGGACTAAGAATATTGATATAAGGCATCATTTTCTAAGAGATCATGTCTTAAAAGGGGATATATCATTGGAATTTTCCAAAATTGAGTATCAAATTACAGATATTTTCACTAAACCACTTACCACTCCAAGTTTTGATTTTATTAAGTGAAATTTGGGTTTATTAAATTTCAATCAAAACTTTTATGTTTTTTTATTAATATCTAGATAATTTTAAATTTGTTTTATTTGATATTTTTTCTTTTATAATTTTATTTTTGATATTAACTCTGTTAATTTAAATTTACAAGTATATTTTTTAATTTATTTCATAAAATTTTATTTTCAAATTTTAAAATCCAAAATTATTAATCAAAAATTTTGGACTGAAAATACAAAATATCATATAGAAACCATCAATGAAAACTCATTCTTTATCTTACCTATGATATCACACCGTTTTAAACTTATGATAATTGAAACTCTATCTCAAAACATAAACATAAAACCCCCAACCATAAGATTCTTGAAATGGAAAATACCATGAGAACTAATGAATCTAGTTTTAGTGTATCTAAGAGGAAAAGTCCTTATAGTTTAAAAATAAGAGTTCTACAAGGAGAAGTGGTTTATTTTGAATGGTTTACCGAAAAGTATATCTGACTAAAGAAATCCTGAATATTTCAAGTTTTGTAGTATATGTTTTATGGAGAAAATAAACATTATATTTTTGAGAAGGAATTAAAAGTTTTTTATGAAAACACCCTATTTATTTTTAGTGATCAGTATACTTTGTTTCTTTAGAGTAAAACAACAATGAATTTTCAATTTCTTCAGTTAATCTAACTTATATATTTCAGTACCCCCATAAAGGTGAGTTCCATTTTGGTATATAGTCCATTAGGTATAGTGTCCCTAAATAAAAAGGAATAATGTATTTCCTATTTGGGAGCTACAAAATTATAAAAATGTTTGTGGATGATCTGGATGTAGATCAAAAAAAAATTATTTATGTTCATTCAAACCATAGTAGAGCCAATAATTGCAGAGTTTGAGAAAATTATTTTCCCTAATATGTATGTAATTTTATTTATGTTTAGGGGCATAAAATATAATTTAAGTATATTTATGTTGAAATATATGTATCATTGTTTCCAAAGAGATACAAGGAAGTATTTCTACCATTATGGAGGAATATTATCAAGTTTCACTTATAATAAAGTTATAAATGTTGATATTTTGATGATTTTTAGATTTCACCACAACATTATTATCTTATCTAGGACACTTAGAAAATTTGGTATTTTCTGGAGCACAAAAAAAGGCAAGTTTATTCCTGTTGGGTTAGTAGATGAAGAACATTCTAGAGTTGAGTCTTGGATGTAGAAAATAAGTTTTAAGTTTACTGGTTAAACCCAACGAGTGGATGAGGAAGTTGAATAATCTAGATTTGAAGGAGTTGAAGGTTTGTAATCTTCTATTATTGGTTCCAAAAAAATTAATCTCTATAAGATGAAGTGAAAATGTGGATGAGAATACCCCTACTATAATAGGGGAATTTCTTCAATTCCCTAGATTTTTTAAAGATCCTTCTGGTGAATACAGTGAAGTTATTCATGTTCATAAACCAAGAATATGGAAAGAATCAGTTGTGTAGGTTTTAGTCTTTATAGTTGAAGAATTATATCCATAAGTTCCAATTACTAAAGAAATAATGGAGGAAACTGATGATGGATATTCAGTTGAAGAAAAAGGTAAGGAAGAAGTTGCAGAACATAATGAGGATGTTTCTACAGTTGAGGAACAATATAGTGAAGGATCTTATTATGATGATAATTTATGTACCCCAATAGATGAGACAACTAATCTAATCAAGGATCAAATAGTATCTATTATTAATTACTTGGAATGTGTTGTTTAATCTGAATGGTGTGAAGAGGCTAAAGTTCTTGGATATCTTCTCTCTATATTTGGTGAAAAAATTTATTTCCTATAACATCAATTAATTGATGATGAAGTTCTTTATATGATTCCATACAAATTATCCTTAAATAATAAATATTTTTTGTAATTTTTAAGATAATACCCATAAATTTTCCCCAGGTATGATTGAGAATTATAAAAATTTTAATGAAGAATTTTTACAGTTGAATATTGTGCTAGATTGTGTTAAAAAATCTTATAAATATATGAGAATTTTTTTTTCAAGAACATAATTACAATATCGTTATTTTCATCATAAAATTATGAGATAAAGTTAAATTTAAATAATGGATTTTGATTATTTTTTGAGAGAAATAGATGATAATTTTAGTAAAATTGGAAGTGAATATGTTTCATAATATAATTTTTGATATCTAAAATAGATTTTTGATAACCATTTTGAATCAGTCAGAGATAGTACGAGCCAAGTTATAGATTCTACATTATTTGTCACAATAAATCTATATTTGGTAAGGATATTGGAGTATCTTTCTATTTTTTCACATCATTAATGAAAAATAAAAATTTTACGATGTGATAGTATTCTACTTCACAATCTTTTGTGAAATCAGCAAGATCTGGTTGAGAAATTGACTTATGCAGAACCTGGTGTTCAATGTTTTTTGAATCATCTTGGTTTAATGATGGACATGTATGTAATATTATAAAAATAAATTTTGGAATTTCTGAAGGTGAATCTAATTTAATTTCTTAATATGGGTCAAGAAACAAGTATGTTGATAAAAGAATAGGTAGGGCTGATGAAAAGAAAATTTAAGCTACTGATGGAGGATCTAGATGCAATGCATCAGTCGGTTAGAGATTCTTTGACCACTAAATATTCATTCTTGAATTATCATGAGATTTCACTCTCTTCCTATCATGTATCTTATAATTTTTACCCTTGATCCAAAAATTTCCTCTAATTAAGACTACTTGATGAAAAGAAATTATTTTTTTTATATTATGTAATTGCTTTTTACTATTTATTATAATTTTATGCCTAAGAATTTTAAATTTTCAGGATGTATTTATCTTTGTCCAAACAAAAAATTCACTAATTGTTTATTTTTATATTAATTTTTTTAATCTATTAATCTACTTATTTTTTATATCACAAAATGTGGGGGGATTATTGATAAACACAACATTTATATTAACTAATATTATTTAGTTGGGAATAATTTTAATTTATATTCTTTAGTAGGAAATAAATTTTAATTTTATAATTGTTTACAATTTTGAGAGAAATTTGGACAAACTATCTACTCCTCTATTTAATTTAATAAATCTTTATTGTTTTGATCAATTCATTAAAACTTATGTTTTTGTGTTTATATTTATGTGGGTTTTATGATGATCAAAAAGGGGGATATTTTTAGTCATATGTTGATTCAATAATATTATTTAATCTCTCAATGATTTTTATTCTCATAAATTCCTTCATATTTCTTACTAATGAAATTACTTTAAGTGAATTTCAATATTATATTTCTTGAAATGAATATTTTATTTAGAAATTATTTGGGATGAAGTTTTTCAAATGGTTTTGAATTATTTCTAAAGTGTTTGGAATCACGGTTTTGAACCCTACATTTGGAGAGAATGATTGGTTTGGGAACCTAAATTTTATTAAGGAATTCTACTTTTGTACCCAACATTTAAGTTAAACATTTATATTGGGAATAAAATTTTTATGAAGAAACCTATGTCCAAGTATGTAATATATGGTTAGTTACCCCAATTTTCAGAATCAATAGTACATTGTGAACTGTACTTGTGATGTTATCCCTACATAGAGAAACACTTCATTTGAGGTAGTCATATATGGAATTTGAATTTGGGATATTTTACAAGATTTCAAAAAAAGTTTTTTTTGGAATAAATAAATCATTAAAATCCTTTAAAAGATTGATTCAAATTTCATTAATAATCTGATTAAATCATTCCAATTTCTAAGTATAGTTGCATTTTTAGGGTGATTTAAATTATAATTTAAAACATGTAGAGTGTTTTTAATATTGTGATTTATCAAGAGATATTTCCAAATTTGTTTGACCGGAATCAACTCACTGTTCTTATTGTTCAAATCATATTTATTATTTGATAATTCAATATTGAGAATAGATCTTATATTTCAAAATGTTATTGTATAATCCATCATAGTGATATTATTATTAATGAATCCATAAAATCAAATATCCTACTATGTGTTTCATTGGATTCATCTTTTAAAAAGGAAAAAAATTGTATTTCTACTAAATATGGTGTGATATCTTATTTATTGTCTGAATTCATTCGTAGAAGGTTGCAGAACTAAACTTTAGAGAAATAAATGTTATAATCTAATTATTTTTGTTCGTCCTTGTATTTTTCTAGGTTATTATTTTTTTGTTGTATATATTTAATTATCATCATCAAACAAGGATCACTTTAGATCTGTAATTACTTGAAGATAATATTCCCCAAATAAGGAGATCCCATATTTGTTTAGTTGCTGCTACAACTATGGTCTGAACCTGTTATTCAACAAACAAATCATCTTATTTTGTACATGTTTTGACTACTTATACTTATTTGTGGTGGATTTTCATATTCATGAACTATGTTCTGGTTATTAAGGTTACTTATAAAAGAACCTGGTTTTGTTGTAATTTTCTGACTTCCTACACTAAGTTTTAAAGGTCCCCAGTAAAAGGGCTTATTTAGTGAAAATCACCAAGCTTATGGAGAGAGAATTGGTGGAGTGGTCTTGTGGATAATTATTCCATGAACCATAATCAAAATTTATGGGTTTTTACCCACTTTGTATTTATATGATCAATTTATTTGAATAAAATAATGTTTCATTGCATCATAAAAATAGGATTAATTTTAAATTTTCAAAGTGTTTTCAAAAGAACACAATTCACCAATCTCTTTTGACTTCACTTTTTCTAACTAGAACATAGCCTTTACAATAAAAAATCTATCATAATAAAGATAAGGTCCTCTAATATTCATATTCCTTTAAACCATTGTACCAGAACTCTTCATTCAAATATGGTCAATATTAATCCCCTACTAGTGTATTTTATATCATAATCCCTAATTCAAACAACATGAGTTATGATTTAAATAACCCATAATCTAACCATTAAATTGGATTCAATACCCTAAATATTAAACATTCAAGTATCATATAAATTTTCTAACCAAGAATGTGATATTTTATTCTTGAACATTTTTTAGTCCTCATTGCATGACCCTTAACCACATGCCATGATGGTTTGAGAAACATAACCATAAACATTGTGCACCTCCTTCTGGGTTTTCTATATTTGTCCTAAGATTATAATTAAAATTTATGTAAACTCACCCTTGTGGTATATAGACCACACAACCTATTGGTTGAAGTGTTTAAACTTTAATGTCATCCATGTTGCCCAAGCAGCATGGCCTTAAAATTCATTCACCTACCCCTAGGGATGTAAACATTAGTTGAAGTAGTCTTCTCATTCATGATTGGGTTAAACAGTTCTGTGTTTTTATGAGGAATACCTCACCATTCTATAATTTTTTTTGAAAATTAACTCCAATTACATTGGTTCATCATTCATTACCATAAACATCCTAACAAAATAGGCATAAGACTTTTTAGGACCAAAAACCCACAATGGGTGACCCTTGAAATAGCTGAGTTCTAACACACTAAGTCTCTCCTATCTATGACATAGGTAAAAAGATGATGAAAAAAATAAAATAAGATAAAAAAAACTTATAGGGTGTGTTATATGATCCTATTAAAAGTTAGGTTATTCTCATTGGGCCGCTAGTCCTAGTAAAAGGTTATAACACTCCTCCATCTTTGATACATTGGTTTAGATATTCATATGGAGCTCATAAAAGTGTGACTTTAGAGAACTTGAGTCCTATAGAACATTGGAATCCTTATTCCAATATTTCCAACCTTCATTATCCTTAACAAATATATTTTAATCATATATTTCTAAATGGATGAAATCTATTGTTATGGTGATGGTACATATTCCTATACTCATTCGTTATCATTCCCTAAGAGGAATTCCAATTCAATTTCTGAATAGATGATCTATGGTGTTATGGTGAAGGTACATACTCCTATACCAATCTATGATCCTATTTTATAAGGAAATAATTCATATCTTAATGAAAACTATCTGGTGTTATAGTGGTGGTGTAAATGCCTAGACCCATCCATGAACCATGCCTAGATGAAAATCTATCTAACTAAAGGGTTCTTGAACCATGATTGATATAATTTTACTCAATATAGTGTTTAACTTGATTCAATTTATCTTGATATTACTATTTGAGACTTTCACAGGTTACCATGAAGTGATAATTAATGTAAAATAGGGAATAATTATTTATATAATGATTGAGAAGCAAAATGAGGTATTTTCATTGATTAATCAGGTTGCGGAGAAACATCCACTGGTTGGAGTCTCTCTCTTCCCAATAAAAATATTACAAAATTCTTTACATATTGGAATAGAGTTTTTCAATTGATTTATGGGATTCATCTGCATCACATTGATTACCCACTAACTCTAAATCATTTACATATTTAGAACTGTGATATCTCTCCGCTTCAACAAAATACTCACTTTTGTTAAATTAGATTCTTCAAATAGCCTTGGGTGATCTACTAGACTTTTATTAAAAACATCCTATTTGTTCTGGAGGTGATCTACTTGAATGGATTCCCTATTAGTCTGGACGTTTATCAATTCAAATGGGAATCAACATGGATTGTTATAGCTCATATATTTGATAGTCATGATTTTAGATTTTCCTTAGAAAGAAGTTGATGCAATTATAGCTCCTAATATCATATTTGGAGGATCATATTCATGGTATAATGAATTTAAAAAATCCAAACCTTCCATATCCTAGTACCATGAAAAATTGTAGAGATTTTGAAGTTTTACCTCCAAATCATCTAGTAGATCTTATGTAATCATCCTCCCAATGTCCCTAAAAACTTATCGATGATAAGGGAATTGATAATTGATACCCTTTTTAGTATATTCATATCCACTCACATAAGGTAATATGAACTTAAATTCCATCTCTCTCAAAACATACACCTATTCTATGACTTTGGAGTGTGTCGGCCTTGAACCAATCTTGTTCTCTATGTGCTCTGGTGGTTGAAATTGAGTATCAGAGACTTTCTCTACAAGCTCTGTTTCTTGATCCAGTGCCACTAAAAATGATAGATTAAGATAAATATGTTATCATTTAAAATTAAAAATAAAAATTCAAGGATGTAATAGGACCTCACAAACTCCAAGAGATAGAGTTTATCTAGTATCCTCTACCACTGGTTGTGGTGTATCACAGGTTTTCCTATTATTATTAATTCCATAGGAAGAAACATAAACTGTCAATGGTGTATTATCATAAAACACCTTGTAAATGTCTTCATCCCTTACAATAGTTGGGTCAGTTTTTGGGTTTGTGTCTTCCCCCATGAAAGATACCTCATCATCTTGTGTGGTAGAGATATCCTGATGGGAAGCTTTTTAAGGGCCCATGATATTTCCCATAAGGTTTACCTTTTGTAACTCCTTGATAGAAAATACCTCCCCCTCAACCAAATGATTATCCCAAGTCTCTTATAAATAGATAAATTAAATAAAATTATATACAGATGAAGATTTGTGAGTTGAGAATTATAATCAACTCACTATGTATAGAAATGGTTGAACTAAGAAATTGTGGAGGAGACTCACATATTTCTAGTTATTTATAAATTTTCTAGAGTTTTCCTTATAAATCAGTATATTTTATATTCTTGAGGATACCCTCCACCATAATTTCAATTTTAGAAAATGTAACAACATCTATCATAGAAATTAGATAAGTAGAGATAAAATAATACAATGTTATCATAATCAGTTGTCATATCTAAATCGATTAATTTTTCACTAGTAGAGATAGTTGAAGCAACCACCACCAAAGTTATCTCTTATATAGGTACCTTTATAAGAGGTTGATTTTTCCTTGTATTTCCCCTTAAACATCCTCATAACCCTCTTTAGATATTTTAAGGGATCCAGATTCTAAAATAAAATTATCTCAGTGTTAAACATGTGGTTTAATATGAAGGGGAAACCAGATATGAGCATGAAAAATTTCCTTTAATTATAAAGGATGTATTTGGCCAACATCTTTATATTTCACTAACATGGGATATCAGAAGGGGAAGGATCTATCCATGAAAGTAGATGGGTCGGTCTGGAGGGGTCGAGAATAGAAAAATAACCTTCCCACCCTTCCTTTTGAATTGCTTGATATTTAAGTTATAGATCAGCTTCCTCCTCATGTAGAACATTCCACTTCGTTCCATGCTCTGAAGTTCCCCTATAATTATTATATGAAGACTTTATTGATGTCATTGTTGTCTCCACACTTTTCAAAAATATCACAGTGAGATGTCAAAGATGATTCAGTATTAAATAATAATACACATGAATGACCTTTTGGATTACATATTCTAGATTGACAAGTTCAATCCATTAATTATACCTAGATCAATCAGACACCCCTTGAAGGGTTCTCTGATCTAGTAAATATTGAACTAGCTTGATGACTAGGACTCTATTATTAGTGGATAATATGAACATCTCCATATCCAGAATACACTTCACTAATTCCATGGTGTTTTTATCAGTACTTAAATTCTTAGGTGATTTTGTATTCCCAAGTTGGATAATGTGGACAATGCTTTCGAGAATCACCCACAAGACCTTGGTTTCAGTAGTATAGAGATATTATTTTCAAAATTAGACAATGATAGGATATAAATCATTTAAGGACTCACAAGATGGATTTTTATTTAAAATTTATTAAGTTTTAATACTACTAGCCATATTTTTCTGAGGTCCCAGTGAATAATTACAATACATTTATTTTGATTTCTTTCCAAGCCTCTCGTGATCAGTTCTAGTATCACTCTATAGTCACTAGATTGACCAACTCAGTCCAATTTTATGTTGTACTGGTTCTTTGTGTCTTGATTATTGGACATCCTTAGACTTTGTATGACCTGATGACTTAATAAAATCCTTATCTACTATATTTTAAAAATATTTTATAGTCACCATCATCCCTCTCTCAAAGGTATAATATCATATGATCACGGTAAAATTGGTCGCCAATATCCCATTAGGGAATGAGGTTGTCTAGAATCAGGAACATCTAATGGTTATCCCAATGAATTCATTATTAGGAGGTAGTTTGATTTTTTCCTCGTGTAATCTTGGGCCATCATGACCCATATCTATCTTTCTAACATTAGATGTTGTTCTATCTCTACATCCATCAGTGGTTCCACCCCTTTTCCCTAAATTTATAGGAATTTATGAGAAAATAGTTATTATGCATATGACATGAAAATAATTTTAAAATCAATTTGATCTACATGTACAAAATACTATAGATCTATTTTATATGGCCTATTATCATATCCACTACTATGTCCATCATTGATTTCCCCAGTAGGAGGGTCACTATAAGGAGAAAACATGAATTTGAAATATTGGGTTAGATGTTTCAAAAAATTATCATCCCTTAGTGATAATAGTATAATATCATATATGGAATGAATAAGCAGTATAAATCTACCTTGTGGAATTGACACTGCACTAAAAAATCACATGCATTAAAATTTTAGTTCTCCATCCCCAAGAGACTTATAACATCCCCAAAAGGTGAAAGGGTTCCTTTCCCTTATGGATGTATAATGAACACGAATAAATTATCACAAGTAATGGAACCACTAATCCTACATGATCCTCTTCTATGATCTTAGTTTCTATCCCAAATATTCTTGGATGAACTCCATTATGAGATTCACATATGGGAAGTAGGTATATGCTCAACTACATGTCTATAAACTATAATAGTCTAGTAGGAATCGGGATGTTGAAGTTGAAATAATACCTCCATTATTTGTATCATCATCTTTCTAACTCTATCTTGTAAGTTCATAGGAATCCTATTTTATATACTAAGGGGAGCCTCATTAGAATATCTCAAGGAGTCCTGACCCCTGAGTGATAATAAATTCCCCCATAAATTCCACCAAACAGATATATATTAACGGGTAATGGTCCTCCTTTGAAATGTAAAAAATCATATATAGAGGTGATTGAGTCAATGAGAATGTTTTTCGATGATCCCCTATGTATATTTGTGGGGAATGAACTCATCATACATAGATATGAGGATTGAAAGCCTATATACCTTATATAAATCCCAAATATTGATTCACAATTCCCTAGAGACCAGGTGGAAAGTGTTCGCCTTAGGGATCCGTCGACTAATAAATTCTTGAATAATGTTAGAATTATTATAAACATAAGCCTACACAATACAGATGACCATTTACATTGTTACTTTTTTATCTCCTTCTAAAACTCATAACATGTATGGAAGACCCATAATAACCATATCCAATCATGTATTATTCCTCCCCTATGATGAAATTCCCAATCTTCACCCCAACCATTTACTTTTTCTATAGATGATTCACATATTATTGAGGAGTAGTAGTTTTCCTTTAGTTCAGATATGTAATCCCAATCATTAGGGGTAGACATGGTGTGATTTAGGATTTATATAGAGAATATCTCATATATACTAATATATACCCCTCTTGATGACATATTGGAACCCCCCAGATTATTTTACTTTGTGATCTAGGAGTTTGGAAGATTGGATTCAGGCCTTGAAATGTCCAAATAAAATATGGGGCTATGTCCATATAAGGCAAGGAGTTCCCAATCAAGATACTACTGGTTGTTCTTTCACATTATTTTTACCAATTATGACATTTGTGGAATTGATAGAGTACCATACCCATGATCAATGTCATATGACATCTCATTTATAGAGGAAGATATTTAGGTATTTGAAATGATATTCAGATTTCATTTCATATTTTTTTAAAATTAAGAATTCATGGTAGTTAAAAATTATAGGTATAAGGAAGTGTAGCATGATAATAAATTATCATAGAATAGACACATTTGGGATAAAAATTCACTAAGGGAGAAATATTATCCCTGGTGACTTCACCCAAATATTTTCCCTAATGCCTTACTCTAACCCTTCTCATTAGTTTCTATATATATTTCCTAACTAAGGTACTTCACTTAGACATGATCACAAAACAACTTATCCCAAGGTTGGTTAACCTAGACCAATATATCACACTCATCCCAACACACTCCAAGATGACGTGCTAAGGGAAAGAATAAAAATGATTTGATATTACCTTGACTGTCACAGGTTACATTAGAGAAAATAGAGTGTGACGTTATTAGGTTGTCAAAATCAAGGAAAATATTTAAAAAATGAGGACCCTCACTATTTATATACATGAGTTTTCTACATGCAGGCTAGTTCTCCTCTATCTAGAACATCGACTAGAGTGTTCATATCATGTGTATAGGCTAGCATGCCTATTATTGAAACCAGTGTGAAGGGAACACTATTCACCATGCCTATTTATTCAAGTATTCCCTCTTGAGACAAAGTTTTCTCTAGAGTCATGTTTACCTCAAAATTCATCCCTCCTTACTCTAATAACATCTAATTCTAGGGGGATTTGGGTCTCACTTTCCCAACTATGAGGATATTTCAATGAATTAGAACCTTAGTTCTCAATTTATGGAACTCAATACCCATACACCTTGGTCCATGAACTCAATCCCTAGTTCCCATCGTATTACACTCTTTTTCCCATGAAAAGGTCCCTATTCTGGTGACCTAGTACCACCAATGTTTACCACCTCCCATGTGTGGATCCCATGCACCTTAGTCTTGGACTGTGCCTATAAATAGACCCATTTGGTTCCTTATTTGTAGTCTTTTAGAAGAGAAATATACACTAAAATCCATATTTTCCCATGGATCCCATCTCACCCAAAGTATCCTATGAAACTTAAAAACTATGAGAATTAGACAAAGTGAGGTGTGATTGAGTCGTATAAATTAAAAACCTTTATAAATGAACATTTTCCATTAGTTTATCTATAATATGGCGAAGGAACCCTAAGGTGACCACCAACTAATCACCATGTACTCAGCCCCCTTAAGGTGTACAACACTAGGAAGATATACACCCTGAACCCTCCAGGGATTCCCTACAAGGGGGTAAACGTTTTTATTTTTCCCAAACTAGGGAGACCACTTCTCCCTAGCCTTTCATCATATATTAATAAGGGAGAACACTTAGCAGTTTTCCATACAAGGGTTCCAAATTCACCCTATTCCATAAAAGGATGAACACTAAACCCTATTGTATACATGGGTGACCACTTCTCCCTATTCCATATTAGGGATACCACCTTACCCTATTCCATAAAATGGAAACCCCTTCTCCTTACAATATATAGGGGAGACCGCTTCAACCTATTCCATTCAAGGGAAACCACTCCACTCTGTGTCATACAAGGGTGACCACTTTGACCTTCCCCGCATTATGGTGTAGCATCCACTAATACATCCAATAGACTAAAGTATCCACCTATCTCCACAGTAGGTTGAATCATCAACCTATCCCTCCACTATGGATAAGAATCTTCCTAGATGTCTACTGGTGTAAATCCTCTTCTTAGTCCTCCACTAGGGTGGGTTCTCCTCCTATCATTGCACAAAGTAAAATAATATTTCTCAACTCCTTTATTAGGGAACAATGTGAACCCTAATTTCAATGATGAAATATATCTTCACCCAGGTCTCCTACCTAGGTATCCAATTATCAAGGCCTCCTCTAAATCATCCATATTTTCATGATCAGATATTGCACACAAATGAACACCCCTTCAATAATGTATTACCTTGATAAAATGAGGCTCATTTATTATCCTCCCTAATAGGTAGAACCATCATGGGGATTGTGACCATGTATTCCCTTGATACTGAGGTTCCTTATCATAAGGACACTAGAGAAGTCTCTCTTAGCTTAGCATGCCCATCCTGGATCCTAATTATAATTAATGATTAATGAGTTTTTTGGTTTCCTTATTAGGTATAATCACCAATCATGTTTCCATTGAATATTTCATCACACTAGATCATAAAATTAGATTGTAGAGAGAACTAGATTTGGGAAACATACGGGTAAGCCCCACACACATCCTTCCTTCTCCCCTAGAAAGGATTGTGTCTCCCTAATTGGTGTGAGAACCAAAAAATCATACCCTCAATAAGGATTTCATCCTAATGTTCATTAGTGAGATACATATAATCCACCTATGCATAATCCCCAAATCATCTTCATGTGGAATTATATTCCCTGAAATATTTCTTATAGGGCCATGTTCACTTTAATCCATAATCCTTAAAAAGAATATATTCCAATAAAAGTTCATATCAAGGGAATCCCATGTTCATTCAATACACACTCATCTGATGTCTCCCATTTCATGATATGAACATCGTAGTCACATGACTTAAAACTACATGGAAACGACCTTACTTCATGATATTAAACTATATGATATGGTCCTATCACATAACCCTAATCCATGTCATCTGAATTATATGGGATTTTATTCATGTTAAACATGGTATGAAAGATGCCTCTATGAGGTTCAAACCTAACATAATAATCACCTACATACTTAATCAGTAGGATATATTACCCATGAGACTGAACATCCTTCATGGGTCCATATTCCCTGTGAAACAAATCAATACTCACTGGGCTATATACCCTTTTAGGTTAACCATAAAGGGACGATCATGAGTAAGTCCCACACAAACTATTTCTAGGAATATTTCACCTATAATTATATCATTAATTACATTAAATTTCTTCGAAACCTTCGTGTATGCATGACCATAAAAGGTAACACTATGGTCCTTGTCATATGACCTTAAAAGGTATGGCATATTTAATTGAATTTCATAAAATTATATGGGTTCTGCTTACATTAATATGATATATGGGACTTCCTTATTAGGGACCTGATTCCAATACCACAACATCTAACACCTCCCTAGAAGAAGATAAATTCTTTAGCACCCATTTATGTAGCTTTAAATCATAACATCACTAATTAATATGGAGAAGATGTAGAACCTCTAATATATGAATATGGGAACATCAATAAAGAACCTTAGACACATTTACATACTCGCATAAAAATGTAGTGTTGAATGAGTCACTTGAATGGGGGTAACCAATGTCACACTACAATTTGGGGAGGATTCAAGAATATTAAATAAATATATAAGAGATTTTCAAAGTAGAAAATAATTCCCCCTCAAAATGTGAGGACTGTCCCAACCTCACATCCTATCGACTAATGTGAATTATCAAGCACCACCATTAAATTCCAAGTAAATTTATACCATTATAAAGTAGTCTCACAATGAATCAAAATCACATGATGATTTTGAATTAAAGTATCTATCATAAACATTCATTCTAGGATTCAAAATCATTATATTAAAGATAGATCTAAATAAATGATGTGTGTTTTTGTATTATTTTGTTGATATGATAAGAGAAGTTTTTTTGGAAAAATATTGGTTATAAATAATATGATATATTATGCATGGTTTATGGTACATTAGATTATATAACATAATTGAGATAAAAGATAAGGATAAAATAATGTTTATCTAGGATAGAAGTGTTTAGTTTTTTTTGTTAAAATATGAGGGCTCTTAAGCCACAATCATAGCCATATTTTAAATAATAAATTCTTCTTTTCATTTTAATGCTCTAAATACATAGAATACCATATATGAGATATAATAGATTAATTGTTAAATATTCATACTCAAAGGGAAAAGAGTTATTTCCTAACTCAAAGGGGTTCATGTATCATAGCATGATATTTTAAAAAGAATAGTGTCTAATAAACTAGTGAGTATATTTTTGGAGTTTGAGAAGTTCATTGATAATAAATAAATGCTTATTATAGTAAAATACATAGTTAATTTCACTTTAATATTCAATACATTTTAGGCTATGTCGGTAAAATATTAGTGAAATTAGTTACATTAGTTACAAAAAGTTATAATAGAAAAAAGTATGATGGAATAGTTTCTAAGGATGTCGATGATGATGTATATAGAAAATTTTTATAAAGACAAGAAAATGTATTGAAATAATAACATTTGATGTTGTGAAGTTAAGGAGTTTGAATATTATGTTCAAATAGTTAGACATTTGGAATATAATTCTTAAGTCTATCCATTATTCAAACTATATTTCTTCATAGATTTTAGTTACTAGATAGTATAATAGTAGGGTTTTATCAAATGGTCAAATAGAGATGTGACATAAATTAAATAGAGATGTAATGAGTTTAAAAAACCCTAAATGTGTAGAAAATATAAGGCTAATATAGTATTCAATCATATATTATATGATAAGAGATGTGTTTATGTATAGTTTTTTTAAGTATTTTCAAAAGGGTTTGAGAAAATAAAATATATCATGTATATTAAAGTATATCTCCACTTTTTAATTCTTTAAGGTTGGCTACATGTACTCATGAAGTGAAGTGATAATTGACCTCTCAAAGTATGACTTTGAGTTATCCCTAATCGATTTTATTCATAGAGTTATGTTGTGACTATATTTTAAGGTTAATATAAGTATGATTCTTGTATTAGGATACAAAATATAATCATGAGCCACAAAATTATTTTTGTGTGTTGGATGACCCATTAAGTAAACTATATTTAGTGTTATACACTATGTCTTTGGTATACTAGGGGTACGTTTTTTATTGAATCCCCACTAATTGAGGTTGGAGAGATACCTAAAAAAATAAAACATTTATACTTTTATACATTTCATATATAATCCTTGAGGACAAATGGTTTATAAATATTGATTAACACTTAATCAATGTAGTGGAAAGAATAATAAACCTAAATTTCATAAATCAACCATGTATGAAACTAAAATCATGCATCTATAAAATAAAAAACATGTTGTGTACCTTTCATTGATGAGATTTCACTACTGTATTCATCCCATATTCTTGTTGAAGATCCATTATAGGTATTTGAATGAATCTTTCTTCCATGGTGTATTTATAGGCCAAAATAAGTTAGCCATCACATGGGAAAGACTCTCCTTATCACCATGGTATTCTAGTGCCTTATAAAGTAATGTAGGAAGAAGAAGAGATAACTTGGATATTGGAGTATTGAAAATGGATTGAGATGGTTAAAATGATCATTTTCTCTAAATTATTGCCTATTAATATTGAACATTAGGATATTCCCATGTCATTGCAACATTTACTCATGAATTACAAAATACATGAGTAAATCTTTAGTCATGCATGCATTCATCACATGAATGAATTGTTTAATATTACCATTTTTTCAAGTTCTGAAACACTAGATAGTAATTATAAAAAAAATTAAGGATAAAATGTAAGTGAATATTTTAATGTTCTAATACCTCTAGGAAATATAATATAAAAATGGAAATGTCAAATGATATCACTATATCATTTTATATGATTTTCTCAAAAAATAAAATACTAAATATCATGGTTTCCATATGATGTACCATATGACATATCAATATCATAAAATATGATATTTCCATATACATATCATATATATTTATGTCTTTTTGTCATAACTCCATAATTCTCCCACTTTTTCTAAATCTTTATTGACTTTGTGCCATTTCACCTCAAATTGTATCATATATAATAACATGTGCTACCATACCCAAAAATCACTTTGGATATATTTAAAACACTTTTGTAAAGATATAATAAAATCCAATGTGTATCACATCATATTTAATACAATTTTAATAACCATACAAAACATTTGTTGGGTAAACACAAAAACACTTTTAGAGCTTCCCTCTAAGTAAAACACAGTCCCAATTCAATAAAAAAAGTGTGACCCCATGGGTATTTGTATAATTTATAAAAAATATGAATAACAAAATTCATAAATGTAATAAAATAGTGGCCTCTAGGAAATAATTGTTTCTACTCAATCTATAAAGGTATATGAAATTATCTCCATCAAACACATGTATCTTTATACCTCTGGACACTAGTTGCATAGTATAAAAGAATTCATAATTATATAATCCTTTTTTCTAAGACATATAGTGACTATGGGACATGGAGAATTTCAATACAATATATTCTCCTTATATATTCACAATTGTCTGAGTATAGACAGACCATTTTGATGATTACATCACATTTCACCCACCTTTATGGATGAGACATCACATGGACCTCACCTGATAAATAAGGATATCATATGTCTTATCTAGGAATGGTCATATACTTCCACATTTTATCTTAATCTAAGGAATAGATGTCATACTCATCATATAAGAGCACAAAAATCATTTTAGTTGAGCTCCAAATAATGATATGATCAGAAACATACCAAACCACCCCTGATTTTCTAAGCTTCATGGCTTGCATAATAATAGTGTTAAAGTATATATGTTCTCATATTTATATCTTTGCAACTTAGGTATGAGGATTCAAATGTGAACCATTAAACCCTAGTATACCAAATACATATTGTATGATACTCTATATGGTATAATTGATGGGTTATCAAACTCAAAAATCTTGTTTTATGACTTCTGATCATATTATATTCGCTGATACAAGAATCCCACTCACAATAAACATAAAATTTCATCACAACCTATATTACTTCATATTGAAAATCAGTTAGAGATAAATCAAAATAATACATTGGGAGTTCAATTATCATTTCAATTCATGATATATATATATATATATCCAACATGAATTAATGATAAACTATATATTTCATTTTATATACAAAGATACATTTTTTATTATTAAAATCCTTTAAGAATATTAAAAACCAATAATTAAGTGTCGATCTAACATATCACATATGTTATAATATCATATTATACTTATTTTAAAAAAAAATAGGGTTTTGTTAAACTATTACATCTCTATTTAATTATTATTATATCTCTATGTGACCACATGATAAAATTCTCCCACTAAACTCTTAAATAAGTAACATCTATGAATAATGTCAGTTTAAATAATATAGGGACCTAAGAATCATATTCCCTTTGCTAAATTTCAGGAAAATTGTATGAATTTTTTTATTCTACAATAGTAAATGTTACGATGTTAATAAATTTTATTTTCTACAAATAAATATTCTAAGTATATCATCAACATCATTTTTATAAAACTTTTCATAAAAATTTTCCTTTATATCCTTTTAGAAACTAAGGTAACTTTTTACATAAATCATTACCTACAAATATTAATATATTTTAGGATAAAGTGACTTATTTAACATTTTATTTAATAACATTGAGCATATCTAAGCCCCAACATGATCTCAATAGCCTTTTATATTCTATATACTTTTATAGCATCATGATACGATACAAAACTCCTTTATGTTAGGAAATAACTCTTATTACCACTTAATGAGATAATCTAACAAATAAATTATATATCTATATCATATATGGTATTCTATTTGTTCATTCTTTAAAATATTCCCCTGATTATGGTGGGATCAAATACCGCATATTTTAAAAAAACATCCAGATAAACTCTTTTATCCTTATATTCTTCCCAAACATGTTATAGAATTTGAATAATAACAAACCATGTGTATAGTAGAAACCATATCATGTTATTCATAACAATTATTTAATAATAAACAGATACCCTTGTCATATAATAGAAATAAGATGAACATATACAAATTTTACTTAGATGCGTCTAAGCTTGATATTTTTTTTTCATTCAATTCTTTGATTAACTGATCCTCTACTTCATCAATCAAATAAAAACTAAAAGCTTCATCAATTATATCCTCAATTTTGAAATCCTTTATTCTTATAACTTTTGTAAAGTATAGATTTGATATCATATACCCTCTGAAATCAATGAATTAATTTCTATAACATAGGTACCTAACAAAGAAAATACATGGATTTTCTCAGAACCCATTAAGTATCCAAAACAATTCCATCATATGGAAATAATTTCATTCTTACCTAGAACAACCTTTAGATTTTAATAAAATTGATTTTCTATTTAAATAAATATTATTGAACTTTCCAAATAACATTTCTTCTTCTGATATGAACATGTTCCCACTTTTAATATCAATATACCACCAAAACCCAAAACATATCATGTCTATTTCATTTATCTTCAACACTTTGAGAATATCAAATAAATTATTATTGAACACATTATCATTATCTAATCATTTCCAATAATGATTAAAAAATTAATTCTATAACCAGAACAATACATTGGGTCCATCTTAAGTCTCACCAAGTTGTTAACATACTCAATCACATTGAGTATATGTGTAGAGACTAAAGATTATTTGGTAATTACTTCAAAAAAATAAGTGAATCAGTCTTTCATTCTCATAAAAATATTGAAACACTTGTTAAACAACTTAAATAGTTGGTTACATAGAAAGTAATTCCTCTAAGAAATAGAATTTTTTAACTTACTTAAGAACTTTTCATAAGTTTCTATATTATTCTAAGATATTTCTTATATTAAGACCGCCTTTTGTAGGGTTGATCTCAAGATAAAGTTTGATGATAATGATAACATTTATCTACAACATAAGCTTTCATCATATGAGTATCATGTTTTACTTTCATTCAATAAGGTCATTTATTAAATGTCCTCCAACTAAAATGATGAATCCTTTTAAAATCCATCATATCTTTTAGTGGGCCAAGGTATATATTTCACAAATCAATGACTATGTTTTTCTATTCCATTCACTAGTTAATTATTTAGGTATAGAATAATCCCAATCATGACATATATGACTCTTTGATGGTTGAGTGAATAACTCTTTTCCCAATCCATCATATGGATAAACTCAACACCATTCATCTAGTATCCTAACACTTAGAGTTTCCAAGAAAATTATGACCAAAAGCACACATCAGGATTTGGTTACCAAACTCGTAGGGTTATCCATTTTCACTATGCCTTGAATAAAATAATCTATGGGAACCCTACTTTGGAAGAACCTTACCAATTGAATGATCAAGGTCTTGACATGTGTTTACTTGGAAGGAATCTCAAACATAGTATTTTTAAAGTTGTTTTAATCTCACCATCTTATCTCATGTATTTACATTACATGTATGAATTATTTTAATGATTTAATTTGGAATCATATTCCTTCTATAAAACCAACATGTTAAAACCATGTTGATGCTTATCCCTTTACATAACTCATAACTTGTATTAGAGGGTCAAATTTAAATCTCACTATATGTACATATATATCCAAAAGAATCCCATAAATAAGTTACATCAAACCCTTTCATGTAATTTCTTAGAATCCAATGAAACCAACAATACCTATAAGAGGTGTGACATATAGCCAACCCCACATTTCTAGACAAGGCATAAGCCTCTATATAAGTTAGTAGTCTAACCCAAAATCTCTCTACCCATGGATACTTTACTCAATAGAGACCTAAATTCTATCATAATTCTAACACCAAATATGTATAAATCATAATCAACTACTTAATTTGGTCTCATAACCCAATGTAATACATAGTCAAAGTAGATGAATATTAAATTAATTATCATACCTAGCATATAACTCCTTATATGCAATTATGAAAATTTTAAAATGTAGTTTAACAATTTAAATTAAAGTATACCTCAGAGTTCATAATATGAAAATTATATTTATGAATAGTAAATAAGCTAATAAATTAAATAAATTAACAATTCATAAATTTATATATGAGATAAACTATTTATCAACAATTCCTAAATGTGATAATTATAACCATTTTATAATTTATATAATTCCCTATGGTCATGCTGTAAAAAAGTAAATATAAACACATTATATTCAATTCACATAAAAACTCCTTCATATTCTTCTTTATATGACATTGTTCTTAGATATATGATATTAGATGAAATATAACATTTTAAATTTCAACTCTATTATATAAAAATTTTAAATAATTTAAATATCACATATTAAATATTATTTAATACTTGATCATATCAATTATCAAAACCTATTTGGATATAAATTAGTTCCACAAGTAAGACCTTTGATTTGAGTAATTCAAATTACATAATTATGAACAATTAATTGTTTTAAATATAAATTTGTATATTTTTACCTAATTTTGTAATTTATGAACTATATAAATTACACTTATAATTTCAAATATAAAAACTTTATATCTAAACTATAAGTCATGCCCTATAATTTGAAAATGTATTTTAATATAAACAATTAATATTATAGAATTTTTATTTAATAAATGTTTTATAAACTTTTAACAATTAATTATATAATATTTATAATTAATTATTTTATAAATTTTATAAATTCAATAAATACCCCAAAACAAATTTTTCTATAATTTATCATCATTTTATAAATAATAAAATTCAATTCATAAAAACCAAAATTTTATAGTTTTAAGCCTATATCTTACTAAAGATATAACATGAACTGTTGGTTATGATTGATTAGACGTGACCTACTAAAACACTCCTAGTGATATAAATCATATTTTTTAATTGATAAAGAAGGTTGTTATAAGGTGGGGTGATTTGCATAAGATAAATCACGTGGGATACAATATCCACCTGTGTGATGTAACCCAGCCACGCAATGACCTGCATATGGGTAATCGGTGATTATTATAGGACCGACATAGTAGTAACCCTTAGACATTGTCATAGATTAATATATACGGCGATGTCACTTTACCGATACAATGCTCTAATTTATGCTACGCAGCTCAATACTGTAACATTTTATGATTTCCCTATATCATATGTTATGGAAAATAAAAACTAATGGATTTAATTGAATCATTTTATAGGATATCTTATATCATATGATAGGATCCAATCATAGCTTATGATATACAATATTACAAGAAATACTACCAAAAAAATTATCATTCATATAACCACATATCAGTTTATAAATTTGTAATATTTCTCAATCCTATGCTAGCTACAAGAGTGTAGATAATGGAAGTCTGAGATTGTCCCATAGTGAAGCAGAAAATGTGTGCCTTTAGACCTTGTTAGTTTAAATTCTAACTGGATTTCTGATTGTTAGATTAAGTTAATTTTTTAGATACATTTTTTTAAAAAAAATTAATAAAAGGATTAAGATCAATTTCCAAGGAATTCAGAAATGAAATTTTCTCTCCTCACATCCATGGATTAGTTAAATCACTTGGCCATAACGTCATTCAAATATCATCAACATTTTATGTTAAAAATTAGTTAATTTTATATATATTAATGAAAATATCTTGGTTTGGATAAATTCAATAACCTAGATAAGTATGATCCACCCTTTAAGTGGAAGATGGATGCGATTTATTAATCATGACTTGCCTCACTCAACTAACTTGGAGATATTCCTTTGACATTCCTCATGGAAATACTCTTGTAATGGAATATAATTTAGATAAAAAAATCCTCTTACTAATCAAGAAAACTTTCCATGTTTGAGATTAATGATTCATTACATGCACATCCTTCTACTCTTGATCTCTCACCCCTTAAGAGATTAGTTGCAGATGATAGTGGGAAACACCATCATATGAATAAAAAGCATCTTAAGGAATGAATCCATGTAACCTGAAAAAAAATAAAGTGCAAGAACAACAGAAGAAGTAAAAAAACTTGAATTATGAAAAACCATGAAGCTAAACACTAGAGTTGCATGGAATTAACAAAAACAATAAAAGAGATAAAATGGGTGAAATGTATCTAATGTAAAAGGAAACCTCCCCATCTATTTTCAAAATTTTTTATTTATACTAGAACTTCAATCACAATGTGAACGTAGGTTTCATATAACAAAGCATTAGGATCGATTTCATTTAATTTTTCCTTAAAAAATTCACAGCATGAATAATGGATTCACAACATGGAAAATAGTTTTAATTAAAACTTGAATCTCCAATGAAGATTTCCACATTAAGTTTCATGATGCAAAGAACCTATTTATGGTGGGACTAATCAATACACAGCTCCTCGGATAGTTTCAACCCAATCATTGCATGAATCATCTAATTATGGCATGATGAAGATGTTCTTCTATCACTACCATAGATTCGGGTAAGGGATGCACCCAATTTTATCAGTGTTAAGAAGAGAGCAATGATAAAAGGGGGATCTTTATTAGTGCCAGCTAAAAACACTAATAAATCTGCCATTTATCAGTGATATTTTTAGCTTTGAGAAAAGTTTTTAATAAAAAATATTATTAATTTATATAAAATTATTATATTTATATTCAAAAATAATGTTTATTTTCATGCATTAAATAAAAAATGCATGTTTATAATTAAAATATATATTTTAATAATTAAAATATATATATAATAAATTTAATTCAATAATAATTATATTTATTATATTTATTATATTTATTATATTTATTATATTTATTATATTTATATGTTTATAGGTTTATAAATATATATAAGTACTTTATATATATATATTATAAATATGTATATTTATAATTATATTTATTATATTTATTATATTTATATGTTTATAAAATAAATATATATTTATATTGAAATAAATATATGTTTCTAATGAATTGGTCAGTTAATGCATGAATATAATTGATGTTCATATATATGCTATGCATTCATCATGAATGTTCATTTATACATTGCACCCTCATTACTATTCATATTGGCCATATATATGATGAGGGTTTTTTATGATTTATAATTTATTCAGTGTATATGATTCATGTTCCCATGAAGCTATTATGTTCTCATAAATACCTAAAATTACGATAAATATATTTAAATAATAAATTTATTTATTATATTTATAATTATAAATATTTAGTTATATATAAATACTTTTTGGAATATATTTATATATATAACTATATATATATATTTAAATGATTGTAAAAATATAATATTTTTTAATTAAATGATAAATATATATATTTATTATATTTATAATTATATATGAATACCTTTTAAATATATTAATTTATAATTATAATTATAAATATATATATATATATTTAAATAAATATATGTCTTTAATGAATATATATATATACACATATATACACACACACACACATATATATATATATATATATTTATACATATATACAAATATTTATGTTTATAATTATAAATAATAAATATATATGTAAATAATTATAAAATTATAATAAATATATTTATTATATTTATGATTATTATTATAAATAAATATTTATTTATTTATAGTCGTGAATGTAAATACATACATACATGCATACATACATACATACATACATACATACATAAATACATACATATATATATATATATATTTAAATACTTATGAAAATAAAATGAATATATTAATTATATATATATATATATTATAATTTCATAATTATTTAAATAAATATATATTTATATTGAAATAATGGTAAGATTTTAATTAATATATTTATTTTAGTTTCATTATTATATATATATATATATTTATATTTATTTATTTATTTATTTATTTATGACTATAAATAAATATATATATATTTATTTATTTATTTATACATATATTTATAATTATAATTATAAATATTATAAATATATTTATTATAAATATATTTATTATAAATATATTTATTATAATTTTATAATTATTTTAATATAAATATATATTTATTTAAATAATAATTAAATTATAAGAAAATATTTATTTAATATATTTATTTTAATTTTATCAAAATATAAATATATATATCGATTTATTCATTTATATTTATGACTATATATAATCAATATATTTATTATAATTTTGTAATTATTTAAATATAAATATATATTTATTTAAATAATTATGAAATACTTATGAAATAAATATATATTTAGTATATATATATATTTATTACATATATATTTTAAGTATGAAGAAATGAATATTTATTATATAAAGAAATATATATTTATTTATAGTTATTATTATAAATTTATAAATTAATATTTATTATACATATAATTTTATAAATATATATAAAAATATAAGTAATTTATTATCATTATAGTTCTATCAATGCTTTTTTAAAAATGATAAAGGGTGTCTTTATCAGTGCTTTCTAATTTAGCTCTAATAAAACATTCCTTTATTAGTGCTTTTTAGCTAGCGCTGATAAATGCTTCCTTCGGTTTTATAAAAAAACTCTATCAGTCTCCTCCTTCCTTCGCATGCCTCAAGCTCTCACGGAAGCCATACTTTGTCACCGCGAATCCTCCTCCTCCTCGCTGCTAGTGCTCCTCCTCCTCCTCACCACCGCCGTGAATCCTCCTCCTCCTCCATTGTCGCCTCCTCCTCCTCCTCCTCCTCCTATGTTGTTGCCACTGATTGCTCGTCCTACTCGCTGTTGCAATTCCATTGTCCACCACCGCCATGAAACCTTGCTCCACTGTCGCACGATCCCTCCTCCGCCCTGCCTCTACGAGGCTCTCCTCCATGGTCGTGCAAAGCTTGGGTATTTTTTATAATCTCCCAATGTTTCATGTTCCCTTAGTGAAAACCCATGGAATTTAGAGGAATTTTTCATGAATGAACTTGTTTCATCCCCTTATCAATCATATCAAAGGTTTTCAGATAATAAAATATTTATGTGTTAACTGTTGAATTATAACTTTTGTTACAAGTGTAGTTTAATTGAAATGTTGATGAGTAGGTGAAATAAAAATGGTAAGATATAGATTATATGTTTTTAGAAGGATGTCTAAAGTTAAAATGTTTTCATGAATTATTATGAAATCACTAGTGTATATTTTCTCAATTATATTTTCTGGTTTAATTTGGGACCCCATGTCCAAGGGTATAAGGCACTGGGTTTCCTGGCGTAAGATGGTGAGGCCCATCAATGAAGGTGGTATCAACAACCAGAATCTTAGTGATGCCCTCACCTGCATGCATGTGAATATGGACTAGGAAGTGCTGGAGAAGCAGACGTTATGGTAAGTGACCATGCATGCATGATACGTTGGGAATGGGTTTGTCATAGATGAGCATCCTTCCCCCTTTTTGTGTGAGATCAGTCCTCTGGTGAACTTTCTCATACCTCATGCCCGTTGGATCATCGGAATAGGGGACACCTCTTTATGGCATGATAACTGGTGTGGGGAGGTTATTGGTTACCCGGGTTGCCCTTTCACTAGCATTTTATTTAAGGAGGCTAGCACACATTCGCCTTTCATCAATGCTATTCTTGACATGAATCAAAATGATTTTTTCCTCCTCATCGAGCTGACTACGGCATCTGACTGTTGTGTGTTCACCCCGTCTTCTTTTGACTTCTTCACATCCAAAGATTATCTTCGTTTGTCTGTCATGCAGGTAGTCATGGACATCTGGAGTGAGGTTCTATGGGATAGGGACATCCCCCACAAAGTTCAACTTCCTCACCTGTGGAATCCGTCAGAGAGAAATTTCTACATATGATAATATCAGGCGGTGAGGTGTAAGAATGGCCTCCAAATGTGCTTGTTGTAAGTGAAACAAGGAGGAAACCTTAGATCATTTGTTCTTCGAGAGTGATTGGGTGAAATAGGTTTGGAATTTTTTTGGTGATTTTACTGACCTTTCTATTCCAACCATGGTAGACCAATCCTTCCATGTTTTTTGGTTCTATGGCTCAGGCACTGAGGGACCAGAGAGAAGAGTGCACTCTCTGGTGTTGTATATTGGGTGCTCATGCTTGTGGCAGGTAAGGAATGGGTATCTTTATGATGGGGTGGCCTTATCTGAATGCATGATACTTATTCAAAATAAAAGATTGCTCATTGATATGGTTCAGGTTCTCATCACCTTGAGAGAGTCTTCTACCCTTTAGCGGCTTCTTCCTACCTTGCAGAATCCCCCTCCTATCACCAGCTCTTCTATTGTTAAATGATTTTGATGGAACCCTCCCCTTCGCAGTGTTAAACTCAACACTGACGGTTCTTGTGTTGTGGCCATCATGCGTGGTAGGGGTCTTGTTCGAGATATCAATAGCTAATTCATCCTAGCCTTTTCAACCCGACTGGGTCACAACACCTCACACCTCACAGAGGTGAAGACTATACTGGCTGGTATCCATGTGTGCAGGAAAAGGAGATTAGATCCTGTGGATGTGTAAAATGATTCCATTCTTGTTTCTAATGCTCTTCAGGGCCTCGACATTATTCCTTGGTATATTGAGTATGTCATTCGAAAGTGTCGTAGTATCCTTGGAATCAACACCAAAGTGTCCCATACCTAGAGGGAGGGAAATAAAGATACGGATTATCTATCCTTTATTGATAGTTCTAGATTAGAGGACCTTATTTTTTACAACCCTCAAAGTCTGAAACCTATGGGGATCAATATTCTTAGAGGGGATACCCTTAGCCTCTACTATTTTATACCTCTGTATCATGTTTCCCTCAGCCTACTTTTTTGGCCCTTATTTATTCCAACTATTCTATTTGAATAAAAATTTGCCTGATGATGATGGGTGGGTTCATTATTGTGGATTTAAGATTTTATATCATTAAGCTTTGCTTTATATTACATTAAATTAACACCCACTTCACAAGATGACTTTGATAAGAATTCCCATGTGTTAAGGCTTTAATCTAAGCCATAACATTACTAAGGGTATAGTCATAATCAGTACTTGTTTATGGTAGTGTATTTATGGTTCCAATAATCCATGTAACCCACTATTTAAACAAAACATGTCCTTAATCCATGACATTTTAGGTCCAACATAAACAATGTTAACCTAAAGAAAACTCAATGAGAAAAAGCCCCCAATCACTTAATATCCCCAAATTATAACTCACCCCAATGGTAGATTTACTCATCCATTTATATGGTTGTAACTCTGATTTAATAATTTTATGTTCATTAATTATAAATATAATGAAAATATTGGGATAAGAAAAGAGTTGTGCGCTGAACACACACACGATCTGTTAATAAAGTTAAATACGGACTTTGGATTAAATTAGAAAATAATAGAGTAAAGGGTTTATTTTGACTGATTTAAAAAAATTTAAGACCGTTAATATTATGAATCATAAGGTAGATATAGCATCCCGCCTCTTTATCACATAAACTTTCATTACATTTTACAAAACCGAGGATCTTTAAGGTTTAGTGTCTTGGAAACCAGGAACTTTAAACATGAAAACATAAAACATTCTTCTAAAACACTTGAAAGGATTCTCCTCATGTTCATCCTAGGTTCATTACTGCATCACATAACCTGGGAGCATACATCAAAAGAAAGGGTGAGCAAAAAGCCCAGAAAGGAAAACAAGAGAAACATTTTACATGTGAACTTGAGATACATCAATAAGGTCATGAAAAAGAACTTTAAGGCATGAGAATAAAATAAGGAGGCATATCATAATAAAAACAACATTTTTCATAACTTGAAAATGTGGCTACATCATTTAACATAGACAATCATGAACATATCACCAAGGTCCATCCCCAAGGTGTCATTTGAAAATTACCAAGGTAATTCACCAAGGTATCGTGAAAATTGTAATCTCTAGTGGTTACATCATTACCCAATGCATTGGAGCGCTATCAGGGCGCACCCTTAAATTTCCCTTTATTATCATGTGATCCACATATATCTTCATCAAACATTTCATAAATAACCCATATAGCATAAAATAAATGGGTTTCATTTCATAATCATAACGTTTTAAAAACTGCTTTAAAGACATGATCTTTACATCACATTAAAACCCACAGAAAAGGAAGGTGGGTCTCATGTATGTAAATCCCAGAATTTAAAATAGAACATTTTGGTATATATGTGAATACCCCTTTAGAAGAAAGAGCTTTGAGTATTCACTTAATAATATAAAAGAACTTTAGAAAAAGAGAGAGACATTTTGAGACGGAAATTCTGCAGCATAACGGCTATGTTACGAGGTTTTAGAAGACATTAAAAGAGAGGTAAAATGGGTCAAACATTCATAAATGACCCATAAAATAGTATATGGACAGAATAAGAAGGATAAATGATCATGGTAATGAAATTTTAAGGACATACCATTTGAAATGAAAAACATGGAAGGAAGACAAAAATTAGATTTCTCTTATGAAAGTTCAGCAGCCTAACGACGTTACTTAAACTTCACAAAAAATGATTTGAAAAGATCAAATTGGGTCTCTCATCATGTGAAAATAAGAGTTAATTATGATAGATATAGAGACAATGCCTCAACATAACAAAAAGGAACTAGAAAGAATTGACATGAAGGTAGAACTTCAAAACGAGAAGGGTGAAGAACCACTTAAAAATTCGGCAGCCTAATGACGCCACTTAAAACTTCAAAATACTGAATTGAAGCGATAAAATGGGGTCTCTCATCATATGATCATAAAATATCAGTATGATAAATTTAGAGATCATACCCCAACATAATAAAAAGGAACTTGAAATACTTTACATGAAAATAGATCTTGAAAAATGAGAAGGGAGAAAGAATCCGTTACAAAAATTTCGGCAGCCTAACGGCGCCACTAAAAACTTCATAAAACAAAATAATGAGAGCAAGAGGGGATCTCTCATTATATGAACATAAAAAGGGTAGTATGAGGAGTATAAAAGAACATCCTCCAACATAAGAACATGGAGCATAAAATGAATGACATAAAAGAGATTACTTGAAATGAATGAGAGAGGTCGGATCTCTTACCTTAAAACATAACACTTAAAACTCAATGGTTGGGACCTTGAGGGCTTGGGGGCACCATGGGAGGACTCCTTGGGAGGTAATGAGACCATAACTTCGTTGGGGGAGAGTGGGGAGTCGAATGGATGAGAGGATGGCTTGGTATTTATAGGGAAAGTGAGGGGACAAGGCATTAATGGCAAAGGGACACCTCATTAGTGGTTTTGGCAAAACCATGGGCTTGCCCACGGTATTTGCCCATGGTATTGGCCACTTGGGACACCTCATACCTTATCTCACTATTCATAATTCGAACATATTGATTACAAACTTAATACATCATTTAATGATGTCATTAAACACTCGTAACTTAAAAACTGTATTTTCACTATTCATCAAAAATTCAACTTTCTCTGAATAATCCCAAAATTTAACCTTAACCAAATATCAACGCTCTGATTAAAAATATGAACTCCATTTTATAAAAATAATTTTCTAAATATTTTAAATTTAATTTTTAAATAAAAACACTATTCACCGAAAATTCATTTTTTTCAGAAAAAACCCCAAAAATTACCGTAGCATAATATCGGTGCTCTGAGTTCAAAAATGAAATCCGTTTTATAAAAATAATTATCTAAATATTTTTAATTAAATTTTTAAATAAAAAACACTATTTACCCGAAAAAACTAATACTTGAATAATAATTTATGAAACCGTTATTTAACCATTTTATTGAATCACATTACTTTATCAAGGTGCCTAGATTATATTAATACTTTCTTTAAGTGAGATTACTAATCCATTAGGACACATTACTAATCCTAATCATAAAATCACTATTCATAATTTACTATTCATCAAAAATTAAGTTGATCTTATTAGACTCTAAATTTCATACTGAACATAATTGTAGAAGACCATTTTTCAAAAATCATTACACATTTTTAATTATTTAAGGTTTACACAACCATTTTAAAATATCCCTTTTCTATAATTCATCAAAAATATGCATACTATATTTATCCGGTCATTTGAAAATTCATAATTTAACACCCGAGACTTTTATGTTATATAAATCATCAAAGGAATCTTTTTCTACACAACACTTGCTTGGCTTTCTTTACACGCAATCGCGACCTTCCTCGATAGCTTGCGTCGTACGCAATACCGAGTTTCACTAAACAACAATATGCTATTAAAACTAGCCGTTATGAATAGTAATAACCACTTTTTAAAATTTTATTTTTCAAAATGGACTTCATTTTTGGACTCAGAATATCGAAATTAGCCTAGGGTGAAATTTTGGTATTTTTCTGAAAACTTTCAATTTTTGTTGAATAGTGAAACCACTAAGTGGGAGGTTAAAAACTGAATTTTGCATAAAACATAATTTTACCGCTTCTGTGAATGGAATTTTGAAAAATCCGATAGACACGGTTGATATCAGTAAGTAAAATGTGGTTCAATGAGATAAAAATAATTTTTGGTGAATAGTAACTTTTTACTTTTTTTTACCGCGGTTAATAGTAAATAGGGTAACTAAGGGTAAATATGATATTGATATTACCCTAACACATGTCCTAATTCTATTTTACAAGTGTAATTCGACCAAAAACAAACTTAGGAATAAAATATGACCATTTAGGCCCACTTGGATTAGATTAGGACATTTATTATTAATTTATTTAAAGAAGAGTTAAAATAGTTAAAATCAAAGTTTAATAAGTAAATCATTTTTAATATGGGGTTATACATAAGATAAATTCGACTATAAATATTCATTAGAAAGCTAAAAAGATTTCCTACATAATGGTAGTTTATTTTTAATTTTTAGACATTATATAATTTATCTTATTTATGACACAATGATGATGCAGTAATTATCTTATTAATGAAATATTGACATAATTGATGTTATAAACACAAAAATAAATGTAATTTGAGACTTTTTATGAATTCAACTAATTTTCTAGGTTACTATGATATATTATTGTTGATTTAATCAACTTGGTTCGAACATATAATTCTGTTATGACTTTCACAAAAATCATATATCAAATAGTGTCAAAATTGACACAAAATAGTTTTTAAATCAAATATTATATTATTAATTGTTATTTTATTCCTAAAAATCTAAGGTTCGGCCAAATGACTTAGATAAGGATATATATATTAATAATAAACAATTTGGGGTTCGTTTGGCATGTTATAGTAAGTGTATTAACCATATAGTGAAAGAAAACAAAAAGACACGGTAAAAGTTAAATTAATTAACTTAGAGTTAAATCTAATTGATAAGGTTAAAATAATACCCTAAACTTGTCTAAATCCTATTGGTTGATAGTATTTCGACCCATCCCCACTTTAGATTCGAAATAAGACCCTTTGGAACCATTATAAACCGATTTTGACTTTAATATAAAATAATATTTTGAGATATTCCTAAGGTGCCCCTCTCCTCCCTTATAAAAGGGCACCTCCTCCCCCTCCTCCTCACACCAATTTGAGCACTCAAGCTCGGCCAACCCCTGACATTTTCTCCTCTCCACTTCCCTAGAATAATCCTAGAGGTCCTGGTCTTCTCCAAAGACCAATATTAGTTCCTTAAGTGGAGGATTCAAAGAAGCGTTCCAAAGAAGAGGTAATATCCATTACCGATCTTTTCAATTTCTTTCTTCTTCAACTTCTTCTTCTTTAGTTGTTTCATGATAAAGTAATAACATCAGTATTACTTACATACTGATATGTTATTATAAATATGAAACAACCCTAATTCACCTTCTATCCATCCTACGGAAAAATGAAATCACCGCGCGTGCGTACGTACGGAATACCGTCTCCACGCCGTGGTGTAATCTATTTTCCACCATCACCTTACAAGGATGGGTATAATGCTGTAATGAGTAACTATATAAGATTATTATGAAGTAATATTGATACTGAAATAATATATATATACTCCAATACAATTCCACGATCATAGGAACGATATCATCACTCGTGCGTACGTACGGAATACCGTCTCCACGATGTGATGCGACTCATTCTACATGATCTTCATTTCATAATGATTATATAAATGAATTGAATGAATGAATATGGTATATACTACACTAATACCATTCTGTAAATGAATTATCTATAACCTAAAGATAAGAATAAGAATTTATTCGACAAAACATGCATAAGAACAAAAAGTTATAAAGACCCGAGTAACAAGTAACAATGAAATATTACTAACAAGAAGCTAATAATATGACCATATATGATATCATATCAATATGTATGATTCTGGAATAAGTCAATAACATTATTTAAACCATTATACAGGAGCTTCGGACACGAACAAAGAAAATCGGACCTAAGGTAAGGGAAATATCACAATCTCATTTTTATCCGAGATTGTTTATTCGTAAGTATTTACTGGGGTGTATTTTATCATCTACATCCATGTTTCATCAATATGTAATATTATTTACATCCACCTACAATTGTTTAAATCCATTTTTACCCTTCGGTGAGTTTTTAGTAATATGTATGAAAGGAATCTTTTGTCGTTTTTCGTACGAGGTACTTTTTGACTTTTCCGACAAAAGTACGAAGAATGTTTTTTAACTTATACGGCATGAATGGATTTTTAAAACATTATTTCCAACAAACTTCCTTTACAAGTTTTCAAGATTATTTTTAATCAACTTCTTTTATTTTAATGTTGTATGACAGTTATGAAAGGAAAAAATGTTTTTGAAGAAGAAAGGATATTTTCCTCAAGAATGAAGTTCAAGTGTTTTATCAAAATTATTTTCCATCTAAGATAATAAAGGGTTCTGTTTTTTATTGATTTGATCATGTTGTGATGGAATTATTTTTATGAATTCCTTTATTTTATATGAATTGATTTATGAGGTCATGATGTTTCAAGAATCCCATTTTTATTACATGGGTTATGCGATGATGTATGATTTATGATTATGTGGCACACATAAGAAAGGATTCATTGTAAGATGGGTGGGACCTATATCTCCCTCCAATGCATTGGGTAAAGATTTTATATCTCATGAGATAGACATGGTTGGAACTGAAGGTTATTTCGGTTTAGTGATACAGGACTGAAACGAGGAGTGAACTCGGTTCAGAAAGGGACTTTGTCCACTAAGATAGTCTTGGCAATGAGTCATGACTAACAAGAAATGATTTTCCATGATTATGTGTGCATGCCACAAAGTTTCAAGTATTATGTTATGATTATGGGGATCTCATTTTCACTTCTATGATTTATTCCATGTTAAGATATTATGATCTCTTTTGCAGGTTTTGATTTTCAAAAAGATATGATATGATTTTTATTTCCTTTATTTGCCCTTGCTGAGCATTTGAGCTCACCCTTTTATGTTTTCTTTTCCCCAGGTCAGGAAGATGGATATTAAGTAGAATATGCTAAAAGGGACCCTAGATATGATGAAATAAATGGGAGACACTATAGAAGATTTATGAACCAGTTGTTTATGTTTCCTAGTTTCTAAAGACACTATACCTATACGGTCCTTTGTGGTTTTGTCATATGTTGTAATAAGTGTGCTTCAATTTTGAAGTATTAACAATGTATGTAAGTGTGGGTCGTTATAGTTGGTATCAGAGGAAAGGTATAGTCAACCTTTGGAAACTAGGATGTGAAAGCCTTAGTAAGAACCCTAAGGATAAGTCTAAGCATAGAACACAATTTTAGAAATGGCCTTGAATAACCTAGGATAAGACCTTAAGCATGAAAATTTTATTCTTGAATTATGTGGTTTCCTATTATAATTAGTGTTGCTCACACTATTCTTCTTGGTTTTAGTCAATGGCTGGAACCCGAAGGAACCGTGTTAATGCGGAATGAGATGGGCAATGCAATGATTGTCCCCCTGAGCAACCAAACGATATGGGAGCTGGAATGCAAAATCTTGTAGCCATGCTCACACAACTTTCTCAAGCTATGAATCATGCAGGATTTCCAAACGAGCAAAGGAGGGAGAAACATTCGGTTGAATCCTTCATGAGGCAGCGTCCACCTTCTTTCAGCGGGTCTACTGATCCATTAGTTGCTGAACAATGGATTAGTACTACTGAAAAGATATTTTCAGTTCTTCAATGTTCTGAGCATGATAAAGTCATCCTAGCAGTGTATCGTTTTGAAGGAGATGCTGATCAATGGTGGAATCTTGTTAAGAATACGAGGCAAAGGGATGAAATTGAGTCTATGGAATGGGACGAGTTCAAGAACTTATTTTTCAATAAGTACTTCCCTCTTATTCTCCGAACAAAGATGGAGAAAGAGTTTCTTGAACTGAAGCAAAGGGATGATGAATCTGTTGGTACTTATGAAGCAAATTTTACAAGACTTGCAATGTACGCTTCTGGTATTATTATCCAACCTGAGAGTAAGATCGATCGATTCTTTAGTGGCTTAAACCCAAGTCTTCGAAGGGCGTTATCCATAAGGGACTTCAATAGCTACGAGGAAATCGTTCGATGTGCTCTCAAAGTTGAGATAGAGATTGGAGTAACCCATCAGTCACATGGGTTTGATAAGAAGAGGAAGATGGAATTCAAAGAAAAATCTAAAGAGCACACGGAAAAGAAGATGAACTTTACCTTATGCTCAAAGTGTGGAAAGAAACATGGAGGGAGTTGTCTTAAAGGTACAAGTAAATGTTTTAAATGTGGAAAAGAAGGTCATCGGGCATTTGAATGCCGTGATAATGGGAAGAAGATGTCTAATGACGCAAACAAAGGAAGGGACACACAGAATGAACCTACTACACTTCAATGTTTCAAGTGCAAGGAGATGGGGCATTATGCCAATCAATGCCCAAATCCAAGGGTTGATGATGATGGTCGACGTCAACAAAATCTTAAGGCTAAAGACAAAGGAAAGTCACATGCAATTTCTATCAGCGATGTGGAGTACGATAACGAAGTGGTAAAAGGTACACTTACCATCCACTCTAAAGTAGCAAATGTTTTATTTGATTCTGGATCCACCCACTATTTTATTTCTGAAGACTTTTCTAAGGGTATCACCGTATTACCTCAACAATTAGATGTTGAGTTAGCTGTGACAACACCTAATGGCACACCAATCGCATCAAAAGTTTATAATTCTTCTCCGATCGAAGTTTGTGGGAAAGTGCTTCCTGCAAATCTTGTGATCCTTCCTTTAGTGGAATTTGATGTGATTCTTGGCATGGATTGGATTTCTCTACATGGATCTCATATCGATTGCCAAAGAAGGGAAGTCACATTTCATATTCCAGATCAATCTACAATCGTCTATCAATGCAAGGATGAACATAACCTTCCAGTGGAAATTTATTCCATCTTATGGGTATTGATTCCACTAAATGAAGGTTATTTATCTCAAATGGTTGGTGAGAAACTCACGATTAAGAATATTCCCATTGTACGGGAGTTTGATGATGTCTTTCCGGAGGAATTGCCGGGTCTTCCACCAAATCGTGAAGTTGAGTTTTCAATAGAACTCGTACCGGGTGCTTTGCCTATTTCAAAGACACCTTATAGAATGGCCCCAATTGAGTTTCAGGAATTGAAGAAGCAACTCCAAGAGAATCTTGATAAGGGATTCATACGCCCTAGTGTGTCACCTTGGGGAGCACCTGTTCTATTTGTTAAAAAGAAAGATGGATCAATGAGACTTTGCATTGATTATCGAGAACTTAACAAGATCACTATCAAGAACAAATATCCTCTCCCACACATTGATGACTTATTTGACCAACTACGCGGAGCTCAATACTTTTCCAAGATTGATCTTCGTTCAGGGTATCATCAATTAAGGGTAAAAAGGGAGGATATACCAAAGACGTCTTTCCGTACAAGGTATGGACACTATGAATTTATAGTGATGCCATTTGGTCTTACTAATGCCCCTTCTATCTTCATGGATCTAATGAATAGAGTCTTTAGAGACTATCTTGATCAATTTGTGGTAGTCTTTATAGACGATATTCTTGTCTATTCAAAGAGCAAGGAAGAGCATGAAGATCACTTGAGAATTATATTGAAGACCCTGAGAAAGGAGAAGCTTTATGCCAAATTTACCAAGTGTGAATTTTGGCTTCAAAAAGTTTCATTTTTGGGTCACATAATCTCAAAAGAGGGGATATCTGTGGATCCAGCAAAAACAGAGGTTATCGAAAGATGGTCGAGACCAACAACAGTAACTAAGATTCGAAGTTTTCTTGGTTTGGCTGGATATTATCGACGTTTTGTAAAAGATTTTTCATGATTATCTAATCCACTCACCAAGTTGACTCGGAAAGGAGTTAAGTTTGTATGGACAGAGGAATGTGAAGAGAATTTCAAGGAATTGAAAAGAAGGTTATCCAGTGCACCTGTGCTCACACTGCCTTGTAGTGGAGAAAGGTTTGTGATCTACAGTGATGCATCCAAGAAGGGATTGGGGTGTGTTCTTATGCAAAATGATATGGTGATAGCTTATGCCTCACAACAGTTGAAAATCCATGAGCAAAATTACCCAACACATGATTTGGAGTTGGCTGCGGTAATCTTTGCATTAAAGATTTGGAGGCATTACCTTTATGGTGAAAGGTGTGATATTTATACTGATCATAAAAGTTTAAAGTATATTTTCACACAAAAGGAGTTGAATATGCGTCAAAGAAGATGGTTGGAGCTGATTAAGGATTATTACTGCTCAATCCATTACCACCCTGGGAAAGCAAACAAGGTGGCATATGCATTAAGTCGACAAGACCATGCTAGTTTATCCATGATGAGGATCACAAAAGATCCAATATTTATGGATTTACAAAGGATGGATCTTGGAATTATAATGGAAGGGGAAAAATATTATCTTTCTCAAATGAATGTTCAACCATCTATACATGTGAAGATTAAAGAGGCACAGAAAGAAGATGTCGAGTTACAAAAGAAGGTGAGAAATGTTCCTGAATTCAACCTTGATTGTGATGGGATAATAAAGTTCAGGAATCGGGTTTGTGTTCCTCCCATCCCCGAATTAAAGAAGGAGCTGCTGGATGAGGCTCATAGTTCTTCATTCTCTATTCATCCTGGAAGCACGAAGATGTATAGGGACCTGAAAGAGTACTTCTGGTGGGATGGGATGAAAAGAGATGTTGCTGAATATGTCTCTCGATGCTTGGTTTGTCAACAAGTTAAAGCTGAGAGACAGAAGTCTAAGGGGATGTTACAACCATTACCCATACCCGAATGGAAATGGGAAAACATCACTATGGACTTTGTCACAGGACTTCCTAAAACATCCAAAGGCAATAATGCTATCTGGGTCATAGTTGATCGTCTTACAAAGTCTGCACACTTCATTGCTATTAGAGAGGATTTCTCTCTAGATCAGCTTGCCAGGATATATGTAAAGGAAGTGGTAAGATTGCATGGAGTACCACTTTCTATTATATCTGATCGGGATCCGAGATTTACCTCGAAGTTCTGGTGAAGTCTTCAGCATACTCTGGATACAGAGTTGAGTTTCAGCACTGCTTATCATCCCCAGACAGACGGTCAGTCTGAGAGAACAATTCAAACCCTAGAAGATATGTTGAGAGCTTGCTCTATGGATTTCAAAGGAGGTTGGGATCAACACCTACCTTTGGTAGAATTTTCTTATAATAATAGCTTTCACTCGAGTATTCAGATGGCTCCTTATGAAGCTCTCTATGGAAAGAAATGCAGGACTCCAACTTGCTGGGATGAAGTTGGGGAAAGAAAGCTATTAGGACCTGATCTCGTTGATGAAATGGAGGAAAAGGTCAGATCTATTCAACAACACATAAGAGCAGCTCAGAGTCGATAGAAAAGTTATGTCGACAACCGAAGAAAAGACCTAGAGTTTGAAGTGGGTGATAAAGTTTTCTTACGAATATCTCCCTGGAAGAGGGTTATGAGATTTGGAAAGAATGGGAAGTTGAGCCCTAGATATATCGGTCCTTTCGAAATACTGGATCGTGTTGGGAAGGTAGCTTACCGATTGGCGCTTCCACCAAATCTCTCTCAAGTTCACGATGTGTTCCATGTATCTCTCCTGAGAAAGTACATACCAGATCCTTCACATGTACTCAGCTCAGAAGTTGTACCGCTGGAGCAAGATCTTTCTTATGAAGAGCAGCCGATAGAGATTCTGGATCGTAGCAAAAAAGTCCTACGAAACAAGACCACTCGCTTGGTGAAAGTTTTATGGAGGAACCACCAACTTGAAGAAGCTACATGGGAGCTTGAGGACATGATGAGGGAGAAGTATCCTCATCTGTTTGTTGCAAAGTGACGAATTTCGAGGGCGAAATTCTTTTTAAGGGGGGTAGAATGTAACACCCGAGACTTTTATGTTATATAAATCATCAAAGGAATCTTTTTCTACACAACACTTGCTTGGCTTGCTTTACATGCAATCGCGACCTTCCTCGATAGCTTGCGTCGTACGCAATACCGAGTTTCACTAAACAACAATATGCTATTAAAACTAGCCGTTATGAATAGTAATAACCACTTTTTAAAATTTCATTTTTCAAAATGGACTTCATTTTTGGACTCAGAATATCGAAATTAGCCTAGGGTGAAATTTTGGTATTTTTCTGAAAACTTTCAATTTTTGATGAATAGTGAAACCACTAAGTGGTAGGTTAAAAACTGAATTTTGCATAAAACTTAATTTTACCGCTTCTGTGAATGGAATTTCGAAAAATCCGACAGACACGGTTGATATCAGTAAGTAAAATGTGGTTCAATGAGATAAAAATAATTTTTTGGTGAATAGTAACTTTTTACTTTTTTTTACCGCGGTTAATAGTAAATAGGGTAACTAAGGGTAAATATGATATTGATATTACCCTAAAACATGTCCTAATTCTATTGGACAAGTGTAATTCGACCACAAACAAACTTAGGAATAAAATATGACCATTTAGGCCCACTTGGATTAGATTAGGACATTTATTATTAATTTATTTAAAGAAGGGTTAAAATAGTTAAAATCAAAGTTTAATAAGTAAATCATTTTTAATATGGGGTTATACATAAGATAAATTCGACTATAAATATTCATTAGAAAGCTAAAAATATTTCCTACATAAGGGTATTTTATTTTTAATTTTTAGACATTAAATAATTTAATTTATTTATGACACAATGATGATGCAGTAATTATCTTATTAATGAAATATTGACATAATTGATTTTATAAACACCAAAATAAATGTGATTTTAGACTTTTTATTAATTCCACTAATTTTCTAGGTTACTATGATATATTAGTGTTGATTTAATCAACTTGGTTCGAACATATAATTCTGTTATGACTTTCAAAAAAATCATATATCAAATAGTGTCAAAATTGACACAAAATAGTTTTTAAATCAAATATTATATTATTAATTGTTATTTTATTCCTAAAAATATAAGGTTCGGCCAAATGACTTAGATAAGGATATATATATTAATAATAAACAATTTGGGGTTCGTTTGGCATGTTATAGTAAGTGTATTAACCATATAGTGAAAGAAAACAAAAAGACACGGTAAAAGTTAAATTAATTAACTTAGAGTTAAATCTAATTGATAAGGTTAACATAATACCCTAAACATGTCTAAATCCTATTGGTTGATAGGATTTCGACCCATCCCCACTTTAGCTTCGAAATAAGACCCTTTGTAACCATTATAAACCGATTTTGACTTTAATATAAAATAATATTTTGAGATATTCCTAAGGTGCCCCTCTCCTCCCTTATAAAAGGGCACATCCTCCCCGTCCTCCTCACACCAATTTGAGCACTCAAGCTCGGCCAACCCCTGCCATTTTATCCTCTCCAGTTCCCTAGAATAATCCTAGAGGTCCTGGTCTTCTCCAAAGACCAATCTTAGTTCCTTAAGTGGAGGATTCAAAGAAGCGTTCCAAAGAAGAGGTAATATCCATTACCGATCTTTTCAATTTCTTTCTTCTTCAACTTCTTCTTATTTAGTTGTTTCATGATAAATTAATAACATCAGTATTACTTACATACGGATATGTTATTATAAATATGAAACAACCCTAATTCACCTTCTATCCATCCTACGGAAAAATGAAATCACCGTGCGTGCGTACGTACGGAATACCGTCTCCACGCCGTGGTGTAATCTATTTTCCACCATCACCTTACAAGGATGGGTATAATGGTGTAATGAGTAACTATATATGATTATTATGAAGTAATATTGATACTGAAATAATATATATATACTCCAATACAATTCCACGATCATAGGAACGATATCATCACTCGTGCGTACGTACGGAATACCGTCTCCACGATGTGATGCGACTCGTTCTACATGATCTTCATTTCATAATGATTATATAAATGAATTGAATGAATGAATATGGTATATACTACACTAATACCAGTCTTTAAATGAATAATATATAACCTAAAGATAAGAATAAGAATTTATTCGACAAAACACGCATAAGAACAAAAAGTTATAAAGACCCGAGTAACAAGTAACAATGAAATATTACTAACAAGAAGCTAATAATATGACCATATATGATATCATATAAATATGTATGATTCTGGAATAAGTCAATAACATTATTTAAACCATTATACAGGAGCTTCGGACATGAACAAAGCAAATCGGACCTAAGGTAAGGGAAATATCACAATCTCATTTTTATCCGAAATTGTTTATTCGTAAGTATTTACTGGGGTGTATTTTATCATCTACATCCATGTTTCATCAATATGTAATATTATTTACATCCACCTACAATTGTTTAAATCCATTTTTACCCTTCGGTGAGTTTTTAGTAATATGTATGAAAGGAATATTTTGTCGTTTTTCGTACGAGGTACTTTTTGACTTTTCCGACAAAAGTACGAAGAATGTTTTTTTAACTTATACGGCATGAATGGATTTTTAAAACATTATTTCCAAGAAACTTCCTTTACAAGTTTTCAAGTTTATTTTTAATCAACTTCTTTTATTTTAAAGTTGTATGACATGTTATGAAAGGAAAAAATGTTTTTGAATAAGAAAGGATATTTTCCTCAAGAATGGAGTTCAAGTGTTTTATCAAAATTATTTTCCATCTAAGATAATAAAGGGTTCTGTTTTTTATTGATTTGATAATGTTGTGATGGAATTATTTTTATGAATTCCTTTATTTTATATGAATTGATTTATGAGGTCATGATGTTTCAAGAATCCCATTTTTATTACATGGGATATGCGATGATGTATGATTTATGATTATGTGGCACACATAAGAAAGGATTCATTATAAGATGGGTGGGACCTATATCTCCCTCCAATGCATTGGGTAAAGATTTTATATCTCATGAGATAGACATGGCTGGAACGGAAGGTTATTTCAGTTCAGTGATACAGGACTAAAACGAGGAGTGAACTCGGTTCAGAAATGGACTTTGTCCACTAAGATAGTCTTGGCAATGAGTCATGACTAACAAGAAATGATTTTCCATGATTATGTGTGCATGCCACAAAGTTTCAAGTATTATGTTATGATTATGGGGATCTCATTTTCACTTCTATGATTTATTCCATGTTAAGATATTATGATCTCTTTTGCAGGATTTGATTTTCAAAAAGATATGATATGATTTTTATTTCCTTTATTTGCCCTTGCTGAGCATTTGAGATCACCCTTTTATGTTTTCTTTTCCCCAGGTCAGGAAGATGGATATTAAGTAGAATATGCTAAAAGGTATCCTAGATATGATGAAATAAATGGGAGACACTGTAGAAGATTTATGAACCAGTTGTTTATGTTTCCCAGTTTCTAAAGACACTATACCTATACGGTCCTTTGTGGTTTTGTCATATGTTGTAATAAGTGTGCTTCAATTTTGAAGTATTAACAATGTATGTAAAGTTTGGGTCGTTATACATAAACTTCATCATAAGAAGAAATCCCAATTTTTATTTAAAATAAAGGATTACACAAGGCAGTTACGGTCTCCTTACATAGCCCCTTATCACAGCAGCATAGGACCTAAGTGTAAGGTGTGCTAAGGTGAGAGAATTCGAGGGAGGCTCGGCCAACATCGCACGAGTAGTAATTTCTATCAGTTTTAACTTCTCGCGAAGGCGATCCCGTTCTAGCTTTATACGATAAAGTTCAGCTTGGGTTTGGTCCAGAGCAAAGCCCAGTGGTGCTACCTCCTTCCCAAGTTCTGTTAGATGGGCTTCGATTGGTTCAAGACTACTGGGTGAGGCCATCGAATCTTCTTTCTATATTAATTAACCAAGATTACTTGTATTTAGAGACAATAATCAAAACGTTTAGTTTCTAGTGGTCATATTGACCAATGGTCATATAACAGTCAAAAACCAACAGTATAATTTTAATTATACTCATGTTATCAAACGAAACATTTTTGTTGAGTATAAAAAATAAAATAACACATAAAATTAGGAAACAAGATTTAGTCAAAATTTTGGGTTGTTACAGTAGATGAGAATAATATATGAATAATAAGAAACATACATTAAAACTAAGTTTAAATGGAAAAAAACATACATGATTACAAATAAGAACACCAAAGAACATGAAATGAAGAGAGTAGGAAGAGTATATCAAGTGAAAACTTGTGTATGGAGGGTCCCCCCAATACTTTTACAAGGATTTTTTTCTCAATGTATACTCATCTCTTCTGAAATGCAAACTCCATGCAAAGAGAAGAGGGGGATTCATTTATATCACAAGGTGGTGGACTGTTTGCATTTTGAACCCGCCCATCCAATTGTCACACCAATTTGGCCATCAAGATAGCTGAATATCAAGATATTATATTATTTCAAGTTGGAGATACTTATATTTAATATCATATCTAAAAATTTGGAAGCCATTGGACTTTTGGATCCAAATATATGGCTATTTTACTAAGCAGTGTGTAGTTATCAATTTTTAGTAGAACTTTTTCGAAGGCCAAAATGTGAATGAGTTTTTGAATAGCAAGATGTCCTCAAATATGAAAAATTTATTCAAAAAAGTTGTCTTCCTATATCTTATCTTTCACACTACAAAATCTAAGCTTTAATTAATTTTTGTATTAGGATAAAAACCCATAATTGAATGTTAGTTTTAATTTTCTGAAAAAATGTTATGCTGGAATTCGTAGAACCATTTGGGCCCCTCTTTGATGGATTTGGGCCATGAAATTTGTATCCATGATTCCTTTGTACAATCAAAAACATATTCAATAGTTTCATAAAATGTGTGTTTTTGTATTGATCCCAAAAATTCTATCTTCATGGTTGTTCCAGTTCCTTGACATATTCTTTAGGCCTTCTTATGTGGGCCTTATGACCCTTTAAATGACTGAATTGTCCAAAGAATCATTCTCATGATATGTTGGAAATTAAATTAATAATCCTAAAAAACAAGATTCACACAATTTTTATTAGTAGGATGAGAGTTATTATTAAATCATTAAACTGATTTGAATCTAGATTATTTAAAATAATTCTCAAAAATTATATTTAATATTAAAACATTATTATTTCACACCAATTATGTAATTTTCATAGAAAATAAGAAAATGGAGTAAATAAAATGTTATAAATAAATTAATAATGTCAAATCCCCCACACTTAGTCTTGTGCATGTCCTTATGTGAAACAAATATAAAAACATAACAAACTCATTCTCACTCACCACAAAAACATAAAAATTTTGTTTCCTCCAATCAGGGGAGGTTTAGACCATTTCACTCATCCATATCGAATTACACTAAAAATTGTTACAGAAACAAATTTCCAAAGAAAATTAATCATTAATTATCAAATTTAGAAATGAAAAATGTGGGAACTCGAATCTTACTCCTCTCAGGATGATAAAATTTATTTATGGAGTTTCACTCATTCACCAACAAAAGGTGAAAATAATAGAGTCTAAAAGATCTAACAGCTTCCATTACCTATCCTAAAGTGCACAATAATCAAGATGTATTTTTAAGGGGTTTTTCTATGGCTGTGGTACAATAGAAGTTAATTCCCAAGAGAGAAGAGAAGAGGGGTAAAACATCAGCATGGGTAAAACAATACACAGTTTTTTTGAAATGAAACATGGAAATGGAAACACATATTTATGAGGGCATGATTGTGTGGAGAAAGAAACAAAGTAGTAATAATATTTTAAAGTTACGAGAATATGAAATATTAAAACTTCTCCAAATGACATAAGTGTTCCTTTTTCTTTTATTTTCTTTTTTTTACATTTTTTTTAAAGTTGAACTTGAAAAAGACATCACACTCATATCCCAACCCATATTTTTTTGTTATTTATTTTATTTTTTTCATTTTTTGAACACTTGTTAATAATATTTACAAAATTACATAAATAAAATTACATTCCCCAAAACATACTGAATGAAAACCTCTCCCCCACACTAAAATGGATGTGTTTCCTCAACCATATGAAAACACACTTAAAATAAAGGAAATGACACCCAAAATGAAATCCATGCCCCCACCTTAAATTTCAATAAATTATACAATATAATTCCATGTATATTTTTGGATGGGATAAGTTATTAGGCTTGTAAAGTGGAAATCAAAAAAATGTCTTCATAGGCTCGAAGGGGATTTCAAAAGGAGGATTAGTGTAAGGGAAACGGGAGGCTATTTGGATATTGTGATTCTCCTGTGGTTAAGAAAATTCCTTTGTCATATCAATTCACACCAAAGTAGTAAATTCAACTTGAAGGTCCACAAACTCAAGACTCAAAATCAAGGGTGAAAACACACAAAATGAAAATATGGTCATAGGTTACCTTTTAATTAAAGATAATATTGTTCCTCACGTCTGGGAAAAATAATTTTTCAAATAAAAAATTGAGTATTCAAAATTTTTTGGTTTTGAAACAAGATTATTAATCCAAATTCATGTTGAAAATACAAAAAAATAGATGAAAACATGTATATTTTCTCCCTGAAATGTTTGGACAAAATTTAAAAATTTTATGGTGTGTATGTATGACTCATTTTGTTTTGTTTTTCATTTTTTTAGTTTTTTTTAGTTTTTTTAGTGTTTTTAAAATACACACCCACAAATAAAAGAGAAAGAGAAAAAGAAATGGTTTGATGAAGGAAGTGGTAAAAAATGAAAGTGAGAGGAAGAATAAGAAAGAGGAATAGATAGGAAGAGAGAGATAGTTAAAGGGAAAGAGGTGCCCCTAGTTTGGATTCGGTGGGTCGCCATCCCCATCCAGTGGTGGGTCTACTAAGGACATTTTGGAACTGATGGAAGTTGATGTGGTTCTTAGGATTTGTGTCCTCTCATGGTGATTCTTTAACCGATGTCTGTTAATCCTGAATATCCTTTTGTAAGAGGGTTCTTGGAATTGCACTATACCAAATGGGTAAACATTAGTAATAATAAAAGGACCTTCCCAATGAGAACTAAGCTTACCTGGGTGAACTCGAAATTGATAATTTAAGAGCATTACCTTTTCAACTTCATGAAATGAATTTCATAGGAGGCGTTTCTCATGGAGTACCTTAGCCTTTCCTTTTTAGATATTGGAATTCTAATAGGAATCAAGTTGAAGCTCCACTAATTCATTTAACTGCAAAAATCTATCTTCATCAGATTTTTCACAATCAACGTTACAAGTTTCCATTTCCCAAAATGACTTATGTTGGATTTAAACTGTTAAAGGACATGATTTACCAAAAACTAGCCAAAAAGGAGACATCCCAATGTGTACTTTATGGGCAGTTCAATAATACCAAAGCACTTCACCAATTTTTTCATGCCAGTCTTTGATGGAGGGCTTTACAATTCTCTCAAGTACTCTTTTCACTTCTCTATTAGAAATTTTAGTCATGCCATGTATTTAGGGGTGATATGTAGTTGACATTTTATATATAACCCCATTCTTTTTCAAAAGATATTCCATGGTCTGATTACAAAAATGAGTTCCTAAGTCACTTATTACGGCATGTAGTGTGCCAAACCAGTGGAAAAATTTGGGTTTTTAGGAACTCACTAATAGTATGTGAATCATCCTTTCTAGTGGGGTTGTCTTTGACCCACCTATAAAAATAATCAAGAGCCATAATAATATATGCTAATCATTTGGAAGGGGGGCATGGTCCCATGAAATCGATTCCGCAAACATTGAAGATCTCACAGAATATTAAATGATTTTGGGGCATTTCATTTATTTTTTAAATTGTGCCAAATTTTTGGAAAGTGGGACATGATTTACAAAACTCTTGTGAGTCCTTGAAGAGTGAAGGCCAGAAGAATCCTGACTCTAGGACTTTTCAGAAGGCCCTTTAGAGTTTAAAGTTTCCACCACTAGGAATTTAATGAAAAAAATTTCAAGATAGATGAATTTTTTTCTTCATCAACACATATCCTAATTACCATGTGAACCCCTATCTTCCAAAGATTATTATCTTCCCAAAAATACAATTTTGAACCACTTTTCAGCTTCAGTTTTTGTTCTTTTGAAAAACAATTCAGGGAAAACACCAAAAACTAAGTAATTTACAATTGGGGAACACCATGGTAACTTTTTAGTGATAGATGAGATGTGTTTAGTTGGAAATTCTGGATAAATTATTTCATAATGAGAAGAATTAGAAATTCTACTCAGGTGATAAATCACAGGGTTTTCTTTTCCAGGTCTATCTTTAATCACAATGTCAAACTATTGGAGCATTAAGATCCATATTATTATAATCATTTTGGAATCAATTTTCTTGAGTAAGAACTTTATAGCAGAATGGTCTATGAAGATGATGATTTTGGAACCTAAGATATAAGGGCAGAATTTATCTAAGGCAGAAACCATCGCTAAAAGTCCCTTTTTAGTTAAAGTGTAGTGATACTTAGTTTCATCCAAATTTTTTCAGGCATAATAGATGAAATGATGACTATTTTTTCTTCTTTGACCATGAATCACCCTAATGGCCTTATCAGAAGCATTACACATCAATTCAAAGGGTAAAGACCAATTTGGGGGTTGGATTGTTGGGGCAGATGTAAGAACATATTTGAGTTCAACAAAGGCTCTCTTTCAATATTTATCAAAAAGAAATGTGGCATTATTTTAGAGTATTCAAGTGAGTGGTAGGGAATTTTTACTGATTTTATGGATGAATCATCGATAGAAACCAGCATGACCAAGGAATGAATGGATGTCTCAAACAGATGTTGGTTCAAGAAGTGATTGGATCACCTCAATTTGGCTTGGATCAACTTTAGTGCCCTCTTGTGAAATTATGTTCCCTGGAACAATCCCATTAGTAACCATGAGGTGACATTTTTCAAAATTTAACACAAGGTTTCATATATCACACATTTGAATGTCTAGAAAGAGTAAATGAAATCAGGATTCAAATGAATCTCCATAAATGGAAAAGTCATCCATGAAGATCTCCATGAAATTCTCAATGAATTTAGAAATGATACTCATCATACACCACTATAATGTTTCAAGACCATTTAAAAAGGCCAAAAAGCATTCACTTATATGCATATATTCCAAAGGGGCAAGTGAAAGTAGTATTTTCTTTATCTTGAGGTGTTATTGGGATTTAGATATAGCTGGTGTATCCATCAATAAAGAAATAGTGTGACTTTCTGTCTAATCATTCTTTCATTTGATCAAGGAATGAAAGAGGGTAGTGATCTTTTTGTGTTTTGGTATTCAATTTCTGATAATCAATGCACATACGCCATTTGATTTTTACTCGAGTTGTGACCACCTCCCCAAGTTCATTTGTGACAATATTTATTCCACCCTTATTAGGTACAGCTTGAATCAGACAAACACATTCACTATCGGAAATTGGGTAGACAATACCACATTGAATAGTCATGGTAATCTCTTCCCTAACAACCTCAAGTATGAGTGGATTGAGTCTTCTTTGTGGTTTTCTAATTGGTTTGGATGACTCGTCAAGATGGATATTATTCATTCAAAGAGTGGGGTTGATTCCTGGTATGTCATGTAGGTTCAAAACTAAGGTATTTTTGTTTTCCTCTAACACCTGAACAAGTTTGGCCTCCTTAGTTTCAGTAAGTGTAGCAGAGAAAATTACAAGATAAGAGTGATCATGAAAAAGGAATGCATATTTAAGGTGTGTGGGAAGAGGTTTTAGATCAGTCTCATCTTTCATTTCTAGGTTAGATAACTTAGGAATAGAGGGTGGGATTTCAGTTGGTTTTGATCCAGTTTCCTCAATACAATCCATGTTGTAACAATAGATATCATAGTTGAGATAGGATTCAAGATATTTTTCAAGAAACTTGAGATTGATGGAGTCTATAAATGAACGGTTAACATCAAATTCTTCATAAATGACTTGGTTAATCATGGTTAAAATTTCACAAGTTCCACTCTTATTAAAACATGATAAAATTGATGTAATGTGGTTCAATTTACTCTCATAAGTGTCCTCAGAAGCATTGATTGAGAATGCAGAGTGATATTCTTATGGGTATCACATGGCTGGAAAGATATTGAACTTGACCAGTTGGTCACTGAATTCCAAGGATAGGATTCCCGCATGGACATCAATCATAGTTCTTACTGTTAGGAGGAATGGTTTTCCTATAATTATGGGAGATTGAGAAGATTTCATCTCACCTTTTATTTCAAGGACATTGAAATCAGCTGGGAAGATAAGATCATTAACTCAGACAAGGACATCCTCAATTATTTCCCCAGGACTGGCTGTTCTTAGATTGGATAACTGGATGACAACACTCGTTGGGTGTAAGGGTCTTAGACCAAGGTTATAGAAGTTGGATTTAGTAATGACATTTATCTAGGCTCCTATGTCTATGATTTCATCAACAAATTTTGAACTTATGGAAACGCTGCTCTTCATTACATACTAAAACATGATTTATTACATAAACTTCACTTTATACAACATAGGAGATCGAGATTTGTAGTGTCTTTGGGGCTTAGGATAATTATATAAAAACTTAAAAATTCAAATACAACATATTTATTGAAAAATTTCTTTACATGACCACTACATTCCCTCATACTTAGCATTGCATGCGATAACCTGAGGACGTGCCTAAGAAAAGGGAGAGCTATAAAGCTCAGTAAGGGAATAAACATGGAATAAAATGAGGAATACAATACATGTAAGATAATAGTAATATCAATGGATCATAACAGAAACATGAACATAAAGGCATGATAAATCATGATAATTATAACATGCAAATGTGGCCACAACACTTAACAGGGAATTATCATGAGCCAAGGCTCATTGCACATGGAGCATGAGTAAACCCTCATTGACCATGAAGCATGATTAAACCCTCGTTTTAATTGAAATAGTATGATTCATCACCCATTTCACATGACGTATCATGATATTATACATTACCCAATGCATTGGATCACTATTATGGTGCACCCTTCTTAAACATTTCATTTTATGCATAAGTGTGCCACATGGATCATAAAACATGGATTCATTAAACATCATTATTTATTCCATGATAAAGGAGTGTAGAATTCATACATGAAAATATTTAAAAACTAATTAAATGTGCACAAATCTGAATACCCTTGATAGATAAATGGGCATGGTATTCACTACACAATGACTTTGGCTTGGAAAATCACAGAGCAATTTCGGTAGCGTAACAGCGTGACGTAAGAATTCATAAAAATGGTTCATGAGATAGAAAGGGGTGTCTCATCATATGTACCTAAAATGGACATTAGGGGGTCATATATATACATTTCCCAATAATTGTAATGGAATTTAGACTCATGATAGAAAATAATTACTTGAATGTAAATGAGGAGAGAGAAATTCCTTACAGAATTTCGGCATGGTAATGGGTATACATGGAAGGCATTAATGAGAGAGAAAGGGGATATCTAATTATTCAAAAATGAATAGGAAAGTATGGGGGAGGTGCAAAATCATACCCCAACATTTATAATTTAAAACAAAATGTCATAACAATATAAGAAAACTTGAACATAAATAAAGAAAGTGAGAATCCCTTACTTGGAAGTGTGATCCCAAAGGCTTGGGAGGGGCTTGAGAGATAATTATTGGGAGATTGGGGCACCTTTGGAGGATTCTGGTGATAGGAGGATAGGGGTTGATCTAACTTTAAAGGCTTTGAGTGAAGGTAAAGTGGGATTTTGGGTGGGTTAATATAGGAAATGAGAGGGAATTATTTATTATTTAGGTTTGGGACACCTCACATTAAACTAATCAAAATCACAAACCAGCCCATGGTTTTTTCCAAATGGGAGTGGAGAAAAATATTTTATAATGCCAATTTCCGAACATCTTAAAATAACAGGGTTGCTTATGTGGAGGTGAGTCACACTCTAAAGGAAAAACTTTTAAAAAGACAAAATGTTTTATAAGCCTTGAAGGGTCCACTAAAGCTTTGTAAAATAAATAAAACAAACCCAAAATCACATTACTTTAGTGGTAAAACATATATTGGCCGAAAATAATGTTTATATATTTTTATTACATCACTAATGGGTCATTTTGATGTCATAAAACGCATTATTTATTTAAACGGTATTTAATTTTTACCCAAAAATTCGACTGTCTCAGAAAATTATGAAAACCTCACCATTGGCTAATTTCAATGTCCTGATTCCAAAAATAATATTAATTTTATCTAAATAATTTTCTAAATAGGTGAATTTTTACTTTTAAAATAAAAATTGACATTTATCGAAAATTCATGGGTTTTGACAAAAACAGCTTTCAAACCTTCATAAAAACTACAGTTGTATTGTAACACCCCAAGCTTCTACGGTACGTTTCCCTTCGAATAATGCGATAGCGTGTGTTGTACGCAACCTCGAGTTCTAACACACACCACAACTAATTAAACTAGCCGTTGTGAATAGTAATACCTACTTTTTGAAATCATATATATTTTATATTTCAAAATGGACTTCATTTTTGGATTCGGAATATCGAAATTAGTCTAGGGTGAAATTTTGGTACTTTTCGGATAACTTTCATATTTTGATGAATAGTGAAAATTACTAAATTTTAATTGAAAACAACTTTTTTAATCAAAATAATTAATAGTGATAAATTATGAATTTGAGTGGTTTTAAAGTATATTTAGAATATATTTTTACCATTTAATATAATTTTGGTCATTGGACATAATTTTACAATTAAACCAAACATAAACAAGTGTCAATCTTTTGATAGTTATTATCTCTTAAAAACACGCTTTTTGTTTTGACAGCGGGAATTAATTTTAAATTAATTTCTGCCACTTCTGTGTTTTGAATTTAGAAAAATGGATTCCATATTTGGAATCAGGATGTTCAAATTGTGTAAATAGTTAACTTTTATTTTTAGACATTTTGAATAATTACTGCGGTAAATATTTTATTTACCATGGTTAAAGGGTAAATCCGGTAAATAAGGGTTAAAAAAATAATATTATAATAATACAAAATTACCCTAAAACGTGTCCTAACCTTATTGGTGGACACATACCCGACCATGGGCATCCTTGGGTCAATTTGGGGACCCCTTGGAGCCACTTGTATGTGGTAGGGACACATTATATTAATAAAGTTAAAATAAAAATAAAAATGGCATAAGCTTACATCTTTTAGAAGAAAACTTTTTACATAGGGTTATACATGTTGTATTTTAGATTATAAATATTCATTAGAAATCTAAAACGATTTCCTACATAATGATATTTTATTTATAATTTTTAGACATTGAATAAGTTATTTTATTTATGACACAATGATGATGCAGTAATTACTATAATAGTGAAAAATTAAAATAATTGACATTATAAATACCCAAATAATTATAATATGAAACTTTTAATGAATTAAACTAATTTTATATGATAATATGATATATTAGGACTGATTTAATTGACTTTTTTTGAAGTAATCAATCTGTTAGGAGTTTCAAAAAAATCAACTATTGAATAGTGTCAAAATTGACATAAAAGAGTTCTTAAAACAAATATTATATTATTAATTGTTATTAAATTCCTAAAAATCTAAGGTTCGGCCAAGAGACTTATATTATGATAGGTTCCTCATTAATGGACCACTTGGGGGTCGCTTGGATGTATATAGTAAGTTTATTAACCACATTATATAAAAATACAAAGAGACATTGTAAAAGTGAAACTAATTAACTTAGAGTTAATACTTAAAGATAAGGTTAATATAAGTACCCAAACCTGTCTAAATTATATTGGTTGAGTGGTTTTCGACCTATCCCCACCTTAACCTTTGAATAGTCACCTTTGGAGCCATTAGAAACCGAATATGAATTTATTATAAATTAATATTTCTAGCTTTTCCAAAGGTGCCCCTCACCCCTCTTATAAAAGGGCACTCCTCCTTCTCATTTCTTCACACCTCTAAAGCCTTTTGGTTCGGCCAAACTCTGCCCAAATACTCTCCCAACATCCCTCACTACAACCTAGAGGCCTTAGTTTGATCCGAAAGCCAACCTAAGGAGCCCTTTTGATCAAATCAAAAGGAAGAACCCGAAGAAGAGGTAATGATTTCACCACCCTTTTCTAAGTTCATTTCTTCTTCCACTTCTTCTTCCTTTGTTCTTACCATTCTGAAATAATAACTCCAGTATCTCACATATACTGTGATGTTATTATAAATATGGTACAATCATATTCAGTATTCTATCCACCCTTTGAATAACATGTCACCATACGTGCGTACGTACGGCTTACCGTCTCCACGTCGTGGTGTAATTGTTATTCAATATAGTATTATTTGGATGTGTATAATAATGATGTGTAACTCATGTAAATAATAAATATAACATGTTAATGATTCTGTATATATGATATACCATCCATTTATATATTATTTTAATATCAAAAAAATGATATTGTCGCTCGTGCGTACGTACGGACTACCGTCTCCACGAACGCGATGAGATTCATTCTCCATCGTATCCATTCAAGTATAATTATCATTTGATGATTTAAAAATGATGTTTAAGGACTGTATATCATTCTGGATATGAATAAGATACAACAACCATGGCTTATGTAACAAAACATATAAAAGAAAATGAGTAAGTTAACTCCCGAAACGACGATAATTCTAAGATATTATTAACAAATCAATGTTAAAAGATCATATATGATATCATATTAATATATATGATTCTTGTATAATTTAATAACAACTATTTCACCATTATACAGGAGGTTAACCTACCCCAACCAAGGAAAAGTACAAGGTAAGGGTTATTTCACAATCTCTTCTTTTTCTGAGGTTGTTTATACGTAATAATCTACTGGGATCTCGTTATCATCCACATCCATGTTTCTTCAAAATGTATTTCAAAACATTTTTACTATTTACAAGAATATGGGTTAAAGTCATTTATACCCTTGTTTGACTTTTTATAAGAGGTTTATAAAGGAATCTTTCCGTCGTTTTCAAAACAAGGTCCTTTTTAACCTTTTCGACAGAATTGAGGTAAGAATGTTTTTTTTAACTTATACGGCGGGTGCGGTTATTTTCCGCCGTTATAAAATCGTCGAAGCTTTCCATACAAGCTTATAAGAATATTTTCAAAGAAAATGTTTTATTTTATTTGGATCTTAAATGATTTCAAAATAAAAGGAGATACTTCTTTAAAAAGAATTTTGATTTCATCTATGTCAACATCCTTTGATGGATTTTAAGATTATTTGAAGTTGATTTATTATGATACAAAACTTCTATATTGTATTGAAGGTTTTGTGATATGTTTGACTGTGGATGTGCTATTTTTATACCATTCATAGTTTATTGTGAAAGTATTGACATTTCGTATGCTAGTTTTAATACGAATGTTTATGTTATGTTTAAACCTTTTCATATGGGAATGCATTGGACTTAATAAGTCACGGGTGGAGCCCGCTATAGCTCCTCGATGCATCGGTAGGTCTCATGAGACAAACTAGTGTCTTGGCACAAGGCCTTGTCAAAATCTTATTTGTAGTCTTGGCACGAGGCCTTGGCTATGTGGTTATGATAGTCTGGCATTATGCATTCCAACATTATGAAAGTGGTTATTGATATTGCATGTGATTATTCGATTAGTAGAATATCCATGTGAATAAGTAAATGGCATTATTTCATTTTTATTTTTGCCATACTATGTTGAAGTTCAATTTTAATAAGGCTTTTGTTTTAGTAATTCATTGCCTTAAATGTTTATTCTTATTATGAATCTTCCGCTATATTGTTATCCTTACTGGGCATTTGAGCTCACCCCTTTTCTATGTTTTATTTTTCCCAGGTAGTGAAGAAGTAAATTATGAATGACTTGTAGGGATATTATGAGGGGTTAATAGTGTGGATATGAATACTTTGTTGTTGTAGTAGTTTTTCACTTTGAAATGTAATGTAAAACTTTATGATTATATCTAGTGTTTCCAAGGCTACTAAACCAATCGGTCTTTCGAGATTTGATCTTTCTTGTGATCATGCCAATGTTATGTAATAATGCACCGACTCTGGGTAACTGGGGTCGGGGCGTTACAGTTGGTATCAGAGGGAGTTTAGTACAAACCTTGGAAACTAGATTTAGATAAACTCTGATTAGAGCATGTAGACCTAAGATGAACTTTGAGGATTAGTATAGAAGAACTTCCTAGAATTTTGGTATTGTAGAGATTTTGTGAGTTTTCCGAGAAATACATCCCTGTCTGGATACGAGCAGGTAGAGGCGGCTCTGGCACAGATGTACCTAGGGGTAAAACCCGAAAACACCGCTTTGAGCTAGACTCGAACGGGAACTGGTGCACGACAACGGGCCTTGCTGCACTCTTAGTTACGACACTCCCGGGGGATATGCTTAGGATAACTCTCATTATCTTTACAAATCATTATGAAGGGTTTATGAGTATATACTTCCTCAAAGAAAACATTTTTATGATTATGGATTATATCCATAAATAGTTCAATTTATGTTAAGTGTTTTATAAGTATGGGATTATGTATTTTGATTCATAAACTGATCTAGTTTATGCCATTGTTTAGAAATGGCGCCTAGTGGAAGAAATGGAAACCGTATCAATGCACGCACTCCATGTAGGGATTTCCCTCCTGCTCAAGATAATTATAGTGGGGCTGGTGATGCAACTGGTGATGATCAGCTAATCACCATACTGGGACAACTTACTCAGGTTATGAATAATAACCTTACCCGTATGGAGCACCCTGATCCGCAGCGTGGAGGATCAATGTTAGATCGATTCATGAGGCAACAACCACCAACGTTCAATGGGAATACAAATCCCTTAGTAGCTGAGCAATGGATATTTTCCCTAGAGAAAATATTTCAGGCTTTGGGGAGCAGTGAAAGGGAAAAAGTTATCATGGCAGTTTACCGCCTCACTGGAGATGCTGATCAATGGTGGTCATTGATTCAAAACATGAAGGAAGATGATGAAGTATCAAACATGGAATGGAGGGAGTTCAAAGATCTGTTTTTAGAAAAATACTTTCCTCGCGACCATCGAGCAGATATGGAAAGGCAATTTCTGAGTCTGAGACAAAAGGAGGATGATAATGTCACAAAGTATGAGGCTAACTTTACAAGGTTAGCGAGGTATGCTGGAGATTATATTTGCAACCCAAGAAGTAAGATTGATCGTTTCTTTGATGGGTTAAAACCATTTCTCCGTAGAGCATTAGTCTCACAATCCTTTTCGTCGTACGAAGACATTGTCTCATGTGCTATCAAGACCGAAAAAGAATTCTCTAAGTCTTATGACTTTAAAGCGAAGCAAGAGAAGAAGAGACCTGCTGATCAATCTGGGAATGGAAATAAGGGGTAGAAGGGAAAGGTTGAATATCCATCTTGTGGTAAATGCGGGAAGAAACATCCTGGTACTTGCTTGAAGGGAATGGGAGTCTGTTACAAGTGTGGTGAAAAAGGCCACCAAGCTCATGATTGCAAGGGGAAGAAGGAAGCTACCAACGTTCAGTGCTACAATTGCAGGGAGATGGGGCATTATGCAAATGCATTTCCTAAGCGTCAGGAGAACTTACCTCAGAAAAGGCCAAGGGATCAAGGCCAGACTTATGCTATCACTACTGCTGAGGTAGAAGCTCCGAAAGACGTGGTGGAAGGTAATTTAATGGTTTCCTCAAGTTTAGAAAATGCATTATTTGATTCTGGATCATCGCATTGTTTCATATCTTCCCAGTTTGCTAAGAAAATTAGATATTTCCAATTTGATTTAATAAGGGAGTTGTCAGTTAAAACTCCTAAGGGAAGTATCGTTGCAACAATGTTTTGTGAATCAGTCCCCATTAGAGCACATAAATTTTCTTTATCTGCTGATCTCATCGTCATACCTATGATCGAGTTTGATATAATCCTTGGTATAGACTGGCTTTCGGACTATGATGCAAAGATTTATTGTAAGAAGAAAGAGGTTACGATTCTTGATGATAATGATAAGGAACACCTTATTTTTAGAGCAGAATCGTCACCACCTAATTCTTATTTAGATCCACCCTCAATAGCTCAACTAAATTCAATTATTGGGGAGGAAGAGAATGAAATAACTGCGGGTGAGGAAAGGAATGTTCAAATAGAGGATGTACCTGTTGTGAAAGAATTTGTAGATGTATTTCCAGAAGATTTACCTGGACATCCTCCAGAACGAGAAGTTGAGTTTTCTATTGATTTGATTCCTGGATCAAGGCCTATATCGAAGACCCCTTATAGAATGGCCACTGTAGAGTTAGTCGAACTAAAGAAACAACTAGAGGAATTGAGTAATAAGGGATTTATTCGCCCTAGTGTTTCTCCATGGGGATCCCCTGTTCTTTTTGTTAAAAAGAAAGATGGATCTATGAGGTTATGTATCGACTACAGGGAGATCAATGCTATAACGATAAAGAACAAGTATCCCCTACCTCGTATTGATGATTTATTTGACCAACTGCATGGAGCTCAATACTTTTCAAAGATTGACCTTCGATCTGGATACCATCAGTTGTGTGTGAAGAAGGAAGACATTCCGAAAACAGCATTTCGAACCAGGTACGGGCATTACGAGTTTACTGTAATGCCGTTTGGATTGACTAATGCACCCTCTGTATTCATGGATCCGATGAATAGAGTCTTCAAGGAGTATCTCGATGAATTTGTGGTGGTATTTATTGATGATATCTTGGTATACTCCAAAACCTACGAAGATCATGAAAATCACTTATCTTGAAGACTCTGAGGAGGCATGAATTATATGGGATGTTTAGCAAGTGTGAATTCTGGCTTCAGGAGATTTCTTTTCTTGGCCATATTGTCTCTAAAGATGGAATCTCTGTTGATCCTTCTAAGACCAAGGCAATCCAAGAATGGTCAGCACCTACGAGTATAACTGAGGTACGTAGTTTTATTGGTTTGGAAGGTTATTATCGACGTTTCGTCCAGAATTTTGCCCGATTGGCTAACCCATTAACGAAGCTCACACGTAAAGGGGATAAATTTGTTTGGACAAAAGAGTGTGAAGAATGTTTCGAAGAACTGAAGAGAAGATTAGTCAATGCTCCTATATTGACTCTACCATCGGGGAATGATGGGTTCGTTATTTATAGTGATGCATCGAAGAAAGGACTTGGCTGTGTCCTTATGCAGAATGATAGAGTTATTGCCTATGCATCACGACAGTTGAAAATTCATGAACAAAACTATCCTACTCATGATCTTGAGTTAGCAGCTGTGATCTTTGCTTTGAAGATATGGAGGCACTACCTCTATGGTGAAAAATGTGAGATTTATACTGATCACAAGAGTTTGAAGTATATTTTCTCACAAAAAGAACTCAACATGAGGCAAAGGAGATGGCTTGAATTACTCAAGGATTATGATTGTACGATACACTACCACCCGGGGAAGGCAATCAAGGTGGCAGATGCTTTGAGTAGAAAAGACCATGGAGTTTTGAACAATATGAGAATTGAAAGGGATCCAATTTTCATAGATCTAGTGAAAATGGACATGGGAATAACCAGGGAAGGTGAAACATCAATGCTTTTTCAAATGGTTGCCAAACCATCTTTACTAGAAAGGATTAAGAGTTCTCAGACCGATGATGACGAATTCCAAAAGAAGATTAAAGCTGTGAATGATGGGAGATTGAGAGACTTTGTGTATGAAGATGGAATTTTGAAATTCGGGAAGAGACTTTGTGTTCCCAATATACCTGATCTAAAAAGGAAATTGCTGGATGATGCTCATAGTTCCAATTTCTCTATACACCCTGGGAGCACCAAAATGTATAGAGATTTGAAGGAACATTTTTTGTGGGACAACATGAAGAGGGAGATTGCTGATTTTGTGTCAAGATGTATGGTTTGTCAACAAGTGAAAGCTGGAAGGCAACAGCCTGGAGGAGTCATGCAACCTCTTCCCATACCGGAGTGGAAATGGGACAATGTTACGATGGACTTTGTCATGGGGCTACCGAAGACTCCTAGAAGGAACGATGCAATATGGGTTATTGTTGATCGTCTTACCAAGTCAGCACATTTTCTTGCTATAAGAGAAGATCTACCCCTGGAACGTCTAGCAAGACTATTCATTAATGAAGTTGTGAGACTTCATGGAGTACCCCTATCAATTGTTTCTGATCGTGCTCCCCGTTTTACTTCAAGATTCTGGAAAAGTCTTCAGAAATCCCTGGATACAGAACTTCATTTGAGCACTGCTTACCACCCTCAGACAGACGGACAATCAGAACGGACTATTCAAACCTTAGAAGACATGTTGAGATCTTGCTCACTTGACTTTCAGGGTATGTGGGATCAATATTTACCACTGGTAGAATTTTCCTATAACAATAGCTTCCATTCGAGTATACAGATGGCACCATATGAAGCGTTATACGGAAAGAGATGTCGTACACCAACCTGTTGGGATGACGTTGGTGAAAGAAAACTTGTAGGCCCAGAGCTGGTGGAGGAAACGGTGGAAAAGGTGAAAGTAATCCAAAATCACATCAAAGCAGCTCAAAGTAGGCAGAAGAGCTATGCCGATAATCGAAGGAAGGATTTGGAATTTCAAGTCGGTGATCATGTTTTTCTGAAGGTATCTCCGTGGAAGGGAGTCATACGTTTTGGTAAGAAAGGTAAATTGAGTCCCAGGTACATCGGACCTTTCGAAATTCTAGAACGAATTGGGGTTGTAGCTTACCGATTGGCAATGCCGCTAAGTCTCTCCAAAGTTCACGATGTGTTCCACGTATCTCTATTGAGGAAATACATGCCTGATCCGACGCATGTACTCACCTATGAGGAATTAGAACTGGAACCCGATCTGTCTTATTGCGAAGAGCCCGTCAGGATTCTTGATACAAGAGAACAAGTACTGAGAAACCGGACGACGCGTCTGGTAAAAGTTTTGTGGAGAAATCATAAGATGGAAGAGGCAACGTGGGAACCCGAGGATCTTATGATGAAGAACCACCCGAGTCTTTTTATGCAGTAATACCCTAGAAATTGCGAGGACGCAATTATTTGAAGGAGGGGAGAATGTAACACCCCAAGCTTCTACGGTACGTTTCCCTTCGAATAATGCGATAGCGTGTGTTGTACGCAACCTCGTGTTCTAACACACACCACAACTAATTAAACTAGCCGTTGTGAATAGTAATTCCTACTTTTTGAAATCATATATATTTTATATTTCAAAATGGACTTCATTTTTGGATTCGGAATATCGAAATTAGTCTAGGGTGAAATTTTGGTACTTTTCGGATAACTTTCATATTTTGATGAATAGTGAAAATTACTAAATTTTAATTGAAAACAACATTTTTAATCAAAATAATTAATAGTGATAAATTATGAATTTGAGTGGTTTTAAAGTATATTTAGAATATATTTTTACCATTTAATATAATGTTGGTCATTGGACATAATTTTACAATTAAACCAAATATAAACAAGTGTCAATCTTTTGATAGTTATTATCTCTTAAAAACACGCTTTTTGTTTTGACAGCGGGAATTAATTTTAAATTAATTTCTGCCACTTCTGTGTTTTGAATTTAGAAAAATGGATTCCATATTTGGAATCAGGATGTTCAAATTGTGTAAATAGGTAACTTTTATTTTTAGACATTTTGAATAATTACTGCGGTAAATATTTTATTTACCATGGTTAAAGGGTAAATCCGGTAAATAAGGGTTAAAAAAATAATATTATAATAATACAAAATTACCCTAAAACGTGTCCTAACCTTATTGGTGGACACATACCCGACCATGGGCATCCTTGGGTCAATTTGGGGACCCATTGGAGCCACTTGTATGTGGTAGGGACACATTATATTAATAAAGTTAAAATAAAAATAAAAATGACATAAGCTTACATCTTTTAGAAGAAAAATTTTTACATAGGGTTATACATGTTGGATTTTAGATTATAAATATTCATTAGAAATCTAAAACGATTTCCTACATAATGATATTTTATTTATAATTTTTAGACATTGAATAATATATTTTATTTATGACACAATGATGATGCAGTAATTACTATAATAGTGAAAAATTAAAATAATTGATATTATAAATACCCAAATAATTATAATATGAAACTTTTAATGAATTAAACTAATTTTATATGATAATATGATATATTAGGATTGATTTAATTGACTTTTTTCGAAGTAATCAATCTGTTAGGAGTTTCAAAAAAATCAACTATTGAATAGTGTCAAAATTTACATAAAAGAGTTCTTAAAACAAATATTATATTATTAATTGTTATTAAATTCCTAAAAATCTAAGGTTCGGCCAAGAGACTTATATTATGATAGGTTCCTCATTAATGGACCACTTGGGGGTCGCTTGGATGTATATAGTAAGTTTATTAACCATATTATATAAAAATACAAAGAGACATTGTAAAAGTGAAACTAATTAACTTAGAGTTAATACTTAAAGATAAGGTTAATATAAGTACCCAAACCTGTCTAAATTCTATTGGTTGAGTGGTTTTCGACCTATCCCCACCTTAACCTTTGAATAGTCAACTTTGGAGCCATTAGAAACCGAATATGAATTTATTATAAATTAATATTTCTAGCTTTTCCAAAGGTGCCCCTCACCCCTCTTATAAAAGGGCACTCCTCCTTCTCATTTCTTCACACCTCTAAATCCTTTTGGTTCGGCCAAACTCTGCCCAAATACTCTCCTAACATCCCTCACTACAACCTAGAGGCCTTAGTTTGATCAGAAAGCCAACCTAAGGAGCCCTTTTGATCAAATCAAAAGGAAGAACCCGAAGAAGAGGTAATGATTTCACCACCCTTTTCTAAGTTCATTTCTTCTTCCACTTCTTCTTCCTTTGTTCTTACCATTCTGAAATAATAACTCCAGTATCTCACATATACTGTGATGTTATTATAAATATGGTACAATCATATTCAGTATTCTATCCACCCTTTGAATAACATGTCACCATACGTGCGTACGTACGGCTTACCGTCTCCACGTCGTGGTGTAATTGTTATTCAATATAATATTATTTGGATGGGTATAATAATGATGTGTAACTCATGTAAATAATAAATATAACATGTTAATGATTCTGTATATATGATATACCATCCATTTATATATTATTTTAATATCAAAAGAATGATATTGTCGCTCGTGCGTACGTACGGACTACCGTCTCCACGAACGCGATGAGATTCATTCTCCATCGTATTCATTCAAGTATAATTATCATTTGATGATTTAAAAATGATGTTTAAGGACTGTATATCATTCTGGATATTAATAAGATACAACAACCATGTCTTATGTAACAAAACATATAAAAGAAAATGAGTAAGTTAACTCCCGAAACGACGATAATTCTAAGATATTATTAACAAATCAATGTTAAAAGATCATATATGATATCATATTAATATATATGATTATTGTATAATTTAATAACAACTATTTCACCATTATATAGGAGGTTAACCTACCCCAACCAAGGAAAAGTACAAGGTAAGGGTTATTTCACAATCTCTTCTTTATCCGAGGTTGTTTATACGTAATAATCTACTGGGATCTCGTTATCATCCACATCCATGTTTCTTCAAAATGTATTTCAAAACATTTTTACTATTTACAAGAATATGGGTTAAAGTCATTTATACCCTTGTTTGACTTTTTATAAGAGGTTTATAAAGGAATCTTTCCGTCGTTTTCAAAACAAGGTCCTTTTTAACCTTTTCGACAGAATTGAGGTAAGAATGTTTTTTTTAACTTATACGGCGGGTGCGGTTATTTTCCGCCGTTATAAAATCGTCGAAGCTTTCCATACAAGCTTATAAGAATATTTTCAAAGAAAATGTTTTATTTTATATGGATCTTAAATGATTTCAAAATAAAAGGAGATACTTCTTTAAAAAGAATTTTGATTTCATCTATGTCAACATCCTTTGATGGATTTTAAGATTATTTGAAGTTGATTTATTATGATACAAAACTTCTATATTGTATTGAAGGTTTTGTGATATGTTTGACTGTGGATGTGCTATTTTTATACCATTCATAGTTTATTGTGAAAGTATTGACATTTCGTATGCTAGTTTTAATACGAATGTTTATGTTATGTTTAAACCTTTTCATATGGGAATGCATTGGACTTAATAAGTGACGGGTGGAGCCCGCTATAGCTCCTCGATGCATCGGTAGGTCTCATGAGACAAACTAGTGTCTTGGCACAAGGCCTTGACAAAATCTTATTTGTAGTCTTGGCACGAGGCCTTGGCTATGTGGTTATGATAGTCTGGCATTATGCATTCCAACATTATGAAAGTGGTTATTGATATTGCATGTGATTATTCGATTAGTAGAATATCCATGTGAATAAGTAAATGGCATTATTTCATTTTTATTTTTGCCATACTATGTTGAAGTTCAATTTTAATAAGGCTTTTGTTTTAGTAATTCATTGCCTTAAATGTTTATGCTTATTATGAATGTTCCGTTATATTGTTATCCTTACTGGGCATTTGAGCTCACCCCTTTTCTATGTTTTATTTTTCCCAGGTAGTGAAGAAGTAAATTATGAATGACTTGCAGGGATATTATGAGGGGTTAATAGTGTGGATATGAATACTTTGTTGTTGTTGTAGTTTTTCACTTTGAAATGTAATGTAAAACTTTATGATTATATCTAGTGTTTCCAAGGCTACTAAACCAATCGGTCTTTCGAGATTTGATCTTTCTTGTGATCATGCCAATGTTATGTAATAATGCACCGACTCTGGGTAACTGGGGTCGGGGCGTTACATGTATTCATACAAAATTATATGTTCATTTATAATTAATAAAAAGTAATTTATTAACAACATTTTGTTAAAATTTTATTTAATTAAAAAATCCATTAATTCGTCAAAATATATTTCTTAGTTTAATATTAACTAAAAATACTATCTGTGCTTTAAAAACTATTTACAATGTAATAATAATAAAATGAATGCATATTATTTATACAAAAATAATGTACAAAGTCATAGAGATAGGGTCTTATTACATAACCCCTTATAACATCTGCATAAGACCAAATGGTAAGGTGTGCGATAGTGACAGACTCTTGGTATGGCTCGGATAACATTGCTCAAGTGGAAATCTCTATTAATATCCACTTCTCTCGTAGTCAGTTCCGCTCAAACTTAACATGTTCAATATCAGCTTGGTTTTTGTCAAGATCAAATCCCAATTATGCGACCTCATTTCCGAGCTCTGGAAAATGTGCTTCATACGAGGCAAGTCTATTGGATGAGGCCATCGCTTCTTTTGTCTAAGTAAATTAGATTTGTTAAAGCCCTATATTTATACTAATAATGTGATCACTGTTCAATATCTATATTAGAAATGGTCACAATTATTAATGGTATTTTAAAAAACAAAACATAAAACTAAATATGTTCACACAGTTTACATAACCATAATAATACATTTAAATAGACTAAGATGAATTTTCATTAATGGATTTTTGGGTCGTTACAATCTTCCCCCCTTAAGAAATTTTTCCCTTGAAATTTCCTTTTCCCACACTAAAATATATGTGGGTAACTCTGCTTCATTACTTCCTCTAATTCCCACGTATCTTCTACAAACTTGTGGTTTCGCCACAACACCTTGACGAGGGGCATTGTCTTATTTTGTAGAACTTTTTCTCTACGATCTAAGATCTTCACTGGTTTCCCCTCATAAAAAATATCATCCTATAACTATACTACCTCTAAAGATAGTACATGTGAAGCGTCTAGTATGTACTTACTTAAGAGGAATACATGAAATACATCATGAACTTTTTCCATGGTAGGTGTTAGTGCTAGTCGATAGGCCACAACCCCGACACGATCAAGAATCTCAAAGGGGCCGATGTACCTAGGACTTAACTTCCCTTTTATTATAAACCTAATGAAATTCTTCTATGAAGATATGCATAGAAATACCATGTCTCCAACTTTGAACTCAAGGTCTCATCTACAGTTATCCACATATCTCTTCTGTCAACTTTGGGCTGCCTTGATATACTTCAGAATAGTTTTCACCTTCTCCACTATTTCTTCAACCATTTCTAGTCCTAGCAGCTTATGCTCACCAACTGCATCCCAACATGCTGGTGTTCTTCACCTCTTCCCATACAGGGCTCTATAAGGTTTCATTTAGATGCTGGACTGAAAACTGTTATTATAGTATAATTCAACCAGAGGGAGCTGTTTATCCCATCTTCTTTTAAGGTCCATTGAAAATGATCTTAACATATCTTCTAATGTTTTAATAGTCCACTCATATTGGCTATTAGTTTGAGGATGATAGTTCATACTAAAGTTCAGTTCAGTATCTAGAGCATGTTGAAGACTCTTCCCCAACTTAGAGGTGAATCTTGGTTCTTGATCAAACACAATAGATAGTGGTACTCCATGCAGCCTTACCACTTCCCTAATATATATTTGTTCCAGTTGATCCAATGATAAATCCTCCTAATTTTTAATGAAGTTTGCAAACTTTGTAATATGATCCACAACAACTCAGATTTCATTGTTTCCTTTGGATATCTTTAGAAGTCCAATGACAAAGTCCATGGTGATGTTCTCCCATTTCCATGATGTTGTGGGTAATGGTTGCATCATCCCCTAAGACTTTTTCCTCTCTGCCTTCACTTGTTGAAACACTAGGCACTTTGACGTTTACTCAGCAATCTCCTTCTTCATATTATCCCACCAATAATTCTCTCAGAGATCTTGATACATCTTTTTCTTTTCTAGGTTAATTGAGAAATTTGAACTATGTGCATCATCCAAAAGTTCCTTCTTCAGCTTTGGAAGTTATAGAACACATGGTCTTTTCCCAAATCTCACAATTCCTTCTTCATTAACATTGAACTCAAAGGATTTCCCTTTTTTATATCTTCTACTTTCTTCTGAATTCCCACATCATCCTCTTGAGCATCCTTTAAACTTTCCAAAAGATATGGTTGAGAAATCATTTGTGAAATGATTTATGATGTTCCCTTATTTATGATTCCCATGTCCATATTCATCAAATCTAAGAAGATTGGATCCTTCTCAATTCTCACAAATGATAGAATCATTGGGTCCTTTCTCCTTAGAGAATCTTCCACCTTGTTCATTTTCCCATGGTGGAAATGGATTGAGTAGTCATAGTCTTTGATCAACTGAAACCATCTTCGTTGGTGCATGTTCAATTCTTTCTATGTGAATATATACTTGAGGCTTTTGTGGTCCGTATATATTTCTCACTTCTCCCCAAAGAGATAATGCCACCAAATTTTAAAAATGAAGATCACTACATCCAAATCTAGATCATGCGTTGAATAATTATACTCATGAACTTTCAATTGACTTGAAGCATAGGAAATGACTTTTTCATTTTTCATCAACACGTAGCTCATGCCCTTCTTTGAAGAATCACTGAATACCACAAAAATTTATCCACTTGTGAGTAAATTGAGCACATACGTAGTGATAAGCCTCCTTCTCAACTCCTTGAAGCTTTCTTCGCATTCATCACTTCAAGAATACTTTACTCCATTCCAAGTTATCTTGGTAAGAGGGTTGTACAACCATTATAAATTTCTCACAAATCATAAATAATATCCCACTAACCCCACAAATCTATGGATATCTATTACTAATGTTGGCCTCGGAGATCCCTCTATTTCAGTTGTCTTGGAGGGATCCATAGATATCCCATTACTTGTGATGATATGGCCTAAGAATGAGACCTCCTTCAACCATATTTCACACTTTCTGTACTTTGCATAGATCTTCTCCTTTCGCAAGGTCTCTATTACAGTTCTTAGATGCTCTTCATGACCCCCCTTAGTTTTGGAGTGTATTAAAATATCTTCTATAAAGACTACCAATTTTTTTGAGGTAATCTCTAAAGACTCTATTCATCAAGTCCATGAAAATTTCTAGAGCATTAGTGAGTCAGAAAGGCATTATTATGAATTCATAGTGCCCGTACCTTGTACGAAAAGTAGTCTTTGGTATATTTTCCTTTTTCACCAATACTTGATAATATCATGACCGTAAATCCACCTTAGAAAAGTATTGTGCTTCACGTAGATGATCAAACAATTCATCAATTCGTGGGAGAGGATACTTGTTCTTTATCATGATTTTGTTAAGCTCATGATAATTGATGCGAAGGTGCATTAACCCATCCATCTTCTTGATGAAGAGGACTAGTTCACCCTACGGTGAAGCACTTGGGTGTATAAACCCTTTATCCAGATTACCCTGTAGTTGTTTCTTTAGATCCTCAAGCTCCACAACATCTATTTTATATATGGATTCTTTGATATTGGAAACTCCCCAGGTATAAGGTCAATTGATAATTCAACATCTCTTTTAAGAGGAAGACCAGTCAATTCCTCTGGAAACACTTCAACGAATTCCATCACAATAGGCATGTCTTCAAGGATGGTTTCCTCCTTAGACTCAATTATCTGAGCCAGATACGCATGCTCATAGGGCAGTAATATCCACATTTGAGATGATGGAGCTAATGAAGATTCATCTTCTTCCTTTCACTTGTACAGAATCAGGGGTCGATTCTCCACATGGAGAGTGATTTCCCTCTCACCACAATTTATGTTGGATCTATATAGGGAAAGCCAATCCATGCTAAGAATTAAAATAAATTCCACCATAGGGAGTATTATGAGGTTCACTGAGAAGTTCAATCCACTGATTATGACTTGGGAAGAACTAAATTCATGGGTTGTAATGATTGACACATTTTTCATACTCACTAACATCTTTGATTCCATGATTTTTGGTGGTATTGGTATTGTTCTACTAAACTTTCGAGATACAAAAGAATGTGTAGAACCATGAATGATAACTCTACCTTTCACTTTTTGATCCTGGTTCTACTTTATCCAATATAGATACAGGACGAGTACTTTAAACTATTAAACACATAGACGGGAACCCAAGGACAAAATAGATGACTTATAAACTACATTGATTTCCTTATCTTATGAATCTATAGGCTTCAATCTATGTTATTCATGATCTACTTTATAACATATATTCTTAGGGGAATTTTTATTAAATCCCTTAATAAGGGTTCGTACTAAGATTGTGAATTTACCAAAGCATATCCTCCAGGAGTGTTGTAACCAAGAGTGCAGAAAGGACCTTTGTCTTGAACCTGGATACCTCGGGTCAAGCCCGAAACTCTTTGTCGGAGTTTTCACTCCTAGGTACATTTTTTCCAGATCCGCTTCTACCTACTCGTATCCAGACAAGGATGCATATTCTTGATAAACCACTTAATTAATAATCACCAAAATTTAGGGATGTTTTAATTATACTTAGTCATATCACTAAGGATTTACTAGGTTTTTCTAATCCTAATCCAAAAAATAACTAAACATATCCTCTGATACCAACTATGACAACCCTGCTCTTTATTACACACTAAAACATGATTTATTACATAAAATTCACTTGATAAAACATAGAATATCGAGAGGTCTAGTGTCTTTGGGGATTAGGATCATTAAATAACAACTTAATACACGAAATAAAACATCTTTATTTAATTTTTCAATTACATGACCACTACATTCCCTCATACATATCATTCCATGGGATAACCTGAGGACATGAATAAGAAAAGGGTGAGATATAAATCCCAATAAGGGAATAAACATGGAATAAAATTAATAATAAAATACATGTTATAAAATAGGAATATCAATGGAGCACAATAGAAACTTGAAAATAAATGCATGATAAATCATGATAATTATAACATGGAAATATGGAAACAACACTTAACATGGATTAGTATGATCCAAGGCTCATTGCACATAGAGCATAAGTAAACTCTAATTGAATATGAAGCATGAGTAAACCCACATTTCACTTGAATTGGCATGATTCAAAACTCATTTCGCATGACGTATAATGATATTATTCTTTACCCAAAGCATTGGAGTGCTATTAAGGCACACCCTTCTTAAACATCTCATTTCATGCATAAGAGTTCCATATGGATCATAAAACATGGATAAATTAAACATAATCATTCATTACATGATAAAATAGTGTGTAATTAATACATGAAACACTTTAAACAATAATTAAATGTGCACAAATGTGAATACCCCTGATATATAAATAGGCATGGTATCCACTATACAATGACTTTGGCTTGGAAAATCGTGGTGCAATTTCGAGAGCAAAACAGCGTGACATAAGAATTAATAAAAATGGATGATAAGATAGAAGGGGTGTCTCATCATATGTACATGAGATGGAAAGTAATTCAGTCATATAGATACATTTCCCAACAATTTTAAGGTAATTTAGACTTATGATACAAAAAAATTACTTGAATGTAAATGAGGAGAGAGAAATTCCTTACGGAATTTTGGCATGGTAACGGGTATACATGGAAGACATTAATTAGAGAAAAGGGGGATCTCTCATTATTCAAACATGAAGAGGGAATTATGGGGGAAGTTATAAATCATACCTCTATATTTATAATTGAAAATAAAAGGGCATAACAATATAAGGAAACTTGGACATAAATAAGGAAAGTGAGAATCCCTTACTTGGAAGTGTGATCCCAAAGTCTTGGGAGGGGCTTAAGAGAGACTTCTTGGGAGATTGGGAACCATGGGAGGACTATATAATGATGATGAAAGTGTTTGGTTGAACTCAAAAGGCTTTGAGTAAAGAGGAAGTGGGAGCTTGGGTGTGTTCATATAGGAAAGGAGAGGGAATTCTTTATTATTTAGCTTTGGGACACCTCACATTAAACTAATAAAAACCACAAAATATCCCATGGTTTATTCCCATAATGTTTTCAAAAGTGGAGTGGAAAACAATATTTTATAAGTACAATGGCCTAAATTCTTAAAATAATAGGGTTGATTATGTAGAGGTGAGTCACAGTCTAAAGGAAAACAATTTAAAAAGAAAAAATGTTTTATAAGCCTTGAAGGGTCCACTAAGGATTTTTAAATAAATAAAAAAACCCAAAATCACATTATTTTAATGTTAAAACATATATTATCCAAACATAATGTTTATAGTATTTTATTACATCACTATTTGGTCATTATGACGTCATAATACACAATATATATTTATAAGGTATTTAATTTTTACCCAAAAAATCGATTGTCTTAGAAAGTTATGAAAAATTAATAATTTGATAATTTTGACGTCCTAATTCCAAAAATTATATTCATTTTATCTAAATAATTTTTCTAAATATGTGAATTTTTACTTTTAAAATAAAAAATGACATATATCAAAAATTCATGGGTTTTGACAAAAACAGCTTTCAAACCTTAATAAAAAATACAATTGTATTTATAAGAAAATTATAAGATCATTAATATTTAATAAAAAATAATTTATTAATAATATTTTGTTAAAATATTATTTAATTAAAAAACCATTATTTCATCAAAATAGATTTCTTAGTTGAATATTAACTAAAAAATAAAATTTGTGCTTTAAAAATAATTTACAAATTAACAATAATAAAATAAATGCACATTCTTTATACAAATATAATATACATAGTCATAGTGCTAGGGTACTATTACATAAGACCTTATAACACTCGCATAATACCAAAGGGTAAGGTGTGTGATGGTGATAGACTCTTGGGGTGGCTCGGATAACATCACTCGGGAGGTAAGCTCTATTAACATCCACTTCTCTCTTAGTTGGTTCCGCTCAAGCTTAATGTGTTCAAGCTCAAGTTGGGATTGGTAAAGCGATAAGGATAATGATTCCACCTCCTTTTAGAGCTCCAAAATATGTGCTTTGTATGGGGAAAGTCTACTGGATGAGGTCGTCACTTCCTTTGTCTAAGTAAATTGGATTTGTTAGAGCCCTATATTTATACTAATCATGTGATCAATATTAAATGACTATATTAGTAATGGTAACAATTATTAATGGTATTTTAAAATACAAAACATAAAACCAAATATTTCAATATGTTTTACATAACCATAGTAATACATTTAAATAGTCTAAGATGAATTTTCATTGATGAATTTTTGGGTCGTTACAAAACTTCCTATCTGGAAAAAATATATATAGGTCCTAGGATATTTTCACTTAATGGGTATGAACTATTGTGTTGAAACATTGTAAATGGTCCTAAGTTGTATCTTATTAGTTCACAATTTTTTAAGAAACTTGTAATAATTAGGAATTTTTTTAATGGAATCTAATAAGGGAATGTTGACTTCAATACATCTAAACATGTTGATCATTTCAGGATCTGGTTCAATAGATTTAAATGGCTTATAAATGGCTTTAGGAAAATGAATTGGGTTCCTTAGAGGGATAGATGGAGGTGAGGGAGTTTCTTTAGGTTCATTTTTTGGATTTTTTTTCATTTAATTTTCAATATCAATAGCCCAAGGTTCATTGGAGGATCCATAATGAGGCTTGGAATTTTTTTCTCAATCTAAGTGAAATTGCACTTACATTACCCTTGGGGTTGGGTAATGGCTGATTTGGGATTTGGGAATAATAGTATGGTTGTTTCTAGCTAAGGTGGGATGAAAGTTAACCAATTTGGGTTTCAATGTTTTTGAGGCTAGAGCGGATAAAGTAGGTGAGATCTTCTACAACGTTTTCCTATGGTTACTTAGAAGAAGAGGCATGTCCTATATTATGATTACATTGATTTTGGTTCTTGGGAAATTGATTTTATTGGTTTGTGAATTGAGAAGGTTCATTAGGATAGTGTATTCCTCGAGTATCAAGAGGAGGATTAATCTGTTGAGGTTTATAAACAAAAATATTATGTTGTTGAAAGTTACCACCCCCTTGACTATATTGGAATTGGTTTGGATTTTGAGGAAAGAATTTAGGGGAATGATAAATGGGATTACCATATCTCAATCCTTGGTTAAAGTTATAAGAAAAGGGTTCAGGGTGGGGTTGGTTGAAGTTTCTAAGAACTAACCTGATTGTTGAGGGTTGGTGTTATTCTAAGCATATGATGCAATGAACTCCATTAGTCCAGTTGAACTACATAAATCCACATGAAGTTGTGCAAGAATGTAATTTGGATGAGCTGGTGAGCTACATATTCCAAAATTCTTGATAGGTCTATGGAAAAGATATTCTAGAGAATATGAGGTTAGGGATTTAGAATCCACCTCTAGTTATCTCACAAGACCTGTAAGTTCGTTCATCCACTCGATCATCTTGTTTGTATCTATAGATTGATTCTCATGGACTTGTTTGACTTGAGCATGTACTCAAGTATGGATTTTTTGTCTGTTTATATCCATATTTCATATGAGATCTCATGCAGCTATAGGAGTTTTTTCAACAAGAGCACCTCCACTTGCAGCATCAATGGGTGTTCTCTCCATAGACAATAACCCCTCACAGAAGTATTGGATTGAGAGTTGGTCAAGGATTTGATGGTGTGGATTGGTTTACACAATATTTTTGAACCTATACAAATACTCAAGGAGTGATTCATTAGGGAATTTACGGATACCACTTATTTCCTTTCAAATACAAGCGGTATGAGAAACATGAAATAATTTTTCCAAAAAGAGACACTTCATGTCAATCAATGAGTTTATAGAACCAGGAGGCAGGTAGTAGAGTCATGAATTAGCAGAGTTAGTTAAATAGAAAGGGGATTATTGAAGTTTTCTTTATTCATTATAAACCCCTTGAGGCTTCATGGTAGAGCACACTACTTGGAAATATTTGAGGTCAATATGAGGATACTCACCAACTAGCCCGTGAAAATGAGGTAGAAGATGAAACAAACTTGATTTGAGTTAAAAATTAGCTTTAATATTTAGATATTTAATACCAAGGGGTTAGAAATTCATATCAGGGGAAATGTGTTCTTTAAGGTTTTTTTTTCTAGGATTGACCATATTTAGAACAATTAGTTGGACAATCAAGGGTGATGGGGTGATTTGATTATCCCTAATATCCTTTCTATGTTGGTGAAGAGTTTTCTCAATTTTTCAGTCAAACAAATATGATGGATTGTTTGGTTGTATACAGAGAATTTGAAGAAGTATTTAAAGGATAGAGAAGGTGGGTTTTTCTTTTTTTGTTTTTTTTATGATTTTTATGAGAAGGTGGGTTTTTCTTTCTTTTTTTTTTGATTTTTTTTTCTTATTTTTTATTTTTTTTATTTTAAAGAAATAAAAAACTCATTAATATTTAATGAAACATCCCTAGAAATGGTTCCATTTTAACTATGGGTGATTTTCTCCTATTGACCATTCATGGTTCTGGTGCTCTGCTAATGTTTATAGAAGCAATCTGGTCGAATCTTTGGTGATGATAATTTTTAACAGTTGATTGTTTTTGTGATTTGTATTTTTAATGGGGGGGGGGGGTTGTTTGAAGAGTTAAAATTAAATGATTGACTAATTTAGATTAATTTAAAAAATTTATAAATATTTAGGTGAGTTAATTATTGTGTATTTATGTTTTGATATCATTGATATTTTCTTTATATTGCATTAAATTAACACCCACTTCACAATATGACTTTGATCAGAATTCCCAAGTGTTAAGTATTTAATCCAAGCCATAACATAACTAGGGTTAATATAGTAATTATTAATTGTTTATGGTAGTGTATTTATGGTTCCAATAATCCATGGAAACCACTCATTAAACAAAAAAAATTCATTAATCCCTGAAATTTTAATTTCAACATACACAATGTTAACCTAAACAATACTCAACGAGCAAAAGCCCTCAATCACTTAATATACCAAAATTAAGACTCACCAAAATGGTATATTTACATAGACATTGAGATGGTTATAAATCTGGTTTAATATTTTTAATGATGATTAATTATAAACAGAATGAAAATAATGGGATTAGAAAACAGTTGTGCGCTAAACACACACATGGGAAATGAAGAAAGTTAAATACAGACTTTAGATTAAATTAGAAAACAACAGAAGAAAGGGTTTATTTTTGATAGATTTGAACTATTTTAATACCATTAATATTATAAAATAGAAGGTATTTGAGAATAATAGATGAAAAATAAGAAACATGCATTAAAACTCAATTGAAATGAAAACAAACTCATGTGATTACAAATAAGAAGAACACAAAAGAACATGAAACAAAGAGAGGAGAAAGAGTCTCCCAAGTGAAAACTTGAATATGGAATGTCCTCCCAAGACTTATTAATGTATGTTTTGTGCCAATTTACACTCCTCTCTTCTGAAATTCCAACCTCATGCAGGGAGAATAGGGGGATGCATTTATAGCCCAAGGTGGTGGACTGTTTGCATTCCAAATCTGCCCCTCCACTTGTATCTCCAATTTGGTCATCCAAATAGATGAATATAGAAATATTATCTTCATCCTACTTGAAGATATATATTTTTACTATAATTCCTAAAATTTTGGAGGCAATTGTACTTTTGGATCCAAATATATGTCTATTTTACTAAACAGTATGCAATTGTCTATTTTTATCATCACTTTTTTTAAATAAAAAATGTCAATGGGTTTTTAATATGAAGATTCCCAAAAATCTGAACACTTTGTTCAATAAATTAGGCCAAATATATCTTATATTTCACTATATGAAATATCTTCTCAAATATATGTCTATATTATGAGAACAGTCCATAATTTTGTGCTAGTTTTAATTTCCAAACAGAATGGTTTTCTAGAATTCATAAAACTAATTGGACCCATTTTTTGTGGAGTTGGGCCATGAAATTTTTATAAATGATTCATTTGTATAATAAAGAAAATATTTAGGAGTTTCATAAAATCGGGGTTTCTATATTTGGCCCATAAATTATATCTTCATGGCAGATCCAATCTCTTGAAAGATTCTTTGGGCCTTCTTGTGTGGACCATATGGCCCATTAAATGGCCGAATTAACCAAATAATCCTTCTCATGATATGTTCTAAATTAAATGAATAATCCTAAAAATGAAATAATCACACAATTTAAATCAATATGATGATAGTTATGATTGAAACATTAAACTAAATTGAATATGGATTAATTCAAATAATCATTAAAAATATATATTTAATATTAAAACATTATTATTCACACCAATTATGAACTTTTCATAGAAAATACATAAAGGGAGTAAATAAAAAGTTATAAATAAATTAATAACATCATCATGTTTTTTTGAGGATGTCAAGCATAAAGCATAAAATTTAAGCATGTGAGTTTTTCATTTTATAATCTGGAAGCATTTTTTAGTGATATTATTGAATTAAAAAGTATGTTATTTTAAATAATTTGGTGTATTTATTTTCATGTTCTATTTTATTATTGCTTTCATAAGGTGTTGATATATTTTTTAGGTAACCTATTTTCCTAAATCTAGAATTTGAGAATCTAAAGGCCAGTTAATATGAATTTTACTCATTATTGAGTTTATGTCTATAATTTCTTTAATGATTCATTAAAATCTATGTGAAATGATCGATTTTAGTGATATTTAATCCTATCTTGATTATGTGATATTTATATGATTGAATTTATATGGTTACTTTCCATAAAAGTTTAATCTTTTAAAGAAGGTATTGATAAATCTATTTAGAAATCTAGAATTTGGTGATGATGTTTTATTGAAAATGCTTAATTCTTTTGAAAATAATGATGAAATGGGATTAGTTATTGTGTTTTATTGTTGGGTTTGTTGTGGTTGGTTGTGTAACCTTTTTGTGGGTTGTTTAGTCTTAGTTGGTAATTATTGTGGTTGGTTTTTGTGTTGGAAAGTGTTATGAAGTTTGTGTGGTGGTCAATTTCCTTAATAATCCTAATATGTTATGATTTTTGATATGGAAGTGGTGAATAAATGATTTTGTGACTAGAGTGATGGATGAACTATTCTGTTTTTTAGATTGGGGTGTTATGGTTGGTAGTATAAGAGGTAAATTATTTTTTGGTTGTTGAAGATAATTTTAAGTGGTGATGAGTTTGGGTGTTTCATTTGGTTTTTTATGGTTGGAATTAGGTGATGTAGTCTATATGAAAGAGGTGATATGCTATTCTGATTAATTAAGAGTGGTGAAGTGGTTATGCGAGATGTTTTTTGGATGAGATGAATAGGAATAGTGGAAGGATCGAGCTTAGGTAGTACATGATTCAAGCATCAAGTGGATGATGGTTGTCCACTTTGAAGTGATGTGACTTTATATTCAAAATTATCATGGCCAAGTGACAATTATGTATTTATATATCACTTATTCACTCCTAAGTAGTATTATAGGAGAAAACTATAGGATTCATACTATTTATTCATGTGAGACATGATAAACCTTTTATAGCTTTATATTTTATAAAATGTTGGTTATTTTTTATTAATGTATCATTTATAAAGTGTATATCTTGGTATTTATATTTGTGCAAAATCCAAAGTTTCTCTTTTAAAATGATAAGTGTTTTGAAATGTTTCTTAAAAAATTATATGTGTTTAACATACCTTTTTTTTGTTTTAAATAACTTTTAAATGATTTAAACACTTTTCAAGGACTTAGGTTGCATGACAAGTGTTTGTGAAATCCCAAAATTGGCTTTAATAAAGGCATGTGAATGTTTTTAAATCATATGTAATGTTGGCTTCATTTTAACAATAGGTTTGTGAAGTTTTAAATAAAAAAATAAAATATAGAGGGTTTTTTCTCATTTTAAATTATTATGATTATTGGGTCATGATGGTGCCTTAAATTTTTTTATAAAAAAGGAATTGGGGTTTTGAGAAATTGTGTTTGAAACTAATTAGTTTATTTTAAAAAGTTTATGTTATTTTAAAGAGAAATTTGTGTAAATGGTTGTTTTTTAATTGGATTTCAACTCTGATTTTATAAATAGTTTTCAAAGGATACTTAAAGTCTATAACTTTTTTTTAGCCTTAGTTAATTTTTATATCAGTTTTTTGTGTATTTGTTTTGTTAAATATTAATATTAATGAATCCAATAGGATGGATATGAATAAATAATGTATGGATTTCAATCATTTTACAAAAGAGTATGAATATGGAGTGAAAGAGTTCATCATGTTTTTAAAATATCATGCATATGACCCTTCTAAAATCCTTTTTCCATGTTTACGCTATTTTAATTCAATATAAGTTAGTCCAGAGGAGTTGGAAGAACACTTTATCTTTCACGGAATAGATCAATGTTATAAATGTTAGAATAAACATGGGGAAAAGTGAATGTATCTAGTGGCTAGGATGACACTGCGTTTTATGGATCATCTGAGATAATTACAAGTGTGTACAATGAAGAATATCGTATCAAGGACGTGATTATAGATGTGAATGATGAAGATGGTCTTGTTGAGGAAATGACAAGGACAGTTGAATATTAACTTTGTGATTGCCCAAAATTGTTTGAACAGTTAAAGAGTTGTGCAAAGGCGTCATTGTATGGTGGTTGCACTAAATATACTGCATTTTCACCCATACTAAAGCTATATAATTTGAAAGTAGGAAACAGATAGAGTGACATCGGTTTTATGGAATTACTTTCTCTCTTGAATGAGATGATCCCAGAAGATAATGAGATCCTGATTCGAACATATGATGCCAAAAAATGCTATGATTTATGGGTATGATCTATAAAAGAATACATGCCTTCCTAAATGACTGTATACTATTATGCAAGGACCACAAATCACATAGAGAATTACCAAAGTGTGGTTCTTCTCGATACAAGAAAGATGAATCTAGTCCTACAAAATTTGTATAGTACTTTATAATCATTCTAATGTTTAGGCGCCTATATGGAAGTGAGGAGACTACATGGAAACTAACAGGGCATGAAAATACAAGAAACAAATATGGGAAACTACGTTAGCTAGAAGACTCTCATTAGTGGAATAGAATCGATCATAAGTATCCTGGTTTTGGAAACAAGTCAATAAACCTCCATCTTGTGTTATCTACAGATGGAGTGAATCCTTTTGGTTTTCAAAGAAACACTCTCAGTACATGGATAGTTATGTTGGTAAATTATAACTTTCCACCTTTGTTATGCATGAAACAAAAACACATCATGCTATCTATTCTTATATCAGGATTGAAACAACTGGGTAAATATATTGACGTTTATTTGGAACCATTGATCAATGATTTGAAATTATTATGTGATTTAAGTGTTACATTGTATGATTCATACAAAAATGGATATTTCTCATTGAGAGCCATGTTTTATGGGATGATAAATTACTTTCCTACTTATGGAAATTTTTTAGGATATAGCATTAAAGGAACTCATGGGTGTCCAGTCTGTTAATAAGGTACACAGTCAATTAGGTTGAAACATCCATCTAAAACTATGTTTCTAGGACATCACCTACTTCTACCCCAACGACATAAGTACCGATCTTGAATTATATCATTCAATGGAAATTCAGAATAATGTACATCACTGTCTCCACTAAAAGGTGATCAACTATTTGAGAAATTAAAATATGTATACACTGCTTTTGGTAAACCATTTTTGAAAAACCTTAAAAAACCAGTTGGAAAACGGGATCCATTTTTTTGAATTATCATACTAGAATTTTTTGTGTGTTAGAAACATTCTTGATGTTATGAATTTTGAAAAATAATGTATTTGATATTGTCATCAGCTCATTGGTATATTCACCTGACCAAACAAAGGATGGAATTAAGTCTAGGTTGAACTTGGTTTACATAAGAATACGAGAAGAGTTGGTGCTAGTGAAGGGTGAAAAATGAAAATTTCTTCCTCCAACTACTTACACTCTTTCTAGGTAGGAGAGATATCATTTTTGAACCTTCTTGAAATACATAATGGTTCTAGAGGGGTATTCATCAAATATCAAGAACATCAAGTCAATGATCGATTTAAAGTTAAAGGGTCTGAAATCACATGACTGACATGTTTTGATGCAAGATCTAATGCCTATATCTTTACATTTCATTTTCCCAATAATGTCCACCATACAATAACCAATATATGATTATTCTTCAAAGATATATGCTGCAAAGTTATAGACCTGGAGAAATTGTTTAGTATGGAATGATAAATTGTCGTCATATTATGTGAATTGGAAATGTTCTTCCCGCCAAAATTATTTGATATGATGGTTCATTCGATGGTTCACTTGGTAAGAGATATTAAAATATGTGGTCATATACACTATAGATGGATGTACCTCATTGAATGATATATGAATATTTTGAAAGGGTATATCAAAAATCAAAGTTGGCAAGAGGGTTGTATTGTGGAGTGATATATTGTTGAGGAAGCCATTGAATTTTTTACTGAATACCTGTCTAGTGTGAAAAGCATTGGTCTACCAAAATCTCATCACACTGGGCAACTTGTGGGTGAAGGAATTTCTGGAAGAGATGTTTTCACAATCAATATTCTAGATCATGAGCAATCCCACATTTATGTTTTTTATAATATTTTGGAGGTTTCCCCATATGTTTAAATAAATAAATATATTCATAGGCATTTCAATCCATCAAGGGATGAAATATGGATTCCAAATACGCATAATAAATAGTTTATAAGATGGTCTCAAGACTATATTTTATAAGAGTTGGATGAAAATATGGATTCAATTTCAGAACAGCTTTGATGACTGACCAGAGGACCCACTGTGTATGTATTATATTACAATGGTTATGTAATTAATGGTTATACATTCTATACAAATGAACATAATGAAGATAGTATCATACAAAATAGTGGAGTTACACACGTGGCTGAAGTGATGCAGGTTTCTAGTACTAAGGAAAGAAATCCAATTTACATGAATATGTCTTACTTTTGCATCATAAAAAAAATATGGGAGTTGGATTATAATAGAATTGGTGAAAGTTAATTTTAGTAAGGAAGGGTACAAAGATAAACCATATATAATGGAATTACAGGCAGTAAAAGTATTTGTTGTTCTAGATCCCTCAAACCTAAAGTGGTCAATTGTTATGTTATCGACCAAAACCACTGAAGCATTAGATGAAAATTTAACTGAGGGTGGCCCTTTCATTTGGACATCGCAATCATTTTGTAGTGGTGCCAATGTAGACTTCATTTTGTATATTTGAGGAGACCACAATGAAGGGATTTAGATCATCGATAAAGGGTTAAAATTCCTTCAACCTTTATGAATGAAAAGGATAATTCAATAATCAGGTTATTTTCTTTGTAATATACATCGTGAAAATGTTTCCCCTACTAAGCAAGGCCTAGTAGGTCATGAAGTCACTTTGAATGCAGATGTTATCTTACAGGATAATAAGTTGATCTCAGATGATACTGCACAAGTTGTTGATGGCATTCTAAATACATAACACACCTTGAATACTGATATGGAATCTCCCAATTTTGGAGAACCATTGACAATAAATTTGTCTAAGGAGACAAAAAAATTGTTACCTATTTCTTTAACTATTGTCTCAATTGAATCTCCCAACAGGTTCACTTTACTAATAGTAGCGGAGGATGATGATGATGCCTCCCCTGATATTGAAGATAATTCCCCTAGAAGGAATGTATCAAGTGTTATTGATGGGCCTAGCACTAGGCTCAGGTCAATTAAATGAGTATCTTATTTTGTAATTGCCAAGGGATTGGGAACTCTCCCATGGTCAGGACCCTTAGGCACTTTCTCGTGACCAAAAATCCTTTACTAGTTGAATTAGCTGAACCATGGATGAAGTTTGACAAATTGGGATCATTCAAATGGTCCTATCTTGGATTCTCCCTTATCGATACTAATTTACCTTTTAATGATTTTAATTCCTTATGGTTGATCAAGCATGACAGTGTCTCCCTCACCTTGGTTGCTTCAGACTCTCAATCGGTCACTCTCAATTGTGCTTTCAATAATGTCCCCCTCTCTGTTACATTTGTGTATACTTTTAACAGTTACATTAGAAGATGGTCTCTATGGAGAAACTTAGTTGATATATCTAAGACCATGGTGAATAGTTGGATTTTGATTGGTGATTTCAATATGGTTCTAAGACCTGAGGAGAAAACTGGTCAGAACTTTTGTCGTGCCTCAGCCCAGGATCTTTCTGTTTGTATTGAAAAATGTGGTCTTCTTGAGCTCCCAATTTCTGGACCTGAGTTCACTTGTATGTGATACACTAAAAATGGGCAACAAGCTAGTAAGTTGGACAGGTGTTTTATACAAGTTGATGACAGGAATAAGGCAATTTACATCTCTGGGAGATCTCTTCCCAGATTAAGTTCTGATCACAATCCTATTATTATGGATATTCGTTTCTGTACTCAGAGGTCTACCCCTCTCCCTTTTAAGTTCAATAATGCTTGGTTAACTATCCCAGGTTGCAGGGAAGTTGTTTTGGAGGCATGGAAGGTGGATTTTTTGGGTAGTACTTCTCACTCTTTATGCAGCAAACTAAAAATTGTAAAGTACAGATTAAAGAAATGGAGTGAGGAGACCTTCTCCTCCATCTAAAATGATATTCAGGAGGCTAAAATGGTTCTCTTAAATTGTCAAAAAGAAACCTCCTTGCAGGAATTGCCAACTCAGAATGAAATTAAAGCTTCGTCCAATCTGTAAAAGCATATTGATTTGATGGAGAAGTTATCAAAAAAATAATTTAACATAAGGTGGTTGAAAGATGGAGATAGAAATTAAAAACGGTTTCACTGTATGAATAGAGAAAAACGTGCTAAGAGATCTCTTCAAGTGGACACTATTGATGGCAATCTATTTTCTTCTGAATTGGAAATTGCTAATGCGACAGTTAATTATTTAAAACAATTATACAGTGATTGTGGTGAAGAGTTATCTGATAAGATAATTCAATGCTTTGAACCCTCCATTGAAGATGAGCATAATCGAATGCTGGTTGAAATCCCCAATTCCAAAGAAATTCATGATTCTCGATTCTCCTTAAATATTGACAGTGTGGCAGGCCCTGATGGTTTTACGAATAAGTTTTTTATGTTCTATTGAGACATTCTGTAGGTTGATGTAACTAATGTTGTTAATGAATTCTTCAGATCTGCTTATCTTCCATTTGCAATGAATGCTGGTTTCATCTCTCTTATTCCCAAAAAGGACAATTCTCTTTACATCAAGGATTTTAGATCAGTTGTTGTTGGGAATACTATTCCAAAAATTTTCAGTAATATTTTAACCCATCAGTTGGGTAAGGTTGCTAAAGGTTTGATATCATGCAATCAGTTTGGATTCATACCTAGTAGGAACATTGAAAACTATTTTTTCACTACCTCAGAATGTGTCAATCTGATGAAAAGAAAGGTTAAGGATGGAAATATGGCTTTAAAAACTGATATTTCAAAAGCCTTTGACACTATTAAATGGAGATTCCTTTTCCATATTCTTTGAATGCATGGTTTTTCAAAAAAGTTCATTAACCTTGTCAGCTCCATTATTTCTAGTGCCAGACTTTCAATTCTTGTTAATGGATCTCCTAGGGGATTCTTTCAATTCTCAAGAGGTTTCAAGAAGGGTGATCCTCTTTCTGGTTTGCTTTTTGCCTTTGCAGAAGATTATTTGAGCTGGTGTCTCGCTGATCTCTCAAACTTTGGATGGTTTCAGAGGATAAGAGTTCAACGTGATTTGTTTGCTCCCTCACATTTGTTCTATGCTGATGATATTCTTCTCTTTGGAAGAGCTGACAAATGTACCATTGCTTGCATTAAAGGAATTTTTTCTCACTATCAAGAGGTGTCAGGTCAGGTAATCAAATGGAGTAAATCCTCGGTCATGTTTGGTAAGGGTATCCATGTCTCAAAGAAGGTCAGAGTGGCTCGGCAACCTGGGGTCAAGAAATGACTGTTTCCTTTTATCTATCTTGGTGTACCTCTATTCTGGGGAAGGATCAAGAGGGTATATCTGGAGAATATTGCTCCGAAAATTGTGAATCAACTATCCAATTGGAAAGGGAAAAACTTGTCTCAGGCGGGGAGGATTTGTTTAGTGAATTCGGTGATAACATCGATGTTTGTCTACTCTTTTTCAGTTTATCGGTGGCATAGGGTGTTGATTAAAGAGATTGCTGGGAAGATCAGAAACTTCATTTGGATAGGTTCAATTTATGAGAGGAAGTTGATTACTGTGGTATGGAAAGATTTTATTAAGCCCATTAAGATGGGAGGAATGGGTGTCAAGGATATCCGGCTATTCAATGACACATTGATAAATAAGTTCACCCGGAATCTAATTTCTTTTCCTGATAATTCATTGGATTTCCTTAAAAGTAAATTTACTAATAAGTTACATAAAGGGAACTCAACTTATCTATGCTCATCCATTTATCTAGCACTTAAGAAATCCTATTCTAAATTGATGTTAACCTCTAAATGGATGGTGTCCAAAAACTCTGCTCTTAATTTCTGGACCACCCACTGGATATCAAGGCCTGTTTGTGATTTTATTAGCATCCCTAACCCTTTAAAGGATTTGACTTTTGATGAATATCAAAGTAACCCATCTATTATCTGCAATCTCCCTAGTCAGGTTATTTGTGAAATTGATAAATACTTCTTTCATGATTCTGATTTGCTCATCTGGATGGATAATTTGAATGGGAATTTTACTACTAGAGACTGGTACACAAATCTATGTGGTCATTCTTTGCATCCCCCTCACTGGGTTATTGATTTCCAAAAGCCTTTCATTCCTCCAGCTTCTACATTGCTTATATGGAGGATATGGAGAAAAAGGCTGCCTCTTCAAAATGAGTTGCAGAAAATGGGTGTTAACCTTGCCTCGGTTTTTTTATTCTGTCTATAGGAGGCTGAATCTTATGATCACATTTTTATTACATGCAAATTTGCTGCGACGATCTAGATTTATTTGCAGGAAAACTTTCATTACAGCCTCTCCATGATGTCCCTTGAGGACATGTTCTGCTCACTACATAATGCAGAATACAGTGAGTAGATTTTTTCGCTTCTATATGCAGTGATGGCCAGTTTGTTCTCCTATATTTGGAAGTCCAGAAATGAGCTCATCTTTAAGAACCATGTTCCATCCTTCCATGGATTTATATTGGCGATACTAGAAGCAGTTAGGAATGCTTCTTACATTAAGACAAGGGAAATGAAAAATGATGTATCCGATTTAACCCTGCTCAGGTTTCTTGGTGTCAATGGTAGGGTAAAGAAGCCTTGAATGCTGAAACATGTGACATGGATCCCTCCTATTTCACGGTGGCTGAAGGATAACGTCGACGGTGCAGCATCTGGAGAACCTGGTCCAGCTGGATGCAGAGGTGTCTTCTGTAACCATAGGGGATTTTTCAAAGGATTATTTTTTCACTACATTGGAAATTCTTTCACTCTGAAGTCAGAATTATGGGCAATTATTAAAGCTGTCAGGTGCGTTGTTTTCTTTGGATGGCGTGATATTTGGATTGAATCTGATTCATCCACTACGGTTCAAATTCTTCAAGATCAGTCCCAGAATGTGCCATGGAGGATTCTTTCAGCATGAGTAGAATGACTTCATTTAGATGATTCCATATCTTTTGAAGTACTTCATGTTTATCGTGAGGCGAATCAAGTTGCTGACGCTCTTTCTAAACGAGCAATTTTGGAGGTATGCTCAATTTGGTCTTTTTTTGCTCCTGAATTTTGTGATCGCTTTGTTCACACTGATTTGCATGGTGATATTTATACACACCTTTATAAAACACCTTTCTGAACTTTCTTGTATCTCTGTCCTTTTATTTTCAATAAATTTCAAAGGAGTAGGCTCGTCTGCCTCCTGATTTTATTGGTACATCGTGAAACCTCATGTTATTATATGATTACTTCTACATTTATGTACTCTAAATTAAATTTTAAACCACTTCTGAATATAATGACTTCCTCACGTGATGGTGCTCCCAATCCTGAGGAACAATAGGTCTCTCAACCTACTGTTGTTCGCAGTGTAGAGGAGTGACCTTCTTCATGTTCTAGTTCTCCCATTCCCAAGCAATATCAGGTCTATAAACCTACTACTGCTCGCAGGGCATAGGAGAAACCTTCTACATGTTCTAGTGCTCCCAATCCTGAGGAAAAGCAGCTCTCTTAACATTTTGTTTCTTACAGTGTATAGGAATGACCTTCAACACGTGTTGGTGCTCCCATTCCTGAGGAACAATGGGTTTCTCAACCTGTTGTTGCTCCCAGTGTAGACGTACAAAGACTGTCTACACATGACGATGCTACCGATCCAGGGGAACATATTAACAATGTTGATTCTAGGGAAATGGTAGGTGACAAAGGACCAATGTCATAGAAAAAATAGGAGCGTCATATTTTTACTGTGTTAGAAAACATAATTAAGCTAGAAATCAGAGGCATCAAATTTGGGGTGGGATGGAATGTGAGGGGTCAGCATGTTAACCTCGATAATTCCATGTTCAATAGTTATATTAGAATCATCACTCAGCAACATGTTCCAATTTACATAAATTCATGGAACCATGTAGTGTCCAGGATAATGACACTGATATGGGAAGAGATTACGGTAACACTATGATATCATTTCTTTATTTTACTAAAAAATAAAATAATAAAACTTTGACTTACTCTTAGTCATCCATTATGAAGTGCATTTATAGTAGATGAATCCCATGAAAAGTATGAATTAATGCTTGTCATAAGGATTCACAAAGGATTTCACAAAATTATAAAAAGAAATTATCTTAAATATGTTGAAGGGAAAATAAATGTTCACCCACCGGTTATCTATGCACACCTGAAAACCCAAGAAGTGTGGGATGTGTTTACTAAAAGTCATATGGATGCATCTTTTAAGGTACATTATGGCTAGTAATATGTTGTTTGATGATACATGTATTCATCACTTTTATTGATAATTATTTATTTATAAAATAGCAAATGAGTGTTGAAAATAAAGAACAAGTAGCAAAACCAGTGTATCCCAACCGTAAAGCAAGGATGGGGTATGCTTCATTTGAAAAAAAATTGGAATATATTTTAAATAGATTGTAATACTTTTATGTGACATGAAACAACACCATAATTATGTTATTTTATTTATATATAGATTGATTACTCAAAATCAAAAGGCACACCCATCCCACGCCATGTGCTATAGAAGGAGTAATGTGAAAATAAATATGGGATACTAATAGATGAAAACATACAAAAAGTGTGGGAAACGTGTGTAAGTATTACATAATAAAAAAATTCCTTTAAATCGCTATTACTTAACAATGATCACTTATTTTCCTATATTTTCTATACAAAATAGTTACAAGAATCAGCAACACCTATACTAGTTGAATACGTACTATCAATGGCCTTAAAGCAACCAGAATAGTATGGTCGCATCAGAGGTGCAGGTTTTGGGGTGACACCCCGAACATATTTTAATAAAAAAAACAAGAGGACAATCAAAGTGAATTAATAAAATAGATGAGATAAAGAATATATAACCTTGAATGAAAATTACAATGGTAGATAAAGATGATATAAACTTTAATTAGGGAGAGGAAAAGAGAAGAAGAAACTCAATAACAACCACCGCGTGAAGATCATGTCCCCCCCCCCACCAGCTATGAGGCTAGCTATTCCCCTTTAAGAGATGTCTTAGAAGAGGTAATCAATCTTCTGATAAAATTTTCTATGAAATGTGAATTATAAAGACACTGATAGTTTTTCTATACTAATATTCTATAGGGTGATAATGACTATGATTTGTATCTATCAACACCCACCCATCACCGTGTGGTGAGGGATACGATGTTAAATATTCAAAATAACATGCTACACACTAGACCACTTCCAACTAGGCATGTGCGAGTGTCGATCAGTGTATCCCATGAGATGAGCACCGATATACCTATTCCAATTCATGAGGATGATATAAATATGGTCAAAAAATATATTTTAATATTCATTACATGGTCGTCAAATCTTGTAAAAAACAAGTCAAAAAATAGGTATTCATTAACAATTTACTTTTCAAGCTAAACCTTTAAAAATTAATGAAAAAAGGTATGAACAGGTGAATGTTATTTAATATAGACAAAGATAAGGGGATAAAATGAAAGACCATCTCAAAACCATCTAAATGATCGACCAACTGATCAAAAATATCTACTAGAACCACCATCACCCCACCCATTCTACATCCACATTTACTATTATTAAAGGATCATGTGGATAAAAAGTTAAAATATGGTGGAAACCACTTAATTGAATTTGAAGAAAATATGTGTGTATAGGAATATCAAGACATCATTGGTCTTGAGAGTGCATATGAAATCCTCAACTATGATTAGATAGGCACCTCAATTGTAAATGTATACATGAGGTATGTTTTCATGATTTGATTTTCCAAAAGATAAGATACTGTGTTAATTATGACTAAATACATTTCATATTTTTGGAAGGATTATATTTGAAAAACAATTGAATTGGTTTTACCAAGAAAGAAAATTTGGACTCGTTATTCCTCACATTTCCTCTATAGAACAGATGAAAATAAAGGTAAAAAGATGGGTGAAATAGTGAAAGGTATGATCAAATAGTTTGAAAGAAAAATATTAGATAATAGAAGCTATTTAATACCGATGATTCAAGGGTAAAACTCTATAATTTATTCATATCAAATTTATTTTCATTTCTTTCATTTCTTATTCTTTTTCTATTTTTAGGTAGTATTGGATTCTCATTATGGTAAATTTGGATACTTCGGAGATTTATTTCTTGGATTCAATGCATGGATATCCAAAAAATCATCCACACATGATGGAGATTTTCAATTTTTAATACACTAAATCCAAAGTTTTATAAACAAACCTAAAGTTCTATAATTTATATTATTTTTAATGAGGATTCCATTATGACAGGGCGGTGCATCAATATTGTCTAAAAAAAGAAATAAGGTCATGGGATAAGGAAAATATTGAATACAAGTACTATGAATGGATAAATATCAGGGTATATATAATAATATTTCACTATCCAAACAAATTACTTATTCTCCTCAATGTTTCTATAGTGTTCAAAACAAACCAATGTAAAATATTGTGGTTATTATGTTTGTAAATTAATGAGAGAGATCATATTCGATGAAGAAACTAGCATGCTTGAAGATGTATTTTCAAAGATGATTAATATTTCATTTAAAATATTTATTAATACTTTGTATATTTATATTTTTTCAGTACTACTAGAACTGTTGAAAAGACTCATATTCACATGAAGATATAAATGTTCTCAAAAACAAATGGGAGGAATACCTTATGAACGAATGTATACAAATAGCATGAAGATATGACACGAATTATATGCATTTAGTTTATAATATTCTTTGATCCTTTAATATTCATATCTTCTATACTACCATTCTTTGATCTACGCCTCATGATTATGATCTATCATATGCATGGTATGAATTTTTAAGGTTAATATCACCTTCTTACATCCTTATACTCATGTTATCCTTATATGATCGATGATATCTCCCTTGTTTACAGTTATTGAGAATCTATGACTACCCTGTATTATGTTTCATATCCTTAGGTTATTAAGAATTTTTTTATAAATGATATATCTATGAAGGTTTCTAGTAAAGAATAACTTAATGAGAGACCTTTATGAACTAGTTCTTTATGTTTTCTTGTTTCCAAAAGCACTAGACCTAAACTATTATGGCATGGATCATTATGTCATGTAATGAATATTAATCAACTAAGATATGATATCAATATATGAAATTTTTGGGTCAATATATTTGGTATTAGAGAAACTAACCTACTTAGAATTGATAAAAAAATAACAAGTGGTTGGTATCACTCAAAGTGTCTTTTTATTTAAAATTAACATTACTTTTAGTAAGAAGAACAAGTAACAAACAAAAAACTAATAAAACGCATTCAGATTATTTTGATGTTTTATGACAATGATACATGAGTCATTTTTGATGTGTAAGAATCAACTAAACCTCAATCTAATACATAGTGTTGCTGATATGACTTTAAGTGTGTTTTTTTATATTTAATTGACATTAAATTGAGAAAAAAGAACAAGTGACATACTAAAAACCAAAAAACATATTCATATTGTTTGGATACCTTAGGAAAATGATCCATGAGCCATGTTTGATGTATAATAGTCAACCGCACCTCAATCTGATGCATAGTGTGACCAGTATGACTAAAAGTGTCCGTTATCATTTTAAAATTAACATTTTAGTTCAAAATGTTTCACTCACTAAAAACCAAGAATTTTTTTTTGATTGTATTGATAATTTATTATAGTGATTTATAAGTCATTATTTATGTTTATGAATAATTATCACATCAAAAAAATGCACAGTGCGACCAGTAGGACTCATACTACGTGTTTCCAGTTTGAAATGGCATTTTAGTAAAACAACACAATTAACATACTAAAAACCAATAAAACATATTCACATTGTTTTGATATTTTAGAAAAATGATCTAAAAGTTATTTATGATGTGTAAGAATCAGTATCACCTCAATACAACGCATGGTGTGGCCGATATAACTCAAAGTGTCTTTTTTATTTAAAACTGACATCAATTTAAGTAAAAATATGTGACATACTAAAAACCAAAAAAATGAATTCAAAGATACTTTAGAAAAATGATCCATGGGTCATTTTTTACATGTATGAGTCAACTAAAGCTCAAGATGATGCATGGTGTAACCGGTGTGACTAAAAGTGTCTCTTTTTATTAAAAATTGACATTAACTTAAGTAAAAAACAACAAGTGACATACTTAAAATCGAGAAAACACATTCAGATCATTTTGATATTTTAGGACAATGATATATACATTATTTGTGACATCCATGGATTATACTCTCCTCAATACAATTAACAATGTGATCGTTATAACTTAAAGTGTCTCTTTTTATTTAAAACTGACATTAATTTAAGTAAAAACAAGTGACATACTAAAAAGCAAGAAAACACATTCGAATTGTTTTGATAATTTAGGAAAATTATACATGAGTCATTTTCGACATGTAGAGTTAAATCTTGCCTCAATCCAATACATGGTGTGACCAGTATGGCTAAAAGTGTGTCTTTTTATTTAAAATTGACATTAATTTAAGTTAAAACAACAAGTGACATACTAAAAACTGAACAAACACATTCATATTGTTTTGATATTTTAGAAAAATGATCTATTAGTTTTTTTTACTTGTAGGGATCATCCACACCTCAATACAATGCATGATGTGGATGGTAGTACTCTAAGTGTCTCTTTTTATTTAAAACTGACATTAATTTATGTAAAACAAGTGACCTACGGAAATCTTTGAAAACACATTCAGATTGTTTTGATACTTTAGGAAAATAATTCATAAGTAATTTATCACATGTTGGAATAAAAATTTCCCCAATATGAAGAATGGTGTGACCAGTATGACTAAACATGTCTGTTATTAGTTTAAAACTAACATTTTAGTCCAAAATGTGTCACTCACTAAAAACCAAGAAAACACACTGTGATTGTCTTCATAATTTAGGATAGTGATTCATAAGTCATTTGTGAAATGTATGAAAAATTTCCACATCAAACTGAATCATGCTACGACCGATATGAATCATAATGCGTGTTTCCAGTTTGAAATTACATTTTAGTAAAAAACACAATCGACATACTGAAAACTGATAAAACATATTTGGATTGATTTGATACTCTAGTAAAAAGATCTATAAGTCATTTTTGATATATAGGAATCATCTTCACCTCAATACGATGCACAGTGTGGTCGATATAACTCCAAATGGGTTAGTATTTAAAATTGACATTAATTTTAGTGAAAGAACAAGTGACATACTCAAAACTTAGCAAACACATTTAGGTCATTTTGATATTTTTGGAAAACAATCCATAACTCATTTTTAATGTGTAGGAATCAACCCCACCTCAATAAGATGCACAGTGTGATCAGTAAAACTCCAAATGTGTCATTTTTATTAAATATTGACATTTTATTTTTGTATTCCTTCATATTAATGTTTAATTTATTTCTCTATAGTATTACAAACATAATATTTGTCTTATTATATAGGTGGAATATTTTTCTTGGGTTGAGATGATTTTTTTAACAACTGATACCATGGGTGGAAATTTTTGAGAGGGGATCACAGAAATCAAATGATGAAATATTAATGTTTTAGAATGTTTGTTGGAATATTGTAAATGTAATTATATAAAACATTTTGTTTGAAATGTATATAGCAGTTTTTATTTTTGTATATACCATGGGCGAACAGTTTTGTATTCCTAATGTCAATTAAATGTATATAGTCAGATTGCTTCTGGTGTTTTTTTTAAATTGCAGTTTAATTTTTGGTGTTCCGTGTTTAAATTGTAGGTTTGCTTTTTTTTGGGTATGCTATTATATAAACAAAACAATGTAGGAGGGTATCCCTTTATCATTTATTTTTTTAGCACGGATAAATGACCCCCTTTATAAGTTCTTTTTTTGCACTGATAAAGGGGACCCCCTTATCATTGATGTGATTAATAGTGCTTTCTTAGTGTTGTTAAAGGCCATTTTGCACGTTGTTAAAGGCCATTTTTGTAGTAGTTTACCTCATATAAAAAAACTTGGTATTCCTATTCAATATATATTAGGACACACCATCCACATCTCAATAAATCCCTTAGGGTATGAACTATCTTGGTGTGTTATGTTCCTCTCCACACAATCACTACCACAAAAATGGTTTTTATGCATCACCACCCTTTAACACCGCTAAAAAAGAGCTGATAAAGGGTACTTTTAATAATGCTAATAAAAGCGCTGTTAAAAGTACCCTTTTATGAGCGTTTTTTTAGCACTATTAAAGGGACCCCCTTTATCAGCACTTTTTTTAGTAGCACTGATAAAGGGGGTCTTTATCAATGCTTTTGTTACTAGCACTGATAAAAGGTATATTTAAAAAAACTATTTTCATTAAAAATAATATATAAATATATAAATATAATTATATTGTTATAAATATAATATATATTTTTAAATATGTTTTAGATATGTATAAATAGACATTAACATTTAATATAAAAGGTATTTAGTGGAAATGGATTATAAAATAATTACAAATAGATTTTTCATTAATAATTTTTTAATTATTATTGAGTAAAAGTCATTTAATAAAAATTTGAATATAAGCAAAATCAAAAAATGAATAAAAGATTGAAAATAAGTAAAAAACGTAACTCAAACTTCAAAAGGTCATAACTTTTGATCCAGGTGTTCATTTGGGGTCTACCACATATCAAATTGAAGCCTGCAATGATCTCTATGCCCATGGTAACACATCTAAACCTATGTCACATGAAAAAAAGGCCCCAAAGGCCTCCAAATATGAGTTTTTAGTGAGGAAACCCAAATGTTTTAACATTTAATGGAATTTTAGCCTCATTTAAGGGGGTCTTTTTACCCTTTTTCAGTGGGGAATGAATTTATTCTGAGGGATTACATATAATATTGGTATTATTTCTTTCAAATTTTATTGTTTTTTATAGTGTATTGTTATTTATAATCAACTATATAACAATATATATATTATATATTTGTACAAATAGAAATTTAATTTTATAAATAAATAATTAAACATATTTATATATATAATATATTTCTCTATATATAATCCTTATCTAAATAAAAACTGATATCCATTTAATTTAGAATAAAAACATATGAATATTTATATACCTATATAATGTGGGGGGTATTTGTGTGTGTTTGTATTAACAAACTAATATATATATATTATAACATATGTATATACATTTTAATATATAATATATGTAAATATATATAAATATGTATAGTTATACTTACAGATACACATATATATAATATTTTTGTGTCTATGTGTGTTGTATATATTTATGTATGTATTTATTTACTTATTTATAAACACACAAAAAACTTATTTTATAAACATATTTAAAAACGATCTTATAAATATATATTAATATATGAATAGATATACGGATAAAAAAATATAACTAAATATATATAAATAAATAGATATAAATACATATTATTATACAAATAAATATATAAATATATAAATATAATGAACTATATATAATATATATATATAGATATATTAATATAAATATATATTAATATACCAATAAATATAACTATATATATATAAATACATACATACATATATCATTAATTGGAGAAAAAAACAAGATTGCATGAGTGGTAATGGTGCAGGTGTGAGGGGGAGAGGTCTCAGGTTCAAATCTCAGCAAAGGCAGGGGTGCGCGGGTGGGTGAAGTGGGGGATAACACTGTTAAAGGGTAGGGGTGGCCGAGGCATGTGGGCTGGAATTTCTTGAGCATGCGAGAAAGTGGGTGGCTTTATAGCACTATTGAAAGGGGGGTCAAGCGTAGTTAAACCCTCCCCCCCCGATTTGCTTATTTATTTAAATTTTCTTTAATTTTTTTAACTTTTATCAGTGCTAATAAAAAACCCCTTTTATCAGAGTTTTTTAGTGATGTTAAAAGTGATCTTTATCAGTGCTGATAAAAGGGACCCTCCTTTTAATAGAGCCTCAATTATTAGCGATTTTTAGCACTAATAAAAGACTTTTTTGGCACTGATAAAACCCTATTTGTATTAGTGAAGCTATTTTCCTCTTCTCTGTGATGACCCCTACTTAGTGCACTCTCCCATTGACATGACAGCTCTTGGAGAGTGCATGTGGTTTTCAAGCGTTGTTAAACCCCCCCCCCGATTTGCAGATTTTTTTTAATTTTTTTTAATTTTTCAAACTTTTATCAGCGCTTTTTTTAGCATTGATAAAAGACCCTTTTTATCAGCATTTTTTTTAGAACTGATAAAAGGGGTCTTTATCAGTGCTTTTTTAACACTGATAAAAGGGACCCTCCTTTTAATAGTGCCATGATTATTAGTTCTTTTTTAGCACTAATAAACACCCTTTTTACGCTGATAAAACCCCATTTTGTAGTAGTGAAGCTCTTTTATTCTTCTCTATAACGACCCCTGCTTAGTGCACTCTCCCATTCAAATTACACCTCCTGGAGAGTGCATGTGGTTGATGATTGATTAGATTCTTGATCAACCTGAAGTTCTGTTGGTGTTGGCTATGATTGAATTTATTTTTTTTTAAACTCCTCGGTAATTCCACAAAGAAAGTGTGGTAATGTGAAGCAGGCTTTAATGATAAGATGATTGTTAAGGGAAGTGTTGATGTGGATGTCCATAATAATAACCAAGATCCACTGATCCTTTTTATATGGTTAAAAAGAATTTAAAATTTTGTTTTCTTTGAATATAGTGATTTGTATACAAGATTAATGCTCGTGTTGGAACATAAAAGAAAAATTGGAAGGAACACCAAGATATATTGTGTTTCAGATAGAATTGATCCTAAGTTTATAACGATAATACCACCCAGGAAATATTATTATTAAAGAACCGAAAACCAGAAAATAAAGACTCAAAAAAATGAATTAAAATACTAAATAATCTATCTAAGAGGGCCAAAATTTATAAAATAGATGGCGTTTATGAACTCCATCTTGTGGATTTATCACCATACACTCCTTGAAAAACTCATGCATGCACCCATCATAGAGGATACAATTGTGTAAAACCAAAAAGAAATCACTTACCGAGTTAGGTTTCTATACTGGAATCTTTTTACGATTGAAGATGTAAATCCACATCAACCATGCTTCATATGAGACCAACCAGATCTAGTTCTCTTTCAATGTCACCACCATGTCGACACCAGATGAAATGCCCAGTGGTAGTAAAATGGAACTTCAGATGATAGGGAATATGAAGTAAGGACTGATTCCAAAGATCTTGTTATTCCTCTTCATGATCTCTCCAAAACCAGAGATTTTATCCTCTTAGAGATATAGGGAACACCTGCCTGACGAATACCTAATGAAAGTAATGAAATAAACATTTGAATAAAACATAGTGGGTGCAATAATGTCATGTCAAAAAGCATCAAGTGTCCTATGTAGAGAATCTCGGATGAATGTTGTGTGGATAGATCAGATCAAACTGGTGGGTCGAATAAGCACATGTTGCACTGCTGGCATGGAAACATGAAATCCCCCCATTAGAAGAGCGATGGAGATGTAGATTGATCACAAAAAATAACCACACCTGGGAGAATGCATTCCCATCTGATCATCAATGATTGACTGTACAAATTCATTCCGCTGATAATAAGGAAACAAATTCTAGAACCAATATTAACCACTGATGATTAAAATAAAAATTTAATTAAAATGACATAACCTGATGTACATAAACCCCATGAATAGAATGAAATGAATGAAATCATAAAAAAATGAATATTGAATCGAAACATAACAGTTCATGGAAATAGAAAATTAATAAATCTCCACCATACCGTTTAAAAGGTTAATTTTACTGATTGTTTTATTGCAACCTTTATCATTGAACTTAGAAGAGATTCAAAATTTCTAAAAAATAAAAAATTTAGAAAGGGGTGCATATTTAGTCGATCTATCTGCTGGATTATCCCCGATGTGTATCTTAGTGACTCACACTATACCAGATTCAACTATTTCATTAACAAAGTTAAGTTTAATTTCTATATGATTCAATCTACACTACTACAAAAATGGTCATTAATAGAGCTAGAATAGGCTCTTATCAGTGCTAAAAAAATGCTAATAATTTGAGCACAGTTAAAGGCCTGAAGCCTTTAACAACGCTAAAAAAAGTGTTGTTAAATTCCCTATTTAACATTGCTAAAAAATCACAGTTAAATGGGTCTTTTAACAACACTTTTTTTGGTGTTGTTAAAGGCCCCTTTTATCAGTGTTTTTCAACTATGTTAAAGGGGGCCTTTAATAGCACTAAAAACACTGATAAAGGCCTCTCTGATAAAGAGTATATAAAAAATCCATATCCCACCAACCACCCTTCATCAGCGCTCCTGCCACCCCTTTATCAACCCTTTCGATAATCCCACCCTCCCGCATGTGCCCCTACCTTCAGTGAATTTCAAACCCTATACCTCCATCATATACATCAAAGCCTTTCCACTCCCCTATACTATTTTGTTTCACATTTTATGATATATATTTATATTTATATTTATTTATTTATTTATATATGTATAATTACATTTTTTTTATCCACATATTTATATATATCTATACTAATATATCATTTTCCTAAAATATTAAAATAATTTAAATGCATTTTCTCAGTTTCCAGTATGTCACTTGTTGTTTTTACTTAAATTGATGTTAATTGACAATGAGCCCGTACCTGAGTGGTAAGGGATCATGTTTGGCATCCAAGAGACCCAGGTTCAAAACTGGGTTGAGGCGAATTTTCGAGTACTGTAGCGATACTGTAGCAGTCACTAAGCAGTCACTGTGCAGTACTGTAGCAGTTACTGTAGTACCACTATTCGATACTATAGTAGCCGAAACTATTCACCCGATTTGGGCCTTCGGGCCACCGGTTTGGGCCTACGGGTCTCCAGGACCTTCGAGTCATCAAAATCCTTCGGGCCACAGGGGATTCGGGTCACGTAGACAATGGAGTAGCCCATTTCACACAGTACAGGCACTAGAAGAGGATCAGAGCAATAGGAGTAGCAGCCACCAGATGCAGAGCTAACCGGATTGGAAGAATGACAGGGTATGGCAGCCACCATCAAGACCAGGAACCGTGCAGCTTTGTACGGGTAAATGCTAGTCGATCAGCAATTCAAGGTGGGGAGATAAGGTGATCAATGATGCAAGATGCTGGGGGAGGGGCAGTTCTAGTGGGCTAGGCCTACGAGTCATGTAATGGGCATGGTATTCCTTTAGTCCTTCGGGTCATGTATTACGAGTCATGTCGGGCATTGTGCCTTGGGCCTATGGGTCATGTACGTGTTCCCCTTCAACCCTTAAAAGGGGGATTATCTATAATAAAATAATAAAAGAAGGCCTTCGGGCCATTCGGAGGTAATGTCAATTTTAAATAAAAAGAGACACTTTGAGTTATACCAGCCACATAGTGCATCATATTGAGGTTCAGTTGATTCCTACACGTCACAAATGACTAATAGTTCGTTGTCCTAAAATATCAAAACAATCAGAATGTGTTTGCTCAGTTTTAAGTATGTTACTTGTTGTTTTTACATAAATTAATGTCAATTTTAAATAAAAAGAGACACTTTGAGTGATACTAGCCACATAGTGCACCATATTTGGGTGAGGCTGATTCCTACATGTCAAAAATGTCTAATAGACCATTTTTTATAAAATATCAAAACAATCCAAATGAATTTTCTAATTTTTTTAGTATGTCACCTGTTATTTTTACTTAAATTAATGTGAATTTCAAATTAAAATAGAAACTTTGAGTTATAACGGACACATCGTGCATATTATTGATGTGTGTATGATTCCTACACATTAAAAATGACTAATAGATCATTCTCCTAAAATATAAAAACAATATGAATGTGTTCACTCGGCTTTCTGAATGTCACTTATTGTTTTTACTTAAATTAATGTCAATTTTAAATAAAAAGAGACACTTTGAGTGATACCGGTCACACCATGTGTCATATTGAGGTTCTTATGACTCATGAACTTCGTAAATTACTAATAGATAATTTTCCTAAAATATCAAAAATAATATGAATGTGTTTGCTCGGTTTTCAGTATGTCACTTGTTGTTTTTACTTAAATTCATGTCAATTTTAAATAAAAAAAAAGACACTTTGAGTTATACCAGTCACATTGTACATCATATTGAAATAATATTGAGTCCTAAAAATCATAAATAACTCGTGGATAATTTTTCTAAAGTATCAAAACAATCCGAATGTTTTTTCTCATTTTTCAGTATGTCGCTTGTTCTTTTTACATAAATTAATGTCAATTTTTTTAAAAAAAAGAAACATTTGGTGTCATACCGGTCACACTGTTTGTCATATTGAGGTGATTATAACTCTTACACATCACAAAGGACTCAAGAATCATTTTCCTAAAATATAAAAATAATCCAAATATGTTTTCTCGGTTCTCAATATGTCACTTGTTGTTTTTACTTAAATTAATGTCAATTTTAAATAAAAAGAGACACTTTGAGTTGTACCGGACACACCAAGCATCTTATTGAGGTGAAGATAATTCTGACACATCACAAGTGACTTATATATCATTATCCCAGATATCAAAACAATCTGAAAATGTTTACTCATTTTTCAGTATGTTAGTTGTTTTTTATTAAAATGTAATTTCAAACTCGAGACACGCATTACGAGTCATACTGGTCGCATTGTGTATCGTTTTGATGTATGACTGCTTTATATACATAAAAATGACTTATGAATCACTTTAAAAAATTATCAATACAATCAAATCATTTTTTCTTGGTTTTCAAAGAGTGACACATTTTGAACTAAAATATAAATTTTAAACTAATAATTGACACTTTTTAGTCATATCGGTCACACCGTGCCTCGGATTGAGGTGTGCTTGATTCCCACACATCAAAAATGACTCATGTATCATTTTCTTAAAGTATCAAAACAATCCAAATGTTTTTTATTAGCTTTAAGTATGCCACTTGTTCTTTTTTCTCAAATTAATGTCAATTTAATATAAAATACACACTAAAAGTCATACTAGGCACATCGTGCATAAGATTGAGGTGTGGTTGATCCATATATGTTAAAAATGAATCATGTATAATTTTCCTAAAATATAAAAACAATATGAATGTGTTTTATTAGTTTTTAGTATGTCATTTCTTCTTTTTACTAAATTAATGTCAATTTTAAATAAAAAGACACACATTGAGTGATACCAGTCACTTGTTATTTTTTCTCAATTTTGAGTAGATAAGTTTCTCTATTACCAACTATATTGACCCATAAACTTCATAAACAGATATCACATCATATTAGATTAATATTCCTTACATAAAATAATTATCCATGCCAGAATAGTTTAGGTCCAGTGCTTTTGGAAACATGAAAACATAAAGAACTAGTTCATAAGAGTCTCTCGTTAAGTTATTCATTACTTGAAACCTTCTTAGAAATATCATTTCTAAAACCATTCTTAATAACCTAAAGATATTAAATATAATAAAGGGTGATCTTATATGATCAATAATTGTAAAAAATGGAGATATCAACGATCATATAAGGATAACATGAGAATAAATATGTTATAAGGTGATATTAACATTATAAATTCATACCCTGCATATTATAGATCATAATCATGAGTCATGGATTAAATCATGGTAGTTAATAAGGCATGAATATTAAAGTATAAAAGAATATTATAAACTAAAATCATACACTTAGAGTCATACCGAGCATATTGTGTATTAGATTAAGATGTGGCTGATTAAGATGTCGCTAATTAGTACATTGTACAGAAAAATATTCATGACAGATCTTTTGGGAAGTCATACTTTGGATTTAGATACTAAAAAGTCATACATTTCATTCTACATGTTCTCTCTTTTCTGTCTTGTTTCAAATATTTGAAAGGTAAATATAGCTTCTCAAAAGATTTGTAAATAAATAAATAAGTATTAGATAAAAATGATAAGATGATCCATAAAACGTAGTGATATCCTATCCAATAGATACATTCACTTTTTCCCCATGTTTATTCCAACATTTATAACTTTGATCTATTCCATGACAGATCAAGTGTTCTTGTAACTCCTCTGGGATAACTTTTCTTAAATAACAACAGCATAAATACTGAAAAAATATTTGATAAGGGTCATATGAATGAACTTTTTCAAACTTGATGAACTATTTCACTCCATCTTCATACACTTTTGTAAAATGATTGAAAAATATCCATTATTTATTAATATCCATCCTATTTTATTCATTGATGTTAATATTTAACAAAATAAATACACAAATGGGTCCTTTCAAATAATGGGAACTCAACATTTGAATGATAGTTATTATTTCATTTTGTTGCCTAGGACTCATCCCCTTATAAGTTAACACCAAATTCCATTGAAAACTATTTAAAAAATCACACTTTAATTTCTAATAAAAAAAACATTTACAAAAATTCCTCTTTAAAATAACACACCCTTTTTAAAATGAAATGATCATTTAATATGCTTTCAAAACATTCACATCCCTTTATAAAAGTCAATCGGGTGAGTTGAAAAACACTAGGCATGCAACCTAAGTTCATGCCAAGTGTTTAAATAATTTTAAAGCTATATAAAACCCAAAAAAAGATATTTTGAACACATATAATTTTTTAAGAAATATTTCAAAACACTTGAATATTTTTAAAGGATCCACTTAGGCATTTTCACAAAGACATAAATCCCAATAGAGATAGTTTATAAAGGATATATGAATAAAAATAACCATTATTTTATAAAATATAAAGCTATAAAAGTTTTATCATGTCTCCCATGAATAAATAATATGAATCATATAGTTTACTCCCATAATACTGCTGAGGAGTAAATAATTGATAGATAAAGACATAAATACCACTTGTCCATGATACTTTTGAACATAATGTCACATCTCTTCAAAGTGGGAAACCATCTTCCACTTGATACTTGAATCATGTACTACCTAATCTTGATCCTTACAATATAGTACATTATAAAAATGTTCCCCTTCTTGAGGATATATATTAGGTCAAAGTTAAAGGACTATTGGTACTCAAACCTTCTCTGTTATCAATGGTCCATCTCACTTTGTGATTAAATATATTTCAAACACTTTTTATTGTATTCCAAAAATATCTATATCTAAAGATAATACCCAAAAAACCACATGGAATGAACCACTATTTCAGAATTTAGGAAAGGATTTGGGAATTTTCTCTTATGTATTCTTAACTGTCAGGACCCATAAGCAACCACATGACCAACATAGACTAGAACTATTCATATCCTGACACTTGATACATCACAATATAATCCATACTCATTACCCAACTCATTTATAGTTAATATTGGTGTTTTAATAAATCTCCCATTAATATCTTATAAGGATATATCATGAACATCTAATAAAAGGAACAATACCATATTCTTGGTTAATTTATTCTTAGCACTTCCAATCAGGAAGAATCTTGGTTGACCATCTGGTAATAACTGGAAAATTACAACTAATTATAAAGTTTCTGAATGAGTCATTTACTACTCTAAAATCTCATTAGGGTTGGTCTTCTATACTGACTTTTATCATAGAGGCTTACCATATATGGATTTGGGTTTTGGGTGATGTGTCGATAGCAACACCATAACTCGGGAATCATCTAGTGATCTGGATTAATCATCAGCATAAACTAGCCTAATCAAAGATATTGGTTATAGGATGCTTTATCAGGGAGGTGAACCATATAGATTTTCATATACTCATTTATGACCTTATAAACCTAGAATAATGAATAATTATTCCAATGATTGGTTCCCATAGTTATGAATTTATACTAAAAATTACATTGTGGACCAATGATTGGGTTGGGCTTCGAGTTGGGATCAACGCCATGGAGGTTTTTTCAGCATGGACTGGGGTTGTACCTTTAAGGTGCACTAAAAACATACATATTTTGATAGGAGCTCAGGGTACTTGAGTTATATGGATTTTTCTAGATATCATAGTTTTTCTTTCCCTTCAATCATAAATTCAGCTCACACCTAACCAATAAGTGGATCAAGTACATGAACATGTTACACCTAGTGTATGAAGTGGTCAGGATAAGACTCTAAGAATAGTATCATCGTTGCTTCATTAATTTTTTCCTATTTTTCTTCCTATATCCATTCCTCCTCATTTTACATAGAAGTTTTTCTCCACATACCTCAATTTTCACATTTTTATAGTGTCCAATTTTTCATTATTCTACTACTACAAATCTTATAGAGAATTTGTTTCATGGATTGGGGTTAGTGGAATAGTGGATGAAAATATATTTCTATATAGGTTAATTCCTTTGGATGATAACTAATCTTGTTTATTATCTATGGATATAATGATATCTATAATTTTCTCATCTAACATGGACATGAAAGTAGGTGATTATGGGTGATAGTATGATGAGATGTGGGTGAAAGTATAATGACCCAATTTTAAAATAGATGAATTAGTTCAATACTACCCCAAGAGTGTTCATTGATTCACTAGGGTTGGTTCTTATCACTTAGGGTATTGGTTTAATATATGGGGCCCAATTTTCCCACTTTGATTAAATTGATAAACTATTATCAAAATATCCTAAGAACTGACATGAAACATTCATATGGCATAAACTATTGAGAAAAATAAACAATACATACCTCTATAATTGAATAAAAATATATATAAAACACCAACATTACTATATGAATGCAGTACAAAATAATAAATCATATCGATATGTAAATAGACGATGAAAACCATGTGAAACTACACTGAAAAAACATAACTAAAAATGGTTGGGTTATATTCTATGATATGATATCCAGCCAAACATGGCCTCCATTCTCAAAATCACCAAACAAAAAAACCAATTCCAATGAAACTAAACATCAATTGGACCACATTTAATGGCATGACCCCAAAAGACCAAAGTCGGTGCATTATTTTAATACATTGGAATGATTACAAGGAATCAGGTCCCGAATGACTGATCAGTTTACCAGTCTGGGAAAATAGATTACATACATGAAAATTACATTACACATTATAACATAAAACACAACATAAATAATCCTTAGAGAAATACATTATTTCCCTAGCATAACCCAGAATAACAATCATAACACACTTCTTGGAATCCTGGGAAAATAAAACATAAGAAAGGGGTGATCTCAGATGCTCAGTAAGGATAAAAAATATACCAAAAGCTATCATAAATAATCATAAACTATTATGGTTGGGTATAAAATTGAAACACAATCCATTTAAACATAAAATTAAGAAAATATGTAAAAGATAACTCAAAAAATTCCATTTAGTTTTTCAGATGGATATTCTACTTGTCTAATAGTCACATGTAATAACTATTTTCATAATGAGGGAATGCATATTGTTGGACATCATAACCAAATATTCAAGGCCTTGTGCCAAGACTACAAATAACAATTTTATTAAGGTCATATGCCAAGACACTAATTTTTCTCATGTGACCTACCTACGCATTGAGGGGCTATAACAGGCTCCACCCGTCACTTACTAAGTCCAATGCATTCCACATATGAAAAGGGTAAAACATAACATAAACATTCGTATTAAAACTAGCATACTAAATGTCAACACTTTAACCATAAACCATGAATGGTATAAAAAATAGTGCATCCATAGTCAAACATAACATAACTCATTCAGTACAATATGGAATATTGAATTATAATAAATCAACCTCAATCAAGAATAATATCCAGAAAAGGATGTTGACATAGTTGAAAATGATCATTAAAACTCTCTGAGAGAAATATCCCATAAAATCATTTAAAAGTCACACAATTTATAAGGGAAGAAATATAAAAGATATTTTTGAATAAAATTGTCTCATACCACTTTGAAACATTTGAAAATAATTAACATTTTCAAACATTCATGTTCATATAAATAAATCCTGGAAACCATTTTGAAAACATAGACATTAATGAAAAAGGTTTAGAAGAATCAATTTTTAAAAAATTTAAAATGATGTTTTAGTTAAAGAGACCTTTAAAAATAATCCTTTTTAAAACTCTTTTATAAAACATGGACAAGGATGATAAATATTTCCCAGTAAATACTTACACAAAAACAATCTTAGATAATAATGATATAGATGAATTAACCCTTACCTTGTACTTTCCTTTGGTCAATAGTACATTTAACCTCCTGTATAAAGACCATAGTGTGTTATTAAATTATACAAGAACAATATTCATATTTATGATATCATACTTTATTCATTAATTACTTTATACTACTTATTTAATAATAATTTCCATGTTAAAATAACATTTTGGGTAATAATTGCTTTCTTTATCGCACGTGTTTTAAATTATTATTCCTGATCATATCACTTATATCATGATTTAATTTCTTCCAGAATATAAAAAAATTACTTATGTATCAAATATATTCAGAATATAAATATGTATAATAGATAGATATATGAAATGAAAAACACTGTTTATGGATACGGTAGGTCGTACGTATGCATAAACGCTATTTCCGTTTTCATGTCATATTGAACAGAAGTAAGTGAATAAGATATATGTGTGTATATATATATATAGTAGAATTATTATGTTTTATATTACAAAATTATTAATAATATATATTTTTATAATCATAGTTGAATGGTAAACCTCGAAATGAATCTCATCGCGTCGTGGAGATGGTAAGCCATACGTACGCACGAGCGATGATATCATTCTATTGATGGTGAAATAGTATGTAATTGGATGGTATAATATATATATAATAATTAAAATATTATATTTATTATTTACATAAATTATACTCATTATTATACCCATCCAAATAATTAAGATTTTAATAACAAACTACACCACGACGTGGAGACGGTAAGTCGTACGTAAGCACGTATGGTGGGTTTTTCATTCATAGGATGGATAGAATAATGAATATGGTTGTACTATATTTATAATAACATCTTAGTATTTATAAGTTACTAGAGTTGTTATTTTGGTATGTAAACAACAAAGAAAGAAGAAGTGGAAGAAGAAAAGAACTTTGAAAGAGGTGATGAAATAATTACCTCTTCTTCAGGTTCTTCCTTTTGATTTGAACAAAATAGATCCTTAGGTTGGATTTCTGATAAAAATAAGGCATAAAGGTCGAAGTGAGGGTAGTTGGTAGGAGATTTGAGAAGGTTTTGGCCGAGCCAAATGGCTTTGGGTTGTGAATTTAAGAGAAGGGGAAGTACCCTTTTATAAGGGAGGTGAGGGGAACTTTAGGAAAAGTTTGAAATATTAATTTATTATAAAATAATTTTAAGTTTATAATAGATAAAAAATAATTTATTTTAAGTATAAGGTGGTTTTGGGTCAAAATCCTTTCAAAAAAGATGTTTTAGAGAAGTTTGTGTCACCATATTAACCTTATCATTTAGATTTAACTATTAGTTAAATAATTTAACATTTACCATGTCTTCTTGTATTTTTATATTACATTGTTAATAAACGTAATATAAAATACCAAGAGAACCTAAAGTGGTTAATTAATTACATATATAACCTTATCTAATTCCTTTTCTTAATCTTATATTTTTTGGAGTACTATGTCATTTAATAAAATAGTATTTGTTTTAAAAACTCATTTTTGTCAATTTTGACACTATTTAGTATTTATTTTTTGTTAAAGTCATCACAAATTTATTAATTCAAAAAAAATACATTAAATCAATCCTAACATGTCATATTCATCTATAAAATTTGTGTATGAAATGAAAAGTTTCAATTTACATTTATTTTAATATTTATAATATCAATTAGTTTAATATTTCATTAATAAGGTAATTACTGCATCATCATTGTGTCAGAAATAAATTTAATTATTTAATTTCTAAAAATTATAAATAAAATACCATCATGTGGAAAATATTTGTTTATTTCTAATTAATATTTATAGTCTAATCTATCTTATGTGTAACCCTATATTAAAAAAAATTAGTTATTAAACTTTGAATTTAACGCTTCTAACTCTTCTTTAAATAAAATATAATAAATGTCCTAATCTAATCCAAGTGGATCAAAAAGGATCATATTTTTGTCCTAATTTTGATTTGGGTTTAAATTAACTTATCCAATAGAATTAGGACATGGTTTGGTGTAATTTTAATATTATTTTTACCTTTAATTACAATGTTTATTTTTAACCGTGGTAAATAAAATTCAAAAGTTACAATTTACCCAAAATTATTTTCATCCTAGTGAACCACATTTTACTTATTGATTAAAACTGTGCCTATTTTATTTTTTAAATTCAACTTGCATACGTACTAAAATTATGTTTTATGAAAATTTTCAAATGTACCTAGAAGGTGGGTAAAAATAAGATAAAAAAGTTCAATGAATTTTTATATCTAATTCTATTATAAAATGACTCAAATGACTTAAATAGGGATAATATATGTATGATTTATCTATTTTGACTTTAAGATAAATTTTAATTAAAAATAATCATTTAAATGAAAAAGTCGGCTTTTATATACTAGGTAGTATGTTTCACTATTCATCAAAAATTGAATGTTTTAGAAAAAATACCAAAAAATCACCCTAAGATAATTTTTATATTACAAATTCAAAAATGAAGTCTATTTTACCAAATTAATTTATTATGAGTGTATAAAATTAATTTTATTATTGTTCACCAAAGGACATAAAAAGTAGTTCTTTTAAGAAAATAGTTTTTCAAAATATATAACTATTTTAAAAAAACGTGTACATTTCATTATAAATATTTTTTATTTATGTGAAAATATTATAAATAAATTTTAAAAAAAAATTACTATTCATATTACAATATTTAATTGACAAATAAATATATCATTTAAATAATTATAAAACTAATGTGTTGTTTTGCAGAAACTCAATCTTTAGTATACCGCATGCCAAGTCAGTGTTTCATGCAATATAATCTATTAAATTACTTTAAAGAGATAACATATTATAAAATCTTGGGGTGTTACATTCTCCCTTCCTTCAATAAATTGCATCCTCACAATTTAAAATTGTTCTTTTAAAATAAAAGTAGAAAACTAGAAAATACCTTTGTGGAAAACCCACAATAGAAATAGGGTTAAACAAAATTTAGTCTTAATAAGAAGGAAATAGAAATAAAAAATTCACCACCAAATTTTGATTTCAAATAGGGGAACAATGTTTTCAATCATAGGAACATAATTAGAGGAAGAATGAAAATTTTTATAGGGATTTATTGAGCTCATCAATCACAATCAAGTGAACAATAAATGGAAAATTCAGGGCCTCAAAGGCATAAATCTATGTTGATTTAAAGTATCATCGGTTCAAAAAAACCTAAGGTATTAGGATAACACATTTTTTTTAAATAATATTTTTTAAGAGGATGGATTAATTTATTATCAAGATAAGAACTCAAGAAAACAAACTTGATTTTATTACCTATCCTAATTATAATCTGATCATTTGGTTGTGCTTTGATCTATTTTCACTTCAACCCTTATACGAGGAAATGAATGTTCAAAAATGAATTTTTTATGCCTAAATCACTTTTGATAAATCATAAGGTCCACAAGTATTTCTTTAATTTTCTATAGGTTTACTAAAATCTAAAAGCTTAGGTCAGAGTATCCAATAAATTATAATTTAACCTTATACAAAAAATAAATTGCTCAACTTACTCCATTCCAAAACTTTAGACTTATTCAAAATACTTCTGTCCAAACTCAGAGTCTAAAAATTTATATGGGAACCTTTAGAATTATCCAAAATACCTATGTCCAAACTCAGAGTCTAAAAATTTATATGGTAGTTAAACATAATAAAGATCTATTTCTTCACCTAATAACATGTGAATACCTTCATCATGTATTTTCTTAAAACATGGTGACACCATGAATTACCATAAAACCTTATTGAATACGTTCATGATCCCTTATTCATTATAAAATATCAGATATACTCCTTAAATCCAAAAAAGTTTTAAACTCCAACAATGATGGAATAAACAAACATTTAATTTGTTCCAAGGTAGTCAAGAATATTAAATATAATTTATCCAAATCAATCATATATTATTTCAAAATCACTACCTCAGTATCATAATCATATTTATTTTTATCTTTCCCTCAACTATATATTTTCCAAAAAATTTAACTTGAAACTGTGTCACTTTACTTGTTACCATAAAATCTCAAATCCTTAATGAAATAGTACTATAGTACAATCCTTATATACTATATAATTCTTATAACTTGTACATAATTAATAAAATACTAAAATGATAAAATTATTTAATAACAACATAATAACACTAATAATTACTCTTTATATAAGATAGTATCATAACTTGATTATTATCTAATAGCATCATTTGGGGTATACTTTGATGATTGAGACATTGATTCGCATAGTGTCCCAAATCCTTGCAGATGAAGCATTGTACATTTGAAACCTTTTTCTTACCCTTACAGTCACATACTTCGTGTCCTTTTTTCCACACTTATAATAGACTACTATTCGTTTCGAGCATTAACCAAGGTGATTCTATCCACAGTTATCATAGGTGGGAAAATCTATCTTTCCCTTATTCCTTTATCCATCTTTCTCTCTTTCATCATCTTATTCTCTAGCTTCCATTCAAAGCCATAAGACTGAGATATTTCTTTACTTATCTTATCAACACATGATACTATTTCCCTATATGATGAGAATACATTGGATGATATTTCCCTTTGAAATATTGGTTTAAGACCATGAAAGATACAATCCTTCTTACTCTTTGGATCATGTGTATTGTTGGAGTTCTCATTCCTTCTACTGGGTTCCATTTCAAAATTATGACATGCACTAGGTTAGATCACATCATAAATTATAATAAAAAAAACTAGAAAAAATATCAACATTAATTGAAAGTTTTTGCACATCTAGTCTCATAATCATAAAAATGGTTTCTCTGCTGAAATATTTACTCATAAATTCTTCATAATGGTTTGTAATGAAAATTTCAATTATCCAAAACATATCCACTAGGAGTGTCAAACCAGGTGTGCAATAATCCCGATTATCATGTACTAAGATAACCTAGTTCAATCCCGAAACTCCTTGTCAGAGTTTTCACTCCTAGGTACATCTGTTCTGAAACCACGTCCACTTGTAGCATTCAGATAGGGATGTTTTGCATAGAAAACCCACAAAATATCTACATTACCAAAATGTTTGGACTTTATTCTATACTAATCCTAAAATTCTATCTTAGGGTAATGTTTTCTAATTAGATTTTATCTAAATGTATTTCCATGTTTGTTGATAAACATCCTCTCATACCAATTGTAACACCCTAACCCCAGAAGCCTGGAGTCGGTGCATTATTTTAATACCTTTTCATGGTTATAGGGAATCAAGTCCTGAATTACTGATTAGTTTAACAATCTTGGAAAATAGATTATATACATGAACATTACATTACACTTTCTAACATAAAACACAACATAAATAATCCATATAGAACCCCATTATTCCCCTAGAATAACCCTGCATAACAATCATAATACACTTCTTGGCATCCTAGGAAAATAAAACATAATAAAGGGGTGAGCTCAGATGCTCAGTAAAGATAAACAATATACTGAAAGCTATCATAAATAATCATAAACATTTATGTAAAGGTATAAAATTGAAACACAGTCCCTTTAAACATAATCTTAAGCATAATATAGAAAAGATAAATCAAATAATGTCATTTACTTATTCACATGGATATTCTACTAGTTGAATAATCGCATGTAATAACAAATTTCATAACAAGGGAATGCATAATCTCGGACATCATAACCACATAGTCAAGGCCTCATGCCAAGACTACAAAGAAAAAATTTCTCAAGGCCTTGTGACAAGACACTAATTTGTGTCATGAGACCTACCGATGCATCGCGGGGATATAGTAGGCCCCACCCGTCACTTACTATGTTCGATTAATTCCTCATATGAAAAGGTTGAAACATAACGTAAATATTCCTATTAAAACTAGAATACTAAATGTCAACACTTTAACCATAAACCATGAATAGTATAAAAATAACACATCCATAGTCAGACATATCATAACTCATTCAACAAAATATGGAACATTGTATTATAATAAATCAACCTCAATCAATAATAATATTCTGTAAAGGATGTTGACATAGTTGAAAATGATCAGTAAAACTCTTTGAGAGAAATATCCTTTTCTCATGAAATCATTTAAAAGTTACACAATTTATAAAGGAAGTCATTTAAAAGATATTTTTGAATCAAAGTTTCCCATACCACATTGAAATATTTGAAAAGAATTAACATTTTCAAACATTCATGTCCATATAAATAAATCCTTAAAACCATTTTGAAAACATGGAAATTAATGAGAAATGTTTAGAAGAATAAATATTAAAAACATTTAAAATGATGTTTTAGTTAAAGAGACACTTAAAAATAATCCTTTTTAAAACTGTTTTATGAAACATGGACATGGATGATAAATACTTCCCAGTAAATACTTACACATAAACAATATCGAATAATAATGAGATTCAGGAATTAACCCTTACCTTGTACTTTCCTTTGGTAGATGGTATATTTAACCATCTATATAATGACCATAGTATGTTATTAAATTATACCAGAACCATATTAAAATTTAAGATATCATAATTGATTCATTTATGTATTTATAATACTTATTTAATAATAATTTTCATGTTAAAATATCATTTCGGGTAATAATTTCTTTATCATACGTGTTTTAACTTGTTATTCTTGATCGTATCACTTATATCATGATTTAATTGCTTCCAGAATATAAAACATTATTTATGTATCATATATATTCAGAATATAAATATGTATAATACATAGATATATAAAATGGAAAACACTATTTATGGAGACGGTAGGTCGTACGTACGCATAAACGTTGTTTCCGTTTTCATATCGTATTGAATGGAAGTAAGTGAATGAGATTTATGTGTATATATATATATATATATATTTATTTAAATTAGAATTATTATGTCATATATTACATACTTATTAATAATTTATATTTTTATAATCATCTTTGAATGGTGAACGTTGAATTATATCTCATCGCGTCGTGGAGACGGTAATCCGTACGTATGCATGAGCGATGATATCATTGTATTAATGGTGAAATAATATTTAACTAGATGGTATGATATATATAAAAAATCATTAACATGTTATATTTATTATTTATATCAATTAAACTCATTATTATACTCATCCAAATAATGAAGCGTTGAATAACAAACTACACCACGGCGTGGAGATGGTAAGACGTGCGTATGCACGTATGGTGACTTTGTCATTAATAGGATGGATAGAATAAGTAATATGGTTGTACCATATTTATAAAAAAATATCAGTATTTATAAGGTACTGGAGTTATTATTTTTTTATGGAAATAACAAATAAATAGGAAGTGGAAGAAGAAAAGAACTTTGAAAGAGGTGATAAAATAATTACCTCTTCTTCGAGTTCTTTCATTTGATTTGAACAAAAGGTCTACTTAGGTTGGATTTATGATAAAATTAAGGACTCTAGGTTGAAGTTAGGGAAGTTTTTAGGATATTTTAATAGTTTTTTTCCAAGCCAAATGTCTTTGGAGGTGTGAATTTAAGAGAAGGGGAAGTACCCTTTTATAAGGGAGGTGAGGGGCACTTTAGGAAAAGTTTGAAATATTAATTTATTATTAAATAATTTTTGATTTATAATAGATAAAAATTGATTTATTTATAAGATAAGGTAGTTATGGGTAAAAATATATTTAAACAATAGGTTTTATACAAGTTTAGGTCACCATATTAACCTTATATTTCATATTTAACTCTTAGTTAAATAGTTTAACATTTACCATATCTTATTGTATTTTTTTATTACATATTTAATAAAATTACTATAAAATGTCAAGATAACCTCAAGTTGTTAATTAATGACATATCTAACCTTATATAATTCCTTTTTTAAAATCTTATATTTTTTGGAGTACTATATCATTTAATAAAACATTATTTTTTTTAAAACTCATTTTTGTCAATTTTGACACTATTTAGTATTTGTTTTTTTAAGTCATCACAACTTGATTACCTCGAAAAAAATACATTGAATCAATACTAACATGTAATATTCACCTATAAAATTAGTGCATGGAATAAAAAGTTTCAATTTACATTTATTTTAATATTTATAATATCAATTAGTTTAATATTTCCTTAATAAGGTAATTACTACATCATCATTGTTTCATAAATAAATTTAATTTTTTAATCTATAAAAATTATAAATAAAATATCATGATTATGGAAATATTTTATATTTCTAATGAATATTTATAGTTTAATTTATCTTATGTGTAACCCTATATTAAAAATGTTTTAGTTATTAAACTTTGAATTTAACACTTTTAACACTTCTTTAAATAAAATATAATAAATGTTCTAATCTAATCCAAGTGGATCAAAAAAGATCATAGTTTTGTCCTAAATTGTATTTTGGTCAAAATTAATTTATTCAATATAATTAAGACGTGGTTGGGGTAATTTTAAAATTATTTTTACTTTTAATTACCATATTTACTTTTAACCGTGGTAAATAAAATTACAAAGTTACTATTCACCAAAAATTATTTTCATCTTATTGAACCACATTTTACTTACTAATTACAACCGTGTCTGTCAAATTTTTGAAATTAAACTCACAAAAGTGGTAAAATTAGGTTTTATTTAAATTTTCAAATGTACCTAGAATGAGGATAAATGTGCCTAGAAGGTGGGTAAAAGATGTTAAAAAAAGTTCAATGAATTTTTATATCTAATTCTATTATAAAATGACCCAAATTACTTAAATTGGGATAATATATATACTATGTATCTATTTTTTACTTTAAGATAAATTTTAATTAAAAATAATTTGTTAAATGAAATGGTTGGCTTTTATGTACTATGCATTATTTTTCACTATTCATCAAAAGTTGAATTTTTATCGAAAAATACCAAAAATTCACCCTAAGAAAATTTTGATATTTTGAATTCCAAATTGAAGTCTATTTTACTAAATTCAATTATTAGGAGTGTCTAAAATTAATTTTATTATTGTTCACAAAAGAACATAAAAAGTATTTCTTTTAAGAAAATAGTTTTTCTAAATATATAACTATTTTAACAAAACGGATACATTTAATTATAAATATGTCTTCTTTATGTGAATATATTATAAATAAAATTTAATATTTATTTTTTACTATTCATAATACAATATTTAATTGAAAAATAAATATATTGTTTAAATAATTATAAGACTAATGTGTTGTTTTGCAAAAACTCAATCTTGTGTATAACGCAAGCCAAGTCATTGTTGCATGCAATATAATCTATTAAATTAATTTAAATTGATAAATTACAATGAAATATTGGGGTGTTACATTCTCCCCTACTTCAATAAATTTCGTCCTCGCAATTTGAAATACTTCTTTGAAAATAAAAGTTTGAAAAATATAAAATACATTAATGGAAAACCCACATCAGAAATAGGGTTAATAAAATTTAGACATAATAAGAGGGAAAGGGAAATGAATAAGTCACCAAAAAATTAGGATTTTGAATAAGGGAACATTGGTTTCAATTAGAGGAACTTAATTGGATAAAGAACATAAATATTTATAGGGAGTGATTTAGCTCATCAATCACAAACAAGTGAACAATAAATGGAAAATTGAGGGCCTCAAAGCCATAAATCTATGATTATTTAATGTATCATCAGTTCAAAAAGACATAAGGTATTAGGATAACACTTTTCTTTTGATACACTTTTTTTTAATAGGATGGATTAATTTACTATCCAAATAATAACTAAAGAAAACATACTTGATTTCATTACCTGTCATAATCATAATCTCATCATTTGGTTGTGCTTTGATCTATTTTCACTTCATCCCTTATACTAGTATATTAATGTTCAAAAATGATTTTCTTTACACCTAAAGTTCATTTGTTAAATCATAAGGTCCACAAGTATTTCCTTAATTCTCTATATGTTTACTGAAATCCAAAAGGTTAGGTCAGAGTATCCAATAAATTATAATTTAACCTTATAAAAAAAATAAAGTGCTCAACTTACTCCATTCCAACCTTTAGACTTATCCAAAATACTTGTGTCCAAACTCATAGTCTAAAAATTTATATGGGATCCTTTATAATTATCCAAAATACTTGTGTCCAAACTCATAGTCTAAAAATTTATATGTGTGGTAAACATAATAAAGATATCTTTTTCCACATAATAACATGTAAATACCTTCATCATGAATTTTCTTAAAACATGGTAACACCTTGAATTACTATAAAACCTTATTGAATATGTTCATGCTTCCTTATTCCTTATAGAATATCGGATATACTCCTTAAATCAAAATATGTTTTAAACTCCAACAATGATGGAATAAACAAATAATTAATTAGTTCCAAGATAGTCATGAATATTCAATATAATTTATCCAAATCAATCATCTCTTATTCCAAAATCACTGCCTTAGTATCAGAATCATATTAAGGATTATCATTCCCTCAACTATGTATTTTCCAAAAAAATTAACTTGAAACTATGTCACTTTACTTGGTACCATATAATCTCAAATGCTTAATGAAATAGTACTGTAGTACAATCCTTATATACTATATAATTATTATAACTTGTACATCATTAATACAATACTCAAATGAAAAATTTCTTTAATAATAACATAAGAACACTAATCATTCCTCTTCATCTACGGTAGTATCATAACTTGATTATTATCCAATAGAATAATTTGGTGTATACTCTCATGATTGGGAAATTGATTCGCGTAGTGTCCCAACTTCTTGTCGATGAAGCATTACACATTTGAAACCTTTTTCTTACCCTTACAATCACGTACTTGGTGTCCTTTTTCCACACTTATAACAGACTCCCATTCCCTTAAAGCATTAACCAAGGTGATTCTTTCCAAAGTTATCAATGGTGGGAAAATCCTTCCTTCCCTTCTTCCTTGTATCCATCTTTCTCTATTCTATCCTCTTATTTTCTATCTTCCCTTCAAAGCCATAGGACTGAGATAATTCTTTACTTATCTTATCAACACATGATATCATTTCCCTATATGATAAGAATATATAGGATGTTATTTCCATTGAAAATTTTGGTGTAAGACCATGAAATATATGATCCCTCTTACTCTTTGGATCATGCGTATTGTTGGAGTTCTCATTCCTTTTACTGGGTTCCATTTTTAAATGACGACATACACTAGGTTAGATTATATAATAAAGTATTATCCAAAAACTAGAAAATTAATTGAAGGTTTTCACACATCGATTCTCATAATAATAAAAATGGTTTCTTCACGGATATATTTACTTATAAATCCTTAATAATGGGTTTTAATGAAAAATTGAATCTTCCTAAGCATATCCCCCAGGAGTGTCAAACCAGGTGTACGATAAGGCCCATTGTTGAGTACTAGGATAACCCAGGTTAAGCTCAAAACTCATTATCGGAGTTTTCACTCCTAGGTACATCTGTATCAGAACTATGCCCACTTATAGTATCCAAACAGTGATGTTTTTCTTAGAAAACCCACAAAATATCTACAAAACCAAAAAATTTGATGTTATTCTATACTAATCCTCAAATTATATCTTAGGGTAATTTTTCTTAATTGGAGTTTTTCTAAATATATTTCCAAGGTTGTTGTTAAACTTTCTCAGATAACAATTGTAACGCTCCAAACCCAGAAGCCCGGAGCCAGTGTATTATTTTAATACCTTGGCATGATTAAAAGGAATAAAGTCTCGAATGACCGATCAGTTTAGTAGTCTTGAAAAATATATTACATACATGAACATTAAATTACACTTTATAACATAAAATATAACATAAATAATCTATAGATAACTCCATTATTCCCCTATAAAAACCCTATATAACAATCATTGTACACTTCTTGGCATCTTGGGAAAATAAAACGTAAGAAAGGGGTGAGCTCAGATGCTCAGTAAAGATAAACAATATACTAGAAGCTATCATAAATAATCATAAACTTGTAAGGGAAGGTATAAAATTAAAACACAATCAATTTAAACATAAACTTAAGCATAATATGGCAAAGATAAATCAAATAATGTCATTTACTTATTCACATGGATATTCTACTAGTCGAATAATCACATGTAATAACTAATTTAAAAATGAGGGAATGAATAATGTTGGACATCATAACAACATAGTCAAGGCCTCGTGCCAAGACTAAAAATAAAAAAAATCAAATCCTTGTGCCAAGACACTAATTTGTCTTATGAGACCTAACGATGGATCTAGGGGCTATATCGAGCCCCACCCATCACTTACTAAGTCCAATGTATTCCACATATGAAAAGGGTGAAACATAACATAAACATTCGTATTAAAACTAGAATACTAAATGAAAAACTTTAACCATAAACAATGAATGGTATAAAAATAGCACATCTATATTCAAACATATCATAACTCATTAAATACAATGTGTAATATTATATTATAATAAATCAACCTCAACCAATAATAATATCCAGTAAAGGATGTTGACATAGTTGGAAATGATCAGTAAAACTCTTTGAGAGAAATATCCATTTTTCATGAAATCATTTAAAAGTCTCACAATTTATAAAGGAATACATTTAAAAGATATTTTTACATCAAAGTGGAACATACCACATTGAAACCTTTGAAAATAATTAGCATTTTTAAACATTCATGTCCATATAAATAAATCCTTAAAATCATTTTGAAAACATGAACATTAATGTGAATGGTTTAAAAGAATAAATATTTAAAACATTTAAAATAATGTTTTAGTTAAAGAGACCCTTAAAAATAATCCTTTTGAAAAAACTTTTATGAAACATGGACATGGATGATAGATATGTCCCATTAAATACATACACATAAACAATCTCAGATAATAATGAGATTGTGGAATCAACTCTTACCTTGTACTTTCCTTTGGTCGATGGTATGTTTAACCTCCTGTATAATGACCATAGTATGTTATTAAATTTTACTAGAGCCATATTTATATTTATGATATCATACTTGATTCATTTATGACTTTATACTACTTATTTAATAATAATTTCCATGTTAAAATAACATTTTGGGTAATAATTGTTTTCTTTATCGTACGTGTTTTAACTTGTTAATCTTAATCATATCACTTATATCATGATTTAATTTCTTACAGAATATAAAACATTATTTATGTATCATATATATCCAAAATATAAATATGTATAATATATAGATATATGAAATGGAAAACACCATTTATGGAGACGGTACGCCGTACATACTCATAAACGTTGTTTCTGTTTTCAAATCTTACTGAACAGATGTAAGAGAATGAGATATATGTAAATATATATATATTTATATAAATTAGAATTATTATATAATATATTACATACTTATTAATAATATATATTTTTATAATTATTGTTGAATGGTGAATGCCGAAATGAATCTTATCGCGTCGTGGAGATGGTAAGTCGTACGTACGCACGAGTGACATTATCTTTCTATTGATAGTGAAATCGTATGTAATTAGATGGTAGAATATAGATATATACAGAATCATTAACATGTTATATTTATTATTTACATCAATTATACACATTATTATACCCATACAAATAATGAAGTGTTGAATAACAAACTACACCACGATGTGGAGACCGTAAGTCGTATGTAGGCACATATGGTGACTTTTTCATTAATAGGATGGATAGAATAATGAATATGGTTGTACCATATTTATAATAACATCTCAGTATTTATAAGTTATTGGATTTATTATTTTGGTATGGAAACAACAAATAATGAGTAAGTGGACTAAGAAAGAACTTTGAAAGAGGTGATGAAATAATTACCTCTTCTTCGGGTTCTTCCTTTTGATTTGAACAAAAGGGCTCCTTAGGTTGGATTTATTTTCAAAGTAATTCCTCTAAGTTGAAGTGAGGGTAATTTTTAGGATATTTGAGGATGGTTTTGGCAGATACAAATGGCTTTAGATGTGTGAATTTAAGAGAAGGGAAAGTACCCTTCTATAAGAGAGGTCAGGGGCACTTTAGGAAAAGTTTGAAATATTAATTTATTATAAAATAATTTTCAGTGTCTAATACATAAAAAATGATTTATTTCGATGATATGGTGGTTATGGGTCTAAATCATTTCAACCAATAGGTTTTAGACAAGTTTAGGTCACCATATTAACCTTATCTTTTATATTTAACTCTATGTTAAATAGTTTAACATTTACCATGTCTTCTTGGATTTTTATATTACATGGTTAATAAACTTACTATAAAATGCCAAGAAAACCTCAAGAGGTTCATTAATTACATATCTAACCTTGTCTAAGTCCTTTGGCCTGATATTATATTTTTTGTAGTACTATATCATTTAATAAAATAGTATTTGTTTTAAAAAATCATTTATGTCGATTTTGACACTATTTAGTATTTGTTTTTTTAAGTCATCACAACTTCATTACTTCGAAAAAAATACATTGAATCAATCCCAAAATGTCATATTCACCTATAAAATTTGTGGATGGCATAAAAAGTTTCAATTTACATTTAATTTAATATTTATAATATCAATTAGTTTAATATTTCATTAATAAGGTAATTACTGCATCATCATTGTGTCATAAATAAATTTAATTATTTAATATCTAAAAATTATAAATAAAATACCATGATGTAGGAAATAATTTTATATTTTTAATAAATATTTATAGTCAAATTTATCTTATGTGTAACCCTATATTAAAAAACATTAGTTATTAAACTTAGAATTTAACACTTTAACTCTACTTTAAATAAAATATAATAAATGTTCTAATCTAATCCAAGTGGATAAAAAAAGATCATATTTTTTTACCTAATGTTGATTTTGGTCTAAATTAACTTATCAAATAGAATTAGGACATGTGTTTGGGTAATTTTGATATTATTTTTACCTTTAATTAGCATATTTACCTTTAATCGTGATAAATAAAATCCAAAAGTTACTATTCACCAAAAATTATTTTCATCATATTGAACCAAATTTTACTTTATGATTACAAATGTGTCTATTGGATTTTTAAAATTCAACTCATATATGTGGTAAAATTTTGTTTTATACAAATTTTCAAATGTACCTAGAAGGTGGGTGGCTAGAAGGTGGGTAAAATGATGTTAAAAAAAGTTCAATGAATTTTTATATCTAATTCTAGTATAAAATCACTAAAATGACTTAAATAGTTATAATATATGTATTATATATCTTTTTTTACTTTTATATAAATTTTAATTGAAATAATTTTTTAAATGAAAATGTCGGCTTTTATGTACTATACAGTATATTTCACTATTCATAAAAAATTGAATGTTTTCAGAAAAATACCAAAAGATCACTCTAAGATAATTTTGATACTATGAATTCAAAAATGAAGTATATTTTACCAAATTCAATTATTAGAAGTGTCTAAAATTAATTTTACCATTATTCAAAAATGGAAATAAAAAGTAGTTCTTTTAAGAAAATAGTTTTTCTAAAAATTTAACTATTTTAACCAAACATATACATTTCACTATAAATATTTTTTATTTATGTGAAAATATTATAAATAAAATTTAAAATTTATTTTTTATTATTAATATTATAATATTTAATTGATAAATAAATATATCGTTTAAATAATTATAAAACTAATGTGTTGTTTTGCAGAAACTCAATCTTGTGTATAATGCAAGCCAAGTCGGTGTTGCATGCAATATAAGCTATTAAATTACTTTAAAGAGATAAAGTACTATGAAATATTAGGGTGTTACACCACAAGAATATATTATTTAACCATATACTTATTGAACCAAAAATGTGATTAGATCATTACAAGAAAACTCACAGTGGTAGCACCTGATGAGATGGGTTTGCGAAGGAGATGGGTTCACAAAGGAGGAGGGATTCATAGTAGAGGTGGGGATCGGTGGAAGAGGTGGGGTATGTGGAGGAGAGCATAATGATGGAGGAGAGATTTGTGGTGGCGAAGGAGGGCTTCACGATTGTAGGAGTCGGAGGCAGAGTGTAGGATCTAAGCTCAGTGGAAGCGTGGTAGTTGGGAGGGACCAAATTTTCCTTTACCGTAATCGATGACCAATCTTGGATCAATGCGATGATAAATGCCAGTATCCATGTATTATGATAAAAGATCTAGAAAAAAGAAGAAAACGGCACTAGATCCTAGAGAGAGGATCTTGCACATATTGTTTATAATTAATTTAAATAATTTATGCAGAAATTAATACCTGGATCTTTGGTACTTTCTTCATTGATGATGTTGATCATCTAGAATGACCCTTCCAGATTGTCTCATTGTGCTTGTGAGGATCCAAACTAGAATCCCTCTATTAGTGATCCACATGTTCTCTGATGGCCTCCAATCGACACCACTAGTTCTCTGAGTGCTAGTGTGGTGAAGCGAGTGTCATCCATCGGTTATTCATGATCACCTATTCTTCAGTCTTGAAGAAGATCTCTCAATATTGAGAAAGGGAGAGAATAGGATTTGAGAGAGAAATTGTTTTGGCTCAACAATTCTCTCACCACCAACAATTTGGTTCATCAGGCATAATGGCATAATAGATGTACCTATCTATTTAATGAGATGGGGTTTCAGTTACAATATTTAATTATGTAACAACAATTAAATACATTCACAACCTTAGAGAAAACTCATGATACATAATAACAATAAAAAAACCATTATTCTTGGTGTGCCAACATTCACAAAATGGAATCATAAATTAAATCCCCTACCACGTAATGATAATATCATTATTATTATTTTGTCTTCTGCCGACTAGTTAAATAATTATTTACCGACTTAAAAATAATTATTTTACTATCAGAATGGACTTGGTCTGCTCAAACTCCACTTCTATTTATTGAACACCCGAATAAATAAATCATGTATTCTCTTAAATAAATATTTAATTTAAAAACTAGTAAATAAATATTTATTAAATGTTCAATAAAATAAATATATATGTATTTAATTTATAAGATCATTTTAACTTGAATAAAATTATTCCATGGTCTTGAGAATAATATTTATTCCACTAATTAAATTAAAATGGAATTTAATTAAGACTATAAGAAACACTTAGGGTGTCACCCTATAGGATTCTTTCTCATTATAATTAGGCAGGATGTCCTAAATTCTAAGAGTACTATCTAGCAGTTGGTCAAGGAACCCAATAGAAAGAACTTAAAGTTTCAACAATGACATCCACATATGAACACTCTCTATATAATATAATCTCTTTGTCTCAATATCTCATCAAGTAGCTTTCATGATATTGTCATCAACCTATTTTCTTGATACATATTTCTTTGACTACTTGAAATAAACTCGTCAAAATACCATGGCCATAGAATTTAGGGTGACGGTTCTATTTCAATCAAAGGTTCGAGATATCAACTTCCACAAATTGAAGGGAAAAATCCTTCCTTGACTTATTCATTAATAACATGTCATTCCTGATGCACCCAACATACCCTACTTCCCAACTACATATGGAATGATGGTTTTCATTGGTAAATCAAAGTGCTTAAGTCATGACAAAAATTAGTGATAATAAAAAAGTCTAGGGATAATTATACACGCTCGTAGATAGGAATATCCAATGATATCAAAACATGCAGAATTCATACTAGTGGGTATGTTCTCATAATCTCCCATCTTGGAGATTACCAAGTGTGAAATTCATGAGAAGTCTAATTAGATTAAGTTTACTCGCACCTAATGGTCTATATACTATGTATCACAACATAGTATTTTATCCAACAACAGAACTATATTTAAGAATATTCTCATAGTACTTCAAGGTTCTCATCATAGTGGGGAAATGTTGTGACCTTATTAATGTGAAAAATACTCTAGGACATTATTACATTATTGTCATTTAGAACAATGAACAATATGTAATAAGATGTATAATATTTAAATACATTAAATATTCATGTAATCAATGTTAAAACAGTTGGTTCTAGGACCCCAACTCCACCGAACTCCCACTTGGACTAGAGCCAACTGCCTACGACTTTTAGTCTGCTAGACCTCACATGATGATCAAGTTTCTGCTGAGTCAAGGCTTTAGTTAAAGGGTCTTCCATGTTGTCTTCCATGGAAATATTGCTCACTGTAACTTTACCTCTTTGAGAAAAATCCATCAAGATATGATACTTTTGTAGTATGTTCTTTATCCATTGATGTGGCCTTGGATCTTTTGTGAGATCCACCACTCAGTATTATCACAATAAATTATGATGGGATATTTACTGCTAGGTAGCACATACATATCTTGGATGAAGCTGCATATCCAAAATACTTATTTAGATGCCTCAGAAGCTATGATATACTCGAAATATACTATAGAATCTAATACCACACCTTTCTTTGAGCTCTTCTAGCTCAGAGAACCTCCATTAAAAGTAAATATGTATCACGTTTGCAACTTAATTTCATCTTGATCAATCTGGAAACTAGCATATGAATATCATATGATGACTAGTTCCTCATATCCTTCATAAACCAGGAACAAATTCTTAGTAATACTTATATACTTAAGGATAGTCTTGACTACCATCCAATGGCGGTCACCTAGATCAACTTGATATCTTCCTACCGCAATTAATACGTAAGAAACATCTAGCCTAGTACATAGCATAAAAAACAGGACTAGCCCAATTTCTGATGTTTATTGAATCATTTCCATTATCTTTCATTCATCATGTGTATAAGAACACATTTTCTTGGAAATATGAATGCCATGTGATTCTAGAAACAATCCACCCTTGGATTGTTCCATAATAAATCTATTCAGTATCTTATCAATGTATGTACTTTGACGTAGTACTAGTAATTTCTTGGATATATCATGATGAATCTTGATCCCGAGAATATATGTTGCCTTGCCCAAGTCCTTCATGGAGAATAATTTATTCAACCATGGATTAACATACTATAAGAATTGTATTTTGTTTCCAATAATTAATATGTTATCAACTTATACTATTAAGATAATGATTGCACTCCCACTAAAATATTTGAAGACATGAGGCTCACATTAATTATTTATAAAACTAAATCCCATTATGGATTCATAAAAATGAATGTTCTATGGCCATGATTCTTTCTTTAATCCATAAATTCATTTTTTCAACTTTCATATCTTATTGGCATCCTTTGGAGTCACAAACCCTCCAAGTTGTGTCATATTGACATCTTCCTGAAGTTTCCCATTAAATAAGGAAATTTTGACATCCATTTTCCAAATATCATAGTCATGGTAAGCAGAAATGGACAATAGAATTATGATGCCTGCCTGCAATCTATTTTTTCCCATTTTCTAAAAAGCGGGTTTATGGGAAACCGATAATCTAACAGACAAACCACAAACCAGAATACAAATCACCACATCAGGATAATTTCAAATTTGAAAAAACCAAACCCCATACCTTGGGAAACAAACCAACACGTCGGCCTCGAATCTCGGGATCCCTTAAACCCTACAACACCTCGAATCATGACCAGCCTCATTCACAGGGAGGAGAAGAATTACCCAGTTCATTCATTCCTATGGATCGAAGACTAAACCATCTTATCATCATCAAAACTTCACAGATAGGTTTTTGGTCATCTTCCAACTGCTTTTCGTAGCATCAAACAACATAAAAAAACATAAATCCATTCAAGAGTCAAAATCAACATTAACCATCGAAAAAATCCTTCTAGAATGCTCCTCCATTGATGACAGCGCCCCAGTCACAGGAACCATGGTCGGAAGAACCCTGCGCCATCTACGAGACCTCCACCAGCATCAGACATGGAAGGAACCCGAAGAGGAAAGCATACCAAGAATCAAGAAGCCAAACCACCATCACCCAGGACTGGGAGGCCGACCACCGCACCATGGCAGCCTTGCCGACGAGGAGATCTGAGCCGATCTGACCCAGAAATGCCACCCTGGGATTGGATCTGGTCATATCTGAACTGCAGAAGGGCCATCATCGGAGTCCAAATCGTGCCGACCATGAGAAGCAGAAGAATCAATTAGCCAATGCCTTGATGTTGTTTGAGCCCTCTTTCAACCATTCGTGCATTATAGGTACTGACTTGTACTTCCATATCTATTTTCTTCCCGAATACAAATTTTCATGAAATAATATATACATCAATTGCAGGATCTACTAAAATATGGACTTGGTTTTGGTACATGTAATCCATTTCATAATCCATGGCTGCTTGCCACTTGGAAACATTTGTTCCACTTACTGCTTCCTTATAGGTTAGAGGATCGTTATTATCATCTAATAATGAGTCACCATACTCAAAATCTATACAACCATATCATTCTTGTTCTATAACATTTCTTGTACTCCTACGTAGTACTTGTGTCTCTAGAACATATCTTTCTTCCACGGGGATTTATGTAATATGCTTTTGTACCAAATCTTGTGTACCTTGAGCCTCGACTTCATTGAAGTCTATCTTTATCCTAATATCTATTTTGGATATATGGTACCTCTGAAGGAATATGGTGTGTCATTCCACTATAACTTTTTTTCTTAGGGGTCTTATAGGTAATATCCCCTTGTTTCCTTAGGGTATCCTATAAAGGTACACTTTATGACTCGGTGTGAGAGTTTGTTACCTGAAGAGTCCTTCAAAAATGCTTCGCTTCCCCACACATGTAAATTTTATCACATGGCTTTTCTTCTACTTCAAATCTTGTATGAAATACCATTTATCGATTTAGTTGCTACATGGTTTAGTATGTGCATTTCTGTTTATAATGAATATCCCCAAAAAGATAATGGAATATGTGCATGACTCCTCATTGATCTCACCATATCCAACAAGGTGTGGTTCCTCCTTTTTCTTACACTATTCCACTAGGTTGTGTAAAAAGTTAGTTGGTATAGGATCCCAAACTCCCATAAGTAATCAATGAAGTCTTGATTAAGATATTCTTCACCTCGATCTAAGCAGAGTTTCTTAGTCTTCTTACCAAGATGGTTCTCAAATTCATTCTTGTATTCCTTGAACTTATCAAGAGAATATGACTTATACCTCATTAAGTAGATATATCAATATCTACTAAAATCATCATTAAAAGTTATGAAGTATGAGTTCCCACACCTTTATTAAATTGTAAATGGTCCACAAACATCAGTATGAACCAATTCAAAAATCTCTTTGGCTCTTTCACCTTTCCCATTAAATGGGTATTTGGTTATTTTTCCTTGTAAACATGTGTGACATACACCAAATGGTTTAAGTTTTAATGAATATAAATATACATCTTGATGTAAATTTGTTAAGAATTTCTCATTTACATGACCAAGCTATTGATTCCAAGGTATGAGTCATGTAAATTAGTTTAGTTATAGATTTTCATTACATGGTTTATGTAATCCAACACATAAAGACCATTATATTAATGCGCGTTACCAAAAAAATGATATCTTTATAAAATAAGAAACATTAATTTTTGAACTTGAAAATAAATCCATCTATATCTATTCTGGATACAGAAATAATGTTTTTGGTTATAGAAGGCATGTAATAACAAACTTTTAATACCAAGATCATCTTAGTCAGCAGCATGAGGTGGTAGTACTTGACAGCTATAGAAACAAGTCTAGCGTCTTTGGATGCTCATAGATCTACCTCCCCTCAGTCAATTTTCCTGAATCTACTTGGTTCCTGTATTTGGATAAATATGTGAGAACCACATTCTATATCTAATACCAAATTTTTAGAAACATATAAATTTCACTCGATAAAAAATGCACCTGAATCTTCCCATTGCTTCTTTATCTGGGTGCAATTTTTCTTCTAGTGGACCTTCTTTTCACATGTGAAAAAATTGCTTCATGTTCCCTTCCACCCCCTTGATCTTCCATTTATTGGAAGGGTGTGAAGAAGATTTGGGATTAAATAACTTCACCTTCCCTTTCTTCTTATTCACCAAAAGGACATAAGGTTGTTCACACTTCATGTCTTTGTCCACTTGGAGAAGGAGGATAAGAAGATCTGGTAGATAGTTCTCAATATTGTTCATGTTAAATTCAAAAAAAACTAGAGAAACTATGAGGGAGTGATGTGAAAAAAAGATTGGTACCTAGTTCTTCAGGTAGTTTAAACCCTATAACCTACAGACGCTCAATGTATCCAATTAGCTTGACTACGTGAGGCCCAGCTAGGGAACCCTCTCCAAGATTACTCTGAAAGTTTACCTTGGAGATCTCAAATTGTTCCTATCTTTCTCCCTCCTAGTAAATACCATGGAGTTGATCAATCATTCAATAGGTATCTATTTTTTCATGAGACTTCATGGGTTTACTAGGCATTGATGATAAAATCAAACATTTAATGTCGACCACATCATTCATATGTTTTTCATAGACTAGGATTTCTTCATTACTCGCCTCTTGGGAAGGAAAATCAGGTAATGAGGACTCTGGTATGTAAGATTTCCATTCATGGTGTAGAATGACCAGAAGACATCTAAACCGTTCATGTAAGTTACTTCCAGTGAGTATGTTGTATTTCTCTAGTATTGATCGCAAGGATAGTGTGTTTGAAAAGTTTTTCATTTTTATTCTACAATTAAAAAATCAGATTATTAGTACTTTCTTAATTACATTTTATGAGAAATAATAAATTAATTTTATTAAGTTCCCCACTATTTTATCAAGACTCAATGGCCCTCACTATTGAATTCTTAATGTCTAGTTTCTAGGAAATTCTAGTAGAAAGGATCCATATTCCCCTTTACGTAACCCCAAAAAGTGTTGGTCAATCTATTTGAAGGTATTTAGGTAGGCAGGTCGTTTCCAAATATGGGCTTGCATCTCCTTGATCTGTTGAGTGGAATCCCCAATCCTAAAATCCTTACTTGTATTTCTTCAACACTTGCCTCTAATATTACACCAAGTCTAGAAAGGGTTACTTCTCTTAATGTAATATGGTAAAGTCAACCCAAAACTTTCATAAGGTATTCCTATATAAAACTAAGAGTTCCAACAAGGGTTGGTCAACCACATAGTTTTATTGAGTCTTTCCCTTAATCATGTAATGGAAGTCTTAGTCTGAATTAATATTTTATTGACGGATTTTTATCTCTTATGCGTAAATTTCTTAGTATCTTTATCACATGCTTGTTAATATTAAGTAAAACTTACTTAAGTGATTAACCATGTCTTCATAATATTTACACATAATTTTACTTCCATATTTCATGCTTGTTTAATTCATTAATTATGTGATCGCGACAACACATCCATAATGATAAACCATGAAACTTGCATAAATAAAATAAATTAAAGGGAATGATCGTGATATTTTATAATGGTTAGTTTATCTATAAATTCATAAACTAACCCTGACCTGAGGGAGAAACATGTTGAACCTTTTGGGTTTATTTTTATAGCTTTCCACCTCTCTACCTTTGTATATCCTTGGATTGGTTTCACCTCGACTCCTTACTTGAACCACCACCACAAGCTTGGGAGCTCCATCCATTACATGTGTTTTTCAAATCACACATAAGTGAGGGGTAAAAGGGGGTTTACATAAAAGAAACCATGGGAACACATTCCCTACATATTAATGAGGAGTGATGGCATGCATTCCACCAATTTAAATTAAAATAAATTAAAAGGAAACCAATCACATACAAAGTTCTGTTCTAGCACATGATCATCCACATACAAGCAACAAATTATGAATTTAATAAATCTATCATTCAATTCTTTAATCATTCTTATTAAGATAAATCAAGCTTGAGTAGATTAATTATTATCTTTAATTAATTGATCCTTTTATCTTAATAATTTTCTGAATTTCCTTGATATTCTCATCCATAACATAGTAGGTAACATGGCAAACACTCATTCGAATCTACATGATATTTAATTCTAAAGATTACACAAACATTAATGTTTTAATTCTGTGCAATTTGGTAAAGTACATGGAATGTAGTTCCGACTACATGGAATGTAATTCCTTCACCATATTATCTGAGGTACAGGCCTACAAACTCGGTGTGTGATGCATACTTTGGAAATATTGGAGTACACGGCATGTCCAGTGGTCCACACATCGTTTTGTATCCGAGTTACACAGTTACTAGTCATCTTATCCATGTATGGGATACACAATTTTTCCCTTAAACTGAATGGACTACACATTATGTCTAGTGTGCTGCATGATGTGTAATCTGGCTGACTGTGAACTAGTCTATCTTGGTCAAAACACAATGTTATAATTAACTACACCGCGTGTAACTAATTCATGCATCTTGATTAATTGTTGAATTACTCCTGATGTACTGAACACTACTACATAGTGTGTAATTCATATTACATGGAATGTATGGCAGAGAACATGATGTGCAAGTCCGAACACAAGGCATGTACTTTCATGTCACCTAGATAGAATTGTCAGTGCCTCCTGATGTGTTTCTCGCTTTAATTTTGATCAAAAGATTACATATTTCTATTAGATCTGTGATAAATGAAAGAGGAAGAACATGTCTTAAAATCCATATTACAAGAACAATTGACCTTGAATTGAACAACTAAATTATTAAATCATAAATCATCAAAGAATTATTTAAATAATTATAAATGATGATAAGACCGCTCTGATACCACTTGTAGGATCTGAGCGCAGTGGAATTATGGTGGTTGGGAGAGCCCAACTTTGCCTTTTTCTTAATCGATGACCCATCCAGGATCAATATAATGATAAATTTCAGTATCCCCAAATTAAGATCAAATATCTTGAAAAAATAATAAAAGGGCACCGAATCCTAGAGATAGGATCTTGCGCATCATGTTTATAATTAAATTAAAAAATTTCTGCAGAAATTAAATACCTCGATCTTTGGTACTTTCTTTTTTGATGATGCTGATTGTTCAGAATGACCCTTCTAGATTGTCTCTTTTCACTTGCAAGGATCCATACCAGAATCCCTCTAGTAGTGAAACACATGTGCTCCAATGGACTCTAATCAACACCACTCATTCTCCAGGTGCTAGCATGGTGAAGCGAGTGTCTTGCATCGGTCATTCTTGATCACCTATTCTTCAGTTTTGAAGAACATCTCTCATTCTTGAGAGGGGAGAGGAGAGGATTCAAGAGAGAAATTGTTTCAGCTCAAAAATTATATCACCACCAAAAATTTGGTTCACCAGGAGTAATGGAATAATAAACGTACGTATCTATTTAAAGACATGGGGTTTCAGTTACAATATTTAATTAGGTAACAAAAATTAAATACATTCATAACCTTCGATAAAACCCATGATATATAATAACAATAACAGCACCATTATTCGTGGTGTACCAATTTGTGAAAAATAGAATCATAAATGAAATACCATGCCACATAATGGTAACAGCATTATTATTATTATTTTCTCATGTCAACTTGTTAAATAATTATTTACCATCTTGCAAATAATTATTTTACTACCGGACCAGCATTGGTCCCCTCGGACTCCACCTCAATTTATTAAACACCTGAATGAATAAATAATTTATTCTCTTAAATAATATTTTATTTACAAACTATTAAATAAATGTTTATTAAATTTTCAATAAAATAAATATATTTAATTTAATTTATGTGATCATTTTAAGTTGAATAAAATTATTCCACAATCTTGAGAATAATATTTATTCCATTAATTAAATTCAAATAGAATTTAATCAAGGCCATAAGAAACACTTAGTATGTGACCCTCTAGGATTCTTTCTCATCGTCATTAGGTGGGATTACATAAAATACAAGAGTACTATTTATCAATGAGTCAAGGAACCCAAGAGAAAGAACTTAAAGTCTCAATGAAGACATCCACATGTGAATGCTCAATGTGTAATATAATCCCATTCTCTCAATATCTCATAAAGAATATTTCATGATAGTGTCATCAACGTGTTTTCTTAATACATATTTCTTTGACTAAATGAAATAAACTCATTGATACACCATGGTCATGGAATTTAGGATGACAGTTCTATTTCAATAAAAGGGATGGGATATCAACTTCCACAAATGGAAGGGACAAATTATTTCTCGACTTATCCATTAATAACATGTCATTCATGATGCACCCAACATACCCTACTTCTTTCCAACATATGGCGTGATGGTTTTCATCAGTAAATCAATGTGAACGAGTCATGAAATGCATTAATGATAATCTTAAAGTCTAAGGATCATTGCACATGCTTGCAGATAAGAATATCTGATGATACCAAAACATGAGGAATTACTACTTTCGGGTTTGTTCTCATAATCTCCCATATTGGAGATTACCAAGTGCGAACTACATGAGAAAAAGTTTCATCTTCTTATGACTACTTGCACCTAATGGTCTGTATACTATGTGTCCCATCATAGTATGTCATCCAACCGTAGAACTATATTAAATCATATTGTCATAGCACTTCAAGGTTCTCATCATAGCGGGGAACTGTTCTGACCTTATTAATAGGAAAAATACTCTAGGAAATTATTACATTATAGTTATGTAGAACAATGAAAAATATGTAATAAGATGTTTAATATTTGAATACATTAAATATTCATGTAATAAATGTACAAACAATTGATTCTAGAACACCAACTCCGATACAGAGGAAGAGGAAGAGGGCTTCGCAGTGGAAGAGGATGAGGAGGCGATAGAGGAGGAGGAGGAGTCGGTGGAAGGGTTTAGCTTTCATGAGATATTGAGTCATATGATGGGAGGAGGAGACTGTTAGAGTTAATTTATAAAATCAAGTTAACAATTTATCAGAGCTATCTAAAAAGCACTAATAAAGGTATGTTTTATCAATGCTAAAATGGAAAGCGCTGATAAAACATGCCTTTATCAGTGCTAGAAAGTGTTGATAAGTGGTGTCTTTATCACCACTAAAATTTCTGTGCTCATAAAGATAGATTTTATCAACACTTTTTTAGCGGTGATAAAGGTCAATCTTTATCAGCACTAAAAAAGTGTTGATAAAACTATAATGATAATAAATTATTTATATTTTTACATATATTTATAAAATTATATGTATAATAAATATATATATTTATTTATAACAATAACTATAAATAAATATATAACTATTTATATTTAAATATTTAATAAATATATAATTATTTATAATTATAAATTTATAATAAATATATTTATTATATTTATAATTATATATGATTAATATCTTTATTATTATTTTATAATTATTTAAATATATCTATATTTATTTTTTGGGGGGTGACTTAGTGGTAGAGGTTCCATGTGATTATGCATCGGACCTCGATTCAAATCCAGGTGGAAGCGAATTTTCACTGGCAGGCAGTGACGCAGATATGACAGAGGTAGGCGGTGACACAAACATGATGTAGGAAGGCGATGATGTAGGCATGACGCATGCATGACATTGTACAATACCTTCAACCCAAATTGTGGGTCTTTGGGCCATGTAATGGGCTTCATGCCCACTAAGCCTTTGGGCCATGTACTGAATAAATAAGGCTTGATGGGTGGATTAACCCTTGGGGTGGCTTTGACCCACCTTTCTTTCCAGTGTGTGTCGTGTGTGTGTGTTTAATGTAATTGTACCCCCAAACACCTAATATAAATATATATATATATATATAGAATTGTATTTGTATATATAAATTATAATTATTTAATTATTTAATAATGATAAATTTATATATATTTATTATAAATATGTATTTTTTACATATTTATTATAAATTTATATTTATTAAATAAATATTTTAATTATATTTATAAATATAAATATATTTATTTATTTATTTATTTATTTATTTATTTATTTATTTATTTATTTATTTATTTATTTAAATACTTATGAAATTAAAATAAATTTATTAATTATACATTGTCATAAATATATATATATATATATTTAAATACTTATGAAATTAAAATAAATATATTAATTATGTGTATTTTTTATAATTTCATAATTATTTAAATAAATATATATTTAAAAGGTATTTATAATTATATATAAATACTTTTTAAATATGTATATTTATAATTATAATTATAAATATATATTTATTTATTTATTTATTTATTCAAATAAATATATGTTTCCAATGAATTTGGTCATTTGATGTGTGAATATAACTGATGTTCATATGTTATTTATTCATCATGAATGTTCATTTATAAATTACACCCTCACACCTATTCATGTTGTCCATATATATGATGATTCATTTTTTATGAGATCTATACTTCACTTGGTGTACATGATTCATTCATGTTCCCGTGAAGCTACTATGTTCTCATAAATACTTAAAATCATGATAAATATATTTAAATAATAAATATATTTTTTATATTTATAATTATAAATATTTAGTTATATATAATTAATTTTAAAAATATATTTATAATTATAATTATATATAACTAAATATATATTTTTTTAATAATTATAAAATTAGAATATTTTTTTAAAATGATAAATATATTTATTATATTTATATAATTATAAATAAATATATATATATAAATTTAATAAATATAATATATATATTAAATATATTTATTATTTAATTAAATTTATTACATATATATATTTGAATTATTAAAAAATATATATTAATTTTAAACATGCATTTTTTATTCAATGTATTCAAATAAACATTATATTATAATATAAATATAAAAATTTTATATAAATTAATAATATTTTCTATTAAAAGCATTTATTAGTGCTATTTTTAGAGATTATTTTTTTTCATTTATCAGAGCTTAAAAAAGTGTTGATAAAGGGTATGCCTTTATCGGTGCTTTTTTTGCACTGATAAAGGGAATATTTATTAGCACTGGTAAAGGCTCCCATTTTATCATTGCATTCTTCTTAGTGCTGATAAAATCCAGTGCATCCTTTTCTCAGATCTGTGGTAGTGAGAGAGAAACTACTGATTTCATGTTATATTTCCTAGAAATGGGACCACCATAAGCAATGAAAACAAAACCATTAATTTATTTATGAGTGCCAACATTGGCAGTATAGTCAGAATCTAAAAATCCTAAAATTTCATCTTCATAACTTGAATTTTTTCCTAAACAAATGCACAAACTATAGGACTTTCAAGCATACAAGAGAATCCATTTTAGGGCGTGCAAGTGTAATTTACTAGGTTTTTTCATAAACTTGCTCATAGTACACACTCAAAATGTAGTATCGGCTCTAGGACTGAGATTTTCATATATAAGACTCCCAACTACACTATCATAAGGGAAATTCTCATGAATTAAATATTAGTATCTCAAATAGGGGACTAGTTTAGGGACAACATGAAGTGTTAGCCCAGGGGTATTCTTAGTGGTTTAATGTGCTCAAACAAGTACTACTTAAAAACATTTTTAACAAAATAATGCTGAGAAAAAACATATTTTTATCTATTCTATGTCTAATAAATTACATTCCTAATATATCTTTTTCATTTCCAATATTTTTCATTTCAAAATTAGATTTCAATTGGATTTTTATATGGAAAATTAACCACATGTTTTTACAAATAACTTGCATGTAATAAATATACAAAGGCAGGTAAATCATATAATACTTAACATGATTATAATGAACACATGCCTCAAATCTTCTTCTAATGAAATCATTTTCAATCATAAAATAATAAAAACGTTTTTACCACTATCTTGAAGATTGTTTGAAACCATTGAAATACTTCTATTAAAGGAAAACTTGATTCATTTTGAAATTATTTTAAAAACCTTCAGGTGGCATCATATAAATGCTTTAGTTGAATTTTACAAGAAAAAAGGAAGTTTTAAAATCTCAAGATTCTATATGGAAATCATTCTTAGTAGAAAAATATCATAACATAAATAGACAAATTCTTTATAATAGGGGGAAATCTCACCATATTCAACTCCTTTACACTGAAGGTATCCCTTAGTGACTAATGATTCTTTATATTTTATTTTTAATTCCCCTATGTTATCCTCTTTCTTCATATTTATAACCTATCAACTTTTAATTTAAGGGATTGGTTACCATAGTCTTGATCTTATTCTTAAAAAGAGAATTTGTCTCAGCATTCCTGGAATCCAACAACTAATGGAATTATTTAGGCTTTAGTAATTTTTTAAGAGTTTGTAGTTCCTCATTATACATGTCTTGAGAAACATTAAAAGAATACACAACCATATCATCATGGATAAACTGAGAAGGGGGTATAATGATTCTCCTAGATTAGCCTCTAATTAAATGTTATCCCCTAATGTCACCCTCCTCTACTTCAGGTTTGGAACTATAATATGATTCTGATTCACCTTCATATTTTGGGTGGTGAACATAAGGGGAATGTTCGAGTTTCAATAGGATTTATTGGTCAGAACCAACTTCAAATCAAATGGATATTTTGTATTGGACTCTCCATACTCAACATACTTCCAACTGAGAGGACTTGACTATCAGAACACAAAAACATGAATGAAGATGCATATTTGATATCCTAATTTATCTACCCACAATTTTTACCGCATAACATCCACTGGATAACCAAAAAATAAGCACTTGATATCCCTAGGTTCCAACTTCTCATTATTATAATTTTCATAAGATATGGATCTAAAAATTCTAAGGAGATCAATACTATGTGGATTTCATGTCCAGTGTTCAACTGGTGTTTTAAATCCATTAGTAGAGGATAGACATCAGTTGATTTGCTATAATATTGTAGTAATAGCCTCATTCCAAATGGACTTGGGAAGAAAGTAATATGAAAACAAGCACCTAAATCTTTCTAAGATGGTCTTATTCATTCTCTCAGCTAACCCATTCTATTGTGGGGTTTCCATAACATCCCTATACCTTTTCACACCCTCATAGCTACAGAACCCAACAAACTTAGTGGATAGCTATTCTAAACCATTGATAGTTCTTAAATCCTTAATTTTCTTACCAGCCTCATTTTATACTCTATACTTCCCATTTTTAAATGTTTAAAACGTATCAGATTTTATTTTTAGTATGTAAATCTAAACATTCTAGGAGTAATCATCTATAAAAGTCACAAAGTAATAGCCTCCACCATAGGAGGTAGTCTTAGAAGGACCACAAAGATCATAGTAAACACATTATAAAGGGTTTATAGAATTTTAGGATGATTTACTAAAATATACTCTCTTGGACATACCATACACATAGTCCTCACAGAAAGGTAAACTACTGAGATTAACTCAAGTTAACAATCATTGTTTTCTAAGTTCATTGAGACCCTTCGAACTAATGTGCCCTAATCTTTTGTTCCATATAGTAGAATTGTTTAATTATGTAATATTAGAAACATATAATTTTTTCATGTGAGTCATACCCACTAAAACATACATCCTATTTTAAGGGTTCATTTCATAATAGTGAGATAACTATAGGATATTCTGAGACAACCAGAGCTATATTTAAAAGTATAACCCTTATGGTCTAGAATACCTAAGGAAACAAGGTTTATATTTAATTTAGGTACCCACCTAACCTTCTAAAGAGCTTAACCATCCCATAATGAATTTTTAGAGAAACAAAAAACATACCCATAATGTGAAACTCTTATTATTCCCTAGGTAAAAATCACTTGATTCAATATCTATTAACTCAGTGAAAGACTCCCTATTTAGACACATATGAAATTAATATCTTGAATCCAAGATCCATTCCTCATAAGTGTGATGATCACTAACATTCAACACATCAGTCATGTTGAAGTTCTATTTAATTAATAAATAATGATCACTATTATTCTCATTATAATCATTCACTCTATTGGGAAAGTTTCTTTTCATATGTACATGTTTTTTATAATTAAAACATTTAAACACCTTATTCTTAGACTCTATATTCTTTATCTTAGAACATTTGTTTCTATATTAAGACCTCACTCTAAACTTATCTCTATGTTCATTTATGTCTCCTATGTCTAAACCTTCAACCTCATTATTAACAATGAATTTCTTTTGAATTTATTTTTCTAAAAAAGTAGACTTAACCTATTCGGTAGATAAATAATCCCTACTTCATAGAGTCCTTAATAGAAGTATAAGAATCGTCAAAAAAAGGTAAAGTATTATTTATTAATCCTCATCACCTATTTCAACATCTATTATGGAAATGTCTAATATAACTCTATTAAAATCATCAAGATGTGTCACGACTACAGTTCCAGGGCACATTTTTAAAGTATAAAGTGACATTTTTTTAAAAACCTTCCATCTAAAGATTTATCTATGTATAGGTATTCTAATTTGGACCAGATACTAATGACATAAGAGTTAAAATATACTTTCCTAAGAACCTTATCACATAAATAAAAAAAATAAGGCTACATGCTTTTATAAGAACATCATCAATGACATCAACATATGTAGTATCATTTTGTCCATTGAGGGACATAGTGGTATCCTTTTTCTTGGAACCTCTGTGAGGATTAATTGAATCATTATGATCTAATAGAGAATTCGTTTTTTATTCAATATAAATTAAAATTATTTTACCTATCAAAATTTTCTATTTTGAACTTCATAGAACCTATTATAAATGCTTCAAATTATCTCTCATAAAAATTGTTAAGGGAAGTATTGATGTAGATATCCTTAATAATATATAACATCCACTAAGGTGTTTTATATTGTAACATATAATTTAGAAAAATTTATTCTTTGAAAATCTTTATTTAGATACAAGATGAAAGATCCCATTGGAATATAATATAAAAATTGGAAAGAAACACCAAGATATTACATGATTTGGATCAACATGATCCTACATTCACAAAGAGATCACTACCCAAACAGGATTATTATTAAATAAGAGAAAATAAGAAAATACATCCTTGAAACCAAGGATGTAAAATACCATAGAATATATCTAAGGAGTCTAGACATGCTAAACCTGATGGTGGTGATGAGATCTATCATGTGGAGTTAGCATTATCCACTCATGGATGGACTCACTCACACACCCATCATAAAGGATAAACTGGTGTAAAACAAAAAATAAATCACTTATATATCTATATTTTTATACTAAAATATGGTTATGATTGAAGAATTAAATCTATAGAAACCATGATTTATGTGAGATGGCATTATTTGGTTCCCTTTCAATGTCACCACCATGTTTCCACTAGATGAGATGTCTGGTGGAAGGAAAATGGAACTCCAGACACCAGGGAATAAGAAGCAAAGAATGAGACAATAACTCTCTGTATTCCTATTCAATATCTTGCCAATACGAGGGGTTTTCTCCTCCCATATCTCTTATAACACCAGCTAGATGAATACCTAATGAAACAAATGAAATCACCCCTTGAATCACCATTTATAGAATAATAATGGCATGTCATAAAGAATTAGGTGTTGTGTGCAGATAATATGAGATGAACACTATATAGATGGCTCAGATGAAATCAAAGGTTCGAATGTCTTGGAGTAGTGCCACTAGCATCGAAATGTGGAAGCCTGTCATTGGAAGTGTTTTGAAGATGTAGATCGATCAAATTGTAAATAAGTAAACTGAAGATCATGCATGCATATTTGATCATTAGTGATCTATGGTCCAAATTAATTCAATAGATAATAAGGAAACAAATGGAAGAAACAATATTAACTGATAATGATTAAAATAAAAATTTAATTAAAATTCCAAAGGATGCACATAAACCCCATGAAAAGCATGAAACATAAAAAATCGTAATAAAATGAATATTTAATTCAAACATAAAAGTGTGTGGAAATGGGAAGTATACAATTATGTTAACATAGTTGTGTATCATCCTTAAAAAGATCATAGGAATTAGCTATTTTACCTCATACTTCATTGATTCACCATTAACCTTGGGTGGGATCTTTAATCTTGATTAGATCTAACCTAATACCTATATTTGGCCTCATTTTTGACCCAAAACCTTTAGTCCATAGCCTAAATTCCTATTTTTCTTAGCCTTTCTTACAGTCTACAACCATTTGAGCTAAGAACAAAGGCTTCATGGAATAAATCAACAATAATTTTTTCAATTATCCTCCAAAGTCACAAAACCTCTATATAACATCAAAACATCACATGATATAAAAATATCACCACATTATACACAATTAGGCTCAATGATAACTAAGAAAAGAACTGAAAACTCATGTATAAATTAAAATTATCAAATTCCCCCACACTTTCTTGTTCTCAAGTAAAGAGAATCTCAACAAAGATTATAAAGGACAACACAAATCAACAAGAAAACCATAAAATCTAAACATGTTAATAAAGAAAAGTATTAACTAAAAAATCATTAAATCTTAACAAACTATTCATATTAGGAATCTATTTTTTCTTTATCATTGGAATTCACCTTAATTACACTTTCATTCCATTATTGGTTCTCACTCCTTTGTTGGTAACTCATGTCCGGGTGGTGATTCATCATTCTGGATTATTTTCATCCAACACTCAAGATCATATGAAATTGGATTTATGCTCAATATCAAGTGAACACACCTTATCCCTAATATTTTATGTTTCCTACACCTTGAAATAGAAATTAAACCACACATATCATTAGGACTTTTTAATTCATGTTTAATTGATTTTGAGCATCATGAAAAGTGGGTCAAAATGTAAAAATTGAACTTGGAGGCTCAGAAGGGGGATAACATCTCAGTGTAAAATGCATGATATTAAAATTAAGTTTAAATAAAATATGTATTCCCTTATTAATTCCTCCAATATATATAAACACCAATTCCTTCACCTCAAATATCATGAATTAACCTCTAAAACATTTATTACAATAACAAATTATCCTTATATATCTCTCATTAATTTTATTAATTTTCTCTCTAAATGTTTTGGTGAACTATGTAAGTAAAATGCCCCAAAACCTTTGAAATAAAACCAGGTGAGTACCTCATTCCCCATAATAAATTTCATACTAAAACTAATTATAATGGTTAGTATAAGAATATGGGGGTGTTCCTTGTCATAGGTCAATCTAAGGGATCCACTTTCTCGCTATTTCATCAATTTTAAATAATTTTTCTCTTTTTTATTTTTAAAGGGAATAGTTCTTCTTGATCTCAGAAATAAAATATTTCTCCCAAGTTATAAATAAACATTTTCCCCATGATTATTTGAGTGATTCTTATAAAATACCATCATGAAATACCACACTCCCTTCATTAAAGAAATAAATGAAAAATAATGAAAATATATTAAATAATAAGAATATGAAGAATTATTAATCTTGTAATATATATCCATATAAGGGATTCCATGGTCTCTACAGGTTCCACAATGGATCACTTTAGGGTAGTTCTCAAGGACACGCAGGTTATAAAAATCAATCAACGGCTATAATTATTTACATGTGGTCCAAAGTCATTATTCTTTAGAAAGATTAGAAAGTAGGTTTTGGTGTGGCTATGTTTTTTGAGTTCACTCATGAAATTAGTATTATGAAATAATATGAAATATTTGTCTTAAAAACATTTCAGTAATGGAGATTAAAAAATTTGAATAATCACATCAGACATGAGTACCAATTAATGTACTAAATACCAAAACATTATAAATTAAAACCTATGAAAAAAATATAATTCATCAATCATACCAAATTATACCAAAGAGTACACAATAAATTTATTTTCATTCAATTAAACCTAAAAATTACACTCCTAAATTCCTTGGTTTTAATGAAATTATCAAGTTAAAAATCATGTTTCCAAAGGAAAATGACTCTATGAAAAATGAAGATCAGGAAAAGGTAAAGTGGGATACCAGGTAAGATCGAGAAGTCCCCCCAAACTTAATATAAATAAGTTACCCCAGTGGTTGATATAAATTTTAATGGATAATTATTAAAAATGAATCAATGGTATCAATATAAAAAGAATCAGGATTAGAAAAATCCCACGGAGAAGGAAATGTGTGATAGAAACATCTTGTGTTGCGTTTGGAAATTTTATTTAGCCAAGAAAAAATGTGGGGTGAGGCTTAAAACAAAATTATTGCACGTGAAATTTTTTATTTTAAAAATGATAAACAACATATCACATAATGGAATACGTGTTCTAAGATAGGGATATCTATTCATTCAAACTATATGAAATAAATACAAAATTATCTCAAGATAAAATAAATACATGGATATAAAAATTATAGTGAAAAATAAACAAATATTAGGTAGTGGGTAAATCCTAAAAACATAGGCTCCCATCCCCTGGATCCCTTGTGAGATTCTCCAAATGATTGGGCTACTAAATCTTGTAAGCATCCTTATTGTATTGAATAGTTATTTGATCTAGAAGAGGTGTAACTAAGGAATTAACTTGATACTCATCGAGGGTAGGTTGGACGGAAGCTTCTAGTGAGGTTTTTTGGAAGTAACTATATTTATTGGGGGTTATACCTCATTTTACCCTCTAATATGATTAGATGTTTTCTATTTGGTAGTTGTTTCAACAAGGTGTTTCATTCAATATCTTGCTATCTTGTCCCTTTTCCTTACAATAAAACTCAATCATGATTTCATGTTGGGTCTCTAGGTTGACAATACCCCCCATGATGTGAAAAATCATCATCTTTTTGGCCAGTGATATTAGTCAGAATCGGGGAAGGTGTTGGGATCTTAGAGGTAGTGGCAAGGTAAAAAGATTCATGCTACTTCTCATCTATCATGTGTGGTTGTGTGATTTGGGTGGGTTGTATCAGATTAGGGAATTGATGCATAAGAGGCTTTGGGAATGGAATCCCCTATCCTAAAATAGAACATGAGTGTTATATATGATTAATTGGATGGTGACCCTTGATATAATGAAAGAACACCTCCAAAGTGGGTGTAGGTGGAGATGGGTGATCCTATTTGGTAGCTACCACTGGCTCATCCTAGGCATGGGTGGTTATGGAGTTGGAAACCTATAGGAACTAATCATCTTCCTCAATAATGTCATTCTCCTATGACCACATATACTTCTTACCATTATTCTATAATAGGCCCATCTTAAACATTAGGTGAAAGTAAAACTGATACAATCACCTTAAGGATAAAAAATTAAAGAGACCTCAAATACTCTAAGGTTATTAAACAAATGTGTTCTGAAGTTACCCCCCATCAGTATGATCCGGTCCTTTTTGGATTTTTCCTCAAATTAATGTGAAAATTGGCATTCCATGTTAATTTTTGGATCATGAATCAGTATGGAAAAAAAAGATAACATTGATCTAGCTTACCACACCCTAGGAGTCACCTCAGGATAATAATAATGAGCCAAATCCCTCTGGAATATTCGAAGCGAATGAATCTATAAATAAATAATATTGGTATTATTTGGGACAATATTACTAGTTGAATAAGATTACTTCTCAGCCTAAAGCTTTTGGTTTTTTCCTTTATTGGACTTCAGAATCATATTTCTATACACATTGGTTTCAACAAAATCTATATTATACACACAGAGGATAATTCAAAACTCCTTCAGTGATAAATGAAAATTATTAAATCTAAAATTAAAATCTATATAGATGAATGTGGTCTCTAATCTGGATAGAAACACTAGTAATAGATCTCAAAATATTTCATCATTCACTTGTATGACATTCTAGAGGTTCATATCCTGGAGAGCCTCCAAAAAATCATCCTCCATATTTATCTTCTTCATAATTTCCATGTATGGTATTTTATTTATCTTCATTATCATCATTTGTAACTTAGTATGTTTATATCTATGTTTAGACTCATTGAATTGTAGGAATTTATGGGTGATATACTCTGGAGTATCCTCTTCATTGTAATAATGGGATAAGTAATGTGATGAGGATTAAGGGTTTGTATATGGGTTAGGTGAAGGTTAAGGGTTCTGGGTTCTATGCTTTTTGGAGGATTCAAGTTTTTTTCACTAGATTTATAGTTGGTGGTCTTTCTAAGGATGTTTGGGAGCTAAGTGATTATCACATTCCATTGGAGGGAGATTGAATGAATATAGAAATCCAAATATTTTTTATGGATTTTCAAGGGAATAAAGAAGGGGTGTGATGGTTCGGAAAAATCAACTGAAGGGGCGAGGAAACAAATGAGAATAAGGGTGATAGTTAGGAGTAAAGAGTAAAAATAAGATTCTAATAGGTAATAATGATCATGGGGGTAAGTTACCAAGATTATAGTGGTTGGAGAAATTGGGTGGTGATCCAGAAGTTGTAGGAATAATGGTGCTCTAGTCGAGGGGGAGATGAAGAGGCACAAAATGGTTTAGGGTTCCAACTATCGAAAACATTTATTTTTATAGATGGAAACTACCAAAAAAATTGTTTGGGGGTTGAAGGTGGTGGTAATAATGTTTCAGGTCCAAACCAAACCAAATCTCCAATATATGAGGCACCAATGGAGTGGTCTCCTTCCTATAAAAGGCAACACACTCTGATAAGGTTTTTCATCACCACAAGAAATCATCTTCAGAACATCTCCTCCCATCATTATTTTTCACTATATTTTGTTATTTGGATTCCCCATATATTCAAGAGATATATTTATTAGATTTCATCCTTGTAATAGTGAGGGAGTGAATACTCACTTTTACCCATAGTGATCCTTCTATTTTCCTATTGTTTTTACCCCTTTCATTTTGGAGGTTTTTCCATGTTACAACTGATTTAATTTATTTCTACATTCTTCACATTAATTTATCTCACAGTTATCGCTACACAAGTGGTCCAATAATTTTTGTTCCCAACAAGTGGTATCAAAGGAAGGTTCTAGCTCGGTGTTGTTCACCTTTTCAAGTATTAATTATTCTCATAAATTTGAGTATTGTCTGTGATTGCAAATTCAAATGATCTTAGATATCAAAAAGAATTATTTATATTATTAAATAAACTCTTGGGAAATTGAGGAGGTTCCCTATTGAAGTTGTGTCTAGATGTTGATGAAATTTGAGATTGAAAAATTCAATGACAATAATTTTCCATTTTGGAAAATGAAGATTTAGGCAGTGATGAGGAAGGATAATTGCCTACTGGAAATTTGGGAAAGAACAAAAAGTGTGATAATGGAGTGTATTTTCAATGGATTACAAAACCATAAAGTTAGTGGATATGTGGATTTTAATTCTAATAATGGAGATATACTAGTCAGTAATGCGGTGATGACTGTTGGTACCAAGCATCATCTCAATGATGCATGGATAATCGACTCGAGAGCAACATGGAACATGAAATCTCGATGGGAATGGCTTGATCAGTATGAAAATATCTCTAAAATAGTTTTGTACATATATAATTATCACACCTTTAATATCATTAGAGTTTGTACCATCAATCTAAATATGCATAATGATATTGTTCGAACCATAAAAGGATTACGCTATGTGAAGGTCTTGACGAAGAACATATTATCTTTAGGAAAGTTTGATGATATTAGATAAAAGACTCATAGAAATAATGGAGTGATGATAATTATGAATGGTGAAATTGTGGTGATTATTGTAGAGAAGGTCTCAAAGAACCTATAAATTCTTATGGGTGAAAATTACAAGGATTCGTAGATAGTTGTCGTATAAATTACTTCAATGAAAGCATTGATGACATTATGTCCTAATAAGCTTGGAAATATGTTAGAACGAGGATTGAATATTCTTTCAGATAAAAAATTGTTTCCCATGTTTACAAAGGTATATTTTCAATTATGTAAACATTGTGTTTTGAGAAAGTAACATAGGTTAAAGTCCATTACATCAACAATAATAAACAAAGATATCTTAGAGTTGATCCATTCCTATGTTTGGAAATACTCGGTTATATCCGTAGGAAGAGTAAGGTAATTTGTATCATTAATTGTTTATTATTCTAGGAGATGTTGGGTGTACCCAATAAAGATGAAATTGGATGTTTTTAATGTCTTAACAAAATTAAAATCCTAGAAGGAGCTTGAATTTGGAAATAAGATAGAGTGTTTGAGGACTAAAAATGGTGGAGAATATACAAGTTAGGAGTTTGATACTTTTTTCAATAAGAACGAATCAAGAGGTAGTTCATGGTGGTGTAAACTCCTCAACATAATGGAGTGGAATAGTGGATGAACATAACCTTATTTTATATAATAACGGAGATGTTAAAGATTGTGAGAATTTCCAAAACATTTTGGGTAGAACCCATGAATATTTTTTATTATGTGATAAACTAGTCTCCTTCAATGGTGATTGATTTGAAGATAATAGTAGAGATGTGGAATGGTAAACCTAATGAATATTATTGGTTATATACTACTGTAAGTCTTTTATATTCATTTTTTAATGACCAAGAATGATCAAGGTTATATTTGAGATCTAGGAAATGCATCTTATTGGAATATGATGACGGGGTAAAGGGGTGTCTTTTGTGGGACCCCACTTCCCACAAACTTATCATCATCAAAGATTTCATTTTTATATAAGGAAAGGTTAAAATTAAAATATATGGATACATGGAGAAATATAATAAAGTAACTATAGTCTTTTAGGTGAAGGAAAAATACAAGGAAGAACTTGTTTCCTCTGAGGAATTACCAAAGCATGATGATGAAGTACGAGTTGAGTCTAGACCATGACAGTCAACTCGGGAAAAAAGAGAACTAGTATAGAACTATAACTATGTGACTGAGAGAAATATTTTATACTGAATATTGATAGAGTATGGAGATCCATCTTCTCTTATGGAGGAAAATCAAATTTAGGATGTATCATCATGGATGGTGATGATACTGGAGGAACTGGAATCCCTGCATAATAATAAGACTTGGGATCTTGTTCCATTATCTCGTGAAAGGGAGTATATTGAAAAAATATGGGTCTTTATGATAAAATAGGATGGAAAGGACTAGGATTAAAGATATATTTCAAGAATGGTGGTCAAAGGATATTCTCAAAAGGAAGGTATTGATTTCAATGAAATATTTTATCATTTTTGTAGACTAATTACTATTTGGATAATTCTGGTGGTGTGTGATACATATAGTTTGTAAGATTTGGTGTCCTAGAACCAAATGGTTATTATTTTATTACATTGATATTTAATTTATTTAAATATTAAACATATTATTACATATTTTTCATTTTTCTGCATGACTATGATGTAATAATGTTCTAGAGTATTTGTTGCATTGATAAAGTCATGAAAATTCCCCACTATGATGAGAACCTTAAAATGCTATAACAATATTCTTAAATATAGTTCTATGGTTGGATGACATACTATGAAGGGAAACATATCATGTAGAATGTCAGGTGTGAGTACTCTTAAGCAGATGATACTTCCTCTCATGAAGTTCTCACTTGGTAATCTCCAAGATAAGATATTATGAGAACAAACCGGATAGTATGAATTTTTCATGTTTTGGTGTTATCAGATATTTCTATCTGTGAGTGTGTGTAATGATCCTTAGACTTTAATATTATCATTAATACATTTCACGAATCATGCACTTTTATTTACTAATGAAAACCGTCACGCAGACAGTTGGAAGGAAGTAGGGTATGTTGGGTGCGTCGTGAGTGAGGAGAAAGGATTTTTCCCTTCCATTTATGGAATTTGATTTCTCATCCCTTTGATTTAAATAGAACCATCACATGAAATTCCATGGTCATGGTGTAATGATTAGTTTATTTCAGGTAGTCAAAGAATGGCGTATCAAGTATAAAGGTTGATGACACTATCAAAAAACCTACTTGATTAGATATTGATACAAAGAGATTATATTATATAGTGAGTTTTTGTATGTGGATGTCATTTTTGTAACATTATGTTCTTTCTCTTGGGTGCTTTGACTCATTGCTAGATAGTACTCTTGGACTTTAGGAAATCCCACCTAATTCTAATGAGAATGAATCCTAGAGGGTCACACACTAAGTGTTTTTAGTGGTCTCTGTTAAATTATATTTGAATTTAATTAATGAAATAAATATTATTCTTATGACTATGGAATAATTTTATTCAAGTTATGATGATCGTATAAATTAAAAAAAATATTTATTTATTTTATTGAACATTTAATAAATTTGTATTTACTAGTTTGTAAATAAAATATTTATTTAATAGAATAATTTATTTATTTATTTATTCATGTGTTCATTAAATGGAAGTGGAGTTCGAGTGGACCAAGGCTAGTATAGTACTAAAATAATTATTTTCAAGATGGTAAATAATTATTAGTTGGCACAAGTTAAAATAATAATGGTGTTGCTATTATTTTGTGACGTGGAATTTTATTCATAACTCTGTTTTGTGCATGTTTGCGCACCATAAATAATGACGCGGTATTATTATTATGAGCATGTATTTTCTCTAAGTTCATGAATGAATTTAATTGTTTTGATGCAATTAAATATTGTAACTGAAGTTCCATGCATATAAATAGACAAGTACATCTATTGTGCCATAGTTAACACACTGTATGCTTGGTGAATTGAGAATTATTGAGCTAAAAAATTTCTCTCTTGAATCCTCTTCCCACCCCTCTCAAGAAAGAGAGATATTCTTCAAGGATGAAGAACAAACGGTCCAGAACAAATGACACAAGACACTCTCTTCACCGCACTAGCACCCAATGAACGAGTGGTGTCGATCGGAGGCCATCAGAGCACGTGTGGATCACCGCTAGAGGGATTCTATTTTGGATCCTCGCAAGCACAATAAGATAATCCATAAGGATCATTCCAAATGATCCACATCATCAATGAAGAAAATACCAAAGATCTGGGTATTATTTTATTTATAAAATTAATTAAATTAATTATATACATGATTTTAAATATCCTCTCTAAAGGATTTGGGCATATTTCTTATTTATATAAATCTTTGATTCAATTCTATGGAGACTGGTTTTCATTGTCATATTGATCCTAGAATAATCATTGATCATGGTAAAAATTAAAGTTGGGTGCCTGCCCAACCGCGCTTCCGCTACAGCCGAAACCTACAAGTGGTATCAGATCGGTTACATTATATTTTATAATTATTTAAATATTTCATTGATTATTTACACATTTAATAAATTGGTTGTTTCAATTCAATTTAATCATTCTGAAAATCTGAATCTCAAGATATGTTCCTCCTCTTTCATTTCTCATTCACCTTACTAAAATAATCTTTTCTTTTAATTTTGATTAAAATAAAATAGAGGATCTCATCCGAAGGTTCCAAATCTTCCTATATGTAAAACACCAGAACACACAGTGTGTATTTGGTAGTACACATCGTGTAGTCAAGATTCAATTCATCAGACCGGTTCCCCAAACCAAGTCGTGTGTTGGAGTCTTTCTAAGTCTTAAATGACTCCGTGTATTAATTAGGAACATGTTGCACATGGTTTATGGATTACACGCCATGTAGTCCACTAGAAACAGCATGTAGTCCCTTCGGGTTAGGTTTGGACTGTGTACCCCATACCCGGCTTGCCCGACTGGAAACCGTGTAACGCAGATATTACACAGCATGTGGCCCACTGAACATGCCGTGTACTCTGAATATTTTCTAAGTACATCTACATGACATGTCCCCGGGTGAGTACTTCAGATGGATGGTGAACGATAGTACACGCCGTATAGTTAGAACTACACTCCATGTACTCATCCAAATTACATAGATTTATTAAAATTCATTATTATATTATAAAAACTCTTGAGATATGTGCCATAGTGTGGGTGTAAATCTAAGGCACAACACGTGATATGTATTTTATATATGTGTGTTTAATTAAACATCTATGTAACGTTAATTTCAACTCATTGGGTAGTTATGAATGATAATTCACCGGGTTTCCTCCAAGGTACAAGTTACATCCAATGATAATTTTAAATGAATTTATTTTTTTTAAATTATGATGGATGAGAATCTTAAGGAAATTAAAAAAATTATTTAAGATAAAAGGATTGATTAATTAAATATTATAATTAATTGATTAGATCATGATTTATCTTAAACAAGAACGATTAAATAATTGAATGCTAGTTTTATTTATGTGTAAATATTGTCTCATGTATGGATGATCATGAGCTACAACAAGGCCTTTGTATGTGGATGGTTTATTTAAATTTATTTATTTAAATTTAATTTTTTGGCATGCGATCCTTCTTATTGTTAATATGTAGGGCTTTCATGCCCAAGGTTTATTTTATGAAAAACCACTTTTTTACCCCTCACCTTCATGTGATTTTAAAAAAAGGCATATGTAATGGATGGAACTCCCAAGCTAGTGTAGGAAGTTCAAGTTAGATCCGAGACGAAACCAAACCCAGGAGATATAGAGGTGGATAGGTGGAAAGCTGTAAACACGAATCCAAAAGTTTCAAGATGTTTCTCCCCTAGGTCAGGGTTAGTTTATCAACTGTTAGATAAACTAACCATTAGAAAATCTCATGATTATTCTCTTTATTTTATTTCTATCATTCGCATGGTTTATCATTATATATGTGTTGTCATGATCACATAATTAATGAATTAAACAAGCATGCAAGATGGAACTAAAATAAACTAGACTTATGTGTAAATATTATCAGAGATGTGGTTAATCACTTAAGTAAGTTCCACTTAATATTAACAAGAATGTGATAATGATAATAATCAATTCACGCATAAGAGATAAAAAACCCTCAAAAAAATATTAAGTCAGTCGAAGCCTTCCATTACTTGATTAAGGGAAAAAACAAAATAAAACTATGTGTTTGAACAACCCTTGTTGGGACACTTACTTTTATACAATAATCCCTTATGAAAGGTTTCGGGTTGACTTAACCATATTACATCAAGAGGAGTACCCCTTGCTAGACTTGGTGCAATATTGGAGGCAAGAGTTGAGGAAATCCAAAAGACATTATTTATGGATTGTGGAGTCCACTCAATAGATTAAGAAGATAAAATCCCATAGTTGGAAAAGACCTACCTACCTAAATACCATCTAATAGCTTGACCAACCCTTGTTGGGGTTATACAAAGGGGAATATGGATCCTTGCCACTAGAATGTCATGGAAACTAGACATTCTTAGTTCAATGGTGAGGGCCATTGGGACTTGATAAAATAGTGGGATACTTAATAAAAATTTATTATTTTTCATAAAATGTAATTAAGAAAGTACCAATGATATGCTATTTTAATTGTATAATAAAAATGACAAGCTCATCAACCACATTATCCCTGCGATTAATTCTCAATAAAGACAACATTATCACAGGCGGTAACTTCCAGGAATAATTTAGATGCCTTCAGGTTATCCTATGCCATGAATGGAAGTCTTATGTGATGGAGACAACATTATTTGATCTGCCTGCCAAAGAGGTGAGTGATAATGATTTTCTGGTCTATGAGAAACATATGAATGACACGGTCGACGTTCAATGTTTGATGATATCATCAATGTTTAGTGAGCTCATGAATTCTCATGAAAACGTGGATGCTTATAGAATAATCGAGCACCTTCATGGTATTTACCAGGACAGAGCAAGATAGGAAAGGTTTGAGATCTTGAAGGAACTCTTTCAGATTAATCTTCAAGAAGGTTCCCCGGCTGGGCCTCTTGTAGTCAAGATCATTGCCTACATTGAGCACCTGGAGGTTCTAGGGTTTAAAATCCCCGAATAACTAGGCACTGATCTCATTCTCACATCACTCCCTCAGAGATTCTCTAACTTTTTTGTCAATTTAAATATAAACAACATTGAGAGTGTCTCTATCTGATCTTCTTATCCTCAATCTCCAAGTGGATAAAGATATGAAGTATGAAAAGCCTTCTATCTTTATGGTGAATAATAGGAAAGGGAAGACTAAGAGATTTAAGCCCAATGATTCTTCATAGCCTTCCAAGAAAAGGAGGATCAAAGGGGAGGCAAAGAAACATGAGGTTGTTTGTTTTTCATGTGGAAATAAGGGCCATTGAAAGAAGAACTGCACTAAGCCTAAGAAGCAATAGGAATCTTCAGGTGCGTTTGTTATCGAATGCAATCTATCAGTTTCTAAAAATTGGGTATTAGATATAGATTTTGGTTCTCACATATGTATCCAAATACAGAAACCATGTAGATTCAGAAAGATTTACTGAGGGGAGGTATATCTACAAGCATCCAACGGAGCCAGACTTGTTGTTGTAACTGTTGGGGACTACCACCTCCCATTGCCAACTGGGATGATCTTGGTGTTAAAGGGTTGTTATTATGTGCATTCTATTACTAAAAACATTATATTTGTATCCATATTATATAAATATGGACTTGTTTTCAAGTTTGGAAATTAATTTTACTTATTTTATAAAGATATCATTTGTTTTGGAAGGGCACATTTATACAACGGTATTTATATGTTGGATTACATAAACCAAGTAATGGAAATTGATAACAAAGAAAATTCACATGACTCATACCACACCCAAATTTTTCATCACCGGATAGGTCATGTAAATGAGAAACGCTTGAAAAATTTACATCAAGATTGATATTTAGATTCTTTCAAAATAAAACCACTTGGCTTATGTCTTGTATGTTTAAAAGGAAAAATGACCAAAACCCCATTTAGTGGGAAAGGCGAAAGGTCTAAAGAACTTCTTGAATTGGTTCATACCGATGTGTGTGGACCATTTCCAATTGAATCAAGGGAAGAGTACTCATAATTCATAACTTTTATTGATTATTTTAGTAGATATGGATATATCTACTTAATGAGGTTTAAGTATGATTATTTTGATAAGTTCAAAGAATACAATAATGAAGTTGAGAACCATCATGGTAAGAATATTTTGAAACTTCACTCAGACCGAGGTGGAGAATAGCTTAATCAAGACTTCATTGATTACTTACAATAGTTTGGGATCCTATCCCAACTCACTCCTCCATACACGCCCCAATGGAAAGGTGTGAGCGAAAGGAGGAACCACACCCTCTTGTATATGGTGAGATCAATGATGAGTCATGAGAGTCTTCCATTATACTTTTGGGGATATAAGTTACAAACAGTGGCACATATACAAAACCAAGTACCAACTAAATCCATAAATAATATTCCATATTAGTTCTAGAGTGGAAGAAAAGCCAGGTTATCGAATTTACATGTGTGGGGTAGTGAAGTGTTTGTTAAGGCCTATTCAGGTAAAAACTCACACCCCGAGGCACAAAGTGTACATTTATAGCATACCTCGCGGAAAAAAGGGATATTGCCTATAAAACCCCTCATACAAAAAGATTATAGTGGCAAGACATTCCATATTCCTAGGGAGGGATCACATTTTAAAAATAGATAGTGGGAGCGAGATAGACTTCAATGAAGTCGTGGCTCAAGGTATACAAGATTTGGTATATGAATAGATTCCACAAATCTCTGTGGAAGAAGAATATGTTCCAGAGACACAAGTACTCTGTAGGAGTACAAGAGAGGTTATAGAACCGGAACGGTATGGTTTTCTAGTTTCCAAGGATGGTGACTCATTATTAGTTGATAATAATGATTCTATAACCTAAAAGTAAGTAGTAAGTGTCACAGACATTTCCAAGTGTCAAGAAGTTATGAATTGTGAAATGGATTCTATGTATCAAAACCAAGTCTGGATTTTGGTAAATCTTCCCGATGATGTAAATCCTATTGGTTGAAAATGGGTAATCAAGAAGAAATTGGACATGGAAGGACATGTCAGTACCTATAAGTCATGACTTGTTGCAAAAAGGGTTTAAACAGCATCAAATAATTGACTAATATGAAACCCTTTTTCTTGTTGAAATGATAAAATCCATCATAATTCTACTTTCATTTATGTCTTACCATGACTATGAGATTTAGAAAATTGATTTCAAAATATCCTTCCTTAATGGGAACCTTTAAGAAGATGTCTACATGACACAACCTGAAGGGTTTGAGACTCTAAATTATGACAATAAGGTATTCAAGTTTTAGAAATCCATTTATGGATTAAAGAAATCATCCAGGTTGTGGAAAATTTGTTTTTATGAATTCATAATGAACTTGATTTTATCAAGAATGAATGTGATCCTTGTGTCTACAAAAGTCTTAGTGGGAGTGTTTTCATTTTTGTAATAGTACATGTTGATGACATATTACTTATTGGAAATGAGATACCAGTATTACATTCTATTAAGGCATGGTTGAATCAATGCTTCTCTTTGAAGGACTTGGGTGAGGTGGAATATATTCTTGGGATCAATATTCATCATGATAGATCCAAGAGATTGTTGGGCCTAAGTCAAAGTACCTACATTGATAAGATACTTAATAGATTCAGTATGGAACAATCAAAGAGGGGATTGTTTCTAGCAGTACATGGAATTCATATTTCCAAGAAAATGTGTCCTCGGAAACATGAGGAAAGAATGATAATGGAAAAGGAATCTAGACGTATTAACAATTGGGTCAGTCATGTATGACATGATATGTACTAGGATGGATGTCACCTGTGCATTAAGTGTGGTAGGTAGATATAAAGATAACCCAGGTGACTGCCATTGGATGGCAGTCAAGACTATCCTAAAGTATCTGAGGTGTACTAAGGATATGTTCCTAGTTTTTGAAGGATATGAGGAACTATTTATCAAAGGATATGTAGATGGTAGTTTCAATACTGATCAAGATGACATGATGTTGTAAAAGGGATACATCGTTACATTGAATGGAGGTGCAGTGAGCTGGAAGAGATCAAAGAAGAGTGTGGTCATAGATTCTACAATAGAGTCTGAGTATATCACAGCTTCTGAGGTAGCTAAAGAAGCATTTTGGATCGGAAGCCTAATTCAAAAGCTAGATGTGATACCTAGCAGTGAAGATCCCATCACATTGTACTATGATAATACTGCAGTGGTGGATATTGCAAAAGAGCCAAGGTCACATCAGCAGACGAAGCACATACTTCAGAAGTATCACCTCTTGAGGTGTTTTTCTCGGAGAGGTGAAGTTATAGTGAGTATTATTTCCACAGAAGACAATATGGAAGACCCCTTGACTAATTCATTGACTCAGAAGAAACATGATCACCATGTGAGGTCTAGCGGACTGAAAGTCATAGGCAGTTGGCTCTAGTCCAAGTGGGAGTTTCTAAGAGTTAGTTTCCAAGAACCAACTGGTTGTACTTTGATTACATGGATATTTAGTGTATTTAAATATTAAACATCTTATTATATATTTTTCATTGTTCTACATGATTATGATGTAATAATGTCTTATAGTATTTTTTGCATTGATAAAGTCATGGAAGTTCTCCACTATGATAAGAACCTTGAAATGATATAACAATATTTTTAAATATAGTTCTACGATTGGATGACATACTCTGAAGGGAAACATAGAATGCAGACCATCAGGTGTGAGTACTCATGAGAATATGAGACTTTCTCTCATGAATTTATCACTTGGTAATATTCAATATAAGAGATTATGAGAACAGACTCGCCAGAAAAAAATTCCACAAGATTCGGTGTCATTAAATATTTCTATCTTCGAGCATGTGAAATGATCCTTATACTTTAAAATTGTCATTAATATGTGTCACGACTCGCGCACATTTATTTAATGATGAAAATCATTATGAAGATAGTTGGTGGGAAGTAGGGTATGTTGGGTGCGTCCCGAGTGACATGATATTAATGGATAAGTCGAGGAAGGACTTTCCCCTTCCATTTATGGAAGTTGATATCTCGGCCCTTTGATTGAAATATAACTGTCATGCTAAATTCCATGGCCATGGTGTAACAACGAGTTTATTTCAGGTAGTCAAAGAACGATGTATCAAGTATAAAGGTTGAAGCCACTATCATGAAACCTTCTTGATGAGATATTGAGAGAAAGGGATTATATTACACAGTGATCATATTTATGTGGATGTCGTTGTTATGACTTTACATTCTTTCTCTTGGGTGCCTTGACCTATTTCAATACAGTACTCTTGGACTTTAGGCAAGTTTTCCTAATTCCAACAAGAAAGAATCCTATAGGGTCACACACTAAGTGTTTTTGGTGGTCTTGGTTAAATTCTATTTGAATTTAATTAATGAAATAAATATTATTCTGAAGATTGTGGAATAATTTTATTCAAGTTAAGATGATCGCATAAAATAATTAAAATATATTTATTTGTTTTATTGAATATTAAATAAATATTTATTTACACGTTTTTAAATAAAATATTTATTTAAGAGAATAAATTATTTATTTATTTATTCAGGTTTTCAATAAATGGAAGTGGAGTTCAAGCGAACCAAGGCCAGTCTAGTAGTAAAATAATTATTTGCAAGACCTTAAATAATTATTAATTATCACAAGTTAAAATAATAATAATGCTGCTATTATTTTTGTGATGTGGAATTTTATTCATAATTCTGTTCTGTACCAAGTTTTCACACCATAAATAATGATACAGTATTATTATTATGAGCATGGGTTTTCTCTAAGTTCATGAATGTATATAATTTCTATTATGCAATTAAATATTTCAACTGAAGTTACATGCATATAAATAGAAAAGTACGTCAATTGTGCCATAGAAAACACACCGCACGCTTGGTGAATTTATAATTTTTGAGAAAAACAATTTATCTCTCAAATCCTCTTCTCGTCCCTCTCAATAATGAGAGACATTCTTCAAGGCTGAAGAATAAGTGATCCAGAATGACCGACATAAGAAACTCATTTCCCTGTGCTAGAACTCGAAGAACGAGTGGTGTCTATTGGAGGCCATTAGAGAACATGTGGATCACCTCAAGATAGATTCTAGTTTGGATCCTCACAAGCGCAACATGATAATCCAGAAGGGTCATTCTGAAAGATCAACATCATCAATGAAGAAAATATAGAATATCCAGGTATTATTTTCTTCATAAAATTAATTAAATTAATTATAAACATGATGTGAAAGATCATCTCTAAAGGATTTAGGCCTCTTCCTTCTTTATCTAAATATTTGATTCTATTATGTGGATACTGGTGTTCATCATCATATTGATCCCATAATAATCGTTGATCATGGTAAAAATTAAAGTTGGGTGTCGGCCCAACCGCGCTTCCGTTGTGCCCGAAAGCTATAAGTGGCATGAGAGCGGTAACATCATAGTTTATAATTATTTAAAAATTTGGTTGATGATTTGTGAATTTAATAATTTAGTTTTTTCAATTCAATTTAATCATTCTGCAAATCTGAATATCGAGATATGTTCCTCCTCTTTTGTTTCTCGTTCACCTTCCTGAAACGATCTTTTCTTTTAATTTTGATTAAAATAAAATAGAGGATCTCATTCGAAGGTTCCAAAGCTTCCTGGTTGTATAAAACTATAACACACAGCATGTATTTGGTATTACACATCGTGTATTCAAGATTCAATTCATCGGACCACTTCGCTTAACCAATCTGTGTGTTGGAGTCTTTATAAGTCTTAAATAACTTTGTGTGTTGATCAGGAACAGGTGGCACGCAGTTTCTGAATTACACGCCATGTAGTCCACTGGACACAGTGTGTAGTCCCTTTGGGTTAGGGTTAGAACATGTACCCTATACATGGCTTGCCCAGCTAGAAACCGTGTAACATAGATAATACACATCATGTGGCCCACTGAACACACTGTGTACTCTAAAGATTCCCAAATTACATCTATATGCCATGTCCCCAGGCATGTACTTTGGATGGATGGTGAACAATAGTACACACCGTGTAGTCAGAACAGCATGTCATGTACTCATCCAAATTATGAAAATTTATTAAAATTTATTATTATATTATACAAACTTTTGAGACGTGTACCGTGGTGCGGTCATAAAGCTGAGGCACAACACGTGATAGGTGTTTTATATATGTGTGTTTAATTTAACATCTGCGTAATGTTCATTTATACTCATTGGGTATTTATGAATGGGAATTCACCAAGTTTCCTCCATGGTATAAGTTACATACAATGATAATTTGAAAATAATTTATTTGTATAAAATTATGATGGATGAGAATATCAAGGAAATTCAGAAAAGGGTTTAAGATAAAATGATTGATTAATTAAAGATGATAATTAATTGATTTGACCATGATTTATCTTAAACAAGAACGATTAAAGAATTGAATGATAGTTTTATTTATGTTTAAATATTGTTGCATGTATGGATGATCATGATCTAGACCAAGACCTTTTATGTGGATGGTTTCTTTTAATTTATTTATTTAAATTAAATTTTTTGGCCTACAAGCCTTCTTCTCATTAATATATAGGGCATGTGTGCCCAAGGTTTATTTTATGTAAAACCCCCTTTTTACACCTCACCTGCATGTGAGTTTAAAAAAAGTAATATGTAATGGATGGAACTCTCAACCTAGTGGAGGCGGTTCAAACTGGAGCCAAGATGAAACCAATCCCAGGAGATACAGTGGTGGATAGTGGGAAAGCTGTAAACACAAACCCAAAAGGATCAAGATCTTTCTCCCCTAGGGCAGGGTTATTTTATCAACCACTGAATAAACTAACCATTATAAATTCTCATGATCATGCTCTTTATTTTATTTATATCAGTTTCATGGTTTATCATTATAGATGTGTTGTCACGATTACATAATTAATGAATTAAACAAGCATGCAAGATGGAACTAAAATAAACCAGACTTATACGTAAACATTATCAAAGACGTGGTTAGTCACTTAAGTAAGTTACACTTAATATTAATAATCATGTGATAATGATAATAATCAATTCATGCATAAGTGATAAGAATACATCAAATAAAATATTAAGTCAGGCGAAGCCTTCTGTTACTTGATTAAGGTCAAAACTCAATAAAACTATGTGTGACCAACCCTTGTTGGGACACTTACTTTTATACAAGAAGCCCTTATGAAAGGTTTCAGATTGACTTAACCATATTACATAAAGATGAGCATCCCTTGCTAGACTTGGTGTAATATTGGAGGTAAGAGTTGAGGAAATCCAAAATTCAGGATTTTAGGATTTGGGAGTCCACTCAACAGATCATGGAGATGCAAGACCACATTTGTCAAAGATCTACCTACCTAAATACCTTCTAATAGCTTCACCAACCCTTGTTGGTGTTATGCGAACGGGAATATGGATCCTTGCCACTAGAATTTCATATCAACTAGACATTCTGAGTTCAATGGTGAGAGCCATTAGTACTTGATAAAATAGTGGTATACTTAATAAAAATTTATTATTTCTCATAAAATGTAATCAAGAAAGTACTAATGATTTTATCTTTTAATTATATAATTAAAATGACAATATCGTCAACCAAAATATCCCTATGATAAATTCTGGATAAAGACAACATCCTCACCAGCAGTAACTTCCAAGGTTGGTTTAGACACCTTCGGGTTATCGTACACCATTAACAGAAATCTTACATGCTGGAGTTATTATTACCGGATCTGCTTGCCAAAGAGGTGAGTCATGAGTATTTCCTGGTCTATTAGAAACATATGAACGATGCGGTCAACATTCAAGGTTTGATGATATAATCAATGTCTAGTGAGCTCATGAAGTCTCATAAATACATGGATGCTTATAGCACACTCAAGCACCTTTGTGTTCTTTACTAGGAGAGAGAAATACATGAATGATTTGAGATCTCTAAGGCACTATTTTAGAGTAATCTTGGAGAAGGTTCCCTAGATGGGCCTCATGTAGTCAAGATAATTGGCTACATTGAGTGTCTGGAGGTTCTAGGGTTTAAACTCCCCGAATAACGGGGCATCGATCTCATTCTCGCATCACTCCCTTAGAGATTATCTATATTTGTTGTCAATTTCAATATGAAAAACATTGAGAAGTCTCTATCTGATCTTATTGTCCTCATTTTCCAAGTGGAAAAAGATATAAAGAATGAAAATACGTTTTTCCTTATGGTGAATAGGAGGAAATGGAAGGCGAAGAGATTTAAGCCCAAAGATTCTTCACTTCCTTCCAAGAAAAGGAAGATCAAAGGGGATTCAAAGGAACATGAGGCTGTTTGTTTCTCATGTGGCAAGAAGGGACACTGGAAGAAGAACTTCACCCAGCCTAAGAAGCAAGGGGAAGATTCATGTGCATTTTTTATTGAATGAAATCTATCAGTTTCTACAAATTGGGTATTAGATACATCTTTTGGTGCCCACATATGTATCCAAATATAAGAACCAAGTATATTTAGGAAGATTGACTGAGGAAAGGTAGATCTACGAGTAGCCAACGGACCCAGACTTTCTGTTATAGTTGTCAGGTACTACCACCTCACGTTACCAACTGGGATGATCTTGGTGTTAAAGGGTTGTTATTATGTTCCTTCTATTACTAAAAATACTATTTCTATAATTAGATTAGATATAGATGGATTTTTTTTCAAGTTTGGAAGTGAATGTTTCTTCTTTTACAAATAAATCATTTTTTTTGTCAGGCACATTTATACAATGGTCTTTACGTGTTTGATTACACAAACCAAGTAATAGCAATCGATAAAAAATATACTTCACATGACTCATACCACACCCAACTTTGGAATCACCAGTTAGGTCATGTAAATGAGAAATGATTGAAAAAGTTACATCGAGATGGATATTTAGATTCTTTCAAACTAAAACCACTTGGCGTATATCATGAATGTTTACAAGAAAAATTGACCAATACCTCATTTAGTGGGAAAGGTGAAAGAGCTAAAGAAATTCTTGAATTGGTTCATGCCGATGTGTGTGGACCATTTCCAGTTGAAGCAAAGAGAGGGTACTCATACTTCATAACTTTTACTGATGATTTTAGTAGATATGGATATATATACTTAATGAGGTATAAGCCGGATTCTTTTGATAAGTTCAAAGAACACAATAATGAAGTTGAGAACCATCTTGGTAAGAAGATTGAGAAACTCTACTCAAACCGAGGTGGAGAATATCTTAATCAAGACTTCATTGATTACTTACTAGATTTTGGGATCCTATCCCAACTCATACCTCTATACACGCCCTAGTGGAATGGTGTGAGCAAAAGGAGGAACCACAACCTATTGTACTTGATGTGATCAATGATGAGTCATGAAAGTCTTCCATTATCCTTTTGGGGATATGCATTACAAATAGTGGCACACATACTAAACCAAGTGCAATCTAAATTGATAAATGGTATTTAATAAGAGTTATAGAGTGGAATAAAATCCATGTTATAGAAGTTACATGTGGGGGTAGCGAAGAGTTTGTTAAGTCATTTTTAGGTAACAAACTCGCACCCCGAGGCACAAAGTGTACCTTTAAAGGATACCCCAAAGAAATAAGGGGATATTACCTATACATCCCATCAGAAAAAAGGTTATAGTAGAAAGACATTTCATATTCCTTGAGAGGGAGAACATATCCAAAACAAATAGTGGGATTGAGATAAACTTAGATGAATTTGAGGCTCAAGGTATACAAGAGTTGGTACAGGAACAGATTCCACAAAGCCCAGTGGAAGAAGAATCTTTTCTAGACACACAAGTATTGTGTAGGAGTACAAGAGAGGTTAAAGAACCGGAACGGTATAGTTTTATAGTTACCGAGGATGGTGACTCTTTATTAGTTGATAATAATGATCCTATTACCAACAAGCAAGTATTAATTAGAACAGACGTTGCCAAGTGGAAAGAAGCCATTAATCCTAAAATGGATTCCATTTATCAAAACCAAGTCTTTATTTTGGTATATATTCCAGTTGATGTAAATCCTGTTGGTTTCAAATGGGTATTCCAGAAGAAATTGTACATGTAAGGACAAGTCAGTACCTATAAGGCATGACTGGTTGCAAAAGGGATTAAACAATGTTAAGGAATTGACTATAATGAAACATTTTTATAAGTTTCAATTCTGAAATTCATCAAAATTATACTTTCCATTACAACTTACCTTTACTATGAGATTTGGAAAATGGATGCCAAAACAGCCTTCCTTAATGGGAACTTTAGGAAGATTTATACATGACACAACCTGAAGGTTTTGGGACTCCAAAGGATTCCAATAAGTTATGCAAGTTTCAAAAATCCATTTATGGATTAAAGAAAGCATCCAGGTCATGGAAAATTCATTTTGATGAATCCATAATAGAATTTAGTTTTTTCAAGAATGAATGTGATCCTTGTGTCTACAAAATTTTTAGTGAGAGTGTGGTTGCTTTTTTAATTGTATATGTTGATGACATATTACTTATTGGAAATGAGATATCCGTCTTACAATCTGTTAATGCAAGGTTAAATCAATGCTTCTCCATGATGGACTTGGGTGAGGCAGCATATATTCTTGGGATCAATATTCATAGTGATAGATCCAAGAGATTGTTGGACCTAAGTCAAAGTACATACATTTATAAGATACTGAAGAGATTCAGTATGGAACAATCCAAGAGGAGATTGTTTTCAGCATCACATGGAATTCATATTTCCAAGAAAATGTGTCCTAAGCCACATGAGTAAAGAATGATAATGGCAAGGAATCCATACAAATTAGCGATTGGTTCAGTCATGTACTCTATAATATGTACTAGGTTGGATATTGCATATGCATTAAGTGCGGTAGGCAGATATCAAGATGACCCAGGTGACCGCCATTAGATGGTAGTCAAGACTATCCTAAAGTATCTGAGGCATACTAAGGATATGTTCCTGGTTTATAAAGGAGACGAGGAACTAGTTATTAGAGGATATACAGATTCTTGTTTCCAGACTAATCAATATGACATGAAGTCACAAACAGGATACATCTTCACTTTTAATGGAGGTACAGTGTGATGGAAGAGCTCAAACCAGAGTGTGGTTACAGATTCTATAGCAGAGTCTAAGTATATCATAGTTTCTAAGGCAGCTAAGGAAGCATTTTGGATGCAAAGATTCCTCTAGGAGCTAGAAGTGATACCTAGCAGTAAAGATCCCATCACATTATACTTTGATAATACTCTAGTGGTGGCTCTCATAAAAAAGTCAAGGTCACATCATCAGATAAAGCACATACTTCAGAAGTATCATATCTTGAGAGATTTTTCTCAGAGAGGTGAAGATTTAGTGAGCAATATTTCCATGGAAGACAATGTGGTGGACCCCTTGACTAATGCCTTAACTCAAAAGAAACATGATCACCATGTGAGGTCTAGTTGACTAAAAGTCGTAGGCAGTTGGCTCTAGTCCAACTGGGAGTTTGTAAGATTTAGTGTCCTAGAACCAAATAGTTGTACTTTTATTACATGGATATTTAATGTATTTAACCATTGAACATCTTATTACATTTTTTTCATTGTTCTGGATGACTATAATGTAATAATTTCCTAGAGTATTTGTTGCATTGATAAGGTCATGGCAGTTCTCCGCTATGATGGGAACCTTGAAATGCTATAACAATATTCTAAAATATAGTTCTATATTTGATGAAATACTATTAAGGGACACATAGCATACAGACCGTCGGGTGTGAGTACTCATAAGAAGATGAGACTTCCTCTCGTGAAGTTCTCACTTGGTAATCTCCAAGACAGGAGATTATGAGAACAGACCCGCCGGTAGGAATTCTACATGTTTTGGTGTCATCAGCTATTTATATCCATGAGAATGTGTAATGATTCTTAGAATTTAATATTATCATTAATATATGTCATGACTAATGTAATTTTATTTACTAACGAAAACTATCATGTAGATAGTTGGAAGGAAGTAGGGTATGTTGTGTATGTCATGAGTGACATGATATTAATGGATAAGTCAAGATAGGATTTCTCCCTTCCATTTATGGAAGTAGATATCTCGGCCCTTTTATTGAAATAGAACCATCACGTGAAATTCCATGGCCATGGTGTAACGACGAGTTTATTTCAGATAGTCAAAGAATGACATATCAAGTATAAAGGTTGATGACACTATCATGAAACCTACTTGATGAGATATTGAGATAAAGGGATTATATTACACAGTAAGTGTTTGTTTGTGGATGTCATTGTTGTGATATTACATTCTTTCTCTTGGGTTCCTTGACTCATTTTTGGACATTACTCTTAGACTTTAGGCAATCCGGCCTAGTTCCAATGAGAAAGAATCCTAGAGGGTCACACACTAAGTGTTTTTGGTGGTCTCGGTTGAATTCTATTTGAATTTAATAAATGAAATAAATATTATTCTCAAGACCATGGAATAATTTGATTCAAGCTAAGATGATCTCATAAATTAAATAAAATTTATTTATTTATTTTATTGAACGTTTAATAAATATTTATTTACTAGTTTGTAAATAAAATATTTTTTTAAGAGAATAAATAATTTATTTATTTATTTGGATGTCCAATAAATGGAAGTGGAGTTCAAGCGTACCAAGGCCAGTCTGGTAGTAAAATAATTATTTTTAAGATGGTAAATAATCATTAGTTGGCACAAGTTAAAATAATAATGACATTGTTATTATTTTGTGATGAGAAATTTTATTCATAATTCTGTTTTGTGCAAGTTCGTGCACCATAAATAATGACGCGGCATTATTATTATGAGCATGGGTTTTCTATAAGTTCATGAATGTATTTAATTGTTACTATGCAATTAAATATTGTAACTATAGTTTCATGCATATAAATAGACAAGTATGTCTATTGTGTCATAGTGAACAGACCTCACGCTTGGTGAATTGAGAATTATTGAGCTAAACAATTTCTCTATTGAATCTCTTTCCCGCCCCTCTCAAGAACGACAAACGTTATTCAAGGCTGAAGAACAAGAAATCAAGAAATAACGACACAAGACACTCGCTTCTCCGTGCTAGCACCCGGAGAAAGAGTGGTATCGATTAGAGGCTATCGGAGAACGTGTGGATCACCGCTAGAGGGATTCTAGTGTGGATCCTCACAAGCTCAATGACATAATTTGAAAGGGTCATTACAAACGATCAACATCATCAATGAAGAAAATACTGAAGATATAGGTATTATTTTCTTTATGAAATTAATTAAATTAATTATAAACATGATGTGAAAGATCTTATCTAAAGTTTTTAGGCCTCTTCCTTATTTATCTAAATATTTTATTCTATTCCTTGGAGACTGGAGTTCATCATCGTATTGATCCCAAAATAATCATTGATCATGGTAAAAATTAAAGTTGGTTTTCGGCCCAACCACGCTTCCACTGCACCCATAACCTACACAGTTTACATCAAGAGAAGCTGGATGTGAAAATTTCTATTATCCATGGTTTTATTGATGAAAAAATCTGTATGATCCAACCATAAGTCTTTATAAAATAAGGTAAATGGAACTTGGTTTTTAGCTTGAAAAATTATCTGTATGATCTAAAGTAGGCACCAAGGTGTTGGTACAATATATTTGATTTATATATCATGATCCTTGGATACATTAGACTTTATTTAGATCAATGTGCATATTTTAGGGGTTCATGAGGTAATTATTTCATTATTACACTATTACATGTGGATGACATGTTGGTTTCATGTCCCTAAAATGATCAGATCCAAGGGATGATGACACCATTATCTAGGTAGTTTGATATAAAGGACTTGGGAATATCTAACAAGATTTATGGGACATAGATTTTTTGAGATATAAATAATGGGAATATTTGGATATCATATAATAATTAATTACAAAAAGTCTTGAAATGCTTCAACATGCATGACTTTAAGACAATCCCTATCATTTTTCCATTAATTTCAAGTTATCCTATATGATAATTTCCTACAGTGAGGCAAGGAGGATGGATATTTATCGAGTACCCTATGCATGAAAAATGGGTAGTTAGATGTTCATTATGGTTTGTAATAGACCATACATTACACATACAGTAGAAGAAGTTGTTTGGTACATGAAAAATCCAGGATGGGAGAATTGGAGCATAATAAAGAGGATATTGAGATACATCAAGGATACCTTAAATGTTGTATTATGTTATGGATGATCAAATTTCACTATTAGGGGTTATGTAGATTTAGATTTTTCATTTTATTTTGATCGGAGAAAATCTGATATTGTTTATATGTTAATTCTTATAAGAGGATATGTGAGGTGGATTTTAAGTTATAGTCAGTTGTCGATTTATCCATGTTAGAGGAAGAGTACATGGAAGCTATATAGGCTTAAAAAGAGTTGATTTATATGAAAAGGTTGTTGGAGGAGCTCCATCATAGACATGATCAGATTATATTTTTTTTAATTTTCTGATCACCTTGCACATTACAAGGAATCCATGTTTTCATTCCAGAACAAAGTACATTGGGGTACAGTATCACTTTGTACTGGAAGTGTTGGAGGATGAAAGTGTGGACATGCAGAAAATTTACACTGAATAAAATCTAGTAGATTTCCTGATGAAGGTGATTGAATCTTATATGTTCAGATGGTGAAGATCCTCAAGTGGCTTCATATAGACATGAGAATCATATTTTGGCAGTTATAAAGGGTGTGAAGATATGTGATTAGTTCTTAGTCAAATCAAAATGTGGGAGATATGTTGGTAGCATTTATTATATTGGACATCCACCACCCCAAAATTGTTAAGGGGGTAGGTAGTGGTAGTAATGGTTATTAAATAAACCACAATAAACCACTAGTGGAGGAGGCACAAATGGAGAGGGATCCTGCCTATAAAATTTAATTCTCTTTAATGTGATTTTAATCACCTATAAGAATTAACTTCAACACATCTCCATCAATTATTGTTTTGATTTGTATTTTGTAAGGTGGATTTTATATATATTCAAGAGAGATATTTATGAGAGTTTTATCCTTGTAATAACGAGGGAGTGTGAACACACTTTTATCTATAGTTACCTTCTCTTTTCATGTGATTTTTTACCCCTTTTAATTTTGGGGTTTCCACATTATATTTGGTATCATTTATTTCTGCATTTTTTACTTTATTTTATCTATATTTTATCATTTCACCATTGGTATAGTCATTTTCGGTCCCAAAAACACCATGATATTTAAATCCTTTAAATTAATAAATTAATGAATTCTTTTCTTTTTACTATGAATAATTAATAAAAAATCAATGACACTGTATATTTGTCTATAATAATTTTTAGGTCATAGTCCATGGCCTTCGTAGCATGAAAGGGTGATTATATTTTGTAATATAATTGACGAATATTCGCATGAAGTGTCACAGTGTGATCCACATCATATATTCCATGAATAGTTTTGTTTAGTCTTTGTAAGAATGGATGAATTTTCCCCCATAAGTGTTGTGGCGTGAGTCAACCCTAATGCAGTGTGACCAAAATTAGATGTTTTGTTCTTACTCTGACCTAAGGTTGATTCTCACAAGGATCTAAAAATGGATTCATGAATGGATGGTCATATTATATTCTCTATAAACACCTATCATATTCCAATAGAATGAAGAAAACTAACAAGAAAACATACATAGGTTTCCTCCTGGTTAGTGATTAATTTAACATCAAGGCTTAGAATTTTCTTCAGATCATTCACCCAAAATTCAGTTTCAAAAATATATTTCCTAGAAGGGTTCCGTATATAATTTCAACCTTTGAATGTTATCTTTGAATAGAGCTTTGTTCTCTCTTTCAATTTCAACCACTCTATGTGTAATTATTTTATAACCCTGAATTCCACTAACCACCATGACATTAATTTACCTTGAGACAATTTCATATAAGATTTAAACAATATTACCCTATCCCTAGGTGTATAGTTCCATTGGGATATTCATTAGCCATAAAATAGGTTGGTATTTACCTTCTAGATCAAGGAATTATCATAGGCATCTCTTCTCATCTCCTCTAATTCATTAATTTGCAGCAATATATTCTCTTACGAATTACATATATATTTATCCTCTTTACAACCCAATATTAGCAATGCTCATGTTCCTCTAGTTGATGAAATTTTTTTCCACAAACATGGTTGAATGGGGTCATAGAAATGGGTACATTAAATGCTATTTGGTATGCCCAGAGTGCATCATCAAGCTTATTACTCCTATCTTTTTTACTTGAGTTGACAATCTTCTCTAAAATCTACTTGATCTATTGATAGGAAAGTTCTTATTAGGAACTAGTTTTTATGTGATAAGGGGTGCTTGTATTCTATTAGACTCTGCATTTTCAAGAAGATACCTCATCATGGTTTTATTGAAATGAGTTCCCCAATCACAAATGAGTAATCACGGAATTCCAAACCGAGTGAAAATATTCTTTTTCATTAATTCCATTACCAAATTTGTTGTATTTAGAGTTATAGCTTCTTCTTCCACCCACCCTGACACATAATCCACACACACTATAATTTATCTATTTTTGAAAAATTTTGGGAAGGGGACCATGAAATAAATGCCCCACACATCAAACACCTTAAATTCTAGAATTGGGTTTTGTGGAATCTCATTTATTTTCCCAATATTTCAAACTATTTGGTAGTGATCACAACAATTGAAAAAAAACTATTTCATCTCGATGGACTATGGTCCAAAATAATATTCTATGAAGTATCTTGTCCATAGAATAATCAAGCCCATGGAGTCCTCTGGTGGGTGATGAATGAAAAAATTTCAGTACCCTTAGTACTTATTCCTTTGGTACAAACTATTAAATAAAACTATCACCACATTATCGGAAGAGGAGAGGTTCATCCCAAAAATAGTGTGTTACATTCTCTAAGAATGTATTATTCTAGTCGAAAAAGGATGTTATAATATCTCAATGCCCAAATAGTATTCTATATCATGTGTTGTGCCTTAGCTTTATTCCTATACCATGGTTCGCATCTCAAGGGTTTGTATAATATAACAATAAATTTTAATAAATCTGCGTAATTTGGGTGATTACATGGCTTGTAGTTCTGACTACATGGTGTGTACTTTTTTTCAACATCCATCCGAAGTACACACCCAGGGACATGGTGTGTTAATGTACTTCAGAGATTTTCGGAGTGCATGATGTGTTCAGTGGGACACATGTCGTGTAGTTTCCGTGTTACATGGTTTCTAGTCGGGAAAATCGTGTACGGGGTACACGGTCCAACCTTAACCCAAACGGACTACACGCCGTGTTCATTAGTTCACACGTTGTGTAATATGAAAACTGTGTGCCACCTATTCCCGGTTAACACATGGTGTCATAAATGACTTATATAGGATCAATACATGGCCTAATTTGGCGGACCAGTCGGATGCATGAACCTAGACTACATGGCGTGTACTTCCGAATACACGTCGTGTATTCTCGTGTTGTACGGCCATGAACGTTTTCGTCCTCCAAATGAGATCCTCCATTTTATTTTAATAAAAATTAAAAGAAAAGTTCAATTTTGTATGGTGAACGAGAAACGATAGAGGAGGAACAGATCTCGAGATTTAGATTTAAAGAGCGATTAACTTTAATTGAAACAACTAAATTATTAAATTTTTAAATCACCAATGAAAAAATAAATAATTATAATCAATGATATAACCCCTTTGATACCACTTGTAGGTTCCGAGCACATCAGAAGTGCATTTTTGGGGCGGCCCAACTTTAATTTTAGCGTTAACAACGGTCAATCTGAGATCTGTCACGATGTAAAACGTCGGATCTTCATAATAGAACGAAGAACAAAAAACAAAAGAGGGAGTCTCAGAACCATAGAGATAGGATCATCATATGTTGGTTATAATTAATTTAATTAATTTATAAGAATTACCTTGATGGAATTCTTTCTTCGTTGATGTCTCCAGTCACGATCTGTTGTGATCTATCGTTGCGTCATAGAATCCAATTGTAGGATTCCTCTAGAGGTGATCCGCACGTGCTCCACGTATCTCTGGAGGTCACCAAAGGGATCTTTGAGTGCTAGCGCAGAAGAACCTTCGCTTGCGATGTCTGCCTTAGATCCCCTTGATCTGGTAGTGGTGGATCTCTCTCAGTATTGAGAGCATTCTTGGAGGAAGGAGTTCTTTTGGCCTTGAGAGAACTCTCTAGAATTGTTGTGCACAACGATTGGAGAAAAGTGTTGGGGTTGTGAGGATATTTATAATCGGGTTTGAGGTTATAGAGTTATGACAATAAATAAACGTGTTACGTGTTTTGTTTATTTTATTAACTCTTATTGAAAACCCCCATGTCAAATTATTAATTCCTTGACATGCGCCCACGTGGATTATAATAAATATCATTTAATAAAACAATATTATATTCTCAAAATCCCGACTGGAAAAACTACAGGGCAAGTAATCATTAATACATGGTGTGTACTCATTTTCCATAAAACCACACAACATGTATATTTAATATACATGGTTTGTACTTTTATTTTTCATTTTTCATTATTTCCTCCACCACATTTATTAGACATTGAGTAATGGATATTTATTTATTAAATAAATGTAAATCCATTACTCTCTAATAAATATATTATTTCACCCACAATATATTCTCTCGAATAACTAGTGTTGAAATAAATGTGATCAGGAATCCTTAAATAATTATTAAACCACATTCAATAATAATCTTTATTTAACTTGTTAAACTAATATTTAACTAAGATACATGGACGCACTTAATGTGTGACCCTCTAGGACTCTTTCTCAGTGGCATTAGGCGGAGCCTGCCTAAAGTCCAAGGTTAGCATCTAGAAACACACTAAGGCACCCATATAGAAAGAATTTAATGCTTCAATGATGTGTCACCTCATACAAACTCTTACCATGTAATATAATCCCTTTGTCTCGATATCTCTAATCAAGCGGGTTGCATGCTAGTTCCATCAACCCATGTGATCGATTATTCTTTATTTGACTTTCCAGAATTGAACTTGCCCATTCCTTACCATGACCATTGATTTACATAGGCTATATAAATTCCATCAAAGGGCCTGAGATATCTACATTCATTATGGAACATAAGGGAAAAATATTTTCTCGCTTTACTTATTAATGCAGTATTACTTGTGACGCGCCCAATGTATCCTACCTCACTACGAACAGTGTGTCATCACAGTTTTCTTCAATACATCTAAGTGTGTGAGTTGTAATACCCATTAATAATAATCTTAAAGTCTAAGGACCAATACACACGTCCGCAGATAGGAACATCCAATAACACTATAAAATGTGGATTTCCCACTGGTGGGTCTCGTTCTCATAATATCATCCTATATATTTCCAAGGGTGCACACCATGAGAAAGTGCCTCAAAGTTTTATGAGTCCTCTCCCCTAATGGACTGTATTATTTGTGTCCCTCAAATAACATCATCCGTCCATAGAACATATATTCAAGAACAGTGTTATGTCACTTCCGGGTTCTCATTATAACAGGGATCTACTATGACCCTTTAATTCAACAACTATCCTTAAGACATTATCACTTGCATTTTCACGCAAAAGATCAATCAAGATGTGATAAGATGTTTATTTAATGAATAATGTAAAAATTAGTTAGTTCTAGGCCACCAACTCTAACAGACTCTCACTTAGACTAGAGCCAACTACTAACAACTTTTAACCCGCTAGCTCTCACATGATATTCATGCTTCTGCAGAGATAGGCCTTTAGTCCTGGGGTCTGCCACATTCTTTTCCATGGACACTCTGCTCACTGCAACTTCACCCCTTTGATAGAAATCCCTCAAGAGGTGATACTTTTGGAGTATGTTATTTATCCATTTATGTGACCTTGGTTCTTTTGTAAGATCCACCGTTGTAGTATTATCACAATACAATGTAATGAGTTCTTTACTACTAGGCACCACATCAATCTCCTCAAAAAAGTTCTGAATCCATACAGCATCCTTAGCTGCATCAGAAGCCGCTATATATTCAGACTCTGTTGTAGAATTGGCGACAACTGGCTGCTTTGAACTCTTCTAGCTCATAGCTTCTCCATTGAGACATAAAACATATCTAGATTGTGACTTTAGATTATTGTGATCTATCTAAAAACTGGCATTAGCATACCCTCTGATGACAAGCTCCTCATCTCTTCCATACACGAGGAACAAATCCTTAGTTCTTATCAGATACTTAAGGATAGTCTTAACAGCAATCCAATTTTTTCTCCTGGATCTGATTGATATCTACCTACCATGCTTAGTGCATAGGCAACATCAATCTTGGTACATAACATGGAATAAATGATGGGTCCTATAGATGAATAGTATGGGATCTTACTCATTCTATCTTTCTCTTGTTATGTCTGAGGACACATTTTCTTAGAAAGATATAGGCCATGTGACACTGGAACCAATCCCCTCTTGGATTGTTCCATACTAAATCTCTTTAGTATCTGGTCAATGTATATACTCTGACTTAGTCCAAGAAGCCTCTTGGATCTATCACGAATGATCTTGATCCCTAGAATGTAGGCTTCTTCACCCAAGTCCTTCATGTAGAAACACTTGTTCAACTAGTCCTTAACTGACTATAAGACCGGTACATCGTTTCCAATAAGAAATATGTCTTCAATGTATACTAATAGGATAATAATTGCATTCCCATTAAAACAATTATAAAAACATGGGTCACGTTCATTTTTACTGAACCAAAATTCTTTTATGGCTTCATCAAATCGAATGTTCCATGACCTGGATGTTTACTTTAATCCATAAATAGATTTCTACAACTTGAAAACCCGTTTGGATTCACCTGGTGTCACAAACCCTTATGGTTGTGTCATATAGACATCTTCCTGAAGGTTCCCATTAAGGAATTCTATTTTGACATCTATCTACCAAATCTCACAGTCATGGTAAAATGCTATGGAATGTATGATTCTTATGGATTTAAACATGGCAACTGGTGAGAAGGTTTCATCATAGTAAATTCCTTAATGCTATCTGAATACTTTATCAACTAGCCTTACTTTATAGGTGCTAACTTGAGCTTCCATGTCCAGTTTTCTCTTGAATACCCATTTGCATCCAATAGGCTTTACATCAACCGGATCATTGACCAGAACCCAGACTTGGTTCTGATACATGGAATCCATCTCAGAATTCATAGCTTCTATCCATCTTGCATCTTTTGATCTTTTTACTACTTCCTTGTAGGAGATAGGTTCATCATTATCCAACAATAATGATTCACCATCCTCAGTGACTAGGAAACCAAATCTCTCTGGTTCCCTTACCTCTCTTGAACTCCTTCGCAGTACTTGTGTTTCTGGAACCTCTTCCACGGGGACCTATGGAACAAGTTCCTGTATAAACTTTTGTGTATCTTAAGCATCAACTTCATTGAAGTCAATCTTTCTCCCACTATCCTTTTTTAGGATGTGCTCCCTCTCAAGAAATATGGCTTGTCTGGCGACAGTCACTTTCTTGTCTGAAGGGTTATATAGGTAATATCCTTTCATTTCCGTGGGATATCCTAAAAAGATACACCTCATGCTCTGGGGTGCTAGTTTGTTTCCTGATAAGGCCTTAACAAATGTCTCACATACCCATACACGTGTTTTTGACAAAATGGGTTTCTTTCCATTCCATTGCTCGGAGGGAATTCCATTTTCCGCCTTAGTTGGTACTCAGTTTAATATATATGTTGCAGTTTGTAATTCATATCCCCAAAAGGATAATGTAAGATCTACATGACTCATCATTGACCTCACCATGTCCAACAAGGTGTGGTTCCTTATTTCACTAACACCGTTCCACTATGTTGTATAAGGAGGAGTGAGTTGAGATAGAATCCCAGACTCCCATAGAAGATCAATGAACTCTTGGTCCAGATATTCTTCACCTCGATCCGATTGAAGTTTCTTTATCTTTTTACCAAGATGATTCTCTACTTCATTCTTCAATTCCTTAAATTTTTCTAAGGCCTCTGACTTATAACTCATTAAGTAGACATATCCATATCTACTCAAATCATAAATAAAAGTAATTATGTAAGAATATCCACCTTTATCTTCTACTGGAAATGGTCCACACACATCCATGTGCACCAATCCTAGAAGCTCTGTGGCCCTTTCACCTTGTCCACCAAAGGTAAGCTTGGTCATTTTTCCTTGTAAACAAGTGTGACATCTATCCAGTGGTTTTAGCTTAGTAGAGTCCAAATAACCATCTTAGAAGAGATTTGTCAAATGCTTCTCGTTTAAATGACCGAGACGGTGATGCCACAACTAGTTGATGTATGATTCATGTGAGTTTTTTTCATTATCGATTACCAACACTTTATTTTTTTTAAATTTAATACATACAAACCATTATTTAAATGTTTCATACCATAACATACGTTGTTCTTATAAAAGAGACAACCCTTACTTCCAAACTTGAAAATAAATCCATCTATATCCAAACAAGATACAGAAATTATGTTCTTGGTAACACTAGGCACATAATAATAGTTATGTAAAACCAAAATCATCCCAGTTGGCAATGAGAGGTCGTAATAGCCAATAGCCAATGCAGCTATCCTTGCGCTATTGGTAGCTTGAAGATCCACCTCTCCTCTGGAAATCTTACTAAATCTATTTGGTTCCTTCATTTGAATACATATGTGATCCCCAAAAGCTGTATATAATACCCAATTTGTAGAAATAGAAATATTACACTCAATAACGATTGCACCTTTAGCGTCCTCATGCTTCTGGTTGCAGTTCCTCTTCCAGTGGCCTTTCCTACCACATGAAAAACACACCGCCTCCCATTCCTTTCCCTACCTCTGGATCTTCCCCTTCTTGGAGGGATGACGATCGGGGGCTTCAGACCGTTTATAAGTCTTTGTCCCCTTTTTCTTGTCCTTCCTTTTCCTATTCACCATAAGGACTGTAGGTTTGTCAGGCCCCATGTCCTTATCTACCTGAAAAATCAAGGTTAGAAGTTCTGATAGACTCTTCACATTGTTTCTCAGGTTGTAGTTGACAATAAATCTAGAGAAGGTCTTGGGTAGTGATGATAAGATGAGATCTGTATGCAACTCATCTGATAATTTAATCCCTAAGATGTCCAGGTGTTCAATGTATCCAATAAACTTGACTACATGAGGCCCAGCTGGCGCAGACTCTCCAAGATTAGTTTTAAACTAATCATTGGAGATCTCATAACTCTCTTTTCTCACCTTCTCTTGGTATAGATCCTTAAGGTGAGACATCATGTTATACGCGTTCATGTTTTCATGTTGCTTTATGATCTCATTAGACATGGCCGATATCATGAAACATTGGACATATTTGGCATCATCTATGTGTTTCATGTAGAGAGATAGTTCCTCATCAATGGCCTCCTTTCTAGGCACAACTAGAATAGGCTCTTCCAGCACATACAATTTCCTTTCGTGGCGAAGGATGACGCGTAAACGCCTCTGCCACTCTTGGAAATTGGTGCCAGTGAGAAGGTTTTCTTTCTTGAGTATGGTTATCAATGATATGTTTGAAGTCGTTTTTATTTACGTTTCTACAAATTAAGATGAGAAAAGGTTTAGTACTTTATTACAAAACTAAGACAAATAAATAAATTAATACTTATTAGTCTCCCACTATTCTATCGAAATCCAATAGCCCTCACCCTTGACTTCAAAATATTCTGTTGCCTGAATATTCTAGTGTCAAGGATCCATATTGACCTTCGCATTACCCCAAATAGGGTTGTTCAAGCAACTTGAATGGTTTTAGGTAGGCATCCCAAATGCCAACTACATTAACTCGCAGCTCCTTGATCCGCTGAGTGGACTCCCCAATCCTGAAATCATTTTATTTTAGATTTCCTCAACCTTTGCCTCTTGGTCACACCAAGTCCTATTGTGGCAGTCAACCCTTGATGTGAACCAAGTCAAGTCAACCCAAAACCTTGAATTAGAATTCCTCGATAATTTAAAGTACCCCAACTAGGGTTGGTCAAGCACTATGAACTATGGTTCGATTCTAACCAAGATTATGGAAGGCTATAACGAATTAATATTTCTTTGAGGGATTTTATCCTTATACGTAAATTTCCATTTTATTATATTTGATTACATGCTTGTTAATATTAATTTGGATATACTTAAGTGATTCACCATGTCTAAGATAATATTTATGCATAATCTGGTCTTTATTTTAGTTCCATATTACATGCTTGTTTAATTCATTAATTGTGTGATCATGACAAAAAACCCACAATAAATAAACCATGAAACTGACAGAAATAAAATAAATGGTATGATCATGAGCTTGTTATATTGGTTAGTTTATCTAGTGGTTGATAAAATAACCCAAGACCTAGGGGACAAACACCATGAACCTTTCGGGTTCGTTCTTACAGCTTTCCACCTGTCCACCTTTGTATCTCCTTAGATTGGTTTCACCTTGGCTTCTGTCTTGAGTTGCCTCCACTATCTTGGTATCTCCATCCATTACATATGCATCTATCTCACGTGTAGGTGAGAGGTAAAAAGGGGTTTTTACATAAAATAATCCTTGGGCGTGCAGGCCCTACATATTAATGAGGGGAAGGCTCGCAGTATAACAAATTTAATTTAAATAAATTAAATAAAATAAACCATTCACATACAAAGGTCTTGCTCTAGCTCATGATCATCCATACATACAACAATAATTACTTATAAATAAAACTAGCATTCAATTATTTAATCGTTCTTGTTTAAGATAAATCACACTTGAATCAATTAAATATATTTAATTAATCAATCCTTTTATCTTAAACCCATTTTTTGAATTTCTTTGAGATTATCATCCATCATAATTTTAAATAAATTAAAATTATCCTTGTACGTAACTTGTACCTTGGAGGCAACCCGGTGAATTCTCATTCATTACGCAGATGTTAAATTAAACACCTATATATAAAACACCTATCACGTGTTGTACCTCATCTTTATGCCTGCACCATGGTACACGTCTCAAGGGTTTATATAATATAATAATAAATTTTAATAAATCTGCGTAATTTGGGTGAGTACATGGCTTGTAGTTCTGACTACATGGTGTGTACTTTTTTTCACCTTCCATCCGAAGTACATGCCCGGAGACATGGCGTGTTAATATACTTCAGAAATTTTTAGAGTACATGGTGTGTTCAGTGGGACACATGCCGTGTAGTTTTCGTGTTACACGGTTTCTATCTGGGAAAACCGTGTACGGGGTACATGGTCCAACCCTAACCCGAAGGGACTACATGCCATGTTCATTGGTCCACATGGTGTGTAATCCGGAAATTGTGTGCCACCTATTCCTGGTCAACACATGGTATTATAAATGACTTAGATAGGATCAATACACGGCCAGATTTGGCAGACCAGTCTGATGCATGAACCTAGACTACATGGCATGTACTTCTGAATACACGCCGTGTATTCTCATGTTGTACGTCCAGGAACGTTTTCCTCCTCTGGATGAGATCCTCCATTTTCATTTTAATCAAAATTAAAAGAAAAGTTCGATTCTGTATAGTGAACGAGAAATGATAGAGGAGGAACAAATCTCAAGATTCAAATTTAAAGAATGATTAACATGAATTAAAACAACTAAATTATTAAATGTGTAAATCACCAATGAAAAACTAAATAATTATAATCAACAATATAACCCCTATGATACCACTTTTAGGTTCCGTGTGTAGTGTAAGTGCATCGGTGGGGCAGCCCAACTTTAATTTTAGTGTTAACAACGATCAATCTGAGATTCATCATGATGTAAAATGCCAGATCTTCAGAATAGAATGAAGAACAAAAAAAAAAGAGGGAGTCTTAGAACCATAGAGATAGGATCATCATATGTTGGTTATAATTAATTTAATTAATTTACCAGAATTACCTTGATGGAATTATTTCTTAGTTGATGTCTCTGGTCACGATCCGATGTGATCCATCATTGCGTCATAGAATCCAAGTGTAGGATTCCTCTAGCTGTGATCCACATATGCTCCACGTATCTCTGGAAATTGCTGAAGGGATCTCCAAGTTCTAGCGTGGAAGAAACTTACCATGTGATGTCTACCTTCGATCACCTTGATCTGGTGGTGGTGGATCTCTCTCGGTCTGGAGAGCGTTCTCAGAGGAAGGAGTTATTTTAGCCTTGAAAGAACTCTCCAGAATTGTTGTGCACAACGATTGCGGAAAAGTGTTGGGGTTGTGAGGATATTTATAATCAGGTTTGAGGTTATAGATTTATGAAAATAAATAAACTCGTTACGCTTTTTATTTGTTTCATTAACTCTTATTGAAAACCCCCATGTTGAATTATTAATTCCTTGACATGCGCCCACGCTGATTATAATAAATATCATTTAATAAAATAATATTATATCCTCAAAATCGCGACTAGAAAAACTAAACGGCGTGTAATCATTAATACACGGTGTGCACTCGTTTTCCTTAAAACTACACGGAGTGTATATTTAATATACATGGCATGTACTTTTATTTTCCATTTTTCTTTATTTCCTCCACCACATTTATTAGACCTTGAGTAATAGCTATTTATTTCTTAAATAAATGTAACTGCATTACTCGTTAATAAATATATTATTTTTCCCACAATATATTCTCTCGAATAACTAGTGTCGAAATAAATGTGATTATGCATCCTTAAATAATTATTAAACCACTGTCGAGAATAATCTTTATTTAACTTGTTAAATTAATATTTAACTAAGATACATGGACGCACTTAGTGGGTAACCCTCTAGGACTCTTTCTCAGTGGCATTAGGCGGATTATGCCTAAAGTCCAAGGTTAGCGTCTAGAAACATGCCAAGGCACCCATAGAGAAAGAAGTCAACACCGCAATGACGTGTCACCTCATATGAACGCTTACAATGTAATATAATCCCTTTGTCTCGATATCTCTAATCAAGCGGGTTGCATGATAGTGTCATCAACCCATGTGCTTGATTATTCTTTTTTTTTGACTTTTTGGAATTGAACCTGCCCATTCTTTACCATGGCCATGGATTTACTTAGGCTATATCAATTCCATCAAAGGGACTGAGATATCTACTTCCATTATGGAACTGAAGGGACAAATACTTTCTCGCATTATCTATTAATGTAGTATTACTCGTGACGCACCCAACGTATCCTACCTCGCTGCGAACAGTGTGTCGTCATAGTTTCTGTCAATACATCTAAGTGCGCGAGTTGTAAAACCCATTAATAATAATCTTAAATTCTATGGACCAATACACCCATCTCTAGATAGAAACTTCCAATGACACCATGAAATGTGGATTTTCTACTGGCGGGTCTCGTTCTCATAATATCCTCCTGAATATTACCAAGGGCGCACACCATGAGAAGGTGACTCAAAGTTTTATGAGTCATCACCCGTAATGGCCTGTATTATTTGTGTCCCTCAAATAACATCATCCAAACATAGAACATATATTCAAGAATAGTGTTATGGAATTCTGGTTTCTCATCATAGCAGGGATCCTCTATGACCCTTTTATGAAACAACTATCCTTGGAACATTATCACTTGCATTTTCATGCAGAAGATCAATCAAGATGTGATAAGATGTTTATTTAATGAATAAAGTAAAAATTAGTTGGTTCTAGGCCACCAAATCTAACATGATCAACAAAAAGCATGCCAGAAATAATCCTCAAAATATATGCACATGAAAATCACATCACGGTGATCCCATCAACACCCTCTTATAAATGTGTGAAGTGCTGGTCTAACCAAGGCATGCGTAATCTACCATTGACGATGGTCATGCCATCATCGTGGACCTCTATACCCAGTAGTCTATGGACAATGTCAGTAAAAGCTCCCTCAAATCAGCCTGTCAGAGCCACACCATCGATGGGGAGGCCCAACATAATGGCCACATCCTGCCGACACTACTGAAAATACTGCCTTTATCAATGCTAGAAAAGGACATTAACAGTGCTATAAAAGCATTGTTAATCGAGGTGAAGATAATGGGGGGGCCTTTTATCAGCACTCAGAAAAGTGCTGATAAAGGCCCCTTTTATCTATGCTAAAAAAACGTTGATAATACTTCATTTACCAGGGCTTTCTTTAGCAGTGATAAAAGACCACTTTTATTAGTGATTTTTTTAAGAGCTGATAAAATTCAAAAAATAATTAAAAAAAGTTAAAAAGAATTTATAATGTGGGGATATTTTAACAGCGCCTGACCCCCCCCCCCCTTATCAAAATTAGGTGGAGCCCCCTCCCTCTCACCGAATGATGCACTTTCCCACGAAACCCCCTTCCGCTTGCCCACGCGCCCCTAGTTCCACAGGAACTCGAACCCGAGACCTCCCTCCTTGCGCGTCTTCACCTTTACCACTATGCCATTTAGTTTTTTTCTCTATTTAATGATATATATATTTATATATATATATATATATATATAGTTATATTTATTTTTGTATTAATAAAGATTCATATTAATATAAATATATTTTTTTATATTAATACATATATATTTATTCATATATATATATATATATATATATTAATATATTAATATATATTTATATATATTTATATATATATTTATAGTTATAAATTTTTATCTGAATGTTTATTTATATATTATTATATATTTATAAGATTATTTTTAAATACCTTTATAAAATATTTATTTTTATGTGTGTTTATAAATAAATAAATACATGCATATATAAAATACACACACGCATATCTATATATTTACAAATAAATACATATCTATGGGTATTTGAAAAGCCATAGAATGTTAAAACGACCATAACTTCTAATCCAGAAGTCTGTTTCAACTCCAAAACCAGTCAAATCGAATAAAATGAAACAATATTTGAGATTATATGTGGTATGGGCCTAGAGGACATCCATATTAGAAGTTATATCTATTTAAATGTTAAAAATCAGGGTATCCCGACTAAAAACATAGTTTTAGATGCCTTTTAGGCCTTTGTTGGCCTCAAAAAATGTGACAAAAGGTTCTCTTGGGTCACTAGCACAAAGAGATTTTCAGAGGATATGATTTGATATGTTGTAGAGCTCAAACAGACACTCGGATCAAAATTTATGGTCGTTTGAAGTTTGAGTTACATTTTTAACTTATTTTAGATCTTTTTTTTTATTTTTATTTTTTGTGTCCAAATTATTATTAAATGATTATTAGTCAATGATAATTAGAAAATTATTAATTAATAATGTTTTTTAAAATATTTTAAAGCAATTTTCACTAAATTTATTATATATTAAATGTAATAGTTTATTTATACTTATCTAAAACATATTTAAAAATATATAGATTATATTTATATCAATATAAATATACTTATATATCAATATAATCTTTTTCTTGAAAAATTAATTTTTTTGAAATATACACTTTATCAGTGCCAGGAAAAAGTACTGATAAAGCTCTCCCTTTATCAGCAATACTAAAAAAACACTGATAAAGGGGTCCCCTTTAACAATGCTAAAAAAAGCACTGATAAATGGTCACTTTTAACAGCGCTTTTTTAGAACTGTTAAAAGTGCCCTTTATCCCTGATTTTTTTAGCGTAGATAATGGGTGGCACTACAGAAACCCATTTTCATGGTTGTGAGGGCAATAGTCATCTCCCCCTCTCTAAAATGAACTGTATGTGACTTTAGACTCCATATCTATACAAGTGCTAAAATGAGATGATGATCGATAAAGGTGAATTCTCACATCGCTATGCCATAGAATCTAGTGCAACGAAGATGGGGGATGATAGCAAGAGGTGGTGTGGTATTATGGAAATGGTGAGATCTACGTACACTCAATAGAGGCACAAGACGTGTAGTACCCCAAACATTTTATGTTATGTTTCTCTATTCATCACTGAGTGACATTATATTCATCACTGTGTTCCTTTAAAACAACACTAGGTTATTTTGTATATAGTCAAAACCTAGCCATTAAATATAAATTTTCCACTTCTATGTTTTGAATTTCGAAAAATGGTCATCTAGAGTTGTGATCAGTAATTCATTTGGAGTCTGATAGAACAAACTTGATTTTTGGTGAATAGTAACATACCCTTAGGAATAGTAATATTAATAGTAATATGGCCCTTATGAATAGTAAATAACAAGATTATTATTTTTCGAATTAACTATGACCTTATTTTAAAATTAAATTAATAATATTTAGAAAATTATTTTTGAAAAATGGATTTCACTTTTCAATTCTACACATCAAAAAATGGTAGTGGTGAATTTTTGGGATTTTTCTGAAATTCATGAATTTTTGATGAATAGTGAAATATGGTAAAATACCGTATATTCAATTTATCAGTAAAATACACTATTTATGACATCATAAGTGATGCAAGGCCACTTGGTTAGAACTCACATGCCATTATTACTATTAGGGGTCACATGAAACAATACTATTGGTTGTCTTGATGGAAATAATAAAATAATGAAATTAAATATTCAAAATTTACCCCTCTCCTCCACTATAAAAACCCCCCACCATCACCTCTTCTGTTCACTCCTCTAGTCCTTGAAGATCCTCAAAGTTCTTCCCAATAATCCTCCCAAGTCTCTTCCCCGTGTCCTAAATATAATGTTCTCACCAAAATACCAAAACCAAATCCCTTAAGAAGGATCTCAAGGAGAAGAGATCAAGAGGTAAACAACCTCTTTTATTTTCATTCTTTTCTTTCATTTTATGTTAATCTCCTCCTTTCCCATTGGCTTCTGTTGGGATATTTTGTTAAATATTCCCCCTTACTATTCATATTATGTATGAATGATGAGATATTCCATTCCTCTCATCAAATTATTTTTATGAAATTTTAAGAGACGTCATTAGGCTGCCGAATGTTCGTGAGAAATTTATCAAGTTTTCATTCATTTTAAGATTCCTTTATTTTATTCTTCTTTCCTCACCTCATCTTATCCAATAGGAATTTATGATCCAGAATCTTGTATTTTATGGATGTTATAATTTTTATGGAAAATTCTTCATCATTATTCTTCTCCTCTCCCACTTATTTAAGGAATAAAAACATTGTCTGTGATGTGTCGAATTACCGACATCGTGGACGATGTAATTTCAATTTCCATTAATTATTTCAAGTCTGGTCATGAAACCAAATATATAGTTGAACTAGGTCATAATAAATGTGTTTTATCTTGATTAATTTTCTTTAATCTTTAAACATTCATAATATGGAATAAAAATACAAAACAAGTTTATTTAGCACAAAACTGCCAAGCCAAATTCAAGCGTTTATCTTTAACTCATCGAATGAGTCATCATCATGGTATATAACCAGAATCATTATAAGATAATTTATGTCTCTTTAATTTCACTAATAATTTATATTAACAATTCTGGTTGTTTAACCATATTTCAAACCAACTTCCATTCATGAATACAAGTAAACAAAGCATGAAACCAAGTAAGAAAATGCTTACAAAACAATAAAATTGAATCTCTTAAATCCATCAAAAAGTCTATTAATGAACTAAATAAGGTTATACAATATCAATTAAATATAAAATAGGTTCTTTAATTATGAATTAATAATCCTAATCTATTTATTCAGGTCTTTAAAAACAAGACAAGAACACCTTCAAGCATAAGGTAAGGGATCCTCTCTCTCACTTTTGTTCAAGAATATCCCCTTTGTTGTGACTAACTTTGTATTGTGCACCTAATAATACTTATGTGGTGTACCTACTGCCCATTTAAGAAAAATTTCCATTTTAAATTATATTTCTATTAAATATCCATAATCTCATGTCATGGATATGTTTATTGTCTAAACCGTATACCATTTCACATACGGTGTATATTTGGGATGTTATTGATGAATCTGTATTCTATACTCTATACGGATATTGAAAAGGCATATTGCTATTGTATTGAATAATTGTATAAATAATTATTAGTATTTAGAGGTGGGTGGGGCCCACTATAGCCCCTCGATGCATCAGTAGGTCTCATGAGACAAAACAGTTTGGCAACAAACCCTTCGAGTTTGTTTCCAAAAATCAAACAGGTTTCTACCCACAACAGTAAACTGTTTTTACGGTATTATGGTTTCATTTTCCAGATACATGAAGTCCAATTAATAAGCATTCTCTTTATTCATTATCAGTTATTATTATTATTCATGAGGTTTTCACTATGAAAAAATCTATGGATGATGTTTCATTATCAGTTTATTATTCGCATTAGTTATTCATTTATTCACTATTCTATATTGATTATGTCAGATCGATTGTGATTCAATTATTATTATACTCATGATTCCGCTATTTGTAACCCTTACTAAACGTTTGAGATCACCCCTTTCATTGTCTACCTTCTACAGGTGATGGAGAGAAGGTCTTCTTTTGAGTTCATGTGGATGCAATTTTGAGTTTATTTGTTTTGTATTTTATTTTGTAACCTTTCCCAATATAATTTGAGTTACATCTATGTATATAGTTTCTTCAATACTACTAAACTGATCATTCCTTTGGGATTTACATTCCTTCTAAACATGCCAATATCACAAGTAATGCACCGGCTCAAGCCTAGTGGATTTGGGGTGTTATAGTTGGTATCAGAGGAAGTTTAGTAGGAAACTTAGAAAATAGAGTAGGAAATATATAGTAGGGAACAAAGCCCTAAGGTATAATTTTAGGATAAACTTACAAGAACGTCCTGGTATTTTGGTAAAGAATAGATTATTTGGATCTTTCAAGCAATACATCCCTATCTGGATATGAGCAAGTAGAGGCGGCTCTAGCACAGATGTATCTAGGGGTAAAACCCAAAAACACCGCTTTGAGCTAGACTTGAATGGGAACTGGTACATGACAACGGGCCTTGCTGCACTCTTGGTTATGACACTCATAGGGGATATGCTTAGGATAATTCATATTTCCCTTACAATCCATTATGATGGAGTTTAATGTAAATTTTACCTTAGAGAAACCGTGTTTATAAGATTAACTATGCATAGAATTTAAATCTATGTTGAGTGATTTTATATTTCAGATTTGTAAACTAATCTATTTTATCCCATTATTTAGAAATGGTGTCTAATGGAAGAAGGGGAATCAATATTCGTGGGTAAGGTGGGGATATCCCTACTAAGAAAGTCAACATAGTTAATGTTGGAGCAGATCATATCATGACTATATTAGGGAAAACTTACTCAAGTTGTAACAAATAACCATTCCACACCTGTGTTAGATCGTTTCATGCGGCAGAAGACCCCATATTTCAGTGGGACTACTAATCCAGTGGTATCTGAGCAATGGATCAAGTCACTTGAAAAAATATTCATGGCATTAAGATGAAATGAAAATGTGAAGGTGGTGTTGGCAGTATATTGTCTCAAGGGTGATGCTGACCAATGGTGGTCCCCGATTCAGAACACCATGGAGGAAGAAGGAATAGAAGATATGGAGTGGAGGAATTTTAAGGAAATATTATTTGAGAAATATTTCCCTCATGAGCAACGAACTGAAATGAAGTGGAAATTCCTTAGCTTGAAACAAAGAGAAGAATACAGTGTTGCAGAGTATGAGTCTACTTTTACAAGGCTAGCCAGGTATGCAGTAGATTACGTATGTGACTCGACAGACAAGATTGATCATTTATTTGAAGGTCTTAAGCCAAGTCTTCGAAGGGCACTGGCTTCTCAAACATTTTCATCATATGATGGAATTGTATCAAGTTCCATCGAAACAGAGAGGGAATTTGCTAGATAAAATCTTTTCAAAGGAAACCATGATAAGAAGTGGTACTCTGATAACAAAGGAAAAGGAGAAGCACTGAAGAAGAGCAAGGGAATGAATAGTTTTCAATTATATGAGAACTGTGGAAAGAATCATCTCATGAAATGCTTGAAAGGCATGTGAGTCTGCTATAAATGCGGAGAAAAGGGTCATCGATCCGATGAATGCAAGGGGAAGAAACAGTTCAATGATGTTCAATGCTACAATTGCAGAGAGATGGGACACTATTCAAATGAGTGTCCTAAACACCAAGGAAACTTGACTCAGAAAAGGCCAAGAGATCAAGGGAGAGCTTATGCGATTACAACTACGGAGGTCAAAGTTCCTAATGATGTGGTGGCAGGTACTTTAATTGTTTCCTCAAACTTAGCCAATACTTTATTTGATTCGGATCATCGCATTCATTTATATCCTCTCTGTTTTCCAAGAAAATTGAATATGTCCAATTTTATTTAAGAAATGATTTGTTAGTCAAAACTCTCATGGGATGTATCATTGCAACAAAGGCATGTCGACTAGTCCCCCTCCAAACACCAAAATGTGCTTTAGTTTCTAGACTTATCGTTATACCCATGAATGAATTTGATATAATTCTTGGTATCGATTGGATATCAAATTATGATGTGGGGATTTATTGCAAGAAAAAGGAAGTTACAATTTTTGGAAATGGTGTATAATCCCTTGTCTTTAGGGAAGAAAATTCACCACCTGATTCTTATCTAGAACCACCCTCGGTAGCTCTATTTAATGCAATACTTAGAGAGGAAGATAAACCAATATCTATGGGAGAGGAAAGAAATATTCAAATTGAATATGTGCACATAGTGAAAGATTAAATTAATGTATTTCCAAAGGATTTACCTGGACATCCTCCAGAGCGGGAAATTGAGTTTTCCATTGACTTAATTCCTGGTGCAGACCTATATCAAAGACCCCATATAGATTGGACACTATGGAGCTAGTGGAGCTGAAAAAACAACTAGAAGAGTTTAGTGACAAAGGATTTATTCGACCTTGTGTTTCTCCATGGGGATCCCCAGTCTTGTTTGTAAAGAAGAAAGATGGATCCATGAGGCTCTGCATTGATTACAGAGAAATCAATGTTATTACAATAAAGAATAAGTATCCTCTACCCCGAATTGATGATTTATTTGACCAACTTCATGGAGATCAATACTTTTCAAAGATAGACCTTCGATCTGGATATCATCAATTGAGTGTGAGGAAGGAAGATATTCTGAAAACAGCTTTTCGAATCAGGTGTGGGCATTACGAGTTTACAGATATGCCTTTTGGACTGACGAATGCACCATCTGTTTTCATGGATTTAATGAATATAGTTTTCAAGGAATATCTTGATAACTTTTTTGTGATATTCATCTATTATATCCTCGTATACTCAAAAAGTTATGAAGACCATAAGATTCACTTGCGAGTTATTTTGGGAACTCTAAGAAGAAATCAATTATATGTGAAGTTTAGCAAGTGCGAATACTGGCTTCAGTCAGTTTATTTTCTTGGCCATATTGTCTTGAAGGATAGAATCCTAGTTGATCCTACGAAGACAAAGGAAATCCAAGATTGTCCCATGCCAACAAACATAACTGAGGTACGCAGTTTTATTTGTTTAGCAGGTTATTATCGGTGTTTCGTGTAGAATTTTTCCCGATTGGCTAACCCGCTAACGAAGCTCACACAAAAAGGGGTTAAATTTGTTTGGAAAAAATATTGTGAAGAATGTTTCGAAGAACTGAAGAGAAGATTAGTCAATTCTCCTATATTGACTCTACTATCGGGTAAGGACGGGTTTTTTATTTATAGTGATGCTTCAAAGAAAGGACTTGGTTGTTTCCTTATGCAAAATGATATGGTTATTTATTATGCATCACGACAGCTAAAAGTTCATGAGAAAAACTATCATACTCATGATCATGAGTTATCTTCTGTAATCTATTCTTTGAAAATATGAATACATTATCTCTATGGTGAAAAATTTGAGATTTATACTGATCACAAGAGTTTAAAGTATATTTTCTCACAGAAAGAACTGAATATGAGGCAAAGGAGATGGCTTGAACTACTAAAGGATTATGATTGCACGATACACTACCACCTAGGGAAGGAAAATAAGGTGGCAGATTCTTTGAGCATAAAGGATCATGGAGTTTTGAACAGGATGATATTTGAAAGCGATCCTATTTTCATGAATCTAATAAAGATAGATATGGGAATAACCATGGAATGTGAAACATCAATGCTCTTTCAAATGGTTTCCAAACCATCTTTACTAGAAAGGATAAAAAGTTCTCAAACTGATGATGAGGAGTTTCAAAAGATGATTAAAGCTGTGAATGATGGGAGATTGAGTGAATTAGTATATGAATATGGAATTTTGAGATTTTGGAAGACTTTGGGTTCCCAATATACCTGATCTAAAACGGGAATTTTTGGATGATGCACATAGTTCCAATTTCTCTATAAACCCTGGCAGCACTAAGATGTATAGAGATTTGAAGGAACATTTTTGGTGGGACAACATGAAGAGAGAGATTTCTGATTTTTTGTCAAGATGTACGGTTTGTCAACAAGTGAAATCTAGAAGGCAACATCCTAGAGGAGTATTGCAACCTCTTCTAATACTTGAGCAGAAATGGGATAATATCACGATGGACTTTGTCATGGGACTACCAAAGACTCCTAGAAGGAATGATGTAATATGGGTCATTGTTGATCATCTAACCAAGTCAGCACATTTTCTTGTTATAAGAGAAAATCTACCACTTGAACATCTAGAAAGACTATATATTAATGAAGTTGTGAGACTTCATGGAGTACCCCTATCGATTGTTTCTGATCATTATCCACGTTTTACATCAAGATTCTGGAAAAGTCTTCAGAAGGACCTAGATACTGATATTCATTTGAGCACTGCCTACTACCCACAAACTGATGGACAATCAGAACGGACTATTCAAACAATGGAAGATATGTTGAGGTATTGTTCACTTTATTTTCAAGGCATGTGGGATCAGTATTTACCTCTCGTATAATTTTCCTACAACAATAGATTCCATTATAGTATTCATATGGCACCCTATGAAGAATTTTATGGTAGGAGATGTTGTACACCAACTTGCTAGGATGATGTTGGTGAAAGAAAGCTCGTGGGCCCAGAACTTGTTGAAGAAACAACGGAGAGGGTGAAGAATATCCAGAACCATATAAAAATAGCTCAAAGTAGGAAAAAGATCTATTCAGATAATCGAAGTAAGGATTTGTAGTTTCAAGATGGTGATCACATTTTCTTAAAGGTATCTCCATGGAAGGGTATTATACATTTTGGTAAGAAGGGAAATTTAAGTCTCACGTACATCGGACCTTTTGAAATTCTGAACTGAATTGGATCTGTAGATTACCGTTTGGCAATGCCGACAAGTCTCTCCAAGTTTCACAATGTGTTCCACATGTCCATGTTAAGAAAGTATATTCCATACCCAACACATGTACTCACTTATGAAGAAGTACAACTTGAGCCAGATCTATCTTATTGTGAAGAGCCTATGATACTAGAGAAAAAGTATTGAGAAATCAGATGACTCATCTGGTAAAGGTTCTATGGAGGAACCATAAGATGGAGGAAGCAACATGGGATCCTGAGGAGCTTATGTTAAAGACATACCTGAATCTTTTTATGTAATATTTTGTAAATTTAGAGGACAAAATTTTCCGAAGGAGGGAATAATATAGTACCCCAAACATTTTATGTTATGTTTCTCTATTCATCACTGAGTGACATTATATTCATCATTGTTTTCCTTTGAAACAAAACTAGGTTATTTAGGATATAGTCAAAACCTAGCCATTAAATATAAATTTTCCACTTCCAAGCTTTGAATTTCGAAAAATGGTCATCTAGAGTTGTGATCAGTAAGTTATTTGAAGTCTGATAGAACAAACTTGATTTTTGGTGAATAGTAACATACCCTTATGAATAGAAATATGAATAGTAATATGACCCTTATGAATAGTAAATATTATTATTATTTTATTTTCTTAAGGCAATATGATAATGGGATCTTAATTAATTTTTCAATGTCACATAAAACTAACTGCACTTCAAGATTGTTGTTTTTCAAATTAACTATGACTTTATTTAAAAATTAAATTAATAATATTTAGAAAATTATTTTTGAAAAACGGATTTCACTTTTGAATTCTACAAGTTGAAAAATGGTAGGGGTGAATTTTTTGTATTTTTATGAAATTCTTGAATTTTTGATGAATAGTGAAATACTGTAAAATACCGTATATTCAATTTATCAGTAAAATACACTATTTATGACATCATAAGTGATGAAAATCCACTTGGTTCGAACTCAAATTCCATTTTTACTATTAGGGGTCACATGAAACAATACTATTGGTTGTCTTGATGGAAATAATAAAATAATGAAATTAAATATTCAAAATTTACCCCTCTCCTCCACTATAAAAACCCCCCACCACCACCTCTTCTGTTCACTCCTCTAAGCCTTGAATCCCCTCAAAGTTCTTCTCAATAATCCTCCCAAGTCTCTTCCACACATCCTAGAGCTTCTGGTCTCACCAAAAGACAAAAACCAGAGCCCTTAAGAAGGATCTCAAGGAGAAGAGATCAAGATGTAAACAACCTCTTTTATTTTCATTACTTTCTTTCATTTTATGTTATTCTCTTCCTTTCCCTTTGGCTTGTGTTGGGATATTTCATTAAATATTCCCCCTTACTATCCATATTATGTATGAATTATGAGATATTCCATTCCTCTAATCAAACTATTTTTATGAAATTTTAAGAGACACCGTTAGGCTGCCGAATTTTCATGAGAAATTTATCAAGTTTTCATTCATTTTAAGATTACTTTCTTTTCTTCTTCTTTCCTCACCTCATCTTAACCAAGAGGAATTTATGCTCCAGAATCTTGTATTTTCTGGATTTTCTAATGTCTATGTAAAATTATTCATCATTATTCTTATCCTCTACCACTTATTTAAGGAATAAAAACATTGTTCGTGATGTGTCGAATTACCGACATCATGGACGATGTAACTTCAATTTCCATTAATTCTTTCAAGTCTGGTCATTAAACCAAATATATGGTTGAACCAGGTCATAATAAATGTTTTTTATCGTGATTATTGTTCTATAATATCTAAACGTTCATAATATGGAATAAAAATACAAAACAATTTTATTTAGCACAAAACTATCAAGCCAAATTCAAGCGGTTATCTTTAACTCATCGAATGATTCATCATCATGGTATATAACTAGAATAATTATAAGATAATTTATGTATATTTATTTTCACTAATAATTTATATTAACAAATTTTGATGTTTAACCATATTTCAAACCAACTTCCATTCATGAATACAAGTAAACAAAGCATGAAACCAAGTAAGAAAATACTTCCAAAACAATAAAATTGAATATATTAAATCCATAAAAAGTCCATTAATGAACTAAATAAGGTTATAAAATATCAATTAAATATAAAATATGTTCTAGACTTATGAATTAACAATCCTAATTTGTTTATTCAGGTATTTAAAAACAAGATAAGAACACCTTCAAGCATAAGGTAAGGGATCCTCTTTCTCACTTTTGTTCAAGAATATCCCCATTGTTGTGAATAAATTTGTATTGTGCACCTAATAATACTTATGTGGTTTACCTACTTCCCATTTGAGATCACTTTCCATTTGAAATTATATTTCTATTAAATATCCATAATCTCATGTCATGGATAAGTTTATTGTCTAAACCGTATACCATTACACATACGGTGTATATTTGGGATGTTATTGATGAATCTGTATTCTATAATCTATACGGATATTGAAAATGCATATTTATATTGTATTGAATCATTTTATAAAGATTTTTTTGGATGTAGAGGTGGGTGGGGCCCACTAAAGTCCCTCGATGCATTGGTAGGTCTCATGAGACAAAACAGTTTGGCGACAAACCCTTCGAGTTTTTTTCCAAAAATCAGATGAGTTTCTACCCACAGCAGTAAACCGTTTTACGGTATTATGGTTTCATGTTCCAGATACATTATGTACAATTAATAAGAATTCTCTTTATTCATTATCAGTTATTATTATTATCCATGAGGTTTTCACTATGAAAAAATCTATGGATGCAGTTTCATTCTCAGTTTATTATTATCATTAGTTATTCATTTATTCACTATGCCATATTGATTATGTCAGATCGATTGTGATTCACTTATTATTGTACTCATGCTTCCACTATTTTTAACCCTTACTAAGCATTTGAGCTCAACCCTTTCATTTTCTACCTTTGACAGGTGATGAAGATAAGGCCTTCTTTTGAGTTCCTATGGATGCAGTTTTGAGTTTATTTGTTATCTATTGTATTTTTTAACCTTTCCCAATTTAATCTGAGTTAAATCTATATATCTAGTTTCTTCAAGACTACTAAACTGATCATTCCTTCAGGATTTTCATTCCTTCTAACAATTCCAATATCACAATTAATTCACCAGCTCCAGCCTAGTGGAGTCGGGGTGTTACAAGACGTCCCTCTAAAAGCAGTTGTGATACATGAGTATCCTAGGATGTGAGAAATGGAAAACCTTCCATATGCACAAATGATATCATTGTTACTTTTTTATAGTGAATTCAATAAAAATTTTAAACTTTTATTTAAAAAAATCTACAACAATAAAATAAAAAATGATTGTGTTGATATTTTCTATTTATGCTTGATTTGTTATGTGTGGATTAGTGTCTTTTTTACATTGTGGATTTGTGGTGTTGGTTGTTTGTGGCTTGGTGTCCATGGTATTTTGTAGCATAGTGGTGATGATTTAATGGATTAGTAAGGAAAAAAAATTAATATAGACATTATATGTGATAGAAAAGGTATTTCATCTTGGATATATTATTTTATCCCCAACCCCTATGATCAAGCCCAAGGACTATACGATTTCTTAATTTACATAGTAATGGTATGCTTCTTGTAGGGTTGAGACCTAATAGATAAAGTTTAATTTATTCCAATATTTTTAATATAAAGTAGCAGTGATGAAAAACTCTCATTGAACATGTGGAAGCATGATATATTCATTTTCATTCAATGTTTATTTTTTAATAGTTTTAGTATCACAGAATTATTTATTAAAGAATCCAAAAATGAGATAAACCAAAATTGAAACATGTTAGAAATGGTGCAAGTAAGAAATAGAAGGATTAAATACTCAAACATCCACATACAAAACAAAATATACATATTCATGATACAATACATAAACTCGATCATGGATGATGGAATGTGGAGATACATCCTTCCACTTGGGTACATCTCTTATGAGTATTTCCTTTTGCGTGACAAATACTACATCATATTCTCCCTCCTCCTTGTCGAGGTTAATCCATTTCATTTCTGATTTGAGTTGACTTTGGTCTTCCTCGGGGGCGCAACCTGGTAGTATGAAGCCAATAATTTAAAAAATGATAGACATTGAAAAAATCATAAATGAAAACAAAACCAACTTATGAAACCTAGAAATACCAAGGATGATGGTTGGATGATCAGAAGTAAATTAGATAGAATGAAAGTCACCAACAAGCATCCAATCTACACTATAACATTTAACCAAAGTTCTCATGTGATACACCAGGTTAACATATGGCTCCCATGATATATTTACTAAAGCACATCTGTAATAACATGTGCACATGGATATCCCAATGCCTGAAAGTGGACACAATTACAGTAACTATTATCCAACATCACCAAAAGCACTCGAACACTACTACATGTATCCCGGCCGAAGCACTCCCTCACCTGAAAGCTCGTATTGTCCTTTTCAAAGGCTGCAACACTCTATCTCGAAGCCTCATTCAGTATTTGATCAATAAAACGTTGGATATGCTAAGTAAAATGCGTACTAGTTTCTATCCTCTCATAGGCCTTTTGGGACTGGTCAAAAAAGTTGTGCACGCGTCTATAAAAATTTTCTTGCACTAACCCTGTGATCGGGACCCTGTGCACACCCTTGAGGACCCCATTTATTCACTCCACTATATTAGTGGTCATATGGCCACATCTTCTTCCACCATCATATGTTAATGCCCGTTTTTCCTTTGAAATCTACATCATATATTCATACACATCTTCATTAGAAATTCGAATATCTTCAAGGCACTGATCAAATCTTTTTGGGGGGGGGGGCTCATATGCTGAAACCATAATATAATAACAAATTAAAATGATTATTTTTTTTAAAGTAAGTTTAGAAAAACATACCCAACTTGAGGATCACCTTCTTTATGGCCTCATCTCTGAAATTATTATGCACATTACTTGAAATATGTATAATTAAATAATTATTATAAGAATTAGGCTCAGTCCATGAAACCCCATCACTAGTCACGGCCTCTATAATTGCTAGATGGCGATCAGATATCAGACAGACGCCAAGGTTTTGTGTGACATGAGTGCGTACACATGCCAAAAACCAACTCCAACATTAAAAATTATCCTTTTCAACAATAGAAAAAGGAAGTGGTAGAGGAGAACGATTGTCATCCTGTGCGGAAGTAATGATTAGAACACATGTATATTTTTCATAAAGGAAAGTTCCATTGACCTAAATAAAATTTTTACAATAGGTAAAGACAGCGATGTATGGACTGAATGCCCAAAAAATCCTATTGAACTTCACATTTGATTGATAAACTCGATGATTGAAGGATACATACTCAACAGTGTGCAAATGATAAACAATATGATTGTTGAGATACAACAATTCCATATGCTATGGAAACATTGCATAAGATTCATCCCAATCACCATACAATTTTACAATTGCCTTATTTTTTTCACTCCAAGATTTATTATATGATATCTTCTAGTTATAAAACTATTGAATTATTTCCTAGAAAATGGAAATGGGAACATCATAACATGTTTGTATCATCTCACAAATAATAGTTGATATAAACTCTAAATCAAGGGAAGAGTGATCCTGCGGAAATCTTGGATGTACACAAGTGTGTGGGCCTTCTGATTTGGTTATCTTTAAACATGCAAATAATTTATCAAATTTTTACCTTAATAGAAATTTACATTATGTCTCATATTTTTCACAATTAATGAAATATTTTTTTATTCTTTGACTCGTCCACCAAAAATGTGAAATGTCGCTCAATGTGATATTACTTTATCACATTTTTTCTGGCCAGTTTACTTTAAAACTCATGCCCGATATAGATGGTGTTATCATTTGATGTAGACCTATTCCCTATAATTCCAGGGAATTTAGAAGCTGGTGTAATTAAATCTTAATCAAAATTTTGTTCACGAGACATTCCTTCAATTAAGGAACTCAATACTGAAGGATGATTACAACTAACTGATGGATGTCATTGATGTCTGCCTCTAAAAAAAACCTAAGAAGGTTCATTACCCACATCACCCTCACACACATCATCTCCCAATGGATCCCCATATTCTTCTTCCTTAGATAAAATTTCATTCACTATATCAGTACACAAAGGTATGTCATCTACATTTCCTTCCAAATTTTTATCATCGTCTTCATAATTTTGTTCTATTATAGGATTCATATGATAAGGAGGCAATGAAAAAGACTGATCTGAAGGAACAACTTATACATAGCTCACAAAACACGGTTTTGTAGTAGTCGGTTCCACCATATATATATCAGAAATCACCACATACAACTCCATCAAACCATTAGTACACTGCTGTCTAAATAAAAAAAGATGGATCCATAAAATCATCATCATCGACCAGAGGGTACTCGATGTGCTAGAAACTTTCATCATGTTGTAGATGTCGATATGATATTGAAGCAATGGATCGATCAGTCCTCAGTTTTAACTGACTATGAATATTATTTCGAACTGCATCCAATGTCATACAACCCTAAAGATTTACCACTCTGATAGGTGGCACACTATATCTAAAACCCTTCTCAGTATAAATTACCACACCATTGAAATATATTTGCATATACATGATTACCTATAAAAAAATAATTAATAAAATATTATATAATACATCAAAATTTTACATTATTTAAATTGGTTTTGATGAATTGACTTTATCTTGAGATTTTTTTATGTATTGGTTTATCACTATTGAGGTATAGTGATGGTGACATTATTACCAAAGAAAATTTAATATAATGTTATATATTTTAATTACTTATGAATAAATAATCATGACTTTATCTTGAGATTTATGATTAGTTTATCATTATCTGATAAACTGACCAAAACTTATGGGTGGACTCCTGGACTCTCTATTATCAAATATTTCTGCAACTATTAATCTTCTATAAAACAACAACACCTCCTTTCAAACGTCTGTTCTCGAATTCCACTTTGGGGATGCCTCTTTAGGGACGCCTCTTTGGGGATGCCTCTTTGAGGATGCATCTTCGGGGATGCCTCTTATTGATTGCCTTTTAATTAAAAATTTACTCACATGCATGTGAGGGGGGTCTATGGGTATGAAATACATAACTTTTTTTAAGCGGACACACAGGTCCTTACATACTTAGTGAGATATGACTCACACGTCATCAATGAGAAAAAATAAATGCAATTATTACAAATTAAATAACCACATACACAAAATAATACATGAAATTTCAATTATGCATTGGTCGGTCATCTCAAGATCAATCATCACACAACTTACCATATTTTTTGGTATACTTATTATATTCTACATATTATAATATTTATCTATTACTAGATGATATATATATATATATGTATGTGTGTATATATTTATTAATAGAATTCAATAAATTTAATTATAACTAATATAATTTACATTTACATAACAACCATTTACAATAATGAATACTTGTGTTATTTTCAATTTTATAAAATTGCATAAATATATATATAATATTTTTTGGTCATTATAAAACTTTTAAAAATATAAGTAAATATATTTTATACTTTATTGATTAAATTTATTATTAGTAGTAGATAAAATTAATATAATTTAAACTTACATAAAAACCATTCATTAAAATAATACAAACTTATGTTATTTTAAATTTTATAAAATTACATATATATAAATTTTTTGTCATTTTTATACTTTCTAATATTTAATTAATTATATTTCATACTAAATTACTTCAATTAATAATTATTTACACTTAATATATTTTCAAATTATTATTTATACAAAACTATTTTTATACCATAAACAAAAATAATTTTATATATATTTCTTAAAAAATTTAAATATGATACTTAATATAACTAAATTATATAGCTAATGTATAAAATATTATAATTTAAATTAATATTACTTTATAATTGATTACATCAAATAATAATTATTTACACTTAATATAATTTAAAATTATTATTTATACAAATTTGTTTTTATACCATTAATAAAAATAAATTTCTATATATTTTTTAATAAATTTAAATATAAAACATATAACTAATATATTACTCTTAAATTATATAAATAGTGTACAAATTATTATATTTTAAATTAATATTACTTTAAAAATATCATATTTTATAACATATTTAATTATCTTAAACATTCAATATGAATTCATACAACATTTTAGACATAACCACTAGTGGAAATAGCAACTTTAACGTCGATGTAATGATGTGGGTTTTTTTACCAATGAAAATATTATGTGCAAGAAGTTTTTGGAATCGGTTTTTAGTAAAACCAATGCTAAAAAATTTTAAATATGATTTTTTTCATTGGTTTTACTAAAACTCGATCCCAAAAATTTCTCACGAATGATATGTGGTGTCATTTTTTATAAAAACTGATTCCATAAATCATTAAAAAAATAGTGTCAGTTTTTAAAAAAAAAGGTGCCAAAAATGTTACCTTCGGACCTTTCGACATCGATTTTTTAAAAAAACAGATGCTGTATGTTAAAAGAATCAATGTTGGTTGTTTTGAAAACTAATTCCATATATTTAAAAAAAATTATTTTCGTCATCGATTTTCATAAAAACCGATGCCAAAAATAATATTCGACCTCTTCAGCATTGATTTTTAAAAAAAATAAATGCTGAAACTCTTAAAAAATCAAGATTGGGAAACCCTCGTTTTTTGGGATCTGTGATGCGTAACTCGCTGCTTCTCTCTCTTCACTCACAATGACTCTAAGGGCCATTTTTCCATCTCCAATGACCATTGGTGTCAGTTTTCTCAGATTTTTATGATTTTTGGTCACCATTCTTGTTTCTCTACTCTTATTTCATCATCTATGAGATATATGTTCTTCATATACCTATTTTTGATGACATTCAACCAGGTTTGGTTTTATTTTTTTATTTTCTTTATTTTTTATTTTTATAATCATTTTGTTTTAGAGATTATAGTGTTTACTCTTCAATGCATTCAAAGGAGCAAATTTCAGATTAAGGTTCCATTTTCATTGTTCAACACTGAATTTTGTAAGTTTTTTTTAATTTTGAAGATAAATTATTTATCATTTAATTATGTTTTTTGATTTGATTCAATTATGATTTACTATAGTGAGTTGTGATTTTATTTTTATTTTGATTATATTATATACATATCAGTGGTATAATGATCCTTGAAGGGGGGGTTTTATATATAGATTATCAGTAAGTATTATTTTGATGGAGTGCGGTGGTGAATGGAAATTTTATTCCTTATATGCAAACATAGATTTTTGAACCATTTAGAGGTTGTCTTGAAATGTAATTTTCCATGTGATATAAGAGATGGAAGCATTAATCTTTATCGATAATGTATGGTATATATGAGATATGGTTATAGGTAAGGAGGGAGATCTTAGTACCCTTGGGATGAAATGTAGTGAATGAGGGATACACAATATGGGGGGTTATCCAAGACTATTGAGTTCCTTTATAGATAATACTCTAGAATATATTATTTAAGTTATGATATCAGTTAATTGGAGGTACTATTGAGTATGTGGTATAGACAATAATATTTCTTTGGATTTTATGATGTAATTAAATTGTGGTGATTTGGTAATGAAATTGATTTTAGAGGGAATTATTAGTATGATACCACGTCCTTTTGATTTTGGATATGGTTTTAGTGTAATGATGATAATGTAGAAGAAAATTATCATTTTAGTATAATTCTCATGTAGTAAGTGATTATGTAGTGGTCCTTTGAACTAGTGAGATGTTCGGATTGATGAAAATTAAAAACAAATATTCTTTTAGTTAGATGTGATTGACATGTAGTGGGGAATGGTTAGTGAGTTCTATGTATGAGCCATGATTTGATGAAATGTGACTCATGGGTGTTTGAGTGAGGTTGTAAAATCAAGTGTGATGAGAGTGTACAATTATTGGGTTTTATGGGATCATTGATCATATGATGGTTATTCATGGGGGTGTGTTTTGAAATAGAAAATATTTTTTATTATATGAGTGTTTTTTATAAAGAATATCTTTTTGAATATTATTTCAGCTTCATTTTTAAAAAAAAATGATGTCAATTGTTTTTTAAACCAATTGGACTGTTTTGAAATTCCCTTTTGAAGTTGATAATATAAGATAATGTGAAATGATTTAAAATATATTTGTGTTTTCAAAGGAAAATTCATTTCTAGAAAATGAGTTTTGATTCCTATAGAATGTGGTGATTTTTAAAACAAAAGAATGAAATTTTTGGAATGTGTTATTCCTTGATCCATGAAAAGATAACAAAATCATATGTTTTAATATATTTAAATGTTTATATGTTTTAATATATTCACCAATTATATTGTGATATCAGGTATTGAATGGATCATAATTGGATACATTTACGAAGAACCACTAGTTAATATGAAAAAGGAGTTAATGAATTCTTGGAATTGTCTAAATGAAATCTTCAAAACATTGATTTGATTTTCTATACATGAGTGAAGTGTTTGAATATAATAAAGTTAAACTCCATAGAAATCAAGGATCATCTCATTTGTTATAGTTTTATCCTTAATTATACATGTTGGATTTAGAATGGTGAAATAACTGAAAATTCAACATCCAATGTTGATGAAAATATTCATAATGAGGAAGAGGATCGTATTGAAGAATTAATTCATGATTTAGGTGTTGAAACCATCGAAAAACATCTATTTCTGAATGATTTTATGGAGATTCTGAGAAACCATTATTCCCATGTTACAGTAAATATATAGTTTTATCAGTAGTTTTGAGATTAGTTAACTTAAAATAAAAAAAATGGGTGGAGTGATAAAAGTTTCTCCATCTTACTTGAGATTTTAAAAGAGCTACTTCCAGAAGGCAACGGGCTTCCAGATTCCAATTATAAGGAGAAGAAAATATTATGTGCAATGGGATTGGGGTGTAAAAAGATACATGTTTTCCCTAATGATTTTGTACTGTATAGGAAATAATATGAAAATTTATCAAGTTGTCTTACATGTGGAACAACATGCTATAAGATAGATGGGAAGGTCAACTCAGATTCATTCTCAGGTACTATCATCTAATGTCATGAAAAATCAATTTTTTACTTTCTAATGATATCATCCAATATTTTTTGCGTACAATTCGAATAATTCAACTATGATTCATTATTAGGTACTAGAATCAAAACTCCTGCTAAATAAATTTGGTAAGTTCCAATAATTCTTGTTTGAAGCATCTATTTTCAAATTCAATTGACACAAAAAGGTTGGGAAGGAATTTAGATGATAGCATCTCTAATGGTAACTTACATCACCCTACCGATTCACCATAGTGGAAGATTTTTGATAAATAAACTTCATTAATTTGTAAGTGAAGTTGTAAATCTAAGAATGGGATTGTGTACTGATGGAATGAATCCATATCGGAGCCTCAGTAGCCAAAATAGTTCATGGCCTGTTTTTTTGGTAGTTTAAAAATTTTCCCCACATCTATGTATGAAGAAAAAATATGTTATGATGAGCTTGATGATTTATGGACCAAAATAATAGGGAAATGATATTGATTTGTATCTTTCACCATTTATTGGTGATTTGAAACTGCTATGGGAGGCAAGTGTTAAAGTTTTTGATGCATATAAGAAAGAGTATTTTATTTTGTGTGTTATGATAATGTTCACTATAACATAATTTCCTATATATGGAAACTTATTTGTATATAGTGTTAAGGGACATAAAAAATGTCCAATTTGTGAACAAAAGACTTCATATTATCAAATTCGGGATGGAAGAAAGACAGTGTACATGGGACATCAACATTTTTTTCGAATTGATCATCCTTATCATAGATTGAAAAATCATTTAATAGTTTACTATAATACAACCTTCCCCCTCAACCATTTTCAGATGAATATTATTACAACAGGGTGAAAAATATTGATTCGACATTTGGAAAGAAAAGAAGTTTTGGTCTTCAAAAAATATTTGGAAGAAGCAGACTATTTTTTTCAAACTACCTTATTGGAGACTTTTAGAAATAAAAAATAACATCGATGTCATGCATGTTGAGAAAAACATATGTGACAGTTTGATTGGAACTTTGTTAAACATAAAAGGAAAGAAAAAAATATTGATTTCATGCTAGATTGGACTTGATATTAATGAGAATGTGTTTGGAGTTAGCTCCCATTGTGAAAGGAAACATAACATATTTACCTACGGCTTTTCAAACATTAAGAAATATTGAAAAGATGAATTTTTGTCATTGTCTCCATGGTATTAATGTACCAAGTTTTTTTTTCAAATGTGAATAATTATATATCATTGAAGTATTGTAGATTAATAGATATGAAATCTCATGATTTCCATGTATTGATGCAACAACTTCTACTAGTAGAAGTGTGTGGTATATTGTCAACAGCTATCAGAAATACTATCATCAGGTTATGTAATTTTTTCAAATCCATTTGTAGAAAATTAGTTGATTCAAATTTGTTAGATGTGTTGGATAATAAAGCAACTCTTATTCTTTGTCAACTATAAATGTATTTTCTACCTATGTTTTTTGATATAATGGTTCATCTGCTGATTCATTTGGTGCATAAGATAAGAATATGTGGGCCTGTTTATTTATGATGGATATATCCTTTTGAAATTTATATAATATTTTTGAAGAGATATGTTAAAAATCCTTATTGACTAGAGTCCTCTAATATTCAAAAATATGTATCGGAAGAGTTGATTGAGTTCTGTAATGATTATTTGTATGAAGTGGAGCATATTGGTATCTCTATATCTCTACATATGATAGTTGATAGTGAATATAGAGGGATTTGATCCTTAAAGGTAAGGTTAATTCCATGTGAAAGTGATGCAGGCACATTTGTACATTTTGAATAACACAGATGAGGTTAAATCATATATATCTTCACATATTTCTGAATTAAAGTTAGGATATCATAAAAAATGAAAAGTTGTTGATGATTGGGTATAAGAAGACATTTGTTTCCTAGTTTAATGATAATGTCACCACAAATATATCTACATTAGAAACATTAAAGTGGTTGGTAGGGGTCCATCTCTTAATGTGATCACATGTTCTGGTTTTGATATTAATGGCTACATATTTTACACAAAAATCAGGATGACAAGATTACTATTAAGAATAGCGGTGTTATGGTCTTTACTGAAGTAGTTCATTTTTTGAGTACCAAAGATAAAAACCCAATTTCTACATCAACACCATATTTTGGCGTTCTTAAATACATATAGAAAATTGATTTTATTGAATATCAAGCCACTATTTTTAAGTGTAATTAGGTTGATAGTAATAGTGGTGTGAAACGTGATGAATATGGGTCTAAAATGGTTGATTTGAAAATATTTAATTATAATGACGAACCATTTATCATGGTGACACATGAAAAGCAGGTATTTAATGTAATCGATTCATCGAATGATAAATGGTCTATCATCTTCCAAGGAAAAATATATCATTTGGGTGATGAGGATGATGATGATTATGTTATTGATTTACATGAGCCTTATTCATCTATTATGCAATTTCTATATTATTACAAAGAGTATAAGACAGACATAGTTCATACAGTACATAATGATCATGATGAAGGCATGTGGGAAAACACTAAATAAGTCTCCTAATTTTTTGGTAAATATTTATATTCTTTTTCTTTTTCTAAAACTTACAAATCCATGCCTCGTTTTTTACTTACTTATTTTTTTCCTCCTTGTTTCTAAATATTCAGTTTTCTAATTATATGTAGGTATACAAAAATTCATTACACTTTCTTGTAGCAATTCCAAATACATATAGAGAGGAGTAGTTACTGAGGTATATCTTTTTTTCATATTATTAAATATTCAGTAATATACTTATTTAATGAAAGAAAAATGTTAATTTACAAAACAAAATTGTAGGACTACAGATGCGTCCTTAGCGGAGTAGACTTATCTTGTTACTATAGAGAAATAAAGTTCTAAAGTTGGTAAATATTGTATTACATGTTTAACAAAACTATCACTTTCTCATGATGATGAGAGATTACATATCTATTTTGATGATAATAATAATTCAACTGGACCAAATGCAGTTCAGTTTATCAATTATATATCAATGCAGAGTCGTTGCAGGATTAGTATTTTATATCCTGATTGGAAGTCCATGGACAGGATGGCGAAACAGCAGCTTTGGGAGGCTATGATTGTAAAATATCTTAATTTATTTCTTTTATCTCCTTTTTTAAATATTAAATATTTTAAATGACATATTTAATTTATTCAATTATAGATGACATTAAATTTTGAGGAAACAAAAGAAATTAAGAAAAGATATCTCTATTTAGTGGCAGTTCGATGGAGATATTTTAAAACAAAAATGAAAAAAATATATATGTTTTGGGAAGAGAAGGTTTGAAAACCCATGCCTTAAGTATCAGTTTATAGATGAAGGTACATGGAAGAAATTGTTTGATAGTCATCATAAAGAAAAATTATAGGTATGATAATTATTTTATATTATAAAACTTATTATATATTTATCTAATTACTTAGTATTTTATTTTTATATAACGGGGCTCTAGGAGATATCATCAAGAGATCTAGTTGGGAAATGTATGCCCTCATACTTTATCATGTGGAGGGTATCCATATTTGGAGAATAAAATGATTGAAGAAAAATTCAAAGCATTAAGAGATCAATCTATTAGTGGTTCAAAAGAGGTCCAATTTGGTTCTCCATCTCCTCCCACTCACCATGAAAAATGGGAACGAGCAAGAAGAAGGAAAAATGAATAGTATCTTATAGAGGAAACTAAGAAAGTATCTGATAAAATTGTAATTAAATATTATTTATTTGTCATAAATTTTTATATTTTATAAATTATAAATACCAATATAACTTTTTCATTTATCATTTCTGAATGAACTTTAGGAGCAAGAGACACAGGGCTATTTTATCCCTAAGGGTAGGATGGACATCCTAGCCACTATTTTGGGAAAGGCAGAACACTATGACCATGTTATAGGATATTTGGAGGGTGTTAGTATTCAGAAAGTTTTTTGTTAGAGTAAGAAATAAAGAGACCCAGAAATATAATCCTTAAAAGATGAGATGAAAGATATGAAACAGTCTATGGGTGATCAAATTCAAGCAGTAGTGCAGAAGGCTTTGTTAGAACACTTGTCAAGACAGTCACAATCTATGTAGCCTTCCCATGTATATTATTTATTTGTCGTCAATTTTTTTATTTTATATATTATAAACACTAATATAACTTTTCCATTTTTCAGTCTTCCCAGCCTACTCATCCAGACTACTTTGCCTCATCTGTCTACTTTGATCCTCCGCCTCATTGCTCGGACCAAATCGTATATTATTTATTTGTCATCAATTTTTCTATTTTATAAATTATAAACACTAATATAACTTTTTCATTTTTCAGCCTTCCCAGCCTGCTCCGTCAGACTACCCTTCCATCTCCCTACTTTGATCCTCCACCTCCTCGCTCATACCAAATCGTATATTATTTATTTTTCATCAATTTTTATATTTTATAAATTATAAACACTAATATAATTTTTCATTTTTCATCCATCCCAGCCTACTCACCTGGAATACCCTACCCCATCTGCCTACTTTGATCATCCACCTCTTCACTCTGACCAAACCGTATATTATGAGTTGTTTGCTGGAGATACTCATATACATATTGTTGTGTTAGGACTCATGAATTTTTTGGTGGATTTTGTACATCATCATCCTATGAATATGGGTCAAGTTAGAGTATCAATACTTGATATTATAGATCTTAATGCTCTACTACCATTTCCTACTGAAAAGATCACCAGAGTTGGGGATTGTATGGGTTATTTTTTACTTTGACCAACTTGTCTTCTTTGTTATATTTCATATGAGGTATGTATTTTTTATTATTAATTAAAAATGATTCAAAATTACTTTTTTTTGACATTTATCTTATATAAGATTATCTGAAATAAAGAGAAACTGCATGAAGGAAACAAAATGTTCATGAACAATCGACTGTAGATTCTTCTGATATTTCTTATGGGATACAAATATTATCTCAGGTTTCTTCTTCATTGAATTATATCTATGGGTTCTGGATGATAGCTGATATATTCATAAGAGAATATCCATTCAGATTACTCAAAGAAGATATCATGCATCTATTTGATTTTGAAGATCTCATCCTGAATGTGGTGTAGTTGTTTTCCATGTAAGTAAATTGACATTTGAATTTTTAGTTATTTAATAAAATATGGTTTTAAATTGACTAACTATATTTTCTTTTCAAATTAGGTATCTACTCACGCATATTCTATAAAACTAAATAACTTGAATTTATGGTTTTATAGATCCAAAATTCATTTCCATGGAAGTGAAACATGTAAAGAATATTGAAAAAGTTGCATATATATGTGAGAGATTATCACATTCTTAGATTGAGTGTTGGTTTTTTCCATTTCATTATAAGTAAGAACAAAAACGCAATTATGAACTAATTATCATTATAATGTCATTAATTATGAAATTTTTGTATTGTATGGGCATTGGATGTTAGGCGTATTTTTCCCAAGTGAATGCACCTTATATTGGTTTTTTCTTTATCAGGAAATGTTCATAAAATATTTTCCACCTTATTAGAAAAGTAGGTTTTTTTTGTTTTTTATAAGATCATTATTTTTAATTCTCATTGTTTAGACATGTATTATTAGTTCATATATATGAAAATTCAGTTCATGGAAAAAATTTAACAAAGAACACATGTCGATAAAGAAACCAAATGCAATCCAATATGTAGAAGTAAAGGTAATTAGTTTTTATATTAAATTTTATTCTAATTTTTTTATATATATTGACTTTTATTACCAATTTAATATTTTATAACAACAGTTTCATAAAAAAAAGACATTTTAAATGTGGTTATTATATTATACGATTCAAGTATAAGATAATCACAATTAGAAAAACTGTTGAATTTGATAAGGTTGGTTATATTAATTTTTTTATATTTTCTATCATATTATTCTATTTTTTAATCACATATCATTCAATGTTATTGTAGGCATTCAATGATTACCAGCCTTATTCCCAAACTGAACTTACCCATATTCAATCTATTTTTTCAAACTATTTGTTAATTCTGATTAGGATTTGAGGTATGTATATTCTAATGTTTATGAATAATATTACATATGGGTTCAAAAAACTAACTCTTTAGATATAATAGGTGTTTGAACATACTGACAATCAAATGAATGATTCAATAATAACCAACAATGAGCATTTTGTAAATTCCAAGTATGTGTATTTTAATTCTACTTTATAATAAAAATGCGTAGATAGTTTTTGGATTAACTGGATAAAATCATGTAAGTTATAAATTTTTAGTCAATGATAAATATTTTTTAATTGTTGTATATTTTGTTTTTATTATAGGGGTTTTGATTAATTTGGAAGTTTAATATTCTGAATTTTCTAAAAAAAATTAACTTTTGGTGTTGATTTTACCTAAAGCTGATGTTGAAACCCTTAACCAAAATCATTTTCGACATTGGTTTTCAGAAAACCGATGCCAAAATGATATTTTTTATGTCACCTTTATAAATTTAGGTTAAAAACCAATGTTTAATTCTATTTTTTCACTAGTGAACATAATTAATTTTCCTAAACATTCAATATGAATTCATACAACATACACCCATTCAAAAATTAAATCATACAAAAGAAACTAATTTACACATCATGCATCAATACATATGAAATAAATAAATCATACACAAAAACACTAATTTCTAAATATCACAAATCAAATAAATAAACCATTAATATTAAACAAATAAACACAATTAAACAATTAAAAATTTAAATAAAAATTTTACCTTCTTAAAAGCAGCAAATATTTTTTGAGAAAGAAATTCTGCAAGGATTTGTATCAAAATCCATATGAGAAGAATGATTTTTAAGGGGGGGTCTCCCTTTTATAGATTTTATTAGTAAGATGTGTGAACCTCGTTCATGCATCCTTCAAACCATCTGTGAAGGATGCATGAATGGGGTTCACAAATCTTTCATCACATTTGTGATGGATGCGTGAACGAGGTCCATGTGCCTCCCTCCATGCCTAAGATGCGTGAACCCCATTCACACTTCTCTGGTAGAGGAAAGATGCATGAATGGGGTTCACACATCTCCAGACCCATTTTTAAAAATACTTCGAACCCTATCCCATTTTATAAAAAAAAACTAAAAACCCATTTTAAAAAATTCTCCAGAAATAACACCCCTCCCCCCGTGGATAAATGAAGGAAAAAAATAAATAAATAAAAATAAATAAATAAATAAAACTTAAATAATAATAATAATATCAATAAATAAATATATAATATAATATAATATAATATAATATAATATAATATAATATAAGAAAAACAAATTAATGAAATAATATATAAAATAATAATTATATTTTAATTTATAATTAATAAAATTAATAAAAAAATATTAAAATAACAACTTAATAAAATAAATGAATATAAATTAATAACCTTAATATTTTATATTAATCTAATAATAATATATAAAAATAAACATAATAAATAAATTAATAATATCTTTAATAACATTATTAAATAAAATAAATAATTGTAATGCATTAAACTTAAATAAATAATTATCTTTAATAAACTTTAAAAAATAATTAAATTGATTTTATTATATAAATATATTAAAATATTAATATTAATAATGCTAAATAAAATAATTTAATTAATAATAACAATTAATAAAAGTTAAATCTTTAAATTAATATTGTTAGTTTTTACTGTGCAGAACCCACCTTAAATCACAAACAGGTTCATGATTTCCAACTACCGTAAATCAGGTTAGAGGGATTTACTAAAATCACAAAGACCGGAGGAGACTATAAGATGTGTTTCATGATTGAGTGGGAATCAACTAAGTCAATGCATGCAGTGGGTGACCAACTAGATATGATAGAAGACTTTAAAAAATTGAAGGAAGGTGGTAGATTGAGATGTCTCATTAATTTGACCATTCATTCAACACATTCTAGATCCGTGTGATCAAGACATAGGTTGAATATTCTTGGAGACTCGGGGGGAAGGAAACATTTCTGAAGACCACTAGGGGAGCATAGCAGTACAGATTCAGATTGAGAGAGAACCCTTCTATCTTTTTAATCATTCGTATTGTCTATAAATGAATTCTTTTGTTCTTGAATCTACTATGAACCATAGATAATAATTTTTATCTTGGGTAATTTTTCAATATTTTGGTTATTTTGTTTACTTCCTTGCATTTAATTGTTTTTCAAGATACAATGTTGATTAGCGATATCAATTATATTTCTGGTAATTGAATTTGGTCTTTCAAACTTTGATTTTAAAAACTCAGAAACCTTTGGTGAAAGTATTTTTTGATTTTTTTTTCATCAAATTAATTTATTTTTTATCTTTCTTGAAGTGGTGAACATAAAGATTGATTAATTTGTGTGTTTAATCTCCTAGCGAGGGTGATTAATCAATCATTTTCTTTTAATATTAAAATTCAATTTTATTTTGTGAAAAAGATATTCATTCAACCAATAATGTTAATTTTTCCCTTCAATCCTATCTTTCTTTCCCTATATTCCTTAAAACCAGTGACATAATCTATTTTAAACTCCTTAAAATCATTCAAATGCATCATTAACACATCAAACACCCCCATAATAGATCAAAACATATCACTTTCAAACATAAATGAATTTTCTGTAGTTTTCATTTGTTTAAAAATTAAATACTGTCGTAGAACACTCACCCTCATTCCCTTGGGTTTTAACCTTCACTGATATTCTTGTGTAGGTTTATAAATGATATTTTTAAGGCCTTTACGACCTTCAGTCCTTTCAAAATTTGGATCTGTTTCCAAGGAAGGCTTTGTGAAACTATTTTTTGAAATAAATATAGTTTTTAAAAATTCATTTTTTTTAAAAAAAATCAAAGGTATTACTTCTTAAACTGAATTTAAATCTATACTAACTTTTTTGCATTGATTATATTTAATGTCATTACTATTTCTCTCTAAAATTATTTCAAATGTCATTATTGTTGTGTGATCTTACTACTGTTTATTTTTTTTTGTTAAAATTTCATTTTTTTTTGTTTTTTATTTCTATTTTTAAAAAATGAAATATCAAGGGGAATGGAATCGAGATAATGAAATTTATTTTATTTTTTATTGCTACTATGGGAACACTTCTTGTAAGTGTGTCTATAATGTGTCACAACAACATGAAAAAGTCACAAACTGTATTATGGGAATCACTTGAAACAATTAAACATAAAAAAAATTGAATTTAGTGATGAATAAAATGATTATGGAAAATTTGAAAATGAGATTGGGGAGTGTAAGGATAAAACTGAGCAAAAAACTTTTTATTTTGATGAATTTGAAACTGATGAAGAAAAAACTATGGAAATAACCAACTAACTGAATAAAAAACAATTTAAATGAATATATCAATAACATAATGGGATTTGAGTTATAAAATGTTAAGAAATAACTGAAAGAGATTGAAGAGGATTCCCCCATTCCATACATGGTTCCTACCTTGGAAAAAGTTCACTATTATAGGAGTTTTGATAGACCAGAAAGACTCGGAACATGAGTTAAAACCCATGCTCCCCAAAATTTATAAACAAAAATTAAAATTCAGGTGATTAAATGAGGTACTATGTGTAATAACCCATATTTTCCCCTAGGCCCTTCCTTTTTGAAAATCCTATGATGAGGTGTTCTGGGGGATATCGGTTGCTTACTTCAAGAGTTTTCCAAATTTCCAGTTTTTCCATCGGCATGTTAGTGCATTAGGATGTCAGTGCGTCATCATGTCAATGCATCGGCATGTTAGTGCGTTGGCATATCAGTGCATCAATGAGTCAGGGGTGTCGGCATCGATGGGTCAGGGGCATCGACATCAGTGAGTCATAGGCATCGACATCGCTATATCAAGGGTGTTGGTGTCGGTAGGTTAGGTCATCGGTAGGTCAAGGCATCCAAAGGTCAGGGCATCGGTAGGTTGTTGTATCAGTAGGTTGTGTCGTCGGTAGCTCGGCGTCGATATCTCGACGTCGGTATCTCAGGGTCGGTGACTCACCCATCGGTGACTCATTTCCAGTTTTTTAAGTTTTTCCCTTGTTACGTGTTTTTCTCCATTTAAAGTTAATCTATCAACTCACAGCCATCCATTGGTCTATCTCCACCGTTTATGAGGGAAATTATTAAATCTCAATTAATTACAACGTGTGAAACTTCCAATCCACATGGTCAAAACACAATCCAACTTTTATGTACTTCAAAATGGTATCCCTAATTTCGGGATTTGGCCTCTTCTTAAACCAAGATCCTCTCTTCCTTCTTCCTTTTTGTGTCTCTTGGTGTGCCTAGATGCTTCCTTCTGAGATGAGTCGTGCACCCATGCTAGAACCCTTCCTGCTCAACCTTGGATTTCTTCCTATATGTATCATCATCCCCTATTCTTGGTGCAAGAAGGAACTTTTATATTTGATCATCCAGGTAGGTATTTTCTTTGCTTTTCTTTAATTTTACATCATGTGGGGTGGGTATGTTAATGGTTACTTTTCAAGGAATGGTTGGATACTCTTCTTGAAAATAGAATTAAACAAGGGTTTAATAAGATCAAAAGATAACTTGAGAAAATAAAATAATGGGAAGGGTGTGGTTTTATGTTTGTTGCCTATTTTATTTTGTTATCATTGATTCTTTTATGGCTTTCATGGTTGTATGCCTTCTAAAAATCATGGTTGTTGGGGGTCTCTTCTTTTGCACTAGTGGTGTCCTGTTTTTTTGTGTGATGTTTTTATGTACATATGTAACATGAAATCTAATTAATCACGTACACTCAGTTAAATAAATGGATTCCCCCTGATCAAACTTATTTTGTGATCACCCCAGTTATATTCTAGTGTAAATTAAAGAACCCATGTCAGTTAAATTTGAATACACTTGGTTTGATGGTTGTGGTTATGTGATCTGTGTGCTCTAGTCTATGTTTTGTGGGCCTAGTATGTGGGGTGGTATAGGGGTGTGTGTTGGGGTCTCAGTCTGAGATATTGATTGATTGTAGAATGGATGAACTTATAGGCAGCTGAACAACCTTTATATTGTGTTGTGGTCACGAAGCGACATTGAGTAGTGGGACTGCGGTGTGGTTATGAAATTTTTATGCAGTGGGATTGAAAGGAGTAATTATTTGGGTAAAAGGGATGTAGGGATGGGTTTTGAGAGAATAAATGGGTAGTATCGCCTTGAATAAAGATAATTTATAGTAGTTTAATGAGGATTTGCAGTGAGACTACAAGTCAAGTTTTGTGTTTTCGTGTAGTGGGACTACAGTTTGGTCTTGTTCATTGATTAGTGTGGTTACGTTTGTTAGTTGCCCAGTAGTGACAAAATAATTTAATGTGAATACACTTAAATAAATAAATGTAAATTGAATTAAAAAGGGTTTGGTTTTATGGTTGGTATTGTTTTTTGTATGGTTGTGCATATAGGAGTAGCAGCAAAAGCGGTGATGGTGTTGGATTATTGTCTATTCGTGTGAAACCTATAGGTTGAGGATGAGTGTTTGTTTACCTATATATATATAGATATATATATATATATTGTAGTTCCTTGTGATTTCTACATGCACCCCACCCTTGTTGAGAACTATGTCCTAAACACCTCCATTTCATAGGGGAGAGTGTCTTTCCCAACATCCTGGTGAGAGGGTGGATGGTTGGTTACTGATTTTCTTCCTTGCACCCTCTTCCAAATCTTGCCGCTCGGGCATATTCGGGCGGGCTGTAATGGATCGAGGCTTAACATAGTCCAAGATTCATTGTAAAAGGGTTTTTTGGACTATGGGGTTAGGTGTTTGAAGGCCAAGTATGTTTTCCCAAGTATCTTCGAGATGAGGCTCAGGTGTCTTTGGGTGTGGTGATGGTTGTTATGGGCTAGGTGTCTTCGACCGTGGAGGTGGTTGTTCAGGACCAGGTGTCTGCGAGCGTGGTTGTGTGTGGTTTGAGGCCCAGGTGTGTGCGGTCAGGTTGTGGAAGTGGGATTGTGTGTGGGAAGAGTGACAGTGTCAAGACGTTATATCGTTAGGAATAATCAATTAACCAGTGGGAAAGTGGTGCAGGGTACCCAAATGTTGATGCACTTATACTACTACTTTACTTTACTTTCATTACTTGGGTGATTGTTCTTTGATGAGGTTGGTATTGTTAGTATTCCTTGGTAGGATTTTGAGGTTGTATTGTTTTCACACAGGGGCATTAGCATGTTCCCTCACTTGTGTGCGAGTATCTTTAGTTTCCCTATTTAGTATACTTTTTTCTCACTGTATGTATGTAAAACTGTTTTCAGGTTTCCAGGAGGACTTTGAGGATCGTGATGGACTTTAATAGCTCATGTGTCAAGATATTTGTTTTTGTTGTTTAGTTTCTTTTCCTTGGTACATTATTTAAGAGTTTTTTATTACTTTGTATTAGTTTTAATTTTGAACATGCATGTGGGAATGGATTCTTGGATTTACTTTTACCTTTAGTCCTTGGTGTTTCTAGTATTTACCATCTTATCTCTCGATATTTTTCTATAAAAAGGGTAATTATTTCTATTTAGGTGATACTTTACACCCTTGGTGCTAGTCGCCACTCTAGGGCCTAATAAAGGTGGGAATCGAGGGTCATTATCTCTCCTTCATCTTGAGGAAAGAAGATCATGACACTTTGTCATCCCTTCACTCATCTTGGAGAATTTGGGTCATGAAAGAATGATATCAGAGAGGTGGTTGAGATATAGAATGGAGTTTGGGTTCAAGAAAAGTTAGGATTGCATGCTATTGTAGAGAAACATTGTTAGGCAATCTTGGTGTGTGAAGTAGTCTAGGGAAGACCGGCTAGGACATAGGATTTTAGGGGGCCCCGTGATCCAATGCAAGGAATATGGACCTACTGAATGACCAGGTGACACTACATTGATTGTAGGGTAGGGAGCCTAGGAAAGGTACATGAATAATATTGACTTTTTTTCTTGTGTGTCTTAGCTGTTTTGGGAATTTAAAATAAATAAAGAGTTAAAACAAAAAATAAAAAGAAATTTTCTGCACTACTAGGGATTAGTAGTTCTTTTCTTCTCTTTTCATCTATGGAACCTGGACATCTTCCACAAGTGGTACGAGAAATTGAGACCCAATAGGTTGATCTGGTTGATCACTGGAGGGATGATCAAGAGGAGGAGGATGACCAATGGCAGAATACGCTTCATTCCTTCCAACTGTAGACTCTAGGAAAGTACGAGGGTAGCATCTTAGACATGGATACAGAGAGGTAGATTGAGGAGCTTTTGATATATTTCAGCTTAGTCCAAGCTCCAACAAGGTACTGTGTTCCTATAGTAGTGATCCAGATATGAGGAGTGGTGTTTCGGTGGTGCACGCTTTACCTTAGGGAGAAGAAGGAAACCGAGGCTTTGTGGAATTAATTTGAGATGGAGTTTCAGGTGGAATTCATTTCTTCTATGATGAAGGCTGAGAAGAGGTAGGAGATACTCTCCCTACAGTAAGGGAGTATGTTGGTATGGGAACTGGGGATCAAGTTCAAGGAACTCCTTTATTTTGATCTGGACCTCTTTTCAGATGAGTAGTCACAGGAAAAAAACTTTGAGGAGGAACTCTGACCTTCCCTTCAGTATGTTGTTACTCCCTTTACTATACCAATGTACTTGGAGGTTCAGAAGAAGGTTGAGGTAGTGGAGAGGATGCACACATTGGGAGGTGTACCATTAGAGGGGAGACAGCCTACTTCGTCTAAGGGGAAGGACATCAGCAGCAGGTCTCCAGTGCCAGGGCCTTCCAAGTTTCATCCACTAGAGAGTAGGCCTCAGTAGTTCCAGTTATGATGTCCTCGACCTCACTCTTCCCCCATGGTCCTAGTACTGTGGTAATTTATATTTGGAATCAGTGGGAATATTCAGAATCAGTGCCCTATTCGAGTGTATTACAATGGGGGTGAACAGGTTCAGCACCCACCTCAGCAGCAGCAGTTGCTAGTCAGGCCCTTCTAGCAGCATGGGCAACGAGAACCCACTCCACCGAGGGTGGATGGTGCTATAGGAGGCTGACCTTAGGGAGATATTCAGGGACCTGAACCAGGGTGTGGTCATGGAGGCAGTCGACAATTGAGGGATAGAGGGGTTCAGCGTGGGCGGTTTCACGCCATAGAGATTGCAATTCCAACGGGGCCAGTAGTTGTTCGAGGTACGAGCAGTCTGTTTAGTAGTCTTGATTATGCCTTGCTTGATTCAGTATATTTGAACTCCTTTGTTTCACCCAATATAGCATGTTCCTTGGGTCTATATATAGATATAATTTCCATTCCCTTGGTGTTGAGTACGCCAGTTAGAGGTTAGACCAGCCTGTTTGATGTTTGTCAAGGATGTAGACTAATTTTGGGGTTACATCAGTCCAGTGGGGATCTTCTTCTGCTATAAATTCCACCATATGATGTCATCATAGTAATCTACTAGCTATTTTCCATGCATGCTATTATCAATTTTTTTCATAGAAGGGTTGTGTTCTCAGATATGGGCATACAACATGTAGCTTTTGTTGGAAAACAGATTTTCCATGAGGGTAGCCGACATATAGATCCACATCTTTATTTATTAGCTGAGGTGTCAATGGAATCATCAGACTTATAGATAGTGGAAGTTATAGGTATTTTAATTTATTTTCTAGATGTCTTCCCCGAAGAGTTTGTGATTCTACTCCCTTGATGTGATGTTGAGTTTGGGATATACTTACATCTCAGTGCCCGTCTGATATCAATGGCTCCCTATCAGATGGTGCCTTCTGATTTTTGGGATTTATGGATTCAGGTTGATGACCTGATGAAGAAGTGTTTTATCCAACCATGTGTGTATCCATGGGGTGCTCCAGTCTTGTTCACAAAGAAGGAAGAATTTGGTCTCAAGCTGTGCATAGACTACCAGAGACTGAAACAGGTGACGGTCAAGAACCGTTACCCCCTCCCGAGGATCAATGACCTTTTGACCATTTTAAGGGAGAATTTTGGTTATCTAAGATTGAATTGTGGTCCAGATATCACCATTTGAGGTTGAAGGAGGGTGACATATCAAATACTACTTTCAGGTGTAGGTATTAGAAGTTTGAGTTCGTGGTCATGTCGTTCAGCGTTATGAATGCACCATCTGTGTTCATGGGACTCATGAACTCTATTTTCTAGAAGTATCTAGACCGGTTCATGGTTGTGTTCATCGAAAACATATTTATCTACCAAAGATTATATGAGGATCATGTCGGGAATCTAAGGATAGTTTTGGAGGTCCTCTGATGCTACTAGATCTATGAGAAGTTGTTTAAGTGCAAGTTCTGGATACGAGAGGTGCACTTCCATGGACACATGATGTCTTAGTAGGGAATATCATTAGACCCATCGATGGTCAAAGAAGTTGTTTCTTGGGAAAAACCCAAGAACATGGTAGTGTTTTGTAGTTTCCTGAGTCTGGCAAGTTACCACCATAGGTTCGTACCCAACTTTTCTCAAGTTGTGACTATATTGACGGCTTTAACCAGAAAGGACCAGGCTTTTGTGTGGAGTGAGAAGTGCCAGAAAACTTTTATTTATCTGAAAGGGAAGCTGGTCAGTGCCCCAGTGCTGAGGTTTTTCGAAGAAGGGGTGAAGTTCGAGGTGTTCTGTGATTTTTCTGAGATATGATTGGTATGTTTGCTAATGTAGTAGTGAGGAGTAATCTCTTATGGTTCTAGGATGTTATGTCCTCATGAACGTAACTATTCCACCCATGACCTGGAACTTGTAGTGGTCGTGTTTTCACTAAAGTTAAGGAGGAATTACCTCATTGGGGAACACGTTTTGGTCTTCATGGATTACAAAATCTCGAGGTATATCTTCTCTAAGTGAGACTTAAACTTGCATTAGCATAAGTGGATGGAGTTCCTTCATAACTATGACTTTGAAATCTCCTACACCTCAGGAAAGGTTAACATGGTGGTCGATGCCTTGAGCAGGAATTTATAGAAGGATGTAGTTTGGGAGTCCACATATAATTGGAAGGAAATAAAGGAGTTGGATTCTTTATATATGGGCTTGAGAGTGGAGTACGGTAGAGGTTGTCTATTTCATATGATAGTTTAGTATTCCTTGGTACGGAAGGTGGAGGAGTCTTAGTGGGGAGACTCAGAGGATGAAGTGATGCATGATCGTGTTTGCTAGGGTGACGCTATGGAGGGATGGTCAGAGGATAGTCAAAATCAGATGTTGTTCTGTGGGAATCTGTTTGTCCGGGTGATGATGTGTGAGGGAGTTCTCAGTGAGTTACATAAATCACCCTTGTAATTAAATCCAGGAGTCTCCAAAATGTATCCGGTCTTGATAGGTCGATTTTGGTGGACCAAAGTAAAGCGACCAGTGGCAGAGTTTGTGGAAAGGTGCCTCATATGTCAGCTGGTGAAGACCGAGCACCGTATTCCTGGAGGATTGTTGCATCCCTTAGACATTCCCAAGTGGGAGTGGGATGACATCTTGATGGATTTCAGCATATGACTACCTAGGATTGAGGAGGATGTGATTCTATCTGGTTAGTGGTGGATATATTAATGAATTCAGCTCACTTCTTAGTGGTTAAAGAGTCAAACATAGTGGATGAATTAGCATAGAGGTACATGGGTGAAGTTCTACAACTGCATGGATTTCCATGATCCATATTTTTGAATTGGGATACAAGCTTTACTTCATGAGTCTGGAAGGGATTATAGCATGATTTTGGCACCCAGTTATGCCTTACCACCACTTTCCACCCTCATATGGATGGGAAGATAGAGAGCACAATTCAGATGTTGGAGGATATACTGCGAGCATGTGTTCTATACTTCAGAGGATTATGGGTATAACACTTTTCCCTACTATAGTTTTCTTACAATAATAGATATCACTCTACCATTGGCATGGCACCATTTGAATCCTTGTACGGAAGACTGTGTCATTCACTTGTATGTTGGACAGAGGTTGGGGAGGTAGGTATTATTGGCCTAGAGGTAGTATAGAGCACGACGGATAAGGTTCAACTTGTGTGTGAAAGGATGAAGGTAGCTTGGGACTGGAAGAAGTCATATGTCTATCATAGGAGGATACCTTTGTAGTTCAAGGTTAGGGACAACGTTTTCTTAAAGGTCTCCCCTCGGTGTGGAAAATGGAGGTTTGGAAGGGGAAACAATCTTTCTTCCAGGTTCATCAGACCCTTTTAGGTGTTGGGGTGAGTCAGCGAGGTGGCATATCAACTAGAATTTCCACCGCGGTTAGGGAGGACCCATGAAATATTACATGTATCTCAGATCCAATGGTATCTACATGATGACTCCCACATTTTTGACTGGGGAGAGTTGGATTTCAAGGACTATGCAATATTCGTGGAGTGACCAGTGAGAATCGAAGATCGTGAAGAGAAGGTTCTTTGTGGACGGACCATTCCTTTGGTTCGTGTGCCCTGGAGGCATGGTGGCCTCAAGGAGAGTACCAGGTAATAGGAGACATAGATGTGTTCCCAGTACCCAAAGCTATTTTGAGTTTTTCTCTTATGTTTTTCTTTTGTGCCTTTCTTATGATGTAATGTTTGACCTCACTTTCTGTATCATAAGTTGTTTCCCTGTTCTCTGATTTTTGGGTGAAATGAACTGACTATGGAGAAGGGAGAACATGATCCCTAATCAATACGCATTGATGTGGATGCGATTAAACTCATGCGGGTGAGACAGTGCCACCCAAAGTGGATAGTATCCTGACATGGAGGAAGGATACCCCAAATCCATGTGTCTAGATAGTGTGAATTTTGGTGTTTTTGTAGTTAATTGAGGGAGCGGAACGGTAGTGTTACTATAGTTTTTCAGGAGGTGTCCTTGGATTTCGAGGTTTTCGCTCCAGATTTAGAACAACACAAGGTGGTTTACTCCTAAGAGGTATCTTAAGGGATGGTTTTTCGGACCCCTTTTCTTCTAGGTTAGTTTTAAATTCTCGAGGACGGTAATAGTTTGAGAGGTATCTAATGTAATAACTCGGATTCCCCCCCAGGATCTTCCTTTGTGAAAATACAGTGTTGAGGTGTTCTGGTAGTTATCGGTGGCTTGCTTCAAGAGTTTTCAAAATTTTCAGATTTTCCATCGGCACATCAGTGTGTCGGCATGTTAGTGCGTTGGCATGTCAGTGCGTTGGCATGTCAATACATCAAAATTTCGGTGCATCGGCATGTCAGTGCATCAGTGAGTCAGGGGTGTTGGAATCGGTGAGTCAATAGCGTCGGCTTCAGTGAGTTAGGGGTGTTGGCATCGGTAGATCAAGGGCTTCGGTGTCGGTATGTCAGGGAGTCAGTAAGTCAAGGCGTCGATAGGTCAGGGTGTCGGTATGTCAGAGCGTCAGTAAGTTAGGGTGTTAGTAGGTCAGGTCGTCGGTAGGCCATTGCATCAGTAGGTTGTGGCATTGGTAGCTCAGTGTCGGTAGCTCAGCGTTGGTTGCTCAGCGTCGGTGACTCACCCATTAGTGACTCATTTCCAGTTTTTCCCAGTTTTTCCAGCTTCACCCCTATTACCTATTTTTATTTGTTTAAAGTTAATCTATCAACTCAAATCCACCTATTGGTCTATCTGCACTGTTTTCGAGGGTAATTATTCAATCTAAATTATTTCCAACGTCTAAAACCTCCAAGACACAAGGTCAAACCATGATTAAACTTTTAAGTACTTCAAAGTAGTCTTCCTGATTTTTGGATTTTGCCTCTTCTTAAGATAAGATACTCTATTCCTACTTCCTTTTGGTTTCTCTTGGTTCACCTAGAGACTTCCTCCCAAGACTTACACCCGTTCTAGAGCCCTTTCCACTTAGTCTTGGAGTTCTTCATGCAAGTCGCATCATCCCCTGTTCTTGGTGCAAGAAGGAACTTCGATCTTTGATCATCCAGGTAGGGATTTTCTTTTCTTATCTTTAATTGTGCATCATGTGGGGTGGGTATGTTAATGGTTCCTTATAAGGAATGACTAGATACTATTCTTGAAAATATAATTAAATAAGGATTTAATATGATCAATAGATAACTCTCAAAAATAAAATAATGGGTAGGGTGTGGTTATGTTGGTTTCCTGTTTTTTTATTATCTTTGATTATTTTATGGCTAGTTTGGTTTTATTCCTTCTGAAAATCATGGCTGTTGGGTGTATTTTCTTGTTCACTAGTGGTAATTTGTTTTTTTGTGATGTTTTAATGTATATATGTTACATGAAATATAATTAATCATGTACACTTGATTAAATAAATGGATGTCCCAAGATCAAACTTGTTCGGTGATCAGCCTGGTTATATTCAAGTAGAAATTAAAGAACCCCTATCGATTAAATTTTAATACACTTGTTTTGATGGTTGTGGTTATGTGTTGTGTGTGTTCTGGTTTGGGTTTTATAGTCCTGATATGTGGGGTGGTATAGGGGGGTGTTGGTGTCTTTGTCCAAGAGATTGATACATTATGGAATGGATGAACTTGTAGGTAGCTAAACTTCCTTTATGTTATGTTGTGGTCATGAAGCGATGTCGAGTAGTGGGACTATGGTGTGGTTACAAACTCGTTATGCAGTGGGACTGAAGTGTGGAATTGTTTGGGAAACATGGTTAAAGGACTGGGTTGTGAGAGAAGGAATGGGCGGTATCACTTTGAAGAAAAATAATTGATAGTAGTTGAATGGGGATGTGCAGTGGGACTGTAAGTCTAGTTTTGTGTCGTTGTGCAGTGGGACTGCAGTTTGATCTTGATCATTTCTTCGTGTGGTTACAGTTGTTAGTTACTCAGTAGTGATAGAATAATTTAAAGTGAATCCTATTAAATAAATAAATGTCAATTGAATGAAAAGGGGGTTGGGTTTATGTTTGGTAGTGGTTGTTGTATGGTTGTGCATATAATAGTAGCAAAAAAAGTGGTGCTGGTGTGGGCTTGTTGTCTATTTGTATGAAACCTGTAGTTTGGGGATGAGTGTTTGTTTACCTATATATATAGATTGTAGTTCCTTGTGATTTCTACATGCAGCCCACCCTTATTGAGCACTATGTTCCAAAAACCTCCATTTCATGGGGGAGGGTGCCTTTCCTGACATCCCTGTGGGAGAATGGATAGATAGTTACTGATTTTTTTCCTCGCACCCTCTTCCGGATCTTGCTGCTTAGGCGTATCCGGGTAGGTTGTAATGGATCAAGGCTTACCATAGTCCAATATTATTTGGGAAAGGGTTTGTTTTAGACTAGTGGATTAGGTGTTTGTCGTCCAGTTGTGTTTTCCCAATTATATTTGGGATGAGGCCCAGGTGTCTTCAAGCATGGCGGTGGTTGTTCTGGCCCAAGTGTCTTTGGTCGTGGCAATGGTTTTTCAGGACCATGTTTCTACGGGTGTGGTTGTATACGATTTGAATCCCAGGTGTGTACAGGTAGCTTTCATAAGTGGTACTGCGTGTGGGAAGAGTGGCAGCATCAAGACGTCAGATCGTTAGTAATAAGAAGCTAACTAGTGGGAAAGTGGTGAGGGGTACCCAAATGTTGATGCGCTTATAATATTATTTTACTTAACTTTCATTACATGGGTGATTTTACCTTGGTTAGGTTGGACTATTTATTATTCCTTGGCATGTTCTTGAGGTTCTAATGTTTTCTCACAGGGGAATTAGCATGTCCCCTCACTTGTGAATGATTAGCTTTAGTTTCCCTACTAAGTATACTTGTATGATCACCCTACATATGTAAAACTATATTTAGGTTTCCTTGAGGACTTTGAGGACCATGATGGACTTTACTAGATTAGGCGTCAGGATAGTTTTTGTTGTTTTTTAGTTTCTTTTCCTTGGTATATTATATAGGAGTTTTTTCTTACTTTGTATCAGTTTTACTTTTGAACATGCATGTGGGAATGAATTCTTGGCTTTACTTTTTCCTTTAGTCTTTGGTGTTGCTGGGATTTACCATCTCATCTCCCAATCATGTTCTATAAAATTGGTAATGCCTTCCATTTATGTGATACTATACAACCTTGTTGTTAGTCACAACTCTGGGACCTACTAAAGGTGGGACTCGAGGGTCATTATCTCTCCTTAATCTTGAGGAAGGAATGGAAGTGTGCTATTCTATCCCTTCCCTCATCCTGGAGAATGTAGTTCATGAAAAAATGAGTTTGTACCATAAATAGAAAAAAGAAAAGAAAAATAAGGTTCCAAGATAAACCTCAAAATCATCTATGAGAGGGAAAAAACACCCAGCAAGAAGTGATTCCCGATAATTTTTCATAAAACAAAAGAAACTGTAGAATCATCAAAGCATCATCCCTCAAAGCCTGAGTCATCACTGAATTCTTAAAGAAAAAATCATTGGCCTACAATCATACTTGAGTTTGTCTGGAAACTTTGATAGCAGCAACATAAAATTGTATAATGTAGATTATTCATGAATTGCAGGATCAAGAAACAAAGCCACGGGCATTACAGACTTCAAAGCTTCCCAATCTAAATCTTGTTTCCCTCATATGGGGTCATACATTTTCTATTTAAGCATGCATTAGGTAGTCTTTATTACCAGAAATAAGCTCCTCATACATTCTGCAAAAAATTCAAACATGAGAAGGTGAAATTCAAGGAAAAAGGCTCCAAAAGTGTTGTATTTTGGATCTTGATTGCAGAAATTAATCCTCAAAATGGTGAACTTGATCATGAAAATTTCAACAGATGCAATACAACATGATTAAAGATCTCAACAACATAATTTTCTTCCTGGAAGAATCATCCCATTCCATTCCAAAATACTTCAGTGAATTAATTTTCTGTATGAAGTAATCTTTAGGTGGGATATTTAATTCCTCTACCTCTTTCAGGCGCCTACGAATCTACTGAATTAAGGGATTTTTTGATCCCTTTAATATATTTCCAACACATACATTCCATACTATTCTTATCAATTCCTCTTTAAGATTGAGGTAAGTTTTCTGATCATACAGATCTTTGGAACACAAGACAAGTCAACAAAATCAAAGTGAGACCAATCATCACATTAATCACAAGAAGTAATAGAACATTTTTCACATGGGTCCTGAAATCCTGACATAACCACATATCTTGTAATATATTTTGGTGAAATCTCAATCATTTTATGCTTCATTCAGTCATATTGCTTCACAGATCACACAACATACAAAGGAAGCTGTAAAAAGACCAACCACAACATCTTGAGCACAGAACTCAGAACCAAATCTATGGAGAAACTTCCTTGTAAAGACTCATCCACATACATATATTCCTAATAAATTTATAAAAAACAAATTCAGGGTCTCTATCAAGTTCAAATTCCACCCTATCAAACATCCACTCTCTGATACTTAGATACTCCTCTCTAGTTATCTCTTTGTTAGTATACCTTCTAAAGGACTGTCTCTCTCTTTCCTTAATCCAAGTGTAAAATTCCTCATTATAACCCTCCTTCATAACATGAGTGCAATTCCTGATCTTAATAGCATCCTTTGACTTCTATGAATTCAAATATGAGGAGGAATCCCCTTCATCCGATGAGGAGGGATCCCCACCAACTTCTAGCTGAGGAGGGAGGATAGGTTTTTCTAATTGAATCCCCAAGGATCTGGTGACTATAGTTCTCTCCAACTTAGAATAATTGAAACGTTTTTTGGTATTCTTTGATAGAGTGATTTCTTGGGTTGAGGATAATTTAGTAAATGAGAACTTGAATGGTAAAAATTATTCATCCTGTATTCCTAAATTTTTTAATAATCAACATAAACTTGAAATTGGGTATACTTTGGGAGAGAACATCAAACCTAAATTCACTCATTGAGATAATTTTAAAACTGTTAATAAATGTAATCTCCCTGATTTTAAATGCGTAAACCCAATAATATTTAAAATGGATTCTGATAAATAGGATGAGGGAATGGTATTTGAGGAAATATTAAATCATGAACTTTCAATCCCCTGTTTTAATATTAATAATTTGTCTGAAGCTTGGCTTAATGAAATGGAAAATAGTTTTTACTAATCTGGTTAAAATTGTTTAAATTTGAAAATTCTAGAATTTGAATTTATTGAAGCCAAAATGAACTATTCTTCCCCTAAAACTGAATTTCATCACTCAACTAACACTTTTTTAGAAAATTAAATTTTTGAATGAGAACTTAGAGGAGAGGTTAAACACACTCTTTTTGATTCAATCATATTTAAATCTTCATAAGAATTTGATGTTAATTTTTTATTTTCTAATGAGGACCTTTTGGAAGAAATTTAAAATATTTTGAATCTTGAATCTGTGAATGGTCAAATAAATTTGTTTCCCTGTTATTAACATCCTTCCTCAACTGATTCGGGTGAACAATACCATATAGATACTGAGAGTTGTCTAGAATGGTAATTTCACTTCAGTTCTAATGTTTCTAAATATATTCAGTATACTATTACTTCCTTTTTTGGACCTGTTAGTTATAAAACAACCACAATCACCATTGTTTTTTATTTTATAGGGTTTGATTTTGTGAAATAAATTTGTAAGGATAATGTCATGGCCTTATAAGCACCTAGTTCACCTCTATCCCTTCATAAAAACTAAATTTTTTCAATTCAGAACCAAATATAGAAGTGGATAGTACTACTGCCAATATTTATTTTGATGACCATTTTTTTGTTGATGAGTTTAAAAGTTACTTGGAAGAGCTATAGGGGGTCAATTATTTTTCATCTGAACCTAATTTCTTTAAAACCACTAAAAAAGTGGATTTGGGTGATGATTTTTCTGCTAAACTTGATGATTCCTTTAAGTAGTCCCTTAATGTTAAAGGGTGTTTCATAGGGTTTTTAAGAGATTATTATAGTTCAGTTTCTATTTTCATAGGTTTATGTGCCCATAAATTTAAATTCTTTATTAAAAACACATGGGAAAAACACATGTGGTGGTTCATTGATGAGAAACCACACCCAGCTAGTGACCATGGATGAATTTCAGGATAGTCTGAATGGGGACTTTAAAACTAGCGATGAATGGGAGGAAACCCATGATTTTATTTCTCTCAATAAAACATTTCTTTTGTGCTTTCAATAAAATTGTTCTTGTTTTGATTTTTAGAATCTCAAAAATTTTAATTGACGGCTTAAAATTCAGTGCTTTATGGAAGTCAACCCAGGGTATTTATTTGTCTTTACTTTTGTTTTTATTTTGTTAAGAATAAAGTGTCATTTTTTATATGTCATTGAATTCTCGGTTCCTATTGGATATAAGTTCTTGGTCTTCTTGGTCATTATTTTTTGAGAAGGATGTTGTTGAGGTGTTTAATAGAGGAACAGAGTTCCCTTTTATCTTCAAATCACATGGAGCTTCTAGGTGGAACCTCATTGGATAAAAATTAATCAGGGAAGTTCATTATTTTAATCTCTGTATTTTGGCTCTGCATATTATTTTAGTTTCTTTTTGTTGCTTCTTTTGGAAAATGTTCTTCTTGTTGATCTATTGCTGAAAATTTTTCTTCATTGCTTTTAAATTCATTTATTGTTTGGAATTGAGTGTGGGGGTAATATTGTGTTTTTTGTCTTCTTTTGAGTGTTTTTTCTTATTGGGTGTTTAGCATTCATTTTTATTATATATTTTATATCCAATTGAAACACATTTTTAAAATTTATTACACCATTTTTGTTGTGTACTCGTGTTTTAGATGAAATTTTTTTGAACCTAATTGAAAAAATATTATCACTGGATTAAATGAAAACGAATGTGATTCTTTTTTTAAATATTTATTGTGGAAAACATTGTTTTTAACTTCACTTATAACCTTGAATATTTCACTTTACTACTGAATTGAAAATTTTTTTGAGCTTTATTAGTCAAATTGTTTTCTCTACCTTGGAATTCAACTTTGGGGAAAAAATTTGGTTTTAAGTGTGGGGGAGGGGGTCTACCTTTTATGAACTAATCTATGCTTTAAAGTAAGCCCGTAAAATTCATCTATTTTTATTTGTAAAAATTGGTCAAAAATTTTCAAAGTATTTCACAATCTAAGGTTCTTCAGGCTTTATTATGAACTTAAATTGAGTCTTGCCTAATGGATAAGCCAACGAGCCCGTACCCGAGTGGTAAGGGCTCCTGCTTGGAATCCAAAAGACCCAGGTTCAAAACTGGGTGGAGGTGAATTTCCAGTACTGTAACAGTACTGGAGCAGGCACTGTAGCATTTTTGTAGCGGACACTGTAGTAGGACTGTAGTAGGCACTTTTTGGTACTGTAGAAGTCGGACTATTAACCTGATTTGGGCCTTCGGGCCACAGGGCCTTCGGGCCATTGAAGACCATGAAGTATCCCATGTCACACAGAGAAGACCTCAGATGAGGGTCAGAGCACTAGTAGCAGTCACCAGAAGCAGAGTTAATCGGATTGAAAGAATGAGAGGGTACGGAAACCGCCATCGGGATCAGGCACTGTGCAGCTTTGTATGAGGAAATGCTAGTCGATCAGCAATACATGTGGGGAGCTTAAGGAAATAAATGATGAAAAAGTTGGGGAGGGTCAGTTCTAGTGGGCTGGGCCTACAGGTCATGTATTGGTCAGGGTATGTCTCTGGGCCTTCAGGTCATGTAATACGGGTCATGTCGAGACTTATGCCTTGGGTCTACGGGTCATGTACGGGTTCCCATTCAACCATTAAAAGGGGTATTATCTATAATAAAATAAAAATAAGTTCTTAGGGCCATTCGGGCCTAATGTATAATAACTTAGTGATTGTTGATGGTTTCTTTGAATCTAAACTTTTTTAGGAAGAATGATTGCCGAATGAGGTTGCCTATAGCTTTTATGAATTGTATGTATACGAACTAAGTATGAGAGTGATATAGGATAAATAATTGTGGAGTTATTATCATAACTTTATGAAATTGGAAGTTTTAACTTCAACTAGCAGACTCGCTTTTTTATTAAAAAAATAGTAATCACCTCAATGAGCCAATTTAAATGGTAGTCTTATAAGTCTTTTGAATCTACAGTAAAATGGGAAAATTGGAACCCACGGTGAACCTCTGAGACACTAGGAACTAAGTGTGTGTGTAATCCCTCTGTACAATTCAATTAAATTCATCCGCACAATGCCTTTCTTGAGTTAGATGGTTGGAAAAAAAATCAAAATTCAAAAAAAAAACAAAAACAATTCAAAATAATGATAATAAGTGCCTAGTAGCCAAAAATGAGTTCATTAAGGTGAGGGGAATTTTGAATTCCAGGTGAATAAGGGGACAATCAACTTATTTGAAAATCATTTAAGTTGTAACAATAAATTTATTCAAAAAAATTTAACTTAAACTTTGATTTTTGGAACTTAGGATAAAGTCAATGTAGAAGGTTCATTTGGTTAGGATTGTATTTCCACTTTTATGTAACTTGTAATCACTCTTAGAATTAAGACTTGGACTTGAATTGAAGTAAGTCATTAAGTGACTTCATATAAGAGGCATGAAATCCTCAACAGTGAATGGTTCTTTGCTTCCTTGATCTTCTAGTGGATATTTGAAATTAGGCATGACCTCATTTGAACATTCCTTTTGAAAAGCCTATTTCTCAGTTTTTGTTCCTCTGCTTTTAAATTGCATGACATGCTTCTTTGAGAGATTTATAAGCAAACATGTTTCTGATTCAAAACGATTAAAAAATGGAATTGATTGAGGACAATCAATGGTTAAGTGTAAGGGAATTTGATATGACATTTAATTCTCCTAATTTGCCACATATTTTTATTAGGTTTTTAATCATTTAATTAATTAATTTTTCCCTTTTTTAAATAATTTTATGTTAACAATTTAATAATTTAATTCATTAATTAATCATTTTTAATTAATTTTGTATTTTTTACTTTTAAATTTAATAGTTTGTCTTAATTTTCTATGCATTAATTTTCTAATTACTTTTTAAATTTTAATTCATGTTGTTCTTTTAATTTTAGGTCATGATGGTTTTTAATAATTAAACAATTATTCAATTTATTCTTTTAATTAATTGAAACATTAGTTTAATTTTTAATCTTTTATTTTTGTATTTTTAAAATAATTTAACTTTAATATTTAATTTATGTATTTAATTTGATTTCAACTATTAATTTAAATCTTTTAAATTTAATGTTTTAATTCAATTTATAATTCTTTTATCAAATTTTTATTTTTCTCCGCTTAATAATTTTAGCCATTTTATAATTTAAGTTTAGTTTTTCATTTTCATTTTTCTTTTTTGAATTTATCACTTAATCAATTAATTTAAGTTTTTATTAATTTAATTTATGATTAAAGTTTATTTATTTTATTAATAGAATCCGTTTTTTTAATTTATTTAACCGTTAATTGTTATAATTTTATTTTTTATTAATTTTTTTTTTAAGTTTACAAAATAATAATTAACACACCACCGGTCAGTGAGTCCCACGACTCACAGCCATCCCTGGACTCACCGTCAACCGCTACAACCCTCTTCTCTTCTCACCACCACAAACCAGACCGGACGTTGCAGAGTTCGATTCAGAAGAACAAATCGGTTTCCACCACAGATATGAAAATCCAACCACTACCTCCGCCAGATTTGAAGCTGCAGACCACCTGAAAATTGAAAGTCATTTCCAGATCTGAAGAACAAAATGTCTTGGCATGCTTCCCTGGCCAAATCAAACCAAATGGAGTCACCGTCCGCAGATGAAGCAACCGCAACTCGAACCCCATGCCACTGAAGAAGACCACACTGTTGGAGCAATGATGCTGCTCAGATCTGAAGAACCAGATGCCTTTGCGGATCCAATGCTGCCATCCGAGCTTCATCATTTCCCCCATGCACAGATCTGAAATCCAAACCCCTCGACTTACCCCCATCCGCCGATTGAACCGGCACCGCTGCCGCTGGAGACGCCACCACCACCATTGTTCTGGGAGGAAGACGAGCTGCCACTACCATTTGGGAGGAAGAAAAGCCGACATCCCCCCTGGATAAATGGAGAAACAATAAATAAAAAAATAAAAACTTGAATAATAATAATTATAATAAATAAATAATATAATATAATATAATATAATATAATAAAATGAAAACAAAACAAATTAATGGTATAATAAATAAAATTATAATTAAATTATAATTAATAATTAATTAAATTAATAAATAAAATAAAATAATTCAAATAATAATTTAATCAAATAAATTAATATAAATTCATAACCTTAATAATTTATATTAATCTGATAATAATATTTATAAATAAACATAATAAATAAATTAATAGTAACTTTCATAACACTATCAAATAAAATAAATAATTATAAATTTATGAAACTTAATTAAATAATAATCTTTAATAATCTCTAAAAAATAATTAAATTTATTTTCATATAAAAATATATTAAAATATTATCATTAATAATGTTAAATAAAATAATTTATTTAATAATTATTATTATTAAAATTTAAATCTTTTAATTAACATTGTTAGTTTTTTCTATGCAGAACCTACCTAAAATCATGTCTTGGTTCGTGATTTCCAACTATTGTTAATCAGTTATGAGGGATTTGCTAAAATCATAAACTGAAGGAGCTGGAAGACGTTTTTTTACTGAGGAGAAATCAACTAAGTTTGTGCGTGCAATGGGTGACCAACTAGAGACGATAGAAGACTTTCTAAACTCGGAGGCAAAAAAATAGATTGAGACATCTCATTCATTTGATCATTCATTTGATGCATTCTAGATCGGTTGGATCGAGACGGAGGTTAGACATTCTTAGAGACACAGGGAGTGGGAGAAATTCCCAAAGACCACCGGGGGAGTAGAGCAACATGGATTCTGATCGAGGGAAAACCCTTATCTCTTTTTCTTTATTCGTTTTGTTTATAAATGAATTGTTTTGTTCTTGAATATGCTATGAACCTTGGATAATAATTTTTAGTTTGGGGTATTTTTAAATATATTGGTTATTTCTTTTACTTATTTGAAATTAAATAATTTTCAAGATTTAGTATTGATCGATGATATCAATTCTGTTTCTAATAATTGAATTGGGTCTTTCAAAGTTTGATTTCAAATCCACAAAAACCTTATGCGAAATAGTTTCTAATTTCTTTTACATAAAATTCATTGTTTTTTATCTTTCTTGAAGTAGTGACCTTCAATATTGATTAATTTTTGTGTTTAATCTCTCAGTGAGGGAGATTAATCAAACCTTTTAAAAGAAAATTCAAATTCAATTTTATTTTGTGAAGAAGATATTCATTCAACCAATAAGTTTAATTTTTCCCTCAGACCCTATCTTTCTTTCCCTGAAATCATTATAACCAGTGAAAACATCTATTTTAAACTCCTTATCATCATTGTCATACAACATTAACACATCACACACCCCTATAAAAAATCAGTACCTCTTACTTTTAAACATAAAAAAATTTCCTATGGTTTTCATTTATCTAGAGATTAAATAAATCCTTAGAACAGTCACCCTCCTTCCATTGGGTTCGACCCTTCACTACTATGCTAGTGCAGGTTTATAAATGACATTTTGAAGGCTATGATAACCTTCGGTATTTTCAGTAAGTATCTAGGAAATCTTGTAAAAATCTATAATGAACCAGTAGTACAAACTTGCCTGTCCAAGAAGGCTTCGTATCCCCTTGATCATGGTAGTTCCATGAAGTTGCTTTATCACCTATATCTTTTTTAGATCAATCTCTATTTCTTTCTTTGAAATATAGTGTCTAAGGAGAATTCCACCTTATACCATGAAATGTAACTTAATCTAATTTGGTACTAAGAAAATTAATTCACATTCCTTCAAGACCAAATCTTTTCCTTGAAAACAAACTTCAAAAGAACTCCCATAGATGAAAAATTGATCTATAAATATCTTCAAAAACTCCCATGCCACATCATGATTTTTTTCATACACCATTGGAAAGTATATGTTGTATTAAATAATATAAAGGATATCCTATAGTAGGAAAAAGTTTCATATGGTAAGGTGGAAGTAGAATTTGATTGGTTAATCAGGTCTATCGGTATCTCATTATAACCAGAATATCCATATTCAAAACAATAGAAATCATGCCTTCATAACTTCTCTAACACTTGATCCATAAATGCAAGTGAGAAATGATCTTTTCGGGTGGATTCATTTAGATTTATATAGTAAATAGATACCCACAAACCCTTGATTGTTTTTGTGGGGATGAGCTCATTACCTTTATTTTTCTCTGTTTTCATGTCTACTATCTTTAGAACCACTTTAAGAGGGATTAACCATTCACTATCTAGAATAAAAACATAATTTTAGCATCCAATAATTTTATAAATTCCTTATTAATAATATATTTCACGGGTGGGGGAGTCTTCTTTATTTATGGTAGCTCATATTTGTCCCTTATTTAAGTAAAACATTGTGGTTTACACTATAAAACTGGCCCTTTTGATAATAGTTATGCCTAATTCAATAGATTGATTAATTTTTCTTAAAATAAAAGGCATTTTTTCCTATTTATCCTCCATTGAATTTGAATTGTTTATTACCTGTAATATTTCATTTTATTTTAAAAATTAGTACCTCAAGGTAATCAGTGGTGGATTCAATTCTAGCATTGGTGGTCTTATAATTTAGGGTATAAAGTCCAGGTTAGAATCCCTAATCAATGGTCTTTTCCACTACTATCCTTCCAAGATACTATTGTCCTATTCTTATTTTTAAGGTTTTTATTCAATGATGGAAACCATCTCATCTAAAAGATCAATAATATTCTCATCCTTATTTTATTATAAATTTTACAATGATAATGCCTCCAGTTATACTTCCTCTTTAAGTTTGAAAATTTTTTGGTAGTCAATTGAAAAATTACCTTGCATTGTTTCCTTCACCAAGTCAAAAACAACATCCACTTCATTGAATCTAAATATTATTTATCCTGACTACACATCTATTAATTCCTTCTCAATTGTGAGGAAGGGAATCCCTATAATTATTGGGATGTCTCCTTCCTCTATATCAATAATTTAATGTTGGATAGGAAATTAAAGTTTCCAAAAATTACAAGAACATCCACAAACATTTCCCTGAGAGTGCATCACTGATATACTGACCATATATAAGGATAATTTTTTCATATTTCACTCATCGATTCTTAGCATTCAAAAGAAACTCATTATAATTTAGTTTACACTTGCACCCAAATCATAAGGCACCTCCCAAAATATTAATTAATTGATAACACATGGGACATAAAAACTATGAGGGTCTCTCATATTTGGAAGGAGTTTTCTTTATACAACCAATGAAAATTATTCATTGAGGGAGATGAATCTCAAATATTCAATCTTATGTTTATTTAGAAATAACTTCAAAAAAATTCATAGTTCGATATTTGAAAGATAGTTTCTGTGAATTGGTTGTTTATGTGAGTTGTTTGAAGATGTTCAAGAACTTTTTATATTTATCTTACACTTTCATTTTCCTCACCCTATTTGGGAATGGGAAAGGGGGTTTTAATAGTGGTGGTGCTCTATCTTCTACTTATTTAATCTCTATAGTCTTAGTTATGGCTCTTCCTTTATTTTATTGGCTCACTTCCTCCACCAAACAATATACTTTTCATCACTTCCAAATATGTTTCCAATTATTTTACCTTCCACTTTATCACTTGTTTCATCACAATTTTCATATTATTGTGGTTTATTTTAGATATCATCCTCATCCTTTCAAGGCTTCCTTTCTTCCAGCTCTTCTCCAATTATTTGAATCACAAATTTAGATTCTTCCCTTGTATGAGTCTTTGTGTTACTGAGAAATGTACCTAAGATTCATTTTGAAAGAGTTTGATAAATTTTCCCCACCTTATGATCAAGATTTGGGAGAGAAGATAATTTATTTTTCATTAGTCTCATGTGTCTTAATTAACAATCCCATCACTGTGAATAAATGTTGAGAGAAAATTCTCAACATCAGATGGCTAGGTTTGGGTTGGGGATGATTATCGGGACCAAAATTATTGTTGAAATTGTAGTTTTGGACATTATTTTTGGGATCTCAGACATGAAAATGGTTGGTGTGGTCATGGGGTTTATGGATGCATTGGATAACCAGGTGTCCCTTTCTATCTTGGGTAGTTTTGGAAACAATTCTGATAATTCAATCCTAGATTGGGTATTTTTTAGGGCTTAAATTGTCTGGGTTGGCTATTGTTTTTATGGTACTACTGTTAGGAATGATTTTGACTAAATTAGTTACAATCGAGGGGATGATTATTCTCTAATCCTTCTAGGTACTTTTGATAAGTATGCATGATTCCACACATCTCACCAGATTATACATCAACTATTTGTTCCATAGGGGGTGCTTGTTGTAATGAGAGATGAAAAGAATCAAGATTATTAGTGAAGTCTTATTCCTGAGTAGCTAGATGTTCCATCTCTTTAACCTGATGCATGCCTCTTATTAAGGGTCCTTGAAAACTTTTCAAATGATTTCATTGTGGAAAATATTATCAAGAAGATCCCAAAAAACTTCAAGTGTCTTAATCTTTTTGCCTCCGCTTTATGAGTAGTAAACCTATGCTCAAGTTTTAGGATTCATTTTATAGTATAACGACTTTATTGGAAGACTAAAATTGAGCCTGTGGTGTGGGAACTTTTATAGAAACTACATGAATATATCCCATCCTCATCTGTTAAATAAGTATTGATTTGAGTGAAATTATGGGTGTATTTCCTCAATTGATATGTTCATGAAGGTGGGAAATATTTATGAAATAATTTTTTAGCTATCTCATCTAAGGTGGTAATAGATCCTATGGGTTAACTCTTCAACCAGACTTTAGATTATTCCGATAAATAAAATGGAAACACTCTCAGTCTGGTAGAATCTTACAACTTTCCATTATGATTAAAATTATTATAGATCTCCAAGAAATTTAAGAGGTGCCCATACAGATATTTACTTTAAATCTCACTAAAGTGATTAATGTTATGGATAATTTTATTGAGGCTTATGTTGATATTGAAATTATAAACCTGAATTGGAGGGAAAGTGATGCTCATCAAAAACCCATCTACAGTAGGTAGACTATGGTATAAGGTAGTATACTCATGAAGATTCAGTTTTACTCCATTTTTTTGTTCTATGTGGGTGAATTGAGCATTGAGTCCTTCATTAATAGTAGTGTTGTGTTTATTAACCATGGATTACAAGAATCATGTGAATATGCACTACCATGTATGTTGGAGGTGACTGATATTTCATAGGAATGCAGTGGAAGAGGCTCATCCATTTTTTCACTTTTTAGTGTTCTTCGCTTAATATTGTTGGGGTTTTTTTATGAGACAACTCCCTTAAAGCGATACCTTGACAAAAAAATATTTATAGCCAGAAAAATACACCTGATGTTTGATGATATCTCCTCTCTACTGAACTAGATGAGTTCATGGTCCGAAGATGCTAAAGTTAAACTATCATCATTTTGGTTGGAGGAATCATCCCAATCGACATCTGTACCATAAATGAGGATATGGAAGAGCGGAGACACCTCCACCATATCCATGCGTCTTTTAATGATCTCTCCAAACCGGTGCCTCTCGATTATCATCTCCAGTTCTGTATTTGACTAGAATATCCAATAATTCATCAGATGGTGATATGTCAATGTTTTCACGCATGGAGAGATATGATACTTGGATTGTGATGATGGGAATATTCATCTAATTGGAGATCAAATGTGTGAATGTGTGGTCTTTTTTTACATACTAATGAGTCACATAGTATAATTTTCACTACCATAGCTCGGGACAAGAGAAGTGTTGGCTTTTATCAACACTAATCAGAAAGTGCTAATAAAAGTCTCACATTTATCAATGCTAGCTAAATCACTGATAAAGTGTAACCTTTATCAACGTTATTTAGCACCGATAAAGGTTAGATATATTTGTGCTATTCTTAGCACTGATAAAAGAAGTTTTAATAAAAAATATTATTAATATATATATAATTATTATATTTATATTCAAAAATAACGTTTAATTATATAAATTAATTAAAAACTCATGTTTAAAATTATTATTAATATGCTATATTAATATATATATTTTAATAATTCAAATATATATATAATGTTTTAAAAAATGATTATAAGATTATAAATAAATATATTTATATTTAAATAACTATAAAATTAAAATATTTTTTTAAATAATAAATATATTTATTGTATTTTTAGTTATATATATAAATAATTTTAAATATATTTATTTATAATTATAATTATAAATATATATATATTTAAATAAATATTTGTCTCTAATTAATTGCGTATATATTTATATATATATATCATGAGAAAATAATGATATTCATGAGCATGTTTATATTCATATATTGATATGCATGAATACACCAGATATGATCATAAGTTTATTTGTGGACATGATTGGGTTTCTGTATATATTCTAAATGTTAGATTACCTATTCTTTTGATGACACATGCATATGTTTCATATTAATGACTCATGAAATGTTCATTTATACATTGACACACTTATTATTCATGCTTCCATGAAGGCGATGTATCATTTTTTATGATTTAAACTTTTCATCCATGTTATACCCATGAACTTATTTATACATTCTAATGAATAGTTATAAAATTAGAATAAATATATTTAAATCATAAATATATTTATTAAATTTTTAATTATAAATTTTTAATTATATATAAATACTTTATAAATATATTTATATCTAGTTATAATTACAAATAAATAAATATATATATTTAAATAATTATAAAATAAAATAAATATATTTATTATAATTTAATAAATATATATAATTATATAAATATATTTATAAATATGTACATATATATATCTATATGTATAGAAATATTAATAAATATTTTTTTTATAATTATAATTATAAATATATATATATATATTTATAATTATAATTATATATATATATATAAATAATTATAAAATTAAAATAAATAATTTTATTATAATTTTATAAATACAAATATTTATATATTAATAAATAAATATATTTTTATATTTATATTTATAATTATATACAAACACTTATAAATATATTTATTTATAAATATAATTGTAAATAAATAAATATATATATATAATATATATAATTTTTAAAATATATATAATAATATAAATACATTATTCAGATTATACTTTTATCAGTACTTCTTTAGTGTTTATAAAGACACACCTCTATCTGCGCTAAAAAAGCATTGATAAAGGTCTGTTTTATTAGCACTTTCTATTTTAGCACAGATAAAACTAACATTTATCAATGCTTTTTATGTAACACTGATAAATGCATTACCTCGTTTTATAAGAACCCTAATAGTTGGCTTCTCTCTCTTGCATGCCTTGAAGTTTTCAAGGAACCCTACATCTGTCGCACCACTGCTCTCGTTGTCGCCGCTCTTTCCACCCTTCTCATCGACATCGCTCTATCCGTTTCTTCTCATTGTCACTGATCTACCCACCTCTCTCTATCTACCTCTCTCTCCACTACCACTCTCACTGCCCATTTCACCACCTCTGCTCTCGCCGCCACCGCTCTCGCCATCATCGCTCCCTACTGTACCCTCACAACCCTGGCATCACTTCACCTTCTCCTTTGGACCAGATTCACCCCTCATTTTCTTCTCATTACCACACCCATTCGTGGAGAAATCCGATGTTAAGGGTTAAACCTTTTTTCTTATGATTTATTTGTGTCTAGGTTATTTGAATAATTTTTTGAGCTCTGTTCATCCTATGTTTGAATTTACAGATCATTCTACATTGATTTGTGATAGGTTACCCCCATGTTTTTTCCATTAAATTTGAGAACCATCATTGTTTTGATGTTTAAATCCATGTTTTCTATATCATGTAATAGATAATTGGCCTCATATAAATGATTTCATGGGAACTTGAATAACTAAGTGAGAAACATGTATTTATGCTACACTAGATCATTGCACACATCTGGTCCCCTAGTTGTGTATAGGGAAAGTGGGGTTTCTTTGTGGTCAATAAATGTTACCCACGTTTAAATGATTGTTGTTTTGAAAGTGTTTCCTTATTATACTTATTCCTATATGAGTTCCCGTGAGTGATAAATTGTAACATACCGGTTCCGGAAGCCACCCAAAGGCACCCTGTACCTGGTTGGTCACATGGCCTCAAGTGCATTTCCCCGAATGCCAAAGGATGATGACTAGCAACGAGGGCCTTGGGTGTGATGGTGTGGAAACTATGCCCTCATTGGCAGAGTACACAATAGAAACAAACAGATATACAATAGCTGAAGCAGTAATAATACCAAAAAACAGTAACATCGGAAGACTGATAAAGAAACAACTGGAGCATATATATATATATATATAATGATGCATGATACATATATGTCTAGGAAAGCATCCAAACAAAGAACAATGCTGAAATATAGTACTAAACCAAGTACAAAAGAAAAATAGAAGTCAGCTCCTCAGCATAGCAATCCAAAGCTTAGTCCCTTGCTCTCTAACTCCACAGCATGTCAAGTACCTAAAGTAGAAGGGAGCATGCCCTTGTCTATACCTGCAACAATATAATCTGTTTGGACCCAAAAGCATGGCCCAAAAGGGGTGTGAGACTAATCCCAGTAGGCAACCACCACGAGATCTATGCCTAACAGTCAATGAATATATGGCAGGAAAAAGTTCAGAAAGTAGTAAAAAGGAAGGTACTCAATAATAAACAATCCACAGTTCAGTATCAAGAAATAACTAACAAGTAGGTAAATAAATAGGTAACCCTTTGGGAATCACTCTCATTCTAACCCCTCTAGTCCTACCTAACAAGTACAAGAAACCTTCTGGGCAGTACACTCATCCTAACCCCTCTGGTTTTGCTAAAGCATAGACTCTCTGAAGAAGCACTCACCGTCAATTACCCGTATAGTCTTGTATCATAACTAAATATGCTCTAGGGAAGCACTTACGTCACATTCCCTCTATGGCCCGCGTCTAGGAACTACAGACACTCTGAAGAAGCACTAAACTTCAATTCCCCATGTGGTCTCGCATCGTAAAATATAAAGACACTCTAGAGAAGCCCTTAATGTCTATTCTCCCTATGGTCTATACACTAGGTTTTCACAACCCTGTGTAAGTCAAGAAAGTGTAGTAGCACGTAACAACCAAGGTAAACCTCAAGATCTACATGTCTATCATTCTACAGCACAACAACATAACATAAAAATAGCCACACCATCCTACAAAACTAGGCATGGGAAAGTAAACAGCAACCTAACAGGCAATCACGACCCAAAGGTCCAAACCGGCAAAACATGCATGGGAAAAACATCCAATGCACAAAAATTCACCCTATACACAATCAATAATCATCTACTCAGGCATGCAGCATAGCATAGAAACAATAGGGCTAAAATGGTAAACGCGCAATACCCCGTTCATGGGTATTGTGAAATTTTGCACATAAAACTCAAAGACTATCTACGGAAAGGCACAAACCACATACCTAGAGGTTAAGAGATCGCTATAAGTTAACCTTGAAGCTTGAATCTCATTAGAACATTAAAGATCTACAAAAACATCTAAAACTTTCAACCCATGATAACTTAGGAAAGAAGAGGAATCATGAAACAAGGCTCTAGTAGAAGAGAGAACTCACCGATGCAATTCCAACACAACCAACAATGTTTGATTCGGAGGACGGATGAAGTATTGGGGGCTCGTCGAAGATCCGTAGTTGTACCCTTGATATCGGACGAACCAGACCTAGAAGAAGTTGGTTTTGTCCGTCAGTCGCGACCCCGGTGCATTTAATAAAAAAACAAAATACACAGCGTGTACTTTTGGAGTACACGGTGTGTAGTTGCTGTTTCTGTACTCCGCATTAAGCAACCTCCAAGTCACCCCACATGGTCGTGTGCAAGGCCGCTACACGTCTAGTACACAGCTACCCGTGGTAACCGAGTACACGGCGTGTACTCATAAAGTACACGACGTTTACTTTAAAAATTTCCAGAAACTCCTTTTTCTCTCAAAAACTCCAGAAAAAAGAAAAACAAACCTGAAAAGAAGATCTGGGTTCTTACATAAATGGTGTTTTCTAAGTGGTTTTATCCCTTGTTATGGAATTATATTCCATGAAAATTGTTTGTGAAAATGAATAAATGGATTTTTTCTAAATAATGATTTTGGTTTTAAAATCAATGGTAATCACCGAATTGATGTTTTAAAAATTATTCTTCTCTTTAAATTTTTTTGAGAAGTTAAAGAGTTGTTCAAAGATTCCATTTTTTGCTAGTTACACTAAATATACCACATTTTCAACCATATTGAAGCTGTATAATTTGAAAGCATGTAATAGTGGAAAACCTATTCAAATAATTTTAAATAAAACTAATGGATGACAGAATATTCTTAATACCAATGATTTAGGGGTAACACTCTACAATTTAATCACATAAAATATATCTTCATTTCTATCATTACTTATTCCTTTTTGTGTTTTAGGAAACATTGGATGCTCATTGCGGTCATTTTGGATACTCCAAAGATTTATTTCCTACATTAACTTTATAGATACCCAATAAACCAACCACACATGATGGAATTTTTCAATAAGTATACACTACATCCAATGTTTTAGAGTTAAACTTCAGGTTATATAATTTAGATTATGTTTTAATGAAGATTTTGTTATGATAGGGCGGTGTATCCATATTGTGAAAAAAAACAAGGAATGATGAATGGGAATAAGCACAAGGATCCTAAAAGTTCTACAACTGGACAAGTATCCGGGTGTATATAATCATATTTCACTATCCAGTTGTAGAACTTTTTAGGATCCTTGTGCTTATTCCCATTCATCATTCCTTGTTTTTTTCACATTATGGATATAATTATAGATTATGTTTTAATGAGGATTTTGTTATGATAGGGCGGTGTATCCATATTGTGAAAAAAACAAGGAATGATTAATGGGAATAAGCACTAGGATCCTAAAAAGTTCTACAACTGGACAAGTATCAGGGTGTATATAATCATATTTCACTATCCAAACAAAGATTAAAAAAATTAATTTTTTTTTCAATGTTTCTGTTGTTTCTGAAACAAACAAATGAAAAATATTTTGGTTATTATGTTTGTAAATTTATGAGAGAGATCACATTCCATCAACAAAATAGCATCCCTAAAGGGGTATTTTCAAAGATAATTACTATTTCATTTAAAATATTTAATAATCCTTTGTGTTGTTTATATTTTTACAGTACTACTATGACTGTCGAAAAGAACATATTCACAAGACAATATATATTTTATTAGAAACTAATGGGCATTATACCTAATGGAAGAATGTACACAAATAACATGAATATGTGACTTCTTTAGAAGCAGTGGATTGTTTTATATTTATTTTTAATTTAATTATTTTTCCAATTACTCGCATAAGAATTTTTTTCTTATATAGGTGGATTACCTTTTTCAATTTGGGGTGGTTTGTTCGAAGCTGCTCATGCTCGTGAGAGATTGAATTTGAGGCTACAAATGAGATAATGACAATAAGGAAATGGGTTAACAATACATATAACCATCATAAAAAGGTGAATTCATATAACTTATTTAATTAGTTTTGTCATCATTTTATTTATTATTTGTAAGTTAATTTCCTTATCATTTTTATATAATAATTATTTAATTTTTTTAACAAACCTTTACACTTTCCATTGGTTTTTTTTCAAGTTTCCAACACTGCATAGAGTCGATGTTATTAGCATAAAAACCTTTTTTTAAATACAAAAGATTAGAGGAAGATCATGTGCTCATTTTAATTAATTCTCATGATATAATAGGCACATGATCTTCCTATAAACTTCTAGATTTAAACAATGAGAAAGTTTTTTGGCCAAGAAAATTGAGTTAATATTTTTTGTTGAAAGTTCGAAAAAGAAAGGAAATGGAAATATTGATAAAATTGGTAGTTAAGGTTTTTCTTGAGACATAGGTTTGTTTAAGAATTATCCAAACCTCAATCATACACACAGTGTGACTGGTATGACTCCAAGTGCTTCATTCTATTTAAAATTGACGTAAATGTTAGTAAAAAAGACAACTGACATACTCAAAACTAAGAAAACTTATTCAAACTGTTCTGATACTCCAAGACAATGGTCCATAAGTTATTTTTTGATGTTTAGGAATCAACTAAATCTCAATATTATTCATAGTGTGACTGGTATGACTAAAAATTTGTATATTTATTTAAAATTACCATTAATTTTAGTAAAAAGAACAAGTGACATACTGAAAACTAATAAAACACATTTAGATTGTTTCAAAACTTTAGGAAAATTATTCATAAGTCATTTCTAACTTGTAGAAATCAACCTTACCTCAATATGACACATGGTGTGACTACTATGACTCTAAGTGTATCTTTTTATTTAAAATTTACATTAATTTTAGTAAAAAGAAGAATTGACATACTGAAAACCAATAAAATTCATTCATATTATTTTGATACATTAGTAATGTGTAGGAATCAAATGCACCTCAATATAATGAATAGTGTGACTGGTATAACTAAAATTGTGTCTATTTTTTTAAAATTGACATTAATTTTAGTGAAAATAACAAGTGACATACTAAAAAAATGAGAAAACGCATTCGTATTGTTTTTATACTTTAAGAAAATGCTATATAAGTCATATGTGATGTGTAGGAATCAACTTCACCTTAGTCCAATGCATGTTGTGACCATTATAACTCTAATTGTGTCAATTTATTTTAAATTGACATTAAGTTTTTTTAAAAGAACAACTAACATACTGGAAACTGAGAAAACAAATTTTTATTTTTTAATACTTTAGGAAAATGATACATAATTCATTTATGATCTGTAGGAATCAATCTCACTTCAATAGTATGCATTGTGTGACCTCTATAACTCTAATTATGTCTATTTATTTAAAATTGAAATTAATTTTAGTAAAAATAACAACTGATATACTAAAAACTGAGAAAACACATTTGGATTTTTTTGATGCACGATGTGATCGTTATAACTCTATGTGTTTCTATTTATTTAAAATTGACATTAATTATAGTAAAAAAGAACAATTGACATATTTAAAACTAATAGAAAGCATTCAGATTGTTTGGATACTTTATTACAATGACACATAAGTCATTTTTGATGTATAGGAATCAATCGTACTTCAATATGATGAACGGTGTGACTGGTATCGCTAAACGAGTGTCTATCTTTTAAAAATAGACATTAATTTTAGTAAAAATAACAAGTGACATACTAAAAAATGATAGAACACATTAATATTATTTTTATACTTTAGGAAAATGATTCAAAAGTCATTTATAACATGTAGGAGTAAACCTTACCACAATCTGAGAAATGGTGTGACCAGTAGGACTAAAAATGTCCGTTATAAATTTAAAATTAACATTTTAGTTCAAAATGTGTCACTAACTAAAAACCAATCATATAGTGACCATATCCTTTTACATTTAACATTATGCGATTTTAAGCATAATTATACATCATAGTACAAGCCAAGGATCGTAAAGTCTAATGTCTTGGAAGACTAGGTACATGAAACTAAAGACATGGGACTAAAAGACACTTCTTTATTTAATATCCATAAAGATCTATCAACTTCATTTGATCCCTTACATCTGCATAGGGTACCCTGGGGAGCACATGAATGAAGGTATGATCTAAAATCCTGGTAAAAGAATAAGCATAAGAACAAAGCATTAGCACATGGGATAAAAGACATGACATGATGATATAAAAAAAATGTAACATATGGAATCATAACAAATAAACATGGAATAATATAAACATGGAGTCATAGTAATGTGGAATAAATATAAAACATGACTTTATCATAATTCAAGGCTAACTTCCAAGACCGTTGCACATGGTAGTACAAGCTAAGGCTAAGCCCCAAGACCGTCGCACATGATAGCACATGCCAATGCTAACCGCCAAGACTGTCTCACATAACATCTCATGAGACTCAACTTTACCCAATTAATTGGAGCTATATCTAGGTGAACCTATCTTAACTTTTCATGAACATTTTTTCCACATAAATAATCATACATATTCAATCTTACATAAACATAAGGGTTACCCATGGAAAGAATTGGGTACCATAATGATGTCATAAATCATAAAAATGGCCGTATCATAAATGTGTCCATGAAAGAAAGGAACTAAAATATACCTGTAAATTCATTAGGTAAAATAGGCATGTATAATGGTAAGTGATTTCATGTATAAGTGAGAACATGTAAGAAAAGTATTTAAGAAATTTTAGCATTAAAACATTTTTGTGCAGTTTTATGGAAAATACTATAAAGCCTTTAAAATAGAAAAGGGGAAAATATTTTATATAAAACTAGAATTAAACCAAGAAGGTATTCATAATAAAATGAAATATTAAAACATAGGATAGAGTTCACTTGAAATCGGGTAAGAATTCAGGAAGTTCCCTTAAAACAAGTTTGGTTATCGGGAAGTATTGAAGAGAGAATCACTTAAAAACACGTATATCCCCAAAAGAGAATGAGGGGTGGATCTTGAAACACAAGTTTAGAGAATATAAATAGTATTCATAAGTTATACATAAAAATAAAATACATATTTATTTGTGTAGAAATAAATATAGAGAAACCCGAAGGAATAAAGGCGGTTCGGGTAGAATCCCTTACGGAATATCGACATGGTATCTGGTGTACTTAGGAGGGATTAATGAGAGATAAAGGGATTTATAATCTTTTCTAAATAATTATGGAATTATTTGGAAGGCTTGAAATCATACCCCATCATTAGGGATTATATATAAAAGGGAATAACATATAGGACATCCTTGAATAAAAGTGAAATAGAGAGGATCCCTTATCTTAAGTCTGACGGTTTTCTCCACTTGATATTAATGACCTGAATAATAAAAATAGGTTAATTAATTAAAAATTATAGAACCTATTTTAAATTTAAATGTTTTAGTATAACCTTTTTAAGTTCATTCATAACCTTTTTTATTAGTTATGAGGTTCAATTTCATTATTTGGGTTTGTTTGTTTCCTTGGTTTTAATGATCGGTTCACTTATATTCATGTTCGGATACACACTTATGATGAGATTGGTTGTACATAATTTAAATTATATGAAATTATTGAACATACATAATATTACATAGTTATAAAATTCATTTTGTTATTTGTAGCGAAGGTGAATCATTATATAAAATATTAATGTTAAACGCTTGGATTAACTTGGCAATTTTATTCATAATTAACTTGTTTTGTATTATTATTTTACATCAAGTGTGAAAAAGGATTCCACAACAACACATAAGATAAAATAAATATTTAATAGTTTGTTTCAACTATAAAAAAGGTTTCATAACCAAAATATAAGATGGTAATTGAAATTGATAAATCGTCGTCCTTGAATGTGATAATTTAACACATCTCGGTCAATGTTTTCGTTTCTTTAATATAAAAGAAGGGAAAATGAGAGATGATAATTAATTATACTATTATAATAACAAAATTCTAGTACATGTATGTTACTGGAGTTATCATACCATTTGGGTAAAGGGATGTGAGGAAAGAAAAGAACTTGAAAGAAAATAAAAGAATCGGAAAGAGGAATTTACCTCTTGAGTTTATCTCTTTTAAAAACCTATTAAGGGGAGAGGATTTGGTATTTTGGGGAGAAAAAACTCAGATAGAAGTGGGGGAGGATATTGGGGAGAGAAACCCGAATTTCTTCCCCCCCCCCTTTCCTTCAATCCCGCTCTTCCCTAAGGTTCCTGCTCTACTCAATGGCTCACCCCAAATTACGATCTCTACAAAAGAGTTCAACGAGGCCTCAGATCTTCACCGGTTGACACTCATATCCCGTTTTAGGGGTCATCGTCCATCCTTTGACACCTTTGATCGGGTTTTTTTTTACTCATGGGATCTCCAAGAATGCACGGTGGTGGGTCTCCTCAATCGGCATCATCTGATGATTTTTTCGCATTGGAGGATGACCTGATTTCTGTCTGGTCTAGAGCCCCACGTGCAATCAACGGGTGCAGCTTCTTTATTCTTAACTGGTCTTTCTAATTCAACATAAATCACGATGAGCCTTCATCTGCGGTTTGGGTAAGCTTTCTTGGACTTTCTCTCCCTTCCATAACCCTTCAATTATCCGAATGTTAGGAAATATGGTCGGTAGATACCTGTGTTCTGATAGCCGGACGTCTACAGTCTGTCACCCAATCTCTCCCTGTGTATGCATCGAGGTGGATGTTTCAAAGGCTCCCACAGAATGGATATGGATTTCAATCAGAGAAGATTTTTACTGAATTCAACGGGTAGCCTTTGAAGCATGGCTCACGTTCTGCTTGGGGTGTCACAGATTTGGACATCTGGTCTCAATCTCTCGCTAGGGGCAGAGGGTGGTGCACGCTGATATTAGTGCAATAGAGGGGAATGTGGTGCATGTTAATCCTATTGTGAATCAGATCTTGCAGGATTTTGATGGTATGGAGGAGAAAATAGAGGGGAGAGGGGTTGCTCTTGAGGGGTTGGACCATGCCACAGGTGCGGTGGTCAGTACACAAGAAGTTCACCAGTAGTGGCCTCTGTTGGCTCCTCCAGAGGTAGTGAAGGTTGTGGGGAAGAAGGAGTCTGTGTTGCAGGATATGGCTCCTTTACAACGCAAGGAAATAGGGTCAAGTGGGAACCCAAAGGTGGCAGCTATGTTCAATCGTCTAAAACAAGACATGGGCCTACCGTCATAGGATCCAAGTGCTAATGTGGAGTAGTTTCTTGGACAGCAAGACTGCATCGAGCTTGAGCAGACGACCTCAGTCAGTGCTCTGGTGGTGACTCAAGGGGCCCCAGGTAGTGTTGCTAAAAGGGATGATAACTGTGTAGAGGAAAATTTTTTAGGAAATTCAGTACATAAGGTGTACTTGATAAGTGATAAAAACTCTCAAATGGACCAAAGAAGGATTGATGAGGAGAGGGAGGCTAAGCATCATGGGTCAGAGCAGGAGGAGCCTCTGTTGTGTGTTGTAGTGCAAGTAATAGGAAGGGCAGAGGAGGGGGTGTCTTGGGTCCCCAGACACTGGTGGGGCTTCCCAGTTCCTGGATCTGGAGGCCAACTCAATTGCTTTCAAATTTATGGTTCAAGGTTTTGAACAGACAGGAGATGCAGAAAAACCAAAGTAGGTCATGCAGGCTCAAATCTCTTATGCAGAGAAGCTTAAGTCAGAGGTTTCAACCTTGCATTCTCAAAACAGATTTGCAGTTTTAAGGGAAAATGTTTTCTAGGATGTAGAATGGATGGATAAAGGGGAGGACCCCCAGGTGGATATGGAAGCACCACAAGAGGAAATGGATGAGGCCTCAGATTCTGATGAGTCCAAGGAATGGATTATAGAAGAGGATTACATTAGATCCTCCTCACAGAAGGGAAAGAATAAAATTATGGATTCAGACGGCTTCATTATGAACAACCGGAGGGCGCGACATAGGAAGGACTACTCCAATCTTCCTAGTCCTCCAGTTACTAGACCCGCATACAAGGGTAAGTTGACAGTGAAGGTTCCTACTGTTGGTGAATCCTTCCCCCCGAACAAACACAAAGGTCCTGACCAGCTTGAGGTGGTCCACGTCTCCAAGGACCTGGTGGATACAGGATAGAAGGATGTTCCCACTGTCTTTCCCTTGGGTGATACGGTGTTTCTATATCAGGGGAAGCAGCCCGATGGAGGCTCCAATGAGGTCCTTCAAGAATCATTGGTTTTGGAACACATGGACCTTCTAATGAATTCAGATGGAACGGTAGAGGAAGAGCTGGATATTAAGGTGTCAAAGAAGATGAGACCGTTTCAGGTGCCCACTTCTAAAGAGAAAAGTGAATGGATTGATAATAAGGGCCATATTTTTCTTATAGGGCTCAACATGGAAAATATTAACAAGGAAGAATACATGAAATCATGGGACAACATGGCTCATCTATATGAACGCACCTTAAAGGACTACCTTGACTCCCAGGTTCATTCTATCCCCTGGATATTGTTTAGGGAAATTAGTTCCAACCAACTCAAACTGTTTTTCAAAAAAATCTAGTGTGTCATTTTGTGTTGAATCTTTCATGATGTAAGGTTTCTCACTATTCCCTTAAAATTGTTTGAATAATAAAAATTTATCGTTAGATGGATGGAGGGGAGGAGGGTTTTCTTAATATTTTAATCATTAGTTTATTATTTTTTTATAAGAAAAGAAATATTTAAGATTATTGTGACCAAAAATAGTAATATGTGCATGTTATTTCAAAACAATGGCCATTTACATCATCCATGGCTCAAGCATGATGCAGAAATTCAGGTTTTAGCAATTATTGTGAATTGTTATATTTTACTATTCATAAGAAAATCAAGTATTTTAGAAAAATCCCAAAAATTCACCCTAAACATTATTCAATGTGTAGAATAAAAAAAATAAATCTATTTTTTAAAAATAATTTTCTAAATAGGATTAATTTAATTTTTAATTAAAATCAAAATTTACATGAAAAATATGGATTTTAAAACTATAACCGACTTTATAATGCTTTCAAAACTTACATAAGGCCTTATAAGATTATCTTAAAACCAGAAGATATAAAATTATTAAATTATGAAATCCTTTTAGGAAAATACATTTTCTTTTAAATTAATTAATTAATTATAATAATTTATTTATGACTTACAAAAATACCAATACTTTTACAATGGCCATATTATCACTTATAAGATGACTAAATTTTATTTATACAAACAAGGGTGAGGTTACTATTATTTTTTATGATGTAATATTAATAAGGGTAATATTACTATTCATTAGGGTATGTTACTATTCATAAGGGTAGGTTACTATTCATCAAAAATTAAGTTTGTTCCATTAGACTCCAAACATCTTACTGATCAAAACCGTGTATGTCAGATCTTTGAAATTCAAACACATAAGTGTAAAAAATATGTTTAAAGGTAACATAGTACTTAGTAGTTCATTGTGTTGTGATTTCATGTGATTATATGACCTATTTATAAGAAATTAATTTCCATTGATAAAAGATTAGGATGTTACAAAGCAAATATTCTCCGATTATCTTGATAATTTAGGACAGCGATTCATAATTTATTTGTGATGTGTATGAAGCAGTATCATATAAAATTGATGCATGATGAGACCGATATAACTCAATGTGAATGTTTCCATTTTAAAATGAAATTTTAGTAAAAAAACACAACTGATATAATGAAAACTGAGAAAACTCATTTGGATTGTTTTGATACTTTAGGACAATGATCTGTAAGTAATTTGTGACAGGTCGGAATCAAACAGACCTCAATATAATGCATGATGTGATCGGTATAACTCCAAGTGTTCCATTATTTAAAATTGAAATTATTTTTAGTAAAAATAACAAGTGAGATACTCAAAACCGAGCAAACACATTTGGATTGTTTTGATACATTAGGAAAACAATCCATAACTTGTGACTTGTATGAATAAACCTCACCTCAATAAGATGCATAGTGTGACAAGTATAACTCCATGGGTTTCATTTTTTATTAATGTATTATTTCATATTAATGTTTAGTTTATTTATTTATAGTATTAAAAACATAAGATTTGTTTTCTTATATATGTGGATTCTTTTTCTTGGTTTGAGATGATTTGTTTGTAAACTGATACAACAGGCATAAATTTTTGATAGGGGATCCCATGCTTCAAAAGATGAAACATTAATGTTTTTAAATGTTTGTTGTATAATTGTAAATGTAATTATATAAAGCATTGTTTGAAATGTATATATTAGTGTTTTTTTGTATTCATGATTTCAAATTTATTTCAATTAAATTATATATTTTTCATTTACATGTTACGGGTTCTTACTAGGTGTGTTGTTATATAAACAGCACACTAAAACAAGCTAGGCATTTATCAGTGCTATTTCTAGTGATGATAAAGCTCCTCTTTATTAGAACTATAAAAAGAGATAATAAATGGGAGACTATTAGTTCTAGAAATATCACTAATAAGGGGGGGACCTTTATTATTGTGTTTTACACCAATAAAGGTCATCTTTATCAGTTATATTTCTACCACTAATAAAGGGGACCCCCTTATCAATTCTTAGGATAAAAGTTATTTTTTAGCATTATTAATATCATATTTGAATATTGTTAAAGGTAATATATGTAGTAGTGTTTTACGGGAGGTGAATAATGAATTTCTCCATTCGTCGATGAAACATTAATGTTTTTCATCTTCCACTTTTGATGAAAGTTGTTGAGTTTAACTTGTGATTTTTTCATGTGTTAAATTTGTTTCATGCATAATTTTTTGATCATTTAGAAAATATTTTTCATGAATCTAGGAAATGATGTGACCACACTAGTGTTATGGAGAGGTACACATGGAAGGGGTGTTAGTAGTAGATTTCCTTCTACTTATAATGGTCAAAAATGGATGTATACATATTATTTTTAGTTTACAATGTTTAAAATGAACTTTTGAACTACACATGTGAAATTTTTTGTTGAACTAATTTTTTCCCGAGCCTATTTATTTTTAGTGAAAACATTAGTAAAAGTTTCATTTCTCATTTTCCAAGAAGTTCTAGTGGTAATCCAACTCAAATAGTGATTGAAACCATGACTATAATTTTTGGAAGCCCTAATAACACTTGTTATACACATTGTGATGAAAGTTACCTTGGCTTGTGAGGGTCTGGGCTTAGTTATTTCCCCCCTCATAACATCCATTTAGTTCCACTTTAACTTTCGGTGAAAGTTTTAGTGAAACTTTGGATTTTAAACTTTTCCCCAAATTGATGTTTTATATTGTAAGTTCTAGTGCTGGAGATATTTATGTTTAATTGTCTATTAAATGATGTATATGTATGAAATTTAAATCCATTGAGGACAAAAATTGTTTATATGTTATGTATAGAGGAATAAATAAGCTTAATATATGCTGATAGAACTCAAATAAAATGATAATAGATAAATTAGTTATCACATCATGCCTTTATGAATGTAGAAAATAATAACATATAATGTTTTGAAAAACATGACAACATGGTGAAATTTAATCATGTGGAGATTCATATTGGTTTATTTGGTCAAATGGGATTTTTTTTGTTTTATTTTGGGAAATATTATTGTAATGCATTTATAGAATATCACAATCATCTATTTCAAAATCCTAAATTGAATCATTTGATGAGGTTACAAAGAAAAATAAAAAACTCATAAGCAACTGAGTTAGATGTTAATTCTTTATCAGGTATTAAACCAAATGATTCAATATGAATTTGAGATTTTACTAGGTACCCATGTATAGATCAATTAAATTTTTTAAGGTTGAAACAAAAAATAGAATTATTCTATTGGGTTATATGTTGTGTGTTATAGTACTTAGAGTGACAGTGTGAAGACAATTTTTCATTTTCTTACAATATATGATTTTATTCGACTAATTAAATTATAAATATTTTATAGGATGATCTAAAAATATGGAGTGAACCGTGAAACAAAATTATTTCACTTGAAATTTTTTATTTCAAAAATGAAAAAAAACACATAATGGAATACATGTTTCAATGTAGGGCTATATATTCATTCAAACCATATGAAATAAATAAAAATTTATCTCAAGATAAAATAAATACATGGATATCAAAATAATAATGAAAAATAAACAAAATTAGGTAATAGGGAAATCTTAAAAATCAAGGTTCCCATTCCTGGGAAACCTTATGGGATCCTACACATGAGTGGGATACCCAATATTTCAAGGGGCATCAATGTATTGAATAGTTCTTTGATATATAAGAGGTGTAACCAAGTCATCATCTAGATACTCATCGAGGGTAGGTCATAATGAATCTTCTAGTGATGTTTATGTGGAAGGCACTGTCTATATTAGGGATTGTACCTTAATTGAAACTCCAATATGAATAGATGTTTTCTATTTGGTATATGGTTCAACAAGGTGTTTTCTTTAGTATATTTCTAGCTTGTCCCTTCTCCTTACAATGACTCTCAATCATTAATGCATGTTGGGTCTCTGGGTTGAAAATACTCCCCAATATGTTCACAAATCCTCATATTTTTAGGCTAGTGATATCAGACTGAACTGAAGAAGGTGTTGGGACCTTAGAGGTAGTGGAAGGGGTAAAAGTTTCATGCTCCTTCTCAGTTATCATGGTTGGTTGTGGAATTGGGTTGGGTTGCCTCAGATTAGGGAATTGATGCACAAGAGGATTTGGGATTGGAATCCCATATCCTAAAATAGAACCCAAGGGATCCCTATGATGAATTAGATGAAGAACCTCAAGATAATAAAATCACACCTCCAAAGTGGGTGCGGGTGAAGATGGTTGATCCTATTTGGTAGATACCACCGGCTCATCCTGGGCATGGGTGGTCATGGAGTTGGTAACCTATAGATAATGATCCACTCCTTTAAAAAACCCATTCTTCACTAACCACATTTACTTATTACCAATCATATTCAATAGGACCATATTGAACAGTAATTTCAAGTCAATCTTTTACAATCACCCTAAGGATGATAAAGGAAAGGAGGCCTCAAAAACTCTAAGGTTCTTAGACAAATGTGTGATGAAGTTACCCCCATCAGTATGCTTTGATATTTTTTTAATTTTCCTTCAAATTAATTTGAAAATTGAAATTCTATGTTCATTTTTATATCACAAATCAGTGTGAAAAAAATAGGTCATTGGGTTAGTTTACCAGACCCTAGGAGTCACCTCAGAAAAACTAAATATGGGCCAAGGCCCTATAGAATATCCCAAGAAAATGAATCTATAACTATGTAATATAAGTAGTATTAGGTCCAAGATTACTAGTTGGATCAGACGTTATCTCATCCTATTGATTTTGGTTTTTTTCTTTAATTAGACTACACAATCATATTCCTATACACATTGGTTTTAAAAAAATCGATATTATACACACCCAGGATAAATCCAAACTCCTTGAGTGACAAATGAAAATTATTACATCCAAGATGAAAATATATATAGAGAAAGGCGGTATCTAAGGTGGATAAAAACACTAGGAAACGATCTCAAAATATTTCATCCTAAACCTATATGGAATTCTATAGGTTCATATCCTAGAGAGCCTCCAAAAAAATAATCCTCCTTATTTATGTTCTTTATAATTTCCATGTATGGTATTTTATTTATCTTTATTGGATTTATTTGTAACTTAGTATGGTAATCCATATGTTTGGACTCACTGAATTGCAAGAAATTATTGGTGATATACTATGGGGATTCCTCCTTGTTAGAAGAATGGGATAAAGAATGTGATGAGGATGAAGGGTTGGTATAGTAATTAATTGAAGGTTAAGGGTATTCGGTTCTATTCTTTTTGGAGGATTCAAGTTTGGTCTTTGCTAGAACCCTGGTTGGTGGGTTTCTTAAGTAGGTTTGGTAGCTATGTGCTTAACACATTCCATTGGAGGGATAATGAAGGAATATAGAAAGTCAAGGAATTTTTATGGATTGGTAAAGGGAATAATTAAGGGGTGAGATGGTTGGGAAAAAATTCAAGATAAGGGGTGAGGAGAAAAATGAGAATAAGGGTGATAGTTAGGAGTAAAGAGTGAAATTAGGATCCCAATGGGTAATAATGATCATGGGGGAGGTTACCTAGATCATGTTGGTTGTGTAAATTGTGTGGTGATCCAGAGGTTGTTAGAGTGAAGGAGCTCTAATTGAGGGGGAAGATGAAGAGGCACAAAATGGGTTAGGTTTCCACATGTTAGCATAATTTATTATTCTATATAAACAATACCCTACAAATTTTTAGGGGGGTAAGTGGCAGTAAGAATGGTTGGGGGCTAAACCAAACAAAACCACTAGTATAGGAGGCACTAATGAAGATGGATCCTACCTAAAAAAGGCAGTTCACTCGGATGGGTTTTTCATCACCACCAACAATCAGCTTCATCACATCTCCTCCCATAATTATTTTGAGCTTTATTTTGTGATTTGGATTCCCCAAATATTCTAGAGATATAATTATAAGAGTTTTCTACTTGTAATAGTAAGGGAGTATGTACTCTCTTTTACTTATAATGATCCTCTTATTTTCCCTTAGTTTTTACGCCTTTCATTTTGTAGGTTTTTCCATGTTACAACTAGTGTCATTTATTTTCAAATTATTCACTTTAATTTATCTCACAGTTATCACTAAACCAGTGGGCCAATAATTTTTGGTCCTTACAAGTGGTATAAGAGGATGATTCTAGCCTTATGTTGTTCACTTTTGCAGGTATTAATTATTCTCATAAATTTGAGTATTCTTTGTGATTGTGACTCTAGAAGAACATTGATATAAAAAATATTGAGATTATTAAATAAAATATTGGAAAATATAGGAGGTTCTATACTAAAGGCGTTTCCAAATGGTGGTTAAATTAGAGATTGAAAATTTCAATGAGAATAATTTTCCATTTTGGAAAATGAAGATTCAGGCAGCACTGTGGAAGGATAATTTCCTACTAGAAATTTGAAAAGGACCAGTAGGTGTGATGATGGAGTGTGTTTACAATGGAATCTAGAATAAATAAATTGGTGGAAATGTGGATATTACTTCTAAAAATGGATATATATAGTATTCAGTAAAGTGGTGATGACTGATGGAACCAAGAAGCATCTCAACGATGCATGGATAATAAACTCGGGAGAAACATGGCACATGACATCTCGATGGGGATGGTTTGATTAGTATAAAAATATCCTTAAAGGACTTGTGTACATGGGGATTAATCACACCTTGAATATCATTATATTTTGTACCATCAATCTAAATTTTCATAATGGTATTTTTCGAACCATAAAAGGATTATGACATGTGAAGGGATTGAGGAAAAACATATGATCTTTAGGAAAATTTGATGATATTAGATGAAAGACTCGCACCGAGAATGGAGTGATGAAAATTATGAATGGTAAACTTGTGGTGATTAATGTATATAATATATCAAAGAACCTATACATTCTTATGGGTGAAATGTACAAGGAGTAATAGATAGATTTCATATTAATTACCTCGATGAAATCATTGATGATGTTATGGCCTAAGAAGTTTATCCATATATTAGAATGAGGACTAAAGATTCTTGCAGATCAAAAGTTTATTCTTAGGATTACAAAGGTATCCTTTAGATTTTGTGATCATTTTTTTTTGAGCAAGTATCAAAATTTAAGGTTCGGTACGTTAATAACAAGAAGCAAAGAGACCTTAGAGTTGTTTCATTCCAATGTTTAGAAAGCACTAGTTATATCCCAATAAGGAGTAAATAACTTTATATCATTCCTTAATGATTATTCTAGGAGATGTTGGGTGTACCCAATCAAGAGAAAATTTCATGTTTTTTATGTCTTAAAAATACTCAAAGCATGGAAGGATTTTGAATCTAGAAAGAAGATCAGGTGTTTAACGACTAATAATGGTAAAGAATATACAAGTGATTAGTTCAATACTTTTTTTCAACAAGGAATAAATAGGTAGTTCAGGATTCCGTACACTCCTTAATATAATCGAGTGGCATAGTGGATGAACATTAACCCCATTGGATAGAATAAGGGATATGTTTAAGACTAAAATAATTTCCAAAACATTTTTGGTTGAAGTCGTGAATACCTCCTACTATGTGATCAACTGATCTCTTTTAATGGTGATTGATTTGGGGATACCGGTAGAGATGTGGAATGTTAAACCTAAGGGTTATTCTTGGTTACATATTTTTATAATTATTTTATATGAATTTTTTAATGACCCGGAATTATCATGGTTGGATTCAAGATCCAGGTAATGTATCTTCTTAGGATACATCAATGGGGTGAAGGGGTATATTTTGTGGGACCCCACTTCCCACACACTTATCATCAGTAGAGATGAAGTTTTTATATAAGACAAGCTGAAAATGAAAATTTATGGATATATAGGGAAAGATAATGAGGAAAATATAGTCATTAAGTTGAAGGAAAAATACAAGGAATAACCAGTTTCCTCTGAGTCATTACCAGAGCATGATGATGAAGTATTGTTTGAGTCTAGACCACAATAGTCAACTTGGGAGAAAATCATTCTTGTATGGAACTCATACTATATTACTGAGATAAATTTTTCCCACTTCATATTGATAGAGTATATAGAGAAATATTCTCTTATGGAGGAAAACCAAATTCCAGATGTATCTTCATAGATGGTGGCGATACTAGAGGAACTTGAAGCCCTGCACAAGAACATGACATGGGATCTTGTTTCATTATCTCATAGAAGGGAGTCTATCAACAACAAATGGGTCACTAAGATTAAATAGTACGGAAAGGACCCGATGGAAATATATATTGTAAGAATGGTGTCCAAAGGATATTCTCAAAAGGATGGTTTTGATTTAAATGAATTATTTTACCATTTTAGTATACTAATAACTATTTGGATAATTTTGGTGATGTGTGATATATACAGTTTACATTTGGAGATTTTGGAAGTGAATACTTAATGATGAAGAAATCTATATGATCCAACCATAAAACTGTAGGTTCCGAGCGCAGAAGAAGCACGTGGGTGGATGTGCCCACTTGGCATTTTTTCATTAACAATGATCAATCCAGGATCAATAGGACGATAAATGCCAGTCTCCACGGATCGAATCATAGAAATAGACAAAGAAAAGGAAAGTCCTAGAACCACAAATTAGGATCGTTACAGGTTGATTATAATTCATTTAATCAATTGAAAATAAGTACCTTTTGGTGTTCTTTCTTCGTTTATATTTCTGATCACATTCTGATGTGATATTTCATTTCATCACGAAAGCCAAGGGTAGACTTCCTCTAGTGGTGATCCACACGTCCACCTCGTATCTCTAGATGTCGCCAAATGAGTCTCTGGGTGCTATCATGGAGAAACCTTTTCTTGTGTTGTCCACCTTAGATCATCCTGATCCGATAGAAGAGGATCTCTGTTAGTCTTGAGAGTGTTCTTGGAGGAAGAGGTTCTTTCGGCCTTGAAATAATTCTCCAGAATTGATGTGCACAACAATTCTCCTTGGTGTAGGAAAAGAGTTGGGGTTGTGAGGATATTTATAATCGGTTTTGAGGTTGTAGAGTTATGACAATAAATAAACGTGTTACACATTTTATTTATTTCATTGACTCTTATTGAAAACCCCCATGTCAAATAATTAATTCCTTGACATGAACCCATTCGGATTATAATAAATATCATTTAATAAAACAATATTATATCCTCAAAATCCCGAATGGAAAACTACATGTTGTGTAGTCATTAATACACGGCGTGTACTTTTTTTCCATAAAACTACACGGAGTGTAATCATTAATACACGGCATGTACTTGTTTTCTATGAAACACTACCTGGCATGTAATCATTAATACACAGCGTGTATATCTTGTTTTTCATTTTCTTCTTCCTCCACATTAAAAAGATTTAGGCTTCCTTAAATAATTATTAAACCATGCATGGAAATAATCTTTATTCTACTTGAGATACTTGGATAAACTTAGTGTGTGACCCACTAGGCCTCTTTCTCATTGGCATTAGGCGGGCTTTCCTAAAGTCTAAGATTACTGTCTAGCAATGGGTCAAGGCATCCAAGACAAAGAAGTTGACGCTGCATTGAAGTGTCACCTCATACGAATGCTTACTATGTAATTTAATCCCTTTGTCCCAATATCTCATCAAGCAGGTTTCATGTAAGTGTCATAAACCTATATGCTTGATCTGTCGTTCTTTGACTACCTGAAATAAACTTTTCGTTTCACCATGGACATGGAATTTCATGCGACATTTCTATTTCAATCAAAGGGATGAGATATCAACTTCCATAAATGGAAGGGACAAATCCTTCCTCGACTTATCCATTAACAACATGTCATTTGCGACGCACCCAACATACCCTACTTCTCTCCAACTGTCTCGTGACGGTTTTCATCAGAAAATCTAAGTGCATGAGTCATGACATGAGTTAATGATAATATTCCAGTCTAAGGACCATTACACACGCTCGCAGATAGTAATATCCAATGACACCAAGACATGTGTAATTACTACTGGCGGGTCTGTTCTCATAATCTCCCATCTTGGAGATTACCAAGTGAAAACTCCATGAGAGAGAGTCTCGTCTTCTTATGAGTACTCACACATGACAGTCTGTATACTATGCGTCCTATCATAGTATGTCATCCAATTATAGAACTTTATTTAGGAATATTTTTATAGAATTTAAAGGTTCTCATCATAGTAGGGATCTTCCATGACCTTATTAATGCAAAAAATATTCCAAGACATTATTATATTATAGTCATGTAGAATAATGAACAATATATAATTCATGTAATCAAAGTACAAAATAGTTGGTTCTCATGACCCCAACCCTTACAAACCCCCACTTGGACTAGACCCAACTACCTACGACTTTTAGTCCGCTAGACCTCACATGATGATCATGTTTCTGCTGAGTCAAGGCTTTATTCAAGGGGTTCACCACGTTGTCTTCCTTGGAAATACTGCTCACTGCAACTTCACCTCTCTGAGAAAAATACCTCAAGAGATGATACTTTTGAAGTATGTTCTTTTTCTACTAATGTGACCTTGTATCTTTTTCAAGTGCCACCGCTGTAGTATTATCACAATAGAGTGTGATATGATCTTTACTGCTAGGTACTAAATCTATCTCTTGGAAGAAGCTTCGCATCCATACTACTTCTTTAGCTGCCTCAGAAGCTGCAATATACTCGGACTCCACTGTAGAATTTCCCACCAAACTTTTCTTTGAGCTCTTCCAGCTCACTGCACCTCCATTCAAACTGAAGATATATCTAGTATGCGACTTCATGTAATCTTGATAATTCTGGAAACTATCATCTACATGTCCTCTGATGAATAGTTCCTCATCTCCTCCATAAACCAGGAACATATCCTTAGTACGCCTCAGATACTTAAGAATAGTCTTGACTGCCATCCAATGGCGGTCTCCTAGATCATCTTGATATCTTCCTACTGCACTTAATGTGTAAGCAACATCTAGCCTTGTATATAGCATAACATACATGACTGACCCAATCGCAGATACATAAGAGATCCTTGAAATTTTCTTTCTTTCCTCATGTGTCTGAGGAAACATTTTCTTGGAAAGATGAATACCATGTGACACAGGCAATAATCCCATCTTGGACTGTTGCATACTGAATCTCTTCAGTATCTTGTCAGTGTATGTACTTTGACTCAGGCCCAGCATTCTCTTGGATCTATCACGATGGATCTTGATCCCATGAATATATGCTGCCTCTCCCAAGTCTTTCAGGGAGAATCATTTATCTAACCATTCTTTAACTGACTATAAAATAGTTACTTCGTTTCCAATTAGTAATATGTCATCAACATATACTATTAGGAAAACAACTTCACTTCCACTAAACCTCTTGTAGATACAAGGCTCACATTCTTTTTTAACAAAGCCAAATTCTTTTATGGCTTCATCAAAATGAATGTTTCTTGACCTTGATGCTTGCTTTAATCCATAAATGGATTTTTGCAACTTGCATACCTTGTTGGCATCCTTTGGAGTCACAAACCCTTCAGGTTGTTTCATGTAGACATCTTCCTGGAGGTTCCAGTTAAGGAATGTAGTTTTGATATCCATTTTCCAAATTTCATAGACATGGTAAGCAGTAATGTTCAATAGGATTCTGATGGATTTCAGCATCGCAACCGGTTAAAAGGTTTCATCATAATCAATTCCTTGACGCTGTCTAAAACCTTTAGCAACCAGTCGTGCCTTATAGGTGCTTACTTGCCCCTCCATGTCCAGTTTCTTCTTGAATACCCATTTACATCAACTGGAGGATCTACCAAAATCCAGACTTGATTTTGGTACATGGAATCCATTTCAGAATTCATGGCTTCTTGCCACTTGACAATGTCTGTTCCTTCAACTACTTCCTTGTAGGTAATAGGATCATCATTGTTAACCAATAATGAGTCACCATCCTCAGTGATAGGAAAACCATATCGTTCTGGTTCTCTCACCTCTCTCGTGCTCCTACGCGGTCCTTGTGTCTCTGGAACAGATTGTTCTTCCACAGGGCTTTGTGGAATCTGTTCCTGTACCAACTCCTATGTATCTTGAGCCTTGACTTCATCGAATTCTATATCACTCCCACTATATATTTTGGAGATGTGCCCCCTCTCAAGGAATATGGTTTTTCTTTCCACTGTAACCTTTTTGTCTGAGGGGTTTTATAGGTAATATCCCCTTGTTTCCTTGGGATATCCTATAAAGATACACTTTTTACCTCAGGGTGAAAGTTTGTTACCTGAAGAGGCCTTAAAAAATGCTTCGCTACCCCACACATGTAAATTCGATAACATGGCTTTGCGACCACTCCATAACTCGTATAGAATACCATTTATCGATTTATTTGGTACTTGGTTTAGTATGTGTGTTTTTGTTTGTAATTCATATCCCCAAAAGGATAATGGAAGACTCGCATGACTCATCATTGATCTCACCATTTCCAATAGGGTGTGGTTCCTCCTTTCACTTACACCATTCCACTGAGATGTGTAAGGAGGAGTGAGTTGAGATAGAATCCCAAAATCTCGTAAGAAATCAATGAATTCCTCATTAAGATATTCTAATCCTCTATCTGAGCGAAGTTTCTTAATCTTCTTACCAATATGGTTCTCAACTTCATTCATGGATTCTTTGAACCGATCAAAAGAATATGACTTATACCTCATTAAGTAAATATATCCACATCTACTAAAATAATCAGTAAAAGTTATGAAGTATGAGAACCCACCCCTTGCTTCAATTGGAAATGGTCCACACACATCTGTGTGAACTAATTATAGAAGCTCTTTTTCCCTTTCACCTTTCCCACTAAATGGGGCTTTGTTCATTTTTCCTTGTAGACACGCATGACATACACCAAGTGGTTTTAGTTCAAAAGAATCTAAATACCCATCTTGATGTAAATTTGTCAAACATTTCTCATTAATGTGACTTTGCCAGTGATTCCAAAGTTGGGTGTGGTATGAGTCATGTGAATTAACTTTGTCATCAATTTCCATTACTTGGTTTGTGTAGTCTAACACATAAAGGTCGTTATATAAATGTTCCCTAACAAAACAAATGCTATCTTTATAAAAGTAGCAACATTCATTTCCAAACATGAAGATGAATCCATCAATATCTAATATGGATATTGAAATAATGTTTTTGGTTATATAGGGTATATAATAACATCCTTTCAAAACCAAGACCATCCTAGTAGGCAATGTGAGGTGGAAGTCTCCGACAGCTACAACAGCAAGTCTGGCTCCATTGGCTACTCGTAGATCTACCTCACCATGTTCAATATTTCTGAATCTACTTGGTTCCTGTATTTGGATATAGATCTGAGCACCAAAAGCAGTATCTAATACCCAATTATTAGAAACAGATAGATTAAATTCGATAACAAATGCACTTGAAGCTTCCCCTTGCTTCCTTGGATGGGTGCGGTTTTTCTTCTAGTGGCCCTTCTTACCATATGCGAAACAAACAGCCTCCTATTCCCTTTCCTCCCCTTTAATCTTCCTTTTCTTGGAAGGCCTTGAAGAAGATTTGGGCTTAAATCTCTTCGCCTTCCCTTTCCTTTTATTCACCATGAGAATAGAAGGCTTTTCACGCTTCATATCATTGTCCACTTGGAGAATGAGGATAAGGAGATCAGATAGAGACTTCTCAATGTTTTTCATGTTTAAATTTACAACAAAGTTAGAGAAGCTCTGGGGGGTGATGCAAGAATGAGATTGGTACCCAGTTCTTCGGGGAGTTTAAACCCTAGAACCTCCAAGTGCTCAATGTAGCCAATGAGCTTGACTACATGAGGCCCAGCTGGGGCACCCTATCTAAGCTTTCTCTATAATAGAGCCTTGGAGATCTCAAAACTTTCCTGTCTTTCTCTCTCCTGTTATAGACCACGGAGGTGCTCGAGCATGCTATAGGAATCCATATCTTCATGAGACTTCATGAGATCTTAAGACATTGATGATAGCATCAAACATTGAACATCGAGTGCATCGTTCAAATGTTGATCATAGACCAGTAAATCTTCATCACTTGAGCCTTGGGCGGGCGAATCAGGAAGTGAGGACTCCAGCACATAAAACATTCATTCATGGTGTAGGATAACCCGAAGGCACCTAAACCATTCCTGAAAGTTACTTCTCGTGAGGATATTGTCTTTATCCATAATTCATCACAGAGAAAATGTGGTGGGTGAGTTTTTCATTTTGATTCTACAAATTAAAAGATAAGATTTATCAGTACTTTCTTGATTACATTTTATGAGAAATAATAAATTTTATTAAGTCTCCCACTATTTTATCAAGTCCCAACGACCCTCACCATTGAACTCGGAATGTCTAGTTGCTTTGACATTCTAGTGGAAAGGATCCATATTCCCCTTCTCATAACCCCAACAAGGGTTGGTCAAGCTATTTGAATGTATTTAGGTAGGATGTTCTTTTCCAACTATGAGCTTACAATTACTTGATCTGTTGAGTGGACTCCCCAATCCTGATATCCTGAATTGGATTTCCTCAACTCTTGCCTCCAATATTACATCAAGTCTATCAAGGGCTACTCCTATATGTAATATGGTTAATTCAACCCGAAACCTTTCATAAGGGCTTCCTTTATAAAAGTAAGTGTCCCAACAAGGGTTAGTCAAACACATAGTTTTATTAAGTCTTTCCCTTAATCAAGTAACGGAAGGCTTGGTCTGACTTAATATGGTTTTGAGGGATTTTAATCCTTTATGTGTAGTTTATCATTATCAAATGCTTGTTAATATTAAGTGATGCTTTCTTAAGTGATTAACCATGTTCCGATAATGTTTATGCATAGTCCGATTTTTATTTTATTCCATATTTGCATGCTTGTTCATTTTATTAACTATGTGATCATGAAAACACATACATAATAAATAAACCATGCAATCAGACATAAATAAAATAAGATGGCATGATCATGAAATTTTATTGGTTAGCTTATCTAGCAGTTTGATAAGCTAACCCTGACCTAGGGGAAAACACCTTGAACCAATAGTTCATGTTCTGTAGCTCCCACCTGTCCACCATTGCATCTTCTTGGGTTGGTTTCACCTCAGCTTTGGATTTTTATCTATCTCCTCTGACTTGGGAGATCCTCCATTACATGGGGTTTACATTAAATAAACCATGGGCACGCAGGCCCTACATTTTATTAGAATAAGTCTCGCAATCTAATGAATTTAAATTAAAATAATTTAAATGAAACCATACGCACATACAAAGGGTATTTGGTCTAGCTCATGATCATCCATAGCATGAAATGACATTTACGCATATTTAGAATTCAATTTCTTTTAATCGTTCTATTATTTAAGATAAGTCGTGCTTGAAATTAATTAATTATGATCTTATAATTAATCAATTATTTATCTTAAATTACTTTTTGAATTTCCTTGAGATTCTTATCATACATATCCCTTGTATAGGTCTTTGTACTTTTGGAGGAAACCTGGTGAAATTCCATTTCTGGAAAGTACATGTCATGTAGTTTATATTTACACGGTATGTATTTCTTTTCACCCTTTATCCAAAGTACATGTCAAGGGATTTGGAGTGCTTTTTTTACTTTAGAAATTTTTTAGTATACGGTGTGTAGATTAATCCAACACGGCATGTACTTCCTTGTTACGCGGTTACCAGTCTGACAATCCTGTGTACACGGAACACGGATTCTCCTTGTACATAGCTTCACTTGGTCCAGATCAGACTACACAGCATGTTGATTAAACATACATGTCGTGTATTCCGGTTCCACGTGCCGTTCATTTCTGGTCAACACAGGGTAATAAATACTTAGGCAAACTCAATTCACACGGCATGGTTTGGCGGACCAGTACCGGTTCATTGAACCAAAGTACACGGTGTGTAGTTTTCATTACACGTCGTGTATTCTTGTTTTGTATGGACAGAAATAGAGGCTCCTCCGGATGACTTCCTCATTTTTAATTTAATCAAAATTAAAATTAAAAGGCCGTTTCTGTGATGTGAATCGAGAAATTAATAAGGAAGAACAGATCTCGTTCATTCAGTTTTATAGAACGATTTATTCTTGAATTGAATCAAATATAAATTCATAAATTATCAAAGAAAATTAAATAACTATAATCAACGTTGTAACCTCACTCTGATACCATTTTCAGGTTCTGGGAGCAGCAGAAGCACGTGGGTGGATGTGCCCACTTGGCCTTTTTTAATTAAAAATGATCAATACGGGATCAATACGATGATAAACGCCAGCCTCCACGGATCGAATCACAGAAATAGACAAAGAAAAGGAAAGTCTCGGAACCAAAAATTAGGATCATTATAGCTTGATTATAATTAATTTTATCAATTGAAAATAAGTACCTTTCGGTGTTCTTTCTTCGTTGATATTTCTGATCACGTTCCGATGTGATACGTCATTGTGTCGCAGAATCCAAGGGTAGACTTCCTCTAGCGGTGATCCATATGTGCACCTCATATCTTTGGACGTCGCCAAAGGAGTCTCTGGGTGATATTGTGGAGAAACCTTTGCTTGCGTTTTCCACCTTAGATCGTCTTGATCCAATGGAAGAGGATCTCTCTCGGTCTTGAGAGTGTTCTTGGAGGAAGAGGTTCTTTCGGCCTTGAAATAATTCTCCATAATTGTTGTGCACAATGATTATCCTTGGTGTAGGAAAATATTTGGGGTTGTGAAGATATTTATAATCAGGTTTGAGGTTGTAGAGTTAAGAAAATAAATAAACATGTTACGCGTTTTATTTATTTCATTGACTCTTATTGAAAAACCCCATGTCGAATAATTAATTCCTTGACATGCGCCCACGCTGATTATAATAAATATCATTTAATAAAACAATATTATATCCTCAAAATCCTGACTGGAAAACTACACGGCGTGTAGTCATTAATACACGGCGTGTACTTGTTTTCCATAAAAGTACATGGCATGTAATCATTAATTCACGGCATGTACTTGTTTTCCATGAAAAACTACATGGCATGTATATCTTGTTTTTCATTTCCTTCTTCCTCCATCATTAAAACGATTTAGGCTTCCTTGAATAATTATTAAACCACGTATGGGAATAATCTTTATTCTACTTGAGATACTTGGATACACTTAGTGTGTGACTCTCTAGGCCTCTTTCTCGTTGGCATTAGGCAGGATTTCCTAAATTCCAAGATTACTATCTATAAACGGGTCAAGGAACCCAAGATAAAGAATTTTTTGCCGCATTGACGCTATAACATCCTGCCTTTTTATCACATAAACTTTCATTACATTTTACAAAATCGAGGATCTTTAAGGTTTAGTGTTTTGGAAACCAGGAACTTAAAACATGAAAACATAAAGCATTCTTATTAAACACTTGAAAGGATTCTCCTCATGTTCATCCTAGGTTCATTACTGCATCTCATAACCTGGTGACATACATCAAAATATAGGGTGAGCAGAAGGCCCAGTAAGGGAAACAAGGGGAAATATTTAACATGTGAACTTGGGATACGTCAACAATGTCATCAAAAATAACTTTAAGGCATGAGAAAGAAATAGTGAGGCATATCATAATAAAAATAACATTTTTCATAACTTGAAGATATGGCTACAAAATTTAATATTGAAAATCATTTTTTTTCACCAAGGTCCATCCCCATGGTGTCATTAAAAATTACCAAGGTTATTCACCAAGGTATCAGTCTAAAAGGTCATCTCTAGAGATTAAGTCTTTACCCAATGAATTGAAGCGCTATCAGGGTACACCCTTAAATTTGCCTTTATTATCATGTGATCCACATATATCATCATCAACATTTCATAAATAACCCATATAGCATAAAATAAATGGGTTTCATTTCATAATCATAACCTTTTAAAAACTACTTTTAAGACATGATCTTTATGTCACTTTAAACCCACGGAAAAAGGAAAGCAGGTTTCATGTATGTAAATCCCAGAATTTAAAATAGAAAATTTTGATATATATGTGAATACACCTATATAATAAATATCTCTGAGTATTCACTTAATAACATAAAATAATTTTCAGAAAAAGATAGAGGCATTTTGAGATGAAAATTATGCAGCATAACAGCTATGTTACAGGGTTTTAGAAAACATTGAAAAGAGAGGGGAAATGGGTCACCCACTCATAAATGATCTATAAAAATAGTAGAGGGACAGAATATAAAAGATATGAATCATGGTAATTAAATTTGAAGGACATTCCATTTGAAATGAAAAACATGAAAGGAAGACAAAATAAGATTTCTCTTATGAAAATTCTGCAGCCTAACGGCGTCACATAAACTTCAACCAAAAATGAATTGATGAGATAAAATAGGGTCTCTCATCATATGAACATAAAAGATCAGTATTATAGATATAAATATCACACCCCAACATAATAAAAAATAACTTGCAAGACTTGACATGGAATTAGAACTTTTAAAAAGGAGAAAGGTGAAAGAACCACTTAAAAATTCGGCAGCCTAATGGCACCACTTAAAACTTCAAAATACTGAATTGAAGAGATAAAATGGGGGCTCTCATCATATGATCATAAAAGATAAGTATTATAGATATAGATATCATACCCCAAAATAATAAAAAGGAACTTGAAGGACTTGACATGAAAGTAGAACTTGAAAACGAGAAAGGTGAAAGAACCACTTAAAAATTCGGCAGCCTAACGGCGCCACTTAAAACTTCAAAATACTAAATTGAAGAGATCAAATGGGGTATCTCATAATATGATCATAAAAGATCAGTATTATAGATATATATATATCATACCCCAACATAATTAAAAGTAACTTTAAATACTTGACATGAAAGTAGAACTTGGAAAAATTAGAAAGGTGAATGAATCCCTTAAAAATTCGGCAGCCTAACGGCACCACTTAAACTTCAAAAAAAATGAATTGACGAGATAAAAAATGGTATCTCATAATATGAACATAAATGATCAGTATTATAGATATAGAGATCATACCCCAACATAAAGTAACTTGAAATACTTGACAAGAAAATAGAACTTGAAAATGAGAAGGGTGAAAGAATCCCTTAAAAATTCGGCAGCCTAACGGCGCCACTTAAACATTCTTAAAATGAAATGATGAGAGTAATAGGGGGTCTCTCATCATATGAAAATAAATATGACAGTATAATGAATATAAAATAACCTCCTACAACATAAGAACATGGATTATAAATGAAATGACATAAAAGAGATCACTTGAAAAGAAAGAGAGGGGTCGGGTCCCTTACCTTAAAACGTAACTCTTAAAACTCAAAGGTTGGGACCTTGAGGGCATGGGAGCACCTTGGGAGGACTCCTTTGGAGGTAATGAGACCAGATATTCGTTGGGGGAGAGTGGGGAGTCGAAAAGGAGGAGAGTATGGCTTGTTATTTATAGGGAAAGTGAGGGGACAAGGCATTAATGGCCAAGGGACACCTCACAAGTGGTTTTCTCAAAAGCATGGGCTCTCCCTTGGTATTTCCCATAGAGTTAGTCCAAATGGGGCCCCCCATACAATAATTCATCACCTTTAGTCAGCCAACCCATAAAATATCTCATGACATTATCATGACACAGTTATGATGTCATTAAATATACTGAAACCCTAAAACTGTATTTTTACTATTTACTGAAAATTCAACTTTCTCAGAAAAATCCCAAAATTTCACCTTAACCAAATATCAATGCTCTGATTTCAAAAATGAACTCCATTTTATAAAAATAATTTTCTAAATATTTTTAATTTATTTTTTAAATAAATACACTATTCACTGAAAATTCAATTTTTTCAGAAAAATCCCCAAAATTTACCTTAACATAATATCGATGCTCTGAGTTCAAAACGGAAATCCATTTTATAAAAATAATTTTCTAAATATTTTTAATTAAATTTTTAATTAAAAAACACTATTCACCTGAAAAAACTAATACTTGAATAATAATTTATGAAACCGTTATTCAACCATTTTATTGAATCACATTACTTAATCAAGGTGCCTAGATTATATTAATACTTTCTTTAAGTGAGATTACTAATCCATTTGGTCACATTACTAATCCTAAGCATAAAATCACTATTCATAATTTACTATTCATCAAAAATTAAGTTGATCTTATTAGACTCTAAATTTCGTACTGAACATAATTGTAGAAGACCATTTTTTGAAAATAATTACACATTTTTAATTATTTAAGGTTTACATAAACATTTTTTAAAATATCCTTTCTCTAAAATTCACCAAAAATATGCATACTATATTTATCCGGACATTTGAAAAGTCATAAAAATCATCATAAGAAGAAATACCAATTTTTACTTAAAACAAAGGATTGAACAAGGCAGTTACGGTCTCCTTACATAGCCCCTTATCACACCAGCATAGGACCTAAGTGTAAGGTGTGCTAAGGTGAGAGAATCTGAGGGAGGCTCGGCCAACATCGCACGAGTAGTAATTTCTATCAGTTTGAACTTCTCGCGAAGGCGATTCCGTTCTAGCTTCACACGATGAAGTTCGGCTTGGGTTTGGTCCAGAGAAAATCCCAGTGGTGCTACCTCCTTCCCAAGTTCTGTTAGAAGGGCTTCAATTGGTCCAAGACTACTGGGTGAGGCCATAGAATCTTCTTTCTATAATAATTAACCAAGATTACTTGTATTTAGAGACAATAATCAAAACGTTTAGTTTCCAGTGATCATATTGACCAATGGTCATACAACAATCAAAACCCAACGGTCTCATTTTAATTATACTCATGTTATCAAATGAAACATTTTTGTTGAGTATAAAAATAAAATAAAATAATACATAAAATTAGGAAACAAGATTTATTCAAAATTTCGGGTCGTTACAATCTTCCCCCCTTAAGAAATTGCGTCCTCGCAATTTTTAAAATTGGGTTTTGAAATTTCATTGAAAGTCCCACATCATAAAAGGAGTCAGTAAAACTATTAATTTAAAAGAAAGAAAGGGAAGTACAAAGGTCACCCAAGTTAACCCACACTAGGATTCCATGTAGGAAAACATAGACATGGAGGAGAAAACAAAGGGTCAAGTTTTGAGGGAGAGTGATAGAAAACATGATTAGGAGAAAGTTAACCATAATAAAATCCCAAACTTATGATGTGTGTAAATGGTCTTTGATTACCTAGTAGGAAACATAAACCAACAACGTTTTTGTTTTATGTTCCTTTTCATAATTTTGAGGAATTCATTTACTACATAGAACAAAAACATATGAAATATACCTACCTTCATGTAGAGTTTCATCCTTTAATAAGTTTCTACCAAAACAAATATTTTCTCCAAACGATGAGAATTAAAAAACACTTGGTCTCATAAAAAGCACAAGAATCATCTTCTAGAGAATCACATAATCCACAAAATATTAACTATCTATTTCTTCTATCTTTAAACATTATCCCAAAAACAGAAAGGGTAAGGTAAATCAACTCTTCAAAAAGAAATAATCCCATATGAAGGGAAACTTATTTAAATCTTCGAAATTCCATGGTAGTACCCAAAGTCCATCATAGACCATTCCATAAATAACGGTCCTTAAAATTCCTCAAAATAAACCAAACTAAGATTGAAACCCAAATACAAGAAGGATTTGATAACATAGTCTTCCAAAATAAACTTCATTGTTTATCTCCAAAAAACATCAACCACTCCTAACATCTTATAACAAAAGTAGCTAACCTAAACATATTTTACCCAAGATAGGTTAATCATTTCCATAAGTAACCTAAATTACTATAAGTCCACCTTAAATTCATCGATTCTTCAAAATATAAGTCAACCTTACTCCTCAATGAAAATACCGTAGTAATCTATTTACCTCAATCATATAGGGACACTAAAATAGTGAATGTCTTCCAAAATAATAATCATCTTTTAATCCCCTAATAATCTCTGTCATATTTATATTTCAATCATCACATTTCCTATCACATTGGTTATTGGGACATGTTCTTCCATTTCCCACCATTAACTAAGAAGATAAAGTATAATTAGGGGCTTAAATACTTAGACAATAATCATGAAAAGGAACTTAAAGCATATAAGGATAAATTGTAGAAGAAAAGTATACCCTAACTTTTTATCCCCTAGGTTCCCATCTAGGTTATCCGTGATCATATATTCTTATGTGAATCTTTATTTTATTTTATCTTTGTTCCTTTAACAATTGTTCATACTAAGCTTATGAATTTACCAAAGCATATCCCCTGGGAGTGTCATAACCAAGAGTGCAGCAAGGCCCATTGTCGTGTACCAGTTCCCGTTTGAGTCTAGCTCAAAGTGGTGTTTTCGGGTTTTACCCCTATGTACATCTGTGCCAGATCCACCTCTACCTGCTTGTATCCAGACAGGGATGTATTTGCTTGGCAACCCCTTACTCAATACCCACCAAAATACCAGGAAGATTTCCTATATTTAAACTTTTCTATAGGGTTCTTCCTAGATTTTTCATATCCTAATTTCCACAAATAACTAAACAATCCTTTGATACCAACTATAACATCCCTCTTTTTTATCACATAAACTTTTATTACATTTTACAAAACTGAGGATCTTTAAGGTTTAGTGTCTTGGAAACCAGGAACTTAAAACATGAAAACATAAAACATTCTTCTTAAACACTTGAAAGGATTCTCCTCATGTTCATCCTAGGTTCATTACTGAATCTCATAACCTGGGTGCATACATCAAAAGAAAGGGTGACCAGAAGGCCCAGTAAGGGAAACAAGGGGAAATATTTAACATGTGAACTTGGGATACATCAACAATGTCATGAAAAAGAACTTTAAGGCATGATAAAGAAATCATGAGGCATATCATAATAAAAATAACATTTTTCATAACTTGAAGATGTGGCTACAAAATTTAATATTGACAATCATTTCGTTTCACCAAGGTCCACCCCGAAGGTGTCATTAAAAATTACCAAGGTTATTCACCAAGGTATCAGTCTAAAAGGTCATCTCTAGAGATTAAGTCTTTACCCAATGCATTGAAGTGATATCAGGGCACACCCTTAAATTTGCCCTTATTATCATGTGATCCACATATATCATCTTCAACATTTCATAAATAACCCATATATCGTAAAATAAATGGGTTTCATTTCATAATCATAACCTTTTAAAAACTACTTTTAAGACATGATCTTTATGTCACTTTAAACCCACGGAAAAAGGAAAGCGGGTTTCATGTATGTAAATCCCAGAATTTAAAATAGAACATTTTGATATATATTTGAATACACATATAGAATAAATAGCTTTGAGTATTAACTTAATAACAAAAAATAATTTTGAGAAAGAGAGAGAGGCATTTTGAGATGAAAATTCTGCAGCATGACGGCTATGTTACAGGGTTTTAGAAAACATTGAAAAGAGAGGGGACATGGGTCACCCACTCATAAATGATCTATAAAAATAGTAGAGGGACATAATATAAAGTATATGAATCATGGTAATTAAATTTTAAGGACATTCCATTTGAAATGAAAAACATGAAAGGAAGAAAAAATAAGATTTCTCTTATGAAAATTCTATAGCCTAACGGTGTCACATAAACTTCAACCAAAAATGAATTGATGAGATCAAATAGGGTCTCTCGTCATATGAACATAAAAGATCAGTATGATAGATATAAATATCATACCCAAACATAATAAAAAATAACTTTCAAGACTTGACATGGAATTAGAACTTTGAAAAAGGAGAAATGTGAAAGAAACACTTAAAAATTTGGTAGCCTAACGGCGCCACTTAAAACTTCAAAATACTGAATTGAAGAGATCAAATTGGTTATATCATCATATGATCATAAAAGATCAGTATTATAGGTATAGATATCATTCCCCAAAATAATAAAAAGTAACCTGAAAGACTTGATATGAAATTAGAACTTGAAAACAAGAAAGGTGAAAGAACCACTTAAAAATTCGGCAGCCTAACGGCGCCACTTAAAACATCAAAATACTGAATTGAAGAGATCAAATGAGGTATCTCATAATATGATCATAAAATATCAGTATGATAGATATAGATATCATACCCCAACATAATAAAAAGGAACTTTAAAGGATTGAAATGAAAGTAGAACTTTGAAAAATGAGAAAGGTGAACGAATCCCTTTAAAATTCGGCAGCCTAACGGCGCCACTTAAACTTCAACAAAAAATGAATTGACAAGATAAAAAATGTTCTCTAATCATATGAAAATGAATGATCAGTATGATAGATATAGAGATAATACCCCAACATAAAGTAACTTGAATGACTTGACAAGAAAATAGAACTTGAAAATGAGAAGGGTGAAAGAATCCCTTAAAAATTTGGCAGCCTAACGGCGCCACTTAAACATTCTTAAAACGAAATGATGAGAGTAAGAGGGGGTATCTCATCATATGAAAATAAAAAGGACATTATAATTAATATAAAAGAACCTCCTACAACATAATAACATGGAGCATAAATGAAATGACATAAAATAGATCACTTGAAAAGAAAGAGAGGGGTCGGATCCCTTACCTTAAAACGTAACTCTTAAAACTCAAATGTTGGAACCTTGAGGGCTTGGGGGAACCTTGGGAGGACTCCTTGGGAGGTAATGAGACCAGAAATTCATTGGGGGAGAGTGGGGAGTCGAAAAGGATGAGAGGATGGCTTGGTATTTATAGGAAAAGTAAGGGGACAAGGCATTAATCGCCAAGGGACACCTCACAAGTGGTTTTCTCAAAAGGATGGGCTCTCCCATGGTATTTCCCATTGAGTTAGGTCACATGGGTCCCCCCATACAATAATTCATCACCTTTGGTCGGCAAAACCATAAAATATCTCATGAAATTATCATGACACAGTTATGATGTCATTAAACATACCGAAACCCTAAAAGTGTATTTTTACTATTCACTGAAAATTCAACTTTCTCAGAAAAATCCCAAAATTTCACCTTAACCAAATATCAATGCTCTGATTTCAAAAATGAACTCCATTTTATAAAAATAATTTTCTAAATATTTTTAATTTATTTTTTAAATAAATACACTATTCACTGAAAATTCATTTTTTTCAGAAAAATCCCCAAAATGTTCCTTAACATAATATCGATGCTCTGAGTTCAAAAATGAAATCCATTTTATAAAAATATTTTTCTAAATATTTTTAATTGTATTTTTAATTAAAAAAAATATTGACCCGAAAAAACTAATACTTGAATAATAATTTATGAAACCTTTATTTAACCATTTTATTGAATCACATTACTTAATCAAGGTGCCTAGATTATATTAATACTTTCTTTAAGTGAGATTACTAATCCATTTGGTCACATTACTAATCCTAAGCATAAAATCACTATTCATAATTTACTATTCATCAAAAATTATGTTGATCTTATTAGACTCTAAATTTTGTACTGAATATAATTGTAGAAGACCCTTTTTTGAAAATCATTACACATTTGTAATTATATAAGGTTTACATAAACATTTTTTAAAATATCCTTTCTCTAAAATTCACCAAAAATATGCATACTATATTTATCCGGACATTTGAAAAGTCATAAACATCATCATAAGAAGAAATCCCAATTTTTATTTAAAACAAAGGATTACACAAGGCAGTTATGGTCTCCTTACATAGCCCCTTATCACACCAGCATAGGACCTAAGTGTAAGGTGTTCTAAGGTGAGCGAATCCGAGGGAGGCTTGGCCAACATCGCACGAGTAGTAATTTCTATCAGTTTGAACTTCTCGCGAAGGTGATTCCATTCTAGCTTCACACAATGAAGTTCATCTTGGGTTTGGTCCAGAGAAAAGCCCAGTGGTGCTAACTCCTTCCCATGTTCTGTTAGATGGGCTTTGATTGGTCCAAGACTACTGGGTGAGGCCATCGAATCTTCTTTCTATAATAATTAACCAAGATTACTTGTATTTAGAGACAATAATCAAAACGTTTAGTTTCCAGCGGTCATATTGACCAATGGTCATATAACAGTCAAAACCCAACGGTCTCATTTTAATTATACTCATGTTATCAAATGAAACATTTTTGTTGAGTATAAAAATAAAATAAAATAACACATAAAATTAGGAAACAAGATTAATTCAAAATTTCGGGTCGTTACAAACACGTCACCTCATACGAACACTTACTGTGTAATTTAATCCCTTTGTATCAATATCTCATCAAGAAGGTTTCATGGAAGTATCATAAACCTATATGCTTGATCCATCGTTCTTTGACTACCTGAAATAAACTCTTCATTTCACCATGGCCATGGAATTTCATGCAATAGTTATATTTCAATCAAAGGGCCGAGATATCAACTTCCATAAATGGAAGGGACAAATCCTTCCTCGAATTTTCCATTAACAACATGTCATTCGTGACGCACCCAACATACCCTACTTCCCGCCAACTGTCTACATGACGGTTTTCGTCAGCAAATCTAAGTGTGTGAGTCATGACATGAGTTAATGATAATCTTCTAGTCTAAGGACCATTACACACGCTCACAGATAGTAATATCTGATGACACCAAGACATGCGGAATTACTACTGGAGGGTTTGTTCTCATAATCTCTCATCTTGTAGATTACCAAGGGCGAACTCCATGAGAGAGAGTCTCATCTTCTTACGAGTACTCACACATAATGATCTCTATACTATGTGTTTAATCATATTATGTCATCCAATCGTAGAACTTGATTTAAGAATATTGTTATATCATTTCAAGGTTCTCATCAGAGCAGGGATCATCCATGACCTTATTAATGTAAAAAATATTCCAGGACATTATTATATTATAGTCACGCAGAATAATGAACAATATATAATTCATATAATCAAAGTAAAAAATAGTTGGTTCTCAGGACACCAACCTTTACAAAAACTATATATAAGAAATAAAATAGAACTTGGTTTCAAGTTTAAAAAACTCATTGTGAAATATAAAGTAGTCATCGAGGTGTTGGAATAATAAATTTCATTCCTATATCACTATCCTTTGATACAAAAAAAATAATTTAGATCCTTGTAATTATTTTATGGGTTCATAAGGTAATTATTTCATCATCCCTCTATTTTATGTGGATTACATGTTGTTTTCATTACCCTAAATTGATCATATCTAATATATAAAGACACTGTTGGATGGGTAGTTTGATATAAAGGACTTGGGACCATCAAACAAGATTCATGGGATATAGATTTTCTGAGATATAAATAATGGAAATATTTGTCTATCACAGACTAATTACTTATGGAAAGTCTTGAAACACTTTCAAAATTCATGACTGTAAGCCAATATCTATCCCTTTTACCATTAATTTTATGTTATCCTCTATGATGATACCTAGCAGTGAAGTAAAAAGGGATGGATATGTATCGAGTGCATAAACAGTGGGTATTCGTATGTTCACTATGGTTTGTACTAGACCATACATTGCACATATAGTGGGAGAATTTATTTACTACATGAAAAACTTGGATTGGAGAATTAGAGCATAATGAATAGGATCTTGAGATACACCAAGGAGACCTCAGATACTGCATTATTTTATGGACAATCAAATTTCATTATCAGGGGCTATGTTGATTTAGATTTTTCATGTGATTTTTATCAGAGAAAATCCACTATTGTTTATGTGTTTACTCTTTTAGTAGGTGTTGTGAGATGGGTTTTAAGTTACAGACTATTTTAGATTTTTCCCTATCAGAGAAAGAGTACATGGAAGATATATAGGCTTGAAAAGAGGCTATTTATATTAAAAGATTATTGGAGGAGATCTGTCAGAGATAGGGTTTGATTCCATTTTTTCGTAACTATATTATCACCTTGCACATTTAAAGGAATCCGTCTTTTCATTCTAGAACAAATTACATTGGGGTACAATATCACTTTGTCCAAGAAGTTGTGAAGGATGAATGTTTGGACAAGCATATAATTTACACTAAATAAAATCTAGAATATTTCCTAATGAAGGTGATTGAATCAGATATGTTCATACGGTGAAGATCCTAAAGTGGACTTGTAGATACATGATCAACATAGTTTGGTAGTTATAAAGGATGTGTGGAGACGTGATTCATTCCCAGTAAAATCACCAAGTGGGAGATATGTTGGTGGCATTTATTATTCTGGACATCCACCGCCCCCAAATTTTAAAGGGGTAGGAAGTGGTAGGAATGGTTGTTGGAAAACCGATAATAAATCACCAGTAGAAGAGGCAAAAATGGAGATGTATTGTACCTATAAAAGATAATGTTATTTAATGGGTTTTTCATCACCTCCATCAATCAACATAAGCACATATCCTCCCATCATTATTTTGATTTGTATTTTGTGAGGTGTATTTTCCATATATTCAAGAGAGATTTTTAGGAGATTTTTCTCCATTTAATAGTGAGGAAGAGTATACACAATTTTATCTATAAATATCCTTCTATTTAATTGTGGTTTTTTACCCCTTTTATTTTTTGGGATTTTTCCACATTATATTCAGTGTCATTTATTTATGAATTTTTCACTTTATTTTATCTCTCTATTATCATTGCACCAGTAGGACTGTCATTTTTGGTCCCAACACAAACATGATATTTAAATCCTTTAAATTAATCAATGAATTAATTTCTTTCTTTACACTATGAACAATTAATGAAAAATCCCTGACAATGTATAGTTTTCTATAAGAATTTTCAGGTTGTGGTCCATGTCCTTTGTAGCATGAAAGGGTGATTATATTTCTCAACAGAATCAAGGAATCTTACCATGAAGTGTCACAGTGTGATCCACATCACAAGTTCCATGAATAGTTGGGTTTCATCTTAAGAAGAATGGATCAATTTTCCCCCCATAAGTGTTGGGGCATGAATCAAACCTAATGCACTGTGACCTAAATTAGATTTTTTGTTCTTACTCTGGCCCAAGGATGATTCTCACAGGGATCCAAAAATGGATTCCAAAATGGTTGGTCATAATATGCACTCTATAAAACATCTATCATGTTCTTATAGAGTGAAAAAAAACTAACAAGAAAACATACATGGGTTTCCTCCCAGTTAGTGATTAATTTAACATCAAGAGCTAGAATTTTATTTAGATTAGTCACCCAAACTTCAGTGTCAAAAAACATCCTTCCTAGAAGGTTTCCATATATAATTTAATCTTTTGACTATTTACTTTTAATAGAGCTTTTTTATCTCTTTTAATTTCAACCAATATATGTGTCAATACTTTTATAACCCTGAATTCTACTAACCACCATGACATTAATTTACCTGAAGACAATTTCATATAATAGTTAAATAGGGGTACCTTATCCAAAGGTGTTGATTCCCATTAGTATATGAATCAGTCATGAAATGGGTTAGTCTTTACCTTTTAGATCAATGAATTCACATAGGCATATCTTCTTAGATCCTCTAATTCATCAAGTTGCAGTAATATATTCTCTTATGAATTACATCTAGATTCATCCTCTTCACAACACAATATTATCAGTGTTCATGTTCCACTAGTGTATAAATTTTTTTCCATAAACATGGATGAATGGGGTCATACCAATGGGTGATTCAAATTCAATTCGGTATGCCCAGAGTGAATCATCAAGATTATTTATCCAATCTTTTCAACTTGAGTTCACAATCTTCTCTAAAATATTCTTGGTCTCTTGATAGGAAATTTTTATTGCGAACTAGTTTCTATTTGATAAGGTGTGTTTGTATTCTATTATACTCTACATTTTTCAAAAAGATAACTCATCATGATTTTATTGAAATGTGTTCCCGTATCAAAAATGAGTAATCAGACAATTACAAACCGAGTGAAAATATTCTTCTTCATTAATTGTATTAAAAACATTATTGTATTTTCAGTTGTAGCTTCTTCCTCCACCCACCTTAACACATAATACACACACACTATAATTTATGTGTTTCAAAATAAATTTAAGGGGACCATGTAATCAATTCCCCACACATCGAACACCTTAACTTCAAGAATTGGGTTTTCTAGAATCTCATTCATTTTTCCAATATTTCAAACTATTTCATAATGAACACAACATTGGAAAAAAAACCATTTCATCTCAATAGGATATGGTCCAAAATAATGTTCTATGATGTATCTTGTCCATAGTATAATCAATCCCATGGTGTCCTTCGGTGGGTGATGAATGAATAATTTTCTATAAACTTAGTCCTTATTTTTTTGGTACACACTATCAAATCAAACTATCACCACATTATTTGAAGAGAATAGGTTCATCCCAAAAATAGTGTGATGCATTCTCTAATAAAAACCTATTTTTTTAATAGAAAATAGTAGGTTATAATATCTTGATGGCCAAATAGTTTTCTATATCATTGAACTACGGCCCATCTCACAAATCCACATAGAAAAGTGTCTCATCTAGGAACTCATCTAGAATATCTAGATCATCATATTCCACATAATTTTTAAGTTTTATCATTGAAAAATGATTAAAAGAAACATTCAACGATCCCTTATTATATTTTATGATGATATCAAACTCTTACAGTAATAGGATCTACCAAATCATACTTGACTTTCCATCCTTCTTTTTCAACAGATACCTCAATGGTGTAGGGTCAGTATAAAAATTAACATTAAAGAGTACAAGATATAACCTAGATTTTCTAAATACAAAAAATAGACATAAATTCATTATTTGTAGTTGTGTAATGATCTGATTATCATCAAAAGTGTAGATTTTAGAATAGGCATATCAAAAGATATGATCAACCCACTTTCCTAAAACAACACCCATGAAAAAATATCTTTCATCTTAAATAATCATGAAATACTTCTCCCTATCCAAAGCTTCTATGATGAGGGAACCCAATAAATTTTATTTTAACAAATAAAATAATTTTTGACAAGATTCATAAAAATCAAAAGGAACATCCTTAGAAAAAACATGTGTAAGTGATGAGGCCTTTAATCCACCTTATTTTCCACATCTTTTTATTAGTTTTTTAATAATTTAATTGATTATTTTTTTTTAATTAATTGAACATTAAAAATTTTATAGTTTAATCATTAATTAATCATTTTTTATAATTAATTTTTTATTTTTAGATTTTAAAGTTATTATTTTTGAATTAATTAATTTTCACTACATTTATTCTCTAATTACTTTTTAAATTTTAATTCTACTTGTTCTTTTAATTTTATTTCAAGATTGTTTTTAATAATTAAACTATTATTAAATTTATTATTTTAATTAACTAATGCATTGGTTTAATTTTTAATCTTTAATTTTTGTATTTTTAAATTAATTTGACTTTAATGATTAATTTAAGTATTTAATTTGATTTCAAATATTAATTTAAATCTCTTAAATTTAATGTTTTAATTCAATTTATAATTCTTTTACCAAATGTTTATTTTTCTTTGCTTAATAATTTTAGTGATTTTATAATTTAAGTTTAGTTTTTAATTTTCATTATTCTCTTTTAAATTTATTACTTAACAATTGATTTATGTTTTTATTAATTCAAATTTTGATTTCAGTTTATTTATTTTATTAATTGAATCAGTTTTTAATTTTTAATTTATTTAATCCTTAATAGTTATAGTTTTATTTTTTATTAATTGTTCTTTTTTTTATGTTTGGAGAAAAAAAATTAACACCCCGTATGTGAATTTACACAATGGTGATTCCCATGACTCACCACCATCCTATCGACACACCACCAGCTTTTCTTTCCCTCTCATTTCCACCACCACTCTAAAAATGTCTCACTGTTCCTTTCATTTTACACACCGCCAGTAGTGGAACGTGGAAAAGTGATTGCCATCCAAACCTCTCACTGCCAACAATTCCCTCATGACACACCACCAACTATAACAGTGCCTCCACTACCATGACTTGATTCAATTTCTCAGCGTTCTTCAATGGTGACACCACCACAGACTTATTCTACGAAACACTCCATCCCTCGACTCACCGCTGACCAAGCCACTCACCACCATAACCCTCTTCTCTTCTCACCATGACAAACCAAACGAGATGTTGCACAGTTAGATTCAAAAAAAACCAAATCAGTTTCTACCACATATCTGAAAATCCAACCCCTACCTCCGCTAGATCTGAAGCTGCATACTACCTAAAAATTGAAACTCGTTTCCAGATATGAAGAACAAGATGCCTTCACATGATACCCTGGCCAAATAAAACCAAATCAAGACACCTTCTACAGATGAAGCCACCGAGAGTTAAACCATGTTCCATAGAAGAAGACCACACTAGTGGAGCACTGATTCCACTCACACCTGAAGAACCAGATGCCTTCACAGATCCGCCACTATTTTCCAAGATTCATCATCACCCCCATTGAGAAAATATGAAAAAATGAATGCCTATACTTACCCTCAATCACCGATTGAACCAACGTTATGATGGAGGATCGATGCAGGGGTAACACAAATCACATGCACATGAAGATCACTGGAGGTGATCGCAACAATTGAAATGGAGTAGCAACAACATGGTTTTTATTTCTTCTCTCTTCTAATTCATCTATTATTAAAACACACACGGTACTCCCTTTTTATAGGGTTACAATTACACAACTAAAATAAAACAAAGGATAAAACAAGTTCACAGATGGTTGCGGTAGGTGTTGCCCAATCCTTCGGATCCACACACGTCAAGCCATCTTTGTGGAACTCTTCAAGCCTCCATCCCAGCATTGGATGGTAGGTGTCATCCGAGGAATACGATTTTAATACTCCCAACATCTCCCCTTAAACTCATATTCCTCGCAACCCATGATTTTTCACTATGTCCAGGTGGGTAACCAACCGGTATAATGGCTTCATCATAGTCATTAGATGTAGTAAAATCAATAGCACGTGTGGCAGCAAATAAGAATATCACTGGAGGTGATCGCAGGATCAAAATCTCATCACCAAGAAGGAAACTGGATTTTGTTGCTTCGATTTGGAATTCATCCACCTTGTACTTTTCTTCCTGGATCAGATTCTTGTCCATGGAATCATTTGCCTTAGGTTCAAATTCTTCAAAATGTCCCCCCTTTCTATGGGACCTCACCAGGACTCGGACACATTGGAAGGTGATGTCACATTTCTTCACCATAGGAACCAAAACGGGGATTCTATGCATTAAGAAACCTAAATCAGATAACAACTCCAGTTATTCGGTGTCTTTTGGGAAGGTGTTTGCATTGGTAGACGGTTCGACAGATACAACATCGACCAAGGTCACGACTTTTGAAAAGTCATCTTCATTGGACATCAATTCCAACTCTTCGATGGCTTTAATTGCAAACGATTGATTCAGCTTCAAGTTACTAGATGAAGGCAGAGGGCGTCTGTCATCATCGTCAAAATCCAAAAATAAGTCGAAGTAATCGATGAAATTGAAGTCACTATCCATAAGAATTATTTTTTCAGATAATAATTTTTTTTTTGAATTTCAAACTTCCACTTTTTTTTAGAATTGATGACAACAATTTTTTTAACAAGAGAGATTGGTGTAGTGGCCAAAATATAAGGGCTGCAGAATTTTTTTTTTGTAGAATACAAAATGGTATTGTTTTTTTTTTGTGTGGCACAATTAAATATGTATAGCTGAGAGAATAATGGTATGAGTTTTTTTTCTATATGAAGAAATGGATGTTGAAGTGTAAGGTGTAGGACCCTTACAAAAAAAACCAAAAGTATATTTTTTTTTTGAGAAGGGGATAGGCGTGGAATAGATGGAGGCAAGACTTTGGGAGAAAGAAAAGGTCATTCCTTCTTTTGAAAAATGGAAGACAGGAGGTGGAATAAAAAAGATTGCTTTTAACAATTTAGAAAAGGTAAAAATGAAAACCCAAATTGATATGTAAATCTAGCACAAGGTTTAGAATAGTCCTTCACTATTCATCGTCTTCTCCAGGTGCTGCAAATCATGGAAACCAGATCTCACATAACCCTCTCACAGTTGGAACATATGGATCGGGAGAACAACCCACAGATCGATGTCTGCTCAGCTCACCTTCGATTCTCTGATACTTCGGGAGCACAAACCACTGATCTATGTCCGTTCAAGTCACCTCTGACGCTCAGATACCACTGAAGGTGGTTTTTGGAGCGGAAACTTCAACCTCCTTTGATACCATTGATGGAGGATCGATGTAAGGGTAACACAAACCACGTGCACATGCAGATCACTATAGGTGATCGCAACAATTGAAATGGAGAAACAGCAATACGGTTTTTATTTCTTCTCTCTTTTAATTCATCTATTATTATAACACACACGGTACTCCCTTTTTATAGGGTTACAATCACATAACTAAAATCTAATAGAGGATAAAACAAGTCCGCATATGGTTGCGGTAAGTTCCGCCCAATTCTCCAGATCCACACACGTCAAGCCGTCCTCATGGAACTCTTCAAGCCTCCATCCCAGCAGTGGATGGTAGGTGTCATCCGAGGAATAAGAGTTTAATACTTCCAACACGTCAATGTCGCTAGAGATACCACCGCCACTGCCATTCTTGGAGGAAGATGATATGCTGCCACCATTTGGGAGGAAGATGAGTTTCCGTCCTCGGAAAAAAAAAGACCCCCTCCCCCCCCCGATAAATGGAGAAACAAAAAATAAATTAAAAAAATAAAAAAAACTTAAATAATAATAATAATATATAATATAATATAATATAATATAAACAAAAAAAATTAATGAAATAATAAATAAAATTATAATTATATTATAAGTAATAATTAATTAAATTAATAAATGAAAAAAAATAATTCAAATAATAATTTAGTCAAATAAATTAATATAAATTAATAAAATTAATAATTTATAATAATATAATAATAATATTTATAAATAAACATAATAAATATATTAATAATAACTTTAATAACATTATTAATTAAAATAAATAATTATAAATGTATTGAACTTAATTAAATAATAATCTTTAATAATCTTTAAAAAATAATTAAATTGATTTTCTTATATAAAGATATTAAAATATTGATTAATAATTTTAAATAAAATAATTTAATTAATAATAATAATTAATAAAAGTTAAATCTTTTAATTAACACTATTAGTTTGTGTTGTGCAGAAGCCACTAAAATCACATCTAGGTTTGAGATTTCCAATTATCATAAATCAGTTATGAGGGATTTGATAAAATCATAAAGACTAGAGGAGACTACAAGAAGTGTTTGAAGACTAAGGGGAAATCAACTAAATCGTTGCATGTAGTGGGTGACCAACTGGAGATGATAGAAGATGTTAAAAATTTAAAGGCTGACAGTATATTGAGACATCTCATTCATTCTATCATTCATTCGACACACTCTAGATTGTTGGGACTGAGACAGAGGCTGGAGATTCTTAGATACCGGAAGAGCAGGAGACATTCTCAAAGACCATTGGAGGAGCCTAATAACACGAATTTGGATCAAAAGACAACCCTTCTCTCTTTTTCCTCATTTATTTTTTTTTGTAAATGAATTGTTTTGTTCTTGAATCTTCTATGAACCAAGGATAATAATTTTTATCTTGGAGAATTTTTAAATCTCCTGGTCATTTATTTTACTTCTTCATAATTAATTCTTTTTTAAGATATAGTTTTGATCGGCGAGATCAATTCTATTTCTTATAATTGAATTGGGTATTTCAAACTTTGATTTCAAAACCTAAAAAGCCTTTAGAAAAATTGTTCCTAATTTCTTTTTCATCAAATTCATATATTTTTTATAATTATTTAAGTGGAGAACTTCAAGATTGATTAATTTGTGTGTTTAATCTTCTGGTGAGGGAGATTAATCAATCCTTTTCTTTGAAATTCAAATTCAATTTTATTTTGAGAAGAAGATATTCATTCAACTAGTAAGGTTAATTTTTTCCTTGTCTCCTGTCTTACTTTCCATGGAATCATTAAAACCAGTGAAATAATCTATTTTAAAATCCTCAACATCATTATCATAAATCATTAACACATCGCACACCCCTATAAAAAATCATAACCTCTCAATTTCAAACATAAATGAATTTATTGTGGTTTTCATTAGTTTAGAGATTAAATAAATCCCTAGGACACTCACCCTTCTTCCCTTGGGTTTAAACCTTTACTTTTATGCAAGTGTAGATTTATAAATGATATTTTTAAGGTCATGACAACCTCTTATACTTTGAAAATTTTGCGTCGTTGCTGGGGAAGGCTTTGTTTGACCATTTTTTCTTAATAAATATAGTTTTAAAAAATTTCTTTTTAAAAAAAATCAATGAAATTGCTGCTTGAAATAAATTTAAATATTTGATTCCTTTTTTGTTTTTTTGAGATTTAATGTCATTATTTTTACTCTCTAAAATTATTTCAAATTTGATTGTTATTGGGTGATCTTACTACTATGTATTTTTTCTCTTTGTGAAAATTTAATTTTTTTGTTTTTGATTTCTATTTTCAGAAAATGGAATATCAAGGGGAATGGAATCAAGATAGTGAAATTTATTTTTTTTTGGTGGATATTATGGGAACACTCCTTGTTTTTGTGTCCATAATATGCCCCAACATCATAAAAAATATGAAGAAAAAATTAACTATCATTAACCTAAAACCAAATATTTTTTAAAAGTGGTACAAATGATGTCAAAAATTCAATCAAAGATTTGATGAATTTGATAAAAAAACACAATGATAGAATGAAAAAGTCACAAATTATATTATGATAATCACTTGAAAATATTAAACATCGGAAAAAATTTGAATTTATCTATAGATAAAATGATTTTGGAAAATTGAAAAATGAGATTGAGGAGCTTAAGGATAAAACTGAGCAACAAACTTTTTATTTTGAAGAATTTGAAACAGGTGAAGAATAAACTATTGAAATATCCAACTAACTAGATGAAGAAAAAAATTCTGATGAATATTTTAAGAACATGAAGGGGGTTGAGTTAGAAAATTTTGAGAAATAACTAAAAGATATTGAAGAGTATTTACCCATTTTGTACATGGTTCCAACCTTTCATAAAGCTAACTGTTATAGGAGTTTTTGAAAGAGTGATTGCTTGGGTTGATGATAATTTATAAAACAAGAACTTGAATGTTAAAAATTCTTCATACTGTCTTCTAGAAATTTTTAATATTTAACCTAAACTTGAAATTGGGTATATATTAGGATAGAACAACAAACATGAATTCACTGACTGGGATAATTTTGAAAATATTAAAAAATGGGATCTCCCATATTTTCAAAGTGTAAACCCAAAAATCTTTTAAATGAATTATGATAAATAGGATGAGGGAATGTTATTTGAGAAATATTAACTAATGATATTTTACTTCCCTATTCTAGTATTAATCATTTTTATGAATATTGGCTTCATGAAATGGAAAATAGTGTTTTCCAATCTAGAGAAAATTGTTTAAATTTAAAATTATGGAATATGAATTTATTGAAGCCAAACTTAACAATTATTCCTCTAAAACTGAATGCCTTCACTCAACTGACACTATTTTGGAAAATGAAATTTTTAAATGTGAACTTGGAGGAAAGGTTGAACACACGCTATTTGATTTAAGAAGAATTAATTCTTTAGAATCAATTGATGTTAATTTTTTATTTTCAATTAAAGAATTTTTGGAAGAAATTTATAATATTGTAAAACCTGAATCAATGAATGATCAAATAAATTCTCTTCCCTATTATTCATATCCTTCCTCAAATGAGTTAGGTGAATAATACCATCTAGATACCGATAGTAGTTTAGAAGGGGAATTTCATTTGAGTTATAATGTTTCTAAATCTGTTCTACATACTATTACTAACCTTACTAAACTTGTCAGTCAAAACTTATCCATAAGCACCTTTTTAATTTTTTTAGGATTATTTTGAGAAAGAAATTTTTAAGGATAATTCCACACTCTTAGAATCACCTAGATCACCTTCGTCCATTCATAAAAATCTAAATTTTGTCAATTTGGAACCAAATCTAGAATTGTATAACACTACTTCCAAGATTGATTTTGATGATTATTTTTCTATTGATGAGCTTAAAAGTTACTTGGAAGAGATATAGGGGGTCAATTATTTTTTAACTAAACCTAATTGTTTTGAAACCACTAATAAGGTGGATTTGGGTGATTATTTTTTCACTTAACTAAAAGAATCCTTTGAGGAGTCCCTTAATGTTAAAGGGTGTTTTATAGAGATTTTTACAGATGATGAGAGTTCAGTTTCTATCTCCATCGGTTTATCCACCCATAAATTTCAATTATTTGTTAAAAAAACATGGGAAAAACACATGTGGTGGTTCATTGATGAGAATCTACACCAACCTAGTGACCATGGATGAATTTTAGGAGAGTTCAGCTGGGGAATTTAAAACTAGAATTTTATGGGAGGCAACCCATGATTTTATTGATTTCAATAAAACATTTATTTTGTGATATCAATAAAATTGTTCTTGTTTTTAATTTTAGAATCTAAAAAATTTTAACTGAAGACTTAAAATTTAGTGCTTCATGAGATTCAACCCATAGTCTTTCTTTTTCTTTACTTTTGTTTTTATTTTGTTAAGAATAAAGTGCCTTTGTTTCTATGTCACTGTCTTCTCTATTCCTATTGGATACATGTTTCTAGTCTTCTTTTTCATTGTTTTTTGAGAAGGATGCTACTGAGGTGCTTAACAGAGGATAAGAGTCCCATTTTATCTTCAAATCACAAGGATCTTCTGGGTGGAACCTCATTGGATAAAAATTAACTGGGGAATTTCCTTATTTTAATCTCTTCATTTTGACTCTGGTTATTATTTTAGTTTCTTTCGGTTGATGCTTATAGAAACTATTCCACATGTTGATCTATTGCTGAAAATTTTTATGCATTTCTTTTAAATTCATTATTTGTTTAGAATTGAGTGTGGGGGTAATATTGATCTATTTATCTGATTTTGTGTGTTTTTTTCTTGGGTGTTTAGCATGCATTTTTTTGCTCTATTATATATCCAATTGAAACACATTTTCAAAATTTCTTAAACCCTTTTCATTGTTTACTCATGTTTTACATGCATTTTTTTGAACCTAATTTAAAATTTCATAACAATGGATTAAATGAAAATACATGTGATTATTTTGTTAAATAATTATTTTGGAAAACATATTTTTATTAACTTCATTGTCACCCTTGAATATGTCACTTTATCACTAAATTGAAAATATGTTTTGAGCTTTATTTATAATAACATCGATTTCTAGTTTGTGACATCCTATTAGCTTGATCAGGTATGTTTTCCACCTTTTCTAAGTCCCCTTTCAGTTAAAAATCCTTTTATGTGATTTTTATAGGTTTACTGCAGACTGCATAACAGGTACACGCCATGTACTTGGAGTTGGTTTCTGTTCGTGAATGGGGATATCACATCGTGATCTAGTACATGTCATGTACATGAGGTACACTTCATGTAGGTGATAAATAGAATTCTTTTACCTGAGGTGATGGATTTTTCGTTTTACATATCCAGCATGTCCTTTACATCTTGACCAGGGGGTATATGTTGTGAGCTGGTCCACACCCAGCTTAAAGTAATGCGTTTGGAAGTTTTTCTCAGTCTATTCTTTCCATACCTCTTAGCTCTCAACCATAAACTCTCCCTAGGTGATTTTCAGAGATACTCCTTTTTCTGGATCAATTCGATCGGCTTTGTATCTTTTTTGCATCTACGGCACATCTCTATGAGTAAGTGTTCTATTAGATCTACTTCTCTTTTACTCTTGGTTCTAAGATCTATGCCCGTTATCGGTAGATATAGGTTTTTGTTTTCCAAATAAGCTGATATTTGGATTTTTTTTTTATAGGAGAAGGGATCTAATGTTGTTTCTTTGTAGAATCAACTTGGTTTTTGTGAGCATTCTTTAGCTTTTGTTTTTTTTTGTCAAAAATTTCAAGGTAAGTGGATACTATCGACACCTCTTAGTAGAACTAATTGTCATGATTTCAATTGAATGTATTGTGCTGAATTTATTGTGACTTGATTTTTGAACACTTGTTTGAAACCATCTTGAGTGACGGTTTGTGAAATCTAGAAAATAGGGTTAATATGGAAAGTGCTTTTGTTACTACTTTTTAAAATAGATATTTTAAAATGGGGATTTTTCTAGAATGTTGGAATATGAATTGGATTAGATGTTTTCAATAAAAGGAAAAGTTTTATTTAAATGAAATGTTTCATTGAAATTGGTTGTGCTTTGATTTTCAATAAAAGTATAGTTTTATTAAAGTGGTTTATTTTTTTAATGAAAATATTTTTCATACATGGTATTTTTGTGAGATCATGCTTAACAAGCCCTGAATAAGGGACGAGTACCATTGGGGTACAAGGTACGTGACCCTGTATCGGGGTGGGTGTTAGTGGGACACAAAGTTATTGGACAAGAGACTGATCATGAGTATGGAATTGTCAAACGAAGCATGCATGTGTGGGTGTGTTGTGAACTATGAAATGAGTATGCAAAAATAATATTCAGAATTTTTTTATAAGCCTTGATTAATAAATTTCTGGATTCAAACTTATTTATATTAGTTTATAAACTATTTTGGTAAATTGTTTTATATAAACTGTTTTATATAATGTGATAATCATTCTATCCTAGTGGCATGAGTAGGGAAGTCATTGGGAAAACCTATTGAGTTTTATACTGACCCCTTGTTTGGAACTTTGGTGCTTTTGCAGATGCTACCTTCCGATACTTGGGAAAAGGTAAAGTATCACCCTTCTTTAGCACCATATCATGATACTTTGGACTACATGTTGATGTTGGAGCATAGAGATTATGGAGCATGGAGTCTTGTTGTCGTCTTGGAGTTTATTCATTGTCCTTTCATTGCTTACTTTGATGTTGGTTTGTCTTCTGCGGCAGCATACCTTGGTTGGTTGTTTTAAAGAGAATGATTTGAAATGCCTTATTTTATTTCATGCATCATATAGTGATCTGTTTGGGATCGGTTCTTTGGGTTTTTTTTTTATACATTAAAGGGTAAATCATCCCCCGCTTGATTTTAAAACCTTCAACATTTATTTCTAGACTTTGGCATCTTGGGGATGTTGCTTAAGGCCTAGTAATGACTCATTGTACTCTCAAGCCAATGAGAATTAGCTGGTCATTAAAAATGGTATTAGCTTGTTCGGTCCTTGCCTAACAAGTAGTCATTAGTGTTCTTGGTCTTGGAGTTGAAATTTCATCTTGTCTATTCCTTAGGTTTGAATCTTAAAAAGGAGTATTATTTTTGGAACATGAAATGTATATCATAAAAAGATGTAGCTAACCCTTTTATGTTCAACTTCAAGTTACTATGGAGTTGGGTACATAAGTGTTTGGATACACTTATAGGATTTTTAAACCTCATTTTCATGGGTTTAGCCAATAATACGAGCATGACATGCATTGTAGAGGAATGAATTCCCACTAAGAGTGCATACATCATTTTGAGTAATGATTTGTGTTGTAAAAAGGTGTTGATTTTTGAAAAAGTATGAAATTGTTTTTCAAATGAAAGATTTTGAAAAAGGAAATTATTGTGTTATTTTGAAAATGGTTTGATTTTCAAAAAGAAATTTGAATGTTTTAAAAAATGGTTGAACATGGAAAAATATTGTTTTTGGAAAACAATTTTGTGATAGTTTAGGTGATAGAATTTGAAATACTAAGACATCAGTTTCTAGAGAGTGATATCGATAGAGTTTTTTGTTGGTTTAGAAAATGGAACTTGGTAGGCTTCATCAAAACCAACCCGAAGAAGATGAGAATAATGTGGTTGAACATGAACTATGGGTGAACCAAGAGTGGGAACAGGGTATTGTATAGAATTTTCAAGCTATGGATATGGGGAACAAGAGGAATGATCCAAGGAATGTAGATCATACCATCCAGTTCATTATGTAGAATCCACCTAACTTTTAGGGTGATGTTGAACCCGAAAAAGTAGAGGTGTGGCTGAGTAAGATGAATTGTATCTTTGATTTCATCGGCACACCATCGAAGCTCAAAGTCAATCTGGTGACTTATATGCTCGAGGATCTTGAATTCCAGTGGTGGGATTTAACGGTGTAAGAAAAATTGGATGAAGGCCTTACATGGGAGTATTTTGAGGAATTTTTCAAAAAATAATCTATCCTCACACGTTCAATATCTATAAAATGATGGATTTCATCAGCCTAAAACAAGAGACTCTCTCTATCATAGAGTATGCAGCTAAATTCATGAATTTAGTGAATTTTTCACTGGAAGTTACAGTAAGTGCATCTTTAAAGTCATGTATCTTTGAGTCTTGACTAAGGTATAATATTTGATAGAAGATTGTAGTGATCTATATTATTAATTATACAGAGATGGTGAACAAAGAGATTGTGGCTGAATGTGATATCTCAGGACCTATAAGAGGAGGTATGATAATACCTACAGAGAATGGTGGGAACTCGAACACTGGGAGAAAGTGGAAATGAGACACTTATTTCCATGGTGGAAGTGGAAAACAGAATCAGACGACTAGATCAATGAACCTTCCTCCACGACCCAAGAGTAAAGAAGGTTGTTTTCAATGTGGTTTTCCTGACCACATAAAGAAAGAGTGTACGAAACAACCTAGAACATTACATAACTACAAGAATATGGGGTATCTTCGGTGCTATTGTCATAGTGCTCCAAGGTCAGGTTCTCGAGACACTTCTTAGGCATCTCAAGAATTGTATGTTTCGACAGGGCAAGGGCAGCAGAATCAGTCTTGTCAGCAGAGCAGAGCTAGCCATGGTGATTTTAGAAATACCATGACTCCTCAACCTGATAAATCTCATCAAGGAAAAAAGGAGAATAGTGTAGTGATGAAGCAATTGTATGGAGTTGAGTAGATGATTGTTGATGATCATGATTTACCATTTACAGTGAGAGGTGCGATTATTTTGAATTCTAACCTTGTGAAAGTGCTCTTCTATACTGGTGCATCACATTCTTTCATTGCTTCTCATTTTGTTGATTTTATGTTTAAAGTTTTAAATGATGCCTTTTGTTTTAAAACTACAAACTCCTATCAGGGAAAGAGAATGTCAATATGTTGTGTGTAGAGCTTGTGCTATAACTTTTGATGGAGTTGAGCTAAAATGGGACTTCTCAATTTTGGACATGGATGTCTTTGAAATAATACTGGGTATGGATTGTTTGACAACATTCAAGGATCACATCGACTGCTATGGAAGTACTCTTTGTTTCTTCATTGACAATGGTAGTGGTAATCTCTTCATAGGAGAACAGGTTGTAAAGATAGGTGAAAAGAGATTGTTGGCACCAACGGTGGGAACGATCTCTTATTAGTTGGAAATGTTGACTTTGGAATCAATAGAAGAGATAAAAGAAAATAGTTTTTCATTAGTTTTGGATCAATTTCCATATGTCTTTCCCAAAAACTTCTGAGGGTCACCACCTCTAAGTGAATTGGAGTTTATGATCGATCTTCTTCTAGGGACCAATCCTATTTTCATTATGTCTTATAGGATGATACCAACAGAGTTACAAGAATTGAAAGTACAGTTGGAGGATCTAGAAAGAAAAATTTTCATTCAGCCATGTACATCTCCGTGGGAAGCACCGGTCTTGTTCATGAAGAATATGCATGGAACTCTTCATTTGTGTGTTGATTATCATAAACTGAACTAAATTATAATAAAGAAAAGATATCCACTTCCACACATTGATGATCTGTTCGATCAATTAAGGGGAGCTCAATAGTTCTCTAAAATTGACTTGTGATCAGGATATCTCCAATTGCGAGTTTGGAAGGAAGATATTACAAAGATAGATTTTAGAAGCAAATATAGCCACTATGAATATGTATTCATGCCTTTTGGTCTAACAAATGCACCAATGGTCTTCAGGGATTTGATGAATCATATATTTCAGCAATATCTGGACACTTTTGTTGTGGTGTTTGTGGACGAAATCTTGGTGTATTCAAAGACAAGGAATGGCCATGAGGAACACCTGGAAACAATGTTACAAATTTTTCAAGATCACTATTTGTATGCAAAATTATCAATGTGTGATTTTTGGATACATGAAGTATGTTTTCTTGGCTATGCCATTTCTGAGAAAGGTGTTTCTGTTGATTATGAAAAGATATAAGTTGTTATCTCATGGTAACCACTGAAGAATGTCTTCGAGATACAAAGTTTTCTTGGTCTAGCTGGCTACTATCGACACTTTGTGTGTGATTTCTTATGACTATCTTTGCCAATGAAAGCTCTGACAAAGAATAATGTTCCATTCCAATGGATAGAGGAATTCTATAAGTCTTTCTAGGAGCTGAAAGTTCATCTTACATCAGCAACTATCTTGATTTTTCTAGAATTGGGATAGGGGTAAGTGGTGTACTATGATGCTTTAAGATCAAGGTTGGGATGTGTTCTCATAATAAGAGACCATGTGGTTTCTTATGGTTCAAGGAAGTTGAGGGTGGATGAGAAGAATTACTCAACACATGATTTGGAGTTATTTGTAGTTGTCTATGATTTGAAAACATGAAGACATTATCTATTTGGAGATAAATTCCCTATGTTTACAGATCATACAATCTTGAAACATATTTTATCATAGTGATATTTGAATCTGAGGAAAAGGATATGGATGGAGTATCTCTAGATGTTTTACTTTTACTTGATGTATACACCAGGAAAAGGGAATTCAGTGGCAGATACATTGAGCAGAAAGTTATATGTTTAGTTGGTGAAAGAAGCTTCAGATGAATTGTAGTTGATGTCGTTCCTAGCCAACATGCATGTGGAATGTGAATACCGAGGTGATGTTGCGGTTTTCTTTTCAGTTATGTTTATTCCTGGTTTGATAAATATGGTAAAATAGGAACAAACATATGATGATGAATTTCTGGTTATGAGTTCATAACTCAATGGTGGGGAGACCATTGAGGGATGGAAACTTGATGGGAGTTCAATTTTGTGTTTTAGAGATCATATAGTTGTACCTATGACTTTTAAAGAACAACTCCTTCATTCTTACCACTATTTGATATAGTTTGTACATCTAGGTACATAGAAGATGTATAAGGCATTGATGGTGTAGTTTTGGTGGAGCGGCATGAAAAGAAAGGTGGCTGAGTTCATCTCACAGTGCTCGACTTGTCAGTAGGTTAAAGCAGAGCATCATAGACTAGCGGGTATGATGCAGTCTTTGTCTATCCTAGTATAGAAATGGGATCAGATAGCGAATTATTTTGTTACAGTTCTCCCAAGAATGGTTTGGAAACACCATTTTATATGGGTTATAGTGGATCAACTTACCAAGTCGGCCCATTTCATCCCTATTCGTGAAACTCATACGATGGAGGATCTGTCCAAAATTTATATCCAATAAGTGGTAAAGAGACATGGCATACCAGTTTCAATAATATCAGGTAGATATCCAAGGTTCACATCTCTGTTTTGGAAATCCTTACAAAATTCCATAGGGAATCAGTTGACTATGAGCACAGTGTATCATCCTCAGACATATATTCAGCCTAAGAGGATGATAGAGATGTTGGAAGACATGTTTTGGTCTTGTGTAATGGATTTTATTGTCTCATGGGAAGTGCATATACCCTTGGTGGAGTTCTCATACAATAACATCTATTAGGACTTGATATATATGGCTACATTTGAAGCATTGTATGGGCGTCCTTGTCGTTCTCTACTGTGTTGGTTGGAAATGGGTGAGACTTCACTAGATGGGATGATACTTTTCTAAGAAACAACAAATAATATCCAGTTGATTAAAAAGAGGATGGAGACGGCTTAGAGTCATCAAAAATCATATGAAGATCACTGTCGAAGACCATTGTCATTCGCTATGGGTGATCATGTGTTCTTGAGGATATCTCCAAGGCTTGGACATCATCATTTTGGAAAGCAAGGAATGTTATCTCCTCGATACATAGACCCTTTTGACATACAGGAATGGGTTGGAGAAGTGGAATATCACCTAGCATTACCACCACGGTTCAGTTCGGTGCATAATGTGTTCCATGTATCCCAATTAAAAAAGTATTAGCCTGATCCTAACCATGTGATCATATGGGATCAAATTGACCTAGATCTGGATGCTTCATTGATACCAATCCTAGTGGGAATTATATACAGGCAAGAGAAATTATTGGTGGAAAAAGCATCGGTCTAGTGCGGGTTTTATGGCAGCATGGTCAGATTCAGGAAGACACTTGGGAACGCGAGAAGCAAATGAATGAGCAATGGTCAAAACTATTTTAGGGAAACAAGGGTTTTCTACATTCTTATGATGGAAAGACCAATGATGGGGAGTGTAACGCCCTGACCCCAGTTACCCAGAGTCGGTGCATTATTGAGTAACATTGGCATGATCACAAAAGATCAAGTCTCGAAAGACCGATTAGTTTAGTAGCCTTGGAAACACTAGATACATTCATAAATGTTACATTACATCATAAAGTGAAAAATCACAATAACATAGTCTCCATAGTCCACACTCCTATACCCTTCAGACTATCCATGTAGGTCAGTCATAAAATATTTCTTCACATACTGGGAAAATAAAACATATAAAGGGGTGAGCTCAAACGCTCAGTAAGGATAACAATACAGCGGAAACTTTCATAAATAAACATAAACATTTAAGGCAATGTATAACTAAAAAACTCCTTTTCAACTTAAACTTCACCATAATATGGAAAAAATAAAATGAAATAATGTCATTTACTTATTCCCATGGATATTCTACTAGTCGAATAATCACATGTAATATGAATAACCACTTTCATAATGATGGAATGCAAAATGCCAGACTATCATAACCACATAGTCAAGTCCTTGTGCCAAGACTACAAATAATATTTTGTCAAGGCCTTGTGTCAAGACACTAGATTGTCTCATGAGACCTACTGATGCATCGAGGAGGTATAGAGGGCTCCACCTGTCACTTATTAAGTCCAATGCATTCCTTATATGAAAAGGTTTAAACATATCATAAACCATAACATAATCATATCACATAAAACATGCATAAAGGAAACATAACATTTCCACATTTCAATCACAAGATATAAATACAAAAAATTGATATAATAAAAACATTATCAAAACCATTTTCAATACCAAAATAAAATAAAAGTAAAACATGGTATTTATTTTTCATTTTAAAAAAAGTTATGGCTTGTAGAGGAAGCCGAAACTCAAATAATGGTCACGGCGGTGGAGAAGTCGTTGTTGCCGCATACGTAAGACAAAACATTACTTTTTTCATTTAGTAAAAATGATTCGTATAAAAATATTCATTTTGAATAAAAGTAAAAGTCAAAGGGATTTATACACCGTATAAAGTAAAGTTGTGTATAAAACAAAATATGCCTCAATGAAAGGAGATTGAGACGAAGTCCCTTACCTCGTGTCTGACTTGAATCGATCATTCTTTAACCTACTGAATAATAAACTAGAGTTAATTTATACTTTATTAAGAACATTTTTCAAGTTCATTATTCCTTTTATATCACTTATTACCATTTTATGAACATTATGTAATTATTTAAGTTAAAAACGGTTGTTTTGTCGATCTTTGGTACTCGAGTCAAAAATGAACTTTTTATAATTACAAGTTGTTCATGTGGTAAAATATCCATTATATCAAGAATTATATTCATGATTTAGATATCATATATATCATATATATTGATTATATACATTCATTTATAATATTTCATAACATTTAGAGGTAAGAAATGAAATGCACCGTTCATGGAGAAGGTAAGCCGTACGTACGCATGAACGCTACTTTCATTTCTATTTCGTATTTAATGGAATAAAATCATAATGGTATAAATATATATTATAATTCCAATATAATATCATATATAATATCATTTACTCCATCCTTTATACGTCCCAAATATGGCATTAATGATTCAAATCACTTTGAGGGGGCGGTAGTCCACACTTCCTAAAATGAAATTATCGCATTTACTCATAATGGAAATCATAAAGGTATGACATAAATTAAAAATACAGAAGAATAAGGGAAAAATAAACATAATATATATCATATATAAATATATTTACATCTTAATGGTCACCATGAGAGGTGTTAAAAGAATATTGAACAATCATCATTTCGTGAGGCAGTAATTCGCCACCCACAGAAACAGTATGTTCTTTAACCATTAGACGAAGGTGTGTGTAAGTGTAAATAAAACAATTCTCATAAAAAAAATCCTATTATATTGAATATACTTGTGTTTTTACAAAATAAAGTAATAAAAAGATTTTATGGGGTTGGAGAAGCAAAATAAAACAAAACAACATAAGAGAATACATTACCTTTAAATCGGGTAACTCCCCTCCGTTTGAACCCAAATGGTTTCTTGAAGAGATTTCTGCCTAAGGTAAGGCTTCTATGATTAAGTTAGTAATCTTTAGAGGGTATTTTGGTAGAGTTTGGCCGATCCAAAAGGCTTTTAAGGTATGAATAAGGTGGTAGAGGTGGGGGCCTTTTATAAGAGGAGATGAGGGGCTCTTTTGGAAAGTCATGAAATGTTACTTTATTATGAAATGATTTTCAGATTTTAAAGGTCCCAAAATGATATATTTTGAGGATAATGTGATAAGGATTCTAAATCCACCCATAAAATAGGATTTATACAAGTGTAAGTCTTATATTTTACCTTATCTTTTCATTTTATTTAAATCGTTCATTAATGAGGTAATTGTTGCATCATCATGGTGTCATAAATAAATTTATTTATTTAATGTATAAAAATTATAAAACAATTACCATGACGTAGGAAATCTTTTTATCTTTCTAATGAATATTTATAGTCGAAATTTTAACTTATATAACCCTATGTAATAATTGTTTTAGTAAAACAACACATGTTTGTGACAATTTTATTTTTACTTTAAATAAAAAGTTATTATTGTCATTTTCTAACCCAAGTGGCTCCATGGGGTCCCCAAGTTGACCCATGTATTGTATTGGTCTTCCATGACTCATCCAATAAGGGTAGTACAAGTGTAAAGTTAATTTCATATTATTATAACATTATATTTACCTTAAATTACACTAATTACCTTTAATTGCGATTAATAAAACTTAAAAGTTACTATTCACAAAAAATTATTTTCATCCCATTGAACCAAATTTTACTTAGTCATGACAAACATGTATGTCATATTTTTGAAATTCAATTCACAGAAGTGTTAAAGTTTCATTTAAACGAAAAATCAGTTTTTTAACCACCACTTAGTGGTTTCACTATTCATCAAAAATTGAAGTTTTTGAGAAAAATACCAAAAATTCACCCTAAGATATATTTGATATTCCTAATTCAAAAATGATGTCTATTTTACAAAATTCAAAACATATATGTTGAATTAATTAATTTAATAATTAATTCCCGCTGTCACAACAAATAGCGTGTTTTTAAGAAACAATATATATCAAAAGATTGACAATTTTTTATGTCCAATTTCAAAGTGAAATTAATTATAAGGACCACCATTGGGTAAAATGGTAAAAATATATTCTAATTATACTTTAAAACCACTCAATCGTATAATTTATCACTATAAATTATTTTTATTAAAAAAGTTGTTTTTAAGTATTTTTCACTATTCATCGAAGATTGGAAGATCTCAGAAAAATACCAAAAAATCAACATAGGCTAATTTCGATATTCTGAATCCAAAAATGAAGTCCATTTTGAAATATAAAATTTATATAATTTCAAAAAGTGGGTATTACTATTCATAATGGCTATTTTGATTGGTCGCGGTGTGTTAGAATCTCGAACTTGCGTACAATGCAAGCTATTGAATTATTGAAAGAGAAGCATATCGTGGAAGCTTGGGGTATTACATTCTCCCCTACTTCAATAAATTGTGTCCTCACAATTTGAAATTTTTCTTCTAAAATAAATGGTTCAAAATAGAAAATACCTTTGTGGAAAACCCATATCGAAAATAGGGTTAATAAAAATATAACTTTAAAAGAAAGAAAAAGAAATTCAAAGGTCACCCGAGATAGCCCATACTAGGATTCTATGAAAACATGGATATGGAGGAGAAACAAACCATCAAGGTCGGATGGAGAGTTGTAGAAAACAGGATTAGGAGAAATTTAACTACAAGAAAATCACAAACTTGTGATTGGTTAAACGATAATTGATTCCCCAGTAGGAAAAATTAACCGACAACGTTTTTGTTTTAAGTTACCTTTCATAAAGTTGAGAAATTTATTTAGGAGATTTACTAAGAACATAAGAAAATATACATACTTTCCATGTAGACTTTTCATTCTTTAATAAATTTTTACCACAAACCTATCTTTCACTCAAAAAGATAACAGAACTCAAAAATATTATATTTATCCTAATCGTTCAAGGTTCCAAATATTAACACATACCATTTAGATTAGGAAAAGTATTTTTTAATAACCAAGGACTTCCTGTAGGCTAGTGGTAGGTAATAAAGGCCCGTCGCACTATGGTTGTGGGTTCGATTCCTACAGCTTTGTCTGACGCGACGGGTTATCCCCCGACCTGCAGGTTGTCATTTTCCTAAAACTATAGTATTATAATATTCCAAAAATAATCTTCAGAAATTTTTTAACCTTAAACAATACTATCCAAAGTTAAACTTAATCAATTCCAACCTTTATAGTTATCCAAAATACCTCTGTCCAAATTTTCTCTAAAAGGTCTCTAAATTCCAAAATCAATTGTAATATCAGATTCCCCAAACAAAGTAAAGTTTATCTTATTGTCACATACTAAAAATATGATTACCTTCATCATATTAAAACCTTAATGAAAACAAAAAGTACTACAGTACAATCCTTATATATATTTCACATTATTCTTATAACCATAATATAGTTCTTGAGTCCAAAAACAGAAATACAATAATTATTCAACTTCATCTGTAGTAACGGCATAAGCTTGGCCTTGCTCCCTTGGCCTTTTCTGAGGTAATTTTCTTTGGAGCTTAGGGAATTCATTTGCATAATGCCCCATTTCTCTAAAATTGTAGCATTCAACATTAAAAGTCTGTTTCTTTCCCTTGTAATCACGAGTCTGGTGACCTTTTTCTCCACATTTATTACAAAATCCCTTTCCTTTTAGGCAAGTACTGGGGTGATTCTTTCCACAATTATCGCATAATGGAAAATCCTTCTTTCCCTTTTTCCCTTTATCTATCTCTTGTTCCACCGTTCTCTTCTTCTCTTGCTTTACTTTATTGTCATAAGATTTAGAGAATTCCTTTTCTATCTTGATAGAACACGAGACTATATCTTCGTACATTGAGAAAGATTGTGATACTAACGTTTGACAGAGAAACGGTTTTAACCCATCAAAGAAATGATCAATATTACTTCTTGGGTTATGTATATAATATGTCGCATGCCTCACTAACCTTGTAAAGTTAGCTTCATACTTTGCAACATTTTCATCCTCCTTTTGTCTCAGACTCAGAAATTGTCTTTCCATATCCGCTCGATGGTCATAAGGAAATTATTTTTCTAAGAAAATATCTTTAAACTCTCTCCATTCCATACTTGATACTTCTTAATCTTCCTTTGTATTTTGAATCAATTCCCACCATTGATCAGCATCTCCAGTGAGGCGGTAAACTGCCATGACAACTTTTTCCCTTTTATTACTCCCTAAATCCTGAAATATTTTCTCTAGGGAACTTATCCATTGCTCAGCCACCAATGGATTTGTACTCCCATTGAATGTTGGTGGTTGTTTCCTCATGAAGCGATCTAACATTGATCCTCCACATTGTGGATCAGGGTGCTTCATATGGGTAAGGTTATTATTCATAACCTGAGTGAGTTGTCCCAGTATGGTGATTAGTTGATCAGCACTAGTTGCATCACTAGCTCCACTATAATTATCTTGAGCAGGAGGGAAATCCCTACATGGAGTTCGTGCATTGATACGGTTTCCATTCCTTCCACTAGGCGCCATTTCTAAACAATGGCATAAACTAGATCAGTTTATGAATCAAAATACATAATTCCATACTTTTAAAACACTTAACATAAATTGAACAGTTTATGGATATAATCCATAATCATAAAAATGTTTTCTTTGAGGAAGTATATACTCATAAACCCTTCATAATGGTTTGTAAAGAAAATGAGAATTATCCTAAGCATATCCCCCGAGAGTTTCATAACCAAGAGTGTAGCAAGGCCCGTTGTTGTGCACCAGTTCCCGTTCGAGTCTATCTCAAAACGGTGTTTTCAAGTATTACCCCTAAGTACATCTGTGCCAGAGCCGTCTCTACTTGCTCGTATCCAGATAGGGATTTATTGCTCGGAAAACTCACAAAATCTCTATAATACAAAAATTCTACGAAGTTCTTCTATTCTAATCCTCAAAGTCTATCTTAGGCCTATGTGCTCTAATCAGAGTTTTTCTAAATCTTGCTTCCAAGGTTAGTACTAAACTACCTCTCATACCAACTGTAACGCCCTGAACCCAGTTACCCAGAGTCGGTGCATTATTATGTAATATTGGCATGATCACAAAAGATCAAGTCTCGAAAGACCTATTAGTTTAGTAGCCTTGGAAACACTAGATACATTCATAAATTTTAGATTACATCATAAAGTGAAAAATCACAATAACATAGTCTCCATAGTCCACACTCTTATCCCCTTTAGACTATCCCTGTAGGTCAGTCATAAAATATTTCTTCACATCCTAGGAAAATAAAACATAGAAAGGGGTGAGCTCATATGCTCAATAAGGATAACAATACAACGGAAACTTTCATAAATAAACATAAACATTTAAGGCAATGTATAACTAAAAAAAAATCCTTTTAAACTTGAACTTCAGCATAATATGGAAAAAATAAAATGAAATAATTCCATTTACTTATTCACATTGATATACTACTACTCGAATAATCACATGAAATATCAATAACCACTTTCATAATGATGGAATTCATAATGTCAGACTATTATAACCACATAGTCAAGGCCTTGTGCTAAGACTACAAATAAGATTTTGTCAAGGCCTTGTCCCAAGACACTATATTGTCTCATGAGACCTACCGATGCATCGAAGAGATATAGCTGGCTCCACCCATCACTTATTAAGTCCAATACATTCCTTATATGAAAAGTTTTAAACATATCATAAACCATAACATAATCATATCACATAAAACATGCATAAAGGAAATATAACATTTCTACATTTCAATCACAAGATATCAATAAAACACAGTGATGTAATAAAAAAATTATCAAATCCATTTTCAATACCAAAATAAAATAAAATTAAAACACGGTATTTATTTTTCATTTAAAAAAAGTTATGGCTTGTAGAGGAAGCTGAAACGTAAATAATGGTCACGGCGGCGGAGAAGTCATTGTCGCCGCATACGTAAGACAAAACATTCCTTTTGTCGTTTAGTAAAAACGCTTTGTATAAAAATATTCATTTTGAATAAAAGTAAAATTAAAAGGTATTTATACACCATATAAAGAAAAGTTGTTTATAAAACAAAATATGCCTCAATGAAAGGAGATTGAGACAAAGTCCCTTACCTCGTCTCTGACTTAACTTGATCATTATTTAACCACCTGAATAATAAACTAGGGTTAATTTCTACTTGATTAAGAACCTTTTTCAAGTTAATTATTCCTTTTATATCACTTATTACCATGTTATGAACATTATTTAATTATTTAAGTTAATAACGGTCATTTTGTCGATTTTTGGTACTCGAGTCAAAAATAAACTTCTTATAATTACAAGTTGTTCATGTGGTAAAATATCCATTATATCCAGAATTATATTCATGATATAGATATCATATATATCATATATATCCATTATATACATTCATTTATAATATTACATAACATTTAGAGGTAAGAAATGAAATGCAATGTTCATGGAGACGGTAAGCCGTACGTACGCATGAATGCTACTTTCATTTATATTTCTTATTTAATGGAATAAAATCATAATGGTATAAAGTTATATTATAATTCCAGTATAATATCATTTACTACATCCTTTATACGTCCCACATATGGCATTAACGATTCAAATCACTTTGAGGGGGCGATAGTCCGCACTTCCTAAAATGAAATTATCGCGTTTACCCATAATGGAAATCATAAAGGTATGCCATAAATGAAAAATATAGAAGCATAAAGAAAACATAAACATAATATATATCATATATAAATATAGTTACATCTTAATGGCCACCATGAGAGGTGTTAAAATAAGATTGAACAATCATCGTTTCGTGAGGCAGTAATTCGCCACCCACAGAAATAGTATGTTCTTTAACCATTAGACGAAGGTTTGTGTAAGTGTAAATAAAATAATTCTCATAAAAACATCCTAGTATATTTAAGATACTAGTGTTGTTACAAAATAAAGTAATAAAAATAGTTTAGGGGGTTGGAGAAGCAAAATAAAACAAAACAACAAAAGAGAACACATTACCTTAAATCGGGTAACTCCCCTCGGTTTGAACCAAAATGGTTTCTTGAAGAGATTCCTGCCTAAATTAAGGCTTCTAGGATGAAGGGAGGAATTTTGAGAGGGTATTTGGTCAGATTTTGGCTGAGAAAAAATGCTTTTAAGGTGTGAATAAGGTGGTATAGGTGGGGCCTTTTATAAGAGGAGAGGAGGGGCTCTTTTGGAAAGTCATGAAATGTTACTTTATTATGAAATGATTTTCGGATTTTAAAGGTCCCACAATGATATATTTCTAGGATAAGGTGATAATTGTTCTCAATACACCCATCTAATAGGATTTAGACAAGTTTAGGTCTTATATTTTACCTTATCTTTTAATTTTATTTAAATCATTCATTAATGTGGTAATTGTTGCACCATCATGGTGTCATAAATAAATTTATTTATTTAATGTATAAAAATTATAAAAAAATTACCATGATGTAGTAAATATTTTTAGATTTACAATTAATATTTATAGTTGAAAATTGAACTTATATAACCACATGTAATAATTGTTTTAGTAAAACAACACATGTTTGTGACAATTTTATTTTTACTTTAAATAAAAATTTATTAATATCATTTTCTTACCCAAGTGGCTCCATGGGGTCCCCAAGTTTACCCATGGATTTTACTGGTCAGCCATGACTCATCCAATAAGTGTAGGACAAGTGTAAAGGTTATTTAATATTATTATAACATTATATTTACCTTAAATTACACTAATTACCTTTAATCATGATTAATAAAACTTAAAAATTACTATTCACCAAAAATTATTTTCATCACATTGAACCAAATTTTACTTAATAATGACAACCATGTATGTCGGATTTTTTAAATTCAATTCACAGAAGTGGTAAAGTTTCATTTAAACGAAAAATCAGTTTTTTAACTACCACTTAGTGGTTTCACTATTCATCAAAAATTGAAGTTTTTCAAAAAAATACCAAAAATTCACCCTAATCTATATTTGATATTCCTAATTAAAAAATGATTTCTATTTTAAAAAATTCAAAACATATAAGTTGAATTAATTAATTTAATAATTAATTCCCAATGTCACAATAAATAGCGTGTTTTTAAGAAACAATATATATCAAAAGATTGACAATTGTTTATGTCCAATTTCAAAGTGAAATTAATTCTAATGAACACCATTGGGTAAAATTGTAAAAATATATTCTAATTATACTTTAAAACAACTCAATATTATAATTTATCACTATAAATTATTTTTATTAAAAAAGTTTTTTTTATGTATTTTTCACTATTCATCGAAAATTGGAAGTTCTCAAAAAAATACCAAAAATTCAACATAGGCTAATTTTGATATTACGAATCCAAAAATGAAGTCCATTTTGAAATATAAAATTTATATAATTTCAAAAAGTGGGTATTACTATTCATAATGGCTATTTTGATTGGTCGCGGTGTGTTAGAATCTCGAACTTGTGTACAATGCAAGATATTGCATTATTGAAAGAGAAGCGTATCGTGGAAGATTGAGGTGTTATAGGAAGAATTTAGTACACACGGTTTCTGGTTTGTGACATCCTATTACCTTGACTGGGTAAGTTTTCCACCTTTTATAAGTCCCCTTTCAGTTAAAAATCCTTTTATTTGATTTTTCTTGGTTTACTGCAGACAACAAAATAGGCACATGCCGTGTACTTGGAGCTGGTTTCTAGTCGTGAATGGGGATATCATGTCATGAGCTGGTATGTGTCGTGTACATGAGGTACACATCATTTAGGGGATAAATAACATTTTTTTACCTGAGGTGACAGATTTTTTGGCGTACTTATCCAGCGTGGCCTTCACGTTGTGAGTCGACCCGCACCCAGCATAAAGTCACACGTTTGACAGATTTTCTTGTTCTATTATTTCTAGACCTCTTAGGTATTGACCCTAGACTCTCCCTAGGCAATTTTTAGAGGCACTACTTCTTCCTGATCAATCTGATCATCTTTGGATCTTTTTTGCATATGCGATACGCCTCTCCAAGTAAGTGTTCTATTAGATCTACTTCTCCTATACTCTTGGTTCTAAGATCTATGCCCATTATGGTTAGATCTAGGTTTTTTTTTCAAAATAAGTTGAGAGTTGGATTTTTGTTGATAGTATAAGGGATATAAGGCCATTTCTTTGTATAATTAACTTGATTTTTGTGAGCGTTCTTCAGCTGTTGTCTTTTTTCATCAAAACCTTTGAGGTAGGTGGCTTCACTATCGACTCCTATTAGTAGAACTAATTGGAATGATTTCAATTGAATGTATCGTGCTGAATTGATAGTGAATTTATTGTTGATCACTTTTTAGAAACCTTCTTTAGTGATGGTTGGTGAAATATGGAAAATTGGGTTAATGTGGAAAGTTATTTTGATATTAATTTTTAAATAGATATTTTAAAATGAAGATTTTTCTAGACTGTTGGTACATAAATTGGATTATATTTTTTCAATAAAAGGGATAGTTTTATTGAAATAAAATGCTTCTTTGAAATTGGTTGTGCTTTGGTTTTCAATAAAGTTTAGTTTTATTGAAGTGGTTTATTTTGGTAATGAAAATATTTGGAATACATAGTGTTGGTGTGAGTTCATGCTTAACATGACCTTAATAAGGGACGAGTACCCTTGGGGTACAAGGTACATGACCCTGGATTAGGGGAAGGTGTTAGTGGGACACAAAGTTATTGGACAAGAGACCTCTCATGAGTATGGAACTTTTGAACAAAGCATGCATGTGTGGGTGTGTTGTGAACTATGGAATGGGTATTCCAAAATAATAATCATAATTTTTATAATCCTTGATTAGTTATTTTCTGGAAAATAACTTTCTGAAAATTATTTTCATTTACTTTTGTTTTCACTTAGTCATAATTAGTTTTCAAACTTGTTTATATTTGGTTATAATGTATTTTGGTAAAAAAATTATATAAACTATTTTATATAATGTGCTAACCATTTTATCCTAGTGGTGTGAGTAGGGAAGTCATTGGGAAAACCTACTAAGTTTTATACTCACCCCTGTTTTGGAACTTTGGTGGTTTTGTAGATGCTACCTTTCAAGATTTTGGAAAAGGTAAATTATCACCCTTATTTATCACCATGTCATGATACTTTGGACTACTTTGTGATTTTGGATCATGTAGCTTGTAGAGCATGGAGTCTTGTTGTCGTCTTGGAGTTTCTCCATAGTATTTTTACCGCTTACTTTATGTTAGTTTGTCTTCCCCTGTAGCATACCTTGGGTTGTTGTTTTAAAGAGAATGATTTGAAATGTCTTAGTTTATTTCATGCACCATATAGTGAGTTTTTTGTGGTTGGTTTATCGAGTTGTTATTTTTAGACATTAAAGGGTAAATTTCCCCCGACTTTCTTTGAAAGTCTTCAGCATTTATTTCCATCCTTTAGTGTCTTGGGGATGTTGCTTAAGGCCTAATAATGACCTGTTGTACTCTCAATCCAATGGGAATTAGCAGTTCATTACATTATTAGTTAAATTTTTTTCTCTACCTTGGAATTCAACTTTGGGGAAAAAGTTGGGTTTAAGTGTGGGGGAGGGGTCTACCTATTCTGAACTAATCTATGCTTTAAAGTAATCCCATAAAATTTCTCAAAATGTTTTTGTAAAAAATGATCAAAATTTTTCTCTTTATTTCACAATCTAAGGTTATTTAGGATTCATTATGCATTCAAATTGAGTCTTACCTAATGGATAATAACTTACTGGTTATTGAGGGTTGCTTTTAATCTGAATCTTTTGAGGATGAATGAATACTGAGTGAAGTTTCATATTTCCTTTATGAATTTTATATTTATGAACTATGTATCAGAGTGACATAGGATAGATAATTGTGGAGTTATGATCATAACTTTTGGAAATTGGAAGTTTGAACTTCAACTAGGGGACAAACATTTTTATTAAAATAATAGTAATCACCTTAGTGATTCAATTGAAATGGTATTTTTATAAGTCTTTTTAATATAGAGTAAAATGGGATAATGGGAACCCACAGTGAACCACTGAGGCACTAGGCACTAAGTGTGTGTGTGTAATCCCTCTATATAGTTCAAATAAGTGCATCTTCATAGTTCCTTTCCCAAGTTAGATAGATGGAAAAAATTAAAAATTAAAAAAAAACAATCCAAAAAATAATAATTAGTGCCTAGTAGTCCAAATTGAATTTATTAAGTTTTGTAGAATTTTTAACACCAGATGAAAAGGTAAACAATCAACTTATTTGAAAATAATTTAATTTGTATCAATAAAGTGATTCAAAAAAAAATTTAAACTATTATTTTTGAAACCTTGGAGAAAGTCAAAGTAGAAGGTTCCTTTTGTTAGGATTGTATTTCCACTTTTATGTAACCTGTTATCACATTTAGAATTAGGTCTTGGACTTGAATTGAAGTAAGTTATTAAGTGGCTTCATATAAGAGGCATGACATCCTCAACAACGAATGATTATTTGCTTCCTTGATCTCCTAGTGGGTATTTTAAATTAGGTATGACCTCATTTGAACATTCCTTTTGAAAAGCCTATTTCTAAATAAAAAATTCCTCTTTTTTTAAATTTCTTGACTTGCTTCTTTTTGATCTTTATAAAAAAAGCATGTTTTTATTTCCAAAAGTTAAAAAAAAATGGAATCGATTAAGGATAATAAATGCTTAAGTGTGGGAGGATTTGATGTGTCCATTAATTCACTTGATTTGGAACATCATTTTATTATGTTTTTAATCATTTAATTAATTAATTTTTCCCTTTTTGTTAATTAATAGTACTTTAACAATTTAATATTCTAATTCGTTAATTAATCATTTTTTTATAATTAATTTTGTTTTTTAGATTTTAAAGTAATTAATTTTTTCATGCTTAAATTTTTGTGAATTAATTCTCTAATTAATTTTTAAATTTTAATTATGCTTGTTCTTTTAATTTTATATTACAATTTTTTTAATAATTAAACAAATATTCAATTTATTTTTTTAATTAACTGAAACATTAGTTTAATTTTCATTCTTTTATTTTTTTATTTAATAAATAATTTAAATTTAATGTCTAATCTAAGTATTTAATTTCATTTCAACAATTAATTTAAATATTTTAAATTTAATTTCTTAATTAAATTTAAAATTCTTTTATTAAATGTTTATTTTTCTCTCTTTAATAATTTTTGTCAGTTTATAATTTAAGTTTAGTTTTAAATTTTCATTTTTCTATTTTGAATTTATTACTCAATCAATTAATTTGTGTTTTTATTAATTCAATTTTTGATTTGAGGTTATTTATTTTATTAATTGATTTTATTTTTTCATTTTTTTATTTCTTTAACCCTTAATTGATATAATTTATTTTTTTATTAATTATCCTTTTTTAAGTTTTTAGAATAATAATTAACATACAACTATTAAATTTACACAACGGTGAGTCCCATGACTTACCCATGACTGAAGAAGACCACACTGGAGGAGCACTAATGCCGCTCGGATTTGAAGAACAAGATGCCTTTGCGGATCTTCCACTGACATCCAAGCTTAGTCGCTGCCACCCTTGTGTAGATCAGAAAATCGAACCCCTCACCTTACACCCGACCATCAATTGAACTGGTGCCACTCCCGCTGGATTCGCCATCGCTGCCACTGTTTTAGGAGGAAGACGAGATGCCACCGCCGTTTGGGAGGAAGACGATCCACCATCCTGGGGAAGAAAGACCCCCCCCCCCACGTGGATAAATGGAGAAAAAAAACAAAAATAATAATAATAAAACTTAAATAATAATAATAATAATAAATAATATAATATAGTATAATATAATATAAAATAAAATAATATAATATAATATAATAAAAATACAAATTAATGAAATAATAAATAAAATAATAAATAGATTATAATTAATACTTAATTAAATTAATAAATTAAATAATATAATTCAAATAATAATTTATCCAAATAAATTAATATAAATTTATAACCTTGATAATTTATATTAATATAGTAGTAATATTTATAAATAAACATAATAGATAAATTAATAATAATTTTAATAACATTATCTAATAAAATAAATAATTATAAATGAATTAAACATAATTAAATAATAATCTTTAATAATCTTTAATAAATAATTAAATTGATTTTTATATATAAAGATATTAAAATATAAACATTAATAATGTTAAATAAAATAACTTAATTGATAATAATAATTAATAAAAGTTAAATCTTTTAATTTACATTTTTAGTTTTTTATGTGTGGAACCCACCTAAAATCACGTCCAGGTTTGTGATTTCCAATTGTTGTTAACTCAGTTATGAGGGATTTGCTAACATTGCATACTAAAGGATACTATAAGACACATTCAGTGATTGAGGTAAAATCAACTAAGTGTGTGCATACAATGGGTGACCAATTAGAGACGACAAAGACTTTAAAAATTTGAAGGCATACATCATATTGAGACATCTTGTTCATTCAATCATTCGTTTGACACATTCTAGATCAGTGGGACCGAAATAGAGGTTGGAGATTCATAGAGACTCGGGGCATATGATATATTCTCGAAGACCACTGGGGGAGCATACCTGCATGGATTCAGATTAAGGAAGAACCCTTCTCTCTTTTTCTATATTTTTTTTGTTTGTAAATGAATTGTTTTTTTCTTGAATCTACTATGAACCTTGGATAATAATTTTTAGATTGGCGAATTTTTAAATCTTCTGTTTGTTTATTTTAATTCTTCGTAAGTAAATAATTTTCAGGATTTATTCTTGATCGACGAGATCGATTTTGTTTTTTTTTTATAATTGAATTGGGTCATTCAAACTATGATTTCAAAACCTTATAAACCTTTGGTGAAATAATTTATGATTTCTTTTTCATAAAAATCATTGATTTTTTATCTTTCTTGAAGTGCGGAACTTCAAGATTCCTTAATTTTTGTGTTTAATGACATGGCGAGGGAGATTAATCAAAAATTTTCTTTGAAAATTCAAATTCAAATTTATTTTGTGAAGAAGAAATTCATTCAACCAACATGGTTATTTTTTCTCCTGTCTCCTATCTTGATTTCCCTAAAATCATTAAAACTAGTGACATCGTATATTTTAAACTCATTGTCATTATCATACATCATTAACACTTCACACACCCCCATAAAAAATCCATACCTATCACTTTCAAAAACAAATGAATTTCCTTTAGTTTTCATTTGTTTAGAGATTAAATAAAGTCCTAGAACATTCACCCATTATCCCTTGGGTTCAACCCTTCACCGATATGCTAGTGCAGTCCATTAAGTGATATTTTAAGGTTGTGATGACCTCCGATACTCTCAGTAAGTTTCTAGGAAATGTTGGAAAATATTTAATGAACCAGTAGTACAATCTCACTTATCCAAGAAGGCTTATCATCCCCTAGATCATGGTAGGTCCATGAAGTTACTTTATCACCTATATATTTTTCATATCAACATCTATTCCATTCTTTGAAATCTCGAGTATAAGAACAATGCCTCCTTATACCATGAAATGGAACTTATTTCAATTCAGTACTAAGAATTTTAATTCACATCCCGTCAAGAAAAAAACCTAGACATGAAAAAAAAACTTTAAAATAACTTCCATAGATGAAAAAATGATCCATAAATATCTAAAAAACTCCCAACCATATCATGAATATTTTGGGTTATAAACCATTGGAAAGTATATGGTGTATTAAACAATCCAAAGGATATCCTACGGTAGGAAAAGGTTTCATATGGGAAGGTGTAAATAGACTTTGATTGGTTAGTCAGGTCTATCGGTATCTAGAAGGAGTTTTATTTATACAACCAATGAGAATTATGCATTGAGGGATATGACTCCCAAATATTAAATCTTATGTTTATTCATAAATAACTTCTTTAAAAATAATCATAGTTTGATATTTTAGAGATAGTTTTTGTGAATGGGTTGTTGATTTGGAGTTGTTTTAACATGTTCAAGAACTTTTTATATTTATCTTACACTTTCCCTTTCCTAACCCTCTCTAGGAATGGTAGAGGGGGTTTCTATGGTGGTAGTTATATATATTCTACTTCTTTAATCTCCACAATCTATGTTATAAATATTCCATCATTTTTTTCTCACTTCCTAACAACACATATATTTTTCATCACTTCCAAATACGTTTCTAGATCTTTTACCTTCCACTTTATCGCTTGATTCATCAAACTTTACCTCTTATTATGGATTATTTTACATAACATCCTAAGTCTTATAGGTCTTCCTTTCTTCCAGATATTTTCCAATTCTTTTAATCTCTAATTTAGATTATTCCCTTGTATGATTCTCTATGTTACTAATCAATGTACCTATTATTCATTTTTAATGAGTTTGAGAAATTTTCCCCACCTTATGATCAAGGTTGGGGAGATCATATCATTTATTTTTCATAATAGTTCCATGTGTCTTAATTCACTATCCCACGACTGTGAATAAATGTTGAGAGAAAATTATCAATGTTAAATGGCTAGGTTTGGGTTGGGGATGGTTATCGAGACTAAAATTTTTGTTGAAATTGTGTTTGTGGCCAGTATTTTTGGGTTCTCAAGCGTGAAAATGGTTGGGGTGGTCATGGGGGTTGTATATGAGGTTGATGCACATGTGTCCCTTTATATATTGGGTATTTTTAGTAATGATTCTACTAATTCAATCCCAGATTGGGTATTTTTGGGGGCTTCAATGGTCTAGGTTAGGTATAGCTTTTCTGGTACTACTGTTAGTAATGATTGTAACTGATGTAGTTATAATCACGTGTATAGTTATACTCTAATCCTTCTTGGAACATCTAGTAAGTTCCAGGAAAAATGAAAGCGTAGGAGGGATGGTGCCCAAATTTACTTTTTTCATCATCAATGATCAATCTAAGATCAATGTGATGATAAATTCCATGATCCACGAAATTGAATCAAAGAAAAAGAAAGGGATAGAAACCTAGAACCAAGAGAGTGGAGATTAACACATATTGTTTATAATTAATTTAATTAAATATGAATCACCTTCAAGGTTATTATTTCTTCATTGATGTGTCTAGAAAAATATCTATAGTAAACAATTGTTGTGTTTTAGAAATCAAGGGTAGATTTACTCTAGCAGTGATGCACACATGTTCCACGAATCTCTGGACGTCATCGAAGGAGTCTCCAGGTTTTAGCATAGAAGATCCTTATGCTTGTGTCATCTGCCTTTGATCACCTTGAGAACCACTTCCAAATCATTCTCCTTGATTCGGTGGAGGATAATTGCTCTTATTCTTGAGAGCGTTCTTGGAGAAGGAAGAACTCTTTAGTCTTGAGAGGTTTTTCTCCAATCCCATGTGCACAATAACTTTTTCTTGGCTAGGGTAATTGAAAAATAAACATAATTGGGTATTTATATTGATAGGGTTAAAATAACATAATTTCATAAGTGTCCTTATTTATTTTATTAATCCTAGTGAAACCCCATGTCAAATAATAATAGTATTATTATTATTATACTTGCCAATTATAATTAAATATTATTTAATCAAATAATATTCAATATTATTATTTCTCACCGAACCCTTAAACTCAGTCCACTAATCATCCAAAATATTTATTAGGCATTGAATAATGTCTATTTATTTATTAAATAAATATCACTACATTATTCACCAATAAATATATAAATATTATATTCCTAAATATAAAATAAATATTTATTAAATATTCCACCCATAATATATTCTATTGAATAACTAGTGTCAGGATAAATGAAATCAGACATACATGAATAATTTTTAAACCAAAACTAAGAATAATATTTATTCAACTTTTTTAAATAATAAATAATATATTATTTTAACTGAGATACTGGATACACTGAGTGTGTGACCCTTTGGGCATCTTTATCAGTGAAATTAGGTGGAGAAACCTAAATTACACGGTTAGCATCTAGCAACATGCCAAGTCTCCCATAGAGAAAGAAGTTAATGTCACAATGACATGTCACCTCATATGAATGCTTACCGTGCAATATGATCCCTTTATCTAATATCTCAAATCGAGCAGGTTGCATGCTAGTGTCATCAATCTATATGCTTGATGTCTATTTATTTGACTTTACATAAATGTAACTTGCATATTGATCACCATGGACATGGATTTATTTATGATATATCATTTCCATCAAAGGTCCTGAGATATTAACTTTCGTTAATTAAAAATAGGGAAAAATCATTTCTCGCATTATTCATTAATGCATTATTACTCATAACACACCCAACATATCTTACCTCACTGCAAACATCTGTCATCATGGTTTTTTTCAAAACATATAAGTGCATGACTCATAATAATCATTAATAATAATATTAAAGTCTAAGTACCAATACACACATTTTTATATTGGTATATCCAATGACACATATAAATGTGGATTTCCTACTGGTGGGTTTTGTTTCATAATATCCTTCTGAACATTACCAAGGGTGTACACCATGATAAGTGCCTCAAATGATTATTAGTCTCCACCCCTTCTAGAATGTATCTTATGTGTCCCACAAATGATATCATCTATATTTAGAAGATATATTCAATAATATTTTCATAACACTTCCGAGTTCTCATCATAGTTGGAATCTTCTATGACCTTTTAGTGGGATAGTTACTCTTAGGAAATTATCACATAAAATTTCATGGATAAGAACAATAATGATGTGATAATGAATTTAATAATATTCAAAACCATTAATATAAGTTGTCACAAAGTACAAAAATAAGTTGGTTCTAGAGAACTAACTCCAAAAGACTCCCACTTCCACTAGATCCAACTGCTAACAACCTTCAGTCTGCTAGATCTCACATGATATTCATGCTTATTCTGAGATATTCCATTAGTTAAGGGTTCTGCCACATTCTCTTCCATGGGTATTCTATTCACTACAAATTCATCCCTCTCATAAAAATCCCCCAAGTGGTGATACTTCTAGAGTATGTGTTTTGTCCGTTGATGCGACCTTAGCTCTTTTTCAAGATCCACCGCTATAGTATTATCACAATACAATGTGATAGGGTCTTTAATACTAGTTACCACATCAAGATCTTGGATAAAGTTACAAATCTTGATGGCTTCCTTGGCTGCATCAGAATCCTTTATATACTTGGAATCCACTATAGAAATAGCTACAAATTGATGCTTTGAACACTTCCATATCACAGCACCTCCCTTGAGATAGAAAACATACCCTGATTGTGAATTCAGATCATTATGATCTATATGAAAACCATCATTATCATACCCTATGATGACAAGTTCCTTGTCTCCTCTTTACACCAATAACATATCCATAGTTCTTCTCAGATACTTAAGGATAATATTAACAATAGTTCAATATTATTCCCCTAGATCTATTTTATATCTACCTACCATGCTCAATGCATAAGAGACATCAAGTCTAGTACATAACATGGAATACATGATTGATCCTATCTCTAAAGCATATGGGATCTCACTCATTTTATCTTTTTCATGTTGTTTCTAGGGACAACATTTTATTAGAAAGATGTAAACCATGTGACACTGAAACCAATCCACTCTTGGATTGTTCTATAATAAATCTATTTAGTATATCGTCGATATATGTACTTTGTATTAGTCTAAGAAACCTCTTGGATCTATCATGAATGATCTTGATCCCTAGAATGTATGGTGCTTTGCCTAAGTCCTTCATGAAGAAACACTTTTTCAACCAGTCCTTAACTGGCTGTAAGACTGGTATGTCGTTTCTAATAAGTAACATGTCATCAATATACACTACTAGTATAATAGCTACATTCCCATTAAAACTTTTGTAAACACATGTCTCACATTCATTCTTAATCAAACCAAATTCTCTTATGGTTTCATATAATCGAATATTCCATGACTTGGATGATTTCTTTGATCTATAAATTGATCTCTAAAACATGAAAACCCTTTTGGAATCACCTGGTGTCAAAAACCCTTATGGTTCTATCATATAGACATCTTCCTGAAGGTTCCTATTAAGGAATGAAGTTTTTACATTCATCTTCCTAATCTCATATTCATGGTAAGTTGCTATGGAAAGTATGATTCTTATGGATTTAAACATGGAAATTGGTGAAAAGGTTTCATTGTAGTCAATACATTGACATTGTTTAAAACCTTTAGCCACTAGCATTACTTTATAGGTACTTACATTACCTTATATGTTCAGTTTTCTCTTGAATACCCATTAACACCTAAAAGAATTTACATCAACTAGCTCATTGACCAAAACCCAAACTTGGTTTGGATACATGGAATCCATCTTTGAATTTATAGCTTCTATCCATATTGAAACTTATGATCTCTCTTCTTCCCCCTTATAGAAGATATGTTCATCATTTTACAACAATAATGAGTAACCATACTTAATGAATAGAAAACCATATCTCTCTGGTTCCCTTAACTCTATTATACTTCTATATAGTACTTGTGTTTTAGGAACTACTTATTCCATAGGGACCTGTGGAACTCATTCCTGGACCAACTCCTCTGTATCTTGATCATCAACTTCATCGAAGTCAATCTTTCTCTCAGTATCCTTTTTGAGTATGTTCTCCCTCTCAAGAAAGATGGATTTTCTAATGATAATAATTTTCTTATTTGAGGGGTTGTATAGGTATTGTCCCTTTGTTTACTTAAGATACCCTATAAAGATACACCTTGTTCCCCAAGGTTCTAGTTTGTTGCCTGAGAAATCCTTAACAAACACCCCGTAACCCCATACACATGTATGTGACAAAATGGGTTTCTTTCCACTCTATTGCTCTAAGGGAATTCCATTTTTCACTTTAGTTGGTACTTAGTTTAATGTGTATTCCACAGTTTGTAATGAATATCCCCAAAAGGATAATGAAAGATCTTCATGGATCATCATTGAACTTACCATATCCAAAAAGGTGTGATTCCTTCTTTCACTGACACATTTCCACTGTGGTTTATAAGGTGGATTGAGTTGAGATAGAATCTCAAACTCCCATAGAAAGTTGATGAACTCTTGGTTCAAATATTCTCTGCCTTGATCTGATTGAATCATGTTTATCTTTTTACCAAGTTGATTCTCTACTTCATTCTTGAATTCATTGAATTTCTAAAAGGACTTGGACTTATACCTCATTAAGTATATATATCCATATCTACTCAAATCATCAGTCAAAATTATGAAGTAATAATATCCACCGCTAGATTCCACTAGAAATGGTCCACACACATCAATGTGTACCAATCTTAGAAGCTATATAAACGTTTCACTCTGTCCACAAAATGGAGTTTTGGTCATTTTTTATTATAAATAATCCTGACATCTATTAAGTGGTTTTAGCTCAGATGAGTCTAAAAAACCATCTTGATGGAGCTTTGTCAAATGCTTCTCATTTACATGACCAAGATGTTGATGCCAAATTTGGGTGTTATATGAGTCATGTGATATTTATTCTTTATCAATTGTCGACACTTGGTTTTCATAATTTAATACATACAAAACATTATTTTAATGTACCATACCATAACATATGTTATCCTTATAAAAGAAACAACTTTTATTTCCAAACTTGAAAATAAACCCATATGAATCTAAACTTGATATAGAAATTATGTTTTTAGTAATATTAGGTACAAAATAGCAATCACATAAAACCAAAATTATTCCCATTTGAAATGAAATGTTGTAGTCGTCAATGGAAAGAGTAACCAGCCTTGCACTATTGGCAGCTCATAGATCCACCTCTCCTCTGGCAATTTTTCGAAATAGACTGGGTTCATTCATTTGGATACAGATGTGAGCACCAAAAGTTGTATCTAATACCCAATGTATAGAAATTAAAAGATTACACTTGATAAAGAATTCACCTTTAGCTTCCCATTTCTTTTGGGTTCATTTATTATTCTAGTAGCCTATCTAGACACAAGCAAAACATACTTCCTCCTTTTCCTTATTCTTCCTCTGAATCTTCCCCTTCTTAGAAGGATAGTGCTCAGGAGCTTTAGAATGTTTATAGGTCTTGGTCCCATTTTACTTGTTCTTACTTTTCTTATTCACCATAAGGAAAGTGGGTTTGTCATGACTCATATCCTTATCTACTTTTAGAATCAAGGTCAGAATTTTTGATATACTATTCTCATTATTTCTCATATTATAATTCACAATAAAACTAGCGAAGGTCTTGGGAAGTAATGAAAGTATGAGATATATATGCAAATCATACGGGAATTTAATCCCTAAAATTTTTAGGCGTTCTATGTTACCAATAAGCTTGAATACATGAGTCCTAATTGGCGTAGACTATCCAATCATAGTGGTAAAAAATCATTGGTGATCTCATACCTCTCTTGTCTCTCCTTATCTTGATAGTGATCCCAAAAGTGATACATCATTCTATAGGCATCCATATCCTCATGTTTATTCGAGATCTCATTAAAAATGTATGATAGCATGAAACAATGAATATATGTAGCATCATTCATATATTTATCATAGAAAGATAGCTCTTCATCACTTACCTCATTTCTAGGTGCAATTGGTAAAGGTTCTTCCAACACATATAATTTTCTTTGATAGAGAAGGATGACGTGTAAACACCTATTACATTCCTTTGAGAAGGATTTCCTTCTCGAGTATGGATCACAATGATATGTTTGATGTCATTTTTAATGATGTTTCTAAAAATAAGATACGTATAGATTTAGTACTTTATCTGATAAATTTAGACAAATAAATAAATATTATATTTATTAGTCTCCAACTATTTTATCAAAACCCAATAGCCCTCACCACTAGCTTTGGAATATCCCGTTTCTTGGGCATTCAAGTGGAAAATATCCATATTCCCCTTATCATTACCACAACTTTGGTTGGTCAAGAAACATGAATTGTTTTAGGTAGGCATTCCAAATTACAACTGCATTAAATCACAGTTCCTTGATCCATTAAGTGGAATCCCTAATCCTAAAATCCAGAATTTGAATTTCATCAACCTTTTCCTCTCAGTTACACCAAGTACTACTTTGTAAGTCAACCTTTGATGTGAACCAAGTCAAGTCAACCCAAAACCTCATGTTAAAATTCCTCGATAATTAAAAGCACACCAACTTTGTTCAGTCAAGCACTTTGAACTATAGTTCGATTCTAACCAATGTAATGGAAGGGTATACCAACTTAATATTTTATTGAGGGATTTTATCCTTTATTTGTAAATTTTCAATCATTATCTTTATCACATTCTTATTAATATTAAGTGGGACTACTTAAGTGATTAACTATGCATTTAAATAATATTTATTCATAAGTCATTTTATTTTAGTTACATCTTGCATGCTTGTTAATTCATTAATTATGTGATCGTGACAATACATCTATAATAAATAACTATGAAACTAATAGAAATAAAATAAAGGGTATGATCATGATCTTGTTCTAATGGTTAGTTTATATAGTGGTTGATAAACTAACCACTAATCTAGGGGAGAAAAACCTTGAACCAATCTGAGGTTTGTGTTTATAGCTTTCCACCTATCCATATTTGTATCTTTCTTTTATTTGTTTCACCTTAGATCCTAACATGAACTACCTCCACTATATTAGGAGCTCAATTCCTTACATATTCTTTTACTCACATACAGGTGAGAGGTAAAAGGGGTTTTACATAAAAGAAACCATGGTAATGCATTCCCTACATATTAATGAGGAGAGAAGAAATGCAAGAGAATAATTTAATTTAATAATAAATTAAAATGAAACCAATCACATACAAAGTTTTGGTCTAGATCATGATTATCCACATGCATGCAACGTATTAATCATTTAATAAAACTAGCATTCAATTTTTTAATCATTCTTATTTAAGATAAATTACATTCGAATCGATTAATTATTATCTTTAATTAATCAATCCTTTTATCATAATCCTTATATGAATTTAATTAATATTCTCTTCCATTATAATTTTAAACAAATTAAATAAATTTATTCAAAATTAATGGTGTACATAACTTGTACCTTGGAGTTAACATGGTGAATACCCGTCTAAATCTACCCAACATGTATTATGCTTGTATACTATTTTACTCTTGTGACATATGGAATACATGACCTATTATGTACATTCATGATGTGTACTTCACAGATGATTTCATGAATTACATGATTTTTGGTCATGTGTTATTCTCCAGTGAATGTAGAGTAACAGCCTATAATATGAATCATACATGATATGCAGATCTGAACATTATGCAAATTTTAATTAAACATTTAAATATTTATGTATATTAAAACCTATAACATGGTTTTTCCTATCTTTACAACCACACACAAGTAAATTTCTCATGGTTTACATAGTAAAATAAATAAATTTTAAATCTGTGTAATCTGGTAAAAGTACACAGCTTGTAGATATGATCTACATAGCATGTACACCCTTCACCGTTTATCCGAGACATACTACTAGAGACTTGTCATGTAGTATGTGCCTCAAAAAAATTGGATTACACTATGTTTATATTGGGCCAAATTCCATGTTGACTTCATGTTACACAATCACCAGTTGGGTAGTCCGTTTATGGAATACATAGCCTGGTACTAACCCAAAGGTACTACACACCGTGTCTAATGGGTCACATGCTATATATTCCAGTTGACCATGATTTATTTAATCCTGGTCAACACGCAGAGCACTAATGGTGTAATTAATTCTCTAATCAACACAAGATCTTGAATTGATTTCTGAATGAATCTTTATGGGTGGAACGTAACTACACGGCATGCAGTCTAGCATTGTATGGCCAAGAACCTTGGAAACTCTAAATGAGTTCCTTGATTTTATTTTAATCATAAAATTTATCATTTCCATTATATCTATGAGAAATGATAGAATAATAAGTAGATATTTCAATTCAGATTAAAATAATGATTAAACATGAATTGAAAAAACTAAATTGCAAATGTGTAAATAAGAAATGAATCTGAATAATTATAAACAACTATGCACCTACTATGATACCACTTGTAGGTTCTAGGCGTAGAGGAAGCACGGGAGGGATTGTTCCCAACATTAATTTTTTCCATCATCAATGATCAATATGAGATCAATGTGACGATAAATGTTGTGATCCATAGAATTGAATCAAAGAACAAGAAAGGTATAGAAACCTGAAACCAAGAGAGAGGATATCAACACGTATTTTTTATAATTAACTTAATTAAATAAGAATCAGCTACAAGGTTATTATTTCTTCATTGATGCGTTCAGCCATAGATCTATAGTGTACCTTCACTACATTTTAGAAATCAAGAGTAGATTTCCTCTAGCGGTGATCCACACATGTTCTAAGAATCTCCAGACATCACTGAAGGATTCTCTAGGTGCTGGCATGGAAGATCCTTGCGCTTGCCTAATCCACCTTTGATCTCCTTGAGAACCGCTTCCAAAACATTCTCCTTGATCCGGTGGAGGAGGATCGCTCTTATTATTGAGATCATTCTTGGAGAAGGAATAACTCTCTAGGCTTGAGAAATTTTTCTCCAATCCATTGTTCACAACAACGTTGTCTTGGTTAGGGTAATAGAAAAATAAACATAATTGGGTATTTATATTTCTAGAGTTAAAATAACATAATTTCACATGTTCCCTTATTTATTTTATTAATACAAGTTAAATCCCATGTCAAATAATAATGGTATTATTATTGTTATTATTATTATTATTATTATTTCTTGACACATGCTTAACTTGAAAATTATAATTAAATATTATTTAATCTAATAATATTCAATATTATTTTTTTCTCATCAGACCTTTAAAATCAGTCCGCCAATCCTCCACAATATTTATTGGACCATGAATAATGTATATTTATTTATTAAATAAATATCAATACATTAGTCACCAATAAATATATAAATATTATATTCACCAAATAGAAAATAAATATTTGTTAAATATTCCACCCATATTATTTCTCTTGAATAACTAGTGTCAGAATAAATGTGATCATGCATACATGAATAATTATTAAAATACATTCGGGGATAATATTTATTCAACTTGTTAAATAATAAATAATATACTATTTTAACTGATATACTAGATACACTTAGTGTGTGACCTTATATGCCTCTTTCTCAGCGGCATTAAGCGGAGCATCCTAAAGTCCAAGGTTAGCTTCTAGCAACATACCGAGGCACCCATAGAGAAAGAAGTTAATACCGAAATCACATGTCACCTCATATGAAATCTTAACATGTAATATAATCTCTTTATCAAATATCTCAAATAGAACAGGTTGCATGCCTGTTCCATCAACCTATATGCTTGATATCACTTTCTTTGACTTTTTGGAAATAGTACTTTCCTATTGACTACCATGTCCATGGATTTATCTAGGCTATATCATTTCCATAAAATGGCCTGATATATTAACTTCTATTAAATAAAAAAAGGGATAAATCATTTTCTCATTATTCATTAATGCAATATTACTCATGAAACACCCAACATATCTTACCTCATTGTAAACATCTATCATCGTGGTTTTCATCAATACATCTAAGTGTGTGACTCATAATAATCATTAATAATAATCGTAAATTCTAAGGACCAATACACATGTCTTCTTATAAGAACATCCAATGACACATAGAAATGTGGATTTCCTACTGGCGGGTCTTGTTCTCATAATATCCTCCTGGACATTACCAAGGGTGTACACCATGGGAAGGTTCTTCAAAGTCCTATGAGTCTGCACCCATGATAGCCTATATCATTTGTGTCCCTCAAATGATATTATCCGACTATAGAACATATATTAAAGAATAGGGTCATAGCACTTCTAGGTTCTCATCATAGAATGGATCCGCTATGAACTTTTAGTGTGACAATTACTCTTATGACATTATCACATACAATGTCACATAGAAGGAAAATCATGATGTGATAAGGAATTTATTAATATTCAAAACCATGAATATAAGTTATCACAAATTACAAAAATAAGTTGGTTCTTGGGAACCAACTCCAACACTTCCCATAAGTATACAGGCCTCTACATATCTCACCAGATTATACATCAACTGTTTGTGCCATAGGAGGTTCTTGTTGTGATGATAGATGAAAATAATCAATATTATTTGTGAAGGCTTATTCCTGAGTCGATAGATGTTCCATCTCTTCAACCTAATGCATACCTCTTATTAGGGGTCCTCAATCACTTTTCCAAAGGATTTCATTATGGTAAATCTTATCAAGAATATCCCAAAAAAACTTCAGGCATTTTCATCATAAGGCCTCCACTTTAGGAGGATTAAACATATGCTTGAGTAGTGGGATTTATTCCATAGAAGAACACCTCTATTGGAAGCCTAACATTGAGCATGTGGTGTGGTAAATTATATAGAAACTCTATGAATACATCCCATAATCATCATCTAAATAACTATTGATTTGAGTGAAATTATGGATGTATCTCCTCTATTTCTATGTTTATAAAGGTGGGAAATATTTATCAAATAATTTTTTAGCTAGCTCATCCAAGGTGGTAATAGATCCTATGGGTTAGATATTCAACAAGTCTTTAGATTATTTTTGTAAATAAAATGGAAACAATCTTGGTCTAGTAGCATCTTACTACATACCATTATGATAAAAATTGTTATAGATCTCCAAGAAATTTGAGAGATGCCCATGTAGATCTTTACATTGAATCCAACTAAAGTGACCCATGTTTTGGATCATTTGATTGAGGCTTGTGTAAATATTGAAATTATAAATGTGAATTGGAGGGAAAATGAGATGCTCATGGAAATACCATATATAGTGGGTATAATATAGTATAAGGCAGTATGTTCATGAAGAAAATGAGATGCTCAAGGAAATACCATCTATACTTTTACTAGACCTCGAAGGCAATGTTTCTAGCATATAATGTTCCCAATTTCTATTTTCAATGAACAATCCTTGGGTCTGATCAAAGGTTATCATTATTGAGCTTGGTCGATGATCATACTAAAGGAGATAGACACTTTCTTGAGTCGGATTGGAAGGTTAAATATTTCAGCCTCAAAATCGTGCTTTATTCCTCCATATGGTTTCAAAATAGTGAATATTACATTACCTTGGATGCTGGAGGTGACTAATATTTCATAGGAATGTAGTGGAGAAGGCTCATACATTTTTCTACTTGTTAGGGTTCTTCGTTTAATATTGCTAGGGTTTTCAGAGGAGACAACTCAATTCAAGCGACGTTCTTGAAAAAAAACAATGTTTGTTGCCAGAAAAATACTCTCGAAGTTTCATGATATCTCCTCTCTACTAAAATGGATGAGTTCATATTTTGAAGATGCTAAAGTAAAACTATCATCATTTTGGTAGGAACACTCATCCCAATTGACATTTGTACCATAAATGGGGATATGGAAAAGCGGAGACACCACCACCATATCCATGTATCTTTTAAATATTTCTCTAAAATGGTTCCTCTCAATCATCATCTCTGGTTTTTTATTTGACAAGAATATCCAATAATTCATCAGCTGATGATATGTCAATGGTTTGACACATGGAGAGATATGATACTTAGAGTGTGATGATGGGAATCTTCATCTCATTGGAGATCAAATGTGTGAATTTGTAGTCTTTTTTACACGTGAATGAGTTACAAAACAAAATTTCACTACCACATATCGAGTCAAGAGAAGTTCTGACTTTTATCAGTGCTAATCAGAAAGCGCAGATAGAAGCCTCACATTTATCAGCACTAGCTAAAATGCTGATAAAGTGTAACCTTTATCAGTTTTTTTGAGCGCTGATAAGGGGTAGATTTATTAGTGCTATTCATAGCGATGATAAAAGATATTTTAATAAAAATATCATTCATATATATAAAATTATTATATTTATATTCAAAATTTATTTTCAATTACATAAATTAATTAAAAATGCGTATTTATAATTATTATAAATATGATATATTAATATATATTTTTTAACAATTCAAATATATGTATAATGTTTTAAAAAAATTATTTATAAGATTATAAATAAATATATTTATATTTAAATAAATATAAAATTATGTTATTTTTAAAAAAAATAATAAATATAATTATTGTATTTTTAATTATATATATAAATAAATTTAAATTTATTTATTTACAATTATAATAATAAATATATATATATATTTGTCTCCAATGAATTGATTCAATAAATAAGTTTATATATATATCCTGAGATAATGATGATATTCATGGACATGTTTATGTTCATATATTGATATGAGTGAATACACTAGATATGATCATAAGTTTATTTGTGGACATGATTGGGTTGCTATATATGTTCCAAATGTTAGATTACCTATTCTTTTGATGACATATGCATATGTTATGTATTAATAACTCATGAAATGTTCATTTATACATTAACACACTTAGTATTCATGCTTCCATGAATGTGATGAATCATTTTTTATGATTTAAACTTTTCATCTATGTTATACCCATGAACTTATTTATACTTTCTCATGAATAGTTATAAAATTATAATAAATATATTTAAATATTAAATATATTTATTAAATTTATAATTATAAAATTTTTAGTTATATATAAATACATTATAAATATATTTATTTCTAGTTATAGTTATAAATTGATAAATAAATTTATTTATTTATAATTATAATTATAATTATATAAATATATATATATATATATTTAAATAATTATAAAATTAAAATTAATATATTTATTATAATTTAATAAATATATATAATTATATAAATATATTTATAAATATAATGAATTATTTATAAATATATATATATATATTTATTTATTTATAAATATATACAAATATTTATATATATATATAAATATTTATAAATATATATTTTTTATAATTATAATTATAAAGATATATCTATTTATATTTATATTTATAATTATATTTATTTATTTATTTATTTAAATAATTGTAAAATTAAAATTAATACATTTATTATAATTTTATAAATATAAATATTTATATATTAATATATATATATATATATAATTATATACAAATACTTATAAATATATTTATTTATAATTATAATTATAAATAAATAAATATAGTTAATATATATAATTTTATAAATATATATAATAATATAAATAAATTATTAATATTATACTTTTATTAGCGCTTCTTTAGCTTTTATAAAGGCACACCATTATGTATATTAAAAAAGTGCTGATAAAGGTTCGTTTTATCGGTGCTTTCTATTTTAGCACCAATAAAATTAACCTTTATCCAGGCTTTTGAAGTAATGCTAATAAAAGTGTTGCCTGATTTTATAAAAAATCCTAACAGTTGGCTTCTCTCTCACACACCTTGAAGCTTTCACAGAACCCTACATCGGTCGTGCCACCGCTCTCAACATCGATGCTCTTGTCACCCTTCTCGTTGTTGCCTCTCTACCCGCCTCTTCTCTCTCATGCTGCTCCTCCCACATCTCTCTACCTACCTCTATCACTGTCACCACTCTCTCCGCCCCTTAACCATTGCCTATCTTGTTGCTTCTCTCGACGCCATCGCTCTTGCTACCATTGCTCCCTGTCATATTCTCGCTGCCCTACCATTGCTCCACCTTCACCTTTAGACTAGATTCACCCCCTGATTTTCTTCCCCATCACCACAGTCATTCGTGGATGAACCCAAACTTAAGTTTTGACCCTTTTTTCTGGTGATTTCTTTGTTTCAAGGTCATTTGAATAAATTTTTGAGCTCCATTCATCCTATATTTGAATTTATGGACTATTCTCTATTGTTTTTTGATAGGTTACCCCATGTGTTTGGCATTGAATTTGAGAACCATGATTGTTTTTATGTTTAATTCCATGTTATTATATCAAGTAATAGATAATTGGCCTCTTATAAATTATTTCATGGGAACTTTAATTACTAAGTGAGAAATATTTATTTATGCTACACTAGATCATTACAAAATTCTAGTTCCCCTAGTTATGTATAGGGCTAGTGGTGTTTCTTTTTAGTCACTAAATATTACATGCCTTTAAATGATTGTTGTTTTGAAATTGTTTCCTTATTATACCTATGCCTATATGAGTGCCCGTGGGGGATAAATTGTGTTTCCCAAGTGGTTTTATCCCTTTTTATGGAATGATATTCCATGAAAAGTGTATTGTAAAATGCCTAAATGGATTTTTTTTAAATAATTATTTTGGATTTAAAATTAGTGGTAATCACTGACTTGATGTTTTAAAAATTATTCTTATGTTAATTAGATTTCAAACCAAGAGTTTGGGTGATTTTAAAGTGTAAAAAATGTGGGAAAATGTTGTTTTATTTTTAAAGTTGTGAGTTAACCCTTGTGATCTATATTTAAAAACACTTTTTGTCCTTGTTTAATTTTTATATCAACTTTTTGGAGCGTTTGAAGCTTTTAAGATTTCCAGATAATATGGATTATTTCAAAAGGGTGTATTTTCCCATGTGGATTGGATTTTGAAACTTATCATGTCTTTTAATGTTTTTGAATGGTCATTTAAAGGGTAGTGTGAATTCCCATTTGAGTTTCAAAGATGTTTTTATAATATTGGTCCTAATAGTAGATTGAGATGGATTTTATAAATAATAAAATGGCTTGGCATTGCAGGCATATTTTGAAAAGAGAAGGACCATTTGAAATTTTATGAAAAATGAGTTTTTATAAAAAGTGTGATACCCTCTTAATCCCCTTTGATTCTTATATGACCATTGTATCTTTTGATCCCATGTGGGGGTGTTTATTATTAATGAATTGTATATATTTTTTTAGTTTTGGTGTATACGGGGATACTTCTTATAAGGGTGGGAGGGGAGACCTGAGATATTTTAAATAATTTGCACGTGATGCGTGTAGTTTGTTGACTATTATCACCTCAATTTGACTCATAATTGGAGTCTTAGGTAGATTTTATGTGATAGTGTGAGGTAAAACCCTAGTTTCCTTATCTCTAGTTAAAGTCCTTTTATTAATAGAGCCTGGTGATAATGACCAAGACAATAGAATCCCTTTTAGGATCATTTAGGGGATTTATATCTTTACTTCCATTATATCCTCTTCTATTTATATTATTGTTTGGAATATATTTTCTTGTATTTTTCCCCATGTTGAGTGACTTTACATAGTGGTGCTTGACCATTTACTTTTTTTCTTCTTTGTATGGTATGATTTTCAAATTTTTTGAAAAGGGATTGTGAAAGGTTTTTTAAGAAGGAAAAAAGGAAAGCATGATTTTGAATTGTTTTCAAACTATTTTAATAATGAGTTTGAAAAGTGTTCTTAAATGAGAAAAGTTAGAATGGATTGTATTTGAAACTCTAAGAATGCATGAGTTTTAAAAATGGGGTTTTAAGCCAACATGCCTAGTTTTATGGAAATGGTTGGTTTTCGAACATTTTTTAGAAAATAGTATGATAGTTGGAAACCATTTTGAGTTTTGAAATGTGTATTTCAAAAAATGTGTGTTAATGAAATAGTTTAAAGTTTGATTTTAAAAAGATGATTTGACCAAGAGGTATTGTCTGAGGAAAAATACTTTCCAAGTTATTGTTTTTATTTAATGAAATTCTTAGAAAAATAGTTTTAACACACTTTTATGTGTTACTACTTATATGGTAAAACATTATAGAAAATGTTTATTTTTTTTAATGTATTTCAAGGTAGAACTTTTAAGATATAATAAAAAAGTGATTTCTTGTAAAAATAGTTTTAACATGCTATTAAATAAATTCCTTGGACTAATGAGAGTGGAAATATAATAGGAAACCCGAAGGGTGAGATAAGTGAAATAGTTAACATATAATCAAAAAATAGATTCCCTATGATAATCCCTAAGATGATAGAATGTGGTAAAATGAGTAATAATGGTGGTAAACCTAGTTGAACATCTTTTGTTTGTTTATTTTGTTAAATATTATTATTATTGAATCAAATAGGATGAATATGAATAAATAATGGATGGATTCCAATTGTTTGACAAAAGAGAATGAAGATGGAATGAATGAGTTTATCATGTTTGGAAAAGATCATGCATATAACCCTTCTCAAATTCTTTTTCCATGTTTACACAGTTGTTATTCAAGAATAATTAGTCCATAAGAGTTGGAAGAAAACTTGGTCTATCATGGAATTAATAAATATTATAAATGTTATAATAAACATAGGGGAAAAGAGAATGTATATTGTGACTAGGATAACACTACATTCTAGGGATCATCTAATATGATTAAAAGTGTGGAAAATGAAGAAGACCATATTGAAGATGTGATTACAAGTTTTAATGATGATGAAGATTGTATTGAAGAAATGATAAGGATAGTTGAAGATAAACTTAATGATTTTCCAAATTTTTTTGAGAAGTTAAAGAGTTTTGAAAAGATACCATTGTATATTGGTTGCAATAAATATATAGCATTTTTAGTCACACTGAAGCTGTATAATTTGAAAGTGGGTAACAGTTAAATACCTGGTCAAATCATTTGAAATCACACTTATGGATGAAATACTCTTCTTAATACCAGTTATGTTGGGGTAACATTATACAATTTAATTATATCAAATATATTTTCATTTCTTTCATTATTTATTCCTTTTTGTGTTTTAGGAAACTTTGGATACTCATTAAGTTCAATTTGGATACTCCAAATATTTATTTCCTAGATTCAATTCATTGATACCCAATAAACCAACCACACATGATGGAATTTTTTAATAATTAATACACTATATCCAAGGTTTTATAACTAAACTTCAAGTTATATAATTTAGATTATGTTTTAATGATGATTATGTTATGATATGGTGGTGTATCAATATTGTGAAGAACAAGGAATGAGGGTTGGGAATAAGTACAAATATCCTGAAAAGTTCTACAACTGGACAATATCAGTGTGTGTATAATAATATTTCACTATCTAAACACATATTAAAACAAATTACTTATTTTTATCAATGTTTCTACAGTGTATGAAACAAAAAATGGAAAATATTATCGTTATTATGTTTGTAAATTTATTAGAGATATCATATTCCATCAGCAAACTATAATCCCTGAAGAGGTATTTTCAAAGATAATCACTATTTCATTTAAAATATTTAATAAAACTTTGTGTATTTATATTTTTCAAGTACTTTTATGAATTTCTAAAAGACTCATATTCCCAAGAAGATATATATTTTCTTAGAAACGAATGGGAAACATACCTGATGGCAGAATGTACCCTAATAACATAAATAGGTGACTTCTATAGAACTAGTGTACTGTTTCATATTTATTTTTTATTTACTTCCCTTTATAGTTACTTACATAATAATTTTTTTCTTATATAGGTGGATTCCTTTCTTCAAGTTGGGGTGGTTTTTTTGATGTTGTTCATGCTCGTGATAGATTGGACTTTGAGGTAGAAACTGAGATAATGACAACATGGAAATGGGTAAGTAATATATACAAACATCATGAAAAAGTGATTTCATACTCATTATGTAATTAGTTTTGTTATCATTTTACTTAATATTTGTGTGTTAATTTCCTTATCATTTTTATCTAATACTTATTTAATTTTTTTCATAGATCTTTTTTCTTTCCATTGGTTTTTTTCGAGCTGCCAACACTGTATAGAGTCAATGTTATTTGTAGAAAAACTTTTCTTGTTGAAATCCAGAAGTATTGAGGAAGATCATGTGCTCATGGAAATTAATTCTCATGATATGATAGTCACATGATCTTTCTCTACTCTTTTATATATCAACAACGAGAATGGTTTTTTGGATAAGAAAATAAAGTCAATATGAATTGTTGAAAGTTTGACAAATAAAGGCAATGAAAATCATGATAACATTTATAGTTAAGTTTTTTCTTGAGACTTAGGGATGAGTAGAAATTAGTTGAACCTCAATCTAACACATAGTGTGACTGTTATGACTCTAAGTGCTTCTTTATATTTAAAAGTGACATAAATTTTAGTAAAAAAGACAATTGAAATACTCAAAACTGAGAAAACCTATTCATATTATTTTGATACTCTAAGAGAATGGTTCATAAGTTTTTTGTAATGTGTAGGAGTCAACTGAATCTCTATATGATTCATGGTGTGACCAGTATGACTAAAACTTTCTCTATTTATATAAAATTGATATTATTTTTAGTAAAAATAAAAAGTTACATACTGAAAACCAATCAAACTCATTCATATTTTTTTGATACTTTATTAAAATTATTCATAAGTCATTTATAACATGTAAAAATCAACCTCACCTCACTACGGTGCATGATGTGACCACTATAACTCTAATTGTTTCCTTTTATTTAAAATTGACATTAATTTTAGTAAAAATAACAAGAGATGAACTAAAAACCAAGAAAATTCATTAGTATTATTTTGATACTTCAGAAAAATGACTCATAAGTCATTTTTTATGTGTAGGAATCAACCATACCTCAATATAATGCATGGTGTACCTGGGATGATTAAAAGTGTGTATATTTATTTAAAATTATCATCAATTTTAGTAAAAAAAGAAAGTGACATACTAAAAACTGAGTAAACACATTCATATTGTTTTTATACATTAGGAAAATGATAAATAAGTCATTTGAGATGTTTATGAATCAACTTCACCTCAATACGATGCACGGTGTGACTACTATAACTCTAAGTAGGTCTATTTAGTTAAAATTGACATTAATTTTAGTAAAATGAAAAGTGACATACTAAAAACTAATAAAATGCATTCTGATTTTTTGAAACTTTAGTAAAATAGTACATAAGTCATTTATGACATATAGTAATCAACTTCACCTCAATCGGATGTACGGTGTGACCGCTATGACTCAAAGTGTTCCTATTTATTTAAAATTGACATTGATTTTAGTAAAAAGAACAACTGACATACTGAAAATTGAGAAAACACATTTGGATTGTTTTGATGCATGATGTGACCTCTATAACTCTAAGTGTTTCTATTTATTTAAAATTGACCTTAATTTTAGTAAAAATAAGAAGTTACATACTAAAAATCGAGTAAATGCATTCGTATTGTTTGGATAATTTAGGAAAATAATACATAAGTCATTTTTAACATGTAGGAATAAATCGCGCCTCAATATGATGCATATTGTGACCGGTATGACTAAAAGAATGTAAAATCATTTAAAATTGACATTAATTTTAGTAAAAATAACAAGTAACATACTAAAAACTGAGAAGACACATTCAAATTGTTTTGATACTTTAAGAAAATGATTTATAATTCATTTATAACATGTAGGAATAAACCTCACCTTAATCTGACACATGGTGTGACCAGTATGACTAAAAGTATCTGTTATGATTTTAAAATTGATATTTTAGTTTAAAACGTATCACTCAATGAAAACCATCCAGACATTCTATGATTATATAGATAATTTAGTAAAATTATTTATAAGTCATTTGTGACATGTATGAAGTAATTATCATATAAAATTGATGCATGATGTGACCAGTATTACTCAAAGTGCATGTTTCCAGTTTAAAATGACATTTTAGTAAAAAATTCAACTAACATTTTGAAAACCAAGAAAAATCATTTTTATTGTTTTGATACTCTAGGAAAATGATCTGTAAGTAATTTGTGATGGGTAGGAATAAACCACACCTCAATCTGATGCACAATGTGACCAATATAACTCTAAGTGTGTCATTATTTAAAATTGAAATTAATTTTAGTAAAAAGAACGAGTGACATACTCAAAACCGAGAAAAAAAATTCAGATTGTTTTGATACTTTAGGACAATGATCCATAACTTGTGACATGTATGAATCAACCTCACCTCAATATGATGCATGGTGTGACCAGTTTAACTCCATGTGTGTTATTTTTTATTAATGTATTCTTTCATATTAGTGATTAATTTATTTATTTATTTATAGAATTAAAAACATAATATTTGTTTTATTATATAGGTGTATTATTTTTCTTAGGTTGATATGATTTGTTTGGAAACTAATACAACAGGTGTAAATTTTTGAGACGGGATCACAGATGTCAAAAGAATAAAACATTAATGTTTTTAAATGTTTGTTGTATAATTGTAAATGTAATTATATGAAACATTGTTTGAAATGTATACAGTAGTGTTTTTTTGTATTCATGATGTCAAATTTATTTCAATTAAATTATGTATTTTTTATTTACAGGTTACATGTTTTTTCTAGGTGTGTTGTTATATAAACAACACACTACAACAAGCTGGTCCTTTATCTGTGCTATTTATAGTGATGATAAATCCCCCCTTTATCAACTCTATTGAAATCACTAATAAATGGGGGGTCTTTATCAGTTATAGAAATATCATTGATAAAGGGGGCCATTATTAGTGTTTTTTCACTAATAAAGGTCACCTTTATTAGCATTTAGGATAACAGTGCTTTTTTATCATTGTTAATAACCTATTTTCACTCTATTAAAGGTAATATATGTTGTAGTGTTTTACAATAGGTGAATAATTAATTTCTCCATTCTTCGATGACACATTCATGTTTTTAAGCTTCCAATTATGGTGAAAGTTGTAGAGTTAAACTTGTGATTTCTTCATGTGTTAACTTTGTTGAATACATTTTTTTTATAATTTAGAAAATATTAGTCATGACTCTAGGAAATGGTGTGAACACACTAGTATTATGGAGAGTTATACACAGAAGGGGTGTTGGTAGTATATTTCTTTCTACTTATAATAGTCACAAAGGGATGTATACACATTATTTTTAGTTTTTAATGTTTAAAATTCACTTCTGAACTACACATGTGAAATTTTTTGTTGAACTGTTTTTTTAGCCTATTGACTCTTAGTGAAACTTTCAGTAAAAGTTTCATTTATCATATTCCAAGAAGTTCCAGGGGTAATCCACCTCAAATATTTATTGAAACCATAGCTATAATTTGTGAAATCCCCACAAAAACTTATTATGCACATTGTGATGAAATTTACCTTAGCTTTTGAGGGGTGTTCTTAATTGTTTCCCCATTAGAACATCCATGTAGTTCCACGTGAACTTTCAGTTAAAGTTTCAGTGAAACATTGGTTTTTAAACTTTACCCCATCCTGAATTTTCTATGTTGTAAGTTCCAGTGTTATAGATATTGATGTTTCATCATCTATAAAACGATGTATATGTATGAAATTCAAGTCCATTGAGGATGAAAATTGTTTCTACATTATGTATGGTGGACTAAATAAGATTAACTTATGCTGATAGAACTCAAATAAAATTATAATGGATATATTAGTTATCATATAATGCCTTTATGAATATAGAAAATAAGGACATAGAATGTTTGAAAAACAAGAAAACATGGTGAAATTTACTCATGTGGAGATTCATATAGGTTTCTTTGGTTGAATGGTTTTTTTTCTTTTGGAAAATATGGTTGTAATGTATTTATAGAAGATCCTAATAATCTCTTTCAAAATCCTAAATTGAATCAATTGATGAGTTTACAAAGAAAATTTATAGAAGGATGAGAAACTAAGTTAGATATGAATTCATTAGCAGGTATTAAACCAAATGATTCTTTCTCGTTGGAGACAACTAAAAAAGAAAGTTGAGATTTTAGTGTGTACCCATGTATAGATCAATTAATTTTTTTTAGGACCAAAAAAAATGGAATTAGTCTATGGGGTTATATGTTATGTGTTAGAGTACTTAGGAAGACAATGTGATGATAATTTTTCATTTTCATACACTATGTAATTTATTTGACTAATTAAATTATAAATATTTTCTAGGATGCTCTAAAAATATGGGATAAGGCTTGAAACAAAATTATTTCACTTGAAATTTTTTATTTCAAAAATGATAAACAACAAATCAAATAATGGAATACATGTTTCAAAATGGGGCTATATATTCATTCAAACCTTATGAAATAAATACAAAATTATCTCAAGATAAAATAAATCCATGGATATCAAAATTATAGTGAAAATAAAAAAATATTAAGTAATATGGAAATCCTAAAAATCAAGGTTCCCATCCCGAGGAACCCTTGTGGGATCCTCCACATGAGTGGGATACCCGATCTTGAAGCAACATCAATGTATTGATCCAGAAGAGGTGTAACCAAGGGATCAACTGGCTACTCATCAAGGGTAGTTTGGACCAAAGCTACTAGTAAATTTTTTGTGGAAGTCACTATCTGTATTGAATCCTATACCTCAGTTGACCCTCCAATATGAATAAATGTTTTCTATTTGGTAGATGGTTCAACAAGGTGTTTCCTTCCTTATCTTTCAATCTTGTACCTTCTCCTTATAATGACACTCAGTCATGAATTCATGATGGGTCTCTAGGTTGACAATACCCCCCAAGATGTGAACAAATACTTGTCTTTTTAGGTTAGTGATATCAGTCAGAACCGACGAAGGTTTTGGGACCTTAGAGGTAGTGGAAGGGGAAAAAGGTGCATGGTACTTATTAGCTATCATGGGTGGTTGTGGGATTGGGTTGGGTTACCTCAGATTAGGTAATTGATGCAAAATAGGCTTTCAGAATAGAATCCCCTATCCTAAAATATAACATGAGGGTTATCTATGATGAACTAGATGAAAACCCTCAAGATAATGAAAGAAAACCTCCAAAGTGGGTGCAGGTGAAGATGGTTGATCCTATTTAGTAGTTACCACTATCTCATACTAGGAATGAGTGGTCATGGATTTAGAAAACTCTAGTGACTGATCCTCTCCCTCAACAAATTCATTATCCTCTGACCACATATACATCTTACCTGTCTTCTTCAATAGGCCCATATTGAACAGTAAGTGCAAGTAAATATGATACAATCACCCTAATGATGACAAAGGAAAGGAGGCCTCAAAGACTCTAAGGTTACTAGACAAATGTGTTCTGAAGTTACCCCCATCAGTATGCTCTAAGATTTTTTGGATTTTCCTTCAAATTAATGTGAAAATTGGAATTCCATGTTCATTTTTGGATCACTAATTGGTGTGGACAAAAATAAGGCATTGATCTAGTTTACCACACTCTAGGAGTCTCCTTAGGAAAACTAATAATGGGTCAAGAACCAATGTAATATCTAAAGAAAAGGAATTTATAAATATGTAATCTTGGTAGTATTAGGGCCAAGATTACTTGTTGGATCAGCCATTATATTATCCTAAATCATTTGGTTTTTTCCTTTGTTTAACTCTAGAATCATATTCCTATACACATTGGTTTAAAAAATTGAGATTATACACACCCAGGATAATTCCAATCTCCTTTAGTGAAAAATGAAAATTATTACATCCAAGATGAAAATACATATGGAGAAAGTTGGTCTCTATGGTGAATAAAAACACTAGTAATAGTTCTTAAAATATTTCATCTTTCACCTGTATGGAATTTTATAGGTGTATATCCTAGAGAGCCTCCAAAAATTCATCCTCCTTATTTATCTTCTTTATAATTTATGTGTCTATTATTTTATTTATCTTCATTGGATTCACTTGTGACATAGTATGGTGATATTTATTTTTGGACTCACTAAATTGTAGTAAAGTATAGGTGATCTACTATGGAGAATCCTCCTATTTGTAAAAATGGGATAATAAATGTGATGAGGTTAAAGGGTTGGTATAGGGGTTAGGTGAAGGTTAAGGGTCTTGGGTTCTATTCTTTTTAGAGGATTCATGTTTTTTTTTCACTAGATTCCTTATTGGTGGGTTTTTTCAAGGAGGTTTGGGTGCTACATGCTTAATTCATTCCATTAGAGGGAGAATTAAGAGATATAGAAATTCAACGATTTTTTATGTATTAGTAAATGGAATAATGAAGGGGTTAGATGGTTGGGAAAAAATTTAACTGAAGGGGTGAGAAAACAAATTAAAATAAGGGTGAAAGTTAGGAATAAAGAGTGAAAGTATGATTCCAATAAGTAATAATGATCATGGGGTGGTTATCTATATAATGGTGTTTGTGGAAATTGTGTGGTGATCCAGATGATGTAGGAGTTAAGGGTATCTAGTTGAGGGGGAAGATAAAGAGGCACAAAATGGGTTAGGGTTACACATGTAAGCATAATTTATTATTATAAATAGACAATACCCCACAAAATTTTCATGGGGGGGAGGTGGTGGTAAGAATGGTTGGGGGCCAAAACAAAACAAACCACTATTAGAGGATTCACCAATGGAGAGGGATCCTACCTATAAAAGGAAGTACAATCTGATGGGATTTTCATCACCTCCAGCAATTAGCTTCATCATATATCCTCCCATCATTATTTTGAGCTGTATTTTGAGATTTTAATTCCCAAAATATTCAAGAGATATAATTATGATAGTTTTCTCTTTGTAATAGTGCGGGAGTTCATACTCACTTTTACCTATAGTGATCCTTCAATTTTCTTGTGATTTTTACCCCTTTAATTTTGAAGGTTTTTCTACGTTACATCTGGTGTCATCTGTTTTCACATTATTTCATTTAATTTATCTCACATTTATCACTACATAAGTGGGAAAATCATTGATGGTCCCAAAAATTGGTATAATATGAAGTTTATAGCTTGGTGTTTTTAACTTTTTTAGGTATTCATTATTCTCAAAAATTTGAGTATTCTCTACGATTGAGACTCCGGTTGATCTTCAATATAAAAAAATACTAAGATTATTAAATAAAATCTTGGGAAATAGAGGAGGTTCCATACTAAATTTTTGTCTAGATGGTGGTGAAATTAGAGATTGAAAAATTCAATAGTAATAATTTTCCATTTTGGAAAATGAAGATTCAGACAGTGTTGTGGAAGGATAATTTCCTACTGGAAATTTGTGAAAGGCAAGTAGGTGTGAAGATGGAGTGTGTTTCCAGTGGATTATAGAATCTTTAAATTGGTGTAAAGGTGGATATTACTTATAATAATGGATATATACTAGTCAGTAATGTGGCGGCGACTGCTAGAACCAAGAATCATCTCAATGATGTGTGGATAATCGACTTGGGAGGAACATGAAACATGACATCTTTATGGGAATGGTTTGATTAGAATGAAAATCTCCCTAAAGGACTTGTGTACATGGGGAATGATCTCACCTTGAATATCATTAGAGTTTTTACCATCAATATAAATATTCATAATGTATTTTTCAAACCATAAAATGATTACGCCATGTGAAGGGCTTGATGAAGAACATATTATCTTTAGGTAAATTTGATGATATTAAATGAAAGACTCACACCGATAATGGAGTGATGAAAATTATGAATGGTGAAATTGTGTTGATTAATGTATATAATATCTCAAAGAACCTATATTTTCTTATGGGTGAAACATACAAGGATTCATAGATATTTTTCATATTAATTACCTCAATGAAATCATTAAGGAAATTATATCCTAAGAAGTTTTTCCATATGTTAGAATGAGGAAAGAAGATTCTTGTAGAACAAAAGTTTCTTCATGGGATTATAAATTTATCATTTATATTTAGAGATCATTGTGTTTTGAGTAAGTAACATAGGTTAAATTTCAGTATGTCAACAATAAGAAGCAAATAGACCTTAGAGTTGATTCATTCCAATGTTTGGAAAGCATCAGTTATATCCCTGGGAGGAGTAAGGTACTTTGTATAATTCATTTTATATTATTCTAGTAGATGTTGGGTGTACCAAATAAAGTGTAAAGTGGATGTTTTTTATGTCTTCAAAATATTAAAATCGTGGAAGGAGTTTGAATATGGAAAGAAGATCAAGTGTTTAACAACTGACAATGGTGAAGAATATACAAGTGAGTAGTTTGATAATTTTTTTCAACAAGAAGGAATCAATTGTTAGTTCAAATTCTCATACATGACTCAACATAATTGAGTGGAATATTTTATGAACAAATCCCTATTGGATAAAATAAGGGAGATGTTAATGACTGTAGGAATTTCTAAAAACATTTTGGGTAGAAGCCGTGAATACCCCATGCTATGTGATCAACTGATCTCCTTCAATGGTAATTGATTTGAAGATAATTTTAGAGAATTTGAATGGTAAACCTAATGACTATTATTGGTTGCATACTTTTGTAAGTATTGTATATGAATTTTTTAATGACCAGGAATGATCAAGGTTGGATTTGAGATCCAGGAAATGTATCTTCTTAGGATACGTTGATGGGGTGAAGGGGTATCTTTTGTGGGACCCCACTTATCACAAACTTATCATCAGTAGAGATGTCATTTTTATATGATATGAGGTTAAAATAAAAATTTATTAATACATAGAGAAATAAAATAAAGAAAATATATTCATTTAGGTGAATGAGAAATACAAGGAAGTAACAGTTTCCTCTCAGGAATTACTAGAGCACGATGATGAATTACTAGTTGATTTTGGACCACGATGGTCAACTCGGAAAAAAAAAGAGAACTAGTATGAAACTCAAACTATGTGACTGAGAGAAATATTTCATACTAAATATTGATAGAGTATAGAGAGATGTCTTCTCTTATGGAGGCAAACCAAATTCTAGATGTTTCTTTGTAGTTGGTGGCGGTACTGGAGGAACTTGAAGCCCTGTACAATAACAGGACATGGGATCTTGTTTCATTATCTCATGTAAGGGAGGCTATCGACAACAAATGTGTTACTAAGATCAAATAGGATGTAAAAGATCAGGTGGAAAGATATCTTGCAAGAATGGTGGTCACAGGATATGCTAAAACATAAGGTATTGATTTCAATGAAATATTTTCTCCTATTGGTAGACTAATGACTGTTTGGATAATTCTTGCGATGTTTGCTACATAAAGTTTACATCTAAATCAGATGGAAGTGAGGAATTATATTCTCCATGGTTATCTTGATGAAGAAATCTATATGATCCAACCATAAGGCTTTATATAATAAAGAAAATAGAACTTGGTTTCTAGGTTATAAAATTCTCTATATGATCTAAAGTAGGCACTAAGGTGTTGGTACAAGATATTTCATTCTTATATCATGATCCTTGGATAAAAATGACTTTATTTAGATCCTTTTTCTTATTTCAGGGGTTTATAAGTTTATGTGGGTTACATGTTGGTTGAATGCGCCTAAAATGATCAGATTCAAGAGATCAGAACACCGTTGGCTGGGTATTTTGATATAAAGGACTTGATACCATCAAACAAGATTCATGGGATGTAGATTTTATGAGATAGAAATAATGGCAATATTTTTCTATCATATAATAATTAATTATGAAATGTCTTTAAATGATTTAACAAGAATGACTATAATCCAATATCTATCCATTTACCCATTAATTTCACATTATCCTCTATGATGATTCTAAGTAGTTAAGTAAAGAGGATGGATATGTATCGAGTGTCATATTCATCAATTGTGGGTAGTAGGATGTTCACTATGGTTTTTAATAGGCAATACATTGCATATATATTGGTAGAAGTTAGTTAGTACATGAAAAATCTAGGATGGGATAATTTGAGCACAATGAAGAGGATCTTGAGATACATAATGGAGATCTTAGATGCTGCATTATTTTATAGACAATCAGATTTCACTATCAGGAAATATGTTGATTTATATTTTTCATGTGATTTTGATAAAACAAAATCCACTACTATTTATGTGTTTACTCTTATAGTATGATATAGGAGCTAGATTCTAAGTTACAATCATCTTTGGATTTACCCACATTGAAGGCGGAGTACATGGAAGATACATAGGCTTGCAAAGAGGAGATTTAGATGAAAAGGTTATTAGAGGAGATCAGTCATAGACAAGGTCTAATTACATTGATTTTTAACTATATAATCACCTTTCACATTATAATGAATCCATATTTTCATTATAGAACAAATTACATTGGGGTACAATATCACTTTGTCCAAGAAGTGGTGGATGATGGAAGTGTGTACATACATGAAATTTATAGTAAATAAAATCTAGTAGATTTCTTGATGAAGGTAATTGACTCTAATATGTTCATATGGTGAAGATCCTAGAGTGGCCTCATAGATACATGAGAAACATAGTTTGGAAGTTATAAAGGATTTTTGGAGATGTGATTAGTTCCTAGTCAAATCACTGAGTAGGATATATGTTGGCAGTATTTATTATCTCAGACATCCACCACCCCCAAATTGTTAAGGGGGTGGGTAGTGGTAGTAATGGTTATTGGAAAAACCATAATAAACCACCAGTGGAAGAGAAAAAAATATAGAGGGATCTTGCCTATACAAGTTAATGCTATATAATGGGGTTTTCATCACCTCCAGCAATTAGCTTTAGCACATCTCCTCCCATGATTATTTCATTTTTTTATTTTGTGAGGTGGATTTCCCATATATTCAAGAGAGATATCTATGAGAGTTTTCTCCTTTTAATAGTGAGGAAGCATTTACACACTTTTATCTATAGATACCCTTCTATTTTCTTATGGGTTTTTACCCCTTTAATTTTGGGGGTTTTTTCACATTACATTCGATGTCATTTATTTCTGCATTTTGCACTTTATTCTATCTCTCTATTATCACTGAACCAGTGGGAAAGTCATTTTCGGTCCCAAAACCATCATGATATTTAAATCCTTTAAGTTAATAAATGCATGGATTCCTTCCTTTACACTATGAACAATTAATGAAAAATCCCTAACAGTGTATAGTTTTCTATAAGAATTTTCATATTGTGGTCTATGGCCTTCATAACATTAAAGGGTGGTTATATTTTTCAACAGAATCGATGAATCTTCCCATGAAGTGTCACGGTACGATCCACATCACATGTTCCATGAATAGTTGGGTTTAGTCTTAGGAAGAATGGATGAATCCCCCCCCAAGTATTAGCTCATGAATCAACCCTAATGAATTGTGACCTAAATTGGCTGTTTTTTTTTTCTTACTCTTACCCAGGGATGATTCTCAAAAGAATCCAAAAATGGATTTAGGAATGGTTGGTAATATTATGTACTCTATAAAACATCTATCATATTCCTATAGAATTCCAAAAACTAATAAGAAAACATGCATGGGTTTCCTCCCATTTAGTGATTAATTTAACATCAAGATCAAGAATTTTCTTCGGATTATTCGCCCTAAATTTAGTGTTAAAAAACATCCTTCTTAGAAGGGTTCCATATATAATTCCAACCTTTTAATATTTACTTTGAATAGAGAATTGTTATCTCTTTGAATTTCAACCACTCTATGTGTAAATACTTTTATAACCATGAATTCCACTGACCACTATAACATTAATGTACCTAGAGACAATTTCATATAAGAGTTAAACAAGAGTACCTTATCCCTAGGTGTAGAGTTTCATTGGGATATGCATCATTCATGAAATCGGTTGGTCTTTACATTCTAGATCAAGGAATTCTCATAGGCATCTCTTATAAGGTCCTCTATTTCATCAAGTTGCATAAAAATATTCTCTTATGAATTATATCTAGATTGATCCTCTTCATAACCCAATATTAGCAGTGTTCATGTTCCACTGGTGTATGAATTTCTTTCCATAAACATGGCCGAATGGGGTCATACCAATGGGTTCTTCATCAAGATTATTTCTGTAATATTTTCTACTTGAGTTCTCAATATTCTATAAAATCTTATTGATATCTTTATAGGAAAGTTCATATCAGGAAGTAGTTTTTGTGTGATAAGGTGTGTTTGTCTTCTATTAGACTTAAAATTTTTCAAAATTATACCTCATCATGATTTTATTGAAATGAGTTCCCATATCACAAATTAGTAATCATAGAATTATTAACCAAGTAAAAATATTATTCTTCATTAATTTAATTACCAACTTTGATGTAATTAGAGTTTTAGATTATTCTTACACCCACCATGATACATAATACAAAAACACTATAATTTATGTGTTTTTGATTTTTTTGAAGGGGACAATGTAATCAATTCCCCGCACATTGAACACCTTAACTTCTTGAATTGGGTTTTGTTGAATCTCATTCATTTTCCCAGTATTTCAAATATATTTGATAATGATCACAACATTGAAAAAAAAAACAATTTCATCCTGATGGACTATGGTCCAAAAGAATATTCTCTGATGTATCTTGTACATAGTATAATCAAGATCATGGTGTCCTTCGGTGGGTGATGAATGAATAATTTTTAGTATACTTAGTACTTATTCCTTTGGTACACACTTTCAAATAAAACTATCACCACATTATTGGAAGAGAAGAGGTTCATCCCAAAAATAGAGTGCTACATTCACTATGAAAAACTTCTTTTTTTAGTATAAAAAAGGAGGTTATAATATCTTAATGGCCAAATAGTTTTCTATATCATTGAACTATAGCCCAAAATAAAAATCCACATAGAAAAGTGCCTCATCTAGGAACTCATATAGAATATCTAGATCATCATCATCCTCAAAATTTGGATGTTTTATCATTGAAAATTGATTAACAGAAACATTCACCGACCCGCTATTACATTTGATGATGATATCAAACTCTAATAGTAATAGGATCAGCTGAATCAAACTCAAATTTTTGTCCTTATTTTTTAACAGATACCTCAATGATATAGGGTTAGTATTGAAAATATAATTAAAGAGTATATGGTATAACCTAGATTTTTCAAATAAAAAAAATAGCCATCAATTCATTATTTTTGGTTGTGTAATGATTTGAGCATCATCAAAAGTGTAGATTTCATAATGGATGGATCAAAAGTTATGATCAACCAACTTCCCTAAAACAACACCCATGAAAAAATCTATTTCCGCTCACATAATCATGAAATACTTCTCACGGTCCAAAGATACTATGATGAGGGAAACCACTAAATTTTCTTTTCACAAAGAAAAGGATTATCTAAAAGATTCATCAAAATCAAAAGGACCATCCTTCACAAAAATATGTGTAAGTGATGTAGCCATTAATTCACTTGATTTTACACATATTTTTATTAGGTTTTTAATCATTTAATTAATTAATTTTGTCCTTTTTTTGTAATTAATTAAACTTTAAAAATTTAATAGTTTAAATCATTAATTACTCATTTTTTGTAATTAATTTTTTATTTTTAGATTTTAATGTTATTAGTTTTTTCTTACATAAATTTCTCTACATTAATTCTCAAATTACTTTTTAGATTTTAATTCAAATTTTTCTTTTAATTTTATGTCATGATAGTTTTCAATAATTAAAAAATTATTCAATTTATACTTTTAATTAAATAAAACTTTAGTTTTATTTTTTTATTTTTAAAATTATTTTAACTTTAATGTTTAATTTAAGTATATAATTTGATTTCAATTATTAATTTAAATCTTTTAAAATTAATTTTTTAATTCAATTTATAATTATTTTATCAAATATTTATTTTTCTCTACTTAATAATTTCAGTGAGTTTATTATTTAAGTTTAGTTTTTAATTTTCATTTTTTTGTTTTAAATTTATTACTTAAACAATTGATTTAATCTTTTATTAATTCAATTTTTGATTTGAGTTTATTTATTTTATTAATTTAATCATTTTTTAAGTTTTAATTTCTTTAACCCTTAATAGTTATAATTTTATTTTGTATTAATCTTTATTTTAGTATATGTTAGGAGAATAATAATTAACACACTGCACTTAAATTTACACAATGGTGATTCCCATGACTCGTCACCAACCTATCGATACACCATTGTCTTTTCTTTACCTCTCACTTCCATCGCCACTCTAAAAATGTCTCGCCATTCCTTTCATTTTACACACCACCAGTAGTGGAATGTGGAATGGTGAATCTCATCCAAATTTCTCACCACCATCAATTCCCTCAAGACGCACCACTAACTACAACGGTGCCTCCGCTGGCACACCCTGCTTCAATTTCTCACCACTCTTCAACGGGGACACCACCAATGCCATCTTCCGCAACACACTCCATCCCTCGACTCTCCATCAACCAAGCCACTCACCACCAGAACCATATTCTCTTATCACCAGCACAAACCAGATTGGACGCTGCAAAGTTCGATTCAGAAGAACAAATCAATTTCTACCACAAATATGAAAATCCAACCCCTACCTCCACCAGATTTGAAGTTGCATACCACCTAAAAATTGAAACTCATTTCCAGATATGAAGAATAAGATGTATTCTCACGTTGACCTAGCCAAATCAATCCAAATAGAGTCACCATGTAAAGACCCAGAAATTTTAAGGAAATTTTTTTCTTAAATTCTTTGGGATTTTACAAGAACGCAGTTTCTGACGGCACCTGATTCCGAGACCCGGTGTTCCTGGAATCAATTTCTGAAGTTTTGTTAAGCTTAAATTAACGCGCGTAAGCAATTTTACTAAAAAAGTGTAATAACTCTTAAACGGTTACTCGGATCAGAAATCTGAGGGCACCGTTGCGCTCAGGATGACGGGTTTATCCTAGGCGCGACTTAAGTTTAGTCGGCGCGGGCCTCCTGTGAGAAATTCCAAAAATGGCTTAATAGTATATAAAATAATTAAATAAATTATTTTATTTTTCAAATGCTTATAACTCACAAATGGTAGCTCGGATTAAAAATCTGAGACAACCACTGAACTCGTGAGGGCATGGTTTATTTAGGCAGATACTAACTTCGGCCGACGCGGGCCACCAGAAAAAGTTAGTTTTTAGCCGCAAATAAAATAATTAAATGACAATTATTTTATTGTAAAATTTGTATCTTTTAAACGGTAACTCGGATTGAAAATCTGATAGTACCGTTGGATTCTTTGGGGCGTGTTTCACTTAGGTAGTGCCTGACCTTGACCGGCGCGGGTCGAGGGTGACTGATAATAATTTTCCGAACTTTTTTTCGGGTACGTTCAGTAAACGTACGTGTGGGTTTTTCTATCTTTTGAACCGGTACTTGGAATCAAAATCTGAAGGAACCGATGAAACCGCAGCGCCGGTAATTGCTTAGGAACACCTTTTCTGAAGGTGCATTTGCTCAGGTGTTGGTGTAAAAAAAAAGTGGGGAATAAAAATATAATTGTTTTATTTTTATTTCTTCACTAAGCGGTTTAAGTGAAAATTGAGTTGTGTCTCAACTTAATTTCTCTTTTCTAGGTGTTAGATCCCAGGTGTGGGAGTTGGAGTGGGACCCACCGGTTGTTAACTTCCCATGAGAGGATTAAGGGTGAGGTGGGGCCCACACGAGCCCCCACCTTTTCAAATTCCCTAACCCCTCTAAACTTTAATTGAGTGACTCCTCACCTCCCACATTAATTCATGCCACCTAAACACTAATTAATATGACAACTTAAGATCATTTAATTATGTATGTTAGGTTTTGAATTTTGCATTTTTGAAATGGATGGCTTAAGTAATAAAATTAGAGGTGTCTTATTTTATCTGGGTTTTAGCTTGTGGAGTTGAGTTTTTGGGAGAGTTCTAGTTTTTGAAGAGTTTCATCCTTCCACGAAGAACTCCATCCTCATCGTTGAAGAACGTGAAGAAGGCCGGTGCCAACCTCGGCTTCCTTTTTCTCGACGCTTGCCGAAGCGACGCCGTCATCCCGCGACAACGTCTACGGAACAACGGAGCTTTCCTTTTCATCGTCAAACAATCAACCTTTGTGAATCAAGGTAGGGGGATTAATTTGAGAATGGTATTATTCCCTTGATTGCTCCTTCTAAAACAAAGAACCCGGATCATCTCATCATTAAGTTGATCCGTGAAGAATATGTTTGCGGGTTGAGAATTCTTGTTTGCGGGGAAAACTGTAGGGGTTTTTATATATGTTTGAATTCGTTTTATTGATTCTTCATATCCTAAATTCACGACGATGATGACCAAATGAACATGATCATCATCCTACACATAAACCATTATCCTTTTTCATTTTATTTTTCACGTGTTCTTCGTGCGTTCTTCAATGTCCAAATATTTATTGACGCTGGAAACATGGAGTTTTGTTGAGCGCAATATATGGATGTGAAGCCCTCGACGCAAGGATCACAAATATGCGATCGTTTAATTTTTCGGGCTTGGAACGAAGCTGCAATGGCTCGCGGAAGGAGGCGTCCAAATATTTATTGACGCTGGAAACTCAATGTTTCCCTGAGCGCGACATACGGACGCGAAGATCTCGACCCGAGGATCAAGGATATGCGTTCGTATCTTTTTTCCGAGTTAAATTGAAGTCGGAATGGAGTGCGGAAGGATCTGGAGGCACAACTGGCGGGCAGCCAAAGGTGGTGGCCATGCGTAAAGAAGAGGAGACGCTAGTTTGGGTGGTGGGGCGTGGATTTTGGGTGTGTTAAGTTAAAAATTAAATTAAATTAAAAATAATAATAATATAATAATGTTATTATTATTTTCGTTGGGAAAACCGTATTTTGACGGTATCTTCTTCGTGCGACCTCGGTTTCGCGAACCGTTAGTGGCATTGTGACCCTGACTTTGAGACGGAATTTATGAGTCTAATATTGGATGTCTTTTTCGGGTTTTTGGATCGGGTACCCGAAGCACTCAGAAAAATAATAGATTTAATATTATTATTAAATCTTCGACCCACCATAACTCATGCGTGCGACGTCCGATTGCCTTGCCGTCAGTGGTGATATAATCCCGTCATTAATACGGTCGATTCAAGTCTAATGTTGGATATTAAATTCTGGTTCGTGGCTCGGGCCCACGAAACACTGAATAATAATATTATTATTATTATTACGGGATCTTGTATCGGACATATCTCTCTCATATGGTGTCGGAATGACGAACCGTCTGTGACGTTGCGACCCTGTAATTAAGATGGATGTTTTAAGACCAATTTTTGATATTTAAGTCGAGGTCGAGGCTCGGACCCCATGAGGCACGGTTCACGCGTTTTGCGGTGAAATGAAACTTTTTCAGCGGCTATCCGTTTTGGACCAATGGTTAGTCCATCTCGTGTGTTTTTCCATATGGATCGCAATGGTGTGACCGGTTTGATTAACCGGTGTCATTTGAAGTACGGACGGGTTGGTTCGAACCTGAAACCAACCGGGCCCTTGGAGCGGAAACACTTATAACTTAAGGATCGGGCGTCCGATTGACGTGCTGTCGACTTTGTTGGATTCCTCTTGATGAGACGGATCTTTTGGCATACATCACCTGAGGTTTGGACACAGTTGAGTTATGGCCGGGTTGGATTGTACCCAAAATCCAATCGGGCCCCTGGAACGGAAAAGCCGATAACTTTCAAACCGGACGTCCGTTTGACGAACCTTCAGCGGCGTTGGAAATCACGTTGAGAAACGGTCCCTTTGAGTATACTCTATGAGAGTTCAGGGTACAGTTGAGATACGGCCGGGTTGGTTCGCACACGAAACCAACCGGGTCCCTGGGACGAAAAGGCTAATAACTCACAGACCGGGCGTTCGATTGACGCGCCGTCTGTTGCGTTGAGACCCCTATGACGAGGCGGTCCTTTGAGATACTTCTTCATGGGACTTTGAGATACTTGGAGTATTGACCTGTAGCTCGTGGAGCGGACCCTCCCGGAGACGAGCGTTCGGAGTATGGAGACCGTGTAGCCGGCTGAGACCTGACGACTGCTTGACCGACTCGACTTGGAGTGAGTCGACTAGCCCAGTGGATGGAGCACTACTTTGTTGGGTACAAACCCATGGCGGATAGAGCACTACATGTGTGACAGTGCAGACCCGCGGTACTCGTCCGAAGAGTACCTCTGCAGGCTATTAGGGGGTGTGCGCTACTGTGTTTGGGCGGCATACCCCGGTGGGAAGCACTACTGTGTTTGGGTGGCTGGCCCGCGGTACTCGACAGGAGGAGTACCTCAGCAGTCTTAGGTTAGTGAGTAGTACCTCGGAGTCGTGACAGGACCACTGTACACTCCAGAGACGGGGCTCTTCAGCAGTTACGGTTTCGATAATGAAAATCCTGGTTTGAGCTGAGTCTATGACCTTTGTGTTTACCTCATGATTGAGATGGGTCACTTGATAACTTAGGTATATCTATGGGCATATACCTGGGTAGTGGTTATTCGTTGATTTCATAATCTTTGTGTTTCCTCATGATTGAGATAGGTTACTTGATAAATTGGGTATATGTATGGGCATATACCTAGGTAGAGGTTATCTGTTGAGATCTTCTTTGTGGTTATCCTTACTGTATTTAGTGAGACCTTGAGGGTCTCGGGGTCCCTACTGAGTATCGTTATACTCACCCCTGCACGGGTTATGCCCGCACCTCGTTGTGTTGGTTGCAGACGACGGGCAATGTAGACAGTAGCCGAGTGTTCGAGGACTGGACGGTACCTGGAGGTGGACCTCACGACGAGACAGTATCTGGTGGTGGACTTCACGACGAGATGACACTTGGAGGAGGTTGATGGGCGAGAGAATTGTGAAGGATATCTGTACCTACCTTTCAGGTAGGATCCGTGGGGGATGATCCAGGAGCTGCGCTATCTGTACCTACCCTTCAGGTAGGATCCTTGGTGGACGATCCAGGAGCTGCTTGTCACCTTCTGGCTGTTTTATCTTTTTCCTTGTACTTTACAGTTGAGCTTGTATTTCCGGCCCCTTTACTTTCAGCACAACTTGTTTCAGTTTTACTTAGTGTTTTACTTCCACTTGTACTCTGTGGTGTTTTGTTTATTTTTATTAAGGCAATGTCTTCCCAGTTATCGGGATTTACGCGTTTGGTGCTAGTCACCAGCCCCTGGCCTATGGAAGGCGGGTTTGGGGTAGTCACGGCACGGGCCCCGAGGACGGGTCGTGACACACCATCTACAGATGAATCTATCACGAGTCGAACCCCATGCCACCAAAGAAGACCGCACTGGTGGAGCACTGATGCCACTTGAATAATTGGAGAAACAAAAAACAATAAATAAATAAATAAATAAAACTTAAATAAGAATAATAATGATAATAATGATAAATAAATAAGTAAATGAACAAATAAATAAAATAAAATAAAAACAAAAAAAAATTAATGAAATAATAAATAAAATAATTATTATATTATAATTAATAATTAATTAGATTAAAAAATGAAATAAAATAATTAAAATAATAATTTAATTGAATAAATTAATATAAAGTAATGACCTTAATAATTTATATTAATCTAATAATAATATTTATAAATAAATATAGTAAATAAATTAATAATAACTTCAATAACATCATTAAATAAAATAAATAATTATAAATGTATTAAACATAATTAAATATTAATCTTTAAAAATCATTAAAAAATAATTAAATTGATATTATTATATAAATATATTAAAATATTAACATTAATAATGTTAAATAAAATAATTTAATTAATAATAATAATTAATAAATGTTAAATCTTTTAATTAACATTGTTAGTTTTCGTTGTACAGAACCCACTAAAATCACATCCAGGTTCGTGATTTCCAACTGTCATAAATCTGTTACGAGGGATTTTCTAAAATCACAAAGACTGGATGAGACTGCAACACCTGTTTGGTGACTGAGGGGAAATCAACTAAGTTGATGCGTGCAGTGGGTGACCAACTGAATATAACAGAAGACTTTAAAATTTTGAAGGCAGATAGAAAATTGAGACTTCTCATTCATTCGATCATTCATTCAACACATTCTAGATCATTGGGACTAAGATAGAGGATAGCGATTCTTGGATACCCAGGTAGTATGATACATTCCTGAAGACCACTAGGGGATCATAACATCATTAATTCGGATCGAGGGAGAACCCTTCTCTCATTTTCTTTAATCGTTTTTTGTAAATAAATTGTTTTGTTCATGAATCTATTATGAACCATGGTTAATAATTTTTATCTTGGGGGATTTTTTAAATATTATGGTTATTTATTTTACTTATTCATAATTAATTCTTTTTTAAGATACATTATTGATCGGCGAGATCAATTCTATTTCTGATAATTGAATTGGGTCTTTCAAACTTTGATTTCAAGACCTCAAAAACCTTTAGAGAAATCAATTCTGATTTCTTTTTCATTAAATTCATTGCTTTTTAAAGGAAGGTGATGACATGAATTGGTTTCCCAATCCATTCCCCCCAGGGAATTTATTAAAAAATAAAAGGTTACAATAAAAGCACAAGGTGTAATGCACTTACACCAGCAGGGAATTAAAGATTACAAGATAAAGCTTTAAGCATACCAATGTCAAAGAGGGAACAAGTCTACATGAGATCGCCAGCATATAGTAGTGCCTAATGATCTTCCAAATCTATCCATCTCAAATATTAATCTTCAACTTCCAGTGATTGAACCAAAAATTGGGCAGAAGCTCTCTGCATCTGGTAGCCTCACATCAAAGATAGCAGCCATCCAATACAATAGAAGACCGAATATAAGTCCATGGAGCACAAGAAAAAATAAGCATCACAGAGAAAATAATTATGTTTCATTAAGAGCCACACCTATTAAGCTGCATCAACGTCCATAAACTCCACATTATAAGCCATCAACACCATGAACCGGAGAAGCATAGAAGAAGCAATCTTTGGGATCTCTTCAAAACCATGCTTCACCATCGACAATTCTGAAACTTCATGAGGATAGACAAAAATTGAAAGAAGTAGCATTGCATCCGATCTCTTCCCCAAACGGAAATCCATCAAAATAGAGAGAAATTAAACTTGTTTCAGTGCAAACTCAAGCCAGAAAAACAGTGAAAGAAAATAGATTCAATTCTGTTAAAAAAAAGACCAACTGGAAACTGGATAGTAGGAAACAGATGCTAAGATGAGAAGAACTATCTCAAGAAGTATTCCACACTGAATTCCACCAAGCAACACTGAAAAACAGCCCCGTAGACTAGCAGAAATATAGAACATAAGAGCCAAAGAAACCCATCCAAATCCAGCAAGAACCAGAAACCATTAACAGATGTAGCAATGTCAAATCACCTCATTGGTCTTCATCCAAACAGTTTCTAGTAAATGTTTCCAACATCTAGAAAAAAAGGTCTACCCAACCAGTGACAAAAAATTGCATGTAAAAAACCTCATAAGCTCCAAAGTCTCATTCTAAAATAAGGAGATTGTAAGAGAAGTCAAAATATTTTGCAAGAGATTACAGCGGTAAACCAGGTTTCCAGAGGAAAATCAAAAATATCCAAGATATTCATTCAACGAGTAGGGTTAATTTTTTTTGTTGGCTCCTATCTTGCTTTCCCTGGAATCTTTAAAACCAACAACATAATCTATTTTAAACCCCTTAAAGTCATTCTCATACATCGTTAACAAATCACACACACCCATAGAAAGTTAGAACCCCTCACTTACAAACATAAATCAATTTACCATGGTTTTCATTTGTTTGGAGATTAAACAAAGCCCTAGAACACTCACCCTCCTCCCCTTAGGTTTGAACCTTCAATTTTATGCTAGTATAGGTTTATAAATTATATTTTGAAGGGTTGTATAACCTCTAATACTTTCAAAATTTGGCGTCATTTTTGGGGAAGGATTCGTGTGACCAATTATTTTTAATAAATGTAGTTTTTAAAAATTTATTTTTTAAAAAAAAACAATGAAATTTCTGCTTGAACTAAATTTCAATATTTTATTCCTTTTTTGTGTTGATGATCTTTAATTTCATTATTGTTTCTCTCTAAAATTATTTCAAATGTGATTATTGTTGGGTGATCTTACTACTGTGAATTTTTTCTCTTAGTGAAAATTGCATTTTTTTTATGTTTTTGATTTCTATTTTCAAAAAATGGAATATCAAGGACAATGTAATCAGGATATTTAAATTTAGTGTGTTTTTTGTGGCTACTATGGGAACACTTATTAGTAGTGTGTCTATAATGTACCCCAACAACATGAAAAATATGAATAAAACACTAACTATCATGAACCCAAAACCAAATATTTTTCAAAAGTGGTACAAATGATGTAAAACATTCTTGCAAAAAATTGATTATTTTGAAAAAATACATAATGACATAATGAAAAAGACACAAATTATATTATGATAATCATTGGAAATGATTGAACATAGAAAAAAATTAATTTAGTGATGAATAGAATGATTGTGGAAAATTAAAAAATGAGATTGAGGAGTTTAAGGCTAAAACTGAGCAACAAACTTATTATTTTGAAGAATCTCAAAACTAATGAAGAACAAACTACAGAAATAACCATCTAACTTGATGAATTTTTTTTTTGATGAATATTTTAAGAACATAAAGGGGGTTGAGTAAGAAAATTTTGATAAAAAACTAAAAGGGATTGAAGAGGATTCCCCCTTTTCATACATGGTTCCTACATTTGAAAAAGTTAAATGTTGTAGGAGTTTTGAAAGAGTGATTTCTTGGGTTGAGGATAATTTAGAAAATTAGAACTTGAATGTTAAAAATTCTCCATCCAATCTTCCTAAATTTTTTCATAATGAACCTGAACTTGAAATTGGGTATAATTTGGTAGAGAACAACAAACCTGAATTCCCTGACTCGGATAATTTTGAAATTATTAATAAATGTGATCTCACTGCTTTTCAAAGTGTAAACCAAAAAATCATTGAAAGGAATCATGATAAAGGGGATGAGGGAATGTTATTTGAAGAATGATTAACTGATGAGATTTAACTTCCCTGTTCTAAGATTAATCATTTTTCTGAAGCTTGGATTAATGAAATGGAAAGCAATGTTTACCGATCTGGGGAAAATTGTTTAAATTTGAAAATTATAGAATCTAGATTTATTGAAGCCAAACTTAATAGTTATTCACCTAAAACTGAATTCCTTCACTCAACTGACACTATTTTGGAATATGAACTTTATGAATGTGGACTTTGAGGATAGGTTGGACACACACTTTTTGATTCTTGTCGAATTAATTCTTTAGAAGTAGTTGATGTTAATTTTTTTATTTTCTGTTGAGGAACTTTTATAATATTGTGAAACTTGAATCTGTGAATTGTCAAAATAAATTATCTTCCCTGTTATTCACATCCTTCCTCAACTATTTTTGGTGAATAATACCATCTAGATAATGATAGTATATTAAGAGGGGAATTTTAATTTAGTTCTAATGTTTCTAAATCTATTCAACATACTATTACTACCCTTCTTGAACTTGTTAGTCAGAACTCAACCACAAGAACCCTTATTTTTTATTTTTATGGTTTATTTTGAGAAAGAAAGCTATAAGGATAATGCCACGCTCGTAGAAGCACCTATTTTAACTCCATCCATTCATAAAAATCTTAATTTTTCCAATTCAGAACCAAATCTAGAAGTGTACAACACTACTACCAAGAATGATTTTGATGATCATTTTTCTATTGATGAGATTAAAAGTTACTTGGAAGAGCTATAGGGGGTCAATTATTTTTCACCTAAACCTAATTGTTTTGAAACCACTAATAAAGTGGATTTGGGTGATGATTTTTCTACTCAACTTAAAGACTTCTTTAAGAAGTTCATTAATGTTAAAGGGTGTTTCATAGGGATTTTTACAGATGATGAGAGTTTAGTTTATATTTTCATAGGTTTAGGTGCCTATAAATTTCAATTGATTAAAAAAAATGGGAAAACACATGTGGTGGTTCATTGATGAGAAACCAAACCAACCTAGTGACCATGGATGAATTTTTGGAGAGTTCGACTGGGGACTATAAAACTAGCACTTCATGTGAGGCAACCCATGATTTTATTGATTTCGATAAAACATTTCCTATGTGATTTTAATAAAATTGTTCTTTTTTTTATTTTTAGAATCTAAAAAGTTTAAGTGGAGACATAAAATTATGTGCTTCGTGGGATTCAACCCATGGCCTTTCTTTTTCTTTACTTTTGTTTTTGTTTTGTTAAGAATAAAGTATCATTGTTGATATGTCATTGTCTTCTCTATTCCTATTGGATACAAGTTCTTAGTCTTCTTGGTCATAGTTTTCTAAGAAGGATGCTACTCAGGTGCTTAATAGAGGAGTAGATTTCCCTTTTATCTTCAAATCACAAGGATCTTATGGGTGGAACCTGATTGGATAAAAATTAATCGGGGAAGTTCCTTATTTTAATCTCTGTATTTTGGCTCTGCTTACTATTTTAGATGTTTTTGGTTGCTGCTTATGGAAACTATTCTGCATGTTGATCTGTTGCGGAATTTTTTTTACATTACTTCTAAATTCATTTACTATTAGGAATTGAGTGTGTGTGGGGGGGGGGGGGGGTAATACCAATATGTTTGTCTCCTTTTGAGTGGTTTTGTTTTCTGGGTGTTTAGCATGCATTTTTTTCTCTACTTTATATCCAATTGAAACACATTTTCAAACTTGATTACACCCTTTTCATTGCATATTCATGTTTTACATGCAATTTTTTGAACCTAATTGAAAATTTCTTATCACTGGCTTAAATGAAAATGCAAGTGATTCTTTTGTTAAATATTTATCATGGAAAACATATTTTTGTTAACTTTAGTGTCACCCTTGAACATGTCACTTTACTGTTGTATTGAAAATCTATTTTGATATTTATTAGTCAAATTGTTTTCTCTACCTTGGAATTCATCTTTGGGGACAAAGTTTGGTTTTTAGTGTGGGGGAGGGGGTTTACCTATTCTGAACTAAAGTAAGGCTATAAAATTCCTCTAAATGTTTTTGTAAAAATTGATCAAAAAATTTCAAAGTCTTTCATAATCTAAGGTTCTCTCGGATTCATTCTACATTAAAATTGAGTCTTGCCTAATGGATAAAAACTTTCTAGTTGTTAAGGGTTACTTTGAATTTGAAAATTTTGAGGATGAATGATTGTTGAGCGAAGTTGCATATTGCCTTTTATGAATTTTATGTTTAGGAACTAGGTATGATAGTGATATAGGATAAATAATTACAGTGTTATGATCATTACATTAGAAAATTGGAAGTTTGAACATCAACTAGGGGACTCACGTTTTTATTAAAAAAATAGTAATCACCTTAGTGATCTAATTTAAATGGTATTTTAATAAGTCTTTTGAATCTGGAGTAAAATGGGAAAATGAGAACCCACGGTGAACCTCTGAGACACTAGACACTAAGTGTGTGTGTGTGTGTGTGTGTGTAAACCCTCTGTACAATTCAAATAAGTGCATCTATACAGTGCCTTGCTCAAGTTAGATGGTTGGAAAAAATTTATAATTAAACAAAAAGCAATCCAAAATAATAATAATAATAAGTGCCTAGGAGTCAAAGTTGTGTTTATTAATATGAGTGGAATTATGAACACCAGATGAAAAAGGGTACAATCAAATTATTTGAAAATCATTTAAGTTGAATCAATAAAGTGATTCAAAAAAATGAATTTAGACTTTTCTTTTTGGAACCAAGGAGAAAGTCAATGTAGATGGTGCATTTTGTTAGGATTGTATTTCCACTTTTATGCAACATGTTATCACTCTTAGAATTAGGACTTAGACTTGAATTGAAGTAAGTCATTAAGTGGCTTCATATAAGAGGCATGACATCCTCAGAGTGAATGATTCTTTGCTTCCTTGATCTCAAAGTGGGTATTTGAAATTAGGTATGACCTTATTTAAACATTCCTTTTGAAAAGCCTATTTCTCAATTTTTATTCCTCTGTTTTTAAATTACTTGACATGCTTCTTTGTGAGCTTTATAAAAAAACATGTTTCGGTTTCAAAAAGATAAAAAAACATGGAATTGATTGAGTACAATAAATGCTTAAGTGTGTTTAGATTTAACTTGGCCTTTAATTCACCTAATTTTATGCATCTTTTTATTAAGGTCTTAATCATTTAATTAATTAATTTTTCCCTTTTTGTTAATTAATAGTACTTTAACAATTTAATAGTTTAATTCATTAATTAATCATTTGTTATAATTAAATTTTTATTTTTAGCTTTTAAAGTCATCAGTTTTGTCATACTTAAATTTTTGTGCATTAATTCTCTAATTACTTTTTAAATTTTAATTATGCTTGTTCTTTAATTTTATGTCATGGTTGTTTTTAATAATTAAACAAATATTCAATTTATTCTTTTAATTAACTGAAACTTTAGTTTATTTTTTAATATTTTTTGTATTTTTTAGATAATTTTACCTTAGTTTTTAATTTAGGTATTTAATTTGATTTCAACTATTAATTTAAATCTTTTCAATTTAATGTCTTAATTAAATTTATAATTCTTTTATAAAATGTTTATTTTGTTCTCTTTAATAATTTCAGCCATTTTATAATTTAGGTTTAGTTTTTAATTTTAATTTTTCTGTTTTTAATTTATTACTTAATCAATTAATTTATATTCTTATTAAATCAATTTTTTATTTGAGTTTATTTATTTTATAAATTGAATCTGTTTTTAATTTTTAATTTCTTTAACCGTTAATTGTTATAATTTTATTTTTTATTAATTGTCCTTTTTGTTCAAGTGTGCAGAATAATAATTAACACCGCCAGCATTCCTTTCCATCTCACCGTCTCTCCGTTCCTTTCATTTTACACACCGCCAGTAGTGGAACGTGGAATGGCGATTCCCATCCAAACTTCTCACCGCCGGCAATTCCCTCACAACACACTACCAACTACAAGGTGCCTCTACTGCCACACCTTGCTTCAATTTCTCACCGCTCTTCAACGATGACACCGTCGCTGCGTTCTTCTCACTGCCACAAACCAGACCAGATGCTGCACAGTTCGATTCAGAAGAACAAATTAGTTTCCACCACAGATCTGAAAATCTAACCCATGCCTCCGCCAGATCTGAAGCTGTAGACCACCTGAAAATCGAAACTCCTTTTCAGATCTGAAGAACCAGATGACTTCATGCGCTGCCCTGGCCAAATCAAACCAAATCGAGTCACCGTCCGCAGATGAAGCCATCGCGAGTCGAACCCCGTGACGCCGAAGAAGACTGCGCTGGTGGAGCACTGCTGCCGCTCGGATCTGAAGAACCAGATGCCTTTGCGGATCTTCCATTGCCGTCCGAGCTTCATCACCGCTGCCCTTGCGCAGATCTAAAAATCGAATCCCTTGACTTACCCCCAGCCACCGATTGAACCAGCGCCGCTGCCGCTGGAGTCCCGCCGCCGCCACCGTTCTAGGAGACATTCCCGAAGACCACTGGGGAGCAGAGCAGCACAGATTCGGATTGAGGGAGAACCCTTCTCTCTCTCTCTTTATTCGTTTTGTTTGTAAATGAATTGTTTTGTTCTTGAATCTGCTATGAACCTTGGATAATAAATTTTAATTTTTAAAACTACTGGTTATTTATTTTACTTCTTTACAATTAATTTTTTTCAAGATTCAGCATTGATCGGCGAGATCAATTCTGTTTCTGATAATTGAATTCGGTTGTTCAAACTTTGATTTCAAAACCTCAGAAACCTTTGGTGAATTTTTCATCAAATTCATTGATTTTTTATCTTTCTTAAAGTGGAGAACTTAAAGATAGATTAATTTTTGTGTTTAATCTCCCGGCGAGGGTGATTAATCAAACCCTTTCTTTGAAAATTCAAATTCAAATTTATTTTGTGAAGAAGATATTCATTCAACCAATAATGTTAATTTTTCCCTTGGCTTCTATCTTCCTTTCCCTTGAATCATTAAAACCAGTGAAATCATCTATTTTAAACTCCTTAACATCACTCTCAAACATCATTAACACATCACACACCCCCATAAAAAAATTAGTACCTATCACTTTCAAACACAAATGAATTTCCTATGGTTTTCATCTGTTTAGAGATTAAATAAAGCCTTATAACACTCACCCTCCTTCCCTTGGGTTCGCCCATCACTGCTATGCTAGTGTAGGTTAGTAAGTGGTATTATGAAGGTCGTGAAGACCTATGGTCCTTTCAGTAAGCATCCAAGAAATCTTGGAAAAATCTTTAATGAACTAGTAGTATAATCTCGCTTGTCCAAGAAGGCTTCTTATCCCCTTGATAATGGTAGGTCCATGAAGATCCTTTATCGCCTATATATTTTTCAAATCAACCTCTATTCCTTTATTTTAAATCTAGTGTCTAAGAACAATGCCTCCTTGTACCATGAAATGGAACTTATTCCAATTTAGTAATAAGAACTTTAATTCACATCCCTTCAAGACCAAATCCTAACCATGAAAACAAACTTCAAAAGAACTCCCATAGATGAAAGAATGATCCATAAAGATCTCTAAAGACTCTCAGACCATATCATGAATATTTTGTGTCATACACCATTGGAAAGTATATGTTGTATTAAACAATCCAAAGGATATACTATGGTAGGAAAAAGTTTCGTATGGGAAGGTGTAAGTAGACTTTGATTGGTTAGTCAGGTCTATTGGTATCTGGTTATAACCTGAATATCCATATTGAAAACAATAGAAATCATGCCTTAATAACTTCTCTAATACTTGATCCATAAATGGAAGTGGGAATTAATCCTTTCAGGTGGATTCATTTAGATTTATATATTAAACACATACCCACCATTCCTTGATTGTTTTTGTGGGGATGGGCTCGTTCCCTTCGTTTTTCTCTATTTTCATGTCTACTGTCCTTAGAACCACTTTATGAGGGATCAACCATTCACTATCTGGAATAAAGAAAATAATTTTAGCCTAAAACAATTTCAGAAATTCCTTCTTAATAACATATTTCATGGGTAGGGGAGTCTCCTTTATTTATGGTGGCTCATATTTGTCCCTTCTTTAAGTAAAACTTTGTGGGTTTAACACTGTAGAACTGGTCCCTTTGATAGATTTCTTCATTTTTCTTAAAATAAAAAGCAGTTTTTCCTATTTCTCCTCCATTGAATTTGAATTTTTGATTAGCAGGTAATATTTCATTGTATTTTAAAAATTAGTAACTCAAGGTAATCAGTGGTGGATTTAATTCTAGCATTGGCGGCTTTAAAATTTAGGGTATAAAATATGGGCAGGAGTCCCTCATCAATGGTTCTATCCGCTACACTCTCCAAGCTACTATTGTCCTCTTCTTCTTTTTAAGGTTTCTATTCTATGATGGAAACCATATCATCTATAAGATCCATAATCTTCTTCTCCTCATTTTTTTTATAAATTTTATGGTGATAATGCCTCCAGTTATTCTTCCTCTTCAGCTTGGAAAATTTCTTGTTAGTCAATTGAATAATTAACTTGCATTTTTGCCTTCACAAAGTCAGACACAACTTGCTCTTCACTGAATCTAAGGATTATTTGGACTGAGTACACATTGATTAGTGCCTTCTCAGGTGTGAGGAAGGGTATCCCAATAATGATAGGGACATATCCTTCCTCCTCCATATCAAAAATTAAATGTTGGATGGGAAATTAAAGTTTCCAAACATTATAAGAATGTCCTCTAATTCTCTGAGGGTACATCACTGATATATCGACCATCTATAAGGATTAATTTGTCATATTTCACTCATCAATTCTCAGCCTCCAAAAGACACTCATTAGAATTGAGTTTACACTTACACCCAAATGATAAAGCACCTTCCAAAATATTCATGAATCGATAATACATGGGATAAAAAAACCATCAGGGCCTCTCATATTTGGAAGGAGTTTTCTTTATACAACCAATGAGAATTCTTCACTGGGGGTGATGACTCTCAAATATTCAATATTATGTTTATTCAGAGATAACTACTTCAAAAAAAATTCATAGTTCGATATTTAAGAGATAGTTTTCGTGAATGGGTTGTTGATGTGGAGTTGTTTGAACATGTTCATGAAGTTTTTATATTTATCTTACACTTTTCCTTTCCTCACCCCCTTTGGGAATGGGAGAGGTTTTTTTTATGGTGGTGGTGCTCTATATTCTACTTCATTAATCTCTATAATCTATGTTATAGCTCTTTCATCATTTTCATTGCTCACTTCCTCCCCAAAAATATATTTTTTATCACTTCCAATTATGTTTCTAGCACTTTTACCTTCCACCTTTTCATTTGTTTCATCATACTTTACCTCTTATTGTTGTTTCTTTTACATATCATCCTCATACTTTCAAGGCTTCCTTTCTTTCAGAACTTTTCCAATTCATTGAATCACAAATTTAGATTCTTCCCATGTATGAGTCTTTGTGTTACTGAGCAATGTACCTTTTATTCATTCTGAAAGAGTTTGAGAAATTTCCCCCACCTTATGATCAAGGTTGGGGAGAGTAGATAATTTATTTTTCATAATATTCTCATGTGTCTTAATTAACTATCCCACCACTATGAATAAATGTCAAGATAAAATTCTCAACGTCCGATGGCCAGGGTTGGGTTGGGGATGGTTATCGGGGCTAAAATTGTTGATGAAATTGTGGTTGTGGCTAGTATTTTTGGGATCTTAAGTGTGAAAATGGTTGTGGTGGTCATGGGGTTTGTGGATGAGGTGGATGCCCAGGTGTCCCTTTCTATCTTGGGTAGTTTTGGCAACAATTCTGGTAATTCAATCCTAGATTGGTTATTTTTTTGGGGCTTCAATGGTCTAGGTTTGGTGTAGTTTTTCTAGCACTATTGTTTGGAATGATTGCAACTGACATAGTTACAATCAAGTGGATTGTTATTCTTTAATCCTTGGTACTTCTAATAAGTATGCATGCCTCCACACATATCACCAGATTATAAATCAATTGTTTGTGCCATAGGGGGTGCTTGTTGTGACGAGAGATGAAAATAATTAAGCTTATTTGTGGAGGCTTCTTCCTGAGTACCTAGATGTGGAATCTCTTCAACATGATCCATCCCACTTATTAGGGGTCCTCGATCACTTTCCTAAAGGATTTCATTGTGGTAAATCTTATCAAGAAGATCCCAAAAAACTTAAGGCGTTTTCATCTTAAGGCCTCCGCCTTATGAGGAGTTAACCTATGATTGAGTTGTGGGATTCAATCCATAAAAGAATGTTTACATTGGTATCCTAACATTGAGCATGTGGTGTGGGAACTTCTATAGAAACTCCATAAATATTTCCCATACTCATCATCTAATTAACCATTGGTTTGAGTGAAATTATGGATGTATCTCCTCAGATTCTATGTTCATGAGGGTGAAAAATATTTTTCAAATAATTTTTTAGCCAGCACATCTTAGGTGGTAATAGATCATATGGGTTAGCTGTTCAACCAGTCTTTAGATTATTCCTATAAATAAAATGGAAACGCTCTCAGTCTGGTAGCATCTTACAATATTCCATTATGATAAAAATTGTTATATATCTCCAAGAAATTTGAGAGGTGCCCATGCGGATCTTTACTTTGAAGCCCACTAAGGTGACCCATGTTTTGGATCATTTGATTGAGGCTTGTGTCAATATTGAAATTATAAACATGAATTGGAGGGAAAATGAGGTGCTCATAGAAATACCATCTACAATGGGTAAACTATAGTATAAGGTACTATGTTCATTAAGAAAATGAGATGCGCATGGAAATACCATCTATATTGTTACTAGACCTTGAAAGCAATGTTGCTAGCTTCTATGTCACTGATTCCCATTTTCTATGAATGATTCTTGGGTCTGATCAAAGGTGAGCATTGGTGAGGCTTGGTTGATGATCTTGCCAAAGGAGAGCGACACTTTCTTGAGTTGGATTGGAAGGTTAAATATTTCGGCCTCAAAAACATGCTTGATTCCTCCATATGGTTTCAAAATAGTGAATATTCTATTACCTTGGAAGATGGAGGTGACTCATATTTCATAGGAATGAAGTGGAGGAGGTTCATCCATTTTCCCACTTATCAGGGTTCTTTGTTTAATATTGTTGGGGTTTTCTGATGAGACAACTCCCTTCAAGTGATATTCTTAACAAAAAAAACACAATGTTTATAACCAAAAAAATACTCCCAAAGTTTGATGGTAGCTCCTCTCTATTAAACTAGATGAGTTTATGGTTTGAAGATGCTAAAGTAAAACTATCATCATTTTGGTTAGAGCTCTCATCCCAATCGACATCTGTACCATAAATGGGGATATAGAAAAATGAAGACACCCCCACCATATCCATGAATCTTTTAAAGATTTCTCCAAACTGGTGCCTCTCGATTATTATCTCCAGTTCTGTATTTGACTAGAATATCCGATAATTTATCGGATGATGATATGTCAATGGTTTCACACATGGAGAGATATGATACTTGGAGTGTGATGATGGGAATTTTCATCTCATTGGAGATCAAAGGTGTGAATGTGTGGTCTTTTTTACATGCAAATGAGTCACACAATAGAATTTTCACTACCATAACTCGGGGCAAGAGAAGCGCTGACTTTTATCAGTGTTAGGAATAACACTAATAAATCTAACCTTTATTAGTGCTAAAAAAACACTGATAATGATGATATTCATGGACACGTTTATGTTCATATATTGATATGTCTGAATACACTAGATATGATCACAAGTTTATTTTTTGACATGATTAGGTTGTTATATATGTTCTAAATGTTAGATTACCTATTATTTTGATGACACATGCATATATTATGTATTAATGACTCATGAAATGTTCATTTATACATTGACACACTTATTATTCATGCTTCCAGGAATGTGATGAATCATTTTTTATGATTTAAACTTTTCATCCATGTTATACTCATGAACTTAATTATACATTCTCATGAATAGTTATACAATTAGAATAAATATATTTAAATCATAAATATATTTATTAAATTTATAATTATAAATTTTTTATCATATATAAATACTTTATAAATATATTTATTTCTAGTTATAATTATAAATATATGTATATATATAAATAATTATAAAATTACAATAAATACATTTATTATAATTTAATAAATATATATAAATATATAAATATATTTATAAATATATACAAATATTTATAAATATATACAAATATTTATATATATATAGAAATATTTATAAATATATACAAAATATTTATATATATATAGAAACATTTATAAATATATACAAATATTTATATATATAAAACTATTTATAAATATATATTTTTTATAATTATAATTATAAATAAATATTTATTTATTTAAATAATAATAAAATTACAATAAATACATTTATTATAATTTTATAAATATAAATATTTATATATTAATAAATTAATAAATAAATATAAATATATTTATAATTATATAAAAATATTTATAAAAATAGTTATTTATAATTATAGTTATAAATAAATAAATAAATAAATATAATTTTATAAATATATATAATAATATAAATAAATTATTAAGATTATACTTTTATCAGTGCTTTACTGTTTATAAATACATACCATTATCTGCGCTAAAAAAGTGATGATAAAAGTCTGTTTTATCAGCACTTTCTATTTTAGCGTTGATAAAACTAACGTTTATCAGTGCTTTTTAAGTAACGCTGATAAAAGCATTACCCGATTTTATAAAGAACCCTAACAGTCAGCTTCTCTCTCGCACACCTTGAATCTTTCACGAAACCCTACATCTGTTGCGTCGTCGCCGCTCTTTCCACCCTTCTCGTTACTGCTGATCTACCCACCTCTTCTCGCCACTCTACCCGCCTCTCTCTACCTGCCTCTCTCGCCACCGCTGCTCTCGCCACCCCTTTCACCACTTCCTATCTTGTTGTTGATCTCTCTACCATCGCTCTTGCTAGCGCCGCTCCTTGTCGTGCCCTCACCGCCCTATAATCGCTTCGCCTTCACCTTTGGACCATATTCACCCCTAATTTTCTTCCCCATCACTGTACCCGTTTGTGGCCGAACCCAAAGGTAATGGTTGAGCATTTTTCTTTTGATTTCTTTGTGGCAAGGTCATTTGAATAATTTTTTGAGCTCTGTTCATCCTATATTTGAATTTACGGAGCATTCTTCATTGATTTGTGATAGGTTACCCCATGTGCTTGACATTGAATTTGAGAATCATGATTGTTTTGATGTTTAAATCCATGTTTTGTATATATAGTAATAGAGAATTAGCCTCTTATAAATGATTTCATGGGAACCTAAATAACAAAGTGAGAAATATTTATTTATACCACACTAGATCATTGCACACTTCTAGTGCCCCTAGTTATGTATAGGGCTAGTGGTATTTCTTTGTGGTCACTAAATAATACATGACTTTAAATTATTGTTTTTTTAAGTGTTTCCTTATTATACATATACCTATATGAGTTCCCATGAGGGATAAATGGTGTTTTCCAAGTGGTTTTATCCCTTGTTATGGAATGATATCCCATGAAAAGTGTTTCGGAAAATTCATAAATGGATTTTTTTAAAGAATGCTTTTGGTTTTAAAATTAGTGGTAATAAAAAAAATTATGTTTTAAAAATCATTCTTATCATAATTGGATTTCAAACCAAGAATTTGAGTGATTTGAAAGTGTTAAAAATGTGGTAAAATGATGTTTTATTTTTAAAGTGGTGAGTTAACCCTTATGATCAATATTTAAAACCACTTTTTTCCCTTGGTTAATTTTTATATCAACTTTTTGAAAGATTTTAATATTTACAAATGAGATGGATTATTTCAAAAGGGTGTATTTTCCCATGTGGATTGGATTTTAAAACATATTATGTCTTTGAATGTTTTTGAATGGTCGTTTAAAGGGTAGTGTGAATTCCCATTTGAGTTTCAAAGGTGTTTTGATAAAATTGGTCCCAAGTGTAGATTGAGATGGACTTTATAAATAATAAAATGGCTTGGAATTTCAAGCATGTTTTGAAAAGAGAAGGCCCATTTGCAATTTTATGAAAAATTAGTTTTTATAAAAGGTGTGATACCCTCTTAAGCCCCTTTGATTCATGTATGAACATTGTAGCTTGTGATCCCATGTGGGGATATTTATTATTGACGAATTGTATATGTTATTTAGGTTTGATGTATATGGGGATACTTCTTATAATGGTGGGAGGTAAGGCCTGAGATATTTTAAATTATTTGCACATGATGCATGTAGTTTGTTGACTATTATCACCTCTATTTGAATCTTAATTGGAGTCTTAGGTAGATAGTATGTGAGCTATGTGTGGGAAAACCCTAGTTTCCTTATCTTCAATTCAATTCCTTTTATTAATAAATCCTAGTAATGATGCCCCTGACACTAGAATCCCTTTTAAAGTCATTTAGGGGATTTATCTCTCTACTTCTATTGTATCCTCTTCTATTTATATTATTGTTTGGAACATATTTTCTTATTATTTTCCCCATGTTGTGTGACTTGACATAGTGGTTCTTGATCGTGTGCTTTCTTCCTTCTTTGTATGGTTTTCTTTTCATATTTTTTGAAAAGGAATGTGAAATATTTTTAAAGAAGGAAAAAAGGAAAGCATGATTTTAAAGTGCTTTCAAACTATTTTAATAATGAGTTTGAAAATTGTTCTCAAATGAGAAAAGTTGGAATGGTTTGTATTTGAAACTCCAAGAATGCACGAGTTTTAAAAATGTGTTTTCAGGCCACCATGTCTAGTTTTATGGAGATGGTTGGTTTTCAAACATGTTTTAGAAAATTATATGATAGTAGGAAACCTCTTTGAGTTTTTAAATGTGTATTTAAAAAAATGGGTGTTTATGAAATAGTTTAAAGTCAAAATTTAAAAAGGTGATTTGACCATGTGGTATTGGTTGAGGAAAAATGTTTTCCAAGTTATTATTTTAATTTAATGAAAATATTTGGAAAAAAAATTAACACACCTTTACGTGTTACTACTTATTTGGTAAAACATTATAGAAAATGTTTATTTTTCTAATGTATTTCAAACTAGAACTTTTAGGATGTAATAAAAAAGTGATGTCATATAAAAATAGTTTTAACACACTAATAAAAGAATTCCTTGGACTAATGAGAGTGAAATTATAAGAGGAAACCCGAAGAGTGACATAAGTGAAATCATTACCATATAATCCAAAAATAGATTTTCTATGACAATCCCTAAGAAGATAACATGTAGTAAAATGGGTAAGAAAGGCGGTAACACTAGTTCAACATATTTTGTGAATTTATTTGGTTAAATATAATTATTACCGAATCAAATAGGATGAATATGAATAAATAATGGATAGACATCAATCGTATAACAAAAGAGTATGAATATGGAGTTAAAGAGTTTATCATGTTTACAAAAGATCATGCATGTGACCCTTCTCAAATCCTTTCTCTGTGATAACACAGTTATTATTCAAGACTAATTAGTCCAGATGAGTTGTAAGAACATTTGATCTATCATAGAATTGATCAAAGTTATAAATATTGGAATAAACATGGGGAAAAAGAGAATGTAGCTTATGAGTGGGATAACACTTCATTTTAGGGACCATCTGATATGATTATAAGTATATACAATGAAGAAGACCATATTGAGTATGTGATTACATGTTTGAATGACGATGAATATTAAATTGAGGAAATGACAATGATAGTTTAAGATGAACTTCGTGATTGACCAAAATTGTTTGAGAAGTTAAATAGTTGTGCAAAGACTCCACTGTATGATGGTTTCACTAAATATACAACTTTGTCATCCCTACTAAAACTGTATAATTTGAAACTAGGTAATAGTGTAATACCTAGTCGAATAATTTGAAATAAAACTTATGGATGAAAGATTCTTCTTAATACCAATGATGTAGGGGTAAAACTCTACAATTTAATTATATCAAATATATTTTAATTTCATTAATTAATTATTCCTTTTTGTGTTTTAGGAAGCATTGGATGCTCATTGCGTTCAATTTGGATACTCCAAAGATTTATTTTCTAGATTCACTTCATGTATACCCAATAAACCAACCACAATGATGACATTTTTCAATAAGTAATACACTACAACAAATATTTTAGAAATAAACTTCAAGTTATATAATTTATATTATGTTTTAAGGAAGATTTTTTATAGTAGGGCAGTGTATCAATATTGTGAAAAACAAGGAATGAGGACTGGGAATAAACATAAGGATCCTGAAAAGTTATACAAATGGCCAAGTATCAGGGTGTATATAATAATACTTCACTATCCAAACACATAATAAAACAAATTACTTATTTTTATCAATGTTTTTGTAGTGTACTAAACAAACAAATGGAAAATATTATGGTTATTGTGTTTGTAAATTTATGAGAGAGATCATATTCCATCAACAAACTAGCATCCTTGAAGAGGTATTTTTGAAGATAATTACTATTTAATTTAAAATATTTAATAATCATTTGTGTATTTATATTTTTCTAGTACCACTATGACTGTCTAAAAGACAAATATTCAAAAGATGATATAGATTTTCTTAGAAAGGAATGGGAAATATACCTTATGGTAGAATGTACACAAATAACATGAACATGTGACTTCTATAGAAGTAGTGGATTGCTTCATATTTATTTTTAATTTAATTATTTTTGTAATTAATCAGATATTTTTTTCCTTATACAGGTGGAATCCCTTTTTTGAGTTGGGGTGGTTTGTTTGAAGTTGCTCATGCTCATGAGAGATTGGACTTCAAGGATGTAACTGAGATAATGACAACAAGGAAATGGTTCAACAATGTATACAACCATCATGAAAAGGTGAATTTATACTACTTATTTAATTAGTTTTTTCATCATTTTATTTACTATTTGTAAGTTAATTTCCTTATCATTTTTATCTAATAATTATTTAATTTTTTCACAAATATTTACGCTTTCCATTGGTTTTTTTCAATCATCCAACACTTCATAGAGTCGACGTTATTAGAAAAAATAACCTTTCTTATTGAAATCAAGAAGAGTATTAGAAGATCATGTGCTCATTGTAGTGACATCTCGTGATAAGACAGGCACATGATCTTCCTCTACTCTTCTAGATTTCAACAACAATAAAGGTTTTTGGCTAAGAATATCGAGTCAATATGCACTGTTGAAAGTTAAAAAAAAGGAAATGGAAATCATGATAACATTGGTAGTTAAGGTTTTTCTTGAGACTTAGGGATGTCTAGAAATTAGTTGAACCTCAATCCGACACACGGTGTGACCTGTATGACTCCAAGTGCATATTTATATTTAAAATTGACATAAATTTTATTAAAAACGGCAACTAAAATACTCCAATAAAATGGTCCATAAGTTATTTGTGACCTATAGGAATCAAACGAACCTCAATATTATGCATGGTGTGACCGGTATGACTAAAACTATGTCTATTTATTTAAAATTGACATTAATTTTATTAAAAAGAACAAGTGACATACTGAAAACTGATCAAACACATTCAGATTGTTTTGATACTTTAGGAAAATTATTCATAAGTCATTTCTAACATATAAAATCAATCTCACCTCAATACCACGCACGGTGTGACCACTATAACTCTAAGTATGTCTTTTTATTTAAAATTGAAATTAATTTTAGTAAAAATATCAAGTGACACATTTAAAACCAACAAAATGAATTCATATTATTTTGATACTTTAGGAAAATAATTCATAAGTCATTTTTGATGTTTAGGAATCCATCACACCTCAATATAATGCATGGTGTAACTGGTATGACTCAAAGTGTGTCTATTTATTTAAAATTGACATTAATTTTAGTAAAAATAACAAGTGACATACTGAAAATTGATAAAACGCAATTATATTGTTTTTATACTTTAGAAAAATGATATATAAGTCATTTGTGATGTGTAGAAATCAAATTCTCCTCAATTCGATGCACAATGTGACTTTTATAACTCTAAGTGTTTCTATTTATTAAAAATGGACATTAATTTTAGTAAAAAGAACAAGTGACATACGAAAAACTGAGAAAATACATTCTAATTTTTTTGATACTTTAGGAAAACGATACATAAGTCATTTATAATGTGTAGGAATCAACTGCACCTCAATCAGACGCATGGTGTGACCTCTATAACTCTAAGTGTGTCTATTTATTTAAAATTGGAATTAATTTTAATGAAAAGAACAACTAACATACTAAAAAACGATAAAACACATTTGGATTGTTTTGATGCATGATGTGACCACTATAACTCTAAGTGTTTATATTTATTTTAAATTGACATTAATTTTAGTAAAAAGAACAAGTGACATATTGAAAACCAAGAAAACACATTAATATTTTTTGGATACTTTAGGACAATGATACATAAGTCATTTTTGATGTATAGGAATCAACTATACCTCAATATGATGCACAGTGTAACCGGTATGGCTAAAAGCATGTCTATTTATTTAAAATTGACATTAATTTTATTAAAAAGAACAAGTGACATTGAAATCCAAGAAAACACATTCTGATTATTTTGATACTTTAGGAAAATGATTCATAAGTCATTTATAACATGTAGGAATAAACCTCACCCAAATCCGACACATGGTGTGACCAGTCTTACTAAAAGTGTCCATTATTAATTTAAAATTTACATTTTAGTTCAAAATGTGTCACTCACTGAAAACCATGTAAACATTTTCCGATTATCTTGATAATTTAGGACAACGATTCATAAGTCATTTGCGATGTGTATGAATTAGTATCACATAAAATAAATTCATGATGAGACCAATATGACTCAAAGTGAATTTTTCCAGTTTAAAATGATATTTGAGTAAAAAAACACAACTGACATACCGAAAACCAAGAAAAATCATTTGGATTGTTTTGGTACTTCAGGAAAACGATCCGTAAGTAATTTGTGATAGGCAGGAATCAAACACACCTCAATCCAATGCATGATGTGACCAATATAACTCCAAGTGTGTCATTATTTAAAATTGAAATTAATTTTAGTAAAAAGAACAAGTGACATACTCAAAAATGAGCAAACACATTTGGATTGTTTAGATACTTTAGGAAAACTATCCATAACTGTGACGTGTAGGAATCAAACTCACCTCAATATGACACATGGTGCGGCCAGTATAACTTTAAGTATGTCATTTTTATTAATTTATTCTTTCATATTAATGTTTAATTTATTTATGTATGGTATTAAAAATATCAGATTTGTTTTCTTATACAGGTGGATTCTTTTTCTCAGGTTGAGATGGATTGTTTGGAAACTGATACAACATGTTGACATTTTTTAGAGGGGATCACAAGTGTTAAAAGTTGAAACATAAATGTTTTTAAATGTTTTTTTGTATAATTGTAAATGTAATTATATAAAACATTGTTTAAAATGTAAATAGTAGTGTTTTTTTGTATTCATGATATAAAATTTATTTTAATTAAATTATATATTTTTCATTTACAGGTTATAGGTTAGAGGTTTTTTCTAATTGTGTTGTTATATAAAAATAACACTATAACAAGTTAGGCCTTTATCAATGCTATTTCTAGTGATGATAAAGCTCCAATTTATCAGCACTATTAAAAGTGATAATGAGGAGGGGTTATCAGTTCTAGAAATAACACTGATAAATGGGGGCCTTTATTAGTGTTTATTTTCACCGATAAAGGTCACCTTTATCATCACTATTTCTATCGCTGATAAAGGGGACCCCCTTTATCAGTGCTTAGGATAACAACACTTTTTTAGCATTGTTAGTAGCCTATTTTCACATAGTTAAAGGGACTATATGTATTAGTGTGTTACGGGAGGTGAAGAATTAATTTCTCCATTCATCGATGACACATTCATTTTTTTCAACTTCCACTTCTGATGAAAGTTGTAGAGTTGAACTTGTGATTTTGTCCTATGTTAACTTTGTGGCATACATTTTTTTTGATCATTAAGAAAATATAAGTCATGACTCTAGGAAATGATGCGACCACACTAGTGTTACGGAGAGGTACAAATGGAAGGGGTGTTGGTAGCATATTTCCTTCCACTTATAAAAGTTGCAAAGGAATTTATACACATTATTTTTAGTTTATAATGTTTAAAATGAACTTGTGAACTACACATGTGAAATTTCTTGTAGAACTATTTTTTTTCGAGCCTATTGGTTTTTAGTGAAACCTTTAGTAAAAGTTTCACTTATCATATTTTAAGAAGTTACAATAGAAATCCACCTCAAATAGTGATTGAAACCATGGCTATAATTTGTGGAATCCCCACTAACACATGTTATGAACATTGTGATAAAAGTTACCTCGGCTTGTGAGGGGGCTGTGCTTAGTGGTTTCACCATCAGAACATCCATGTAGTTCTACTTGAACTTTTGGTGAATGTTTTAGTGAAACTTTGGTTTTTAAAACTTTCCCCAAACCAAAGTTTCTATGTTTTAAGTTCCAGTGATGGATATATTTATGTTTCATTATCTATTAAATGATGTATATTTATGAAATTAAAATACATTGAGGATGAAAAGTGTTTCTTTGTTATGTATGGAAGACTAAATAATCTTAATGTATGTTGATAGAAATCAAATAAAATGATAACAAATAAATTATTTGTCACATCATTCCTTTATAAATGTAGAATATAAGGACATAGAATGTTTGAAAAACATGACAACATGGTGAAATTTACTCATTTGGAGATGCATATATATTTCTTTGGTCGAATGGGTTTTTTTTCTTGTGGGAAATATGCTTGTAATGTATTTATAGAAGATCATAATCATATGTTTCAAAATCTAGAATTGAATCATTTAATGAGTTTACAAAGAAAAATAATAGAAGCATAAGCAACTGAGTTAGATGTGAATTCTTTAGCAGGTATTAAACCAAATGATTCCTTCTCATTGGAGAGAAATATAACAGGAAGTTGAGATTTTAATATGTACCCATGTATGTATCAATTATTTTTTTTAGTATGAAACAAAAAATGGAATTAGTCCATGGGGTTATATGTTGTGTGTTAGAGTACTTGGAAAGACAATTTGAATACCATTTTTCATTTTTCTACACTATAATATTTGATTTGACTAATTAAATTATAAATATTTTCTAGGATACTCTAAAAATATGGGTTGAGTTTTGAAACAAAATTATTTCACTTGAAATTTTTGATTTAAAAAATGATAAACAACAAATCACATAATGGGAAACATGTTTCAAAATAGGGCTATATATTCATTCAAACCATATGAAATAGATACAAAATTACCTCAAGATAAAATAAATAAATGGATATAAAAATTATATTAAAACATAAACAAATATTAGGTAATAGGTAAATCCTAATAATATAGGTTTCCATCTCCGAGAAACCTTGTGGGATCCTCCAACTGAGTGGGCTACACAATCTTGTAAGTAGCATCAATTTATTGAATAGTTCATTGATCTAGCAGAGGTTTAACCAAGGCATCAGCTGGCTACTCATCGATGGTAGGTTGGACCGAAGCTTCTAATGATGTTTTTGTGGAAGTCATTATCTGTATTAGAGACTATACCTCATTTAACCCTCCAATATGAATAGATTTTTTCTATTTGGTATCTAGTTCAACAATTTATTTCCATCACTATCATGCTAGCTTTCCCCTTCTCCTTACAATTTCACTCAATCATGAATACATGATGTGTCTCTCAGTTGACAATACCCCCAAGATATGCAAAAATCCTCATCTTTTCACTTTAGTGATATCAGTTGAAACTAGATAAGGTGTTATGACCTTAGAGGTAGTGGCAGGGTAAAAAGGTTCATGCTACTTCTCAGCTATCATGGGAGGCTATCGGATTGGGTCGGGTTGCATCATATTAGGGAATTAATGCACAAGAGGCTTTGGGAATTGAATCCCCTATCCTGAATAGAACCCGATGGTTCTCTATGAAGAACTGGACGACAACCCTTGAGACAATGAAAGCACACCTCCAAAGTGGGTGTAGGCGAAGATGGTTGATCCTATTTGGTAGCTACCACTAGCTCATCTTAGGCATGGTTGTTCATGGAGTTGGAAACCTCTAGTGACCGATCCTATCTCTCAATAAATCCATTCTCCTCTAACCACATATAATTCTTACCAATCTTTTGCAATATGCCCATCTTGAACAATAAGTGCAAGTAAATATTAAAAAATCACCCTAATGATGACAAAATAAAGGAGTCCTCAAAGACTCTAAGGTTCTTAGAAAAATGTGTTTTGAAGTTACCCCCATAAGTATGCTCCAAGACCTTTTGGATTTTCCATAAAATTAATGTGAAAATTTGAATTCCATGTTTATTTTTGGATCATGAATCAGTGTGGACAAAAATATATCATTGAGTTAGTTTACCACACCCTAGGAGTCACCTAAGGAAAACTAAGAATGGGCCAAGGCCCTATTGAATATTCAAATAAAATGACTCTATAACTACAAAATCTTGGTAGTATTAGGGCCAAGATTACTAGTAGGATCAACTATTATCTCAGCCTAAATATTTTCGTTTTTCCTTTATTAGAATCTAGAATCATATTCTTATACACATTGGTTTAAAAAAATCAAGATTCTGCACACCCAAGATAATTCCAAACTCCTTCAATGAAAAATGAAAATTATTAAATCCAAGATGAAAATCTATATGGAGAAAGGTGGTCTCTATGGTGGATAAAAACACTATGAGATAATATAAAAATATTTCATTCTATATCTATATGGAATTCTATAGGTGTATATCCTAGAGATCCTCAACAAAAATTCATCTTTATTTATCTTCTTTATAATTTTGATGTATAGTATTTTATTTATCTTTATTGGATTCATTTGTAACTTAGTATGATGATCCCTATGTTTGGACTCACTGAATTGTAGGAAAGTATATGTGATCTACTATGGGGAATCTTCCTCATTGGAATAATGGGATAAGGAATGTGATGAGTATGAAGGTTTGGTATAGAGGTTAGGTGAAGGTTAAGGGTCTTGGGATCTATGATTTTTGGAGGATTCAATTTTGTTTTAACTAGATGTATGGTTGATGGTTTTTTCCAAGGATTTTTGGGATATATGTGCTTAACACATTCCATTGGAGGGATAACTAAGTAATATATAAAGTCAAAGATTTTTTATAGATTAATAAAGGGAATAATGAAGGGGTGAGATGGTTGGGAAAAACTCAACTGAAGGGGTGAGGAAACAAATGATAAGAAGGGTGAAATTTAGGAGTAAAGAGTGAAAGTAGGATTCTAATAGGTAATAATGATCATGGGGGATGTTACCTAGATGATGGTGGTTGTGTAAATTGTGTGGTGAGCCAGAGGTTGTAGGGGTGAAGGAGCTCAAGTCTAGGGGGGAGATGAAGAGGCACAAAATGTGTTAGGCTTCCAACTTTTGGCATAATTTATTATTCAAGATAGAAAATACCCCACAATTTTTCATTGGGGGGGAAGGTGGTGGTAAGAATGGTTTGGGGCCAAACCAAATCAAAACAATAGTAGAGGAGGCACCAATGGAGAGGGCTCCTTCCTCTAAAAGGTAGTGCACTCTTATGGATTTTTCATCACCTACAACAATCAGCATCGACACATCTCCTCCCATAATTATTTTTAGTTGTATTTTGTGATTTAGATTACACACATATTCAAGAGATATAATTATGAGAGTTTTATCCTTGTAATATTTAGTGAGTTCATACTCACTTTTACCTATAGCGATCCTTCTATTTGCCTATGGATTTTTACCCCTTTCATTTTAGAGGTTTTTCCACGTTACATATGGTGTCATTTATTTTAACATTATTCACTTTAATTTATCTCACAGTTATCAATACAATAGTGGTAAAATCATTTTTGGTCCCAAAAAGTGGTATAAGAGGAAGGTTCTAGCCCTATGTTGTTCACTTTTTCAAGTATTAATTATTCTAATAAATTTAAGTATACTATATGATTGTGACTCCAGTTGATCTTCGATATAAAAAAACTATTGATATTATTAAATAAAATCTTGGAAAATAGAAGAGGTTATATAATGAAGGTGTTTCCATATGGTGGTGAAATTAGATATTGAAAAATTCAATGGGAATACTTATCCATTTTGAAAAATGGAGATTCAGGCAATGCTGCAGAAGGATAATTTCCTAGTGGAAATTTACGAAAGACCAACAGGTGTGATGATGGAGTGTGTTTATAATGAATTATATAATCATGAAATTGGTGTGAATGTAGATATTACTTCTAATAATATAGATATACTAGTTTTTAAAGTGGCAATGATAGTTGGAACCAAGAAGTTTCTCAAAGATGCATGGATTATCGAATCGAGAGCAACATGGAACATGAAATATCAATGGGAATGGTTTGATTAGTATGAAAATATCCTTGAAGGAATTATGTACATAGGGAATGATCACACATTGAATATCATTATAATTTTTACTATCAATATAAATATGAATAATGGTATTGTTTGAACCATAAAAGGATTATGCCATGTGATGGGCTTGACGAAGAACATATTATCTTTAAGAAAGTTTGATGATATTAGATGAAAGACTCACACTAAGAATGGAATGATGAAAATTATGAATGGTGAAATTCTGGTGATTAATGTATATAATATCTCAAATAAACTATACATTCTTATGGGTGAAATTTACAAGGAGGCATAGATAGTTGTCGTATTAATTACCTCGATGAAAGCATTGATGACGTTATGGACTAAGAAGTTTGTCCATATAATAGAATGAGGACTGAAGATTATTGGATATCAAAATTTTCTTCCCGGGCTTAAAATTCTCTCCTTTCTATTTTGCGAGCATTGTGTTTTGAGAAATTAACATAGGTTAAAGTTTGGTACGTCAACTACAAGAAGCAAAGATACCTTAGAGTTGATCCATTCCAACATTTGTAAAGCACTAGTTATATCCCTGGGAGGAGTAAGGTACTTTGTATCATTCATTGTGGATTATTCTATGAGATTTTGGGTGTACCCAATAAATAGGAAAGTGGATTTTTTTATGACTTCAAAACATTCAAAGCATGTAAGGATTTTGAATCTAGAAAGAAGATCAAGTGTTTAATGACTAACAATGGTGGATAATATACAAGTGAGTAGTTTGATACTTTTTGTCAACAATAAGGAATAAATAGGTAGTTCATGGTTGTGTGCACTCCTCAATAGAATGGAGTGGAATAGTGTATGAACATATTCCAATTATATAGAATAAGGGATACGTTTAAGACTATAGAAATTTCCAAAACATTTTGGGTAGAAGCTGTGAATACCCCCTATTGTGTGATCAACTGATCTCCTTCAATGGAGTTTGATTTGAAAACACTGGTGGAGATGTGTAATGGTAAAAACGATGAATATTATTGGTTACATACTTTTATAATTATGGTATATGCATTTTTTAATGACCAGGAATGATCGAGGTTGGATTCGAGATCCAGGAAATGTATCTTCTTAGGATATGCTGATGGGGTGAAGGAGTATCTTTTGTGAGACCCCACTTCCCACAAACTTATCATCTGTAGAGATGTCATTTTTATATAAGAAAATGTGAAAATAAAAATTTATGGATATATAGAGAAATAGATAAAATAAAATATATTATTTGAGGTGAAGGAAAAATACAAGTAAGAACCAGTTTCCTCTAAGGAATTACCTGATCATGATGATAAATTACTTATTGAGTCTGGACCATGACAGTCAACTCAGGATAAAAGTGAACTAGTATAGAACCCAGACTATGTGACTGAGAGAAATATTTCATACTTCATATTGATAGATTATAGAGATAAATATTCTCTTATGGAAGAAAACCAAATTCTAGATATATCTTCATAGATGGTGTCAATACTCAAGGAACGTGAAGCCCTTCATAAGAACATGACATGGGATCTTGCTCCATTATCTCACGGAAGGGAGGTTATCAACAAAAAATGGGTCACTAGGATCAAACAGGATGGAAAGGACCAGGTGAAGAGATATCTTTCAATAATGGTGGTCAAAGGATATGCTCAAAAGGAAGGTATTTATTTCAATGAAATATTTTCTTATATTGGTAGAATAATGACTATTTGGATAATTCTGGTGATGTGTGATACATACAGTTTACATCTAGAGCAGATAGAAGTGAATACTTCTATTCCCTATGGTTATATTGATGAATAAATATATATTATTCAAACATAAGGCTTTATATAAGAAGAAAAATAGAATATGGTTTCCAGGTTAAAAAATTCTTTGTATGATCTAAAGTCGGCACTGAGGTGTTTGTACAAGAGATTTCATTCATATGTCATAATCCTTGGATACAACAGACTTCATTTAGATCATTATACTTATTTCAAGGGTTTATAAGGTAATGATTTCATTATTCCTCTATTTTATGTGGATGACATGTTGGTTTCATTCCCCTAAAATGATCAGAACCAAGAGATGAAGACACTGTTGGTTGGGTAGTTTGATATAAAGGACTTGGGACCATCAAACAAGATTCATGGGATATAGATTTTTCGAGATAGAAATAATTGGAAGATTTTTATATCATAGAATAATTACTTACATAAAGTCTTGAAATTCTTCAACATGGATAACTGTAAGCCAATATCTATCACTTTTCCCATTAATTTTAAGTTATCTTCTATGATGATTTATAGTAGAGAAGTAAAGGGGGTTTATATGTATCAAATATCATATGAATCAATAGTGTGTAGTCAGATGTTCAGTATGGTTTGTACTAGACCATACATTGCACATAGAGTGGGAGAAGTTAGTACATGAAAAATATAGGATGGGAGAATTGGAGAACAATGGAGAGGATCTTGAGATACATCAAGGAGATCTCAGATGATGCATTATTTTATGGACGATTGGATTTCACTATCAGGGGCTAAGTTTAATCAGATTTTTCATGTGATTTTGATCAGAGAAAATACACTACTGTTTATGTGTTTACTCTTGTAGGAGGATATATGAGTTGGATTTTAAGCTATAGTCAGTTTTGGGTTTATCCACGTTGGAGGCAGAGTACATGGAATATACATAGTCTTTAAAAGATACTATTTAGATGAAAAGGTTATTGGAGGATCTTGGTCACAAACAGGGTATGATTCCATTGTTTTGTAACTATCTGATCACCTTTCACATTGCAAGGAATATATCTTTTCATTTTATAACAAAGTACATTGGGGTATAGTATCAATTTTTCTAAGAAGTGGTGGAGTATGGAAGTATGGACACACATAAAATTTACACTAAATAAATTCTAGTAGATTTTCTGACGAAGGTTATTGACTCTGATATGTTTATATAGTTAAGATCCTTGAGTATCCTTGTATATACATGAACATCATAGTTTTTTAGTAATAAGGTATGTGTGGATATTTGATTAGTTCTTAGTCATATCACCAAGTGGGAGATATTTCGGTAATATTTATTATCCTAAACATCCAATGCCCCCAAATTTTTAGGGGGGTAGGCAGTGGTAGGAATGGTTGTTGGAAAAACCAAAATAAACCACTAGTGGAAGAGACACAAATGGAGAGGGATAATGCCTATAAAATGTAATGATCTATAATGGGGTTTTCATCACCTCCAGCAATCAAATTCAACACATCTCATCCCATCATTATTTCTATTTGTATTTTCTAAGGTGGATTTCCCATATATTCAAGAGAGATATTTATGAGAGTTTTATCCTTGTAATAGCGAGGAAGTGTGTACACACTTTTATCTATAGAGATCCTTCTATTTTCTTGTGGTTTTTACCCCTTTTATTTTGGGGGGTTTTTCACATTACATTCAGTGTCATTTATTTCCAAATTTTTCACTTTATTTTATCTCCCTATTATCACTGAACTAGTAGGTATTCATTTTCAGTCCCAACACCACCATGATATTTAAATCCTATAAATTAATTAATGCATGAATTCCTTCCTTTACACTGTGAACAATTAATGAAAAATCACTGAAAGTGTATAGTTGTCTCTAAGAATTTTTAGGTTGTAGTCCATGGCCTTCGTAGCATGAAAGGGTGATTATATTTTTCAATAGAATCGATGAATCTTCCCATAAAGTGTCATAGTGCGATCCACATCACATGTTCCATGAATAGTTGGGTTTAGTCTTAGGAATAATGGATGAATTTTCCCCCATAAGAGTTGGGGCAGGAATCAACCCTAATGCATTGTAACCTAAATTAGCTATTTTGTTCTTACTCTGGTCTAAGGATGATTCTCACAAGGATCCAAAAATGGAGTTAGGAATGGTTGGTCATAGTATGTACTCTAGAAAACACTAATCATATTCATATAGAATGCAAAAAACTAACAAGAAAACATACATGGGTTTAATCTTAATTAGTGATTAATTTAACATCAAGAGTTAGAATTTTATTCGGATTATTCACCCAAAATTCAGTGTCAAAACACCTTCTTCCTAGAATGGTTCCATAAATAATTCCATCCTTTGAATATTAATTTTAATATAGCTTTGTTCTCTCTTTGAATTTCAACCACTCTATGTGTAAATACTTTTATAACCCTAAATTCCTCTGACCAATATGACATTAATTTACCTAGAGACAATTTCATATAAGCATTAAGCAAGAGTACCTTATCCCTAGTTGTAGAGTTCTATTGGGATATTCATGAGTCATGAAATTGGTTTTTATTTACCTTATAGATCAAGGAATTATCATAGGCATCTCTTATGAGATACTATAATTCATCAAGTTTCATCAATATATTATCTTATGAATTACATCTAGATTCATCCTCTTTACAACCCAATAATAGCAGTGTTCATGTTCCACTGGTGTATGAATTTTTTTACACAAACATGTATTAATGGGGTCATTATGCCCAAAGTTCATCATCAAGCTTATTTCTCTAATATTTTCAACTTGAGTTCACAATATTCTCTAAAATATGCTTGATATATTAATAGGAAAGTTCTTATTGGGCACTAGTTTTTATGTGATAAGGTGTGTTTTTATTCTATTAGACTCTACATTTTTCAAGAAGATACCTCATCATAATTTTATTGAAATGAGTTCCCGGATCACAAATGAGTAATTGAAGAATTCTAAACCGAGTGAAAATATTCTTCTTTATTAATTTCTTTACCAAATTTGTTGTATTTAGAGTTGTAGATTCTAATTGAACCCACCTTGACACATAATCCACACACACTATAATTTATGTGTTTTTGAATTTTTTTGAATGGGACCATGTAATCAATTACCCACACACTGAAAACCTTAACTTTTAGAATTGATTTTTGTGGAATCTCATTTTTTCCCAATATTTCAAACTGTTTGATAGAGATCACAACATTGGAAAAAAACTATTTCATCTCTATGGACTATGGTATAAAAGAATATTCTCTGATGTATCTTTTCCATAGTATAATAAATTCCATGGTGTCCTCCGGTGGGTGATGAATGGATAATCTTCAGTACACTTAGTACATATTCCTTTGGCACACACTATCAAATCAAACTATCACCACATTATCTGAAGAGAAGAGGTTCATCCCAAAAATATTTTTCTACATTCTCTAATAACATATTATTTTTTAATAGAAAAAATGAGGTTATAATATATATATATATATATGTCCAAATAGTTTTCTATATCATTGAACTATGGCCTAGATTTAATATCAACAATGTAAAGTGTCTCATCTAGGAACTCATCTAGAATATGTAGATCTTCATCTTCCAAAAAATTTGGAAGTTTTATCTTTGAAATTTGATTAAAATAAACATTCATCAAACCATTATTATATTTTATGATGATCTCAAACTCTTAGAGTAATAGGATCTACCAAATCAAACTTGAATTTCCATCGTTATTTTTTAACAGATACCTCAAAGATGTAGGGTCAGTATAGAAAATAACATTAAAGAGTATAGTATATAACCTGGATTTTTCGAATACAAAAAATAGCCATCAATTAATTATTTTTTGTTGTGTAATGATATGAGCATCATGAAAAGTATAGATTTCAGAATATATGGATCAAAAGATATGATCAACCCACTTACCTAAAACAACACCCATGAAAAAATATCTTTCAGATCACATAATCATGAAATACTTCTTCTAGCCCAAAGCTACTATGATGAGGGAAACCACTAAATTTTATTCTAACAAAGAAAGGGATTATCTACAAGATTAATCAAAATGAAAAGTAACATCCTTCACAAAAATATGTGTAAGTGATGTTCCCTTTAATTCACATAATTTTCCACATCTTTTTATTACATTTTTAATCATTTAATTAATTAATTTTACTTTTTTATTAATTAATTGAACTTTAAAAAATTAATAGTTTAATTAATTAATTAATAAAAATACAACCCCTACCTCCGCCATATTTGAAGCTTCATACCACCTGAAAATTGAAACTCATTTCCAGATATGAAGAACTAGATTCCTTCACACACTGCCCTGGAAAAATCAAACCAAATCGAGTCACCATATACATTTGAAGCCACCGTGAGTCGAACCTCGTGCCGCCGAAGAAGACCACACTGGTGGAGCACTGATGCTGCTCGAATTTGAAGAACCATATGCCTCTGCAGATCCACCACTACTGTCTGAGATTCATCGTCACCCCCTTTTGCGCATAAATGAAAAACTGAACCCCTCGACTTACCCCCAACTGTGGATTGAACCAGCGCCGTTGCTGCTGGAGTCACCACCGCTGCCATTCTGGGAGGAAGACAACTTTTCACCGCCATTTGGGAGGAAGACGAGCCGCCATCCTGGGGAAGAAAGAACCCCAACAGATAAATAGAGAAATAAAAAATAAATAAATAAACAAATAAATAAACAAATAAATAAAACATAAATAATAATAATAAGAATAATAAATAAATAAATAATATAATAAATTAGATAAAAACAAAACAAATTAATCAAATAATAAATAAAATAATAAATATATTATAATTAATAATTAATTAAATTAATAAATGAAATAAAACAATTCAAATAATAATTTAATCGAATAAATTAATATAAATTAATAACCTTAAAAATTTATATTAATCTAATAATAATATTTACAAATAAACATAATAAATAAATTAATAATAACTTTAATAACATTATTAAATAAAATAAATAATTATAAATGTATTAAACTTAATTAAATAATAATCTTTAATAATCTTTAAAAAATAATTAAATTGACTTTATTATATAAATATATTAAAATATTAACATTAATAATGTTATATAAAATAATTTAATTAATAATAATTAATAAAAGTTAAATATTTTAATTAACATTCTTGCTTTTTGTTGTGGAGAACCCACTAAAATCACATCCAGGTTCATGATTTCCAACTATCATAAATTAGTAACGAGAGATTTTCTAAAATCACAGACTGGAGGAGGCTGTAAGACGTGTTCATCGACTAAGGGGGAATCAAACAAGTCGGTTCTTGTAGTGGGTGACCAACTGGAGATGACAAAAGACTTTAAAAAATTGAAGTTAGACAATATATTGAGACATCTCATTCATCCGATCATTCATTTGACACATTCTTGATCGTTGGGACTGAGACAGAGGTTGGAGATTCTTGGAGACTTGGGGATCATGATACATTCTCAAAGATGAATGGGGGAGAATAGCATCACAAATTCGGATTGATTAGCCACTAAATGAGGCTAATATTCATTGTTAATATATATAATTTTCATGTTCTTTATTATTCATAAACACCATTTTAGTGCATTTTACACTTTGAACATCATTTCACATTATGATTGTAATTTCTTCTTAAAATGCACTATTATGTGGTACATTTTTTAACAACATTTAAAGTACACAATGATCTTGATTTTATTTTCATATTTAATTTTCAGGTTTCTAATTATATTGGGAATAATTCATACTTGTGGGGTGTTGGAAGATTCACATTGGAAGACCACCAAAATGGGATTTCATGCAAACAATTCTGGAGAAGGCAGATTGGACACCATCCCACTAATGAGAATGTGGGGCCCAACATACAGGCCCAATGAATCCTAACTTTTGTGGGATTCTAGAATACATATATAGAAACAAAACATTATTCAGGATCCAGTGCTAATTCGTCCTCCATAGTGGTTATTAAGGCTGCCCAATTTAGAGATAAAATTCTGGGCCAGATTCTACGGCCCAGAAAAACATCCCACTAATTTAGTCATATATCAAAAAAAACATTTCAATTTGGGCTTAAATTTTATATAGATCTAGGATACATCCTGATATTCACTTGTTTATTCTATGTCCCACTACAATTCTGCCATCTAGAAGGCCATTCAGACAGGTATGTTTGGTGTATGAAAGTTGGCTGCCACCTCGGGTCAAGGATAAAGAAGTCCACTCTCCCTTACTTTCCACCACCCTAGGCCTACCATAATCAAGTGGGATGATTTTTACTGTTGTTATTTAGACCCATGACTCTTTATATGACTATTTAAGGCAGTTTTGGTAAAGGATTTGATCATCCTTGGAGCTTTGTTTTCATTGTAATGTTATTATGTCGATTTGGCTTTGTAACGTTCTTCTTTCTCATGTAAGTTGTTCGAATCACCTTAGTTCTTAATAAAATATCTTCCCTTTCTCTTATTATGTTTTTCTTATTATCAATTTGATATCATTTCCTTAAGGTGTGAATTTATTCACACCATACCTTGTGATATTCCTCACACAATGGTGGAGTGATTGCTTTCTTTTTATTATTATTTTTACTTCTCCAATTCCTCCCTCATGAGTCTATTTTCCACTTCCATTGAAACCATAGAATAAATGGTGGGATAAATATTTTATGGGTTGATCCAAGGGAGTAGTAAGGGGATGGTTTGGATGTTATTTATCACTCCATTAATTTCTAATCACTTATTTTAATTGAGAATTTTGTTTGAAGATCTTTAAACTCCTTTATCCTTGTTGAATTTAAGGCCACACATTTCAAGTGCTAATACGAACCTTTACCTTGAAGTGCTCAAAACTATGATCCTTAAAGTGTATAGGTGATTAGTATTAAAGGTTTTAGGTATTAAACCAGTAAGTGATGATGTTTTTTATCTTCTTAAATGAACCCATCTCAAATATAAGAAATTGAAATCATTAAAAAAAGAATTCATCCAATCCACCCTAAGCGATAAACTAGGATCAACTCATTATCTTAATTTGAATTAACTTATATCTGTTAGTGATACCATAAACCCATCTAAAATCAACCAAAGTTGGCCACTTCATAGCCAAGAACAATCCATATAATTCATGTGTCTGTAGGTTACTTCTTAGGTCTCTAAGGATTCGACAACCCAAGCTAAACTACAAGGACCGTTCTTCCTTCATCTCTTGGGTAAATTTGAGTGTGAATCAAATTTTGGAACCATTTCTGGGGACCCAAGTAATTCATCTCAACACCCATTCTATTCTCCCCCATTTCTTATTTTCTCATCCAAATTCTCTTATCTTTTCCATTTCTTGTTTTCTTTTTCTTTTGGCGCATGTCCGCCTACACCCGTGATCAATCAAACCATCTAGTTAGGGTGGATAGTCCTGGGGTTAGGGAGTCAAGTACACCAAGGTAAGCCTTTCCATTAGATCATAATATTCCTAATACCCCAGAGTCAAAAATTGAGCCCATTTCAATGGAAGTTCTTTAAATAAACCAACTCATAAACATGGGTGGGAACTAAAATGGAAACCCAAATGAGGCAGCCCCAAACATGGGGAATGTAGTTGATCAAACCATGAATAACTAACTCACACCTACCTGGACCAATTACTCCTCATGAATTAGACACAAATCCCTAGGATATTCCAACTACATCTTTAAACCCCATTTCCTAAACCATCTTCCCACATTCCATGGAACAGAGTCTAAGATGACCCATTAAGGAGTTCAATGACATTGTTGAAACCATGGGTCCCCCACATCAACTAGAATCAGCTAAAATGAAGCTATTTCATTTTTATTTAAATTATCGAGCTAAAAATTGGCTAAAAAATTTGAGACCATCATCCATAAACTCTTGGGACCAATTACAAAGAGAATTCAACAAAAAATACTTTCCCCGCTACAAAACAATTTCACTTAAATAGATCATCCAAAATTTATTTGAAAAAGAGGGAGATTCATTCTATGAAACATGGGAGATGTTCAAGGACACTCTAAACATGGTTCCCCACCATGGTTTTTCTATAGCTAAACAAGTTTGAATTTTCTATGAAGGGTTGGGTTCAGGGAACAAAAAATTCATTGACATGATGTGTAATGGAACCTTTAAAAACAAAGCCCCAAATGATGCTTATGAGTAACTAGAAAGCCTTTCTAAACAAAACCAAACATGGGGAACTTCACCTTATTCTAAAAAACCACAAAGAATTACTGGAATTCATACACTTAGAGAAGAGTAAAGCCTTAGGGCTAAACTCATAACACTCTCTAGAAAGGTTGAAGATATAGACCTTAGGAAAATCCATGAAATCCAAACTGTAGACCTTGTTTGCAAAATTTGTGACAAACATGACCATAAGACAGGAAAATTCCCAACCATTCCATACATCAAGGATGTTCTTTTAGGAGGACCCCCAATGGAAGTAAATTATTTTAACTTTCAAAAGCCTCAATACCAAAACACCTTCAACCCAAGGTATAATGACCACCCAGGCTTCCGCTGGAAAGATAACCAACAACCTAGCTAACCACAGGGGAAAAATCCTTACCCCCATCAAAACCAACAATCTCACAACCAATTCTAAACCCAACCTATCCAATACCAATAGCCACTGGTTCATTTTCAACAAACCATCCCACCTTCAAAATATCCCCTGGGATAAACCAATCTTCTCAAGCACTAACCCAAACTATTCCACAAAGCCTACTAGAAAAACTGTGCAAAAAAATGGACAAAATGAACTCAGAATTCTCTTCCCTTAAACAAGAAATTCAAACCATCAAAAATGGAAAGGCACCCATTCCTACTTAGGAAGTACCATCCTAAAATTTAAGGGGAGAGTCAAGCTGTACTCAAACAACTCATGAACAACTAAAGGCTGTGATTGTTTTAAGAAGTGAAAAATCAATTGAGAAACCTGAACAAATAAGTCAGAAACCATGTGAAGATTCAAACTCTAATGAAAATTCAAATTAACCACAAGATCAAACTGAGGAAACTGATAACAATGTGAAAGAAACAACTCTTCAACAAACAACCCCACAACCTGCACCATTTCCTCAACACATGACGGGGAAAACTAAGTTGGAATTGAGTGAAAAATTAAGAGAAATCTTATCACAACTCAAGTTGAACATTCCCCTTCTCGATGAAATACAAACCATACCTACATACTCAAAGTACCTTAAGGACTTGTGCACATTTAAAAGAAAATTTTCACATAAAAACCAAGTCTTTTTGGCTGCTAATTTGAGTACCACCATTCAAGGGACCATTCCTCCTATGTTGAAAGACCCGGGTTTCCCTTAAATCAATGTTGAACTAGGAGAGAGTAAATTTGTCAAGGCCTTGTGTGACCTAAGTGCTAGTTTAAATCTCATTCCCTATGCTGTGTACTGCCAATTAGGCCTAGAAGAGCTCCAACCCACATCTGTCACACTTAAACTTGCTGATCGTAGAATTAGTGTTCCAAAGGAAATTTTAAAGGATGTTCTAGTAAAGGTTGAAAACTTCATCTACCCTACTGAATTCATTGTCTATGACAACCATACAAACATAGGAAATAAGGAACAAACCCCAATCATCCTTGGTTATCCTTTCCTTTAAACAATCAACTCTGTTATCCGAGTTCGAAATGAGAATATGACCATCACCTTTGGAAACATGAGTCTAGACTTGAACATCTATAATGAAAGTTAACAAATAGGGGATGACGAGGAAATTCATGAAGTAAACGTGATAGGAAGCATTGATAATGAATCCATAGAACATCAAGGAATATTTGATGGATGTTTAAGTCAGGATGAGATTTATTTTCTTTGTTCAAATGAAGTAAGTTTATCTCCTTGGCTTGAATCATTTTCAAATTGCTCTTATGATGAATTCTTAGGTCCAACAATCAGTGAAACCTTTCAAGAAACCAATTTCATGGAGACCACTCCAGCTTACTTCCCTAAACCTGATCAAGCCAATCTAGTAGCTGAACCTTCTACATGTGGGGAATAAATCCTATCTAAAACTATAGGAAACAAAATTGATCTTGATCCAACGTCCCAATATTCTGATGAAATTATGAATCAACCTGATCTTGAATTGAAGGAACTTCTAGCTGCACTCAAGTATGCCTTCCTAGGGGACAATAAAACACATACTATTGTCATTTCTACTTCTCTTGAATCCAATCATGAGAGGATGCTTCTATATTCCCTTAGGAAACATAAAAAATCCATTGGTTGGACCCTATTTGATATTCCTGGGATTATCCCACTTATTGGGACTCATAGGATTGTTCTAGAATCTGATTCAAAGACATGTAGTCAACCTCAATGGTGAATCAATCATAATCTCATGGAAGTAGTGAGAAAAGAACTTCTGAAATTGTTAAAAGCTTGTATCATATATCCCATAGCTGAGAGTGAGTGGGTCAGCCGAATCCAAGTGGTTCCCAAGAAGGAAGGAATCACAATGATAACCAGTAAGAATAGAGAGATTCTTCCAACTAGGGTGAGTAGTGGATGGAGGGTCTATAGTGACTATATAAAGCTAAACTCATTCACCAAGAAGGACCATTTCCCCTTACCGTTCATTGACCAAGTCCTTGAGAGAGTGGCGGGTCATGACTTCTACTATTTCTTAGATGGGTACTTGGGGTATAATCAAATTGAGGTCTCCCTAGAGGATCAAGGGAAGACTACATTCACATGTCCATTCGTCACCTTTGCTTTGAAATGCATGCCCTTCGGGTTATGCAATTCCCCTGGAACCTTCTAGTGGTGCATGATGGGATTATTCTCAGACATGGTAGGGGATTTTCTTGAGTCTTCATGGGTGACTTCTCTGTGTTTGGGGATACATTTGAGGGATGTCTGAGGAATGTGGAGAGAGTCTTTTCAAGATGTGAAGAAAAGAATCTGGTCCTAAACTGAGAAAAATACCATTTCATGGTTAAAGAGGGACTAGTTCTTGGCCATCTGATCTCCGGTAGGGGGATTGAAGTTGATAAATCCAAGGTTGACATCATTCGTAACCTTCCATCACCCAAAACTATCAAGGAAGTGAGGTCTTTCTTATGACATGATGGTTTCTATAGAAGATTCATCAAGGACTTTAGTTCAATATCTCATCCCCTTTGTGCTCTCTTAGTAAAGGATACTCCATTTGTTTAGACAAAAAGTTGTGAGGGTTCATTCTCAACCCTAAAATCTTCTCTCACCTCTCATCCCATTATGAAATCTCCAAATTGGAACCTCCCTTTCCAACATATGTGTGATTCTAGTGACTTTACTGTAGGAGCTGTGTTATGAAAACGTTGCAATAAAACTCCTTATGTAATTGCTTATGCAAGAAAATCCTTAAATGATTCCCAAATCAACTACACCACCACTGAAAAAGAGTTTCTTGCTGTTGTCTTTTCCTTAGAGAAATTCAGGTCCTATATCTTAGAATCACCCATCATTGTCTTCATTGACCATTCATAACTAAAATACCTTTTCCAAAAACAAGATGCTAAGGCTAGACTAATTAAGTGGGTCCTTCTCTTATAAGAATTTGATCTCACAATCAAGGACAAAAAGGGTGTTGAAAATGTTGTAGCTGATCACCTATCTAGGATGGAATTCAAAGACAACTCAAATCACCTTTCTGTGTCTGATTCATTTCCTGATGAACACCTATAATCTGTGAGTGACTTCCCTTGGTATGCTGACATAGACAACTTCTTAGTTACAGGAGTAATTCCAAAATTCTTAGGGGCTCAAGATCGAAGGAAATTACTTTATGATGTTAGGAATTATGTGTTTGATGATCTATACCTCTATAAGTTCTTCCTTGACCAAGTCATTAGTAGGTGTGTCCCAGAATCTGAACAAGATTCCATCCTTAAATTCTATTATAGTGAGGCATGTGGAGGTCACTTTTCCTCTAAGAAAACTTCTTATAAGGTTCTTCAATGTGGTCTCTTCTAGACTACCCTCTCAAAAGACTCCTACACATTTTTTCAAATATGTCCTAAGTGTCAACAAGTAGGGTCAATCACAAAAAGGAATCAAATTCCACTCACTTCTATCTTAGTGATTGAAATATTTGACTTTTGGGAATCGATTTCATGGGTCCCTTCCCAAACTCTAGGGGATAACTCTACATCCTCTTAGCTATTGATTATGTCTTAAAATGGGTTAGATCCATTCCCACCAAGTCTAATGACCATCATGTTGTGATTTGATTTTTGAAAGAGCACATATTTTCTAGATTTGGAATTACTAGGGCTATAATCAGTGAACGAGGAACCCATTTCTGCAACCATCCATTCTCTTCACTCATGTTTAAGTATGAGATTTCTCACAAGGTTTCCACTGCGTACCATCCTCAAACCAATGGTCAAGATGAGTTATAAAATAGGGAGATTAAGAATATTCTTGAAAAAACTATCAATCCTTCTAGGAAAGATTGGTCCGAGAAACTCTCGGATTCTCTTTGGGCATATCGTACAACATACAAAACCACCCTAGGAATGTCACTATATAGATTGGTTTATGGAAAAGCATGTCATTTACCTGTTGAAATTGAGCATAAGGCTTTTTGGGAAATTAAGAAAATAAATTCTGACCTCTCATTGGCCGGAACAAAAAGGAAATTAGATCTCAATGAACTTTAGGAACTAAGGATTTAGGCTTATGAAAATTCAAGGATCAATAAATCTAGAGTTCAAGCCTAACAATCTAGGAATATGAAAGTAAAAAAAATTGAAATGGGAAAATTCATGCTCTTGTATAGTTCAAAAATTCATTTACACCCGAGAAAGTTAAGGTCTAGATGGTCAGGTCCTTTCATAGTGCATCATGTGTACCCCCATGGGGCAGTAGAGGTTCAAGATCCCATAAGTGGTTACATTTTCAAGGTTAATGTTCAAAGGTTAAAACCATTCATTAAATCATTCAATAAAAAAGAAACATTGGTTAATTTAACTGATCCAACCTATGAACTAGGAATAAATTGATAGATTTAGGATCCATGTCGGGATAACGGCGTTAAACAAAGCGTTGCATGGGAGGCAACCCATGGTTTTCAAGTTTCCAATCATTTTGTTGTTTTAATCAACTTTATATTTTAAATAGTATTAATGAATAATTTTAATATTTAAAAATAATAAAAAAATAGACTGTTTACTTGTTCTTCTATTATGAGTATGGATGGGTATGAAAGAGGAGCGCCATATTTATCTGTGTCACGTGGTGTGATCCTTGAGTAATACCTTACCCAGAAATTTAAAAAGAAGACAATGTATCATCAGTTCATTTTATTTTTATGTGTTTGTAGGTTAAAATAAAAATATATATAATAATAATAAAATTTAAAGGTCACATCGTAGGTTGTGGAGAAAACCCCGTCACAACCGGCGAAGCTGCAAGGACTCAAACCTGGGACCGAAGGGAGACAGGGTCGTGCGCTTACCACTGACCTACGACTTATTGTTCTTCCTTATTCTATAATTTTTATATATATAGTTATATTTTAATTTCTTTATTATATAAATATATATATATATAGTTTTTTTATTTTTCTTTTTTTCCACTAGGGAATTCTCAGAGTGACATTGAGATCAAGGGATTAAAGGGGAGAAACATGAATTTAAACTTCAACCAACAGGTGACTTCATTCCATGATCCTCATTTTCAATTTCCTTTTTGAACTCCCATTCTCTGAATCTACCCCCTTCTAAATTTTCTTTTCTTTAAACACTGGGGACATTGGTATTTTATGTTGGGGGGGGGGAGATAAAATAAAATTGCTTTTGTGTCAAAAAAAATAAATGATTTGAAAAAAAGTGTGCCTTAATAGAAGGAATTTTTTTAACCTTGAACATGATAATAGGTGTTGTACACTTTGAAACTGAATATCAAATAATTTAGAATTCCCTGATTCTGATTTTAATCCATGTATATTTCATGAGCATAAATTTTGGAAAGTGTGGCTGCCTAATGTGATATTTCATTGTTTATATTTTCATCCAAATAAAAAAAGAATCACAACGCATGTCCTTTGGATAGTGGGGTATTAGTTTGAGTTCATGGGGTCCCCCAAATAAATATTATAGGTTTGGTGATCATTTTAGTTTTAATATGAGTATTCAATAAAAAAACAAAAACAACAACAACAAATTTGCGCGTAGAGCAATGAAATAACCTAATGTGTGGCTTTCAGTACTTGGGGATCGTGAATCCATAGTTTTCTGGCCCAGAGTTAGTAATTTTATCTCTATTTTTGGTAATTTGAATTTGTTTTTGACTAAGTTAACTTGAGATGATGCCTGAGTATGTGGGCTTCACTTGGTGCCCTAAGGTCTTTGAGCCTGGGAGTCATCAGCAAAGTCTCGCTACATGGGTTGACTCTTTTGAGTGCAATTTCAATTACCATGGAAAAATTGAAAAAAAAATACAATAAAAAAAATTGAATACTCATCTTAATATTGAAATGTGATTCCACCTAGCGCTTCCATCATTTTCCTCTTGAATAAAGATGAACCCCCATGTCTAATGTGATGCACAACACATCATCACTCTTAATTGATATTGGATAAAATATGGCGATGAATTTGAACGAAGGAATGGGCTTTGGATTGGGATATGCATATGAAACTATCATGTATTAAAATATTTTGATGGGTTTTATAATTTTTTGGTATAAGGGTTTTTGGTGATCATTGTGTATTAAAATGTTTTTGCAAAAAGGGAATTCGAATTTCATATTGATGAGATATATTTTTCTTGGGACTAGAAAAACTCAAGTTGGGGAGTGTGATTAGCCACTAAATGAGGATAATATTCATTGTTAATATATATAATATTCATGTACTTTATTATTCATAAACACCATTTTAGTGCATTTTACACTTTGAACATCATTTCACATTATGATTGTAATTCCTTTTTAAAATGCACTATTATGTGGTACATTTTTTAACATCATTTAAAGTACCCAATGATCTTGATTTTATTTTAATATTTAATTTTAAGGTTTCTAATTATATTGGTAACAATTCATACTTGTGGGTTGTTGTAAGATTCACATTGGAAGAACACCAAAATGAAATTTCATGCAAACAATTATGGAGAAGGCAGATTGGACACCAACCCACTGATGATAATGTGGGGCCCAACATATAGGCCCAATGAAGCCAAAATTTTGTGGGATGCTAGAATAGATATATAGGAACAAATAATTCTTCAGGATTTAGTGCTAATTCAGATTCCATAGTGGTTATTAAGGTGACCCAATTTAGAGATAAAATTCTAGGCCAGATTCTGCGACCCAGAAAAACATCCCAACAATTTAGTCATATCTCGGAAACCAAATATCCATTTGTGATGAAGTTTTACAGAGATCTAGGAGAAATTCGGAGATTCACTTTTTTCTTCTATTCCCTACTCCAATTCTGCCATATAGAAGGCCATTCAGACGCGTCTGTTCGGTGTATGAAAGATGGATTCCACCTCGGGTCAAGGATAAATAAGTCCACTCTCCCTTACTTTCCACCACCCTAGGCCTACCATAATCAAGTGGGATGCTTTGTACTATTGGTATTTCGACCCATTCCTCTTGAGATGCCTATTTAAGGCAGTTTTGGTGAAGGAGTTGATCATCCTTGGAGCTTTGTTTTCATTGTAATGTTATTATGTCAATTTGGCTTTGTAACGTTCTTCTTTCTCATGTAAGTTGTTCGAATCACCTTAGTTCTTAATAAAATTTCTTCCTTTACTCTTATTCTATTTTTCTTCTTATCACTTTGATATCATTGCCTTAAGGTGTGAATTTATTCACACCATACCTTGTGATATTCCTCACACAACGGTGGAGTGATTTCTTTCTTTTTATTGTGTTTTTTACTTCTCCTATTCCTCCCTCATGAGTCTACTTTCTGCTTCCATTGAAACCATAGAATCAATGGAGGGATAAATATTTTATTGGTTGATCCAAGGTATTAGAAATAGGATTATTTAGATGTTATTTCTCACTCCATTAATTTATAATCACTTCTTTTAATTGAGAATTTTGTTTGAAGATCTTTAAACTTCTTTATCCTTGTTGAATTTAAGGCCACACACTTCAAGTGCTAATACAAACCTTTATCTTGAATTGCTCAAAACTTTGATCCTTAAAGTCTATAGGTGATTAGTATTAAAAGGTGTAGGTATTAAACCAGTAAGTGATGATGTTGTTTGATCTTATTAAATGAATCCATCTCAAATATAAGAAATTGAAATCATTAAAAAAGGAATTCATCCAATCCACCCCAAGAGATAACCTAGGAGAAACTCATTATCTTAATTTGAATTAACTTAAATATATTAGTGATACCTTAAACCCATCTAAAATCAACCTAATTTGGCCACTTCATAGCCAAAAAAAATCCATAGAATATACGTGTCTGTAGGTTAGTTCTTAGGTCTCTGAGGATTCGACAACCCAAGCTAAACTAAAAGGATCACTCTACCTTCATCTCTTGGGTAAATTTGAGCGTGAATCACGGATCGATAGAGAACCCTTATCTCTTTTTATTCATTCGTTTTGTTTGTAAATGAATTGTTTTATTCTTGAATATGCTAAGAACCATGGTTAATAATTTTTATCTTGGGAAACTTTTAAATAAATTGTTTATTTCTTTTACTTATTCGTAATTAATAATTTTTTAAAATACAGTGTTGATCATCCTGATCAATTTTATTTCTGATAATTGAATTGGAACTTTCAAACTTTGATTTCAAAACCTCATAAACCTTTCGAGAAATCATTTCTAATTTAATTTTCATCAAATCCATTGCTTTTTTATCATTCTTGAAGTGTAGAACCTCAAGATTGATTAATTTTTGTGTTTAATATCCTGGTGTGGGAGATTAATCAAACCCTTTCTTTGAAAATTCAAATTCAAATTTATTTTGCGAAGAAGATATTCATTCAACCAGTAAGGTTAATTTTTACATTGGATCCTGTCTTTATTTCCCTTGAACCATTAAAACCAGGGACCTCATCTATTTTAAACTCATTAACATCATTCTCATACATCATTAACACATCACACACCCCCATAAAAAATCATAACCTCTCACTTTCAAACATAAATGAATTTCCTATGGTTTTCATTTGTTTAGATATTAAATAAATCCCCAAAACACACACCCTTCTTCCCTTGGGTTCGAACCTTCACATCTATGCTAGTATAGGGTTATAAATGATATTTTTAAGGTAGTGATGACCTCTGATACTTTCAAAATTTTGTGTCTTTTCCTGAGAAGGATTTGTCTGACCAAATTTTGTTAATAAATATAGTTTTTCAAAATTCATTTTTTGAAAAAAAATCCATGAAATTACTGCTTGAACTAAATTTCAATCTTTTCTACCTTTTGTGTGTTGATGAGATTTAATGTCATCACTGTTGCTCTCTAAAATTATTTCAAATGTGATTGTTTTTGGGTGATCTTAATACTATCTATTTTTTTTCTCTTAGTGAAAATTAATTTGTTTTATTTCTATCTTCAAAAAATAGAATATCGAGGGGAATGGAATCAAGATAGTGAAATTTATTGAGTTTGTTGTGGCTACTATGGGAACCCTTCTTAGAAGTGTTTCTATATTATGCCCCAAAAACAGGAAAAATATGAAGAAAAAATTAACTATCATGAACCTGAACCCAAATATTTTTCAAAAGTGGTATAAATGATGTCAAAATTTTTTGCAAAAATTTGATGAATTTTATAAAACACACAATGATAGAATGAAAAAGTCACAAATTATATAATGAGAATCAATGGAAAAGATTAAAAATTGATTTTTTTTGAATTTATTGATGAAGAAAATGATTTTGGAAAATTAAAAAATGAGATTGAGGAGTTTAAGGATAAAAATAAGAAACAAAATTTTTATTTTGAAGAATCTAAAACTAATGAAAAACAAACTATAGAAATAACTAACTAATTGGATAAAGAAAAAATCTTGGATGAATATGTTAAGAAATTAAAGGGGGTTGAGTTAGAAAATTTTGAGAAAAAACTAAAATAGATTGAAGAGAATTCCCCCATTCTGTACATGGTTCCTACCTTTGAGAAAGTTAACTGTTATATGACTTTTGAAAGAGTGATTTATTTGGTTGAGGATACTTTATAAAATTAGAACTTGAATGTTAAAAATTATCCATCCTGTATTACTGAAATTTCTAACAATAAACTTGAACTTAAAATTGTGTATACTTTGGGAGAGAATAAGAAACCTGAATTCACTAACTGAGATAATTTCGAAAGTATTAATAAATGTGATCTCCCTACTTTTCAAAGTGTAAACCCAAAAATATTTGAAATGAATTTTAATAAAGAGAATGAGGGACTATTATATGAAGATATATTAACTGATGATATTTCACTTCCCTATTATAAGATTAATAATTTGTATGAATCTTGGATTAATGAAATGGAAAACAATGTTTACCGATCTGAAGAAAATTGTTTAAATATGAAAAATCTAGAATCTGAATTTATTGAAGCCAAAATTAACAATTCTTCCCCTAAATCTGAATTCCTTCACTCAACTGACACTATTTGGGAAAATTAAAATTTTGAATGTGAACTTGGAGGAGAGGTTGAGCACACACTTTTTGATTCAAGTATAATTAATTCTTCAAAAGCAGTTGATGTTATTTTTTTATTTTATGTTGAGGAACTTTTGGAAGAAATTTATAATATTGTGAAAACTAAATCTATGAATGGTCAAACAAATTCTGTTCCCTATTATTCAAATCCTTACTAAAATTATTTGGGTGAATAATACCATCTAGATACTTATAGTACTTTAGAAGGGGAATTTTAGATGAGTTCTAATGTTTCTAAATCTGTTCAGCATACTATTACTACCCTTATTAAACCTGTTAGTCATAAATCATCAAAAAGAACCCTTGTTTTTTTTTTGTTTTTGGGGTTTATTTTGGTAAATAATGTTGTAAGGATAATTCCACACTCCTAGAAGCACCTAGTTCACCTCCTTCCATTCATATATATATATATATATATATATATATTTCAATTCAGAACTAAATCTAGAAGTGTAAAACACTACTGCCAAAATTGATTTTGATGATCATTTTTTTGTTGATGAGCTTAAAAGTTACTTAGATGAGCTAGAGGGGGTCAATTCATTTTCACCTAAACCTAATTGTTTTGAAACCACTAAGAAACTGTATTTGGGTGATGATTTTTCTGCTCAACTTGAAGACTCCTTTGCATAATCCCTTAATGTTAAAGGGTGTTTCATAGGGATTTTAGAGATGATGAGAGTTCAGTTTCTATTTTCATAGGTTTAAGTGCCCATAAATTTTAATTCCTTATTAAAAACAAATGGTAAAAACACATGTGGTGGTTCATTGATGAGAAACCACAACAACCTAGTGACCATGGACAAATTTTAGGAGAGTCCGACTAGGGATTTTAAAACCAACGCTTCATGAGATGAAACCCATGATTTTATTGATTTAAATAAAACATTTCTTTTGTGATTTAAATAAAATTGTTCTTGTTTTTATTTTTAGAATCTAAAAAAGTTTAACTAAAAAATTAAAATTCAATGTTTCATGGGATTAAATCCATTGTCTTTCTTCGTCTTTACTTTTGTTTTTATTTTGTTAAAAATAAAGCGTCATTGTTGCTATATAATTGTATTCACTGTTCCCATTGGATATAAGTTCTTGGTCTTCTTGGTCATTTTTTTTTTGAGAAGGATGCTACTGTGGTGTTTAACAGAGGAGTAGAGTTCCCTTTTATATTCAAATCACAAGGAGCTTCTGGGTGAAACCTCATTGGATAAAAATTAATCGGGAAAGTTCCATATTTTAATCTCTTCATTTTGGATCTGCTTATTATTTTAGTTGCTTTTGGTTTCTACTTATGGATACTATTCTGCATGTTGATATGTTGTTGAAACTTTTTCTGCATTTCTTTTAAATTCATTCAACGTTTGGAATTGAGTGTGTGTGTGTGTGGGGGGGGGGGTAGTGAGCTGTTTGTCTACTTTTGAGTGGTTTTGTTTGCTGGATGTTTATCATTCATTTTTCTTCTCTATTGTACATCCAATTGAAACCCATTTTCAAAATTGATGACACCCTTTTCATTGTGTACTCATATTTTACATGCAAAATTTTGAACCTAATTGAAAATTTATTATCATTGGCTTAAATGAAATTTCATGTGATTATTTTGTTAAATATTTATCATGGAAAATATATTTTTGTTAACTGCACTATTACCCTTGACCATGCCACTTTACCGTTGAATTGAAAATCTCTTTTGTGTTTTATTAGTCATTTTTTTTCTCTACCTTAGAATTCAACATTGGGGAAAAATATTGGTTTTAAGTGTGGGGGAGGGGGTCTACCTATTCTGAACTAATATGTGCTTTAAAGTAAGCCCATAAAATTCTTCTAAATGTTTTTTTGTAAAAAATGATCAAATTTTTTCAAAGTCTTTCACAATCTAAGATTCTTTAGGCTTCATTATACATTCACATTGAGTCTTGCCTAATGGATAATAACTTACTGGTTGTTGATGGTTGCTTTGAATCTGAAATCTTTGAGGATGAATGATTGTTGAGGGAAGTTGCATATTGCCTTCATGAATTTTATTTTTAGGAACTAAGTATGAGAGTGATATAGGATAGATAATTGTGGAGTTATTATCATAACTTTAGGAAATTTGAAGTTTGAACTTCAACTAGGGGACTTGATTTTTTATTAAAAAAATAGTAATCAACTTAATGATCCAATTTAAATGGTATTTTAATAAGTATTTTGAATCTGAAGAAAAATAGAAAAATGGGAACCACGGTAAACCTCTAAGATACTAAGTACTAAGTGTCCGTGTGTGCACTCCCTCTATATAATTCAAATAAGTTCATCGATATAGTGCTTTTCCCAAGTTAGATGGTGGAAAAAAAATTACAAATTACAAAAAAAATCAATCCAAAAAAATAATAAGTGCCTAGTAGTCAAAATTGACTTTATCAAGATGATTGGATTTTTGAACACTGGATGAAAAATGGGACAATCGACTTATTTGAAAATTTTTTAATTTGTATCAAAAAAGTGATTCAAAAAAAATAATTAAACTTTGATTTTTGGAATCTAAGAGAAAGTCAAAGTATAAGGTTCCTTTTGTTAGGATTGTACTTCCACTTTTATATAACCTGATATCACTCTTAGAATTAGGACTTGGACTTGAATCGAAGCAAGTAATTAAGTGGCTTCATATAAGAGGCATAACATCCTCAGTAATGAATGGTTCTTTGATTCCTTGATCTCCTAGTCGGTATTTGAAGTTAGGTATGGACTCATGTGAATGTTCCTCTATTTTTAAATTGCCTGCCAGTCTTCTTTGTGAGCTTTATAAAAAAACATGATTCTACATCAACGGTGCCTCTGCTACCACACCCTACCTTCGCGATACAGTCCATCCCATGACTCACTGTCAACCAAGCCAGAGTTTTTTTTTATAAATTTTTTCAAATTTTTTTTTTGAAAATACATCTAGGTTAAAAAAATTTATTTTTTTACCCCCCAAAGGCGGCACCTGGTGTGCCGCCTTTGGGGGTTTTTCCACGCCGGGCAAGGCGGCACATGGTGTGCCGCCTTTGCCCAAAAAATAACCGCAAAGGCGGAACACCAGGTGCCGCCTTTGCATAAATATTTTTTTAATATTTTTTTATTTTTGTTTTTTTGTTTTGTTATATATATATATATATATATATAGAAAACAAAACTTTTCAGCAGAATTTTTATGCTATTTAATATCCAGCGGTTCTTCCATTACAACAGTCTAGATTCTGAGTGATACCCACACCCAGGACTCCCTTTTATAAAGGGGTTTGACCTAAAAACAATACTGCATTTCCGATGTGGGATTCTGGTTCTCCTTTTCCTGCACAGTACATTCTGCGTTTCCGATGTGTGATTCTGTTACAAGTACGCGACTTTGAAAGACTATAAAACATAAACAATATGACCAATATAAATGAAACTTTAAACACTGATTAAACTTATAAGAAATAGTTGAAAACAAAAATAATTTCATAAAAAATGTTGATACAGATTAATTTATAAGTTTTCAAAACCACCTACTTGAAACTTAAACATATTTCAAGTATGTGACTTTGAAAACTTATAAAAGATAAACTATAAGACCAATACAAATGAAACTTTAAACATTGATTAAACATATAAGAAATAGTTGAAAACAAAAATAATTTCATAAAAAATGTTGACCAAAAACAATTTATAAGCTTTCAAAACCATCAACTTGAAATTTAAAAATGTTTCAAGTTCCCGACTTTGAAAGACTATAAAACATAAACTATAAGACCAATAGAAATGAAACATTAAAGGGGCTGCCATTTCATAAAGGAGGGGTAACGCCCCTCCCTTGGCTTGCGCGGCACAAAGGCTGCGCTGGCCGTGCCGCCGCGCTGGCCGCGCCAGACCGGGTTGTCAGGCCGGGTCGCCACCCGGGCCGGGTCGACCCGGTTCGGCCGACCCAGGGGGGTAGTGGGTCGGGCCGGGCCGGGCCCAGACCCCCTATTTTCGGACTGAGTTGGTTCAAATGCCCATATCTTGGGATACAGACCTCCGATCGACGCACCGTCAGTTGCGTAGAAATCATTGGAACAAGACGATCGTTTCGGTATATCGCACTCAAGGTTTCAGAATACTTTGGGTTCAGCCGGGTTGGTTCGGATACGAAACCAACCGGGCCCTCGGAGCGAAAATGCTCGTAACTTGAGCTCCGGACGTCCGATTGACGTTCCGTCGACTTTGTTGGATTCCTCTTAGTGAGACGGATCTTTTGGCTTACTCCGCTTGAGGTTTGGTTGCCGTTGGAGTACAGTCGGGTTGGTTCGCTCACGAAACCAACCGGGCCCTTGGGACGAAAAGGCTAATAACTCACAGACCGAGCGTCCGATTGACGTGCCGTCTGTTTCGTTGAATTCCTCTTGATGAGACAGAAATTTTGGCATACTCCGCCCGAGTTTTGGTTACATTTGGAGTATGGCCGGGTTGGATTGCAAAACGAAATCCAACCGGGCCCCTAGAACGGAAAAGTTGATATCTTTCTGACAGGACGTCTGTTTGATGAACCGTCAGTGGTGTTGATAATCACGTTGAGAAACGGTCCCTATGAGTATACACTATGAGAGTTCGGGGTACAGTTGAGATACGGCCGGGATTGGTTCGCTCACGAAACCAACCGGGCCCCTGGGACGAAAAGGCTAATAACTCACAGACCGGGCGTCCGATTGACGCGCCATCTGTTGCGTTGAGACCCCTATGACGAGGCGGTCCTTTGAGATACTTCTTAGTGGGACTTTGAGATACTTGGAGTATCAACCTATAGCTCGTGGAGCGGACCCTCCAGAGACGAGCGTGCGGAGTACGAAGACCGTGTAGCCGACTGAGACCTGACGACTGCTTGACCGACTCGACTTGGAGTGAGTCGACTAGCCCAGTGGATGGAGAACTAATTTGTGAGGTGCAGACCCATTGCGGACGGAGCACTACCTGTGTGACAGTGCAGACCCGCGGTACTCGTCCGGAGAGTACCTCAGCAGGCTACTAGGGGGTGTGCACTACTGTGTTTGGGTGACATACCTCGGCGGGAAGCACTACTGTGTTTGGGTGGCTGGACCGTGGTACTCAACAGGAGGAGTACCTCAGCAGTCTTAGGTTAGTGAGCAGTACCTCAGAGTCATGACAGGACCACTGTACACTCCAGAGACGGGGCTCTTCAGCAGTTAGGGTTTTGATAATGAAAATCCTGGTTTGAGCTGAGAATTTTGACCTTTGTGTTTACCTCATGATTGAGATGGGTCACTTGATATCTTAGGTATATGTATGGGCATATACCTGGGTAGTGGTTATCCGTTGATTTCATGATTTTGTTGTTTTCCTCATGATTGAGATGGGTTACTTGATAACTTAGATATATGTATGGGCATATACCTAAGTAGAGGTTATCTGTTGAGATCTTCTTTGTGGTTATCCATGTTGGATTTAGTGAGACCTTGAGGGTCTCGGGGTCCCTACTGAGTATTGTTATACTCACCCCTGCACAGGCTATGCCCGCACCTCATTGTGTTGGTTGCAGACGACGGGCAGTGCTGAAGGAGGCCGAGTGTTCGAGGACTGGACGGTACCCAGAGGTGGACTACACGACGAGACAGTATCCGGAGGTGGACTTCACGGCAAGACGAAACTCGGAGGAGGTTTACGGGAGAGAGCGTTGTGGAGGCTATCTGTACCTACCCTTCAGGTAGGATCTGTGGTAGACGATCCAGGAGCTGCGCCATCTGTACCTACCCTTCAGGTAGGATCTGAGGAGGACGACCCAGGAGCCGCTTCCGTCCCTCCAGCTGTTGTCTTTTGCTGTTGTACTTTGTTCAGTTGTAGTTGTACTTTCTTTTGGGTTTGTATTCGGGCCCATTTACCTTTCAGCACTTCTCTTTGTACTTAGTGTTTTACTTCTACTTGTACTCTGTGGTGTTTTGTTTACTTTTATAAATGCAATGCCTTCCCAGTTATCGGGATTTATGCCTTTGGTGCTAGTCGCCATCCCCTGGCCTATGGAAGGCGGGCTTGGGGTAGTCACGGCACGGGCCCCGAGGACGGGTCGTGACAAATTGGTATCAGAGGGGTCGGTTCTACCGCAGGACTTATAAATCTGATATATTCTTTCTGTGAAGCAATAATGTTAAGAGTACCGAGTGTGGTTTTTAGTTCAGGGAGTCCAGTGTTGGTGCGGGCGGCCGATGTATCCATACACCAGGACCCGGACAACTGATTTCCGACTTTGTGCACGAAAAAACCGACTGCATGTGTGTTTCCGGAAGTTTTATTTAAATATCAGATCAAACCAGGTCAGCTCACCAGGTATAATCATTTGACTGTGTCACGTTGTTTCTTTCAGGATACCTTTTCTCGGACGACCAGCTACAGCCCAGAGGGATGTGCGTACTGACAGCCTGTCGAGCGACGAGGCTTCGGTACATGGCCCTCTTGTAGTTGAGGCACCAGCGGTGGCACCAGTGGTACTACCATAAGTTGGGCCACCGATGCCACCGACCCCAGTAGTAGGCGATGAACGCCACTTGAGTGCGCTGCACGAGTTCCAGCGCCAGAGGCCACCCAGGTTCCGGGGAGAGACGGACCCAGAGGTGGCTGAGGATTGGCTGTAGGCTGTGGTGAGAGTCTTCAGGATAGTGGGGACGCCGACAGACTTCATGGTGATCTTTGCTGCCAGCCTCCTTCAGGCAACAACAGGTAGGTGGTGGAGCCACTTGTTTCAGTTTTGCGATGGGATGACCTTCGCATGGGAAGACTTCGAGACCTTCTTCAGGGTGGAGTTTGTTCCAGTAGCTCTACACCCCGAGTGTGTACAGGAGCTTCTGCCTTTGCCGCATGTTTTTCGATCAGTAGCCGAGTCATCTGTGGGCAGTAGACAGATAATACAGAGGTCTAGGAGGACCAGACCAGCAGTTGGACGATCTCAGGTTTTAGGACCGGTGGTGCGGGGCACCCGGGGTGGGGTCAGAGCCAGGAGTGCTAGAAACAAACAGTGTTACTCATGCGGCGGGAAGGGTCACTTGGCACGTGACTGTCCGAATCCTCGTACAGTTGATTCGCAGGCTTTTGAGGAACCACCGAGGCAGAAGAAGCGGCGGGTGCTTGAGAAACAGCCGAGCAGTGGACAAGGCAGTAGAGCTCTGGGAACAGGTGGACAGGAGCAGAACTAGTGGATACGTCCCTTGTACTTCTAGTTCCATGTTTCTGTTGTATTCGTGTCTTTGTACTATGAGCTGCAATAATAAAAAGACACTTATCTTTGTTTGCTTTCCTGTCCTTTTGTTTGGTTGATACTGAGTGGTCCAGGTTAAACTGTTGACTTGACCCTCACTTTCGAGATTTCTACTGGAGGAGACCCAGTGACCTCACACTGATGCCGACAGTGTGACTCGACCCTTGGAGTCGAGAGTGACAGTTGGATCCCTTAGTAGTTACGTCGAGGCCTTATGACGTCATCCATGGCATGAATGCATCATTCATGTCAGGATTGACTGTATTAGGCAATGGGCATGGTTCATCCAGGGGATGAGACCGAGTTTCTCTTTTCGGCAAAGGAGAAATTTTAGAAGCTCTTTTAGATCTTATGCAAAGAAGGTACAGATCATCCAGGAGAGGATGAAGACTGCACAGTGCAGTAAGAAATAGGAAACCGACTCCAGTCTTAGAGACTTGAGCGTGTTAATGTTAGATAAGAGGAAGCTTAAAGGAGAGATGAGTCTGCGAAGCAGTAGATGTGGAGGCAGAGCTAGGAGAGCAGTATGAGGTGGTGTACATCTTAACATGCTACAACCACCCGCCTTAGTTATCCCCGCCAGGATCAGGGAGCTGGAGGGCGAAGGAAGAGTGCGGCTGCATGCAGTCAAGGAGTGTGACCCAATGGCTCTAAAAATGATTCAAGGGATAGTCAGTGTCCACTACTAGCTACTGTAGTAATAGACGTCGATATGAATCATTCCTCGCTTTCAAAAATCTTGTTCCAGACCTAGAGTTTCCAGTAAGCCATGGAATTGACCCTCACGTCTGGAGATACCTTGGGAGGAGACTCGATAATCACACTTACGCCGACAGTATGGTCAGACCCTCGAGGCGAGAGTTTCGGTTGGAATCTCTTGGTGGCATCATCAAGGCCTTACGATGTTAGTTTGAGTATGGAATGAGATATAACTATTCATACTCAAATTGACGGTTTTAGGCAAACGTCGGAAAGGGTTTTCCTTGGTCGGTGAAAAGGAAAACCCAGGCAGCACAGGATAAACTCTTTCACAGGAGGGTGCGACCGATCACTCTTGAGTCGGTCAACCTTACCCTCGTGGCAGCAGTCATTTTGAGTTCTAGTTCTAACAGGAATTGGAGACCTCTAGAGTTCGATGATGATGACCACGTCCTTATACGGGTCTCACCTCGACGAGGATTACGGAGATGTGGCCAAGGCGGCAAGTTAACTCTGAGGTTCAACGAACCTTTCTAGGTCCACAACTGGGTAGGCGAGGTGGTTTACCACTTGACCCATCCACCTCAGTTACACCAGGTGCACGACGACTTCCACGCATCTCAACTGAAGAGATACGTGCTCGACCCATCGCATATCATCGACCATGAGGAGCTAGACGATGGCGATGAGGTGTTTTTCACGGAGGTTCAAGTGGGGATCGAGGATCGACAGGATCGGATCCTACGAGGATGATCGATTCCTCGGGTACGTTTTCTTTGGCAGTACGGAACCTCCAGGTAAGCACATGGGAGCGGAAGGCTCAGGTGTGTGTTTCAATACCGCTTTTGTGACCCCAGTTGTGTTGAAGCTTTACGGGGACGTAAAGCCTTGAGGTGGGAGTAATTTAAAGACCTATAAATTTCAAGGAATTTTTTATCTTAATTTTCTTTGGAATTTTACAAGAACACAGTTTCTGACGGTGCCTGATTCCGAGGCCCGGTGTGCCCGGAATCATTTTCCGAAGTTTGGCTCGGGTACGTTCAGTGAACGAACAAGCGGGAATTTCTATCTTTTGAACCGGTGCTCGGAATCAAATTCTGAGGGCACCGATGGAACCGTAGCGCTGGTTTTTGCTTAGGAACACCTATTCCGCAGTTGCGTTTTATCGAGTTTGGAAGTTAGTTTTTGGGGGTTTTTAATTAACTGAATAAAAATATGTGTTTGCCATATTTTTATTTGAAGTGGTAGTTAGAACCTCCAAGGGGAGGTTAGTGGAGGGGCCCACCCGCACATAAACTCCCATGGGTGGATGTTATAAGGTGGGGCCCACATGAGTATCAAACCCCCTTAACCCCCTTAACTCTTGAACTCTCCTTTTATGTGGATGAAACTCTCTCACATTAAATGAGTCTCTCCACCTCCCTCTCATTAAATTTGACAACTTGAGATATTTAATTATGTGAGTTAATTTAAATTTCAAACTCTTGAAATTCATAAGCTTTGTTGTGTTAATAAAACAAGTTAAGAACTTATTTTATTTGGGGTTGGAGTTTAGTTGATTGGGAGCCTTTGGAGAAAAAGCTTAGGAAATCCTGAGTTTCTTCTTTCTCTACGATGAAGAACACGAAGAACATCTCTTCCGCCACTGAAGCACGACGACGCCATCTTCTTCATCGTTCTCCAACCGAGGCAAGGAAAGGGAAGCGATGCCCATGACATCTCCAACGACCTTCATCCGCGTCAAAGGAGAAGACGTCACCCGCGAAGAACGTCGTCAACGACGACGTCACCTTCGAACGCTCGTCCACCAACGACGAGTACCCTTCTTCCTTTCCGACGCATGAGCATGAAAATTGGGAGTGTGTGATGAACACGACAATTGAGGAATCGATATCCGCCCTTTTTCTGAAATCGTCAATGAATGACAATTACGAGGTAGGGGTTTTATTTATTTATTTGTTCGTGAATACCAACTTGTTGATCTTCATGGATTTAACCGCTTGTTATCGAATAACGCGAGGGGGTCAGACCGCACAAACACAGCCGACCCTCCTCCTTATTTTTTTATGATTGATTCCTTTGTGGATTGGTTTGGGAAGGTGTGGTGCCATCGCACCACACGGAATCGAGCTAAAGGAAACGCGCGGCGCCGTCGCACCGCGCCGTGGAAAGAAGTTTAAGAACGCGATGTCGTCGCGCCGCGTCGAAGAAAACCGAAGACGCCACGACCGGAGTGGGGCCGCGGCGGAGGGGCGCGGTGTCGTCGCACCGTGCCGGACGACAAGGGTCGTGGCCGGTTCCGGGCCGCGGCAGAGCAGGGTGACCGGCGGCCGGTACCGGGCCGCCGGTGTCGGAGCTGGAAGGGGACCGGCCATCGCCGGTCCCGTTGAGCAGAAACTTGCCGGCCAGGTCAGGCCGGCCGGACAAGGGTGAGCCGGGGGAAATAATTCCCCCGACTGGATTTCAAGCGGCCCCAATTAAAGGGGCCGCCGTTTCATAAAGGAGGGGCAACGCCCCTCCCTTGGCTTGCGCGGCACAAAGGCCGCGCTGGCCGCACGCGCTGGCTGCGCTGGACGTTCCGCCGCGCCGGCCAGGCCGGAATTCCAGGACGGGCCGGGTCATCGGGCCGGGTCGCCGCCCGGGCCGGGTCGACCCGGTTTGGCCGACCCAGGGGGGTACTGGGTCGGGCCGGGCCGGCCCCGGACCCCCTATTTTCAGACTCAGTTGGTTCAAACGTTCATATCATGGGCTACGGACCTCCGATCGATGCACCGTCAGTTGCGTAGAAATCCTTGGAAAGAGACGGTCGTTTCGGTATATCGCACTCAAGGTTTCGGAATACTTTGGGTTCATCCGGGTTGGTTCGGATACGAAACCAACCGGGCCCTCGGAGCGGAAACGCTAGTAACTTGAGCTCCGAACGTTCGATTGACGTGCCGTCGACATTATTGGATTCCTCTTAGTGAGACGGATCTTTTGGCTTACTCCGTTCAAGGTTTAGATGCCGTCGGAGTACGGTCGGGTTGGTTCGCTCACGAAACCAACCGGGCCCTTGGGACGAAATGGATAATAACTCACAGACCGGGCATCCGATTGACGCGCCGTCTATTTCGTTGAATTCCTCTTGACGAGACGGAACTTTTGGCATAATCCGCCCGAGTTTTTGTTACAGTTGTAGTATGGCCAGGTTGGATTGTAACCGAAATCCAACCGGGCCCCTGGAACAGAAAAGTTGATATCTTTCAGACAGGATGTCCGTTTGACGAACCGTCAGCGGTGTTGATAACCACATTGAGAAACGGTCCCTATGAGTATACCCTATGAGAGTTCGGGGTATAGTTGAGATACGTCTGGGATTGGATCGCTCACGAAACCAACCGGGCCCCTAGGACGAAAAGGCTAATAACTCACAGACCGGGCGTCCGATTGACGCACCGTCTATTGCGTTGAGACCCCTATGACGAGGCGGTCCTTTGAGATACTTCTTCGTGGGACTTTGAGATACTTGGAGTATCGACCTGTAGCTCGTGGAGAGGACCCTCCATAGACGAGCGTGTGGAGTACAGAGACCGTGTAGCCGACTGAGACCTGACGACTGCTTGACCAACTCGACTTGGAGTGAGTCGACTAGCCCAGTGGACGGAGCACTACTTTGTGAGGTGAAGACCCATGGCGGACAGAGAACTACCTGTGTGACAGTGCAGACCCACGGTACTCGTCTGGAGAGTACCTCAGCAGGCTACTAGGGGGTGTGCACTTCTGTGTTTGGGTGACATACCTCGGCGGGAAGCACTACTGTGTTTGGGTGGCTGGCCCGCGGTACTCGACATGAGGAGTACCTCAACAGTCTTAGGTTAGTGAGCAGTACCTCGGAGTCATGACATGACCATTGTACACTCCAGAGACGGGGCTCTTCAGCAGTTACGGTTTCGATAATGAAAATCCTGGTTTGAGCTGAGACTTTTGACCTTTGTGTTTACCTCATGATTGAGATGGGTCACTTTATATCTTAGGTATATGTATGGGCATATACCTAGGTATTGGTTATCCGTTGATTTCATGATCTTGTTGTTTTCCTCATGATTGAGATGAGTTACTTGATAACTTAGGTATATGTATGGGCATATACCTAAGTAGAGGTTATCTGTTGAGATCTTATTTGTGGTTATCCATGTTGGATTTAGTGAGACCTTGAGGGTCTCGGGGTCCCTACTGAGTATCGTTATACTCACTCCTGCACGTGCTATGCCCGCACCTCATTGTGTTGGTTACAGACGACGGGTAGTACTGATGGAGGCCGAGTGTTCGAGGACTGGACGGTACCCAGAGGTGGACTACACGACGAGACAGTATCCGGAGGTGGACTTCACGACGATATGACACTCGGAGGAGGTTGACGGGCGAGAGCGTTGTGGAGGCTATCTGTACCTACCCTTCAGGTAGGATCCGTGGTGGACGATCCAGGAGCTGCGCCATTTGTACCTACCCTTCAGGTAGGATCCAAGGAGGACTACCCAGGAGCCGCTTCCGTCCCTCTAGCTGTTGTCTTTTTCTGTTGTACTTTGTTCAGTTGTAGTTGTACTTTCTTTTGGGTTTGTATTCTGGCCCATTTACCTTTCAGCACTTCTCTTTGTACTTAGTGTTTTACTTCCTCTTGTACTCTGTGGTGTTTTGTTTACTTTTATAAAGGAAATGCCTTCCCAGTTATCAGGATTTATGCCCTTGGTGCTAGTCGCCAGCCCCTGGCCTATGGAATGCGGGCTTGGGGTAGTCACGACACGGGCCCCGAGGATGGGTCGTGACATATCTCTTTTTATTTATTAGTTTTGTTTGTAAATGAATTGTTTTTTTCTTAAATTTGATATGAAACTTGGCTAATAATATTTAGCTTGGGGTTTTTTTAAAACTAATGGTTATTTATTTTACATCTTTCCAATTAAATCTTTCTCAAGATTCAGTGTTGATCGACAAGATCAATTCTATTTTTGATAATTGAATTGGGTCTTTCAAACTTTGATTTCAAAACCTCAAAAACCTTTGGTGAAATCATTTTCGATTTTTTTTTCATCAAATTCATTGATTTTTTATCTTTCTTGAAGTGGTGAACATCAAGATTGATTAATTTGTGTGTTTAATCTCCTATCATGGCAGATTAATCAAACATTTTCTTTGAAAATTCAAATTCAAATTTATTTTGCGAATAAGATATTCATTCAACCAATAAGGTTAATTTTTCCCTTGGCTGCCATCTTTCTTTCCCTAAAATCATTAAAACCATGACATCATCTATTTTAAACTCCTTAAGACCATTCTCATACATCATTACCACATCACACCCCCATAAAAAATCAGTACCTCTCACTTTTAAACACAAATTAATTTCCTATGGTGTTCATTTGTTTAAAGATTAAATAAATCCCTAGAACAATCACCCTCCTGTTGGATTCGACCCTTCACTATTATTCTAGTGTAGGTTAATAAATGACATTTTGAAGGTTAGGATGACCTCCGATCCTTTTAGTAAGTAGTCAGGAAATCTTGAAAAAATCTTTAACGAACCAGTAGTACAATCTTGCTTTTCTAAGAAGGATTCTTATCCTCTTCATCATGGTAGGTCCATGAAGTTCCTTTATCACCTATATCTTTTTCAGATCAACCTCTATTCCTTTTTTTGAAATCTAGTGTCTAAGAACAATGCCTCCTTATACCATGAAATGAAACTTATTCCAATTTAGTACTAATAACTTTAATTCACATCCCTTCAAGACCAAATCCTGGCCATGAAAACAAACTTCAAAAGAACTCCTATAAATGAAAAATGATCTTTAAATATCTCAAAAAACTCTTAGTCTATATCATGAAAATTTTGTGTCATACACCATTGTAAAGTATATGGTGTATTAAACAATACAAAGGATATCCTATGGTAGAAATAATTTTTATATGGGAAGGTGGAAGTAGACTTTGATTTTTTAGTTAGGTCTATCCGTATCAGGTTATAACCAGAATATTCATATTGAAAACAATAAAAATCATGTCTGGATAACTTCTTTAACAGTTGGCCGATAAATGGAAGTGGGAAGTGATCTTTTCAGGAAGATTCATTCAGATTTATCTAGTAAAAACATACCCACCATCCCTTGACTGTTTTTGTGGGGATGATCTTGTTCCCTTCATTTTTCTCCATTTTCATGTCTTCCTTCCTTAGAACCACTTTAAGAGGAATCAACCATTCACTATTTGGAATAAAGACAACAATTTTAGATTACAAAAATTTCATAAATTCCTTCTTAATAACATCTTTCATGGGTGGGGGAGTCTTGTTTATTTATGGTGGATCATATTTTTCCCTTATTTAAGTAAAAAATTGTGGGTTTACACTATAGAACTGGTCCCTTTGATATCTATTACGCCTCATTCCACATGTTGCTTCATTTTTCTTAAAATAAAAAGTAATTTTTTTCCTATTTCTCATCTGTTGAATCTAAATTATTGATTATGGGTAATATTTCATTGTATTTTAAAAATTAGTACCTTAAGGTAATTAGGGGTGGATTTATTTCTAGCATTGATGGCTTTAAAATTTAGGGTATAAAATATTGGTAAGAGTCCCTCATCAATGGTTCTATCCACTACACTGTTTCCAAGAAACTATTGTCATTATCTTCTTTTTAAGGTTTCTATTCTATGATGGAAACTATATCATCTATAAGATCCATAATATTATTCTCCTCATTTTATTATAAAATTTATAGTGATAATGCCTCTAGTTATTATTCTTCTTTATCTTGAAAAATTTCTTGCTAATCAATCGAAAAATTACCTTGCACTGTAGCCTTCACCAAGTCACACACAACTTTCTCTTCACTGAATCTAAAGATTATTTGGCCTGAGTACACATCAATTAGTGAATTCTCAGTTGTGATTAAGGGTATCCCTATAATGAAAGTGATGTCTCCTTCCTCCACCATATCAAAAATTAAATGTTGGATGGGAAATTAAAGTTTCCAAACATTATAAGAATATCCACTAAAATTTCCTTGAGGGTACATCACTGATATATCAACCATCTATAAGGATAAATTTTTCATATTTCACTCATAAATTCCTAGACACCAAAATACACTCATTATAATTGAGTTTACACTTGCACCCAAATCATAAAGCACCTCCAAAAATATTTATGAATCAATAATAAACAGGATAGAAAAAATATAAGGGTCTCTCATCTTTGGAAGGAATTTTATTTATACAACCAATGATAATTCTTCATTGAGGGAGATGACTCTAAAATATTCAATCATATCTTTATTTAGAAATAAGTTCTTCAAAAAAATTCATAGTTTGATATTTGAGTGATATTTTATTTGAATGAGTTTTTTATGTGGAGTTGTTTGAACATGTTCAATAACTTTTTATATTTTTCTGACACTTTCCCTTTCCTCACCCTCTCTGGGAATGGTAGAGGGGGTTTTTATGGTGGTGGTTCTATATATTCTACTTCTTTAATCTCCCCAATATATATTATATATATTCCTTTATTTTCTTTCCTCACTTCCTCCCTAGAAATATATTTTTCATCACTTCTAAATATGTTTCTAGCTCTTTTACCTTCCACTTTCTTGATTATTTCATCATACTTTACCTCTTATTGTGGTTTCTTTTACATATCATCCCCATCCTTGAAAGGTTTCCTTTCTTCCAGCTCTTTTACAATTATTTGAATAAAAAATTTAGATTCTTCCATTGTATGAGTCTTTGTGTTACTGAGAAATGTACCTATTATTCATTCTAAAAGAGTTTGAGAAAATTTCTCCACCTTCTGACTAAGGTTGGGAAGAGAAGATCATTTTTTCTCATCATAGTCTCATGTGTCTTAATTCACTATCCCACCACTGTGAATAAATATCAAGAGAAAATTCTCAATACCGGATATACAGGGTTGGTTTGGGGATGGTTATCAGGACTAATATTGTTTTTGAAATTATGGTTGTGGTGAGTATTTTTGGGCTCTCAATCATGAAAATGGTTTGGGTGGTCATGGGGTTTGTGGATGAGGTTGATGTAGAGGTATCCCTTTATATCTTAGGTAGTTTTGGAAAAAATTCTTCTAATTCTATCCAGATTGGGTATTTTTTGGGGCTTTAATGGTATAGGTTGGGTATAGTTTTTCTAGTACTACTCTTAGTAATGATTGTAATTGACATAGTTACAATTGAGGGGATGGTTATTCTATAATCATTCTTGGTACTTCTCATAAGTATGCATACCTCTATATATCTCACCAGATTATACATGAACTTTTTGTGCCATACGGGGTGCTTATTGTGATGAGATATGAAAAGAGTCAATCTTATTTGTGAAGGGTTCTTCCTGAGTAGCTAGATATGCCATCTCTTTCTGAGTAGCTAGATGTGTCATCTCTTCAACCTGATGCATGCCTCTTATTATGGATGTATCTCCTCAGTTTCTAAGTTTATTAAGGTGGGAAATATTTATCAAAGTATTTTTTTCTAGATCATCTCAAGTGGTAATAGATCCTATGGGTTAACTCTTCAACTAGTCTTTAGATTATTCCAGTAAATAAAATGGAAACACTTCTGGTTTTACGGCATTCAATTATGATAAAAATTGTTATAGATCTCCAAGAAATTAGAGAAGTTCCCATGTAGATCTTTAATTTGAAGTCCATTAAAGCGACCCATGTTTTGTATCATTTGATTGAGGCTTGTGTTGATATTGAAATTATAAACCTGAATTGGAGGAGGCTCATCCATTTTTCCACTTGTGAGGGTTCTTTGTTTAATATTGCTGGGGTTTTCTGATGAGACAACTCCCTTCAATAGATATTCTTAAAAAAAATCAATGTTTATAGCCAAAAAAGTATTCCTGAAGATTGATGATAGCTCCTCTCTTTTGAACTAGATGAGTTCATGGTCTAAAGATGCTAAAGTAAAAATATCATCATTTTGGTTGGAGCACTCATCCTAATCGACATTTGTAACATAAATGGGGATATGGCAGAGCGGAGACACCTCCACCATATCCATGTTTCTTTTAAAGATTTTTTAAAATTGGGGCCTCTCGATTATCATCTCCAGTTCTGTATTTCACTAGAATATCTAACAATTCATCGGATGATGATATGTCAATGGTTTACACATGGAGAAATATGATACTTGGAGTGTGATGCTGGGAATTTTCATCTCATTGGAGATCAAATTTGTGAATGTGTGGTCTTTTTTACATGCAAATGAGTCACACAACATAATTTTCACTACCACAGCTCGGGGTAAGATAAGCACTGACTTTTATCAGTGTTAATAAGAAAGTGGTGATAAAATCCCCACATTTATCAGTGCTAGCTAAAGCATTGATAATGTGTAACCATTATCAACGTTTTTTAGCACTGATAAAGGTTAGATTTATCAGTGTTATTCTTAGTGATGATAAAAGATATTTTAATATAAAATATTGTTAATATATATAAACTTATTATATTTATATTAAAAAATAATGTTCAATTTTATAAATTAATTAAAACACACATGTTTATAATTATTTTAAATATGATATATTAATATATATATATTTAATAATATATATATATATATATAATGTTTTAAAAAAGAATTTATAAGATTATTAATAAATATATTTATATTTAAATAACTATAAAATTATCTTTTTTTAAAATAATAAATGCATTTATTGTATTTTTAATTATATATATAAATAATTTTAAATATATTTATTTATAATTATATATATATATATTTAAATAAATATTTTTATCCAATGAATTGAGACAATAAATAAATAAATAAATAAATATATATATCTCATGAGATAATGATGATATTTATGGTCATGTTTATGTTCATACATTGATATGCATGAATACACTAGATATGATCATAAGTTTATTAGTGGACATGATTGGGTTGCTATATATGTTCTAAATGTTAGATTACCTATTCTTTTGATGACACATGCATATGTTATGTATTAATGACTCATGAAATGTTCATTTATACATTGACACACTTATTATTCATGCTTCCATGAATGTGATGAATTGTTTTTAAGATTTAAACTTTTTATCAATGTTATACCCATGAACTTATTTATATGTTCCCATGAATAGTTATAAAATTACAATAAATATATTTAAATCATAAATATATTTAAATCATAAAAATATTTATTAAATTTATAATTATAATTTTTTAATTATATATAAATACATTATAAATATATTTATTTCTAAAAATAATTATAAATAAATAAATAAATAAATAATTATATAAATAATTATAAAATTACAATAAATCAATTTATTATAATTTAATAAATATATATAATTATATAAATATATTTATAAATATATACAAAAATTTATAAATATATACAAATATATATATATATATAGAAATTTATAAATATATAAAAATATATATATATATATACATATATATAGAAATATATAGAAATATTTTTTTTATAATTATAATTATAAAGATATATATATATATATATTTATAATTATAATTGTAAATAAATATTTATTTTTTCAAATAATTGTAAAATTACAATAAATACATTTATTATAATTTTATAAATATAAATATTTATATATTAATAAATATATATATACATAAATATATTTATAATTATATAAAAACATTTAAAAATATATTTATTTATAATTATAATTATAAATAAATAAATTCATATATATATTTAATATATATATTTTTATAAACATATATAATAATATAAATAAATTATTAAAATTATATTTTTATTAGCACTTCTTTAGAGTTTATAAAGACACACCATTATCTGCGCTAAAAAAGCCCTGATAAAGGTCCTTTTTATCAACACTTTCTATTTTAGTGCTGATAAAGCTGACCTTTATCATCACTTTTTAAGCAACACTGATAAAAGTGTTACCTGATTTTATAAAGAACCCTAATAGTTGGCTTCTCTCTCACACACCTTGAATATTTCAGGCAACCGTACATCCGTCACGTCATTGCTCTTGCCACCACTGCTCTTTCCACCCTTATCGCCATTGTCACTCTACCCACCTCTTCTCGCAACCATGGCTCTACCCGCCTCTCTCACCACTGCCGCTCTCACCACCCCCTTTCACCGCCACCTATCTCTATACTGCTCTCTCCACCATCTCTCTTGCCACCTTCTCTCCTTGACATATCCTTACTGCCCTATCATCGCTTCGCCTTCATCATTGGACTATATTCACCCCTGATTTTCTTCCCCATCACCTGGCCCATCCGTGGTCAAACTCAAAGGTAAGGGTTGATCCTTTTTTCTTGTGATTTATTTGTTTCAAGGCCATTTGGATAATTTTTTTGAGCTCCACTCATCCTATATTTGAATTTACAGACCATTCACCATTGATTTTTGATAAGTTACCCCATGTGTTTGGCATTGTATTTGAGAACCATGATTGTTTTGATGTTTAATACCATGTTTTGTATATCAAGTAACAAATAATTGACCCATTATAAATGATTTCATGGGAACCTAAATAACTAAGTGAGAAATATTTATTTATAATACACTAGATCATTGCACACTTCTAGTACCCCTAGTTATGTATCGGGTTAGAGGTGTTTTTTTGTGGTCACTAAATATTATATTCCTTTAAATGATTATTTTTTTGAAAGTGTTTCCTTGTTATAATTATGTCTATATGAGTGCCCTTGAGGGATAAATTATATTTTTCAAGTGGTCATATTCCTTTTTAGGGAATTATATTCCCTGAAAAGTGTTTGGGAAAATGCCAAAATGGATTTTTTAAAAAATTATTTTGGTTTTAAAATCAGTGGTAATCATAAAAACTTGATGTTCTAAAAATTATTATTCTCTTAATTAGATTTCAAACCAAAATTTTGGGTGATTTGAAAGTGTTAAAAATGTGGGGAAATTTTGTTTTATTTTTAAAGTGGTGAGTTAACCCTTGTGATCTATATTTAAAACCACTTTTTTGTCCTTAGTTAATTTTTATATCAATGCTTGGGCGCATTTAAAGATTTTAAGATTTCCGAAAGATATGGATTATTTCAAAAGGGTGTATTTTCCCATGTAGATGGATTCTGAAACTTATTATGTCTTTGAATGTTTTTGAATGGTCGTTTAAAGGGTAGTGTGAATTCACATTTGAGTTTCAAATGTTTTTTGATAAAATTTGTCCCAAGAGTAGATTAAGATGGAATTTATAAATGATAACATGGCTTGGAATTTCAAGCATGTTTTGAAAAGAGAAGGACCATTTGAAATTTTATGAAAAATGAGTTTTCATAAAAGGTGTGATACCCTCTTAGGCCCCTTTGATTCTTGTATGACCATTGTATCTTGTGATCCCATATAGGGATGTTTATTTTTGATGAATTGAATATTATTTTTTAGTTTTTATTTATATGGGGATACTTCTTATAAGGGTGGGAGGTGAGGCCTAGGATATTTTAAATGATTTGCACGTGATGCATGTATTTTGTTTACTATTGTCACATCCATTTGACTCATAATAGGAGTCTTAGGTAGATAGTATGTGAGATGTGCGTGGTAAAACCCTAGATTCCTTATCACCAATTCAATTCCTTTTATTAATATATCCTAGTGACGATCCCCATTATACTATAATTTCTTTTAGGATCATTTAAGGGATTTATCTCTCTACTTCTATTGTATCCTATTATATTTATATTATTGTTTGGAACTTATTTTCCTATTGTTTTCCCCATGTCACGTGACTTGAAATAGTGGTGCTTGACCGTGTGCTTTCTTCCTTCTTTGTATGGTTTTCTTTTCAGATTTTTTGAAAAGGGATTGTGAAAGGTTTTTAAAGAAGGGAAAAAGGAAAGTGTGATTTTGAAGCATTTTAAAAATATTTTAATAATGAGTTTGAAAAGTTTTATCAAATGAGAAAAGTTAGAATGGTTTGTATTTGAAACTCTTAGAATGTGTGAGTTTTGAAAATGGGGTTTTAGGCCACCATGTCTAGTTTTATGGAAATGATTGGTTTTCAAACATGTTTTAGAAAATTGTGTGATAGTAGGAAACAGATTTGAGTATTTAAATTCATATTTTAAAACATTGTTGTTTATGAAATAGTTTAAAGTTAGATTGTAAAAATTTGATTTGACTAGGTGGTATTGGATGAAGAAAAATGTTTTCCAAGTTTTTATTTTCATTTTATGAAAATCTTAGAAAAAGATTTTTAACACACTTTTATGTGTTACTACTTATTTGGTAAAACATTATAGAAATTTTTTATTTTTCTAATGTATTTCAAACTAGAACTTTTAGGATGTAATGTAATTGTGATATCTTATAAAAAGAGTTTAAACACTCTAAGTAAGGAATCCCTTGGACTAATGAGATTTTAATTATAAGAGGAACCCCGAAGAGTGACATAAGTGAAATCGTTACCATGTAATCCAAAAATATATTCCCTATGAAAATCCCTAATATGAGAACATGTGGTAAAATGGGTAAAAAATGTGGTAACCCTAGTTAAAAATATTTTGTGTATTTATTTTGTTAAATATTATTATTACCTAATCAAATAGGATTAATATAAATAAAGAATGGATGGATCCCAATCTTATGAAAAAATATTATGAATATTAAGTGAAAGAGTTTATCATGTTTGAAAAAGATCATGCATATGACCCTTCTCAAATCATTTTTCTATGTTTACATAGTTGTTATTAAAGACTAATTAGTCTATATGTGTTGGAAGAACACTTGATCTATCATGTAATTGCTCAATGTTATAAATTTTGGAATAAACATGAGTAAAAAGAGAATGTTGCTTGTGATTGGGATAACACTTCATTTTAGGGATCATATGATATGTTTAAAAGTTTGTACAATGAAGAAGACCATATCAAGGATGTGATTACATGTTTGAATTATGATTAAGTTCATGTTAAGGAAATGAAAATGATAGTTTAAGATGAACTTCATGATTGTCCAAAATTGTTTGAGAAGTTAAAGAGTTATGAAAAGACGCTATTATATGCTAATTGCACTAAATATACAGCATTTTCAGCTATACTGAAGCTGTATAATTTAAAATAGGTAATAGCTATAGGCCTATTCAAATCAATTGAAATCAAACTTATGGATTACATACTATTATTAATACCAATTATTTATAGAAAACACTCTATAATTTAATCATATCAAATATATTTTCATTTCTTTCATTACTTATTCTATTTTTTGTTTTAGGAAACATTGGATGCTCATTGCATTCAATTTGGATACTCAAAGAATTATTTCCTAGATTCACTTCATGGATACCAAATAAAATGACCACACATGATGTCATTTTTCAATAATTAATACACTATATCCAATGTTTGAGAACTAAACTTCAGGTTATATAATTTAGATTACGTTTTAATGAAGATTATTTTATAATAGGACGGTGTATCAATATTGTGAAAAATAATGAATGAGGACTAGGAATAAGCACAAGGATCCTAAAAAGTATACAATGGGACAAGTATTAGGGTGTATATAATAATATTTCACTATCCAAACACATTAAAAAAATACTTATTTTTATCAATGTTTCTATAGTGTCCAAAACAAACAAATGGAAAAGATTGTGGTTATTATGTTTGTAAATTTACGAGAGAGATCATATTACATAAAAAAACTAGCATCCCTAAAGAGGTATTTTCAAAGACATTTACTCTTTAATTTAAAATATTTAATAATTCTTTGTGTATTTATATTTTTCCAGTACTACTAAGACTGTCAAAAATACTCATATTCTCAAGACGATATATATTTTCTTAGAAATAAATAGGCAGCATATGTGATGATAGAATGTACACAAGTAACATGAATATGTGACTTATATAGAAGTAGTGTATTATTTTATATTTATTTTTAATTTACTTTGTTTTTTAATTACTCACATAAGAATTGTTTTCTTATATAGGTGGAATCCTTTGTTTGAGTTGGGGTGGTTTGTTCAAAGATGCTCATGCTCTTGAGTGATTGGACTTCGAGGCTGCAACTGAGATAATGATAACAAGAAAATGGGTAAATGGTGTATACAACCATCATGAAAAGGTGAATTCATTATACATATTTAATTAATTTTTTCATCATTTTATTTACTATTTTTTAAGTTAATTTCCTTATCATTTTTATCTAATAATTATTTAATTTTTTTTAAAGACATTTACTCTTTAGATTGGTTTTTTTCAAGATTCCATCATTGCATAGATTTGATGTTATTAGTAGAAAAACGTTTCTTATTTAAATCCACAAGAGTAGAGGAAGATCATGTTCTCATTGCGGTGAATTATCGTGATAAGATGGGAACATGAGCTTCCTCTACTCTTCTAGATTTCAATAATGAGAAAGGTTTTTTGGCTAAGAAAATGGAGTTAATATGAAATGTTGAAAGTTAAACAAATAAAGGTAATGTAAATCATGATAACATTGGTAGTTAAAGTTTTTATTGAGTCTTAGGGATGTGTAGAAATTAGTCGAACCTCAATATGACACACGGTGTGACGAGTATGACTCTAATATCTTCTTTATATTTAAAATTGACATACATTTTAGTAAAAAAGACAACTGAAAAACTCTAAGATAATGGTCTATAAGTTATTTTTGACATGTAGCCATCAACTGAACCTCAATATGATGCATGGTGGGACCGGTATGACTAAAACAATGTGCATTTATTTTAAATTGACATTAATTTTAGTAAAAATAACAAGTGAAATACTGAAAATGGATCAAATACAATCATATTGTTTTGATACTTTAGGAAAATTATACATAAGACATTTCTAACATGTAGGAATCAACCTCACCTCAATACGATGCACGATATGACCACTATAACTCTAATTATGTATTTTTATTTTGAATTGAAATTAATTTTAGTAAAAAGAACAAGGGAATTACTAAAAACCAAGAAAATGCATTCATATGATTTTGATACTTTAAAAAAAAATGCATAAGTCAATTGTGATGTGTAGGAATCAATGACACTTCAATATAATGCACGGTGTGACCGATATGACTAAAAGTGTCTCTATTTAATTAAAATTGACATTAGTTGTAGTAAAAATAATAAGAAACATACTAAAAATCAGTAAAACGTATTTGTATTGTTTTTATACTTTAGGAAAATGATATATAAGTCATTTGTGATGTGTAGGAATCAACTTCACCACAATATGACCCACGATGTGACCGCTATAACTATAATTGTGTCTATTTGTATAAAATTGACATTAATTTTAGTAAAACGAACAAGTGACATACTGAATTAAAGAGAAAATGCATTCTGATTTTTTGATACTTTAAGAAAATAATACATAAATCATTTATAATATGTAGGAATCAATCACATCTCAATCGGACACACGGTGTGAGCGCTATAACTCTTAGTGTGTCTATTTATTTAAAATTGACAACAATTTTAGTAAAATGAACAACTGACATACTAAAAACTGAGAACAAACATTTGGATTGTTTTGATTCATGATGTTACCACTATAACTATATGTGTTTCTATTTATTTAAAATTGACATTAATTTTAGTAAAAAGAAAAAGTGACATATTGAAAACTGAGAAAACACATTTGGATTGTTTAGATAATTTAGGACAATGATACGTAAGTCATTTTTGACGTGTAGGAATCAACCACACCTCAATATGATGCACAATGTAACCAGTATGACTAAAAGAATGTATATTTATTTAAAATTAAAATTAATTTTATTAAAAAGAATAAGTGACACATTGAAAAATGAGAAAATACATTCTGATTGTTTTTATACTTTAGGAAAATAATTCACAAGTCATTTACAACATGTAAGAATAAAATTCAGCTCAATCTAACACATGGTGTGACTGGTATGACTAAAAGTTTCTGTCATCAATTTAAAATTTATATTTTAGTTCAAAAAGTGTCACTCACTGAAAACCATGAAAATGTTTTCTGATTATCTTGATAATTTAGGTTAATGATTCATAAGTCATTTTTTATGCGTATAATGTAATATCACAATATGACTTAAAGTGCATGTTTCCAGATTAAAATGATATTTGAGTAAAATAACACAACTGACATATTGAAAATCAAGAAAACCCATTAGGAATGTTTTGATACTTTAGGAAAATGATCCATAAGTAATTTTTGATAGGTAGGAATCAACCACACCTCAATCCGGTGGAGCATTGATGCCGCTCGAATCTGAAGAACCAGATGCATGTGCGGATCTTTTGCTACCGTCTGAGCTTCGTCACCATAGCCCTTTCACAAATCTAAAAACCAAACCCATCAACATACCCCCAACCACCGATTGAACTAGTGCCACTGCCACTATAGTCACCACCACTACTGTTCTAGGAGGAGGATGGAATTCCATTTCTATTTTGGAAGAAGACAAGCCCCCCGCCCCCCACGCAGATAAATGTTGAAACAAAAAATAAAAAAATAAAACTTAAAAAATAATATTTATAATAAATAAATAAATAATACAATATAATAAATAAAAACAAAACAAAAAAAATTTAATGAAATAATAAATAAAATAATAACTATATTATAATTCATAATTAAATAAATTAATAAATAAAATAAAATAATTCATATAATAATTTCATTGAATAAATTAATGTAAATTAATAACATTAATAATTATATTAATCTAATAATAATATTTATAAATAAACATATTAAATAAATATATAATAACTTTAACAACATTATTAAATAAAATAAATAATTATAAACGTATTAAAATTAATTAAATAATAATATTTAATAATGTTTAAAAATTAATTAAATTATTTTCCTATATGAAGATATTAAAATGCTAATATTAATAATGTTGAATAAATTAACTTAATTAATAATAATAATTAATTAAAGTAAAATATTTTAATTAACATTGTTAGTTTTTACTGGGCAGAACCCACCTAAAATCACATCTATGTTCCTAATTTACAACCACCGTTAATCAATTATGAGGGATTTTCTAAAATCATAGACTAGTGGAGACTACAAGACATGTTCGATGACTGATGGGAAATCAACTAAGTATGTGTGTGTTGTGGGTGACCAATTGAAGATGACATGAGACTTTAAAAAATTGAAGGCAAATAACAGATTGAGACATCTCATTCATCCAATCATTCATTCAACACATTCTAGATTGGTGGGACTGAAATAGGTGTTGGAGATTCATGGAGACCCGGGGAGCAGGAGAAATTTACGAAGACCACTGGGGGAGTAGAACAACATAGATTCAGATCAAGGGAGAACCCTTCTATCTTTTTCTTTATTCGTTTTATTTGTAAATGATTTTTTTGTTCTTGAATCTACAATGAACCTTGGATAATACTTTTTAGCTTGGGGAATTTTTAAATATACTGGTTATTTATTTTAGTTCCTTTCAATTAAATCTTTTTCAAGATTCAGTGTTGATCAATGAGATCAATTATATTTCTGATAATTGAATTACGTCTTTCAAACTTTTATTTTAAAACCTTAGAAACCTTTGGTGATTTTTTTGATTTATTTTTCATCAAATTCATTTATTTTTTATCTTTCTTGAAGTGGAGAACATCATGATTTATTAATTAGTGTGCTTAATCTCCTAGTGAGGGAGATTAATCAAACATTTTCTTTGAAAATTCATATTCAAATTTATTTTGCGAATAATATATTCATTCAACCAATAAGGTTAATTTTTCCCTTGTATCCTATCTTGATTTCCCTTTAATCATTAAAACTAGTGAAATCATTTATTCTAAACTCCTTAAAATCATTCTCATACATCATTACCACATCACAAACCACCATAAAAAATTAGTACCTCTCACTTTTAAACACAAATTAATTTCCTATGGCTTTCATTTTTTTAGAGAGTAAATAAATCCCTAGAACACTCACCCACCTTTTGTTGGATTCAACTCTTTCACTATTATGTTAGTGTAGGTTAATAAATGATATTTTGATGGTTATTATGACCTCCGGTCCTTTCAGTAAGTAGTCGAAAAATCTTAGAAAAATATTTAATGAACTAGTAGTACAATATTTCTTTTCTAAGAAGGATTCTTATCGCCTTCATCATGGTAGGTCCATGAAATTACTTTATCACCTATATCTTTTTCAGATCAACCTATATTCCTTTCTTTAAAATCTAGTGTCTAATAACAATGCCTCATTATACCATGAAATGAAACTTATTCCAATCTAATAATAAGAACATTAATTCACATTCCTTCAAGACAAAATAATGACCATGAAAACAAACTTCAAAAGAACTCCCATAAATAAAAAAATGATCTATAAAAATCTCCAAAAACTTGTAGTCCATATCATGAAAATTTTGTGTCATACACCATTCTAAAGTATATGGTGTATTAAACAATCCAAAGGAAATCCTACAATAGCAAAATTTTTCATATGGGAAGGTGGAAGTAGACTTTTATTGGTTAGTTAGGTCTATTGGTATCTAGTTATAACCAGAATATCCATATTAAAAACAATAAAAATCATGCTTGGATAACTTCTCCAACACTTGATCCATAAATGGAAGTGGGAAGTGATCCTTTGTAATAAACCAAGTTTTTTCCCAGGCCCTTCCTTTGTGAAAATCCAGTGTTGAAGTGTTATGGGAGCTGTCAGTGGCTCACTTCAAGAGTTTTCCAAAATTTCCAATTTTTCCATCAGCATGTTAATGCGTCGACATGTCAGTGCATCGACATTAGTGAGTCAAGGGGCATCGACATCGGTAGGTCAGGGCGTCAGTAGGTCATTGTGTCGGTAGGCTGTAGCATCAGTAGGTCGGGGCATTAGTAGGTCGTTGCATTGGTAGGCCATGGCGTTGGTATCTCAGTGTCAGAATCTTACCCATCAGTGACTCACCCATTGGTGACTTATTTCTAGTTTTCAGAGTTTTCCCAGTTTCACCCCTATTACGTGTTTTTCTTTGTTTAAAGTTAATCTATCAACTCAAAGCTGTCTTCTGGTCTATCTCCATCATTTCTGAGGGGAATTATTAAATCTCAATTATTCCTAACATGTGAAACTGTAACATCCCAAGTAAGTAATGAATAATAGATATTTTTATCTATGTCTATTAATGATTAAGATAGTGTTATAGAGGCTTAAAATGAAAAAAATACAATCTTATGCATGGAATACACTAATATTCTTAAAAGATTGTTTTACTGCCTTTTGATGGCAAACCATTTTTGAATCTATATTTTGACAATTTTATAAACTATGTTTGTCAAAATAAACTTATCCTTTATGAATGGGGCATCAAAATTTACCTTGTGTGAATTTTTGGTATTTTTCTGACAATGTTCATTTTTTAATGAATAGTGAAAAATACTGCATTTTACATCAAAACTGCTTTTTAATCTAATTTATTTATATGCTTAGATTATGTTTTGAATTGGTTTTGAAGTGAAATTAGAATATATTTTTACCATTTAAGCCAATGGTGGTCATTGGGATCAATTTCACTTTGAAATTAGACTTAAACTGATGTCAATCTTTTGATACTTATTGTTTTATAAAAACACGCTATTTGCTATGACAGCGGGAATTAATTATTAAATTAATTAATGTGACTTATATGTTTTGAATTTTGTAAAATGGACTTCATTTTTGAATTCGGAATATCAAATATAGCTTAGGGTGATTTTTTGGTAATTTTCTGAAAAACTTCAATTTTTTGATGAATAGTGAAACCACTAAGTGGTAATCAAGGAAACTATTTTTTCAGTTAAATGAAAGTTTACCACTAATGTGTATTGAATTTTGAAAATCCGACATACATGGTTGTCATTAAGAAGTAAAATGTGGTTCAATGAGATAAAAATAATTTTTTGGTGAATAGTAACTTATTAAGTTTTTAATCGCGATTAGTGGTAATTAGTGTAGTTTAAGGTAAAAATGATATTATAAGAATGTGAAAACACCATGACACTTGTCCTACACCTATTGGGTGAGTCATGGCCGACCAAGACAAGCCATGGGCCAACTTGGGGACCCCATGGAGCCACTTTAGATGGAAAATGACAATAATATATTTTTATTTAATGTTAAAGTGAAAATGACACAAACATAATATGTTTTACGAAAACAATTTTTAAGTGGGGTTATACAAGTCCAAAATGTGATTATAAATTGTAATTGGAAAGATAAAAAGATTTCCTATATCATAGTATTTTTTTTATAATTTTTAGACATTAAATAAATTAAATTATTTATGACATCATAATGATGCAGTGATGACATCATTATTTAACGATTAAAATAAAATGGAACTATAATGTAATATATATAAACTACACATGTCAAAAACTTATTGGATGGGTGGATTTCGAACCCTTATCACCTTATCCACGAATTATATCAATGTGGGACCTTTTAAAACCGAAACACATTTTCAAATAATGTAATATTTCTTTACTTTCCAAAAGTGCCCCTCCTCTCCTCTTATAAAAGGCCCCCACCTCTACCTCATTTCACACACTCTTCAAGCCTTTGGCTCGGCCAACACCTGCCCATTTGCTCTCTCCACATCCCTCTCCTGATCCTAGAGGATTCCCTTTGGGCAGAATCCTTTCAAAGGAAGCCTTTAGGCTCAAATCAAAAGGAGTTACACTTTTAAAGGTAATTCATTCTCTCATGTTCATTTGTTTTATTTTGCTTCTCCAACCCCCTAAACTCTTTTTATTTACTTCCTTTGTAACAACACCAGTATCTTCAATATACTAGGATGTTGTTATAAGATTTATTTGAGCTACACTCTCACAAAACTACATCAAATGGTTAAAGAACATACGGTTTCCGTGGATGGCGAAATTCTGCCTCCCGAAACGATGATTGTTCAACACTCATTTAACACCTTCAAAGGTGGCCGTTATGATGTCACTATTTTTATATATGATATATAATATGTTTATGTTTTCCTTAAGCTTCTGTATTTTTCATTTTTGGCATACCTTTATGGTTTCCATTATGGGTAAACACGATATCTTCATTTAAGGAAGTGCGGACTACCGCCCCCAAAAAGTGATGTGATTTGTTAATGCCATATGTGGGACGTGTAAAGGATGGATTTAAAGTTATTATATATGATGTTATACTGGAATTATAATATACCTTTATACCATTATGATTCCATTCTATAAAATACGAAATAGAAATGAAAGTAGCGTTCATGCGTACGTACGGCTTACCGTCTCCATGAACGGTGCATTTCATTTCTTACCTCTAAATGTGATGTAATATTATAAATACATGTATATGCTGAATATATATGATGTATATGTTATCCAAATAATTAATATCATTCTGGATATAATGAACCTTTGACCAAATTAACAACATGTAATGTAAGAAGTCTATTTTTGACTTAAGAACCAAATACCGACAAAATGAACATTATTAACTTAAATGATTACATGATGTCCATAACATGGTATAAAAGGAATAATGAACTTGAAAAAGGTTCTTAAGCAAGTAGAGATTAACTCAAGTTTATTATTCAGGAGATTAAAGAACGGTCGGGTCAAGTCAGATACGAGGTATGGGACTTCGTCTCAATCTCCTTTCGTTGAGGCATATTTTATTTTATACACAACTTTCTTTTATACGGTGTATAAACCCCTTTGACTTTTATGTTTATTCAAAAGGAATATTTTTTATACGAAGCGTTTACTAAACGACAAAAGGGAATGTTTTTGTCGTACGTATGCGGCGACAACGACTTCTCCGCCGTCGTGACCGTTATTTGAGTTCCATCTTCCTCTACAAGCCATACCTTCTTTTTAAAAGAAAAATAAATACCATGTTTTACTTTTCTTTTATTTTAGTATTGAAAATGGTTTTCATAATGTTTTTATATCAATGTGTTGTATTGATATCTCGTGATTGAAATGTGGAAATTTTATGTTTCCTTTATGCATGTTTTATGTGATATGATTATGTTATGGTTCTTGGGCATTATTATGAAGACGGGTGGTTCCGTGATAAACTAAGGGCGGGTGAGCCCGTTATAGATCTCCAATGCATTGGGTAACGCGAAGGAGTGAAACGTTAAGGTTTCTCTGAAGAGATTTTAGGGAATATACTGTGATGGGTATTCCACACATAACCAAGAGGGTTACTCCCTACGTAAGAATGTTATTAATGCCTCAAGTTACCTTTAAGTCTTATGATTTCTATGATTTATTCATGATTTGATGAGGTATGTTAAAGTGATTATGTTTTATGGGTAAAGTATGATTTCACTCTTATGTATGTATGTACCCATGTTTCCTTTCCATGTTTTTATAACCCATAATGAGTTTTTATGCTCATCCCAAGTTTTTGAAATGTTTTTCACAGGTCAAGGGAAAGGTACATGATAAGATGATAGAGTCAAGTATGTGTCAAGAAATAATCCATGTTTTATTTTAAATGTGTTTCCATTGATGGGAATGAAGAATAATATCATTATGTAACCACTTTGTTTATATGTGGAATGTAATGCATGTTTTATGATCTAATTCTCTAAAACTCTAAACCTGAAAAGATCCTCAATGTGTAATCTTGTAATAACTCAAGATTAAGTAAGGTTTAAGGCTGGGGCCTTATATTTGGTATCAGAGGTCGGTTTAGACAACTTTAAGAGTTAGAAAAGTGTTAAATTATAATATGATTGAAATGATATAGCATTTACGGATTACCATGTTTCTTCACCTAAGATATTTCTGTGTTCAGAATGGTTTTCCGCAGAGGAAACAAAGCAGATATGTTGGGACGACATCAGGAGGAAGATAACCTTCCAAATCAGCAACCTGAGATGGTCGGAATCGGAACTGAATAGTTTGTTGCAGTGATGGCACAGTTGACTCAGGCTATAAATGGTGGTGGTATACATGCACGAGATCAGCCAGATCAACCACAGAGGAACATGTCAGTGGTGGAACACTTCATGAGGCAACATCCCCCATCATTCAGAGCATCATCTGACCCTGTGCTAGCTGAAGGGTGGATTAAAGCACTGGAGAAGATTTTTGATGTCATGAGGTGTTCAGACAATCAAAAGGTTAGTCTTGCTATTTACCGTTTGGAGGGTGAAGCAGATCCGTGGTGGTCTATGGTTAAAAATATCAGGGATGCCGATGAGATTGATGCTCTTGATTGGGATGAATTCAAAGGTATGTTTCTTGAGAAGTATTTTCCTAAGGCTGTTCGACTTAGGATGGAAAAGCAATTCTTGGAATTGAGGCAAGAGGAAGACTCAGTGGCTGCCTATGAGGAAAGGTTCACTCGATTGGAAAGGTATGCTCCAAATTTTATCCGAGACCTTGATAGTAAAATCAATCGTTTTTACTCAGGATTAAAGCCAAAGTATCGAAGGGCATTAGCTTCTCGTGAGTTTAAAAGTTATGAAAATCTTGTTCGATGTGCTGAGAAGGTGGAAATGGAGTTTTCCGATGACCAAGTGTTCTATAACAACCAGCAGAAGAAGAGACCGATGTGGTAGGAGAAAGGTAAGAATTCTTCAAAAAAGTCTAATGGTAAGAGAACTAAGTTTCCAGTTTGTGATAAATGTGGCAAAAGGCATGCTGGGGAATGTCTTCTGAATTCTGGGAAGTGCTACCGATGTGGTAAGATGGGACATAAGGCTCGTGATTGCACTGAAAAGGATCAAGGTGAAGGTAAGAACAAATTTGATTTACAGTTAGTGAAATGTTATAAGTGCAATGAGATGGGTCACTATGCAAACGAGTGTTCGACAAGGAGCTTGGGTGATGGGAAGCAGTTAGACTACAAGCAGAAAGGGGTGGTGAAATCCTTTGCAACTACTTCAGCAGATGTCGGGCCATCAAATGAAGTTGTATCAGGTACTTTGTTTGTTTTTTCAGATTATGCCAGTGTGTTGTTTGATTCGGGGTCTACACATTCTTTCATCTCTGAAACCTTTTCTAGTAAAATGGGAATACCATCTCAAGAAATGACTCCTGAACTTTTGGTAAAAACACCTGGGGGAAGTGTCGAGGCAAAAAGAATTTATAATAATCTTCCTATCCTTATCTGTGGAAAGAACCTACTTGCAAACCTTATTTTTCTACCTCTAGTAGAGTTTGATGTTCTCCTGGGTATGGATTGGCTCTCTACTTACCATGCTAAGATTGACTGTAGAGTTAAAGAAGTTTCTTTTCAGAAAGACTTTCAGTTTGTTTACAAGAATGAACCCTTACTTTTGATAACATATCAAGAGGCCGAGAAACTTGTAAAAGATGGAAATGAATGTTACCTTGCACACATCGTTGAAAATAAAGGAACTATTCAGATTAATGAGGTGCCAGTGGTAAATGAGTATCCTGATGTTTTTCCTGATGAGTTGCCTAGAATAATACCAGATCGGGAAGTTGAGTTTACTGTTGACTTAGTTCCTGATGCTAAGCCAATTTCAAAACCCCCTTATCGAATGGCACAAATTGAACTTTTAGAGTTGAAGGAGCAATTGCAAGATTTATTAGAGAAAGGTTTCATTAGACCTAGCACATCACCATGGGGTGCTCCTGTTTTATTTGTTAAAAAGAAAGATTGTTCTATGAGACTTTGCATTGATTATAGAGCCTTGAATAATATCACTATTAAGAACAAATATCCTTTGCCTCATATCGATGATTTGTTTGATCAGCTCCAGGGAGCTCAGTTTTTTTCAAAGATTGACTTGAGATCGGGGTACCATCAGCTGAAGGTAAAGGTGGCAGATATTCCGAAGACCGCGTTCCATACGAGATATGGCCATTATGAATTTGTAGTAATGCCTTTTGGGCTAACCAATGCACCTGCTGTATTCATGGACTTAATGAATAGAATTTTCCATGAGTTCTTGGATAAGTTTGTGGTGGTTTTCATTGATGATATTTTGGTGTTTTCTAAAAGTAAAGAGGAGCATGAAAAACATTTAAGAGTTATCTTGCAAACCTTAAAAGAAAAGAAACTGTATGGGAAATTCAGCAAGTGTGAGTTTTGGTTTCAACAAATTTCTTTCCTTGGTCACATTGTTTCTAAAGATGGAATAACTGTTGATCCTGCAAAAACAAAAGTTGTGGAAGAATGGCCAAGACCAACAAATGTAACCGAGATTCGTAGCTTCCTTGGTTTGGCGGGCTATTACAGAAGGTTTGTTAGAAATTTTTCACGGTTATCTAGTCCAATGACTAAGCTAACTCGGAACGGTGTTAAGTTTATCTGGACAAAAGAATGTGATGATTGTTTTTAGGAATTGAAAAGAAGATTGGTGAATGCTCCAGTTTTGGCACTACCTTCCAGGAATGGTGAGTTTGTTATATACAGTGATGCTTCATTGAAAGGACTTGGTTGCGTCCTAATGCAGAATGATCAGGTAATTGCTTATGCTTCACGACAGTTGAAAACTCATGAGGTAAATTACCCTACACATGATTTAGAATTAGCTGCTGTTGTTTTTGCTTTAAAAATTTGGAGGCATCATTTGTATGGAGTAAAGTGTGAAATATATACCGATCACAAAAGTTTAAAGTATATATTCACTCAGAAAGAGTTAAACATGAGACAAAGGAGATGGCTGGAATTAATCAGATATTGTGATTTTACAATTCATTACCATCCGGGAAAAGCAAATAAAGTGGCTGATGCTTTGAGTCGAAAAAGTAATGCTTCATTAACAATGTTGCGTTTGGAACGTGATCCTTTGGTCAAGGATTTGATGAACTTTGGCATAGAAGTTGTTGGTGCAGGAAGTCCTTCTGTTTTGTTTCAGGTATCAGTGAGATAATCTCTATCAGATAGAATCAAGCAAGCACAGAAGCAAGACAGTGAGTTGCAGAAAAGGGTAGAGTTGGTTCAGAAAGGTAAGTTGCCTGAATTCAACATTGATAATGATTGTGTTTTGAGATTTGGGAAGAGATTGTGTGTGCCTTGTGATTCACATTTGAAGAGAGATTTGTTATGTGAAGCTCATAGTTCTCCGTTTTCAGTTCATCCGGGCAGTACTAAGATGTATAGAGATCTGCGGGAGTATTACTGGTGGGATGGAATGAAAAGAGATATTGCTGATTTTACTGTGAAGTGTTTGACTTGTCAGCAGGTTAAAGCAGAGCGGCAGTTACCGAAAGGGATGCTTCAGCCTTTACCAGTGCCAGAGTGGAAATGGGAGAATATATCCATGGACTTTGTTGTTGGATTACCGAAGACATCTTGAGGTAATAATGAAATCTGGGTTATTGTTGATCGCTTGACCAAATCTGCTCATTTCCTTGCTATACGAGATACTTTCTCTCTTGATCAACTTTCCCGTTAGTATCTTAAAGAGATAGTCAGGTTACATGGAGTTCCTCTCTCCATTGTATCGGATCGTGATCCCAGGTTTACTTCTATCTTTTGGAAAGGCCTTCAGAAGTTGTTGGGTACTGAATTAAATTTTAGTACAACTTTTCATCCTCAATCAGATGGGCAGTCAGAACGAAAAATTCAGACATTGGAGGATATACTACGAGCTTGTTCTATGGATTATCAGGGAAGTTGGGACCAACATCTTTCTTTGGTGTAATTTTCATATAATAACAGTTTTCATTCCAGTATACAGATGGCACCATTTCAGGCATTATATGGGAAGAGGTGTCGCACTCCAGATTTCTGGGATGAAGTGGGTGAAAGGAAGTTGATGGGACCAGAATTGGTAGAAGAGATGGCAGAAAAAGTTCAGCTGATACAGAAACACATGAGAACAGCTCAGAGCAGACAGAAGAGTTATGCGGATAACCGGAGGAAAGATCTATCTTTCGAGGTAGGTGATCATGTTTTTCTCAAGGTTTCTCCTTGGAAAAGTGTGATGAGATTTGGTAAGAAAGGAAAGTTGAGTCAAAGGTTTATTGGACCATATGAAATTCTTGAAAGATTTGGATCAATTGCATACTGAGTGGCTTTACCTCCGAGTTTATCTCAGGTACACAATGTTTTTCACGTTTCGATGTTGAGAAAGTATATGCCAGATCCATATCATGTTTTGAGTCCAGAGGTAGTTCAGCTGGAAGAGAACCTATCTTATGAGGAACAACCTGTACAGATTCTTGACCACAGGGAGCAAGTGTTACGGAATAAGGTGATTCACCAGGTAAAGGTTTTGTGAAAAAACCACATGATTGAAGAGGCAACATGGGAATCTGAAAATGCAATGAGGGATAAGTACCCCCATTTATTCGATAAGTAAATAAATTGCGGGGACGCAATTTTCTAAAGGGGGGAAGGATATAACATACCAAGTAAGTAATTAATAATATATATTTTTATCTATGTCTATTAATGATTAAGATAGTGTTATAGAGGCTTAAAATGAAAAAAAAATACAATCTTATGCATGGAATACACTAATATTCTTAAAAGATTGTTTTACTGCCTTTTGATGGCAAACCATTTTTGAATCTATATTTTGACAATTTTATAAACTATGTTTGTCAAAATAAACTTATCCTTTATGAATGGGACATCAAAATTTACCTTGTGTGAATTTTTGGTATTTTTCTGACAATGTTCATTTTTTAATGAATAGTGAAAAATACTGCATTTTACATCAAAACTGCTTTTTAATCTAATTTATTTATATGATTAGATTATGTTTTGAATTGGTTTTGAAGTGAAATTAGAATATATTTTTACCATTTAAGCCAATGGTGGTCATTGGGATCAATTTCACTTTGAAATTAGACTTAAACTGATGTCAATCTTTTGATACTTATTGTTTTATAAAAACACGCTATTTGCTATGACAGCGGGAATTAATTATTAAATTAATTAATGTGACTTATATGTTTTGAATTTTGTAAAATGGACTTCATTTTTGAATTCGGAATATCAAATATAGGTTAGGGTGAATTTTTCGTAATTTTCTGAAAAACTTCAATTTTTGATGAATAGTGAAACCACTAAGTGGTAATCAAGAAAACTGATTTTTCAGTTAAATGAAAGTTTACCACTAATGTGTATTGAATTTTGAAAATCCGACATACATGGTTGTCATTAAGAAGTAAAATGTGGTTCAATGGGATAAAAACAATTTTTTGGTGAATAGTAACTTATTAAGTTTTTAATCGCGATTAGTGGTAATTAGTGTAGTTTAAGGTAAAAATGATATTATAAGAATGTGAAAACACCATGACACTTGTCCTACAACTATTGGGTGAGTCATGGCCGACCAAGACAAGCCATGGGCCAACTTGGGGACCCCATGGAGCCACTTTATTTGGAAAATGAAAATAATATATTTTTATTTAATGTTAAAGTGAAAATGACACAAACATAATATGTTTTACGAAAACAATTTTTAAGTGCGGTTATAAAAGTCCAAAATGTGATTATAAATGGTCATTGGAAAGCTAAAAAGATTTAATATATCATAGTATTTTTTTTATAATTTTTAGACATTAAATAAATTAAATTATTTATGACATCATAATGATGCAGTGATGACATCATTATTTAACGATTAAAATAAAATGGAACTATAATGTAATATCTATGAACTACACATGTCAAAAACTTATTGGATGGGTGGATTTCGAACCCTTATCACCTTATCCACGAATTATATCAATGTGGGACCTTTTAAAACCGAAACACATTTTCAAATAATGTAATATTTCTTTACTTTCCAAAAGTGCCCCTCCTCTCCTCTTATAAAAGGCCCCCACCTCTACCTCATTTCACACACTCTTCAAGCCTTTGGCTCGGCCAACCCCTGCCCATTTGCTCTCTCCACATCCCTCTCCTAATCCTAGAGGATTCCCTTTGGGAAGAATCCTTTCAAAGGAAGCCTTTAGTCTCAAATCAAAAGGAGTTACACTTTTAAAGGTAATTCATTCTCTCATGTTCATTTGTTTTATTTTGCTTCTCCAACCCCCTAAACTCTTTTTATTTACTTCCTTTGTAACAAAAACAGTATCTTCAATATACTAGGATGTTTTTATAAGATTTATTTGAGCTACACTCTCACACAACTACATCAAATGGTTAAAGAACATACGGTTTCCGTGGATGGCGAAATTCTGCCTCCCGAAACGATGATTGTTCAACACTCATTTAACACCTTCAAAGGTGGACGTTATGATGTCACTATTTTTATATATGATATATAATATGTTTATGTTTTCCTTAAGCTTCTGTATTTTTCATTTTTGGCATACCTTTATGGTTTCCATTATGGGTAAACACGATATCTTCATTTAAGGAAGTGCGGACTACCGCCCCCCTAAAAGTGATGTGATTCGTTAATGCCATATGTGGGACGTGTAAAGGATGGATTTAAAGTTATTATATATGATGTTATACTGGAATTATAATATACCTTTATATCATTATGATTCCATTCTATAAAATACGAAATAGAAATGAAAGTAGCGTTCATGCGTACGTACGGCTTACCGTCTCCATGAACAGTGAATTTCATTTCTTACCTCTAAATGTGATGTAATATTATAAATACATGTATATGCTGAATATATATGATGTATATGTTATCCAAATAATTCATATCATTCTGGATATAATGAACCTTTGACCAAATTAACAACATGTAATGTAAGAAGTCTATCTTTGACTTAAGAACCAAATACCGACAAAATGAACATTATTAACTTAAATGATTACATGATGTCCATAACATGGTATAAAAGGAATAATGAACTTGAAAAAGGTTCTTAAGCAAGTAGAGATTAACTCAAGTTTATTATTCAGGAGATTAAAGAACGGTCGGGTCAAGTCGGATACGAGGTATGGGACTTCGTCTCAATCTCCTTTCGTTGAGGCATATTTTATTTTATACACAACTTTCTTTTATACGGTGTATAAACCCCTTTGACTTTTACGTTTATTCAAAAGGAATATTTTTTATACGAAGCGTTTACTAAACGACAAAGGGAATGTTTTTTTCGTACGTATGCGGCGACAACGACTTCTCCGCCGTCGTGACCGTTATTTGAGTTTCAGCTTCCTCTACAAGCCATACCTTCTTTTTAAAAGAAAAATAAATACCATGTTTTACTTTTCTTTTATTTTAGTATTGAAAATGGTTTTCATAATGTTTTTATATCAATGTGTTGTATTGATATCTCGTGATTGAAATGTGGAAATTTTATGTTTCCTTTATGCATGTTTTATGTGATATGATTATATTATGGTTCTTGGGCATTATTATGAAGATGGGTGGTTCCGTGATAAACTAAGGGCGGGTGAGCCCGTTATAGCTCTCCAATGCATTGGGTAACGCGAAGGAGGGAAACGTTAAGGTTTCTCCGAAGAGATTTTAGGGAATATACCGTGATGGGTATTCCACACGTAACCAAGAGGGTTACTCCCTACGTAAGAATATTATGAATGCCTCAAGTTACCTTTAAGTCTTATGATTTCTATGATTTATTCATGATTTGATGAGGTATGTTAAAGTGATTATGTTTTATGGGTAAAGTATGATTTCACTCTTATGTATGTATGTACCCATGTTTCCTTTCCATGTTTTTATAACCCATACTGAGTTTTTATGCTCATCCCAAGTTTTTGAAATGTTTTTCACAGGTCAAGGGAAAGGTACATGATAAGATGATAGAGTCAACGATGTGTCAAGAAATAATCCATGTTTTATTTTAAATGTGTTTCCATTGATGGGAATGAAGAATACTATCTTTATGTAACCACTTTGTTTATATGTGGAATGTAATGCATGTTTTATGATCTAATTATCTAAAACTCTAAACCCGAAAAGATCCTCAATGTGTAATCTTGTAATAACTAAAGATTAAGTAAGGTTTAAGGCTGGGGCCTTATAGAAACTGCCAAGCCGCATGGTCAAACCACGATCCTAATTTTAATTAATTCTAAATGGTCACCCTAATTTTAGGATTTGGACTCTTCTTAAGATGAGATCCTTTCTTCATTATTCCTTTTCCTTTCTCTTGGTGCGCCTATAGACTTCCTCCCGAGACAAGTCGTTCACCCATGCTAGAGCCCTTCCTGCTTAGCCTTGGAGTTTTTCCGGCAAGTCACGCCATCCCCTGTTCTTTGCGTAAGAAGGAATTTCGATCATTGATCATCCATGTAGGGACTTTCTTTCTATTCTCTTTAATTGTGCATCATGTGGGGTGGGTATGTTAATTTTATTTGTAAAGAATGGTTGGATACTCTTCTTAAAAAGAAATTAAACAAGAATTTAATATGATCAAAAGATAACTCACATAAATAAAATAATGGGTAGGGAGTGGTTTGATGTTGGTTTCTTGTTTTAGTTTGTTATCTTGGATTATTTTATAGTTTTTGTGGTTGTATGCCTTCTGAAAATCATGGCTGTTGGTGGCCTTTTCTTGTGTACTGGTGGTGTTCTATTTGGTTGTGACATTTTGATGTAAAAATGTAACATGAAATCTGATTAATCACATACACCTGGTTAAATAAAGGGATTCCCCAGCATCGAACTTATTCTATGATCACCCGATTATATTCAAGTGGAAATTAAAGAACCCCAGTCAGTTATATTTGAATACACCAGGTTGGATGGTTGTGGTTATGTGTTGTGTGTTCTGTTATGGGTTCTATGGTCTTGGCATGTGGGGTGGTACAAGGGGGTGTGTTGGTGTCTCAGCCTAAGAGATTGATTGATTGTGGAATGGATGAACTTTTAGGTAGAAAAACTGCCTTTATATTGTGTTGTGGTTGTGAAGTGATTGCGTGCAGTGGGATTGCGGTGTGGTTATGGAATTGTTATGCAGTGGGACTTCATTAGGGATTTGTTTGGGAAGTGGGGATGCAGGGCTGGGTTGTGAGAGAAGGAATGGGCAGTATCACCTTGAGGAAATATAGTTAGCAGTAGTTGAACGGGTATGTGCTGTGGGACTGCAATTATAGTTTTGTGCTATTGTGAAGTGGGACTGGAGTTTGGTTTTGTTCGTTTCATGGTATGGTTACAGTTTTTATTTTCCCAGTAGTGACAAAATAATTAAAGTTAATCCACTTAAATAAATAAATGTAAATTGAAAAAAGGGGGTTGGGTTCGTGATTGGCAGCGGTTATTGTATGGTTTTGCATATAGGAGTAGCAAAAAAAGAGATGACAGTGTGGGCTTGTTGTCTGTTTGTGTGAAACCCATAGGTTGGGGCTGAGTGTGTGTTTAGCTCTATATATATATATATAGATTTTAGTTACTTTTGATTTCTATACACACCTGACCCTTGTTGATAACCATGTGCTGAACACCTCAATTTAATGGGGAAGGATGTATTTCCAAACATCTTGGTGGGAGGATGGATAAATGGTTGATGACTTTATTCCTCACACACTCTTCTGAATCTTGCTGCTTGGGAATATTCAGGCAGGATGTGGTGGCTTGAGGATTACCATAGTCTAGTATTCTTCAGGAAATGTTTTTTTTGGATGAGGGGCTTAGGTGTTTGCGGGATAGGTATGTTTTTCCCAAGAATCTTTGGGATGAGGCCCAGGTGTCTTCAAGCGTGGTGTGTGGTTGTTGAGGCCTAGGCTTCTTTGGGCGTGGTGTGTGGGTGTTGAGGCCCAGGTGTCTGCGGGCATGGTTGTGTGTGGTTTGAGGCCCAGGTGTGTGCAGGTTGGTTTTAGCAGTGGGACTACATGTGGAAAGATTGGCAGCGTCAAGACATTAGATCATTAGGAATGAGCAGTTAACCAGTGAGAAAGTGGTGCGGGGTACCTAAATGTCGATGTTATTATATTATTACTTTACATGAATTGTGTTACTTGGGTGAGCATGCCTTGGTGAGGTTGGTCTAGTTAGTATTCCTTGGTTGGTGCTTGAGGTTATACTATTTTCTCACAGGGGCATTACTATGTTCCCTCACTTGTGCATGAGTAGATTTAGTTTCCTTATTGAGTATACTTGTATGATCACCCTATGTATATAAAACTTTTTACAGGTTTCCAAGAGGAATTTTAGGACCGTGATCGAATTTACTAGCTTGGGAATCAGGATAATTATTGTTTCTATTTAGTTTATTTTCTTTGGTACATTATTTGGGGGCTTTGTTTTACCTTGTATCAGTTTTAATTTTGAACATGCATGTGGGAACAGATTCGTGACATTACTTTTACCTTTAGTCTTTGGTGTTGTTGGAATTTACTATATTATCTCCCTATATTGTTTTATAAAAAGGGTAATGCCTTCCATTTATGTGAGATTCTATACCCTTGGTTCTAGTCACCACTTCGGGGCCTACTGAAGGTGGGACTTGGGGGTCATTATCTCTCCTTCATCTTGAGTAAGGAAGGCCAGCACACTTTTTCGTCCCTTCCCTCATCTTGGAGAAGGTGGGTCATGACAGAATGGTATCAGAGGGAGGTTGAGAGATAGGATGGAGTTCGGTTTTAGACACAGTGAAGATTCACTGGATGGTAGGGAAACAATGTTAGACAATTTTGGTGCGTGAAGTAGGATAGGGAAGACCAGCTAGGACCCAGGGTTTTAGGGACCCCTATGATCCGATGTAATGACTCTGGACCCACCGAAAGACCAGGTGAGGCTATACCTATTGTAGAGTAGAGAACCTAGGAAAGTTAAATGCATTATAATGACTTGTGTTCTTGTGTGTCTTGGGTGTTTTGGGAATTTAAAATAAATAAAGAGTTCAAAAAAAAAATTTAAAAGGAAATTTCCACACTACCCGGGCTTAGGAGTTTCTCGTTTTCTTTTCTGGCTATGGAACCCATATGTCATCCATGAGTGGTATGAGAAACCAAGGCCCAAAAGGTTTATCTAGTTGATTAGAGGAGGTCTGATTCGAAGGAGGATGAAGACCAGTGGAAGAAGACGCTTCGTGCCTTCCAGCGACAAACTCTGGGAAAGTACGAGGGCATCGTCTCAGACATGGAGATAGAGAGCTGGCTCGAGGAGCTGGTGATCACATTCATCTTGATCCGAGTTCTGAAAAAGTACTGGTTTCCTTTGGCAGTGACCCATATGTGAGGATTGGCATGTCAATGGTGGATTATTTACCTTGGGAAGATGAAGGAGACTGATATCTCATGGGCTGACTTTGAGAAGAAGTTTTGGGCATAATTTATTTCTTCGACGATGAAAGATGAGAATAGGTAGGAGATACTCTCCCTCCAGCAAGGGAGTATGTCAGTAAGGGATCTGGGGATCAAGTTCAAGGATCTCCTTCATTTTTCTCTGGACGACTTTCTGGATGAGGAGTTATGGGCAAGACTCTTGGAAGAGGCACTCCAACCTTCTCTTTAGTATGATGTTACTCCCTTAACTCTACCAACATACTTAGAGGTTTAGAAGAAGGATGAAGTAGTGGAGAGGATGCACATTCTAGGAGGTGTTTCGTGATAGGGGATCCAACCGAGTTCGTCGAAGGGGAAGACCAGCAGCAGTAGGTCTCCAGTGTCAGGGCTTTCTAGGTTTCAGCTAGCGGGGAGTAGGCCTCAGTAGTTCCAGTTCCGATCTCCCAGTCCTCACCCTTTGAACATGGGCCTATGAATGAGGTTCATTGTCTGTGGAATCTGTGGGAATATTCAGAATCTGTGCCCTATCTGAGTGCAATACAATGGGGGTGGGCAGGTTCAGCGCCTACCTCAGCAGTAACAATTTCTAGCCAGGCCTTTCCAGTAGCAGGGGTAGTGAGATCCTACTCCACTGAGGGAAAACGGTGCTGGAGGAGGCTAACCTTAGGGTTTTCCTCACTTACCTTGACCATGGCATGGTCAGGGAGGTGGTTGACAATCGAGGAGCAGAGGGGTTGGGCGTGGGTAGTTTCACGCTACATAGATAGTAGTTCTAGTGGGTCCATAAGTTGTTCAAGGCACGATTAGTCTATTTCGTACTCTCGCCTATAACTTTTTTGATTCAGGAGCTTCACACTCCTTTATTTCACCCAGTCTATTCCATGCCTTGGGTGTATAAATAGAGATACTTTCCATGCCCCTGGTGTTGAGTATGCCATTTTGAGGTCAGACCATCCTGTTTGATGTTTTTCAAGGATATAGACTGATGTTGGGGCCACATCAGTCCAATGGGGATCTTCTTATGCTAAAAATTCAGCAATAAGATATACTCCTAGGAATCTAATGGCTTTTATCCATGCACTCTGTTATCGACTTCTTTCGAAGAAGGTTCGTGTTCTCAGATATGGGCGGCTTGCTTGTAGCTTTCATTGGTGAGTTGAGTTTCCAGGAGGGCAGCCGACGTGTGGATCCCCTTATTTATTTGTTAGCTGAGATGTCAATAGAATAAAAAAACTCATAGGTGGTGGAATTTTTGGATTTTCAGTGATTTCCTAAACATCTTCCTTGAAAAGGTTTCCACTCTACCTCCTCGATGTGATATTAAGTTTGGGATATAATTACAACCTAGTGCGTGTCCAATTTCGATGGATCCATATCAGATGTCTCCTTTTGAGTTTTGGGAGTTGTGGATTTAGGTTGATGAACTTATGAAGAAGGGTTTTATCTAACCAAGTGTGACTCCATGGGGTGCTCCAGTCTTGTTCATGAAGAAGGCATATGGTGGTCTCAGGCTGTTCATAGACTACCAGAGATTGAATCAGGTGATGGTCAAGAACCGTTACCCCATTCCAAAGATCAATGACCTTTTTGACAAGTTGAAGGGAGTAGGTTTGTTATATAAGATCGACCTGTGGTCTTGATATCACTAGTTGAAGGTGAAGGAGGGTAACATCCCGAAGACTACTTTTAGGTGAAGGTATGGGCACTTTGAGTTCATGGTAATGTTTTTTGGCATTAAAAACACCCCAGATGTGTTCATGGGGATTATCAAATCTTTTTTCCACAAGTATCTGGGCTGGTTCCTGGATATTCTCATTAAAAAAATACTGAACTACTCAAGATCATAGAAGGATCACACTGATCATCTAAGGACTATTTTGGCGGTCCTTCTACACCACCAGCTCTATGGGAAGTTTTCCAAGTGCATGTTCTGGACACGATAGGTGCACTTACTTGGACACATGGTGTCCTAGTAGGTAATAGCAGTGGAACCATCAAAGGTTGAAGTATTTTTTTTTCTTGGGAAGCACCCAGGAATGTGGAAGAGGTTCGTAGTTTCTTGGGTCTGGCAGGTTACTACCGAAGGTTCGTACCCGACTTCTCTCGAGTTGCGGCTCCGTTGATTTCTTTAACCAGGAGAGACCGGGCCTTAGTGCGTAGTGAGTAGTGTTAAGAAGATTTTAGCTACCTGAAGGAGAATCTAATTAGTTCCCCAGTTCTTAGGCTTCCATAAAATGGGGTGATGTTTGAAGTAATCTATGATGCTTCCAATCTAGGATTGGGGTGTGTGCTGATGCAGTAGTGGGGAGTGATCTATTATGGGTATAGGAGGTTACATACTCACAAACATAACTATTCCACCAAAGACTTAGAACTTTAAACATTCATGTTCGTACTAAAGTTGTGGTGGAATTACCTCACCGGAGAATGCTTCGTGGTCTTCATAGATCACCATAGCTTGAGGTATGACTTCTCCCAGTGAGACCTAAACTTGCGTTAGTGGAGGTAGATGGAGTTTCATCAGAACTATGACTTATAAATCTCTTACATCTCAGTAAAGGGGAATGTGGTGGCCGATTCCATGAGAAAGAAGTCACAGGAGGATGTAGTTTAGGATTCCGTAAATGCTTGGAAAGAAATTGAGGATTTGGCTACTTTACATATAGGTTTGAGAGTTAAGTACGGTAGAGGATACCTATTTTAGATGACAGTAAAGTATTCATTAGTATGGAAGGTGGTGGAGTCTTAGTGGGGAGACTCAGAGTCTAAAGTGATTCATAATCACATAATCTAGGGTGATTCTCCAGAGGGATGGTCAGGGGATAGTCAGAATCAGATGTTGTTCCATGGGAAACTATTTTTCCTAGTGGTGATGTGCAATGGAGTTCATGGTGAGTTTCATAACTCACCCTTGGTGGTATATATAGGAGTATCCAAGATGTGTCAGGGATTGAGAGGTCAGTTTTGGTGTCTCAGAGTGGAATAGGCAGTGGCAGAGTTTGTGGCAAGGTTCCTCATGTGTTAGCAGGTGAAGGATGAGCACCGTGTTTTTGGAGGACTGCTGCATCCCTTGGAAATTACTGAGTGGAAGTGGGATGATGTCTTGATGGATTTAATCATAGGACTACCCAGGTATGAGAGAGGATGTGATGCCATCTGGGTAGTGGTGGATTGATTGAATAAATCAACACACTTCTTAGTGGTTAAGGAGTTGAGTGTAGTGGATGCCTTATCACAGAGGTACGTGGGTGAAGTGGTGCGGTCACATTGAGTTCCAAGATATATTGTTTTTTATTGGGATACACACTTTACCTCATGAGTCTAGATGGTATTACAACATTATTTTGGAACCTAGTTATGACTCAACACTACTTTCCACCCTCATACGGATGATCTGACAGAGAGGACCATCCAGATGTTGGGGGATATGCTACGAGCATGTGTTCTAGACTTCGTAGGATCATGGGTACGACACTTGACCCTAGTAGTGTTTTCTTACAATAATAGATATCACTCTACAGTTTTCATGGAACCATTCAAATACTTCTACGGAGGACTATTTTTTTCACCTGTGTGCTGGACAGAGGTTGGGGAGGCAGGTGTTCTTGGCCTAAAAATGGTGAAGTGCATAACAGAGAAGGTTCAGCTTGTGTGTGAAAGGATGAAGGTAGATTCGGACTGTCAGAATTTGTATGCTGATCATAGTAGGATACCTTTGGAGTTTTAGGTTGGGGACCAATTCTTCTTAAATATTTCCCCTCAGTGTGGGTAGTAGAGGTTTGGAAGAGGGATCAAGATTTCTACCAGGTTCATGAGACCCCTCAAGGTGTTGAGATGAGTCAGTGATGTGGAATATTAGATGTCATTGCCACTGAAGTTTGGGATGATCCACAAAGTCTTCCATGTCTCTTAGCTCTGACGGTTTCTACACAATGACTCCAATGTTTTTAACTCGGGAGATATAGATTTCAAGGACGATGGGATGTTTCTAGATCAGCCAATGAGAATCAAGGATCATGAGAAGAAGGTGCTTTGTGGATGAAACATTCCTTTGGTTCGTGTGCTCTGGAGGCATGGTGAACTTTATGAGAGTACTTAGGATAGAGAAGTGAAGACGTGTTCTTAGTACCCAACACTGTTTTGAGTTTTGATCTTATGTTTTTATTTCGTGCCTTCCTTGTGATGAATTCTTGACCTTGTTTTCTATGAAATGAGATGTTTCCTTTTTTCTTTGAATGTGTGTGAAAAGTCCTATTGTGTGGGAAGGGAGAGCCTAATCCCAAATCAAGATGCATTAATGTGGATGCGATCAAACCCGTGCAAGTGAGTCAGTTCCACCCAAAGAGGATGGTATCTTGACAAGGAGGAAGGAGCTCCCTAATTCATGTGTATCGATAGTGTGACCTTTGGAATTTTTGTGATTTCTTAGGGGCAGTGGAGCCCTAGTGTCTCCCCAGTTTTTTAGGAGATAGATTTCAAAGAGGTGTTCCTGGATATTGAGGTTTCCCCTCCAGTTTTCAACACAACATGGTTTACTCTTGAGAGGTATCTTAATGGATGGTTGTTCATACCTCTTTTATTCTGGGTTAGTTTTAAATTCTTGAGGATGAGAATAGTTTGATAGGTATCTGATGTAGTAACCTGAGTTTTTGACCAGGTACTTCCTTTGTGAAAATCTAGTGTTGAGGTGTTCTGGGAGCCATCGATGGATCACTTCGAGAGTTTGATAAAATTTTCAGTTTTCCATCAGCATGTCAGTGCATCGTCATCGATGAGTCAAGGGGCATCGATGTCGATAGGTCAGGGCATCGACAGGTCATTGCATCAGTAGGTCATGGCATCGGTAGGTTGGGTCATTTGTAGGTTGTTGTGCTGGTAGGCCATGGTGTTGGTAGCTCAGCGTCGGTATCTTAGCGTTGGTAGCTCACCCATCGGTGACTCACCCATTGGTGACTCATTTCCAGTTTTTTTCGAGTTTTCCTAGTTTCTGCCCTGTTATGTATTTTTCTCCGTTTAAAGTTAATCTATCAACTCATAGCCATCCACTGGTCTATCTCCATTGTTTCCAAGGGGAATTATTAAATCTCAATCAATTCCAATGTGTGAAACCTCCAAGCCGTGTGGTAAAACCATGATTTGACTTTTAAGTACTTCAAAATGGTCTCCCTGATTTTAGTATTTGGCCTCTTCTTAAGCCAATATCCTTTCTTCCTTATTCCTTTTAGTTTCTCATGGCGTTCCTAGAGACTTGCTCCCGAGACGAGTTATGTACCCGTGCTGGAGCCCTTCTCGCTCATCCTCGGATTTCTTCCTGCAAGTCACGCCATCCCCTATTCTTGGTCTAAGAAGGAACTTTGATCTTTGATCATCCAGGTAGGGATTTTATTTTTCTTCTCTATAATTTTATATCATGTGGGGTGGGTATGTTAATGGTTCCTTATAAGGAATGGTTGGATACTCTTCTTGAAAATATAATTAAAAAATAATTTATTATGATCAAATGATAACTCGCATAAAGAAAATAATGGGTAGGGTGTGGTTTGATGTTGGTCGCCTATTTTATTTTGTTATCTTTGATTATATTATGGTTGCTGTGGATGTATGGATTTTGAAAATCATGGCCTTTGGTGGCCTTTGCTTGTGCACTGGTGGTGTTCCGTTTCATTATGATGTTTTGATGTTCAGATGTAACATAAAATATGATTAATCACGTACACTTGGTTAAATAAAGGTATTACATTGGATCAAAATTGTTCTATGATCACTTAGGTTATATTCAAGTGGAAATTAAAGAACCCATGTTGGTTAAATTTGAATACACTTGGTTTGATGGTTGTGATTATGTGTTGTGTGTTCTAGTCTGGGTTCTGTGGGCATGGAATGTGGGGTGTTACAGGGGGGTGTGTTGGTGTCTCAACTTGAGAGATTGATTTATTATGGAATGGATGAACTTATAGGCAGCTAAACTTCTTTTATGTTGTGTTGTGGTCATGAAGCGATGTCGAGTAGTGGGACTCCAGTGTGGTTATGAAATCGTTATCTAGTGGGACTACATTGGGGATTTTTTTTGGGTAGTGGGGATGCATGGATGGGTTGTGAGATAAATAATGGGTGTTATCACCTTGAATAATGATAGTTTATAGTAGTTTAATGGGGATGTGTAGTGGGACTACAAGTCTAGTTTTGTGATGTTGTGCAGTGGGACTGCAGTTTGGTTTTGTTTGTTGCTTGTTATGGTTATGGTTGTTAGTTTCTCGGTAGTGACAGAATAATTTAAAGTGAATCCCCTTAAATAAATAAATGGAAATTTAACAGAAAGGGGGGTTGGGTTTGATCTTGGCAGTGGTTGTTGTGTGGTTGTGCATATAGAAGTAGCAGCAAAAGCGATGTTGGTGAGGGTTCTTTTTCTATTCGTGTAAAACCCATAGTTTGGGGATGACTGTTTGTTTACATATATATATATATATATTGTAGTTCCTTGTGAGTTCTCTACTCACCCCACCCTTATTGAGCAATATATTCTGAACCCCTCCAATTCATGGAGGTGGGTGTCATTCCCAACATCTCGATGAGAGGATGGATGGCTGGTTGCTAACTTTCTTCCTCACACCCTCTTCTAGATCTTTCCACTTGGGTGTATACGGGTAAGATGTGATGGATTGAGGCTTACCATAGTCCATGATTCTTCGGGAAATGGTTTGTTTTGGATGAGGGGCTTAGGTGTTTGTGGTACAAGTATGTTTTCCCAAGTATATTTGGGATGAGGCCCATGTGTCTTCGGGCGTGGTGTGTGGTTGTTGAGGCTCAGGTGTCTTTGGGCGTGGTGTGTGGTTATTGAGACCCAGGTTTCTACAGGTGTGGTTGTGTGTGGTTTGAGACCCAGGTGTGTGCGGGAAGGTTTAGGCAGTTGGAGTGCGTGTGGGAAGAGTGGCAGCATCAAGACATTATATTTTTAGGAATGAGTATTTAACCATTGGGAAAGTGATTTGGGGTACCCAAATGTTGATGTGATTATATTATTACTTTACTTGACTTGCGTTACTTGGGTGAGTGTTCCTTGGTGAGGTTGGGATGGTTAGTATTCCTTGGTAGGTGCTTGTGGTTCTACTATTTTCTCACAGGGGTATTAGTATATTCCCCCACTTTTACACATGTAGATTTAGTTTCCCTACTAAGTATACTTGTATGCTCACCCTACATATATAAAACTCTTTTCAGGTTTCAAGGAGGACTTTGAGGACCATGATGTACTTTACTAGCTCAGGTGTCAGGATAATTCTTATTTATATTTAGTTTCTTTTCTTTGGTACATTTTTTGAGGGTTTTGTCTTACCTTATATCAGTTTTACTTTTGAACATGCATGTGGGAACATATTCGTGGATTTACATTTACCTTTAGTATTTGGTGTTGCTGGGATTTACCATATTATCTACTGATCATGTTCTATAAAAGGGTAATTCCTTCCATTTATGTGAGATTCTATACCCTTGGTTTAAGTCACCACTCTAGGGCCTACTAAAGGCGGGACTCAGGTGTCATTATATCTACTTCATCTTAAGGAAGGAAGGGAAGGGCACTTTGTCGTCCCTTCCCTTATCTTGGAGAAGGCGGGTTGTGACATCCTTTCAGGTGGATTCATTAAGATTTATATAGTAACCACATACCCACCAGACCATGATTATTTTTGTGGGGAGGAGCTTGTTCCCTTCATTTTTCTTTATTTTCATGTTTTCTGTCCTTATAACCACTTTTAGAGGGATCAACCATTCACTATCTAGAATAAATAAAATAATTTTAGCATACAAAAATTTCATAAATTCATTATTAATAACATATTTCATGGGTGGGGGAGTCTCATTTATTTATGATGGATCATGTTTTCCCCTTATTTAAGTAAAAATTTGTGGGTTTTCACTATAGAACTGGTCCTTTTGATATCAGTTATGCCTCATTCAATATATTAATTCATTTTTCTTAAAATAAAAAGTATTTTTTTCTCTTTCTCCTCCACTGAATCTGAATTATTGATTACCAGTAATATTTCATTATATTTTAAAAATTAGTACCTTAATGTTAAATCTATGGTGGATTTAATTCTAGCATTGGTGGATTTAAAATTTAGGGTATAAACTCTTTGTAAGAGTCCCTCATCAATGGTTCTATCTACTACACTATTTCCAAGATACTATTATCCTCTTCTTCTTTTTAAGGGTTCTGTTCTATGATAGAAACTATCTCATCTATAAGATCCATAATATTATTATCCCTATTTTATTATAAATTTTACAGTGATAATGCCTCCAGTTATTCTTCTTCTTTATCTTGGAAAATTTATTGCTAGTCAATTGAAAATTTACCTTGCATTATTGCCTTCACCAAGTCAAACACAACTCTCTCTTCACTGAATCTAAAGACTATTTTTCCTGAGTACACATTAATTAGTGAATTATCAGTTGCGAGGAAGGGTATCCCTATAATGATAGGGATATCTCCTTCCTCCTCCATGTCAAAAATTAAATGTTGGATGGGAAATTAAAGTTTCCAAACATTATAAGAACATCCTATAAAATTTCCCTAAGGGTACATCACTTATATATCGACCATATATAAGGATAAAATTTTCATATTTTACTCATCAATTCTTAGCCTCAAAAATACACTCATTAGAATTAAGTTTACACTTGTCCCCAAATTATAAAGCACCTCCCAAAATATTCATGAATCGATAATAAATGGGGTAAAAAAAGTATCAGGGTCTCTCATATTTGGAAGAAGTTTTATTTATACAACCAATAATAATTATTTATTGATGGAGATGACTCTCAAATATTCAATCATATGTTTATTCAGAAATAAATTATTCAAAAAAAAATTCATAGTTTGATATTTGAGTGATAGTTTTTGTGAATGGGTTGTAGATGTGGAGTTGTTTGAACATGTTCAATAACTTTTTATAGTTATCTTACACTTTCCCTTTACTCACCCTATCTGGGAATTGGAGAAGGGGTTTTTATGGTGGTGGTTCTCTATGTTCTACTTCTTTAATCTCCACAATCTAATTTATAGCTCTTACTTCATTTTCTTTGCTCACTTACTCCCCACAAATATATTTTTATCACTTAAAAATATGTTTCTATCTCTTTTACCTTCCACTTTCTTGTTTGTTTCGTCATAATTTAGATTATATTTTGATTTATTTTACATATCATCCTCATTCTTGCAAGGATTACTTTCTTCCAGCTCTTGTCCAATTCTTTGAATCAAAATTTAGATTCTTCCCTTGTATGAGTCTTTGTGTTACTGAGCTATGTACCTATTATTCATTCTAAAAGAGTTTTAGAATTTTTTCTCACCTTATGACCATGGATGGGGGGACCGGATCATTTATTTTTCATCATAGTACCATGTGTCTTAATTCACTATCCCACCACTATAAATAAATTTCGAGAGAAAATTATCAATGTCAGATGGATAGGGTTGGGTTGAGGATAGTTATTGGGACTAAATTTGTTGTTGAAATTATGGTTGTGGAGAGTATTTTTGAGATCTCAAGCATAAAAATGGTTTGGGTGGTCATGGGGTTTGTGGATGAGGAGGATTCCCTAGTATCCCTTTCTATCTTTGGTAGTTTTGGAAAGAATTATGAAAATTCAATCCCATATTGGGTATTTTTTTGGGCTTTAATAGTTTAGGTTGGGTATAGTTTATTTGGTACTACTCTTAGGAATGATTGTAACTAACATAGTTACAATTGAGGGGATAGTTATTTTATAATCATTCTTAGTACTTCTCATAAGTATGCATGCCTCCACACATTTCAACAGATTATACATCAACTATTTGTTCCATAGGGGGTTCTTGTTGTGATGGGAGATGAAAATAATCAAGATTATTTGTGAAGGCTTCTTCCGGAGTATCTAGATGTGTCATCTCTTCCTAAGTAGTTAGATTTTCCATCTGTTCAACCAAACACATGCCTCTTATTATGGATGTATCTCCTTAGTTTCTATGTTCATAAAGGTGGGAAATATTTATCAAATATTTTTTTAGAAAGCTCATCTCAGGTGGTATTGGATCCTTTGGGTTATCTCCTCAACTAGTCTTTAGATTTTTTCAAATAATAAAATGGAAACACTCTCAATCAAGTAGCATCTTATGAAATTCCATTATGATAAAAATTATTATAGATCTCCAAGAAACTAGAGAGGTGCCTATGAAGATCTTTACTTTTAACCCTATTAAAGTGACCCATGTTTTGGATTATTTGATTGAGTCTTGTGTCGACATTAAAATTATAAACTAGAATTGGATGGAAAATGAGATTCTCATGGAAATACTATCTATAGTGGGTAGAATATAGTATAAGGCAGTATGTTCATGAAGAATCAGCTTTCCTCCATTTTTTTGTTCTATGTGGGTGAATTGATCATTTAATCCTTCATTAATATTATGGTATTATTTCTAAACTGTGGATAAAAAACATCATGTGAACAACTCTCACTCTCAGGGTCAAACTTGAGTAATTCTGGAGCATCTTAACTCCTCAAATGAGTAGATGGAGTCATGATCATTAAATAGATATCCTATAATCATAGAAAAAAATTCCCGTACACATAAAGAGAATAATAAGTAAAAATAAAAAATTGGAAGAGGGAACAATGAGTGATGAAACGAAACATATAAACTCTGAATGTTACTGTGCATCCCCAAAAATATCACCAAAACATTGAATGGAAAACATGCATTGTTAATTCTTATAATCTCATATCATTTTACAAATTTATACTATTGATTTCTTATCGATTAACTTTAAGAGTGTAGTGGAATTTTGAGTTCTGTGAGTAAAAACCAAACTCCCACATGCATTCATGTTTATATGAGTTAGATGTAACTCATCATCATTTTCTGGGTGGCTTTCAGATCGAATCCCCAGTATCCCAAGACTCTCGAGAGTCCCCTAGAAGCTTGTTCCATAGATTTTGTTTGATTTTGATGACATTATCCTCCAGATATACCAATCAACATTCAGTTACTAGACCTCAAAGGCAATGTCACTAGCCTCTAATGCTGTCAATTTCCATTTTCTATGAATAATTATTGGGTTTGATCAAAGGTGAGCATTTGTGAGGCTTGGTTGATGATCATACCAAAGGAGATAGACACTTTCTTGAGTTGTATTGGAAGGTTAAATATTTCAGCCTCAAAACCATACTTTATTCCTCCATATGGTTTCAAAATGGTGAATATTCTATTACCTTGTATGCTGGAGGTGACTGATATTTCATAGTTATGTGGTGGAGGAGGCTCATCCATTTTTTCACTTTTTAGGGTTCTTCGTTTAATATTGTTGGGGTTTTTCGATGATACAACTCCCTTCAAGTAATATACATAACAAAAAAATGTTTATAGCCAAAAGAGTACTCCAAAAGTTTAATGATTGATCCTCTCTACTTAACTGGATGATTTCATGGTTCAAAGATTCTAAAGTAAAACTATCATAATTTTGGTTGGAGCACTCATCCCAATCGACATATGTACCATAAATGGGGATATGGAAGATCAGAGACACCTCCGACATATCCATGCATATTTTAAAGATTTCTCCAAACTGGTTCCTCTCGATTACCATTTTCAGTTCTGTATTTGGCTAGAATATCCAATAATTCATCAGATGATGATATGTCAATGGTTTCACACATAGAGAGATATGATACTTGGAGTGTGATGATGGAAAATTTTATTTCATTGGAGATCAATTATGTGAATGTGTGGTCTTTTTTACATATGAATGAGTCACACAACATATTTTTTACTACCAAATATCGGGGCAAGGGAAACACTCACTTTTTTTAGCGCTAATAAGATAGCTGATAAAGGTCTTACATTTCTCGGCGCTAGCTAAAGCACCGATAAAGTGCAACCTTTATTAGCGTTTTTAGTGCTAATAAAGGTTATATTTATCTACGTTATTCTTAGAGCTGATAAAATATTTTAATAAAAAATATTATTAATATATATAAATTATCATATTTATATTCAGAAATAATGTTTACTTATATACATTAATTAAAAAATGCATGTTTATAATTATTATAAATATGATATATTAATATATATATTTTAATAATTCAAATATATATATAATGTTTAAAAAAAAGTATTTATAAGATTATAAATAAATATATTTATATTTAAATAATTATAAAATTATAATACTTTTTTTGAAATAATAAATATATTTATTTTATTTCTAATTATATATATAAATGATTTTAAATATATTTATTGATAATTGTAATTATAAACATATATATACTTCAATAAATATTTTTCTCTAATGAATTGAGTCAATATATACATACATACATATATATATATATATATCTCATGAGATAATGATGATATTCATGGACATGTTTATATTCATATATTGATATGTGTGAATAAACTAGATATGATCATAAGTTTATTTGTGAACATGATTAGTTTTCTATATATGTTATAACTGTTAGATTACCAATTCTTATGATGACACATGCATATGTTATGTATTAATGAATCATGAAAAGTTCATTTATACATTGACACACTTATTATTCATGCTTCTATGAATGTGATAAGTCTTTTTTTATGATTTAAACTTTTTATCCATGTTATAACCTTGAACTTATTCATACGTTCTCAAGAATAGTTATAAAATTACAATAAATGTATTTAAATCATAAATATATTTATTAAATTTATAATTATAAAATATTAATTTTATATAAATACTTTACAAATATATTAATTTCTAGTTATAATTATTAATTAACAAATAAATAAATTTATTTGTAATTGTAATTATAAATAAATAAATATTTTTATATTTAAATAATTATAAAATTACAGTAAATAAATTTAATAAAATTTAATATATATATAATTATATAAATAATTTTATAAATATATAAAATATTTTTAAACATATACAAATATTTATATATATAGAAATATTTATAAATATATACAAATATTTATATATATAGAAATATTAATAAATATATACAAATATATATAGTAATATTTATAAATATATATTTTTTATAATTATAATTATAAAGAAATGTATATTTATTTATAATTATAATTATAAAAAATATATTTTTATTTAAATAATTCTAAAATTACAATAAATACATTTTTTATAATTTTATAAATATAAATATAAATATATATTAATAAATAAAAAATATATATAAATATATTTAGAATTATATACAAATATTTATAAATATATTTATTTATAATTATAATTATAAATATAAATATATATATATATATATAAATAAATTATTAAGATTATACTTTTATCAGCGTTTCTTTAGCGTTGATAAATACAGACCTTTATCAGCACTAAAAAAGCGTTGATAAATGTTGGTTTTTATTAGTGATTTCTATTTTAGCACTAATAAAACTGACATTTATCAGTTCTTTTTAAGTAATTCTAATAAAATCATTACCTGATTTTATAAAGAACCCTCAAAGTCAGATTCTCTCTTGCACACCTTGAAGCTTTTGCAGAACCCTACATCTGTCATGTTTCCACCACTCTCTCCGCCGCTCTCACTACTGCCGCTCTCGCCGCCACTGCTCTTGCCACCCTTCTTGCCTCTACCACTCTACCCACCTTTTCTCACTAGCATTTCTCTACATGCCTCTCTCTACCTACCTCTATCGCCACTTTTTCTCTCACTGCCCCTTTCACCACTGCCTATCTCACCAATTCTCTTCCCTTCATCGCTCTTGCCTTCGTCTCTCCATTCCATACCCTCACCGCCTTTCCATCGCTTTGCCTTCAGACCAGATTCACCCCTAATTTTCTTCCCCAACATCGCGCCCGTTCGTGGATGAACCCAATGGTAAGGGTAGACTATTTTTTAGTGTGATTTATTTGTGTCTAGGTCATTTGAATAATTGTTTTATCTCCCTTTATCCTATATTTGAATTTACAAACCATTCAATATTGATTTGTGATAGGTTACCCCATGTGTTTGCCATTGAATTGGAGAACCATGATTGTTTTGATGTCTAAATCTATGTTTTATATATCAAGTAATAAATAATTGGCCTCTTATAAATGATTTCATGGGAACCTGAGTAACGAAGTGGGGAATATTTGTTTATTCTACACTAAATCATTGTACACTTCTAGTGTCCCCTAGTTATGTATAGGGCTAGTGGTGTTTCTTTGTGGTCACTAAATATTACACTTCTTTAAATGTTTTTTTTGTTTTGAAAGTGTTTAATTATTATACTTATACCTATATGAGTTCCCTTGAGGAATAAATGGTCTTTTCCAATTAGTTTTATCCCTTTCTATGGAATGATATTCCATGAAAAGTGTTTGGGAAAATTCCTAAATGGATTTTTTAAAAGAATTTTTTTATGGTTTTGAAATTAGTGTTAATCACCAAATTGATGTCTTAAAAATTATTCTTGTGTTAATTGGATTTTAAAGCAAGAGTTTGGGTGATTTTAAAGTGTTAAAAATGTGGGAAAATGTTGTTTTATTTTCAAAGTGGTGAGTTAACACTAGTGATCTATATTTAAAAGCACTTATTTATCCTTGGTTAATTTTTATATCAATGTTTTGCGGTGTTAATAGCTTTTAAGATTTCAAAATGAGATGGATTTTTTCAAAAGGGTTTTTTCCCATGTGGATTGGATTTTGAAACTTATTGTGTATTTGAATGTTTTTAATGGCCATTTAAAGGGTAGTGTTAATTCCCATTTGAGTTTCAAAGGTGTTTTGATAAAATTTGTCCCAAGAGTAGATCAAGATGAATTTTATAAATGATAAAATGGCTTGGAATTCCAAGAATGTTTTTAAAAGAGAAGACCCATTTTAAATTTTATTAACAATGAGTTTTCATAAAATGTGTGATACCCTCTTAAGCCAACTTGATTCTTGTATGAACATTGTAGCTTGTGATCCCATGTGGGGATGTTTATTATTGATGAATTGTATATATTTTTTTAGGTTTGATGTATTTGGGGATGCTTCTTTTTATGTGATTCATCTAGTTTGTTGACTATTCTCACCTCCACTTGGATCATAATGGGATTCTTAGGTATATAGTATGTGAGATGTGTGTGGGAAAACCCTAGTTTCCTAATATCCAATTCAAGTCCTTTTATTAATATATCCTTGTGATGATCCCTGTGAAACTATAATCCATTTTAGGATTATTTAGGGGATTTATCTCTCTTCATCTATTGTATACTATGCTATTTATATTATTATTTGGAACAAATTTTATTATCATTTTCCCCATGTTGTGTGACTTTATATAGTGGTGCTTGACCGGGTGATTTATTCCTTCTTTGTATGGTTTTATTTTTAGATATTTTGAAAAGGGATCGTGAAAGGTTTTTAAAGAAGGAAAAAAGGAAATCATGATTTTAAAGTGTTTTAAAACTATTTTAATAATGCTTTTGAAAAGTTTTCTCAAATGGGAAAAGTTATAATGGTTTGTATTTGAAACTCCGAGAACGTGTGAGTTTTGAAAATGGGGTTTTAGGGCACCATGACCAATTTTATGGAAATGGTTGGTTTTGAAACATGTTTTAGAAAACTATATGATAGTTGGAAACCACTTGGAGTTTTGAAATGTGTATTTCAAAAAATAAGTGTTTATGAAATAGTTCAAAGTCGAGTTTTAAAAATGTGATTTGAAAAAGAGGCATTGGTCAAGGAAAAATGTTTTCTATGTGATTTTTCTCATTTAATTAAAATATTATAAAAAGAGTTTTAACACACTTTTATGTGTTACTACTTATTTGGTAAAACCATATAGAAAATGTTTATTTTTCAATTTTATTTTAGACTAGATTTTTTAGGATGTAATAAAAAAGTGAAATATTATAAAAATAGTTTTAATACAATAAGAAAGGAATTCCTTGGACTAATGAGGGTGGACTTATAGAAGAAAACCCAAAGAGTGATATAAGTGAAATCATTACCATATAATCCAAAAATAGATTCCCTATGATAATCCCTAATATGAGAACATGTGGTAAAATGCGTAAGAAAGGTGGTAAATTAGAATTCATCCATTATTTATTCATATTCAGCCTACTTGATTCGGTAATAATAATATTTAACAAAAGACTATGAAGATATAGTGAAAAAGTTTATCATGTTTGCAAAAGATCATACATATGACCTTTCTTAAATCTTTTTTCCTTGTTTACACTATTTTTATTCAAGATTAATTAGTCCAAATGATTTTGAAGAACACTTTATCTATCAAGTAATTGATTAAAGTAATAAATATTGGAATAAATGTGGATAAAAGGATAATATATCTTGTGAAAGAGATAAAACAACATTTTAGGGATCATCTCATATGATTAAAAGTGTGGAAAATTAAGAATACCATATCGAGGATGTGATTACATGTTTGAATAATGATGAAGATCATATTGAGTAAATGACAAGGATAGTTGAAGATGATCTTTTTGATTGTCCAAAATTGTTTTAGAAGTTAAAGAGTTTTTAAAAGATGATATTGTATTCTGGTTTCACTAAATATACAATATTTTCAGCCATACTGAAGCTATATAATTTAAAATAAGGTAATATTGGTAGACTTGGTCAAATAATTTGAAAGAAAACTTATGGATGACAGAATCATCTTAATACCAATTATGTAAGGGTAAAACTCTAAAATTTAATTATATCAAATATATTTTCATTTATTTTATTACATATTATTTTCTGTGCTTTAGGAAACATTGGATACTCATTACAATCAATTTGGATACTCCAAATATTTATTTCTTGGATTCAATTCATGCATACCCAATAAAACAACCACACATGATGGATTTTTTCAATAAGTAATACACTACATCCAATGTTTTAGAACTAATTTTAAAGTTATATTATTGATATTATGTTTTATTAAGGATTATATTATGATAGGGTAATGTATAAATATTGTAAAAAACAAGGAATGAGGATAGGGGATAAACATAAGGATACTGACAAGTTCTACAACTAGACAAGTATCAGGGTGTATATAATAATATTTCACTATCCAAACACATATTAAAAAAATTACTTATTTTTCTCAATGTTTCTATAGTGTCCCAAAAAAAATAGAAAATATTGTGGTTATTATGTTTGTATCTTTATGAGAGAGATCATATTGCATAAAAAAATAGCATCCCCAAAGAGGTATTTTCATAGATAATTACTATTTCATTTAAAATATTTATCACTACTTTGTTTATTTATATTTTTATAGTACTACTATGACTGTAGAAAATACTCATATACAAAATATGATATATATTTTCTTAGAAATGAATGGGAAACATACTTGATGGCAGAATGTACACAAATAGAATGAATATATGAATTCCATAGAAGTAGTGTATTATTTCATATTTAGGTTTAATTTACTTATTTTTGTAATTAATCACGTAAGAATTGTTTTGTTATATAGGTGGATTCCTTTGTTTGAGTTGGGGTGGTTTTTTTGAAACTGCCCATGCTTGTGAGAGATTGGACTTTAAGGTTGCCACTAAGACAATAAAAACAAGGATATGGGTCAACAATGTATACAAAACTCATGAAAAGGTTAATTCATACAACTTATTTAATTATTTTTTTCATCATTTTATTTAATATTTTTAAGTTAATTTCATTATCATTTTTATCTAATACTTATTTATTTTTTTCACAGATCTTTACACTTTCCATTATTTTTTTCAAGCTACTAACACTGCATAAAGTTGATGTTGTTATCAGAAAAACCTTTGTTGTTGAAATCTAAAATATTAGAGGAATATAATGTAATCATTTTGGTGAATTCTTATGATATTATGGGAACATGATCTTCCTATACTCTTCTAGATTTCAACAATGAAACATAATTTTTGGCTAAGAAAATCGAGTCAATATGAAGTGTTGACAGTTTGAAAAGGAAAGGAAATTTAAATCATGATAACATTGGAAGTTAGGGTTTTTCTTGAGACTTAAGCATGTGTAGGAATCAACCGAACCTGAATCCGATATACAGTGTGATCCGTATGACTCCAAGAAATTATTTTTATTTAAAATTGACATAAATTTTAGTAAAAAAGACAACTGGCATACTCAAAACTGAGCAAAACTATTTTGATTGTTTTGATACATTAAGACAATCGTCCATAAGTTATTTTTGATATATAGGAATCAACCGAATGTCAATAAAATTCATTGTGTGACCATTATTACTAAAAATTCATCTATTTATTTAAAATTGACATTAATTTTAGTAAAAAGACTAAGTGACATATTGAAAAATGAGCAAACACATTCAGATTGTTTTAATACTTTTAGAAAATTATTCACATGTCATTTCTAACATTTTGGAATCAAACTCACCTCAATACGATGCACGGCGTGACCACTATAACTCTAAGAGTTTATTTTTATTTAAATTTTACATTAATTTTAGTAAAAATAACAAGTGACATACTAAAAACTAATAAAATGCATTAATATTATTTGGATACTTTAAGAAAATGATCCATAAGTCATTTGTGATGTGTAGGAATCAACCACACCTCAATATAATGCACAGTGTGATTCGTATGACTAAAAGTGTGTCTATTTATTAAAAATTGACATTAATTTTAGTAAAAAGAACAAGTGACATACTGAAAACTAAGCGAACACATTTAGATTGTTTTTATACTTTATGAAAATGATATATAAGTTCTTTGTGATGTGTAAGAATCAAATTAACCTCAATCCGACACATGGTGTGACTTCTATAACTCTAAGTGTGCCTATTTATTTAAAATAGACATTAATTTTAGTAAAAATAATATGTTACATACTGAAAACCGAGAAAACACATTATAATTTTTTGATACTTTATGACAACAATACATAAGTCATTTATGATGTGTAGGAATCAACCACACCTCAATCTGATACACAGTGTGACCGATATAACTCTAAGTGTCTTTATTTATTTAAAATTAACATTAATTTTAGTAAAAATAATAAGTGACATACTAAAAATGGAGAAAAAAATTTGGATTTTTTTTGATGCACTATGTGATCGCTATAATTCTAAGTGTGTCTATTTATTTAAAATTGACAATAATTTTAGTAAAAAAAAGTGACATACCATAAACCAAGAAAATGCATTTGTATTGTTTTTATACTTTATAACAATGATAAATTATTCATTTTTGATGTGTATTAATCAACCACACCTATATATGATGCACGGTGTGACCGGTATGACTACAAGTGTTTCTATTTATTTAAATATAAAATTAATTTTAGTAAAAGAACAAGTGACATACCAAAAGCTAAGTAAACACATTAATATTGTTTTTGATACTTTAGAAAAATGATTCATAATTATTTTATAACGTGTAGGAATAAAACTCACCTCAATCCAACACATGGTGTGACTGATATGACTAAAAGTGTCTCTTAACAGTTTAAAATTGACATTTTTTTGCAAAATGTGTCACTCATTGAAAACCAAGAAAACATGATCTGGTTAATTTTGATAATTTAGGACATCGATTCATAAGTCATTTGTGATGTATATGAATCAGTTTCACATCAAATTGATGCACAATGCAATAAGTAGGACTCAAAGTGCATGTTTTTAGTTTAAAATGACATTTTAGTAAAAAACACAACTGACATACTGAAAACTGATAAAACTCATTCGAATTTCTTTGATACTTTATGACAATTATTCGTTAGTAATTTGTGATAGGTATGAATCAGCCACACCTCAATTCGACACATGATGTGACCAATATAACTCTAAGTGTGTCATTATTTAAACATGAAATCAATTTTAGAAAAAAGAATAAGTGACATACTCGAAACTGATAAAACACATTAAGAATGTTTTTATACTTTAGGGCAATTATCCATAACTTGTGATGTGTAGGAATCAAACTCATCTCAATACGACACATGGTGTGACCGGTATAACTTCAAGTGTGTCATTTTTTATTAATTTATTCTTTCATATTAACGTTTAATTAATTTATTTATAGTATTACAAACATAGTATTTTTTTCTTATATAGGTGGATTCTTTTTATCGGGCTGAGATGATTTTTTTTAGAAACTGATACCATGAGAGGAAATTTTTAAGAGGGGATCATGGGCGTCACAAGAAGAAATATTAATGTTTTTAAATTATTGTTGTATAATTGAAAATGTAATTATATAAAACATTGTTTGAAATGTATATAGTAGTGTTTTTTATTCGTGATGTCAAATTTATTTCAAATAAATTATATATTTTTAATTTACAGGTTACTAGTTTTTACTGGATGTGTTTTTATATAAGAAACACACTGTAGCAAGCTTGGCCTTTATCAGTGCTATTTCTAGTGATGACAAAGCCCCCCTTTATCAGTTCTATTGAAAGTGTTGATAACGGGGGGCCTTTATCAGTGCTAGAAATAACCATTATAAAGGGTGACCTTTATGAGCGTTTTTTGTGCTGATAAAGGTAACTTTTATCATTGCTTAGGATAACAATGATTTTTTGGCGCTATTAATAGCTTGTGATTTCATCATGTGTTAACTTCGTTGCATAATTTTTTTTGATCATTTAGAAAATATTAGCCATGAATCTAGGAAATGCTGTGACCACACTAGTGTTATGGAGAGGTACACATGTGAAAATGAACCTATGAACTACACATGTGAAATTTGTTATTGAATAATTTTTTTCATGAGATTGTTGATTTTTAGCGAAACCTTCAGTAAAAGTTTCAATTCTCATATTTTAGGAAGTTCTAGTGGTAATCCACTAAAAATAGTGATTGAAACCAGGGCTATAATTTCTGGAAGCCCCACTAACACTTATTATGAACACTGTGATGAAAATTATGTTGGATTGTGAGGGGGTGTGCTTAGTTGTTCCCCCATCATAATATCCATGCAGTTCCACTTGATCTTTCAGCGAAAGTTTCAGTGAAACTTTGGTTCTTAAGATTTTACCCAAACTGAATTTTCTATGTTGTAATTTATGGTGCTGCAGATATTTCTCATGAACCCCTCCCTCCAAAGATTCACATCCTGGGCTGGGAATGAAGAAATATAGATAATGACCCCAAAGTCTCTCCTCTAATAGGCCCTAGGTTGGCGACTAGCACTAAGGTTGTACAATCTCACAATATGGGAGGCATTACCCATTTTAGAAAAACATGATCGAGAGATATAATCAATCATCCTCAATGAAACTCTAAGAAATTTATAAAATAAAGAAAAAAACATCCCACATGCATGTAAAAAATAAAATTGATACAAAATAGAAAATTCTCCAAAGTAAGTACCAAAAGTAAAGCTAAGAAGCGACACAGCAACTATCACGATCCAAGCTAGTAAGGTCCAGAACTGTCTGAAAAATCATCCTGGAAACCCAAAATAAGTTTATATATGTAGGGTGAGAATACAATTATACTCATTAGGAAAACAAAGGTCTCTCATGCACATGTGAAGGAAGCATACTAATTCCCCTATGATAAAACAACATGACCAAAATAGCACCTAAATAGGTATACTAACCACCCCAACCTCATAAAATTCACACACAACAAATAACACGACTAAATTAATGTAATATGTAATGAAAATTGATGATAGGGTACCCCACACCACTTTCCCAATGATTAGATTATCTCACACCCTAATGAAAAACGTCTTGGCACTCCCACCTCTTCTGAATATACCACATGTCATCCTGCCCACACAAACCTGGGCCTCACAACCACATCACATCCCACCCACAGACACCTGGGCCACAAACTATATCTCATATTTCCCACAGACCCCTAAGCCACAAACCACATCTCATCATAAAGACACCTGAAAAATCACAACACATCTCATCTCGAAGACACCTGGGAAAGTACAACTAGACCACACACACCAGGGCCTCACAAACCACAACATTCCTGAAGAAAATTGGGATATCACTGCCTGAAAGAAAGTTTAGGGAAGAGAATGTGGAAATCCATCCATCCTCACACTAGGATGTTTGGGAAAGACACCCTCCCCCGTGACAATGGGGGGTGTTTGACATAAAGTTCTCAACCAGGGCCAGGTGCGTATAGAAATCACAAGGAAAAATAAAAGTATATACATATAAGCTACCAAACACTCATCCAACTTATGGGTTTTTAAACAACAACCAAATAAAAAAAGTACCACCTTTTCTACCACATATATATGCACAAAACCACAAAAAATCCATAAATCCAACCAATTCATTTAACCAATTCCATTATTTATTTAAGAATTCATTTATTTATTCTATTAACCAAACCAACCATGCCATTAAAAACTTTATTAGCAAACATTTATTTGTTTCATCACTACCTGGGAAACTATTAAGCACATCACACAATAATCAACACAAAAAAAGTCACACAGAGGAAGGAGAACCATGGTAAATTAACCTACTTAACAGTTTCCCTCCGTTTAACACCCATTCATGGTATAACATATATCAATCCCTAGATATGGGGTGAAGATTTATGCATTCTACTCACGGAGAAACTCTGAAATAATTTACCAATACCAACCATCACCATACTTCCTCAAAGTCATCTCTCTAGAACCATCCACGCACAACCAAAACCCACAACACATCATTGCACAACCTGATCATAGCCATACTACACAACACTTCTCATCTATCCCACAGTCAATCAATCTCTAAAATTCAGATTCCATTTCATCACCCAAGACATCCCACAACACACAACCATTCTCACAAATGCACTATAGCACAAACCAGACAAAACACAATTCCAGATATAATAAGGTATTCCTTATTTAATTAAACTTGTTAATTAAAGGGTTATCACAAAAACTGTATAATATTGAGGCATCCATTAATTTTCTTAGTGTACATAATTAACCAATTCCTACATTTAAGTGCCCAACCAAAGAAAACACATGTATTTGAAAATTTATTAGTGTGAAAACAAATCCACCAAAAACCAAAATTTTTATCATGTCATTTTTCCCGTATAATTCAAAACATCACAATAACATCAAAGCCACAAAAACATGAAAAACTAATCCCTCTACCCCTTTTCAATTTTATTTACCTCGATATTATATTTATTTAGTGTGGCACAACCATGATCTGTAGGAAAAGAAATTATATCCCTCCCACATTATTCACAATCAAAGAGAAATGATGGAAAAACCGACCTCTAAGGGGTGTCAATGTTCTTTGCATGGAAGCACATCACACAATAGTCCATTGATTTCCTCTTCTATGAGATATACATCCACCCAGGGATGCAGAGGCATCACCGCACCAATAAAAACCTAATAATAATGTATTATAAGCAAGGAAGAATGTTCCCCATAATATGACATGAAGAATGGGAGGAAAAGAGAGACCAAACCAAAGAAATCATTGAAATGAAGGAAGAACGTACCTAGAATCAAAGACAGGTCGCTATAGATCAATGATGGAAGCTCAGTGACCAATTCCTGTCGAAGGGATCTCCAAAATGCTAAGGAAGGGATTTCTGGGTCACCTAGGATGAGAGAGGGGGATGCAACCGTAGTGTTTTTGAAAACCAAAGTGGTTTGAATGTTTTAAAACATTAAAACATTAGGGTATTACATGAAATGTAATCCACTTTCACGTCATGTAATACCTCAAGATCCACTTCCACCAAAAAACTCATCACCTATTTTTTTTTCAAACCTCAATATATTACACACTGTGAAACCTTCTAGAAAAACCATAAAATAGAAATTTAACATCATAGTTACATGACATTTAACTCCTCTACTTTAAACCTTTAGCAACTAAACCTCTCAAAAACCCCTCTGAGTGTCCCTTGAACATATTTAATCACAAAAACCCATAAAGTAACAGACCAGGTTGACACAAAACATTACATAAGATACCTATCAAATGATTCTTATCCTCAAGAATCCAAAACCAAGTCCATAAGAAAGAGGGTTTTGAACAACCACCCCGCGAGATACCTCTTAAGGACCTCGCTACAATTGAAACATTGATAACAACAAAAACAATCAACATTCAATGATAAACCACAATGTGTTGTAAAAAATATGGAGTGGAAACCCCCACATCCAAGAACACCTCCTCCAAAAGCTATAAACCCAAACAACTAGAAGACACACCATACAAGCACAACAAGCACACTATCCTAACATGAAAATCAGGGATTAAATCCTCCATGTCAAGATAATATCTGCTCTGGGCGACCCGGAATCTCCCACATGGGTTTAATCGCATCACAATTAATGCATCTTGATTAGGTATTGGGTCCTAAACTTTCTTCACATCATGAATTTATCACACAACACACCACACACTTCAAAATCCATGGGGAAAAAATAGATCATCTCATTAAAAAATAGCAAAGTTCAAACATTACGTCACATGGAAAAATAAGGAAAGAAAATGAAAGGCAAAACCTAAAAAAATATGGGTAATGGGAACACATCTGTGTCTCTCACAAAAAAGTACTCTATTTCTAGACACCATGCCTCCACAACACATGGAAAAAAAATAATGGTCCATCCACACAACACCTTCTCCCAACGATCTTGGATTTTCACTAACTTCTCTACAAACATCACATCAACCTCGATATCCAACTCTCCCAGTCAATGACATGGGATTCATCATGAAGATACCAGTGAATATGAGAGCTATGAAAGACATCATGGATCATCTCTAAATGTGGTGGTAGCACCAAATGATGCGCCATATTTCCAACCCACTCCAACACCTCAAAGGGCCCAACGGACCTGGGTGAAATCTTTCCCTCTCTGCCAAGCCTCTACTACCCACATTGAGGGGAAACCTTCAAGAACACATGGTAGCCAAAACAAAACTCCAAGGGCCTCATCCTTTGATCGGAATAATAATTTTACTGGTTTTTCAATGCTTTTATCCTTTCTCAGACAAGCTGGACCTTCTTGGTCGTGCTCAACACCACATTTGGACCAATAATAGCTATCTCTCCAACCTCCATCTAGTATAATGTAAACTGAAACAGTCTCCCATACAATTCCTCAAATGGAACCATTCCAATGAAAGAGTGATAGATATTATTATAGTCAAACTCTACCAAAGGTAGGTTTTATAACCAAGATCCACCTATGTCCAAGATGCACTCCTACAAAATATCCTCCAACGTATGGATAATCCTTTCTATTTTCCTATCCTGCTAAGGGTGGAAGGTAGTGATGTGGAATAATTGATTGAAAAAAATGCTACAATCACTTCTAGAATCGTGAGGTAAACCATGTGTCCTAATATGAGACAATGGACCTTATAACTTCATGAAAACACAACACCTCATCCATATACCTCTTCACCAAGGCATCCATTGCTCTTGACTCCTTAATCACTAAGAAGTGGGCCGATTTTATCAACCTATCCACTATCACCCAAATAAAATAATATACTTCTTGAACTCTGGGTAACCCTTTGAAGAAATACATCGATATTTCATCCCACTTACACTCAAGGATATCTAAGGGATGAAACAAACCACTAGTAACACGATGCTCAGATTTTACCTGCTGGAAAACTAGACACTTTTCCACAAACTTTGTTACTTCCCCTTTCATCCTAGGCCACTAAAAATGAATCTTAAATCCACAGTACATCCTGGAAACTTTTGGGTGTACCACTAAAGGTGATCTATGGAACTCATGGAGGAATCCCTCATGTACTGCCACAGGAACAAAAAAATTCCCTAAACACAACATCCGAGTCCAAACATACTCTGATAATCCCTCCAGAGCATCACCATGGAAAACACGATCACATATCACTTCTACCTCTAAGTCTACCCTCTGAGACTCCTACACATTTTTCATTATAGAGGACTTAACCATCACCTGAAACAAATAACCCTTATTTCTATCCACTCTCATATATAAGTGCAAGGATTCCAAATCCTCCATATCTCTCCAAGGATCTACAGATTCCCAAACAACCTCCTTCTGCAACTTTCTACTCAAATCATCGACCATGATATTTCCTTTCCCTATAGTGTAGGAGATCTCAAAATCATCTTCCTAAATAAAATCTATCCACCTCCACTACCATAGATTCAAATCATGATAGGAAAATATATACCTCAAGATCTTGTGATCTGTAAAGACCACAAAGCACATCACAATTGTAATTCTATCAAAACTTCAGTGCAAACACAACTACTGTTAACTCTAGATCATGGGTGGAATAGTTACATTCATGGGGACGTAACTACCTAGACCCATAATAGATCACTACTCACTACTACATCATCACACATCCCAAACCTAGATGAGAAGTATCACACAACACCTCAAACATCACCCCTTTGGAAACAATATTACTAGACCACTAACCAACTTACCCTTCAGGTTACTGAATACTTCTTGACACTACTCACTCTACAAAAAAGATTGGTCTTTTCTATTCAAATCCATCAACAGAGCTGTAACTCGAGAGAATTCAGGCACAAACCTCCGATAATAGCTTTCAAGTCCAATAAAACTACAAACCTCCACTACATTATTGGGTGATTCCCAAGAAACAACTACTTTATCCTTCAACGGGTCCAATGATACACCCTACCGAGACACCACATGCCCATGGGAAAAAACCTCCCATGTCCAGAACTTACACTTGGACAACTTTCCATAGATCTGGTGACGTCTAAGAACCTGTATGATAGTATAGAGATGTTCGGTATGATCCTCATCTAACTTTAAGTAGATCAAGATATAGTTGATGAACACAATGAAAAACCGATCCGGGAACTCGCAGAATACAAAGTTCATGAGTCCCATGAACACGACTTGTGTGTTCATAACACCGAACAACATGACTACGAACTCAAAGTTCCCAAACCTGCATCTGAAAGTAGTATTCGGGATATTTCCCTCCTTCACCCTCAAATGATGATATCTAGACTGTAGATCGATCTTAGAGAACCAGATCGCCCCTCTCAGCTGGTCGAAAAGACCATCTATCCTTGGAAGAGGGTAACAGTTCTTGAATGTTACCTGATTCAACCTCCAGTAGTCTATAAAAAACCTCATAACACCTTCTGTATTCTTTGTGAACCACATTGGAGCACCCTACGGTGACACACTGGGCTAGATAAAACCATTCTTCATCAGATCATCAATCTTAATGCTCATCTCCCGCAACTCAGAAGGTTCCATATGATAAGGAGACATGAAAATCGGAGAAGCACTAGGATATAAGTCTATCTCGAACTCAAAGTCACATCAAGGGGGCTGCATCATATCCTCCTTAGGGAAAACATCCAAGAACTATCTAACGGCCCTAGGAACCTCCACCATCTTAGCACCCACTGACTCCACTAAAAGCTCATCCAACAAGAAGAGAAGGGGTTCCTCATGCCGCCTGACTACCTGACAACACCACTCGCCAAAAAAAGACACACACTGACCATCCACATCCGAAAACATGACTCTCATCTGGAAGAAGTCGATAATGGAATGCATGTAATAAAACCACATGATGCCAAGGATGACATTGTATTGATGAATCTTTAGTAATAAGAGATCCCCTTGGGGCTGATGTGGTCCCATCATCATTATACACCCTTGGGACACATCAAACAAGCTGGTCTAGCCTCTGACTGGTGTACTCAACACTAGGGGAACGAGAATCCTCTTTATGTCTAGTCCCAAATCATGGTTTTGAGTGGGTGAAAAAATGGACTTTGTATCTCTTGAATTAAAAAAACACAAGAAATGGTACTGAATAAACTAATCATACCTCTAACGACCCCTAGCCTCGTTGGAACTACCGACTCTACTGCATGAAACTGACCATGACCAGTTCCCCTACCTCTCTAATGAAAAACACCCCCATGACCATGCTCTGGTCGTAGTCTCTGGTAATGAGTGAAATCCTGAGGTTGGCCTCTACATGATCTAACTCCCCTCAGCGGAGCAAAATCATGGTGTCCCTACTACTAAAACGGCCGCACTATCAACATTAGTTGAGGATGGTACTAAAACTGTCCACCTCCACCAAACTAAGATCAGGTAGCCACCAGTCACTGAATCTAATGCTGTCTACAAACCACATAGAAGAAAGATATTGGACTTTAGCCCATAGGAAAGGCGAGGGGACTACTAGCACTAGAAGGTTGGTAAGGAAGCTTCTGAGGTCATCTCCTCACCAGTGGAAACCTCAAAGGTCCTGGAACCTGATACCTTTCATTGAAAAATATTCCACTTGAAGAACTCTACTAGCTCCTCCCTCATTACAGACCTCCTCGTGAGTGCATTAGCTCTACCACCTCTTCATTCTTTTGAACCTCCAAATACATTTTCAATGTAAAGGGAGTAACTGCATATTGGAATGTAGGGTGGAGTACTTCCTCAAGATGTCTCGCATGGGACTCCTCATCCGGAAAAGGTCTGGGGAAAAGCATAGAAGATCCTTGAACTTGATCCCAACCCCTTGTACTAACATAATCTCCTACTGAAGGGAGATAATCTACTTCCTCTTATCAACATTAATAGTCAAAAAAGGAACTCTACCCAGAAATCCTTCTAAAAGTCATCCCACAACATGTCTTCCACCTTTCGGTTTCCAAAAAATAGAATCCACCACTGTCGCACTCCTCCTCGAAACCGACTAACTGCCAAAGGGACCCTGTACTATGTCGGGGCCTGAATTAGACTAAATTCAATCTCCAGCTCCTCTAGACAAACTTTTATCTATAAATCAGAAACACTTACCTCATACTTTCGTAAAGTTTTCCATTGGAAAGCATGCAATGCCCTCTGCCACTGACCATCCTCCTCTATTGGATCAACCCTATAGAGAACAATCAGATCAGCCTGCTGAAACTCCACTGCCCAAGATACACTCAGATGATGACCAGGAACCATAGTTGGAAAGAAAAAAAAAATATCCACTAAGCTTGGGTAGTATGTAATTTTATTAATATTAATTTTAATTAATTTATTTCATTTTATCCATTTTAATCTTCCCAAGACAACCCAATTAAAATGCAAACACAAGTCATTATGATGTATGTACCTCTCATTGTATCTAACCTACAAGTAGGTCCGTCTTAATTGGACATTCAGTAAGCTTAGAGTCTGTGTACTGGGCCATGGGGGGCCATAATATCCCATATCCTATCCAGTACCCCTAGCCCATTTCATGCACCAAGGTCAACTAGAACTATTTCCATACCACCCCATGTAGTCCTCACTATATTTAACTCCAAACCCCATCCTATATTTCAACCATAAACTCTTATACCACTCTGTCATGACCCCCTCCATCAAAATATACCCCTCCTAGGTGGGAAATGGAGAAAGGGAGATAATGACCCCCCGAGTCCCGCCTCCAGTAGGCCCCAGGTTGGCGACTAGCACCAAGGGTGTACAATCTCACAATATGGGAGGAATTACCCTTTATAGAAAAACAAGATCGGGAGATATGATGGATCATCCAAAAGAAAACTCCAAGACATGTATAAATAAATCCAAAACCATCCCACATGCATGTGAAAAATAAAAATGATTCATATAAAAAAGTCTCTAAAGTAATTACCAAAAGTAAAGCTAAGTAGAGAAAAAACAACTATCGTGATCTGAGCTAGTAAGGTCGAACACGGTCCACAAAATCATCTTGGAAACTTGAAAGATGTTTATATACATATGGTGAGCATACATGTATACTCAGTAGGAATACCATAGTATCTCATGCACATGTGAAGGAAGCATACCAATGCACCTGTGAGAAAACAGTAAAACCAAAACAAAACCTAAGAAGGTATACTAACAACTCTAACCTAACCAAAGGCATAATCACAAAATAACGCAATTCAAGTAATGTAATATGTAATGAACATCGATGATTGGGTACCCCACACCACTTTACCACTGATTAGCTGCTCTCAAACCCTAATTAAAAATGTCCTAGTGATTCCACCTCTTCGAAATATACCACGTCACATCCTACTCGTACACACCTAGGCCTCACAACCACATCATATCCCGCACGCAGACACTTGGGACACAAACCACATCTCACCCTAACGACACATGGGAAAGCACAACATATATCTTTATGAAGACACTTAGGGAAGCACAACTCACCCACACACACTTGGGCCTCACAAACCACAACCATCCTGAAGAAACCTGGGCTATCACCACCTAGAAAAAGGAGTAGGGAAGAGTAGGTGGCCATCCATCCATCACCCCACTAAGATTTTTAGCAAAGGCACCCTCCCCCATGAAAATTGGGGTGTTTGGCACAAAGTTATCAACTAGGGTGGGGTGAGTATAGAAATAAAAAGGAAAAATACAAGTATATACATATAAGGTACCAAATAATCAGTCCAACCTTTGGGTTTTCAAAAAATATCCAAATAAAAAAACTACCGCCTTTTCTATTACCTATATATGCACAACACCACAAAACAAGGCACAAACGCAACCAATTCATTTAACCAATTCCATTATTTATTTAACATTTCATTTATTTATTAAATTAAACAAAACAACCGAACCATTAAAAAATTCATAAGCAAACATTTATTTGTTCCATCACTCCCCATGAAACTACTAAGCACAACACACAATAAGAAGAAAAAAAATTCACACAGAGGAAGAAGAACCATGGTAAATTAACTCACTTCACAGTTCCTCTCTTTCTAACATGAAATCATGGTATAAAATATATAGATACCTAGATATAGGGTGAAGATTTCTACAATATAATAATGGAGAAACTTTAGGATAATATAACCATACCAACCATCACCAACCTTCCTCAAATTCATACCTCCAGAACCGTTGACACATAACAAAAACCCACAAAACATCACCGCAAAACCCAATCATAGACCTACTGCACAACACTTATCATCCATCCAAAAATAAATCAGTATCTCAACCTGAGATTCCATTTCACCACCCAATCCATACCATAAGAAACAACCATGATTACAACCACACCATATCACAATTTAGAAAAAACAAAATTCCATATTTAATAAGGCATTCCTTATCTAATTCAACTTATTAATTTGGGGGTTATCACATAAACTGTATAATCCTGGGGAATCCATTCATTTTTTGAGTTTATACAATTAACCAATTCCCACATGTAACTATCAAAACAAAAACAAAACACATGTTCCATAATTTATTAGTACACAAATAAATCCATCAACGACCACAATTTTTAGTAGGGAATTTAGATCGTATAATTTACAACATCAAAATAACATCAAAGACACAAAAAATGCAAAAAGAATACCTCCACCCATTTTCAATTTAATTTAACCTGTTCTTATCTTTGATTAGTGTGGAACAACCATGATCCATAGAAAAAAAAATTAGATCCCTCCCACATGATGCACAATCAAAGAGAAATGAAAGAAAACCCCTACCTAGAAGGGTTTTAAATATTCATTTCATGGATGCAGATCACACAACGGTCCTTCAATTTCATCTCCTATGAGATCTGTATCCACCTAGGGATGCAACAACACCACTGCACTGATCAACAAACGAATAAGAATGCATTATAAGTGAGGAATAATGTTCTCCATAGTATATAAAGAGGAGTAGGAGGAAAAGAGATACCAACCCAAAGAAATCCTTGAAAAAAAGGAAGAACATACCACAGATCGAATAAGGATCTCTATGGATTGACGATGGAAGCTCGGTGATCAATTACCATCGAAGGGATCTCCAAAATTCTAAAGAAGGTATTGTCGGGTCACCTAAGACAAGAGATGAGGCTGTATCCATAGGGTTTGTGAAAACATGAGGGGGTGGAATGTTTTAAAACATTACAATATTGGGGTATTGCATGAAATGTAATCCCCTTTCACATCGTGTAATACCTCAAGATCCACTTATACCAAAAAATGAATTGCTTCTTGCATTATTTTATTTTTCAAACCCCAAAATATTACACACTGTGAAACCTTCCAGATAAACCATGAAACAAAAATTCCACATCATTTATTACAGTTACATGACATGTAACTCCTATAATTCCATCCTTTATCAACCAAACCTCTCGAAACTCCATTTGATCCTCCCACAAACACCTCCCACCACCAAATCCTAAAAAGTAATATACCTTTATAATATTGAGGTTTCATAATCTTTTAAACGATGTATATGTATGAAATTCAAATCCATTGAGGATGAAAATTGTTTCTATGTTACGTATGGAGAACTGAAAAAGATTAATGTATGCTAATAGAAATCAAATAAAATGATAATGGATGAATTTGTTATCACATCATTCATTTATGAATTTATAAAATAATAATATATAATGTTTGAAAAACATGATACAATGGTGACATATACTCGTGTTAAGATGCATATAGGTTTCTTTGGTCGAATGGGGTTTTTTTTGTGGGAAATATTCTTATAATGTATTTATAGAAGATCATAATCATATATTTCAAAATCCCAAATTAAATCATTTTATGAGGTTATAAATAAAAATAATACAAACATAATAAACTTAGTAAGATGTTAATGCTTTAGAAGGTATTTATCCAAATGATTCTTTCTCATTGGAGACCACTACAATAGAAATTTGAGATTTTATTGGGTACCTGTGTATGAATCAATTAAATTTTTTAAGGATGAAAAAAATGGAATTAGTCCATGGGGTTATATGTTTCATGTTAGAGTACATGGAAAGATAATTTGAAGACAATTTTTCATTTTCCTACACTATATATGTAATTTGATTTGACTAATTAAATTATAAGTATTTTATAGGATGATCGAAAGATGAATATATATTATGTTTTATTTGGATATGTAGTAGAATTTGACACTACTTTTATCACTAATACACATTACACTAACTTTCATGGCTTTGTGGGATTCAGTCGTCATTGTGAGACTATAGTTTTTGGGGTAACATTATTATATGATGAAACTTGGAGTTCCTCTTGTTGGTTATTTCAAAAAATCATGAGGTGCATCACATGAAACTACCTCAAATTTTATTTACACATCAAGATAAATCAATGGAAAAATCAATTTATGAAGTTTTACTAGGAAGTTGACAAAACCTTTGTTTTTGGAATTTAATTCAAAATGGAATTTAAAATTTAGGTAATTGGATGAAAAATGGATATAGTTTTCTATATAGATTTATGATTTTTATGTTCCAATACCATGATGAAAAAGAGTTTGAATGGGATTGCGATTCTATAAGAGAATAATATGGGTATTAGAAATCATAGTTTTCAGATGATATATTCTTGTTGTGAGATAAGTGGGCACATTAATTTTTGAAATATTTGTTATCATTACTTATTCCCAACACTTAGTTCATTGAAATTTTTAATGGAGTACTTAAAGATTATATTCATCACAAGTTGAGTATTTTCAATTTCTTTAAGTAGTTTGACTGGTTGTTGAAAAAATTTGATATTTTGAAAATAAAGGTTGAATTTGAGATGTAGAAGAAGTTTCCTTTTAATATTTACCCTCACTAAGAAATTATGTGTTAGGCTACTAATAGGTATACATGTAAGTAATTTCATTTATTTTAGCATGAATATAAAATTATTGGTGTACATTTTTTGATATCATGTAATTAAAGTGGAATTATTCTTATTTATTTCATTTGAATGGTCATCTATGAATATATTTTATATGATGCTTACAATGTAGTTTTTCAATGTTTTGTAAACAATTTGAGCCGATTAGGTAACTTTGTTATTGTTTTAAAAAACAATTGATCACATTGATGTGATATCACTACCTAAAGAATAAATTTTTAGGAGGTGCACAAGAAATGATCAAAATATTTTAGGGTTTTAAGGAGACTATAATGATATAGATTAAGATATAAATATAGATATAGAAAAAAATTAAAAAGAACTCGTACAAATATTATTGAAGTTGATAACCATTTCTTTTGATACATATGTGGGTTATGAAGTTTTGTTTTTCCAATTTTAGTAATTTTCAAAGATATTTGAGTACCATAAATACATAAAAAAGGGTTTTTGTTCATGAAACTTATAGTATAATTGTAATAAAGGATACCTTTAAAAGAAAACAAAACTGAAATGGGGAAAAAATTAAATTATTTTTTAGAAACTAGAGGTTGAAATCATAAATAATTGAATAAAAAGAAGAACCATTGTTTTATAATAAAAGCATGTTTTAAATTTTTTGATCTATTTATTTTACAAAAGTAGTTTTTTTATTGTAAACTAGTTTCTAAAATCATTTTTCTTTGAAAATAAGGACTATAAAATTAAGAAAAAGAATAATCTATAGTTATAGTTATAGAAAATAATTTAAATATAATTTCATTAACATCATCATACATTTATATAATTTATATTATTTTTTATCCCTATTTCCAAAAGACCTACTAACCAATTTTTAACTTCAAATTTGGATTTAGGATCCTACAGAATTAAAATAAATCCAAACCAGTGCACACATTAGATAATTTTTTTGTATTTTTTTAATTATGATTCCTCTGAACCATTTACATGTTGTTTTGAATTTTAATGAAGCCGAAACCATTTTAAGGAACTAAAATATATAAGATTTATAAAAATGAAAAGACTCAAAATAATAAGTTTGGAATAATTTTTATGCTATTTAAGAATAATGTAATTACTGCTAGATTGAAACATGAAGTCATAGGCCTCATTACTATTTCAGAAAAAATTATAATGCCTTTGAAATACTGACTATTTAATGAAAATTACTGCTATAATAAAGAAAAAGTTATCACTAATAAAAAAACGTGTTTCAAATATGATTAATTTGGTACCTCATACTTTTCATCCAGTTTATGAATTTTTTTTAAAACTAATGAATAAAGATGAAAACATGTTCTATTCCACTTTAATCCTACACAAAACACCCATAAATGATTTTGTTTGATTGTTTATATGAATTTTGATAGCACTGGGGCCACCATATACCTCTTGTTTTTAAAAAATGTTTCTGACCATCTATTAGCAGGTTTGAAAAAAAAGTAGAATGCTATATAAAGATGTATTTCATTATATTATTATTGGGTTTGGTATTTGTTATATATTTGATCTCTTTCCATCTTCTATATAATGTAAAAAAATATTATTTCATAGTATAAGGTTGTGTTACATTTTTTAGTGGTATCTTTCATAATGAACACGTGCTATGTATTCTCTATGTAATCAGGGATACATTTCTTGATGATTTATTCAATAAATTCTTTCTATAAGTGTTCACAGTTTCATAAATTTAAGTATCAATTATTAAGTTGTTAATATGAAAATGGATTTCATGTATAAGAGGAGAATATATACCATTACTAATGCATAATTTGGATAAATATCATGCCCCAACCACCCAACCGAGGGTGCATCAAGTTGTAGTGTCTGGAATGTTTTATCTTCACATTAGAAAAGAGAATTGTCCAATGTATAAGTTATCCCAAGGATTAAATGAATGTAATCTACAAGTGGGGATTTTATTTTTAAAATAAACTTATAAATTTCATCCACACCTTATGTTTTATGTTGACTGGTTTTATGGAATATCGATGAAATCAAAGATCGAAGTAAAATAATACATACCATGGAAATATGAACTATATCAAATAGTGTAAGCACAATAAAAATAAGTGTTTCAAAAGTATATAAAAGTATAATAGTAGTAAACTAAAAAGTATAAATAGAAAATTTAAAAATGTGATAATTCATAAGATGAATACAATTAAAGTTTCTAATAAATGCACAAAATTAAACATGTCATAAGGTATACATGATTTTAAACCTATCGGAGGGTCTATCATCATATTCTAATAATCTCTTGAAAAAACCTATTGGTAGTATTCCTCTTCCCCACATTGAATATACCTAAAATCTGTCTTCTTATCTCCATAACCCATCGATCAAAATTGATTGATAAATAAAAAAATGTACCAGAAATATAAATAGATTAACAAAAATTCCACAAAAGATATAACAATTTTTAAATACACTAAGAAATAAAATTACAAAAATAACTAGAATCACTCCAAAAAAAAATAAATTACCATGATTCAAAATGACCATCAACTTTTAGAATACTTGAAAAAAGTTATTATTTTTTATTTTTTTGACACTTGGGACATGGATCTATTTATAGATGGTGTTGTAAGAAATTTAAATGGTTGAATTATATAAAACTAGAATTTAGTTTTAATAGAATCGATATCAACTTATCAATATACTGATAAAATTAGCATATTTCTTTATCTACTGATGAGTTTATCGGGAACCCATATAGTTATTTTAAATATAGTGAAATTAATCTTCCAGGAAGGTTCATACTACTATTTTTTCAGAAAACTTGTTTATATATTTAGTATTTTGGTTATGGGAAATTCTTTTTGAAAAACCACAATAAATTAAACCAAAAATAAGTTAAATCATATTCATATGAAGTTTATTGTGATATAAATAAAAAAACAAGTAAGTTAATGACTCAAAATATCCCCCTCTAGGGAAATAAAAAAACACACAAGGTAATTGAAAATTTCAAATAAATTCATAAATAAAAATCCCTTTAAAATTTATTAAAATATATTTCTATCCATTTTCTTATAACACTTAAAAAAACTTTTTAAATCATAAATAAGATATAAGATCAAAATATTAACAAACAAAAAATTTCTAAATTTTTCATAAATTTCTCCCCCTTTGTTATTTTCAAATAGAGATTAATAGAAAAGAGAAAAAAAATGAAATGAAAACAATACATTGAAATTTAAGAAAAAATAAAATCATAAAATTATAAATTAAATTCTTTTATCAATGGTATGATTTTGTGTTTTTGTTGATTCTGATACTTCTGTATCTCTAGTTCTTTAAGAAACCATATTTAAATATGGTAATTGTAATCAAATTTTCAACATCTATTCCCTTACAACCTTGTTTTTACATATGAATAGATCTCATTTTAATATGAGTTCATAATTTAAATTTCATATTCTCCATCAATATTTCAGATCTTATTAGGAATCTCTTCATAATAGTAGATTCCATTATTCATTATCAAAAATTTAACTTCACCTTATTTATAATTATTCCATGAGAGTGATTGAACCACATTTTATGTTATCATCATTTTTGAAAGAAAGACATTGAGCATCATGGATGTCCTTTTAGAATTTTTTTGTTGAAATTGATTTTATATAGAATTTAGAAGAAATAAGAAAAGAAATTGAATGTGACTAAAATACTTGATATTGTTGTTCTTATAAAGGAATTTGAAATTATTATCATCGATTTTTTTCCATTAAAGTACAAATATCCTGGAATGATTCCTATAAAAATTTATCAGAAAAACTTATATCATACAAATTATTTTAATAATTAAAAACATAATTTCATCATATAAAAAAATTGGTTACCTTTTGAAAACATTTTAGAATAAACAACCCCATTATAAAAAGTAATTGAAGGAAATTAATAAGAAATTAACGCGATATTTCTTTCCTTGAGTTTTAAACACCCCCCTTTGATAAAAACATTCATGGGGAAAAAATAAAGAAAATAAATAGTTTTTAAAGTTCAGCCTCCTTGAAGTTATCTTCTTAAAAGAATGGATGAACTTCCCCATTTCAGGATGATTTAAGGAAATTTTAAGATATGATTGTTAATATTTCAAAAAAATATATAATGAAACACAAATAATATGTATTTAAATTTAGTGAGAATATAGATGAAAGCTATATGAAATTATTTAATGAAAAACTAATGGAAAAATATCCTCGACCCTCATTTTATGAGTTTTTAAATGTATGAAAATTGTTTGCAATAAGAATTGAACTACAGATCAATTTAGGTTGTTCAATTTAAATTTATATTTAATGTATTTATATAAATTATAAGTTAGAGTTTTTTGTAAAAATATTAGCATTCTGATTTTACATTATAATAAAATCAAGAATAATATCTCATTTTCATGTGTGATGTTTTTGAAAATGGTATCTTAGATCTATGAGTTATTCTAATAAGTGACATGATGGGTTCCTAGATAAATAAATAACACTATAATTATCAAAAATTATTAAATTTTTAGCGAAAACAAAACAAAAATATGTGAGTGTGTCAAACCAACAACACTTGATCACAATAACTTCCAATAGCTATATATTTGGCTTCATCATTGTAAAGTGCTATAGATTATTGATTCATTCTAGACCATGATACTAAATCATCTCCTAAGAAATGAAATGTTCTGGAAGTATATATTTTTTATCTATTCTATAGACTTCAAAATTCATTATCTGAGTAAATTTTAAGATAAAAATTATTTATAGACGAATATAATATTCTAATTTTTAATGTTCCTTTAAGGTAATGGATAATAATTTTTACAAATTTAAGTTTATTTCCTTGTAATTATATTAAAATATCACATAGAAACATACTGAAAACATAATATCTATTCAAATTATAGTGAAATAAATTTAACATTTAATCACACTTCTATAATTTTTTTGATCTACTATTTTACTAGATTCATCAAGATCAAGTTTAATAGAATTTTATACTAGAGTACTTATGCTATATACATTGTCAAAACGAAAATGTTTGATTCATTAATTTATTTATTAATTTTGAGTTAAAATATTTCCTTCTAGTATTTTAGAAATTTTAAAACCAAGAAAAAATTTGAGTTCTCCCATCCTATTAATGTTAAACTAATTTTTCATAAGTTCAGAAAAACTATCAGAAATAGATTCTTGAGTTGAACAAAAAATAATGTCATCAAAATAAATTTGAACAAAATTGGTATCTTTAAATGTTTTATTTATATAAATAGTTTTATTGAAACTTAATTTAACAAAAATAGTATGAATTAAGTATATGGTAAGTCTATCATACCAAGATATAAGGGATTTTTGAAGTCCTAGAGTGATTTAATAAGTTTATAATTATTTTCTAAAAATTTTTATCATCAAAAATATAATTTTTTTTAACATAAACTTACCTTTTATCATATTTTTTAATAAAATAACTTTTAATATCCATTTTAAATAAAGTAAAATTAATATTCACTATAAATTTTAATAATATTATGATAGATTATAATCTTACTACTATTAAAAAAGTTTCACCATGGCCTATTCCTTCTTCTTGACAATACCTGGTGACAAGAAGTATTGATTTTTTTCTATTAATTGATCCATTGTTATCACATTTGTTTCTAAAAAACCATATTACCTCAATTACCAGTATATATTTAGGCTCATTAAACTAAGGTACATACTTTTTTCCATTCAAATATATTTATTTCTTCTTGTATACCCCTTAAACAACTTTTATCACCTAAGGAATCATATTTATTTTTAGGTTCAAATTATGAAAGAAAATAATGATTCCCAGATTGATTTATTAAAATAATTCAAGTTTTAACCGGTTGACTTACATCAACAAAAATATTATCTGTTGGATGAATCCTTAAGATCAACTTGTTTTTAGGTATAATGATATGTTGATCTTCAACTAATGGATGCACACCTTCTATTGAAGTAATTTATAGATATTGAATTTTTTTTGACCTTACATCTAGAGTATTTACTATTAGTAGTGATGAATCAACCTAAAGTAAACTGATAATATTATTTTAAAAAACTTCATATGAATAATGAACTTATGGAGGTAATGTAAAATCAAAAGGATCAGATTCATAAAAAATCACTTGAATTATTTCTTAAACAACATTATTTATTTAAAACAACACTATAATACTTTTTTGGTTATACAAAAACTAATAAAGATTCACTAATATTCCTTAGGGTCAAATTTATGTAAATGGAATTTAGTATTTAGGATGAACACTTTACACCAAAATAATCTGAAGTAAGGAAATTTTGGATTTATTATGGTCTATAACTCATAAGGAGTCTTATTACTAAAATTTCTAAGTAAAAATAAATATATAATATAGAAAAAAGTAATTTCAACCTCATCCCAAACATGTATAACAACTGAATACTCAGATTTTTTTTAGCAATCTTCTAAATAATCTTATTTCTCTATTCAACTACACCATTTTGATGTGGTGTTTTTAGTGCTGAAATTTTATGAGTAAAATCTTTTTTACTACAAAAGTTTTAAAATAATAATTTATTAACTCACCGCCATGATCACTATAGATAGTTACCAAATGTATATTTTTCTCATTTTTCAAAGAATCACGAAAAACCCTAAAATAATAAATAGCTTCAGATTTTCATGTGATAAAATAAACTCAAATAAATCCAGAATAATCTTCAACTAAGAGACAAACATGGTGTCTTCCCCTAAGACTTCTAGTTTGTGTAAGACCAAATAAATCTATGTGCACTAACTATAAAGATTTAAAAATTTAGACTTCACTTCTATATTTAAAACTAAAATTATGTTGCTTACTAAATTGATAAGGATCACATACTCAGGTTGAATTAAATATATTTCCTGGTAGATCCCAAACATGTATTTTCCTAGAAAGTTTGTACAATGTTAAAAAGTTATAGTATCATATTATTATATGACACAACCAAGATAAATCTTTAATTTCACTTAAACAAGGTTAATTATGATGAATTTAGTATTCTAAGTCAAGTATATAAACATTATCATTAATATTGATAAATCGAATAAAATAACCTTATGAACTAGGAATAATACTTTTATCAATCCGGATTTTCACAAGATAAACCTCATTGTATAATTGAATAATGCTGATAAGGTTGTTCTTAGGACCTAAAACATATAAAAAATTAGAAATTAAAGATTTTTAGAGGAAATAAAGATCACTAATTTTGATAATTTTTCCCTTTGATTTTCCTCCAAAAGTGACTCTTCCTTTGTTATACTTTTTAAATTCATGAAGTTGGACTTGTCTCAAGTCATGTTTCAGGAACCACCACTATGCATCTACCCTATATTCTGGATTCTATTTTTCATCATCTTTTCCTAAACTAAGTTCTTGGTACCCTAACTTTATTGGATACAATCACATTAGAAAATAATATTTCTGGAACCCACATCAACCTAACTCTTTTATATTGAAAACTTTTAGTTATTAATACATAAATTCTTTGTGAAAACCTAAATATTGCACTATTTTAAATGGAAAAATTTATTCCGACGACATCCCATTTCAAATTTAGTAGAAATGGGTGCAATTTTAGGTATAAAATAATTTGATTAAAATGAGATTTATCAACAATAAAAAAACTCCATTAAAAGTTTTATTAGGTATTATTTTCTTAAAAACTTTACCAAAATTTTATTTACTTGAATTAAAATTAGATAATCATTTATTCAAACTATAAACTTTATATTTATGTCTAAAAACAAAATTCGGATCATCGTCATCTTTCTGATCAAATAAATTCATACTAGAATTATTTTTTCAATATAGTTCAGTTGGATTTTTTTAAATTTAAGTGGGTAATTTAGAAATTCTTTTATTATATTATATATGTTTTGGTTAAGGAAAATGATAAGTACTCTTTAATTTATTATTTTATTTCTCAATAAGAGTTACATATTTATAATTTGTTTAAAAAAGTAGGTAAATATTCCTCATCTTATGATGTATTATCTTTTTCATCATCCATTAGATCTTCTTTTTAATCATCAGAGAAGTTGAATATTCATATTTATAATTATAAGAAAATTTAAAATATAATGATAACTTTTTCAAATATTTAGTAGATAACTTTACCGTGTATCAATTTTCATTATTTAGAATATTTGAATATATTTCAAATATTTTCTATTTATAATTACCACTTTCTATAAATTAATTATAAGAAGACGTGTCACTTTCACGTTCACTCCATGTATCTAAATATTTCAAAATATTATTTCCTTTACTTTTAGTTTATCATATTGAATATAAACCTTTCTTCTATAGTTTGGGACAATCTAGTTTAATATGACCTACCTTCTTACAATTATATAAAATAACACCTAATGAATCTTTATTATCTTGACTACAATTTCTGTCTTTCTTTAGAGTATTCTAGAAATTTATATTTTTAAAAGTTTATTAATCCATATTTCAATTTAATAAATTTCATTATCACCATCATCTGAACTACTTCAATATGAATTCTTACACTTATTCATTGAAACATGATATTTTGAAATATTAATACAATAACTAAAAGTACCATAAGTAGGATTACATGAAGAAGATGAAAATGATACTCTATTATTTATTTTACATTTCTCCACATCTCTCTTTGGTCTTCTTTCATTTTGTAATAATGTACCAATCAATTCATCAAGACTTAACTTGGTAAAATACTTAGTGTCTTGACTATTTTACTCTTCAATTATAATTCATTCATAATTTTTTCAATAATCATTTCAATATGTTCATACTCTAAATACTCTTTCTCAATTAAATATTATATACTATTTACACTGATTTATTTGTGTTTCTATTTCAATAATAAGAAAAATAAAATGATTAATAATCCACTCTTAGCATAATTATGCGATTTTTCAAAAACGTGGAGGTTCTAAAATGAGTAATTTATATTTTCTTCTAAATACCATTTTCCATTTCATTAGATTATATCTGGATATAAAAGTTTCATTTTATATAATATGAAAAAGTATCACAAAATTTATGATTTAACTGAAATTATAAATATTCCTCATGTTGAAAATTAACAGCCGCCTACTCTAAAACATTATAATTTCCCATCAACATGATGGATATTTCATATATGGTGTTAATATTAAAAAACATAATACGTCCATGTTTGTAATCATAAGAAGATCCATAAAAAATAGGTGGTCTCATTATATTTAAATTTTAATGTGTTCCTACTAGAAAACCAGGAATGAAAAAAAAGTTTTTTCTATATCAATATAATTTTTGTAAGTAAATTAAGATGAAAATTTGATAAACTAGCAAAAATTAAAATCAAAACCAGAATCCAGTAGATAAAAAAAGTTGGTATCATAAGAAAATTTGAATAGATATTAGTTTCAAAACATCATAAATATGATCTTTGATACCATATGTTTTTAGAAGGATATAATTAAAGTAATATAAAAGATATTGGGGGAGGGGGTTAAATGTAGTTTTAAAAAATAATTACAAATTTCATCTACACCTTAAGTTTTAAGTTGATGAGTTTTATAAATTATCGATCAATTCAAATATCAAAGAAAAAATTAGTTCATGCTAATGAAATAAGAATTATATAAAATAAAATAATAACACTATAAATAAGTGTGTTATATGTATATAAAGGTCTAATAGTAGTAAATAAATAATAGAAACCAAAAATTTATACCAGTGGTAATTCATAAATTGAATACAATAGAAGTTTGAAAAAACATAAAGTACTAATTGAAAATCTAAATAACCCATTTGAAGGACATTATTAAAACAAATTTTAAACCGAATTGAATGGAAAATATAAAGACCATATTCAAGTAATCGATGAATTTAAACCATTTTTCTAGTATCACCAATTTTAAATATATTAGAAGTTCTATCTTTCTATCCCTAGAATCCATTGAAAAAAGTTATTAGTAGAATATCTCTTCACCACACTATAAATACCTGAGATATTTATTTGTATCCCTAGAATCCGTTGATGAAGAAAAAATTTAAAATGTACAATTACTATAGAAATGTAAAGGGATTTACAACAAAGACTCACAAAAGGCATTTCTTAGTAAAAACACTCAAAATGAAAATCATTACATTAACTGAAATCAATCTGAGTAATAAAAAATTACAAAGATTTAAAATGACTAGAAAAATTTAGAATTCTTGAAAACTATTATTCTTATTTTTCTCATGATATAGGTTAATATTTATTTATAGAAAGTGTTGTAACAAACTTCAATGATTGAATTCCACCAAAATTTGAGTTAGTTACAACATAATTGAAAGAAAATTCTATATCTACCAACTAACATAGCATGTTTCTTTATATACCAATGAGTTTATTAGGCACTGTGACTTTAATTTTAAATCTAATGATCATAATCTATCAAGAATTTTCATATGACTAGATTTTAACAAACTTTATTTAGTTCCCTAGAATATCAGTTTCCAAAAATTCATTCCACACAACCATACCAAGTTTGACAAAACTTAGGTTAAATTATATTCATATGAAGTGTATTGTGATTTTTGACATAAATAAAGAAATAGAGTCAGTTAATTAACAAAAAATTTATAGTTTTTATGGGGATAAATTTTTTCCCATTTAATAGGATCACATCTTTAATTGGTTTCATTATTAACATTTATTTAAAATTTTATTTTTTATCAGAAAATATTACCTATAAAAATTAATAAATTTAGAAAAACTATCAATCATTACATTTTTAACTTAAGAAATATAAACAATAGTATACTCACTATATCAACACTATTAATAAATATGGAATTATGTAGGAAAATTTTCAAAAATTTACCCCTTTTACACTTATTATTATTATTTGATCCTATAAATCTATTACTAGATGTCATTTAAAATTAGTGTAGGGTGTGATAGTAAGTGGTATTTATTTTTAAATAAGTTTTCTTAACATTAATATTCACCATACTACTTATTATTACTTTGTTCAAAAGGGAAAATATTTCTTCCAATTAATCTATATGTAAATTTATTTAAGAATACCACACATATTAACTATATGAAAATAATAGTGGAGAATAAAAAAATCATATATTATTATGGGGACTTCAAAAAAAAGTGTTCACATTAAATCTTTCTCTAATATCATACCAATTAGGCTCTAACTCTATAATTTTTTGAAGTTGATGATAATCTAATTTCTTGAACCACTAAAATTATATCACCCATTTTAATATGGAAAACTAAACAAAAATGACCAATTTGTTCTTTTATTTTCCTAAAACATTGGGTATATTGATGGTTACTTTTGGATCAATTGGAATTGCTATTGATTCTGTCCGTGTTCTTCATTTTACTCCAGTTTCATAAATTTATGGTAATTTCAAGTTATTTTTTTATATTCTTAGATTACACATATAGAATTAGTGATCTAGATTAATGAGTTTCTAGTTTATCATCCTTTCCTATACTTCTAGATTGTAGAAGTGTGAATTATTCCTCATATTCAACCTTATATTTTTTGTTACATCCTCTTGATGGATAACTGTGATGAACATGACTTGAATACCCCCTCAAAACAATACCTAAAGCGAAACCTCATATACTAAAAGGGTGTTACTGATCCCCATGAACTGATAACTAGTACCTGGACATCAACAAAAAATAGAGGGAATAATTTATCCCAACTAGAAGTAGACAACATGACATATATGTATATATACAGGATTGTAAAAAATAAAAAAAGAGTAAAAAAAAGACATATATTTCATATCAAAAGGAATCAATAGAAGTGATATAACTCAAAAATATCTAAACAATATCTATGTTATAAGTCCAAAAACAAAGGAAAACTAAAACTGGAACATCTAATCCATGTGATAGCATGGAAAAACTCCCACCATATCACCATCGACTTCCTTAACATAGCTAATAGAAACCTCAACACCTCACTTTAGAGCATTGATTTTACCTGTATCGATAGAAATAATAGGGTATACACACCACCGAAAGGGTGTTCATGATGTGAGATAAATAGTCTCTATAGGATCCCACCCAGGTGTTCCATATCAAGTCTCTATACAAAAATATGAATATTCTCAACTTTAATGAAAACAAGGCATGATGAACAACTATACCATTTTTATATCGAAACCACGGTAAAGATTTCCCCTTTTTCCATAGTTCCAAAATAATATAGATAAAAAAGTTTCAAAGAATATCACATATATAAAAATGTTCAATTAAAATAATGTATTTCACATCATATCAAATCCAATAAAAATCAAGCATAGGTAACATCACACCAAGGATCAGTACATGATAGACTAGCTTGGGAACTCGTACCTAATCATAGAAAATCACACGCATCAAGACCCTATATATTTTCACCAAATCTAGATGAAAGAGAAAAACATAAGATAGTGAACCTCCCAAAATGTCTAATAATTCCATAGAATAATGATACAAGTGATAATAGGAAGACCCCATGAGTGAACCCCATAATAGTACTAACAGATGATTCCTATTACCACACCTTCTACCTAAATACTGTAGGACTTCCATGTTCTATATTTTAAATATAATTTCATCAAAACCATTATTTGAAAACCATTTCATAAATTCATTTCATAATTCTTTTAAAATACCATTTATTTTAAAAAATAAAGGGGAAACCAATATTTTCTCGAAAAACCATTTTTACACACATAATTCCATCAAGCTAAATAATTTATAAAATAAATTATAAAAACCAAAGCAATATAGTTAATAAAAAAATTATAGATATGAAACCACCTACCTCAAACATGGGTTTCACTTACCCAGAATGGGATCCACAAAGAAAGAATAACACACAGACAATAATATAGTACCTAAAATTAATCCTTATATCTGAGAATCAATTAAACAAGAAAAATTTTCAGTAGATAATATAACTCAACATGTACATCAAGAAGCTCTCACGTCACACCACAACCAATAAAAGGGTCATAATCTAGAGGAAAATCAAAAAACATATATATAAGGGATCATGAAGATTATCATCAAAGATCAACAGATAGAAAAACACAACACACAAATGATACTGTGATCAAAGGAAAAAATAATAGAAATTATTTCTTACCCAGAGAGATATAACACAAATAACCTGATGATCAATCACTAAAAGAAATGATATTAATGGAGTGAGGATCCTAAAAATATCACGGGAGAGATCATAGGTCTCAAGAGAGAAGGCTGTAGTTGAATGAAAAAGAAAAAATATGGCCATAATGTTTAAAACAAAAAAATTTGAAACATTCATAATGAGAAACTATTTCATATGTGAATTATTTAATTATTAAGATACATATAAAAACACATCTCCTTAGATTTTAAATCCCAAATTCAACCATTTCATGATGTAAAATAGATTCACAGTATGTAAACCATTCATGACTTGAATCAATTCATGAAATATTCCCAATAAAGGGTTCACTTCATGTAAACCATTCATAATGTGAAATGTCCTGTGTGAAGTAAATAGTCTAGGTTCTCAAGGAAAACCTCTTAATCATTTGATACATTTATACCCATACTCCTTTATTCCAAACAAAAAGACATACCCAAACACTAGTTCATTTCCAAAAAAAGTCTCCCCATCCTCAAAATCCCAAAAATTCACCCAAAAAATATGTAAATGAAAATAGATATGAGGAATACCTAAAAAAAGGTAACATGATGTTTAAAACTCCCAAACATAAGACTTTTAGTTTCCAAGATTTTGAGTGGAAGAATGATTTATAGGAAGAGGAAAATCCATTTCTCCCTCCCCAAAGACTCACAACCCCATGTCACTTAATAAATTAAACCATATTTCCATAACAGCATGACCAATAGAATTGAATTCCCATGAAATACTTTCACCTAAGATTCAATGATCTCCACTGGTTTCTCTAAAATAGAAACATATAGCTCCAACTCGATCTATTCCCAAATCAAAACATGATAGAGACCAGGATGGTTTTCCTGAGCTAAGATATATGTGAAAAATAATGAATACCCCTAAAATGAACTGGAAATTCCAACCAATAAGAAACCTTCCCAATATTTTAGTGACCTACACCGGTCCAACATATCTCAGATCCAACTTTCCCTATTTTCCAAGCCAAAGATAACCCAACCAAGGAGAAACATTCAAGAAAACCCGGTTACCAATGGAAAACTCCAAAGGATGACTCCAAAAATGTGCATATGATTTCTAATAACTCAAAGATATAACTAGAAAGTAATGTATATCCCAAATCCTACATAATTTCTCTTGAATGAGACTTAGTACCACACTAGAGGCCTCACCCAATACCTCTCAACAAAGAGGTGACTTTAAAATGCGACCATACAAAGCCTCTAATGGATTCATTATAATTGAAGAATGATAACTATTTTTTAAGAAAACTTGACTAGTCCCCAATGGTTTTCCCATGATCCACCAAAATACAAGATGCAGGAATAGATAATATCATCCAAGATCTGAATAACATGATCCATCATTCCATCTATCTGTGGATGGTAAGTTTTACTCAACCAGACATGAGTCCCCTTAGCCCCTTAGAGACTCTTCTAGAATTGTGAGGTAAACCAAGTGTCCCTAAATAAAATAATTAAAAAGGGAAACACATGTAACCTCACAACCTCATGTACATATATCTTACTTAGGTCTTCAAAATTCGTGGTGTCCCTGATCAGAATGAACTGTTACAACTTTTTGAATCGATCACTCACCTCCCAGACAACATTCCTCCCTCAAGGAGTTCATGGTAATCCAAAAAATAGTTCATGGACAACTTTTAACATTTCCAAACCAACAATGAAAGAGGATGAAGAAACCCAAGAGGTTTATATTCTCTTTTATTATCTATTGGAATGTGTAATAATAGGACATGTAATGTGAAATGTCATGCTTTATACTCGGCCACCAGAATTTCCATCTCATATCACAATACTTATTTGTAGTTCCCGAATTAATGGACCATGAAGAAATATGATAATAAAACAAAAATAAGCACCTCATAGATATTGGGACAACAAATTGATCCCTAATATGAAGTATAACATCTAAAGAGATATACCAACCAAAAACATTCTCCCCATAATATAGGGTTTCTCGAATTCTCCTAAACTCCTCATCTTGTTAGTGATATAGAAGAACCTACTTAAGGAGAGATGATGATAACTAAACAATGGTCATAACCATACTTCAAACATCCTCCTTAGAATTCAGGTGAAGTTGAGTGAATATTTCCATAAGATTACACTCCCTTTATTCCAGAACATCATGTGAGGATACTTTCCTATTGATATTGTCTCTAATTACGTTCACCTTCCCCAGGGTGTAGGTGATGTCTAAGTCAAATGTTTGAAGGTATTCCAAACACCGACTCTATTTGAGATTCAATTATTTATTAGAAAGTATATAGATCAAACTCTTATTCTTAGAAAATATCATGAACCTCTCCCCAAAAATATTGTTCTTCCAATATTTAAGCACATGCATAACTACGGTAAGATCTAAATCATGAGTGGGGTAATTATTATAATGAGGTTGAAGCTAGAAAGATCCATAAGCCACCAAATCATCATCCTACATATGAAATCAACCCAAAATAGCACTAGAAACATCACATAAAACCACACACCCCTTACCAAAATCATGTAAGATTATAATAGGATATGAACTTAGAATTTGTCCCAGCTCACTGAAAGAAGATGGAATCATTGAATCCTATATAAATTTAACCACTTTAGTAGTAATATAATCCAAATTTGATGCCAACTATGAAAAATAATTGATTAATTATGGGAAAAATCTAGTAAGACCAAGGAATCTTTGAATCTTGAAGATGTTATGTGGATCTTCCCACGACATGACAAAATTAATCTTCTTAGGATCAAATTATAAGCCATTCCTAGAGATCATGGGCCCCAATAACATCACTTCATAGGTCCAGAAATTTCATTTAAAATTTTTTACATACAATTAGTGACTCCTCATGATTTCTAGTAACAAACTCAAATGGTTCTTATGCTCATTCCCAAATCTCAAATAAACCAAAATATCATCCAAAAATACTAATAAAAAAATTTCAACACACTTATGGATTATCCTATTCATCAATTCCATAAAAAAAGTAGGAGAATTATACAAACCCAAAAAAATCACAAGATATTTATAATGGCCATTAATTTTCCTAAAATTTGTCTTCAGTATATCAGACTCAAAAACTCTGAGCTAATAACAACTTGACTAAATATTGATCTTTCAAGACCACTTTTCACCATTTATCTTATCAAAAAAATCATCCACATTTGGAAAAGGATACATCTTTTAACTATTACCCAATCCAACTTTTGATCATTCACACCAATCAGAGTAAACCATTAGTGTTTTGAAAAAGAGCATAGGGGATGCCCAAGGTGAAGCACTAGGGTGAGAAGAGTCTTTCGACACCAGATCAACCAAATGAATATTGATCTCCTTCAGCTCTTCTAGTTCCACTCGATAAGAGGGTATCAAAACTATCTTCTTACTTCTCACAAGATCAATCAGTAACTCTACTTCCATATTTGGAGGAATACCAGAGAAATAATTTAGGAAAATGTTAGGAAAATCCCCAATAATATAGGTAAGATAAAAAATAGAATAAACATCATTGGGTTAAACTGAAACAGTAGAAATAAATCTTATAATCTCTATGAGGGAAGGTCCTACATGACTATACCTCAGATCCCACTCTCCCAAAAACACCTGATATGTCCCATCGACCACATGAAACCAGACACATTTACTATAACAATAAAAATTATCATGATGAGTGAAAAGATAATATGTCCTGATAATGATATAAAAAATTAAAATCAAGAATGAGGAAATCCCAGAGTAACTCTACACCAGCTATCAATAACAAATAAGAACACAAAACCCCTTCTCTTTTCTCTTCCTAAGAGGTGTATCTAACTCCATAAAAAGGACACGAGATCCATTAGAAGTTTAATAATATCAATATAAACATGTGGTAGTCACATGTATTAAAAAGATAAGTCTATATTGAAGATAAAATAAAGATGTCACCCCTCAACATCACTCCACCCCCACTTACTCTAGAAACTCACACACTCTATGAAGGTGCTTCCCTCATGAGTCCTATGGATAGAGCCCTATAGTTTAGATGAATTTGACTGAACCACATCATCCTTTGTATCTAACAATACTTAACCATAAGGATTCTTAGACATATCCTATAAAAATGATGCAAAAAACCCTAATGTCCACAACTATTGAATATATTTATAGGCATGAAACAAGAATGTCGGGTGTTCCCAACCTTTCTACATTGATAGAAATTCAAAGGAACACTAATGGATAAAAATGAAGATTTAGAGGATTCCCTCTTCTGAGAACCACCCCCACCACACTTGCGATAATCATACCACTTTTTCTTCCTTCTCTATGTGCCACTGAAGCTGTCATTGGGTGAAATAAAAGGAAGAAAATTACCAAAATTTCCTACCATATCAATGTCTTCCATCATTTATCTATCTACAGTATCCATATAAGTAAATTTTTTTAGCATAAATACATGTGATATGATATAAATTCGCAAACCCTGTAATTACTAATGAGCCTTCAACTACTAATTATTTACTACCTCTGAAGAAAAATAAACCATCTCCATAAAATAATTGGTGTATGCTGACACCGAATTCTATACCTACTACAAAGAGAGGAACTACAGAGACTTAAACATCATCAGTAACTCCAGAAAAAATTGCTGAAAGAAGTGGGTCTTGAAAACCTTTTGATCCAAGATAACACATCTATCTGCATGTACCATGGAATCCAACCATCAATTATTGGGACCCTCAATCCTGAATGCTATGCACATCACCTTAATATTCTCTGGTGTATCCAGGATGTTTAATATGTGATCGATATTATCAAACCATCCATTAACATCTTGAGGTTCATTAGTTCCCATAAAGGATGGACACTTCTCATGTAACAACTCCTATGAATTATCAATTTATCCTATAATTTCTAGCTATACCTCAAAAACTACATTCAAGGATTACAATATGTTTTCATAGACAATAAAAAATGCCCACATGATATCCTCAATAAGATTATAATATGGAGGTGATTCACATGAGGAGAATCCTTTGTACCATCCTGAGGAACCCGTGGAAGATATCTCAGATGCATACCAATACACACTGAAATAGAAGAAATGACCTCACAATAAGATATTATCAGTTCAAACCAGAATACCAAAAGAAAAAATTAGATTAAGATCAGGAAATCAAAATAGGAGACACAAATACTGACATCCAATGGTAACTTTAGTCTCTTAATGTCATGAGATGGCTAGGAAGTCACTATAAACTACCCCTCAATTTTTGAAAAATCTATTTCTAGTCTACCAACATCGCAAAACTGAGAAAAAACTCCTTTGATAGAAAACTATTGTGAACCCGACTGGATTACCCCCTAAAATCGGTACCTGAACCGAACAATCACATACCCAAAGTGTGTTTTTGATCCCCATTAACTTGAAATTAGCACTCGAGCATAAAAAAACTAGAGGGAATTATTTTTACCAAATTTAAGGAGAAAACATGAAATATATGTATATAAATGATGGGAAGAAATCGTGGAAGAGTAAAAATAAGAAATATATGCCACTACAAAAGAAGTTACTATTACCAACAGAAAATTACCGACATATAATATATCTGTTGGTAAAAATGATTAATTCCAACATATATTAAATTGTGTTGATATTAAATATAGGTACCAATAATTATTTTTACCAATAGATATATATGTTTATATTAGCAGTTCAATAACAAAAAATATTTTTACCAACATTTAAATATGTTGTTTATCATAATAATACCAATAATTGATTTTCCGATAGATGAATATGTTATTATTAGTTATAGTTACCAACAAATCATTTACCATTAAAAAATCCATTACCAATAAATTATTCAATAATATCAAATATTTTACAAAAAATTGAATATATAGAGATATATATTACCCATTAGAAGAATATAATTTTGATAAAAAAATATATAATTAATTAAAATATCCACAATTTAGTAATATTTATTAATAATATACATATATAGATACATCATAGTTATAATTTTTTATATAAATTCATACCTATTTTCATTATACACACACACACACACACATACACACACACACATAAATATATATATTTGCAAAAAAATCCCCAAATCTGCCCTCAAATATTTTTATTAGTCAACAAATATTTTTTTTATCAAATATTTTTTTTTATCATTTTTTTATCCTCAAATCCACCCCCTCCCACCGCCCCCACCCTCCCACGTCATTCCCCGTGACCCAAACCCTACCTCTCTATTCCTCCCGGTGGCTGGAGTTCCTCGCGGACCTCCTTGCAGGACTTCACGGTTCCCGGCCAGTGTTCATTGTTGACATATTCGCAAGAACACCCCCTCCTTGTTTTCGACTAGTGTCACACTCAAACATCATCTCATGAATTCCCTCCCTATTCCCGACCGACATCCTCGCGCGAAATCCTCATGTCGGAATCACCCTTCAGTAGGATACCCAACATCCCCGCAGGCCGTATTTCCCATTCACTCCAGACGACGCTTTTTTGCTCTCAGGTTTGCTCTAGAGAAACCCTAACCAAATGGTGAAAGGTTTTAGCGAGTCTTTATCCTGATCTGTTATCCCCACACATTGTCCGATGGAGATTATTCCCTCAGTTCTGGTTTTTTTCATGTAGAATAGATCTTGATGATTTGTATTCTGGTGGAGATCAGGGGCAATCACATAGGTCGAGTGGTTCCGGTTGTTTGTGTGTCATGCTTATATAATTTCATGGAGTAGCACTCTATGTATGCATCTTCATGATTTAGTGATATGCATATGGGATTTCTTGAACCTTCCTTTTTCATGTGCGAGTTTCAGAACTAGTGTGTTTTTGTGCACGATTCTAGGTGCTAATCTCCTTATTCTCTGAAGCGTGAACAAGAGAATGCCACACAGTGGTAATTTTTCAACCCTTGTAAGTCTTTATCATTTATAATCACTTAAAGCTTTAGATTTTTGTGTTATTTTTCTTTATGTTCCTGGATGTTTTGTATCTTGTACCTATTTTTTTTTGAGCATAATAAAATGCTTTAGTCCTGTGGTTTTCTTGTTGTGCATCTAGGAGCAAAAGGTTTGAAGCATGTTAAATATTTATGCCCTATTTACTATTTTTAGCACTTCTATTTTGTTAACCTTGTATAATATTGAATGTATGCTTCTGTCTTAACATTCTGGATTAATTTTGAATATGGTTCCAATTTGTTTGTTGATGTTGAAGATGTTTGAGTTTATACTTTTCTATTTTTATCATTGCATACTGTTGCTGCACTAATTTGTATTTGCTGCCATATGTTTCTTCACATGTACTTGAACATGTTTATTCTGGAAATATTTATTTGTTCATGTAATTATGCCATTTCCTAATTAAATTAATTAATTTTGAATCTTGAATTGGATTCTCATATCTGGTGGTTTGGATGAATATATGTTGTACACATTATTATTTTTGGTTTATGAGAATTATTACAATTTGAATCTTTCAATTATTTATCTCATGTATTGGAAGTGTATTCCCATGTTTCTTGGTTCTGTTATTTGAACCATCATATGCATATATGTTTTTATATTTATAATAGTTCTTTTAAGCTTTAATTGATTTTTAATTTCCACTGTTGTCAATGTTTTGTTCACTACCACTTTTAATTTTGTTCTTTCACTGGTGTTGCAATCATTTGATATTCCTAATGTAATTGGAATTATCATGCGAACATGTTTCCTATTTATTGAAATGATAAAATGATTTTTTTCACTTAAAATATCATAAACGAAAGCACTATATTTCTATAATAATCCAATACTTAAACATAACCCAAAAGAAGGAAATCATCCAAACTATAGGGGTTAAACAAAAACAAAGTGAAATAGAATACAACACCTGGACATAAAAAACAATTCCCACAAAAAATGCATAATCTAGTAGAAAGACCCATAATTTCTCGGAACAAACATGGATAAACAAACAAGCTCTTATACAATACAAATAGAAGATCAAGACATATGGAAAAGAAACATAAACAAATTTACTATTATCGATGGAGGAAAAGAGTGTTCATTTTTAGGTAGCCCTGTGAGATCTACAGGCCTTGTGGGAATCATGTTTCTTCCCTATAAGCGCCCTATATTTATTCCTTTCTGATGTCAATAGATGCATATTCCTCTGCTAATGGATGGCTTGAAGATCCAGTTGAGTTGTGGATCGTTTCTGATCGCATTGTAGGATAGATCCATAGGTATTATCTCATAGTATTTGTAAGTAGAATCCTTATTAACCCAGTAAGAGTTGAGAGAACCTTTAGACCTCCCCCACCTTCCAACCAGCTCATTCCTTGGCCACAAATATCTTGGTGTGTTAAAATTTTAGTTGTTTGATACCCTGGTTCGTGGGTTTTCCATATACAATACTATTTTGGACGGACCTCTTACATGATGCATTCAATTATGGAGAAAAGGTTAGTTTTTTAATTTTAATCTTAGCTATGAGCTTTATCTTATTTGGTTTCTTATTTTATTGAACAACATGAACTGGATTTATCTAATTCACTATTTCAGTACCAATTTGCAGAAGTTCCATAATTTTCTCAAATCTTTGATATGTCAATAGGGATGATGTGAACCGCTCACTATGAAAATATTTTTTTATACTTCCATTAATTTATATTTTGGTTTCAATTCATGCAAAATTTTTCACTGATTTGTTGGTATTCTTTTTGGTTTGTATTGTAGATATTGGAGTTGAAGGGTGTGACATAGCTGCGACTTGAGGTTTCTCGGTGGCATTAAAGCTCACTCAGTTTGTTTCTCACTGGTACCAGAGATGACTCGCTTTTGGAATGCTCTTTGATTGTGTAGTAGAGATCATGGAGATGAATTTTGTGGTATAACAGCTACTTGAGGATTTTTTTTGGTGCTGGAGCTGGTACTTGGAGCATGGATGAGTCGTTGGTACTTGGGAGGGGGGTGGGTCCTGTTGGTGGGTCGCTAGTACTTGTGGGGGTTGGGGGATGGATCTGTTGTGGGGATTGATTTTCATTTCGGTAATGATTCAATTTGTCTTAAATTTCATTATTAATATAATTTTTTTTCTAAGTTTGAACATTTATGTAAATCGTCTTCTATTTAATAATTTAAATTTATAAATTATATATTATAAATTAATAAATATAATATGAAAATTTAGTAGGTATAAAAATTTATAATTTTTATTCAAATGTAATGTATAAATAGATATTATATGTTTGTAATATTATCACCAATACAAAAATTTGTCATAATAATATATTGCTAAACATTTTATCCAACATATATATTATTTGTTGGTATTATTATAATTGCAATAGAACTATTTTATCTATTGATAGAAACCTTAATGCCTCTCTGTGGTGGCTTTCCATTCCCTACATTGAAAGACATAACAAGGACTATTAATTTTCGAAGGGGTGTGCGAGGTGTAAGATAATGAGGAATAGTAGGATCTTACGTAGGTGTTCTATATCAATTCTATATACAACAATCTGAACATCCTCAACTTTAATGAAAACAAGGCATGATAAACTGCTAAATAATTTTTATATCAAAAGCATCGTAAAACATTTACCCTTCTTCCATAGTTCAAAAATAATCTAGGTAAAAAAGTATCAATGTATATCAAATATATCAAAATGGTAAAAACAAATAATGCATCACATATCATATCAAATGAAATAAAAATCAAGCATATGTAACATCAATCCAAGGATCAATATATTACATAATTTATAGGACACTCATACATAATCATAGAGAATCACACACATCAACTATATAGATATATGAATCAAATATAGAGAAAGAGGAACACCCTAGAAAGTGAACCTCCCAATAGGTATAACAAGTCCCTTGAATAATGGGCCTAGGGATCAGAGGAACTCCCCATGAGTGAACCCCTCGAAAACATCAATAGAAAAGGCCTATGACTACACCTTCCACCTAATTTCCTAAGGCTTCCCATGTGATATATTTTACAAACCATGTCATCAAAACAAGACTTTATTTTTTTCACAAATATATTTCTAAATGATGTGAAAATACCTTTTGTTTTACTAAAATAAGGGGGAAACCATCTTTTCTCAATACAATGTTTTCACACAAACAATTTAATCATTCTAAATTATTTATATTTTTTTATAAAAACTATAGAAATACAGTTCTTCCAACATAGGCTAGAGATATAACCACCTACCTCAAACTTAGGTTGTTCATTCCCAAAATAGGATCCACCAATATGGATGAACACAAGGATAAAAATTGAGGTCCTAGAATTAATCCTTACATCTCAGAATCAATTCAATAAGAAAATTTTTTGGTGGCGAAGATAACACAATACATACCTCATGAAACTCACATGATGAACCAAAACCAACAAAAAGGTTAGCCTCTATAGGAAGATCACACAATGAGTCTAGAAAGGATCAAGAATATTATCATCATTGAAAAATGAATAAAAAAATGCAATGTAATGTCACTACTGTGATATAAGGAAACAAAGAACAGGAATGGTTTCTTTCTTAGAGAGACTAAATAAAATATCCATGATGATCAACAACTAAAATAAATTACTATAAAGGAGTGAAGATACCAAAAATTTCTTGGGGAAACTCCAAGGTATTGAGAGATAAGGCTACAACTGAATGAAAAAGAAATTAGATAGACATCATAGTTAAAACCAAAATTTTTAAAACATTCACTATGTGAAACTATTTCCCAATGTGAATTACTTTATTCTTAATATATTTTGAGAAAAATGTCACCTCATATTAAAAATACTGACTTCAACCATTTCATAATGTAAACCTGATTCACAAAATTTAAACCTTTCATGAATTGAACCAATTCACGACATCTACCCTGCTAAGGTTTCATGTTTTATAAACCATTTATGATGTGAAAATATCATACTGGTAGTAAAAATTATATATTTTGAATGGAAACCTCTTAATCCCTTGATACATTTATACCTTAACTCTATTAATTATAATAAACATACATCTTCGAACTTTAATTTATTTTCCCCAGTAATGGATTTCCATCCTCAAAAGCCCCAAAATTCACCCAAATAAAGAATGAAATGGAAAGAGAGATGAGGAATACCTGAAAAAGGTAATAGGATGTTACCCTTACTCTTTGAAATTATTATATAGTTAAGGTCCCAATATCCTTGTAAATAATCCTTTATTCCTTAAGATATTTTATCTTCCTTTCATACTTAACTTTAAGTCTTTATCTATATACATAGTTAGGTGTTTGATAGTAAGCTCCCATTATTTATAATTCAACCTTTTCAATAGTACTCATCTTCTGGTTATGTTATTTTTTACTAATCCCTTCCAATTAAATGCTAAATAATATTTTTTATTTTTTATTATTTCTATAAAGAAAAAATTTGGTTTTTTTAGTTTTTTTTCTTTTACTCACCTTGGCTTCCATCGTTTTTAGTTTTCATTTCAATATTTCATTTTCCAATTCAAGGGGCGTAGTCGGTCCTTCTCATCCCTCACAGTCTATTAAAATTCAACAACATATTACTTGGTGGGTGTGTTTTTAATGAACCATTTTCATGTTTGGAATCATTTTCAACCTATTGTACATAACCTTGTTTTTAGTAGAGTTATGAAAATAATACTTAAATCAAGAAACTTACCCCAACAGATTCAAATTGTTGTTTCTATGAGATTCTTATTTACCGTCGCATCCAAATATACCAACCTCCATTTTTTAAAACTTTTATTTCCATTATTCTCATTTTTATTGAAAATTACACTAGTTTAAAAATACAAATACTACATAAAATCATATAAATTAAGAAAATTTATAGATAGAATAAAAAATAAATTTCAAACCATACCATTCTTGACACAACAGACCCCAGAAGCTTAGAATAATGGGTTTTAAATTATTTAACTCAATTAATCAACTATCAGTAGATTACACATGATCATTTTAGTCTTTATATATCTGAAAAAATATAAAAAAATGTGATGAAGCTCTAAATTACTTAAGAACCTATAGTAATAAAAAAACAGTAGCATATACAAATAAACAGAGGAGTGCCACTATTTCAACATGGTCCTTGGGTTCATCCTCCATAAAAACATCCAAAATTACTATATGTATTGAATTTTATGTGATAATTATTGAAAAATTTCAAAATATCCATATATATAGATAGTTGAGAATTTCTTAGTCTGAATGAACAACTGTCTTACATTTGGTCCATCCCTTCAGTTATCCTAAGTATCCTTCTAATATTATCTTAATAAAACTATGATTCCACACCACCAATTATGAACATATTTTATAATGAATAAAATATTTCATTTTCATAGAAAATATATCTATTTAATTATTTTCAATATTATATTGATACATTGTTTGATATAAATGAGTTAACCATATTCCAAAAGGGAGTATCTCACATTAAATTTGTATGAACCACTTTCAATTTTGGTTTAATTTGTTATATAAGTTGATATAATATTTCAATATTTGATCTAAAATTTACACTTGAAAATTTAATATGGAAAATGTTAGTTGGAATGTGTTTAACTTCCTATAATAAGAGAATTGAACGTTCCAGTGGAAATTCCTAGGGAACTATATGGAATTTCTAGTTTGTAAACACCAGTACAATTCCTACACTCAATCCAAATAAAAATTCAGTGAAATTTTCATAACAAGTGTTGGTGAAGATCCCACAAATTAATGTCACAATCTCAATCATAAACAAATTTGTATTTCAATATCAACATCCTAGAATTAGATAAATGAAAGTTCCAATCAAATTTTTAAGGGAACTATTGGTAGGGATTCCACAAAAAAACAGTCTATAAAAAGTGTTTATAAATAATGAACCATAGTCTCATGTAAATAATAAATAGCCAGATGAAATTGTCTAGAACAATAATGTGATTTTTTTAGAGATATCACATGAAAAAATTTTATTTTAAAAAATTGGTATTAGAGAAAAAAAATTATTAACATGTAATATTATTAAAGAACAAGTAGCAACTTGTATTTATAGGTTATAAAAAATTAAGGGTATAATGGGATGCTTGTTTGGTTGTAAGAAAAATATTAATATTTTTATTTTTGGTGGTTTCAATCCAAAGGAGACTAAAAAATATACATAATTGAAGTAAATAAAGATTTTTTAAATAGATTTATAAAACATGAATTTTATATCAAACGAAAATTGGTTATTCAACTTAATTATGATGGAAACAAGGTGTATCCAGAAAATCAGTATCAAGAAAATATATTAACTATAAGAATAATAGTGTATAATAAAAATAATGAATACATAAAATAAAAATATTGTTTAAAAATCAATATTTTAGTATTATAATGATGAAAATAAATATAAAGTTATATGGGATTTGTGTCCATCTAATAACTGTTAGAAATTTAGTCATTTAAAATGACAATTATGTGATCATTAGCTGTATCTATTCATTAAATTTTGAATAAATATCTATTACTATGAAAACATGATTTTATAATCCATTATGTTTTTATTTATCAAATTTAAAGATTAATTTTCATTAAATTAATAATTTATTAATTATAAAAGCAATGTATCACATGTAATAGTAATTTAATTATTAGAATCTAACAATGATATAGTAATGAAATTGATGTAAAATTATTATAAATATAACATGTAACCATGTAAAATGAACAATTTTCTTTGAAAATATGTTATCATATATATGTTTAAATTTTTGCATTATTCGTGTTCATGATATGGAACAATACAAATGTTATTTAAATAGTTATGTAATATGTTTTAAAAAAACATTATTTATAAAATATTTATTGTTTCATTTTTATAGTTAAACAATTTATAGTTTTAGGTTCATTTTAATGAAATTAATATCAAATTTGGAATCATCATATATAAATTATATAATGGTTATTTTTTGATATTTTTTGGAAATAATAAATTTTGGGGTCAGATATTAAAATATGAACATCTATAAATCATACTATATGTGATTATTATGTTATAAATATGTGTAATAACTTTATATTATTATTTTAATTACATCATATTTGTATTGGATGTTGAATAAATCATTTTAAAAAATTATACTCAATCTCCCAACCATAAGGAAATTTTTAAAAGAAAAAATAATATTTTATTCCATGAAAAAACTATTTTTTATTGAATATTGTGCATTATTTATTATTTAAAAGTAATTTTAATTTTAATAGATTTAAAATATAATAAAACACATCTTTAAATGAAATATCATGGTTGGAAGTTGGGATATTTGTTTGGAAAACCACTTTTGATTTTTTTAAAAAAATGTTTTATTACCAAGAATGAAATTTTTCAACCAAAGATTATTACCTAGAACATGAGAACTAAAATATTTAGTGGATATTCCATGGGAACTGCATGGATATTCAAGTGGGGAAATAATCGGAGAATTATGCCTCTCAATCCTAAATGAATTTCAATACAATGCACATGATATGTTTTGGTGGGACTTCTGTAGATTAGTATCCAGGTATTTATCAAAAAAAGAGTTAAATTTACACTAAACTTCCTAGAAGATGAGAATTTAATGTTCTAATGGATGTTCTAGGATAATTATGAGGATTTCCTAGTAGGGAGACTGAGCAATTACCCTATCAAATTTCAGTGCATTATGAATAACATGAGTTGGTAGGGATTCCAAAAATTAAAATCAAGGTTTCAATCACTAATTGACATTCCATTCTAGTAGAACACCCTATAATAAGATATTTTAATGTTATAGTGTAAAATACAAGGTAAATAAATGAAAGATCTAATAGGAAAACAACTGAGAAATTCCCCCTCTCAATCCAATAGGGATTTCAGTACAATATGCATAAGATGCATTGGTGGGGTTTCAAAAATTTACAATCCTAGTAACTATATTAGTTGAGGTTTATTTTTATTAGAAATTATTAGAATAGGATAAATGGAATTTATAAGTGAAGTTATAGTGGATTAAAAAACTGAGAAATTACCCCTCTCAAACCCATATAAATTTTAGTATAATGTACATTAAATGTGTTTGTGGGGCTTCCAAAGATTATATTCATGGAGTTAAAAACTACTTGAGGTGTATTTTCAATAAAAATTCCTATAACAGGAGAACTAGAAATTCTTATTGATGTTCAAGGGGAACTACATGGAAGTTACAGTGGGAAAACAAATGATCAACTACCCCACTAAAGCCAATATCAATTTCAGTGTAATGTTCATAACATGTGTTGGTGGGGAATCAAAAAATTAAATTCATAGTATTTTTCACTAATTAGGTTGATTTCCATTTTAAATTCATATAATTAGAGAGATAAAATTTCTAGTGTATTTTCTAATGAAATTTTATATAATTTCTAGTGGGTAATCACCAAACAATTCCCTCTATCAAGATTGAAAAAATTTGAATGTAATGCGCATAACATTTGTTGGTGGGTCTTCAAGAAAATACAATTGTAGTCTCTATTACTAATTGAGATATATTTCCACTCCTAGAATAGAAGAAATCAATGTTCCAATTGAAGTTATAAGGTAACTACATAAATATTATAGTGGGGAAACAATTGTGTAACCCCCCATCAAGCTAGTAGAAAATTCAATATACTGTGCATAACATGTGTTGGTGGGGATTCAAAAAATTATAGCCCTAGTATTAGTAAATAATTGTGGTTTATTTAAATTATTAATTCTATGAATAATCCAACTTAATTTTCTATAGGGTGGGAAATTTCATGTTTTTTTCTATATGGAAATGATAATTAATCCCCCCACACAAGCCAACAAAAAATTCAGTGTAACGCACATAACATGTGTTGGTGGGGATACTATAAATTATTGTCTTGGTATTAGTAACTAATCAATATGGATTTACAATGGAGCATCCTAGAATATAATATATTAAAGTTATGGTCAAATTTGTGGGGAAAATTTATAGATTTACCAGTAGGGAAACGACAAAGTAATTACATCTCTCAAGCCAGTACAAATTTTTGAGAATTTTGAATAACATGTGTTGTTGGGACTTCTAAAAATTATATTCCTAGTCTATTCCACTACACGTGGTTTATTTATATTGTAAATTCCTAGAATAAGAGAACTAAAAGTTCTATTGGATGTTCTAGGGGAACTAACTAGAAGTTATAGTGGTGAAGTAATGGAGTAATTCCCCCTCTCAAGCCACTATAAATTTTAGTTAAATTCATAACTTGTTTTAGTGGGGATTCCATAAATTATATTCCTATTATCAGTAAGTACTTAAGGTTTCCTTCCACTATAAATTCCTAGAATATGTTAACATAAAGTTCCAGTGGAAGTTATAGAAGAATTTCATGGAAGTTCATTATAATTTAAAATAATTGTTTCTACGAATATACTCCAGGAATGTTTGGTGGTAGTCTACAGTGGTACTAGAACATCCAATGATAATGACATCATAAATTTTATCTATAATTTCAAAAAAACATTCACTATAAATATACAAGGTACTTTATTCTTCCATCAGATCTACTTTTATATAATGAAATGGGGTTTAATGGGAGAAATGAATTAGTGAATTAATGGAATGTTGACTAGTAACATATGATAAATATAAAATATTTATTTTTAAATACTATCAATGAATGATGTCATCCAAGAAGACCACAAATAAAAAAATCATCATACTACACGAGGGGAGAGGAATCCCACTTTACATAGGGGGGTTTAGGGGAAAAAATAGATCCCAATGTTTTATCGAGTAGTACCAGATGAATAAACACTAGAATTTTGAAAATAATTTCCAATAAGAATCATGAGATTCGTCTTAGTGTGATAGGGAATAAAGGGAAAATCATCCCAATATTCAAAAAATCGATGAACCTCATACTTCGACCGAACAGTTAAAAATTAACAAAGTCACGTGTTATCATCTAAAGTGTGTACTAGAATATCTAGTAAAATTAAAAAATAGAGATGATTTTTATCCACTATTTCCATACTTCATGAGTTATGACTTTTCGCTTCAACCAACATTCCACTTTATTTTCAATCAATATTTCAGAATGCATCCCATTTTTTATTGTCTCTTCATTTTTTAACATCAAAATTTATATACTTTATATTTCTAAAACCAACTTCAACTCGGTATAATAGTTGTTTCATTTTTTGTTTCATGGAATACCAAAGAAAGACTTGATTTCCCACTAGCAACATGATGCAGGACAAACTAAATCTTTAAGGATAGTGATTTAGTATGACTTGAAAACCAACCATATTACTATTTATTTTCTAAAAAATATTAGGGATTTAAACTAGTAAAGATGGTTTTTGAGTATTAAATATCAAAAACCAATATGTTGTCTATCCAGATCAATTTTATGGCCACAAGTTTTTTTCAATAAATACTAGAATATCATCTTACAAAATATTATTTAGATATATGAGATACTTGATTTGAATCTTCCTCCCAACCCTCTAAAACCAATGAACACACCTAAAAATCCATCAAATCTAAATGAATTAAACCACATTCAAACACTAAATAAGCAGTGAGATGAATATGATCTTTTTTATTTAGGATATATTCTCAACATGAATTTAAATAGGCTTTATGACCTCTCATAATAAAAGAAGTGAATGTGTAAAATAAAAAATGAATTAGAATTCAAGTACAATTAAAATGAAGAAATTATGAATATATTTATTGTTTAAAAGTATCTAAATTTATATATTTTTAATAATGAGCTCATACTTTAACAAGATCTAAACTTACATGTTATCATGAAAAGGCTGAGTTCTCAATATATGGGATTACTAGAATTATTCCAAGTAGGTTAAATTATTTCCAAGTTTCTACCTATGTGGAAAAAATTTGGTAAGTCTATTCTCAAGAAGAGATATGATATTTATTTGGAACAAATTCAAAAATTTATTTTAATAGAATAAAAAATGATGGTGAGAAATGATTTCATGAAATCTAGTTTTAATTCCAAAGTAAAGTTCATTGAGAGGAACACACCATGTAACAATACCCTACACTTGAAAAAATTCATCAATTCAAGAATAAGGCTAACACATGTAAGAATAAGGGTGATTATTTTGTTTATGGTAAAAAGGGTATTATACAAGGGAATTCCTCACACAAAGGAAAAAACTTCAAAAAATCCTGTGGATGGGAAGATCAAGTCATGATGATATCTAATGTTACTATAACTTCAAGGGTGACTGGGTAGTGGATTTATTTTGGATCCATGATACAAGCGTGTAGGGATAATTTGTTTAAAAAAAATATTGATTATAATTTCATAAAATAAGTTTTACTTGTGAATAGCACATACATCACTATAGTCAGTCAAGGGAGTGTGAAACTAGATTTTACTTCTAGAAAGAAGATAACTCTTTTGAATATGTTGTTTGTACCCAAAATTAAAATAAATTTACTCTCTATTAAACTATTTTGTAAAAATGATTTTTGGGTTTCATTGGAGTTTTAAAATTATATATTGTTAAAGGTTGACATATTTTTTTGGAAACATATCCCCCTTTTATCAATGCTCAAAATCATTATTATCATCACTAAAAAAGAGATACCTTTTGGAATTCATTTAGAATATAGTATCAGTGATGAAAAAGATCTAATAAAATAATAATTAATCAATGGAAAAAGAAGCATAGATAAAGGGTACATTTATCATTATGAATTATAGCACTGAGAAAAGCTACTTTTATTAGTTCTATTTCTAGTATTTATAAAGATGTTCTTTGTCAACACTATAACCTATACTAGAAGAAGGTATCTTTTATCAGCATTACAATTATAATTAATAAAATATTTCAATCACATTAATGTGCTAAAAATATAAAATAACACTAAGAAACCATTTAACATGTTTCAGACTGGGTGTCCTCATATTTTTGTAATCCATGGGACCCCCATTCAATAGAGCTCGATCATGCGACCAGTTACCAAGCTGACCACCCCAACTCGAACCAAAACAGAGTGTATGTGTAATGAAAAATAATTTTTATGTTAGGAATAATAAAAATAAATGAAATAGACATAAATATAATATAATAATAATTAATAAAAATTAAATAAAAAAGGACTACATGAATGATAAATGAATTATGTATCATTGATATAACATATTAAGATAGTCTGAGCATGTTTGCTACATTTTGAGTATGTGACACATGTTTTGAAAAAATATTTAACTTTTAAATAAAAACATGAACTTTTAATCATAATGACCATACCATGTGTTAGATCGATAGGAAGTTAATTCCTACATATAATATTTTGAACTAAAATGTCATTTTTAAATGAAAACTTTTACTTTTGGTCAAATCGGAAACACTTTGTGTCATATTATAGTGCAATTGATTCCTAAATGTCCAAAATGAATCTTAAATAATTTTACTAAAGTATTAGGATAATTAGATTATGTTTTAATTCTTTTGACTATATGACACATGTTTTAACCTAAATTTTAATTTTAAATGAAAATATGCACTTTCAGCCATATTGGACATACCACATGTTGAATCTAAATGAAGTTAATTGGTACATGTCAAAAATGAATTATCAATATTTTTCCAAAATTATTTATAAAATTATAGTGTGTTTTATAATTTTTAAGTATATGACACATGTTTTGAACTAAATTTTCAATTTTAAACGAAAGCATGAACTTTGAGTCATACCAGCCACACTGTTTATTATATTAACATGAAATTGATTCCTACACATAAAAAATGAATCATGTATTATATTCCTTATATATAAAGAAAATAAGAGTGAATTTTATCATGTTTGACTATGTGGCATGTGTCTTTAACTGAAAAGATAATTTTATACTGAAAACACACACTTTGAGTCATATTGACCACACTATATGTCGAATTTACATGCGATTGATTACTAAACATAAAAACTGAATCAAAAACCATTTTCATAATGTCTCAAGATAATACAAGTGTATTTACATGGTTTTGAGTATGTTAAACATGTTTTAAACTAAAACAGCACTTTTATACTAAAAACATTCAATTTGTGTCATACCACCCATACCATGTATCATATTTATTTATGATTTATTCCTACACATAAAAGATTAATAAATGTTAATTTTACAAAAGTATAAAGGTAATATAATAATTTTTTCTTAGTTTTGATTATGTGATGCTCATTTAAAACTAAACTATCACTCTTAAATGAAAACACATACTTTTTTCATATTAGCTACAACATGTGTCATATTTATGTGAGGTTAATTCATACACATATAAAATGAATTTTTTTTATTTTTATTCTAATATCAAGAAAATAAAATATAATTTTCTTGGTTCTATGTATGTGGAAAACATTTTTAACTAAAATTTCATTTTAAATGAAAACTCACACTTTTAGTCATACTGGTCACACTATGTATTGGATTCTCCTGAAGTTAATTATTACACCCCAAAAATTAATCATGAATTTGTTTCCTAAATTTTCAATAAAATTTGAGTTAATTGTTTTTTAGTTTTTCCAAAGTGTTAGGCATTGTGATCTAAAATGTTAGTTTTATACTAAAAATGCACACTTTGAATCACACCAGCCACACCATGTTCTAATTAAGGTGAGGTTGATTCCTATAAATAAAAAAATAATCATATATCATTGAAATAATTTATAAATACAAAAATAGTACGTTCTATAGGTTTTGATTATGTGACATGTTTTTTGATCCAAAATGTCACTTTAAATTGAAAACACATAATTTTAGTCGCACCACCCACGCCATGTATCAGATTGATTCATGGTTAATTAATACACATCAAAAATTAATTATGTATAATATTTATAAAGTATCAAGAAAATAATAGTATGTTTTAATTGTTTTTAATATATGACATGTGTTTTGAACTGAAATAACAATTTTAAATGAAAACACACTTCATATGATACCGTCCACTCCGTATATCAAATCAACAAGAAACTACATGTAAAAAATTAATTATAGATCATTATTATAAACTATTATTAAAATTTCAGTGAATTTTCTTAGTTTTGAGTATATAGAATATGTTTTGAAATAAAATTATAAGTTTAAATGAAAACACACACTTTCAGTCATATCGACCATACTGTGTGTCAAATTGACATGCATCAAATTATTACATGTAATAAATGAATTATTGATCTTTTTCTATAAATACATAGAAAATAAAACTATGTTTTATTAGTTTTCATTATGACATGTAGTCTTTGAACTAAAATTTCATTTTAAAATAAAAAACCTTACTTTTGGTCAAACAAGCCACAACATGTGTTGGGTTAGAGTTTAGTTTATTCATATTCGTCATAAATTATTTATAGATCATTCATATAAATTATTAATACAATTTCATCATGATTTATCAGTTTTAATTATGTGGTTCATGTTTTGAACTAAAATGTCACTTATAATTGAAATCATTATCTTTACATAATACCATCCACACCATGTATCAAATTAATGGGCAGTTAATTCCTACACAAGAAAAATGAATTATAAATATTTTTTCATTATATATAAAGATAATCAGAGTGAATTTTCTTGATTTTTGGCTATGTGACATGTGTTGTTAGATAAAATGTTTCTTTTATATTGAAAATATGCACTTTGAGTTATTCTAGACACACAACATATTGGAATGATATACTATTTATTCCTACATATAAAAAATGAGTAATAATTTTTTTCTCTAAAGTATCATGAAAATCAGAGCATGTTCTATCAGTTTTGACTATGTGACATGAGTTTTGAACTAAGATATCAATTTTAAATGAAAAAAAATTCATTTTTTGACGAATCATATACACCATGTATCAGATTGAAATGTGGTTAATTTCTATAGAAAAAATGAATCATGGATTGTTTTTTCTGAAATATCAACACAATCCAAGAACATTTAATCGATTTTGAGTATACAACATATATTGGGAACTAAGATGATACTTTTAGGGGAATGTATATCCTTAAAAATATTTAAAAAATCAATAATGTATTAGGAAGGAATATGTATAAGTACCTAAATGGAGAAGAAATAAATGTATACAAGTGATAGTTTCATGACCAAATCAAAAATATTAAATTTAATAACTTGTTTTTTATCGGTAAAACACAATGTTTTATAAACTAAATGTTATTAAAAAGGTATTGGACTAAAAGGGAATGAATTGTATCCTATATAAACATAAAAAAATCAAATAAAGAAAAAAACCATAGATAGGGCTTTAAAAAGTATATGAGTTCATCCTCATTGTTGAATCATTCATCAATAAAATATTTTATGCATGAATTTTGTGCTAAAAAAGGAAAAAAATGTATCTATATAGTGTTTAGGGTTCTTAATAAAGGATAAAATCATATATCCTTAAAAATTAAAGTTCTTAAGTTAATAATAAGTGATATTTTGAAGTGTAAATAATTTCATTAAGAATGACCCTGGAATATATATAGAGGCCTTGTATTCTCTTAATATTCAAAAAATAACCCATGAAGTGTGATTTTGAAGGGGAAATAATTTTAGCCTTAAATATTCTGTTACGAATAATGTGGAATATGTTACTACATTTCAAAAATCAATCAATGGTCATATTACTAAATAATATGTAGATAAGACAACTATTTATGGTCTTTTCAAAATAAAAAAAAATTACAAATGTGATAAGAAATAAGCTCTTCATAATGTCTACAAACATTCTGACACCATGTAATATGCCAACTCATTTCTCAAAGAATCCACTTCCTATTTTGAATGTGCATACATTCAATAGTTTAGGCAGTAATGGAAAAATATAAATAAAAAATCAATAAATATTTTACATTAAATTGTAATTATCATATAAAATACCTCTTTGAGGAATCTAGTTTGTTGATGGAATATGACACCTTTCATAAATTTCCAATCATAATAACCATAATTATCATCATTAATCTTATTTTGATATATGTTTTGACATTGAAATAGTATTATTTATATTCTAATACTTATAAATTTTTCTAAATCCTTTGGATTCATATGTTCAGAGGCTGTCATTATACCATGATAGTGATTATATTTAAACAGTGACATATAATAACAAAAATATCATTAAAACATAATATAAAACATATAATTTGAAATTTATTTAAATTTTTTGAATGTATCATATTAAAAATTTATAAAGGAAATAATGTGTGGTTAATTCATTGGATATCCATGCTTTGAATTCAAGAAAATAAATCATTAGATTATCAAAATTGATTTCAATGAGCATAAAATGATACCTAAGAAACAAAAAAGGAATATGTAATTAAAAAATGAAAATATATTTTATATCATTAGATTGTAGTTTTTTACCCTTTCATTAGAAGTATTAAGAATATTTAATTTTTTTACTAAAGTTTTCAAAAGGTTCAGCTACTTTTCCAATTTTTAATGAAATTCAATTCTCTTCCAATTCATTTTTTTTGTAGAAGTGACATGAGGAATAATGATTATATTTTTTCACACAGTTTTCCATTTATATAGTAGTGATATATATGGATATATAAAATATGAATATTATATAACTATAAATAAAATTATATATCAACTATTGGAATAACAAATTATGAAAACATATCTCATCTATACATTCACTACTAAGGATCCTAACCATTCATGCTAGGAAATTTCATTTACCTTCTCAATACTAATCATGTATAAAATTTACTCTACTAAAATTTATTCTTCAAATTAAATACATGTCATATAATTATATTTTAATTCCATATCTACATGAACTTTTAATGTTAGAGAATGTAACGGTTGAATTGGTGGGATAAAATTACTCTTGTAAGATCTTTTAGTTTTATTAGTCGATCTTATATATTATTTTGAATTACCCTTTTATTTCAACTTGTTTTTATTTGTATGTATTAATATCCCATAATTTATAAATTTTAAATTAATTGTTAAAGTTTTTTCATAAAAATTAAACTGTAAAAGACATAAATCATTGTCTTCATGTATCATTATATGATTAAACAACCATGATATAAAAGTTATAATATAAAGCTAGACTATATGAACATATAGATCATAAAGGGGAACACTTAGATCAATCGTTGGATTTTGATCTATAAGAATACCTTATCTTATGGGATATTTTAAAGTTTTTTATTATGTATAATATATATTTGTATATTATACATTTCACCCCTTGAAACAAGGAAATGGGTGGGTGATGATAGATATAAATCACAATCAATTTCACCATGTAGAATTTTAGTATAATAAAGGTATCAATAGTTTCTTAATTCAAAATTATAATAAAATATTATGATAAAATAAATTACCTTAGGTAAAAAATGAATTTCAGTGGAATAGAAATCCTCAAATTTTGGGGTTGTGGATCTTCAGGTAGATGTTGTTGGTGTGTTGTTTTTCTTAATGATCCTTTCATATAAAATCATTTATCAAACCATACTTTCAAGTAAATATTTTATTTATATCATATATTTATGTGTATATTTCATTAATTATCTCATCTCAACCCCTTTTTATCTTATATTTATCAAAATATAATTGAGATGACACTAAAGAAACTACACCTCTGATGCATCCATATTGTTCTGGATACATCAAAGCCACCAAAAGGAGCTGTTAATTAGGCACAAATGTTAGAAATTATTATGTCTAAAAAAGATAAACAATATAGTTAAATGAATAGTAATTGTTATATAATACTAATTTAAATCCTAATAAATTTATTCTATGTCATAATTACACATGATTCCTATAATTTTTGTAGGTTTTCATTTACTATTTTTCCCTTTTTATTTACATGGTCCACCTTAAAAAAACATATTGTTGGATTTAAGTGGATTTAGGTTCTAATTCATCAACCCAAATATAAAAAAATAAACATAATTATGTTTTTGTTTCATATCACATAAAAGTATTATTTTATAATTAAAATACATAATTTTTTTTCCAATTGAAGCATACTATATCTTTACATTATGATAGGGGTACATATATTTCGATTCATGTTACCTATTTTCAGTACTCATTTTTCGTTTCATAAATTAATAGTTCTAAATCAAAGTGATTAATATATATAATTTAAAATAAAATATTACCTATTATAATGTACAAAAACTATTCCTCATAATTGAATCCAATTATATAACTCAATTATTATTAGTTTATTATGTGTGCATATATAGCTGGTGGGTGGGGGTTTACTTTTCCCTCAATATACTTGAGATGATGCTTAATAAGATTTTTTTGAAGCTATTTATGATCCTTTTTTGTAACCACTAACAATAATTTCATTGTAAATTCATCTAATATAAATATTATCACAAAGGGATATTAAAGAGTAAATCATTGTTTCACTGTTTTATTTTTCGATAAGATATAGAATCTATATAATAATATTACCCTAATATGTAATCTTCTAGGCCTATCTAGGATAATAATTTATATTTTATATCTATTAAAGTATGAAATATGGATTTAAGAGGAGTTCCAAAGGTTGATATAAAGGAGTTCTAACTTACTGAAGGTTCACCACACCATGGTGATGGGTATAGTGGAGGTCATGGTATAATATACACTAGATTTATAGCCATGGTTCTTGAACATTTTGGAAGATGAGGTGAATGGATAATGAAACATCTATTTTTATTGGTGTGGTGTGTTGAGCGTTTACATGTAGCAGTTACTATTCGGTTCTGTAGTAGCCGGAACAATTCACCCAATTTGGGAATTCAGGCCACCGGTTTGGGCCTACGGGTCTCAAGGGCCTTCAGGTCATCAAAGGCCATTGGGACATAGGGCCTTCGGGCCACATAGACCATGGAGTAGCCCAGTTCACATAGAACATGCCTTAGAAGTGAATCAGAGAAATAAGAGTAGCATGCACTAGAAGTAGAGTTAGCCAGATTGGAATAATGAAAGGGTGTGGAAACCTCCATCGGGACCAGGCACCATGCAAATTTGTATGGGGGAAATGCTAGCCGATTAGTAATTCAAGGTGGAGAGCTAGGTTATCAATGATGTAGAAGCTGGGGAGGGGAAGTCCAAGTGGGTTGGACCTACGGGTCATGTATTGGGCATGGTATGCCTCTAGGCCTTCAGGTCATGTATTTCGGGTAAGTCGGGCCTTGTGCCTTGGGCCTACGGGTCATGTACGGGTTCCCCTTCGACCCTTAAAAGTGGGATTATCCATAATAAAATAAAAAAGAAGGCCTTCAGGCCATTCGGGAAAATATGAAATTATGTACTTATTCTTTGTTGTTTGATTTTTATTTATGGGTAATCTTGGTTTATTGGAAATAGAATAAAACATATGAAACACACTTTAAGGAATAATGAAATTAAATAAATATGATAGACCAGAAAAATGGAAATTTGAAGGAAAAAGGGTTTGCATGTGATTTTTTTAAAAATTATTTTCTATTTTTTGATTATAATTGTTTGATTATTATTGATGTGGAATTATTTTTTTTGAAATTTTTGTGGATCCCTATCATCTTAATAAATGGATAATCTTTAAAATATGTTAACAAAAAAAGAAATTTTGGAAAAAAGGACATGAGAGTTGTATTATTGTAAATTATTAACATTGATGTTGTAACTACTATTGATTTTCCTTGGCATGGAAGTTGTTTTTGTGAGTATGTTTAAATTTTTTTCCTTAAACATGGAAGAAAATTTATGAAATGGTAATGGTAATGGAGAATATAAATGGTAGTTGAAAATTTTAATTGAATATTGAAAAAATGATAAGTTAAATACATATTGGAAGAATTGATGATAGGGAAGTGGCTGTTAATGTGATATATTTGTGTGAATTATCTTAAATGTTGAAAAATTGGATTATTGGGATACAAAGGTAATGGAAATTTGGCAGAAATGCGACATTTATGGGTTAAAAAAGTTATCTAAAAAATTGGTAGCTTGTTATTGATAAAATGGTTGATGGGTTGTGAAAACTAAAATGAAATTAATGTAGGGGATGGTTGTTTATATTATAACGATAGAATGACATGTTGGGGGTAATGGCCAGATGTAATAAATTTTAATGAGTGGTTGTACTTGAATTTTTATAAATTAATTGCATAATGAATTCAATATGGATGATAAATGGTAGTGATATATTTGGAAATGTTGTGGAAAGTGTCATTATTGATTTTGTGGATTACTTTTTCTCCACACTGGTGGTGTTGGTGATTTATTATGGGAAGTGGTGTTTGATCTAAAGTTACTAAGTTTTTATTTTTATATGATGGAAATGATGTTGGGAAAGGGGGAATAATGTATTTTAACTATATACATTGGTTAGTATATGGTGGTGGATAAAGGAATACGGTGGGGGTCAGGCATTATAGTGGGAGGGAACGAGGTTGATTCCCTATAAGAACATGATACCCTATTGTAATATAGATATGCTATGTAGTTTATGTACATTTTTGGTGATGCATCGTTAGTAAAAATTTATATATGGTGATAATGTAAAGCTGGTGGCAATGTATAGTTGGTGGTGATTTGTTGTTTGTGGTGATATATATTTGGTGGCAGTTTTTAACTATAGTTGTACATAGGTGTGAGATATATATAGAAGGAGGAGGGGATATGATTTATGTAATTTATGTTTACATTACCTAACCAACTTATGGTTGGGATATTATAATCATGATGGTATAGTTGCAGGGACATGGTGATGTGGTTGTGGATTTGTGGTGGTGTTGCATGTGGTGGTGGATTTGACTATTTCTTAGAAATAGTGGCATGCTGACATTTGTTGTGGTGTATATATATGTGGTTCATTGATGGTTATGGAACATGATTATGGTTATGGTGTTGGTGTTTTTATTTGTTTTTTTCATTCTTTCATCCTTGAATCGTTATGAGGGGAGCACCTACATACTTTTAACTGGTTTGCGTTGGAGTAAATAATGAACTAATAGGTATTAGTCAAGATGAATTTTCTAGATCATTTTATTTTATTAATGTTTAAAATGGTTGGTATTTTTATGATGTTTCTCAATTATTAGCTGGGAAGATGGTTTGAGTTCTCAGTTATCGAATAGTTGAGTATGTTGTTGGGGGGCAGTGGAAATGGTGGAGATAACATGGGATGTGTATATCGATGATTACTCTTCCTTGTATTTATTTATACTTATATCCATCACTATACTTTTATTGGATGATATCAAACTTTCTTACCCTTGCATATTCATTTCAAACAAATTTCAATTCTTTAAAGGGATGATCCCACTGAGTACTCCCAAGTGCTCATCCCACTATAGTTTTTATGTGTTTGCAGGATAGTTCAAGGGAGACAAGAGCTATTATTTAGGTATCTTGGATTATAACAAAATATGGTTTGGAGTTTCATGAGTCTATATTTCATGTACTTTAGAATGTTTATATAAATTATATGCGACATTTGGATTGTGGTAAATTATTCATAGTTTAATGGGAATATCTTGAAGTATATTGGTGGTTGTTATTATATTGTTCCTAGGATTTTATAAGGGTAAGGAATCCAAAATTCATGTTTTATACCACTGTTGATAGTGGTAAACCTAGTTCCTAGTAGAGGTGGGCTTCTGGGGTAACTCTCACCTTATCTTCAAGCCTAGTAGGGGACCCAGTGGGGGTGGTTTGTCACATTGAAGTATTAAAGTGGTGTTAAAGACAAATTGAGAGAGTTTTTGTATACATTAGAGTTAGGTACATGTGATGATTTCATGGGATCGGTAGGGAAAAATTGAAACTTGATACTAACATTAGATGTAAACCAAAGAGACTAGTATGGGCATAGATTTTCCCCCCTTTGATCCCATTCAAGGACTTTAAAAGCCCACTAAAATGATTAGGTGAAAGTGTAACTATTGCAGGTTGGAAATCATAGGAAGGTACATGCATCATTGTCATTACCTGTATTAGAGTTTTTCCTTTGAGGTCATTTAATTTTTTTAGGATTATATTTTTGTGTTATTGTTATTGATGATTTTTCATTCACTACTATATTGATTATTTATCCTTAAAATAATGGGTAATATAATCAAATAGAATATATTGGTTGACTAAAACTTTTTTGAAAACTGGATGTGTTGAACTGTTGATTGATACAACCATATTTCTCTAAAATTTATTTAAATTTAATTATTGTAGTGTGTGACATGATCATATAATTCCATGATTATTATAATTGTTAGTAAATCAATCTTAAAGTGTTCTTTTATAATGTGAATTTTTATTTTTTAAATCTCTTTTTATAACCCCCTTAATTCCACATTATTAGGATGAAGTAAATTGTTTTGGGAACATTACTATATAGTTCCTTTATTTGTGTACAATTTTTTATACCATGTGTTTCCTTATTCCCATGATATATTTCGAACATGTATTATAAATTTATTTCAAGGATGGATTTTTATCATTTGTGTCTATAATTTTGGGATTATGACAAGAATGTTTACTAATAACCTTTTATAATTGAAATTTTTTACATAAATAAAACTATCCATTCTTTTTCATAAATCACTTATTCTTTGTAATAATAAATTATTTATGTGCTTTTTGTCAAATCATGATTCTCATTATATATGTTGATTCTGAAATATAGTTTGGAATGTGTAAGTATAAGATGTTAATTGTTCATTATAGAAAGCATGTCTATAGTTGAGTATGGTCTGAATGGATTAATACAGAAGCATTAAATTATTTATTGTATTATTTATAAGATCCTCTAAATTAAGAAATTAAATATTAAATCCTGAAGAGTGTTGTATGTTGAACATGGTGTACTGATGTTAGTAAGGGCACATTACCTTTATTAAATGTGAAAGAATATATTTTGGTAGTATAATGTTTAAAAATGTTTATTTTGAAAATGTCAAGCATGATACATACTAATAAAACTTTTTTAGTTTTAATATGATGACCTAGATTCATGTTTAAGTAATTTTATTTATTTATGAGGGGTGGTAATTTAAAAAAGTTGGATGTTGTTTATAATAATCTTATTGATGATTGTTTCCTCAATAATTTTCTATGTTTTTATAGGTAATATTTTTTAGTGATGTTTATTTATATTTTTATTATGTTCCTTTGTTGTTAAGAATGTACTATAATAACCCTTCATAAAAGGACTATTATTTAAGTATAGTAATGAAATGGATGTGTGAAATATGAAATTAGGTGTTGATGTTATTGAAATTATTTTTATAATGTTGTTATTTATTGTGGTCCTATTGGTGGATATTTGTGGCTAGTTACATTGGGGGTAATGGTTGTGTTGATATTTATGGCTAGTTACATGGGGGGTAATGGTTGTGTGGATATTTTGGGGTTATTTAAGTGGTGATGGGTGTTATATTTTGGGATTTTTTATAGAGTATTGTAATGGATGAGTTTATTTGTGAGTGAGATTGGGATGATATGTAATGGCTAGTTATATGAAAATAGAATGAGTTATGGTTATTTTAGGGTGGTTTGATTAGTTTTGGGTGTTATTCAATATAATGTTTTTGTCTTGGTTGGCATGGGGAGATGTAGGTATTTTCATTGGGGTGGTATGTTGTTGTTCTTAATGGGAGTGGTGATGTGTTTATGTGTAGGGTTGTGAGGATGAGATGGTTAAGTGGGGAAGTTTGTGGATTGTTGTGTTTTTTTGTGAAGTGTTGTTATTCTCAGTGATGATTTTGTTTATTTTGTGGTTTATTACGACCTTGTTGTTTTTTTCTATAGATATTCCATCAAAACTTCATCGAGGCATCAGGTATGGGAATGAGAAAGAGGAATCATGGGATATATCCTTGCATAAATTTTAGCGTTATGAATTACTGAAGTTATTCGGTGGATCATCTATCCTTGATGTTGAGTTTTGGTTTGAAGAGGTTGATCTCTACCTTGAGTTGGTGAAGATTTTAAATAAATTTTCTGTTTGATTGGAAATTTTCCTATTTTAGAAATCATACCAATGATTATGGGAGATAAGGTGTGGTAACCCAAAATATATTTATTTGAAGGGGTTTCTAGAATCATTTAGGAAATATTTATTTTCATGGGTGTATATGTAAGATCATATGAAGGATCATCTAGATATTTAATAGGCGATGAGAGCATACATGGATTTGGGAACTATTTTATGGATTTGATTAGTCAGTTTCTGTTTTTTACCTAATGAGAGAGAATTATTTAAATATTTTGAATATTCCTTGAGGTAAAATATTCATGGATCCATCATTCCTATTTAGTTTCAATAATGGGAAGTAGTGAGTGATCGAGAAGATATCATAGAGAGAGGTTTATCCAAGATGGAGGCTTCTAGTGAAGGCCCCTCTCATGTGGTCATGAAGTTTGAGGATAATGATTTATGATGTATGTCTCAAGGTTCATAGATGAAGATTTTATAGTGATATTATAGAGATAGATATGGCATGGGGACCTAGGGATATGAAAATCGATATGTCATATTCCTGGTAAACTAATATATTTTTGATGTAAAATTGAGAGGCACCATCAATGTGACGTCCTATGATTAATTATGTTTCTCAGTATTCAGTGGAGAGTTTTTTGGGAATATTTTTTAGACACTTCTTATTCTACAAAAACCATTAGAGAGGATTTTGAACTCTTTTAGTTTAATGTGTGTCCTAATTTAGATTCCAAAATTTCAGTACTTATGTTTTCTTTTAAATCATTTAAAAATTTTTACTTATAATTATTTTAAATTTATAGAATATTTTTTTAAAAAAAAGGTATTTATTTTGAAATATGATAGTGGTGAAGGAGTGGATAATGGTAACTCAGTTGTAAATAGGTGTTGTTGGTGCTATGTTCTATTAATTGATGTGTTCTTGTTTGATATCCTCCAGGGAGTGTTTGAGGTTTGGTGATTATTTTTTCGTATTGGTTTTATTTTAATTCTTGAGGATGGGAATCATTTGAGATGTATCTAATGTAATATCCCGAACCTATATGGCATATTAAATTGTGTGTTTTAGGTGTTGCATGCATTAAGAGAGGGAGAAAGTTAGGAGGAGTTCCAGGGGTGGAGAGAGAGTCTTGAGTCTCAAATGGTTCACAATGCTATTGTGGTGGGCATTGTGGAAATAGTAAAAAACCATTTTAAATGAAACATTTATAAAATAATTTTTTCATAACTGAATTAATATTGTTTTAAATTGGTTAAATAATAACCAATGTAAAAAATTGTGATAGAATGTTTTTACGTTGATTATTATTTAATGATGTAAAAAATGATTTTTTATCATATGTTAAATATTGAATGATGTAAAAAATGGATTTTTTACATTGGTTATATACTGAAAAATATAAAAACATTTTTTTTTTGTAAATGTTGACCATGAAAATTATTTTTATTTAACTCCCTTCGACTTTGATCCCTGATCTGAACCCTAACCCTTCTTCCTGACAACTCTAAAAATTTGGTCTCATTCAAAAACTTATACTGTTGAAGAAATATGTCACAAATAATATACACTACTATCGTTAGCCTATCTACACCATCTCTAACTAATTTTTACATCTTCTACAGTATTTAAAGTATTATCATATTTTTTTATTAAATTTATCATATTCATGAGGTTATTTTCCCAAAATTCTTATATCTATTTTTTATTGTTTTATTTGGTTTTATTGTTTCTCTTATTTTTTAATGTTTCATTTTAATGTTTCATTATTTAATTTATTGTTTTCCCATCATGTATGGAAAAAATTATGTTTAATATTAGTTTCCTTGTGTTATTTTATGGGTATATTTTATATGAAATTATAGTTAATTATCACATATTAGACTATTAATTTGTTGTTATCCAATAATTTTTTCAGTTTTTATTACTATTATTATATATGATCAACATAAATCACCTTACATTCTGGTTAATTCATTTCTATTTACTAATATAATTTTAATATCCTTATATCACATTTTTTATACACTCTGATCTTTCATTATTATATTAGTGGATTAGTGTAGGTAAAGAAATATATTGATGAGATAATAAGGAAAAAGATTGAGTCAAAATTTAATACTATTATTAAGGAAGGAATTGATTCATTTTAGGATAATTACATATTATATATATATATATATATCATATAAAAATATTAATAAAACATAATCCACTATTTTTTTATTCTTCAAATTATGATAGTAAAATTAAGAAATATTATATAAAATCAAATATATGGTAATTAGAACATTATTTTTTTCTTTTATTATATTGTAATATTATTTATTAATATTTAGTGTTCCTAATAATAAAATTATACTCACATATCTCAATAAAAAAAATAATTAAAAAATGATCATTTTTTATTAATTCTAGAATTTAAGATACACTATAATTATGTAAATCATTGGATGTTTTTTAATTTAGTCAATTTTCATGTTGATATTTTAAAATATGTTTATTATTATTATTTTAATATTGATAAATAATAATTTTTATCTTATATGATTTATTTTATTACTTATTAATAATATTTTTTTTGAAACTATTAAAAATATTGAGTGTTTTTCTTGCTCAGATTGTGTAATACATGATCTTTTACTTGCTATAGCTGAAAATATTATAAAAATATTATTGCATTGAATATAATCAACTCATTTCTATTTAGAAAAGGTTTCATGACATAGTTTTTTAATTTTTATATTATGATACTTATATATGTGTTTTGAAAATAGTGGATATATATTTAAGAAAATATATTATAAAAAAATGAAAAATTGTGTCTTATTAATGGTTAACCTCCATAAAATTAATGATATGGAATTTATACTATACCAAAGACTATTTTTCTTTTATTTTTTTTCTTGAAAAGTCGATAATTAATTAATCATAAATTAATATTATTTTTTTCTAAAAGGGATAGGAACTATTAAGGAGGATAAAAATCAAAGGATGATAATTAAATATTCCAAAGTGATATTTTTGTTTTTAAAATGTGTTTCTTAATTTTATTTTTGGAATATTTCTTCTATTTTGTTTTTATTTTTATTTATAAAAGAAAATTTATATTTAAATTTAAATTTGAAAGTATAGTAAATTATATTTAATACTTTAATTTTTTTATAGGTGATAATGAATCATAGTTGGATTACTGAATGATGAAAAATTGTCGAATATTAGGAAGGGGTTGATGCTTTTTTGGTATTTCAGAAACGAAATTTTTTAAATAGTAACCTATTTTTCTATCCATTCTTGAAAAGTTTAAATATTAGAAAGGTGAAAACTACATAAATCAAATATCATTTAATTTTTAATGGTTTAATATGAGTTATAGCCCTTGGATTTAGAATAGTCAAATTACACAGAATTCAAGATCTAATGATGAATGATTTTTTTAAATGAAAGTTTTAATAAAATTTAATAAATTATTCACATTATTAAAGTGGAGGAAATTGAGAATATACTATATATTGAGATATTATCTGGTTATAATGAAAAAATATTATCTCCAGGTTGTACAAAATTCACAATTTTCTCAATAGTTCTAAAATTTGTGAACTTAAAAGCTCAGAATGGATAGAGTGAAAATATTTTTATATAACTTATATATCTATTGAAGGAAATACTTATTTAAAAAAACTATATCCAAGATTTTAATTATAAATAAAAAAATATTATACTTGATGGGATTGGGTTACAAGAAGATACATGTCTTACCCAATAACTGTGTGTTATATTGGATGGAATACGAAGAAATTTCATAATGTCCAAAATATGGAAAATCATTGTATAAGTTAAACAAAAAATCATAATTTTATCCATATATTACACCAAGTACCAATAATCTTATGAATTTTATTTAGTATATTCCTACAATTCCCCATATGAAACATTTATTTACAAATTCATATTATATAAAAAGGTTAATATAGATTATAGATAAATGAATATATGAAGGAAAATTATGACATATAGATTTATTTACAAAATAAGATAAATTTATTAAAAATTTCCTAAATTTTAAAATTAAGTTAGAAATCCTTGACTTGTTCTATTCACATATTGAACAAATCCCTATCAGAGTCTTTACAGCTATGTCTATGGTGCTTGGATGTTATGGAGGTTGATGTGTATGGGGAGTGAAATGATTGATTTTGTGGGTGTAGTGTGTCAAAATTTAAACAATGAAAAACATAGTGGAGAAATACTCCTATTTTTATCCTTATGATATTGATATGATACAAGAAATGCACCCCTACTGAAGGGTGTCATTCCTCACAAGAGTTTGGAGCTACACTGTGGTTGGAAAGGGCCCAACCATGATATAGGGGTAGTCATATTCATGGGTTAAGTGATTTTAGTTTTTACCCAAGGGAAATAGAAAATTTTAAATGGTTGTTTTGGTGGTCTTGGTGATCTTATATCAAGGATAGATTGATTTATTCCTAGAGTAGTGAAATAATAAGGGCTTTTTTCCTTTCACTATGGTGAGGGCCCTGGTGTACTTATGGAGAGTTAAAAAAGCATATTCCACACTATGGTGCATAGAGCAGTTCCAATAAACCTATTTTAAAGTGGTATAAAACACCCACTTTTATATAGGGTGTTATTAATTTTTAAAGCTCTACGTTTCAAAAATATTTTAGCTAAAGGCACCACTATGGTGGGAGACACCGCTCCATGGTGAAAGAATGTTGGGCTTATTTTCTTAATCGGGGGTCGGGAACCCTTGGGTTCAGTTTCCATTCCTTTCCTTATAATCCTAGCCAAAACTAAGTCTTATATTGCTACCATTAGTCCATACCTTGTTTATATTAACCCCATTGATCAAGCAGAAAATCCTTTCATTGATCTGAGGTGATTTTTTCTGTCTCCCATCATACTTTTCCTTGGGTTTTTCTAGTTATCCCATTTTTTGGAGTTATGGAAGTGGGATCCTTTGATCTCTAGTGATGTTTGGTCAAGTGTTGATGATAATTACCATATGTTTAGGTATTTTGGTGTCCGATATTTTTGATTCTATTCCTTGGATTCCTCCTCTTTTTAGTGTTTCATAATTGAAGCTTCGAAATATGTAAGGGATATCTAGACTCTTATTTTATCTTCTAGAATATATTTTATTTATTAGATTAATATGATCCATTCAAAATATTTCATTATTTTATTAATCTATATTATTTGTTATAAATTTATGGGTGATCTAGGTTTATTTTAAAGATAAGAATATATGGGAAACCCTCTTGAAGGAAGAATGAAATTAAATAAAGATGATAAAATGTATGAGGAAATTTTAATGAAAATGAGGTTTAATGTAATTTATGTTTTATATGTTATTTTTATTTACTAATTATCATTGATTTTATATTTTTGATGTTTATTTATTATTATTGAAATAATTTTATATCCCTATTATATTTATAATTTTATAATCATTTAAATATTTTCATAAAAATGAAAATTCTGGAAACTAGAATATGAGAGATTAATTTTTTCTAAATGTTGATATTGATTTTATAATTGATGAAAATTTTCCTTTTCATAGAATACAGTTTTGTGAGGCCATGTGATATTCTTTCCTTAAAAATGTATAAATAGTTTTGAAATGGTTATGGAAATAGGAAATTAATGTGGGAAGTGGAAATATTAGTTGAATAATGAAAACATGAAAGGTTAATTACATATTCGAAGAAATGATGATGGGGAAGTGGGTGTTAAAGTGATGTAATTGTGTTTTTCATATTGAATATTACTGATTTTTTATGGGTTTATAAAGGTAATTATAATGGGAATAAAATTTGAAAGTAATGGGTTATAATGGTTTGTTGAAAACCAGGAAATTTATTATTAATAAGATAATTTATGGATAGTGAAAAAAGAAATGAAATGCAGGCATAAGATGTTTTTTATAATTAATATGATACACTAAAATGTTATAGGTAATGGAATGATGAAATAACTATTAATGAGGTTATTAAATAAACAACATAATGAATTTAATAATCCTAGTAAATGGTAATGATGGATTTGGAAATGTTATGGAAAGTGTGATTATTGGTTGTGTTGTATTGTTTTATTGGTATTGGTGGGTTTGTGGTATGTTATGGATAGTTTTATTTGATGCATAGTTAATATATTGTTATTTTTATATGATGTAAATGACGTGGAGAAATGGATAATGTTGTAGTGAAACTCTATAAGCTCTTTGTTTTCATTGTGTGGTGGTGGATGATTAAAAATGGTGTTGGTCACGTATAGTAGGTAGAGGGAATGATGTTGATTCCCTACATGTAAAAGATACTCTACCACAATTGAGATATGATATGTGGTTTATTTATATTTGGGGGTGATTTATAGTTTGTGGAGATGTATAGTTGGTGGATATGTATAGTTGGCGGAAATGTACAGTTGGTGTAAATTTACAATTGGTGTTAATGGATAGTTGGTGGTGACATACAGTTGTTGGTGATGTATAGTTGGTGGTGATATAAAGTTGGTGAAAATATATAATTATGAGTGCTGCCTGATGATGCTACTAAATAAGCAGAGTATGTAGATGAAAGGAGGAGGGAATGAGGTTTATGTCCTTCATGTTCACATTACCCTACCTAATTAAGAGTGTGAATGAGGAATTGGGAGGATGTGGTTGCAGAGATGTGGTGATGCAATTGTGGATATGCGATGGTGTGGCATGTGGTGGTGGCTTGTGACTACGGATGGGAAATGGTTTCATACAGATATTTTTTTGGTGGGTGGAATATAGTTCATGTTTTTTTATGGTAAGGTATGGTGACTATGATAGTGGTTTGTTGGTTATGTTTCATTCCCATGCCCCTGGTCAGCTGTGAGGGGATATCCAACAAGTTTTCTATCACTTTGAGTTGGAGCATACCATGAATTAACATGAATAAGTCATGATAAATTATTAGGACCACTTATTTTATTAATATTGATTATGGTTGGGATGTTTATTATGTTTCTTAGGTATTGTATAGGAATATAATTTGATTTCTCAGTTGTGGAACAATTGAAGATGTTGTGGTAAGTGGTGGATAAAGTGGAGAAGATATGGGATATGGAGGTTGGTGGTTTCTTTTCCTTGTCTTTATTTATACTTATATATAATACTATGATTTTATTGGTTGATATCACACTTTATAATTAATGCATATTAATTTTACACATATTTTTATTTTTAGAGGGATAATGCTACTAAGTAATCCCACATGTCCCCCCACCATAGTTTACATGAGTTTTTCAGGATATTCCATGGGATATGGGAGCTGGTATTCGGGTATCTTGGATCATAATATCCTTAATACATTAAATATAATACTGAATGTCATACTAATATCATAAAAGAAACCAAGTAAAGAAAAAAACCCAAAAATAGAGACCCCCAAAAATAGTCTCTAACACCATGCTATGTTATGTCTCCAAGATCTAGTCCAAACTAGAAAATCAATTAGTCAACAACAGGGACTCTTGATCTTGTCCAAACCTACATCCATTAAGTCTTCTTGGGCACTAAATGGTGGTCTCAAAAGGGTGTGAGTAAAACTCAGTATTCCACCACCACCAGAGTCTAAAATATTCTAGTCCGAGTAATTTTTCAGACAACAAAAAAATAATTTAGGTCATTAATTATAATTTAAATACAAAAAATCAAAATAATCTCGCCAATCCTTGAGTTGCAGGTTGACAACTGGGTTTATCCACACCTTCTATGACCAAATGTTGTTTGTCTTTTTACATGACCATAAATGATTCTATTCATAGTAACCATTCACATTAGTCCCAAGGTGGATTCCCATGACTGGGTCCAATTAAAAATTCATTTCACAATGTTCCCCTAGAGAATTCCCATGCCAGGGCCAATTAAATTTTGAATTCACAATAGTTAGAAGTTGAATTCCCATGTTAGGGATAATTACATATTCAAATTATCAAGTAAAAGAAATATCCTAAATATTACAATATATTAAATATAAAAAACATGAAACTATATTAATTTTTTGTTAATTCATGCAAAATACTAATTATCATTCCAATTATAGGTACATGACAATATTATATTATGTCATGTACTTATTATATACCAAGTGATTATACTAAATTACCAATTCAAAATTGGATTTATTTCCAAAACCAGTTCCTAAATTCAATTATAAGGCTCTATGTTTTAATATTCATGGTTCCAACCTAGGGTTAATGATAGGCACACATTACGGGTGGTTAAATGTTTAGGGTATCGACCACCGACAGACCCGATAAGATTCATGGAAGGCCTAAGTAGGAGGCTTCAAGAAAAACTACTTTATTCCAATTATAAGAGGTCACATGAATGAAATGGAAATGCAATCACACATGTTATACATTCTATAAACTAAAATAGACTACTATGAGATTCTTTAAACAACACACCTCAATAGAAGTGAAGAATAATTCCATGAAATAGTCATCCTGATCAGTTCAGAACACTAAAAATCCCTATGGAAAATGATAAACTTATCCCATTAGGGATAAATGAAGAAGAAATATGATTAAAATGAGAGGAATCCATCAATTATAGGAAAAACATAATGAATTTATATAGTCATATCGAACAAAAAATAAAGGGATTGAAGTAATCCTTTGGATATGTCGAAGAAGTCCTAAAGAACCATTCAAGGTCACTAATACAATATTATGGTTGAATGGGGGGATTATAGATTATAAAAGTGGTCCAAGGAGGAAATTATGGGGATTCCCCCACTTAATAATCCTAGAAGACCCCACTGGATGATTGGTATTAATGTAATGGCTAGTCAAAGCTCTCTAGAGCCTAGTAGGGATATTTCTCAGTCCATCAACTAGATAGTAAAAATACAATAGCTTCACTACTGTATGTCACTGCAATCTATTACTTGTAAATCTCCTATGATACCTCGAGAATCTATGAAAAACCATTTTAATCATGCAAAATTACCATTTATAAAATTTTAAAGGGCTCAACTAAAATTTAAAATAGGGAAGTACCAAGATAAAGTATAAATTCTCAGAACCTCCCCACCATATAAAAACTCATCCCTGAGCTATGCACCTATGCTTCACTAATAGCTACCGATGAACAAATTCGACCACTATGCCCACATATTTGACTCCCTCTCTTTGGTATCCTCCTGAACATTTCAATTATACCACTAAACATATACTAGGGGAATGGTATTTACTCAGAGAATATTCTCATTATGTTCTGATATATGGATCATATTGTCCTCAAAGGATTCATAAAAAACAAGCTCAACATCATCAAAATAAATAACATCAGAAGAATCATGATTAAATATCTGAATCTAAGACACATGAAAAACATCACGCATGAAACCGTAGTACTATATAAGTTCTAATTAGTATGACACTGGATTTTCCCTATCCACAATATCAAAAAACCCAAAAAACTTGGGTGATATATTCCCCTGCTCATAGATACAATATTTTCATAACCTAGGAAATATTCGAAGGGAGACCCGATGACCAACCTAGAATTCCAAAGGTCATATAAGAATGTTTTCCTAATATTTATACTTAATTTACATAGTTACCAACCAAATACTAATAAAATAAATGATATTAGATATCTTCTTCATGAGAATTGGTCTAATGAGAACTAACGCAACCACCTCTAACCATCATAATGAAGAACATCATGAAAATCCATAAAAATAATTGAAAGGAGACATTTATATTGATACATGGAATTTATTATTATAGGTGAAGTCCATGTGAGACATATATTTCTAACAAGATCAACTAGTCTAGAACATAGGCTCACAACATATACTATAGAATCTGAATCATCTATTTAGAATGGATTTCAGACTAAGGCTGATAGGTTGTTCTAAAAATAACCTAAAAAGACATCCCCCTATGAATACCCTTATAAAAGTGAGATTCAAAATGAGGATCTAATTATGAAATTATTCTTCATAGAACAACATATATTCAAAATATTTCCCACATATAGAGGCTACCCATGTCATAAATTGTGAAAGTCTCCCAAATTGGAAAGAAAGGGGAGATATTTATTAGTAAATCCTCAAGAAAACATATGACATTATTTTTTCTAAGGTTTAATAGGTAAACCCATCACGAAGTACCTGGTGATATCATAAAACTTCCATTATAGAGTGGGTAATGCATATAATAACCCAACAGGATGTTGATGATATATCTTCACTTATTATCATGTGTAGCATCGACCCACGAATCCATCTATCTCTTTCATCATCCATGGACACAAATATTATCTACCAAGTCCATGATAAATATTTTTAAATCCAAGATATAACACCCATTTTAAATCATGGGATTCCCTCATAAGATCCTCATGAAAGCTCATAGGTACCCATATATGGAAAGGTAAATAAATAATTTCATCATCTTCTATAACCTATCCATCTAGTGAATCCTATAATATATATTATCCCTCAGGATAAAACCTTTTGATTAGATAATTAAAATACCATGAAATGGTTTAGAAGCATGAAAAAATATAGGTTAATGTCATAGTTTTTTTAAAAGGTTGAGGCTAAGCCTCATTTTATTATTAATGCAAAGAAAAGACCTCTTTTAACTAGATAGAGGGAGACCCATTACATAGCCTGAAGGCCTAGTGGGCATGTATCCCATTACATGGCCTGTAGGCCCAATTTTTTGGCCCAAAGCCCATTCTGTGAATAGTACTGCTACAATACCCGCCTGCTACAGTGTCGTATAGTACCCGCCGCTGCTATAGTTCCCTACCGCCACTACAGTACCCACTATTGCTACAGTGATCCATTGTTACAGTACTTCTATAGTAACTATTCCCAATGGGTTTTAAAACCTCATTTTTCATGTAGAATTATGGGGTTCTTACCACTAATCCAAACCCCAACTACAAGGTTAATGTCATAGTTTCTCTCCCATGGGACTCTTAAACATCCAGATGCATATTCTTAAAAAATTCCATTATCTTCCACTCATTATAGGCTTCCCACACAACCTGATTCTATGTATTCCTTCTCAAAAAATATGAAATACCCTTTCCCTTTGTAGGATTATAATTCAACTCAATGTAAAAAGATTACAAGTACTTGACCCACCTACTCTACTGAAGGTTTAAATCATGCTATGAAAAATGTAATTCTAGATCTTGTGATCATTATACAAAAAAATATCCCTCCTAAAAGATAATTTAACCATAATCTCAATGTGTGTACCATAATACCAAAATCTAGTTCATAGGTTAGATAATTCATATAATGAGGCCTCAACTTCCTAGATCTATAATCAATGAATTTATCATACTATATTATAAATTATTTGATCCTGATTTCTGTTGAATTGAATTACATAGTATAATCCTTACCCAGATCCGGTAAGGTCTGGTTCGGTGCAATGCTTATCCTACTCAAAAATTCATAGAAAGATTCCTCATAAGAATATAACCAAAAAACCTCACCCCTTTCCAGGTCTGACTGGATATCAGCATTGATAGATGAGATAATTACTAGATGAATCACTAATAATTGTCTTTCAAACCCAGAAAATTCAAATATTAAAGACTTTATTGGGAGTATCCCAAGTCACCCTATATACCACTTTCTCTAGGTACTCTAACAATCGTACCTATGAGATAATGTGGCCCAATAAGTATAATTAGACAATCCAAAAATGTCATTTAGATATCTTGGTGTATAGATGATTCTCTCTTAGTGTAATCAGAATAATTTCAAGATATTGGGAATGATTATCTCTAGAATGGGAGTATAACAAGAATTCATCAAATAAGAAAACACAAAATTGGTCTAGATATGGGTCGAAGATCTAATTCATCAAGTCCATGAATATTTCCATTGCATTTGTATGACTAAATGGAATTACAATTAACACAAACAAGACATACGTTCTCCTAAAATTATTCTGGAGTATATCATATAGTCTCACCTATCAGTTGATAAAAGATATCATCAATTTGTGTAAGGGGATATTGGTTTCTAACTATCATTTGGTTCATCATCCAATAATCTACACATAAATGAATGATTCCATATTCCCTTATTGATAATAACACGGTAGAACCCCATAGTGATGTACTAGGCTGTATGAATCCCTTATCTTTTAGATCCCCCAATTTTACCTTAAAATCCTATGATTTGTTGGATTTATTATATAGAAAAAGATAGAAAAAATTTCATCTCATGACACCAACTTGATAGTGAAATCTATCTACTGCTCAGGTGGTAAGAAAGAGAACTATTTAAAAAATACATCCTAAAAGAGGTTTGGAATTGGAGGAAAAACAGTTGGTTGTGGATCAACATCATCTAGAATAAATCTTGATACTTGATCCATGATCCAATCCAGTTTTCACTGGATTTATTATGCACGACCTTCCTATTGATCCCATTCAACTCAATTGAAATAAATATTTACTTCTATAGATAGGAAGGTTACTATCCAATGATAACAACTAATATGATCCTGATAGATAAATATCAAATATATACCATGAATTAAGTTGAATCCATCTATTTTCAACACAAACAGATCCTAGAGAAACTGATAGCCACCAATTTCAAGAGTATACACTTTACAACATTAGATACCATCTGATTGTACCAAAAATTTTATATCAATTGTCATAACCCCATCCATTATTTTCACAAAAAACCTAATCGATTAACGAATTGTGTAGATATAAAGGATTACAATTCTCCTATATCAAACAGAACATAGTAAAGGATAGATTCCTTAATATTCATACCTCTGATAGTGGAAGGACCTATATATGGACTAGTAGGAGTAGATTAAACTGTATGCAACAGACTCCCCTCTCTTCCTTGGGATCCATCCTGAATCCCTTTTGATTTTACCTCCTACTAATGTTTTTTCTCTTTCTCTAGGTTACCATATCCCTACCCTAAACCATCTGACTGGTGGAGATCCATCTACCTCTCTTTTGAGAAGTATTTGAGTCCTTTCTAGACTCTAGTGTCTCCCATGACCATCCACCACTGCTATATTTTTGAGTGATTCTATAGAATTTATACATGTGTTATATATTATAATATGAAAAAACTCTACTAGAGGAAAGGAACATTTTCAATGCTTATGGCTAGCCATGCCACACAAATATCACTAAACTTGGTTGGGGTCCTAAGATAATGGTATACTCCCTTGGTTATTATGCCAACCACTACCTTAGAAGAAATTATCATAGCAGTGCTTCCAACTAACTGATAAGGAGCTCCCCAATTCTCCCACTGGAACTACCTACCCACAACATTGGGCCTCTTTAAGGTTCCTTTCTATGATGAGAGAATGATTCACCATTTAAAAGAAGTTTTTCAAGAGGAATTCATTCACCTGTGATGTGATTTAAAACTGAAGGCCATCCTAGAAGCGCCTCACCATGTATATCCCATATCTTTATTAATATGGAATAAAAAATTATAGGTCATTAATATTACTAGAATATTCTATCACTAAAATGCTCCCATGAATCAGGTGCGTGAACTCCCAAGCCCTTTCACAGCTAAGTATCTCTATGTAGAAGTGACTTAGTAACTTATCCTTAATGCCTTTCTAGGTCATATCCTCAAATTATACATCCTACACTATGATGAACCATGATCACTTGGATGATCCTCATAGTATATAGGTATAAACATTTACCATTCTATCCATGGGTGTCTCCAAGTTACTAAAGATAATTTGGATGGGCTCGATAAAGAAAATTTCTTCCCAAGATATTCCCTAACCAGTGAAAATGGCTTGGTGTTGTAGTCGAAAGTCCCTCATTAGTTCATACATAGAATAAAAAAATGTAATTATTCTACCTCTCAATGGATCAAATAACCAATAAGAAACTATTGTTGATATTTTAATCCATCTGATTCTTCAGAGATACATGAAGTTTTAACTCCACTACATGAGGTGTGTTTTCATTACCGTATTATTGACATTCAACCAAAATATGAATCAAAGGAATTTATATATAAGGGTTAACACACTACTCAAATCATAGGGTAGATAACATGTTTTAGATCATAAGGGAAAATAAGGGAAAATAGATAACAACATATACCAGTTCAATTAAAAACTTGACTAAATAAGTGAATTAAAACATTTTAATAGATAAATTAAATTAATTTATTCCAAAATGTCATAGAGTTTAAGAACAATTTAGACTGTTGGATATTTCATGATAAGTAAATAAATCCCTTGCATGAACAAAATATGATAACATGATTTCCTATGTTCCTACTATGTTGCATGCATATGCACCACATTCCATAAAAACCCATGAGTAAATTATCACAAATTAATGACATAAAAAAAGGGAATCACCTAAGGTGAAATAACTACACAAATGTAACAAGAGATCTTCAATAACATCAACACCATCCCTATAAAATTGTGTTCTCCATATAAAATGGGTTAAATAAACCCATGAATCATATAATTAAAAATCCATGACATATTTTATTATTTTTACTACCTTTACAAAATTTTAAAGAAAAATAAAATACATCCTTTTTATTTGACTTTTTAACATACAAAGTCTAGTTCTCCCTCACGTGACTGGGTTGGGTCACCACGGGACCTTAAGAATTCCTCCACATATTCTTGAGGCTACTAAATAGAATAAAGGATCTAATAGATATATTGGGGATACTATACCCTTTAATATATAATAAAAATCATAGTAGAAATATTATAACAAACCATTACAAAAAAATATAGTTGATAAACATGAAATGGGAACAACAACCCATTACACTCAATCTAAGAAATATCATATTGAATGTCATACTAATTTCATACAATCAACATATGTAGATAATTAATAAAAAAGACTCTAAAAATAGGCCTTGAAACCCATTCTTGGTCTCATATCCATGATCCAATCCCACTTAGAAAATCAATCAAGCACTTATAGGGCCCCATTCCCTTTTCCAAACATGCATCGGTGTCTGTCTGGGCACCAAATGGTGGATTGGATAGGGTGTCAATAATAATTTGTAGGACACCACCAATAATGTCTAAAACAATGAACTATGATTAATAGTTAAGGAAATAATACAATAAATAATTACATTAATTGTAAATTAAATACAGAACATCTAAATAAACTCACCAACCCTTGAGCTATAGTTTGACACTTGAAGCCATCCATGCCCTCTATTGAATGATGATGGATGTCTTTATACATAACCAAAAATGATTCCAGTTGTGGAAAAAATTAACAATATGTTTAAGAAGAATTTCCATTCCCAGATCCAATTAAATATTTAGTTTATAATAGACCCAAGGAAAATTCCCAGGAAATGAAACATTACATATTTAGTTCACATTAGACCGATGTTGAATTCCCAGTCTAGGTCCAATTACATATTCAAAGTATCATGTAAAATCAAGATTCAAATATTACCAATATACCAAAAATTCCAAACATGTTAACTATATTCTATTTTGGTTAATTCATTCCAAATAAAAACTATTATTCCAATTATAGTTACATGCATATATTCCATTATTGTAATTCGCAAATTTATACCATATGATCATGCCGAATTTTCGATTAACTTGTGAATAAATTTCCACAAAAAATTACTTAGTTCATTTATAATAATATAGGTTCATATATTCTCAGTTACAACCAAGGGTCAAGGATAAAAACACCTTAAATGTGGTAGAATGTGTAGGGTCCCAATCCCCAAGGGATCTGACAGGATCTATGAGAGGCCTAAGTAAGAGTATTTATGAATAACTAGTGGATTCTAGTTAAAATAGGTCATGCACATAATGTTTCTATGATATTTCACATGTTACACATACTATAAACGAAAATCATACCATAAAGAGATTATTTACACCACCTACCACAAAATAAGAGAATAATAATCCCAAGAATCAAGTATAATGATCTACACGTGACAACAAAAATCACTATAAAGACAAAAAACTCATCCTGTTAGGGATGAAAGAAGAAAAACCATGAGGAAAATGAGATGAATTCATTAATTTTAAAAAAATATATATAATATTGATGTTTATATTGAATAAAGGATCAATGGATAATAGCAGTCCATCGGATAAGTCAAGGAATCCTTAGGGAACCCTTTAAGATCACTATTCCAATATTATGGTTAAATAGTAGGATTAGGAAATATAAAATAGGTTGGGGGAGGAAATTACATGGATGACCCCACTTAAAAAATCTAGAAAACCCCACAGTATGGTAGGTTATAGAGTACCAGCTAGATGGGGTACCCTATAGCCCTATAGGACTACTTCTCTATCCACCGGCTAGCCTGTGGCTCTATAGTAGCTCTTAGGATACATTCTACTACTATAAAAAGCTTGTTATGTGAATAAGAACCCCCAAACATCTTCAGAACAACCTTTTAATGAGTCACGATTCTAATTTATAGAATTCAATATGGATCAACTGAAAAATAAAAGAGGAAAGTACTTGGGTTAAGTAATAGGTCTTACAAAAATAGAGAAAGTATATCATAACATTTCCCTAATATATTCCCAAATTATTCTGATCAATGAAATAAAAACATTATTATTTGTATCTATATCAATCAATATGTGTGATTTATTAGTGACCCTAATATAACTAGTGATAAAGGTCTTGTTATAGTAAATCAGTTGGTCATGGAAATTCTATTCAACATCAAATTTTTGGACTCTTCTTCTCACATTAATAATTTTTGTTAATACTATCACACTATACTTTATATCTCTTTTTTCAACCATATATTATTGAACTTATATAATTTAATTATTTTTAATATGTTAATATGTTGTCACTCAGTTTCAACATTATCAATATGTTATTCCTCAAGCTTTTTAGTATCAGAATGTGTAGAAGTAATTATATACAAAATTAGTTAAAAAATTAGTGTAAATTATGTAAATATAGTAGTGAAACTATAATATTACGAGGAAATTCATTGTATATTAAAAAACTATAACTTTTTCATTGATATTTTTTTATTGGTTGAAGGGATATGGACCCTCAATTGATTATCCAAATACCCTCCTAGTAGTCTTCTCTAACATTCAAGACATGATCTATATTTGGACCACTAATAAATTATTATGGAATCCCAATGAAATGGTCATCCTCAATGGAATTTTTATTTGAACACGTAATTATTATATTCAACAACATAATAATTTGAAAATTTATATTTATATAATATAAGACATAAACACTTATACTACATATGATATTATTATGAAAAGTTCATCCATATACCCTCACTAATATTTAATTTCACAAAACCCAGTTCATTAATTTTAACTAAACTTGAGTTATCAACTCATTTTCATCAAAAAATAAATACATTGAAAGTTATATAATCCAACGACCATATTTTTTAGATGATTACAATTTAAGATATATTCACTTAAATTTTATTTATATCCTTAGTACCATATACATACATATTTTTTTTCCATATGAGTAACTCAAAAATTTTTAATCATACTGTGTTCATCCTATTGCTTTATATAGAACACATAACTGTTAATCACTTAGCCATTGTAAGATGATTCATGATTAGTTGGTTCTAGGGATATCCATCGAAGTCATTCTGAAATTTAATTTAAAATTGTAGATTACTCCTTAAGAAGGTTTTCTCAAAACCATCCTATACTCCATTTATTATATTTATTTAATATCCAACTCTCAATCCCAAATGTATTGAAATACCTAATAAATAATTTTTGGTTTCAACGTATGACACAACAACTATAATATTATGTAATAAATATAGGTGAGCCTACTTATGCTCTATAATTTAAATTTAAAAGACATCTTTTTTAAAAATTTATTCACCCCAAGGTTACCACCTTTAAAAGATTTATGGTGACCAATTAAATCCATATAATACCAAAATTTAGAAAATAAGTGAACAGATTCCTCAACTATATATCCACTATTAAAGATATTAGATTTAGAATCACAATTTTAACATTAGTTATCAAGTAACATATTTTAAAATACACATAAGAATACATTTAACATCAATTATTATATAAAAAATTTTAAAATCATTTCTTATTGGATTTTAACATTAGTTGTAGAACAAACGATATTAAAATACTACATTAAATGTAAGTTCTATAAGAATTGATGTTAAAATATTTTTTTTTTAAAACAAGTTTATTATCCTAATTTTTTCATCACCCTATTACGTGGACCTTTAGTCAAATTGACTCCTGACCATTCCACACTGATGTTGTATTTCCCTCATTTGATCTATTTTTTACACTTTCAGAATTGTTTATCCTCTATCATGAGTCATTCTACTTGAAAGTTCTCATCATTTTTTAATCACCCAATTTTTTGAAACCCTAATCCACTCAACCCTAAACTATAATCCACTCATGATTCAACTCCTTTATTTTATTGATTTTATACTTCTGTTAGAATTGTTTATCTTTTATCTTTCATCAGTAAAACTTCTTCCACAACTCTAAACTATATGTTTCCCACATAATCTGTATTCCACTTATCTCATTTGATTTCCACCATCATTAGCATTTGAGATAAATCTACATGTTTTTTATGATAATTTTTTTTAAAATATTAATTAATTAATTGTAATTTTTACATTTAAATCATTAATTTATTATTTTATATGTATAAATTTCTCAATTATAAATATCTTATGGTTATAATTAGTATGAGGTTATAATTTTTTTTGTGATTATAAATTGTTTTTGGTTGTAAATAATGGGTATAATTTGTTTATGTTCATAACATTTTTTATTTATGATTATTTTTATTTATAAATTATTTATTATTAACATTTATTTTTGGTTAAAATTGTTTTTTTCATATATTTTTTACAGTTATGAATTTTTTTTATTATAATTAATTTTGATTATAAATTATTTTCTAGTTAGAGATTTTTTTCTATAATAAAATGTTTTTCCATTATAATTTTTATGTTATAAATTTATTCATATTTACATATTTAAAGGTTTATATGTTTTAAAGTTATAATTTTATATAAATTTTTAAATATTTATATGTTTTAATATATTTATATATTATATTGATACATTAGGTAAATGTTAGATCATAACTGGATAAATGCATGAAACACTATAAATGAATAAGAGAAAGGGGTTGAATGTTTCTTGGAATTTTCAAATAAAATCATGAAAATAAAGATATGATTTTATATTCATTCATGAAGTGTTTCAATATAAGAAAATCATGGTACAAAGGAATCAAACACAATTTTATTTGAAATGGTTTAAATAAAAATTGTACATGCTAGATCTAGCATGGTGATATAAAAAAAAGTAAACATCTAATGATGATGAAAATGTTCAACATGAGATAAATAATTTCCTAAAATAATTAATTCCTTACGTAGGTGTTGAAACAATTAAAAATACAACAAGTGTTGACTAATTATGTAGAGATGTTGAGAGATCATTTTTCTTAGGTTTCACAAAAATTTCATGGTTATCATTAGTGTTGAGATTAATTTACCTAAATTAAATAAATTATTTGTGTGAAAAAAGTTTCAATAAATTATTTTGAATTTTAAAATAACAAATTCTAATAGGAAACTTTCTTTTAGAATCCAATTATGTGGTAAAAAATATCATTCTTAATGATAATGAGGTATAAAAAGATACATGCTCACCCTAATGATTGGGTGATATATAGGAGGGGATATGAAAGTTTATAAAAAATATTAAATATGTGATATCAATATACAAATAAATAAAAAATTCCACTATTATTCATTATTGGTAATATGAACCAAACCCTCCACTATAAAAATATGGCATCTTCCAATAATTTTGTATTTGGAGCATCAATTTACAAATTCCAATTATTTAAACGGGATACAATGGCATAAATATGAGTGAATATATTATAGAATCCTATGTTACCCAACTAATTCACCATAACACAATAGATTTGATAAAAATTTCATGATTTTGAAAAAAAAGTTATAAATATCAAAGTTGGATTGTGCACATATGGAATGAATCCACATTAGAATATAAGTTTCCAATATTTTCTATGGACAATTATATTGGTTTTCTTAAAAATGTTTCCTATAGATATGTATGAATGGAAATATATTATGATGGTATTGATAATTTATATACCAAAACATTCATGAAATAGTATTTATGTTTATCTATAACCATTGACTGATGATTTGATGTTTCTATGGGAAATAGGTTTTACTATTTTGATGCATGAAAGAAAAGTTATTTTATTTTATTTTTTGTGATACTGATCACAATAAATGAATTTATTTCATATGAAAACTTATATGATGCAGTTTTATGAAACATAAATTTTATCCAATTTTCAAATAATAAACTTTATACCCTCAATTTCATAATAGAAGAATAACAATGTACCTAGGATATCAGATATTTTTATGAATGGATCATCCTTATCGATGATTAAAAAATGTATTTAATGGTTTATAAGAGTATAATTTTCCCCAAAACCACTATATTCTAATGATCATTATGATAAGGTGAAAAACACCAATATCACATTTGTAAAGAAAAGAATTTTTGGTTAAAGATTTTTTTGTGGTAAAACATAACATTTATGATATACATGATGGGAAAAAAATTTGCGACAATTTTATTGGATATTTATTAAATATAAAAGGAATGATAAAAGATGCATTTCAAGTAATATCTGACTTATTATCCATAGAAATATTTTTATATTTAGATAACCATGTGAAACAATAGGATAAATATTTACCTTTATCTTTTCATACAATAAGAAAGAGTGATAAGATGATTTTTTTCAATGTATTGATGGTATTAAATTACCCAATTAGTTTTCTTAAAATGTAAAAACATTGTTTTTATTAAAGGATTTACACTTAATAAGTATTGAAGTTCCCTTGGGTGGAAGTTGTATTTGGTTTCAACTGGTCTTGGTGTTCTTTTCAATGAAATTATGAAAAGGTGCAGTGTATGGGTGATGGATTTAATATCCAACCAAATATATAGGACATGATATCTACTATGAAATATGGACTAATTTAAGAGGAGTTTGTTTCTATGGAAATAAAAATGGAATTCATGTGATGGAAAATGAAAACAAATATCATGGGTACATAGTAGAATCCCTATAATAATATGATTATTTGTGTTTTTTTCCTTGTTTATGATATTTCCTACATGATTGGAATATTAATTTTCATCAATATTCAATGGATGATAAGAAGAGGACAATAAGATGACAATTGAATCATTACTAGAAAAATCAAGGAGATGTTATTCAAAAGGATAAAATAGTTTCAGTGTCTTGGAGGAAATATATATTAGGAGTAGAGAACCCATCATTGAGATAAAAAGAATATTGGATGATGTATATAGTTTTTAAAAGCTTTTGGATGAAGGTTGTAGATACTATAAGATGGGTTGGAAGTGAATTGGATTTAATTTCAAGTGATATATAATTTTAGTATGTATTTCATGAAAAATGGACATGTCCAAAACTTTTTATGGGTTAATTTGACTGGTATATGTGTGAAACAATACTGGTGTAAGTGTCATCTTAGAAGATACCTGAATATTTTAAAAAGGCATGAATCAGGAATTTTTTATTATTTTTTGTGAAAGTTTTATTAAATAATTCAAAATTTTTATAGGGACCAATGTATATGTCATCCAGATTCGATATTTGTGTCATTATTGGAGAAGAATACCTATGAAATCAATATGTATAAGGGTTAACTGGACTTTCATATGTTTCATCAAGACCAATATAGGTGTCAAACTATGTTAATAAAAATTAAAGAGTCAACTGAATTAAAATATGAGTTTCTATAATTTTATATCAAAAGGATGAATTTATTTGTGCTGATTCTTAAACTATATTTATGGAATAAAACATAAAAAAATCAGTGTGCTACAAGAAAAAATTATTGAGATACTGGTCTTAAAAAATGGATAATAATAGAATTGATTAAAAGAATGTTTCAAGAGACATATTCATGTGTAAAAAATGAAGTTTTCCAGAATGGTTCATTATGAAGAGAAATTAAATACAAGTTGTGTAAAGGTCATCATAAATCTATAGAAGGTCCATATCCTCTTTTCAATAGTTATTCAAATTTCATAAAATAATCCACATAAAGGTCATCCTAGAGGAAAAAGAGCTACATGAATGTAACTATATATTTCTAAAGTTTATATAATAGTCATCTGAAGTTACATAATGGTAACTCTAATGATTAGGAACTATGTAAAGGTCATTTACAAACCAATGTAAATGTAACTCGTAAATTATTAAGGGTGTGTAAAGTTAATTCTGAATTGTGTACTGGTAATCCTAAGATTCATGAGGGTCCTATGAATATTCCAAGAGCTATGTAAAGGTCATCTGATTTCTCTATACTGAAAATATGAGCATTGTGTTGTAAGTTGTTTTATTTATGATAAATCTTACAACCATGGAGAATGTTTGATGTGAATTTTATTGAGCTGGTTTGAGGAATACGAATCCAATACTATTGAAGTATAAAATAAATATTTATTCAGCAAAGATTCAAAAATGAGAAATAAAGAAGAAATAATTTTTTTCTATTGTGTTCGAGCATAAAAAGTAAATTTACTTTAGAAAAAGTAAATGAATAAAGCATGAAAATTCATGGGGAACCAAAAAGTTTCTATTTCATAGTAGATTTTTTGTATAGAATAAAGAAATACCTCTCAACACACCATATATGAATTGGATATGAGTGGAAAAATATGTTACATCCACCCATGAAAAGGAGAATATGAGAATATCGAGGAGGAATAAAAATAAAATGTTGTTACTGCTACATTTTGATGTATCGGTTAGTGATGAGAGTGCATTTGAGACCTCTCAATGAAGAAAAAGGAGGAGGGGAAGTACATAATACATTTTTTAGGGAGTTAGAGAGGGGATTACAAACTAGTTCTAATGTTGTACATCTAGTGGTCTTCATTGAAGTTATTGATAAGTAGGATGAGAGACGAAGTGACATATTGAGGAAGAAGAATAAGTGAGTGACTGGAATTGAGGTATAATTTATCTAAATAATTGTTCATGACCAATTTTAGAGTGCTTAGTTTGAGTAAAGAAGAATGATAATATAACTCAATAGGTTCTCTAATAGTGTGTGAAGTTAAGATCTAGTAATGACTATGTTACAGAGTTCTCCTGAAGACTTTCCGGAATTCTAAGTATCTTTCATTTAGTTGAAGGTGATAAAATTTATTTATGCATATTCATCCTATTTATACTTAATGATGCACTTATAAAGTAGTATATAAGATAAAATACATTCATATACCCGATGGGATGTTGTAGAACCTATATGACTCAGGGTGTGTAGGAAAAAAATCATGTGAAGTTTTGATTTTAGTGTGAAGATGTGTTTTTGAAGTCAAGTGAAAAGCTAAAATTTATAAGAACATAGTGAGAATCTATTTTGGTGTGATAATCACCAATTTAATCAGTTGAGATTATATTTATTAAGTACAATCCATGATTTGGGTAAATAATGAACCATGGGAGGGGGTATTACATTGAGTTGGACCTTATTAAAATACAATGTTCATATATTTACATATTTTAGTTAAATTTCATATGGTGTGATTTTCTAGTAAAACTAAAAGATATCCATATTTACTAAAATGAAATATATATTTACAACAATAGGTGTTTAAATATACAAATAAAATTTAGAAATTTGTAAAAATTATAAAATACATAATTCACCCCCACCTCTCAGGTATTTGTAATGATCCTCAAGAGAACTACATGTTGTATCATAGAAGGTTCCCTTTGGTTGGATTTATTTTATATCCATATTAATTTTACTATTCTTTATAATTTATGAATTTAATGTCAATTTATAAAAGATCTATTAGTATAATCATATGAAAAAAATCTACTTGTCTCCCCGTCAAGACAAAATTAGAGGTCTAAAAAGCGACCTTGGAAAAAAAATAAGAAAGGGTCAAGTAAGGTGAGGAAAATATCAAATAATAAATAGGATCAACCATTATCTAAAATTATTTATAATATTGATAATATTAAAAAATATATTGATTTTTGTTCCTATAGTGATTCAATCTCATACTATGATGTATATGACTAATACATGCTTGAAAAATAACTTAGATATTTTTACACTCAAGTGAAGGGTTATCTATATGTCTCTCCCCTATATTTTTTTACATAAATACATGTACATAATATGGGAATGTAAGATGAAAATTCACACCATTAATAAGAAGTTGATATCATGGAAGGTTCAATGGAAAAATAGAATGGTATATCCAACACTCTCTCAATAATAGTTGATAGAAAAATAATGATTCAGTCAAAATTTTTAACAAGAGTCTCCATTTAAATGATAAATAATTTCAATGAGATAATTACTAGAGGTTTGTGTTTTTAGATGAGATTTTTGCCTTTTAAAATATTCACAAATATTCTTTGAATTTCAAGGATATATAACTAGAAGTGAAATAAGAGAGGGTTAATAATGTTGAAAATTCCCTAAAAGAGACAAGGAAGATGCATGAGAAACAAGTTAAAAGTATTTTCTATAAATGGGAAGATATGTTGAGATCAATTAATGATAAAAATAAATTGTCTCAATATGAAAATCCTTGAGCTAGAAGTCAATTAAAAAAATGTCAATTCAAAAAAATCTAGAACTTCCCACACAATTGAGAAATTTAATGTTACAACACAAACATAATATGCAAGTATTATACTAAAGAAGACTAAAATTTTTGGTAATAATAGATTGATATCATATAAAGAAGCCTCCACCTCATGATCATGCAAAAGATAACCTATGGTTTAAATAAGTATGAATGCATTAAATCGATTTTTGAGAAATGTGGTGGAAGTAACATTAAAATTATGAAAACTTAGAAGATTCAAAAATATTGATAGATTCAAAAATTATTCAAGGATGGATATAAAAATTTCTTTGGGGATATTTTACCAAAAATGAACCTTAATAATTGGTTTTCTATCCAAATGAAAACAAGAATTCAAATTTTAATAGATTGTATGCATAAAAAATATTAAGAATGATTAGTAGGTGCTAGTGTTTCCAAATATTCAATAATTTATTCATTTATTAGTATAAGAATATTTAAATGTGTATAGGTTTCAAAAGAACTATATAAAAGGTAAAAATATCTCAATTTTAATGGAAACATATAGGAATAAGTCATAGATTATAGATGAGCAGAATATATCTATTCAGAAAAATTTTAATGATTTAGAAAAATTATTTGGGAATTGAAATTGAGTTAGTCACTACTATAAGGACTATTGGTATATAACAATACAATACAAAACTAATTATTATGAAAGGATAAGTACACAATAGTATGTCTTGAAAAAAGAAAAAATAATTCTTCCTTGGGATAAAAAAAATTGATAAGTGTCAAGCTAAATATTCCCAGGAAGTCAAAAAATAAAGTTAATAAGGATATAAAACCAATATGAAAGAGGTGATTATAATGTGGTAAGAGATTCTACAACTTATACCATTTCATGATGGAAATTAATGTCAAAGAAAATGGGAGAAATATTGAATGTAGAAATAAAATCATTAAAGATAGGGATCACCATATTGGATCAGTGGTTAACACTCTATGGGAAAAAAATTAGAGTCTAACTAATACGGGTCACCAAAAAGATAATGAAGTTTTTTTTGGAAGGTGAAATAAAGTTGTTTACATGTGTAAAAGATGAATGAAATGAATGTATATTCAAAATTATTTAATATGATTAAGGTAAATAATCTATGGTCCCTTATACATAAGCTATTACAATTAAGAATAAATCAACACCTGATTGAATGGATGATCTTGGTCCTAAATAATTACTTATCATATAGAAGGATCATCTAGAAAAGTATAGGAATATAGTTAAAGATTATAAGTTTCCGTCTAGGCATGTGTCCTTGGATTGCTGTTGCATATTCAGCTCCAGTAGCAGCTACTACTGCCGTTTTTTTTATCTATCCAATTGGTTAAGGAAGTTTTTCTAATGGTATGCCTTTAGGAATCTCTAGTACTTTCAACTTCATGATAGTATTTCAGGCTGAGCACAACATCCTTATGCACCCTTTTCATATGTTAGGTGTTGCTGGTGTTTTCGTTGGTTCTCTTTTCAGTGCTATGCATGGTTCTTTGGTAACCTCTAGTTTGATCAGGGAAACTACAGAAAATGAATCTGCCAATTCAGGTTACAGATTCGGTCAAGAGGAAGAAACTTATAATATCGTAGCCTCTCATGGTTATTTTTGCCGATTAATCTTCCAATAGGCTAGTTTTAACAATTCTCGTTCCTTACATTTCTTTCTTGCTACTTGGCCTGTTGTATGTATCTGGTTCACTGCTTTAGGTATTAGTACCATGGCTTTTAACTTAAATGGTTTTAATTTCAACCAATCTGTGATTGATAGTAAAGGTCGTGTAATTAATACCTGGGCGGATATTATTAACCGTGCTAACCTAGGTATGGAAGTTATACATGAACGTAATGCTCATAACTTTCCTCTATACTTAGCTTCTGTTGAAATTTCATCCACAAATGGATAATACATCGTTTGTATTATAGACTTTTTATTTCATTTCATTTTTTTATTTCATTTCATTATTGATTTAATTATTATTATTGATTTAATTATTATTTATTATTATTGATTTAATTATTATTTATTATTATTGATTTAATTATTTTTATTGATTTAATTATTATTATTGATTTAATTATTATTATTGATTTAATTATTATTATTGAAAGTAAATGAGCAAAAATTAAGAATATAAGATCTATATTTTGATGATTATTTGCTCCTTTATATTTTTATTTATGATTAATGAAATGATGATTCATTCCAAATCTCAAATGGAATATTATGATTCTATTTCAAATAAAGAGGGGGAGGATATAGCCAAGTGGATCAAGGTAGTGGATTGTGAATCCACCATGCGCGGGTTCAATTACCATTGTTCGCCCATTTTTTTATTTTAACCATATGATATATTCTTCATTTAAGGATTCCTCTTTCAATACTATAGTTATATGGAAAAGGGTTCTTTTGATCGGAGAACTACATCCTCGAGCCTGATGTTTTAATTTTTTCACGGTAGTGCCTTCGTTGACTTCTGCTTTACTAATGACTAAAGCTGCTTTGTTGAAACCCATATTTTGACTAGCATTTGCTGCAGAATAAACCAATTTAAAAATTGGATAACACGCTCGATAAGGCATGAGTTCCAGTATTTGAAGTGTTTCTTTGTAAGAACGTCCACGAATATGATCCACGACTCTTCATGCTTTATGAGCAGAGATGTATATATGTTGACTTAAAGCATATGTTTCTATATTTGGGTTCCCTCCTTTCTTCATTATCATAGAAGCACATCCTAATAATGATAAACATTTCAAATAATATTATTAACGACGAGATCTATTATCGTTTTTCGCATGGCCCTGGAATTTTAGAGTCGGTGAAAATTCTCCCAATTTGTGGCCTACCATATGATCTGTTATAAATATAGGTAAATTTTCCTTTCCGTTATGGATAACAATAGTATGGCCGATCATTGTAGGTATTATTGTAGATGCTCGGGACCAAGTTATGATTATTTTTTCTTTTTCTGCCTTTGTGTTAAGATTTTTTATTTTTCTTAATAAATTATTTGCTATAAAAGGATTTTTTTAGTGAACGTGTCACACATGACTCCTTTGTTTTTGAATAAAGACGAAGAAACAAATTCGATTTTCTCTCATTACTTACTACATAGACGAAGAATCAAATGATCACTATATTGATTCCTTTTTCTAATTCTTCTTCCAAGTGCAGGATAACCCCAGGGGTTTGTTGGGTTTTTTCTACCAATGGGGGCCTTTCCTTCACCACCCCCATGGGGATGGTCTACAGGGTTCATAACGACCCCTCTTGCTATAGGGAACTTCCCTAGCCAACACTTAGATCCGGCTCTACCCAAAATTTTCTAGTTCACCCCAACATTCCCCACTTGTCCGATTGTTGCTGAGCAGTTTTTGGATATCAAACGGACCTCCCCAGAAGGTAATTTTAATGTGGCTGATTTCCCCTCTTTTGCAATCAGTTTTTCTATAGCGCCCGCTGCTCTAGCTTATTGTCCACCCTTTCCAAGTGTTATTTCTATGTTATGTATGGCCGTGCCTAAGGGCATATCGGTTGAAGTGGATTATTTTTTTGGATCAAAACCCCTCCCCAAACTGTACAAGATTCTTCCAAAGCATATGAATTTCTGGATGTAGATGGGTTCTATACAGATGGATCTGATCTATCGTACAATGAAGTACCACATGAGGATATATCAGAATCTAAATCTGCTGACACTCATGTAAAGATATCTTCATCCTAGGTCTTCCTGTTCCGTCATTTGGCTTATATTCTTCATTTATCATTCAGACTGAATGACTCAATGAAATTACGTCGATACTTCCATATTATGTATGAGTAACGTAGGAGACACATCTCTCTTTTTCCTCGGGGGAATATTTTTTAGAATTCCCACTGCTTTCCATTCGCCTCTGACCATCAAATGAATCCAATTTTGGAGTACCTATACATGATAGACCTCAACAGAAAACTGAAGAGTCAGGGCAGCAAGTGATTGAGTTCAGTAGTTCCTCATAATATCCAATTATTGACTCTAGAGATGATAGTAATAGGGATAAGACAAAAGTTTCAAGCACCGAAAAACCGGAAGCACCCCCTTGTTTCAAAGAGAGGAGGAAGACTTATTCACATTTCATTTGATGGTCAGAGGCAAATGGAAAGCAGTGGGAATTCTAAAAAAGATTCACCCAGGGAAAAAGAGAGATATGTCTCCTATGTTACTCATACATAATATGGAAGTATCAACATAATTTCATAGAGTCATTCGGTCTGAATTCTACATGAAGAACATAAGCCAGATGACGGAACGGGAAGACCTAGGATGATGATATCTTTACATGAGTGTCGGCAGATTTGGATTCCGATATATCCTCATGTGGTACTTCATTGTACGATAGATCAGATCCATCTGTATAGAACCCATCTACATCCAGAAAGCCGTATGCTTTGGTTACTTCCAATTACGTAAATCAATAATTCAATCCGCACTCAAAGGTAGGGCATTTCCCATTTTTATAGGAACTTCTGTACCAGAAACAATGGTATCTCCAATTATATCCCCTCTGGGATGTAAAATATATCTCTTCTCACCATCCCCATAGTGTATGAGACAAATGTATGCATTTCGATTAGGGTCGTATTCTATGGTTACTATTCTACCAAATATGTCTTTTTCATTCCGTCGAAAATCGATTTTACGGTAGAGACGCTTATGACATCCCCCCCTATGCCCTGCGGTAATGATTCCTCTGGCATTACGACCTTTACCACAACGGTACTTTCTATAGATCAAATTCGTTCGTGGATTGGATTTCACTTGAATATCTACAGCTCCATTACGTGTTTTCGGGGTAGAAGTTTTGTATAAATGTATCTCCATGCTTATTCTTATTTCAGTTCTTTTCGTTTTCTCTAAGAGGTGGAATAGAATGACCCGGTTGAAGCGTAATGATCATACGTCTTTAATGCACTGTCTAAATATGCCACTGAAATACTCTACTGAGACAAAAAGAGGGTCTGTCAAGAATAACGTAGAGGTAGGATGGGCAGTTGGTCAGATCTAGTATTATGGATCGTACATGGATGGTATGGAGTCGGCGACTCTCCTAGGGCTCATGGGATCCCTAGGGAAGAGGATCAAGTGGGCCCTTGCGAACAACTTGATGCACTATCTCCCTTCAACCCTTTGAGAGAAATGCAGAAAAAGGAAAGAAACCATGGGCCAACCCCTTCATCTCCACCCCGTAGTAACTACGAGATCACCCCAAGGATGCCTTTGGCATCTTGGTGCAGTCACAGACCGACAATAGAACCCTATTCAATAAGAACACATTTTTCTGCTCTCCGGTTGGGCAACAAGGGTCGGAGAAGGTCAATCACTCATTCTTAAAATCATCATTCTTAAGACCAAAGAGTCAGGAAGAAAAAAGGGGGGGAAAGCTATCCCTTCCTGTTTATCCTGTAGCTGGCCTTCGGAACCACAAGAATCCTTAGAATGAGATTCCAACTCTGCCGCACCTTATTGTTGATATGGTTAGAAGAGTTTCTTTTTGGAGAGCATAGTACGATGAAAGTTGTAAGCTGTGTTCGGGGGGGAGTTTTTGTCTATCTTTGGCCTCTATATAGAAATGAGGAGAAGATAATTCAATTTATAAAATATGTTCAAGATGATTTTTTTTCTTCAGATTTGTAAACATAATGAATAAATCATGAAGAAAATTAATAATTTTAATATTCTAAATGAAAAGTGTCACTAGGTTAAGGAATAATTATCAACCCTAGTGCTATAATTGATTATAATTATAAGACCCACATTATTACCATATATATATATGTTATTAAGAACTAGTAATTAAAGGTGATGAAGTAAATAAATTCACCCCCTAATGGGGTTGTTTCAAAACAAGTCAAATCTTCAAGAATTTATCCACTCCACATAAATCTATAATTCTATACAGACATGATGAAATTGAAGTTTTATGCATGATTTTCATTCTCACATGATTTTTTATCACTATGTATCTATTTTTATCAATGGAGAGTGTTTATATGAACTATGTATGAGAAATTCCATATAGTTTAAATGCTTTGATGTGGGTTTTCAATTTATTTTAGGTTCTTAAAAATTTATGAAAATATATTTAAACACCCATAAGAAATGATAGAAATATGTGGTATCATAATATAGTTAGTTTATAGATAGATATATCATCTAAAAAAATCAATATTATTTTCTATAAAGGGGTTTCCTTGTATAATTTATGTCTATGAGTATATTTTACTTATCTTACTGGAATTTGATGCCACCTTTCTCTCTTGGAAATTGTAGAGAATATGGGTAGATGAAGAAATAAATAATGATAAGATATTTCTTGAAAAATGGGGAGTAATATATTTCATTGGATAATCCTCACTAGATTGTAAATTAGGTGGAGAATAACTTTAATCCTATTTTAATTTTTTAATTATGGGGATAAAAATAACATTAACTATAGTATTACAATTAAAAAAAACTCAAATGGAGAGATTGAAGTAACCTTAGGTTTTAGTTTTATTTGTTGTCAACTAGTCTTATTGTTATAACTAATGTAATCATGTAAAGGTAAAGTGTGTGGGTGATTAATTTAGTATCCTTTTATCCATAGAATACATCATATAAGCCTATGAAATATGGTCAAAGTTAAAAGTAGTTGGATTCCATGGAAATGAAAATAGAATTCATGTGGTGATAAAGGAAAATAAAAATCATTGTTTCTTGGTGAGAATCCCTATAACATAGTGATTATTTGAGCTATTTTTATGGATAAAATATGTTATATAATAATGGAAAGAGAATTATCATCAAAATTAAAAATAAGTATATAATAAGAGATTATGTTGGCCTCTAAAATATTACTATATTTCTCTAGAAGTTATTATTAAAAACACTAAAATATTTTTAAAGACTTGTAGGAAAGATAAATTAAAAGATAAGAACCCAAAATTGAGGTAAATAGAATATTATTTATTGTATATATTGTTTACACACTCTTCAACCAAGGTTGGAGATATTCTAAGATGAGTTGGGAGTGCCTTAGATTTAATTTCAAGTGAACTAGAATTTCAGTATAGAAATCAAAAAAATAAAAAAACATCACTGGTCACATATGTATCAATACGACCTATGTATGTGTCAAAAATGGCTATAATATATGTCATATTAGAATAAACATGAAAACTTAGGAATGTTATGACCAATGTATGTAAAGACCCCAACCCAAATATCCCAGATTTGGTGATTACTTTATTATATTAGCACTAGATACAGGCGATCACATCCCAAACAAGAGAATTTTTTAGTAGTCATGGTAAACTAGATAAATATTTTAAAATAAAAATAATTTTTAAACCATAAAATACACAAATTCGTTTCATTGAGAACGTCCTTATTTACCTTATCATATTCCTACATATCAATCAAAAAAATAAGTCCTCGTATTCTGGGGAAATTAAAATTGAAGAATGGGGTAATCATAGAAGCCTAGTAAGGGTAAGAGTACACTGTAAGATATCATGAATAAATAAGAATAATCCATATTTTATAGTATATACATAAAAAACATTCCATTTAAATAATAACTTGAGTATAGAATGGAAGTAATAAAGGATTATCAAATAAATCTATATAAATAAACACATGATCTTGAAACTTATCAATGTATATTATAACTAATAGAATAATTACATGGACATAAATAACTAATATCATAATGAGGTGATTCATAAATTTGGACATTTGAAACATATGGTTAATACCTTTCACATGATAGTTTAAATCTGTAAATATAAAGCCTTCTAATTTGGCTAGTAGATTTGTCTCATGAGACCATTCGATGCATCGAGGGACTTTATATAACTAGGCCCCACCCGTAACATACTAATTAATATGTGTTCCTCATATTAAATGGGTGATAAATAATAAAAATAAACATTCATATTGTAAATATAACATACAAAATATTAAAATGTATCCCAATCAAATAAACAAAATCAAAAACCATCCTGAGAAATATGGAGAATGGTAATAAAATGGAAAATCCTTAGTCAAAATGATCATAAATCATCCAAAGAAAGAATACAGATGATATAAATAATATATATCCCTAATTTACCATAAGTAAAATTATGATTTGATGTTATTTAATAATACAAATACAATAATGTTTTATTAAAAAGTTTGTTGAGGAAAATAAACATTTCACTTTGAAAAAATTATTAAAATAAAATGTCATAAAAATATTATGAAAATAATTTCATTTGAATATAAACTTTTAAAAACTATAAAATAATCTTTAAAACATTTAGTGTCCATGATTTATAAAATTATTTTCTTGTAATACATAATGAAACATTGATTCCATTCACATTTTTGTTAAAATCCAAACATGCCTTGTTTTTAAAATGACATGGAAATTCATTTCAATATTTTTACAAGGATTGGAAATTGGTAAAATTTTATTTAATAAATAATTTTTAAAAGATTTAAAAAAATTTATAAAACATTTTTATAAAACATGGAACTTATAAAGGAATTTTTAATAAAGAGAGAAATAAAGTCATATTTTCTTAAAAACATTTTTTCAATCATTTTAAGTATCAAAGAGTGGAAAATGGTAATATTACTTGAGAAATATCACGAATAAACAAAGGAGAAGAATATATATTTATTTTAAGATATAAATATCAAATTATCCCTCCCAAGGGAGACTTAAAAAAACAATCCCGAATAATGATGTGATTATGAAATAAACTCTTAACAATTTGGTAACTTTGGAATCATAATACCCATGAAAGAAATAACATCAAATATGAAATATTTATTGCAATAACAGTGTATATAATTTTAATATTATGAAAATATTTTGGTTTACTGGTAAGTATAATCCACTGGATGAAACCTTTGAGGTTTTTTGGCAATCTAATTTCTATAATTGGATAGAAATCAACATGTTTGGGGAGTCGAAAGGGAACCCAGGCCCTGCGGGTTTTGGGGATGCCTTTCGTGATAATGATGGAGGGAGTCTTGGATTTTTTTATGGATCATGTGGTCATGAATTATCTCTTAAAGTGTAAATACAAAGTATTATTAATGTAGAATATTTTTCTTGTTTAAAGGGATGAAACAATTTATGGTTAGAGTGTGATTCTACTTCCATCGTCTATTCCATTAAAAGTGGTATACTGTATTTATCTTGGAAACTTCCTTCTAAATGGATAGAATTCATTGAAATTATTATGAATTCCAATTTCATAATCACCCATAACTATCGGGAGGAAAATTATTTGGTAGATGGACTGGACTATAAAGGGATTAGGGTAGATATTACTTAATTAGATGATCTAAATTTGGTATTGGTTCTATCTCATGAAATATATTGTAATAAAACTCATCTTTTCATAAATTTGTAATTGTTTTTATATATTTTATGCCTTTGAATTTTTAGACGAGGGACCTTTAAAAAAATAAATAACTTCAAATGAAATGTTAAATAACATGAATATAAATATATTCACAATATAACTAATAAATAGGATCGGTATATACACAACACAAAGGAATAAGTGGTGAATATGGTGTATGTCTCAAAGATGTAAAAGTGAGATGAGAAACTCTTACCTTAGGTTCAAATTCATCCATATGTATCTGAACCACCTATATAATAAATATAGTTTTATTATAAATATATTAAAAAACAATAATTATATATCTCATACCATATATGATTTACTTATATTCTTTTATCACCTGATTATTAACAACTCTATAAAAATCATTGTTTCAGGTGATAATTTCCTCTTTTTTCAATTATGTTTTAGTTCATTAATTTTGATAATTTTAATTTGATCATGGATAAATCAAATAAAAAATATTAAACATGATATATATATAATAAATATTAGTTATGTATGTAGTTATAATAATATATTAAAGTGATATATAGACTATGGATTACACCATTCATGTTGATGGTAGGTCGTACATACGCATGAATGGTATGTCCATTTTTATAGATGAATGAAATGGAAGGAAAATAAACTTTAATTCATATCGATATAGAAATTATTATGTAATAAATATCATTTATATTAATAAAATACATCCTTATTACAATCCATGAAAAAATAGAATTAAAAACATTTTACATCGCTACGTAGAGGCGGTTGTACACATTTACGCATGGGGGAAATTATTGTCTTATAAAAGATTGGAATGTGATAAGTTATATGTAACATTATATTTATAGAATTATTTTTAGGTCATAAATATCCCATAAATTAATTAATTTTAACCTTTCTACCTTCATTGTAAATAATAAGTGAGAAACAAATCACTCACCTTTGTGAGGTGGTTGTCCAACGTACACATGAGAAACTATAGCATATCCCCTAAATAATGTAATATAAGAAGGTATATGTGATATGATAATTAAATAATTATAATAATGTTTTAAATATAATATAAATAAGTTAAATCTATAATTATATTCAGCCTTTAATGGTGGGGATGAAAAATGAATTACGTTAGTTCGTGAGGTTGTAGTCCGCTGTATAGACAATTGATAATTTCAATTCCCATTTTATTATAGTAGAGATGGATTTGGGTTATTAAATTAACCCAATGAAACAAACCTTTATAGGAGATACAATATTTATTATATATCATAGTTGAATAATATTATATGTAGTTAGAAGAAGAACTAAAATGAACACACATAGTTAAAAACATTACTTATTCTATGGGAAAACTATTTAGGTTTAACCTAAATAATTTATATATTGTATATATGATATAAAAAATTAATCTATGATGTGTATATGGATTTAATTAAGGAATTAAGTAATGTTTTGGATGAACAAAATGGTTTTCTAAGTGTTAATGAAGTAGTATATGGGTGACCTCTTATAAGTGGGAGAGAGGAGACACATGGAATTGTTGAAAAGATAAAGGGATCACCTCATAATAATAAAGTAAAAGTCCTAAAAAATCATTTATTATATAAAATTAATTTTTATAGTGTCAATATATGACCATAACATGGGTTTTATAAAATTTTTATGTGATTTTTAACCCTTATCTTCTTAGTTTAACATCCCGTTAAACCCATTTTTACATTAACTATAGTAATTAATTTTTACATATTTTTCTTTTTATTAGGATTAAAAATAAAGTTCATATTATTTTAAAATATATTTTATAATAATTAAAAATATTTAAAACATTTTTTAAATTAAATTCATAGAATAATCAGAATTCAATTTAAAATTAAATCTGCAGGCATGATGAAAAAGCGGGTTTCCGAATAGGAACTTCTCATTAGTATTTAATGTTTAAATATAAAAATATAATATTAAATTGATTTCACTAACCAAAATTTCAATTTTTATAATATAATTTAACTTATTTTACTTTGAAACAAAATTAAATTATAATTTAATTTTGTAAATAATATAATTGAAATGGTAGTTTTTAATAAAAATTATTATTTTTCACTATTAATCAAAAAATGAAACTTTCATAAAAGACAAAAAAAAAGCACCATATTATAATTTTGATATTATTATTTAAAAAATTTATTTCATTTTATAAAATAAATTCTAAAATTTTAAAAAAATAATTTTTTCTTAAGTGTGCAAGATGTGACAAAACAATTTTCATTGAAAAAACATTAGTATTCAAAAAACATTTCTTTGATTTAAAATAGTTTTAAATTTATTTATAATCAATAGAAAACCATTTGATTTATTTATACATGTTTAAACTATATAATTTTTATAATTTAGTTATTACTATTCATTACTTTCATCTTAATGTCTTTGTTATAATGTTTATGTATAAATAATAATATTTTAATAGAGTGTCATGTTTTGTTCAGACCTAATACTGCGTATATCAAAATCTATTAAAGAGATTTAATTTATTTAAAAATAAATATATTGTAAACACTTGGGGGGGTGTTAAATTCTGTTCTAATATTTGTATTGTGTGTCATATATTTTATAAAACATGGTTTCCCTCATTTAAAATATTAGGGTGTTATATTTTACCACTCTTAAATAAATTTCATCCTAAAAAATTTAATCTTGATCATTGTAATAATGGGTTTGAAATTAGATAATACATTTCTTCTAAAACCTCACCATAAATAGGATTAATAAAAAGTCCTCTTAAATGTAGTAAATTGAAATGGAGAGGTGATTCGGAATAACACATTACTAGGTTTGAAAATAGAAGAACATTGGGGGAAAGTGAAGACATATAAATGGAAGAAAAGAATAAATAATTTAAGAGAGTGATGTAGATTGTTTATCACAAGAAAGTGAATGATATAGAAAATTTAATTACCCAAAATAAATAAATCTGTAATAAATGAAAAGACTATCAATTCAACATAAATGAAGGTATTAAGATGAAATTTTTGTGTCAATATCCTTTTTCTAGAGTGGTAGATTTTCTTTACTATCTATAATGAGAACAAAATAAAATATAATGATTTGATATATTTTTATTTCATGGGAAAAATTTCATCATTTGGATGTACTTATATCAATTCATACTTTATCTATTACTCTAATAAATGAATATCCATGAGTAATGTTATGCATGAAGAACTAAAATTAATATTTGATAGATCATGAGCTCAATAAAATAATGAAAATTCATTCCTCCCATCTCTAGATATTTTCCAGGATCAAAATTTTTAGAAACATTTATACAATAACATTCAAAGTTCAAATTAATCCATTCCATAAATAGTTAGCCTTAAGACTTAACCAAAATATTTCTAAACAAATTCAATATCTAAATATTTAGAAGAGTGGTAACTAAATTATATTCCCCAGAAAAAATAAAGAGGCTCTTAATGACACCTTCCAAAGATTCTAATATCTTGATCACCATAAAACCTTAATTAAAACATTCATTATTACAAAAATAAAATATTAGAATGTTTATTATATTACATAAATCTAAACATGTAAAAAATTATAGTAAAAATAATCCATCAGATCACTAACCAATTTAAAGTTCAGTAATACAATCCCATAAAATTATCTTTATCATTATTATCTTAACATCGATAACATATTAATAGATTTATTCCCTCAATCACGTGTCTTTTAAAAATTCAACTTTCCACAATATCAATTTTCTTGGTACCATTCAAAATGTGCACTCAAATCCTTAAAGAAAAAGTATTGGAGTACAATCCTAATAAATTTCACAATTCTTATAACTATAATTCCATTGATTAAAATACTTCAAAAATATTATTATTTAATAAAAACACAAGGACATTAATTTTTTCCCTTTGTTTTTATCAATAATAAAATCTTAACCTTGACCCCTTAGCTTCTTTTAGGTTATATTTATTTAACACTTAGGACATTAATTTTTATAGTTCCCTATATCTTTATAGTTTAATCATTGAAAATTGAAAACTTATTTCATGACCTTGCAATCTTGAGAACATTGAAATTTCTCTTCACATTTATAGTAAATTCATATTCCCTTTATGTAGTTACCAGGGTATTTCTTTTCACAATTATCACATCGAGGAAATCCTTCTTTCCTTTCTTCCCTTTATCAGTCTTTTTCTTTACATTCTTCTTATTCTCTTACTTCCATTCAAATCCACAATACAGAGAGAATTATTTATCTATCTTGATATCACATGATACCATGTCCTCATATGATGATAATGTTTGGGAGACTAATTCCCTTCGAAGAATTGGATTTAACCCATCAAGTAAATAATCAATCTTTCTCTTTGGATTATGTACATAGTCCATAGCATGAATTAAAAATATTTTAATGTATTATTTATACATATAAATATTTTACTCCTACTTTTTATTAGACTTGGGAATTTTATCTCAATATATTCTCTCTACTTTCAAGGAAAATAATTTTCCAAGAAGAGTACTTTAAAATCCATTAATACCATGTCTTCTATTTATTCTTCATCTTTAGTATTTTTAATCAATGACCACTATTGATCCAAATATCCTGAGATATGATAAAAAACCATAAAACCTTCTCCCATTCATTACACCCCAAAACAAGATATACCATCTCTAAGAAGATTAGCCATTTCTCATCTACAAATGGATTTTTATTCCCATTGAATGGTGGGGGTTGTTGATTCATAAAGAGGTCTAACATTATTATAGTTCATGATGGATCAATAATATTCTCCATAAAAGAAAGGTTATTTCTAATAACATGATCCATCTTATCCAATATGGTATTAATTTTATCAGTTCCAGCTAATACTACAATTCTAAAATAATTATCTTTTATAGGAGTGAAATCCATACATGGTTCACGTTTCTTGATCAGGTACTCATTATTCCTTTATAAAACATTTATAAATAATGGAATAAAAAATATTAGATAATAACAATATGAAACATAATTTATAACCGAAATACTAGTGAAAGACTTATAATTAATTAAAAAAATTATACATGGACAATATCATAATCATAAACATTGTTTCTTTAGGAAAATTTTCAAATAATAAAATATTTTCAAATCCTTCATAATTATTTGTTAATAAAATGTGAATTGACTAAAGAATATACCCTAGTATTATCAAAACAAGTGTGATATAGGGATTTTTGTCATGTACCAGGTAAATATTGAGTCAATCCTGACGCACCTTTTTCAAAGTTATTACCCCTAGGTATATCTGTGTTAGAACCACATCCACTTGTAGTATCCATACATGGATTTATTTCAAGGTAAACCACATAATACCCACCTTAATAAAACAATATGATTTTATTATATACCTACAATCAATTTATTTAATATGGATATGTTTTCTAATATATTTTTTACTAAATCTAGTTCCTGTTGTTTCTACTAAACTTTATCTGATATAAACTATAAAGACCCCACACCCAGTATCCTCAATTTGGGGGATATATTATTACATTGACATTAGAAACAAGGTATTGAATTCAAAATGAACAAATATTTTAATAGTATTGGAAAACTATATATGTAGTTGAAATTAACATTACAGTTTAAAACACCAAATACACAAAGTGTTTTATTTGAAAATTCTATTTTTACCATTATCATATCCATGCATATCAATCATAAAATACTTCCTGGTATCCTAGGAAAATTAAAACATAAGAAGGGGTTGAGTTCAAAATATTATTAAGGGTATGTGAATAATAGATGATATCATTAATAAATAAGCATAATCAATATGGTAAGGTAAATAACTGAAACACATTCCATTTAAAAAATAACTTCTTCATAATATGGAAGGAATGGAGGATGGTAAAATAAAATAATATAATTAATCACACAATCTTCAAACATATCCATGCGGATTATAACTAATTTAATAATCACATAGACATAAATAAATGTTCTCATAATGAGGTAATGAATAATGCTGGAAATCTGAAACATACTATATAGGCCTTTCACAAGAAAATTTAAATGTGTGGACAGAAACCCATCTAATTTGGCAAACTAATTTTTCTCATGATACTTATCGATGTATCGAGGGGCTCTCTATAACCAGGCTCCACCCACCACTTATTAAGTCCAATGCATTCCTTTTATAATAGGAATGAAATATAATCAACATAAATATTCATATTGAAAAGTTAATATATTGAAATTTTAATGCTTAACCAAATCAAATAAAGATAACGAAAAACCATTGGGAGTAATATTGTGAACGGTAAGAAAATTATAAATTCTAAGTAAAATGGACCAAAAATCATAAAAAATAATAATAAGGATGATATCAATACAAAATATCAATAGTGTATCATAAGTAAAATGAAAGGTTAATGTTATTGAGGAATATAAATTCCCTAAAAATATCATTAAAAACATTTTAAAGGAAAATATACTTTCTACATTTAAAATATTTTTAAAATAAAAAGTTCAAAAAATAATTTGAAAATAATTTTCATTGAAAATAACCTTTGAAAACTTTTAAAATAATCATTAAATCCTTGAGTGGTCAGGATGGATGAAAATTACATACATTTCATACATGTTAAAATAAATATTCCTTTTACATTTTAAGTAAAAGAAAAACGATTATTGTTTAGAAAAAGATATGCAGATTCATTTCAAAACCTTTTTCAAAAAAGTAAAAATTGTTAAAAATTTATCTTTTAAGTAATTTGGAAAAGTTTAAAACCATTTTTGAAAACATTTTTATAAAACATGGATATTTATTGAAAAATATTTTTTCCAAATAGAGAAATAAAGTCATATTTTATTTAAAACATTTTATCAATAATTTTAAGTAAAAAAGAGTGTTAAAATGGTAATATTAAATAAATAAGTTCATGAATAACTATAAGAGAAGAAAATATAATAATTTTAAGATAAAAATATCAAATAATTCCACCAAGGAATACTTGAATAAAAAAATCCTAAAAATAACGATATTGTGAAATTTACTCCCACCACTTTGGTTACATTTGAATCATTATCCCCATGAAAGAAAGAACATAAAATAAACCACTAAATTACCTAAAAATAAATATATTAATGATATAAAATATAAAATGGGATAGCATATACACCACATAAAGGAATAAGCGATGATTATGGTTTATGTCTCATGGAAGTAAAAGTGAGATGAGAAAATGGTACATAAAGTTCAACTTTCTCTGTATGTATCCAAAACTCCAATATAATAAATATAGGTTTATTATATATATATTATAAAAAAATAATCATATATATCAAATCATATAGGATTTAATTATTTTCTTTTATGAAACGTTTATTAATATTTCTTTGTTAAAATCACTATTTCAGCTGATAATTGCTTATTTTTTTATGTATTTTTTAGTTTGGTAATTTTGTTTCTTCTAATTTAATCACACACTATTTGTGGAGATGGTAGGTCTTACGTACACATGAACTCTTTTTATATGTTTCATAGTGGATGAAAAAAATGAAATTAAATATTAATTAATATTTCTAAAATCATTTTTAGGTCTTACACAGATTTTATATTTATTAAATACATCCTTATTTTCATCCATGGAAAAATAAAATGAAAAACATTTCACATCATCTTGTGGTGGCGGTAGTCAACACGTATGCATAAGCGATGTTACTATTTTCCAATATATTGAAAGGTAAGTAGTTATATGTGAAATTATATTTCAATAAATATGGTTAGTTCATAGATATAACACATATTCATTAAATTTAACGTTACTACCTTCCATGTAAATCATACGTAGAAAACAAATCACATTGCTTCGCATGGAGGTAGTCCGCCGTACACAAAAGTGAAGTTATCATATCCTCAAAGAATAGAAAGTAAGAGATGTATATGATATGATAATTCAAAAATTATAAAAATTTCATAAATATCTGATATATTAGATTAATACATTATTATATCTATCCATCAAAGGTGGTGATGGAAAACTAATTACATCGGTTCATGAGGCCATAGTCCTCCGTACACATGATCAATGGTTTTTTTTCTTATTTGATGAATGTGGAGATGAATATGAGTTTTAGACATTAAAATAAAAATATATTAGTATATAAAAGATACCATAGTTAAAAACATTACCTCTTATTGAGGAAACCACTTTAGGTTTAACTTAATTCCTTTCTAGATTAAATTTATGATCTATAAAAGGAATATATGATGTGTGGGGGGATTTAGGGACGTTATTTGGGATGTTATGGTTTTAAATAAATGGTTTTAGAAGTGTGAATAAGGGAGGAGAGTGGGTGACCTTTTATAAGTGGAGTAGAGGACAATTGGAATTTATGAAAAAATAAAGTGATACCCATATTTTTTTGAAAGAAAAATGACTCCAAAATGATTCATTAAATAACATTTGTGATTAAATATTTTAAATATGATCATAAAGTGACACTTATTTTTTTACAATTCATCGAAAAATGAAAATTTTCAGAAAAATACCACAACTACAACCTAAGATAATTTTGATTTGATATTTAAAAAATTTATTTTATTTTATCAAATAAATTTCCTAAAATTTTCTAAAATTTATTTTATAATAAGTTCAATTTAATTGAAAAAACCATTTTCATTGAAAAAATATAGTTTTTAAAAAATGTTTATTTTTTATTCAAATGGTTTTTATTTTATTTTAAATAAATATATAACCACTAAATTTATTTTGTAAATTTATGAAACTTATAATTTTCATAATTTAGTTACCCTCTATATTAATGGATAGGTTATAATGATCATGTTTAAATAATAATATTTTAATAGAGTTCCATATTTCATTCAACTCTAGTGTTGTGCGCATCATAAGATTTCAAAGAGATTTAATTTATTTAAAAATGATATAAATTGTAAAATCTCATGGGATTTAATTCCCTTCTAATATGGTTTTTTCTGTCATGTACTCTATCAAACATGGTGATTCTCTTTTAAAATATTGGGGATGTAACAACATACATTTCATTTTTCTCAAATTAGTTATCTTTGTAGATTTCATAAGTGTCATTGGGACTAACATATGTATAATAAAGACTCAAGATATGTTTAATTATTTTAGAATCATAAGTGTGAGTTCAATCTATATGTTTTTAAACAATCCCTATGTATTTGTCATTATAAATAATGTAAGTGTTATGAAAGACCTAGAAAATTTAGAGAATCTAGGGGATAAAAATAGGAGTTTACAAATTTTAATATATGAAGGAATAAATTATTTTGGATGATTCTTGGAATGAAAATAAATTATTAGAATATAAAAAAAACAACATGATAGAAGAAATAATTATTTGGGTTGTGATCTTAAAATATGGAGAATAAAATCAATGAATAAGATAATATATCAAGAGATTTATTCAAGTCTAAAAAATGATGCTTTTCATAATTTTTTATTCTAAAGGGAAATTAAATGTGTGATACAAAAAGTTAATCATAAAGCTACAGAAGGGTCATAAAAACTTTTCAAGAATTATTTAAAGTTTATACTTGTTGTAATAGTGTATCCCAATCCATGAATGAAGTTGGGCCAACTTCTGGAATATTGTTCTATACTTTGACAATGGTACAATAGTAGTTTGGACTTTGACATGGTTATTGTAGCATATTAGAATTTGAATACAATGTTATTTTAGCTTCATTGACTTCACACCATCAGTCACTATAACACATAATACCAACTATATTGACTAGAACAATAGAAAAATGGGTTATAATAACAATATATTGTTTTTGTAATATCATTCAAGCTAGGGTTTTTGAACACAAAAAAATAACCTTGCAATTTGATCCCAAAAGAGTGAAATGATTATACCTATCCATGGAAGTAGGGATTATTCTCAAACCATATACATATATGTGTATGTTATTTTCTTATTATCATTATTTTTCTCTCTATTTACCCATTATCTAAATAATAGACTTCCTTAGTTGTTCCTGACGTTTCCATAATAACTGGTATCAAAGACTAATTTCGTAAGATCAAGATTGGTTTTATCAAATTGAATTATGCATATAGAATAAAAAAAGTGAAGGTTTATCTTTTCGATGGAACTAAATTCACCTAATAGAGGATGCATATCAAAGACTATATTTATGAAAATGATGCACTTGATGTTTCTGGTTAAAAATATAGAAGAATGAGTCAGAGATACTAGATTGAATGGTTCTAAGAGTTGTGTTCCTTACTTTAGAAACAAATGTACAAATCAATATAAAAAAGGATAAGGTGGCAGTTAGGGTATAACACCCCTAACTAAAGTACCCTATATCCAATGAATATTTTATTACAATGATACAAATATAGATTATCTGATAGTTTAATAGCCTTAGAAAAACCAAATATAAAACAAACTTTTAAATTACATTGATGAAAAATAAATAAAAAATATATCAAATGAAAAACATGAAAACATTATTATTCTTCTTGAGAACCTTTTATCATATATGGTACTATTCTTGGTTTATTGGGGAAAATTTAATCAATATAAATGGGTGATCTCATACACTCAGTAAGGGGTAACATACAATGGAATAAATTATAAATAAGACATCATGGAATGAATAAATAAATTATGTTATGAAAACTGAAATTAAACTATGAGATTAAATAAATCCATGGACAACATAAAAATAAATAAATGCATGGATAATAATAACTAATCATATAGTGATGGGAATGCATAATTATAGAAATCTTAAACATACCATCAAGGATTTGGTCCATGATATATTACATAAAAGGTTTGGACGCTCCCATTATCCTATCTTAGTTTTATCATGACTAATATTAGTGAACCAACGGGATATATAATTTAAAGCCCCTCCCATCACATAAAATTCCAATTCATTCCGTCACATATCAAAGTATTACAAGTCACAATGATCAAGGAATGAATAACCCAAATACTCTATACAATTTATCAATAAAGAGTATCATACAATATTTACCATATAGAATGAAAAATAAAAGGGTATGAAATTATTTTCCCACAATACATGGATTAATAATGATTTATGAATTTCAAAAGATATGTGACCAATGCAATGATAGATAAATCCTTTATAATTGTTTGTAAGTAGCATGTAGATCATCAAAATCATATCCCTTCAGAGTATCAAACGATTCAAGGAATAAGGGACCACTCACCATGCACCAGAATGATGGATGGGATATACCAGACCAAATATTATAAGGGTTAAAACCCCTAGATTCATTTAATCCAAAACCACATCCACTTATAGTATCTAAATCAAGATTTCTTTTCTCGTAAAAACATACACACAATACTTCACCATAATTTTAGGATGGATTTATTATTACTGGATAGTTCGAGCATTATAACGACTTAGAAAATGGTTATAATAGTGAGGTTAAGTAATATATCATTTGGAATAATTAAAATGAATGGTAATAAAATTGAATTACAGGTATTTATATATATGAAAAGGAAGGTTAAAATACAATGTAACAAAAGAATTTAAATTGAAAATTAAAGGGTCCGATTAAAGAAACCCTTTCTATTTAGCTTCTTATCTTAGAGACCAACCATTGTAATAATAAGTCACTTCATGACTGAAGAGAGATAAATAGAAGAGAATACTTGGGAGGTATACAATTATAGAACATTGAATCAACTTTGGGAGAATGTGAAGAGGGGTTTTTATTTATAATTGATGAGGGGTTGTTAAGGGTTTTAATAATGATTATTTTTATATTAAGGCTAATCAAAATGGGGGGGGGGGGTATTAATTAAATTGTTTTTGGTTTAAAATTAAACAAATTACAAAAAAATTAATACCTAAAATGATAATTTAAAACAAAAATATCATTTATTTTTTAAAAACACGATCCTATTACATTACAAATTTTTTTCAGAAAATACATATATATAATTTTTCAAAAAAACACAAGTCCTCTTACACACCACACACCTTCACATATACATGTATATATATTTTTATTAATTTAATTAGTTATTACATGTGTGTATATATATAAAATAATTTATATAAACCTTTATATATATTATATCTAACATATATAATATATATATATATAACATATAAATGACATATATTTTAACATGTATATATAATGATCCGGAATTTTCTCGTAAATATTTTTTTAAATGTATGGGAATTTTACGATTCCGTGAAAATTGATGGTGCGTGATTCTGAGGCCCGGTGTGTTCAGAATGAATTTATGATCTTTTTTTGGTACGTTCAGTAAACGTGCAAGTGAGTTTTTTTAACTTTTGAACCGATTCTCAGAATTGAAATCTGAGGGCATAGTTCAACTCACAGTTCCGGTATTTGCTTAAGGGGGACCTTCACCTCGACCGCAGTGGGTCAAGAGTGAAATATTGTTTTGTAATTTTTGTGAAAGAATAAAATAAAATAAAAATGTCTAACATTTTTATTTTAGAAATCCCTCAACATGGGTTATGGTGGTAGGTACCACTCGAGCCTAAACCTCCCATGTGGTTGTTTCAAAGGTGGGGACCACATAAATTAAAACCTCCCATATGGGTTATGGTGGTGGGGACCATCCGAGACTAAAACCCATCGAACACCCTTCTTAATGGGGAGAAACCTCTTGAACTCCTCCACTTTAATTGTGCCACCCCTTTGATTAATTATACCAACTCATCAATCAATTAATTAAGCCACTTTGAAATTATTTCAATAAACTAAATAGATAACATATTCTATTACATTGGATATTTTATTTTTGGTGGGGATTGGAGGAAAGTTTTTGGAAAAGGAGAAGGGAAGAGATTTTGGGAGGATTACACTTCTCCAACGAAGAACTTCTTCCACGAAGAATGCTTCTCCAAACGAAGAACGTAGATGTCCTCCAATGTCTTCAACTTCTTCTTCAAGACATCATCCAATGTTGGATGTCTTAAACTGACAACCGTCCTTCCTTCCTTATCCTTGTCAACAAATAAACGAGGTAGGGGTGTGTTTTTAATTGATCAACGTTTATTTTCCTCTCACATTAAATCATCCCCCTTGAGTTGCTTTCTACCACTCTAACGCGGAGGGTGCGGGCCAAACAAACATGGACCGACCCCTCCATATTTCTTCATGAATGGTGTGTTATTCACGATGGAAGAAGGAGACTTGTATCATGGTAGTGAACGGAGAGCGGCTGACCGAACTGGACACTGACAAAGGCACGGCGCACGACCGCGCCGTGTAGAGAGGACAGCTGACCATCCGGCCAGCCGCGGCAGACGGCCGCACCATGGCCCTCGCACCACCCACGGACTCCGCTATCGGAGGTCACCATTGTCCGCGCCCACCGCCGCCCCACGACCTCCACTACCCGTGGCGTCGGCCGCCCCATAGCCTTCACCACCCACGCCCACTGCCCTGGCTACCCCACGGCCTCCTCCTTCCTCGGCCACAACCGCCTCGCAGCCTCCGCCTCCTCGCAGCCACGGTCGCCCCGCGACCTCTGCCTCCCACGGCCACAGCCGCCCCGCGGCCTCCGCCGCTCGCGGCCTCGGCCGCCCCGCAGCCTCCGCCCCCCGTGGCCCCGGCTGCCCAGTAGCGTCTGGCCCCCGGCCACCACCGCCCCGCGGCCTCCGCTGCCCGCGGCCACCGCCACCCCGCGGCCTCTGCCTCCCGCATCCACCGCCGCATGCGGCCTCCGTTGCCTACGGCAACCGCTGTTCCGCGACCCTCTGCGGCCTTCAGCACCCCGTGGCCTCACGAACTCCCGCAGCCTCGCCACCCCATGGACCTTCGTGGCCCCTGTAGCCTTGCCACCCGCACAGCCTCCGCGCTGCCCTCGCGGCCTCTGCGCCGCCCTCGCGGCCTCCGCGCCGCCCTCGCGGCCTCCGCGCCGCCCTCGCGGCCTCCGCGCCTCCCTCGCGGCCTCCGCGCCGCCCTCGCGGGCTCCGTACCACCCTCACGGTCTCACGCCACACTGAAGCCCCCACGTTTCCCAGCGCAGGACAGGCTGGACCCAGCGGACTCGGTCGACCAAAACCGGGTCGGTTCGGCCCAGGCCGGGTCAGACCGGACCTCGACCAACTACGAGCTTTTCTCTCTATCCGCCATAACTTTGAAACCATGATTCCTTTTGAAAAAACTTCAAAAACACTGTAAACCTTGGATTGAGATGGTCCCTTTGGTATAAACCACTTTATATTTGGATAAAGTTGGGATATGGTTGGGTTGGATTGAGCACGAATCCAACTGGGCCCTCCGGACTAACAAGATAATAACTTACAGACCGGGTGTCTGATTGACGCGCTGTCTGCTGCGTTGTGACCCCTATGATGTGGAGGTACTTTGAGATACTACTTCATGGGACTTTATATAAGTTGGAGTATCTAATAGTGTATTTAGGAGAGGAATCTCTCAGAGACGAGCAAGCTTAGTGTGGGAACCCAGTAGCTGGCTGTGACATGAAGAATGAATAGAGACCCAATGTTCGTCAGCACCAAGTGATCCTGTGTGGGTCAACACCTAGCGAACCTATGTGGGTCAACCCCTAGCGATCCTGTGTGGGTCAACACTGAGCTTTCCTGTGTGGGATATCACTTAGCGATCCTATGTGGATCAGTACCCAGCAATCCTGTGTGGGTCAGCCCCGAGTGATCCTGTGTGGGTCAGCACCGAGCGATCCTGTGTGGGTCAGCACTGAGCGATCCTGTGTTGGTCAGCACTGAGCAGTCCTATGTGGGTCAGCACCAAGCAATCCTATGTGGGTCATCAGTAGAGCCTCTTAACAGATTTAGTAGTTACATCAAATCATCTCTACTACTATACCTAAGAAATACCTGGTGTGAGATGAGTCCGTACCTGAGAGATACTTTCCTTTGTGGTAATACCTTTGTGGTATTATTTTATGTGGAATACTTGATTGGTACTTACCATCGTGGTACTCCTTCATTTGTGGAATAGTTGAGCTTTGGGATTTTGAGTTGGACTCTGTGTTTCCCCATGTTTGAGATGGGTATACTTGATAACTTAGGTATATGTATGGTCATATACCTAAATAGTGTTTTCAGTTGATTTAATGATTTGTGGTTTATCCTTTTTGGATTTTGTGAGACCTTGAAGGTCTCTAGGTCCCTACTGAGTATCTTTATACTCACCCCTGCACGGGCTATGCCCGAACTTCGTTGTGTTTGGTGAAAATGACAGACAACGCTAACTAAGGATGAGAGTACCAGGACTGAAGGTAGCTCAGAGGTGGACCTAAGATGAGGCGTACCATAGATATGACTGATCAAGATCTGTACATACCCTTCAGGTAGGATCCTTGGAAGGTGTTCACATGAGCTGTTCCAGTTTACTTGTACTTATAGTTTCTTGTACTTTCCAGTTGGGCTTGTATTCTGGCCCCTTTTACTTACTGCACTCACTCTATTTAATATTCAGTTTACATGAGTTTGTATCTTACCGTGTGCTTTTTTACATTTTATTACAATTTATAAAGGCAATGTCATCCCAGTTTTAGGGAATACGCCTTCGGTGCTAGTCGCTAGCCCCTAGCCTATGGAAGGCAGGATTGGGGTAGCCATAGAACATACTTTGGGAGATGGGTCATGACAAATTGGTATCAGAGGAGTCGGTTCTATCATAGAACATAGGACTCTGATCATTATTTTTAATGGAAATAGTATCAAGTTTAGTGAGTGTGGTTATCAGTTTAGGGAATCCAGTGTTGGTGCAGCGTCTGACGTATCCATACATCAGGACCCTGACTTTTGATTTCTGACTTTGTACATGAAAACACTGATTGCATGCGTATTTACAAGAGTTTTCTTTTTGATCACTTTGAGTCATCTCAACAAGTATAAACTTTTGACTGTGGCACACCTATTTCTTTATGGGATGCCTCCATGCAGACCACCATCTAGGGTTCCAAATATTGTACGCACTGATATCCCACTGTGCGATGAGGCCTTGATGCAAGGCCCTCTTTTAGTAGAGGCACCAGAAAAGGCACCATCTGTACCATTACCCATTGGGCCACAGATTCCACCAGCCCCAGCAGTAGAGGGTGCACACCTCTTGAGCATTTTGCATGAGTTCCAGCGCCAGAGGCCACCTAGGTTCAGGGGAGAGATGGACCCACAAGCGGCAGAGGATTGGCTGGAGGCTGTGATGAGAGTCTTCTGTCTAGTAGGGACACCAGCTGATCTCATGGTGATCCTTGCCACTAATCTACTACAAGTAGAAGCAGACAGATGGTGGATCTTGATGCTCCAGGTTCACAATGAGGTGGAGCTTCTTTGGGTAGACTTTGAAAGCCTATTTCAGGAAGAGTCTGTCCCAACAACTATTCGCGCAGTGCACATACATGAGCTTCTTCATCTACAGTAAGGAAACATGAATGTGGCTCAGTGCTCAGCGAGGTTCACCGAACTCTCACGCTACTCCAATGATATGGTGTGAGACCCATTCTTCAGGGCTCAGACCTTTGAGCAGGGGCTTAGGTGGAAGATCGGGGTTTCGATGATCTCACTCAGCATCCCGACGCAAGCGGGGGTGCTAGAGAGAGCCCTCTTAGTGGAGAGTTTTATTACTAAAGAGTCACCACCAGCGAGACCCACCACCGGGAGTCACGTAGCAGAGTATTATGTAGCTGGAAATAGATAGATTTCATAGAGGTTTAAGAGGACCAGACCTACTGTTGGACAACTGCATGACTCAGGATCGGTTGTGTGGGGTACCAGAGACAGAGCCAGTAAAATGAGGAACATGTAGTGTTTCACATGCAGCGGGAAGGTTAACATGGCTCTTGACTTCCCTACCCACTTTACAGATTATTAGAAGACGGTCGAGGGATCACCCAAGTAGAGACAGATGTTCAACCGAGGTAGTCTGTAGGGAGAAGTTATATATGGCAGAGGAGCTGGCCGTGCAGCTGGTGGTGGGAGACGATTCGAGATGTTACCGCCAAAACCACCAGGTGGTCCACCCCGACCATAGGGAGAAGAAGGAAAGGGGATAACTCAGCTCCAGGAATTTGAGGCCTTCGATTATAGCTATTCGGAGATGATACGAGGTACGATATGTGTCTATTACACCTTTGATGTAGTACTTATAGACAGAGGTTCCAGTCATTATTTTATTTCCACTTCCCTCTTTTGGACATCGGAGATTTTGATGGAGTAATTAGCTCAATCCTTATGGCTATAGACTCCTAAGGGAGTGGATTTGATGATTACACACTAGTGCTGGCAGTGCGAGCTAACTCTAGGAGGTGAGAGCTTCAACTGGGATCTACTAGTAGTGGCGTTGAGGCCTTACAAAGTTATCTTGGGTATGGACTGGTTATCTACAGTCCATGATTAGATTGACTATATTAGGTGAAAAGTACAGTGTGTCTGCATGGATGGGACTAGGTTTACCTTCACCGGTGAGAAGGGAGCATTTTCAGTACAAGATGGACTTACCCGAAGGAGATTTCAGCCGATCACTCATCTGTTTGCTAGCCTTACCCTCAGAGCAGTTGATGTGGAGAGTCCTATTTATCCTGTAGTGGTGGACCAATATGCATATGTCTTTCCTAATGATGTTTTGGGTCTACCTCCTCATAGAGAGGTGGAATTTTACATTGACTTATACCCTGGTATGACACCGATATCTACACCGACATATCGGATGGCTCCTGCAGAGCTTCGTGAGATGCGGGTACATCTGGAGGACTTTCAAGGGAAAGGGTTCATTCGGCCCAGTGTTTCTTCTTGGGCAGCCCCGATTTTGTTCACCAATAAGGTGGATGGGAGCTTGAGGATTTGTGTTTACTATCAGTTCCTGAACCAGGTGAAGTACAAGTACCCACTCCCGAGGATTGATTACCTCTTTGATCAGCTGAAGGGAGCACGGTAGTTCTCGAAGATAGACCTCAGATCAGGCTATCACCGGCTCAGAGTAAGAGATGAGGATGTGCAGAAGATAACTTTCAGATGTCGGTATGACCATTACGAGTTCTTGGTTATGCTATTCGGTGTGACCAACACTCCAGCAGTGTTGATGGGACTCATGAACATGATCTTTCATCCATACCTTGATCACTTTATAATAGTCTTCATGAACAACATTCTGATCTACTTGACTACTGAGGAGGAGCATGCCTATATTTACAAGTAGTACTAGACACACTCCGAGCGCACCAGCTTTATGGTAAGCTCTCAAAGTGCCAGTTTTGGATCCAAGAGGTTCAACTTCTGGGACATGTCATATCATAGGCTGGAGTTGCAGTGGATCCAGAGAATATTGAGGTGATACTTTCTTGGGAGCCACCCAGGAGTGTGACAGAGGTACAAAGTTTCTCAGGATTGGCCGGATACTACTGGAGTTTTGTTCCATATTTCTATAGAGTTGTAGTACCTCTATCCGCATTGATGAAGAAGGGGAAACCCTTCATGTGGTAGGAGAGATTCCATCAGAGTTTTCAGGAGATGAGGTAGAGGATGACTAGTGCCCCCATCTTGAGGCTTCCAGAGGAGGGTGTAGGGTACGTAGTTTTCTGCGATGCATCAGGGATTGGGACTGGATTTGTCCTAATGTAGGAGAGAGCAGTGATCACATATGGTTCTCAACAGCTGAGGGAAAATGAGTATAACTATGCTACCCATGACCTGGAGTTAGTAGCAGTGGTCTTTGCCTTGAATATGTGGCTACATTACTTGATGGGAGAGCGTTTTACAATCTACTTGGATCACAAGAGTCTCTTGTATATCTTCTCTCAAAAGGACATGAACATGAGACAACGATATTGGATTGAGTTCCTCCAGGACTATGACTTTGAGATAGTCTATACTACTAGGAAGGGGAACATTGTAGTAGATGCACATAGCAGGAGGTTTGGTATATAGCTGATAGGAGAGACGAAGAAGTATCAGGCCGCTTTGCAGATATCCTTTGTGGATCGGGATGGAGAAGTTTTTCTATAGTCTCTTACAGTCACTCCCTAAATTCTTCAGTGAGTCAGGGAGGCATAGCGTGGGGACGCTGACTGCAAGGCTAAACGTGCTCAGATATCCATAGGGCAGGCACCTAATGGATTTTTTGAAGGTGGGGAGCATGTCATTCTCTTCAGAGGATGTACCATGGTACCCATGTTTCTTCAGGAAGAAGTGATGAGGGATTTCCACACATCCCATCTAGCGGTACATCTAGGAGTGGCGAAGATGTACCAGGATCTCTAACGACAACACTGGTGTGTAGGAATGAAGAAAGAAGTTGCAGAGTTTGTCTCTCGGTGCCTCACTTTTCAGCAAGTGAGGACAGATAATTAGGTACTAGTAGGCTTGGTTCAGCCTTTAGAGGTCCCAAAGTGGAAGCAGGATGACATATCCATAGACTTCGTGATAGGAATTCCACGTACATCCAAGGGTCATGACTCGATTTGGGTGATCATCGAATGACTTACCAAGTCATCCCACTTCCTATTGATCAGAGAGCAGGGTTCACTAGAGATCTTGGGAAGCCTCAATGTGTAGGAGATTGTGCGGCTACATGGAGTACCCTAGACGATTGTTTCCGATCATGATGCACATTTAACTTCATAGCTATGAAAGGGGTTGCAGGAGGATTTCGGAACACATTTTAGTTTGAGCACCGCCTTCCATCCCTAGATAGATGGCCAGACTAAGAGGACCATTCAAACCCTCGAGGATATGCTGCATGCTTACATCCTTGACTTTAGTCGCAGTTGGGAGGATCACTTGACTTTGGTGGAGTTTTCATACATCAATAACTATCACTCCACCATTGGGATGGCACCTTTTGAGGTGTTTCATGGGAGACCTTGCAGATCACCATTGTGATGGACTGACCCAGTGGAGTCATCACTAGTGGGACAAGAGATGGTACAAGCTACCACAGAGAAAGTGTAGATCATCCAGGAGTGGATGAAGACTACACAGAGCAGGAAGACTTCTTATGCCGATAGTAGAGAGATACCTCTAGAGTTTGAGGATGGTGACCATGTATTTCTAAGGGTCTCACCTCGAAGAGGATTTCAGAGATTTGACTGAGGAAAAAAGTTATCTCCGAGGATCATTGGACCCTTTTGAGGTCCTCAGCAGAGTTGGAAAGGTGTCTTACCGCTTATGTATTCCACCTAAGTTTCACCGGGTGCACGATGTCTTCCATGTATCCCAGCTGAGGAGATACATGTACGACCCTTCTCACATCATTGACCACGGTGAGCCGGACGTCAACGATGGGGTGACTTTTATGGAGGTTCCAGTAGTGATTGAAGCTCGACAGGAGAAGGTCCTTCATAGGCAGTCTATACCTCTGGTGTGCGTTCCTTGGAAGCACATAAACCTTCAGGAGAGCACATTAGAGTGTGAGGCTCAGATGCGTGCTTAGTACCCCCACTTGTTCCCTTAGTTGGAGTTGTGGCTTACGGGGACAAAAATCCCTGAGGTGGGGAGAATGTAAATACCTATAATTTCCATGTAATTTTTTTTAAATGTATGGGAATTTTAGAAGTCTGTGAAAATTGACGGTGCGTGATTCTGAGGCCCGGTGTGCCCATAATGAATTTATGAACTTTTTTTTCGGGTACGTTTAGTAAACATGTGATTGGGTTTTCGTAACTTTTGAACCGGTGCTTGAAATTGAAATCTGAGGGCACTATTGAACTTGTAGTGCCAATATTCGCTTAAGGAGACCTTCACCTCGACCACAATGGGTCGAGAGTGAAATATCTTTTTTGTGATTTTCGTGAAAGAATTAAATAAAATAAAAATGTATAAAAATTTTATTTTAAAAACCCCTCAACCTTGGTTATGGTGGTAGGGACCACCCGAGCCCAAACCTCCCATGTGGATGTTTCAAAGGTGGGGACCACCTGAAATAAAACCCCCCACATGGGTTATAGTGCTGGGGACCACCCAAGACTAAAACCCCTTAAACTCCCCTCTTAATGGGGAGAAACCTCTTGAACTCCCCCACTTTAATTGTGCCACCCCCTTTGATTAATTATACCAACTCATCAATTAATTAATTAAGACAATTTGAAATTATTCCAAAAAACTAAATAGATAACATATTCTATTATGTTGGCTATTTCATTTTTGGTGGGTATTGGGGAAATGTTTTTGTAAAAGGAGAAGGGAAGAGATTTTGGGAGGATTACACTTCTCTAACGAAGTACTTCTTCCATGAAGAACGCTTCTCCAACTGAAGAACCCTGACGTTATCCAACATCTTCGACTTCTTTCTCAGGACATCCTCCAACATGGGACATCTTCAATTGAAGAACTTAATTCCATCCTCATATTCTTCAATAAAAAAATGAGGTAGGGGTGTGTTTTAAATTGATCAATGTTTATTTTCCTCTCAAATTGAATCATCCCCCTTGAGCTGCTTCCTACCGCTCTTACGCGGAGGGTGTGGGCCAAACAAACAATGCTCGACCCCTCCACTGTTCTTCATGAATGGTGTGTTCATCACGATGGAAGAAGGTGCCTCGTATCATAGTAGTGAACGGAGAGCGGCTGGCCGAACCAGCCACCGAAGAAGGAACGCCGTGCGACCGTGCAACGCGGAGAGGAAAGCTAGCCGTCCGGCCAGTCCCAGCGGACTGACGCACCACGAACCTCGCACCGCCCGTGGCCTCCATGGCCTCCACCTCCCATGCCCCCACCGCCCCACGGCTTCTGCCGCCCGCGGCCACCGCCGCCCTATAGCCTCCGCAACCCACGACCTCCGCCACCCGGGGCCACCCCTGACCTGTGACCTCCACCACTCGTTGCCACCACCACCCTGTGGCCTCCGTCGACCGCAGACATCGCGGTCGCACAGCCTCCGCCTCTCGCGGCCACCACCGCCCTGCGTCCTCCGCCACCCGCGACCACCGCCGCCCTGCGGCCTCTGCCATCCTCGGCCCTCCGCGGCACCCATGGCCTATGCCTCCCTGTGGCCTCATGGACCCCACCTCCTCGCCGCCCTATGGTACTTCATGGACCCCACGGCCTCTCCACCCTCACGGCCTCTGCGCTGCCCTCGCGGCCTCCGCACTGCCCTCATATCCTCGTGCCGCTCCGCGACCTATGCGCCACCCAGCGCGGGTCAGGTTGGACCTGACAGTTTGGGAAAGACCCAGTGTGGGCCAGGACAGACCCAACAGGCCGGTCTAGACCCAGCATACCAGGTCAACCCAAATTAGGTCGGGCTGGGTAGGTCCGACCGGGTCGAACCGGACCCGGACCACCTACGAGCTTTTCGCTCTATCAACTATAACTTTGGCACCAGGCGTCCGTTTGAAAAATCATCAATGGAAGTGTAAACCTTGGAGAGAGATGGTACCTTTGGTATAACCCACTTTATATTTGAATAAATTTGGCTTACGTTCGGGTTGGATCAAGCACGAATCCAATCGGGCCCTCAGGACTAAAAGGCTAATGACTTATAGAATGGGCGTCCGATTGACGCAATGTCTATTACGTTGAGACCCCTATGATGTGGAGGTCCTTTGAGATACTAATTTATGGGACTTAGTGGAATTTGGAGTATCTAATGGTGGATTGAGGAGCGGACTCTACTGAAGATGAGCAAGCTTAGTGCGGGAATCCAGTAGCTGGGTGTGACATGAAGAATGAATAGCAATCCTGTGTGGGTCAGCACCGAGCAATACTATGTGGTTCAGAACTAAGTGATCCAGTGTGTGTCAGCACCTAGAGATCCTATATGGGTCAGCACAGAGCGATCCTATGTGGGTCAGCACCTAGCCATCTTGTGTGGGTCAGCACCGAGTGATCTTGTGTGGGTCAGCACCGAGCGATCCTGTGTGGGTCAGCACCGAGCGATCCTGTGTGTGTCAGCATCGAGAGATCTTGTGTGGGTCAGCACCGATCAATCCTATGTGGGTTATCACCTAGAGATCCTATTTGGGTAAGCACCGAGTGATCCTATGTGGGTCAGCACCGAGCGATCTTCTATCGGTCAGCAGAAGAGCCTCTTAACAGAGTAAGATGATTTAGTAGTTACATATAATTATCTATACTACTGTACCTAAGAAATACCTGGTGTGAGATGAGTCTATATCTGAGCGGTAATTTCCTTTGTGGTAATAACTTGGCGGTATTATTTTGTGTGGCGTACCTGATTGGTACTTACCATTGTGGTACTCCTTCCTTTGTGGAATAGTGGAGCTTTGGGCTTTTGAGTTGGACTCCGTGTTTCCTCATGATTGAGATGGGTATACATGATAACTTAGGTATATGTATAGGCATATACCTAAGTAGGGTTGTCAGTTGATTTAAAGCTTTGTGGTTTATCCTTTGTGGATTTTGCGAGAACTTTAGGGTCTTAGGGTCCATAATGAGTATCGTTATACTCACCTGTGCATGGGCTATGCCCGCACTTCGTTGTGTTTGGTGTAGAAGATGAACAACGCTGACTGAGGATGATAGTACCAGTACAGGAGATAGCTCGGAGGTGGAACTTAGACGAGGCATACAACAGAGATGAATGACCGAGAGTTGTACCTACCCTTCAGGTATGATCCTTGGAAGGTGTTCACATGAGCTATTCTAGTTTACTTGTAATTTCAATTTCTTGTACTTTCCAGTTGGGCGTGTATTCTGGCCCCTTTTACTTACTACACTCACTTTGTTTACTATTCAATTTACTTGAGTTCGTATCTTGCTATGTGCTTACAGGTTATAAAGGAAATGCCTTCCCAGTTTTAGAGAATACACCTTCGGTGCTAGTCACCAGCCCCTAGATTATGGAAGGCGGGCTTGGGGTAGTCACAACACGGGCCCCGGGGGACGGGTCATGAAAATATATATCATGTATGTTTTTCAACATATATATATGTTATATATATCCTAATGTATATATATATGCAAAAAATATTTATGTAACATATATATAACTCATTGTATATATATATATGCAATATATTTATATTATTATTATTATTATTTTATAAATGATCTAGTGACACCTATATTTATATTTACATTATATATATATATATATATTCTCTCTTTAATGTGCCACTTATGGTGCAAACAAACACATACACACACTATTTTTTTTCTTGTTTCCTTCTCTTAATACGACACAACCCTCTCCTTCTCCCCTCCATTTAATTTTCAATGCTTCAACTCCCCATTTATTATCATCCATGACTTACACACATTATTATTATTAAAATCATTTAATTCCATCTTATATATGTATATATTTATATATAATTCAAATTGGTATATATATACATATATATAATATGAATATATATTTACATATATTAAATTCCATTTTATATATTTTTTAATAAACATAATCAAAAATTTTATTATTAATTGCACATAAGTATATGTACATATATGTATATAACGACTATTTCAGTTTACAACATATATATATTAACATATATATATATATACTTATATCTTCTTCGATATTTAACAGACTAAAAAACATATATCTCTCTCAAATAATATTCTAAATTATATATATATATATATAATCTTAAATTTGTATTTTTATATAGAATACATAATCTATTACTTTCTAAAAAATTATCTAATTTTAATTTTACCAACCATGTTATATAAGACATGGTATATTTATTTTAATTTAAAAATTATATTTCCAAATTAATGTTAAATATAAAATATTTTTAGTACACAAAATATATTTAAAAGATATATATATATATATGTATATATTAAAATATAAATAATCATGATAAATAAATTCCTAATTTGTATTACAACCATATTGATTATATTTTTATGTAAAATTATATTATTTATCAAATCAATTATATATATCTAGAAACCTCGATTGTTAAATTCTTCCCCCCTTATGAAATTTCTCCCTTGAAATTTAGTTTCATACCATATGGTGAAAACAAATTAGGTTATTTATGCATCATTTCTTCTTTGGGTTCCCTTGTTCCCACTACTAATTTGTGATTTACCACAACACTTTCATGTAGAGGGTTGCATTTTTCCTCAATACATCCTCTATAGTGTTAAGAATCTAGATATAAAATCAGGGTTGAGATCTAACCCATTTGTTGTGAGTACATGAGTTGGGTATGCCATACATTTCTTTACCATTGAGACATGTAATAATCCATGAAATTTAGGGAGGACGAGTTTCTAGATGATAGGATAATATTTATATCCAATTATATCTAGGATCTCAAAAGATCCGATGTACCTTTTACTTAACTTTCCATTCACTCCAAACCTTATAACCCCTTTCCATGATGATACCTTCAGGATGAAATGATCACATTATTTTAATTACATGTCCTTCCTCTAGTTATCATCATAGATTTTCTATCTACTCTGAGCTGTTTTGGTCCATCATTCCTTGGAAGTTTAGTGAACATTATGTCAGTATATCCTTTAACATTTTGATAGTACTTTCAGATTGAACATATACTTAATGATGATATACAGTGATCAAATTTACCTAAGTGTTCAATTCCATTTGAAGAATTTTCTAAGATTTGGATGTGAAGAATGGATAAAGATATAAAATAAATGATAATGGTTCACCATTAAGTCTCACAACTTCATTGATATAAATCTGAGAAAGACATTCATTGGGAATATCCTCCCTTATATATTGTAAATATATCGATTTGGTAAAGTTGTTAACAATGAACCATACAACATATTTTCTCTTGGATGTTTTAGGCATCTCAATGAGAAAATCCCATGTGATATTTTGTCACTTACATGTGGGTATATTAATGGGTTTCATTACACCAATTGGATGTTTCTTATTTGCCTTAACCAGTTGTGATCCCATAATTCTAGACACATAATCAACAATTTTACCCGGGTGGCAGCGTATTGTACAATCATAGTATTTAATTAATTTCTTCCATCTTCTTTGTATCATACTAATCTATTTATTCATGAATATACACTTTATACATTTTTGATCAATATATATGTCACATTTTTCACCATAGAGATAATGTCTTAAAATCTTTAAAGAAACTATCACAACGACTAGCTTAAGATCACGATTTGAATAGTTCTTATCATGGGTTTTTAATTTTCTTGATGAATTTTCAAGAACTCTATTATTATGAATAAGGGAACACCCTATACCTTTATTCGATGAATCATTGTATATAAAAAATACTTATTTTCTTGATTATAATTTCAACATTGGTTCATTGATCAATCTTTTCATTAGTTCCCCAAAGAATTCCTCAGATTCCTTATACCATGAATGTTTGACCCCTTCATGTGTTAACTTGGATAAAATATTATCTAATTAGGAAAACATTTCAGTGAATCACTTATAGTAACTAGATATAACAAGGAAACTATGAAACTCAGTTATATTTGTTGGTGTAAGATATTCTATAATATATTTTCATCTTAGTTGGTTTAATTGATATTAAATCTTTAGAGATAACATGGCCAAGAATATATACTTATTGAATCCATTATTTAGACTTACTAAATATCCCATATAGTTCTTTAACCTTTAGGTTCTCAAGTATAATTCCTAAATGATCTTCTTGATCATTATATGACTTTTGGTATATCAAGATGTCATCAATGAATACTACAAAAAATGTATTGACATAATCCTCAAATAATCTATTAATTATATCCATAAAAATATATGCATCATAAGTAATCCAAATGGAATTATATTGGACTCATAATTTCCATACCTTGTGTAAAAATATTTCTTGGTCATATCATCCTTCTTGAATCTCAATTGATGATAACAAAAACTGATAATTATCTTAGATAAGTATTGGCCCCCTTGAAGTTTATCAAATAGATCATCAATGTGAGGTAATGGATACTATTTCATAATAGTGATATCATTTATTCCAAGATAGTAAATGAATAACCTCATGTACCTATCCGTTTTCTTTACCAATAGCACAAGTTCCCCTAAGGTGAATCACTATGGTGTAGAAACTCCCATTCACTTAACTCTTGTAGTTATTTCTTAACATCTTCTAACTCCACTAGATCCATCCTATAGGGAGGCTCAGATATTGATTTTTCATTATGAATAAGATTAATAGAAAATTAAACTTCACATTTCAGAGTGTATCTTGGTAATTACATTGGGAATAAATTAATATATTCCTTCACAATAGATACATACCATATTATTAGTACATCATTAAAATTCTCTGATTCATCATAAAGGATTTCATTAAGATGACCCATGAGAGGAGGTTCCATGTAAGACTTAGGCAGTGAGATCTCTTCTCTAAATATAAGTGATCCTATATCATCCTCAGAGGTTGTAATCTTCTTGCCTCAACAATATATTGTAGCATTATATTTTTTAATGCAATCCATATCTATGATTATATCAAATTCTAATTTGGGTATGATAATTAAATTTATAAACAGTGTACTTTAATGTAGTAAAATAGGGATTTCCTAACATATCTTCATTGAAATAATATTTCCACCATGTTTCCTAATTGATTACTCCCTTATTTATTTTTATTGAAAAAAATATACTGTTTTTTATCAAACAAATAATATATAAAAGACTGAGATGAATGAAAAAATATATATAATAATATTATTTTTAAGATACGATTAAATTACCTTCCACCACATCATTAGGATCTTTAACTTATATGGTACTAATTTCATAATCCCGAACTTTCTCCCTAATAATTTTTTTGGTAGATTCCCATGAATTTTGGGAAATTGATTTGATTAATATATCATCTACTTGAAATTAAATCATTATATATTGTTGGATTATCCCCTACCCTTTTATTCATGAGCTCAATGGCCTTTTTATCCACACTTATAGAAAAGTCTCATTACATTCAATAAAGTTATATCATTCTTCTCTCCACAATAGTTGCATTTTGGGAATTCTATCCTTTAATTCTTGTCCTTATTCAAATTCCTTCCATCATGGCTCTCATAAAAACTCTTATTATACTTATTTTCCATTAAAATAGAGGACTTAGAGAATGGTTTTTAGTCTTGAGAGCAGTAGTCACATCATCCTCATACGAGGTAAATGTTTGAGAGAATAGTAATCATTAATGATTTGGTTTTAACTCACTGAATAATTGATCATTATTTATATTTGGGTTTTTCATATAATCAGTAGCATGTCATGATTTCCTAGTAAGGTTATCTTTATACTCAATCATAACTTCCTCATCCTTTTACCTAAAGGTTATGAATTTACATTCTATATATACTCGTTTCTCACACAGGAAGTACTTTCCAAATAATATTTCTGTAAAATACTTACAGTCCATGTCATTTAGTTCTTTTTCCTCCTTGGTATTTTGAATAAAAGATCACTACTTGTTAGAACATCCCATTAAGAGATATAGTGCCATGATAACCTTCTCATTTTAATCACATACCAAGGAAAAGAATATATTCTCTAGCATCTTAACCTATTATTCAACTACAAATGGATTTGTGGTCCCACTGAAATATGAAAGATGTTTCACTATGATGTATTCCTACAGTGATGTACCATGTTAAGGAGAATTTTTTAGTTCCATGTGAGAAATGTTATTCATTATAACCTAGGTTAATAACATAATATAGTCATAATCTACTTTGATCTAATATTAGTATCATTAACTTACTCTGAAGGGAAATACCTATATTGATTTTGAGTGTTGGAATTTTTTTTAATTCTATTAGCACCATTTCTAGAACCTGTATTATACTCAATTAGTGTATACAAAACTATATTTTCATTTATAGAAATATTTCCAGATATCCTAATGGTTTCTTCTATGGTTCATGTTTTATAAATTTTTTTCTTCCAAATCTAGTTTCTAAGGTTTTTATTAAAGTGTTATTTGATATTAACTATAGAAAATCCAACACTAGTACCTAAAAGCTAATGGATATTTTATTATAATGAAACAAATACTGTGTATCCAATAGTTTAATATCCTCAGGAAAACTAGATAAATAATAGTGTTTTACAAGTAAAAAACATCATCTGCAAACATTAAAACATTATTATTCTCCTTGTGATCCTTTTATTATATGTAGTAATCTTCTTGCTTTCCGGGGGAATGTAAAATAATATAAATGGGTGTTATTGAATGTTCAATAAGGGGTATTTTATAATAGAATAAATTATAAATAAGAGATTAGGACATGAATAAATAAACTGAGTTATTCTATATCAAATGAAATTGATAGCATAAATAAATTGATATCCAACATAATAATAAATAAATGTCTGGATACCAATAACTGATAATATAGTGTTGGGAATGAATAATGTGGGATATATTAGACATACCATCAAGGACTTATTCCATGAAATATTATATAAAGGGTAATGATTCTCCCATTACCCTATTTATATGCCTCATGAGACCCACTAGTGCATTGAGGGGCTATATTATTTCCAGCCCCACCCATAACATAAAATTTCAATCAACTCCATCACATATCAAATGATTACAAATAATAATGTTCAATGAATGAAAAACATAAATAATTAGTAAAATTTCTCAATGAGGCATATCTTACTAGATTTCCCATATAGAAGAAAGAATGATATGGGATGCAATTATTATCCAAATATTCAATGATTAATAATTATGTATGAATTTGAAAAGGTAGGAGACCAATGAAATGATACTTAAATCCTTTATAATGGTTTGTATACAGATTTTAGATCATCTAATGAATATCCATCAGGAGTTTCAAACTAGGTGTATAGTAAGGGACCACTCATCATACAACCGAATGATGGTTAGGATTTACCTAATGAACTCTTTTTGGGGAAAAAACCTTAGATGCATCTAAACCAAAACCATTTAAACTTATAGTATCCAAACAAGGATTTATTTCCATGGGAAAACACACACACATTACTTCAAAAAAAATTAGGATCATGTTTTGGTTACTGGATATTTTAAGAATTATAATGACTTAGAAAAAGGATATAATGAGAGATAGTAAGTACTATATAATTTGGAATAATTAAAATGAATTATAATAACATGAAATTAAAAGTATTTATGTATATGAAAAAGAATCATAAAATAATATATAACAAAGAAATTTCAATTAAAAATTAAAGGGAAGTATTGGGGAAACCCTTACCTCTATTGAGATTCTAGCTTATAGATGAACATTCATACCAACAAGACTCTTAATGATTTAAGATAGTGCAATGGAAGAGAAACCTTGGGAGGTATATGAATACAGAAATTTGAATTGGATATGGGAGAATGCGAATATGGGTGAGTATTTACACTTGAGGAGGGGGTGTTAAGGGTTTCAATAATGATTATTTTTATATTATTTCCAGTCTTTGTTTTGGAGGTATTGATTCTAATGTTTTCTATTGACATTTAAAGAAATAACAGAACATTTAATAAATAAAATAATAACTTAAAACAAAAATAACTTTTATTTTTCAAAAACATGATACCCTTACATTACAAGAAAACTGAAAAATAAAATTATATTTTTAAAAAATATAGGACCTTTTACATGTTACACACCTTTACATATATATGTATATATTATTTTTTGTATTACCTTACTTAATTCCTATATGCGTGTATATATATATTTAATTATAGACACCTATATATATATATATTAATTATAACATATATATATCACAAACACACACACAAACACACACACACACATATAATATATATATATATATAGCATAAAATTAAGATATATTTTTACATATATTTTAACAAATATAAAACATGTATATTTTTTAACATATATGTATATATATAACATATATATCCTTATGTATAAATATATCATAACATATTTAAATAACACACACACACACACATATATATGTATCTCAATATATATAGACATATTTATAGTATATTTATAATATTTTAATTATTTTTCCTTAAATGTTCCTATGACGCATATATGTATATTTAAATTATATATATATATATATATATATATATATATATATTCCCTCTTTAATTTTCCACTTGAGGTGCACACACACACACATATATTTATATTTATATTCTTTTTTCCCTTTTCCTTCCCTTAAAGCCTCAAACCCCTCTCCCTCTCTCCTCCCACTAATTTTCAATGCCTCAACTCCAAATTTATTATCTTCCATGATTTAGAATCATCATTATTATTATTAATATCATTTAATATAAACTTATATATGAATATATTTTATTATATAAAACGAAAATAAGTATATATATAAATATATATACTATGAATATATATATATACATATATTAAATACCATTTTATAGCTTTCTTTTTAAACATAATCCTAATTTTATTATTAATGAAACATAAGTATTTATATATATATATATATATATGTATGTATATGGTTATTATTTTAGTTTAATATATATATATATATATATATATATATATTAACACACAAAAGTACAAACACACACACACACACACACATTATTCTATATTTACAAGCACTTAAAAATTTATATACCTCAAATCACATTTTAAATTATATATAAATCTAAACATAAAATTAGTATTTTTATATAGAATACATAATATATTAATTTCTAAAAAAAATTATCAAATATTAATTTCAGAAACCTAATTATATACGTCATGGGGTATTTATTTCAATTTCAAATTTTATATTTCCAGATAAATTTCAAATATAAAATATTTTTATTCGAAAAAATATACTTAAAACACACACACACACAAATATATTAAAACATAAATTATGATGATAAATAAGAAATTAATTATTAGTACAACCTTATAAAATATAGTTTTATATATAATTATATTATTTCTCAAATCAATTATATATATTTCAAAACTTTGGTTGTTACATGGGGTGATGAAATCTCTCATAAATATGAACGAGAATCATTCTACATCTAACAAAGTGCACCTGATGCAATGAAAATTGAATATGAAGATATCAAAGGGAATATTTTTTTGATCATGTCAATGAATTCAACACAACAACAAGTTAGTTTTCATCAGGGTAATTAAACTAGATGATGAGGTATACGAATTATATTTATTTTATTCATTATCGAATGACAAGGAAGAAACTGTAACATATATGATCTATTCTTCCTTGAATAAAAAGTTAATTATAAAAGTTGTGAAAGACATGATCCTTAGTGAGGTTATTTTAAAAATATAATCAGGAAGATTAAATAGTTTTTCTCTAAACATGGAAGGAATAGGTAGATACATATAGCAAAATAATCATAGAGGATGATTAATATCTAGAGGAAAGAGTCGAGACAAGACAAATGGGCATAGTTCTAGGTGATAAAATTGTTGGAATAAATTAAATTTGAAGAAGTAGAATAGGGAAAAATAGAAGACACCTAAAACCAATATAGAGAAAACATCAAATGAAGTACATGATGATGTCTTGCTACTGACTGTGGATAGACCTATGGAGTCTTGGATTTGAGACGAAAGGGAATAACTCAATTACATATCAAATAAGAGTTATCCAAATAATTATATTTCTAGAAATTGTTTAAATATATATGTTACTAATGATGAACCCTTGTATATTATGGGAAAGCATGATTCCTAGATCAAAACCAACATGGGGAGTTTTCTCATTCTTGATAATGTGAGATATATTTCTAGATTGACAAGGAATCCTATTTATATAGAGTATCTTGATGATATAATATACAATATTACACTCATTTGGGGGTGTATGGAAAATTACCAAGGGATATATGGTCATATATCATGGATTATATAATTGAACCCTATAAACTATAATCAAAACATGTATGTAGAGGCTTAAAAAAATAAATTTCATTGGTCATTCAAAATTGTGGCACTATTAGTTAGGCCACATGGGTGATAAGGGGTTAAAGGTTATATTAACAAAAGGAATTCTACCAGAGATGAAACCAATTAATTTTTTTCTATATGATGATTGTATATTTGGAGATTAAAAGATGTTATCCTTTATGAAAATAATCATAACACTAAATGTTGGGGTACTGGATCTGGTGAATACTGATGTCTAGGTTCCTTATCCTGTAAATTCTCTTGGGGGTAACTATTATATGTAACATTTTATATGAATTTACCTGAAAAGTATGGGTTTATATTTTTAAAATTAAATATAATATGTTTAAGATGTTTCATAAGTGGAAGTCAAAAATGGAATATGATTCTGAATTAAATATGAATTTTTTTTGGTATAACAATAGAGGAGAGTATGAAAATAAATTATTCAAGTAATATTACGTTGATAATTGAATTTGGTGGGAAAAGACTCTTCCAGGAACACAAAAACAGAATAGTGTTGATGAAAGGATTGATATAAAATTGGGAGAATGATTTAAGAATATGAGGATAAAATAAGGGTTACCCAAGACCTTTTGGGTAGAGATAGTGAATATGGAATTATATATCATCAATAGGAGTCTATCCATACCAATGAGAGAATGTCTACCCAAGGAGATATGGTTATAAAATGAGGCAATACTCTCTTATTTATGAGTATTTGGATGTTTATAATATGTACATATAAATGTTGATGTAGTGAAAAAGAATGATTATAATTCCAAATTATTTTTCTTTATTGAATATGGTGATGAGGAGTTTGATTTTCAGTTATGGGATTATAAGAAATAGATTATTATTATAATTTTGAATGTGATATTTAATGATGGTTTCAGTTACTATAATCTTCATACAGTTGAAAATTATAGTGGTAATAAATAATTAGAGTAAAAAGAGAAAGAAGAGCGTGATGGTGTACCTAATCATGTGAAACTAGAACTAATTGATCCTACTTATCAAGTGGAGTTTATAAGATAATAAAGGGTGAGATAGCATGTGAAAAGGTATTAATAGTCCTTATACTATCTATCATTCACTGATGATTGAGAGATAGAATTATTTGAAGTGACAATGAAGATAAAGGGGTCAAGAATGTTGTAGTTGACTGTGAAAGGGGAGATTTATTCATTACATGAAGACAATATTTGCGAGCTAAAATATTTAACACAAGGAAAGAAATAATTTTATAACAAATTATTATACCAATTCAAGGGAGAATATTATGGTTAGAGGAGATAAAAGGTAAGGATAGTGGTGAAATATTTTCAATATAAGGATGGTTTCTATTTTTATGAAATTTTATCACATGTAGTTAAGCTTCACACCATTCGGGTGGTTATTATTATTATTTCGTTAGAGGATTTTAATCTTCAGTAGTTTGATTTAAGGAAAAATTTCATTCATGGATAGTTATAAGAGGAAATTTATATGTCTTATCCAAATGGATATGCTGAGTAAGAAATGAAAGAACAAGTTCGAAAATTCCAAAAGAGAATATATGGGTTAAAGTAGGGGCCCATTTAGTGGAATAAGAAATTTTATGCATTCCTAAGAAAAGATACTTATGAATGGTGTGACATGGATTAATTCTACCAATTAAAGTATTTTGGTGATTTATACTTTATATTTCTTCGCTATGTGGATGAAATCCTCATTTAGTATCATGCATATAGGTGATTGATAATCTAAAAGGGAAGTATGATGTGGAGTTTGAGATGAAATATCTTAGATATGCTACTAAGATTTTATAAATGAAGATAAAGAGAGACTGTGTTGATTGATAATTTTGGGAACTGTTGTGCCTCTATTGGTCTTTATTAATGAATAGAGAATGAGAGGTAGAGTATGGGAGAACACTATGGGAAAATGGAAGGTAAAAAATGGTATTTCATGAATCATTATCTTGAAATTTTATGATTTGAATGAAAGGATCCCATTAGAGGGTGAAAAAGGGGAGGATCTCAGATTAAGTAAGGTGTCTAAAGTTATAGTTAGGGAAGGATGTATGTTTTATGGATCAGGATCAAGTGGGAGATTATTAGAATGGGGTATCTAAATACTTCGATGAATTTATGAAAACTATTAGAATCCCATTCTATGCACCAACAATGGTACTATTTTAGTATGAACTTTGACATTCTTATTATAGTATCTTAGAAATTTGAGAAAATGGTATTGTAGGTCTATGGACTTTCTTCCACATGCCACTGTAGAATGGTTGACCAACTTTTATGATTGGAATTATAGTAATGTAGGTTACTACATCACCACATTTATTTATTAACTAATTCAAGATAGGGGTTTTGAACGCTAAAAAAACACCCTATATTTTTCTTCTGAAATATTTAAATGATTCTCCATATATATGGTCATTTGAATTATTCCTAAATAATATAAATCTATGTATATGTGATATTATTCTTGTTTTTTATCCGTTTTTCTTTCTTCTACAAAATCTACTGCATTGGTTGCTCCTGAATTTTCCACAACAACATAATGTCCTACATAAAGGTCATTATATAGGAAAATGAGCTATGTAAAGGTAACTCCATGTTTATAAAGGTTATGTAAAATTAATTGGAGCTATATAAATTTAGCTAAAATGATTAAGATATAAGTAAATAAAATTTATAGATCTATATACATGTAAATAATGAATTTTTAAGGATACTGAATGCCATTTTGAGTTGCATATAGTCTATTTAGAGATGTGTGTGGGTGCTATAAACATTACGAGAGATATATAAAGTTCATATGAGATCTCCATACCACAAAGAGGAGTGTTTTTCTAAAATATGGTTTCTATATGATTTATCATACAAAAAGAGATAATGTTTAATATATATTTTAGTGAGATGGTGTGAGGATAATGAAGCCAAAACTATTGTAGAATAAAAGAAATATTTACTCTGTCGAGATTCAAAAATATGAAATAGTGTGTGTAATTTTTTATTCAATTATTTATAGAATCAGGATTAATTCCAAGTGTGAAACATTAAATATATATAGAATGAATAATTACAAGTAATAAAAATGTTTCTATTTCATAATTGTTATTTTGGATAAAAACATGAAATTCCTCTCAATAAACAATTTATCGATAATGGACCTAGTGGAGATAATTAATACAACCCATCACATACAAGATTATTTGAGAATATTGGGGTGGAAGAAAAATAAATATTTTTTGTCACTCGGTTTTGATGTTTTTGTGAGTACAAGGAGTATATTTCGGACTTATCAAAGAATAAGAAATAGAATAAGTGACCACTATATGTTATAGTGAAGAATAGAGGAGAATCCGGACTATTGTGGAATCTATAAGTCTTTTTTTTCAGGAAGTGATTGAAATGTATGTTCGAAGATTAAGGAAACTATTTAGGAGGAAGAAGAAGTTCTTGAATGGAACCGAGGTAACATTTATCTGAATATCTGGTCTTAGCTGAGATTAAAAATCTGATTTTGAGTAAAGAATTATGAGAATCCAATAGGTTCTTTAAGTCTTAATTTTATTTGAAGAAACTACTACTGAGGTGAAGGGTATCAAAATTATTTATATAGATACATCTTATGTATACTTTATGATCGACTTAAAAAGGAGGATCTAAATTACAAGACTTTCATATAAACATTGGGATGTTGTGGAACCTATGCGACTCATGGTGTGTAGGGAAAACATTGTGTGAAGATTAAAATTCAATGTGATGTTGAAGTTTATAAGACCAGTGAGAAGCTATAATTTGTAAGAACACTATGAGACATTATGTTAGTGTGATAATAACTGTTGTAATAACTTGAGATTATAATTATTAAGGAGAATCCATGATTGGGGTGAATAACCAATTCTAGTATGGAGTGGGCCTTTGAGACGAACCTGGTAAAATACTATATATATTTATTTACTTTATTTATTTACATTTCATTTGGTGTAATATCCTAGATACACTAAACTAGATTTATGTATTATATTATTAAATAGAGGTAATAAACAAATGAGGTTGAAGATTAAAATAAAAATTTTAAATTAGTAAAAATTAGACAATGACAGATTTACCACCCCCACTCAAGTGTCTACACCGATCCTTAGGGCTACTTTAGGTATAAAATATCACGACTGTTGGGTATTTATGAAACAAAAACTACCACTTGAACTTCATGAAATTTTTATATACCTATTAGAAATTATATCCTTTGGTTGTGTTACTTTTTAATTCCATATTCTAAAAATCTATAAAACCTAATTTGTTCAATGTGTTAGAGAATGAATCCATCCACATACCTTTATAACTAGACATGTATTTTCTTTGATCATTTTTTATTTAATGATTCATCTAATGATTCATGTGTTGTGAGAAATAAGAATACATGGGACTATTTATTTAGGATGGTTGTATCATTTTTAAAGAAATATAAAAAATTAATGTGATTCGTTAAAAATAATTAACGACTAGAGGCATATATTATTCAAAATAAATATATCATAAGTGGTTATTGAGTTTTGTATTGATTATTTTTGTGAACTTTTTCTCATTGGTATCCATATATCTTGACAATTGATATTTCAAAGTTAATGTAAAGTGATCTATGGATTAAAGGTAAATTTAATTCCATAATATGATGTGATTTAAGAACATTTATACTTTTTGAAAAAAATATCTTAGGTTTAAAAATATATATTGTAACATCTTGGACTCCAAAAACCTAAAGTTAGTAGTTATATATCATTATCAGTATAGAATAAAAAAGTTACGGAAGGATCCGACATCTTAGTTGTCTTGGAATATTGGATACATACATACATTACATTTAGAACCATAAGATACAATGTAATCATATTCTAAGAAAATTATTAGAACTTTCATCATAGATTTAAAATTTACACATAGTTCTTCTCTTGGGTTTCTAGGGAATGAAAAAATAATAATTTTTCACTCATATTATCATTAAGGTGTAGCATAAAGTGGAGTATATCAAAACATAAACTCAACATAAGTGATATGTTAGGAATAATTAGACAGCATGAAGCTATAATAAATTGAAACCAAGGGTATTATATATCCATGAAAATAAATGAGAAAATGGATAACAATATCCATTGATCTCATATTGATGGAATGCATAATTTTGAATGTCAAAACATTATTTCAAGGCCTTGTTCCAAGGAAATATAGTAATATAAGGAGAGGTATACACCAACACCCAAGCTAATTTTTCTTATGAGACCTATTGATGCATCAATAGGATATATAATTTCATTAACCACTAATCACCTAATTAAGTCCATTGAATTTTCCATAAGAGTCAATAAGACATTTTATAACATTCCTTAAGGAATATATAGATGAATAAAAACATGGATATCAATTTAATGGTAATTACACAAAACATGTATTTATATAATCATTAGAATTATGTGTCTGTCTAAGATAACATCCCTTAATAAAAATATAATATATGGTGTATCATCAAAGTAACTTGAGGTAGACTTATCAAGTAAATATTGTGGAGAGGTTACTTCTAATATAATGGGTATTCCATGGAAGATAGTAATTGGAATTAAATATCTTAAATTAGTAAGAGAGTAAGTTAATGGTATAAAAAATCCTTTATCATGGTTAATAAAGAGCATGTGAATATTCCAAATAATATCTATAAGGACTATCTAGTTAGGTGTATAGTGTCATGTCCATTAATCTTGCACCAGAGTTATGATTGATACAATACATAACCAAACCATTTTATGGTGACTAACTCTAGGATCTTCTATTCCACATCCTCATTTACTTTCCTGTAATGAGAAATGAGTTTATTTTATATTAATACCCACACAATTTTAATTTACCAAAACATAGGATGTGTTATCCACCATGAAAAAGATAGAGTTTTACAATGGGTTTGGCAACTCTTAGATCAAAATTATATGAGGGAGGGATAAAAATATAGACTTGTAAATAAATTTAAATTTGTGAGGAATATGGTAAAAGTATTCCATTGAAACCTATGTATTAGAAAAATGGAAATAAGTGGTGAATATAACACGATTCAAAAAGATTGATACAATTCATGAAAGACCCCACTTACGAGTTCAATAGAAATTCAATAAAAACCTCTTGAAATAGAGGGTTTAAAATTGATCTTCAAATAACTTGAATAAAATTTATTTCATCATATAACATCTCAAATAGGTATCATATACACCATATAATGTAAATTAGCTTCACAATTCAAAATATATCTCAAATAGAGGAATTTGAGATGAAAAATCCTTACATATTTTCAGGAAATCCTCAAACATACTTTAACCTCCTATATAAAATAAATATATTTATTAATCACTTAATTCTTAACCTTAATAATATAAATTTTCATTTATAATATTTATAAACTGTTAATGTCTATATTAATTAAACTTATTTTATATAATGAGTGTTTATAGTTTTGATGCTTTGTACTAGTTTCATAATAGCAGTGTATGTATTCATTATTATTACAAATTTCATCCTTACCATGTCATTAAATTTACAATTAGGGATGATTTATAATTATTTATATTGTTTAAAATTACTTTCTTGAGTATTTTAGTCATTATCTTTGAAGATAAAATTGATAACAAGAATGTTTTGATGATTCGTGGGGATCAAAGGATGTTTTCATAAATAATGAATCAAATAAAGATATAACAACTCCAGAATAAAAATAAAATCATTATTTAAAAATATATATTACATTATAAAAGTAATTAGGTTCCCATAATCACTCGTGAAATAAATTCATAGTATTATTAAACTATACCAAACTTGAACATACCCTATTTTAATGAATGATTATTTGGTGGTTTTGTTGTAATATCAGTACAATAGAAGAAAAATGATCATATTTGGTGTTTATTAGGGTGATATATATTAATTATGAGGAATTATTAGATAAATTTAGGGATTTTAAAATATTACACAATTCAAATAAAATATTATCCTCTTATTACACTTGTTTTAAATGATTAAATTAGAAATGATCATTTTATAATCATATCAATAATGGGTTATATAATTTATCATAATGAATAATTTTAATAAAAATAATATGTATCCTTTAATTGCATACTTAGATCCATCCTTATAATGCAGTGATGGATAGAGAAACATGTTGTGTCGTGAAGGCAGTAATCCATAGAACACACAAAATACAGTTTTTTTATTAAGGGAAATGGGTATTTTTTAGGGTTATTTAAAAAATATCCTCCAATGGCCTAAAGGCATTCATTTTTATTTATTTTTGAAAATCCACCTTTCAAGTGGTGAGGTATAACCCTTACAAGGCCCATAGGCGTAAGTATTACAGGGCCCGTAGGCCTTAGAGGAATTCATTGCCTCTAGGATTCAAACATTACATAAAACCCAGACTAACTACTTGGAAATGATCCTCCCCAGCATCTTCATCATGAAATCATCTCTCCACCTTCGCATGGATGTTTTTCTAGGCTATCCCATGCATGCATAGGCATGTCCCGATGGCAGGTTCTATACCCTCTCATTCTAGAAATTCGTGTATCTTCTGCTATAGTGAAAGCTCCTAGCTCATCCTTCTTATAGAGATTGTTCCTTATAGGTTTTCTAGTTTGCATCTGCACTTAAGGTGGCCCGAAGGCCTTGAGGTGGCCTGAAGGCCTTACTGGAAAGAAGGCTTGGGTGGCCCGAAGGCTTTAAAGGACTCGGGGACCAAATCAGTGGCCCAAAGGCCCAAATGGGAAAATATTCCCAGTTACTACAGTGATAAATAGTTCCTACTACAGTCCCGCTATAGTACCTATAATAGTACTACATAGCCCCACTACAGTACCGCAACAATACTGCTACAATACTACTACAATACCAGAATTGTGCCTTCGCCTGGATTTGATCCCGAGTTTCCTGGATTCACTTAAGATTCCTCACCAACTGAGCTGAGGATCAAGTGCATTTAAAAAATATAAAAATAGTAATTATACTATAAATAAATATTTAATCATATAATATTAGAAAAAATAAATTTTAAATGTAAATATAAAAGTAAAATATGTTAGCGGAAAGATTGAACTTACGTTGATAAATTTGGGTTTCTCTTAGAGGATTTCTGGGAAAATAATTGATTAAGATAGTATCTTCTGACTATAATCATATTAGATTAAAATAATATGATAGGTTTAAGAAACAAGGACTATTTTCATGAGGAACACTAATTTTTAGAGTGAAATTGAAGGGGTGGTGAGAGTCCCATTTTACGAGGGGTGAGAATGACATTTTTATAAATATTGCAACTTAATATAAAGGTATAAAAGGATAAATATGTCAAGTTGATGAAAAAATTAAAAATAATTGAGTGGATGGTGAGTTAATGTTGATAATATATCAATTGATCCAATATATACATATTTTTAATATATTTAAATCCCTTTACCATTGAATTATTAGTTTTACCATTTATACTTTTACTGTGGTAACTAGTTTTTACCTAAGGTAACTAAATATTTATGAATAAAAATAATGTGTTCCTTATTATATAATTTTGAACTAGTTATTATAAGTTTGAAATCAGTTTTTTTAAATTCAATTTATATAAGTGTTAAAAATTAATTTGAAAATGAAAAATGTATAATATATTAAAAAATTTGAGACAAATATTCATTGAAATATAAAATATAAAATATAGGTTTATAATCTATAATTAATATTTTTAAATGTATAATATAAATTATAAAATAAATATTTTTCAATAAAATGGTTTCATAAATTTCTAAATCAAACTTAAATACTAATAATGGCATAAATGTTGTAGTATTTTTAAAAATGGTATATTCCACTATTAACCTAAATTTTATTTTTTGAAAAATCCCAAAAATTCATATTAAGCTAATATCTTTATAAAAAATTCATAAATGAATTTTTTTTCTTTAAATAAAATTATAAAATTCAGAACTTATACTTTTAAATATACTCATGAATAAAGGTTCATTAGAGTGTGATTTACATGATAGTTTGGGATATGTTGTTTACTTGATACACTAGGGTATTATGTATTACATTCTACCCCATTTTAAAAATTTCATCCTAAAAATTGGGTAATATATATGCTATTAAAAAAATGAATATATTAATTATATGAAAAGTATGGACAAAATACTTTTCCCTTAGATGTGAGAAAATTAATTAGAACCAAAATGTATATCTATAGCAATGAAACATGGAATATGTCTGTACTTTAGAATGATTGGTCTACATATCCAATCTATATGCTACAATTTTACATCTTCTAGTTTGTGACTTCTCTAATAAAATTTTACCAATTGATTTGTTGCATTACACAACACATTCTATATGATTTCAAGAATCTATAAATAATATTAATTATATGAAAAGTAAGGCCACAACACTTTTCCCTTAGATGTGAGAAAATTAATTAGATCCATAATGTATATCTATAGTAATTAAACATGGAATATGTATGTACTTTATAATGGTTGGGATACATAGACAATCGATAGGATACAAATCCAATTCATTCTATTATTTCAAAAAAAAATTAACTAGTGCTTAACATCCCCATTTAAAAAAATATTATTACTGAATTACATGGGGAAACCTTAAAAGATATATAATACCCCACTTGAAATTATAAATATTTCATTCTGTTATTAATAAATATTTTTTTATGCTCTAGGAATCTTTAATATGGTCTTGAGTAGTCCATAATTGAACACTCAAATCCTACACAAGATCTAGGAAACCAATATTTCTTTCTATAACTTCTTCCTAATAGGTTTGAGTACGAGACCTCTTCCCAATAAATTATTCATATGGTACTATATGGATTCTCTACTAAAATATATTATTATATATAAATTACACAAAAGGTAGATATTTATCCCACATACATTAGAAGTTAGTAGAACACGATCACAGTATGTATTCCAAAGTTTGGATAGTAATTTCAGACTACCCATAGTTGGGGATGATATAAAGTTATTAAATATATCTCAATATCGAGATTCTTTTGGACACTCTTACTAAATTTTTATGTGAACTGAGGGTGACAGTCAGATAAAATTGATATATGTTCCTCATGGATCCTTTCTATTTCATTTATATTGAGATAGTAAAGGAACTCAAAGGGTAGATCTTTTCTTATTACTATAAAATGAGTTTACTTTTTATGGTGGTCAATAATGACCCGTATGGCATCATTTTTCCTTAGAGTCTTTGGGTGACGAGTGACAATGTCTCTTTTAACAATGTTCCCCTTTCATATATCTAAGGTATATATTTAAATAATTCCATAGGATTATTTCATTAATCCCTTACCTATTTGTATAAAAATTATTTTGACACAAAGTCCATAATTTTATACTTCATACCATCCAATCAGAAATGTTATATATAATCCCTATAAATTTATGTATTAATCGAGTGTATAGATAAATTTATATTATGTTATTTATCTATATCTTCCCACTTCAACTCTGATACAGATGGAACACATAAACTCTTTAAAAAAATCAATACTACATCTCTATATATGAAGTATATCCATTTCTCATCCTTTACTACTTTAGTCATCCTTTATAAGTCATCATTATCCTACTTGTAATTCTCTATCTTTTATAGTAAGCACTGTTCATAAATTTAATTAAAAATTAAAAATATATCCCCTTTCCTAATAATCACCATATCCACATATTCTAGATCTCAATATATATGATCATTGTCAATCCTTATCATGGTTATGAATCCATAGTACCTCATATTAGATCCGTCATACACCATGTTTTTCCACCAATAGCGGTACTGTATCGAGCAAACATAGTCCTTGAGTAGTTCAGACCATATTATTTGATTCATGTAGAGTTCCTTAAAATGGAAAATATACTTAAAATAGTCATGGTTCATATATTTATATCGAATATTCATTATATATGAAGTTTCTCTATATTTTCAGACCAAATACTATAGCTTCTAGACTAATTTCATGAGTTGGATAGTTACATTAATTGGATTTTCAATTTCCTTGAGGCATAGGAAATCACCATATCATTTTGTATGAGGACACAACCATATCTTTTCTTTGATGTAACCCCATATATTAAAAATAATTCCTTACCTATTTGTAAAATTAAAAATTCTTCATTAATCAGTATTCTCATTAGGTAGTGAAAATATTCCTCACATTCTCTTGACCATGTGAATTTAACCCCTTTATGTGTTAACTTTGTTAAATAGTTGGAAAAATAGAGAAAAACTTTAAAAAATTTAGAATAGTAACTTACTAAGCCAAGGAAATTTCAGATCTTGATTTTGTTAGTCGGATCTGGCCATTATTTGACTAAACATTTCTTTTATGGTACAAAATATATTTCATCCTTGGAGGAAATATGGCCAAGAAAATAAAATTCATTTATCCAAAATTCTCACTTACTTTATTTCCCATATAATTACATTTCTTTAAGGGTCTCTATAATTTTCTATAGATAAATCTCATGTTATTAGTATCTATTATTGTATATCTAGATATCATCAATGAAGACCACTATAAAGTAACCAAGATAATGTTTTTATACATTAATAATCATATATATAAAGAGAGAAGGTGCATTAGTCAATAAAAAAGAAATTAACACAAAATCATAATATATATACCTTGTTTGAAATATTTCCTTTATTATATCAGCCATCTTCACATTTAGCTAATGATAACCAGAATGAAGATCAATATTTTAAAGGTATTGGGATACTTTAAGTTGATAAAACAATTAATCAATGCATGTAAAATGATTCTTATTCTTTATAGTAATGGAATAGATCTCCTTATAATTGATTAATAATCTTATTGTTTAATCATTTTTTCATGAATAAAACATAGGATCCCCATAGTGAAACAATAGGGTGTATAAATACATTAAAAACAATAATGATATTGTCTTTTAACTCCACTAACTCCACTTTCCTCATTATATAGGTAGTTTTAGATATATTTCATACATCAAGAATGCGTTCAATGGAGAAATCAAATTCATTCTCTAGTGGATGAATATGAAATTATTCTAGAAAAACAATGATTAATTTTTATACTAAAAGTACATACACTATTATTAGGATTTATTCCTTATCCGTAGATCACTATTGATCTTCCTCTCCTCAAGAATGATCATTAAGGAGAGCTACTGGGGGAGGATGATGACATGATTTAGATAATGAGGTTCTCATCTATATACAAGTGATTCCACTTCACCTTCATGAATCATAATCTCGAATATTTGAAATATATTTTTTCTTTAAAATTTGAAATCCAATCCATAACAAGGATCATATCAAAGTAAACTATAGATACAGTAACCATGTTTTCAAATAAGGTACACAAGTTCATCATAATTGGAACTTCATTTCATATATATTTTTAACAATATTCCCATTAGGTGTCTTAAATCTTAATTCCCTTACTAGGGTTCTAGAGTAATATCTAATGTTTTTGAAAAAAATGGAATACATAAAATAGTGAAAAGATATAGAATCAAATAAAAAATTATATAACATTGAGGCAGTGATCAAATTACCTAACACCTTGTCACTTAGAAAATAAAATTAATCTATGGTAATTTAATAAGATTGGCCTTTCTCCCTTTTCCTTCTATGAGGTAAATTAACTTAACATTTTGGGAACTAGTTCACATAATGTCTATGTTCCTTATATTTAAATCATTTAACATAAATAAATTATAAATTTTACTTCCATTCATGTGATTGATTTCCCTTTTCTATTCAATTATAACAAACTATTATTTCCTTCCCACAAGCCCAAACTAATTTCTTTAAACAGTTACTAAAGGTGGAAAATATCAAACTTAATTTCTTCTACTTTTTTTCATTGTTATTACCAGGATTCTCAACCAATGAATTATTCTCATAATTTCCATTGAATACAAAATTATTAGATAACTCTTTTTTATCTTAATGTCTTCTAAGACTATATATTTTAATTATAGAAAGTCTTAATTGACCGAAACCCTTCAAAGGATTAGATTTAATCCATCAAATAAATTATAGGTCTTGTTTTTTAGTATGTGTATATAGTCTCCAACATGCCTATATAACCTTGTAATGTTATACTTGTAATAAAAAACATTTCTCTACAAATGTTTTTAATTATTGAGGAATTATGTTTCAATTTCTACTCATTGATCACGAGGAATGTATTTTTCATAAAATACCACCTTGAATGTTCTATGTTCCATGTGCTTTATCTCATATTCCTATTTACTATTTTGAATTAGTGACCACTATTCGTTCACATATAACTTTAGAATATATAATAACATGATGAAATTTTCCTTTTCACTACTTCCCAAAGTGATAATGACCATCTATAGGGTATTAATCCATTGTTCATCTACTAATGGAATAGTAGTTCTAATAAATGGTTGATTTTTTCTACATAAAGTTGTCTAAAGTAGTTATAAGATATTGTGGATCAGTAGTTCACTCCATGTGAGTGAGAATAATTTTCAAAAACTAGTTTAAATACTCTAATATAGTGACGATTTGATCATCCTAAACTAAATCTTTATTAACTTTCTTTGGGGGAACATACCAACATTGACTAAGAGTATTGATATGGTTCCCATTACTCTTCTTAGTCACCATCTTTCTATATTGGAATACACATAATAATCTTGTGATATTGAATTGGAAAATAAAATTCCTATTATGTTTTGTAGATTTCTCATTATAAATCATGAGGGTTTTTATAGTACTTTTTCTATCTAACTTAGTTCCTCTAAATATAGTCCCTAGGGTTCCTAATAAACTTACAATGATACTAATTGTAATATATCAGACTCTAGAAACCTAGATCTGGTAGTTCTATTACATTATTTGTAGAAAATAAAAGAGTTACCAAAGGTTCCAATAACTTTGTAGTCTTGTCATACTATAAATATAAAAATATTTCATTTGAAACCATAAAATACAACATGAACATATTGTGAGAATATTTTTTTTCATTTCATCATACAACTAAAATTTACACATAGTTATCCTATAGGTTTTTGAGGGGAAGGAAAAACAATAAGGGTGAGATCAAATTCTTAGTAAGGAGTAGTATCCATCAGAAGCTATCATAATATAATCATGGAATAAGTTATATGATTTGAATAAAAACACATGAAGTCGTAATAAACTGAAACTGAGGGTATGATATATCCAGGAAAATAAATTAAAAATTAGATATAAATAATCATTAATATAATACTAAAGAAATTTATAATTTCAAACGTCAAAACATGTTTTCACGGCCTAGTTACAAGATACTATAATGATATGGGGATATTTTTACACAAAAAACCCAAGAAATTTTTAATCATGAGACTTTTTGATGTATTAAAGGGAAATTTCATTTTAGGACCCACCCGTCAACAGATTAAGTATAATGAATTCACGATAAGAGTTAACAAGACCTTTTATACCATTCCCTAAGGAATGTCCGGCTGAATAAAAACATGAACATTTGTCTAATGAGAAACTTAGAAAAAAATAATTTATCATTCATTTGAATAATTTGGATGTCTTGGAGAACATCCCTTATTCAACATAGAATCGATGGGGTGTCATCAAAGTTACGTGAAGTAACCAAATCAAATAAATATAACGGTGAGGGTAATTTCAATGTTTTTTATTATCTATAAAATATAGTAATTATATTTATGTATATTTAATTGTTAGGTGAGAAAGGAAATGGCATGAATAATTCCTTATCATGGTTTATAAAGGGAATGTGAATGTTCTAAATAATATCCCTCAGGAGTGTCTAGACAGATTTAAAGTCTTAGTCTCATTCATCCTGCATCATAGGGATTATTGATCCATTTTTTAACCAAAATTTTTTGGGTTGATTATCCCTAGGTGAATCAGTTCCACAACCACATCAACATGATAGTATCTATACAAGTTTGTAGTTTCTAGGAATCTACACACACTTTTACATTAAAAAAACATTGAATGGTTTTTCTATTATAAAAATATTGAGTTTTACAATGGTTTTTGCAACTAACGAATAAAAATAATATGTGGGAGGGATAATAATATAGGAATGTAAATCCATTTAAATTCTTGAGTAATACGGTCAAAGAATTCCATTTAAATATATGTAACACATGAAAGGAAATAACTGATGAATATAACCTCAGTCCAAAGAATGAAAATTGGTATAAAAAATCACCCCTATAGCTCAGGTAGAAATTCAATAAGACAATATTCGAAGTGAGGGTTTTAAATTGATCTTAAAATACAATTAATAAACTTAAATTCATGATAAAACATATCACATATCCTATATATACACAAATTAATGAAAATTAGGTGTATAATAGAAAACATGTCTCAATGAGAGGAATATGAGATAGAAAACCCTTACCTCTTGTATTAACTTCCATGAACATACTTTAAACTATTGTATCACAAAAATAGATATCTTAATCACTTCATTTATTAACATACTAATATCAATTTTTTATTTAAACTCTTTATAAATAGTCATTCTATTAATGAATTATACCTATTTTATGCATAAGGTCTTTATAGTTTTTATCATTTTCCTTAGTTTCATAATAGAGTTGTATCTATTCATTCTTATTTTAAATTTATTCATTAATAGTTGATAAAATTTAATGTTAGGGATTATTTGAAATTATTTATGGTGTTTTAAATTCATTTCATTGGTGTTTTAGTCTTTATCCTTGAAGATGAAGTTGATAACAATAAGGTTACGATGATTTTTAATGATTGAAGGATGTTTTTTTTAAATAATGAATTAAATATATATATAACATATTTAGAATAAAAAAATTAATTATTAAAATTTTTATATTATTTTATACCATTAATTATGTTTCTATATTCATTCATTATATAAATTCATAGTTTTGTTCAGGTGGGTGAATAAACTGACCCAAACATGAACATACCTTGATTTAATGAATGATTACTAGGAAGTCTTATTATAATTTCGTTATACCAAAATCATAATTATATTATTTAGTGTTTATTTTTGTGATATATTATAATTTTTAGGATGTATAAGAAGAATTAATGGATATTAAAATTCTATAAATTTTAAATAATAGAGTATCCTTATAATACCCTTGTTTTAAGAAATTAAATTAATAATGATCATTTTATATCTTAGCAATAATAGGTTCAAAAATTTTCTATAAAAAACATTAATTATATAATAAAAATAATATCTATTCTTTAATTCTATCCATATGTTCATCCATGTATTAATATAAAGGAAAATAAAACATGTTTCATCATGGAGGTGGTAGTCTACACAATGCATGAATAACGATTTAGTTTTTCTTAAGTGAAAGGGAAAAGGTGGTTATTATTTAGTTCTAAAACATAAAAAAAATTAACTGTACTATTAATACTAAATTTATCATATAATATTTGGGAAAATAAATATTAAATGGAAATATAAAAGGAATATATGTTAGAGAAAATATTGAACTTACACTGACAACATTTGTTTTCTCTTGGATGATTCCTTATAATGGACGAGATTTGGATAAGATATTGTGAATAGAATCTAATGAGAGTGAAATATAAAGTTAGGTGAAGTAAATATGGTAGATTTTCTAGAGTAAACAAAATTTTTATAGTTAATTGAAGGGGTGGTGGGATGCCTCTTCTATAAGTGTTGCGAACATCAATTTTGAAAATATTTCAACTTAATATAATGGGATCACATGATAAAGATATTAATTAGATCTAAAAAATAGAAAATAATTGAGTTTAGGGTAATATAATGTCAATAATATATCAACCAATTAATTATAGACATATTTTTATCACGTTTCAATCCATTTATAGCTTGAATTATTACTTTTACCATTTAAACTTTTACTATGGTATCCTGTTTTTACATATGTTAACATAATATTTATGACTAAAAACATAGTGGTCCTTATTATATAATTTGGAACTACGAATTAAAAATTGAATTTTTTTTTAATTCAATTTTTATAATTGTTAAAAATTTTATTATCATATAAAAATGTATAATATTTTAAAAGAGATTTTGAGAAAATATTTCTAGGGTTGTAAAATATCAATAATAGGTTTGTAAAAAAGTAATTAATATTTTAAAATGTATAAAATAAATTATAATATATAAATTTGGTCAATAATATTGTTTCAAAATTTTATAAATAAAACTTATATACTTTGAAAAGTATAAGATTCATACTATTAGTAAAAATTCTCACTACTAGAAAAAGGGGCCATCCCCATGCATCTATACACACAGTTTAGAGAAACCATGGGATAAATCTATTGTAAAAAGATATACCCAAGGTTTTAAAAAACCATTATAATAGGTTGAACTATACTAACGGGTTTTCAAAATTTATGGGTATAGATCCTTAACATAACGACCTCCCCCTCCCCTCCTCAATGACAAGACCTAGTCTTCCCTCCCCTCTAACAATCCTTGACCACACCTCATCTCATCAGGAAACACTACCCCCATCGAACAACTCTTCTTCCTATATTTTAGGTATTTTGTTTTTTGTTATATTTGAGTGGTAATATTTCCATCCATCCACTTATTTATTTTACCCTAACCTAAGTGAAAACTAGTTGTCTTCTCCACTATTCTCCTTTAATTCAAGTATTTTTTGATTCTTATCTTGTTCAACATCATATTAGTGAGTTATGAACCCTTATTATCTTATTCTTGATATTGTTTTCATTTTTATCTATGAAAGTAATTATACTGGAGGATGTTGTCATCAGTTATATCACCATGTTTTTAATTTTATGGTCTAATAAAGATCAAATATAGTATATTAAATTACTATAATTATTGTTTTAATTATAATTTCTTAATTTGAAAAACTATCCTTGGGATGATTATGAATTTAACTTAAATTTGATATTATTTTTGTGTAAAATTTAAGGGATTTATATTTTTTTAGTGTTGGGAATCATATTTAAGTTAACTTCATGGTTAAATGTGTATTTTTATTATCCTAGATTTATCATATTTAATTATTGAAATTTAATTTTTTATATCATGAACCATGGTCACAATATTTATTGGATTATTTTAACCCAAAAAATAAATAATTGTATGATGATGTACATTATTATTCTATTATAATTAAATTTGTAATATTGATTTATCTATTAAGGTTGGTTCTTCAAGAATTCATTATAGTATTTATAATAATTGTCAAGAATGATTCATTGAATTCATTGTTATGATTTAGACATGAATACATGATAAATGATTCATTAAAATAAATAAATAGTTATATTTCAAAGGTTTAATAAGTTTAAAACATTTATTTTGTACAAATATTTATAGGATCCTTTAGTAAATTTCATTATATAATTATATAAGTTAGAATTTAATGTTTTTTTGATAATATTAATTTTATGAAACAAGTTTTACATGGATGAAGTTTTAAAAAATAATTTAATTATTTAAGAAAATTAATGGTATAAACCTTAGATTAACCTATTTTGATTAACTATTGAGAATAACATTATTATTTGTTAAGTATTCTTCCTTAGTTTATTTATCATGTATTTAATATTTATACATTCATTTCCACTAAAGGTTATATGAATTAAAAACCATATGACCACACTTTACCTCAATTAAGAGGTTTTATTAGTAGTGAAGTAATGGATAGGTTTCATAAAGTGGGATTTAATGGATTAATTATTTAGTCTTGATGGATCTTCCCCAAATCAAATAATTCTTAAATTGAAATTTAATATCATGTAAAATATATTTTACTTGTGTTTGAATAATATAAGTAATTTTAACCTTAAATAAAATCCTTTCTTGAATTAATGTTTACCTCAATTGTGTTTTAAATTGATAATACCTCTCTGAATAATAATTAAAAAATTTTCTTCTAGTATTCCTTAGTTGTTATTTCTTCCAATACATGCACCTTGTTTGGATTTATATGATTATACCTTGTGTTTTCTTATGATATGATTTTTTATTTTTTTGGATGGATAGTAGTATTATATAATGGTCACTTTAATCATGTATTTCATTTAATTTGTCTCATATTAGTGTTCTATAATTTCCTCAACACTATACTTTTAATATTTATTTGAATTTGGATATCATTATAGAATTATAGTTAGTTTAGTAGACATTTTCATGTTTATTTCCCTATTATTAAGTTTATAAAGGAGGATATATTTTGATTATTGATCCCCTAATATGTTACCATACCCATTAATGAGTAGTTTTTGAAATAAGGGATGGGTATTTGGATACATTTACTCAATATGGGATAAGATTATGGTGCTCTAACTTTTCCCGATTTCCCCTTTTTAAATATGATGGGATTAAAGTTTTCTTATATCCATATACACTTTCCCATTTGATATATCATACAATTTTGGGTTTCCATATCCTTTAATACATTTTGAATATTTTTTTATTTTATAAATATTAGTTTCAAGGATATTAGGATTAGATGATAACTTATATTTATATCAATTATGGTTGAATTTCTATGATAACCATGTTTTTTTGGTATTGATGTTGGGAAACACATTTTAGTTATTCTTGAGTAAATATTTTTGATCATAAAAAAGTGTATTTAATGAAATTAATTTCATTTTAAAAATATGTATGTTTTTTTTCATAAAGACATTTTTATTTAATTAGATTAAGTAATAGTTTTTTCTTATTTCATGTTTTTTAATTTTTCTGGTTTGTTATTTATAGGCATTGATTATATAATATGTTGTTTCTATCACACCCATTTCTATATAAAATCATTATTTGATGAATTTCGTATTAAAAAGGGTTTTAATGAATTTTCGAATTATTGTTTACATCTTTGATTTGAATTTAATTTTTTTCACTGTAATAGAATGAAGAGATGGTAGATGTGTCATTTTGATTGTATTTGAAACTATTTTCAAAATGATTTGGATATTTTTTTAGATTTTAAATTTAACAATGCTTCTAATGGAGGTTATATATAATTTCCATTTAATAATTTTATTGCAAGACCATTATTAAGTTAATAAGAATTTATCTACCATATAACAAAAGTTTTTTTTGAAAAAATAATATGTTTTGTATCCCAATGGAGAGATGAGAAAATCATATTTTTTTATTAATGAAAATAAATAAGTGGTACTAAGATTTTGATATTTGATCTCTTTCTATTTGTGCATCATCATGAGAGATATAATATTCAGTGAAAGAAGACAATGATATCAATACACTTGAGGATAATAATGAATGTGATGACGTTGAGAGAGTGAAAAAATTAATGGATGATTCCATAACTTCTGTATATTAAGAATGTACTAAAATGAAAAAGTTTTAATTTTTAATGATTTTATATCATGAAAAAAAACATGTATTTAATTTCTAATACCTATATTGATTATATTATCTGCTTTTCGAAGCACTGGATTCCAGATAGTGTTGATATTCCATCAAATCATTATAAGACATAGAAGTTAATTACACAACTCATATTTTATAATAATAAAATTAATTCTTATTTGAAACATTTTATTGTATTTTTGGGAGGAAACAATAGACCTTAGTGACTATAAATAATTTAGTACATATTGATGGAAGAAAAATGAATATAGAACACCATATCATGTGCCATATAAATTTGGGTGGTATTTTCCATTGATTGTCAGGATTTAAAATCTATTAACATCTGCATAAATCTAAAACAATATGTACTATAATGATGCTAAGATAATTAAAGATAATGATGATTTAGTTCATCCTATAGATATACTAGCATGGTGGGAATTTTATACACAACATCCCAATTTTTTATCTGAGGTACGTAATTCAAGGTTGGGTCTATCCTATGATGGTTTTAATCTATTTGGTTATATTCTTACTACTTAGAACACATGGATAGTTTATATTAATGTTTATAATATTATTTTTTATATGTGTACAAATAAACCTTTCACATTCTTGATTATACTAAAACCTGGAACTTCTGTGCCTGAAAATGATATTGACATCAACTTGGAACCTTTAATAATAGAGTTTAATTATATTTGGGATATGCATGTGCACAAATTCAATTTTTCTTTAAAAATATATTTTAGATGTGTGATTCCCTTTTATAGAATATAAATTATTTCACTACTTATGAAATTATGTCAGGTTGGATCATGAATAGAAAACTATCATGTCTTATTTGTATGAATAATACATGATCAATAAGACTTATATATCATCATTGTTTCTACTTCATGGGGAATAAATTATTCTTTCAAAAGGATCATCAATATTGGAAGAATTTATGAAGGTTTGATAATATTTTTGACATAGAATAAACACCTGATTCTCGCTCAAATTTACCCAAATGAAGAATGTAGGATGGTCCTTGTAGTCTAGCTTGGGTTGTCGAATCCCCAGAGACCTAAGAAGTACCTACAGACACGTGGATTCTATGGATTGTTTTTGGCTATTAAGTGGCCAACTTAGGTTGATTTAAGATGGTTTTAAAGGATCACTAACAGATTTAAGTTAATTAAAATTATGGTAATGAGTTGATCATAGGTTATCACTCGAGGTGGATTAGATGAATTCCTTCTTTAATGATTTCAATTTATTATAATTGAGATGGATTCATTTAAGAAGATCAAATGAAATCATAACTTAATGGTTTAAAGCCTAAACACCCTAATACTAATCACCTATACACTTGAAGGATCAATGTTTTGAGAACTCCAAGGTAGAGGTTCGTATTAGCACTTGAAATGTGTGACCTTAAATTTAATAAGGATGAAGAGGTTTTAAAATCATCAAATAAAAATCTCATTTAAAAGAAGTGATTAGCCATCAATGGAGTGATAAATAACATCCAATACATCCCCTTGATACTCCCTTGTATCAAACCATAAAAGATTTATACCTCCATTGATGACATGTCTTCAACGGAAGCGGGAAGTAAACTTACGAGGGTGGAATTGAAGAAGTAAAAACAACAATAAAAATCAATCACTCCTTCATTGTGTGATAAATATTACAAAGTATGGTGTGAATAAATTAACACCTTGAACCAAAGGTATCAAATTGATAAGTAGAATAATATAATAAGAGTAAAGGAATAACTTTTATTAATAAACTAAGGTGAATTAAACAACTTACATGAGAAAGAAATGCGATTACAAACACAAAGCGGCATCATAAGACTACACTGAAACCAAACACAAAAGATTCTTAAATCATCCAAAAACACTGCCTTAAATAGGAATTTTTGAGCCCTTGGGTCGAAACTCAAACATTAAAAGTCATCTCAGTTGAGTATGGTAGGTCTAGGGTGGTGGAAAGTTTGTGGAAAGAAGACTTTCCACCCTTGACCAGAAAAGGCATCCAGCTTTCATGAACCGAACAGACGCGCTTAAAAGACCTTCTATATGGATGAATAAGAGTGGGAAATAGACTAATAAAATGGATCTCCAGATGTCTACTAACCTCCTATAAAATTGGGGCCCATTTAGAGTTTTTTATTCAGAGTTATGATTAGATTAGTGGGCTGTTTTTCTGGGCCGTAGAATCTGGCCCAAAATTTTATCTCTACCTTGGGCCGTCTAAATGACCACAATGGAGGCTGAATTAGCATTGGATATTAAATAGTGATTTGTTCCTATACATTTCTTCTAGTATACCATTAAATGTTGGATTCATTGGGACTGTATGGGGGGGCCCCACATTCGAAGTAGTGGGCTAGTGTCCAATCTGACTTCTCCAGAATTTTTTCCTTTCATCACAAAATATCCCCATCTTCTTCCATGAATTCTCCATCGATCCCTGATTGAAACATGTTTATATTTAAGTGTAGATAAATTTCTAAAAATATCAAGTTGAAAAATGGATAATTATATTCCTCAAAATCAGATGAATCATTGGGTACTTTAAGTGATGTTAAAAAATGTACAACATAATGGTGCATTTTAAGTAAGAATTACAATCATAATATAAAATGATGTTCAAAGTGTAAAATGCAATAAAATGATGATTATGAATAAAAAATAACATGAATATTATATATATTAACAATGAATATTAGCCTCATTTAGTGGCTAATCACACCCCATCTTAAGTTTTTCTAGTCCCGAGCAAAATAAATCTCAACAATATGAAATTCGAATTCCTTTTTCCAAAAACATTTTAATACACAATGATCAGCAAAAACCCTTATACCAAACAATCATGAAAACCATTAAAATATTTTAATACAATATTGTTTCATAAGCATATCCCAATGCCAAGCCCATTCTTTTTTTCAAATTCATTGTCATATTTCATCAAATATCAATTAAGTATGAGGATGTGTTGTGCATAAAAATAGACATGGGAGTTCATATTTATTCAAGGGGTAAATGAAAGAAGCTCTTGGTGGAATCACATTTCAATATTAATATGAGTATTCAATTTTTTTATATCATTTTTTTTTTATTTTTTTTTTTTATTTTTTTTGCAATTTTTCCATGGTAATTGAAATTGCACTCAAAAGAGTCAACCCATATAGCGAGACTTTTCCAATGACTCCCAGGCTCAAAGAAATTAGGGAACCAAGTGAAGCCCACATACTCGGGCATCATCTCGAGTAAACTCAGTCAAAATCAATTCAAATTACCAAAAATAGAGATAAAATTACTAAATCTGGGCCAGACAACTATGGAGTCATGATCCCCAAGTGTCGAAAGCCACGTATTAGGTCATTTAATTGCTCTACATGAAAATTTATTATTATTATTATTATTATTATTTTTATTGAATACTCATATTAAAACTAAAATTATCACCAAACCTATGATATTTATTTGGGGGACCCCATAAACTCAAACTAATACCCCACTATCCAAAGGACGTGCATTGTGATATTTTTTTATTTGGATGAAAATATAAACGATGAAATATCACATTGAACAGCCACAATTTCCAAAATATATGCTCATGAAATTATACAAGGATTAAAATCAGAATCAGGGCATGCTAAATTATTTGATATTCAGTTTCAAAGTGTGCAATGTGTATTACCATGTTCAAAGTTAAAGGAATTTTTCCTTCCATTTTCACAATTTTTTTTAAATCATTCATCATTTTTTTGAGACAACAACATATTTTATTTTATCTCCCCCCAACTTAAAATAACACTGTCCCCAGTGTTAAAATAATTGAAACATAGAAGGGGTAGGATAGAAGTTCAATGAAGACATTGAAAATGAAAATTATGGAATGAAGTCACCTGGTGGTTGATGTTGAAAATGCATTCCCATGTCTCCCTTCAGTTCTGGTTTGTCTCCCAATGACTTGGACGGTTGTGACTAGCTTTTCCCAATAATCTATGACATGCCTTTAATTTTTTTAATATATATATATTCTTTGTATTTTTTCTAACCTAAAAAAATGCACAAATAACATAAAATGATGATACATTGTCTTCTTAATATTTTATGGGTAAGGCATTACTCAAGGATCACACCACGTGACACGGATGAATATGGTGCTCCCCTTTCGAACCCATCCATACTCATAATAGAATAACTTGTCAAAAGTCTATTTTTTTATTATTATATTTTATTATTATATTTTTATTATTTTTAAATATCAAAATTATTAATTAATCTTATTTGAAAAATAAATATTATTCAGAAAGATTAGAAATATTAAAACCACGGGTTGCCTCCCGTGAAGAGCTTTTGTTTAATGTCGTTAGCCCGACATGGATCCTAAATCTATCAATTTTTTCCTGGTTCATAGATTGGCTCAATTAACTCAACCTCTATATCATGTTTATTGAATGATTCAATGAATGGGTTTAACCTTTGAACATTGACCTTGAAAATGTAACCACTTGTGGGATCTTGAATCTCTACTGCCCCATGGGGGTACACATGATGCACTATGAAAGGACCTGACCATCTTGACCTTAACTTTCTTGGGTGTAAATGAAGTTTTGAACTATACAAGAGCACAAGTTTTCCCGGTCCAAAATGTTTGACCTTGATATTCCTAGATTGGTAGGCTTTAACTCTAGCTTTATTTATCCTTTAATTTTCATAAGCCTCCATCCTAAGTTCCTCAAGTTCATTAAGATCTAATTTCCTCTTTTTTTCGGCTAAAGAAATGTCAAAATTCATTTTTTTGATTTCCCAAAATGCATTATGCTCAATTTCAATAGGTAAATGGCATGATTTTCCATAAACCAACATATATGGGGACATTCCTAAAATGGTTTTATATGCTATACGATATTCCCAAAGAGCATCCAAGAGTTTCTTGGACCAATCTTTTTTATAAGGATTGCCAATTTTCTCAATAATTTGTTTGATTTCACGATTTCCTAAATCAGCTTGACCATTCGTATGTGGGTGGTAAGCAGTGGACACTTTGTGAGAAATTCATTATTTTTTCATGAGTGATGAGAATGGATGATTGAAAAAATGAGTTCCACGATCACTAATGATATCCCTAGGAATTCCAAATCTAGAGAAGATGTTTTCCTTGAGAAATCTAATCACAGTTTGATGATCATTGAATTTTGTAGGAATGGACTCAACACATTTAAGGACATAATCAATAGCTAAGAGAATGTAACAATACCCCCTAGAGTTTGGGAAGGGACCCATGAAATCAATTCCCCAACAGTCAAAGATTTCAAACACTAAGATGGGAGTGAGTGGAATTTGATTCCTTTTTGTGATGGACCCTACTTGTTGACACCTAGGACAACTTTGAAAAAATGTGTAGGAGTCCCTTGAGAGGGTGGGGCAGAAGAGACCACATTAAAGAATCTTATTAGATGTTTTCTTAGAGGAAAAGTGACCTCCACATGCCTCACTATGACATAATTTAAGGATGGACTCTTGTTCAGATTCTGGAACACACCTCCTAATGACTTGGTTGGGGAAGAACTTATACAGGTATGGATCATCAAACACATAGTTTCTAACATCAGAAAGGAATTTACTTCGATCTTGAGTCCCTAAGAATTTTGGAATGACTCTTGTAACTAAGAAATTGGCTATTTCAGCATACCAAGGGCAGTCACTCACAGAGTATAGGTGTTCATCAGGAAATGAATCAGACACAGAAATGTGATTGGATTTATCTTTGAATTCCATTCTAGAGAGGTGATCGGATACAACATTTTCAACACCCTTTTTATCCTTGATTTTGAGGTCAAATTCTTTTAAGAGATGGACCCACCTAATCAGTCTAGCCTTAACATTTTGTTTTTGGAAGAGGTATTTTAGTGCAGAATGGTCAGTGAACACAGTGATGGGGGATCCTAATAGGTAGGACCTAAACTTCTCTAAAGAAAACACAATATAAAGTAACTCCTTTTCAGTAGTGGTGTAGTTTATTTGGGCATCATTTAAGGATTTTCTTGAATAAGCAATGACATAAGGAGTTTTATCACAACGTTGTCCTAACACAGCTTCAGCAGCAAAGTCCCTGGAATCCCACATAAGTTCAAAAGGAAGGATCCAATTTAGAGATTTCATAATGGGAGGAGAGGTGAGAGAGGATTTGAGGGTTGAGAATAAACCCTCACAGCTTTCTGCCTAAACAAATGGAGCATCCTTTACTAGGAGAGAACAAAGGGGATGGGATATTGAACTAAATTCCTTGATGAATCTTCAATAGAAACCAGAATTTTCTAAGAAAGACCTCACTTCCTTGAAAGTTTTGGGTGATGGAAGGTGAAAAATGATGTCAACCTTGGCTTTATCAACTTCAATCCCCCTACCTGAGACCGGATGGCCTAGAACAAGTCCCTATTTAACCATGAAATAACATTTTTCCCAATTTAGGACCAGATTATTTTCTTCACATCTTGACAAGACTCTCTCTACATTCCTCAGAAATCCCTCAAATGTATCCCCAAACATAGAGAAGTCATCCATGAAGACCTGAAGAAAATCCACTACCATGTCTGAGAAGATTCCCATCATGCACCGTTGGAAGGTTCCATGGGCATTGTATAACTCGAAGGGCATGTGTTTGAAAGAAAAGGTGCCAAATGGACATGTGAATGCAGTCTTACCTTGATCCTCTAGGGAGACCTCAATTTGATTATACCCCGAGTACCCATCTAAGAAACAGTAGAAGACATGACCCGCCACTCTCTCAAGGACTTGGTCAATGAATGGTAAGGGGAAATGGTCCTTCTTGGTGAATGAGTTTAGCTTCCTATAGTCAATGTAGACTCTCGATCCATTACTCACCCTTGTTGGAAGAATCTCTCCATCCTCATTGGTTATCAATTTGATTCCAGCCTTTTTTGGAACCACTTGGATTGGGCTCACCCACTCAATCTCAGCTATGGGATAGATGATACCAGCTTTTAACAATTTTAGAAGTTCCTTCCTCACTAATTCCATGAGATTAGGATTGAGTCGCCATTGAGGTTGATGACATGACTTTGAATCAGATTCCAGAACAATCCTATGAGTCTCGATAAGTGGGATAATCCCAGGAATATTAGACAGGGTCCAACCAATGGCTTTCTTATGCTTCCTAAGGACATCTAGAAGAATCCTCTCATGATTGTCTTTAATAGAAGATGAAATGACAATAGGATGTGTTTGATTGTCCCCTAGGAAAGCATACTTGAGTGTAGGGAGAAGTTCCTTCAATTAATGATCAGGTTGGTTCAGAATTTCAGCATAAGATTATGACATTGGATCAAGTTCAATTTCTTTTTTTAGAGTTTCAGATAGGATTTATTCCCCACATGTAGAATTTTCAGATACTATATTGGCTTGATCAGATATAGGGAAAGAAGTTTGATTGGTCTCCATGAAATTGGTTTCCTGAAATGTTTCACTGATTGTTGGACCTAAGACTTCATCATAAGAGCAATTTGAAAATGATTCAAGCCAAGGAGATAAACTTCCTTCATGTGAAAAAAGGAAATAAATCTCATCCTAACTTAAACATTCATCAAATATTCCTTGATTTTCTATGGATTCATTATCAATGATTCCTATCATTTTTACTTCATGAATGTCCTCGTCATCCCCTATTTGTGAGCTTGCATTATAGATGTTCAAGTCTAGACTCATGTTTCTAAAGGTGATGGTCATGTTCCCATTTCAGACTCGGATAACTGAGTTGATTGTTACAAGGAAGGGACAACCAAGGATGATTGGGGTTTGTTCCTTATTTCCTAAGTTTGGATGGTTGTCAAGGACAATGAAGTCTGCAGGGTAGATGAAGTTTTCATCTTTTACCAGAACTTCCTTTAAAATCCCCTTTGGAACCCTAATGATATGATCAGCAAGTTGAAGTGTGACAGATGTGGGTTAGAGTTCTTCTAGGCCTAACTGGCAGTACACATCATAAGGGATGATATTGACACTAGAACCTAGGTCACACAAGGCCTTGACAACTTTGCTCTCTCCTTGTTCAACATTGATGTAAGGGCAACCCGAGTCTTTCAACTTAGGAGTAATGGTCCCTTGAATGGTGGTACTCACATTAGCAGCCAAAAGGACTTCGTTTTTATGTGAAAATTTTATTTTAAAAGTGCACAAGTCCTTAAGGTACTTTGAGTAGGAAGGTATGGTTTGGATTGCATTGAGAAGGGGAATGTTCAACTTGACTTGTGAGAAGATTTCTCTTAATGTTTCACTTAATTCAGTCTTGGTTTTCACCCTCATGCGTTGAGGAAATTGTGCAGGTTGTGGGGTTGTTTGTTGAAGAGTTGTTTCTTTCACATTGTAATCAGTTTACTCAATTTGATCTTGTGGTTCATTTGAATTTTCATCCAAGTTTGAATCTTCAGGTGGGTTCTGAATTAGTTGTTCAGGTTTCTCAATTGATTTCCCACTTCTTAAAATTGTCACAGCCTTTAGTTGTTCACGAGTTGTTTGAGAATGACTTGACTCTCCCCTTGAAGTTGAGGATGAAACCGCCTGAGTAGTCATGGGTGCCTTTCCAGTTTTGATGGTTTGAAGTTCTTGTTTTAGGGAAGTGACTTCTGAGTTCATCCTCTCCATTTGTTTGCATAGTTGTTCTAGTAGGCTTTGTGGAACATTTTGGGTTGGTGCTTGAGAAGATTGGTTTATCCCAAGGGATATTTTGGAGGGGGTATGGTTTGTTGAAAATGGACCAGTGGCTGTTGGTATTGGATAGGTTGGGTTTGGAACTGGTTATGGGATTGGTAGTTCTGATGGGGGTAAGGATTTTGTCCCTGTGGTTGGCTAGGTTGTTGGTTATCTTTCCAGCGGAAGATTGGGTGGTCATTATACCTTGGGTTGAAGTTGTTTTGGTACTTAGGCTTTTGAAAGTTAAAGGCATTTAATTCCACTGGGGGTCCTCCTAAAAGAACATCCTTGATGGATGGAATGGTTGGGGAGTTGTCTGTCTTATGGTCATGTTTGTCACAAATTGTGCAAACATGGTCAACATTTTGGATTTCATGGAATTTCCTAAGGTCTATCTCTTCAACCTTCCCAGAGAGTGCTGCGAGTTTATCCATAAGGATTTACTCTTATATAAGTGTATGAATTCCTGTAGTTCTTTGTGGATTTTCAGAATAAGGTGAAGTTCCCCATGTTTTGTTTTGTTCAGAAAGGCTTTCTAGATACTCGTAAGCATCATTTGGGGCTTTTTTTTAAAGGTTCCATTACACATCATGTTAATGAATTGTTTATTCCCTCAACCCAACCCTTCATAGAAAATTCTCACTTGTTCAGGAATAGAAAAACCATGCTGTGGAACCATGTTTAGAGTGTCTTTGAACCTCTCCAATGTTTCATAGAATGACTCTCCCTCTTTTTCAAAAAAGTTTTGGATGATCTTTTTAAGTGCAATTGTTTTGTGGTGGGGAAAGTATTTTTTGTAAAATTATCTTTGTAGTTGGTACCAAGAGTTGATGGATGATGGTCTCAAATTTTTTAGAAAACTTTTAGCTCGATTATCTAATGAAAAAGGAAATATTCTCATATTATCGGATTCTAGTTGATGTGGGGAACACATGGTTGCTACAATGTCATTGAACTCCTTAATGTGAAGGTAGGGCATCTCGGACTCCATTCCATGGAATGTGGGAGATGGTTTAGGACATGGGGTTTAAAGATGTAGTTAGAATCTTCTAGGGAATTATGTCTAATTCATGAGGGGGCATTGGTCCAGGAAGGTTTGAGGTAGTCATTCATGGTTTGATCGACCGCATTCCCCAAGTTTGGGCCTGCCTCATTTAGGTTTCCATTTTGGTTTCCACCCAGGTTTATGAGTTGGTTTCATTGAATACCTTATATTGAAATGGGATCAATTTTGGAATCTAGAGTATTAGGAAGATTAGGATCTAATGGAATGAGTTACCTTGGTGTACTTTACTCCCCAACCCTAGGACTATCCACCCTAACTAGACAGTTTGATTAATCGCGGGTGTAGGCGGACAAGCACCAAAAGAAAAAAAACGATAAAGGGACAAGATAAGAGATTTTGGTTGAGAAGAGAAGAAATAGGGGAGAATAAAATGGGTGTTTAGATGACTTACTTGGGTCCCCGTAAACGACGCCAAAATTTTATTCTCGCTCAAATTTACCCAAAAGGAGAAGGTAGGACGGTCCTTGTAGTCTAGTTTGGGTTGTCGAATCCTCAGAGACCTAAGAAGTACCTACAAACACATGCATTATATGGATTGTTTTTGGCTATGAAGTGGCCAACTTAGGTTGATTTAAAATGGTTTTAAAGTATCACTAACATATTTAAGTTAATTTAAATTATGGTAATGAGTTGATCCTAGGTTATCGCTCGGGGTGGATTGGATGAATTCCTTCTTTAATGATTTCAATTTCTTATAATTGAGATAGATTCATTTAAGAAGATCAAATGAAATCATCACTTACTGGTTTAATTCATACACACCCTAATAATAATCACCTATACACTTGAAGGATCAAAGTTTTTATCACTCCAAGGTAGAGGTTCATATTAGAACTTGAAATGTGTGACCTTAAATTCAATAAGGATGAAGAGGTTTTAAAATTATCAAATAAAAATATCATTTAGAAGAAGTGATTAGCCATTAATGGATTGATAAATAGCATCCAATCCATCCCCTTTCTACTCCCTTGTATCAACCCATAAAAGAGTTATCCCTCTATTGATGACATGTCTTCAACAAAAGCGGGAAGTAGACTTACGAGGGTAAAATTGAAGAAGTAAAAACAACAACAAAAATCGATCACTCCTCCGTTGTGTGGTAAATATCACAATGTATGGTGTGAATAAATTCACACCTTGAACCAAAGGTATCAAATTGATAAGTATAAGAACAGAATAAGAGTAAATGAATAACTTTTATTAATAAAATAGGGTGAATTAAATAACTTACATGAGAAAGAAATGTGATTACAAACACAAAGCGGTAGCATAAAACTATAATGAAACCAAGCAACAAGGATTCTTAAATCCTCCAACACCACTGCCTTTAATAGGAATTTTTGAGCCCTTTGGTCAAGCCTCAAACAGTTCAAGTCATCTCACTTGAGTATGGTAGGTCTAGGGTGGTGGAAAGTTTGTGGAAAGAAGACTTTCCACCCTTGACCCGAAATGGAATCTATCTTGCATGAACCAAACAGACGTGCTTAAAAGACTATCTAGATGGCAGAATCAGAGTGTGAAATAGCATAAAAAATGGATCCCCGGATGTATACTAATATCCTGTAATGTTTGAGCCCATTCGGAGTTTTGGATTCCGAGTTATGATTAGATTAGTGGGCTGTTTTTCTGGGCCGCATAATCTGAACCAGAATTTTTTCTCTAACTTTGGCCACCTAAATTACCACCATGGAGGCCGAATTAGCATTGTCTCCTGAAGGGTTATATGTTCCTATACATTTCTTATAGAATCCCACGAAATTTGGGATTCATTGGGCCTATATGGTGGGCACCACATTCGAATCAGTGAGCTGATGTCCAACTTGACTTCTCCAGAATTGTTTCCTTTCATCACCAAATATCCCCATCTTCTTCCATGAATTATCCATTGATCCCTGAATGAAACATGTTTATATTGAACTTTAGAACAATTTAACAAAATATCAAATTGAAAAAGGGATAATTATATTCCTTAAAATTAGATGAATCATTGGGTACTTTAAATGATGTTAACAAATGTATCACATAATAGTGTATTTTAAGTAAGAATTACAATCATAATATGAAATTATGTTCAAAGTGTAAAATTAACTAAAATTATGATTATAAATAAAAAATCTCATGAATATTATGTATATTAAAAATGAATATTGTCCTCATTTAGTGTCTAATCAACACCACACCATATGTTAGGAATATATGTTCTTAATGAATTAAATGATTTCAATTTTATATTAGGGGAAGGTTAGATGAAGTCTATAAATAGGAATAATTTTAACACCAAAGCCACATGAAATTGGTAAAATAAAAGTATCTTTTTTGAGTTACCATATTGGTCTACAAATTTTTACATTATTTTTTATACATAATTTCCATTGAGGAAACAATACGTGAGATTATTCTTTAAATTATTCTAAATATAAAAGAGAAGACCAAATATTAATTACAATCTCACCGAGACTTGTTGGAATGTGGTATTTGACAAGAACTGCATACAAAGTGTTTCAGTGAAAATAAATGGAATGTTCCTTGGGATTCTTAGGTAATTACACCTTAAAATAAATTTATGTAAGTATTGGATAATATCAAGTTTCCTAATGGCTATTCTAGCAACATGTCTAAATGAGTTTGTAGAAGGTATTTGAATATAAAATCCCTAGAAACTCAGGATTATCACATAATTCTTCATGAATTAATTCCAATAGTAATCCATTAATTACTATCTAATAATGTAAGGGTGATATTAATTTTATCAAGACTTTTTTAGATATATATTTTTAAAAGGATATCCAATTATTTTTTAATAAAAATGTACCAAGTTGTGCCATTAATTTTGTGTGAGTTGGAGAAAAATTCCTCCTTCATTTTTCACTTGTATACTACATTTAACAGTTCATATTACAATTAAATAGTTCTCGTGGGTACCATATATTTTTGAAATATATATATTTCTAAAATAAATATGTTAACAATGAAATATTACATCCAAGAAAAGAATCATCCTAAAGATTCCATTTTATAGGTTATATGGATCAAGAATGTATAAGTTTTTGTTCTATGTATTTTTATGATGTGAACACAATAAATAACCATCCAATGAGAAATTAAGATGATAAGGATGGGGAAATTGATCCCTCATTTCCATATCTTCCCCAAACTAGAGGACTTACTGGGTTATATACATTGGCTACATTGTGCCTTGCAGAGTGGGATATGTCACATCACATATACTTGTTTAACCATGGTGTGTTCGATGACTATATCAAGTAAGGAATTTGAATATTTATATGTTATCTCATACTATTAAATTTCACATATAACTTATACATTTATTATCATTTATGTAGAAATCATAAAAAAATATTAATAGAGTTAAATAATCTTTACCTTTGAGAAGGATAGATGATTTTCATAGAAAAAGTTTCCCTCTTAGTTGAAATCAAAGGCATTAACATTACTTTAATTATTATAAAATATAGATATTAATTTATTTATATTATTCATATATATTTAAGGTATTGAGTTTAATGTTGAATCCATCTCTTAAGAATTAAGAGCGTTTGATTTTGGTCCCAATTATTTGGTTTGTGAATGAAAATATTTAATAATAAGTGGGTATAAATTGGTTACAGCTAATTAATATATGAAAATGAGAACATAGAATGATGGTGTAAATTTAACTCCAAAAAATGAATTTTATGCCATTAAATTATATAGTAGGCCTCAATATGAAAATACGTCTTATAATGGACTTGTTTAGAAAATATTGTTATTGGAATAATAATCTCATGGTTGAGTCACTATAATGAAATATAAATGGTTTTATTCAGTGAAACAACTTAATACATTTATTAGAGGATTTTGATTCAGAGTTATTTAGATTACTTGATTCCTGGATACTGATGAACCATATATTTTGGAATCAATAAAAAAAGTGTTTCATATGAAAGATCAACAGAGACCTAATTGCAATGTCATTATTTAAGTAATCCCAATACATAGTTTTCATATTGGTGGAGATGAAATTAACATCATTGAAAACCCAATTGGTTTTGACCAAAACATTTTATTTGATGAATAAAATTGTTCCATTGTAGTAATTGATGTTTAACCTGTATGTGATAATCCTAGAATCCCCTAACACAATTAATGGTGAATTATAATGAAGACAATTATATGATAGGAAAACATTCTAGCAAGTATAGAAATTTTATGGTAACTTTATCTTGGTACAACAATATCATTATGGTGAAACCAGTATCATGGAGAAATTTTGGTAGTGAAATCAAGGATAAAGAATGGGTGGAGATATGGGTATGTAAATTTATTAAGTTGATATTTATATTATTGTTATATTTATATTAATTAAAATGTTTATTTCAGCATCAATTTATCTTTATTTAATGACCAAATGACCAAATGACTAAATGATGAAATGACCAAATGGAAAAATAACCAAATGAACATAGCTCCAAACAACCAAATGTATAAATGAACAAATGAACAAATGAGTAAATGAATAAATGAAAAAATTGCCAAAAAGAAAAATGCTGAAATAGAAGAACGGATAATTGGTCCATTGGCCAAATCCCAAATGCACAAATTCTAAAATGACCAAATTTTTAAATGAATGAATGACAAAACAACCCAACCAAAAATTGAACATAATGACCAAATGATCAAAATTACCAAGTTAATAAATAAAAAAATAACATAACATAAATATAATTGGTGAAATTGACAAATATATAAATGGAAAAAATGGCTAAATGGCCAATATGGCTAAAAATTTCCAAACAGAATTGGCTAAATTCCCAAATGAACAATGACCAAATGAAGAAATGTCCAAATGAGAGAATGGGGAAAAAATTACTTAATCTCTAATTTTTTCAGTTAAATTTATTTTTTATTTTTTTATAAACATTAAAAGGAAAAAATATTTTTTCAATCTGTATTTAAAAATATAGCTATTTTAAATTTTTGTTATTTGTTCTACGATTTTATATTCACTAGTTTTAGTTAAATTTTTTAATGAAAAATACCGGCTTATTTATTTTTTATGAAATTTACACATGTGAAAACACTTTTTTATTATTATAAATATTTAAATATATAAATGATGATTACTTCTGCCATTTCTGATGTAATTTTTATATCAATTAGTTTTAGTTATAAATTTTTCGGTTAACAATCCTGAAATCATTATTTTTTTGACACATGCCCATATAATGAAATTATGGTTTTTATATTGATATTTTTATATTTATTTTTTAGATATTTATTTTACTTAAACTATATAATCTAATATAATATATATAATTTTCTTACCATTATTAAAAATTAAATTTACTTTACTTATAATAATTATTTTTTTGTATTAATATGTAGGTACATAGAATTTAATTACACTAATAAATTTAATAGATGTACACAGAGGCAGAGGATCATTTACAAAGGTATATGCTTTTTTATATTAATATATATTCAATAATTAAATTATTTAATAAAATTAATCTTTTCCTTTTTAAAATTATTTGTAGAACTAATAGTGATCCACCCAGGGTAGATTATTCTTCTTTTCCAGAGAAGATGATACCTAGTATTTGTACAAATGAAATTCAGAATTGATCAAAAAATTAACTTACTCATGGGGAGAAGAATACATGAATTGAATTTTATAATAGGAATAAACCTATTGGAAAGTTTGAAAATCTATTTAGGAGTTTTATGGAATTTCAGAACCATTATAGTATTAACATTTTATATCCTGATTAGAGGAGGACTGACATGACTGCAAAAGATTAGTTTTGGGTATATCATGGAAATCTATCTATACTATTTTTTTCCAATTCATCAAATAATTTATATTTAAAATGAATAATATTTAATATATTCAATTAAAAATTAAATCCAACTATCATAAAATTAAATAAATTAAGAAGGGGAGACTATCTTTTACAGAAGTTGGATAGAGATATTTTAAACAAAATTGACTAAAGGTTATGTTTTTTGGGAAAGGAAAAATGAAAACATATGCCTCAAGTATGGGTTTTTAGATTAATATATATGAGTGAAATTAAATATTATCTGATAGGATGAATATTTTTGGTATGAAAATTGTTTTATATAAAATCAATTTTTAAAATTATTTGTTTATTACCTGATAACTTATTCATTTATTCTTATATAATAGGTCTCTAGAAGATCTCACCCAGATATCCAGTCACAGAATATATACCATATTACATTATCATGTGGAGGGTATTATTTACTATAGGAGAAAATTACTACTAGATAGTTTTATCATTCAGAGATAAATCCAATACTATCTTCAAAGAGGTTTAGTTTGGCCCTCTATATCCCCACCACTCTTTATGAAAAATGGAAACGAGAGAGGATGACCAAATAAAGAATGTTTCTTATGAATCTATAAAGACAATTAGATGATAAAATTATAAGAAATTAATTATATATTTTCTTGAACATTAGTATTTTGTAAATTTATTTCAATAACATAACATTTCAATACATCATTTCAAGATGCCCTTCTGGAGAAAGCAACTTAGGGTAATTTTATCCCAAAGGTTAGGATGTAAATTTGGCCCACTTATTTAAGAAATAAAGGAAACTTAGGCCACATAATAATATTTGTGGAGGGTTTTATTATTATAATTTTTTCCCCATCCTAGCATGACATCTGGAGAGAAAAAATATAGCGGAGAAATAGCTTCCTTGAAGGCTAAGCTATGAGAGATTAATTAGTTGATAGATGATGGAATTAAATCATTTGTAAAGGTTATGTTTGAAAAATATATGGGAAATACATAGTCTATGTATCCTGCATACATATATCCTCTACATCATCATTTAAACCAAATCTTATACTGTGATTTGTATGCCAGGGATCCCCATGTACATATTATGGCATAGTTAATCATATATAATCCAGGTGATTATACTTTTTATCATATTATGCAGTATGATCAAGTATGAGTAGTGGTATATGATATTATTGATCATACTTATTTTATTCCATTTCTTTTCAGGTATTAGTTCAGATATAGAGATAGTATTTGTCATTTTTACTCGACCCAATTCTACTTTTTTATTAGCCAACATACAAGGAATGTGTAGTTTTTTAATTTTTATTAACTTTTAATTTCATATTAATGATATTGTTTTTTAAATTTACCTCATATATAATTATCCAAAATAAAAATAATTAATGAAAAGAAACAAAATTTTAATAAATCAACACTTCTAGATACTTTTGAGGTTTTTGATGGGGTAAGAAAAATTCCTCATATATATTCTATGTTGGATCTATATTACGAGTTTCCAAATACTACAGGTATATATGGGAGATACTATGAATTAAGAATATTTAAGAAAAATTCCATTGATCTTATTAATGATGAGGAGTTCATTGTACACATGTTTTAGTTATTTCCCAATTTCGTACATTTATATTTATTTTTATATTTATTTAAATAAATATAACTTATAGTAAATTAATTTATTACTTATATAATTCAATATCTCTCTTCTATTTTCATCCAAAATAGTAGAACTTCCTTGAATAGATTTAGAGATCCAGAATACATTTCAATGTTTGTGTAATATCTGAGTGATGATGTTTGAGATAATTACATATGTGAAAGAATATAAAATACCTATACTGGGTGTTGGTTTCTTAAATTTTTTGATAAGTAATGAGACTATTAAAAAATAATTAACTACTATTAATTATAATGTCATTAATATTGATTTTTTATATTATAGTGGTAATATTATGTTATTTTTATTCTTCTCGTATCAATTCATGTCATATTGGTTATTATCTTTGCATGGTAGAGTTTTTAAAAGTTTAAAAATAATATTGAATTCATAAGTTTTACTCTATTATTTTAGTTATTTAATCTTATATTTTTCTTGTTATATAAGTTTTTGTTATCGATATATGAAGTTAAATCCCATAGAGAAGGTTTATAAAATTTTAAATATCAATATTGAATACAAATAAATTTAAAATATGTTAAAGTGAAGGTATATAAACTTTATAATATTTAATACTTTCTTTGTCTAACATATAGAATGTTTCTTATCTTCAAACTATTTTTTTCATAACTATATTGTCATTGTCAAAAAGGAAGTGTTAAATGTGGTTATTATGTTTTAAGATTTATGTTTGAGAATATCAAGATCATACCAATGATTTTTCTTCAAAAGGTTAGTTTATTTATAGTTGTTATGTTTTACACCAATATGTTGTATTTTACTACTTGTTTTTTGTTTTCTGATATTATTTTATGCTATTTTTTGTTTTTAAATGAATATTACCATTCTTGGGTTTATTTATTTTATAAAATTTATTTCAAAAAAAATAATGTTTTAATGTCAATTTTTTAAAACATACATCAGAACATAATTTCAATGTCAATTTATCTATAAAAAATGTGGAAATTGTAAAAAAAGCTATTTAATTAGGATTTTTAATGTCAGATTATACCTAAACTGACCTTAAAAGTATGTTTCAATATTATTTTATACAAAAAACGATGGTGAAACATACATTACAAATCAATTTTTTTATAAATAGATATTGAAACTCAAAAAAATAAATATTTTTAACACTATAAACGTTATTTTGTAGATAAAATGATGTCAGGAGCATCACATTCATGATGAAATGATTACAAGCCTAGATGGGTTGGGAGGTCATCAAAGGTCAGTCCCTATGGGAAAATTTTGTAATGGTTAACTATGGTAATAAATTGAACATTCAATGGTATAAAGTCTCTAATTTATAGAAAAATCTCCGAGGGAATATCCATGAACAATATGGCCATAATTTCTAGATTATCATATGCAGAGAGATCAACTTATAGAATAAAAAATGGACAAGAGATACACATGGATCCTCAGGATTCCCAACTCCAGATTTATCTTTTAGGTAGTCTATTCTTTAACGTCCCATAATTCATGTAGGTTTGAGCTATGATAATTTTTTTTCATACCATTAGAATAAAATATGAATAGGATGCATGCATTTTCATGGGCTCCACGTTAGGGGCATTCTCTTCCAAGGAGTACCATCATGTGCCACATAAAAACCTGGATCCAGATATTGTGGGGGGGGGGGGTTATGTGGTGCAAGGAGATATCCTTAAAGTATAAATTCTTAGATTTTTTTATTTAAAATTATGAATGATCAATGGATGAGGTGGTTAAACATAAATCTATAACATTAGTTCCTAAGTTTCTCTATTTTTAGATCCCCAATGAGTAATCATTGCCTCATCAATTTTTCTAAAGTGAGTGGAAAACTGTTGAATGAAATTCATTTGTTGAATTGAATAGGATGGAGTATCAAGATCCATTTAGTGGTGAATTCCTCCATCAATGATGCAATGATGTGTGAAAAAACAATTAGTAGAGGAAAGCGTCTGTCCACCTTTTAAATTTTGGCTACTGGTGCATTTGGGAGGTGAGGAATAAGTCCTGCAATAGAGGATCCCCCACCTTTATAATTTCTTTGGTGGAGAGGATCAGATGTCTAGTGGTACACCTGTCATTGATTTTAAATAAATGAAAGGATGCACCTTCCAAAAAGAAGAAAATGGAAATAAGTAACTTCTCCCAATCCATCTAGAGAACAATTCCATAGGACTACTAGATTTATTGGTTCCCTCCTAATCATAGGCTCAAGATCAGTGTTGACGATCCCTACAACCTCAGCCTCATGTGTGTGTGTGGGGGGGGAAAGGGGGGGTCCATGATACAAAGGGTTTAATGTATATTTTTTGTTATATATATGGGAATGGTGACTCACTTCACGTGAAGACATACATAATACTCAATGGTATTGATCTTTTTCATTATTATAGCATTATATTGACCATAATAGAGTATCTTTCTACCATCATCCACAAATCAAACCAGGGTCATATCACCTCCCCTTGGTCCATCACTTACCAGATTCATAGACTCTAGAGCCTTATCAAAAATGGGATAGAAGTACTCTATAGTTGGTTTTAAAGTAACAAAGTAGAAAATTTTCTCACATCAAGGGAAACCCAGAATAATGCCCCCATATCTTTCTCTAACATTATATCCCTTACCTCTAGGCATATAGATAATGTCATTAGGGATTTCCTAGAGTTATGTTACTTTATTCCACATTGAACCCTAAGTTTCCTACTCCACCCTTTTAATAAAAAATCAATATTTCATTCAAATAATAAATGTAACACCCCTAGATTTTATGAGATAAACTCATTTTAATTTCTTTGATGTCTTGCATTATACGCTACATCATGATTATCTTGCACTATACGCAACATCGTATTAGCTTTCATTATACATAGAACTATTCTTGGATAGTGATACACACAATTTCGAGTTCTTTTGAGAGAATTAAGTTCACATAAGACTAATTATAAGTGGTAACTAAATATAATAACCTAGTCATTATAATAATAGGTATGAATAATATAAACTTATAAAAAAATATTTAAATGAAAATAAGTGAGTCTATAAAATAATAAAATCACTCTATATGTATTTTATTAATGAAATATATATGTACTATATTTAATGTAATATTTTAAATTCACATTATATATTTTAGACATGATATAAGAAAAAATTCAATTTTTCGGATAAAAGAATTATTTTTCAAAAAATGCAGTTTTACCGCCTTTTGATAGTGAACCCTTATTAAATATAGTTTATGAAAATTTTATAAATTATTTTTGAAATAATGAAATTATTATTTAGAATAGGTACACCAAAATTTACCTTGGTTGAAATTTTGGTATTTTTCTGAATAAATTCATATTTTAATGAATAGTAAAAAACACTATATTTTAATTCAAAACTTCTTTTTCATCTAATTTATTAATATATTTATATGATATTTTTAATTATTTTTACAGTTTAATTAGATTTTATTTTTATAATTTAATCCGATTTTGGTCATTGGAATTGATTTCACATTTCAATTGGTCGTAAACACACTTCAATCTTTTGATAGTTTTACTTATTAAAAACCCACTTTCTGGTTTTGACAAGTAGAATTCATTTTAAATTAGTTTCTTCGAATTATGTGTTTTGAATTTATAAAAATGGATTCAATATTTAAAATCATAAGCTTCAGTTTATGTAAATATTTTCCGTTTATTTTTGGGCATTATGAATAGTAACTTCTGGAATTACTTTTATTTACCAAGGTTAATGGGTAAATCAGGTAAATAAGGGTAAAAAAATAAATTATAATAATATAAAACTACCCTAACACATGTCATAATAATAATTTAAGAGCCATGGGAGACCAAAAAAACTTTAGGCCGAAATTTTGGCATTTGAGAACCACATGGATGTGAAAATGACATGTTATAATAATTAATTTAAAGTAAAGGAAAATATAACATAAACATGTATTTTATTACTAAAATAATTTTAATTAATGTTATATAAGTGATATATTCAACTATAAATAGTCTTTAAAAATATAAAATTGTTTCCTACATCATGATATTTTATTCGTAATTTTTAGACATTAAATAATTAAATGTATTTATAAAACAATGATGATGTAATGATTACCTTATTAGTGAATGATTCATATGAATGATATTATAGATATTAAATTAAAAGTAATTTGAAACTTTTTATGCCACCCACGAATTTTATATATGACTATTAGATAATAAATTTGAGTTAATTATTTTGGTTCGAAGGAATAAATTTGTTATGAATTTAACAAAAATCAATTTCTAAATAGTGTCAAAACTGATCTAAATGCGTTTAAAAAAATACTATTTTATTAAATGATATAATTGTACTAAAAAATTTTAGATTCATCCAAATGACTTAGATATTGTTTCAAATTTAATTAATGATCCACTTTAGGTTCTCTTGTGATTTTATAGTAACTATAGCAACCATATATTATGAAAATACAAGAAGATATGGTAAGAGTTAATGTTTTAACTAAGGATTAAATCTAAAATATAAGGTTAAATTTGTGACCTAAACTTCTCTAAATCATATTGGTTTAGAGTATTTCGACCCATAAGAATATTATATTCTAAATAAATGAGTTTTTAAAAATTATAAACCGAAAATAAATTTATAATAAATTAATATTTCAAAAATTCATAAAGTGCCCCTCCTCCCTTTTATAAAAGCCCACCACCTCTACCCCCTTATTCTCACCATTAAAGCCCATAATATCATCCAAATTCTTATCAAATAATCTCCCAAAATACCTAAATACTTTATAGTGTACTCAATTTGGGAATAAATTTATCTTAAGGAGACAACTTGTGTAAATCAAAAGAAGATACTCGAAAGCAAGGTAATTGTTTTATCATCTCATTCAAAATTGTTTTTTTCTTATACTTACTATTATTATGTTTTTTCCATAATAATGTAATAAATACAGTATATCATACATTCTGAGAGGTTATTATAATTATGGTACAACTTTATACCATCTTTTATTCATCCTATGAATAACAATATCACCATACGTGCATACGTACAACTTGCCGTCTCCACGCTATGGTGTAATTTTTTATTCAAAAATAATTAATTTGGATGGGTATATTGATGAGTATAATGGTTTTAATTAATGAATATAACATTATAATTATTCTTTATAATTAATATACCATATAATTTCATACCATTTAATCATTAATTGAATGATATCTTTGCTCGTGCGTACTTACAGCTTACTGTCTCCATGACGCGATCCGATTCATTCTCCACATTAACAATTCAAGAATGATTATAAAGTATATGGAATAAATAAGAATGAAATATATGACATAATAATACTACTTTATATATATATATATATGTTATTTACTTTCTTCTATTGAAATCAATAATGAAATAGAAACAACGTTCATGCGTATGTACAACCCACCATCTCCATGAACGATGTATTCCATTTAATTTATCTATATATTATATATATTTTTATATACTAATTATATTTGATATATAAATCATGTTTTACATTTTAAAAGTAAGTAAATAATGATAACTGTACTAATATCAATAATAAAATGTCAAAACACATACGATAAATAAAACAATCATTACCCAAAATGTTGTTTTAACAGGGAATTGATCAATAAACAGGTAATATAAAGTCATAAGTGAATCATATATGATATCATAAATATTATTATGTTTTTATTAAAATTTAATAATATGTTTAAACCCACTAAACATGATTTTTGTACACATGATAAAAAAATCATTCCTAAGGTAAGGTATAATTTTGCAATATCATCATTATTTGAGGTTATTTATTCGTAAAAATTTAATGGGGTATATTTATCATTAAATTACAAGTTTAATAAATATATAATATTATTTAAATTCTTATACTATTTTTTTAAAGTCAAATTTAACAATTGGTTAATTTTTATTAAACAGTATGGAAAAAATATTTCTTTTGTTTTCCATACAAGTACTTTTTGAATTTTCTGACAAGAGTACGAGAATAATGTTTTTTTTAACTTATATGAAATGAATGGGGTTTTACATATCCTTAATTCCTTATTTCCATGAATATTTATATACACTATTTCAAATTTATTTTCAACTATTTTTTTAAATTTAAAGACATTTTGAGAAAAGAAAACTTTTTTGAAGAAGAAATGATATTTTCCACAATAATTAAGTTCAAGTGTGTTATCAAAATCATTTTACATGTAAGATCATGATATTTAAATAGGGTTAGGTTTATATCCCTTTTATTACTATGATTTTATTTTGTTAATTATGGAATGGTATTTTATATGTATTATGTAATGATGGAATTCTATTTAAGAAACCCATTTTATTTCTCAGGTGATGCTACGATGAATGGTTTATGTTTTTGTGGAACATGTAAGAATGATTTCATTATGAGATGTGTGAGACCTATATCTACCTCAAATTCATTGGGTAGTGATTTATATCTCATGATATATACATTACTGGAATGAATAGTAAATCTGATTAAGTAATAGAGGGCCAAAACGACATGTAAATCTAGTTCAGTAATACATGGCTGGAACAACAGGTAGACCTGGTTCAGTAATGGACTTTGTCCACTATAATGGTCCTAGAAGAAATGCCTTGGATAATATAGAAATCATATTTTGTACTTATTTGTTTTCCATAATTCAATGTTTTATGCTAATGCTATTTTATCATGGTTAATGTTCCTTTATGATATATGCCTTACATACTACCAAGATTTATTTAATGACACAATATTTTGATATTTAAACTTTATGTTCATATTTTTACATTATTATGTTTGTGTTTTGTTTTATGTTCTCCATGATTACCCTTATTGAACATTTGAGATCACCCTTTTTATTTTTTCTTTTTCCTTAGGATGTAAAGAAAGGTTTTAGGTAGGAAAACAAAATGGGAAGATCCTTATGGGAGATGTTGAAGATCTTCCACCAAGTTAGAAGATTATGTTTCAAGTTTAAAAATATACTAAACTAATAATATATTTGGGAATATATTTGCGTAATGTATTAAGTATTCTGAAAAAGAAATGTAATTTCCATGTATGTCAATATTGGGTCGTTAGAGTTGGTATCATAGTGAAGGTTTAGTTAACATTTGGAAACTAGGATGCGAAAAATTCCGTGAGATCCGTAGAGATATTTATAAGGTATTCCTAGGGATGTCCCTAAGGGTAATTATAACTATAGTTTAAAGTCCTAGAATTATGGTAATGATAATTCATAACATAGGATTAAACATAAGATGTTAAATATTTAAGGTACTCCCCCTTGATTATGTTGTTTTCGTAGTATGATTTTTACCTCTCACACTATTCTTTTTGGGTTTTAGATAATGGATGGAACCTGAAAAAACCATGTTAATGATCAATGTACTAGGAAATACAATGATTTTCCTCCTGAATAAGAAAATTTCATGGGAGATGGAATGCAAAAACATATAGCTATACTTAAAAAATCTATGATTCATTCTGGACTTCCAGATGAGTAGAGAAGGGAATGAAATTATTTTGTGTCCTTCATGAGGCATCATCCACCTTCTTCTTGTGGGTCTTCTGATCCACTTGTTGATGAAAAATGGATAAGTACCATTGAAAAGATATTTTCCATCCTTCACTATTTGAAACATGAGAAATTATTTTTGGATGTTTATCATTTATTAGGTGAAGCTGACTAGTGGTGGACTCTAATCAAGAATACAAGGCAACAATATGAAATTGAATATATGTAACGAGATGATTTTAAGAACTTATTTTTCAATAAGTAATTTCCTCATATTATTGAAACAAATATGGGAAAGGAGTTTCCTGAGTTTAAAAAAAGGATGATGAATCCGTTGGTACATATGTGACAAATTTTGAAAGACTTTCAAGGTATTATTTCGGCTTTATCATTTAAACTGAAAGTAAAGTTGATCGATTCTTAAGTGGATAAAAACCAAGTGTTCGAAGGGAATTATCTATAAGGTACTTTAGTAGATATGAAGAGATTGTGCATTGTTCTATCAAGGATGAAATGGAAGTTTGTGTAATGTATCAATCTCATGGTTTTGAAAAGAAACAAAAGATCAAGTTCAAGGTAAAATCTAAAAACAATAGTGAAACGAAGAAGAATGTTTCCTTTTTCTAAAAGTGCGGAAAGAAGCATGCTGGAGATTATCTTAGAGGGACTAGAAAATTTTTTAAGTGTGGAAGAGAAGGTTATCGAGCAGTAGAGTTCCGAAGTAATGTGAAAAAGGTTTCTAATGATGTGGATAGAGAAAATACTATAGAGAACACACCACACACACTTCAATGCTACAAGTGAAAGGAAAGGGGTAATTATGATAAAAAATTTCCTAATCCAAGGGTTATGGAATATTATCGACATAAATGACCTATTAAGGCCATATGAAAAGTAAAATCACATACAATAACTATTGGTGATGTTTATTATGATAATGAAGTGGTGGAATAGTTAATTGTTTATGTAATGGGATTCCAAAATAGTGTTGTAGAATCTCTTTTATAGTAATATGAAATATTGGAATATCTATGTATCAGCCCATTATGGTTTTCCATTAGTATATGGTACTGGTAACTATGAAAAGTAATTTAAATATTTTTATAAAGCACATGATATGTTCATGATGAAGGGATAATGAGATAACGAGATGTTTGATAGTATTAATGACCTCATGACTGATATAAGAACAAAATGATATCATGGTTTGAGTATATATAATTTTTGGTATTTTTGGTGCGTATAAAGAGTTAATTTTGACAAAATGCATGTTTTCACTATGATTCTATAATAATTCATGCTATTAACATTTTTTAATAGAATACATGATTAAGGTATTAACATGTTTAGAAAGTGACAACCAAGAACTACATTATGAGATATGAGAGATAAATTTTAAGTTGATTTAGTTCACCTCTTTCTAATGTTTTATATTTCTAGTTTTTTGTAGGATTATAATGTTATCCATTTATAGGTATTATAAGTTATATTCCTGTTAAAGTTTGTTATATTATTGTATTATCGCACTATTGGTGGAATTATAAATATTTTATAACATGTTCTAGACTTTTTGTTGAGACAAATGGAATGAACTATCATTCTATCGCATGATCTTCTAACATTTCACGAATGAAAAATTCAACTTCATTTCCTTAAATAAGAGATTAAGTGGAAATTTTTCAATGCACGAACAATGGTGAGGTTATACCAAAATAAAATAAGTATTTATTATGAAGAAAAATTATTCAACTTTAGGGAAAAGGACCTTGAAAACCAAAAATTTTATCTCATAATCTTATTATCTGATGAATCATATGGTCCTTTAAATTATCAGAGATTTATGGATTTATGGTTGTTAACTTTCTATAAAACTTTTTCTCTATCACTATACATCAGAAATTTATGGTTATATTTTTCTTCTGTATCCACATATTCACTTACCACCTATGTTATCCTATGTGGAAACCCTGTGATGAGATACTTTGGGTAACTATTATGTTTATAAATTTCCTTTTTAAATGAAGTTTTAGTATTTGTTTTTTACAATGTGGGTTTCGATGAATGAAACATTCAAGTAGTAAACCTTTTATAACCCCAATGAATTTATTGGGTGAAATTCATTTTAATTGGGGTATAATGTAACAACACAATATTTAATTAGATAAATTCCTTTTAATTTTTTTGATGTCTTGCCTTGTATGCTACATCAAGATAAGCTTGCACTATACACAACACCGTATTAACATGTAGTATACACAACACTATTATTGGTTTGTGATACAAAAAATTTCAAGTTTCTTTGATAGAATATATTTTTAAAATATTGAGTATAATTGATAAATAAATATTATAACCTATTCATTATAATGGCGGGTATGAATAATATAAACTTCCTTCTAAAAAAAACTATTTAAATGAAAATAAGTGAGTCTATAAAATACTAAAATTACTATTTATGAATTTTATTAGTGAAATATATATGTAATATATTCAATTTAGTTTTTTAAATTCATATTATATATTTTATTTATGATATAATAAAAAATTTAATTTCCGGATAAAAGAAGTATTTTTCAAAAAATGCAGTTTTACAGCCTTTCGATGGAGAATCCATTTTAAATCTAGTTTTTGAAAATTTTATAAGTTTTATTTGACATAAAAAATTTATTATTTGGAGTAATTAAACAAAAATTTACCTTGGTTGAAATTTTGGTATTTTTATGATGAAATTCATATTTTAATGAATATTGAAAAATACTATATTTTAATTCAAAACTAATTTTCATCTAATTTTTTAATATAGTTATATTATATTTTTAATTAATTTTAAAGTTTAATTGGATTATTTATTTATTATTTAATCCAATTTATGTCATTGGGTGTGATTTCACATTTAAATTTTACATAAACACATGTCAATCTTTTCATAGTTTTTACTTATTAAAAACTCACTTTCTAATATTGACAATGAGAATTAATTTTAAATTAGTTTCATCCAATTATGTGTTTTGAATTTAGAAAATTGGATTCCATATTTTAAATCATAATATTCTAATTATGTAAATATGTACCTTTTATTTTTAGACATTATGAATAATAACTTCAGTAATTATTTTTATTTTCCAAGGTTAAAGCGTAAATCAGGTAAATAATGATACAAAATAATATTATAATAATATAAAACTACCCTAACACGTGTCCCAATGCTATTTTATGAGTCATGGGTGACAAAAAAAATCCTTAGTATGAAATTGTGGCATTTTAGAACCACTGGGGTGTGAACATGACATGTTATAATAATTAATTTAAAGAAAAGGGCAATATAACATAAACATGTATCCTATTAATAAAATAATTTTAATTAGAGTTATTTAAGTGATATATTAAAATATAAATAGTATTTATAAATATAAAAATATTTCCTACATCATGGTTTTTTATTTTTAATTTTTATACATTAAATAATTAAATTTATTTATGAAATAATGATGATACAATGATTACCTTATTAATGAAAGATTCAAATGAATGATATTATCAATATTAAAATAAATGTAGTTTCAAAAATTTTACACCATAAATTTTTTTTATGGATAACTATGACATATTATATTTGAGTTAATTCTTGTTTTTCTAAGGAATCAAGTTTTTATGACTTACAAAAAATCAATTACTAAATAGTGTCAAAATTGACATAAATGACTTTTTAAAACTAATACAATTTTATTGAATGATATAATAGTCCTAAAATATAATATTCATCCAAAGAATATATATAATGTTAAAAATGTCATTAATTATCCACTTTAGGTTCTTCTTAAATTTTATATCAACTATAGTAATCATATATTATGAAAATACGAGAAGACATGGTAAGAGTTAATGTTTTTAACCAAGGGTTAAATCTAAATGATAAGATTAATTTTGTAACCTAAATTTGTCTAAAACATATTGTTTGAGAGGATTTAGACCCATAATCATCTTATATTAGAAATAAACGAGTTTGTGACCATTAGAAACTGAAAATTAATTTATAATAAATTAATATTTGAAGACATTCCTAAAATGCCCCTCCTCCCTCTTATAAAAGGCCACCACCTCTACCCACTTACTCACACCATTAAATCCCCTTATCTCATAAAAATTATGCTAAAATAAGCTCCCAAAATCCATACCTTCCTTTCATTTTCCACACTTTGGGTATAAAACCATCATAGGGAGACCTATTGTGAAAATGAAAAGGAGATACTCGAAAAAGAGGTAAGTGTTTTATCACCTCTTTCAAAATTATTTTTTCCTTGTACTTATTATTCTTATTTTGTTCCCAAAATAAATTAATAAATCTAGTATATTATACATTCTAATATGTTATTATAATTATGGTTCAACCTTATACCTTGTTTTATCCATCCTACGAATAATAATATCACTATGCATGTGTACGTACCAATTACCATTTCAATGCCATGGTGTAATTTTTTATTCAAAAATACTTAATTTGGTTGGGATTAATGATGTGTATAATGGATTAAATTAATGAATATAACATTATAATTATTATATATAATTAATATACCTTCCAATTCCATACCATTTAACCATTAAGTGAGTAATATCTTCGCTTGTGTGTACGTACAGTCTACTGTCTCCACAACACGATGATATTCATTCTCCACATTAACCATTAAAGAATGATTATAAAGTATATAGAATGAATAATAATGAAATATATGACCTAAAAATTCTACTGGATTTTTCTATATATATATATATATTTCATTTACTTACTTCCATTCATTTCAACAAGGAAACAGAAACAAAGTTCATGCCTACGTACGACCTACCATCTCCATAAATAGTGTATTATATTTAATTTATCTATCTATTATATATATTTATATAATGAATATTTCTGATATATAAATTATGTTTTACATTATTTAGTAATTAAATCATGATCTAACTAATAATATCAAGAATAACAAGTCAAAACACGTATGATAAATAAAATGATTATCACCCAAAACATTTCTTTAACATGGAATTGATAAATAAATAGGTAATATAAAGTCATAAGTGAATAATATATGATTTAATACATTTTATTATGGTTCTATTACAAGTTAATAATATGTTTAAACCCACTATATAAGAGTTTCAGACACCTATGGAAGAAATAGGATCTAAGTTAAGGGATGATTTTTCAATCTCATTATTATTAAAGATTGTGTATTAGTAAGTATTTACTGGGGTATATTTATCATTCACTTCCATGATTTCTAAATAAATAATATTATTTATATCCTTATACCTATTTTTAAATTCAATTTTACCCATTTGTGATTTTTTATTAAACAATTTGGAAGGAATATTTCTTTTTTTTTCATATAAGGCACCTTTTGACTTTTCTGACAAGAGTACGAGAGGAATGTTTTTTAACTTATATAGAATAAATGGGTTTTTACGTATTCTTAATGACTTATTTACATGAATATTCCCCTAAAATATTTCAATTTTATTTTCAAATAAATTCTTTTTTTTAAAAAATTGCATGACATTTTGAGAAAAGAAAATGTTTTAGAAAAAGAAATGATATTTTCCTCAAGAATTAAGATCCAGTGTGTTATCAAAATTATTTTCCATCTATGATAATGATCTATAAATATGTTTATGTTTCAATCCAAATTATTATTATTATTTGATTGTTTTAATGATGGGATGATATTTTATAGGGATTATGTTATGATGGAATGATGTTTAAGAAACAAATTTTATTTCTTGTGTTTTGCTATGATGAATGATTTATGTTTTATGGGAACATGTGAGAATTATTTTATTATGAGGTGGGTGGGACCTATATCTGCATCCAATTCATTGGGTAAAGATTTATATCTCATAAGATAGACATGACTATAACGGAATGTAAATCCTATTTATTAATACAGGGCTGAAACAATAAGTAAATCTAGTTATGTAATATATAGATGGAACGAAAAGTAAACCTAGTTTAGTAATGGACTATGTCCACTATGATTGCATTGGAAGAAATGCGTTGGATACTATAGAATAATATTTTTTTCTTTTTTGTTTTCCACAATTCCATGTTTTATTCTAATACTATTTTATCATGGTTACTGTTCCTTTATGATCTATGCCTTACTTAATTCCAAGATTTGTTTCATGACTAAAGATTTTGATATTTAAACATTATGTTCATGTTTTTACATTCTTATATTTATGGTTTGTTTTATGCTCTCCATGTGTACCCTTAATGATAATTTGAGATCACCCTTTTTGTGTTCTATTTTCCCCAGGAATAAAGAAAGGTTTTAGGTAGGAAAACAAAATGGGAAGATATTTATGGGATATATTGAAGATCTTCCACCAAGTTAGAAGATTACGATATAAGCTTTGAAAGAAACTAAAATAATATAGTCTTTGAGAATATATTTGTGTAATGTGTTAATTATTTCGCAGAATAAATATAATTTCCATGTATGTCAATCTCAAGTCATTATAATAAAACCTATTTTTATAATAAAATGAAAATTATATACAAATAATAAAAACTATTTTTAGAAATAATTAATTCTTATCTCTTGGTGTATATTGTTTTCATACTGTGATGTTGGTAACTTCATGCACTCGTTGGTGTTTAATTGATTGATTTGAATATTATTGGGTGTGAAACTAACAATTTTATTATTTTTCTGAGTTATGTGACATGAATAATTAGTTATAATGTTATATAATATTTTTTTTAAATAATATGTGATTAGAAAATTTTATAAATGCGATTTAACCAAACAATTATAGAAATTCATTTACAATGCAAGGTATTATTTTTGTTGGATGACTTGGGGTTAAATGATAATGTGTTTTTTCTAAAAAACTCATGTTAGGTATATATAAATTAAAATAAATATTAAATATAATATAAACTAATATAAATATAAATAGTAATAAATATAAAATATAAGATTAATTTAATTTATATATATATATAAATATAAATAAAATATATTTGAATCATGTTTTTTAGAATATATAATATAAATAGAAATAAAAAATAAATATTAAATTCAATATAAACTGTTATTAATAAATAAATATAATTTTTTTAAAATTTACATGCACACACACACCCACACAGAGATATATATTGACACACCGACTAACACGCATAAAAAACATATATATAAATATATATATACATATAACTTTGTTGGGGAGAATTACCATGGTAATATAGCAGTAATGTAGAACTATAGTAGTGTAGACACTATAGTGGGTTCTATAGCGGGGTTCTATAATAGTCGTAATATTCTTCACAAATGGAATTTAGGGCTACATAATTTGGACATTGGGCTATAGTGTTTCTGGGACATCAACGAGCCTTCCTAGAATAGAGCCTCCAGGCCATGGGAGAATCTCATATGAAGTGTGGGAAGTGGATATATTGAAATTATAGACATGGGGAGTTCATTAAGGGAGAAACAATAGTGTGGTCTGTCACTGGTAGTAGTGAATGTGTTTCAGATAACCTAACAGGTCGATGTAAAAAATGGAGGGGTGTAGGGTTTTAAATGGCTACAGAGACAAATTAAAGGCTTATCGGGAAGGGTTATTATATATTAGGCCTTGCCACTAGGCCCTAGGTCCATGTTATCTTCATGTCATGTGTGCCTTGGGGCCTTTGAGATTTCAGGTCATGTAAGAGCTCCCTCTCAACCTAGTTAAAAAGTGGGTTTATCCTAATAATACCAACAAAAATTAAAGGCCTTTAAGCTAGGGGTTAAAAGCAGATGAAACACATGTTTATATATATAGATGATTATGAGGGTTGTCATGAATTAAAGGGTGTAAAACTATGTACAAACTGATTTAGTTTAGGATGTAGGTTAAGGGTATTTGGGCCTGGATGAAGGGAACTTGAAGACATCCAATGGTGCGACTTCAGGCTATAGAATTATAATGGGATAGATTTGGAGTTGGTTAAACCTTGGAGGGATATTTGATCTATCAATGATAACCTAGGGGGTGTGTGTTTTTCATTTTTTGTAATGTTATAGAACTTAAATAAATAAATATGTATAAATATGTGTTTTTATGTATACCAAAATTACTATACAAAGAAAAACCTAAATATGGATCAAATTAATCATAATGAGAGTATATAAATTTATATATAAATGTAGGAAGAAGAACAAAAAAACAAAAAATACCGTGAAGGACCAATGAAGGAAATACAATCAAAGAGAGAACATATTACAGAAAAACTCACGCCTAATTTATTTAAATATACTTAAATAAATGTTTTGAATACCATACATTTGGTATTGGATATCAATTCATCTAAATTTCCCATAAACTTCATCATCAAGATTTGAGTTTCATAAATCCTGATCGTCAAGGAAAATATTTATGATGGATAGGGTACCTTTAAAAATTGGGAAATAGTTTTATCAGAACCTATAAAAAATAACTTATTAAAGTATATTTTATCATTAATAATATAAAAAACACTGCTAAATAATGTTTTTTCTAGATCTAAAGTTAGTACTAAAAAATACTTAAATTTATGAGTGCTAAAAAAGTAATGATAAATTATGACCTTTATTAGTGTAAACCAACAGTGATGATGAAATTTATATTTATGAGTACTAATATTAGTGCTGATAAATAGTAGATATTATTAAAAATTAAAAATTTCATTTAAAAATTATTATAAATTTATAATTAGAAAGAAATTAATTTTTAAAATATTAATTATTAATTAATGTATTAATATTACGATAAATATATATTTAATATTATAATAAATCTATTAATATTATGATAATTTTTTTATTAATAAATATGTTAATAATATAAATAAATTTATTAATATTATAATAAATTTAAAAATAAAAAATTAATTTATCAAAATAAACAATAAATATAAACAATGCATAATTTAAAAATATAAAAAATGAATAGATTAATATTATAATAAATGTATTAATATTACTATAAACGTATTGATATTTTAATAAATTTATCAATATATGTATTAATATTAGGATATTATAAATAATGTGTTAACATTATAATAAAACTATTAATATTATAATAAATGTTTTTTTAGTTAATGTATTAATAAATGACGTGTAAAAAAGGGGATCCATGACATTGTATATGAAGTGAACATGAAAATATCAACTTCAAAATGAAAATTGTGATCCCTAAATATTCAAGGTATATTTTGGATTGATGGAATCATTTAATCCTAATTGAGAGAGATCCTTCAAGTATGTGTTGTGGGAATCAATTGAATATAAAATACTGACAATAAAGAGCTTAAATCCGAATCCTGGGGAGGATGCATGATGTAACACTCTTATGAGGAGCAATGGGGTATCCTTTGTAGAAGATATCTCTAAATTATACATATACAAGGAAGATCCAACCAAACCTCCAAAATTAAAATATTGGATGATGGTTCACTATATGCAGTGGACTATTTGGTAGCTCTGCAATAATGGTTTGATCCTTGCATGTTCTCTCTTCTAAAATATATCTCTTATTCAAAAGATTATAATACCTAGTCCAATTCGGAACTCAAATCCATAATTTCACATTACTCGACATTAAAAAATGGAGATTTATTCCAATTGGTAAGGGATGAATTCATATCAACTCAAAGAGTATGAATTACCTCAAATATCCTTGAAATATTAGCAATATAAATCTGGAAACTGGACTCTTGCAAATATCTAAATGACACTTGATATTGAACTACATTAATTATTAGTACTCCACTACCCGGATTTGGGATAAACTTCATTACATTCCTTTAGTTTTTTTGAATCTAAATATACTCAATGATCTTACATCATGGATCAATATCCTGTTAAAAGTTGATCAACACACTTTTAATGGATATCTAAGTATCTATTCTGGATTCCAAGTTGATTCTAAACTGGAAACAATGCCTTTAAAAGTGGTTAAATTTATTTCCAATTATCACAAAATTAATGTCAAGGTGGAGTATAAATTCTTACCACCCTTCTATGAAGTGTTTAATATGGTAGGAAACTCAAATTCTAATTGCAAGGTGATTTAGAAGTGTTTTAATCCTTGGGAGGATTCTAGAGCAAGGAAAGAGCTTGCTTAAAATAAGAAAAAATCCACTATATTGGAAAATGGGGAGAATTAAATGAAATATAATGTTATAAAATGGGTAAATACCTATTCTATGGTTGTGATCTCTTAGGATGAACTTGTTTAAGTATAAGAGAATTATATCAATCCCCCTTGAAACATTAAAAACACAGACACTGAAAACTCTCCCAATGATATTGGTGAGGAGGGAACCTATGATAATGATATGGGTCTCAAAATTGATAAATACTTTAAAGATATGGTATCCTAACATGAAAATGTTTAGAGTAAGGTAAAAGTCAATAAATCGATATTTAATGTCCAAAAAATCAATAATATCAACACTTAGAAAGTAATTTTGTAGATAAACTAATGTTAGGAGCATCATGTTCATGATGCAATGATTAAAAGCCAAGATGGGTCAGGAGGTCATCAAATGTTAGTCCCTATGGGAAAATTTTGTAATGGATAACTATGGTAATAACTCAATCTTTAAGTGGTAAGAATTCTCTAATTTATGTAAACCTCTCCAAGGGAATATCCTTGAAAAGTTGGGCCATACTTACTGGATCATCAAATGTAGAGAGATCAGCTTCTGGAATCACAAATGGGAAGGTGATACACTTGGCTCTTCAAGATTCCCAAATCCAAATTTATCTTTTAGGTAAGACATTTTTTAACATCCCATCATTTAGGTAGTTTTTTGCTATGATAAAAAAGAGTTTTTTCATACCATTATAATGATATATGAATAGTATTCATTCATTTTCATAGGGTCCACGTTATAGGAATTATCTTCCTAGGAGTACCATCATGTGCCGCATGCAATCCAACATACTAATGTTTGGGTTGGGGTGGAATATTTGGTGTAAAGAGGTATCATTGAAGTACAACTTCTTAGTTTTTTATCTACAATTATGAATTATCAATGGATGAGGTGGTTAAACATAAAGTTATAACATTAGTTTCTAAGTTTCTTTATTGTCAGATCCCCAATGAGTAATCTATGCCTTGTCTATTTTTCTAAAGTGAGTGGGAAAATTTGAATGGATTTCATTTGGTTAATTCACTAGGATATCGTCTCAATAACCCTAAAGTGGATACTTCCTCCATCACCAATTTAATGATCGGAGAAACAACAATTATTAAAGGAAAGCGTGAGTCCACCTCTTAGATTTTTGTTACTGGTGAATTTGGGAAGTGAGGAATATGTCCAGTAGTGAAGGATCCCCCACCTTGATAATTGATTTAGTGGAGAGGATCAGATGTATAATGGTGGACCTTTCATTTATTTTATATCAGTGAAAGGATTCACCTTCCCAAAGAAAGAAAATATAAAGAATTGTTTGGGAAAAAATACCTCAAGGAATCATTGAAGAATTTTTGAGGTGATTGTGTTTGTTGACAATGTGGGCCTCCATGTTGTGTTTGTTCACAAAGTAGACCACGATGTAGAATTTGTTGACAAAGGGGGTTTAAAAGGTGTTTTTTCAGGTTCAAGAGATATTGTTGGATATCCATGTTTGATTGAAGAACCTCAACAAAGGAATGGGTGATCTGGAGGTGGTATAAAAAGAGCAGATACAATTTGGTGCCGTTTTCTAGTGTTTGCCAAATTTTTGGACCTGAAAATTAGAAAATGGAGAGACGTGTTTTTGGAAAAGGGAGGTGTGTGAAAAAGAAATGTGGTGTGTGAAATATTTGTGTGGTGTGTGAAAAAGGAAAGTGGTGCATGAAATATTATCATGGTGTGCGAAATAGAGGATTGGTGTTTTTTTTTTCACAAAAGGTGTTTCGAGATCAGAAGCTCGAAAATCGGCAAAGGCATGATGTGTGCGAAAAATTGGATCATAGCGCGAAATACAGTGTTGTGAGGAAGATGAGTTTTTCACGCTCAATTAGGATTACATGTGGAAGGAGGGTTTTTCATGCAGGGGTCAATTTTTTCTATAAATATGAAGTGACCCCCCTTATTCGAGAGCACTAAAGACTTAGAGAATATCTGAGCAGTGGCACAAAAAATTGATGTTCACAAGGGAGTTGCGTGTAAACATCAAGTTTGCGTGTAAAGGCTGGTGTTGCACAAAAATCGAAGGCTGCGCGTAAAAATAGTGGTTGCGTGAAAAGATAAGGTTGTGCGTAAAGAAAGGTGTTGCACGTAATTAAGGTGGTTGCGTGTAAAATGAAGTGTTGCGTGAAAAGTGAATTTCATGCAAGAGCAAGGAATTGCACGCAAGACATAGTTAAGGATGCGTGTAAAAATTAGGGTTTCCCGGTACACCCGATGCAAAGTGAGATTCATCTGTGGGTGAATGTTAAACTTCAACAGTGCATCTATCAAAAGTTAAGAATGCAAATTTTATTAGAGATAATGGAGAGACCTATAGGTCTATAAACTGTGAGTGGATCTTCTGAAGAAGCAGTGGGAACACTTCAGTTGAGAGAGCAGTGAGCTTTCATATTGTGATTGGTTGTAAAATAGAAGGGATAGTGAATCCGCTTCGAATATTGTAAACAATAGTGCACTTTTAGTGAAGTTGGTACATCGGCACATCATTGTCGTATGATCCTTGGACATTGCCTAGTGTGGGTGAACCAAGTAAAAATCATTGTGTCCTATGCATGATTTGATTTCTGTTTATACTTTGCTATAGGAAATAAAGATAAGAGAGTCTTTCTTAACAGTGAAACAAGATCAATAGGGGTAGTTTTTTTAATCTTTCATACCCTGATTCATCCCCCCTCTCAGGGTATCAAACCTAGTGGACCTAACAGAAGTAACCTCTCCCAATCCATCCAGATACCACTTACATAGGACCCTTAGATTTATTGGTTCCATCCAAATAATTGTCTCAAGCTCAATGTTGATGGGACCTACAACCTTATCCTCTTTTGGGGGGGGGGAGGGGTGTCCATGATTTCAACGGTTTAATGTATTTTTGTTTAGTTCCATATATGTGAAAGGTGGATCAATTCATGTGAAGACCTACACAATCCTCAAATGCCTTGATATTTTTAACTATTATAACATTATATTTACCTTAATGGAATCTATTTCTACCATTATTCACAACTCAACCTAGGGCCATATCACCTCCCATTGGTCTATTACTTACCAGATTCACAGATTCCAGCCCCTTATCAACAATGGGATGGAAGTACTCCACAATTCGTGTGAAAGTAACAAACTAGTAGGTTTTCTACCATCAAGGGAAACCCAGAATAATCCCATCATATATTTCTATAGCTTTTGATCCCTTACCTCTAGGTGTATAGACTGGTTCATTGGGGATTCCTGGGAGTTATGTTACTTTAGGTCACATTAAACCCTAAGTTTCCTACTCCCCCATTTTAATAAAAAATCAATTTTTGATTCACGATAAATATATTTTAAAAGTATGTTTCAATGGTAGTTTCAAATGACCAACATGAAAAATATACTTTTTAATGTTGGTTGGTGGAATGATGATTTTTAACCGATGTTAAATTACTTCTTTACACTAGTGATAATTCTAGAATACAACCTTCTAGTCCTCTTTGATTTTTGGAATACCCTTTCAAGATCTTAATATTTCATTCAACTGAGTATATCCATATATAATGTATAGTACCACATAATCAGATCTATTTAACCAATTGAACCATTATATCAAATAATGATGGAGGAAAGAACATCTACAATTCACTTAATATTATTACCATTAATTTTTTCCATATTTGAAACTTTACCAGTTTTAAAACTCTAATGTATATAGATTTGGAAAACTATTAATGTTTGGTTAATGTGTTTAATACATTTTTAGTAAGAACACAAATCGATGCTGTAAATGTCAAATATTTCTTTAAAACATGATAGTTATGTGATTTTAGTCCCTTTAACTTTAAAAAATTCATCAAAACAATATTCTTGATATTTTATGAATACCCCTTTGAAAAAAATTACATCATTAAGGATGTTGAAAAATTGATACATCTCTTGTTTATAAATACTGTATATTGTTGGAGTAAGAAAAGTATACCTTTCTCACTTTAATGGTTCCAAATATTCCCTTATCCCTATGTCAATAATGTTAATAATTACTTTAATATCATCTTTTTTTTCATTGAGTGAATTTAGTAACATTCCAATTACAATATCACATACATTTTTTTTATAGATTAGGCCTTTCCACTAGGCCCTCGGGACATGTTATCTTCATTTCATGTGTTCCTTTTGGCCTTCGAGCCTCAAGGTGATATAAGGGTTCCCTCTCAACCTAGTTAAAAAGTGGGTTTATCCTAATAATAATAAAAAACAATTAAAGGCCTTCGATCTAGGGGATAAAAATTAAATGAAACACATGTTTATATATATGGCTAATGAAGAGGGTTGTCACAGATGCGTGGGTTTAGAACCATGTAAAAACTGATATAGCATAGGATGTAGGTTAGGGGTATTTGGGCCTAGATGTAGGGGACTTGAAGCCATCAAATGGTGAGACATAAGACTATATAATTGTAATGGGATAGATTTTGAGTTGGTTAAACCTTTGTTGGAGATGTGATCTATCAATGCCGACCTAGGGGGGGTGTGTTTTTCATTTTTTGTAACCTCAAAGAACATAAATAAATATATATGTATATATAAGTGTTTGTATATATACATAAATTATTATACAAAGAAAATCCTAAATATAGATCAAATTAATTATACTATGATTATATAAATTTATTTATACATAAAAGAATAAGAAAAAAAACAAAAATACCATGAAAGATCAATGAAGGAAAAACAATAAAAGCGAGAACATATTATAAACATGGAAAGAAAAACCAAAAATTAGGAAAAACTCAGGCCTAATTTGTTTAAATATCCTTACATAAATGTTTTGAATACCATACATTCAGTCTTGGAGATTGATTCATCCAAATATTCCATGAAATTCATCATCATGAATTGAGTTTCATGGAGCATGATCGCCGAGGAAAAGCTTTGTGATGGATAGGGTTCATTTAAAAATAGGGAAATAGTTTTATCAACACTTGTAAAAAAAACTTATTAAAGTATCTTTTATCATTACTAATATAAAAACCACTGATAAAAAATTCTTTTTCTATATATAAAGTCAATACTCAAAAGTACTTAAATTTATGAGTGCTAAAAATGTAATGATAAATCCAGAACTTTATCAGTGTAAATCGATAGTGCTGATGAAAGTTATATCTATCAGTGCTAATATTAGTTATAATAAATACCATAGATTATTAAAAATTAAAAATTTCATTTAAAAATTATAATAAATTAATAATTATAAAGAAATTAATTTTAAAAAAATTAATTATTAATTAATGTATAAATATTATGATAAATGTATATTCAATATTATAATAAATCTATTAATATTATGATAAATGTTTTATTAATAAATATGTTAATAATAGGAATAAATGTATTAATATTATAATAAATTTAAAAATAAAATGTTAATTTATAATAATAAACAATAAATATAAACAATTAATAAGTTAAAGATATTAAAAATGAGTGGATTAATATTATAATAAATTTATTATAATAAATGTATTAATATTAATATAAAATTACTATTAATATTATAATAAATGTTTCAATAGATGTATTAATTTTAGTAAATTATAAAAAAATGTGTTAATATTATAATAAAATAATTAATATTATAATAAATGTTTGGTTAGTTAATGTAATAACAAATTAATTGTGTAAAAATGGGATCCATGAAATTGTATATAAAGAGAATGTGAAAATATCTACATCAAAATGGATATTGTGATCCCTCTATATTCAAGGTATCATGTGGATAAATTGAATTGTTTAATCCTAATTGAGAGATATAATTCAAGAATGTGATGTGGGGATCAATTGAACTCATAAGACTGATAATAAAGTAATTAAATCTGAATCTCGGTGAGGATAAATCATATAACACTCTTATAAGGATCAATGAGGTATCCTTCATTGAATCTATCTATTAATTATACATATAGAAGGAAGATCCACCCAAATATTCCAAAATCAAAAGGTCAGAAGATGGTTCACTATCTATAGTGGCTGATTTAGTTGCTCTATAATATAGGTTTGATCTATGTATGTTTACTATTCTAAAACATATCTCTTATTCTAAAGATTATAATCCCTAGTTCAACACAGAACTCAAATATAGAACTTTACATTACTTGACATATAAAAATGGAGATTTATTCCAATTGGGAAGGGATGCATTCATATATTCTTAGAGAGTATGGATGACCTCAAATATGCTAGGAATATTCAAAATATACATATGTAGACTGGAATCTTTACAAATATCTAAATGGAAATTGAACTTTAACTGATTTAATTATTGGTACTCCAGTTCCCAAATCTAGGATAAACTTCATTACATTCCTTCAGTTTTTTTGGAATTTAAATATAATCACTGGTATCACATCAACCCTATTAAAAGTTGATCAACACACTTTTAATGGATATCTAAGTCTATATTCTTAAGTACAAGTTGATTCTAAACTATAAAAAATGCCTTCGAAAGTGATTAAATTCATTTCCAATGATGGAAAAATTGATTTCATGGTGGAGTATGAATACATAACACCCTTTTGTGAATTGTTGAAGATGGATGGAAACTCAATTTCTAATTTCAAGGTGATTTATAAGTGTGTTAATCCTTGGTAGGATTCTATATCATGGAAAGAGCTTGCTATAAATAATAAAAAAATCCCTGACATTAGAAAATGGGGAGACATAAATGAAATATAATGTTATGAAATTGGTAAATCCCTTTTCCATGGCTTGGATATACTAGGATGAACTTATGGAAGTATAATATAATTATATCAATCCCCCTTGAAACATTAAATACACCGACATAGGAAAGTCTCCCAATGATATTGGTGAGGAGGGAACTTATTCAGTGGATGATAATGATATGGGTCTTGAAATTGATAAAGACATTAAATATGTGGTATCCTTACATGAAAATGTGGATGGGAAGGAAAAATTCAATAAAACTGTAACCGATGATGCAACCTAACTATATTTGAAATAGGGGATAGGTGTCTTGGAACAAACATTAGATCCTACTAACACTCAAGTTTCCTATCACCTAATTGAAGAGGATACTTATGTCACTCCATTGAAAAATCTAAAGTATATAATAAATTTAGATAGAAACCCACTAATTGATAAAATTATGGAGTATAACAATTTATTGGTTGTTGAAAAATATAGATGAAAACCCTCTATATGATTAACATAGGGATTGGAATACCATGGGACCTGATACTAAGAAAGCTGTAAGACCCTGAAAATCTAAGAGGAAAAATAAATCAAGTGGGGAGGAGAAGGGGGGTGTACCCCAAAATAAAAATCAAAATGAAGAACCTCCTATAGAACCATTAGGGATTATCCAACATTAAAACAATCAATTTTCTTAGTATTTTCATTTAGAATAATGAAACCGGTTTAATTGGGTTTTCTAAACCAAAAATATATTTCATTATAATAATTTCCTCCCTTAAAAATAGTGGCTACCAATTTCTTGGAATAATCCATTTTTATTTATGAGTCAGGAGTCAATGTTTACTTTTACACTATGGTCTATAGTGGAAAACCCTTTTTATCTTTAGGGAGTAAGTTATCACTTGCGGCTTCATTTGGACAGGAAGACAAAATTTTTTTCCTATTATTTATTCCTTTAACAAGTACCATTAATGAAGGGAAATTTGGATTTAAATCATCTCCCTATTTGATATAATCAACCACCCATGGAATATAGTTGTGGAATTCAATTCTATCCTCCATCCTGATAAAAATTTAGACCCTGTATACAAATCTATTTCATATAAGGTGTAAAAAATAGGCATTTAGGGTAGAAATCTATTTTAGTTTGACTTGGTGGGATCTATGTAGATTTGGTACATGAATCATTTCACTAGAATATTATTCATAAATATTGATAAAAACATTACAAATGAGGCTTCTTTGAATACTTGGGGCTCTATTTCTTATGTTATATTTAAAATGATTAATTTTTATCATCATAAAATCCTGATGAGAATCCTACAAAAGGTGGTGAAATATATTCTTCCTTTCAGGTTCAACAATTCTTGTGATCTAAATCCCGAATGTTGTAAGATAGTGCATGAAACCTAGGCCTCAGTTGAGTACAATGAAAATATTTGGGCCTATATTCTCAAGAATAAATTTCTCAAAAGGAACATCAATAATAGTATTAGAGTCTTATTTAGTAATTTATAAAATGAGATTAAATCTCTTGAAAATTATTTTCACCTCTTTAAAAAATCCAGCACCTGTAGAGACTTCTCTGGAAATTTGGATCATGATTTCAAGGTTTTCAATAACCTCAATAATCTCTTAAAATTCCAATATGTCATTAAATTATAATCCATTAAAGCTAGATAACTCAATGGTAGTTAAAGAAAATCATTTTTTATCTCTATTCAATATTATAGAAAAGTAATAAGGCCTTTACCTCTTATCAACGATGGAAAGAAATTTTTTGATGATTAAGACACCCGTTATGATCATTTGGAATCTTTATAAAAGAATATTTTCAATGGTATTTCCAATTAATCAGATTTATTATATGAATAAATTATGAAATTGGTGAATGTTGAGGAAAACATCATGCTAAAATAAATTCCCCTTAGTTTTGAGATCAAAAGGTCTATACTTGGTCTTCTGTTGGAGCTCTATTGGTCCTTATGGCTTCTCCAATTATTCTTTCCAAAACATATAAGAAAATAATACACATGATGTTTAGAGGTTGGTTATTCATTTCATTAATATTATTTATATCACATATGGTACCAATTATCGATTTCTGGCCCTTATCCCAAAAGTGGAAAATGAAAATGATATTTATCTATTTAGGCCATCTTCCCTTATCAAAATATCCATGATATCATAGGAATAATTATTTTTAATAGTATTTTTAGAATATAAAATAGGAATATATCACTGAATTATTTTAGATTCATTAAAGGGGGACCATTCAATATTTCCTCATCATTATATATGAATGTGTCAATATTATCTAGAAATTGACTAGTGGAAGTAACATTTCTTTGAATCATGATGTTAATAAAGCCTTTGACACCATGTGTTGGGGAATTATTCGGAAATTATTAATCAACTTTATCTTGGAAGAGAGGTTTTTTATTGGGTTAAAATTCTTCTAACCTCAATGTATATTACAGTTCTTATTGATGGAACTCTCACAGGTTATTTACATTACTAATAAGGAAAATGCAATGTTATCTCCTCTCTACCATTTTTTGTTCCATTGGAGAAGACTATATTAGTAGTATTCTCCTTAATATGGTGGAAAAAGGATATGTGAAAATCATTAGAGAAGCTAGAGGCCTATATTCTCCTTCATGCTTCTTTTATACTAAAAAAATCATTTTACTTACCCAAGTAGATAAAATGAATATCCAAAATATAAAAAATTCCTCCTTCATTATGAAAGAGTCACTGAACAAGATAGGATTGAATAAATCCTTCATTTATTTTAGGAAGATATTTTCGGCTCCCATGATATTTAGTATCCCTAGAGATATGGGAATTAGGGAAGGGTTTATTCATCTTATTTACCTTGGAGTACCCACATTTTGGAGAAAACCCCATGTTATCACTTTAATCATATTCTGGATCAGTTTAGATGGTTAATATATTCTTGGAAAGGAAACTATCTATTGATGGTGAGAATGGTTTTCATTATGAACACATTATTTTTTTCCTTTTGAAACACTATATTCTATTTTTGTTAATTCATTAAAAATACCAATTATCATTCCAATTATAGTTACATGCCAATATTCCATTTTTTCATGTCCATATTACATACCAAGTGATCATACCAAATTTACAATTAAAAATTGAAGTTGTTTCCAAAACCAATTCCTCAATTCAATTATAAGACTCTATGTTTGTATATTCTTGGTTCCAACCAAGAGTTAATGATATGAACACATTATTGGTGGCCAAAAGTTGAGGGTATCAACCACCAAAGGACCCTATAGGATTCATGAGAGGCCCAAGTAGGTGGATTAAAGGAAAAATAGTTGATTCTAATTAAAATAGGTCACATCAACAACATTATGATGGAATCATGAATGTTTAACATGCTATAAACTAAAATAGACTACAAGGAGATGCTATAGACAACACACCTCAATAAAAGATAAGAATAATTCCAAGAATTAGGCATCCTAATCAATTCAAGGCAATAAAATTCCCTATGAAAAATGATAAAATTATTCCATTAGGGATGAATGAAGAAGAAACCTGATTAAAATTAGAGGAATTCATCAATTCTAGGAAAAAATTATTGAATTTAGACATTTATATTGAACAACAAATCAATGGATTGATCAAAGCCTTTAGAGAAGTCGATGAAGTCTTAGAGAACCATTCAATATCACTAATAAAAAATTATGGTTTAGTGGTAGGATTATGAATTATAAAAGTTGTATAAGGAGTAATTTATGAGGCTTCCTCCACTTAATAATATTTGAAAACCCCACAAGATGATCTGTATTAAATTAATGGCTAGTAGAATCTCTCTATAGCATAAAAGTGATATTTCTCAATCCATAGCCTTGTTAGTGGAACTATAACACCTTCCCTACTGCATGAAACTACAATATATTAATTATAAATTTCATCTGATCCATCAAACATCTTTCAAATACCATTTTATTTAGGCATAATTTCCATCTATAAAATTTGAAATGGATCCAATGAAAATAAAATAGGAAAGTACTAAGATAATTTATAAATTATTAGAAAATCCCCAAAATATAACAACTCATCCCTAAGATGCGCTCCCATGCTTCACTAATAGCTACTGATGAACAAATTCAGCCACTACGCCTGTATATCTTACTCCCACTCCTCGGTATCCTCCCATGAACACCTTTCTTACCACTACACTTATACTAGGTGAATGGAATTTAATCAGATAATATTCTTAATATGGTCTAATTTATGGATCATATTATCCTCAAAGGATTCATCTGCAACAATTTTAATATCATCAACATGAATAATATAAAAAGGTTCATGGTGGTATATTTGAATCTATGAAAGATTAAAAACATCCCTCATGACACCGTAGTACTATAGAAGTTCCAATAAATATTACAAAATATTTTTCCTCTCCAAAATCTCAAAAAACCCCATAAAATTTGGTGTTATCATATCCTACTGACATATACACTATTTTCATAACCTAGGTAATATCATAAGGAAGGCTTGATGACCAACCTCGAATTCTAGAGGTCATCTCTGATGGTTTACATAATATTTATACTTAATCTAAATAGTTAAAAACCACCTTTGAATAAAATTAACCTTCTTAGATGTCTCCTTTAATAGAATTAGTCCAATAAGAACTAACTCACCCATCTCTAACCAACACAAAAGATAACATCATGACCTTCCATATAAATCCTTAAAAGGATCCTTTTAGATTTATTCCTAGAATTTATTATTATAGAAAAAATACATGAGAGAAAGACATTGCTACCAAGATCCACTAAAGTCTTGAACATACGATCACAACATATCATCTATAATCTGAATTGTATATTCAGATTGGATTTCATAATGAGGTTGATAGGTTATGATAAAAAACATATGAATGCATCCCCTTCCAAACACCCTTAGGAATGTTTGATGTAGAATGGGGATCTCATTTAGAAATTATACTTCATGGAACACCATGCAGTCAATACCATATATAGAGGTTACCCATGTCATCAATGGTGAGAGTCTCCCTAATAGGAAAGAAATGGGATACCTTCATTTGTAAATCCTTAATAAAGCATATGAAATTATTCTTATAATGTTTTCTAGTTAAAACCATCATGAAGTACATGGTTATATCATAAACATTCCATTATAGAGTGGTTAGTGGATGTAATAACCCAACATGTTATTGATGATCATTCTTCACATACTAACTAGTGTAACATCGACCCATGAATCCATATATCTCTTTCAATGTCCGTGGACACCAATACTATCTACCAGGGCCATGATAAATCTTTTTAAATCCAGGATGTATGACCCATTTAAAATCATGGGATTCCCTCAAAAGATCCTTGTGAAAGCTTACAGGGACCCATGTATGGAAAAGTACATGAATGATTTCATCATCATCCATAACCTATGAATATAGTGGATCCCAAAATATATACTATCCCTCAGGGATAAACCCTTTATATTTGATAATTGAAATATCATGATCTGTTTCAAAAGTGAGGGAAAAATAGAGGTCATTGTTGTAGTTTCTATCCCCTGAGACTCTTAATCATCAAGAGAAATATTGTCAAAAAATTACATTAGCCTCCACTCATCAAAATATTACCACATATCCTAAGTTATTTATTCCTCCTAAACAAATTGGAAACATATTTTCTGTTTCCAGGATTACAAGACAACTCTAAGTAAAAAAGACTAAAATTACATGACCAACCACCTTCGATGAAGGTTCAAATCATGTTGAGAAAATATTTCCTTCAAGATATTGGGGTAAGTGTACAAAAAAATCTCTCACCCAATATATAATTTTACCTTAATCTCAGAGTGTGTACCATTATGACAAACTCTAGGTCATGGGTTTGGTAATTATTCTCATGCAGCCTCAACTTACTTGATCTATAATCAAAGAACTAATCCTCTTACATCAGAACTACTTTGAGATAAATTCCAGATGAATCACAATACATAGTATAATACTCAACTAGATTATGTAAGGTTTAGTTTGGTTCTATGATTATCTTACTATTTGTTTTTGAAATCCCTCTCATAATAATCTAACCAAAAAATGTCACCCCCTTCTAGGTAAGATTGGATATCGACATAGATGTATGGGATAATTCATGGAAGTGTCACTAATAATTTCCTTCAAAACCCAAAAATATTCAAATATTAAAGACATTATTGGGTCTCTTTAAAGTCACTATAGCTACCACTTTCTCTAGGTCCTCTAACACTCAATCCTATGAGATAATGTGGCCCAACATGTAAAATTGGTCAATCCCAAAATAATATTTAGAAAACTTGGTGTATGGATGATTCTATCCTAGTGTTCTTAGGACATTTTAAATATGTTGGGAATGATTTTCTAAAGACTATAAGTAGAACAATATTTTATCATATAAGAAAACCAAAAACAGGTCTATATTTGTGCTGAAGATCAAATTCATCAATTCCATAAATACTTACATTGAGTTTGTCCAAGTAAATAGATTGACTATAAAATCATAAAAGAAATACCTTCTCTTAAAATTAGTTTGGGGTATATCACATAGTATCACCTCTCATATGATAAAAGAGATCATCAATGTCTAGAAGGGTATACTGGTTCCTAACTATCCTCCAGTTCAACATCCAATAATCCACACATAATTAAAAGATTCCATCTTCTATTATGAATAATAACATGCGAGAACCCCATAGTGATGTACTAGGATGTATTAATACCTTAAATTATAGATCCTATAATTGTATCTTCAAATACTATTATTTTTTGGTTTCATTATGTAGGAAAATATAGAAACAAATTATACAATAGACACTAACTCGATTGTGAAATTGATGTCTTGCTCAGGTGGTAATCTAGAGAAATATTTAATAAATACATACTAAAAGCAGTCCTAAATTTTATGAAAAAAATTTGGTTTTAGATCACCATCATATAGAATAAATCATGATACATTATCCATGATCCAATCCAGTTTGTGCTGAATATTTCATGCATGGCCTTCCTATTAACCCCATTCACCTCAATAAACATAAATATTTCCTTCTAGAGATAGGATGGTTACTATCCTCTAATAAAATATTATATGATACTGATAGATAAATATCCAATATATAACTAGGATTAAGTTGAATCCATCCTTTTTTAACATAAAAAGATCCTAGAGAAACTTATAGGCACCAATTTCAAGAGTGTACGCTTTACAACATTGGATACCCCCTGATCATACCAACAATGTTGTATCGATGGTCATAACCCCTTCCATTATTTTTACAAGAAAACCCAAGATGTTAAAAAATTATGTATATATAAATAATTTAAATTCTATTATATCAAACAAAGAACATGAAAGGGTAGATTCTATAATATTTGTTCCTCAGAAAGTTGAAGGACTTACATCTAGACTAATATGAGTAGAATAAACTATATGCAACTGACTGACCTCTATTATTTGGGATCCATCCCAAATCCCTTATGATTCTCATTACTAATAATTTTTCCACCCCTAATTCATGACACCACTTCCATACCCCGACTCATTTGACCAGTGGAGCTCCATCTATCTATCTACTGAGAGGTAGCATAGACCTTTCTAGACTCTAGTGTCTCCCATGATCATCTGCCACTACTATATTACTGAGTGATCCTATATAATTTTCACATGTTTTCCATCATATAATAAGATCAAAAATCCACTAGAGTAAAGGTCCATTTTCAATGATTATGACCAGCCTTTCCACACCTATATCACTACACCTAGATAGGGTCTTAATATTGTGGTCTACACCCTTGGTTGTTATGCCCGCCACTACCTTGAAATAAATTATCATACATGTGATTCAAACTAACTAAATAAGAACTCCCCAATTACCTCAATGTAACTAATTTCCCACTATTCAGGGCCTCTTTCAGGTTCCCTTATATGATGAGAACATGATTCACCATGTCAAAGATGTTTTTAAGAGGATGTTGTTCAACTGTGAATTGATTTCAAACTGAAGGCCATCCAAGAAGTAACTCACCTTATTTATCCCATAAATTTCAAAATATGAAGTAAAACATTGTAGACCATCAATATAAATGACATAGTCCATCATTGAAATTATCCCATGCATTAGGTGCATGAACCCCCATTCCCATTAACCTTTTAGTATATCTATGTATAAGTGACTTAATAACTTATCCTCAATGCCTTTCCAGTTTAGCTCCTCATATTATCCATCCTACACTATGTTGACCCAAGAGTGATTGGTTGATACTAATAGTATATAGGCAAAAAGTTTCACCCTCCTCTCCATGGGTGTCTCCAGGTGACTAAAGATCATATGTATGGACTCGATAAATAAATTTTATTCCTGGGGGATTCCCTACCTAGTAAAAATGGCTTGGTACTGTAGCTAAAACTTCCTCATTATATTATACATAGAAATAAAAATTTGATCATTCTCCCTCTTAATGGATCACAGGACCAATAAGAAACTATAGTGGATATTTTTATCCATCCGATTTGTTAGAGACAAATAATGTTTTGACTACACTATGTGAGGTGTGTGCTCATTACCACACTCTTGAAGTTCAACCAAAAGATGATTCAAAGTGATTTCTCTATAAGGGTCAATATTCTCATCAAATCATATGGTACATAACATATTTTAGCTCATATGAAAAAAATAAGGGGAAACAGATAAAAACATATACTATTTAAATTAAAACATTGAATCAATAAGTGAATTAACATGTTATAATACATACATTATATTCATTTCACCAGAAATGTCATAGAGTGTAAGAACAATTTATATAGGTGGATATTTCATAGGAAGTAAATAAATCCCTCGCATGAAAAAAAATGATAACATTCTTTCCTGTGTGCCTACTATGATGCATGAATATGAACCCCATTCCATAAAAACCCATGAGTAAATTCTCTCAAATTAATGAGATTAAAAAAATGGCATAACCCAAGGTAAAATAACATCACAAATTTAACAATAGGTCCATAAGAATATTATCCCAATACCTATAAATTTATGTTTTCTCCAGAAAAATGGGTTAGATACACCCATGCATAAGCTCATTAAAAATCCATGACATATTGTATTCTCTTTAATACATTTCCAAAATTGTTAATAAGGAGAAAATACATCCTTTTATTCCACTTTGAAACATCCCCAGTCTGTTTCTCCCTCACAAGACTGATTCAGGTCATCACCAGACCTCAGGCATGCCTCCACATATACTAGAGTTTACCAAATAGAAAAAAGGGTATAATAGATATAGTGTGTATAGTATAAACTCTATTACATAATAAAAAACACAACGTAAATATGATAAAAACCTATACAAGCAACTCTATCAGATAAAAAGTCAATTGGAACAACAACCCACTACACTCAATCCAAGAAATATAATGTTGAATGTAATACTAATTTCATATAATCAACATATGTAAATAAAGACTCAAAAACAATGACCCTGCAAATGAGCCCTGAAGACCATTCTTGGTCTCATATCTACGATCCAGTTCCAACTAGAAAATCAATGAAGAATATATAGGATCCCTTGACCTTATAAAAACATGAATCCATGAAGTCTGTTCGGGCACCTACAAATGGATTGGATTTGGTGTCAGTAATATTGAGTAGGCCAACACCAACAGTGCCTAAAACAATACTTTATGACTAATAGTTAAATAAATAGTAAAATAAACAAGTGCATTAATTATAAATCTAATACAGAATATATAAATAAACTCACCAACCCTCAATATCTAGGTTGACACCTGGAGTCATCCAATTATTTTATGGAATGATTCTATGTGTCTTTGTCCATACCCATAAATGAGTCCAATCATGGAAACAATACACAACAGGCTAAAGGTGGATTCCCATTCCTAAGGACAATTAAACATTTTGTTTACAACAAGACCAAGGAAAATTCTCATGCAATGAAAAATTACATATTCATTTCAAAATAGACCCATAGAGAATTCCCATTCTAGGGAAAATTACATTTTCAAAGTATCAAGTAAAATCAAGATCCAAATCATACCAATTTACCAAAACATTCCAAACATGCTAAATATATTTCATTTTGGTTAATTCATTCCAAATACCAACTATCATTACAATTTAAGTTACATGCCAATATTCCATTATTGAATTTTTCAATTTCATACCATGTTATCATGAAAAATTTACAATTCACATGTAAATTAATTTCCAAAAAAATTACTTAGTTTATTTATAATACTATAGGTTCATATATTCAAAATTATAACCTAGGGTCAAGGATACACACACCATGAAGGTTGTTGCAATTGTAGGGTCTCAATCCCCAAATGATATGATATGCTTTTTGGGAGGCCAAAGTAAGAGTATTTAAGAAAAAATAGTTAATTACAATTAGAATAGTTCACACACACAATGTTTTGGGGATATTTCACATGTTACACATACTATATACAAAAATAAGACCATAAAGAGATTATTTACGCCACGTACCACGAAATAAGAGAAGATTAACTCAAATAATCAAGAATAACGATCTATATGGTACACCAAAAATCATGATGAAAAATAAAAGACCTATCCTGTTAGAGATAGAAGAATAAAAACCATGAATAAAATGAGTGGAATTCATCAATTATAGAAAAAACATACCAAATCTTGATGACTATACTGAATAAAGTATCAATGTATAATAATAATCCAATGGATAAATCGAGGAATCCTTGGATAAATCTTCAGGATCACTATTCCAATAGTTTGTATAAATGGTAGGATTGAGAAGTATTATGTTGGCGGGGGAAATTACATCAATGAACATACTTAAATAATCTAGAAAACCCAACCATCTAGTAAGTACTGGAGTAACATCTGGATGGGGCACCCTGTTTCCCAATAGGGCTACTTCCCAATCCACTGGGTAGCTTGTGGCTCTATAGCAGCTCCTATGATACATTCCACTACTATAACTTTCTTTTTAAGCAAATATGAGCCACCAAAAATCTATGTAACACCCTTTTTAACTAGAAATGATGGTCATTTATAGAATTTAATAGGGTTCAACTGAAAAATAAAAGAGGAAAGTACTTGGGTAAAGGAATATGTCTTACAGACATAGAGAAATTATATCATAATGTTTCCCTAATATATCCCCAAATTATTCTAATCAATGAAATCAAAAAATTATTCCATGCATCTACATAAATCAATATGTGTTCTTGAGGAGTGAAACTAATGTAACAAATGAAAAAGGACTTGTTGTAGTAAATAGGTTGGTCATGGTAATTCCATTTTACCTCAAATTTTTGGACTTTTCTCTCACATTAATAATTTTTGTTAATACTATCATACTATGATGTTTTTATATTTTTTAAACCATATATTTTTGACCTCATATCATTTCATTGTTTTAAATATGTCAATATGTTATTCCTCAATTTCAACATTGTCAATATGTTATTCCTTAATATTGGTAGCATCGACATGTATAGAAGTCCTTATATTCAAAAGCAGTTAAACAATTAATTTAGATTATTTAAATATAGAAGTGAACCCATAATATTATGAGGAGATGAATTTCATATTAAGAAAACTTTAACCTTCTCATTATTTTTTTATTTATTTGTTGAAGGGATCTGGACCCTCAATCTATTATCAAAATACTCTCCCAGTTATCTCCTCTAACATAAAAGTCATCATCTATATTGATACCACTGAAAAATTATTACGACATCCCAATGAAAGGGTAATCATCAATGGAATTTTCATTTGAACATGTAATTATTTTAGCCAAAGATATAAGAATTTTAAATTTTCTATTTATAGGACATAGGACATATAACACTTTTACTGCATATGATGTCATTATGAACAGTTCATCCATATACCGATACTAAAATTTTCTTTCACAAACCCAAATACATAAATTTTAATTAAACTCGAGTTGTTAACTCATTTTCATCAATAAATCAATAATATGAATGTTATATAATCCAACAATCATATTTTTTTTCAATGATTCCAATTTAATATATATTCTCGTAAATGATATTTATATCCTTAGTACTAGATACATTCATATATTCCTCTATTTGAGTAACTCCTACATTTTTAATCATACTGTGTTTATCCTGGTCATTTATATAGAACACATAACAATTAATTACATTACCATTGTATGATAATAAATAACCAGTTAGTCATATGATTAGCCATATAAGTCATTATAAAATTGAATTTTAATTTGTATATAACTCATTATTTTTTTCAAAACCATCCAATAAACTATTTATTATATTTATATAATATCCATATTTCAATCCCTAATGTATTTAAATAACTAATAATTAATTTTTGGTTTAACAATATGACAAAAAATCTATAATATTATGTAAAAATTAAAGGTGAACCTACTCCAGTTCTATAATGAAAATTAAAAAGACATATTTTCTAGAAATTCCTTCACTACCATGGTTTGAAATATGACAAGATTTATGGTGACCAATTCCATCCACATGAGACTGAAAGTAAGTAAATATCTGAGAGAATTATCCAAATATATATCCACTAGTAGAAAGATTTGATTTGGCATCACAGTTTCAACATTATTTATCATGTAACATATTTTAATATACACATGAGAATAAATTTAATATAAATTATTCTATAAAAAATGTTAAAATAATTTCTAATTGACTTTTAACATTAATTTTATAAAAAAAGATGTTTAAATATGACTTTAAATGTAAGTTACAAAAAAAATTATGTTAAAATATTTTAAAATTTTTAATACATGTGTGTTCTCCTCAATTTTTCATCCCCATATTTTCTGGACATTTAATCAACATGACTCATGACCGTGATCCACCTGATTTGTAGCTCCCTAATTCGATCTATTTTTTTATTTTTGGAATTATTTATCCTTTATCTTGTCTCATTATACTTGAAAGTTCTTCTCATTTTTTCATAACCCTTTTTTCTGAAATCCCAATCCAATCAACCATCAATGACACTCCACTCGCACTATAACTCCTTCGTTTGATTGATTTCATACTTCCTTTAGAATAGTTTATACCTTGTGTTTTATCAGTCAAACTTATTATACTACTGTCAGCTTCATCCTTCACACTTAAGCTATATTCAATATGTGTCATATGAGTTCTACCATCATCATCCTTTGAAAAAAATCTCCATGTTTCCTATGATAATTTTTTAAAATATTAATTAATTGTTATTTTTCAATTCCAATCATTAATTTATTAGTTTATATGTATATCATTGTCAATTATAAATATATTATTGTTATAATTTATTTTAGGTTTTAATTTTTTTGTGATTATAAATTGTATGTGATTATAAATTATGGGTATAATTTTTGGGTTGTAATGGATTATATCTATAATTATTTTTATTTATAAATTATTTTTTATTACACTTATTTTTTTTCTAATTTTTTTGTTCATATATTTTTTACAGTTATGATTTTTTTCTTATAACAATTTTTTATTATAAATTATTTTCCAGTTATATATTATTTTGTTATAATTTTTTTCTATTATAATTTATCTATTATAAATTTATGCATGTTTATATATTTATAGGACTATATGTTTTAAATTTATCATTATATATATATATTTGAAAATTTATATTTTTCAATATATTTATATATTATATTGAGACATTAGGTAAATGTTAGATCATAATTGGATAAATGCATGAAGCACGTGTGATGAATATGAGAAAGGGGTTGATAAATTTTTGGAATTTTCTAAATAAAATCATGAAAAAAAGATATGATTTTCTATTAATTCCTGAAGTGTTTAAATATGATAAAATTAAGGTATAAAGAAATCAAACTAAATTATATTTGAAATATTTTTATTTAAAATTATAAATGCTAGATCTAGAATGGTGACATAACAAACAACTCAACATCTAATGATGATGAAAATGTTCAATATGAAATAATGTATTTACTAGAATAATTAATTCCTTATGTAGGCATTGAAACCATTGAAAAAAAAGTGTTGAATGGTTGTACAAATATGTTGAGAAACCATTATTACCTGGTTGCACTAAATTTATAGGGTTATTATAAATGTTGATATTAGTTTACCTAATTAAAAAAAATTAATATAGTGAGAAAAGTTTCAAGAAATGTTTTAGAATTTAAAAATAACATTTTCTAAAAGGAAACTGGAATACAGAATCCAATTATGAGGTAAAAAAATATTATTCTTAATGAGAATGAGAAATAAAAAGATACATTATCACCCTAATTATTGTGTGATATATAGGAGGATAGTGAAATTTTACCAAAATATCTTAAATATGTGACATAGAGATATAAATTAATGAAAAATATCACCATGTTTCATTCTTGGTAATATGAAACAAACCTCCTACTAAAGAAATCAGATATCTCTCAATAATTCCTCTTTTAGAGTGTCAATTTAAAAATTATAATGATGTAAAGAGGATAGAATGGAATAAAGATCTGTTCATATATTATGGAAATATATGTAACCCTATTAATTCACTATAATGCAATTGATTTGGTAAAAAATTTCTTGATTTTGGAAAAACGTTAGAAATCTCAATGTTGGATTGTGAAAAGATGGAATTAATTAACATTAGAATCTAAGGAGCTGACATTGTATTTTTCCTATTATATTGGTTTAAAAAAAATTCCTCATAGATATATATAAAAGTAAATATATTGTGGTGATACTATTGATTTCCAAACCGAAACATTCAGGTTATAGTATTGATGTTTATTTATAATGATTGGATGATGATGTGAAATTTCTATGGGAGATAGGTTTTTCTATTTTTTATTCATGAAAACAAGTTATTTTATTTCATTTTCTATAATATCACTCACATTAAAAGAATTTATTTCATATGGAAACATATCTGGATATAGTGTTATGAGACATAAATCTTATCCAATTTTCAAAGAATAAATTTTATACCATTAATTACAGAATGGAACAAGGACAATGAACATGAGATATCAGATATTTTTGTGAATGGATCATCCTTATAAATGATTAAAACATAAATTTAATGTTTTAAAAGAGTATAATTTATCCCAAAACCATTATATTATGATGATAGACATGACAAGGTGGAAAACATATATTTCACATTTATAAAGAAAAAAAGATTTGGTTTTAAAACAAATACATGGAAGAAACATTCCACAATATATCAGCTACCTCATTTATAATTTTTTGTGGTAAAAAATAATATTAATGATATATATAATGATAAAAACATATGTTATAGTTTTAATTTAGATTTGTTAGATCTAAAAATAAAGATAAAAGATGTATTTCATGTAATGTTGGACTTAATGTCCATAGGAATATTTTTAGAGTTATCCATCATTGTGAAATGAAAGGATGAATATTTACCATAGATTTTCATACATTAAAAAAAGTGATTAGATTAATTTTTTTTCAATTTCTTCATGGTATTAAAGTACCCAATCGTTTTTCACTAAATGAAAAAAAATTGTGTCATTGAAGGATTTAAAGTTAACAAGTATTGAAGTTCCCTTGTATAGAAGCTGTATTTGATTTCAACCGGTCTTGGTATTCTTGTCAACGTAATTATGAAAAGGTAGTGTGTCTGGGAGATGGATTGAGTATCCAACCAAATATATAGGAAATAATATCTTACCATGAAATATTTACTATGTTAAAAGGGGTTGGATTCCATGGGAATACAAAGGGAATTCATGTGATGGAAAAGGAAAACAAAAATCATGAATACTTGGTACTATCCCTATAATCCTAGGAAAATTTGAGTTGGTTTTTATGGATATGATATGAGATACATGAGTGGAATATGAATTTCCACCAATATTAAATGGATGAGAAGAAGATTGTAGTAATATAGATATTGAATCATTTATAGACAACTCTAGGAGATGTTATTAAAAAGGCTAAAATAGTTTCAAAATCTTTTAGGAAAGATATCTTAAGAGTAGAGAACCCATCCATGTGGTATATATCATATTAGATGATGTATATAGTTTTTAGATAGTCTTGGATGGAGGTTTTAAATATTATAAAATGAGTAGAATCTTCCTTGGATTTAATTTCAAGCGATATATAATTTCAGTATATATTTCATAAAAATGGACATTTCCACAACTCTGTATGGGTTAATTTGACCTATATATGTATGAAACAATACCTACATAGGTTTCATATTAGAATATACCTGAATGTTTTGAAAATACATGACTAGTGTATTTTTCATTATTATAAGTGTAATTTTCATTATATAATTCAAAAAATTTAGTAGTACTAATGTATATGTCATCCAGACTCGATGTATTTGTCCATATTTTAGAAGTGTACCTATTAATTAAATTTGTATAAGCATGAACTGAACATTCATATATATCATCAAGACCAATGTAGGTGTCATGTTAGACTAATTAAAATTCAATAATATGCTGGATTAAAACATGAGTTTTCAAATTTTAATATCAAAAGAATAAATTTATTTTTGAGGATTCTTAACTAATATTTATGGAATAAAAAAAAGCAGCATGTTATAGGAAAAAATTATTGAGATGTTGATCTTCAGACATGGATAATAATATAAATGAATAAGATATTGTTTCAAGATACTTATTCATGTTTGAAAAATGATGTTTTATATAATTGTTCATTCTGAAGTGAAATTAAATAAGAGTTATATAAAGGTCATCATGGAGCTATAGAAGGGAACTCACCTCTTTTAAAGAGTTATGTAAAGCTCATACAATGAACTTTATAAAGGTCATCCTAGAGTAAAAAGAGCTACATGAAGGTAACTATATATTTATAAATTTTATATAAAGGTTATCTGGAGCTACATAATGGTAACTATAATGATTATAATCTCCTTTAAGGTCATTTAAAAACCAATGTAAATATAACTCCAAATTATTATGGGTGTGTAAAGGTCAATCCATGTTGTGTACTGGTAATTCTGAGATTCATGAGGGTCCTATGAACTTTACAGGATCTATGTAAAGGTCATATGATTCCTCCATACCAACGATATGAGTGTTGTGTTATAAGATTTTTTATTGTATGATTAATATTACAATAATGGAGAATGTTTGATATGAATATTAGTGAGATGGTGTGAAGAAGAAGAAGCTCATCATATTGAAAATTAAAATAAATATTTATTTATCAGAGCATAAAAATGAGAAAGAAAGAAAAAATAATTTTTTTCTATCGTGTTCTATCATCAAAAGCAATTCCTCTTGAGAAAAATAAATAATATAGCATGAAAAATCATAGGGAACCAAAAAGTGTCTATTTCATAACACTATTTTTTTGATGGAAGCAATAAATAGCTATAAACACACCACATATGGATTGGATATGGGTGGATAAATATATTACATCCAACCATGCATAAGAGAATATGAGAATAAAGAAGAGGAAGAAAAATACGGAGTTTTTACCACTATATTTCGATGTATCTGTGAGTGAAAATAGTGTATTTGAGACCTCTCTAATAAGAAAAAGGAGTAAGAGAAGTACATACTACATATTTTATGGATTAAGAGAGGATATTCTGAAACAGTGATAAAGTTTTACATCTACTGGTTTTCACAGAAGTTATTGATAAGTAGGCTGAGAGACCAAGTAGCATATTGAGGAAGAAGAATAATTGAGTGACTGGAATTGAGGTATCATTTATCTTAAGATATAGTCGTGAACAATTTTAGAGTGATGAGTTTGATTTAACAAGTCTGATAAGCTAAGTAATTAATATCTACAATAGTGTGTGAAGATGAGATCTAGTAATGACATAGTTGTAGAGTTATCTTGAAGACTTATTGAAATTCTATGTATCTGTCATTTAGTTGATGGAGATAAAATTTATTTGCAAAGATGAATCCTATTTAGACATAATGATCAACTAATAAAGGATGATATAATAGAAAACACATTCATATACCTTATGGGATGTTGTGTAAACTATATGACTCGGTGTGTGTAGGGAAAAAATCATGTGAAGTTGTGATTTTAGTCTGAAGATGAGTTTGTGAAGTCTAGTGAGAAGATGGAATTTTTAAAAACATAGTTAGACTCTATGTTGGTGTGATAATCATCTATGTAATCAGTTTATATTATATTTATTTAGTAAAATACATGATTTTTTTGAATAACCAATCATGGAAGGGGGTATTCATTTGATCCAAAACTTATTAAAATACGATGTTCATATATTTACATATTTTAGTTAAATTTTATATAGTGTGATTTCCTAGTAAAAATAAAATAGATCTATGGTTACTAACATAAAATATATATTTATAACAAAATAGGTTTAAATATACAAATAAAATTTTAAAATTTGTAAAAATTAGATAATATCTGATTCACCCCCACCTCTCAGGTATCTGTACTGATCCACATGGTAAATACAAGTGGTATAATAGAGGTTTCTCTTCTGGATGGATTTATTTCTATGTAATTGTGAATTTTTATATTCTATATAAATTATGGGTTTAAATTAAATTTAGAAAAGATATTTTAATATATAGATATAAAAAAAATCTAAACCCATCATTGTCAAGAAAAAATATGTGGTAAAAAAACCTTGAAAAAAAGAATGAGGAAAGAGTAACGTAAGGTGAGGAAAATATCAAAGAATATAGAGGATCAACCATTATCTATAATTATTTAGAACAAGGATAATATTAATAAATCTATTGATTTTTTTTTCATATGATGAGTCAATATTATATTGTGATGTATATTAATAATACATGAATGAAAAACAACATAGATATTTGTACAATCAAGTGAAAGGTTATATATATGTGTTTACCCTCTATTTTTTACATAAAATCATGTACATAATATGGGATTATAAGATGAAAAATCATATCTTGCATAATATTTTGATGTCCTGGAAGGTACATTATACAAATAGGATGGTATATCCAACTCCCTCTCAAGAATAGTTCAATCAAATAATGATCCAATCATACTTTTCAACAAATGTCTCTATTTAAATGATAATTAATTTCAATGCGATGATTGTGAGAGTTTTGTGTTTTTAGAAGTGATATTTTCTTTGGAAAATATTTAAAAATACTCTTTGAATGTCAATGATATATAACTGGAAGTGAATTAAGAGAGGGTTAGAAAACTTGAAAATTCATTAAAAGTGACAAGGAAGATGCATGAGAAAGAAGTTAAAATGATGTTATGTAAATGATATGATATGTTAAGGTTAACTAATGATGAATAATGATTCTATAAATTTTAAATCCTTGATGTGGTATTCATGTAAATAAATATCTATTCAAAAAAATTCTATAACATCCCACACTATTGAGAAATTGAATGTTACCACACAAACATCATAATTTATTCTTTTTATAAAGAATACTAAAATTGATAGTAATATAAGTTAGATATCATCTATAGAATCCTCCACCTCAAGCTCATAAAAAATTTAACCCACGTTTCAAATAACTCTGAATGAATTAAATCTATTTTTTAGAAAAATAGAGGCAGAAACATGAAAATTATGAAAAATCAGAAGAGTAGAAAATATTAGAAGATTCACCAATAATTTAAGGATGGATGCAATAAAGTCATGGGGATATTTTCCCCAAAAGTATTATTAATAAATTTTATTCCCTACAAATTAAAATAATCATGTAAATGTGAAGATATTGTATACATTAGAAAGATATTAAGAATGTTTAGTATGTTCTCGTGTTTCCGAAGATTCAAGCATAGATTCAGTGTTTCCTAGCACAATATTTCAATGTTTAAAAGTTTAAAAATAACTATAGAAAGAGGAAAAATTAATTATGTTTAATGGAAACATAATAGAATAAATAATACTTTATAGATGAAGTAGAAATATCTATTCAGAAAATCATAAACGTTTAGAAAAATTATGTGAGAATTGAAATTGATTTAGTTAATACTATAAAGACTGTTGGTATATAACAATCCAACATAACACTCATGAATATGAAAGGATAAGTACACAATATTAGGTCTTACAAAAAAAATATTTATTCCTTGGGATAGATTCAAAATAAGATAAGTGTTGAGCTAAATGATCCCAATAATTCTGAAAATAAAGTAAAAAATGATATCAAACCAATATGGAAGATATTATTGTACTCTGCTAAGAGAGTCTACATCATATACAATTTTCTAATGGAAATTAATTTCAAAGAAAATGGGATAAATATTGAATCTTTAAAGGAACCTATTTAAGAGAGGTATGACTAGATTGGATTAGTGGTTAACACTCCGTGGGAATAAAACTAGAGTACGATTAATAAGGTTTACTGAAAAAACAAATGAAGTTGTGTGTAAATGGTGCAAAAAGTTAGGTCATATGTCCAATAGATGCATGACATGAATGTACAATCAAAATTATTAAAAGTGATTAAGGTAAATAACTTATGATACCTTATACATAATCTATTACAACAAATAATAAATCAACTCCCGATTCAAAGGAGGACCATGTTCTGAAATAATTCCTTATCATATAGAATTATCAGCTAGAAAAGTCTAGGAATCTAGTGAAAGATGATAAGTGAGAAATTTCATTTCCATCTAATGAAGATAAACTAATGCCTTATAGAAAATACGTTTTAGATAAAAATTATTCTTATATTTTTAAACTTAATGAGGAAACCATGAAGAAAGGAAATCATTTTAAGATCCTCAATGAATAGTATGACTAGTTTGAGGACTAATTATCAACCCTAGTGTTGCAATTGATGATAATTGGAAGACCCAAATTATCACGATCTCTCTATAGATATTCTTAAATATTGTTAATTAAAGGCTATGAAGTAAAAAATCAACCCCTTGAGTGGGTGATTTCAAAAGAATTAAAATATTATATAATTTATGCACTATACATAAATCTATAATTCTATATAGACTTGATGAAATTAAATGCTAATGAATGATTTTTATTCTAACATGATTAATTTATATCTCCTTATTTATTTTTATCAAGGTAGAGTGTTTATCTAACCTATGTATGAGAAATTATATAAACTTGAAATGATATTATGTGTGTGTTAAAGTGAGTATAGTTTTTGAAAATTTAAAAAAAAATATAGTTAATTTTTCACCAAGAAATGATAAAAAGATGTGGTTTTACAATAGAGTCAATTTATAGATAGATATATCATCTAAAAAAATTTATCTTGTTTTATATAAAGGGTTATAACATTTATACATAGATGTTATGAATATATTTCAATTATATTACTGAAATTTTGTTCCACTGTTCTCTTATGAAAATTCTAGAGAACATGGATAGATGAAGAAACAAATAATGATAAGATGTATCTCTAAAATGGAGGAAGAGTATATTCCCTTATCACATCCTCCCTAGGGTTTCAATTAGGTGTAGAATAAATTTAATCCTCTTTTCATTTTTTTTCAATTAGGGGAACTAGAATAACATTGAATTTGGAGTAATATTGGAACTGAAAGAAAATCCAAAGGTGGATATTGAAGTAACCTTGGGTTTCAATTGTATTTGTTTTCAACTAGTATTATTATTATAACCAATGTAATGATGTAAAGGTAAATTTTGTGGGTGATTAATTTTATATAATCTTATACATAGAATACATCTTGTAAGTCTATGAAATATGGAATAATTCAAAAGATGTTTTGTTCTAGGGAAATAAAAATGGAATTCATGCGGTGATAAAGGAAAATGAAAATCATGGTTTCTTGGTGAGAATCCATACATCCGGGTGATTATTTGAGCTCTTTTTTATGAATAAAATATGTTCTATAAGAGTGTAAAGAGAACTATCATCATCATTCAAAGGAATTTTAGAATAAGAGAGTTTGTTGGATGCTAAAATATTACTTTATAGATCTAGAGGTTATTATTCAAGAGACTAAAATAGTTTCAAAGTATTGTAGTAAAGATAAATTAAAATTGAAGAACTCAAACTTGAGTATATAGAATATTATTTGTTTTATATAGTGTTTACACACTCTTGGATAATTTTTGGATATATTCTGAGATGTATTGGGAGTGCATGAGATTTAATTTCAAGTGATCTAGAATTTTAGTATAGAAATCACAAAAAATAAATATATCACTGGTTAAATATATGTTAATTTGGACTATGTATGTGTCAAACATTGTTTTCATATGTGTAATATTATAAGAAACATAAAAATTCAGAAAATTCATGAATAAAATTTTCAAATACCCCAACCCCAGTATCCCAGAGTTGGTGGTTACTTTATTACATTGGAACTAGATACAAGCAATCACATCCCAAACAAACAGATAATTTAGTAGTCTTGGTAAAATATATAAATAATTTAAATTCAAATTACATTTCAAAACATCAAATAAAAAATGTTTTTCTATGAAAACACAATTATTTCTCTTATCATATCCATACATATCAATCATAAAACACTTCCTTATATTCTATGGAAATTAAAACAGAAGAAAGGGGTAATCTTAAATGATTAGTAAGGGTAAGATTATAATGGATTATATCATGAAAAAAAATCCATATATAATGGTAAATAAAAAAAATCCATTTAGAAAATAAGTTGAGTATTATATGGCATGAATACATGATGATCAAATAAATCAATATAAATAACCACATGATCTTGAAACTTATCAATGGAAATTATAACTAATATAATAATTACATGGACATCAATAACTGCTATCATAATGAGGTAATGTATAATGGTGGACATATTAAACATAATTTTAATACATTTCACAAAAATGTTTAAATATAGGGGTGTAAATATTTTTTAATTTGGCTGATTGATTTGTCTCATGAGACCTTTTGATGCATCAAGGGACTTTCTATAACTAGGCCACACCCATAACATACTAATTTCAATGCATTCCTAATATAAAAGGGGTGATACATAATAGAAATAAACATTCATATTGAAAAACTAACACATGAAATGTTAAAAGTTATCCCAATGAAATTAAAAAAAAATAAAAAACCATCCAGAGTAATATGGTGAATGGTAGTAAAATGGTAAATCCTCATCCAAACTGATCATATAGCATCCAAATAATTAATAAATATGATATCAATAAAACATACTCCCAGTGGTTCATAAGTAAAATTAATGTTTTATGTCATTAAAGAATAGAAATACCATAAAAATATCATTAAAATATTTATTAAGGAAAATAAACATTTCTCTTTGAAAATATTATTAAAATTAAATTTCCAAAAAATATTATAAAAATAATTTTATTTGAATATAAACATTGAAAACCTATAAAAAATCTTTAAAACATTAAGTGTTCATGATGTGTAAAATTCTTTTCATATCATACATGTCAAAACATTCATTCCATTAACATTTTTGGAAAAATTAAAAAATCCCATGTTTTGAAAATGAGATGGAAATTCCTTTCAAAAGAAATTTTATAAGGTGTAAAAATTAGTAAAAATTTCTATAATTAATAATTTTTAAAACGTTGAAAACATTTTTTAATTTTATTATAAAACACGAATATTTGATGAAAAAGGATTTTCTACCAAAGAGAGAAATAATGCGATATTTTCTTAGAAACATTTTCTTAGTAATTTTAAGTATCAAAGAGTGGAAAATGTTAATATTACCTGAGAAAGTTCATGAATAAACAAAGGAGAAGAATATATATTGAGTTCAAGATGGAAATGTCAAATTATTTAAACAAAAACAATCTCAAATAGTAATGAGATTGTGAAATAAACTCCTAAAACTTTGGTAATGATTGAATCATAAGACCATGAAAGAAATAACTTCAAATAAAAAATAGTTATTATGATAACAGTGTATATGATTTTAATATTCCAAAAATATTGGAGATTAATATTAATTATTGGCCACCAGATGGAACCTTTGAGGTTTTTTGGAAACCTACTTTATATAATTGGATAAAAATCAACACATTTGGGGCATCGAAAGGGAAACTTGGCCCTATGGGTTGCAAGGATGTCTTTTGTGATAATTATTGAAGGATTCTTTTATTTTTTAAGGATCATGTGGTCTAGCATCAGATCTTGAAGCGAAAATTAAAGGATTGATTAATACGGCCTATTTTTCTTGTTTAAAGGGATGTAAACATTTATGGTTATAGTGTGATTTTATTTTCCTCATCCATTCCATTAGAAGTGGTATACTGTATTTATCTTGGAAACTTGATGCTAAATTGGTATAATAAAATAAAATTATTATGACTTACAATTTTATAATCACACATAACTAATGGGAGGAAAATCAGGCGGTATATGGACTATAAAATAAAGGGATTGGTTGGGATATTACTTGATAAGTTGATATACCTTTTGACTTGGTTCTATTTCACAAAATAGATTTTAATAAAACTCCTCTTTTCATATTTTTTTAATTATTTTTATATATTTTATGCCTCAACCTTTCTATATGAGGGAAATTTTAAAAAAATAAATAACTTCAAATTAATCATTAAATACCATGAAGATAAATATATTCACAATATAACATATAAATGGATTAAACATATATACCATATAAATGAATAAGTGTTGAATATGTCATATGTCTCACAGAAGTAAAAATGAGACGATAAAACCTTACTTGTGGTTTGAATTCCATCATAGGTATAATGTCCTAGTTCCGGAAGCCACCTAGAGGCGCCCCAAACCCGGTTGGTCACATGGACTCAATAACATTTCCCCGAATTCCAGAGGATACCGAATAGCAGTAAGGGCCTTGGGTGTGATATTGGGGAAACTATTCCCTCATTGGCAGAGTACAATCGGAAATAAAACAAATATACAATAGAGAAAGTAGTGATAATAATAAAATTCAACCGTAAATAGTGGAATATTAACAAAGAAAGATCTGGAGTACATATATAATTGATGCATGATACATATGTCTAGGAAAGTAGCCAAATAGACCACAATGCTGGAATACAATGGTACTAAAACAAAGTACAAAAGAAAATAGATAAATAACTCCTCACCATCACATGCCTCAGCTTGGTCCCATGCTCTCCATCTCCAAAGCAGTCAAGTACCTAAAGTAGAAGGGTGATTTACCTTCTCTATACCTGCATCAATATAATATGTTTGAGCCCAAAATCATGACCCAAACAGGGTGTGGGACTAAATCTTAGTAGGCTACCACCAAAAGATCTGTGCCTAAAAGTTAGTGAATATATGAAAGGGAATAAGTAAAAACAGCAGTAAGAAAGGAAGTACCCAGCAGTAAATATTCCTACAGTTCAATTGCATTAAAATTTATATATCAAGTAACAACTAATCAAAGAAGGTAACCCTCTAGGAGTATTCACAGCCTAACCGCTCTGGTTCAACTAAACCAGAACAAGCAAGCAACTAAACACAAATGACAACCCTCTTGGAACTACTCACAGCCTAACCCCTCTGGTTCAACCAAACAAGTACAAGCAACCCTTTGGGGAGTACACACAGTCTAACCCCTCTGGTTCTGCTTAAGCATAGACTCTTTGAGGAAGCGGTCATCATTAATTCCTTTTATAGTCTCGTATCGATACCTAAAGGCACTCTGGGGTAGCACTTACGTCATATTCCCCCTGCGGCCCACATTGAGGAACTACAGACACTATGAGGAAGAACTTACATCAATCCCCCCTATGGTCTCGCATCGTAATAGTAAAAATATACACTCTGGAGAATCCCTTATGTCCATTATCCCTATGGTCTACTGCACCAGGTCCTCACAGCCCTGTGTAAGACATCTAGCATTTCAAGTGAATACAACCAAAGTAAACCTCAAGAAATACTTCGCTAACATTCTATAGCATAACAACATGTTAGATAAAATAATCACACTGTCCTACAATACTAGGCATGGGAAACAAACAAGGAAACCTAATAGGATAAGTAGGACCAAATGGTAATAAACAGAACATGCATGGGGAAGCACTTCCAAAGCATAGAAATTAATCATATTCGCATTCAGTTAAACTCTACTCAAGAATTCAAGCAAAGTAGGCAATTAGCAAGGCTAAAACAGTAAACACACAATACCTCATTCAAGGGTTTGGAAAAATTTTCCCATTAAACTCAGAGACTTTCTACTAAAAGGCACAAACCACCAACCTCGGCCGGGGGAGATCGATATACTTGAGTTACAAGCATTGAATCACCTTGGAACTCCGTATATCTACAAAAAGGTCTAAAACATTCAACCAATGATAACTCTTGGAAGAGGAAGAATTAGGAAATTAAGATCTAGAAGAACGAAGAGATTACCGAGGCGATCCTAATGCAATTTATTGAAATCCAATCAGAGACTAGATGATCGATTGGGAGCTTGGGGAAAGATTCGGCCATACATATGCTATTGGACGAACCTGACCTAGAAGGAGACAGTTCTGTTTGTCAGACGCGAACCCGATGCGTTTAATGAAAAAATACATGATGTGTAATTTTGATGTACATAGCCTGTACTTACCCTTACCATGACCTGCTTTAGGCAGCCTCCAGGTCACCACACACGGCCGTGTGTAAGGCCATTACCCGACCAACACAAGGCTACCCGCAGTAACCAATTACATGGTGTTTACTGATAAATTACATGACATGTACTTCAAATTTTTTAAAAAATTCGTCTTTTTCTCAAAAAAATGAGAAAAAGAGAAATTTACCTGAAAAGAAGATTCAGGTTATTAAAAAATTTTCCCCTTAAAGAAATTCATCCCTAAATTTTCCTAGCAAGGCGACGTAGAAGAGGAATCCCCGAATAGCTCCGGCCAATGTGATCGTACATCGACCTCCCTCTCCCAAGTCTCGTCCTATACTCGGTTGTGCTGCCATAGAACCCATACTAGAGGAACATACCGACCATAGAGAACCTTCATACTTTGATCCACAATCTGAATTGGGTGCTCCTTAAAATATTCATCCACCTCTATCTGAATTTCATTGGGTTAGAAAACATGACACGAGTCTTAGAAGTAATGTCGAAGCTAAGAAACGTGGAAAACATCTTGCATAGGTCGGTACCTCTGAGGTAACTGTAATAGATAGGTAATCAGCCCAACTCTCTCCAACAACTCAAATAGCCCAATGTACCTCGGTAAATGCATACCCTACCTCATAATCCTCATGTGTCCCAACCTCGGTGTGACACGTAGAAAAACCTGATCCCCGACCCCGAACTCCAGAGGTCGTCTCTGTCGATTAGAAAAAGACTTCTGTCATAACTGTGCAGTATCCATCCTCTTATGAATCAACTATATCTTCTCTGTGGCCTCCTGGACAAGACGAGGTCCCAACATAGCTGCCTCTCCTACCTCCATCCAAAATAAGGGTGATCGGCATGGCCTACCATACAAAGCCTCATAAGGCGCCATATGAATAGTTTCTTGTAAAATATTGTTATAGGAAAACTCCACAAGAGGTATGTGCTTATCCAAATCACCTCCAAAATCCAAAATACAAGATCAAAGCATGTCCTCAAGCACCTAAATCATACGCTCGGACTGGATATCTGTCTAGGGATGATAAGATGTACTCAAAAGCATCTGTGTACCCAAAGCCTTCTGAGGACCCTGCCAGACCCAAGAAGTAAAACGTGCATCCATTTCTGAAATAATGGAGTATGGAACCCATGTAACCATATAATCTCTCGAATGTACAACCTTCCCAGCTCATCAACATTGACGGTCACCTTGATCGGTAAGAAGTGAGCAACCTTAATGAGTCTATCAATGACAACCCAAACTGCATCATTAACTAGAGGTGACCTCAGAAAACCTATAACAAAGTCCATCGTGACATCATTCCACTTCCACTCGGGGATGAGTAACTGCTGCAAAATCCATGCTGGTTGCTAATGATCTTCCATCACCTACTGACAGGTGGAACACTTCATGACGAAACCAGAAACATGTCCCTTCATACCTGGCCACCAATACTGATGGTGTAGATCATGATACATCTTGGTGACACCATGATGAACTACCCAAACTGAGGAATGAATGTCCAGTACCATCTCCTTGTGTATGTCTGCTGGCACCCACACACACCCCTGAAAATACAAGATCAAATCCTCACCTATGGTCCATATAGGAATAGATTTCTCTCCTAACACACTCTCCCGTAAGACTAGGCCTTCAGAATCTAATAGCTGCCTCATTCGCACTCGATCAAGAAGAGTAGAGGTAACATCTACAGAAGAAAGAAACGTCTAACCTTGTCTCTCATGCACCTCCAAATGCATCTCAGAGAACAAAGCCATTAGATGCCACTCACTACTGGCCTCCTGAACTGCCTATATCTGAGTCCTCTTTCTCAACACATCAGTTACTATGTTTCCTTTACCAAGTTTATAGGCAAGCTCAAAGTAAAAATACTGAAGGTACTCCACCCACCTTAGTTGTCTCAAATTCAGGTCACGCTGAGTGAAGATGTACTTGAGGCTTTTGTGGTCGACGAATTCCATAAAATGATCTCCTAGAAGATAATGCCTCCAACAATGTAAGGAAGAAACAACATCATCCAACTCTATATCGTGCGTCAGATAGTTCCTCTCATGTGGCCTCAACTATTGAGACCCGTACGCGACGACTCCTATTCCATGCATAAGCACTACTCCCAACCCAATACCTGATGCATCACAGTAAATAGTATAGCTCTTGACCAGATCTAAGAATACTAGTATCGGTGCTGAATTCAACCTCCCTTTCTTCTCTTAAAAGGCTGACTCACACGAATCTATCCATAATAACTTCACACCCTTCTTAGTCAGAACTGTTAGGGGTGATGGTAAACAAGAAAAGTCATGTATGAAATGTCTTTAGTATCCAGACAACCATAGAAAAATCCATACCTAAAAGATGTTCTTCGGATACTCCTAGGAAACTACTGCTCTCACTTTCTTTGGGTATAATGATACTCTTGTCTCTGAGATAACATGACCCAAGAAGTGAATTTGGTCCATCCAAAATTGGAATTTTGAGATATTATCATATAACTGATCCTCTCTTAGTGTACTCAAAATTATCTCAAGATGTGTGGCGTGGTCATGTTGATTATCAGAGTACACCAAGATATCATCCACGAGGACTACCACAAAATAATCCAAGTATGGATGGAACACTCGATTCATCAGTTCCATGAACACTGTAGGCATGTTTGTGAGACCGAACAACATAACCACATACTCGTATAAACCATACCTTCTCCGGATGGCTGTAAGAGGTATATAGGCTGGTCTAATGTGAAACTGATGGTAACTAGATCTCAAGTAAATCGTCGAGAACACTAGGGCTCCTCAAAGATGATCAAAAAGTTAATCAATCCTTGGTAAGGGATATCAGTTTTTGACCTTTAAGTGGTTCAACTTTTGATAATCCACAAAATGTCTGAGGGCACCATCCGCCTTCTTCACAAAAAGTATAGGAGAACCCTAAAGAGAAGTAATAGGTTAGATAAAACCCTTTTCCTGAAACTCATCCAACTGCTTATTGTGATCATGAAACTCTGGTGTAGCCATCCTATAAGGAGAAATGGACACTGGTGCCTCTACTGGCACAAGCTCAATAAAAAAGTATACCACACGCTCCAAAGAAAAACTTGAAAAGTCCTATGTAAAGACATTAGTGAAACGAATCTCCATTGGTGGAAAGTCCAACTGTGAAGTCCCCTAGTCATCCAGATATAGACTAGCAATCACGGTTGTAACTCTTCCCAAACCATGATGCTCAGGTCCTCCTCTGCTCGCCCAGACATCCCATTCACCCTTGTGATAAAAATATCTGCCCTATGGTGATATGAAACTCACCCTACTATGATGGAAATTGACAACAACTTGGAAGGGAACTAACCAATCCATTTCAAGAATGATTCCATAGACATTCATCTCTAGGACATAGAGGTCCCATAAGAAGTGACACCCACCAACCTCTAGAGGTAACTCCTTGCACTGACGTACAATATCCTTTCTAGTCCCCAACAGAGTGTCTTGAATCAAGGTAACATCAGAAGAATAGAAAAAGAGTCCAAGAATCTCCACAATAGAAACAAATATAAAGCTCTGGGAAGCTCGTGTATGGAAAAGGGAAGAAGCTAAAACCGAGGAAACTAGAATCATACCTTGAACTATAGAGCATCCGAGATCCTTCTCCTACTGGGTCTGCTCCACTGTAAAAGTCTGAACTACACCGCAACCCTGTGACCCTGCCTGACAACTATGACCCAATCCACTATATTTTCACTGAAAACCTTGCGACTGACTACCACGACCGCGACCTCCACCTCAGTCTGAATGGCCGGAAGAACTCCAGTTACCTGACTGAGGAGTAATTGGTGGATCTTCTCTTGAACATGGACTCATTGAAGAACCTCTATCACCAGCTGGTGGTGAGAATATCTGAAAAAAGCACTGGAGATGACCCCTCTTTCCGCAAGATCGGTACTCTACTGGGTCTCTTGGGAAATGTGGCCTTATATTCCCTCTCTTCCCACACTGGTAGCATTCCACCTAGCTACCAAAATGAGTATCTCACCTCCTCGGATCTCCATGTTTAGACTCCCTAAGGGGATTCCTACTGTAAGTAAGAGGAATACTCACTCCAGATGTCAAGCATCCCGGGATCACAACTCCAGGTTCCCTCAGATTGTGCTCTATGATCAGTGCCTATTTGACTATATAAGTGATGGAAGTAAACCTGGAGATGTTCATCTGAGATTAGATGTCATGCCTGAGACCATCCTCATACTTATTTTCCAGGAATAAATCATCACCTCCTGGAACAAGCATGGAGCACTGAAGCTCAGTGATGCGAGAGGAATACTGCATAACTGAAAGAGTACACTGCTCCAGACTCATGAACTCCCGAGCTCGATCGGCCCTCAAAGTCTCCAGATAGAAGTAGTCGTAGAAGGCACACTGGAACTCATCCCAAGCCATAACCTGCTAGCACCCTACCTGTGAGATCACATCCCACCATCTCTTGGTAGAATCCCGAAGCATGTACGTAGTGAGCTTGACCCTCCTTTCTGGAGGAGTCTCCAGATGCTCGAAGATTGAAAGCATGGATTCTAACCATGACTCTGTAGCCTGATATCCTCCTTCCCCTATGAAGGTGGGAGGATGCTGCTACTGGAAGACCCGCGTCAACTCTTCCATAGACAGGGAAGGATGCGGTACTCTACAGAAGGTCTGTATGAACCTCATGAATCCCTCTTGGAACTTTGCATTAGAACCTGTATCCGAGATAACAGATGGTGCAAATGATTTCAAAACTGGAGGATCTACTGGTAGTCCCTGATCTGCCATGTCCGTTGTTTGATCACATCCTTGCAACTGGCTTACAACTGGAGGATATCTCAGTGGCATGACTTTGCATGGTCAAGAGGACACCTTAGATCAAGATTATCAAGGACAGAAAAATATATGTGTAAGAAGGGATCAAGAGAAATAAAGAATTTAAGTTTTTCAAAACATGGGTACACGACGTGTATAATGCCTACACAATGTGTTCCCTGAAGCCTTTCACATGGGCATGTACTTCTACCAAAACTGGTCATGTAACACACCAAACACACAGTGTGTTGTCCTAACACATGGACTGTACTTGAATTCCTTTCCCCTAATCGAGTTCTGTTACATGGATAACCCACATGGTTCTTCTAAACAAGACTACACAGTGTGTTCAAGATAGAAACGATGTGTACTAAATGAGATTCACCGACCCTTGTTATTAGTGAAATGGCTGGACACACGACTCACACTACACGACATGTTACTGATGGACACAAAGTGTACTAGGAAGATTTTATCGACCTGTGTTGTTCGTTACACGGCTAGGTACTCGGGTTACACTACACGTCGTCTTCTAGATGGACACAACGTGTATTAGAAGAGACTCAACTGACCCGTGTTGTTAGTGACACGACCGGTTACATGGTTTTACAATATGGCGTGTACATCTGGTACAAGACGTGTACTACCAAATATTCCATACCCTGTGTCCCCGCCCACACAGTCTGAGACACTGTTAGAGACTACACTATGTGTAAATACAGTACACGATGTGTACTTATGAAACACAGTTTCTTCCCAAATAGAATAACACATGGCATGTATTTAACATTACACACAATGTATTCTGGGTTTTCCAAATAATAAGCATCAGAAACTACTCTAGAACCCATAAAAACACTAAAATAAACATTAAAGTTCCAAATTCCAATATGTGAGGGCCTATACTCCCCGTGAATCAATGCTTGGAATCTTATACATGTCATATACATGAAAAAAAGTCAATGATCCACAAAATTCTGATTCATGAGGGCCCATAACACCTCAAGAACCAAAGAACGGTGTTCATTCAAACAAATCCTTACACAAAAAAGTACCCTACCCAAAATCAGGAATTCTATTAAGGCATCTATCACAACAACATGTATATTTAACACAACGTCTATCACAACAACATGAAAATGCTAATTCACCCTAAATGGCATGTCAAGCATGAATGACATGTGATTTATAACAAGTTCATATATGATGCATGAGATGGAATAACCTCATCTCATCGGGTTGAAATAGAAATAGAACATCAATAATATCAACGATAATATCACAAAACATGTGAATCACCCAACGATGAAAATAAAATCAATTGAAAAAATAGAAAAACCAAAAAAATTGCAATAAACGAGGTAGATTGGACTTTCCCTATACATGGGTTAGCTACTCCCGATTATATTTTATTAACAAGTACCTATTATTTCCTATTACTGGCTATATACTCCAAATAGTTAGTCAAGAAGAAAATAATTCCTTTCATACCACTTTGTAACGTCCCAGTTCTGGAAGCCACCTAGAGGTTCCCCATACCCGGTTGGTCACATGTCTTCAAGCGCATTTCCCCGAATGCCAGAGGCTTCCGAATAGCAGTGAGAGCCTTGGGAGTGATAGTGTGGAAACTACGACCTCATTGGCAGAGTACACAGTGGAAATAAAAAAATACACAATATCAGAAGCAGTGATAATAATAACATTCAATAGTAAACAATGGAATAATTACAATGAAACAGCTGGAGCTCATATATAAATGATGCATGATATATATGTCTTGGAAAGCATCCAAACAAACCACAATACTGGAATACAATGGTACTAAAAAAAAGTACAAAATAAAACATATAAAAAACTCCTCAGCATCGCAAGCCTCATCTTGGTCCTATGTTCTCCAGCTTCAAAGTAGTAAAGTACCTAAAGTAGAAGGGTGCTTTACCTTATCTATACCTGTAGAAATACAATCTGTTTGGACTAAAAGCATGACCAAAAAAGGGTGTGATAATAAATCCGAGATGGAAACCACCAAAAGATATGTGCCTAATAGTCAGTGAATATATGGAAGGAAATAAGTAAAAAGATCAGTAAGAAAGGAAGTAATCAACAGTAAAAATTCCTATAGTTCAATTGCATTGAAATCCATATATCAAGAAACAACTAATCAAAGCAGGTAACCCTCTGGGAGTAGTCACAACCAAACCCCTCTAGTTCAACCAAACAAGAACAAGCAAGCAGCTAAACACAAACAACAACTCTCTGGGAAGTACTCATAGCCTAACCCCTTTGGTTCAACCAAATAAGTACAAGAAACCCTCTAGGAAGTACACACGGTCTAACCCCTCTAGTTAAACTTAAGAATAGACTCTCTGAGGAAGAACTCAGTGTCAATTCCTCCTATAGCCTCGTATTGGTAACTAAAGGCACTCTGGGGAATTACATACGTCACATTCCCTCTGTGGACCACATCAAGGAACTACATACACTCCGAGGAAGCACTTACGTCAATTCCATCTATGGTATCACATTTTAATAGTAAAAATAGAACTCTGGAGAAACCCTTACATCCATTCTCCCTATGGTCTACTACACCAGGTTCTCACGGCCCTGTGTAAGACAATTGAGCATATCAATGAAACAAGGCCAAAGTAAACCTCAAGAACTAATTCAATAATAGTCTACAACATAATATCATGTCAGATAAAATAATCACACCATCCTAAAATATTAGGCATGAGAAACAAACAAGGTATCCTAACAGGCTAAGCAGAACCAAACGGTCATAAACATTACATGCATGGGAAAACACTTCCAAAGCATAGAAATTAACTGTATTCACATTCAATTAACCTCTACTCAATCATTCAAGAAAAGAAGGCAAGTAGAAGGGCTAAAATAGTAAACACACAATAACTCGTTCAAGGGTATTGGTCGAATTTGAACATAAAAATCAAAGACTTTCTACGAAAAGGCACAAACTACCTACCTCAGCATGTGGAGATCGATATAATTGAGTATCATGCCTTGAATCTCCCTAGAAATCTGTAGATATAAAAAAACATATAAAATTTTTAAATGATAAAATGAGGATAACTATTTAAAGAGAAATAATCAGGAAATGAAGATCTAGAAGAAGGAAGAGCCTACCAAGGTGAAACCAATGCAATCGACGACGATAGAATCAGAGATGGGATGCTCGATCGGGGGATCATCGAAAGATCACTTCCATACGAATGCTCTCGGATGACTCAGACCTAGAAAGAGAAGGTTCTGTCCGTCAGACATGACCCTAGTGTGTTTAATAAAATAAAGAAAATACACGGTGTGTATTTTTAATGTACACGGCAGTTACTTACCCTTACTGAGCCCCAATTTAGGTGGCCTCCACGTCACCACACACGGCCGTGTGCAAGTCCTCTAAACGGCCAAAACACAGCTACCTGAAATAATAGAGTACATGACATGTACTCATAAAGTACACAACGTTTACTTCAAAATTTTCCAAAAATTCATCTTTTTCTCAAAAACACAAGAAAATGAAAAACATACCCAAAAAGAAGATATAGGTTCTTAAAATACGTATCTGAACCTACTATGAAATAAATATAGAGTTATTATAAATCTATTATATATCCACAATCATATATCTAATACCATATATGACCTATTTAAATTCTTTTATAACCTGATTATTTATTTTTTTTTTGAAAAATAACGGTTTCAGGTGATCATTTATACGTTTTTCATGTATGTTTTAGTTTAGAAATTTTGGTCCCTTTAATTTGGTCATGGTTACATAAAATAAATATTATTAAACATGATATATATATCAAAAATATTAGTTATATATGTATTTATAGTAATATATTAAAGTGATATATAGAAAATGGATTACGCCATTTATGTAGATGGTAGGTTATACGTACCCATTAATGTTCTCTCCATTTTTTTAGATGTATGAAAAGAATAGAAAATAAATTTTAATTTTTATTAAATAAATAATTATTATTTCATAAATATCATTTATATTAATCAAATACATTATTATTAACATCTATGTTAAAATAAAATGAAAAACTTTTACATCGCTATATGGAGACGGTAGTCCACATATATGCACGAGTGACATTATTCCCTTCCAAAGGATTATAATATGATAATTTATATGAGAAATTATCTTTCCATAATATTTTTAGGTCATAAATATCACACAAAATAATTAATTTCAAACTTAGTACCTTCCATGTAAAGCATAAGCGAGAAATAAATCACACAACTTTGTGAGGCAGTTGTCCAACATATACATGAGTAACCTTATCGTATCCCCAGTAGAATCGAATGTAAGAAGTTATATGTGATATGATAATTATATAATTATGATAATGTCATAAATATAACATAAATAAGTTAATTACATCATTATATTCATCCTTTAATGGTGGGGATGAAAAATGAATTACATCGGTTCGTGAGGTGGCAGTTCGTCATACACACGATCAACAATTTCATTTCCCATTTTATGGAAGTGAAGATGGATCTGGGTTATTACATTAAACAAAAAATAAAAAATTTTATATTGTATACTATATTTTTTATATTATCATATTTGAATAATATTAGAAGTATTTGGAAGATGAATTAAAATGAAAAGACAGAGTTAAAAACATTACCTCTTCTCTGGGAAACCTATTTAGGTTTAACCAAAAGAATTTATATTTTGGATTTATGATATATAAAATGAATCTATTATGTGTATAAGGATTTAATTAACAGATTAACTGATTTTTTTCTAAAACCAATTATTTTAGAAGTGTTAATAAGGGATGAGAGGGTGAAATATTATAAGTGGGGGAGAGTACACACAATGAAATTTTGAAAAGATAAAGTGTTAACCTTATTTCCCTCAATTAAAATGCATAAAAAATTAGTGATTACTGAAAATTAAAGATTATAGTGTTTACATATTTCCATAAAATGTGTTTCATAAAAGTTTTAGGTCATTTAACAATTATATTATTAGTTTAACATCCTGTTAAAACCATTTTTACTTTAACCATAGTAATTAATATTTTCAGATTTTACCTTTAATTATGATAAAAAATAAAGATAATATTATTATAAAATATAATTTATTTTAATTAAAAATATATAATCTATTATTTCAAATTAAATTTATATAAGTGGAATAATTAAATTTAAAATTAAACCTACATGCAAGATGAAAAAGGGAGTTTACAGAGAGAAAATTTTCATTAGTATATAAAGTTTAAATATTAAAATACAATATTAAATTGGTTACACTAACCAAAATTAAATTTATTATAATATAATTTAGCTAATTTTATTTTAAAACCAAAATAAACAATAATTTAACTTTTTAAATAATTTAAATGAAAAGTTAGTTTTCAATAAAAATTAGAGTCTTTCACTATTAATCGAAGAATGAAAATTTTCAAAAAAATTCAGAAAATTAACCATAATATAATTTAGTATTATGATTTCAAAAATTTATATCATTTATAAAACAAATTTCTAAAGTTTTAAAAAATAAATTTTATCATAAGTGTGCAATATTCGGAAAATCCTTTTTCATTGAAAAAATTATGTCTTTAAAAAGAATTTCTTTAATTTAAAATAGTTTTTATTTTATTCATAATCAATAGATAACCATTTTATTTATTTTATACATATGTAAACAATTTAATTTTCATAATTTAGTTATTAGTATTCATTCCTTTCATATTAATGGCTAGGTTTTAATTGTCATGTATAAATAAAAATAGTTTAATAGAGTTCCATGTTTTGTTCAGACCTAGTGTTGCGTGCATCAAAATATTTCAAAGGGATTAAATGTATATAAAAATAAATATATTTTAAAGACTTAGGGGTGTTACATTCTCTTAAAATATTTTTATTTTATTTCATATATTCTATAAAACATGGTTTCCATCATTTAAAATATTTGTGTGTTACGTTCTATAGGCCTTAAATAAATTACATCCTAAAAATTTAATCTTGATCTTGATAATCAAGTGCTTGAAATTTATAATACCTTTATTGTAAACCCTCACTATAAAAAGTGTTAATAAAACATCCTCTTGAAATTGGTAAATGAAAATAATGTGGTAATTTTGGAAAACACATTACTTGGTTTTAAAATAGGTGAGAATTGGTGGAAAGTGAAGATATAGACATGGAATAAAAGCAAAAATAATTTTAGGGAGTGATAGAGAACCTTGGTCATAAGAACGTGAAATAAATAGAAAATTTAATTTCGTAAAAAGAGATGAAACTATGATGGATGAAAAGACCAATAGTTAATATAAATTAAGGTATCTATCTGACATTTGGTTTCAATATCCTTTTCTTATAGTGGTGGATTTCCTTTACTACATAGACTGAGAATATAAGAAAATATAATTACTTGATATCATTCTATTTCATAAGGAAAATTTCATCCTTTTGATGTACATTGACCAACTACTACTTTATCTCTTACTCTAAGAAATGAATATCCTTTAGAAATGTTATGCTTAAAGAATTAAAATTTTCATTTAACAAATCATTATCTCAATAAAATAATCACAAGTCATTACTCATGTCTCTTGATATTTTTTAGGAATTTTTTTATCATGAGTTATAAAATAACATCCAAAGTTTAACGCAATCCATACCATAAACAGTTAACCTTAATAATCATAAAAAATATTTCTAACAAAATTTAAAGTCCAAAAATTTAGAATTGTGGTCACTAAATTATATTCCCTAGACAAAATAATGTGGCACTTAATGTCACGTTACAAATATGTTAATACATTGATCACCATAAAACATTAATTAAAACATTAATACTTACAAAAATAAAATCTTTGGTTTTTTAATATATTCAATAAATATAAACATGTAGTAAAGTTCAGTAAAAACAATCCATCAAATCACTAACCAATTTTATGTTCAGCAATAAAATCCTATAAAATTATATTTATCATTATTATCTCAACATCTATCACATATTAAGGGGTTTGTTCCCCCAATAAAGTGTCTTAGGAAAATTTAACTTTCCACTATATGACTTTTCTTGGAACCATTCAATATGTGCACTCAAATCCTTAAAGAAAAAATATTGGATTACGATCCTTATAAATTTCATAATTATTATAACTAGAATATAATTAATTAAAATTCTCCAAAAATATAATTCTTGGATACAAAAACAAGAAAATTAATCATTACACTATATCTATATTAATAACATAAGCTTAACCTTGATCCCTTATCTTATCCTAGGTTATATTCCCTTGACACATGAGACATTCATATTCATAGTTCCCATTATCATTATAGTTAAATCATTGAAATTTGAAAACCTATTTCTTTCCCTTGAAAGCATGAATATGGTGTCCTTTCTCTCCACAATTATAGTAAATTTCCATTCCCTTTAAGAAAATACCTCAGTGTTTCTTTCCAAAAATATCACATGGGAAACAAATTATTTTATCCCTTTTTACCTTTATCTGTATTTTCCTCCACTATCCTCTTCTTATCTTTATTCCATTATAATATATAGTACTTGGATAATCCTTTATCTATCTTGATATCACATGATACCATGTCTTCATTTGATGAGAATGTTTGTGAGATTAGTTCCCCTTAAATAATTGGATTTAACCCATCAAATAAACAATCAATATTACTATTTGGATTATGTACATAGTCCATAGCATGGATTACCAATATTGTAAATGTTTCTTTATACATTGAAATATTTTAATATTCCTTTTGTCTTAGACATAGTAATTGTCTGTCCATGTATACTAACTGCTCGCAAGGAAAATACTTTTCCAAGAAGTGTACTTTAAAATATATTTATTCCATGATTGATATTTCTTCTTCATCCTTAGTGTTTTGAATCAATGGCCACTATTGATCCACATATCTTGAGAGATGATAAAAAGCAATGAAAACATTCTTCGTTTCATTAGATCTCGAAGGAAGATATACCATCTCTAAGTCACTTATCCATTTCAAATATACAAATGGATTTGTAGTCCAATTGAATGATAGAATTTGCTGATGCATAAAGAAGTGTAATATTATTATTCTATATATTGGATCAAAATGATTTCCATACAGGAAAGTTTATTTCTCATAATCTGAGTCAGGTTCCCCAATATGGTAATAATTTCCTCAGTTAAAACTACAAATCTAACTCAAAATTCAGTATCTTTAACTATAGGGAAATCCCTATATGGGATACAGTCCTTGATTAGGTTTTCATTCCTTCCATTATACACTATTTATAAAAAATGGAATACGCTAGATTTGATTATAAGATTATGAATCCTAATGTATAACCCAAATATGAGTGAAATAATTAACATTAATTAAAAAAAATATATCTCCAATCTCATAATCATAAATATTGTTTCTGAGGTAAAATTTTCAAAATATAAAATATTTTCAAATAATTCATAATGGTTTATAAAGAAAATGTGAATTGACCAATGCATATCCTCCTAGATTATCAAACTAGGTGTGCTATAAGGATTATTTCCCTGTATTAGGTAGTGATTGAGTTAAGCCTGACACATCTTTTTTAGATGTATTACCCCTTGGTATATATGTGTCAGAACCACATCAACTTGCAGTATCCAGAAAGTGATGTATTTCTAGGTAAACCACATAATCTCTACCTTAATGAAACATTAGGATGTTATTATACACTTATTATAAATGGATATCATATTATTATCTTTTCTAATATATGTTTTACTAAATCGAGTTCCCAATGTTTCTATTAAAATTTCTATTATACCAACTATAAAGTCCCCTCACCCAGTAGCACCGAGTTGGTGGCAACAACATTACATTGGAACAAGAAAAAAGTGATTGAATCCAAAAGGAAAAAATAGTTTAGTAGTATTGGAAAAAATATATATAGTTGGAATTCACATTATATTTTAATACATCAAATAAAATAAATTTTTCTTTGAAAATTACACTATTAATATTATCATATCCATGCATATAAATGACAAAACACTTCCAGGTATCCTGGGGAAATTAAAAAATAAGAAATGGGTGAGCTAAAATTCATAATAAGGGTAATAATACAATGGATTCCATCATTAATAAATAAGTGTAATCAATATGGTTAGGTAAATAACTGAAACACATTCCATTTAAATAATAACTTTAGCATAATATTGAAGGAATAAAGGGTTGTCAAATAAAGTGAAATAATTAATAACACGAGTCTGAATCTTATCCCTGGATATTATAACTAATTAAAAAATCACACAAATATAAAAAAAACTACTATAATAATAATGGAATAAATAATTTCAAGAATATGAAACATACTATAAGGAACTTTCACAAGACATTTTAATTATGCAGGTGAATTCCCATCTAATTTGGAGAACTAATTTGTCTCGTGAGACTTGTTGATGAATTGAAAAGGCCCCACCCATCACTTACTAAGTCTAATAAAATCCTTGTATTAAATGGGTGAAACATAATAAACATAAAAATTCATATTAAAAAACTAATATATAGAAATTGTAACACTTACCAAAATCAAATAAACATAATAAAAAACCATCAAGAGAAATATGGTGAATGGTAATAAAATTATAAATTCTTAGAAACACTGATTATAAATCATACAAAGAAACAATACAGAATCTATAAGTAAAAAATAATCAAACTGTATCATAATTCTAATGAAGAAATTATGTCATTGATGAATAGAAATACCATAAAATTTCATTAAATTTTTTAAGGAAAATAACCATTCCACATTTAAAATATGTTTAAAATAATAAGTTCAAAAAATATTTTGAAAATGAATTTTCTTAAAAATAATCTTTGAAAACTTTTAAAATATTTTTGAAAACCTTGTGTGGTAATGATGGAAGAAAAATCTATATACATCTTACATGTTAAAACACAGATTCCTTTCACATTTTTCAAAAAAGAAAAATGATCCTTGTTTATAAAAAGGCATGAATATTCATTTCAAAACATTTTATAAAAAGTAAAAATGGTTAATAATTTTTTTAAAATAATTAAAAAAAGGTTAAAATATTTTTGAAAACTTTTTTAGAAAACATGCATTTTTCAGGAAAAATATTTTCATTTGAAGAGATAAATAAATTTGGATTTTCATTAAAACATTTTCTCAATAATTTTAAGTATAAAAGAATGTATAAAATGGTAATATTACATGAAAAATATCATGAATAACTATAATAGAAGAATTTAGAATGAGTTTAATCTATAAATATCTAATACCCCCCTAAGAGGACCTAAACAAAAACAATCCCAAATAATGATGGGATTATGAAATAAACCCTTACCACATAGATTAAGTTTGAATCATATGCTCGATGAAAGAAATAAATTAAAATAAAATGTAAAAGAATATGGTAATAATTATATTAATGATATAAAATATCAAATTGGGTTGTATATACACCACACAAAGTAATGAGTGGTGATTATTGCATATGTCTCATGAAAGTAATTATGAGACGAGAAAATGATACCTAAAGTTCAAATTTTTCTATATGTGTCCAAACCTCCTATGTACTAAATGTAGGTTTATTATATATCAATTATAAAATAATAATCATATATATCATACCATATATGAATTACTTATGGTCTTTTATCACCCATTTATTAATAATTCTTTGGTAAAATCACTATTTCGGCTTATTATTACTTCATTTTTCATGTATATTTTAGTTTGGTAATTTTGGTCTTTTTAATTTGATCATTGAAAAATTCTATATAGAATTTTAACATGATATAAATATGATATAAATTAAATATATATTTATTTATAGTAATCTATTAATTTTAGGGATATAAAATGGATTACGCCAATCATGGAGACCGTAGATCTTACATACGCTTGAACATTGTATACATGTTTCTCGGACGATGAAAAAAATGAAAATAAATATTAATTAATATTTAAAGAATCATTATTATTTATTATATATAATTTCTATTAATCAAATACAACCTTATTTTCATCCATGCAAAAAAAAGTTTACATCATTATGTGGTGGGAGTAGTCAACACATACGTATGAGTAACATTACTAGTTTCCCAAATATTGAAAGGTAAGTAGTTATATGTGAAATTATATTTAAATAAATATGGTTATTTAATATATATAGTGTATATTAATTAATTTTAACCTTACTATCTTCCATGTAAATCATTAGTGAAAAATAAATCACCACCTCTTTGCATCGCGGTAGTCCGCTGTACACACGAGCGATGTTATGGTATCCCCCGTGGAATCGAAAGTAATAAGATGTATGTGATATCATAATTGAAAAAATATAAAAATTTCATAAATATCTAATACATTATATTAATCCATCATTATATCTATCCACGAAAGCTGGTGATGTAAAATGAATTACTTCAGTTCACAAGGCGGTAGTCCTCCGTACACACGATAAACATTTTTGTTTCCCATTTGATTGATGTGGAGATGGACTTGGGTTTTATAAATCAACATAAAAACATTTAATTATATATGGGATAACTTTTTTATTATATTATAATACTTTAATATGATTAGTATGAGTTATAAGAACAAGTAAAAGGAAAACACATAGTTCAAAACATTACCACTTCTTAAAGAAACCAATTTAGGTTTAACCAAATGCCTTTATAGATTAAATTTATGATCTATAAAAGAGATATATGACATTTTTATTGATATAGGGATGTTATTTGGGATGGGATGTTTTTAAATAATTGGTTTTGGAACTATGAATAAGGGAGGAGAGTGGATGTCCTTTTATAAGTGGGGTAGAGGACACACATGAATGTTTTGAAAACATAAAGTGATACCAATTTTTTTGAAATCCAAAAGCCTAAAAAATGAGTCATTCAAGATAATTTGAGATAAACGGATTTAAATATGGCCATAAATTTTTTTAACACAAGTTTTAGGTCATTTAAACCCTTATCTTCTTAATTTAACCCCCAATAATCCCATTTTTTCTTTAACCACAATAATTATGTTTTTATTATTTTACTATTAATTGTGGTAAAAATTTAGGTTTATATTATTAAATAATATATATTATACTTATTAAAAGTTTGGAATCCATTTTTACATATTCAATTCATACAAGGGGAATAATTTAATTTAAAATTTAACTTGTAAGTGCGAGCAAAAAGAAGGTTTCTAATGAGAAAAATCTTATAGGTATAGATATATTAATATCAGAATTAAATATAAAAATATTTAAACAGACCTAAATTAAATTGATTATAATAATATTTAATTAATTTTAATTTAAAAAAAATGAAAATATAATTTATATTTTTATATAATTCAAACAAAAAGGTGGTTTTCCATAAAAATCAGTATTTTTCATTATTCATCAAAAAATGAAACTTTTCTAAAAAATTCCAAAAGTACACCAAAAGATAATTTTGTTATGATATTTCAAAAATTAATTTAATTTTTTAAATAAATTTTCTTAAAATTTAAAAATTTATGTTTATCATAAGTGCGCAGCAAGCAAGGAAACCATTTTCTTTGAAAAATACAATTTTTTAGAAAAATTTATTTTTTATTAAAAGTGTTTTTGTTTTATTTTAATTAAATATATAACCATTGAATTTATTTTGTAAATGTATAAGACATATAATTTTTATAATTTGTTTATTAATATTCATAAACTCCTTATTAAAGGCTATGTTATAATGATCATTTTTAAATAATAATATTTTAATAGAGTACCACATTTCGTTCAAACCCGATGTTTTGTGCATCGTAAGCTATTAAATATACTGAATTTATTTTAAAATGATATAATTTTTTTATGACTCATGGGGTTTAATTCTCTATTATAATGGTTTTAGTGTTATATACACTATCAAACATGATTCTTCTTTTTAAAATCTGGGGGGTGTGACAACACATGCATCATTTTTCCCAAAGGGGGTGTATTTGTAGACTTCTTAAGTGTCATTAGGGAAAAAATATGTAAAATATAGACATAAGACATGTGTCATTCTATGATAAGTATAAGTGTGAGTTTAATATATTTTTGTGTAAAATATCCCTATGTATATTTCATTAAGAATAATTTAATTGTTATGCCTGACCTAGAAAATTTGAAGAATCTGGGGGATACAAACATGAGTTTAAATATTTCAATAAATTAATGAATTATATATTTTGGATGATTCTTGGATTGAAAATAAATTATTAAAATATCAAAAATAAAACTACATGATTATAGAAAGAATTATTAGGTTTTTGGTCTTAAAATATGGAGAAGAAAATCAATGAAGAAGAAAATATTTCCAGAGACTTATTCAAGTATAAAAAATGATGTTTTTTTGAATTGATCATTCTAAAAAGAAATTAAATTTTTGATATTTAATTTTAATAACAAAGCTACTAAAGGGTCATCTACACTTTTCCATAGTTACTTAAAGTTTCTACATGATGCAAAAGTGTAGCCCAATCGATAAATGAAGCTAAGGAAACTGTTAGCATCCTATTATATACACTAACATTTGTATAATAGAAATGTGAAATTTGACATGGTTATTTTAGCATCTTGTAATGGGAATACAATGATATTGTATCTTCATTGACTTCTTACCATCAATCACTATATCACAGAAGAGAAACTATATTGACTCTAACTATAGAAACATGGGTTACAATATAACAGTGTTGTTTTGTTATATAATTCAAGATTTAGTTTTTAAACACTAAAAAATATCCCTATAATTTGATCCCAAAAGAGATAAATGATTATTACTCTCCATGGATGTAGGGATTATTATCAACCCATGTAAATATATGTGTATATTATTTTCCAATTGTACTTTTTTTAAACCTTTTTTCACATTATCTAAAAAATCGACTTCCCAAGTTGTTCCCAACATTTTTGAAATAATTGGTATCAAAGAATAAGTTCATAAGATCAATATTAGTTTTATGAAATTGAATGATGTTTATAGAATAACAGAAAGTGAAGATTTATCTTTTTTATGGAACTAACTTCACCTACCAGAGGATGCACATTGAATAATATCTTTATAAAAAAGATACACTTTATGTTTTTGGTTGAAAATAAATAAGAATTAGTGGGAGAAACTAGATTGATTGGTTTTGGGAGTTGTGTGCCTTACCTTGGAAAAAAGTTCAATTCAACATAAAAAAGGATAAGATTAATCTTGGGGTGTAACATCCCTAACTCCAATACCCTATAGCGAGTGACTATTTTATTTCAATAATACACACACAGATGATCTGATAGATTAATAGACTTAGAAAAAATAGACACATTACAGAGTTTTAAATTATATTGAATAAAATAAAGAAAAATTAATCATCTTAAAACATCAACACATTATTACTCTCCTTGAGAACAATTTACCATACATAGTAATATTCTTGGTTTATTGGGAAAAAAATAAATCAAATTAAAGGGGTGGTCTCATAACCTCTGTAAGGAGTTATCATAAAATAGAAGAAATTATAATTAAGAAATTATGGAATGAATAAATAAACTATGTTATTCAAACTAAAATTAAATAGAGAGATTAAATTAATCCATTGTTAACTTAAAAATAAATAAATTATTCGATGAAAATAACTGATCATATAGTGATGAGAATCCATAATTACAGAAATCTTAATCATACCATCAAGGAAATATGGAATGGAATCCTAGATAAAAGTTATGGATACTCCCATTAACCTATCTTAGTTTTCTCATGAGACCTATCAATAAATTAAGGGGTTATATAATTTCAGGCCCCACCCATCACATAAAATTCCATTGAATTTCATCACATATCAAAATATTAGATATCATTATGTCAAAAGAATAGAAAATATAAATAAATAGTAAAATTTAACATTGAAGAGTATCTTACAAGATTTACCATATATAATGAAAAATAATAGGGTATGAAATAATTTTCCCACAATACATGGACTAATAATGATTTATGAATTTCAAAAGCTATGAGACCAATGAAGTGATATACATTTTTTTATTAATTTACTTAATTATTACATGTTTGTATATATATAATTATTTATATACACCTGAATATATATTTATTCTACCATATATATATATATATAAAATATATATTTTTAACATATAAATGACATATATTTTAACATGTATATACCATGAATATTTTTCAGTATATATATATGACATATATATCTTAATGTATACATATCTTAACATATTTATGTAATATATATATTTTTCAACCTATATATATATAATACTTATATTATTATTATTTTGGATTAAATGTTCCAACAAGACATATATGTATATTTACATTATATATATATTCCCTCTCTAATGTGCCACTTATAGTGCACACACACACACACACATATTCTTTTGGTTTTCTTTTTTTCTTCTCTTAATAGCTCAAACCCCTCTCCCGATCCCATATCATTAATTTTCAATGCCTCAACTCCCCATTTATCATCTTCCATGACTCACACACATTATTATTACTATTAAAATCATTTAACTTCAACTTATATATATATATTATAAAAATAGGTATATATATAAATAAATATACTGTAAATATATCTCTATATACATATTAAATACCATTTTATAATTTTTTTAAATAAACTTATTCATAAATTATAATATTGATTTGACATAAGTAAATGTATATATATGTAAATGATTAATATTTAAATTTACTATATATTTATATATTAATATATGTATATATAATTAGATATTCTTAGATATTTAAAAGAGTATCAAAAATTATATCTCTCACAAATCATATTTTAAATTACATATATATATATAATCTTAAATTATCATTTTCATATATAATACTTAATATATTAATTTCTAAAAAAATTATTCAATATTAATTTTGCTAAAATAGTTTTATATTCCATGGTATATTTATTTGAAATTAAAATTTTATATTTCCACATAAATGTTAAATATAACATATTTATATTCCACATAATATTTTTAAAAAACACAAACACACACACACACATATATATATTCAAATATAAATTATCTAGATAAATAAATTTTTAATTTGTAGTATAACTATATAAAATATAGTTTCATGTAAAATTATATTATTTATCAATTCAATTATATATATTTGGAAACCTGGGTTGTTATATCCCCCCTTATGAAATTTCTCCCTATAATTTTAGGTTCGTATCATATGGTGAAAAAAATGAGGGCAACATCATATATTCTAAGGGTTCCCATGTTTCCATTTATAATATGTGATTTACCACAACACTTTCATGAGAAGGGTTGTCTTGTTCCTCAATACATTATCTCTAGTGTCAATAATCTTGATAGGTTACTCATAATAAATAAAATCAAGTTTTATCTCAAACCCATTTTTGGGGAGTACATGATTTGGGTTTGGAAAAAATTTTCCTTATCATGGAGACATGGAAGAATCCATGAAATTTAGATAGGATTGGTGTAAATAAGGAAATATAATCTATAGATCTAAATCTCTTTAAGATCTCAAAAGGCCTAATGCACCTTAGACTTAACTTTCCCTTCATCATAAACCTTGTAACCCTTTCCATGGTTATACCTTCAAGATGAAGTGATCACCTGCTGGGAATGACATGTTCTTACTATAGTTATCATCATAGCTTTTATATCTACTTTGAGATGTTTTGGTCCCACATTACTTGGATGTTAAGTGAACATGTTTTCAGCACATCCTATAACATTTATATTTTCCTTTTAGACTCCAAATCTTCTTAATGATGACATGAAATGCTGAAATGTAGCTTAGTGTTAAATTCCATTTTAATACTTTTTGAAGATTTGGATGTGAAGTGGGGATGAATATCAGAAAAAATTGTTAATGGTACACCATAAAATCTCACAAATTCATTGATATAAATATGATAAATACATTAATGGGGTATATCCTCCCTTATAGATAGGAAATATGCAGATTTTGTAAAATTCCGAATAATGAACCATATAACATCATTTGTCTTGGATGTTTTAGGAATCTCAATGAATAAATCTATAGTGATATTGTCATACTTACACATGGGTATATGAATTTATTTCATTAAACCCATTGTATGTTTCTTATTAGCTATAAAAAGTTGGGAAACTAGGATTCTAGAAGCATAATCAGCAATTTTACCAGGGTGGTAGCATATTGAACAATCATAATCTTTATATAATTTTTTCCATATAATTTGTATCATATTAATATATTTCTGCATGAATATATACCTTAGATTTTTTTATTAGTATATATTTCACATTTTTCACCATAGATATAACGTCTCCATATCTTTAAAGTAAATATCACAATATCCATCTCAATATCATGAGTTGGACAATTCTTCTCACAGATTTTTAATTGTCTTGATGCAATGTCAAAAAATCTATTATTATGAATAAGGAAACACTCTATCCCTTTATTCAATGCATCATTATATATAATAAATACTTATTTTTACAGATTGTAATTTCTATAGAGGTGCATTGATTATTATTTTTATTAGTTCACCAAATAATTCCTCAAATTCCTTAGACCATGAACATTTGACCCCCTTAAGTGTTAAATTTAGTAAGGATGAGATAATCTAGAAACAATTTCAATGAGTCACCGATAGTAACCATCTATGTGAGGGAAAAAATGTATCTTAGTTACATTTTCTATTGAATTATATTCTATAATAGATTTTTTGTCTTATTGGGGTCAACTGATATTCCATATTTGGAGACAACATGGACAAGAATAAATACTTATTGATTCCAACTGTTGGTCAGAGTGGACACTCAAGAGGGGGTGAATTGAGTTCCAATTAAAAATTTCTGTTAAAAATATTTCTATTGAAATCCCCCAAAATTAATAACAAGGTAAACTATAGTGAATTTGTAATACAATAAAGGGTTAGTTAGGTTCTGAAGAGATTGATTAGTTCTCAGTTAATTTAATCTGAACATTATATTACCTTTTGATACTAAACTAATGATTTAAAATAAATACAAACACTTTCTAGTTTAACTATCAGAGTTACTTTAAAATAGATTTGAATTTAAAGTACTTAGCAGTGGAATATTCAATACAGTTTAAAACAAAATAAAAAAGAACAACAGTTTTAACCAATAGTTTCATTCTCAAGATGAGACTTAGTCCTCTCAAACAGTTTATATAAACTTTGATCCACACCCTGGATCGGGGTTAACAATAGTACAAAGACTATCCAGGTACTAATACATCTACCAAAGTTCAACGTGGGAAAATAAACAACAACAACACATAGGCTATCCCAGTCACAAATGACCTCTACCTCCACAGTAGGATACAAGAGAGTAAGGGAAAGATTAGGCAAGGATTTAAAAATACTCCAGTTCAACACAAAAGAAAGTGTGTGCCTAAAAATACAGATCACACACACTGCACAAAATTTAAATAAATAAAACATAATAGAGCTAAAAAAATAGAGATGAGTTTAGAATGATCTATGTTTTTTGAGTGAAGCTCTGGACTCCTTAGATTGATGTAGATGAAGATTTGAGTCCTTCTTTAGAAGTTGTAAGGAAAACAGAGTGTCGTCGTTCTATTTCTTCACTTCCAGAGTAGGTGTTCAGCTCAAGTAAGAGAGTATTCTTTGTAACACTTTATCTTATTCTTTGAGACTTCTTCTTGATGTGTATGACTATTCCTTGAGTTTTCTCATGTTCTTATTTATGAAGTTCACTTCAGGTGTCACACACTTGCACATATATTTCTCTCTCTTTATTCATTAGCTTGATATTAATTTTATACCTTGAGCTCCGACAATGGGAATGATTAACTTTTTACCAGTATGAGGTACAGTTTCCTGACATGCCAACAACTATCATTAATTAATAGCAGATGCATAAAAAACATCAAATATGACCATTGCTAAATAAACAAATAGAAATAGATTTTATAGAAACTGTGATTGGTTTCCATCAGTAGCTCCTGTTATCAGTGATCTTGTAATGGTGGACTTGAGTTAGTAAGTCTGTATCGATAGCTATTACTCTTTATAAAGGTATCTCTATGTATCAGTAGATATTTTCATCAGTAGCTCATTTTATAGGTAGCTCCTTCTATCAGTAGCTCCTTCCATCGGTAGCTCCTATATCAGTGAACCATATTGGTGACATTCTTGTATCGATATACCTTGTAGCGGTAACTGTCTGTCTGTTTCAGCAGCCTTGTATCAGTGTCTCTTTTCTATCGGTAACTCGCCTATATCGGTAGATCTTCTTATCGAGAGCTGTCTGTCTGTCTATTTGTATTGGTAGATTGTATCGGTAACTATGTATATACCAGTGGACTTACTCTATCAGTAGGTCTGTATCCGTCAACTTGTGCATACTGGTAGACTTATTCTATCATAAGCTCAAGTGTAATGGTGACTACCTGCATACCGGTGACCATATCCATATCGATAGACTTTTGTACTAGTGTAAATAGCCTTATCGGTAGCTGTTGTGCATACCGGTGTACTTATTCTATCAGTAGTTGTTTTATGAAAAACATATTCAGATTGAGATATAATTATTTCAAAGAATGTATAGACATAGATAAACATTTATTTACATATACCAATGATTATTTTGATATTTTTTTCAACATAATTTAATAAACACATATTAAAACATAATTGAGATTATCAAAACAGGTGAGGTCAAAAATCTCCCCCCTTTTGATAATAACAAATTATGGTGTTATAACCAAAAATAATCATTAAGATATCAGTATAAAATACACTGAGACTTTAATTTTCAAATGTATCAGAGAATAGAGTATTACATGGAAATGTATTAGAGGTATGAAACAACTTTATAAAACAAATGTACCAGAGGTATAATTTTATTATGATAAAATTATATTATGCTCATATTTCTCATATTTCTATCCCTTTATAAATTAAGCTATATTATGTTCATTTATTTCTCCCCCGTATGCTCATGTATTTCTCCCCTGTATATATTATTTCTCCCCCTTTATATTATTTCTCCCCCGTTGTGATTAGAAAAAAGTATGAAAGAAAGGGTGAGAAAAGGAACATAAAGTAAGAGATAATGAAAGCACTGATATATTACTGGAGGCAAAAAATACATAGAAGTACAGAATTGAACTAAAAAGAATACAAATTATTCCTATCAAAGATCCTATCCACTAATCAATCCACCACCTGAATGTCCACTTTGGATTTGGCTTTGGGTTCAGAGGTAGACTTAGACTGGGTAGCTTCAGTAGAAGGCATGGGAATTCCAGAAATCACTACTGGAGGCTAATAAATAGGAACTGTTTCTGGCCTGTAGTGGGTAGATCTCTATATGATTATAGGAGTGAGGCTCTGGATTGCTTAGACTAGAGTCATCTAAGGAATGGAGGCAGACTGAGCAGAGGCAGGCAGAGCTAGAGGTGCAATGATAGAGGTACTGTCTATATGAAAAATTGGCAACAACAGATTCCTATAGTCCATAATGATTCCTCCTCCTCTCCCCATAAAAGAAATAAAGTCATCCTTGTTCTCCATAAACTTGTCTAGAGCTGGAGTCAACTCCCTGAGCTTGCTCACTTTTTCTTTGAAAGATTGAGGGACTGGAGGTAGTTTCATGTTCTCTAACATAATATTGAAATGGTTGTTCAACTGATGCTTAGTGTAGATCCTTTGAAAATAGAAATCCACTTTGTCTTTGACCTCTTTTTGAGAAGCAGTGGACTCTCTCATAAAATTATGAACAATTTTCCCTATATACATAGTGGTAGTCACCACTTGGGTCAAAGAAGCTGAGTCTACAGAGCCACTGGTAGAAGATTGTCCAATCTCTTCTCTTATCATAACTCGAACTTGATCAATATACAAAGAAGACATGGTAGTACTCAGAGGTTAAATAGCAAAGGAAACTATTTCATTAAAGTATTTAGTTAACCCACTTATGAGATTTTGCACAACAGAGTCCTGGGTGCTGACATGCTATTCCATGTAAGTCTTAAATTCCTCAAAAACAGATACCATATGGCCAACTACACTTTTCATAAAAGAGAAGTCCTTGTTTGCCTGAGATTTAGAGATCATATAGGATTCCAGAGAGACAACTTACTTCTTTAGAGATTCAACATCCTCTACCAAGCTTGAAATTTGATTCTGTAAGTTCTTGAATTCATTCATCAGCTCTTCCACAGTGGTTGACACAATACATCCAAGAGAGAGTTCAAATGATTTTTCCATTTTGATCAGATCTTCGATAAAATAGCTCTTTAAGTCTGCAACAGATGCAATCCAAGTATCCTTCAAATCAGCCTATAAAGATTCAAGATCATCCTTAGTAACCAGATTTTCAGACACAACTACAGGTGCTCTTTCTGACACAATACTAGCCACATATTCATTCATAACAGATTGAATGGATGATATAAATTAGGTTTCCATTCTTCTTTTCTCTTCCACAAACGAGGTCTTAAGATCAGTCTTCGACTAGTCTAGATCACCTTTTATTACTACATTATTCGCTAAAAATTCAGAAATAATATTATAGTTAACTTGTGGTCTATTGATGGGTGTATCGTCTTCAGAATCCGAATAGTCCAACCCACAAACTAGAAAAACTTGGGTCTTCTTTCCAGTCATCAATCTCAACAGCTACTAAAACATTGCCAAATCTAGTAGAATGCTCCCCCTCAAAGGGTGCATTCTTCTGTATAGCAATAGCATCCTCATCAGCTCGGCCTTCCTTAGAAGAATCCTTCACAACCATCTCTAATTCAATAGTAGGAGGCTCCTTAGGAATAGGTGCAGGTCTGTCTACTTCATCAATTTCCTCAGTAGGCATTGTGGAGTTCCCAATCAGTGGACTGAGACTCAAGCAGGTAGAAACAGATGCTTCGGTTTCAGATTCTTCTTCTTCCTCATTCTCTCGAGCAGGATGGTCTTCCTCATCAATAGGGGCTTCTTCATTGCTTACTCCCAACATTGTTTCCTTTCCAGATGATACAACATCAGCAACAGGACTTGGAGGCAAGTTTGGATCCCTTCCATCAGCTATAGAGGTATCCTCCTCTTCAGTATCATCACTATACTAAGGTTCCCCTTAATCAGGTCCTAGACCTGGATCCCTCACATCCTTAGGCCTAGAAGAATAATCCACATGATTAAACTTATCATACAACTTCCCTTAATCAATGACCAATTCTCTTCTCCATGGATTACAATTAATCTTCATGTATTTACAAACAATGCTTGTGATGCAAAAATTGTTCCTTACCACCACTGTCTCATCCTGAGACTCAGCTACTCCCTTCACTTTGATCATAACTGAAATTAGATTTGGAAAGGATAGAGCATTAGTTTTTTACTTTGGCATGGTAATATCTTCAATTTGAATCATCAGTAGCCAACCCAAATTTACCTTGACATCATGCCTCAGCAAATACAACAAATAAATATCTTGGTATTTAAGATTTGAAAAGTCCCCTCTTATTGGACTTAGAATGTGTTGGATGAACTTGAAAAGTAAACGGTTCTCTCCATCCATTTCTATAGCAACTAATTTTCCCGGTGCACCATCTCTTGTGAATTCTTCCAAAGGAGCTTCATATTCAAAGATGTTACTAGTAGGAGGTACTGATTTTGAGAAATACCTAAACTCTCCTTCATGTGGAACTCTCAGGAACTCATCCCACTCAATAGAAGAAAAAGTTATTGTCTTTCCATTCACTACTGATATCATCCTGTTCTCCTTTTCAGATTTCTCAAAGCGCAAAAATGCATAAAAATCTTTTACCATATTTGTATAATAATGACCATTGTTATTGGAGAAGCATTCTACCCATTTTTGATGTTCCAGTACTTCTAGAACTAAAGACTTACTGGTCATCAACCATTCCACACATAGCCCTTTCTCAAATACTATTTCCCATTTGGAAGAGGTGCGAATTTGTAGGTTTCCTCACTTAACTTCCACTACTAGACTCTCCTTTGAGTATTTTTTCATTCGGCTCATCATCATTTTCGCTGACTGATGGTCTCTTTACTCTTTCCATTCTGCGAATTGCGAGACTTAGGGTTCGAGAGAAACGAAGGTTTAAGAGCTAAGACTTGAAGGTAAAGGGATTGAGGTGGATTTAGAGAGGTCAATACTTATGTTTTATCATTCATAATCACAAAATAAATAATAAATAATAAATATAATACAAACGATACAGATTCCGGTGGCTAAAGATTCGAAGTTTAAAAATAGTGCAAACCAACGGTAAGATGTACCAGTGAGGATTTCTATCGGTGAGATATACTAATAGTGAGGTATATCGGTGAGGTTCATTAACATTGATGTATATCAGTGAGGTTCACTAATAGTGAGGTTTGGCTAACCGTGAGGTTTGGCTAATGGTGATATTTGGCTAAAGGTGAGGTTTGGTTAACAGTGAGGTTTGGATTCTATAAAGTTTATCATTCCTAACTCATGCCTAATGTAATTTAACCTATCTGAACTTAAAGGTTTGGTGAATATGCCAACCAATTTATGTTCATTACCTATAAATTTAAGAGTAATATCACCCTTTTGGTAATGATCTCTCAAAATATGGTTCCTTACATCAATGTGGTTAGTCCTAGAGTGAGACATAGGATTCTTAGAAATATTGATTGCGCTAGTGTTATCATAGTTTATAGAAACATGTGTAAACTGATATCCGTAGTCCAATAATGTATGTTTCATCCACATAATTTGTGCACAACAACTACTAGCAGGAATATATTCTACTTCAACAGTAGACAATGCAACCAAGTTTTTCTTTTTACTACACAAAGATACTAGGGACTTACCTAGAATATGACATGTTCCAGAAGTGCTCCTTCTATCTAACTTGCAACCAGCAAAGTCAGCATCTGGATAACTTATTAAATCGAATGATTTTCCTTTTGGATAAAATATTCCTAAGTTAGTAGTATGTTTAAGATATTTGAAAATTATTTTAACAGAAAGAAAGTGTGGCTATTTTGGATTAGCTTGAAATCTTGTACACATACACACACTAAACATAATATCAGGTCAACTAGCCGTAAGATAAAGTAAACTTCCAATCATACCTCTGTAGTTGGTTTGATCCACTGGTTTTCCAGTTTCATCACCATCCAACTTACAACTTGTACTGATAGGTGTATCACTTTACTTTATACTATCCAAAAAAAAATTAAAATATCCTTTGTATATTTACTTTGATTTAAAATAATACCATTTTCATTATAAAAACATGAAATCTAAGAAAATATTTGAGTTCTCCCATTAAACTCATTTCAAATTAATTTTGAATACTCTCTAAAAAATCAGTACACAAGGTATTTTTATAAGATCCAAAAATAATATCATCAACATAGATTTGTACTATTAAAACATCTTTGGAAATTCTTTTAATAAAGATAGGTGGATAAGCAATCCCTTTAGAAAAACCTTTTTAAATAAGAAACTTACTTAGTCTATAATACCAAGCTCGTGGAGCTTGTTTTAAACCATATAATGCTTTAGAAAGCTTAAAAATTGATTTGGAAAATAAGGATTAGTAAATCCTGGTGGTTGTTAAACATAAACATCTTCAATTATAAAACCATTTATAAAAGCACTTTTAACATCCATTTGATATAACTTGAAATTCAGATGAGCAGCATAGGTAAGTAGAATCCTAATAGATTCTAATCTAGCTATAGGTGCAAAGGTTACCTCATAGTCTATTCCTTACTCTTGACTATACCCTTGTGCAACTAACCTTTCCTTCTTTTTAACTATGTTTCATGATTCATAAACTTTATTCCTAAAAACCCACTTGGTTCTTATGGTCAAAGTGTTCTTAGGCATGCCATCTAATTCCCAGACTTTGTTTCTTTCAAATATATTTAGTTCTTCTCACATATCCATTACCCAAAATTCATCATTGATTGCATCATTGATATATTTAGGTTCTAACTGTGAAAGAAAGTCTTGATGTTCAACCTGATTTCTTAGTGAATCTCTATTATGTGTCCCTCTATCAAGATTACCTACAACAACATCTAAAGGATGATTCTTTAGAATCCTAGTTGATCTATTAAAGGTAGGCCTAGAAATTTCAGGTTCTTCTCTATGCTCGGGTTCACCAGAAGCAGAATCTGGAATGTTTCCAGAACTAGTTTTCTTTACAACATTATCACTAATTTTATCATTAAGGTCCAGAATAGATAGATCTTCTTCAAGATTTTCAATAGAAGACTTTTCTTCATGCAGACCAGTTTCATCAAATTTGACATGTACTGATTCTTCCACACATTTGGTCCTTTTATTAAAGACTCTATAAGACTTACTGGTTATAGAGTAACCTAGAAATATTCCCTCATCACTTTTAGAAGAAAACTTGTCAAGATTATCCTTAGTATTATGAATAAAGACTTTGCAACCAAAAACTCTGAAGTAACTAACTTTAAGTTTCCTATTATTCCATAGTTCATAAGGGGTATTCTTGAGAACAGGTCTAATCAAGACTCTATTTATAATATAACAAGCTGTATTGACAGCTTTATCCCAGAAATAAATAGGTAGGTCATACTCATTAAGAATAGTTCTTGAAATTTCCCGAAGGGTTCGATTCCTTCTCTCTACTACACCATTCTGTTGAGGTGTCATAGGGGAAGAGAAATTATGATTGTAGCCATTATGTGAGAAATAGGTTTCAAAATAATGATTTTCAAACTGATGACCATGATCACTTCTCAGGGTTTTAATCTTAAGTCTACTAATGTTTTCTACAGACTTGGAGTATTTCATGAAATAGGAACAAGCTTCACTTTTTTGAGATAAAAAGTATACCGAAGTACATCTAGAAAAGTAATCTACTAAGACATATACATAGTGCTTCCCATTCAAACTAGAAACTCTAGAAGGTCCAAACAAGTATATGTGAACCAACTCGATAGGTTGAGAAGTTGAAACTTCTTTCTTTGATTTGAATGAAACTTTATGTTGCTTTCCCTTTTGACAGGGAGTACAAACTTTGTCTATTGGGAATTTTAGTTGAGGTAGGTCTCTTACTAAATTTTTCTTAGTCAGTTTCATAAGTGAATGAACATTGTAGTGTCCTAATATCTTGTGCCATATCCAAGACACTCTATGAAAATAATTTAATCAAGTAACTTTTTGTTTGGCTAAAGAATTTAAATCTACAGCATAAAAATTTTCACTTCTTAAGGCAGAAAATACCAAAACATTTTTAGAGTTAAAAACATTACAAGTATCTTTTTCAAATTTAAAATTGAAATCATCACCACAAAACTGAGAAATGATTAGCAGGTTGTATTTTAATCCATCTTTATTTAATACTTTAGAAATTAAAACTGAATCAGTGTTACCAATCTGGCCTAAGATGATGATTTTGCCTTTTGAATTAACACCAAAGGTGAAATTCCCTCCACAAACATTTATTATGGTCTTGAAACATGAGTAATCTCTAGTCATATGTATTGAACATCCACTGTCCAAGTACCATATCTTCTTACAGAAACTCTTCAGGAAAGTTTCCTAAAAAACAGGTTTAAATAGAAAATGATTTTGGTACCCAGATTTTCTTGGGTCTAGACAGGTTAACAAGCAAAACTTTTGGTACCCTGATTTGTCTAATTGGTCTCATATAATCAATAGATTCAGGAGATTTTTAAAGATAAACTTTGTTTGATCTATAACTATGCGAATAGCCGGTTGATACATAGGAATTTCCAGAGCTAGAACTAGCAGCATACTGTCCAGATTTTGGAATAAATCTATTCTCAACAAGCTGTCTCTGTCCTGGTTGATAGCCTAAACTAGTAGTATACTTTGGTGCTACTTGTTTTCTTAGCATTTGTGTAAGAGTTTTCCTTCCATTTGGGAACTTCTCTAAATCTTTTCCATGTTACTCATTGGACAATTTAAGTTAAGTATTCTCCTTTAACAATTGAGCATTCTTTTTCTTTTTTATACTAAGATCAGATTTAAAAATACTGGACAAGGCATACTGTTTCTTTAATGATGTGTACTTATCCTTCATCTCATTACAAGTATCTCATAACAAATTACAATATTAAAATAAATCATCTTTAGAAATATCACTATTTGAACCACTTTCTTTCCCAGAATAATAATCATTCAGCATAGGGGAAACATGTACCATAGATGTATTAGTCATGAAACACATGTTGGCATGATTATTTTCAGAATCAGAAACCTCAGAATCGCTTGTGATGTCTTCTGAAGCACTCCATGTTGCCTTCGTAGCTTTCTTTTATTTTTTTCCTTGTACTCATATTTCTTCTTGTATTTTAATTTTGTACAGCCAGCCTTCACATGTCTTTTCCTTTTGTATTCATAGCACACTATCTCATCATCCTTATCAGCTTTCTTCCAGTATTTCTTCCAATTTCCTCATTGGTGATACTTACCATTATAATTTGGTTTTCTGAAAAATTTCTTCTTCCTATATAATTTCTTTAATCTCCTCGCTATTTGAGCCATCTCTTCATCACTATCATAATCTGAACCTCCACTTTTTGATCTTTCAGTAGGTATGTGAGCTTTCTCCTTGTCCTTTCTCTTTGAGGCAGCAGACTTAAACACCAATGAATTCCTCTTTGATTCATCATCTTCTTCGTTGTTTACCTTTATATCTTCATCATACATCATCAACATACCAATTATCTCCTTAACAGGTAGTGAAATTATGTCACATGATTCTCTTATAGAGACTGATGTGCCTCTCCATCTTTCTGGCAGACATCTAAGTATCCTTGTGATTTTCTCTCTCGCTAGAACAAATTTTCCAAGTTAGCTCATTGTATTTACAATTTCGTTCAACCAGAGATACAAGTCAGAAATAAGTTCATCAGGCTTCATTTTAAAATTATCATACTTAATAGTGTATGTATTCAATGTCATTTCCTTAACATTGGTTGTTCCCTCATGGGAAATAGGTAAAGTATCCCAAATTTCATAAGCAGCTTTACAAGCAGATACTCGATTAAATTATTCATCTCTTAAAGCACATTACAGAGCATTCATGGATCTTCAATTATTATTGTAAGCAGTTTTCGTAGGTTCATCCCAAGTAGTTATTTCAGTTTCTAGAATCGTATAATGAGTTTCTATAGCAGTCCAGATATCAAATCCCATACTTTCTAAATGAATTTTCATTTTCAGTTTCTATTGGGCATAATTAACACCATTTAAAAAGGGTGTCCTGTTGGTAGTAGCAACTTCTATTCTATTATCCATAATTACATTTTAGAAAATATATTTAAAGAGATAAAATTTAGAACTAATATAAATTTAATATCTTTAAGATACCACTAAAATCACAGTTGAAAAACAGATTATCTGGAAAACCTTAATTAACCAAAAATCCTCTGATACCAAATGTTGGTTGGAGTGGACACTCAATAGGGGGGTGAATTGACTTCCAATTAAAAATTTCTGTTAAAAATATTTTTATTAAAATCCCCCAAAATAAATAACAAGCTAAACTGTAGTGAATTTGTAATATAGTAAAGGGTCAGTTAGGTTCTCAAGAGATTGATTAGTTCTCAATTAATCTAATATGAAGATTAGATTACCTTTTGAAACTAACTTAATTTTTTACAATAAATACAAGCACTTTCTTTTTTAACTATCAGAGGTACTTTAAAACAGATTTGAATTTAAAGTACTTAGCAGCAGCATATTCAATATAGTTTAAAACAAAATAAACAAGCACAAAAGTTTTAACCAAGAGGTTCAGTCTCAAGCCGAGACTTAGTTCTCTAAAAAAATTTATATAAACTTTGATACACACCCTGGATCAGGGTTAACAATAGTAAAAATACCTTCAAGGTACTGAGACCTCTACCAAAATTCTATGTGGGAAAACAAACAACAATAGCACATAGGCTATCCAGGTCACACTTGAACTCTACCACTATCCACAGTGGGATACAAGAGAGTAAGGGATAGATTGGGTGAGGATTTAAAAATATTCTAGTTCAGCACAGGAGACAGTGTGTACCTAAAAATATAGAGAACACACACTAATAAAAATGTAAATAAATGAAACACAATAGAGCTAAACAAAAAGAGATGAGTTTAGAATGCTCTATGTGTTTTGAGTGAAGCTCTAGACTCCTCAGATTTATGTAAGTGAAGCTTTGAGTCCTTATTTAGAAGTTGTAAGGAAAACAGAGTGTCGTGGTTTGTTTCTTCACTTCCAGAGTAGGTGTTCAGCTCGAGTAAGAGAGTATTCTTTGTAACACTTGAGCATTTTCTTTGAATCATCTGCTTGATGTGTATGACTGTTCTTTGAGTTCTTCTAGTGTTCTTCTTTATGAAGTTCATATTAGGTGTCACACACATTCATGTGTATTCCTCTCTCTTTATTCATTATCTTGATCTTCCTTTTGTACCTTGAGCTCTGAAAATGGGAATGATTACTTTTTTATAGGTACGAGGTATAATTTCCTAACATGAAAACAACTATCATTAATTAATACCAGATGCATTAAAAACATAAAATATGATCGTTTCTAAATAAAAAAAATATAAATAGAGGTTAGAGAAACTGTGACTAGTTTCCATCGGTATCTCCTGGTATCAGTGAGCATGTAACGGTGCACTTGAGTCAATAGGTCTATATCAGTAGCTGTTACTCTTTATAATGGTAGCACTATGTATCAGTAGCTCTTTCTATCGGTAGCTCCTTTTATCGGTAGCTGCTTCTATCGGTAGCTCCTTCCATCAGTAGCTCCTGCTATATCAGTGACCCATATTTGTGACATTATTATATCGGTAGACTTTGTAGCAGTAGTTGTCTATCTGTATCAACATACTTGTATCAATGGCTCTTTTCTATCGGTAACTCACCTATATCGGTAGCACTTCTTATCAGTAGCTATCTGTCTGTCTGTTTGTATCAGTAGCTTGTATCAGTAACTATGTATATACCAGTGGACTTACTCTATCGGTAGGTCTGTATTAGTCGACTTGTTCATACCTGTAGACTTATTCTATTGGTAGCTTAGGCGTAATAGTGACTATATGCATACTGGTGACCTTATCCATATCGGTAGAATTTTGTACCAGTGTACTTAGACTTATCGGTAGCTGTTGTGCATACCGGTGGACTTATTCTATCAGTAGGTGTTCTATGAAAAACATATCCAGATTGAGTTAGAATTATTTCAAATCATGTATAGACATAGATAAACATTTATTAACATATTCGAATGATTATTTTGATATTTTTTACAACATAATTTAATAAACATGTATTAAAACATAATTGAGATTATCAAAATAGGTGAGGTCAACACCAACATTAAGACATAATATATATAACATATAGTTATTTCTATTTTAGGGTATCAAGGATGATTCATAAATTATCTTTATGCTCATTATATGACTTTGGGTATATCAAGATGTCATCAATGAATACCATAAATAAATTTTCCGCACAATCCTTGAATACTATATTCATTATATCTATAAACATATATGGATAATAAGTAATCCATATGTAATTATATTTGAATCATAATTTCTATACCTTTTGTGAAAATATTTATTGTGAATATCATCCTTGTTAACTCTCAATCGATGATAAAAAACAAAGATTTATCTTAGAGAAGTATTGGGTTCCTTGATGTTGATCAAATAGATCATCAATGTGAGGTAATAGATACTTGTTCTTAATAATGATAACATTGATTCCTAGATAGTAAATTCATAACCTCATTGACCCATCCTTCTTATCTACCAACAAGATATGTTCTTCCAAGATGAATCAAAAGGGAATATAAAAACATATTCAATTAACTCTTTTAGGTTTTATTAAGATCTACTAACTCCACCAGATATATCCTATAGGGAGGCTTAGATATAGGTTTTTCATTGTGGATAATATCAATAAGAATTCAACTTCACATTCAAGTGTGTATCCTGGTAATTATAACGTGAATAAATAAAATATATTCACTCACAATAGATACATACTCTATTCTTCGTACATCCTTATCATTTAGTGATTCATCACGGAGGATTTCATTAAGATGACCCATAGGAGGCGGTTCCATGTAAGACTCAGGTAACGATATCTATCCTCAAAATGTACGTGATCCTATATCATTCTCATAGTTTGTAATATTCTTATCTCAACAATACATCGTTGAATTATAATTTTTAATACAATCCATATCTATGATTATATCAAATTAAACCATGTGTATGATAATTAAATCTAAAAATAGCGTACGTTCAGGGACTATAATAGGGATTTCCAGAAATATCATTATTGAAATAATATTTTCACTAGGTTTCTTGATTGATAACTCCCTTATTCAGTTACTAGTGAAAAATATAATGTTCTTAGACAAAATAGAATATATAAAAGACTACAATGAGCATTAAACAAATAAATAATTAGCTAATTTTTGTGATATAATCAAATTACCTTCCACCACATAATTAGGAACTCTAACTTCTATGGTAGTAATTTCATAATATCGAAATTTCTCCATGGTAAATTTTTTTGGTATACTCCCTTAATTCATGGGAAATTGATATGACTAATGTCGCATATTATTGTAGTTAAATAATTAGATATTGTTTGATTCTCCCTTTCCCTTTCATTCATGAGTTTGGTGGCCTTTATATACACACTTAAAGAAAACTCTAATTCCATTCAATAAAGTTCTAGTACTCTTCTTTCCACAATTATTTCATGATGGGAATTCTATCCATTAGTTATTTTCCTTCTCCAAATTTCTCCCATTATAGTTATCAGCATCCATCTTTTTATCCTTCATACCCTTTAAAATATGATACTTAAAGAATTTTTTTCATTCTTGATATCACTAGTAACATTCTCTTCATATGAGGTAAATGTTTGAGAGAATAGTAATAATTAATTATTAGGTTTTAACTCATTGAATAATTGATCATTTATTCTATTCGAGATGTTCATGTAATCAACATCATGTCATAATAACCTGGTAAAGTTATATTTATACTCATCCATAACATCCTCATCATTTTACCTAAAGTTTATGAATTTAAATTCTATGTATACTCATTTATAAAAAGGGAAGTAGTTTCCAAATTATATTTCATTAAAATACTTCCAGTGTATGTCATTTATTTATTCTTCCTCATTTGTATATATATAATGGAAATAAGTTTATATATATATACACATATATATACTATATATATATATATATTTAAAATACCATTTTATAACATTTTTTATAAAAATAATTCAAAATTTTATTATTAATTACACATAAGTATTTATATATATATACGTATATGGTTATTATTTTAGTTTACTGTATATATATTAACACACACACATTTTTATATTTTAGAGAATGTAAAAAATATATATCATTCAAATCATATTCTAAATTATATTTAAATATAATCTGAAAATTAGTATTTTCATATAGAATACTTAATATATTACTTTCTAAACAAAATTATCAAATTTAAATTCCAGAAACATAATTATATATGTCATGGTGTATTTGTTTCAAATTATAATTTATATTTCCAGATAAATTTAAAATATAAATATTTTTATTCCACAAAATATATTTAAAACACCCACAAATACCCACACAAAAAATATATATTCCAACATAAATTATGATGATAAATAAAAAATTATTTATTAGTAAAACCTTATAAAATATAGTTTTTTGTATTATTATATTTTTTTCTCAAATCAATTATATATATTTCAAAACCTTGGTTGTTACATGGGGTGATGAGGTCTCTTATAAATATGAATGATAATCCTTATACATCTAACAAAGTTTACCTGATGCAATAGATGTTCAATATGAAGATATCAAAGGGAATATTTTTTCGAATCATTCCAATGACTTCAACATCATAATAAGTTAGTTTTAATCGTGGGAGTAAACCTAGATGACAAGGTATATGATGTATTTTTATTTTCTTCATTACTAAATGGTTTATAAGAAATAATAACATAAATGATATATTATTGCGAGAATAAAAAGTTAATTATGAAAGATGTATCAGACCTGATCCTCAGTGAGGTTATCTGTCGAATATAATCAATTAGATTATATATTTTTCACTAAATATTGATGGAATAGGTAGATACATATAGAAATATAATCATCATGGATGATCAAAATCAATAGGAAAGAGTCGAGATAAGACAAAGTGGAATGTTCATTGGTTTTAGACTTATGGGAATAAATTACATGTAAAGGAGTAGTATAGATAAAAATGGAAGGAACCTAAAACCAATGTAGAAAAAACATCAACCAAAGGACATGGTGATGTCTTGCTAATGAGTGTCGATAGAACTATGGAGTCTTAGACTTTAGAATAATGGTAATCCCTCTATTACATAACAAATATAGAGTATTCTAATAATTATATTTTTAGAAATATTGGAAATATATATCTTACTAATGACAAACCCTTGTAGATTATGGGAAATAATGATGCCGAAATAAAAACCAAAAGTGGGAGTTTTATCATTTTACAGAATGTGATATATATTCCCAGATTGATAAGGAATCTAATGTCTATAGAGAATCTTCCTGATGCAATATTCAATATTACATTCATTTGGAGTTGTATGGAAAATCACCAAGGGATCTATGGTCAGAGATCATGGAGTGTATAATTAAACCCTAAATAATATTATCAAAACCTGTAAGTATATGCTTGAAAAAATAAATTCCAATGGTAATTCCAAATTATGGAGCTATCAGTTAGTCCACATGAATTTGAAGGGGATGAAGTTTATATTAATAAAAGGAATACTACCAGAGATGAACCCAATGGAAGTTTTTCTATAAGAATAATGTATCTTTGGATAGTATAAGAATGTATCTATTATGAAAAGAATCATAACACTAAATGTTTGGATGCTGGAACTGGTGAATGCTGATGTTTGGGTGCCTTCACTAGTACATTCTCTTTGGGGTCACTATTATATGTTATATTTACCAACAAATTAACCTGAAATGTATGGTTTTATATTTATAAAATAAAATACAATCACTTTAACATGTTTCATAAGTGGAAGTCAAAAATTGATAGTGATTCTGAATTAAAGATGAAATGTTTGAGGTCTAACAGTAGAGGGGAATATGAAAATAAGTAATTAAAGTAATTCTACACTGATAATGGAATTTGGTTGTAGAAAACTCTTTTAGGAACACCACAAATAAACAGTCTTGATGAAAGGATTAATAGAGCATTGATAGAATGTTTTAAGAGTATAAGGATACAATAAGGGTTACCCAAGACCTTTTGGAAAGAAATAGTGAATATGGATGTATATATCATCAATGGAAGTATATCCATACCAATGGGAGAATTTCTACATGAAGAGATATGGTTATAAAAGGAGGTAAAACTCTATCATTTATGAGTCTTTAGGTGTTTGGAATACATATACAAAATTTTTGATGTTGCAAAAAACCATGATTCTATGTCCAAATTGTGTTTCTTTATTGACTATATTGCAAGGGAGTTTGGTTATGAGTTATGGGATGATAAGAACAATATGAGTATTATAATTTTGAATATGATATTTAATAATGTTTTCATTTATTTTAATCTTCATACTGTTTAAAATTATTGTGGGAAAAAAGAATTAGAGTACCAAGAGAAAGTAGAAAATGATGGTGTATGTGAGAAAGTGAAACTGGAACTAACTGAGCCTACTTATCAAGTAGAGTTTAGAAGATAAAAAAGGGTGAGATAGCTTGTAAAAGGTATTCATCATCCTTACAATATATAATATTGACTGATGATGGAGATCTAGAGTGATTTTAAGGTACAATGAAGTTAAAGGAGTCTATAAAGTAGTATTTGAATATGAAAGGGGGGATTTATTAATTATATGAAAACAATATTTTAGAGATTAAAATTTTACCATAAATAAAGAAATAATTTTATAAAAAAAATTTATACCGGGTCAAGGAAGAAGATGATGGTTATAGGAGATACAAGGTATGTCTAGTGGTGAAATATTTTCAATATAAGGAAGGTGTGGGTTTTACTGAAAATTTCTCACTTATAGTGAATCTTAATATCATTTGGGTGGTTATTAGTATTATTTAATTACTTAATTTTCATCTTCAACAGTTTGATGTAATGAAAAATTTTATTTGTAGATATTTTGATTAGGAAATTTATATGTCTCATCCAAATGGATATGTTGAGTTAGAATTGAAATTAATGGTTTTAAAACTTTAGAAGAGCATACATGGGTTAAATTAGGAACCCATTTAGTGGAATAATAATTTTGATGAATTAATTAGAAAAGATAATTATGCTTAGTGTGACATGGATTAATTATACCATTTCAAGCTGTTTGGTGATGTATAATTTATATTGATTTGGTATGTGGATGGAATTCTCATTGAAGCATCCTATATGAAGGGGAATGATAAGATAAAAGGGAAGTAAAATGTGGAGTTTGAGATGAATTATCTTAGAGATATAGTTAATATTTTAGAGATGAAGATCAATAGAGACTATATTTTCCGAACCTTGATGTTATCATAAGATAAATACAATTTAATGGTTTTGAGAACATTTAATATAATGGAATAAAATATTGTTTATATTCCCTTGGAAAACTATTTTAAATTATCAAATTAGTAATATCCAAAGATAGTGTATGTGGTTGAGTACATAGTAATTTTTTTGTTCACATATATGGTTAGAAGCCTGATGTATTACATAGTCTGTTCTTGACATAACATTTCTCATGTGGTGAGAGTTGTGAATATTTATATGTAAAATAATAGAGAGTAACACTGGGAATATATGATGTATATTATAAGTTATCTAAAGGGAAGTAAGGAAATAGCTTTATGTTTTGGGAAAGGAAATTTATCATATGGGTTTTTGGTTACCGACATTGGAGGTGATGTTGAAATCAGTAGTACCGCATGTTATGTCTTTACCGATGGAGGGACTATAATGAGAAATTTATCTCACTTAGGGATGGTGGTTCCACTATCCACCAGATAGGTTGAATACATTTATTTAATAAAATATAAGAATGATATGTTTTATATGAAGAACTTCTTGGAAAAGTTGGATAGAATATGAGAGGAAAATGTTTTACACTATGAAAATCAAAGTGAAATACATATTATAAAAAACCCAGTGTTTCATTCCCAAAAAATAGAATTCAATTGAAGTACCTTTTCATTAATTTTTTGGTATATGATGGGTTATTGGCATTTTATAAGATATGTGGTAAAATAAATCTAATAGATACAATGAAAAATTCGATGGTGACTGAGATGTTTGGGAACTATTGTTCTTCTATTGGTTTTCAATGAATGGTGGATGAGAGGTAGAATATGATAGAACACTATGGGACCATGGAAGGGAAAAATGGTTTTCATGAATCATTATCTTGAAATTTGATTCTTTGAATGAAATGATCCCATTAGAGAGTGAGGAATAGGATGTTCTCTGATTACGTAAGTTGTGTAAAGTTAGAGTCAGGGAAGGATATATGTTTTTTGGATTGTGATACAAGTGAGAGATTGTTGGAATGGTGTATCTCAATCCTTAGATGAATTAATTCTAACTACTGCTTCCCATTCTATACCCCAACAATGGAACTCTTTAAGTATGTACATTGAAATTATTATTAAAAAATCTTAGACATTAGAGAAAATGGTATTACAGCTCCGTGTAGTTTCTTACACCAAACACTGTAGCATAGTTGAAAAATTATTCTGATTGGAACTTTAGTAATGTAGGTTACTACAACTCCATATTTTTTTATAAACTCATTAATTCTAGGGTTTTTTAACATTAGAAAATTAGTCTATAATTTTGGTATGAAATAGTGAAATGATTCTACCTCTCCATGGTCATATAAATTATTCCTAAATGATATAAATATCTATATTTGTGATCTTATTCTTATTTTATTATCCATCCTCCTCTTCTTCTATAAAATCCACTTCTGTGGTTACTCTCAAAATTTACCCAAAAATACAATGTCCGACATAAATGTAATTCAAGAGGAAAATGGGCTATTTAAAGGTAACTCCATATTTCTAAAGGTTATGTAAATTTCATCTAGACCTATATAAAGGTAGGTATAATGGTTTAGATCTATGTAAAATAAATTTCTAGATCAATATAGATGTTGCTCTGGAATTCAGAAGGGTGAATAAAGGTTATTATAAGTTTCATATATGTCATCTTGAGATGTGGTAGGGTCATATAAATATTCTAATAGATATTTAAAGGTCATATGAGATATCTATACCATAAATAAGAGTATTGTTCCAAAATATGTCTTTCTATACTAATTTTCTTACAAAAACAAAAAATGTTTAATATTTATTTTATTAAGATGGTTTGAGGATAAATAATCCAAAACTATCGAATAATAAGAGAAAGATTTACTCTATTGAGCTTAAAAAATACAAAATAAAGAGAGTTCCATTATTTATTTATTGATTTCTAGAATCATAATCAGTTCCATGTGTGAAACATCAAATGAGTAGCGAATGAAAAATTATTAGGAATAAAAATATTTTTATTTTATAATAGTTACTTTGGATGAAAATATGAAAGTCCTCTCAATATTCCATTAATGGATTTTGGAATTAGTGGAGAAAAGTATTATATCCACTCACATATAATAATAGATTAGAATATTAGGGAGTAATAAAAATAATGAGTTGTCACTGTGTTTTGATGTTTCTGTTAGCACCAACAGTACATTTGAGACCTCTCAAAGAAGAAGAAAAAGTAGGATAAGTGACCATTATATGTTATAGTAAATAATAGTTGAGAATATAAACCTTTGTGTAAGCCATAAGTCTTCTTTGTTTTTGGTAATTGATTCAAAAGTATGTAAAAAGATTAAGAAACATATTTTGTTATTATAATAAGTTTTTGAATGGAATCAAGGTAGACTTTATAAGATGATATGGTCTTGATTTATGTCATTGTGATGATTTCTATTAAGGAATCATGAGAATAAAATTGGTTCTATGATGGTCCATAAAGTTTATTACTATGAATGACTTTGTTACATAGTGTTCTTTATGACTTACTGGAATTCAATGACACTACTATTGAGTTGAATGATATCACATTTATTGATGTAGATACATATTATGTATACTTGATGATCGACTTACAAAATAGGATCAAAATTAAAAAAATTCATATATATTGTGGGATGCGGTGGAACCTATGTGACTCATGGTATGTAGGGAAAACATAGTGAAATGATTATAATTCAGTGTTAAGTTGAATTTTGGAAGTCTAGTGAGAATATATAATTTATAATAATGCAACGAGACTCTGTGTTTGTTTGAAAAGAACCATTGTAATCACTTGAGATTATAATTATTAAGGATAATCAATGACTGGGGTTAATAACCAATCCTATCATGGAGTGGGACTTCAAGCCAAAACTTGTGAAATACAATATATATATATATATATTTTAATTATTTACATTTATTTTGTTGTGATAACCAAGTAAAATTCAAATAGATATAAGTATTTTATTATGAAGATAGGTTAATAACTAAAGAAGGTTAATGATTCATATAAAATTTTGAAATTGGTAAAAAATAGACAACACATGATTCCCCACCCTTAGGTGTCTACACTGATATTTATGGGCATTTTAGGATTGAAATATCACTACTTTCATGTATTGATGTAATAAAAACTATAACTTGAACTTCTTGGATTTTTTCCAATACATATTAGAATTTCAATCCTTAGGTTCTATTAATTTTTTAATTCCCTTTTCAAAAAATATAGAAATCTAATTTTTTTTGATGTTTTAGAGAATGAATCTATCCACATACCTTTATAACTAGCCATTCATTTTCCTCAATAATTTTTTATTTAATGGTTAATATGATGATGCATTTACTGTGAGAAATAAGAATACAGGGGCCTATTTATTTAGGGTTTTTGTATCCTTTTGAAATAAATATAAATAAATTAATGGGATCTGTTAAAAATCAGTAATGACCAAAGACTTATATTATTCAAAACATATATGTTAGAAGAGGTGATTGAGTTCTCTAATGATTATTCTTGTGAAATTTAGCACATTGGTCTCCCTATATCACAAAATTTAACAGTTGAAAGTTAATGTAAAGTTATCTATGGATTAAAGGTAAATTTAATTCGACATTACGATGTGATTCAAGAATATTTATACTTTTTGAAAAACATATATGAGTTTTATCAATATATATTATAACATCTTGGACTCAAAAAACACAAATTCAGTAGTTATATATCATTATTGGTAAAAAAATAAAAGAGTTCCCAAAGTATCCAACTTCTTAGTTGTTTTAGAGGTCCAGATACACACATACATTACATTTAGATCCATATGATACAATATGATAATATTCCAAGAGTATTATTAGACCTTCCATCATAGCGGTAAAATTTATAGGTAGTTCTTCTCTAGGGTTTCTAGGGAATGAAAAAAATAATGGTTCACTCAAATGAATTATGTGGATGTCTAAGATAACATACCTTAATCAACTTATAATATATGGTGTATCATCGAAGTAACTTAAAGTACCCTTATCAAAGAAATATAGTGAAGATGGTAGTTTTAATATGATGGGTATTCCATGGAATATAGTACATGGATTTAAATATCATACATTGGTAGGAGAATAAGGTAACGATAGTAAAAATACTTTATCATGGTTCATAAAGAGCACGTGAATGTTCCAAATCATATCCCTAGGGAGTGTCTAGCCAGGAATATAGTGTCTGGTCCATTAATCATGAATGATAGTGATGATTGATAAAATAGTCTACTAAACCATTTTAGGGTGATTAACATAAGGATATTCTTTCCACATATGTATTAAAATTCCCATATTGAGACAACGGTTTATTTTATATTAATCTATATACAATTTTACTTTTCCAAAATATAGGATGGGTTATCCACCATGAATAAGATAGAGTTTTACAATTATTTTGGTAAATATTAAGTAAAAAGTATATGAGGTAGAGATAACAATATAGACTTGTAAATAAATTTAAATTTGCGAGTAATATGGTAAAATAATTTCATTTAAATCTATGTACAATAAAAATATAAATAATTGGTGAATATAACATGAGTCACAATGATTGACAATTTTGATGGAAGCCCCCACTTATGGGTTTTGTAGAAATTCAATAAAAACATCTTGAAATGTAGGGTTTAAAATTGATCTTAAAATACCATGAATAAAATTTATTTGATGATATAACATCTAACATAGGTTTAATATACATCAAATAATTGAAATTTGGTTTATAATTCAAAATATCTCCCAAATAGATAATTTGAGATGAAAAATCCATAACAACTGTCATGGAATCCTCCAACGTACATTAACCCACTATATCAAAATATAGATATATTAATACCTTAATTTGAAACCTTAATAATATAAATTTTCATTTATACTATTCATAAATAGTCATTCTCTAAATTAATTCTACCCATCTTTCATAATAGGTGTTTATAGTTTTGATCCTTTGAACTTATTTCATAATAGTAGTGCATGTATTCAGTATTATTCCATATTTCATCCTTAACTGGTCATTAAATTTACTATTAGAGATGTTTTATAATTATTTATAGTATTTTAAATTCATTTCATTAAGGTTTTAGTCTTTATCCTTGAAGTTGAAATCGATTACAAGAATGTTTTGGTGATTCTTGGGGGTCAAAGGATGTTTTCAGAGTTAATGAATTAAATATTTATCTCACATCTCTAGGGTAAAAAATTATTATTTACACATTTATATTATATCATGAAATTAATTAGGTTCTAATAGTAAATAATTATAAAAATTCATAGTATTGTTTAAGTAGGTGGTTAAACCATTCCAAACTTGAACATACTCTGTTTTAATAAATGATTATTAGGTGGTCTTGTTGAAATAATAATACATTAAAGGAAAAATTATCTTATTTAGTGTTTATTAGTGTTATACATATGAATTTTATGGAATTATAAGAACAATAAATGGATTTTAAAATATTACACAATTTGAATAATATATTATCCTCTTAGTATGATTGTTTTAAATGATTAAATTAATGATGATCATATTATAATCATATCATTGATATGATCTCTAATTTATCATACCAAAGAATTAATGATTTAATAAAAATAATAAATATCCTTTAATCCAAAATGTTATATCCAGCCTTGTAATGTAGTGAAAGATATAGAAACATGTTGTGTCTTCAAGGAAGTAATCCATATAACACATGAATAAAAAAATATAAAAACATTCATTATACTATAAATGAATAATTCATCATATAATATTACTATTTTTTTTGAAATATATTGAAAAAATTAAAATATGTTAGCGAAAATATTTAACTTATGGTGAGAAATTTGGTTTTCTCATAGAAGATTACTTGGAAAAGAATGGATTAAGATAATATCTTATGACCATAAGATTGTGATATTGAAATAGGGTTCGGAAATAGGGAATATTTTTAGGAGGAAACATCATTTTTATAGTTTCATAGAAGGGGTGGTGAGAGGCCCATTGTATAAGTGGTGAGAATGATTTTTTTATAAATATTTCCAATTAATATAAATGGATCATAGGATAAACATGCCATGTGGATGAAAAAAATAATAATTAAATGGATGGTGAGTTAGGGTTCAAAATATCTTAACCAATTGTATATAGACATGCTTTTATTATATTTCAATCTCTTTCCCCTTGAATTATAAGTTTAACCATTTAAACTTTTACTAAAAAAACTAGTTTTAACCTAAGGTAACTAAATATTTAATCCTAAATATAATGTGCTTCAAATTATATAATTTTGAACTAATGATTATAAATTTGAAATCCAATTTTCAGATTCAATTTATATAATAGATAAAAATTAATCTGTAAATCGAAACTGTATAATACATTAAACAAATTTGTGAAAAATATTCCTTGAGATATTAAATATCAAACATAGTTTTATAATATATTATTAATATTTAGAAATGTATAATGTCAATTATAAAATGCGTATTTTTCAAGGAAATTGTTTCATAAATTTATAAGTGATACTTATATAATAATAATAGCATAAAATCTCAAGTATTTGTAAAAAAAATACTCTACTGTTAACCTAATAATATATTTTTTAAAATCCTAAAAATTCACCTTAAGATAATTTCTTTATGAAAAATCCATAAATTGGTTTTTTTTATTATAATAATATTTTAACATTAAAAATGTAAACCTCTAAATATACTAATGAATAAAGGATCTTTATAGTGTCATTTACTTGATTGTTTAGGATATGTTATTTACCTAATAGAGTAGGGTATCAAGTATTCCATTCTCCCTCATTTAAATAATTTCTTCCTCAAAATTTGGATATATATAAGCTATTAAAATAATGTGGATATTTATTCCTCATATATTCTTTATGATCCATTTTCCATATTCTAGTTTATTAATTCTCCAAAATAATTTTTCTATTAAGTTTTTTGATTCCACGACACATTATTTAGATGTCAGGAATGTGGAAAAAATCATTATTATAATAAATATAAGGTTGAACACTTTTCCCTCTAATTTTAGAAAATTCATTGGATCCAGAATGTATGTCCATAGTAATGAAACATGGAATACATCATGTAATTTTTAATAATTGGGCTACATATCCAATCGATAGGCTACAAATCCCATTAATTCTAGTTTTTCAAAAAATCCCAATGTAACTAGGGATTAACAACCCCATTTTACCAAATCATATATCTCTCTTACATGGGGAAACCTAAAAAAATATATAATAACCCACTTGAAATTCCAATTATTTCATTTGATTATTAATAGAGCAGTTCGTTCTACTGTGGGATGCTTTAATATGATCATGAGTAGTTCATAATTTAATATACATTTCCTCCACAAGCTTTGGGAAAACAAGATTTTTTTTCTCTAACTTATTCCCAATAGGTTTTGAGTACGATACATCTTCCCATAAAATTATTCATATGGTTTCATACGGATTATCTAATGGAATATATTATTGTATGTAAATTCCATCAATGGTAAGCACTAATCCCACATACCTTGGATGTTAAGAGAACATGATCGTAGTATATCTTCCAAAGAATGGATATTCATTTAATACTACCCATAGTTTTGGGATGATAGGAAGTTATTAAATAGACCTCAATGTTTTTATCCTTTTGGATACCCTTCTTGAAATTTGATGTAAATCGAGGGTCACTGTCAGATAAAATTGATAGGTGTTCCCCATGAATCCTTTAAATTTCATTGATACTAAGCTAGGCAAGGGACTCAAAGGGTATATCTTCTCTTATCAATATGAAATGAGTATACTTTTTACAGTGATTAACAATTACCCATATAGTATCACTATTACTTGGAGTATTTGGTAGACTAGTGATAATGTCCATTGTAACAATTTCCCCATTTTATATAGCTATAGGTACATGTTTCAAGAATTACTTAGGATTTTTTCTTTCAGGCCTTACCTATTGGTATAATAATTATTTATACACATAGTCAATAATTTTATTCTTCATACAATACAATAAAAAGTTTTCTCCTTAACACCTATACATTTATGTGTTAACAATGTGTATAGAGAAATTTGAGCTATGTTCTTTATCTATAAGTTCTTTCTTCAACTCTGGTACAAATTAAACACATAAACTCTTTACAAACATCAATAATCCTTCTCTATATATGAAGAATGTCAATTTCTCATCATTCACTACTTTAATCATCCTTTATAAGTCATCATCATCCAACTTAGACTTCTATATCATTTATAGTAAGTATAGTTTAGCCATTCCATGTAAAGTTATAGATGTATCCCATTTCCCAAGAATCACCATATCCATATCTTCTAGATCTCAATATATATGGTCCTTTTTAATCCTTATCATGGTATTGAATCCATAGTTCCACATATTTGATCTAGAAACAACCTTATTTGCACTCCCACAATGGTAGAGTATTGAGAAATCTTATCCCTTGAGTAGATCAAACCATCTTATTTTATTTGTGTAGAGTTCCTTCAAAGAGAAAATATAAGTAAAATAGTTTTGGTCCATATATTTATATCGTAGCTTCAACATATATGATGTTTCTACATATTTTCAAAAAACATACTATAGCTTATAGCCCAATATCATGAGTTAGACATTTAAATTCATGTATTTTCAATTTTCTTAGTATATAAGAAATCACCATTTCATTCTGTATAAGAACAAAACCATGTACTTTCTTTGATTCAATACTCTATATTATAAATCCTTTATTACCTATTTGTAAAATTAATAATTTTTCATTAATAATTATTCTAATTTGGTAGTCAAAAATATTCCTCACATTCCATTGATCATGTGAATTTAACACCTTTAAGTGTTATCTTAGTTAAAGGGTTGGGAAACTAGGGAAAAATAAGAAATAATTTCCAATAGTAACCTGCTACACCATGGAAACATTAGATCTTAATTATGTTAGTTAGTGTTGGACTTTATTTTACCACCCTTTTCTTTGAAGGTCAAAAATATATTGTAACCATGGTGATAATATGTAAAATAAAATAAAATTCATTGATCCAAAATTCTCACTTACTTTATTTCACATATAATTCATTTTTTATGAGGGTCTCTATAATTTTTTTGTATATAAATCTCATGATATTAATTTATCTTAGAGTTTATCAAGATATCACCATTAAATAACACTATAAAGTAATCATGATATACCATTAACACACTAATAATCATATATATAATGATATAAGGTTCATTATTCAATCAAAAATGCATTACCATAAACTCATAAGGTCCATACTTTTTTTGAAATATTTATTTTATTATATTATCCATTTACACCTTTAGCTAATGATAACAAGAGTGAAGATGAATCTTTGAAAGGTATTGGGATCCTTGAAGTTAATAAAATAATTGATAAATTCATGGTAAATGATACATATTATTTATATTAATGAAATTTATCTCCCTATAATTGATGCATAATCTCACATACTAATCCTTTTTTTCATGAATAAAATATAGGATCCCCATAGTGAAACACTAGGGGTATATAAATACATTAAAATAAAACTCATGTAGTTGTTTTTTAACACCACCAACTACACTAGTCCCATTATATATGGAATTTTAGATATATTTCATGTAGGAATAATGTGTTCAATGGGGAACTCAACTTCATGCTCCGGTAGATGACTAGGAAATTCTTATAGAAAGAAAATGATTAATTTTCATACCAAAAGTACATACACTATTCTTAGGATATCTTCCTTATCAATAAATCACTATTGATCTTCCTATCCTGCCAAAAAATCATTAATTATAGTTACTAGGGTATGATCATGGAATTTCATAAAAATGTGGTTTTCCATATAAAGATAATTGATTCCACATCACCTTTATGAATCGTAATCTCAAATATTTGAAATAATTTTTTTCATTAAACATTGAAATCTAATCAATATTGAGGATCCTATCAAAGGAAATAATAGGCATAATAACCAAGTTTTCAAATAAGGTACACCAGTGCATCATAATTGTAACATCATTACATATATATTTTTAATAAGATTTCAATTTTGTGTCTTAATTTATAACTCCCTAACGAGGGTTCTAGTGAAATTTCTAATGTTTTTGGAAAACATGGAATATTAAAAAAGAGTGAAAAGATATAAATCAATTAAAACATTATATAACATTCAGACTATGATCAAAATACACACCACCACATCATTTTTACCTTCATATTAATTTATTGTAATTGAATATGATTAGCCTTTCTCCGTTGTTCATTTATAAGGTAAATTCCCTTAACATTTGTAGAACTGGTTCATATAATGTCCCTTATTCTAATAGTTAAATCATTGAACATAAAAAACATCTAACTATTAATTTTACTTTTGAGATTTATAAACATTTTTCTATCCACTTATAAAAAAAATCTTGTTTCTTTCCCACAAACCCAAAACAATTTCTTCCAACTGTTACTAGAGGTGGAAAATATCAACCTTTCTTTATTATGATTTTTTTGCATTGTTATTTCCATGATGCTCACCCGAGCTATTATTCTCTTAATTTCCATTGAATAAATAAGTATTGGGGAAATATATTTTTTAATCTCAATGTATCATGAGACTATATACTATCATTATGAAAAGTCCTGACAGACCAACACCCTTTAAAGGTTTTTCTTTAATAAATCAAATAAATGACTGATATTGTTTTTTAGTAGGCATATATAGTCTGAAACATGCCTATATAACCATGTAAAGTTATCCTTGTACTCAAAAACATATTCCTCTTAATTATTTTAGTGATTGAGGGTCTGCCTTTCTATTTATACACATCACTTATGAGGAATGTATTTTTCATAGAATACTAACTGGAAAGTTCTATGTTCCATGTTATTTATGTCATATTCTTATTTACTATTTTGGATTAGTGATCACCATTGGTCTGTATATAAATTCATAATATATAATAACATGATGAAATATTACTTTTAAATACAACCCAAAGTGAAAATGATCATCTCTAGGGTCTTAATCCATTGATCATCAACCAATGAATTAGTAGTTCCACTAAATGATTGATTTTTTGTCAATAAAGTGATATAAAATAGTTATAATAAGTTGTGGATCAGTAGGTTTCTTTTTAAGGGTGAGAATAATTTTCATAAATTAGTTCAACTACTATAATATAGTTATGATTTTATTATCCTAAACTACACATTCATTGACTTTCTTAGGGGGAACATCCAAACATTTACTTGGATTGTTGATATGGTTATCATTCCCCTTGTTAGTCTCCATCTTTCTACATTGGAATACACAAATTCATCTCATGATATTGAATTTTAAAATAAAATTACTATTTTGTTTTTTAGATATATCCCAAGAAATCATGACGATTTTTATAGTAATAGTGATATTTGACTTAATTCCTCTAAATCTAGTCCCTAGGGTTCCTGCTAAACTTCCTTTGACACTAATTATAACATTTCAGACTCCAAAAACCCAGACCCAGTAGTTATATTACATTATTGGTATAAAATAAAAGAGTTACCAAAGGTTACAACAACTTAGTAGTCTTGGAAGACTAGAAATATAAAAATATTTCATTTGAAACCATAAGATAAAACTTGATCATATTGTTAGATCATTTTTATCCCTTCCATTATACCCCTAAAATTTACACATAGTTCTCTTTTAGGTTTGCAAGGGAAATTAAAACAAATAATGGTGATATCAGATTCTTAGTAAAGAGTAGTATACAAAGGAATATATCATAATATAATCATGTGATACGTTATATGATTGAAATAAATAAAAATCATGAAGTCATAATTAACTGAAAATAAAGTCATGATATATCCATGAAAATAGAAGAAAAAAAGGATATCAATAATCATTAATATAACATTGAAGAAATTTATAATGTCATATGTTAAAACATGTTTTAAAGGAAAATTTCAAAGGTTCTATACTGATATGGGGTGAGGTATACACAAAAAACCCAAGAATTTTTTTTATCAAGAGACCTGTTCATGCATCGAGGAAAAATTTAATTTTAAGCCCCAACCATCAACTAATTAAGTCTAACACATTCACCATAAGAGTAAATAAAATCATATATTTCCTTAAGGAATTTCTAGATGAATAAAAACATGTACACTTGTTTATTGAGAAATTTATAAAACAAATACTTCTTAATTCATTGGAACAATGTTTATGTCTATGATAATATCCCTTATTCAATATGGAAGCTGAAAGGTGTTGTCAAAGTTACATGAAGTAAACTTATCAAATAAAAATAATTATGAGGGTACTTCCATATGTTTAGGGTTATCCATAAAATGTAGTAATTAATTTTAAGTATCTTCAATTGGTAGGTGAGCAAATAAAATGGTAGGAAGAATCCTTCATCATGTTATATAAATATCATGTGAATATTCCAAAGCATATCACTTATGAGTGTCTAGTCATATGTATAGTCATAGTCTCATTTATCATGCATCATAGGGATTATTGTGATAATGTTCAACTAACCCTTTTTTAGGGTATTACTTGAAATTCAATCTATTTCAAAACCACATCAACATGATAGTATCTATACAAGGTTGTAGTTTCCAGGAAGCTACACTCACTTTTACTTTACAAAAGAGTATAATGGTTTTTCTATCATGAAAAATATTGAGTTTTATAGTGGTTATTGTAACTAATGAATAAAAGGAATATGAGGGATGGATAATAATATATATTTGTAAATCGCTTTAAATTTATGAGTAATATGGTAAAATTATTCTTTTTAAATATATCTAACACATGAAATGAAATAATCGGTTAACATAAAATGAGTCCAAAGAATTAAAGATGGTACCGTAAATCCCATTTATAGATCATGTAGAAATTCAATAAAAAAGTATTCAAAGATTGTTTTTCAAATTCATCTTAAATTACAATGAATAAAAGTCATTTAATGATATAAAATCTCACATAGTTAGTATAAACACCACTTTAATAAAATTTAGTGTATAATAGAAAACATGTATCAATGAGAGAAATCTAAGCCAAAAAACCTTACCTATTGTCTTAACATCCATTAATATTCATAAAACTATTGTATAAAAAATAGATATCATAATCAGTTAATTTATAACATTAATAATATCCATTTTTATTTATACTCTTTATAAACAGTCATTATCAAAATTAATTCTACCTATTATCTACATTAGGTGTTTATAGTTTTGATAATTTTCCCTAGATTCATAATAGAGGTGTCTCTATTCATTATTCTTCCAAATTTACTCATTACTAGATGATTAAATTTGATTTTAGGGTTTATTTATAATTATTTACAGTGTTTCCAATTCCTTTAATCAGTGTTTTAGTCTTTATAATTGAAGTTGAAATCAATAACAAGAAGGTTATGAGGGTTTTTAATGACTGAATGATATTTTTTTAAATAATGAATTGAATATTGAAAAATATATATAGAATAAAAAAATTAATTATTTAAAGATTTATATTATTTTAAATTAGTAAATATTTTTCTATAGTCATTCGTGATATAAATTTTTATTTTTATTCAAGTGTGTGGTCAAACTGACCCAAAGATGAAAATACCCCAATTTAATGAATTATTATGAGGTGGTCTTATTACAATTTCCTTATACCAAAATAATAATAATATTATTTAGTTTTTATCTGTGTAATGTATTATAATTTTAAGGAGGTATAAGAATAAGTAATGGATAACAATATATTACATAATTTAATTAAAAGAGTACCTTTATAGTACCCTTATTTTAAATGATTAAATGAACAATGGTTGTTTGTTAATCATACCAATAATATGTTCTAAAATTTTTCATAAAAAAAACTTAATTATATCATAAAATTAATATTTATCCTTTATTACCATCCATATATTTATCCATGTATAAATATGAAGGAAAACAAAACATGTTGAGTTGTGGAGGTGGTAGTCTGTATGCAACCCTACTTTTTTTATTACACAATTAAACATAATTTATTACATAAACTTCACTAGATAAAACATAGAATATTGAGAGGTATAGTGTATTTGGGGATTAGGATCATTACATAACAACTTAAAACATGAAATACAACTTCTTTATTGAAAAATTCCATTACATGACCATTACATTCCCTCGTACTTAGCATTGCATGGGATAACATGAGGACATGCATAAGAAAAGGGTGAGCGATAAAGCCCATTAAGGGAGTAATCATGGAATAAAATGAAGAATACACTACATTTTAGGCAATAGTCATATCAATAGAGCACAATATAAGTATAAACATAAAGGCATGATAAATCATGATAATCATAACATGGAAATGTGGCAACAACACTTAACAAGGAATTAGCATGAGCCAAGGCTCATTGCACATGGAGCATGAGTAAATCCTCATTTCACATGGAACATGAGTATAAACTCATTTCACATGAATTAGCATGAGTAAACACCCATTTCACATGACGTATCGTTATACTATACTTTACCCAATGCATTGGAGCGCTATAAGGGATTACCCTTCTTAAACATTTCATTTCTTGCATAAGTGTGCCACATGGATCATAAAACATTGAATCATTCAACATAATCTTTTATTCCACGATAAAAGAATGTGGAATAAATACATGAAAATATTTAAAAAATAAGTAAATGTGCATAAAGGTGAATACCCTTGATAGAGAAATGGGCATGGTATTCACTACACAATGACTTTGGCTTGGAAAAGTGGGGTGCAATTTCGGCAGCATAACGACGTGACATAAGAACTCATAAAAAGGGTTGATGAGAGAGAAAGTGGTATATAATAATATTTACATGACATGTAAAGTAAGGGGTCATATAGATACATGTGCCAACAAATTTAATGGAATTTAGATTCATGATACAAAATAATTTCTAAAATGTAAATGAGGAGAGAGAAATTCCTTTCAGAAATTCGGCATAGTAACGGGTGTACATGGGTGACATTTAATGAGAGAGAAATAAAAATCCCATCATTCAAAAATAAATAGGGCAGCATGGGCGAGGTATAAAACCATACCTTAACATTTATAATTTAAATTAAAAGGGCATAAAAATTTAAAGAATATTGGACAAAAATGAGAAAGGAAGAAAAACGCTTACTTGGAAGTGTGCTTCCAAAGGCTTGAGAGAGGCTTGAGAGAGGATTCTTGGGAGATTAGGGAACATTTAGAGGATTATAGAGAGAATAAGGCATAGGTTGGACGAACTTTAAAGGATTTTAGTTAAAAGGAAGTGGGACCTTGGGTGGGTTTATATATGAAAGGTGAGGGAATTATTCATTATTTAGTTTTGGGACACCTCACATTAAACTAATCCAAAACACAAACCACCCCATGGTTCTTTCCCATGTTTTTTGGAAAAGGGAAGTGAAAAAAAAATTATAAGGCCAAATTCTGATCTTATTAAAATAATTGGGTTGCTTATGTGGAGGTGAGTCACACTCCCAAGGAGAACAATTTAAAAAGGAAAAATGATTAATAAGTATTGACGGGTTTACTAAAGCTTTGTAAAATAAATAAAAATAACAAAAAATCATATTATTTTAATGGTAAAAAATATATTTTATAAACTATTGTTTATAGTATTTTATTACATCACCACTGGGACAATATGATGTCATAAAACACCTTATATATTTAAACAGTATTAAATTTTTAACCTAAAATTTGACTATCTCAAAAAATTAGGAGAAATTCACCATTAGATAATTTCGACGTCCTGATTCTAGAAATAATATTCATTTCATATAATTAATTTTATAAATATTTTAATTTTAACTTTTATAATAAAAACTGGCATTTATCGAAAATTCATGGGTTTTTACAGAAATGGATTTCAAACAATCATAAAAATTACAATTGCATTCATAAAATTATACGATCATTTATATTTTATAAAAATTAATTCAAAAATCCATTAATTCATCATAATATATTTCATTGTTGAACATTAACTAAAAATACTATTTGTACTTTAAAAACTATTTACAAGGTAACAATAATAAAATGAAAGTATATTCATTATTATATACAAAAATAATGTACATAATCATAGTACTTGGTTCTTGTTACATAACCCCTTATAACACCCACATAAGACTGAAGAGTAAGGTGTATGATGGTGATAGACTCTTGGGGTGGCCAGATAACATTTCTTACGTGGTAATCTCTATCAAATTCCACTTCTCTCGTAGGTGGTCCCAATCGAGCTTAACATATTCAAGCTCGGCTTGAGCTTGGTCTAGAGAGAAGACCAAAGACTCAACCTCCTTTATATTCTCTGAAAAATGGGCTTCGTATGTGGCACGTCTACTGGATGAGGCCATCACTTCCTTTTTCTGATTAAATTAGATTTGATAAAGCCCTATATTTTTACTAATCATGTGATCACTGTTCAACAACTATATTAGCAATGGTCACAATTCTTAACACTATTTTGAAATCCAAAAACATAAAACCAAATAATTTGACATAAACATTTTACATGAAGAGACATTTAATTAGATCAAGAGAGATTTCCATTAATGAAAGTTTGGGTCATTACAATATTCCCCACTTAAGAAATTTCACCCTCGAAATTTCCTTTTTTCCATACTAAAATAGATGTGGTTAACTCTGATTCATCATTTCCTCTGATTCCCACATCACTTCTTCAAACTTGTGGTATCGCCACAACACCTTGAAGAGGGGCATTGTCTTATTTTGTAGAACTTTTTCAATATGATCTAAGATATTCACTAGATAATCCTCATAATTAAGATAGTACTCTAACTGTACCACCTCTGAAGAGAGTACATGTGAAGGGTCCGGTATGTACTTCCTTAAAAGGGATACATGAAAGAAATCATGCACCTTGGCCATGGTTGTTGGAAGTTCTAGTCGATAGGTATCATCCCAGACATGATCAAGAACCTCTAAGGGGCCGATGTACCTTGGGTTTAACTTCCCCTTCTTTCCAAACCTCCGGAACTTCTTTCACAGAGATATGTGTAGAAATTTCATGTCTCAAACTTTAAACTCAGGTCATCGTCAATGGTTATTTGAATAACTCTTCTATCGACTCTGGGCTGCCTTGATATGCTGCTGAATGGTTCTCACCTTCTCCACCATTTCTTCGACCATTTCTGGTCCACGTAGCTTAAGCTCACCAACCTCATCCGAACACACTGGTGTTATGCACCTTTTCCCATAAAGGAATTCATATAGTTCCATTTAAATTCTCTAGTGGAAACTATTATTATAAGAGAACTCTACCAGAGGAAGATGTTGATCCCATCCTCCTTTAATGTCCATTGATCACACTCTCAACATTTCCTCAAGTGTTTGGATAGTCCGCTCGGATTGGCCATCAATTTGAGGATGATAGGCCATACAAAATTTCAGTTCAGTATTCATAACATGTTGAAGACTCTTCAAAACATAGAGGTGAATCTTGGATCTCGATCAAACATAATAGATAGTGGTACTCCATGAAGCCTTACCACTTCCCTGATATATATCTGTGCCAGTTGATCTAATGAGAAATCCACCGAAATAGCAATGAAGTGGGTAGCCTTTGTAAGACGATCCACAATATCTCAGACTGCATTGTTTCCTTTGGATGTCTTCAGAAGTCCAGTGACAATTTCCATGGTGATTTTCTCCCATTTACATTTTTGTATGGGAAATGGTTGCATCATCCTCTTATACATCTGCCTCTCTGTCTTCACTTGCTGACACACCAGCCACTTTGTTGTATATTAAGCAATCTCCTTCTTTTTATTATCCAACCAATAATGTTCTCGAGATATCAAAACATCTTTTTGTTTCCTGGGTGAATAGAGAAATTTGAACTATGTGCATCATCCAAAAGTTATTTCTTCAGCTCTAGACTTTATTGAACACATCGTCTTTTCCCAAATCTCACAATTCATTCTTTATTAACATTAAACTCCGAGGATTTCCATTTTTTGAAAGCCTCCTCTTTTTCCTGAATTCCCACATCATCCTTTTGAGCATCCATTAAACTTTACAAAAGTGACGGTTGAGCAGTCATTTGTGAAAGGATTATGATATTACCTTCTTTACGATTCCCATGTCCATCCTCATCAAATCTAAGAAGATTGTATCCTTTTCAATTCTCATCAATGATAGAATCGCTGCTTCCTTTCTACTTAGGGAATCCGCCACCTTGTTCTCTTTCCCAAGGTGGTAATGGATTGAGCTGTCATAGTATTTGATTAATTCTAACCATCTTTGTTGGAGCATGTTCAACTCTTTCTGTCTAAATATATACTTGAGGCTTTTTCGGTCCGTATATATTTCAAACTTCTCCCCAAAGAGATAATTCTGCCAAATTTTCAAAGTGAAGATCACTGCATCGAACTCATGGTCATGTGTTGGATAGTTCTGTTCATGAACATTAAATTGCCTTGAAGCATAGGCAATGAATTTTTCATTTTTCATCAACACACATCCCATGCCCTTTTTCAAATCATCACTGAATACCACAAAAAGTTATCCACTTGTGGGTAAATTGAGCACATGCATAGTGATAAATCTCCTTTTCAACTCCTTGAATCTTTCTTCTCATTCATCACTCTAAGAAAACTTTACTCCCTTCTGAGTTAGCTTGGTAAGAGGGTTGGAAAATCATGATAAAGTTATCACAAATCGTCGATAATATCTAGCTAACCCCAAGAAGCTATAGATATCTGTTACCAATGTTGGCCTCGTCCATACCTCAATTGCATCTGTTTTGGAGGGATCCATAGATATCCCATTGATTATGATGATATGTACTAAGAATGATACCTCTATCAACCAGAACTCACACTTGCTGTACTTTTCATAGAGCTTCTCCTTCTACAAGGTTTCTAGTATAGTTCTTAGAAGCTCCTCATTGTCCTCCTTGGTTTTAGAGTATATCAGAATATCATCTATAAAGACTAACAAAAATTTGTTGAGGTAATCTATAAAGACTCTATTCATCAAGTCCATGAATATTTCTGGAGCATTAGTGAGTCCGAAAGGCATTAATATGAATTCATAGTGCCCGTATCTTATATGAAAAGTAGCCTTGGGTATAACTTCCTTCTTCACCATTACTTGATAATATACTGACCACAAATTCACCTTGGAGAGGTATTTTGTTCCACGCAGTTGATTGAACAAGCCATCAATTTGTGGGAGAGGATACTTGTTATTTATCATGATTTTGTTGAGCTCACGATAATAGATGCAAAGGTGCATTGGCCTATCATTCTTTTTGATGAAGAGGACTAGTGAACCCCATTATGACGCACTTGGTAATATAAACCCTTTATCTAGATTCTCCTATTGTTTTTTCTTCTGCTCCTCAAGCTCCACAACAACCATTCTATACGGATTCTTGGACATTGGAAATGGCCCAGGTATAAGATCAATTTAGAATTCATCATCTCTTCTAGGAGGAAGACCAGAAAATTCCTTAGGAAACACTTCAGCGAGTTCCCTCAAAATAGGCATGTCTTCTAGGATGATTTCCTCCTTAGACTCAATCACCTGAGCCAGATATGCGTTCTCATAGGGTAGTAATATTTTCATGTTTGAGATGATGGGGCTAGAGAAGTTTCCTCTTCCTCCTTGATCTTATAAATAATCAGGGGTTGATTATCCACATGGAGAGTGATTTACCTCTCATAGAAATTTATGTTGTCTCTATATAAGGAAATCCAATCCATGCATAGAATTGCTTCAAATTCCACAAGAGGGAGTATGATGAGGATCAGCGGGAAGTTCAATACATAGATTATGATAGGGGAGGAGTTATATTCATGGGATGCAATGATTTCACCATTTTCTGTACTCATCAACATCTCCACTTCCATGATTTGTGGTGGTGTTGGGATTATTATACTAAACTTTAGAGATATAAAAGAATGTGTAGAACCTGAATCAAAAACTACTTTCTCTATTCTTGAATGAATAACTAGCGTACCTGTCACCACTTCATTTTCGGGGTTTAACATCGATAGTAGTGATGGAAAAATCTCTCCCTTGCTTCCTTGGAGGTTGTTGGTTACCTCCTAAAACCCTTGGCTTAGGGAACTGATTTGCATGATGCCCTGGTTTTTTGCATTTTTAGCAATGAACCACGCGTTGAGGTTCAAACAGATCATTCCTATCATTTGTCACAGTCGCAAGTATTTCTTTCTGACAGTTAATAGCCATGAACCATTCTCTTCCACACCTAAAGCATTTCCTTATCCCCTTCAAGAAATTTCTGGGGTGCTTCTTTCCGCACCTTTGGCAAGTGGGGTTCTAGATCTTCTTAGCACCATTGGATTTATCCATCAGACCGCCAACATTGAATTCCACCTTGCGCTTCTTATCCCCATGATGCCCCTGAGATTATCCGATCTCCATTTTGAACTAGAGGGCACATCAGACAATTTCCTCATAGCTGTCGAAGTCACAGATCACTAACTATTTCTGTAGGCTAGGTTTCAAACCACCAAAGGAGCGGTCAACCTTGCATTCAAGAGTAATGACAAAGACAGAATCATATCGTGCAATCCTTGTGAATTTTTCCTCATATGCTCCAACAAATTCATCGCCTTTCTTCTTGATGTCAAGGAAGTCCCTTTCCATCTTATGCTGGAGGGTGCATGGAAAATATTTGTCGAAAAGCATCTTTCAGAAATCCTTCCATTCCAACGACTCAATCTCCTCCTTGGGCTTTTTATTTTTGATCAATGTACACCATTGATAAGCTTTACCCTCCATACAATAAGCAGCCAGGAGAACCTTCTCTTGTTAAGAACATTGAAGGATGGAGAAGATCCTTTCAATGGATTTGATCCATTATTCAGCGATTGAGGGATCAGATGATCCATTAAAAGTAGGAGACCATTGTCTCCTAAAACTCTCGATAGAGATTTGTTCTATCTTAGGGGGGGGGTTGAACGTTCCTCTTGACCCATGTTTCTATTAAAATATTGAGTTAGATGAGAGAGAATCATGACAAAGTTTTTGATTCCCCCTCCCATTGGATTGGTCATCTCATTAGTACATTCATCACATTTATCTTCACATTGGTTGTTATCCCAAGCCCTCCTATTACCGACCATTAGCTGGAATAAAAAGAAAAGTAAGGGGTAACACATAAAGGGTAATACAAGGAAAAAACTAATGACATATAAATAACACTCATTTCTTTAACATATTAATCTATTGGCTTCATTCTATGATATCCATGATCTACTTTCTAACATATATTCTTAGGGAATTTTTTGTCCCCTAATAATGGTTCATACTAAGCTTGTGAATTTACCAAAGCATATCCATCGGGAGTGTCGTAACCAAGAGTGAAACAAGGCCCATTTTCATGCACCTGTTCCCGTTCGAGTCTAGCGCAAAGTGGTGTTTTTGGGTTTTAACCCTAGGATACATTATGCCAGTGTAACACCCCAAGATTTCATAGTGTGTTATTTCTTCAAAATAATTCAATAACTTGCACTACACGCAACACTGAGTTAAAGCGCACCATGACTTACCAAACTAGCCATTATGAATAGTAATACCTACTTTTTGAAATTTTATAAATTTTGTCTCTCAAAATGGACTTCATTTTTGGATTCATAATATCAAAATTAGCCTAGGGTGAAATTTTGGTACTTTTCGGATAACTTTAATATATTGATGAATAGTGAAAATTACTAAATTTTAATTAAAAACAAATTTTTTAATCAAAATAATTTATAGTGATAAATTATGAATTTGAGTGATTTTAAAGTATAATTAGAATATAATTTTACAATTTTATCCAATGGTGTTCATTAGAATTAATTTCACTTTGAAATTGGACCTAAACAATTGTCAATCTTTTGATATATATTATTTCTTAAAAACACGCTATTTGTTATGACAGCGGGAATTAATTATAAAATTAATTAATGCAACTTATATGTTTGGAATTTTGTAAAATAGAAATCATTTTTGAATTCGGAATATCAATTATAGATTAGGGTGAAATTTTTTCATTATTCTGAAAAACATCAATTTTTGATGAATAGTGGAACTACTAAGTGGTAGTTAAAACACTAAATTTTTCACAAAACTTAATTTTACCGCTTCTATGATTGGAATTTCGAAACTCCGAGAGGCACGGTTAATATCAAGAAGTAAAATTTGGTTCAATGAGATGAAAATATTTTTTGGTGAATAGTAACCTTTTACTTTTATTTACCACGGTTAAAAGTAAATAGGGTAATTAAGGGTAAAAATGATATTAATATTACCATAACACATGTCCTAATTCTATTGGAAAAGTGTATCTCGACCCAAAAATAACCTTAGGAATAAAATATTATCATTTAGATCCACTTGGATGATATTAGGACATTTATTATTATTTAATTCAAAGAAGAGTTAAAAGAGTTAAAATCAAAGTTAATTTACTAAAACATTTTTAATACAGGGTTATACATAAGATAAATTCGATTATAAATATTCATTAGAAATATAATACGATTTCCTAGATAAAGATATTTTATTTATAATTTTTAGACTTTATATAATTTAATTTATTTATAACACAATGATGATGCAGTAATTACCATAATTGAGAAAAATTAAAATAATTGATATTATAAATTCCCAAATAAATATAATTTGAGACTTTTAATGAATTACAATAATTTTATAGGCTAATATGACATGTTAGGATTGATTTAATTAAATTTTGTTGAAGTAATCATTCTGTTATGAGTTTCACAAAAATCAATTATTGAATAGTGTCAAAATTGACATAAAATAGTTTTTAAAACAAATATTATATTATTAATTGATATTAAATTCCTAAAAATCTAAGGTTCGGCAAAGAGACCTATATCATGATAGGTTCGTCATTAAAGGACCACTTGGGGGTCTCTTGGATGTATATAGTAAGTTTATTAACTGTATAATATAAAAATATAAAGTGACATGGTAAATGTCAAACTAATTAACTAGGAGTGAAAACAAAAAGATAAGGTTAATATAATGACCCAAACCTGTCTAAATTCTATTGGATGAATGGTTTTCGACCTATCCCCACCTTAAACTTTTAATAATCAACTTTTGATCCATTAGAAACCGAATATGAATTTATTATAAATTAATATTTCTAGCTCTTCCAAAGGTGCCCCTCACTCCTCTTATAAAAGGGAACTCCTCCTTCTCATTTCTTCATACCTTAAAAGCCTTTTGGTTCGGCCAAACTCTGCCCAAATACTCTCCCAACATCCCTCAATACAACCTAGAAGCCTTATTTTGATCAGAAAGCCAACCTAATGAGCCCTTTTGATCAAATCAAAAGGAAGAGCCCGAAGAAGAGGTAATAATTTCACCACCCTTTTCCAAGTTCCTTTCTTCTTCCACTTCTTCTTTCTTTGTTATTACCATTCTAAAATAATAAATCCAGTATATTATATATACTGTGATGTTATTATAAATATGGTACAACCATATTAATTATTCTATCCACCCTTTTGAATAACATGTCACCATACGTGCGTACGTACGACTTACTGTCTCCATGTCGTGGTGTAATTGTTATTCAATATATTATTATTTGGATGGGTATAATAATTATGTTTAACTCATGTAAATAATAAATATAACATGATAATGATTCTGTATATATGATATAATATCCAATTATATATTATTTTAATATCTAAAGAACGATATTGTCGCTCGTGCGTACGTACGGACTACCGTCTCCACGAACGCGATGAGATTCATTCTCCATCGTATCCATTCAAGTATAATTATCATTTGATGATTTAAAAATAATATTTAAGGACTTGATATAATTCTGGATATGAATAAGATACAACCTATCCATGACAAACATGGATTACATAACAAAACATATAAAAGAAAACGAGTAAGTTAAAACCCGAAACAACGATAATACTAAGATATTATTAACAAATCAATGTTAAAAGATCATATATGATATCATATTAATGTATATGATTCTTGTATAATTTAATAAAAATTATTTCACCATTATACAGGAGGTTAACCTACCCCAACCAAGGAAAAGTACAAGGTAAGCGTTTATTTCACAATCTCTTCATTATCTGAGGTTGTTTATACGTAATAATCTACTGGGATCTCTTTATCATCCACATCCATGTTTCTTAAAAATGTATTTCAAAACATTTTTACAATTTACAAGAATATGGGTTAAATTCATTTATAACCTTGTTCAACTTTTTATAAGATTTTTATAAAGGAATATTTCTGTCGTTTTCCAAACAAGGTTCTTTTTAACCTTTTCGACAGAATTAAGGTAAGAATGTTTTTTTAACTTATACGGTGGGTGTGGTTATTTTCCACCATTATAAAATCATCGAAGCTTCCATTATAAGATTATAAGAATATTTTAAAAGAAAATGTTTTACTCTTAAATGATTTCAAAATGAATATTTTAAGAATTTTTGAAAGATACTCTTTATCAAGATCATAATTTTATATGTTTTAAAGATTTATTTATTTTAAATATTTTTAATTAATGTACATGTTTTCAAAATGATTTTAAGGATTTATTTATATGTAAATGATGGTTTTTAAATGATATTTATTTTAAAAAGTTTCAATGTGGTATGGGACACTTTGATTCAAAAATCTCTTTTAAATTACTTCCTTTATAAATGTGTGACTTTTCAATGATTTCGAGAAAAGAGATATTTCTATCAAATAGTTTTGATTTCATCTATGTCAACATCCTTTGATGAATTTTATGCTTATTTGAAGTTGATTTATTATGATACAAAACTTCTATATTGTATTGAAGGTTTTGTGATATGTTTGACTGTGGATGTGCTATTTTTATACCGTTCATAGTTTATGGTGAAAGTATTGACATTTCGTATGCTAGTTTTAATACGAATGTTTATGTTATGTTTAAACCTTTTCATATGGTAATTCATTGGACTTAATATGTGACGGGTGGAGCCCGCTATAGCTCCTCGATGCATCGGTAGGTCCCATGAGACAAACTAGTGTCTTGGCACATGGCCATGGATAAATCTTATTTGTATTCCTGGCACGAGGCCTTGGATATGTGGTTATGATAGTCTAGAATTATGCATTACATCATTATGAAAGTGGTTATTGATATTGCATGTGATTATTCGATTAGTAGAATATCCATGTGAATAAGTAAATGACATTATTTCATTTTTCTCTCGCCATACTATGTTTAAGTTCAAGTTTAAAAGGCTTTTGTTTTAGTTATACACTGCCTTAAATGTTTATGCTTATTTTTGAAAGTTTCTGCTATGTTGTTATCCTTACTGGGCATTTGAGCTCACCCCTTTTCTATGTTTTATTTTTCCCAGGATGTGAAGAAGTAAGTTATGAATGACCTGCAGGGATAGTATGTGGGGATATGAGTATGGAATATGGAGACTATGTTGTTGTAGTAGTTTTTCACTTTGTGATGTAATGTAATAATTTATGAATATATCTAGTGTTTCCAAGGCAACTAAACCAATCAGTCTTTCGAGATTTGATCTTTCCTGTGATCATGCCAATGTAATGTAATAATGCACCGACTCTGGGTAACTAGGGTTAGGGTGTTACAGCCAGAGCCGCCTCTACCTGCTCGTATCCATACAGGGATATATTTTCTTGATAAACCACTTACTCAATACTCACTAAAATGTAGGAATGTTTTTATTATACTTAGAATTGTCTCTAAGTATTTACTAGGGTTTTCAAATCCTAATCCCAAAAATAACTAAACCAATCCTCTCATACCAACTAGGAAAACCTTGCTTTTTATTACACAATTAAACATAATTTATTACATAAACCTCAATTGATACAACATAGAATATCAAGAGGTCTAGTGTCTTTGGGGCATAGGATCATTACATAACAACTTAAAACATGAAATAAAGCATCTTTATTGAAAAATTCCTTTACATGACCACTAAATTCCCTCGTACTTAGCATTGCATGGGATAACCTGAGGACATGCATAAGAAAAAAGTGAGATTTAAAGCCCAGTAAGGGAATAATCATGAAATAACATGAGAAATACAATACATGGTAGGAAATAGGAATATAAATAGATCATCAGAGAAGTAGAAACATAAAGTCATGATAAATCATGATAATCATAACATGGAAATGTGGCAACAACACTTAACATGGAATTATCATGAGCCAATGATCATTACACATGGAGCATTAATAAGCCCTCATTGCACATGGAGCATGAGTAAACCCTCGTGGCACTTGAATTAGCATGAGTAAACTCCCATTACCCATGATGTATCATGATACAATACTTTACCCAATTCATTGGAGCTCTATAAGGGCGCACCCTTCTTAAGCATTTCATTTCATGCATAAGTGTGCCACATGGATCATAAAACATTGAATCATTCAACACAATACTTGATTCTATGAAAAATTAATGTGGAATACATACATGAAACTCTTTAAAAAATAAGTAAATGTGTATAAAGGTGAATACCCTTGATAGAGAAATGGCCATGGTATTCACTACACAATGACTTCGGCTTGGAAAAGCACGATGCAATTTCGGCAGCATAACAGCGTGACATAAGAACTCATAAAAATGGTTGATGAGAGAGAAAGGGATGTCTCCTCATATTTACATGACATGGACAGTAAGGGGGTCATATAGATACATGTTCCAAAAAACATAATGGAATTTAGATTCATGATACAAAATAATTTCTTGAATGTAAATGAGGAGAGAGAAATTCCTTTCATAATGTCAGCATAGTAACGGGTGTACACGGGTGGCATTTAATGAGAGAGAAAGGGGTCTCCCATCATTCAAACATAAAGAGGGCAGTATGGGGGAGATGAAAAACCATACCCCAACATTTATAATTGAAATTAGAAGGGTATAACAATTTAATGAATATTAGACAAAATTGAGAAAGGAAGAAAAAACCTTACTTGGAAGTGTGCTTCCAAAGGCTTGAGAGAGGATTGAGAGAGGATTTATAGAGGCTTCTTGGGAGCTTGGGGCACCTTTGGCGGACTCTAGAGAGAGGAGGGAAGATTTTGGACGAACTCTAAAGGTTTTGAGTGAAAAGGAAGTGGGATCTTGGGTGGGTATATAAAGGAAAGGTGATGGAATTCTTTATTATTTAGGTTTGGGACACCTCACATCAACGTAATCCAAACCACAAACCAACCCATGTTTTTTCCCATGGTTTTTGGAAAAAGGAAGTGGAAAAAAATATTTTATAAGGCGAAAGTTCTAACTTATTAAAATAATGGGGTTGCTTATGTGGAGGTAAGTCACACTCCCAAGGATAACAATTTTAAAAGAAAAAATGTTTATTAAGTCTTGAAGGGTCCACTAAAGCTTTGTAAAATAAATCAAACAAACCCAAAATCACATTATTTTAATGGTAAAACATATATTGGCCGAACATAAAGTTTATAGTATTTTATATTACTTTTCAATAATGATTCATTGATTTAATTATTATGATATATACATGAATAAATGAAAAAATATTGATTAAAAAAATAAATGTTTATATTTAAAATGTTTAAGAATTTTAAAACCTTCATTATGTACAAATATTTATAAAACGCTATGGTAATTTTCATTAAATAATTATATAAGTTATAATGGATAGAATTTTAGATAATATTAATTTTATAAAACATGGTTTACATTGATAAGGTTTTAAAAAACAATTTAATTCTTTATGAAATAATTAATTGTATAATCCTAAGTTTCACCTATGTGATTAATTGTTGAGAAAAAAAGTTCTTTGTTAATAATTTTTCTATAGTTCTTTTATCATGTATTGAATTGTTAGACATTTATTTACACTACATGATAGATTATTTAAAAAAATATAACCATAATTTACCAAAATTAAGAGGTTTCATCAATGGTGAAGTAATGGATAGGTTTCAGAAAGTTGGAAAGAATGGATTAATTATTTAGTCTTGATTGATCTTCCCTAAATTAAATTTTTCTTAAATTGAAATCAAACATAATGAAAAATATGTTTTATTTATGTTTGAATAATGTAAGTAATTTTAATCATAAATAAAAACCTTTCATGAATAAATTTTATCCTTAATTATGTTTTAAAAAGACCAGACCTCTCTCGATAATAAATACACATTTTTTCTAGTATTCCTTAGTTGTTATTATTTCCAATACACGCACCTTGTTTGTATTTTTATTATTATTCCTTGGTTTTTCTTATGATATTTATTGTTAATTTTTTGGATGGTTAGTAGTACTCTATAATGTTCACTTGAATCATGAATTGTATTCAATTTGGTCTTCTATTAGTGTTCTTCAATTTTCTCAACACTATACTTTTAATTTGTCTTTAAATTTGGATTTCATTATTTCAATATATTCAGTGTATTAGATATTTTCATGTTTATTTTCCTATTATTAATCCCATAAAATGAGATATATTTCTATGATAGATCCCCTAATATGGTATAACAACCATTGATGAATAGTTTTTGAAAGAAGGGATTTGTATTAAGATACATTGACTCTATATAGTGTAGGATCATGGTGCTCTGACTTTTCCTAATTTCCCCTTTCCTAATATTATTGGATTAATGGTTTCCTAAATCCATATACACTTTTCCATTTCATATATCATTCGAATTTGGGTTTCCATATAATTTATTACATTTTGAATATTTTTTTGTTATTTTATAAATATTATTTTCTATGATATTAGGATTGGATGATAATTTATATTTATATCAATTATGATAGAATTTACATGATATTATTATACCACATTTTTCGGTTTTAATGTTGGGAAACAAAATTTTGATATTCTTGAGTAAATGTTTTCCATCATAAAGACCAGTGTATTTAATTATATTAATATCATATTTAAAATGTGGAAGTTTTAAAAACAATTTTTTTATAAAGACATATGTATTTAATTGAATTGTCTAATAGTTGTCGCTCATTCCATGTCTGATACCTTTTATGGTTCATTATTTATAGGAACTTATAATAATATATGTTGTTTCTATTATCCATTTTTTCTAGATACTAGCATGCTTTGATGACTTTCATATTAAAATTAGTTTTAATGAATCTTGTAATTATAGTTTAAATTGTTGATTTGAATATATTTTTTGCCACTCTAATAGAATGGATATATGCTGGAGGTGTCATATCAATGGGATTTAAACCTAGTTTCAAAATAATTTGGATATTTTTTTTATATTTTTCATTTAGCAAAGTTTCAGATAGTGGTCGAATATAGTTTCCATGTAATAATTGTGTTGGAATACCATGGTTATGTTGAGAATAAGTTATTTACCATATAAAAAAATAAGGATTTAAAATAATCTATTATTCTTGGTATCAAAATGCAGAGATGCTATAATATTCTACTATTCATGAATGTAAAGAAATAAGTAGTTTGAAGAATTTGATATTTGGTCAGCTTCCAATTTTTTCATCATCATTTGAGAGAATGTATGCTAGTGAAAGAAGAAAATGATATCAATATTAACAAGGAACATAATTAATATGATGATACTGAGAGGGTGAAATAATTAATAGATTATTCCAAAACACGTATATATCATAAATGTTCTAAAATGAAAATGTTTTAATTTTCAATGATGTTTTATCATGTAAAAATAATGTATGGAATTTTTAATACCTCTATTGATTATATTCTTAACTTTGTGAAGTAATTTATTTCTATATGGTGTATATATTACAAAAAATTATTATATGACATGGAATTTAATTAATAAAATCATATTTTATAATAATAAAATTCATTCTTGTTCAAAAGATTGCATTTTATTTTGGGAGGAAAAATATACCTTATTTAATTTAAAGAATTTGGTACATCTTGATTGAATGAAAATGAAGATGGAATACCATCTCTTGTGATATATAAATTCATGTGGCACATTCCATTGATTCCCATGCTTAAAAATCTTTTCATTTTTTTATAAATCTAAAAAAATATGTGTTGGAATGATGCTAAGAAAAATAAAGATAATTATGAGTTAGTTAACACTATTGATGAACTAGTATCTTGGGAATTTTCAACACAACATTAAAATTTTGTTTTTGAGGTGCATAATTTAAAGTTGGGTCTATCCTATTATGGTTTTAATACATTTGGTTAGATTCTTACAACTCATAAAACATGGATGGGTTTTATTCATGTTTATAATATTACTTCATGGACATGTACAAATATTTTTCACTTTCTTAAGTATACTAAAATCTGGACATTCTAATCCTGGAAATGATATTGACATATACTTACAACATTAAATAATATATTTTATGAAACATTGGGATATGAGTGTGTTCACATTCGATTATTGTTCAAATAATATATTTTAGATGCGTGTTTCCCTTCAATATAATATAAATGATTCCCATTCTTATAAAATGATATCATGTTGCATCATGAAGTGAAAACTATCATCTCTTATTTTTTTGAATAATAGATGATTGATAAGACTTATATATCATCATAGTTTCAATTTCATGGGACATAGATGATTCTTGTTAATGGATCATCAATACTGGAGAAATTTATGAAGGTTTGATAATACTATTGACACTGTATAGAGACCTAAAAATATGTCCAGAAGTAATTTTCTTAATGAATTGAAATATTTTTTTTTTCTTAATTAGGGAATGTTTAGATGAAATATATAAATTTAAATAATCTTGAAATTTAATCCACTGACAATTGAAAAAAATTTATTTTTCTTGAGTTTCCATATTGGTCTACCAAATTTTTATGCCATTATTTAGACATAATTCCCATTGAGAAAAATATGTGAGATTTTCTTTTCAATTATTCTAAATATAAAAGCAAAGACAGAAGATGAATTACAATCTCACCAGGAATTTTTTGATTCCGTATTTGAAAAGAACTTCATCCTATGCTTTTTTGTTGAAAAAATAGAATGTTCCTTGTGCTTCTTATGTTTTGATACCTTAAAATTAATTTATTGAAATATTGGAGAATATCAAGGTTCCTAATGTCTATTCTAGAAACTTTTCTAAATGATTCAACAAAAGAGATCTGAAACTAAAATCCCTAGAAACTCATGCTTATCACATCATTATTCATGAATTTATTCCAACAGAAATATCACAATTACTATCCAATAATGTAAGGGTAAAAATGATTCGATTGTGCATTTTTTAGAGGCATTTTTTTCTAAAAGTTTATAAAAGTATTTCTTGATGAAAATGTATCCTGTATTTCCAATAATTTTGTGTGAGTTGAAAAAACATTCCTCCCTCATTTTTCACTTACATGCTGCACTTATCAGTTCATCTTCCAATTAAAACCGTTCTTGGGGGTCCCATTGATTTTTGGAACTTGGATCATACTAAAATAAATATGTGAATAATTAAATCTTACAATCAAAACAAGAATCATCTTGAAGGTTCCATTTTGGGAGCTTATCTGGATCAAGAATGTATGGATTTTTGTTCAATGTATTTTTTATGATGTGAAAACAAGACATAACCATCCAATGAGAAATAAATATGATTAGTATGGGGAAATATATCCCTCATTTCCATCTCTTCCCCAAACTAGAGGAATTTATGGGTCATATACATAGGCTATAATGATCCTCGAATAGCAGGATATGGATCATCATATAGACTTGTTTAACTACGGGTTTTTTGATGAATATATCAAGTAATTAATTTAAATATTTATATGTTATATCATACTATGAAATTTCACATATAACATAAACATTTATTATCATTTTTTGTAGAGAACATTAAAAAATTATTAGAAGTGGTCATCGATCTTCACATTGGAGAAGGAGGGAATATTTTCATAGAAAAAAGTTTCCAGATTAGTTGAAATCAAATATATTACCACTACATTAACTATCATAAAATATAGATATTAATTTATTTGTATTATTCATATATATTTCATGTTTTGTGTCTACATGTTTATCTATCTATCAAGAATTAATAGTGTTGGCTTTTGGTCCCAATTCATTGGTTCTTGAATGAAAATATTTAATCATAAATGGGTATAAATTTGTTACAACTAATTAATCAGTGAAAATTAGAACATGTAATGATGGTGTTATGTTAATTACAACAACTAAATTTTATGCCATTACATTAGATAGTAGGCCTGAATATGAAAATATGAATTATTATGGACTTGTTGAGAAAATATTTTCATTGGAATACTACTCTCATGGACGAGTCACTATGATGAAATGTAAATGGTTTGATTCAACGTCAAGACATGGTACATTTATTAATGACTGTGTATTCAGAGTTATTGACATGACTTGATTCCTAGATACTAATGAACCATATATTTTGGAATCAATATAAAAACAAAATTTTTATGGGAATGATCATCTAATACATGATTACAATGTCTTTATTGAAGTAATCCCTGGAAATATTTTTCATGATGGTGGAGATGAAATTGATACCATTGTAGGCCCCATTGTTTTTGAAAAAAACATTGTATTTGATGACTCAAATTTTCCCATTGTGAGAATTGATATTGAACCAGTTTGTATGAATCCAAGAATCAGCTAACACAAATAATGGTGGATTATAATGAAGAAAATAATATGATAGCTTAACATTCCAGGTACTGTAGAAATTGTATGGGAACTTTATCCAATTATAACAATATCATTATAGTGAAACTAGTCTCATGAAGTAATTTTGGTAATTAAATCAAGGATAAAGAATGGGTGGAGATATGGGTATGTAAACTTATTAAATTTATATCTATATTATTGTTGTATTTATCTGAATTAACATGTTTTTTTAGTGTTAGATTAACATTATGGAATGACCAAATGCCTAAATGATCAAATGTCTAATGACCAAATTGAAAAATGACCAAATGACCAAATGTTCAAATGTAAAAATGTCTAAATGACCAAATGAGCAATTGACCAAATGAAAATATGACTGAATAAACAAATGATGAAATGTATTATTGGAAAATTGGCCTATTGGAAAAATCCAATTTTCCAAATGACCCAATGACAAAATTTATAAAAGGGGAAATGACCAAACAATCTAAAAAAATTAGAACCTAATGACTAAATGATAAAAATTACCATGTGACCAAATAACCAAACAATATAACACAAATTGAATTGGTCAAACATCTAAATTGGGAAATGGCCAAAATGGTAAAGATGGATAAAATGGCCAAACCAAATTGGCCAAATGCCCCAATTCCCAAATGCGCAAATGGAAAAATTTGAAAATGAACAAATGGGAAAATGGAAAAATTACCATATAAACAAATTACCAAACAACCTAAATGAAAAATGAACCTAATGAAAAAATAATCAAAATTATCAAGTGATTGAATAACCAAGTAATGTTACAAAAATATAATTGGACTGAAATTAACATTGAAGAAGAATCTATATCATACCCATGTTTATCATTATAATTTTTATATATAGATTATGTTATTCCACTTGTATTAAATTTCTAATTAAATTTATAATTATATTTGTCTTCATTTTATGGACTTCTTTAACAGATAAAATTTTAATTCATACATGGTTTATCCATTTTTTTATTATTTTAGAATGTACTATTATTGTAATTAATTTAATTTTAAGCAAGTGGCATTGGGCATTGAAGTTCATGTTTCTCAAGGAAAATTTTTTTAGTCGAGTAGGAAGAAAAAATATGGAAGTACTGTAAACGAACAGAAAAAAGAATCTTTTGTGATTAATTTTATAAATATTTCAAATTTTGATACATAATTCATAATTAAATGTCTTTTTTATATTTTCAAAAGTGTTCCCTGTAGACTCCGTATGAGAAATAACATAAAAACTTTAAGACAAATGATTATTTGAGACTAGTATTAGGAACGGATCACAAATGGAGATTCTGATGTCGACATGAATTTACATCACCCCACTAGGTATTGTCCATCATTGGGCGTCTCTCAAACCTCTCACACCATCAAGATGAAAAACAATCTTATAATATAAAATGAGTCCAAAATAATGGCTATACAGAAGATTGAAAGAGGTAAATGGGTCACTGGAAAGTTCCTAAAACTTATGTCATCTATAGGTTCATCACTTCCATTAGAGGATGATACTAATTTTTTTATTAATGTATAGAATCAATGAGCTCTTTATATGATGCCCTGAGTGATTTTAATGAATGTACTTGGGGTGGTTGAGCTGATGGTAGTGGTGGAGGTGGTGGTTGTGGTGGTGGTGGGTGTGGTGTTGGTGGTAATTATGATGATGATGAAGCTAGTTCTCTAAGTTTTGATGATGGGGATGATTATGATGGATGTGGTGGTGGTAAGGGAGATATTTATACCATCTATTTTTGAGTTTATATAAAGAGACATGTTTGTATTACTAAAACAAATTGATGATTTGGATTGTATATATATGTTACAGTACTGTAAATGGTTGGAAAACTATTTATAACTTGATATATTAATGATAAATATTTGATAAGTGAACTATATTAAATGTGTACCATGGTTTTTAATTTATTTATAGTTTATGTGAGAGGTTTTTGATGGTGTTTCTACTATCTAATGAGGGTAGGTCTCTATACCCATGGTTCTCAAAACCAGGGATATAAATGAATTTTAGACACCCATATATTCCCACGGTTTCAGGAACCATGGTTATATAAATATACCCATGATTTCAAGTGTGTTTTGGGTATTAAGAAATCCTTATAGACTGTACCCATGTTTCTGTAAAAACCATGGGTGTTGACATATACCAATGATATATGAACCCATGGTTCTATGAACCATGGGTATAGCTCATACCCACCATTTAGAACTGTGTGTGTAGGGTAACATTCCAGTAGTGGGTATATTTTACCATTCACCTAAAAACAAATTTTTATAGAAAAAGTAGAAAACTATGCCTTTATAAAATATATTTATGAAAAATAAAAAGTGAACTTTATTTTTAAAAAATATATCATTCTAAAATTAAACCTTTAAATATAATCATGAATAAAGTCCCTTTAGAGTGTGCATTCCATAATAATTTAGGATATGGTGTTGAACTTATGTAATAGGTTCTTAGGTATTATATAGATCATCATTTATTTTTGGATTGAAGGAATGATATCTGAAAATAAATGAAAAGTGGTTGATGAATGAACATAAAAATAAATATTTTTTGTGGTAGATAAAGTCAGCAATAATGTATCAATATCAGAAATACTAAAATTTTTAGTTGTGGTACCATGTGTTAATCTGATTAAATGGATTAGTTTTGATATCAATAGTGACACATATTATATTAAAATTTTGGTTAGATGAGTAATATTCATAATAGTGGTTTAATGGTCATCACTGAAGCGCTATAATTTCAAGTTCCAAAGATAAAATATCAATTTCTGCATCCCCAAATTTTTTGAAGTTGTTTTCAATATACGGGAGATTAATTGTACTAAATTTTTAGTATAATGTATTTAAATGTAATTGGGTTAATAGTAATAGTGGGGTGAAACATGATGATTATGGAATTATAATAATCTATTTGAATTGATTTATTTTCAAAGATGATACATTTATTATGTTTTGGATATGATGTAGATATTTTATGGTACCAACCCATCGAATGTTCAGTAATATTTAATAAATAAGGTAAAAACTTAATTTGTGTGATGAGGATAGAAATGATGTGGTGGGAAAATGTGTTTTCTCTTCATTTATTATATATTTAACTAATAATAAAAAAACTGTGATATATACATAGTTCCAGCTATATGAAATTGTCCCACCCCGTCTAGAAATTCGCTGTTATTTTATTTATTCTTGAGTTTCAATTAATTGTTTTTGATTTTTTTGAGTTTTTTAATAAAAACAATTGAATTAAAATTAAAATATAATTAATTAAATAAAAAATTGAAGCCTAAATCCATCCCCCTCCCTTTCATATTTGCGCTGCCGACCCCCCTTCCCCCCTTTCAATGCTCGACGCCGCCCCCCTTTGTGCAGAAAATATCCAGCTCGCCATCCCCTCTGCCGGTCGTTCCTCCCCCATTGGTGCCCCCTACTTCATTTGGTCGTTCCAAATAGCCTCACCCCCATAACTCTTGGCCACACACACTCCGCCCTATAGAAAAACCTCCCTTCTCTGTGGTTTCCACTCGGTTTCTTAGGGTTTTCATCTCAGATCGCCTAGGTAAGGCTACAACTCCTCTCTTCTTGTGTTCTCCGGCGTTTTTCCCTCGTCTCATGGACCTGCTATCTTGGCAGAACCCTAGGTCATGGGTTGATTGGGTTTTGATGATTTTCTTCCATTTATAGGGTGGATGTGGGTCTTTAGGGTCTTCCTCATGTGTGTTTCAGTGTCTTCCACCCAAAGTGAAGTGTTTCGGTCCATTACGGTTCATTCGTCATCATTGAGGTTGATTTATTTTACCTTATTAATTATTTAGTTAATTTTATTGTGTTCTAAATTTTATTTGGGTAGTGAGAAGTGTGAATTGGTAAATTTTTAACCTGTTTATGAGTTAGAAATGGTTCTTTACAAATCAAATGGCTCTGTGTTGTGCATACTCTGTTGTAATTTTTTGTGAAAAGTATTTTATGCCTTGATTTCAAAGTGTGATTTATTATTTGAAAAGGAACTTGAGGTGAATATTTGATTGAAATGAGTTTTTATTGAAGAGTGTAGTAGTGTTAGAATGTATTCCTTGTCATGTATTTTTACGTATGAATTTTAGTTTTTTTAATAATTAAAAGGGCATTTTCGGGGAATTGGTTGGGAAAGTGCGTGTGCATTAGGTGTAAAATATTTTTTCTTCTTCTTGAAAGTGTTTTTATAAATTGTGTAAATGGTTTATTATATTGTTAGAGTGATGTGAAATACGTTTTTAAAGGGTTTTACATTCTTGTGCATTGGGTTCGGGTTTTGTATCGAAAATTTGGTATGTTTTGTGTGAGTGTCTTGGTGTGGAATTTCATGAGAATACTTTTGAGGGTTGTTTGGTGGGTGTGAACCTTATTTTATGGGAACTTATGGTGCGGATGATTTCGAAAGATTTTTTGAAGGAAAATGAAATATTTGACATGTGAACTTGATTTTTATTTTTCAATATCAATTTTAGATGGTTTTGAACGGTGAAAGTCTTGTTTTTAAAATGATCTTGGTTTATCTAAGGTTTTACCAAGGGGCTTGGCCCATGGATTTGGTTGATTGTTTCAACCCATTATTTACTATTTCAATTTTATTTAGAGTTTTTGGTAATCTTTGATTCTATTTTGGGTTAATTAGATTGTTTGGGGTCTTCTCGAAGGGTTTTACACATATACATAGGTATGTATACTAGCATATATATAAATACTCTTTGGAAATGTTCCCTAATGGTGTGGGGAATATGTGTATTAGATTAAGGTGTATATATATAGGGGTGTATGTGTGCACAATTGTGGGGCATTCTTCATTAATGGTGTCTAGCGCTGAGTTATTCATCTTGGTATGCTCCCTTTTTCAGAAGGTATCCCTATGAATTTTCCTTTAAATTAAAGAATTATGGGTTTCTTTCAATTCTCAACTTCATTTTATGTTAGTTAGAAACTTATGATTTTTTGAATAATTTTTGAATTTGAAATAATGTAATACCATATGTGTATTAAAATTTCATGAAACTGTTTTATTAAAACCACCTATTAGTGCCCTAGAAATGCCCCTTTGGCCCTTATAAATGTGCTTCAGATTTAAAGTGGTGAATTGGGTATCTTAAATGGGTTTCCAAGTGCATTCCTATTTTCCATAATGGTGTGCATGTGATTCTTTATGAAATGGTTTGGCATGATAAAAAAATTGTGTGAGGCCCAGTTGGAACTTTTGTAAAGCTAGTTATCTCTATAAAACCCTCCTTGTATGTGGTCCCCTCTCTTCGGTTGAATTTTATATTATGGGGGGCCCCTGTTTAGTAATCCCCTATGATCAATGGTAGAAAGGTGAGGGATGTAACGAACCGAATTCAGAGCCAAGCAACTGGTGCCCCGTACCTGGTTCGCCACATAACCTCAAGTGCATTTCCCTAAATGCCAGAGGCTTCTGACTAGCATCGAGTTCCTTGGTGAGTCATTGGGGAAACAATGCCCTCATTTGGTAAGGTATACAAGGGAAAGAAAATAACAATCAATAACTGAAGTAGTAAAAACATACAATAACTGAAACTAACAGCGGAAACAATGAATATATTGTAATGATGATAATGATGCAGCAAGTACAAGTATCTAAAGAAAGAAGAAAAACACAACAACGTGCTGAAATACAACTGAGAAACAAAGTATGAAAATTAAACAACAACTCTTGCATCATTGCATGCCTAAGCTCGGTTCTATTCTCTCCAGCTCCAACAAGCAATCATGTACCTGAAGTATAGGTTCCATAGTCCATATCCATACCTGCAACCATATAACCTGTTTGGGCCGAAAAGAAGGACCCAAACAGGGTGTGAGACTAATCTCAGTAGGCAACCACCACAAGATATGTTCCCTACTATCAGTGAGCAATATATAAAAAGTAAGTAAAATAAATGCAGTAGAGAAATATAAGTACACTAAAGTAAACAGTCCTAAAAATCTCCATTAAAATTTATTTATTAACTTAATTTAATCATTTAGTTATCAACCAAGGAATCTAGAAAACAAATCTATAATCCCAAAGCATAGTAAGTAACACAAAAGGTATCTCAACAGACTACCTAAACCACAAGCAGTACAAAACCCAAGCTTGTTCTTTGGCTTGGTGGACTCTTCACAACCAACCAAACAATATTCACACTGACTCTCTGGGTGTCTCATACTGGAAGACCCCTCTAGTCAAATAATCATATAAAGGCACAAACACTCTGGGAAGCTCTCACCGTCAATTCCTTACGGTCTTGAAACGATGGATAAAGACTCTCTGAGGAAGCACTTAGGTATAATTCCCCCTATAGTCTCGATACGTAACTAAGTACACTCTGAGGAAGCACATAGTCTAATTATTGTAGGTCCTACGAATGATAATAAATTATAACATACTCTCTAGGGAAGCCCTTAATCGTTAATTCCCCCTTTAGTCTACTACACCATGTTTACACAGCCCTGAGCAGTCAAGTCATGCGTAATCGACTGTCTGCAGCCCTAAGTAAGATTGAGAAACTACTTTTCTAATAGATACAATGCACCAAAAGCATATAAATAGTGGGAAATACATGAAAACAACTATATCAAGGTGGATAATCAATCCAACAAGGTCTGCCTCACAGGCAACCTAAGCCAAACAGTGATAAACAACCAAAACAAGGGAAACACCCATGGGGTGATCCTCAAACATTCTAACAAGCAATCATTATTCATCTAATAACCTCAAGCATACAAGCAGTCTAAAGAAGATAATAAATTAGGATAAAAAACCCTTACCCGAGACACCCGATACATGGGTATCCGACACTTTTTTTAAAAAACTCAAGGACATTCAACGTAAGGCAACAAACCACATACCTCAATCATAGGAGATCGATATACTTGAACCTCAGGCCGGGAATTGTCCTAGAACGGAGTAGATCTGCAAAAATTTCTAAAAATTTCAACCTTCGATAACTCACATGAGAGAAATAATCAGGAAACGTGGCCAAAGAAGAACCAAGAAATCACCGCTGTGATTCTATTGCAACCAACGACGTTCGATTCAGATAACCGGTGACAGATCAGTGGCTCGGAGAAGATTCACAGTCGTACCCTCGCTCTCGGTCGAAGAAGCTAGAGAAGAATACGTTTTTGGGGTTAAGAAGCGACCCCATTCCGTTTAACGAAAAAAAGAAAGTACACGACGTTTACTTTTGGAGTACACGACATGTACTAGGATTTTCTGTACCCCGCATTAAGCAGCCTCCACATCACCCCTATATGGCCATGTGTGTGGCCATGACATGGCCAGCACACGGCCTCGAGCGGCATCAAAGTACATGGAGTGTACTTATAAAATACACGACGTGTACTTAGAAAATTTCCAGATTCTACTCTTTTTCCAAAAAATTACCAGAAAAGGAAAAACATACCTAAAAAGAGGGTCCGAGTTCTTACAAACTTCCTCCCTTAAATAAATTAGTCCCCAAATTTCCCTAACAAGGTGGTTAAGAAGAAGCCTTGAACAACTCTAGCCACTGTGATCGCATATCGGCCTCCCTCTCCCAAGTCTCGCCATGTACACGACCGTGCTGCCATAGCACCCGTACCAGAGGAACAGACCGGCCACGGAGTACCTTTTGCACTATGATCAAAAATCATGAGAGGGTGCTACTTGAATAATGCATCCTGCTCTAGTTCAACCTCCTCGGGTTAAAAAACATGAGACAGGTCTGAGAAATAGCGTCGAAGCTGCAAAACATAGAAGACGTCGTGCATAGATTGGTACCTCTGAGGTAACTGCAACCTATAAGCAACCAACCCAACTCTCTCCAAAACATTAAACGAACCAACGTATTTCGGTGAAAGATTACCCTATATTCTGATACTCTTGTGTTCCAACCTCGGGGTAACACGTAGAAAAACCTGATCTCCAACCTTAAACTCCAAAGGTCACCTCCGCTGATCAGCATAAGATTTATACTAAGACTGTGCGGTTTCCATCCTTTTCTGAATCAACTCCAACTATTCTGTGGTCTCCAAAATAATATGAGGTCCCAACATATCTACTTCTCCTACCTCCAGCCAACACAAGGGTGATCAGCATGACCTACCATACAAAGCCTCATAAGGTACCATCTGAATAGTTGCTTGAAAACTATTATTGTAGGAAAACTCCACTAGAGGTATATGTCTCTAACAAGAACCTCCAAAAAAAGGACACATGCTCGTAGCATGTCCTCTAGTACCTTAATCACGCACTCTGACTGGACATCTGTCTGGGGATGGTAAGATGTACTTAGAAGTACCTGTGTACCCAAATCCCTCTGTAGACCTTGCAGAAATGCGATGTAAATAGGGTGTCCCTATTTGAAATGATAGTTCTTGAAACCCCATGAAATCATACAATCTCACTGATGTACAACCATCCAAGCTCATCAACACTGAAGGTCTCCTTAATCGGAAAGAAGTGAGAAAACTTCATGAGCCTATCAATGAAAACCCATACTGTGTCATTCCCTCAAGGCGATCTCAGTAACCCTATCCTAAAGTCCATCATGACTTCATTCCAATTCCAGTCAGGAATGAGTAGCTGCTGTAAAATCCCTTCTTGTCGCTGGTGCTCCGCCTTCACCTGCTGACAGGTGGAACACCTCAAGAAAAAACCAGAAACACCCCTCTTCAAACCTGGACACCAATACTGGTGGTGTAGATCACGATACATCTTTGTGACACCATGATGAATTTACCAAATGGAGGAATGAAAGTCTCGCATTAGCTCCTCGCGTATATCTGCTGGCACCCATACGCGTCCTTAGAAACACAAGATCTCACCCTCACCTACAGACCATCCAAGAAGAGGGTCCTCTGCTGACACACTTTTCCGTATGACTAGGACTTTAGAATATGATAGCCACCTCATTCAAACTCGTTCAATAATGGTAGAGGTAACAACTACGGAGGAAAGAAAAGCCTGACCCTTCCTGTCGTACACCTCCAAATGCATTTCAGAGAACAAAGCCATAAACTGCCACTCACTGCTGGCCTCCTGAACTACTAGTATATGTGTCCTCCTGCTCAGTGCATTTGCCACAACGTTGCCTTTCCCAGGCATATAAGCATGCTCGAATTCGAAGGACTTTAGGTACTCAACCCACTGATTCTGTCTCAAATTTAGGTCACGCTGTATGAAGATATACTTGAGGCTCCTATGGTCAGTATATACCACAAAATTCTCTCCCAGAATATAATGTATCCAACAATGAATGGCATGAAAAACTGTACCCAAATCTAGGTCGTATGTAGGATAGCTCCTCTCATGTGGCCTCAACTACCGAGATCCATATGCAACAACACGATCCTCCTTCATAATCGCTGCTCTAAGCCTGATGCCAGATGCATCACAAAAGACTGTATAACTCTTTCTTGGCTCCGGAAGAACTAGAATCGGTGATGAAGTCAATCTCCCCTTCAGCTCTTGAAAGGTTGAATTGCAGGCTTCTGACCAAACATACTTCACCCCTTCTTATTCAAGCCCATCAACAGCACTACTAAGCATGAGAAGTCCTATAAAAAATTCTTGTACTGACCAGGCAGCCCTAAGAAACTTCCTACCTCGAAGAATTTTTTTGGTTGCTCCCAGGTAACAACTAATCTCACCTTATCTGGGTCTACTGATACTCCTCTCTCTAAGATGACATGACCCAGGGAGTGAATCTCATCCATCCAAAAGTGGCACTTAGAGAGCTAAGCATACAACTGATGCTCTCTTATTGTAGTCAGTACGATCTCAAGATTAGTTGCATGGTCGTGTTTAGTGTGAGAGTACACCAAGATATCATCCATGAAAACCACCATGAAAGAATCCACGTAAGGATGGAGAAATATGTTCATCAGTACCATGAAAACTGATGGCGTGTTCATGTGACCGAACGACATAAACAAATACTCATATAGACAATACCCACTCCGGAAGGCTGTAATAGGTATATCAGATGGTCTGACATGAAACTGATGATAGCCGTATCTCTAGTCGATCATTGAGAATAATCTGGCTCCTCGAAGCTGATAAAAAAGATCATCAATCCTTGGAAAGGGATATTGGTTTTTACCTTCAACTGGTTCAGCTTCCGATAATCCACACAAATCCATAAGGTACCATCCACCTTCTTTGTAAACAGAACAGGAGAACCACAAGGAGAAGTACTGGGTAGGATAAAACCCTTTGCCTACAACTCCTCCAACTGCTTCTTGAGCTCCTGTAACTCAGGTGTAGCCATCCTATAAGGAGGAATGGATACTGGTGCTTCTCCTAGAAAAATCTCAATAGAGAAGTCTACCTCTCACTCTAGAGGAAAACCTAAAAAGTATTCTGGGAAGACATCTAGAAAGCGATCAACCAGTAGAGGTAACTCTATCTGAGAAGTCCCCTGGTCATCCAGATATAAGCTAGCAATATGGTCCATAACACTTCCCATCCCATGATTCTCTAGTCCATCTCTGCTCGCCTGGACATCCCATTCTCCCTTGTGAAGAAAATATTCACCCTCTGGTGATGTAAAGCTCACCCTACGATGATAGCAATCGACGAAGGCCTGGAAGGGAACTAACCAATCCATCCTAATAATGACATCATATCCCATCATCTCCAAAACATAGAGACTCCCTGAAAAATGACACCCACCAACCTCAAGGGGTAAGTCTAAGCACTAACTCACGCTAGCAGTTCTATTTCCCAAGGGAGTGTCTAGCATCATCATATCCTCAGAAGAATAAATATTAAGTCTAAGGCTTTACAAAGTGTGCATAGAAATAAAGCTATTATAATATTATGTATTGAAAAATGCATGGGATAAAAATGAGGCCACTAAAATCGTACCTTAAACTGTAGAAGGTCCAGGACCCTGCTCCTATTGGAAAATCTATATTGCAAAAGTCTGGCCTGCACCGCGGCCCTGTGTAGCAGCCTGAGATCCCTGAGCTGACCCTACCTGAGCCTGAACACTGTGTCCACGGTCTCTACCCTGGCCTGAACAACCTGAAGAACTCTAGCCCCCTGTCTGCTATAGAACTAGTAATCCGTCTCTTGTGCGCGAAGTGGAAACTGATCCCCCTTCACAAGCCACTGGAAGGAGAAACTTGCAGAAACACTATAGATGACCCATATTGCTACAAGATCGGAACTCCACTGGGCCTCTCGGGAACAAAGGCTTCTTATGCCCACTTTTTCCACACTAATGGCACACCACTTGGTTTCCAGAAGGAAGATCATGTCTATCAGAAGGAATACCTCGATTCCTCGTGTCACCTCGTGTAGACTCTCGGTGGTGATTCCTGCTATCTATCTGAAATGAATCAGCCCGGGGAGATGAACCGACCTGGTCTACAGCTCCAGTATCCCTCAGATTTCTCTCTTTGATAAGTGCATGGTTGACTATCAGAGTAATATAAGTCAACTGGAAGATGTTCACCTAGGATCTGATGTCCGGTCTGAGACCTTCCTCAAACCTCCTCGCTAAAAACAGCTCGTCATTCCCCAGAACGAGAGTAAATCACTTTAACTCTGTGAAGCTGGAGGAATACTCCATAACTGTGAGAGCACCCTGCTATAGTTTCAGGAACTCTCTAGCTCTGTCAGCCCTCAGCGTTGCTGGGTAGAAGTAGTCATAGAACGTACGTTGAAACTCGTCCCAATCCATAACCTGTTAGTGCCCTTCCTGCAAAGCCACATCCCACCATCTCTTGGTGGAGTCTCGCAGCATATAAGTCATGAGATTCACTCTCCTCTTCGGAGGTGTCTCCAGATGCTTGAATATGGATAGGATGGATTCAATCCATGACTCTATAGCCTATGGTCCTCCTTCTCCAGTGAACGTGGGAGGATGCTGCTGCTGAAAAACCCACGTCAGCTCTGCCATAGATGGGGCAGGATGATGAACTCCCTGGAAGGTCTGCATGAATCTCATGAAACCCTCTATGAACTAAACTTCGGCACCAGTGTCTGGAATCACTACAGTTTCCATGTCCGGAATGATAGGCGGAACTAATAGTAGTCCCTGATCTTCCATATCAGGCGTACAGTCACTGCCTGGTTCCTGACGTGCAACGAGAGGACGTCTCGGTGCAATGACTCTACAAGGTCAAAAGCACACCTTATATCACATTACCAGGAACTGAAAACTAGGAGCGTAAGAAGGGAAATGGGAAAGAATCATTCAAAAGAAAACAAAACATGACTACATGGCATGTATAAAGACTACGTGATGCGTTCCATTAAGTCATTTACATGGGGGTGTACTCCTACCTAACTGGTCGTGTAACACCCATAATACACGGTGTGTTGTCCTAACAAATGGTGTGTACTCTAACTCTCTTTCCAGCCCGAGTACTTCTACACGGTTAATCCACATGGCTCTCCTAAGACAAAACTACACTGCGTGTTCAAGGTATACACGACGTGTACTTAACAGGCTTCACCTGGCCCATTTTGTTAGTGGCACGACCTATGTGCCCATGTCACACTACATGGAGTGTTCCAAAAGGACACGAAGTGTACTATGAAGTCTTAAAAGACCGTGTTGGTTAGCTACATAGCCGGCTACATGGATGAAACTACACGGGGTGTATTAGAAGAACATGGCTTGTAAGAGAAAGGATGACACTGACCCGTGTTGTTTGTGGCACGACCAGACACCTAGGTCAAACGACACGGTGTGTAGAGTTAAGACACGACGTGTATGTGAAAGGATAACATGACCCGTGTTGTTCGTGACACGGTTGGGGTACCTATTTCATACTACATGGCATGCTAAACTAGTACATGACATGTTCCTATACGGACCCTCATAACCCTGTGTCCCTGCCCACCCAGTCGGCGACATAGCTAAAAACTACACGGTGTGTGTTCATAAAGAACACACTGTGTATTCTAGGTTTTTATGGAATGTAGCCTAAGAACTGCACTGGAACCCAGAAAACACAAAAAAAAAACAAGCATTGAGGTGCCAAATTCCAAACCGTAGGGGCCCATACTCCCCTCGAATCAAGGTTTGGCATCATAACAATGCATATAACAAGTAACCAGTATAAAAAACTCACGATACACTAAATTCCGATCCTCGAGGGCCCATAACACCTTTAAGACCAATGTTCGGAATCCATGATAAAGAAGCCTTAAAAAAATGATACCCTATCAACATAGAAGGTATTCTATCACAACAGATATCACAACACCATGCATAGTATGTCACAAATTCTTTCACAATAACATGCAATTTCTAATGCAATTTACATGGCATGGAAAAATGCATGACATGTGATTTCTTAACAAGTTCCTATATGATGCATGTGATGGCATCCCCTCATCTCATCAGGCTGCAAAAAAATAGAACCACAATCATATAAATAGTAACAACACAAAACAAGTGCACCACCCAACGGTGAAAAATTTCTATATTCGAGGAAACCTAGCTTTTTCCCTGTACACGAGTTCTAGAACTCCCAGGAATAGATATTTACCATTTACCTATTCCATCACATCCCTGTCTAATGTCGCTAAAAAGTAAGTCAATAAAAAGAAAAGAAAAGAACCTCCATTCATTCCACTTTGTAACGACCCGAATTTGGAGCCACTCAACTCGTGCCCCATACCTAGTTTTCCACATGACCTCAATCACATTTCCCTAAACACCAGAGGCTGCCGACTAGCAATGAGGGACTTGGTGAGTCATTGGGGAAACTATGCCCTCATTGGGTAAGGTATACAAGGGAAAAGAAATAACAATTAATTAGAAAATCAGTAAAAAACATACAATAACTAAAACTAACAATGGAAACAATAAATATATTAAAATGACGATAATTATGTAGAAGGTACAAGTATCTAAAGAAAGAAGAAAAACACAACAACGCGTTGAAATACAATTGAGAAACAAAGTACGAAAAGTAAAAAAAAAACTCGAGCAGCATCGCAAGACTAAGCTCGATCATATGCTCTCCAGCTCCAACCAGCAATCATGTACCTGAAGTATAGGGGTCACAGTCCCTATCCACACCTGCAACCATATAACCTGTTTTGGATGAAAAGAAGGACCCAAATAGGGTGTGAGACTAATCCCAGTAGGCAACCACCACAAGATCTATGCCCTAATTTCATTGAGCAATATAACAAAAGTAAAAGAAATAAATGCAGCAGAGAAACAAGAGTATAATAAAGTAAACAATCCTATAGATATTCATTCACATTTATTTATAAACTCAATTTAATCATTTAGTTATCAACCAAGGAATCTAGAAAATAGCTCTATAATCCCAAAGCATAGCAAGTAACACAACAGGTATCTCAGCAGACTACCTAAAAAACAAGAAGTAAAAAACCGAAGGTTGTTATTTGTCTTGGTGGACTCGTTACAACCAACCAAACAATATTCACACTGACTCTCTGGGTGGATCATACTAAAAGACCCCTCTAGTCAAATAATCATACAAAGTCACAAACACTATGGGAAGCTCTCACTATAAGGCCCCAGCCTTAAACATTACTTAATCTTGAGTTATTTCAAGAATAAACAATGAAGATCTTTTCATGTTTAGAGTTATAGAGAATTAGATCATAAAACATGCATTACATTCCGCATTTAAACAATATAGTACTCATTTTTCCCATCAACAGAAACATATTAAAAAAAACACGGATTCTTTCTTGACACTTCCTTGACACTATAATCACATCATGTACCTTTCCCTTGACCTGTGAAAAACATTTCAAAAACTTGGGATGAGCATAAAAATATCAGTGAGGGATATAAAAGCACGAAATGAAAACATTAGTCCATGTACAAAATCATAATTTACTCATAAAACATAAGCACTTTAACATACCTCATCAAATCATGAATAAAATATAAAAATCACAAGACATAAAGGTAACTTGAGGCATTCATGAAATTCTTACATAGGGAGTAACCCTCTTGGTTACGTTTGGAATACCCATTACAATATATTGCCTAAATCTCTTCAGAGAAATGTAAACATTTAACCCCTTCGCGTTACCCAATGCATTGGAGAGCTATATTGGGCTCACCCACCCTTAGTTTATCACGGAACCACCCATCTTCATAATAATTCCCAAGAACCATAACATAATCGTATCACATAAAACATACATAAAGGAAACATAACATTTCCACATTTCAATCACAAGATATCAATAAAACACATTAATATAATAGAAACATTATGAAAACCATTTTCAATACCAAAATAAAAGAAAAGTAAAACAGGGTATTTATTTTTCTTTTAAAAAAAGGTATGGCTTGTCGAGGAAGCCGAAACTCAAATAATGGTCATGGCGGCGGAGAAGTCGTTGTCGCCGCATACGTACAACAAAAACATTCCCTTTTGTCATTTAGTAAAATGCTTTGTATAAAAAATATTCCTTTCGGATAAACTTAAAAGTCAAAAGGGGTTTATAAACCGTATAAAAGAAGGTTGTGTATAAAACAAAATATGCCTCAATGAAAGGAGATTGAGACGAATTACCATACCTTGGGTCCAACTTGACACGATCGTTATTTAATTTCCTAAATAATAAACTTGAGTTAATTTATAATTTCTTAAGAACCTTTTTCAAGTTCATTATTCCTTTTATATCACTTATTACCATGTCATGAACACTATGTAATTATTTAAGTTAATAACGGTCGTTTTAACGATCATTGGTACTTGAGTCAAACATATGCTCTTTATAATTAGAATTTGTTCATGTATACATTATATAAAGAGTTATACTCATGATGTATATATCATATATATCATATATATACAGTATATACATGCATTTATAATATTACATAACATTTAGAGGTAAGAAATGAAATGCACCATTCATGGAGACGGTAAGCCGTACGTAAGCATGAACGCTACATCCATTTCAATTTCATATTTAATGGAATTAAAACATAATGATACATAATAGTATTATAATTCCAGTATTGTATAATATATAATATCATTAAATATATCCTTTATACACACCACATATGGTATTAACGAATCAAATCACTTTGAGGGGGCGGTAGTCTGCACTTCCTAAAATGAAGATATCACATTTACCCATAATGGAAACCATAAAGGTATGCCATAAATAAAAAATACAGAAGCTTAAGTAGAACATAAAAATATTATATATCATATTTAAAAATAGTTACATCTTAATGGCCACCTTTTAAGGTGTTAGAATAATATTAAACAATCATCATTTCATGAGGCAGTAATTCTCCACACATAGAAATAGTATGTTCTTTAACCATTAGATGTAGGTGTGTGTAAGTGTAGCTCGAATGATTCTTATAAAAAAATCATAGTATATTGAATATACTAGAGTTGTTACAAAATAAATGAATAAAAAGAGTTTAGAGGGTTGGAGAAGCAAAATAAAACATAAAAACACAAGAGAAAACACTACCTTTAAAAAGGGTAACTCTTTTTGATTTGAGCTCAAAGGCTTCCTTGGGAAAACTTCTGCCCAAAGTGAGGCTTCAAGGAGTAATAGAGGGATGTGGAGAGACAAAATGGTCAGGGGTTGGCTGAGCCAAAGGCTTGAGAGGTGTGGGTAAGGTGGTATAGGTGGGGGCCTTTTATAAGAGGAGAGGAGGGGCACTCTTGGAAAGTTATAAAAGGTTACTTTATTATAAAATGTTTTTCGGATTTATAAGGTACCAAAATTATATATTTAGAGGATAAGGTGATAAGAGTTCGAAATAAACCCATAAAATAGGTTTTTGACATGTGTAGGCCTTATATTTTACATTATCTTTTCATTTTATTTAAATTGTTAAATAATGAGGTAATCGCTGCATCATCATGGTATCATAAATAATTTAATTTATTTAATGTCTAAAAATTATAAAAAAAATATCATGATGTAGGAAATATTTTTATATTTTTAATAAATATTTATATTCAAAAATATGACTTGTATAACCCCATTTAAAAATTGTTTTAGTAAAAGAACTCATGTTTGTGACATTTTTATTTTAACTTTAAATAAAAAAGGTATTAATGTCATTTTCCTACCAAAGTGGCTCCATGGGGTCCCCAAGTTGACCCATGGATTGTCTTGGTCGGCCATGACACATCCAATAAGGGTAGGTCATGTGTCTAGATCATTTCATATTATTAAAACATTATTTTTTTCTTAAACTACACTAATTACCTCTAATCGCGATTAAAAACTTAAAAGTTACTATTCACCAAAAATTATTTTAATCTCATTGAACCACATTTTACTTCTTAATGAAAACCATGTATGTCGGATTTTTGAAATTCCAAACACAGAAGTGGTAAAATTTCATTTAAACAAAAAATCAGTTTTTTAAGTGCCACTTAGTGGTTTCACTATTCATCAAAATTGAAGTTTTTCATAAGAATACCAAAAATTCACCCTAATAAATATTTGATATTCCGAATTCAAAAATGATTTCTATTTTACAAAATTCAAAACATATAAGTTACGTTAATTAATTTAATAATTAATTCCCGCTGTCAGAGAAAATAGAGTGTTTTTATGAAACAATAAGTATCAAAAGATTGACACTAGTTTAAGTCCAATTTCAAAGTGAAATTAATTCCAATGACCACTATGGAATTAAATGGTAAAAATATATTCTAATTTCACTTTAAAACCAATTAAAAAGATAATCTAATCATATAAATAAATTATATTAAAAAGAGGTTTTGAATTAAAATACAACAATTTTCACTATTCATTAAAAAAATGAACTTTATCAGAAAAATACCAAAAATTTACACAAAGTAAAATTTGATGTCCCGATTCTAAAGAAGAATTTTATTTGGTCCAATAGATTGTATAAGAGTGACAAAAAATATATTTATGGATGGTTCGACATCAAAAGGCGATAAGTTGATCTTTAGTGAATGTTAGAGTATATATGCCTAAAATTGAATTCCTTTCTTATTTTAAGCCTTTATATTTTATTGGATAAATATAAAAACATTTAACAAACATATATAAACATATTTTAGTTATTTCTATTCATTCCCGCCAATACAACGACTACGTGTTAACTACCATTTAAAGTAATATTATTTTATTACTAGTGTGCAACGTAAGATTTCAAAGAAACTCTTTGTTGGGTATCGGGTACGCTATAGAACATAGAAACCCATTTAAAGTAAAATTAATATTTAATTCGTAAATATTAATAAATATGAAAATTCTTTATTCTTTATTTACCTGGGATGTTACATCCTTCCCCCTTTTGGGAATTTCATCCTCGCAATTTTATTCACTTATCAAAATAAGTGGAGGTATTTATCTTTCATAGCATTGTTAGATTCCCATGTTACCTCTTCAACCATATGGTTTTTCCAAAAAAACCTTTACCTGATGAATTAACTTATTCCGCAACACTTTCTCTCTATGGTCAAGAATCTGGACTGGTTGTTCTTCATAAGAGATATTCTCTTCCAACTGAACTACCTCTGGGCTCAATACTTGAGATGGATCTGGCATGTACATTCTCAACATCGACACATGAAAAACATTTTGTACCTGAGATAAACCTGGAGGTAAAGCCACTCGGTATGCAACCAATCCAACTTTCTCCAGAATTTCATATGGTCCAATGAACCTTGGACTCAAATTTCCATTCTTACTAAATCTCATCACACTTTTCCATGGAGAAACTTTGTGAAAGACATGATCACCTACTTCAAAAGATAGATCCTTCGTCCGGTTATCCGCATAACTCTTCTTCCTGCTCTGATCTGTTCTCATGTGTTTCTAAATCAAATGAACTTTTTTTGCCATCTCTTCTACCAATTCTGGTTCCATCAACTTCCTTTCACCCACTTCATCCTAGAAAGCTGGAGTTCGACACCGCTTCCCATATAATGCCTCAAATGGTGCCATCTGTATACTGGAATGAAAACTGTTATTATAAGAAAACTGAACCAAAGAAAGATGTTGGTCCCAACTTCCCTGATAATCCATCGAACAAGCACGTAGCATATCCTCCAAAGTCGAAATTGTTCGTTCTGACTTCCCATCTGATTGAGGATGAAAAGATGTACTAAAATTTAATTCAGTACCCAATGACTTCTGAAGGCCTTTCCAAAATTTAGAAGTGAACCTGGGATCACGGTCAGATACAATGGAGAGAGGAACTCCATGTAACCTGACTATCTCTTTTAGATACAAACGGGAAAGTTGATCTTGGGAAAGAGTATCTCGTAATGTAAGGAAATGAGCATATTTAGTCAACAGATCAACAATAACCCAGATTTCTTTATTACCTTGAGGTGTCTTCGGCAATCCCACAACAAAGTCCATGGATATATTCTCCCATTTCCACTCTGGCACTGGTAAAGGATGAAGCGTCGCTTTCGGTAACTGCCACTTTTCTTTAACCTGTTGAAAGGTCAAACACTTCACAGTAAAATCAGCAATATATCTTTTCATTCTGTCCCACAAGTAATACTTCCGAAGATCTCTATACATCTTAGTACTACCAGGATGGAATGAAAATGGAGAACTATGAGCTTCACATAAAAAATCTCTCTTCAACTGTAAATCACACGACACACACAATCTCTTCGCAAATCTCAAAACAAAATCATTATCAATATTGAATTCAGGAAACTTAGCCTTCTGAACCCACTCTACCTTTTTCCGCAACTCGCTGTCTTGCTTCTGTGCTTTCTTAATTCTGTCTGATAGAGAAGATTTCACTGATACCTGAAACAAAATAGAAGGACATCCTACACCAACAAATTCTATTCCAAAGTTCATAAAATCTTTAACCAAAGGATCACATTCCAAACGCAACATTGTTAATGAAGCATTACTTTTTCGACTCGAAGCATCAACCACTTTATTTGCTTTTCCCGGATGGTAATGAATTGTACAATCATAATCCTTGATTAGTTCTAGCCATCTCCTCTATCTCATGTTCAATTCTTTCTGAGTGAATATATACTTTAAAATTTTCTGATCGGTATATATTTCACACTTTACTCCATACAAATGATGCTTCCAAATTTTTAAAGAGAAAACACCAACAGCTAATTCCAAATCATGTGTAGGGTAATTTACCTCATGAGCTTTCAACTGTCGTGAAGCATAAGCAATTACCTGATCATTATTCATTAATACGCAACCATGTACTTTCACTGAAGAATTACTATAGATAACAAACTCTCCATTCCTGGAAGGTAGTGCCAAAACTGGAGCATTCACCAATATTCTATTCAGTTCCTGAAAACAATCATCACATTCTTTTTTCCAGATAAACTTAACACCCTTCCGAGTTAGCTTAGTCATTGGACTAGATAGCTGTGAAAAATTTCTATCAAACCTTCAGTAATAGCCTGCCAAACCAAGGAATCTATGAATCTCAGTTACATTTTTGGGTCTTGGCCATTCTTCCACAACCTTTTTTTATAGTATCAATAATTATCCCATCTTTAGAAACAATATGACCATGGAAAGAAATTTGTTGCAACCAAAACTCACACTTGCTGAATTTCCCATAAAATTTATTTTCTTTTAAGGTTTCCAAAATAACTCTTAAATGTCTTTCATGCTCCTCTTTACTTTTAGAAAACACCAACATATCATCAATGAAAACAACCACAAACTTATCCAAGAACTCATGGAAGATTCTATTCATTAATTCCATGTATATAGCAGGTGCATTGTTTAACCCAAAAGGCATTACTACAAATTCATAATGGCAATATCTTGTATGAAACGCGGTCTTCAGAATATCTGCTTCCTTTACCTTCAACTGATGGTACCCCGATCTCAGGTCAATCTTTGAAAAATACTGAGCTCCCTGGAGCTACTCAAAAAAATCATCAATATGAGGCAAAGGCTATTTTTTCTTAATAGTGATGTTATTCAAGGCTCTATAATCAATGCAAAGTCTTATAGAACCATCTTTCTTATTAACAAATAAACCAGGAGCACCCCATGGTGATGTTCTAGGTCGAATGAAACCTTTCACTAATAAATCTTGCAATTGCTCCTTCAACTCTAAAAGTTCGATTTGATCCATTCGATAAGGGGGTTTTGAAATTGGCATAGCATCAAGAACTAAGTCTACAGTAAACTCAACTGCCCGATCTGGTATTATTCCTGGAAACTCATCAGGAAAAACATCAGGATACTCATTTGCCACTGGCACATCATTAATCTGAACAGTTCTCTTGTTTTCAACAATATGTGCAAGGTAACACTCATTTCCATCTTTTACAAGTTTCTCAGCCTCCTGATACGTTATCAACAGTAAGGGTTCATTCTTGTACACAAACTGAAAGGATTTCTGAAAAGAAACTTCTTTAGCTCTAGAATCAATCTTAGCATGATAAATAGAGAGCCAATCCATACCCAGGATAACATCATACTCTACTAGAGGTAAAACAATAATGTTTTCAAGTAGGTTCTTTCCACAAATAAGGATAAGAAGATTATTATAAATTATTTTTGCCTCAAAATTTTCCCCAGGTGTTTTTACCACAAGTTCAAGAGTCATTTCTTGAGATGTTATTACCATTTTACTAGAAAAGTTTTCAAAGATGAAAGAATGTGTAGACCCCGAATCAAACAACACACTAGCATAATCTGAAAAAACAAACAAATTACCTGATACCACTTCATTTGATGGCACGACATCTGCTGAAGTAGTTGAAAAGGATTTCACCACCCCTTTCTACTTGTAGTCTAACTGCTTCCCATCACTCGAGCTCTTTGTTGGACACTCATTTGCATAGTGACCCATCTCATTGCACTTAAAACATTTCACTAACTGTAAATAAAATTTGGTCTTACCTTCACCCGGATCTTTTTCAGTGCAATCACGAGCCTTATGTCCCATATTACCGCATCAGTAGCACTTTAAAGAATTCATAATACATTCCCCAGCATGACTTTGACCACATTTATCACAAACTGGATACTTAGTTTTCTTACCGTCAGACCTTTTATAATAATTATTTCCTTTCTCCTTCCACCTCGGTCACTTATTCTGCTAGTTTTTATAGAACACTTGATCATCGACAAACTCTATTTCCACCTTCTCAGCACATCGAACAAGCTTTTCATAACTTTTGAAGCCAATTCAATTCGATATTTTGGCTTTAATCCTGAGTAAAAACGATTGATTTTACTATCAAGGTCTCAGATAAAATTTGGAGCATACCTTGCCAATTGAGTGAACCTCTCTTCATAGGTAGCCACTGAGTCTTCCTCTTTCCTCAATTCCAAGAACTTTTTTTCCATACTAAGTTGAACAGCCTTAGGAAAATACTTCTCAAGAAACATACCTTTGAATTCATCCCAGTCAAGAGCATCAATCTCATCAGTGTCTCTAATATTTTTACCCATCGAACACCACTGATCTGCTTCACCCTCTAAACGGTAAATAGCAAGACTAACATTTTGATTGTCTGAACACCCCATGACATAAAAAATCTTCTCCAGTGCTTTAATCCACCCTTCAGCTAGAACACGTTCAGATGATCCTCTGAATGATGGGGGATGTTGCCTCATGAAATGTTCCACCACTGACATGTTCCTCTGCGGTTGATCTGGCTGATCTCGTGCATGGATACCACCAGCATTTATCACTTGAGTCAACTGCGACATTACTACAACAAGCTGTATAGTTCCAATTCCGACCATCTCAGGATGCTGATTCGGAAGGTTATTTCATTATGTATGCCTTCCTAGCACTGCTTCCCTGTTTCCTCTGTGGAAAACCATTCTGAACAAACATGTCTTAGATGAAGTAACTTGGTAATCTTCAAATGCTATATAATTTCAATTTGACCATAAGAAAATATTTTTGGATAATCATTTAATAGAATTATAACTCCTAAAGTTATCTAAACCGACCTCTGATACCAACTATAAGGCCCCAGCCTTAAACATTACTTAATCTTGAGTTATTTCAAGAATAAACATTGAGGATCTTTTCAGGTTTAGAGTTTTAGATAATTAGATCATAAAACATGCATTACATTCCACATTTAAACAATATAGTACTCATTTTTTCCATCAACGGAAACATATTTAAAAAAACAAGGATTCTTTCTTGACACTTTGTTGACACTATCATCACATCATGTACTTTCCCTTGACCTGTGAATAACAATTCAAGAACTTGGGATGAGCATAAAAAGATCAGTAAGTGATATAAAAGCACAAAATGAAAACATTAGTCCATGTAAGAAATCATACTTTACTCATAAAACATAAGCATGTTAACATACCTCATCAAATCATGAATAAACATAAAAATCACAAGACATAAAGGTAACTTGAGGCATTCATAACATTCTTACGTAGGGAGTAACCCTCTTGGTTATGTTTGGAATACCCATCATAGTATATTCCTAAATCTCTTCGGATAAACCACAATGTTTAACCCCTTCGTGTTACCCAATTCATTGGAGAGCTATATCTGGATCACCCGCCCTTAGTTTATCACGGAACCACCCATATTCATAATAATCCCAAGAACCATAACATAATCCTATCACATAAAACATACATAATGGAAACATAACTTTTCCACATTTCAATCACAAGATATCAATACAACACATTGATATAATAGAAACATTATGAAAACCATTTTCAATACCAAAATAAAAGAAAAGTAAAACATGATATTTATTTTTCTTTTAAAAAAAGGAATGGCTTGTAGAGGAAGCCGAAAATCAAATAATGGTCACGGCGACAGAGAAGTCGTTGTCACCACATACATACGAAAAAAACATTCACTTTTGTCATTTAGTAAAACGCTTTGTATAAAAAAGATTCCTTTCGGATAAAAGAAAAATTCAAAAGGGGTTTATACATCGTATAAAAGAAGGTTGTGTATAAAACAAAATATGCCTCAATGAAAGGGGATTGAGACGAAGTCCCATACCTCAGATCCGACTTGACTTGATCGTTCTTTAATGTCCTGAATAATAGACTTGATTCAATTTCTACTTGCTTAAGAACCTTTTTCAAGTTCATTATTCCTTTTATATCACTTATTACCATGTCATGAACACTATGTAATTATTTAAGTTAATAATGGTCGTTTTAACGATCATTGGTACTTGAGTCAAAAATATGATCTTTATAATTAGAAGTTGTTCATGTATTCATTATATAAAAAGTTATAATAATGATGTATATATCATATATATCATATATATCCAGTATATACATGCATTTATAATATTAGATAACATTTAGAGTTAAGAAATGAAATGCACCGTTCATGGAGACGGTAAGTCGTACGTACGCATGAACGCTACTTCCATTTCTATTTCATAATTAATGGAATTAAAACATAATGATACATAATAGTATTATAATTCCAGTATTGTATCATATAAAATATCATTCAATATATCCTTTATACGTACCACATATGGTATTAACGAATCAAATCACTTTGAGGGGGCGATAGTCCGCACTTCCTAAAATGAAGATATCGCGTTTACCCATAATGGAAACCATAAAGGTATGCCATAAATGAAAAATACAGAAGCTTAAGTAGAAAATAAACATATTATATATCATATATAAATACAGTGACATCTTAATGGCCTCCTTTGAAGGTGTTATAAGAATATTGAACAATCATCATTTCGTGAGGTAGAAATTCGCCATCCACAGAAACAGTATGTTCTTTAACCATTAGATGTAGGTGCGTGTAAGTGTAGTTTGAATGCTTCTTATAAAAAATCCTAGTATATTTAAGATACTGGAGTTGTTACAAAAGAAATTAATAAAAAGAGTTTAGAGGGTTGGAGAAGCAAAATAAAACATAAGAACACAAGAGAAAACACTACCTTTAAAATGGGTAACACTTTTTGATTTGAGCTCAAAGGCTTCCTTGGGAAGACTTCTGCCCAAATTGATGATTCAAGGAGTAAGAGAGGAATTTGGAGAGACAAAATGGGCAGGGTTTGACTGAGACAAAGTCTTGAGAGGTGTGGGTAAGGTGGTAGAGGTGGGGGCCTTTTATAAGAGGAGAGGAGGGGCACTCTTGGAAAGTTATAAAAGGATACTTTATTATAAAATGTTTTTCGGATTTAAAAGGTCCCAAAATTATATATTTTGAGGATAAGGTGATAAGAGTTCTAAATCCACCCATCCAATAGGTTTTTGAGTTGTGTAGGTCATATATTTTACATTATCTTTTCATTTTATTTAAATTGTTAAATAATGAGGTAATCGCTGCGTCATCATGGTATCATAAATAATTTAATTTATTTAATGTATAAAAATTATAAAAAAAATATAATGATGTAGGAAATCTTTTTAGATTTATAATTAATTTTTATAGTAAAAAATATGACTTGTATAACCCTATTTGAAAATTGTTTCAGTAAAATAACTCATGTTTGTGACATTTTTATTTTAACTTTATATAAAAAGGTATTAATGTCATTTTCCTACCAAAGTGGATCCATGGGGTCCCCAAGTTGACCCATGGATTGTCTTGGTCGGCCATGACACATCCAATAAGGGTAGGACATGTGTCTAGGTCATTTAATATTATTAAAACATTATTTTTACCTTAAACTACACTAATTACCTCTAATTGCGATTAAAAACATAAAAGTTATTATTCACCAAAAATTATTTTAATCTCATTAAACCACATTTTACTTCTTAATGAAAACCATGTATTTTTGATTTTTAAAATTCCAAACACATAGGTGGTAAAATTTCATTTAAACGAAAAATCACTTTTTTTAAGTGCCACTTAGTGGTTTCACTATTCATCAAAATTGAAGTTTTTCAGAAAAATACAAAAAAATCACCCTAAGAAATATTTGATTTTCCGAATTCAAAAATGATGTCTATTTAAAAAAATTCAAAACATATAATTTAAATTAATTAATTTAATAATTAATTCCCGCTGTCAGAGCAAATAGCGTGTTTTTATGAAATAATAAGTATCCAAAGATTGACACTAGTTTAAGACCAATTTCAAAGTAAAATTAATTGCAACGACCACTATTGGATTAAATGGAAAAAATATATTATAATTGCACTTTAAAGACAATTCAAAAGACAATATAATCATATAAATAAATTTTATTAATAAGTGGTTTTGAATTAAAATACAACAGTTTTGACTATTCATTAAAAAAATGAACTTTGTCGGAAAAATACCAAAAATTTACACAAAGTAAAATTTGATGTCCCAATTCTAAAGAAGAATTTTTTTTGTCTAATAGAATTTATAAGAGTGACCAAAACTATATTTATGTATGGTTCTCCATCAAAAGGTGATAAGTTGATCTTTAGTGAATGTTAGAGTATATATGCCTAAAATTAAATTCTTTTCTTATTTTAAGCCTTTTATTGGATAAATATAAAAACATTTAACAAACATATATAACCATATTTTAGTTATTTCTATTCATTCCCGCCAATACTAAGGCTACGTGTTAACTACCATTTAAAATAATATTATTTTATTACTAGTGTGCAACATAAGATTTCAAAGAAACTCTTTGTTGCGTATCGGGTACGCTATCGAACATAGAAACCCCTTTAAAGTAAAATTAATATTTAATTTGTAAATATTAATAAATATGAACATGATTTATTCTTTATTTACCTGGGATGTTACACTCACCGTCAATTCCCCTACGATTTTGCAATGATAGATAAAGACTCTCTGAGGTAGAACTAACGTATAATTCCCCCTATAGTATCGATTCGTAACTAAGGACACTTTGAGGAAGCACAAACTCCAATTATTTTAGGTCTTGTGAATGATACAAAATTATAACAGACTCTGTAGGTAATCCCTTAATCATCAATTTCCCCTTTTTCTAGCGCACTAAGTTCACACAGCCCTGAGTAGTCAAGTAATGTGTAATCGACTGTCAGTAACCCTAAGTAAGTTCAATAAAACTACTTGGATAATAGCTACAATGCATCAAAATCATATAAACAGTGGGAAATACAAGAAAACAACTATATCAAGGTGGAAAATCAATGCAACAAGGTCTTTCTCACAAGCAACCTAAGCTAAATGGTAATAAACATCCAAAACAAGGGAAACACCCAAGAGGTTATCCTCAAACATGATAACAAGAAATCATTATTCATATAATAACCTCAAGAATACAAACAGTCTAAAGAAGATAATAAAGTTGGATAAAAAACCCTAACCCGAGACACCCGATACATGGTTATCCGACAATTTTTCACAAAAACTCAAGGACATTCAACGTAAGGAAACAAGCCACCTAACTCGATCCTAGGAGATCGATATACTTGAACCTCTACCCTTGAATCAGCTGAGAATAGAGTAGATCGGCAAAAACATCTAAAATATTCAACCTCATATAACTCACATGAGAGAAAGAAACAGGAAACATTGCCAAAGAAGAACCAAGAACTCACCACTGCGATTCTATTGTAACCGATAATGTTCGATTCAGATAACTGGTGATAGATCGGTGGTTCAGAGAAGATCCTCGGCTGTAACCTCACTCTCAATCAAATAATCTTGAGAAGAAGATGTTTTGGGGTTAAGAAGTGACCCGGTCCATTTAACGAAAAAAAAGAAATTACACAGCATGTACTTTTGGAGTACACGGCGTGTAATAGGATTTTCTGTAATCTGTATTAAGCGGCCTCCACATCACCCCGAAATGGATGTGTGTGTGGCCATGACACGACCAGAACACAACCTCATACAACATCAAAGTACAAGGCGTGTACTTATAAAGTACACGTCGTGTACATAGAAAATTTCCAGAATCTTCTATTTTTCCCAAAAACGACCAGAAAAGGAAAAACATACCAGAAAAGAAGGTTCGGGTTCTTAAAATGGACATATTCATTGGGGTGACTCAGGGTGTTTCATGTTATGATTTATTATTATATATACTGTGATTGGATGCTTAGCTGGCATCGGTAGGCCCAACCCCTTTCTAAATACACAAGACATATGAACCTGGCATATTGAGAGAATATTCTTAGATTGATTACCGCAGTGGTAGGTTGTGGTACTTACCATTTAACCATAGTTGGATGATATGTTTGGGTTCATTACGATGGGATTTTCCCTCAGCCTGCTTGAGAAAGGATGGCCATGCATTTTGAGTGTTTTTATTTCATCATGTGTGGAATGTCAATGAGGGTGAGGTCTCAAGTATTGGTGTCTTCTGGATTATTACCGATCCCATGGGTTCACCTATGTCTACTCGTTCTTAGTGCCTGAGTGTTGATTGTGTTTCTTGTATGTATGAATTCTTTCTATTTCCCTTGTAGTGAAACTACCGTATCATTTTTATATGTAATTTTTTCTTACTGGAAAGTGATGTGTGGTTTTATTGTGGCTTATAAAAACATTTTTTTTCAAAAAAATTCTTTTATTTTCTTTGTGAAAATTGAAAATGTAAACATCACTTTCCCTTTGAAAATTCTAATGTCTCACTAAAATATTTATTTGTGTTTTGAGAAATTAATAAGGGAAATTACTCGTACTTTTATTTTGAGTATCATGTAGAAATACTACTTTTATATATTGTAGTTCAAACATGAAATTGATGATTATTTTGTTTAAAAAAAATTAATTTGGGAATGGATTACTTGGGAAAACCTACTGAGTGTTAATAGTCATGCCAATACTTCATTCTTGTTTTTAGTCTCAGGTGCGGGTTTCAGTTTGATCTCGATTGCCGTGGGTGATGTTGAGTCTTGGGATCGGGGAGTGACCTGTGGGGTCACATGGAGTTTAGTGGTCATCAAGTTCGGTTAGTTTTCTTTTTTAGTTCATTCTTAGTTGTTATTTTCAGTTTATTTATTTTTGGGATGATTTATTATTATTTATATGATTCAATTTTTTTATATTTTGTGAAATAATTCTGATCGTCACTCTGTTGATGCCCTTGGTGCTTGTTGCCAACCCGAGAGGATCGGGAATTCCTCTCAGGCCTTGTCACGGGTCAAATCGGGTGACCGGTTTTGTGTCAACCCAGGTTGGTTTGTGACAAAATGGTATCAAAGGGATGTTTCTTTATAGGAAAGAGATTTCAGAGTTCCCTTTGTTATTTGGTTTGTCAAGGTAGATGGAGTAGGACAGTTAGAGCTTGGGGTGTAGGTTATGGGGAGTGTCTGGCCAATACTTTCTGGTCTGAAGCTTGAGTTACCATGGGAAGTCGGGTTTTCATGGTTTATTTGGTTCTTGTGGGTTGCTTTTTATTTGGGGAAATGAAATGATAGTCAGGACAGTTGTCTCAGTGAGCTTATAAGGTCTGGAAATCCATGTGGAGATGGGTATGTGGTCCCAAAAAACTCTATGTGACAGTGGTTTGATTGGAATATAACCGCCAACCATATGACCAAGTCACTCATCGACACTAGTTTCCCCTAGTATATTGTTTTGTATCCTTTTGTGATTTTTAGATTCTTGACCTGTTGAATGGTAGGTTTCTTTATATTGTACTTAATGTTGGATGGGATGGTTTTGGGGTGTCTTGTTTATATTTTAAAATAATGTTTGGTTTGAAAAAATAATTATTGGCTAGTCAGAAATGGGTTTTCCAAAACAGAAACATTGAATATTTTGAGAGTGATATGGGTTGTTTGAAAATGGGGGTTATTTTAGAAAATGTTTTGAAGGTTTTTGAATGGTATTGTGAAATGTGAAATTGGAAAATGAATATGGAATTTTAGAATGTTTTCCTTTGACGATGATGTGTGGTATTAAAATTGGTTGAGGTATTTTTAAAGTGGTTTTGAAAGTGATAATTTTTCTTATCCGACTCCTGGTGTTTCTATCGGTGCTCACATATATGTGTACAGATGTATGTATGTGGTGAGTGGATGGTTATTGGTATATATGGGTGATTTCTTGAGCTATCCCAAGAGCGTATGCATGTGGGGATAAATGGAATACCAATAGTGGGTGATTGGTTCATTAGGTTTGTTATATTTTATGAAAATTTTCTTCAAAAAGGGGGATTTCAATGATTTTAAAAGCTGTGAGTGTGTGATGTCACCTTTTTTTTCTAGTGTTTTTTTGACTTTGGATTTGTTTTGTTGGAGGTGCGATTGAAATCATGTTATGAGTTTGGGTAGTTTAATTGAAAATGAGATATGGAATTTTGAATTATGGTACATTATGATTTGGTTTCATGCTCCTTTTTTCATGTTTTGTTCCCACTGAGTTCTAAGGGATTTTGAAAAGCATCTGTAGGTAGTTATTTCACCATGTTCCTTCCAGTTGATCAAGTAGTTCCTTAGACGTTTGGTTTGTCCATTTTAAATGTAGAGCATGGTGGTTCTCAATATCAATAGTTCGTCCAGAGTTCCTTGAGTTTAGACCTCCTCATATCCTTGGGAAGATAGAACAATGGAAATCTAAGGAATGACTGCAAAATATTGAGGAGATATTTGTTCAGCTTGAATATTTTGAACCTCTCAATTTGGGGCTTTCCACCTTCACATTGGCAGACCTAATTCAGGAATGGTGGAAATTCTTTATTCAGGCCAGACCACTAAAAAATTACTCTTGGGAATGCTTTAAATCCTTTTTCATCCAATACTATTTTCCTGATGATGTGAAGTTACTGATGGGTTCATGCTTGTACGGTATTGTGCAGGGCGATTCAAAAGTGTTTGAGTAGGATAAGAGCTCCGCTGAGCTGTTGTCATATCTCCCAAACCTCACTAGGGATGAATTTTTGAAAACTCGATTCTTTGAAAAGGGTCTTCATTCAGAATTCCTCCTACTCATGCCTTTATTCCCTGATTATTATGAAGAATTCATGAGGTGACCTGTTCAAGTTGAAGCTGATTTAGCATCATCTGGCCATCTCAGAAGAGGCACCAAAAGGCCGTTGTTTTTTCCCTCACCAGATTCATCTGAGAGGAAGTAATGTTTGTGTTTTCATTGTAGGAATCTGGGGGAAAACGTTTTCATGTGGCGAAGCACCTAAGATCTGAAATACTTGCGACAATTTAGAACATTTGCAGAGGTTTTTCCAGGGCGATGTCAGGAAGTGACAGGGAGCCAGGCCCACTCCATTAGAGAACCTTCTAGATTAGTTGAATGAACGTAGCATTGTCACAATCTCAATCAAGAGATTATTTTTTTATGAATGATTTTTTTTGATGTAATTAATGTAATTCATGGCGTTGTCTTCTTTTGTATGTGAATAATAATGTTTCATGTCCTTTTGGAACTTTTTTTAATGGGAATGTATTTGTAGTGTTTTTAATGTTTTTGATATAGAATGGTGGTTCTTGTTGCCCTATGTTTCGTTTCTTTGGGTTTCCCTAGATTTTGTTAGGATTCGAGATTTATTCTATTTTGTGAAAACAATGTTTTTCTGGAATCCTAATATGGTGGGGAGACAACCATGGGATGAAGTCGTGAGGAATCTAAATTCCTATTGTTCTTGATGGAGAAATTTCTTGTTTTTGCTCCACCTGACCCCGATTATAATTGTTGGTCGACTTGAATAGCGGGTCATGTAATAGATGCTGGAAGAGATCCCGAACATGAAACAACTATTTTCTTAGTTGATTTTTATGTTAGGGGTCGGGGTGTTCCTTGTTGGTTTGTGTTTATAAAATGGTGAGTCTCTTTATTGAAATCTCTTTATTGTTTGTTTGAGTTCTGTCATCCAGTGTGATGTCTTCCTTGGATGAGTGACTTTATTTCAAGATTGTCTCATAGTTTCTTTTTGAGAATCTGTTGTTTCAGGCTCTAAACGAAAGGGATTGGTGGTTCTTTGGTCTTTGTTTTTTTGGTTTTTCTAGGGTTGTAAATCATCTTTTCTTTGGTTTTGATCAACTTAATCTTCTGGGAATTTCTGGGGGGTAGAAAGTGTCATGGTGGGGAGAATTGTCACACCCCAACTAGACATTCACAATTATTTTATTTATTCTTGAGTTTCAAATAAATTTTATTAATTTTTGAGTTTTTTTAATTAAATCAATTGAATTAAAATTAAAATAGAATTAATTAAATAACAAAAAATGGAACCCTAATATATCCCCCTCCCTTTCTTATTTGCACTGCCGACCCCCTCCCCCCTTTCCACGCTCGACTCCGCCACCCTTTATATAGGAGATCCCCGGCGTGCCATCCCCTCCACCAGCCATTCCTCCCCCATCGGCGCCCCTCCTTCCTATAATCGCGTGACGCAACCTCTCCCACCCCATAACTCTTGGCCACAGGCACTCTACACAACCGATGAGCCTCCCTTCTCTACGGTTTCCACTTGGTTTATTAGGATTTTTGGCTCGACTTACATAAGTAAGGTTTCCACTCCCCCTTTCTTAGGTTTTCCGGCATTTTTCCCTATTCCAATGGCACCTCTTGTCTTGGATGAACCCTAGGTTATGGTTTGATCGGGTTTTGATTAATTTCTTCCATTTATATGGTGTGTGGAACGTCTTGCAGGTATTCCTCATACAATTTTCAGCTTCCACCACTGAAGGAGAAGCATTTCGGTCCATTCCAGTTCATTAAATGTTATTGAGGTTGATTTATTTTACCCTATTAAATATTTAGTTAATTTTAATGTGTTCTAAATGTTATTTGGGTTGTGAGAAGTGTGAATTGGTAATGTTTTAACATGTTTATGAGTTAGAAACGGGTTTTTGAAAAACAAATGTCTATCTGTTGTGCATATTGTGTTGTAATGTTTCTTGAAAAGTATTTTATTATGCCTTGATTGCAAAGTGTGATTTATATTTTCAATGGCACTTGAGGTGAATATGTTTTTGAAATGATTTTTTAATGAAGAGTAGAGTAGTGTTGGCTCATATAACTTGTCGTTTATTTTTATGTATGAATTTTAGATTTGTTTAATTATTAAAAGGGGATTTTCTAGTAATTGGTTGGGAAAGTGTGTGTACTTTAGGTGTAAAATTTTGTTTTTCTTCTTGAAAGGGTTTTTATAAATTGTGTAAATGGATTATTATATTGTCTGACTGATATGAAATACATTTTTTTAAGGATTTGACATGTTACTGTATTGGGTTTAGGTTTTGTATCGAAAATTTGTTATGTTTTGTGTGAGTGTCTTGGTGTGGCATTTCATGAGAATATTTTTCAGGGATGTTTGGTGGGAGAGAACCTTATTTTAAGGCCACTTAAGGTGCAAATGATTTTGGAAAGAGTTTTTGAAGGAAAATGAATTATTTGACATGTGAAATTGATTTTTATTTTTCAATATCAGTTGTAGATGGTTTTGAATGGTGAAAGTCAAATTTTAAAATGATCTTGGTTTATTTAAGGTTTTACAAAGGGGATTGGCCCATGGATTTGGTTGATTTATTCCACCCATTTTTTATTGCTTCAATTTTATTTAGAGTTTTTCGTAATATTTGAGTCTCTTTTTGGTTAATTAGATTGTTCGGGGTCTTCTCAAAGGGTTTTACACACATACATAGGTACGTATACCTATATATATATAAAAATACTCCTTGCTCATATTCCCTCATGGTACAAGGAATATTTGTATTGTATGAAGGGGTATATATATAGGGATGTATGTGTACACAATTGTGTGGCATTCTTCATAAAAGGCGTCGGGTGATGAGTTGTTCATCTTAGTCTGCTCCATTTTGAGGTAGGTTTCTCTATGAATTTTACTTTTAAATTAAATAATTATTGGTTTGTTGAATTTCGAACCTTAATTTTATGTTAGTTAGAAACTTATGGTTTTTAGAATAATTTCTGATTTTCAAAAAAAGTAATACCCTCTGTGTATTCAAATTTCATGAAACTATTTTATTAAACACACATATTAGTGTTATATAAATTCCCCTTTAGCACTTCTAAGTGTTCTTCCGATTTAAACTGGTGAATTGGGTTTCTTAAATGGGTTACAAGTGCCTTCCTGATTTCCAAAATGGTGTGCATGCGATTCTTTAAGAAATGGTTTGGCATGAGAAAAAAATCATGTGAGTCCCGATTGGGACTTTTGTAAAGCCAGTTATCTCTATAAAAATCTCCTTGGATGTGGTCCCCTATCTTTATTTGAGTTGTATATTATGGGTGTCCACTGTGTAGGACTCCCCTGCGATGAATGGTAGAAAGGAGGGACATATTCATTGGGGTTACTCGGGGTGTTTCCTATTGTTCTTTATTATTATATATACTATTATTGGATGCTTGGGTGGCATTGGTAGGCCCACCAACTTTCTAAATACATGAGACATAGGAACCTGGAATATTGAGAGAGTATTCTGAGAATGATTTCTGCATTGGTAGGTTATGGTACTGACCAGTGGACCATAGTAGGCAGATATGTTTGGGTTCATTACTATGGGTGTTTCCCTCGGCCTACCTGAGAAAGGATGGATGAGCGTTTTGAGCGTTTTGATTTCATCATGTGTGACATGTCAACGAGGATGAGGTTTCATATATTGGTGTCTTCTAAATTATTATCGATCTCCTGGGTTTACCTATGTCTACTCATTCTTAGTTCTTGAGTGTCGAGTCTGTTACTTGTATGTATGAATTCTTTCTATTTCCCTTGTAGTGAAACAACTGTAGCATTTTCATATGTAATGTTTTATTACTTGAAAGTGATGTTTGGTTTTAATGTGGCTTATGAAAATTTTTTTTCAAAGAAAAGTATTTTATTCTCTTTGTGCAAATTGAAAATGTAAACATCACTTTATCTTTGAAAATGGTAATGTCTCACGAAAAATATTGATTTGGGTTTTGAGAAATGAATAAGGGAAATGACTTGTACTTTGATTTTGAGTAACATGTAGAAAGCCTAATTTTATATATTGTAGTTCAAACCTGAAATTGATGATTCTTTTTTTTAAAATGAAATTCATTTGGGAATGGATTACTTGGGCACACCTACCGAGTGTTAAAACCCACGCATATACTTCATTATTTTTTTTACTCTCAGGTGTAGGTTTCTATTTGATCTTGATCTCCATGGGCAATGTTGAGTCTTGGGATCGAGGAGTGACGTATGGGGTCACATGAAGTTTAGTGGTCATCAAGTCTGGTTAGTTTTTATTTTCAGTTATTACTTATTTTTTATTTTCTGTTTATTTATTTTTGGGTTTCTTTATTTTTATTTCGCTACTTCTGTTTATTTATATTGGGCACAATCATTCCCATCGTCACTCTGTTGATGCCACTGGTGCTTGTCGCCAGCCCGGGAAGATCAAGAATGCCTCTCGGGCCTTGTCGCAGGCCAACTCGGGTGACCAGTTCGGGGTTGACCTGGGTTAGTTCATATCAAAAATTATAATGTTGAAGAAAAATTGGAAACAAATTGATCAATATCCAAAATTTTTAGGTAATTTATTTTATTTTTCTAGACATATAAAAATGAAAAATTATATTTTTTCACATTGTTTATAAAAAATATATTTTTTAAATTTTTGTAATTTTTTTTTGAAAAATTTTCATTTCATTAGTTTTAGTTAAAAAAATTGTGGATGAATAGAATTGAAATAATTATTTTTTTATGAAATTTACACATGTGGAAACACTTTTTATTATTATGAATATTTAAATATCTAGATGATGCCTACTTCTACCATTTTTGATGTAATTTTTACATTAATTAGATTTATTTATACATTTTGGGGTTAACGATCCTAAAATCATTATTTATTTGACACATACACATGTGATGACATTTTTTTAACTTTTATATTTTTATATTCAGTTTGAGATTTTTATTTTCCATTAAATATAAAATATAACATAATAGAAATAATTTTCTTACCATTCTTTAATACTGAATTTCTTTTACTTATAATAATAATTTTTACCAATATGTCGGTATATAGAATTTAATTACATTCATATATTTAAAAGAGAAAAATATAGTTATAGGAATAATTACCAAGGTATATGTTTGTTTTTTCTATATTAATATATCTTGAATAATTAAATTATGTAGTTAAATTAAACATTTATTTGTTAAAATTATTTTTAGAAATAATAGTGAGACTCCTAGTATAGATTCATCTTCTTCTCTAAAGAAGGTGATACCGAGAGTTTATAGAAATGATATTGGATATTGATCAAAACATTCACTTGCTCCTGGTAAGAAGAAAATATGAATTGAATTTCAAGATAATAACATCCCAAGTGGAATGTATGAAAATATGTTTTGGAGTTTCATTGAATTTAAGAAACATTATAATATTAACATTTTATATCCTGATTGGAGGAGCACTGACAAGGATATGGAAGATTAGTTGTGGGTTTGTCAGAGTAAAATTTATAAACTATTTTGTGTCCAATTCATCAAATATTATATATTTCAACTGAATAATATTTAATATATTCAATTAAAATTGACATAAAAATCTCACAAAATTAAATATATTAATAATTGGAAATTATATTTTGAATAAGTTGGATAGAGAGATTTTAAAACAAAAATAACTAAATTTTAATTTTTTTAGGAGAGGCCAATCGAAAAAACATGCCTCAAGTATGGGTTTTAGATTAATATATATTCGATAAATTTATAGTTTTCTAAAGGGATGAATATTTTATGGTATGAAAATTGTAATATATAAAATAAATTTGTAAAATTGCTTGTTTATTAGCAGATAAAATATTCATTTATTCTTATGTAAAAGGTCTCCAGGCGATCTCACCAAGAAATCCAATCACAAAATGTATACCAAAATTCATTATTAGGTGGAGGGTATCATTTAATAGAAAAGAAAATGACTACTGAATAGTTTTATCATTAAGAGATAAACAAAATAACATCTTCAAATAGGTTCAGTTTATCCATCCATATCCCCCCACTCTCTATGAAAAATAGAAAAAGTAGAGGACGGAGAAAAGTGAATGTTTCTTATGAATCTAAAAAGATAGTTAGCTGATAAAATTATAAGTAATTAATTTTTAATTTTATTTAACATTAATATTTTTGTAAATTTATTTCACTAATATAACATTTGAATATATCATTTCATGATTCCCTTCGGGAGAAAGAGATATATGTTACTTTTATTCCAGAGGGTAGGATGGAGATTTGGGCTACTTCTTTAAGAAATAATGGACACTTACTCATGTTTGAGGATATGCATAGGGTTTCGGTATTAGAAAATTTCTTATCCATCCTATTATGACATATAGAGAGAAATAATACAAGGGAGAAATAGATTCCCAAAAGGATAAGGTATGAGAGATTAATCAGTTGATATATGATTGAATTAAATCATTTATAAAGGTTATGGTTGGAAAATATATGAGTAATACAAACCCTATGTATCCGACTCACCTAGATTGTCAACCTTCTCATTTAGACCTAATCTTATACTATGATTTGTATGTCGGGGATCCCTATGTACATATTATATCATAGAGAATCATACATAATTTGGGGTATTATATGTATCATTATCTTATGCAGTTAGATCATTTATGATTAGTTCTATATGATATTATTGATACTACTTATCTTATTCTATTTCCTATTGAAGATATATTATGATATAGAGATATTATAGTTCATTTTTTCCTCTATCTAGTTAGATATCTTTGTCAATTGACATATGAGGCATGTGTTGTTTTTTAATTTTTATTACCTTTTGATTTCATATTAATGGCATTGTTTTTTTTAAAAAAGTACCTTATATAGGATTATCTGAAATAAAATAATCAATGAAAAAGGAAAAAAAGTTTCATGAATGAACACCTGCAGATACTTATGTGGTTTCGATGGGCTAAGAATAATTCCTCAGAAATCTTCTATGTTGAATCCATGTTATGAGTTTCCAAAGACAACTGATATATATGGGAGAGAATATGGATTAAGAATATTTAAAAAAGATGTCACTGATCATTTTAATAATGAGGTGGTATCGGTACTCATGTTTTATTTGTTTTAAATTTAAATAAATTTATATTTATTTTTCTATTTATTTAAATAAATATGACTTATAGTGACTTAATTTATTACTTATCTAATTCTATATATCTACACTCTTTGCATCCAAAACAAGATCACATTCATTTATGTATTTATAAAACGAGAATACATTTCTATAGTTGTTCAATATCCAAGTGATGATGTTTGAGATAATTATATTTGTGAAATATTATAATATACCAAGATTGGGTGCTGGTTTCATCTATTTATTGATATATAATAAGACTATAACAAAATTAGGAACTATTATTCATTATAATGTCTTTAATTTATAATTTTTAAATTATAGTGGTCATTTTATGCTATTTTTATTCTTCTTGTATGAATTCATTATGTATTGTTTATTCTACTTAAAATGAGATGTTTGTAAAATTTTAAAAAAACATTGAATTCCTTAGTTTTACTCTATTATCCTAGTTATTTAATATTATATATTTCTTGCTATACAAGTATTGGTTATTTATATATGGAGTTATAAGTTATGAAAATGGATTAAGAATTTCACATATCAATATAAAATCCAAATAAAATTATATATGTGACAGTGTAGGTAGATAATGTTTATAATAGTTAATACTTTATTTGTCTTATATATAGAATTTTTCTTGGATTGAAATTATATTTTCATAATTGTAGTTTAATGATAAAAAAGGATGTGTCAAATGTGGTTATTATGGTTTATGATTTGTGTTTGAGATTATCAGGATCATAAAAATGAATTTTTTCAAAATAGATGTTTATTTTCAATTCTTATGTTCTAAACCAGTATTTTATATTTTAGATATATAAAATTCACTATTTTGTATGTTTTTTATGATGTTCTATAATATATGGTTGGAGAATTAAACACATTAAAATTTTATTTTCAAACTATTTTATAGGTATTTTTAATTTTTAGGAACACATTTTAAAGTTCAATGCATATTTTTATTCATGTGGTTAAAGTTTAAATAAAGAGTATCTTACTACTAGTTTTCTCCTTTTTTTGTTTTATTTTGTTGTTTTATTTTATATTTTTATTGACATGAATATTACCAATATTGGGTTTAATTATTTTATAAATTTTGTTTAAAAAAATAATAATATTTGAATGTTATTTTTTTTAAAACAGAAAATTGAACGTACTTTAAATCTTATTTATATATAGAAAATGTGTAAAGTGTTAAAAATAACTTTTTCATTAGTATTTTCAATGTTAGATTATAAAAACTCAACCTTGAAATCATGTTTCGATATTATTTTATACAAAAAAATGAAGATGAATCATACTTTAAAAATCTATTTTTTTTAAAAATCGCTATTGAAACTCACAAAAAAAAATATTTTCAACACATTAAATTTAATTTTATAGATAAAATAATATCAAGAGAATCGTGGCCATGAAACAATTCTTACAAGCCATGATGGGTTTGGAGGTCATAAATGGTTGGTCCATATGGGAAATTTTTTTATCAAGGGTTACTTTGGTAACAATATAAACTTTTAAATGTATAGAGTCTATAATTTATTGAAAACACTCTAAGTGAATATCCTTGAACTGTGGGGCAATACTTGTTAGATCATTAGATATAGAGAGATCAGCTTCTGGAATCATAAATGGGTGGTGATATAATTGGATCCTCAGGATTCCCAACTCTAGACTTAACTTTTATGTAGGCCATTCTTGAACCACCCCTCATTCATATAGTGTGGAACTATAATGAAAAATAATTTTTTCATACCATTAGAATGACATATGAATAGGCTGCAAGAATTTTCACAGGCTCCATGTTAGGGTCCCTTCTCTTCTATGGAGTACCATCATGCGCCACATGCGAACTAGGATCCTGATAATTGAGGGGGGATACTTAGGTTCAAGGAGATATCCTTGAAGTATAACTTATTAGTTTTATGTATCTACAATTATGAATTATCAATGGATGAGGTGGTTAAAAATAAATTCATAACAATTGTGTCTAAATTTTTATATTTTCAAAGACAATATGAGTAATCGACATCTGTTTTATTTTTAAAAATTTATTGGGAAATTAAAATATGGATTTTATTTGGTAAATTCACAAGGATAAAATCTACATATCCCACAAGTGGTGATTTCTTCCATCACTAATTCAATGATGTGGGGACCACAATTTTTGAGAGGAAATCAAGAGTCCCCCTCTTAGATTTTGGATACTGGTGTATTTGGGAGGTGGGAAACATGGCCTATAATAGAGGATCGCCCACCTTGATAATTTTTTTGGAAGATATGATCATATGTTTAGTGGTGGAACTATAATTGATTTTAAATCTATGAAGGGATGCACTTTCCCAAAAGGAGAAAATTGAAATAAGTAACTTCAACCAATCCATCCAGAGACCACTTATATAGAACCACTAGATTTATTGACACCCTTCTAAACATATCCTCAATCTCAGTATTGACAGGCCCTAAAACCTCAACATTATGAAGGGGTGGATTTTCTATTATCTCAATGGATTAATGTATTTTTGTTTAGTTCCATATATGGGAAATGTGACTCACTTCATGTGAAGTACTACACAATATACAATGAGCACAGTCTTTTTCATTATAATATCATTATGTTGACCTTAATGGAAACTATTTCCACCATCATCCACAACTCAACCCAGGGCTATATCACCTCCCCTTGGCCCATTAATTACCAGATTCATAGATTTTAAATCCTTGTCAACAATGTGATAGAAGTACACCACCCTTGGTGTTGAATTAAAAAGTAGAAGATTTTATCACATCAAGGGAAATCAATAATAATCCCTTTATTTCTTTCTATAGTATTAGATCCCTTACCTCTTGGTGTATAGATAATTTCATTGAGGATTTCTTGGATTTACGTTAATTTAGTCCACATTGAAACATATGGTTCCTACTCCCCCATTTTAATAGAAAATCAATATTTCATTCAAGATAAATATATGTTAAAAGTATGTTTCAGTTATAGTTTCAAATAACCAACATTAAAATATACTTTTTAATATTAGTGTGATCGATGTTGATTTTTAACCGATGTTAAAATCTTTATTTACACTAGTTATAATTCTAGAATATGATGTTTTAGTCGAATTTGATTTTTTCCATACCCTTTGAAGATCTTCATATAACATTAAATGGAGTATATCCATATCTAATATACCAAACCACATAGTCACATCTTTTTAATCAAGTGAACGAATATTTCAAAGAATAACGGTGGAAATAACATCTCTAATTAACTTAACATGATAACCATTAATTTTTTCCATATTTGGTAACGTCACCAGTTCTATAACTCCAATTCATATAGATTTGGAAGTGTAGAAAATCATGGTTAATGAGTGTTGTAACTGTTTATAAATAACACAATTTAAATCTATATGAATTATGTTTTGCATCAAAACATGGTAGTCATGTAATTCTATTCCCTTTAACATTAAATAATTCAACAATACAATATTAATGATATTTTATGAATACACCTTTGAAATATTTACATCATTTAGGATGTTGAAAAACTGACATATCTCTTGTTTATAATGAGTATAAGTTGTTGGAGGAAGACGATTAGGAATTTCACCCTTTAATGATTCCAAGTCCTCCCCTATCCACATGTCAATCATGTTAAACTAAGCCGTAATATCATCCTTTTTTTTTCATGTTCATTTTGTAACCTTCTATTGGCACTATCACATAAGTTTTGTTTTAAGAAAATGACATAAGAAATATCTAGCATATAGATCATTCTTGTATGAATATTAATAATAAATTCATATGTTTTTCCAAATAATTTTCATAAGGCTTTTTGAAAAAGGTTCATAAAAATAGTAAAATATCATTTCTCTTCTTAAAATTTTGATTACTTGTTAATGGAGATGGTGGTGTACCTTCTTTCAAATTACAATTAAATAATGTCTTTTAAGATCAGTATTTATGTCATCAAGGTCAAAATTTGTGGTTTTAAAGAAACAAATGCTTATAGGAATGTTTCAACCTTACTGAGTGTGTACCTTATTCACAAATTTGATGCACTAATAGTACATTAATTACATAACTTGAAAATTTTACATAAGTAGTAAATTCATTTATTATCTTATATATCATGGATCATTATGTGAAATATTCATTTCTATAAGAAATAAGAAATGTAATTCCTGAATAAAACATTAATTCCATAACTTTGAAAAATGGATCCACATAAAAAAATCATTACCCAATTGTTTTGATCCTAATATATGTGCAGGCAACATTATTTGTTTCACTTCATAGAGAAGCACAATGGATGGGTTTAATTTACCCACAAAACTATCAATGTAGACCAAGAGATTCTTTCTCTACCAAAAGTATAATTCTATCTTTAGATAGTGTAAGATAGAGGTTTCTTAACTTTTCTCCAAATTTAGGATACTCATGATTAATTTTCAACCACTAAAGATAGTATTCTTGGTGATAAAGTTCCCCATTTTGAATTATTGTATCTATATTCCATATAAATTACCTTGTAGTCTCGCAACTTAAATATTGTTAACAAAACATTGTAATGATTTCCAAGTACCATATAAATTTCAAAGTACTTGATTCATTTTTCTTGTATCGATCCACACCACAACTATGCCATTTTCTTATCATTCATGGTTCTTAAGGGACAATATAGAATCATTTGGATAGGAATTTATTCTTATATATATCACACACATTGGATATATAATTCATGTAGAATCATATAGTTGACAAGGAAGATCGTTATCTTATAGAATCATATCTTTTGAGAGTTCAAGTAGTTTTATAAAGCTAGTGTTGCTTAATCTATTTCTATATTTAAAATTATAAAGCTTAAATATGGATGAAAAAGTTATATAGTTAATACAACCATCATAAAATGTAATCATTTCATAGTTATTTTATTTCTCAAATATATTTGGATAATAATGACATTTATCTTCAAATTATTTTCTTATTTACTTAATGAAATCCCCATTACAATTTTCAATTTTAATTATATTAGTTGATCCATAAAATGAAATGTTATTTCCACCATCTTCCACACTTGTAATCATATCAGATGACCCGTAAACCAAAGTGTTATAATATACTCTAGCTCTATTTAGTTCTTCCCCATTTTTCCCAACATTTAATACTTCAATATATTTTTCAATAAAAAAGGGTTTTTACAACTCTCCAGGGATAATAAATCTTGAATATAAACAACATGAACTTGAGAAAAGGATTTTAGAGGGATAAAATTCATACTATGTTGCAAACATGATAACCTCTTTAACCACATCATTATATACTTTTTTCATACGATTCACATTCAACAATTTTTTATTCACATCTGTCCTATTTTCTTTAACAATATTAATATTAAAAAATAAATTAAATATATACATATAATTTATCATTTTTACTATATAAAAATTATATAAATTATTACTTCATATAATATAATTATAAATTATAATATAAACATTATTATATATATATATAAGAAAAGGTATAATTCTATTATTTTATAATATAATGAATAATATATACAAATAATAAAACCTATTTTTAAAAATAATCAATTCTTATATCCCGGTGCAGATTTTTTGCATATATAATTTAGGTAACTTCATGAACTCATTGGGTTTTAATTGATTTATTTGAATAAAATTTTGTGCGACCCTAAGGATTTAATTATTTCTATGAGTTATGTGAAAAGAAAAATTAGTTGTAATGTTATAGAATGATTTCTCATGAAAGGGTATATGATGTGAAAACTTTATAAATTTGATTCAATATTAAAATTATAGAAATTCATTAAAAATTTGATGTATTATTTTTGTTGGATGACTTGGGGTTGAATGATAATGTGTTTTTCCAAAAAATGTCATGTTTGGTATATATAAATTGAAAAAAATATTAAATGTAATATAAACTGATATTATTAGAGATAGTAATAAATACAAAATATAAAATATAAAATAAATTTCTGTTTTTTATATATGAAAATAAATATTATATATTTAAATCATTTCATAGTATATTAAATATAAATATAAATATAAAATAAATATTAAATTCAATATAAACTATTCATAATAAATAAATATATAGATTTATATAGTTACACACAGACATACACACACACACACACACAAACACACATAAAAAGATATATATAAATATATTTATACATATAACGAAGTTGGGGCGAATTACCATGGTAATATAGCAGTAATGTAGTATAGTAGTAGTGCCGACACTATAGTTGGTACTATAACGGGGCACTATAATAGTTGCAATACTCATTAAAAATGGGATTTATAGACACATAATTAGGCCTTTGGTCTATAGTGATTCTTTTACATCAAAGGGTCTTCATGGAAGAGGGCCTCTAGGCCATGGGAGAAGGTCATGTGATCTGTGGGAAGTGGTTGTCTGGCAAGTTTGGGCATGGGGAGTCCATTGAGGGAGAAACAAAAGTGTGGTGTGGCACTGGTTGTAATGAATGTATTTCAGATAACCAAATAGTTTGATATAGTAAATGGAGGGGTGTATGGTTTGACATGCTTTTAGGGATAGATGAAAGTCTTATGGGAATGGATTGTTACATATTATACCTTTCTACTAGGCCTTCAGGACATGTTATCTTCATGTACTATGTGACTTCGGGCTTAAGGGTCATGTATTGTTTACCTATAAACCCATCTAAAAAGTGGGTTTATGACAATAATAAGAAAAAAAATACCTTTGATCTAGGGGTTAAAAATATATGAAACACATATTTATATATATGGATGATGACGTAGGTTGTCACACAAGCATGGGTGTAGAACCAAGTACACACTAATTTAGTGTATAATGTAGGTTGGGGGCCTTTGGGTTGGATTAAGGGGACTTAAAGGAATAAAATGTTGGACCTTTAGGCTATAAAATTGTAATGGTATAGCTTTAGAGTGGGTCAACCCTTGGTGGGAGATATGATTTTTCATCTCTGGCATCGGGGGATGTGTGTTTTTTATTTTTTGTAACCTCAAACAACATAAATAAATACATATGTATATATATGTGTGTTTTTATATATATAAAAAATGATTATACAAATAAAATAATTAATATAGATCAAATTCATCATATTGTGAATATATAAAATTATATATACATATAGGAATAACAAAAAAAAATACCATGAAAGATTGATAAAGGAAAAAAACCAAAGTGGGATCTTATTACAGACATGGGAGAAATAATGAAAAACAAGGAAAAATCATGCCTAATTAGATGAAGGATCCTTGAATAAATGTTTCTAATACCATACATTCAATATTGGAGATCAATTCATCCAACGTTTCCATAAAAATCGGCATCAAGGATTGAGTTTCCTTGGGAATGATCACCAAGGATATGACTTATGATAGATATGGTTACTTTAGAAAAAGGGAAAGATTTTTATCATAACTAGTAATAAATAACTGATTAAAGTATCTTTTGTTATAACTAATACAAAAAACACTAATAAAGAATACTTTTTCATGCTCTAAAGTTAGTACTGAAAAACACTTAAATTTAAGAGTGCAAAAATGTGAAGATAAATCATAACCTTTATTAGTATAAACCAATGTTGTTAAGGAAAGTTATATTTATTAGTTATAATAATAGTTCTGATAAATAGTAGGGAATATTAAAATTTTAAAAATACATTTTAAAATTATTTTATATTAATAATTACAAATAAATTAATTTAAAAAATATCAGTTATTAATAAATATATTAATAGTATGATAAAAGTATATTTAATATTTTAATAGAATCATTAATATGATGATAAATGTTTTATTAATAAATATGTTAATATTATGAATAAATATATTAATATTATAATAAATTAAAAATTAAAAAACTACTTTATAACAGGAAACAACAAATATAAACAATGAATGGGTTAAAAATATAAAAAAATAATGTATTAATATTATAATAAATGTAATATAATAAATTTATTAATAATATTATAAATATATTAATAATATTATAATAAATGTATCAATATATGTATTAACAATAGGATATTACAAAAAATGTATTTATATTATATATATCTATTAATATTATAATAAATTTTTAGTTAATTAATTTATTAATAAAGGACTTACATAAAAAAGGGATCCAACTCATTGTATATAAAGAGAACAGGAAAATCTTTACTTCAAAATGGAAATGGAAATCCTTAGATCATCTAGGTCTCTTTGGGATCCATGGATTTTTTTTAATCTCGATTGAGAGATATCCTTTAATGATCTGTTGTAGGAATCAATTGAACATAGAAGACTGGAAATAAAGAGATTAAATCTGAATCCTGAAGAGGATACATGAAAAAATACTCCTATGTGGTGAAATGAGGTATCTTTTATAAAATACCTCACTAAAATATACATATAATAAGAATTTCCACCCAAACCCTAAAAATTTAGTAGGTCAGAAGATGGTTCACTATCTATAGTGGCCAATTCAGTAGCTCTTCAACAAAGGTTTGATCTATGTACCTTCACTATTCTCAAATATATCTCTTATTCAAAATATTATAATCCCTAGTCTAATAAGGAAATCAAATCCATAATTTCACATTACTTGGGCATTGAAAGTTAAATATTTATTCCAATTGGTGAGGGATACTTTCCTATAAACTTTGAGAGTATTAATTACCTCAAATTGTAATGAAATATTAGTAATATAAATATGAAAATTATACTCTTGCAGATATCGAAATAGAACTTAAACTTAAACTTCATTAATTATTGGCAATCTACTTCCCATATCTGCAATAAACTTGATTGCGTTCCTTCAGTTTTGAGGAATCTAAATATAGTCATTGATCACACATCATTCATCAATATCTCATTCAAAGTGGATTAACACACCTTGAATAGAGATCTAAGTCTCTATTCTAGAGTACAAGTTGATTATAAACTATAATCAATGAATTAAAATGTGATTAAAATAATTTTTAATTATCAAAATATTTATGTCAATGCGTAGTATGAATTCATAACACCCTTCTGTAATGTTTTTAAGATGGCAGGAAAATCATCTTCTAATTTCAAGGTGATTTAGAAGTGTGCTAATCCTCGAAAGGATTCTAGAGCATAGAAAGATATTGATAAAAATAATAAGAAAATCTAATACATTATAAAAGGGTGAGACTTTAAATAAAGTTAATTTTATGAAATTGGTAAATCCCAATGCCACAGCTCAGATCTCATGGGATGCACTTTTTGAAGAATAAGAGAAATATATCAATCCCCCTCACAGTATTAAATACTTAGGAAATGAAAAATATCCCAATGAGACTAGTGAGGAGTGAACCCATTTAGTGGATGATAATTATATGGATATTGAAATTGATAAAGTTGTAAATAATATGGTATCTTGACATGAAAATGTAGAGGGGAAGGAAAAATTCAATAAAACTATAACTGATGATGCAACCCAATTAGATTTGAAATAGGGGATAGGTTTCCTGGAACAAACATTAGATCCCAATAAGACTCAAGTATTCTATCACACAATGTCAAATTATACTTTTCCCACTCCATTGAAAAGTGCATAGGCTATTAGAAATAATGATAGTAACCAACCAACTCATAAAAATTGGAAGGATATCACTTTAGAGGCTACTAAAAATATAGATGACAATCCTCTATATGGTAAATATAGGGATTTCAATACCCTGGTACATAATACTTAAAAATATATAAGACCAAGAAAATCAAACAGGGAAAATAAATCAAGTGGGGAGGTGATGGGGGATGAACCCTCAAACAAAAATAAAAATTAATAGCCTCTTCTGTAACTTTCTGGGTTTATACCACCCTATAACAATTAGTTCTCTTAGGAATTTTATTCAGAAGCAGGAACTCAATTTAAGTGGGTTTTCTAAACCAAAAGATCTTTATCTATGAGAATTTCAGCCCTAAAAAATAGTGGCTACCACATTCCTATAATAATCCATTTTTGTTTATGAGTCAATAGTGAATTGTTACTTATACATTCTAGTCAAAATTGGCCAACCATTTTTAGCACTCTTTATGTAGTTATCATCGGTAGCTTAAAATTGGAAATAATATAATTTTTTATATTTCTTATGCCTTCAAAAATCACCAAGATCGAAGGAATCTTTGTATTGAATTCAGATCCTTATTTTATATAATCAACCATCCATGGAATATAGTTGTCTAGTTAAATTTTATCCTCCATCTAGATGAAAGGTTAGGCCATGTAAACAAATCTATTCCATCCAGGGTGTTCCAAATATATCTTAATTGTAGATATGTATTTGGGTTTAAATTGGTGGGATCCTTGTATGTTTGGTACATGAAGTATTTTTTTATAAAAGTATTGAGAAATACTGGAAGAAAATTTTTAAACAAGGCTTTTTTGAACACTTAGGGATCTTTTTCTTAGGCTAATCTGAATATAATTAATTTCAATCATCATACAATCATAATGAGAATCCTGCAAAAGGAGGAGAAGTAAATACTTCCTTTTAGGTTCCATAATTATTGCGACCTTTATCCCAAATGTGGTAAAATATTACCTGACTCCTCGACCTCGGTTGAGTACAAGGACAATTCTTTGGCCTATATTCTCATGTATAAATTTATCAATAGGAAAAATAATGAAGTTATTAGAGGTTTATTCAGTTCTTTATACAACGAGATTAAATGTATTGAAAATTATCTTCACCTCATTCAAAAATCCAACACCAAAAGAGGCTTATTTTAAAGTTTGGATAATGATGTCATGGTTTTAAATAATCTCAATAATCTTTTAAAATTGACAAATATCATTCAATGATAATCCATTAGTGAAAGACATATCAATGATGGTTAAATAAAATCAATTTTTTAACTATCTTTAATATTCTAGAAATGTAATTAGGCCTTTATCTCTTCTCAAGGATAGTGAGAAACTTTTGGATGATTGAAAAACCATTTTTGATCATTTGATCTCTTTCTAAATGAATTCTTTTAATCGTTCTTCCAGTTACTCATATTTTTTATATGGAAAAATTCCCAAATTGGTGAATGTTTAAAAAAACATCATGCTATCAAGGAATAAGGGATGAGTTGTGCAACATGAAAGGATGATGGGGGTAATGAGAAGTACCTTGAACTTATTCTTCATTCTAAGATACTAGTGGCAGAAGGAACTTTTTAGATCAATTCTCTAGATGATGATTTGAATAGATTTTTTAAAATAGAGGCCTAAAAGGATGTTAACAAGGAACACAAGTCTATGGTTAACCAAAAAGATCAAATTTTAGCATGGGTATTCAATGAAGGGAAGAAAGATGTGGAGGAGTACATCCACAATCTTGTTAACCATTTTGAATATTTAATCAAGGGGGATCCACATACGAAGGTTAAGAAACATAAGTGGGAGCTATACTAGGTAAGTGAATCCAATAATCATAGGCTATCTTTTAATGATTTTGTGATTTCCTACTACGCTCATTGATTCTGGATGTTTAACATGTACATTTTCACACTTTTTACTTAAAAGTTATTTTGAAATAAAAAAATTATTTTTTAATCAGATCAAAGAGGCTATATTTAGTCTTAATGTTGGGAGCTATCTGGGACCTGATGGATTCACCAATTAGTTTTTCCAAAACTTCTGGGAAACTATTCAACATTATGTATGGAGTTTTGTTTTTCATTTCTTCAAGGGTGGTTCTCTTAGATGTGGTACCAATGATCAATTTTTAGCACTTATCCCAAATGTGAAAAATGAAAATGATATTTTTAAATTTATACCACCTTATCTTGTCAATATTACCCCCAAAATCATGGGAATAATTATTTTCAATTGTATTTCTAGAATCTCAAATAGTAATATATCACTGAATTAATTTAAATTCCTTAAATGGATAACCATTCAATATTTCCTCATCACTGTATATGAATGTATAAATCTTCTATGAAAATCGACTATGGGGGTAGAATTTATTTTAATATTGATGTTAATAAATCCTTTGATACCATGGATTGAGGCATTATTGGGAAGGCATTAGTCAATATTTGATTAGAAGAGTGGTTTTTTAATTAGGTTAGAATTCTTCTATGCTCAATGCATATTCCAGTTCTTGTTGATGGATCTCTCATGGGTTATTTTACATTCTCGAAATGAGAAATGAAATGTTTTCTCTTCTCTACCACCATTCTTTCCATTAGAGAATAATATCTTAGTAGGATCTCCTTAATATGATGGAAAATATATATTTGAAAACCATTAAAGATTAAAGTGACCTAAATTCACTTTCTTGATTCTTTTATACTATTTTTTTTATTTACCCTAGTTGATAAAAGGAATATTGAGAATATCAAAAACTTTCTCCTTCATTAGGAAATAGTCTCTATCTAGGAAAGGATTGAATACATACTTAATTTTTTTTTGGGAAAATTATCTATGGTCCCATGAAATAGAGTATAATTAGTTAACCTTTCATCAAGGAAGGGTTTATTCCTATTATTTTACTTGGAGTACCCATGTTTTAGGGAAAACCCCATGCTATTACTTTAATCATATTTTGGTTCGGATTTGATGGTTACTAGATCATTGAAAAGGAAACTACCTCTTGATGGTGAGAAGGATTTTCTATGAGACACGTTATTTTTTCTAAAATTTCTTACTCATTCATGGTTTATAAATGGTATACTTCTATAATTAATAGAATGGAAAATTCTATCAAGAACTTTTTTTTCACCAACAACATCTTTAAAAGATGAATCATCAATGTTCATTGGAAACAATGTTCCAAGAACCATGTTTTGGAATCCATGTAATTTATAAACATTGTAAATTCTATCAATCTTCTTAGGTGAATTTTATATGGAGTCTTTTCAATGAGAAACACGGTTCTCTTATCTTACTCATGTCAAGAATCCTTGAAAAATTGAAAAATTGAAATATCAATTATGTAGATTCCTCCATCTAGTATGCCTTCAAAAATATATCCTCTATAATTTCTAGCTAATATCAATGGATGGTTAATAAAAACTACTCTCTTAATTTCATTTATGATAATTAGATAGGTATTCTCTAGGTGGACCTACTTGGATCATCTAATAAAATGGTTGATACCAAAGGGTGATAAAATATCAAATGGATATCCTTGGTACCCTTACTAATATGGTTAGATCTGTTTTAAATAATTATAACTTTAGAAATAATGAGGATATTTTGATCTGGTACTACTAGATAGATAGAAGGACCACCTAAAGCTATATTAAAAACACATAACTCATGGTCACATGTACAATTGTAATATAATCATGAACAAAAATAATGCATTTTTTACTTTCATAATTATGCTGATTTGGAAGCTGGAATTTTCAAAGAACCCTTTTGATTCTTTCTTCAATCGGTCGGTATCTCCATTTTTTATCTAGGAGTGCCTTTTTTCCATTAGAAAATGGAAGATGTGAATCACCTATTCTTATGTTATGTCACTTATTCATATTTTTGGTAGGATTTATTTGATACTTTTGAAGGGAATACTCCGCAAACCATTTCAATCAAGTACCATCAAAATGAATTCTCCATGCTCTCCAAATAACAATATCTAATTAACATGTTTCCAGGGACCAGGGAAAAATTAATACAATTCATTTGGAATGGAAGAAATATGTGGATCCATGGAATGTTCTACTTTAACATGAAACCATCCATTTTTCAAATCATGATGGGGGAGTTGAATGATAACTCCATCCATAAATATCACTAAAATAATTTCATATGTGATTTACAGTTCTAAAATGACTTAATAATACAAGTAACTACCATCCTACAAATGAAACTCTTAAATTTATATGTAATTTTTCATTTATTAGGTATATAAAATGCAACAACGATGGAAGATCTAGAAGGAATACGGTTCCTGCAGGGTTTTGAGATATTTTTTAGAGACCAAAATGATGTTATCATGTGATCACTCTGTAGATTGTGTGGACATGCCTCTTCATTAGAAGATGGAATTATTGGATTGATCAATACAAATTATATGGAAAATAAGGAAATTGGAAATTATTATGGATTTAATGGTACTCTTAATTGATATTGAATACTTTCAAGACCATTAACATTGAATTATCATGGAAGACGATTTACTAATGTATAAAATTCTTGGATACAATCTTCTCCATGATATATTTTATTACACATTGTTATCATGAATCTTACTCAATTTACAGTGAACTTACAAATAAAGGGGTGAGTTAGAATGATCTCATTCTATCCAATACTTTCTTAGATGATTTTATGCCCCTCTTCCAAAATGATAGTTGTAAATTTCTTTCCATCAGACTTGTGTGATTTTTTTTCTTTAAAAAGCTATGATTTTACTTTGGAAAAGTTCTATTCTTATAAATTTTTTTAATAATTATATCTGTTTTGAGATAAATATTTTAAGAAAAGTAAATATTGTAATAATATGTATAAATATTTTTCATGATATATTATTAATTATAAACCTATAAAATTAAGATTAAGAATTTTGAAATTTATATTTAAATATATTTGAATTTCTAATATATAGATATTCTATTATTATTAGTTAATATAAAGTGATCTATGGATAAAAGGTAAATTTAATTCCATATGATGAAGTTATTCAATAACATTTAGACTTTTTGAAAAACATATTTGAGGATTAATAATATATATTGTAACATCTTGGACTCTAGAAACCAAAAGTTAGTAGTTATATATCATTATTGGTAAAAAATAAAAGAGTTCCCAATGGATCCAAAAACATAGTTGTCTTGGAATACTGGATATATAAATACATTACATTTAGAACCATAAGTTACAATGTGATAATATTTAAAGAACATTATCATAACTTCCATCGTAGATCTAAAATTTACACATAGTTTTTCTCTAGGGTTTATAGGAAATGGAAAACAAATAATGGTGAACTCATATTCTTAGTAAGGTGTAACATACAATGTAATCTATCATAACATAAACACGACATAATTAAATTTCAGTAATAACTAAACAACATGAAGCTACAATCAACCAAAACCAAGGGTATTATATTTCAATGAAAATAAATGAGAACATGGATAAAAATATTTATTGATATCATATTGGTGGAATGCATAATTTTGAATGTCAAAACATTCTTTAAATGCTTTATTCAAAGGAACAATTTTGATATAGGGAGAGGTATAAACCGACACCCAAGTTAGTTTTTCGCATAATACTTATTGATGTATCAGTAGTATATTTAGTTTCATGCCCCACCAATGACCTAATTATGTCGAACGAATTTTCTAAAAGAGTCAATAATACCTTTTACAAAATTACCTAAGGAACCTATGTATGAATACAAATATGGATATCTTATTAGTGGTAATTGAAAAAAGAAAATATTTCTCCAATCATTAGAATAATTTGGATGTATAAGATAAAATTCCTTAACAAACTTAGAATATACGGTGTATCATCAATGTAACTTTTGGTAACATTATCAAAGAAATATAATTTAGAGGGAACTTTTAATGTGATGGGTATTACATGGAAGATAGTAATTTGAATTAATTATCATCCAGTTTTAGGAGACTAAGTTAATTATTTAAAAATTCCTTTATCATGGTTCATACATAGCATGTTAATATTCAAAATCATATCGCTCTGGACTGTTTACTGAGGTGTATAGTGTTGGGTTCATTAATCATGCATCAGAGTGATTATTGATACAAAACTCAACCAAACCATTTTATGGTGATTAACCCTAGATTATTCTATTCCACATCGGCATTTACTTTTTAGTATTGAGACATGGGTATTTATTATATTAATTCACACACAATTTTACTTTACTAAAACCGAGGATGGGTTATCCACCATGAAAAAATAAGGTTTTATAATGGGTTTGGTAACTCTTAGCTCAAAAGTATATGAGGTTGGGATAAATATATATAATTATAAATAAATTTAAATCTAGTAGGAATATGATAAAATTATTTCATTGAAATATTTTTACCACACAAATGGAAATAAGTGGGGAATATAACACGAGTCACAATGATTGATAATATGAGTGAAAAACCCCACTTATGGGTTAAATAAAAATTCAGTAAAAACCTCTTGAAATAGAGGGGTTAAAATTGATCTTCAAATGACATGTATAAAATTTATTTAATTATATAAAATATAAAATAGGTATCATATACACCACATAATATAAATTAGGTTCACACTTAAAAAAATATATCCAATAGAGGAATTTGAGATGAAAAATACTTACCGCTTATCATGACATCCGCAAACATAATTTAAACCCCTATATAAAATAAATAAATATATTGATCACTTAATTTGGAACCTTAATAATATAAATTTTCATTTATAATCGTCATAAATTGTCATTCTCGATGTGAATTCTACCTATTTTCTAAAATGTGTTTTTATAGTTTTGATGTTTGTACTAGTTTAATAATAGTTGTGAATATATTCATTATTATTTAAATATTTATCCTCACTAGGTCATTAAATTTACTATTAGGGTTAATTTATAATTATTTATATTGTTTCAAATTTATTTCATGATGGTTTTAGTCATTATCCTTGAAGGTGAATTAGATAACAAGCATATTTTGATGATTCTTGGGGATTAAAGGATGTCTTCAAAATTAATGAATTTACTACAGATTTAAAATCTCTATAATAAAAATAAAATAATTATTTACACATTTATATTATATTACAAAAATAGTTTGGTTTCCATTGTCACTCTTGATATAAATTCATAGTATTTTTCAAGTAGTAGGTAAAACTGTACGAAACCTGAACATACCCTATTTTAATGAATGATTATTCGGTGGTTTTGTTGTAATATCAGTACAACAGAGGAAAATGATCTTATTTAGTGTTTATTAGGTTTATATATATAAATTTTTAGTAATTATTTGATAAATTAATGGATTTTATAATATTACACAATTTGAATAATATATTATCCTCTTATTACTCTTATTTTAGATGATTAAATTAATGATGATCATTTTTTAATCATATAATTAATAGATTCTATAATTTATCATAATTAATAATTAATTTATTCATAAAAATAATATGTATCCTTTAATCCCATCCTTATATCCATCCTTATAATGCGGTGAAGGATAGAAAAACATGATGTGTCGTGGAGGTGGTAATCTACAAAAATGTACAAAATATGGGTTTTTATTAAGGTAAATAGATAGTTTTGGTAGTGGTTATTTAAAAAATATAAAAACATTAATTATACTATAAATAAATAATTTAGCATATAATATTAGTAAAAATAAATATGAAATGTATGGATAAAAGTAAAATATGTTGACAGAAATATTGTACTTACATTGAGAACATTGGATTTATCATGGACAATTTAATGTAAAGGAATGGATTAAGATAATATATTTTGACCATAATATTATTAGAGTAAAATATGATGATATGGTTAGTAAATAGATAATATTTTCATTAGTAAATTTTTTTTTGTAGTGGCATTAAAGGTGTAGTGAGAGGCCCATTTTATAAGTGGTTAGAATGAAATTTTTATATATATTGCAACTTAATATAAAGGGATCATAAGATAAAAGTTTTAGGATTATGAAAAAATAAAAAATAATTTGGTGGATGGTGATTTAAGGTTAATAATATCGCAAGGAAAAAAATATAGACTTATTTTTTAAAAAAAACTACTAGAATAGGTTGAGATATACTAATGGGTTATCAAAAATCATGAGTATAAAGTCTTAACATATCAGACTCCACATCCCCTCTTTGTTAATGAGACCCAATCACCTCTCCCCTCTAGTGATCCTCATCCCCCATCCTTAGGTAATGCTTCCTCCACCATATAGATCTCCTTCCTCTATTTATGGAATTTTTTTATTGAAAAATTTGATAGATTCCTTCTACCCTCTTATTTCTTCTACCCTCACCCATGAGACAAAAAGTTGTCTTATCTAGTGTTTTCCACTAATTAAAGATTTTTTTTATTGTGATCTTATTCAGCATCAGATTAGTGAGTTTTGAATCCATATTCTCTTATTCCGGATATTATTTTCATTTTTTTCATGCATGTGATTCTATTAGAGCATATTAGCGTCAATTCAGTCATCATGTTTTTTAATTTATAGTCTTATAAAGATCAAATATAGTCTATTAAATTTCTATAAGTACTATTTTAATTAAAATATATTCATTTTGAAAACAATTCTAGGGATTCTTAGGATTTTAATTTTATTTTTTCATTTTATTAGTGTAATATTTTAGGGATTTAGATATTCTTTGTATTGAGAATCATATATTTGTTAGCTACATGGGTTAATGTTGGTTTTTATTATCCTTGAGTTATGGAATTTAATTATTAAAATTTAGTTTTCTATATCACAATATATGGTTAAAATATTTATTGCATTGTTTTAACCAAAACATAAATAATAGTACGATGATATACATTATTATACTATTATAAGTAAATCTAGAATATTAATTTTATAGATTAATGTTGTTTATTTAGTAATTAATTATAGTATTTATAGTACTTGTCAAGAATGATTCATTTAATTAGTTGGTATGATTTATTACTAAATAAATAATACAATATTTATTAAAATAAATAAATTTAAATATTTAAAATGTTTATGAATTTTAAATCCTTTATTACGTACAAATATTTATAGAAGCCTGTGGTAATTTTAAGGAAATAATAATATATGTTAGAATGGAATGATTTTTTGGTTCATATTCATTTTATGAAACCTGGTTTACATTGATAATGTTTTACAAAATAGTGTACTTCTTTTATAAAAAAATTATGTTATAATCCTTAGTTTCACCTATTGTAATTAACTATTGAGAATAAAAAATCTCTTTGTTAAGAATGATTCCTTAGTTTATATATAATGTATTAAATAGAAATACATTTATTTACACTACAATTTAAATGAATTAAAACCCATTTTACCATAGTTAACCTCAATGAAGAGGTTTCCTCAGTAGTGAATAAATGGATAGGTTTTAGAAAGTTGGATGGAATGGAATAATTTTTAGTCTTGTTAGATCTTCCCAAAATCAATTATTTCTTAAATTGAAATATAAAATCATGTGAAATATGTTTTCTTTTTTTTAATTATATAAGTAATTTTAACCATAAATAAAATCCTTTCATGAATAAATTTTATCCTCAATTATGTTTTAAGAAGATAACACCTCTCTTGATAATAAATACACATTGTTCTTCAAGTATTATTTATTTTAAATTTCTTCAAATACATGAACCATGTTTGGATTAATATGAATATGAATTGGTTTTTTCTTATGATATTACTTTTTATTTGTTTTTCTATATAATAGTATTTCATAATGTTCACTTGAATCATGGATTATATTCAATTTGGTCTCCTATTAGTTTTCCTTAATTTTCCCAACAATATACTTTTAAATTTCCTTTGAATTTCGATATAATTTTAGAATTATAGTGAGTGTAGTAGAGATTTTAATGTTTATTTCCCTATTATTAATCATAAAAGGGGATATATTTCTATGATAGATCATTTAATATGGTAATGTATCCATTTGTGAATAGTTATTAAAAGAAGGGATTGTTATTTGGATACATTGACTATACATAAGATTGGATAATGATGCTTTGACTCTGCCCAATTTCCCCTTTCCCAATATGATGGGTTAAAGGTTTCTCAAATCCATATACACTTTTCCATTTCATATATCATTCAAATTTGGGTTTCCATATCCTTTATTAAATTTTGAATATTTTTTTTATTTTATAAATATTAGTTTCAATGATATTAGGATTGGATGATAATTTATATTTATATCAATTATGGTAGAATTTACATGATATTATTTATACCAATTTTTTATGGTTTTTATGTTTGGAAACACATTTTTGTTATTATTGAGTAAATTTTTTCCGTCATAAATAAATGTTTATTTAATTATATTTTTTTCATATTCAAAATGTTGAAGTTTTAAAAACAATTGTTTCATATAGACATAAATAGTTAATCAGATTGTGTAATAAACTTTTCTCATTTAATGTATTAAAATTTGTATATTTTTTTACTGATAGGTATTTATAATAGAATATGTTGTTTCGATTATCATTTTATACTAAGTACTAGTATGCTCTAATGAATTTGATATTAAAATTGTTTTTAATAAATTTTGTTATTATGGTTTACAATGTTGATTTGAATATAAATTTTTTTTCACTTTAATAGAATGGATAGATGCTGGATGTGTCATATCAATCAGATTTAAACCCAGTTTAAAAAAATGGATATTTTTTTAGATTTTTCATTTAACAAAGCTTCATAAAGTGGTCGTATACAGTTTCCAGGTAATAGTTGTGTTGGAAGACCATGGTTATGTCAAGAATACGTTAGGTACCACATATAAAAATAAGGATTTCAAAAACTATATTTTGTTTGGTGTCACAATGGAGAGTTGAGAAAATCTTCTTATATTAATGAATACAAAAATAAGTGGTATAATGAATTTGATATTTGATAGGATTATATTTTTTTGCATCATCATGAGAGAGATAGTATGCCATTGATAAAAAAATGATATCTATAAAGATGAGGAAAATAGTGAATATGAAGTTATTGAGAGAGTGAAAAAAATTAATAGATGATTCAAAAACTCTTATATATCCAGAATGCACTAAAATGGAAAATTATAAATCTTCAATTCTATTATATCATGAAAAAACAATGTATTGAATTTATAATACATCTATTTATTATATTATTAACATTTTTAAGGACTTTCTTCGAGATTATATAGATATTCCCACAAACCATTATAAGATATGGAAGTTAATTAAGAAGCTATTATTTTATCCTAATAAAATTATTTCTTTTCCTAATGTTTTCATTTTATTTTGGGAGGAAGAAACATACATTAATAAATTTAATAATTTTGGTACATCTTGATTGAAATAAAATGAAAATGGAATACCATCTCGTGTGCCATATAAATTTTCTCTTAATATTCCATTGATTCCCAGGATCTAAAATATATTCATGTCTACATAAATCTAAACAAATATGTGTTGGCATGATGATGTGAAAATTATAGTTACAGATGAGTTAGTTCATCCTGTTTATGGACTATTATTGTGGTAATTTTATACAAAACATCCAAATTGTGTTAATGGGAAGCATAATTTAAGGTTGGGTGTATCCAATGATGATTTTAATCCATTTGGTTAGATGCATACAACTCATAAGACATGGATGATTTTTATTCATGTTTATAATATTACTTCATGGATGAGTAAAAAAATCACTTTCTTGAGTATAGTAATATCTAAACCTTCTAAACCTATAAATTATATTGACGTCTACTTTCATCCTTTAATAATAGAGTTTAAGAAGCTTTTGGATATGAGTGTGTTTATATTTTGATTATTCTTAAAAAAATATTTTAGACGCGTGCTTCCCTTCTATAGAATATAAATGATTTCCCTAATTATAAAATTATGTCAGGTTGGAGAATGAAGGGAAAACTATCATGTATTTTTTGTTTGAATAATACATGATTGAGATGACTTATATATCATCATAGTATCCATTTCATGGGGAATCAATGATTATTTCCAATGGATCATCAATACAAGAAGAATTTCTAAAGGTTTGATAATACTGTTGACAGTGAGTAGCCACCTCAGAATATTTCAGGAAGTGATGTTCTTAATGAATCAAAATATTTTTGTTTTTTATTAGTTAATTTCTAGATACAATATATAAATTGAAATAATATTGACACTGAATCCACTTAAAAATGAAAAAAGAATAGCTTTTTTTGAGTTTCCATATTGCTCTACCAATTTTTTATGTCAATATATATACATAATTACCATTGAGAAAAATATATGTGATATTCTCCTTTCAATTATTATATATATCAATTGTAAGACCAAATATGAATTAAAATCTCACTGGGACCAGTTTAATTGGTGTATTTGAAAATAACTACATCCTGGGTTTTTCTGTGAAAACAAATGGTAATTTCCTAGTTCTTCTAATGTGATGACACAATAAAATAAATTTATGGAAATATTAGTGAATATTATGGTTCTTTATGGATATTACAGAAAATTTTCTAAAAGAGTCAACCAAAGGAAGTGGAAACTAAAATCCCTAGAAACTCATGATTATCACATCCTTCATTATGAATTTATTCCAACCGTAATCTGACAATTACTATCCAATAATTTCAGGGTTATAGTGATTCTATTCTGATTTTTTTAGATATCTTTTCTTTCTAAAAGGTAATATAATTATTTCTTGATTAAAATGTATAAATTGGTGCAATTATTTTTGTGTGAGTGGGAAAAACATTCCACCATCATTTTTCACTTGAATGCTGAATTTACACTAGTGCAGAAAACGTTTTTTACGTCGGCTATTTTTAATTTTTTACGTCGGTTTCTAGCCGACGTTAATACGTGCGACGTTATAAATAAGGTTTTTGACGTCGGTTATTTAAAAATAGATGTCAAAGACATAAAATTGCGATGTTTATCATGTCGGTTATTTTAGAACTGACATGATAAAGGGCCTGGAGAATGGTTCATCACGTCGGTTATTGAATAACCGACGTGATAAACGGCCTGGACAATGGTTTATCACGTCGGTTCTTAAACAACCGACGTGATAAACAGGGGAGAGGGGGTTTATCACTTCGGTTCATATATAACCGACGTGATAAACTGGGATGAGGGGGGTTTATCACGTCGGTTCTATAATAACCGACATGATAAACCGGGGTGACTGTGGTTTATCACGTCGGTTCATATAAAACCAACGTGAAAAACCGGGGGTGGGGGGTTTATCACGTTGTTTATTATATAACTGCCATGATAAACTGGAGTGAGGTGGTTTATCATGTCGGTTATTCAATAACCAATGTGATAAACCATTGTCCAAGCCGTTTATCACGTCGGTTATTCAATAATTGACGTGATAAACCATTCTCCCGGCCCTTTATCACGTCGGTTATTAAAAAACCAACGTGATAAACCATTCTCCAGGCCTTTTATCACGTCGGTTATTAAATAACCGACATGATAAACCATTCTGCAGGCCTTTTATCACGTCAGTTATTAAATAACCGACGTGATAAACTATTTTCCAGGCATTTTATCATATCGGTTATTAAATAACCGGCGTGATAAACCCAATTTTTTTTAAACAGAATGCAGTCATCTTCTCTCCACCAGAATCAACCAGAAAAAAAATCAAGAAATCGTACCACAAAAACAGAAGTACATCAAAATTAAACATGTACATAGATAACATAAAAAACTTACCCCCTAGATAGCATCCACCCTCATTTATACCCCATGGACAGCCCTCCCCCACCTCGTTGGAGCCCTCACCCTCATGTATACCCCCTGGACAGCCTTCCCCCACCCCATTGGAGCTCCCACCCTCATGTATACCCCTTGGACAACCCTCCCCCATCCCATTGGAGCCCCCACCACACTCCTAGACTGCCCCCTGACCCCCGGACACCCCCAAACACCCCTCGACAACCCCCCACCCACCTGAACAGCACCTCCTCACCCCCTCACACCACTTGACAGCCCCCACCACACCCCTAGACAGCCCCAAACACCCCTGGACAACCCCCCCACCCCTGGACAGCACTCCCACACCCCAGGACCAGCTTCCCACACCCCTGGACATCCCTGACACCCCCAGGACTGTCCCCCACCCCACCGGACAGCCCTCCTAGACAGCTGGACACCCCCCAACCCCACTGAACACACCCCCACACCCTTGGAACCCCTCCCCCACAGACCCAAATCCATACTATAAAAACCATCAAAAATAGACCAAAACAAGAAGTAGAGCAAAATTAAACATTCACTTATATAACATTCAAAACATACACTGTCAACTTAAAAAAAACTAAATCCAACCTAAAAAACTACCAAATACACAATTAAAACGACAATATTCAAAATTACATTTTACATTACAAACAACTAAAATTCAATCAAACCTGTAAAATAATTTGACCACTCCACTTGTACGTGTTTGATGTCTTCAGCAGTATAGGGTTGAGGGTCATCAAAAAGCTACAAATGAAAAAGAATATAGTTAACATGTATAATGAATAAATCAAATTGAAATATTATGGCAAAGTTTAAGAGGAAATCGTACCAGGTCAAAATTCACAACTGTCCTAGTTGTTATTATTTCATACATAAATCTTAACATATAATATCCGAATTCGATGAGGCCTTGTTGTTCATGACAATTCTGTTTTGAATGAGTGTAAATTCAATATATTATTTTTATGTAATAAATCAAAAAGTACAAATTATAAATGGAAATTTACCTTCGCATTTACATATTTTATCTTTGCATATCTTTTCTTTGTGTTTTTTCGAAAGTAGACCCATGCACTGTTAGAAAATAATATGAATGGGGTAAATTTAAAATTTATTATAATATATAAAACTATTGAGAAATTGAAACTTACTTTTCCAATATATTCTTAAAACTTTCCCGCACATCACCATGAACAGAGCATATCCAATAAAGAGCTTTCTCCCTTGGGCAAAAAATCCCTAACATCCAATGATCACTGATAAAAGGAAATTTAATGTTAGTGGTTTTTTATGTTAAAAGATAATTAACTCTTTGAGAGAAATGTGTTTCATACCTCTCACAAAAAGGCATCATCCAACATTATCTGATTATATTCTTTTCAAATCTTTCAGCAATATAAACCATTCTTTGTTCCTCAGTCAATGCACATACTTCAGGGGAAATCAATTGCGGGTCCATGAATCCATATACTTCTGTCAGTTCATTCCTCTCAAAAATTTTAAAAAGATACCTAATACAAAACATACATAAGTATACATTTTTAATAAATATAACGCATGGAAAAGGTGTTAAGAATTTCAATGGAAAAAATTTGCACCATGTTGATTCCCAACTTATCTCCAGTAACAAGCTCCATGATATCAGATTTTGTAATCCCCACACTTATTTCACGTCCACAAACATGAGATTCCATTGGAAACTCATAAAAACCCAACAACAAATGTGAATATCTTGACAATCTGTCAAGACCACTGGAATCTGTATCTGATGTCATAGCCTGTTGTCTTTGTTGTTGTCTATTCAGTATTTCTTTACCTTTGAAGTATTCTTGTGAAAAAAATTGAGAAATATAGTAGTTTTCAAATGATAAAACAACTTTAATAAAAAATAAAATAAAAGATATAACATTCATACCTCTATGGTAATGAGTCAAAGAAGTCTGGATGGCCAAACTAAAAAATGGCCGATACTCTGTCCAACTGTCACCACCTCATCTGTAGGTATTGGTACGCTAGCTGATCTATCTATAATATCCTGTACAGTGACCCTCTGATTCTCTACCTCTAATTGTTGATGATGAACTGTATCTCCTATACAATATACCAACCCATATGCTACTATATGATGTTGAGAATCATCAACATACAACTCTCAATATGTAGGAAGCTGCGGCAGAGGCGTAGGACAAAAAATGGGGTCCGCAGGCTGAGGTGGGGGAGTGGGAGCTTCTGGCGGAGGTGTAGGATAAATAATGGGGTCGGCAGGGGGAGGTGGAGGAGTGGGAGCTGCAGTCTGAAATTGTCTTTGCATTTCTGAAAACATAGACTGCACCGACTCTCTAATCTTGTCTTCCATCGTCACATTAATATTTTGAACTTCAGCCTCCAAGGATTCTATTTTTTTTATAAACCCCCTAAATGTTAGAAGTTGAAGAACGTGGAAACACTTTTCTTACCGATACACCTGCCCGATATCCACTTACACGACCAGGATGTTCGGGCCTTCCCAATGCTGCAAATAAAATATCTTCCCTCCTAGTAGCTGTAAATGTCCCCTCTGAACTCTGCTCCTCAAGAGAGTCTTGTATTAATTAATTGAACATTTCTGTAATGATTGAAACTTATATGAAGAAAAATGTTAACATAAATAAATTAAATAGATATCTTACAATCCTCTCAGCTACGATTCTAGATTCTTCTGAAAGATATTGCCCTTTTTTTCCCTTCTGATCTCTCTTCCATTTTGCATGTCTAGATGGAGGGGATAGAGGGGCCACCTCTCTAGAGCTTGAAGACTCAGTTCTTAGTTGCTGAAATTTTTCCGCCATCATTTTTTCTTTAAATAATGTTTACCCTCCCCGAGATAAACTATGAGGGTATACATTTTTAGATTGGATCTCCTGATGATCTTTCCTTGTTTGCTGTAATTTAAGAATAATAAATCATTAACAAAACATTAATAAAATCATTTATATAAGAAAGTTTATAAAAGTTTACATTATCCTTACCAGAAATGACTCTTTTTTTTCTACTTTCAAAAAATTGTCTCCATGTGTCTTCATCTATAAAAGGATATATACGACATGGATTGTCATGACTCCTATGACCATAAATGAAATCAGATGAGAGGGTTAATTTGAAATCCCTCCATCTTCTGGAAGCCAACGATAAGCATTTCTTCCTGACTCCTCCAGTGTCAGGAATATCAAATGTCATCTGATAAAGAAGAGGTTAAACATATTATATATACTAGAAATATTAAAAGAATGGTCAAACAATGAAAAAAGATCTTACCAAAATCGTCTCCCACAATTGAGAGATAATCGCTTTATCCACACCTCTCCAATCATCATACAGAATGCTTACTTTGGTCTTCGCCTGAGTTGCAACAAAACACTTAAAATCTTTGGCATTCGGACCTCTAGGAATATCATCATCATCAAAATCAACTACTATCCTCTGATCCTGCGTACGGGCACGTGATAATTTTGGTAAACGTGTGCACCCACGTTTAACAACCTTTGAACTCTTTGTCGTAATAATAGCATGTGAATGTTCATCCCCAGAGGTATGACCCGCAATATGCTCCCCTCCAGAATCATGTGGTTGATCATCTGAATGATCTGTCATTATCCTTCAAATCAAAAAAACAAACGTCAGTTCACAAATATAAAAATTCAAATATTTTAATACTACTGTAATCAGAAAATAGAAAAGTGTACTAAGTTACATAATAGTAAACATTGGTAATATGGTAATCATGTTAAACAATGGTAAAGATGGAAAAGATGGTCAAGATGGTCAAGATGGTAAAAATGGAAAAAATGGTAAACCTGGTAAACATTGTAAACATGGTAAAGTAATTGTCAGTGAACAAATATACAAATTCAAATATTTTAATACTACTGTAATCAGAAAATAGAAAAGTGTACTAAGTTACATAATAGTAAACATTGGTAATATGGTAAGCATGTTAAACAATGGTAAAGATGGAAAAGATGGTCAAGATGGTAAAGATGGTAAAAATGGTAAAAATGGTAAACCTGGTAAACATTGTAAACATGGTAAAGTAATTTTCAGTGAACAAAAATAAGCATTTTAAAATTCATGTAATGGTTATAAACATGATAAAGTAAACTAAAAAAACTTAAAACAAACAAAAACATATACTTATTTTATTTTAAAACTTGTTTTAATAAATAAAAAACTTACAATATCTAACATTTATGGAAAAAATAAATGTAAACAAGAAATAAACATATGTTACCTGTAATTTTAGGAATGTACAAATGGATTGTTTTCCCAAATTCCTTCATCGTGATCATTATTTATGGCACAAACTATATCTTCAACATGATCGTCATTATGTTTTGTTAATATTTCCATGGAAGTAGGGATCTCACATAAATCAACATATTCATCAAGTTCATCCTCACCAACATATTGTTTTTTTCCTTGTAAAACAACAACCCACTCCATATCTGATTGATCTACTACATAGAAAATTTGTTTTACATGTGTTGCCATTATAAAAGAATCAGCTATGTGTTCTAATCTATTCAGATTAACAAGTGTCATTCCAAATTCATCGTGTCTGACGCTGTTGTTACCGTTGAACCATTTACAGTTAAAAACGGGAACTTTGATTTTAAAGTAATCAACCTCCCATATGTCTTCAATCACTCCATAATAAGCATTTGATGCAGAAATTGGGTTTTTGTCCTTAGCACTCGAAAAATGCATTCCTTCTGCAAACACCAATACACCACTGTTCTGAAATGCACTTCTGTTGTCCTGAGCTTTTGTATGAAATGTATAACCATTAATGTCATAACTGAACCATGTTATCACATTTAAACATGGACCACCCACTATCCATTTTAATGTCTCTGATACATCTGATCTACCAAGCAAAGTCTTTTTAATCCATGAGAAAAAAGTTTTGTTGTGCTCATTCAAAATCCACATTTCTTTCTTCTTTGGATGACATTGTTTCAACTCATTAATATGCAATGTGATATACGGTTCAGCATCAGCTATGTTATTCAAGATGTATGATTCCAACATCTTCATCTGTTCAGCTGACAATGATTTGACTTTCAAGCCGCGAATCCCCTTCCCCTCATTATTAACTCGTTCATGGCGAGATGGAGGCAAACCTATGTGTTGCGCCGCAACCAAGTAGCTCGTACAAAACTCTGCTACCTCCTCAAAAATATACTTTTCAATAATGGAGGCTTCAGGTCGATATAGATTTTTAACATACCCCTTTAATATTTTCATATACCTTTCAAAAGGATACATCCAACGAAGATATACAGGTCCACAAAGCTTTATTTCTTGAACCAGACGAATCATTAAATGCACCATTATATCAAAAAAAGTTGGAGGAAAATAAATTTCTAATTGACAAAGTATAAAAATTGAATCCTTTTCCAAAATGTTCAAAGCATTCATATCAATCGCCTTGTTACAAATTGAATTGAAAAAATAACACATCTTCATTATAGTCTTTCTGACACGAATGGGCAATATTCCATGCAATGCAACTGGTAGAATTTGTTGCATCATGACGTGACAGTCATGTGATTTCATACCTATCAACTTCAAGTCCTTCAATGAGACAAAATTTTTTACATTATAAGAATAACCTTGAGGCACTTTGGTATCATGAAGACACTGACAGAAGCTAATTTTCTCCCTCTTTGATAATGTATGACAAGCCGGGGGAAGAAATGTTCATCTTCCTTTAAGAGTGGGAGCTAACTCCAAACGTATTCCCATTGATAGTAAGTCTAATCTTGCATTCAACCCATCTTTAGCCTTTCCTTTAATATCTAACAATGTTCCAATCAAAGAATCATAGATATTCTTCTCCAAGTGCATGACATCAATATTATGTTTAACTTCATGATACCTCTAATATGGTAGCTCAAAAAAAAATTGACCTTTTCTTCCAAATATGTCTATCATTACCAGATTTCTATGTCTTTCCCAATGTCACGTCAAGTTTTTGCACCCTCTTAAAATACAGATCAAGGGATAAATGTTTTGGAGCAGTATCAAATTCTTATGAGCCATTTAATGCCTTTTTTAGTCTTCTATAAGGGTGTTACATAGGCAAAAACTTTCGATGACCCAAGTACACTGTTTTCCTCCCATGATGCAATTGACAATAGGACGTCTGTTTTTCGCAAATTGGACATGCTTCATACCCTTTAACACTATATCCAGACAAATTTTTATATGCTGGGAAGTCATTTATAGTGAACAGAAGCACTGCATGCAGTTGAAAATATTCCATTTTATAAGAATCATACATCCTAATACCATCAGCCCATAACAGTTTCAAATCATCAATTAACGGTGACAAGTAAACATCAATATCATTACCGGGTTGCTTTGGACCAGAGATCATTGTACTCAACATGATATATTTGTGCTTCATACAAACTTCATGAGAGAGGTTGTAAATTACCAAATAAAACAGGCCATGAACTATGTGTGCTACTGAGTGTTCGGTATAGATTCATTCCATCTGTGCACAACCCTAGTCTGAGATTTCTAATTTCATTTCCAAATGTAGAATACTGCGCATCAATTTTCTTCCATTGTGGACAATCAGCTGGATGACGTATTTTTCCATCACATACCCGCTCTTCAGCATTCCATCTTAACCTTTTTGCATCATGTGAATTAGAAAATAAACGTCTGAAATGATTAATTATAGGAAGATACCAAAATACCTTTGAAGGGAGATTTATAATCTCTACATCAGCCTGTGATTTTTCATTCACCTTATACCGTGATGTCCCACATTTTGGACACTCTGACAGAAATTCATATTCCTTCCTATATATAATGCAGTCATTCGGACAGGCATGTATTTTCTTGTATCCCAATCCCATCGGGCATAATATTTTCTTTGCGTTGTAATGTGAATCTGGAAGATCGTTATCTTTTGGAAGAATGTCTTTCATCAATTGTAGCAGCTCTGTAAAACTTCTGTCACTCCATCCATGCTTCGCCTTCAGGTTAATCAATCTTAACACTGCCGAAAAAACCGTAAAATCTGTACAACCAAGATATAATGGTTTTTCAGCATCACCATATAGACGCGCAACTGTTGGTTCTATCTCAATTTGTTCTACTACAATATCGCGAATCATTTCTTCAATTCCATCGGAGTTACCATCTTGCGAATCATCATCATCAGTGACATTCCATCCAGTTTCACCATGCCAAATCCAAGGGATGTAACTCAGATTAAAACCATAACAAATCAAATGATCTTTTATCTCTCTACTTTTCAACTTCTTCATATTCAAACATTTTAGGCATGGACAGAAAAAAATGTCACTACTTGGAACATTTCATTTTGAAAATTCCAAAAAGGCATCAACACCTTCCTCAAATTCATTGCTCATTCGATGTGCCGTAATCCAACTTCGACTCATTATTACCTATAACAAATATCAACAAAAAATATATATTTTTAAGATAAGACAAATACATGTTTATATGAAAAAAATCATAATTTGAATGTAAAACAATTTAAAATATAAAACAAATCTATAGGTATTTAAAAAAATATGCTTGAATATTATTTTTAAAACAAAATATAGTTAGATATAACAGTTTTAAATTTCATTGAATCAAAGAAAACCATGACGCCTATATAGTTTAATATTGATTGCAGTTTTTATGTTTTAATATATTAGATAAACAACCTATTTTAAATGGCATGCAGACCTTGATATTGGTCTACATCACCCTTCAGTGTGACTGGCAAAAAGAGGTCTACTATCATGTTATTATTTTATCAGCAATTCACTCATTCTTGTTTTTGATGATCGTTAATTGCATTGGCAGGCTGAGAGGGCCGCCCAGCGTGTCCAACACTGGTCTTCTCAGAATAAAAATAGTCCCACTGATTCGGTTTAATCCTTTATTTCTGCTTTTTAATCCCATGTAACATATCTTGTGGGGATTTGATTTTGTAGTTGGCCTTCAGCTTTAACGGTTATCAATCAAAATAAAACTCGACTAAAAACTCTGTTTATTTTTGGTTTTCAAAATCCAAAAATGAAAACAAAACAACCATGGACAAAAAATGAATTCCAATTATAGGAAACATGTTTAGAAATTCTAAACACCAAGAATTAACAAATATCAACAACAATAGTGAACAACCTAGAAATTACAAGACTAAACAGTTATTCAAACTCAAACTTCTTATATTAATTCTCATAAAAATAGAAAAAAAAATCTGTAAAAAAACTAATTCAACCAAAATAGAACCAAAAAACATAAGAAATAATTTCTAGATTAAGCAACACTTATATCCAGAACCATAAGCATGTTTTAGCACATAAAATAACCATAACAGTGAGAAATATTAAATAATGTCACCAACAATTAGCATCGATTTACATAAATGCAACATAGTCTGTTATATCAACAAAATACAAATAACCATTTGCAATAACAAAAAATTCCACGAGATTCTCAACATGATTAAATAGAAAAGCATATCTGATACAAACAAATTACATCAAGAATCGAAACAAAAATGAACGTAATAAATTCGTGGAAGGCTTACTTGAATGTTGCGAGTTGAGATGATAGATCCGAGAGGAGTGAAGAAGATAAAAAATGAAGCCAAAACGAGTTTAACGCAGGTCGATCGACCAGCCGATTAAGGTTTACCGTGCGAGAGAGACGAGCCGGCGGACTGTCAATCGAAAACTCGTAAATGACAGTCCATCGGATTTAATTTCATTAAAAGTTTTATAATGTCGGTTATTATATATCTGACGTTATAAACTATTTTTTAAATTTATAACATCATTTATTTTAAAACCGATGTAAAAAATCTCCCGCGCTTTGGTTTTTTATGTAGGTTATTTTATAACCGATGTAAAAAATGAGATATCTACGGGTTTTTTACGTCGGTTATTTTATAAACGACGTAAGAAACCCCCCTATTCTTTGGTTTTTTACGTCAGTTATTTTATAACCGACGTAAAAAACGCGTATATATCTCGTTATTTACGTCAGTTATAAGATAACCGAAGTAAAAAACCAATGCGCGGGGGGTTTTTTACGTCTGTTATTTGGAAAACGACGTAAAAAACCCGATATATACGCGTTTTCTACGTCGGTTATAAGATAACCGACGTAAAAAACCAATGCGCGGGGGGTTTTTTATGCTGGTTATTTGGAAACCGACGTAAAAAACCCGATATCTACGCATTTTTTACGTCGGTTATCAAATGACCGACGTAAAAAACCAAAGCCCGGGGGGTTTTTTTACATCGGTTATAAAATAACCGATGTTAAAAACCCCGCGCTTTGATTTTTTAGGTCGGTTATTTGATAACCGACGTAAAAAATGCGTCGATATGGGGTTTTTTTATGTCAGTTTCCAAATAACCAACGAAAAAAACCCCCCGCGCATTGGTTTTTTATGTTGGTTATAAGATAACCGACGTAAAAACCCAACAGGCGCGATTTGTAACGTCGGTTATTAAAATAACCGACATTAAAAATCTACTCGCCGCATTTTTACGTCGGTTATATATAACTGACGTAAAAAATGGTGACGTAAAAAACGTTTTCTGCACTAGTGTTAACAGTTTATTTTCTAACTAAAATAGTACTTGGGGGATCAATTGATTTTTGGAATATGTATCATGCTAAAAGAAATATGTTTGTAATGAAATCTTACATTCAAAATAAGAATCATCTTGAAGGTTCCATTTTGAGAGGTTATCTGCCTCACGAATGTATTTATTTTTGTTCAATGTATTTCTTTTATGTGAACGGAAGACATAAACCATCCAATAAGGAATAAATATGATCAATTTGGAGAACTTTATCTCTCATTTCCATATCTTCCTCAAAATTAAGTAATTTATAGTTTATCTATATTTTATACATTGATCCTTGAATAGTGGGATATGAAAAATCACATAGACTTGTATAACTGTGGTTTGTTCGATGATTATATCAATTAATTAACTTAAATATGCATATGTTATCTTTTACTATGTCATTTCACATATAAAAAAAATATATATTATCATTTTATGTAGATAACATAATAAATTATTAGAATAGTTCATCGATCTTTACCTTTGGGAAGGAGAGATGATTTTCCTAGAAAAAAGCTTCCTAATTATCAAGTGTCCAAGTAACCAAGTAATATAACACAAATATAATTGGGCTAAAATCAACATTTAAGAAGAATCCATATCACACCCATTTTTATCATTCTAATTTTTATATATTATTATGTTTTGACACTATAATTAAATTTAAAAATAAATTTATATTTATATACTTATTAATCTTATAGATTTCTTCAATTGAATTTTTTTTAATTCATACATGGTTTATCAATTTTATATTATTTAATAATGTACTATTGTTGTAATCATTTTCATTATAAGAAAGTTATATTAGGAATTGAATTTACTATGGCTCAAATAATTTTTTTTCTCAAGTAGGAAAAAAATATGGATGTTCTGTAAATGAATAGAAAAAAGAAAAGTTTATAAGTCATTTTATTGATTTTTGAAATTTTTATACATAATTAATGATTAAATATATTATGTATATTTTCAACAGTGTTCCCTAGAGGATATCTATAAGAAGTAATATGAAAAAATACAGGTAAGTGATTATTTTAGACAAGTATTAGTTAAGGAGAACAAAGAGTGAGTTTTATGTCCACCAAAGATAAACATTAACCCCACTAAGTGTTGGACGTCATTAGGAACCTCTCAAACCTTTCACACCATGAAGCTAAAAAACACTCATATAGAAGAAAATGAGTCCAAAATAGTGGTAATACAGAAGAGTGAAAGAGGTAAACTAGTCACTATAATGTTCTTCAAACTTATGTCATATATATGTCCATCACTTCCATTAGAGTATGATAATATTTTTGATTCATGTATGTAATAAATGTGCTCTTTATATGATTCCCTAAAATTTTTTAATGGGAGTACTAGGGGTGGTTGAGTTGATGGTGGTGGTTGTGGTGGTGGTGGTGGTTGTGGTGGTGGTGGTGGTGGTGATGATGATGAAGCTAGTGGTCTAGGTACTGATGCTGGTGACGAGTATGATGGAACTAGTGGTGATGAGGGAGATGTTGATACCCTTTATTTTCAAGTTTATGTAAAGATGCATGAGTGTATGACTAAAAATAATTGATAATTTGGATTGTATATGTATGTTATAATATTTTAAATGGTTTAAAAACTATTTATAACATGATGTATTAATGCTAAATATATAATAAGTTCACTAGATTAATTTTTTTCCATGGTTTGTAATTTATATACAGGTTCTATGATAGGTGTTGGATAGTGTGGCTAATATCCAATGAGGGTAGGTCTCTATACCCATGGTTCTTAAAACCATGGGTGTACATGAATTTGGGAAGCCCATATATACCCACAGTTTTAGGAACCCTGGGTATATATACATATACCCAAGATTTCAAGTGAGTCATAAGGATTAAGAAATCCTAATAGTCTATACCCATGTTTCTATAGAAGCCATGGGTATTTCCTTATTAAAATGATAGATGAACCCATGTTTCAATGTACTGTGAGTGTAGGGTAAGATTCCATTATTTGGTATATTGTACAATTCACTTCAAAATCAATTTTATATAGAAAAAATCAAACAATTATTTTTATGAAAATATATTTATGAAGAATAAAATGTGTTGTTAATTTTTTAAAAATATACCATTTAAAAATTAAAAATATACATATACACATGAATAAAGGATATTTAGAATGTTCATTGCATAATAATTATAGATATGGTGTTGAAATTATATAATATTTTTGTGGGTATTATATATATCATCATATATTTTTGGATTAAAGGAATAATATCTGAAAATAAATGAAAAGTGGATGATGAATGAAAATAAAAATATTTTTTTTGGGTTTAAGGAGAAATTAAATAATAATTTATCTCTATAAGAAATATTAAAATGTTTAGAAGTGGGACCAAGTGTTAATGTGATTACATGGGCAAGTTTTGATATAAATAGTGACACATATTTCATAAAAAAATTTGGGTAACGAGGGTACTATTCAAAATAGTGGTGTAATGGTCATTACTGAAGCACTATAATTTAAAGTGACAAAGATAAAATATCAATTTCTGTATCAACAACATATTTTGGAGTTTTTTATGATATATGGGAGATTTATTATAATAAATTATGAGTACATTTTTTTAAATTTAACTGGATTGATATTAAAAATGGTGTGAAACAAGATGATTACAGATTTACACAAATCTATTTGAATTGATTTGTTTTTAAGTAGGATCCATTTATCTTGTCGTGCATATGAAGTAGATATTTTATGTTACCAACCCATCACATGTTCAGTGGTACTTCATTTTTTAAGTGAAAAAATTCATTTATGTGACAAGGATAGCAATGTTGTGGTGGGAAAATGTGTGTTTTCTTTAGTTATTACATGATTAACTAATGATAACAAGGACTATGATATACGAATAGTTCATGCTATATGAAATTATAACATTGAAGGAATATGGGAAAAATAACTTTAATCTCCAAAATTTTAAGGTAATTTTTTTAGAAATATAAAAAAGAAAAATAATATATTTTAACTTGGTTTTTAAAAATATTGATGCTTAAAATTTCTGTTATTTTCTTGTAAAATTTTATATTCATTAGTTTTAGTTAAAAAAATTGTGGATTAATAATATTAACATCATTATTTGTTTATGAAATTTACACATGTGAAAATTCTTTTTATTATTATGAATGATTAAATCTCCAGATGATGATTAATTCTACCATTTTGATGTGATTTTTATATCAATTATTTTTATTTATACATTTTAGGGTTAACAATCCTAACATCATTAATTTTTTGACACATACACATGTAAGGACATTATTTTTTTTACTTTTATATTTTTATATTCATTTTTTAGATATTTATTTTACATCAACTATATAATAAAACATAATTGAAATAATTTTCATACCATTATTAAAAATTAAATTTCCCCTTCTTATAATGATAATTTTTTTAATAATATGTAGGTATATAGAATTTAATAACATTCATCTATTTAAAAGATAGAAATATAGGGAGAGGAATATTTACTAATGTATATGTTTGTTTTTTATATTAACATATCCTCATTAATTAATTTTTTTAATGAAATTAGAATTTTATTTGTTAAAATTATTTATAGATATAATAGTGATCCTCCTAGGGTAGATTAATCTTGTTCTCCAAATAAGATGATACCTAGAGTTTTTAGAAATGTAATTACACATTGATCAAAACATTCACCTTCTCAGGGGGAGAAGGTGATATAAATTGAATGTTATGATAATAATATCCCTTGTGGAATGTATGAAAAGATGTTTATTTCTTTCATGGAATTTAAAAACAATTATAATATTAAAATTTTATATCCAGATTGGAGGAGAGCTGATAAAACTATGGAATATTAGTTTTTGGTCTATCACAGTAAAATATGTAAACTATTTTTTTAATACATCAAATATTATATATTTCAAATGAATAATATTTAACATAATCAACTAAAATTTACATCTAACTTTCAAAAAACGAAATATACTAATAGGAGGAAACTATCTTTTGTAGAATTTGAATAAATATATTTTAAAACAATATTGACTAGAGTTTATGTTTTTTAGAAGATGACATGTAAAAACACATGCCGCAAGTATGGGTTTTTAGGTGCATATATATGACAAAAATTTAATGTTATCTAATTGGTTGAATAATTTATGTTATGAAAATTGTAACATATAAATGAAATTTGTAATTTTATTTATTTATTAGATGATAATTTATTTATTTATTCTTATATAATTGGTCTCTGAGAGATCCTGCCAAGAGATCCAGTTATAGAATTTATACCATATTACATTTTCTTGTGGAGGTTATCATTTACTAGAGGATAAAATGACTACTAAATAGTTTTATCATTAAGAGATAAATCTAACAGAATCTTCAAATAGGTTCAGTTTGTCCATCCATATCCCCCACACTCTATAAAAAATAGAAAAAGGAGATGATGAAAAAAACAAAAGCTTTCTTATGAATCTATAGAGACAAGTAGATGATAAGATAGTATTAATTACTTATAAATTTTATTTAATAATTTTATTTTATATATTTATTTCAATAAAATAATATTTTAATATATCATTTCAAGATTCCCTTCCTGAGAAATCAATATTGGGTACTTTTATCCTGGAGGGTAGGATGAAAATTAGGCCAACTTCTTTAAGAGGTAATGGACAATTAGGCCAAATAAGAGGATATATAGAGGTTTTATGTATTAGAAAGGTTATTATCCATAATATTATGAAATATAGAGTTAAATAATACAAGGTATAAATAGCTTCCTCAAAGGCTAAGCTACGAGAGATTAATCAGTTGATAGATGATTAAATTAAATCATTTATAAAGGTTATGTTCAAAAAATATATATGAAATACATACACAATGTATCTTACTTATATAGGTCACAAAATTACTCATTTATAAATAATATTATACTATGATTTGTATATAGGGGATCCTAATGTACATATTTTAGCATAGAGAATCATACATAATTTGTGGGACTACATTTATCATTATCATATGTAGTCATATCACGTGCGAGTAATACTACATGATATTATTGATCATACATATATTTTTCCTTTTCCTATTGAAGATAATCTCAGATATGGAGATAGTATTGTTTATTTTTTACTCTATCTTATTATATTTCTTTTTTAAATGACATATGAGGCATGTGTTGTTTTTAATTTTTATTAAATTATGATCACATATTAATGGAATTGTTTTTTAAAATCTTTTTCCTTATATAGTATTATCTTAAATAAAAATAATCAATGAAAAATAAACAAAATTTTCATGAATCAACACCTCCAGATACTTATGTGGTTTTTGATGGTCTAAGAATAATACTACATAAATATTTTATGTTGGATCGATATTATGACTTTCCAAATATTACTTATATATATGGGAGTGACTATGCATTAATAATATTCAAAGAAGAAATTATTGATCTTATTAACGAGTAGGAGGTCTATATACCCATGTTTTAGTTGTTTTTAAATTAAATAAATTTCTATTTATATTTCTATTTATTTAAATAAATATAACTTATAGTTACTTAATTTATTACTTGTCTAATTAGATATCTCTACACTCTACTCATCCACAATAGTACTGCTTCTATGTATAGATTTATAGATCCAGAATACATTTCAATGGTATTTTAATATCCAAGTAATGATTTTGAGATAATATCTGTGTGAAAGATTATAATATACCTAGATTGGGTGATGAAATTTTCTTTTTCTTAATAGGTAATAATACTATAAAACAATTATGAACTACCATTCATTATAATTTCGTTAATATTTTTTTTATTTTAAAGGGGTCATTTTATGTAAATTTATTCTTCTCATATGAATTCATGGTATATTGGTTATTCTCTTCATAAGGTGGGGTTCTTAATAGTTTAAAAAAAAAATTTAATTCATAAGTTTAACTATGTTCTTTAATTATTTAATATTATATTATTATTATTATACATGTTTTGGTTATTGATATATGAAGTTATAAGTGAGGAAAAAAGATTAAAATGATCGCATATTAATATATAATCCAAATAAAATTATATATGTGAAAGTTAAAGTAGATAAACATTATAATAGTTAATACTTTATTTGTATTATATATATATAATGTTTCTTGTATTCACTGTATTTTTTCATATTTGTAGTGTCATCATAAAAAATGAAGTTTCAAATGTGGTTATTATGTTTTGAGATTTATGTTTGAGAATACCAGGATCATAATAATGATTTTTTAAATTGATAGTTTATTTACAATTCTTATGTTTTACACTAAAAAGTTGTATTTTTTAGTTATATAGAATTCATTGTTTTTGTAGGTTTTTATGATGTTCCATCATATATGGTTGAAGAATTAAAACCCCATAAAATTTTATTTCAAAATATTTTATAGATATGATAAATTTTTAAATGCACATTTTAAAGTTCAAGGTATATTTTTATACCTATGGTTAAAATATAAATAATAAGTATTTTAATACTAGTTTTCTGCTTGTTTTCTTTTTTCTTCTGTTCTTTTATGCTATTTTTTTTGTTGAAATTAATATTACCAATCATGGGTTTATTTATTTTATAATTTATATTTAAAAAAAATAACATTTGAATGATAATTGTTTTTAAAAAATAGGATCATATTTTTAATATCAATTTACCTATAAGAAATCAGAAAGTGTTAAAAAAAACTATTTAATTAAGTGTTTAAATGTATGATTATAAAAAAATAAACATTAAAAGTATGTTTCAAAATTATTTTATTCAAAAAAAGAAGATGAATAATACTTTCAAAATACATTTTTTATAAAACAATATTAAAAATCCAAAAAATCAATATTTTCAACACTTAAATTTAATTTTGTAGATAAACTGATATAAGGAGAATCTCGGCCATGACACAATGATTACAAGCTAATATAGTTTGGGAGGTAATCAAAGGTTGGTCCCTATGTGAAATTTTTATCATGGGTAAAATTGTTAATAACATAATGTTCCAAAGGTATAAAGTCTCTAATTTATAGAAAAAAACTCTAAGGGAATATCCCAAATCTATAGTTCCATACTTGTTGGATCATTAGATGTAGAGAGATCAACTTCTCAAATCATAAATTGGTAGGTGATACAATTAGATCCTTAGGATTCCCACCTCTAGATCTATCATTAATATAAGAAAATTGTTAACCTACCCTTATTCAAACATTGTTAAACTATGATAAATAGGTTTTTTTCATACCATCAGAATGAAAGATGAATATGATTCATGAATTTTTACAAGATCCATGTTACGAGCCTTATCTTTTAAGGAGTACAATCATGATTCGCATGGAATCTAGGATCATGATGTTTAAGGGGGAATACTATGGTAAAAGAAGATATCATTAATTATAACTTCATTGTTTTCTTTATTTATAATTATACATTATCAATGGTTGAGTTAGTTGAACATAAAGGGATAACATTAGTGTTTAAGTTTTTACATTTTTAGATCCCAAATGAGTAATCTATATCTCTTCTATTTTTACTAAGTTAGGGGGGATTATAGTTGGCTTTCATTTAGTGAATTCAATTGGCTATCATCTCAAGAGCCCAAAAGTGGTGAATTCCTCCATCACTGGTTCAATGATGTGGGTAACAAATTTTTTGAAAGGAAAGCATGAGTCCACCTCTTAGATTTTAGCTTCTAGTGTATTTGGGAGGTGAGGAACATGGCCTACAATGGAGTATCCCGCACATTGATAATTTCTTAGGAAAATAAGATCATATGTTTATTGTTGGACTTATAATTGATTTTAAATTAGTTAATAGATGCACCTTCCAAATGAAAGAAAATGGAAATAAGTAACCTCTCTCAATCCATCAAGAGTCCACATCCATAGGATTACTAGATTTATTGGAACCATCCTAATCATCGTCTCATGATCAGCACTGATGGGATTTATATCCTCATCATCATGTAGGGGTGGGTTTTCCATTATCCCAAGGGTTTAATGTATTTTTTTTATTTTCATATATGGGAAAAGAGACTCAATTCATGCGAAGGCCTACAAAATCCATTATGACCATGATCTTTTTAATTATAATAGAATAATGTTAACCTTAATAGAAACTATTTATACCATCATTATCAACTCAACCCAGGTCTATATCACCTCCCCTTGGTCTATTACCTACGAGATTCATAGATTCTATCCCCTTAACAAAAATGGGATAGAAGTTCTCCACCCTTGGTGTGGAATTAACGAAGTTGAATAGTTTATCACATCAAGGGAATCCCAGAATAAAACCCTCATTTCTGTCTCTATCATTGGATCCCTTACCTCTGGGTGTATAGATCATTTCATTGGGGATTTCCTAAAATTATGAAACTTTAGGCCACATTGAACCCTATGGTTCCTAGTACCCCTTTTTAATATAAAAAAATATGTCATTCAATATAAATAGATTTGGAATGTATGTTTTCATTTTAGTTTCAAATAATCTACATTAAAAATATACTTTTTAATGTCGGTGGGATCGATGTTTATTTTTAACCGATGTTAAAATCATTATTTAAAGTAGTGATCATTATAGAATATGAAATTTTAGTCAACCATTATTTTTGGTATTACCTTTCAAGATCTTCATATCGTATTCAATAGAGTATATCCATCTCTAATGTACCAGACCACATAGTCAGATCTATTTAACCAAGTGAACCATTATGTCAAAGAATTATTGTGGAAAGAACATGTCCAATTCACTTAATATGATAAACATTACTTTTTTCTATATTTGGTAACTTCATTAGTTCTATAACACTAATGTATATAGATTAGGGAAAGTTTAAATTCATGATTAATGTGTGTTATATGTTTTTTGGAATATCACAATTAAAATCTATATGCATTAAATCATGCATCAAGACATGGTAGGAATGCAATATATCATCTTTAACAACAAATAAGTCCTGAATAAAATATTACTGATATTTTTTGAATACCCCTTTGAAATTGTTACATTATTTAGGATGTTTCAAAAATGATTTTTATCTTTTTTAGAAGGAGTGTAAGTTTTTGGAGGAAGAAAATTAGGCCTTTCACCCTTTAATGGTTCCAAATCCTCAATTATCCCCATTTCAGTCATGTTGAACCAAGCTATTATATCATCATTTTGAATCAATGGAATTTAGTTACAAGCTAATTGAACTATTACATAATTTTTTTATGTTCCTAACATAAAAATAATGTCTAACGTACAAATCATTCTAGTATGAAAATTCATGAGAAATTGATATCTTTTTCCAATGAGTTTTCATAAGGTGTTTTGAAAAAGGTTCATAAAAAATAGTGAAAAGATCACTTCCTTAATCAAACTTTTGATTACTAATTATTGGATACTATAATGTACCTTCTTCCATAGTCATATTAAATGATATCTTCCATGATTGATATTTATGTCATCAAGGAAAATATTTGTGATGTTAAAGAAACAAATTCTAATAGGAATCTTTCAACTTAACTGAGTGTGTAACTTATTCACAAATTTAACACCCTAATATTAAATTAATTATATATCCTAAAAAATTTACATAAGAAGTAAATTCATTTATTATCATTTATGCCATGGATATTTACATGAAATATTAATTTCTATAAGAAGTACACAACTTAATTCCTGAATAAAAAATTAATTTCATATCTTCAGTCAATGGATCAAAATAAATAATTATATCATTTCCTAGTTGTTTTGATCCTGATATATTTATTGACAACATAATGTGTTTTCACTTCTTAGAGAAGCAAAATATAAATTTTTAATTTTCCCATGAAACTACTAATGTAAAGTGAGAGATACTTTCTCTACCAAAATTATAATTCTATATTTAAAGAGTGTAAGATAGAGGTTTCTCAACACATTTCCAAATTCAAGATACTCCTGATATATTTTCAACCATTGAATATTGTTTACTGGGTGATGAAGTTCCCTATCTTGAATTTTTTCATACATGTGACACATAAATTACCTTGTAGTCACCCTACTTACATATAGTTATCTAAACTCTGTAATGATTTCAAAGTACTATATAACTTTAAAAGGACTTGATTAATTTTTTATTTTATTGATCCACACCACAATTATGTCATTTTTTATCATACATGGTCCTTGTGAGACAATATAGAATCATTTGGATATGAATTTATTCTTATAGACATCACACCCATTGAATATAAAATTTATTTAGAATCATGTGGTTAAAAAGGAAGATTATTATCTTATAGAATTATATCATTGAAGAGTTCAATTAGTTTTTATAAATATGGTGTTTCTTCGTCTATTTCTATCTTTAAAATTATATAGCTTCAATATAGCTAAAAAGTTATATATTTAATACAACCAGTATATAATGGAATTTTTTCACAATTATTTTATTTCACAAAAATATTTGGATAATAATTATGTTTATCTTCAACTTATATTTTTATTTCCTTGATGAAAGACGCATTATTTTCTACAGTTTTAATTATATTAGATGGTCCATAAACTGCAATGTTATTTCTATCATCATATACACTTGTAAGCTTATCATATGATATATAAACCAAAGTGTTATCATAGTCTCTAGCTACATTTAGTTCTTTCTCATTTTATCACAACATTTAATACCTGAAACAATTTTTTGATCAAAAAATGTGTCTACAACTCCCTATGGAATTTAAATAATGAATATAAACAATATGGACATGAGAAAAAGATTTGAGAAGGATCAAATTCACACTATGTTGAAATCATGATAACCTATTTAACCCCATCCTCATACACTTTTTTCATATGATTATAATTAATCCCTTTTTTAATCATACATATCATATTTTCTTCGAAAATATTCATATTAAAAAAATACATCAAATGTATACATATACCGTATCAATTTTCCTATCCATGAATTGCATAAATTATAAATTCATATTATATAATTATAAATTATAATATATACTTTTTTAATTTTTATAGAAAAAATGATATAAATCCGTTATTTTATAATACTATGGAAAATATATAAGAATAATAAAATATTTTTTTAAAGAAAATTAATTCTTCTCTCTGGGTGAATATCATTTGTATACTATGAATTAGGTAACTTCTACCACTCAATGGTGTTTAATTGATTGATTTGAATATAATTGTGTGCAACACTAATGATTTAATTATTTTTTATGATACGTGAAATGAAAAATTAGTTGAAATGTTATAGAATGATTTTTCATGAAATGGTATGTGATTTGAAAACATTAAAAATGTGATTCAATAATAAAATTATAGAAATTCATATACAATGTGATTTATTATTTTTGTTGGATGACTTGGGGTTGAATGATAATTTTTTTCTAAAAAAAATTCATGTTAAGAATAGATAAATTAAAATAAAAAATATATTTAATATAAAATTATGCTAATAGAAATAACGAAAAATATAAAATATAAAATAACTTTTTGTTTTTTATATATTAAAAGAAATAATAAATATTTAAAGCATGTTTTTTAGTATATATAATATAAATAGAAATAAAAAATAAATATTAAATTCAATATAAACTATTCATAATAAATAAATATGAAAATTTATATATTTACACACATAGATATATATATACACACACAAACACACAATAAAAAGTTATATATAAATATATTTATACATATAATAATGTTGGGGTGAATTAACATGGTAATATAGAAGTAATTTAGCATTGTAGTAGTGCTGAAACTATAGTGGGTGCTATAGAAGGGTACAATTATAGTAGTAATATTAATCAAAAATGGGATTTAGGGAAACATAATTAGGCTTTTGGTCCATAGGGATTCTGGGACATCAATGCATTTTCAAGGAATAGTGCCTTAAGGCCATGGGAGAAGCTCATGTGATGTGTGGGAAGGGGTTGTTCGGAAAGTCTCGACATGGGGAGTCTATTGAAGGAGATGAAATAGTATGGTTTGTCACTGGTAGTTGTGAATGTATATTAGAGAAACCAATAGGTCTATATAGTCAATTTAGGGTTTACAACCTTTAAGGGATGTATGAAAGCGTAATGGGACGGGGTTGTTACATAATAGGTCTTTCCACTAGGCCTTCAAGACGTGTTATCTTCATCTTTTGTGTGCCTTTGGGCCCATGGGTCATGTATTTGTTCCCTCTAAACCCAGTTAAAAGTGGGTTTATCCAAATAATAATAACAAAAATTAAATACCTTCGACCCAGGAGATAAAAACAGATGTAACACATGTTTATATATATCGATGATGATGTAGGTTGTCACACATGCATGGGTTTAGAACCAAGTACAAACTGATGGATTGTATTATGTAGGTTGGGTGCCTTTGGGTAGGATGAAGAAAACTTCAAGCCATCAAATAGTGGGACTTTGGGCTATAATATTGTAATGGGATAGATTTGGAGTGGTTCAACCCTTAGAGTTAGATGATATTTTTCATCTCTGGCCCAAGGGATGTATGTTTTATATTTTTTGTAACCTCAAAGAACTTAAATAAATATATGTGTGTATATATATATATTTGTGTGCTTTTATATATACATAAATGATTATACATTGAAAAACCATAATATGTATCAAATTAATCATATTGTGAGTATATAAATTTATATATATATACTAATAACCAAAAAAAAAACAAAAATACCATGAAAGATTGATGAAGAAAAAAACGAATGTGAGATCATATTATGGACATGGGAGGAACAACCAAAAAACATGAAAAAGTCTTTCCTAATTTGTTGAAAGACCCTTAAATATTTTTTTGAATACCATAAATTCAATCTTGGAGGTTGATTCTTCCAAATTTTCTATAAAAATTGGCATCAATATTTGAGTTTCAGGGAGCATGATTGTCGAGGACAAGATTTACGATAGATAGGGTTCCTTCAAAAAGTGTGAAATAGTTTTATCATCACTAGTAAAAAAGAAATGATTAAAGTATTTTTTATTTTCACTAATATAAAAAACACTAATAAATAATACTTTTTCCATCTCTAATGTTAGTGCTAAAAAATACTTAAATTTAAGAGCATAAAATAGTGATGATAACTCCGGACCTTTATCAGTGTAAACAGAAAGTGTAGATGAAAGTTTTACTTATTAGTTCTAATATTAGTCCTAATAAATATTATGGAATATTAAAAATTAAAATTACATTTAAAAATTATAATAAATTTATAATGATAAAAAAAATTAATATTAAAAATATTAACTATTAGTAAATGCATTAACATTGTGATAAATTTATATTTAATATTATAATAAATTCATTAATATGATGATAAATGTTTTATTAATAAATATGTTAATATTATGAACAAATTTATTAATATTATAATAAGTTAAGAATTAAAAATATTATATTATATAGGAAACAATAAATATAAACAATGAATAGGTTAAAAATATTAAAAATGATTTTTTTAATATTATAATAAATGTAATATAATAAATGTGTTAATATTTTTATAAATTTATTATTAATATTATAATAAATGGATGAATAAATTTTTTAATAATAGGATATTATAAAAAATGTATTGATATTATAATTAATATATTAATATTAAAAAAATGTTTTGTTAATTAATGTAATAGTAAAGGACTTGCGTAAAAAAGGGATCCATGAAATTGTATATTATGAGAACAAAAAGAGATATACTTAAAAATGGAAATGGACATTCCGATATCATCTAAGTCTCTTGTGGATAAATGGAATTGTTTAATCCTAATTGAGAGAGATCCATCAAGGATGTGTTGTTGGAATCAATTGAACACAAAAGACTGGAAATAAAAAGCTTAAATATGAATCTCGGGATGGATTCATGACATAATAATCCTATGAGGTTAAATGAGGTATCCGTCATGGAAAATATAACTCCATTATAAATATACAAGGAATATCCACCTTAACCCTTCAGAATTAAATGAGCAGAAGATGGTGCATTATCTGTAGTGGTCGATTTAGTAGCTCTTCCACAACAGTTCGATCTATGTAAGTTCACTCTATCTCAAATATATATCTTATTCAATATATTATAATCCCTAGTACAATGGGTAACTCTAAATGGCCAGAAGGACTTAATTTTTTATTTTTATTATGCATAATTCCCTTTTTAAGTGTTTAAGGGGAACCGGTACATGACCCTTTAGGCCCAAGGCACAAGGCCCGACATGACTTACAAATACCACAATGGGTAACTAAAATCTATAATTTCACATCACTCAGGAATTATGAAATGGATATTTACTCTAATTGCGAAGGGATACTTTCATACCATCTCTAAGAGTATGGATGACCTCAAATCTCAATAGAAGATTAAAAATATTAATATGAAAACTATACTCTTACGGATATCTAAATGGAACATGAACTTTAATTACATTGATTATTGGTAGTCTACTGCCTTGATTTGGGATGAACTTCATTACCATACATTGGTTGTAAGGAATCTAAATATACTCAATTATCTAACATAATTCATCAATATCCCATTAAAATTTATCAACACACCTTGAATGGAGATCTAAATCTCTATGATAGAGTCTAAGTTGATTCTAAACTACAATCAATGCCTTATGATGTGATTAACCTCGTTTCCATTGATCAAAAAATTTATGTCAATGCATAGTATGAATACATACCACCCTTCTTTGAATCACATAGAATGGTTGGAAAATAAATTTCTAATTGAAAGGTAATTTATAGGTGTGTTAATCCTTGGGAGGATGCTATACCATGAAAAGAGATTGCTAAAAATAAGAAAAAAATACACTACATTATTAAAGGTGGAGACTTAAAAGAAAAACAATGTTATGAAATGGGTAAATCCCAATGCCATGGCTAGGATATCAAGGGATGAAAATTTTAAATAACTATAGAATGATATCAATACCACTTATAGTATTAAATATATAGGCAATGAAAACACTTCCAATAAGATTGGTGAGGAGTGAACCTATTCTATTGAAGATAATGATATGAGTCTTGAAACAGATAAAGTTGTTAAAGATATGGTATTCTGACATGATACAGTGGATGAGATGGAAAAATTAAATAAAACTATAACTGATTATGCAACCTAATTATATTGGAAATATGGGATAGGTGTCCTGGAAAAAACTTTATCTCCCACTAACACTCATGTTTCATATCAATCAATGGCATAACATACTTCATCCACTCTATATAAAAGTCCATTAGCTATTAGAAATCAAGATATTAACCCACCAAGTTATAAAATTTGGGTGGATATCACTCTATAAGATACTAAAAATATATATGACAACCCTCTATATGATAAACAAATGGATTTTAATACCCTAGAACCTGATACTAAGAGTGTTGTATGACCAGGAAAATAAAATAGGAAAAATAAATCAAGTGGGGAGTAGAAGGGGGGTGATTCACAAATAAAGTCAAAATTAAGAACCTATTTTGGAAAATTCAAGGTTTATCCAACCCTAAAACAATCATTTCTCTTAGGATTTTCATTCAGAATCATGAACACGATTTAATTGGGTTTTCTCAAAAAAAATATCTTTATCTACAAGAGTCTAATCCCTTTAAAATAGTGGCTACCACATTATTTGAATAATCCATGTTTATTTATGAGTCAATAGTTAATGTTTACTTTCACACTCTGGTCTATAGTGGATGAAATTTTTTATCTTTGGTGAGAAAGTGATCACTTGGAACTTGAAATGGGAAAGAAGTTATTTTTTTTCAATTGATTATTACTTCAATAGGTACCCTGACCTAAGGAATATATCTATTGAAATCAGATCCACAATTGATATAATCAACTATCCATGGAATACAGTTGGGTAGTTCAATTATATCCTCTATTTTGACGAAACTTTAGTACTTATAAACAAATCTATTCTATCCAGGGTATTCAAAATATGTCTTAAGGGTAAAAATGTATTTGAGTTTAACTTGGTGTGATCCATGTACGTTTGGTACATGACGAATTTAATTATAATATTGTTGAGAAATATTGGTAGGAACTATTTAAACGAGGCTTATTTGAACATATAGTTCTCTATTTCTTATGTCACTCTAAATATTATTAATTCTGATCATCATCTAATTCTAATGAGAATCCTAAAAAAATGAAATATCTCTTTTGTTTTAGGTTCAATAATTATCGTGATATTCATCCCGAATGTGGTAAACTATTACCTTACTCTTAGACCTAATTTGAGTACATGGGAAATTGGTTGTCCTATATTATCAAGCATTAATTTCCCAATTGAAAAACAAATGATATGATTAGAGTTTGATCTAGTACTTTATACAAGTAGATTAACTATCTTGAAAAATTATTTTCACCTCCTTAAAAAATCCAACACCGATAGAGTCTTCTTTGGAAATTTAGAGAATAATGTCAAGGGTTTAAATAAACTCAATAATCTTCTAAAACTGATAGAGATTATTCAAATATAATACATTAGGGAAAGATATCTCAATGATGGTGAATGAAACTAAAGTATTTTTAATTGCCTTAAATATTTTAGAAATGTAATTAGGAATTTATCTCTTCTCAGAGAAGGTGGGAAAATTTTGGATGATTGAAAAACCCTTTTTGATCATTTAGTCTCTTTAAAAATTAATTTTTTCAATGGTCTTTCCACTTACTCAGATTTATTATATGGAAAAATGACTAAATTTTTGAATGTTGAGGAAAACATCCTGCTAACAAGGAATAAGGGATGTGTAATGCTATTAGAAATGATGAAGAGGGTAAAGATAAATTTCTTAAACTTATTCTTCATTCTACGATAGAAGTGTCAGAAGGGGTTTTTTAGATCAATGTTCTAGAAGATTATTTTCAAAAAATTTATAAAGAGAGGTCTTAACGGATGTTAACAAGTAAAAAAAGTCCATGGTTGACCAAAAAGATCTAATTTTGGAATGGGTATTCAATGAAGGGAAGATAGATGTGGAGGATTATAAATAGACATGGGACAAGAATGTTTAACATTTTGAATATTTAATCATAGAGGATCCACATAAGAAGGTTAAGACACTTTAGTGGGACCTATACCAGGTAAGTCAATTCAGTAACCATAACCTCTTTTTCAATGATTTTGTGATTTCCTAGCGCTCTAATTGATTATGTATGTTTAACATGTATGGTTTAAAAAAATTTCCTTAATAGTTTTATTGAAATAAAAAATTTAAATCTCAGCCAGATAAAAAATTCTACATTTGGTCTTAATTTTGGGAGCTCTCTGGGTCTTGATGGCTTCACCAATTTATTTTCCAAAACCTTTGGAAAACTATTTAAAATTATGTAAGGAGGTTGGTAATTCATTTATTCAAGGGTGGTTCTTTCACACATGGTACTGATGATTATTTTGTAGCCCTAATTCCAAATTTTTAAAATGAAATTGATATTTCTCATTTTAGACCTTTTATTATTGTCAAAACTATCCCCAAAATCATTGGAAAAATAATATTCAATAGTATTTATAGAATCTCCAATAGTAATATATCAATGAATTAATTTATATTCATTAAAGGGTGTAACATCAAATATTTCCTCATCAAAATATATGAATGTATCAATATTCTATGAAAATATACAAAGAGAGGTAACATTTCTTTGAATCTTATTGTTAATAAAGACTTTGACACCATGTATTGGGTCATTATTAGGAAGGTATTAATAAATATTGGTTCAGAAGAGAGTTTTTTTATCTGGGATAGAATTATTCTAAGCTCAATGCATATTACCATCCTTTTTAATGAATATCTCATGGGTTATTTTTCATTCTCATGATGGGAAATTCAATGTTATATCCTCTCTACCACAATTGTTTCCATTGGAGAAGACGATCTTAGCATTATATCCTTAATATGGTGGAAAATATATATTTGAAAACAATAAGATATTTTAGAGGCCTAAATTATAATTCTTGATTATTTTATATTAAAAAATCATTTTTTACCATAGTAGATAAAAGGAATATCAAGAATATAAAAAATTATCTCTTTTATTGGGAAAGAGTTTCTGTCTAGTCAATGATTGAATAAATCCTTCATTTTTTTGGGAAAATCACGCCAGCTCCCTTGAAATGGAGCATCATTAGTGAACATGGAATCACATAAGGGTTTAGTCAAATTATTTTCCTTAGAGTAACCATGTTTTAGAGAAAACCACATGCTATCACTTTAATCATATTTTGGGTTAGATTAGATGGTTATTAGATTCTTGGAAAGGAAACTATATATCTATGGTGAGAGGGAGTTTCCTTTTGAAACACATTATTTTTTATAAATTTTTTTACTCATTCATGGTGAATAAATGGTATAATTCTTTAATAAAGATAATCCAAACTTGAAACCATAATTTTATTTGCACTGAAAACGTCATTGAAAGATGACTCATCAATGTGCATTGGAAACAATGTTCCAAGAAGCATGCTCTGGATTCCATGGAATTAATAAAATTGGTAAATTCTACCAATATTTTTAGGTTAACTGAATATGGAGCCTTATCAATGAGCAATACAATTCTCTTATCTTTCCCATGTCATGTATCCTTGGAAATTTAAAATCTTGAAATATGAATTATGTGTAATCCTCCATATAGAATGCCTTCCAAAAAAATATTCTCTATCATTTATATAGAATATAAATGTATAGTTAATAAAAACTACTCTATTAAGTTCATTTAAGATAATTGGATATGTATTCCCTAGGTGGACCTAATTGGATAATTTAATAAAATGGTTCATACAAAAAGAACCACCAAATATAAAGCAGATATACTTGGAACCCTAATTGATTTGGTCAGATCCTTTGTAAATAATTACATCTTTAGAAATTGTGATGATATTTTAATCTGGGAACCATAAATGTATAGAATGACCACCTGCGATCTATATTAAAAACTCACAACTCATGGTCACATGTATATTTGGTATGTAATCATGAACAAAAAAAGAATTATTCCATTCATAATTATGCTGATTTGGAGTTTGGAATTTTTTAAGAATCTTTCTAATTCTTCTCTTCTATCAGTTGGTATATGAATTTTCTCTAGGAGTTCCATTTTTTCATCAGAACATGGTAGACATGAATCACCTCTTATTTTGTTATGTCACTACATAATCTTAGTGGTAGGTTGTATTTGTTAATTTTGAAGGGAATCCTACAAAAACCATTTCCATCCAGGACCATCTCAAATAATTATCTAGGATTTCCCAATCAAAACATTTAATTGACCTATTTCCAGTGACCAATGATAAATTATTACACATCATTTAGAGTTGAAGGAATAAGTGGATCCATGCAAAGTTTCCTTTTAACATGTAATATTCCATTGTTAAAATCATGGTGGTGGTGTATAATGGAGACTCCATCTATCACGATTGCTAAAATAATTTCACATATGATTTTTTAGTTCTAAAATTCCTTGATATTATTGGTAACTGCCATTCTCTAAATTAAAATCATGAATTTATATGGAATTATTAATTTATTGTCCAGATCAAATGAATCTATGATAGAGAATCTAGAGGTAATCATGTTCTTGCATAATTTTGAGATATTTTTAGAGACCATAACAGTGTCATCATGGGATACTTCTATGGACCACATGGACTTTCCTCTTCATTAGAAGATAAAATTATTGGATTGTTCAATGCGGTTTATATGAAAAAATAATGAAGTTGGAACTTTTTATGGCTTGAATTATACTCTTCATTGATGGTGAATTATTTCAAGACCGATAATATTGACCTCTCATGGAAGATGATTTCTTGATGGATCCAATGCTGAGACATAATATCCTCTATGAGATATTTTATTACACATTATTTTTATGAAACTAACTCCCTTTCCAATGACCTTACATATAAAGCTGTGATTTTTAATGATCTGATTATGTCTAATACTCGCTCGGAAGATTTGATGCCCCTCTTCCAAAAAGACAGAAGTAAATTGATTTCTACTAGACTTTCATGACTTTATTTTTTCTCTAATAAGGGATAATTTTCCTTTGGAAATGTTATATTCTTATAAAAAATGTATTAATAATTATATCATTATTGTGATAAATGTATTAAGAAATGTAAATATTGTAATATTAGGTATAAATATTTTTCATGAAATATTATTAATTATAAACCTTTAAAATTTTGAGTAAGAATTATAAAATTTATATTTAAATATAATTATAATTTCTAATATATATATAGACTATTATTTCTGGTTAATTATATAGATGTATATATTTTATATAAAAAATAATTTATTTTTAACTATATCGAAAATTTATATTTATACTTAATTATAATAATATTCATATAAATGTATAAATATTTTATTATGTGTGTGCATGATATAAATGTGAACCAAACATAATTATACCCAACTATACACATACACATACACATAACCTTACACATACTCATACACATGCACATACACAAAAATAAATACAAATACCCAATAATAAACATACAATCATGAAAATTTAAACACCCAAATATAGAAATACATATAGACACATAAATATATATACATAGAAAAACATACACAAATATACACATGAAAACACATGCACATACACATAGACACACATAAACATACATTCACATAAATAAAAATACATACACATGTTTACAAATATATACACATATATACACATACACATACAAAGACATACATATATTCACATACATACACATGGGTACACATACATACATACAAACACATACATTCAAAAAACATAAAAAATCATGCACATTAATACACATTCACACACACATATATATACATTCATATACATGAATACAAATTCAAACACAATCATACACATTCATACACATATATAAACATACAAACACATACATATACACATGGATAAACATACATTAATACACATAGGTACACTATTAGAGTCAGTGACCTAGATCCAATTACTTTTTACTTTATATTACATATATCTTCCTAGTTTTGAATATTAATAAATATTTTACCACATATTGATTTTTGTTTTATATAATTTTATTGTGATAATTTTCTTGAGTATCTGTGGCATTAAAAAGGCCATAATCATTTCCCTGTTATGATGATAACCATGTCATGTAATGATGATAATCTTAGACATAGTCCTATAGTTATATGACATCATATTAGTGGAAAAATGATGCATAATATCTAGTTTGAGTAATTTTAAGAATATGTGACTTAATCTCATGAAGTTTCCACTTGGTAATCTCTATGTCTGGAGATTATAAATACAAAATGAACTGTAATAATTCCACATATTTCATTGTACATTTAGGTATGTGATCAAAAGAATGTGACCATATATGATCAGTACTATCGGGCTAGCACTCGATGTACCGTCAATAACATTTCTAGATCTAAGGAGCTTGTTTGGATAACCACTAGAGGGATTTCTCTTCAAAACATCTAATACTGAAACAATATACCCAAATAGTGTTTCAAATGACCAATATCATATTTAAATAAATAATTACTAGACTAAGGTAATTCTTTTTTAAAATTAATTATAAATTTGACCTTAAAAATATCATAGTTTTTATGTTTGTAAATTATTTTATCAAGAAAATAACTGTTCATGATAAATTTTTCACATACATTTTAAATTTTTCATTTAATTTAAAAAAATATATGTTTAGAATAACACCAATAGTAACTTACACTACATCCAAATCCCTAAATATTTATTATAGAACTCATGATCAAATTTATAAATAATTATTAATCATTAATCAATTTATATATTTTTTATAGTTTATATTTCTAGTTTAATAATTAATTAAATGAAATCATTGAGATATCTATTTTTTCTTATTTCTAAATCATATAAAAAAAATTAGTCTGATAATATATAATGAACATTTGATAAACCCATTCTATATTGCCAATATTCTAGTTGGATAGCTTCGGACTACACAACATATAGCCTTAAGGAACATGTCTTGTACCCATGTTCAATGCACCAGGATGAACCTAAAATTTACTTTGATGCATTGTACATTGAATAAAATATGATTTTATTAAATATCACATATTAACTATTCTATTATGGAACCAATCTTTCTAGATTACATGGAATATAGTTGGCGTACCATCTAGGTAATTTCATAATAGAAAATTCATGGTCAAAGATGTTTCTTGTATTTATTAGACCACATGTATGACCAGAAGTCATGAAGCTCAGAGGTTACAAGGAATGTATTTGTATTTTACCCATCACATACTTTGTAAAGGTACATGGAAAAATAAACACCCAACATCGAGGTGTGTATCAAAGAAAAACAATAGAGCGATAAACACGGTGTGTTTCTGGCTTGTATATGTCATGTATCTTACCTATTTATATAGAAAAATAAAATAAATTAATTATTCCATTAACTATAATATACATGCTTCTGTATGTCATTAATTAATATTACACATCATATGATAAATTATATAGACATATTTATATATGTTTTATTAATTTCAATGTAATTTCCAAAACTATATGCAATATACTCTATGAATTAGAATAATTACTTGTTGTGTAATTTACATGCATCTTCTATCATTTACTGACATTAAATTATATTTAATAATGTAAATTGTTGTTTATTATAGATTCCATGTGAGTATATAGTATACAATAAAGGTCATATCGGGCACCTTAAAACGGTATGTGATGTGTTCCCTCTAAGGACAAGTCATATACATAATTCATTTAGTTTGTTTAAAAATTTCTGTGGATGAAACTCTCAAGGACTATTTATATAGAAATAAAGATAAATGAATTAATAAATTTATAAATACAATTAATTAGTTTTATTACATTTAATATTAATTAATTATGATTGGGATCAATTTATGTCTAGTAAATGAGTGTCTGTTTAATGCATATGACTGATCAAGAGTTTATTTGAATAATGATTATATTGGATTTATTTTAATTGAATTGAATGGGTTTTATTATTATTTATATAAAATGAGGGAATGCATGTCATCTCTCCCACATTTATTATATATCACATCAATGTACATGATTTACTTTATGTAAACCCTTTAAAGTGGGTATAAAAAATTATTTAAAGGATGGATCTCTAAAGAGAGTTGGTGTCTTAGAATATAAGATGAAGTGAAATCAACCCAAAAAATATAATGTTTAGTATTGGTATACTATAACTCAAACCATGAATAGATCCAGAATTTTCTTCATCTAGGGTTGTAGGTTTATTCATTTTAATCTTAATAAACCAACTATTATAAATATTTTGTTCATTTTATTTTATATATTTTATTTTTTCTATGTTTTTTGATAATATTATAGATTTATTATTCGGATCACATAAATTATTTAATTAAAAAAATGAAATATGTAATTAATATTAATTACATTATTCATAAATTGATTTTATTAAAACATGGTTAATTAATTATAAAAAATTCAGAAAACATTAACAATACATGTTTACATAAAATAAAAAATACCTTAAATAATTATTATGTAGGAAAATACTTCCATTACATATGTTATTAATGAATCCACAGTTCAAATTTTTAATATGGACAATGTTAGGGTTTTTTTCAATTATCATATAATTCTATTTAAATTTATAAGTTTATTTAGCTAATTTATTATTGAGGGTTTACTACTGAAACATGACATGATATAACATAGAGGTAAGTGTTGAGGAAATCCAATTCTAGATTTTATGTTTTGGGGAGTCCACTCAACAGATAAAGGAAAACAAGATATGAGTTGTTAGATCACCAGGATAAATACATTTTAATATATTTTCATGCAAAAATATAGATTATTATAAGGGAAATATGGATCCTTTCTACATAAAAATCATAGTGATAAGATATTATTAGTATAATGGTAAATGATACTAGGACTTTAGAATGTAATGGTATCCTAATAATAAAATTAAATTGTTTCATCTCACACATTTTTGTAATCAAAATAATGTAATTATTTCTAATTTTATTCGATTATAGTTATAATGGAATGTCTATAAACTATGTTATCCCTATAATAAATTATAGAGAAATAAAATACCTTTTCTATAAATATCTTCTAAGAAATATAAATAAACTTATTCATTGTATTACTATCTTAAAAAAGTATTTAGTTCGAGAAACGCATGTTCCTTATCCTCCCTATATGGAGTAAAGTGTTGAAGATCTCTTTATCTATACAGAAATGGATGATATACTAGATGTGAGGTGTTCAATTCCTTCATCAAGAAATAATTTGTTATGAAATTTTGTTTTCAAAAATAATCTATACTATTATGATTAGGTGAGATTTTCGAGCATGTATTGTTTCCAAAATACTCTATTTTTTATGATGATTTTGACACTCACAAATACCATTATTTGTTATTATAATGAGTTTAATTTGAGTATATTTTAGGAAATTAATATTATTTCTATTTCTATTTTCAAATAATATTAAAGAATATAATCCACGTCTAATATTTGAAAAAGTACCTAGAAATAATTTTAGTGTGTTATAGAAATACTATTTATACCCTGCATTGTAGAGCGTAGGCTAAGAATAAAATTCCACGTTTACATTATGAGAGTTTATAAAAGTATGGTTAATAAACCATATGTTATTTGAAAATTATGGTAAAAGAACCTTATGTTTGGGAGGAACCTTACATTTTTAATATCATAAATGTATGGAAGAATAACCTTACATAAGTTTGGAACCTTACGTTTTCTTCACAAAAGTATGGATCATCAAACTTACTTTTAAAATGAACCCTACGTTTTATTGAAAAGTATGGATCATTTATCTTACGTTTCACTAAATAGAAGATTATGGATAATATACCATACATTTGGATGTTTAAGAGAAAAGTATAGATGATTAACCTTACATTTGAGACCAACAATACGTTTTAAGAGTAGATCATCAACACTACATTTAGCATCAGAGATTTAAAATAAAACTTTATCATGCAATGGTCTTTATGAGAAATATTAGGCTTATTTCAAGCCAAATTAATAGCCCAATATTAAAGAACATATTTGAACAATTTAAATATATTTATTTTTTACTCAAAGGATCGATTTAAGAGGAGGTTTTCATGCCGGCTATTAAGGGAAGTGACAACTACTCTATCACTAAAACATTTTAATATCAAGATTCTTAAGGAAACTTTTTTGGATCTAGATTTAAAATGAAAAATTCGTCTTTATTCTATATATATCTGTGTTACTTTTAATTAAAAAATGAGATGAATAATAAAAAAGGGGGTAATAAGAACAAGATCTCAAGTTTTTTTACTATAATTTTTTATAGAGTTATACTAGTCACCCAGATATGCTGCTACCAAGATCTATCAGACTCTATTTTTATGAATAAAATGAAAAACATTAAAATTATTATTCTACATTGAAGATCTATCAATAATCTATTTTTGTTAAGATTACTTCTTTTATTTAAAGATCTATTTGGAACTAGATCGACTCAGAGCTGCTCTTACCTGAAGAACATCTTTTCTAAAGGCGATGATCCATCTACTTTCAGCTGCATGCTGTAACTGTGAAGAACAACTGGAAAGTATTTTAAGATAAATACTCTTTTCATTTTGAGTAACTGGATTCTCATATAAATCTTTGCATTCAGTTTTGTGTATAAACTAGAAGGCTTTGTTTTAGCCTTATCTTGTAAAGGTTTCAACTGCCTATACTCAGTTGTGAATGGTCTTTTGATAAGAGGACCATATAGTGAAAATCACCAAGTTCATGGAGTATAGAGTTGGCAGAGTGGACTAGGTTCCTTCCTTTCCCTTATCCATTATATATCCTTGCTTCCTTCAATCTATTTTTTTTCATAGGATAAAATTTCTAATAATGTTAAAGGAAATTTTTTTAAATCATCACGATTCTCAAAGAATTTGTAAAAGACACAATTCACCCCCCCTCTTGAGGATATTAGGAATAACCCGATATAACATAATGTACTCATGAAATATCATGAGAGAATGTATACTTATATCATTATAAATAATCTATATTCTCTTTATTAGAGGGGATATAGATAGAAGTGGGTTGAGATCTCCAAGTCACTCATCATGAGTAATCTTAGAGAAGGATAATTATCTTGGACTCATGTAGTCAAACCAATTTCCTACATTGTGTGTTTACACATTCTATGATTTCAACTGCCTGATTAATTTCAAACCAATCTCATTTATTCATTACTAAAAAAAATATTATCAATTTATTTTTTAAATTAATAAAAAACAATAGTAGTAGGTATCTCCCAAATACCATCACTTTTCCATGATATGTTGATAAAGATGTGAAGTATAAAAAACCTTCTATTATTATAAAAAACAAGGGGAATGGAAAATAAAATAACCCTAATTCTATCTCTAATTATTAGGATTCTACCAGAAACCAAGACAAGATAAGGAGAATCAAGGGTAAATTTGATGAACATGACACTGTTCATTTCTCTTGTTGTAATAAATAATACTAGAAGAAAAATAGTAATTATTTTAAGAGGAAGAAATTAGTCACATCTACATTACGTGTATTTATAACTATATCAAATAATATTTTATTACTTCTTGTGTATTGAATATAATATGTTTCCATGTGGATTCTAGCATAAGAATAAAGTAAGAATATAAAGGTTACATGATTTTTTTTCATTCATATGTAATATAAACAAGGTTGATTCCTATATTAGTTTAAATAAACGGCCAACATCCAGATTACCAAATTGATTCAAGGTAATCTATTTTATTTTATTGAAAATTACCAAAACATTTATCTTAGATTTAATTGGACACCAATATAGATTTCTTAATGGTTGGAATAAAATTTGTTATGTTATTTTAGTACTCAACTATTTTCCACGTAATTCTTAAATCATAGATATTATAAATTAGTAATTGATGATAAATATAAATATAATACTTTTAATACCTCATTTTCAAAATAAAATTCATTGTTAAGTAAAAATCATATTAGTTTCAATTTTTATATCTAAAAGCGTATTATAGTTTCTCATGAGAAAAAACACTATATAACTTGACAAGATCTATATTATGTTTTTGACAAAAAAACCTTTAGAAATAATGGTACACCACAAATCCACTAGAGTTAGTTCAAAAAACAGCATTAAATATTCTAATGGTGTAGCTAAATTGAAAGTTCATATACTTCTTGATATTCCTTCAATATAACCTAGGAATTATTAATGAATAAATGAATACAATTGGTAACTAATATAGGATACTCCTAGATATCTTGTTGGACTATATCATAACCAAGTATTCATCGATTGTTGATATATGGAGTGAAGGTAATCCCAAAATCAAATCACATTATACATAAAAGATTCCATGGTATTAAAAGGGTATTGATGAAATTTATTATATGCATTTCAAATCTTCCATAATTTCATCAAAGGCATATATCAAAAATTGAAACATAATTAGTAACCATGTTCCAATGACATTGACTAATGGATATCATATTAAATACAATATGAAAATTAATCCATTAAGTTTAATTTCTATGAACTTGTGAGGGACATTTTTGTAAAGTTGAATTTAGCAACATGTGAAAATGAATGAAAACTAATTTATGTATATATTAATTATACTATAGAAACTAAGGATATTAACAGACATTATTTTTCTAGAGAACTATATTTCTATAAGTGGTAAAAATATCTCTTTTGAGATAGTGGGAGATAGAAAGACTTCATTGATTTTTATGATCCATATAGATATGAGATGGAATAAGAACATAGAATCCAAAAATTCAAGTGGGAGGAGTTATTACAAGAGACACATACTACAAGAAAATTAAAACCAAAAGTTATTTTTATATTCACTAAAAGAAGTGACAAATTATTCTATGTGGATAATGAATACTAAAATTAACTAGTCAACTTAAACCTTCTTTGACCGTCAAGAATGTATGAATTCAGTAATGAAATCCTTGCACCAAAATCCCGGGTCAACTTATTTTTTTATGCTTCTAAACATCATACCATGGGTGAGGATTGAATAAAAACTATATATAGATTGTAAAAGTTGGTACCAATGAATCATAGCTAATCATTAAGGATGTCGAAGATGTAATTTATGAAAAACAAATTACTTCAATTATCACATTTAAAATCCATTATAATTATACTTGTCCTTGAAGTTTTCTATGATCATTTTATTTTGTGGTTGATGTCAAGCCCATTTTACTTAATGGAACCTCAATTTAGCATATCTGCATAAAATAAATAGAAGGTTTGGTGACCATAAAGAATCCCAATAAGATATAAAAGTTTCACATATATATTTTTGGATAAAAGAAAGAAATATTTTCATAGAATATTAATTTGGAATGAAAAAGTGTCTTGTTTCTATAAAAGTTTAGTGGGAGTTATGTGGTTTTAAAGAGATATATGTTGATAAAATATGAAAAAAATAGGCATTCCATTTTTATAAGAGTAAATTTATCCAATTAAAACTTAAAATGGTAATTATTTTATTGGGAACAAATTCTATAGATATGAATCTATGATTATTCTTAATCTTGCCACAATAAAATTGTTGAATATATATTTACAATAAAATATGGAATAATTGAATACCAAATATTTTTATATGTAACATGGGAGAAAATATATCCATGACAACATCCATGGGAATACGATATTTTTATGTGTAAAATTCCATATTCTTAAGTTCTATGAATTTATTTTATATGAAATTAAATGCACTGATATTTCAATGTACTTATTCATGTTAGATGGAGTGAAAATAATAAACAAAACCAGTTGACTATAAAATATTATAGTTAGAACTATCTGATATTACTTGTTAAAGAGAAGCCTGGCCAGTTCTTGGTTAAATGAGAACTAGATATACTCATGTTTAAGGGGATTTGACATTAATTTTACTTCATATCATTTTTTATATTAGATTTCATAAAGGAGAAGTTAATATTTCATAAAAACATATTACTGCCTATGATTACCAAAATAATAATAACCATGTAGATTATGGATTCTCATGCAGCTTAAGAAGTGGTTTAGAAATTATTTATTCAATTTTAGGTATACCAAAATAGTAAGAGTATTATCATTATAATGATAATCATTGACTATGGTATTATCTAAGATATCATATTTATTATAAGGGAATAGAAGGTGGACACCTGGGGGTATTATAACAATATTGATTTTATCAAGGAAGTGATGGATCAGTAATTTGATATTCCATAAACACATGTGGCTATAAAAAGTCTATGTACATAAAGGTTTTAGGACTAATAGTTGTAGTCATACTTAGAAAAATCATGTTTAACATGTGAGAACTAACCATCCAAGTATGTCCCGACCCAAATAGGCCTTCTCCTATCTCCAAAACCTCAAGACACACGCAAACACATATACATACACATACACACATACTTACACACACATACATACATAAACACACACATATATATACATACACAGACACACACACACACACACACACCACACACACACACAAACACACACATATATAAATACACAAACATAAATAAATACATAAATATTATATACATACACATGTATTAGTACCTAATTATTTTTCGATTTTTTCTTTTTCATACTGTTAGTTTTTTCAGGCCATATCATGGATTTTCATCATAACACCAATGAAAATATTAATATATAATTATATTTATTTAAATATATCATATATAAATATAATTAAAGAAATTTATGTTCATTTATATATTTATATAATTATTTAAATAAAATTACCATATATTACATAAACTCATGCATTGATCAATTCATTGAAATAAATTATTATAATTTTTGTAATTTAATGAAAAATTTGAAAATTTTTATATATATAAATTATGAAAATAATATTGATAATAAAATTTTATTTTAATATGAATCATACTTTTAAATATACATTTTAAATGTACATTAATATTTTAATATATTCATATATTTATTTATATATAATTACATATAAAAACATACATACAAACATACATAAATATATATAAAAACACACAAACATATAATTATAAATCTATATATATTGTAAATATATATGTATTTTATAAGTCAAATAATATGAATATAAATATATAATAAATTTAAATAATAACTAAATTTATTGTATTTATATATTTATAAATATATAAAAATGATATATTATAATATATATGTAATTATAATTATATATATAATTATAAAAAATCATAAAATATTACAAATATATTAAAATTTTATTTATATTAATATATATATATATATATATTTATTCATTTATAAATAAAATATATTAATATATTAATATTTATATAAAAATATAATATTGAGGGATGCCTTTATAAGAAATGTTTCAATGTTGACAAAATATTATCATTACCAATGCTAAAAACTGTTGATAAAAGTCACTTTTTATCAGTAATAAAAAAAGTGCTAATAAAGGTTGATCTTTTATCACTGTTATTTTTAGAACTAATGAAAGTGGCCTTTATCAATGATTTTAGTTACCATTGACAAAGGTCTTTTATTTATTGGTGATTTATTTTTTCACTAATAAAGGACACCACTTAATATAGAAAAATCTATAGTTGTGTGTATTCATGTAATAGGATTTTTTTAACTATTTTTTCATTGTGAATAATTATTACTCTACTTACTTGGTTGAGTCTTATAACACTATAAAAGATAGTACAATATCAATGGTTATTTAGAGGAGGGTTATGCAAACCCCACCATAAATTCATATTTTGTATAGATTAACATTGGTTATGTGAGAACCACCACTAAAATATTCCAATTATTACAAATAACAAAATTTAGAGGGGGGGTTCTATAATCACCGCCAATCACTAATATTAGCGTGGGTTTTAAACCCGCTGTAAAGTTATTTTTTTAAATAAACTCAGGTAATATATATATATATATATATATATAAACACATTTAATAAACCTATTCAAATACATATAAAAGTTATTATATACACCAGTTATATAAATACATTTAAAAAACTGCTAATCTCTTAGATTATTGGTTGTTTTAAACCCCATATAATTTAAAAAATAATAATTATTCATATATATACACACACACACACACAAACATTATATAGATGTATTTAAATACATTAAATAAATATATTATATAGATATATTTATATTATTAAATTATATGAATGTGTTTAATTTTGTTTATATTATTTTTTGATATATATGAATAAAAATGTATAATTAATACATAAATACATAATGTATATTTATCTGTATACAAATATATTAATTTCAATATGAATTACTATTAAAATGTATTTAATATCATAAATGTTCAATATAAACTATAATATCAATACCTAAATATATAATATATATATACACACATGTAAATATATAATATAATGTATTTAATAAATTTATCATATAAACCACTTTTAATTTATATAAGTTAATACATAGATATAATAATATTAATAATAGATTATATAAATACTCACACACACATAATCATCTACATAAACACATATATATTATATAAATAATTTATTTAATTATATGTATATTATATTTATTTAAGGTATTGGAGGTTACAATAAATGAAACAACACACTCACTTTGGGAAAATAATGATAGATCAATACCCCATAAAACGGTTGACCCATTTCATAGCTATCCCATTACAATTTATAAATCCCGAAGGCTCACCATTTGATGGCTATAATTCCTATTCGTTAGGTCCCAAAATCCCCTTGTATGTATATTATATATATTCATATAAATAATATATATAATAAATTTAAATAATATACATAAATATAAAATATTATATATATATATATATATATAACATAAAATCATTTAATATATAATTATGTACACATATTAAAATAAATTAAATAAATTAATATAAATATAATTATAAAGAAAATTTTAAATATATTAAATATATATTTATAAATAAGTTTTTTAAATAAACATGTATAGTGGTTTTAGGCTTAACTAATTGATAAATTGACCCCATAATCATGAATTATAACTTAGTGGTTGCGAATTTCAATGGTACTATATTAGTAATATATCACTGTAACCATGTGAGTACTGTAGTTGGTACTAAAACCAATTCTGGACAGTGGATTATAAGTCAGTTTGAGGCTGAAAAACTATGAAGAAACATGAAGGATGATCATTAGGTAGTGACTGATCACTACCTGTAGAAAATAAATTTCAATAGCTTGTAAAAAAAAGTTTTGTGCACTTTTACGTGAGGCGAAGATAGAAGGCTATAGATGAGACTTCTTGGTAACAAGATGACATGGGAGAATATTAGAAAGGTAGGAGGGGTTGTTGTTGTTTGAGGCCTTTGGGCTGCATATCATGGTTTTTATTCCTTTGAGACTTCAGGACAGGTATTATAGGTCATTTATTTGTTCCCACTCATCCCAATCAAAATATGACTTTATCCACAAAATGTAATAAAAATGGAATTGGAGAGAATAAGCACATATACATATATAAATTTATATTTAAATATATAAATACGTTATATAAATATATTTATAAATATATTAATATTTTTATTTTTTAATACATAATATAAATTTAAAGATAAATATATTTATAAATATATTTACAAAAATATAGGTAAATATGTAATTCTTACATTGGATATTAATTATTTTATCTTCTCATATATTTTTAAATACGTTTAAGCAAAAAATTATACTCCTATGAAAGGAATTTTACTTCATCGAATCATTTGAGTCTTTATTTATTTCTTATTAATATATTAATTATAAAAATACACTATAAACAAAAACACACCGAAATAAGCATACAAAAATAAATATTTTTGTAAAAATTTGTGTGTCTATATTTGATGTAAATGTTTTTATAAATATATTTACATTAATATATGTGTGTATATATATAGATCTATAAACACACACACACACACAAACATATATTTCATATTTATAAACATATATGTATATATATATATGTGTGTGTGTGTGTAAATATAAATATTTATATATATCCAAAAATTATATTATATATTTCACATTATATATATAAATTTATATTTCTGTATATAAATATCAATATATGTATATATTTATTATATATATATATATATATATTATAAAAATATTTATATAGAAGAATATAAATGTTTTTATAATTATATAAATTTATATTATATAATTATAATATATATATACTTTTATATATATATAAATTCTTATTCAGGTATAACATAACACAAAATGTGCACCTTTGTGTGTTGGGTGCATGCTTGGAATAGTTTTTCATCGTGTCGGGATCAAAACATGTTGCCTGGGGGAATAATTTTGGTGGGGTGTCACCCAAGGGAAAATAACGGGGAGGGAGCGTAGGAAAAAGGGGTATAGGGAGGGGACACATGTATAATGGGAAAGAATTTGGGTAAGGGAGAAGGGAGTGTAGAAAATGGGGGATGGAGAGGGCCTTGTGTGAATTGGGTAAACATGGAGAGGGTACCACTATTACAATATGATCTCTTAGTGACTGTAAAAAGAGGCCGCTAAAGGGCTTTATCGGCTGCCCAGTGACCACTTTTGGTGGTTGTAGTTTCTCTGTCGGTAGTGAGAAATATCAACCGCTAAGGGTGGTCTCTAAAACTTCTATAAAAATATCACTTATTCGGTTGTCTGGGACATGGGTGGTAGGTGAGGAGGAGATGTGGGACCTAGGTTGGGGCAAGGAATCCTTCAGGTATCAGTAATGGCAGATCTGTGACGGCTAGAGTGTGGTGTGGTAAGATGATGGTGTTTGAGGGTGGTGGTCTAATGTCGAGTGGGGGGGGGGGGAGAAATGGGGAGAATATATGAGTGGGTGATGCAAGCGTAACCATGGGATATCAGATTTGGTGGGGTGGAGGCAGGGGAAATGCTGGACTACAACATCAATTTGCAATGGCTAGGGAAAATAATTGGAATTATGGTGCGGAAAAATTCCCGTGTATTTTTTACTCAAGATTAATGACCGCTATTGGAGGACTCCCGCTTCCATGGGCACAAGAATAAAAAATTATATGAGTTTACATGTGGGAAAACATGATGAGAGTGAGGGTATAAAGAGGGGGAAGGGGTACACATTCATAGGTGGAAAATGTAGGGAGATAAGGAATATGATAAGAGACTGATCATTGGTGAAAAATATGGGTGAGATTAATATTTTTCATATAATAATAAAATTAGGGGTAGTTTTCAAGGGAATAAAATGAAATTTAAATGATATGGTGCATGGGGGGAAACAAGGGAAGGATTAATATTTAACTCATAATGATTAATTTAGCGGCTGTTTACAACAATTTTGATTAAAAAAATAGTACAAACAACACAAAATGTGTAAATTTTGGGAGGTAATTCATCATTAAAGATTGGTTTAGAGTCTCCAGAAAAAGGGGGGATATGGTAGAAATAGATGGAGAAAATTTAGGGTGTGAAATAATATTCAAGGGGTGGGAATTATGGGGAAAATTAAGAGAGCATACAAAAGTGGAAAGAGATATCATGTGGGGAAAAGATGGGTGAGATGTATATTTTTCATATATTGATAAAATTAATATTGTTTTACATGGGGAGTGTAGTAATGTGGAATGGAAGGAGTATGGCGGGAAACATGTACTAGATTAATATTTTTCATTAAATGAAAAATTTAGTGGCGGTTCACAACCTCCCAGAACTTTCTTTTAAAAAATTTGTGGTGGCGCACAATGTGTAATTGATGGGAGGGAACACATGGAAAAACATAGGGGAGGGAATGAGATAAAATAGTGAAGGGTTAGGAACACATAGTGGAAAAATTTGGGGAGTTTAGGAAAGTGGGAGGGGATGGAATGGATAACAAAATATGGGAGGATAAATATTTTCATATAATGATAAATTTACTTGAAGTTTTAATACACCCTTAATTTTTTTCAAAACAATTATCAGTTTCCATTCACCATAGATGTTTTTACTTTTCTAAATATTTAATTATTTTCATTGGTGTTTTTTATTTATTTAAAGAATCATTATTTATAAGTGGGTAAAACCACTGATAAAATAACGGTAGCTAAATTCTTTTATCTCACATGTTCTTTAAAAATACCACTACTAATAGTAGAAGGAGGAAACATTTAGAACTAGTTCTCCATTATCATTGATAATTAATTTATTTGGGGTTATAAATTCAACTAATCAAAAAAATAACCCCCTCTAATCACTGTATTTTTTTATAGTGTAATTTGTGACATTTTTATTCATCACACATTAGTTCTAATTCCTTAATTTTAACGAATAATTTAAATCTAATTAACTCTGAAATGAATTAGATAAATGTTAAACATATATAGATTCAAAAATTAATTTGAATCCATTTCATAGTGTTGAATTAATTCCTAATTTTATATTTTTAATTCCTTATAATATTTGTAAGATGAATAGATGATTTTAAAGTATTGATTTATTCTGATATTTTTGAGATGAAAGAACTGTTAAATCACGAGGGAAAAAATTATTACTTTTATGGAGGTTTATCGTTTAATATGGTATGTTTATCTACTTAAAAAAATATTAATATTTTTCCATATTTAAGAAATATAACCAGGAAATTGAAAATCAATATGGTAGAAAGATTAAAATTTATAATTTAATATAATGGAGGAGTATTTAATGATTTAATTGAATTATTTTTATGACATGAATGGTATTATACATCAATTTCCTACACAATACAATAATAAAAAATAACATAAATAAAAAATAAAAAATTAGTTTAATTTCATTCTTACTAAATAAAAATTTATAATAAACCTATGGGGAGAATCATTTCTTACTTCTTGTTACATTTATAATAGAATTTCCCCATGAAAATTTAAATTTTACCTTTATTAAATATCTAATATAAGGAATCTTAGCCTTTCATGCTCTAAATTGTGGGGGTGTTTGAGCTATTATAGAGTTCATGATCCCAAATTGTAAAAATAAGGACCTAAGACTATTAGAGGGATTATTTTTAGATATTATGAGAATAACAAAACATAAAGATTTTTGGATTTCAATGATAATATTATTAATGAATCAATAGATATATAATTATTTGGAGATAAATTTTATAAAGATAATATGGGAGATTATATGCCACATATTTTTTGTTCAGTTACTCAATTATATTTAAACCCAGAAGTAGAGTGAAATTTTGACTCTTAGGTTGAGACTAGAAGGTGTAATAGACCTAGAAAATATAATTTTTAATCTTTATTTTATATATATTTATTAATTAAATTTTCATATTTTAGGCGATAAAAATAAAAATAAAATCAAAAAATACCAAATGATTTTAACCTTAGATGATGTGTAAAGCCTGGTATATCATGTTCGGATAGGGGGTGCATTATTTCCCTCCCAAATGTACTATGTTTTTATTTCTCTATTAATTATACACTATTATACAAAGTCCTCCCTCATGAATAAGAAACATGAATCTTTTAATTTGAAATCAACATTTTCCTCAATTTTAAATTTAGGTATAGACAAAAAACATAGTAAAATGTTTTTTATAATGTTTGACACCTTCCAATAAGATCTACTGCTTAACATGTTTGACATTATTGATGAAATATATTTTATTATCACTATAATTTATAGTTATTACAGGGTCCTATTTAGGATAACAAAAGGTCTTGGCTAGTGTCATCCATGTCACATGGAAGGGAATCCTTCACTTCACTAATTTATATTGTATATAATAGTTTTTAACTCATACAAAAATGAATTTTTTTATAATACTACCTACATTTCTTCAATAGTATTTCTTGAACTAGTGAACATATCTTCAATGTCCAAAGAATTATAAAAAACTCTCTATGAAGTATGGTTAAGAACTTCACCTTGGGAACACTATGATTTATAATCATAGTTTCTATTCAATATTTTAGAGAGTTTATGGCTTGAATAGGAAGAAAAAATTAAATAATCCTTTTATTATCAATTACAGTATCTGATACTGTTGTATTGTAGGCAACCACTACTTATTCTTAAATGAATAAGTGTACATCTAGATGTATAAAATGATTCTAGTTTAATTTACAATAGATATTATATATGTAATAATACCAAAGCTTTTTTATTCATCAATTGATCTGTTTTCTTCATCATGATTTTACTATCAAAGTGTTCATTCCCATGGTACTATTTTCATATAAGAGTTTTTCTAGAATTGAAGTTTCAATCCACACAAAATTTATTCTTATCAAATAACATTTATATGCTAAATATTGAATTAATAATATTTTAATATTTTGAATAAGGAAATTGTCTTTAATTGTTGAAGGATCATTTTATTTAGAATATCATTCAAACCACTCATTGAAACTGAGTGAAAAATTCCATTTAAATGTAATTAAGACTTAGGCTTCCATAATTATTAATGTTACTAAAATTATCATAATCTTTTCCACAAAATACACATATTATTTTCATTTGAAAAAATCCATGTGTGCATGGAACTATTGTTTGGATCTTATCTCCTATTCTATTTATCTTTTATCATTATTAAACAATATCACCTTTTTTTTATACTGTAATATCTTTTTGAATTATAGCTCAATCAGATCACTCTGATGAATTATGCATGAATCTTAGCACATGAAGAATGTGTTGAATTAAATTTCACCATGTTTTTGGGATATCATAAGATTTTAAAATTCATATGTTTGATCCGTGAAGAATTAAAAAATCTCTAAAATATAATTCATATCAATATAGGAACATGAAATTTCAAATTCTTATTGTTTAGTATGAACATCTTACATCCATTCCTAAAGGCCTAAATTGGTGCAATGTCCAATACTAGATAAAAGTCATTTGAAGAAAAATACAAAGGAATACATGGAACTAGAAATTCATATGGTATCAAATAAAGTATATATAAAAAAATTTATATAATCCATACAAGACTTACTGTAAAGACAAAATACAAAGTATGATTTCTTCAAATACTCCATGACTTTATAGATTTTCTTCTCTTTAATAGAAATTCTGTCACACCCATCATTTCTATTCTATTTATTTTATTAATTTTCCTTGCGTCGGGTAGTTCAGGTCGAGGCCCAAAATAAAATTTCTAGGTCCTTATTTAAAAACGTGTGTTTTGACCTTGACTGCATCCTACGTGCCGCAGTCAAAGCCGTGCGGCCTCGCTTGGGTCGTCGCGCGACCCCGCCTGGTCACTGCATGCCTTTCCGATGTTCAATTAGCGAAATAAGATGAATTAAGAATGGTCTTGATAATAATAATATTATTAATATCATTTGAAAATATTATTATTATAATATTATTATTATTCAGGTTTAGCATCACCGGACGCACGAGCAGGGCACGGTTCTGAGACCGCGTGGTCCGCCTAACTTTCAAAATGTGTTAAAAACATAACCGGATAATGAAATAATAATGAATAATGAGTTTTAAATAAAATGGAAATGAAATAGAAATAAGAAGTGTAATGAAAATTTAAGGAATTATTTTAATGATAATAATAATAATATTGTTTGAAGATATTATTATTATTATTATTATTGTTAAGGATACTTTTTCTTATTAAGATATTATTATTTTCATCATCGTCCTTTTATTAAAATTTTATGGGCTGTGTGGGGTAACTGCGCGGTTGCCAGATTCATTAAATATATAAATATATATATATATATTAATGATAATAAGAATGGTAATTTTTTTATTGTTTTCATTAATATTTTAATTTGGTTATAATTGTTAATTAAGTTATGATTATAATAAAAATTATTAACATGTTATCAATAATAAAAATATTATTTTTCATTTTCTTCTTATTATTATTTTTAGGTTCTATTTCACATATTATTTTTTCCTCCTCTTTTCTTCTCTTTTTTTTCTTTCTTTTCCCTCTATCTTTCCTCCCCTTCTCTCTCCGTCACACCCCTGTGCGTCGCGCCGACCCCCCTGCACTAAAACCCTACCTTGCTGCATCTTCTGCTGAACCATCGCCCCTTGCTCCGTCTGGCAATGCACCACCACGCCGGCGCACCCTCCTCCGAGCCGGCATCGCCCCCCCTCTGTCCAGCGCCTCCTCTTTTTTTTTCTTTTCAGCCGCATCGCACCCATCTTAGGTGCTGCCCTCCTGTTTCATCTGTCGAACCAACAGTCATCCTTCTATTCCCTCCGGCGACCGCCTTCTACCGGCCTCCTCATCTCCGGCCTCCTCGACCAGCTGCACACACCTCTGCGGAAACCCCCTCCATGGCAGCATGCCTTTTTCCAGAAGACAAATCGCAGCGCCGTGCCTCGGTCCGGCCATCAGACCTCTTGCATCGCTTTCAGATAATTTTTCCCCATTTTTATTTGAGTTTTATTTTAATTTATTTCGTTGTTTCTCTTTTCCAGTGAGTATATGTTAGATTTTAGGGTATATTATTGACGATGTTGGTTTAATTGATTGATTTAGGGTCATTTGTGGTTTTTTTGAGTTGTGGTTGGTGTGCGATGATCTTTGCGCACCATATTTGTGAAGTCTACCACACCGAGGTAGGTGGTTCCACGTCCAATTTATTATTTGACGAATTAATTTGCAATGCTTAATTTCTTTGACATATTATTCAATTAATTTTTGTTGTGCGAAGTTGGATTTATTTGATGTTTGATTTGCATTGGAAATTACATAGTAGGTTGGTTATATTAGGAGTGTGTTTTTCTTCTAAGAACTCTGTTAGTGATTTTGAATTGTGCGGTTATCTTGTTAAGTTCTGCAAGTGATGCAAATTGTATTTGTGTCATGATGTCGGGTGTGTAAGTCGTAAAAGAGGGGTTGGCGTGGGTTTAGTGGGTAACTTCAAGTTATTTATTGTAATATGTTTTATAAGATTTTACTTTCGGATTTTTTTTATTATTGTTTTTGTAATTTTTGCAGTGTGTGAGTTAGGGAGTGAGAATGAAGTGGTTTATGTTTTGGCATGTGTCAAAATATGTTTTATTTTAAAAAGGTATTCTAAATGTCTTTTTTCCCCTTTAAAAGTTTTGCGACATGTTTGAAAACTCTTTACGAAACACTTTTAGGGGTTTTCTTAATCATCAAAGTGTTTTGTTAAATTATGCATCTAGTTTAATTTAATGTGTAAGCAGTGCAGATTAAGTTTTAAAAAAAGGATTTTTGGTGTGCGTGTGGTTTTAAAATCAGGGTTGAGTATGGAAATTGTGTTTTTGCATGCGTAAGTACCCTGTTTGGCTTTTATGAGTTATTGTGAAAGTTGACAGGAACTTGAAACTTGTTTGAGCACAAACCGGGAAGCCCGGGTAGCTAGGAGGGTAGACTAGACTAGTGGCCTAGTGTTCCGGAGGTGACTCGACCCGGTTTCACTGGCAGGACTGACGATTGCAACACTAACTAAACATATGCTTTTCTGAGGGTCGTGGCCTTCTAAGCCACGTTTTCTGAGGGTCGTGGCCTTCTAAGCCACGTTTTCTAAGGGTCGTGGCCTTCTAAGCCACGTTTCACCGAGACACGAAGATCTAGGGACCCAAGCTAGCAATCACCCATGCGGCCTCTCCCATGTTAGTGCTCATTGGTTACTTTATGCTCGTCGGTGTGACACTTTGGATATTTTTTTTTAAAGTAAGGGTGTGTGGGTTTTAATTTATGTAGTTCTATGTGAAACTGTTTCCCTTAAACCCTTTATTTTTGTTAAAACTGTTCCAGCATTTACTTCATCGCTTTGATTTAAGATTGCAAATGTATTTGTCTTTTAATAATTTTTGCGTGGAACCTTTTTATTCGATGACGTCCTACTGGGACTTTTGGCTCACACCCTACATACACCTTTGGATGTATGTAGATTCTATTTCTTTTATATTTCAGGTCGAAGCGTTGAACTCAACGATGGTGGTTCTGGTCGTTGATGGCCTTCTGGTGCAGGTTGGTGTTGTGACGTGTGGATGCTGTGCCCCTCTGATTTTTTGGAGGTTTGAGTTTGAGTTTTTTATTTCTTTTGTGGTTTTTTTTATTTTGGTTATGGGTTAAATTTGTAAACCCCTGAATTTGTTTTAAGTTTATGTCCTTGTTTAGTTGTCTATTTTCAGTTTCAGTTTCTTTATCTTATCAGTTTTTTTGTCTTTATTATTTCAGGTAAATCATTCCCACGTGCTAGTTTTGATACCCGGGCACTTGTGCCAGCCCGTGGGGATCGGGAACGCCCTTCGGGCCTTGCCGCGGACCATTTACCGGGTCGGATGGCGACCCGGCCTGGTTCATGACAAAATGGTATCAGAGGGCAAGGTTTGCTCTCTTGGGTCGTGTTCTTTCGGGATAGAGTCACAGTGGACTTGAGTTACGGTTGTCGGGACTCGACGTCCTAGCAACGGGTAAGGTGCCTGGCCAGCACACCTCGTGGTGGGACTCAAGTTACCAACGTATGTTGAGGTTTGTCTGAGTTTTTGGTCCTTGCGGAAAATCTTTTCTAAGGGAAAAGAAAAGGGGTTAGGTCAGTGGTCCTAGTGAGCTCGCAGGGTCTGGCAAGCCATGCGGAGCTAGGGACGCTGTTCTGGAATACCCTCCGTGGCAGTGGTGTGATTGGCGTATGGACGCCAACCATATGCTCCAGTCACCCGCTGACACAAGTTCCTCTTGCGTCATTTCTTGTCTCTTTGTTTTGGATTTGTGGGAATTTGGTTTTTAAGTAAACATGTTTTGGTCTTGGAAATGTTTTCAAATAAAACTCTTTAAAAATAAAATGAGGTATGAGGTTTGAAAGCTGTGGGTTGAATGTTTTGGTTTTGAAAAAAAAATGGAATGGACTGGTTTTAATCCTTGGTGTTCTCGTGGGCAACCACATGCATGAGTGTATAAGGGAAGATAAAGGGTTAATGGCACGATTGTATGGGTGCCTGGATGGATGTGATGTGGATGCTGGTGCGGCACGGGAACATGCATGTGCGGGGCCCATGGGACACCATTGGTGTTTGTGCAACCCACAAGCTTTGCTTATTTTCGAAATGTTTTGTTAAATGAAAATTTGGTGTTTTAATGATCGGTGGCCGTGTGATGTGTCCTTTTATTTTGGGAAGTGTTGGATGTGAGGTGTTTTGAGCCGAGAATCTTTTTTTTTACTGAATTGTGTTCGAGTTTGAATTTTTATTTGTAAGTTGGTATGTAAGCGTGTGGTTAGTAAATTCCTTTGAAGAGTACATCGGGAAGCCCTTGCAGTTGTTTCCCCTGCACACCTAGTGTTCGCTTGTGGTATGTCTTGACTATTGGACTAGTTTGGTTGGGTCCATGGTTGTCTTTCTCAACTAGTGTACGCCCCCATAAAGTGTTTACATGTGATTAAAGTGTGGCCACGGGCAATTCGCCGTTGGTCGACCCTCCAGTTGATCAGAGGAATCTCTTCTTGAATTCTAGAATTGAACTCACCTCTCCTTTTTTTACAATTAAGTGCTTCCTCTCGCAACGGGATGACAGATGCGAGAGGAGTTGAAGGGAGTTTTGGTCTTTTGAGTGTCTGACTCATCGGGTATGATGTTTGACACTGTCATGTTTGAAGGTTTCCCCCTGGAATGGCGAAAGGAAATCCAGCGGGGAAGGGTGAAGGCGGTTCCAAATTTTCAGTGTTGACCAGAGTCTTGAAGGGTTTTGTAGTATTTTTCATCGGTTGTAAGGGTCGTTTTCGGTGTTGTTTTGCAGTGTGAGTTCTCTTTGATTGTGAAGCGTGAAGTTTGACCTCATTGATTTGAAAGTTCTGTTTGGAAATAGTGAAGGAGAATCTAGTGGGAAAAAGGTGGAAGTAACCTAGAGTGGCCGGTGCAGGCCATATTCGAAATGACCTTTGGTCCTTCGTTGGTTTCGATTAAGAAAAGGTCTACGTTAGGCCACTAGTGGGGCAGATCGAGTCACATGGGGATACTATGGTCGTTTTCAGGAATCATGTGTTGTTCAGACACGGTTTAAAGTCTTTCTCAATGTAGTGTTTCTCCCGACATCAATAATCGTGCTCGGTGACGTTTTGTGGTGTTGTATTCTCATTCAGTGCGACAAAGGGTGATGCGCATGCACCATTTCAGCTCTTGTGTTTGTGAATATTCTGCGTACGATCAGTTGGATGTCATAATGTGTTGTGGCTGCTGGTGTTTCCTTGGTTTTAGTGTGATTGCGTGTGACACCAAAAGGAGAAGCTCCGTTCGGGAGTCTTCCATGCCTGACTACGAGGCAGAAGATGCTTCGAACATCAGGGCTCCATCCATAGGCCTCGGAGTAAAGCTGGCGCGTGGTCAGGAACCCCAAGAGTATATGAGACCCCGACCTTATTTCTGTCATCGGTGTAGAAATTAGAGGCAATTTATATTGTTTCTACGGTTGTTCCATTCCAAACGAACCATCTGGCTGTGTAAAGTTTCCATGACTAGGTGGAGGCGTGTTCGTCATGTTACCTTAAAGTCTTGGGGGTTGTGTCCCACTGGATATAATCGCTTTGGGGGTCTTTATGGGGTATGTTGGTTAAGTCAGTATCAAAGTTGAATGGGGCTCATCCAGGGATGTGGAGATGCCAGTTTGTCTTGGGTTGTGGGTTTGACGCCCGATAGTTGGGCTCGACCCTCCCCGCCCCTTGTGGTGGGGTGCTTGGTCCCCATCAGAGAGTTTCTAAAGTTTTGTATCTGCTATTAGTTCCAATGGTGGGGAGACCCACATTGGATCTCGCACAAAGGTCTCTAGAATAAAATCGGTGTTGGACTTTCCTTAATGGTGGGGAGTCCGCTCTGACCTCCCCATGTTGGTTCTAGTCTCGTCTTGGGTGTTGGTAGGTTCTTAATGGTGGGGAGCCCTTAGGCTTCCCCTTGTTAACCTTTTGGTTCTGTTTCTAAAGATGAGTTGGCACTAGCTGATTAGGGTGCTTCTTGGTCGTGGTTGGTCTCGTTGTTCATTTCAGACAGACAACGTGGTTTGACCTTGTTTGTTCATTCTATCCCAGTGTTGTGGTTTTTGTTTAATAGTGCTTGAGATGTCTCGACTTGGGAAGTTGGGTTCTGTGGGTTTAAGAGTTCGTTTTCTAAAACAATCAGCTGGAGGCATTCTATCTCTTTTTGGTGGGCGACATATATCAAAAAGTCCTTCTACGTGTTTCTTGATATTGTCTTTGAGTCACTTTCTCTAGGCACGATGTTTTTGCCTCTCTTTTCCTGATGTTTGTGGTGACCCCCTTTGAATCTAAAGGGAGTGTGGTTTTCTGCTGTGGGGTTTTGTTCTGGTTGTGGCTTTCCGGGGACGGAAAGCTTTATGGTGGGGAGAATTGTCACACCCGTCATTTCTATTCTATTTATTTTATTAATTTTCCTTGCGTCGGGTAGTTCGGGTCGAGGCCCGACATAAAATTTCTAGGTCCTAATTAAAAAACGTGTGTTTTGACCTTGACTGCATCCTGCGTGCCGTGGTCGAAGCCGTGCGGCCTCGCTTGGGTTGTCGCGCGACCCCGCCTGGTCACTGCATGCCTTGCCGATGTTCAATTAGCGAAATAAGATGAATTAAGAATGGTCTTGATAATAATAATATTATTAATATCATTTGAAAATATTATTATTATAATATTATTATTATTCAGGTTTAGCATCACCGGACGCACGGGCAGGGCACGGTTCTGAGACCGCGTGGTCTGCCTGACTTTCAAAATGTGTTAAAAACATAACCGGATAATGAAATAATAATGAATAATGAGTTTTAAATAAAATGGAAATGAAATAGAAATAAGAAGTGTAATGAAAATTTAAGGAATTATTTTAATGATAATAATAATAATATTGTTTGAAGATATTATTATTATTATTATTGTTGTTAAGGATACTTTTTTTTATTAAGATATTATTATTTTCATCATCATCCTTTTATTAAAATTTTATGGGCTGTGTGGGGTAACTGCGCGGTTGCCCGATTCATTAAATAAATATATATATATATTAATGATAATAATAATGGTAATTTTTTTATTGTTTTCATTAATATTTTAATTTGGTTATAATTGTTAATTAAGTTATGATTATGATAAAAATTATTAACATGTTATCAATAATAACAATATTATTTTTCATTTTCTTCTTATTATTATTTTTAGGTTCTATTTCACATATTTTTTTCCTCCTCTTTTCTTCTCTTTTTTTTCTTTCTTTTCCCTCTATCTTTCCTCCCCTTCTCTCTCCGTCGCACCCCTGTGCGTCGCGCCGACCCCCCTGCACTAAAACCCTACCTTGCTGCATCTTCCGCTGAACCATCGCCCCTTGCTCCGACTGGCAACGCACCACCACGCCGGCGCACCCTCCTCCGAGCCGGCATCGCCCCCCCCCCCTCTGTCCAGCGCCTCCTCTTTTTTTTTCTTTTCAGCCGCATCGCACCCATATTAGGTGCTGCCCTCCTGTTTCATCCGGCGAACCAACCATCATCCTTCTATTCCCTCCGGCGACCGCCTTCTGCCAGCCTCTTCATCTCCGGCCTCCTCGACCAGCTGCACACACCTCTGCGGAAACCCCCTCCATGGCACCATGCCTTTTTCCAGATGACAAATCGCAGCGCCGTGCCTCGGTCCGGCCATCGGACCTCTTGCACCCCTTTCGGATAAGTTTTCCCCATTTTTATTTGAGTTTTATTTTATTTTATTTCATTGTTTCTCTTTTCCAGTGAGTATATGTTAGATTTTAGGGTAGATTATTGATGATGTTGGTTTAATTGATTGATTTAGGGTCATTTTTGGTTTGTTTGAGTTGTGGTTGGTGTGCGATGATCTTTGCGCACCATATTTGTGAAGTCTACCACACCGAGGTAGGTGGTTCCACGTCCAATTTATTATTTGACGAATTAATTTGCAATGCTTAATTTCTTTGACATATTATTCAATTAATTTTTGTTGTGCGAAGTTGGATTTATTTGATGTTTGATTTTCATTGGAAATTACATAGTAGGTTGGTTATATTAGGAGTGTGTTTTTCTTCTAAGAACTCTGTTAGTGATTTTGAATTGTGCGGTTATCTTGTTAAGTTCTTCAAGTGATGCAAATTGTATTTGTGTCATGATGTCGGGTGTGTAAGTCGTAAAAGAGGGGTTGGCGTGGGATTAGTGGGTAACTTCAAGTTATTTATTGTAATATGTTTTATAAGATTTTACTTTCGGATTTTTTTTATTATTGTTTTTGTAATTTGTGCAGTGTGTGAGTTAAGGAGTGATAATGATGTGGTTTATGTTTTGGCATGTGTCAAAATATGTTTTATTTTAAAAAGGGGTTCTAAATGTCTTTTTTCCCCTTTAAGAGTTTTGCGACATGTTTGAAAACTCTTTACGAAACACTTTTAGGGGTTTTCTTAATCATCAAAATGTTTTGTTAAATTATGCATCTAGTTTAATTTAATGTGTAAGCAGTGCAGATTAAGTTTAAAAAAAAGGATTTTTGGTGTGCGTGAGGTTTTAAAATCAGGGTTGAGTATGGAAATTGTGTTTTTGCATGTGTAAGTACCCTGTTTGGCTTTTATGAGTTATTGTGACAGTTGACAGGAACTTGAAACTTGTTTGAGCACAAACCGGGAAGCCCAGGTAGCTAGGAGGGTAGACTAGACTAGTGGCCTAGTGTTCCGGAGGTGACTCGACTCGGTTTCACTGACAGGACTGACGATTGCAACACTAACTAAACATATGCTTTTATGAGGGTCGTGACCTTCTAAGCCACGTTTTCTGAGGGTCGTGGCCTTCTATGCCACGTTTTCTGAGGGTCGTGGCCTTCTAAGCCACGTTCCACAGAGACACGAAGATCTAGGGACCCAAGCTAGCAATCACCCATGCGGCCTCTCCCATGTTAGTGCTCATTGGTTACTTTATGCTCGTCAGTGTGACACTTTGGATATTTTTTTTAAAGTAAGGGTGTGTGCGTTTTAATTTATGTAGTTCTATGTGAAACTGTTTCCCTTAAACCCTTTATTTTTGTTAAAACTATTCCAGCATTTACTTCCTCGATTTGATTTAAGATTGAAAATGTATTTGTCTTTTAATAATTTTTGCGTGGAACCTTTTTATTCGGTGACTTCCTACTGGGCCTTTTGGATCACACCCTACATACACCTTTGGGTGTATGTAGATTCTGTTTCTTTTATATTTCAGGTCGAAGCGTTGAGCTCAACGATGGTGGTTCTGGTCGTTGATGGCCTTCTGGTGCAGGTTGGTGTTGTGACGTGTGGATGCTGTGCCCCTCTGATTTCTTGGAGGTTTGAGTTTGAGTTTTTTATTTCTTTTGTGGTTTTTTTTTATTTTGGTTATGGGTTAAATTTGTAAACCCCTGAATTTGTTTTAAGTTTAAGGCCTTGTTTGGTTGTCTATTTTCAGTTTCAGTTTCTTTATCTTATCAGTTTTTTTGTCTTTATTATTTTGGGTAAATCGTTCCCACGTGCTAGTTTTGATACCCGGGCACTTGTGCCAGCCCGTGGGGATCGGGAACGCCCTTCGGGCCTTGCCGCAGACCGGTTGCCGGGTCGGATGGCGACCCGGCCTGGTTTGTGACAAATTCTATATTATATCGAAACTTCCCAAAATTTGATCATTCATTTGAAAAATAACATACCAAGATTATTTCCATTTTATAGTGTAACTCTTTAAATATAAAATAACATTTGATTCTTATTGGTCCTTGAAAAAACTCCCCCTTACTACTAGTTATTCACTCTATAATGATACCTTATAAAGTATCTTCCACCTTACAAGGTTGTTTTACCATCCTTATTAGGTATTGTTTCAACCTTATAAATTTTGTTGCATCTACCTTATGAAGTGGTTGTATCAACTATACAAGGATAAGTTTCAAATTTGATACAACATGTTTCAATATTATGAATAAAATTCTAAAATTTATAATGAATTTATTTAGCCTTATTAGAATGTTTTTCTCAACCTTACAAACCCAAATTTTTTTCCATTTTCAGAATTGAGTATAGTTTTCCACAAAATAATATTAAAACTTCTTAAGAAAAAATTTAGGTCCTTCAAAAACTCTTCAAGATATCTTCACACCTCATAAAAATCTTTTTTAAAACATCCATAGATTGCAAACTAATTTGGATGCACTTTTTCATATAGTATTGCTTATTAATATTAATCCTTCAACATTTTATAAGATGAAAACCATATTAAATAAAATGTTGTAGGAAACACCTCATCAAAAAATTAGTACTTTCATTCTAACATTAATATAAACTCACCAATAATTATAACATGTATTCTTTAACATCTTTTGTATCAAGAATGACAATAAATGACCAAAAATTTCATCATTCTCAAGGCTATTCCATGGAATAATATCCCATATTCATCTTCTTAATTTTCCATTTCCAATGGAAAAACATCATCATTATTTCAATACTTCTCCAACACATATTAAAAACCATTTTTATTGATATAAAATATAATCCATTCATGGGAACCCTAATCTCCCCCTTTTAATTGGTTGTCTGTATAACTACACTTCCCCTTTGGAAACATATGTGATATTTTCCTTTTTTACCATTATTAATAATAAATAAAAAGGTCATGTAGGGGTTAGACCTTACTCATTGACTCCTTATTCTCATTGCGAAATGGGTTATTCATAACTTCTTCCCCTCCATTAACTCACTCCAAATTTGATCTTGACGCAATTATAGAGGGAAGGATGATATCACATGTTTTTCTTAAAACAGATCTTTCATCTAGATAAATAAAATTCTATGTAGAATAACCCATTTTATAAAAAATTTGTAAATTATAAACGTGATTAATTATATCTATATATTAATGTCCCAAACGATACCATTATCATATTACATTAAGGGATGTTTAATATATTTATCTATAAATAAATATTCTGTACAAATCATATCAAATAGAGAAAATTTTCTACTACAAGGTATATAACTTGAACTTTTTCAAACCAAACACATCAACATATAATTACCCTTTGTGAAAATATTTATCATAATCAAAAGAGGGGTAGAATTTTTGATTTCAATGCCTCAATATTAAATTTTTACCAGATTAACTAGAATAAAAAATTCAATGTAGAATAATATTTATGATAACTCTCCTTATTATTTTCTCCCCCACAACATTTTTAATAACTAAATCCTCATTATGGATGGTGACTTATTCCAAGATGGATTCATTTTCTTAGCTATAAATAGTTATTATATTCTTTAGCATCTCCTAATTTATTTTTTGATTCCATCAATTCCATATATGTTTATAAAAAATAATCCGGAATAAGGATGGAGTACCATTGTTCCTTAATTATAGAAGAAGGGCCGAGATGTGTTTCTCACCATATATTATTTTTTATTTACAACTCTTATGTTTATAAAACTCATCATTATAGTTCATGTTTTTTTTAAAAATATAAACTCTTTTAGAAAATATGGTCTCCATTCTATATTCAGATCCCCCCATGTGTGTAATGGTATTTTTTTCATTTTTTAACAAATCATTTTCATCCACTGAAGATTTTCCTTTATATTTTACACTTTTCAACATTTTTTCATAAGATCAAAATATGGTCATATAATTTTTAGCACCATGAGTAAATTGATTACATATTCTACATAGGTCTTCAGAAATGCCTAAATCATCTTTCTTAAATAACCTCTCATGAAATCTGTTTTCTTCTTTGTGTAAAACTACCTGATTTCATTTAGCACTTGTACTTGATTTTTAATTTTCCATTTCCTTATCCTTTCTTAATCAGTTTGAAAAAATAGTTAGGAAATTATTTCTAACATACTATACTTTTTTCGAGTCTCCAAATGGATTATTAGATCCATTTGTGCTACTTTTTAAGCAAACTCTTTCAACTCTTCTTCTGCGGTGTAAAAATTCACCTTATCCTTTTCCCCCTCCTAGATTGACTCTTTCCTTGCATTCTTCTTTCTTCCCTTAATCTTTATTTCTATGTATTTTTTTAAAAAATCCATGTTGTTGACCCTTTTTCTATAATATAGTCATTTCCCCTTTTTTGGCACATCCTTTCTGACCCTTTTCATAGACTTAAAGGGATTTTTTTCTTATCTCTCTTATTTTGAATACCTTTCACCAATTGATTTTATTACAAGGTAGATTGTACATACTTCCACACCTACCTTAGTTTTTGTTTTGTAATAATTTAACCTTTCTCACCTGGAAGTTTTTTAATGGTTGTATAAAATAAATATATATATCTATGAACACTTTTATAGCAGTAATCACTAATGTTATCCTGGGATTTTTTTTGAGTTTCAAATTTATCATTTTCTGTGAGTTATAATTTTGGAAAACATGTGTTCTTATTTTTTTAGCTATAATATCTATTTCTTTGGGCTATCTAAAATATTCATATGTTGAAATATTGTTCCAATTTTCAATGTAACTATGCTCAAACATAAAAAAACCAACATTTTACTATAAATATTGATCTCCTTACTTTAGATATAATATATCATGTCTTCCTAGCTAGTGTTTCATGATGTTTTTGGGTTGAAAGTTTAAACTTTTTGGACTATATTGCAGAGTTTATATTCTTTTATATATAAGAATCCACCATTAATGTTATGGTGTATTTCTTATAATTTATATACATTCATAGTTTTCAAGATTTTAATCTAAAATATGTACCATAAAATGAAACAAAATATGCACTCAAAACATTTTCTTAGTTATGGGATAACTTTCTCTAGGTTTTTCATTTATATTCTACTCTAAATGATCTTAATTTATTTTTTCTCCTAATGTAAATATTATTTGAATCATGAAAATCATTTGAGATATTTGTGTCTACATATTTCTTCTCAGATACTTGGGTTGTTCTAACATACATTCATTCCAGATAAATCAACTTTACTTCTAGTTCAAGACATGTTATGTTAAGTGGGTTATTATCAGCCTCATATGATCTTAAACATTCTCCACTTTATTTATTTACATTTTAATTATTTTATACATGTTTTTTCTAATCTCTTGTACGGGATTGAAAATTTCATTGAACCTCTTAGAATTGATTTATATTTGTGAATCCTTGACAATCATAGATGTTTTTGTGTAGGGTTTAAAAATAATTTATAACAAAATAAATCACAATTTATTCCATGATTTTATCAAATAAATTGTGTTATAACTTTTCTCTATGAAATGATTTTTTTTCATTTCAATTTTTTATGAATTCTTATTTTACATTAGTAAGGTTAGTGGGAGAAAAGAATTTTCAAAATTTAAAATATATTTCATCCTCCATTTATTTAAATTCTTCTTCTAAATATTCTTTTTAATCCAAAACTACCTTAAATAACCAAGTATATACATGATTAAATAAAAATTCCCACTCTCCACAGTCCATTAAATTTAGAGAATAAATATTCAATAGTTCTTATAGTATCATTATCTTTATAATCTTCACATATTTAACTAGTATATTTTAAAACGATTACCTAAAATATATTAAAAAGGTGGAGAGTTATCACCTTGATTAACTTCAAGTGATGAAAGATCATTCCTCTCCTTCTTTAAATCCTATTTAAAATTAATTGCCTCCATTTTCTAGATGTTTCTTATTTTTTTCCTAAAACATATTATTTTGTTATACCAAGGATGAAATCTATGTTCTCTATTCTTGGAACTTTAAATTTTATTCAAACCTATAATTAATGAATTAAGAAAAAAAAGAAAGTTATAATAATATATTCAATCATAGGAAAACATAGATTATCTTTGATAACACTTGAAGATACCTGTTTATCATTAAGGGACACTAATAGAGGGTGAGTCAATGTCAACAAAATTTTATCAAGTTTTTATTTATCTTAAAATTATCCCCCTTATGCATAAACTCCTTCCCATTTATGATATATGGATATTTTCATACACACTCATCCCTTTTCTAATTATAATATATAGTAATAAAGTAGATATGTAGAACATAATGTTTTTACACAGTTTTATTTATATATAGAAACCCAACTTCTTGTTTTTTTCAACCTAGTTGAGTGAATTGATTTTATTACCACTTTATTTCAAATTTAATACAAGTTCATAGCAAGTTTCACTAAAAGGTTTTTGTGGTATCATCGACATCAATGGGGTATGAATCACCCACTTCACTATTTTAAATTTTATCCCATGGTCATTATCTATTAATGAAACAATATTTTTTATAATTGTACAACCAACTATTCAAGAGTACTTATTAAACTATAGAATAATTATTTATACACCAAAATATGATTAGAAACTCTCCAAGGAGGTTTTCCTTGTTCTTCTCTCTAGAATCATTTATAGTCTTGATTCCATAAATAAGAAGAAATAGTAGCGATGGATCCTCTGATTCTTAATTATATTATATCAGACTAATAAATCATAGGCCTTCTCTTCCTCTTCAAAAATGCATAAGTACACTCTTAGATGCGCCATCTTCATTTATTTTACACAACATAGATTTTCTCTCTCTAGTGGTACTAAAGTCTCCATCTAATTACATTGGAAGTTTTTATTCAGAATTATTATACTCTTATATTTTTATTTATCACTATTTTCTTTTCAAATTATATTTATTTATTAATTATAGTGTTAATTTACACACAATTTATTCTTCCCTTGTACCTTTTATATTTAATGTATTCCATGAATACTATTTTCTCATTTCAAATAAGAAAATTACCTTTAATTGAGTTAGGATAATATCATTTTTAATATCATTCAAAACTCACATTTTAAATGAGTTAATACATCAATTTAAATATTATTAATAAGGAGGAGTCTTACACTATTTATTTTATTTAAATTATCGCACTATATTATACAAAAAAATCATATATTAATTTCCATTGATAAACACCATGTTTATATGGAACTATGAAATAAATATTCATTCCTATGGAATAGAATCATGAAATATATCTTCACCTATGGTTTGATACTGAAATCTCATATTGAGTCATAGTTTATTCATATAATTATGAATATTTATTCATGAATATAATCTCATAGAGAATCTTCTGATTTCAATTTCATGAAGTGTTGTTTATACTTTAGCACTTTAAAATTATTAGTTTTTATGCCATAAGTATTATAGACATTATAGAATTTAAGTCTCATATGTAGATCCATGTGTCACATCAAAGTATCATATTATATCATGAAAGTCATATTTCAATTTTTAAGTCATGTGATGCTACACTGTCTGATTTGGGAAAAATATTTGTATGAATCAGCTAACAATGTCGTATGTGGATCAAAAAATAATTAAATAATTAGATACAAAGTCACACATGATCATTTATCAATGTTATACATGGGTCACTGTGAATTAATATCCTATAGTGTGATTCCTTTCAAGGCTCCATGACATAGAATATTTTCAACCCTTGAAGTTTTGGTCACAAACTAATGAGGAAAATTCTCAATTATATGGTGACTTTTCACAAAATGATAAGAATGTATGTCTCAAAATTACATCAAAATAATATTATCCATTTTAATAAATGTGTATGGATATCCTCAAAATCATATTATAAATTCTTTAAAAAACATTGAGGTCCTTCAAAAACACTTCAGGGAATCTTTAAACCACATAATTTTTTTTACAGTGACTATGGATTCCAAAATAATTCATATTGAATTCATATTATAGTATACTTTCTTAATATTAATTAATAAATCTATTATAGGTTGACAACCATCAACTTACATCAAATGTTCTAGGAAAAATACTCATCAAAGAATCATTACATTCCATCAAACATAAAGATCATCTCTCTACCAGTCATCAAATGTATTATTTAATAGATTTATTGTTAAGTATGGAATTAAACATCAATAAATTCACGAATTATTAATACTATTATATGGAATAATATCAAAGTTTCCACTTTATATTTTTATATTTTTAATGGAATGACATCATCAATACTCCCATACTTCTATGGCACTTATTAAAATTAGTACTTATTTACAAAGAATACAATGAATGTTCATGAACTTCATGATGATCCAAACTAATACCAAGAATACATGGTTTAGAGAGAGAAACCTTCTATAAGAAGGTGATAAATAATTAGATAGATTCTATTGTTAGAAAGAATATTGGGATCATCACTAACCTGATAGAAGGTTCAAATCGTATTGGGTGTAAGTGGGTGTTTAGAAGAAAATATGATTTCAATGGAAACATTGTAAATTTTAAGGAAATATTGGTTTCTAAAGGATTTTAAAAAGTGTGAATTGGTTATTTTAACACTTATGATCATGTGGATCATATTACTTTGATATGTATTTTTTTCACCAAATTCCATCCAACATATCCATTTTCCACACATGGATGTTAAAACAACCTTCTAAAATGGTAATTTAGATGAGTAAATTTACATGAAAAAACTAAATGGACATATGTATATAGAAATGATCATAATATTTTTAAATTACTTAAATTTATTTGGAAAGTTACAAAATAGTTGTATGAAAATTAAATTATGTTATTTTTTATAATGGGTATAGGCATCGTAATTTTGATAATATAATCCACTAAAATTATTTAAGATACTATAGAGTTTTTATTTGAAACTATACCGATGATTTATTAATTTTTGGATCCATTATGATAGGTATAAATGAGAATAAATGATATATTTATTCTATGTTTAAGATAAATAATCTTGGATTAGTTGAAACTATTATAAAAATAAAAACTAAGAAACATGGTGGATGATATTAATTCATCCTATTTATTTAGATTTGAAAAATGTTAAATAAATTCAATCATCTTTGTTTTAAATATGAAAATTATGCATTTGAAGAAAGTTTCAAGTTGATTTCAAATATAGATAAAAATGTATCATAACATGATGTTTCTTTTTTCTTTCATTCTATCATATATGAAACTCAATAAAATGTGACTGCTATTGCTCATGTAGTTTATACACTATATAGATATACCAGAAATCCCAATGAGGATCAATAAACGTGTGTAACTAGGGTATTTAGATACCTCAAGAAGAAAAAACATATATGTTTATTTTAGAATGGTCATGACATCACACCTATTAGGGTGTGTGAAAAATAAAATTTCTAAATATTTTTCCTAGTGAAGCACATTGGCTGACCAGAGTCAACTCACTTGATAAGCTTAAATAGTTTTTACTTACTAATTATAATTCTACTAAACTAATTATTTTTATTGTTTTTATTATTTCATATAGACAATGATAAATTTTATTTTTGATAAATTTCTAAAACAAATAAATGACATGAAATTCTAAATTTCCAAGAAATTCTAAACAAAATGAAATTAGAAAGGAAAGAACATGGTCCTAGGTTTGGGTTTTCTTTCTATTATTATTCTCTATTTTTTGAAAATTTACTTTTATAATCCAATCATGAAATCTCAAGATGAATTATAATTATTTTATATAGATATTATGAAATATTGGATGAAATAAAGAATCTAAATTCCACCACATCTTGTAATCATGGTTAATGGAACACCTGAGTTGAAAGTGTGACATATTCCAAGACCCAACTCTATCTTATATTATTTTATTCATTGCTCAAATCATCCACCATGTGATGATCTGATTAATGTAATAGAGGGAAACATAATAAAATAAAATAATATAAATAAATTTCAGTTGTATGTACTGGGGATAATATCCACACCCATTCATGTCACTCACAAATTCCACAAACATAAAATAAACTTTAAGAAATAACTAAAGAACCCCTAACCTCCCCCCAGGACAAGCCTCGGGTCAACCTCCCACTATTGAGAGTAAGAGGTCACAATGGTGGGTTGAGGGAAGATAAGAAGAATAAAAAACTAAAATAATAATGAGTGTAGGGAGAGAGAAAATAAAATAAAATAAAGATAAAAAGTACATTAAAAAAACACGGAATGATATATTTAGAATAAGAAGAATAATAAGATTAAGAAAATAAAAACATAAAAGAAAATAGAAGACAAAGAAAGAATAATGAGGGTGTACTGAGACACTTATAAAAGGAAAATAATTCATGAATTAATTTTAAAGGATCAAAATATAAATTATATTATAAATAAAACTAGAAAATAATGATGACAAGAATATAAAAAATGAAAGCAGTAGCCTTCAGAATCCTATCCACTCATTCATGGATAATCAAATTCTAGTAGTGGGATATTTATCCTCTTTTTATACCAGATTAGTGCCTATAATTTCCCTTATTTAAGGGTGATATTCACTAATAGGTTTATTATAAACCCCCTAATAACCATTGTTTTTTGAACTGGGAAACACTTGAATATTTTTGGTGTTTGAGTTTTGAGCATGGACTGAAATAAATGTGGAAAATATGCTTGCATGGGGTGGTAGAATTGGAAAAGGTTCTTGGTGGATGTGCCAATTATTCTTAGTGGATGCATAAGTGGAACATGGTAGACGTGGTATTGGTTCTTGGTGGATGTGGTTGGTGTTCCAATGGAATTTATCAAGCTCCTCCTTCATCCAACATTCTAAGTGGATAGATGAATCCTTAAAAAGGCCTCTATGGTGATTTTTTTGCATCTAGGAGGTAATCTATAGTGACCCCAATATTTGGAAGTTGAAAAGATATGAATACATATCTCCTTAGATCAAGAAAATAGTGTTTCCAAGTGTTGTAGTGGTGTTCATTTTCAATGAGGGGTGTGGCAGGTGGCAGAGGAAGGTGAAGCCTTATGTCTAACGCATGTGTGAGTAGGGAAAACGATTGATTATAGCATTTTGATTAAAGTGAAAAGTACCTTTTAAATTATAATCCCAAATAAAAATTGAATGAAAAGGTTGTTATGGAATATTACTCAAGCCATGTGAGAATGATTTAAATTAGTTACAGTGGGAATGGGCTCCCACATTCACTTGCACACACCAACACGGACCTCACATACTACATGTCCTAAGTGGGTCTATCCGCACCCAATACCCATGGTTCCTCCCACTGGATCACCCCTACGCACGTTCTTGATTCCCCCATGTGGCCTCATAACCAACTAACTTGGGAAATCCCTCATAGTGTACTACTTGGCTGAACAACGTCTTCATGAGGCTGATTAAGTGGTTGTGGGTCCGCCAGTTGAGGGCTAGCCCTTTTCTAGCCAATTTTTGTAGTGAAATCCAAGAAAAATTACACACAACATAGAAAATCCTTCCACACAAAACAACTAATCAAGATTTTATAAATAAAATTCAAATCCCAAATTCAACATTCTTTTACTCAGATAAAATAATATTGACTCTTTAATTATGAACACCTTGTTTTTAATATGACACTATGTTATATTGGATTATTTATTAAAAATCATTAAAAATCATTAGAATGTGTATAAAATTTTTATGATAAAATAAATCTGTAAAATATCCCCACACTTAAACTTTAATTGTACTCAATCCTAAATTCTCAAAATTGAATTCTGGGGGAAGTAATGTGAAAATATTCCAATTTCAATGAAATAAAATAAAAAAACAATCAATATCAAATAATTTTTTCTTAATTCCACCTTAAATATCAATTCAATATCAAAATTTTCAAAGAAATAATTAAATAAAAGAATTTTACTTTCCCCCTTTTGAACTTGGTGGAACTTATCCATTGATTAATTTATATTCCACAATTCATTATTAAAAGACATGCCAAATCATGATCTACCTAACTTTTGAATCTTTTATCTAATCAAATATGATAAAATTTAAATTGAATAATTCTCATATCATGAGAACATTTTCATTTTACATTGTCATGTAAATAGACTATTTTCTCCACTTCTTGAAGAATAAAATCACACAAATTCATGAAGGATTTTCAATAAATGTTCTAATGACTCTGATGTGTAAGGTTGGTATGAATTTATGTTAAAATATAAGGCTCAAAGAGGATGTTTCTATATAAAGTAAAATAAATGATATAAAAAATTAATGATTCTAGCCTTAAAATTTTGAAAACTACCACTTTCCCAAAACTCAAAATAAAGGTCATGATCAATGAAAACACAATGAATGTTGTGTACCTTCTTGAATTTTTATCTGCTTTTATACCTTTTATTTCTTTTTAATGTTCTTTTTTTTATTTTTTAATATTCATTCTTGGAATAAACCCCACATCTGCCACCTAACCACATATGATAAAAATCAGCAATGTAGAAATGGTGATTTTTGATTCTTTTATGTCAGAACCCATTGTTATTTTAAATTTTTTTGATGTACTTAAAAAAGTGAAAGTACAATGTATGAATAAAAAACCATTATCATTATGAAAAATACCCCCCCCCCCCCAACGTTTCCTTTATAATTAATTTAATCCCTTTTTTCAGTGAATTCCACAACCCCCACACATCAACATTAAAATATATGGAAAATACTAAGAGAATTATAGAAACATATCAAAATTGCTTGAAACATGGCCCATTCCTAATAAGGGAATTCATGATATTAATGGTCTAAACAAAGATTGATGTAATGTTCGTCTAAAGGATAATGGATTTTCAAAAGATTATTCTATCATTTTAAATGTTGTTTTACATTCATAGCTCTAACAGGTTAAAATTAAAGTTCTAGGAAGTGACATGTCCTGATATCAGTCGAGAAATATGCTCAAGAATAAATAGTAAGTAATTGGAATATAAATCCTCTTGGGAATGAGACATATGATTTTACACAATGACTCATGGCATGACTCATAATATAAAATCAATTCACACCATAATAAAATGGGATTTTGTGTTGAGCTATTTGTGACGAGCCCATCACTAGTTACAAATAGTCTTTATAGAGGGACTATTTCTGATGAGAAATAAATCTAGTCGAAAATAGCCCTTAATAAAAAATTATTTGTGATGGGCAAACTGGCGCATCCCCAATACCTTTGGCCCAAATTTCACAACAAATCATGTGAACAATATTTGTGATTGGAATATTACCCCCATTTCAAATATTTTTCATCCTTATTATTATATGAGAAGAAATTTAATTCATGTCGTAAATAAACTGTTGGCAGAAGAGTATTTGCGATGGGATCTGCTGAAAATACCATTTTAATCGTGGACACGGATATTAATTGTGGCAACTAATTACGATGTGACTCATCACGACTAAGACTGTTTGTGACAAGAAACTCATTACTAATAATCTAACCTATATATACCCACTCGAATTTTTTTCATTCTATCATCCTTTGAACATTTTTCTCTTCCCCTGCTCTCCTCTTCTTCTCCTTAAACTTTTAAAAGTTTTAAATTTTACAGGGAACCAAATTTTTATCTATGCATTTGATAAGAGTTTCAGTTGTAAGGTATTTATTTAATGTTTTTATTTTTTATTTTATTATATTAGTAATAATTAATATTAATTAGAAGTAATTAGTTTGAATTAAAATTAAATATTTTTTATTTTATTTTAATTATTTTAAATTAGAATTATTTAATTTTATTTGTTATTAATTATTTTTAATTATTAGTAATTAGTTTAAATTAGTAGTAATTAGTTTTGATTAGTATTATGTATATTTAATTATGAGTAATAAACGAAAACTATTATAAATGAGTAGAAATTATTAGAAATTAGTGGTCATTATTAGAAATTTGATATAATTAGTATAAAAAACAAGTAATTAGTTAAAATTAGTGGTGACAAGAATAATTTTGTAAAAAATAATGTAAACGAACATAAATAAACTGAACTTTAAAATAATTTATAGATATTTGTAATAAATAATAATATTTTAATGTAGTATTTATTAATTAATAGTAATTCGTAATTAATAATTTGTAGTAATTAATATTAATTTTTAATAATTATGGATAAATATTAATATTTTTTTAAAAATTTGAAAAAACTGCGGTAATGATTACTAATTTTGTATAATGAGTTAAAATAAGAGATAATTATTTGAAATGAGTAGTAATTATTAGAAATTAGAGGTAATTGTTATAAATCAAAGGTAATTATGTGAAATTTGTAGCATTTATTTAAATTTGAAAGTAATAATTATAAATGAGAATTAATTACTAAAAATTAGCGGTAATTTGTAAAAATTAGCAATAATTAAAGGTAATTACAAAAACATTAGTGGTCATTGGAAGAAATTAGCATTAATAAGTAAAAATTAGTGATAATTAGTAAAAATTTATAATAAATAGAGGTAATTACTAAGAATTAGTGATAACTAGTAAGTATTAGGGATAATTAGTAAAAATTAATGATATTTACTAAAAATGAGCTTTAATTGGTGGTACTTAGTAAATATTAGTGGTAATTAATAAAAATTTTCTACAATTAATAAAAATTGGCGTTACTTGGTAAAAATTAGTGGCAATTACGAAAAATTAGTGATATGTAATTAAAATTAGTGGTAATTACTAAAAATTAGCAGAAATTAATAAAAATTAGCAGTAATTACTAAAAATTAGCAGTACTTGGTAAAAATTAGTGGAAATTAGTGGTAATTAATAAAGATTAGTGGAACTTAGTGGTACTTAGTAGAAATTAGAAGTAATTAGTGGTACATAATCATAATAAGCAGCACTAAATAATAAATGACTATAATTAATAAAAATTAGCTGTAGTTAGTAATAATTTGGGATAATTTGTAACAATTAGTGATTATTAGTGGTATTTAGTAAAATTGAAGATAATTAGTGGTACTTAGTAAAAATTAATGGAAATTAGTAAAAAAAATTCTATACATAGTAAAAATTTGTTTTAATTAGTAAAAAAGTACTTAGTAAAAATTAGCTTTTAGAGATAATTAGTGGTACATAGTAAAAATAGCTATAAATAGAAATAATTAGTGGTAATTAGTAATAATTTGAGGTAATTTGTTGAAATTTCCAATAATTAGAGGTAATTACAAAAATTTATTGACAACTAGTAAAAATTAGCAGTACTTAGTAAAAATTAACTGTAAATACTAAAAATTAGCTGCAATTAGTAATAACTAGCTTCATCTCTTTAACATTTGTTGTAATTACTAAAAAATGGCTGTAGTTTTTGAAAATTAGCAGTAATTAGCAGAACTACAAAAAAATCAATTGTAATTATCGATACATTTTAAAAATTAGTGGTAATTAGTTGTATATAATAAAAAATAGCGGTAATTATCAACACTTAGTAAAAATAAGCCGCCCTTAGTAAAAAGTAGAAAAAATTATTAAAGTTAGAAATAATTAGTAATAATTAGTGTTAATTAGTAGTAATTAGCAATAATTAATAATAATAAGTGTTAATTAGTAGATAATTATGGGAATTAGCGGTAGTTCTAAAAAATAGCTATAATTAGTGGTATTTCGTAATTTTTTTGATAATTAGCAGTACTTAGTAAAAATTAGCGGTAATTAGTAAAAATGAGCGGTACCTAGTTAAAACCCAGTGGCAATTAGTAAACAGTTACTTAATAAAAATATGGGGTTAACAGTAATTAGTGGTACTTAGTAAAATGTAGTTGTAAATAGTCTTATATAGTAAAAAAAAAGCGTCACATAGTAAAAAGTAGTGTAACATTGTAAATAATCTTGTTAATTACTAATAATTACTAGTAATTACTAATAATTGGTGTTAATTAGTAATTATTTGCTCTAATTTGTAAAAATTAGTGGTACCTAGTACAAAGCTGTTACAATTAGTGCCACTTAGTAATAATTAGTGTGAATTAGTAAAAGTTAGTGGTAATTAGTAAAAATTTGGGGTCCACTGTAAAAATTTGTAGTAATTCTAATCAAATGGTGTTAATTAAAAATCATTAGTAGTAATTTGTAGAAAAATAACGATAATTAGTAAAAATTTATGGTAATTAGTATTAATTTACAAAAATAACACTAATATATGGTAATTATTAGTGATTTATAAAAAATTGTAATCTGTAAAAAAATATTTGTTAATTAGAAAAATTTAATTGGAATTTGTGGTAATTAATGGTAATTAATAAAAATTAGCACTAAATAGTAAAAATCCATGGTAAATAGGTAAAATTGATAATTTTTACAAGTAAATTATAAATTTTTATTTTTTACATCTGTTTGGATTGTATTTTCTTGCATCAAATTAATCATAGATAATTATTTTATTTATTTTGCAGATAAATACAGAAAAAGGAAGTCGAAAAAAATCTTTATGACCTGATTGTGATTGGATAAATCATTAAAGAAATCAAAATCCTTCTCGTAAAAATCCAGTATATACTGAGGGTGTTGAAGCTTTTTTATCATTTGCTTCCCCAAAATAAGAATTTATTTCAGAAGGTAAAATTATGTGTCCATGTAGGACATGTGATCTAAGGATGTATGAAACATTTAACAATATAGGGGATAATCAATTGTATTTTGGTTTTCAAAAAGATTTTGTTTTCTTATCAACATGGTGAACACAATTTAAGAGAAGATATTAATAATTGTTTATTGATCAATCATGATTTAAACCCTTATTACATGATGTTACTAGTCCATATTTTTAAAAAACTAAAATTCAGGATGACATTGATTTCACTCTTGAGATAAAACCATCTCAATTTTATGATTTGCTGAAGTATACTAATGATTACTTATATCATGGTTGAAAGATCAGAAAATTTGACGTAGTTGAAAATTTTGTGGCTATTAAATAAGATAATGGAATATCAAATATATGTTTTTATCAAATAATATATTTTTGATAAATCCATTTTACTTGATTTAAATGTGTTTCCTATAATTTTATATAAGTGAAAGAGGTTGGTTCATAATTTTGTTTTGTGTTGTCAAACGATTCATGCATGTTCAAATGATTACATCTTATATTATGGTGAAAATGAGTCGTAAGATAGTTTTTCTACATGTGGAAAATCAAGTAACAAAGAGGATCTACTAGAGAAGTATGGATTAATCCCTGTTAAAATGTTGAGGTATTTCTCTTGTAAACCAAGATTTCAGTGTTTATTTATGCCTTATGACACAATTTCATTGATATCATGGAACAGAAAAAATATTTCAACTAGTAAAAGATTAATTAATTATTGTGATGGTGATTCATGGAAACATTTTGAAGAGGAACAAATACCATTTTCTTTATAATCCCATAACTTGTGATTGGGTATTTCTATTGATGGGTTTGGTCCATTTGTTTCTTACATTAGTCTATATTCTTATAGGGCCATATTTTTAATTCCATATAACTTACCTACTTGGATGTTCATGATTGATCCACATATCTTTCTGACCTTATTAATTACAAGACATCCCAAAAATAATGCCGATGTTTATTTGGATCCATTGATTGCTAGGTAAAATTTATTTTGGATTGATGGTGTGAGTACATATGATGTTTTTGAGAAAAAAAAGTTCTTAATGAAACTTTATTTAATGTAGAAAATTAGTGAATTATTAGTATATATAAAGTTCTCTTACTAGAGTGAACATGGTGAAAAATCATATATATAACTTATAAGTGGCAGTAAAGTGTTTATCCTCATCAATTGGAAAAACCTTGTTTTTTCAATATTCATCACATATTTCTTCCTATTGATAATCCTTTTCTAAGGGAAAAAATTATTTAAAAAATGGTAGAACTGAAAGAGATAGACGTCGAGAAATAATCATAGGTATTGACTTAAAATAAATTTTCTCTTTATTACCTCCCAATGCATTTGACCTATTATAAACCAAACAAAAAATAGATGTATTTGGGAAATATCACAATTGGATTAAATGTTGTATTTCTTGGGATCATCTATATTGGTCTAATTTTTTAGTCAATCACACGTTGGATGTCATGAATATTTTGAAGAATAGTTTTGATAATATATCTTATTCAGATTTAGACACACTTGGTAAGACCAAAGATAATGTAAAGGCATAATTTGATCTTCCACAAATTGGCAGGTAAACAGAACATAATATTTTTGAAAATTAAATATTCTAGAAGTTAATGAATCCAATAGTGGCTTATAAACTTTCAAAATAAAGCCATTTAATATTTTTTTAGTAGGTTGAAAATTTTATACTACTGGATGGTTATGTTTCCAATTTTTCACGATTTTTTAGAAATAATCATATTAATGGATTAAAAAGTCCCGATTTTAATGTTATATTGGAAATATTATACTGATTATGTTTAAGGGTTTGTTGAATTCTTTGATTGGGAATGGGATAACATAAATAGAATATTTTTTCGAGACTTTTATTTGGTATCAATAGAGAATGATGACCTTAGTAGACTACAAGTATATGTTTTTATAATTTTACGTAAACTTGGAAAAATTTTCTATTGACTATCTATGTTTCAATGGAACATTTGATGTTACATTTACCACAAAAAGAAAAATGTGGAGATCTAGTACAGTTCTAATGGATGTATCCATATGAGATATTTATACATAAAATAAATAAAAAGGTATGTCACAAAGCATCAGTTGAAGGGTTTATTATAGAAGCTTATTTTAGGAGGAAATTTATTTTCTCTACTACAATTATTTCCAACATGAATATCCTTCAGGACATAAATGAATGGTTCATAATGATGAAACTTTTCATGATCCACTAAAAATTAAATTTTCAATTTTTAATCAACATGACCTTGGGTTTAGTGTAATTCATTAATGAAGGATTTCAGATGATGAAAATTACATGGATCATACATATGTTCAGCTCAAATTTGAAGAATTGAAATAATTTTTATAGTTAGTGATACTACCACATATTCTTTAATTTTTTTTAAAAAAAATTATTTAAAATTATTTTATTTATAGATTATTTGATAGTCATATCATGAAATAGTATCAAAAAATTATAACAGCTTCTCTTGAATAATGTCAATAACATAATTGAAATGAACCACAAATTTTCATTGGCTTGAGAGTACAACGAGTCATTACTTGGACTTAAGAGACATCCCCAAGATGAAAACGACTAGAAATAAATATCAAAGGGTTTTAAATACATGTTGGAGAAGATTTACCCTTTCTAAAGTAAACAAATAAACCAACAAACCATAACCTAACCATTCACTAAACGATGGACGAATAAAAGAAAGACAACTAAACATCTTCATGTATCTCAAAACCACATGAAAGGGTAAAAAACATATAACAAAACAAGTATCAATGTAAAAAATGGATAAACAACTAATGACACTCAAGAGACCCCAAGACTCAATTCTCCACAATGTTAAAGCTCCATAATCATAGAACATTCTAGGTATCACAAAGTAGTACAAAAAACGTGTGAAACATAACCTTTTCCCCTATCCTAGAAGATAACATATGCAATAGAACCAAATTACAAAGCAGGGGTTAGTATAAAACTGAGTAGGTTTTCCCTAATAAATTCCTTACTCACACCACTATGATATAAAAGTTAGCAACAATTATATAAATTAGTTTATATAAAATAATTTACCAATACAGTTTATAACTAAATATAAACAAGTTCTAAAAACCAATGGCAACCAAGTGAAAACAAAACTAAATGAAACCAATTTCATGGATGTCATTTTTCTAGAAAATAACTAATCAAAGCTTAAAACCAATTCTTAGTACCATTTGGCATGCCCATTCCATAGTTTATAATACACCCACACATGCATGCTTCATTTGACAGTTCCATACTTATGAACGGTCTCTCATCCAATTACCATGTGTCCCAATGACACATTCCCATGATCCAGGGTCACTTCCCTTGTACCCTAATAGTACTCGTCCCTTATTAAGGGCTCGTTAAGCATGAAATCACACCAACACCATTTATGCCAAATATTTCCATTACCAAAATAAACAACTTTAATAAAATTGAAATTTTATTGAAAAACAAAGAAAAACCAATTTCAAGAAACATTAATTTTCAATAAAACGTTCCATTTTATTGAAAACATATAATACCATTTATGTTTCAATAATCCCAAAAAAATACCCTTTTAATATCCACATTTTAAAACCAAGAACTGAAGCACTCATTCAAAATCCCCAATTTTCCCGATTTCACAACCATTACCCAAGAAAGTATCTAACAAGTGTCTAACAAAAAAATAACAATAAATTAAACTCCAAAAATTTAATTTTAAATCATTCTAATTACTAATACTGGGAGGAGTCAAGAAAGAAACTTCTTACCGTGATGGTTTTGATGAATACCCCAACAAATGAAGAACACAAAAGAAAACCTATTCGATTCTCAAAAAACCCACCTTAGATATCTTCTCCTAGAAATATTAAGACCAAATATCATCATATTTGGAATCTAAACACCAGATCTACCCATAACGGGCATTGATCTAAGAATCCAAGAGAAGAGAAGATGTAGATCTAAGTAGATCTAAGAAACTGATCAAGAACAAAGTACAATCACATACCTCAAGCATTTGGATTAGATTCACCAAGGGAATCCTTTGGATCATATTTGGACCAATGGGAGAACCTTATTTGGACTTAGGATAAGAAAAATACCTAGTTTGTGTCGTTTTGGGTAAAAAACAAGGGAGTTATGGAAATAAAAGTATGATTCAATTTTAAGGATCTCATTCTAACTACTCGCACGGTTTTACGGCACAATTAAGAAAATTGTGCACCAACCTAGTGGTATCCACTGCCATCAATGATTTCACTTGAATGGTATCCCTAAACATGCTCCAATAGTGCTAGATCTATTACCTAAAGAGGACCACCACACACGGTTTGGCCGCACGGTTAGGAAAATTGTTCGCTGCCTGTGCGACTTCCCTTTAGCCCCAAAAACAATTCAAAATTTCTCACAACTCTTCAAACTATCTCCCTTAAACATTATAACCACAAAAAGCATCAAGTAAAGGATACATAATAGAAACTGGGGTACTATATTCTCCCCACCATTGGTCTTTCCTTCCTTGGAAACTATAAAACCCTCACTGATCTGAAAGAGTTCTGACCATTGCACTTTCATCTGCTTTCTACGTTCCCAAGTCTCTTCCTGAATCTTACCATGATTCCATAAAACATGCACTAGACCGATGATTTTTCCACAAATGACTTTATCTTTCGTATCCATAATCTGTACAGAGATATGTTACAATGAAGAATCCGGATCTAGGTCAACGTGATCCCATCTGATCACATTGTCAGGATTATGCTGATACTTTTTCAACTGATATAGATGTAAAAAATTATGTACATAACTGAACCATGGTGGTAATTTCATCTGATATTCCACCCCTCTAACCAGTTCTAGTATCTTTAAAGGGACAATGTATCTAGGAGATAACTTTCCTTACTTCCTAAAACGACGATGTGAAAGTCTTGGCGAGATCCTCAAGAACACATGACCACCCACAATGAATGAAAATTGTCATAGACGGCGATCTACATATGATTTATGATGACTCTGGGACATATATACCCCCTTTATAAACAAATGGATCCTCTCCATTGTTTCTTGGGAAAGTCTCAAACCAACTAGTAAAGTCTCAACAATTTACACCCAACACAGTGGATAACAACAAGGATGCCCATGCAATGATTCAAATGAATCCATATGTATCGAGTCCTGATAGCTGTTATTATATGATAAATCCACTAATGGTAGATAATCATACTAAGAGCCACCAAAATCCATTACAAAATCCGAAACTATGTCTTCAAACATCTGTATCGTCTGCTCAGAATGCTCATCCATCTGAGGATGATACACCATGCTCATATTCAACTGACTACCAAGGGCTTTCTGTAAGGATTTCCAGAATCAAGATGTGAACCTAGGATCTCTATCTAAGACTATTGAAATTGGTACACCATGCCTTTTTAACACTTCTTGGATATAGGTTTTGGACAGATCCTCCACTCTATGAGTTTCATGAATTGGAATGAAATTGGCCGACATGGTTAGCTGATCCACGATCACCCGAATGGAATCATTTTTTTGGAACTTTCATGGAAGACCTATAACAAAATCCATCTCTATCTTCTCCCATTTCCACAATAGGATAGTGAAATACTGTAACATTTCCACTGGTATATGATGTTATGCTTTAACTTGCTGATAAGTTAAGCACTGCGAGATGAACTCAGCCAACTTTCTTTTCACACTGCTCCACCAAAATTACACCTTTAGCTCCTTATACATCTTCTTTGTACCTAGATGTAAAACCCATCTCATGTATTGGTAAGCATGAAGGAGTTGTTCCCAAAAATATGTAGGTACAACCATCCGATCTTTGAAAAACAAAACTGAACTCCCCTCACGTTTACAACCCTCAATGGTCTCCCCACCATAGAGTTTTGAACTCATAACCAGACATTCTGCATCAGTTGTTTATTCTTTTTGGACCATATTTACCAAATCTGGAACAAGCATTGCCAAATAACAAAACCGGAACACCACCTTTGTCTTCACATTCCACATGTATATCAGCTAGGACTGCCATCAACTGTCATTCATCTAAAGTTTCTTTTGAAAACATAGTATATGAATTTGTACTCAATGCATCTTCCAACGAATTATCTTTTCCTGGTGTATACATAAAGTCAAATTCAAACATATGTAGATACTCCATCCATATACTTTTCCTCAAATTCAAATACCTTTGTAAGAAAATATTTTTCATGCTTTTGTTGTCTATGAACACAGTGAATTTCTCACCAAAGAGATATTGTCTCTATGTTTTCGAAACATGAAAGACTATATATAACTCCAAATATTGTGTTGGGTAATTCTTATCATGCACCCTCATCTTCCTTGAACCATAAGAAACCAAATGGTCCCCTTTCATGAGAACATAGCCAAACATTGATCCTAAAGCATCACAGTACATGACATACCCCTTTCTTGATTCTGGAAAAATCAAGATAGCTGCTGATGTAAGACAAAATTTTATTTCCTAGAAAGACTTCTGGCATTCCTCTATTCATTTGAATGGAGCATTATTATTTTTCAAAGATGTCATTGGAAAAGATAATCATGGGAAATCAGGCACAAAGAATCGATATTAAGTAGCTAGACCCAGAAAAATTCATATTTTAACGTCATTCTTCGGTATTTTCCATGATATAACTTCTTCTATCTTTTTAGGATCAACAGAAACACCATTCATAGAAATGAAATGGCCACAGAAACATAATTCTTGTATCCAAAAATAAAACTTTGATAATTTGGAATATAAATGGTGATCTCTCAATATTTGTAACTCAATTTATAGGTGTACCTCATGGTCATACCTTGTGTTTGAATATACCAATATTTCATCCACAAACACCACAACAAAATAATCCCAATATCGCTGAAATATTTTATTCATCAAATACATAAAGACCGCTGGTGAATTTGTTAGCCCAAACAACATGACTATATATTCACAGTGGCCATATCAGCTTCTGAATGTTGTCATTGGAACATCATCCTTATGAACTCTCAATCGGTTAAATCCTGATCACAAGTTAATCTTAGAGAACCGTTGAGCTCCCCTTAATTGATCAAACATGTCATTTATGTGTGTAAGTGGATATCTTTTCTTTATCATAACTTGATTGAGCTTACAATAATCAACACACAGCCTAAGAGTTCCATATGCCTTCTTCACTAAAAAAACTGGTGCAGACCACATAGACATGCATGGTCCAATGATACACTTTCTTTAACTTCTCCATCTATACATTAAATTCCCTTAACTCTATTGGTGCCATCATATAAGATAGAAGGGAAATGGGACTGGTCCTCAAAAAGAGATCAATTGTAAAATCCACTTACCATATATGTGGCAACCCTAATAAGTTCTCGTGAAATACTTCTGGAAATTTATCTAAAACTATTGGAAGAATATTTCCCTCGATCTCTTCCATTGATGCTAAGGTCAACGCCAACAATTGGTAAGATATCATTCCAAAAATCGGTGCCAATAAGATCATTTCACCTTTCTTTACCATCCTCTCTCCATTAAAGAGATGTTCGATGTCATCCATAGTCATGAAACTAACTATTCTCCTATAACAGTTGATGTGAGACTTTCACATTTTCAACCAATCCATACCTAGGATAACATCATAAACATCCATGTCCAATATCGAGAAGTCCAATTTCAGCTCAACTCCATAAAATATTATATCACATTCTCTACACACAAAGTCTTGACATTATACTTCCCCAAGAGGATTTTGTATTTTTAAAATAGAAGTAATCATTTCTAACATTAAACATATAAAATCATAAGAATGAGAAGAAATAAAAGAATTTGACGCACCAGTATCCAAGAGAACTTGCACAAGGGTATAATTCAATAGAATCATACCTCTCACTATAGATGGTCCAAATTGATCATCAAAAATCATATGCTCACTCCATAAAATTGCTTCATCACTACATTGTTCTCCTTTTCCCCATGATGATAATGCCCTGGTTGAGGGGTCATGGTATTCCTAGAATCACCATGGTTATCTCTGCTCTACTATCGAGACTGATTCTACTATCCTCACCTTGTCGTAGAATACAATGCTTGTGCACCTGAGAAGTGTCTTGATTACCTGACCTTGGGGAACTGCAACAATATCAATAAAGATTTCCCATCTTGTTGTAATTATGAAGTTCTCAAGGTTGTTCTATAAACACTCAATTTATGTGGTCAAGAAAACCACATTGAAAATAACCTATGTTGCTCTTGGGGAATGGAGGAAGGTTCACTGATCCAGCCGTCTGATTATGATTTCCACTTCCACCTTAGAAATAGGTTTCCCTTTTATGCTTTATCATAGGGATTGTGTTCCCACCATTCCCTATAGGTATAATCATACCTCCTCCCATCGATCCCAACATATCATGTTCTTCCATAGTCACTATGTTCCCCATCTCTATATAATTCATAATACAGAGCACCGAAATCTTCGATCAAATTTCCTAACATAGCCCCGATTCAAAGATGTGTGCCTTCAAGGATGCACTTTCCCCAGATTCTGGTGAAAAACGCACTAAATTCATGAAATTAGATTCATATTCCATGACAGAGAGACTCTCTTGTTTCAGGCTAAAGAAGTCAGTCGTTTTTTGGATCTCGAACGTGTGAGGATAGAATTTTTGGTTGAAAAATTCCTCAAAATCCACCCATGTAAGGCCTTTATCCAATTTAGTCTACAATACTAAATCCCACCATTGGCATGCAAGATCTCTGAGCATATAAATATCCAACTTGACCTTTAGCTCCATCGGTGTGTCGACGAACTCAAACATACAATTTATCTTACTGAGCCACAACTCTAAAATATTAGGTTTAGAATCACCCTATATGTTAGGTGGATTCTGCTTCATGAACTAGGTGGTATGATCCAAATGCCTTGGCCCATTCATCCAGTTCCCCATATCCACAACTTGAAAATCATGGACAATACTCTAAACCAGCTCTAGGTAAACCCATGTTTCAGGTGAAACCACATTCTCTGTAGCTTCTTCAGGTTGGTTTCAACAATGCCTACCAGGTTCCATATTCTAAACCGACAAAAAACTCCATCTATCTCAGTCTCATGAAACTGATGTCTTTGAATTTAAAATTCTATCACATCGACTATCACAACATTGTTTTCCAGAAGAAAATTTTCTATTCCAACCATTTTTGAAACCTTCATTAATGCTTTTAAAAACCAAAACATTTTCAAAATACACTAAATATCCTCATTTGAAAATCATTCATTTGAATAGAAATTATACATTTTTCAAAAATTTACACCTTTTCCAAAATCACAAACCATTACTCCAACTGAAATATTCAATCCTAGTGGGAATTCATTCCTATGAAATGCATGTCATGCTCATCTCCTCGAGCAAACCCATGACAATGAAATTCAAAAATCATAGAAGTGTCTCCAAAAAATAGTTTACCTAACCCTCTGGTAACTTGAAGTTCAACATAAAAGGGTTATTTGTGTCCTTTTATGATTTACATTTGAAGTTCATACAATCCTACTCATGTCTAAGATTTCATCCCAAATAATAGAAAAGAATGGATTTCCACTCCAATACCAAGAACACTGATGATCACTTGTTATGAAAGGAATGAACAAGATGACAACATGTGTACCACAAACAAATGACCATACTAATACCACTTGTAATGAAACACAATTCTCATTGTCTTGAGAGGACAATGAGTCATTACTTGGCCTTAAGCGATATCCCCAATAAACCAAAGGCTAAAAATAAATGCTGAAGGGTTCCAAATACAAGTGCGGGATGATTTTCCCTTTCTAAAATAAACTAATAAACTAGAGAACCATAACTAAACCGTTAACTAAATGATACATGAATAAAATAAAGACAACTAAACAACTTCTGGTATTTCAAAACCACATCAAAGTGTGAAACAATAGAAAAACAAACAAGTATCAAATTAAACAGCAGATAAATAACTAAAGAATCTTAATAGTTCACAAGACTCTATTCTCCATAAGCCCAAAGCTCCAAAATCATAGAATAGACCAAGTATCACAAGGTAGTGCAAAAAACGTGTGAAATGTTACCTTTTCCCCTATCCGAGAAGATAGCATCTTCAAAATCACCAAAGTGCCAAAGCATGGGTGAGTATAAAACTCAATATTTTTTCCCCAATGAATTCCCTAATAATTCCACTAGGATAGAAAATTTATCCACATTTATATAAAATATTTTATATAAAACATTTTACCAAAACAATTTATAACCAAATAAAAACAAGTTCCAAAAAACCATTGGCAACAAATTGAAAACAAAACTAAATGAAACCGATTTTCAGAAAATTAATTTACATGAAAAATAAAAAATAAAATCCTAAAAAGATTCTTATTATCATTCGAAATACCCATTTAATAGTTCAAAACATGACCACCCATGCATGCTTCATTTGACAGTTCCATACTCATGAGTGGTGTGTCGTCCAATTACCTTGTCTCCTAATGACACAAGCCCCCAATACAGGGTCACATACCTTTTACCCCAATGGTACCCATCCCTTATTTGGATCCTATTAAGAAGAAACTCACACCAACACCTTTTATGAAAAATATTTCCCCTACCAAAATAATACACTTTAATAAAACTGAACTTTTTTTGAAAACCAAAGCACGTAAAATTTCCAGAACAATTTAATTTCAATAAAACAATACCTTTTATTGAAAACATATAATCGCATTTTGGTTAAAACAATCCATAAAAATACCATTTTTAAAATCCACATTTTAAAACCAATAACCAAATCCTTCATTCAAAATCCTTAAGTTTCCAAATTTCAAAACCATTACTCAATAAGGGTTACAAAAAGTGTTCAATAAAAGAATAAAAATCAATTCAACACCATACATTAAATATAAAACAATTTTGATCAGTTCTACTATGTGAAGTCAATAAAGAAGCCTCCTACCTTGATGGTTTTGATGAAAGCCACAATGAACGAAGAACACACAAGGAAACCAGGTCGATTCTCCAAGAACCCACCTTAGATATCTTTTCCAAGATAGATCAAGAACAAATCTCATAATATATGGAATTCCCACACCTATATCTACCTATAATGGTCATTGATATATGAAACCAAGAGAAGTGGATTTGAAGAACCAAGTAGATATATCAAACCGATCAAGAACGAAGAAGAAAAACCACACACCTCAAGAATACAACTTCAATAAACCAAGAGAAGCCATTGGATCGACTTTAGACTGATGGTAGAACCTTATTTTTCCTTAGGAGAAGAAAAATCGTGATTTATGTCCGGTTTGGGTAGAAAATGACGGAGTTATGAAAAAATGAGTGAGATCATATTTTTAAGGATCTTATTCTGACTACTCACACGGTTTGACCGCACAGTTAGGAAAACCATGTGCCAACTATGCAGAAGACATTTCATGCATAGCTTCCACTTACATGGTCTCCCAATCCATTCTCCAACCGTAGTGGAGCTAATTCCTCAAGAGGAACACCACACATGGTTTGGTCGCACATTTAGGAAAACCATGCGCCACCAATGCGACTTCTTTTTAGCCCCAAAACACATCCAAAGTTCTCCCAACTCTCCCAACTATCACCCTTAAATTTTATAACCCTAAAAAGAATCAAGTAAGGGTTACATACCAGAAATTGAGGGTACTATAATAATTTTTCCTACTATTTTCAAGGATTATTCAATTAAATTTTTATTGGTTTTACATATAAAATAAATTTATTATATGTTATATTGTTATTTTTTCAAATTTTTAGGTATCACAACATGCCGAAAAAACTGATGACGGATTATGTGTATTGATTAATCAACCATAAAAATTCTTAAATAATATAATTTATTACTGGTGAATGGTTTTTGATTTCAATAACGTGCATTTGGTGAATATAAAAAAATGAATAATGGTGTTTTCTTAAGAGGGTCTCATCATAGAGAAAGTGAAGTTGAATTTTATGGCATGATGAATAAAATAATTAAGCTATGTTATCTGGGAAATTTTATGTAACGATGTTTAAATGTCATTAGTTTTTTACTCATAGAGTGTTTCATGTTCATCCACACAACGGAACTATTTATATTAAATATAAAATCATTATTGTAGAAAATGAACCATTTTTATTAGCTCATCTAGCACACCAAATATATTATGCCAATTATTGTGTTTCTTCAAGGGAGTAAATTATTTAGTGGAGCATTATAAAAATGAAATAACATGAAAATCAGTTTATGAAATGTGAATGTTGTTATATTTAATTGAATGAAATTAAAAAAATCAAGAGAAATATCTAAATAAATAATTTTAAATCAATATACGTGAATATTGATGATGATACCTTATAATTACAAGTCAATTGTTATAATGATATTGATGTTGTACAAATGAATTTGAATTATAAAGTGATGATGAAGTTGAAAATTCTATGTAAATTGAGGATAATAAGGAAGAAGATGAAGATATTGAAAATATCATATCTAATTATGAGGTTCAAGATGAATAATTACACAATTAATTTTAAGTTATAGTCATACTAAATAAATACATATATATATAATACCAATTTTTATTTATTTTCTGAAAATATTCATTAAATATTTCATATGGATGATGATACTTATGATGATATCTTATATATCCTTGAATAATTTGTACTAACTAGTAATGAGATTGATTCTTAATCATCTATCCCTTAGGTTATTAGTATTTCATCATGAAATCAAAGGGGTTGGGGGCCTATGATATTTATGATTCCTGACCCTATTCTCAAGCAACATCAATGATATGAGTTTAATCAATGCATATAGAGGTATTATCAGTTGTGTATATTGGATATTTTTCATTAATTTTCATTAATTTATATATGTACTAATATTTTGTATTATTTTATATATTATTTAATATATTTATGAATATATCTGTTGGATAGGGGAGTGATATTTTTCATAAATTTTTTTATAGAGAATGGTTGATTTGATATCAGATTCAAATTGACGTTCAAAACTGCTTGTTTGATCATTGGATGGTATATAAATAAATAATAGTTATTTTCAAACATATTTAATTATTAAATATCAAATATTAATTATTTTTAGGGTTTATGGTATCCCATTAATGATTGTGTATAGAATTCTATCCAGGAGGCATGTGAGGTCTTTATGTGGGTTCATTTTTATCAGTTTTTTTTTCATAAAATGAGGTGATGAGGTTGAAATCCATGAAGAATGTGGGAGTCATGGATTTTGATCAGTCTTGTCACTACCACTGATAGGATTACATCCCATATCAGTATTGGGGTGGATTATGTTCATAAAAAATGGGAGATAGTTTTTAGAGGAGGGTATCATTAGGTCGGCGGAACCAGTGGAGGCAGGTGGTGATGAGTTAAGATGGTAGTCAAAAATTTATTACTCATCAATGATATATAGTTTGTAATTTCATTAAAAAATTTATATAAATTTATTTGTAAACTATTTATTTTATACTCATATAGGTTGTCAATCATCACAATATTATGATGTTCAACATTTATAGAAGGATATACAATAGTATTGTCACAAGAGAGATTGCATGTTCTCACCAGTGTCTTATCATGGTTAGTATAATTTTTTTGAGATATAAAATTAAATGAAAATTGTATTTGAACCATTTTAATTTCAAATTTAAATTGAAAGAGTCATATTAGGTTATGAATTCTTAGAAATGGGATGAGGTTCGGGTTGTGACTAAAAGTCAAGCAACCAGTGTAACTAGATTTGATGGTTAATCAGGGAAGAAAGTGACTCAGTATGATTTTGAGAAGGGATAAGTGGTTGGTATCTATTCTCGATTGACACTTGGAAATTTTTATGGTACCACTGTAAGGTTAGTGTATTAGTTGATGGGATATGAGGGGGAGTATTCATCATTAGCCTAACAATATGAGGATCAACTGCAAGCTCAGAGTGAGGTTATAGAGGCCATGTGTTGGGAGAAGGAAGAGCTTGCTCAACATCAAAATCAACATGGGGATGACATGTGACAACATCACCAATAGTAACGTGGCTAGATGATTGATTACATTAGACTGCTAGCTTTGGGAGTAGGGATGGAATTCCTTCCCCCTTTTCTTTAATATCAAATATCCCACTCTCTGCAATGATGTACACAATTATTATATTAAAATTTTAATGTAAATATTTTGTGTAATATTTTTATTATATCAGATGTCTACAGTTTTATTTATTACATTTTTATAAATTATTTTTATATTTTTATATTTTATAATATTTTTTATTTTTTATGATTTTATTTATTTAACTTATTTGCGACTGGATTTAGTCCCACCAAAGATACTTTTTTATGATGGGTCACATGTCACATTGAAATGTTCTTAGTAAATAATTAGTTAAAAAACAAAAAAATAGTTTTTTTTGCGATGGGTCATCATAAAAAATTCCTTTTGAAATATAATATTTAGTGATGAGGTATTTTAGATTTCACCCCATCACAAATACCCTCTCATAAATAATAAAGGGCAATCTTCATGGATTTTTTTATTATTTTAAACTTCCTATAGACCCAATATTTTTGAACTTGGAAGCACGTAAATATTTCAGTTGTATGAGTTTTGATCATGGACTAAAATAAAAATGGGAAAACCACTTGCATGGGGTGCATGTTGTGGTAGACGTGGCAGTGGTTCATGGTAGAAATGGTAGTAGCAATTGTTGGACATGGAATTAACACTTTGTTGAGGTGGAATTTTCTCTTGGGGTTTTTGATAGGTGAAGTAGTGGCCATCACCAAGACTCCCCTTCATTTGGCCTTCTATGTGCATGGATGAACCATAAAAAATTCCTCAATATTTATTGTATGGGGTTGAGGGTGATCTGTGGTGACCATGGACTTTGATATGCAACAAGATATTGACCTTAAGCATCCTAGGGTGTATAAATGGTGTTTCCAAGAATTGTAGTTGTTTTCAGAGTCATTGAGGGGAGTGGAAGGTGGTATAAGATGGTATAAATTTGGGTCTAAGGCATGGGTAAGCGAGGCCAATATTATGATGGTGATTTAATTAATGTGAATAATAACTGTGAAATTTCAATCCCATATCAAAACATAATGAAAAGGTAGTAACGATATATTACTCAGGCTATGTGAGAACACATCAAGTCACACGCAGTAAGGATTATCTACCACATTCACTTTCACACACTAACATGGCCTGCATGCGCTGCACGACCCAATAGAGCTTAGGGCCACACAATGCTTGTGGTTCCTCCCACTAGATCATACCTCCACATGATCCTAAAGCCCCTATGGAGCCTCACAACCTACTCTTATAGGAAGGCCCTCTTAGTGGCCTTCCGGGCAGACCAACCTCTTCACGAGGTTGGATATGTTTCTTTGGGGATTCTAGTTGAGGGATATCCCTTGGTTGGCCAATTTTTTTAGTAAAATACTAAAATATTACAAAAAATATAGAAATTATTTCAACACTTAACAACCAGTCAATATTTCCTAAATAAAATTCAAATCCAAAACTCAACATTATTTTACCCATATCAACCAATTTTAATTATTTAATCACAAAACCACACTTTTGAATAAAATAACAAAGCTATATGGGATTATTAATTAAAAAACATTAAAAAATAATTATAATATGTTTTCAATTTTCATGATAAAATTTTTATTTCAGGTTACCCGAATTTATTATAAGAAGACACTTATAAAATTGGGATTAAACATGAATGAAATAATCAATCTACATATGGTTTATTATTCACACTTAAAGAAGGTGAAATTTCTTTGATGAGAATAAATAAATCAATCATTTAAAATTCAATGATGGAGTTGGAATTTATTTCTTTAGTGGAATGTTAGAAAAGGTCCAGATTAATTAGGGATATATAATTATATATTCATTTATAGACGTATATTATTAATATCATTCCTTTCATTATGATAGTAAATCAATACTATCAAGAGAATATAGTCACATGTATAATGGGAAGTCTAAATACATAATATTAAGACACGATTAGGTGAGGTAGCTACTCTAAAATGGTACCAAAATGATTATTTATTTGAAATCATGTAAGAAAATAGTTTATCTTTTTATAGAATATATTATGAGAGTGTTTTTACATGTTGTTTATAGAGAAATGGGGATGAAAAAAAAAATAATTATTTGAAAATATTTACCTGATACTCTTCTTAATATGGTGTTAATTAAATAATTAATGGGTAAGAATAAGTTATCATAATGATTATTGCTATTGATATTTTACCCTGTATATTTTATATTAATATCACCTATTATGTTTGAGGTTTTGAATTTGATATAAAAAGAACATTACGATGCATTGATGAATTATGTGTTAATAACAATAGAGACACATTGTATTTTTTTTTTCTATTTGAGCTTATAATTGGTGCAACACCTTATAGATGTTTTTGGGGTTGAATTTCTAGAGAGTTTATGAAATTATCAAACACATGACCATAATAGTGCTACAAATTTTTGATACTATGATGAATGATTTTTTTGGATTGAGTGATTTATTTAGTGGTGTCGTAAATATTATAATTTTAATTCCGAGTCAACTTAGAATCTAAAAACACTTTCAAATGTTTTCACTAAGTAAAGGATTAAATCGAAAGATACCTTTATCATGTTTAAAAATTGATTATAAATTTAGATATTTTAGTTTCATGTATAATTTTAAAAAAATGTTGGGGGATATAATTTTATATATATAATATTTTTTAAATATTCTCCCATCAATATGATGTTGGGAGAAAGGGGGAATCCCACACTAGATGTTGGGAAAGTATAGGTAAAGAGACAACCTTATAAATCTAGGACATGGATGAAGTATTTTGAATAATAAATAATTTTTATAATATTATTTTGGAAATTATTTTAGTTTCATATTTTTCGTATATATATTTATATTGTATACAAAAAAATAAATATATAATAAATATATAATAGTATATTTTAAACAATAGATCCACAAATTAGTGTGTCTTTCTAAGGTATCTCTAAATTGTTATGACCCTTAGAGGCCTAAAAATATCCCCTTAAACCAATGTATCAAATTGGTTTCATGTTACAATTTGGAATATCTCTTCATTTGAGATAAAAATTCAAGATATGACTAACATCACTATAATATGGAATGAAATGTATATTCTTAAGTGATTTCTAAAACCCCCTAAATTTCCTTTAATCAAATCACCAATAACAACATAGAATTTTTATTATATTTGTCCCATTTTTTCTCAAGGAATTCATGTCGAGATATATATTTTCTATTAGAAATGTTGTGTTTTTGGGAGTAAATAATTAAACAAAGTGTTTTTATATGACTCATAATACTACCAACATGATATTTTTATTCTGAACTAGATATATGTCAATGTGGATATCTGGAACGTCCTTGGATTGTGGGAAGGTGCACACCAAAATGAAGAACATCATCTTACATCTAGAAGAATGGTCTACTTTTCTTGGGATTTTGGATTTACATGTATCTTTACAGGTTTGTTGTGGAATCAACTTTCCAAAATAGTGGTCATGTTGTGGGGGGGGAGATAGTATCTCAGATATCATATCTTATAGAAAATGGGTTATTCCCCCTATAAATTGGTAGACATGGTGGTTGATGTTTATTTTTTAAGTATTGGAATTGGCATATTAAAAAAATTCAATAAAGGAGTTACCTAGTTATAAACACATATGAATAAATAACTGGGTAAGCCCTTTATTTGAATAAACATTCAATTTTGATCCGAGATTATCATTTTTATTTTCTATGCTGGACCAAATTAATACGGTAAAATAAACAATCAATGTGACATTGTATGTACTAGTTCAAATAAAGTTATAAATTCAAACCTTAAACCCTTTCACTATAAAATAAGATCACAAGATATATCTATCTTTTCTCAAAAATATTAACCACATACTTATCCCATGCAACTTCTCTCCGCTTTTTCTAAATAAAAATACCACCATGAACCTAAACCTAAACCTCTAAACTCATTATCCAATTTTTTTCCACACAAGTTTATCATGTCGGTGAATTTTCAATGAAAATCTTATTCAATGTCAGATCATATCCCATGATATACAAAAAATTATAACTATAAACCTCTAAAACTCTAAAACATATCAAAATAATGAAAACCCCCAAGGAAAGTACTACTCAAGATGAATACATAAAATAAAAAATTAAAAAGGAAAAAATGGTTTATTGTTAACTATGGACTCTAAGATATATTATTATCATAATAAAACACAACATAACTTGCATTATTTGAGTGATGATACACTTTCCTAAATGATATCAATATATATAAATACCCTTGAAAAAATGTAAACCATAAGTTAAAGTATACATATAAATTATGAAATAAAATACACATAAGCTTTCTAAAAAAACATGATAAAATTTATTATGCATAACCTTTACTTATGAAGAATAACCATTGGGATATGTAATGTAAATATTAATTTTATCCTAGGTAATACATGTAAAGACCCATATTTTCATTCTCAATTTTCCTTAAATAAGTTCAATAACTGGTTCTATATGAATTACCAAGGTAAAATGAACAATAATTATTTTATTAAAGTAGAATATTATAATTAATGAGATATTATATGAAAGATAAATGAAATTAAATTTCTAAAATATAAGAGTTATAAAAGAACAAGTAAATAAAAATATTTCAATCTTAAAGTGTCTATCATCATGGCCACTCATGAGGGTCTTACAACTAAGTATAACTCTTGAAAGAGTGAAAAACATTATGAATATAAAAGATATAACGAGGAAGAAAATATAATAAATGAATTTAGATAATATTTCATGGTAATATAAAATAATGTAAGAAAAATTAAATGTTACTATTATATGATAATTATATATATATGAACATTAAAAATATATTTCCATTTGGTATATATAACTGTTGGGAATATATGTTTATTAGCCATATATGATTGTTGGACATATATAACCATCAGGTATATGGATAACCATTATGTGAAATTTATTAATGGAATAAATAATTTAATTATAATGTTAATTAAATTATAATTTGATACTCAATTAAAGTAACAAAGATATGTTGATGTCATAATATACTCATTGATATGGTGAGTATATTTATAAATACACCCCTCAAACTCATATATAAAAAGGATTCATAATATACCTATTAAAAAATACACCTATTTATTAAAACATATTAATATTCCATGAATACATTATTTATTACATGAATACATTATTTATTACAATAAATTATTTATATTCCATGAATACATTATTTAATACAATAAATATTTGTTTTAATTAATTTTAATGATAATATTTTAATTTATTATATAATAACTATATTAATATTCAATAATATTTAAAATAAAATTTGACATCCCTTTTATTGATCGGAGATACATCAAAACATAATAATAATAATAATAATTTTTTCTCATTTAACTTCCATACCATTTTATATGTTCCTCTCCATAACTATTATACTTTTACATTAATTTTTTTTCAAAGTTCAATTAATGTAATGGATTATTACTGAAATAAATAATTAAATGTGAAAAGGGTCGAACTTTTCACAGCCCTTAATTCACAATTTTGTGCTGTTGAAGGTGTTGGGGAGTGTTTAGAGGGGTTTTTAATTTTTTTTAGAAATGAGATAGGGTTATCGATGTTTTTTAAAAAGGGTACAGAGAAGTGCTAACCCCATTCACACTTCATCCCTCACTAGGAGGTATGAACATGGTTCACACTTATTCTATAAATTAAAATGAAAAAATCATCAATATTTGTAAATAAAAAAAAATGTAAATACATTTTAATTAAATAACATCAATATGTATAAAATATCAATAAACATAAATGAATATATATAAATATTAATTAAATAATAAAAAAATTAATAATAGTGTTCATATCCATTTTGATCAACTAGTATGATTCTCGGTGGACTGCTCAATTACCAGTAGTGTTTGTGCATCAATTCTTTTTGTAGAAGAGACAGAAATCCAATTTTCTTTCCCACTAAATATATAAATATGTTAATATCTGCACTTTAACATTCCAAATATTCATTCCACTTTCTCTCTGATATATTAACAGAAATTAAAAAAGTTTAATGGAAAAGGGTATCAGCTCATACCTAAGAAACATGTCATCCATTATTTCACTCTAAATCTATGTGAACCATAATCAGTAAAGAAAAATAAGAGTATTTGTTTTGGGAATCAATATTTCCCTCCACCAACTAATCATGATACCACATGAAATAAGAACTCATGTTCTTATCACCAAGGGTAGCCCAATTTTTTTTAAATATGATAATATTATATGAGATATGAAACATTTTTTAGAAAAATAAATCTAAAATTGATGCACTCACTTTAACAAATATATCAAAAACATTCAATTTTAATAAGAAGGATAATCGGCCTTTTAGGGAATCCATATATAAAAATTTCTTATTTCACTGTTTAATGTTATTACAACCCTTTCTATTGCGTTTATTTTTTGTTAAAAAAGGAAGAGAGATTTAGAAAAATATACCTCTTTAAATAAAATGTTCTTCATAAACATTCTATAGTAATTGGATTTGATTCTAATTGATATACTAATTCAGGTAGTAATTTCATATTTCTTCATTTAACTCCCCCTTAAGGGAAACACTAACAAACATATTTGTAATTGTGGATCTCTTCAATAACAGTTTTAAAGATGTTTCAATAAAGAGAGTACACTAGAATTAATCTTCTAATTATAACTATCCAAATTTGAAAACTTATATAACTTCACCAAGGATGATCTTATTCAATACTTATTCTTTTTGATACCAAAGATATGATCAAACCATGATGATATTTTCTTTATACTTATAGTGTTGGATATGTTAATACATTCTTAAATTTCATCAATGATGAACCTATTTATTATTTTTATTTTAAAACATATTGAGGAATCATTCAAGGATGATAAATTATTCATATTTTTGTTCAGAAATTGACAACACTCGCTTCTCTTCTTTCCCCCTAAGAACTTATTTATCCATAAATTACTTAAATCATAAGAATATATAAAATAAACAATGATTAAGTAAATATGGAGGATGTTCCTTACTTATTAATTTGAAATGGAAGGTTGACTTTTTTTCTCAAGTAAGCTGGTATAACTCCTCTAGTATTTATAATTGCACATCTAAACATCTGTTATGATTTATATTAGTGTAGCAGGGATCTATTCACATTACATTATTATTATTGGGGATATTTTTATCTTTATTAGCCTTCATGGATGATGAAATATTAACCCTATAAGGATTGTTTCTTATTCTTGAAGAATATAAAATCAACATTTTTCATAATTTTAATAATTTTAACACATGATGGAGGTATTTTAACCTTAAAATCCTCCAGTGATGATTTTTTAAAAGTACAAACTATCTAATTCTTTTATAGAGTCTAAATACGCATCTTCTCAAATTTAGAGGAATGAACTTCAAATTCAACACATCTCACATTTTGGATTTTCTGATCGTCAATCATAATAACCTACTCTTCACTAATATCAACTATTAATTCAAAAAATTCTTCATAAAACCTAATTTTTTAACAAATAGTCATATTCCATAATGTTCTAGGATTTTACATCCAGTTTAAAATCATTGATATCAAAAATATTTTTCAATATTTCTTCAAGTTCATAGAACTTTTCATCCATAGTCTGTTTGAATTCAAAATAATTAATATTATTAATAATTATTAATAAATTTATGAATATTATTTATTAGAACAAAAAATATAATAATACTAAGTATTATTAGGAATAGAAAATAGTAATAATTTATTTTCGTAGATAATTTTATAGAAATAAGAAACTTATTAAAAAATATCATTACTCTAAAAATGATAACAGTAAGTCACACCCAACATGTATCATAAATGTAATATAAACCTAATCTATACATGTGTGATGGATGATCCTATATCCCAAAACATAGCATATACTAGATACGTCCATGTCGTGTCTACCTATGTCTCCACTCTGGTGTACGCTGCTCTGATATATCATCATTTGAAGCCACCTCCACATCCTTTGGTGTGACATGCAGTGGATGTATAGTCTCCCAACATGTACCCTATCCTACCTATAAGAATATTTTATACTAGCTGGAACGCTCACTAATATATGAATAGTACATATAATGTTCTACGGATGTCTACATAGTAGGGAGTAATAAAGCATCCATGTCAATCCAGTCAACATATTTATCCACCTCTATCTATTATTAATAAGTTGGAAGAGAATCTCTCTAATCATGATGAACACTCTCCACTTTTGGATAATCAACATCCATAATAGGATATTCACCACATGGTAGATCTATATCAATCATAGAATGCTCAGTATCCTCAGAATCGTGTGGTGGATCATTGGAAATTCCATGATAAATATCAATCATTGAAGAAATAAACTATTCCACAGCTCTGTAAAAATATGTATTGTCAAATGCACTTCCCTCTACTGGATCAGATATGTGATGTAGATGAGTGATACACACATACTATTAAAAAAATTCCCCTGTTAAGTAATGTTAATAAAAAACATATTCAACAGATAAAGTAATAATGAATATCAACTGATGAAAGCTCTATTTGTGTTATGTTAGAAATCTGACTGGGGACCTATAATATGAGGACACATAATCCAACTAATCCAATAAAAAAAACATACTATCATTTCCCCTCGTAATTGGGACTCCTGTCATCTGTCCCATAGATCAATATATGTTTCATGGTATCTATTCCAATCAAAGTCTCTATTCCATGACATCTTCAGGGAATGCGGTGAAGGTAACTGATAGAGTGGGTCAGGAATGGGCTGAAGGAATCCAAACATCCTCAGAACTCTGGCACTCTAATACCACTCAACAATATGAAAATGAATCAATTGAACCATGAAAAAGGTGGTAGAAATAATCACCATACAATACAGTAGAAGTATTTGGATGATATCATCAGTATATGAAATCCTAGTAATCTAAAAGTAAAAATTAATAATAAGTTATAAATTAAGATATGTATAATAAAGAATAATTATTTAATAATATAATTAATAATCACTTACATCGTCTAGACAAAGGTTGTTCATCATAAGTATGTATGCATGAACGTCATCTGTGGAGGTATCTAAATACCAATTTTCCTGACTCTACCTATAGATAACATTTTTTTAGTTACATTTCACAATATAAAATTATACAATTTAGTTAGACATTATAAGGATGTAATAACATACCATAATCTATGCAAAGCCCCTACAAAAATATCTGCAAGTATTGGCACACGATCATGTGGAGCTTAGTGGGGGATATTCTCCCATATCCACATCTGTAGAAGACTAAATAATCATATGATCTGTATCTTATCGATGCAACATGCACTGCATAGAAACCTGTATGTATATGAACAACAAGAAGTCCCCAAGTTATACCAGCATTCATGGTCCAAATCCTCCAGAAATGATAAATACCTCAGATGTAAAAATGTATTGGAGTGATAAATGAAAATACTGACACCTATAAACCTTAAAATAAAAGAATGTTCAAATTGAAGCACAATGATCTCATCAATATCCTGTACTAGATGTGTGATGTTATGGTCTAACCAGGGAATGCATAATTCTTCACCAATTATGGACCTACCATCACCGTGGATATCTATTCCCAGTAATCTATGAACAATATGGAACCAATATGCTCCAACTCGGAGTGTCACAACCACATCGCCGATAGGGAGGCTGAATATAATGGACACATCATACAATGTAATATTCACCCCTTCTATAAAATTGAATATATGTGACTCTAGACTCAATCTATCTACGATCGTGGAAATGAGATGATGGTCTGAAAATATAAGGCTCCGGCCTTAAACATCTTTTAATATTGAATTAAATGAATAATTCACATTGAGGATCTTTTCAGGTTTAGAGTTTTAGAGAATTAGGACATAACTATTACATCTCAAAAGGTTACAAAGTAGACACTTCTACAAAGATTCCATAGAATAAAAAAAACTCTTATAAAGAAACATGTCTAGTTCCATGTTTTATATAGCATGACTTTCCCTTGATCCAATCTTTGATCCTATTCCACATTATGTATTATGAAAAACATTTCAAAAAAAACTTGGGGTGAGCATAAAAAGCTCAGTAAGGGATACACAAATAATGAAAACTGTTAGTTTTTCAAACATCTAGTAAACCATGTATACATTATCAAAGTAATACCTTCACCTTCATGAAGTAGTAAAAACTCTTCACTGATTAAAATATCATTACTTACACCTTTGGAAACCAAAGGATTACCATAAAACCCATATAAAGAACACATAACATATAAAGGTAACTTGGGACATAAACATACTTATGTGGAATAACCATACGGTCGACTTCCACACATATCACTTAATGGAATAGCCATACGGCCAAATTCCATACATACTTAATGGAATAGCCATACGGTCGACTTCCATACCCAATGCATTGGAGGTTATAATGTAACCACCCATCCTGGTATTCAAGGCACCACCCGTCATATGGTTTATCACGTAAACACCCATCAAATGTCCAAGTACCATTATAATAATCATAAGACATAAACCAAATATAATGGAAAGAAAACATTTCCCCACTTTGATCACAATATATCACTTAAATATATTGACATAACAAATCCATTATAAAAAACCATTTTCAATACCAAAATACATAAAAGATTATATGGTATTTACTTCATTTAAAAAAAAAACATTACGGATTGTTCAGGAAGCCAAAGACCAAATAATACTCGCGGCGGCGGAAAAGGTCGTTGTCACCGCGTACGTTAAAAGAAACATTCCTTTTTTTATTTTTGTAAAATGATTCATAGAAAAATATTCCTTTTGTATAAAAGTAAAAGTAAAAGGGGTTTATACACCGTATAAAAGAAAGTCGTGTATAAAACAAAATATGCCTCAATGAAAGGAGATTGAGATGAAGTCCCTTACCTCAGGTCCGACTTGACTCGATCGTTCTTTAACGTCCTGAATAATAAACATGAGTTAATTTTTATTTTCTTAAGAACCTTTTTCAAGTTCATTATTCCTTTTATATCACTTATTTCCATGTTATAAACATTATTTAATCATGTAATTTAATAATGTTTGATTTGTCGATATTTGGTTCTTAAGTCAAAAGTGGACTTCTTACAATTACATGTTGTTCGTGTGGTCAAAGGTTATTTATATCCAGAATGACATTCCTGATTTGGATATCATACATATCATATATATCCAGTATATACATGTATTTATAATATTACATAATCATTTAGAGGTAAGAAATGAAATGCACCGTTCATGGAGACGGTAAGCCGTACGTACGCATGAACGCTACTTTCATTTCTTTGTCATATTAATGGAATTAAAACTAAATGATAGTAATGTATATTTTAATTCCAAAATTACATTACTCATTTATATGTATCATTAATCATATATATCCATTATATAAATGTACTTATACTAGTACATTACATTTGGGGATAAGAAATGAAATGCACCGTTCATGGAGACGGTAAGCCGTACGTATGCATGAACACTACTTTCATTTCTATCTAATACTTTAATGTAAAGAAATAATAATGATATATAGGTATATTATAATTACAGTATAACATCATATATAATAACTTTAAATCCATCATTTATATGTCCCACATATGGCATTAACGAATCACATCACTATGAGGGGGCGGTAGTCCGCATTTCGTAAAATAAAATTATCGTGTTTTCCCACAATGGAAACCATAAAGGTATACCAAAAATGAAAAATAAAGAAGCATAAGGAAAACATAAAAATAATATATATCATATATAAATAGAGTGACATCTTAATGGCCACCATTAAAGGTGTTTAAAAGAAGATTGAACAATCATCGTTTCGTGAGGCAGAAATTCACCAACCACAGAAACAGTATGTTCATTAACCATTAGATGTAGGTGTGTGTAAGTTTAGCTCTAAATATTATTATAAAAACATCCAAGTATATTTAATATACTGTATTTGTTACAAAAGAAATGAATAAAAATAATTTAGGGGGTTGGAGAAGCAAAATAAAACAAAAGAACACAAGTGAAGACATCACCTTAAAATCGGGTAACTCTCTTAGATTTGAGCTCAAAGGCTTCCTTGGGAAGACTTCTGCCCAAAGTGAGGCTTCAAGGAGTAATATAGGGATGTTTAGAGACAAAATAGGCAGGGGTTGGCCGAGCCAAATGCTTTGTAAGTGTGGGTAAGGTGGTAGAGGTGGGGGCCTTTTATAAGAGGATAGGAGGGGCACTCGTGGAAGGCAAGGAAATGTTACTTTATTTTAGAACGAGTTTCGGATTTTAATGGTCCCACATTGATGTGTTTTGAGGATAAGGTGATAAGGGTTCGAAATACACCCATATAATAGGTTTTTGACATGTGTAGGTCTTAGATTTTACATTATCTTTCCATTTTATTTAAATCGTTAAATAATGAGGTAATCACTGCATCATCTTGGTGTCATAAATAATTTAATTTATTTAATGTCTAAAAATTATTAAAAAAAATACTATGATGTAGGGAATATTTTTACCTTTCCAATGAATATTTATAGTCAAAAATTGGATTTTTATAACTCCATGTAAAAATTGTTTTAGTAAAACAACTCATATTTGTCTCATTTTTACTTTTACATTAAATAAAAAGTTATTTATGTCATTTCCCAACCAAAGTGGCTCCATGGGGTCCCCAAGTTGACCCATGGATTTTATTGGTCGGCCATGACATATCCAATGAGGTTAGGACATGTGTCAAGATCATTTCATATTATTACAACATTATTTTTACGTTAAACTACACTAATTATCTCTAACCATGATTAAAAACTTAATAAGTTACTATTCACCAAAAAATTATTTTAAGGCCATTGAACCACATTTTAATTCTTAATGACAACCATGTATGTCATATTTTTGAAATTCAAAACAAATAGGTGGTAAAATTTCATTTAAACGAAAAATCAGTTTTTATGTACCACTTAGTGGTTTCACTATTCATCAAAAATTGAAGTTTTTCAGAAAAATACCAAAAATTCACCTCAAGATATATTTGATATTCCGAATTCAAAAATGAAGAACATTTTACAACATTCAAAACATATAAGTTTCATTAATTAATTTAATAATTAATTCCCACTTTCAGAGCAAATAGGGTGTTTTTATGAAACAATAAGTATCAAAAGATTGACACTAGTTTAAGTCCAATTTCAAAATGAAATTAATTCCAACGACCACTATTAGATTTAATGGTAAAAATATATTCAAATTTCACTTTAAAAACATTTCAGAAGATAATATAATCATATAAATAAATTAGATTAAAAAGAGGTTTTGAATTAAAATACAAAATTTTACAATATTCATTAAAAAAATGAACTTTATCGGAAAAATACAAAAAATTTACACAAAGTAAATTTTGATGTCCCGATTCTAAAGAAGAGATTTATTTGGTCCAATAGAATGTATAAGAGTGAACAAAACTATATTTAATGACATTTTGCCATCAAAAGGCAATGAGTGAACCTTTAGTGAAAACTTGGGCATATACGCCTAAAATTGAATTCTTTCCGTATTTCAAGCCTTTATATTTTATTAGATAAAAGTAAAAACATTTAAAAAACATATATAATAATATTTTAGTTATTTATATCCATTCCCTCCAATACAACAGCTATGTGTTAACTACCATTTAAAAAAATATTATTTCATTACTAGTGTGCAACGAAAGATTTCAATGAAACTCATTGTTGCGTATCAGGTACGCTATCGAACATAGAAACCCTTTTAAAGTAAAATTAATATTTAATTCGTAAATATTAATAAATATTAAAATGTTTTATTCATTATTTACCTAGGATGTTACATCCTTCCCCCCTTTTGGGAATTGCGTCCTCGCAATTTTATTCACTTACCAAAATAAGTGGGGGTATTTATCCCTCATAGCATTTTCAGATTCCCACATTGCCTCTTCAACAATATGGGTTTTCCACAAAACCTTTACCTGGTGAATGACCTTATTTCGCAACACTTTCTCTCTTCGGTCAAGAATCTAGACTGGTTGTTCTTCATAAGATAGGTTCTCCTCCAGCTGAACTACCTCTGGACTCAAATCATCAGATAGATCTGGCATATACTTCCTCAACATCGAAGCATGAAAAACATTGTGTACTTGAGATAAACTCGGAGGTAAAGACACTCGGTAAGCAACTGATCCAAATTTCTCCAGAATTTCATATGGTCCAATGAACCTTGGAATCAGCTTTCCTTTCTTTCCAAATCTCATCACACTTTTCCATGGAGAAACCTTGAGAAAAACAAGATCACCTACCTCGAAAGATAGATCCTTCCTCCGGTTATCCGCATAACTCTTCTGCCTGATCTGAGCTGTTCTCTTGTGTTTCTGAATAAACTGAACTTTTTCTGCCATCTCTTCTACCAATTCTGGTCCCATCGGCTTTCTTTCACCCACTTCATCCCAAAATGATGGAGTTCGACACCGCTTCCCATATAATGCCTCAAATGGTGACATCTGTATACTGAAATGAAAACTATTATTATAAGAAAACTCAACCAAAGAATGATTTTGGTCCCAAATTCCAAGATAATCCATCGAACAAGCTCGTAGCATATCCTCCAAGGTCTGAATTGTTCATTCTAACTGCCCATCTGATTGCGAATGAAAAGCTGTACTAAAATTTAATTCAGTACCCAATGACTTCTAAAGGCCTTTCCCAAAGATAGAAGTAAACATGGGATCACGGTCAGATACAATGGAGAGAGGAAATCCTTGTAACCTAAATATCTCTTTAAGATACAAACGGGAAAGTTGATCTAGGGAAAAATTATCTCATATGGAAAGGAAATGAGTAGATTTAGTTAAGCGATCAACAATAACCCAGATGGCATTATTACCTTGAGGTGTCTTCGGCAATCCCACAACGAAGTCCATGGATATATTCTCCCATTTCCACTCTGGCACTGGTAGAGGCTGAAGCATCCCTTTAGGTAACTACCGCTCTACTTTAACCTGCTGACAAGTCAAACACTTCATAGTAAAATCAGCAATATCTCTTTTCATTCCATCCCACCAGTAATACTCCCGTAGATCCCTGTACATCTTAGTACTGCCAGGATGAACTGAAAATAGGGAACTATAAGCCTCACATAACAATTCATTCTTCAAATATTAATCACCAGGGACACATAATCTCTTCCCAAACCTCAAAACACAATCATTATCAATATTGAATTTAGGCAACTTACCCTTCTGAACCAGCTCTACCTTTTTCTACAACTCACTGTCTTCCCTCTGTGCTTGTTTAATTCTATCTGATAGGTATGATCTCACTGATACCTGAAAGAAAACAAAAGAACTTCCTGCACCAACAAATTCTATGCCAAAGTTCATCAAATTAAAAACAAAAGGATCTCGTTCCAAACATATCATGGTTAATGAAGCATTACTTTTTCGACTCAAAGCATCAACCACTTTATTTTCTTTTCCTAGATGGTAATGAATTGTACAATCATAATCCTTGATTAATTGCAGCCATCTCCTCTGTCTCATGTTCAATTATTTCTGAGTGAATATATACTTTAAACTTTTGTGATCAGTATATATTTCACACTTTACTCCACACAAATGATGCCTCCAAATTTTTAAAGAAAAAACAACAGCAGCTAATTCCAAATCATGTGTAGGGTAATTTAAATCATGATTTTTCAACTGACGTGAAGCATAAGCAATTACCTGATCATTCTGCATAAGGACACAGCCAAGTCCCTTCAACGAAGTATCATTGTATATAACAAACTCACCATTCCGGGATGAAAGTGCCAAAACTGGAGCATTCCCCAATCTTCTTTTCAACTCCTGAAAACTATCATCACATTATTTTGTCTAGATTAACTTAACACCCTTACATGTTAGCTTAGTCATTGGACTAGATAACCGTGAAAACTTTTCAAAAAACCTTCGGTAGTAACCTGCCAGACTAGGAAAACTACGGATCTCGGTTACATTTGTGGGTCTTGGCCATTCTTCAACAACTTTTGTTTTAGCAGGATCAACAGTTATGCCATCTTTTGAAACAATGTGACCCAGGAAAGAAATTTGTTGTAACCAAAACTCACACTTGCTGAATTTTCCATATAGTTTCTTTGATTTTAAGGTTTACAAGATAACCCTTAAATGACTTTCATGTTCCTCTTTACTTTTAGAAAACACCAAAATATCATTGATGAAAACAACCAAAAACTTATCCAAGAACTCATGGAAAATTATATTCATAAGGTCCATGAATACAGCAGGTGCATTGGTTAACCAAAAAGGCATAACTACAAATTCATAATGGCCATATCTAGTATGGAACACAGTCTTCGGAACATTTTCTTATTTTACTTTCAACTGATGGTACCCCGACCTCAAGTCAATCTTTGAAAAATACTGAGCTCCCTGGAGCTGATCAAACAAATCATCGATATGAGGCAAAGGATACTTGTTCTTAATAGTAATATTATTCAAGGCTCTATAATCAATGCAAAGTCTCATTGAGCCATCTTTCTTTTTAACAAACAAGACAGGGGAACCCCATGGTGATGTGCTAGGTCGAATGAAACCTTTATCTAATAACTCCTGCAATTGTTTCTTTAACTCTAAAAGTTCAACTTGAGCCATTCGATAAGGGGGTTTTGAAATTGGCTTAGAATCAGGAACTAAGTCAATAGTAAATTCAACTTCCCGATCATGAATAATACCAGGAAACTAATCAGGAAAAACATCAAGATACTCATTTACCACTGGCACATCATTAATCTGAACAGTTCCTTTATTTTCAAAAATATGTGCAAGGTAACATTCATTTCCATATTTTACTAGTTTCTCAACTTCCTGATATGTTATCAAAATCAAGGGTTCATTATTGTACACAAACTAAAAATATTTCTGAAAAGAAACCATTTTAGCTCTGTAGTCAATCTTTGCATGATAAACAGAAAGGCAATCCATACCCAAAATAACATCAAACTCTAATAGAGGAAAAACAATAAGGTTTGCTGGTAGATTCTTTCCACACACAAGGATAGTAAGGTTCTTATAATTCCTTTTTGTCTCAACGTTCCCTCTGGGTGTTTTTACCATATGTTCAGGGTTCATATCTTGAGATGGAATTTCTAATTTACTAGAAAACTTCTCAGAAATGAAAGAATGTGTAGACCTTGAATCAAACAACACATTGGCATAATCTGAACAAACAAACAGTGTACCTAATACTACTTCATTCGATGGCCCAACATCTGCTGAAGTTGTTGTAAATGATTTCACCACCCCTTTCGGCTTGTAGTCTGGCTTCTTTCCCCCAGCCGAGTTCTTCGTTAGACACTAATTTTCATAATGACCCATTTCATTACACTTAAAACATCTTACCGCTGGCTTTTCATTGCCTACTTGATCATCTTCCTTATAGTTACAAGCAATATGACTAGACTTACCACACCAAAAGCACTTACCAGACTAGGATAAACACTCTCTAGGATGCATTTTACCACACTTCTCATAGGATGGATATTTGGTTTTCTTACCTCCTTACTTCTTTGATGAATTCTTCCCCTTTTCCTCCCAACTGGACCTCTTATTATGTTGTTTGTCATAGAACACCTGATCATCAGCAAACTCCATTTCCACCTTCTCCACACATCGAACAAGTTTTTCATAACATTTGAACTCATGAGAAGCTAAAGCCCTCCGATACTTTGGCTTTAACCCTGAGTAAAAAGAGTTTATTTTACTAGCAAGATCTCGTATGAAGTTTGGAGCATACCTTGCCAATCGAGTGAACTTTGCTTCATAAGCAGCCACTGAATCATCCTCCTGCCTCAATTCTAGGAACTGTTTTTCCATCCTAAGATGAACCACCTTAGGAAAATATTTCTCAAGAAACATACCTTTGAATTCGTCCCAGTGAAGATCCTCAATCTCGTCACTATCCCTGATATTTTTCACCATCGACCACCACTAATCAGCTTCACCTTCAAAATGATAAACAGCAAGACTAACCTTTTGATGTTCTGAACACCCCATGACATTAAAAATCTTCTCCAGTGCTTGAATCCACCCTTCAGCTTGCACGGGGTCAGATGATCCTCTGAATGATGGGGGATGTTGCCTCATGAAATGTTCCACCATTGACATGTTCCTCTGCGGTTGATCTGGCCGATCTCGTGCATGGACACCACCACCATTTATATCCTGATTCAACTGTGCCATCACTGCAACAAACTGTTCAGTTCTGATTCCAACCATCTCAGGTTGCTGATTTGGAAGGTTGTCTTCCTCCCAATGTCGTCCTAACATAGCTGCTTTGTTTCCTTTGCGGAAAACCATTCTGAACACAAAAATATCTTATGTGAAGCAACATGGTAATCTTTAAATGCTATATCATTTCAGTCATACCATAAATTAACATATAATTTAACAATTTTCTAACTCTTAAAGTTGTCTAAACCATCCTCTGATACCAACTATAAGGCCCCGAACTTAAACATCTCTTAATATTGAATTAAATGAATAATTCACATTGAGGATCTTTTCAGGTTTAGAGTTTTAGAGAATTAAGACATAACTGTTACATCTCAAAAGGTTACAAAGTAGACACTTCTACTAAGTTTCCATAGAATAAAAAAAACTCTTAGAAAGAAACATGTCTAGTTCCATGTTTTATACAACATGACTTTCCCTTGATCCCATCCTTGACCCTATTCCACATTATGTCCTGTGAAAAACATTTCAAAAAAAACATGGGGTGAGCATAAAATGCTCAGTAAGGGATACACAAATAATGAAAACTGCTAGTTTTTCAAACATCAAGTAAACCATGTATACTTTATCAAAGTAATACCTTCACCTTTATGAAGTATTAAAAACTCTTCACTGAATAAAATATCATTATTTACCCCTTTTGTAACTAAAGGATTACCATAAAACCCATATAAAGAACAAATAACATATAAAGGTAACTTGGGACATAAACATACTTAATTGGAATAACCATATGGTCAACTTCCACACATATCACTTAATGGAATAGCCATACGACCAAATTCCATACATACTTAATGGAATAGACATACAGCCGACTTCCATACCCAATGCATTGGAGGTTATAACGTAACCACCCATCCGGGTATTCACAGAAACACCCGTCATATGGTTTATTATGTAACCACTCGTCAAATGTCCAAGTACCATTATAAAAACCATAATACATAAAACAAATATAATGGGAAGAAAAAATTTCCACACTTTGATCAAAATATATCACTTAAATATATTTAAATAACAAATCAATTATAAAAAAACATTTTCAATAACAAAATACATAAAAGAGTATATGGTATTTATTTCATTTAAAAAAACATTATGTCTTGTTCAGGAAGCCAAAGACCAAATAATACTCGCGGCAGCGGAAAAGTTCGTTGTCACTGCGTATGTTAAAAGAAACATTCCTTTTTTTCGTTTTGTAAAATGCTTCATAGAAAAAGATTTCTTTTGTATAAAAGGAAACGTCAAAAGGGTTTATACACCATATAAAAGAAAGTTGTGTATAAAATGAAATATGCCTCAATGAAAGGAGATTGAGACGAAGTCCTTTACCTCGGGTCCGACATGACTCGATCGTTATTTAACGTCCTGAATAATAAACTTGAGTTAATTTCTATTTTCCTAAGAACCTTTTTCAAGTTAATTATTCCTTTTATATCACTTATTTCCATGTTATAAACATTATGTAATCATTTAAGTTAATAATGATTGTTTTGTCGATATTTGTTTCTTAAGTCGAAAGTGGACTTCTTACAATTACATGTTGTTCGTTTGGTCAAAGGTTCTTTATATCCGAAATGAAATTCCTGATTTGGATATCATATAGATCATATATATCCAGCATATACATGTATTTATAATATTACATAATCATTTAGAGGTAAGAAATGAAATGCACCGTTCATGGAGACGGTAAGCCGTACGTACGCATGAACGCTACTTTCATTTCTTTGTCATATTAATGGAATTAAAACTAAATGAGAGGTATGTATATTTTAATTCCAGAATTATATTCATCATTTAGATGTATCATTCTTCATATATATCCATTATATACATGTACTTATAATAGTACATTTCATTTGGGGATAAGAAATGAAATGCACCATTCATGGAGACGGTAAGCCGTACGTACACATGAATGCTACTTTCATTTCTATCTCATACTTTAATGGAAAGAAATAATAATGATATAGAGGTATATTATAATTCCAGTATAAAATCATATATAATAACTTTAAATCCATCCTTTATATGTCCCACATATGGCATTAGCGAATCACATCACTTTGAGGGGGCGGTAGTCCGCACTTCCTAAAATGAAATTATCGTGTTTACCCACAGTGGAAACCATAAAGGTATACCAAAAATGAAAAATAAAGAATCATAAGGAAAACATAAAAATAATATATATCATATATGAATATATTGACATCTTAATGGCCACCATTAAAGGTGTTTAAAAGAAGATTGAACAATCATTGTTTCGTGAGGCAGCAATTCTCCAACCACAAAAACAGTATGTTCTTTAACCATTAGATGTAGGTGTGTGTAAGTTTAGCTCGAAATCTTCTTATAACAAAATACTAGTATATTGAATATACTGTAGTTGTTACAAAAGAAATGAATAAAAAGAGTTTAGGGGGTCGGAGAATCAAAATAAAACAAAAGAACACAACTGAAGACATCACCTTAAAATCGGGTAACTCTCTTAGATTTGAGTACAAAGGCTTCCTTGGGAAGACTTCTGCACAAAGTGAGGATTCAAGGAGTAAGAGATGGATGTTGAGAGACAAAATGGGCAGGGGTTGGCTGAGCCAAAGGCTTTGGATGTGTGGGTAAGGTGGTAGAGATGGGGGCCTTTTATAAGAGGAGAGGAAGGGCACTCTTGGAAAGTAAGGAAATGTTACTTTATTTTAGCAAGCGTTTCGGATTTTAATGGTCCCACATTGATGTGTTTCGAGGATAATGTGATAAGGGTTCAAAATCCACCCATCCAATAGGTTTTTGACATGTGTAGGTCTTATAATTTACATTATCTTTCCATTTTATTTAAATCATTAAATAATGAGGTAATCACTGCATCATCATGGTGTCATAAATAATTTAATTTATTTAATGTCTAAAAATTATAAAAAAAATACTATGATGTATGAAATATTTTTACCTTTCTAATGAATATTTATAGTAAAAAATATGATCTGTATAACCCCAAGTAATAATTGTTTTAGTAAAACAACTCATGTTTGTGTCATTTTTACTTTTACATTAAATAAAAAGTTATTTATGTCATTTCCCAACCAAAGTGTCTCCATGGTGTCCCCAAGTTGACCCATGGATTGTCATGGTCGGCCATGAATCATCCAATGAGGTTATGACATGTTTCAAGATCATTTTATATTATTACAACATTATTTTTACCTTAAACCACACTAATTACCTCTAATCGCGAATAAAAACTTAATAAGTTACTATTCACCAAAAAATTATTTTAATCCCACTGAACCACATTTTAATTCTTAATGAAAACCATGTATGTCGGATTTTTGAAATTCAAAACACAGAGGTGGTAAATTTTCATTTAAACGAAAAATCAGTTTTTAAGTACCACTTAGTTGTTTCAGTATTCATCAAAAATTGAAGTTTTTCAGAAAAATACCAAAAATTCACCCTAAGCTATATTTGATATTCCGAATTCAAAAATGAAGTCCATTTTACAAAATTAAAAACATATAAGTTGAATTAATTAATTTAATAACTAATTCCCGCTGTCAGAGAAAATAGCGTGTTTTTATGAAACAATAAGTATCAAAAGATTGAGACTAGTTTAAGTCCGATTTCAATGTGAAATTAATTCCAACGACCACTATTGGATTTAATGTTAAAAATATATTCTAATTTCACTTTAAAACCAATTCAAAAGATAATCTAATCATATAAATAAATTAGATTAAAAAGAGGTTTTGAATTAAAATACAACATTTTACATTATTCATTAAAAAAATGATCTTTATCGGAAAAATATCAAAAATTTACACAAAGTAAATTTTGATGTCCCAATTCTAAAGAAGAGTTTTATTTGGTCCAATAGAATGTTTAAGAGTGAACAAAACTATATTTAATGATAGTTCGCCATCAAAAGGCGATAAGTGAACCTTTAGTGAAAACTAGGGCATATACGCCTAAAATTGAATTCTTTCCTTATTTTAAGCCTTTATCTTTTATTAGATAAAAGTAAAAACATTTAAAAAACATATATAATCATATTTTATTTATTTCTATCCATTCCAGCCAATAAAACGGCTATGTGTTAAATTCCATTTAAAATAATATTATTTTATTACTAGTGTGCAATGAAAGATTTCAATGAAACTCTTTGTTGGGTATCAGGTACGCTATCGAACATAGAAACCATTTTAGAGTAAAATTAATATTTAATTTGTAAATATTAATAATTATGAAAATGTTTTATTCATAATTTACCTGGGATGTTACAGAAAATGTGAATCCACACATCACTATGCCAAAGAACCCAACATGATAAAGATGAGGTATGATAGCGGGAGGTGGTGAAGCATGATGGAAATGATGTGATCTACATAGACACAATGAAGTCATAAGACATCCATCTAAAACTGAACATGAAACATGATTAGCATGGTATGTGAGGAATTGAGGACCCACCATCTAGAAAAATGATACCATCATTACATTTTTATAAAGTTTATCCAGTTAGAATTTAAATTTTTTTTATTAGAAACATAATAAATAAAACTAATGTAGACAAATATATGTGGGTGGTGTTGTTGGTATAGTTTATAAATTTTGTGTTCTATTGATCTCCAATGAAGTTTAATTTATTCTAATTTTTGTATATAAAACAGTAGTTATGAGAAACCCGTATTGAACATGTGGATTCATGATATATTCATTTTCATTGTTTTTTTATTTTTTTAATAGTTATATTATCAAAAAATTATTTTTGATAGAATCCAAAAATGAAAAAAAACCAAAATTAAAACATGTTAGATATGGAGAAAGGTATAAATAAAAGGATTCATTACTGAAACGTCCACATAAGTAACAAAATATACACATTCATGATAAAATAAACAGACTTGATCATGGATGATGGGATGTGGAGTTATGTCCATCCACTCAGGGACACCTCTAATGAGCATTTCCTTATACATGACAAATACTACATAGTATATCCCCTCCTCATTATATATCCAAATCCATCTCATTTATAATTTGATTAGAGTTTGGTCTTCTTTGGGGGTAAAACATAGTAATAGGAATCTAATAATTTTAAAAATGGTAGAAATTAAATATAAAATAAATGAAAAAAACAATTTATGAAACCTGTAAATATTAGTAATGATAGTCGGCTTATCAACAAGCAATGGCATAAAATGAATTCCACCAACATCCATCCAAGATTAACTATAATTGTTAACCAAAGTGCTCATATGATACACAAGGTCAACATAAATCTCCCTGATATATTTACCAAAGCACAATCTTTAACAACATGTGAACAAAGATATCTCAATGCCTAAAAGTTTTGACAATAACACTACATGTTATCCAATATGACCACAAGCACTTAACAACTAGTGCATGTTGCCCGGTTGTAGCAGTCCCTTAATAGAATGCTAATTTTTTCATATAAAATGTAATAATAATCCATCTTGAAACCTCATTCTGTATCTTATCAATGTCACTTTGGAAATGCTGAGAAATAAAAATTCAACTTTCTATCCTCTGGTAGGAATTTTGGGTCCGGTCAACAAAGTAGTGAAAAAATTTATAAAATGTCTCTTGTAATAAAATTTTTATTGTGAGTTTTCCCACATCACCATACAATGTATTCCTGTCTCTCATAGGAACCTTAGAAGGTTCATTACCCACATCACCCTCACCCACATCATCTTCTGAGGCCTAAGTAGATACTTCATACTCATATAAACATTCATTCATTATATCATTAGTAAATAAAGGGATTTCCCCAACATTTACTTTCAAATTTTTATCATATTATTCATAATTTGGTTCTATAACATGAGTCATATGATGAGTAAATGAATAATATTTTTTAAAGGACTGACTTATATAGAGATCACAAAACATGTTTCTGTAGTAATCGGTTATACCACCTAAATATCAAAAATCACCTCATAAAATTCCATCGGACCATTACTACACTATTTATTAAATAAGAAAAATTTTATCCATCCAATCGTCATCATCAACCATAGGGTAATATATGTGCCATAAACATTTCATATATTGAATACGTCGATATTTTATTGAAGTAACTGGTTGATCATCCCTCAATTTTAATCGACTATGAATCTTATTGCGAACATAATCCATTGTTAGAAAACCATGAATAATTTGAACTATTAATAGAGGTAAACTATAGCTAAAACCCTTCTCAGTTTAAATTACCTCACTGTTGTAATATAGTTATGCTGACATGATTACCTTGAAAAAAATAATTAATAAAATATTATATAATACATTAAAATTTTAAATTATATTAATTGTTTATGATTGAATAATTTACTTTATCTTGAGAATTTATATATGGATTAGTTTATCACTATTGAGGTATAGTGATTGTGATATTATTACCCTATAAAATTTAATATAACATTATATATTTTTATACCACATCATCAAATGTTTCACAAATTTTAATTACTTATAAATAACTAACCATGACTTGATCTTGTGAGTTAATTTGGATTTGTTTATAATTATATGATAAACTAACCAAAAACTATTAGTGGATGACTAGAGTCTCCACTATCATTTATTTCATCAACCAACGGTCTCATTTCAAAAATAAATGACTCTTGTTGAATGCCTCATGTGGAACATATATTATTGAATGCTAGTTCTCAAACACCACTTTAGGGAGGCCTCTTTTAAATCACCTTGTAATTACAAATTTACTCACATGAATGTGAGGGGATCTAGGTGTATGAAATACATAACTTTTTTAAGAGGAAACATAGGTCCTTACATACTTATTGAGAGATAAGTAATCAGTCATCAATGTGGAAAATAAAATGAAATTATTACAAATTATATAACCATATACATAAAAAAAAGAAATGAAACTTCAATTATTCATTGGTTGTTCATCTCAAGACCAGTAAACACACAATACTCTTAACATTTGTTTAGTATAATTATTATGTTCTACATATTATATAACATTACCTATTACTTGATGAAATATATATAAAATATCTACACCTATGTTCTACAAATTTAACTTTTGAATTTATATATATATATAGTATAACATTTAATAAATTTAATTAAAACTTATATAATTTACACGTACATATCAATAATTACAATACTGAACACTTATGTTATTTTAAATTTTATAAAATTTCATATATATATATATATATAATATTTTTTTGTCATTCTACGACATTCCAAAATATAAGTAGATATATTTTCTATATTATTACTTGAAAGAATAATTATTTATACTTAATATAATTTAAATTTATTGAATAAAATTATTATTAGTAGTAAATAAAAGAAAAATAATTTACACTTACATGAAAACCATTAAAACAATATAAACTTATGTCATTTTAAATTTAATAAAATTACACACACACACACACAAAAATATATATATTGTCATTTTTCTGGTTTCCAATATTTAATTAATTATATTTCACACTTTATTCCATAAGATAATAATTATTTACATGTGATATAATTTAAAACTATTATTTATATATTTTTTTATACCCTTAAAAAACATAATTTTCAATATATTTTTTAATAATTTAAATATGATGCTTAATATAACTAATATATTATTAATAACCTATATAGAAAGTATGTAGAATATTATATATTAAATTTATATCACTTTAAATATAACATATTATATATATATATATAAATGTATATTCAACCCTCAATTTAAATTAAAAATATATACATATTTAACAACAATTTTATACTTGTGTATAAAATATTATAATTATAATTTATATTACATTAAAAATAACATATTATATATATATATATAAATATACTTAACTCTCCATTTAAAATAAAATTATATAAAATTTTAAAAACAAATTTTCCCCCAAGTATAAATTACCCTTTAGACACACCATATTTAAATTTCCTAAACATTCAGTATGAATTATATCATACAACAAACAATAACTCGTTTAGGAATTCAATAATAAAAAAGACAAAAAAATATAAATTCATACATGCAAAAATACATATTAAATAAATAAACCATACACATAGACACTATTTTCTACCCATCACATATTACATAAATAAACCATACAAAAAAAAATAAATAAACATAATTAAAAAATTAATATTTTAAATAGCAGTTTTACTTTATTAAAATAATCAAATACATGTTGAGAAATATTTTATACAGGGATTTGCAACAAAAAAGAGACAAGAGAAATGGTATTTGGGGGTGGGAGGGGGTCTCCTTTTATAGAATTCATCCGGAAGGTTGCGTGAACCTCGTTCATACATCCTTCATCACATTTTCAATGGAAGTATGAATGGGGTTCATGCTTTTCTGGAAGCAGATAGAGGACTGTAAACCCCATTCATTCTTCTTCCTCAGATTGTAGAATCATGAATGGGGTTCACGCTTCTCAGGTCCCCTTTCTAAAAAATTTAGTGACCCTATCCCCTTAAATTTATTTTTTTTAAAACACATTAAAAAAAGTTGAGAGGTAGCATGGGTTGAATTTGAGGAGAAGAAATAGTGGGTATTAGATGTAATTTCCAATAGGATACAAGGATTTGTTGTGAGTATTTTAATTGTGTAATGGTCATTTATCTTGATAAAATTGGTTGTTATATTTTGGTGCGATACACCATGATTACTGTGGTTGTGGCATGGGTGACTGTGTTGTATTGTGGGGAATAAAACATGAAATTTCGGTTTCTTTATATTTTGGTGTGGAAAGTTTAATGAAACACGGTTTGTTTCAATATGTTGTGGAAGGTTTGTTAGTTCTTGTAGATTAATATTTTGTGAATTCCATCACACCGTGGCCAACATAATTGTTTCATGTTATTTTTGGATAGAGATTTTCTTGTTCTCCTAATTTTGGGATTTTCAAACCATGATAAAAGAAACTAATCTAGGGTGTGTGTCTGGGATTTATCAGGTTTGATAGAAAAAACTATGGTTTATTTCAATATTAACAATTTTCCATTCATAATGACATAGTTATTTTCATTTTTTTCTTTAAAATCATTGGTTAAATTAAAGTTATTTTTTGGAATCCCTGAGATATAGGGGACCATGAATTCTATATCAAGATTCTATTATGGAATAATGAATCCTTTCATGTCATTATTTCCTAATTATAATGGCCCAAAATTTTATGGATGTCATTTTCCCTTTTGAATATATAATTGTGTCATATTTAGTAACAAAATATTGTATAATTCTCACAGACCACATGATAAAACTAAATGCATTTTATTATATTAATTTTTACATTAAATTTGTGAATACATGTGACCATAAGAGTTGAATGAATTATAATGAAAAAAATATAAACATAACAATAATATGAAAATTTGGATATGCTCAATCACCCATAAAAGTCGCACACACAAACAACACTTTAGAAATGAAATAGAATATCAGTAATGCAGTATAAATTTTGAAAATTTAAATATAAATATAACTTTGAGAGAAAATATAATGAAATTAATAATTAATTAAATTTGAGGTATTTATATAAATTAGGTAAACCATATGACAATTAAAAATCTAACCGTTGGAATAGTAATATGACCATTGGAATAGTAAATTTTTTATTAGACTAGTAATTTTAAGGTTAGGAATAGTAACCCGGCCATTCCAGTAGTATCCTATCTTATTGAAATGTAAATTAATATTTTTTATCTTATAAAATGATGATATGATATATTTATATCATGAAATAAGTAAATGACTGTTTTAAATGAAAATACAAGTGTCTGTAATTTTTTAAGACATAAATGTTTTATTTTAACTTATATAATAATTGTAATTTTATAAAAGAAAGTATATTTTCATAAAATGAGATTATAAAATTAATATTTAATTTTATTATAATAATAATATAATTTTATGTGACCTTAACTAATTTTCCAATGGGTTGGAGAATTGATCATAATATTAAAATTTTTATTTTCAAAATAAATAAGGTTTTTATATAAAAACTTAAATTTATCATTTTAAGAATTTTTATTTCAAAAAATGGATTTAATTTTTGGAATCTAAACATTGAAAAATTGTATGGGTGAATTTTCAGTATTTTCGTAAAATATATTATGTTTTTTGTGAATAGTAAAATACAATAAAATATGATATGACTCATTATAAAATAAATACATGAATTTATGAGTTATGGATGATGTAGTGACACACTATTTTGATATCTCATATATCAATTACTTTATATTGTCATAATAATAATTACTATTGGTATTATTTATCTGAAATAAAAAACTAATTATTATAATGGTTAAAGACACCCCTCTCATCCTCGTATAAATACAACCCCTTATCATCACAACTAATATTCCTTATATATTTCCAAATTTCCATATAATTATCTTACTAATCATCTCCCCCATGCCCTATATCAAAAACCCTTCTCTTTATTACACAATTAAAAATAATTTATTAAAATAAATTTTACTCAATATAACATAGAAGATCGAGAGGTCTAGTGCCTTTGGGGTTTTAGATCAACACATGACAACTTAAAACATGAAATACAACATCTTTATTAAAAACTTCCATTACATGACCACAACATTCCTTCGTACTTAACATTACAGGGGATAACCTGAGGACATACATAATAAAGAGGTGAGATATAAAGCCCGGTAAGGGAATAAATGTAGAATAACACGTGGAATACAATATATGTTAGAAAATAGGCATATCAATGGATCACAAGAGAAACATGAACATAAAGGCATGATGAAGCATGATAATCATAACATAGAGATGTGGCAATAACATTTAACATGATATTAGCATAAGCCAAGGCATATTTCACATGGAGAATGAGTAAACCCTCATTGCACATCAAGCACGAGTAAAACATAATTTCACTTGAATTATCATGATTAAAAACTCATTGAACACGGCTTATCATGATACTATACTTTACCCAATGCATTGGAGTGCTATTAGGACACACCCTTCTTAAACATTTCCTTTCAGGAATAAGTGTGCCACATGGATCATATAACACAGAATAAATCAACACCATAAGTTATTCCACTATTAGTGAATGTGGAATAAATAAATTAAAGTACCATTCAATATGTATATGTTCATAAAAGTGAATACCCTTGACAGAGACATGGTTATGGTATTCACTTCATAATGGTCTTGGCTTGAAGAAATGCAGTTTAATTTCAACAACATAACGTCGTGAGCTAAGAATTCATAAAAATGGTTGACAAGAGAAAAATGGGTGTATCATAATATATACATAAAAATTAAGGGAGTATTATAGATTCATGTCCCAACAAATTTAGTGGAATTTGGATACGTAATACAAAAGAATTGCTTGAATGTAAATTTGGAGAGAGAAATTCCTTATGGAATTTCGGCATGGTAATGGGTGTACATGGGAGGAATTAATGAGAGTGAAAGGGATCTCTCATCATTTAAAAATTAATAGGTCAGTATGGGGGAGTTGATAAATCATACCCCAACATTTATAATTGAAAATAAAATGACATGACAATATTAAGAAACTCGAAAAAAAAATGAGAAAGGAATGAATCCATTACTTGGAATTGTGATCCCAAAGGCTTGGGAAGGTCTTGAGGGAGGATTAATGGGAGCTTGGGGAACCTTGGGAGGATTATAGATAGAGGATGGAAGGTTTTGTACGAACTCCAATGTCTTTGAGTGAAGAGGAAGTGGGAACCTGGGTGGGTTTATATAGGAAAGGAGAAGGAATTATTTATTATTTAGGTTTGGGACACCTCACATTAAACTAATGAAAACCACAAACCATCCCCTGGGTTTTTACAATGTTTTTTTCCAAATGTTAGTGGAAAACTTTATTTTATAAGTAATATGACCAAGATTCTTAAAATAATAGGTTTTCTTATGTGGAGTTGAGTCACACTCTCAAGGAAAAAGAATTAAAAAGATAAAATGTTGTATAAGTAATTGAGGGTCCACTAAGGCATCCTAAAATTAATCAAATAGATCTAAAATCACATTATTTTAAGGATAAAAAATACATTGGATGAACATATCATTTATAGTATTTAATTACATCCCTATTGGGTCATTATGATTTCATAAATCGCATTATATATTTAAATGGTATTTAATTTTACCCAAATATTTGACTATCTCATAAAATTATGAAAAATTAACCGTTGGATAATTTCAACATCCTGATTCCAAAACTAATTTTAATTTTATCAAAATAATTTTCTAAATATTTGAATTTTTAATTTTAGAATAAAAACTGATATTTATCGAAAATTCATTTATTTTGAAAAAAAACGTTCAATCCTTAATAAAAATTATTGTTGCATTCATAAAATTATATGATCATTTATATTTAGTAAAAATTAATTTAATAATAATAATAATATTTTATTAAAATATTAGTCAACACAAAAATCCATTAATTCATTAAAATATATTTCTTTATTGAATGTAAACTAAAAATACTATTTTCACTTTAAAAACTATTCACAAAGTAACAATAATAAAATGAATGTATATTCCTTTTTATATACAAAAAATAATGAACATATTCATGGTTCTAATTTATGGTTACATAACCCCTTATAACACCCTCATAAGACCGAATGGTATGGTGTGTGATGGTGACTGACTCTTGGTGTGGCTTGGATAACATCGCTCGAGTGGTAATCTCTATCAACTTCCACTTCTCCCATAGGTGGTTTTGCTCAAGCATAACACATTAAAACTTGGATTGGGCTTAGTCAAGAGCGAATCTCAATGATGCAACCACCTTTTTGAGCTCTGAAAAATGGGCTTTGTATGGGGCAAGTCTACTGGATGAGTCCATCACTTCCTTTTTTTGAGTAAATTGGATTTTTTAAATCCCTATATTTATATTAATGATGTGATCACTGTTTAAAGTCTATATTAGTAATGATCACAATTCATAACGGTATTTTAAAATCCAAAACATAGAAAAAAAATAAGTGAATACGTTTTAAATACCCATAAGAAGACATTTAAGTAGACCAAGAGGAATTTTCATTAATGAATTTTTTGGGTCGTTACATCCTAGTTCTACTGGTATCATCCAAAGACCATTTTAAGGACCTTTAAGAGGTATCCTAATATGATACAACCAAATAAGTAAAAATACAAACTAAAATATTTCAATTTTATTCTTCTTCTAACACTCCCTTATGTTTTATAACCACCTAGAAATTGTAACATCAGTATCCCAAATATAATAATATGTTATTATTAGGGTTGAATACCAACCTTCTACACTCTATTCATTATAATCTTAAATGAAAATTTTGTTTATAATATGGTTGGTTCACCTCCTCTATGAACCACACACTTTTGTTTTCTACACCGCCTTCATGGATGGACATAAAAATATTATTATGGTCAAATAAGGTGATAAAAATTATATTATATCTTATTAAAAGTTATCTAATGTTTTGAAAATCATTTCATTAAATAAAATTAATATAGTTCACAGTGGTTGGTAAAATAGCCCAAATGAACAAATCACGTAATGTTAAAATTTTTAATAAGTAAATCATACTTATGTCAGAATGTGAAAGGATATATGAGACCATTTTAATTTATGAAATTACATGAATTCCATTTGGTTTCACTTTTAAATTTATAGTACCATTTGATATGTACTTCTATAATTATAACCCAATGATCCCACCATGAAACCATGAAACGAATTCCCTCTAAACAAAAAAATAATCATTACATATCATTATGTTTGTTATAAATAAACATAATAAAATTATTAAAAATAAAATATACATGAATATTTTATAATTTAGGGAATTAATTACATTAATTTTATTTTCCATAATGTTCAGTACAAGTGCATAATGATTCTGGAACCCAAGGGAATATATCTTTTTGAACCACTAATTTTTTATGGTTTATAAAATTTATTTCTCTAAATAAATTTATATCTACATATGATATTAAGTAAATATTAAAAACTCCATATATATGTCTCTTAAACATACACCTATCTTATTATCCCTTCCTTTGATAAGGAAATACATGCTTTAAGCTAATTTCTCAAATGCCTTTTTAATATTAAACTCGATTAAGGGGAACTTTAATATCCCTTAATAATTTTATCTAAAACTTATTTAATTTAATTATTCCTGTTAATTATTTCATTAAATAAAGGAATATTTTATGTTAAAACATTTTTTAACCTCTATTTGTTAAAAGAAAATTCCAAACATACATTTTCTCTAAAAGTATTTAACTAATTCCTTAAACCAATGTTTTGAAAGGTCATTTCTATACCTAATTCTAAACCATTAATTATTAACACCATATTTTTAAAATATTTTTATTTACATAGATATTAATATCCAGAATATTTAATTATGTATTTTATTGTGAATATTTATGAACCCTCCATTTGTTATGATACGGGGAAAGATTATGTAGCATATTTCTTTATGTTGGTAATTTTAAATTTATGACTTAAGATTGATTTCATTTTGTTCCACACATAATAATGTGAATGTTAATATGGTTACATCCATATAGTTCTCCAATTTATTTGGTAATGATTTTTTCTCAAGGGATTTTATGTATGAGATTAGGGTTTTAACCTAGTCCATTATGTAAAATTTTCCACCATGTGATGTTGTCGTGGAAGTTAGCCTTAAATTATGTTTATGTAATGTTATATATTGAGACCACAATCCTATGTCTCCATGATATTATAATACAATGTTATTTATGTTAATATACATAGTTATTATTATTGAGACTTTTATTTTATGATATCATGTTATGTTGTTTGAAACACATATTTTACCATGTTATCATGTTAATTTACTTACTGGGGTTTCTAGCTCACACATTTCTATTATGTATTTCCTAGGATATACAATTATAATATAGGAGATATAAGGGATTGAAGATCTCAATAAGGATAAAAAAATAAATAACTTTCAATTTCGTTTCTTTCTGTAATATTGTGAAACTAGTGTTCCAAATACACTACATCTAATGATCTTTGGGTTGTTTTATTGGATTTTGATGTTAAAAATCATGCAATAATATGTGTAAATGGATAGGTCCACTAAAGTTGGAATCCAGGATACAAGTAGTTATTTTGGATTATTATTGAAAGATTAATTTTGTGATAACCCAAGGGATAATTCTGTGTATAATATAAGATCTTGGAATTTTGGAGAAGTATAGAGTTATTGATTTCCAAGAAATTACATCCATTTTGGGACACTATAAGTTGACGTGGATATAGAAAAATATCACGTTGGGGTAATAACCATGAAAAGTGAAAATTTGGTATTAACTTGATCATCATTTGGTGAATAAAAATGATGGATTAATGTAAACCTTTTTTGAAACTCCCAAGATATATTCTTTGGAAAACTTACAAAAAAATTATGAGGCATTATAAAGGACTTGAATAGATTTTCCAGTTATAAAACCTAGTAAAAAATTACCATGAATAACATACATTGATACCTATAGACTAATCAGTTAGGAAATACTTTTCATTTATAATTTATTCAATATATGTTCATAGTTTCCCTATTTTCATAATATTTATTTTGAGTATTCTCATCCATAATATTATATCCATTATTTTAGTTAATAATGAAAATAGTATAAACCTTTCAAAAAACCATTGTGATTGGCAATGTGATGATTTACATAATGATATTCCCAACCATATGGGAGTGATAGATAAGAAAATCATGGAATTAATTACTCATCCAACTCATGTTATGAATAACAACATAAATCACATGGAATAAACTCCTTCAGAAAATAAATTAAAAGTTATAGTCAATTACTTTATGTGAAAAATACCTATTACTATTAGTGGAACTTATCATCCACTCATCATTGAAGAGTGGATTAATTCCATTTAGAATATTTTCTTTTTTCACCAATTATAAGAATATGATAGAGTTATGATGGATATCTATCATCTTGAATGGGAAACCAATAAGTGGGGGATAATGATCAAGAACATGATGTCCAATGAGAAAATTGATTCTATTCAATGAAAATTATTGAAGATAGCATTTTTAAATAAATATTCACCACAAAATCTTGATGTTAAAATGGAGATGAATTTCTTTAGACAAAAGAAAATTGAAGATGATTAGATCATGGTGTATGGGGAAAACATGACAAGGCTTTCATGATATACCATCGACTATGTCATCAACATTGAAAGTAAGTAGAGAAATTTATTTAGTGTCTTAAAACCAATTATATGAAAATATTTAGGGATTTTAGTCTTTTATATCTATGAGTAAATTGTACATTGTGGACTTAATGTTATGATAATGATTAGTGACTCTCAGTGGTCTCATTTCCATTTAGATAAAAATACCAAAATGGAATTTTCTAAAGTATGATCAAATGATAAATCCCATAGAGTAAACAAAAATAATCTTCTCACATGTAAAAAGTGTGGGAAAAACCATCCTAGAAACATTATAAATGTGTCCAGGAAATGTTTCATGTTTGGAAAAGGGCCACCATGCTAATTAATGCTGAATGGATATGAAGAATCACATTAATGTGATGAACTAAAAAGGTTGTGATAAAAAATAATCCTAAGGAATTGTGTTTCAACTATAATGTACAAGACAATTATTAAATCTTATTCTCTAAGAGAAGGGTTGTTAGATACAACCAATGAAAATAATATCCAAGGCCTAGGGAGAAAGGAAGGGAATATGTTATCACTACTACATAGGTGGATCTTGAAAATCATATGGGGATAACTAAACTAGTTATTAATTAAATAATAGATAATGAAATTGAAACACCGTGAGATTTATTGAAATATATTTTTTCTAATTAATTTAATATTTTTTATATTTTTCTTTTTATGCAACACTAAAAATAGTTATATATATATATATATATTAAAGCACTAAGTTTGGATTTCAGTATATGAAATACCTAGTTAATCATAAACTACATGAAACATAAAGGTTATATTTACCTACACAAAACACCAAGGTTAGCATACAATACACATAATAATAACCTTCCATGATGGATTGGGTAATACTCAAGATAGATTTTTACCAAAAAATAATATATTATTAAAAATAAAATAAAATAATATTATAAGATATAAATTTTGCATTAAAATAGTTGTTATGAAAATAGTTAACTAACTCCTTAAAATATATGATTTACAAAAATATGAAAAGTATTCATTGGTTACAAAATAATTATAAATTAATAATAACATTGATTGAATATAAATCAAAATATTATTATTTTTATGCTCACAAAGTTGTTTTATCCTATTAAATTAAAGTAATTACAATTAGTAAGAGATATAAATGTAATATATATATATATATATATATTTAATATTCAACCAAATATATTGATGTTCATAAAGTTGTTTCAATAGGAATATGATAATAACTAACTCAATTTTATGTATAAAATAATATATTTTTTAAAAATAACTTTTAGAGCCTTTTAAAGGAAAACCTATTTTAAATCCATTTTTTGGAACTTTAATAAATCTTATATTTCAAAATAAACATAATATTTTGAATTGAGACGTGAAAATTAGTATAGGGTGATTTTTTTGTATTTTTCTGTAAAGTTTTATTTTTAATGAATTTTTGAAAAATATTGAATTTTAATTGAAAATATATTTTTAATTTAAATTATTTACATGGTTATGTGATATTTTATATTGATTTAAAATTTTAATTAGATAAAATTTTTATCGATTAATTCCTTTTAGTTAATTTTAATCAATTTCAATTTGAGATTTACTATAAAAGCATAGAAAATATTTGGTTGTATTTTTACTTTAAAAACACATAGTGTCGTCTGGTCGGCGAGATTAAATTTAAAATAGCCAGAAGGTCCGACAGCCAGGCAGAAACCTGCTCCCAAAAAAATATAATATAAAAAGTATACAGTACAAAAAGCTCAAAAGAGGGGCACCTTACAAACCCTTGTGTGCATCACACCATTACAATCATCCCTAACCAAAATATCAAAATAGTTGGGAAGAACGAAAGACCAACTGGAACAAACCTACATAACAACCCTTTTGGAGAGGGCATCGACAACCTGGTTTTCTTTATGGTAGACATGAGAGATATTAAGGAGCAATCTTTGAGCAAGCTTCTGACAAGAGATCCAGGCAGACATCATCCTCTATGGTACATTTCGGGACCGGTCCTTCAAAATCTGGACAACAACTAATGAATCTGACTCCATCCATAACCTGTGCCATCCATAACGAACAGCGTACCTGATAGCCTTAATCATGGCCCATAGTTCAGCCTCAATTGCATGTGCATGTCCAACATAATGTAAAAATCAACCCTTGACAAAACACCGATGGGTTATGAACACCCCACCACACCCAGCAGGGCCCGGTGCACCCAAGGCTGCCCCATCAACATTCACCTTTAACTAGATAAAAATAGGGGGAATCCATCCAATATATTTCATCATACATGGTTTTTTTCCCTACCACTAACACCAAGAGATCTCAGAATAAGAAACTCAGAAAATTCATTATGCATGGAGCTTGTTTGATTCACCGAGGCCAGTTTAATTCCTCTATGAATCATCATGATCACTTCGTGATGGATGGATTTGACATTATTGAAGATAAGTCTATTACGAGACTTCCATATGTATAAAATAATTGAAACAGTAGCAGCAAGCAGCAAGGCTTTAAGCTGCTCACTAAAGGAAGATTGTAGGACTGAGAAGAACAGGGAAGGAATAGATGAAAAGTCAAGGCAGCAATGAAAAACATCTTGCAGACAACTCCATAGCCTCATGGAAAAATCAAAGTGAATAAACAAGTGCATAAGGGATTCATCTGCCTTCAAACAGAGGAAGAAAACAGGAATAGTGATGATACCTACTCACTGCAGAGCAGCTTGAATGGGTAACATGTTTTTCCATATCTTCCAGATGAGTAAAGTATCAGTAGGAAAGATATAGGGCTTGTGGACAGCCGCCACCCACGAAGGAAAGCCAGAATCATGACCACACAAGAGCTTATAACATTACCTGCTAGAGAATTATCCATTCAAAGATGGCTTCCACATCATAACATCATATTCAACATAATCATAATTTTAAATCTCAACATAAAGAGTAGCTAGAATAAATGCAGAAACATCAGAATTCCCATGAAGATCAGATATGGATAGATTCTTCATTGATGATGGAATAGTGAAAGAATCCCTGATGGGGGAGGACAGCCATGAAGTGGACCAGAAATTCAGATGTGAAGTAGGGCAGACCAACCATATAGATTGGGTCATGATCTTGGAGAATATTTCTTCTAACCGAAGAACAAACTGAGGACTTAAGGTACAATCACTTCTTGTTCTGTAATCTGTCAACGAACCTACCAACAAGAAATTCCATAGAAAAATCAAGACTGACAATAAGCCTCCATGTGAAATTTTGTAGCAAGGATTCAATGAATAATCTATCATCCTTAACTACCATTCCCCCCATTTTAACTGGTCTAATAAATTATTTCCAGGAGACAGTAACCAATTTCCTTTGCTGTGATGAACCAGTCCAAATGAAATTACGAACCAAACTACTCAACTCCTTGAGAAGGGCTCTTGGACATCTATAGACAGAGAAAGAATAAACAAACATATAAGTGATAACTGAATTGAAAAGACATATTATACCATCCTGAGACATATTTTTTCCCTTTCAACTAGCCAACTGATTACTGATTTTTAAGGAAATTCCTTCCAAATGAACCCGTTTCACTCTTCCCCAAAACAGAGGTATCCTTAGGTAATCAAAGGGAAAATCCCCTCTCATAACGTGTAGCTTACTTGAAATCCTGTTTTGTTTCACAATTGAGACTCCTTCCCTAAACAGAATAATGGATTTACTCCAGCTGATTGCGTGCCCTGCAACCTCTTCATAATGTGAGAAAATTCTCTTGATGCGGGATATAGTTCCCCTATTAGCCTTACAAAACAGAAGTATGCCATCAACATACAACAAGTGTGAGGGATCAAAGAGATTCCTACCAGCTTTAATTATTTAATAAAGACCTGTATTGACAAGATAATTTAGACATATAATAAGGTAGTCTTCTGCTAGAGAAAAGACAAGCCCAGATAAGGGATCACCTTTCCTTACCCCCCTTGAGCACTGAAAGAAACCCCTGGGGGAACCATTAACAAGAATAGAGACACGAGAACTTCATAGAATAGAAAAGATCAGCTCAATACACCTATTTTAGAAGCCATGCATTCTGAGAATGGTGAAAATGAAGTCCCATCGTATAGTGTCAAAAGCCTTAGAAATGTCATCTTTCAAGGCCATATTCCCATTCTGAGTCTTACCCTTCATGATGTTAATGCATTCGGACGCAGTAGATAGATAGTTCTGAATATTTCTACCAGGTATGAAGCCAAACTGATTAGTAGAGATGAGATCCCTAGCAACATCACCTAAGCAAAGAGAAAAAATATTGCTAATAACTTTAGGAATATAATTTCCAATAACAACATTCCTAAAATCTTTAACATCTAAAGAATTCTCCTTCTTTGGAATCAAGGCAATAAAATTGGAGTTCATTCCAAGAGGAATTAAATAATGTTGAAAGAATTCCCTGACAGCACTAATAGACTCAACATGGATGATATCACAGAAGAACATAAGGAATTTATTAGTGAAGCCATCCGGGTCAGCAGCACTATCCATATTTAAGGAGAATAAGGCATGATGAATCTATTTATAGGATGGGATATCAATGAGTCTTTTATTTTGAGTTTCATCAAGAGTTGATTCAATACATGTGAAAATCATACTTGAGCTGTTCACACCAGAATCAGAGTATAGCTTCTCAAAGTGACCAGTCACATCATTAACAATCTCATTTTCAGAAGTGAGTAACTTACCATAAATCATAAGAGCCTTGAGATTTTTCTTAATCCTTTTCTTTTTATGCAAGAAATGGAAAAATCTTGTGTTTCTATCCCCATTCCTCATCCATTTTATACTCAACTGATTTCGATCTAGATTTTCCTTAAGGGACAAGAAACTATCAATCATGGAGGCATCTTTTAGCTCCTCCTTAGATGGGGAATCCTACTGTACATTCCTTTGCTGGCAGTCTAATAGAATAGCTTTAGCCCCTTTGATGTCATTGAAAATGCTGGAAAAAGATTCTTTGCTCCAAAATTTGAGTCTGGCCTTGACAATTTTCAATTTCGAAATCAAAATGTGTAAAGAGCACACAGTGACATCAGATCCCCATGCTTCCAAAATAATTTCCCTACATCATTGAACAACTAACCATGAATTATTAAATTTAAAGGGCAGAGGAGCTGACCTTACAGTACTAAAACATAACTGAACCAGGATAGTATTATGATTTGAATGTAGCCTTAGAAGAGTTAAACCAGATGCCTCCATTATATCACTTCTATCATTCATCTGTACTAGGCAACGGTCAAGCTTGCTAGCCTGCCTCCCATTGATAGTATATCTACTCTAGGTGAAGTCATCATGTAAAATAAGAATCTCACTCAGATGGAATTGATCAATACAGTAAAGAAAGTCCTTGGCTGAGGCCTAACAAAAATTGCTTCCAGTCTTTTCCTCTGGCCATAAAATTGTGTTGAAATCACCAAGCAGGATCCATCTGTTGGACATATTCCCAGAAATTGAGAGTAAGTGATTCCAAAGAGATCTCCTTCTGATATATTGGTTGAAAGCATAAATAAATTAACACAATGGTCATTAGACTGATGAAAACTAGATAAAGTAATAGCTTGATGATAAATCTGATAAGAGTAAATGATTATGTTGTTGTGTTTGAGGACCCATAAGGATTCATTCCCATCTTGGACCTGATTGCAGGCAACCAGTGAATACCCAATAGCGTTCCAATTGAATGCTATCCATTATGAGAAGTTCATTCTAGGATCAGCAATCCCCAGTAACATGTGCTTGTTGATCATGATCAAGTGCTTCAGGGCTCTGACCGTGGGAGAGTTCCCAAGCCCCTGGCAATTCCAGAAAAGTATCTTCACTGATTTAAAGACCGCTGCCTTGTGCAGGGTCCAACATAACTTGTGAAACTTATGTGATTTAAATTGGAAAAAATGGATTACATACATAAAATAAGAATAATTTATAATGTATAATAAGTTCAACATATTTTTTTAAGAAAAATATTATTAAAATTAATTAATATTAATTACAACAATTAAGGAGAAATTGAGCAGAAAAAGAGACTAAACCTTAAACTTAAGGGACCAAATGGCCTAGAAACTTGTAAAAAAACCATTTTATGGATATATTTCGGCCAAAAACCTTCCATTATTGAGTTTTTTATATTATTATGTATTTTTAGGAATAAATGTGGGTACACCTAACTTGTTTTCAAACAATGCAAAGTGTGTGATTTTCCTTTCTTATAAAAGGAAATCACATCTACCTCCTAATAAATCCCATCAAAACACCTATGATCATCGAATATCTGACCAATAAACTTTATAGAAACCCTATGTTCATTTTCGAATCCTCCATTTTGTTATAAATTCTTCCAATAAACCCTTTAGAGAAAACTAAAAGCAGTTACCTGATTAAGAGGTAACACCTCCAATAGATCCTTTATTTTATTTCCATTATCCCCTGCATAAATATAATTATTCCATGATTATATAGAAAAAACAATATTTTAAATATAGAAAGATGTTTTTATTTTAATTTTTCAACAAATACTAACACACACATCTATATAATGGTTAATGAACATACAGTTTATGTGTACGACGAACTACCACCTGGTGAAACAATGATTGTTCGATTTTACTTTACCACCTATCTTGGTGGACATTATGTAAACACTATATTAATATATTATATATAATATTTTAAAATTTGAATTATTATTTTGTGATTTTTATTTATAACATACCCTTATACTTTCCATCTTTTGTAAATGTGATAATTTCGTTAGTAGAAGTGTAGACTACCACCCCCTCAAAGCAATGTGATTCATCCACACACTACATGGAATGTATCAAGGATATGTTTATTGAAAATGTATTATATAATGAAATAATAATTATAATTTATTGATATTATATACATATATTTAATTTTCTTTCTTTCTTTTAATATGTTAATAAAATGAAAGCAGTGTTCAAGCATACGTACAACCATCCGTCTCAATAAACGGTGTATTTCATTTCATACATATATATTATATAGATTATGATAATATAAATATAATGAATATTGTTGATATTTATATAATTTTTTATATACTTGAAATAGTTGTATAAGTATATGGAATATGTATATAAAAAATTAAAACACTTGCGAAAAAAAAGCAAATATTACCTAAAACATAACCTTAACATAGAATTGTTAACAAGGGGTAAAATAAAATAATTAAAAAAATATATGGAATTATATATAATAATATGGTTCTATAAAAGATGTTTAATAGAGTAATATTTATTATATAAAAGTTTTTTTTGAGTACGAAGAGATTCAAGACACATGTTAAGGGGATTTCATCTCAGTTTTTTATTTTTGTGAGATACATGCCTTAATCATCAGTCATTTCATTTTTATGGTGTGTATAATTAAAATGTATGTGTTATATGATTCATATAATATAATTAATGGTTATTTATAAATCTATTGTTTGATCTTTCTTTCTTGGGGTCTATTTTTCAAAAGTTACCAAACTGGTGAAGTTATTTTGTCTAAATGTTCCTTATTTGAGACACATGCCATGTTATGCACCTATATTTTTACATGAGGTACATATTCTACCTTTGAAATGTTATATCATGAATATAATTATTTTCATGAGATGTTAATCTTTATTTAATGTTATTCTTTTCATTATGTTATTATCCAATTTTACCAAATTATTAACGGTTTATGGATACACTCTCACTATTTATCGAGATTGTTTATAATTATTCTAGAATGTACAAAATATTATGATCAATATCTAAAAAACACTTATAAGGTTTATTAACCTATGAATATTCATGTTATATCCAAATAATGGTACCATTTTTCACTATTTGGAACATAATAATATCTAGAAAGTGTTTTTAAGAAATTTTGATCGTGCCTCTCCCTTCGATCGATAACCTTTATTCCTTCAAAAAAATTTATTCTATATGGTTTCCAAAAATATTCAATAATTCTCCTATTATATTTAAAATATAATTTTACTAATGTTTTACATTATTAAATAAAACAATTTTTTAAAAGGAATCTTCTTTTTGTTTTCCGGTCAAGTCACAATTCTAAACTTTTTACGATAGAAGATGAATGTTTGGTGTGTTTTTATTTACCCTACGTCATGACCAAAATTCTCTTGAATATTCCCTTACAAGATTAACAAGTTATTTTTTAAAAAAATAAAAATTTTACTATTATTTTGTAAATTTTTTGTTTCAAATTACATTCAAATTAAACGGTTTTCAAAACAATTTTAAAGTTATTTTATATATTTTAAATAAAATGTTTTAAAAAAATCAATATTGTTTTATAAGTTTTCAAGTAAAATAATTTTCAAAATGTTTTCAAGATTATTTTATAAGTTTCTATGGAAATTTTTTTTCCATAACTTTTCAAGATTTATCTATAAGTTATGAAAGTATTATTAAAGAATTGGTTTTCAAAACCCATTCCATTTTTATTTATATATTTTAAAAGAAAAAGGGTTTTCATAATGTTATAAAAGATTTATTTATATGTTTCTAAAGATTATTGTTTAAAAAAAATCATTTTTACATTTTTTATGTTTTAAAAATATTCTTCAAAGAAGAAAATATATTTTACAGAAGATAAATTTTCAAAATATACATCCAAGTTATTCTCTATCTATGATGACATCTGTTTATGTTAATCATGTTGTTTTAGGAAATGATCTAAATGTTATATTCATATTATTTCTTTAATGGATTATATTTTTCTAGAATGATGCTTGTGACGCCCATCTCTCATCCTTGGGGTACATTATTTTGAAAACCACGTAGTTTCACAGGTTATGATTCTATGTTATTATTATTAAACCTATGTATTTTACATAGATTATGATCAGATTAAATGTTAGTGATACCCATTTCAGTTAATGGGTTTTGATTTGATGTTTATATAACCCATCTTATTTTATGGACAATGATAGCGTTAATGTTTTATTATCTTATAGAACATGTATGAATGATATTATTATGAGATGGGTTGGACCTATATCTACCTCCATGTAAATGGTTAAAGATTTATATCTCATGAGATAACTATTTGAATCAAGTCTATGGGCTTAATCCACTAGGGAAGATGGGGAAAACCAATCCCTTACATAGAAATAACTACGATAAGGGATTGTGGTGCGTCCCGCCCAATATAGGTAGTAACCATGTTATTGGAATATGGGGAAACCCGACACACTAAAAGAATATTGGGGAAACCTAATCCCTTTAAAATTAAGGATTGTGATTGGGGATCATGGTGTGACATTACCAGTATGTTTAGTTCCAATGAAGTTCCATAAAACATTCTAGCAACGAGTACTGACTTTTAGGGAATGATATAACATGTCTATTCATGCCAAAATTCCATGTTTTATTAATCTGTTATGATTTAATGGATTATGTTATTTGTTTCTTTAAGAATCATATTAATGATCTTTTATATGCAAGGTATGTTTTTCTAATGTTATGATCACCTTCTGATACACCAATGCTCATTTTTATGCTTAAATGACTCCCTAGTTTACCCTTACTGAGTAGCTGAGCTCACCACATTTTATGCTTCTTTTCCCAAATTTTATGAAGATATATATTTTTTATGTGTTTAAGAAGGGTTATGGTAAAGAAGAACCTAGTGGGGGATAATATGTCTCACTTATGTATTAGTGTTCCTGTTTCCATGTTTCTAAAGGCAATTGGCTAATATAGCTTTGGGTGTCTATTTGTATAATGTTTTAAGTATTATAAAAATGTAATGTAATGCCAATATATGTTAAGACTGGTTTTTTATAGTTGTAATCATTGAAAAGGTTTAGTTAAAATTTGGAAGCTACGATGAAAAAACTTTATTGAGATAAAAAGGAATATTTCTAGGGATGTGTATAGGGATGTCTATAAGGATTAGAATAAGGATGACTTAATGTTTAAAAAAATGGACAAGAATTTTGGTAAAGGATATAGTGAGTGGTGTTATATATGTACAACCATGTCTAGAATATAAAAGTTGATATTGATCTAGTACAGTTTTACCTAGGAGTAACAAATCTAACAAGGTGTGTCGATCTTGACTCTGTGTAACCTGGTATACGATAATGGGCCTTGTTTCACACTTGGTTTAACCCTCCTGGGGGATATTATTTGGAAATTTACAAACACTTTACAAACCATCATGAAGGATTTGAATAAAATATGACTATTTATAACCTAGGATAAACCTAAGGTGTCGATGATTAATTTTTTTTATGATTTAGACAACCTATAATAAAAGTTTCCTGATTATGTGGTTTTGTTTTATGATATCTATTTCTCACACCGTTCTTTATAGTTTTAATCAATGGTGTTAACAAGAAGGAACATGGTTAACATTTAATGTTTCAGATGTGAAAAATATTTGAATTATGAAAATCTATTTCCCATGTGGAAATATCATAAAGGGAATAAGAAAGGTGGTGTGAGTATTGGTTATACTTCTAAAGATAAAGAGACCAAAAACGACATGTTAAAGGTATGTGATGTTCTTCCAGTATTGTTTATATTAAAAATAAGAATGATGATAAGATTTCAGTTGATTATCCTTAAGAAATGATTCATATTTCATATTCTATGAAATAGGTATTAAGGAATAAGTTGATGAATTTTGAGTAATGGTTCGAGAATAATATTGTATGAATAATGTATTTATATTTTTGAATTCAAATATTATGTTATATGAATTGTGAAATATATATATTAAGTATAAGTTATCATAAAGGATTAAAAAGGATATGTTTAATGGTGATGAAGACTTATATAAGAGAAATTTTGATTAAGGTAAGGTAACCCTTAATATGTTCACGATGTTGAGAAAATTGTGTTAACTCAGATAAAGATATGATTGATCTGGATAAAGTAAATTGGATAGTATCAATGACCTTAGAACCAAATAAGGATTTTTTTGACAAGGTGGTCTATGTAATCAAGGATAACATTTAAAACTTTTTGGATTTATAAAATATATCCAATATATGTTGGAATTAGTAAGAATGCATGTTTTCCAAAATGATATATGATAATTAATGTTATTACCATGTTGAAATAGGATTTATGATGAGGGTAGTCTCATATTTGGAATCTGACAACCAAGCGTTACTTTGTGATATTTTGGGGATCAATGTAAATATTATTTTGTGACTTTATTTATTAATTTATGTATTTTTATATTTAATAATGGTTAAAAGGTTAACCATTTATAGGAATATTATGTTACACTTAAGATAAAGTTCGTGAGATTAAAGTGTTAACTTACCACATGAGGATTTAGGAATATTGGAATAGTTGTTCTAACAAATTTATGTTGATGATAACTGATGAAAAATGGGATGGCATATCATGGATCTAAATTTTTTTAGTATTATTGGAATAAAAAAAATCACTTTCCTTTGTGGAGAAATAAGATATGTGGACCAAGGAATAAAAAATGGTGAGATTACACAAAATGAAGTTAGTAAATATTCTCATGAAAATTATTTTGCAATAGGAAAAGGATCTGGACACCAAAAAGGTTATCCTAGAACCATTATTCATAATGAATCAGATGGTCACTTAGATCATCATTGATTTCTGGTTTGGTGATCTCACACTTCTCCTCATCAATGTTCCCTATCACCCTACATCGGAACAAGATGGTTAGATTTCTCTTCTATGTCCATGTATTCACTTTCCACCTATGTTATTCAATTTTTAATCCTAGATATGTGTAACTTTGTGCCACCACTATTTTTCCAACATTCCTTTTTAAAGGAAGGTTTAGTAATAATTTTTATGATGTGGGATCTTGTGAAAGTAACTATCATGTATTAAAACATTGATAACCTAGATGAATTTGGAGGGTGATATTCATTTTAAGGGGGGTAGAATGTAACAAACCATGTATTTTTGAAATATTTTTTTCCAATTAATTTAATATTTTTTTTCTATTTTACATTTCACACAAACAATATATATATATATAATCACTATGTATGGATTGAGTTATATGAAATACTAGGTTAATGTTACACTAAATGAAATATAAAAGATAGATTTACCTACACTAAACATCCATTTCACCTTACATTACATGAAAGAATGACCTTACTTTATGGCTTGCATAACACACAATATAGAGTTTTACTGACCATTAAAACATTATTAAAAATAATATTATTTAATATAAAAAGATATAACCTACTCATTAAATTAGTTGTTATGAAAAGGGTTAACTAACTTATGAAAATATTTGGTTTACAGAAATATAAAATGATTTCATTAGATAAAAATTAATTATAAATGAATATGAAAACTAATTGAAAAAAAAGAAAATATAAATATATGTATACTCACAATGTTTTTTTATCATAATAAATTAAATTAATTAAATTTGTCATGTGATATTAATGTAATTTATATATAAAATTTTGAAAAAAATAATTCTGAAGTCCATACAATAGATTTTATAGGCATATGATTTGAACAACCCCACTTTTACCCAGAAAATATATATTTTTATACAAAGCACTTTTACCACCTTTTAATGGAGAATCTATTTTAAAAAAAAATTAGGAACCTTTATAAATATTATGTGTCAAAATTAACTTCATATTTAAAATTGAAACATAAAAATTTGTATAGCATGACTTTTTTTTTATTTTTTGTGATGTTTCATTTTTAATGAATAAGTGAAAGTTATTGAATTTTAATTAAAAAAATGCTTTTTCATCTAATTTTATTATAATGTTAAATTAAATTTTATATGTTTATAAAAGTTTAATTAGATAATAATTTTATTAATTAATCCGATTTATTTCATTTTAATCAATTTACTTTTATTTTAAATATAAAAACATAGCAAACATTTTGATGTTTTAACTTTAAAAACTCACAGTGTCGTCCAGTCAGTGGGATTGAATTTAAATTCATTTCTTACACTTATGATATAATAATATGAAAAAATGGATTGCATATTTTTAATCATCATAATTTTTAATTATTAATTTGTTTAACTTTGTTTTTGACCAAAAATAACAGTGAATGTAATTAAAATTAATTTCAACGATGAAGGTAAAATTAAGCATAAAAGGGAATAAACCATAATCTTTAAGTAACCAAATGACCGATATACTTATCCCATACTAATTTTATGGAAATAATTAGACCATAAACTATAATTTATTGAGTTGTTTTGGTTTTCTATAAATTTGGTGAGGTAAAAAAGTCGGTACTCCTCACTTGTTTTAAACAATTCAATGTCTATCCTTTCCCCTCCCGAAAAATGGACACCACCTATCCATATTCTTTACATCTACAAATACACTTATGTTAATCCAAGATATTACCAATAAAATTGTAACACCCCTAGATTTTATAAAAAAATATTCTTTTTAATTTCATTAATGTCTTGTGTTGTACACTACACCAAAAGGAGATTGCAAAACACTCATCCCGGACTTGCCTTGCATTACACGCAATCACGACCTTCCTCGATAGTGTGTATAGTACGCAATACCGAGTTTCACTAAACGAGATATTATTATAATATTATTATGATCTAGCAGAAATGAATAGTAATACCGAATTTTTGAAATTTTATAAATTTTATCTTTCAAAATGGACTTCATTTTTGGATTTGGAATATCTAAATTAACTTAGGGTGAAATTTTGGTACTTTTCAGATAACTTTCATATTCTGATGAATAGTGAATGTTACTAAATTCTAATTAAAAACAAATTTTTTAATCAAAATAATTAATAGTGATAAATTATTAATTTGAGTGGTTTTAAAGTATATTTAGAATATATTTTTACAAATTAATACAATGTTGGTCATTGGATGTAATTTCACATTTAAACCACACTTAAACAAGTGTCAATCTTTTGATGGTTATTATCTTTTAAGAACACGCTATTTGTTTTGACGACGGGAATTAATTTTTAAATTAATTAATGTAAATGATATTTTTTGAATTTGGTAAAATAGACATTATTTTGGAATTCATAATATCAAATATATCTTAGGCCTAATTTTTGGTTTTTCTCTGGAAACTTTAATTTTTTTGATTAATAGTGAAACCACTAAGTGGTAGTTAAAAAAACTGAATTTCCCATAGAACATAATTTTACCGCTTCTGTGAGTGTAATTTCGAATATCCGAGAGACACGGTTAATATCAAGGACTATAATGTGGTTCAATTAGATGAAAATAATTTTTGGTGAATAGTAACTTTTTACTTTTTTTACCACAGTTAAAAGTAAATAGGGTAATTATGGGTAAACATGATATTATTACTACCCTAACACAGGTCCAAATTCTATTGGATAAGTGTAATTCGACCCAAAACAACCTTAGGAATAAAATATGACCATTTAGGCCCACTTGGATTAGATAAGAACATTTATTATTAATTTATTTAAAGAAGGGTTAAAATTGTTAAAATCAAAGTTTAATAACTAAATCATTTTTAATATATGGTTATACATAAGATAAATTTGACTATATATATTCATTAGAAATATAAAAATATTTCCTACATAATGGTATTTTATTTGTAATTTTTAGACATTAAATAATTTAATTTATTTATGACACAAAGATAATGTAGTAATTATCTTATTAATGAAATATTGACATATTTGATGTGATAAATACCAAAATAAATGTAATTTGAGACTTTTGATGTATTACACTAATTTTATAGGTTAATATGACATGTTAGTATTAATTTAATTAACTTTTTTTTAAATAAGAATTCTGTTTTGATTTTTACAAAAATCAATTACTAAATAGTGTCAAAATTGTCATAAAACAGTTTTTAAAACATATATTATATTATTAATTGTTATTTTATTCCTAAAAATCATAGGTTCATCAAAATTACTTATATAAGGTTATATATATTAATAATAAACAACTTTGGGTTCGTTTGGCTTGTTATAGTAAGTTTATTAACCCTATAGTGTAAGAACACAAAAAGACACGGTAAAATTAAAATTATCTAACTTAAAGTTAAATCTAAATGATAAGGTTAAAATAGTAAACTAAACTTGTCCAAATTCTATTGAATGATCGGATTTCGACCCATATCCTACTTAACTTCGAAATGAATCAATTTTTAACTATTTAATACCGAATATGGCTTTATAATAAAATAATATTTTTTGTTATTCCAAAGGTGACCCTCTCCTCCCTTATAAAATGGCACCTCCTCCCTCTCTTCCTCACACCACTTTGAGCCTTCAAGTTCTTCCAAAACCCACCAAATTCTCTTCTCCAGTTCCATATAAACATATTAGAGGTCCTGGCCTTCTTCAAGGACCAATTTTAGGTCCCTAAGAGGAGGCCTCAAAGAGGCGCTTCAATGAAGAGGTAATGTCTGTTACCGATTCTTTCAACTTTATTTCTTCTTCCAATTCTTCTTCTTAGGTTGTTCCATTATGAAGTAATAACATCAGTATCACTAATATACTGATATGTTATTATAATTATTAAAAAACCCTATTTCACCATCTATCCATCCTACAGAAAATGAAATCACCGCGCGTGCATACGTACGGAATACCGTCTCCACGCCGTGGTGCAATCTATTTTTCACCACCACCATACTTGGATGCGTATAACGGTGTAAATAATAACTATATATGATTATTGTAAATTTATATTGATTCTGTTATAGTATACATAAACTCCAATAAAATTCCACAATCATGGGAACGATATCATCGCTCGTGCGTACGTACGGAATACCATCTCCACAACGCGATGAGATTCATTATCAATGATTAACAGTTCAAGAATGATTATAAAGTATATATAATAAGTAATCATGAAATATATGACATCATAAGGATACTTTATTTATGTATATATATATGTATTTCATCCAATTAATTCCATTCAATTCAATGAGGAAACGAAAACAACGTTCATGGGTACGTACGGCCTACCGTCTCCATTAACGGTGTATTTCTTTCCATTTATCGATCTATTATATATATGTATATTCTGAATATATATTATATATAAATCATGTTTTATATTCTGAATTAAGTAATAATGATCTAAGTAATCATATGAATAATTACAAGTAAATACACGGACGACAAATGAAACGATTTTACCCAAAACACTCTTTAACATGGAATTTACAAAAGAATGGGTAATATAAAGTCATAAGTGAACCATATATGATATCATAACAACGAACATGATTCCGTAATAAGGAAATGACATTATTTAAATCATTATACATGAGGTTTGGATACGTACGAAGCATATCGGACCTAAGGTAAGGGATAATTTTGCAAATCTCATTTTTATCCGAGATTGTTTATACTTTGATAATTACTGTGGTGTATTTTATCATCAAAATACATGTTTCCTCAATATGTAATGTTATTTACATCCACCTTCAATTGTTTAAATCCAATTTTACCCTTCGGTGAGTTTTTAGTAAAAGATATGAATGAAATCTTTTGTTGTTTTTCATATAAGGTACTTTTTGACTTTTCTGACAAAAGTACGAGAAGAATGTTTCTTTAACTTATACGGCATGAATGGAATTTTTAAAACATTATTTCCAAGAAGTTTCCTTTACAAGTTTTCATGTTTATTTTTAATCAACTTCTTTTAGTTTAGAATTGTATGACATGTTAAGAAAGGAAAAGTGTTTTTGAAGTAGAAAGGATATTTTCCTCAAGAATGGAGTTCAAGTGTTTTATCAAAATTATTTTCCATCTAAGATAATAAAGGGTTCTATTTCTATCCCTATTATTACATTGATTTGATTATGTTGTGATGGAATTATTTTTATAAATTCCTTTATCTTATATGAAATGTTTTATTATGTCATGATGTTTAAGAATCCCATTTTTATTACATGGGTTATGCTATGATGTATGGTTTATGATTTTGTGGCACACATAAGAATGGTATCATTATGAGATGCGTGGGACCTATATCGCCCTCCAATGCATTGGGTAAAGATTTATATCTCATGAGATAGACATGGCTGGATTGGTAAGTTAATCCGGTTCAGTATTACAGGACTGGAACGAGGAGTGAACTCGATTCAGAAAGGGACTTTGTCCACTAAGATGGTCATGGAAGCAATGCCTTGGCTACTATGGAAATCATTACATGTGCTTAATGGATGCCAAAATTACATGTTTTATTCCCATACTATGTTATCATGATTTATGTTCCATTATGATCTATTCCTTATGTACTTCCATGTTTTAAGTCATTGCTCAAGATTTTGATGTTTAAACATTATGTTCATGTTTTTAAGTTCAAATGTATATGGTATGTTTTATTTTATCCATGCTTACCCTTACTGAGAATTTGAGCTCACCCTTTTTATGTTTTATTTTACCGCAGGATTAAAAGAAATGTTTTAGGTAAGGAAACAAAAAGTGGAATATCTTTATGGGAGATGTTGAAGATATTTGACCACGATTAGAAGATTACGTTCTAAGTTTCCAAAGACAATAAACTATTACGATCCTTGTGTGTCTGTTTTTGTTATGTATTGTGTATTCCGAAAAAGTAATGTAATATCTATGTATGTCAAGCTTTAGGTCTCTATAGTTGGTATCAGAGGAAAGGTTTAGTCAACCTTTGGAAACTAGGATGCGAGAACTTTAGTGAGATCCCTAGAGATATTTCTAAGGTATGTCTAGTGATGTCCCTAAGGTTAAGTATAAGTATAGGTTATAGTCATAGAATTATGGTAATGATCTTATAATTAAACCTATGATGTTAGATATTGAAGGTACTCCCCCTTTATTATGTTGTTTTCCCTAGCATGATTTTTGCCTCTCACACTATTCTTTTTGGGTTTTAGACGATGGCTGAAACCTGAAGGAACCATGTTGATCCATGCAATGGACAATGAAATGATTATCCTCATGAACAAATAAATGTTATGCGAGATGGAGTGCAAAATCATATTTCTATACTTAAAAAAGCTTTGAATCATTCTGGACTTCCAAATGAGCAGAGAAGGGAACAATATTCTACTGAGCCCTTCATGAGGCAACGTCCACCTTCTTTCAGTGGATCTTCTGATCCAATTGTTACTGAACAATGGAATAGTACCACTGAAAAGATATTTTCAGTTCTTCAATGTTCTGAACATGATAAAGTCATCTTAGCAGTATATCGTTTGGAAGGTGAAGCTGATCAATGGTGGAATCTTATCAAGAATACGAGGCCAAGAGATGAAATTGAGTCCATGGAATGGGATGAGTTCAAGAACTTATTTTTCAATAATTACTTCCCTCGTATTCTTAGAACAAAGATGGAGAAGTAGTTTCTTGAACTAAAGCAAAAGGATGATGAATCTGTTGGTGTATACGAAGCGAATTTTACAAGTCTTGCAAGGTATGCATCTAGCTTTATCATCCAACCTGAAAGTAAAGTTGATCGATTCTTCAGTGGCTTAAAACCAAATCTTCGAAGGGAATTAGCTATAAGAGACATCAGTAGCTATGAAGACATTGTGTGTTGTGCTATCAAGGTAGAAATGGAAGTTGGTGTTACTTATCCATCTCATAATTTTGACAAGAAATGAAAGATGGAGTTCAAGAGAAATCTCAGAATAATGGTGAAAAGATGATGAATGTTTCCTTATGCTCAAAGTTTGTAAAGAAGAATGGTGGAGATTATCGTAAAGGGACTAGAAAATGTTTTAAGTGTGGAAAAGAAGGTCATCGAGCAGCTGAGTGTCGAAGTAATGAAAATAGGGTTTCTAATGATGTGAATAATGAAAATACTGTAGAGAATGCACCACTAACACTTCAATGCTTCAAGTGCAAGGAAATGGGGAATTATGCTAATAAATTCCCTAATCCAAGGGTTAGTGATGATCGACATGAGAAACCACTTAAACCGAAGGACAAAGGGAAGTCACATTCGATCAGTATTAGAGATGATGAATATGAAAACAATGTGGTGGAATGATTAAGTGTTTATGTAATGGAATTCCAAAATAATGTTGTATATAGTATCGTAGAATATTGGAATACTTATTTATTGGTCTATTTTAGCTTTTAATAATTTTATGGTACCGGTAACCATGGAAAGTGATTGAGATATTTTTGGAAAAAAGATGATATGCGCATAATGAAGGGATAAGGAGAAAATGAAATTTTTGACAGTATTCATGATCTCATGAATGATATAAGGAAATAGTTATATCATGGTTTGAGTATATAGAATTTTGGGGATTTGGTATGTGGAAAGAGTTAACTTTTGACAGCACTCATGTTTTCACTAAGATTCAATGGGTATTAATTTTTCAAGAGAATACATGATTAAGTCCTTCGAATGTTTGGAATGTGACCAACAAGACATATCTTATGATATATGGGGATCAACAATGGTATTAACATGTTTTTTATATGAAATCTCTAGTAATCGTTCTCACTATAACATGAGAGTGGACTGCAGTATTATGGATAAGCCTAAAGATTGGAATAGATTATGTTGGACATAAGTTAGTATTGTATAAGGATAGAACTTTTTTGAATATTATTGATGGGATGTTATAGTAATGTAGTTTTAGAAAAAGGACAACCTGAAGGATGAGTGACAGCCCATCACGTCGGACAAGGCTGTGGGAATCGAACCCACAACCGAAGTGCGACTGGCCTTTATCTCCTACCACTAGCCTACAAAAAGTCCCTGTTTAGTAGAAACTAGTTATATTATATTAAGCAGTATGATATATGAAGTATAAGTCCATTTTAGGAACCATATATGATTAATCTCACTGTAGATGGACTTATGTATTTTTGATAACTTTTATAACCTTTTGTTTTAGACAGATGGAATGACCCATCATTCTATCACATGATCTGCTAACACTTCACGAATGAAAAATTCAACTTCCTTTCTTTAAGAGATGAAGTGGAAATTGTCTATAGAACGAACAACGGTGATACTGTACCAAAATCACGAAAGTATTTCTTCTGTTTCCAATTTCATCAACTTTAGGGAAATGATCTTGAAAACCAAAAATGTTATCCTAGTGCCCTTATATCCGATGAATCAGATGGTACCTTAGATCATCACAAATCTATGGCTTTTTTATTGATGGATTTTTCATAGCCATGTTCTCTACCACTCACCATCAGAACTTGATGGTTAGATTTTTCTTCCATATCCATATTTTCACCTATGTTCTCCTATAAGGAAACCCAGTGATGAGTTAATTTGGGTAACCGTTACATTTCATAATTTAGTTTTTAAAGACAAGTTTTGGTATTCCTTTTTATGATGTGGGTTTCTATTAAACAAACTTTCGAGTAGTAAACCATTTATAACCCCGACGAATTTCGAGTGCGAAATTCATTTTAAGGGGGGTAGAACGTAACACACCGAGATTTTATAAAAAAATATTCTTTTTAATTTCATTAATGTCTTTTTTCGTACGCTACACCGAAAGGAGCTTTCACAACAGTCATCCCTGACTTGCCTTACATTACACATAATCACGACCTTCCTCGATAGTGTGTGTAGTACGCAATACCGAGTTTCACTAAACGATATATTATTATAATATTATTATGAACTAGCCGTTATGAATAGTAATACCAACTTTTTCAAATTTTATAAATTTTATCGTTTAAAATGGACTTCATTTTTGGATTCGGTATATCGAAATTATCTTAGGGTGAAATTTTCGTACTTTTCGGATAACTTTCATATTCTGATGAATAGTGAAAATTACTAAATTTTAATTAAAAACAAATTTTTTAATCGAAATAATTAATAGTGATAAATTATTAATTTTAGTGGTTTTAAAGTATATTTAGAATATATTTTTACAATTTAATACAATGTTGGTCTTTTGATGTAATTTCACATTTAAACCAGACAAAAACATGTGTCAATCTTTTCATAGTTATTATCTCTTAAGAACACACTATTTGTTTTGATGACGAGAATTAATTTTTAAATTAATTAATGTAACTGATATGTTATTAATTTGGTAAAATAGACATCATTTTTGAATTCATAATATCAAATATAGCTTAGGCCTAATTTTTGGTATTTTTCTGGAAACATTCATTTTTTAAAGAATAGTGAAACCACTAAGTGGTAGTTAAAAAACTGAATTTGTCATAAAACTTAATTTTACCACTTATGTGAGTGGAATTTCAAAAATCCGAGAGACACAGTTAATATCAAGGAATAAAATGTGGTTCAATGAGATGAAAATAATTTTTGTTGAATAGTAACTTTTTACTTTTTTTACCACGGTTAAAAGTAAATAGGGTAATTAAGGGTAAAAATTATATTATTATTACCCTAACACATCTCCTAATTCTATTGGAAAAGTGTAATTCGACCCAAAACAACCTTAGGAATATAATATGACCATTTAGGCCCACTTGGATTAGATGAGGACATTTATTATTAATTTATTTAAAGAAAGGTTAAAATAGTTAAAATCAAAGTTTAATAACTAAATCATTTTTAATATAGGGTTATACATAAGATAAATTTGACTAAAAATATTCATTAAAAAGATAAAAATATTTCCTACATAATGGTCGTTTATTTGTAATTTTTAGACATTATATAAGTTAATTTATTTATGACACAAAGATGATGCAGTAATTATCTTATTAATGAAATATTGACATAATTGATGTTATAAATACGCAAATAAATGTAATTTGAGACTTTTTATAAATTACACTAATTTTATAGGTTAATATGACATGTTAGTATGGATTTAATTAAATTTTTCCAACTAATCATTCTGTTATAATTTTTAAAAAAATCAATTACTAAATAGTGTCAAAATTGACATAAAATAGTTTTAAAAACAAATATTATATTATTAATTGTTATTTTATTCCTAAAAATTTAAGGTTCTACCAAATTAATTAGATAAGGTTATATATATTAATAATAAACAACTTGGGGTTCTTTTGGCCTGTTATAGTAAGTTTATTAACCCTATTGTGTAAGAACACAGAAAGACATGGTAAAAGTAAAATTATCTAACTTAAAGTTAAATCTAAATGAAAAGGTTAAAATAATAAACTAAACTTGTCCAAATTATATTGGATGAGAGGATTGCGACCCATCCCCACCTTATCTTGGAAATAAATCAATTTGGAACCATTTAAAACCGAATATGGCTTTATAATAAAATAATATTTTTTGTTATTCCAAAGGTGCCCCTCTCCTCCCTTATAAAAGGGAACCTCCTCCCTCTCTTCCTCACACCCCTTTGAGCCTTCATGATCGTCCAAAACCTTCCAAATTATATTCTACGCTTCCCTAGAAACATCCTAGAGGTCCTTTTATTCTTCAAAGACCAACTTTAGTGCCCTAAGAGGAGGTCTCAAAGAGGCGCTTCAAAGAAGAGGTAATGTCCGTTACCGATTCTTTCAACTTTATTTATTCTTCCACTTCTTCTTCTTAGGTTGTTTCATTATGAAGTAATAAAATAAGTATCACTAATATACTGATATGTTATTATATTTATTAAACAACCCTATTTCACCATCTATCCATCCTTCGGAAAACGGAATCACCGCGCGTGCGTACGTACGTAATACCGTCTCCATGCCGTGGTGTAATCTATTTTCCACCACCACCTTACTTAGATGGGTATAATGGTGTAAATAATAACTATATATGATTATTGTATGGTTATATTGATTCTGTTATAGTATACATACACTCCAATAAAATTCCACAATCATGGGAACGATATCATCTCTCGTGCGCACGTACGGAATACCGTCTCCATGGCGCGATGAGATTCATTCCCATTGATTAACCGTTCATGAATGATTATAAAGTATATATAATAAGTAATCATTAAATATATATGAAATAATAATGATACTATATTTATTTATATATATATTTAGGTCATTCAATTAATTCCATTCAATTCAATGAGGAAAAGAAAACAACGTTTATGCATACATACGACCTACCGTCTCCATGAACGGTATATTTCTTTCCATTTATTGATCTATTATATATATGTATATTCTGAATATATATTATATATAAATCATGTTTTATATTCTGAATTATGTAATCATGTTCTAAATAATCATATGAATAATTACAAGTCAAAACACAGATGACAAATGAAATGATTTTACACAGAACACTATTTAACATAGAATTTACAAAAGAACGGGTAATATAAATTCATAAGTGAACCATATATGATATAATAACAATGAATATGATTCTGTAATAAGTAAATGACATTATTTAAATAATTATACAGGAGGTTCGGATACGTACGAAGCATATCAGACCTAAGGTAAGGGAAAATATCACAATCTCATTTTTATCTGAGATTGTTTATACGTTGATATTTACTGGGGTGTATTTTCTCATCCACATCCATGTTTCCTCAAAATTTAATGTTATTTCCATCCACCTACAATTTTTGAAATCCAATTTTATGCTTTGGTGAGTTTTTAGTAAAAGATATGAAAGGAATCTTTTTTCTTTTTTCGTACGAGGTACTTTTTGACTTTTCCGACAAAAGTTCGAGAAGAATGTTTTTTAACTTATACAACATGAATGGATTTTTTAAAACAATATTTCCAAGAATATTCCTTTACAAGTTTTCAAGTTTATTTTTTATAAACTTCTTTTAGTTTATAATTTTATAACATGTTAAAAAAGGAAAAGTGTTTTTGAAGTAGAAAGGATATTTTCTTCAAGAATGGAGTTTATGTGTTTTATCAAAATTATTTTCCATATAAGATAATAATGGGTTCTGTTTCTATCCCTATTATTTCATTGATTTGATTATGTTGTGATGGAATTATTTTTATGAATTCCTTTATCTTATATGAATTGTTTTATGATGTCACGATGTTTAAGAATCTCATTTTTATTACATGGGTTATGCTATGATGTATGGTTTATGATTTTGTGGCACACATAAGAATGGTATCATTATGAGATCGTTGGGACACATATATCTCTCCAATGCATTGGGTAAAGATTTATATCTCATGAGATAGACATGTCTAGAACGGTAAGTTAATCCGGTTCAGTATTACAGGAGTGGAACGAGGAGTGAACTCAATTCAGAAAGGGACTTTGTCCACTAAGATAGTCATGGCAGCAATGCCTTGGCTACTATGGAAATCATTACATGTTCTTAATGGATACCACAATTACATTTTTTATTCCCATACTATGTTATCATGATTTATGTTCCATTATGATCTATGCCTTATGTACTTCCATGTTTTAAGTCATTGCTCAAGATTTTGATGTTTAAACATTATGTTCATGTTTTTAAGTTCAAATGTATATGGTATGTTTTATTTTATCCATGCTTACCCTTACTGAGCATTTGAGCTCACCCTTTTTATGTTTTATTTTCCCCCAGGATTAAAATAATGGTTTTAGGTAAGGAAACAAAAGTGGAAGATCTTTATGGGAGATGTTGAAGATATTTCACCACGATTAGAAGATTACGTTCCACGTTTCCAAAGACACTAAACTATTACGATCTTTGTATGTCTGTTTAAGTTATGTATTATGTATTCCGAAAAAGTAATGTAATATCTATGTACGTCAAGATTCAGGTGTCTATAAAAATTCCCTAAAACTATCACTTCCTCATTTAATTCTTCATTTTTCAGAAAATCTTCCAAGGATTCCCTTTGGTGTATTCTAAAAGGAGTTACCTGATTAAGAGGTACCACCCTCCCTCAACCTCTTTTGTTTTATTTCCATTATCCACTCCTAAACTCTTTCTACTCCATTATTTTATAATAAAAAAGTATCATAAATATACTAGCATGTTTTTATTATAATATTTAAACCTACACTTAAACACACTTCTATATAATGGATAATGAACATACTGTTTACGTGTACGATGAACTACCACCTCATGAAATGCTGATCGTTAAATTTTACATTACCACCTGTCATGGTGGAAATTATGATGGTAAATATATTTATATATGATATATATGATATTTATAATAACTTTATGATTCTTTAATTTTATTTATAACAAACCATTATGCTTTCCATCTTTGTAAATATGATAATTTTGTTTGAGTAAGTGTGGACTAGCGCCCCCTCAAAGCGATGTGATTCATTCACAGACTACATGAAACGTATTAAGGAAATGTGTGGGGAAAATATATGATATATATGAAATAATAATTCTAATTTAATGATATTATATACATATATATATATATATACATATATTTCATTTAAATTCTTTCTTTCAATACGATAATAAAACAGAAGCTCTGTTCATGCATATGTATGACCTACCGTCTCAATGAATATTGTATTGCATTTCATACATATATATTATACAGATTAATATAATTCATATGTAATTGATATTAATTTTATTTATATCATGTTTTAAATTCTATAAATCATGGTATTAGTACAAGGACCGATGACATAACAAATTACTACACATGTGAAAAACAATGAGAATATTACCCAAAGCATAACCTTAACATTGAATTATAAACAAGGGGAACTATAAATTCACGAAAAACCATATAGAGAAATATATTTAATAATATATTTATAATAATAATAATAATAATTTAATATTTATTATAATGGAGGTTCATACAAGTATGAAGAGAGTGATGACACATTGTAAGGGGATTTCATCTAACTTTTTATTTTCATGAGATACATTCCTTAGTCATCGCTCATTTCATTTGTGTGGTGTGTATACTTCCCATGGATGTATTATATGATTATTATAGTCTACTATATGGTAATTTACATATCCATTGAATGATATTTCTTTCATGAGGTTTATTTTACAAAAGTTACCAAATCTGTAAAGTGATTTTGTCTCAATTTGCCTTATTTGAGACACATTCCATGTTATGCACCTACATTTTTCATTGTGGAGTATATTCTACATCTGACATGTTATATCATGAATCTAATTAATTTCATGATATTTTATGTATCATTTAATATTATTCATTCCATTTAAGTAACCAAATTAGTAATCGTTTGGGACTATAATCTCACCATTTATCGAGATTGGTTATGATTATGCTCTAATTGATGAAATATTATGATCCATATCTCAAGAACTCTTATTATTTTTTTAACCTATGGTTATTCATGTTATATCCCAGCAATTATACCGTTTTTATACACTTTGATATATAATATGGCCAAGAAAGTGTTTTTAGGAAATTCATAATTTACCTCTCCATTCGGTCAGAAATTATTGTTCCTTCAAAATAATGTCTTCTAAAAGGTTTCCTTATATATTTTATTTTTCTCCTATGATATTTAAAACACATTATTACCCATGATTTAATTTTATAAAAATAATTATTTTTAATAAATAATATTATAATCATTTTCTGATCAAGGCACCTTTTTAAACATTTTACATTCTAAAAGGAATGTAAAACATGTAAAGATTTATGTTCAATAATGAACGAAATTCCCTTGAATTCTTATTTACAAGATCATAAAGTTATTTTTTTTAAAAAAATAAAATTTTTCCAAATATTTATGAAATTCATTGTTTCAAATTAATTTCAAATAAAAAGATTTTTAATAAATTTTTTATGTTTTCATAGAAAATGGTTTTAAAATCAATTTCAATATTATCTTATAATTTTTCAAGAAAAATAATTTTCTAAATGTTTTTAAGATTATTTTATATATTTTTAATGAAAATTGTTTTTAAATATTTTTTCATTGTACTTTTATAACTTTTCAAGGATAAAGTGTTTTCAATTATTTTTCATGATTTATTTGTAAGTTTTCAAGTAATTTTATTAGAAATGGTTTTCAAAAAACATTCGAGATTTATTTATATTTTTCAATGAAAAAGGTTTTCAGAATGTTCTCAAATATTTAGTTTTATGTTTTTAATGTATATTTTCAAATAAAATAGTTTCCTAATGTTTTTATGGTTAAAAAATAATTTTCAAATAATAAAGGTTATTTTCCTCAATAAATATTTTCCAAATAACATTCAATGTTGTTTTCCATCTATGATAAAATCTGTTGATGTTACTCATTCCCTTCAAGGAAATGATACAAAGATTAAATTTTTGTTATTTATTGAATGGTCTATGTTTTGTTGGGATGATGATTATGATGTCCATCTCTATTCAATGGGTTATATGCTTCAGACACTCACTTTATTTCACGGGTTATACTTCGATGAAATGATCACAAAACCTATTTATTTTCTATTGTTTATGATGTGAATAAATGTTAGTGATACACATTCCATTTCATGGTTTTTGATATGATGTTTATAGGGCCCGTCTCTTATTATGGGTCATGATATGATGAAAGTTTTATTATCTTATGGGATATGTATGAATAATTTTATTATGAGATAGGAGGGGCCTATATCTCCCTAAAATTAAATGGGTAATGATTTACATCTCATGAGATAATTATTTAATCACATCAACTGGATTGATTCACTAGGAGAATATGGGGCAACATGATTCCTTACATATAAAGGGCTATGAATTCGGATAGTGGTGTGTCCCTCCCAGTAGGTGTAGTCACCATGATGTTAGAAGATAGGTAAATCAAATCCATTGTGAGAAGATATATAAAATTAACCTCTTTCAAGGAAAGGACTATGACGGGGTATGGAGGTGTGTCATGCCTAGTAGGTGTGGTTCGTATAAAGTTCCTTGATAAGTTCTAGAAATAATTATTGACTTATAAGGAATGATAAAACATGTCTATGTATTCCATAATTCCATGTTTTATTTAAATTTTATAATTTAATAGATTATGTTATTTATTTCCTTATGATTCATGTTTATGATCTTTTATATTTCGGGTATAATCTTATAATGTTGTGATCACATTATTATTCCTCTATTCTCATGTTTATGTTTACATGTATCCCTTGTTTACCCTTATTGAGAATCTGATATCAACCCTATGTTTTCTTTTCCCCTAGGGTGTGAATATATGTTTTATATTTGATGTTTCTAAGAAGGGTTCTCATCAACAATAACCTAATGCGAGATAATTCTACTCACTTTTGTACTAGTGTTCATGTTTCCATGTTTCCAAAGGCACTAGACTAATGTGATATTTTGGAATCCGTGTGTATAATGTTTTAAGTATTAAAACAAATTAATGTAATTTCTATATATGTTAAGTCTAGGTTGTTATAATATTTTTGATTCAGGTTCTACACATTCTTTCCTATCATTAATGTTTAGAAAAATATCCAAAAACCACCACAAAATATGGGGGTTGAGCTATCTATATGAATAAAAAATATAGAAACTTTTTCATCCCAAGTATATAACACCTCCCTAGTCCATGTTTGTTGATTAGAACTCCCAAAAAAATATTTCCCTAATTCTTTTATTGTAGATTGATTATATATTGGGAATTATTGGATGCCATTATATAACTTCAATATTAACTATTATGAGAGGGAGATCACTCTTCATATCATGATTCATCCTATAATATTGTTCATGTTTAAGGAGGATTATAAATATCCTTTGGAATCTTCATATCTTGTGTGGATATTATATCCTTATGAGTAAGAATATCTTGCTCAAATGTTTGTGATAGTGGAGAGATTCATTCTTAAAAAAATGACCATTATGAGGGATTATACTGATTTCTTCATACAATAATTTCGTGGTTTTCCTCTTTACTGAGAGGTTGTGTTCACAATTGAACTTATAACTAGATATTAGAACATATCCAACAATCCCAACTGAATATCCACAATTTATTTGAAACAACTGAAAAATTAGTTATAAGATAATCTAGATAAGGGTTTTATACACATGTGTGCTTCACCATGGGGTTTATCAATTCTCTTCATCAAGTAGAAGGATAGGTTAATGGATCTCTAAATTTATTATCTTGAACAAAATAAAACCTTGAAAAAGAAAAATTATCTATTGTCATAGATAGATGAATTGTTTAATCAGCTATATAGGGCCCATTATTTCATTAATGTGAACCTTCATTTGGGATGTCACTAATTAAAGTTAAAGAAGAAATATATTCCCAAGGCTTCCTTTAGAAAAATTCGTGGACACTATGAGTTCATAGTGATTCCCTAATGCCTCACAAATTCTATAGAATACTTTATAGACAAAATTAATAGAGTCTTTATATATTTCCTTGGAAAATTTGTGGTTATAATTATATATGATATTTTGATGTACTCAAATTAAATGGAAGATCATGAGGATCAATACAATACTCTTCTAATGAAATTGTGAAAGGAGAATCTATATGAAAAGTAAAATAAATGTGAGTTCTGGATACAGGAAGTATCAATATTATGGTGTGTTATCATTGGAAAAGGTATATCTACAAACCATTTTAAGAAATTGGAAATTGAGGAGGGCCCATACCAAAATATGTATGGGATATCTAAATATTCCTTGGATTTGAGTAATATTAGAAAATATTTTCTATGAACTTCTCATGATTTTAAAAAAACCACTAACCATGATGAATTTGAAGGGAGTAATGTTTTTATAGACTGGCGAATGTGAGGAGATCTTCAAGGTATTTAAATAGAGGATTATCAGTCCACCAGTCCTCACACCACACTCATGTGGGGAACTGTTCATGGTATAAAGTGATTCTTCAAATAAGGCCTTTGTTTGTGTAATAATATATACTGATAAAATGTTATCCTACACCTCATGATAGTTAAAAGTTCATGAAGAGAACTAACTATTTCATGATATGGATTTAGATGCAGTGATATTGATGTTAAATATTTTATGGAACTATCTTTATAGATATATATGTGAAATATATATGGATCATAGGAGCCTAAAATATATGTTCACACAGACATAGAATAATTCGCACCAGCAAAGATGGTTAGAGATGATCAAGGACTGAGAGTTCTGAATACACTACCATATTGGGAAAGAAAATAAAGTGGTAGATTCTATAAGTATAAGGTGTATGATAACCTTATCAATTATTAGAATTTATAAAGACAATATTTTATTAGGTTTTATAAGGATGGACATGAGGATCATAAAGGAAGGAACATCATCTTTCTTTTCTCAAATGATTTCTCAATTATCCCAGATAGACAAGGTAATGGATTCTTAGGTAGATGATTTGGAAATATAGAAGAAGGTGGAAGCTATAAGAAAAATGAAATCCTAAGAGTTAAAAATTGATAATGAAGGAGTTGTAGAATTTAGGTTATGACTAAACCATTAATACTTTGATAAAGAAGGTGATGTTGAATGATTCAAAAAGATAAACCATCTTTATCTTCCCCGAGAGAGTGGAGATGTATTATGACCTCAGAGAGAAATATTGCTGGGAGAATATGAAGAAGGATATCTCAGAATATATATCAAAATTCCAAGAATTATAGCAGGTAAAGGATAAAATGGAACAATCCAATGAGATGATGTAACCATTACTCATTACTATATGGATATAAGAAAACATCACCCTAGACTTTTTTACTATTCTTCCAAAGACATCAAGTTGAAATAATAATATATGGTTATGGTGGATCATCTTATAAATAATTCTTATATCATTATAATTTTAGATGAGTTCTCACTTGATTAACATTCAAGGATATATCATAGATAATTGGTGAGGATATATGGAACACCACTATCGATTGTGTCTGGATGAAATATGAGATTTACCTCTATGTTCTAGAAATGTCTACAAAATCCTTTAAACATTGAACTAAGCTTTAGTTCAGCTAATAACCCTCAAAATGATTGATAATTTGATCACACTATGAAAACATGTTAATAGTTAATTTATTTGTCTTCATTTCTCCACGGAATAGAATTATGAGATTTGGGAATAAGGGAAAGCAAAGTCTCGGGTATATCAGCCCCTTTGAATTTCTTGATCACATTGGAGTTTTAGACTATCTAGTAGCACTCTTAACTACCGTTTACCAAGTACTAGATGTATTCAAAATATACATCTTCGGTATAAATATACCATATCCCTCACATGTACTAAATTCATAAGTGGTATGTCTGGAAAATGATATCTCACATGAAGAGAAGATAGTGATGATCTTGGATTGTAGAAATAATTTTCTATGAGACAAGAAAACTAACATAGTAAAAGTTCAATTGAGAAACTATAAGTTCAATGATGAATAATGGTATCCATAGGAATCCACGAAGAAAAAGTTCCATCATTTATTTTCGTGAAATTTTGATTGTGATATTTCTCAAGGGGAAAGAATGTAACAACCAAAAAATTTATCAATGGAATTTCCCTTCTAAAAATAGAATTGTGTCATATTTAGTAATATAATATTATATAATTCACATAGACCACATAATAAAAAGAAATATATTTTTTGTATTAATTTAAACTTTAAATTAGAGAATAAATACACACATTAGAATTGAAAGTTTTATTATGGTAAAAAAAGACAATACGATAACAATAATAGTAAAAATTTTATATGCTCGATCCACCAGAATAATTATAGAAACAAACAATAGTGTAGAAATTATTTTAATCATTATTTTTGACATATGAATTTTTAAAATGAAATAATAAATACCACTTTGAAAGAAAATAGAAATTAATGAATAATAGATGAAATATAAGGTATTTATAGAATGTATAGAGGATATTTGATCATTAAAAATCTAAGTGTTGGAATAGTAATATGAGCATCATAATATTAATTTATCCCTTAGAGTATGTATCTTATAAAATGATAATATAACATATTTATATCTCAATACAAGTAAATAAATTTTTTAAATGATAAAATAAGTTTTAGTTTTTTTTGTAAAAGATGAATGTTTTATATGCATTTTTATAACAAATATAATGAATAAAAATGATTTTTTATAAAATGGGTCTATAAATTAGTATTATTTTGTATTATAAAGATAATATAATTTTATGATACTTCATATAATATTTCAAAGGATGAGGAAATTGAACATAATATTAAAATTTTTATTTTTCAAATAAATGATTACTTTTAAAAAAAATTAAATTTCTCATATTTAAAAATTTATTTTCAAAAAATGGATTTAATTTTATGAATATAAACATTGAAATATGTTCACGGTGATTTTTGATTCCAAAAATAGTTAACTTTTTTGTGAATAGTGAAATACTGTAAAATATTCTATTTATCATTATAAGATAAATATATGAATTTTTGGGTCACGATTCTTATAAAAACATACTAGTTTGACCTCACATTAAAAATTTAAATTATATATTTACATGAATCAAAAAAAATTTTAGTATTCATTCATAATAATTCAATAATGAATATAATTTTAAAAAATACCACTCTTATACCCTTGCAAATACCAATCCTAACCAGCATTTCTCCTCACAACATCTAAGCCTTGAATCATTACAAATTTTTACCTAATTCCATTCCTAATAATCTTCCACATTTATTATTTTTTTTTCTAATCCAATGATAATTTCAATAAGACATAAGGGTTATCCTAAGAAGAGACAACCAGTGAAAGAGGTAAAAGTATCAACTAACCTCTTTGAATTTTATTCTTATTCTGCTACACCCATATATTTTCCATCCACCTAGAAATGGTAAAATCATTATCCTAAATATATTTATGTGTAATTATTATGGTGGATCATGAATAATCTTTCCTCCCTTATTATAATTCTAAATGAAAACATTGTTTACAATATGATTGGTTCACTAGCTGTATGAAAAATATACTTTATTTTTCTTCACTCTCATAAAGGATATCCATAAAAATATTATTATGTTTAAATAATCTGATAACAAGTATATTATAAATTATTACATATTATTTAATGTTTTAATAATCAATTAATTAAATAAAATTAATCTAGTTCATGAAGATAAATAAAATGGACAAAATGACCAGACAACATAACATTAACGTTCCCACTAAGTGAATCATCCATATGTTAAAACATGGAAGGATATTTGAGACCATTTAAATTTTTATAAGGACATTAATACTACTTTGTTTCACATATATATTTATAATCCCATTTGATAATAACTTTCATAATTATACACAAGTGATCCGACCATGGAACCATGAAAAATATACCCTCAGAAAAATGAAATAAAACGTTATATATCATTGAAATAGTTATAAACGAACATAATAAAATTATATTAAATAAAATATGTATATGAATGTTTCTTAATTAATTAATTAATAAATAAAATTTAATTATTTAGGATGTTAGGTTAAAGTGAGGAATGATTCTTGAACCAAATGTATTTGATCTCTTCCAAACACCCTTTTTTATTTGGGTTATGAACATTATATCTCTAGCTCACTTACTCTCTATATTTCATATTATGTAATTACTAGAAGTTAATAATATATTTATATTACATATATACCTATCTTATTCTCCCTTCCTCTGATGGATAAATAAACACTTTAAATTCATTTATGAAATATCTTCTTTAAAATCAGACTCGATTAAGGGGACATTTTAAATCACTTATTATTTTTATGTAATACTCATTTAATGTTTTTATTACAATTCATGATTTAATTATATAAAGTAACTTCTTATGAACAACCATATTAACTTACCTATGGTTTTTAATGAATATTCCACTAACAATCTATCCATAAGTCTTTAATCAATACCTTAAACCTTCATTTTAAAAATTCCTTTTTATACCCAATTCTCTAACTTTTCCCATGAACACCATATTTTTAGAGCTATTATTATATACTAAACAATTAAAACAAGAATATTTAATTATTTATTATCTCTATAATATTAATGAATTCTCCTTTGATTATGATATGCAGAATGATTAGGAAACCATTTCAGCTCCATGGGAAATTATTTTTTCTATGACTTATGATTGATTTCCTTTAGTATCACACATGATCATGTAAATGTTGTTATTAGTGCATCCATACGATGCTTCATTTAGTTTGGTAATGTTATTTTCTCATGAGACAATATGTATCAGATAAGGGATTAGACCTAATACCTGACATGGCTTTTCCCACCATGTGATATTGTCTTTGTAGTTATCCATGACTTATTCTTCTGTCATGTTACATGTTACTTCCACTTTACAATGTTTCTATGATCATATGATACCATATTCTTTATGTTATGTCCCCATGTGATTATTTATGAGATAGATATTTATGATGTCATGTTATGATATTTTGAATGACATGTTATGCCTCATTATCATGTTTATTCCCTTACTCAGATTTATAGATCACCGATTTCGTTAATGTAATTTCATGTTTATCCTTTATAGTTTCTAACGATCAAAGGTATTTATGATCTCATCATAGAGAATAAAATAAATATATTGTTTTTCATTTTTAATATAATTTTAAACTATTCATCCAAATACACTAAGTATCATGATCTTTGGGTTGTGTTTATTGTATATTTTTGATAAAAAACATGTAATAGTATATGTAAATGTCTTGGGTAAGTACAATTGTTTTTCAATTTTTATTATAAATTTAGTTTTCCCATAGGATTCTCTCTAACTATTTCATCTTCCTCCAAATCCTATGAATCTTTTATTTCATCTTGGTTTATCTTTAGTTGATCCTTGGTAACATTTTCACTTTATATTGATGTGGTTGAGATGTTGTGATATGATATATGTTTCTTTGTCTATTTTATCTATTTACACACATTTTCACTTTTCTAAAATGTCATGATACTGGGGTTACATTTATTTATGTGTACTTTTATTTGAGTTTTTGAATGTGTTTTTATAATGATATGTCTTTTGGTGGATCCATGTGAGTTTGGTGGTGATTAATTATCATTTTCACCTCATTATTATATTAAATGATTTAAAACATCAAGCTAAGGTAGGGTATTTGAAATTTCTCTTAATATTAACTAATTAAATTTTCGATTAATTATTAAATAAATTAACTGTATGAGTGGCTTGAATTGAATAAAATATCATATACCAAATAATAATAAATTAATATAGATAGTTATTTTGAGAATAATCACCTCATTTATATTATTATTGAAAACTTTTTTAGTTTTTTATGTGTTTTATAAAGAGAAAGACATTGTGTTTTTCTATTAAGGATATTTTTTGTGTTATTGTTTATTTTTTGAGAATGTTAAAAACAAGTTAATTGTGTAAATATAGTAATTATAGAGGATGTATAGAATTATGAAGTATTATCTATTTAACATTAAGAAATAGGTGAACTATTTAATTAAGAATAATATTTTATTGAACTAATGATAGTTTTTTTCTACTATTATCTCCTTTTTTATTTGATACTGATTTTTCTTGATTTTTTTGAGTTTTTTCACATTAATTATTAGTTAATATTGTAAATACAGTATTAAATTGGGGGAATGAGAATTTAGAAATTATTATTTATGTTTTCTATTTAAATTGTTTAATGAGTGTGGAATTACTATTAATTGTAGATTGAATGTTGTGTTTCAATACTAAGAATATTATTGTTTTTATTATGTTTTGTTTGTCATTAATATTATTGTATCAGTATTAGATACATGTTTTTATTTTTTTAATTGAGATGGTGATATGATATTGAAATTATTGTAGTGGTTAGGTCATTATGTTTTTGTTATGTATGTTTTATCAATATTGATAGAAAAATAATGTGTTTAATGTTATGGTAGGGGTGTGGTTAATTAGGTTGTTGTTGGATTAGGATATTGTGGTGGTCGATGAAGTGGAAAGTATAGGTTGGTGTAGTGGTTTCATAATGGCCTGAAAATATATTTGATACTGAAATTAAATAAACTAATGGATAAATTAACAAAGTTGGTAATAGGTGTGCGATTTAAAAAATGGAACATGGGAAAAATGTGATAAATTAATGGAACTATGGATGAGTAATTGGTAGGTATTATTAATGGAATTCAGGATATGTGAAATTGGAAAATGATAGGATAAGTAGTAATTTTTTTTAAAATTAAAATTAATATAGATACTTTTACCTAATTAATTTTATATGGTGGGTAAATTTCTATCTAGGAATTTGGTAAAGATGTGTTAAAATTGAAGGATGTTATAATTAGAGGGTTGTTGTGTGGTGATAGTGTGGTTGGTTGGTGTTGTGATTATGTTTGGATTTTTTTCAGTGAAAGGCAGTAGGTATTATGTCTCTATAAATGGTCATAATAAAAAAATTCAATCCAATTTTATAGTTGACCATTATAATTGGATTATATCACTTATTATACATCCAATTTATTTTCATGTTATTTTTTACGAACCACCACTCGAGTCACACTACTAAAAAAATGATATATATATCGATTTACCCATACACTTAGTTTTATAGGTTTATGAATATACTTTGTCTTATATCCATTTTTTAATAAAATCCATGGAAATATGTTGTTTAATGACATAGAATACTTTGTATGTGGTAATAGACTTCATTTTTTCTCAACCCCATGTGTAGTGCTCCTCTCGTACCTGTGGCACCCCTCTACTACCCCATCCCATTCATATATACATTCTACCTTTCATCCATTATCCACATTAATTTTTATGGTGGAATCATTTTTTATGATCACTAAATTTATTACCAAGTGATTTAATTTCTTACGTATCTACCATCAATTATATTGTTGAATTATTTTCCAATTCTGATGGATGGAAGCCTATATTTTGAACTATCGAATATTAAATTTATCTGAATTTATTTCCAAGATTATGTAGAATAATAATCATTATCCATCATTTTTAATTTTATTATTGACATATAAATACATTATGTATTCAAAGAATATATTTTTTAGGGTTTTCAGGGATCGTTTTATGTTCAACATGTGATAGGATGATAAAAAAACTATCACCACTAGGTCATGTCACTATAACACTATTAATTCATTCATTTCTGTATGTGTTGATATTTTGTAGTCTATAAGATGAAATAAATTCAAACTATATTATTTTAGTCAATCATATGGGTATCTAATTGTGATTTCAAATAAAAGAAACTCTTCTTAGATATGTCAATATAATTATTATATTTACTTTAGAAGGATATTGAATTTTTTTCTATAAACTATTTATTTTTTAGGTTTTTCATCGATTAATATTTCCCCCTCTTGATTCCTAACTCTATTAGTTATGTAAATAGTTAAATTAGAGAAGAATTTTCAAAATGTGATTTTTAATTATTTGGTGAATTCTCTTTATTCAATGAGATGAAAGGCTATAGAACTAGTACATGTTGATGATGAAAAATAATTTAAACCACCTAAGTGGATACAAAGATAAGTGATATGGATGGTAAAAGTTTGGATAACTTTTGTCCACCGTTTGTGGAACATAATGTTGAAAATTTTATAGCTCTAACCCCTTTATAGAAAGTTGATATTTTTATGATATTTTAAAATAAATTAGTACAACTTAATCGTAGAAAAATAAATGAGGAAAGTGAAGTAATATTATATTATTTCAAATCAGTGGATACTTATCTACTTAAAATTTCTCTATTAAATCATAAATATAAGGCAAACATAGAGGAAAATTATATAAATTTTTACAATATTTTTAAATTGGTTAATAAAAAATATAGTCTCTTAAAATAGGTTTAATAAAGGAATAAAAATATTTAATATTATCTACTAATCAACCATTGTCTTAGAATAAAATTATAATAAAAAAGATAAAGTCTATCATATCAAATTATACACTGAATTAAATAATGTAATTCAATTAACCTGCTAGCATCATTGAATACAAACATCAACACACCCATAATAAACAATGTGATTTACTAAGATAATTATTAAAAATGAATGGGTGTATAATCATCATGTTATAGAGGTGTTTTTTATAATAAATTCCAATACTCCTTTTAAAGGATAATAACATGTATAAACTACTCTTGAAATCTTATTAATATCAATATTTATCAACAATTATGATATTCTTCCACAAAATAAAAATAACTAATCAATTTTATTATAAAATATATTTTTCAAACTTCAATGAAATTGTTTGCATTTATTTCTAGTAAGTGTTATCTATTCTTCTTCTCTTAAAGAACATAAAAAAATATAATAATAAACACTCCTCTATATCATAAAACATATTACTTTTTTTATAATAAGATAAAATGTTGTGTAGACGATTATTTGATCCTTTTATAAGTTGAATAAATATATTGGATCACTATTGAAAGAATTATCACATCTTACAAGCATATATGTGTTAAATATTAACATTCTAAGGGTAAATATATTATAAATTTTGTTTATTGAAAATTAAATACAATTTTTTCGTATACTTGGATGTTTTGAACTTATTCAATGCTTAATTATTTTCTAAATTTAATTAACATTTAATTTTATAAATACATAAAAGTATCTTCAACAATCTCTTATACATGATTTTTAATTTCAAAATCAAAATCCAACTGCCATGTTTTTAAATATCAGTACCTGAATACTTCACAACATTCAAATCTCTTGATATAATAAAACTAAATTTGATGTGGTCAAGATTTGATAAATATCAATATATTGGTGGAACATGCAAATCCACATTGTTAAAACAAGATGAATTTTGAAATATAATTAAATCACTGTATAATGAAAAATACTATAATGAAATTATTATTCTTATTAATTTTTCTTAACGGAAGATGGATCATTTTTCTTTTTTACCCATCCAATTATGAACCCTGATAGTGTAAGTTTTATTATTATGTTAGAATATGTATCACCTATTAAATTAAGGAAATAAAATCACTAAGAATTAGGAGATTTCCAATTAATACTGATCAAACATTAATACTTTATTAATGTATGTAGTTGATGGGATGAGTAACTAAAATATTATTTTTCTGAGATTAAAGTATTTATTACAAAAATAATTAAATTTTTATAATGATGTTTTAATGTAATGTACAATATAATGATTAATCCCTATACAATACTACCAGTTACCTCGGGCATGTTCAAAAAAAATTTAATGACTGGTGACTAAAATCATGCATTTACACTCCATTTTGGAGATTATTTTTATCCAAGGAGATAAACTACCTAAATAAAAAACACCCAATAAAAATTGTTTAATTCATCTATATATATAATAATTCACAAAACACTATAATGAAAAATAAAATCTCTCTAACATAGATCCCATTATAAAATAACCATAACTATTTCATTAAATAGATGTATAAATTATGTAATGCATAAGAAAAATAGATTAAAATCAACAAACATATGATATCTTCTATGAGTTTTTAAAAATATTTTTTAGTATTATAACCAAATAGTATATTGAATCAATATGTACATCTAGTGGATATATTAACAAAAAAATATTTATTTTCAAAATAGATTCCCAAAATTGTTATTGGTGAATCTATACTATAACAGATATGAAAAAAATCAATAAATAAATAATGTAGAGCATAAAAATAAAATTTACTATAAATTAAAATTTTAAAAAATATTATATGTTATTCTACTTTCAATTTAAGATATTTGTTTATGAATTTGTATAAACGTGTGACTGATATTTATTTTTTTTCTTAGAAAACATTAAATATCAAATTAAGTCATTTTATTGATTATTTATTTAATGTTTTTATATTCCATTGAATGGATATAATTTGTATGTGAATCATTTATCCAATAATTAATGAGTTTTATAATTATTTACAATATTTTTGGGACATTATATTATATAATGATTCAGATGGTGGATGGATTTTAAGCCCAGGTTTTGATTTTCCTGCAAGATCGTGGTGAACTCATGAGGAAGTCAGTTTCTATATAACTAAAAATTGAATCCAAAAACAAATATCATGTGTGGTATCATAATGGAGAAAGGATAAATTGGATAATGAAATTGATTCACCTGAAAGGATTGATATGAAAGAGTTTTTTTCTAATATGTTTATGTTTGTTTCTAAAGCTTACTCTTCATATAGAGTAGTGTAGGAGGAGATTAATATAGAAACGATGTTTTCATCCATTGATCATAATGATGATTTTGAGATTGTAAAAAACATGAAGTAATATTAGAATACCCCAGTACATCAATCATGTGAAAAATGAGTAAACTAGAGTTTTAATGTGATTATATCATGGTAATGTAATGTAAGGATTAGTAATACCATGAATTTCTATATCCTTATATTTATTAATAATTTACTACAAAATGATGCATATATTCCAAAAAATGATTATGTGGCATAAAAATTGGTGGAAAATTTTGGACTTCCACAGACTAAGATCCATTCTTACCCCAAATACTCTTTTCTATCCTAGAATGAAAATGAAGAGTTGAGTTAATGAATGTAGTGTGGTACATCAAGGTGAAAATATAAAAAAGACTAAAATCAATCCTGAATAATAGAAAAAGTGATGTGGAGATTCCCTTTAATTCCTTAGAATCAAAGACATTTTAATTCATAACAAATGGAAATAAATATGATATGACATGAAGATGGATTAAATATGGATAATAATGAAAAGTGCATCTGGTAGATTGGTTATCTTTGAAGAAATTTGATAGGTTACATACATATTTTCTATAGGACCCATGAAATTTTATAATGGGATTATCATGTGATGGTTTCAACCCATTTCTAAAAATTCATAAAACACATTATACTTGGACTATTTTGATTCACATTTATAACCTTCCTTCCTGGATGTGTATGAATTGTAAATTTACTATCATGGTTATATTGATATTTAGAGCCAATGATCTTGGAAATGATATTGACCTAAACTTTCAACCATTCATAGATGAGTAAAATAATATTTTAATTGTTAGTATGAAAACATATGAGGTTTTCAATAAGGAGTACATTATGTTTCAAATAGATTAATTATAAATGATAAATAATTTCCTTACATATGTAATGATGTATGGTTCGAGTATAAATGGTAAATTAACCTTTTTTATTCATATAGAAAATAAATTTTACCATAGATTAAATTTTTATTGAACTTTCAGCATCATTTGAAATTAAATATTTCTACCAATCGATTAACCATATAAAAAAAATTAGATATGGTACGAATATCTTATCAAGATAGAACAAACACCTAAAAAAATGTTAGTGAATGATATAATTGAATAACTTGATGGATTGAATTATTCTCTTGGTAAAATTCAATCATCTATTAGAAATATAAATCATATTAGTTAAAATTTTAGTAGATATTGGACCATGAAAAGTATATTCATTGAGTTACTATATTTGAAATCAAATTTATTACATTATTGTTTGGATAAAATTTATATCAAGAAAAACATTTACGAGATGTTACATGCCGCTCTTTTAAATGTTAAGGGGAAAAGATGATCTTAGGTAAAGTGATGATTTTATATATTGGAGAACAATTGAAAACTTTATTGTGAGTTAATTGGTAAAAATAATTGGAAAGTACCGTTTTCTTGTTAGTGGATGAAAAATTTGGAGAAAAATAAAATCTTCAGGTCTTGGAGTGTAATAAATTTCTTGATGGTCATTGATATAAAATTCAGAAAAGGGAGAATAAAAAATATATGGAAATAAAATATATTAAACCCCATGATTACCATGTATTGTTATAATAGTTTTTCCATATTTCCATTTGAAATTTACTTTTACATAATGTTAGAGTTGTTGTGATTAATTTCTTTCATTTTTATAGAGTCCTTTGTTAGAGTATAATGAGAAGAATTATTTTTCATAAATATTAGATAGACAAATAAATTATTCTTTGGGATATAGTGATAATTTTACCACAGTCTTTTTCACATGAATCAGACATTTTACTATGAATATTTTCACCAAATTTAATTTTTGTGGTCTTATTTTAACCTAGTGGATGTTTCCGATAGAAATAATTATCTCAACAATGAAATATTATGTGAGTCATAAATATCATCATCATGGATCTATTGTGAAATGATATTTATGAAAATAATGCATGTATTTCTATTAATAATACATTTATAATGTCTCTAAATGTTCTAATCAACTAATGATAACTGAATACGAGCAATATAATCTCATTAAACCCGATTTTTCTTCTCTTCCTAAATTAGAGGGGATATATGGATCATACTCATTGTTTACATTAACTTGGAAAGAATGGGTAATTATTCATCATAAAATATTATTCAATTGTGTTTTTCTTTATTATTAAATCATATAAGTAAACTAATAAATATTATTTTTTATATTGTGTGATTTCTTTATAGATTCTAACATTTTAAATCTTTAATATTTATAGAGAACATTTAGAAATTTTAAAAAGTATACATCATTATATGTCTATTAAGAGGATGGAACAATTGAACATCAACGGATTTACTTCCTAGTTGAAGTCAAATATAACATATTACATATATTTTATCATAATATAATCCTAGTTATATATTGAATATTAGTTTTTGGTATCATTATGGTTATGAATTTACCAACTAATGGTGTATCAAATGAAATAAGAGTGTTATCCCCTAGTCCAAATAATGTGGTACGTGGTTGTAAGGAGATGGTTTTCAATGGATATAAATTCGTTATAAATATCTGTAAAATAGAATTTTCATTGCATCATGATGGTTTCATGGTAAGACCAATAAAATATTGTTATTAAAGTTCATCAAAAAAAGCTTGATAAAAATATAAATTATTTTATTGGGTTTTTAAAAGAATCATTTTATTAGATTACTATGCACGTGGTCATGTAAAAATGGTGATATTAAATTGGATTGATTCAATGACATTGAAAGGTATGAATATAGATGACAGTGGGTTAATATTGAATGATATGAATAGTCATCTACATACCAATTAATGTTATTTGTTTATAATACAAGATAAACATGTGTTTAATTTAAATATTCCATTAAAAAATTTGTATTATTGTTAATTTCATTCATAGACATATTTGATATGAAGGCATGGATGATAATGATATTTTGGATGAACCTGTTGGAATTTATTTGATTGTTTCATTTTATAACATAGATGCTTCCATTATTAGAGCATATTGGGAACCAGAAATTTCCAAAATCACACATCGCTTTGATTTTTTTTAAGTATTTACCTTAAATTATTGAAATATTTTATGTTTTTTTGAACATTCATACATGATATCAGATTAAAAAGTATTTCCCCATGAAATTTAATTGGATATGATTTTTTTTACAAACACATGTGTTTATTATGAATTTGAGGTCCTTATGAAAGAAATAAAATCCAATTTGAGGTTCGCCTTATTTTTGAAATTCATGAAACATACCTACTTGATAAAAATTTAAAAACATCATCAGTAGATAAAAAATAATTTGATTAAACATTTCATGGTATAAAATGGAAGAATATTACCCAAATTGTATATAATATAAAGGAAAATTAAAATGATATACTGTCTAAAATTGTAGCAAGATAAATTCATGAACATTACTTATATAGAATAATATATTACCAAATTCAAACTACAAGAAATGATACAAAACCACCCAACCATCATCATTAGAAGAATAATTTACAATAAAAAATGAGTATATTTAGATGAAAATAACTCATTTTATTTTGATGATAAATGTCAACATCACAATAAGTGGGAAAATGTAAACAATGTATCAAATTTTTATTGTAAAAAATCTATAAAACAACAATAATGTAGTGAATATTAAAGACATGGACTTTATTTTTATTATATCACATATTCCTTATATTTTCAATAATAATATTATATAATTTACATATGAAAATATTATTCATATTCATGGTAGTTTAATTGATTAAATTCATATCTAACAGTTATGTGTAAAAGAATTTTTTATTTAAATAATATAAATATCAATGCATTTAAAATTGTGGAATCTACTTCATACCCTCTCTAGTAACTGGGTTGATTTGTTTAATAATATTTATTCTTAAATGGTTCCTACAATTTGAAAATATCAAAATTTATAATATAAACAATAATTTTTGATGAATTACTGACCAATAGTACAATTAAAACCTAATGGTATGAAGACAGTCACTCTTCTGATGTTGATTTGGAGTGATAATTGTGATTTTATATAGCGTGTGTGTAGTAGAGGGAATATAAATAATCTTTTTTGGGATAATGAATATAAATCAAATATAAAAACTTAATTTATTCTGAATATAAATAATATTTATCTTCAAATTATTACTTATGTCAATTGGATTTATTTGAAGATGTTAAAATTTGGCGGAATATTTCTTGGCCAGCATCTAAACAAATTTCTATTCTATTATGTAGTATAGTAGAATTTATTTCATTAATTAAATATATATGGTTACCTTAAATAAAGTATATTCATGAAGTAGTTTAGTAGAGTGACACATTAATTATGATTAGTTTATAACTTGTAAAAAAAGAGAGAACCCAAAAAACCATGTGCTAGAAATCAGAATAATAAAAATTTCTTAGAACTTTGTACGTTCATGTTAGTACATGACAATTCATTTATATCAGAAATATTTGGTATTTTTATTTTAGATTGTAAGTAAATTTTACCAATAGGTGGACCTAAAACCGAAGGGAGCGTGTTAATGGGTTTGTCAAAAAAACACCATTGTAAAAATTAAGATATCTAATATATAATGAAATTTTATTAGAATGCAAATTTTTACAAAATTACTGACTTTAAAACTTCTTTTATTCATTTTTACTATATTTCCTAGCCTATCTTACTTTTTTTATTTTAATTCATTTATGACCACCTGCAAAATTTTGAAAAGGATTTTGGAAAAAAATATTAGAACAAATATTCTTATAAGGACCCTAAAATAAATGACTATAAATGAAACCAATAAAAAATCTTTAAATGAATTAAAATATAAATCTATATAATAGAATTAATGAATTAAAATGATGGTAGAATCTAAAAAATATAATTAATAAACAAAATATGTGTATGAGAATATATAAAATAAAAATGTAAATTCTAAATCGACGTATTTTAGAATAGATGATTTTTTGACATTGGGTATGGATGTCGGCCGTATGGCTATTCCATGTAGTGATATTTGTGGATGTTGACCATATGGTTATTCCATTTAAGTATGTTTATGTCCCAAGTTATCTTTATATGTTATGTGTTCTTTATATGGTTTTATGGTAATATTTTGGTTACAAAAGGGTAAGTAATGATATTTTATTCAGTGAAAATTATTTACTATATCATAATGGTGAGAAGTATTACTTTGATAAAGTATTAATGGTTTACTTGATGTTTTGAAAAACTAACAGTTTTCCATCTTTGTGTATCCTTTACCAGGATTTTTATGCTCATCCTAGGTTTTTAAAATGTATTCCATAGGACTTAAAGATGAATAGGGTCAAGGATGGGGTCAAGGAAAGACATTCTATCTAAAACATGGAACTAGACATGTTTCTTTTTAAGAGTTTTGATTTTATGGAAACTTAGTAGAAGTGTCTACTTTGTAATCTTTTGAGATGTAATAGTTATGTCTTAATTCTCTAAAACTCTAAACCTGAAATGATCCTCTATGTGAATTATTCATTTTATTCATGATTATGCAATGTTATAAGACCGGGTTGTTATAGTTGGTATTATAGGGAGGTTTAGACAACTTTAGGGATTAGGAGTTTTCATTAAACACATGATTAGTCCCTATGTTTATTATCTTAGTTAAATCCTTGTTTTATAAATTTTTCAGATCAAGGAAATGGAAGGAGGGGGATCTCAAACGACATTCTTATCTCTTCCTGATGACTTGCTTGTAATAATAATTTCAAAGTCATGTTTGGATGATTGTGAAACTTTTTCTATTATATAACTCACTTGAAAGCAGCTGTTTGAGATATCAATCACCTCCACTATACCTCGTTACCATCGTGGATCATGGGTTGTATTTAGACAAATCCTATTTTAATAATATTCTCATATTTTCAATAAAGGTAGATATTATCAAGGCATTTTCAAATATTTTACCTTATCACAATATTTTGAAGTATATTATGATTTTAAAGAAGGTGTTGAAGAAGGAGACCCTTGTGCAACCTATTTATAGTTGAATTTACTATACAGTCTCTCAACACATACCTATGGTATTTTAAAAGGACCATTAATTGAAAGTTTCAACTCAAATTCGGTCAGAATATTTTATAGAAATCCGTCTTATCAGATGTGTTGAAATTATCTGTTATACATTATTATTTTCCAAAATTGTTTTTTTGTGAACACCCATATGACCCATGTTGTACAAGGTGTATTTGGATGGAGGAATCAAATGATTTTGGAGGATCTCTAATTCCTTATTGTGATGCAAGGACCTTCTACCTACGTGAACAAGATAACGATGAAACCAAATGGACACCATGATCAAGGTATGATGTTCTTCTTTTTTGGGGATCGTTTTATTTTATCTTGTAATGGTGAAATAGGACCTCAAGAATTAATATGTTGAGATCATAATGAATTTGGATGAAAATGAGAGGTATAATGAAACCATTGAGGTTAAAACATGTTAGGGTTATTTTTGAGATTTATAAAAAGGACAACCCGTAAGATGTGTGACAACCCGTCACATCTGTCAAGGCCACATGAATTGAACCCACAACCAAAGGGTGATAAGGGCGCATGGCCTACCACTAGCCTACGTGATGTACCTGGTAAGTATGAATTATACTTTTTAGTTAAATGATTTTATGGATCAAGAATAAGTTGATTTTGGGAACCTATGTTTTATTAAATGGATATCCATAGCGTAGGAAAATGATTTGGTGAGTGAGTGATAAAGGTTATTTTGGAAGATGTTCTCTAATTCGTGGAAACAATATATGCCTATAGAAAATATAATAATTTGGTATTTCAATTGAGGAGAAATGGTGGAATTTTATTTTGGAAGAATATATGTTTTTATTATGGACATATGAGGATTTGGTGTATTTACGAAAATGATTAACCTATAATAGAGAACACGGGATTAGGTTAATTACTTTTCAATACGAGATTTTAAGAGCAACTGTTGTTATTTGGAGATAAATGCTAAGATTTAACTTGAAAGACTATGTGAGAAAATCCTTCAGAGATTTGGGTTTCAATCTTAGTTTTGATTTATTTGAAGAATTTTATGGATAGATGTTTATTGAATAGTCTTTGATGAACTTTTGGTTTTGTTGGAAAATTTTTGGAGATTAAGAGTAGTTTTTCTTATTGTAAAAGATTATCCTTTTTGGGGTTTATCTAATCTTATACTAACCATTTTTTTATTAAGTTCTAAAGACATGGGAAATATGTAGTTCATATTTTGTGGATTATGTGATTCTCTTGAAGTTTATTTTAGTGCACTTAATGCGAACAAGTCTTCCTAAATACTCAACTTTTGGCAGAAATATGAGTTTGTGTTAAAAATCTAGTCAAAGATTTAAGTCTACATGAAGCGTAAGTATGCTTCCTTATATTTTATTTAATCCCATAAATAGATTCTTCAATGAAAATAATCTTAAAAGAAAAAAATTTTCTATTAACTTTTCCTATAGGGGAATCAAATACCGTTTAACCCATCACAAGTTTGTGACTTTTGGGTGGTTAAACTTCTCCTAATCATGTTTTCAATCACTCTCCATCAGACCTTGATGGTTTTCTTTCTCCTCCGTATTCATGTTTTCATGGAATCAAAGTATCTATTGTCTTGTGTGACCTTTTTACTTCTCTTTATTTCTTTTTAAGTGATAGTTTTATTGACTCTTTTTCCGATGTGGGACTTTCAATGATGTTTTCAATACCAATTTTAAAATTGTGAGGATGAAATTCTAGAAAGGGGGAAAGGATGTAACATCCCAGGTAAATAAAGAATATTAATTTTTCATATTTATTAATATTTGTGAATAAAATATTAATATTACATTAAAGGGAACACTATGCTCGATGGCTTACCCAATATGCAAAAAAGAGTTCCTTTGAAATCTTACGTTGTCCTCTAATAATAAAATAATATTATTTTAAATGGTAGTTAATGCATAGACGTTGTAATAGAGGGAATGAACAGAACTAACTACAAAATTATTATATATGTTTGTCAAATATTTTTACTTTTATCCAATAAATGTTAGAGGCTTAAAATGCGAATGAATCCAATTTTAAGCGTAAATATTCTAATATTCTTTAAAAGGTCGATTAACCGTCTTTTGATGGAGAACCCTTTTTAATCCACTTTTTGACAATTTCATATGTTATATTGGACCTAATAAAATACTTCTTTAGAATCTGGACATCAAAATTTACTTTGTGTAAATTTTTGTTATTTTTCTAATAAAGATCATTTTTAGTGAAAATGTTGTATTTTAATTCAAAACCTCCATTTAATCTGATTTATTTATATGGATAGATTATCTTTTTAAGTGGTTTTAAATTGAAGTTAGTATATATTTTTACCATTTAATCCAATGGTGGTCATTGGAATAAATTTCACTTTGAAATTGGACTTAAACTAGTGTCAATATTTTGATATATATTGTTTCATAAAAACATGCTATTTGTTTTAGCAATGTGAATTAATTATTAAATTAATTAATACAACATATATGTTTTGAATTTTTTAAAACACACATCATTTTTTAATTCGGAATATCAAATATATATTAGGGTGAATTTTTTGTATTTTTTTGAAAAACGTCAATTTTTGATGAATAGTGAAACCACTAAGTGGTAGTTAAAAAATTGGTTTTTCATTTCAATAAAAATTTACCACCTCTATGATTTTAATTTCAAAAATCCAACAGACATGGTTGTCATTAGGATGTAAAATGTGGTTCAATGGGATGGAAATATTTTTTTGGTGAATAGTAACTTTTAAGTTTTATTAATTGCGATTAGAGGTAATTAGTGTAATTTAAGGTAATAATAATATTATAATAATTTGAAATTACCGTGACACATGTCCTACCCTTATTGTATGTATCATGGCCGACCAATACAATCCATGGGTTAACTTGGGACCCCATGGACCCACTTGGGTAAGAAAATGACAATAATAACTATTTTATTTAAAGTTAAAATAAAAATGTCACAAACATGTATTGTTTTACTAAAACAATTTTTACATGTGGTTATACAAGTCATATTTTTTACTATAAATATTAATTAGAAATATAAAAATATTTTCTACATCATGATATTTGTTTTATAATTTTTAGAAATTAAATAAATCAAATTATTTTTGACACCATGATGATGCAGCGATTACCTCATTATATAACAATTAAAATAAAATGAAAAGATAATGTATAATCTAAGAACTACACTATTCAAAAACCTATTAGATGGGTGTATTTCGAACTATTATCACCTTATACTCTAAATATATAATTTTGGGACCTTTAAAATCCAAAACTCATTATATAATAAAGTAACATTTCATTACATTCCAAGAGTGCCCCTCCTCCCTCTTATAAAAGGACCCCACCTCTACCAACTTACCCACACCTCTCAAGCCATTGGCTCGGCCATGCCCTACCCATTTTATCTCTCCAAATCCATCTCCTCATCCTAGAATCCTCCCTCTAGGCAGAAATATCTTTAAGAAACCCTTTTGGTCCAGACCAAGAGGAGTTTCCTGATTTAAAGATAATGTCTTTACTTGTGTTCTTTTGTTTTATTTTTCTTCTCCAACCCCCTAAAATCATTTTATTTCTATATTTTGTAACAAAACCAGTATATTAAATATACTAGTATGTTTTTATGAGAAATATTTGATTTACACTTACACACACCTTCGCTTAATGGTTAAATAACATACTGTTTCTGTGGTTGGTGAATTATTGCCTCACGAAACGATGATTGTTCAATCTTCTATTAACACCTTTCATGGTGGCCATTAGGATGTAACTGTATTTTATATATGATATATATATGGTATTTATGTTTTATATATGATTCTGTATTTTATATTTAAATGATACCTTTATTCTTTGTATGTTGTGCAAATGCGATAATTTCATACGAGGAAGTGTGGACTACCGGCCCCTCAAGTGATGTGACTCGTTCATGCAATACATGGAATGTATAAAGAATGAAATTAATTAATATATGTGACATATATAACATATATATTATACTATAATTAATATATATATATATATATATCATTTATTTTTTAATTCAATTAATATGACAATGAAATGAAAGTAGCGTTCATGCGTACTTACGACCCACCGTCTCCATGAACGGTGCATTTCATTTCTTTTTATCTCCAAATGTTATGGAATAGTATAAATTGAATATTTACTGAATATATATGATATTTAAATCATTAATACTGTTTTGGAGATAATATACTTATAACTACATGGACAATCATTTTCAAACAAGTTCATTTTTGACTCATGTACCGAACATCGAAAAAAGCGTCTGATATGATCTCACATTATTAACCAATTATTATAACATTATAATATGTGATATGAACTGAATAATAATATTTAAATGAGGTCTTTAAGAAATTATAAATTGACCAACGTTTATTATTCAGGAATATAAAGAAACGAACAAGACAAGTCACACTTGAGGTAAGGGATCTTACCTCTCTCTTTCTTTTTAAGTACTCTCTTTTGTGTCATTTGTTTTAAGCTCATCTTTCTTATGTTGGGGGATGTTCTTTTATATTCCTCTTACTGTAAATTTTATGTTCATATGATGAGAGACCCTATTTTATTTCATCAATCCATTTTTTGGACGTTTTAAGTGGCGTCGTTAGGCTGCCGAGTTTTCATAAGAGAGTTTTCATCTCACTTTTATTCCCATGGGATTTATGCTAAATTTTCCACCATTTACTTTGAGTGGTGTATGTACTGCCCATTAATCTACTATTTATGTAATATACTTTAGTTTATGAGAATTTTCATCAATTTTGTATAGTACTTCTTTCATGGGGTGTATGTTTCGAAAGTTACCCAAGTCAGTAAGGGAACCTTTCACCCTCCTCTTTTTAAAAGACTTCTTTCTGTTGGGTCTTTTAATTCACATATTGTTATGTTGGGATATGTTATTCTATATCCATATTGATGTAAATTTTATTTCCAAGTGATGAGATACCATTTTATCTCTCATCAAATCATTTTCTGATTTTTAATGTGATGTCGTTAGGTTGTCGAATTTTTGCAAGGGAACTTCTTAACCCGATTTCAATTCTTTGGGTTAAACCTCTACATCTTTATTATTTCATACTATGAATATGTTTGGATGACCTCCGATTGGTTTAAATTTAATATCCTCTAATATTGGATGTATTTATATTTGTCACATATAATTATGTAATTGATTTATCCGTAATCTAAGGATACCGACTTTGTAAGGGACTTCGTCTCAATCTCCTTTCATTGAGGCATATTTTGTTCTAATAAAAGAATTTATTTTATACGCTATATAAACACCTTTGAAATTTACTTTTATTAAAAAGGAATCTTTTCTATATGAAGCATTTTACTAAATTTCAAAAATTATTTTTCTTTTTAACGTACGCGGTGACAACGACCTTTTTCCGCCACGAGTAATATTTGATCTTTGGCTTCCTTACCAAGATTTAATGTTTTTAAAAGTAAATAAATACCATATTATATTTTTTGTATTTTGGTACTAAAAATGGTTTTGATAATGGATTTGTTATGTCAATATATTTAAGTGATATATTGTGATTGAAATGTGGAAATGTTTTATTTCCTTTATAATTGTTTTATGTGTTATGATTTTATAATGGTACTTGGACATTTGACGGGTGGTTACATGATAAACCATATGATGGGTGGTGCCGTGAATACCAGGAAGGGTGGTTATGTTATAACCTCCAATGCATTGGGTATGGAAGTCGGCCTTATGGCTATTCCAAGTAGTGATATGTGTGGATGTTGACCGTATGGTTATTCCATTTAAGTATGTTTATGTCCCAAGTTACCTTCATATGTTATGTGTTCTTTATTTGGTTTTATTGTAATATTTTAGTTACAAAACGGTAAGTAATGATATTTTATTCAGTGAAGAGTATTTACTACTTCATAAAAGTTAGAAGTATTAATTTGATAAAGTATTCATGGTTTACTTGATGTTTTGAAAAACTAACAGTTTTCCTTCTTTGTGTATCCTTTACTGGGATTTTTATGCTCATTACAAGTTTTTTAAATGTTTTCCATAAGACTTAAAGATGAATAGGGTCAAGGATGGGATCAAGGAAAGATATTCTATCTAAAACATGGAACTAGACATATTTCTTTTTAAGAGATTTTATTTTATGGAAACTTAGTAGAAGTGTCTACTTTGTAATCTTTTGAGATGTAATAGTTATTTCCTAATTCTCTAAAACATTAAACCTAAAAAGATCCTCTCTATTAATTATTCATTTAATTCATGATTATGTAATGTTATAAGGTTGGGTCCTTATAATATCCCTATCCAACCTCATATACACAGGTCTATCAATCAGGTTTTCCTCTTCGATTAGTAAAATTATCCTTATCGACTATACATTGTACTCTTTCTATATACATCCCACCTACCATATTGGATAATCCCATCCTCCTATAGACATAGTACTCTATTGGACAGAAAATCCATCATCTAATGGTATGTGTCTAAACATTGCTGATATTAATTAATGATAAATTCATGTATATTATTTTTCTTTACAAACTATTTTTTAGGATTAGATTCATCTTATAACTGATGATAAGTCACATGAAAATGCGAGAGGTCTGGGATTGACACACATAAATCATGGTTCAATACAATGAGAATAATTTAATCATTATAAAAAATGGTAAGTGATGTATAAGTTTTATGGGAACACATTCTAAACACAAAAATATTCTTCTAGTTCAACTAATATGGTGGAGGATATTTGGAGACCGAATAAAAGAAAATTCATGGGTGGATATTTGGGTTAGAAATGCTAATCAACTTTTATACATATTAACTTATAATATTATATTAAAAAATATGCGTTCCAATGAAACTATGATATAATTTTCCCTATGTAAAAAATTCTAGGGCAGTAAGATCAATGGATTTGGGCGAAATGAAAAGAGCATACAAGTATTAATTTTATGTTTGTTAGAAAGAGAGAGTTAATACTAGGCTTGAATAAATACCAATAAATCCTAATTTCTCAATATCACTCTACAGAGAAATGATTCGGTATTGTAAAAGTCCAAAGTTAAAGATATTAGTTAAATATAAATATGAATATAAATATAAATATTTATTTATTTTATTGGAAATTATTTCTAAATTATATATTTCTTATTTTATTTATTTTTATTAAAATTATATAATGTTTTGTTTTTAGTCTGAATATGGTATAAATAAATGAATCAAAAGTGAAATTAAATAAATTCAGACTTTTTCATACACATCTATCCCAAATCATGAGCAATCACATGTAATTTTACATTTAATATATTCATCATCATTTTCTTGAAATATAGATTTATTAATTTAATATTTTTGTGTGTAATTTATTTTGTTTTTATAGAATTATATATATATATACATATTCATAGAATACAGAATAATAAAATCTTATTTTACAACATCCCCTATTCGTCATTTCACATAAATATTTAATTAACATTTCACACCACAAACTTGTAATGATAAATCATCATGTTTAGAGAGATGGTTTCTCTTCTTTAAGGTATTGGTAATAGATTTTAAATTTATTAAAATATCCCATGATGAGTACTAGAAGAAAAATTTCTTCATGTAGATTATTTGGGTTGATAATATTCTTCAAAATAATATTTTTTCTTTGTAAAATTTATTTATAATTAATTCATCTCACCAAAATTGTAGTAGTTAAATTCTATCTTTCCTTTATACCTATCTATTCTAAATTGTATATATTTTTAACATAATGAAATAAAGTCGTTAAAATTTGATTATTTTTCATGGTCATATAGTTCCTTCTCAATTGGTTTTAGGGAACCAAAGGTATTATAACTCTTAATGAAGTTAAAAAAATATCATTATCATCATTCCAATTGATCTTCAAAAATATCCCTCTTATTTTTTCAAATAATATAATTTTTATGTTTATTAATTGAATACCAATATATATCTTATTTATATAGTAATTTTATTTTAGCATCAATCTTATATGGAAATATTCTCATGAATTTCTACATAATTGTGGAATCCTCAAGTTTCTCCCCATAACATTATATTAAAAAAATAAAATAATTTAATTTAATTGATAAGTTGTCCCCAATATCATATTCTATCATCCCTATATTTTAAAATTTAGCTTGATATGATTGGTGTTAGGACTCTTACACCTTCGTATCTATATCATGAATATTATTAAGCCACATAGAAATTTCATGACTATTTTTTCATCCCAATAAACATGTTATATCATTCTATAATAGTGACGAATGATGAATACTACATGAATTTATATCACACTCAGTCTTGTCTTAGTCTTATGGTGTGAGAGTGACTTCAATCATTGTGTTCTCTATAATATCATATCCTCATCAAAGTATATTTGGAACCATTCATTCTCTTAAAGAAAGAAACCCTATTATATCATGTATGTGAAATCTTTTATTGTAAATTAATTTCATGTATCTTATGTGATATAAATAAAGTAATTATATAAATTAAATGAATCCCAAATCCTCAAGAATAATTAATTTGAACTATTTCTTCAAATACTTTCATTCCATTTATTGATATGTGGAATCTATGGTAATAACCACTAGTGAGTGGATCAGTTGCTCCAAAAATATTTTTTTTATCCCATATTATTATTTATTAATTAATTTTCAATGATTAAATTTCCATTTAATTCCTTAAACATTCAATACACAAAATGTGGTGGAAAAAATATATTATATGGTTTAGGATTTGACTTTCACTCCATCTCTCTTATACTACTATTGTAGAGACCCTAAGCCTGACGTACATTGACATTACATTACTTTTGCCGAATACTTAGTACATAACAAAAAACACACACACAAGGATCGTAATAGTTTAGTGTCTTTGGAAACTCGGAACGTAATCTTCTAATCGTGGTGAAAGATCTTCAATATCTCCCATAAAGATCTTCCTTTTTTTTTACCTAAAACCTTTCTTTATATCCCGGGGAAACGAAAACATAAAAGAGTGAGCTAAAATGCTCAGTAAGGGTAAACAAAAGAAATATCAATCACATCATATACATAAAAACATAGCTTTTGGAAATCTTAACCTGCAAAAGAGATCATAATATCTTAACATGGAATAAATCATATAAGTAAAAATGAGATCCCCATAATCATAACATGAAACTTGAAACTTTGTGGCATACACACATAATCATAGAGAATCATTTCTTGTTAGTCAAGACTCATTGCCAAGACTATCTTAGTGGACAAAGTCCCTTTCTGAATCGAGTAACACTCGTTTCAGTCCTGTTTCACTGAACCGGTATAACCTACCATTTCAGCCATGTCTATCTCATGAGATATAAAATATTTACCCAATGCATTGGAGGGAGATATAGGTCCCACCCATCTTATAATGAATCCTTTCTTATGTGTTCCACATAATCATAAACCATACATCATAGTGTAACCCATGTAATAAAAAATGGGATTCTTAAACAACATGACATCATAAAACAATTCATATAAGATAAAGGAATTCATAAAAATGTTTCCATCACAACATAATCAAATCCATGTAATAATAGAGATAAAAACAGAACCCTTTTATTATCTTAGTTGGAAAATAATTTTGATAAAATACTTGAACTCCATTCTTGAGGAAAATATCCTTTCTACTTCAAAAACATTTTTCATTTCATAACATGTCATACGACTTTAAAATAAAAGAAGTTGGTTAAAAATAAACTTGAAAACTTGTAAAGGAAGCTTCTTGGAAATAATGTTTTAAAAATCCATTCAATCCGTATAATCTAAAAAAAACATTCTTCATACTTTTGTCGGAAAAGTCAAAAAGTACCTCGTACGAAAAAAACGACAAAAGATTCCTTTCATATTCTTTACTAAAAACTCACCGAAGGATAAAATTGGATTTAAACTATTGTATGTGGATGGAAACAATATTACATATTGAGGGAACATGGATGTGGATGATAAAATACACCCCAGTAAATACTTACGAATAAACAATCTCGGATAAAAATGAGATTGTGGTATTTTCCCTTACCTTAGTTCCGACTTGATTTGTAAGTGTCCGAACCTCCTGTATAATGATTTAAATCATGTTATTGACTTATTCCAGAATCATATTCATTGTTATTAAATCATATATGGTCCACTTATGACTTTATATTACCCGTTCTTTTGTAAATTTTTGTTAAAGAAGCGTTTTGGGTAAAATCGTCTCATTTGTCGTTCGTGTTTTTAACTTGTAATTATTCATATGATTACTTAGATCATGATTACTTAATTATAGAATATAAAACATGATTTATATATATATATTCAGAATATAAATATATAATAAATCAGTAAATGGAAAGAAATACACCGTTCATGGAGACGGTAGTCCGTACGTACGCATGAACGCAGTTTTCGTTTCCTTATTGAATTTAATGGAATTAAGTAGATGACATACATATAAATATAAATAATTACAGTATCATTATTATGTCATATATTTCATTAGAACTTATTATATATACTTTATAATCATTCATGAATGGTTAATCATTGAGAATGAAACTCATCGCGTCGTGGAGACGGTAGTCCGTACGTACGCACGAGCGATGATATCGTTCCCATGGTCGTGGAATTGTGTTTAAGTGTATGTATAATGTTTCAGTATCAATATAACTTTATAATAATCATATATAGTTACTCATTAAACCATTATACCCATCCAATTAATGTGGTGGTGGAAAATAGATTACACCATGGCGTGGAGACGGCATTCCGTACGTACGCACGCGCGGTGATTTCCTTTTTTCCATAGGATGGATAGATGGTGAAATAGGGTTGTTTCATACTTATAATAACATATCAGTATATGAGTGATACTGATGTGATTACTTCATAATGAAACAACCTAAGAAGAAGAAGTGGAAGAAGAAAAAAAGATGAAAGAATTGGTAACGGTAATTACCTCTTCTTTGAAGCGCCTCTTTGAGACCTCCTCTTAGGGCACTAAAATTGGTCTTTGAGGAAGACCAGAACCTCTAGGATTATTCTAGGGAAGTGTAGAAGGGATTTTGGCAGAGGTTGGCCGAGCATGAGTGCTCAAATTGGTGTGAGGAGAAGGGGGAGGAGGTGCCCTTTTATAAGGGAGGAGAGGGGCACCTTAGGAATATCTCAAAATATTATTTTATATTAAAGTCAAAATCGGTTTATAATGGTTCCAAAGGGTCTTATTTCGAAGCTAAAGTTGGTATGGGTCTAAATCCTATCAAAAAATAATATTTAGACAAGTTTAGGTTTTTATTTTAACCTTATCAATTAGATTTAACCATAAGTTAAATAATTTTACTTTTACCGTGTATTTTTGTTTTCTTTCACTATATGGTTAATACACTTACTATAACATGCCAAACGAACCCCAAATTGTATATTATTAATACATATATCCTTATCTAAGTCATTTGGCCGAATCTTAGATTTTTAGGAATAAAATAACAATTAATAATATAATATTTGATTTAAAAACTATTTTGTGTCAATTTTGACACTATTTGATATATGATTTTTTTGAAAGTCATAACAGAATGATAAGTTCGAACCAAGTTATTTAAATTAACAATAACATGTTATATTAACCTATAAAATTAGTTTAAGTCATAAAAAGTCTCAAATTACATTTATCTGGGCATTTATAACATCAATTATGTCAATATTTCATTAATAAGACAATCACTGCATCATCTATGTGTCATAATAAATGATACTTATTTAATCCCTTAAAATTATAAATAAATTCCTATGATGTAGATAATTGTATTAGATTTCTGGAGACTATTCATGTTCTAAGTTTCATGAAGTTTATCACTAGATTAAAATTATTATACTTATAAGAATTAAGAAAGTTACATGTTGTCACATTCTTTGGTTTTAATAATAATTAAATTATTTTCATTGAAAAAATTTAAATAAATGAATCTAATCTGACCCTTAGGTGATATGGGTCGACTTTTAGTCATCCAATAGGATTTTGACATTTGTTAGGGTAATTTTAAAATATTATATTTACCCTTAATTACCCGATTTACCTTTCACTGTGGTAAATAAAATTTATCGTAGTTACTATTCATAATTTCCAAAAATAAAAAGTATCCTATTAACATAATTTGGACCCACTGATTCCAAATATGGAATCAATTTTTTAAAATTCCATACACAGAAGTTGCAGAAATTAAATTATAATTAATCCTGTTGTCGAATAAAAACGGGTTTTTGTTTAAAACATTGCAAAATATTGAATTGATTTAACCTACGAATTCAAGGTAAAATCATTGCTAATGACATACATTATATTAAATGATAAAAATATATTCTATTTATACTTTAAAACCATTCAATATGATAATGTAACCACATAAGATATTACGATGAAAAAAGTTGTTTTTAATTAAAATATAGCGTGTTTTTACTATTCATTAAAATGTGAAAGTTACCAGAATAATATCAAAATTTTATCCAAAGTAAATTTTTATTTCTTTCTTCCAAAGAAGAATTTTATTTTGTCAAATTGAACTTATAAACATGTCAAAAACCAGATTTAATGTGGATGTGCCATCCAAAGGCGGCAAAACTGCATTTTTTGAAAAATACTTATTTTACCCGAAACATTTATTTTGTTCTTATACCATGTTCTAGAAATGTGTAAGATGAATAATAATGTTATAAAATTCAAAATTTAGTTAATACTATTCATAACGGCTAGTTCATGACAATATTATAATAATATAACATTGTTTATTAAAACCTGGTATTGCGTACAACACACGCTATCGAGGAAGGTCGCGATTGCGTGTAATGCAAGCCAAGTCAGGGTTGCGGGTTGTGAAAGAATCCTTCGTTGTTTCGTATAACAGAATCCAACCATATTTCATTTATACATTTAATATATATATATATATATACTCAATGTTGCGTAGAATAACTATTATCAAAATTATATGTAACACGATCCAAGAATAGTGTTGCGTATACTGCAAGCTAATACGGTGTTGCGTATAGAGCAAGGTAATCTTGGTGTAGAATACAACACAAGACATTAATGAAATTAAAATAATATTTTTCATAAAATCTCGGGGTGTTACAACTATCTATTAACTAGTGATCAAATAGTTAAAAAATCTATAACAAGACCATGAATAACATAAATTATAGTTTCAATTAACAAGAAATATATAATAAAACTACATCCCCTTCATCCTCAAAAACAATTTTCTTAGCATATAATTTTTTAAATAATAAAAATGAAGATAAAATAAAGCTTCCCCATGATGACGTTGGATGTCTTTTTCTCTTAGCGTCTAGAGATCCATCCCTAATGGATTGATTCTTAATAGTGAATGGATATTTGGTAAATAATAAGGAATCTAAAACCCCACATTAATATTTTTTCTTTTATACTTTCCTTTTGTCAATTAAATCTATTTATATAAGAAAATAAATTTAGATCACTCCACATGTACTACTCAGACATAATAGTTATATTTCTATATATTGAGCTCCAATAACCATTTCCATGAAAAGTTTAATCTCTATTAATACGATTACCTTATTCCTACATAATAAATTCATGGATTACCCAATTTAGCTATGAATGAATATATAGTGGTTCTATTGGTCCCCTACTAGACCTCATGTCCTCCATATGCTTGTCATTCTTTATCAATGGCTGCCAAACTTTATATTGGGTTTCTATTACTTTTTAATAATTCCATATGGTATTTTTGAAGTGTTCAATGCCTTAGTAGTATGCTTGACCAGATTTTATGGATGTAAATAACCTTAAATAACCTTATAAGAATTAGAATTAATCATATACATTTTCTAACTACTCTTAATTTTACCCTTTTATTTTCAATTTAATATTATATGGGAAATTTGGTTCCTATATAATATTACGGTGCTCCATCACTCTATTATTTCTATGGAAAAGTTTAATATATTATGTAGATTCTATGTTTTCTTAAGTTATTATTATATATATGAATTTAATTATATTTCTTTTACAATCTAAAATCATAAAAATAATATCTTCACAATTTTATAATGTTTAGATTAGTTTTCATTCATTCAGTTTTGTTTGTTCTTTTGGTTTAATTTTGTATTTCATTATTAAAATTTAATTTTTTTAATTTTTTTTGATTTTATTTTCAAATATATTTTAAAAAGATCAACCTGATTAGTTTATCATGGTTTGGTTCAATTTAATTCACTTATAATGTTTCATTATTTCTTTTTTTTCAAGAAAACTGCATTGAATATTGAGGTATGTGTTCCACACTCTACCTTTTTTATGAAAGATGGAAAAAGGGAGATGGTAATCTGGAAAATAGTGACACATTGGATGTGATTGTAAGTATATTTCAATTTATTTTATTTTCAATGAATTAAATTATTCGTATTATTTTATCATATTACTTTATTTTATATGTCACTTAATATATTTTATTAGAGACATTCCCAGAAAAAGAACTTGAAAATTTGGTCCCAAATGATCACCTGAATCAGTTATTAGGAGAATAACATCATTGTAGAGTGTAGCGTTTACTTCATAAGAATATTCTTCCACCTAGATATTGGCATTACGGCAGAAATTATTTGAGTAACAATTTTGTTATGGTCACAATGGAAAAATTAACATTGAAATCAAACAATATACTACAAAAATTTAAGAAGATCATAAAACCCCAATATTTTATGATATTCATATTCTTTAATAAATTCAATTTATTTGATATCTTAAATTGCACACAACATCGAGTTTAAACTAACCATGATATAATATTAAATATAATTTTTTTAACAAGACCATTAGAATAGTAATATAACATTTTGGAATAATAATTTGGCCATTAGACTAATAAACTCACCTATAAAAGTATAAATACAATTTCTTTATCTCATTAATGAAAATATTATATATTTTTATAATGGGATATATAAATAATTTTTTTTTCAAAATGATAAGTTAAGTGTTGGTATTTATGTGAAACACAAATATTATATTTACTATTTTACTATTAATATAACTAATTAAAAGAAAATTTATTTTTATAAAATAGATTTATAAATTAATATTTTGTTGTGTTATAATTATAAGATAATCCCATGAGACCATATTTTTTTTCAAAGTGTTGTAAAATTAGTTATAATATTAAAATCTGTATTTTTTGAATAATAGATGATTTTAAATAAGAATTAAATTTCTAATATTTAGAAAAATATTTACTTAATATTGTGTCTATTTTTGAAATATACACTTTGAAAAATGCTTCGGGTGTTTTTTTGGGATTTTTCTAAGATAGTTGAATTTTTTGGTAAATAGGGAAATACAGTAATTTATGGTATTTAACATTATAAGATAAATAAATGAATTTTTGAGTCATGAATGGTATGTGGGTAATTCAAGAACCATTATCTAAAACAATACACCCCTGTTTACCAAATTTAATCCTAGTAATAAAAACTATTGATAGTATTGAGCATAAATAATAAACTAATGAATAAAATAGTCAAAACACCCCTCTCCTATCCTATATAAACCATTCCTCTCCACACCTTCTCCAAACAACTCCAAAGCCTTGCAGCCTATCTAAATTCTTGGAAATTACCATCCCATGCATCTTTCCCACTTCGAAGTCATGTGTTTCTTACGGAAAGAGGAAGGCTAAGTTTCTTAAGGAGGTTCTCAAGGAGACAATAATCAAGAGGTATAATCCTCTTTCTATCTCTTTTAAATTAATTTTTTATTCAACCTTACCCTCAAATCCCCAATACAAAGTGACATGATAACTTATTTTTCATAAATATACCATAATTTTGTTTTATTAATGTAATATCATTCATAAAATATCTCATATTCCCCATTTATCAAGAAAATGTAAACAAAGACTGTGATATGTCAATTCACCGTCTTCCTGGATAATGATTTTTCAATTTTCATTTACAACCTTCAATGCTGGTCATAAAAAAAATATTATGGATACATAAGATTAAAATATGTAAATTATAATTTTTTTTATGTCCGAGAACTAATATATATACATTATATTATGTAACTAAATAAAACTAGTTCAGGATGATCGAAAACCAGACAAAATAAACAAAACATTTATCATTAACATTTTATCAAAATAATCATAATCATACTTGAAAAATATGATATATGAGACCATATGAAATTATATAATTATATTAATACCATTTCATTCCACATCTGGGTTTTTTCTTCCTTTTGACAAGAACCTCCATAAAAATACACAAGGGAATTGACCATATAACCGTGAGATGGATGCTCTCGAAACATTGAAATTAAACATTATAACTCATCAAAATTACAATAAATAAAATTAAAAAAATTATACTAAATTTAATTTATATATAAAAAGCCCTGAATTAAGTAATTAATGAATCTAATTTGATTGTCTTGGAAATTAAGTACAAGTGCAGAATGTTTTTAAGAATAAGGTAAGGGTTTATCGTCTCACTTTTTATTCTATAAGATATATTCCTTATTCAACACTAATTTATCATGTTTGGGGTATAGAATACCATTTGATATATTATATAATTATTATCTAAATATTCATGGTATTCAATTCTTAATTTTGGGATAATTAATTTTATGGGGTATACGGTTCGACTGATTACAATGTGGTAAGAAATTTCATAACTCAATTTTTATTTTTTGGGTAAAAATTATCTTTCACTATTTATTCCATGATATAGTTTTTTGTAATATGAATTTTGATTATAATATTTTGTATTTCCACAAATTTTATGTGGATTTATATTGAATCCGCACAATTTGTTCATTAGATTAATGATACGATCATTGTAAAGGACTTCGTCTCAATTTTCCTTCATTGATGTATATTTTTGATGTTATGAACCTATATTATTTTTATAGGGTATATAATGAACATTTTATTTATGATAACTATTCATTGAATATTTTATTAAATATTCATATTTTTAGTATCATGGATAGGATTATTTTTTAAGTCATATAACAATTCTTCATACAATGTTTACATTGAAAGTTATTGGATTAACTAGGGAAATAATGTTAAATTCTGATCTTTTAAACAATATAGATATTTGTTAAAAATGAATATTGATTCATTAATTAAATTTTTCGTTTCTATATTTTTTTAATTCTTTGAGCATGCAGACATTTGTGGATCCTGGTTATAGATAGCTCATCGATGCTACGATAGTCTCATGAGATGAAAAGTTGGCCAAATTAGATGGGTTTTTACCCATAATGATTACACTATCTCGTGAATAGTCTTTATAGTATAGGTACAATGATTAATGAGATCAAGGAATCCAAATTAATAAATTTTTCCTTAATTAGGATTTTAGTTATTTTTATCCATGAGATTTTATCTATGATATTACTTATAGATTCAGTTTGTTCTCATGTTTTGATTAAATGGTTTTTTCAAATTATTTACATTTCCATAATGTTTATACATTATCTTATAATGATATAACAATTATTGATTTAAGGTAAATTTTTTTTAGTATTTATGATTCCATATTGATTATGCTTAATTTTTTCACTATATTTAACCCTTACTAAGGTTCCGAGATCACCATTTTATTTGTTCTCTATTCCCTAGGTTATGAAGATGAAATTAATGAATGATTCCAAGGATGAAATTAATTTACTTTATTATGTTTTATATTTCTTACCAATGTAATAATGGTACCATGTATGTATCTTCTTCTTCACAACTAAAAAACTGATTGGCCCTTTTTAGATTTGAATCTTGTATCTAGTGTTAATGTAAAAATGTAAGGAATTGGATCTGGGTTACTCAAGTTGGAGTATTGAAAGGTGGTATTAGAGGATGTTCAGTAGATACCAACGGAACCATAGTTAAAATTAAACACAACAAACATGAGAACTATAATAATTCCTTATATTATTTAATATCTATAAACATTAGAATAATTTTATTATGTGATATAATATTCATGATGCTTATGGGATAACTTGGCATGTTCCATTATTTGGTGAAGGTGTCTAATGGAAGGAAAGGAATAAATAACCACAAATAATGTAGGTATTTTACCATTGATAAATTCAACATAACTGTTGTTCGAGCTGAGAAAATCATGACCATATTAGAAGAGATTACTCAGGTTAATACAAATAACATTACTTTAAGGGAGAAACATAATGATTAATGACATGATACACCTATTTTGGATCATTTAACGTGGTATATTACCCCATATATTAGTGGGACTACTAATCCATTGGTATATGAGAAATGGATCAAGTCCCTCGAAAAAAGATTTCTATCACTAGGATGCAATGAAAATGGAAAGGTAGTAATAGAAATATTTTTTCTCAAGGGAGATGTTGATCAATGGTAGTTGTCGATCCACAATACCATTGAGGGAGAAAAAATAGAACACATGGAATAGATAGATTTTAAAGAATCACTCTTTGAAAAATATTTCCCTCATGATAAATTAATGTAAATAAAACAAAAATTCATTTTCTAAAAGAAATACGAAGAATAGATTGTTGTAGAGTATGGGGATACCTTTAAAACACTAGCAATGTATGATACATATTACATATATAATTAAGAGAGTAATATTGATCATTTTTTCAAAGGACTTAAGACAAATCTTTGAAGGGAAATGGTTTCCCAAAATATTTCATCATATAATGAAATATTATTATGTTCCATGTGAAAAAGATGGAATTTTATAGATATCATATATTCAAAGAAAATCATAAGAATAATGGGCTGGATAATAACCATGGTAATGGTAAATCACCAAAGAATAACTATGGAACACTGAATTTTAAAACATCTAAAAACTGTATGGTGTATCATACTGGAAAATGTATGAAGGGAACATGAGTGTGTTACAAGTGCAGGGACAAGGGTCATCTTCCGCGTGAGTGTATCGGGAAACAAACTAATGATATCCAGTGCTTAAACTTATGATAAATGTGTAATTATTCAAACTAATGTCCCAAGCGTCATGTAAATATATCAAAAAAGAGGCCAAGGGGAGATGGTAAATCTTATTAAATCCCTACAGCATAGGTAAAAGCAACTAACGATGCGGTGGCTGGTATATTAATCCTATCTTCAAAATTTTAAAATATTTATTTTATTCTAGATTTTCACACTCTTTTAAATAAACCTTGTGTCCTATGAAAATTTGACACTTACCTTTTGATTTAATAAGGGAGTTGTTAGAAAACACCCTTAAGGACAGTCTCATTACAACAAAATGTGTCAGAAGGTCCCCATTATTAAACATAAACATAATTTATTTATTGACCTTATCATTATACCTATGGTTGATTTTTATATAATCATTGGTATGTACTGGTATTCAAAATATGATTCAAGGTCTTATTTTAAGGAGAATAAAATAACGATTTGTGATGAAGATATCAAATTCCTTATCTTTATAGTTGAAACATTATCATATAATTATTTTCTAGATATACCCCTAGTAGCTATACTAAATTAAATTCATAGAGAGGAAGAGGAAAAAAATCTATGGATGAATAAGGTAATCATAAAATTTAGGATGTTCCTATTTTAATGGAATAAATTAATGTATTTACTGATGAATTACTTAGACACCCTCCAGAATGTGATGTTTTATTTTTTATTCATTTAATCCCTGATTCAAGACCAATATCAATGACTCCCTATAGAATAGCCACAGTGGAATTAGTAGAGATAAAAAAACCATATCAGTTGAGTAATAAGGGATTTATTCTACCTAGTGATTCTTCATGGGGATCCCATATTTTTTGTTAAGAAGAAATAAGTATCCATGAGGAAATGCATTGATTATAGACAAATAATTGAAATTATAATAATATAAAATCATTCCATAACTCAAATTCATGATTTAATTTATGAAATTCACAGATCTCAATATTTTTAGAGGATTTAACTTTATTTTGGATATCATTAATTGCGAGTAAAGAAGGAATACATTTCAATGACAGCTTTTTTGACAAGTTATGGACATTATGAGTTTATAGTAACTCCATTTGGATTGACTAATGAACCCTTTGTTTTTATGGATATGATGAACATAATGTTCAAGTAATATCTTGATGATTTTTTTGTGGTATTCATTGATGACATCTTTGTGTATTCTTAATCATATGAAGACCATGAGAATTAATTGCTTATAATTATTAAGTCTCTTAGGAGGAATGGATTATATGGAAAATTTAGAATGTGTGAATAATGGATTTAGGAAATTTATTTTATCTTATTTATTGTCTCTAAGGATAGAATATCATTAGATACTATGAAGATAAAGGCATCCCCATAATGGACTACACTAATGAACATAAATGAGTTATGTAGTTTCATTGGATTAGTAGGATACTCACAGTGTTTGATTTAGAATTGTGGTCGATTGGATAACCTATTATCCAAGATCACACACAAAGGGTTTAAGTTTATATAGAAAAAGAAATATGAAAACTGTTTGGAAGAATTTGGGAGAATATTATTTAAATATCAAATTTTGACTTTACCAACAAAAAGTGATTGGTTTGTGATATAAAATGATGAATCAAAGACAAGAAAAAAATTTCCCTTATGAAAAATGATAAAGTAATTACATATGCATCAAGTCAGTTAAAGAATCATGAACAGAATTATCCAACTCATGATCTTGATTAGAAACCAAAATATTTTCTCAAAAGATATGGGTACACTATCTTTATAGGGAAAGATGTGACATATATATATCAATAAAAAGAGTTTGAAATAAAAATTTATACCAACATAAATCAATATAAGGCAATTAAGATGGATCTAGTTACTCAAACATTATGATTACTCACTACACTACCACCCAAGAAAAGAAAATACTGTGTTGGATGCATTAATCCGGATAAATCATGGTTTTTTAAACCAAATGAGGATTGAGAGGGATTGTATGATGATGGATGTAGTAAATATGGATATAAATGTTGGAAACAAAGGGGATACACCACAAATTTTTAAATTATTGTGAAACCATCTTTATTAGAAAAGATAAAAAACTATAAATATGATGATGGGAATTTTAATAATAAAAATAAATCTTTTAATGATGTAAAATTTAAAGGGTATTTTTGAAGATAGTGCTATAAAATATAGAAAGAGATTATATATTCAATAAATACATAATATAAAAAGGGAACTATTGTATAATTATCATAGATCAAATTTCTTTATACACCATAGTGTTACCAAGATATGTAGAGATCAGAAGTAACATTATCGAAGGGACAATATGAAGTGGGATATTTCTGGTTATGTGTTATGTAACACCCCGAGATTTTATGAAAAATATTCTTTTTAATTTCATTAATTTCTTGTGTTGTATGCTACACCAAAAGGAGCTTGCACGACACGCATCCTTGACTTGCCTTGCATTACACACAATCACGACCTTCCTCGATAGCGTGTGTAGTACGCAATAACGAGTTTCACTAAACAACAATATGCTATTAAAATATTATTAAAACTAGCCATTATGAATAGTAAAAACCACTTTTTGAAAATTTGTAAATTTTATTTTTCAAAATGGACTTCATTTTTGGATTCGGAATATAGAAATTAGCTTAGGGTGAAATTTTGGTACTATTCGGATAACTTTAATTTTCTGATGAATAGTGAAAATTACTAAATTTTAATTAAAAACAACCTTTTTAAGAGAAATAATTAATAGTGATAAATTATTAATTTGAGTGGTTTAAAAGTAAATTTAGAATATATTTTTACAATTTAATACAATGTTGGTCACTGGATGTAATTTCACATTTAAACCAGACATAAACAAGTGTCAATCTTTTGATAGTTATTATCTCTTAAGAACATGCTATTTGTTTTGACGACGGGAATTAATTTTTAAATTAAGTAATGAAACTGATATGTTTTGAATTTGGTAAAATAGACATCATTTTTCAGTTCATAATATCAAATATAGCTTAGGACTAATTTTTGGTATTTTTCTGGAAACATTCATTTTTTGATAAATAGTGAAACCACTAAGTCGTAGTTAAAAAAATGAATTTTACATAAAACTTAATTTTACCACTTCTGTGAGTGTAATTTCAAAAATTCGAGAGACACGGTTGATTTCAGTAAGTAAAATGTGGTTCAATGAGATGAAAATAATTTTTGGTGAATAGTACCTTTTTACTTATTTTTACCACGGTTAAAAGTAAATAGGGCAATTCAGGGTAAAAATGATATTATTATTACCATAACACATGTCCTAATTTTATTGGATAAGTGTCATTAGACCAAAAACAACCTTAGGAATAAAATATGACCACATAGGACCCACTTGGATTAGATTAGGATATTTATTATTAATTTATTTATAGAAGGGTTAAAATAGTTAAAATCAAAGTTTAATAAATATATCATTTTTAATATAGGGTTATAAATAAGATAAATTCGACTATAAATATTCATTAGAAAGATAAAACGATTTCCTACATAATGGTATTTTATTTTTAATTTTTAGACATTAAATAATTTAATTTATATATGACACAAAAATGATGCAATAATTATCTTATTAATGAAATATTTACATAATTGATGTTATAAATACTAAAATAAATGTAATTTGAGACTTTTTATGAATTACACTAATTTTATAGGTTAATATGACATGTTGGTGTTGATTTAATTAACTTTGTTCGAACTAACCATTCTGTTATGATTTTCACAAAAACCAATTACCAAGTAGTGTCAAAATAGACATAAAATACTATTTAAAACAAATATTATATTAGTAATTGTTATTTTATTCCTAAAAATCTAAGGTTCGGCCAAATGACTTAGATAAGGTTATATATATTAATAATAAACAACTTGGGATTCGTTTGGCTTGTTATAGTAAGTTTATTAACATTATAGTCTAAGAACACAAAAGGACACGGTAAAAGTAAAATTATATAACTTAATGTTAAATCTAAATGATAAGGTTAAAATAGGAACCTAAACTTGTCTAAATTCTATTGGATAAGAGTATTTCGACCCATACCCACCTTATCTTCGAAATAAATCAATTTGGAGTTATTTAAAACCGAATTTGGCTTTATAATAAAATAATATGTTTAGTTATTCCAAAGGTGCCCCTCTCCTCCCTTATAAAAGGGTACCTCCTCCCCCTCTTCCTCACACCACTTTGACCCTTAAAGCTCGGAAAAACCCTACCAAATTCTAATCTACACTTCCCTAGAAACATCCTAGAGGTCCTGGTCTTCTTCAAAGACCAATTTTAGTTCCCTAAAAGGAGATCTCAAAGAGGCGCTTCAAACAAGAGGTAATGTCCAATTACCAATTCTTTCAACTTTATTTCTTCTTCCACTTCTTCTTCTTAGGTTGTTTCATTATGAAGTAATAACACCAGTATCACTCATATACTGATATTTTATTATAATTATGAACCAACCCTATTTCACCATCTATCCATCCTACAGAAAACGAAATCACCGCACGTGCGTACGTACGGAATACCGTCTCCACTCCGTGGTGTAATCTATTTTCCACCACCACCTTACTTGGATGGGTATAATGGTGTAAATAATAACTATATATGATTAATGTAAATTTGTATTGATTCTGAAATAGTATAAATACACTCTAATAAAATTCCATGATCATGAGAACGATATCATCGCTCGTGCGTACGTACGGACTACCGTCTCTACGACGCGATGAGATTCATTCTCCACATTAACCCTTCATGAATGATTATAAAGAATATATAATAAGTAATAATAAAATATATTACATAATAATGATACTATATTTATGTGTATATATATTTATTTCAACTACTTAATTCCATTTAACTCAATAAGGAAACGAAAACGACGTTCATGCGTACGTACGACCTACCGTCTCCATGAACAGTGTATTTCTTTCTATTTATCGATCTATTATATATATGTAAATTTTGAATAAATATTATATATAATTCATGTTTTATATTCTGGAATTATGTAATCATGATCTAATTAATCATATGAATAATTACAAGTCAAAACACGGATGACAAATGAAATGATTTTACCCAAAACACTCTTTAACATGGAATTTACAAAAGAACGGGTAATATAAAGTCATAAGTAAACCATATATGATATCATAACAGTGAATATGATTCTGTAATAAGTCAATGACATTATTTAAATCATTATACAGGAGGTTTGGATACATACGAAGCATATTGGACATAAGGTAAGGGATAATTTTTCAAATCTCATTTTTTTTATCCAAGATTGCTTATACGTAAGAATTTACTGGGGTTATTGTTGTCATCCATGTCCATGTTTTATAAAAGTGTTTTTCTGTATGTTTAATGTCCTTTTTACCCATTTTGAATTTTACTACATGTTATGTAATGGATCTTTCTTTTGTTTACGTTACGAGGTACTTTTTTGACTTTTCCGACAACAGTACGAGAAGAATGTTATTTTTAACCTATACGACGTGAACGGATTTTTATGGTTTCATAACACCTCATTTTCATGAAACATACTCTACATGATTTTATGACTATTTTCAACAAAATAATTTTATTTTAAAAGTGCATGGCATTTTTTTTGAAAAGAAAATGATTTTGATAAAGAAAGGATATTTTCCTCAAGAATTCATTTCAAATGTTTTATCAAAACCATTTTCAATCTAAGATGACATTATTTGATATGTGTATGTTTCAAGTTTAATGTCTCTATGATTTACATGGTTCACTTTTCTTATGATGAAATTTCCATATGTTTTATATGGATTATGAAATGATGAGATGATGTTTATGAAACCCATTTTATTCTTTGGGTTATGATAAATGTCTCATGTATATTTTGTGGCACAAGTAAGAATGATTTCATTATGAGATTGGTGAGACCTATATCTCCCTCCAATTCATTGGGTAAATATTTATATCTCATGAGATAGACATGGCTAGAATGGAAAGTTAAACCGGTTCAGTAATACAGGACTGGAATGAGGAGTGAACTCGATTCAGAAAGGGACATTGTCCACTAAGATGGTCTTGGCAACAATGCCTCAGCTACTATGGAAATCATATCATGTGCTTAATGGTTTCCACAATTACATGTTTTATTCCCATGCTATTTTATCATTTTTAATGTTTCATTATGATCTATGCCTTACGTACTTCCATGTTTTGTGTCATTTCTCAAGCTTTCGATGTTTAAACATTATGTTCATGTTTTTAAGTTCAAATGTATATGGTATGTTTTATTTTATCCATGCTTACCCTTACTGAGCATTTGAGCTCACCCTTTTTAGGTTTTCTTTTCCCTAGGATATAAAGAAAGGTTTTAGGTAAAAAAAGGGAAGATCTTTATGGGAGATGTTGAAGATCTTTCACCACGATTAGAGGATTACGTTCCACGTTTCCAAAGACACTAAACTCTTACGGTCCTTGTGTGTCTGTTTTTGTTATTTATTATGTATTCCACAAAAGTAATGTAATGTCCATGTACGTCAAGCTTTGGGTCTCTACATGTTATGATTCCTAGTTTTTCCAAAAGTAAAGGGCACGAGTCTCCATACTATAAAATTATTCTAACGTCTTCCAATTCCTATAAGAATGTTGGATGACATTACTATGGAATTTTTCACTGGATAAAAAAATAACCTCATAAATAATAATATGATATGGGTTACTATTGATTTCCTTACAAAATCAGCACATTTTCTGGCTATCGTTGGGATAAATTTAGACGGAGAAGGTTTTTTGAAGTAAGAAGAAGTTTGTTTTAAAGTGTGTTGTCTTTTGTTGTCATTGATTTTTCAATGAATATTTTTCAATTAACTTTGTAAAAGTGAACGATTGGACCGACCACTGTATTTATGATGTCGAAATCACATTTCTTATGAAAGTCCAACATAATGGGAAGATGAATCTGTATGAAAAGGTTAATCAGACTTACCATGGATCCATAATGAAATGAATATTATAATGAGAATATGCTTCAATGTTTACCTAGATTTGATGAAAATATAGAAATGATTTTCTTGTTTATATTTCACAAAAGTCATATGTTGTTTGAGAAACTTGTGATACTAGACTTATGAAATAAAGAGGGAGTGCTGAAAATCATATTTAGGATTAAAATGAATGATGTTTCTAGAAATGATATGAAGTCACAAATACTTCCCAATTATTTTTTATAATAATAAATCGTATATTCAAAATATTCAAAGCAATAAAGGAATTCATTCATACAAGATAAAGATTTTAGAATAAGTATGTAACTAAAGTAGAATATTTCCTATCAAAGATCATCAAATTTAGTTTTTTTGATAACTAGGAAGGTTTTTTGATCAAAATGAGAGAAACTAAAGGTGATGGGTTTCACTTAGACCAATAATACAAAGATTCAAATCTCTAGGAAAAGATGTTGAGTGCTAAAAGATCATTAGTATCATATTAAAAAAAGAATGAAGCTGGTAAATTCGAATCTGCTGACAATGTTGCATCAGATTTGTTATTCCATTCTAATCATAAAAAGAATATTTTTTGGGAGTTTCTGAGAATAATGTAAAATTAAAGAATTAAATTTACAAAGGGCCAATATGTAAAGAAGGTCAGAGATTGATCAACAATGCAGTCAACCATTCATCAAGTTTAATTGTCTGATTTCATTGAATTTTTTTCAAATTTTTTGGTATCATGTGGGTCAAGAGAAAATAAGTAGAATTATTCTTCATTTCTCTAATATGTTTTACAATTCAGTCAAGGGATATTAGACTAAGGATGGAAGAGTGTTTCAGGATTAAGTAGAGACCAAACAATAGACATAGGCTATCAACAATATCTCTATCAAATGCACGCTCATCAATCTGTAGAAATGAATAAAAGGAGTGTTTCGTGATGTTTTGTGGAAGTGTTAACAAGGGGGAAAAGGAACCTTTAGTTGAAGATTTTGAAACATAGTATGTTTCCAATTATTAACTAGTACAATTCATCCTAATGTGTAGACTTATTTTTCATTTATTTTATTTTATATAGACCAATGTATTGAAGAATCAGTTGTATTCATCGTAAAGAAGAAATAAAAATGAGTTGATTAGTCATTAAATTGGTCTATAAATTGGAATGGGATTTATTTTATTATGATTTTCTTGAAAGTGGGTCTAGAAAATCAAAATAACCAAATTTATTTATCCAAATGAAGAAATAATATTGGGAAATAAGAATTAAGATCAGAATCATACTGATGATTGTTAATAATTTTTAAAGAATATAAAGTTGTAAGAAGATTTGAGAGGATTTTAGAAGAGTTGAGAAGTGTCGATGAAGTCAAATATGTATTATGAATTAAAGGGAAATAAGGATTTATAAAACTTTTGTGGAGTATGAATCATTTTCATAATCTTGTCCAAATCTTTTTTGGGTTACCTATAAAAGGGGAAAGTACATTGTACTTTCCAGAAATGGATGTACTATTGAGAAGAATAGATAGAAGAATTTAATGTCAAGAGAGAAAATGTTTTTGAATTTTTATTACCTAACGAAGTTGTTGGACAGAAGAATAAAGGATAAAGGATATGGTCATATTCATCTAGTTATAATATTGGAATGTATAATAAGAAAGGGAAAATCCTATTGATATTTTTAGACTGAGGAAGAATAATTTTAGAATGTGTTTAATGGTTTTCTAATAGAGCAAGATTATCATATCGAGTAATAGGACATAGGGATTGTACTAAGAAATCGATTTGAGTATCATTACAAATTATAAAATAAGTTATTACCTACTATTAGGTAAGTAATTGGAGAATTTTTTAAAGAACATATTTTTGAAAAGTATATCAAGATGCATCGTAACGTGTTTGTTAAAAAATATCTTATATCATTTTTTGATACTTGAAGCACATGAACTGTTGTATTGATCATAGTGCTACATGAGTGTAATGGAATATCCTAGACATTTTAGTCCACAAAAAATGATGGTTTTATAGTGTATTTTTTGGTATTTTTTTGTTTCCAAACCATACCAAGGACACAACTGCACTTTTTGAGTAGTGAACCATGAAAATTCTTATATTACCATGGATGTGTGTTTCGTTTTTATATGGTAAGGAAAAAATTAAAAATAGGTGAAGGATTTTTCAAATGTATTAAAAATTAAAAGAAATATATATCACTGATTCACCCCCTCCCCGTCTTAATTATACAACTATATTGACTGGTAAATGACAAGTTTTATTAGAGTTGAAGGTTACCTTCATTTATGATTTGTTAAAGTTTTAAAGATAAGACGATAGAGAATCTAAATTCTTTTAATAGTAGAGTTATTATAGTTTTTAATGGTAAGAGCTATAATATTTGGAACGATAGAAAGTTTCATTATCTTATGTCTCTTGGATATTAAGTTCTTGATGCTGAAACATATGTATTTCCACCTACTAATGATATATTTCCTCTTACATCTGTTAAAAAAACAATTATGAGTATGATGGAAGGATATATAATTATTTAATCTTGTCTATTTATGAAATTATTTTAAGGTTTAAGGGTGTTTCCACTACCAATGTTATATGGGATAAGCTAAAAACATAAATGAAAGTAATAAAAAGTGAATACGTAAATATTAAATATTTAGAGGTAGAAGTATGAAGATCTGAAAATAGGTGAGAATGAATCTATTGGGGAATTTATTACCATGTTAAATGAACTTTTCAATGACTATCATATGTATTGGTGAGGATTTGTTGGTTTCTTCTAAGAAATCATCCCAATAATTTTTATACCATAGTCCCCTCATTAGAAGATAGATATCCTGAATCTTTATCTCCCAATGGTCTTCATAATAATGTAATTACTTATGAAATGTGAATGGAAAAAGTTATTAAGGGAAAAAATATGATTGAGAAATGTATTTCAAAGCTTCTAAGAAATCAAATTTTTAGAATATTTATAAGGAAGATGATGTTGCTAATTCTTACACCAAAAAATGAGGTATATAAAAATATTGATGAATTGTTATCAGTTTTTTCAAAAAATGAGAGAAGAGGTACATATAAATTCAAAAAAAACTTCCCTTGATATTTTTTAAATGTAGAGTTGTTCGGTGATTTGTGACTAATGTGACTTGAAGAAATATAGAATAGTATAGTGATGTAGAATAAATAAGACCACAAAAGTTCGTGAAAGAAATATGATGATAATGGAAAATCTTTTTTTTCCAGATGGAAAGATAAAAATAGTAAAGTTGAAAAATTATAATTAGTATTCTGGTGAGAATAGATTTATTATAGTAGTAAATAATGAACAATTTGGATGCATACATTCCGAATGATAGAAAATATAATTATAATTTCATCTTAAAGAAGTATTGAAGGAATGTCTGAGGATGATTTGAAGGCTTGAAAAAGAAACCAAGTAGTAGAAAAACGAAAATAATTCATCAAATAATCAATAGGGTTTGACTAATGAGAAATTAAATATGATAGGAGAGATTAATGATTTTAATAAATATCTTGAGAAAGAAAATAATGGTAATGAACATATGGTAGTGAAGCTAAAGGTAAAAGAATAAGAGTTAGAACTTGTCCAAAAAAGATTTCTAAAGTAGAACATAGATATATAAGTTTATAAAACTCTATCTATAAGGTTGATAAAATATCATTAAATCATAAACTAAATAAGGATAAAAAATTACCTTCAATGGTTGAAAATAGTGCTTAAGTCTTTCTTGAGAAGAAGAAAGTTGGAAATGTTTATGAAAAAGAATAAATCTAGGAAAGTAATGTGTGTTTTCAAGACTAAAAAAGTTGAGAAGTTAGAAGGTCCAAAAAATTATAAGTATAAAAAGGATTCTATTAATTATGGTTCAAATAAGGCTAATAATAAAAATTGGGTCAAAAAAGAACATTCTAGTTGAGAATAGAGAAGTTGGTGGTGAAACATTTGCTCACAATAAAGAGAAAAAGTTTTCTGAGAAGCATGTTCACAACTCCAGTTAGTAAGAAAGTTTCAGAGGAAGATATTCTTTAAATGGATACCTATGGTATTTTGGAAGATTTAGAAACATGGAAAATATGTGTTTCTCCAATCATTAACATTATTACAATTCCAAAAATTTCAGATGGATAAAATTTTAAGGGGAGTTAATTTCATCAAATGAGGATATCTAAAATTGATGTTTAGAAGAAACCTGAGAAAGATGGTTTGAAAATTGAAAATAATTTCCATCCTCTAGAAATTATTTTTGAAATATGTGAATTTCCATGAAATCATTATATAGTATGTATTATTTTTCTTCCAACACAGAAAATGTTTGTTAACAATTCTCCGAAGCTAGAGAAGAAGAAAGAAAAAGGTAAATAATAATTTATTATTGTATAAACCACTATGAAATAAGAAAAAATAGAACGAACTCAGATCTTGGATAGTGGGTGTTATTCTCATATGATAGGAGGCCTAATGTTTTTAAATAATTTTAAAGGCCTCAAAGAAGGAATGATGGAATTTTGGAATGAAGAATCTTTGAGAATAAAAGGTGTTAGATCAGCCACCATTGAGAAAAAAAGTTGAAGTCTAGGAAATATTTGAATGATGATGGGATGAAACACAAATTTCTATGGGTTTAACAAAATAGAGATGCAGGATAAATGATATTTTCTAAAAATAATGGTTTCTTTTTGAATCATAAGGAATATGGAAAGATAGTTACAAGATTACAATATATAAAAGAAACCATATTTTGTTGTTGAGAAATACAAAAAAACTTCTTACTTGGGTATGGTGGAATAAAATCAGTTGTGACAAAAAATACTGGGACACATGTGTTTGAAAAACATGATCTATTTATCAAATTGAGATAGTGTCCATGGTATTCCTCATATTTCAAGAAGAACATATTGGGTTTTCACAACTTTTCAAAAAGTAAAAATTCCTAACTTAGTACATAGAAGATTTGAGGATTGTTTAAAAATATACATGGAAGTTATTTATTCTGATATTTTTGGACTAATGAGAAAACAATAATCTAATGGAGATAAGTACTTCATCACTTTCATTGATGACTTTACTCACATTACTTATGGTATTTATATGAAACATAAGTTAGATTCTTTGAACTTTTTTAAAATTTTCAATAGGAAATATAAAAAGAAACGTGAGTATTAAGTGAAGAATTTGAGAACTGATAATGGTGGTGACTAAAAAAACTAATAATTTTAATGCTATCTATAGAAGCAGAAAATTTTAAATGATTTTTAAAGACCCTAATTTTTTCATGTAATGTTTTTAATTATATAGAAATATTAAGAGTTCACGAAAATTGATGGCGCGTGATTCCGAGGCTCGGTGTGCCCGGAATGAATTTCTGAACTTTTTTTAGGTATGATCGGTAAACGCATAAGCGACATTTTGTAACTTTTGAACTGGTGCTCAGAATTGAATTCTAAGGACACTGTTGAACACACTGCATCGATTTTTTCTTAGTGAGACCTTCACCTCGACCATAGTAGGTCAAGGGTGGATTTTTAATCCTCAAATTTTCATGGGAGAATAGGGAGAAAATAAAATAAACATGTTTTATTTTATTTTTGAAATCTAACCTCCTCTCATTTTTATCTTGGTGGGGGGACCACCCGAAATCCTCTTTTAATGTTAGTTAACTCTTATAATTCTTCCAATTAATGTTCCAAAATTAATTGAATTAATAAATTTAACTGAATTAAATTTGGTTCCTCACCTCTCGTGGGGTAGATCGTTGACAAAATATTTTGTTGGAGAACTCTTGGTGGAGGAAACATGGAAGCTCCAATGAAGAACGAACATCCTCTAAATCAAGAATGGGGAACCGAATTTAGAGCGTATTGTGAGGGTGACAAATATTGGTGCCCTCATCATCTTCATCTTCTTCCTCACGCTGCCTCCAATGAACATCAAGGTAGGGGTTTTGAATTTGGTTGTTCCTGTTTGTTCATCGTAATTCCATGTTGTGATTCAATCCCCAAAATAAGCCTCCCGAACTCACAGAAGGAGTGGGGTAGTAACTATCATAGACCCCCAGCTGCTCCATCCCAATCCACAAAGGATATATGCAATGTGGCTAGCTGCTCTGTCACCTCACTCAGTAAAAGTAGACCAGACCTCCTACTGAGTGTTTCTTTTACTACGTTTCATTTCCCAGGAGTTTAGACTATCTTGAATTTATAGTTCTTGAGGAACTCCAGCCATCGCTGTTATCTCAGGTTCAAGTCCTTCTGTGAGAATATATACCTATGAATCTTGTGATTAGAGTAAATAGGAAAAAGTTTACCCATCTAGTAGTTCTTCCAAATCTTCAGTGAAAAGACCACTACTGTTAACTCCAGTTCATGGGTAGAGTAGTTATGCTCATGCTGTCTCAACTACCATAAGTCGTAGGTGATCACTGATCACTCCTGTATCAGGACACAACCTAGTCTGGTCCCTAATGAATCACAGTAGACTACATACCCAACTCCCTCTTCTGGTAGCCTCAAGATGGGCGCACTCATCAGTCTCTATCTCATCCCCTGAAAACTCTACGGGGACTTCTATATCCTTAATAAAGGCTGCTCATTCATCATCAAGGATGACAAGGGTGCCACTACCCTGGAGAAGTCAGATAAAAATATCCAATAGTACCCAGACAAACCCATGAAACTCCACACCTTGGTCAAACATCTGGGTGGCTCCCAAGCAAGCACAACCTCTATTTTTGTCGGATCCACTGAGAATCTAGCCTATGAGATAACGTACCCCATGATGTGAACTTCCCCTATCCAGAACTGGAATGTCGGGAGATTTCCATAAATATGGTTCTCTCAAAGTCTATCCCGAACTATCTTCATGTGTGTGGCGTGATCCTCCTCTGACGCCAAGTATATCAAGATGTCATTAATGAAGAACACCACAAAGAGATCAAGGTATGGATGGAATATCTTGTTCATGAGCCCCATGAACACTATTGGAGCATTCCTCATACTGAAAGGAATTACCAAGAACTCGTAATGGCCATACCAACATCTGAAGGCTATCTTCGGTATGTCCTCATCCCGTACCCTGAGCTGGTGATTTCTTGATATGAGGTCTATCTTTAAAAACCAACGATCTCCCTTAAGTTGATCAAATAGATCATCGATCTTCGACATGGGATGCTTATTCTTCATGGTCACCTAGTTCAGGCACCAATAGTCCAAAAAAATCCATAGACTCCCATCTGCCTTCTTGGCTAATAGGATCGGGGATTCCCATGGGGAAACACTGGGCCTTACAAACCCCTTTCTCTGCAAGCCCTCCAACTCTACCCTTAGCTCACAAAGATCTACAGGATCCATCCAATATGATGGTGCAGATATCGGTGTCATCCCAGAGTACAGGTCGATATGAAAGTCTACCAATCTAAAAATAGGTATTTCTGGAACATGATAAAGGAATAAATCAATATACTGGTCGACCACTATAGTATAAATCAAACTCCTCACGTCAACTAATCCAAGGGTGAGGTTATCCAACTAATGAGTAATAATATTCAACCCCCTCTGAGATGTTCCATCATGTGTTGTAGAGGTTTCCTCCTCACTGGTGATGGTAAACTAGATCCCATCCTCGCAGACACACTGCACTTTGTGCCTAAAATAGTTGATATGAGCATGGAATGTGGATATCCAGTCCATATCCAAGATGACGTCGTAAGGCCTTGAATAATGGGTCACGTAACATGTCATTGGAGTAGCGTGAGAGGTCAGTGAATATCGCCGAGTACTGGGCCACTGATAAGCTACCCTGATGTATGTACAACAGCTCCTAGATATGCACAGAGTGTAGTGTCTCTGAAACAAACTCCACCCTAAAAAGGCTCTCAATGTCTATTTAGGTGAGGGTCACCATTTCATTTAACTACAATATCAGACTCCATCATCTTCCTGTCATGCCCAGAAAAAGACCAGTATATAGGCTCACTATCTTCTCCGATGGCGTCCCAACCAGGCGGAAAACTCTTGCCACAACCTCCAACCAGTCCTCAGCTACCTGGGCATCTATATCTCCTCAAAACTTCGGAGGCATTTGATGATGGAACTCGTGAAATGCACTCAGTCAGCATGACCTGTCCTTCAGTGGGGCATATGGAAACTGTAGCCTAATGGGTGGTGGTACTAATGGTTACTATATGTAGGTTCTAACACAGTAAGAGGGCCCTGCACCGAAGCATCGTCGCTCTATGGGCCGTCATCATGTACTCTCTCGAGAATCCCGACTGGCTGTCTACACTGTAACATCCTGAAAAGAAACAGGTGAACCATTGTCTATAAGTAATGTATAGTTATCAGAATCTAAGAGAGAAAAAGTAAAACATTTCCAAAACACATGAAATTAGTGTTTTTGTGCACCGAGTCATAAATTTGAATTCAGAGTCCTCATGTATGGATATGTCGTCTACTGCACCAACACTAGACTCCCCGAACTGAAAACCACACTCAAAAACACTTAACATTATTTCTCCATTGGAACGATCAGAGTCCTAGTTCTTCTGTATAACTAAATCCTCTGATACCACTTTGTCATGACCCGTCCCCCGGGGCCCATGCTGTGACTACCCCAAGCCCGCCTTCCATAAGACATGGGTTGGAGACTAGCACTGGAAAAGAATTTCCCAAATATGGGAAGGAATTTATTCAAAAACTATACAAACACACAGTCTGAGTACACAACAAGAAGCAACCGTGAAGTAAAGTTTCAGTAGTAAAGGATTGAACTAAAAGTAAATGGGGCAGAATACAAGCCCAACTGAGAAGATACAAGTTCAATTGAAAACAAAAAATATCTCATAAGATCGTCCATCGAGGATGCTACCTATAGGGTAAGTACATATCGTCTCAAAAACTCTCCACATAAACCGTCACTACTATCCACCATCAGGTTCTAGCTCCCCAAGTCTCAGTTAAGGCTGCCCGTCATCTAGGAAAGTCACAACAAGGTACGGCTAAATCCTTTTTAGGGTTGAGAATAAAAATACTCAGTAGGGACCCTAAGACCCCTATAGGAATCTTATATTTCCATAAAAGAAAAACCACATGCATGATCTCAATCAAAAAGCACAAAGAAATAGGCACAGATCAAACCAGGTATAAATAATGTAAAACAGTACAGATGATTAGTCATAAGGCTAGATCATATTACTCTCTCAAGAGGCACAACTGATGAAACACACTGGATCGATAGGTAGTAACCCTTGAAAGCCCAAAAAGGATTGATAAGTGTTGATTCACACAGAATCACTGGGTGCTGATTCACACAGAATCGATCGGTCCTGATTCACACAGTATCGCCTGGTGATGATTCACATAGAATATCTACCTGCTGATTCACAAAGAATCGCTTGGTTTGGATTCAAAATGAATCGTTGGGTTATGATTTACACATAATTTCTGGGTAATGATTCACAAACAATCCCTGGGTGATGATTCCCACAGAATCACTTGGTGCTGATCCACACAAAATCACTGGATACTGATTCACACAAAATGGTTGGGTGCTAATTCACACAGAATCACTAGGTGATCATTTACACAGAATCACTCGATGCTGATTCACATAAAATTCATGGGTTCTAATTCACATAGATTTTCTAGGTGGTAATTCACATAGTATTGCTGGGTGCTGATTCACACAGAATTCTTAGGTGTTGATTCACATAGAATCACTCTTTATTCTTCATGTTTTAGAAAACCACATGATTTTCGCTAATAGTATGCTTGTTTCTAGGAGAAACTACTCCACAAGCCATCTATGATTTTTTATCCAACGTGAAGTCCCACAAAGAAGTTACCCAATGATCTGTCATATCATAAGATTTCCAATACAATAGATGGAGCATCAACCAGATTCTCGTTCTTTATGTTATTGGCATTTTATGCCGAGGGCCCCGTTGGATTTGGAGTCGACCAAACCCATAAATACTCCAAATTTCTATAAAACTCTTTTGGAGTATATTAGAAGGACCATCTCATTCCAAGGTTTCTAGCTCCGCAGATGGTTCATCAAACGAATGTCCAGTTCGCATGATACAACCTTCTAAGCGTTTCTGGGCCAGAGAGGGGTCCGGGTCTGACCTGGACCAGCCCAAACCGGCCAGGTTTGGTTGGTCTATGGCCCGAGCTGGCCCACCCTAGATGGGATGGGCAGTTGTAGCTCATCCCACCAGCTGGCGTGACCCACGTAGGGGTCGCACGGTCTGCCTCCCGAACGGCTCAAAGAGCTCTTTGGTTCTTTTAATGGTAGAGATAGGTGGAACTGCCTCGTTACCCCGAGGACCCTCAAAGAGTGGTTCCTCTGCCTTGGTCATGGCTTTGTAGCTACGTCCTGCTCACTGCGGTGCGAGACGGTGCGATGCCTCCCGCCTCCATGGCTAGCCGAGAGCCGACCGCCTATCTGTCTGTCAGGGCGCCAAGAGACACCGCTCTTCCACAGTGACCGGTGGTTCCTGGATACTGTCCTCATCTTCCATCGCAATTCACTGACACTTCCACATCAGTTCCACCCAATTAAGACATTCTCGGGCCACTGGGTGATCTCTGGTGGTCTGTTCTTCCTTCTGGGCGCGCCTACGGCCTCCCAGTTTCTACTTTCCGTCGAGTTGGAAATTTCCCCCCCGGAAGAACACACCATGAACGAAGCAGTAGAGGGTCATTCCTTTTTCATTTGGCCCACTCCCTTCATGTTATATTAATAACAAGTGGGAGATTATTAAATTCATCAAAAATAACTTTAATAATAAACCCCTTACCTTCGATTTTGTTGGAGATGACATGATGATGGAAGGAGGATCTGCTCTTGACGAAGCTTCCAACATTCGTCATTCCCGATTTGACTCATCAGACGTTGCCATCGGATCTTTCATTCCTCGTTGGTGGAAGGCATCATATCACTTCAGCAGAGGTTCCTCACTTCCTTCTCAAAAATCAAACCCCAAGCCTCACTTAAATTGATGGGGTGAGGGTGAATAATGAACCGAGGAATTAATGAGGTTCATTAATGAAAGATCCTCTTTATTCTAAACATTGCAGTTACATAAGAGGAAATTCTAGACATTAAATGGCTTAAAACACCTTCATTCCCACCACTGCCACTCAATAGGTGGTAGGAAAAATAAAATAACAATTCAGTTATTTTATTATTTCTTTAAAAGTCACAAAAACTAACTTTTTATCCTGACCTATTGTGGTATAAGTTATGCCTCCCATAAGAGAATCCTAGTGCTTCAAATTCAATGGTTCTGTCAGATTTCAATTCTGAGCCCCAGTTAATAAGTTAGAAAATGCCGCTCGTTTGTTTACTGAACGCACCTTAAAACAAGTTCAATTTTCTATTTTGGGAACACCGGGCCTCAGAACCACATGCTTTCAATTTTCACAGACTCCAAATAATCCAAAATAATTTTTAAAAAAATGACATGGAATTTCCAGGTCATTATAAATTGGGTTATGTTTCTTACTATAACAATATACTAAACATTTTCCTACAAGTGACAAGTTTCTGAGGTACTTTTTTAATCTAACCTACAACCTTAAAAATCAGCATCTGAATATGAGATTAAATTAAAATCAGTAGTTTTTTGGTAAAAAAGATGTTGAAAAATATTTACTTTTAAATAACTGAAACTTGTTTTAACATTAATTAGATGGTATTATTTTAGATTTCATTATAACATATCATAAAGACAAACATAAAACAAAATGTTTGTTCTTCTAGGAGTAAGATATAACAGACTTCCAATCATACCCTTATATAACTTGTTGTCTACTGATTTTCCAACATCATCCAAGTGAAGTCAATCATACCCTTATATAACTTATTGTCTACTGATTTTACAACTTCATCCAAGTGTAGTATTATAATGGTACACATGGGGTTGTATATTTCACGATGTTTTCAAGTCCAAACATTTTCAATAAATCAAAAATATATTTAATTTGATTTGAAACATTTCTAAAATCTTTATGATAAATTTGAAATCCTAAAAAGAAATTAAATTCTTCAATCATACTCATTTCAGTTTTTTGGTATTATATTTGAAAATCATGAGAAATGGTTTTAATAGATAAACCAAAGATAACATCATGAACATAAATTTGAACTAATAAAATATTATAGAAATTTTTTTTCTTAAATAGTTTTTGTTCTTACAAACCAAAAAAGTGTCCATTTTTCTAAATAAAATAACTTAATCTTTTATACTAAGATCTAGGTGATTGACTAAGTCCATAGAGGGTGTAAGTAAGTTTAAAAAAAGAATATGGTTTATGTGGATTTTCAAATTCAAGAGGTTATTCAACTTAAACATCCTCCATTAAATTACCATTTAAAATGGTATATTTAATGTCCATCAGATATAATTTATAATACATATGAGATGCATAATCTGAAAGAATTATTATAGATTCTAATATAGATATAGGTGAAAATGTTTCATGATAATCTATTCCTTCTTCTTGATTATAACATTTGCCAACTAATCTAGCTTTATTTATACTAATATCCCTTGATCATCATGTTCATTTCTAAAAAACCACTTGGTTCCTATAACTGGATAATTTTTTGATATATTTTCTAGTTCACAAACTTCATTCCTATTAAATTTATTTATCTCTTATTTCATATCTAATGATCAACTCTCATTATCAAAGGGTTCCCCTATATTATTAGGTTCTAATAGGGATATAAATACATATAATTCTACTAGGTTTCCAAAATTTCATTTGGTTCTAATTATTGTGTCTAGATCTCCAATAATGACTTCTAAAGGATGGTTCTTTAGGGTTCTAGAATGTATAGACATAACACTTTTAGTTTATTCAATATCATATTCTTATATACTAGCCTAAATTTTATTGAAATCATTTTCAAAATAATTATTATGGGTTTTAAGTATCATGTTGTCAAAGGAATCAGTAACATATTCTGTTTGATATTTTTCTTTAATAAAAGGTTCAGTTTCATCAAAATTCACATGAACTAATTCTTCAACAATCAATTAATTTTTATTAAACTCTCTATAGGCTTTAGAAGTACCAAAATATCATAAAAATTAATATTCATCATATTTTATTTAGCATACCAATATTATCATTGGTGTTCAAGATATACACCTTGTATCCAAAAACATTATAGTACTTTACTTTAGGTTTTTTGTTATTCAAAAGTTCAGAAGGTTAATTTTTGAAAATTGGATGAATTAAAACACTATTCATGATATAGTAGGTTGTGTTTACAACTTCTTTCCAAAAATAGGTAGCAATAATGTATTCCTTTAGAAAAGTCCTTTCCATTTCGTGAATATTTCTATTTATTATTTTAGAAATTCCATTTTTTGAGGTGTTCTTCATGTAGATAATGTGTGTTTATTACCCATATTTGTAAAAAAGAAAGAAAGTATTTATTCTAAAATTCACCATAATGATCACATATCAATTATATTATTTTAAAATCTTTTTCATTTTAAATAATTTTAAAAAAACATTCAAAGATAGTGAAAACGTCACTTTTTAGTTTTAGAAAATAAACCCATGTAAATATAGAATAATCATCAACTAAAACATAGACATGTATTTTTTTATCTAATATTTATACTCAGGATGGTCCAAATAGATCTATATGAATAAGTTCTAAATGTTTAGATGTAGATATTTTGTTAACTGATTTGAAATATGATTTGGGCTACTTTCCAATTTAGCATGCATCACAAAATCTATCATTATCCAATTTAAGAATGAGAAATTCGGAAACTAACTATTTCATAGATAGTTTATGTAAAATATTGATATTATAATGACCAAGTCTCCTATTCTAGATTGATGACTCTATTTTACTAGTAGTTAAACAATTAATTTTTCGTTTATAAAATGGTTTTAAGTCAAGAGTATAGACATTATTAGTTAAAGGTTCTCTAAATTTAAGATACTTTTCATTAAAAACAAAGCATGACTTATTAAAAAATTCAATAAAAAATCCATCATAGAGTTCATAGATACTTAACAAGTTGTTCTGTAAACCTTTTATATACAGTAACTTATTGATTGAAATAGACTTAGGATCTCCAATAGTTCCAAATCCAACTATTTTTTCTTTAGACTTGTCACCAAAAGTGACAAGACCTCCATCCATTGGAGTCTGCATATTAAAGTTTGATGGATCTCCACTCATATGTCTCGAACAAAGATTGTCCATATACCATATGGATTGTCTTTTTATGTGACATTTTTTATGTAAAAGGAATTTATTTAAATATTGGTTTTGTAACCCATACCTTTTTGGGACTAGTAGTGATCTGGAAAACAAGATCTACTTTATTTATTCATGAATCATATCACTTTCTTTAGTCAAATTTTTAGAAATAAAATATCTTTTAATACAAAAAACATGAGTATTTCCTAAATTTAAATTATTAGTCACATGGACTTTTGTACAATAGTTATAACAGATAGCATTTTTAAAATTATGGACAAAGTTGTTTTTATACAATTTAGATATCTCACCATTACATCCTATTCCAAATATTTCCCTTTTAATAATATTCTTACCAAGAATTTAATTTAAGATATTGTCTCTTTTGGTAATAACAATATCATCCTTCTTATAGAATTCTAATTCATCATGTAATTACAAAATTTTCTTTTCATGATTAATATAGTTTGAGGTAGATGAGTTTAATTTTTTAACCAACTCTTGATGTTTCATTAGCAGGCTATCTCATTCACCTAAAACTAAATTATGAATGTTTTTTTTAGTTTTATGCTTCTTTAATAATTAATGATATTTTTCTTCTAGAATAGAATAATAGGATTCCAATTTATCATTTGAGAAACTACAAGTATCAGAATCATAAAAGTAGTGAGTTTGTAACTTTTCTTATTCTTGTTTAGACATAAATAAAATGTTCGATTTTAGATTTGAATTCTCTTTTTATGAATTAGATTTTAGAGAGATGGTGGAGTCTCCATACACACTCCATGTAGCTTTCATTGATTTTTTTTTCTTTGGTTCTCATAATGATAATTTTTTATATCTCTTTTTTGGCATTTTTATTTCATTTTTAATAGAGGAAAATCATGTCTGATATGCACCAATTTCTTACATTCATAACTTGAATCTTCTCGGGGCTCTTTTCATCCTTCCTGAAAGATTTTATGAATCCTATTTTATTTTTTGATAATTTTATGAACTCTCTGGCTAGCTGAGCTAGTCCAATTTCATAATCTTGAAAATATGACTTTTTCTCTACCATAAATTTTATATTTGATCTTATTATTTTCTTCTAAGATGTCAATTTTAGAGAAGTATTTTTTTTATTTACTATAATTTTATGATCTTCAGCTTAATCCTTCATTTATTCTTCATACATCATTAATGTCCCAATTACCTCTTTCATTTTCAATTCCTTAACAGGTGATGATTGGAAAATAGTAGTAGATATTCCATTCCATTTAAAAGTTATTACTCTAAGTACTTTCAAATATTGATAAGATCGTTTGATGGGTTCTCATAAGGTTGTAATGTTCTTGAAAATATCTATAATCCTTTAATTCATCTGCATGATTTTTTCTCCATCAAACATTCTAAAGGTGTCAAATTTTAATTTCGTCACAACATATATCATCTGTCTAACATTGTATGTTCCTTCATAAAAAATAGCAATAGTTTTCCAAATATCATAGGAATTTGGTCATTGTGTACATGATTGAATTCATATTTTCCAAGACTGTAAAGAATAGAATTCATTTCCTTTGAATTCATATCATATTTGTCTTCTTTTACTGCATCCCATGTTTCTGGTTTTTTAGGAATCTTATAAGGAATAATAATTTTTTAGTAGACTCTGAATCCAATATTTTTTAGATATATGATCATCCTTGATTTCAATAACCCATAATTTTCATCGTTAAAGTATGGAGAACATACCATTGACATTACTTCTCTTATATAATCTATTTCTAATTTTTATAGAGCTTATTATTTTCATATTACCATATATTTATCGAAAATATCAAAACATATACAAATTGTTAGGTCGGAATTTAAAAATTAACACAAGAGGGGGTGAATTGTGTCTTTTCAAAAATCTTCCACATTTTTTTCTTTTTTCACACATTGTGATTTATGTGGATATGATGTGTTTTTATTCTGTATTAAAATATATAGTAGATAAAAAAGAAATAAATAATAGAATTTTTTTTAATTTTTTGGGGAACAATGATCCCCTAGGCCAGTCCACAAAATACTCTCTCTGTGAGCTTGGTGAATTTCACTTGTATGGTCCTCTTAACATAAGATTTAAAAACCATAACTGAGTGCAGTAACCTTTACAATTTTTTTTAAAATAAAGCTTTTTAGTTCTATAAAAGATAACGGATTATCCGCAACTTAGATTGAGAAGCTGATACTCCACCAGAAGTGAGTAAGAGTAGTTGAAACTCTAATAAATCAAAAGAGTTTGATTTGATGAATTAGTTTGATCTTCACTATTAGAGCAGAAAGAAACTGACAATTGGTGGATCTTATTCTTCAGAAAATAACATATTCTATAATGAAATTGTCTCAACTGATCCTGATTGCACAAATATATTCATTTAAAAAGAATAATAAAAAATAGAGCAGTAGAAAGCTTATAGAAGAATGATATAGAACATGTATATCTTCAAAGTGTGGTCCTCTATTAGAGATTTCTGTTTGTTATATCACTATAAAAATATTTTCACTAGATTATGTCTGTATATTAATATATTAACCTTTCAAAAAATATCATGTATATAAAATTGATACACAGATAGAATATATAAAGGAAATATCTTAATTCGTAATTATAGATCCAGTAAAGATGCTAGATAAAACATAGATATCCAAATTCAAATAAAATAGGGGGCCCATGACTTCCCTTAAGAATGTGAGTGAAAATATTCATTGAATATGGTTCTTTGAATGAAATATAAAGAATTTTAAATTGGTTGAAAATGTGCATTGAAACAGCCTGTAATAATGTCATGATCTTTGTAGATTTCATGCAAAATATCACAGATTTAAATCTATTATGTTGAAAAGTCAAACATATGGTTCTTTCACAAAATGATAAAATAGACACATAGGGTTCAACTACGTAGCGTTAATTTTCCAGAATCAAGGTTGAAAACATAAGGTTGATCATAAATGTAAGGTTTCCAATCCATACATTTCTATATAAAACGTAAGGTTTATTACTTACATAGGGTTATTTAACAGTTCCTTCTTCTCTTAAAAACATAAGGTTTATTTCACACGTAAGGTTCATTAACCATACATTTTTGATAACATAGGGTTGATTAAACAGACATACTAATATGAAAATATGGTTAAGATATCATAACTTCTTCTTCTAGTGTAATTTTTAATACAAATATGTACGCATTGTACAAAGCATAAGTTTTCTTCCTTACATTATGCTTATCCATGTAGGTTATGAATAGTGTTTCTAGAATTCTTAAATACACATCCTAAACACTTTAAAAAATATTCATTGTGAACTAAAATCATGAAAATAATTCCAGAATAAATATTATAAATAATATTAATTCCAAAAAATATAATTAATGTTAAATAATTAGTAAAAAAACAAGGGTATTTGTGATCATCAAAATCATAATAAATTATAGGTTATTTTTGAGATAATACACGCCCAACAAGAATGATTTTTATTTTTTATAAACTTTCCACTAGGGAAGTAGTCTCATCAAAATAAACACCTTCAATTTTTTTAGTAACCATTGCTTACTAATCTTTCCCTATTCCTTATCACTTTTCCTTATCATTCATCTTATTCTGGAAAACCCATTTTGTACCAATAACAATTACTTATCTGGCCATGGTATGATTTCCCAAGTATCATTCTTTTCTATTTGATGAATCTCTTCATTCATATACTAAACCCATTATTGATCCTTCAAATCTTTATTCACATCACTTGAATATACTTTTTAATACAAAGAAGTGTATGTAATAACTTTTGATGTCATTATTATTTGTACCTTTTGATGTTGATCTCCAATAATATATTGAACCTCCACTTTCTTCCTTATACTAGGATGTTTTATTTATTTTCTTCCCCATAAATTGAAATAGATGAGCCTGATTCTTATTATTTCATTATTGAAACACTTGTATCCTCTTCCTTCCAAATAATATCCAAGAAAAAAATCTATATCCACCTCTCTTCTCAAACTTTCCATGATTTTCACTTTTCTTGTTTATGATGCATGTACTTTAAAAAATATTATATTTTTCAAACATGGAATTTTTTCATAAAACATCTCATATAGAATCCTATCTAAAATGGTCCTATAGAAACATTGATTTTTTTCTCTAAGAAGTGCTCATGTATTACCTCTAAAAGTATTGGGAATGACCATGTTCAAGTAACGAAGTTCTTCTCATTTTCACCAAATATATGTTATTCCTTTCAGCAACCCCATTTTGTTGAGGAGTGTATAGTGAATTGAAATCATGTCACGACCCATACCCAGGGGCCTGTGTCGTGACTACCCCAAGTCCACATTCCATAGGCTAGGGGCAGGCGACTAGCACCGGAAAGGCATATCCCTAAAACTGGGAATTCCTTTAAACCTGTAAACTCACCCAAACCAAGAACACAACAATATAAAAGAACAAATTAAACTATATAGTGAACAGGGTGTGTACAATAAGTAAAGGGGCCAAAATACAAGCCCAACTGGAAAGTACAAGAAAAACTGAAAGCATCTCTTGCGAACACCCTCCCAGGACCCTACCTTAAGGGTAGGTATTGCTCTCAAACAGTCATCTCTACAGTACGCCTCTTCTGAGGTCCACCTCTGATCAGTCTCTAGTCTCGGTACCATTGTCCTCAATCAACGATGTCCTTCATCTGCATAAGACACAATAAGGAGCGGGCGTATCTCGTGTAGGGGTGAGTATAACGATACTCAGCAGGGACCCCGAGACCCCTTAATGTCTCTTAGAATCTAGAAAAGATAATCCAAAAAGCATGAAAATAACAGCCAACCCTACTTAGGTATATTCCCATAAATATACCTATGTTATCAAGTATACCCATCTCATTAACGAGGAAACACAAGTCCCAAATCTTTACCCAAAAGAATAATTGTTCCACGAAGGAATGAATACCACTAAGGTAACACCACAATGGTAAGTACCACAAAGGTAACTCCACAGAGGATATTACTAAAAAGGTATCACCACAATGAAGAATACTACGAAGGTAAGTACCATAAACTTAAAGACTCAGATCACACAATGTATAATTTAAGAACATAAGTAAAGATGATTAGTCGTATTACTACATCGTCTTACTTAGTCGAGGAGCTCTGCTGTTGAACCACACAAGATCGAAGATTACCCACACAGGATCTAAAGGTGAACTACATAGGATCCGAAGATGACTCACACTGGATCTGGAGATGTTGACCCACACAGGATCCGAAGATGACACACAAAGGATCTGATGTCCCCTCAAGTACAGTCAGCTATAGGATTTTCGCACTAAGCACACTTGATTTTGGGAGGTTCCGCTCCTCACGCCATCAATAGATTCTTAAAATACCATGAAGTCTTGTGAAGATGTTTCAAGGATGTCCTTCTCATCATAAGGGACTCAACAAAGAAGACGGTGCGTCAATCAGATGCACAGTCTGTAAGTTATTAGCATTTCTGTTCTGAGGTCCCAGTTTGATTCGGGTTCAATACAACCCGAATATACTCCAAATTTATCCAAAAATCAGGTGGAGTATACCAAAATTACCGTCTCAATCCATGGATTTCGGTTTCATAGACAGTTCGTCAAAAGGATACTCGGTTCTCAAGATATGTCCAGAAAGGCGTATCTGGGTCCAGATGGGCCCGGGTCCGTTCCGACCCGACCTGGTTAGGTTTGACCCAACCCGAACCGACTAAGCCACGATGGGCCCAGCTCGGCCTTACCCGCACAGGGCGCCGCCCACTGGGCGAGCCGTAGCTGGGGTGGCTCCATGTGGTGGGGTTCTCCCTAGCAGTTATCAGGGAGGGGAGACCCCCAGGTTACATGAATGGCCTGTAGGCCATTAGGTTTTTGGCCAAGCTGGTGGTGCCACATGGTGCCATCGGCTGCCACGCGGGACCCGTCAGAGGGCTCCTGTTCGGTGCGACACAACCGACCGGAATTTCCGGACCTCCTCCCAATGGTGCAGATGCACGCCGCTCGTCCACTGCAATCAGACGAGTGTTGGCCTCTCTTTGATATTCGTCTCGGCCAAGCTGTCACAGTCTCCAGCTACGGCGGCGCAGATGCGCACCGCCACTTCTCCACGCGGCCTGCCGGTGTGTCGGCCGCCTATTCCAGCTGTGTGGACACGCCACTGCCCTCCTCATGGCCGGCTAGTGTGTCAGACATTTCTTATTCCCTACCAGCTCTAGTCACTGACACCTGTCACCAAAAAACTTCCTCGGATCACCGGGAGAGCTCCGGTGGCCTGTTCTTCAAACTTAATGAAACTTTACAGGTCTCGGGATGTTGTTGGCATTCCATGACAACCGGGGTCGGGTTCCGTTGAACTTGAAGATTCTCCCATGAAGATAACGTCATTCAACGAATTATTGGAGGTATCGGGCCGTGTTAGCTCGACTCGCACCCGCCACGTTTGATCGGTTACAGGAGGCTTATAAAGATTGAATCACAATGTGAAATCATGATGAAAAAACAGGAAAAATAAAATTCAAAACCCCTACCTTGATGTTCTTTGGAGGCAGCGTGAGGAAAAAGATGAAGATGATGAAGGCACCAATGTTCATCGCTCCCATAACACACACCAAAGTCGGCTCCTTATTCTTGATCCGGAGGATGTTCATCTCACAATGGAGCTTCCATGTTTCCTCCACCAAGTTTTCTCCCACAAAAGATTTTTCCAATGATCTCCCCCACGAGAGGTGAGGAGACAACTTTAATTGAGTTAATTTTATTAATTAAATTAATGTTGGAACATTAATTGGGGGAATTATAAGAGTTAAATCACAATATCATAGGAGTTAGAGTGGTCCCCACCACCAGGATTTAAATTTGAGGAGGTTAAATTTGTAAAATAAAATAAAACATGTTTATTTTATTTTCTCCCTATCCTCCCACGAAAAGTTGAGAATTCAACTTCCACCCTTGACCTACTGTGGTCATGGTGAAGGTATCCTTAAGTGAATATCCGCATTGTGAGTTCAACGATGTCCTCAGATTTCAATTCCGAGCACCAGTTCAAAAGTTACAAAAATCTGCTCATGGATTTACTGAACGTACCTAAAAAAAGTTCAAAAATTCATTCCGGGCACACCGGCCCACAGAATCACGCGTCTTCACTTCTCACGAACATGTAATATTTCCATATCATTTAAAAAAAGTACGTGGAAAAATCTAGGTCTTTACATTCTCCCCACATTAGGGATTTCCATCCCCAAAAGCCACAACACAATCTAGGGAAACGAGTGGGGGTAATGTGTACGAATTTGAGCCTCCCACTCCCATGTGCTCTCCTGGAGGTTCTCTTGCTGCCAAAAAACATGCACGAGAGTTATTGACCGACCATGAAGGACCCTCTCTTGTCGATCTTCAATCTCCACTAGAAGCTTAGAAAACATCTCCCCATCGTCAATGTTGAACTCACCCCAGTCAATGATGTGCGAGGGATCAGGTATGTGTCTCCTCGTCTAGGATACATGGAAAACATCATGCACCTGGTGTAACTAAGGTGGAAGAGCTAAGCGGTAATCCACCTTTCCAACTCTACTGAGGACCTGAAAGGGTCCGTTGAACCTCGGAGATAACTTCCCCCCCTGGCCAAATCTCCACAATCCTCGTTGAGGTGAGACCCGTAGAAAGACATGGTCACCATACTCGAACTAACGAGGTCTCTGTCTCCTGTCAGAATAAGACTTATGCCTGCTCTGTGCAGTCTTCATCTTCTCCTGGATGATCTGCACCTTCTCTGTGGTAGCCTGTACTATCTATGGTCCCATGAGTGCTTGCTCCTCTGAGTCAGTCCAGCACAGAGGTGATATGCAAGGTCGTCTATAATGTTCCTCAAATGGTTCCATACCGATAGTGGAGTGTAACTGTTGTATTATGAAAAATACACTAAGGAAAGTGATCCTCTCAACTGTGGTCAAAATCAAGGGCGCAGGCACACATCATGTCCTCTAGGGTTTGAATGGTCCGCTCTGTTTGTCCATCCATCTGAGGGTGGAAGGTGGTGATCAATCGAAGTTGAGTCCCAAACGCCTCTTGCAACCCATTCCATAGTCGAGAAGTGAAACATGCATCACGATAAGAGACAACCATCGAGGGAACTCCATGAAGCCATAAAATCTTCTGTGTGTAGATGCATCCCAATCTCTCTAATGATCCCATCTCTCTAATATGTAGGAATTGGGCCAACCTGGTGAGCCGGTCAACGATCACCTAGATAGAATCATGTCCCTTGGATGTTTGTGGATTTCATGTCACTAAATCCATGGATATTCCATCCCACATCCACTCTGGCACCTCTAGTGGATAAACTAACCCTACAGGAACCAGATGTTATGCCTGCACTTGCAGACAAGTGAGGCACCAAGAGACAAACTCTACTACTTCTTTCTTCATTCAAGGCCACCAGAGGTGACACCGAAGGTCTTGGTATATCTTCTCCAATCCTGGATGTAGCGCTAGAGGGGACACATGGAACTGCCTCAACACTTCTTCCCTAAGCACCACCAGTACCATAGTACGCCCTATGAAGAGGATGAAATGATCCCCATCTTTAGAAAATCTATCAGGTGCATGTCCTGTGGATATCTGAGCACATCGAGCCTCGCTGTGAGTATCCCCAAGTTGTGCCTCCCTAACTCACTAAAGGAGTTGGAGAGTGACTATTAGAGACTAACGATTAGATGCTCTATCTCGATCCGTGAAGGATATCCACAAAGAGGATAGATACTCTATTTCATCACTCAAAAAATGTATACCATATCCCCTGATGAACACATATGCTACTACATTCCCCTTCTCAAGAGTATAGACTATCTCAAAGTCATAGTCGAGGAGGTACTCAAGCCTACACCATTGTCTCAGGTTTAGGTATTTTTGCGAAAAGATATACTTGAGACTCTTATGATCAGATTAGACTGTAAAATGTTCATCCATAAAGTAATGTCACCAAATATTCAAGGTGAAGGCCATTGCTCCTAACTATACATCATGGGTAGCGTAGTTCTGCTCATGTCATCTAAGCTGTCGAGAACCATATGGGATAACTTCTCGCTCTTGCATTTAGACACGTCCAAGCCTAGTTCCTGATGTGTCATAGTATACTACATACCCAACACCATCCTCTAACAACCTCAAGATGGGGCACTTGTCATTATCTGTCTTAGATCTGCGAAACTCCACTGGAATCTCTCTGACCACATGAAGGGTTTCCCCTTCTTCGTCAACACTGATAATGGTGCCGCAACTCTGGAAAAGTCAGGCAGAAACCTCTGGTACTAACCGGCCAAAACTGAGAAACTTCGCACTTCCATCACACTCTTGGGTGGCTCCCAATAAAGAAAAGCCTCAATTTCTGTTGGATCCACCTCAACTCCAGCCCCCAAGATGACGTTTCCCAGATAGTGGACTTATCATATACAGAACTAGCACTTTGAGTGTTTACTCTTAAGCTGGTGCTCTCGGAGTGTGTCTAGAACTATCTGCAAATGATAGGCGTGCACATCCTCTGTAGCTGAGTATATCAGGATTTCATCGATGAAGAATACCAAAAAGAGATTGAGGTATGGCTGGAAGATCCTGTTCATGATTCTCATGAACACTGTTGGGGCGTTGTTCACCTCGAATGGCATAACCAAGAACGCATAATGGACATATTGACATCTAAAGGCCGTCTTCTGCACATCCTCGTCTCGTACCCTGAGCTGATGATATCATGATCTGAGGTCTATCTTTGAAAACCACCGTTCTCCGTTCAGCTGGTCAAAGAGATCATCAATCCTAGGTAGTGGTTACTTGTTCTTCACGGTCACTTGGTTCAGGTGCCGATAGTCCACATAGAGTCTCAAACATCAATCCACCTTCTTGGGGAATAAAATCAGGGCTGCACAAGGAGAAACAATGGGCCTAATGAACCCCTTTCTCTGAATTTCCTCCAGCTATATCTGCAGATCTCAAAGCTCCGTGGGAGCCATCTGATATTTTGGGGTAGATATCGGTGCTGTCCCTGGGTACAAGTCGATATAAAAGTCTACCTCTATGTGAGGAGGTAGACCCAGAACATCATCAAGTAAAACATCAGCATACTGATCCACCACTACAGGATAGCTCAGACTCTCAACATCAACCACTCAGAGGGTAAGGCCAGCCAATTGATGTGTGATTGGTTGCACCCTCATCCGGGTGATCCCATTATGTGTGGCAATGGTTCCCTTCTTAGCAGTGAAGGAAAACCTTATCATATCCTCGCAGACACACCACACTTTTCACCTAATATAGTTGATCTGATCATGGACTATAGATAGACAATCCACACCCAAGATGACATCATAAGGCCTCGATGCCGCTACTTGAAGACCCCAGCCAAATCTCTTGCCTCCTAGAGTAAGCTCACAATACTGGAACCAATTTGTAATCCTCAAATCCACTCTCGTAAGAGTCTCTAGCCATATGGATCGAGCCAAAAGAACCACTGGAATCTCTGAGTTCCGAACGATGGTCATGGTAATAAAGGAGTGACTGGAACATGTGTCTATAAGTACTATAACTAAGCTGGAGTAGACACAAATTGTACCATGAAACATCTCTAGAGTTCCATGGTCATAGGTCTCAGCTGCCTAGAGCTCAGCTCATCCCTGTCCACCTACTCCATGTGGTCGGGATGTACCACTTATAGGTGGTGGAGGTAGAGCCTCGTATTGCCACCCACCACCTCCTACATGACCAGCTCGTCTTCCTCCTGCCTGTGGACCTCCTTGATAGAATCTTTTCCTCTACCCAGGCGGTACTTCGACCATATGTTGGTCATCTATACGGTGGGTCAGGCAGTAGCGAGCCATGTGACCCTACCTGCCGCACGAGTAACACTGCCTGCTCCTCGCCTTTCATGATCTGTCTCGAGAGCCCCGCTTACCCGACCATGTATCCTTCGGTCATCCACCAGTAGTTATGGTCCTATTGGATCTCTTTTTCATTTATCTGCTAACAGCTGTAGATGTCTCTGCTCCATGACGTCCGGTAGTGGGCCTCGCTGCTGGTGACTATTCAGCAAGGAAGCTCTCCACCAATAGTGCTCTCTCTAACACCCCCTTTTGTGTTGGGATGCTGAGAGAAATCATTGAAGCTATAATCTATTGTTTGATCCCCTGCTCGAAGGTCCCAGCCCTGAAGAAAGGGTCTCTCACCATGTCAGTGGAGCAGCGTGAGAGTTCGGTGAATCTCACTGAATATTGAGCCACGGTCATGCTACCCTACTGCCAGTATAAAAGATCATTTATACGGACAAAGTGTAACGTTGCTGGGATGAACTCTGCCTTCAATGGGCACTCAATGTTTTCCCAGATGAGATTCACCTCATCATGAACTTGGAGCATCAAGCTCCACTACTTGCCTACTGCTTCCTGAAGAATACTGGAGGCAAGGAATACCATGAGATTAGATGGTGTCCCTACCAGTCAAAAAACTCTAACCACAACCTCCAGATAGTCCTTATCCACTCAACGATCTGTATCACCTCGGAAACTTAGTGGCCTCTGGCGCTAGAACTCGTGAAATGCTATCAATCGGTGTGCACCATCTTCTTCTGGGGTTGGTGTAATTGGCTTCCCAACAGGTAGTGGTGCTGCTGGTACACCACCCGATGGTACGACTATCATAATGGGTCCCTGCCCTGAATCCTCGTCACTCGGTGGGTTATCATCACATACTCTAACTAGTACCCTGGAAGGCTGTCTGCATAGAGGCATCCTGAATTTAAACAGTTGTGCCACGGTAAATAAGTTATACCTAGTGAACTGGCTCAAATAGATAGAAAAAAAGACTTTTCAAAAACAGACACACACAATTAGTGTTTTCATAAACTGGGTCGGAAACCAGAAGTCAGGGTTCTGATGTATTGATACGTCATCTGCTGCCCCAACACTGGATTCGCAAAACTGAAAACCACACTAATCACAATTAAGACTATTACCACATAGAAAAGATCAGAGTCCTTGTTCTTCGATAGAACCTACTCCTCTAATACCAATTTTTAATGAACCATCCCCTATGGCCCGTATCGGGACTACCCCAAGCCCGCCACCCATAGGCTAGGGGATGATGACTAGCACTGGAATGTCATATCCCTAAAACTAGAAAGGCATTGCCTTTAAACCTGTAAACTAACCCAAACCAAGGAAACAATAATATAAAACCACAAAGTAAACTATATAGTAAATAGGGTGTGTACAGTAAGTAAAGGGGCCATAATACAAGCCCAACTAGAAAGTACAAGAAAAACAGAAAATATATTCAGTGAACACCCACCAAGGACCCTACCCGAAGGGTAGGTACAAATTTTGAATGTTCGTATCTGTAGTATGCCTTGTCTATGGTCCACCTCCGAGAAGCTTCCAGTCCAGGTACCCTTGTCCTCAATAAACGTTGTTTGTCATCTACATAAGACACAACAAGGTACAACCGTAGCCTATGAATAGTTGAGTATAACAATACTCAGTAGGGACCCCGAGACTCCCTATGGTCTCTCAGAATCCACAAAGGATAAACCACAAATCTTGAAAACAAAAGTCAACCCTACTTAGGTATATTACCATACATATACCTAAATTATCAAGTATACCCATCATGTTCTTAAGGAAACACAAGGCCCAACTCTTTATCCAAAATAATAACTGTTACACAAACAAATGAATACCAAAAAGGTAACACCAAAAAGGTAAGTACCACAAAGGTTACACTGCACAAGAGATTACCACAAAGGTATCACCACACAGAAGAATACCATAAAGTTATGTAAAACAAAGTAAAAGACTCAACTCACACCAGGTACAACTTAAGTATGGAATTATAGATGATTAGTTGTATTGATAGATCATCTCACTTCATTAAGAACCTCTGTTATTGAACCACATAGGATCGAAGATGACCCACACAGTATTTGAAGATGACCCACACATGATCTGAAGATGACCCATGATTATTATACATAATTGATTCTTCTTTATTTAACCCTTACTAAGAATTTGATATTACCCTTTTATTTGATCTCTTTTGAATAAGTTATTAATATTAAATGATTGAATGTGTTCAATTATTCAATTACATTAATTTTTCATATTTTATATTTGATTAATAATGTAATAAGGGTACCATATATGTATCTAGTTCTTCAAGACTACTAAACTATTTGGTCCCTTGGGATTTGAATCTTTTATATAGTGCCAATGAAATTAAGTAAGGCACCAAATTAGAGCTACTGAGGTCGAGTTATTAACAAAAATAGTCAATGTAAAAAGAATTTTAGTGAATAGATGATGAAATATATGTATTTTCTTGCTTCTAAACATCCACTTGAAGCTACTGTAGTGGTTGATGCTTTTTTGATAAAGATATTTTCGGTTTATGTATATTACTCTTCTTCTTTCAGTTTTTGTGCTAATGCTGATTCGAATATCAATGACAATGTCGATTCCAATGTTTGTGGTGTGAGATTTGGTGATAGTGTTTCTATAGGAGGTGTGGATGAGGGATGTGATCGTTATGATAATACTAACATTAATAATAATGTTTTATTTAAAGTTTATTTTTGGTTTATTTATAGGTTGTAATTTAACTTTTTGTTTATTTTTATTATTTTTATATTGATTTGGTATTTTTGATTTTATTCTAGTTTGGTGTTTATTTTGTTTTTGAAGGAGTGACACAGAAGCTGGAATTGCTAATGGTAGACCGGGAATTCTACTTCCATGATTTCAAACTGTTGAAATAGAGAAGTAACCATGGTTTCCACTTTTGAGATACACCTATTTCCATGGTTTCATGTATGAATTTGTGCTATCTTGGATATATAAAAATCGATGGTTTTAAACTTGGATATAGGTTTATTTTGACAATGGAAAACCTATGTAATTCTCTATATCCATAGTTTCAAGCTATGATAGTATAAATTAATATAGTTTTTATAGAAACTATTTCAAATAGTCACTAGACCTTTATTTCCATGTTGTAAACTGTGGTAATTGGTCTATTGAAATGGTTTGAACTATGATTGTCGACATGGAGTGACAGTTCTAAATTGTTGGAATAGAATTGTCCATATTTCCATTCCAACAAGAGAGATAGATATGTAAATCATGGATATTAACAATAACTATAGTTTTGGTTTCTATAGAAACTGTTATAAACCATGGATACATCTTGATTTTCTTATAGTTTCAGGTAACCTGATTGGAACCCATATGGTTTTGGGTTTTTACTATTTTCTAAAAAATTATATTTTAGAGGGAATGAATGGATGACTACTATCTATTTTTTTCTCTCTTCTAGCCATAGTGTAGGATATGATTTTTTGAGGATATAATAAACAATTTGTGATAGATTGGGGACATTTTACCTATAATGTGACTATGGTTTGGATTCTTGTTGTGCGACATATATGGAATAAGAGAGCATGAAGTTGATATTATTTATATTCACATTACCCCAATATTATGTGAATGTAATAAAAAGTTCTGATCTGGTGATATGATATGTGGTTGTATTATATGGTATGTAGTTTTTGATATATGGTTTTGGTTGTGTAGTTGTGGTTATATATATAAGGAACATATTGTTGAACATGACATATGGTATTGGGGAGTGGGAGAGACTAGTTAAATGGGTAAGTGGTTATGGTGTAGCTATTTTATATACACATTTTGATGATAATATTATTATACATGAATATGAAAATGGGAGAGTGTGATTAGGTGTATTTGGGTGGTAGTTGACTTGGCATAGAGGATGAGTTAGTTTCATTGTTTTTTCAATAAGGCTTTAGTATGTTTCCTAGACATTGACATGATGTACTTTATATATTATCATAAAAAGTATACTTGTATAGTCACCCATTATATATTTTTTTTTTATATTTGCAGGATATAGTAAGTGACTAAGATGAGCTTTTCTAGCTCATAGTGATCATTTTTGTTCATAGATTTACTGCCCTAGAAATATCATTTTTATACAACAATTTAAATACCTTTTAAATTTCACTACATTATGAAACATGTTCCATTGTATGTTATGAGGTTTTAATTAGTTTTTTATCTTCTATTTCAAAGATTAATGATAGTAATGACCCTAATTTCTTTGTTTCTATACCCTCAATGCTAGCCACTAATATATGTCATATTGGAGGGAGGATTTAGGGGTCAATAATATCCTTACTGATATCCTAAGAGGGTTACTACAAGGGTGTGTCAAGAGAGAGTTGTATTAGATCCATGGATGAGAGTTTTGATAAAGATTGAATACATGCACTAGTGAGGTCTATATAAGGTTTGTATGGAAACAATGTTAATTTAATCAAGAACTTGATGTAGAAAGGTAGACTAGCTAGGGAAGATGAATTTAGGCCCCCCTATGACATTACACAAGAAACTTAAGCATATTGAATGTCCTAAGTGAGGTGATACTGATTGTGGGGCATAGACTAAGGAGAGATACATACATCATGTTTGTTTAAGCCTATTTTTAATGGAAATTATTCTAGGAAAATATAAGTGTAAAATTTAATCGATTTTTGACCTAAGAAAAGTAAATACCCTACAACGAGATGGGGAGAATCTGGGTATGTAGTTATCCTCAAATGGACCTCTAGAAAAATCATGTTCCACTATTAGTTGGAACAACTCTATACCTCACTATAAATATAAAGAGATAAATAAAATAAAGGGGTAAAAATCAAAATTTACATAGTTAGCCCAAAATAGTTTAATACAATGATAATAAAACGGAGATGTGTTGATGTATTATAAGTGAACCACTTTTTTCATATAATTTATAGTGTCCACATTGACACTACATGTTTATAAACTTTAAAAATATAGAGAAATAATTTCCCTTAATAACATATAGATCTCAGCACTCCTCCAATAAAAATCATCCCAATATATGTGAAATAAGAATGATATTACACTATCAATGATGCCAATCAGCTCTACCTCCATCCACGTGATTAGCTCTATGAACCTCTTATGTGGTAACCTCCTGGACCACCCTTATTTTTATCTCTAACCTTAAAATAGAGATCTATAATCCCTCTCATAATCTTCTTGGATCTACGATCCTATTTCTCATTTTATGAAAGATATATCTCATATATTGAGATAATCTCTACGATTCCCTACTGAGTGATCTTCAATTCACAAAGACGAAGTTCAATTTTTTTTTCGGAAACTCTCGTTAAAATTTGACCCAAAATTACTCATTAAAATCTATTATTTTATTTTTAAATGATTGGACATTTGAATGTGGAAATTTATTTGGCTCAAATTCATTATATCATGGATAATAATATCAAGGCATGATCCCCACTCCCATATAAAAACTCAAAAATGAACTAAAGTCTTTACAAAAACATCCATGGTGTGACACCATCATTTCTAGTTTGTGATCAGTAACCTCATGATTTCATAACATTTATCCCATAAAACACATTGTGGTGAAAATATAAAGATTCTACTTTGACTAAAGAACTATTATGTAACTATTATCATTATAGAGTAGACATCTCTATAAATTACAATACACTGAAATATAAATAAACATATTCAAAGTGTATCCATCCTTCCCATATTGTGACCACAATATCATAGAGCCTAGGAAGATGAAATATATTTATGTATCAATTTTCATACCATGGAAACTCTTGTATGTCCTCCCATAAGAATACCGATGTATCACAAATAATTTTTTTTAAGAAAACCCTCATATATAGGAGTTTTACATTTTACCCATAATTAAAAATGTTATATAAAATGTAACACTAGATTCCACAAGGTGAATAATTAATCAACTTCAAACAAACCAGGTAAAAATATCACAGGGTCTCCTTCATAGTGTGAACCACTCTTTGTGATACAAAATTCCAGAATATGTTATTACAATGTAGCAACCTCCGAGTTTGACCTAGGATGACATGCTATTTTTTATATTCTATAATAAAACTAATTATATTTAATCTCGATTCATCCAATAATATTTATATTTCTTCATGACTTTGTAAGATACTTTTTAAGTCTCTTCAATGCCATTTTTAATGAACACAACCAATGATTACACTATGGTTAATTTTAAAAAAAATTAAATTTCCTTAAATAAGATTCATGTTATGTGTTATTTGGATCCTCATTGCTAATTATTTTTTTGAGATCTTATTTTATAAATATGGTGTATTTTTTCTTTATTTTAGGTGTTGATTGTTTTGTACATATAATTTTACATATGATAACTTTAATTACATTTCATTGTTTACGATTTTCATGGGATCCTATTTATTGAAATGGAAATAGTAATATAATTAATTTATAATTATATGATGTAATGGATTTTATTTAAATTAAATGTTTTTTGATAAGTGGAACCATATAAATTTTGAATTTGACTTCATGATTCTTAGATTTCTATTAAATGTGTAATTTTAATTTTGATCTTGGCTTGTTATTAACAATTGATGGAATGTTAATATTCTAATAGACTATTAAGTTTACCCATATAGATGTTTCTAACTTCACGTTTTCATAAATTATATAACATGACATGTGTTAATATAAATTTATTTATTTGGGATTTGATACTATTGATATTTGTTATATGAATAATATTTTTGAGATTGTATGAGTTTAATTAAAATATTTTTAATATATAAGAATAATGACTTTTGAAGACATGATAATTATTAAGAAATCATACTTAATGTGACATTATATTCAGTAGGATTAATATTTTATGTTATTCTTAATATCATCAACTTACTTATTAAAAAACATGTTAATATATAAAACAAGATAAAAGTTCAGGTAATGATGTTGGAACTATTAATATACTATAATTCATTACACTTTAAATTGAATAACTTATTGAAAAATCAAGCTAGCTAAATTGGTATTGATATATTATTGGAAAATTATCATATATTTAAAGATGATGATCTTGAAGACCCTTATTGTGTGGGGTAATAATGTTTGTTTTATAGATCTTTAATGTTTACTTTCCCCATTTAAAATATAAAATGATGTTATTTTAATATATTTCCCCAAATAAAGAATGAGGATTATGGGTATTATTTTATCAAAATCTGTTTGTAATTTGAATGGTTTTTAAAAATATGTGGGAGAGGTTTATAAAATGTTTTATCAGTGCCATGTTTTTAATAAATGTTAATAAAAATTTCATTTAAAATGAATTGGGAATTTTTTTAACGGAAAAATTTTAGTTGATCAAAAAAATTATTGGGGTGTTAAAGGAATTTTTAATTTTTGGAATACATTTTTATATTTTAAATTTCATTAGAATTATTTAAAAGTGATTAAATCGATGTGAAACACATTTTTATTTCCCTAAAAAGTATTGTTAATGACCACTAAAATAGAAGACAGTTTTTCATAATGTGTGGTAGATTTGATTGGTCAAAAGAAGAATGTGGTTGTTTTGACTGAATGGTGATTTGATAGATGATGGTATGGGAGTAATAATATGGTTTTGTTTTTAGAGGGGGTGATGTTGATCTAGGAAGATGATGTTATTCTTTCAGAGAAGATGAGTTAGGATAGAGATTCATTGGTGTATATAATTCATGGTATGTGGGACGGTTCTCCTTATTATTGGTGTGTTATTTATCTATTTTAATTATCATTGTTTTCTTTGATGTTGGGGTTGAAGATAAGTCATCTAGGAATAATTAGGGTATTGTGCTCAGAAACTAGAAGGAATTGTCATTGTATAAACTGATATCATATTTTCAATGGCATGAAATGACATCTTTCTTTGGTGGAGTGTTCAGCCTTAATGTTGAGGAGTGGTTATATAAGGTTGAGGTTTTCTGTGAATTTTTGGGGACATTGGACAAATTCAAAAATTCATAACTAGTGTATTTACATTAAGGAGTGGACCAAACATGGTGGAATATAAACCATCTTCACATGGAAGATGTTTCTTGTTAAGAGTTTCATGTCAAGGTTAAGATTTAGATTTTTGCTATATGTATAAGGATTATCATATGAAGAAACTTCTATATTTATAGAAAGGAGGATCTTTTGTCTTTTTGTGTGTGATATTTATATTCACTTCTTAGATTTGACAACCTATTTTTGAAAATTGTTATATAATGAAGACATATGAGTAGGTTAATTTGAGTCTTCCATGAGGGGTAAATTTTAGATATGTGTGGCATGTTTGTGATTAAATTCATGGATAAAGGTTATATATTATTCTATGATAACTTAACAATATTTATTTTCCATTATAAATTTTTAGACGATTCCTTGATTTTTGGGTCTTGAAGTTGGGAATGGAGAATAGTGATGAAGTCTTCTAGAGTTTGAAAAAAACTTTATGCGTCGGTATTAAGTAGGTTCATGTTAACATGTTTGGGTGATTTGATTTGTTTTCATTGTAATTTGATATGATATTTATTATATAAAGACCATATGATTCATTATGCTTCTTAGTTCATATGAGACATCTTTTTTGTCTGTTTGTGTGGATAGGTTTAATTGGGTAGTGAGTTAGGATGGAGAGGGTTTGATTTTATATATTTAATATTGGGAATTTATTTAGTTGGTGAATTTATTACTTTCCTATGAAAATCTTTTATATGATATTTATAATTTCAGTTTAATGTGTTTTTTCATATTACCCCTATTTTATTATAAATTGGGTTCAAAATTAAATCCCATGTTTGTTTCAATTGGAATGTTGATTTAACATTGAATTATTTCACATGTTAAAAGTGTACCAAAATAGGATTTCATGCCTACTTAAATCAAAGATTGTTTTGTAAATGTCTAAATGTTTTGGGGATATAAAATTTATGGTTTTTGGAAGTGAATATTTTAAAAAAAATTATTTATTAACTAGTCTTTTCACTATGAAAACATAACCGTTGGTAAGAGGGTTATGTTTTTGGGGGAAGTGATTAATTTTTCCCATAACCATTCTCTATAATGTTGATACCCATTTGATTGAAATGTTACTATTATATAGGTACCATTTTTAGTAGTTGGTATTTTTGGAAATAACTTTTTTATAAAGGGCTCGTGTTATGATGATGTCCTTGAGTTGGGGGTGTTAGGTAGGAAGTAGAATTTTACTTTTTGTGTGATAATACATGGGAATTAAAGGATGGTTTTTTGAGTGGTATGGTTCTCCAGGGGGTTTAGAGAGTAGTTACTTTGTATAATTTTGGTCTTGCTTGTGAGGCATCTCATAGGGTGCTATCATGTTTTCATTGTTTCTTCTTCTCTCTATATTTTTTTCATTCTTGAGGAAAATAATCCCTTGTGAGGTATCTATTTAAAATTCCGGAAATTTTATGGACCATTAATTTATTATTTTTGGGTGTTGAATTTGTTATGGGGTGTTTGTAAGTCACATGAGGGAGTTCTGGAGAAATAAAGAACATTTCATAGTTATAATTTAAGTTGGGAGACAATGTTAAATCATAATTATGTGAATCATGGTCTGGCCAGTAAGATAGAGAATTTGGGTTGATTCAATTTTCTTTGTTCCATGATGACTAATGTGGTTGTGAAATGGGGACCTTCATTATAGTGTTAGGATTATGATATGATATTTTGGTGTCATTTGGTAAGGGTGTGGAAAATTGGATGTGATGTTGTGTTTTTTTGGAATATAAGTTCTAATGATGCTTGTATGTTAATATTACATAAAGGTCATGAGGAAAACCAATCATACCTTTTATTTATTTTAAGTCATTTTCTTAATTCAAACATTAAATCTAAGAAAAATATCACAATATTACAACCCAAAGGATTTATTTATTTGGAGATTATCTATATGGACATATTATTTCAAATTATCACTTCATTATATCCCATAAAATATATATATATATATATAAACTTCTACACATATAAAGAAATTTAATTTTTTGGGGAAGTAGAAAAAAAGGGGTGGGCTCAAATTCTATGTACGGAAAAACATATCAATGAGTCATAAATGGTTATATCATAAGAATATTAGATAGAATGAGTATAATTGAAATATATAATTAAAAGTATCATTTAATAATAATTTATAATCATTGTTTCATGAGATATTATGATCTTAAAATAACAATAATGGAACCATAAACCATATACCATGTCTTGGAAACATAATATTAGTGTGTGGAATAAACATAAGCTTCTAAAATAATAACATTGTGAACAAAGATAAACACAATAATCACCATAAAAAAGATATGAAAATAGATAAATATTAATCATACCCACATACAAGGTTGTGCAAAATGCTAAATTACATTCATGTTAACACACAAATCTAAGAAAAAAAATCTAAACAACAATCATGTCCACAAACAACATCTTTATCTCATGACTTAAAAACATTAAACCAATGTTTTGGAGGGATATATTGGACCCCACCCACCACTTAATGATAACATATACTTATGTATAACTTTAGAACATAATATAATTCTTTATTCTATAAAATATTAGTTAACCCAGGGAAAATAAATGAATATTAGAACAATTTCATTAAAATGTCTTTATAATCAATATATATAATAATGGTGGATTTTATCATATGATTTTATACTGAGTGAAGCATAAAAATCATTAAATGATTTTTACATAGATGAAAAAAACATTTATAAAATAATGAAAATATAAATTGAAAGAGATAAAGAAACATCCATTTCTTTTGGTTACTTTTTAAAAATAAAAAATACATAAAACAATATAGCTATGATTTTATTTGAAAACATATGGAATCATTGAATGGAATCTTAATAATGAAGAATAATAATTATGGAATTAATATTAAATTTATTGTTATGTTTAAAAAACATTGTATAATTTAAATTTCATCTCTATAAATTTACAAAGGCCATGGATATAGGTCACAAGACCATGGCCATAAGCTACATACAGGGTTTGGATGATCGTGGTGGTGATATCAATCAAAATAGCCTCCAATACCATCGACATGTCTGATGAATGTCGAGATAACCCATGTATATAGATATTTACTTAGTGTTTTCCTATGTGAAACTTATACCCATGGTCTAATAATCATGGATAATAAATAAATATAATAAAAAAGGTTTTTTGGGGTTTGATTATAGCATATCATGGTTCTAACCGATATTTATTTCCATTATCCTATTATATTTTTATATATTAATAGATAAAAATTAATATTTATATACATAATTAAACAAAAATATTATCATTTAATAACATATCTATGACTGACCATGTCTATAGGGTCATTTTCGAAGGCATATAGCCACAGTCCCCAAAACCATGGCTATAGGGTTAATTTTTAAAGCAAACAACCACAATCTGTCTAGAACCATGGTGATAAGGGAACCTATATCCATGGTCAGATATGGTCATGGTTATAGGGTTATTTTTTGAAGTATATATCCATTTTCATCCCTATATAATAGAAATATGGGAACCTATAGCCATTTTCAATCCCTGAATGTGGAAATAGGTCTTCCTTATGCCCTTCCTGCGAAATATTTCCCCCATGATAGGAATGGAAAGACCTATCACCATATTCAGGTTCCCATATGAACATGTACCAAGTATTAACATGTATTTAGGACACCTATGAATAACATATTTCCCAACCAAGGCTATAGGTGTTTCGCCTTATTTTAGATTTACACTGGTGATTCTTTTGACAAATTTGTAAAGAAAGTAAAATGTGATCTGAATGAAAAACATTGAACATATTACTTTGAAAATGTATGTAAATAAAGTAAAAGATACTTGAAAATAACCTGAAACAATAATTTATTCATATATCATAACATTATTAAATCAATATAAGGAATATTGATATAGATTGAAAAGAACCATTAGAAAGGATGATGATTATTCTTAAAAAAATTATATTTTTATGGAAACTGAAATACATCAAGGAATAATATTTTCTTATAAAGATATAATTTCACTATAGCGAAAATTAAAACACAATATGTTATAGTGAAATGGTATAATAAAATATTGTTGAAGGAGCTTATCTATCTAAGATTGTTTATAACCCATTGAAAGGGGAACTGAGTTGTCAAAACCCTTACCTTAGATCCTTACTTGGCCAGTGATGATCTAAATTAAATGTTGAATCATATTAGGATTATTGATTATATTAATATGAAACTTATTCTAAGTTATTTTACTTTATACCATCCATTTTTAATACCTTATCATCCATAAAATAAATAATATTTATTAAAATTAAAATTCGGGTACTAACGCTTCTGCTTCTCTTACATGAATCTATTTAGAGGTTCTGTCATATATATAGGGTAAATTCTATGTTAATTCTTGTTTTTGATATTTTTTTGTATTCATATAGTGATTTAATGTAACTTATATTGATTTTTCTCATGAAAGAGTTGAAAATTTCCACTTTTCTTTGATTATTGAATTAACAAAGAGAACTAAAATTACTTGTAAATATAATTTTGAAAATTACCTATCAATAATTATAAAATCATATTAAATAAAAATTATTAAAAATTATTACAAGTTGTTTTGTCTTCTTAGTCATTCATGATATCAATAATATGATAATGTCCCTATAGTAAAAAATGACTAAAAAAGAATACATTATAATAGTTGAATGAGTAAGAGCATGTTTTGTATTGTGATAATATTAATTTTATATAATATTAATGGTTTTAATTTTTTTATTATGATAAATAAAACTAAATAATAGGTTTATTTAGAATAAATATAAGAATAGTAAAGAATAATATATCACTTACTTTGAGATTTGGAATCTCCTCTTGAAGGATCTCTTCAAAATTACTGGTTTGTGACATATTTTTGGAAAAAGAGTTTCCAAAAAGTTAGAGTGGATTATTAGGTAGATTATTTTGATAGGTATTTTTAATAATTTTTAAGGAAATATCTATGTCGATGAGGGAATTGAAGAGGTCCTTTTATAGATCGGAGGATGGGATTTTATTTGGAAATAATTATTTATTAAAATAAAACTAAAATCATACTCAATAAAAGTTTATCCAAAATATAAAAATTTTAAATATATAATATCATATTTTGATAATAAATTAATTCAATCATTTAGATATGAGTTTTTAATAAATTTGTATCCTTCTATCTTAATTTCACCACTTATTAACCTTTTAAACATTTAACAAAGCGACTCACTTTTAATCTGGAAATTTATTTTTACTGACAAAAATGAAATTTAACTTATTAAAATATTTGAACATGATAAATCCAAATTTTAAAACTAGGTTACATGATTCAATTGATAAAGTTGGTAAAAATTAATTTTCTTAAAACTACGCTTAATGTAACAAATATTATTTTTAGAAGAATGCACTCTTTATGCATAAAAATTAATTTACAATAAAAATAATGTATTCAATTAATTCCTATGATAATTATTGATATATTATTAAAAAATAATAATTATTTTGAATTTAAAATCAATCCAAAATTTAATTATTTTTATAAATACTTAATTAAAGGAAAATAAAAAAATAGTTTTTTTTATTAAAATAAAATACTGCTTTTGTTTCAATAATTCATGAATAAATATAAAAATATAGTACACTAATTTTAAATGAATAATTTTAATTCCTAAATTCATGTTTTTTCAATAAAAAAGATTCATATGCTTTTATATGATTCTTATATCAAAATGATACAACAAATGTTAAAGTATGTGTAAAAACAATATTTGTACTATTCACATTAAATCAAATTTTTTATAAAATACAAAAAAATCAACCACAAATAATTTTGAAATGATTAATAAAAAATAATGTTCATTTTATCAAATTAAAAGTCTAAAAGTGAAGAAAAATTAAATTTATTATAAGAAAATATAATTTAGAAAAAAATAGAATAATTATTCTTAATCCTAAATGTTATTTTTTATTACATTTGTATAAAAATTATAAGGTATATTTAAAATTAAATGTTTATATTATATTTAATTTTATTTAAGAAACCAATAATGACTTCTATAAAAGATATAAGGGTTAAATATTCACTAGTTGCAATCACTAGTGGTGGTTCAGCTAGTATAGGTGTTGTATTAATTTTTTAATCATGAACCTCTCTCATTATGGATTTCTCTACAGAAATACTATTTGATGTGAATATTAGTATTGGTCTAGGGAAAATCTTATAGATTCCACACCCATTCCATGCTCGGACAAATGAACCTCATAAGGAAGGTTGTTACTGCTTAATGTCCTTAATATAAGTTTCATAATGTGATTACTTCTATTTATACCCACTAATTCAATGACTATATTATAATTATAATAGTTATTAATTATAAGAGGTATCAATTTTTGGTTTATTCTGATATTACATGTAAAAAAAGTTATTCAAAAATATTTATTTAAGGATAATTATATACATAAATATTTGGTTATTACATTCTACCCACTTAAAAATAATTTCATCCTCCAAAATCTATTAATCATATAAAAACTAGTTAGTGTAGTTTTGTCTCATTACATCCTCAGGTTCCCGCATAACTTATACTTCTGATTTCACAATAAAAATTCAACTAGGTGGTTGGTTTATTCTATTAAAAATTATCTCTTAGATTTATGATCTTAAATGGTTATTATTTATAAGAAAGATCATGTTCTAACTACAAAAATTATGAGTTTAGTATATATAATTGATATGGTATTTACTTCCTCAAAAGTCATACATGGAACCCATCATGTAATTATGAGATATGTAGAGAGGGTGCTGATGCATAAGCTTCAACACTAGAATGATTAAGAATATCAAAGAGACTGATGTACATAGGTCTCATATTTTCATTCATCCCAAATTTCTTAATGTGCTTCCAAAGAGATTTTTGTTGGAATAAATTATCATGAACGTCAAATTCTAGATCTCGTTGAAAATTTTCATCATAGATCTTGTATTAACTTCAAACATCTTTCATGTTTTGATGAATGGTTTGAACCTTCTCCAACTTTTCAGAGACAAGATCATGTACTAACAAATTGTTGTTGGTTAGGTCCATTATTCAATAACATAAATCTTTGAAGGGTCAAAGGTCCGTCTTCCAGAAGTACTAAACCTCTATGATTGATCAAATAGTTTATCAATACACGGTAGAGGATACTTGTTCTATATTTTAATTTTTTTATGTTCATGATAATCAATGAAAATAATCATTGGTCCATTGTTTTTCATAAAAAAGGGGATTTTTGTACCAAAATTCTTATAAATTAACTTCTTAAATTCTTCCAAATCTATGGGCACTATTAGATAAAAACTATTTGTTATAGTCATACATCTTGTAATGATTTAAATTTAAAACATAATCTCTCATTTTTGGGGAGAATTTTAAATTCATTTGGGAATCCCTCAATAGAATACCATATAACTATAATGTATTTAATTGTGAGTTGGTCCACATCCATTTGAACCAAGAGTCCCTCATTATTGGGTATCATGATAGATATTACATAATTTACCTCTAAAGGGAGTTTAAAATAATCCTCATGTCAATGTATAATAATAGGACGATTCAAGATATAAAAAGATAGTTACTTATCCTAGAAATTGAAATGGGCTCTATACAGGGAGAACCAATCCCTACCTAACATCTCATAAAATTCCAACAAGGAAAGAAAGAATATATATCCATGAAGTATCTCCCCACATTCCTCAATTGAATAAGAGTTATATAATTTTGATTCATTCAATGCACAACTAGAATGTTACATTGATATTTCAATATCCATTGCCTGTGGGGAATCAATATTCATAAAAAACCAGAATGATATAAGATAATGAGAATAAGTAAAATCAAATAAAACATTCAATGGTTTGGATTGGAGAGTAATTATAACTTTAACAACTTCATTATCATTATACACTTTATTTGTACTGATTGTATAATCTCCTAATTTTTCCCTTGGTCTAAGAGGGTTATGGTACCTATTATCCTCAATAAACCCTGGATTGGGGCATTGATTTGTATAATTCCAAAATTCCATTGATGTTAACCATAAATTACATGGTAGTGATTTAGTTTTGAACTTATCCTCATGAATTGAATTGACCATATTATTCACATGTATTCAGTAGTCACGATCTCATTGGAAAAGCCTTCCGCACATAAAACAATCTACTCTGACTTTTTTTAATGTTCTTGGGCACTTCATCTCACATTTTATCATATAGTTGGTTGGGATTTCATTCCTTTATGTGATTTATCATTTGTGTTTCCATGAAACCGAATTTTCTATTTCTTTTCACCAAATCCATGCAAATGATGAAGGTCTCTAGTTTCCATTTCTACATTAAATGCACATAAAACAATTTCATCTTTGCTACAGTGTCTTATAAATAATAACATTATAATACTTGGTTATAATACACTAATTAACATATATATCTTGTTTTCAAAGTTAGTAATAAAAAATAGGTGTATCTTGTGAGTTAAATAAAGTTATCCTCATAAGTATCAATTGGTTCATCCATATTATTTTTCCTCTATGATTTCTTAATACATTTTCATGTTAAGAGTTTGGATAAAATTTTGGTGAATAATATTTTATTCAACTCCACCCATTAAATAGGTTTATATTTTTCGTTTTTCGTAATATTCATAATGAGAGTCCACTATTAGTTATCCAAACCATGTATGTGATAGATGGATAAAAAAAATTGTCACTGTCTGATCACTAAAGAATGAATAAAATCATCTCTATTGCATAAATCCATTTATCATGTATTATTTGGTTAAAAGAACCACTAATGGAAGTTCAAAATTTACATATAAAAGACTAAAATGAATTTTTTTCATACCATAGTGAATTCGAGAGCTCAACATGGTTTTATTTATTTTTCATTTATTGATATAGGTGAGAGATAATTTCCACAATTTATTTAATCTATCTCAAATGATTTTTGGGTTCTCAAAGGGAAAATAATCACATTTTACTTCACAAAAACTTTTTACACAGTTCCTCTCAGTTACTCTTAGTTCTGTCTATTTACTAATAGCAAAAGTGGTTAAAAATAACACCATAAGAGAATAAATGTGAAAAATAATATAAAATTTAATAGACTATGTTAATTATTATTTAATATAAGGAACCTCACCCTTAAACTAGGATACTTTCGGTTTACATTTAGTTCAACCAGTATCACTTTTTTCTCAACTTTGGTTGCTTTAATTTGGGATCTATTAAAATTTTTCATATAACCCCGCAAAAATAACTAAACCGATATATGATACCAGTTGATGAGACCAAATATAAACATGTATAAGGTTTACATAATTTTCATAATTAAAATATTTCATCTCTAAATTAATATTACAATACCAGAACATAAAGGCTCATTTTATTTGAAGATTTGATATATAAAAATATTACTAAAAAATATCACTTCAGCATATCCAAGAAACATCTCTTTATAAAACATTTTATTACATATTATTTTTTGAGTAAGTGGATTAAAAATAAGAGTTATCTTAAATGATCATTTATAGGAAACATACTAAAGAGTCATAAAGTGTTAGATCATATTCTTATGATACAACTTGTGAAAGAGACAAAAATATGATAAAAATGATCATTGAATTTTGCGATAAAATCATCATGGATTGATATCAAGGGGTCATAAAATTTTTATCATTGAAGCATAAAATATATTCACAGTATTGGAAAAATAAAGTTAAAGTGTGGAATAAACATACACATAGTAATTCAAAACACTGTGAAAACATATAACCATAGTCATGTCCATTAATAAATATATTAATATAGAAAAACATTAATCATGTCTATGCACAAGGTTTTAAACAAATCTATACTATAATAATGTCTACATACCATTTTGTGAAAAAAATATTAATAGTAATCATGTACACACATAACATCATTAACTCTTAATGTATGAATATTTAACCAATTCATAGGAGGGATATATTAGACCCCACCTATAATATAATGATAAAACATACATATGTATTGAATAATAAAATATTATAAATAATTATTCCTTAAAATCTTAACAAACATGTGGAAATGAATCTAGTTTCTTGAAAAGTTACTTAAAATCAGCATAATTAATGGTGATAATGAAGGTGAAAAATATCACAAGAGAGTCTCCCCAGATAATCATAAAATCATGAAATGATGTTGACATATACAAAAAATCATTTTATAAAAGAATTAAAATATTCTTTGATAAATAGGAATAAATATTATTTTTATTTGATAAATTTAAAATGATGTTAAATTCATTGAATAATAATAATATAATTTTATTTCAAAAACCTTGGAAATATGTAAATAAATCTTAATAATGAATAATTTTCATGATGGTTTAAAAATGTGGATGGTTAGCAAATATTCTAGAAAAATTCTTTTCACACCTTTATAATGAAATTAAAATGTGACCCATACAGAAAAACATTGAATGGATTCCTTTTAAAACATTTGGAATGAAAGTAAAATATACTAAAATGTAACAAAAATAATCATTTATGAATAGATAAGAACATTATTGAATAAGAAAATGAATATGTATATGGCGGGAAAATAACCATTAGAAAGGATGAGAATTATTCTTCACAATTATATATTTTTATTTAGAATCAAGTATATAATAGAAGAATATTTATTGGTAAAGAATTAATTTTCATAGAGATATATAGAAAATACCATATAGGATTGAGAAATGGATAAATGATAATAGATAAAGAATATATTTTTTGATCCAAAGAAAAGGTAATTATGCTAATGAAACCCTTACCTTGGATCCTTGCTTGGTCAAATGTGCTCCAACATAACTATAAAATAAATTTACAATAATTTTTATTTATATGAAATTTAGTTGAAATTATTTTACTTTATAATATCAATTTATAATTCCTTATTTGTAATTTATTAATTTTTTATTATTAAAATTATTATTTGGGTGTTAACCATTACCTTTCCCTTGAATTATTTGGTTTAGTGGTTCTGGTACTTGAGTAGTTTCCATGTTTAAATCACCTAAATAATTTGAAAAAAGTGGTTATTAAAGTTTTTGATAAATTTTTGGATTCAAATAGTCAGTTTATGGAACTTATGTTGACAGTTCTAACAAAACAATTTAAAATTATCCCTTTTCTATGATTATTAAAATAACAAAATAATTGAATTACTTTTAAAATACACTCATAAAAATCACCACACAAAAACTATAAAAACATTTAAATTATTCATTACAATAAATTATTTTCAATATTTATGTTATCCTAGACATTCATGATAAAACAATTAAAAAAATATCTATAACGTTGGTAAAAAAAACCAAAAAAATAACACGTTATACCAGTTAAAAGAGTAAGAACATGTCATTTTATAGTGATGATATAAAATTTAAATAATCATAACGGTTTCAACAAAAATATTTTAAGGTATGAAATAAAATTCCATAAGATGTAGATGAATAATAAATAGAATAATAATAAAGAATATGAAATTGTTTATGTTGATAACTAAAATTTACTCTTTAATGGCCTCTTAGAAATGAGTGGTTTAAAAATAAATTTAATAACCTGAAAACACAAAATGAGAGATAGAAATGTGAGGGAGAAATTTTGGGAAGGGATTTTGGAGGAATTAAAAATAAAATGTATATGATCATATAGAATGAGGATGTTTCCTTTTATAGATGAGAGGAGGTGAACTTTTGGAAATAGTCATTTATTTTTTAGAAAATAATTCTTACTCAAGAGAAGTTGATATAAAATAGTAAAATTTTCATAAAGAATAAGGGAGATAAATATTACACTCTTTAAATCAATTATAGATACATTTTTCTTATATGTGTTTCTATATATCTTAATTTAAACACTTTTTAACCATTTAAACCATTACTGATGTAACAAAATTTTATTATGGAAATTTATTTTTTATGACTAAAAATGTAATGGACCTTTTTAAATAATCTTAACATGATAACTCCAAAATTGAAAACAATTTTAAAAGATTAAATTTATAAAGGTGTAATTTTTTTAGTTATTGTACACTTAACTCAATACAGACCATTTTTATAAGAAATACATTTTAAAAAAATTTAAATTTACACCAAAATCATATAATGTGATGATTCTCATGATATTTATTGATTTATAATTTAACAAATAGTGGTTTTTTAATTTAAAATTGATCTAAAATTTAATGGAACTTTGTGAGTTATTAATTAAAGTATAATAAAAAATATTTTTTTATTAGAATAAAATCTAACTGAGGTATCAAGAACAAAAATATATATATATAAATCCAAAATATTAATTTTTTTGTTTAAAAAAGTTTTAATTTATTTTTAAGTTATTATTATATCATAATTACTACATAAATGTTTAATTATTTCTCAAAACTTTATTTTCACACTTCACTTACAAAAAAATATTTTAAAAAAAATCAAAATAATTCACCATAAGATAATTTTTAAAAGATTAATATACAATGATGTTTATATTGTAAAATTAAAATTCTAAAAGTGATAAAAACTAATTTTAATATAAGAACACATAATGTGGAAAAATATTTATTAGATTAAGTATTTTTAAGCCTACTATTATTTATATCAGAAAATTTCTATAAATATGAAAAATTGCATTAATAAGTATATGTTTATAATATATTAACCCCAACATAAAAACACACTAATGATCTTTGAATAATATATATGGGTATGATATTCCCTTGTAGAAATAACGGGTGCTAGTTCAGATATTATTGATATAAAATAAATTTCCATGAGCCATAACTTCTATGATTAGAGATTTCACTCAATTAATACTTATGAAAGTTCATCTTAGTATTAATCTATGGAAGTACATAGTAATTCCTCCTTAGTTAAAATATTAAAAAAACTATCCTCCTAAATAAAATTGCTACTACATGATTGTATTTTTATATGTTTATTAATGTGATTAATTCTATTTATATTAGTTATTTCAATCAACATATTATAAAAGTTATTAATACTTATAAAATGTATCTCTATTTTTTTATTTGGTATTATATGTGAAACAAGATATTCAATAATAGATATTTAAGGATAAATTTATATAAAAATTGGGGGTAATTATATTTCAAATAACTATACTCCTTCAAAATAAATGATGGGAGAATTTTCTAGTGGTTTCATAGTTCTTCAATTTTTGGGATAATTTAACAATGGTTTATAATGTTATGTTTTTGTTTTTATTTAGGGTTTATAAATTTTTATGGAGAAGGATGAAATTTTATCTACAATTCTCATGTGTTGATGTAATTTATCATGGTTTTGTCTATTTCAGTATGACCTTCATTGTTTGTACCAAAATTAACAGGTCTCAATCCTAATGATATGAGGGATATCACATGATGTTTTTTTGAATCGGGACACCATTATGGTGTGATCAATTTTTTCACACAAATTTACTGTGTAATATGATTTTTATTACAACTTTGATTATCCTATTTGATTCTATCAGACTCTTTCAATCTCTTATGAATCATGGGTTTCTTATGGCTCATGTTAGGTACTCTATGGTCATTACTTCATGACTTTTGAACCTCATATTGGATTAGTTTAGATATTGTGATCTAAGGTGTAATTCTTTCCATTTTTTCTATATTTCATATTTTTTTTGTTTATTATTAATGGTTATTATAAAAGGTTTCATTTGGTTTAGGTGGATTCTTGGTCAAATAATTGATTAGATATTGATTAGGATGTGTCATGTAGTGAATTTGTGTGACTATGGTAACTTTTGATCCTTATTTCCCCCTCTTTATTGAATTCTAATATTTAAACATAAAATTTGATGAAGTGGATTTTAAATTTCTATTTATTTTCACTATATAAACCATATATTAATCATGAATTATGTCTTAGCAGATGAGTGGTTAAAATTGGCTAAAAAATAAAATAAATTAAGCATGAATAAATTAATGGGTATTGTGTGTTTCAGCATGCTCTAAATGTTTCTATAATTATATACATATTTTATTGTATTTTTAGAATGGTTTATGTATATAATTATATTTTTATTATTATCTGAATTAATTTTTTGTTGATGTCTTCAGAATGACTATAACCCTTTAAATATATAAAGAAGTAAATGGGAGAGGAAATATTTAATTCTAAAATATTTTTTGTTTAATGTTTAATAAAAGGTGAACTAATAAATTAGTAGTCATGTGTAAGGTTCTACTGTGTAAAAAATATTTTCCAAATAAGTAATTTGAACTAATAAAATAAGAAATTAAGAAAATTTATTTTTTCAAAACCAAATACTGATTATGGTGTGAAAACAACTCGCTCTCAACGTCTAAATGTAGACAAAAATAAATATAGAATTAATAATTAGGAAATTATAAGATACACTTTGACGAATTTGATGTTTTAATTGTAGAGGCACAATTGAACATGCATGAGTAACTCTGTTGAAATGTAAAATAAAATTTATATTGTTTTTGAAAAAGTGAATTGTACACCAGAAGGAGGAGTTAAGGTGGTATATTTCTTTGATCATGTGGAGGGGTACCCACGGTGATTATATCTATATAGACACACTCACAAAAAAAATCTAAAAGAGGTGGTATAGGTTTCAATGATGTGAAACTACTATAACTAGTAGAGTGGGAACATTTGTTCAAGGAATTTTGGCTTACATTATAATAATATTATAATTATTTAATAATATTAATTTCAGTGGTCACCACATGGAGTAGGACTAAGTATAAACCATGTATATATTTATGTTATTATTATTTATTTATTTCATTCAATCATTTTACAAAAAATTTTCTTTTTTGTATTTTTTTATCAAGGATGTATTATGGTATGATGACTTTGGTGTGGTATGTATTCTATGTTATAACAAATTAATAGAGAAAACTCATTAGTGTTATTTTTTTCTACCTAGTATGTTCCATACAATAAGGTAGAGAGTTTATATGATTTATAAGATCTTAGTAATACGTATAAAATATTTTATTTTATATATTTGGATGATAAGACCCAGCCAAAGGTGTTTTAGATATTTTTTCACTAGTATCATTCAAACCTTATCATTATATGAGAATTTATATAAGTAGTACATACTCCCTTTTATATATTTTGTAATTTGTTGGGAGTTCATTAATTTTGGATGTAGTGGAACTGGATGCGATTATGGTCAGTGTAGTGAAGGTAGAAAGTAATGATTTCATATTCATCATGATGTAGATATAGTATTATTTACTAAATAAGGATCCCAATATTCCATTTAATGAAAAAGGTTGGATAAAATTAAGAATTAGGCGAAAAAAAGGATTGATAAGAAATCAATTACAATAATTTGTATTTCACTATCCCATAAGATGGATTATTTCATATGAGAGTTAATAAATACATCAGAAATTATTAATGTCCTTGAAGATATTCATGAAAATTCAGTGGAAATAAAAATGGTTTTCTAATTATGGAGGTTATCTGGAATGAGAATTTTATAAGTAAATATAGTGAATAATCAATTTAATTACTTTAAAATAATTTATAATCTATTATAACCAGTAAATTTTAGTTTTAGATATATGGAATATTCATTGTTTTCTGTCATCGCTCCCAGTATGATGGAATGTGATGGTTACCATAGTGAGTAACTCAAGGGAAAAAAGAAAATCTTGGTGAATGGGGAAACTCAACAGAATGATATACATAAAGCTACTAGAAAATCATATAATGGGAAATTTAGAGTATATTCTATTGAATCTCAGAATAAGGTGCTCTCATGTTCATCATTTTATAGATGAATGACTACATGAAGAAAAAATTTTGGTAATGAAGCATCGATTCTTGAAGATATGATTTCAAAAGTTTATCCAAAAATCCTATATATAAAAATATTTGTGCTCATATAATGAGTATTAAAAATCTTATATAGGCATATATCTGTGGTATTATATATATATAAGAGGACTTATAAGGGATTATAATTTTAGAATATATGAAAATTTATATCTTGTGGATGGTGGAGCTCTCATGATTATGGGAAAGGGTTATATTTTATATCCAGACAAGTAATTGAAGATTACTAGAGTTTCATTGAGTGTAAAACATACTATGATTATGTAAGAACATAATTTTTTATAGATAATTAGATGATATTAGATTATATAAGACCTTTTTGGATGATGCATGAAGAATTACGTGTGGGTCCATGGTTTTCTCTAAAGTAGTGAAGGGAAAAACATTGTTCCTAACATAGTTTTTGGAAGTTTCAATGAATATTGAATAAATAATATCCAAATATTTATGGAATTAGAATATAGGTCAGTAGAGTTATAATGGGATTAAAATCATAGTTTATAAATTAATATTAATGATTAGAAGCATAAATAATGGAACATGTGATGATTAAATCCTTGGGAATTAGAATAAGGTTCATTTCAAAATAGAAGGTAAATATTTAAATAAATGAAAGATATAGTTGGTTTTTATGGATTTATGGGGGGAAACATTGGATTTTTATCAAGTAGTCTCATTATATTATATTAACTTTATTGATTTTGGGACACTGAAGGTGTGGGTTTTCTTTCTCAAGAAAAATTATGAGGTTTTCAAAACCTTATTTTAATGGAGATCCATGGTTGAAAAGGATATTGGAATAAAAAAGTGATTATGCCCTGATAATGGTGGGGGATACATAATTTTGGTGTTTTGAAAGATTTTTTGGTGAAAAAATATATGTTTTAAGAATAACATACTAGGTACACACGAACAATATATTTTTTAATAGAGGATAAATTATATATTAGTTTAATAAAAAAGGAGCATGAATATTAACATTGGTTTTCTGAAAGAGTTTTGTGGAGAATTAGTGAATTTTGTGTTCTAATTAGTTTACATGAGTCAGTAATCTCTGATAGTATAGGAAATTCTTAAATCCCCTTGGTCTAGAAGAATGTTTGAACAGTCCTATCATAAAGCCTTTAGAATACTCGCATACATCCACACACATTCCAAATAAACAAATAAGTTGGTGGTTAAGTCCTAACCATGTTACCATGTTGGGTATTGTGAGGAATAAATTCTATTTTGGATCAAGGATAATATTTATTAGAGGTTTTTAAAAAGATATAATGTTAAATTCAGTGAATATATCTTGTGGAATGATTTAAATTAGGTAGATGGTTCTGACGATTTTAGAGTATCATCAAAATATAATGTTCACCTAAATGAATGAATGAAATTTGTATATGTTACTAAATTTTCATAGAGTATGATATTTCTTAAAACACTATTATATATATAAGTATTTCTAGAATATATTTCTATTATATTGGTTTTATCAAACTCTATAAGTATTGAAAGATTCGGGAAAATAGATTCTTGGGGAAGAGATTTGGATTGTGAAGTTATGAAAGTAGTTGTTTCAAAAAGAGAAGATATGTAATTAAATTTTTTAAGGCATACCAATAATCTTTTCCTTGTTCAAGGATATGAATATGATTTTCACTATTTTATTATTACAGAAAATTAATATCCTTAAATCCTATAGGATGATATATTAATTATAGACTCCATTTAGTGTGGGTAATACATGAGGTATGAAATGGATTTCCTTATAGTTTTAGAACATGTGAGCTAAATAAAAATCCTAATTGGAAGGGAGTACTTATAAAATAATGGGTTTATCTACTAAAGAGTGAAGAGAATAGGATCTGATGGTACTATGAAATTATTATTGTAAATGTTTTAAACAATTTAAAGGTATATATTATCATTATAACTTTTACTCAGATGTTAAAAACAACTATTCTGATGGTGATAATTATTTTTTCATGGAGGGGATGCATCTATAATAGTTATATATAAAGATAAAAAATTCTTATTAGGGACTTAGTAGAAAAAATATACATGGATAAGATATAATATTTTGTTAAAAATGGAACTCTATTCTCTTTTACATGATAAAATGAAGCCTTTATATATTGAATAAAATATTAAAAGGGTGGGAAAACATTTCCAATATAGTGGGAGTATTAAAAAATTTTATGGAGAATCATAGAAAATATAATTACGAAGTGTTAAAGTGGATACTCTGGTATCTCAATGGTTTTAAAAGTTATTTCTCTACCTTAGAATGGATGAATCATTATAAAGGTTTGTATACTCAAACATTGGGGATGATACCAATACTCAAAAGAACAACATGGTATTTTTTTAACTTTTCAAGGCATGAATGTGAGTTGGACATAGAATCTTTAATAGATAGTTGAACATTAAATAATGTAAGTGGGGTATGTTTATTTAACTAAAGTTTTATTGGAGTCGATCAGGCTAATGTGGCTATCAAAGGTTCTCAAAATAAGGTAATACAATGGGGTGTTATTTTGTAGTTCACAAAGTAGAACTCTTATAGGCAATAATATTATGTTTTACACCCAAATGAAGAACACTTTGTTTAAAAATGACTTTATCTATAAGTTATTGGATGATAAAGTGTGGGATATATGGAGAGTGGAAGAAATTTTAAATTTAAAAGATATAATGACAATGTTTGATGTATGGGATGTTCTGAGGTGGTGTTACACGTTGGTTAGGTTAGGATAACCCAAACAAATATGGGGAAACCATACAGATGCAAGGAAGATCATTTTTTTGGAGAAAAATAGGCTTACATATTCTTATGGTATAATTTATGGTTATTATTAAGATGATTATAATGTGGGATATTTTTATGTTCTATTTTTTGTGAAAACCACTAATAGATTAAGTTATTTTAACCAATGGAAGGAATGATTCTAGAAGTTGTTAATTTGTAAAATTGGATGAAGATGTGGGATTGGAATTGTCAAGATCTGTAAATCTTGAAGCTAGTAGACTGAAAAATCATAGTGAAATGTCTAGAATCTATTATAACTAGTATAGTAGGAACATTTTTTCTAGGTTTTTTTACATAAATTTCAATCATCTTTTGATACTTTAATAAAATAACTTTCGGTATTCACCCCATTGATTAGGATTAACTCTGTAACATATGGATATTTATGTTGGTATTTTTATTTTCTTTCCTTCAATCATTGTCTTCTATAAGTTCTTTTATATGTTTATTATGAAGGGTGAATTGTAATGTGCAGACGTAGGCATGATGTTTCTCCTAAGTTCTAGTATATCATTATCATAGAATCATATATTTATTTTATTTTATCTATTACGTTCTATATGGTAACATATATTTTTTAAAAGTATTTTATGACCCCAAAAATGTTTAATTATATTAGTGGAAGTTGTTTTCTATAGTGACTTTCTTTAATATTTGATATTGAGTGTTTCTTTTATTTTTTTAATTATTTATAACTTTCATAATTAGAAAATCATACAAATATAACAATGAACTGCCATGATGAGAACCTAGAAATTAATATTGATAATTTTATGTTCAATATGTTAAATGAATATGGGAGTTCAACTAAAGGGGGATTGGATGATGTGTTTCGATGATGATATTGATATTATGTGTTATTTCAGTGTTTTATTAATCATTATGATGGTTAGAGTGCGTTTGGTTGTGGGTTATTATAGTTGGAAATAGGGTGGAGATATGAGATGGCTATTATAGAAAATATTTGGTTTATATATTATTTTTCTGTATTGTTTTTCATGATTGATGTTAAAATGAAGTGTTTGATGTTATGTATGTGGTGCTATTGATGAAGTGGTATTTGTCTTGGGATATCAGGTTCGTTGATGAAGTGATGTGGTGAGGATCATGTGGTTGTCCTGTAGTGTCTCAAGATCATTGGTGTTGCTAAATTAAATGAACTAATGGGTGGATTAATGGAGTTAGAAATAGGTATACGATATAATGACATGAATAATGGGATACATATTATAAATTAATATAATTAAAATTGGATAAAGGGATGGAATGATCAAAATAATTCATTATATGTTAAATTTAATAAAGATATTTGAATAAAATAACAATGGATAGAAATAAATTATAGAAAATCAGGCTTAACAAACATGGTTATTACATCATTTTAGATGAATTTTCATTAAATTATAAAAATACATTTCTAAGCACCATAATAGTTTAGTGCATTTGGAAACATGAAAAAAAATATTATATCCTCGTGAAAGATCTTATACATCTCCCATATATATCTCCACCATTATAAATCCAACATAAAACCTTTCTTAATAACTTGGGGAAGGAAAAATAAATAATGGGTGAGCTCAAAAGATCAGTAATGGTAAATAAGGTAGATATTTAAGCATAAAAATGACTATAAAGGTATGATAACATGATCATAAAAATATAATATCATAACCTTCATATCAAATATCGTATACATGAATCAGGAAAAAATCATGGTAGTTCATAAGACATGAATCAAAAGGAAATAAAGAACATAATCCATTAAAAAACATAGGATTAAAATATGGAATTGTGGTAGACAAATAATCATATAATAGGACTTATATAGTAGATAATTAATTTAATCTGAGACCATATCATTGGAAAAAATCCTTTACTGAACTGGGTTTACACCCCATTACAACCCTATATTACTGAATATAGTTCACTCTATGTTCCAGTACAGTATTACTGAACTGAGTTTATTTACCATTACAGCCCTATAATACTAAACTGAGAACAATTTTCTTTCTATATCTATAATACTTAAACACGTTTAATTGTTGTTCCATTCATGTATATCTCATGGGATATAAATCTTTATCCAATACATTGGTGGGTGATATTGGTCACACCTCTCTCATAGTGAAATCATACATACATGTGTCACAAGATAACAAATAATAATATCAAAAACCCTTGAAATGAAATTGGTATTATAAACATGTAATCATATCATAAAATGTTAAAAAATATAGGTTTCCAAATCATTTATTCATAAAAATAACCCATGAAAATAAGCGGATTTCAAAATAATATATCCCGTGAAAGAGAAATAGGTTTCATCAGCATCATCCCCCAAAAACAATCCATTCTAAGAAAAAATATGAATAAAAACATTGAATAATTTCCCTATAAATGCATGAGTAACACAAATAGATATTATATTATATGGGAAAGAATTTTAAGAGATATTTTAAAAACATTTCCTGAGGAAAATATACTTTCTTATTTAAAAATGATATTTAATGTATAAAACCTTTTTGAAAACTTTTTCCTTTAAAACTATATTTAAAACATAGAAATCAATCTTGAGAAAACATTGAAGAACTTTTCCCTTGAAAAAAATATAAAATAATAATGATAAAATTTGAAAATCATTTTCCTTCAAACTTATGAAATAAGCTTGAAAACATTTTTAAAGCCATTTCCCCTAAAACATATAAAGTAATATTGAAAAAATTCTGAATTTCTTTCCATGATACATATAAAGTAAGCTTGAATACAATTTAAAAATATTTTTCCCTGAAAATATATAAAAGGAACTTGAAAAAAATATCAAAACTATTTCTCTTGAAAACTTATAAAAGGAGATTGAAAATGTTTTGAAACCCATTTTCCATGAAAATTTATAAAAGTATCTTGAAAATGTTTTGAAAACAATTTTACTTAAAATAATATAAATGGATTATTATTATTTTTTAAACACTTTATTTGAAAATAATTTAAAAAAAATTATTAATAATTAACCCTTGAAACAATAAAATAATGCTTCATAGAAATGGTTGCCAGTAAATTAGTACATATAGTACGAAGTAAAATGAATGTTCCTTTTTCACGGTAAAAATTTTAGAAAAATGCCTTATTTATAAATTTAAAAGAAGATTACAAATAAAATTAGAAAAATTAAAAATTGGTAAAAATTTCATTTAATGATTATAGGGGATTAATATAATGTTATTAGAAACCCTTTTTAGAAAACATGGTTTTAAAGGAACACAAATTTCTAACTGAAGAGAGGGTAAAGTAAGGACTTCGTAAAAACACATTCTTAAGAATATTATGTAACAAAAAGTGTAAAAAATGGTACCAATAATTTAATATAATTTGAATAACCATATGAGAAGAGAATTCATGAGTGTTCTTGAGAGATTGATAATATGATTTCTTCCATGAAAGGAAAAAAATTAACAATCATGAAAAACAATGTGATTGTTTTAATTAACTCTTATAACATGGTAACATGGAATAATTTTATAATTTTAAAATAGGGAAATTACATGAATATTAAAATTTCACAATAATAAGTATATTCATGATATAAAATTGAAAATTTAATTATATACACCTAAAGAATTTGGTGTATAACAAAACATGAGTCTCAAAGAATGAAATTTGAGACAAAACTATTTTACAGATTTGCTAAATTTTGAAACATAAACCCAATGAAATAAATATCATATAATAGATATATAAATAAAAAAAAAATTAAGTATATAAATAATTTAGTAAATTCTTGCGATGTAAACATGCCACACAATATTAATGATTGGTGAATAAAGCATGTATCTCACGGAAATAAAAACTGAGATGAAATCCCTTTACCTTGTATCTTGAATCTTATTGTACTCATTAAAACCAACCATTTTATTATAAATATTTTACAGAACCATATTCATATATATAATTCTATATATGGTTATATCTTGACCTGATATTACCTTCTTTTTAACAATCATCTATCAAAGTTTCACTTCACGTAATATTTTCTTTGTTTTTCACATGTGTCTTAATTTGTTATATAGTTGGTCCTTATAATCTTGTAATGATTAAAAAATATAAAATATTTTTTTAATATCATGTATATTCATTATATATGTGTTATAATAATTTATATAATATAAAATTACAAAATTAAATACACCGTTCATGGACATGGTAAGCCATACATACGCATGAATGTTGTTTCTGTTTTTCTTGTTGTATAGAAATAATGAATGTAAAAGACATAAATGTATATATATGAAAAGATATAATTATTAGATTATAATTATCAAAACAAATATATTATATAAGTTCACTAAAACCACCATTAATACATTTTGTGTATTTTTTGAACGAATCAGATCGCTTTAAGGGGTCAGTAGTCCACACCACCTCAAAAGAAATTATCATATTTACACCAAATAGAAAGTAAAAAGGTTTTTTTTACAATGATTAAAAAATATAAAATTCATAATAAATATAATTTATGAAATGTATAAATATATTTTACAAAATAACTTCTACTGTGAGAGGTGGTTAGGAAAAACAGCCTACATTTAGTGATGTGGTAGTTCGTTGTACACATAAACAGTATGTTTTTTACACATTAGATGGATGTGGGTGTAAGTGTAGGTATAAAACTTATCATAAAAACATAAAAGTATATTTAGGATACTGGTTTAGTTATAAAATCATTGAATAAAGTTATTGGAGATGGTGGGGAAATAAAATAAAAGAAAGGAGCTTCAGAGATGATGTTACCTCATAATCAGGTAACTCCTTTTGGTTTGTGCCAAAAGGATTATTTGGATTTCCTTCTTCCCAAGGGAATTCTTCTAGTATGAAGGTATATATGTTCAGATAAAACTTTACTAGAGTTTGGGTTATACAAGGGGATTGAGAGCTGTGAGGATATGTGAGGATAGGAGGCCTTTTTATAGTGGAGGAGGAGTGATACTCTTGTAAATATTTGAAGGGAGAATTCCGCCCCCAATTTTCTTGTTGAAAGTGGATCCAATAATAGACCAATGTTGATAAAAATGAGTATAAGGACACAATATGGCCATCCAATGGCTATTATAAATGTTTATAATTTATTTTTAGTCTTAAATTTTAGGTTTAGTTCTAAGTTAATCTTAATTTTACCTTAATTGATCTCATTAATTTTAATTATATTCACTAATTTTTTTGGGCAAAAACTAATTGGAACTTATTATACACTATAAATTATTATGATTCCAATTATGGAATATTTTTTTCCAAATATAAAATCCATTTTTTCAAATTTGAATCACAGAATTGGAAAAAATTAATTTAAAATAAATCCTCTAGATGGGTCGATAGTGTGGGTTTAATCATAAAAATGATCAAAAGTTTGCAATGTTGTTATATATGATTTCAAAGTGAAATTAGTTATAATGAACTATATTCTATTAATTTATAAAATTAATATTTAATTAAACATTTAAAGCATTTTAAAATATAATTTATCCTTATAAATAAATTAAATGAAATAGCAGTTTTGAATAAAAATCTAGTATATTTAACTCTTCATTATAAAAATGAAACCATACAGGAAAATACCAAAAAAATATCCAAACCTAATTTTTATTTTTCTATTCCAAATATTATGTTTACTTTCATATATTAAATATATAAATGTTCCAAAAATTGGATTTAAAATGGGTTCTCCATTAAAAGGTGGTAAAATTACCTTTATATAAAAAATTGGTTTTTTTTGTATAAAATCATTTTTGTCCTTATCTTATTTCTATTGAATCTATTGGATGTATATAAAAAAAATATTTGATTAAATATATATCATATATATTACAATAATATCGATCAATAATTAAAATTAATTTAATTTATTAGGTTAAAACATCTTTATGACTCTAATAATAATAACATTTTCATTAATATTCAATCAGTTTTCATGTTCATTTCTAATTAACTGGTAACATATGAATTCATATTATATTAGTGTAAATCATATATTTTCATAAATTAGTTAATATTATTTATAAACTCTAATTTAGTACCCAGGTTATATCTTATTATTTTAAATAATAACATTTTTAATGATATACTATTGTTTGGTAAAACAAATCAGTCATGAGTGTTACATAAGCCATCAAGGAAAGTCATTATTCCATGTAATGAAATCCAACCTTAGTTTTTTGTGTAGAGAAATCCAAAATTTATGTTGGGTTTAATGAAATATTAACTTGGTATTGCTTTTAACGTAATCAAAACATAGTGTCTTAATATAAAATAAACTATTTTAGGTGTTGCACGAGATAAAAATATAAAAATGGAAAAATTAATTCATAAAAAATAATTCACAAAATCTAGAGGTTTTACATTCTATCCACCAAAAAATGAATTTCTCCCTAAATATTCATATAGGTTATCAATAGTTTAATACCTCAAAGTTTCTTTCATAGAAACCCACATTGTAAAAATGAATACTAAAATATTCATTAAAAATTGAAAGTTTGAACCATAAGGGTTACCCAAGGTGACATATAACTGGGTTTACACATAGGATAACATCGATTGGTAGTGAATATTGGACATAGAAAAAACTTGTAAATATTTATAGGCAGTGATTGAGGTCATTAGTCACAAATAAGTGAATTATTATGAAAATTTGAGGGCCTCAAATTAATAAATATTTGAGGATTTAAAAGGCCACCAATTCAACAAAAATTAAGTTATTAGGATAATATAATTTAATTTTCTCATTATCTTAATGTTGAGTAATTATTTTATTAGCCATGAATATATTGAAATATATTTCATAAATTTCAATAAAAAAATTATATTGTTTATTTGTGATTTCATCAATTTCTAATTCAAACATTACTTCAAGAAATGGATGTCCAGAAATAAAATTTGATGCCTGAAGTAATAAAATACAGTTTTAGCAGATCATAAGGCCCATAAAAGAATGAGAATTATAACAATTTTTCTCTAAATATTCTTCAAAATCAATACAGTTAATACAATAATCTACAGACATAAATAGTAACACTATTGTTTCATCATAAATAATTAGTCATAAAAAAATAATTATACATAACTAGAACATCGAATAGGCCAATGGTATGTGTGAAAGCCTTATCATCCTTCAGTCATGGGTTTAGGACCTGCAACCATTCCATACATGATTCATTTTCACCCAACATACATGATGTAATTTTCTAAAACTAAATCAATATAATATACAAAATAAATAAGATCTACATCCTTGAAATATTTTTAATCACAAAATAGCCCATTAACCAGGGTTTTTAATACAAACCTAGTGCATAAATACTTCCACCTAAGTTTATAATTAATTTTTCATGAATGGGAACCCTTATAAACCTTCTAAAAAATGAAAATACAAAACTTTAGAAAGGAATTCATGAAATCATCATAACATTGATTCCCCCATATATCAAAAATTATCTCTTTGTTTTCACTTTCCATACAGGTGAATTCCCCCATCATATATTCTCTTGAAACATGGTAATAACCTGAATTACCATAAATCCTTATTGGAAACATGCATGATTCCCTATTCCAAAGATTTCTGGATATATTCCATAAATCCAGGAATTTGTAAACTTCATCCATGATAGCATGAACTACTTGCCAAAAAGTCCATAACTAGTTCCAAGGAAATCATCAACATCAAATTTACTTATAAATATCCCACACACATATATATATATATATATATATCCAAACAACAATATCTTAACACAAGGGAAATATTAAGGTTTATATTTCACATAATCATGTTTTTTATATGGACATCACATTTCCATTAAATCTCTTTTATATTCCATCAATTCCATTCAATATATTTTTATAAATCATATTTGAAAAAACATAAACATGACAATACTTAAATATTCCTCCTATAATTTAACAGAATTTTTTAATCAAAATAGAAAGAAAATTATTATTTCACTTCATCATTATGCCATTAACATGGATGACTCATCCTTTTAAACAACATCTTTTTCCTCTCACATTTTATATATATTCTCATCATAATCTTCAATGTAACCATTACTCGCACCACCTTGTTAGTTCCCTTTACGAGAATTCATCTTGGGACATTGAGTTGTATAATGACCAATTAATCCACACTTAAAATAAATAACCTTTGATAATTTCTTATAGAGAACATTATTTATTCCCATGATGTCACATTCTTTGTGTCATTTTACAAAGTCAAAACATTTTCATGTTCCTAAAATACATTCAATTAGGTGATTATTTCTATATTATTAACATAAAGGAAACCAAATATTTTTTCCTCCATGGTCTCCATTACACAAACTCTTGGTGAATTCCTTATTTCTCTTCCTTGGCAAGTCTGGGATTTGGTTATGGTATACATTGATAATAATATTCGATGAAAACTGATTAGGAATGATCACATGATCTTTCATTCCAATGATTAACCCACTTGATTGATCATCAGAATATAATCCTTCACATTCAACAATAATCTTATTCTTTCCAGTTCCCCACATTGATTAAAACTAGAACCACAGTGTGAGAACAACTTATCATAGCACAAAACCACATAATCATGAAAATATTTACTTATAGGATGTATAAATCATGAAACCTTCCTTAATATATGACACCCTAGGTTCATCCTAGGTTATTCATATAATACATATATTTAAATAAATTATGATGTTTCGTGAAGAGTTTGTGAATTTCCAAAGAATATCCCCTGGGAGTGTCAAACTAGGTGTGTAGTAAGGCACATTTTCGTGTACCATATTACCTAGAGTTAGACCTAGAAAATGTTTTTAGAGTTTTTATACCAAGGTACATTTGTTCTAGAGAAACATACACTAGTTGTATCCAAATAGGGTTTAATTTTTATGAAACCAATCACTCCATCCTTTATAAAAAATCTAGGACATTTTCCTAAACGTCGGTTCATCCTTATACTTATCCTTAAATACATCCATAGACATATCCTTATAAATATAACTTGGGATTTCCCTAAATTTATATAATACTAGTTTATAAAGGTTTACTAAACATTTCCTTTGATACTAAATATAGGGAATCAGGCATAACATTCATGGATATTACATCATTTTAGATAAATATTCAATTCATAAAAAAATACATTCCCAAGAACTGTAACAGTTTAGTGTCTATGGAAACTTGGAAACAATATATTCAATCCAGTTGAAAGATATTCGACATATCCAATAAAAATTTCCATCATTTGTACTTCTAAAAAGACCTTTCTTAACCTGAGGAAGGAGACATAAAAATTGGTGAGCTCAAATGCTCAGTAAGGGTAAAAGGGAGATATGTAATCATACTTATGAAGATAAGGATATTATAACATGATCATGGAAATATAAGAACATACCCTACATATTAGAGATCATATACATGAATCATATCATAAAGAATTGCATTTCATAAGACATGTATCATAAGAAAATAAATTACACAAGCAATGAAAGAATTCCATAGGAATAGTACATGGCATTATGAAAGGTACATAATCATATTATATGATTTCCATATTTTCTAAGGAATTTCTACCGAACCCAAATTAGTGTAAAACGTTCATTATTGAACCGGGTTCACACCCCATTCTAGCAATGTATTACTGAACTAAGTTCTCTCCCTGTTCTAGCCCTATAATACTAGACTAAGTTCAGGTCCCATTTCTACAACGTAATACTGAACCTAGTTCATTTCCCATTCATGACCTATAATACTGAACCGATTTAATTTCTTATTCCATTCATGTAAATATCCTAACATATAAATCTTTAACCAATGAATTGGATGGAGATATAGTTCCCACTCATATCATAGTGAAATCATACATAATGTTCCCCAAGATCATAAATAATCATATCATAAGTAGTTAAATGGAATGGGTATTATAAACAAGTAGTCTTATCATAAACTGAGAGAAAAGATTGGTTTTATAATCATTTCATCATAAGAATAACCCGTGAAAAGAATTGGGCTTCAAAATCAAAAATCCCGTGAAAGAGAAATAGGTTTCATCAACAATATATAATAAAAACATAATCCATTCCGACATATAATATGTATGGAAACATTGCATAATTCCACTATAAATGCATGAGTAACACCATCAGATGTTATCATAGATTGAAAATAAATTTTAATGATATTTAAAAACATTTATTGATGAAAATATATTTTTTTCCTTGAAAGGAACTCTTTTAAACATAAAACACATTTGAAAATGATTTCCTTTGAATGTACATTGAAAAAAATTGAAATAATTATTGAACTTTTTTTGAAAATATTATTCCTTGAAAACATATAAAATAATATTGAAAAGTATTTAAAAACTATTTTTTTTGTGAAACTTATAATATAAGCTTGAAAAAATTTTGAATACCATTTTCTATGAAAATTCTAATGTAAGCTTGAAAACATTTTGAGAACCGTTTTCTATGAAACATATAAAGTGTTCTGGAAAACATTTTGAAAACCATTTTTCTTGAAAAATTATAAAAGTGGATTTAAAACGTTTGGGAAACTATTTATCTTGAAAACATATAAAAGGATCTAAAAAAATTTTGAAAACCATTTTCCTTGAAAGCATATAAAAGGAGATTGATAACTTTTTGAGAACAATTTTCCATGAATATTTATTAAAGGATCTTGAATTTTTTTTAAAAACATTTTGTTAGAATACTTTTAAAAAAACTTTCTTAAAAATTATCCATTAAAACTTACAAATAAATATTCACATATATGATGATGGGTAAATTCATACATGTCATACAAGGTAAAACACATATTTATTTTGCACCATAAAAAGGTTAGACAAATTTTTTATTTAGAAAGAGACAAGAATATTCCACTGAAAATTTTTAAAAGTCAAAAGGTTAAAAATTTTATTTAATGATCATAGGAGATTAGTCTAATATTCTTGGAAACCCGTTTTAGAAAACATAATTTTAAAAGAACACATATTTATGACCGAATAAAGGGTAATGTCGGGCCTTCTTATAAACACATTATTAACTATCTTATGTATGAAATAGTGGTAAAATACAACCAATACATGAATATATAATGAATAAATATAGGATAATAAAATTAAAATGTTTTCATGAGAAATGGATCATAATATTTCATCAAAGTAAGAAAAAACATAACCAATCATGAAAAGTCAAGTGATTGGTTCAATAAAATCTTGTAAATTTTTAACTTGGGATCAATCAATCCATGTAAGAAAATGAAATTACATGAATCCTAAAATATCATGAAAATAATTATATTCATTAAATAATAGGTAAATTGATATATATACACCTTATAATAATTTAAGTGTACCACAAAACATGAGTCTCAAAGAAGGAAAATGGAGACAAAACTATTTTACCATTTGGTAACTTTTGAAACTTAAACAAAATGAAATAAATATCATATAATTTATATGTAAATACACATAAATTTAAGTATAATAATCATTTTATACATACACGGGTAGTATAAACACCACACAAAATGAACAATTGGTGAATAAAGCATATATCACACAAAAAAATATCCCTTTTATATATTTTATTTGATAAAATAAACTTTTGATTTAGAAGCGGGATATAAAAATTTAATTCTATTTAAAATTTTATATTTTTCTCATAAAATCCATATTTTTATGTATAGTGAAAAATATTGCATTTTAATTAAAAACAACACTTTCATCTAATATATTTATATAATTATATTTTTGATTTAATTGGTTTTAATGTGTAATTAGATTATGATTTTATTATTTAATATAATTATGGTAATTGAAAATAATTTCACATTTCAGTTGAACATAAACACATGCTAGTCTCATGATAGTTTTTTACTTCATAAACATTTGTTTTCTGGTTTGACAATGTGAATTAATTTTAAATTAATTTATGTCAATTATATGTTTTGAATTTGGAAAAGTGGATTACATATTTTATATCAAATGTTTCAAATTATTTTAATAGGTACCTTTTATTTTTGGACATTATTAATAGTAACTTTAGTGATTATTTTTATTTACCATGGTTAAAGGGTAAATCATGTAAATAAGGTTAAAAACTAATATTATAATAATTTAAAACTAATCTAACACATGTCGAAATCATATTGGATGAGATATTTCAAACCCTGAGCATCATTGGGTCGAATTTAGGACCTCATGGATCCACATGGGAGTGATAATGACCTTTTATAATATTTAATTTAAAGAAAAGGGAAATATAACATAAAGACATACCTCATAACTAAAACAATTTTAATTTAGTTTATATAAATTAAATATTTGAATATAATTATTAATTATAAATATAAAAATATTTTCTACATCATGGAATTTTATTTATATTTTTTATACGTTAAATAAATAAATATATATATATATTTGTGGCACAATGATGATACAATGATTACCTTATTAATTCCATATTCAAATAAATGAAATTATAAATATTAAAAAAAATATAATTTCAACATTTTGCTACCATCCACGAATTTTATGGGTTACACTAACATGCGAGAGATGATTTAATGCATTTTTTTCGAAAGAATCAATTTGTAATTACTGTAACAAAAATCAATTTCAAAATAGTGTCTAAATTGGCATAAATTAGTTTTTAAAACAAATACTATTTTATTGAATGATATAATTGTAATAAAATACTTATATTCTAAAAAATGACTTAAATAATGATAAATATTTCATTAATGATCCAATTTTGGTTCTATTTTTCGTTTATATTAACCATAGTTACCATATATTATGAAAATAAAAGAAGACATGGTAAGAGTTAATGTTTTTAATCAAGGGTTAAAGATAAAAGATAAGGTTACTTTTGTCCTATAAACTTGTATAAAGCCTATTTTTTTAGAGGATTTTGACCCATAATAATTTTATCCTCTAAATATATCACTTTGGAACAATTATATTTTGAAAATAATTTTGTAATAAAATAATATTTCCATACTCTCCTAAAGTGCCCCTCCTCCCTCTTATAAATGGCCACCAACTCTATCCACTTACACAAAACTATCATTACTATTTAATCATCTAAATTCTTCTCAAATAATCTCCCAACATCACTCCATTAATACTAGGATCCTTACCTTGGGAATAAGGAAATTCATGAAATCCATTTGGCTCAAATCAAAAAAAGTAACATGATTTAGAGGAAGTATCTTCTCTCAAGATCATTTCCGTTATTTAACATTTATACTCCCTATTCTCTTTTTATTATTTGATTACATAACAAAAGAACTTTATCTTAAATATATTAGGATTTTTTATGATAAAAATTCTAACTACACTTACACACACCTCCATTTAATGGATACAATCATATTGTTTCTGTGTTAATACGATAATTTCATATGAGGGAGTGTAGACTACCGCCCCCTCAAAGTGATAGGACTCATTCATTACATACATGGAACATATAAAGGATCGATTTAATGAATTTATGTAACATATATAACATATATATTACACTATAATTATAATATACCTATGTTTTATTTACTTTTCATTTTTTTAATATGACAAAGAAATGAAAGTAGCATTCATTCGTACACACGGCCTACTGTCTCCCTGAACTGTGCATTTCATTTATTATATATAAATTATATGGACTACTATAAAATACATATATATTGGATATATATGATATTTTAATCTTTAATAATATTATGGAGATAATGGACTTATGACCACATGGATAATTTTCATTAAAACTGGTATATTTTTAGGCAAATACTGAACATCAGCAAAATGTCTGATATGAACTCAAATTATTTACTAATTTCAATAGCATGGTAATAATTGATATAAAATGAATAATAAACTTGAGAAAATTTATAAACAAATTATAAATTAACCAAATTTTTTCATTCAATTAATTAAAGAACGAACAAGACAAGTCAGATTTAAGGTATGGGACTTCGTCTCAATCTTCTTTCATTAATGGATTTCTTGATAATATGCACATTTATTCTTTAATAAGGTGTATATACAGACACTATGAAATTTCATATCCATATTTTACCTATAATAATTTTATTTATTAAATAATGGATCTTAATATTTAAATTTTCAATGTGTTATGGGGCACCTTTAACATTTAATGATTTAAATATCAAATCTTTTTCTTCTTAATATTAAATTAAATATTTATTTATATGGTTATAAAAGGAATATAAATTATTAATGAAATGGTACAAGAGAATTATATGAACCAGATGATCCCAATATAGAATATAATATAGTTTTATCCCCATTATATCTCATGAGTGATCCCTACATAAATTATATGAAGGGTTGATCCCCATTATAGCTCTCGGTGAGCTCTATAGAGCTTGTATGACGGGTGATCCCCATTATAGATCTCCAATTTGGAAGTCAACCATATGGTTATTCTAATTGGAAGTTGTTCAGAAGGATTTTATTTATATTATGTTTTAATTCACGTAGAGGAGTTTTAATTTCATGCTATTAGTTTTACTGTTTTTGTAACACCCGAGACTTTTATGAGAAATATTTAGTTTTTATGTTATATAAAGCATCAAAGGAATCTTTCACTACACACAACACTTGATTGGCTTGATTTACATGCAATCACAACCTTCCTCGATAGCTTGCGTCGTACGCAATACCAAGTTTCAGTAAACAACGTTATGCTATTATAATATTATTGAAACTAGCCGTTATGAATAGTAATAACCACTTTTTGAAATTTTATAAATTTTATTTTTCAAAATGGAATTCATTTTTGGATTTGGAATATCAAAATTATCCTAGGGTGAAATTTTGGTATTTTTCTGAAAACATTCAATTTTTGATGAATAGTGAAACCACTAAGTGGTAGTTAAAAAAACTGATTTTTTCATAAAACATAATTTTACCGCTTCTGTGAGTGGAATTTCAAAAGTCCTAGAGATTCGGTTGATGTCAGTAAGTAAAATTTTGTTCAATGAGATGAAAATAATTTTTGGTGAATAGTAACTTTTTACTTTTATTTACCACGGTTAAAAGTAAATAGGGTAATTAAGGTAAAAATGATATTATTATTACCCTAACAAATGACTTAATACTATTGGATAAGTTTAATTCTACCAAAAACAACCTTAGGAATAAAATTTGACCATTTAGGCCCACTTGGATTAGATTAGGACATTTATTATTAATTTATTTAAAGAAGGGTTAAAATAGTTAAAATCAAAGTTTAATAACTAAATAATTTTTAATATAGGATTATACATACGATAAATTAGACTATAAATATTCATTAGAAATATAATAATATTTACTACATAATGGTTTTTTATTTGTAATATTTAGAAACTAAATTAGTTAATTTATTTATAACACAATGATGATGCAGTAATTATCTTATTAATGAAATATTGACAAAATTGATGTTATAAATTCCAAAATAAATGTAATTTGAGACTTTTTATGAATTCCACTAATTTTATAGGTTAATATGACATGTTATTATTGATTTAATTAACCTTCTTCTAACTAATAATTTTGTTATGATTTTCACAAAAATCAATTACTAAATAGTGTCAAAATTGAGATAAAATAGGTTTTAAAACAAATATTATATTATTAATTGTTATTTTATTCCTAATAATCTAAATATCTACCAAATGACTTAGATAAGGTTATATATATTAATTATAAACAACTTGGGGTTTTTTGGCTGCTTATAGTATGTTTATTAACCTTATAGTATAAGAAAACAAGAAGACACGGTAAAAGTAAAATTATTTTACTTAATGTTAAATCTAAATGATAAGGCTAAAATAGGAACCTAAACTTTTCTAAATTCTACTGGATGAGAGGATTTCGACCCATACCCACCTTAACTTCTAAATAAATCAATTTGGAGCTATGTAAAACCGAATTTGTCTTTATAATAAAATAATAGTTTTAGTTTTTCCAAAGGAGCCCCTCTCCTCCCTTATAAAAGGGCACCTCCTCCCCCTCTTCCTCACACAACTTTGAGCCTTCATGCTCAGCAAACCCCTAAAAATTTCTCCTCTACACTTCCCTAGAGACATACTAGAGGTCCTGGTCTTCTTCAATGACCAATTGAATGCCCTAAAAGGAGGTCTTAAAGAAGCACTTCAAAGAAGAGGTAATGTCCATTACCGATTATTTCATCTTTATTTCTTCTTCCACTTCTTCTTATTTAGTTGTTTCATTATGAAGTAATAACATCAGTATCACGCATATACTGATATGTTATTATAAGTATGAAACAACCCTATTTCACTATCTATCCATCCTACGGAAAATGAAATCACCGCGCGTGCGTACGTACGGAATATCGTCTCCACGCCGTGGTGTAATCTATTTTCCGCCACCACCTTACTTGGATGGGTATAATGGTGTAAATAATGACTGTATATGATTATTGTAAATTTATATTGATTCTGAAATATTATACATACACTCCAATATAATTCCATGATCATGGGAACGATATCATCGCTTGTGCATACGTACGGAATATCGTCTCCATGATGTGATGTGACTCGTTCTACATGATCTTCATTGCATAATGATTATATAAATGAATTGAACGAATTAATATGATATATATTACCCTAATAAAATTCTGGAAATGAGGTATCTATATCCTAAAGAGAAGAATAAGAATTTATTCGACAAAACACGCATAAGAACAAAAAGTAATAAACACCCGAATAACAAGTTTTAATGAAATATTACTAATAAGAAGATAAGAATATGACCATATATGATATAATAACAATAATTATGATTCTATAATAAGTCAATAACATTATTTAAATCATTATACAGGAGGTTCAGACACTTACGAAGCAAATCGGACCTAAGGTAAGGGAAAATTTTTCCAATCTCATTTTTTCCTGAGATTGTCTATACTTTGAAATTTACTAGGGTGTATTTTATCATCCACATCCATGTTTCCTCAATTTGTAATATTATTTCCATCCACCTACAATTGTTTAAATCTGATTTTACCCTTTGGTGAGTTTTTAGTAAAAGATATGAAAGGAATATTTTGTCATATTTCGTACGAGGCACTTTTTTGACTTTTCCGACAAAAGTACGAGAAGAATGTTTTTTTAACTTATACGGCAAGAATAGATTTTTAAAACATTATTTCCAAGAAGCTTCATTTACAAGTTTTTAAGTTTATTTTTAATCAACTTCTTTTCGTTTAAAATTGTATGACATGTTAAGCAAGGAAAATGTTTTTGATGTAGAAAGGATATTTTCCTCAAGAATGGAGTTCAAGTGTTTTATCAAAATTATTTTCCATATAAGATAATAAAGGATTCTATTTCTATCTCTATTAGTAAATTTATTTGATTATTTTGTGATGGAATTATTTTTATGAATTCCTTTATCTTATATGAATTGTTTTATCACGATGTTTAAGATTCCCATTTTTATTACATGGGTTATGCTATGATGTATGGTTTATGATTTTGTGGCACACATAAGAATGGTATCATTATGAGATGGGTGGGACCTATATCTCCCTCCAATGCATTGGGTAAAGATTTTATATCTCATGAGATAGACATGGCTGGAACGATAGGTTAAACTGGTTCAGTGAAACAGGACTGAAACGAGGAGTGAACTCGGTTAAGAAATGGACTTTGTCCACTAAGATAGTCTTGGCAATGAGCCTTGACTAATAAGAAATGATTCCTTATGATTATGTGTGTATGCCACATAGTTTCATTTTTCAAGTTAGGATTATTGGGATTACATTTCACTACTATGATTTATCCCATGTTATGAAATTATGATTTCTTTTGCAGGTTAAGATTTCCAAAAGTTATGTTCTTATGTATATGATGTGATTGATATTTCTTTTGTTTACCATTACTGAGAATTTGAGCTCACCCTTTTGTATGTTTTCCTTCCCTAGGTCAGGAAGAAGGTTATTAAGTAAGATATGCCAAAAGGGACTATAGATATGATGAAATAAATGGGAGACAATGTAGACGCTTTATGAACCAGTTGTTTATGTTTCCCAGTTTCGAATGGCACTATACCTATACGGTCCTTTCCTGGTTTTTTTATATATTTTAATAAGTGTGCATCAATTATGAAGTAATAAAAATGTATGTAAAGTATGTGTCGTTATAGTTTTCATTGAACAAAAAGTATGAGTGTTATTCATGTGAAAATGTTTTGTTTCATCCGCTCAAAGATCATTAAATGGGTTATCAGGTTTTAACTGGACTAATGATTTTTTCTTTATTTTTATTTCTATTACTATTTTTTGGGTTGTCATACCATGTTTTTAAAATGTTTCACAAGTTTTAAGGGAGAATATATTCATTTATAGAATCAAGAAAATTTTATGATGATTAAACAAGAAAATAATCCATGTTTCTTTTTAGATGTTTTTATATTAGGGAATAAACACATACGATTGTAAGTGTCCACTTTGTATTTATATGTTTGTGTATGTAATAATTGTGGAATAATTCTTTACAGATATAAACCAAAAAATATCCTCAATATGAATTCTTGAAATTACTCAAGATTATGAAATATTTAAGGATGGGGCCTTATAGTTGGTATCAGAGGTTAGTTTGGATAACTTTATAGGTTTGGATGGTGTTAATTTCTTTCCACTAGAGGATTTTATATTATTGTTAAGTTGAAATGATGTAGTATTTTATTATTACCTAATTGATTCATCTAAATTATATCTGTTTAGAATGATTTTCTTTAGATTAAATAGAAAAGATGTAATGGGAAGGTATCAAGAGGAAAAAAATTTTTCAAATAAAACAACATGAGGCTATGAGAATTGGAACTGGATTTGTTTTGTAGGGATGGAGAAGTTGACTCAGGATATAAATGGTAGTGGTATCCATGCATGATATCATGTAGATCAACCATAGAGTAACATGTTAGTAGTGTAACATTTTATGAAGTAACACCCCCCATCATTCAATGGATAATCTGACACAGTGGTAACTGAAAGATGGATCAATACTGTGTTAAAGATATATGAAGTTATGGGTTGTTTGGAAAGTGAAAAGGTAACTCTTTCCATCTATCATTTTGACAGTGAATCTGACCGATGGTGTTCATTAGATAATAATACTTGAGAGAAAAATGATCTTAATGCAATGGAATGGTATTAATTTAAGATATTTTCCTTGAGAAATATTTCTCTATGGCTGTTCAGCTGAGGATGGAGAGAAAATTCTTTGAATTAAAGAAAAAGGATTAGGATTCAGTTTCTGTATATGAATAAATCTTCACAATATTGGTTAGGTATGTTCAAGATATTATTCAAGACATTAAAAGTAAAATTAATAGATTTTGATCTTTATTAAGACCATGGAAATGAAGAACATTAACCACCGGATAATTTAGAATTTATGAAAAAGTGGATCGTTGTACTGGGAAAGTTGAAATAGAGTTTGATGAAACATATTTCCCAAAAGATAATAAGAGTAAGAAATAGGAAAGGTGCTATGAAATGGAGAATCAACAAAATAATAATTCTGGAGGTAATAAAAAAACTTATTCCAAGTGTGGTAAAATACATTTTGGGGAATGTATGTCAAGATCTGGAAAGTGTTACCGGAGCGGTAAGTTTGGTCACAAGTTTCATGACTGTAAAGAAAATGGTTATGAATAGTCCAATAATGAGATATGATATAGATAGTCTACAGTAAGATGCTTTATCTGCAATGAGTTAGGACACTATGAAAGTAAGTTTATAAAGTAACGTACATAGGGAAAAAATCAGTATTATAGAAAATAAAAAGTTTTGGGAAAATCTTTTTCTTCTACTATAGTTTATGTTGACACATCTGTTGAATTTATAGAAGCTCCTAAGAGTTTGTTATTTTTCAAAGGATAACCATAAGTTCAAGGTTTTAGACAGAACTTCTGAGGTTTTATGTGATATGATAGTAAGTTATTAAGAATATTAGGGGAGATGTTTTATTTGGTTATTTTTATGTATTTTTTTTTTTAATATTGAAGTACGCCTTAACTTTTGAACATCGATTTTAATATATTGATATCAATGTTGTTTTTTGTGATATTTTATACTTAAGGTTATTATTATGGATGTATATTATATTCTATGAATATTATGAGGATGAAATTGTTATTATAAAATAGAAACACACCAATTAATTATATTTCCTTTTGTTCTTATCAAGCTCATAAATAAATTCCCCAACATTATGAAGAGGATCTTATAACAATTTTTTTTTATTTAGTTATCCTACTATGAAATCATAGATCGTTTAACTGATCACATGTTTGTGGTTTTCTGATTGTTAACTTTCTCTTGATCATGTTTTTATCACTCTCATTCATAATAATATGGTTATTTTTTCTTACATATCCTGGTTTTCTTAAATGGAATCCTAGAATTTGTTATCTTGGGTAACCTTTTTTACTTCTCGTTTTGTCTTTTAAAGTGATATTTTTATTGACTCTTTTTCTGATGTGGGATTTTCAAGGAAGTTTCTGAGCCCAATTTTAAAATTGCAAGGACGCAATTTCCAAAAGGCGGAAATAATATAATATCCCAAGTATTTATAGATTAATAAATTTTCATATCAATTATTATATTGGAATTTAATATTAGTTTTATATTAAAAGGGACACTATGTATGATAGCATACCTAATAAGAAACAACGAGATTCTCAGAAATCTTAAGTTTCACGCAACACTAAGTTATACTGAAAAATAATAAAATATTATTATTATTATTTTAAATGGTAGTTAATGCATAGCCGTTTTATTGGTGGGAATGAACAGAATTAACTATATTATTATTTAACACATTTTTAAATTTTTTATTTATCCAATGAATTTTAGAGGCTTAAAATCATAATGAATCCGGTTTTAAGCATAAAATACTCTAATATTTTTAAAAGGTTGTTTTACAACCTTTTGATTAAGAACCCTTTTTAAAAATAGGTTTTGTCACTTTTATAGGTTCTATTTGATAAAAAAATATTTTTCATTAGAAGAGGGACATCAAAATTTACTTCGGTTGAAATTTTGTTTTTTTTTCTTATAAAATCCCTATTTTATGAATAGTGAAAATACTGCAATTTATTTCAAGACTCTATTTTCATAAAATTTATTTATATATTTAGATTATAAATTTAATTATATTTAAAGTTTAATTGGGTTATGTCTTTACAATTAAATACAATTATAGTCATTATATGTAATTTCACATTATAATAGGACAAAAACACAAGTCAATCATTCAATTTTTTTTACTTCTTAAAAACCTATTTTTTGGTTTTGAAAATGGGAATTAATTTTAAATTAATTTCTTCCAACTATTTTTTTTAAATTTTGGAAATTGGATTCCATATTTTTAATCATAAGATTAAGATTATGTAAATAGGTATATTTTATTTTTAGAAATTATGAATAGTAACTTCAGAAATTATTATTATTTACCATGGCTAAAGGGTAAATCAACTAAATAATGGTAAAAAATAATCTTATAATAATATAAAGAAACCCTAATACGTTTCCTAATCCTATTTTATGAGATATTCCCAACCAAAAACATCTTGGGGTCAAATTTACGACCCCATGGAGCCACTTTGGTGTAATAATGACATTTTATAATATTTAATTCAAAGAAAGAGGAAATATATCATAAACATGTATCTCATTACTATTTTTTTAATTTAGATTATATAATTATATATTTGTCATTAAATAGTCATTATACAAATATAAGTGTTTCTTACATCATGTTATTTTAATTCTAATTTTAATATGTTAACTAAATAAATATATTTATGACACAATGATGATATAGTGATTACATTCTTAATATAATATTAAAATAAATGATATTATAAATATTAAAATAAATGTAATTTAGACATTTCTATTCTATACACTAATTTTTTGGAATAAATTTACACGTGAGATAAGCGTTAGTGCATTTTTTTCAAAGAAATCATTTTTTTGCGACTTAAACAAATCAATTTCTAAATTGTGTCAAAATTGACATAAATGAGTTTTTAAAACAAATAATGTTTTAATAAATGATATAACATCCCTAAAAATCTATGTTTCTTCTAAAGTAATTACATAATGTTAAAAATTTCATTAACGGTCCTATTGTGGTTTGATTGGCATTTTATAGTAACTATATTAACCATATATTAAGAAAATACATGGAGACATGGTAAGAGTTAATGTTATCAAATAATGGTTAAAGTTAACGATAAGGTTAATTATTTGACCTAAAATTTTATAAAACATATTGGTTCATAGGATTTACACCCACACTCATTTTCTATTCAAAATTTATCACTTTTTAACTATTATAATTCAGAAATCAATTTATAAGAAAATAATATTTGAAGACTTTCCTAAAGTACCCCTCCTCCCTCTAATAAAAGTCCACCATCGCTACCCACTTACACACACCACTATTTCCCATTTTCACATCCAACTTCCGGTAAAATAATCTAATAACATCCATCCATTCCTCCTAGAATCCTTACCTTGGGAATAAGGCAATTCAATAAATTTCTTTATCTCAAATCAAAAAGGAGTTACCCGATTTAGAGGAAGTATCTTCTCTCGAGATCCTTTCTGTTATTTTACATCTCCACTCCATATAATATTTTTCTTCTATGATTACATAATAAAACAAACTCCATAAAAAATAAATGATTTTTTATGAAAATAATTCGGACTACACTAACAAACACCTCCATCTAATTGATAGAAACATATTGTTTCTGTGTACGGTGAACTACTACCTCACGAAATGATGATTGTTCAATTTTCTCATACCACCTCTCATGTTGGCCATTATTATGGAACTATATTGACATATGATATATATTATAGTTATATTGTCTCTATTATTCTATAATTTTTAATTAAAATATACCTTTATGCTTCCCATAATGTGTAAATATGATAATTACATTTGAAGATGTGTGGACTACCGTCCCCTCAAAGTGATATGACTCGCTCATAGAATACATGGAGAATATAAATGATGGGGTTAATTTACTTATGTTACATATATAACATATATATTATACTTTAATTATAATATACTTATTCATCCTCTATTTTTCCTTCCATTAATATGAAAAAATGAAAGTAGGGTTCATGCTTACGTTTTTCATACATGTCTTCATGAACGATGCATTTCATTTATTATTTCCAAATGTTATGGAATATTCTAAAAAACATATATAATTGATATAAATAATATTTAAATCATGAATAATATTCTGGAGATAATGTAATTATTAAGACATGGACAATTTTCATCAAAACAAGTTCATTTATGACTCAAATACCGAACATCAACAAAATATCTGATATGAAATCAAATAATTAACTAATTTCTATAACATGGTAATAAGTGATATAAAATCAATAATGAGATTTAGAAAATTTTCTAAAGAAAGTATAAATTAACCTAATTTTATTATTCACGAAATTATAGAATGAACAAGGCTAGTCAGACTCAAGGTAAGGGACTTCGTCTCAATATCCTTTCATTCAGGCATTTCTTGATAATATGCAGCTTTATTATTTTATACGGTGTATACATAGCCACTATGACATTTCATATCCAAATTTTATATATACTAATGTTATTTATGAAATCATGGAGATTAATATTTAAACGCTCAAAGATTCTTGGGACACCTTTAACATTTAAATATTTAATTATCAAATATTTTTCTTCATGATATTAAATTACATATTTATTTATATGGGTATAAAAGGAATATAAAAGAAATTTTATGTAAATATTTAATTTAATTCAATGTTTTCAAAAGGAATCATTTTATATGGAGTGTTTTAATTTCTTTAAAAAATGACAAAAATGGATGTTTTTTAATGTATTCGGTGAAAATGACTTATTCCCTGTCATAAATGTTATTTTATGGTTGGATTCCTCTATAATCCATAATTTCTTTTAAAAAGAAAATAAATCCGTTATTCATTTATTTGGGTATCTTGGTATTGAAAAGAGGTTATTAAATGAAAAATTATTTTTATATGCGAATGTTTTTCATGTGGGATTAAAAGAAACATTCCAAAATGGGGGTTTTTGATGAACAAGTTTTCTTTATAAAATGGTATGTGAGCATTATTTGAAATAGGTTATCCCAATATAGCTTATACGAAGGGTTGATCCCCATTATAGCTCACAGGTGATCCCAACACAACATTTACGAAGGTTTTATCCCCATTATAGTTCACAGGTGATCCTGATGTAGCTTATATGAAGGGTGATCCCCATTACAGATCTCTAATTTGGAAGTCAACCATATAGATATTCAAATTGGAAATTGTTTGAAAGGGTTTTATTTATATGTTACTCTCATTCATATAATGGAGTTTTAATTTATTTTTGTTGGTTTTTTATTGAGAAAAATGATTGAGGGTTATTTATGTTAAAATATTTTATTTCACCTAATCAAATAAAATTTAATGGGTTATCTAGTTTTAACTAGACTAATGGGTTTTCTTTGTTTTTATATCCTTTACTGAGATTTGAGTGATCATCCAACATTTTGAAATGTTTTCACAGGATTTAAGGGAGAATAGATTCAAGGATGGAGTCAAGGAAATGTTATGCTGATTAAAAATGAAATGAAAATATGTTTCTTTTTAAAAAATTTATGTTATGGAAGAAACAGATACTATTGGAAGGGCCCTCTTTTTATTTTTATGTTTATTATATAATATTTATGGACTAATTCTATAAATATCTATTCTTGAAAAGATCTTCAATTTGAATTATTAACTAAAATCAATATTATATAACATTTAATGTTGGGTATTTATAGGTTTTCATTAAATATTGTAATAAAGAGAGTGGACCAGGTGGAGAAGAAAATAATATAAAGAAGTTTGAGAGAAGAAGTTACCTCTTAATAGGTTAACTTCTATTGGCTTGTGAACAAATGATTCCTTGTGTTTCCGTCTTCCCAATGTAAGGATTCTAAGAGTAAGTGAGGGATGTTGGGAGATTATTTTAGAAGGTTTTGGTTGAGACTAGGTGATTGAAAGATGTATGGAAGTGGGAGGAGAGGAAGCATTTTATAGTTGAGGAGGAGGGTAACTCTTGTAAATATTTGAAGAGATAATTCTACCCACGTTTTTCATGTTTCATGTGGATCCAATAATGTAAAAACGTAGATACAAATGAGGATATGGTCTAAATATGTCCATAAAATGGCTCTTGGACAAGTTTATATGTACTTTTGAGTCTTAAATTTAAAGTTTAGTCTTTAGTTAAGCTTAATTTTACCTTATTTTATGTAATAAATTTTAATATCATTTACTAATCATTTGGGTTAAAAAACAATTTGAATGTATTAAAAATTAAAAATTATTATGATTTAAAATATGTTATCTATTTTTCTAAATTCAAATCAAATAAGTGGCGGAAATTAATTTAAAATCAGTCTCACTAATGGGACGATGGTGCAAGTTTTTAATGTCAAAATAATCAAATGTTTTATAAGCTTTTATATCCAATTCCAATGTGAAATTGGTTCCTATGACAAACATTGGATTAATTGATAAAATTCTTATATAGTAAAAATTTTAAAATAATTAAATATAACTTAAGATTATAAATAAATAAAATGAAAAAGCAGTTTGGAATTAAAATTTAGTATTTTTACCATTCATTATAAAAAACACAACTTATAAAAAAAAACAAAAAAGTTATCGTAAACTAATTTTAATGTTTATATTACAAAGATGGTTTCTATTATAAAATATTAAATCTATAAAAGAGGAAAAAATTGAATTAAAAATGGGTTCTCTATTAAAATGTATGAGAACATAATTTATACAATAAAATTGGTTTTTATTCATAAAATAGGGTTTGTTCTTTCCTTATGTCTTTAAAATCTATTGGATTAATATAAAATATTTTTTATTAAATATATAAAATATTTTTTTCTTTAATATCTATCACTATTTTTTAAAAATTTAATTTTTTAGGTTAAAAAAACTTTCTGTATCTAAAAATAATAATATTTTCCTTTATATTCAATCAGTTTTCACATTCATTTCTAATTAATTGGTCACTTGTGAATTTATCTTATAACTGTGTAAACCAAATATTTACATAAATTAGTTATTAATACTCATAACCACTAATTTAACCACATGGTTATATCCTCTTATTTAAAATAATAACATTTTAATGATATACTATTGTTTAGTAAAAAAATTGACCAGGCTTGTTACAAATTCCATTGAGGAATGTCATTGTTTTGTGTAACGCATTCTAACCTCAGTGTTCCATGTCTAGAAAGATAAAATTTGTGTTTCATTTAATGCATGATCGACTTTCTATTTCATATAACACAATCCAAACATAGTACTTTAATATAAAATATTATTTTTTTAGTGTTGTGTGAAATGAAAAATACCATAAAGTATAAATTAATTCAATAAAAAATAATTCCCAAAATCTCGAGGTGTTACATAAATTATGGAATAACAAGTGTGATGAGGTTCATAAATTTATAATTGGTAATTTGGTACTGATGTTATAAAATGGAAGGCCATATTCATTATGGATATATTTTGCAATTGTACTGTGGTTGGTTTTTTGGAAGTAGTTATCGGTACATGGTGGATAGGTTGATGTGTGTATACCAAGTCATAGTAATAAATGAAATATTTTTTATCCATCAAAATTTTGAATTGAAATTTGTGGTTTATTATATATTCATTATATTTTTATGTTATTTCATATTCACCATAACCCATGTTTAGTAACCTTACCAATGCCTATATGGTTTTGGGTTCTTTATGTTTTCCCCAATATCCAGGTTATAGATGGATGTTAGGGATAACTACCCCCTCTTCCCCACTATATATTCCATAAATAGTATAGGCTATAATAGTATGAGATTATGATTCAATGTTTGTTATATCTTAATGATAATATACCTATAATGTGGTTACGTTGTAGATGCATGGAGGGGGACATGCATAAAAGGATTAGGGATTGAGGTTGGAATCGTTCATGTTCGTGTTAACCTACTTTGATGAGGATGTGATGTATGTTTTTGATGTAGTGATATGGAATGTAATTTTGGTATATGGTACAAGTCTTTGGATATTTGGTTGTGGTTCTATGATTTTGGTTACGTAGATATTCTGGGGATGGTAGTACAAAACATTTGACATTGTGATGTGAGAGAAAATACATTATTGATAAAGTGATTGTTAGGTACATTTTTTGTATATTTAATTTAAAGATTATATTAATATACTTGAATTTTATATTAGGTGAGTGGGTATTCATGTTTTTGGGTAGTATTTTACGTGATATAGGTGATGAGTTGGATTCACTATGTGTTCAGTGAGTATTTATTATGTTTCTTTTACATTATCATAAGCAAGTTTAGTGATGATATTAATGAGTATACTTATATGATTACCCATATATATATATATATATATATATATTTTTCTTACTTGTGGAAGAATGAAGGTGAACATGCTATGTTTTAATAGATCATCAATGTTCATTGAGTTAATGGAATAAGTTTAATATTAGTATCTTATTTTAGATACACTTGTTTGTATGACATTACATTCCTTATGGAATGGTTTTTAATTTATGTTATATTTGTTTTATTCATGGAATATCTCTTATGCTGTTGATTTATTTGGACAAAACATCATATATATTTTTATAGACTTGGTTCTTATCTCTAACTTATGGATTATTATATGTGGTCTTCATGGGTCACTCTTATCCATATTGTCTCCCTATGAGGGGAACCTATGTGGGAATGCCATGGAAAAAACATTACGTTACACCTTGAAAAAGATTTTAAAGGTGATTTTTATATATTTTTTACAATATCATTACAAAATTATTAAAAAATAAATTTTCATGATTTCTATTTAATTTTCCATATTTATTTGATGGATCCTCCTTCTATAGATTTATGATTTATGAATCACCCACAAAATTCTTTTATGATAAGTTAATTTTATGTGACTGAATTTTGGGTACCATTTGATCTAGTTTTTTATTACCTCTTATACAATACCACAAGAAAATTTTATATAACACAATTTATTTCCAATTTTTCATTATTATATTTTTTTAAGGGGTGTTTGAATAATTTTTTGTGGTGCACTTATAAATGGGTATATCAAAATGAGATGATTAGTCTCAAATTATAAAGATTTCAAATATGTTGGCTTATTATTCATAACCAATGAGATTATTGTTGTATATGAGTACAAGATGTGGTTAGAATTTCCCATTATGTTTTGATGGTCTTGGAAGATATCCTTTACATATGTTCTGATTTTTTGTGCATATTCATGTGAGTAAATTAGAATTCTTGTTACCAGGGCTTAAGATTTATGATTTCACATTATCATTCCATGGTATATGTTATTATTTAATGAACATACTTTTAACATTATATATTTTTATTCCACGATCTATGAATATGATATTATGACTTATGATAACTTCCTATATTGTTATGATCTTATTCTATTAGTTATTCCATCCCCCTCGTGTTCACTTTTCTCCAATTATTATGATCCATGTGTAAATAATTTATGTTTAATTAATATTTTTTCCCTTGAAAACTTAATCTCACCATTTTTTATGATTACTATTACCTCTGGAAATAAAGAAGAATTATATGATTGATATTCCTTCAAGAAAAACATAGTTGAAGAAATATTTGGAATAAATATTCATTGTGGTGAAAAATATTGTGGTTATGAAACTAATCTCTAGAGGCCCAAAACATTATGATTAGGGGAGTATCATTTATATTTGATATGTAATATATAACCATGTAAAATGATGAAATATATATATGTTATTTTTGGGTTTTATCAGTTAATATCATGGTGAGGTTTAGTTAATTTTTGGGATTCTATTAAGAATATTAAAAAATAAAACATGGTTGAAAATAAAATGTAATTAGTTGAAATAAATTCATTAAAAGATAAGAAATATTATTATTGATTTTTATTATTAATATAATTTTTTCCTATATTTTTATTATATATTATTATTTATTAATCACTCTAACTACTTTGATATTAGTCCATAATTAGAAAGGGGAAAAATCTAGTGAATAATGAATGTGATGGAAAATGGAATGATTACCCCAAAAAACAACTAATTGGTATGGGAGATGGTGTGAAAAATTTAATGGATATGTTTACCAAGATAAATAAAGTTATGAATAATAACATTAAATATATCAAACTCCAAATCATTCTAAATAAGGAGAAACAAACTATCTAGTCTTTCCTACAACAACAACCAACAATTATTAGTAGATCATTAAATCCACTATTTAATGAAAAATGAATCAATGTGGAAGAAAATATTTTTTCAATTATTTAACTATGTATCATGAAAATTTTATTTTCTCTATTTATTATTTGGAAGGTGAATTGTATCAATGGTGGATATTGATAAAGAAGAAAAGGAAAAAGGCATAAATCAAGCCCCTAAAATCGGAGGATCTTAAAATAAAATTTTCTTTAAAATTTTTTCTTAAAACTATTAAAATAAAAAAAATTAGTGATAATTATATTATTATGAGATAAAAATAGGATAAATCAATCAGTTAAATGGAATAAAACTTATAAAAATTACAGGGTACACCTCTGGATTTATTAATGTCCCTGAAAGTAAAATCAATCAACTATTTATTACCTTAATAAAAAGTATCTAAAAATATTTACTAATAAGATAATTTTGTAGCTACAAAAAAATATGGTATGAAGGTGGAAATGAAAATTTTTTACTCTAATTATACTAATAAATTTTGGTATAAGGAAAGGTAAATATTGTTTCATGTAATATCTAGTGATAAATATCATATTGGTAAGAACATTAAACTATCTACTTGAAAAAATGTGTTGATAATAATTCAGAAAATAGAGTGTCATGTAATATCAGTTGCAAGGAGGTTGGTATTTATGAATGATAATGTATCAAACTGAGTGTTAATAATGAAAATAGATGTCACTAACATCAAAAACCCAGGGTGAAAGGGAGAGCTTAAATAATCACTACATTATAGGTGGTAAGGAAAATGATGTGTTAAAATATACACTTATTATCCACTTCAAAACTATAAATATCTTATTTGATTCTATTTATTAACATTACATTATATCTTGAAAGTTTTATAATATTATTAATTATATATTTTAATGATTTTATATTAAATTTTTCATGAAAACACTTGTTGGTGAAATTATTTCATCCTATGAATGTAAATCTCTTTTTATTGATATTTGGGATAATATAATTCAGATATATCTATATATTCATCCTTAAGTGTAATTTAATTTGATATTTGGAATAAATGGCATCTCTTTATATAGATATTTTATCAATTACCATAATATGGAAATATTATTTCATATCTCAAATCACACCATGATCATATAGAAATGTATGTATGATAATGGACTTTCTTTGGAAAATAATTCTTTAATTTGGGTCTCGATACAAAATAATGAAGGATATTTTTCTCAAATAGATAGATAGAATATCAGAATTGAATATATGAAAAATTGTCTGGGAATATGTTGATGCATTTATCAATGAGTTTCATATACTTCCCCTTGACCATGAGTTTTATCTTTCAATTAAACTCATACATGGATTTATGCCTATATCATAGAGTCCTTATTGAATAAATCAGTTTGAATTGAAGAAATTAAAAAATAAAAAATAAAATAATGTTTAAAATGGTTATATACACCTAAGATATTCCCCATGGGGTTTTTAGTCCTTTTTGTTAAGAGGAGTGAATTTTTAATTCGTATTTACATTGATTGTCATGAACTTTAGAAGATCATAATCAGGAAAAAATATCCTTTATCATATATGTATTACTTGATTGAAATACTTCAATAGTATTAATACTTTTCAATGGTGAATATTTTATTTTAAAATCATCATCTAAGGGTGAAAAGAGAATATTTACCTAACAAAACCCCTCATAAAATATATGGGAACTGTGAATTAATAGTTATACCATCTAGTATCATAAATTCCGTTGTTTTATTCATTTTGATGAATAAAATATTTATATATTACATAGATATATTTTTCATATCCTATATTGATTATATTAACATATATTACAAGGATAAAGAAAAAAAAAGTGTATTTCAGGATTTTTAAAAATAAAATAAGAAAGGATAAATTGTAAACCAAATTCAAAAAGTGTGCATTTTGGTTAAAAAATTATCTTTATTGGGATATGTAATCATAAGCATGGAAATATATGTGTATCCTAAAAATGATGAGATTATTGAAGAATGTTATAAACCAATATATAAATTTGGGATCCATAGTTGTCTTTTATTTTAAAGATGATAACAACTCTTAATAATAAATTTCTCTTGGTTCTCAAATCCAAAAGTGAAATTAACTCAAAAGGTAGTAAACATTGTCTTGACAAAATAAATTGAAGATGTATTCAAGGAGTTGAAAAAGTTTTTAGTCACTACACCTATACTCACACTACCCTATAAAAGAGAATAGATTTTTATATAAATAGATTCATTAAATAATGGTTTAAATTGTGTTGTTATAGAGGATAGAATGGTAGTATTTTATGTTTGGAATCAACTATAAGTCCATGATAAAAAATAACCATATCATCATTTCCAGTTAGCAGTAGATATTTTTTTACACTAAATATTTATATAAATTATTATTATTATATATATAAGATTGATATATATACTTTTCATAAGAGCATAAAATATATATTCACATGGATTATGTTAAACATCTGGCAAAGGATATGGTTAGTGTTGAATAAGAATTATGATTTATTAATAAATTTCTATAATGGGAAATCAATTAAGGAGGATGATTATCTATATAAAAGTATCTTGATAATTTATCCTTTTTGAGGATTTTATGATATCAATTATTATAGATATGTAATGGATGTACATTTAAATCATTCAAGAAGGGTTGAAAACTAATATTTTTGAAATTATTTCTCAAACATCCTTCTATTTGAAGACCAAGGATGACCAAAAGGATGAAATGATTTAACATAAATTTGGTGGAATATTTTAGAGTTTATCCTTGAAATAAATATAGTTATATATTTTGTAAATTAGTTATGTTTATAAACATGGAATAATTGAAGAAGGATATTTTAAATTATGACCATATATCATCATTATTTATTCACCTAGGGAAGAAAAGATGTATAAATATCATAAAGATAACTTATGGTGGGATAACACAAAGGGGAAGGGGGTTCAAAGTATACATCAGGATACCTGCTTTTCTTTAATGTTAATATTGAATTTCACATGCCTAAGGGGATGATGTTACCATTGCTAATTACTATATAAAAATGATATAATATCACCATGGAATTTTCTATAGGGCTTCCCAAAAAATCTAAAGGAAATAATTCAATTTGGATTGTGATTGAACAAATTTTAAATTCAACACACATAATTTCTATTAAATATTATTTTCCACCTGATTGAATTACTAAATATGCATAAATAAAGTGGTAAGGAATTATGATTTGCCAATTAAAATTTTGTTTGATCAGGATACATGGTTTACATCAAAAGTCCAAGAGATTTATTTAATAAAAATTGGATATAGATATAAAAATTAATACTACTTATCCCCCAAGAAGGTATGGTTAATTTCAAATGATAATTCAAACCATAAAATATATTATGAGAAATTATTTTTGGATTTCAAAGGAGGTTAGGATAAACATCATCCATCGGTAGAGTTATTATGTAAAAATAGTTTCCACTCAAGAATTAAATTGATTTATATGATCATATTTATAGTAAGAGATACAAAAATAAAAAATTCTATAATGAAGTTTGTGTTTGAAATATTTTCAGAACAATTTTTTTTAAATTATAAATAAAATACAATCCATATTGGGACATAATGAAGAATCGCATGGTTTTAAAAGGATCCATGTTGATAATCATCAAAAATATTTGGTGTTAAATGTTAGGTACTAAGGATTCATTTGAATATCACCATTTAATAGGGTTTTGGAATTCTTTATCAAGGGAAATTTATTCAATAGATACATTAAACACTTAAATATTCTTGATTGTATAGGGATCATAGATTATCAATTGTTACTTCCACCAAACCTCTCTAAAGTTCGCGGTATGTTCCATGTATCACTTTTAAGGAATTATGCACAATATACATGACATGTATTGAAATAATAGGTTATGAAACTATAAAATGGTCTCTCTTATGTAGATATATAAGGGGATATCTTGGATCATAGAGATAAATTACTGTGAAACAAGACCCCTCACTGAGATAAAGTTTTAGGAAAAAATAATAGTTTTGAAGAAGCAACATGGGAACCAAAAAAATATAATGATAAAAAAATACTGTAATCTATTTTCATCTTAGTAATGAAATTTATTGTATAAATTTTTTAAATGGGGAGAAAGTGATGCCCCATATTTAGATTATGAATTATCTTTAAATGGGTTCAATAACTTATTCTATAAGAAATATAAAGCTAAAATGAACAAGAAATTTTTTTAAGATACAATATTTAAATATTAAATGATATATTACAAGAAATATAAGTGACAAATAATTATTAAAATTATTATAGGAAGAAATCATGATGAAATAAAAACATTATAAGTTTGATGTATTCATCATTGTGGTCCCACATAAAGATCATGCTATATATTATATGTCTAGAAGAATTAATGAAAACTATGGGATATCTGTTATAGAGGGAAATATAACAAATGTATTTATATAATTATGTAAGGTAATATATAAGAAAATAATAAAGTTAATTTAACTATTATATGGATGCTAGGAATATATTATTAATGGAAATATATTTTCATTGGTCATATATTATCATTAACAATATGGATAAATATTGTGTGGAAGTGATTAATAGAAAAAAATATTTTTATTATAACTTTAGCTAATGGTATTTTGGAAAATCAATTAATGTAATCACTAGATAAGACTATTATAATATAGTTGTAAAAATGATGAGTATAAATCAAATCAATCATATTGTGACACTTATATAGAACATGAGATTATATGGAATCGAGTAGTATAATTCTTCTTTATGAGACTCATATGTACAATATTGTAAAGGATATATAATCATAATGGGATTTCCCATAGATGAGAAGAAATTATATTTCAGAAATTATTTGTTGAATAAAATCAATTGTCTGAGAAGTTCAAGCATGTGGAAATCACAACGAGATCAATTATAGTTGAATCACCACCCATGAATACCACAATTATTATCTCATAATTAGGACTTATCAAGAGGTCTTGAGATGATTTTAAATAAAAGTTATGATTTTATCGATATGTAATTATTAATATTATAAATTTCATTTTATTTCAAAATGATGTATTTTAATATTTCTATTTTTATATTTTTCAATATGTTATATATTTTAACAAATATATGAAATTTAATGAATGGTTTTAATGAAATTCAATGTCTATATATATAATGAAATTGTATTCACAAAATAATTAATAAGTGAAAAAAATAAGAATAAAATCATTTAATAAATAAAATTAATTTTATCTAAAAAATTATTTTATACAATATGACGCTTTTTTAATTTTTACCAGTTTTAAAAATTTAATTTAACAAAATAGATTTAATTTATTTTATACGAAAATTTATATTATTAAAGATGGTCAAAATCTTTTTTGGAAGGAAAATAAGCTGCTAAGGAAGAATGTAAATTATGATGATAAGGGATAAAATAAAGTAAATAGTTAAAGCAAGGAGTAAAATGATAAAATATCTCTAAATAATATCACTTAAATATGTTAATGAGGTAAAACATGACCTATCCTCATAATTTATCAATTTCTATCCACTTTTATTGTTAATATTACATTCCTTATGCATTAAAGAATGTGTATTAGTAATGTTTCCACTCAAAAACTTCTATATAAAACCCTCCAATATCTGTTCCAAAAAAACCTCTCATACAATTTCTCATACAACAATTACCCATAATAATTTCTTAACACACCTACCTCACATTTTGATGTCCCTCCATGGTGACTCATATTTTTCCTTGAAATCACATAAACATTTTTTTACAATATTTTTATAATAATTTATATCACAAAATTATTATTTTTTGGTACCACCGGTGTTTGATAAAATTTTAATATTATAAAATATCATAATTTTTAATCCACATGCATGAAAATGATTTTTTATAAATATCAATTAAATTAAGACCATATTAAAAAATATATCACCATAGTTTTTCTCAATACATAGGGTTTTATTTGGAGGGATATAATTTTTATCTAGGTTTTAGGCCATAGAAAAAACTATTTTATAACACTAATAAAAATTCTTACCAAACCTAACCATGTCATTATAAGTACTCTAACTATGTCTCTAATTTAGGTATTATCCTCCATCAATGATAAAAAACATGGTGAAAAATTATATATTGAGTGCTTCAGGTATGACCCAACAAATAGGTGAAGATAAGGACAAACTTTGATGCTTTGGTGAATTTAATTTGATGTAGGAAACTGAAATTTAATTTTCACTATTATTTGAAAAATTAAATTTTGATTCAATGTAATTAATTAAAATTTTTACTCAAATAATTGGGATCATGTTTTTGTATTATTATTATTATAAATGTATAGTTTCTATATCAATGTATACATTCAAAAAAATGTGGCTAGATCCATTGACTACCACAACCAATCCTCCATCAAAACCAATAATTAAAACGAATTAGTTCCACTACCATTTTTTGATGATATCTCGTGATCAGTGGTTGAATACCCAGTCTCTAGTGATCTCTCTCTCCACCCTACCTCTCTCTATCATGGATAAGTCAAATGACGAAGTTGTGGATGCTCATAGTGGTATGTGGTCATTGAGGTGGTGACAGAGGAAATGGGAGTCAACATAGATAGTTATTGATAAGTGTGGGATTAGGGGTAGTGTGGATAGATGAATTTTATAGGGAGGGGTTGTGGAATTGTAGTGGTGCTGGTTGGATGGAAACGTAAATCAAAGGGCTCTAAGAGGATTACAACCATAGTATTGATGAAATTTTTTGGGACACAGTGGACTAGGTGAAAGAAAAAGAAGATAGAAATTAAGGTTTACATAAGGATGAAAAATATCACATGTCATTTATTTTTTACTCACATGCCATATATGTTTAAAATATGTGACTAAACTATATGAGTACATTCTGAAACACACTATGAGTAGACCTAGTGTGTGGACGATAAAAACATTCCATGTCTGAGTGAATGACCCAACCCAGGATTTGTTAGTACATGTAACCCACCCATTTGACCTCACAAATCATGTTAGATAAGATAAAACATTTTTTAATTTATAATTGACATCAATAGGTTTTAGAGGTATATTCGAAGCTTTTACTCAGGATTCCCACACTATGTTAAGTAAAGTAAATTTCAGATAGTTTAACATTATTAGTATCTTTGAAATATTATCATCTATGTTTCAGAATCATAATAATGAATATCTAATTTTGTGCATCTCTACTTGTGAATCATATAGATATCATTCCCTCTTCAATTATATACCATTTATAAAGTTTGTTGGATAATTTTAGGATTACATATTTATAGTGATGATGACAAGGTTCGGGCAAAGAATTTAGAGAGTAAAAAAGGTTTGGTACACCCATAGAGAGAAACTAATTATAGGTAATGTGTCCCCCATGAATGTTATAGATTTAGTACTCACCCATGGATCTATTTTTGGGTCCTACATTTTGGAAATGGGGTTAAGCATTCCCCTTATCATATTTCACATGATAAGGCACGATACAACGTACGACTAATTGGGTATTGTAATCCCTAAGGAAACAAGGTTTTAGCCCTCGGTCTAAGAGTTGATACTCCCTCGATAAATATATGTTTCCCTTGATGAGTTGTGGGTACCTCACAGGGGTTAGTAATCACCCACAAAAACTTCATAATATAGTGACCAAAATTTTTCTTATAATTCCTTTAACATGATTAATAATAATAAAAGATAATGGCTCCTTTAAAACCGGATCCTATAAATTTATATGAAAAAATAATATCATTAAATGGAAGGGTTACAGACACATGTATTTGAAACCCATGTTACATAAATATTTATAAGAGTGATATAAAATTCAAAAATTCTGAAACACCACAGTTAGGTATCATATATAACTACATTCATTGATGATTAATCATACCATAATTTTTATCCTTGATACACATGTTTAACATGTATTTGAAACTCTTCAAACATAAGTAGACAATGTACCCATTCTTTGAGTAAATTCCAAGGAAGATTATGTGATATCCTCCTGATGATGTGAACCACCAATATAGAGTCACTCTCAATCCATAACCTCTTATATAGAAACTATTTGGTAAAGTAAAATTCATGAATGATGAACAAAAATTTATCCTCAAGATCCAGATAGCCTCACAAACAATTAGGTAAGATACAATTGAAAAATCATCTAAAAGTGAGTAATAAACCCCTATAACCTATTACACAAGGAAATTATTTGGAAGATACATCAAAATTCACCTTGATAATGATTTTTATTTGAGGTATCCATCTTAAAAAATTAAATTAACAATGTTTCTTTCATCTATAAGTTAGGGAAAACAATTTCCAAGTAAGAAGACCAAAAACATATGTATTCATGAAATATCTTTGAATATTAGTGGTCGCCCATAAATATATATGGATCAATATAATATCATTATTCATAGATATATTCCCCTATATATAATTAATCTTATTTCTAGTAGTTGAATTATGAGAGATACTAGATGAAATTACTGCAAAAATTAAATTAAATAGTTTATTATTAAGGGTGAATTCAATGATACAATTCATGATGATAGAAATATCATTATGAAATTAGAGAAAAATATGAAAGTCCCATGAAAATAATTATAATGGGAGATAGAAATACATATTTAATGAATATGTGATCTACAGTCTGAAGAGAATTCTTGGAGTAGTAGTATATCAAATGAATTAAGATTATAAATATATGTAACTAAACATCAACTGGAAACCTATTCCCCCATAATTTACATAAAATTAATAATATACTATTATATAAAAAATATTGTTAAATTTGATCATCCATCATGGAACGTGTAGATTGTCACCACATTTTGATCTATAAAAGCCCCTAATTCACAACATCTTAGTCATATTCCCCATCCAAACAAGGGTATCTATATCTATACAAATTTAATATGAATACGGGTTACAATATCATTAATAATGATATGAAAAATCACTTGGGTGTTTTATTAGTGAAATTGATTTTCATATCCATCATAATATATAGTATCACATACTTGTCTTGAAGTGGGATATCTCCGGAGTGACCTCTTCCTAGGGAGGGGGTTTCCATGTGTTGAGGGTTTGAAAAGGCCACACATGGGAATTACTTTTAAAAGAATAATATACTTGTCTTGAAGTGGCCTAGTAATCCATAGTGTTGACCAAAAGTTGATCTTAGATTGAATTATAACAATCTACTTTGAACATGTCATAATATCATAAAATTAATTTTCTAGTGATGGTTGAATAATTGAATAAAAATAGAAGGGAAGTCCATTATACAACTTGATTAGAAACTTTGATTTAAATAATGGTATTTTACAATTATTTTTGGACATAAATATCAAGTAAAAGTTATCAATAATACCCTTATTTAATTTTCTATTATACTTAGAACTCCTTCTTCCCTTACCTATAAGATTTTCACATTCCGTCCAGAACATATATTATAGTTTCCTATCAGAGATGATAAGAGTATAGATGTTATTAATATGATTTATTATCCTTTTGGAAATTGAGTATTTATAAAAAACAATAAGGATGTCACAAGGTTAACCAAGATAATCCTCAATTCTTAGAACAAAAACCTTCCCTATAGAAACTGAATCATTACATATATAAATACAATATCTTATTTCTTAAATATTCATTACATTTAAAAATTATCAATTTAATAACTATAAAAGATTAGTTTATTTTAAATCTTTTACATGTAATAAAATAGAATATAAAAGATTTAAATCATTTTTAATTAAGTTCTTAATAATTATCACACTTCATATACATATCTTGGTAAAAAACTTTCTTCAGAATCCAGGGAAGGGACACAAATGAACGTGTAGGATTAGACACGTGCTATGGGTAAACATAAGAGATATAAAACAATGATCATAACTAATCCTAATATTAGCATAATGGTATAAGAAAATGATTAAAAATTAAAATAATCATACCCAATCAGTGAAAGATCATTAATCATGAAAACATTCACAAGATTTTGATAACTAAAATACATAAATGACTTAATTATAACATCTTATCACCCATTAATTAACAATCATTAATTATGATAATCATTTTAACTATTAAACATTTTTTTATTTATGTTTGTTTTGGTTCAACAGATATTTTATGTTCACATTGATAATGGTTCATAAATATTAAAAAATTTATCCATGACATAAATATAATATATATTCATTATATATATATTTATATCCATTCATATAAAGTGATAATGAAAAATGAATTACGTCACTATCTGAGATTGGTAATCCCTACATATGCATGAGTGATGTTTCCATTTTTAAATGGGTGGAACAAAAGAAATGTAAATAATAATTCAAAATTAATGAATAATTATTATTTTATAAATATAATATATATAAATTAAGTGTATTATAAAATCATCCTTGAATGATGGTGGTGGAAAATTAATCGTATCACTACATAGAGGTGATAGACTACACATACACGTGAATGGTACATTCACGTACCATTTGATGGATAATTGGTGGGAAATATTTGTTCCATAATCATAATAAAAAAATATTTATTATTACAGATTAATCTTGTTTTTAGGGATATAATAATTTTATAGGAAGTTGAATAAAGAATAAAATTTAAAGAAATAAGTTAATATTTATAAATCATCTTTGAGAGACCTCATTCAGCTTAAAAATTAATCATTGAAGAATTTATCTTAGAAGAACACAAAAACCTATAGAAAAATTGATGGAATATAAGACGGTTTTCTAGTAGGTATTTTCTTGGACATAAGGCTCTGATTTTCATAATAAGGTAGGAAAAGAGGATCCCTTTTATAAGTGAGGGGAAGAACACATATGAAATTTCTTAAGATATTTTAATAATATAAGGTCACTTTATTGTGAAAGTGGATTAAAATTGACCATTAATTTTAATATAATATTGGATATAGAATTAATATATTCAAAATAATAATAATTTTATATGATTATGTGCCATTACTACCTCTTTATCTTAATTTAATCCTTGGGTAAACCTGTTTTAGCCTTAACCGTGGTAAAAATAATTCACTACTTTTTTGCTGTTCATTATGACAAAATATTAATTTGAACTTATTAACTTATGTTAATTATGATTGTTGAGAAAATATAATCCATTTTTAAAGATTCATTTTTTACATGTTGAAAAATTTAATTTAAAATAATTTTTTGAAACACATTTGAACCATATTTAAAAAAAAACACATTTTTAATCATAAAACTAAATTTACATCAATTTATTTACATGTAAAAACCATAAAATAATTGCTAAAATATTTTATTAAATATATAAAATGTAGATATCATAAAATGAATTAATAAATAATGATTGGTTTAATTTATAAAGATAAAAACACATTGCGTGTTAAGATCAGTTTTTAGAAAAATGTATTTTAAAGCACAAAAATTGAACTTATACCAAATCCAAGTGTAATTTAGACTAACATATAAATAATTAAATTATTTATAATTAAAACATACTAATGTGACTTCAATATCAAATTTAAAACAAAATGGTACTAAAACATGGAATTAAATTATCTTTTTACAAAATATAATATTTTTCACTATTCACTAAAAAATATATCTTCTTAGAAAAATCCTAAAATTATGGCAAAGATAAAAATGACATGATTATTTCAAAACTAATATCCATTAACTTAAAAAAAGTTAAATATGGATTAAATTAATTATAATTTAAAAAAAATATAATTAAGATCATTTTTGAAGAAATAATGTTTTTGAAGCAAAAAATGACTTCATTAAAAATTGACTACTTAATTATTTTTCATTAATAAAAATATTTGTAATATTTAAAATCATTATACATATTTCTCATAAATTTTTTATTTCTATTAATACCTACCAATTTCAAATCTAGGTTATAATATAGTAGATTTCATTTTAATATTGGTCTTGCATGTCAAGAAAGCAATCAAACACATACAATTTATTAAAAGAAAAATATATTCTGAAATATCTAGGTGTTACATTCTACCCCCCCCCCCTTGAAAAAATAATCATTCTCAAATCTTATATTTTTAAATAAATGTTTCAATATTTTAGAACACATTTTTTCAAAACCCATATCATATAAAGGGATAATGAAACTTCCTATCAAAATGTGAACTGGGAAACATACAGGTTTCAGAAAATAACACATATTCATGTCCTTGGATCAAGATAAAATTGGATAGAAGTGAAAACATGGACATATAGGTGAATCATAATTTCTAAATAAAAATAGATCTTTTTAGGGATCATGGTCCTGAGGAATTAAATGACCCTAAAATGATTAATCAGTGAAGGGTGAAAACAACTATCTATTATTTAGAAATAAATTTTAAAAGGAAAATATTTTCATTTTCAAGGTCCTTTTCCCTAAAGTTGAGGATTTATTTTACCATTTAATATTATGATATATACTCACTTGATTTCTTTAAATCCATTAACAAAATTTCATCTTTTGGTTGTTCTTTAAAAAAATTCCACCTTTATCTCAACTCTTACTCTATGAAATGATAATTCATGAAGATTTTTTCATGTCTCAAGCACTCAAAATAACTTTTAATAGATCAAAATATCTATATGATATTGAAAAGACATTTATTATATCTACATTTAGTTACTTAAATAAGAAGTGGATCTTTCATTCTATTGTAAATTATATAAATAACCATTTATTTGAAATATGAATACAAAATATTTCAATAATGATACCCAATGATCGAAAAAATTCATTTAAAAAAATAACCAAATTCAAAAATACTAAAATTATTCTTAACCAGTATTCGAATAAAAAATCCAAAAATTTACAAAATTAACATAACTTTTATCAGTAAAAACAGAAAAGTATCTCTTAATGTCACATACTATACATGTGAATACCCTAATCATATATTCTCATAAAACATGAAAATAAACAAAATTTCCATAAAACATCAATGAAAAAATAAATTCATTAAAAATTAACTCTTTCTTTAATCTTTAAATAAAATTACAGGCTATCAAAAATATTAAAAAAAATCAAAATTTCAATACAATTCAGAAAATATAACATAATACACTTTATCATAAGAGTAAAAATAAATTACTAGGTAACCAATACTATCAATTTTATTTTATCAATATAAATATTCAATTCATCCTAAGTAATCATTATTATCTCAGTATCAATAATATATTAAGTGGTATCCTTCAATCAGTCATGGGTTCTTCAAAAATATAACAAACCAATAAATAACTTTTTTTTGTTATTTGTTACATTTAATAAATTCATGAAAATCCAAAAAAAAATTATAAAACTAAAAAGTCCTTAGATGTTTCATGATTCTTATAACTAGAATAAAATTTATATTACACTTCTATAAAATAATTCTAGAATACCAACACATAAACACTTCAATAATTTTACTTTATAAACCATTAACTAGGCTTCATTACCTTATTCATTAAATCTGTCTTCCAATAATATCTAATAATAATCATGTCATAAAATTCATCAAACCAAATTTTATCATTTTTCTTCCATTTAATATAACCAATATTATTAAAATAATTCATACCTTTTATATTTCATTCATAAATATTCTTCATCAATAATAAAACCATAACTTGTACAACCTTTCTGATCCAATTCCTAATATTTTCCAATATGAAATTGATTTTAATAATTTATGTTCTTTATAATTTTCAATCATACAAAAATCAGTGATAACATATGGAAAATATTATTGTCATAAATTAAGTTAAGTGAACTTTTCATTTTTTTCTTTACCAAGTTAACCCTTTATGGACATCCATCCCACACAAAAAATAACTTCTCATTCCTTTGAGACAACTACCTAGGTCATTCTTCCCATATTCTCAACACGTATAAAGATGTAAATTTTCTCCACCATGATATTAATGAAACATCATTTTTATATTATTTAATTCATTTTGAAACTAGAATATGTAATGTTTTTTAATCATATATCAAGATAGTTGGTCATCTATAATCTCATGATTTTCCTTTTCATTCAGTTACTCATGAGAAAAATTATTTCATTGTCTATCACATTCAACATTAACAAAATTAATTTTTGGTTCCAACCACTAATTAAAAACAAAGAATATGGTTTGAGATATAATAATCATAATGTGTAATCATGTAATCATGAAAAAATTATTTATAGGATGTATTAGTCGTGACATATTTGGTTAAAAGTAAGTCATACATGGTCACTATCTATTCAAAACATTCATAATGGTTCAAAAAGAAAAAGTGAATTAACCTAATCATACCCCCTAGGAGTGTATGATCTGGTGTGCAGCCTTAGGATCACTTTCCAGAAATGGGAAATGATCAAGTTAATAACCAATCCACCCCATTAAGAGTTGTTTACCATTGGTGAATCTATGTGAAATCATCATATTCTTACTATTATCCAGACAAGTATGTATTTTCATTGAAAAAAACTCTCATTTATTTACCATATCGTCTGATGTTCTCTTATACTTAGGCTTATCCAAAGGGTTGTTACTAAATACTTGAAATCTAAGTTTCCAAAAATAACTAAAATATTTTCTCATTCCAATGAAAATAACCCAGGAAATAAATATATAAATAAAAATATTTATTATAGGAATATTCATTACATATCAATATGATCCATACTAGAACTATAAAGTTTTAGTGTCTTTGGAAAATTGCATACAGAAAACTGATAAATAAAACAACTACTTTATTTTTCATTAAGTTACTCAAAACTCGTATCTTCTTAGACATATCATACTAAAAAATATTATTCATAACCTAGGGAAGGTAAACATAATAGAGGGATAGTTTAGATTCTCAGTAATGGTAAAAATAATATATATCAACCAGTCATCATAATTTAGTATATGATAATCATAAGGGTATGATAATATGATCAAAAATTTAATCATCATACCCAATTGTATAAAGATAATTAATCATGAATCATGTAGTAATATTTCTTCAATCAAAATAAATAATACAAAGAAGTACTGAATCTTCGATAACTAATCATGATCCATGAGAACATAATATAACAATAAGGATTAAGTTTGTCTAATATACTGAGGTATATAAACACATTTCCTTAGTAAAGGTTAACTGATATGAATATCATTATGGATTGGGTTCACTACCCATTCCATTAGTATCATAGCCAAGGCTCTCTCCCAAAACTATATTATTAGGAAAATTTATTTAGAGAACAAGGTTCACACTACATTCCAGTCATTCTTTTCTCAGGAGATGGCCTTCTTTACCAAATTCATTTGAGGGCTCTATAATTCTATTCCCACCCATTATATAATGAAATCAATACATATTTATTCCACAAGATCATAAAACATTCATCATATAATCATATCATAACCTATGGAAATGATACACATTTCAAAAACCATTTCATCATCATATTCTTAATCCCTCAGAAGAAAAAGTAATGATACTAAACTTTGATCATGTATCTTGAAAATAAAAAAAACATCAAAGGTTGTTTTTATATATGAAAATACCTTTGAAATACTATGAGAACATTTCTTGAGGAAAATACACTTTTCATTTTAAGAATAATTATTTAAAACCAAAATACAATTCCAAAGTTTTAAATAAAAAATTTCTTTAGAAAGAGACAAAAATACTTATAGATAAATATTTAGTGAAAAGGGAATTCATAATGGAAGGGAAATCAATTAATATTTTGTATGTTAAAATAAAAATTCATTTTTCATTTTTGGTAAAAACTCATAAGTTCATCATTTATAAAAAGAAAATAAATTTTCATTAAGATGTTTTTATGTAAATTCAAATATGGTTAAAAATAAATAAAATAAATATTTTTTAAATTGTAAAAATCACCATGAATACATTTTAAATAAAATTTGAACATGGAAGAAAAGTCTCATATCCAAAGAGATAAATGTTGTCCATTTTTGTTAAAAAAACAATTTGGGACTCTTGAGTGATTTATGATAGGAAAATTCAATGGAAAAATAAAATCTCTAGAAATACTAATAGGATAATAAAATTCATAATATTTGGGAGTGATATATAATATAATTTCATCATCCAAATTTTAAGCATATGAGATCCTGATAAAAATGAGATATAACATAAAACCCTTACATATTTGGTTAATTTTAAGTTATAGACACCATGAAACAAATAATTTTAAATGAATCTTGAAACACAGTTAACAAAAAAAATTTATGATATTACATATAAAATGGTAATTATGTACACATTATTAATGAAATAATTGGTCAATATGGTGTATGTATCATGGAAGAAAATGTGAGATGAGAAACCCTTACCTTATATCTGTGTTTATTCATAAGCACTCTAACATAATTTATAATAAATATAGATTTGTTATAATTATTTACCAAAACCATAAAAAAACATAAATAACATACATGGTTTACTTATAAAATCTTCTCACTAGTTCATTAGCAATATTTTATTTTCATCATTATTTATTATGTTAACAATTTTGTTTTTCAAGTAGGTTTTGGTTCGGTGGTTATGATCCTTTCACTTTGATCATAGTTCCTAAATATCCTAAATTTTAATAAATACATAAATATAAAATGTTTTTTACTATATATATATATATATTCATATAATGTGGTGATGAAAAATGAATTACATCACTACATAGAGATGGTATTCCATATGTAAGCTTGATTGATGTTTCCATTTTTAATGGATGGAATGAAATGAATGTAAATAATATTTCACCTTTCCTGAATAATTATTATATCATAAATATCATATATATATAAAAATTAAATATATCATAATAACTACCCATGAAATATGGAGGTGGAAAATAAATAATATATCTATGTGGATGCAGTAGCCCACATGTATGTGTGTACGATACTTTCCTTTCCCATTTAATAGAGAATATATAGGAAATGGTTATTTCATCATCATAATAACATATAATTATATTTATTATATGGTATTAATCATTTTTAATGAATAAAGCAATTTTTTAAGAATTATGAAATGAAATTAAATCAAAAGTGCTCAGTTGAGGTTTATACATGTTATTTGAGATACCTCCCTTTTCATACACCTTAAGCCTTAGAGGATTAGTGTTAGGAGAATACCAAAATCTCTTGGATAAACATAATAATTTTTGGATGGTTTTATATAAGGTATTTTCCAAGATATAAGGATCAATTTTTTTTAATAATGGAGGATAAGAATTTCCCTTTTATAAGTGAGTGGAGGGACACCCATGTAATATCTTAAAATATCACAATAATTAAAGGTCACTTTAATGTAAAAGTGGATCCAAATGGACATTAATTAAAATTTAATATAGTATATTCATTTAAATAAATCAAAACAATAACAATTTTACAAGTTTAAGTGGAATTACTATGCTTACCTATTAGTTTAACCCTCCAGTAAACCCGTTTTAACCTAAACCATTGTAAAAAACTTTTAATGTTTTTGAATCATCATTATGATAGAAAAGTAAGTTGAACCTATTTTATTATATTAATTATAATTATTAAAATAATTTAATCCATTTTAAAAGTTTCATTAGTTATAAGTATAAATATTTCATTATCAATGAGCATGTGAAACATAATGATAACCCATTTTTAGAAAAAAAATATCTTTTTCCAGTAAAAAATTGAATTTACTTCCTTTTCTTGGATTTTATAGACCGTAAAATGAATTTAAAAATATATTTCATAATATATAATCCATAATTTTTTTAAAATAATTAATAAATAGTGGTTAATTTAATTTATTAAGATAAAAACACAGCACGCTTGTTAAAACATTTTATAGTAAAATGTTTTTTAATCCCCAAAGATGAACTTATACAACATTAAATTATAATTTTTATTCCCGTGTAATTAATTATATTGTTAATAATTAAATGATAATTAAGATAATTTAATATAAAATTAAAAATATAATGGTACTTCTACTTGAAATGAAATGATTTTTTTAAAAAAAAAATGGTATTATTGATTATCCACTGATAAATAACACTTTTTAGTAAGGTAATAAAATATCACCCAATGTTAATGAAGGAATGATGATTTTAGAAGCTAATATTAATTCCCTAAAATAAATTTCCAAAAATTTTAGAAATTAATTATAATTTTATCACACAAAATTAAATAAGTATCATTTTTAAATAAAACATATATTTGAAGAATAAATTTTTTAAAGGTGAGGCCTTGGTCAGAGGCCAAGGCGTAATTAATTTTAAAAAAGAGGGAAACTACAAGAGTCTGAAAGAAGGTATTTTATTACAATCTCTATCAAAGAGAGTAAGAAGCTCAGCTGGGAGGTCCTTGCGCCAGGTAAAACTTTGGCTGATTCTGTTATTGGAAATCCTATCATCTACCATATTCGCTTCATGATAAGTATGAGTGGAAATGAATCTAATCTCATGGAGCGAGTCCAGACAGTTCATCCATCGGAAAGTAAGCGGCCATGCCAGGTGTAACACTCAATTTCAAAAGGCTTTAATAATGGTGGTTGAGTCACTTTCAATCCAGATGTCATTCCAGCCTTTGATTTTGACAAATTCAATAGTCTGGATCACATCCATCATTACAGATTCTATCGAAGAGGCGTTACCACAGATTCTAAAGAAACATCCATGGTAGTGACCCAAAAAATTTCTGAAAATAGCTCAAAAGCCTGCTGGACCCGGATTTCCTTTGGAAGTTCCATCCACATTGACCTTGATCCAACCAAGAATGGGAGCCTGCCAAAACACTTCAATTTAATGCCATGATTTTTTGTATATGCCTCCAATTCTGAGACGCCGAAGCATCACAAAGTCCCTAACGGAGTGGTTGTAGTGAGATTTTTGGATCAGGGCAGCATCCTGGAGAGCAATGAGAATTCTTGTCTGACCTGCATTGATATTTAAAGAGTTTTTATGATGAATGATATTATTTATATAATACAAGATACTATGGAGGAATTTAGCAACAACATAATGAAAGTGATTCTTGATTTTTCATGAGTAATCAAACTCCACACACCACTTTAGTTGAGCATGAATGGAGTCGTATTGAAGACATATGCAGTCATACAGGTCAGTAATATAATTCCAAAGAGCAGAAGCTATATCACAAGATAAAAAAAGATGGTTAGTATTTTCCCTATGTTGATGACACATATGACATTGAGAGTAGAGTAGGATACCAAACAACTGAATGGATATTTCAGTAGGTATACAATTATGAACAATGCGCCAGATAAGGTTTAATCTAGAGAGTTTGATCCAATCATTGTCAAAGTGTTTCAACCAATTAAAAAGGGGGTCAGAGTTAGAGAAACTATGATTGTAAAAACTTTTAGAGTCTAAAATCCCATTGTGAGATGGTTCCTAAATGAGGCAATCATTCTCATTAGAGAAGTGGTGATTATCAACAATATGCATAATGGACTCAAGGAGGCTAGGGTTATAGGAGTGAATCAACTCATGGATAGTGTAGATGATATTTTTAGGAGTGGATTTAAGAGGTAACATAGTAATGAGGGGGGTGTCTCACCATTAATCCTTCCAAAAATTAAGAGAGGAATTTTTGAAGCATAAAATCCATTTACTGAAAATAGACTACTCATTTATTACAATTCAATGAAAAAAAATATTTAATACATTTATAAATATTTTTCATAATTCATTTATTATTATTCATACTTATAAATATATTGTATAGGTTATAGTGTATCATAGTTTATTTTAAGCTCTGTGTTTCATGTCAAGCAAGATATCAAACACTTAAAATTTATTTAAATAAAAATATAATCTAAAATATCAGGGTGTTACATACCATTCCATATTTCTAAATTTTCAAAAATCATAGACCATATACTCTCATGAAAACATAAGTTAACTTTTCACTAGAAAATAGGAATTATTAGATGATTAAATGAGATTTCACCTATAAGAAATCTAATATATCTCACAATTTCATTTTTCCTGTCACTAATACTCCATTTATAAAGAGAATAAAATATTTATCCCAACTAATAAATTTACTTATAATATATTCATAACATTTAAAAGTTGTTTTAATTTCCTTCAAAGTTCGTTTTGAACCGTCTCAAAATAGTATAAATCATCATTATAAAAAAGATGTTATGGTTGAAAAAAAACTTATTCCAAATATAATTTTATTATAATGATTATTTAAACCAATATTCTAGATACACCTCCTCCTATAATATTTAGCAAATGAAAAAAATATAATTGATAGTGGATCACTCTACCGAAACTCTATATTACAGTTATATAATCCCCTAGGGGATTCCCTCAACCAAGACTGATATCTCGAAAATTATTGGAATTATAGTGGCTGATTTCCACAATATATTATAAAATCCATAACTATTCAGTGTTTAAATAATAAATCTCCACTAAATATCATCAAATTATTTAGTGATTTCTAGCTTCAAGAAAAAAACCACATCCTTATATTTTATCCTATGATAATTAATACATCCTCAAGCATTAAAAGGTATGTATGTGTATTTCGACCTAGTATAATTCTATAATGGTTAATGGTGTTATCTTTGGAAATTGGATTCCAAAATATTATTTCAATAATTTTATTAATATTATTGTGAAATTTTTTTTGAATATAGAAATTCATAAAATAATTAATTTTAAAAAAATTATTCTTTGTAAGAAGAGAAAAAAATGAGACTAAAAACTACAAGGCCTTTTAGTAGAGATAAATAATTCCCTTAAAAAATTAGCAATGTCAATATGTATAACATCTGAGTATAATATGAAAAATTTGTTACTAAATCAACCAAGTATAAAAACACAATAAATGTTAAGGGAAAATAATCTATCCATGATCTCATCCTCTGAAGGGGTTAAATTAGAATCAAATTATCACTCCCATCAATGAATTATGTAATGAAATAAAAACAATTTTCATTTCAATGTTTATTTAATTATCATCATTGTTAAGATATCCGGAACCATAACTAGTAATAGTGATATTTATGTGTACATACATTTTAAATAATTAACTATCCTTTTCAAATGCATCGTGGATCATTAAAAATATTAAATATTTTAAAATTATTATTTTTATCTCATGCATGATCAAATAGCGTAAATAAATAATATTTCCAAAATAGGACCCCAGATAGAAATTAAGATACTACTATTATGTCATGTATGAAGGATTTTACCTCATAGTGGTGAAATATGCCTTATGGTTTAGGGCTTAATTAGAAACCATTCTTTGACCCACTGAAATCTTTATGAAAATAATAACCTAAAATTATAAATTTTTTACCATTCCTTTTATAATATTATTTTCATTCATTATTAATTTGAAAAAACTTTCTAGGACAAAGTTAATGATATCCCTTGGTAAATATAATGAAACAATGATTTAGGGAAGAATCATGCGGCATTAGTGATCTTCCATCAAGGGAGATCCTTAATATTTATTTATTTACTATCTTTTTATGATTAATTAATTAATTGTTTTCATGAATAATTCTTGTTATTATGTTAGTATTTAAATTTCATTTCAATTCTTCTTATTATTACTTTAAATGGTGGATTTGTGTGATGAACAATAAAAATAAACACCTTCCCTTTCTTCCTTTATTATCCTAGTTTCCAATATTCTACAATCTACCAAAAAATGAATGATCAACACCATAATTCATAAAGGATAAATAGTCTATAGCGGTGACTACTAAATAGAGACCCAACGGTGCATTTTGGAGAGGCTCGAAACATAAGATGTGACATTGAGCATAACAAAATGTGGTGGGGGAGGTTATATATATTATACCCATCATCGGGGAGGTGGTAGTTTTTCTGGTCAATTGTATTTCATATGTGGGATTTCGAGGTATCCCAAGTGAAGGAAAAATGATAGAGGTAAATAACAATCTTGTTCAATGAATGAAAGATTTGGACTAGAGTCATTCTGAAGAAGAAACCCCAATCACATGATGTGTAGATTTTTGTATAATTTTGTGACCTAATTAAGAATGTCTCTAGTATTTTTGTAAGGTTATAAATATCACACATTTTATATAATTTGGGAATGTTTTGTGTTTCATACCTATTTTATCAAGGGATTACTGGGTAGAGTTAAAAGTTTCATTGTGTGTTTTCTTGAAATACACATTTTGTTTGTCTTTGATACACAATCATAGGTTAACTAATGATTATACCTTGATATACCTCAAGATAGATATTCCATGTATCCCATGGAAAACACTATGTTAATGTAATATTTCAACTCAGGATACTGGTATTTTCACCCTGTCAACATACATGTCCCAAATATCATGTCCCCAAAAGGAAACACCAAGTGGGTTTACCCAACATGAGTGTATTGCGTAGTTATATACTCAACTACTACATATGTATGAAATCTTATTTTCATAATATTACATGAAATGTACTGATTATTCTATTGTATCCTTTGAATACTCTCACTAGTGAATCAAAATTAGCCAAATAAACAATATTTTCATAGTGTTTTCTCATTAAAACCATGATGGCATGATAGACTTTTTAATCAGAGACCATTTACAAGTTTTTTAGGATTTTGGAGGACCTTATATAAGTAAATAAGCAATAGTGTTTAGGATAGATGTTTGGGATGAATACAGAGTTGGTACTCCCCTAGAGACATCCAAATAACTAGGTGTGGGTCCCTTGTATACATTATAAAGTTGATAGTCCTACATAGGTCCAAGAAATATGTCATCTACATCATGCATGGGTTCTTTAATTCCTTGGCGCCAATATGGGTTTGGACCCAAATATAACAAACGATGTCAGAACTCGCTTATGATATATGGGGTGGGATTAGAATCTATGGATTAGAAACACCCTCTACTAGTACTTTTCCCTCAATGTTGTGTAGGAACTCCATAGGGTAGGTAGTCCTATTTATATCATGAATTAATTGATTAGGTATGATTCCCCAATTATTGTTTTATTGATGTGACATATATGTTTTGAGTTTTTTTAGTTTTTATGCTTTGGGTATTACGATATACTAGAAATTAATGGTTTTCTTTAAGATATGAAAAATATCTCAGAAATTAGTTTTGGGATTTGATATGATAATGATTATCTAATCCTTAATTCATTTTTATTATTAATATTCTGTTTTCCCTAACATTGGCCTATATATTTCTGGTCTACAAATACTCCATATTTTTTTGGGTATTCTTACTCGATATATTGATACATATTAATCCCTAAAAATGAATATTCATGAAGGGGGAGGGGTGAATCAGGATATGTTGATTTCAGAGGACCCTTCAAAAATCATGTTTCATGATTATTTAAAAAACTTTTTTCTCTCATATAATTAAATATGGAATTAAAATTGCATAAAATATAGACATACTCTATTCTTATTTGGTTCCCCCAATATTAGGCTATTCCCAAGAAGAATACAATATCAATTTTCCCAGGTACTAAATTTACTAATCACATTGGTTGATTTTTAATAAATTTTATTAATCCCTATATGTTTACAACACTTAACATCATAGATAACTCACTTATATCTATTACATAAATATTTCATTTCTCCTCCCAGTAATATCGTGAACATACATAAACCAAGAATGATATTACACCAAGGATATTGTATAAATTCATTCATCCATAAATGTGAGGAATATTTATGGTGTTCTATAAATATGTACTCATGGATTGCTTTGTTTTATTTTGGGTAAAGACCTAAAATAACCCTCCCTTTGTACACAATCAGAAACCGATATTATTCCTCCTTTTATAGAGAAATATTTCTTTTATATCTAGAGAGAAATACTATGTTTCCCTTGTTTTTTGGTTTTTAATTTTCCTTTATTATGAGGGTAAAATTCATCCAAAACATCCTCTATAACTAAGTCATTGTAATCCAATACGATTCATAAAAGATCTCCCAAAATATAAAAAACAGGAATTAAATATATTTATTATAGATCGATCCACCATGACATGTATTCTATCTATAAAATCTATTTTGGAGTCCCGGTCTTCTTTGAATGCAAAATAAAAAACCATCAAATATTAAATATTTTATAAACCTTTACATTTTAGATCTTTTATTTTACCTCCCCCATAGAAATTTTTTTTTCCAAACCATGATACTAATTTAAATACCAAATTTAATTAATAAAAAACAACAAAACATCAAAAAGATAATTCCAATTTAGGTTTCTTTTTTCTTACATGATAATTTACATTTCATTTTACTCATAAAAATTCCCATTTTGGCCATATATACTATTTTTTACTTTATCCTAGTTAACCAAGATCCTCACCTCTGGCATCTAAAATTGACTGACAGACTTTTTCTTATATTAAAATTTTATATGATATGGAATAGTGTGGAATAATTTCACTATTTTTTATAGGATGAGTTAACCATGAGTAATATAATATAATTTTATCTTTTCCACAAAATATTATAAATGACATGTCATTTTAATGATAGTTCCAAGATATGTTTATAGTCATCATGTAAAACAAATTTATCAACATGCCTCCAAGATTATTCTAATTCATCACATAATCCAAGTAATAATTCTCCAAAAATATTATTAGTACATAATATAACAATCATCATGATTTTTCCAAAAACACAACGTAAAAATTATTGAGAATATTTTTATTTAAAACTTATCCCTTTGGGTTTGTTGAAAACCCTTCTTTACTCCTTCAATGAATATAATAAACCTTCAATCACCACTTTAACAAATTTTAACTTTTATTCATAGACATTTAAATCAATTATTCACCACTAATTGACTATATATGCACATGAGTCAAGCTAGACATGATTAGACAACATAAAATGAAATGATTCTTGTAAAAACCATTATTGGTCTTTGTAATTTTTTATAATTGACCTGGAAACAAAAATTATTCATGTAAAACCTTTTCAATGAACTTCCAAATAATAACTATCCAAGAATTATCCCTTGATGTATTGACAAAGAACACCATTCTCTAACATTATTAATATTGGATATCACTAAAGGACCCCATAGCACCCTGAGAGGGTAGGGGTGAATCAGGGTGTAAAATTTTTCTATTCAAAGTTATGGATATTGTTCCCAAATTGGTAGGAACTTATTAAATCTGTCAAACAAATGAAATCAAGGAGATGACACAACACTTTTACTTGGTTCACCGCAAAGGGCTACATTCAAGGAGCATACACTGACATTGTGTCGGTCATACCTAAATCCACTAATAATTAATAGTTTGAGGATTACAAGATTTGGTCACAATCACTCTGTTCCAGGAACACTACCTTTACAAAGGTTCATGGATCTCTCACTACGTCCCTTAGTTAACTTCCATTAAATCCCCCTAGCTCACTACATTGAGATAAGTCAAAATAATTTTATCAACTTGAAGGTCCATTCAATAGATTTCCATTGAACTCTTTGTCTCCATTCTTCATGAGACACCTCTTGCATCAAAGTTTTGAACTTATGCACTTGAAACCAATGAACCATTGAACCATATTTTCAGAACATGTATTCAGCATATACTGACAATTGAGCGCAACACCTACCCTTTGGGTGCGAGATTACCATTTTGCGCCCAAATATTTCGCACAACTACAACCTTTACGCGCAACATAACCTTTTTACGTGAAACTTCTAGTTTTTCGTGAAACTATAACTTTTTCATGAAACTGGAACTTTTACGCTCAACAACTTTTACATGAAACTTTGACTTTTACATGAAACACCAACTTTTACGCGCATCGCCAATTTTTACACGCAACACCAAATTTTACGGGAATCACATTTTCGCAAAAATTTTACATGCATTAGAACTCAGATATTCTCTAAGTATTCAGCCGTACTGAATGAGTGGGGTCACCTATTATTTATAGTCATCATCGATCCCCACACATAAAAACCCGATGTGTGCACAAAACTCTTTTTCGGTGCGGAATGCTTTTCGCACAAGAACCATTTTTCACGCACATCTCCAAATTTTCCGCACAGCTGATGCCTTTCCCATTTTTTAATGTTCTGATCCTGAAACACCTGTTGGATGAAAAAAATCCAACATTCTTTCACTATTGTGCACAAAACCAATTTAGCGCGCAATCAATGTTTTTCGCGCACCACTCTAATATTTCACACAAATCATGCCTTTTCCATTTTTGGTGATCTAATCCAGAAACATGCCTTGCTTTAATGTTTCCAACACACCTAACATTTCGCGTGAAATTTCCTTTGACAAACACAAATTTTCCCATTTCCCAATTTTCAGGCCCAAACATTTGGCAAACACTGGGAAATGACGCCACCTTTAAAACGGTTGTCTTCTTGAACTATATGAACACTTTACTGGAAAACATTATGAACATCTAATGAATATTGACATCAAACAAAAACCATACTCCAATTCTAACATAGAATCTTCATGGTCCCAACAATCACCCCCTTTATCAAAAATAAAAGTGAATCAATTCAGAATACGTTATTTTGCTAAATCCACCATTTCAATAATGTTTGAGCTAATTCTCCCCTTGTTTTAGGTAGTATTGACCCCATTGTCAATGAAACTAAAGAGAACATATTTTAATTTGTTCATAAAGAAATTAAAATCTCTATAAATAATTCTATAAGATAAATTATACCTTTAAAGGAACCACTTATTGAAGATACCAATTGTTCAATAAAATAGTAGAACAAAAAAACACCCTGGGGAAGTGGGGTCCCATAACCAAACCATCTATGTACATGGATATATTTTCACTCTAATATCTAGCAGATTCCTTTTACAACATTTTTTTTGGAAATAAAATTATTATAATATCTGAAACATGATTTGTTTTATAAACATATACTCCATCTTCAGTATTCTTTACACAACCTTATTTTTAATTAAGTGATATTTGATATCAATTTCATTAACCTTGGAATGATTGGATATATTTTTTCTAAGATTGATTACACAAAAGTAATTAATATTTATTATAACAGGATATTTACACTCAACTAATACATCCTAAATTCATTACTTAATCCTTCATAATTGAGTACAATATTGATTTTTTCAGAATGTATTCACCTTTTTCAATGCTCAAAAAGATATAATATCTTCTTTATTATTTTGAGAAATATAAAAATATATAAAATAATGTTGACTTTAAATAATATTTTGAACTGTCCCCATCAACTTATATAAATCCCAAAAAATCATGTTGTGATGTAAAATGATAAAATAAAATGATATTCACTATGCATACGACATATAATTGGAATCTTTTCACTACTAGTAGGTGGGTTTATTTGTGATATCATTTGTATCTTTCAACATGAAAAGGTAAAAAAATTATATAATTCCATATTTATGGAAGCAATATATGTTACAATGATTTTCCTATTATTCAACATACCCACATTTTCTATATCATCATCTTTTAAAAATTTTATCTGACTAGAAATTGATTTATTAATTTACTAAACATTTTCTATTTAAAATATTTTATAAAACTAAACAGGATATTTGGATTGAAAATAAAATATTCCATGCATTATTTGAATCAAAGGAAAACAAAATAAAACTTTATCTCCCTAATTACTTTGATTTTAAACATACATCCTTTGAATTCAATAAATTTATTACATTGTGATTTTTTAAATTCTCCAAATATAATTTCACCTATATAAGTGAGAAGAATAATACATTGATAATTCTCCTTTTTGAAGTATATATTTTAGTAAACTACTCCTCATTAGAATATAATATTTTTCAAATGTTGAACAATCTTAAAATAACAAGTTATTGGTGATTCATTCATCTCATATAATGAATTATTTTATTTGTATTTTTATCATATTCCTAATAAAATAAAATTTGTTCTTTGATATACACCTATTCTCTAAGGAATCCATTAAATAATGTTGATTTGAAATCTATCAGGGGAGCCTTGAATAACATTTTCACCACTATGGTGATGAATAACTAAATCATATCTAAGACATCCCTGGGATAAAATTTATAATTCATGTAAATTCCTTTAATAAATGAATAAACATTTCACACAATTCATGACTTGTTCCATGATAACCTACATTCTTCATTCAGATTTTTATAAAAAACACATTTTCTTTCATTGATATTCTTATCTTCTAGTATAAAATAATATTTCCCAAGACTTTTTTTATTTGGTTAAGATATTTAATCTTTGAATTTACCCAAAAATCATTTCTAGTATCCTAATCAAAATTTCTTGAATTTAATTGAGAAAATAGTTTGGTTTTTTCCCAAAATTTATCATCCTTGTTTTCAAAATAGCTATTGGTTACCAAAGATGCTTTCCTCATTTATATCAGTAGTATTTATCATGTTCTTCATAGATGATAATTTTTTATATTTTCATTTTCATTAGTGGTTTTCAAAGAATCATCCACATCCCATTATACCCCCTATGTGTTTCTCAACTACTCATAATTTCCATAAATAATTTTATAACTATTGTTTTTATAATTATGCTCATTTCCCTAAATATTGATATCGTTTATATCAATCATTTTTCAAATCCTTTCATTAAATCATTTGTATTCCATGTTTTTATATGTGCATCAATAAATTGTTTTTATCTCTATAGGAATAAAACATCTAGTGGTTCTTTTATTTGTTTTCAATAAGAACTTATAAATATTTGAAATTAGTTTAGTATTAAATTAAGTCAAACTAGATTATCAATTGATTATTTTTCCCACCTGAAAAAAAATCATTTGTTGATATAGAAATATTCCAATACCACTTCTTTCTAAAACATTGATAAAATTTTTTCTCAAGGACTATTGTTTGAGCTATTTTGTTTGGAATCTAGTTACTTATCTCGACTATATTATTTTATCTAGTAGTTGTTAAATATTAATCATGAAAACATATCCCATGTTTCTTGAAACAATCCTCAACTTATATTATAGTAAAATCCATTGAATTTGTAGTTTATAATTTACTAAACTTTCTCCCAATAATCATTTTCGTCATTCGATGATAACTTGTAATTTAATTAAACACTTTAGACTTATAAGTAATCACTATAAACCATGAAATATCATTTTAATTGTCAAAAATCACATAATACTTTTTCTAAATAATGGATTTTAGTTAGATTGTCAAAAAAATCAATGATCACAAACTGAAGTTGTCATTCATTATTATTTTTCTTTGTAATACAATTTTTTTGAATGATCTTCCCATTTTGGAATGTATCACATATATTAGTATGATCACTTGAGTTATTTTAGATATCATGAGATCTATAATTATTCACCAAGAATATAAATTATTTTTCTCTCAAGTGGAACATCCTTTTGAGAAACAACATATTTTAATATTTATTTGATAGGAAGCAGTAGTATTATTCTCAAAAAATTAGGTAGTGATTCCCCATTTTGTGATTCCATTACATTAATATTCCATAATCTTATATTTTGATGATATAATTCTACTCAATTAAATTAATTTCATTCCTAAAGTCAAAAAATTGGGTTAAACTATTAAAATTTTGACCTAGGCCTTCTAATACCAAGAAATTCTTATGCCTCATATTTTTTCATCTAATTTTGGATTTCCTAGATCCAATTATCTTTAGACCTTCATCCTTGAAAAATATTATGACACCTAACTTAACATAATTTATATTCATGAAAATATTAATATTTTCTGTCCTATGTGAAATATAACCATAATCAAGAATCCATAAATTTTCTCAAACTACTACTTTCAAAGAAATATTAGCTATAACTATCTTCTTAGCCCCTTTATTTTTTATACGTGTATGTTGTTTAACCTATTCTAATGGTGAGTCTGTTTGTCTCAACATTAAATTATAATGGATCAACTTTTTCTTCTAAATTGATTTTTTGTTTTCAAATCACTTGATGAATATTTCAAATAATATTCTATTCCAATTTTGTTCTATTTTGGCACATTCCCCTATATTTTTTATAAATAAATGGAGTTTATTACATAGCCTCAAAATAGAAATTAGTGTAATAAATTTATTTTAATTTTGTCTTATATTTATTTTATTCTATAATACCATAAATAATCTTTTTTATATATAATATATGTACTATTAATTCCCCAACATTATATAATAATGACACTAGATTTATGGTTTATTTTTGGGAGCCTTTTCTAATTTTCCAATACTATTTTGGGATGTTTAAGTCTCACAAAAATCATTCTTTCTCCTTGGAGTTGGTGTTTATAGATTATTATTCACTAGAATTTGTTTTTTATAACCATTCCATATAATAAAATTTCCATTATTATTTAAGTATTTTTTATAAAAGAAATATTCTAACATATCCACTATATTTCGATGATTTTCCATTTATTTTTCTATATATTTTAAAATCCAATTTTTTGATGACGTGTGGATATTAGATGACATCTCATTGTAGACAATATTTCATCATTAGTTGATTTTTCCTTTTATGCCAATGATATGTTGAGCTCAAACATTCACTATTCTAGTCAAACAATAGATAATTTGTTTCTTCCCTTCAATTTTGAGTTTTTAATAAACCACATTATTTCTGTTTTGTGAATTTAAAAATTTTATCATTTCATTTTTCACTTTCAACTTAGATTTATCCTTTTTTCTAATACATCTAGAATTCAGAATCATAATCCTCTCTTTTTTATCTCCTTATTTTATCCCTCCATATATAAATTTATTAAAGAGAAAATTATATACCCACATTGAGTTATATTAATCCCTCAACCTTGTCAACTTTTCATTAATTTGGTTCCATTATATGTTGGTTTTCTATGATGTCCACTTGAACATCTTCATTATGGTCTTTTGCAATCCTAATTTTTTTATTCAATTTCTCTCGATACAACATAATCCTATAAAATAAACTTCTTCTTTTAATTTTTTTATTTCATCCCTTTTTATTTTAACCTTAATATAATACATATTTATGCGATATTTTTCATGTTCTTAATGTCATATATTTTATTTTGATAATTGGAAGAAAGTTGCATAAATTCTTAACATTAAAAGAATTCAAGTAGAAGATTCCCATTTAACTTTACTTTTAAAATTTTACGTTTTATAAAATGAATTAAATGAGTTTTTCAACCTCTTATTCACCAATATCATCCTAGATAGTTAGATTCTTAAATTTTTTTAATAAAACATAATAATATTTTTATTTTTCCAAATATTTATTATTATTTTTCATCGCCTAATATGAAATAAGAGTTATATGAATACTATATGATGTAAGAGTTCTTGGACCCCTATCCTTGAGCCTTAGAATATAAAGGTTTAATTGATGTGTAAATTTTATCATAATTTCATTTAGGACCTTGAATTTTTTTAGGGTTTCTCTAATTCCATGGATGTCTTCTAAAATCATGTTATCTTGATAAAAAAATTCATCAATGGATTTATTTTGGTGCATCCTCATGTCACTATAATTGTTCAAAATTTTGTATAATTTAGTTTCACATAACTTTGAGTCACCTTTGCTAATGTTAAATAAATTTTCCCAGAGGGAATGTGAAAATTTTAATTACATCACCATTGTATATATTATAGAGGAAATATATTCCCATAACATATTGATTCTTTTATAAATGAAATTTGGGACCTCATGATTTCTCTCAGATAAAGAACTAATCTCTTTTTTGAACAAAATTAAATGAATATATATCATATTGACATCTATAAATATTGATCAAAATTAGTGTTTCTTTTAATTCTTTAATAATTGGAAATTATTTCCATCAAATATCATAATTCCTTTGTGATTTAAAGCCACTATCAAGGATTTTATGAAACAAAACTCTTCCAATTTGGTACTTATTCTTTGATAACACTTATTAGTCCCAAAAATGGAATATACCATTATAGTGGATGATTCAAGGTATGTAAATTTAAAATGAACCTTCCAATGATATTGTTTCATAATTATTTAAAACTCTCATCTCTGCCACACCCTAAAAGATGAAAGTGCCAAAGAATAAAAGTGACACATAAGTAATTTTACATAGTTCACCCTATATAGATAAACATTTAAAAAAATACTATTAAAATGTGATGATATACCAAATTTAGTAAGAATATTTCTTTTTATTTAAATATTTATAGTGGCTAATCTAAAACTCTAGGTTTTTTACCCCTAAAATCATAGATAACTCCCCAATCCCCCTATGTTATAAAGATCACTTCTCCTCCAAGGAACACTTTGATCTTCCACGAATAAGAATAATAATTACATAAATTATGGTGTAAAAATAAAATCCTCTTTCATCAATGTGATTAATCACCATGATCATACAATAAGAAAAACTAATATCTCACCTCTTATCCTTTCAGTAAAAGATCTAGAAAACACATTACTCTTTATGAAATCAAAAACAGAACATCTTCCTCTTTTTATGGAGAAAGTTTTCTATTCTATCTTAAGATAATAACAATGTTTCTCATATTTTTACTTTTAGTTTTATATTGTTTTGATAAAAAATATTATCCAAAATAATCCTATAAAACTGATTAATATTCAGATAATACATTCCTTAAAAGGCTTCCCAAAATATAGGAAACATGTATTGAATATATCTTTCCATCTCAAAACATCATGATATGTATAGCCTCTATTATTGCCATTTGGGAATCTGGGTCACCTTTGAACTTAAAATTACTTGACTTTAAATTATTAACACTACATAAATCTGAGTTTTTTAATTCTTATATCCATCCTCCACTATTAAAAAACAATACATCCAATAAATATAGGATAACTAGGTAGAATGACTTTTAAAATGATATCAAAGAATCATTTTTAACAAATTCAAATGAAATATAGAATTTTTTTTTGGGTAAAACACCTTGCATCCTTCTATAAGAAACACCAAAAACTCATTTTAATAAATAATATATATCAAAAAAATATAAATATAAACACCTATTTCAAGAATTTAGTTTATTATAGAATAATTTCCATGACACTATACTCATTGAAATTCTTATTTTAGGCACCCATATTATTTTTCCTTTATCCTAAAAAATAATGATCTTTATATTCAAAATATAATATGGATTAAATAATCATTTCCCCTAATAAAAAACACGTTCTTATAAATATTATATAATTTTGTCCCAATTTATTATATCATGAGTTAACCATAATAATCTACCTTCATTATACTAATTTCCACAAAAGATTTTCAGAACCATACTGTTTTTAAGAATATCCCCTCACATGAATAGATTTTTTATATCAAACCTTCTATATACCTTCCCATGATTCCAATAATTATTTAAGTTTTCCAATTAATATTTATTTATATAAAATTTGATTCTTTTAGAAGGTATTAATTATTCCTTTCAAAGAAAAATAACTCAAAATGGGTTACGTGATTTTTTCAAACAATCTTCACCCATGTATGGTCCTCAGTGGCCTCGCATGTGGTGAATTTAATGTTTATTCATAGTTTAGAGGTGACTCTATTGGATGTAAATAATGATAAGATAGTGTTAAAAGATGAATCATGGTTATGATTGTTGTTATATCTCATTTCGGGTATAATTACAATACAGATATGTCTTTAATTTTCATTATAGTTCTGTTAACTTTGATATATCACAGTGTGTTTTGTTTTATTTTGGAGCATTCTTATTTGGTACTATTCTAGAAGCATAGTGGCTTATAAATGAAAATTATATTATAGTTTGGTTTTTTATTTATGCTACAATTGGATTATGAATTACATTTCATTATGTTGGTTATTTTTTGTTTTTTATAGGTTATCATTATGTTATTCCCTCATATATATTTAATATTACTTATTGTTCCTACTCAATAGCCTCTAGGTTATTAGAGGTCGGATTATGGTGGATCACTCATCCTAAATACCATCCTAGTTGGGGTGTTGGTGGGTCATGTCTTGTCAATGATTTATCAAATTAAGTCTTCCATAGGGACAAGATTATGAGGTGTCTCTACCATGTGAGAAGAGAGTAGATCCTATAACCATAATGTAGAGAGAATAGCTTACACCTATAGATGATATGGTATTTACCACCAATTAGATTGAGATAAAATGTGATATATGTTTTCTATAAGTGTTTTAGTGAAAAATGAACCAATGTTTCAAAGAGGGATCATTCCCTATATGGTTGAGGATTTGATACAATTGGTGGTTTTTTTATTCTATATAGATTGAAAACACATCGACACAATGGTGATCCTTTCATTATGTATTATTTAGTGTGTTTTTAGTCATTGGTGCATATTTGACTACTCCAAAAAACAAAGTGTCCATCTTACCATGGACAGAGATTGGGAACACATTCATAGAGGATTCCTATGTAAAAATATTGTGTATAATATGAGTATTATAGAGGGTGTAACTTCACAAGGGTAGTGTTGATGCTCAAAATAAGCATCTGTTGTACAGAAGAACATATCCATGAATAAATTCGGAAGAAATATGGAATCATAGGTGATTCTGGAGTAAAGGGTAGAAATAAACAGAAATATTATTTTTCAAAAACCTGTATTTAAAGCCTCTATATAGGGTTATAATTCCTCACATTCCAACACCCTATTTAGTAAAAAATAAGAATATATGTTTTCCCAACTTGGAGTTATTCAATAAAATTTTCAAAGCATCACATAACTCAATACTTTCTCTATCACAAAAAAATGCACAATATAGTTCATAAACACACTCCCAAGGCCAATAATTACTCCATCACCACAATTTCAGGTACATTCCTCTAGTATTCAATGGTTTACACTATCAACTTATGAAAATCCTCCTTTTAAGAATTTGCACAACCATAGAACCTCATGGATTTCAATAAGTGGGAGTCTTGCGTGAAGTACATTCTATGTGTCCTTTGGAATATATACATATGTTTGATATTATGTCATGAAAATACCTTCCATAATGAATAATTTAGTGATATTGGATCAAACGTCAAAAAAATTTATGTTTTAAAAAACACCAAACTTACACAAAACCCATCCCATGGTGTCCATGATGAATGTTTATGATAGAGCCCCAAGATTCATACAACTTCATAACTAAAATTAGTCCCAAGCCATATAAACCTTATCCATAGTGTCCTACTAGAATCCTTCTACATGGAATATGAAACTGCAATAGTTGACTGATCATGGGTCCCATTTAAACATGACACTGGTATACTCATGCAAAAAACATGAGCATAAATATTATTGTAGATCTCCTAGCCTAATCCAATTCCATTGAGAATCTATTTGGATGCCTCCATGACTTTCTATCCAAAGTATAGTTACTATAATCTCTAGTACGATTGAATAAGACAAGTATTTGTGAGTATTATTCCATGTTTTTCATTATCTCACACTAGGCTGGAAAATATACATGTAGGACCCATGCATGCTCTACCAGCACCAAAGAAACACCCGGGCCTCCTATTAGGTTTATGCTCTGATAATGTCCTCATCAAGGGAAAACATTATAGTCCACATAATGATCCATTCCTCACTGGACACCATAATGTGTAAGCCCCACTACATCCTTCATCGGTTAACCATCTATAACATGGGAATCCTTAACATAATCCACTCAACTACATATTACCTGATTCCATGAAAAATTGATTAACAGTGGGATGATCCCAAAACTCTCTATGTGAGGATCATAGAATGACTCATGTGATGAGAATTAAAGAACCCTAATCTTTTGGGTAGCTTGTATTATAATCCTTACACTATACTTTATTATAAATTATTTTTATGACCTAAGAATCCTTATCCAATGATACTAAATTTCATGGTATAGTCTTATAACACAACCCTAAACTATACACCTTAAATTACATGGTTTTGATGCCTATTTTATATCAAGGTATGTAAAATGTTTCCAGGAGGCTCAATCCTTCCATCACTATTATTCCACCTCCCCCTTAGGAGCTGGTCTCTGTGAAGCCTAATTATCTTCCTAGAATATACTAAACCTATAACCAAACCCTATGAAAATATCCATTAGGCATTAAACTATAGAGAATCTCCCACTACATTTAAAATATGCACCTTCCCATATATGATGATCATATGGGTATTCATCCGAATTATAAATTAATCCATAATTATCACATACATGATGAGTTTATGTGGAATCATCTCTTTCGAACTTTAAATTATGGAATTTTCTTCTGTGATGATCCTAAAAAGGTCCTCTGTGATGAGACTAGATTAACCCTCCAACTGATGGATCAAAAACCCAGCAATAGGTGATGTACAAAGGTAACCTTATATGATGATTATAATAATACTATGTGATTAGTATATGATTTATTAACCATTTATATAGGATATGATAATAGGTTATTTACCTGGTGTTATGAGCACTAGACACCTCATGTGATAAGAACGACATGCCATCATTGAAAAGTATAAGAATCTTATGTCATGATCCTAGGATCCCATAACCCATTAATATTGTGATGAGGTTAATTTATTTACCTGGAGTAATGATCAATATATTCCCCATGTGATGGATATGAGATGCCTTATGTGATCGTCATAAGAAGACTGTATGATGAGAATGTGATCTCTTTATTCTCCCCATATATGAAGAGCCTATGATTGTACCTTCCCTATGTGATGATCATAGGAAATCCTTCTCAATGAGAAAAATATGACTCTACTAATTATAAAGGGATTAACTAGGTGATGATCATATGTTTCGTTATATGATGATTATAGGACACCTCATCTGACAATAATGAGTTTTTTCTAGTGAGGATTCTGGGTTTCCATAGGATAAAAACCTTGGTTTCCTTATATGATGAGAATAAGTTTCCATGTGTGACAAATTGAGATTCCATGGGTCCTAATCTTATTATAACCTATGCGACAAAAATAAATTTCCCTCGTGGACTATGTTGAGGAAGATATTTAATGATCCCCAACATACTAATCAATGTCTGGTCGTACATAAAGACTCTTCCTCCCTAATTGAAGGTTTTCACCTTGATAAGGTAACCAATAATGTAATTAACCAATGTAAATTTTAAGATAATTCCAAGAACAATATTCTTGATCATGTATTAAATAAATGAGGGATACCTAGATAAGGAAACAATCTCCATTGAGGAATCCATGAAAGGAGGGGATGACAAACATCACCCAATTTCAATCAACCAGAAGACACTATAAAACCCAGTGGTGATAATATGATCACCTTTATAAATTTATAGAATAGAACCTTAATATTATTACTATATAAAAAACATTCCATGGATAATGGTCCTATAATTGGATTCAAAAAAATATTGAACTCAATGCGAATCAATTCTTCTTCAATAGTGATAGGATGATTAACATTGGGATTCACTATGTATAATTATCAATATTTTTAGGAATGATGGAAGTCATATTCATCAGTCATTTACTAATGGGTGGAATTAAATGTTTCAAAGAATCCTATGAACCAGTCATACTAATCATACTACCTAACCACCAATAATAAAAATATGGTTGGGAGAACCAACCACATGGTAATCCCACAAGCTTATTCCCAGATGAAGAAGGCTACCTATTCCTTGACTCCATAGATCCATCTCCTTATTTCTGTATCAAATATAATATATAAAAGTGTCCAAAATTCCCTTTTCATTAATATGACGAGGATGGATTAATTCTCACTTGTGAAATGACTCATGGAGTCTTAGAATTTGTGGCATAATAATATCTCAATGAATAAAAATCACATTGGGGGAATCACCCAACCCCATTACCATTTACAACTGTTATGGGAGCCTTTCTCTGATACATGTGGAAAATTCCTTTCCCTTTGATAGTACTATAAGGGAATATAGTATATTACAACTATAGTTATTACTTGGGAGTCTCTATACAGAGTCCCCACTACCAGTGTTGTTGATGGCATAGAGAAATACCACTAGAGGATGATTACATTGATCATAGACAAATTCATCCTATCCTTGTTCGGTCTGTATGGGACCTAAACATGGGTAATGTAACCAATAATAATTAATAAATCACCTATTTTATAGATAAAATGGACCCTTCCACCACCAATATATCTCTTGTAGTCCAAACCCAAATGAAGGGGGTGTATTCACTAGAATAGAATTGATATGACATCCACACACCTAAGGAATTAGGTGGACTCTCTTGACTATTGGTGTAGCCATTAAATGACACAATGTATCTTTACATGATAAACATGTTCACTACCTTTAATTTAATCCATAGGGAATAGGTAATACGATCCATCATAGAGTTCTATCCAATGAAACTAAATTTTTTTTTGCACCAATGCTCCCCAGGAATCAGATAAGCTCTTGCTAGGGAAACTCCCATGCCAAATATGAAGATACAGAAATGGGAACCAATTTTATTTCTCCATTATATTCTTGAATAAGAGAATCATATGACTTATGTGTTATGTTCTTGCCACCACTACTAGAGCTGGGGGCTTGAACCCATTGATTGGTGATAACCATTCATGAATCTAAAGTGAAAAAAATATCAATATCCCTCTAGAAATAACAATACATGTAGGATTTATTAGATTCCTTACATATACACTCTATTAAACCATAACTACTTAGATTTACCTCTATTTTATCCAACTATACACTACAATTTTGGGAAACATCAATGTTTGGTTTGGTATCATCCGTGAGAAACAATATTTGGTCACATCATTGGCACTTGAAAAACTCTCTCCCTAAAAATAGGCAGCATAATCTCTATACAAGATTGATGTAGTTATGATTTTATTTCATTTATTCCTTATTATATAATCCATTCAAAATTAATAATATTCCTTGTGATTATGCTTCTATATGAGTACTAATAACATGTTAGATCTGTTTCACTTCCTTGTATATCTTCTTTGATGTATCATAAAGAAGAATAGGTTATTAAAGAGATGGAATACCCTCTGGATCAAGAAAAATATAATTAAATAACAGTATAAATACTATCTTATTCCTAGTTACCAAACATGTTATTTATATAGGTAACCTATAATTTCCCTATCCTGTAGTTTCTCAATGAAAATCACACAATATGACTCTAAAATAATATATGGGAAATATTAAAATGACATCATACATAAGAAATAACCTACCTAATATGTCCTAATAACCCTTAGGCTCTAATAAAATATTTTCAAATGCTATGTTATACCATGATTCTCGTGGCATAGAATATAGAATCATATGGGTATCACTAGAGTTTCCAATGGAATTTATTTTTAAATTATTACAATGCTATATCATATTTTTTGAAGTGGTATTTCACCACATACATATCAAAGGCTAGGGAAAATATTTCTATCTAAAATTCGTTCCACTCCTACAATTATTAACAGTCCATCTAGTCATCCTACTAGATGAGGCTATTTATTCTCCACCACTGAACACTACCACAATTAATATTTTTATCTGTAATCCTCCTCATGATCAAGTTCATGATTTAGGTGATGAGGCACATTATGATGATCTTCCTACAGAGGATAAAAAAACTAGTGGACCCTCTTGTGAGTGTTGACACCTTTTAAAAAAGGGTTTCATGGGACATGTTAGTCCCTCTAAGGTACCCCTCCCTATAATAATTTGTTGATGCCTTGAAAAAGGAATGTTCATTTCCAAACTTTACTGTACTCCATAAGATTATTTGGAAAATAAAGTTGATTAAAAAATCTACACCTTGATCTAGGATCAAGAAATCACCAATTAGAATAATAATTATATCCTTTAAGTATATAATCAAGAGTGAGGTGATGATTTGGAAGACCCCATTATACTACCACTAGAACCTTGGAAATTGATAATCCTCAACTAACAAACTAGGTTTGAGGCTAGTGGTTCTTCTCACCCAACTACGGTTGACACTGGTGTTAATTGCTACCCAATACTCAATAATGTCATTCCAATGGTTTCCTCTTTGGTAGATCATTTTGATTTCCTATAATTGGATCTTGAACTATCTACCTCATGAGCTAGTAAACCTATTAGGGGGAAGACACATGCTAATGCCACCCATGATGAAGTGATTAGTGAAATCACTACTCTCTTGGAGGACTTGGAGATTTATATACCTAGAGTGAATCTTTATAGAAGTAAATATATAGAATAGGGAACTATACCCCTCCACCAACACGTTTTAGATACATTATATTTACCAAATTAAATGGTAAAGGTGACCCAGAGAAACACCTTTCCCATTGTGAATCTCAATGTGCCCCAATGTTGGTAACCCCTGAGTTGTAAGGTGATTATAATCCTGGGTTACTTTTTAGACCCAAGAATGTGATTCCCAAATCTAATATATTTATCTAGTTTCAATTTCTATAATCAGTTAGTAGTATATCCACCATTAGTTCCTCTATCAATTATGATATACCTTTTAGAGGATGAGTGTCATTAAACTATCAAATTGAAAATAACCGGATGAAGATCATGTGGTTGACTTCATCACTCAGTTTGAAGGGTTTACCTATTACATAGACAATCACATTCCTTAGTAATAGTTTTCAGTGATGTGAGAGGTTAATGTTTTGGATTATCGAGGTCCAAAACCTCATCTCTTAGAATTACATAGGAGGATTGTGGAAATTAACCCAGAGGTCACAGATGCTTGAAAAATATATGAAGTGGACCAATAAATGAACACACCCATTACCTAAATTTCCTATATAGATGATTGGGAAAGTATAAAAAAATTACATTTTGATGACCATGTACCCCTAGTTGATCTAGAACTAAGAAACCCTGCAGAACAAACCCCTTTAAGAAGATCCTCACAGTGAGAATGTTTACCAAGGCCCCCATCAGGGTAAAGAAATAAGGATACCCCTTATATAGTGTAAGAATAGGGTATAATATTTCAAGTGTGAATAGTTAATATTTTTCTTCATATATTCCATGGATAAAAACTTCCTCAAGAACGCAAAGATCATGAATAATGTGGAGTTTGAGTTAAGGAAACATCCCAGTTACTGACCTTGAGAAAGGTTCCATGTAAATATCTTCAAGGAATTATTTACCTTTAAATATTGTCTCCATGATAGAGTATATCATGGTGTGGTAGAATTTCTTAAATTATTTAAAAAATTATTATAAGGTTAATGATTGAATATCTTGTATGTTTACCATTTCATCCAATGGGATCATTAGCACAAAATTGAATCATCCAGAACAATTTTTGGTTATTACATCCAATTCAATTATGGTATTTTCCCTACAACCCATGTGGATTTAAATATATATAGTTGATAACCCAAGGAAATTCTAGAACCTCTGATGATTACAAATCTGGTGTGTACCATTGTATAATTCATGCCCCCTGCATTGGGACATAATTATGTCAACCGTAAGATCCCTAAGGACACATCTTAATAGAATAATGAGTATTCCTTCATCAATACAATTAGTTTGGTGGACCACTATGAATAGATTAGTGATAAATACTTCTAAAATTCCCCTCTGACCTATCAATGGTTTTCTTGAGAAAAGAGAAAACATATCTCTAGAAAGAATAATTCTTTGTGGTAAATCCATGAAAAGAATTCAACGGTTCTAAGACCAAAAGGTAAGAGTTTCTGAATTCTCAGTAAGTTCCTCCTCATAAGGTAGAAACCCCAATTTTTCAACCATAGACTGTCCGACTAGTTGAATATTTGTCTCAACTATAGTTTTCCATGGCTCAAATGCAACCATCAAACCGCAAGAGGAAGCTGGAAGATACTAGTATATTGCATTCACCCTACACAATTGGACCTTCCACACTACCCAATATAGAGAAACCACTTGGGGGTAAACATTTTCCAAAAGTCCTAAAATAAATATGTGGTCAAAATGCTCACCAATATATCATATCATCTCTCGATCCATGATGAATTTGTTCTACTAAATAAGTTTCATGAGGCATGTATCAATGCATTGAAGTGAACCTTACAATTTGAGATTGATGTTGTTGTTATTGAAGCTTATTATGAATTAAAGGATAAGTATGAGAAAAAGTTAATAAATTATCTCCTTATTTGAGGAATATTATGGTGAAATCATCTATGGGAGAATACACCCCTTTGTATCTTGGGATATGTCAATGGTATTGGAGTCTGTCAGTGTGTGCTAGAAACAAGATTTAGGATAAAACTAATCCTCACTCATGTACTCAACAAGTTGAGGTACATGGTGAATTATATAACCCTATATAACCTAATAATTCATTTATATGATAAGAGTCAATAGAATCCACATGATAAGGAAAATCTGACATCCCAAACTGGAAATGTGGTATCAAATATAGATTTCATTGTTTCCTCATAGAACCCCACTTTGAATGAGTTTATAGGAAGTCCTTCGATATATATAAATTAATCAATTCCATCAACATATCACTAATTACTCATGTACTCCCTCAACGATCAAGCAGGTGTGATCCATGGTCATTCTGATCACTTCGACTAATGAAAATCACACTACCTTGATCCTGGATATTACAAGAAAGAGTGAAAATAACCACTTATCAAAAATCCCTGGTCTATCAATAATCTGAAAGTCTTTAAAAATTCCCCAATAGATCATTAGGAATAATATAATTTAAGTTTTATCCTTTGTATCTACAATTTTTTAAGTAAAAACTATATAACTTGTGCACCAATTCATTTTGTCCATGAAAAAGGAATTCACTCAAATCACCACCTTTTTATATTATGGAAATGGACCTCTAAACCCTAAAAATCCCTCTCTAGATACATAATAGAAAGTAAAACCTCTTCTATAAATTCACTATCTACACCATGTCTATCATAAATTAGGATTGAACCATGGATGGTTGATCAAGCCACCTTTCTTCAATATAAATGGAAGACCCCACTGGTAGATACCTCATTGGTTAGTGGAATCATCATGTGTCTCTATGGTATCTATACATCCATAAGGGAATGAATCCACTTTTAAATATTCATTACCAACATGGGAATGTTATTTCTAACTTCATAAATCCTTCACTAAGGTGTCATCTACCCTATTCAGTACATATGATCATGATGATGATGATGGTTTGGACAAATCTATTTCCTACCTTCAAAAGATTTTCCATCTCCATCGATGAGTTTCAACAGGATAACCTAGAAACCATGAAATATATGTGGTTGATATTGATTAGTATCATCATGTGTCATGAAAAACAATGATAAAAATTGTCTCTCTTTAAATGACATCCTAAATAATTTCTATGGAACTATTAAGAGATTCTTGGTCTTGATTCTTAGTTCTGAATCCACCATCTTGGTCTCCCATTTCCCACTGTGATTTTTAATGGGCACAAATAAATATTCATGTCCCTTGTATTCCCATCATTAGGGGTAGACTTGATAATTTTATAATAAAAAACTAAATTTAGGATGTCCAATATCCATGGATTTTTTCCAAAATCATCATAGTATAGGAAAAATGTATAAATAAAGGTTCATATCGAATTTCTAGATCTCAGTTGACATTTCCCATTGGAAGAATTCCTCATCATAGTCATTGTGTTTATAATTGATGAAATGACTATATTTCAGGACCATTTATTTATTGGTTTTAATTTTAGATAAAATCAAATCTTTATGGATACTAAATATAAAGAGGCTACTAAATTTGAGGAACATAAATAAACCTATTATTATAGAGTGATTAACTTTATACTAAAGGACTCTAAAGAAACATATTATCATGTTATGACTCATATATTTGTGTATATTCTCATAAAAGGCATATTTATATGTGGAAAACACTTTGGTTAAATCTATTTAAATCCAAGATCACCAAAAAACCTTGAAACCCACTTATCATGATCTTTAGTGATCACTTGTATAGTAGCCCCATGAAGTCTGAATCTGGGGTTACCCATATGAAATTTATCAAAATCATTATTTGAAACATAGGTGTTGAGATCAACCAAGAGAAGATCAATTCCATTATTGGAATTCCCCTTACATGCAATCTCTAATAGTTTTAATTGATCCAAGCATATCATTCCTATATATAGAATTTTTCACAAATCTAGAAGTAAAATGTTAGAACCTTTTTATATTGATGAAGAAATGCTCTAGTTATTAGGGGAATGAATAATTATAGATCATGTTTAATGAAAACATATAGTATCCTCTATGTACTATGGTTCTAATTCAACTCATTATAGGGGAACCTTTGTTCATTAACATGACCACCTTGGAATGACCCCTCAACACCCTCTTATCCTACAAAAACACTAGATAATATAAATCCTGTACTATATATATTTCATATTTCCTGACACTAATACCTAGAACTTACTTATCGATAATAAATATCTTTCATTTTTTATCTTGATTTAGAAGTCATGTCACTACCTTCAACGTCACGTGGTTTATCTAAGAACCCATGTAGATATAGTGAAGTATGTCCTCAACCATTTCATATTGAATAGATTATTTACATAGCATTTAGTGATCATTTAGTAGTTTGACAAAAAATTCAATGCCTATAATTCCATAAGCGGTCAAACACTTGAAGATTTTTATATCAAAGACCCAACCTCTAAGAAGTTTTCTACAGATTTTGACTTCTCAGAAGAGTCCATTATCTCTATTTATCAATAAATTACATGTTTATAGATTCTCATTTACAGTGCCTCTCATACCTCAACTATGAGAACGATCAATAAACCTATGTAAAATATGGTTGGACTCGTATTTATCTTCATCACTCCCTCAAAGAAACTTATTTCATAATAATTCATACTATATTCTAGATGAACCAACAAAGACTATGAATATTAAGCCCTCCTCAGAAATCTATTTTTATACATCAATATTAAAGATCTAGGGATGAATATGAAATGTGAATTAGAGAAGATCATCACAAAAATCAAAAGTGACTGCGCTGTTAGGAAATAGAAGATCATTCCACTTTTTTATAAAACCCATGCATTGATGGCACAATTTCTCTCTAAGAAGATTATTTCCCATGTTCCATAATCCAAGAATGGTTTGGAAAATTCATTTTAATGTTTAGTCACAACACCCGTAAAGACAAATATAGATGATGAGGTTGTTAACATAGTGCATCAAAAGGTGATCACACCCACCACTCTTGAAAAGGAAGATTGAAATGTGAATCATCCATCCACTAATTCTTCCTAGGTATATCTTTTATATTCCCATATGGTAGAAAAATAACCCAATTGGATGACTTCCTTTGTTACTTTCACATGGATATCTTCGACCCAACTAAGATTGGTGAGAAAAATACCACTTGCAGTATGTGAATTTCATCCTTTTTGATGCCCCTAACATAGATAAGGTCCCTTACAGTTTCATATTTGATATAATCCTTATTCATTTTATACAAAGAAAATATCATATGTATTATAAAAGGTTATTTACAATGTATTTTGGGGATCACCATTAAAGATTTAATCCCTCCAGTATGATCCTATGTCTAGGTTAATTTTGTACCACCATGGATGATGAATACATGAATGTCATTTTGATGTGTTATGTGCTCCAAATTCATTATAACTTCATGCATCAGCCACAATATTTCCTCCACTCTACAATATATGTTTATTTATATACTATGTGGGGAACCTATGTTATGGGTTGTTACCCTCCAAAAATAGCTTGATGGTGCATGTTCATTCTTACTTCCACTAATATACTCATGATGTGGGATGAATCCATTCCCCTCACTAAATTTTATACTCTATACATGATAGATTTTATGAAACCTCACATTATTCATCATTTTTGGATCCCTCACACCATTCTATAAAACAATGGTTCCAACTTCCAAGTCATCAAGTTGAATATGATTTATTCTAAGTACATCATCCAATCCAACCAATATTTATCCTATTATGCATCAACAAATAAATAAATCAAATAATTCAAAAAACCCTATTTAATATTATGTATAATATGGTGGAATATTAAAAGTAGTTTATCATAAAAATACCTCCAATTGCGGAGGGAAATATCGAATGATGACTCATATTTACACCTAGGTGACTCCCTAATCCCTGGTGTATGGAATAGAAGTAGTTTAGATTATATCATTCATGATAGTTTTCGAGGACTACTTGATACTAAATTAAAATTTCTGAGTCCATGTTTCTGAGATGGAATCCATTGATGAAAATAGGATCCATAAATTACATAACCCTGAGGTCTATCATAACTATGTGTCATGATAAATCAAAAATAATTTTTTCATTTAGTCATTCCTCAAAGGTGGATTGGTGTATGTATTGAGGATTCCAATGATACATGAAACGAAACTAAAGAAATTGGATCTTATGTAGGAAGGACCCTTCTCCGTTCACAAGCCTTACTCTAATGGTGTATACTTTTTGGTAACCATGGATGGGAATAATATAACCAATCCTATCAATTTAAGCCTCTAATAATGTATTTTTTAATCATCATGATGGTTCTTACATCGCAACATCGTGATGATAATTTTTTTAGATTCTCATCCTAACCTTATGTTGTCAAACTCTGTGATCAAGATCATCATTTCAATATGTTATCCTTCATGGTCATGGTCTATGTTGTTTGAACTTCAACTACATGACACATAAGTCTATTCTACATGGATTTAAAATGCTTGGAATGGGTCCTCGTTGCATGACCCTAAACTATCTAACACATGTTCTATGTTACATGACCTTAAACCACCTAACATATAATCCTCTACAAATTTTTTAAACTACTTAGATAAAATCTAGGTGTCATGAAGTCAAACTAAACCAATCTTCATTGAGAATTCATGACCTTAGACTATGTTGTTATTATATTATCATATGATTCATAAAATATATTACTAGTTTACTATCCCCAACCAATAGGACAACCCATACATTAGTGTGAGTCCCAAAATACCCCAGGTTATTGAAGAATTATGTATGGATTTATTACCACCACATGGGATACATAGAAATGCCTGGGTATCTTATCCTAGGCCTAGAATCCATTACCATCTCATTCCCCCTACTTTCCTTTGACGACATGTGACCCTTCATCAGGTCTTTTAACCCACCAACCATTGAGAATGTGCTTCCAAATGGTGATGGAATTGACCCATACTTGGTAGGATACTTCTTTATGAGTTTCTTAGTGCATGGTAGCGTAGACCCTAGAGTGTTGAACTATACCTATACATTATTTCAGTTTTATATCACACATCACATCTTTATTTATTTTAATCCCCAGCATCCTCCACGTATAAAGGAACTGCCTTATGGTGATTTCATAAATCTCTAAAGGTAAATATTCTATAATGGTTATACATTCAAGAGGACTTTTGGCATCAACATGATGGGTCACGTGTTTTGAAAACATTGTCATTAGTCAAACCTTATTTTCTTTCCACATCCTTGATAATGTTTTAGTGAGACATTCATTTCAAGGACATTTCCAATATTCATCCTTATCCCATTTTCACCCCCTTATGATCTAGATTGAAGAGATCATAATATAATTATCCTCTAACCTCCTTTATTCAGGTGGAATCCAAAGAACCTTATTATTTCTCCATTGTGCATCTGTGTGCACTCGAGGAGTGAGATGGTCTCACAAAGACTCTTTCCTGGACAACATCCCCTACCAGGTTTCATTTTCAATGGTCAAAATTACATGATGGCCATGTCCCATCCACACATGCTATGCACTCTCATGTGACATGGTTTATCTTTTTCTACTCTTTGTTTCCCACACCATGCATGACTCTTGTGGGCTTAGGGAATTTAATGGATCACTCCCCATATGGTTGAGGAACATCCCACATTTGATAATTGCACCACAAGAGAGATATTGAAGACTATAAACTATATATCATTCCCCATTTATCCCTAGAATCATGAATTTAAATTACACAAACCCTTTTTGTCTCTTCCAAGGTTGTCTCTATAGCTTTGGGCTTTCCAATTCACATTGAATTTTTTCCCACCCTTCGAGATTCATGGGAAATCATTACCTCCTTCATTCCTTGCAACATGAACCTAAAATACAGATCTTTTTTATCCTATAGTGAATATTTTAAACTGTATAGTATTCATCCTCATTGTAAAATATTAAACTACAAGGTCTTATTCATCATCATATGACATTAAACTACATGATCAATGTTATAATAATATGGAATTAAACTACATAGTTTGGTCCCCATTGCAAGGAATAAAACATGATGATGATATCAATCCTTTCCTAATATGATTCCCCCACTATTCTATAGTTTTATCCTCATACCACACCCCCTTATATAACTACATGAGTCTAGATTCAAATTTCATAAAATACATAGGGTGTCATGGATATCCTAACCTAAGATGAACCACCATATCCACCTCATCACCCACCCTTTGTCTAGATGATCTATTCCCTTCAAATGGGTTCTATGTACTCATCTAACATTGAGTTGATTCTCCTCACACGATATGGGTTGACCTTCTCTCGTACTAGTATTTACCCCAAAATAAAATGAAACATGGTGGTGTATCTTCTAGAGTATTGAACCCTCATCAAACATCCTTTTTAGTTCCACATCACAATTTAGTTTTCTTGGATTTGAGTCCTAATCAATCTTCAATTTTAAAAGGGACTCCCCTATAATGAAGGAAGAATAACACAAAGTCCCTTATCTTATCTTGGGTATATGTCCATGAGGATTTATGAAAATACTATCATAGTTCCCATGTTTTGAAGACGTGTCTAGTGGTTGAATCTAATATGTTCTCCACCATCCTTAATATTGTATTAGTAGAACCTATATTTTAAACATTTTGTCAATAGTCATCCTCAATGCACTCATATCAGATTTTGGTTACAAATCATGGAATACAAAATTTAATTTACCTGTCCCTTGTTTTGGTTAATTTTAATTCCATTAATGATTCCCTATCATGAATTCATGCATGTTGGTAAAGAATATCTGTCTTTTATGGTCTATCCACTAAATGGTCTTCTCTTTTATCTGGTTACTTTTGATAGTTAATGTAGGACCCCGGGACACCCTGAGAGGGGAGGGGTGCATCTGGGTGACAACTTTTTCTTTTAATGTGATGGATCTTGTTCTCACGTTGGTAGGAACTTGTTGAACCTGTATGATTAATATGATCAGAAAGAAAACATTCACATGTACAGAGAAGACACAACACTTTTTACTTGGTTCACCACTAAGGGCTACGTCCAATGAGCATATGCCGACAAGTTGTCGGTCGTACCAAATTACACTAATCTTCACTAGCTGTGGATTACAATGGTTTGGGTACAATCACTCTGTCCTAGGCTCACTTCATTTACAAAGTTTCAGCAATATCTCACTGTTTCCCTTGGGTTACTCCCGTTGACACCCCCTGTCTCACTGCCCTTAGTGAAGTCACACTCAATTTCTAGACATGAAGGTCTCTTCATAATTGCATAAAAATGAATCCTCTGTTGTATATAGATTCTCTGTTGAAGTCCAACACTCACCTGAAGATGAATCCCACTTTGTTCTGAGGGTACCAGATGATCCTCCAGCTTTCGTGCAACTTCAAAAGGATGGATGTACTTTAACAACCCTGGCGCGCTTCTCCAAGCTCCATCGTTCAAGTTTCAGGAATGGCGCACAAGTCACTTGCGTGGTACAAACTCGGTGCACAGGTAAATCCAAAAAAACTTGCTCGACACTGCCTCTTTGAACTCCAAACCTGTGAGAATCGGCACCTCTAAATTCCAAACCACTTTAGATGCGCAGCCAACAGCAAGCACGCAGCCTCTACTTGCGTGACCCAACAACCACTTGCGCGACACAACCACTTGCATGAAGACAGCTCCAAAAAAATATCTATGTCTTGAGCTTCGTTAAAAATGAGGAGGGGGTCCTCTATTTATAGGAAAACTGGACCCCCTGTGTGGTGGTGCACAAGTATTCCCTCAGTGCGCTGGTTCCGGCATGCAGCTCATCCTCCCTAGCCTCTGTCACACTACTCACTTGCGTGACAAAAAAAAATACTTGCACGACCTTCTTTCCTTTTCCATATTTTGAAGTTATGATCTTGAAAAACAATAGGCACACAAGTTTCCAGTCCTCCATGGCATCGACGTGCAAGTCTCTTCACAGCACATAGGTCACCTGTGTGACCAGCCCAAAACTTGCGCGGCCCTTATCCCTTTTCCATTTTCCTATGTTCTGATCTTGAAAAACATATGGTGCGCAAGTTTCCTCTTCATCAAGTACACGGAGTGCAAGTATCTTTTCCAAAAACACTTTTCTCCATTTGTCGATTTTTAGGCCCAAAAAGTTGGAAAACACTAGGAAACGGCACCACCTTCAATACGGTTGTCTTCTTGAACTGTATGATCTTTTTTCTGGTACACATTCTGAACTTCCACTGAGGATTGACAATAAACAAACATCATACTCCAAATCATGCATAGAATACCATGGTTCCAATAGTTAATGTATCATTCCAACCTCTACCTATCTACATTTCTTATGCTCTCATGTGGTATTTTGGATTTTATTATACCACTCCCATCATTATTTAGGCACATACTACAGGAAATAATTTCCCTATTTTTCCATAATACTAGATTTTGAAAAACATATCCTCTTGTGCTACAAGAATCATAAAATTAAATTGATTTCATAGCTTTATGAGGCATTCAAAGTTGGCATTAAACGTTCAAATTAATTTTGGGTGTTTTATTTAGCTTGATTTAATATGGAATGCCTCACCCTTTTAGTACTGGAAGAATGACTCTAAACTTTACTCCCTATTTCTCCCTTTTTGAGGGTGTTTGTGTAGAAATGGGATATATGTTCACATAAGGTTTAATTTTCCCCTTCATGTTGGATAGAAAATAATGATCCATTTACATTTATAAAAACATGAAATTTATATTTTGGCATTCCTAATGGTTTGATCATCAATATCATAAACTACATGCATCCCATTTGAGGTCATTTTTGGGTCACAAAAGTCACAATTTATGATGGGTTTCATTTTTCCCTTCATGTTTGATAGATAATGTTGTCTCTTTAGATAAATGTCATATGAACATAAAATATATAAAACCCATTGTCCTAGTAATTTTATGATCTTAAATTATATTGTAAATATACCGTCCACATAATGTAAAACTGTGCAACATTTTCCCCATCACATGAATTAAAAATTGTGTGATACTAAAGAACCTCTCCTGAGAGTATTCCCCTATTATAGTGGTGGTATCCTACTACACCATCATTTATAGAACTATGTTTGGGTTTTTATAACTTCTAGGGATATATAGTGACATCCATTTCCCCTATATTCGGTCCATCAATAGGTTTCCCATCACTTATTCATTTTCATGGTTCTAGATACTTATTTATTTATTTTTCTTTACACCTATGTGCATCTAGGTGATTCCACCCACATGGTATATGCACCATGAACCCAAACTTTGTGAATTTACCCCCAAATACTGTATATATTGGTAGTGGTCCCAACATTTCACAATGATATTTCATCATGCTCAGTGTTGTGTAGACCATCACACTCTTTTTCTAAGTTCCATGACCATAAACCAAGAGCCATACCTCCTTGAGGTTTCTTATGTCAAAATATATGATGAGAGTCCATTTTTTATGTTGTCCTCCACTATATTCTATATGTTATATCTTTTCCCTCATTCCAATAATCATGACCTTAATCATTTTTCACAACTTCTGTAAATTGCCTATATCAATTTTGGGATTTTCAATTTATGTCATGTTCTTCCCTTGTCTAATGTCATGTTGGATACCTCGTTCCCAATATCAATTACATGAACATAAAATATAAATTTACTAGTTCAAATACAATACCTTAAACTATGAATTTCTATTATTAATGTTTTGTATACTTAAATTAAAACAACCTCATGTCAAATCTATACACCGTAAACACTTGTTAAGAATTCTATGACTGAAAAAACTCTAAGTTGTACAAGTAAAGAGGTGTAAAGGCTCATATAGATGAATTATTTATTATTTCATCTATGAAAAATTAAATCCCTTAATTGTTTACACATATAAATTTTTGAATTGTAAAAAGTATAGAGAAGAAATAGATAAGGCGTAAATATTTTTTGACTTAGAATTGGTCCCCAATATAAGTTTTCCAATGATCGCATGACCCAGTAGTCCAAAAAAGTCTAGAGTGGATCTTTTATTAATTCAAAAAATAGTACATGTTTTAATAATTTAAACTAAATAGAATCCTTTCCTTAATTTAAAAATATTAAACAACATGTTCTAGGTCTTGGTTGCATGATCTTAAATGAAATGCCCATGTGGTCTAAGAAAAATTATTCTAAACCATGCGAACATTGTTTGGTGTTTTTCTATAATGGAAATTCACATTAGGTTTTATCTTCCTAACCGGTATAAAAAAACTCAAATTTTGTTTATAAAACATCAAATTAAAACTTTATTCACTTTGTAGAAACTATATATTACAGTACTGTTATTCCCAATTGACATAAGGTTTTTTCCCATGATAGTATAATATTATTCCATTATGGGTCTAAGAATAATAACATTAAACTGTATTCCTTTCCCCTATATGTAATATATTTCAACGTAGGACCCTTCAATTTACATTCAGTTATTTACTTTCCCATTGATATATCAACCACCTAACCTGAGGTCCAATCTCTATGATCGTAAACTGGTAGAACCCCATAGTTTGAGATTGATGGAATGAAACCCATAACATAAATGATTAACTTCAATATTCCCAAAAATATATTTGACCATTTAGCCTATATATCTTATGGGTTTAGTAATCCATCATGTATAGGGAACCTTGTCAATAATTCAATCACACAACTATATATTCACAGGTTTATGAGTTCTCTATATAGGACTTTTCCATCATCTTTAAAATTTGTGTTCCTAGTGTTTGATTCTTCCCATAAAAAATTCATTTCCAAATGGACTCCCCTATAGGGATGGAATAATTCTTTAATTTTCCACCTCTTATCCAGATAACACATCTCATTTGATTATGAGTAGAAACATAATGTGAATCTTATTTTGAAGGTAGGGTAAGTGGTCACCCTCATTTATTTACCTCAATATTCGATGATTTGGTAGTGGAATCAACAGTTCAGATGAATTAAGTGGATAAACTAAACCTTTTCATAATGTCCCTTGATATTGTTATTATAGAAGGAATAATTTATGTCAATCTACTCCCATTTTTTCAATTAGATTCATAACACCATTAATGATACCCTTTTGTGTTATTTAGTATATTGGTATGGTGGAATAACCCAATGTATTTTTCCCATTCAGTCTCTAATTCCTAGTGGTTTCACTCAATGATTAGTGAATCCTTCCACAGTTGACCCATATTAAATTCCCAAAGGATTGAATAACAACTAGGGGGTCGAATTAGATGTATAATGTTTATAATTTTCAATACTTTTATAAACATAACCTCTGAGACCTGTTAAATCTCATTACCTTATCATCTCTTAGTAAATACTCATGCATGAAAAAGTATAAAATAACGTAAAAAACACGATTTTTACAAGGTTCATCCATAGTATCAAAAACTACATCCTTTCCATATCCACTCTCGTGGGTCTATAAAAATTCACTAATATGAAGAAGTGAGTAAAACATGTGTCTAATCTCATTAGACACCTTCTATATCCCAATATGAATGATTATAGTGACTATCATAAGTTTAAAAATTTTCACTACAAACAATTTAGACAAAATAGAAGAATAAAGACTTTTTCAAACAGATCACCAAATGCCCTATTTGAATCCTCTTTCTGATTTTGATGGGTCCAATTCCATCAGTCTGATGGACATGGATGGGTCTAATAAACTGAGTCCAGTTAATTCAACTCATGGAATTCGTATGTTGAATCCATTATCAATCTGCATTACTCAAAATCATCCTAAATTTTCAATATAATCTCCCTTAATGTGGTAAACAACACTTTTATATTTCCAACCTTCTTATGAGGTCTATGTACCGAAAGAAAACATTTAAATGGATTTTAAATAAATATTACTTTTTATCTCAGGTCATAGTTTGAAAAGTATGAATTTATTATGCTTCTATTTATAGTCATCCCTGAAAGACAATGTAAAGAAACCAAAAACCAATCTCTATTACTCAAATTTAAAAACCTCTGAGATTTACTCATATTTTAATTTTCTGTTAGACCGCTGCAACTTATCATAGATCTTATAAAACCTTATTACATCTTATTATTAATCTTCCTTCTTGATATTAATAACTTTTCTATAGTCTGATAAAACATCCTCAGCATAGTAGGATGAAACTTCCTCATCTCATTACTATGAAACATCCTCAATTCATTACTATGGAACATCCCCAGTTCATTAAAATGTAACTTCCTCAGATCATTACTATAGAAGTTCCCCAAATCATTAATATGGAACTTATTTAGCACATTTCTCATAAATTCTTCTGACAATTTCTATGTCTGATACATTTGGATCTGATATTATTTTCTCAGATTTTTGGAACTTATTCAATCTTATCAAAGACATTAAACTGTCTCTATTTTTTAAAATATTTGTATCATGAGACTTCATCATGATTTATCAGAACTCTGTGATTATAAAATCATAATATAACTTATATAGGATTCTATTATAAATTTTCTTATTTCAAGCACCTCTTTTCTTTCTGACCAATACTTAATAACATTATAAGTACCTATTCTCCCAATTTTATTCATTTGTATTTCATCACAATAGTTATAGAAAATATAAAATATTTGAAAATTAAAAATCAAAAAATGAATCATCATACATAAGTTTAGAAAAGTAAAGAACATCAAAATTCCTAATTCTCTTAAAACAAACTTTCCAAGCTTCAGTGCCACACTAACATTATTTCACATCATGTCCTGAATTTACAAAAAATAATAATTTCTAATTGATATTGAACTACATGCCGATTGATCTCAAATCAATGGAATTTTTGATCAAAAACTTTTAAAAATTATCAGCACTTATTTTTCAAAAATCATCAGCATTTTGTTCATCTCAGTTTGATAAACTACATTCGAAAAACAACTTTTAATACTTTTCTCCCACTTTCGGGTTCAAACATTCAACATATTTTGAATTTCTTACAGAAACTCGTACTGATGACCTGGTTACGATCTTGAAAAACAAAAAACATACTTTCACAAGAGGATAATTGTCAAAAAATACAGAACAAATTACCGCAAAACATCACAAGTGATATTCATTCTCCCCCATTGTATTTATTAACAAATTTCTTAACTCACCAATTTTCAATCACTCATACTTTTTCACATCACTTTTTTTCTGACTTTTTCCAAAGAACACCTTTCTCAAGAGAGAGTGTCCTAGAACCACACTACTAGATAATGTAATCTTTCTGAAGGAAATTAATCCGTCAATAACATGTGAATATTTTGGCCATGTTAAGATAAATTACATTTCATTAATATTTTCAACTCACTTTTCTTTTTTATCTCCACCATTCTATGATATCAAAAAAATATTCATTTAAGAAAGAAAATTAATTGCCTTTCACTTGGAAGATAAAGTTGTACATATTTTATCCCTTTTTAAACATAATCCAAACCATAGTGGGAGTACTTTTTATGGGTTTTATGAATTCATTGGTGGTGGATGAAATTGAATTTGGAACCTAAATTCCAAAAATCTCTATTTCATAATATCTTTTTTGAAGACATAAAAAATTTTCTAATTTTTTGAGACATATACTAGAAAAACATATAGAGCATCAATTTTTATTATAAAGTGAAACTTAATATCAATGTGTTTTGATATTGAGTGGTGAATAGTATTTTTAGTAATATCCATTACACTCTCATTATCACAAAGAATATTCAATGGTTTAGAAACATTAACTTTCAAATAATTCATATGAAATTTCATCAAAAACATTTGAGTAAAATCTTGAGTTGATACAACATATTATAAATCTGATGTTATAAATGTTACTGAACATTATTTATTAATATGCCAACTCGAATGAAATTTTACAATTAAAAGTGTTCCTCTAAAATTTTATTTTATATCATTACAATATCTATCCCAATAAGCATCAGTATATCCATGAAATTGTATTCCATAACTTTTTTTGTATAAAATCCCATATGATGTTCTTCCTTAGAAATATCTCATAATTCAATTTACTAGCAACATATTTTATTCATTTTGATTACATTGATATATGGAACACAAAGTTACAACAAAAACAATATCAAGTCTTGAGGCTAAGAGATAAAGAAAACTTCCTATCAGCTTCCGAAAATCTTTTTAATTCACACTTTCACTGGATTCATCTTTTCTCATCTTTATCCCAATTAAAATATGATTAGAAACCTATTTTGGAATATTCCATACCAAAATTTTTAAATTGTTCCCTATAATACTTCTCTTGAGATAATTAAATGTACTTTTAAATTTGTTAAACTAGTAATCCAATGGAGAAAGTTATTTCTTCCAACATTGACATTTAAAAATTCTTCTTCATTACCTCATCAAATTATTTACAAAAACTTTCTTAATCCCTATAAAAAAATATATTATCCACATACACAATAACACTTACTATGCTGGAGTTTACTTCTTTCATGTATAAGTTACTATCAAACTTTTCATTATAAAAAGTCAACATTATAAAAAAAATATTGCCTTTTTAATATGAGGAACATGGGGATTATTTCAACCTGTAAAAATATTCCATAAATTTAGAAAAAAATGAATATTTATCAATTCAAAACCCATAAGGTTCCTTATTTTAAACTTCCTCTTCAATATCACCATTTAGAAAGGATGAATTTACATCTATCTAATACAGTTTTTTAAATCAGGTGACCAACCACTACAAAAATTATTCTAAATATTATAAACTTTCAACAGGTAGAAAGGATTCATCAAAATCATCCCCTTCTACATCTTTACAGACTTTTCAAACCATCATTTCTTTATTTCATGAAATTTATCATTTTTCATTCCACTTGATTCTATAAAACCACATTGTTAGAATAACATTATTACATTTCAATCACGGTACTAATTCCCATGTTTTATTTTTCTCAATTTGATCCAAATCTTCATTCATAACATCCACCAGTTATTTATGTTGAATAGCTTCTGAAACTAATTTCTGTTCAAAATTTGAAATAAGTGACGTATGATTTTGTGATCTAATTTGTTTTATAGTTTTAACTAGAGAATTATAATTCCAAATAATATTTTTCATCTCAACATGTTTTTATAAAGTCATAAAGTTATGATTTCTTGTTCCATATTCACTTTTCTCATTACATGATTCTCTAAAATATTGATAAGTCTCTTTTGGCTCACTATCATCTTCCTTGGAATTCTTCTGCCTTTTGTCCTTAATATTCTATTTATATATTGTTAAGGTGGTTGAATTTTCAATAACTCTCATATCATATGAGTCAAAAAAACTTTTATAAATGTTTTTTCTAACACTTTTATTGTATTCCATTGGGTGAATAACAATTTAATGTTCTTTATTAATCATTTTTATCAAACTTTCCATTATTCAGATTTTTAATATCATGTAAAGAAGAAATTTCAAAAAAAAATATTTTAGAGGATTTTTATAGTTATAAAACATTTCATAAGAAGTCATTTTGGATTTTGGACTCAAAAAAAACTATTATGAACATTTCCAATAGTACTAACATCTTCTCTCTAATAGAACTTGGAAAGTTATTATTTTTCTAACATGCATCTTCCATTTATACTAAATTTATATTATTCCTATCTACTAACGTATTTTTATTGGACATATAGAGAACTATATTGATGTTTCATTCAATGATTTATTAGATATTTTTTAAAACATTGTTTGTGAATTCAATACCATTATATATTCTCAACTTCTTTATTTAAACCACAAATTCTTTCTCAACTTCTCTTCTAAAGACTTTGAACATATCAAGAGCCTCTGACTTGTGGTTCATAAACATAATGTTATTCATCTGAGTGAAATAACCAATAAATTAGATAAATAATAAATCTACTTGTGTTAATTTATGTATCATAATCTTACATAAACTAGAATTAATGAGTTTAATAGGTTTGTAATATTGAATATCAACTTTATTATAACTCGTAATTTTCATCTTCCCTTTTAGAGAAGTTACAGAAAAAACTTCTTATATTATTTTCATTTTTGGAAAATATCTTGTACCATAAAATTCAGATATTTTTTCCTTGTTTTTCTGCCTAAGTAATCCATGTATTTGAAGCCACAATTTATTTTTATCTTCAGCACTTATATAACATGTGTTATTAAATTATCCTATTTGGTAGATATTTCCAATGGTTCATTATCCATTTGTAATAAATTTTTTATATTTAAAATTTTTAAACACACATGAATATTATATTAATATCACTTCTTTTCCATCATCATAGAGTTTTCTTACACTAAGTATGATATGTTTTAGTCAATTGAAAAACAAAACTTCCTTAGATTTTTTCTTTTCATCTTCAATCGCATCCACTTTGATTCCTCTGATTTTTAGAGAACTATCATTACCAAAGGTAACAACACCTCCATCACGATTTTCATTTCGTTTAAATATTTTTAAATCACCTATAATGCCTATATAAAAACCATTATAATGTGTCAATGGTTTTTTATTTCTTCTTTATTTAAAGGTTGTCTCAAAAACCAAGGATCTTCCTTCAAAATTATTCTTTCCTACTATCATTTATTTTTATTCATAGAAAACATTTTCAAGAAGAGTAGTAATAAATTATTTAGAAAAATTAATTGGTGGAAAAATATTCCACAAAATGTATTTATACAATTAGAATAATTTTTCATGGGAATGATTTTGACATCGTGAGATTTTACTTTTTCAAATTTCTATATGTTGTGAAATTTAATCATTATACTTTCAATATTTATTACGCTCTATTAAAACCATCATCGAAGAAGAGATATGTTATTCCACATATTATAGTCTGTATTCCCATAGATTCCATATGAACAACAATACCATTGACTATTGATTTTCTAATGAAGTAATATCTTTATATGTAAATCTTTTTTGAGGTTGATAACTTCTTTGTTCTTTAAAATACTCTAGGATGGACTATCATTCCTACAGAATATGTTTTAAAACTTTTTAGATGTGATAGGTTTCTCATATCCCTTCTCAACCCATGGTTTCCCAAAAATATTATTCTCACTAGAAATTTTAGACCAATCAGATAAAACATTATTTTTAGTGGGTGAGGATATAACCATATTATTGAATTAAACTTTCTTAGCAACTGTAGAAGTCTCATCTATTACTTTACAATATTTTTTGAACTTTTCATGCATCTTCCTTAACGTAATTTTATACTCAAGTGTTTTTTATTTAAACTTGTAAAATTATTCTTTCTTAACTACAACCTTCTTAATGATATATTCAACCATCTATCCCTATTCATGAATTTTATTTATTAACTGAATATCTCCTGGATGTATTCTTCTTATTTGTTGACAATATCGTGTTCAACTTCAACAATGTTTCTACTATCTTTAAATATCATTTTTATTTCATCTTAAGAGATATATTTTTATCTATACATGAAACAAGTTATGCTCTGAGCCGATACTCTCTGTATGATTTTCCACTTCCTTCTTCTTCACTATTTGCAGAGTCTTCAATTTTCTCAATGATTGCAATGAATGTTATGATATTTTATGTACACTCATCCTCTGAGGAATGGTTTTCTATTGATTATGATTCTTCTTTATTAATAAGAATACTCCTTTTGTCTCTAGGGAACATTTTTTATATTTTTTGGAAGAATTTTCATCTGTGGAACATTTTTCTGCTTTTCCATAGAGTCGTTTCATCAGAATCATGTCAATATTATCCAACATTCTTCTCGGGGAATTTTTTTACAAAGTATATGATTCCACCACACTCAAAATATTTGATATGAAGTTTAAATCCCTAAATTCCTCGTCCTCTTTGATAGTTCCTAGATATAAGAGACTTTATTTGTCCATTCAAATCATTATCTTGATTATCTTTGGAGTTATAAGGATCAACATCTTCAACATCTTGAATTTTCATTTTTATCATAGCTTCAAAATTCATTTCAACTTACATCTTATTTCTGAACATTGAATATTTTATCATTTTTTACGAAACAATAATGTAATGAAGAAAATCAAGATATGAATCATATTTCTCTTCTAATGTATAAATTTTAGAATCAAACTTACCCAATAAGTTTCTCATAATTTTCTCCAGAATTTTAGAATCTTCCAGGATATCTCCAAATTATCAGATATTAAAAAGAATCCTCTAATAGGGTTAATTGTTTAGTTTATTCATATCTTATTCTTATGCCTTCATACTTACCCAGCAGATTCGTAGCATTTCATCCATCACTTGAATATTTCCTTTATAAATAATTTATTACTTGTCCCACAAACATTTTGATGTTTTGAGACCCGTCAGCTTTATATAAAACTTTTCTGAAAAGAACTTAATGATATAATTTATATACTTTCTATCAAATTCAATATTTCTCTCATCAACTTGCGTAATAGGATCATATTTATCAGTAGAAGGAAAACCAATTTTAGTTGCATGAAAAACATCGAGGCTAAGAGATTAGAGATATAAAATCATCATGTTCTTCCTTGCATAATAAGTTTTCCCATAAAATGTAGTAATTCCTAAACAAGTAAGAGAATTTAGATTATCTATGATAATAAATCAAATAGGGGCCCTTGGATCTAATACTAATTGAAGTTTTAGTGGATCAAATAACAACTAATAAGAGGGGGGTTGAAATATTTGTATAATTTTTTTAATTTTCAACACTTTTAGAAACATAACCACAATAACCTATTAAATTTCATTACATTATCATATTTTAGTAAATACTTATGCATGAAAAAGTATGAAATAATTTTAATAACACAATATTTTGAATGTTCATCCCTAGTGTGATAACATACATCCTTTCCATAGCCACTCCCATTGATCTATAAAATTTAACAAAAATAATGAAGTGAATGAAAATTGTGAAAAATGTTATTTGACACCTTATATATTCAAATATAAATGATTATACTAACTCTTATTTTATTAGAATGTTTTATTACAAACAATTAAACCAAAACAAAAGAATAAATATTTTTTTAAAATTCTCCACAAATGCTCTATTAAGATCCTCAATCCAATTTATTTAGGTCTAATTCTCTCAGTTTGATGAATTTGGTTCTGTCTGTTGGAATCAGTTCGATGAAATTAGATTGATGGAATCAGTATGATGAACCCATTCTTAATATACATTAGTCAATAACTACATATATTTTAATTTGGATCTTTCTCAATCCAATAAACAAAACATTAATATTTACAACCTTCTAAGGAGGTATCAGTCTAGAAAGATAACATTGAAAAAACTTATATGGTGCTCCACAATTTATACTCATGTGAAAGGTAGAATAGTATGAATGTATTGTGAATCTATTTATAGGAATCAATTAAAGAAAAATATGATATACTAAAATCATTTAATTATTACTCAATTTCTAAAACCATGGATATTTACACATACATAAATTTCATATTTGACAACTTAAACTCTTCAAAAATCATCTAGAACCCTATTGAGTCTTCTTAGTAATCAACCTTCTTGAACTTACAAACGTTTCTTCGGCCTAATGGAACTTCCCTAACGTGGTATGATGAGTATTAATATGATCATTACTATGGTACAACCTCTCCTTATTACTAAGGAGCTTCCTCATATCCTTAAGATGAAACATCCTCATCTCATTACTAAATAACTTCCTCATCTCATTACTATGGAACTTTTTTGTCTCCTTACTCAAGAAATTATTCAAAAACAATTTGAGTCCAATACTTTTGGATTTGATGTTCTATATCTGGATTTATGGAAGAAATTTAAACTTATCAAAAACATTAAATAGTCTCCCTTGTTGAAAATATTTTTTCATGAGACTTTATCATGTTTTATGAGGACTTTGTGATTAGCAATGCATCGCCTGACTTACATATGAAAGTTTTATAACTTCCCTTGTTTCCATAACCTCATTTATTTCCAACCAAAACTCTATACAATTTCAAACACCTATTCTACGCCTTTTTCATCATAATTCTTGCATCACAAGAGTTACATAAAACTTATGATATTGGATAATTACAAACTATAAAATCATAATATGACATAAGGTTATAAAGTAAAGAACATTCTCATTCCCTATTATATTGAATCTTACTTTATAGGTTTTAGTACCACTCAAAATTTATTTCATAACTTCTCCTAACATTCAAAAAAACCTCATGTATAATTAATCTTAAACATAATGCTAATATATATGAGATTGTTGGTGTGTCCAAACAACAACATTACAAAATTGTCACCACATATCTTTCAAAAGACATCATCCTCTAGTTTAGCTCATTCTGATGACCTACATATAGAAAACAACTTTCAATGCTTTTTCCCCCCTATTATTTGGTTTCAATATTTTAGTATCTTTTTACTTTATTATATAAACTCATACTAGTGAACTAGGCCTGATCCTAAAAAAATATTAACATACATTCAAAAAAGGTTAGTTTTCAATAACTAAAAAACATTTTACCAAGAAAACAGAAAAATATATATTCATATATATCTTTTATGGAACTCTCATGTAGCGTGAGTAGCCCCTATGACTCCTTATTTCTAAAACCTAGCATGAATCACATGGGATTATGTTTTTTAGGTCTGTTTCATCGTTAGAATAATTGATATTCCCAAATTTTCATCCTTTCTATATGATGTTAAACTATTCGTTGAACATTATAAACAAGATAGGTTAAAATAAATGGTACTATCCATATCAAATAGATTAAAATATTTTGATATATTACTCCTCATTCATGAGTATAGATCATGTGTATTTTTGGTCTCTAATCATGAACTTCTTTTCAATTTGGCCATTTAACACACCCTCTATATAAGTATGTGTGGATTGATTCCTATTTCTTAGGATACATAATGATTCTTTGGAACCTTTTCTTCACATCATACATGAACTCAAACCTCACTTAATATTGAAACTTTTGTTTTTTATTGATTCATGTTGAAGCTTCTAACTCAACCTGCTATAGGGTGGTACCTATATCTTTCATGTATAAACCAAGACCTTGTGAGAGTTTTGGGTTTTTACCTAGTGATGAGGACCTTACACAATTAAAATTGGTTTTTCTTCACTTCCCCATCAGACTTCCAATGAATATCACCCCACTTATCCTATGTATGATACAACTATTAACCGAGGGATTATACCCTTGATAATTATGCCTAGCATGATTCCCATTCCATGGAGTGGATAGTTATACCTCAATATTTAATCTCAATCCCAACTGCATATCTTCTTTTCCCACACTATATTATTTTGGTTCCCAATGTTTCATCACACACCTGGCACCGATACGATGTATTAATCCTTGTATTTGGTCTGCATAACATGAATCTAAACTATTATCCCCATTGTGGTTAATGATGTTTATCTTTAAACATCAAAAGCCCCTTGTTCAAATATCTATGACTATAAATTGTGTGCACCCTCCCATGTGGTGGACCAAATGAGAAATAGGATACAAAGGAATATCAAATAAATTTTCACATATGGCATTACAGAATACCTCACCACTAAATCCTAATTACATGAACCTAAAATGAATGTCATCAATCAAAGATATATGATTTTAAAACATTATCTCGTTTTTCATCATTTCCATGTGACCATAAACCATTCATCCTTAGGATGACCCTTGATGTACCCCCTTGAGAATGATTGATCTCGTTATCTTTTCTCTTACAAAGTTGGGATTCTCATTTTCCTCTATATCATGGATTCCTTACTTATTTTTTATTCCCCCTATCTATATGCTTGATACATGACGATATATCCCAATGGGAGTTTGGACTCTTCATAAGCATACATCTTTTTTACAAGAACGGATTGGGTCAATTGATTTGGATGAATGACCACATTCATTTCTAAATAGAATACCATATAGTTATGATAGAGTGATCAAAAGTCCCACCTCCCATACATGGAACATTTCCCAGAGGAATAATTCTCTATTGTCTCTAAATTTATACCACTAGGTTGAGGAAAAGTGATCCAATGTCCCACCTACCATCCATGGAATATGTCTCGGGGGAGACATATTCAGCAGTATGGTAGTGAAAATGATATTTCAAATGTATTTTGGAGTAATACATAACCTATTTTCTCCTCCTCCATTCAGTTTATACATTTGAAGTAAAAAAAATTCCTTTATCTGAATTCTGTTTTCTCAAGTGAAATTCTAGTAGCTTTGGTTTTTCACCATTGTTTTTCTAGTATTTTGGTAGGTAATTTGACTCTTATAACTTCACTAGCATATTTATCATGGGTTCACTAGTTCCCTTTGGTTATAATTTTTTATTCAAGACTTGACCCGTCCACCCCTATTTGAAACTTTCATGTTATTAGGCGGTATTTTATTTATCTCTTTTATCACAAACCTTAAACAATTCATGTGGGAATAGAAGTTTTTAGTTGAATTTTATATTATTTTGTTCATGATGTATAATTGAAAAAAGGAGTGATAAAAAGTGAAATTTTTATTGCTTGATAAAAAATGATGAGGTTCATCAACAAGTTCAAGCATCTATTTTATAAATGATGAGCCTTTGATTTATCTTGTGTGATACAATATTTAAGATTTACTAGACTTTGTCGAGTCTAATCCATGATTTTTTTTCTTCTCTTGTAATATATGTTAATGCATCCTTTTCTTAAGTAATAACCTCATTAGACCATACCTGCATCATTCCTCATTCAGCCTCATACAAATCCACTTGAGATTTTTTTGATCTGAATCATCTTAGGCCATTGTCATTTGATCCTCAAGATGGAAGATATTCTCTTCTCTTATAGATATAATGGCCCTGTAATGTAATTACCCCTCATCTTGCTGAGCGATATTATTCTCTGCTACCAATAATTATTTGACACCATCAAGGATGGATTTTTAACTAATTATTTCAACCTATCACTAATCCATATTCACCCACTCAGCGAAGAAGTCTTGAGTTAGTGTGTGGAACTCGAGATAGTTGGACCCTCTAAACCCCATGTTTACTATCCAATAGAGAATGGATAACATCTAATCCACCAACATGCCAATGTAATGTGAGTGGTGAAGCTCCAAATATTACTCTTTTTCCTATTCTATATTACCATGTTATTTTTAGAAACATATAACCCAAATCCAACCATTTCTTTTAAAACAATCTAATATTAAGGGAAGGCCTAGGGAACTAAATTGTTAGTATATTCTTATGAAATCCATTTTGTGGGGGGATGAGATCTATCTAAAAGGATAAGTTTGAGTCACCTCACTCTCTATGAGTGGTGATTCCACTATTTCCCCTCCATAGACACCACCCCTGGTTTCCCTCTCTCTAGTTGGTTTCTCCCCTAGAATCAATGTAGCTAGATCCTATGATTTTTGTACCTCTATAACCAACTCCCCCCATCCATTAGGGAGTTAGCATGATCCTAATGACCATTTGATATGATGGATATACTCTATAACATAGGAGTAATGTTTTCATAAATAATAATAGATAATTAAATCTTTGTTCAATCTATGATCATGTCAAGAATAAACAAATTCTTTTAGGGAATAAATATGAATAAAAAATCATTGATGAAATAACATCCCATAGGGAGAGGAAAAACTATGAACACCAAAACTTTTTCAGCCACTAATATAGTCAAAATATCAATGTAAAATGTTTCAAAGTCTGAGTCAACAAACAGAGACCCCTCGAACCCAGTTTGAATATTTAAGGGAATCATATGGGTTTAATCCGCCAATATTTTTATCCTTGTTAAAATAATTGATCTAGAAAAACCAAAAATAGATATGATAAAAAAGGCAGAAGTAATCATCAAAATTTACATGTGGAACTCAAATAACTATAGATGATAAATCACCATAGGATATTTTTTGGTCTAGAAGACAATTTCACCTCTATGATTCTAGCTTATTCCCCCAATATATGACTAGGAGAACTTCTAGATAGGGTTTTCCCACCTACTCCACCACCTTCTCTGTCGTTTTTTTCTGGGGTGGATTTTGAGGATTTCTCATCCTCACTTTTTGATTTATATATATAGTGTATAATTCATGTTATAAATGACCCAATATATTTATTAAATTAAAATTTCATGCGGGAGTTTTACCTCACTCAGTTTGAGTTCTCTTGAAGAGTCCAAAGGTGAGATATCACCACTTTAAGTTGGAGAACTATCTAGATATGTTGAACTTCTCCATGTGGCTTCCTCGTAGGGATCCTATAGAACTTACTCATAAACCGGAGCTTCTTGTTTTGTCACCCCTCCAGCTTGTTCCTTTTCAAGACTCTTAATGAACATGGAATACACCCGATAGGTGTTAGAATCACCACAACCATTCAAGTGTTCTAATTCCTCAATCTCATGGACATAATATATAATCCCCTCCTAGTAAACCTAAAGGACAAACATTTTATGTTTGGTATATCATATATATATCACATCACTAAATATATTCCTCCATAGTGTATCCTTCATGTATATAATCCACAATTGATTCCATGCATCCTAGAGCTTAAGAAATTTTTCATAATAAAAAATTTTATGACGTCCCATGGATTCTTTCCTAGACCCATGTTGGAACTGCCTACAGAAACCCCAGAGCTTTTTACTTGATTCCACACTTTCTTCATTGAGATCTATTTTCCTTTGATCTTTTTTACACTAGAATCCTTACATATATGACGAATATGAGGCCTTGGGGTCCCACAATGGCCATTACTTCTCCCACATGATCATTTCTTTCTTCTTGAGGATCTTCTCTGACTTTAGCGCACCTCTTACCTGGATAAAACTGGTACAGTTCTAGTGAATCAATATGGGAAACATATTATCATAGTAATTCACTTGGATACACTTCCACTTATATTTTCATATATTACTAGGCCAAATTGATGGGATCACAAACTCTTGGAATCATTATTTTCTCATTGCATCCCTCATAAGGATGTATACACTAGAAATATCATATTAAAGTGAGATTCCTCAATGAGTGAACCCCAGTGTAAACTTATGGAGTGAGATTTCAGATTTAGTAGAATTGGTTGGTTAACGTTGATAGTGTTTTTGGTTCATAATAAAAGATTCCATCAATCTTTGTAACCAACACCCCTACAAATAACGATATCATATGAGATCATGGTTCGATGGATCCACACCAGTCATTGACTATTTTCCCATAAATAATTGTAAAAATGTGAAATTAGAACTATTATATGAATATAATTATGTAAACCACAGACATATAATATATTAACATCATGTATACTCCAACGATGTTAAGGAGAGATGACATAAAAGTGGTTTTGGAGGGGAATTGTTGTTTGGGAAATTATACACTATGAACTGCATAGAGACCTATCTATAGAAGAAATGGAACGGTATATAAATGTGTATGTGAATATAAACCTTTATAACAAACCCCATTATAATATATATCCTCTCAAGTATTGGGATGGAATGGTTTATCTAGTTTCTATTCATTAAGGTTACCTTCATTATGAAAGTGTAATCCAACACTCTAATGTGTGAGTCCCTAGAATGAAACATACTTATACTAAGGAATCATTCCAAAAAAATTATGATTCTATCATATGGGAGTCATACCAACACATACTAGCCCCATTTTTGGTACTATCCTTTCTCTAGAAAATGATATCATGATCCATGATTTCCGTGATATGAAACTCATGGATACATTTTTAGATATCCGAACATCCTACCTGAGTGCATGGTGATAAATTGGTTTAGAAACTTCTTGAAATGCATTTTGAAGTGAAATGAGGGATAATGTTGTATCACCCCCCCATTTATATATATATACTAGAACCCTAAAAATCCCTTATGTATGCTCCATATCTCCCCAGGCACTAGTCACTATGAGGAATTCATTATATGTGAACCTAATGATCTATATCACTCAATTGTGGTAGAGGTCCCCCAAGTTGATTCATACATCCCCATCATGGAGGTGAAATTTGTTCATATGTGTCAAAAAACTATTTAAAAATTTAGGTATTAGGTACAGATGATGATACTTATAGAATCGGGAAGTTGACACTTATTTTGATAGAATATTGTTGTAGAGATCCTACCTAGATTCCAAATATGTATAGTAAAACTAGTATTACCAAGACCAATCACCACTGAACATCGCTCCTCTTTGTAGGTTTAATTCACCTGACTACCCCTAATGGTTATTTATATTGCAATACTTGATGTTTCTTAAATAATGGTCTGGGAACACCTTTGTGGTTGGAAACACACCATTAATTTCCATAGTCGGATTTTTGAGATTTTGGATGGATATAAGGTATTGTTACCCCAACACATGACTATTAGAAACTATATTACACTTGTGGAGTTTTTTGTGACTCAAAAACCACTTCACTTGAGTGTTTACTTCCATGCTTAGAAGGATGATGTTTTTATATAGGGTGAATCCATTCAAAGTCAATGAGCTACTCATGTTTTATTCCCTCTACCCCTTATTTAAAAAATCCATCAATATATGATAACCAAATTAGACCCTCATTGATGAGGAAATATCACAGTTCTCGCTTATATTAATTCACATTGGGGTGAAAGACTCCTCATCATATCCATCAATTCCTTAACTTCTATAAGAATTAGTTATGTCATCTTCAAACAACACTGTTTCAAATAAGTTACATCTGTTTATTTTTAAGACTCTAGATCATGTAATGTTTTCATGATACTTGATCCTAGGGATTTGTGAAAGAATAGTTTTTAGAAAATATCAACACAAAAAATGTTTCATGTAAAAAGGGGTACTATAAACACTATGGATTATTACCAAAGTATGTTCATGAAAATTTTAGTTTTATAAAAAGAAATATTTTATCATTCATTATTGAATATCTCATTTTCTTTACTGGGGAATAAACCCTATATATAAGTAACAGTTAGGAAGTACTTTCATGAACATTGGGCTAAGTAGGATTCCTGGCTAGCATGGCATCGGTTTAAACCCATTTTCCCAATGGACATCCATTTTTTGGGTTATAAACTCTTGGATTAGTGTGTTTTTGGAATCATAATCCCAATATAGGATATATTAGACTCTATATGAGTCATAGGGATCACCTAGAAGAAAATGAGTTGTTCATTCATCATAATGGTGGTAAGATTAGAAGATGATACATGTGCCTCTTATCAGTGTTATTTGACATGCTACCACATTAATATCCATTATTTATTTAATCAAATTTTAATATATTTTAATTTTTTCTCAAATTATTTGTAGGGGATGATTATATTAATATGTATTAGAGGGAATTTTTTGATTTATTGTGCATTAGGATTGTTTATCTACCATAGGGAAATGGTTTTTGTGGGTTTTTTTGATAAAAACAAGAAAAAAAACATGTTGTAGAATGAGGAATACATAAACTAGTTTTGTAATTTTATTTTAAATGAAATTTCTCATGGATAATTTTATTTTTAATTTGTTTTTATTGTTTTTATTTTGAAAAAAATTTGAGGTTGAGGTTTTTAAAATAATCTATTAATGTGGATTTTGAAGATGGGATCAATTTTTTGAAAAAGAAAAGGGTCAACAACCCTAGTAAATTTGGGATTAAATTATAATGAAAAATACCTAGATAGAAGGGGGTGTATTAAATAGTCCTTTGATATTTTATGTCTATAAAATTTTAATATTTATTTGAATAAGAAATTAGCACCTTTGGAAACTAGGATGTTGAATTCCAGTGTTTTGGTCATAATTTTACATATTCTTGAATTGTGGTCTCAACTAGTGTGATATTTTTTTGGGAAAATTCATGTCATCTTAACCAGAAAGGATTGGTTGGTTTAATGTTGGAAAAAATAAACTAGTTCTAGTGTTGATTGGGATTTATTGGTTTCCAATGATTGACCAGGAATGACTCGGGTGGCTGAATTATTAGTTTGGTATATTCTCTATGATTATTTTAGGAGAAAAACATATGGGTGGATTGATAAATAGATTTTGATTCTTTTATTAGTTAGCTGGATATGAGTTTTGATGGATTAATTATTTCTACTAGTTGATTTGGGTTTTTTATTTGATTTTCATGTTTGTGAGAACCATTATTCATAGTTAGACATTGGTTATGAATTATGATAGTATAAAGAAAAATTATACCTGAAAGGAATAGGTCATCATAACTTAAGTTTATTAAGGAAAAAAGGTGCAGTTGATCACAATCTCTGTGTTTTTAGATAGTGGTGATTGGGGTTCTTCTGAATTGGTTTTGTGGATTCAAGATCGTTTATGGATAGATCAAGGTAAAATGATTCCAATGAGATGATGGTGATTATGGTTCGATCAATGGGTGTCTTTTTGATGAATATTGGGGACTTTGGTGAATAGTAAACATTGGTGGTTTGATTTTATAGCATAATACAATTTATTGTTTATATATAAGATGCATCATGTTAGTAGTAAATTTATTATCGATATAGGATGATATATAGGGTTGAAGGACCATTGTGGATTCTCGAGGATGATGACCATTATACTTGGGAATTTGTAGGGAATCATGTCATTATATTTTTTTGTTAAAATTAGGATAAATTTATCTTTTTGATTTAGGCTGAGTAAGGAGATATTTAATCATGTTTCAAATGATTTATGGGATGTTTTAGAGTGGTATATTAGTGGAAGAGAACCCAAAACGACTTATTTAGTGTTGCTGGATGAAAATATATAGTAGGAAGACCACCATACCATGATATAGAGTTTCATGACGTGGTGGGTGGTGTGTTAGAGGATCCCACCATGACATGAGTTTCCAAAAAATGAGTACTATAGTGAAAAAATATATAATTATTGTAAATTAATGGCCTTCCCTTACATAAGGATGTTTTCATGTATACGGGTGATAAGAAAGGGTAGCCATGAGTCCACAACATGGTAGTGGTTGAACCATTGTCAGGGTTGGGGTGAATTCATGTGTGGAGGAAAGAGTTAATAGTGTGGTGGAGGGTTCCACAACATTTATTCCTATATATTATAATTCTCATGATGCAATAATGGAACTATTTATATTGTGAGGCCTTTGTAGGGTGATTCATCGCAACATGATGACGATCATCATGTTGTAATAATGACTAACCAGGTGTATTTACCTCCTACATATGGAGGGGTGTTGCACGAAAACCTAGAGTATATATAGAAATTCACCCTTAAGAGGGTGAATTTATTCCACGACTCAACAACACCATGTTATAATGTAGCCTCAACATGGATGCACCATTGTGTTTCCCTGAAGGTCACACCATGACAAAGTTTCTATGTTGTTTTTATATGGGAATTTTGGTAATTGATGTGGAAGATATTTTCAATAATTTTATTTTTAATTTAAATTTTACCAGTCATACAAAATTTTCATTTTAATGGAAATTATAACATTTTTAGTTTTTTATAGTAAATTGATTTTAGTTTTGAAAATGACCCAATTCTCAAATTTAACTATTTTAAATGTTTTTTTTATTTTGAAAAAATAATTTTGTCAACTAATAAAAACTGTGAAATTCATATTTTGAGTATTAAATATTTCATTTACCCTTTTTCATTACGTCAGACCAGGATATAAATCTTACAAATAGAGGCCAAGTGTAGCTCGTAATTTAAGCCTTGGAATATGTGGCTAAAATGATTTTTTTAAGATGATCCGAAAAATCACATATTGAAGGCCAAATGAGATGAAAATTTTAGGGAACATATATAACATTTTGAGAATATTATTATATAAATAGGAAAATAAATTATTTCAGATCCTTCAAGGCCATTAATTCATTTGAAATTAAATATGGTAAATAAAAAGAGTCTTAATTCAAGAAATAATTAATTTAGTAATCAGGATTTATCAACAACTACATGTGAAAAAATAAGATGAAATCTTGTGGGTAAAAAGAGGAAAGATATAATAATAACTTTATAAAATACATATTTCTGTATTAATTCATTTAATTGTAATAACTTGTTCCATATTTTAGATAACAATTTTTAGAGCTAATATTTACACCATTTTTTAAATAAAATTGTACTCCATTTTCTATTTAAAGAATTTAGAAATTTTGATGTGTTTTTTAAGTGGATATTGTACTATAATAGTTCAAAAAATTTCAATATATTCTATTTTAGTTTTATTCCTATTATCTCTATTGTTTTCTTTTCAGTTTTTTATTCTCAGATCATACCTCAATAATACTCCTGATGGTGAGTAACTAACCCAAGGCTTGTAATTGTGGGAGGTTTTAATGGTGTTCTGGATATATTTTTCTTTTTATTTTCAGTGTTTATTTTCTATTTTTAATATGGTAGAGGGTTTATTTTAGTGTTATGTGTAAATGTTACATTATTATCAATATTATCCACTATTTTATTCTATTCTCTACCAAACATAAATACTCTACCTTCACATAGGAATTATTTTCATACAATGGAGTTGAGTGTGCTTGAAGGATGAAACAACATGCGATGGAGATGGGTCTTGAAGGCTCTCATAATATTTAATGAACATTTTCCATCGACCATGAATATTAGAGTAGGTGATATTTGAGGTTTCGAATAAATATTATAGGCATGCTAAGTTTCACACTCAAAGTAGGGAATATTGGATCACATATGATGGTATAGACTATAGAATTGAAATTTCAACACAATAATAGATAATAATGATTCTTAATAAGTCAAACACAGGAACAAGTTCTTTATTTATATCATTTTTATTTTTCCCTTGGTTAATTTATTTTAACACATTCAATCACTCTTAAATGAATAATCATTGAATTAAGAATATTGAGTTCTTGATTTGTACATATCCACAAGAAGGAGGACTTAGGTCAGCACTGTGATTCACTTACTAAAAATCATAAATATTTTGAGAGCATGTCTAACAATTCTCATCAAATTGGTGATAATTGTATGAGCATTTCCCTACACTCTATAAAAATAATATTTATTTTTACTAGGTAAAACATAGTGGTAGACCTAGTTATCTTATCTTGAGGAGCCTTAACTATAAAAAATCAGTATTCCTTGTTGAATGAAGAGGGGTTTGAGAATGATGATATGTATGAATATAATATAAGATAAGAAAAGCATAATTTTTTTTTTGAAAGAAACAACTTTGTCCCAAGGATGACTTCTTAGGATCCAACCATATGTATTATTACTGTAAACATTATATTTTATAATTGATCCCATTATAAATGAACAACTATTTGATATCTTGAGTTTGAAATATATCATGCTTGTGATATCTATTCGATACACCAAATATCACCTCCTATAGTATTAAAGGTCCTTGAAAACACCTCAATTGAGAGTGTGTCTCCATCCAAGGACTAGCCCCAAAATAAACCATTTGATCACTCAAACATCACTCAAATCCATCGTATGAGTAGAATTCCTAAGAGTATGGAGGTAATTAATATTTTTTAGGTAATATAATAAAATATTTGGTAATATATTTATATGATATAAAATCACCACATTACCCATTAATCCACCCAATACCATTTAAAAAAAAAATAAACATTGAAAATTGATGAAAAATAAAACAAGAGCATAGATAAAACCTCCCACAATTCTAATCCTAGGGTTAATTACTCACCATGGTGAGTATTATAGATGAACAACGTGAGAATAAAAAGGTGAAAAGAAAATAATATATTTAACAGGAATAAAAAAAACTAAAATATATTAAAAATATAATACCCAATTACAAAATCATATCTTCTAAAAATATACTCAAAACAACCAACTCCATTAAACTAAATAGGGGTACATTTTTATAGGAAAAATATTGAAAATTTTGGATCCAAAAGATGTTCTTGGAAATATGGCTCATGGTATCCCTAATAAATGAATTAATTGAGAACTATGGTCTTTCATAAAGTTGTTCTTATAGTTATCATCTACCAATGAAATCATTTTCAAATTAATTGGACTCATGTATTTTTAGATAATTTTCAAATACTACAAAAATTATTTTTGGTATTCGGACTCTTTGTATTCTCATATCTAATTTCTAATAAATTAATGGAATTTAAGGAGATGGAATATCGAGATTTAATAGTGAGGTAATATTATCCTAGGAATTGTTCTTCCTTTAAATTTTCATCTCATTTAGGCACGACATGTGTGAGAAGTGGTATAATCTTCAAAATTTAAAAAATATTGGTATAGATTACAAGGAAAGACTTGTGAGTAGAATTTTGGCATCAATTTATTTGATTTGGCTGTTGGTATTGTTGACTGAAATGTTCTTAATCAAATAATTAATACTAAAAAGTTAATTTTTTATGCTTTATTACTGTAGAAGAATTATAGGACAAAATATAAAGCTGATTTAAAATATTTATAATTTTATAATTGTTCTTTGTTCACAATTATGTTTATTTTACTCTAAAACACTAAAAATGTATTAATTTTACATAAAATAATAATTAATTGGGATTATAAAAATTTAAGTAAAATGTAAAATTATTGAAAATAATCTCTCAATCCTTTCCCTTTAACATAAACATTACACTCCAGAGAAATAAAATATTCTAAGGCCAAAAAAACTTCAAAAGTTATAAAAGGAATCACTAATCAATTATTATATCTCCGGACATATAGTGCCTTATATACGGATCAAAATTCCCTAAATCCTCACTAATAATAAAAATAAATTAATTCCATGTTTAAACCTTAGGTTTATTTCATTACTAACTCCCCATAAAGTTATTTCTCTCTCAGTCAATATTTTTGGTATGTGGAGATATTCTTATTCAAAAGAACATATGTGCTCTCCATAGGCTTAAAATAATCTTAGTTTCTCCACTTCATAGTTTCATAAACATGTCAATAATGATGTATTTCACATGGTTTGTTTTAAATTTAAGGGTTGGTAGGCATTTAATGTAAAACAATATTTGAAAAATTATGAGGGATATGCTCTAAAGTGAAGTAAATCCAATAAAAAGGTGTTCTCAAGAATGGTGTTTCCCTCACCCAGCTTAGAAATTATTCACCTAAAAAAACTTCTTGATCTATTTTTTGTAGTTCAAAATTTATACATTTAGTATAAAAAAATATTTCTTCTTACTTCCCTTAATTTTTATCATTGTATAATTATTAATTCATATCTATAATTTTTCTTAAAAATCATATTTTTGATAAAAATGGAGAAAATTTTGATCATAATGTTTTGGTGAAATCCCAACAAATATTTATAATGATATATGGAAACCCCATAAATCGTTCTTTCCTAAAACACCTTCCAAAAAATTAGTAATAATCATGTAATCATTTTTTCATTTCAGGTGATATACTTTCTTTTATAAAGAATAATACAACTCATATCCTTCCACACATGGGTTAAATAGTCATAAATCATCTAACTACAGGAAATATATGCAAATAGATAAATGGATTATTATTTGAATTAAAAATAAAGAATTTACTTGATTATATGTTCTTAAGAATGGTATTATTTAAAGGTAGGACAATAATATACTATAAAAAGGATATATCAAAATGGTGCCTCAATCATAAATGGAACATTCGATGAACACTAAATATTTGAAAAGGATAAAAAATTTTATAGACCACACAATATGACTCAAGTGTCTCATGAAAAAGGTAAATTTAAAGATGAATCCAAAAATGTTTTGAAACCTCATGGGTTGGTAAAAACTTTCCATTTGGATAGTCCTAGCGAATATGATATTTAAATTCAACCAAACATCATTAAATGAAAAATTGTAAATTAGGATAAAATCATTCAGAAATAATTTAAATCCTAAAATATTAAAATCATGAAATTTTCCAAAAATACTAAGATTGTTTGAATTTTTCAAAGTATTCATTTCAATACATGATTCATAAAAACACACTGAAAAAATATGGCATAAATTTTCATAAAAGAATAAAAAAAATTAAACACATAAACAATCCTCAAAACTAGTTTGAATCCATCCCACACCTAATCAATTTACTATCATATATGTTTTTAAAATTAGACCAAGAAATACTTTCAGGAAAAAATTTAATTGGGCTGTAAATTAAATAAACAAAATGAGACACACAAGATGATTTATTTTCTGATGTATTCTTTGAGTTAATATCCTGGATACATTCAAATTTTAAATAATATAAATAATGAAAAAATATATAAAAAATGTTTGAAATAAAAAAAAAATTAAATAAATAAAAAGGGGAAGGAAGAAGGATAAATATTGGTTTAGGTCCCCAGGAACCTGCTTGTTTGTTAATAACCCTGTGTAAGAAATTCCCATGGGTTATTAACAATATAAAGGTTCATGTGGTTTCATGATCATGAACCACCAAATAATTTTTCATTTAACATACATAAGAGGATACAATGATTGAGAACCCCCCAAAAAATTAAAAAGTTCCCCAACCCCCAAGATAGAAGAAAGGTATAATTTGTTGTGTATGGGGAAGGAAAGAGAAGTTAAAGGTCTCCCTATTGATTATTGTTATGTTCTCATCCATGTGGTATTTATTCTCATGTTAATGAGGTATTTTCCTCACCATAATATCCTCTAGATCTTCTTATACCACTAGTTTTGTTGTATATTACATAATATCCCAAGCCTTCTTGGTTATATCTAATGAATCCGTAACTTTAGAAAAGTAAATGTTTGGGAAAATTTCATGTTATGTGTATTAAACTGAGAATAATCAGTATAGAAATTTACACATCATGTAATGAAATGTGAAATTAGGTTCATTAATGTAAATCCATTAGGATCTCCTCCTGTACTCTCTCCAATAAATTTTCAATAGATTCAAGGACCTCCATGTGTTCATCATTTGGTTAATCACCATATTATTATTCTTCCATTATAGAAATCCAAGTGTTTTCTGAGTCAAAAAAGTTAAAAAGGTCGAGATAATACTCCATTTATGTTTTATAAAATAAAAATGAAAATATTTTTGAAAAAATTTATCTCCCTTAATTGGATCAGCTTTAATTCCCTTTTCATTGTTCAGTTCCGGTTAGATTTGTGTTGTAGTAGATAGATTTAGTTAGTTAGGCTCCTTCATATTTTCTTCAAATCTAACCACATCATTAGTTTTCTCTTCCAAATATAGATAAATATAGTGCGGAACTGATATTCAATTGTCCAATATAAGAATATCATAAATATGTTTATCTTCCAAAAAGTGATTCTAGGATTCTTCCAAAAAAATCAATCTCTCATAAGTTAATCAACTAGAATCTATTATTTATAGATATACTCTACATAGGGATTAGTGTGGGATGATGTAACTAACTCCTTTTCATGACTTCATCATGTTTTTTTAATGTAAAATATAAGTTGTAAAATCACTACTTCCACTAGTTTAATTCAGGTTCATGTTTCTTTAGATGTTGTTACTAATATGCATGGATGAATTCTTCTATTTATATCTTCAAGTTTCTATAATCTTCTCTAATTTATTGTAGTAGAAATATCCTTTAAATTTATTATTCATAGTCCTGTTGTTTCAATTCAAAGTATTAATTCCATGCATAATAATTTAAATTTGAATACATAATAGGAAAAGATATTTTTTTAGTTTCATAAAATTTATGATTTTTTATGTTAATTATGAAAAACCGTTTGTGAAAGTTTTCTTACATCATAGAAAAAATAGAAAATTGATGAGAATAATTTTTCAAAAATCCCAATTCCATATATTTCTTAATTTTCTAGGGTTCACATTATGCTATATTCATAATAAAATAGTAAATATATTAAAGTGGAATTTGTGAAAAATCGCAATTATCAATAATTATTTGTAGTTTTATTTTATAAATCCCTCAGGATCCCTTAATTTCATTAATCCTGAATAAAGATGAGATCCCTCTATTTTCTCTCTAGTTTCCTCCCATTATCATCCCACATATCCAATATGTTTTGGAGGGTCTCATCATATAATTTAAGTTAATATATCAATCCTTTGCCTCCTTTTTCATTATCATTTATCTTCTGTAGTTTTGGTTCTTCCAAATAGGGTTTTAGGGAGACAAATATACAAAATCATGGTGGGATATTCTTTCTTCAATGGGTTTTCTTCTGTATTATGTATAGGGTGTCTGGATATGATATGTTCAACCCATAATTCAGAATTTGTCTTTAGGTATTTTTTACCATGAAATTATTTATGGATTTTTGTAAAATTATGTTAAATTTACTATTAATTTGGGTGTATGAATTGTAGATTTGGGGCATCTTAGGTCTGGTTGTATGTGAAGAGTGGACCACTTAATGTTTCTTATATTTTCAACACTATTATGTCACTAGATGAATTTGAAACTGGTTATGTCAAAATGGATTTTTGGTTTTAAATTTATGATTTAATAAATTAATGGTTTTCATTGAGGATATAGGAAATCATCGACTTCAAATAAGTGAGTAAAATATTGGGATCAATTTATAGATAATTAGTTTAGTAAAGTGGACTTTATATTATTTATTAACCTAATGTTTTTTCTTGCAATATGTTTAATATTATCATTTTTAAGGATATTTGTTATATTCCTTGATAAATTGGGATGTGATCACATTGAATTAATAGTCAATAAGAACCACATAAACTGTTAAATTGTTTATTGGTGGTGCATTTGTTGAATGAGTGTTGGTGGCCATCTTTATATATTTTTTATAGATTGTGTTTGATTTTCAAGGTAAATTATTTTCCATTTTTAAATATTTATTTAAAATTTGGGATTTTAGGAAAAAGTAATATCTTACATTAGTAGTTTAAAATGTAATTTCAAGTTAGATGGGATGATTTTAGGTGATGGTTTTTGAAATAGAAATTAAAAATAAATTTGATTATATAAATTGTACATTTCCATTTTTATTTTTTAAAAGTTCCTAGAGTTAGTAAAGATTACAAGTGTTGTATTTTCAAAAATATTTGTAAAAATTATTTAACTGGGTTTTTAAAGGAAATCAGGAAGGTTTTGTGTCAAGATTTATTTTGTTATGTTTAAAATCTTTTAGGAAATGTACTATTTTCCATGGATTCATTACTAGTATGTCTTTTCTAGATATGATTTCATAATATTATATTATTATTACATATTTTTTAATGAATTTGTGATAGGTTTTTACAATTTTATGGAATTTTATATAGGTGTATAACTTTTATTTCATGTGGGTGTATATCCTAGACTATATATAGGTGTGCGAGTTCACCCAATAATGATATATTTTTTGGTATAAAAGTATCAGGTTATCCTAAATGATGTAATTTCCCATCATAGGGTATATATGGGTAATGTTTTTTAGGTTTGACCGAAAAAAACATTGTTCCATAGAAACATGTAGTGTTTAACTCTTAGGTATAATGAGCATAGAATAAGTCATTTTCTCTTTGTAATGGCTTGGATGACCTTGTGTTTTAGTATATGGGTATAGATGGTGAATCCTTCATTTTTTATGGTACGGGTTGTATGATGATGACTAGTATAAGTAACATGAAGAGGTTTTTCTAGGATAATCCTATGGGTTTTCCTTACGAAATCTATGATTTGGATATATAGTAGGAATAAAGATGGTTTTTTTACGAGGCTTGTTAAAATATTCCATTTCATGCTATGTTACATGTTGAGAATTATGGTAATTACTATGTACTAAATGAGAATATGGTGATTTTTGATGAGTCATATGATATGGTATGTGATGTGATGTGGTTTATAACATGACTCGACATCAGGCCTCACCCTGAGTGAGAGGGTACTAGAAGGGATTACCTTTAGTGGAGGGTATAGGTCTTTTATAAATTGTAATATGTGACATGTTGTTTGACCCACCCTGAGTTATAGGGGAGTGTATTATGTTATGTGAAATGAGACAATATGTATGACCTTGACCTAAGGGAGAGTGTGTTGGCAGTAACCACCCTGTGTGAGGGGAAACTGGTCCATGATATGACATGGTAAGAGGTCATGGATATTGGGGACTGCCCAGGGTAGGAAAGGAATATCTAATACCACGATGAGTTTTCTCCCCTAACTAAGAGGGTGCGACCTAGTATTTGATATGGGACTTCTTGTGATACTGGATATTTGAGCAACCATAAGTGAGAGGGTTTAGTTGAGGGCCTGGTTTGTGGATTTTTGTGGTTATTTATATAAGATAATTCCTTGAGAGACAAGGTGTATGTCATGTTCTAAGATGTACTATAGATTACAAAAACTCTATTCCTTCCAAAAATTTAGATGATGGATGTTTATTCGGTGTTTTAGTGTCATGGTTAGAATACTATAACCTAAAAAATGTTGTTTTATGTAACTTTTTTTTTTATTTTTCTAGGTTCGTTCATTGCATGAGCACAATTTATATGTAATTTTTTCACAATAACTTGGCCAATGTTCTATTTAGTGTATCGAGGTGATAAGGATTCCAACCGAGTAGTTAAACAAACCAAACCTACATACATTGAATGGGTTTTAATGTATGTGTTAAAATGTTAATGATGCATTAATGTAATTGGTATCATATAGAGTTGGATATGTAGTTTGGGTCTAGAAGTTTGTGGATATACAGGATTCAGTTGGGTTGTTATATCATTTAAGATAATGTTTATTGTAGTGTATTTTCCATATTTTTCGCTCCATATGTACTGAACAGTGTGATGTAGTTGTATTTATATAATGCGGTATGTTATAATTTTTTATATTCTTCTATTACTCGGATATGTTATAAATAATCATATATATATTTTTCTCCTTTATTATTTTATACTATGAGATACCTCTTGGATTCTTGTTCATTGTCTAATGTTTTTTATTTTGTCTACCATCTAGAATGATCATGATGATTTCTTAGTATATTTGAGTATGATCTCTAGACTTCACATATAAGGTAATAGTTTCCTCATGATTGTTTTGGGACAACTATACTACTAGATAGACCCATGTGTATGGAGATGCATGACTGGTGGTTTTAAATGAGCCCGCTTGGGTACATTTTGGTCGATCCATTCTAGGGAATTACAACTTTATCCATGAGAGACTAATGGGTTAGATATGACACAAAAATTTTAGATATATATTCTCTTATTTATTCATAAATTGAGACAAAGTAGGTGGAAATTATTTCAATAGAGCTATTCCTTGATATGGTTTATACTCTAGTAAAGATAAATCCAGTGTTCAATACTGTTAGTGGGAAATCCAATTCTCATCTATATGATGAATCTATATAGAAAACCATGATTATATTGGCCTTTGTGAATGAGGGAGACATTTTTTCCCATAGACTGATAGTAGTGTCCCGCATACTTCTTCACTGAGTGAGGGAGTCCCATTTTAGAGACATCAAATGTGATGTTTTTTTGGAAGAATATTTCTTTGAAATGCACCTGATGTATTCTTTGAAGATGGAGAGAACATGATTACATTTAAGGGGTGGATTGTGATTCTGATTGATCTTCATTAAGAGGATTTGAGAATGTTTAATAACTCTCCATTTTGTGGTGAATCCTATTCTGATGAAGATATTTTAGGAACTTGAGCATTAATATGGAGTTAGAGTATAAATATGAGTGTTTCATAGTTCATATCGCAATGACTCACTTGTTAGCAGGTGAAGGATTTAAACCAGGTCCCAGTTAATTTGATATAACACATTCAGGTCACGAAGTTGATGTGGGATATTATATCGATTGATTTCATTATTTTACATACACATTTATTCAAGGTTCATGATAGTCTCTAGGTGATCAGTGACCAAAAAAAAATTTCAACCCATTTCCTTATTATTCTAGAGTAGAGTACGGTGGGGAGAATTGAGTTCATGTACACTGATTTTATTATATGGTTTTTAGGAGTACCATTAATTATTATTTTTTACAAATTTTCTCAATTCATTATTAGTTATGAATATGTCTAAAAGTGGAATTTGAGACTCAGTTACAGTGGATTTTGGTGTTCAACCGCAACATAGATGACTATATAGAGAGGAACATTCTGGTTCTCAAGGATATTTTGTGGTCTTATGTATAGTATTATGGTAGAATTCGGGTTGATTACCTATTGTGTGTAAAGTTTACATACAACCAGAATTATCACTCTACTATAAGGATGCCACATTTTGAGACATAATATAGTAGACCATGAAGTTCATCCCTCTATTAGATATATATATCAATGAATCATCACATTTGGGGTCCAAAATTTTATGATCGGTAATAGAGAAGGATCTAGTGATCTTAGAGTTGATGAGGATAGAACTAACCAACCAAACGTCTTACATGAACCAACGAAGGAGGCCTTTGGAGTTCACAAATGGAGACCATGTGTTTCTAATGGTATCACTATGATGTTTCTTGAAGATATTTTGTGGGTAATAAAGATATTTCCATTGGTCAATAATCCATTCTAGATATTATGAAATGTAATTGATGTTTCATACAACCTAAAATTACACATGTAGTTTAACTAGGTGAAAAATAACTTTCTCATGTCATAATGGAGGATATGTGTCCATGATTCATCACGTTTTATTAAATATATTTTTTTGTAAAATTAAAAGAAAATAAATTTGTAAATTGACCAATAAATATCAAGTACAAATGATACAACAACCTTTGAAATTAGTGATTCCATTGGTGCAAGTCTTATGAAAGCATGGGAACCTTCAAGAGTGTTTGTGGGAGTGTGATAATTAGATGTGATCTCAGTACCCTCATCACTTTGATTGAGTTGTGATTTTCATGGATGAGAATTTTTTATGTTAGGGAGAATATAGTGATTGATATTTTTCTCATAATACCTTTTAATGTTCTGAATAATATCTATTAATGTTGTTTTATGGCATGTTCATTATTATAAGCACTATAGGTATTTAAAACTTATTTAATAATCTAGTGATATTATATTTATCCCTTGTATGTGTGAACAAGTTAAGTAAATAATGTATCCTAAACATAGTCCGAAATTGAAATTTTGACATTGAGATTGTGTCCATTAAATGGATTGACCTATGAGAGTTTTAATATTTATTTGGGGTTTAGGTCCTAGTTTGATTCCATTCTAAGACCTGGTGAATTTTCCCCAAAAATCCTAACCTAGATATATAAATTCATTTGTAATACTCTAATTAGAGGATTATCTATATTTATTAAATATGAAATCAATTTTGAGTATATGGTTAGATAGATGGCATGTTAGATATTATGAAACCTTGATCATGGGTGGAATCTTGAAGAATCATGGATCTTCAGTCAAGGTAGGATCTTAATATATATTTATTGCTTCATGTTTCATGAATAATAAATTTAATTTACATTATTGGATTATTTTTGTCATTTTATTATCATTTAGATCCTATTAAAAAATTATTATTATTATAATCATTGGTATTGTGTAATGAACAATGAAGAGAAACCCATGATCAATTTTCTGTTCATATCCATATATATTATCTCTCTATATTCTCCCTCACATTGAATGATCACTAAAGACCATAAAAATTACCTGTTGTTCAGTAGAGGTTACCCCTGGATGGTTAATGAAATAATTCTTGGAATGTAAGTGAATCATCATGCATGAAATTAGGTGAAATATGATATGTGGGGTCGAGTGGTTTTATGGTGTTGGGAAATATCCAAATGGGTGTTTTCTAAATTAACCAAAAATGTATTGGGTGTGGGCTTATAGGGTACCATTGTGGCATGATGAATGAATGTGTTGAATTGTTGTGTTAGGCAGTGAATAAAATATCCAGCATAGAGTCTTCTAGGAGAAGAAACCATAATTACATGGTGTGTATTCTTTTGTCATGCATTGTTTCCTGATATTACATTCATCTAGGGTTTCCATAAGGTATTAAATATCCCATGGTGTATGGACTTTGGGTACATTCCATGTTTTAAATGGTAGAGTTAAATATCATATATTATGTAGTATCAAAACCAACACCATGTTTGATTTAGTCACATGACCTAGTCTATATTATAGTCCAGTACTGGTTATATCTAGGGTGTATACATCATGTAGACCATGGAGCACACAATGTATGGGTAACAATGTGACTTTTTCTGCTGGGGTAAATTTTAAGTTTACTCATGAGTCTTTCACATCATGTTTCCAAAGTGGAACACCATGTATGATGGCCCGAAATAACTAGATGATAACAATACAGGGTTGGATACTATGTAAGGCTGACACACCATGTATATTTCAATAGATTTTTTATATTGTGTATTCTTTGGAGTCATTTATATATTCTCCACTTGGTCTCTTAATGAAGAAAATTAATTTTTTATTTTGAGTGTTTTCCCATGTAGAGAATTATTGTCAAATTATAGTTTTCATTTGAGACCATGTACATGGTGTATTGGGTTGCTTGATGATCATAGATCTATTAATATCATAAAAAGGGTTGGGAGAGATATTCAGAGAGACTGTGAGGTTGGTACTCCCCTGAATAAATCCATTTGATAAAGAACCCTAGATGAATCAGAGAGTCAATAACCCCATGATTCTGGGGTGAATGTAATCACATTTGGAATGGTTTTTGTACTCCCTTCACTCAATAATTCCATGGGTCCCCAGTATACCAAATAGTGTCGGTACTCTCTCACGTTATGGGGAATGGGTCCTCCAAACCTAGAGTCAAAAATTCATTTATCTTCACACTCTCCTTGACATGGTGTGATTCCTATTTAAGGGTAGGTACTCCCACAACTAACATGGATTCATTAGTGAGGTGTGGTTCCTCAACAATGATTTTATAATGTTTATGTAGTAATTCGTTGATTTGGTTATTTTGGGTTCCTTGGGTCCTATGATATATTAGGAATTCGTGGTCTCCTTTTACATACAACTAATAGATATGCTATACACTAGGGAAATTAATAAAACATTGGTTTTTTAATCCTTAAATTATTCCTAGGATTATGAATATATTCTCCATAACTTTTCTATTTATATAATTTTCTTTTATATTCACCCTTCATCTTTTTGGATTCCTTCTAGGAATTTTTATACTCAAAATTACACAAGCCTCCATGACCATGTGTGTTTTGTTTTTATAGATGCTGATAAATTTGTATTTAAATTTTTTGGATATAGAGTTGGAGGATATAGTGATTAGTGGTTCTACTCTGATATGGTAGCTGTTTTATATCAATATTTATGCTATTGTAGTGAGGATGTGTATTCTATTTTTATAAATGGTTTTTGGAACTTTTATATATCTCTATTTATTTTGTTTTGGTTTAGAGTTTTCTTATATGTAATTTTTCTAATTTCCCAGTGTCTCATGCATATATATCATACAATAGTTTATTAGATCATTTATATTATTATTGGATTAATTTTTATATTTTACTATGTTGAATATTTTTAGTTTATTTTAGGTTATAATCAGGTTAGGGTCACTCATGTGTGTGGTATTCCTTATTGTTACTAGCCACTAACCCCTATCTTATTGAGGGTAGGCTTGGGGTGAAACACTCTTCCAAATCACTTGTCATATATGGGTCACGGTGGGTCAGGTTATGTCATATATCATGTTGAGGTGTGGTCCCCCAACTATGTTTTCAGAGAGGTGATGTGGAAGTTATGAAAGTAGGGTAGTTCAAATATTATGGTTCAAATGAATTCGTACAAATCTCTAGTTTCCAATGAGATGAAATCTTAGTAGAGTTGATATATCATGATTATAAGTCCCTTATATCCATGTATTATATATCCTTAATAATGTCTATGCTTTTCCCCATATATTTTTTATTTTTAGACGACTAGTTATTTATTTCTTCCATTTTGGTTTTATGGGAATCTTACTATATATTTTTATACTCACCCCTATATGGTCATATTATTACACACATGTTGTGTCTATCTAGAAAGTGTACATTTTGGTGGTGACCCATGTGGAATTTGATTTGGTGTATCTAGTTCATAGTATTGATTGATGGTGTTTTATTTGTTTCATAGAACATAATAAGAGTTGTTTCATCATTGAGGTTTTTTATTGTCCTAGATCCATCAGTATTTGAGATAATTTTCCTATGTATATATTTATCATGTAGTTTACCAATATGGTTTTTTTCATGGGTGGTTGGTGTCTTGTGCATATATACTATTATTTAAATGTGGTTATTAATTTTTTTATTATTGGTTATTGGTTTTATTATTAAGTGGATATGTATATTTGGTATTGTTTTTCATTAAGCTAAGGCCTACCATATGTAACATGATTTTGTGTTACTAGTCAGCAACCCCTTTCCTTCTAAATGAGTATATGGGTGGCATAATCTTCCCAAGTTTTAGTCTTAGTAATAACCTTATATTTCATGTAATGTTTTAGAGGTATAAAATATAGTTTTTAGTCACAGTATTGGAGTCTAGTTTTTGGATTTTTGTGGGATTTGGTTTGATAAACGTACATAAATTGTTGTCAAAGGTTATTGAGTTAAATTTTAGTACATGAAGGTAATAATGGGTGTTGGTGATTTATGTTTCCATTCACCAGGACTCTGATATTTATTAATTGAGTTAAAAACTCTAATTTTTTCATTAAAAAGAACATACAGGATGGTATATGAATCATGTAGTGTATAGTTTGGATTCTCCTCATCCCACTTGAGTCAATTCACCTATATATGATTTAATAAAAATGGGTTAATCTTGTTTACAACAAGATGATTCACCACATATTTCTAGCTATGATCCAAGAGAAGTTCTTTGATGATCCTAGGTTAGTGATGTTGATTCTATTTTTGGACTAGCAAAGTGATGAGGTATCGATTCAATGTTCTCATTAGGAGGAATATCTGCACCATTAAAAGAGTGAATATCGTAAAACCATTTTGTAAAGATATGAATTTGTACCAAATGAGAATGTAGTAATTATGGTGAAGTAGGATGTGACTAACAATATGATAAATGTGATATAGAAGTTCCAGTGTTACAGACCTCATGGGTACTGTGATGAGATTGATCCTAAAGTAATAGAGGATTGAATAGAGTTAATAACTACTGTTCTTATTCTTGTTATAATAACCATTGAAAATATCATTATCCTTACATTGAATCTTCTACAATGTGTAGAATTTATTTTGTGTTTATTGACTACCCAAGTTAATGATTATGATACTTTGTTATGGTTGGAGTCTTAGTAACTTTTTTGGGAGGATTATTATCTATTGATGTTGAGGATGGTTTTAGTTTTGTTTATTAAACATATTCATTAATCCACCATAGACAAGATCGATTATTCATGAAGGGTCATCATCCCCATATGGTACTCTATGGAATTGATTGATAATAAATTCTTATGATCATAAAAGTAAGAGAGATGTATTCAAAGAGAGATTCAATATGTCGGTTTACCTTAATTAAAATCACAGTGTTAAAAAATTATAAAGATAGATTTGGGGATTGAGAAATTCCTACAAAAGATGCACCATAATAATAGATTAATACTAAGTTTCCCTAGATAATAGTATCGAGTGACATCTAGTAAATATACGTCATTAGGATCCCATTAGTATTTTAATGTGCATTCATGGTCCTATTTTAGTTGATCAATGATAGAGGGATCCCATATTATGTCTAAAAATTAAGGAAATATGATTTAAAGTTCCTTTGAAGGTAGAATACTTATAAATATAGATTATTTTAACAATAAAGTTCATAAGGTAAGTCAGGATGGTTACAAGGATTTACCTATATAGAAAATATATCATTGCGATTATTGGCCTCCTCATAGTGGACAGGTTATCCCTCAGGATGTAGTTTTGGAAAATTATTTTGAGTCATAAAAAAAAGAGATATCGCTGGACTACTCTATAGATGATTTCAGCCACTACCACCCGTAGATGTCCCTCACTAGAAACTAGTTGTTGGAGACCAAGATAATAGGGAGTTTGGTGTTATATAATAATTTTATCAAGAAAAGTTAAGTGTGGTTCAAGGTATAATTTATAACTTGTTTACATTGAAAATAATTTTTATCAAAAATAGTGTGAGAAATTATCTTATTAATTAATTGTTAGTTTGAGATCTAAAAATACTAGTGCATCCGCTAACCCAACCCTTTTGAACAAGAGACTCTAACTAGTGGTGATAAGCTACTCACCTAAAAGATCCATTAGTGATATCTTGATCTTTATGTAGATATGATTCTTTAGGATCTCATCATATTAGTGATGAGGATCTCTAACATTATCCTTGATATGGATTGTTTATCCATATTCTAAGAAAAGGTGGATTTTTATCATCATAAGGTTATATAAACTCAAATAGATTGGTCATGTTTTACCTATAATAGTGATTGGAGACTTCAAGATAGGTTAGAAGGGATAACCCAGTTGAATTTATTGTTGATTAACCACTAGTTGTAGAGAGGTATTTTTCACTATATATGATTCATATGATTCACTAGCCACATATATTAAGGAATACATGGATGTTTTTTAAATGATGTTCTAGGAATTCCCCCAAATCTATAGATCAATTATTGTGTCAACATACATCCAAAAATCACTTAAATTTTCAATTAATATTATTTAAAGGTAAAAATTTAGCTCATGAAGATAAAAGTTTTTTCAATCTAAATTTTGGAGAAATATTTTATCATGTTTAGTTTATATCACTAGGAATCTATTTTTCTATTTCCCAAGACAATATATAGAAATATGAGGACCTTCATTGGAAATCACTTCTTGAACCAGGTGATAGTGAATGTTAAATACCCAATTATGAGGATCAATGACCTCTTAAATTAGCTAAAGGGGTGAGGTGATTCTCAATGACCGACCTTAGTCCTTGATATCATCAGCTTCATATATTAAAAGAGGAATATATAAAGATAGAATTAGGGTTTCACTATGTGAATTATGAGTTCCATGTGATATCATTTAGAGTAAAAAACATCCGTGTTGTGTTAATTTGGATTGTAAATTAGACCTTCCATGCATTCTAGGACTAGTTCATTCTTGTATTTATTGATGGAATCCAAATATATTTTGGGTGTGAGGGATAGAATTTCTGGCATTTGAGGATCATATCATACTTACATAAATAGAATTAAATATATGGTAAACCCAAAAGGTGAAATTTCTATATTTAGAAAGCCTATTTCTTGGGTTTTTCATCTTTTAGGGTGAATTAGTAGTTAAACTTGTAAAATTTGAGGTTTTTATGGATTGGAAGCCTCATAAGTCGTGGAAAATTCATAGAGTGAAGGGATATTACCTAAGATTTATAGTGAAATTATTTAGGAATTTGGTTCCTATGATATATTTTACCTATAAGGGACAAACAATTATATATTCCAATCATTATAAAAAATATTTTAAATGAGATAAATTTTATGTTGACGAGTTCTTATTTCTATTTTTTCAAATGATGGTGTCAAGTTCATGATTTTCTATGATATCTCGGGATCTAATCCTGGATGTGTGTTGATATAGATATAGGAAATGATTGATTAGGGGTATATGATACTAACACCACAAAATAATAACTATGAAACCCCCAACTTAGGGTTAATCATTTTTTTTCTTGAAAAATAGAGACACTAACATCTCAATGAGAGATTTGTTATATATATAGATTACAAGAGTATCAAGAACATTTTACCCTAGTGAGATCTCAATACGAAGTAGAGGTTATGGTTGTAATTCCAATAAGAATATGACTTTGGGAATGTATATATTCATGGGAAGGGATAAGTGGTGGTTGATGACCTTAGTAGGAAATCTCAATCTTAGTTGGAGAAGAAGGCATCCAAGGAGTAGTGTATGATGGAGAAACTGGCCTCGATGTAGATGGTAATGGTGGAGGAGGGAAATGTCTCATACCATCATTAAATTGTGGTATCCCCAAGACTACATCACAGAGTGAGAGTTTCCTAGCTTGGATATGTGTATTGGATGGTCTTGAAAGGCTAGATGTATTGAGATGATACACCCTATGATGATTGGGAGCATGCTATCAACATCTCAAGGTAGAAGAAAATTTATGTTTGGGCTGAATGAAAAGGTTCTTAGGGTGTTTCACACCTATCCCTTGGAGGAAAATTCCATTGTGATAAACACATATTGGGACCTCAAATGTTAGTAAATGATTTCAGTGATGAATAGGATTGTTTTATAGTTTCTGTCATGATGATTGACTTATTAGTGAGGGTAGCCTGGGCACCAGGTGTGAGCCAGTGTAATCCAAAATCGTGGTGTTCCAATTTAGAAGTATGGAAGAATATCAAGGGATTTCATGTTATAAATTTTATATTAATTGATGGGTTATGATGATTTATTAGATATATTAGCATGAATAACCATGTCAGGTCACTTATTCCTTATTAGGGAGTAGAGTTCATTGGATAATTTCCGATGTCTTTGATGAGATGATCTAATATAGTTTCATGGAGTACCTTCAATAATAAATTTTAACTGAGAAACTAGATTCACGTCATGGTTGTGGTGGATAATTCATGAATATTCTAGGACTCACTTATAGTTGTTCACATCAGTCCACCCCTAGATAAGTGTATAATAAGATAGGACCACTTGTATGCTCAATTTGTTTTATGATTTTCACTAATTACCTACCAATAATCCAGTTTTTATACAACAATAGTTTCTAATCCTATATAGGTATCACATTATTTGAGGCATGCGACATGAAACCCAACATATAAACACTTTTTTGGTCAGATAATGGCGAGTCATTGCTTATGGGTCGAAATCTAATGTGGTTGATGATGATAATGGTGTATGTTATTTTAGAGTATATGAGGAAAACATAATTTTATGATAATTATGAAAATTATTGAAGAAAAAAGCCTTTAGAGATTGATGAAGGACATCATGTATTCTTGAATTTCTCTCTATCAAATTTCTTTAGAAGATTCAGATGAGGAATTAATATTCCCTAGAGTTTTATTGGGCCATTCAAGACCTTGTGTAGAGTAGTCAGGGCTACGAATTTCCAAGAACTACCACTATAGTTGGACCAAGTATATAATTTTGTCTATATGTCAAAATTAAGTTGGTATGTTAAAAATCCATCATATATTATCAATTGTGGAAAATTAGAACATGAGGATGACTCCACCTTTATAGAGTACTTGGGGGAAATCATTGGTTTATTGGAGCATACGATTCAAGGATGGGTGAAACCATTGGTAGATGTCATATGGTAGTAAAGAATTCTTCAAGAGAGCTTGTGAGAGTGTGAGAATAATAAATGATCTCAGTCCCCTTAAATCATATAGTGATTAGTGATTTTTTGAATAAAAATCCATAATGGTGGGGGAGAATGTAGTGACACAAATTTTTACTCATCAATAATTAAATATTTTTAATAGTTTTTTTATAATAAGATGAATATGTGGATATTATTTTAAAATGATGCAAGATTGTAGGATATTTATAATAATTTAAACTATATTATTTTTAACTCATGAACATGTTAATGAAGAAAATAATAGATATCTTATAAGTGGATTTCTAGTTGGAAAATCTATCAACATAATTTTTCTCTATATGGGGGGGGTTTTACTGAGGAGGTTTATAATCTTCATTTGGGTTTCAATCCTCGAACTAAACTGGTTTTTATACATTAATCAAAATTCATTCTATCCTTAGACCTACCATTTTAATTATTCCACTAATTCCACAAATTGACATATTATCCATCATCATTATTGAAACCCATATAGAGAAATTTTATATTGCATTATTTAAGGAGGGTATGACAAATCTATGGAGGGTTGTTTGGGCTTTGAAACATCAAGGAATCGCCATCATGGTGTGAAATTATTGTTAATTTTTTTACATTGTTATTGAAATAATTTTTTATGTTAATTCTCATTAGTGAATTAATTTTGTTATCAAAATCATTGGGATTATGTTTTTTGATTACATTTTTTTGGATTTATAGAAAATGAATTGAATTGTGTGATAACCAATGAATATTGGATGGATCAACCAACTATTTATTCCTCTTATCCCTCAGAACATGAACCTAGAGCATATTGTCATCACCGATAGTGGCCGATGATATCTCATGATTATCAGTTATGATACTTATCCACCAACAATCTTTATATCCCTCCCAAATTATTCCATCATGTAATGGTCAAATGAAAAAGACTCCATACCCATTGGAATTCAATGGTATGATATGAGACTTAGAATATATAAGAAATGGTGATCGTATGACATGGTCTCAAGGGTGTCACAACATCATGAATATAAATAAAGAATATGATGGTAGATAATCATATTTCACGAATAAATCAACTCTATGGAGGGGTGTAGGATGGATGGAAAACTAGGCCATGTGATGCACTCCATTTAGATGATGGTGGTGTTTTCAATGAAGGAGTTGGTGGCGTGATGAGTTTAGAGAAAAAAAGTGGATAATGGAGAAAGTTTCTCAAATGATGAAAAATATCACATAGTGTAAATTATTTAACCACAGACAATTTCTGTTTAAAATAAATGAATGTATAATTGGAGAACATGCCTAGGTACCCTATAATAATCAACTAAACATGGTCAATAAACACAAATCAAGTATAAGTAAACAAAATAACCTAAATTTATCTATACATGTAAACCATGTTGTAATAGTGGGTGACCAAGACCAAAATTGAGTAGTAATTGTGATTAAAATATTATGTATATAGTTAGATATACATCCCACCATTATAGTGTAGATATTTATGCATCCACTATTTATTAGGAATGTCCCCAGATTATTTTTCACATCAAAAGGTTATAACAGATCCTAGTATATAATAATAAACCTAATATTCTATGTCATTAATCTTAAATAAAGGTCCCATGGTCTACAAACATATTAATGGTTGGACACAGTAGGTGTTTGACTATCAAGTGTTTGGGAATCATAAGAATTGAGACTTCTTCACACAAATATTCCACTTGCTTATATCTAGTAGTGATATCATGAGGATAGAACCTTCAATAGGAACATCACATGTTTTGGGTGTCATTGGATGTTATTATATACAAACATGTGTATTGGCCTCCTAAAATTAGATCATTATCAATGTTTACCATTTTAATGCATATTTTTCTACAAGGAAACAACCATGATTATGAATTCATGGTGAGGTAGCTTTTGTTGGGTTTGTCATTAGTGGTGTGAAATTGGTTTAATGATCAAGAACATATTTTTTTCTCCCAAGTTGAGGTTGTAATATATCTCAAGCCTGGTTGATTTGGATATAAGCACCTTCATAAATCATTATCCAAGGTATTTAAAAGGTAAAACCATCAAGTTAGACAAAAACAATAATAAATCAAGAAGGGATGATGACACAATTGTGCTTCCTTATTTATGATATATTTAAAGATAAAGAGATTATAGTACACAATATGTGTTTTTAGGTTAGTTGTCATTACTATGACTATCCTTTTCCCTTTAGCGGTCTTGATGCATTTATGGACTTCTCTCTTGGTTTGTCAATACTATTCACTAATATCATGTTAAGGGGCTAGAGGGTCACACACAATAGTGTATTCAAGAATCAACCCTATTTTTATTAATAGGTATATTGTACATGGTGAGCCCCACTATGGTTGCTTAGTGTTTTCCAAGTCATAGATCAAGAAATGGAAAAAATAAATCTATATTATTGAAGTAAACAATAAATAGGTTGAATTTATTTATTAAATGTATTTACAAGTTAAGTAAATATGAGGAATCATATTATTCAAAAGTATATTATTTTAATATTCCATATTTGTTTAATATTAGCTAAAATTTTGAGTTGAGTTAATGAATCAGTTTTATCATGTAATATATTTAATATATATCATAGATATGTGATAAAATATAAAGAAAATATTTATTAGGATGTTTAGTTCATCATAATTATTTATTTATTGGATATTAAATTAATTGGGGTTGGGGAACCCATCCGGGTATTTTTAGCATCCACTATAAATAGATGGAGAGAGGCTCTTGCTAGTAACTATTCACTGTGAAAGTTCAAGAGCCTGTTTCTCCTATACCTCATTCTAGAGAGAGAATACCGTAATCCAGGTGAATAGATCGAGTTCATCTCTATGAATCAAAGATACGTTGATCCAGTGATCATTGGGATGCAAAAGGTATTGTTGGATCGCCATGATGACACCCATAATTTGATGATCGGCACTCATGATGATTTTTGAAGTGTGTGTGGATGATATAGTTATATTCTTCATTGGATCTTTCAAGCAGCAATCGACAGGGATAAGAATATGTCGATCAGAGATTCAGATTGAAAAGGAATGTTTTCGGTTTATGTTTTTTCCGTATTTACTTTACACGAGATCCTCGAGACTGTACTGGGGCTCGAATCACTCAAGCCGATAAGTAGTGTCATCTCAATGATGAAAAAATTACAAATCCCAAGCCCACCATCTTCTATTTAGCTCCCTGGTACCCTCAATTAGTATCAGAGCGATTGTATAGATTTTCTAATTCAATAAATATTATATTTCAATAAATTAATTAGAGGGGTGAAAATAGCCCCAATTTGTTATATTGTGATTCTATTAGAGAATGAATAGACATGTTATAGATTTAAAATAAACTTTATGGATTGAATGTTGTTTTTTATCATGTATGAAATTTTAAAATAGTAGTTTGTTTTTCAAAAAAACATATGTGTTCTGGCTGGTGATGGCCAAAATAGTTTTTTCTCTTTATCCATTAATTCCACATATATGAGGAATATTATTTAGAGATTTTATTATAATAATTTTATTATCATATGAATAATGTTATCGTTATTTTTAAATCATGCCTATCGTGGTGTTTGTTAAAACCATTTTTTATATTTATTAAGTGTACTCTAGTGACTAACCATAGATGTTTTACCAAAGAGGAGTACACACAAACCACTTTTTCACTATTAATCAAAGGTAAAAATGGGGATGTTTTTGAAAGGGATTGGATTTGGATGAAATAAAATATATTAATTAAGAAATTTATTAAAATGAAATTAACTTGATTTAAAACTATAATATGAGAATGGTGATCATTTTGGGGTTAGTTTTCAAATTGAAATATTATCTTTGTTATATTTTTTTCAAATATCTTCTGCTAAGGTTATTAAAGTGAGATTCGATGATCGTTTCCTCTCACTTACTTGGTGAAATGGTGATGGTGAGAGAAAACCTTACCTAGATCATTGTTTGGTCTACTCTCATTCCAAGTGTGAGAAAGTTGCACTAAATATCCGTTATTCACTTGTGAAGTAACCCATTGAGTCTTGATTACCCCAAATGATTAAGAACATCTATTACCCATCTCACAGATACTGACGATCATTGAGTACATCACCACTAATCCTTGGTCTATTCCATAGTATATCAATCAAAACATTTTGGAGAGAGATAATGATCATTTAAAAAAGATAATATAAATTATGTAATCAGAAATAAATTATGGTCACACTTGATAATAAAAATATCTATATGAAATTTAAAACCACATTATAAAATAGATAGCATATTTATTCAACAAATTTCATGAACATAAGGATTACAAAATAATAATCATAACCTTCCCCAATCACTCAAATGTTTACCCCACCAAGGTAAGGATAATCGAGATGAATTGGGTAGAATAAGGCATTAAAAACATATTATAATAAAAGGTTCTAAATAAAATGGTTATGTAATTGGCCTCCCTCAGTAGAGATATCCTCCTTGGTGCCCTGAATTGTGTGGGATAGATTATAATTATTTGGGAAGGAGGATCTCTTCTCCTTTAATAGCCCAGAATTTACCTTAAAAAATACCACTTCTTATATGCATTAAATGGTATATTCACTCATGTACCCCTTAGTAAAAGTTGTTCCAAATGGTCCTCCGCATCTTCCCTCAAAAGTTCAGAATATTTTTCTATATGTAGTGAGATTTATGTTTGTTTCAATCTGAGAATTTAATCTTCCCAAACAGACTATATATTTTGGGTATCTGGTTCCCCATGCATTAATGACCTTCAAAACGAATGATTCACACATGTACATCTTAATTAGTGTTTCTAATAATTTCTATATATTGATCCATGTAAAATTTCAGCATCATTGTGTTGTCCAACATCAATATATAAACTCATATTTAAAACCTTAAGGATATATGAATAGTTTTTGATGCCTATGTTGTGATATGTTTTTGGGCCTCCAATTGATAGATTGAGCTTGTGGTCCTGAAGGATGAAATGTATACCAAGATGTAAGGAATCCTAAAAAAAATAATTTCACTATTTACATTAATTTAGAAGATCTTATGACCAAAATATATAAATAAATTAAAACTCTTAGAAATCCAAAATGGGTCACCATAGGCCTGATAAATTCAACAATTGTTAAATTTCAACATGGATTTTCTCATCCAAACCCATTCAAGGGTCACCATAGGCCTGATAAATTCCTATATATCCACAGGACTTAATTCATGGATATTTATTTATCATGAGTACTTTTTAGGGTTGTTATATAGATTTTGTTTTGTAGGACATAGATGTAAAAAATGATGGTGAATAAGGAGGTCTTAGCTCTTTTTGAAGAAAACTTTAAAGATTCTAATTTTCACTCATGTATGGGATCATCCTCACTCCACTTAGTATAAAATCATATCCATTATCATGAGACCTCAAATAATTATCATTTCATTCAGAATTTCACCAAAAAATTTTAAATCTTCTCATATTTTGTTTCTTGAAAGATTCAGATAGTCACAACTTTCCTTATCCATTGTAAGATCTAGAATGATATAACATCTCTTATCATGAAAGCTCCAAACATGCAAAAATTTCAATAGAATGAATTATTCATTAGTAAAATCATTTAATCGACATTTTATTTTCCACCCAAAGTATCACCAAATGAGGTATCACACCACAATATAGTTTCCCCCACACTTGAGGTCAACTAGATCATGAAATTTCATTTCAAGGGCATGTTGGATAAAGAAAATTGGCTTGTAATGTGGCTATACTAATAGGTTTTTCATAAATTATATGAGTTTCAAGGATTAACTAAGTAAAAATTGTATAAATAAAAATTATTCATTTGAAAAAAGGGTTCTTGTAACCAATGAAGAATTTAAATCATTTAAAACACAAGTACTTCAAACCCTAATGTTTTGATAGAAATAAATCAAATTCTAGTTAAGAAATCATGGATTAGTTCTTTCAAGAAATGAGGTGAATGTAAAGAATATGATAAAAATGGTTCAAAATCCTCATGGGAATATTATTTCAAAAATAAATATAGTGATTCGTATCATGGGATTCAACAAAAATTGGATTTTTCATGAAATTCACAAAATATTTGAACATGAAACAATGTAATTTTCTTCATTTAATTAAGTTCTGTTTCATGGAATAAATTGTTTCACTCATTGGTATGGGTTTCAAAAATGGAAATGATTATCATTTTAGAGTAAAAGGTTAAAAAAAACTGAATATTAAATATAAACAAAAAATATATGAATAACATAGAAGTTGTTTTTAGAAAAACCAAAAAACAAATGAAAATCCTAATCTAAAATGGTTCCCTTACTATAATATAAATTATACATTGTCCTTAATGCGTTAAAATGGATTTAAAATGTATTAAAATTTTAAAATTATTCATGGCAAGAAAGAAAGTTTAAAGGAGAGCTAAAAACTGATGGATTTTATTGATAATCCGGTTGGATGACTGTGATATCCTCCATTGGCTCTGATGGCAGGGTCCCAAGGAATTTCTTCAGCCTTTTCCCATTAACAGTGAATAGATCCTACTCTCCATCCTTCACAATCTGCACAACACTAAAAGGATATATATGAGTAACTATTAATGGACCTTCCAATATGGAATGAATTTTACCTTCAATTATCTTGATTATTGATTTGAATAAAATCACATTGTATCTAGGATGGAAGTATTTTGGTTGGACCATCTTTTTCATGTGCCACTCTTATTCTTTCCTTGTAAATCGTGAAATTTTTAAAATATTCCCTTTTAATTTCATCTTGCTCCTACAACTAAAATATTCTCTATTTCCCAGTGCTTTCAAGATCCAAATTCATCTTCCTCATAGCCCAATAATCCCTATGTTCCAATTCTCTAGGTAGGTGAAAACATTTCCAATAAATCAGCCTATATGGACTTATTCCAATTGTGGGTTTTTAGGCTATCTTGTAAGTCCATAATGTGTCTTCCAACCATCGGCTTCAATCCTCTCTATTTGGATTAATATCCTTTTCCAAAATTACTTTCATTTCCATGTTTGACATTTTAGCATTCCCATTAGTCTATGAATGATAGGGATTTGATGTTTTATAATGCGGCCTAAACTTTTTCAGCAAAGACTCCATTGTCCTATTGAAAATTGGAGTCCCTTTATTATTTATGATGGCTATGAGAACTGAAAACCTATAAAATATGTTAGACCTAACAAAATCATAAATAATTGTAGCATCATCAATCATGGTGGATTTTTTCTCCATCCATTTTGAAACATAATAAATTGAAATAAATATATAATAATTTTCAAATAAAATTAGAAAATGTCTCATAAAATCTATCCCCTAGACTTAAAAAATCTCACAAAAAATTAGAGTCTTTTGAGCCATTTCTTATTTGTTTGAAATATTTCTAGAAAAATGACATTTTTAACACCTTTTACGAAATTCATGAGCATATTTAAATGGTTGGGCCAGTAAATTCCAAATTATAAAACTTTTTTGGATGTTTTATGAGGTCCAAAGTGGCCTCCACAAGAAAATGTGTGATAAAACTCAAAGACAGATTTAATTTCAATTTCAGTCAAATATCTTATTATCACTTGAACACTGCAAATCTTCAAAACAAATGGATTTTACCAAATATAATATCTATATTCCTATTTCAATTTTTGGATTTTGTGGGAATTTAAATGATATGGGAGCTGATATGTTACCCAAAAATTGACCATGTCAGTATACCAATGTACTAATCCTTCATTCAAGTGCAACTTCTCTTCTTGAATTTGATCATTCAATGGGTCTTTTATGGAATTTCAGTTTTAGCAGTATATGCATTATACTTAAGTGATCAACCACATGGTTATCATCTCCCTTATTTTCTTTGATTTCTATATTGAACTCTTGTAGCAGTATCATCGATCTCACTAGCCTCAGTTTAGAATTATTCTTCTTCATCAAGTAACTAAGAGCTACATGATCAGAAATCAAAATTATTTTAGTTTTAATAAAATATGATCTAAATCTTTATAAATAAAATACATCTACTAAAAACACTTTTTCAGTGGTCGTGTAATTGAATTGGGATACATCTATGGTTTTATAGGCATATAAAATGACTTGTGGAATTCCCTCAATTTAGTGAGAAAGGAATGATCCAACTTCTTAGTTGGAAGCATCAAAAAGTAGCTCAAATGGTTCTTTACCAATTTGGTGGTTTCATCACTGGTGGTGAAATCAATCTACTATTCAACTCATACAAGGATTACCTAAATACACCATTGAAATCAAAATCATAAACTTTAAAAAGTAATCAAGAGATAGGGAATGAAATCATACTGAAATCTTTGATAAACCTCATGTAGAATCCTAAATGTTCTAAAAATGATCAAACATGTTTCACAAAAGTAGTGTAAGGAAATGAATTTGTCACTTCAATTTTTTATTTATCATTTTTTTAAATGAAATTACTAGGGGAAATTCTTTTCTCAACCATGAAATCAATATTTTAAAATTTAACATAATATTTTTTTGAATATTGGTTTTCCAAACTTTTTCCATATTTTTTAAACAAATATCAAAATATTCTCTAAATACTATGAAATCATATGAGAAAACTTCGATGAAATTTTCAATGTTATTAGAAAATATACTTATCATTCACCTTTTAAATTTTCCTGTAGAATTACATAATTCTAATGGAATCCTTTTATATGAAAAAGTGCTAATGGGACAGGTAAAGGTAGTCTTCCCTTTATCCTCATAAGAAATGGTTACCTGGAAATAACCTAAAAATCAATCAAAAAATCAATAATGGGTTCTACCTGCCAATATCTCTAACATATAGTCAATGAATGGGATGGGGAAATGATCTTTCTGAGTGACTTGATTCAAATTCCAAAAATCTATGCATACTCTCTAGATATTTTGAATTATCATGGAGATTAATTCACTCTTTTCATTCATCACTGTGGTCAGGCCATTTTTTTGGAACTACATGAATGAGGCTAACCCACCGTGAATACAAAATGGGAAAGATTCAGTATACGGAACCCTAACTTGGCTTTCATTGCACGCAATCATGACTTTCCTCGATAGCGTGTGTAGTACACAATACTGGGTTTCACAAAACAACAATATATTGTTATAATATTACTCTGGGCTAGACGTTATGAAAATAATTAACTAAATTTTGAATTTTCTAACATTATTATTCATCTTACATATTTTCTGGAACATGGTATGAGAAAAAAATAAATTTTTCAAGTAGAATAAATATTTTTCAAAAAATGCAGTTTTGACACCTTTTAGTGGAGCACCCACTTTAAATCTTGTTTTTGACATTTTTATAAGTTAAATTTGACAAAATTAAATTCCTCCTTGGATTTAGGATATAAAAATTTAATTTGGATAAAGTTTTTATTTTTTTCTGATAACTTTCATATTTTAATGAATAGTAAAAACACGCTATATTTTAATTAAAACCCAGTTTTTTCATTGCAATAATTTATATGGTTAGATTATATTATTAATTGGTTTTAAAGTTTAATTAGAATATATTTTTACCATTTAATCCAATGTTGGTCATTGGAATTAATTTCACATTGAAATTGGATATAAATAAGTATCAATCTTTTGATAGTTATTGTTTCTTAAAAACACACTATTTGTTTTGATAATGGGAATTAATTTTAAAATTAATTAATGACACTTCTATGTTTTGAATTTGGAAAAATAGACTTCAATTTTGAATTTAGAATATCAAATATTTCTTATGCTGAAATTTTGGAATTTTTCTGAAAAACTTCAATTTTCGATGAATATTGAAACCACTTAGTGGTAGATAAAAAAATAAACTTATTTCATTAAAATGAAATTTTACCACTTCTGTGAATTGAATTTAAAAAATCCGAGACACACGGTTAATATCAAGGACTAAAATGTGGTTCAATGAGATGAAAATAATTTTTGGTGAATAGTATCTTTTTTACTTTTATTTACCACGGTTAAAAGTAAATAGGATGATTAAGGGTACGAATGATATTATTATTACCCTAACACATGTCCTAATTCTATTGGATAAGTGTAATTAGACCAAAAACAACCTTACGAATAAAATATGACCATTTAGGCCCACTTGGATTAGATTAGGACATTTAATATTAATTTATTTAAAGAAGGGTTAAAATAGTTAAAATCAAAGTTTGATAAGAAAATAATTTTTAATATAGGGTTATAAATAAGATAAATTCAACTATAAATATTAATTAGAAAGATAAAACGATTTCCTACATAATGGTATTTTATTAATAATTTTTAGACATTAAATAATTTAATTTATTTATGACACAAAGATGATGCAGTAATTATCTTATTAATGAAATATTGACATAACTGATGTTATAAATACCCGAATAAAAGTAATTTGAGACTTTTTAGGAATTAAAATACCTTTCCTGGTTAATATGACTTGTTAGTTTTGATGTAATTAACTTTTTTTGAACTAATCATTCTGTTATGATTTTCAGAAAACTCAATTACCAAGTAGTGTCAAAATTCATATAAAATAGTTTTTAAAACCAATATTATATCATTAATTGTAATTTTATTCCTAAAAATCTAAGGCTCAGCGAAATTACTTTGATAAGGTTATATATATTAATAATAAACAACTTGGGGTTCCTTTGGCTTGTTATAGTATGTTTATTAACCTTGTAGTGTAAGAAAACAAGAAGACACGGTAAAAGTAAAATTATTTAACTTAAGGTTAAATCTAAATGATAAGGTTAAAATAGAAACTAAACTTGTCTAAATTATATTGGATGAGAGTATTTCGACCCATCCCCACATTAGTTTCAAAATAAATCAATTTGGAGCTATTAAAAATCGAATATGACTTTATAATAAAATAATATTTTTAGTTTTTCCAAAGGTGCATCTCTCCTCCCTTATAAAAGGGAACCTCCTCCCTCTCTTCCTCACACCACTTTGAGCCTTCAAGATCGGCCAACCCCTGCCAAATTATGTTCTCCAATTCCAAAGAAACTTCCTAGAGGTTCTGGTCTTCTTCAAAGACCAATTTTAGTTCCCTAAGAGGAGGTCTCAAAGAGGCGCTTCAAAGAAGAGGTAATGTCCGTTGCCGATTCTTTCAACTTTATTTCTTCTTCGACTTCTTCGTATTTATTTGTTTCATTATGAAGTAATAACATCAGTATAACTCATATAATTATATGTAATTATAATTATGAAACAACCCTATTTCACCATCTATCCATCCTACGGAAAATGAAATCACCATGCGTGCGTACGTACGGAATACCGTCTCCACGCCGTGGTGAAATCTGTTTGTCCACAAATACCTTACATGGATGGGTATAATGGTGTAAGGAATAACTATATATGGTTATTATAAAATCATACTGATTCTGATATATTATAACATCCAATCTAATTCTATTCAATAATTATGGGAATGATATCATCGCTCGTGCGTACGTACGGACTACCGTCTCCCCGACGCGATGAGATTCATTCTCCATGTTAACCATACATGAATGATCATAAAGTTTATATAATGAATAATAATGAAATATATGAAATAATAATTCTACTAGATTTATGTATATATATTTGTATGTCATCTATTTAGTTTCATTCGATTCAATAGGGAAACGAAAACAACGTTCATGCGTACGTACGGCCTTCCGTCTCTATGAACGGTGTATTTTATTCCATTTATCGATCCATTATATATATGTATATTTTGAATATATATTATATATAAATCATGTTTTACATTCTATATGTAATTAATCATAATCTATGTAATCATATGAATAATTAAAAGTTAAACACGAATGACAAATGAAATGATTTTACCCAAAATGCTACATTAACATGAATTTACAAAAGAACAGGTAATATAAAGTAATAAGTGAACCATATATGATATAATAACAATGAATATGATTCTATAATAAGTCAATGAAATTATTTAAATCATTATACAGAATGTTTGTATACGTACGAAGCATATCAGACCTAAGGTAAGGGATAATTTTGCAAATCTCATTTTTATCCGATATTTCTTATACGTAAGTATTTACTGGGGTTATTGTTATCATTCAAGTCCATGTTTTCTAAAAAAATTTATGTATTTTTAATGTCCTTTTCCCCATTTTGTCTTTTACAACATGGTATGTATGGAATCTTTCTTTTACAAGGTACTTTTTGACTTTTCCGGCAAAAGTACGAGAAGAATGTTTTTTTAACTTATACGGCATGAAAAGATTTTTACGGTTTTATAAAGCCTTATTTTCATGAAGCTTCCTCCAAATGATTTCATGATTATTTTCATCCAAATCCCTTTCTTTTAAAATTGAATGGAATTTTGCGAACAGAAAATGATTTAAAAAAAAGGATATTTTCCTCAAGAATTTATTTCATGTGTTTTATCAAAACCATTTTCCATCTAAGATGAAATTATTTCATATGTGTATGTTTCAAGTATAATGTCTCTACGATTTACATGGTTTCAATTTTTTATTATGAATTGATATCCATTTCTTTTATATAGATTATGTGATGATGGGATGATTTTTATGAATCCCATTTTATTTATAGGGTTATAATGAATGATGTATGTTTATTTTGTGGAACAAGTAAGAATGATTTCATTATGAGATGGGTGGGACCTATATCTCCCTCGAATGAATTGGGTAAAGATTTATATCTCATGATATAGACATGGCTGGAACGATAAGTTAATCTGGTTCAGTATTACAGGACTGGAATGAGGAGTGAACTCGATTCAGATACAGACTTTGTCCACTAAGATGGTCTTGGAAGCAATGCATTGGCTACTATGGAAATAATTACATGTGCTTAATGGAATCCAAAATTACATGTTTTATTCCCATGCTATTTTATCATGATTTATGTTCCATTATGATCTATGCCTTATGTACATCCATGTTTTATCTCATTGCTCAAGATTTTGATTTTTAAACATTATGTTCATATTTTTAAGTTCAAATGTATATGGTATATTTTATTTTATCCATGCTTATCCTTACTGATCATTTGAGATCAACCTTTTTATGTTTTATTTTCCCCCAGGATTAAAAGAAAGGTTTTAGGTAAGGAAACAAAAAGTGGAAGATCTTTATGGGAGATGTTGAAGATCTTTCACCACGATTAGAAGATTACGTTCCAAGTTTCCAAAGACACTAAACTATTACGGTCAATGTGTTTCTGTTTTTGTTATGTATTACGTATTCTACAAAAGTAATGTAATATCTATGTACGTCAAGCTTCAGGTATCTACAATTGGTATCAGAGGAAAGGTTTTTTCAACCTTTGGAAACTAGGATGCGAGAACTTTAGTGAGATCCCTAGAGATATTTCTAAGGTATGTCTAGGGATGTCCCTAAGGTTAAGTATACATATAGTTTATATTCCTAGAATTGCACTACCGATATTAGAATTAAACCTAAGATGTTATATATTGAAGGTAATCCCCCATTATTATGTTGTTTTCCCTAGAATGGTATTTGCCTCTCACACTATTATTTTTGTGTTTTAGACAATGTTTGGAACCTGAAGGAACCGTGTTGATCAATGTAATGGACAATGAAATGATTCTCCTACTAACCAAACCAATGTCATGGGATATGGAGTGCACAATCTTATTTCTATACTTATACAAGCTATGAATCATTCTGGATTTCAAAATGACCAGAAAAAGGAGCAACATTCTGTTGAATCCTTCATGAGGCAGCGTCCACCTTCATTCAGCCAGTCTTCTGATCCCTTAGTGGATGAACAATGGATCAGTACTACTGAAAAGTTATTTTCAGTTCTACAATGTTCTGAGCATGATAAAGTCATATTAGCAGTATATCGTTTGGAAGGTGATGCTGATCAATGGTGGAATCTTATCAAGAATACGAGGCAAAGAGATGAAATTGAGTCCATGGAATGGGACGAGTTCAAGAACTTGTTTTTCATTAAGTACTTCCCTCGTGTTCTTCGAACAAAGATGGAAAAGGAGTTTCTTGAGCTTAAGCAGAAGGGTGATGAATATATTGGTATATATGAAGCGAATTTTACAAGACTAGCAATGTATGCATCTGGCTTTATCACCCAACATGAAAGTAAAGTTGATCGATTTTTCAGTGGAATAAAACCAAGTCTTCTAAGGGCATTAGCTATAAGAGACATCAGTAACTATGATGATATTTGTGCATTGTGATATCAAGGTAGAATAGGAAGTTGGTGTAACATATCCATCCCATGGTTTTGACAAGAAACGAAATATAGAGTTCAAGGAGAAATCTCAGAACAATTGTGAAAAAAGATGAATGTTTCTTTATGCTCAAAGTGTGGAAAGAAGCATGGTGGAGATTGCCTAAAAGGTACTAGAAAATGTTTTAAGTGTGGAAAAGAAGGTCATCGAACAGTTGATTGTCAAAGTAATGAGAAAAATGTTGCTTATGATGTGAATAGAGAAAAGACTACAGAGAACTCTCCACCAACACTTCAATGCTTCATGTGCAAGGAAATGGGGCATTATGCTAATAAATGCCCTAATCCACGGATAAATGATGATCAATGTGAGAAACCTCTTAAGGAAAAGGATAAATGGATGTCTCATGGGATCACTATTTGTGATGTTGAGTATGAAAATGATGTTGTGTAGTGATTAAGTGTTTATGTAATTGGATTTCAAAATAGTATAATGGAATCTCATTTATGGTATTGTGGAATTTGGGAATATCTATGTATTGGTTTTCAATACTTATATGGTACTGGTAACCATGAAAAGGTGATTGAAATATTTTTGGAAAGTATATGATATGCGCATAATTAAGGTATAAGAAGATAATGAGATGTTTGATTGTATTCATGAGCTCATGACTGATATAAGGACTAAGTGATATTATGGATTGATTATATAGATATTTTGGGATTTTGGTATGTGGAAAGAGTTAAATTTTGATAGTATTCATGTTTTCACTAAGGTTATATGGTAATTTATGTTTCAAGAGACTATATGACTAAGGTATTCATGTGTTTGGAATGCAACCAACAAGATAAATCTTATGATATATGTGGGATAAATGCTTGTATTAACATTCTTGGCAGATAACCTTTCTAGTAATTGTTTTCTTTATACTATGAGCTTGGACCGAAGTATTTTAGATAAGGCTAAAGATTGGAATGGATTATGTTGGACATAAGTTAGTATTATTTAAGGATAGAAATTTTTTCATTATTATTATAGTAAGGTAGTTTTAGAAAAAGGACAACATGGAGGACGGGCGACAACCCATCGCATCGGACAAGGCTGTGGGAATCGAACCCACAATCAAAGTGCGATTGGCCTTTATCACCTACCAATGGCCTATGGGAAGTCCCTATTTAGTAGAAACTAGTTTTATTAAGTAGTATGATATATGAAGTATAAGTCCATTTTAGGAACCATATATGATTAATCTCACTAAAGATGGACTTATATATTTTTGATAACTTTTATAACCTTTTATTTGAGACAGATTGAATGACCCATCATTCTATCACATGATCTGCTAAAACTTCATGAATAACAAATTCCACTTCATTTCTTTAAGATATAAAGTGTAAATTTTCCAAAGAACGACTAACGGTGAGACTGTACCAAAATCACGAAAGTATTTCTTCTAATTCCAATTTCATCAACTTTAGGGAAATGATCTTGAAAACCAAAAATGTTGTCCTAGAGATCTTATATCTGATGAATCAGATGGTACCTTAGATCATCAAAAATATATGGCTTTATGATTTTTGTATTTTTCATATCCATGTTCTCTACCAATCTCCATCAGAACTTGATGGTTATATTTTTCTTCCATATCCATATTTTCACCGATGTTCTTCTATATGGAGTCCAAGTGATGAGATACTTTGGGTAACCATTACTTTTCATACTTTTGTTTTTAAATATTGGTTTTGGTATTATTTTTTACGATGTGGGATTATATTAAAGAAACTTTCGAGTAGTAAATCATTTATAACCCCGACGAATTTTGAGGGAGAAATTCATTTTAAGGGGGGAAGAATGTAACAATCCGAGATTTTATAAATAATATTTTTTTCAATTTCATTGATGTCTATGTTGTATTCTACACCAAGATTATCTTGCGCTATACAAAACACCGTATTAGATTGTAGTATACGCAACCCTAACTTGGCTTTCATTACACGCAATCGCGACACTCCTCGATAGAGTGTGTGGTACACAATACCGGATTTCACAAAACAACGATATATTGTTATAATATTATTATGGACTAGCCGTTATGAATAGTATTAACTACATTTTGAATTTTATAACATTATTATTCATCTTACATATTTTCTAGAACATGGTATGAGAACAAAATAAATTTTTCGGTTAAAATAATTATTTTTCAAAAAATGAAGTTTTGTCGCCTTTTGATGGCACACCCACCTTAGATCTAATTTTTGATATTTTTATAATTTAAATTTAACAAAATAAAATTCATCCTTGGATTCAGGATATAAAAATTTAATTTGGATAATGTTTTGATACTTTTATGATAACTTTCATATTTTAATGAATAGTAAAAACACGCTATATTTTAATTAAAACCCAGTTTTTTCATTGCAATAATTTATATGATTAGATTATATTATTAATTGGTTTTAAAGTTTAATTAGAATATATTTTTACCATTTAATCCAATGTTGGTCATTGGAATTAATTTCACATTGAAATTGGATATAAATAAGTATTAATCATTTGATAGTTATTGTTTCTTAAAAACACACTCTTTGTTTTGATAACGGGAATAAATTTTAAAATTAATTAATGCCACTTCTATGTTTTGAATTTGGCTAAATAGACATAAATTTTGAATTTAGAATATCAAATAATACTTAGGCTGAATTTTTGGTATTTTTCTGAAAAAAATCAATTTTCGATTAATATTGAAACCACGTAGTGGTAGATAAAAAAACTAACTTTTTCATTTAGATGAAATTTTACAACCTCTGTGAATTGATTTTCAAAAATACAAGACACACGGATAATATAAAGGACTAAAATGTGGTTCAATGAGATGAAAATAATTTTTGGTGAATAGTAACTTTTTTACTTTTATTTACCACGATTAAAAGTAAATAGGATAATTAAGGGTAAGAATGATATTATTATTACCCTAAAACATGTCCTAATTCTCTTGGATAAGTGTAATTTGACCAAAAACAACCTTAGGAATAAAATATGACCATTTAGGCCCACTTGGATTAGATTAGGACATTTAATATTAATTTATTTAAAGAAGGGTTAAAATAGTTAAAATCAAGGTTTAATAAGTAAATCATTTTTAATATGGGGTTATACATAAGATAAATTCCACTATAAATATTAATTAGAAATATAAAACTATTTCATAAATAATGGTATTTTATTTATAATTTTTAGACATTAAATAATTTAATTTATTTATGACACAAAGATGATGCAGTAATTATCTTATTAATGAAATATTGACATAATTGATGTTATAAATACCCAAATAAATGTAATTTGAGACTTTTTTGGAATTAAACTAATTATCTCGGTTAACATGACATGTTAGTTTTTATTTAATTAACTTTTGTAGAACTAATAATTCTGTTATTTGTTTCAAAAAAATCAATTACGAAATAGTGTCAAAATTGACATAAAATATTTTTTAAAACAAATATTATATTATTATATTATTATTTTATTCCTAAAAATCTAAGGATTGGCCAAATGAATTAGATAAGGTTATATATATTAATAATAAACAACCTGGGGTTCGTTTGGCTTGTTATTGTAAGTTTGTTAACCTTATAGTGTAAGCAAACAAGAAGACACGGTAAATGTAAAATTATTTAACTTAAGGTTAAATCTAAATGATAAGGTTAAAATAGAAACCTAAACTTGTCTAAATTGTATTTGATGAGAGGATGTCGACCCATCCACACATTATCTTCAAAATAAATTAATTTGGAGCTATTAAAAACCGAATATGACTTTATAATAAAATAATATTTTTAGTTTTTCCAAAGGTGCCCCTCTCCTCCCTTCTAAAAGGGCACCTCCTCCTTCTCTTACTCACACCACTTGGAGCATTCAAGATCGGCCAACCACTGCAAAATCCTCTTCTCCAATTCCAAATAAACATCCTAGAGGTTCTGGTCTTCTTCAAAGGCCAATTTTAGTGCCCTAAGAGGAGGTCTGAAAGAGGCGCTTCAAAGAAGAGGTAATGTCTGTTACCGATTCTTTCAACTTTATTTCTTCTTCCACTTCTTTTTATTTAGTTGTTTCATTATGAAGTAATAAAATATGTATAAATCATATAATTATATTTCATTATAAGTATAAAAAAACCATATTTCACCAACTATCCATCCTACGGAAAACGAAATCCCCACGCGTGCGTACGTACGGAATACCGTCTCCACACAGTGGTGTAATCTGTTTTTCCACCAACACCTTACATGGATGGGTATAATGGTGTAACGAATAACTATATATAGTTATTATAAAATAATACTGATTATTATATATTATACCATCCACTCCAATTCTATTCAATAATTATGGGAACGATATCATCGCCCGTTCGTACGTACATACTACCGTCTCCACGACACGATGAGATTCATTCTCCATGTTAACCATACATGAATGATCATAATGATTATAAAATGAATAATAATGAAATATATGAAATTATAATTCTACTTGATTTATGTATATATATATGTATGTCATCTATTTAGTTTCATTCAATTCAATAAGGAAACGAAAACATCGTTCATGCGTACCTACGACCTACCGTCTCGATGAACGGTGTATTTCTTTCCATTTATCGATCCATTATATATATGTATATTATGAATATATATTATATATAAATCATGTTTTACATTCTTGATTTAATTAATCATGATCTATGTAATCATATGGATAATTACAAGTTAAAACACGAACGACAAATGAAACGAGTTTACCCAAAACGCTACATTAACACGACTTTACAAAAGAACGGGTAATATAAAGTAATAAGTGAATCATATATGATATAATAACAATGAATATGATTCTGTAATAAGTAAATGACATTATTTAAATCATTATACAAGAGGATTGGATACGTACAAAGCATATCTGACCTAAGGTAAGGGATAATTTTGCAAATCTCATTTTTATCTGATATTGCTTAAACGTAAGTATTTACTGCGGTTATTGTTATCATATAAGTCCATGTTTTCTAAAAGTGTTTTTATGTATTTTTAGTGTTATTTTTACCCATTTTTTCTTTTACTACATGGTATGTACGGAATCTTTCTTTTACAAGGTACTTTTTGAAATTTCTGGCAAAAGTACGAGAAGAATGTTTTTTAACTTATACGGCATGAAAGGCTTTTTATGGTTTTATAAAGCCTTATTTTCATGAATCTTCCTCCAAATTATTTCATGATTATTTTCATCAAAATCCGCTTCTTTTAAAATTGAATGGAATTTTTTGAAAAGAAAATGATTTTTTTAAAAAGGATATTTTCCTCAAGAATTTATTTCATGTGCTTTATCAAAACCATTTTCTATCTAAGATGACATTATTTCATATGTGTATGTTTCAAGTATAATGTCTCTATGATTAACATGGTTTCACTTTTCTTATTATGAAATGATATCCATTTCTTTTATATGGATTATGTGATGATGGGATGATGTTTATGAAACACATTTTATTTATTGGGTTATTATGAATGATGTTTTTTTATTTTGTGGAACAAGTAAGAATGATTTCATTATGAGAAGGGTGGGACCTATATCTCCCTCTAATGAATTGGTTAAATATTTATATCTCTTGAGATAGACATGGCTGGAACTGTATGTTAATCCGGTTCAGTATTACAGGACTGGAACGAGGAGTGAAATCGATTCAGATACGGACTTTGTCCAGTAAGATGGTCTTGGCAGCAATGCCTTGGATACTCTGGAAATCATTACATGTACTTAATGGATGCCTCAATTACATGTTTTATTACCATGATATTTTATCATGATTTATGTTCCATTATGTTCTATGCCTTATGTACTTCCATGTTTTATGTCGTTGCTCAAGATTTTGATGTTTAAACATTATGTTCATGTTTTTAAGTTCAAATGTATATGGTATGTTTTGTATTATCCATGCTTACCCTTACTAAGAATTTGAGCTCACCCTTTTTATGTTTTATTTTCACCCAGGATTAAAAGAAAGGTTTTAGGTAAGGAAACAAAAAGTGGAAGATCTTTATGGGAGATGTTGAAGATCTTTCACCATGATTAGATGATTATGTTCCAAGTTTCCAAAGACACTAAACTATTACGGTCCTTGTGTGTCTATTTTTGTTATGTATTAAGTATTCCACAAAAGTAATGTAATATCTATGTACGTCAAGCTTCGGGTCTCTACAATTGGTATCAGAGGAAAGGTTTTGTCAACCTTTGGAAACTAGGATGAGAGAACTTTAGTGAGATCCCTGGAGATATTTCTAAGGTATGTCTAGGGATGTCCTTAAGGTTAAGTATACATATAGGTTACAGTCCAAGAATTGCACAAACGATCTTAGAATTAAACCTAATATGTTAGATATTGATGGTACTCCCCCTTTATTATGTTTTTTCCCCAGCATGGTATTTTCCTCTCACACTATTATTTTTGGGTTTTAGACGATGGATGGAACCCGAAGGAACCGTGTTGATCAATGTAATGGACAATGTAATGATTTTCCTCCTGACCAAACCAATGTCATGGGAGATGGAGTGCACAATCTTATTTCTATACTTACACAAGATATGAATCATTATGGATTTCAAAATGAGCATAGAAAGGAGCAACATTCTGTTGAATCCTTCATGAGGCAGCGTCCACCATCATTTAGCGGGTCTTCTGATCCCTTAGTGGATGAACAATGGATCAGCACTACTAAAAAGTTATTTTCAGTTCTACAATGTTCTGACCATGATAGAGTCATCTTAGCAGTATATCGTTTGGAAGGTGATGCTGATCAATGGTGGAATCTTATCAAGAATACGAGGCAAAGAGATAAAATTGAGTCCATGGAATGGGATGAGTTCAAGAACTTTTTTTTCATTAAGTACTTCCCTTGTATTCTTCGAACAAAGATGGAAAAGGAGTTTCTTAAGCTTAAGTAGAAGGGTGGTGAATCTATTGGTATATACGAAGCGAATATTACAAGACTTTCAAGGTATCCATCTGGATTTATCATCCAACATGAAAGTAAAGTTGATCGATTTTGTAGTGGCATAAAACCAAGTCTTCGAAGGGCATTATCTTTAAGATACATCAGTAGATATGAAGAAATTGTGCGTTGTGCTATCAAGGTAGAACTGGAAGTTGGTGTAACATATCCATCTCATGGTTTTGACAAGAAACAAAAGATGGAGTTCAAGGAGAAATCTCATAAAAATGGTGAAAATGATATGAATGTTTCATTGTTTTCAAAGTGTGGAAAGAAGCGTGGTGGAGATTTCCTAAAAGGTAATAGAAAATGTTTTAAGTGTGGAAAAGAAGGTCATCGAGCAGTTGATTGTCGAAGTAATGGAAAAAAGGTTGCTAATGATGTGAATAGTGAAAAGACTATAGAGAACTCTCCACCAACACTTCAATGCTTCAAGTGCAAGGAAATGGGGCATTATTCTAATAAATGCCCTAATCCACGGCTTAATGATGATCAACATGAGAAACCCCTTAAGGCAAAGGATAAATGGAAGTCTCATGCGATCACTATTTGTGATGTTGAGTATGAAAATGATGTTGTGTAGTGACTAAGTGTTTATGTAATGGGATTTCAAAATAGTATCATGGAATCTCATTTATAGTATTGTGGAATTTTGGAATATCTATGTATTAATTTTCAATAATTATATGGTACTGGTAACCATGAATTGGTGATTGAAATATTTTTGGAAAGTAGATGATATGCGCATAATGAAGGGATAAGAAGATAATGAGATTTTTTATTGTATTCATGAGCTCATGACTGATATAAGGACTAAGTGATATTATGGATTGATTATATAAATTTTTTGGGATTTTGCTATGTGGAAAGAGTTACCTTTTGATAGTATTCATGTTTTCACTAAGTTTCTATGCTAATTTTTGTTTCAATAGAATATATGACTAAGGTATTCATGTGTTTGAAATGCAACCTACAAGTTATATCTTCTGATATATGAGGGATAAATGCATGTATTAACATTCTTGGTAGATAACCCTTCTAGTAATTGTTTTCTTTATACTATGAGCTTGGACCGAAGTATTTTAGTTAAGCATAAAGATTGGAATGGATTATTTTGGACATAAGTTAGTATTATTTAAGGATAGAACTTTTTTAGATATTATTATAGTAAGGTAGTTTAAAAAAAGGACAACCTGCAGGATGGGCGACAACCCATTGCATCGGACAAGGCTGTGGGAATCGAGCCCGCAATCGAAGTGCGATTGGACTTTATCACCTACCACTGGTGTAACACCCCAAGATTTCATAGTGTGTTATTTCATCAAAATAATTCAATAACTTGCACTACACGCAACACTGAGTTCAATCACACCATGACTTACAAAAAAAAAGCCATTCAAAAGAGGTTATGAATAGTATTATCTAAATTTTAAACTTTATATAATCCTTATAATTTTAGAATCCATATTATGAGTTTCTTAGATATAATGCAAGAACAAATTCATTTTCAGTATTGCACATTTATCAACTTTTAATAGTGAACCCTTTTTAAATACAATATTTTAAACTTTTTGACTAAATGGGGACATCAAAATTTAGAATGAAACATCCCAAGCTTCCACGGTACGCTTTCCTTTGAATAAAACAGTAGCGTGTGTTGTACGCAACGTCGAGTTTTAACACACACCACAACCGATCAAACTAGCCGTTATGAATAGTAATACCTAAATTTTGAAATTATATATATTTTATATTTTGAAATGGACTTCATTTTTGGATTCAGAATATCGAATTTAGCCTAAGGTGAAATTTTGGTACTTTTCGGATAACTTTCATATTTTGATGAATAGTGAAAATTACTAAATTTTAATTAAAAACAACTTTTTTAATCAAAATAATTAATAGTGATAAATTATGAATTTGAGTGGTTTTAAAGTATATTTAGAATATATTTTTACAATTTAATATAATGTTGGTCATTAGACATAATTTTACAATTAAACCGAACATAAACAAGTGTCAATCTTTTGATAGTTATTATCTCTTAAAAACACGCTTTTTGTTTTGACAGCGGGAATTAATTTTAAATTAATTTCTGCCACTTCTGTGTTTAGAATTTAGGAAAATGGATTCCATATTTGGAATCAGGATGTTCAAATTGTGTAAATAGGTAACTTTTATTTTTAGACATTTTGAATAATTAGTGCGGTAAATATTTTATTTACCATGGTTAAGGGTAAATCCGGTAAATAAGGGTTAAAAAATAATATTATAATAATACTAAATTACCCTAAAACGTGTCTTAACCCTATTGGTTGATAAATGGTCGACCATGGGCATCTTTGGGTCTATTTTGGGACCCCATGGATCCACTTGTAAGTGATAATGACACATTATATTAATAAAGTTAAAATAAAAATAAAAATGGTATAAGCTTACATCTTTTAGAAGAACAATTTTTACATAGGGTTATACATGTTGGATTTTCGATTATAAATATTCATTAGAAAGAGAAAACGATTTCCTACATAATGATATTTTATTTATAATTTTTAGACATCAAATAAGTTAAATTATTAATGACACAATGATGATGCAGTAATTACAATAATAGTGAACAATTAAAATAATTGATATTATAAATACCCAAATAAATATAATATGAACCTTTTAATGAATTAAACTAATTTTCTAGGATAATATGATATATTAGGATTGATGTAATTGACTTTTTTCGAAGTAATCAATCTGTTATGAGTTTTACAAAAATCAACTATTGAATAGTGTCAAAATTGACATAAAAGAGTTCTTAAAACAAATATTATATTCTTAATTGATATTAAATTCCTAAAAATCTAAGGTTCGGCCAAGAGACTTATATCATGATAGGTTCATCATTAATGGACCACTTCTGGGTCGCTTGGATGTATATAGTAAGTTTATTAACCATATAATATAAAAATACAAAGAGACATTGTAAAAGTGAAACTAATTAACTTAGAGTTAATACTTAAAGATAAGGTTAATATAAGTACCCAAACCTGTCTAAATTCTATTGGTTGAGTTGTTTTCGACCTATCCCCACCTTAACCTTTGAATAGTCAATTTTGGAGCCATTAGAAACCGAATATGAATTTATTATAAATTAATATTTCTAACTTTTCCAAAGGTGCCCCTCACCCCTCTTATAAAAGGGCACTCCTCCTTCTCATTTCTTCACACCTTCAAAGCCTTTTGGTTCGGCCAAACTCTGCCCAAATACTCTCCCAACATCCCTCACTACAACCTAGAGGCCTTAGTTTGATCAGAAAGCCAACCTAAGGAGCCCTTTTGATCAAATCAAAAGGAAGAACCCGAAGAAGAGGTAATGATTTCACCACCCTTTTCTAAGTTCATTTCTTCTTCCACTTCTTCTTCCTTTGTTCTTAACATTCTGAAATAATAACTCCAGTATCTCACATATACTGTGATGTTATTATAAATATGGTACAATCATATTCAGTATTCTATCCACCCTTTGAATAACATGTCACCATACGTGCGTACGTACGGCTTACCGTCTCCACGTCGTGGTGTAATTGTTATTCAATATAATATTATTTGGATGGGTATAATAATGATGTGTAACACATGTAAATAATAAATATAAAATGTTAATGATTCTGTATATATGATGTACCATCCATTTATATATTATTTTAATATCAAAAGAATGATATTGTCGCTCGTGCGTACGTACGGACTACCGTCTCCACGAACGCGATGAGATTCATTCTCCATCGTATCCATTCAAGTATAATTATCATTTGATGATTTAAAAATGATGTTTAAGGACTTTATATCATTCTGGATATGAATAAGATACAACAACCATGGCTTATGTAACAAAACATATAAAAGAAAATGAGTAAGTTAACTCCAGAAACGACGATAATTCTAAGATATTATTAACAAATCAATGTTAAAAGATCATATATGATATCATATTAATATATATGATTCTTGTATAATTTAATAACAACTATTTCACCATTATACAGGAGGTTAACCTACCCCAACCAAGGAAAAGTACAAGGTAAGGGTTATTTCACAATCTCTTCATTATCCGAGGTTGTTTATACGTAATAATCTACTGGGATTTCGTTATCATCCACATCCATGTTTCTTAGAAATGTATTTCAAAACATATTTATTATTTACAAGAATATGGGTTAAATTCATTTATACCCTTGTTTGAATTTTTGTAATAGGTTTATAAAGGAATATTTCCGTCGTTTTCAAAACAAGGTCCTTTTTGACCTTTTCGACAGAATTAAGATAAGAATGTTTTTTTTTACTTATACGGCGGGTGCGGTTATTTTCCGCCGTTATAAAATCATCAAAGCTTTCCTTACAAGCTTACAAGAATATTTTCAAGAAAATGTTTTATTTTATATAGCTCTTAAATGATTTCAAAAATAGAAAGAGATATTTCTCTAAAAAGTGTTTTGATTTCATCTATGTCAACATCCTTTAATGGATTTTACGCTTATTTGAAGTTGATTTATTATAATACAAAACTTCTATATTGTATTGAAGGTTTTGTGATATGTTTGACTGTGGATGTGCTATTTTATACCATTCATAGTTTATGGTGAAACTATTGACATTTCGTATGCTAGTTTTAATCCGAATGTTTATGTTATATTTCAAACTTTTCTTCAAATGAATGTGCTAAACAAGTATGTTCCGGGTTGGGGACCGGTAAAAGTAAGCCCTCCAGGTTGGGGACTGGTAAAAGTAAGCCCTCCAGGTTGGGGACTGGTTAAAGTAAGCCCTCCAGGTTAGGGACTGGTAAAAGTATGCCCTCCGGGTTGGTGTCCGGTTATTAGAGGCACTCCGGGTTGGTGTCCGGTTATTAGATGCACTCCGGGTTGGTGTCCGGTTATTAGAGGCACTCCGGGTTGGGTTCCGGTTAGAAGTAACCCCTAGGTCTTGGGATGAGGCCTAGACAATGAAATTAACATTTGGCATTATGCATTCCAACATTATGAAAGTGGTTATTGATATTGCATGTGATTATTCGATTAGTAGAATATCCATGTGAATAAGTAAATGGCATTATTTCATTTTTATTTTTTGCCATACTATGTTGAAGTTCAATTTTAAAAGGCTTTTGTTTTAGTAATTCATTGCCTTAAATGTTTATGCTTATTATGAATGTTCCGCTATATTGTTATCCTTACTGGGCATTTGAGCTCACCCCTTTTCTATGTTTTATTTTTCCCAGGTAGTGAAGAAGTAAATTATGAATGACTTGCAGGGATATTATGAGGGGTTAATAGTGTGGATATGAAGACTTTGTTGTTGTAGTAGTTTTTTCACTTTGAAATGTAATGTAAAACATTATGATTATATCTAGTGTTTCCAAGGCTACTAAACCAATCGGTCTTTCGAGATTTGATCTTTCTTGTGATCATGCCAATGTTATGTAATTAATGCACCGACTCTAGGCAACTGGGGTCGGGGCGTTACAACTGGCCTACAGGAAGTCTCTGTTTAATAGAAACTAGTTTTATTAAGAAGTATGATATATTAAGTATAAGTCCATTTTAGGAGCCATATATGATTAATCTCACTAAAGATGGACTTATGTATTTTTGATAACTTTTAAAACCATTTATTTGAGACAGATTGAATGACCCATCATTCTATCACATGATTTGATAACACTTCACGAATGACAAATTCAACTTCTTTTATTTAAGATATGAAGTTTATATTTTCCAAATAATGACTAATGGTGAGACTGTACCAAAATCACGAATGTATTTCTTCTAATTCCAATTTCATCAACTTTAGGGAAATGATCTTGAAACCAAAAATGTTGTCCTAGTGATCTTATATCCGATGAATCAGATGGTACCTTAGATCATCAAAAATATATGGCTTTGTGATTACTGGATATTTCATAGCCATGTTCTCTACCACTCTCCATCAGAACTTGATGGTTATATTTTTCTTCCATATCCATATTTTCACCTATGTTCTCTTGTATGGAATCCCAGTGATGAGATACATTGGGTAACCGTTACATTTCATACTTTTGTTTTTAAATATTGGTTTTGGTATTCCTTTTTACGATGTGGGATTATATTAATGAAACATTTGAGTAGTAAAACATTTATAACCCTGACGAATTTCGAGGGAGAAATTAATTTTTAGGGGGGAAGAATGTAACAACCCGAGATTTTATGAAAAATATTCCTTTTAATTTCATTGATGTCTTCTGTTGTATGCTACACCAAGATTATCTTGTGCTATACGAAACACCGTATTTTGTCGTATACGCAACCCTAACTTGGCATTCATTACACGCAATCACAACCTTCCTCGATAGTGTGTGTAGTACACAATACCTGGTTCACAAAACAACGATATATTGTTATAATATTATTATGGACTAGCTGTTGTGAATAGTATTAACTACATTTTGAATTTTATAACATTATTATTCATCTTACATATTTTATAGAACATGGTATGTGAACAAAATAAATTTTTCGGTCAAAATAATTATTTTTCAAAAAATGCCGTTTTACCGCCTTTTGATGGCACACCCACATTAAATCTAGTTTTTGATATGTTTATAAGTTAAATTTGACAAAATAAAATTCTTCCTTGGATTCAGGATATAAAAATTTAATTTGGATAAAGTTTTTATGTTTTTTTGATAACTTTCATATTCTGATGAATAGTAAAAACACGGTATATTTTAATTTAAAAAAACATTTTTCATAGCAATAATTTATATGGTTAGATTATCTTTTTAATTGGTTTTAAAGTGTAATTAGAATATATTTTTACCATTTTATCCAATGTTGGTCATTGGAATTAATTTCACTTTAAAATTAGATATAAATAAGTATCAATCTTTTGATAGTTATTGTTTCTTAAAAACGCCCTATTTGTTTTGATAACAGGAATTAATTTTAAAATTAATTAATGCCACTTATATGTTTTGAAATTGTAAAAATAGACATCAATTTTGAATTCAGAATATCAAATAATTCTTAGGCTGAATTTTTTGTATTTTTCTGAAAAACTTCAATTTTCGATGAATAGTGAAACCACTTAGTAGTAGATAAAAAAACTAAATTTTTCATTTAAATGAAATTTTACCACTTCTGTGAATTGAATTTAGAAAATAAAAGACACACGGTTAAAATCAAGGACTAAAATGTGGCTCAATGTGATGAAAATAATTTTTGTTGAATAGTAACTTTTTACTTTTATTTACCACGGTTAAAAGTAAATAGGATAATTAAGGGTAAGAATGATATTATTATTACCCTAACACATGTCCTAATTCTATTGGATAAGTGTAATTCGACCAAAAACAACCATAGGAATAAAATATGACCATTTAGGCCCACATGGATTAGATTAGGACATTTAATATTAATTTTTTTAAAGAAGGGTTCAAATAGTTACAATCAATGATTAATAAGTAAATCATTTTTAATATAGGGTTATACATAAGATAAATTCGACTATGAATATTCATTAGAAAGATAAAAAAATTTCCTACATAACTGTATTTTATTTATAATTTTAAGACATTAAATAATTTAATTTATTTTTGACACAAAGATGATGTAGTAATTATCTTATTAATAAAATATTGACGTATTTGATTTTATATATACCAAAATAAATGTAATTTGAGACTTTTTAGGAATTAAACTAATATTATAGGTTAATATGACTTGTGAGTTTTGATTTAATTAACTGTTTTCGAACTAATCATTCTGTTATGATTTTCACAAAAATCAATTACCAAATAGTGTCAAAATTGACATAAAATATTTTTTTAAAAAAACTATTATATTATTAATTGATATTTTATTCCAGAAAATCTAAGGTTCGGCCAAATGAATTAGATAAGATTATATATATAAATAATAAACAACATGGGGTTTGTTTGTCTTGTTATAGTATGTTTATTAACCTTATATTGTAAGAAAACAAGAAGACACGACAAAAGTAAAATTATTTAACTTAAGGTTAAATCTAAATGATAAGGTTAAAATAGAAACCTAAACATGTATAAATTCTATTGGATGAGAGTATTTATACCCATCCCCACATTAGTTTCAAAATAAATTAATTTGGAGCTATTAAAAACTGAATATGACTTTATAATAAAATAATATTTTTAGTTTTTCCAAAGGTGCCCCTCTCCTCCCTTATAAAAGGGAACCTCATCCCTCTCTTCCTCGCACCACTTTGAGACTTCAAGATCGGCAAAACCTGGCCAAATTCTCTTCTCAAATTCCAAAGAAACATCCTAGAGGTTCTAGTCTTCTTCAAATACCAATTTTAGTGCCTTAAGAGGAGGTCTCAAAGAGGCGCTTCAAAGAAGAGGTAATGTCCGTTACCGATTCTTTCAACTTTTATTCTTTTTCCACTTCTTCTTATTTAGTTGTTTCATTATGAAGTAATAACATCAGTATAACTAATATACTGATATGTCATTATAATTATGAAAAACCCATATTTCACCATCTATCCATCCTATGGAAAATGAAATTACCACGCGTGCGTACGTACAGAATACCGTCTCCACGCCGTAGTGAAATCTGTTTTTCCACCAACACCTTACATGGATGGGTATAATGGTGTAAGAAATACCTATATATGGTTATTATAAAATCGTAATGATTCTAATATATTATAACATCCACTTCAATTCTATTCAATAATTATGGGAACAATATCATCGCTCGTGCGTATGTATGGACTACCGTCTCCACGACGCGATGAGATTCATTCTCTATGTTAACCATACAAGAATGATCATAATGTTTATATAATGAATAATAATGGAATATATGAAATAATAATGCTACTAGATTTATGTATATATATATTTATGTCATCTATTTAGTTTCATTCAATTCAATAAGGAAACAAAAACAGCGTTCATGCGTACGTACGGCCTACCGTCTCCATGAACGGTGTATTTCTTTCCATTTATCGATCCATTATATATATGTATATTCTGAATATATATTATATATAAATCATGTTTTACATTCTGGATATAATTATTCATGATCTATGTAATCATATGAATAATTACAAGTTAAACACGAACGACAAATTAAACGATTTTACCCAAAACACTACATTAAAATGAATTTACAAACGAACGGGTAATATAATGTAATAAGTGGACCATATATGATATAATAACCATAAATATGATTCTGTGATAAGTCAATGACATTATTTAAATCATTATACATGGTGTTTGGATACGTACGAAGCATATCGGACCTAAGGTAAGGGATAATTTTTCAAATCTCATTTTTATCCGAGATTGCTTATACGTAAGTATTTACTGGGGTTATTATTATCATCCCAGTCAATGTTTTCTAAAAGTGTTTTTATGAATGTTTAATTTCCTTTTTACCCATTTTTTCTTTTACTACATGGTATGTATGGAATCTTTCTTTTACAAGTTACTTTTTGACTTTTCCGGCAAAAGTACGAGAAGAATGTTTTTTTAACTTATACGGCATGAAAGAATTTTTACAGTTTTATAAAGCCTTATTTTCATGAAGATTACTCCAAATGATTTCATTATTATTTTCATCAAATCCCTTTCTTTTAAAATTGAATGGCATTTTGTGAAAAAAAAATGATTGTTTTTAAAAAAGGATATTTTCCTCAAGAATTTATTTCATGTGTTTTATCAAAACCATTTTCCATATAAGATGACATTATTTCATATGTGTATGTTTCAAGTATAATGTATCTATGATTTACATGGTTTCACTTTTCTTATTATGAAATGATATCCATTTATTTTATATGGATTATGTGATTATGGGATGATTTTTATGAAACCCATTTTATTTATTGGGTTATTATGAATGATGTATGTTTATTTTGTGGCACCAGTAAGAATGATTTCATTATGACATGGGTGGGACCTATATCTCCCTCCAATGTATTTGGTAAAGATTTATATCTCATGAGATAGACATGGCTGGAATGGTAAGGTAATCTAGTTCAGTATTACAGGACTGGAACGAGGAGTGAACTTGATTCCGAAAGGGACTTTGTCCACTATGATGGTCTTGGCATAAATTCCTTGGCTACTATGGAATTCATTACATGTGCCTAATGGATGCCATAATTACATGTTTTATTCCCATTCTATTTTATCATGATTTATGTTCTATTAGGATCTATGCCTTATGTACTTCTATGTTTTATGTCGTTGCTCAAGATTTTGATTTTTAAACATTATGTTCATGTTTTTAAGTTCAAATGTATATGGTATGTTTTATTTTATCCATGCTTACCCTTCCTGAGCTTTTGAGCTCACCCTTTTAATGTTTTATTTTCCCCCAGGAAGAAAAGAAAGGTTTTAGGTAAGGAAACAAAAAGTGGAAGATCTTTATGGGAGATGTTGAAGATCATTCACCACGATTAGAAGATTACGTTCCAAGTTTCCAAAGACACTAAACTATTAAGGTCCTTGTGTGTCTGTTTTTGTTATGAATTATGTATTCCGCAAAATTAATGTAATATCTATGTACGTCAAGCTTCGGGTCTCTAAAATTTTTATCAGAGGAAAGGTTTTTTCAACCTTTGGAAGCTAGGATACATGAACTTTAGTGAGATCCATAGAGATATTTCTAAGGTATGTCTTGGGATGTCCCTAAGGTTAAGTATACATATAGGTTATAGTCCTAGAATTTCACTAACGATCTTATAATTAAACCTAAGATGTTATATATTGAAGGTACTCCCCCTTTATTATGCTGTTTTCCCTAGCATGGTATTTGCCTCTCACACTATTATTTTTGGGTTTTAGACGATGGTTGGAACCCGAAGGAACCGTGTTGATCAATGTAATGGACAATACAATGATTCTCCTCCTGACCAAACCAATGTCATGGGATATTGAGTTCAAAATCTTATTTATATACTTACACAAGCAATGAATCATTCTGGATTTCAAAATGAGCAGAGAAAGGAGCAACATTCCGTTGAACACTTCATGAGGCACCGTCCACCTTCATTCAGTGGGTCTTCTGATCCCTTATTGGATGAACAATTGATCAGTACTAATGAAAAGATATTTTCAGTTATACAATGTTCTGATCATGATAAATTCATCTTAGAAGTATATTATTTGAAAGGTGATGCTGATCAATGGTGGAATCTTATCAAGAATACGAGGCAAAGAGATGAAATTGAGTCCATAGAATGGGACGAGTTCATGAACTTGTTTTTCATTAAGTACTTCCCTCGTATTCTTCGAACAAAGATGGAAAAGGAGTTTCTTGAGATTAAGCAGAAGGATGATGAATCTATTGGTATATATGAAGAGAATTTTACAAGACTTGCAAGGTATGCATCTGGATTTATCATCCAACCTAATATTAAAGTTGATCGATTTTTCTGTGGCATAAAACCAACTCTTCGAAGAGAATTAGATATAAGAGACATCAGTAGCTATGAAGAAATTGTGTGTTGTGGTATCAAGGTAGAACTGGATGTTGGTATAACATATCCATCTCATGGTTTTGACAAGAAATGAAAGATGGAGTTCAAGGAGAAATCTCAGAACAATGGTGAAAAGAAGATGAATGTTTCTTTATTCTCAAAGTGTGGAAAGAAGCATGGTGGAGATTGCCTAAAAGGTACTAGAAAATGTTTTAAATGTGGAAAAGTAGGTCATTGAGCAGTTGATTGTCGAAGTAATGGGAAAAAGGTTGCTAGTGATGTGAATATAGAAAATACTATAGAGAAATCTCCACCAAGACATCAATGCTTCAAGTGCAAGGAAATGGGGCATTATGCTAATAAATTCCCTAATCAACGGCTTAATGATGATCAACGTGAGAAACCTCTTAAGTAAAAGGATAAATGGAAGTCTCATGTGATCACTATTTGTGATGTTGAGTATGAAAATGATTTTGTGTAGTGATTAAGTGTTTATGTAATGGGATTTAAAAATAGTATCATGGAATCTCATTTATGGTATTGTGGAATTTTGGGATATCTATGTATTGGTTTTCAATAATTATATGGTACTAGTAACCATGAAAAGGTGATTGAAATATTTTTGGAAAGTAGATGATATGCGCATAATGAAGGGATAAGAAGATAATGAGATGTTTGATTGTATTCATGAGCTCATGACTGATATAAGGACTAAGTGATATTATGGATTGATTATATAGATTTTTTGGGATTTTGGTATGTGGAAAGAGTTACCTTTTGATAGTATTCATGTTTTCACTAAGGTTCTTTGGTAATTTATGTTTCAAGAGAATATATGACTAAGGTATTCATGTGTTTGGAATGCAACCAACAAGATATATCTTATGATATATGTGGGCTAAATGCTTGTATTAACATTCTTGGTAGATACCCTTTATAGTAATTGTTTTCTTTATACTATAATCATGGACCGAAGTATTTTAGATAAGCCTAAAGATTGGAATAGATTATGTTGGAAATAAGTTATAATTGTTTAAGGATAGAACTTTTTTCGATATTATTATATTAAGGTAGTTTTAGAAAAAGGACAACCTGCAGGATTGATGACAACCCATCGCGTCGGACAAGGCTGTGGGAATCGAACCCACAATCGAAGTGCGAATGGTTTTCATCACCTACCACTGGCCTACAAAAAGTCATTGTTTAGTAGAAACTAGTTTTATTAAGCTGTATGATATATGAAGTATAAGTCCATTTTAGGAACCATATATGATTAATCTCACTAAAGATGGACTTATGTATTTTTGATAACTTTAATAAACTTTTGTTTGAGACAAATGGAATGACCCATCATTCTATTACATGATATTCTAACACTTTACTAATGAAAAATTAAACTTCATTTCATTAAGAGATGAAGTGAAAATTGTCCAATGAACGACCAACTATGGGAATGTACCACAATCACGAAAGTATTTCTTCTAATTCCAATTTCATCAACTTTAGGGAAATAATCTTGACAACCAAAAATGATGTCCTAGTGATCTTATATCCGATGAATCAGATGGTACCCTAGATCATAAAAAATCTATGGCTTTGTGATTGTTGGATTTTTCATAGCCATGTTATCTACCACTATCCAGCAGAACTTGATGGTTATATTTTTCTTCCATTTCCATATTTTCACCTATGTTCTCCTATATGGAAACCTAGTGATGAGATACTTTGGGTAACCATTACATTTAATACTTTAGTTTTTAAATATTGGTTTTGGTATTTATTTTTACGATGTGGGTTTATATTAAAGAAACATTCGAGTAGTAAATGATTTATAACTCCGACGAATTTCGAGGGCGAAATTCATTTTAAGGGGGGAAGAATGTAACACCCCGAGATTTTATGAAAAATATTATTTTTAATTTCATTGATGTCTTCTGTTGTATGCTACACCAAGATTATCTTGCGCTATACGCAACACCGTATTATCTTGCAATATATGCAACCCTAACTTGTCTTTCATAACACGCAATTGCGACCTTCCTCGATATCATGTGTAGTACACAAAACTGAGTTTCACAAAAAAATGATATATTGTTATAATATTATTATGGACTAGCCGTTATGAATAGTATTAACTACATTTTAAATTTTATAACATTATTATTCATCTTACATATTTTCTAGAACATGGTATGAGATCAAAATAAAATTTTCAGGTAAAATAAGTATTTTTTTAAAAAATGCACTTTTGTCGCCTTTTGATAGCGCACCCACTTTAAATCTAGTTTTTTACATGTTTATAAGTTAAATTTGACAAAATAAAATTCTTCCTTGGATTCAGGATATAAAAAATTAATTTGGATAATGTTTTGATATTTTTCTGATAACTTTCATATTTTAATGAATAGTAAAAACACGCTATATTTTAATTAAAAACAACTTTTTTCATCGCAATAATTTATATGGTTAGATTATCTATTTAATTGGTTTTAAAGTGTAATTAGAATATATTTTTACCATTTAATTCAATGTTGGTCATTGGAATTAATTTCACTTTGAAATTGGAAATAAATAAGTATCAATCTTTTGATAGTTATTGTTTCTTAAAAACACACTATTTGTTTTGATAACGGGAATTAATTTTAAAATTAATTAATTACACTTCTATGTTTTGAATTTGAAAAAATAGACAACAATTTTCAATTCAGAATATCAAATAATGCTTATGCTGAATTTTTGGTATTTTTCTAAAAAACTTCAATTTTCGATGAATAGGGAAACCACTTAGTGGTAGATAAAAAAAATTGACTATTTCATTTAAATAAAATTTTACCACTTCTGTGAATTGAATTTCAAAAATCCAAGAGACACGGTTAATATCAAGGAATAAAATGTCGTTCAATGTGATGAAAATATTTTTTTGGTGAATAGTAACTTTTTACTTTTATTTACCACAGTTAAAAGTAAATAGGATAATTAAGGGTAAAAATGATATTATTATTACCCTAAAACATGTCCTAATTCTATTGGATAAGTGTAATTCTACCAGAAACAACCTTAGGAATAAAATATTACCATTTAGGACCACCTGGATTAGATTAGGACATTTAATATTAATTTATTTAAAGAAGGGTTAAAATAGTTAAAATCAAAGTATAATAAGTAAATCATGTTTAATATAAGGTTATACATACGATAAATTCAACTATAAATATTCATTATAAATATAAAAATATTTCCTACATAATGGAATTTTATCTTTAATTTTTAGACATTAAATAATTTAATTTATTTATGACACAAAGATGATGCAGTAATTATCTTATTAATGAAATATTGACATAATTGATGTTATAAATACCCAGATAAATGTAATTTGAGACTTTTTATGAATTCCACTAATTTTATAGGTTAATATGACATGTTATTTTTTATTTAATTAACTTTTTCCTAACTAATCATTCATTTATGATTTTCAAAAAAATCAATTACCAAATACTGTCAAAATTGACATAAAATAGTTTTTAAAACAAATATTATATTATTAATTATTATTTTATTCCTAAAAATATACATTTCAGAACAATGACTTATATAAAGTTATATAGGTTAATAATAAACAAGTTGGGGTTCTTTTGGCTTGTTATAGTAAGTTTAGTAACCTTATAGTGTAAGAAAACAAGAAGACATAGTAAAAGTAAAATTGTTTAACTTAAGGTTAAATCTAAATGATAAGGTTAAAATAGAAACCTAAACTTGTCTAAATTCTATTGTATGAGAGGCTTTCGACCCATCCCCACATTATCTTATAAATAAATCATTATGGAGATATTAAAAACCGAATATGACTTTATAATAAAATAATATTTTTAGTTTTTCCAAAGGTGCCCCTCTCCTCCCTTATAAAAGGGCACCTCCTCCATCTCTTCCTCACACCACATTGATCCTTCATGCTTGGCCAATCCCTGAACAATTCTCTTCTACACTTCCAAATAAACATACTAGAGGTTCTGGTGTTCTTCAAAGACCAATTTTAGTGCCCTAAGAAGGGGTCACAAAGAGGCGCTTCAAAGAAGAGGTAATGTCAGTTACCGATTCTTTCAACTTTATTTCTTCCGCCACTTCTTCTTATTTAGTTGTTTCATTATGAAGTAATAACATCAGTATAACTCATATAATGATATGTTATTATAAGTATGAAACAACCCTATTTCACCATCTATCCATCCTATGGAAAACAAAATCACCATGCGTGCGTACGTACGGAATACCGTCTCCACGCCGTTGTGAAATCTGTTTTTCCACCAACACCTTACATGGATGGGTATAATGGTGTAAAGAATAACTATATATAGTTATTATAACATCATAAGGATACTGATATATTATACCATCCACTCCAATTCTATTCAATACTTATGGGAACGATATCATCGCTCGTGCGTACATACGGACTACCGTCTCCACGACGTGATGAGATTCATTCTCCATGTTAACCATACATGAATGATCATAAAGTTTATATAATGAATAATAATGAAATATATGAAATAATAATTCTACTGGATTTATGTATATATATATGCATGTCATATATTTAGTTTCATTCTATTCAATAAGGAAATGAAAACAGCGTTCATGCGTACGTAAGACCTACCGTCTCCATGAACGGTGTATTTCTTTCCATTTATCTATCCATTATATATATGTATATTCTGAATATATATTACATATAAATCATGTTTTACTTTCTGTATGTAAGTAATCATTATCTAAGTAATCATATGAATAATTACAAGTTAAAACACGAATGACAAATGAAACGGTTTTACCCAAAATGCTACTTTAACATGAATTTACAAAAGAACGGGTAATATAAAGTCATAAGTGAAACATATATGATATGATAAAATGAATATGATTATTTAATAAGTCAATGACATTATTTAAATCATTATACAAGAGGTTTTGATACGTACGAATCATATCGGACCTAAGGTAAGGGATAATTTTTCAAATCTCATTATTATCCAAGATTGCTTATACGTAAGTATTTACTGGGTTTATTATTATCATCCAAGTCCATGTTTCATAAAAGTGTTTTTATGTATGATTAGTATCATTTTTACCCATTTTGTCTTTTACTACATGGTATGTACGGAATATTTTTTTTACAAGGTAATTTTTTACTTTTCTGGAAAAAGTACGAGAAGAATGTTTTTTTAACTTATACAGCATGAAAGGATTTTTACGGTTTTATAAAGCCTTATTTTCATGAAGCTTCATCCAAATTATTTCATGATTATTTTCAACCAAATCCATTTCTTTTAAAATTGAATTTAATTTTTTAAAAAGAAAATGATTTAAAAAAAAGGATATTTTCCTCAAGAATTTATTTCAAGTTTTTTATCAAAACCATTTTACATCTAAGATGACATTATTTCATATGTTTATGTTTCAAGTATAATGTATCTATTATTTACATGGTTTCACTTTTCTTATTATGAAATGATATCCATTTCTTTTATATGGATTATGTGATAATGGGATGATGTTTATGAAACCCAATTTAATTATTGGGTTATTATGAATGATGTATGTTTATTTTGTGGCACAAGTAATAATGATTTCATTATGAGATGGGTGGGACATATATCTCCATCCAATGATTTGGGTAAAGATTTATATCTCATGAGATAGACATGGCTGGAACGGTAGGTTAATCCGGTTCAGTATTACAGGACTGGAATGAGGAGTGAACTCGATTCAGAAAGGGACTTTGTGCACTAAGATGGTCTTGGCAGCAATGCCTTGGCTACTATGGAAAGCATTACATGTACTTAATGGATGCCACAATTACATGTTTTATTCCTATTCTATTTTATCATGATTTATGTTCCATTATGATCTATGCCTTATGTACTTCCATGTTTTATGTCGTTGCTCAAAATTTTTATGTTTAAATATTATGTTCATGTTTTTAAGTTCAAATGTATATTGTTTGTTTTATTTTATCCATGTTTACCCTTACTGAGCATTTGAACTCACCCTTTTTATGTTTTATTTTCCCCCAGGATTAAAAGAAAGGTTTTAGGTAAGGAAACAAAAAGTGGAAGATCTTTATGGGAGATGTTGAAGATCTTTCACCATGATTAGAATATTACGTTCCATGTTTCCAAAGACACTAAACTATTACGGTCCTTGTGTGTCTGTTTTTTATGCATTAAGTATTCCGCAAAAGTAATGTAATATCTATGTATTTCAAGCTTCGGGTCTCTATAGTGCCTCTTACTACTAGGGAGTTCTTATGAGTGTGGTGAGTTTTCTTAACTAATTTTTCATAAAATATGTAACCAAAGCTACTTTACTATAATTTTATAGGTAAATATTGAGAAAATAAATTTTATGATATTAGAACATGGAACTTCACTCGACATATCAGGGGTTCGTGAGTTAATGTGATTGGCCAGTCAAACGACTCCCTTGAACTCTCTATGTAGTAGCGTAACCAAAGCTTGTAGACTATGGGGGGAAGTTCAAGGAACCTTTCAACTAGAATAATAAAGATATAGATTATTATGATTCTAGAGTAGAGGGTTCCTAAATTTGATAACATAGTGGGAGACATTTAATGATTTAAATAATTTATCTATAATGTATAATTTGGTAATCAAAGATAAAATTACTAGTCTACTAGATTTTTTTAAAGAAAATGAAAAGTAATACCACAAGATATACAGAGATAATTATTAGAAAATGTAAATTTCTAAACCAACATGAATTTCTAGGTGTAGTACAATCCCTTGTGCCCAATACTACGATACTAGAATTTCAATGTGCCGATGTCCTTATACCCATTAAGCAACGTCAGAATGCGAGGGTGAAAATTTTCTTACTAGAGACTCTTCTATAGGGAATACGATGGTTATGTCATTATTCTATCAACAATGCATGATGATATTTGTGGTCAATACATTAGGTCATTGATGATATACATGTAGTCACTTCTCCAATAAGTTTTCAAGTAGAAAGTGAATCAAGATATAAATGGGTGATAATTACATTGGTTATGTGTAAATTGAAAGATGGGGCATGATCTTTCAATGGATCCCATTTTTATATCCTATTCACCCAATTACTCCAATTTAATTTAAGAATAAAAAATTAATAAGATGGAGTAAATTCTTCATTACCATCTAGGTAAAATACTTCAAGAAATAAGAATATTAAAGATAGATTAATTGTTAATTCTTATGGTGAAAAAGATGAAAGACAATTAGACAAATCCAACGTTAGGAGTGACACCAAAGGAACCTTTACAAACATAATTCAAACATAGGTAATAAAAAAGATGTAATTTTCTATAAATATCATGAAAAAAATCTATGGATGTTTAATTGTAAGGAATTTAATTAAATTTGAAATCTCTCACTTCTTCTTCATTGTATATTGATCATTACATATAATGTTTTTATTATACTTCTTGGGAATTAAATAAAATATTCTTTTACATATGTGTATTGAAATAAATTAACCATTTAAGTAAAAGAAAAATTAAAATAAGTATGGTGTATTCTCCAAGAAAATGAGAAAGGGTGATTCCTATGTTAGAGATAACGAACACATAAATACAAATTTCCAAGTCAATGATTTAAGTTAATTTATTATTGTCTATAACCAAAAAATTAATCTCACATGTACATTGAACACCAAGATACATTATTCAATGTTCATAAATTATTTTTGTTTGTGGTGTTTCATGATAAACCAATAGGTCAGTGGTACTTGAATCCTAAGAAATATGTGACAAGTATATATTGTAAGACTTATTTACCCAGTTGTAGAAGGATAATTAATTTTCAAGTAAAATTACATGTGGATTTCAAGGATATACCCAGTTTAGTTTTTTAATTTACTAGATCTAAACACCATAGGTATTATAAATGTATATAGTTATTTTTTTGGGTAAGGATACCATTATAAATAATGGTACTCCACAAAACTTTTGGAATTAGTTCAGTAAGAGAACGTGAAATAATCCAAGGGTGATCTAGTGGTATATATACATCATAATATTCCTTTATGAAATAAAGTAAAATGAGAGTGAATTATGATATATGAATGGTCATAAGACATAAGAATCTTTGGACCGACTTGTTGAAGTATGTATTGAACAAGCATTCATTGATCATGAGAATTTAGCAAAGATTAATTACTAAATGAACATTACCTTATCCACATTATGGTAATGATGTTTATATGGCGGGTCAATGATGGGTCTTACATGTAAACATTGATCAATAAAATTTAGTGTGTAGAAATTCCTAAACACACATTTTATAAATCATATTTCGAATGTAAGTAGTATTAATTTTGAAACATGAAGAAACATCCATTATATTTTAAGATATTCTTTGTAAATAACATAAATATCCCATAAACATATGCCAAATATAATAAAAATTGATATCATATGAGTCAAAGTATGAAGTAAATCCATTATGTCATAAGGACATGTGTTTAAATATAAATATTTTGTTAGGATATAAACAAACTAGAAAAAAACACAATGTCCATCTAAATTAATAATCCGAAATGTTTCGTAGGATATTATAGAAATACCTACGAAAGAAATATATAGAGAACTTATAGACTATATTTTTATATTTGGGTGCACATATCTTTTTAGAGAGTGGGATCCAGATTGACATGGGTTTAGTCAATTATAGAGATTCACATGTATTTTACATAATAACAAGATACGAAAGAGGTGTGGAAGAAAATGTTCCAGAGGCACATACTGTGTAGGAAGGTTGAAACCATAGAGATTGTTTTATATTCACCACGACTGGTGATAAATTATTTTAAGGTGAATTATAATTCCTAAAATTTAATATTATATGGAAATTAACTAATATTGACATGGTCAATTAAAATTTAATAATCGATTCTATGTATAAATGTGTAAAGGGGTATATTACTTTGAATACCGTGGTGGGTATTCATATGATATTATACGTGGGTGGTGCATGAATGGTAAGAATAATCCTTTATTGGATATACAAAGTTGTTATGACTAAATCCATTATAATTTTAATGGTCATAGAAAATATCTATTATCATTTTATTGTGAATTTGATGTCAAAACCACCAATCATAGAAAGTGTCTATTTTACGCAAACAAAAAAGGATAATGAAACTAGAGAATGAGAATAGAGTTCAATGTTACTGAAATCCAATTTAGGATTAAATTAAGGAACAAGGTCAATGAATATTCATATAGAAATGAATATTTTCAATATTTATAACATAGATTAGTGGGATTTCCATTTTTCCCAAGTTAAATATGTTCGGTGAAATATGTAAAAAACTATTGGTATTAAAGTTAGTTAAAAACAAAAAGAAAGTAACTCTCTAGGGATTGTATTAAAGTAGAAATCTATGTTATGAATAATGGGGTATACTAAAGTATATCTATTGGTTATTTAGAACTACTCAATCATACATATAGAAACATGTTCTTGAAGAAAATACAAGTAAGAAAAATTCAAGAGAGAATTGTATCCAATGTCGTATGACATAAAACTCTCCAAGATGACATGTACAATACATGGGAGTAGATTAATGTGGTAATTTGAAAATCCATATGCTTTAGAAATAGATCAATCACATATTACATGATATTTACATGAATTTATATTGAAAATATATACTTTATATTAAGAAAATATGATTTATATCCAATATAACTAAAAGTGAAGTAGTTAAAACTATCTTCTTATACTTGGGAAAGTACAAAAGATATTTTCCTAGTTTTTAAGGATGAAAGGATACTAGTTTTGGTGGGACACAAACCATAAAACTATGGGATAAATTTGATCTTGTATCACTATTAAGAAAATGCAATAAGTGAGATAGGTTCATTTAATCTACTATTAGTCACAACTAGTAATATTGAGTGTGTTGCAGCTTTTGAGGTAGTGAAGAAAAAGTTATTGAAAAAAACGATTTGTTATAGTTATTTGGATTACACCTAGTATGTAAGGTTTGTTCATTAAGATAATTCCATTACTAGTAATACATATGATTTCATGTTTTGACAGTGGAAACAAATAATATACCTGGGGATACCATTTATTGAAATGTTTTACTCAAAGAGATGTTGTTGCATATATCAGAATAGGAACATGACAGAAAAATGGAAAAGCTAGATGCTAAAGTTGTTACTCATAATAAACATGTTACTTATCAAGTGATATCTTGCAAGGATCATTATAATATTGGATCTAGTGTATGTGGAAGTGTTTTAATAGTGCATTAACTAGACCCCACATGAATAGTACTTTTGATTACCATATCATGTATACAGTTAGATATAAATAATTTATTCTTACCATTATAGTGTTGATATTTCTCCATCCACTATTTAATTGTATTTTACCTAGATTAATTATAGAATAAAATGGTTATAGTATATCCTAGGATATAATGAGAAGCTCTAGATACTATGAAATTAATCTTAAACAAAGGTTATATGGTCTAGATACACCATACCGCTAGGACAGAGTAGATGTTTTTCTATCAAGTGTTGGGGGATCATAAGCATTGAGACTTCTTATCATGAAGTTCACAGTTGTTGATATCTTGTAGTGAGATCATGAGGATAGACCTACCAAATAAACACCACATGTTTCGGGTGTCATTGTATGGTCTTATCTTTGTACATGTGTACTGGTATCCTAACGTGAGATCACTATAAATGTGTTCCATTTTATCATTTACTTTGATGAAAATCAAGAATCATGATAATGAAATCATTGATAGGAATCTTGTGTTGGGTGAATCATTGGTGGTATGACATTGATTGAATGATCAAGAAAGGATTTGTGGCTTCTGGGTTGAGGAAGTAATATATATTGGGCCAAGTTGAGTAGTATGGTAGTACCTTCCTAAATCATTGGAAAAGGTAATCAGAAGGTAAAACTATCCAGGTAGATCAAAAAATAATAAATCAATAAAGGATGATGACATAATTGTATATCCTACTTTATGAGATATTTACAAATAACAAGATTATATTACACAATATGTGTTCATAGGTTGGTTGTCGTTGCTATGACTATCCTTACCTTTTTAAGGAATTGATGGGTTACTAGACTCCACTCTTATTCTATGAATATTGTTCAATGCTATCAAGATAATGTTCTAGAGGGTCACATAATATATTTTATTCAATAATCCTCCCTATTAAAGTTAATAGGTATATTGGACAATGTGGGCCCCACCTTGGGGTCTGAGGGTTGTCAAAGACATCAATCACAAAAAGGAATAAATAAATTCATATTATTCAAGTAAAAAATATTTGAGATGAATTTATTTAATAAAATTATTTAGAGGTTAAGTAAGTACATGGAATAATATTATTCGAAAAAAATATTATTTTAATATTCTAGTTTCATTTAATATTAGTGGGAATTTCATGTCGAGTTAACGAATTGGTTTTATCACATAATATATTTAATATAAATTACATGTATGTTATAAAATATAAAACATATTTATGATGTAGTTTATTTCATTATAATTATTTATTTAGTGGAAGTCAAATTAATTGGGGATGAGGAACCCTTTTGGGTATTTTGAGCATTGACTACAAATAAGAGGAGAGAGGCTCTCACTAATAACTATTCACTATGAGATTTCCAAAGCCTCTCTTTCACTTCACCCTCATTCTATAGAGATATTTCTTGATTTTAGGAGCCTCCCTATCAGTATCCCAGTGAGTCACTGGGGGATCAAGAAGCCTCCCAAATAAATTCTCCCCTCTCATGGTGTCGTGGCCGAGGCCGAGGTTGATAAGATTATCGAAGCCAATATCATCAAGGATTTTCATTATCCAAAATAGATATCTAACATCATTGCATTTAAAATGGATAAAAGATAGATCAAAGTCTTTATCAATATCTAGGACCTCAACCAATATTTTTTAGAGGATGATTTTCCCCTTTCGGTTACATATTTATTGATCGATTCTACAAATGGGTTCCAATATCTCTCTTTTATGAATGGATACTCCAGATTCCAAAAAACCTGGATGGCTTCTAAGGATGAGGAGTATATTGCCTTCAGGTCACCACAAGGGACATTTTTATATCAGGTGATTCCCTTAACCTTGAAGAAATTAGGACCCACTTACCAGCTGGCCATGAATTCCATCTATAAACTGATCATTAGGACATTATTAGAATGATATGTATATGATTTTGTGATCAATTACCACAAGTTTTGGAACTATACTAGAGGCCTTGAGGAAGTGATTGGGTTCCTCCACTCCAAGAATTTGAAGATAAACCCATTGATGTGTTTCTTCAAGGATACCTCTAGGATGTTTCTTAGCTTCATCGTTATATATATAGTTAATGAGATTGGCATGACGAGGATCAAATCCATCATTAAGAGGCCTCCCTCTAGAAAACTTCTGGAGCTATGAGGAATTTAGGGCCATGACGCCTATATACGTCAATTCATCATTAAAATGGGCGAAAAGTGTAAGACCTTTTCATGGATATTGAATAAAGATACATTCAATTAGTGGTGAAATTAGTTCCAAACCAGCCTTGAGGAAATTATAAAATATCTACCACAATATTCATTTCGAATGTCACAAGTCTATGAGAAGAATCCGGTTCCCTATGTGACCACCCTAAAATAGTACATTATAACACTTCTCACTAAAAATAACAATGGATATATAGAGAAAAATTTATTCTATATCAGTCTCATTATCCTCTATATGAAGGCCAAATAATCCCCCGTCAAGAAGAGATTCCTTAAGCTGGTTTTTGTAGTACAGAAGTTGTGGAATTATCTGTAGCATCATGAGATAAAGTTGGTGTCCCATGTGGATCCTCTAAATTATATCGGGATTCTCCAAATACTAATGGGATGATTGGAATGTTGGGAATGTATCCTTTAGTAGTTTGACATTAGGTTTGTTCTATATAAATCCTTCAAGTTTCAGGCATTAGCCGACCATATGGTTTCCCATCCGACCCCTGAAGAGATACACCTGAATATTGACTTCCTAGACTAGGCTATCCTATCAGTGGATCAGGCTATTCTATGTTTGAAGTTTTATTTTGTTGGTGCCTCCCAATTTACAACTTGTAGATGAACCAATGATCCCAAGATCAATAGAGTTGTCCATGGTATCATCTCTATAACTTCTATAATGGATGTCTATCCATAATCATTACTACAATCGAAAGGCTACACCAACAATGAGTCAGAGTATCGAGCTATCATTAATGTTCTTGATTTTTCTCTCAAGATTGATGTCCCAATCCTGCATGTAAAGGGAGACTCTAAGTTAATATTGAAGTAGTTCAATGATGAATACATCGTTAGATTGTCTGAGCATGTGCCCCTGTAGGAGTGAACTCTCCAGCTGATGGCCTAGTCACATTTCAGCCAGAGGAGAATCATGTTTCTCAATCGAAAAATAGTCATGTCGACACCTTCACCAATCTATCCACATATCTTGTAGAGACTATCCAGGATGACCTTTTCATTCATGTTGTACATCATAGAGTCATTACTCTCATCCTTACAAATAATGATAACCACCAGTAGGTGAACCAACAGACAACTTGTGCTTCTATGTTTAGACCTCCATGTTCTTGAATAGTATAAGAACCCTTTTATTGGAAAACTAATTTCCTCGAGTACTTCCAATATGGTATCATCCCTCTGGATCAAACTGAGTGTGAAATAATATTCCGGTGTGCAACGCATTTCACCCTCCAAAGTGGGACTAACCTTGAAGAGACTCTCTATAGGCATCAGTTTGATGGAATTCCATTCCATTTCATACAAGTATATAATATTCCACATATTATAAAGGAATTCCTTTTCAGCTCATGTAGTTCCCATCAGACAGGGTTAATTCTATCCCACCTAATTTATTGGTTGGGCCACTTCTGGTCCTCCATGGTCCATGATTGGATCGAGTATCCCAAGAAGTGTCATGTGTGTTAGATCAATGATAATTTTTTCAATCTATTGATGTATCCCCACTAATCCACCAAGTATTTGTGTACCTTTTTAGTATGGGGACTCAATATTGTAATTCCATATCCACCAAGTACATCTTGATTGTGCAGGTTCATTATGACAGGATAGTATTTCTTCTCAATGTGGGAATAAATGAGTCCCCACATGCAAGTCAAATCTCAATCTGTGATCAAATTCATGATCACCCACATCATCCATTGATTCTAATTTCCTCATGTTATTATCACCGTTAACTGTACCAACTTGTGAGCTGTTGAGCTGAAAAAGTTATATGCCAACTAAATTATATGGTCCTACCAAAATTATTTCTATCATGCTCATGAAAATGGATAGATTGAGGAATTCATCAAAAACCCTCTCAAATATTTTTTATAATCTGGTAGGCCAAAAAAAAGAAATATTTGCTATAAAATATACCTAACTCCCTATCGGGGTATCAGACGCCAACTCATAATTCAACCTAGGTTACTCCATCTTCCCTTATGTATAGAACATAGGTTGTCCTACCCATTGAGGTTCAGTTTAAATCCCTTCGACCAGATTTATATGACCAACAAATGCTATAATAAATGGAATAATTCCATCCAGCTGAGATATAAGAACTAAAAGAGAATAGACTTCAAGACTTGCAAAATCTAGAGTGTCACCAAAACAAGGTAGTGAGAATATTCAACAAGAAGGTTCATCTCTAATCTTTCCCCCAGGGTAAGATGGCACTTGAACTCAGAATGCTGATGATAACTGGTAGAAACCCACCAAAGCTAGAGCTCAAATGAGAAGGACCCTAAATCATTCATAAGTTATATCATAATGGACCATACTCTCCGAACACTGTGGAATGAGATAATGTCACTACATATACCAATTCCAAGTCTTTCAAGAAGTACTTCACCTGAGGAGTCCACTCCTCGGGAATACAATGTTAAAATGTGTGCTTGGTATAAATTATATGACCATAAACTCGGAGTCTAAGTACACATAACATGAATTTTAATTGTGTGCATGTTTACTCTCTAATATATGTAGTGTAGAGTTAGGTCTCCCAGGACCTCATTCACATTTTATTTTTCACCACATAAGACTACACATATCTGTTTGGGTATAACCCTCATCATGGTCTAAATATATGAACATAAAATAAGAGCATCATTGGTCTAAGCTTTAAGACATCAAACTAATATAAATCCTATGGTACATGCAGCCTGGATTTAAAATCTCTATAGGTGTCCAAATTCTATGAAAAAAAAACATGGAGTCTAAGTCCAATCATCATGAATTTGAACTGTACGTGGGTTTTCTCTAAGATGTTTTTTGTGATGTTGTGCCTCATAGGCCCTTATTCATATTGGGTTTTTTATGAAACCAGATTACACATACCGATTGGAGACACTCCCCTCATCATGGTCCAAGTAATATAACCATAAAATATGAGCTCATAGGTCCTATATTTAAGTCCTTAATATAATAGACCTCATATGGTCCATGCAACATGACTTTAAACTATTTTCAAGGGTCTGAACTCTTTGACATCAAACCTGAAGTCCAAGTCCAAGAATCACGACTTTAAGCTATATGAGGGTTTTCTCTTGGATGTGCTGTGTGGTGTTGAGCCTCTTATTATTTCATTCACATTGGGTTTTTTCATGAAACCACACTACACATAACCATTTGATACACACCCCCCATCATAGTCTAAACTCTACGACCTTAAACTAGGATTTCTCATCCTCGACACAAAATATTAAACTATGGTATTACCCCACTCGTAACTGGGATGCCTATCAATGAGAGATTATGTTTAATCCATTTTAAACTGGGATTACTCTAAATAAGATATGATATTTACCCCATGTATTGAACAAGGGATTGCCCACGACATCTATGAGATTCTTTAGTTCCCTCACTAGAGAGGATTTCACCATCTGGGGTAGGTATTTTACAATGGAATGTATCAAAAACTATATGTGGCTTGACTCCCATCCTCATGGGATATGTATCGATGCCTAAATAAGTTTTCTTTAGGCCCATCCAAAAATTCATCAACCCTTTGGCCCCTTGTCCTTAGTTATAGTCCATTCATTACAAACTTAAACTATATGAATCACTTTTCAAGGTGTGTTTGTGGTACATGATCCTCCTTGGATCCATCCACATTAGGTTTTACCTATTTTGTTTACACATAATCCGTCATGAAAAAACTTCCCCACCATACTCCAAGAATATAAAATTTAAATTTCTTTCCCATAATCCAAGAAACATGATTTTAAACTGTTTCCATGGTCTATAAATTAAAAACTTAAACTATGTACAAATAGATCCGAGGTCATATTATGTGATCCATGGACTTATTATCTCATTTTAGTTTAGGTTTAAATCTTTTTAACTATACTAACATCCTCAAAACACCTCTTCTTTTTCCAGACAAAATGAACTTAAAATATGTGTATCTCCTTCTAGAACTATATGTATCATGATTCCCATCCTCATGGGTTATTTACTGATTCCTATAATTTTTTTTCTTTAGGACGAACTATAGCTTTACTACAAGTCCATCCATCATCAGTGGTGTAATCACCCCAAAATTTTCTATGGGACACCATTTAGGTATCGTCCCCATCCATTTACCTTGATCTTTAAGGGGTTTTAGATTCCGTCATATCCTGATATGAGGAAGAAAAAAATGGTCATCCCAATGGGAGATATCATCAGTATTCTTATCATATGATGTTAAACTATAGCGTTAACCTAGATAAATTTTGGTTTCCCTTGAATAAGAGATATGTTTACCCTGAATCAAACTGGTATGCCTCATATCAAAATATGAAAATATTCAATATCCTCATTCAAGAGAGTATCCCTTTTCTAACACTGTTAATCCAACCCACCATGTTATAGAACTATGTGTAGTTTAATTACCATTCTCATGAGATATGCAGAGACACCTGGATATTTTATCTTTGGTCCATCCCATCAATATATTTTCTATGGGATTCACTATTTCCCAACATCATGATATTGTCCTGAGGTATAGTTTTTCGATCATTGTATGGAAAAGAGACCATTTAAAACCTCTTTAATTTTGGTTCATCACTCTTCTACACCGCAAAAGAATCAATGGGTAACTTGTTCCTTATGGTAGTCCAAGTTGTTTGGAATTGAACTAAAATTCCCAATGTCCTCAACACACAACGTTAAAATGTAGGCCCTCCCTAAATTAATTCATTATTCCTCATGAATAGTATGATATGAACATGTTACACTGTAATAAACTAGGATTCCTCTTAATGAGAGATTATTTGATACCCCCACCCATACAAATTGTTCTTTTCATTCTTTCTATTATTCCCCATTAACATTATAAAATTCAATATTCCATGGATCCTATGGTGTTTAATACCACATAAACACTGTCTCAGTCTATATCCACACATCATGTATTTCTCATTCTGGGATTAAATCATTCTTTACATACAAATGGGCACCCCTAATGGAATGGTGTCTAGCCAAGGATCACCTACCATCATGGGATAATGAATTCTTGGATAAATAGAAAAAAATAGAGGATCATTTGTTTCTATCTTTTTAAAAAGTTGATTATGAATTTACTCACCCCATTCATGATATATGCGATTACGGTACCTGTGAATTGAATATGGTAAAAAATTGGTCCCTATTTTTTGTTCATCGCATATCCAGATGCTGAATGTATTTATTTTCCTCTTATTTTAACTCTTTATATCCCTGTGGAATTTTTACACCCTTGATGTCACCCCTCTGTGCCTCCGTGTGTGTCAACCAAGAAGGTCTATTACTGGGAAATTTTAAAACCCAGATCCTCCTCACCCTTGCTATGTGCTCCCATGTATCAGGGAAATTCCCTCATCACTCATTTTTTTCTAACACCGAGCATGACTCACATGGACTTAAGAGTCCTGGTAATAAGTGTACCAATGTGGTCAAGTTGTACAACATATATACTCCAAGAATCATAACTTTTAACTATATTCGTTCCCTATCATGAATGTTTTGTTTAGTTTTGGGACCCCTCGGTCCTCATTCACATCTAAATTTTCAATTTTCCATGCTATGTGTATCTATTAGAGGTGCTCCCATGGTCCAAGAATTATGACCGTAAACTATTTTATCAGGGTCCAAATTCTATGACCTTAAAATAGGAGCTCATATTCTGACATTTAAGACCTTAAACTAATACGAAACCTAACGGTCCATGAAACAAGACCTCAAACTAATTTTTATGGATCTGATCATTATGAAAATAAAATATTTTTACCCCATATAGTCCATGTAGCATGAATTTAAACTATTTTCAGGGTTCTGACCGTATGACCATAAACCATGTTTAACATTACAATAACATGATGCTAAACTATGGGATACATCCTGGTCACATGATGTTATATTATTCAATACAATGTCCTCACTATATGATGTAAAACCGTGTGTATATCAACCTCATTTCATGCAATAAAACTATAATCTATCCAGGTCTATTTACTAATAAACCCTTTTTTATGGGGTAGGTCATCTACCATATCATCAATGATCTTTGATCGTCTCTAGACATTCAAGATGTCTCTCCCATGGATGATGATTCTAAATTTTGTTTAGACTGATACTCGCACACCAATGTGCATCATTCCACAGTAGAATAATTCTAGGAGTGCTAGAATCCATTCAAACATTCCATCACTTTATTCCCACGATTCATGTTCCCCTTATTTGGATCCTCATCCTCCTCCATGTTTTAAGGGATCCCCTAACAAAATGGTGTCTGGATAAGGATCACTTATCATATTTGTTACACATCTCGGAAGACATTGGACGACATTCTTAGATATGTTTCATGTTTCAAACATGGTAAGTGGTTAGCTCTATTTTTTCAATCTGTATCCCTCAGATAAGTGATATGGATGTTCTATTTCAAATATGGTTAGCAGTTACACTATATCATGACTTTACTACCCTGTGTGCCAAATTTTATACATTTTGATGCAAATTATCTATTCACCCTTTTGGGTTTGATTCAACGCCCCTGGCATCATTCCATTTATGCACTAGTGAATATTTGAAGTTCAAGTCACCTACTTCAAGTGTTCCATTCTCTAGTGGTAGCCTTCCTTATCATGAATGATCTGGGTGGTCAGTCAACAATGTAAGAGACTGGGAGTGGGATGATTTTCAAACACTCTCATAAAAATGATTAATCATGTGGTCATGCCTTATTTCTTAAACCAATAACGAGTAATGTGATCATAGATAATGTCCATTGGTTGTTTCAAAAATATGATTTAAGTGGAATAATTAAGAGAAATAAAGAAAATATTTCCATGCATTAGAATGTTTAACCAAACAAAATTGGAATATGGTGAGGGTTATCCACATATTGGAAAATCTATTGAGTCTTGAAAACATTCCCTTATGGATATTATTTGATAATTGAGTGTTTTATCTCCACCATCCTCTAGAATATAGAATCTAAGACCTGCTTCCACCTCCTCACCTCTATTTCCACTTCCCCAAAAAATGGGATGAAGCTCGTCATCTCTGATATGCACTCAGAACCAATCAGTTTTTAGATTAGCTATATGAGACATTGCATTCCTCATCCACTTCCCTCCATTGGATGATAACCTCTAATTGATTAATGATGAAGGATTCATGCTCATTCATTTTATCCTCTAAAAATTGGATCTCCTAATTAACTTCTTGGAGCTTCTGAATACCGTCAGACCACTTTTTGTTCCAAGAAACTTCTAAATTTTGTGTCCCTTCATGCACCCGATTGTAGAGAACTTTGTGGACCGGTTCACGGAGACCATGATAATCCACCCCTCTAGTACTCAGGTTACTTGGATAGTGGTGTAGGGATCCCATCTTGCTCACCAGGTCTATTTCCCATGTCTGGGTGAAGAAACACTGCATGTGCCCTTATGCCCTATGCCAGACTATGAAAATTCCTTCAACAGACATGGGCATTAAATACTTTTATTCTTTAAGAGGTGCATGATTGTATTAAATGAAATATATAATGATATAATTATTAGGTCCCTCCTCTAGCCACCACTTATATTGGTTGGTCTCTAGATTATGAGGTCTTCTGTTCTTACTCAACCATCCCTCTGCAGCTTCACCCCCGTCAGCCTCAAGCTCCACCCCACCAATTGCATCACCTATGGTCATAGAAGACTAATCACCTTAGAATAATTTCAGATCATATTAAACAAATAACTACCCATAAAACAATGTGAATATCTGATAAGGGAGTTCAGATTCCTTGACCTCATGCACTTTTTGGGAAGAAAATCTTTTCTACACTACGTAGAAAAAGATAATGTTTGTCAATTTTACTGAAAAATTGTCAGTTAAACATATGTGAGAGTGAAAAACATACAATAACTGGGCATCAACAGATTGATACCCTAAGTCATATTAGGTTTTTCTACCATTGGACACCATTCAACACCAGTTTACATTTCAATTACCATCACCGGCTCCTCTTGCATCGGTTGGACAAGAGCTTCATGAAATAGGGAAACAATTTGATGAAACAGATCCCTCAAAATATGACAAGTTCAAAGTGAATAGAGATATTATATTACCTTAAGATGGATTAATTTTGATGATGATCCACCTCGGGAACACCTCTACCTCATTTTTGGGAACCACTATTAGAATATCAGGGCACAGTCCCTTATAAATAACATGGAGGACTTGAGGTTCCAAAGTTGTCACTTTGACCTCCTTTTCTGGACCACCACCTTCATCATCCATGGGAACAAACCCAAAATCATTCTCCTATTAATATTTTCGCACATCCTCACCCCTCCAATAGGGCTCCCTTTCCCATATCCAAGATTCTCTTATAAAAAACAATCTTATGTTAGAGATTGTGGGTGGGTAAGGAAATGGATTGTTATAGGGGGTGAGTAAGTTAAGTCATACCCAGAGAAAATCAAAAAATTCATCTTCATAGGATTCAATTTCACTTATTTCCAATGGAATACCTTGATGAGTGGTTGATCCCTAATATTCATCATTGCTAGAATCCTAATAGTTCATCATTGGTTGATTTCACATTAGACAAATCACTGAAAGGTGGTGTCTCCTCCTGCCCTCACTCATCGCTAGGAATCACTCACACTGAAGTGTAACGTGGTTCATACTACCCTTTTCGGCATGTCTCAGCATCCATATCCATCACACATGCTTGCCTATGATGAAATCTCACCCTCCCTATGACATGTATGGGCCTGACATATGGACGATCAATTCTATCTCACTTCAGCTTATGCCATAGGTCCTCTATCAACATTTATGTTCAAATAATCCTCTATTACAGAAAAATATAGGGGGAGATAGCATCAAAAACTATCTATAGGATGTACCTCATCTTCTTCCTAGGACAGTCCATGGATCTGATTATATCATCATGGAATCCACCTACTTACTACCAAGGTCCCTTCTCATACACTTCTCCACCAGGAGACGGGGGTGTGACAATGCCTCGTGTCATCCCCATCACAAATCTAAATAGTGTTGCTCCAGATTCCTATCTCACCCCTTAGAGAAGTAGCCAAAAAGATTCCTCTATCACTTTCTTGATCATATGAATATTATTCTTTAATATTTCCTCCAAATATTCCACCACTGATTTGTTAGAAAAATCAGTTGAGAGGCCATCATCGACATTGGTTGGTGGAAACACAATTGTTTTACCTGGGCCCACATTCACTAGTATACATCATAGATGATAAAGTATACATGGGTGTATCTCCTCACAAACCCCCATATAGAATCTCTTCATAACTCACTAGAAGCACCCCAACTACCTGGAAAAGTGTGATGACATGTACAGATCATTGTACACATGGATATCAATCCTAGCCACTAGCACTCCACCTATGAAACTTTGAAGGTACTCCTTTGGTTCCCATGTTCCTTGAAGGTTGTCCCCAATTGGACCAACTAGAGTTTAGAATAAGTGTATGTTAACATTTGAATGATTAAAAATCCAAATTGTGGTCTCATCCTCATCAAGAATCACTGGCCACAACCCAGAAATATTCAATAGAGATGGCCACCGACCAACATTTGGATGGATATTGGAATTTTTCAATTCGTAACCCTAGAGGTGCACTTGATCCATCCATGTAAGAATAGAAAGAGTCAAAAGATAATCATCAACATGCTTCCCCACACAATATGGACTAATATTCTATAGATTCGGGCTAACACAGGTACCCACCATGTTGAATTTGTTGTGAGCCTCTAGAATTTCCTCCATCACAGGTGTCCTCAAGCGCATCCCTTTCCATGTGTCCCTCATTAGACGCCACCAACCACTCAAGAATTTGGTGGGAAATGTGGTATAGTGGACTAGTGGATCCCTTTCTCCCACTATATTGTACCCCATTTTTAAAACTATCCTTCTTTTAGGATCAAATCGTATGATCATGACTGCCTCTTATGTGGTGTTTTTGGGCATAGTTTTTCCCAGACTGGATTCCTCACCTTCGAGTCCATCTTCAAGAACATGTCGAACCTTTCCCGGGACATGATATTTGTGTTAATATAGGATAATTCCCTAGATACTAATTTAGAACCACTAGAAGGTGTTGTGTCGGTAGAGGAGTTTGTTTCTTATCATTATAGGTGCTCTCTGACCAAATGGCCTTGTCATACTAGAACTATTCTAGTGGAACACCAACAATTCAATGGATGTCCCATAGATTGAGGATGACTCCCCCATTATAAAGATGAAATGTGTTAATATATGGGGACTATCGGCTAAGGATATCTGGAACCATCTCTTATTGACGGTAGAAGTGTAACTGAAACATCCACACCACCTCATACAGTCCAACATGGAACAACTTGAGAAAGTACTATACGAAACTCTTGCGTACCCAGTATTCCAAGACCATTCACTAGTAAAGTTGTCCCTTGATTGTAAGTCCCAATAATTGTACCATCCCAGGCTATTGTCCCTCATGATTCTCCGAAAAATGGTGGCATAGTGGGTGGGGAATTCATATGCCTCTATGTCCTCCCCTATAACCATCCAGGTACACCTATCTAGTGCATAGACGTAAATAGCCTAATATTGCCTTATAGTATGGCCATAAATAAAGATGTTCTAAATATGTATTTCATATTAAAATTTGATCCACGATCAAGGTGTGTTGAACTCAATATCTATGATTATGACCTCATCAGGAAACCTAAAATTACACATCGGGAGACATTTTATCATTCGATAGCTCTTATGTGCCACTTTTACCATGGGAATGAGCGCCTGACTGTATGAAAAACCCTCCTATCTTGATGGATCTTAGGATTTCTATCCATTTTAGCTATGTGGACAGGAAAATCATCTTGAACCTCAACTAGGTTTTGTTGGTCGACTATTTCAGATGATTTTGCAAAGTCCAATTATGGTGCATGTAAAAAAAGAAGGTTCGACATGAATGAGGGGATGGTGTATGTAGTTCTGGCATCAAGAATTAAAGTTGAGGATTTGGTCACAAACTTTGATTCATGAAAGAGAAAATATCCATGAAATAAATGGTCTAATATTGAGTTTTTCATGAAAAATGATGAATTACGTGCATGAGAACAATAAACTTGTCACACAAGAAGTTAAGGTACTATAACCTCCTCTGCCCACATTTTATATAGGAGGGTATCATGGACTTGAAATCATGCATAATCACCATACACACCATACCTCATATTTTTCACACACCCATAGAAGTACACTCCTCTCTTCGATGTTTACCCCAGAACCCAACCATCTGGTCCCTTTTCACACGATATCCATAGAGGGAGAATTTTTTATGTTGAAATTATTATTGAATCAATAAATAGATAGCATTGGGAAAATCAAATCCACTATCTAACTCGAAGAGCCATTCTAGGAATGACAAGGAAGGGGGGAACAAGTTCTAGTGTGTGCATTAAAGATTAGGATCTGCGTGCAAAATCCATGAACACCAAATACAATGATATTTCATGTCCCTACAAGGAAGGCCATCGGAAAATCCGTGGAAACCACCCACAATTCAAAATGTATGCATGAAATACATCTACGATGCACACCATAAGGAAATCATCACGTAAACTTATTCTGTGCCAAATAAGACATCAAATTCTCACATTGCGTCGATGATATCTATTGAAAAGAAAGAAGTTTCACTTAAATCATCTTCCATGACCAGAATATTTCACACCCATCATCAAATATTTTAGATATAAATTGAAGCACACCCCCCCCCCCCTTTGTGGTGAACCTCCAGAAGGTGGATAATTTCTCTGTTGTGTATAAAATCAATCTCATGTGTCATCACGAAGCATGGATCCAATAAGTTATATTATCTTATACGAAAAAACACTTATGGTCCCATGTCCCACATTTGAGTGATTCTCACCCAACCACTTTCAACGTATGTCAGGTGTGCGTAAATTATCCTATTTCACACAACATTGATCTTGTGGGGAACTTGATCTAGCATGAAAATATATCTCTTATGTATTACTTCCACTTTTTCCTCAATAAAATGCACTTATGTTGCATCCCCTAGCCCACCCAACTCTTGCACGAAACCCCTATAATCTTGTGTGCATAAAATTTTGATTCCCCCACCTAATTTCCCCATTTCCTTCACAAAGCCTACTTCTAAGCATGGGTGCTCTAATACTTTTATCTTCTAAGAACAATGAGTCTAACATGGACCTCACGACTATCCACACATCCTGTCATTGTACCTAGTAATTTCCAAATCAATGCACCACCCAGAGGTGCATGAGCATTGGTCACGTAAGCCTAGGAGGCATGGACTGAGCCTACCCACATCTATGTTACATGATGTAAAATTGTATAGTCCCACAACATAGTCATACAATGTTAAAATACATGAAACATTCCTCAACATATGATATAAATTGTATCCATACCCACATATGGTGCATGATTCCCCATGTATTATTAGAATGGGATGACCCCACACCTTTCCAAACATGGAATCTTCCCCAAGTAACCCCCACACTTTCTCACTCAGGGCATATTCAATGCATAAGCCCTACATACCATATTCCACAAGTACATGATTCTCCTTGTGTGACTTAGATGGAATGAGATCCTCCTTGGTGAGATTCCACGTTTAATCCCCACCCACATCATTGTTGATCTTAGCTGCACCTTAGTATCCATCTACCAGCGGGTGAAGTGTATCTTGTGATCTTTAGATGTATTGTTTTTCTTTTCTAATCACGTGAAACATGACTCATGTGGGATTAGAATTTAGAGGTGATCATGATATCCACATGATTACAAACATTACATGGGCCTCCTTTTCTATATAAACACTATCCATACCCCAATGGGTCGATCCCATGTGTATGCCTCGTCCACATCCACATGCACCTTGGTCCACTTTACAAGTATATGCCCCAACAATTAAAAAAAATGTGGTATTTGATTCCCAAATAACAAGGATATCTATGAATCCTCCATGAGGTCCAAAACTAACAAAAAAATTACCCCAATGTTCTTCGGGACACATCCCGGTAAGTTCATACCCTTCAATTGGGAGACCAAATCTCCTCCAGGTTTATTAGGTAGCTCAATGCGTAAGCCCCACACCAACTATAACAAAGAGAAACCCTATTATGAAGGGAATATTTTACTTTTAATCCACACAGCATCCCTAATTTATAGTCCTTTCATGTAACGAGTTTCCTTACCACTTGACTTTAATATGAATGGACTAATACCATCACACGACCTTAAAAAAAGACATCAAACTACGTGGATTTTGATACCTTTACTCTAATTAGGGTACTTAGGTAGACTCCATAAGGTTTAATCCCAACCAATGGTAAACATAAGTTCCCTGATAAATGATGTATCATCCCAGTTTCACCTCCATGTGGTTTTAGAACTAACCTTCACAGTGTGACATCTTCCCTTTATTGGGAAAACTTCCAAGATCCGCCTCCAAAAGGAGTCCTGAACCATCCATTCAATGTTCCCCTCAAGATGTATTCTCAAAAACCTTAACGGTTTGACATATTCCTTTTATGGGACACACATACCTTGTATTTATCCATGTAATTCCTTAATCCATACAATTACATCCCCAAAAAACATTAACCTTTTGTCCTGATCCATCTCAACTAGATATTCCAATCTATCTCCACAAGACATTAAACTTGTAACTTTTCCCCAAATAAATACCCCATGTAAACATGGGATTACTTAGTTAAAATCATTGAAATATATGTCCCCATGAAATTAGTTACCTCATGAAAAACATAGTATTCCCAAGGTAATAATTCTTAGAGGATTCACACCGATGACATTGTTACCTCACGATCAATAAAGGATGTTTTGGGTTTCATGCCTAAGATGACATAAAAGAGATGACATCCTAAGAGGATGAACATAGGTGACCAATGTTCCTAGTTTCTAGAAATGTCAGTGATTCACACACATGAATACTCTCTTGACCCATGGTTTTTCCCGATCAATAAAGAATCAGAATATCCAGATAGAAGTAGTGCAATTAACCATCATCCACAAATAGGTGGAACCTTGAATGAGTTCTAAGAAAATGACTTAACTATATGAGGGAGGACATGAGAATCCAATAATATCCAAGTTGAAATACATGGAAGGAGGTACATATATCTCTTCATACCATTTAGATCAAGGATCATCCATTACCATTGAATGCAATGAAAGCCACCCAACTTTGGAAAGTAGTAATGCAGGGTAAAAAACCACCCATCGTACTCAAAACCAATGTGTGGATGTGTGGGAATTCATTAGTGAATTATTTAGAAAAAAACTCCATTAATAATCTATATATCATTTCCATGACATTTTTAGAATTAATAAACTGATGATCAATGAAAGAGGACTGAATCTTACATATCAAAGAAATATATAAAAAATTAAAAAATTAATAATAAAACATCTATATTGACAATGAAAGATTAATATATGGATAATGATAATAAAATAAATGAAATTAAGTAAAATTAATATAACTAAGGATTTGATGTAGAAAAATAATTTCCCTAGATGAATTTTAAAGGAGGATAGATTTTGTTTGAGAGAGATGGAATCTATAGTAAGTGATTTCTTATATGATACAAAATTATAAAGGACAATTAGTACTCTAAATTTTTAATATGACTCTTCCATGTCCATATTATTTATTAAAAAAATTAATTATTTGATGTTAATAATTTATATTTATTTTCTTTTAAAAAAATCATATTATATAATGGACCCAAATTTTATATATGAAATGAACTTTTGGTTGAGTAATTGCCGTATATTTATAGAAAACACCACAATTACACTGTTTATTTTGGATATATTTATCCTATTGGATTTAAAAGAAAATTAACAATATTAAACATTTAAAATATAGTCATTATATTATGACCATTAATGATAGAATATATATAATGGAGTTATGATAAAGTCAAATTAGCACCGATAGAAGAAGCGATGGCCTCAACTAGTAAGATAATACACTATGAAGAACATTTTTCTAATCTTATCAGGTAGATGAAATCAAAACACTTTTACGTTGACCAAGAAGAAGATGAAATTAATTAATTGAATCAAAAATAATAAAAATTTACGGTACATGTTCAAACTTATCAAGATCATGACCCTAACCATATTTTTTGAACCGCCACAATAAATCCCCACCATCACACACCTTACCATTAGGGTGTAAACTAGTGTAATAAAGAGTTATGTATCTAGACCCTAGAAGTATGACTTATTATATATCCTTCATAATGAAATTATATTTATGTCTTTTTATCAATACATTATTATTGATTATATAATGTTTTTGATAAAAAATATATTTTGACATGAAGAAATAAAAATTGTAATTTTGGAAAATATATAATCTCAATTAAGACATGATTTGGGTAAATTCAATAATTTTTAAATAAATAATATTTTAATAAAATATTCTTAGAAGATAATAATTATTTCGATATAAATTATAATATAATTTAATGAAGTCTGATGTAATTTTTATAAGGGTCAGAAATTTGTTAATATCATAAAAACTTATAATTTTAGTTACTAAATATGTTTAATTGAATGTGAAAATATAGTAATTAGAAAATTCATCTAATAAAATAATTTTTTTTTCAAATAATCCTATGAAAATTAGAAAATAGTTACTTTTTCATAATTTTTTGACAATGTTGAATTTTTAGGTAAAAATGTAATATGGTATAAATATATCATCTGTATTATGACATCATAATGAACAAAAGGTGAGGCAATAAACTCTATAAAATACATACATGACTAAAAATTTATATATACTTTATAATAATATATTTTTGATGTTATTTTATTAATTTTATAAAACCATAATGAATACATGAAAACAAATATTATATTTTAATCTTTTTAAAATAAATAATTTATGAACATGACTCACTTCCACATCACCAAAGATATTATTTTAATGATTTTGGTACTATGACTTATAAAATTTCGAAAAAAAGAAAAATATTTCAAAAAAACATGAGGAAAAAATGGGGGGTTATTTTGTTTTGATTATATTATCGTATTGAGTCCAAAACCTTTGTATATAAATTAATAAAGAATTATCCCCTATTTTAGTATAAATAATCATATAACCTCCCACTCCTCTTCACTAAAAACCCATTGAGGATGTAGTTACTATTCATATTCATCTATAAATAACTCTCATGGTGTTTCTTAGGTCTTAATAATATCCTAACATCCTTTTAGATGTTCCCTATGAAGGTAAGGGACTCTCTCCACTTATTTGTATTTCAAGTACATTCTTTTTACTAAGCCCTTTTAATTTAAACTTTTGTATGTTTTAATGTGAATTTACACATCCATTTATTATATTCATGATTCCTATGTAAGGAGATACAAGCTAGAATTCTCATTCTCCCTTTCTATTATCATTTATGTACACATGTTATGATTCTAAAATTATCCTTTAATTTTTTATGAAATTTTTTTAGTTAATCCCTATAAAACCTAGAGATTTTATAAAATATTTTTTCAATAAAACTAATTTTTTTTGATAGCTTGTGGTCTAGGCCACAAAAAGTATAAACAAACAAATACATGTTATTAAATTATAGTTAACACAGAGATATTGAATTAGAATGTATGAATAAGACTATAAATTATGAAAAATATATGGTTGCATATGTATAAATTAATTGTTTGGCTATCAATTAATTATAAATTAAAATAATAAACATTTGAAAGAAAAAAATATATTTTCCTAAAAAAATATTTTTTAGGCACACAATGTATTTTATTTTAGTAAACTAAACTTATCAATTTAGGTGAATTATTTTAAAAAAAATAAATATATAATTAATCAAATAAATTGTTTTTACAATCATTTAATATTGTTTCTTTTCATGGGAAAAAGAATAAAACATGTCTTTTGCTTAAAAATGTATTTTTGTAAAAAATGATTTTGGTCACATAGTTCACGATTATTGTAAAAATAATTTCTACCATTAATATAAATTGAATTTGATATAATGGATTACGTATTAGGAATTTGGAGATTAAAATTTGTTAAATAGTTCCCTTCTATTTTTTTCAATATGAATTGTAAACGTCATTAAATTTATCACCTCGGTAAAGGGTAAATCAGGATGATCTTTGATAACACTAAGTGATAAGGCCATAATCATTCATCTTGAATCCTATTAGATGAATTAAATTATAACTTTCTCACCTAATGCTTGAAATATATTTTTTTAAAGGACACATTTCCATGAAAGTGACTTATATAATATTAGAGGAAAATAAAGTTACAAAAAGTAACTCTCTGGGTTTTAAATAACTCTTATGTGTCTAAGATGAAAAAATAAAATAATTCACAAATATATGTGTCTCTTTTGATATTAATGAACTTATTTTCATGATTTAAATTTATTTCTAACTTTTAGTAATTATTTAATGTCCTTAAGCGCTTATTAAACCTTGATGTAGTATTTCTCGAATTAATAGAAAATATAATAAATGATTTTAATTTTTTTAAATGTTATATAATTTGAGAGAGTTAAGGTGTTAAAAATATTTTAATGATTAATATTACATAATATAGTTATTTTTAAGAATTATATTTTAATTCCAATAATATTTGTATGCCTTTTAATCCAAATTAAATGAATATTGTATCAATACGAAATAATGATGCTTTATGGAAGTAATATACTATTAAATTACCTAAAAAACATAAATGTATTAAAATATTGTAAGTAGAAAAGATATTTCATATGTTACCAATTTAAAGTCCATTTGGTACAATTTTTATTTACATTGAATTTAATATATTTTAATCTTTTTTGAAATTCCAAGGGTGCCCCTCCCCTCAATTATTAAAGGGAACCCTACCTTTCTTTTATTCATGCCACTTTAATCCATATACATCAAAAAATATAAAAAACATTCTGTTATAAAATCCCATAGAAACATTATAGATGTACTGGTATTCTCAAGATACTAACCTTAGATCCCATAATATAATATCTAAAGAAGTTAATTTGAAGAATTGATAATTTTCTTAATCGATCACATTCTTTTTATTAATTCCTTTAGCTCCTATAAATAAGTTATAATCATTATAAAATTATAAATTATGTATCAAAATTATAATTTAATGTTATTACTATTATGTAACCACCATTATTCACCCACCTTTAGTCCAATGGGATGTGGAAATATTGCTTATGCATATATACAGCTTGATATCTACACGTGGTGATAAAAATAATTTCTCATCACCATATTTTAGAAATAGTTATTATTATGGGTTTAATATTTATATATTATAATCAAAAAATAATTATAATTATGTAATTATAATATAATATATATCTTCTTACCTTCCAAACCATAAGAAAATGATAATGTCGATTGTGTGTATGTGTGGACAACCACCTCCACGAAAAGATGTGATTATTTTTTCATTTATGTTTTATTTGTATAGTAATAAGGATATATTTAATAATTATATATATATATAACATTTATTCTTCAATGTTGATTTATTATTTACGTTTATTTCATTTCATTAATCAAAAAATGGAAGTAGTGTTTATACGTACATACTTTCAACTGTCTCCATGAACAGTTTAATTAATTTTTCTATCTCTATATATCTTAATGACTATAAACATGTATATATGAATATATATGATATTTATATAATGATAAAGATTTTTTATATGATTAAAAAATGACCATAATACAATTAACAAAAATAACAAACCAAAACGTACATGAAAATGAAGCAGATATCACCAAGAACGGTGATTTGAATAAAGAAGTGTTAAAAAATAGATGATAATGTTTTATTATTAAATAAAATATGATATGATATAAATGATTATTTTAATATAATATAGTTAAATATATTTATATTTATTATATATGATATCCCAATGTGTAAGAAGGAAGTCGGACATAAAGTAAGGGATTTACATTTAACCTTTTTTTCTCTAGAATACATACCTTGTCCACAACTTATTTCTTTTTTGTGGTGAATGTACTTCACAAGAATTTATTTGATGATTATTATCATGATAATTATGTTTTATAAAAAATCCATATAATTTTCTTTCTTTCATGGGGCTTATGATAGAAATTTTACCGAAGTGGTATGAGTTTTATGTTACAATTTCATTTTTTGTTGAGAACGTTTATGAATGAGTATCCTATGATGAAATCCTCTGATATATATCTCAATAATATCATGAATATTCTGATATATTTTTTATTTCATATGAATACATGTTTTTATTTTATTTTACTCAACTTGAATACTCAAAATAAAGAAAATAAGTTTTAAGGAAAATACACTTTATTCATCTCTTCAGTAGAAAATAATTTTTCATTCATATCCATGTTTTCTAAAAATGTTTTATAAATTGTTTTTAATATTTTCCTATTAATTATAAAAAAAATTCACTCATGTTTCAATTTTTGAAAAATATTTCAAAAAGAATCATTTTTTATTTTTACAAATGTAAAACTTTTTAAACAAATTGTAAAATTAATATTTTTTTAAACTTATATGATATGAACAATTTTCCCATCATCGTGATTACTCAATTATTTGAAGATTAATTCATAAGGTTACATGTTTGTTTTCAATGATGTTTTTTCTATAATATTTAAAAATCGATTTTAAAAGAGGGATTACAAAATTGAAAAAATATTTTCCTAAATAATTTTTTTATGATATTTTAATGGTATTTCTATTAATAAAAGAAAATGAACCTTGATTTTACCTATGATTTAATGAGGATATGATACAAGGATACCATAATTGTTGATTATCTTAATGTTTAATGTTTATGATTATAAAATTTTTATGAAACCCATTCTTTTTCCATAGTTTATACTATGATGAAGTGATGAAATGTTTATAAAACCCCTTTAATTTCCATAGGTTATGATAAAATGAACTATTTATCAAACCAATTTCTCTGTATGGTTTCTAATATGATGACTAATTTACAATATTGTGGAACACATATATATGAGATTCAATATGTGATGGGAGGTACCTATATCCCCCTATAATGCTTTGGGAAAATACTAATATCTCATGAGGTAAATAGTGTCCAAATAGGGAGTGAACCCAGTTCAGTATATAAAATTTTCCCTGTGAAAGTCTTGGTAGTGAAACATGAATAATATGATTTTTTGGGAATTAAACACAGTACACTATGATTTTATTCTAATTGATCCCTGACTACTAAGGAAATTATTTTTGTATAATTATTCATATTCCATAATTTCATTTCTAATGCCAATGATATGCTTCCAGGGATTATATGCCTTTATACCATTATGATTCATGACTAATTAATTACAAATATTTATGACAAGATGAAAGATTATGATTTATGTTAAATATGATATTATTTTAAAATTTTACACTCTGTTCTAATACTCTTATCATCATGTTATGCTCAAGTGATAAATGATATCTTCATTTTTCACCTATACTGAGCATCCGAGATCACACTTTATTATGTTTCCTTTCCCCATGTTATGAAGAAAGGTATTAAGCATGATATTCCAAAAAAGGATGATATTTATGAAGAACATAGTGGGATGTGATAAAGATATTTTTGGAACTAGTTTTTTATTGTGTCCATGTTTCCAAATTCACTAGAACTATATGATTATGGGGTGGATCATTATGTTATGTATTGTATATTAATCTAATAATATGTGTTATCTATGTCTGAAAATTTTGGTTCTCTATAATACCCTTCCCCATTTCCACATAATTTAATTCACCAAGTTATACATATCCTTAATTAATTTGGGACTTCTATATCTATAACTAACACTCTTTAATAATTGGGTTAAAAGTAACCAAAGTCATTGTTATGTTGTATTATCTATGTGGTGAAAAAATTCTTATACGTGAGATGAATGTGATAGGTGGGTCCAGAATAATATATTTCTCTAACGAACTTTGTAATATTTTAATATTGCGAGATACCATGTATGGTGCATGTGAATTTAGGCTAACCACACTATGTTAGTATGTTTAAGTGGTTATCCTTGACTTATGATTATGATGTCATGTTTTATATTTTTGCAACATTATTATATTTCATTGATGTTATCATCTTACATTATACTTCATTGTTCATGTTTCTAATTCTCTCCCCTTTTATGTCACCAGGATATGCCTCTTGGATTACAAGTATGACTTTCATAATATTATTCTTTAATTTATTCCCTTATTATGATTTATAGCTCACCCATTTCTTATTTACAAACATAGGTTTCCTAAAACTGTTTTAGAAGATCAATGGTATAAAATCACATGTTATAGATTTTTTAAATAATGTCTTGTATTATTGTATCATGTTATTATTATATGTATTTAATTACCCAAATACACTAGAATTAACGCTATTTTGAAATTATATTAAGTGTATCTTTATATAATAAATCATGAATTAAGGTATATTACAAATAACAATTATCATTGTTGGTATCAGAACAATGTTTAGTTATTTTGGTGGACTAGGATTACAAATCAATATTGAAATCCTTAAAAATAATACTAAAAAAATGAAAGCATCTCTAAATTATGGAAAATTATTTAGTAAGTGGTTTCAAAGAAAAAAAATACAGTTATAGGCACTATAAGTGGATATGGATTTGGAACATTAGTACCTAGGGTAATAACCTTGAAAAGGGAACATTGGGAATTCACTAGAATATCACATAGTGAATAACAATAGGCCTTGTTTTCCACTTGGTTTGAAACTCACTGGGTATATTATTTGGTATAATAATAAGTTCATTATAAACCATAATTAAGGGAACAAAAATTCCCATAAAATTTTATGTTAGGTAATAGACCATGAATAACATATATTAAAACCTATAAATTCATAAGTTATATAGTATATATTATTTATGAGAAATACTTCCAATGTTCATAGTTTCACTCTTATGTGATTAATAGTTTAATGATTCTCATCCATACTTTTCCCTTTATTTTAGTCAATCTCTAGAAATAGGAGGACCTGAGACAATAACTAATGTGTTGGGAAATGTGTTGAATGTCTAAATGAGATGCCCAACCCGATTGGTACTGGAATGATGAAATTTGTGAAATTAATTTGTCACATAAATAGTGTATTAAATAGAAACATGAATCTGGAGGAACAACCACATCCCACAAAGAATTTTCTAGTTTCAATTGATACCATTGTGGGATAATAACCTCTAGATTTTAGTGGATATTATGATATTTTAACCACTGAACAATTGGCCAAATGCATTAATAACATCTTCTCTACCATTAAATGATCTATGTAATATATTTTTATGTTGGATGTTTATTATATGGAAGGATAAGTGTATAAATAGTGTACATTGACAAAAAATATGACCCCCAATGACGAAATTAATGAAATAGAGTGGAAAAAATTATAGATTTTTTTTCTAATAAATATTTTCCTCCCAATATATAACATAAAATATATATGTATTTCATTATCCTCATGATGAATTATGAAAAAACCATCATGGTACATAAGGTGGACATAACAAGACTTGCACGATACACCTTGATATTTTTCATTGACCTATAAAGTAATTTTGAATAATTTTTGGTGGGATAAAGATAATTATGTGAAAACATTTTGAGATTCAATAATTTGAGACCTGTGAGTAAATTTTCTAATGTTCCCTCAATGTTAAAATGGATAGTGGTGAATCTCATGGGTCTCACCATTCTAGAGACAAGAAGCAGAGAGTGAAGTTTAATTATGAAATATATATTGAGAAATCTACAGGGGAATGAAATTCCAACACCCAACATGTAAAAAATGTGGAAAGAATCATTATAGTAATTTCATGAAGGGGATAAGGAAATGTTTTAGTGTAAGAAATAAGGGAACCTAGCTAGAGAATGCCGATGGGAGAAACCCACCAATGTGATCGTTTAAACGAATTCTTCATCCAAACCACAAATTTTTTCCAATATTTTTACATCCCAAAATAAGAAAAATATGCGAATAAATTCATCAATCCATGGTTTTTTAATGATAACTGATGAAAACCACCTTTAAGCCTATAGAGAAATGAAGAACTAATGTCATCATAACTATTGAGGTGGATCCTGAAAAAAAATATGTTGATATGTATAATACTTATTCTTTCAAACATAGTGAAAACCCAATTTGATTATGCTTCTATACATTATTTTATATCATGCATGTTTATTATTACTATTTAAACACCACCGTAAAACATAGAAGTAGAGTTATCAGTTAATATGGTAATTGCTGAAATTTATTCAACCCAAGTATATAACTCCTCCACTGCCTATATTTTTGAAATGAACTACCTAGTGAATATTTTGATACTCCCTTTACCAAGAAGTATATATAGTTCTGGTTATGGATTAAATTTCATTATAAATAACTACAAATAATTTCTGAGAAAATGAAATCAACCTATGTATCGTGAATCACCCAAAATTCTATAAAATTTAAAGTATTAGTATGAATCTATTTTGGTATGAACATACTAAGCATGAATATTTTATAATTATAAGAATGTGTATCTACATAAAGTGATTGGTACTATTTAAAATATATTCCTTGATTACATACCCATTTTAATGTAATTAATTGATGTGTTTCCTAAATAATTTTATGGTCTTCCTCTAGGTCGTGACATTGATTTATTAATTGATACAAGACTTGGATATTTTAAAATATCCAATAATCCTTATAGAATTTCCACTATTTAATTTGATGATTTGAATAAGTAATTACAAGAGAGTCTGGATAATGGATTTATATTCCCAAGCACGTCATTGTGGTGTCCACTGGTCTTTTCTTTAAGAATAAGGATGTTTAAAAAAACTTTTATGTTTATTTTTAAGATCTGAATATGATCATGAGATATTAAAAGTATCATCTACCACATATTAATTAAATATTCTATCACCTACAAAGAGCCCAATATTTATCTAAGGTGGATATTTTGAAGGGATATTATCAAATAAAGGTGAAGGAGGATATACCCAAGATAGATTTTCTTATAAGGTATATGAACTATGATTTCAAAGTGATTCTATTTAGGATGATAAATTCTATATCTATATTCATTAAATTAATGAATATAATCTGTATGTATTAACTCCAATAATTTTTTTTAGTATTTATATATTATATTCTTACCTACTCCAAAAAAAGGAGGAACAATAGGAGCATTTGAATGATTTAATAAAGACCATGTAAAAGGAAATGTTATATGTTAATTACATAAAATATTAGTTTTGGATATATCATGTACCATTTTTAAGTTATGTTATCAACAAAAAATAATAATATCATTTGATCCTTTAAAAAAAGGAAAATTAAGTATGACCAAGACCAATAACTTGGATGGAGATCTGTACTTTCATTAAACTAGCTAGGTACTATCATTGATTTTTTAGGTACATATCAATGTTGTTAATACAAATAACCAAGATAAATTATAATGGTGTAAATATTTTATATATTAATGAATGTGAGAAGATATTTAAAAAATTATATTGGAGGCTAATCACTACACCTATACTCACATTAACCACAAGGGGGAAAGGATTTCTGATATATAGTGATGAAAAAAAATCATAGGTTAGTTACTCATACAAGATAGAAAAGTGATATCCTATCCCAAATTCCAATTAAAAATCCATTAGAATAGCATCCTAATGCATGATCTAGAATTATCCATAGATGTAATCGTGTTGCAGATATAGTGACATTATGTCTTTGGAAAAAACATTGACATATATAACAGATCATAAAAACCTCAATTATATATTCACACAAAAGGATATAAATATTCACCAACTAATGTGTATATATTTGAAAAATTATTATGATTATTCAATCAATCACCATCATGAAAATATGACCAAAGTTGATTATTCTATAAATTTATTGGATACTACAACCCTATCCATGAAATGAATTGAAATATATTTAATATTATTGTACATGAAGAGGATAGAAATGGGAATAATTAAAGGAACTTTATCCACCCTTTATAAAATAACTATGAATCCATCCATTCAGGATAGGATAAAGGACGACCAAAAATATGATGAGGTGCTACAGAAAAAGGTAGAGAATATTCCAATGTTAAACTTTGCTAAATATAGTGTTATATGATTTGGAACTAGGATATGTGTCCCATCAAAATCATATTTTAAGAGGGGTCTAATAGATTATCTGCATAGACCATTCATCTCTGTTCATCCATAAAGAACTAAGATGAATACAATTTTGAAGCAAAACTGATGGGTGAATAACATGAAGAAAGAGATTGAAAAAGGTGATCTCGATGATTTGTATGACAATAATCAATGATGAATGAATGAATTCTAATGGTATGATAAAAATATTTCCAATACAAGTATGGAAATGGGAAAACATAAAAATAGATTTCATCTTAGGACTGCACATTAAATGAAATGAAAATAACTCTATATAGATGGTAGTAAATCACCTTGTACTGTTAGGTATCTTTGTTAATATAAATGTGTATTTCTCTATTGACCAACTCACCAATATATAGATTAGGGACGTTGTAAGACATCATGGAGTTCTATTATCCTTTATATCTAATAAAGATTTAATGTTTATTTTGAGGTAATGTAAAATCCTTAGTTTTAAGGCTTCTAATCACTCTAATATAGACGGTTAGTCTAGGAGAACCCTTCAAACTCTAGAGGATATAATGAAATCATATTAAATGGATTTCCAAGGATTTTGGGATTATCACATTCCCTAGTAGAGTTCTCATATAACAGAATTTTATATCCTAGAATTCAAATAGAACCTTATGAGGAAATGTATGGGAAGAGGTGTTGGACTCCAACATGCTAGGAAGAATATGGATAAGATAATCTTATAGGACTATATCTTATCTAAGAGGTTTTAGACAAGGTTAAAACCATTAAATGTCATATGAAATATGCATAATGTCTATTTAAAAGATATGTATAAAATCATCGATGAGAGTTAGAGTTTGTAGTCAGAGGAAATTTTCCCTTTCATATATCTATATGGAACAAATTCACGAGGTTTGGGAATACATGAAGGCTTAGTCCATGATACATCTCCCCTTTAAGATCCTTGATTGTATCAGTGCTTTGGCCTACTAAATTTCAATCCCACTAATCCTATCTCAATTATATGATGATTTTCATGTATCACTCTTAAAGAGTATTTACCATACACTTTACATGAAATAAATACAAAGGTGGTACATTAGATAATGATAATTTAAATGAGGAGTAGTTAGTGAATATCATATATCATAGATACAAAGTTATATGAAACAAGACAACTTGAATGGCCAATGATTTCTGGTGGAACCAAAAGTTTGATGAATAAACTCAAGAATAAGTAATTTAAATGAATCATATGTAACCTCATCTACTCTAGTGCACAAAATGATATTTTGAGGGTCAAATTTATAAATAATGTAAGAATGCAATGACACTAACTTTTTTTAAATGAAATTCCATTTTGATACATTAAATGACATATGGTTATAAAAAACACATGCACTACTGAGGTTATTTTAGATCAATATATACTATTGTATTTAATGTATCAATATAAACAATTATTTATATATGTTTTTCAATGTGACTATTAAGAATAATATATAATACAGATATATTATAAATTATAATATTCATAGATGGAAGAAGTGATGGCCTCGACCAGTAGAATCCTACCCTCTCAATCGCATCTATCGGTTCTTCTGAGGGTGACAAAACCACTTGGCTTTGCCTTTCACCAATCCCAAATAGAAACCAAACAAAAGAAATTAGTTAATGGTACCATTTATGGGAGAATTTCAAGCTTACCATAATCACATCCCAATACATTTTTCATTATATAATGATCCTGATTAAATTTTTGGAATTGAAGTAGAAAATCTAAGAGAATATGTATAAGGGTTTTATTAACCCAAATTCTTCAAAATAAGGTGAAAGGTTTCTGTTTTTTAATAATAAATTTTGATCATTTCATCTTTTAATTAATTATCATGAAAATAATAGGTTATCTCTTAATAATATATATCTTTATTAATGACTTTTTTGATCAACTATGATGGGATCAATAGGTCAAAAATGTTGACCATTTATTTGAATATCATTATTTAAAGGTTAAGACAGAGGATGTATCCAAGATATCCTTTCATACAAGATATAATCACTATGAATTCAAAAATATGCTATTTGGACTAAACATTCCCCCACTATCTCTATAGTTATGATGAATATAGTCTTTAGACATTACCTTGGTCAATTTTTTGTTGTCTTTATAAATGAAAATCTCATATATACCATGATAAATGAAAAATATGAAGATTATTTGATGTTTGTACTGAAGACATTGATAAAAGATAAATTTAATTCCAAATTTTGAATATATGAATTATTGATACAAAAATTATTATTATTGGGTCATATAATAATAATTTATGACATATTTTTGGTCCCTTCAATGATAGAGGTAATTAAACACAAGGCTAGACCAACCATAATAACCAATATTGTAGAGACCATGACCCTAATAGCCGAGACCCAGTGTCTAATTTATTAAACTGGAAAATTTTACATGGAATAATATCCCAAAGTACAGAATAGTTTTGTATACCTATTAAAATAGATACATAATTGAGTCCCATATTATATTTGAATACAAAAATTTCAAAAAAAATTTAGAATAAAATTATTCCCTCTAACATATCCTTGCATATCAATCATAAAACACTTTATGGATTCATGGGGAAAGGAAACCAAATAAGAGTGAGCACAAATGATCAATGAGGGTTAAGTAAATTGTATGAAATATTGAATAAAAAATAATAATCAATATGGAAATGTACATAACTAAAAACACATTTCATTTGATCAATAACATTACTATCAGAAAAGGATAATGAATAATCAATATGGAAAGGTAAATAACTAATTTTTTTTACAAATTAATTTAAAATTAAGAATGGAATTCATCTAGTGATAATGTCATTGTGAAAATATCATAGATGGTAATAATTTAATTCTAAATAAACGGAATTCTTAATTATTGGATTTCATGTTTCTTAGACACATGATACTTCTACCATGAAAACTACCCTCAAGACAGTTTAAAATTGATGTGTAGAAACCCATTTAAATAAATAAGGATAATAGTATCATACCATGAGATTACAAATGAATGAAGGGGATATAAATAATTATACCCCATCAATGTCTTTCAAGTCCAATTAATTACTCATATATCTAATAATCTATTTAATTTATAAAATATGTTTCTTATCATCAAATATTTGTATTGAGTAATGAATACAGATTTATCAATATTTCCCCACTCGGGAAAATAAATTTCAATATAGAACAACATAGGTAGAAATTATGTATTTTTTAAACAAATAACTAAGAGATGATAAATAATTTCGATATTTAAAGGAAATTTAATGTCCAATGAACATAGGAAATTGAACATTTTAAGGGAAAATTATTGACTACAAAAATGAATCATGGAAACGAATGTTAATACATTCATTTGTCAAAATGATCATAAACCATCAAGATAAAAGAGTATGGTATAAATACAACATATACGCATTGGAATAAGAATAATGGTGTTTTTGTTCTTGATGAATAGAAGTACCATAAAAACATATTTAAAACATTTTTGAGGAAAATATATTTTACATTTTGAAAATAAATTTTTACTATAAAAGGTTCAAGAAATATTTTTTAAAATAAATTTCATGAAAAATAAACTTTTAAAATTATAATATAATCATTAAAACATTTGAGTGGTCATGATGTCTATAAATTTTGTTCATGTATTACATATTGAAACAAATATTCCTTTCATTTGTTTGGTAAAATTCAAAATGTCATTGTATTGAAAAAGAAATGAATATTACTTTCACAAAAATTTATAGACTAATAAATTTTTAAATGTTTCATTAATAAATAATTTGGTTAAGGTTAAAAACATTTTTTTTAAATCATTTTTTGAGATCATGGTATTTGAAGAAAACAGATTTCTGGCGAAAGAGAGAAATGATGTGAAATTTTCATAAAACATTGTTAATTAATTATAATTTATAATAAATATTGGGAAATGGTTATATTAATATAAAATATCATGAATTTATTGAGTACAATAAAATTAAATGGGTTCATTATACAATGATAGAATTATTTCCTTCCACTGAAATTGAAGATTAAATAATCTCGATGAGAATAATATAATTAAATGATCCCTTAAAAGGATCATAACATTGAAGTCAGATTTATTAAATAAATAGATTATTTTAATAAACTATAGAAACATATAAAATAAATGGAATTAAAAAATAATATAAGTAAAATAAATTGCACACATAATATTAGATATCAAGGATAACAAAGATGTAATAAAACCCAATGAAATGAAGTTGAGTTATGAAATTATTTACCACTTGGTAACTATTATTTAAAATCATATTGGATTTAATAATTACAATTAAAACCTAAAATCAGATTAATTATTAATTAATCATGATAAAAAATTTATAATCAGTATTATATAAACCATATAAAAGAAATTAAGAGTGTAAAATTACAATATAACACAATGAAATGAAATTGAGATGAAACCCCTTACTTTATGCATCCTCTTGGTTGAATATGATTTAAGATCATGTATATTGTTTCAATACATGATGTTAAATTATTATAAAACCATATTAATATTTATAATATCATTTATGATCCTTTTATAACATCTAATCATCCTTATGTTAATAATCATTCAGTATTTTCATTTTTCATGTGTTAATTGCCTTATTTTCCCATGTGGATTTCATTATGTGTGATCCAGTTAAAGAACATATTATATAGTTAAATAATATAAAGAATAATAATCATGAAATAATTACAATATTAATTAATAATTTGTACTTTTTAAACCAATCATTAAATATTTTTTGGGATATAAAGTATGTTACTATCATGGAGATGGTAGGTCGTACATAGACATGGGTAATGTTTTTATTTTCAAATAATCATTACGAAAATATTTTTAGTGTCATTTTATATTTACATAATGATAATAATATAATATATACCATATTAGTTTTTTAAATATACTTATATATATCATCTATATGGCGTGCTGATGAAAATAGAGTTACATCACTTTCATGTAGACGATGGTCTACACGTGTATGAATGACATTATCATTATTAACTAAGTGAAAAGAATAATAAAGAAACTAAAATAAATTAACTTTTAATATTGATAAATATTTCATGAATATCATAATTATTTTATTCATATAACATATAATAATTATCTTTATCCTTATAAAAATCCTTGTAAAGCATTAGTGAATGACAAATCACATTGCTCCCTGAGGTAGTAGTCTGCCATAAAAACGAACGATGTTATATTATCCCCTATGAAATGGAAATTAAAAAAATTTATATATGATACAATGAATAAATATTTATTATTATTTTTTAAATATCCTATATATATTTTAAATACATAATAATACCCTACCATGAGATGTGGTGATAGAAACAACAATTACTTCGGTTCATGAGGTGATAGCCCGATGTACACACAAATCATGATTTCACAACCCATTTGATGGAAGTGGAGAGGGTTATATTTCATTACATTAACATAAAGAAATATAATTAATATTTAGATACTTAAATAATTATTTTATCATGGCTTAAGAATAATTTATGTATGTGGAGGAATAATAAAAATAAAAATGCTAGTTGAAGAACTTTACAACTTGTTCAGGTATCCTCCTTAGGTTTGAACCAAAAATCTTTCCAAGGTTGGATTTATCCCAAAATTAAGTCTTCTATGATGAGGATAGGGATGTTTGGAGGTGAGGTTTCTAGTTTTATGTCAATAAAAATGGCTTTAAAAGTGTTAATATGTTAGGAGAGTGAGTTCCCGTTTATAAGTGCAGTGAGTGGCACACTTGGAAATTTTTTAAAATATTCAATCATATCAACAGTTTTATCATGACACGGGCATCAAAAATGGGTCTATATATATCCTAGAAGTAATTATGTCTAAATATGGCCATAAATTATTTATAAAAATGTTTTTAATTCATTTTAACCCTTATCGACTTAGTTTAACCCACCCTTGTAAATCAGTTATAACTTTACCTTGGTAATTAATTTTTACTATATTCACTATTAACTTTGGTTAAAAATTATGTTCTACTTATTATAAAATATATATTATTATTATTAAAAATATTTAATCAATTATTACAAATTCTATTCATATATTTGGATAAATTTAATTTAAAATTAATATCGCAAATGTGATGAGAAAGTGGGTTTTTAATGTGAAAATGTTAAAAAGTTTACAAAGTTTTTATAAAGCAAATCAATATGAAAATGAATCCAATGAACTAAATTGGATTATTTGGTTAAATATTAATATTTTTAACATTAAATCCAATTCAAAATAAAAATTTTAATTTCAAATTATTTAAATGAAAAGGCAGTTTGTAATTAAAATTTAGTGTTTTCACTATTCATAAAAAATGGATCTTTTCAGAAAAATAAAAAAAATCACCCTTAGATAATTTTGATATGGTGATTTCAAAAATAAAGTTTATTTTATCACCTAAATTTACTAAATGTGTTAAAAATTAATTTTAATTTATGTGTTCAAAGCATGACTAAACCATCTTTAAAAAAATTGTTTTTCAAAAAATAGTTAATTTTCTTTAAAATGATTCTTATTTTATTAATAATAAATAAGTGATTAATAAATTTTTTTAAAATATGCATTTTTATAATTTAGTTAATCTTATTCATACCTAACTCTCCAACATCTAGGAAAAAACTATCATATTAAATAATAATATTAATAGTATAATGTTGTTCGGTAAAAGTCGGTATTGTGTGTAATTCAAGATGTTGAAGAAACTCATTTTTGAATAAAAAACAAGATAAAATCAGTGTTTTGTGTATATAAATACTTTTAAGAGATTTAATTTTTTAAAAATAAATATATCGTAATGTCTCAGGGTGTTATATTTTCTTCTAATCATGGTGTTGGGTGTCATATATTCTCTCGAATATAATGTTCTTGTTTTTGAATTTTGGGGTGTTACGTTCTCTTTACCTTATATAAATTGAGTCATTTCCATTTAAAATTGATTTGAGTAATCAATGGATTGAAAATTTAAAATAAGTTTTTTGAAAAACTCACATCTTAATAAGGGTTAATAAAATAATCACTTAATAAGAGTGGAAGGAAAATACCATGGTCATATGGAAAAAACAATAGGTTTCTAAGTTGGATAGAATTAGTTTTAAGTGATGATATGGATATGGAATAAATGAGAAAAATAATTATTGAGATTGATTTATTTAACTGATCAAAATAAAGTGAATGATCAATGGAAAGTTAAGGGCCTCAAACCCATAATCTGTGATTGTTTAAATGACTATCTAATTCCTTGGATATGAATGAAATAGTATAATTTTCTTATTTTAAGATTCTTTTAATAAAGATGAGGAATTATTTTACTATCTATGAATATAACTAAATATACTTACATTATAAGTTTCTATTTCATAATCACACATTCAATGTTTTTTTGTGCATCATTCAATTTCAAATTCATACCTTACTCCAAGAAATGAATATCCAATAATTATTTTTTTAGGATTGAATCACTAAATTTCAGATTTAACGGATAATAAGACCTATGAAGGAGCGAAAAGACTTTTCATTAACCTATGAATATTTTACAAATCCAATTTGTTTAGAACAAGTTATCAAATATAATAAGTTAATCTATAAACCTCAACAGTAACACCACTGGTTCATTGTTAATGTTTATTTTTTAAATTAATTTAACTAAAAACAATGACATATTGACCCGAACATCGCCTGAGCCTGTGGTAGGTGGTTAACCCATATCGTCCTTCAATAATGTGTTCAAATCCAATTAGATTACAAGATTTGATGGATTTTCACCCAGTATATGGGTTATTTTTTAAACTATATTATTATAATTATTAATAGGTTAAAAAATAGTATGATCAATATCCTTGTAGAAAATTTAATAATTAAATAACCATTTTACTATGGTTTTCAATACGAACCCTTTTTTTACAACACCTACTAATCTTATTTCATTATTATTATAGTGTCATTAATGATCATATTAACCCTAAAAGTTATAAATACATTTAAACATATGTATATAAAATAAAACTGAATTATTTCTCAAATATATTTTCAAATAAAACATATGTTTTCCATAAATTTCTCATATAATACCATAATATTTGTAGACACGAGTCACATAAAACCTAAAAACGGTGTTTAAGAAATTCAACATTTGATAAAACATAAAATCATATCCCATTATGATATCCATAAATCAGAAGGTAATAAATACACATATTATTCTAAATTTTAACACTATCCTTTAATTTTGATGATTCTTATATCCAAAACACTATTGCTCAAAATATTTCTAAAATTTAATTATTGAAAACCGATACATAAATCCTTTATCTGTTTTATTTCCACATAGGTCCTTTCTTGGTATAGGTATTAACATTTATAAGATTGAATTGACTTAGATAATTCCAATTTTTTCCACAGTAAAGATAAAGAACTATAAAGGGATCCCTGGGATGAGATTTATTTACTTCCATAAAACACTTCATTTTTTTTATAAATTATTTGTTTTATGTCCTTCCTTTACACTCAAAAATAATTTTCTCATTCCATTAATAATATTTTCAAAGTGTAACCATTAAAGTTTATTTCATGATGTAAATCAAGAAATCATTCTCATATGGTCTCCATCATTGGAGCTCTTAACGAACACCATCCTTTACTTATTTGGTGTGTTTGGGTGTTGGTTAAGATATAAGTTGTTATTCGTATTTTTGGATAAATTATTAAGAATAATAGTGATATATTACACTCCTATTATCATCACATTTGATTTCTCATAGTCACCACATTTTCCTTTTTTTCTATGTTATCATGATGTATTCTAGTTGCATCCATAGACTAAAACCAAAATGAAAGGAGTGAGCAATAATAATCATATTTTGAAAACCATATAATAATTTATATGATTTATAATTCGTGACATATTATTTTAATTATAAACATATTATGTTTAACCTAGTTCATTAATTTTAATCATCTATTCAAATCATTTATAATGTTTTGTAAATAAAATTTGAATTATCCTAAGAATATACCTGAGGATTGTCAAACCAGGTGCACAGTAAGGCCGATTTTCAGGCACCAGGAGATAAACTCGGCAATAATAATTCAACGGTTTGGGATTTATTTCTCCTAGGTAGATATTTTCGAGAATCACGTCCACTTGTAATATCCATACATGTATTTATTTATAGGAAAACCCACATAATATATTCCTTAAACAAAATTCGAATATTCATCTATGCTTATCATCAATGTCTATCATAGTGTGTTATTTCCTAATCAATTTTACCAACATCCGCTACTCATGGTTTCTAGTAAACTTAATCTAATATCAATTTTAGTAACCTCAACACCAGTAGATCAGAGATAGAATTAGCTTTATAATAATGACATAAGATATAAGGAATCACAACCCAAAATACTAAATAATTTAGCAGTCTTGGAAAACTAGATACATACTTGAGTCCAATATTACATTTTAATACAGAAATTTAAAAATATTTTTTCAAGAAAATCATTATTTCCTCAATCATATCATTTTATATCAATAATTATACACTTAAGAAATTCCTTGGGAAAGGAAAAAAATATGGGTGAGCTAGAATGATCATTAAGGGTTAAGTACAATAGAGGGAATAATGAATCAATAAGAATAATCAATATGGAAAGGTAAATAACTTAAAAAACGTTCAATTTAATCAATATCATTACTTTCATAGCTGGATAAGGCATAATCAATATGGAAAGGTAAATGAATAAAAATTCATTCCACTAAATCAATAACTAGTAATGAAATGAATCCAGAGATAGTATCATTATGAAAATGTCATTAACAATAATAACTAAATTATGAATGAAGGTAATTATGAATTATTGGATTTTATGTTTATCAGGTACAAGATAACACTACTATCAATATCTATCCCCAAGATATTTTAAAAATGATGGGTAAAACCCCATATAACTAAGGCTGGAATTCTATTTAATTCTATGAGACTGTTGATTTATATTATGGATATATATAACTAATCCCCACCCATCTATTTTATGTCTAAAACAATCCTCGTATATTGAATTATATATTTAGTTCATAAAAAATGTGCCTTATTATAAAAAATTTATATTTAGTAAATAATTCATATTAATCAATGTTTCCCTCGATAAAAAATGACTTCAATTATAGAACACCATATATAGAAATGATATACGAAAACAATAATAATATACATGGTAAATAATATTGATATTTAGAGAATATTTAATGTCTTATAATTATATGAAAGTGAACATTTCATATAAAAATTATTGACTAAAAAAATTAATCGAGTAAGTCAATATAAATAATATATTTAGTCAAATAATCATAAAATAACCATATAATGAATAAGAATAGAATCAATATAACATATACCCATTTGAGTAAAAATAAATTGTTATTTTTATTGAATAATATAAATACCATGAAATATTCTTAACAAAAAATATGGAGGAAAATATCATTTTCATTTAGAAATTAATTTTTTTTAAAGTTTTCAAATAAATTTGAATATAATATTATTATAAAATAACATCTGAAAATTGTAAAACAATATTTAAAATAGTTTAATATTCACAACTAATGGAAATAATATAAATGTCACTCATATTAAAAAAAATATTCCTTCACTCTTTTGGTAAAATCTAAATGGGAATTATTTTGAAAATGACAAGAATATTACATTCCAAACATTTTTAAAAACTAAAATTGGGTAAATATATATTTTATAAATTATTTGTAAAAGGTTGAAAACATTTTTTAAAAACATGGATTTATAAGAAATAGATTTCCTACCAAAATGATAAATGATGTAAAATTTTTTTATAAAAATTTTCTCAATTATATTAAGTACCTAGGATTAAAAACTGGTGCATTTATATTAAAATATAATTAATATTAGGAGTATAATACAATTAAAAGGGTTTAATAGACAATGATAAAATTATTTCCTTAAACTGAAATTCAATAATTAACAATCTTGATGAGAATGAGATTTTGAAATAAAAAATACACAAAAAATATATTTTAAGTGGTAATTGGCCAGTGAATTCATAATATTATAATATCAAAGATGATGAATATGTAATATAACCGAACGAAAAAAATTGATTTATGGAATTATTTACCACTTGGTAACTCTTAAGTAAAATTTTTTTAGATGAAATAATTCAAATTTATAGTTAAAATACCATTAATTACTAATGAATCATGATATATCATGAAAAATAAGTATTAATACACCATATATAAGAAATTGGGCTCATAAAAATACAAAATATCTCAATGAATCGAAATTTAGATGAAATAACTTAACTTACACTTAATTTTGGTTGAATGTTCTTTATTCTATAATATAGTCTTTTAAAACATGTAATTAATATATTCCAGATCCATATTAATATCTTTAATATCATATATTATTCTTTATTAACATCTGATCACCCTTCCATTAATAATCTTTCATTCATTTCATTCTTTCAGGTGTCAATTTCCATGTTTTCTTATACGGTTTTCATCATGAATGATCTAGTTATTGTGCATATTATATAGTTACATAATATTCAAAATAATAATCATGACATAATGATAATATTTATATTCCCATTATACTTTTAATTCTAATAATGAATGTTTTCTTTTTTAAGAAATGAAGTACGTTACGGTCATGGAGACGGTAGGTCGTATGTATGCATGAGTATTGTTTTCATTTTGCAATGATAATTATAGAAATAAGGTAACTGAAATTTTATCATCTTAAAATGATAAAGTATCATATATACAATATTATTTCATTAATTATATTTATTTATATTATTATTTCAGGTAAAAAAATCTATTTATGAGAATGAATTTATTTAAAAATAAGTATATCATAAATCTCAAGCTATTATATTTTCATCTAAGATTGGTGTTGCATATCATTTATGCTATAAAATATTTTTTTAATTTTAGAATTTTTAGGTGTCATAAATATCCATTGTTTTCCTAGATTTTTTAGATATTATTAGTGTTTTTTGATAAATTTACCATGACTTTCAAATCCGCTAATTATGTTCACAAATAATGGGTTCTAGTTCCTTTGGATAAATGAATGTGAATAATATTAAAATGTGCTTAAGAGAAGTTTAATCAATGAAACTATAATCACACTAACCAATAATGGAGAATTATTTTTGATATATAATAATCCATGAATGGAGGGATTGGTAATTTTCCTCATGGTGGTAGTATATGTCTCGTGTTTATTAAAGGGTTGTGAACTAAATTTCCCAACTAATGATATAATGTTTGAAGATGTAATTATTTTCATTAAATATATGGATTCATTATCTATATGGTGAAAATTTTGAAATATATACTAATAATAAGAATTATATATTTATACAAAATGATTTTAACATGTGCCAAAGGAGATAGTTAGAGTTGATCAAGGACTATGAATTTTTAGTACATTACCACCCTAGGATGCTGAATAATGTGAATTATTCTCTATGTATGATGGTTCATGCTACTATATCCATCATATGGACTGAAATTGACCCAACACTCATTGATTTTTAAAGTATTGAACTTAAAATTGTTAGGGAACGGGAAAAAATAATATCTTACCAAAATGACAGGTCAATCATACATTCATGTGATGATCAAGGGGGTATAGAAGGAGGATATGGAGAAACAAAAAATGTTATGGAATATTCTATAATTAAACATTAAAAGTGATGGAAATATTAAATTAGGAAATGAATGTTTTTCCATCAATACTATAATAGAATAAGGGGTGTTGGACGATATGTATAGGTCATAATTCTCTATCTATCATAGAATAATAAATATGTTAAAAATTATTGAGAATATTTTCTTTTGGGACAACAAAAATAGGTAGATTGTAGTGTATGTATCATGTCTTTTGGTGTTTTAGTAATTTGATATAGAATTATAGAAGTATAAGTGGATAATGAAACTATTACTCATACCTATACGGAAATGGGGAATCATCACAATGTATTTTTTATAGGTCTTACAAATAAATTTGGAGTATATAAGGTAATTTTGGTTTTATTTTAACACATTACAATGTTGATATATTTCATTTCAATTCATGAATATTTTTTTCCCAGTCATGTTTATAGGATATACATAAAGGAAGTGATAAGGATTTATGGCATACCACTTTACATTGACCCAAATAAAGATATGAGTTTTAACTAAAAGTTATATATAATAATTCAATAATCATTGAATAAAAGGTTGAGATTTATTAACACTTATCATACTCAGACTAATAGTGAGTCTAAAAATACCATTAAAACCTGAAAATATATATTGATTTCATATTCAATGGAATTAAAATGAGATTATTATCGAAACCTTCTATGTTAGTGTTATCATATAATAGTTGTCTCCTTTTATCATTTAAATGGTAGCATATGAGGATCTTTATGGGAAGAGGTTAAGAAAAACAATATATTGGTATGAGTTTTGAGATAATAATCTATTAGGATAGAATTTTTATTACGAAATTTTATAGAAGTTCCAAAAAAACTAGTGGACCATTAAAGCTTAAAAAAACAAAAAAAAAACAACTAAGTTAATAATTATCGGAGAGATTATGATTTTAAAGTCAATGAACATGCACTCATTCAAATTTCACCAAAGAAGTGATTTATAAGATTCAGGTATAAGGGAATGTTAATCCCTTATTATATTTCCCCTTTTAAAATCCCTATCATGTGGGGAGTATAAATTATAACATTTCACTTCATCTAAAACTATCCCAATTTCATGATTTGTTCCACATATCACTTTTATGGAATAATGTACATAATGCATCACATAAACAAAACTCTTAGATTTTAAATTTAGGACATGATATTTATTATATTGAATAAGTGGTAGAAATATCTGATTATATAGATAATATATAACATAACAATATCACTCACCCGATTAAGTTCTCTAGATGAACCATAATTTTAAGGAAGTGATATAGGACCAAAAGATGTATTGAGGTAGAATTTACCTCATATTTTCCATTTGTGAAATGGAATTTTGAGGGTGAAATTATTTTTAGGGGGTAAAAATATAACATCCCATGATTTTAGTATGTATCTCCCTTTGAATGAATATATTGTATTCTATAGTATCCGATACACACAAAAATGAACTAAATTGAATAATGATTTATTATAATAAAAAATAATCCTTGTTAAAACAATGATAATGAAATATAATTTTAAGAAAGAACTAGTTTTTAAATTAAATGGTTTCAATTCACTTAGGGAAAGACCATTGATCTAGTGAAATTTCTTTTAGGAATTTTGTATTTTGGAAAAACAATTACTTTTCTAATAATGATATCATTAATTTATATTAATTAAATTAATTAAATTATTAGTAACATAAATTAATAACATTCTAGAAAAAATTAATCATATATAAGGAATATTAATTGAATTATTCATGGCTCAAAAAATGTTTTGTTTAAAAAAATAATTTTTATTATATATTACATATGGTCTTATCTAAAAGTTAAATTTATCATATTTTAAGTATAATGTTTATTGAATTTAATTATATATATATTCAAAAATATTACCAATTTTTTAATGATCATTATTTTGTAAGAAATATGTATAAAATCATTTATATATTTAAAATACAATATTCTAAAAAATGTATTTATTTCATTATTTATACTTAAATTAAAATTAAATTTTCAAGACTTTAGAAATTGAATCCAATAGAATAGATTTCATATTTTTAATCATCATGTCTACATTTATTAGTAAGGTAAATTACATTTTTCTCTATAAAAATAAGATTAGAAGGTAAAAACAGTCACCACGGTAAAGACTGAAATAAGGATAAAATGCTAAATTAAGGGATAATATTGTAAAATAATAAAAAACCATATATTTAAATTGAATGAATAATGGAATTAAGAAGATCCCATTATCTATTATCTATTGTTTATTTCAATGTTTCCACTTTACATTTTAAAATAATCACTGTATACATTAAGCATTGGGTATTTGTGAAAATGTCACTCAATCTCACCTTTAAATGGAACTCTAATATTCCCACCTAAACCCGCACATTTAATTCAAAATTTTCTTCAATATCTACCCAAAATTTCAACCTGATAGTTATAACACACTTTAAGAATCCTCTATCCCTAATAAAGACTCCCAAAACCCTTATTTCCAAAAGGCTCTCTAAGAGGATATTTCATCCATCAATGTAAATGTTATCTTCCCCTTAATCATTTTTCTATATCTTCTTCATAAACCCATTCTATAAAACAATTTATTAAATTAATAAAAAAATAAAAGATTAAGTTTAAATAAAATTTATATTATTACTACATTATAACATGTCCTTACTCATTAGATAGTTATAATGTATTCTTCTTTTGGAAACTTTTACCACCTATATGAAAAATGTTTTACCATTTACCACATGAATGAATAATAAAAACACAATACTGGTAATAATATTAAATAATTATTAATTTAGTAAGTTTTCATAATTCTGTAGTGTTAGTATTCTTATTTATACTCATAATTAAATTCAATTATTTTATTAATTTAATAATCATTATGAAGGGAATTTTGAAAGAGTTATTTAAGACATTATACAATAAGTTCCATGAAATTTCTAGAAGATTCTATAAATATATCAAATATATATATATATATATATATATTAAATATTAAGGATCATCCTAGTAATGATGAGACTATGATCAATGGGTGAGGACAGGAATATCTAAGCTAAAGTATGCCTAAAAAACAAAAAAAAATAATAGCCAAATATTTTTGTCAAAATTCATCTTTGAGAAAAATATATGTTACATATTTGAAAAACCCCATATAATTTCTTATACTTTATTTATTTTTTGGGTCACTTGTATTCATACTAGTTTCTCAATCTTTGGTTCATGATTCACACTAAATTTTTCTTGTAAGTTGAATCAACCTTGTATCTTCTATTTAGTTGGGAATATTTGTCCTCCATGTTCATATTAATAATTTTGTTTTATAAATTTTCTTATGCATACTAAAATGATTTCTTATGTTTATTTTCAATTATCTTTCACTTCATTTCCAAATTATTTAAAGGAATCATTTTAAGATTTTTGAGACTCTCCATTTCTACCAATTTTTGAATCTCTTTACAAAAGTGTGAAACAAATCATAATTTTTAGTGATTTTATCATGAATTAATTGTGGAACCAACATCATCATTTTTATATAAGAATATTCCAATCAAAATTTTCATAATTTTTTTAATTAATTACTATTCTCTTAATTTTGTAAATTTTCCCCTCTAAAATATACGTTATTAAAAATGTAAAATGTTTTTTATTTTTTTTTCAAATAAAATTTTTAGTTGACTTATAAAGGTGTTTTTAATATATGAAAAAATATTTTAAGTTTTATCGCATTATAATAGGGATATTAATTTATGATTCTATACGGTTTCTCTCTTTTAATAGATTATGATCATGTTTTTGTTATTTTTTCATGAATTTCATTTTTCCCCATGGGAAAATCAATCTATGATGGAATTATATATCTTTTCATGTTCATCTGTAAGACACATATATATGAAATTCATTATAAGAAATTAGGGACTATAATTATAAATCCCTCTAATGCATTGGGTAAAACAATATATCTCAATATATTACATAAAATGTATTAGGGAGTGAACTTAATACATTATAGATTAAAGGGAATAGAGACTGAACCCAATTCACCAAGAAACTATATACATAATGTGAGGATGGTTTTTTTGCGGTAATTGAAAAAGGGGATGGATTTCTATACTTAGGTTTGTGCCATGATATTATGCCAAATTCTTATTCTTATGCTATGTTTTCATGAATAATTAATATTGAATCATGTTTCCACACACCTATTATACATGTTTTATATTATTCAAAATTATTATGACATGTCTCATCGACTATGATATATATATTATTAGGTATGATTCTCTTATATTATAATCATGAACTTTGATTTAGTTCTTAAATCCATATGATCATCTTATTCTTACTTATGATCTTTGATTGTTATCAGTTATGTTAACCATTACTGAAAATATATGTTCTCCATTTCTTATTCTTTCATTAAAAAGTCATTAAAAATAATATTTTGTATGGTATTTATATAAGGGTATCACATTTGAAGAATATATTTCAGATATATGTAATATTTTTAAAAACATGTTGGTTTTTTGTTTAGTCAATATTTCAAAAACATCATTTAATGGTTGGGTTTTTGGATTTATATAGTGGTTTAAATTATGGTCCTTCTAGAGAATGGTGTTTTATTTGTTATTATTTAATTTTATTCTAGGTTATTGATGAATAAATATTACTATTATAGAAATGTATATAGAATCTACAGTAGATTTGAGAATTTCAAAGTCTCCGAGTATGGGAATAAGCTGGTAGAGGCATGAAGGCCCCATCCATTTGATCATCAAGTCGTAGTTATTGTCCATAGGAAGTGAAGTTATGATTAGATAATGTGTTGAGTTGTTATGATATATTTTCAAGAATATTTTTTAGTATTCATATGTCATTACTGTGTATTGAGGAATATATTGTTCAAAATAAATGATGGTTGGATATTATGTATAACATCATATGTCATTGAAGAAAAAATGTAAAACATTATCATAAGGCTTTGATTGATCATATTTATTTGATTTAAAACATATAATATAGAAAATACCCCTGAGTATATGTGTTTTTCCATGATCACAGTTTTGAGTTAGAATTTAAAGCATCATCCTAATTCATTGATACCATGGTAAGTGTTTGTGTTGATCATACGGATTCAACACCTTTTTAGGTATCAAAGTTACTTCTAGGTGAAAAATAAATTTTTCACTTTTAATTATCTGAAGTAAGAATTAATCAGATGATGCATGTATGATATTATTTATATATAAAACATCATTATTAAAAAAATTATCATATTCCTGAATGAGAACATAAGGGATGAACTAGTTAAGGGAGATGAAGATAACGCTGAGGGAGCTTCACATCATAGAATAATATACTAAGTAATTTTTTCTATGTGGAAATATGAATAGAACTAAAATCTATGGTTTTTGTGGAAGATTAAAATCAATATATAATCCCATGATAATTCAAATATCGCTTGGAAGAAAAAATATGGGTCTTCAGCAATTTTTACATGAAGAGGTTGAATGAGTCCCGTCAAGACATTGTGAATCAAGGATACTTCCATAACTATTATAGAGAAAATATTCATGATATATTTAGTGAATATGAATAATAATAAATCGATAAAATGGTATTTGTTAGATTATTATGTGAATGATAACCAATACACTTCTATATCAAATAAGGAGAAAAAACACTGATAACCATCGCATGATATTGTTGTGTAATGGATAGGAAAAAGTTGATCATATGGAGTCCTTATAGAGGCTCATATAATCATCTGGGATAGTTATTCAAAAGAATTTTTTTTGATTTGTTTCTGTGAAAGTGTACTTTTTTGGATTTATTATTTTTATGATTTCAAATATACAACCTTTTTCGAGTTATCCTTGATAAGAAAAAGGAAATTGGGTGCCTGAGATAATAATTATAACAAATTGGGGATTTAGTAATCCTTAAAGGAGGCGAAATTCATTAAAAAACATGTTTTGTTATTTTCCTTTAAAATTGGGAAGAATAATGAGAGAGAATTATTGAATATGTTAAATAGTGAACAGGGGATTAAAATTTTTGTACACACTCATTCACCCCCATTGTGTATCACCCCTTTAGGTATACAAAAATTATTATTAGAGAAAGGCCTACTATTCTAGTTTCTCTCAAGTGCCTACTATGAATCATCATAAATCTGTAATTAGTAATGGAATTAAAAATTATTTTGGTAATAGTTTCTCTTCATGTAATGAAATAATGGTTTACTATATTCTTTATTTGATGTTTGATGTTCTTGATTATGCTCAATATAGATTTTTTGTGTGATATGAATGATAAAATAAGTATTTAAAATTATGGGAAGGGAAAACATTATTTAGTATCAACCATATCATAAAAGAGAATAATAATGGTTATATTATAAAGGACAATTAATTCTATTTATAAAAGTCTCCATATAATCTATGAGTTAAATAAAAAGGTGAAATATGTAATGTTTTAAATTGATTCAATATTTTATAATGCAGTAGGATAAAATTATTAATGAATTATTCACCAAGGTGAATTTTATTTTCATCACTATTATAGGGTTTATAGAAACTATCAAACACTATACTTGGGTGAAAAATTGATGATAATCCTACCAAATAATTTTTTTTCAAAGAACATAGCACTATAATATATATATATCTTGAGGAATTATCCATTTTTGAAATCCAAAGTACTCTCATCAACTATGAAATGAGAATATAAATTACACATAAAAGAAAAGAAAATCAAGAAAAGAAAATTTCTTTTAAATCACTCCATGATATGAAGATTAAAAAAACTATCCATACAAAGGATAAAACATGTAATACTATGCATAAAATATTTCTATCTTGCCAATAATTTTAAAAGTGGTAGAATTTGTACTTATTGAGGTAAAAAAATTTTAAAAAATTTTATTTTGGAAAGGTTATTAATTTTTCTAATAACAAACCTATGAAAATTGGATGAGAAAATGAATATGAGTAATATTGTATGAATAACACTATAAGAGTTCAATTATATCAACAATAAAAAATAAAGAAGATATTTTTACCTAGTTCCTTAAAAAGAACATGTTGTCACCTTATAATTAAAAAAATTATAAAAAAGAGAGGGGGAAATAAACACTGGGCATGGTCATGGGGGGTGTAAAATGGAGTCTTAAAGAATAAACTATGATAATAAAAACACCTCACGGGGGAAGGGATCCAATGCATGGTAATTATAATATAAGGAAGTCATGGGAGGCCTTATAGGATAAAGAAATTAGCCACCTAGTTTCCTTCTCACAATGTATATAGAAGCTTGATCCCATTTGTGATGATAATATTGAATATGAATACCATGTAGATATTATTACATGGTATCAAAGAGAGACCTTTGGGTGAGCTAAAAATTTTATTTGAGTCTATCTCAACAACAACTGATGATATTTTCTTTGAGTGGCATAATGTAAGGATTTGGTAAATGGAATTTTCTTTCTACTCCAAGAGAATCACCATCCCCATAGAAACCACTAAACTAAAAGACCACTGAACCCACATAATCACACATGGAACCTCCCCTTTCAAAATCCCATAGATACCTGAGTAATCGTCACTATGTTTTAGTCCATAGAGGGGTATATTCCACCTCAGCTTGTTCCCCTATGATTTGGAATGATGAGGGATAGAGGAGGAGTCCCTGGCCATGTTTCCCCAAAGAGAGGGAACTCTATCCCAAATATTCTGAAGCTGTGAAAGACCCATGATGAAGCATTTGGCCTTCTCCACTAAAGCAGTACCAAATGAGGAGGGTCCATTATGTTACATCTCATTAATGAATATATCATGATAATTTAGATAAATATTTGATTATAAGAAATCATAAGGATGAGAGTATTAGACAAGAAAAGTCAAATTTAGGATGGAAAGTACAAACTTTTCAATGAAAATTATATTTTGATGCATGATGTTGAAAATAAGGAAAATTTATTAAATATATGAATTAACCGATCATGAAAGGGGATAATGAAATTCAAATATTTATATGGTTGAATTATTAAACCAATAATTATGTTGAAAAAAATTAAATACAAATATAAGAAGCATATTAGAGAATGAGGGGAATTTTTTAAGAAACATATAGTGAGCATCCACACTATGGAATAAAATGGAATTGAAAATAGTAATCAAATAAAAGATCTTGTGTAAATGGAGACTAATTATACTAAAGAAACATATGATAGATTATAATTTATAATAGTTTAATTATCTAAAAAAATATTCAACTATAATTGAATATAGAAAGGTATAAATTCCTAATAAGGGACTTTATAAGCTGAAAAAAGTCAAGTAAGAACTCTAAAAATTTACTCTGAGAGATCTACTCATTTAAGGGATCAAATTGGAGATAGATAGAACCCATACAATAGCATAATTGTTTTCACAACATAAGATTTCAAGGATACTTGTAGTTGTTTACATGTTTTTCCAAAATTATTATAACTTCTAGTACAATATTAATCTTATTTTATTAATTATATCCCAGGAACAAAGTGGGAAATCAGTTATAAGTGATAAATAAAACAATGAATCAATATTTTGAAATGAAAGTCGAAGTTTTAAAAAAATTGAATACTTGAAAGAATTCATTAGAATATGTGATACATATGGAAACAAGTCATATATATTACTTTTGTTATCCCAAATTAGATAAATATATTTTAATATTTTGGTAACAACATGAATAAAAGTAAATTTATGAAACAAGAATATGTTTTTGAAGTATAATTTATGGTTTGGAAATCTAAAAATCCTTGGATCATGGATAGTGCATGTTCTTCTCACATAATAAGTGACTTGAAAAATATTAAAAATTTAAGAGATTTGAAGGTGGAGTTGTGACATTTGGAAATGAGAATTCTCTAAAGATCAAAGTTATTTTCATATAAAACATTAGATGAGGTAAAATTATTCTAGATAGTGTGGTGTTTTTCAATTGACTAAATCACAATTTGATAATGGTATCACTACTATGTGATTCGATAAATAAAGATATTTTCAAGAAAAATTGATGAATAGTCAAAATAATGAATGACGATGTAGTTGTTACAAGGGATATGAGAACCCCACGAAATCTGTTTCATGTTGGAGAAGAATGTGAAGAGTGATAATTAATTAAATAATAAAAAATTATTTATGGAATAAAATTATTTGTAACTATGTCCAAAGAATTATAATGAATTTTTTATAAGAAGATGCTGTGATAAATTTACCCTCACTAAAAGAACTCTCTAACAATATCTGTAAAATATGTACAAAATTGAAAATGGTAATCATTACACATAAAGGGGTTCAAATTTAATCTTAAAATCTTTGTGAACTAATTCAATCTGATGTGTGCGGTCCTATGAAAAATAATTAAACAAATAGAGAAATATATTTAATCAATTTCATAGATAAATTGAAAAGGATGAAAAGAAACATTCTCATGTCACATAAAATAATGGATTTAAAAAATTCAATAGTTTTAAAAGTCTTGTACATAAGAACATAGGATTATACTTGAATATATTTAGATCAAATCATTGGAGTGAATATTACAATAGAAATTTAAGTGAATATCATAACTATAACTACCCATAATGAACAAACATTGATATTAATTATAATTTGAAGAGTATTCCTTAAAAAATATAAAAAATCCACGATAGGACCATATATGTATAGTTTCGTTAGAAATAAAGAAATATAAAAAACTGGTTAATTAAAAACATTCATCGTGTCCCACTTATTTAATCAAAACAAAACCCTTTTTTGTTATATCTTACTTAATACACTTCTTCATGAACTGGGTAAAGAAACATATGAATGAGTGGGATTAGATGGTCAATATGGGTAAACAAGGGAAATATAAATCTTATCATAATCATAAGACATAAGAACATAACATTTGAAAATCTTATCCTTCGTATGAAAGATCGTGATATCATGTTATGGGATAAATCATGAATGTTCATAAGAATCAATGAACATAATACCAAAATTCATTACATAAGAAATTATTTTTCTTGGTATACACATAAGAATAGAAAATAATTCCATATCAGTCATGGATCTTTTCTAAGACAAACATAGTGGATAAACTTTATTACTGAGCAGAGTCCACTCCTCGTTATAGCCCTGTAATACTGAACCAAGATCATTTCATATTCCATCCATGTTTATCTCATGAGATATAAATATATTCCCAATGAATTGGAGGAAGATATTGATCCCACCTATCTCTTAATTAAATCATTCATACAAGTTCCACAAAAACATAAATCATTCATCATAGCATAACCCAAGGAATAAAATGGGTTTCCTATACATCATTCCATCCTAACATTATCCAGGTAAGAAATGGATTTCCTAAGTAGAATTATTCTTAAAATCAATAAAATCATAAGAACAATAAGGATATTATAATTGAAAAATAACCATATTAAATAATTCAATCCTATATGGAAAATAATTTTGATATAACAATTGAAATTAATTATTGATGAAAATATCCTTTATTCTTAAAAAATGTTTTCTTTTCTCGAAATGACATAAAATTATAAAAGAAATGAATGTATTTTAAAATAAAAATGAAATAATTTAGAGTAATATTCATGTTAATAAGGAATTATGAAGAATTAAAAAATCCATTCATGTCATATAAGTTAAATAAGCATTATCCTCATACATTTACTGTAAAGGTCAAAAGGTATCTCATATCAAATAATGACAAAATATTACTTTCATAAAGATTAATAAAAATTCACTAATTAATATAATTTTTTTTTTTTTTGAAGAATAGAAATAATATTACATATTTATGAAACATGGATGTGGGTGATAAATATTCACTAGTAAATACATATGTATAAACAATCTCAGATAATAATGAAATTACAATATTATCGCTTACCTTATATCTAAAATCCTTCATATTTATTTGAACCAATTTTATAATTATTTTACTAATTTCATTGAATTATTCCAGAATGTTAGTAATTTTTATGATATCATATATGATAATATTATCATCCTTTTGTTAGTACACTTTCACTGTTACTTGTTATTCATATATTAACTGTTTTATTTCCTAATGCATGTTTCGTCAAATAAGTTCTAGTTTTTCATATTAGGACACAATTATATCACTAAAAAATGGTATCAACATAATATATACCATAATTATTCATTATTTATATTTATATAATCATTATTTAATGAAGATGATGTAAATGAACTGCATCGCATCATAGAGATGGTAGGTCGTACGTATGCACGAGTGACAATATCATTCCCATAATTGTAGAATGGTATTGAATTGGATGGTGTATAATATTTTAGAATTAATATAATGTCATAATAATAATATATAGTTATTATTTTCATCATTAAACCCATCTATTTAAGGTGGTGGTGAAAAACATATTACACCACAACGTGGAGACATTAAGTCGTACATACGCATGTGGGATGATTTCATTTTTCGTAGGATGGATAGAAGGTGGAATATTGTTGTTTCATAATTATAATCACTTCTCAGTATATAATTTATATGGGATTTTTTACTTTATAATGAAATAACCCATTAAGTGGAAGTAAAAGAAGAAATAAGTTTCAATGAATTAGTTGAGGATATTACCTCTTCTTCAACATGCTTCCTCTAAAACTCTCTATAGAGCACAAGAGTTGGTCTTTGAAGAAGAAAAAATACTCTATAATATATCTAGGGTAGATTAAAAGGTAAATGTTCAGTGGATGGATGAGATTCTGGGATCAAATTGTTTTGAAGAGTTGAGGGAGGAGGTTCTCTTTTATAATTGAGGTGAGGGGAATTTTTAAGATCTGCAAAAATATTAATTTATAATAAAATCAAACCCCATAAAAAAACCTCAAAAAAATCCCAATTAGAATATTATGTTATATAAGGTTGAAATATAATTAACCAATAAATTATTGACATGTATTTTTTTTCAATTTATTCCTTATCATTTTAATTAAAGCTCAGTTATTTTATTTACTTGTTAACTAGGGTAACATATATTTCAATATTAAAAGGGTGTCATATTTAAATATATGATCTTTAATTAGACTATAAATAAATAAATTAGAACATTTTACACCGTATAATAATTATTATACATTTTTAAAAAAGTTTTATGATTTTTTAAATAATTTAATAAAGCCTTCTTTTGATAAACAATCAATAGTGTCAATTTTAAAACTATTCAATTGATTTATTTTTAAAAATATTAATATAACAATATAACTTAGAAAAAAATACTTTATTATATTATTAGTATGTAAATTTCATTCAAGATTCATTAGATATAATAATTCACCCAAATTATATTTACTTTAATATTATGATAACATTTATTTGTTATCTCTATTAATATAATAATTACTACATCATTATTGTGTAATAATTTTATAAACTTATCTGTTGAATAAAAAATAAAAAATAAAATAATACGATAAAGAAAATCTAATATATTTCACAAGAAAATATTTAGTATAATTTAAATTATGTAAAAATTAATATTTAGAATGTTATACTTATTAAATTATGAATGAGACAACTTTAACATCACATCAAATAAAATAAAATAAGTGTCACAATATCATTTATAAGGTTAAAAATGGTTACTAACTCGACAATCATATGGTTATTGTTTATATATACATGAAAAATAATAATTGGTCAAGTTTTATTGTCTTTCTATGGTTATTAGTATATTAATAATTTATTATTGTTTATTTCTTATCAATAAATTAATTTTTATATCATCAAGGAAAAAGTATGTAAGGTAATTATTTATTTCTGAAAAATTAAAAATAAATTAACATGATAGAGAAAAAAAATTTATTTCGAATTATTTTTTATAATATAATTTATATTCTATATAACCTTATATAATAAATGATATATTAATTTAAATTTTAGTAAGATATATTTAATGTTTCTTCAAATAAAATAAATTAAATGTCCAAATCACATCCATGTGGATTCCAAACAATAATATTTAGATTGAAGGATTATTTAGATCAAAACATACTCATATGATGATATTAAGACAAGTGTTATGGTAATTTTATAGTATTATTCTTACCCTTATTACCTGATTTTCCCTTTTACTATATTAATATAAATTATCCAAGTTACTATTCGTAATGTCTAAAAATAAATTAAAGATATTTTCATAATGTGGATCTATGGATTCTAAATATGGACTTAATTTTTAAAAATAAATGACATTTAAGTTGCAATAATTTATTTAAAATTTTTCCCATTTTCTAGGTATTACATTATACCCCCACTTAAACTAAATTTCACCCAAGAAATTCATCACCTAGATACAAAATAATAAGGATATCTCTCCCTCATCATATCCTTAAGTTCCCACATAACTTCCTAAAATTAGTGGTTCCTCTAGAAAACATTAACAAAGCAAGTGTTCTTGTTTCAGAGAACGTTTTCAATATGATCTAGAATCATTATCAGTTGTTCTTCATATGAACGATCCTGATCTAGCAGTAAGAATTCTAAGTTTTGTACCTATTAAATAAGAGGTATGTACTTTCTCATTAGAGATACAAAGAACACATCATGAACTTGATAGAGATTTTGGGTAACCATCAATCTGTAAGCTACCTTCCGAACACGATCTAGAACATAAAAAGTACCAATATACCTAGGGTTGAACATTCCATTGCTTCTAAATCTCAATAATCTATTCTAGGGAGGAATTCATTGAAACACCTGGTACCCACTTAAAACTCTAGGTCATTACATATGTTGTCAGGATAACCTTTTTGTCGACTCTGAGCTTCTCTTACATGTTTTTGAATGAATCCATATTTTTCTTCAATTTTATTAACAAGATATGGTCCTATTAACTTTCATTCCCCAAATTCATTCAAAAAAATTGGAGTTCTATAATTATTTCCATATAGGGATTCATAAGGATATATATAAATACTATAGTGGAAACTATTGTTTAAGAAAATCCCACCAAATGTAAGTGTTTATTCCAACAATCATTGAAATCCATAGATCAATTTCTCAACATGTCCTATAGAGTTTGAATTTTCCTCTCATATTGATAGTCTGTCAAAGGATGATAAGCAGTTCAAAAACACAACTTGTTATCCCGAGCCTACTGAAGACTTCACCAGAACATCAAGGTATACCTCAGATCCAGATATGATATAATGGAAAGTGGTATTCCATTCCATCTTACCACATCCTTTACATATATCTTGGAAATATGATCAAGAGTGATTTCTTCTGTAAAGGAAATGAAGTGTTCCGACTTCGTAATCCAATCAACTATAGCCCATATTTCTTTATATCCTTTAAGTGTTTTGGTAAATCCCATGACAAATTCCATAGTGATATTTTTTCATTTCCATTCTAGTATGGATAATGGTTGTAACATCCCATTAAACTTTTTCTTTCATCCTTAACTTTCTAACAAACCAAGCTATGAAAGGCATATTCGACAACATCACTTTTTATTAAATTCCACCATAAATACTCTTTTAGGTCCCTATACATCTTTGTGAATCCATGATGAATAGAGAATGATAAACTATGATCTTCATCCAATGTATCACCCTTTAATTCTAGTATTGGAGGAATACAAACCTAATTCATGAACCATTTTATTCGATCATAATTGGGTTTTAATTCAAGAGCATTTCTCACCTTATTTTATTTCTCGACATATTCTTTATGCACCTCCTTAACCATCACATGTATAGGTGGTTGAAAAATAATTTCAAAATGATAATATTTCTCACCATATTTGAAAATTTTAAGTTCCATACTTTCCAAATCCATTAATATTGGGTCTCGTGTGATCCTCATCATGGATAAACTAGAAAAACACTTTTGACTCAAATCATCTGCCACATTGTTCTATATTCCAAGTTGGTAATGTATTGATAATTCATAATATTTAATAAAATCCAACCATCTTATTTGATTCGTATTCATAACAATCTTTCTTAAAATATACTTTAAACATTTATGATCTATATATATATCACACCCTTCACTATAAACATAATGCACCCATATCTTTAGTGAAAATTTAAATGCAGCTAACTCTAAATAATGAGATGGGTAATTTCTCTCATGGATTTTTATTTTTGTGAGGAATAATCAATCACCATATCATTTTTCATGAGTACACATCCCAACCCATTTTTGGTTGCATCGTTGTTGATTATAAACTTTTATACACTACAAGGCAATGTCAGCATAGGTGTAATTGCTAACCTTCTTTTTATATCTTTTAAATTCTCTTCAAATCCCTCTATCTACACAATCTTAACTCATTTTTTGTCAAATTATTGATTGGATTACATAATAATGAAAACATTTCACAAAAATTCAATAATATCATTCCAAACAATGAAAATTTTGGATCTAAGTTACCATTCATTATCTCGGAAAACATTCAATAACTTCTGTATTTTGTTGGATCCATAAATATCCCATATTTTGAGATTATGTGACCCAGAAATGAAAATTTTTAAATCCAAAACTCACACATGGTGAATTGTTCATAAAGCCTCTCCTTTCTCCGTGTCTTCAATACAATTCTCATATGATCTTTATAAACTTCCTTACCCTTTTAATAGAAATGAATATCATCCATAAAGACTACCAAAAATTTATCAATATAGTCTCTAAAGACTCAATTCATTATATACATGAATATAGTGGGGGAATTATTAAGACCAAAAGGAATCACTATAAATTCATAGTCTCCATACCTTTTATGGAAATCCATCTTTGGTGTATCCCCATCCTTGACCCTTAATTAATAATATATTGAATGAAGATCAATCATGTAAATATATTGAGATCCACATAGTTGGTCTAAGAATTAATCAATGTGGGGAAGATGATATTTTTTTCTTGATAGTGATCTTATTATGTTCCTGATAATCAATGTAGAGTTTCATTGATCCATCTTTCTTCTTAAAAAACAGAACAAGTTCACCCCAATGTGATGCACTAGGGCATCTGAATCCCTTGTCAGGATTCATATGGAGTTTATTCTTCAATTCCTATAACTCAATTGGGCCTATTTTTTAAGGTGTCTTTGAAATATTAATAGCACCTCGTATGATTTCTATTTAAAACTTAAGTTCCTTATTTGGTGGAAGACCAAGTAAATCTTCCATAAAGACATTATCAAACTCCCATAAAATGTGTGTATTATTAATTATGAGTCTCTCCCCCATCCATTTTAGATAGATAAACTTTATTTATAGGGATAAAGACCCATAATATGGAATAAATTTTCCCTGGAAGGACATAATAATCCTATATTGATAGATGATCATAGATTGATATGGAATGTGAAATGTGACGTTCCTTCCTTGGAAATTGATATGAGCTCCATATAGAGAAATCCAATATATTATACAAATCATATAAAATTCCATTATAGGAAGGATCAAAATATTTCTAGGACATAATTTCCCACATACTTCAACCGGAGAATAATTATAAACTTTTGATGCGACTGTTGTGCCATTAGGAGTTGTCACAGCTTACTCAACATCTAATTTTTGAGGTAATATGGTGAAACCCTTAGAAAATTCTATATAAATAAAAGATTGGGTGTATCAATAATCAAATAAAACATTTTCTACTATAGATCTTATGGTAAGTTTACCTTTCACCACTTCTTTATCATACTCCCTAATGTCGATAGTGATAGCATGTGACTATAATATGCCTTTGGCCTTAAGAGTTTTCTGACATCAATCATCATCAATATCCCTTGGATTAGGAAATTATTTGGAATAATTCCCTATTTCATTTAACTTGTAACATTGATGTGTAGGAAGTAAATTTTGTGTATCTTTTTCTCTATTTGAATCATTCGACATTATTTTCCCATCACTTTTTCATTCAACCACCGGATGACTCTTTTTTACATAATTAAACCATTTACAAGTTCGTTTAAGACAGTTTCCAATATGTTTCATTCCACACATTGAGCATAATGGAAAACTAATATTATCTTCAATGTGGTGTTTATATTTTATATTGAATTCCATTTTTATCTTCTTATCAAACCCATAGGATTTATGGGTTACTCCTATCTCCATCTCAACCTTGATAACACATCAAATGATTTATTAGTAGCTATTAAAGTCCCTTATAGATAATTCTATTCAAATAGTTGGTTTTAAGCCACTAGAGAATTGATTAATTTTACACTTAGGTTGGATAATAATTCCAAAAGCATACCTTGAAAGTCTTGTAAAATTTCTTCTGTAAGTACCAATAGATTTAGAATCCTTTTTCATTATTTCAAAGAACTCCTTATATATATTATTCAAAGAATATGAGGGAATTACTTATTGAAAAATCAGTTCTTGAACTCATCCCATTCCAAATATTCAATTTCATCTTCTTACATCAAATTCTTGATAAGGTTTTACCATTGATCAGCTTCACCTTACAAAAGATAGACTACAAAGATGTTTTTATAATGTTATGAACATTAGAGAACACAAAATATCTTTTCCATGGTACTAATATATTGTTTGTACACAATTTTATCATAAGAACTTCTTAAAAAAGTTGGGTTCTACAACATGAAAGAATCAATAGAATGTTGTTCCCTTCTTTTGTCATTTAGAAGTCCTTTATGCTTTATAACTTACGAATTATTTGTGATCACAACTACAATATTTTTCATTATAGCTCCCATAACGTTTGGTTACTTAGGATTAAAAGTATTTCATTTACTATCACATTTAGCTTTAACACAATTCCTTCAGGTTCCAGTAATTGATTAAAACTAAGAAGCATTGTTTGAGAAGAAATAATAATAATGGGAAACCCACATAATCAAGAATAAAAATTTTATTTAATATAAATTTGCTTTTATCATAGGTTATTAATGGCCATTTCTAAAACACTTATATTTTAACATGTACTTTAGTATATCCTTTGGGTTCATACTAGGGTTTTCTCATCCAAGTTTCCCAATGTTAACCATACATTTCCCCTAATACCAACTATAATGAACCATAATTTACATACATTGATTTTACATTACATTTGAATAATATTAGTTAAAAAAATATAAAAAATCTATGATAGGACCAGAGAGGTATAGTGCCTTTAGAAACTGGGAAGTATAAACAACTGGTTTATAAGACATCTTCATTATATCCCACTTATTTTGTTATAACTAGAACCCTTTTTGGGTTATCTTACTTAATACCCTTCTTCATGACCTGGGGAAAATAAACATATGAATAAGATACCTCATATTATCAGTAAGGGTAAAAAATGATGATATCGATAATATCATAATCACAAGACCTAAGAACATAACATTTGAAAAGATTATCCTGTATATGAAATATTGTGAGTTTATGCAATGGGATAAATCATGAATGTTCATAAGAATCAATGAACATAATCCCAAAAGTCATAACATAAGGCATGAAGTTTTTTTGCATAAAAATAAGAGTAGAAAATAATTTCATATCATTCAAGTCTAATTTCCAAGACCATCATAGTGGACAATGTCTGATACTGAACTGAGTTCACTCCGCGTTCCCACCCTATAATACCAATCTGAGATCATTTCCCATTCCATATTTGTTTATCTAATGAGATATAAATCTTTACCCAATGAATTTAAGGGAGATATAGGTCCCAGAAATCTCATAATTAAATCATTATTACCTGTTCTTCAAATACATAAATCATTCATCAAAGCATAACCTAAGGAATAAAATTGGTTTCTTAAATATCATTCCATTATAACATAATCCATGTAAATCAAATGTATATCATAAATAAAATTCATATTAAACAAAATAAAATCATAGGAACAATAAGGATATTCTATTTTAAGAATAATATTATTAAATAATACAATCTTATATAGAAACTAATTTTTATACAACATTTGAAATTAATTTGTTAGGAAAATATCATTTATTCTTCAAAAATGTTTTCTTTTCTCAAAATTACATGAAATTTTAAGATAAATGAATTTATTTGAAAATAAAAATGAAATATTTTAGAGTAATATTCATGTAAATAAGGTTTTAAGAGGATGTAACAATATATTCAATCTGTATAAGTTAAAAATCATTATCCTCTTACTTTTTCCAGAAAAGTCAAAAAGTATCTTGTATAGAATAATGAAAAAAGATTCCTTTCCTACCATTTAATAAAAATTTTCCAATGGGAAAAATTGACTTTAAAAAACTATATAATAATAGAAATAATATTACATATATAAACATGGATGTGGATGATAAATATACCACAATAAATATATATGTATAAACAATCTTGGATAATAATGAGATTTCAAAATTATCCCTTACCTTTAATCTGATATCCTTCATATGTATAAAGAACACATTGATAATGATTTAAATAATTTCATTGAATTATTATATAATCATATTCATTTTTATTATATCATATATAATCACATTACCATCTATTTGTTAGTAACACTTTATTGTTACTCGTTATTCGGATATAAACCCTTTATGTCCTTATGCATTTTTTATCGAATAAGTTTTGGTTCTCTATATTAAGTCATATTTATATTAAAAAATATATATTAACAAAATTAATACCATATTTATTCATTATTTATTTTTATATAATCATTCTTTAATGAATATCATGCCAATGAATCACATCGCATCATGGAGACGGTAGGTTGTACATACGCACGAGCGATGATATCATTCCCATAATTGTTGAATGGTATTGAATTGGATGGTATATAATATTTAAGAATTAATATAATGTTATAATTATCATATATATCTATTATTTCCATCAGTATACCCATCCATGTAAGGTGGTGGTGAACAATTGATTACACCACGGCGTGGAGACGGTATGTCGTACATACGCACGCATGGCGATTTCATTTTATATATGATGGATAGAAGGTGGAATAAAGTTCTTCCATAATTATAATAACATATCAGTTTATACATGGTAGGTCCGGGGGAGGGTAACAAAGGAAAGAAAATCTGCAGACGTGGAGGCTCGAAACCAGGACCTCCTCAACTCACCACCACAGGTACAGCAGGGGAGGAACCACTAAACTGTGCCCTATGGGGAAATAACATACCATTATATAAATGATATTTTATTTATTACTTTATAATTAAACAACTTATTAAGAGGATTTATAATAAGAAAGATGTTTAAAATAATCGGTAGAGGAGATTGCCTCTTCTTCGATGTGCTTCCTCTAAATCTCCCCTTAGAGAACCAGAGTGGTCTTGGAAGAAGACCAGAACATATAGAATGTAATTAGGTAATTTTATGAGTGAAAATGTCAGGGTATGTCCGATATTTAAGACTAAAATTTAATTGAATAGGTGTGAGAGGATGTTCCCTTTTATAATTAAGGTGAGTGACATTTTTGGGATCTCAAAAAATATTGGTTTATAAAAAATGAAAGCCCCATACAAAAACCTAAAAAATGACCCAAATTAGAATATGAGGTTATCTAAGGTTTTATTCTAATAAAAAAATATATTTTTGACAATTATTTCTTAAAATTTATACCTTTTCATTTTCATTAACGCTTAGTTATTTTATTTAACTTTTAACTAGGGTAATAGATATTTCAATTTTTTTAGTGTTTAATATTTACTTATTTGATTTAAATTATATAATAAATAAATACCTTATAAAATATTAGACCATATAATAATTATTCTATATTTTTAGAAATGTTTTATGATTTTTTAAATAATTTAGTACGGCGTTATTTTGGAAAAAAACAATAGTATCAATTTTGACACTATTCAAATCATTGATTTTTAAAACTATTAATATAAATATATAACTTGTAACCAAATATTTTATTATATTCCTTGTAGGTAAAGGAAATAGGTAAAATTTATTATATATAATAATTACCCAAAATATATTTACATTAATATTTTTAATAACATTTATTTGTTATCTCCATTAATAAAATAATTACTCCATTACATTGTGTAATTATTTTACATACATATTTTAGAATATAAATTAAAAATAAAATACAACGATGAAGATAAATCAACTTGATTTAATAATAATTTATTTAGTCGAATTTATCTTCTAGAAAATACAAGATTTAAAATGATATACTTATTAAATTATGAATGTGACAACATTAACATCACTTTAAATAAAATAATATAAGTGCCACAATCTATTATATAGGGCTCAAAATGGTCATTAACTCGTCCCATGGATGGTTATGGTTGATATATACTTGAAAAATAAGATTTGGTCAAATTTTGGGTCTTAAGATGTTTATTGACATTTTACTAAAAATTATTTTATTGATTTATCATCAATTGATTAATTTTTACATCATCAAAGAAAAAGTCTTTATGGTAATTATTTATTTTGTAAAAATTAAAAATAAATTACCATGATAAATAATTGCATTTTATATTTCAACTGAGTATTTATAATAAACATTATCTTCTGGATAACCTTACATAAAAAATGATATAGTTAATAAATTTTTAGTAAGGCATATTTAATTTTTCTTTAAATAAAATAAATTAAATGTCCAAATCTCATCCAAGTGGATCCCATGGGGCTCAATTTCAACCCAAGGATGATTTAGATCAAACCATAGTTGTACAATGATATTAATACATGTTTTATGGTAATTTTATAATAGTATTCTTATTCTTAATTACCCGATTGACAACTTTACTATAATAATTAAAAATATGAAAGTTACTATTCATAATGCCCAAAAATAAAATAAACTAGTACTCGCCCGTGCACTTGCATGGTGATATAACAGAATTCTTAGTTCATGCGTTCTCCAGACGATATGGTTCACTACTTTTATAGAGGCAATAAAATATTTTGTAATAATAAAAGAAACTGGAAAAGTTGTTAACTGTACAATGGATGGTCATTAGTAACCTAATTAAAGTAGATATAATTCATTGAATAGAAAAAACAGTTTCAAAAAAACTGCGAATAAAACATGTTAAGGATATCTACATAATCTATTACCAGTATAGACAATAGAGGAAAGAAAAATTGAGAAACAATGTTGAAAATAACTGATTAATGCTTGTTTATCAAATACCATGAAATTACATCATTCTTTTGGTTTCATAAATCAGCAAACCCAACTGCTGGTGGGTTATAACCAATGCATAATAGAAGCACTATCCCCCCCTTCCAGCAGTCCCCCCAGCCCCCCCTGCAGCCCCATCCCCAGCTCCCCCCCCCCTCCAGCAGTCCCCCCCTCTAACAGTTAGAAAAATAATATTTTATAGCTTGAAAACTGGAAAAATTTCGGGTACAGTGGTATCTTACATGACAGAGGATATAATAATAAAATAAAAATAGAAAATGAGCAGTAGAATACATTTTAAATGAATTTTCTGTAATCTATATAATGTAATATGTTTTGCACTACAATTGTAAATCTAAAAACAATAAATAAAATAACAAAAACAGTGAATATATAAGGTTACCATGAGAATATATATGGTTACCTTGTGTTTGAAGCAGCATATATCAGTATATTTTTTCAGTTTTCCTGGTTATATCTTCCCATGGTATGGTGTGTAATTCAGAAATATGAGTTGTCACAATAATAGCCTAGCACGAATGTTGTGCGGTTTTGCTGCACTGGACCAACACTTCTGGATGTTGGTTGATAGTGATGTTAATCCCTACAACAATTAATAATATCTGAGAAAAACAAAGCAGAGAATTTGGTTCAGTGTAAAGTATATACTAATTAAAAAAGAAAAATACTTCAGAATTCTGATGTTTACCTATTTTCATATGACAGCAACAAATGCAATGTGTTTTAATAAGATAAACATTGTAAATAAAACTGAAAAAATATTCATTTATACTCCAATGATGTAATGAATATAAAAGACAGTGATGAAAATTCAAAATTATTATGAATAGATGAAATATTAGTGGTTGTAAGAAATCCAATTTCACTGTTATAGCGGACTCCTTAATAGCCAGCACTCCTCCCCCTCCAGATCCATCCCCCCCAGGACTCCCCCCCTCCAGCCACTTCCTCTCCCCTCCAGCCACCCCCCCTCCTCCAGATCCATCCCCAGCTCCCCCCCCCGTTCCAGACCCATCCCCAGACCCCCCCCCTTCCAGCCCCATCCACATCCCCCCCTTCCAGCAGTCCCCCCAGCTCCCCCCCCTCCAGCCCCATCCGCATCCCCCCCTTCCAGCAGTCCCCCCAGCTCCCCCCCCTCCAGCCCCCAACCCCCAGCCCCCAGCTCCCCCCCTCCAGCCCCTAGCTCCTCCACCCCTCCAGCAGCCCCCCCCCCCCTCCAGCCCCATCTTCCAACAACCCCCCTTCCCAGCCCCTTCGCCCACCACTTCCCCCCTGCCCAACCGCTTCCCCCACCAGGCCCCACTTCCCTCAAACAAAAAAACGACATGCCTCAATGGATAAAACAACAAGTTCAGCCCTAGGTTTAAGGTCAAAAACATCCACTACTTTACTGAGAGTACATGCAGTGTAAAAAATGAATGACATCTCACATTTAATAGAAGTAAAATAAACTAATAATTGAAAAAAATACCTAATTCTTGAAAATATACCCTTTCTGCAGTCTTCCATGATGGTGTCTTCTCCTCAATTTTGTGTCAATGACCCTGTCATTAAACAATCTGATTGTTAGAAATTTGAATAATTCATGAACATGAAGAATGAAATAAGTTATGTTCTCAGTTGGGGCAGGCTGGAGGGGAGGGGAGAGGGAGAGAGGGGCTGGGCAGGTTGGAGGCAGGGGGAGGGGAGGAGAGGGTGATGGCAGGGGGTAGGGGGTTGTTGGGGGGAAAGGTTGGGCAGGAGGGGAGTGGAGGGGTAGGGGCTGGAGAAGCTGGAGGGGCGCGGAGGGGAGTGTGATGGTAGGGGGAAACGGTTGCCTAGGGGGGAGGGGAGGGGAGAGGCAGTTGCTGGGCTGGGGGGAGGGGAGGGGCTGGGGCTGGCTGTGCTAGAGGGGAGGGGAGGGGAGGGGCTGGGGAGGGCAGAGGTGGTTAGTGGGCAGATTTCCAAACCCTCACCTAGTTGCTGCAGTTTTCCAATGTTAGGCGCGTCAAAAGGATGACCCATAGGTTCTCACTTATATGTAATCATAGAAAAAAAACTTAAAAGCATATGATCAAACATTTTATACAAAAAAAATTGAAATTTTGATGAATAATACCCTAGAGGTGGGAAGTACATGAAGAAGATGCAATAGAAACATCACCTTCAAATCAGCAATGGTCGCCCCTAAAGGGAAACTGGAAGTCGTTATGCCTCGATGTTTGGATTGTAGGCCGTCTGACGAGATTAACATGTCCAATTTATACATTACATGATCCCCTGCTCTAAAATACACGATCCACTACTATAAAAAATGATCTACTAGAAAAATCATGATCCAGTGCCCAAAAAACTGAATGTTACACTGCTTACAGGGAAAACATGTTCCACTACTGAAGAAAAATACATGCTCCAATCTACTGCTCAGAAAATGTAAGATCCACTACTAAAAAAACAATCCACTCGTATAATTAATGTAAAGTCACATTTAGTATAACTAAATGTAACTAACAACTCAAATAAAATATAATGATCATGCACACCATAAAATGACAGTAAACTTATGTTGTACCAAAATCTATTGAGTCCATGAAAATCCGATAAATTAGTAATCAAGAAGTGAAGAAAACTGTCCAACATATTGGGAAATGCAGAATACAACAAAATGCCCTGATTGAAGTAATGTCCAGCATTAAATCACCAACCTAAGCAATCTGTAAAAAACATAAGAAACGGTGCAGCATTAGAAACCTACAGCATTAACTTCTAGTAGCAGAAACCTCAAGCATTATGATCACATTAATGGGAAGTATTTCATCAGTGTAGATGTATGTTTACCTTCTATTTCCAGGATGAGTTTTCAGTCTGTTTTTTTGGTTCTCTTGTTTATATATCCCTTCAGCATGCTCTGCAAATCAGTAGATGGACATGTTGTAGGCACGATGTCTGGAAATGTCTGGACAGTATCTTCCACACCATTATCAATATCAAATGAACGTGACAAATTTTTCTACAGAGAGGTTTCATGTTAGAATAACTTGAAACTATAAAGTAGAGCAATTAAAAGCAGTGAAATTAAGAGTTGCGCAACCTGAATATGTAGACTGTTTTTTATCAGCACATAGATGTAATAACTACGTACATCTATGATTTATAAATATTTAAAAATCAGATTGCACAACAGTAATGCATTTTATTGTTATAGTAATGGAAATAATTTAGGACTAATAGAAGATAACATATGTATACCCTAGTAGAACACGGGTTGATGGGTGAAGTATGTAATCCTGTATCAGTGTTTAAAGTGCCAGGAGAAGACCCCACTGTATGATGAGCCTACGAGGAAATGTAAAAGGAATATATCAATAATCTGAAATCCAGTGTTAGAAACACATAGTAATGTAATTGAAAAACAGTTACCTGCATATAATGATCTACACTACTTACTGTAGAAGAAGAACTGCTTTGATAAGCCTGCATATTATTGGCGAAAATTGTAAGGTATTCTGACTTGATGGGTTTATAGATAACATGAATTAAATACAGACTGACATGTTTATGTTCTAAGACGTCATTGAAGAGGTTGATGTACATCTCATTATCATTCATATAAATGACTTTGTAACAGTTTTTCTCAGATGGGCGATGAATATTCTTAATATTATAATCTGTCGGGTCAATTCCCAACAGAAAATTTCTGCTTTTGAAGAAGTTCAATTCCTGAGGGAAACCAAACTCATCATCGTCCTAATAAAAAAACCCATTGTCTGTGTAATTTTAAATATTTCAAATAATTTTAAAAGAGAAGACATAAGGATATGGATTTACCTGTAACAAATTATCTCTCAGTTGCGCTGCTGTTTTTTATATGTATTGCATGACATGTTTTTCAAACAACACCACAGAAAAAGAGTCTCTCTTGTCTGTAACCATTAGTTGAACTCTAAACCTGTTGCAATTGTTATTATGACTACAATTTCAGTATCATTTGGAATGTGCTGCTTAATGAAGTAGCATAATGATAAAAAGCTATTTTTCCAGCATTGAATACATGAAAACCTTGGAATAATGCTTGTAGGTGAGGACATGCAGGACATGCAGCAAATGCTTCCATCTATAATTTGCACTTTCTTCATGCACAACTGGCATGATTCATAGAACCAGTTGTGGGTGCTTTGAATTTTCTGAACTGTAACTGCAATTAAGCACCTCGTACTCTGCAGTAGATTAATTACATGTTAATATAGTACTTTGTACAGGATAATAGTTAGCACATAATAATATTGCATAATCAAAAAATGGAAAAGAATTGAATATTGCTAACCTGTAGACAGGTTTTCACATCTAAAATGGTTGTCTTGTTATTCCAATACGGTATTTCTATTGTTTGGTTGGGAGTTGTTGGTGACGTGGTATGTGTTGGTGATGCTATTATCACAGCAAGCCTGGAAAAGGCCGATCAAGAATAATGTAAGTAAACACTAAAAGAATGTCGGTAGTACAGTTTTGACGATGAGATAAATAAAATATTGTAGTTCGAAAGAAAAGTAAGATACACAGTTACATGTTTTTGAAGTCCTCAACTGGTGGAAGGTTTGGGTTGTAGAGAATCCTGGTTGCATTAGCAATTGTTGTGACAAGAACAGAGGCTAAAAGCTGTATGAAGTCAGGATTATATTTTTGTACATTAAAACCACAATTTTGAAAACACCAAGTAGATAGATTGAGATTATGAACTATAGACAGAAACCATACTCGTCAATTTCTTAACCCGGACAAGATGTAATATCAATATGGTAGTGGGGTCTGAGTTGTTTTCCATGTACCGTGACATTTCAAATGCAAAATTGCCCCATAAGCTGCAGGTAATTCTCAAGCGTCTGCAAATAAAACAAAGTGAGTAAATTAGTAGTTTTTTTTTCTGATACAGTTGTGAAATGAAATCATTCCAAAAAAAATTACCGGTCATCTTCAAAAACAATCTGCATTCTGTGGTTCGAAGTGCCCATTGATTGCATTGGATGTGAGTAACGTAGGACTCTAATTATTTCTAAATCACAGTACAGAGAAACAAAGTTTTTGTGAAAAACATTTGGCTGAAGGGAAATACATTCTGCATGTTAATTTAACAAAACTTGGTCAAAGGTAGTGTAAATAGGTCGTATTAACCACATGTACCTATTAGATGTTCCTCAGGTACTTTGTCCTGAATTATGTCATCAAACGAAGTAAAATGAAAACTAAAAAGAGGTAGTTGTACTTCACACGGACGAAAAAATGTCGTTGATGTGAACATGATTCGACACGGGTGTCTTGTTGCGAGGTAACTTCCTAGATTGGAAGCTATTTGGAAGTTCTGTACAATATAGCATAGTCCCTCAACCAACAGTTGTTTGTACTTAGAGATAAGTTGACGATTCATAATGGTACATTGAATCTTGGTTCCCTGCATATAGTATGTTTCACTATTGGTTAATGAGGAATCATTACAAATTGCAAGGAACGATAACATTATCTATATATATATATATATATAAAAATGTTCTCATCGTAGGTGACAGACAGTGAAAATAAATAGTAATATCTTGTTGTAAGGAAAACTAACCTGGATGTCACAGAGTACAAGATCAACAGCAACAACTTCATTGGAGTATTTGGAAGATGAATTGAAATAGATGTTTAGGACACGAACTTGTATTCGTAGTGTTTCATCGTCGTCTGGGATGATCTCATTCAGCATGGTTATTGAGCGTGACATATTTCATACTGTACATAATCAGTAAGTGTTCAAATAATACATATTAAGCATGTAAAAACGCCATGATAGTAAACAAAATAATTTTCCAGTGTAGAATAAATCACATAGAAATAATTTTAAATGATACCTAAGACAAATTCTGAAAGATTTCCTTATAGACAATATTTTCTGTGTAACTGTTGGACTCCGGACTGGTACCTTCAACTACAATTTTCAACCCAGTAGCCGATATGACTCTAGACACTGCAACATATAATTGACCATGAGAAAACACTGGTTTCCAAAGATAAAGCCCAACTGAAGACAGTGATTGACCCTGACATTTATTAATAGTCATCGCATAAGAAACTGTCAAAGGATATTGTCTTCTTTGTAGTTTGAATGGCCATTTACTATCAGAGTGAGTCATAGTTAATCTTGGAATGAATGCTGAATTTCCCGAATGGCACCCATTTAATACTTCAGCGCCAACAACATGTTCACCCAAGCGTGTTACTATCATTCGAGTTCCATTACACAGACCAACAGATTGGTCGACATTTCGGAGTAACATATTAGGAACACCATGCTGAAGTGTAATTTTGTGCGCTGGTAACCCAGAGACGTTTATAAAAATCAACATGTTAGATGTGTAAATATTTTCAGGTTTGTCTGTATCGAAACTTGCATTGAAAACAGAGTCTGAGATGAAGTAATATTTGTTTTCACCGCCAGTGAGGCTCAACATATATTCATTTACTTCTTGTACGACATCACGGGTTGGAACTAAAATTGCACGGTCCTATAGATATGATCTGTCTCTATGTCTGCCAGGGAAACCCGGGTATGTATGGTTGACGATTGCAGCCATGGCATTAACACTGTCTGTAAGAAGAAACATTGACGAAATTGGAATGAGTGCTTCACCATCATTTGGTTCTCCAATTCGACCTTCACCAATATCTAAGGTCCATTTTGAAAATTCATGTAACACAGCCGCATCAGGAGTGCTAGTAGTACTATGCAATCTCATGTTTTTTGTAAGAGACAACACCCGACATTGTTGCCAAAGAAACGATGACTTCACACTTGCGTAGACAATGTCACATCTGTTTCCTCCCGGTATAACTGGCAGTATTTGCCTAAAATCTTTTATGAGGACAACTGTTAATCCACCGAATGGAAAATTCTGAGCATTATCATTCCTGACAGTCATAATGTCCCTAAGAGTATGGTCTACAGCCTCAAAACAGAATTTATGAATCATATATGCCTCATCCCAAATGATGAGCTTAGTCAATTGCAGAAGTTCTGCTACGTCACTCCCCTGCTGAATATTACAAACTGATTGTTCAGTAATGGACATTGGAATACGGAACTTGGAATGCGTTGTTCGTCCACCAGGCAACAGTAGTGAAGCTATTCCACTCGATGCAACTGCAAGTACAATTGATCCCTGTTCTCGTAGCAATGATGTTAATACTCTCCAGATGAACGTTTTACCTGTGCCTCCATAACCATGCAAGAAGAAGAACCCCCCTGAGTTGGTATTCAGTGAAGAGAGGATGGTAGACATAACATCTTTCTGTTCATCTGTAAGCATACTTTGTAAACGGTTTCCCAATTCTAGAAGTGTTTCTCTATTGTAATTCAATTCTTCTGCAATTAACCGATTTGCAGTGGCATCAGAATCTGAATCTGGAAGTGGCATAGGAGGAAATAAATGAAGTGCTCTTCCATTGCTCTGTAAAATGCGGTCTATCTCTCTCAAAGCATACGTTTGTATCTGGTGATCTGTGAGTGTCAAATCTACAATGTTGAGGAATAATGTTAAACAGTAGTACGAGTAACCACTAACGAAGTCATTACAACATCTTACATTTAATTTAATATAAGAAAAATAGTTGAAGCTGAAAAACGTTGATAGAAAACATCAGTACGGATGGCAATGTAATGTGAATAAAACACATAGGTTCTTTGAATTTATTAAATTGCAGAATATTTGTACAGATTCTTATATTGTAGTACAAATGGCACTGTCATCTGAACAAATGATATATGAATATGTGGATTATGTGTACAGAATTGTACAGTTTAATATATATTCAAATTATATTTGAACACCAAGGCTGTAAATTCTGATGTACTGGATTATACTGAATAAAACATATATGTTTATTGAATTTAAAAAAAATGCAGAATTACTGTACGGAATCCAATATTGCAGTACATAAGGCAATGTAATGTGAAGAAACGATATAAGTATATGTGCATTATGTGTACGGATTTGTACAATTTAAAATATATTGAAAATATATCTGAACAGAAGGGCTGTAAACTTTGAAGTACTGGATTATATTGAATATAAACAAATTTATAGAAGTGATTAATTTACAATGAATGCATATTCAATTTACTACGAAGTATTACATGTTTTTTTAATGTTTGATGATGCAGATTATTTATACAGATTCAAGAATTTCAGTACAGAAGGCTATTTAATGTTACTAAATTATACAATAAAGTGCCAAATATCTGTACAGCATCGTACAGATTTTATGTATGCTAGAATTACTGTAATTGTATTTGAAAAGAAAGGTTGCAATCTTTGTTGTCACAAACTGTGGACAATATACTTATGTGAATTTGTGCACTGAATAATTTTTTTTGATTGTTTACAGAGCATAATAAATAAAGTCAATTGAAATATAAGAATTCTGATTAGAGGGCATAAATAATTAGACATTGGGAAGACATAAAAAGAAAACTATGGAGCAGGAACATGACTAAATGTGCACCTGGAATTTCTTGGGTCCTTCTCTGTATATATAAAATGTCTTCTGATAGTATGTCTTTGGTTGCATCCTAGACCATATCTGGGCGAGATATGTTATTGCAGATTAACATGTTGGCGAATAGTCTGCGTACATGTTGTCCCATTCCCCAAGTAGACACTTCTTTTATTGCTTCAACAAACTCTCTGTCATCTGTCAGTAGTCCCACAGCAGAGAAAGCCTCTCGAAATGTACCATGCGTGATGCTATTTACAGTCCTGATATACTCAAAAGAAGTTGCACCTTTGATTTTTGTTAGAAGTATTCTCAAGTAGTAGAGTTCACCTGTGGTTTGAGGCACATAGTACAGTCTTCCAAAACAGAATCCTTGTTTCCGGGGATGCCATTTTCTATCTTCAGAGTGGAAAACAAATCTAGTTGGATACTCTGCAAAAGTTAACCCTCTTCCTTCCGGGTAGTTAATATTTGCTTCGAACCAAGAGTTTAACATTGACTGAGAGCTGTTTCTATGATTCAATACATCTTCAATGATATCGGAGTCCAAGAAGGTGACACAATTCTGTTGTGGCAAATGGAAATGCAACCTCTCAACTGGTGGATATCTGTAATGGATATCATATGAAAAAATCTTCCAACATGCCTCACAAGGAGATATGTAACGACAGTCATAATACATTTTTATCTCATCTACCGTATTATGTGTGGACTGTTCATTGTTTCCATTATAGAGTGCTAATGTTACCCGGTCATTTCCTTTGCTAATATACTTAAACAAGTATTTGATTGAAGACGACTGATTACAAACATCAATGTTGAGATGTGCATGGTACTTTAATAGCAACACCGGATTGTATGGGACCACATAGCGATTATCCAGAGGAATGTTATTTTTCAGAATAGTTCTTTTGTCATCCCTTCTCCGATAAACGACACAGCCATCCTCATCTACTATCGTATTTTCAGAAAAAAAATTTGGAAAAAATTTAGCACATTTATCATGTTTCATGCAAGGTGATGATCTGTTGGCAGCACCGCAGGGGACGTGGAGCATAAAGATTTTGACAACTTCATGTAGGTTTGGGAAGGCATCTTTATCCGGGATTTCAGCACTGACATATTTGTTTATAGCCAATGGAGTGTTCACTTTATTTTCACGGCAGAGGAATAATAAGATGTGAACGTGAGGCAAGCCGCGTTTCTGAAATTCTACAGTTCGAACTACTAAATGGAAACAAAAGTGCCATAGTCAGTAAGTGATGATAAAATTGAAAATTGCATGGAAAATATTATTTGATATATGCAAGTAGATGGTTACCTGCCCTTGAATTTCCAAAGAAACATCCTTCTCGTAAATCTCTCATTAGATATTCAAGCTTCATATTGAAAACTCGAGATAGAATTTGAGGTGAGTCTACTGGTCGAAGGTTCTTGTATCTTATATACCGAGTGATCTCAGGCCACATTGGGTTACATGTAAAGGTTAGAAACAAATCTGGATACCCTGCCCAATTACAAATAGATATTGCATCTTGGTAATTTTGGATCATATACCTTGGACCACCTATGAAGGATGAAGGCAAAATGATTCGTTTTCCGCATGAAGAACCTTCTATGTCGCCTCGTAGAAATGCATCTTGCAAGCCGTTGTATAGATATACCCTAAATTTCTTTTGATTAAAGCGAATGAATGATAGTCTCTGAGACTCTATCATCGTATAAGCATCAACAACGAACTGCTGCAAAAGTCTTCTTGAATGTAGTAGTGTTGAAGATTGATTCTCACGGAATTGAAGGTGGAAAGAGAAGTACTCTCTCATGGTATCCTTCTTAAATTTTGTACTTGTTGTGGAAGAAGTTGGGCAATGTAGAATGTTGTCGACATATCCATCACTGCCATCTGTGAATATCAATGGATATTGCAATAGAAGATATAGTGGGTGCTGCTCATCAATTCGTTGAAAATCACCAGTTTTGGTATGAATAATTATATCACGCTCTTGGTTGAGATCTTCAACATCACCGACGATAAGCATTACAATCTCCGAATTATTTGGTATGTTATATGTACTGGGATTAGTTTATCTTCTCTTCAGTAGATGTAGTTTCAAATTCTGCACATCCTGATGTTGAAGAACATCCCTTTCACTTCTGAAGTGTCTAGCTAAACCATTGTTGTCATGAAGCATTTGTTGCAGGTTTTCGACTATGTCGTTGTCAATACGAGATTGGACATTCTGATTTTCTGAGCTGCAGGCAATAGGTATGTTAATATAGAAATAAGCCACAATGAGAAATAAGTCGACAACAGATAAATGTAGCGATACCTAAACTCGCGAACCCTATTCTGACATTCATGTGCTTTGTCATACACGTATAGTTGTGCAAATCTCGGTCGGTGACCATCTGGTGGACATAAACTTCTAATATGATGGTAGTTTTGTCCATTCAATCTGAATATACATGGAGATCCACCCTTGTTGATAGACCTATCAATCTTACCACCCATAGAAGTGAAAGAAAACATGGAGTTGTAAATATGTAAGTTTTCCTGGAATGATATTGCTAATGTGGATGTTGTATTGAAGAGAAACATTTCTAGATACGGCGGAGACACTGGTATAAAGCTCAAAGAAATATTTCCCATAGCACAACATGCACAGAAACGTTGGCTTTGTCGGTTGCTACATTTTCCGTTTCTTTCATCGAACCACATTAAAGCATGACAGTACTGACAGACGTAAGATGAGTGACCATGTCTAAATATCCTGGTTGAATAAAAATATATAGTAGCTGTCAGTACTTACAAAGTAGATAACGTGCGCGATATTTGCCTCCAGTATTTTGTTACTATTAATGTTGAAAAAATTAGTACGCTGACCTGTGTTATCTGAAATCACCTGTTGTACAGAGCAGCCTGCAACAGTAACCCGTTTAATACCGAAATCACTTGGTATAAATAAGATATTACTGTTGTTAGTATCTAGGGTTATTCGTTAAATACCTGTAGTGCTTCCTGTACGATGTATTCCACCATTGATGTCGTAATTTGTTTCTGAACTGTTAGAAACTGCTGCTTGTGGACGAAACAGCACTGTACGATGGTCTGTTATTTTTTTATAAAACAGTATAAGAAAAAAAATGTAATCTAATTGAAGTGTGGGTGCATGTGATGATGTATATTTGTGTTAAATACGACGTTGAACCTGTAGATGATATATTACTATATTCCGTGTTATTTGGTCGACTCAACCTACAACAAATGGGAAAGTAAATTGTTAATTTTTGAAGATTCCGTAATAATTATAGTAATACTTAAATACTGAATTACGTGCTTACATTGTCAACAATCCCGTCGATGAATTTGACAGATTGGTATCATCAGTCATGATCGCTACCGAAAGTGTGAAGGAAATAGTTAGATTAATAATAGTCCAGTATTGTGGTGTACAGAATGGTTTTAGTAGATATGTGTCACCAGACTTACAATATGGAATAAGAGTGTGTATGAGGGAATTTGTTCTTTGCCTTCGATTGTTCGCTCCCACGATGGATGATGTCGTACCTGATGATTGATGTTGCACTATAGACGAAGTAATTGAAGACAAATAGCTTATGTTAGTAGATATAGTGGATTTTAAATTTATGTACTTACATACTAAAATTTGAACAGAAGTAACCATTGATAGACAGTGGTTGTAATGGCGTGCGTGTGACTCCATTTTCACCGCCATGTGTAGATGTCAATGAAGCACTTCCAGTAGATGATGACATTGGCACTGTTTCATCAGTTCGTTATAATAATTATTGTGTTATTACATAATTGAAAGAAGTATCAGGTGAAGGTATTAGTGAACTCACAATTGTGTCATTCCCTGATGTGCAATCATCTTTGGAACCTTGCATCTCTAGAGGTCGACAGGTAGTGGAGGTTTTCGTTCGTTATGAGCGCTATCGAAAGTGTGAATGGAATAGTTAGACCATGTCTTGGTTTTCATGCGGTGTGCAGTATGAAAATTGCAGATAATGGTCATTATACTTACAGAAAGGGATAGGAGGCTGTTTGAAGGCATATGATGTTTGCTTCGGCTTCTTTGCATTTGCGATAGATGTTCTCCCTGTATCGGACTATAGTTGAACTGCTGAAAAAGTAGTTAGAGAGCGATATATTCAATTAATATGCAAAGTATTTAGTAAGTGAGCGATTTCTGCAGTGCAATGTAAACAGAACATACCCGGTATAGACGCTGCTGTTAGTGGCATTAGTGGGACTCCACTTGCACTCCCATTTGTAGAATGCATGTCCTCAGTTATTATGAAGAGTAATAAAGAAAGTATGGATATAGATAATATAATGTAAATATAACAGACCATTGACAGACAATGGTGTTAGGGGCGTCCGTATGACTCCATCTGCACCGCCATTTATAGAATGCGGTTCACTTGATAGTGCAGGAGAGAGGTTTGTAGATGTCATTGATGGACTTGAAGTTGTTGACACTGCAAGCATGACAAAATTAGGTTGTCCATATGATGGAATAAAGCTATGAAAGAAACATGTATAAAACTAAGTCGACAGTAAACTCACAGTTCCGTTGTTCCATTGTTAGCACTCTTCTCTGCAACACATCATTCGTAGAGGTTGTCGAGGAGCAAATTGTTTGGTTCTATATCTATATATATTAATGTAAAGGAGTGTACTAACACCATTGTATGGAAGGAGAGCATTAAATAAATTGTAGCTCAAATTGTGATTGAAGACTCAGAATTTGCTAAAGATATATGTGTGCAACTATATGTAACTGTCAGAAATTTATAAACAAAACTTGCCTGTATGACTTTGTGGAAGGTGCCGGTTGCACTTATTGGCAAAGAAATCCAAATGGATAGAAGTACGAGGCCTGTATAATGTGTATGGTATACTCACATTGTGAAAATAAGCAGCAGCAGAAGACGGATCGTTGTCAGGAGGAAATCGTTGTCAGGTTACTGGGTAATACAGGATTCATAGTCAGTTGAATGATATAGGTTGCATGATTTAGTCTACTTTAAGAAGACTGTTACATCAGTGAAAATAGGGTTGTCGGTTGTTCCAGTGCAAGCTGTAGTAGTCGACGGAACACAGAAACCGCACGGCGCAAGTCGGGTGGTGATATGGCCGTCGTCGCTGGCGCGTTGCGTGGCGAAAGAATTTGCTACGGGAGAGAAATTAATGTAGGAATATGGTACGCTCACTGCGGGTTCAAGAAGGTTGAAATCGGGAGCAGAGGGAGGAGGTAGCATGTTCAAATATCCTACCGGACTTAGTTGGAATTGTAGCACTGGATGGAACAGGGAAGCCCCAGAGCGGATGTCCGCGGTTGGAGCTGGTTCGCGCGTAGCGGGCTCCAAATAATCGAAATCGTGAGAACCGGGAGGAAGGAGCAGGGAGGAAGATCCTACCGGCTGTGGGAGCTGACGGTCGTCGTCGGAGAAGGTTGCTGTACGCGGGGAGTTGCGGGAGCGATTATCCGGCATAGGGTAACCTAATGGAAGAGACACAGGAGGAGGCGAAGCGAAAGAGGTAAGAGGTTTGGGTGGGAGCCGAAGCCCGCGATATCGGGTAGGGCACAGCCGGGATTTTGGAGGAACATGGATGGTGTATTGGTAATTGGAGGTATGGAAGTGGTGACGTGGGAGGCTGATGGGGAGACACGTAATCATGGAGGTACCCAGCCTTAGTAGATATAGTGGATTTACATACATAATTTAGACCCAATGAATCAAAATATGGAATAAATTTTCAAAAATTCAAAACCCAGAAGTTCCAATAATTAATTTGACATTATTCATGTTTTCAGAAAGAGAGAACGAGTTTTTAAAAGTTAAAACATCTCAAAAGATTGAATTGTTTATACATATGAATTTAATGTAAAATTAATGATAATTATATATATTATATTTAATGATAAAAAATATATTCTATTTATACTTTAAAACCATTCAATATTATAATTTAACCATAAAGTTTTTTTGATGAAAAACAATTCTTTTCAATTAAAATTTAGTATATTTTTACTATTCATCAAAATTTGATGGTTATAAAAAAAGTATTAAAAATTCATCCAAATTAAATATTTATATCTGATTTAAAATAACAAGTTTTTTTCATATAAAAATTATTAATGTGTCAAAATTATAATTTAAAAACGGTTCCCTTTTAAAAGGTTGTATAATTGTAATTTAAAAAATATAGGTTTTTATACAGTAAATATGGTTTATTCATACCCTATGATAGAAACATCTATTTGATGAATATAAAAAAAATATGTAACATATGTATTTCATTAATTTCATTTACTAATAGTAATTCAATCAATTTATTAATTCAAAAATACAAATATAATTGATTTATATTTTTCATAAATAATTGGTAGCGAATGACTTCACCTTACATTCTAAAAAGATAGTTATATTTATTCTTGGTAACCTAATGACTAGGTTAAAATTGTCAGGTTATACTAAGGGAATATCATATATTGTATAAACTCACGATTGCGTGCAATGAAATCTATTGAAGAATTAAAAATATTTAGTGAAAAATATTTTATAAAAGCATCTGGGTGTTACATTCTACCACCCTTAAACTGAATTTCTCCATCGAAATTGTCACATGGATACAATCATATAAGGATATATCTCCTTCATTATATCATCTAGTTCCCACATAGCTTCCTCAAAATGGTGGTTCCACTACAAATCATTAATAAAGTGAGTGGTCTTGTTTATGAGAATTTTTTCATTATGATCTAGAATCTTTATTGGTTGTTCTTTATAAGAAAGGTCTTCCTCCAATGGTATGGCTTCTGAGTTTAGTACATGTGAACAATCAGGTATGTACTTTCTCAGGAGAGATATATAGAAAACATCATGAAAGTGAGAGAGATTTGGAGGAAGGTCCAATCAGTAAGCTACCTTCCCAACACAATATAGAATTTAAAAAGGATAGGTATACCTTGGGCTCAACTTTACCTTCTTTCCAAATATCATTAATCTCTTCCAGATAGATATTTTTAGAAACAACTTGTCACCCACTTAAAACTCTTGGTCTTTTCTTCTATTGTCTGCATATCTTATTTGTCGACTCTGAACTACTCTTATGTGTTGTTTAATCGATCTAACCTTTTCTATCATTCCATCAACAAGATCAGGTCCTATTAGATTTCATTTCAAAAAATCATCCCAGTAAGTTGGAGTTCTGAACTTATTTCCATAGTGGTCTTAATAAGGAGATATATGAATACTAGAGTGAAAAATATTTTTGTAACAAAATTACACCAAAAGTAAGTGTTGATCCCAACAACCTTTAAAATCCACATAGAAAGACCTCAACATGTCTTTTAGAGTTTGAATTTTAACCTTAGATTGACCATATGTTTGAGGATGATAAAAAGTGTTGAAACATAAATCTATATCCAGATCCCACTGAAGACTTCACCAGAACATTGAGATAAACATCAGATTCTAATCAGATATAATGGAAAGTGATATTCCATGAAATCTTACAACTTTCTTTACATATAACTTGGAAATATGATCAAGAGAGAAATCCTATCAAATAAAAATAAAGGGTGATGACTTTATAAGGTGATGAACTAAAACCCATATTGCATTAAGGACATTATGTGTTTTGGGAAGTCCGATGATAAATTCCATAGTTATGATAAAAGATTTCTGTTCTATTATGGGTAATGGTTGTAACATCCCATTAGAATTTTTTTAGCCTTAACTTACTAATAAACCAAGAACCAAGAGACATATTCAACAACATTTCTATTTATTCCATCTCACCAAAAATACTCTTTTAGGTTCTTGTACATCATTGTTCAAACTAGATGAATAAGAAATGATAAACTATGATCCTAACCCAATAGATCCTTATTTAATTTTGGTATGGGAGGAATGAAAACCTTATTCTTGATCATTATTATTCCCTCACAATCAAGGCTTAATTCAGGAACATTTGGCACCATCTGTTATATATCTACATCTTCCTTCTGTGCCTCTTTAACCTTCACTTTTTTAGTTGGTTAAACATTATTTTTATAAAGATAATATTTCTCCCCATGCTTTAAAATTTCAAGATATATCCTTTCCAAATCGAAAAATATTGGATCTTTTGTGATCCTCAACAGGGATAAACTAGCATGATTATTTTGACTCAAATCAACTACCACCTTGTTTTCTTTCCCAAGGTGGTAATGTATTGAGCATTTTTAATATTTAATATACTCAAAAAATATTCTATAATGCATATTCATCCCCTTTTGTGTGAAATTATACATTAAACTTTTGTTATCATTATATATATCACACCTTTAAATATAAAGATAATGACTCCATATATTTAGCTAAAAGATTACCGTAGCTAACTGCAAATCATGAGTGGGGTAATGTTTCTCATTGATTTTTATTTGACTTGGGGAATAAGTTATCATCATATTATTTTTCAAGAGAACATATCCAATACCCTTTTGGATTCATCACTATACATCACAAACTTTTATCCACTATAAGAAAGTGTGAGCATAGGTGCACTGGTAAACCTTCTTTTGATATATTTGAAATTTTATTCACATTCCCATATCTTCAAGAACATTGCACATTTCCGAGCCAACTTGGGGAGTGGATTAGATAATCATGAAATTTTTTTAACAAAACATAAATAATATCCAGCCAAACCAAGAAAAAATCAGATAAAAGTTACCATTGCTGGTATCATACAACTTTTAATAACTTCTATTTTTTCTAGATCTATATATGTCCCCTCTTTTTTGATTATGTAACAAAAAATGATGCTTTATAAAGACAAAATTTTCACTTGGTAATTTTTTCATAAATATGCTCTTTTCTCAGTGTCTTCAGTACAATTATCATGTGATCATCATGTTATTCCTTTCTCTTTGAATAGAAAAGAATATCATCTACAAAGACTACCAAAAACTGATCAAGATAGTCTCTAAATACTATATTGAAAATATCAATTAAGATAGTGGGGGAATTGGTAAGACTAAAAGGCATAACTATAAATTCGTAGTTCCCATAGATTGTACGGACTGTCATCTTTGGTATATTCTCCTTCTTGGCCCTTAATTTATGATATCCCAAATGAAGATCAGTATAAAAAAATTATTGATCTCCACATATTTGGTCAAATAATTCATCCTTGTGAGGAGAAAGATATTTTTCTATATAGTTATCTTTTTTAAGTTTCTGATAATCAATGAAGGGTCTCATTGATCCATCATTCTTATAAACGAACACTACAGGTGCAACCTATTATGACACACTAGGGAATATGAATCCCTTTGTCAATATTATCTTTTAGTTTCTTCTTCAATACCTGCAACTAAATTGGGCACATTATATAATGTTTCTTTGAAATATGATTAACACCCTGTATGATTTATATTGAAAACTCAACTTCATGATTTGGTGTAAGACCTAGTAATTATTTCGGAAATACATCATCAAACTCTTGAAAAATGTGTGTATTATTAATTGTTCCATACTTTTCACGTTTTGAAGTCCTTCATGCTTTATATCTTTAAAATTTTTTGTGATCATAACTAAAATATTTTGAATTATACCTCCCATAAATTTTTTTGTCTTAGGAGGAAAATCATTGCATTGCCTATCGTATTCAGCATTAACAATGTTCTTTCAGGTTCCAACCATTGACTAAAACTAAGAATCAAAGTGTGAAAAGTACTGATCACAATCGGAAAACCACATAATCAAGAATAAAATTTATATTTAGAAAAAATTAGGTTATTATCATTGGTTATTCATGGTCATTTCTAATACACTTGGATTGTATCCTGGACTTCTTTATATCCTTTGGGTTCTTACTGAGGTTTTTTCATCCTAGTTTCCAAAGTATAACTATAACTTTTCTCTAATAAAAACTACGATGATCTACAATTTACATAAATTGATATTACATTAATGTTTACTAATATTTTTCAAAAAATATTAAAAATACATGATAGTAAAATATAGGTATAGTGTCTTTAGAAACTAAAAAACATAAACAACTAGTTCATAATAAATATTCTTTATCTCCCAATTATTTTTACATAACTAGAACCATTTTGGGATATCTTACATAATACACTTCTTCATGACCAGGGGAAAAGAAACTTATGAAAAAGTGACATCATATTATTAGTAAGGGTAAGAAATGGAGATACTGATCATATCATATTTATAAGACATAAGAACACAACATTTGAAAATATTATCCTGCATATAAAAGTTTGTGATATCATTCAATGGGATAAATCCTGAATGTTCATAAAAATCAATGAATGTAATCTCAAAACTCATGACATAAGGCATGATGTTTTTTGGAATATACATAATCACAGAAAATAATTTTATATCATTAAAGGCATATTTCCAATACCATCACGGTGGACAAATTCTAATACTGAACAGAGTTCACTCATCGATCCAACCCTATAATACTGAACCAAGTTCTTTTCCTATTCCAGCCAGGTTTATCTCATGTGATCTAAATAATTACCCAATTAATTGGAGGGAGATATAGGTACTACTAGTCTCATAATGAAATCATTCATAAATGTTCCACAAAGACATAAATCATTCATCATAACATAACCTAAGGAATAAAATGGGTTTCTTAAATATCATTATATCATAACATAATCCACGTAAAACAAATGGATTTCATAAATATAATTATCTTAAACAAAATAAAATAATACGAATAATAAAGATATTATATTTGAAACATAACCCAATTAAATAATAAAATCTTAGTTGGATAATAATTTTGATAGAACACTTGAAATTAATTTGTTTGGAAAATATCCTTTCTTCTCCCAAAATGTTTTCTTTTCTAAAAAATGCCATGAAATTTTAAAAGAAATGAATTTATGTTAAAATAAAAATTAAATCATGTAAAGTAATTTTCATGTAAATAAGTTTTTTTGAAGATATAAAAGCCCATTCAATTTGTATAAGTTAAAAAAACATTATCCTCTTACTTTTTCTAGAAAACTAAAAAAGTATCTTGTATTGAATAATGAAAAATATTTCTTTCAAACCATTTAATAAAAATTAACCAAGGGGTAAAATTGACTTTAAACAACTATAGATGAATATAAATAATATTACATATAGAAACCTAGAAGTGGATGATAAATATACCCCAACAAATACATATTTATAAACAATCTCGGATAATAATGAGATTTCAAAATTATCCCTTACCTTTGATATGATATCCTTCATATATGTTAAAAAAACTTGATAATGATTTAACTAATGTCATTTAATTATTATAGAATAATAGTTTCTTTTATGATATCATATATAATCATATAACCATCCGTTTTTTAGTAATATTTCATTATTACACATTATTCGGATATTAACCACTTTATGTCCTTATGCATGTTTAATCAAATAATTTTGAGTTATATATATTAGATCATATTTATATCAATAAAAATTTATATTATAATAATTAAAACCATATTTATTCATTCTTTAAATTTATATAATCATTCATTGATGAAGATCATCTCAATGAATTGCATCACATAGAAGAGACGGTAGGTCGTATATACGTACAAGCGATGATATCATTATCATAATTGTTGAATGATATTAAATTGGATTGTGTATAATATTTCTAAATTAATATCATATTCTAATAATCATATATATCTATTATTTCCATCATTATGCCCATCCATGTATGGTGGTGGTGAAAAAGAGATTACACCATGGTGTGGATATGGTTAGTCATACGCACGCACGCATATCGATTTCATTTTTTATAGGATAGATAGAAGGTGGAATAAGTTTGTTCCACAATTATAATAATATTTCATTATATAATGGATACTTTAGTTATTAATTTAGAATTAAGAAACTCTTGAAGAGGATGTATAGGAAGAAATAAGTTTAAAACAATCGTTTCAAGAGATTACCTATTCTTCGATGTGCTTAGTCTAAATCTCCCCTTAGAGAAATGGAGTTAGACTTGGATGTAACACCCCAATATTTAATCGTACGTTATTTTTTTTAAATTCAATAGCTTGCGCTACACGCAATACTGAGTTAGAGCACACCACGACTTACCAAACTACTCGTTCAAAAGAAATTATGAATAGTATTAACTAATATTTAAATTTTATATACTCCATATAATTTTAGAATACACATTATCTGTTTCATAAACATAATATAAGAACAAATTCAATGTTTTTTAGATAAAAGAAGTATTTTTCAAAAAATGAAATTTTACCACCTTTTAACAGAAAACCCTTCTTAAAACCAATATTTTACACTTTTTTATATTCAATTTAGTGAAATTAAATTCATCTTTAGAATAAGTACATAAAAACTTATTTTGGATAAATTTTTGGTACTTTTCTAATATCTGTTATATTTTAAAGAATACTGAAAAATACTAAATTTTAATTGAAAGAAACTTTTTTAATAAAAATAATTTATAGTGTTAAATTATGTATTTGAATGATTTGGAAGTATAATTAGAATATATTTTTTTCATTAAATAAATTTTAGGTGATTATAAGTACTTCCACATTTAAATTTGACATAAACACATGTCAATCTTTTGATAGTTTTTACTTTTTTTTAAAAACCCACTTTTTGATTTTGACAATGGGAATTAATTTTAAATTAATTAATGAAACTTATATGTTCTGAATTTGGTAAAATAGAATTCATTTTCTAATTATTAATATCAAAATTTTCTTAGGGTAAATTTTTGGTATTTTTTTAAAAACATTCAATTTTTGATGAATAGTGAAAAATAATGCTTTATAGTTTAAAACAGACTTTTCCTTTAAATAATTATTTATTTTATTTAAATTTATTTTAAGTAAAAATATATTTATAATACCTATATAAGTTTAATTTAATTTATTAGAGTCATTTTATAATGAAATTAGATGTATAAAATTTTATTGAACTTTTGACCTTCTTTTACCCACCTCCTAGGAGCATTTGCAAATTCACATAAAACATAATTTTACTGCTTATGTGATTGGAATTTTAAAAATCCAAGATACATGGTTTATATTTGTAATAAAAATTTGGTTCAATAAGATGATTTTTTTTTTTATGAATAGAATCTTTTTACTTTTATTTACCGCGGTTAAAAGTAAATAGGGTAATTAAGGGTAAAAATAATATCATAATTACCACAACACATGTTATAATTATATTGGATAAGTGTAATTCAATCAAAAAAAAACCTTAGTAATAAAATTAGATTCTTTAGGTCTACTTGGATTAGATTAGGACATTTATTATTATTTTATTTAAAGAACAGTTAAAAGAGTTAAATTCAATGTTTAATAACTAATCCATTTTTAATATAGGGTTACACACAATATAAATTAGACTATAAATATTAATTATAAATATAAAAATATTTCCTACATAATGGTATTTTATTTATAATCTTTAGAAATTAAATAATTTAATTTATTTATGACACAATAATGATGCAGTAATTACCTAATTAATGAAATATTAAAATAATTGATATTATAAATATCCAAATAAATGTAATTTGAGACTTTTTATGAATTACACTAATTTTATAGGTTAATATGAAATTTTAGGGTTTATTATATGAATTTTTTTTGAAGTAATAATGCTTTTATGAATTTAGTAAAAAAAAATACCAAATATTTTCAAAATTGACATAAAAGAGTTTTTAAAACAAATATTATATTATTAATTGATATTATATGACAAAAAATCTATTTTTGGTCCAAAATACTTATATAATGATATTTGTATCATTAATGAACCACTTGGGGTTCTCTTGGACGTTTATAGTATGTTTATTAACCATATAATATAAAATTACAAAGAGACATAGTAAATGTCAAACTATTTAACTTAGAGTAAAATCTAAAGAGAAAGTTAATATAGTGACGAAAAACCTTATAAAACCTATTTTTTGAGTGGTTTTCGACCCATACCCACCTTATACTTTAAATATTTTTTTTGGATCCATTATAAACCAAAAATTATTTTATTGTAAAATAATATTTCTAGCTTTTCCTAAGGTGCCCCTCACCCCTCTTATAAAAGTGCACTCCCCCTTCTCTCTAATTAACACCTTCAAAGCCATTAGGCTCGGCCAAACCATGCCAAAATATCCTCTCAACTCTTCTACCTTCATCTTAGAGGCCTTAATTTAGTTATAAAGCCAACCTAAGGATCCATTTTGATCAAATAAAAAAGAACCCAAAGAAGAGGTAAATATTTCATCACATCTTTCAAGTTTCCTTCTTCTTCCACTTCATATTTCTTTGTTGTTTCTATTCTAAAATAATATCTCCAATATTTTATATATACTTTGATGTTATTATAAATATGGTACAACCATATTAATTATTGTACACATCATCTGAATGACATGTCACCATACGTGCGTACGTACGGGGTACCGTCTCCACGTCGTGGTGTAGTTGTTATTCAATACATTATTATTTTTATGGGTATAATAATGATGTATAATTGGTATAAATAATAAATATAACCTGATAATTATTCTTTATATATGATATACCATCCAATTATATATGATTTTAATATCAAAAGAATGATATTGTCTCTCATGCGTATGTACGGATTACCATCTCCACGAACGCAATGAAATTAATTCCCCATCGTATCCATTCAAGAATAATTTTAATTTGATGATTAAAAATAATGTTTAAATACTTTATATAATTCTTAATATGAATAAGATAAATCACATCCATAACAAATATGACTCACATAACAAAGAATATAAAGGAAAACAAATCAGTTAGAACCTGAAACTATGATGCTACTAAAAATTTATTTACAAAACAATTTTATAGGATCATATATGATATAATATTTATGTATATAGTTATTCTATAATTTAATAACAATTATTTAACTATTATACAATAGGTTAACTTACCCTCGACCGTGGAAAAGTACATGTTAAGGGGTTTCATATCTCACATTTAATTCCTTGAGATTTCCATTGTTCACCACTTATTTATTGCATGTGGTATATTATGTACTGTCATTTGATATATATATATATAATCATGATTTTATTTATATTCATGGTATTCTGTGATTCATTTGGAGGTTATTAAATTTTTTTCATATGACTCGATTGATTACAACGAAGTAACAGTTTTTCATCTCTCTTTTTATTCTCATGAGATTCATGCTATATTGTCCACTATTTCCATTTGTGTGGCATATGTACTGTCCATGATTGTATTATTGGTGTAATATACTTTAATTTATGAGTATTTACATATTCATTTTATGATCTTTATTTCATGGGTTGTATGTTTCATTAGTTACCAAATCGGTAAGGGAATTTCAAATTTTAATTTCCACACAGTGGGCTTTACACATACTTCATTGATTATTTTTCTCCAAGATTATGTGTGGAATCACTATTTATTATTTATGTAGTTATTTACACTCCCCTTTGTGTGGATATAATTTTGATACACATAAATAATCAATCTATAATTTCTCAATTTATTGATATAAACTTGATCTTAACTTAATTTCCAATCATGGAGTTAAACATCGAAGTCATTGGTGTTGTTTTTACAAGAATATGTGAGAATGTCCTCTGATTTATTTACACTGAATATCCAATCATATTGAGTTTATTTATATCTGTCACACATAACTATTTAATTAATTTATCCTTTACATGAGGATACTGTCTTTATAAGGGATTTAATATGAATTTACATTCCTTTGAGACTCCTTTATTGTTATGCACCAACTCCCTTTTATATAGTGTATATACTATCCTCTGACATAGTATATAATGAAATATTTTATTTTTGTGGTATTATAAAGTTTTTATTACCTCAATTGTCTGTATTCAAGAATCTCTCATTTGGATAGTAACTCTAACTAAAATACCATTTTAAATGTTTTAAAATCTTATTCTTCTAAATATTTCTTATTAATGTCCATGTTTTAAAAACTGGTTTTAAGGTTTTATTTATATGGATATTAATTTTTTAAAATTAAAATTCACTTTAAATGTTTCAAAGTGGTATGGGAAACTTTGATTCAAAATCTATTTTTAAACGTCTTCTTGACAAATAGTGGGTCGTTTAAATGTTTTCCAGAAAAAGGGGGATATTTCTCTCAAATAGTTTTGATGATTTTTTTTATCTATGTCAATATCCTTTATTATTCTCAATTGAGGTTAATCTATTATAATACAATCTTTCATATTGTATTAAATGAGTTATGTTTGACTGCGGATGTGCTATTTTTATACCATTCATGGTTTGTGGATAAAGTATTGACATTTCGTATGATATTTTTAATACGAATGTTTATGTTGTGTTTCAAAAATTTAATATGAGGAATTAATTGGACTTAGTAAGTGATGGGTGGAGCCCACTATAGCTCATCGATGCATCGGTAGGTCAAATGAGACAAACTAGTTTCTTGGAACAAGGCCTTGAAAAAATCATATTTGTAGTTTTGCCAGAAGGCCTTGACTATGTGGTTATGAAATATTGAATTATACATTCCATAATTATAAAAGTGGTTATTGATATTGCATGTTATTATTATACTAGTATAATATCCATGTGAATAAGTAAATGTCATTATTTGATTTTATCTTTTCCATACTATGATGAATTTCATGTTTAAAAGGCTTTTGTTTTAGTCTTATACATTTACTTAAATGTTTATGCTTATTTATGAATGTTTCTGCTATATTGTTATCCTTACTAAGCATCTGAGCTCACCCCTTTCTATGTTTTATTTTTTCCAGGATATGAAGAATTATTTTATGACTGACCTGTAGGGATAGTTTGAGGGGATATGAGTGTGTTCTATGGAAACAATTTTTCTGTAGAATTTCATTTTATAATGTAATGTAAAACTTATGAATGTATCTAGTACTTCCAAGGCTACTAAACTGATTGGTCTTTCGAGACATGATTCCTTGTATCATGCCAATGTTATGTAATAATGCACCGAATCTCGGTAACTGGGGTTGGGGAATTACAGTTGGTATTATAGGAATTTGAGTAAAATACTTAGGAAATTAGATTTAGATAAACCATGATTAGAACACATATCCCTAAGATAGACTTTGAGGAATAGAAAAGTAGAACTTCCTAAAATTTTGGTATTGTAGAGATTTTGTGACTTTTCCAAGCAATACATCCCTGTCTTGATACGAGGAGGTAGAGGCGGCTCTGGTACAGATGTACCTAGAGGTAAAACCCGAAAAAACTACATTGAGCAAGACTCGAACATGAACTGGTGGATGACAACGAGCCATTCTATACTCTTGGTTATGACACTCTGGGTGTATATGCTTAGGATAATTCACATTTTCTTTACAAACCGATTTGAAGGATTTTAATATAAGATGAGAATAAATAACCATCATTAATCCTAATGTGTTGTAGATTGAAAATAAGGTGTTATGATATTCTATAAATGATTTTATGGATCACAATATGCTTTCTTGTGTTAGTCAATGGCTAGATTCCAAGGAAGTCATAATAACATTGAACATGATGTGCATGGTGGTCATGGTGGAGTAAATGAGCAATTTAATGGAATGTTAATAGGTGTAAAAGATATTATGTTCATGCCAAATCAGTTTTCGAAAAATATGATCAAAAACATATATATTAACTAACTCCAAAACTCAACAAAGAAGAGAAAGGATGTGAATGATAAGAGCTCCAGCAGTGGAGACTATAGAGAAAAGAAATATCAATTTCTATCATGCAGGAAATGTGGAAGGAGATACCTAGGGAAGTGTTTCAATGGAAAATATAAATTCTTTATGTGTGGGAAAGAAGGTCATAAAGTAAAGAATTGTTGTGAAAAAATAAATAGAACTATGGAAGACAATAAAAATGATCCCAAGAATCTATTTACAGCCATTTTCCATTAATGTATGGGACCTATTCATAACCCAAGTGAATTCCCTATTATATAGGATAACCCTTTAGTCAAGGAAGAACCTATATTGAAATAAATGGATGGTGAGTTGTCTAAAAGTATTAGTTCTCTTGGTTGATGGGATTACTTTGGAAGACTTTTCTCTTATGTGTAACCTTGCAGTTTATTGTGGGAAAATTTTTTTTTTGGAAGAATTGTGTTTTCTATATTTTATATAGTTATAAATAACAATTTGGGTTTATATGATCCTTGAATTTGATGAAATTACATGTTATTAAATTTTGGGATGAAAATGTGACGTATGAGATAACATTTGTGGAGAAATTTTGTTATCGTTATTTTGAGGAATTTATCTCATTTTGGGAATTTTATAAAATATAGTTTTTGAAAATGGATAACACACAGACTGTGTGACAACCCTTCGCATTGGAAAAAGCTGCAGGAATCGAACACACAACCATAGTGCGATTGGGATTTATTGCCTACCACTGGACTACGTGAAGTCCCTGGTTAGTGTGACTAATTATTTTTAGTTAAATGATTTTATGGATCAATAATAAGTTGATTTGGTATATAATTTCTTATCAAATGGATATCCTTAGTATAAGAAAATGATTTGGGGATTAAGTGATAAATATTATTTTGGAAGACATTTGCTCTGTTGGGAATACTATATGCCTAAGGAAAATAGAATACTACAAAATTTCATTTGAGAAATAATGGTGTATTTTTCCTATGATTTTATTGTGGATTTATAGTGATTTGGGTTATTTATGGAAATGATTAACCTATCATAGAATATATGTGACTAGGTTAATTAATTTTAAGTCTGTGACTTTAAGAGTAGTCGATGTTATTTGGAAATAAAATTTAACGTGGAAGACTTTGTAATCAAATTCATCTATGTTTTGGGTTTCAATAGTAGTTTGGATTATATTTATGGATTTTTAGGAAAATTATTTATTGAATGGTATTTATTGAACTTCGGGTACTGTTGGTTTAATTTTAGAAATTAAGATAAGTATTTCTTTATCTAAAGGATTATCCTTTTTGGGAGTCATCTGATCTTGTACTAACCATTTTGGTTTTGGTTAATCTCTAAATACAAAGTAAATATATATACTTTATCCTTTGTTAATTAAATGATTCTCTAGAAGTTGATTATATTCCTTCAGGTGTGAATAAGTCATCTTGAATACTCATCATTTGAAAAAAATATGACTTAGTGGTAGGAATTTATTAAAGGATGATACTCTACTTAAAAAGTAAGTATATCTATTTATGTTCTTAGTCAATCTCATAAATAAATTCATCAACTTTATTAAATGGAACATAAAACAAAAAACATTATTCATTTACATTTTCTACTAGGAAACTAATAAACCTTTATCTCATCACAAGTTTTTGGTTTTCTTATTGTATTCTTTCTCCTAATCATGTTTTATATCACTCTCCACTAGAACTTGACACGTAATTTATCTTCCATATCCATGTTTTCCTACATGGAATCCTAGTATGGATTATCTCGGGTGACTTTTGTACTTCTCATTATTTCTTTTAAAGAGATAGTTATACTGACTCTTTTTCTTATTTGGTACTTTCAAAAAAGTTCCCATTCTCAATTTTAAAATTGCGATGATTCAATTTCCAAAAGGGGGGAAGAATGGGACACCCAAATATTTCATAGTAAGTAATTTTCTTTAATTCAATAGCTTGAGTTACGAGCAACACCAAGTTTGAGTACACCATGACATACCAAACTAGCCGTTCAAAAAAATTTATGAATATTATTAACTGAATTTTGAATTTTATAAACTCTATATAAATTTATAATACAGATTACGTGTTTCTTAGACATAATAAAAGAACAAATTCATTTTTTTCAGATAATAGAAGTATTTTTCAAAACAATAAATTTTACCACATTTTAATGTAAACCCCTTTTTAAAACCAATATTTTTCACTTTTATATATTAAATTAAATGAAATGAAATTCTTCTATAGAATAGAGACATTAAAATTTATTTTGGATAAATTTTTGGAAATTTTTTAATAACTTATATTTTGATGACTATTGAAAAATACTAAATTTTAATTCAAAATATCTTTTTTAATCTAAATAATTTATAGTGTTACATTATGTATTTGAATGGTTTGGAATTATAATTAGATTATATTTTAATCATTTAATAAAATTTATATGATTCTAAGTAATTCCACATTTAAATTTTACATAAATACATTTCAATCTTTTGATAGTTTTTACTTTTAAAAATAACCCACTTTTAGTTTTGAAGATCGGAATTAATTTTAAATTAATTAATGCAACTTTTAGGTTTTTAATTTGGTATTATATAATTGATTTTTAATTCGTAATATCAAATTTACCTTAGGTTAAATTTTTGGTATTTTTCTAAAAATATTCAATTTTTTATGAATAGTGAAAAACATTACATTATAGTTTAAAACCAACATTCTATTTAAATAATTATTTATTTTATTTAAATTTATTTTCAGTTAAAATCTATGTAGAATACCTATATAATTTCAATGTAATTAATTGGATTCATTTTATAATAAAATTAGATGTATAAACTTTTATTGAACTTTTTACCGTCTCTTACCCACCTCCTAGGAGCATTTACAAATTCACATAAAACATAATTGTACCGCTTCTGTGAGTGATATTTGAAAAATTAGAGAGACAAGGTTGATATCAGTAAGAAAAATTTTGTTCAATAACATGAAAATAATTTTTGGTGAATAGTAACTTTTTACTTTTATTTACCACGATTAAAACTAAATAGGGTAATTAAGGGTAAAAATGATATCATAATTACCCCAAAACATGTACTAATTCTATTGGATAAGTGTAATTCGACCAAAAACAACCTTAGGAATAAAATATGACCCTTTAGGTCCACTTGGATTAGATTAGGACATTTATTATTTTTTTATTTAAAGAAGAGTTAAAAGAGTTAAATTCAAAGTTTAAAAACTAAACCATTTTTAATATAGAGTTACACATATTATAAATTCGACTATAAATATTCATTAGAAATATAAAAATACTTCCTTAATATTGGTATTTTTTTATAATTTTTATACATTAAATAATTAAATTTATTTACGACACAATGATAATGTAATAATTACCTAATTAATGAAATATTAAAATAATTGATATTATAAATATCCAAATAAAAGTAATTTGAGACTTTTTATGAATTTCACTAATTTTATAGGTTAATATGACATTTTAGGGTTGGTTATATGATTTTTTTGAAGTAATAATGCTGTTATAAATTTAGAATAATCAAAATACCAAATAGTGTCAAAATTAACATAAAAGAGTTTTTAAAACAAATATTACATTATTAATGGATATTATATTCCTAAAAATCTAAAGTTCAGCCAAAACACTTATATAATGATAGGTTTACCATTAATGAACCACTTGGGGTTCATATAGAAGTTTATAGTAATTTTATTAACCATATAATATAAAAATACAAAGAGACATGGTAAATGTCAAACTATTTAACTAAGAGTTAAATCTAAAAGTTAAAGATAATATAGTGACTAAACCCTATATAAAACTTATTGGTTGAGTTTTTTTTGACCCATCCCTACCATAGAATTTAAATAATTTATTTTGGATCCATTATAAATAAAAAATTATTTTTATATAAAATAATATTTCTAATTTTTTTTAAGGTTCCCCTAACCCCTCTTATAAAAGGGCACTCCTCCTTCTCTCTAATTCACACCTTAAAAGCCATTAGTATCGGCCAAACCCAGCCCAAATATCCTCCCAACTTTCCTACCTTCATCCTAGAGGCCTTAATTTAGTTAGAGATCCAACCTATGGAACCCTTTTGATAAAATCAAAAGGAATAACCCAAAGAAGAGGTAAATATTTCCTCACCTCTTTCTAGTTCATTTCATCTTCCACTTCCTATTTCATTGTTATTTACATTCTAAAATAATAACTCTATTATCTTATATATACTATACATTAGTATAAATATGGTACAACCATATTCATTATTCTATCCATCCTTTGAATGACATTTTACAATATGTGTGTACGTACAGCTTACGGTCTCCACGTCGTGGGGTAGTTGTTATTCAATACATTATTATTTGGATGGGTATAATAATGATGTATAATTTGTGTAAATAATAAATATAACATGATAACTATTCTATATATATTATATAACATCCAATTATACATCAATTTAAAATCAAAAGAATGATATTGTCGCTCGTGTGTACGTACGGATTACCGTCTCCACGAACATGATGAGATTCATTCCCCATCGTATCCATTCAAGACAAATTTTCATTTGATGATTAAAAATAATGATTAAAGACTTGATATCATTCAGGATATTAATAATATACATCCCTTCCATAACAAATATGACTCACATAACAAAGAAAATAAAGGAAAACGAATCAATTAACACCCGAAACGATGATACTAATAAAATATTATTAACAAAGAAATATTAGAGGATCATATATGATATCATATATATTTATATAGTTTTTTTATAATTTAATAACAATTATTTAACTATTATATAGGAAGTTAAAATACCCCCTCCCAAGGAAAAGTACAAGGTTAGGGGTTTCTTATCTCACATTTAATTCCGTGAGATTTACATTGGTCGCCACTAATTTATTTCATGTGGTGTATTGTGTACTAACATTATATATATATATATATAATCATGATTCTCTTTATATTAATGTTATTCTGTGATTAATTTGGTGGTTATTAAATTTTTGTCATACGAATTGATTGATTACAAGGAAAGTAAGGTTTTTTCATTTCACTTTTTATTCACATGAGATTCATGCTATATTGGCCAATATTTCCTTTTTTGTGGCGTATGTAGTGTCTATGATTGTATTCTTCTTGTAGTATAATTTAATTTATGAGTATTTACTTCTTTATTTTATGATTCTTCTTTCATGGGTTGTATGTTTCATAAGTTACCAAATAGGTAAGGGAATTTCAAATTTCAATTTCTACTTAGTGGGCTTTACGCATACTTTACTGATTATTTTACAACAATATTATGTGTGGAATTACTATTTTTTATTTATTTAGTAATTTCGAATCCCATTTGTGTGGATATAATTTTGATAAACATAATCACTCCATTGATAATTTATCAAGTCATTGTTATAAACTTTATCTTAACTAAATTTCCATTCATTGAGTTAAACATCCAAGTCATTGGTGTTGTTTTTACAAGAATATGTGTGAATGTCCTCTGAGTGATTTACACTAAATATCCAATAATATTGAGTGTATTTATATTTTTCACACAAAACTATGTCATTGATTTATCCTTTACCTAAGGATACTGTCTTTATAAGGGATTTCATCTCAATTTACATTCCTTTGAGAATCCTTTGTTGTTATGCAACAATTCACTTTTATATAGTGTATATACTGTCCTTTGAAATAGTATATAATAAAATCCTTTATTCTCATGGTATTATGATATTTTATTACCTTAATTTTCTGTATTCAAGCATCTCTCATTTGGATAGTAACTCTAACTAAAATACCATTTTAAATGTTATAAAATTTTATTCTTCTAAATCTTTCTCATTAATTTCCATGTTTTAAAAATGGATTTAAGGTTTTATTTATATGGATATTAATGTTTTAAAATTAAAATTAATTTTAAATGTTTCAAAGTGGTATGAGAAACTTTGATTCAAAAATCTATTTTAAATGGCTTCTTGACAAATAGTGTGTCTTTTAAATGTTTTCAAGTAAAAGGGGGATATTTCTATAAAATAGTTTTGATGATTTTTTTCATCTATTTTAATATACTTCATTATTCTTGATTAAGGTTAATCTGTTACAATACAATATTCCATATTGTATTGAATGGGTTATGTTTCACTATGGACGTGCTATTTTTATACCACTCATGGTTTGTGGATAAAGTATTGAAATTTCATATGCTAGTTTTAATATGAATGTTTATGTTATGTTTCAAACATTTCATATGAGGAATGCATTAGACTTAGTAAGTGATTGGTAGAGCCCGATATAACTCCTCGATGCATCGGTAGGTCTCATGAGACAAATTAGTGTCTTGGAAAAAGGCCTTGAAAAAATATTATTTGTAGTCTTGGTAGAAGGCCTTGACTATTTGGTTATGAATCCTGGAATTATAGATTCCAACATTATGAAAGTGGATATTGATATTGCATGTGATTATTCGAATAGTGGAATATCCATGTGAATATGTAAATGGAATTATTTGATTTTATCTTTTTCATAATATGCTGATGTTAAAGTTTAAAAGGATTTTGTTTTAGACTTATATATTTCCTTAAATGTTTATGCTTATTTATGAATGTTTCTGCTGTATTGTTATCCTTATTGAGCATCTTAAGTTCACCCCCTTATATGTTTTATTTTTCCCAGTATGTGAAGAAGTATTTTATGACTGACCTCTAGGGATAGTTTGAGGGGGTATGAGTGTGATCTATGGAAACAATGTTTTTGTAGCTTTTCATTTTATAATGTGATATAAATCTTATGAATGTATCTATTACTTCCAAGGCTACTAAAAAGATCGTTCTTTCGGAAAATGATTCCTTGTATCATGCCAATGTTATGTAATAATGCACTGACTCTGGGTAACTGGGGTCAGGACGTTACATTGGAAGAAGACCAAAACTTATAGAAGGTAATTATAGAAGTTCATGAGTGAACAGTTCAGGGTATGGCTGAGATTGAAGGGTAAAATTGAATTTAATAGGTGAGAGAGTATATTCCCTTTTATAATTGAGGTGAGTGAAATTTCTGGGATCTCAAAAATTATTGATTTATAAAAAATAAACCCCAAAAAAACATAAAAAATGATCCAAATGAGAATATTAGGTTATCTAGGGAGTCAATTTTATTAACCAGTAAATTTTTACCAATTATTTATGACGATTTATACCTTATCATTTTAGTTAACACTTAGTTATTTTATTTAATTTTTAACTAGGTTATCAAATATTTAAATTTTTAAAGGGTGTAATATTTACTTATTTGATTTCAAAGATAACATAAATAAATATATTATAACATATTTGACTATATAATAATTATTCTATATTTTTAAAAATGTTGAATGATTTTTTAAGTAATATCATAAAACATTATTTTGATAAACAATCATTACTGTTAATTTTGAAAATAATCAATTCATTAATTTTTAAAAATATTAATACGACAATATAACTTGTAAAAATCTATTTCATTATAATCCTAGTAGGTTAAGGTAATCTGTAAAATTTATTAGACATACTAATTAGCCAAAATTCTATTTACTTTAATATTTTTAAGGACATTTATTTTTCATATCTATCAATAAAAAAATTTCTACATCCATATTGTGTAATTATTTAATATAACTATTTGTAAAATAAAAATTAAAAATAAAATCTTATTATGATTTTAAATCTACTATATTTAAGAAGAATATATATAGTATAATTTATCCTCTATAAAATCCAACATTTAAAATGTTATACTTATTAAATTATGAATGTGACAACATTAACATCACTTTAAATAAAATAATATAAGTTAAACAATCACATATATAAGGCTCCAAATGGTCACTAACCCACCCATTGGATGGTTATAGTCGATATATACTTGACCAACAAGATTTGGTTAGTGTTTGGATATTTTGATGGTTAATAAAATTTTAATAAAAAATATTTTATTGATTTCTCATGAATTGATTAATTTTTACATCATTAGATAATAAGACTTTAAGATAATTATTTATTAAAAATAAAATTACCATGATAAATAAATACATGTTATATTTTATATGAGTATTTATAGTCAAATTTAACTTCTATATAATCGAACATAAAAATGATATAGTTATTAAAATTTGAGTAATATATATTTAATTGTTTATTTAAATAAAATAAATAAAATATTCTAATATCATCCAAGTGGCTTCCATAGGGAACCATTTAGTCCAAATGATGATTTAAGTCAAACTAAACTCATAAAATGATATTAATACAAGTGTTATGGTAATTGTTTAACAGTATTATTACCCTTAATTACCCAATTTACCCATTTACCATAATAATAAAAAATAAAGAAATTACCATTCATAATGCCCAAAAATAAAATAATGATATTTACATAATTTGGACCTAATGATTCAAAATATGGAATCAATTTTTGGAAATTCAAAATAGAGAAGTTATAATAATTAATATGATATTATTATTATTGTTAGAAAGAGAGAATGAGTTTTTAAAAGATAAAACATCGCAAACGATTTAATTGTTTATACATATGAATTTAATGTAAAATTCCTGAATTTGATATAAATTATATTTAATGATAAAAATATATAATATTTATACATTAAACCATTTAATATTATAATTTAACCATATAATTTTTTGAGGAAAAACGTTTTTTTCAATTAAAATTTAGTGTATTTTTACTAACCATCAAAATTTGATAGTTAAAAAAAATATTAAAAATTCATCCAAAGTAATTTTTTATATACCATTAAAAATAAAAAGTGTTTTTTTTCAAATAAAAATTATTAAGGTTACAAAATTATAATTTAAAAATTGTACTTCTTTAAAATGTGGTAAAATTGCAATTTTAATAATATAAGGTTTTTTTAAAAAAAAATACAGTTTATTCATACCCTATGATAGAAAAATATATTGGATGAATATAAAAAATTATTATTAAGTATATCACATATGTTTTTCATTAAATTCATTTTTTGATATTGATTCAATCAATTTATTAATACAGAAATACAAATATAATTGATTTACATTTTTCATAAATAATTGGTAGCGAATGACTTCACCGAACATTTTCATAAGATAGTTATATTTATTCCCATTAAACTAATGTGTAAGTTTAAATTGACATGTTATACTCAGGGAATGTCCAAATTTTTTTAAATACATGATTTCGTGCAATGAAATCTATTGAAGAATTAAAAATATTTAGAGAAAAATATTTCATAAAAACATATGGGTGTTACATTATACCCTCATAAACTGAATTTTTCCCTAGAAATTAGTCACTTGGATACAAAAATATACATAAATATCTCCCTCATCATATCCTCGAGTTCCCACGTAGCTTCCTCAAATTGGTTATTCTTCCACAAAACATTAAAAAAGCGAGTGTTCTTGTTTTAGATAACTTTTTCACTATGATACATAATCGATATTGGCTATTCTTTATAAGAAATATCTTCCTCTAATGGAATGAATTATAAGTTCAGTACATGTGAAGGATCAGGTATGTACTTTCTTAGGAAAGTTACAAAGAACCTATCATAGACATGGGAGAGATTTGGAGGAAGGGCCAATTAGTAATCTACCTTCCCAACACAATCTAGAATATAAAAAATACTGGAATACCTAATGCTCAACTTTTCATTCTTTCCCAATCTCATTAATCTCTTACAAGGAGATATTCGTAGAAACATCTTGTCACCCACTTCATACTCAGGGCCTTGTATTCCCTTGTCAACATAACTTTTTCATCGACTATGAACTGCACTTATGTGATGTTTAATAGATATAACCTTTTCTCTCATTTTATCAACAAGATCATGTCCTATTAGATTTCATTTAAAAAATTCATCCCAAAATGTTTTAGTTCTTCACAAATTTCCATAGAGGTCTTAAAAATGATATATATGAATACTATAGTGAAAAATATTTTTTTAACAAAATTCCACTAAAGGAATTTTTTGATCCCAACAATATTTTAAATCCATAGAGAAATCCCTCAACATGTATTCTAGAGTTTGAATTTTCCCCTCAGATTGAACTATTTTTTGGGGATTATAAGAAGTGTTGAAACATAAATATATATCCCGATCCTACTGAATAATTCACTAGAACATTGAGATAAACCTTAGACACCGATCAGATATAATAAAAATTGGTATTCCATACAATCTTACCACTTTCTTGACAAATATCCTGGAAATATAATCAAGATAGAAATCCCCTCTAACAAGAATGAAGTGTGACGACTTCATAAAGTGATCAACTATAAACCATATTGCATTATGGAAATTATTTGTTTCGGGAAGTTCGATGATAAAGTCCATAGTGATGCTTTCCCATTTCTATTCTAGTATGGGTAATGGTTGTAACAAACCCTTAGACTTCTGTATTTTAGCCTTAACATATTGACAAAACAAGCACCAAGAGAAATATTTAGAAACATCTCTTTTCATTCCAACCCAACAGGAATAATTTTCCAGGTCTATTTACGTCTTTGTGCATCCATGATGAATAGAGAATGAAGAACTATGATCCTCATCCAATAGCTCCTTCTATAATTATGGTATGGGAGGAATGGAAACCTGATTCCTAAACCTTATAATTCCATCACAGTCAAGGTTGAATTTAGAACATTTTATACCATCTATTGTAGCTCTAAATCTTATTTATGCACCTCTTTAACCTTAAATTGTTTAGATGGTTGAACATTTATTTGATAAAGATAATATTTCTCCCCGTCCTTTAAAATTTCAAGATCCATCCTTTCCAAGTCCATAAAAATTGGATATTTTGTGATCCTCATCATTGATAAACTAGCATGGTCCTTTCTACTCATATCATATTCCATATTGTTTTCTTTACAAAGGAGGTAATATATTGAGAATTTTTAATCTCTAATCTACTCCAAAAATATTATTTTTATACCTATTAATCTCCTTTTATGTGTATAAATAATTTAAACATTTATCATTAGTATATACATTACACTTTTCAACATAAATATAACAAATCCATATCTTTAGGGAAAATATTACCACAACTAACTCCAAATCATGAGTTGGGTAATTTTCATCATGGATTTTCAATTATCATGGGAAAGAATCTATCACCATATCATTTTTCATGAAAACAAATCCCGTCCTATTTTTGGATTCACCATTCTAGATCACAAACTTTTCTACACTATATGGAAGTGTGATCATAGGTGAACTGGATAATCTTATTTTTATATCTTTAATATTATCTTTACATTACTCTATCTACATGAACATAAATCATTTTTGATCCAACATGGTGAGTGGATTAGATAATCCTGAAAAAACATTCAAAAACGTTGATAATATCAAGGAAAACCAAGAAAACTTCGGATCAAAGTTACCATTGTTGGTATCAACCACCTTTCAATAACATCTGTTTTTTCTATATCCATATATATCCCCTCTTTAGAAATTATGTAACCCAAAAATGAATCTTTCTGAAGCCAAAATTCACACTTGGTAAATATTTCATGCATCTTATCTTTTCTCAGTGTCTTCAGTAGAATTCTCAAGTGATATTCATGTTCTTCCATTCTCTTTGAGTAGACTAGAATATCATCTATGAATACTACCACAAAGTGGTCAAGATATTATCTAAAGACTCTATTCATTAGATCATTGAAGATAATGTGGGGGGGTATTAGTAAGACTAGAAGGAATCATTATAAATTCATAGTGTCCATACCTCATATGGAATGTTGTCTTTGGTATATCCTCATTATTGAACCTTAATTGATGATATATAGAACGAAGATCAATAATTGAGCTTCACATTGTTGGTCGAATAATTCATTAATGTAGGGAAGAGGATATTTGGTCTTGATAGTGATATTTTTATGTTTCTTATAATCAATGTAGTGTCTCATTGATCCATCTTTCTTATAAAAAACAGAGCAGGTTCAACCTGAGGTGATTCACTAGGACATATGAAACCATTATCAAGATTCTCTTCGAGTTTCTTATTCAATTCCTACAACTCAATTGGTTCCATTATATAAGGTGTCTTCGAAATAAAAATAACAACTTTTATAATTTATATTGATAACTCAACTTCCCGATTTGGTGGAATACCTAGTAATTATTCCATAAAGAAATCATAAAACTCCCATAAAATGTGTTTATTATTAATTATGATTCTCTCCCTAGAAATTTGAGATATATATCCTTCATTTATAGGGATCAAGACCCATAATATGGATAGAATTTTCACTAGAAGTTCATACTAATCCTGTAGTGATATAAGATCATAGATTAATCTGGAATGTGAAATGTGACTTCCCTTCCTTGGAAATTGATATAAGCTCAATATAATGAAAGATAATATATTCTAATAATCACATCAAGTTCTATTATAGGAATTATGAAAATATTTTCAAGAAGTAATTTCCCACAAACATAAACTAAAGAATAATTATAAACTTTTTATGCAACCGTTATGCCATTAGGAGTTGTCACATCTAACTCAACATTTAATTTTTGTGGTAATATGGTGATACCATTAGAAAATTCTTTAGAAATTAAAGAGTGGGTGGTCCTTAATCAAATAAAATATTTTATACAATAGATATTATGGTAATTGTACCTTTCACCATTTCATTATCGTAATCCATATCATTGATAGTGATAGCATGTGACTTTTCATTTTCTTTGTCCTTAAGAATTTTATGATGTTGATCATCATAAATAGCCCGTGGATATGGTAATTTATTTGCATAATGCATCATTTCCTTTCACTTGTAAAATTTATGTGTATGTGGTTAATTTTGTGTAGCATATCTCTATTAACATCCTTAGAAATCATTTTCCCGTCACTTCAACATTCAACTGCCTGATGACCTTATTTTCCACACTTAAAACATTTACTAGTATCTTTAATAAAATTTCATCCATGTTTCATTCCACACTTTCAGCATAAGGGAAAACTCATATTATTTTCAATGCGGTCTTTATATTTTCCTTGGATTTCCATTTTTCTCTTCTTTTTAAATCCACAGAATAGATGGGTTACTCCAATATCCATTTCAAACATCAAGCACATAGAATGAATTTTAAGTAGCTATTGAAGTCCCTTATAGATAATGACCATTAGATACTTTATTTTAAGACACTAATGAATTGAGCAATTAAACTCTTAGGATGGATAATAATTCAAGAATCATACCTTACAAGTCCTATAAAAGTTTCTTTGTAGGTACCAATAAATGCATTGTCCTTTTTCATAAATTCAAGGAACACCTTATCCATCATTGCTCTATGAATATGATGGAAGTACTTTTTCAAAAATTAGTTATTGAAATCATCCTATTCAATAGATTTAATTTTATATCCTTTCCTCGTATTCTTCATAAGGTTCCACAATTGATCAGCTTCACCTCTTAAATGATAGATTGCTAAGATGACATTATCATTCTTTGAACACTGGAGAACTGAAAATATCTTTTGAGTGGTACTGATCTATTGTCCATAAACTAATAGATCATAATACCCACTAAAAGAAGTTGGATACTCCCTCATAGAGGGATCAACAAAATATTTTTCCCACCTTTTCTAGTTTGGATGTCTTACATGATTCATATATTGAGAAAGTTTCATAAGCTTAGCTAGAAGAATTTGAGTTTCTTCTCTCAAAACATTTGGTTTCTCATGAGAAAAATCATTTCATTTCCCATTGGATTCAGCATTAATCCAGTTACTTTGGGTTCCGACTATTGAATAAAACCAAGAAGCATAGTGTGAAAATACTAATCATAATTAGAAGACAACAAAATCAAGAATAAAATATCAATTTAGGATAAATTAGTTTTTAATATTGGTTATTCATGGGAATTTCTAAAACACTAGGATTTTAACCTATACTTTTTCATATCCTTTGAGTTCTTACTAATATTTTTTCATCCAAGTTTAGAAAGGATAATTATACCTTTCCTCTCATACCAAGTATAATGAACCATAATTTACATACATTTATATTACTTCCAATTTGAAGAATATTCATTAAAAAATATAACAAAAACACAATAGAACCGTATAGGTATAGTGTATTTAGAAACCATGAAACATAAAAAATCAGTTTATAAGATATCTTTATTTTCACCCACTTATTTTTTCATAATTAGACACCTTTTGACATATCTTACATAATACCCTTCTTCATGACCTAGGAAAAATATACACATAAAAGGGTGAACTCATATGATCTCAGTAAGGGTAGAAAGGGGATATATCAGCAATATCATAATCATATGATATAGGAAAATAACATTTGAAAATATTATCCTGTATATGAAAGATCGTGATATCATACCCTAGGATAAATCATGACAGTTCAGAAGAATCAATGAATGTAATCCCAAAAGTCATAACATAAGGCATAAGGGTTTTTGTCATACACAAAGCATATTAAATCATTTTATATTTTTCAAGGCCCATTTCCAAGACCATCATCGTGGAAAATGTCCATTACTGAACTGAGTTTCTCCTTATTCCAGCTGTATAATATTGAACAAAGACCATTTATTCTTCTATACATGTTTATCTCATGAGATATAAATCAATACCCAATTGATTTTAGGGAGATATAGGTCCCAAAAATATCATTATGGAATCATTTTTACATGTTCCAAAAAGACATAAATCATTCATCAAAGCATAACCCAAGGAATAAAATGGGTTACTTAAACATCATTCCATCATAACATAATCCATGTAAAACAAATTGTTTTATTTTATAGAATTCATATTAAATAAAATAAAATCCTAGTAGAAATAAGGATATTATACATGAAACATAACCTTATTAAACAATTCCATCTTATAAGGAAAATAATTTTTACACAACACTTGAAATTAATTAATGAGGAAAATATCCTTTCTTCTTCAAAAACATTTTATTTTCTCAAAATGATTTGAAATATTAAAATAAATGAATTTATTCCATATAAATTTGATATAATTGAGAGTAATATTTATTTAAATAATTACTTATTAATATGTTAAAATCTTTTCATTCCGTATAAGTTAAAAAAGAATTATCCAGGTATTTTTGCTGGAAAATTCCAAAAGTATCTCATATCGTATAATGACAAAAGATTCATTTTATACCATTTATTAATAATTCACCAATAGTTAAAATTTTATTTAAATTTTTTTATAATAATATAAATAATATTACATGAAGAAACATGGATGTGAATGATAAATAGACCCAAGTAAATACATATGTGTAAAAAATCTTGGATAATAATGTTATTGCAAAATTATCCCCTACATAAAATCTGATAACATTAATATGTATCCAAAACTGATGTATATTGATTTGAATAATTTATTGAATTATTAAAGAACCATATTCATTTTTATGATAATATATATGATCATATTATTATCTGTTTTTTAGTAACATTTCATTGTTACTCGTTATTCATATATTAACTGCTTTATGTCCTTAGGCATGTTTTGTCATATAAGTTCTAGTTCTACTTATTAGTAAATATATATAACAATAAAAATTGATATTAACATTATATATACAATATGTATTAATTATTTACATTTTTATAATCACACTTTAATTAATATGATGTAGAATTAATCACATCGCATCGTGGAGACGGTAGGTCGTACGTACGTACGAGTGACGATATGATTCCCATATTTGTTGAATGGGTTTGAATTAGATGGTTTATAAAATTTTATAATTAATATTATCTTATAATAATCATATATAGTTACTATTTTAATCATAATACCTATCCAAGTTAGGTGGTGGTGAAAATAGATTACACCACGGTGTGGAGACGGTAAGTCGTACACACGCACGCATGGTGATTTAGTTTTTCATAGGATAGATAGAAGGTGGAATATAGTTGTTTCATAATTATAATAACATATTAGTATATAATTGATATTGGATTTATTAATTTATAATTAAACTACTCATAAATTGTAAGTATAAGAAGAAGGAAGTTTGAATGAATCAGTAGAGGAGATTGCCTCTTCTTCGATGTGCTTCCTCTAAATATCCAATTAGAGAACTATAGTTGGTATTGTAAGAAGAAATGAACCTCCAGAATGTAATTATGGAATTTTATGAGGTAAAATCATAGAGTATGTCCCTAATTTAAGGCTCAAATTGATGTGAATAAGTGAAAGAGGAGTTTCCCTTTTAAAATTGAGGTGAGGGGAATTTTTGGGGTCTCTAAAAAAACTAATTTATAATAAAATAATACCCCATATAAAAACCTCCAAAATGACCCAAATTATAATATGAGATTATATAAGGTTTAAATATCATCAAAAAATTTATTTTTTACAAGTACTTATATAAATTTAAACATTATCATTTTGATTAACACATAGTTATCATATTAAACTTTTAACTACGGTAACAAATATTTTAATATTAAAAGGGTGTTATATTTACCTATTTGATGTAAATAAGACTATAAATAAAAAATTAGAACATAGTATACCATATATTAATTATTATATATTTTTTAATTTTTTTTTGATTTTTTAAGTATTTTAATAAAACAATCTTTTGATAAACAATAAATAGTGTTAATTTTGACACTATTCAATTGATTTATTTATAAAAATATTAATATAACAAGATAACTTGGATAAAAATATTTAATTACATTCCTATGAGGTCAAGGTAATCTAAAAAATTCATTATACATACTAATTATCCAAAATTACCTTTAATTTAATATTTTTAATAACATTTACTATTTATCTCTATTAATAAAATAATTACTACATCAATATTGTGAAATTATTTATTATACTTATTTGTTGAATAAAAATTAAAAATTAAATAATATAATGAATATAAATATGCCAGATTTAATAATAATATATGTAGTGGAAGTTATCTTCTAGAAAATCCCACAATTAGAATTTTATACTTATTAAATTATGAATGTGAGAACTGTAACATCACTTTTAATAAAATAATATAAGTATCACAATATCTTCTATAAGTATCAGAATGATCACTAACTAAAAACATGGATGGTTATGTTTGGGATATACTCGACTAATAATATTTGATTATGTTATTGAGTCTTTTTATGGTTATTATCATTTTAGTAAAAACTATTTATTAATTTCTAAACAATCATTTAATTTTTATATTATCAGAGAAGAAGTTTTTAAGGTAATTATATATTTCATAAAAATTTAAAATAAATTAAAATGATAAAAAACATTTTATATTTCAAATTAGTATTTGTAATTGAATTTATCATTTGTATAACTTTATATAAAAAATTATATAGTTATTAAAATTTTAGTAAGACATATTTAATTTTGCTTTGAATAAAATAAATTAAATGTCATAATCTCATACCAATGACTTCCTATGGGAACCATTTTGATCCCAATATGATTTAGGTCGATCCAAAATCATACATTGGAATTAATACAAGTTTTACGGTAATTTTATAATATTATTCTTTCCCTTAATTAGTGGGTTTACCTTTTTACGTATTAATAATACGTATAGAAGATACTATTCATAATGACCAAAAATAAAATAAATCTCTTTACATAATTTGGAAATAACGACTCAAAATATGGAATCTATTTTTTAAAATTAAATAATATAAGTTTCAATAATTAATTTTAAATTATTCTCGTTGTTGGAAAAAAAGAACAAATTTTTAAAAGTTTAAAAATTACTAAGGATTGAATTATTTTTACATATGAATTAAATGTAAAATTAATTCTAACGATATAAATTATTTTGAATGAGAAAAATTTATTCCATTTATAATATAAAAACATCAAATATTATAATTTTTCTATATAAATCTTTGGATGTAAAAAGTATTTTTCAATTAAAATTTAGTGTATTTGTACTATTTTTCAAAATTTGATAGTTATCAAAAATATATTAAAAGTGAATCCAAAGTAAATTTATATATCCCAGCTCCAAATAATTTTTTGTTCATATAAAAATTATTAATGTGTCAAAATAATAATTTGAAAAGGCTTCTCCTTTAATAGGTGGTAACATTTCTATTTTAAAAATATAGTTATTTATACATAAAATAGGGTTTATTCATATCCTATGATAGCAATATATATAGGATGAATATAAAAAAAAATTATTAAGTATATATCACATATATTTCATTAATTTAATTTACTAATAGTAATTAACACAATTTATTAATACAAAATACAAATATAATTGATTTATAATTTTCATAAATAATTGGTAGAAAATGACTTTAATGTACTTTTTCATAAGTTAGTTATATTTATTTTTTATAACCTAACAACAAGGTTAAAATGGTATTGATATAGTAATGTAATATCATGGTTCGTTTAAAAGAAAATTTCATGAAATGAAAAATATTGGAGAATTATAATTATTTAGAGAAAAATATTTCATAAAAACATCCTGGTGTTACATTAACAAAAATCGGATTGGATAGGAATTCGGTGAACCAAACACAACAAAAAAAGGGAATGTCTAGAATAGAAAATGTGAATATAGTTTATATTTATTTAACTATTCTTGATGAATATAAAAACTCAAGGTTTTTTTGGTTATATGGAATCACATATATTGGAGTAATTAAGAAAATATTTCTCTTAAGGTAAAATATAGAGATAACCCCCTATGAGATGTGGTTAAAAAGGAATCCAAATGTTAAAAATTTATGGTATTTGAATGTCCTTTCATGATCACGAACATGGATAAGAGTGGTGGAATGTTTTATAATATGGATTAAGAGGGAATATTTCTCAGGTACACACCAATTGGAAAGACCTACATATGTTACAATAAGAAATAAAAATGTCTTATTGATAAAAATTATGTCATTGTTTTTGAAAATTAAAAAGGAACAAGGCATAATATCACTTTGTATGATGAGTGCACTGTTTTTTTTTGGAAACTATAATATAGAATACATATAAAAAGGATACCAGTTTAAGATGCAAATTTTTATTTTTCTAGTGATGAAAATGGATAATTGTAATCCATAGAGACAAATGTTACATTGATAAAACATTTTTATTTTGAGAATATCATATGGGAAAAAATAAAATTTTCATACAGGAATGAACATTATTGAAACCTATCATACTAGTTTAATATCCATGGTAAAGCCTTAGAATGTTTCATAAGTATATGAAAATAAGGATTTTGATTAGGACATGAAGGAAGATCTTAACCAGTTTGAATGGAATGAATCTTGGTAACTTGTTCCCAATCCCACTAAAAAATATTTGAAAAAATGTCTTCATAATTAAACATGATGATAATGTTATATTTGTTTGAAAAAAAACTAGAAAAGTATGTATATGATAATCATATATTGAAGGGTTATACTTTATGAGACCTTAACTCTACTGATATTACTTTAATGCATAAAAATACCCATTTCTATAGTACCATAGAGAATCTTAAATGTATTTTACATTGATGTTAATTCATATTTTCTAAATTCCAAGCTTGATGAAGAAGTGTACATGAAAAAAATAAAGTATTGTTTCAAGATTTATATGGTAGCAAGGTATTTATACTAAATAATTGTCTCTATGGTTTAAACTAGTCTACAAGAGCTTAGTATAGTAAGATTGATGAGTATCTATAAGGCACTATGTTTTATAAAGGGTGGTTGGATGAAAATATATATATATAAACCAATAACCACATCACTATTTATGATTTTTTATGTTTAAGATAAAATATTTTCCAATAATGAAGAAATATTAGGTGAGGAGTTCTCTAGGAACATGAAATAATGGTTTTAAATTTAAATGTTAGGAGATATGAGATTCTTCTTGGGGAATAAAATTATGCAATAAATATCTTGTAATTTTTTCTCATAAGAATAATATGAAAATGAGTTCTTGAAGAAGTTTTAAATGCCTGTGGAAAGAGGTGTGTCTTTACTAATTCATGTGGGAACAAATATAAGTAAAAAAGATGACTGAAAAAAGGGTATTTGAAACCAATTTAGAAGTTTGATTTGAAGTCCTATCTACTTGATGGATTCATGACATAACATTGTATATATGGTCACCCTTTGTTCCTAATATCTATCGAATCCCATGGAAACACATCTTTTGGTATAAAAATAGATCTCGATATACATATTAAACACTCTTAATTAAAGGGTGTTGTATAAAAAGAGAGGTGGTATTGATATAAAGGATTTTACCGATGTTTATAGGGAATAAGTGGTTTTTGAACAGAAATCCACATCCAGTGTAGTGTTTTTTATTGGAGGAAGTTATGTTTTGTGTAATTCAAAGAATAAAAAATCAAGGAAAATAAGTTCAACTAAGATTTAATATGTTGTCTAATTATAAGAATCTACCCAGATTATATGGGTAAGGATACAGTTGAAAGAATTGAGTGTTGGAGAAACTTATCCACCATTTATGGGATGTGATAATTATAGTTCCCTAAAAAAACAAAACTCTAGTGAAACACTCTATATGAAATAAGATCAAGACAAGGTACCATTTTTTGATGAAGAAGGTTTAAGAATGAATTCTAAAGATGAATTTTATTCCCTATAAAGAACATGTTGATGATATTATAACCAAACCTATCATAAATGAATAGTACGAGGAGATTATGCTATAAAAGGGAGTATATTCCACCCCACTTATGGAGGTAATTTTTTTTAAGATTCATACTCTTTTAAATATTGATCATATTCTTTAAGAGGTGAAATTTTTTGAGAGATAAATCTTATTCTCCTTTCTATGAATTAATTTAATGTTTGTAATTAGTGATGCAGGAATGCATCTAGGAAATATGTTACACTGGGTGTTGCAGAGTTCACATAAATGTCTTACAACAATCACCTATGTAGTCTTATTGAAAAAATTAATGATTTATTTACTCACTCTTTTTTCTAAAAAGATATTTCTCACATAGACATAGAGATGATTAATTCATGACTCATTTTCTACCAGAAGCATGAGTTGACCAATATTAGTTACTCTTTATTGATTTATTATCATGATGTGGTAGAAAAATATGTGGTGCGAGGTATTAACAGAAAATACCAATGTTGATATTATTGGTCCATCTTGATGACAATGTTGTATTTATAATAAATACGAGTCAAGTCTGAAAATTAATGAAATCCTCTTCATATTAAATATATGTACTACTAAAGTAGATGTACATTCAACAATAGATTATAGAAGTTGAAATATTCCCACATGTGAAGATGTTGGGTGATACATAAAGGTTTCAACCACAAGATCATTATGTTGAATCTATTTTGCATTGGAAGTGAAGATCTAATTGTATAATCTTTTGAGTTGGTCTGAGATGTTTTTGAGATGATTATTTAGTGTTTAGAAGTCACTAATAGGCATTAAGTACTATAAGAAAAATAGTTTTTTTCTAGCAGTCTAAACACCTCTAAATCGATTCATTACAGTTTTTGAAAAACCACTATGAAAAGATGCATCGACAATATTATCGTGTTGTTTTTCCGAAAGTTTTGTGAAAGGATTTCGAATTTTTTTCAAAAGATCCACAAAAGTATTACGAGTTTGTTATAATTGTTTAATTTTTATAAAAAAATATCTTTTATTATTTATTTATTTATTAATTATTATTATTATTATTATTATTAATTTATTATTATTATCATCATTATTATTAATTTATTAATTATTATTGTTTTAATTATTATTTATTATCTATCCTACCATGCAAGCATATTCCATGAAAGCCTTTCTAAAATTTAGCATATATATGGATTGGGTGAGACTTGAACTTCTTACCAATTAGTTAGTCTATAAAGTCTTTACTACTCCAACAAACTACTCAAGTGGTGAGTAAAAAAAATTTAATATACTAATATATATTCATAAATACATATAAATATGTATACATAAATAATAATATTAAATAATAATAATTAATAATGAATAATGAATAATACATAATGAATAATAAATAATGAATAATATATAACAATTAATTATTAATATTTCATAATTCATCATTAATAATTAATAATAAAAAGTAATACACAACAAATAAGTATGAAGTAAATAATTAATAAATAAAAATAATAATAAATAATAAACACTGATTATTAATTAATAATTAAATAAAAAATAAATTATAATGATAATAAAAAATGTAAAAATAAAAAAAAATTAATAAATACTAAATATTAAATAATAATAAAACAATATTTTATAATTAATAAATAAGTAATAATAAAAATAAATAATAAATAATAAATCATAAATCATGAATAATAAATAATATGTACTAATATATAATAAAAAAATGATTAATTAATTAATAAAAATTTAATAATATTTAAATAAAAATATATAATAAATAAGTAATAAATTAATAATAAACTAATAATAAATTATTAATGAATAAAAAAATAACAATTCATACTTAATAATTAAAAATATACATACATACATACATATATATATATACACAATTACATATAAATTTATTTAAATATAGTTATATATAACTTATAAAAATATACAAATACAAATAAATTTACTTAAATTCATATTAATATAAGCACGGAGACACAAACAAACATAGCACACCAACCAAAAAAATACAGATAAATATATATATATACCAATGTCATATATATAAACATATATAAACATATATAGAAATATAAATACAAACTAATATACATAAATATATATATGCATATGTCCAATTATACATTATTTTCAAATAAATATTGATAAATGTTTATAAATTATAACGAAATATACATTAAAATATAGAAATACAATATATATATATATATATAATACATTTTGAATCTCTAAAATAAGGAAATCCATAACAATTTCAACACTATAAAAAATAGAATTTAAATCCATGGAATAAATTCACAGGCATCTAACATGAAAATAAGGAAACTCCAAAACAAAGCTGATCGAATGTTCAAAAATCATCATAACCGAAAAAAAATCAAATTTTTTTGGTCTTCTATGATTTTTTGACATTGAAGTAACAGCGACAAATATCCCCTTGGGTAAAAAAAATGTACACCTCATCGTAGGATTCTATTTGACATATGGTAGTGCTCAAACAGAAACCCAGATCAAAATTTATGGACATTTAAAATTAAAGTTTTATTTTCAACTTATTTTGATACTATAATAAATTATATTTTATTAATCATTACAAAATTATTAATTAATTTCATTGTATTAAATTTCATAATCTTTTATTTTACTGGATATAAACCTAAAACAGACACTCGAATAAACATTTATCGTAATTTTATGTAGAAATATGGTTTTTAAAAATTACATTTGTTAAACTATTTTTATCTATGGTTAAAAAAAGATTTTAATTTATAGAGATTAAAAAACATCTAAAATTAATAAACATAGTTAGTAATGATTTAAAAACAATTATCCAAAAATGATGACAAAATATTTAGCGGGGGTTTTGAAAACCCCTACTCAAACCCCACTGTGAATTTATATAATTTTTATAGTGAAGGAAGATTCATTTTGAATTACATGAAGTTTATATATTCTGTAAATCATCATTGAACATGAAGATAAAGATTTATCTTAAGGTATTGATTGATCATATATATTTAAGCTAAGACATTGAAAATGGAAAAGTCTCATAACTATTTATTTTTGTTGGATGATCATAATTCATTGATCCATCATGTAAAGTATCATCATAAGCCGTTTATGACAATGCTAATATTTTTGTTGATTCTAAAGCTTCAACAATTTGGGAAATTTCAATGTTCTTGTTTGGTGAAAAATCTTGTTTATGGATTTAATTATCTGAAGTAATAATTAATTAAAAAATACATGTGTGGTTTTCTTCATAGATCAAAAATCATGATCATATTCCTGATCATGTTTCCCATTGAGACCAAATAGGGAAACCCCAATGAGGGATATGAAGATGATGATGAGAGAGATCCATGTCATTGAATAAGATATCAAGTCATTATTATTATGTGTAAATATCAAGAGATCAGAAGCCTTAATATTTGTGGTTGATTTAAATAAAGATATAAGGGTGTTATAATTTAAATATCTTACAGAAGTAGAAGGATGGTTCTTCATCCAATTTTATATAATGAGTTTTAATGAGTGAATTAAATCCACCGGAAATTTATAATATTCACATGAGTACTATAGAAAGAATATTCATGAATTATTTGGTGTATATTAATATAAATAAATTGAGAAAATAATATGGGTCAAAGTTTTATGAGAAGGAGAGAAAATATGATGATGTATCATGGAAGAATAAAAAATAGAGCCTATTGATGAGATTTTTATGTGTCAAAGAGGAATAAGATCATCATACATAGTTATTATAAAGGTACATATACTCATAATTGATCATTATTCAGAACAATTTGTTTTTCTATTGATGAAAAAGTTTAATTGGTCGGTGCCAGTAGTTTAATGATTTTAAGATCATACCCATGCCCGAGTTCCATTTATTAATAATATGGGAAATATGTACGTTGGATAATAACCGTGACATACCAAGTGTTTAGTTGTCATTAAAGAATGAGAAATTTTTTAAGAAGCATGTTTTTTCTTTTGTGTTGGTATATATGAGAATCATTATATATAATTACTGAATAATAATGAAATTGAATATTAGATTTAAATTTTTGTACACATTGATTCACCCCCCCCCCCCAGTGTTTATCACTAATCGATTTATCCAACATTAAACCACAAATAAATGATCCATGATGGTTTATTGAAACATTTTTATATATTTTTGTAAGGGATTATTTAAAAAAACTTTTTTAAAACAATTGAGAATCATCTCACGATGGTTTTTTACTGTTGGTGTTTATAGTTTATCAGCAGTCTACTATTTTTTATATTTCAATGAAGATTTTAAAAAAATTCAGTGGTTCTTTATTTTTTATTAATATATTTGAAAATATTTTTTATTACATTTTTAATATTTATATTAATATTTTTTTTAATCCCACACTGTAAAATTAATTAAACGTATTTTTGGAGTGAGATTTGAACCTCTTGCCTCTTAGTTATTCTGGAAATATTTTACCACATCACTAAATCTATTCAATTTTTAACTAAATAGACCTTAATATACATATATACAGATATATATATATATATATAACCATTTCAATACATATTTATGGGTATATATATTTATGAATTATTTATAAATTCATACGTATAAATAAATATAAATATATATAAATTTCTATGAACATATATAAATCTATATTTAAGAACATATAAATATACATATTGATATACTTTTAAATTTATGTATATATTTATATACCCACATTATATATATAAATATGTATATTAAAAAATTTATAGAAAGATTATGTGTTCGTGGGAACCCCTCACAGGTGATTCAATGGGGATTACGGAGTTTAGGTTTTTCAAATAGAATTTCTTAGGGATGATTAATATTAGATGGAAAAATCCTTACTAGAGGTTTTAATTTTATTTAAATGGTTCTGTTTCATTAAGAAAAGGAAGAAATAAATCAGGTTCAGTTCTTGATTGAAGGTAAAAACCGAAATCACATGTTATTCTCTATGCAGTAGTGTTTCGAATATGGTATATTCTTTAAAAGGGTTTGTGTTTCACATGACATTTCTAGAAATAATGTTTATATATATTACCTTTATTCATATAGGAATTCTATTATTTCTATAATCATTATGTCCAAGTAAGATCATATTTGGAAAATTACAAATCTGATTTAAAAGATATCATTGATTTGGATTTTTTAATTATAAATGTATTCCAACAGGAATGTAGAATTTTTATAATCATTTCTAGAATGGTGAATTAAAAATGAAGCCATGGGGATTAATAATGGACTCCCTTAAACTTGGTTTTCTAATAATTTAAGAATAAATATTCATTTTCAATCCATTTGAAATTAGAAACTCTTTTTCACATGTATGGGTTAATATATTTAGACTAAATTGGATTATTTGGAACATTGATATCATATATGATGTTGAATTTTCAATAAGTGTTCCAATGAAAATAGATAAAGAGACTAATATAGCTATATAGGGATATTTTTCTAAAATACCCATTGAATAGGATGTTTGTATGACTCTTAAAGATAAAGTGGTATTATCAACTATACTTGATGAATTGACATTGAAAATTGTTTTGGAAAAATTATCAGTATTATGTATTGTGTTTAATACTATATGGAATTATAGGGATTATTACCAATGGTATAATGATTATTACTTTTTCTTAAATAATAGACTTGATTACATTGTGTACATGAAGAAGTAGAAGAAAGGAAATTCCATCTTTGATTAAAAACAAGACCAAAAAACTTTTTTCGATGCAACTGGGGAGACAATTACTTGTGTTGTCAATAGTGAGAAGTATTACATGGTGGAGACACCGGGGACTCTCTATTCTCATAGAATCCTAAAAAACCCTCTAACTAAGGTTTCCTCTTCACATGGGAAGGGAATCAATGAATCAGGTACTATTATCAGAAATGATAAAGAATTTTTTGTTATATATAAAACTTTCAGAACTAGGTAGACCAGCTAAGAATTCATTCCAAGGGTAAGGGATATCTATCAAGGTCCTACTTGAGTTAAGAATCATGGATATCAATCTGGAGAGATGCATATAAAATAATTGGTGCCTTTTATGATGGAGGTATCTTAATTAATATGGGGTTTGGTCAATCACACACCACCGAATGTTAACATGGGAAAAGGGAATTAGGGTGACCACTATGTTACAGATAATGCAATTGATAAATAATATATCGATGAACATTCCACTGGTGAAGCCTCTAAATAAGATCTTGTTGATCGGTAAATATGTAAGGAGGAGATTGTTTCTTTAAGGGATCGAAAACGAATGTAGAAAATGATTTTTAATGATCCATTAAGAATTAAGATCATGAATACAACTTATTGTATTCAGAAAGAATGTGTTGGACATGTTTATAAAATCCTTTGGGTGTCTATAATTCCTATTCTAATTGATACAGGTGAACATGTCACTAATCCAGGGACTCATACATCCCTAAATAAGTATCCTTGCACAACAATTTACAAAAAAGTTGAATATGATAATGAATTATTTTGAATGAAGGAACCTAGTTCTATAAAAGTTTGAGCTCATCCCAAATGGGTGTGGTTTCATTGTCACCTGATCTTCATGTTCCTTATGAAATATTAATTAAAGCATAAGTAACTACATACAATCTCTTTGGAGTGTTGAATGTTGAGTGGGATGGTGAAGATCATGTTGGTTGTGAGGTTTGTAATAAGGATATTGTTTTGGGAAAAGTAAAATTCCATATATATGAGGCCCAATTCTTAATAGAGATGGTAAAAACAATGAGGTCTCCTCACTTGATGTCCAATTTATGGGGGATTAGATTTATGCAGTTTCTAGGGAGATAGATTCAGAGGACAAGCACATTACTGGTCTTTGGAAACGAGTACAGTCATAAAGTAGAGGTCGTCATACTAGAAGCAAAGGGTGAAGACATGATCAAATTAACTAGGAGACATGTCAAAATAAAAGAATTGGCGCTCAAGATGATATTATAAAAAAGTTGTGTATGTTAGTTATTAGTTTTCTATAAAGTTAATTATTCTTTATCTTACCCCATCCCTAATGCTTTTTGTTTTTTTCCTCCTATCTAAATTTTGGTGACCCTGTCCTTTTAAAAAATAAAAAAATAAAAAAATGTTAAAAATAAATCGACATAGATATATATAACAACAACAATATATATAATTATTTATAAATAAATATGAATATAATAATATAAATATTCATATATGTATATGTATACATATATGTATATTTATATACATATACACACATTATGTATATAAATATATATATACATATAAATATTGATAAACATACAGAAACAAACATAAGTACATAAAAACATCTTTAAGTATTTATAATTATAAATAAATATACATAAATATATATATAAATACTTTTGTGTGTGAAATTGTATATATATATATATAATTACATAAATATATATATATATGTATAATTATATATAAATATATATAAACACATATGAATATGCATAAATATAGATAAATACACACACACACACATAAATATCTATAAACCCACATATAACTTATAAATGTACAAAAAAATATATAAATACATTTAAATATATAAATATATATATAAATAAATAAATGCACATAAATTTATATAATTACATAATTATATTTATATATATATAATTAATTATTATTTTACTCAAAGAGGCTCAAGTTGGGTTGGGGACCCATCCCACACCCTAAAAATTTATTAAAAATGTAAAGTGAAAGTAAATGGGGTTGTAATGACAAGACAACATGGCAAGACCACCATCACAAAAAATTTCCCATGTAGCATGACCAAAAAATCATCTTGTTGACTGAAATCAACCACCACCCTAACCTCTTAGATGACTAGCCCTCCTGTATATTTTAGGTTCTTTTCATGTTATTTCTTCATTATCTGAAGGGTTATCATTTGGTGGGATGGGATCCTCACTATAATACCTAAGACCTCTAATAATTAAGTGATTCCCCTTCAATGGGAATTCCATAAATCCTCATGGAAAACATCTGTGTTGTTGGATTCAATTAAAATTTATAGAATAATAAGTGGGTGTTCCCTTTCCTTTATAAGGAAGCACCTCAACTACCCCTTGCCATTAAAAACCTCAATTCCATTACCAATAATATTACTTTTTATGTTTTCATAAATGGAAACAAAATCCCCATAATTGTTTTTTTACATCCTTCAAAAGCTAAGTCCAAACATCTTTCTTACCGAAATCTCCCACAATATTTTTAGTGATATGATGGATTTCTGAAGAGTCTCCCATTTATGTAATCCAATAAATAGTTGATTCATGAAGAATGACTTTATTATACATCTTGAAATGATTTCATTTTTTGAGTAATCCGCCACATTTTTTAGCGAATATTCATTCATCCCACCATCAAATAAAACCCAAAAAGGGTCATTACAGGTCCTTTGTTGCACTTGTTATAGAAAATGGTTGTTCCTTGGTTTTTTCCCTTACTATTTACGTAACTCATGTAAAGGTCATCAAGTTGATCAGATGGATCCAAATAAAAATTATCCAATGAATCCTAATTCATTTAGTCTTCACATCGATCTTGTGATTAAATAGACCTATTACTATGTGGATCCATAGCTTCACCAACCTCCTTCTAATCCATATATTCTATATTGTTTACAAGGTTTTTATCAAATTCAGATTCCTTCTCTAGACCATCATTTTTATCAGTAGCAGGATACCAATCATGCATAAGGATGGAGGAAAAATAATTACATGAATTTTCAATAATAAGTTAATGAGACTCCACTGTCTAGCCACTTTTTGGTTTCAGATAATGGTCACACACTATTAGATTAATGTTATAAGTGTTGATTGTGTGACCAAGATTTTTCTAGTTAGGGTAGGATAAGTTTCTGTGGAATTTATCAATAGTATGCACAATGAATTTTCATTTCAAACACAGTTTAGTAATTTCTCATATCCAATTGAAGAATCAAGTTTGAATTGAAAATAAACAACTAGAACATTCAAAATCATTAGAGAAGAGATATCAACTTCAACCAATTGTTTTTGGAAAATAGGCCATACCATTCATGTTTGGTTTCCCTGTAAAACTTGATGGGAACACCAAGAACTAAGGCTATGTACCAAAGAATATTTAGGTTCCATAAGAACCATCTCAGCCATGTATTCAAATAAAAATTTAAAAAAAATAATTTATTGGCTATAAAATGATCAAATAATGGTTCCCAATCCTTTATATTATAGAAGTCTAACTTTAGAGAGACAATGAAAAATCCCAACTCCTTATCCATGAGTTCATTTGATGAGAAAACAAATATAGAAATACCTATTATGAATTGAGGTGATATACCATCCTCTAACCCCCAATTGTGAGTCAATCACTACTAAATTCTTTCATGATTCTATTGATTCTTATTTTTTTAGGATAATCATCTGTGTAAAAAATCAATATTTTCATTCTTAAAGCCTCTCCCCAAGATCGTTCAAACTAGCTTAAAAAAAGAAAGTGCTCTATTATGTATAATCCTCTTACAAGGAGACTCATTATCAATGCTTCTATTATAGAAAAAATGTTGATGACCACCATAACCAAGAGATCAAGCCCTATGTTCAACTAAATTTTTTACCACACTGGTAACAGGTTTCGATTCAGTACGTTCTGGGGGTGAGGCATCCAACTTGATGGAATCCTTACTCTTCATTTTTAGGCCAATAAAAAACTATTTGGGATCAAGTACAATTCGTCGCCTTGAACATCACACCAGATATGATTTCCCAAAAAACTATAGTTTATCAAATAATTCAATCTACATTCAATCCTTGAAATTGTCATGATAGAATTATCTTGGATTAACTATGTCAAGGAAATCATTTCTACAATAGACGTATCAAAAAAATAAATCACTAAAATATGAATGTCCACTCTAATTTCAACACCATCATATAATTATAAATCAAAATTAGGTAGTAAATTAACATCCCACCTAAAAGAAACAATAAGAACAACTTAAATGATGTAAAAATATCATCAAAAGATTAAAAATTAATGTATATTAAATTAAAGCATAGTTATGGAGTCCTTTTTGAATCATTAGAATAATAATAAATGATATATGGGGTTCCCCATACAACATTTTGTATAGATCATCCTAGTAATCATTTTTATAGGTCATCAAGCTTAAATGAAAACCCAGATCAAAATTTATGGTCGTTTGAAGTTGATGTTTAATTTTCACCATCTCATAGAACATTAGTTCAATTAAAAAGTTTCGAATACGATTTAAATGTTTTTTCTGTTTATATAAATATATAAATATAAAAATAATTACTAAATTTTAATTATCAATTAATAATTAATAATTAATTTGTTTTTAAATAATTATTAACCAAAATTTATAATTAAATAATAATTAATTAAAATTTTAAATAACTAATAATAAATAATTGTAATTAATAATTACTAAATAATTTGTAACTATTAAATATTAATATTTAATTACTGAAAAGTAATAAAAAAAATTTTAATTATAATTTATCATTAATTTTACTGTTTTTTTAAACCACTTTAAAAATAAAAATAAAAATAATAATATAATAAAATTTTATGATTATCGATGGTTGAATCTTCCATTTATAACCTTCCATTAAATGGTGGCTGTTTGAAATTGACCATCATTAATTAGTGGTAGTTTTCTAAAATAGCCTCTAATGCAATAAAAAGTGATACATTTAGTGGTGGTTTGCAAAACCACAGCTAAATGCTTTTTTTCCTCTCACAAATCTCTAAATAAAATAATCATATTGGTTCTATGTGATTTTCTTATAAGGGAAATGTAAATTCATGTAAAATTATGAAATATGTTTGTATGTTGTCGTTTGGTCATCTTAGTCAGCTTGCATAAGATCAAAGACTCCATATGGAATTGTTTCACTATTTTTCAGAAAAACATAGAGTATGGGACACCATATAACTTTAAGAAGTGATGGTTAAGGAGGTTGTGAATCAAGATTTCATCTTGAATATACCATCAATGGTTAGATGAAAATTTAGTCTAAGATTTCATATGAAATTAGGCTATATCTTATAGTATAATGGATTAAGTTCACCATATATATATGGATAGGTGTGGTCAGGTGGCTTGGTGGATTGGTTTGCACACAATGACTAGACTTTTAGGATTGTATCTAGTGTGTGGTCCTATTAATTTAATTTTCTCATTCCTATACTTATATATCATGGTGTATATTGGGTGTCTTCCTACAGATATTTATTTATTATTACCCTGAACATTCACCATGTTGGATTTCTATACTATATATATGATATACAGGTTAGAACACAGGTTACACAATGGGTTAGACCATAGCTTCTTGATCGATGTGGAGATAATACTGAGTAGACGAGATTATATCCAAGCCTCTTTATAATTATTTTTTTATGTTATATGTAATTGACCTAGTGGGAAATCATAATGGGATGCATGACCGTATAACTTAGATATTAATTTATATTGTTTTGATGTACATTTATTATGTTATGGGTTTCCTTTAACAATATTTCCATTTATGCAAACTCAAAATATTTATTATGGATGATAGTTATTTAATTATTATTTATGATCGTGGAACGGAGAGTATTGTCTCCCCAACATTTATCATAGACTCACTCCACTAGTAAAAAGCCATTGGTGTATGAGGCGGTGTGTATGAGGTCACGTGGTGACCATGTTCTAGTATAACAGATTAGTTTTCAGGCCATATCATTATAGTTTTAATCATATCTCATATTATATAGTTTTATATAATACTTATTGTAATGTATTCACTCCCTATATCATTGATCAGTGCATAGAACGACGATCGCTACTATACCACGGGCATTCCTTCCCATATGCTAGATTTTGTCAACAAGAAGTGGGAGTATAATATGGTAATTTGAGGAGACTATACACTTTATATCAGAGTATACATTAATCTAATAATTAACCAAGTCTCATAAAATATAATATGATAAACATGAAATAATTGAATATAAACATGATTGATAATATATGAAATGAAGGAAAGACCATACTGTCAAGTCATACATACAGCAGAGGACTCCCACTATGTTCACCACATATACAGAACAAAATAAATGAAATAAAATAAAAGGCATTCACAACATCTTTGATCTGAACCTCATCCCAATCTCCATGCCCTCGTCAAATAAATTATTCTCAATCATACTCAGGTATCATCCCAAACCCATTCTTGAAAGAATATAATGACCCAAACCTTAAAGATATAACATCTCATAACATTTGACATAGTTTATAGAAAATAAAAATTGGTTATCAAGGTCATCTTTTATTTGTTGGATTAGACCCAAAAATACAAAATTTTAAAAATAACATCATTATCCTTTTTTAATATCCTCAGAGTGTTCCTAACTCCCATAAGTCATCTTAAAAACATATAGAATAACCTGGGGAAATAAATAATTAAAAAGGTGATCTAGAAATCCCAATAAGGTAATAGACCTGAAAAGTAGTATATCATGGGATATATAACACGATATCATAAAGATAAAGGCTATAATAATGGAATCAAGGAATAATGAAATGATAACATAAGGGAATGGAGTAAACATGATCATATCATAAGATAAAGTCATTATCGGAATGTGAAAACAACATAATCATGTTATCATAAAAATAAGTGAAGGCTCATTTACTTTTTTAATATAAAATAGTTGGTTAGGATAACTGTGCACTCCTATAGTTTTCTAGACTCACTGCCCACACACCATGATATATCATGATGTGAAAAAATTACCCAATGAATTGTAGGGATATGCAATTTAAGGATAACCCATCATATGATGAAAATAATACATATGTATTTCACAATAGAAAAAATAACTATTATTATAAATGGTAAAAACCCAAGAGAATGAATTATGTTTCAAGATATTGTCCTAAGTAGTATCTAAAATCTATAACAAAGGAATAGCAAGAGAATAAAGAAATAAAATTTATTTTGAAATTCATATCTAAAAGGTAAATAACACTTGTTTATGGATTCCCATTGGAGAAATTTTCCTGGTAATGTTTGCATATATAAGTATAAAAAAATAATCCACATTGCTGAACCAGTTCAAAATAAGATAAAGATATTTTTGAGAGATGGTATCTTAATTTTACCATAAAATTTGAATTGTATTTGAAGGGTTATATATAATTTAAGGTGAAAAATTAAAATATATTCATGTTTTAAAACTATTTTACGGGGTTGTTGGTTAATGTTAAATAATAATTTTGAAAATCCCCTTAAATCAGGTTTACTTAAAAGTGATTATTTTCAAGGGAACATATAAAATGTATATCCACAAAAAAGTAATGGATATTAAACTAGGTATATATTTAATTTAAATATATACAAAATTTAATGAATTATATGATAATAATTTCTTATAAATAGAATAAAAATAAATATAATACATAACTGGAATGTTATAGGGGGTATGGAAGATCCATCACCATTTTGTATGAAAACATTATGAACTTGTACTTAAAATCTAGTATAACTGAAATTTGTTTATTAAAAACCTTAATAGGAACCTTATTATTCTTTCATTAGATTTCTTATGGTATATTTATTGTCCTAGGTTCATTTATTAAATAATTTCTCTTCTTTTAGGTTACATGAGTTGGTTTGGTTAAGTTTTACAAGATTCTATTGACATGTTGGCCAAGGGTGGTTTTATTTTTAAAATAGATTCAAAACCTATAGAATATTTTTTTTAAATCATATATTTTTTAAAATTAAATTTTACTGTCATCCATGATTGGTGATAATGGAAAACAATGTGTCGCAATGTGGAGGAAGCAATCTACATTCACACACAACCGATAGTTTTATTTTCCATAAAATAGGGGGTAGGAGGTAGAAATTAAATTAACATATTATTTTAGAATAATAATAATGTTATAAATATAATATATATTCACTAAAAATTACTATTCCCTGGAACCAGGATTCTTGATTTTTTGTTAAAACACGTTGTGTATTTTTTTTTTAAAGAAACTAAAAAATTACACAACATATTACACAAAAGATGACCCTTACTGGTGTTGGTTTTAGATAGTACAGAAACCATATATTCGTATCAGATCTGTACAAGAATAAAATTAAATAAACAGAATGACACAGTGTACACTAACTCCATAAGCGAAGAGAAGGCCATTAAAAAACCCTAATGGACCTATGAAAAATACTATAAGAAAAAGGGTTAGCATTTAATATACCCAGTAAGGGGTTTTAAAACCATGGATAAATCATCGTAAAAACCTCTTTTGAAAATACTTTCAAAAATTAATTTATAAATATACTTTGAAAACATCATTTGAAATTACGTGTGGATTAGAAATACAATATCACTTAAGAGAATACTTAGATTTAGAAACTAATTTAAATATATACCAGTGTTTTCTTCAAAACAGTATGTTAGCCTCTGAAAACAAAACACTATTCTGTGGACACTTGAAATGAAGAAGGCTGTATTGGTCTTACCCACATAGTGAAGGATATGTTCACTCCTCAATAACTATCCATGTTTACAATGTTCAAGTGCCATATTTTTTGAAAACATTTTAATCTTTCTTTACTTATATATATTTTCCCTAGATTTATTAATTTTACAAACAAGTCACTGAATTAAAATACACATTCCCACATATATATATATATAATTATTTATATACATAAATATATAAACTTTCATTTCATATCACATTATATTTTGGTTACAACCAAAACTCATACCATATGACCTTTCATGTACTATCTGTCTATTCAGAATTTCATTAATTTGATACCTTTTCTATTCATATAAATAATTGATCATAATAAGTATATTATGTTTCAAACATAAAAGAAAAATTTTAAGAAATAAAACATTTTTACATCTTGAAGAAATACTTCTACTACTAAATTTTAGAATCATACCATAAAATAAAAATTGAAATCACGAATTTATTATAAACTCAACGGATGTTAGTGTTATGCATAAACACATGTCCATGGCTATATGAGGATGCAACTTCCTTATTTTCAAAGTTAACTGATTACATTTTATGCATATTCTTTAGAAGCATGACAATAAATAGATAAAATATATAACATTTCATTAAATATTATATATATATACACTATAAATATAAATTATAATTGAAATAACATGATATTTCATAATAATCACACAAAAACACACACAAAATTATATATAGAATTAACTAAATGATCAAGGAAATATTTGATACACAAAACTACTCCTTGCAATTAAATTTAATGAGTAAAAACAATATTTGGAAACAAATAATATCATAAATAAAACAAAATGATTTTGATAAACTTTGATAAAAGTGAACAAACTTCTTTATGCATTATTTAGATAGACATAAATAAATAATCACTTTCAAAAATAATTGGTACATAAATTAAAATATAAATAAATAAATAAATAATGTCTTTCATATATACATATATTATAAATTTAAATAAATAAACTGATTTTTGATAGAAAAAGAATAAAATTAGAAAGTAGTTTTGGTACACACACACCCACATATTCCTTTTAGTAGAACAATTATAAATTTAAAACATTTGTGATAAATCCAATATAAAATTGGAAAATAAAATTGATACACCCTTACATGTTTTGTAGTAGAAAAGAAAAGGAGATTTCCTTGGTTTTGGACACATACTCAAGTACCCTTCAGAAGGACTAAGATGCAAATCATTGTCCCAAAGTCTTAAAAGTTGGTTTTCCACAAACATTCTCACAAAAATACTGGGTTTTTATAGTCATAAACTCTATAAGTGTACAATGATATAAGATTTCAGTGAAATCCCAGTATATAGATTAATTAAGATTGGAAATTGATAGGAAGCCAGTACAGGCAAAACAACAATGATAGAGCCAATCTAAAATTAATGCTACACTAAAAGCCACAGAAAAATGATTTGAACCATTACAAAACATTATATAAACATCAATTTAAAAGGCCAAAATACTCTATTTGATTCGGAAAAATTTCTATCAATTGACGAAATTGGTTTACCCACTATTTTTAATCCAAAATTAGTTAATAAAACAACATTTGGTTCCTATAAAAATATGTTAAATAGTAGTGAAAAATATTGCGATAGAGAAAAAAAAGGAAAATTAGGGTTGTATAATTTGACCGGGAAGAAAATGACATTCATAACCGAGATCGTATAGATTTGAACCAAAAACCCTTACCTCACATAGATCCAAGGACAATGAGCGTATTGACATCTATACCTGAAACAAAACTCAAACCGAGATCGAGGATGCGACACTAATCTCCTTCTTCGGTGAAAACATTTAGAACACTAAGTGTACTTTAAACTCCCATATCATATAGGAACACTAACAATTAGTGACCACACCTCATTCTATCCTTTGACCAAGCTTTAATCCTCTACAGCACCTCATAGAGCTTCTGCCTCATCCACTGCTCCCCCTTTTCTTGACTCGATTTCTGCCTCAACTCATCTGGTCTAAAGAGACACAGCTCGGTCACAGGACTTGGAAACATTGGCTCCCTATCCTCCGCAGTTCACTCACTAGCCTCTTCCAGAACAGACCCCTAATCCCTTTTCAATTTTCTTTTTTACTCTATAATTTGATTTTCATTTTTTTTAAAATTTAATATGAAAATAATATATAAATTAGTTGTACCAAAAATTGTAATATATATGTATATATAATAAATTCAAAAAAAACTAACAATTTTTTTTTAATAATTTCATTTTTTGTTATAAAATTTAAAACATTATACTTATGTATTTTATAAATAATTAATTCAATAATATATTGGTTTATTTTATTTTATAAGGATTAATTTATATTTTGATAAAATAATGAATTTCATAATTTAGAGTCACATAATTTCAAAATATATGTCTATTTTTTTCACATATTATTAAATTATAAAAAACATAATCCTAAAGTTAATTCTTTTATATATATTAATTTATTGTTTTATAAATACTAAGGATAATAGTTATATAGAATTATCATAATTTATTTATAATTTAAATTTAAATTTTATAATTATTATTAAAATTAAAATTATGTTATAATTTATAATTTTAAATTTAAAACAAATATGAATTATTTAATTTATTATGTTATGATGAAATAATTATTTATAATAATATTAAAAAATATTTTAATTTTTTACAAAAATAATCACTTATTATTGAGAATTCTACTCGTATATTTATCCTTACAACATATATCAATACACACACACACACACATATATATATGTATATATATATATATTAGTTATAAAAGTAACATGTTATATTTTGATTCATAACATATTTTGACAATTTAAAAATATTTAAAAAATATTTTTTTAAAATCATTCGTTAGAATGTTTTAATTTATAAACAAATTATTAAATAATTAAACAATATTTCATTTTTTCCAGGGTGTTACATTATACCCTCTCAATATAATTCCATCCTCAGAGTTTTTTTGTTGGACTAAAAAGAAATCAGAATTTCCGTCTTCAGAATTAAGAATAACTAAGAATTCTGGATTTCTATACTTTATCAATTAAACAAAAACATCTATTCTCCAAAGTTTTATAGACTGTTAATATGATACCAATTATAGTTCCCTGACCGCAGGCTTTCAGATTCACTGCTAAAACATGTTTTGTATTTTTTTTATAAAAAAACTGAAAAATTACACAACACATTACACAAAAAAGGACCTTTACTAGTCCAAGATTACAATATTAGAAAAAACGTACATTTTTATCATATCTATAAAAGAATAAAATAAAATGAAAAAATGAAAAGATGTTTTATAACTCTTTAAGAAAAGATAACACCTTCAAAAAAACACTAATGGACCTGTGAATAATAGTTTAAAACAAAGGGTGAGCATTTAATATGCCCAATAAGTGGTTTTAAAACCATTGAGAAATGCTTTTAAAAATATTCTTTTTAAAATAAATTTGAAAATGAATTTATAAATATCTTTTTTCCAACATCATTTAAAATTAATTAGGGCTTATAAATACCATATCATTTTAGAAACAACTTACATTAAAAAAATTATTTAAAATAATCCTGTGTTTTCATAAAAATTATTCACATGATTTAAAAAAACACCTTTGTGGACACCTGGAATGATGAAGGATGTCTTGGGCCAAACCACTTAGCGAATGATGGGTTCACTCCCCAATAACCTTACATATTTTAAAATTTCAAGTGCCTAATTTTCTAAAAAACATTTTAAGAATTATTTAATTATAAATATTCTTCAGGGAGTTATTAATTTAAAAAACATTTCACTAAATTAAAATAAAAATTTATAGTATTATTAATATATATAGAAGTATGTATGTACATAAATATATGAACTTCCATTGTATATCACTTATGAGTTTTCTTACAATCAAAACTAAATACATAAGCCTTTTCATGTATTATCAAAGTATTAAGACTTTATTTAATGGGATACCATTTCAATTCCGATAAATAATTGATGATAATAAGTATTTTATGTTTCACACATAAAAGAAACATTTAAGTTAATAAAACATTTTTACAACTTGAATAAATCTTTATCCTTCAAAATTTCAAAAGCGTACTACAAAATGAAAATTGAAATCATGAATTTTTTATAAATGCAATGATTGTCAGTGTTACACATAAACACATGGACATGACTATTTGCTATTGCAATATCCTTATTTTCAATGTGACAAGTGACGTGTTAAGCGTATTTTTTAGAATCATGAAAAAAAACTAAAAAAAATATATAGCATGCCATTAAACATTTTATCTCTGTATATATACTATGAATATAAATTATAATTAAAAGAGCTTGATATTTCATAATAATGACACACACCCACACACAAATATATATATATATATAATTAAATTAATGATCAAGCTAATATTTTATACACAAAAAGTATCCCTTGAAATTAAATTTTATGAGTAAAAGAGAATTTTTCTAAATAAATAATCTCATAAATAAAAATAATAGTTTTGATAAACATTGATAAAAATGCACAAAATTATTTATGCATAATTTACATAGACATAAATACACAATCCCTTGAAAAAACAATTTGTACATAAAATATAATAAAATTAAATAAATACTAAAATTTTTAATATATACATAAATTATATACTTAAATAGGTAAAATAATTTTTGAAAAAAAAAACATAAATTAGAAAATTATTTTGATATATATATATATATATATATTCCTTTCAGTAGAAAAATTATCAATTTAATGCAGTTTTGATAAATCAAATATAAAATCTGAAAATAAAATCGATACAACCTTACCTGTATTGCAGTAGAAAAATGTTGGAGATTTCCTTCTCATTGGACACCCACTCAATCACCCTACATATATAATAATATGAAAATAATTTTCAGAAAGTCTAACACGTTGGTTTTCCCCACACATTCTCACACAAATAAAATCCTTTTATAATGAAATACTCTATATCAGTACAATGACATAAGCTTGTAGAGAAATCATGGAATAGAAATTAATTAATACATGAAATTTATAGGAAGCCAGTACAAAAAAACTGTAATGATAGTGGAATTTTAATGTTAATTAGTCACTAATAGATGAAGAAAAACAATTCATACTGGTAAAATACATTATTAAAATATGGATTTAAAAAGACCAAAACACTATGTTTGATTGGGGAAAATTTCTATCAATGGACCAAAATGGTTTACCCAATGTTAATAATCTAATAGCACTTAATAAAACAACACTCAAACAGTACAAAATTAAAGTAAATAGTAGTGGAAAATATTGCGATAGAGAAAACAAAGGAAAGCGATGGTTATAGAATTTAACAGGGAAGAAAACAACATTCATAATTGAGATCGAACATTTTCAAACCAAAACTCCATACCTTTCACATATCCAAACCCTATGATAATTCCAACTTATTTTTTAGAAATATAACCCTAACTGAGATCGACTAAATGACACTAATATTCTTCATTGGATCTTAGATTCAAATCCCTATGTGTACTTCAAACTCTGCTAGCACGGCCGAGCACTAACCATCAACGATTGAACTTCATTCTCTACTTCGGCCAAAATCCAAGACTCGACTACACCTCAAATAGCATCTGCCTCATCCAATTATTTCCCGCTGCTCGACTCTATTTCATCCTTGACACCTCTGGTATGAAGCGAGGAAGCCAGACCATGTGACCTGGAGAGTTCGAATCCCACTCCTAAGATGCGTATGCCCAAGTCTCTACTTGAATAGACCCCTAATCCCCTTTCAATTTTCTTTTTACACTCCATTTTGATTTTCAGTTTTAAATAATTTTATTTGAATATAATATAGATCTTAATAGAATCATTAATTGTAATATATATGTATATACATTAAATTCGAGATAAAAGTAACAATATTTTTTTAAATAATTTCATTTTTTTCTTATATAATTTAAAACATTATACTTAATTATTTTAAAAATAATGAATTCTAAAATATATCATTTCAATTTATTTTATAATAATGAATTTATATTTTGATAGAATAATAATTAACATAATTTTAAGTCACATAATTTCAAAATATATATGTTTTTTGTTTCACATATTATTAACACTTAATAAAACAGAATCACAGAATTAATTATTTAATTTAAAATAATTTATTATTAAAAAATGATGATAGTTATATCAAATTTTAATAATTTTTTTATAATTTCAATACAAATTATATAATGTAGAATATAATTATAATTATATTATAATTTATAATTTTAAATTTAAATCACATATGAATTATTTCATTTATTATGTTATCATGAAAGAATTATTTATAATAATATTTTAAAATATTGTTCTACTATATGAAAACAATAAATTATTATTAAAAATAATATTTATATACATATATCCTTTAAAGATATAATAATATAGATATATATATTATTTATAAATGTAATATGTTATATATTTGATTCAAAACATATTTAGAATATTTAAAAATATATACAAAATATTTTTAATAAATAATTCATTAGTAATAATTTATAATCAAATTATGAAATAATTAATAACGATTTAAATTTTCTAGGGGTGTTAAAAAAACCTTTCTAAACAATCCATGCAATGGGGTGATGACAAATAGGACACATCATGCAAGGAGGATGCACAGACACAGAATGATGTTTTTATATTTTGAATGGTTTTGGAGGAAGGAATTAATGGGATAATCCATTTCTCATAATAACAAAATAGAAGAAAATTATTTCTTATTTTATCATTAATGTATTGTTATAATATATTATATGGGGTATAAAAAATAATGGTTAAGAAATACATGATTCCTTCACTGAGTCTTTGAACTCTCTCTTGAGAGTCTTGTTGAAAATAGAGGAGTTAACTTGTATTATAGTGAGTAGAGGATTGATATTCTGTAAATAATTTCTATGAGAATAAATTAGGTATTATTTTCCATATTAATTCAAATGTTAGGTGAATCATGGAAGGGGTGGAAGTGGTATCCATTTATAAATGTTGAAAAGCGAACTATCCATGGAAAATAATGTTATGTAAGGGGTAGGAATGGAAGTGAATGAATGTTAGGTGAGTTAGGTGTCTAAAAATAGTGATGACATGTGTTTTAGACTTTAAAACCGAGAAGGGTTTCTATTAGGTCTAATGTTCAAATAAATTTAGGAAAATTCGAGCCACTTAGGATTTTTATTTGAAACACATATTACTCTTAATATAATATCAATCATGTAAATTATTTTATTACCGAAAATATAAGTACACCCATATTATAAAAGTTTAACAAGATGATTCCAATTTTAGACATTATTTAAAATTATTAATTTCTTAAATATTAGAAAATTTTATTTTAAATTAAACACAAATAACTTACAAAATTGGTTTTAACTAAAATAGTGTTATTAACATTTTTTGTTATGTATAAGATAAATTATTCATGGTAACTAATTTTAATGATATTAATTAAAAATTTAAAAAAATTATGTTTATGTAAAATTAAATTCTACTTATGAATGAAATTTAACAAAATATTAATTAGTTAAAATAAAATACACAAAACAGTTTTCTATATAAAAATTTAACATTAACTTTATTTAAAAAATGGGAGTCATGGGTTATCTAAGTAAAAATAGTATTTTAAAACGAATCATTTTATTACTTAATTTCATATTTGTTTCCGTAAATTTATTTATGAAGTTCTAGGTCATTTATATATATATTTTTAATTTTCTGAAACTTTTATTTTTCATAAAAATAGAATTATTTAATAAAAATCTTATTTTCATAAAAGGATAAAAAATGCATAAAAATTATATTTGGATATTATAAATTAAAAAATGTTAATTTTAAATTATTATAATTCCAAACTTTTTACATTTCACTTTTAATAGAAAATGAAAAATATAAAGATAAATTTTTTTCAATTAAAATTTTTTATCTTAAACATTAAGTGTTTCAGATATTATTGAAATTTTTTTATAATTGTGGAGAAATTAAATATTTTATATCATATAAATATATAATATATGTTATCATAATTATATTTTAATGATCATTAATTTAATTCACTAATGTATAATGAAATTTATCCTAATGCACGTAAATAATGATATCGAACTCTTTTTTATTTAAGAGGAAAATATATAGTGAAATATTATGTTGTTAAATTATTCCCAGTTTAGAAAATTTCATCCTTGAAATTTAATTAATAAAAACAAAGTTATAAGTAAATGAGAGTACTTCTGTGTTAGGGTATCTTCAGGTTCCCACATGTATTCTTCATAAATATAGTTTCTCTAATGTACTTTGACATTGTGAGTTGTCTTGTTATTAAACAATTTATCACTATAGTCCAAGATCTTTACAAGATACTCCCAATAAGAGAGAACATACTCTAGTTTTAAAACCTCTCAATTCATCACATTTGTGGGATCTTGTATTTACTTCATCAATAGGGATACATGTAACACAACATGTAATTTGGTCAGGTTTGGAGGTAGTGATAATCGATATGCCATTACTCTGATGCCACCATGGATCTTATAGGGGCCAATTTATCTTGGAAATAATTTCCTTTTCTCACATAACCTCATTAATATATTCCATGTAGTTATATAGAGAACACCTATATCAACAACCTTAGACTCCAGGTCTCAGCATTGGTTATCATCAAAACACTAAGGTATCATATGCAATTTGTTGATGCATTATGAATTGTCTTGAAATTTTATACAATTTCTTTATCAATATCAGGTCCTAGAAATTGTTTTCCACGTACTTCATCCTAGAAAAAATGTGTTTGAAATCTATTTCCATGGAAGTATTTGTATGGTCTCATTTGGATTCTTCAGGGGAAACTGTCGTTGTAAGAGAACTTGAACAGGGGATGATATGGTGACCAAAATCCCGTCATATTCATAGAGAAAGCAAGAAACATATCCTTAAGTTTATTGATAGTGTTTTTAAATTTATATTATTATAAGGATGAATTTTTTACTAAATTTAATCTATATGTCTTGATCATGCTAAATAATCTTTCATAGCTTTCAGGTAAACCTATAATCTCCCCCAGATATAATTTATAGTGGTGTTCCATGAAGAATAAATACTTCTCTAACACAAATCACTTAAATGTGGTTGAGGAAGTATTTATCTCAAAGATAAATTAACTGATTAACATTTATAAGATATTCCACCACAACACATATATCATTGTTCCATTTTGATGTATTCGGATGACCTCTGATTAAATCCATAGTATTTTTTCAAATTTCTATACATGTATGGGAAACAGTTGCATCATACCTTTGATGTGTATTATGAAATATTATTTTTCATATTTTCCTACTAATAGTTCTCTTATAGATATCTATATATCGTAATTCTTAATGGGTGGATGGATAATTTTGAGCAATGAGAATCATTCCATATCTCCTTCTTCAACTCTATTTTTTAGGGTACACATAGTTATTTCCAAACTCTCACAAATACCTCACTATCAACCTTAAACATATAGTTTTTTCCTTCCTCATGGAAATTACCTTCTTCTATATCTCTACATCATCCTTTTTAGATCTATTAATCGTCTTATGTAGTGATGGATGAGTAATAATTTTAGAAAGACCAGATGTTCTTTATTCAATTATTACTCCCTTGTACTACTCTTCTTTGTATGAAGATTGAATCCTTTTAGATCCTCATTATGGATAAATTTGTGGGATCCTTTATAATTATAGAATCAACAACATTATTTTCATTCAGTGATAAGCCTCTTTTTTAGTTCCATGAATCTCTATTTTTAGTCCTTGGACCATAATAACTTTTCTCCCTACCGAGTCATTTTTTAGTAGGTTTGACAATCTCAAGAAGTTTCTCACATGTCATCGGTAATACCCAGCTTGTCCAAGGAAACTGAAGATCACCATTAGAAATACTAGTCTTGGAAACTCCTCAATTTATTTTTTATTATAAGGTTCCACAATTATTCATTTTTTGGTTATAAAATTCCCCCTGAATTCCACTTTCCCCACTAAAAAATAAAATTTACATGATTTCCATTAAACAAATTCTAGTTTAACGTATTAAGAACAATAATTAAATTATACTCATGTTCCTCTTTAAATTTGAAGTATATAAGTATATCATTAATAAAGACTACCATAAATTTTTCATAGATTTATATTAATACTCTATTAATTAAATCCATTAACATTTTTGGAGAATTCATGAGTCTAAATGGAATGAATATGAACTGATAGTGATAAAAAATAGTATGAAATAAAATCCTATGTATAAACTCTTTCTTCACCTTTAACCAGTGATATCGTGACCAGTGGTCAGTATTAGATACGCATTGACCTCAGTGAAACAAATCAGATATTTCATCCATCAATGGAAATATATACATATTATTTATCATTATCTTGTTGATTTCATGATAACTAATATATAGAAAAATAAACCTATCCTTATTCTTGAAAAAGGGAACCGATTTAACCCTTCGTGAAGCACATGTTCACATGAAACTCATACCCATATGTTTTTTCTAATTTCTTCATTAATTATTCTAGTCAAGCGGTTCATTTTTAAAGGATTATTATATGTTTGAGAATACATATGTATATATTAAATTGATAAATTATCTTCTTGTTTTTGTATAAGATCAATAAAATATTTAGTAAATATATTAATATACTCACCTAAATTAGAAATATCTTCAAGATCATTCCTATCCTTTGATTAAATAACTTTATATAGATATGATTTATTATAAGGAAACAAAATTCATTCCTTTAAAGTAGTTTTTGATTAAGATTAATCCTCATCGGTAATCTTTTATAAAATCATATTTTAATATAGGGTAAGGAATTTAAATTAATTTTTATAGTTGTTGATATCATCTCTATACATGGACAGATGGTTAATTCCCAGTATGACATAAAATTTTATTAAGGGAATTATGATAACGTATTTTAGGATATTCTTCCCTCATATAAAAAATGGGGAATAGTTATGTGATTGAGATGAAATAATCACTCAATTAGTGATTTTTAAGAAAATTTAACTTTTATGTTTCTTAGTGATGTTTGAATAGTTTGAATAAAGTTTCTAGAAATGAATGAATTCTTATAATTGGAATCAAATAGTTTTTTTCAATTCTATAATGAATAAATAGTGTATCTACCACCACATAATTCCATCTATTTACCACTGAATTAGTTAGAGAATAATGACTCCATTTAATTCTTGTCCTTGGATGTCATTATCATTGGTTAGCTTAGACTACCCCTAGATTAGTGAATTGATTTTCATAATGTCTATATTAATTATAATTGTAAAATTGGTTATCATACCAAGTATTATTCTAGGGATTTTGTTTCTTCAATAACATTAGTTGGATTTTCCCTCTTGTTTCTACATGTGTTAGATACATTCTCTGCTATTCCACACTTGAATCACTTATTGAACCACTTCAGACAGCTTCTATGATGTTTATTCCCACACCTTATATAGGTACAATGTGAGACATTGTCTCTATCATAAGTTTTATCCCATGATTCCCTAGGTTTAATAATCATTATCTTTTTCTTATCTCTAGTCCCATGTAAATCACCCATGTTCATCTCCACTTTGAGGGAGAATTAGACAATTTATTGATAAATTTTTAAATATTGAAATAAAATTCATGTAGATATATAATATTTAACTCACTAGTGAAATGCTCAATCATGCTTTCAGGGATCATAACATGTCTATAGGTATACTGCACAAGTCTCGTGAATTTCACCTCAAAAGACCTAACAAATTTATGTTCTTTTTTCTTGAGTGTAAGAAAATAACTGTCCATTTAATAGGTAAAGTTAATGGGAGATACTTATTGATAAGAATACTCTATAATTAATCTCACAATATTGATTATATGTCTTCCCAACTCTAAATATTTTTGATCAGTGTGCATTACTGATCAAATTCTCACTCAAGGAGATAAACAACATGCATAACATTCTATTTTTCAAAGAATTTTTTGATATATAATAACATTTCAATAGAGTTAATGCACTATTCAATGATTATGCGATCAATTTATACACTAAACACTATATTATTATTTCATATAAAGGGCTCAACTACACCTTTATTTATCAGAGGGTGTTCAATGTGATTCATGTTAATATTTATAACAAGAGTCACTTGTTCTAGTAAATCCATAAATTTCTCAAATCTCATTCTCATCATGTTATGAATTTCTTCATGGTAGTTACTGCATTTCTAGTTACACATATTGTTAACTTGATTCCTTATATGTCTATGTATTTTATAACTTGAAAGAATCTCAGGGCTGAGAATACTTAGCATATTAATGTTTTATAATGTAAACCATAATATTGGAGGAGTAACTCATAAATGAAAAAAATCCTACCTTATGAATATCTATATTTAGATCTAGGTTATCCACTGTTATCTTCTAATTATTTTATATAACCCCAAATATATATTATAATTTATAAAATAAGTTTACATCAATCGTAATGATTTTTAAATAGAATGCGAATCAACTTAATCATGTCCCCCTGAGTGTCAAAGCATGTGTGTGGTAAGGTCCCATTCACCAAGAACCAGAATGATATTGATCTATTCCAAATCAAAATTAACATGTAGTATCCAAACAAATAGTTTTTGCTAGGAAAACTACATAATCTCTACCTTACCAATACAATATGATCTTATCGTATTCTTAGGATTATCCTTAGTGATTTCACTGATGTAATCCAATCCTAATACCTAAAACTAACTAGAACTTACATTGATAAGAACTATATTGACCCAAAACATAAATACATAAAATTTCATAAATTTGACCATATTTTATAGAAAATAAAATCCAAGGATCTAGGGTCTACTACCATTGGAGGATTATGCACATAAATATAACAATTTAAAACATAGAATCATTATCTTTATTGAATCTCCTTAGAGTTCTCCTAACTCCCATGGGTCTTATTAATACTACATAGGATAAAATGTGGAAATACATAAGGAAAACAGTGATCATTAAATCCAAATAAGGGAATAAACATGAAAAAAGTGTATATCATATGAGGAATAACATGATATTATTAAGTGATTGATCGTAAGTATGGAATCATTGAATAAGGCAATGATAACATAAGATCATAGAGAAAACATGGTAATACTATAAGATCATTTCATCATAAGAATTTGAAAAAAAATAAACACCACATCATAAGAATATGTTACGGCTCCCTGTCTTGTTAACATAACATAGTTGGCAAGGATAGTTTCCCACTACCATAGTTAACTATGATCACTACCCACGAACAAAGTTATCTCTTGATATGGAGACGTTACCCAATGCATTGGTGGGATTTGTAATTTTTATCCCACTTATAAATTAATGATATATATATATATATATATATATATGTTTCCCACATGATCAATCTAAACCAGACATAAGTCTCATACATGATAAAAACCCATGAGAAAGAATCAGGATTCAAGATCTTATCTCAAGTAATATATGAAAGTTATAACATAAGGAATGAAAAGATAAAAATTTAAATTTTTTTAAAGTAATATATGAAATGAAAAAGTTCTTTTACATGGAGTCTCATGGTAGAAAGTTTTATGAAATATTTAAAATAAGTAAGAAAAAAAGACGAAACACTTTTGTAATTCATTTTGAAATAATAAAAGGATATTTTGGAGAGATGAGGTCATAATTTTTCTTTAAATTTGAAATTGATATATATGGGTTATACTTAAATAAAATCGTCAATTAAAATTTTATTCATGGTTTAAAAATGTTTTAAGCGGATTCTGGTTCATGTAAAATATGAATTGTGAAAATCCCCTTCAATCGTGATTCCTTAAAAGTGGTAATTTTGGTGAAAAAACATGTATAACCTTAGAAATGGAAGTGAGATTAAACTAGGTATATATTTAAGGGAAATATATAAAAATATATAATAAGTTCATGAAAACCAATTTGGCATAAATGGGATAAAAAAAGGAAAGTGTGACCGGAATGTTTTGAGGGAAGTATGCAAGATATCTTAACATTATATCCAAAATAATAGTGCACTTGTACATAAATTATATTTAAAAAAATTGAGTTCATTAAAAAAATATTAATAAAAATATTATTCTATCACTAGTTTCCATGGGAAATTTTATTTTAAAAACCATTTATTAATTATTTTCCATTGTTTTCAGTTACCTGAGGTTGTTTGGTTGAATTTTATATGATTCACTTAACATGTTGATCTGAATTATTTTTATTCTAAAAATAGATTCAAAGCCTCCATAATATAAATATTGTTGTAAATATAAGTTTTCTATGTCAATGAAAATTTTAATTTCAAACATGATTGGTGATAATGGAAAACTGAATGTGAAATTATGTGGAGGCGTTAATCTTGACATAAACACAATCAATAATATTATTTTACATAAAATGGGTGGGATGTAGAAAGTAAAATGAGTTATAATTTCAGAATCATAAAAAATTTATATTTTTAATATTTTTCATTACTTTTTTTGCCAACCATGAAACACAGTGATGAAAAATAGGACATGTTGTACATTGAGATAGTAGTCCACACATACACACAATTGTAAGGGGTAAGAATAAAATTACATGAAAGATAAGTGGGTTATGATTTTATTGAATGGTAACACATGTGGGTTCTAATTTATAACCTAAATAATTTTTATATATTGTCTAATGTTCATGTAAATTTATGAAAATATGATCCATTTTAGATTATCCTTTTAAACACTTATAACAGTTTATTAAATATTAATCTTGTCAATAACTTTATCAAAAATTTAAATTAATGGAAACTTATTACAAAAATTTTACATGTTAATTCATAATTTATACTCAATTTAACAAATATCATTTCATAAATATTAAAAATATAATTTTAAATTAAACATAAGAAACATATAATTTTTTTAAATAAAATGTTTTTTTTTAAATTAGATTTATGTATAATAAATTTATTTATGGTTATGATTTTCATTATAGTAATTGATTAAATATAAAAATATAAAAATTATTTTAAATTAAAATTAAACCATAAAATTTATTTTACTAAATATTAATTACTTAAATGAAAATATTTATAACAAGATTCCATATTAAATTTACCTTTTACTTTAGTTCTAAAATGTTGTCCATGTGTTTTATAAGATGAAATAGTAATTTAATATGCATAATTGTATTTCATAATATAATGTTTGATAAATAAAATGGTTTGATTAAATTATATATCATTCTTATATATGGATAATTTCATGAAAATTATAAGTTTTGAAAAAACCTTATTTTTGAATAAAAATTGATATTTTTTGAAAATCTTCTTATATTCATACTAAGTAAGTTTTGATATTATAAATAAAAAAATAAAGTTAATTTTATGGAAATATATTTTGATAAAATTTATATTTAGGTTTTAATAAAAGATAAAAAAATATAAAGATAAACATGTTTTATTTAAAAATGAACTTCATAAATATTAATTGTTTCTAATATTATTTCATACAGATTTTATAATTTTAAAAAATTAATATATTATATAATATATAGATATATTATATTTCATAATAATAATATTTTTAATATGATTAATTTAATTCAACTATGTATCACAACCTTTTTTATAGTGTGTGTGAAGAATGATAACAAACTATATATTATTTAAAAGAAAAATATATACTGAAATCTCGAGATGTTACAAATAATCATGTGGGAGATTCTTCTATACCCATATTCATTGGCAACCCAAGTAGGGTGTGAGTTCATAACAAAGTAGTCAATAACCATTGTAGTCCCATACTAACCACCAATCCAAGGATATGTACGTTTGACCTATCCAGTAGAAATAAATAAATGATAAAAATAAATAAATAAACAAAAAATTCACCCACAAGTCAGGGACCGTGATCAACTATTCAAACATGACTCCATAATAAAACTAAAAATATTCGGTTGTTTCTCTACATAAAATGAGATCAAGAGTCATTCTTTTAACCAAATTCTATCATTATACTATATTTTAATCCTTGATCTCAACACGACAAGACAACTGGTCCTCCATCTAAGAAGATTCCAATGTTTACTAAAATCGTGTGAACTAGTTTAGAATTTTATATATGTTTTATGAAACAAAAAAATGACTAAATTTTCAAACAAACTACTGCAACATAAAGTAACTCGAATACCCAAATTCATTTCTCCCAAAACATGCAACTGAAACAACAATAATAATCAAAATCTTTATCCAAAGATTCGGCAAACTCATTCTAAAATTTTTCTCCCACAGTTTTTTGACCATTGATCCAAGATACAACACGTTACATTGAACTTCTTATTTAAATAGAAATATAATTTATTTTCTTATTCAACTTACATTAACAAATCACAGAAAAAAATAATTAGAATATCTGTACAAGGCATATTCTTATAGAAAATCTCGATTTGTTACATCGAAACTCAACCGACATTGGTTAATCTAAACATCCTGTATCTTATTTTGATATATAATCCCTTTTTTAATATCAGTAAATGTTATTATAATCTCATACCATCATAAATAATAGTGAAACCCTATTTCCTCATTCTTAGTTCTCCATCCACTCCAGATCTTAGTACTCACTTCTTCAGAATATATCGAAAAAAATCATCCTTCTTGAAGAGAGATTGTGAGTTGAACTCATTTGAATCACCCAAGAAATCACTTAAGTTATTGGTCATGTTCATATTACACTAGGATATCTAGATAGTTTGGGATCCAAAATTTCTCTACATGGTTCTTAAAAAAAGAAAATCCTATCGCATACCCTCAAACTGTGAAATCATAACATCTTTAAGCATTGAATCGGCATCCAAACTAATCTAATTTTCTTGATACCAAAAAATGATCATCCAATATAATCATAAATTTCCTTATAATATTGAATCAGATCCATTTATATTCTTTTAAAATCATAAGATCAATGGTCAATCCAATTCCACACCATTTGTTAAATTAAACTTGTCTTATCGATAGCATAAAAATAGAATGCATAGAAAAAAATAGATCAAGTCATGGTCACATAGGGATCCCCATCATAGTATAATAATAATATATTGATAGTAGATTCATGAATAATTGAATCAGATCTATTAAGAATTCCAACAGTTACCCTACTGAAAAGGAAATAGGTCACAATATCAGTATAACTGACATAGTGTTGTTGTGATGGTAGAAAAATCATCCCTTGTAACTATTATAGTGGGAATCCATGGTAGAAAAAAGGTTCCCATGGTTGAAAACCACAAATCTCATAGTTTCAATGAAATTCCTTATCATGGTAGGAAAAGTCCCACTATCAGGGTAGTAGAAGTAAAATATAAAATTAAATTAAAATGTTTAAATTAGAAAATTTTAATATAAAAAATTTTATATTCAAATTTTATCGATTAAATAAATATAATTAAAAAAATATTCACATATTTAAATTCATAATATTGAAAATTAAAATTGAACTCATTAAAAATATAAAATAACTAGAGATTAAAAAATAAATACAAATTACATTAAATAATTAATAAATTATTTAATTTGAGTAGAAAATGAAACATTAAAATAAATAAATGAAAATATTAAATTAAATGACTTGTAATTTTTTTCTAAGGAATATTCATTGTAACATCCCCAACTCGGAAGCCACAAAACCAGTGCTCTGAGATAAGATGTTACATGATCTTAAGCATGCCTCCTCATATGCCAAAGTTTTCTGACTAACAGTGGGAGACCGAAAGGTCAATTGGGGAGACTATACCCCCTTTTTATCAGAGTAATGAAAAACAGAAGGTAAACAAAATAGTTGAATAATAATCAATAATAAACGATCTTTCATAAACAACCATTCTGTAAAATGGGGTACAACCATGTCCAACAGTAAATATTCCATGTCATGCTAAAAGTGAAAAAGTGAACAAAATCAAAGATGAAGACAAACTATGAAATCCCCATATTGGTCCAACCCCAAGTCAAGGTCCTCCACCACACACACCCATGCCAACTCAACTCTTTATCAAGGGACTTTTCCCTTCCCCTGAACTATAAACATGACGTCTTATCGGGTACCCAATGGTTGCCTGAGCAGGGTGTGAGTACAACATAGTAGGAAACCACCAATGCTGTCTACAAAATTTCTTCTATAAATAATTGAGCATGAAAAGGAGAAATTAATAATAAATGACAAAAAAGATTTAGTGCCATTAACTAGTTTATTTCCACTACCAAAATTTATTATTGTTTCCTAATCTTACCATTTCACCCCATTTACCAATACTTACCATTTCTAACTCATTTATCATGTGTTCATCAAACACAACAAGTTACACATGCTTAAAGTACAGAAACACATGCATGAGGAAAACACACTATTATCCAATATCACTAGGACTACCTTCATCAGGAAACCCATATCATAACCTAGAATCCTCAGTCCGTTTGGATGCAACTATTATGGGAATAGAGCTTGAGTCCTCTTACCTAACCCATGCATTAGGGTTGTAGTTTAGAGACTCAGTCCAACTCACCCCGTGGGTGTAGAACCTCAAGTCAATACCCAACTCTACCAAGCCATGCGCACATTCAATATATATTTGTATATCGGTCAACAATTCACAAAACATTACAACCATTTCCCAAGGCATACATAAATCATAACAATAACATGAGTGTTAATACCACTCCTTAACCCATTAACACAATTAACACATTTCACACCATTTAACCATTTAACCAGATCCCTTTTTATTTTTCTCATCTCACTAAGAATTCATTGATTATGCCCATATCACTATGCTCATTAATAATGCGTAACTAACTAGGATTCATTACCAAACTCACAATCCATTCCATTATGGTCTTTAATAATTTCCACATATTAACCCTTTTATCCATTCATCATTCTCATTTTTCAGCCCATTTACACATTCCAACACTATTCAAAATTCATCTTGCATAGCCATGTTCGACCCATATAAACCCCTTTCGTGTTATCCCAATATCTATTTGGTTATTATTAATACTTGGGAATCACATAGCTTCTCTTCCAACACAATTAAACACATCAACATATTTTTCAAGGGAAATACATAACTACACAACAATCTCACTTTTTCTTTACAAATCCCTAGGCCCGAAAAGTCAGCACACCCCATGGGTGGACCTAGATTACTCTCATCACCCTCAATTCATATCATGGGGATCATGAGGGCGTCCATTTACCTTCTTAATAACCACTTTACATAAACATGTTAGGGGTGATCAAAACTTACCAAGAGACACCCAAGAACAAAACCACAAATGCACAAATCCACAATAAAACCATGGGATATAATATGTAGACCACCTACCTCGATTCCATAGGTGAACACACTCTTAGTTGAGCCCTTAGATTATGCTTCAACAAACCCTTGAAGCTTCAACCTAGATCTCACCTAAGGAGTAAAGTTTTTGAGCTTTAGAAGGAGAGGATAAGGAGGTAAAAACCCTAAACTCAAAAGAGAAGGAAGGATGAGATTAAACATAACCAAAGCTTTAATCCGCAACCAACAGAACCATAAATTCCTTAGAAATGAGAGATATCTATCTCTTTAAGCTCTTGGGAGATTTGGTTCGTTACTAGGTTGATGAGGGGAGAATGGGGAAAAATCCTATGTTGGGGTTTAAAATCCCGGAGTTGAAAAATTATAATTTTTTAAATGTTTCTCAGCTACATGGTTTACCCACACAATTTTCCAAACTCAGTGAAAATCGTGTGGAGTCCACTATCCAAAATACCACCTTCTGCAGGGTTTCCTGGGTTGTCCACATAGTTATCACTAACCATGCATAGATCGTGAGACCTACCCAGAAAACCCCCTTTTCTCCATTTTTCATGTCTTGAACCCTCATAACACCCCCAAGACTCATTAAGGACTTGGGGAAGCACTTAATTAACCAAAACATGGGATTCAAAGAAAAACTCAAATGAAAACATACCTTTCCAAGATATGAGATCTTAAAACCTCTCTACCTTATAACAGCTCATCCTCGAGATGAGACTCTAAGATTCATTACTCGTTCAAGGAAAAGAGATCAGGCCACTAAGTCTGTATATCTGATTCCCACTCCAAAATTTCTTATTGAACCTTCCCATGCTTCCTTAGTACTCGCACCAATGGTACAACCTTGACCCATAAGATTTTATAACTATGATCCACCACACAAACTGGATGCTCCTTAAAGGATGCATGATCCTCAAGCTCAACATCCTCAACATCCACCACACAAGATGGGTCAGGGTGATACCACCAAAGCTACAACACTTGAAAGACATCATGCATCTCTCTATACCGCTGTGGAAGAGAAATCGGTATGCCACCTGCCTGATCCTCTCTACAATCTCAAATGTCCCCACATAATTGGGCACCAACTTTCCCTTCTTTCAAATCTATCGGTGACCCAGCCTTGGCGACACCTGAATGAACACACTATCATCCACCTCAAAATCAAGAGGTTTATGACTCCGATTCGCATAAGACTTATAACTACTATAAGTCATTTCCATCAGCTTCTGAATCAACTGAACCTTCTCCTAAGTCTCCAACATGAGATTTGGTCCCAAAATCTCAGATTCAATGGTCTCCAATAAGTGCAGTGGAGATCTACACGGCCTCCCATGGAGGACCTAAAATGGTTCCATCTGAACTGTAGCCTGAAAAATATTTTTTATGAAAATTCAAAAAGTGATGGGTGCTTCTCCTAAGAACCACCAAAATACAACTCACAATACCTCAACATGTCTTCCAACACTGGGATTTTACGCTCTGACTACCTATCCATCTTGTGGTGGAAAGATGAACTCAAAATCACCATAATAACAGCACCTTTTGCAACCCTTACTAGAAGAGTGATGTGAAATGAGGATCACAATCCAAAAATATAGTCCACGATACACCATGAAACTTTAATATTTCCTAAACAAACAACTCACCCAACTGGTAAACTATTTACGTTTATTGATTCGGTATGAAATGAGCCACTTTCATTAGCCGATCCAAAACATCCCAGATTGCATAATTCTTCTGAGGCTTCCTCGGTAGTCCCACCAAAAAATCCATCATTAAATCATCCAAATTCCATTACAGAATTGGAAATGGATGTAACAAACCACCTGGGAGTGGATTCATAACCTTTACCCATTGATAGGTAAGGTACCGTGCCATAAAGCCCAAAACTTTGTTTTTAATTCCCAGCCACCAAAACTGTCTATGGAGAACATGATACATCTTGGTCAAACTAGGATGCACTACCAATTTTGATGCATGTAACTCACGCATCAACTCTTCTAGCATGAATACCAACACAACCACATGACCATGAACACAAAAAACCCTATCTACACTAAAATACAAACCAGAAGGGGGTTCCCCACCATTTAGTATTTCCTTTATGGCCAACCATTCAGGATCATTGTGCCGAATTTCTCTAGCTCAACTCAAAAGTTTCAACTAAACCTCCATGGCAGGAAGAGTCACCTTTCTGTTTTCATCCCGCACCTCTAGGTTCATGTACGTGAACAAAGCCATCACCTTCTAATCAGTGTTGGATTCTTGTACCACTTGGTTCTGATCCTTCATACTCAAGTAATCAATAACATAATTCCTTTTTCCCAGTTTGTATACAATCTCAAAATCGAAATACTGGAGATACCCAACCGATATTCACTACTGAGGATTAAAATCTCACTGTGAAAAGATATAATTTAGACTTTGGTCATTGGGATACACTTTGAACCATTCGCCCTACCAATACTGCATCTATAACAATAAGGAATACACTATTGGAGCCAAATCAAGATCATGAGTGGGATAATTCCAATCATGGGGTCTCAATTTTTGTGACCCATGAGCCACAACCCGCTGATCTTGCATCAACACTTCCCCATTCCCGACACCGGATGCATCGAAAATTAGGACATACTTCTTACTTGGATTAGGTAAGATCAAGATCCTTGCTGTCTTCAATCACGTTTTCAACTCTTGAAAGGAATTATCACAGGCCTCATGACACTCAAACCTGATTCCATTCTTGGTCAGGATCGACAATGGTGCTGCCAAGTGAGAGAAATCCTGGGTGAACCTTGGGTAATACCCATCCAAACCAAATAACCTCCGAACATCGTAAATACTCTTGGGATGTTCCCAAGACACAATATACTACACTTTTTTTGGATTCACTGACACACCTACCTCAGATATTATGTGACCCAGAAAGTGGACTTCCCCAATCCAAAACTCACACATTGATAGCTTGGCATATAGTCGATGCTCTCTTAGTGTACTGATAAAGCTTTCAAGATGTTGGGCATGATCTTCATGAGTTTTTGAGTACACCAAATTTCCTCAGAAAATAAAACCACAAAAAAATCCAAATAAGGATGAAAGATTCATTTCATCAAATCCATGAACATCTTTAGTGCATTGGTCAAGCAGAAAGTTATCACCATAAACTCAATCAACCCATAAAAACTCCTGAAAGTAGTCAGTGGTACCTCAGAAGGCCTCACCCTTAACTGGTGATCACTCAATCTTAGATCAATCATAGAAAACACCAATGCACCCCTCATCTGGTCAAACAGGTCATCAATTATAAGAATAAGCTACTGATTTTTCACCATAATCTGATTTAACTTTCGATAATCAACACACAACCTTAACGAACCATCATACTTATTTGAAAAAATCATAAGAGATACCCAATGATAAATACTAGGTCATATGAACCCCTTACACTCAAACTCCTCAATATGAACCTTTAACTAATGGAGTTATTCTAGTGCCATTCAGTATAGCGGAATATAAACTAGCTCCGCTCTCGGTAGAAACTCAATCATGAACTCAACAACCATATCGGGTTGAAACCCTGATAAATACTCAGGAAACACATACTGAAACTAACCCACTATTGGAGGGAAGACATACTATTCTCCTATTTCATTATCAAGAACAAGACACAATAATTGATCTATGAGCCTACCCAGCTTCTGACAAAACTGTCATGCATGACCTCCTCGAACATCCCACTCTCTACAAGGGACATAAATGTCACCCTCAAGTGACATGAATGATAACCTATGATGGTAATAGTCTATATGCTCTTGATACAACACTAACCAGTCCATACCCAAGATCAGGTCAAATCCATTAATTATGAGAACAAACAAGTCCCATAGGAAATGATACCCACCGACTTCTAGAGATTATCCCTTACACAACCCGATATCCTCATTTCACACCCAAAACAGAGTGTCCATCAACATAACCCCACACACACTCTCTATAGGAATACCCAACGCTACCACAAGTTGAGAATAAACAAAAGAGTGTTTGGAAACAATGTCAAAAAATATACCAGGAATCTTAGAAGATAGAACCATCATACCTTAGATAGTCGATGGCCTAAACTTTCCATCCCTGGGTGCCGACTGAACTACATGAAGCAGACCTAACCCTCTACCCTAGTCTCCAACTTGTGTTCCCTACACTACACTACCATTCTGATGTAGACGATCCTTCCCTGGAGTTCCATGTCCACCACCCCTTCCAGTACGAAATGTGGAGCTCGAAATGCCTTCCAGATAGGGAGAAATTGATCCCTTGCCTCCACTTCAAATTTTTCTATCACCAAATTTTATGCTCACCTTATGAGGGTTCCTACAGAACCTCTGCACGTTCCCTAATGTTCTACATGACCATCACTCAACTAGAGCTCGAGGACACTAGCCACACATGTGGCCCATCCAATCACACAAATAGTAGAACATCTGGTTACCACCCTAGGAGTCTGACCCTCTTATACAACATCCTTTCAAACTTCTACCATGTTGAAAACACTCAAACAACGCTTCTGGCCCTTGAAAGCTGCACCACTTGTCTTCCCATCTAGCACGACAAGCCCACTACCTGAAGCTCCCTTCAGGTTTCCTTATGAGATCAACAATTTATATAATACCTCTATAAACCACATCAAGAAAAATATATTCACATGATACCTGATATCGTGTCTCATACCATCCTAGATATGCCTCATAACTACTGCCTCATCCCCTTCCAACGTTGGAAAAAATCTTCACAGGTCATTGAAGCTACCAACATAATTTGTCACTAACATCGATCTCTGAATCATGTTCAAGAACTCTATAGCTCACTCTTGCCTAAAATTATCTGGGTAAAAATGATCAAGAAACTTTTCCTGGAAATCTATCCACAACACCCCCTATGCTAGCTCAGTCTGAGCTAGGATGTGCCACAAACACTTTTCCTAGCCCCGAAACATATAAGCTTCCAACATGACTCACTTCCCAGTAAGAGTTTCCAGAAGATCAAGTATTGTATGGAAAGAATCTGTTCGTAACTTTTCTTCCTCTAGCCTACCCCCTCTAGTAAATGTCATAGGGGTCTATAGCTGAAACTCTCTAGTCAGCTCAGACATACTCAGTACAACCCGCCCTGGGTCTCGATCCACAATCTACAAAAAACGAGCTATGTTCTCATGGAACTTCTCTTCTCTACTTTCATGGATCACCACATTCTCTTACTCCTCTACTAGAGGATTGTTCTCATCAACATCCTCTTTTTTCACAAACGGTGCTCAACATTGTGGTGGAATTTTTTAAATTTCCAAAAAATAGGTTAAAAACACATACCATAAAACTTTCACAACTTTATAACAATAAAGATCTTCACCAGCCCCAACATCCCACCATACATGAACCATCCCATTAAACCATAACATTCTGAAAACATCACACCGATCATCCCTACCGTGGTCCATGGTACACAAGTGGTAAACAACCATACACAACCACAAGGATCACACAACATGTTACAAACACCATTTTCAATTCATTATATACCCTTAATTACACATATTTCATTAATCATCACTTATTATTCTTTTATCATCACCCACTTTCATTGTTTTGTTTACTACATTTTCCCTTTTCAATTATCAATATGCAAGGTAAATATTATCCTTCATACCTCACACACCCAACCCGTGTGTGCCTACCAAGATGCATGTCACCTATCTCTCAATGTAACTATAATGATGCATGAATGCACAACATCATTCCCTAGAGGCCACGAGACAAATATCATAAAATAATCACATCACACAACATGTGAATCACACAATGGTGAAAATCATCATCTGTAACATCAAATAGTCAAGAACAACAATTCCCCCCATGGGTGACTTGGGTTTTCCCTCGTACATGGGTTAGCTACTCCTAATCATGAGATCATTTCCAAGGCCCGATATGTCCTAAATCCCAAATACCATCCCAAATAATTAGATTTTATAGAAAGATAAGGAATAACTCCTCTGATACCACTTTGTAATGTCTCAAACCCAGAATCCATGAAACCTGTGCTTCTATTTGGTATGGTTATAGGACCTTAAGTGTGCCTCCTCACATGTCAAAGGATGCTGACTAATAGTGGGGGTCCAAAAGGTCAATTGGGGAGACTATACCAAATTTTTGTCAGAGTAAGCAACAACATAAGATAAATAAAATAGAGTAATAAAAATAAATAATACAAGTGAATTCATAAACAACCATTCCCTAAAATGGGGAATGACCATCTCTAACAGTATATATGACATGACATGCTACAAGTACAAAAAGAATAAAATCCAAGATGAAGACAAACTGCGAAATCCCCAAAATGGTCCTAACACCAAGTCTGGGTCCTCCTCCATGCACACCCATGCCAACTCAAATCCTCAGTAAGGGCCTTTTTCTTTCCCCTGACCTATAAACATGAAGTCTTCTTAGGTACCCAATGGAGGACCGAGTAGGGTGTGAGTACAACTTAGTAGTCCACCACAAATAGTGTCTACAAAATATCCAGTATAAATGATTGTTCATGAAAAAAGGGAATGAATAATAATTGACAAAGAAATATTTAGTTCTCTTAACTAGTTAAGGTCCATTACTAACATTTATTACTATTTCCTTATCTTACCATTTCACCCCATTTCACAATACTTACCATTTCAAACATATTTATCATTGGTTCATCAAACACAACAAGTTACATGGGCTTAAAGTACACAATAACATGCATGAGGAAAAACACATTGTTAACCTATCTCACTAGGAATAACGTCTTCATGTAACCCATATACTCACCGTGAAGCCTCAGTCTGGTTGGATGCAACCGTTAGGGGAACAGAGCCTCAATCCTCTTCCCTAACCCGTGAATTAGAGGTAGAGTTTAGAGACTCATGCTAACTTGGCCCATGGGCATAGAACATAAAGTTAATACCCCACTCTACCAAACCATTTGCACATGATATATATATATATATATATATGTATTTATATCCATCAAACATTCACACAACATCATAGAAATATCTTAAGGAAACCATAAATCATATTAATAACACGAGAGTTAATACTATTCCTTAACCCATTAATACATTTACCACATTTTACATCATTTAGCCATTTAGCCCGATCCCCTTTTATTATGCTTATGTCAATAAGAATGCATTTTTTATACCTATCTCAATAGGCTCATTAATTATACATAACTCACTACGCTTCATTACCAGACTCGCAATCCATTCCATTATGGTCTTTAATAATTTCCACATATTAACTCATTTATCAATTCATTATTCTCATGTATCATCCCATTTATACATTCCGAAACTATTCCCAATTCATCTAGTATATCCATGTTCAAACCATATAAACCACTTCCATGTTAACCCAATATCCCTTATGTTATTATTAATACTAGGTGCATAAAATATCTTCTATTCCAATACAATCAAACAAATCAATATGTTTATCAAGGGATCTACATAACAACACAACAATCTCACTTGTTCTTTACAAATCACTAGGTCTGAAATGTAGGTACTCCCAATGGGTGACCCTAGATTAGTCTCATAACCAGACACATCCCATGGGGATCGCGAGGGTTTCCACTAACCTTCATAATAACAATTTTACCTAACCATTTCATGGTTGATCAAAACATACCAAGCAAAACCCCAGAAAAAACCTCACATGAACAAATCCACACAAAAAAATAAATGGGATATAACTTGTAGAACACCAACCTAGATTCCATTGGTTAATACATTCTTATTCATTCCCTTAGATTCTTCTTCAACTAACCCTTGAAGCTTCAACCTTGATCTCACTCTAGGGGTAGGGTTTTAGAGATTCAAAAGTTGAGGAGAAGGGGATACAAACTATAAACTCAAAAGAGAGGAAAGGATGGGATTAGCCTTACCCGAATCTCCAATTTGAAACCAACGGCACCAAAAATGACTTATAAACGAGGGAGATTGATCTCTTAGAGCTCTTGGGAGATTTGGTTAGATCCTATGGTGAATAGGGAGAATGGGGTGGAAATCTTGAGTTGTGGTTAAAAATCCTGGAGTGAAAAAATTATAATTATTTTAAAGTTTTATGGGAAACACGATTTACCCCCCCCCCCCCCCCAATTTTCCACACAGTGTAAAAACTGTGCAGAGGCCACTGTCAAAAAAGCTAACCTCCTTAGGGTTTCATCGGTTGTTCGCACAGTTAGCACTAACTATGCGCAGACCGTGTGCCTACCCATAAAACCCATTTTCCTCCATTTTTCGTGTGCCAAACCCTCAGAACACCCCTATACATCTTAAGTAATTGGGTAAACACTTAATTAACTTAAACAATGGATCCAACAAAAACTTAAATGAGAAAATTCCTTTGCACGATCTGGGAACATACACTTTTCATATCGTAGATGACCTCCAAATAGAAAAACTGGAATTACATAGGGAACATACATTCAAATTGAACTTCCATCATGTATTTTATAATGTATAAAATGTGATTAACATCTCAAAATAAATGTTCTAAGTGTAATTTGTTTTAATTTTTTTAAAAAATGAATAAAATCTGAAAATTTTATTGATAATTTTGAACCCTTCAATTTTCATCTGATTAAGAATTGACTCACATAATTTGAAGCCATAATAAATAAACAAAACTGAATAGATGAGAAAAAATTATAAATAAAAGAAATAATAATTATCCCACTATTTTTATAAAATAATAAAAAAAGAAAATTTCAACCCATATTAGGATTTTCATTTCATAGTCAATTTGGATGTATATCTTATGGGTTTGATTCAAATCAAATGTTCTTAGTCAATTATTATTGTATAAAATTTCCCTAGAATATTTAAAAAAGAATTATTTTAAATAGGGAAGGTATAATTTTTTACACAATAAGATCAATATGTAAATAATGATTAGTCTCTTTAAAGTGGATTCATTACATTCAAATTTGAAAAAAATGGTCACATACTGAGGATTACTAAGTAGTGCTTAAAAAATCATATTAAATGGTTTGATGGGTTCTCAATGAATTATGGTCTAGATTAATTATGAACCTTTGCCCACTCATAATACTCAATAATTTCCTAATTATTTTTCCTGAAAGTGGTATAAATATTTTTGTGGTTTGGTTAAAATAGAGTTTTACATGAATTACAAAAAAAATCAATTTTTGGTGGTGGTAAAAAACTTCTTATAATTTTTGGAAAAAAATCACATGAATGTTTTTTACAAAAATTCATATTCATCCTTGAAATACACTTATTATCAAGTTTGTAATAGAAAAATATTTTCTTAAATATTCATGCTTTTGGCGAGTTGAAGAATAATTTTCAAAGAAACAGTAGAATTGGAATTCAATTAGAAGGTAATTGGTATTCATATTTTTTAGTTTTCATAATGAACAATTAGTAATTAAATATTTATATAATGAATGAAATCCATTCTACAAAATAATTAACATTTAAAATCACAAACCAGAGACAACACATAAATATTTAAGTAGAGATAAATAAAATTATATGAAATAAAATATAAAATCCCATAAAAGTATGAGTTTTTTCGTTTCATTTGATGAAATAATTTTTAACCTCCCTTTAAATATATAAAAAATAACCATCTGGTAGAATATTGGTGTTCTTAAATGATAAATAGATAAACATGGGAACGATATATTTTATGCCCAATAATAATAAAAACTTGAGAGAAAGGTTATGCAGTTTTTCCCAACTAGAATCTATAGATTCAAATCCATTATCTTTGAAATTAGTAAATACCCATTACTATTGGTGAAAAATTATAGTCAATTTCTACATTCTCAAAATTATTCACCCTATTGTTCCCAATACTTGGACAGATCACATGACCACTTCACCTCATCATAATGTCACCTACCATGCCACCACTTTCTCCTCAAAGGAAAAAATATGACCATGAGAAAATAATTAAACCCTTTGAAAACTAAAAAAATAGGTCATATCATTAAATCCACTCATGAAAAATCATCATAAATGTTGAATCATGATTTGGTATTTTTTATGTAAACCTTGATATAAGTACACAACCAATAAGGATAAATTTATTCAAAAAATTTATTAAAATGTAATTAAAAATAAACCATGGGTTTCCTACCAGGAAGTGCTAAAATTATAGTATTCAATAGTACATACCCCTCTAAAAATTTATCTATGTTCATTTAAACTACAAGATTTAGTGTAAATAGGGGCTTGACTATTTGAGGTAAAAAAATTTGGTTCACTCAATAACTCCAACGGAACAACATCTTAATGAATCTTCTATAAATAATAAAACCATATAATACTAACTTGTATATCCCTAGTATCTCTAAATATCATAATTTCACGTACATAACACCGAATTGAAAAAAAGTCGCAACATTTACCCCAGAATTACTAGTATGAATTTTTTATTATTCCCCTACACTTACAACATTAACTTTTCTAGACAATTGTGTAGTAGTTTTAGTGTTTTCATCCCTGGAAGCAGTACTATTATAATCAAACCCCTTACATGATTCAAGGGGAATATCTTCAAACATTATTAAGAATTAAAATAACCTCATGCATATAAAATTAATTATCAAGGCAGGTAAATTTAGTAAGGAAGTACCTATTGTCTACAACCTATAAACAATACATAAATTCACTTTTCACACTATCATCAAAATAAAAAAAACACTATTTCATATCCAAGATAGAAAAAATTAATCACAAACTATCTCCCAATATTCAAAAATTCATTTTCAAGTAAAGAATAATTAAATTCATACTCACACCTCATAGGTTGTAATGAACTATAAGTAATATCATGGTTTGTTTTAGGGGAGGGTGATAATCATTATAATGAAACTTGAGAAAAACTTTTGACTAGGAATCATGGGTTTCGATAGAAAATTTAACAGTCCTAAGCCAAGAATATCTTAATATACCTGTCAAGTTATCATAGGCTTAAATGTTCTTATGTAGCCTTTGATTAATCAATATTTTCTTCAAACTTTTAATTAAATAATTCCATGATAATATTTTTTTATGGATGGTTGTGTTCCCTCATAGATTAATCACTTAAAAACTCAATATGAACATCTACCATCGTAAAAGTCATAAAAATTGGGGAATTTTTTTAAACATGATGTTTAACATTGTCCTCACCACCTCGAAGGGTCACTTTACCCTTTGACACATATAAGAAATACCTAAACGTGGCTAAGAATTTACTTCCAAAAATTATTTGAACCTCGTCATAAAATTCCATACTAATAATTAATAATTATTTTGGAATAAAATATCTTCAATAAATAATAAGTTAACTACCATCCGATGGGGATAAATAAGTGACCTGACAGCTAATAATAGTGACACAGATGTTAGTTTGAGATCTCTAAGACCCAATGTTTTTAAATGGTAATAAGGATTCAGGTTTATTCTAGTACCTAACTATAATAAAAACATAAAATTATAACATATTTCTATTCTACAAGAGATAAAAAAGTAACCAAGTTAATTTAAATTTGTAGGAATAATATTCTAGACAATGGAACTATAGTACTCATTCAAGTTTATTCTTGACCCCTCACAAAAATACCCATTACTATCCAAAAATATTTTTAGATATTTTATATAATATTTAATTTTATTTTTGTCTTACACAAAATTACTATTGGAATTAAAGATACTAAACATTTGAAGATTCTTGAGATAACCATGTTAATGTTATTTTTTAATCATTTTGGAAAACATATATGAGGAGAAAAAATTTCCAATACTTGTTTATTTTTCCACTATTTCTCAAAAATAAAATTTTTATTTAATTATTCAATTATTTTCATAATAAAATTTTATATATTGTTAATTATCATGTGAATAATAATTATTTTTACAAGATTAATCAAATATGTCTAGATTTACAGTTTTTGGTATTTGTTAATTTTTATTTCCAGATTCATCTTGAACATCTATTTATTATTTCCCAGTATTTTCCCTAATAGGTTCTTGAGTTTTTAGGTCTGACATGTTTTTTATTTCCATCTCATTCACCCCTGTGTTTGGCTTATTTGTGCTGGTTAGCTTACATTTTTCTCTCCCTAATATATTTCTAGCTAGCTTATCCATTTAAACAAGAATATTTTCTATGATATTGTTTTGAAATTCCATTTTAGTTTTGTACGTAAACACTTGAAATTAAATTTAATTCATTAACATATCCTCTTGAGAATAAAATTTATTAATCACTATTCTTGGCATTCCCTCTGGATTATTTTTGTGTAGTTTATGCCTTAGCCCAATATTTATTTTGAAAATATGGAGTTTTCCATAAAGGGAATATATGGGAAATAAGCCGTTTTATAAAACCTTATTCCTTAAATGATATATTTAAGGGATTTGGTAACTAGATTTATGTTAATTTGGAAATATTTCATGGGAAATATTATTTAAATCTCAAAAATATACAAACTATGAACTCTTACTAGACTTCATAGGGAGATCATAGTTGGAAAGGTTATTTTTTTTATGACCACACATACCATAATGACTACACATATCCCTAACTATTTTTCCAATAACTACAAAAACTTGAGTACTAGTTTCATCAATGTTAATTGTTCTCTTCCTTGTATGTTTCTTTAGGACTTTTGAGGTAACTTTTTAAATATTTACATAAGATCATATACTATCTCATCTAAGAAAACACCACCATATTATTGACCAACTGAATTCTCATTATATAGTGTAAGGTAATTTAAAATGATATACATTAGAAGATGGGGGGATAACGAATCGATGGGTCTCTATATGAGAATTTATTTAAACCTATATCAAGAATTATTAAATAAATCCCCCCCATCCTGAAAAAAACTAATAATTTTATTCATATCCCCAATTTTGGTATTATTATGATAAAACTTTGACACAAAAGAATTAAAATATAATAAAGTGATTCAAATAATTAATTATCTATGTTTCTAAACCATGTTCTACAACTATCCCTGGGAAAGAAGGCAAAAATGAATATTAACTCAACCTCACTCAAACCACATGGTGATAGCTATTGGATAGAGTAGTAAAAATATCTAATAAAATCTAATGAAGCATCTATGTGCAGATTAATGAATGAAAGACACATTAAGAGATGAGATTTCTTTATCTCATAGTTCCTCGAACTAGCATATATCATATTACAATAAGTATTTTATAATACTCTCCATAAATCCAATCCTCTTATGGGTTCGATCTAAGGGTTGTGGTGGGTTATATTTTAAATTTCAATACCTTTATTCTCCAAGATTTTCCAAATTATCCATTTTACTTTTTCTTATAAGAACAACATAATATTTATTTATTTTGAATATTGGATCCACAAGTAATTTCTTATGGTCTCATGTGTGCATAATGAAACAAGTGAAAATTGTGGAGAGAAAAATGCACAAAAATTTCATAAAATATTAATATATTTTTTGTATTTATTTTTTAATAGAATTGTATCTATTACTTTTAATGGGTTTTAATGTTTTTTATAAATTTTAATTTCCTATAAATGTTTCAATAATTAGATCTGGGTGGTCAATTAAATGAAAAAATATATATTTTTAAACCCAACATACCACTCACAACTAGTATGATGGGGAGTAGGATATAGTATCCACCCGAAAGGCCAGTGTGGAAGTATGTGGGTAAATAAAATAAAAAACTTCTTGAAATAAAAGAAAACAATAGAAGTGATGATTATGAAGGTTAATTGTGTGTGAGTGAAAATTTTGGAGTACATGTGGATACCTTTCAAGGAAAACAACAACAAAGATATAAGGAGAAAGTGACAACTAATTTTATGAAATTATGGTTTTTGGACTATTTTAGTCTAATTAAATAAGTTTATATGAAAAAAATCTAGTTAAATATTATTACTTAGTTATTAGGTAATAACTGAATATCCACTATTCTCTCACATCAATGAACATTCATAGCTTCGTGATATTTATTTATTGTTACTCTATTGATAAATTTGTTTATTTAATTTGATCATTACATATAATAGATACATCTTCATTTTTCAATTTTTTATACTTTGGTCAATGATTAAGGTTTTATTGATTAAAAAATTTCACTCATATGTTCTTGATTTTTTTTGACTCTTATCTCAATAAAAAAAATATTGAACATAAATTACACCAACCAATTGTATTAAAAAAAATAAGAATGGATTTAAATATTTCAATTAATTCTAGTAAAAATTCCCCTACATTATTTAGATAATCATAAAAAATAGGAAACAATGAAATTTTTCAAAAAACATTATCCCAAGAAAAGTTTAATAGTAAATAAAAGGAATAGTTTAAAAGGACTCTTCTTTGAGATCGTCTCCTCTCTCTAGCTCCAACTCAACTTTCACTTGCTCTGATTCCACACCTTAGTCAATCATATAATATAATAATTTTTCTCCCCAATGTATTTATGACCCCCCTCCTCCATGAGAATATACTCATTCTATTCATTTTATACCACTATCATTATAGTCAACTTCATCTAAATATGTATATAAAATGGCCTCCACAACCTCCACATGGAAAATTTTTCGGTCCACCATTATGTCCATGTGAGATGATCATTTCCATCATAAATGAATGTGACCAACCCATATGTTCTTGGATTAGTCCTCACATTAGATGTTCTAGGATGAATTCTTGGCACAATTTACACTTCTGAAACTTCAAATAATATCAAGAAACTTATTTTTCTCTTTTATTTAGAAAATAATTTATCTCCGATTATTGTTAAAATTCATGATCAGTTGAAAACATCCCAAGTTTCTAGTTAAACCTCATTGAAAGGTGTTTTATTCTCATTGATGTGTAATAACTGGAATGATTGACCAAGCATGAAGTGTGAAACTCTCATTAATCATATCTGGCTCCTCCATACATGACTTCCTTATGCAATTAAACACCTACGATTTTTTCTCTTCAATAAATGATATTAGGAGGACTTACTGGAACCAAAGTAAATAATAAAACTCTCTTTAAATCATTGAGTTAAAATAAACAACAATTTCTCTATCTTAGAGGATCCTAATGTTAACTAAGACCAAGAAAATAGGTTGAGAACATCAAAGAGATTTCATCGGGTACCAAATATTCATGAATTATCAATCCTAAAATAGTAACATTGGGGTTCTTGAATACCCAAATCACTTTATTCCAACCCTTGAAACTAAATAAAACAACCACGATCAAAATATTCATCAAAATAATCAAATAAATCTATCAAATTATTTATCTCTAGGTTTCTTGACATAACACCCCGAAATAGGATGTTTCATTCAACTTTTTTATTAGGGATAAACATGTTTAATTGTCTCCACCACATACATAAAAAATATAAGTAGAAACACTTGATATATTTGATGATGTATTGTTTTTATGGAAGATCCCAATTCATTTTTTCAATAATCTACCTCTTATCATTCCTCATTCTTGATTCTTCATCCTTTAAAGATATTAGTACTTGATTCATCATATTCTGTTCAAACATATCATTCCCCTTGATGGGTGATGGTGAGTCAAACATTATTTAAGAACCCATAAAATCATCAATGATATTGGTCATGCTCATCATCCACTATGAGGTTTAGCTAGTTCTGGTTCAATATTTCTTTTCTCATTTCATTTGTAATTAATATCTCAATATGGATACTCAAATGATGAAATCAAATCCTCTTCAAGATTCAAATTGGCCTCCACCCTAAAGTGATTCATCTGATAACAATAAATTCTCATCCAATGAAATCAGGAATCAAATCCTCAACTTTAATGACATTTTTTAGGGTTGTGTAATCGATATAGAACCATGTTCAATACAATTCCACGTTATTCAGTATCACAAGCTTGGATTCACGGTAGGATAAAATGGAAGGTACCATAACAGATTGGTTAAGTCATAGTCACATGTAGATTCCCCTCACAAAACCATGACACAATAAAAATTAAAAAATAACGGGGAATGATAGCATCAGAATGATCTATGGTAATTGTTCCCCCACTATAATGGTAAAAAGTCACAGTAACACCTTGATGGAAGTAGGGATAAAGTTACTATAGAAAAACCACCCATTATCATGATAGAAGTGTAAATCCATGGTATAATAAATGTGCTCACTATAGAACACCCAAAATATCATGGAAAAAATTAAACACCATCTCATTGAATAATAGAGTCCAACTATCATGGTAACATAAGTAAAAAATACAAAGAGATAAAAAAATATAAATTAACTTATTTAAATATTAAAAACCCGAAAAATTAAAATTTTCTTTAAAATTAAATTCATTGAAAAAATTAAAATAACAAAACATTTAAACATTTAAAATCAAAATATTTAAAATTAAATTCTAACTCATTAAAAAATCAATACAATGAGGGGATACAAATTAAAAAAAATTCTTTAAATAATTGATGAATTAATTTAATAGAAAAAATAAAAAATTAAATTAAATGAAAAATTAAATTAAATAAAATAACTTAAAAATAATAGTTTATAAGAATATTAATAATGAAATAAATAACTCAAATCTTAATAAAATTTATATTTTCATCATAATAAAATGATTTTAAACATAAAAATAATTAATATTAAAATTTACTTACAAAATTTACCATTTATACTAATTAAATAAATTATGGAACATTTTTTCATTAAAAACATAATTTAACAAGAGATGTGGTGTGTACAATTGAAATAATTAAAGCCCAATTAAATCCACCTCTATTTTAGACAATGTTATGGTGTCCCTGATCATTTTTTAATGACTATGACTCCCAACAGAAATGAGTTCTCTGCATCCTTGGAAGCACACACCATATCCTCACAACATCGTGGTCCCAAACCATTGAAGTCCAAGCACTCAAGATCCAAATCCAGGGAAACACTATCCCATGGTTCTCATTAATGTATTCGGATAACACACTATTGTAGAGCACATAGTATATAGATCTTTTTGTGGGAGTAATCATAAGATGATTTTGCTTATTCTCATGAATTTATCACATGGTAATATCCAAGATAAGAGATTTTGAATATAGACCCACCAGTAAGAATTCATCATGTTTTTCTGTAATCAGATATTCTTATATATGAGCCTATATAATGGTTTATAGATTTTATGATTATTATTATCAATGTATGTTTTTTCTCATTCAGTAAGATGTATTTCATGAACCAAGATGATATAAGTTCATGTTGATGTTGGGTATGTTGGGTGCGTTAAGAATGATATGTTACTAATTAATAAGTCGAGGAAGTATTTTTTTTTAAATAATTATTGATAGAAGATGACATCTAATCCCTTTGATTGAAATATAAATGTCACATTAAATTCTATGGTCACGGTGTATAGACCATTATTTCATAGAGTCAAGGAAATACATATAGGGCATATATATTGGTGACACAGATGTGAAAAATTCTAGATGAGATATTGTTTTAAAGGGATTATATTAAGAAAAGAGTGTTCATATGTTGTTTTAAATATTGTGACATTATGTTATTTCTATTATTTTTTCTTTCCCTGTTGTAATACAAAAAATATTAGACCTTAAGTGTACCTTAATAATGTAAATGACAAACAATCCTAGAGAATCACACACTATTTTTCTTCAATGATCTCAATAAAATTCAATTTGCATTTAATTGATGGAATTGATATTATTCTCAAGGGTGATAATTAATTATATTAAATTTGTATTGATCTTATAAACTAAAAAAATATTTATCCAATAGATTTTTAATAAAATAAATATTTATTATATTGAATATTTAATTAAAATTTATTGCCTTATTTTGATAAAAATATTTATTTATGAATAAAATTTATATTTAGATATTTAATTAATGATGAGGAGTTTGAAGACCACATCTATTGATAAATTTTAATGTACAAGATGTTAAAATAATATTTTTATATCACAAGTTTGAATATTCTGTAAAATAAAAATAACACTATAATTATGTGGCATGGGGTTTAGTAAATATTATAATATTTTTTAAGGGTCGGTAATAAATTCAATATTATTGTAAATTTTCTTAAAAATTAATTTCTATATGAACAATAGAAGTTTTTTCTTAGTTATCACTATATTAATATCACAAGAGAAACATGGTTTTGTGAATTGTTGAAGTATACATAGATATTTTGGCATTGTAGTAGAAATGGTGGAGTAATTAAATAAAAAATACTTGGATCCAATTTTATGACCAAGGTATATATCGGAAAGGCATGTGAAAAGTTATAATGAAGCTTTATTGTTAGAGTCATGGGGAATATTTATTTTCATGAATGGTTCTGTGACTTGTGCTTGAGACGCTACGCTTCCCCATGGATTGTAATCACTCTCGTATTAAGGGGATTTGGATTCTTCAAATAAGTTCATGGAGTTAGGAATAGAGGACCATTATTCCTCATCCTTTGTATTCTATCACATGATGTATTTACTAGAAACATAAATAAAAGTATGGAATAAGGAGTAATAATTCCTTTCAAAGAAACATTCGGAAATGACTTACTGTCCAACAATATGTTCGTGGATGAAATGTTATTTTTTTAATTAAGGAAAAATTAAATTATAGATCTCATCAAAATCATGACTATTTATGATAGTTTTAGTGGATAGATAGTTAATCATAGGAATATTACCATGTATATATTCAATAAATGTTTAAAGAGATAAAGCATTACAATTCAGAACAAACTCAGTGTTCGAATTCAAAAACTGGCATTGAATTACCATGGAGCCCAAATATCATATAGAAGAATAAAGAATAACCTCTTTGATAGGATAATTATATGGAACACAGGAAGGATTCGTAATTAGAAAAATAACTTTCTCTCATTGTAGGGATGAATTACTTTGATTAATAGTATAAAAACATCAATATCTATGATTTCTATTTCTTTTATCAAACCTCTAATAGAATTATTTCATAGTTGAAGAATATAGCATCAAACTTCTTTTGGGATAAGAATAAGAGTGTTCTATAAAACTGGGATTCATGGAAATGAATGAAGAAACCAATTGAGGAAGGTGGTATAGTTATTTTTAGTGTTTTTGAGACAATTCATGCATTGCAAACTATGATGGAATTAAATTTCATTCAGGGGGGATAATTGTTGGAAATATTCATGAGTGGTGTATATAGAGAATACTAGGAGATATGGACAATGAGAACTATAAGATTAACTGACCATGATTTCTACATGATGATCTATTTGGTGGAGTTGAGGCATCGAAATTGGTGGATTTTTGGGTGTGGGGACATAAATTTTTTATAAGATGAAGTGGGCTGTGGAAACCTTGATTTTTCCAGGGTTTTATATTTCTCACATCATCTAATGACAGGGTAGTACATTTATAGAGTTCATCAATGAAATTATGAATCTTGAAGAGAAGATTATATATGATAAAAAATTTCTAGTTGATGAACCATATATGTATTTTTTCTGGTGCAACATCATGGACCTTCACCATTCGGGAAATTAGAAGTTTAGTTCATTCTAGTAGTGTTATGGACATATGGGAATCCATGATATGGTTAAAAGAGATCTCAGAAAGGATTATTTTTTTTTGGTTTGGATAATGAGGAATCTCATGCTTCCAAATGATGAAAATAACATGAATAAGGTATTAGACTTGTCTTCCAGATGTCAGTTTTATGATTCACTCAAATAAGAACCAATGTGGAACATATTTTTCAAAGGAGAATGGGACAAGAGTCAATGGAACATAATGTGATAAGGACGGAATATATAGTGATGTGAGGACACCATGTAGGAGATTACTGAAGGATGCTTCCATGGTGTGGGAAAACTTTCAGTTTAAAGGACAGAAAAAACATCATCCTTATCAGTGGTTTATTGGTCTCTTTGGGATGCCAAGAATAAAGAAATATGTGACATCAAGGTCCCTCTAATTTTAATATAGTATTGGGAAAAGTTAATGATAGATGAAATGGGATAATTTATCAAAGGTGGTATTTATTCTTTAATTATCATCACTTTTCAGCCAATCCATCCATCACCCAAGAAGTTGGATGTAACAGGATGAGTAGATGGGTCTGGAGGAGGCCACCTATCATGGTTCATAAACTGAATGTTGAAAGTTTAACAAATTTGGGAAAAACAAAATGGGTGGACCTTTAAAAGGATAGAGGGGATTGATTATTCTTGTCCTAACTATATTATATGGGTGTGGTACTTCTTTAAGATAATAGGATAGATCAATTGACACCAGACTCATGTTGTGTACATTCTAAAAAATTCAAATTATTAAAGTATAGTCAAACACTATGGTGCTAGATAGGTTCTTCTAGGGGAATGGTAGATCTCAATAGGAGTATACTTATTTTATCAATAGGTTAATAATGTTTTTAAACCATGGTATTCATGTTACCTATACTTAGAGACAAGGTAATTTTGTCGCTAATTCTCTCTCTAAAAAAAGAAATCCAGGTGATACAATAATTCTTTATAATCGTTTAGGATCCTTACCTGATGATTTTAAGAACATTGTGAAGGGATAAGCACATGGACTTAATAATTTCTATCCCTCCTGAGTGTGTGCGGTCATTTTGTTTTTTTTTCTCATCCACATAATAAAAATTAAATTTTTAGTCAGTTTTGGGTTAATTGATAAACATAAAATCATTATTACAAATAGATTTATCTCTAAAATTAAAATTTATCAATCTAACTCTTAATAAATAGAAATTAAAGAGTTATTCCTTTAATATAGAAGGACAACTGATCAATACTAATGATTTTTGAAAATTGATTCACCATGCTAGCACCCAGAAATTAATTGGAATTTTCTCAGAGATCAAAGAATCATGTGTGGATCAACTCTAGAGGGATTCTACACTTGGATCATTATAGGTAAATAAATTTAATAAAAGAAATGTTTTTTGGATGATCAACATCATCAACTAAGAAATTACCTTAATCAAAGGTAAGTCATTTCATCTAACCTAAAATAAATTTATTATAAATGTAACATGAAAAGATACCCTCTCAGGGTTTCGAGAAACTATATATTTAAATAAAATTTAATATATCTTTTAACAAAAGTGATTATACTATTCTCATGTCCATCAAGTGGTATCATATCCAAGTTCACATTTCAAATTTACAATTATTTATTTTATTGTTTATTATTATGCAATAAAATATTTAGATTCACTTCATGTTTTATTTTGTTCTTGACCTGTCATCCAAATTTATTCTTCTTATTATTTATTCCTCACCTATATTACCAATATTGGTTTAAAATTAGAAAATATTATATATGAATATCCCATTTAGAGGTGCCAAGGATTCTGGCAATATAACATAAAATTACACAATAAGTACTCTCGTGTTACACATCATATATCCTTATTCAATGCACAGTGAAGCTTGCATGGATTCTAAGTCATTGTGTTATAATTACACACTATGTGTAAAAAATTCTTCTTGTGTAGACTGGCCTAGGTAGCACATGGATTTTCTGTACTACACACGGTGTAGTTTTCCAACACACTATGTTCTCCATGTATTTTCAAGATTGAAAACACAAATTAGAACCATGTCATGTAATTAATGAACCACATGTATTTAATACATGATTCATATAGACTAGAAATCGTGTAACTAGAAGTACACATAGTGTATACTCTACACATGTCATGTACTTCATAAATTGTCGTGAAAAGTAGACTCCAAGTTCCTAGTTGTGCACTGTGGATATAAGGATAAGATAAGTACATGTACTATAGTTGGATTGCATATGTTTTTTAGTTTACTTCTTTACAATGAAATACTAAAACTAATTAATTATACCTTAAACCATATTGAATCGAGTAATGTGGGTCATTAAATTCAAAGTACACATCGGTCGTTTTAATTTATATTATATTAAAATTTTAATTAATTCCTTGTTATATTTGAGATTATGAACAATGTATAGTTATTTTCTATTAAAAAATAAACATATTAAATTGTGTACGATATATAATTTTCTTTTGTTTTATGGGTAATTAAGTATACATTACATGCCGTGAAATTATTACACATTTCATGGACACAATATTACATTTGAGTTAATTATGTGTATAATAAATCTATACTGATTAGTTCGGAAAGTTAATCGTTGGGTTGATTCTAAGTATAATGTTTTTATTGTTTTATTGTGTTTTAAATAAAATTATTTAATATATTACAAAAACTTTGGGTGGGAAATTTAAGAATATTGTATGAATAAGATTATATAAATTAATTGGTTTATAGAATAATTAATCATATTAAATTGTGGAAATTTTGTCTTATTTAAATAATAGTTGAAATGAATGAAAGCGAATTATTTTAAATGTGTAATAATTTCACATGTACGGATGATCATGATCTTGAATTGAATTGTGTATGAGTTTAAATTATTTAATTTAATTTATGATATGAGATTTCAATTAATTATTGTTAAATTAAATTTATTTCAAATGTGTCTTACCTCACTCCAATATTATATTGGAATTGTGCATCCCAACTTATTATTGTGATTCCCATTTAACCAATACATTGGTTCTACTCATCAGCATGTGAGTTAAAAATACTTTTAATTAATGGTGTTTCTCATGGAGCATGGAGGCGGTTCAAGAAAGAACCATAATGTCACAATCCTAGGTGATACTCATGTGGACAAGTTTAATGTTATAACACATTCCCAAAATACAAATATAATTTATTTCCCTATGTAATAGGTTGATTTATTTTCCTCTTAATGAATCAACTAGTATATAATCACATGATTAGGTCATTTATTTATTTATAACAAATAAGAAATATCAAAATCGTATAAATAAAATTTAAAAAATGAAATTAAAAAAATGGATTTTTGGTAAGTGTTTTACCCATCATAAATAATTAATTTACTAAAATCCACTTAATATTAACAATAAATGTAAATAATGAAACAATATAAAATTTATGCGTAATTAAAATAGTTCCCCAAGTTAAAATTAAGCCATTAAGCCTTCCATAGTATGAATTATGACAAACCTGTAGTTTAACTTTCAGTTCTGCCTCCATCAGGGGAACTTTTAATAATTTTTAAATCATAACTAATAAAATGGGTTGATCTAACCTGCTATATTTTTGGATTAATGGAATTTTTATCTCCAATAAAAAATTTTAGGCATGTGTTGAGAAAATATGAATCCATGTTTCTGGATTGGGGACTCTTATCATTGGATCAAGGAGTTATAAGCCTGATGTTGAAAAGACTCCCTACATAAATACATTCTAATAATTTTCATGGCCTCTATCTAGATTATAATAAAGTAAATATGGAACCATTCTACTAGAATGCACAAGATACCAGACATTGTGAGTAAAACTTTTAGTGATATTGGGAACTGATAAAAAATTGGGTGTCTTAATAGAATTAAATTTATTGTATCTCACATATTTTTTATTCAAAAATTTATTAATCATCTGTTTTATTTATTCTTGAAAATGGAAATAAAAACAAAAAATGTAGTGTGATCATTCCTTTTCTTATGGTATTTACTTAGAAATACCAATTTATAGAATTGTTAAAATAATTTATATGATCCACTATTATCTAAAAAATTATATCATGTGTTTTAATCCCATATTCATGATCTTACACACCTTTAAGTGAGAAAAGATGAAAATGTTACAAACCAATGATATGTTAAGGATGCTTCCTTTGCCTATTTTGTTATATTCTCTACTATTTCTAGATATTTAATGATTAATCATAATTTTACTGATTCTTAAACCCTAATATATCATCTTTAAAAGAAATAAAGTGAGAAATAAAGACATAAAATTAATAATATTGTAAATGCTGTATATAAATATAAACAAGAAGAATGAAATCATACTACTGATCATGCTTTCAAAATGCTGAGGTATATTTATCAGTTTGTGAAATTAGTGTTTGAATTTGATAATAAATGATCCATTAATCTTATATTTTTATCCTCACCACTAATATTATCAATATATTTCCAAGACTGTAAAAAAATGAAGAAATTGCTCAGGAAACTTTTAAATATACTTCACTATGTGAATAAGGATTGGTTGAAACTTATCTCTCCTAAAATTTTGTAAAAAATTTGAAACCAAAGTTTGAATATCATATAGATAATAAAAATTAAAAATATACTTTATGGAATCCATAAAAGTGACAAAATATTCTTAGGTAGATGAATGAACATGAGGGCATTTTATGTGGATAGAATGGACACTGGAAAAGAAATTGAAAAAAAATTGAAGAAGAAAGTTGCTGAATTCACTTCATGTATATTCATAAAGTTTTTATTTGTTTCATTTATATTAAATAAAATAATCCTAAAAAATAAATTTATTTGAATATACAATATGTGAAGCAATATAATCGTTTTATTGTCAACCCAAAAGGAAATGAGAAAGTGTAATTATTATGTTAGACAAGGGGAGATCACTATTTATCATTTACATATTTGATTGATTCGTGTTTTTAATATGTTTTACCAAAACAAATATATTAGTGTTCTTCTTGACACAATGAGATATTATTTTGTTTCTAGAGTAAATATTTTTTTTACTTCGTTACTAAACTTAAAGTTCATTTCCTCTTTAATCACATATATCCATTACAATGAATGATTAATATAAAATATAAGACTCTTACTTGATTGCTTATAGATAATTATTTTTCAAATAAAAATAAAATTAGTTGACCTGTTTATACCCATACAATTTTTTTAGTCTCAATTTAGCTAATATACTAGATACCAAAACAAATAAGATTATTATCATGTTTTAGATAAATAAACCTTTATAAATAAATTTATGTCACACAACTTTTAGAATTCGTTCAATAAATTTCATTTTAACTATTCTGAAGCTAAAGATAACTTCATATACATCATAATATTTTTTTATGAAATTTTAGACATGATGAGTGAAGTAAATGAGTAAACTTTTTAATTATTGAGAAATTTCCAAGTTTGATTTTCAAAAAACACCTTATCCTATTGGAACTCTACCATAAGTGTTTGTTGAATTTTTTTTGTTTAAAGATTTCCTTAGCTACAAATTATCATAAAAAATTAAGGTTAATTTGAGTTAATGATCTTATAGACACTAAGAATATTAATGTCTTTTCCAAATTGACTATATTACTTTAAAGGAATCCTATATCTTTGAAGATAGTGGGAGAATATTTGACTTATATGGCTTAAGGATTTTAATTCAAATTATTTTTAATTGGAATTTTGGACTCTACTAATCATAGTGGGAGGAGTATTTCCAAAGACAAATACTTTAGAGGAATATATAACCTAAGTGGCAGTTTATGTTCACCACAGTGGGTGATACATATATTACTCTTTTCCGAATAATGATTCAAAAAAAGTAGTAGAAAATGGTTACATGATAAGGTTAAAAATTATTTATAAATTCATGTAATGGACTCCCTGTATCAAAATTCGTGGGCTCCATAATTTAAAATTATTAAAGATTTAAAATTTCATCTGGGTATTTAAGAAAAAATAAAAATGGATGGTATAATATGGTACCAATATAGTATGATAGATAATTTATTGGTTTCGTGTAACACCCCAGACATTAAAATATTTACCTTTTTGAATAAATTTAATTATATTTAAGTCTTTCTTATATTAAACATCAATTTAATCATACACTACACATAACACATAGTTAGCTGGCGTTATACAAAAGAATATCTTTTTCAGGAAGATTTCATTACATGTAAGACTAATTTTTATCGAAAAAAATATATTATTAAAATATTATTATTTAATATAATAAGATACACACTATCCATAAAATTAAAATTAAAAATAGTACTAAATAACTTATAAAAATATAATTTTGAATTTAATGGTTACTAATTAATTGGAACGGAATATAAAAACAAATTCAATATAAAAATGTTTCTATAAAATAATATTTTTATGATCCAAGAAGAATTTGGTATTAAAAAATTAAATTAATTAAAATTATTAAATGATATAAATGAAATATATACCATATATTGAATTAAATATTTTTTAAATTTATCTAATAGATAAGATATACATAAGATAAGAACAAATCCAATTTTATCAATAAAAATATGTATTTTTTATACAGGTACTTTGGTCAAATTTTAATTGCGTATATATTTTAAAAATAAATTTTAGAAAAATAATTAATTTTATTTTTAAAAATAAACTTCATTTTTAAATTCTAATATAATAATTATCTTAGTATGAATTCTTTGTATTTTTCTAACAAGTTTCATTTTATGATTAATATTGAAAAAAACATAATTTTAATCACAAAATATCATTTAATATAAATAATTTTTAGTTTAAAATTATATTTAAAATGGTTTATAAAGTTTAATTAGATCTATTTTATTTATATTAATTTAATATAGGTATTTTTAATAATTTTTATATTAAATTTAGATACAAAAAATTAGTGAACAATTGAAAATATTTACTTTTAAACCCTCTCTCATCAAGTTTTTAGGATTAATTTTAAATTAATTTATTCCAATTATGTGATTTTAATTAAGAAATAACGATTACATATTTTTATTAATCATAATTTATAAGTTAAAATAAGGTTAGATTAGTTTTTCTCCAAAAATAATTGTCAAATAAATTAAAAATTAATTATTTCAATTAAGAAAAAAACTAGCCTAACTAGGGAGTAAACATTAAACATAAGAGAGAAGGTGACCTAGAAACAAGTAAAAAATATATTTAATGACCATATTTATACCTTATAATACCTTTTATCAAATTTTTTCATTATTGGGAATGACTTGACCTAGAAAACAAGTGGGTGGAATTCCCTCTTTCAAGAAATTACAAGAATGTCACTCCACTACTATAAAATGAAAATAACCCCTCCCACTTATTCACACCTATAAAGAAATTTTACTCATTAGAAACCAAACCAAATAAGATCCCAAAATACCTCCAAAAATCCTAGAATCTTCACTTTGCGATTAAATTCAACCAAAGAAGGTGTTTGGTATAAACCAAAAGGAAAGAAGAGGCGACATTCTTCAACGAGCATTATGTTTTTATTCCACTCTCAACCTATTGAATACCTATTATATATTTATTATATAATAACCTTAGTATATTAAATATACATAAATTATTTTATGTAAATGGTGTGACCTACACCCGCACACACTTCCATCAAATGGTGTACACAATCATCATTCATGTGTATCGTATTATACCGCCTTGCGAACCGATGTTGTTCGTTCTTCCATTAAAATCATTAATGGTTGTAAATAATGAGGTATTTATAGATTTTCTATGATATATATTATATTTATAATTTTGATATACTTATGAAATTTTTATATAACACATAACTTGATTCTATTTCTTTGAGAGTATGTTATCATTATTTGTGGATGTGTGAGATATAACCTCCTCTAAGGAAAATGATCTGTTCAAACATTACATGTAAAGTATGAGAGATGGTTTTAATAAATATATGTTATATATAGAAAATAATTATGATAAAGTAATAATATAAATATATATATCACATACTTTTTAAATATGTCAATTAAATGGAAGTAGTTTTCTTTTATATGCACGACCTAACATCTCTATTAATGGTGCATTTCATTTCCTATCTCCAAATTTTATGTATTATTATAAATACATATATATTGAATATATATGATATTTAAATGATGCTTTAAATCATGGAGATAATGTAATCATTACCCATATAAAAATAACAAAAATAAAAAGTAAAAACATGCTTTGGAAAACATGAAAATTGAAACCCAAAATGAGGGAAATGATGAAATATTAATAATGAAAAGGTTATAAAATGTTATAAAAGAACAATACATTCTATAATAGTAATTATTATGGTTATTTTATATGTAATTAAAATTTTTTTAAAAAATATATATGAAGTTAAATACAACATAACTAAAATTAAGCATAAGGTAATGAATTTCATCTCAATTTACATTCCATTGAGAATTGTTTGTTATCATGAACCAATTCAATTTATTATGGTTTATATACTTCCCATTTGTCATTTTATATAATGATTCTCACATAATTCATGTTATTTTAATTTTCAGCTTCAACAATCTCATCTAAAGGGTTTTGATTTTGAAATTTACAAGTGATAAAATTTATCCTTGGAATATCACTTTCTTTAGGGATTGTTAAATTTATTCTTGAAACAATGACTTCCTTATGATAGTTTTTATTATAAATTACATTTATCTTAAATATAAATATTCTCATGTAATTTATATTATTATTTCCTTAAACATATATAATTTTTACAAATAGTGTTCTCTTTGACAGCTATTTGATTAATTGGGGAAATATTGAAAAACATGTATCCTTTAATCAATATAAATATTTGATTAATAGGTATATTTTTCATTAATTAAATCGATTATTAGATATATGAGTAATTAATTGTAAATTCATTACATGGGTTGAAGAATAGTTAATTAAATCCCCTTTATGCATCGATAGTATCATGATAAGAATCAAATGAGTAAATCAGGTTAGTTTTTACCAAGATTGTTTTAAACTGTCTTGAGTATAGATCTTGATGGTAATGGATTCATGTATAATAAAAATTGTATTCAATAATAAATAATTTACTTTATTAAGAATTTATTTATTTTTTTAATCCATGATATTTTTTCTTTGATATTTTCTATGGATTCATTTCCATTATCATTTTACTTATTAAATGAAATTTGTGGTCAATTATTTACCTTGTCATATTGATTATGTCTTATCCAATTATTTTGTATAGATGAATGTCCTATAATTTTGGAAATGTATAGATATGTGGGTATTCATGGAAGTACATCCCTTCCCAAATACTAAAAGTGTACATGATTCTTTCACATATGTACCTAGGGGTGAAAACTCTGAAAATGTGGATTGAGACAAACATGATAATAACATAGTACACAATAATGGGACTTAATACACACCTAATTTTACACTCTAGGGATCTACATAGGATATTTCAAATTTTCTTTATCTACAATTATGAAGTATTCAATTGTAATGATATCCCCAAACCAGCCAAATTTTCTGAATCTAATATTTATGATCAATCAATTTTTAATTTATTTTGAGTGATAATCCTTATTTGGAATTATACATTATGATTTAAATTCATAATTTTATGACCTAATCCAATATATTCCCTTGACGGGAAATGGAACTATGAATAAATTGTAATATCAATACTTAGGGAAAATGTATAGAATATCCTGTTATGTAAACCAGTATACCTGGTATTAGAATAGAGAAAATTATGGTTATATTTGGAATGCATAATTAGGTTATGAAAAATAACCTTTCCTGAATGGAAAATTCTATTACACAATGAGAATATCCTATGATTGATCACTTAATGCGATAGAATTTTCCATTATTTAGTGGGAAAAATAATCCAATTATAGTTAAGAAATGGATTAAGTATATGGAGAACACATTTAAGGAATTTTGATGAAATAAAATAGAAATGATTATGTGGGTGGTCTACTAATTCATAGGAGATGATAATCAACAGTGGTCATTGATCTATTATACTATGGGGTAATAATAAATAGAATTCACAGGATGGATAATTTTTAAGGAGACATTATTCGATAAATAATTTTTGTATGGTAAACCTATTGAGATGAGAAATGTTTTAATTAGATTAAAGTAAATGAAACAAATATAGTGTTGTAGATTATGAATATACCATTATAAGGTTATCCAGGTATGTCATAGATTACATACGCAACACAGAGTTCAATATTGACCACTTATTTTAAGATCTTAAGCTAAATATCAAAATATCACTAGTTTATAAAAAAATCATCTTATGGTGATATATTTTTAGGTCACATTAAAAAATAGTAGAAATTATCAAGATTTTAAATATTCAAAAGAAACCAATATAAGAGGAGGCCTTCTAAACACCTTGAAAAAGGGAATGATGCAATTCCAAATTTTGAGAACCATTGAAAACTAACTCCAGAAACGACTTGAAAGGATTGGGAGATTGTTACATGTGTGTAGAAAAAATTCATCAAAAAAATAATTCAAAGGGAAGAAGTAAAATGATATTTTCTGTGTTAAAACTATAATGAGGTTGGGCACCGTGAAAACGAATTCCCTAAGTGTAAGGGACCACAAAAGAAGATAAGGGATAAAGGTCAAACATATGTTATTGAAACAACTAGTGGAATGATTAATGTTCTTATGTATTTTTATATAAGAAATATATTTGAAAAGTATTTTATTAATGATTTTATCATCATATTATTTACGAAATATATTGGGTTTGTACAATAGTACTATTTCTTTAAGTATTTGAGATCACATGTTGAATGGTACAAAGATATTGAATGAGTTGTATGTTAAAAGTTTCGCAAAATACTTGGTTCTGGGAAAGATAAGTCTCAATATGTCTATGATGTTAACATAATGATGTTGGAAAAATAGATGATTGATATAGATAAAGTAAATTGGATACTACTAACAACCATGGGAATGATTATAAAGTGTTGAATCATAATATTTTGTAAAGTTTAACCATTTATAAAATGGTTTAAGTTTAACTTTGGATGTGGTTTTTCATATTGATGTATTAATTCACCATATGATGAAAATTTTGTTAAGAGATGTAGTAGAAATTTTTTATGTCCAAAAAAAATAACAATATTGGGCTTTCAAAATAGAAACACACAATGTAATTATATTTTCTTCAATTCTTACAGAGTAGATAAACTCCTAAACACTAGGAAAATTGTATTGAAAAAAGTTGTTATTATTATCAGTTTTATGATATAAATGACCTTTTTCAGACCTCTAGTTCATAGATTTTAGGTCAAAAACTTTCACATGAAAATGTTCTGTATCACTCTCCATCATAACATTATATTTAGATTTATCTGTCATATCCATTTTTTTCTAATGTTCTCCTATTTTAAAGACTAGTTTTGTCGTTCCCTTCACATTTCCATTTCCCTATTATTAAGAAGATGTGTTATTTGCCGTATTTACAATGTAGGTTTTGCAACAAATAGTATTTTAAATTCAAAACCCTCGATTACTGTGATAAAGTTTGAATTGAGAGGATGGAATTTATTTTAGGAGGGGAGAATGTAACACCCTGTGACTTTACAATATTTTCCTTTTAGAATAAATTTAATGTAAATGATATATTTATTTATATAGATCACCAAGATAATATTACACTAGATAAAAAACTATGTTATCTTGTTTTAAATGTAAGAACATCTTTTTTCTGGTAGCCTGTGTTGCATGAAAAAACAAATTTTACCAAGCAAAAATACATTATAAAAATATTATTATTTAATATCATAAGACACAACCTAGAAAATAAATTGAAGAATTATGAATCAGATTGACTAACTTATAAAAATATGTGGTTCAATTAAATTGTTACCAATTAATTGTAAATGATTATTAAAACCAATTGAATATAATAGAAATGTTTCTATAAAAACTATTTTTAAACCCCCAAATTCATTTTGTATTAACAAATGAAATTAATTACTATTGTAGAATGATATTAATTAAATATATATATATGTATATTATTTAATAAAATATGTTTAAATTTTTATAATATATTCGATTGAGATAACATAAGAATAAATTCATTATTGCCCATAAAAAGATGTGGTTTCTCTAAAGGCCTTTTTGCTGCCTTTTAATGGTGCGCCTATTTAAAATATAAATGTTGAATCTTTTATAAATTTTATAAATTTTATTTTTATCAATAAAATTCATTTTTTAACTAGGAATGTAATAATTATCTTAGGATGAATTTTTGGTATTTTTTTAAGAGTTTAAGGTTTTGATGACTAGTGAGAAATACTAAATTTTAATTGAAAACTGAATTTTAATATAAATAATTTAAAGGGTTGATTTATATTTTTAATTAGTTATAAAATTAAATTAGATAAATTATACATATATTAATCTAATATGGGTAATTTTACTGATTTTTATAAATAATTTGGATATAAAAATTTTGTGAACTTTGAATATTTTTACTTTAAAAATTGGGTTCTCATCCCTTATGCAGGATTAATTTTAAATTAATTTTTTCCAATTATTTGATTGTAATATGTAAAAATGGATATAATATTTGGAATAATCATAATTTATAATTTATAATAAGTTCAAATAATTATTTGACCAAAAGTATCAGTGAAATAATTTAAAATTAATTACAATGATTAATAGAAAAACTAGCTTAAAAAGGGACTAAACCATAAACATAAGAACCAAAATGAACTATAAACATGTAAAAGCCAAATTTCATATAAATATATAGACCTCATAAACTATTTAATCTAGTTTTATTAATTATTTGTGCCAATTTATAGGTAAAAACGTGGGTGTAATTCCCTCTTTCAAAAAATTACACAATTTCCACTGCTCCTCAACTATAAAATTACCCTCACACCTCCCACTTATTCAAACCAAAAAAGACATTTTTCTCATTACAAACCTACCCATATAATATATAAACATCCCTACCCTACTCTTATAATCCTTAAATTAGGTATAAATCCAACCAAGGGAGGATTTGTTTATAAACAAAATTAGTTACTGAAAGAAGATGAAATGTTCTTCAATAAGAACATTGGTTTTATTTATTTATCCAACCTTTAAATTATTTATATATCATTATGGTATAATAAAAAATATGTTCAATATTCTGGGATTATTTTATGTAAATTTTACAACCTACACTCATAATAACATCCATCAAATGGGATACACAATCATTGTTTGTGTGTACAGAGAACAAACACATCATGAACTGATGTCATTCGTTCTTCCATCAGCACGTTTCTTGTTTGGAAAAAATAATGGATTTGTTTTTTTAATTATATATAAAATATTTATAATTTATTTATCCTTATTAATGTTTTATATTACGCATACCTTTATTATTTCCATTTTATGGGAATACGATAACATTTTTTGAGGATGTGTGTATTAACGCCTCCTCAAAGCGATGTGATTCGTTCACATATTACTAGTAATGTATTAAGGTTGGTTTTAATAAATAAATGTGATGTATATACCATAAATATGATACTATAAAATATATATATATATATATATATATATATATCACTTACATTCTAAATATGGTAAGAAGATGAATGTAGCATTCATGCGTACGTACGACCTACTGTCTCCATGAACGATGCATTTCTCCCTCTATCTCCAAATTTTATGGATTATTATAAATAAATATATAATGAATATATATCATTTCAATTATGTTTTAAATAATATATATCATGAAATCATGATAATTATAATAATAACAAAAAAACAAGTCAAAACATACTCAAAAAATGTGAAAATTAACCCCAGAAATGATGAAAATGATTAAAGATTATTAACGAACAGGATGTAATATGTTATAAATGAAATATATATGATATAATAGATATTTTTATGGCTTTTTATAAGTTATAAAAATTTTTTAATTAATATAATTGATTTTAAAGACCACGTAACTAAAAGAAAGTATAAGTTAAGGGATTTCATCTCAATATACATTCTATCGAGACCTATTTGTTATTATAGATTGATTCACTTCAATGTGGTGAAAATAATATCAATTTTAATTTAATATAATTATTAATTCCTAATATTTGGTTTTAGATTAATCACTTTATACTATCTTATCAAAGGGGTTTTGACATAAAAATTTCCAATTAGTAAAAGTGATCCTTGAAATATTACGTTCTTTTGTGATTATTAAATTTACCTTAAAAATCACTTCCTTATGATAATTTGTATTATAAAATAAATTTATATTAAATATTCCAATTCTTTGTAAATGGATATTATTATTTACAAAATAATATAAAATTTTTACATACAGTATTCTTTTTTACAGTTATTTGATTAATTGAGGAAATATTGACAAATCTGTATCCTTTACTCAAAATGGATATTGTGTGACAAGGAATGTTGTTAGTTAATTAAATAGGATAATTTATATATGATGAATGATTTTTAAATTTACTAAATTGGTTAGGGAATGGTTAATACAATCCCCTCGATATATTTATAGTCCCATAAGACAAAACAATTGGCCAAATCAGATGGGTTTTACCTATTATGTTTTAAAATGTATTAAGGACAAATATTGATGCTAAAGGTATTATTTTCCTGGGAAACATGGAGTACAATAATTAAGAATTAACTTTATTAAGAATTCATTTTTTATTTTTATCCATGATATTATTTCTTCAACAATATCTATAGATGCATTTTTTTTCTTAGTTTATTGATTTAGTAGAATGTGTGTTTAGTAATTTACGTTTACATTTTGTTTATCCCTTATATAGTAATATAAATGGAATATTTATTCATTTATTTAACTTTCGATGTTTATTATTAATTATTTATTCATGATATATTTTTCTATACTTAACCCATATTAATCATTTTAGATCAACTATATTATGTTTCCTTTCCCAGGTTATAAAGATGAAATGTTGAACAATCTATCACATATGTTGTTCATCTCATTTTATTATATATCACTTTTTATTTTCTATTACCCAATGTAATATTGGTATCATGAATGTAATATGGTTTTTAAAAACTATAAAACTGATCATTCCATTTAAATATTATTCCTTATAATCATTCCGATGTAATAATATAAGGCACCAGATCCGAGATTATAGAGTCAAGGCATTAGAGTCAGTCTATAACAATACTTATTCACCAATAATTATGACTATAATCATTTCTGAATTTCACTTATCAAACAATATTTAGATTATCATTATATCGATTTATTATATTTCAAGGCCACCTCATTTAGAGGTATCCTAATGGAGGATATCCATATGATTTGACCAAAAATGATACCCTATGTATATATCTTCAAGGAATAACTAAAAAGGGTCAATGGCATCAATATATTCCAATAATATATGAAAATTCCAAAATTAATTTGTAAATAAATCATTCATAGTGATCATAGAATATTTCTTTTGTAATTAATGAGTAAATTGTGTCTCTATCTGGTCAGTGGGATCAATATATGTTTTAAATAGAGATATGGTGATAACATATGAAAAACAAATGTTGTGTCTTACCAGTTTTTCAAGACCATGGAATGAAATTATTATATTTTTTAATTAAAAATTCATTTTTGTTCTGGGAAAAAATATATACTAGATATATCCATTATTTTTCTCAGTTTACTCACATTCCATATATTAACTATGTATTGAATAATACAGGTTTTGGCAATTCAAGACCGATTTTTTGTTGGAATATAATCCTTCCAACTGAACATTAACAGTCATAGGAATAGATTATTGAGATTATTACAATTTTAAAATAATTAGAGAAAGAAATTTATCAAATGTTTCATTATATGTACTAACATTTTCAATAACCTGTTCAGGATGGATTGTATGTAAATATAAAATATATCCATCATAACAGCATCGACCTACAGTTAGAACTATCTGAAAATTCTTTTCAATATAGAAATTGATGAGTTCTTGGTGTCTGGAAAAATGGAATACTATTGATCAAGTGAATTTAATATTTTTCTTAATTTAGTAAAATTTGATCTATCTTTATAGAAAATGATAATTTAATATGAAAGAAAAACTTATTACATAAAATGGTTTCCATATCTACCATATTTCTGTATGTTGTGGATTTTGATGTCCCTTAAGAAGTACTTATAGAAACATATTGTTCCAATTTTGAGTTACACCAAAAGAAATATATTTATCATTTCATGATTAGATTTAAAAATGGATTTGGTTATGATTTTATGATTTTTACATAGGAATAAGTGATTTATACTCAGTAATATCACTACTTTAGGGATTTTCTCAAGATAATAATGTTAGAGTTAATAAATTCACTACATAGACATGTGGAATTACCACCCCTAGACAAGAAATACTGGTAGGCCTAGAATCTATATCAACACTCAGCAGAAGCATGTTTTTAATGTAAGGAATAACTAGTAATTTGAGGTTGTCTCCAGTGTAAGTGAAAATTTGTTGGATTTGGTTACCTAAAACCAACTACATTATGCTTTAGATTACATGAATATTCAAAGTAGTGAATATTAATATAAATATATTATAATACATTGATTTTTATTCTATATAATGATTATTTGATAGTGTCTTAGAGTATCAATATTATTGATAAGGTCATTGAAATTTCCCTCTAGGATGAATTATTAAATAATATGATGATATTATTAAAAATAGTACTACAATTGGATGAAAAACTATGGTAGGCCACAAAGTATATAGATCATCAGGTGCGAGTACTCATAAGTAGATGAGTATTTCTCTCATGAAGTTCAAACATGGTAATCTCAAATATGGGAGATTATGAGTACAAATCCACCAGTAGAAATTATGCATATTTTTTTAATCAGATATTCTTATATGCGAGCTTTTATGATGGTTATTAGACGTTAATATTATTACTAATTCATGTTATGACTCAGTCATAGAAATGTATTATGTAAACTATTAACATAATATTTCATGTAAAATTTTGATATGTTTAGTGAGTTATGAATGGATTTTTGTTATATAATAATTGGATGAATGATTTTGCCATTCCATATTTAAGAATAATGATATCTCATCTCGTTGATATAAATTTAAATGGGGCATTAAATTCCGCAGACATTGTGTAACACCATTTATTTCAAAGAGTCAAAGAAATACATATAGAGTAAATAGGTTGATGAAATAGTTGTAAAACCTACTTGATGAGATATTGTGATAAATGGATATATTACACAAAGACTGTCCGTATTTGGTTGTCGACATTACGACATTAATTTATTTCTCTTGGATTCCTTGACCATTTTATAGATCATAATATTATACTACAGGCATGCCTGCCTAATTAAAACAAGAATTAATCATAGAGGGTCATGAAAAAATTGTTTATCTTAATCTCAATTAAATTATATTTGAATTTAATTAAATAAATAAATATTATTCTGAAGGTTCAGGAACAATTTTATTCGTGTTTTATTGATCACATAAATTAAATAAATTTTTATTAACCAAATTGTAAATAAATTGAATTTATTTATTTTATTGGATATATAATAAATATTTATTCACTGTTTTATGGGAAAAAATATTCATTCATGAATAAAATTATAATTTTAGAATTCATTAAATGTTGAGATATTAAAATGGACCAAGACCATGTGTGGTGGTAAATATTAATTTACAAGCCGATATAATTATATTTATTATTTTATAAGTTAGCATGAACACCATAAAATAATAATAAAAAAAATAATAATAATAATGGTGATTATTATTATGTTGAATGGGGAAAATAAAGATTATAATTTTATTTAGGGTTTAGTATGTAATTAAATATTCTCTTAACCTAAACCCCAACTCAATAAATAGATGGTTATGTCAATTATGTAGGGATAATAAACAATATAGAATCATTGCACTCAAAGGGTTTCTATCTTGAAATCATATTTCTTCCTCTCTCCCTGTCAAGAATAAGAAAGACAAGATATTACTTCACCATTGAAGTATGAGTGATCAAAATGAATGATGTAAGATAATTTATTCACTGTGCTAGAACCCAAATATCAATTAGCATTTTTCAGAGATCAAAAGATCCTATGTGCATCACTCCTAGAGGGATTATACACCTGGATCCTTACAATTGAATGGTGGTAATTTTAATAAAGGATTTTTAAATGATCAACATATACTTTTAGGAGCGGTTATTAATCAAATATAAATCATTCCTCTAATATTAAAAAAATTAATTTTAAATTTTATGTGGAAATATCCTCTCTTAGAGTTTGGAAAAACTAAATATTAAAAAGAAATTTAATATTAAACCCCAAAAGGTTCTTCCACTACACCTTCAACCAAAAGATGACATCTCTAATTTTATATACACATAGGTATACCCACCTTCTCAAGGATGATTTATCAATGGGGGATGGGGTCTCTATGGTCACATAAAATGGAGTCACCCCACTTGGATTCGTTATTATTAACCTTGATATTTAGTCAACAATCAAATATCTAAAGACATCACATCCCATGGCATCATCAACATGGTTGCATGACCTCAACATCTACAGGGGGTCTCATGACAAGGTAACAATCAATATTTGGTCCATGGTCTATCTCGAACCTCAATGTAACTCCGGTACTTCTTACCACCCAACCCAATCATGTTCTACATAATGTATGTCCAACTAGGCATGTGCATGGCACAACAAGAGTTTTATTTCAATTTTTACCCAAATTTAGGATAATTCCTTACACAAAATGCATAAACCAAAATCATAATCCATCTCATATATAAGAATTCCCATGTCACCCTCTTCTTATGAAAATATTAATACCAATCATCAATGTCTGATTACACTATGCTCTAATGGAATTACACTAAAAACCCTAAACAAATATCTTAAAATCACTAATGCGATAGGGGATTCAAAAAACGATCACTAGGGGAGAGGTTTACCTCGAATTACTGTGAAGTGCCAAGAAAACCACCCACTTTGAAGGGAATTTAAGAAGGGAGAAAGGATGATGCCTCTTGGATACATGAGGGAACATAATTAAATAAGGGGTATTCCACTCTAAAATAATGAGAGGGGATTATTATTTTCCCCATTTAAGTTAACTGGCTGGCTAGTGGAACCCTGGCCACAACCTGGATAGTTAGTGGAAGCTTTAGTTTTCACTTCAGCAACCCAAACACACTAAGAGAGGCCTCAAACACCATCCAAATTAACTCCATTGAGGTTTCCTAACATTTTGAATTTGATTATGAATACTGAAAAAAATCATCCCTTCCTATAATTAGAATGTTTAAATTTTTCCTAAAATTCAATTCCCCTATAGACATAATGTTTTAAAAACTCAAAAACTAAATACTTCCCACATTCAAGAAGTTTTATTCGTCATACAAACAAATAACCAGACCTTCCATGGTATTGAATTCTAATATAAAATGTAGTATTTTGTCCCCAAATTCTCAAATCTCATCTAAGGCAAAACCTCCACCCTTAAGGTTCCAAACCACCAGAACCCAATCCAATTCCTATGACCACTACCACTTAAGTGTTAAGAAATTTCTTAAATGAGGCATTCTAACCGAAAATAAGATCACCTCAATATATAATTTCTCTCTTATCCTATGGTGATACCCACTATAGAAGTTATCATAAAGAGGAAAATTCCAACATGTGGTGCTTCTTACCTCAGAATTTCCTACCAAAATGAAAAAATTTGTTACAATGACGTACTTGATGTGTTCCCCATCCCACTATAACAACTCAATCATGAAAAAACCACCCCTATTTCTGGATTCATATTTAAACTATCCAAACTCCAGACTATTAGAGTAAAAACTTGATTATACCCACTTAACCTTCGAATACCCTAAACAATTCCAAAACACTCCAATCATGTACAAAATGACATACCCAGTGTGGTTTCGTTATCACCAAATTCAATTACAATGTATAATGTAATTCAGACAACATATAGATGACCTTCCTCAGAGGCACTCAACTCTCGATACATTTGTATCACAAAATCCCGATCACGATGCATTTATCTATGGAGGCATCTCATGATTGTTATGAGTATTGAAACCATATTTTGTACTCGATATCTAGTGTGATCTCTATGATTTGGTCATCTATATACTGGACACATATGATACATACAATAAACACTAATTCATTTCTGATCCAACATGTTCATATCGTCATAAGGTATCACAACACGATATCCATGCTCGTACTCCACCCAATACTATGCTTGAATTTGTACCTATCTTTCACCATGGAATCTAGAATTTCATGGGTCCATTTATTCATCCACCTTATAATTCCAAAACACTCATCCAACGAACATCCCATGCTCCCATGACCCTTATCATGTGAGGGACACATGCTCATGATTGACATCCTTCTCCCCACCATTAGAGAACGCATGTCATCACACCATTAAATTACATATTTGACCACCCCATCCTAGGCCTTTACCATCACTGGACAAATTAAGGGGCATGTACAAACCCACTCATTTCCCAGAGAAAACCCAAAATCCCCAAATATTACCCATTACCATCTTTTGATAATGGGTTTTAAGGTATTTTGTAGGGTCTGATTCCTAAAAAGGTGTCTCCCTCCAACAAACAATAATCCATTTCCCACCATATAGCTACTCTTATCTCGCTCCTTGAGTGCATCCTCAATATGCTCCAATTCCAAAAAAATAATTCTCCTCCATTTACTCCATTCTAACTAGATTATCTAGGTAAACTATAATAAGATCTATTTCTAATTTCCCCTCTATCATGGAGGGACAATACATATCCTTTTCTTGTCCATGAGTAATCAAGATGGTATGAATATGATCCAAACTCCTCATCCCTCAGATCGCACATGGTCACTCTCTGATCCACATTTAAATATGCCTCGCTCTGATCAATGAACAATACCTTTACTTGATCTGAGAATGAATGGGTTCATAATCCCATACCACCCAGTCCAAGGGTCTGTATCTTTCTCTCATGATACATAAATCATAGAACTTAGGGGTCCATACTCAATGACATGTAAACACCATCAAACTAGGATATCCCTTTGAACTCATCTTCAAAATGAATCACATTTGTCACATTACTACCTACCATATGGTGTCATTCCTAATCTATGGTAACCCAACAATGTCCCAAGGAATTTCAATCTCATCCAAATTAATAGCAATCTTTCTATACCATTCCAGCCACGAGCATTCGCATGTGATCTCACTGTGCTACTAAAGGCGCATAAAAACACACAGCTCCAAACACCACCAAAGTCTAATGATCAAAACCAATATTAGACAAAAAACCTTGTAACAACCTGAGAATTCATGAAATAATTTTTTAAAATATATTTAATTTCTTCGATAGCTTGTGTTACATGCAACACTGTGTTGTGAAAAACTACAGTACACTATTACAAATATTATTATTTAAACATAAATATTACAACCTAGACATTAAATTTGGTAGTATTAATAGGTTAATAATATATTAAATATTATATAGAATGGTTTTAGATAAACAAAAAATATGTTTTATAGAAGTCCTTATATGCTTTGAAAATAATTATTTTCTCAAAAATGACATTAATTTATTTTTGTGAACAAATAATAAAATTAATTATTTTTTATTTTAGGAAATTTATTTTAAAAAATTAAATTCATTTATGAAATCTAAATTTAAAAATTATCTTACATTGAGGTTTTGAAATTTTTTTGAAAAGATTAATTGTTCATTTAATAGTGAAAAATACATATTTTTACTGAAAACTGACTTTTCATTTAAATAATTTAATCAATTACAATTTGTTTTGAAATGTTTTAAAACTAAAATTAGTTCAATGATATTATTATTAATCCAGTTTTAATCGTTTTAAACTACATAATATTGAATTGTGATATTAAAACATTATCTAATTTTGGAAACTCTTTCTCTAGAAAACCACATTTTCATAACACATGTGGGTTTAATATGAGATTAAATACATCCAATTTTGTGAATTTAAATTGATAAAATGGATTTAATGTTTTTAATTTTAGTAATTACTATTATTAAATAATTTTAACTTAATTTTTATTCATAATTAATAGTAAAAATTTTAAAAAAGTAATTACCTCGATTAAGGTTAAAATGGTGTTTTGTTCATTATATACATTTGTGTTAAAATTAATTTTATATACACATATTATATTTATTTTTTAAATTATGTTTCGTATTTAGAATTATTGGGTCTAAATTATCCAACAATTCTCAGTTTAATTTTAGGCCTAAAGTATAAATTACATGGGTAAATTAAAAAAATACTAATTACTATGGTGAAAACTAAAATTATAAAATTTAGTAAACTTATGAGATAAGGGAATAAATTTTATGTTGGAGTACAATAGATGAATACATAAGAACATGTAAATGTTTTTCCATTAAAATATTATATGGAAATACTTTCCTCTTCTTGAGAATAAAGCGATTATTTTCTTCTATTTTAAATATGAGAAACCAGTGGAATATAAACAAATGAAAGAATATATCATGATAATATATAGTGTTCCAGGCTCCAAACATCCCATATTCCTCTCCAACAGCTCTCTAATCACTTAGAATGGTTATTTTTACTAGTATATCATTTTTCTAGAGACCTCTACAACTGAGTGCATGAAGTTGACACCTTACAAAAACTCTTTTTCTGAGACTTTTGGTTTATTTACAAGGAACAAAAATATCTACATATTAGTAGGAGAATATGAAAATCCAAAAATAATAATTATGAGAAGTCAATACTATAAATGATAATAAATTAGGATTAATTGGTTGAAACAATTTCAGCACATAGTTTCAAAAAAAACTAAGAATAGTATGCAATATCTAATAAAACACATTTTCATAAAAATATTATTCAACACTAATCAAGATTCTTTATAAAATAATAGATAAAACACTAGGAATATTATCAATCCATTATGTATCAAACTTGTATCTTTGATAATATATTTGTAAAACTGTAGTAAAATATTATCAAAAGAACACAACAACATCAACAATGAGTCGATCAACAAGCTTAGAATCAAAAAATGTATGCCTAAAAAATGTATCTAAGAAGACAATGAAACATTAATATTTTTAACCCCAAATCTATTATTTTTAAGAAGAAAACTCTTAGTATTTAACCAAATGATCGAAATGATTCTGGTCAAACAACATCGAAAATATGACATGATAAATTATGAACATTTTAATTAAAAATGTTCAAATAATTTGATAAAAATCATTAGAAGTAGGAACTATTTAATATTTTGAACATGAAACTTCAAATTAGCCTTTAAATATCAATAAATTTATTTCTAAATCTACTGATATTGTTGCATAAAACAAAAAAAATAATCCATAATTCAAAACTACATAGTTGACTGAGTCAAAAATAGAATTTCTCGGCACTGAAATAAATTTCAAAGGTACGGTTGAAAACTTATGTTTGAATATAAAATTTGGGATGATGAACCATATATTTATTCATAAAACATATGTTAGCTTCCAAGATTATGTACCTCAATCTATATGTTAATTCTAAACATAGGGTACACATGATATATGTTTCTATTAAAACATGGGGTTTGAATAGTGTTTCCATATTAATTATAAAGAACATATAAAATACTTTTTATTAGATAAATAAAACAACCTCGCATTGGTTAAAGACTAAAAGTGGTTATAAAAAAAATCCAGTATTTATTATCCTAAAATTAACTTACAATAAAATCATTAGAAACATAAATCTTGGTGTTTTTAGCATCAAAATTTTAATGAAATTAATGAAATCATTGAATCAAAACAAGCCCAATAATCTCCATGTTTTTTTATGATCAAAAAACCCATAAAACCAATATTATCATAAACATGAATATGAAATGAAATTTTACAAATATGAGAATAAATAAATTTCAAAGGAATTTTTCCCTCATAAAGAAAAATATTTTTATAATGAAATTTCTCCCATATATATTTGATATGTTTTTTAGAAGAGTCATATCCATGCATTTATCGTTTTTATTATTTAAAAAAATTATTATCACCTCCCATTATTCCATATATTTCATCATATAAATTTATGTAAGTTTCCATGCATATTTATCTATAAATTTCTCCCCCTATTATGACATCATAGTGAAATTAACAAACATATTAATGCAGATTTTATATAAATATTACATTTATATATAAAAATAATACATAATATGACATAAATATAGATAAAATGAACTATTATTTAAAACATTCATATTTTATTAAAAATATTCTGGTTTGAAAATAATATAATATATACTAAGATGAAGGAAACAAATTTTAATTTTTTGGATGGGTTAAGTAGTTCATCTTCACTGTACAATCATTTAACTATTTTTCTTATAGAATATATAACTCTTGGAAAGAGTTATATTCTTATTTTAATCTCTATAGATCATTGATCTATCAAGGAGGATGTGAACTTTTTCACTATTTTTTTATATCAATAAGATATAACTTAGTAGTAGCTTCAACTCTAATTTTATCCATTTAGCTTGTCATCCTCACATTAAACACATAAAATTATTATTTAGAAATTTATATTTCTCAGAAAGAAAATGATACTTACTTTTAAGAGTTTCAAAAATACGAAATAGAAGATTTTTTAGCTCTTAAATAGATTTTATAAAGATTTTTAGATCTTCGTGAATATTCACTACATATTTATTTCAAAGATTAAACACAAAAACACTATAGATATAATTACACATTTAACTATATTAGAGTATTGAACTTATGTTTCTTAATAAGAAAGGATTTATTTTTCTTTTCCAAAATACTTTTCTAATGATTTTCTAATAAAAGACACCAACTGTTCTCCAAATAAGTCAGTTATAGCATCAACAAAAGAATTAATTTTCTTATTTCCTAATAATGATTTCCCTGATATATTAATTATTTGTAAAATATTTTATCCAATAGTCTAAGAGTTTTTTCATTTATAAAAAAGAATTCAAAGGGTTTGATAGTTTTCTATATGAATATTTTTGGGTTTTAAAGAGCATGGAAAAAATGTTTTATTATGACAGATTGTATGTGGAATTTCATATTATCAAGTAAAAAGGTATAGTAATCATTTCATAATTTTAATTTTAGAATATAGTTTTACATTACAAAACAATTTTGAGAAGATAATATTATAAAAATGAATAAAATTTCACAGAAATGTAATTTATAACTCTAAAAAAATTAAAGATGAATTAAACATATAGTATAAAACAATCTTTATTCCTATATTCAAAAATAAATCAAGTACTTCACACTCCCTGTAAATTATTATATATCTTAGAAAAAGTTTTTTATGAAGATATATAACTTTTTTTGAAACTAAAAAAATTACACATGCAGTGATATTTTACCAATTTTTTTTACATATATTAATATCAAGTAAAATAATATTTAAGGATTATGAATGATGTCACAAAAATAAATCATCAAATTCATTCATCACAAAATATAATGGAGTGATAATAGATTTAACAGTGTAATTATAATGATAATTAAAATTTTATCCCCCTATCAAATATAGTTAGGGAATTTAAGGTAAAAATATATTAAAATAAAAATAATTCCAATATTAGTAGTTTCATATTTATATATTTTCCATTAAAAATAAATTTCCACAATTTTAAAGCATATACTTAATGAAATAAAAATGAATAACAATGGGACCAAACTAAAAACAATAGTAAATATAAGTGTCTTTTGGTAACCATATTTATTTGGTTTTGGAAGTGTTAAAAATTAAAAAAATTGGCAAAAAAAATAGTTTGCATTGATTAGAGACTCCGTATGTAAAACTAGACAATTAGTTTGAATAATGAACATGTGTGACACCAAAAAAATGAATTTTTATAAAATAGAAGTCATTTTCTTAATTTATATTTATTCCACAGTGAATAAATTTAATAATATATATGATTTTACTTTTTAATCATGGAACAAAGTGATATATCCATAATTTTGGATTTTCTCCATTACAACCAATACAAATATTTCCTTTTTGAATTTTTTACTAAAAATTTGATTCAAAAAATTATCTCCCTTAAAAATCATAACAGAATCTCATTTTAATGTTTTAAATTCATCTAGTAATTACTTGCATATAAAGACAAATAAATTTTGAAATAATTAGATCTTAAATATGAAATATGGTTATAAAAAATCTTCTTATCAATAGAAATTAGATCAGAATATTTTATATGTTTTCTGTGATATTTATTTAATGATTTAAATTTTTCATGAAGCATTAAATAATATTTATTTAATTCATCATAAAAATTTTCATAATTATATATTTGAGTGTATGAATAATATATCTCATTATCATTATCAATAAGAATCACTCTAGTTAGTCTTCATGACTTTCTTACCATTTCTTTTTAGTTTTCCTTCCTTTGATATTTAACCACAGGACAATTATACTTTGTGTGACCATTCTCTCTGCATTCATAGCATCGATCATATTCATTACATTAATTTATCTTGTTGTAAATTTTTTCAAATATTTTAGCTAGATTTGATAGAACTGCATATGAATATAAATAACATGATTTTGAATATGGAACCATATTAGTTTTGAGTGGTAAATCTTCAATTATAGTAGGGATATTATTTTTGACTTCATATTTCATATTCTCTTTGTAACGACCCAAGGTTTTTAAATGGAAAATTCTCTTCCTATATCTATGTCATAAAAACACAAAATAATGAACTACTAAGTGATAAGTGACCTTTAAACATAATTTTGTCATCCCTATGTTTGGAATTTTAAAAATCCAACATACACGGTTGTGTTCAAGATAGTTTTTGGAGTCTAATGTAACAAAAATAATTTTTGGTGAATAGTAACCTACCCTTATGAATAGTAACCTACCCTTATGAATAGTAACCTACCCTTATGAATAGTAAATAAGAGTAACATTACCTATGAATAATAAAATAAAATTTAGACATCATAATTTGACCATAGTAAACGTTTTTGGTATTTTATAAGTCACAAATAATTAATTATAATTAATTAATTAATATTTATTTTCCTGAAATATATTCATAAATTATTGAATCAATGTATAATAGTTTTTAGATAATTTTATAAGACCCTAAGTAATTTTTGAAAGAATTGCAAAATCAGTTTTAATTTTAAAAACTATTTTTTTATGTAAATTATGATTTTAATTAAATATTAAATTAATAATATTTAGAAAATTATTTCTGAAAAATAGACTTCATTTTTGGATTCTACATGTCGAAAAATGGTTGGGGTAAAATTTTGGGATTTTTCTGAGATACTTGAATTTTTTATGAATAGTAGAATACATTAATTTTTCATATAAATACATTTTAATTAAAACCCACCATTCCTGACATCACAAGTGATGTAAGCACCCAAATCCCGAATTCACAAGTCAAAGTTACTATTCTTGGTCATCCAAGACTCACTATTCCTTCTCTTGGATGAAATTAATAAACTAATCAATTTTATATTAAGGAAACCCCTCTCCCCTCCACTATAAAAGCCACCCTTCACTCCCTCTTTTCCTCACACCTCTCAAGCTCCAAGCCTTCTATAAATTCTACCCAAACACCTTCCCTAGATCATCCCCCACGTCCAAAAGCTGCTGGTCTCATCAAAAGACCAAGCCTCGCTTCTTTAAAGAGGATCTCAAGAGAAGGATTCTAAAGGTAATTTCTCTCTCTCTTCTCCTTTAATTTCCTTTCAAGTTCAAGTTCCTTTCTTGATCTCTCTCTATCTATCTTCATCCAAATTGTTCTGTAAATATAGTAGTATATGTATACTGTAATATTATGATTCTAATGTTATATTATATCACCCCACACCCTTTCCCCTTCCTTTTATTTTATTAAAGAGAACGTTGTTCATGTGGTGATAATTTATCACCTTCAAAAACAACATGCTCTCTTCTTCCATTTATACCTTCAATCTGGTCATGAAACCATTTTTATGGTGGAACCAGAATGTTTTATATGTATTATTTTCTATTTTAAGTTCTGTAAATAACCTATGGCCATACTAATAAGTGAAAAGATAAAATGAGTTGGTTGTGATCCAAAAACCGCTCAAATTAGCCCAAATAATCTTCATTTAATTCTTATCTAATAATTCGGCCACATGGATCTAATATAACTCATTATAAAATCATTCAAGCTTCTTTAATATCATTAATTACATATAATATCAGTTCTGTATGTTTACCCATGATCTACCCAAACATCAAATTAAGAATACAAGTGGACCGCTCAAGAAAACCATGAAAGAGAACATCCCCGAACAATGTTTTTAAACTCTATAAGTCATCCAAAGGAACATAATATGAAATAATGAAACCAGAATGAACTCTATTAATGTATAAATGGTTATGGAGTTTATAATTAATGAATATAATGTCATTATAAAGTACATTAAAGAGAAGGAGGCATTCGAGTACAAGGTAAGGGGAAATCTCGAACCCAATTTTCTTCCTTCGGGTTCTCCCTCTTTCACTCCATTTTTGATATGGTTACTCCTCAAAGATCATTTTTTCATAATTTACTATACTTTTCTTGGATATACATGTTTTTCACTGGTTTTTATGTCCATCAAAATGTTTTCCAAAAGAACTCTTCTTTCAAGAGCTCACCTTTTACCTCTCATTCAAGGTTGATGGTTCTTATATCAAGTATGTTGTTCCCTCTTTCTTTTGGGAACCCAAAGCTTATGAATATGTTATTATGAGATGAAACACATTCCTTTCCATGGGTTATTTATGTACATTTTTGATATGTGTTCTATGTGGCAAGCATGATAATGATAATGTTATGATGTGACGGGTGCGCCCGGAATTATATAGCGCAATATGAATGTTTAAATTTGACGGGTGCACCTGGAATTATATAACCCTCCAATGCATTGGGTAAAGTGATGAATCTCATGAGTAAATGTGAAATTATGTGTGAACATGATTCTAGATTCGTTCACAATTATGTGTGGTAGTTAACCACTAAGACATGATGTTTCATTTTTATGCTTTGCCACATTTCAAGTTTATATTTTATGCTCCTCTCAGGTTCAAGATCTTCTTCCTATTTCATGATTATGCTCACCCCATGCTATATTGTTCTTATATATCCTCTTACTGGGATTTTAGCTCACCCCTTTGGATGTATATCCTCAGGTGCCTACATGTACTAAGGAGAGGACAAGTGCTACTAAGAAGCTATAGAAGAAGAGATTAAATGAATTTTTATGCTTGATGTTGTACTTGTTATGTGTAGTCCTAGTTTTTCCCAAGACACTAAACCTCTGTATCCTCCATGTGTAAGACTATTATGTTTTTTATCATTGAGATGATGTAATATTAATGTAAGAAAAGGCCAGGTCGTTATAGTTGGTATCAGAGGAAAGGTTTAGTTAATTTGGGAATTAGGATTAGTGAACCCTAAAGAAAACCTCTAGCATGAGACTAAGTACAAATATGCACACAAGGATATTTACCTAGGGATCCCATATGTTATGTTTGAAAGGATAAGTTATTCATGACATTTTTACTTATGTTTTGTTCTAACCTTTTCTATTTTAGAAAATGATGGGAACCAGGAGAAATCAGGCCAACAACTCTTGCGAATGCCAATGCAACGATTGCCCGAACGTCATCCCCAATGATTTTGGAGGTGGAGTTCAAAACTTCATGGCGATGCATACCCAATTATCTCGGGTTATGAATAATAACCATAATAATGGGGAACGTCCTCCTTCACCAAAGAGGGAGCAACTAGCTATCGAATGTTTTATGCGGCAACGACCACCGACGTTTTGTGGATCTTCCGATCAACTAGTTGCGGAACAGTGGGTCAACTCCGTGGAGAAGATCTTTTCTGTTCTTCACTGTTCCGAGACGGAGAAGGTGACTCTAGCTGTTTATCGTCTAGATAGAGAAGCTGATCAATGGTGGGATTTGATTAAGAACACCAAGCCAAGGGATGAAATTGATGAGATGGAATGGGAAGACTTTAAGATAATGTTTCTTAATAAGTACTTCCCACGAACTCTTCGCACGAAGATGGAGAGAGAATTCATAGAGCTCAAGAAAAAAGAAGGAGAATCTGTCACAACCTATGAAGCAAATTTCACAAGGCTCGCAAGGTATTCTTTGGGTTTTGTTATCAACAATGATAGCAAAATTGATAGATTCTTTAGTGGATTAAAACCACATCTTCGAAAAGCTCTTGCAATTCGAGACTTTGGGAGTTATTAAGAAGTTGTTCGGTGTGCTCTCAAAGTGGAGATGGAGTTTGGAGAATGGTCCCATGGCTATGGTGATAGGAAAAGAAAGATGGAGTTTCAAGCTGGTGGATCTAGTGACAAAGATGGGAAGAAAACACAACGACACACTTGCCAAAAATGTGGGAAGTTGCACAATGGGAACTGCCTCAAAGGGACGGGGAAATGCATCAAGTGTGGGAATGAAGGACACCTAGCTCATGAGTGTCGAAGAGACATGAAAAGGAAGGATAATGTAGCCGATGAAAGGAGAGAACCACTCGTAGTTCAATGCTACAACTGTAAGGAGCTAGGGCACTATTCAAACCAGTGCACTAAACCTCGAGCTTTCGAGGGTTATCAGCGCCAACAACCACCAAAGCCAAAGGAACAAGGGAAGGCTTATGCCATCACTACTACGGAGGTGGAACATGATAATGAAGTCGTGCAAGGTACACTTCCTATTCACTCAAGAATGGCAAAAGTCTTATTTGATTCTGGTTCTACACATTCCATTATATCTTGCAAGTTTGCTAGAACTATAGAATCGAAGCCCCGAAACCTTGAAGTAGAGATATCTGTAAAAACACCAAGTGGTGCAATAATTGCAACCCAAGTGTTTGATTCTTCTCCTGTTGATGTATGTGGGAAGATTCTTCTGACAAATCTCGTAATACTTCCCTTGGTGGAATTCGACGCTATAATGGGAATGGATTGGCTCTCGTTATATAGAGCACATATCAATTTTCTGGAAAAGAAAATATATTTTCATATTCCAAACCATCCCATGCTCCTCTACAAATGCAAGGAAGATCATGAATCTCCTTTGAGAAATCCTTCAATGGTGTGGGTGATGATTCCCTATGAAGAAGCATACCTCGCCCAAATGTTTGAGTCGAAGGAAAGTTCCAACCTTGAGGAAATACCCATCGTAAGGGAATACGGCGATGTATTTCCCAAAGAGTTACCCGGAATTCCCCCAGATCATGAGGTAGAGTTCTCAATTTAACTCATACCCAGAGCTACTCCTATCTAGAAGTGCCCCTATAGGATGGCTCCTATCGAACTGGAGGAGTTAAAGAAGCAGCTGCAAGAGCATCTGGACAAAGGGTTCATACGCCCTAGTGCATCACCTTGGGGTGCGCCAGTGCTCTTTATGAAGAAGAAGGATGGTACCATGCGGCTGTGTATCGATTATCGGGAACTCAACAAGATCACCATAAAGAACAAGTATCCTCTCCCAAGGATTGATGACTTGTTCGACCGGTTAAGAGGAGCTCAATACTTCTCAAAGGTGGATCTTCGTTCTGGATATCATCAAGTAAAGGTGAAGAAGGAAGATATTCAGAAAACTGCCTTCCGTACAAGGTATGGGCACTATGAGTTTTTGGTGATGCCCTTCGGACTTACTAATGCCCCTGCAATCTTCATGGATTTGATGAATAGAGTCTTTAGACATTACCTTGACAAATTTGTGGTAGTTTTTATCGATGATATTCTTATCTACTCCAAGAGCAAGGAGGAATATAAAGAACATCTAAGACTTGTGTTGGCGATATTGAGAAAGGAGAAGCTGTACGCTAAGTTCAGCAAGTGTGACTTTTGGGTGAATCAAGTCACGTTCTTGGGACATGTGATCACAAGCGAGGGAATTTCTGTGGACCCTTCAAAGACAAAGGCAATTAAAGAATGGCCCAGGCCCTCTAGTGTCACAAAAATCTGTAGTTTTCTTGGATTAGCTGGGTACTACCGACGTTTTGTGAGAAACTTCTCACGATTGTCAAGCCCGCTAACTAAGTTAACAAGGAAAGGGGTAAAGTATGTATGGATGGAAGAATGCGAGGGAAGCTTCAAAGAGCTAAAGAGAAGGCTAATCACTGCACCTGTACTCACACTACCGAAAAGTGGAGAATGTTTTGTGATATACAGTGATGCTTCAAAGAATGTCTTGGGTTGTGTACTCATGGAAAATGATAATGTGATAGCCTACGCCTCACGACAGTTGAAGATCCATGAGCAGAACTACTCGACGCATGATCTAGAGCTGGCAGCCGTGATTTTTGCCTTGAAAATCTGGCGGCACTACCTTTATGGTGAGAAGTGTGACATATACACTGACCACAAGAGCCTAAAGTATATATTCACACAAAAGGAGCTCAACATGCGTCAAAGGAGATGGTTATAGCTAATCAAGGATTACGATTTCTTTATTCACTATCATCCTGGAAAGGCGAACAAGGTAGCTGATGCTCTAAGCAGGAAAGAACCTGCTACTCTATCCATGTTGAGAATTGAGAAAGACCCTATATTCTTGGATATGCAAAGGATGGATTTTGGAATCGTAAGGGCAGGGGATACATCCTACCTTGCCCAAATGATTGCGCAACCATCCATCCAATAGAAGATTAAGGAAGCACAAAGGGATGATGTAGAGATACAAAAGAGGGTGAATGCGGTAAAGGAAGGGAAGCTGCAAGAGTTCCATATCGACGATGATGGTGTGATTCGGTTTGGAATGCGGATTTGTGTGCCTTCATCACCCGGAATAAAGAAGGAGCTATTGGATAATGCACATAGCTCAAATTTATCTATTCATCCTGGAAGTACCAAGATGTATCGTGATCTCCGAGAACACTTTTGGTGGGATAACATGAAGAAAGAGATTGCAGAATATATATCAAGGTGCTTGGTATGTCAGCAAGTTAAAGATGAGCGGCAAAAGTCCAAAGGTATGATGCAGCCATTGCCTATACCCATGTGGAAATGAGAAAATGTACCTATGGCCTTTTTCATGGGTCTTCCAAAAACGTCAAGAGGAAATAATGTGATATGGGTTGTGGTTGACCGACTCACCAAGGCTGCCCATTTTATCGCTATTCGGGAAGACCTCTCACTTGAAAAACTTGCAAGGATATATGTGAAGGAAGTAGTGAGATTGCACGGTGTTCTACTCTCGATTTTCTCTGACCATGATCCGAGGTTCACTTCTAAATTCTGGAGGAGCCTTCAGCATGCTTTGAGTACTGAATTAAATTTCAGCACGGCCTATCACCCCCAAACTGATGGCCAGTCTGAAAGGACTATTCAGACACTTGAAGATATGCTATGATCCTGCTCCCTTGAATTCAAAGGTGGTTGGGATCAGCACCTTCCATTGGTTGAGTTCTCATACAACAATAGCTTCCACTCGAGTATTCAGATGGCTCCGTATAAAGCTCTTTATGGGAAGCCATGTAGAACTCCAACCTGTTGGGATGAAGTTGGAGAACGAAAACTACTTGGTCCCGATCTTGTTCAAGAGATGACAGAGAAGGTTCAAGTCATCCAGAAACATATCAAAGCTGCTCAAAGTCGGCAAAAGAGCTATGCTGACAATCGTCGAAGGGACTTGGAGTTCGACGTTGGGGATAAAGTCTTCCTTCGAATATCTCCATGGAAGAGATTCATGCGATTCGGGAAGAAAGGGAAGCTAAGTCCAAGGTACATTGGCCCCTTTGAGATCCTTGATCATATAGGAGTTGTGGCCTATCGACTAGCACTTCCACCGAATATGGCTCAAGTTCATGATGTGTTTCACGTATCACTACTGAGGAAGTACATTCCAGACCCCTCACATGTACTAAACTCAGAGGTGGTACAGTTGGAAGATGATCTCTCATATGAGGAGCAGCCGATAAAAATTCTGGACCGAAGTGATAAGGTTCTACGCAACAAGACAACCCGCGTTGTCAAAGTGTTGTGGAGGAACCAAAATTTTGAGGAAGCAACTTGGGAACCGGAAGAGGCAATGAAGGAGAAGTACCCTCACCTGTTTGTGTAAAGTGAAATTTTGGGGGTGAAATTTCTTAAGGGAGGAAGAATGTAACGACCCAAATTTTTTCAATGGAAAATTCTCTTCCTATATCTATGTCATAAAAACACAAAATAATGAACTACTAAGTGATAAGTGACCTTTAAACATAATTTTGTCACCCCTATGTTTGGAATTTTAAAAATCCAACATACACGGTTGTGTTCAAGATAGTTTTTGGAGTCCAATGAAACAAAAATAATTTTTGGTGAATAGTAACATACCCTTATGAATAGTAACCTACCCTTATGAATAGTAACCTACCCTTATGAATAGTAAATAAGAGTAACATTACCTATGAATAATAAAATAAAATTTAGACATCATAATTTGACCTTAGTAAACGTTTTTGGTATTTTATAAGTCAAAAATAATTAATTATAATTAACTAATTAATATTTATTTTCCTGAAATATATTCATAAATTATTGAATCAATGTATAATAGTTGTTAGATAATTTTATAAGATGCTAAGTAATTTTTGAAAGAATTGGAAAATCAGTTTTAATTTTAAAAACTGTTTTTTTAAGTAAATTATGATTTTAATTAAATATTAAATTAATAATATATAGAAAATTATTTTTGAAAAATAGACTTCATTTTTGGATTCTACACGTCGAAAAATGGTTGGGGTAAAATTTTGGGATTTTTCTGAGATACTTGAATTTTTGATGAATAGTAGAAAACATTAATTATCATATAAATACATTTTAATTAAAACCCACTATTCCTGACATCACAAGTGATGTAAGCACCCAAATCCTGAATTCACAAGTCAAATTTACTATTCTTGGTCATACAATACTCACTATTCCTTGTCTTGGATGAAATTAATAAACTAATCAATTTTATATTAAGGAAACCCCTCTCCCCTCCACTATAAAAGCCACCCTTCACTCCCTCTTTTCCTCACACCTCTCAAGCTCCAAGCCTTCCCTAAATTCTACCCAAACACCTTCCCTAGCTCATCCCCCACGTCCAAAAGCTTCTGGTCTCATCAAAAGACCAAGCCTGGCTTCCTTAAAGAGGATCTCAAGAGAAGGATTCTAAAGGTAATTTCTCTCTCTTTTCTCCTTTAATTTCCTTTCAAGTTCAAGTTCCTTTCTTGATCTCTCTCTATCTATCTTCATCCAAATTGTTCTTTAAATCCAGTAGTATATGTATACTGTAATATTATGATTCTAATGTTATATTATATCACCCCACACCCTTTCCCCCTTCCTTTTATTTTATTAAAGAGAACGTTGTTCATGTGGTGATAATTTATCACCTTCAAAAACAACATGCTCTCTTCTTCCATTTATACCTTCAATCTGGTCATGAAACCATTTTTATGGTGGAACCAGAATGTTTTATATGTATTATGTTCTATTTTATGTTCTGGAAATAACCTATGGCCATACTAATAAGTGAAAAGTTAAAATGATTTGGTTGTGATCCAAAAACCGCTCAAATTAGCCCAAATAATCTTCATTTAATTCATATCTAATAATTCGGCCACATGGATCTAATATAACTCATTATAAAATCATTCAAGCTTCTGTAATATCATTAATTACATATAATATCAGTTCTGGATGTTTACCCATGATCTAACCAAACATCAAATTAAGAATACAAGTGGACCGCTCAAGAAAACCATGAAAAAGAACATCCCCGAACAATGTTTTTAAACTCTATAAGTCATCCAAAGGAACATAATATGAAATAATGAAACCAGAATGAATCCTATTAATGTATAAAAGGTTCTTGAGTTTCAAATTAATTAATATAATGTCATTATACAGGACATTAATGAGAAGGAGGCATTCGAGTACAAGGTAAGGGGAAATCTCGAACCCAATTTTCTTCCTTCGGGTTCTCCCTCTTTCACTCCATTTTTGATATGGTTACTCCTCAGAGATCATTTGTTCATCATTTACTATACTTTTCTGGGATATACATGTTTGTCACTGGTTTTTATGTCCATCAAAATGTTTTCCAAAAGAACCCTTCTTTCAAGATCTCACCTTTTACCTCTCATTCAAGGTTGATGGTTCTTATATCAAGTATGTTGTTCCCTCTTTCTTTTGGGAACCCAAAGCTTATGAATATGTTGTTATGAGATGAAACCCATTCCCTTCCATGGGTTATTTATTTACATGTTTGATATGTGTTATATGTGGAAAGAATGATAATGATAATGTTATGATGTGACGGGTGCGCCCGGAATTATATAGCGCAATATGAATGTTTAAATGTGACGGGTGCGCCCGGAATTATATAGCGCTCCAAGGAATTGGGTAAAGTGATGAATCTAATGAGTAAATGTGAAATTATGCGTGAAAATGATGCTAGATTTGTTCACAATTATGTGTGTTAGTTAATCACTAAGACATGATGTTTCATTTTTATGCTTTGCCACATTTCAAGTTTATTGTTTATGCTCCTCTCATGTTCAAGATCTTCTTCCTATGTCATGATTATGCTCACCCCATGCTATATTGTTCTTATCTATCCTCTTACTGGGCTTTTAGCTCACCCCTTTTGATGTATATCCTCAGGTTCCTACATGTACTAAGGAAAGGACAAGTGCTACTAAGAAGCTATAGAAGAAGAGATTAAATGAATTTTTATTCTTGATGTTGTACTTGTTATGTGTAGTCCTAGTTTTTCCCAAGACACTAAACCTCTGGATCCTCCATGTGTAATACTATTATGTTTTTTATCATTGAAATGATGTAATATTAATGTAAGAAAAGGTCGGGTCGTTATACGCTTCATACATCATCAACATGATAATCAGTTCTATCATTGTTAGTCATGAGATTATAGTGGATTGTATAACTATATAAGGTATGCCATTCCATTTAGAGGGAAAAATTGTGAGAACTTTTGAAGTATTAGTTTATTGTTTAATTCTTATCCAAAGGAAGAAATATCATTGAAAACCTCTATCATTATTCCATTCATCGGAGTGATTATTTCATCTTGAAACATAATGAATGTATAAAACATCAATTATTAAGTATTATATCTTAATTTTAGAATATTATAAGTTCCTTTATTGGAAACCAAAATGGTGTTACACATATCATTCGTAGTAGCACACTGATAAAATAGATGAACGTCATCATTTCAAAATCCACATACAATAAAAATTCTTTCTCTTAAATTAAGTTCATATTATTTCTCTTGATAATAATTAGAATTTTTTATTTGTTTTATTGGGATTTTAAATAGACTCACAACCTTGAAATAAACTATAATTCTATAATTTTTGATATAAATAATCATGCATTTTTTTCAGTATCAATAATTTTTACCATTAAAATAGGGTGACTGAATTATCGACATACCTTCTCAAAGATCTTCCATTTGAGATGTATATTTCATATGTATATTTAACTCTAAATTTTTAATTTTAATATAAATATAACCACTTGAATATAAAATTATGATATCCATTGTTCATATTGGATAGAAATAGAATAATAATCATGAATTTTTATAAGGAGAAATATTTCCAACAAAAAACATCATATGATTCCAATTGTTAGGTCATAATAGAAAAGACAAAGACCAAATATATGGGATAATTGTGTCCATTTAAAAACTTAATTGAAAAAAACATCTCTCTTCCTGATATTAAATCAATTTATTCCTTCTCTTTAAAATAAAAGTAAAAATTATAATAAAAATAATGTAAAGAATATAAATTCACATTATATAGTGTTTCAGGTCATAGAAATCCCCATGTCCACACCACCAATGCTCAACTCCACTGGTTTAGTGATTTTTACTAATATATATTTTCTCTAGGGACCTCTTCAACTGAGTGCATGCAGTTCAAAACTTACAACAATAATTTTATAGGGACGTATGGTTCTTTAAAATGAATCAAAATATCCCAATATTAGTATAAGAAGATAATAATCCACCATGACATATGGAGGGTAGTTGATACCCTAGATATATAATAGATTAATGTGAATATGTCAAAATAAATTTAACACATAGTTATTCAAGGAAATAATAGTATTATATTATCTTCAATAAAACACAATACCTAAAAAATATTCTTTAATATTAAACAATCATCCTTAAAAATAGGAGGGAAAACACCAAGAAGAATATCAAATATTTTTGAATCTAAGTGTAGCGCTGATAAGTGCATTGTAAAATAGTAGAAAATATTAACAAAAGAATACAATGAAAACAACAGTGAGTCGGTCAAATGGATAATAATCCAAACATATATGTCTCCAAAGTGTATGTATTGAGAAAATAATACATTATAATTCATAACCACACATCATTTATTTTGTAAACGAAAAATCTTGGAACATAACCTAATAATCTAATTGGTTTTGGTTAAAGAGATATAGAAATATCAGATGATAAATCGTGAAATGTCAAATTAAAAAAGTTCACAGAAAGTCGTAACATACCTTTGAAATACTATTTATTTAATATTTTGAATATGATACTTTGAATCAGTATATAAATTTCCTTTAACATAAATTTATTCTAGTGAGAACATTGTAGAAAACATGTAAATAATCTATATTTCAAAACTCTGTAGTTGACTCAGTAAAACGAGGCATTTCTATACGTAGTGAAAATGTCCAAAAGTACAGTTGATAAAATATATTTTACCATACAAGTAAAGATGATGAAATATATGTTTATTATTAAAATGTAGGTTTTTTTTTCAAATCAATGTTCTTGATCCATATTTGTATTCCAAACATAGGGTACAAAAACCATATGTTTCACTTAAAATGAATGGTATGAATAGTGTTTCTAGAATATATATAAAAAAGGTATTGAATACTTATTAATTAAGAAATAAATTAACATACTATGGGTTAAATACTAAAAACTAATAAATATAAAAAAATAATCCACCAATTATTATCTATAAATTAACATTAATCAACTTCATTAGCAACAAACATATGGGTGTTTGTGCTTATCAAAATCAAATGGAAATTATTATTTTTTGAATAAAGACATCTTAAAAAATAACATATTTAAAACATGTGTTTTTATTCTATGTGTTTTAAAACATAAAATCCCTTAAATCTATTATATATAAATTTTTGAGTCACTTTTATTGAGATTTATTTCCCATTGTTTAATAGTTTTGGGTATTTAAAAAAATGTCATTCCTACTCAATTTTTAAAGGGCTCCACCTACCTTCACTTCCTCACACCTATTAAGTCTTTTGGATCAACAAAGACCTTAAAAATATCTCACCAACATACTTATCCATGTTATATATATTCTTTTCTTCCCAAATGACAAATCATAGGGCCCTTAATAAGAGATCTGAATGAGTGTTTTCTAATAGAAGGTTATTGTCTCTAATAAAATCATTTTTTTCACTTCTTATATTACAACCTTAATTCATCAATTAAAGATTATAATTGGATTAAACCATTATATGATATATAATGAGTTTATATTATGTTGAATTAATAACCTATAATCATATCATATTCCATAAAATTGGAAATGAAAACATTGATCGTGTGTTCAACAGACTACTGTCTTGTGAACTAACATAATTTATCTTCTATCACCACCACTCAAGGATGGTTATAAGAATAAATTTAGTGGATATATACTATAATTATGACATTATAACACATATATATTTAAAATATCACATCTACCCTCTATCCTTAAAATTCATTGAAAAAAAATAATGTTGCCTATCTATATGTGCAGACTACTACCTCCACAAAGCGACGTGACTCAATATTCAATTTTTTTACATGGATGTTAAGAATTATATATTTTATGGACTAATATTATATATATGATATTATAATTATTATAAAAATTTCAAATATTACATACCTTTTTTCATTCTATCTTTTATAAATTGAAGTACCATTCATGTGTACATATTTCCAATAGTCTCGAGGAATAATACAATTCATTTTACTATCTATAACTTTTATGAATGACTCTAAATAGTCATATAATAATTTTATTTTATATTTATATAATTATTAACAATATTTATATAATTTTACCATGATAAATGATCAATTTCCAATTTTACTGAACCAAACCATACATGGAAAAAATAGTTATTACCCGAAATAATGATTTTAACAACTAGTTGTTAATAAAAAGGTTATAATAGTTTATAAGTAAATAATATATGGAATTTTATTTGTTATTATATTTTTATAATATATGTACAATAAAACTATATTAATTATACATGTGGTTCAAACACATACAAAGGAAGTTGGATTTTGGGTAAGGGATTTTCATCTAACATTCATTTTCATTGGCCGCATACCGTATTCACAACTTTTTTATTTAGCATGACATATATAAATACCATTAATAAATTTAATGGTTATTATAATGACAATTATTGTATTTAAATATCTATATAATGTTCTTTCATCCATAGGGATTATCATTCAAAAGATACCAAAGTTGTAAAGGGTTTATGTTACAATATCATTATTTGTAGGGATTATTTGTGTCTAGGTTTCTAATGGTGAAATATTATGATCTACCTATAAAGATAATCATTAATTTTATTATACTATTTTTCTTTATATAGAATATATTTTTTCCTTTCATTTTTTACCCTTTATGAAAAAAATTCAAAAAGAATGTTTTTATTGGAAAATGAATTTATTTATATTTTTAGTAAAAAATAATTTTTCTTCCATTCCCATGTTATCTAATTTTTTTAGAGAATATTTTTACTATTATATAATGTATTTTGAAGTCATTTTCACTCATGTTTTTTGTTTTTTTAAAGTGGTTTAAAGTGAATATTTTTTTCATTTTTTTGAATAAGTCAATCATTATGTTTTACCAAAAATGCGAAAGACATATTCATTTTTATATGTACGAAATGAACAATATTTTCTACCTTTATGAGATCTGAATTATCTAAATATTACCTTATAAAAATCCAATTTTATTTTATAAGAAATATTTTTCATTAATATTTTGGGAAATTTTTATATTTTGAAGAATTGATTTTAAATGGAAATGATATTTTCCTCAATAATGATTTAATGAACTTTTTCCAGAATTTCTATTCATAAATAAAACATATATTGGTGTTTTTTATATTTTACTAGGGATAATATCCAATTGTAAAATCCATATTGTTTCTCTATATGTTTTATGATTTTGATGGAAATATTTATATGAAACCCATTTTGTTCCACAAATTATACTATATCTAAGTGTTTATAAAACATTTTTTTATAGGTTATGATAAGATGAATGTTTTATGATATTATGGAACAATAATTTAGTGATTATTTAATGGTTGGTAAATATATTTACATCCAATTCATTGGGAAAATATTGACAACTCGTGATTTAATTATGTTATGTGTAAACCAAATTTCATGTTCACAATGTTATGTCTAGACCTGGTTTATTGTCAATAAGGTTACATGTGGACCTAGTTTTATGAATATAAGGTAATGCATGGAAATGGTTTCATGTCAATAATGTTATTTGTGTAATTAGTTTCATGTTAATAAGGTTATGTATTGAACTTATTTCATGTCAATAGGTTTATTCGAGGACTTTATTTCTTATCCCTAACTTTATGAGTAAATGTTTTCATACCTATAAATTTTCATAATGTTATGAGATTATGTTGTTTTAAATTCATATATCTATGTTATTTTCTCATGTAATATGTTCATTGGTTCCCTTTATGATTCATGACATAATATCCTCCAAGATGTTTTCCATAACTCAGGGTTATGATCTATGTTATGCAGGGTATTGTTAAGCTTGTGTTCTCATGCCTTTATGTTCATGTTAAGTTTTTGTGATTGATGATATCTCTCTTTTCTACATGTATTGAGCATATAAGATCACCCTTTTCTTATGTTTCTTGTCCCTAGGTCTTGAAAAAGAGTTTTAGGTAGGGTATTTCTTATTAGAATATATTTATGGGAGATATTGAAAATATTTGATCAAATAAGAAGATTTTGTATCTAGTCTCCAAAGATACTAAAATTTTATGATCATAAAGCGTGGATTTGTAAAAATTATTGAATATTAATATAAAAATATTTAATATTTATGTGTTGAATTATTTTTCCATTACAGTTGGTATCATGGAATGGATTTATAAATATTTCTATATTATGGTCCGAACAATTTAGTGGGAACTGTAAAGAAAAGTCAATCTGGAATAAAATATCCTAGAATTTTGGTGAAGGATAGAGTGAGTAATTTCCAAGAAATTACTTCCCAATAGAGGTATTAAAAGTATATGTGGATTCAGAAAAGTTGTACCTAGGGTTAATAACATTGAAATGTGTGAATTTAGAATTGACTCGATCATCACCAGGTGAACGATAATGGGCCTTGCTTCACATCTAGTTTGACACTCTCAAGGGATATGTTTTGTAAATTCCCAAAATCTTTATAAACCATCTTGAATTATTTGAATAGATGATGACCATGAATGAACTATTTTAAACTTAAGGTTTCATATATTGAAAATAATGTGTCATTATTTAGAAATCCTATAAATACTTTTCCCCATTATGTGGTTTTCCTATATAATTTTTGTTTCTCACACTATACATTTTGGTTTTAGTCAATTACTGAAAAAAAAAAGGAATCATGTAAAAAATAAATGTAATGTTCATTTAAACTACCATCCTCATGAGAAAATGAATGGATTAGAAGCTACGAAGCAATATTTTGTGACTATCCTCACTCAAATCTCTCAATATATATGTGGTAACACAATTCATGTTGAACTTATAAATTTAACAAGGATTTAGAAACATGATATTGAATCTTATATGTGATAATATAAACCCTCCTTATATGGTACATCTGATCCACTATTTCCTGAGAATTTTATTAATGTGATAGATATGATATTTTCTGATCTTCGTTACACAGAACAAGAAAAAATTTTCATAGATGTTTATCATTAAGAAGAAAATGTAAGTAAGTAGTTGGATAATCCTAAGAATACACATAAATATAATTAAATATACTACATGGAATGGAATGAGTTTCAGAGGATATTTTCTAGTAAGTACTTACCACATATTTTACATATAAAAAAGGTGAAGGAATTAATTGGTCTTAAGAAGAATACTGATGAACCCATTATTACCTATGAAAAAAATTTACAAAACATTAATGTTATGATTCTGGTTTAATGATTATACATGAATTAAAAATAGATAAATTATTTTCTGGCATGAAACCAAGTCTTAAAAAATAATTATCAATAAGGTACATTGGAAGCTATGAATAAATTGTTCAATGTGCACTCAAAGTGGAAATGGAAGCTGGAAAACCTCATGGTTATAATGAAATGAAATGAATGATAGAGTTTTATCGAAGATTCAGTGGAATATCAAATGCTATGAAGAAAAAATTTCAACCTATTACCTTCCCAAAATCTGGTAAATATCATTGAGTTGAATTTCTGAAAGGAATAATGTAGTTTTTCATGTATTGAAAACCAAGACATATAGTAAAAGACTATAGAGGTAATGTGAAGAGGTCAGTTAATAAAAGAAATGAAGATATGTTTTGAAAAAATACACCACTCACACTTCAATTCTATAGATGTGATGAATTTGGGAATAATGTGAATCAATTCCATAATCCAGGGGATAATGAGGATAATTAGCCATAGAAACCACTGAAGATGAAGTAAAAAGGGAATGTTTATACAATCACAATATAAAAAGTGAATCATGATAATTATGGAACACTTATACTCCACCCCAGAGTTGGTAATTTCATTCCAGAGTTTGTATGAATATGAAATATAAAAGAACCTTATTTTTTATCCTATAAAAAAATTTAAGTGATTCTGACTTTGATTATCATTCTCTACAAAGACACTAGAGAGATGAAATCACATTTGAGATTCTAAATTTTCTTATTATCATGTACCTATGAAATAATAAACCCAAGACACCAATTAAAATGATTTTTTATCTAATATAGTATCAAATTAAAATGTTTTTAAAGGAACAATGGTTGAATTATATTTTGGAAGAATATCTGATTTTATGGTGACATAATTTTTGAAAAAAATAAGTTATAAAAAATTTCCTATATGAACTTATAATTGATCAAAATTATTCTAAGATAATTTTTAAGCCCATCATAGGATGATTTAAGATCAAATAATTCCAATCTTTTTTGTTTCATTTTGGCCAGAAATATTTTGGAGGAGCATTAAGGTTAACATTTAATTGAATGGGTTATGTAGAGAATTGTGTGTTATAGTGGATGTTTTCAAAATTAATTATTTATATTTATCATGTTTGGATAAATTGTGCTAACCATTTTGGATTTAGTAAATATATAGATATAAGAGAAAAAACTCCCCATTATTTAATAGTACTTATGACACATTAAAAGTTTATTTTAGTGCTTTAGGAATTAAAATATAATCTTGAATATTAATTAATTGGAGTAAGATATAAAGTAGATTTTTTTGGAGCACAACCAATAGAGGATATTCAAATTCAGAAATAGAATGAAATTAGTTGAGTGTATATCCTTAGGAAAATTCCCCAAATTTTGGAAAAGGATCTTGAAATAAACAATTAAAACATTTTTCTTGATTTTTAATGAATGAATGGACTTTTAACCCATCACATATTTATGGAATTTTGGTTGTTTAAATTTTGTTTTTTAGAGAAAAAAATGAAATATTTTCTAAATGATCGGACTCTTGATTAAAGATAAGACAATTAAAGGAGTCTAAATGAGGGTATTTTACATTTTTTTCTTTGATAAAGAGGCATCAACTCAATAGGAAGAGTGTTGGAGAAGATTAAATCACAAAAACTCACCCCTTTTTCACAAGTCCATTAGCAAGATGTTTCCTTCATGAAACACATGCATGATAATGAAATTCATTGACGATAGCATGGATAAACATTCAATCCAACTTGATGGTATCTTCCAAGAAAAGCTAGTATTACTAGTTCTAACACCTTGCAAAATCATGGTGGAAAAATTTCAATCCCTTAACGGTTCCATCCCCATTGATTTTCCATGTTCACTACATTGATCAAACCAATAATTTCATCTTCCATATAAGAGCCAACACCCTAGGGGATATAATGACAGCCTATGAAATCACATTTATTATCTATATAAACAGATCCAAAGCTCGTAGGTCCATGAATTCCACTAGAATATTCCTCATAATTTCATTTAAACCATCCAAATTATGTTTAGTTCTAAATAAACTAAATTTTAACGAAGGGGGTGGAAGGTACTTACAAACTTCATGCATCTATTAATTGAAAAATCATGAACTCTATTATTGTAATGGAATCACTAAAGGGAATTCATGCATTTCACAACTACAATAATATTAATGATGGTTGAGTTGAAACTAAAATAGGTCTTCTCATGAATCTTCATGTTCTTACAATTCCAAAATACATGAAGTAGATCCACATCGACCAGCTTGTTATGTGTTACTCAAGATTGACTCTGTGTGTTTTATTTCCCTCCTTTTAAAAGGATGTTTTATAATCCCCTTCTAAGATGTGGGATTTCAAAAAAGGTATTTTCATATGGAAAATTTTTGATAACCAAAATCTAGTTCAAATTAAAAGGTTGAAATCTATTTTAGGTTGGTAGAATGTAACACCAAGATATTTCATGAATTTTGTTTCAAAGAAATTTAATTTCTTTGATATCCTGTTTTACACGCATGAATGAGTTAATTAAAAACACAATATATTATTAAAAATAATATTATTTAAACATATCCGTTATAAAATACATGTTAATTTTTTTATATGAATATGGTAGCCACATTTTGAAAATTAAGAATGATGTTTGTAGATTATAAAAATATTTTTGGTTAAATTCTTTATATGCGTCAAAAATAATTTTTCTCACAAAATATATTATTTTTAGTTTTGTGAAAAAATAATAAAATATTATTTTCAAAAATTATAAAAGTATTTTTTAAAAGTATTTTTTTAATCTATATTTCATAATTATATTTTATTGAATTTTTGAGAATTTTATGAAACGGATTTTTTCAATAAATATTGAAAATACTAATTTATATTGAAACCTGACTTTTGGTTTAATAAATTTAAAAGGTTACATATTTTTTTAAAATGGTTTTAATTTAAAAATAGCTAAATTATATAATTATTAATAAAATATAGGTCATAGGAAATAATTTCATATTAATTTTTGATATTAAAACTTTTTCAACTTATAGAAATGTTTTCTTCTAAAAACCACTTTTCCATCATGCATGTTGGATTGATTTTGTATTAAATACTGACAATTATATGAATTTAATTTGATAAAATGGATTCCATATTTGAAATAAAAATAATTAATATTATTTAAAAATATTACCTTATTAATTTCATAAAGAATAATAAAAACTGTGAAAAAATAATTACCTCAGTTAAGGTTAAAATAGTGTTTTTCATATTACATGTGTTAGTGATAAAATTAATTTTCCTCACATTAATTATATTTATTTAATAAATTGGAATTAATATTTTGAATAATTGGGTAAAATTATCTATTATGGCTCATATTAATTTTGCAATAACCCAAGTTTTTAGAACGAGTCAAAATCCCGACCATGATTGAATTTTTTACTAGGTTCTGAGAAAACTGGGAAAAATCTGAGAAGTTCTGGATATTTCATGATTACACGCCATGTAATCCAGAGTAAATTTCATTTATGGTTTAGGCATGTACCTGCCATATTCTCACTGAGTACATGTCATGTGATGACCGTGTAAGAATTTTCTATTACAAGGCGTGTAGGGTTGTTGGACACGCCGTGTATTTTTCTTTTCCATGTACTGGATGATTTCTAGCCGTGTGATGACCAATGTGCCACATCTAAGCTGTGTGTCTACCTTCTCTTAAGTCGGAGTATGGAAAAGGGAACTACACGACATGTAGTACTTTATACATGTCGTTTATTATTATTTTTATTCACTAAAATAAAACAGTGTCACATGTTATTTCAGAAAAGATCTTCTTCTTCCACATATTTAGAAAAATCCCTTTCTAAAATCCCAAAATATATTACTTTCCCTAGATTTTTCATACAAAGTCTGTTTTTCAATCCTTCAGTGGCTGCGGGATCACATCAGCAAGGCTAAACCTGCACACCCTATATCGTTTTAGTTTCCTTACCTCACCCACCATAGATTCCATCTAAATGGAATTGTTGCGATTTGAAAGAAATGTATATATATAAATATAGGCTTATAATTGGAGCTCAATATCTGATGTGTCTATGTATATGAGTGTCAGGTAGGTGGTGCATACCTTTTTCATGTTTTCGCAGACTTTTGGGTGGCGCAGCCATTGACGCGAATTTGGGTATTTTGAGAAATACCATTTCATTCCTTCTTTAATATGATAAATTGATTATGATACCTATGGGATGCCTCTGGGTAAGCCCTTTAACTATTTCTCTTAGGTGGGGTTGGGTGATGGGTCATTACCCATCAGGGAATTTTGGCAAGGAGGTCAAAATGGTTATAATTGAACTATATTGTTTAAAAGTTTTGTGTTTAGTTTATTAAACCTTGATATGACTTATGAGTGGATTTAAAGACCTCAATGATTGTATGGGAAAACACCTAACTAGTGAAATTCAACTATTTAGTTTTTTTTCATGTTTTATTTATTTCTTTTGATTAAATATATATGTGATGTGTGATATTGAATATGCTGGAATCTTCAGGTTGTGTTGGGTGTGGCCCAGATATTCTTGAGTGATGCTAATCACAGGTTGGGCTTTTCCTGGGTTAAATTGGGTGGTTCTAACCATGGGATTGGGCGTAATGGATTTCGTCATGAGGCAGTGTGATTGTCAGGTTGGGCATGACCAAGGTTACTTGGATGGAGAGGCTATCAGACTTTAGTAAAATGGTCACAGGGACACGAGGTGTTGGAGAGGTTGTATCTTGGGTACTATTTTGGTGATTACCGCTCACCCAGAACATTGAGTAGTGTGCACAAGTGGAGACTCAGTGATGAGGTGGTTTTGACCACTCATGTGGGTATAGGCCCCCATTAGTTGGAGTTTAGGTACTATTGGTTTGGAGGTGATTATCATAGGAAGACATGTGGAAGGTGAGGAGCATTACAGGGATAGTGTTGAGTCTATCAGGTTAGGAGAAGAGGCTTTCCAAGATTTTACGGAAGATATCGTTGTACCTCTAGTTACTTATTTGATGGAAGACATCGATGTCCCTCTGGTTACTTTATTTGAGGTCAGACATCATTTTCCCTCCGGTTACTTATTTAAAGACAGTCATCGATGTTCCTCCAAGTTACTACTTCATGGGCATGCCATCGAGACATTGGTAATTGAGACACATGGTGTTAGGGGGCACATAGTTCCAGGTTACATGACAGAGATTCCGATGTTGGAAAAGAAAGTGACACTCCATTGTGCCTATTGAGCACTGGTGGAGTTTTTGTTTGTTTGTGCATCATATTATTTATTATTTTCTTTATAAATTAATTCATTCTTAAACACTTATATTAGGTATGCACCATTGTGTGGTATCCTACTGAGATTCATCTCACACCCTGCACAAGCCCTTCAGGAGAAGTGTAGACGTTATAGATTTATGTGCAGGAAAGAGATGAGCTTCAGGAGATGAACTATTTTAGTTGTCTCATCAAGATGGTTGGGACCTTTAGGTCTTTCTTAACTAGAGTTTACTTTGTTTTTCTATCTTTATTTTACCAGCATGCTTATGTTGTTTATTATAGCCACATTCGGTTAGCCATTGGCACCATTATATATATTGAATTGCTATGGATGAATTATTTGTTTGTTCTAGTAGTTGTTATAAGTGGTTCAGCATGTTGTTTTGTTTACATTCCCCAACTTTTTTTTATATTTTTTGCTTCAGCTATTTATTTCTATTGATTGTGCTTCCGCTATGCGGGTCTAGTTTGAGTCTTATAACATTTTATTTTGCTCAGACCAGTACCAGTATTTCCTTCAAAAGGGTATAACCTCCCCAATATACATGTTTACACCATCGCTACAAGTATGCAGCCTTTGGCATTTGGGGAGGTGCGCCTAAGGTACTAACACCCGACCTGTTTAGCAATGTTCGGGTGGCTGTTTGAGTTTGGGTCTTTAAAAGTGGTATCAGATGTGTTCTCGAAAGGGATTTATTAGTAGTTTTTTTGGATAATAATGAGATTGAGACTTCTCTTTTTACTTTTGATGGTTTTTACTTTTTGGGTTATGGTAGAGTAGAGATTGGTTGTAATTGGAACTGGGTTTCTAGCTTGTGCTTGGGATCCTACAACCCCAGGTATGAGTGATGGACCATGTTTCCATGGGTTGAAATTTCAATTTGAATTTTTCTAAAATTATAGTGTATATGATTTCCACATTGGTGGCTCACATGGTGTCTGATGTTATTGATTGTGATATGTAACCCTTGACCCTGTTTGGTAGGAAAAAATTCGACCTTGGCTCGGTATGGAAAGGCATGATTGTTTGGATTTTGATAGGCACATTTTTATGGTATTTCAATTCCATAATTTCATGTATGATTTGAGAAGTGATAATTCCATGTGAATAATATCTATTTCCATGCATGGTATTCTTTTAAATGTGATAGGTGATATTCCTGATAGAATAGATAGTTTATTGCGATGTACTATGACATGCTTTATATGTTGTGAATTGAATGTGGTAGAATATTTTTGGGTATGACTCCCATAGGAGAAGGCATGTACCATGGTTGAGGTGATTTTGATCACCAGGATTGGGCGACTAGGTCTTTAGGTTGGAGGCAACATTGGTTGTCAGGACAGGCATGGCCAAAGGTACTTTTGATACATGGCTCTGGGAGGGAGGGTAAGAAGGCCATGAGGTCGTGATATTGTGGGAATGGGTTACGGTGGGGGAGAGTAATGGTAGTAGTTATGCTCTAATTTTTACTGCATTACTTATCTGCATTATAAATATATTTTTATATATGTGGGATTTCTGACAATTTATGGTATTTAGTGCGTTCCTTTTTGATGACTTAGATGGAGTGTCACGTGGGAGAAGGTAAAGTGCCATAGGAGCAGGACCAAGTTCATGATTCAGTGTAGGAAAAGCATGAGCCACATGTATAGGCTCAAGGAAATGATTAGGTTCAGGATCTAGTTCAGGTAGGACAGCAGCTAGGTTTGGCAGCATTTGGGTCATGGCTTGAATGGAAGTTCTAGTCAAGTGGGGTATGCGTCTTTTAGGGGATTGACATAGGTGCACAGTGTATAGATCTATCAAGGGAATATCTGATGCGGGAGTTCCAGTGGCATCACCCACTGATTTTTCAGGGTGAGGGTGGTCTCTAGGTAGTTGAGAAATGGATAGAGAGAATGCAGATGATCTTTGAGCAGCTCGAGATGCCTCCAGGTCATAGGGTCAAGATGACAACATACATGATGAGAGGACCGACAGAGTGCTGGTGGGATGTGTAGGTTTAGGCTTGCAGGCATGAAAGACAGGTATGACAAGACTTCAAGGATAGGTTCTTCTATCACTTTTACCTAGAGACACTGAGGTCTAAGAGAGCTCGATACTTATTGAGCCTTCATCATGGAGACATGTCCGTCAGAGACTATATAGCTAATTTCATTGAGTTTCCTTGCTTTTCACCTGGTATGGTAAGAGATGACTCGGATAGGGTGAGGCGCTTTGAGGATGGATTGAGACACTCCATTCAGATCCAGGTGAATATATTCAGGATAGGTTCATTCTCATATGCAGTGAATCAGGAACTCATAGTGGAGGGAAACCAGTGGATATGACCTAGGTTGGTCAAGAGACAGCTTCAGGTGATGGTTCAGATAACAGGAAGTGGGGACGTGATGAGTTCCAGTCAGGAAGTTGTGTAAGGAATCATCTAGGCCACCATATAGTAGTTCTTCATTGGTTTTATTTCAGTTTGGACAACCAGGGCATAGTCAAAATTTGTATTATAGACCTCTAAAGGAGTGCCAGACATGTGGATAGATCAGAAATTTTTAGAGGTTCTGTAGGAATCCATCTTAGACAACCGACAGGAAGGGACCAGGACAGGCAGTGGAATTTGGGGTTATTTTAGGGTCAGTTCTAGAAGAGGGTTTCTGAGGTTCATCTGCACACAGAGGATGTGAAAGAGACAATGGGACCCAGCTGAGGGGTTAGTAGTCAGTGACTGGTGCAGCACCGCAGGGAGGACAGGCTTCAGGCAGCCGTGTGTCTGGTCAGGTTCATGTCGTGGAGCTCCTAGAGGCTGAGTAGGCTGGTGAGACAATGAAAGATAGAGGTACACCAAGAGTGTGGTAATGATATTTTTTCTCATTACTTGTTTTGGCATGGACTTTTGGGGCATGTCTTCTTTGAGTTCACGAGGTGCACAAAATTTATGTGGATTTAATAGATGTTAGTCAGTGGGTTTGACACCATATCGAGGGTGTGATATATTTATATATATGTATGAGATGTGTGGAATTAGGTGAATTGAGGATTTAGGTTACATTAGGTTCTTTGGGCATCTTTTCATTATGAATGTGGGTTACTTGAGGTTTTGTGGGCATCGGGGCATCGAGGATGCGAGTTACTTGAGGTGCTAGGCACCAGGTTAATTTTGAGCATCCATGGGATGCAGGACCTTGTGGAGGCAGACACTGATGCAGTGCATGATACATTTAGGTGTTATAAATGACATAGGATCATCAAAGAGGTTCATAGGTAATGATTCATCATGAGAGGACTATGATTCTGGAAATAGGTTAGTGAACCTTTTCTTGGTTTGAGTTTGTAGGGTTGAGTCCGAGTTAGGAAATTTATAATGTAGGGAGACCCTTGAAGAATTTATCCAAAACCACTAATATTGGTGTAGTCTTGGTTACTTTGATCAATGTGGTATGTTTGGTTCCATCTATGGGATTCATTTTATAGCTCGGGGATGAACTATGTTAAGGTGGGGAGATTGTAAGAACCCGAGTTTTTAGAATGGGTCAAAATCCCAACCTTTTTGAATTTATGAATTATTTCTAAGAAAACTATGAAAAATATGGGATGGTCTAGAAATTTATTGATTACATGCCACGTAATCAATAGTGCACACTATGTGTGGGTTAGGTGTGTACTAGCCACATGCTCTCTGAGTACATTCTGCGTGATGGTCATGTAAGAATTTTATACTACACGACGTGTAGGTTTGATGGACACGCTGTGTATTTTTCTTTTCCGAGTATCGGCTGAGTTCAAGCTGTGTGGTGACCTGTATGGCATGTCCAAGTCATGTGGCTACCTCCGCAAAGGTCGGAGTTTGGACAAGGCCACTACACAGTGTGTAGTCCTTTTTAAACGCCTTTTATTTTTATTTTTATTCATATAAATGAAAGAGTGTCTCGTATTATATTGGAAAATATCTTCTTCTTCCCCAACTTAATATCAGTCCCAATCCGAAATCATGTACTACATACATTTACACAGATTCTTCATACAAAGTCTTTTGTTTACTCCGTTGGTGGCTCTGGGATTTCATCAACAAGTCTAAACCGGCACCCCCAATTTCGTTCCAGTTTTATTTTATCCCCCACTGCAGATTCCATCCAAGCAGAATTGCTAGGATTTGACAGAAACGTAGATAGAAGAAGATTAGCCTCAAATTAGAGCTCAATATCGAAAGTGCCTACATCTCCAAGTCCCAGGTAGGTGTTTCATACCTTATTTCTCATTTTCATGGAATTTTTTGTGGTGCATCCATTGACTCTTATTTGGGTATTTTTAGAAAGGCCATTTCATACCTTCTTTAATATGTCAAATCGATTTGGATACCCGTGGGATTCCTTTGGGTAAGCCCTTTAACATTTTTTTCTTGAGCGGGATCAGGCAAGGCGCCATTTCTCATCGTGGAATTTTTATGGGGAGTTTAAAAATGGTTATAATTGAACTTTATTGTTTCAAACTATTGATTTTGTTTTATTAAATATTGATATGAATTATTAGTGTCTTTCAAGACCTCAGTGCTGGTGTGGGACAACACCAGGCTAGTGCAATTGAACTGTTTAGTTTGTTTGTTTGTTTTAATTATTTCATTTGATTAAATATATATGTGATGTGTGATATTGAATATGATGGAACCTTCGGGTTGTGTTGGGCATGACCTGGATATTGTTGAGTGATGCTGATCACAGGTTGGGATGGTCCCGGGTTACATTAGGTGGTTCTGACCATGGGATTGGGAATCATAGACGTTGGCTTGATGCACTGTTACTGTTAGGTTAGGCATGGACTAGGTTGCATGGATGGAGAGGCTATCAGACTTGAGCGACATGGTCATAGGGACATGAGGTGTCATAGACGTTGTGGCTTGGGTACTATTTTGGTGATTACCGCTCACCTGGAACTTTGAGTAGTGTGAACAGAGGAAAGAGACTAGCTTCATGATCTAGACTATTTTAGCTGTCTCAGGGAGATGGTAGGGACCTTAGGTCTTTCCAGCTAGAGTTTACTTCGTTTTTTATTATTTCCATTACCAGCTTTCTTACCTTGTTTATTGGAGCTACTATTGGTTATCCATTTTCACCATTTTATATATTGACCTTCTATGGATGCATGATTTTTATATTCTAGTATTTGTTACAAGTGGTTCAGCTTGCCATTGTGTTTACATTCCAATTCAATTATTTATATTTTTTTCTTTTGTTGTTCATTGCTAGGGATTCTGCATCCTCTATTTAGGTCTAGTTTGAGTCTTCAAAGTATTCAGACTTTATATTATTCTGTAAATAGTACCATTATTTCCTCCTAGAGGGTATAGCCTCCCCACTATACCTCTTTACACTACCACTACTAGTTGGAAGCCTTTGGCGTTCAGGGAGGTGCGCTTATGTTAGTAAAACCCAACCCATTTAGCACTGTTTGGGTGGCTGTTCGAGTTTGGGTAGTTACAAATTTTTAGATTTAATGATAAAATTGAAAGGTAAATAAAAAGATACTATTTATCCTAGTGAAAACTAAAATGGAAACATGAATAAATAGAGAGGCTAAGGTAATAACATGTTTGAATCATCTTTATTTATGTGTTGTATGTGTTTCCCGACCATCTAATTCAAATAGTCTATTATTTATCAATTTTGGTGGCACATTTCTTGATAGGGACTTATTTTTATTGGATAGTTTTGGGTATTTACAAAAATATCACTCATCCTCAATTATAAAAGGGCACCTCCTCCTATCATTTCCTCACAACTATTAAGCCATTTTTATTGAACCAACCCTGATAAAATATCACTCCAACATACATATATACATTCTAGAACTGGTGGTCTTCCCAATATACCAAACTCAAGGTCCTTAATAAGATATATAAATGATTCTTATCTAAGTAAATTTAATTATCTTCAACAATATCTTTCTATTCACTTCTTCTATTACAATATTTATTCATGTATTATTTATTTGAATATAATAACACCATTATATACCATATAATTATATTTTATTATGTTTATATAATAACCTATACACCTATTATCTTTCATAAAATGAGAAACAAAACATTCAACCTTTTATACGGTGGACTACAACTTGATGAACTGATATAATTCATTTTCCATGACCACCTCTAAAAGATGGATATTATGATTGAAATATTATATATATATATTATTATTTTATTTCTGACATAATTATAGTTCTTTAACTATAATATCACATCTACCTTCTTACCATCCAATCCATAGGAAATTAATAACATCACTTGTGCGTACGTGTGGACTATTGCCTCCACGATGCGATGTAAATCATTTTTTATTTCGTTTTTATGTCAATTGTAATATGGGATTATTTAATTTATAAATATATTACATGTTATATTATAATTATTTTTTAATTTTCAACTATTTTATACCATTATTTTATTACATCTATTAATAAATGGAAATAGCATTCATGCATACAAATGAGATGCGCTCTTCTTGAATGATACAATTAATTTTTCTATCTCAAAAATTTATAGAAGACAATAAATAAATTTATAGTGATTATTTATTGTATTTATATAAATATTAAAATTATTTAGATGATTAAACCATTATCAAATTAAAAGGAACAAAGTTATTGAACCAAAACATACCTGAAAAACAAAGCATTTATTACCTAAAACTGTCGATTTATCAAAGAATTGTTAATTAACGGGTGATAAAAAAATTATGAATAAATCATATATGGTATGATATATGTGCGTATTAGTATATTATATATGATTATTAAAACAATATTTATTATAAATGAGGTGATATTTCATGTGAAGGTATTCAGACTGGAGGTAATGGATTTTCATCTCACATTCATTTTGGTAGGACACATGTCAAATTCACCATTTTTTTCTGTAGTGTATATAATTCACATGAATTTATTTTATGATTAATTTAATGAAAATTATGGTATATAAATACACATATATGTTTCTCTCTTTCATGGGTCTTATGATTCAAAATTTACCAAAGTGGTGAAGGTTTTATGTTACAATCTCTTTTTTGTTGGTATTTTTATGATTAACACTCTAATGATGAAATATTAGATCTAATCATAAAAAACATAACGAATATTATTATACTCTTATTATTTCGAAAAAAATATTTTTCCTTATATTTTCCTCTCTTTAAGAACTATGTTACTAAAAGAATGTCTCTATGTCAAAAAAAGGTATTTCTCTCTTCGGTCAAAAATAGATTTTATTCAATGTCCATGTATTCTAATAATTTTTTTGATGAATTTTTTTTCTATTAAACAAAGATTTTTTAAATAAATTTTCACCCATTTTTTAATTTTATAAAACTGGTTAAATTTATTCTTCTTGTAGTTTTCTAAATTAGTACCCTTTTACTTTTTATCAAAAATGTGAAATAAATATTCATTTTACCGTGTACAACAATAACACTATTTCCCAAAATCTTTAGCACTCAATGATTTAAATATTCATTTTTTCAAAAAAAAAATTGTGGTTTAATATTTTTTAAATTTTTTTACTTTAAAGAACTGAATTAAAATTGAAAGGATATTTTCCTCAAGAATGATTGAATGATTTTTTAAAGAATTCCTATTCATCAATAACAAGCTTTTATGTTTCTTTCATTTTACTGGGGATTTGATCCAATGGTACCATCCTTTTTATTTTCCTATATGGTTTATGATTTTGATGTGAAGATGTTTTTGAAACTTATTTCTTTCCACATGTTATATTACAATTAAGTGTTTATGAAACTCATTTCCTTTTCATTGGTTTTGATATAAAAATGTTATTTGATCATGAAATACAAATGTGTGGATGATGTGACTCATGGGAAAAATAAATACCTCCATTGCATTGGGTAAATATGGATAACTCATTAGTTGATTAGGTTATGTGTGAACCTAATTTTAGATTCAAAATTTTATGTGTGGACCTGGATTCATTTTCATAACATTCTGTGAGGGCCTGATTTCAAATCCACATGGTTATGTGAAGACCTATTTTCATGTCCATAAGGTTATTCATGGACATGGTCTCATGTATATAAGGTTATGTGTGGACCTATTTTAATGTCCAAAAATTTATTTGAGGGAATTATTTCATGTACTTAACTTAATGAGTGAGCATATTTCTATTTACACATGTTCATAATGTTATGAGATTATCTTTAGGCACATTACTATGTATATTTTAAGCTCTTATAGATTATTTTCATTTATTTCCTTTATGATTCATTCCTATAAACTTCCATGATTTATTCCATGAATCAAATATAGGATCTTTTTTATGAAGGGTATGGTTTTTGAGTGTTAAGAACCAGTTTTCATACCCTTAATTTCATGTTATGTTTACGTGATTAATGATGTCTTTCTTTATTTCACTTACTAGGCATATGATCTCACCATTTTTTTATGTTTCCCTTCCATGGGTGATGAATAATGGTTTTTAGTACGGTTTTTCTAAAGATAATATCATTAGGGGGATATTTAAGATCATTCAAGATACAATAAGATTTTATATCTTGTATTTAAATACACTAAACCTCTACAGTCATTAGGTGTGTATTTAGGAAATTGATTTAATATTCATCTAAGAAGATGTAATATTTATCTATGGAAATCCTAGGTCATTATAATCTACAACACTTTGGATGCTCCCAAATTTAATGTCTTCTAAGGTATCACTAACCCCAGGAAAACCCATCACACTGGTTTCCCCCATGTAACATATACCAAAAACTCACTAATGTCTGAGTCAAATCTATGTATCTTTTTGTATCCCACTAATCACAACTAGTTATGTCTCACATCAAGGCTATTATGTCCATCCAACTGGCCCACGGCCAAAACTTATAAAGTGTCACAGTCCATGGGGCTTCATCCATACTCTAGTCTTAGAAGTCTCACTACATCATCATACAAACATCTCATTATAGGGTATAAGTTCATGACAAGCATTACATGCCCAACCATATTCTAATGAGGGAATAAATCCTCATGAGCATCCACCTAAGATACTAATCCATATATGATCATAATCTTATTAGTAAACCTGTATAGGTGATATAACATCATCAAAGATGACCCATGTCAAACCATTACCATAAGATTTAGTATGATAAAATGCCATTCAAAGCTATACAAGATAACACAATATAGGTTGTCACTGAATCATTAAATAACTGAAATTGATTACTAATGACAAACTAGGGGTTTACCATGAATCAATAAAATACCTACATAAACCCCCCAAGTTAATTTTACTTACTATGTTGAAGGACTACATCATCTTCCACATATTTGACCATCGGATCATAGATTCATTTGGCTTCCCATCATATATAAATATATAGAAAAGTATTCAAAGAAAAGTATAACTCCAAAAATGGTAAAATGTAATATGAAAATTTTCTAACACTTTAAAAATTGAGCCTCATTCTTTAGTGAAATCACACACTAGCACGACAATATGTCATGTGAAACTTACATGTATGATATAATTTTTGAGATGACACTTTCCTCTATATACTAAGAGTCAAATCCAACAATTGGCCTCTTGACAATGGCCTAATATCCCAAAATAAATAATACGCCATGAACCTAAAACATCTGTGGGACTTACTCAAGTTGAAAATCATATACAACCGTAACATCAAAAATCAAAATATCAATCCCATGTCACTAGAAAGCTTGACTTTCTATCAGAGTAGGTTTTCTCAATGTACGAAACATATATCCATCACATGCAATGATAAATTTATAAATCTATGGTGTACTAAATCCTAAAATAGAAATTCAAAATACAAAAATCCTATAATAACAATTTGTATCATACCACCACCCCAGACCATTGATTGATGCCCTAAACAACAGTCACTACTGTAACTCTGTTATACCTCCCAATACACCAAAGAATGACGACATGAAGCTGGGGAATAAGACTGTACTGTGGAGAGAATAAACCCCCTTTATTAGAGTTCACAATATGGGAATAATTAACAAATTTTCATACAACAAAATAAGCTAAAAATGAAATCAATAAACATAAAAAATAACATGGATAAATGAAATGCAGTAAGGCCTAAACAAACATTTCTTGCATACAATAAAGGATGGACATTGGGCCTACCACATATATAAAAATAAATAAAATAAATATATAAAAAGGGATCCACTAAATCTTGAACCCAAACCTCATACCAAACATCATTTACTCATATGAGATACCTTCTCAATCAAACCTAGGCCTCATCCCGAACTTCTACCAATAATAATATAGTGAGATATTCTCGATTACTTATGTGAAATAGAGGCTTGATCAGAGTTTGATTACTTTACTCAGCAGATCTGACAAACATGGTCCTATACTAACCATAAATAAAGGCATATATGCATGTAACATGATTGACTGAAATAAATAACTTCCAAAATTAAATAAATAAAACAACATAAATATTTAGGTCCTTAACCCCAATTGAAAATACCTACTTCATCCAGTGTCGGGGTGTCTCTGTGAATGTCATGATGACCATGACTCCCATGTAACATGTGAGATCTGAATCCATAATATCCCTAACTGTATACTAATGACTCCAGGGTCCTGACCCATGACAGTCCAAGTTTCAGAGATCTAAATCCATGGAACTCTATCCAACGGTAGTGAACCTTGAATACATCTAAAACTCATGTCCTCCATAAAATATAAATTTTATTTATATAGGGACCCATCCCGAGATGGTCTGTGAATCCATATCCAAATTTATGGTATCCATAACCAAATACAACATAGTTCTAGGGAATTATCTTGTGGTATTCTATTCCGTGGACCCTAATTATATGGAAACCATAACCATTATCTCAAACATCATGGGAAAATCCCATGGAATTATGTGTTCCCATCTCTAAATCAATTTCATCCACAACCATATCTCAATGAAATTGGGGTCCCATCTTGTAGTAGTGAGTGTGTCTAGCTCCAAATATGTAGTTTCCATAACAATATATCCCATATCCCTAGTGACCAAACCCATGTAAGTCGTGACATTCATCTCTGAATCCATAGAATATATGACCATCATCAAGATCCAACTCTATGGCGGCCTCAAATGCCTTTGGGTTCAAGTCATGGTTTCCCAACCTAGTCACATATTTCATGAGGGAACATTATCTAACTTAAATCGGAAAAAATAAAAAAAATGATGGTTGAATTCCCACCCTCATGATCACAATATATATCACATTGGGCATATATATCAATTTAGGTTCTAAATTTGTTTATGTTTTCATTTAAGTATCATGCATGTCTTGTAATATGTTCCAATTGTGGTTGAAATGAATTATAAGTAATTTTCTAGATTAAAAACGAGTTAATGATATTGGTTCAATGTTCAAATCATTTCAAAGCCTAAAATCACCTACCAACCAACCCATTTGACACACACAAACAAAAACTAGTTTTTCTCTCAAAAATCCAATTTTTTCTTCAAAAAAGTAATGTATAAGTTTATAAATTTAAATAAAAATTTTTAAATTTGTTTTAATACTTATAAAATTTAATATTGCTTTAATAAAATGTTTAGTTAATTTCTTTTCCTGATCACATAATAATGATGTCATAAAATCTAGTTCTCATAAAATGATAATTTTTACCATTTCGCCAAAAAAAAACTTTTTCATATAATTCCTAAAAACACTATAAGATAATGTTAGTATGCTGAGCCAAAAATGAAATTTATTTTATTAAAATGGTTCTCCAAATATTATAATTTTAACTTTAAAATAAAAGATTTATATTTATTTAAAATTAAAAAAATTTATAGCCTAATAAACATTCCATATATTATAAAAAATACTTAGGACTTTGTTAATAAATATTATAATTTTAAAACTAATTTATAATATTATTTCAAGAAAATATTTTGTTTAAACATATAAATTTACCATAAAATATAGTTTTAAATGAATATTTTTATGGCCTAAAAAATAATAAAATCTTTATTATATCATTAAATAATCCTTATAATCACATAAATATGTCAATTTAAATGGTAACAATAATGCCTAAATATCTTGTTTACTAATTGTATTAATATAAATTGGGAAAATCCCCATATAAACACATAAACATTCTCTCTTCATCATTAACTAATTTAATTACAATTTTTCTTACCCATACCTTGATAATATCAAGTGTCTTTCAAACACTTCTATTTCTTTTTATGAAATTTACAGTAAGGGTGGTATTCTTGAGAGAATTAAAACATATGGAGTTTGTTTTAATGAAAGTACCATTCATCCAAGTTTATGTCTGTTTAATATTAATCATTATATTAGTCCATATCTATGCATTAATTTTAAATTTATTGTGAAAACTAACAGACATTTTATGTCATTAGATTAAATAATATAATAAAATTTTATTGGCAGGAAGGAGTTCATTTATTAAGAGAAGAATATTTTTTTCATGTTGCTACATCGTTCCCCCTTAAAGATATTACATCCTCACAATTTTACTCAATGAATAACACTAATCAAACCCTAATTTTCATATGAATTTTATCTTAATAAATTAAAAGTTATGAATACCTAGGATATGTTAACCTTATCATGGAATAGTAGTTTTACTGAACCTATTCCACTACAAAAAAATTGTTATCTCTATATAGATATATACCCAAATATTCGGAATCTTAATCCCAAAAATACAAAAACTCTACTCTAAAACCAACTGAGATTCTCTAGACCAAAATTTTTGGATCTGGTGTTAAACATGCGTACATTTGAATACATCACATGAATTAGAACAAACTCCTAAGACTAAAAGTTCAATGTCTGTGGGAACTAGGTACATTTACAACTAAACACATGGTAAAATATCTTTTTCTCCCAAGATTATTATACACACATGTAATTCCATTATGTGTATCCCTTTCATTGAAAATACTGGGGAAATTGAGAAACATAATAATATGGCAAGCTATAAATCCCAGTAATGGTTAAATAATAAAAATAGGGCATATATGAACATCATTGTAAGGACCCATAAAATTCAAGGAAATTTTTTTCTTAATTTTCTTTGGAATTTTATAAGAACGCAGTTTGTGACGGCACCTGATTTCGAGGCCCGGTGTGCCTGAATCATTTTCCGAAGTTTGGATCGGGTACGTTCAGTGAACGAACGAGCGGACTTTTCTAACTTTTGAACTGGTGCTCGAAATCAAATTCTTAGGGCACTGATGGAATCACGGCGCCGATATTTGCTTAGAAACACCTTTTCTGGAGTTGCGTTTTCTCGGGTGTGGTTTTTAATTTTTGTGGTTAAGTTAAGAAATAAAATAAAGTGGTGCGACAACTTTATTTTATTTCACTTAAAGCCACTTAAGCTATGTTAAGCGTATAGGGTGGAACCCAAAATATCCTACCCACTTGGTATAATATTTGTGAGGTGGGGCCCGCACGAGCCCCACCATTTCTTTCCTCCTAAGTAACGCACCCGCAACCCACTCTTAATTGAAAGTCAACTATGCGTTTTTCTAGTTAAGAAAAGCCCCAATTAATTGGGCAGTTAAGTCATTACCATTAATTCATCGAATTAATGGTTCGTTACTTAACTTTGATTTTTCTATTTTTTGGATTGAGAACAAAATAAGACCAATACTTGTTTCACTTGAGGGTTTCTTGATGAGAGGATTGGGAGAAGCTCTCAAGCTTGAAGATCTTCATCCTTCTTCGTGAAGAATGCGAAGAACGCGAAGAACGCCGAACCCACAGAGATCGACACCGATGATTCTCCTTCTGTGACGTTTCTTCTGCGACGTTCCTTCCCCCGCGACAATCTACGATCAACAACTGATTGAGGTAGGGGGTTGTGGATATTTTAATTCATTGTGAATATTATCCTCAACATGGGTTTAAATGGTGCAATTAAATCTGTGTGATTTTAATCCTCGGATTTTCTCTATACAGCACCGTGTATCATGACAGCAGCGATGCCCCTTCCGCGACGCGACGATCCTCTTCTTCCGCGACGGTTAAATCTGCGATGAACTCACGTTCGATGATAACGTTGAGGTAGGGGTTTGATTCATTTAAATCTTGTGATTTATACCCACGCCATATGATTAAATATTTGTTGTGATACTTTTAAAACCGCTAACATGGTGGGTGCGGACCAACGAACATGTCCGAACCCACCGCCCTTTTCGTTCTTGGTGTGCGGAACAGCGGACGACGACAAAGTAAGCCGCACGGGCGATGTGAGGTCCTCAGAGTGAATGACGGACCCCGGGAAGGCCTTTGGCGAAGACAATGTGCTTTTCCGACCACCATATCACGTCCGGTGGTCCACAGAGCAGCCCGCCAACGTGCCTCTCCGGCACGGCGGCGCCGACGACAGGTGGCGGTGGCGCTCGGTGCACCGCCGGGAGGAGCCGCCGCGGCTTCAGCAGCGGCGGAAAAGCGCGGTCCGGCGACCGCGCGGGACCAGAGGGGGATGGGACTTCGCCGGCTTCCTCATCTGCTGGCAAGGGCGGTCCCACGTGGGGCCGCGGCTTCTTCACGCGGGGGCAGTGCGCCCCCCACCCGTGGCTTGGCCATAACAGCCGAGCCGACCCGCTGGCCAACCGGCCAGTGCCAGCCGGGTCGCGCCCAGGCCGGGTTGGGCTGCGCCGGCCGGGCCAGGTCGCTCCCGGCCGGGTCAGACCCGGACCTGGGTCGGGTAGACCCGGTTTGGGCCGACCCAGGCGGTTGGGTCGGGTCGGTCCGGGCCCAAACCCCCCGTTTCCGGACCCTTTTCGGTCTTTTGCTCATATCTTGGGCTACGGACCTCTGATCGACGCACCGTCAGCGGAGATGTGATCCTTGGATCGAGACGATCGTTTTGACATATTACATTCAAGGTTTCGGAGTACTTTGGGTTCAGCCGGGTTGGTTCGTACACGAAACCAACCAGGCCCTCGTAGCGGAAACGTTCATAACAAGAGCGTCGGACGTCTGATTGATGTACCGTCGACTTTGCTGGATTCCTCTTAGTGAGATGATTCTTTTGGCTTACTCCACCTGAGGTTTGGACGTAAGTGGAGTGTAGTCTGGTTGGTTTTCACTTAAAACCCAACCGGGCCCCTGGGACGAAAAAGCCAATAACTCTCAAACCGGACGTCCGATTGACGCGCCGTCTGTGGCGTTGAGTTCCTACTGATGATACAGAACTTTTGGATACATCAACTCTAGGGTATGTGTCAGTTGATGTATCAGCCTCTTGGCTCATGGATCAGACCCTCCCGAACAAGCTTGCTGTGTGCGGGAACCATAGAGCTGGATGCGACTGCGACAACAACGACGACTGTGCCGAGATCCTCAGTGGATTCGACGGCGACGACTACAGAACTCAGCGGTCCTGCGTGGATCAATGCTATAGATCCGGTGTGGGTCCGATCATGTGTGTGTCAGCGTTCAGCGGTCCTGTGTGGGCCAGATCCTACAGATTCTATGTGGGTCCGATCCTATGTGAGTCATTGCAGGGGTTAGTTAACTATCGATCCTGTGTGGGTCATATCCTTTGTGGGTCATTGCGGGGGTTAGTTACCTATCAATCCTGTGTGGGCCAGATCCTTTGTGGGTCATTGCGGGGGTTAGTTACCTATCGATCCTGTGTGGGTCATATCCCTTGTGGGTCATTGCGGGGGTTAGTACCTATCGATCATTTGTGGTTCCCACGACTTAGATGAATCAGTGGCAATATTTGATCATCTCTATTGTCATTCAAAGAAGTATACCTATGTGAGTTAAATCCTTTTTGCTTTCCAATGTGGATTGTGTTGTGCTATCCTGTATGGATTTAATTTTTTCTTTCCTGTGTGGACTGGGTTGTACTTGAGCTCGGGTGTTGGAGCCGAACGAGAATTGATTACTTCGGTATATGTATGGGCATATACCTAAGTAGTGTCGGATGTAACTTCGTGATTGTATATTTCCTTTGTGGATTATCCTTTGTGAATTCTGGGAGATCTTCAGGGGTCTCGGGGTCCCTACTGAGTAGCTTATACTCACCCCTGCATGGGCTATGCCCACACTACGTTGTGTTGGTTACAGACGACGGACACTGCTGATCGTGGTTGAGGCTTGCGGAATAGGACGGTACCTGGAGGTGGACCACTGGATGCGACGTACTCGGAGTGGACGGTTGGACCTGAGGAGTTGTGGAGGATATCTCTACCCACCCTTCAGGTGGGAGTCCCAGTGGATGGATCGAGGCTGCGACTTTACTTTTCAGTTGTTGTTTTCCCTTTTGAGTTGTACTTTACCTTCAGTTTGGGTTTGTAATCTGGCCCACTTACTTTTCCGCAGTTACTATTTTATCAGTTTTTACTTAGTGTTTACTTCTGCTAGCTTGCTCTGTGGTGTTTGTTTACTTTACAAAGGCAATGCCTTCCCTTTTTTTTGGGAATTACACCATGGTGCTAGTCGCCAGCCCCTGGCCTATGGAAGGCGGGCGTGGGGTAGTCACGGCACAGACCCTGAGGATTGGTTGTGAAAAATTGGTATAAGAGGAGTTCGGTTCTACCGCGGAACTCAGGACTCTGATCTTTTTTATGTGAAGCAATAGTGTTAAGAGTATTGAGTGTGGTTATCAGTCTAGGGAGTCCAGTGTTTGTGCGGTGGCCGACGTATCCGTACACCAGGACCCTGACTTCTGATTTCCTACTTAATGCACGAAAACATTGATTGCTTGTGTGTTTCCAGTTTTCTTTGTGATTACTTTATGTCAGCTCACTAGGTATACTGTTTGACTGTGGCGCACCTGTTTCTTTTTAGGATGGCCCCACGATGGCAGCCAGCTAGGGTTCCAAGAGTTGAGCGTGACGACAGCCCACCGAGCGACGAGGCCTCGGTGCAGGGCCCTTTGACTGCAGAGGCACCGGCGGTACCTGTACCGACTGAGCCACCGATGCTACCATCCCCATCCGCTGATGATTCACGTCACTTTAGTGCACTACACAAGTTTCAGTGACAGCGACCGCCCGAGGATCCGCAGGGAGACGGACCCCCAGGTATCCAAGGACTGGCTAGAGGTAGTTTTACGGGTTTTCAGGTTAGTGAGGACACCAGCAGATCTCATGGTGATCCTCCCAGCGAGCCTACTGCACGCGGCAGCAGGCAGATGGTGGAACTTGATTCTCCAGGTGCACGATGACGCATCTCTTCTTTGGTCGGACTTTGAGAGCCTCTTCCGCTCAGAGTTCTTCCCAGCCACCCTCCGTTCGGTGCGCGTCCAGGAACTTCTTCAACTGCGGCAGGGCAGCTTGACGGTCGCCCTGTACTCGGCGAGATTTACCGAACTCTCGCACTATTCGACAGACATGGTACGGGACCCATTCTTCTGGGCCCGGTCCATTGAGTAGGGGTTAAGGCATGAGATCAGGGCATCACTGATCTCCCTTAGCATTCCGACCTAGGTAGGAGTACTGGAGCGAGCCCTTCTGATCGAGAGCTTTCTTGCTAAGTCTACATCAGCAGCAAGACCTACCGCATGGAGGCAGGTAGCAGAGTCTTCTACAGCAGGAAGTTGACGGATGACACATGGGTCCAGGCAGATCAGACCCTCAGGCAGACGACCTCATGACATTGGATCAGCTGTGCAGGGCACACAGCGCAGAACCAGTCTTTCGAGAGGCAGGTAGTTCTTAGTATGCGGCGGGCAGGGCCACATGGCTCGTGAGTGCCCGACCCGCCGTGCCGAGGAGCAGCAGGCTGTTGAGGGGCCACCCAGGCAGAGGCATAGGGTTGACCATGGCAGTCTACAGGGAGCTGGCGGACGAGGCAGAGGAGATTTTCGAGCAGCAGGTGGTGGGCGACGCTTTGAGGCTCTACCACCACCACCCCAAGGAGGTCCACCCCGACTACAGGGAGCTGGCGGGCAGAGATAGGCACAGCTCCAAGAAGCGGAGGCCTATGACCACGGCGCGCCCAAGATGATTCGAGGTACTATCTGTGTCTATTCCACCCTTTCTTCAGTTCTTATAGAAACAGGAGTGAGTCACTCTTTTTTAGTCGATGCCCTAGTTCAGAGCTCGGAGATCCCGACGGAGCCGTTGGCTCGATCCTTACGGCCAGAGACTCCTACGAGAGCAGACTCGACAATTACACACTGGTGTCGGCAGTTTGATCTTACTCTAGGAGGCGAGATCTTCGGCTGGGATCTTCTTGTAGCAGCGTAGAGGCCTTACGACATCATCTTGGGCATGGATTGGTTATCTATAGTCCATGCTCAAATTGACTGTATTAGGCGCAAGGTGTGATCTGAACGCACCGACAGGAGCAGGTTCACCTTCACCAGCGAGAAGGGAGCCTTCGGAGCACAGGATGGAATCTCGCAGAGGAGAGGACATCCAATCACTCATCAGTTGGCTAGCCTCATCCTAGGATCAGTTGACATGCGGAGTCTTAGTTTTCCAGCAGTGGTGGATCAGTATGCAGACGTCTTCCCCAACGACATTTCGGGACTACCTCCTCGTAGAGAGGTAGACTTTTATATTGACTTGTACCTCAGGACAGCCCTGATATCGATTCCAGCATATCAGATGGCTCCCGCCGAGCTTCGAGAGCTACGGGTACATTTAGAGGACTTGCAGGGCAAGGGATTCATCGGACCCAGTGTTTCACCCTGGGCTTCCCCGATATTGTTTGCCAAGAAGGCGGACGAGAGCTTGCGACTTTGTGTCGACTATCATCGCCTGAACCAGGTGACAGTGAGGAACATGTATCCGCTACCAAGGATTTATGACCTCATTGATCAGCTCAAGGGAGCAAGGTTGTTCTCAAAGATAGACCTCAGTTCAGGCTATCATCAGCTCAGAGTTCGGGACGAGGACGTGCATAAGATAGCCTTCAGATGTCGGAATGGCCACTATGAGTTCTTGGTTATGCCCTTCGGCGTAACCAATGCTCCTTCAGTGGTCATGGGCCTCATGAACAGGATCTTTCAGCTATACCTCGATCGATTTGTCGTGGTCTTCATGGACGACATGTTGATTTACTCGACCACTGAGGAAGAGCAAGCCTACCACTTGCGGGTTCTACTGGACACACTCCGAGAGCACCGGCTTTATGGAAAGCTCTCGAAGTTTCAATTCTGGGTACGAGCGGTCCACTTCTTGGGACACGTCATTTCTAAGGCGGGATTTGCAGTGGATCCCGTGAAGATCGAAGCAGTGCTAGCTTGGGAGCCACCCTGGAGCGTGACAGAGGTACAGAGTTTCTTGGGACTAGCTGGATACTATCGGAGGTTTGTGCCAGACTTCTCTAGAGTTTCGGCACCACTCTCATCTTTGACAAATAAGGGAAAACCCTTTGTGTGGTCAGACAGATGTCAGTAGAGCTTCCAAGAGCTGAGACAGAGATTGACCGTCGCACCTATCTTGAGGTGGTCGGAGGAGGGGATAGGGTACGTAGTCTACTACGATGCATCAAGGACCGGACTCAGAAGTTTCCTGATGCAGGAGAGGGAAGTGATCGCCTATGGATCAAGTCATTTGAGGATACATGATTATAACTATGCCACCCATGACCTGTAGTTAGAAGGAGTGGTCTTTGCTCTGAAGACATGGCGGCACAATCTGATGGGCGAGTGCTTTACAGTCTATTCTGACTATCATAGTCTCATGTACATCTTCTCTCAGAAAGACAAGAACCTAAGATAGTGGCGATGGCTCGAGTTCCTCTAGGACTATGACTTTGAGATAATCTATACTCCTGGGAAGGGGAACGTAGTAGCGATACTCTCAGCAGGAGGACGGGCATTTAACTACTTGAGGAGGCGACCGAGAAGCATGCTGCTTTGCAGATATCCTTCGTGGATAGATATGGAGCAGCCTTCCTTCAGTCTCTCACAGTCACCCCTCCACTGCGGCAGTGGGTCAGAGAGGCACAGTGTGGGGACGCCGACTATGAGATGCGGCATGCGTAGATATCCTCAGGATAGGCACCTGATGGTTTCTCCTTTGGAGTAGAGCACGACGTCCATTTCAGAGGACGTACCTTGGTACCAGTTTCTTTACGGGAGGAGGTTCTAAGAGAGTTTCACACTTCTCCTTTGGAGGTACATCCTGGAGTGGTGAAGATGTACCAGGATCATAGACGACAGCACTAGTGGCCGGGCATGAAGAAGGTTGTGGCAGAGTTCGTTTCTCGATGCCTCACCAGCCAGCAGGTGAAGGGAAAGCATCAGGTACTAGTAGGCTTGGTACAGCCTTTGGAGGTCTTGGAGTGGAAGTGGGATGGGATATCTATGGACTTCGTGACTGGACTTCCACACACTTCCAGAGGTCACGACTCAATTTGGGTGATTGTCAACTGACTCACCAAGTCGGCTCACTTCTTACCCATCAGGGAGCAGGGCTCAGTGGAGAGCATGGGACATCTCTACGTTCAGGAGATTGTACGACTTCACGGTGTGCCATCATCTATTGTCTCCGATCGAGATGCTCGCTTTACATCCCGGCTTTGGAAGGGGTTGTAGGAGGCGTTCGGGACGCAACTACGTCTTAGCACCACCTTTCACCCTCAGACGGATGGTCAGACAGAGAGGACCATACAGACTCTCGAGGACATTCTCTGCGCATGTGTCCTCAACTTTGGTCACAGTTGGGAGGACCACCTACCGTCGGTGGAGTTCGGGTACAAAAACGGCTACCACTCCACCATCGGGATGGGACCATACGAGGCGTTGTATGGCCGACCTTGAAGATCTCTTTTATGCTGTACCGACCCTAGGGAGTCATCACATGTAGGACTGGAGATGGTCTAGGCCACGAAAGAGAAGGTCCAGATCATCCATGAGCGGATGAGGACAACTCAGAGCCGGCAGAAGTCCTATGCTGACAGGAGGCAGAGGCCACTAGAGTTTGAGGATGGCGACCACGTCTTCTTGTGTGTCTCACCTCGACGTGGATTACGGAGATTTGGCTGAGGTGGAATGTTTTCTCCACGCTTCATCAGACCCTTCTAGGTCCTCAGCCAGATTGGAAATGTAACACTCCGACCCCAGTTACCTAGAGTCGGTGCATTATTACATAACATTGGCATGATCCCAAGAAAGATCAAATCTCAAAAGACCGATTGGTTTAGCAGCCTTGGAAGCACTAAATATATTCATAAGTCTTACATTACATCATAAAGTGAAAAACTACTACAACAACATATTGTCTCCATAATCCACACTCATATCCCCACATAATATCCCTACAGGTCATTCATAATTTACTTCGTCACTTCCTGGGGAAAAATAAAATATAGAAAAGGGGTGATCTCAAATGCCCAGTAAGGATAACAATATTGTGGAAACTTTCATAAATAAGAATAAACATTTAAGGCAATGTATAACTAAAACAAAAGCCTTTTAAACTTGAACTTCAACATAGTATGGAAAAATTAAAATGAAATAATTCCATTTACTTATTCACATGGATATTCTATTAATCGAATAATCACATGAAATATCAATAACCACTTTCATAATGATGGAATGCATAATGTCAGACTATAATAACCACATAGCCAAGGTCTTATGCCAAGACTACAAATAAGATTTTTCCAAGGCCTTAGGTCAAGACACTAGTTTGTCTCATGAGACCTACCGATGCATCGAGGAGCTATAGCAGGCTCCACCCGTCACATATTAAGTCCAATGCATTCCCATATGAAAAGGTTTAAACATATCATAAACATTCATATTAAAACTAGCATAAGAAATGTCAATTATTTCACCATAAACTATGAACGGTATAAAAATAGCACATCCACAGTCAAACATCTCACAAAACCTTCAATACAATATAGAATTTTTGTGTCATAATAAATCAACTTCAAATAAGCATAAAATCCATCAAAGGATGTTGGCACAGATGAAATCTAAACTCTTTTTGGAGAAATATATCTTTCTATTTTGAAATAATTTAAGAGTATTATATTTATGAAATAAAACATTTTCTTTGAAAATATTCTTATAAGCTTGTAAGGGAAGCTTCGACAATTTTATAACAGCGGAAAATAACCGCACCCTCCGTATAAGTAAAAAAACATTCATACCTTAATTCTGTCAAAAAGGTTAAAAGCACCTTGTTTGGAAAACGACGGAATGATTCCATTACAAAAATCTTATAAAAACTCAAACAAGGGTATAAATTACTTTAACCCATACTCATTTTAATAGAAAATTTTTTTTGAAATACATTTTTAATAAACATGGATGTGGATGATAAAGAGATCCCAGTAGATTATTACGTATAAACAACCTCGGATAATGAAGAGATTGTGAAATAACCCTTACCCTATACTTTTCCTTGGTTGGGGTAGGTTAACCTCCAATATAATGGTGAAATAATTGTTATTAAATTATACAAGAATCATATACATTAATATGATAACATATATGATCTTTTAACATTGATTTGTTAATAATATCTTAGTATTATCATTGTTTCAGGTGTTAAGTTACTCGTTTTCTTTTATATGTTTTGTTACATAATCCATGTTTGTCATGGATAGGTTGTATATTATTCATATAAAAAGTGATATCAAGTCCTTAAACATTATTTTTAAATCATCAAATGATAATTATACTTGAATGGATACGATGGAGAATGAATCTCATCGCGTTCGTGGAGATGATACTCCGTACGTACGCACGAGCGACAATATCATTATTTTGATATTAAAATAATATATAAATGGATGGAATATCATATATACAGAATCATTATCATGTTATATTTATTATTTACATTAGTTACACGTCATTATTATACCCATCCAAATAATAATATATTGAATAACAATTACACCATGACGTGGAGACGGTAAGCCGTACGTACGCACGTATGGTGACATGTTATTCAGAGGGTGGATAGAATAATGAATATGGTGGTACCATATTTATAATAACATCACAGTATATATATATGATACTAGAGTTATTATTTTAGAATGGTAATAAAAAAGGAAGAAGAAGTGGAAGAAGAAAGGAACTTGGAAAAGGGTGGTGAAATCATTACCTCTTCTTGGGGTTCTTCCTTTTGATTTGATCAAAAGGGCTCCTTAGGTTGGATTTATGATCAAAATAAGGCCTTTAGGTTGTAGTGAGTGAAGTTGGGAGAGTATTTGGGCAGATTTTTGCCGAACCAAAAGGCTTTGAAGGAGTGAAGAAATGAGAAGGATGAGTGCTCTTTTATAATAGGGGTGAGGGGCACCATTGGAAAAGCTAGAAATATTAATTTATAATAAATCCATGTTCGGTTTCTAATGGCTCCAAAGTGGATTATTTAAATGTTAAGGTGGGTATGGGTCGAAAACCACTTAATCAATAGAATTTATACAGGTTTGGGTTACAATATTAACCTTATCTTTAAGTATTAACTCTAAGTTAATTAGTTTCACTTTTACAATGCCTCTTTGTATTTCTATATTACATGGTTAATAAACTTACCATATACATCCAAGCGACCCCCAAGTGGTCCATTAATGATTAAAATATCATGATTTAAGTCTCTTGTCCAAAACCTAGATTTTTAGGAATTGAATATCAATTAATAATTTAATATTTTTTTTAAAAACTCTTTTATGTCAATTTTGACACTATTTAATAATTGATTTTTTTGAAACTCATAACAGAATTATTACTTCGAAAGAAGTTAATTAAATAAATCCTAATATGTCATATTATCCTAGTAAATTATTTTAATTCATTAAAAGTCTCCAATTATATTTATTTGGGTATTTATAATATCAATTATTTTAAATTTTCACTATTACGGTAATTATTGCATCATCATTGTGTCATAAATAAATTAAATTATGAAATCTCCTAAAATTATAAATAAAGTATAATTATGTAGGATATCTTTTTATCTTTCTAATGAATATTTATAGTCGAAACTCCAACATATATAACCCTATGTAAAAAGTGTTTCGCTAAAAGATATATGCTTGTGTCATTTTTGTATTCATTTTAACTTAATTAAAATAAGGGTCCCTTTCACCTACAAGTGGCTCCATGGGGTCCCAAAATCGACCCAAAGATTACCATGGTCGGACATGTGTCCACCAATAAGGTTAGGACACTTTTTAGGGTAATTTAGTATTATTATAATATTATTTTTTAACCCTTATTTACCGAATTTACCCTTAACCATGGTAAATAAAATATTTACCGCAGTAATTATTCAAAATGTCTAAAAATAAAAGTTACCTATTTACAAAATTTTAACATCCTTATTCCAAATATGGAATCCATTTTTCCAAATTCAAAACACAGAAGTGGCAGAAATTAATTTAAAATTAATTCATGTTCTTAAAACAAAACGCGTGTTTTTAAGAGATAATAACTATCAAAAGATTGACACTTGTTTATGTCCGGTTTAAATGTAAAATTATGTCCTATGACCAAAATTTTATTATACGGTAAAAATATATTCTAAATATAATTTAAAACCACTCAAATCCATAATTTATCACTATTAATTATTTTGATTAAAAAAGTTTTTTTTAATTAAAATTTAGTAATTTTCACTATTCATCAAAATATTAAAGTTATCCGAAAAGTACCAAAATTTCACCTTATGCTAAATTCAATATTCCAAATCCAAAAATGAAGTCCATTTTGAAATATATAATTTCAAAAATTGGATATTACTATTCATAACGGCTAGTTTGATTGGTTATGGTGTGTTAGAACTCGGTGTTGCGTACAACACACGCTATCACATTATTCAAAGAGAAGCGTACTGTAGAAGCTTGGGGTGTTAAATTCTCCCCTCCTTCAAATAATTTTGTCCTCGAAATTTCTATAATATTATTGCATGAAAATAATCGGGTGGTTCTTCATCATAAGTTCCTCGGGTTCCCACGTTGCCTCTTCCATCTTATGGTTTCTCCACAAAACTTTTACCAGACGCGTCGTCCGGTTTATCAATACTTGTTCTCTCATATCAAGAATCATGATGGACTCTTCACAATAAGACAGATTGGGTTCCAGTTCTAACTCCTCATAGGTGAGTACATGCATTGGTTCAGGCATGTATTTCCTCAATAGAGATATGTGGAACACATTGTGAACATTGGAGAGACTTGGCAGCATTGCCAATCGGTAAGCTACTGCCCCAATTCGTTCTAGAATTTTGAAAGGTCCGATGTACCTGGGACTCAATTTACCTTTCTTACCAAAACGTATGACTCCCTTCCAGGGAGATACCTTCAGGAAAACATGATCACCGACTTGAAATTCCAAATCCTTCCTTCGATTATCGGTATAGCTCTCCTACCTACTTTGAGCTGCATTGATGTGATTTTAGATTACCTTCACCTTTTCTATCATTTCCTCCAATAGTTCTAGACCTACAAGTTTTCTTTCACCAACGTCATCCCAACAGGTTGGTGTGTGACATCTCTTTCCGTAAAATGCTTCATATGGTGCCATCTGAATACTCGAATGGAAGCTACTGTTATAGGAAAATTCTACCAGAGATTAATATTGATCCCACATACCCTGAAAGTCAAGTGAGCTGGATCTCAACATGTCTTCTAAGGTTTGAATAGTTCTTTCTGATTTTCCATCTGTCTGAGGGTGGTAAGCAGTGCTCAAATGAAGTTTAGTATCCAGGGATTTTTGAAGACATTTCCAGAATCTTGAAGTAAAATGGGGATCAAGATCTGAAACAATCGTTAGGGGTACTCCATGAAGTCTCACAACTTCATTAATATATAGTCTTTCTAGACGTTCCAGTGGTAGATCTTCTCTTATAGCAAGAAAATGTGCTGACTTGGTAAGACGATCAACAGTAACCCATATTGCAGTGTTCCTTATAAGAGTCTTTGGTAGCCCCATGACAAAGTCCATCATAATATTGTCCCATTGCCACTCCGGTATGGGAAGAGGTTGCATAACTCCTCCAGGATGTTGCCTTCCAGCTTTCACATGTTGACAAACCATACATCTTGACACAAAATCTGCAATCTCCCACTTCATGTTGTCCCATCAAAAATGTTCCTTCAAATCTCAATACATTTTGGTGCTCCCAGGGTTTATAGAGAAATTGGAACTATGAGCATCATCCAGAAATTCCCTTTTTAGATCAGGTATATCAGGAACACAAAGTCTCTTCCCGAATTTCAAAATTCCAACTTCATACACAAAGTCTCTCAATCTCCCATCATTCACAGCTTTAATCTTCTTTTGAAATTCTTCATCATCAGTCTGAGACCCCTTAATCCTTTCTAGTAAAGAAGGTTTGGAAACCATTTTAAAAATCATTGATGTTTCACCTTCCCTGGTTATTCCCATGTCCATCTTCACTAGATCTATCAAACTTGGATCCCTTTCAATTCTCATCACGTTCAAAACTCCATGGTCTTTTCTGCTCAAAGCATCTGCCACCTTGTTTGCTTTCCCCGGGTGGTAGTGTATCGTAAAATCATAATCCTTGATTAATTAAAGCCATCTCCTTTGCCTCATGTTGAGTTATGTTTGTGAGAAAATATACTTCAAACTCTTGTGATCAGTATAAATCTCACATTTTTCACCACAGAGGTAGTGCCTCCATATCTTCAAAGCAAAGATCACAGCTGCTAACTCGAGATCATGAGTAGGATAGTTTTGTTCATGAATTTTCAACTGTTGTGATGCATAGGGAATAACCCTATCATTCTGCATTAGGACACAACCATGTCCTTTCTTTGATGCATCACTATAAATAACGAACCCATCATTCCCTGATGGTAGAGTCAATATAGGATCATTGAATAATCTTCTCTTCAGTTCTTCGAAACATTCTTCACACTCTTTTTTCCAAACAAATTTAACCCCTTTATGTGTGAGCTTCGTTAATGGGTTAGCCAATCGGGCAAAATTCTGGACGAAACGTTGATAATAACCTACGAAACCAATAAAACTATGTACCTCAGTTATACTCGTAGGTGCTGGACATTCTTGGATTTCCTTGGTCTTAGAAGGATCAACAGAGATTCCATATTTAGAGACAATATGGCCAGAAAAGAAATCTCCTGAAGCCAGAATTCACACTTTCTAAACTTCCCATATAATTCATGTCTTCTCAGAGTCTTCAAGATAATGCGCAAGTGATTTTCATGATATTTGTAGCTTTTGGAGTATACCAAGATATCATCAATAAATACCACCACAAATTCATCGAGATACTCCTTGAAAATTCTATTCATCAAATCCATGAATATAGAGGGTGCATTAGTCAATCTAAAAGGCATTACAGTAAACTCGTAATGCCCGTACCTGGTTCGAAATGTTGTCTTCGATATTTATTCCTTCTTCACACACAACTGATGGTATCTAGATTGAAGGTAAATCTTTGAAAAGTATTGAGCTCCATGCAGTTGTTTAAATAAATCATCAATGTGAGGTAGGGGATACTTGTTCTTTATTGTTATAGCATTGATCTCCCTGTAGTCGATACATAACCTCATGGATCCATCTTTCTTTTTAACAAAAAGAATAGGGGATCCCCATGGAGAAACACTAGGGTGAATAAATCCTTTATTACTCAATTCCTCTAGTTCTTTCTTTAGTTCGACTAATTCTACAGTGGCCATTCTATAAGGGGTCTTCGATATAGGCCTTGATCCAGGAATTAAATCAATGGAAAACTCAACTTATCATTCTGGAGGATGTCCAAGTAAATCTTCTGGAAATACATCTACATATTCTTTCACAACAGGTACATCCTCTATTTGAACATTCCTTTCCTCACACACAGTCATTTTATTATCTTCCTCCCCAATAATTGAATTTAGTTGAGCTACTGGGGATGGATCAAGATAAGAATTAGGTGGTGACGATTCTACTCTAAAGATAAGGTGTTTATTATCATCGTCATCAAGAATCATAACCTCTTTCTTCTTACAATAAATCATTGCATCGTAGTCTGAAAGCTAGTCCATACCGAGGATTATATCAAACTTAATCATAGGTATGATGATGTGATCAGCAGATAAAGAACATTCATGTGCTCTAATGGGGACTGATTCACAAAACATTATTGCAATGATACTTCCCTTAGGAGTTTTAGCTGACAAATCCCTTGTTAAATCAAATTGGAAATATCTAATTCTCTTAGAAAACTGGGAAGATATGAAACAATGCGATGATCCAGAATCAAATAATGCATTTTCTAAACTTGAGGAAACCATTAAATTACCTGTCACCACGTCTTTCGGAGCTTCTACCTCAGCAGTAGTGATAGCATAAGCTTGGCCTTGATCCCTTGGCCTTTTCTGAGGTAATTTATCTTGACGCTTTGGACATTCATTTGCATAATGTCCCATCTCCCTGCAATTGTAGCACTAAACATTGGTAGCTTCCTTCTTCCCTTTGCAATCACGAGCTTGGTGGCCTTTTTCACCACACTTATAACAGACACTTGTTCCCTTCAAGCATGTACCAGGGTGTTTCTTCCCACATTTAAAATAGGATGTATATTCCACCTTTCCCTTATTCCCCTTATTTCCATTCCCAGATTGATCACCAGGTCTCTTCTTATCTTTCTTTGCTTTAAAGTCTTAAGACTTAGATAATTCCTTTTCGGTCTTGATAGCACATGAGACAATGTGTTCGTGCGACGAGAAGGATTGTGATACTAATGCTCGACAGAGAAATGGTTTTAACCCATGAATGAAACGATCAATCTTAATTCTTGGGTTACGTATATAATTTCCAGCATACCTCGCTAACCTTGTAAAGTTATCCTCATACTTTGTGACATTCTCATCCACCTTCTGTCTCAGACTTATAAATTGCCTTTCAATATCTGCTCGATGGTCACGAGGAATGTATTTTTATAAAAACAGATCTTTGAACTCCCTCCATTCAATATTTGATACTTCATCATCTTACTTCGTGTTTTGAATCAATGACCACCATTGATCAGTATCTCCAGTGAGTCGGTAAACTACCATGATAACTTTTTCCCTTTCACTACTCCCCAAAGCCTGAAATATTTTCTCTAGGGAATATATCCATTTCTCAACTACTAAGGGATTTGTACTCCCATTGAACGTTGGTGGTTATTGCCTCATGAATCGATCTAACATTGATCCTCCACACTGTAGATCATGGTGCTCCATACGAGTAAGGTTATTATTCATAACCTGAGTGAGTTGTCCCAGTATGGAGATTAGCTGATCGGCACCAGTTGCGTCACCATCTCCACTATAATTATCTTGAGCAGGAGGGAAATCCCTACATGGAGTGCGTGCATTGATACGGTTTCCATTTCTTCCATTAGGTGCGAATTCTAAAAAATGGCATAAACTAGATCAGTTTAAGAATAAAAATACATAATCCCATACTTATAAAACACTTAACATAAATTGAAATATTTATGGATATAATCCAAAATCATAAGAATGTCTTATTTGAGGAAGTATATACTCATAAACCCTTCATAATGATTTTTAAAGAAAATGAGAGTTATCCTAAGCATATCCCCCGGGAGTGTCGTAACCAAGAGTGCAGCAAGACCCGTTGTCGTGCACCAGTTCCCGTTTGAGTCTAGCTCAAAGCAGTGTTTTCGGGTTTCACCCCTAGGTACATCTGTGCCAGAGCTGCCTCTACCTGCTCGTATCTAGATAGGGATTTATTGCTCGGAAAACACACAAAATCTCTACAATACCAAAATTCTAGGAAGTTCTTCTATACTAATCCTCAAAGTTCATCTTAGGTCTACGTGCTCTAATCAGAGTTTGTCTAAATCTAGCTTCCAAGGTTTGTACTAAACTTCCTCTGATAACAACTGTAACGCCCCGACCCCAGTTACCTAGAGTCAGTGCATTATTACATAACATTGGCATGATCACAAGAAAGATCAAATCTCGAAAGACCGATTGGTTTAGTAGCCTTGGAAACACTAGATATATTCATAAGTCTTACATTACATCATAAAGAGAAAAACTACTACAACAACATATTGTCTCCATAATCCACACTCATATCCCCACATAATATCCCTATAGGTCATTCATAATTTACTTCTTCACTTCCTGGGAAAAATAAAACATAGAAAAGGGGTGAGCTCAAATGCCCAGTAAGGATAACAATATAGTAGAAACTTTCATAAATAAGAATAAACATTTAAGGCAATGTATAACTAAAACAAAATCCTTTTAAACATGAACTTCGACATAGTATGGCAAAAGTAAAATGAAATAATTCCATTTACTTATTCACATGGATATTATACTAATCGAATAATCACATGCAATATCAATAACCATTTTCATAATGATGGAATGCATAATGCTAGACTATCATAACCACATAGCCAAGGACTCATGCCAAGACTACAAATAAGATTCTGCCAAGGCCTTGTGCCAAGACACTTGTTTGTTTCATGAGACCTACTGATGCATCGCGGAGCTATAGCGGGCTCCACCCATCACATATTAAGTCCAATGCATTCCCATATGAAAAGGTTTAAACATAACATAAACATTCGTATTAAAAATAGCATACGAATTGTCAATACTTTCACCGTAAACTATGAATGGTATAAAAATAGCACATCCATAGTCAAACATATCACAAAACCTTCAATAAAATATAGAAGTTTTGTATCATAATAAATCAACTTCAAATAGGAATAAAATCCATCAAAGGATGTTGACATAGATGAAATTAAAACTCTTTTTAGAGAAATATCTCTTTCTATTTTGATATCATTTAAGAATCTTATATTTATGAAATAAAACATTTTCTTTGAAAATAATCTTATAAGCTTGTAAGGGATGCTTCGACGATTTTATAACAGCGGAAAATAACCACACCCGCCGTATAAGTTAAAAAAACATTCTTACCTCAATTCTGTCGAAAAGGTTAAAAGCACCTTGTTTGGAAAATGACAGAAAGATTCCTTTACAAAACTCTTATAAAAAGCCAAACAAGGGTATAAATGACATAAACCCATATTATTTTAAATAGTAAAATTTTTTTAAATTCATTTTTAAGAAACATGGATGTCGATGATAAAGAGATCCCAGTAGATTATTACTTATAAACAACCTCGGATAATGACGAGATTGTGAAATAACCCTTACCTTGTACTTTTCCTTGGTTGGGGTAGGTTAACCTCCTGTATAATGGTGAAATAATTGTTATTAAATTATACAAGAATCATATACATTAATATGATATCATATATGATCTTTTAACATTGATTTGTTAATAATATCTTAGTATTATTGTAGTTTCGGGTGTAAACTTACTCGTTTTCTTTTATATGTGTTGTTACATAAGACATGTTTGTCATGGATAGGTTGTATATTATTCATATACAGAATGATATCAAGTCCTTAAACATTATTTTTAAATCATCAAATGATAATTATACTTGAATGGATACGATGGAGAATGAATCGCATCGCGTTCGTGGAGACGGTAGTCCGTACGTACGCACGAGTGACAATATCATTCTTTTGATATTAAAATAATATATAAATGGATGGTATATCATATATATAGAATCATTAACATGTTATATTTTTTATTTACATTAGTTAAACATCATTATTATACCCATCCAAATAATAATATATTGAATAACAATTACACCACGACGTGGAGATGGTAAGTCGTACGTACGCACGTATGGTGACATGTTATGAAAAGGGTGGATAGAATACGGAATATGGTTGTACCATATTTATAATAACATCACAGTAAATATATGATACTGGAGTTATTATTTTAGAATGGTAATAACAAAGGAAGAAGTAGTGGAAGAAGAAAGGAACTTGGAAAATGGTGGTGAAATCATTACCTCTTCTTCGGGATCTTCCTTTGGATTTGATCAAAAGGGCTCCATAGGTTGGATTTATGATCAAACTAAGGCCTCTAGGTTGTAGTGATGGAAGTTGGTAGAGTATTTGGGCAGAGTTTGGACGAACCAAAAGGCTTCAAAGGTGTGAAGAAATGAGAAGGAGGAGTACCCTTTTATAAGAGGGGTGAGGGGCACCTTTGGAAAAGCTAGAAATATTAATTTATAATAAATTCATATTCGGTTTCAAATGGCTCCAAAGTGGATTATTTAAATTTTAAGGTTGGTATGGGTCGAAAAACACTTAACCAATAGAATTTATATAGGTTTGGGTTACTATATTAACCTTATCATTAAGTATTAACTCTCAGCTAATTAGTTTCACTTTTACAATGTCTCTTTGTATTTTTATATTATATGGTTAATAAAATTATCATATACAACCAATAGACCCCCAAGTGGTCCATTAAGTATACCAATATCATGAAATAAGTCTCTTGGCCGAACCGTAGATTTTTAGGAATTTAATATCAATTAAAAATATAATATTTGTTTTAAAAACTCATTTATGTCAATTTTCACACTATTCAATAATTGATTTTTTTTAAACTCATAATAGAATTATTACTTCAAAAAAAGTTAATTAAATCAATAATAATATGTCATAGTATCCTATAAAATTATTTTAATTCATTAAAAGTCTCATATTATATTTATTTGGGTATTTATAATATCAATTATTTTAAATTTTCACTATTATGGTAATTACTGCATCATCATTGTGTCATAAATAAAGAAACATATTTAATCTCTAAAAATTATAAATAAACTACAATAATTTAGTATATTGTTTTACCTTTCTAATGAATATTTTTAGTGGAAAATCCAACATATATAACCCTATGTAAAAGTTGTTTTTCTAAAAGATATATGTTTGTGTCATTTTTGTATTCATTTTAACTTAATTAAAATAAAGTGTCCCTATCACCTACAAGTGGCTCCATGAGGTCCCAAAATCGACCCAAAGATTCCCATGGTCTGAATTTTATCCACCAAAAAGGTTACGACACGTGTTAGTGTAATTTAGTATTATTATACTTTTATTTTTTAACCCTTATTTACCGAATTTACCCTTAACCATGGTAAATAAAATATTTACCGCAGTAATTATTCAAAATGTCTAAAAATAAAAGTTACCTATTTACACAATTTGAACATACTGATTACAAATATGGAATCCATTTTTCCAAATTCAAAACACAGAAGTGGCAGATATTAATTTAAAATTATTTCATGTTGTTAAAAAAAAGCGTGTTTTTAAGAGATAATAACTATCAAAAGATTGACACTTGTTTATGTCCGGTTTAATTGTAAAATTATGTCCAATGACCAAAATTATATTAAATAGTAAAAATTTATTCTAAATATACTTTAAAACCACTCAAATTCATAATTTATCACTACTAATTATTTTGATTAAAAAAGTTGTTTTTAATTAAAATTTAGTAATTTTCACTATTCATCAAAATATTAAAGTTATCCGAAAAGTACCAAAATATCACCATAGGCTAAATTCGATATTATGAATCCAAAAATGAATTATATTTTGAAATATGTAATCTCAAAAAGTGGGTATTACTATTCATAACGGCTTGTTTGATTGGTTATGGTGTGTTAGAACTCGGTGTTGCGTACAACACACGCTATCACATTATTCAAAGAGAAGAGTACCGTAGAAGCTTGGGGTGTTACAGGTGAGGTGGATTATCACCTGTCTCTACCACATCAGTTACACCAGGTGCACGACGTCTTCCACGTATCCCAGCTGAGGAGATACGTGCACGACCCGATGCATATCATTGACCATGGGGAGCTAGATGTTAATGATGGGGTGACTTTTGCGAAGGTCCAGGTGGAGATCGAGGATCGACAAGAGTGGGTCCTACATGGATGGTCAATTCCTCTAGTGCACATCAAATGGAAGCACGGGAACATCCAGGAGAGCACTTGGGAGTGGGAGGCTCAGATTAGTGCTCAATACCCACATTTGTTTCCCTAGTTTATGATGTATCTTTACGGGGACGTAAATCCCTGCGGTGGGAGTGATGTAAAGACATGTAAAATTCAAGGCAAACTTTTTCTTAATTTTCTTTGGAATTTTACAAGAACACAGTTTTTGACGGCACCTGATTATGAGGCCCGGTGTGCCCGGAATCATTTTCCGATGTTCGGCTCGGGTACGTTCAGTGAACGAACGAGCGGGCTTCTCTAACATTTGAACCGGTGCTCAGAATCAATTTCCGAGGGCACTGATGGAATCGCAGTGCCGATATTTTCTTATAAACGCCTTTTCTGGAGTTTCGTTTGCTTGGGTGTGGTTTTTAATTTTGGGGGTTAAGTTAAGAAATAAAATAAAGTTGTGCGACAACTTTATTTTATTTCACTTAAAGCCACTTAAAGCCACTTAAGCTAAGTTAAGAGGATAGGATGGAACCCAAAATATCCTACACACTTGGTAGGATATTTGTGAGGTGGGGACCGCATGAGGCCCACCGTTTCCTTCCTCCTAAGTAACGCACCCGCAACCCCCTCTTAATTGATAGTCAACCATGCGTTTTTCTGGTTAAGAAACGCCCCAATTAATTGGGCAGTTAAGTCGTTACCATTAATTCATCGAATTAATGGTTCGTTACTTAACTTTGATTTTTTTATTTGTTGGCATGAGAATAAAATAAGACCAATACTTGTTTCACTTTAGGGTTGCTTGTTGAGAGGATTGGGAGAAGCTCTCAAGATTGAAGATCTTCATCCTTCATCGCGAAGAACGCAGAGAACAAGAAGAACGCGAAGAACGCGAAGAATGCTGAACCCTCAGAGATCAACACCGACGATTATCCTTCCGCGTTGTTTCTTCCGCGACGTTCCTTCCTCCGCGACAATCTTCGATCAACAAACGATTGAGCTAGGGGTTGTGGCTCTTTTAATTCATTGTGAATATTATCCTCAACATGGGTTTAAATGGTGCAATTAAATCTGTGTGATTTTAATCCTCAGAGTTTCTCTATGCAACGCCGCGTACCGCGACGGCAACAACGCCCCTTCCGCGACGTGACGATCCTCTTCTTTCGCGATGGTTAAATCTGCGACGAACTCACGTTCGACAATAACGTTGAGGTAGGGGTTTTATTCATTTAACTCTTGTGATTTATACCCATGCCGTATGATTAAATATTAGTTGTGATACTTTTAAAACTGCTAACGCGGTGTGTGTGGACCAACGAACAAGTCTGAACCCACCGCCCTTTTCGTTCTTGGTGTGCGGAACGGTGGATGACGAAAAACTAAGCCGCATGGGTGATGTGAGGTCCTCACAGTGAAGGACGGACCCCTGGAGGGCCTTTGGGGAAGATGATGTGCTTTTCCGACCACTAGAACTCGTCCGGTGGTCCACGGAGTAGCCCGCCGGCACGCCTTGCCGGCACGGCGGCGCCGGCGGCAGGTGGCGGCGGTGCTCGGCGCACCGTCGGGAGGAGCCGTCGTGGCTGAAGCCGTGGCGGCAAGGCGCGGTCCCGTGACCACGCGGGACCGGAGGGGGACGGGACGTGGTCGGCTGCCGCATCCGCTGGCAAGGGTGGCCCCACGCGGGGTCGTGGCTTCTTCACGCGGGGGCAGCGCGCCCCCCACCAGCGGCTCGGCCGTAACAGCCGAGCCAACCCACTGGCCAACCGGCTAGCACCAGCCGGGTCGCGCCCATCCGGGTCAGAACCGGACCCCAGTCAGGTCGACCCAGTTCGGGCCGACCTAGGGGGGTTGGGCCGGGTCGGTTCGGGCCCAAACCCCCCGTTTCCGGACCCTTTTCGGTCTTTTGCCCTTATCTTGGGCTACGGACCTCCGATCGATGCACCGTCAACGGCGATGTGATCCTTGGATCAAGACGGTCGTTTTGGAATATTACACTCAAGGTTTAGGAGTACTTTGGGTTCGTCCGGTTTGGTTCGTACACGAAACCAACCGGGCCCTCGGAGCGGAAACGCTCATAACATGAGCTCCGGACGTCCGATTGACGTACCGTCGACTTTGCTGGATTCCTATTAGTGAGACGGATCTGTTGGCTTACTCCACCCGAGGTTTGGACGCAGGTGGAGTATGGTCGAGTTGTTTTTGACTTAAAACCCAACCGGGGCCCTGGGACGAAAAAGCCAATAACTCTCAAACCGGGCATCTGATTGAGGCGCCGTCTGTGGTGTTGAGTTCCTGTTGACGATACGGAACATTTGGATACATCAACTCTGGACTATGTGTCAGTTGATGTATCAGCCTCTCGGCCCGTGGAGCGGACCCTCCCGAACGAGCTTGTTGTGTGTGGGAACCCTAGAGCTGGTTGCGACTGCGACAACGACGACGACTGTGTAGAGATCCTCAGTGGATTCGACGGCGACGACTACAACACTAAGCGATCCTGCGTGGATCAGTGCTACAGATCCTGTCTGGGTCCGATCTTGTGTGTGTCAACGCTCAGCGGTCCTATGTGGGCCAGCGCCTACAGATCCTGTAGAGACCCTAATCTTGACGTACATGGACATTACATTACTTTTGCGGAATACTTAATACATAACAAAAACATACACACAAGGACCGTAATAGTTTAGTGTCTTTGGAATCTTGGAACGTAATATTCTAATCGTGGTGAAAGATCTTCAACATCTCCCATAAAGATCTTCCACTTTTTGTTTCCTGACCTAAAACCTTTCTTTTGTTCCTGGGGGAAAATAAAACATAAAAAGGGTGAGCTCAAATTCTCAGTAAGGGTAATCATGGATAAAATAAAACATACCATATACATTGGAACTAAAAAACATGAACATAATGTTTAAACATTAAAATCTTGAGCAACGACATAAAACATGGAAGTACATACGGCATAGATCATAATGGAAAATAAACCATGATAAAATAGCATGGGAATAAAACATGTAATTGTGGCATCCATTAAGCAATGTAATGATTTCCATAGTAGCCAAGGCATTGCTTCCAGACCATCTTAGTGGACAAAGTCCCATTCTGAATCGAGTTCACTTCTCATTTCAGTCCTGTAACACTGAACCAGATTAACTTACCGTTCCAGCCGTGTCTATCTCATGAGATATAAAATCTTTACCCAATACATTGGAGGGAGATATAGGTCCCACCCATCTCATAATGAAATCATTCCTACTTATGCCACAAAAAAAACATACATCATTCATAATAACCCAATAAACAAAATGGGTTTCATAAACATCATTCCATCATCACATAATCCATATAAAATAAATGGATATCATTTCATAATAAAAAAAAGTGAAACCATGTAAATCATAGAGACATTATAGTTGAAACAGACACATGCGAAATAATGTCATCATATATGAAAATGGTTTTGATAAAACACTTTAAATGAATTCTTGGGGAAAATATCCTTTTTTCTTCAAAATCATTTTCTTTTTACAAAATGTCATGAAATTTTAGAAGAAAATTTTTTTGTTGAAAATAGTCATGAAATCTTTTGAAGGAAGCTTCATGAAAATAAGGCTTTATAAAACCATAAAAATCCTTTCATGCCGTATACGTTAAAAAACATTCTTATCGTACTTTTGTCGGAAAAGTCAAAAAAAGTAACGTAAACACAAGAAAGGTTCCTTAAATACCATTTAGTAAAAGTCAAAAGTGGGTAAAAAGGACATTAATCATACATGAAACCATTTTTAGGAAACATGGACATGGATGATAACAATAACCCCAGTAAATAATTACGAATAAGCAATCTTGGATAAAAATGAGATTTGCGAAATTATCCCTTACCTTATGTCCGATATGCTTTGTATGTATCTGAACCTCCTGTATAATGATTTAAATAATGTCATTGACTGATTACAGAATCATATTCATTGTTACGATATCATATATGGTTCACTTATGACTTTATATTACCCGTTCTTTTGTAAATTCCATGTTAAAGAGTGTTTTGGGTAAAATTGTTTCATTTGTCGTCCGTGTTTTGACTTGTAATTATTCATATGATTACATAGATCATGATTACATAATTCCAGAATATAAAACATGATTTATAGATAATATATATTCAGAATATACATATATATAATAGATCAATAAATGGAAATAAATACACAGTTCATGGAGACGGTAGGTCGTACGTACGCATGAACGCTGTTTTCATTTTTCTTATTGAGTTGAATTTAATTAAGTAGATGAAATACATATATACATAAATACAGTAGCTTTATAATGTCATATATTTCATTATTATTGATTATATATAATTTATAATCATTCTTAAATGGTTAACATGGAGAATGAATCTCATCGCGTCGTGGAGACAGTAGTCCGTACGTACGCAAGAGCGATGATATCGTTTCCATAATTATTGAATTGAATTGGAGTGGATGATACAATATATCAGAATCAGTAAGATGTTATAATAACTATCTATATTTATTCTTTACACCATTATACCCATCCATGTAAGGTGTTGGTGGAAAAACTGATTACACCATGGCGTGGAGACGGTATTCCGTACGTACGCACGCCCGGTGATTTTGTTTTCCGTAGGATGGATAGAAGGTGAAATGGAGTTCTTTCATATTTATAATAAAAAATCAGTATATTAGTGATACTGATGTTATTAATTTATAATGAAACAACTAAAGAATAAGAATTTGAAGAAGAAATAATCTTGAAAGAATCGGGAGAAGAAATTACCTCTTCTTCGATACGCCTCTTTGAAACCTCCTCTTAGGGCACTAAGATTGGTCTTTAAAGTAGACCAGAACCTCTAGGATGTTTCTAGGGAAGTGGAGAATATAGTTTGGCAGGTTTTGGCAGAGCTTGAAGTCTCAAATTGGTGTGAGGAGGAGAGGGAGGAGGTTCCCTTTTATAAGGGAGGAGAGGGGCACCTTTGGAATTCTTAAAAATATTAATTTATAATAAATCTAACCCCAATTAAAAACCTCCAAAAATGACTCATATCCTAATATTAAATGATATATCATTTTAATCTCATAAAACAATTAAATTTAGACATGTTTGGATATTATTTTAAACCTTATCATTTTGATTTATCCTTATTTAATCTATTTAAGTTTATTTGTGGTAATAAAATTCTAAATTTTAAATTATAACAAATAATTACTTATTTGTTGTGAATTTTCCATAATTGTTTACTTTATAACATTATAGACCATATAAATTTAAATTTATAATTTTTAAATTTTTTTGTGATTTTTAAACAATTTTATAATATGTTATTTTTATAAAATAACAAAAGTGTCAATTTTGACACTATTCATTTATTTGAATTTAAATAAAATATATATAGAGTATATGTTTGAAATAAAAGCTTTAATAGATTCATAAAAGGTCATATGTATCTATAAATTATTATATCACATTAAATAGTTCATATAATATTTTTTTATTATTTTTAAAACAATTTATTTGGTTTATCTCTAAATAAAATAATTACTACAACATTTTTGTATAATTATTTAATATTCTGATTTGTTGCATAAAATTTTAAAATAAAATCCTATGATGAATATAAATCTATTACCTTTCACAAGTAGACTTTTACGTGAATTTATCATCTTAAAATCACAATATTTAAATTGTTATATTTATTAAATTATGAAGGTGACAACTTTGGCATCATTTAAAATAAAATAATATATGTGTCATAATCACTTTTATAATGATCCAAACGGTTATATATTAGGTAATTGGATGATTAAGGTGAATATATACACTACAAATAAGTTTTGGTCAGGTTTGTGGGCCTTTTAATGGGTATTATTATTTCAATAAAAACTATATTACTTATTTTCCACTTAATAAATAATTCCTGTATCATTAATGTAACACCATTAATGGAAATTATTTAATCCCTAAAAATTCAAAATATATTATCATGATGTAGATAATGTTATTAGATTTCTGGATACTATTCAGGTTCGAAGTTGTATGATGTTTATCACTAAATTAAAATTATTATACTTATAAGATTTAAGAGAGTGACATGTTGTCACTTTCTTTGGTTTTAATAATAATTAAATTATTTTCATGGTCAAAAGTCCCCAAATGAATCTAATCTGACCCTTAGTTGATATGGGTTTACTTTTAGCCATCCAATAGAATTTTGGCATGTGTTAGGGTAATTTTATAATAATATATTTACCCTTAATTACCTGATTTACCTTTAACTATGGTAAATAAAATTTACCGTAGTTACTATTCAAAATTCCCAAAAATAAAAAGTATCCAATTAACATAATTTGGACCCACTTATTCCAAATATGGAATCCATTTTTTCAAATTTAATACACAGAAGTTGAAGAAATTAAATTAAAATTAATCCCGTTGTCGAATGAAAACGGGTTTTTGTTTAAAACATTGCAAAAGATTGAGTTGATTTAACCTACGAATTCAATGTAAAATCAATGATAATGACATAAATTATATTAAATGGTAAAAATATATTCTATTTATACTTTAAAACCATTAAATATTATAATTTAACCATATAAATTATTACGATGAAAAAAAAATTTCATTAAAATATAGCGTGTTTTTACTATTCATCAAAATATGAAAGTTACCAGAATAATACGAAAAATTTACCCAAAGTAAATTTTTATTTCTATATTCCAAAGAATAATTTTATTTTGTCAAATTGAACTTATAAAAATGTTAAAAACTAGATTTAAAGTGTGTGTGCCATCAAAAGGCGGCAAAACTTCATTTTTTGAAAAATACTTATTTTACCTGAAAAATTTATTTTGTTCTTATACCATGTTCTAGAAAATGTGTAAGATGAATAATAATGTTATAAAATTCAAAATTTATTTAATACTATTCATAACGGCTAGTTCATAATAATATTATAATAATATATCGTTGCTTAGTAAAACCCGGTGTTGTGTACAACACACGCTATCGAGGAAGGTCGCGATTGCATGTAATGCAAGCCAAGTCAGGGTTGTGTTTTGTGAAATAATCCTTCATTGTTTCGTATAATAGAATCCAACCATATTTCATTTATACATTTAATATATATATATATAGTCAATGTTTCATAGAATAACTATTATCAAAATTTTGTGTAACACGATCCAAGAATAGTGTTGCGTATACTGCAAGCTAATATGGTGTTGTGTATAGCGCAAGGTAATCATGGTGTAGCATACAACACAAGACATTAATAAAATTAATAGAATATTTTTCATAAAATCTAGGGGTGTTACATTCTACCCCCCTTAAAAAGAATTTCACCCTCGAAATTCGTCGGGGTTATAAATTGTTTACTACTCAAAAGTTTGTTTAATAGAAACCCACATCGTAAAAAGGAATACCAAAACATGGCTTTAAAAACTAAAGTATGAAATGTAATGGTTACCCAAATTAACTCATCACTGGGTTTCCACGTAGGAGAACATAGGTGAAAATATGGATATGGAAGAAAAATCTAACCATCAAGTTCTGATGGAGATTGGTAGAGAACATGACTATGAAAAAGCCAACAATCACAAAGCTATTGATTTGTGATGATCTAAGGTACCATCTGATTCATCGGATATAAGGGAACTAGGAAAACATTTTTGGTTATCAAGATCATTTCCCTAAAGTTGATGAATTAAAAGAAATACTTGCATGATTTTGGTACAATCTCACCGTTGTTCGTGAATTGAACAATTTCCACATCATCCCTTAAAGAAATGAAGTTGATTTTGTTATTCGTGATGTGTTAGCAGATCATGTGATAGAATGATGGGTCATTCCATCTCTTTCAAAAAAAAGGTTAGTAAAAGTTATAAGTCCATCTTATGGTTATATTAATCATATATGGATTAAAAAATGAACTTATACTTCATATATCATACCTCTTAATAAAATAAAACTAGTTTCTACTAACCAGGGACTTCCTGTAGGCCAGTGGTAGGCAATAAAGGCCAGTCGCACTTCGGTTGTGGGTTCGATTCCCACAACCTTGTCCGAAACGATGCGATGTCGCCCGTCCTAGAGGTTGTCCTTTTTCTAAAACTACATTACTACATCATCCCATCAATAATATCGAAAAAAGGGTCTATCCTTAAACAATACTAACTTATGTCCAACATAATCCATTCCAATATTTAGGATTATCCATAATATTGCAGCCCATTGTCATATTACAGTGAAAATGATTACTAGAGATTTCATATAAGAAGCATTTTAACACCATCTTTGATCCCCATATATAATAAGATATGTCTTTTTGGTCACATTAGAAACGTTCGAAGGCCTCAATCATGTATTCCCTTGAAAAATGAATACCCATTGAACCTTAGTGAAAACATGAATGCAGTCAAAAGGTAACACTTTCCACATACAAAAATCCTCAATATTCTATATACTCAAACCATGATATCACTTAGTCCTTATATCAATCATGAGCTCATGAATACAATAAAACTTCTCATTATCTTCTTATTCCTTCATTATGCGCATATCATCTACTTTACAATAATATCTGAATAACATTCAATGGTTACTGGTACCATTCAACATATACTTTCAAATACTTTTAGGAAAAACAATAGTGTAACTATCCTTAGATGATTCTTTATTCCATAGTACCATTAACTATACAACATAACTCTAGATAAACATAAAATCATTCCACTACCTTCTAAAACAACCGACTGAGCTTCAACACTTCATTCATCTCATATATCATTTTTATTCTCCTCATCATCATCCACATAAATACTACCCATATGACCATGCTGATTCTCTTCATGAGATTTTTCATTAGGGAATTGGTTTTCATAATGCCCGTAAATTCCACATTTAAAACATATAATCATTGTTGATGTCGTAGAAATACCATTATCCTTGTCCATGGTGTTAACTGAACCTTTTCCTTTACACTTAATGGCATTGTGTCCTTCTTTTCCACACCCAAAGCATCTTCTAGTTCCTTTGAAACAATCTCCCTGATGCCTCTTCCCACATGATTTACATGAGGGAAATTGAACTTTCTTTCCTCTATGATCATCATGAAACTCCATCTTACACTTATTATCTAAGTCGGGAAACTTACCAAAGTTGATATTATTGATCATATTATGAGATTGCTGATTAGGCATAATAACGATGTTTGGAATTCCAGATCCCATATCATTTGGTTTCTCAGGAAGAAAATCATTCCATTGTCTGTCATATCCTCCATTATCATGAATCTTCCTGTTTCCAGCCATTTTCTAAAACCCAAAAAGAATAGTGTGAGAGGAAAAAATCATGCTTGGGAAAACAACATAGTAAATGGGAAGCACCCTCAATATCTAACATCTTAGGTTAAATTCTAAGATCGTTACCATAGTTTTAGGACTATATCCTATATGTATTCTTATCCTTAGGTACATCCCTAGACATACCTTAGAAATATCTCTTGGGATCTCACTAACATTTTCGCATCCTAGTTTCCAAAGGTTGCCTAATCCTTTCCTCTGATACCAACTGTAGAGACCCTAAGCTTGACGTACATGGATATTACATTACTTTTGTGGAATACTTAATACATAACAAAAATAGACACACAAGTACCGTAATAGTTTAGTGTCTTTGGAAACTTGGGACGTAATCTTTTAATCACGGTTAAAGATCTTCAACATCTCCCATAACGATCTTCCACTTTTTGTTTCCTGACCTAAAACCGTTCTTTTGATCCTGGGGGAAAATAAAACATAAAAAGGGTGAGATCAAATGCTCATTAAGGGTAAGCATGGATAAAATAAAACATACCATATACATTGGAACTAAAAAACATGAACATAATGTTTAAACATTAAAATCTTGAGCAACGACATAAAACATGGAAGTACATAAGGCATAGATCATAATGGAACATAAACCATGATAAAATAGCATGGGAATAAAACATGTAATTGTGGCATCCATTAAGCACATGTAATTATTTCCATAGTAGCCAAGGCATTGCTGCCAAGACCATCTTAGTGGACAAAGTCACATTCTAAATCGAGTTCACTTCTCGTTTCAGTCCTGTAACACTGAACCAGATTAACATACCATTCCAGCCATGTCTATCTCATGAGATATAAAATCTTTACCCAATGAATTGGAGGGAGATATAGGTCCCACCCATCTCATAATGAAATCATTCTTACTTGTGCCACACAAAAAAAACATACATCATTCATAATAACCCAATAAACAAAATGGGTTTCATAAACATCATTCCATCATCACATAATCCATATAAAATAAATGGATATCATTTCATAATAAAAAAAAGTGAAACCATGTAAATCATTGAGACATTACAGTTGAAACATACACATGTGAAATAATTTCATCTTAGATGAAAATGGTTTTGATAAAACACTTTAAATGAATTCTTGGGGAAAATATCCTTTTTTCTGAAAAATCATTTTCTTTTCACAAAATGTCATGCAATTTTAGAAGAAATTTTTTTTGTTGAAAATAGTCATGAAATCTTTTGAAGGAAGATTCATGAAAATAAGGCTTTATAAAACCATAAAAATCCTTTCATGCCGTATACGTTAAAAAAACATTCTTATCGTACTTTTGTCAGAAAAGTCAAAAAAAGTAACGTAAACACCAGAAAGGTTCCTTATATACCATGTAGTAAATATCAAAAGTGGGTAAAAAGGACATTAAACCTACATGAAACCATTTTTAGGAAACATGGACATAGATGGTAACAATAACCCCAGTAAATAATTACGAATAAGCAATCTCGGATAAAAATGGGATTTGCGAAATTATCCCTTACCTTATGACCGATATGCTTCGTATATATCCGAACCTCTTGTATAATGATTTAAATAATATCATTGACTTATTACAGAATCATATTCATTGTTATGATATCATATATGGTTCACTTATGACTTTATATTACCCGTTCTTTTGTAAATTCAATGTTAAAGAGTGTTTTGGGTAAAATCGGTTCATTTGTCGTCCGTGTTTTGACTAGTAATTATTCATATGATTACTTAGATCACGATTACATAATTCCAGAATATAAAACATGATTTATATATAATATATATTCTGAATATACATATATATAATAGATCGATAAATGGAAAGAAATACACCGTTCATGGAGACGGTAGGTCATACGTACGCATGAACGCTGTTTTCATTTTTCTTATTGAGTTGAATGGAATTAAGTAGATGAAATACATATATAAATAAATCCAATATCTTTATAATTTCATATATTTAATTATTATTTCTTATATATACTTTATAATAATTCTTAAATGGTTAACATGGAGAATGAATCTCATCGCGTCGTGGAGACGGTAGTCCGTACGTACGCACGAGCGATGATATCGTTTCCATAATTATTGAATTGAATTGGAGTGGATGATACAATATATCAGAATCAGTAAGATTTTATAATAACTATGTATATTTATTCTTTACATCATTATACCCATCCATGTAAGGTGTTGGTGGAAAAACAGATTACACCACGGCGTGGAGACGGTATTCCGTACGTACGCACGCGCGGTGATTTTGTTTTCCGTAGGATGGATAGATGGTGAAATGCGGTTGTTTCATATTTATAATAACAAATAAGTATATTAGTGATACAGATGTTATTAATTTATAATTAAACAACTAATGAAGAATAAGTTGAAGAAGAAATAAGCTTGAAAGAATCAGGAGAAGAAATTACCTCTTCTTCGATACGCCTTTTTGAAATCTCCTCTTAGGGCACTAAGATTGGTCTTTAAAGTAGACCAGAACCTCTAGGATGTTTCTAGGGAAGTGGAGAAGATAATTTGGTAGGTGTTGGCCGAGCTTGAAGGCTCAAATTTGTGTGAGGAGGAGAGGGAAGAGGTTCCCTTTTATAAGGGAGGAGAGGGGCACCTTTGGAATTCTTAAAAATATTAATTTATAATAAATCTATCCCCACTTAAAAAACTCCAAAAATGACTCATATTATAATATTATATGAGATAGGGTTTTAATCTCATCAATAAATCAAATTTAGACATGTTTGGATATTATTTTAAACCTTATCAATTTGAATTATCTTTATTTAATCTATTTAAGTTTATTTGTGGTAATAAAATTCTATATTTTACATTATAACAAATAATTACATATTTGTTGTGAATTTTCCATAATTGTTTACTTTATAACATTATAGACCATATAAATTTAAATTAATAATTTTTAAATATTTTTCTGATTTTTAAACAATTTTATAATATGTTTTTTTTTATAAAATAACAATAGTGTCAATTTTGACACTATTCATTTATTTGAATTTAAATAAAATATATATAGAGGATATTTTTGAACTAAAATCTTTAATAGATTCATAAAATGTCATATGTATCTATAAAATTAGTGTATCACATTAAATAGTTCATATAATATTTTTTTTTATTTTTAAAACCATTATTTATGTTATCTCTAAATAAAATAATTACTACAACATTTTTTTATAATTATTTAGTATACTTATTTTTTGCATAAAAATTTAAAATAAAATCATATGATGAAGATAAATCTATTAACTTTCACAATAATACTTTTACTCGAATTTATCATCTTAAAATCACAACATTTAAATTGTTATATTTATTAAATAATGAAGGTGACAACTTTGGAATCATTTAAAATAAAATTATATAAGTGTCATATTCACTTTTATAAGAATCGAAACGGTTATATATTAGGTAATTGGATGATTAAGGTGAATATATACACTACCAATAAGTTTTGGTCAGGTTTGTGGGCCTTTTAATGGGTATTATTATTTCAATAAAAACTATATTACTTATTTTCCACTTAATAAATAATTTTTATATCATTAATGTATCATCATTAATGACAATTATTTAATCCCTTAAAATTATAAATAAATTATCATGATGTAGATAATGTTATTAGCTTTCTGGAGACTATTCATGTTCGATGTTTTATGATTTTTATCACTAAATTAAAATTATTATACTTATAAGATTTAAGAGAGTGACATGTTGTCACTTTCTTTGGTTTAAATAATAATTCAATTATTTTCATGGTCAAAAGTCCATAAAATGAATCTAATCCGACCCTTAGTTGATATGGGTTTACTTTTAGCCATCCAATAGAATTTTGGCATGTGTTAGAATAATTTTATAATATTATATTTACCCTTAACTACTCGATTTACCTTTAACTATGGTAAATAAAATTTACCGTAGTTACTATTCATAATTCCCAAAAAAAAGTAGCCTATTAACATAATTTGGACCCACTGATTCCAAATATGGAATCCATTTTTTCAAATTCAATACACAGAAGTCGTAGAAATTAAATTATAATTAATCCCGTTGTCGAATGAAAAAGGGTTTTTGTTTAAAACATTGCAAAAGATTGAATTGATTTAACCTATGAATTCAATGTAAAATCAATTCTAATGACATACATTATATTAAATGGTAAAAATATATTCTATTTATACTTTAAAACCATTCAATATTATAATTTAACCATATAAATTATTATGATGAAAAAGTTGTTTTCATTAAAATATGTCATGTTTTTACTATTCATCAAAATATGAAAGTTACCAGAATAATACGAAAAATGTATCCAAAGTAAATTTTTATTTCTTGATTCCAAATAATAATTTTATTTTGTCAAATTGAACTTATAAACATGTCAAAAACTAGATTTTAAGTGGGTACGCCATCAAAAGGCGGCAAAACTGCATTTTTTGAAAAATACTTATTTTACCCAAAAATTTTATTTTATTCTTATACCATGTTCTAGAAAATGTGTAAGATGAATAATAATGTTATAAAATTCAAAATATAGTTAATACTATTCATAACGGCTAGTTCATAATAATATTATAATAATATATCGTTGTTTAGTAAAACCTGGTATTGCGTACAACACACGCTATCGAGGAAGGTCGTGATTGCGTGTAATGCAAGCCAAGTCAGGGTTGAATGTTGTGAAAGAATCCTTCGTTGTTTCGTATAATAGAATCCAACCATATTTCATTTATACATTTAATATATATATATATATATATACTCAATGTTGCGTAGAATAACTATTATCAAAATTGTATGTAACACGTTCCAAGAATAGTGTTGCGTATACTGCAAGCTAATACGGTGTTGCGTATAGCGCAAGGTAATCTTGGTGTAGTATACAACACAAGACATTAATGAAATTAAAAGAATATTTTTCATAAAATCTCGGGGTGTTACAGATCCTGTGTGGGTCCGATCCTGTGTGGGTCATTGCAAGGGTTAGTTACCTATTGATCCTGTGTGGGTAAGATCCTTTGTCTGTCATTGTGGGGGTTAGTTACCTATCGATCCTGTGTGGGTCAGATCCTTTGTGGGTCATTGTGGGGGTTAGTTACCTATCGATCTTGTGTGGGTCATATCTTTTGTGGGTCATTGCGGGGGATCGTACCTATCGATCCTTTGTGTGTCCGACGACTTAGATGAATCAGTGGCAAGATCTGATCATCTCTATCGTCATTCGAAGAAGTATACCTATGTGAGCTGAATCCTGTATTGCTTTCCTATGTGGATTGTGTTGTTCTATCCTGTGTGGATTTACGTTTTGCTTTCCTGTGTGGACTGGGTTGTACTTGAGCTCTCGTGTTGGAGCCGAACGAGAATTGATGACTTAGGTATATGTATGGGAATATACCTAAGTAGTGTCGGATGTAACTTCGTGATTGTATCTTTCCTTTTTGGATTATCCTTTGTGGATTCTGGGAGAGCATCAGGGGTCTCGGCATCCCTACTGAGTAGCTTATACTCACCCCTGCACAGGCTATGCCCGCACTACATTGTGTTGGTTGCAGACGACGGACAGCGCTGATCGTGGTTGAGGCTTGCGGAGCAGGACGGTACCTGGAGGTGGACCACTGGGCGGGACGTACTCGGAGTGGACGGTTGGACCCGAGGAGCTGTGGAGGCTATCCATACCCACCCTTCAGGTGGGAGTCCCAGTGGACGGACCGAGGCTACGGCTTTACTTTTCAGTTGTTGTTTTCCCTTTCGAGTTGTACTTTACCTTCAGTTTGGGTTTGTATTCTAGCCCACTTTATTTTCTGCAGTAACTATTTTATCAGTTTTTACTTAGTGTTTACTTCTGCTGGCTTGATCTATGGTGTTTTTTTACTTTACAAAGGCAATGCCTTCCCTTTTTATTGGGAATTATGCCTTGGTGCTAGTCGCCAGCCCCTGGCCTATGGACGGCGGGCTTGGGGTAGTCACGGCACAGGCCCCGAGGATGGGTCGTGACAAATTTGTATCAGAGGAGTTATGTTCAAACACGGAACTCAGGACTCTGATATTTTCTATGTGAAGCAATATTGTTAAGAGTATTGAGTGTGGTTATCAGTCCGGGGAGTCCAGTGTTGGTGCGGCGGCCGACGTATCCATACACCAGGACCCTGACTTCTGATTTCCTACTTAATGCATGAAAACATTGATTTCTTGTGTGTTTCCAATTTTCTTTGTGATTACTTTATGTCAGCTCACCAGATATACTGTTTGACCGTGGCGCACCTGTTTCTTTTTATGATGGCCCCACGATGGCAGCCAGCTAGGGTTCCGAGAGTTGAGCGTGACGACAGCCCACCGAGCGATGAGGCCTCGGTGCAGGGCCCATTGACAGTAGAGGAACCGGCGGTACCTCTACCCACTGAGCCACCGATGCTACCAGCCCCAGCCGCTGACGATGCACATCGCCTTATTGCGCTGCATGAGTTTCAACGCCAGTGACTACCGAGGATCAGCGGGGAGACGGACCCCCAGGCAGACGAGGACTGGCTGGAGGCAGTTGTACGGGTTTTCAGGTTAGTGAGGACACCAACAGACCTCATGGTGATCCTCGTAGCGAGCCTACTGCATGCGGCAGCAGGCAGATGGTGGAGTTTGATGCTCCAGGTGCACGATGAGGAATCTCTTCTTTGGTCGGACTTTGAGAGCCTCTTCTGCTCGTAGTTCATCCCATCCACCCTCCGTGCGGTGCGCATCCAAGAGATTCTTTAGCTGCGGCATGGCAGCTTAACGGTCGCCCAATACTCGACGAGATTTACCAATCTCTCGCGCTATTTGACAGACATGGTACGGGGACCCATTCTTTCGGGCCTGGACCATTAAGCAGGGGTTGAGGCATGAGATCAGGGCATCGCTTATCTCCCTCATCATTCTGACCCAGGCAGGAGTACTGGAGCGAGCCCTTCTGATCGAGAGATTTCTTGCTAACTCAACATCTGCAGAGAGACCTACCGTAGGGCGGCAGGTAGCAGAGTCTTCTGCAGCAGGAAGTCGACGTATGACACATGGGTCCAAGAAGATCAGACCCTCAGGCAGATGACCTTATGACACTGGCTCTGTTGTGCGGGGCACACAGCGCGGAGCCAGTCTTTCGAGAGGCAGACAATGCTAAGCATGCGGCAGGCAGGGCCACATGGCTCGTGACTGCTTGACCCACCGTGCCGAGGATCAGTAGACAGTTGAGGTGCCACCCAGACAGAGGCAGAGTGTCGACCGTGGCGGTCCGCAGGGAGCAGGTGGACGAGGCAGAGGAGATGGCCGGGCAGCAGGTGGTGGGCACACTTTGAGGCTCCACCACCACCACCACCAGGAGGTCCACCCCGACCACAGGGAGCTGGCTGGCAGAGACAGGCACAGCTCCTGGCAGCGGAGGCCTACGACCAAGAAGCGCCCGAGATGATTCAAGGTACTATCTGTGTCTATTCCACCCTTTCTGAAGTTCTTATAGACACAAGAGCGAGTCACTCTTTCATAGTCTATGCCCTTGTTCGGAGCTCGGAGATTCCGACGGAGCTGTTGGCTCGATCCTTATGGCTAGAGACTCCTATGGGAGCAGACTCGACGATTACACAACGGTGTAGGCAGTGTGAGCTTACTCTAGGAGGTGATAGCTTCGGCTGGGATCTTCTTGTAGTAGCGTCGAGGCCTTACCACATCATCTTGGGCATGGACTGGTTATCTACAGTCCATGCTCAAATTGACTGTATTAGGCAAAAGGTGTGATGTGTACGCACCGACGGGAGCAATTTCACCTTCACCGGCGAGAAGAGAGCCTTCGCATCATAGGATGGACTCTTGCAGAGGAGAGGACAGCATATCACTCATCAGTTGTCTAGCCTCATCCTAGGAGAAGTTGACGTGCGGAGTCCTAGTTTTCCTACAGTGGTGGATCAGTATGCGGACGTCTTCCCCGACGACATTCTGTGACTACCTCCTCGCAGAGAGGTAGACTTTTATATTGACCTGTACCCCGGGACAACCCCAATATCGACTCCAGCATATCGTATGTCTCCCGCCGAGCTTCGAGATCTACGGGTACAATTAAAGAACTTGCAGGGAAAGGGATTCATCCGACCCAGTGTTTCACCCTGGGCTTCCCCGATATTGTTCGCCAAGAAGGCGGACGGGAGCTTGCGACTTTGTGTCGACTATCGTCTCCTGAATCAGGTGACAGTGAGGAAAAAGTATCTGCTACCAAGGATTGATGACCTCTTTGATCAGCTAAAGCGAGCATGGTGGTTCTCAAAGATAGACCTCAGGTCAGGCTATCATCAGCTCAGAGTTCGGGACGAGGACGTGCAGAAGACGGCCTTCAGATGTCGGTATGGCCACTATGAGTTCTTGTTTATGCCCTTCGGCATAACCAATTCTCCCACAGTGTTCAGGGGCCTCATGAACAGGATCTTTCATCCATACCTCGATCGATTTTTCGTGGTCTTTATCGACAACATTTTGATTTACTCGACCACTAAGGAGGATCACGCTTACCACTTGCTGGTTGTACTGGACACACTCCAAGAGCACCATCTTTATGGAAAGCTCTGGAAGTGTCAGTTTTGGTTACGAGAGGTCCACTTCTTGGGACACGTCATTTCTGAGGCGGGATTTGCGGTGGATCCCGCGAAGATCGAAGCAGTGCTAGCTTTGGAGCCACCCAGGACAGTGACGGAGGTGCGGAGTTTCCTGGGACAAGCTGGATACTATCAAGGGTTTGTGCTAGACTTCTCTAGATTTTCGGCACCACTCTCAGCTTTGAAAAAGAAGGGAAAACCCTTTGTGTGGTCAGACAGATGTCAGCAGAGCTTCCAGGAGCTGAGACAGAGATTGACCAGCGCACCTATCATGAGGTTGTCAGAGGAGGGGATAGGGTACATAGTCTACTATGATGCATCAGGGACCAGACTCGGATGTATACTGATGTAGGATCGGGCAGTGATCACCTATGGATCACGTCATTTGAAACCGCATGAGAAGAACTATGCCACCCATGACCTGGAGTTAGCAGAAGTGGTCTTCTCTCTGAAGACATGGCACCACTATCTGATGGGTGAGCGATTTACAGTCTATTCTGACCATCAGAGTCTTAGGTACATCTTCTCTTAGAAAGGCTTGAACCTGAGACAGCGACGATGGCTCGAGTTCCTCCAGGACTATGATTTTCAGATAGTCTATAATCCTTGGAAGGGGAACGTAGTAGCCGATGCTCTCAGTAGGAGGACGGGCATTCAGCTACTTGAGGACACGACAGAGAAGATAGCCACTTTGCAGATATACTTTGTGGATAGAGATGGAGCATCCTTCCTTCATTCTCTCAGAGTCACCCCTCCACTACGGCAGTGGGTCAGAGAGGTAGAGCGTGGGGACGCCGACTATGAGACGCGGCATGCGCAGATATCCTCAGGACAAGCACCTGATGGTTTCTCCTTTGGATCAGAGCACGACATCCTTTTCAGAGGACGTACCTTGGTACCCGTTTCTTTACAGGAGGAGGTGATAAGAGAGTTTCACACTTCTCCTTTGGCGGTACATCCTGGAGAGGTGAAGATATACCAGGATCTCAAACGACAGCACTGGTGGCTGGTCATGAAGAAGGTTGTGGTAGAGTTCGTTTCTCAATGCCTCACCTGACAGTAGGTGAAGGAAGAGCATCAGGTACTAGCAGGCTTGGTACAACCCTTGGAAGTCCCGGATTGGAAGTTGGACAGGATATCTATGGACTTCGTGACTGGACTTCCACGCACTTCCAGAGGTCACGACTACATTTGGGTGATTTTCGACTGACTCACCAAGTCAGCTCACTTCTTACCCATCAGGGAGCAGGGCTCATTGGAGAGCATGGGACGTCTCTACGTTCAGGAGATTGTACGAATTCATGGTGTGCCATCATCTATCATCTCCGATCGAGATGCTCTCTTTACTTCCCGGCTTTGGAAGGGGTTGCAGGAGGCATTCAGGACGCAGCTACGTTTTAGCACCGCCTTTCACCCACAGAAAGATGGTCAGACGGAGAGGACCATACGGACTCTCGAGGACATGCTCCACGCATGGGTCCATGACTTTGGTCACAGTTGGGAGGACCACCTACCCTCGGTGGAGTTCGCGTACAACAACAGCTACCACTCCACCATCAGGATGGCACCATACGAGGCGTTGTATGGCCGACCTTGAAGATCTCATTTATGCTGGACCGACCCTGGGGAGTCTGCACTTGTGGGACCAGAGATGGTCCAGGACACAATAGAGAAGGTCCAGATCATCCAGGAGTGGATGAGGACAGCTCAGAGACAGCAGAAGTCCTATGCTGATAGGAGGCGGAGGCCACTAGAGTTCGAGGATGGTGACCACGTCTTCTTGCGTGTCTCACCTCGACGTGGATGACAGAGATTTGGCTGAGGCAGAAAGTTGTCTCCACGCTTCATCGGACCCTTCCAAGTCCTCAGCCGGATTGGCGAGGTGGCTTATCACCTGTCTCTACCACCTCAGTTACACCAGGTACACGACGTCTTCCACGTATCCCAGCTGAGGAGATACGTGCACGACCGGACGCATATCATTGACCATGGGGAGCTGGATGTTGATGATGGGGTGACTTTTGCGGAGGTCCTGGTGGAGATCGAGGATCGACAGGAGCGGGTCCTACATGGACGGTCGATTCCTCTAGTACGCATCAGATGGCAGCATGGGAACCTCCACGAGAGCACTTGGGAGTGGGAGGCTCAGATGCGTGCTCAGTACCCACATTTGTTTCCCTAGTTTATGATGTATCTTTACGGGGACGTAAAGCCATGAGGAGAGAGTTATGTAAAGACCTCTAAAATTCAAGGAAACTTTTTTCTTAATTTTCTTTGGAATTTTACAAGAACGCAGTTTCTGACGGCACCTGATTCCGAGGACCGGTGTTCCCGGAATCATTTTCCGATGTTTGGCTCGGATACGTTCAGTGAACAAACGAGCGACCATCTCTAACTTTTGAACCGGTGCTCAGAATAAAATTCCGAGGACACCGATGGAATCGCATCACCGATATTTTCTTAGAAATGGATTTTCCAGAGTTTCGTTTTCTCGGGTGTGGTTTTTAATTTTTGGGGTTATGTTAAGAAATAAAATAAAGTGGTGCGACAACTTTATTTTATTTCACTTAAAGCCACTTAAATCCACTTAAGTTAAGTTAAGCGGATAGGGTGGAACCCAAAATAACCTACCCACTTGGTAGGATATTTGTGAGGTGGGGCCCGCACGAGCCCCACCGTTTCCTTCCTCCTAAGTAACGCACCAGCAATCCCCTCTTAATTGAAAGTCAACTGTCCATTTTTCTGGTTAAGAAACACCCTAATTAATTGGGAAGTTAAGTCGTTACCATTAATTCATCGAATTAATGGTTCGTTACTTAACTTTTATTTTTCTATTTGTTGGCTTGAGAATAAAATAAGACCAATACTTGTTTCACTTGAGGGTTTCTTGTTGAGAGGATTGGGAGAAGATCTCAAGCTTGAATATCTTCATCCTTCTTCGCGAAGAACATGAAGAACGTGAAAAATGCGAAAAACGCCGAACCCTCGGAGATCGACGCCGACGATTCTCCTTCCGCGACGTTCCATCCCCCGCGACAATCTTCGATCAACAACCGATTGAGGTAGGGGGTTGTGGCTCTTTTAATTCTTTGTGAATGTTATCCTCATCATGGGTTTAAATGGTGTAATTAAATCTGTGTGATTTTAATCCTCAGAGATTCTCTACACAACGCTGTGTACCGCGACGGCAGCGATGCCCCTTCCACGATATGACGATCCTCTTCTTCCGCGATGGTTAAATCCGCGACGAACTCACGTTCGATGATAATGTTGAGGTATGGATTTGATTCATTTAAATATTGTGATTTATACCCGCGTCGTGTGATTAAATATTTTTTTTGAGACTTTTAAACCCGCTAATGTGGTGGGTGTGGACCAACGAACAAGTCCGTACCCACCGCCCTTTTCGTTCTTGGTGTGCGAAACGGTAGACGACGACAAAGTAAGCCGCACGGGCGATGTGAGGTACTCACAATGAAGGACGGACCCCGGGAGGGTCTTTGTAGAAGACGTCATGCTTTTCCGACCACCGGAACTCGTCCGGTGGTACGTGGAGTAGCCCGCCGGTGCACCTCGTTGGCACAGCGGCACCGACGGCAGGAGGCGGCGGCGTCGGGTGCACTGCCGGGAGGAGCCGCTGCCGCATAAGCCGTGGCGGCAATTCGCCGTCCCGCGATCGCGTGGGACTGGAGGGGGATGGGACGGAGCCGGCTGCCGCGTCCGCTGGCAAGGGCGGCCCCACGTGGGGTCGCGGGGGCAGCGAGCCCCCCGCCCATGGCTCGGGCGTAACAGCCGAGCCGACCCGCTGGCCAACCGGCCAGCGCCAGCCGGGTCGTGCCCAGGCCAGGTCGGGTCGGGCCGTGCCGGCCGGGCCGGGTCGTGCCAAGTCGGGTCGGACCCGGACCCAGGTCGGGTCGACCCGGTTCGGGCCAACCCAGGGGGGTTGGGCCGGGTCGGTCAGGGCCCAGCCCCCCCGTTTCCGGACCCTTTTCGGTCTTTTACCCATATCATGGGCTACGGACCTTCAATCGATGCACCGTCAGCGGAGATGTGATCCTTGGATCGAGACGATCGTTTTGACATATTACACTCAAAGATTCGGAGTACATTGGGTTCGGACGGGTTGGTTCGTACACGAAACCAACCGGGCCCTCAGAGTGGAAACGCTCATAACATGAGCTCCGGATGTCTGATTGACGTACCGTCGACTTTGCTGGATTCCTCTTAGTGAGACGGATCTTTTGGCTTACTCCGCCCGAGTTTTGGACGTTGGTGGAGTATGGTCGGGTTGGTTTTGACTTAAAACCCCACCGGGCCCCAGGGACGAAAAAGCCAATAACTCTCAGACCGTGTGTCTGATTGACGCGCCGTCTGTGGCATTGATTTCCTATTGAAGATACAGAAAATTGGGATACATCAACTCTGGACTATGTGTCAGTTGATGTATCAGCCTCTCGGGTCATGGAGCGGACCCTCCCGAACGAGCTTGCTGTGTGCGAGAACCCGATAGTTGGCTGCGACTGCAACAGCGATGACGACTGTGTAGAGATACTCAGTGGATTCGACGGCGATGACTACGACACTCAACGATCCTGCGTGGATCAGTGCTACATATCCTGTGTGGGTCCGATCCTGTGTGTGTCAGCGCTCAGCGGTCCTGTGTGGGCCATCGCCTACAGATCCTGTGTGGGTCCGATCCTGCGTGGGTCATTGCGGGGGTTAGTTACCTATCGATCCTGTGTGGGTCAGATCCTTTGTGGGTCATTACGGGGGTTAGTTACCAATCGATCCTGTGTGGGTAAGATCCTTTGTGGTTCATTGCGGGGGCTAGTTACCTATCGATCCTGTGTGTGTCAGATCCTTTGGGGGTCATTGCGGGGGTTAATACCTATCGATCCTTTGTGGGTCCGACGACTTAGATGATTCAATGGCAATATCTAATCATCTCTATCGTTATTCGAAGAAGTATACCTGTGTGTGCTGAATAATGTTTTGCTTTCATATGTGGATTTTGTTGTGCTATCCTATGTGGATTTATGTTTTGCTTTCCTGTGTGGATTGGGTTGTACTTGAGCTCATGTGTTGGAGCCAAACGAGAATTGATGACTTAGGTATATGTATGGGCATATACCTAAGCAGTGTCGGATGTTACTTTGTGATTGTATCTTTCCTTTGTGGATTATCCTTTGTGGATTCTGGGAGACCTTCGGGGGTCTTGGGGTCCCTACTGAGTAGCTTATACTCACCCCTGCACGGGCTATGCACGCACTACGTTGTGTTGGTTGCAGACGACGGACAGCGCTGATCGTGGTTGAGGCTTGCAGATCAGGACGGTACTTGGAGGTGGACCACTGGGCGGGACGTACTCGGAGTGGACGGTTGTTTCTGAGGAGATGTGGAGGCTATCTGTACCCACCCTTCAGGTGGGAGTCCCAGGGGACGGATCGAGGCCGTGGCCTTACTTTTCTGTTGTTGTTTTCCCTTTCGATTTTTACTTTACCTTTAGTTTGGGTTTGTATTCTGACCCACTTACTTTTCCTCACTTACTATTGTATCAATTTTTTCTTAGTGTTTACTTCTGCTTTCTTGCTCTGTGGTGTTTGTTTACTTTAGAAAGGCAATGCCTTCCCTTATTATCGGGAATTACGCCTTGGTGCTAGTCGCCAGACCCTGGACTATGGAAGGAGGGCTTGGGGTAGCCACGGCACGGGCCCCAAGGATGGGTTGTGACAATCATGGTAAAACATGAGGCATGATATAAGAACATTAACATAGAGAAAATATTCATAACATCATAATAATATGATCAAAACATGGTCATAAGTACATGAGGGATTACATTATCCTAAGTATATGAGGAATAACATGATCATAAGTATATATGGAATAACACGGAAATGTGGCTAAAACATAAACTTGATAAATTCATAAACATATCCCAAAAACTCATCACTAAGGTTTCATAAGACATTATACCAATTCTTTTGAACAAGTTATTATAAAAAATTACCAATTTAATATGGAAAGGTATCATGAACATATTATCTCCAAAGATTACTTCTTTACCCAATGCACTAGGGTTTTATTAGGGGGAATACTTCATATGTCGAATAGTATGCACATCACATCGATAAAAACATAATTTCATATCTTTTCTTACCCATGAGTATGGAATGTGGTTTTATACATGTATTTCCCTAATAAATATTTTGGTGATACATCAAAATAAACACACATGAATGAAAATAGGATTGGATATTCATGACATGAAAATATAGCTTGGAATATCGAGGGCTTATTTCACCAGTGTAACGGGTATAAAAAAGGGTTTAAGGAATATAATTAATGACTTCTAAATAGAATAGAAAATTAACTATACTTCATATAAAAAATAATTTTTGGGTATATATGAACTTGAAAACGTGATTAATTGAGAATAAAACATCCATATACGAAATAAGTACGTGAATTGAAAATGTAGAGGAAAAGATCTGTTACCTTGAGAGGATGGTTCTTAAATATAGAGATAGTCTCCTTAGAACTGATTTTTAGAGACTATTGAGAGGTATATTGAGAGTGTATTTATGAAAAAAGTCATTGGTGTAGAGAGTGATGAGACAGCGGGCGGTATTTATACTTTAGTAGGGGTGGTTTCTAAAGGATAAAATTTTGGTTATTTTATTATATAATCCAATCACATGTGGGTGTAATTAATTATTACAAATTTTATGGATTACCAATGAGCGATTTATATTGTTTTTATGGTAAATTAATTTTTAAATACAAACTCAGCATCCAACAAACCCATTCAATGCAAAAAATTCAAACATATTTTTTGTCTTAAAAATCCATTTTTGAGATCCAAAAAGGAAAGTATAAATTTATAAATTACAACCAATTATTAAACATATTAAATTTAATTTTTATTTTAGAAAATGCTTCATAAATATTTAATTCATACTCACATAATAATAATGTAATAAAATCATAGTGAATGTAAAATGGTAATTTTTAATTTTTCACCAAAAAATAAAATCTATCATAAAATGATGAAAAATTAACCCTAAGATAATTATATTTGATGAATCTAAAAATAAAATTTATTTTATAAAAATAATTCTATAAATTTTATAATTTTAACTTTTGAATAAAAATGTTTATTAATTGAAAATTGATAGTTTTTATAGATAATAAACATTTCAGTTGTTATAAAAATTACTAAGGATGTTGTTAAAAAAATATCATTTAAATGTGTTTTATAATATTATTTAAGGAAAATAAATTTTATTTTAAAATTATAAATTTACTATAATAAATATTTTCAACAAAATATGTTTATGGCCTTGAAAAAATAATAAAATGTGTATTATATCTATAATTAATCCTGACGGTCACTGAAATAAATCTATTTTCCAAATATATACACCACCATTGATTAATTGTATTAATGTTGAATGGAAATATAACCCTATAAATACAACACCATTCTTATATTTTCATAGATTTAATTAATGATGAATACCATTTCTAAAATGAATATCAGATTACTAACTCTATGTTTCTCTACTATGGTGATGTTCGTGGGTGTGATGATTCGGGGGTCAAGGTGAATTTGTTTTATATTTTAATTTATAATTTATCTACTTTTCTTCCCATTTTAATATTTCGAATTATATAGGTAATTATTTTAGAATGAATGTAACACTCTTAAATAATGAAAAATTATGTTGTTGGTTTCTATTATTATACTACACCACTCAATACTTAACTTGGAAATCTTCTTACACATATTTTGAAAATGTATATATTTTTTTAATGAGTACATTTATTTATAAAATTATTACGGTAAGGATTATATTCAAATTACAATTCAATCCTCTGGAGTTTTTTTAGTGAATGGAAAATTTTTCAATGTGTATATGCCTTTACTGTTCATAATTATAATTGACTAATAAAAAATAATGGGTAAAGTTATTATGAAATGTAATTTCCTTTACATGTGATCCTAATAAAATAGTAAAGGGAAAACTATGGTTTCTTCTATTAACAACATTATCGAATCTTTGGGTCATTAAATCCTTCCCCAATGAAATTAAATCCTCGTATTATTTCTCTATTGATCGATAAGTTCTAATTCATTCCTCTAATTAAAATAATCAGGTTTTCCTTTAATTTTGTTGATATTTCATTCATTCCTTAGTATATATTCTAAGACTCCAACATAGTAATGGGAATGTAAGTTGTGGTTTTTTCCATTTCCTAAATAGATGATAAAATTGATCTTCTGAAATCATTTAAAAAAGAGACCATTATCCTTAGAAATTTCCAAAAAATAAAAATGTGTTTTTTAGATAAAATAGTTTCTTTCAAGTGAGTTGAATATTTGATAAACTTTCAAAATCATTTGAACTAGTTTTTTCATTTATATTTATGATTAAATCATCTAGAAGTGAAAATAATGTTGTATAATATTTCCTTCATTCCATATCATAATTGATATTTGATATTTTGAAATGAAAAAGTTAAAACATGAAAGAAGTTATCTATAAAAAAACCATACAAGTTTAATTAACCCATATTCCCTTCTGTTGACTAAAAATAAAAACAAAAATAAGAATGATACTTTTAATAACATTTAATATAATAAATTTAAAAGGGATTTAAAACCAAATGTTTTTCAACATTGGGCTTCAATGATCATAGAAATTAATCTTATCATTATTTTAAGAGAAAAAATTTACACTTCATATGTGCCCTTTCAAGTTGGTTCATAAAGATATTTTGAGGAAAACCCCTTTCCCCTATGTGAGTCAAACTATGTGTGCAGGAAGGTCTCTTTATCATATAATAGGTAATGATGAAGTCATAACCTAGTGCGCCCTTTTGAAGGTCATTACCCCTAGGTAAAACATTGACATATCCATTCCACTTCTAGTATCCATAAATGGATTTAATTTCTTATAAACCACTCAATAAATACATCAAAAAATTTGTATATGTTTTCTTATTTTTTCTCTTATCCTTAAGGGGGGTTTTTTAAATTTATTATAGTCTTAATTTCCATAAATAACAAATCTTTACATCTAAAAACAAATATAGAGGTAGTTATTTTAAATATATTAATTTTAATATAAAACTGTAATCACATATTACATTACTATCCTTAAAGGTTATTTTGATGTTCAGTGTCATGAAAACTGGTTTAATAGTACATGACATACATTTTTCAAAAAAGGAAAAAAAATTAAAATCATCTTGTAATGCTTAATTATTATCCAATTAAATATCATCTCAAATGAAAGCGATGAGTGTAAATCCAAATATGGGATAAAAATGTTAGATAAAATCATAGGTGAGTCATTTAGTGTAACATAAGAACATGTTCATATAAACGTGATACATTACGTAAGTATGTGAGCATCTAACATGAGACATAACATGGAAATGTGGCTACAAATTAAAAAAAAGAGAAATTCATAAAGATATCACCAAATGTAACAACTATGGTTTCATAAAATATATTACCAATTATTTGTACCAATGTTTCATAAAGCATTACCAAGGCATGATTCCATGTTATCATGAGAATTTCATCTCAAGAGATTACTTCTTTACACAATGTACACAAGCTCTATCAGGGAACACCCTTCATATGTCTAATATTATGTGTTCCACATCAAAAAAATAGTTCATATCATTTATAACCCACTAGAAGGGAATTCTAGTATTCTACATGGATTTCACCAATAAATAGTATAATGGTATACCAAAATGGATACCCATTGATGAAAATAGGTTTGGAAATTAATGACATGAATGTATAGCATATAAAATCAATGGTTAATTTCAGTAGTATAAAAGGTATAAAAATGGATCCTATAATTGGTTTAATGAGGGGGAAAGGTAATATATCATTTATAAGAAATCATATATAAAACAATTTAGGTATATATAAAAACATAAAAACCTAATAAATTGAGAATCAAAAATCCTTATACAAAAGAAGTACTTGAATTGAAAAAGTAGATAATGTGATCACTAAACATGGGAGGATGCCTCTTCAAGCTATAGAAGGACACATTATAACTATAGAACCTCTATGTAGAGACTCTTTATGGGGATATAGATATATAAATCATGCATAAAGGCTTTGGTTTAGAGAGTGAGGAGAGAATTGGGATATTTATACTATATGAGGTGTGGATTCTAAAAGATTAAATATAAAAACATTTATTATATAAGTCAACCACATATGATTAGTGATGGTTTAAATGAATTATCAAAAAGAAAATCACTTTCCAATAGACCCATTAAATGTATATAATCCAAAAAATAAATGTTATATTAAAAATCTAAATTTTGGTTCCAAAATGTAAAGTAAAAATTACTAAATTAAAATTGATATTTTTAAATTAATTTTTAAAAATATTAAAAACTATATTTATTGAAGAAAATGTCTCATAAATTTATAAATCATTCTCACATGAAAATAATTTCATAAAATTTAAGTGATCCTAAAACAGTAATTTTCACATTTTGCCAAAAACAAAAATATTTGAGAATGATCCGAAAAATTAACCCTAATATAATTTTCATGTTCAGAGTTCAAAAAATGTAAATAATATTATAAAAATAATTCTATAAATATGATAATTAAAAATTTAAATAAAAATCCATATTTATTGAAAATTAATAATTTTTATATCATAATTAACATTTTGGTGATTATAAAAACTACTCATGACATTGGTAATGTATATTATCTTTTAAAAAGATATTTATAAGATTATTTAATGAAAATAATATTTATTTAAAACTTATAAATTTACTATAAAATTTATTTTTAATAGAATATTTTTACATCCTCCAAAAATAATACAATTTTTATTATATCATAAAATAATCCTCACAGTCACTTATGTGAATCTATGTAACAAATAATAATGACCTACTGTCTTATCGACTAATTGTATTAATGTTGAATGATCATATCGCAATATAAATAAAACTCCTTTATCATTAATACATTGATTCTTTCAATGTTCTACATCATTTTAAACATAAATATTGTATTACAAACTCTTTATGTATCTATTAAAGTGTTATTCTTGGGTGAGATGATTTTAAGGGATCAAGGTGACCCAAATTTGTATATTTTACTTTATTTATCATCTATTTGTCTTCCCATTTTAATTTTTTGTATTATATTGGTTATTATTATAGAATTAAACTGACATTATTAAATAACTAAATAAAGTTTTGTTGGTTTCTAATATTATTTGAAATCACTCCCTTCATTGTTTATAAAGGTTCTTAAACATCATGTGATAATTTCAATCATTATATTAAACCTTACCGTTATTTTTATATTCATTATGATAGTGGTTATATTTAACAGGAAATTCATGCCTATTGGGGTTATTTTAGAAAATTTACTAATCTTCTTGTGTATATTCCTTTGTTTTTATAGTTATAGTTTTCCATATCAACACTTGGTTTGTAGAGTTGTTATAAAATTTTATAGTCATTATAGGTAATCATAATAAAAAAAATATAAAAAAATATATCTTCTATTAATAACATTATGTATATTTCAGATTGTTACATCAGGCTACCTATGATGCTCCTTTGACCCTTCCCATTCATTTATGAGACCCAAATCCCATCCGAAATGACACATTTGAGGTGTACCTACATTCATAGTATGATTCTGAATCTTGGATAAAAAATCCAACCCCTATATTAACTTGAAAAATAAAATTTCCAATAAATTACACACTCGTATGACCATGGGGTTTTACTACATCCCCACCTAAATTCTTATCATACTCAATAAGTATCTATGGTAATACAAACACACAACTTGGTCTTACTTAGTCATCAAGTACCATTATAACATCAATGTTCTATTATTGAATGCTCAAACATCATCCAAGGAACAACCTCCACCATTCAGGTGCCTAAACAAAAAAACCTAAGTCGGTTCTCATGACCTCCACCATTAAAGCATCAAGGCAGTTATTACTCAAGCCCATATAAAATTAAACATGATAAATTCACTTTCTGATTCATCTTTCATCATATGATGTTCCCCATTATAGGAATTATCTTATGGAATCCATTTTTTTATTTTTTACATATACCCTTAGAATTTCTTATCGAACTCCAAACCTTAATTACAAAGATGCACCTAGAATAGTCCATATCTCCTCACACCACTCACATTTGAGAATGCCACTCCCCAATCTAGTTTTAGAACCAAATTTACTGAACTACATTCAACCATGGTCAAACACAAATTATGGTATATTTTCCATCAAAAGTTCAAACCAATTTTTAAAGACACTCTCGATTTCTAAAACTACATACCTTATGTGGTTTGCATCTCACTTCCTTCAATTACATGGGGTAAAGTAAGTAAAACCACCTCTGGAAAATGATCTTAAAAAACACATGGCTCCATCCACTAACCTTTCACAAAAAACAAATCATTATTATTTATCCCTAAAATAATCCCATGAACATTATGAATTCCCACATCATCATCTTTACTTGACACCTAGTGTGATCTCAATTATTGGATCGTCTATAAACTGGACCTGTGCACCACATACCACAAGAAATGACACATTATTTATCCAAAATTTTTGGATCCTAAAAAAATATCTTAATCTTGATTCCCTCATTCATATAATACCCAATACTATTACTAAGTTTTTGGCTCCCATTCACTAAAAATTCCATAAGTAACTCGGTTTATTTATTCTCCAGTATAAAACTTCCATAATTATCATCTAAGGATCATTCCATACTCCAAAAAGCCTTTTCATGTGAGGCTGAAATTATTATGATATTTTATCCATCTACCCACCAAAGGATCATTATTTTCGTCATAGTAGTGATGAATGATCACTATAACCATATCCAATTCCCCCTCCAACACCTGATATAATGATAGACATGGTGAAACCCACTCATTCCAAAGCAACAACCTGAATTCCAAAAATAGCACTTGTTCATAGATTCCAAAAATGACACACCTGATATTTAATAAGGTATAATTTCAAATGAGGGCCCACCCTCCAATGACTAATTATGAATTCCCCACCATAAAAATCCTCTTATAAAACTCCTCAAGTACATCCTCTCCTGGATCCACTTCCAAACACACATGTCGGTCTTCACGAGCCCCACTCACTAGATTCCTAGGATATAATTCCACCTGGTCCATTTTAAATACACGCTATACCACATAGAAAAATTAAAAAACCTCATATGAGACACGATCCTTCATTCTTTAATTCATTACATCTAAAATCCTTACATATCGTCTAACACCTGACTTGTCGCTGATCAATGATTTGGCAGACACCACACTTACCTGTTCACATTTACCTGATTTGATTTGAGAATTAATGGGTGTAAAATATTGTACCACCCAATCCCAAGGCCTGAATCATAGTAAAATGAGTCCTACATTAAACAAATAGGCTAGCCATTCTCGAGGATATATCAACCTCATCCAACTAGGACCCCAATCAGAATTCCTTATCAAAATCAAGTACATTACCCATGCCATGGTTAGTCACACGACCACCCACCATACACTATCAACCTTAAACCATAGCCTCCCATACAAAAATAAATGTGTGTGAATACCATCCACATCATTATAATCTTCTTAGTGAAATTCAATCCCAGAGTGTCCACCCACTCTTCCACCATGACGCTAATATCGCAAGCAAAACACATAGGCTTATATATCACCCGGCCATGCGCTTGAAACCAACCACAAACCAAAATAATTAGCACTAAATGTGATACCATGTTTAATGTAATATAAAGAATCACTAATAATATTCCAACTAGTAACATCCTGATGTTTTAAAAGAATATCATTATGTTTGAAAGCATATACGACACATAGCACATAGTTTTAACAAACCGTGAAATATTATTATAAGACAATTAAATAATAGTTGTTGATTTTTTGGAACAAATTTTACTATCTTCTTTATGATATACATATATATATATATCAATTATGTAAACAATAAAAATATATTGATTAATTCTTACGAATTAACATAAATTTTTTTGTAAAGTCATTTTATTATTAAATATGGTTTTTAATTTTTTTTATGAGTAAATGTTATAATTAATTTCTAGAAATATTTGAAATTATATTTGACAAAAACTATAACATATTTTAATTCAGCATGCAAAAATTAAGATAAAAAATTAGAGTTTTTGTAGTGTTTTATTTTGTAACAAAATGTGAAAAATACTATTTTTTATTGAAAACTATATTTTTATTTCACGAATTTATAATTATAAATGATTTAAAATGGGTTTAATGTAAAATTAGTTATATTAAAAAATTATTAGTCCAACTTAGATTAAAATCAATTTTATTGTTTAAATTTCTATAAAAAAAATTATACTTAAAAATGTATTTTGATGAAAAATAAAATTCATTTCATATTTTGTTTATTACTTATATTTATTTATACAACTTCTAAAAATAGAATATTGAATATTTTAATAGATATTTTTAATCACGGTTTCCAAATTGTTTAAATAGGTTCTTTTTAGTTTTAGTCATTGTGAATAATAATCATGGTAAAATTTATCACCTCAATAAATGGTAGAGGGAACCCCTCATTTCCCTTTATTACACCATTTTGAGACTTCTATATTGACTAAATCATACAAAATTATCTTTCTAAAAACTTGAAATATATTCTAGAGTTTTTTCTTCCTAAATACCAACCCTAGTTTTCTTAAGAAGTTATCTAAAGGAGTTCTATTAAAGAAGGTGTAATTTCTTTAACAAATCACTGTATTTTTACTTATTATTTTACCAAATATAAATATATTATATTCATTATAAAATAATAAATTTAGTATAATTAATATACTAAAATGTTATTATGATTATTAAAGTACCATTATCCATCCTCTTTACCATCAAAATGGAAGAAAATTTATCATTTTTTCATATACACATCTTGTCATCTCCATGCAGTGATACAATTCATTTTTATCACCATATTTTATAAACACTTATTATGATAAATTTAATATTTATATGTGATATTTACGTTCTAATTTTACTTTTGGTAATATAATATCCCATCTAACTTCTTACCATTCAATCCTCTAGATAATGATAACATCCCTTATTCATACATGTGGACTAGAACCTCTAGGATGCGATGCGATTCAATTTTCACCTATGATTTACATGGATGAAAATTAAAATGGATTTGGTGAATATATATATTATTTATATAACATAATAATAATTTTTTATAGGTGAACTATTATTTACCTCTCTTTTTTTACATCTGTTGAAAATTGAAAACAATTTTCACATGTACGTATGACCAACCATCTCCATGAATGTTGTAATTCGTTTTTCTAACACAATATATTTTTGACGAGTCTAAATATAAATATAATTAATACATATATATGTGATATTAATATAATTATAAAAATAATGTAGATAATAGAACCATGATCAAATTACAAGTACTTGGTTTATTGTACCAAAATCCTTATGTAAAAATGAAATAATTAATACCCAAAAATGATGATTTTAATTATAAGTAATTGATAAATGGGTGTTCAAATGTTATATAGGGATCATAAATGATATTATAATTATGTACATGAATTTTTTAGAATTATAATAAATTTACATTTGTAATAAAAGAGGATAGAGAGCATTCAAATAAAATAGAACTAGGTGTATGTAATTTATGTTACAATCTCATTCTATATCGACATTGTTTATAATTTAGTTTCCAATGGTGGAATTGTTTAATATAAATTAAATATAATCATGAATTTTCTTTTAATTTGGTTATTTCATTACAATACATTTTTTCATTTCATTTTACTCTCATTATCAACTGAAGATGCTTAAAGATTGGTTTTTATGAAAATCAACTATATTTCTATCTTCAGTCGATAAACCATTCTCTTCCATGTGAATGTTTTCTAGAAATGTTTTAAATAATATCTTCAGTATTCTCTTAAGAATTTTTATTTTAATATTTCCCATTTTTTATTTTTAAAAATAATTAAAGGTAATCTTCTTATCATATTCTGAATGGGGTATTTTTATCATTTTACCAAAAATGAGAAAGGTAATAGTGTTTTAAAGTACATTACATTAATATAATTTTCCCCTATCAAGATCACTAGATATTTTGAATCTTCCCTTAAATATTTCGAAGGTTAGTTTAAAATGAAAAATTTCCTATAATATTTTTGGAATTTTTTATTTTTTAAAGAATTTATTTCAATTTTAAATGTGTATTTTCCTTAAGAAATATTAAAAGTGATCTTTTAATGAAATTTCATTTTATGAGAAAATATTTTGATGTTACTTATGAATTAATTGGTATGTTATCCAAGGGTACCATCCTTATTATTTTTATTGGTTGTTTATGATTATGATTAAAATATTTTTTGAAACTCTTGTTTTTTGGGTTATGAAATGATGACATGATTATGAGACCCATTTAATTTCCATAGGAATGATGAAATGTTTATGAAACCCATTCCTTTTTCACAAGTTATAATATGATGAATGGTTAATGTTTTTTTGTCACACATCTGTATGAATTTTATTTTTTGAGGGTTAAACCCAATATTACATATCCCTCCAAAGAATTCGGTAAAGGATAATATCTCATGAGATAAATAAGATTATAATGGGGAGTAAACCCAGTTCAGTAAGTGACTCTATCCACTATGTTAGTTTTTAGAGTAAACCTTGACTAATACATTACAATGGGGAGTAAACCCAATTCACTATGATAGTATTTTCAGTGCTCTATGAATATTAAAGAATCATTCTTATATACTTAAGTGAATAAATATTATATATTTTTTATGATAATCATATACTATAATGGCTCATGTTGTTTGATTCATTCATAATTCATGTCTTAAGAAAAACCATGAATTATTCCATGACTCAAGATTAAGACCCATGATATAAAGGAAATGGTTTTCAAATGTTTAGATAAAGTTCTCATGACCTTATTCACATTTTATGCTTATTTTATCATTGATATATCCCTTGATTACCCTTACTGAGCTTATGAGCTCACCCATTATTATGATTACCTTACCTATGATATGAGGGATATTGTTAATTGTGATATTTCTAAGAAGGGTTCTTGTTTTGGAGAACTAAGTGAGAGATGATTTAGACATCTTGTGAACTAGTAGATTTTTTGTACATGTTTCCAAATATACTAGACCTATATGATTCTAGTGTGGACCATAACATTATGTTTTGAATATTCATCCAATAGGATGTAATATCTATATACAAAATGTTTGGGTTTTTATAGTTAGTATCATATCATAGTTTAGTTACTTTTGGAAACCAGTATTAGAAATCTTTAGTGAGAACCCTTCGAATAATCCAATGTATAGAAGACCATTATAAGTTATGATAATGAATGGAATGAGTTTTTATATAAAAATATACATGTATGGATACTATAAGTGGATGTGGTTTTAGCATATATTCATCTTTTTTTAATACCCCCAAAAGGTGTTTTGAAAGTATATCTCATCCATTATTCTGGTGCACATTGAGTGTTCCCTTACCATGCAGCTATTTGAACACTCCTAAGGCATATTCATGGGTTAATTGGAAATTTAATTGTGAACCATAAAGAAATATTTTAATAGATCATGATCATGGAAGATTTAGGTTAAACCTCGGGGGTCATAGAGTGAAAATAAGGTGTCACTATTTAAGTATCATATAAATTATTTTTCACAATAATATGGTTTTCCAAAATGACTATTTCTACAAACACTATTTTTTTTTTATTTGATGTATTGAACATGGAGGAATTATGATAAAGTTGAATGTGAAACATAATGGAATTATTTTCCTCATGACAAACCAAGTGAAAGAGGGATTGGAATATGAAGCCTTATTATTATTTCAAAGAATATATCTGATTATATGTTGAAAAATATCGTAATGGGTGATTTTAATAACACACATAATATGATAAAAAAGGATTTCAATGAAGATCATGTTGGGAATAAGATTCAACTTCATATATCTCAATTATGTAGGAATAAAAACACTCGTAAATGTCTCAGAGTAATGAGAAGATGTTTTATGTGTGTAAAATAATGGCATAGAGTAAGTAATTTCTATGTAAAATGATGAGTTTGATATAGGTATATAAATTTTATCCTAAGGTTCTATTTATAGTTCAATGTATTTTATCTAGGGAATATGTTTATTACTTAAGTCATTTCCCTAATCTAATAGATAAATCATTATCCAATGAAGTTATATTATTAAACCAATCATTGAAGTGGTATGATTGATGATTTTATGTATTTGAATTCATGAATTATATTGTATAAGTTTTATTATCAATGGAAATATATATATAAGAATCCTAAAACATTTTAGGATTATTCTAATGTTTTTTTTCATTAAGGAATTTCAAGAATATACTTAATGGAACTAATAAACTAAAAAAGTAAAATAATGGTAAAGTGATATATTATAAAAGTCACATTATTATAGGAAATATAAACCTTAATTAGTTCGCAATATTGATAAAATATTATTTTGTTAAGATAAAGATATGATTGAAATTTATAAATTGACTAGTACAGTATTGATGGCTTAAAAATGTTTCTTTGATAGGATAAAATAGAGGACATTTATGATGTCTATTCTATTTTGGGATTTATGGAATGTATTAAATTTTGTGTGTATTTTATTTAATAAATAAAGGATTAATTATAATTTTATTGTATATATTTTTTATTATGACTTTATTTTAGGATATAATTGGTATATTTTAGGGAATATATGATCAAGGTATATTTTGGTATGTGACATTATGTGTGATTAAATTTATTTCAATATAATCGTTACTTTTATCATGGAAGTATATGATATCAGATCACTCTAACATTTGGGTTTCAATCTTGTTCAAAAATATTTTATAGGATCGTTATTTTTAAATTTTTTTGAATGGATTAAGTTGAACCTTCAGTGTTATTTTTAAAGTATTAGTGAGAAATTAATTAAATTTAACCATATTGGATAAATTGGGATATCAATTTTAGTTTTTTTAAATATACATATATAGAAGGAATAAGACCCATTAAAATTAAAATTTTGTGCTTTGGGCATAAAAATTCATTTTTAATATCCATTTCATGGATTAGGAAACATAGTGAAAATTGATCGAAGCACAACTAATGAAAGACATTGTGTTTATAAAATGTAAAATATATCAGGTACGTGAATTTTAAAATGTTATATATCTTTTTGATAAAATAATCCCTCAAGATTAGGAAAGGGGTTTTGAAATAAAATTTTATACTTTTAGCCTTATTTCTAATAAAATGTTGGTCCTTTCACCCATCATATATTTATAGCATTTTGTCATTAAATTTCTCTCAGCCATGTCCTATGTCACTCTATATTATTCCATGGGTGTTACATTTCACCCTTATGTTTATATTTTCACTTACCACTAATCTTACCCCACTTAGAAGAATAGTTTTATGTTATTAAATATGAAATATATATATCTCTCTTATTAAGAGAAAGTTTTATTAACCCTTTATATGATGTGAGTTTTCCACAAAGAGAATTTAAAATTTAAATAATTGATTATTGAGAACATGTTATAATTGTGAGGAATATGTTTCATTAAGGGGGATAAAGTGACACCATAAAACATTAAAATAGGGACATTATGTTTGATAACATGTATGACATGCAATCATGTTCTTAAATCATAATTGTATATTATTTTATTACTATTCTAGCATAGTCATCAAATTAGTGGGTATAAATAAGATTTAAAACATTATTAATTATATATATATAAATAAAGTAAATACTCAATAAAAATATATTTATTAATTCTTAGTAATTAATCACCCAATTTTTAGTAATGTCATTTTATTCTTCAAAAAAATGTTTTCCTCAAAATTATTTTTAAAATTTTTGTGAGTGGATATAATAATTAATTTATTGAACTTTTAAGAATTATATTTTATAAATAGTATATAATTTTTTAATTAATCATATTTAAATTAACATATTATTAATTTTAGATAATTTTTTGAAATATTAGATTTTTCAATGAATAGTGAAAAATAATAATTTTTATGGAAAAATTAATTCTTGTTTCCAGAATTTACAAAGAATAATTTTTTTAAAATCCTTAAAAAATAAAATTAGGTCTCTTATATTATTACTTATTTAGTTAAGTTTGATGGATTTAATTTTATGGTTTAATTCGGCATGGAAATAATCTTATACTTAATAATGTATTTTTATAAAAAAAAAATTTCTTTGTGTTTTTTGGTTTTATATTAAATTAATTTCTTCCACATATTGAATTTGAATATTGAAAAATTTAATACATATTTTGAATCATGAGGTACAAATTTGGTAATTATGTCCCTTTTAACATCAGGCATTATGAATAGTAACATTGGTAAAAAGTTTCACCATGATAAAGGGTAAATAGGTTTAACCTAGTTTAATACTATATGTTAAAACTTCCATTTATCATCTTAATTATTATTGAATAAATTTACATTTTCCATTATCTTCTTAGGATATAAATTTTAAAATTTAAAGGACCCTTTTCCATTAAAATGAAATTTATAATATTTAATGAAAAGAAAAATTCAAAAGGTCACTCTATTATTATTAAATATCTCGAATATGTTCACATAAGGAAGAAAGGATGCTGTGAATGGTATTAATGGTTATTTTTATAATAATGAATTTTTTTTATGGAAAATTATTTATTAATTTTTATATATTATATAATTACTCTAAATGCTTACACAACATGGAAATAATATATATCCAATTAATAAAAAATTAAATAAGTGAATTTTAAAATTTTAAAATAAATTTAATTTGAGTGATTTATAGTGTTCCATGAATTTTTAAGATTTATATTTCGTATTTTTTTTCAAAAATTATTATATTCTAATTAAATATTAGTCTTGGTGTCTTTAGTGTGAAATTAAACGAATAGTGTAAAAATGACATTAATGATATTTCTAAAAATAATGTTTTATTAAATTATTTAACAGTCATAAAAATACTTAAATAGGAAAATTGGGATTATATATGGTATAAAATGTCATCCATTGTCCATTTATGAGAAAATATTCACCTTCTAAGTAAAATAATGTCTCTATTAGTGTGAAAAATATGTTACCGTTTTTAAGGTTAAAATATGTTATTATGGGATTAAACCAAACGAAAAGTTATAAACCATAACTTAAAATAATCCAAATTTTATTGGTTGATGGTATTTCAAAAAAAAATACCGCCTTATATTTTTATATCATGACATTTTAAAGAATATTTATAGAGAATGAAATTTTTATATTTTAATCATTTAAGAAACTCTGAGAGTGTCCCTCCCCTCAATTACAAAAGGGATCCAAATTTTTCTCTAATTTACGCCACTTTGGAACTTCTATATCGACGAATACAAGAAAAAGTATCTTCTCAACATCCTTATAAACATTATATATGTTTGTTTACTTTAAAAATACTAACCTTGGGATCCTTAATATAAAATCAAAATGAGTTCTCTCAAATAATACATAATCACCATAACCTATCACACTATTTTTAATTATTCTTCTAAATCCACTAAATACATGTTATTTTTCATATAATAATAGATCAATTACAATACATATACTTAATAGTATTATGATCATGAAACTATAATTATCCACCCTATTTCACATCAAATGGGAATTGAATGTACACTTGTGCCTACAAACGGCTTACCATCTCCGTGTAATGATACAATTAAGTTTCAATAAACATAATTTATGGATGGGTATTATAATGGGTTTAGTGATTATATATGAGTCTTTTTCATTAGGGAAATCACACACTAGATGTCCTATATTTAATGTGAATCCAATGTTCCTGATATGATGCAAGAGATACATCTTAACTCTATAGTCTTTGAGTCAAATCCAACCACTGGTCTCTTGAAAATGGACCAAGATACACAAAAACCATTAATACACCAAGAAACTAAAATCTCCATGTGATCCAATTAAGGTGAAAATAATATACAACTATAACATAAGAAATAAAAAATAGTAATCCAATTCCCTTGGTAACCTAGACATTCTATGTGAATAAATGTTCTCGAATCTCCAATATGATATCCATCATAGGCTCTGACACCTTCCTAAATCTCTCATATAAGAAATCTAGAAACAGTAAGACAAAAAAACTATCCTATGATACCAATTTCAACATCCCATCACACTGAACCACGATTTAGTTCCAAAACTAGTTGACGTGATTATACTTAAGGCGCACCTCCCCATACACTAGAGGTAACCAACTAGCATCGGGGTTCTAAGATGGTACTGTGGGGAGACTTTACCCACAATATTAGAGGGAACCAAAATAGATTAAACAAATAAGTATCACACAATACAATAAGGTAAAAATGAAAGTAGTAAATATCGTTATGTTTGATAATAAATGAAATATAGTAAGGCTCAAACAACTATGTAACACTTACAATAGAGGAAGCCCACTGCTGTGACCACATATTTAGAAATAAAAAAACAATTAAAAAAAGGGTTCTTATATATCTCTGAACTAAAACTCATCCTAGCATTTGTGTACTACTCTGAGTAATCCTACTTAATCAAACCTAGGTCTCAACACAAATTAATTCTAGGAACAAGTATGTGAGATCAGTTCAGTTACCCATGTGGAATAGCATCCCAAGCATGGTGTGAGTTCATAACATAGTAGTGAATAAATTAAATAGTCCCTTAATAAACATAAATATAGAGATATGTGTGTGTGATATTCTCAGTTGATATAAATAACAAATTAAAGTATTTAAACAACACAATGTCAATCCTTAGGTCTTCCACCCTAATCGACCATACCTACTTCAATAATTTTTTGGGTGTCTCTGATCATTACATTATTACCATTCTTTACAAGTAACATGTGGAGTAAACATCCATTACATCCCTAAAAAATACTAAGGACTATAGGGTCTCGAACCATATTAATACGAGAAACAAAGATCTAAGTACAGGGTATCTATATCCCACAATATTCAACCATGTATCTGTCTCTAAATCCATCATAGCCATAACCATATATCCCATGGATTTGGGGACCCATTAAAATTATTTTTTTAACTGACTCCTACTTTCTGGATGTCATTACCATAATCTAATGAAATTTAGGATAATCCAGCAGAAGTCAATATTTTCAGAACAAGATCCATTTCTTCTATAATCGTATCTCTATATCTTCGGGGACTTTTCCCATGGTATTTAATGAGTCTAACTCAAAATATGTAGTATCCATAAATATATATCTCATGGATTTTGGGAATGATATCATGGTAGTATGTGCCTTCAGATATAAATACAACAAATCTATAACCTTTATCGATCTTTAAATACATGGAATATCTAACCACATAAGGCTCCAAATAATGACACCACAACCACGTCACATCAACCCTATGGGTAAATTATATAACATCTTATTAATCAAAAAACACATGTTCTGGAAAACCACCCATTCATTCTATCATAGTCTATGAACCATTGGATTTACACATTGGATCATATTCTAAGTAACACATTTGACCATCTCTACACCTAGTTGTATGCACTTGTTCAGGGTCGGTTTGTTATTCGGGCACCCACTGGTTCCATCAAGTCACATAAAATAGAGGTACCCCACTCAGATTCCTCATTATAAGCCTTGGTCTGTGGTTACCATAAGATTCTCTAATGATGTTTCATCCCATGACATCATCAACAAGGTAGAACATCCTCTCTAGCTAAATGGGGTCTCGCTAAAAGATAAAATTCGAGTGATGGCCAGCTGCCTAACTCGGTCATCAAGGTCACTCTTGGTTGGTCTGATCACCCCACCTAATATAGGTCTTCCTAAAGGATATCCACCATAGTTTTGTATTGCTAACAAGATAAAGTAGGTCTATCCTCACCTACCAAGTAGTTTGGTGGCCACCAGTTATATAAGTGGTCATGTTGGACCCTTTTGTTTCGGTCATCTCCAGTAACAACACACCTCTTCCTAGAGGTAGAAAATCTCACTAACCAATATCTACTATGTCTCACAAGGCCCTGTCACCACCACTTAAGATTCCCATAGGTCACAATTCCACATTGGTCACTCAATTGGACATCAATGGTTTAGGCATAGAGTTAGTTCACTAGGTCTATCATAGCCAAGGTATTATACTATCATCATCTAACGTATTAAAAAAAATTACTAATTTTATTTTAATTTAAATATTAAATTAAAATTAAATAAACCACTTAACTAGAGGGAATATCCTAAAGGTGGAATCTCAGGCATCACATGCCATATAATCAAAATATATAGTCTATAGTTCAAGTATTCAAGAAACCCTAAAATCACCATGAAACATTCCACTTTTATTTACAAAGGAAGAAATTAGCTTCTATGACTTGTCCAATTACTTCAAACGTCATCCATTCTTATCCAAGCATGTCTCAACAACCCGAGCTCCTAAACATAAATAGTTATTACTGCATAAAATGTTCCATCTGTATGTATGGCCTCATCCACTAAATTATAATTCCTACTTTTGATCTAAAATCCTGATTACATGTTCTTGAAACCTCAATTAACATATTATCAATCCTTTAATAGGATATAAAAATAAGTTTTTCATTATATATAAAGATATCAAATGAAAATTAAAAATGTCACTAAAACTCACTTAAATGAAATTTTTATAATCATAGGTTAGTGTTTACAATCATGACAACACCTTGATAAAGAGAAGTAGAACAACATTCCCTTTTTTAAAATCACAAAAAAATACCATAAAAAGATAAATTAAGTGTAAATGAAGAGAAAATTATATAGAAATGTAATTAAATATTTAAATATAAGTCATAAATGTATTCAACATAGTTATTTATATAAACTAAGAGAAATTCACAACTACCCAAGAGAGTAAGTTCATTAAGTATGTAATTTAAAAAAATAAAATTTTCAAATATTTCCAATAAATCTCCCTTTAGAAAGACAATTAATCAATATAGAAAATTTTAAAAATCATCCCCCCTCTTTGGTAAGCATAAACATTTATGAAAATTATCCCATTTCAGATAAAATAAAATTTCCCCCATGATATAAAATTTCCACACATTTATCCATCATTATAAAATTACACACTCTCCTCCCCCTTTATGATTTTCAAAAGGATAAAAAAAGCATGATAAAGGAGAAACTCACGAGATTTTTAAGGAAAACATTAAGTGATATTTTATAAACCCAAAAAAATATTTTAGAAAGAGGTCATGATAGAAAGAGATTTTAAAAAATAAATTGAAAACAATTATGAAAGTACATCCTAACAACCAAATACTATATAGGAGTATTTGAGAGATATGTAGAGAAAATTTAAATTAATGGAGAAAAATAAGAAGAGATTTATAAAATAATAAAATTATAAAAAGAAGGAAAAAAAGAAAATAAAATGGGTACATCTTTTTTCCATGACACTAATTTCTTCAAGGAATGATTCTACCTACATTGATTTATTTCTTAATTTAAACAGATAAATTTAGACCCTTTTAAGTAAAACAATACTTCAAAATCATTATTTATTTTTTATTTTTTCAATAAAATATCAAGAGATTTTGTTAGATAAACAAGTATATACAGAATATTTTTTTCACTCGTCATTAATATTCCTTTAAAAAAGATAAAAAAAATTTTAAAAAAATAAGTAGCACATATATATAATTTCCCATATAGGATTTTAAAAAAATAAAATTAGATCTTATTTAAAATTTACACTGTGTTTATAGTTGTAAAAATATGATAAATATTACTTTTTTAGAAATTAGCTGTAATATTTGAAAATATATATTTTTTAAATTTTTAAAAGGTAATTTCAAAATAAATTTCTCTCTTAATTAATAATTAAAAGTTAAAGAAGAGATAAGGATCCCTCTAAAATTATATAATAATTGAGATAAATAGACCATATCAAATAGGAAATAAAAAATAATATGAAATAAAAAATATATTCCAAAGAGATCAAGTTTTTTAAAATATTTAAAAGGAAACTAAATATTTACATTTATATAAAAAATATTGTTACAACTATTCATAATTTACCATTAATAAATTTTAAATGGTCAAGTTCTATAGTTTTGGTGAAAATATAAATGAGTTTATATTTATTAGGGAGAGAAATCCAATAATATATCACCTTTTTTTAATTAATCTCTTAATAAATGGTGACTAAGGTCTATATGTTTAGTGAGGGAGTGTTGGGCCGGATTTCTTAAGATTTATATTGAACTATTTTTATATCACCTAATAGGTATATAGTCAATTTTTGTCTTGATATCTAATTGAGTGCGTTACATCTATACAATTTGGGCACAAAAACTCTCGATGGATTTGTATTTTTCTTTGGGTGTAGAAAGAGATGTTTTATTCTTCTTATTACTACTCCATGAGACATGATATGTTTCATATAGAAGGAAAGTATGAATTGTTCATTTTCTATATTGTTGGTATTCTCCTAAATCAACATTGAAAAAATATTAAATTCAAAAGTTCATTTCGGATTAAAAAACTGAGTTCTTATATCTTTTTAAAGAATAAAGAATCCTTATAACTGATTTTAAATGAATGTATATTCATTTTATTGAAAAGGGGAATAAATACAAACACTGAACATGATATAATGTTGGGTTATAGTAATGTAAATTTTACTACTACTAATAATTATATAAAGCTTTTTGTTTTCCTTTCTATTAGCTTCACCTAATATAAGTTTACAAGTTGTTCTCATAAGAGTGTTAATTTACTTAGTATAATCCATGTCAAATCATTTTAAGATACCATTGGTGTATTTTTCTTTTTATAAGAAAATATAATAATTTCATTATGAAATTTTTAAAATAAGAAATAATTCTAGTTACCCATAAATTTCATCGGATTTTACTTTTTTAGTAAATAAAAAATTTCAAAATAGATAGATTCATTGGTAGATCTGAAAATCACATCATCAAAATAAATTTTTAAATGGAAAAAAATCATTTGATATGTGCTTTAAAAAAGTGTTTAATTTAATTTTCCCATTTAAGGCCATTCAATAATGAGTAATTTGATAATCTTTCATACAAATCCCATAGGGATGGTGTTAAACTATAAAGAGTTCAAATAATTTTAAAACCCAATTTGGGAAAAGATAATTCTCAAAACTAAGTGGTCATTAGAGACAACAATTTCATTAATAAATCAAAAAAATTATAATAGATCCTAAAGGAATAATGAGAACACATGTTTCACCATATTAAACTTCTTATTCTAGGTTATAACCATTAGCTACTAGATGAGATTTATTTCTAGTGATGTTACTAGACTCATCAAATTTATTTCTAAAACCCCATTTTGGAATTATAATACAATAATCGATGGGTCTTTCCATGAGATTCCATGAATAATTTTTGAGTGAATATTTTCCATTCCAATTTCATGGAAAGTACCTAATTTATATCTTTAATAGAATTTTTAAGGTTTTAGGGTTATAAGTGGGAGACCAAGGAAAGTTGTTCAACCAAATTTAAGAGTGATATTCTAGTATGAGTTCCCACTGGTAGAACATCAATGAAATTTTCAAGGGGATAGTATTTATATTTTTGAAAATATTAGGGCATGTAATTTGAAATAGATTCATGTTTTACTTAATCTTCATTAGTTTTAAAATAATTATTTAAAACATCATTTTCAAAAACCTTTTCAAAAAGATATTTTGGAAAAACTTCATAAATAATAGCAGAGAATGATTCTTCCACCATTTTTGCAAATTTGTTGAAGACACTGTATTCCTTTATACATTTATAGTACACAAGAATATCAAATAATCATATTTAGAATCAAATTTTTATATATTGTAGTCGGGGTCTAAAATTAAAAATTTTGAACAAAGAACTTTGAAAAAATTACTTTTGGTTTTTTATTTTTCTAAAGTTCATAAGAAATTTTTTTGAGGAAAAGACTTTTGAGATTTCTATAAATTATAAATAATGATGTATTCAAAACCTCAACATAAAAATATTTTCTCAAATTTAATTCATTTAAAAGAGTTCAATTAATTTATTAGACAACTCAATTTTACCTCTCTATAACCTAATTTTTTTGAGTGGTTATAAGAGAAGAAATAAACTATAGCCTTCCAAAGAACACTAGTTATTAAATATATTATTATGAAAGTATCCATTATGATCAATTCAAATTTATTTAATTTTAAAGATTTTTTTATTTTCAATATTTTCATTAAATATTTAAAAACTTTATATATTGTTCACATTTATCAAATAAGATGAAACCCTATGTAAATTTTGTAAATTCGTTAATATTTACAAAATTATAATATTAAACTAATGGAATTTCAATTTGAGAAATTCTAAAAAATATATATACTTTATTTAGAGATATTTTTAATGTTAAATAAATTTTTTATTTTAAAAATAGTATTTTCTTTTGGGTGCTATATTAGTATGCTTCACAAACTGTGTCATATTTGAAGTTTAGTTTGTGTAGATATCATATCAGTTGAAAATGGTTGAGTTTGATAAGTTTTTGTATGCTATAGTGACCACGTTAACTATACCAAAGCAATTAATCATGAACATTCACAATTAATCATATGCCTTTTTCATGGAAATAGATTTTAAATTTATTCTGTAAAAAAATTAAATTGAGATGCAGTCACATAAAATATATCTTTTGAGTAAAAAAATTACAAAAATAATTTTGTAAATAAATTTTAAAACCATTATCTTAAAATTGAATAATAATTGGTAAATAGTTCTTTAATACATTGATGAATAGAATATTTTTTATAAGGGTAATGTTAGAAAAACCAATGGTCCATTCATCGATTATATTTCCCCTAGAGTTGTCACTAAAGTGAACTTACCTATTTATAGTTTATTAACATTATAAAATTAAAATAGATAACCATACATGTGTCTTGAGTAACCACTATCTAGAAAATATAGTTACTTTTGGGTTTTTTTAATAACACACTTTTCCTTCAAAATCAAATGACTAATGGTTTTGTTACTCACAGAAAAATGGGTCCTCTTATTTAAGCCAATATGGATTTTAGAATCTAGATTTTCTTAGTATGAATTTTTATTTTAAAAAAATTATAGAAATATTGATTGATTTTGGCCTCCCATGTCATCCATTTTTTAAATAAAATGAACAATTATTTTATAATAATTAAAAAAATATTATGAAATTTTTTTTTAACAAAATTAGATTTTGACGTATTTCTTTTGGATTTTGCATAATTAGAGAAACCAAGAACAACCTATTTCATTCCATGTCATTGAGAGAGAAAAATTTTATTTAAAATATCTTCACCTTAATTGAATTTGGAAAGAGAAATTTTAATGCCATTAATGGTGTATTCGAGATTATCAAAAACCAGTTGACTCTTGTGATATATTTATAAATCTTTATTTTATTTTAAGAGAATATTCATTTTATTTTGAGGATAATATTTTTCTTTAAAAAAATATTATATTTATAATAATGTTATTTATATAATAAATAGAGTTTATGAAAATCATTTTTGAGTTCACTATGAGCATATTTTATGTTTTCATAATTATGGTGACAGGAAGAGAAGTAGGAAGGAAAGGAGAAGTAAGAATTTGGTGAAGAATTAGAGGATAAGGAAATAGAAAGAGGGGTAATAACCATAATTTCTTTATCAAAATGTGAAATATTAAGCTAAGACACAATTCACATGATGTGGATTACAGATTTCAATCTATGAAGTCATCACTATAACTCCACATTGTGACTTTAAAATCTTTTTTACCTTATTTACTTTCTTTTATCTTATTTCTATAGAAAAGTTATTTGGGCTTCATGTGAAATTTATTTTTACATTCATAATTGGTCACTTATGTTTCTAAATTTTGATTTATTTTTATGGATCAGTTAGTGAACTTATTCAACTTGAATAAATTATTCATGTTTATGTAAAGTTGACCATAGTCTAAAACTTATACTCGAGAAGGATCATCATTGATATCTTTAAAGGTGATAGTTTTCTTTGTTTCTTTATCTTCATTGGACCCCTTCCCATCTAGTTTTTTTAGAAATTTAAAATATAATCATCGATATAATGAGTTCATATACCTCCATTTTTTATATATTTTTCATCTTAAATACTAGTGAATTTTGATACCTAGAAGCTAAGAAAAACCCATACGATTTTATTTAAAGGTATTTTTGTAGACAAATCATCAATGAGAGACTATATACCATTGAAAATGTCAGTAAACCAGGTCAAAATTCTAGTCATATACTCATTTCGATGCAAAGAGCAACTTTGAAAACCATGATGATACTTATCCAATCTAGTGTACTTAACTCTATTAGGAACATTTTGTGTTCATTTTAATAAATATCCTATTTTATAGGCAGTTTTTTTATAGATAATTGATTATAATCATGTGACGTCCTAACCCAGGTTCTACTAAATAGTTATTCACTCTTGTTGGCCACATTTCCTAAAACGCACCTCCCTGTATGCTAGTGGGATCCAACTAGCAGCGAGGTTCTGGTAAGTCAGTATTGGGGAGATTATACCACCTTTTATCAGAATAAACACCCAAAGAAGAAAACAACAATAAAAAATTGTGGAATCGTTTAAATAACCAGAATAATACTGTGTCATATGATATTTGAAAAAACAAAATACAACACTCAACAAAAAGGAAAAACATAATATGACAATGAGAATGTCATGTGTCTATAATACAACTAAATGTAAAGAAACAATGACTTCAATGTAGGTCTCGAACCACGTCTGATTCCCTCTCCCATGCCCCATTCAGAATAGCAACATATCCCAAGGCCTTGCCCTTATCCTGCCCTGCAACAATAATGTCTACTCAGGTTCCAATTCGGTTTTCTAAATAGATTGTAAGTAAAACTTAGTATATCACCACCAACGGTGTCTAAAACGAGTCCAGTCAAAAGATAGTGCATGTGGTTTTGACGTAATAAATTCAATGAATAATTAAACAATTATCACATGTCCATTTAATATTTAATTATCACATTAGGAAAATTTCATTTCATGTTTCTCATTTGAATCATAATTTAATATTATCATTAATTTGGTGTTGAACTTTATGTCAAGCACCCAAAATCTCATTTAGTGTAGGTCTCCATGCCTGACACTCCATATCTCATTTAGTGTAGGTCATCATGTCTAACACCCCATAAACTCACGCTTGGATAACTATTGGGGAGGAACACCATGTCAAAGCCCCAACATATAATTGGTCTATAATTCCATGTCTAACACCAAAAAAATCTCACCCATTTAATCATTATTTAATTCACAATAATTATTTACATCATTCCATTACTAATCTAATGTTTAGTTATTCATTCCAAAGAACATTAGTAAACTAAATGATTAACTAAGCACATAACCCATTAATTAATTCAACAATTAATTAAGTAATGAACACAATTTTTATTCCATAATTAATTTTTCACAGTTAATTATCCATATCAAATCTTAACTTGTTATAATTAATTATCACAATTAATTATCTTTGATCAACATCATGCCATATAAGTAATTCTCAAAATTATTTGTCTTACTTTTCCAATCATTATTTCCTAATTAATTCCACGAAATTAATTATCTTATCACAATTAATTCAATATCTCAACCCACAAACAATCTCAAAAACAAACATCTAATTGGGAAACCTCCTTCATTTGTTATGTGATTCAATTATGAATTAATCAGTAAGGCAATCAAAATTCAATTCCAAATTACTAATTAATCCAATTTAGGGAATAAATTATCAAGGGAAGTTATAAAATCATAAACTAACATTCACATATCAAATACACATCTATGTGAGTTTTATTTAGACCACCTACCTCAGTTTATTGACAGATGTCATCCCAACGGAAATCCCCAAAATCTGAGGTGCACAACGTCATCGATTAAGATCTGGATCTAAATACCTAATAAAAACTATGATAAAAGGGATGATGATTTTAAAAATATAGATCTAGATCCACAATTAGAGATCTATATCTCAACTCATAGGTTTATATCCATGGTAATTGTGGAAATATTTTATGAAAAGATCAAGGAAATATAAGGGAATAAATTGGAGAATAAACGAGATGAAATCCACTTATTGAGAAGAGATAGGATAATCAATCCAGTCATTTGATATTGAAAAACAGTGTATGGATCACCTTGGAATCTATCCATAAGGCTCTACGATCACCTATAATTTTTCAAGATTGAGCCAAGGTCAAAATATGGGAGTCTTGGGGGTTTGAGTGGTTTTAAAAATAGATTTTCATTTTTTTAATTCCGTGTGAACAGTTTCCTAGGCAGAGGAGCACTATTAGGGAAAAATGTGCATCAACCATACCAAACTCTTTGTCTAGATTTTCATGGTTGGCACGGTTTAGTCGCACGGTTTGTCAAAACGTGCGTAAACTGTGCGAACCTCTCTATCTTAGTTTGCACACTTGGAATTGTTTAGTCGTACGTTTTGTCAAACTGCATGCAAACTATGTACAACCCAATGTCTATTATTTTGTCTTAAAAATTTACCAAAATGCACCCAATACACTACTCCAAAAAAATGAAATTAAAAACCTCAAAAATTACCTGAAAACTTTCCCAAGATGACTCCAAAAAGGTCGGGATCTTACAATATCCCCACCTTTTAATAACTCATCCTCAAGCTGTACTCCTGAACTTCTAAAAGATTCTGAGCCAAAAATATTGGTCCATTGGGACCTCATTTCTACTTCCCATTCCCAAGATTACTTTTTAACGCTTCAATGTTACCATAATACATAAACTAACGGCACGGTATTTCCCAGTAACACTTTATCACTACGACCCAGCACATATATCAGATGCTCCTCAAATAAGGAATCTATCTCAAGGTCAAATTACTCCACATCAATCAAATTATATGGTTAGGGGTGATACATCCATAGTTGTGACACATGTAACACATCATTCATAGCACTGAATTTCTATGGAAGGGTTAATCGGTACACAACTGGACCGATTCTCTCCAGCACCTCAAATAGTTCTACAAACATGGGTGCCAACTTTCCATGTATCCATATTATATGGTGACCTAGTCTAGGAAAAACCTGAAGGAATGCGTGATTACACTCTTTAAACTATAGGGGTCATCTCATTCTATCAGCATATGACTTCTGCCTACTCTGATACCTAGCCATACTTTTCTGAATCAACTGCACCTTCTTCGATGTCTCCTGAGTGAGACTTGGTCCCAAAAGCTCTAACTCACCCAACTCTAACCAACATAGTGGTGATCTACAAGTTATAACATAAAGCTCCTATTATGGTTCCATATTTATAGTTTCCTAATAACTATAGTTATAGGTGAACTCCACTAAATCCAAGTGTTTATCCCAAGAACCACCCAAGTCAAGCACACATGCTCACATCATATCCTCTAACACCTATATGGTACGCTCCAACTACCCATATTTCTATGGGTTTAAGGCCGTAATTAATAAAACCTGTGTACCAAGCACCTTCTATATTCTATTATATAAGATTTAAGTAAAGAGAAAATGACGATCTAAAACTATAGTCTGTGTCATCCCATGCAAACAAACTATCTCTCGTACAAATAGTTCTCCCAACTATTCTACTATAAATTTTCAATGATAGGAACGAAATGTGCTACCTTCATTAGTAGATCCACACTGACCAAAATAGAATTATTATTCCTAAGTGTTTTTGTCAGTCCTACCATGAAATCCATAATCATGCCATCCCACTTCCATTCCAAAATAGGCAATGACTTCCATAGGCCTCAAGATCGTTGATGCTCAGCCTTCACCTACAGATAGGTGAAACATCATTTTACGAAACCTGATATCTCCTTTTTCATGACTAGCCACCAAATCTATCATCATAGCTCACAATATATTTTCTTCCCCCCAAGATGTACCGCCCACTTTGAGGCATGAAATTATTGCATGAGTTCCTCTTGCATACTCATAGGCACAACAACCCAATTTTTCACATAGATGATCTCATCCTCATCTATTATCAATTATTAAGGTGTCTCCACACCTTCATGGATTTCCCTTAAGGCTAAATAATTTGGGTCCTCATACTACCTGTCCTTGATCTATCTCAAGTGTGTAGACTCCACTCTTACTGAAACTAGAGTCATCCTCTCCTAACTCTTCTAAACTACCATATGAGTTTTTTTCAGTAAAGTCATCATCCTCCGCTCTGCACTTGACTCATATACCAATTGAGTCTAAGTTTTCTTGCACAAGGAATCATCCACACTATTCCTATTTCTGGGTGTATATACCAGTTCAAAATCCATAGACTGCATATACTCTATCCATCTTCACTGGAAAAGATTCAAGTCGCGCTTTGAAACAAAATGTACTTCAAGCTTGTTTGATATGTAAAAACTGTAAACTTTTCACCCAAAAGATTGTGTTTCCAACACTTAAGAGCATAAACCCCTGCTACAAACTTGAGGTCATGCATAGGTTAATTCTGTTCATGTGGACTCAACTAATGAGACCCGTATACAACGACTCAATCTGAAAGCATCAACAAAACTTCATGTCTGATCCTAGAAGTGTCACAATACACCGTGTACTCCTCACCTAACTCAGGTAAAATCAAAATTGGAATTGATTTCAAGCACTTCTTCAACTCCTAGAAATAATTATCACAAGCTTCTATCTAATTAAAATTTATCCTTTTCATTGTAAAACCCAAAATTGGTGACTAAAATTAGGAAATTTCCTGACAAACCTCCTGTAATAACTAAATAATCCTAAAAAGATTCGTATATAAAATAATTCTTGGGTTTCTCCCAAAAAACCAATGAATTCAATTTTTTGGGTCAACTTCCACACCTTCATCTAAGATGATGTGCCCCCAAAAAGTATACCCTCTCTATCCTAAACTGACATTTAGATAGCTTGACATATATGTGATGCTCACTCAATGTACCCAGGATGACGTCATGATTTTGGGTATCATCATTATGAATCTTAGCGTAAACCAAGATGTCATCCACAAACACCACCACAAACTGATATAAGTATAGATTAATGATCCTATTCATTGAGTCCATAAATACTAGTTGAGCATTTGGAAACCCAAATTACATTTTGACCATCTCATAAAGGTCATACCTTCTTCAGAAATTAGTTCTTGGTATATTAGAGGTCCAAAGTCTCACCTGATGATACATTGATCTCAGATTGATCTTTTATAACAGACAATCCCCCTTCAGTTTTTCAGATAGATCATCGATACGTGGAAGAGGATATCAGTTCTTCATGATAATTTTATTTCACTTCTGGTAATCAACACACAAGTGTAAACTCTTTTTGGCTTTATTTTTAAACAAAATAGGTGATCCCCAAGGTGACGTACTTAGACGGATAAAACCTTTATCCAAAAAATCCTCCAACTGCATTTTGAGCTCTTGAAGATTAGTCAGTTCCATTCTGTAAGGTGGAATAGATACCAACTTATCCCCCAACATGATCTCAATAGTGAATTCCAGATCTCTCTCAGGTGACAACCCTGATAAGTCTTCCTAAAAGACATCTTGAAAGAGTTCTACAATTGGTGGAAGGATGTCTTGCCTACCCCTCCCTTCATCCAACAAAAGACTAGAAACTTGGGTTGTGATCTCTTCCAGTTACTGAGTAATTGGTCCAGCTCACCCTGCTTCGATATCCCATTCTCCCCAATGAACATACTAGTCACCCTTATGATATAAAAATTCCACTCTCCTGTTGTAACTATGTATGTTGGCTCATTATTCAACTAGCATTACATACCCATAATCAAGTCGAATCTCATTATATTAAGTACACAGATATCCCAAAGAAAATTATATTCTCTTATCTCTAGTGAACATCCCTTGATTAAAAAGATATCCCTAGACTCGGTCCCCAATGGTGTAACGTTATTCATCACCCCTCTCACGAACTCCACCTTTAGGCTAAAAACACTAATAAGATTCATAGATATAAAGGAATGATAGGCACCAATATCAAACAATAAACTAGTAGAAGTAGAAGAAACTAGAATATTACTTCTTGTTGTTGATAGACCACCCTTGCTCTCCATAAGTGTAGGTTTCACTTCATGTATCTATCCTTCCCCTATTCCCCATGGTGTCATCTAACTCCCTTGAGTATCCCCACACTGCTGATATGGATGCTCATACCCTAATGAACAATGTACACTACCTATACCACAATTTCTAGTAGAACACCAGCTGCCATACCTATATGGTGTAGAAGACACCCTTCCCACACTCTCACCCTCTGCAGCTACTCCCTCAGCACCAGCTTTTTGCTGCCTCCTAGAGAACTTTTTTAGGTGCCCTATCTTTCCAAAAAACTGGCACTCCACTGGAGGTCGAGGAAAGTGTCTACGATAGTGTCCCTACATACTGTACTGGTGGAAAATCACATTAGCAAGATCTGGTTCAACTGTTCCTCCTGACAATCCACCCTTCTTTTCATTGTCCAGAATAAGGTTTTCGTAACGGCACTTTCTAATCTCAGAAGTCACACTCCCTGATCGTCCACTGACAACTACCTATTGAGTAATGAAAGCCTCCTCTAGGTTCCCATCTGAAATGAGAGCATGATTAACCACTTCTAAGAATTTATTTAGCCTTAAGATATTCACCTTGGACTTAATTTCACACCTAGGTCTGTCCTAAAATCTTTTTGTTGAAAAATCCTCATCTTCTGCCAAATCTAGAGAAAAATTCTATAAATATGTGAAATATTCAGAATAATCCATTATGAACATTCTTAATTGAGTTAGATGCATCAAATCTGAAGTGTTCTCCTATTTAAGAGCCTCTAGATAGAAGTTCTCCAATAACTTCTCACGAAATTACTTCCATAACATATCATCAGTCTATCAAAATTTAACTTGAATGTCCCACAAGAGATTTGTTAATCCCCGTAGCATATAAGAATCGAACTTGACCCTCCTCCCATCCAGAGTCTCCAAATGGTGACGTGTCGTCTCAATGGATTTGCTCCAAAATTCATTTACCTAAGGTCCACCCTCTCTAGTAAAAGTATGAGGGTGTTGTTGCTGAAACTCCATTTTCATCTCAGACTTTCTTTTCATAACCCACCCTAGGTATCATTCGATGAATTACATAAAAAGAGGAATGTTTCATCAGAATTGTTCCCCTTCCTCCTCAGCTTGCATCAATGGTGCCTCATGCTCTCTATTTGGAAGTTCACTTCGGGCCAAACCCCTTCGGTATCTCCCTTAACAAGCATCATGGAGGAATATCTCTACCATGCCAAATAAATTTCTTAGGTCTTATAACAAAACCTTATAAAATTTACATAAGGGAAGAAACTATCAAAACATGTTTCAACATATCATTTCCCCATTTTTCTCTCTACACGGTCAACACCGAGCCCTTATCACTACCCTTAAAAATCCTACACCTAGGTATTGGTTAACAAGGGTATATTAATTATCATTAATTAATTCAACCATTAATTAATCACATTATCTCAAATTAATTAATTCAAAAATTAATTAATTAATCATACTCATTTAATCATCAAGTTTCTCATTAGAGACCCATTTATTCTCATTTTCCATTATTATTTCAATCTCACATCAAGGAAAAGAATTTAAAGTTCCACAACTTACCCATAACCCATTTTTTTGTGAGCGCCATGAATGATGCATGTCACAACAACCATGAGTGCCTAGAATGATGCATGAAGACTCAAGTATCATTTTTATTTAGGACAAGAATCAAAATTCATCAATTTTTCAAAACAAATATCATATCCCACCACAAGTTCATCACCCAAGGTGAAGTAATATCCAACTATAACAACAAATAGAAATCACAACAATCACACTATAAGAACTGAGATTTCCCCTATACACGAGTTTGTAACTCCCATCAACGAAATCATTACCAATTCTTGACACTTCCTAGTCTCCTATATATCTTTCCCAAAAATGTAATAAAAAATAAGAAGAAACAAAAGAAAAATCATTTGATACCACTTTCTGACCTCTAAGCCTAGGTGCCCAGAGCCTATCGGCCACATTCCCTTAAGCATGCCACCCTTTACGCCAATGGGTGCCAACTAGTAGAGAGGTTTTGTTTAGTCAGTCTTGGGGAGACTATACCCTCTTTTATCAGAATAAACACCAATAGAATAAAACAATGGTAACCATGTGCAAAATCATTTAAATAACCGGAAAAATAATGTGACATGTGATATTTGAAAAAATAAAATACAATACTCAAATAAAAGATAAAACATTCTAAGAAAATTTGAATGTCAAGTGTCTAAAATTTAACTAAAATTAAAGACACAACGACCCCCAAGTGGGTATCAAACAATGTCAGGTTCCCTCCCCCATGCCCCATTAACAAACAACAACCTATCCCATGGTCTTTCCCTTATCATGTCCTACAAAAACAAATTCTACATGGGGGTGCTGATTAGACATCCTAATAGGGTGTGAGTATAACTTAGTTGGACACCCCCAACAATGTCTAAAACGAGTCCAGTCAAAGGATAGTGCATGTAGTTTTATGAAGAAATTAATATCATTCCTAATTAAACAATTATCTCATTGTCATTTTATCTTTAATAATAACATTAGACCAATTTCATTTCATGTTTCTAATTTGAATCATCATTCATTATTATCATTCGTTTCATGTTGAACTTCAGGTCAAGAACCCCAAATTCTATTTAGTGTAGGTATCCATGCCTAACACTCTATATCTCATTCAGTGTAGTTTTTTATGCCTACAACCCCATAATCTCAAGCTTCGATAAATATTGGGAAGGAAGACCATGTTCAAGTCCCAACTCTTAATTGGAATATAATTCCATGTCTAGAACCCCAAAAATATCATCCATTTAATCATTATTTAATTTACAATTAATTTTCCACATCATTCCATTACTAATCCAACAATTAGTAAATCATTTTAAAGGCCATTAGTTAACTCAACAATTAACTAAGAACATATCCCATTAATTAATTCATCAATTAATTAATTAATCAATTAGCACAATTCACATTCTATAATAAATTTTTCACAATTAATTATCTATATCAAATATCAACTTGTCATAATTAATTATCACAATTAATTATCTTTGATAAACCTCATGGAATATAATTAATTATCTTACCTAACTAAACATCATTTCATAACTAATTTACCCCAATTAATTATCTTATCACAATAAATTAAATATCTCAATTACAATATGTAAACCCATAACCAATGTAAATAATAAATATCTAATTTGGAAACCCCCTTTGGTTAATTTGTGATTCAATTATCAATTAATCGCCAAGGTAATTAGAAATCAATTCCACATTCTTGATTACTCTAATTTATGAAATCAATTATCAAGAGAATATAGAAAATTATAAACTCACATTCATATATCAAATCCAAAACTATGGGATTTTTATTTAGACAACCTATATATGTTTATTGACGGATGTTATCCCAATGAAAATCCCCAAAATCCAAGTAGCACAACATCATAGATCAAGCATCAGATCCAAATCCCTAATACAAAATTAAGATCAAATAATCTAGATATCAACTCATAGGTTTAAATACAAGTAAATGGTTGATATCTTTCATGAAAAGATGAAGGAAAGATAGAGGAATGAACAGGAGAAGCAATGGGATGAAATCCACTTACCGAGAAGAGATCAGATCATCAATCCAGGCTTCCGATCTAAAATAATGATGTTCATATCACCATGGAATCCCTCTGTAAGTCTCTAGGATCACATAGAATTTTTCAATCCCAAGATAAGGTCGAAATATGGGAGTCTTGAGGGTTTAGGTGGTTTTAAAAACAGATTTTCATACATTTAATTCCGCACGCATGGTTTCATGCGTAGAGGTTCATGGTTTGGGTAAACCATGTGCCAACCGTATGGACCACTCTTTCAATATTTTCATTGTTGGCATGGTTTAGTCGCACATTTTTTCAAACTTTACAAAAATTGTCCAGACCTCTATGTCCATATTTTCACGCTTCGCATGGTTTAGTCACACGGTTTTTCAAACCGCGTCCAAACTATGCATAGCCCACTATCTATTAGTTTGTATTAAAAATTCACCCAAACACACAATAAGACACTACTCCAAAATAAAGGTACTTAAAAACCTCAAAATTAACCAGATAATGCACTGAGATGACTCTAGAAAATGTCAAGATCTTACAACTCATTATGATCAAGACTATAATGTAAGTAATCCATAACATTGTTATTATGTTCATTGTTATTAACATATTATGGAGTCTAATTTTCTTCATATTATTTAATTGGAATATATTAATTCACATATATTTTTCAAATAGGGTAACTAATAATAACAAGGAAAACTAATATTTGATTTTCTAATATAAATAATAAGTTTCATAAAAAATAGGAGCTTGTGAAAAATAATTATATGCAATTATAAAATCATTATTTGAAATCAATTAAGATTTAGAAAAGAAAAATGAAAGAAAATTTTATAATTAAGAATTTGTTTAAAAAAAACATCCCTTTGATACCAAATCTTAATTTGAGAAATATGGAACAAGGGTGAATTTCCTATTGAATTTTTGAAAATGGAATAAGTTATTAACACAAAATTAAATAATTATAAAATATTAAAGCAATAAATTTATTAAAATATTTTTCAGAGATTTATTAAATTTTTTAATGATAATGTAAAATTAGATTAAGTACATAAAATATCAAATCAAATTTATACAAGTATGTGAAATGATGTTGAATGGTGTAATATGAAAAGTAAAGAGAGAGAAAACATAATTGATAATGAGTTTGACAATAGCTTGATCTGATCCACTACGTATCCATATCTTGACTAGAGTGGTATTTTTTATTAAATACTTGATCTTATCAGTGATCAAGAAATTTATCCTTCATTATTGTGGTTTCACACAAATCTCTTGGGATTCCCTAATATCCAAGGAACTCATCCCACATATATTTTGAGTGAGAAACCATTGGATAAAGATAATGGGAAGATATTGGTTTTATTAAGAAAGCACATTAAAATACTCTAAAAAATATCTTGGAAGGATGATTAAAAATGGGATCATATATTTTTTGGAATTTTTTAGATCCTTGAGAGATTGCGAATTTGATATTTTCTTTTTGAAAAGATTTTATAAAATATATTAATTCAACATTGGATCGATCAAAGTGAATTGTTGGAATCAAGTTTAAATATTCCAAGAGTCCAAATAGACACTTTTGTATGATTAAAGATGTGTGAGAACATTCTTCAATTCATCATCTTTAATGAATCTAAAAAAGTCCTCTATACAGGTCATTTTGACCACATTTAATACATCTATGGAGAGTCTATCCGGATTCCATCAGATATCAAGAAGTCAGGGGGACTATCTAGGGCTGCATTTTTTTGGACATCTTCCATAATCTAGATAATCCACAATAATTTGGTAGATAATGGATAACTACTAGATGAGTAAGCTTCTTCATTTATTACTAGTTGGCTGATTGGTATTCTAGTGAGAGGAGTTTCCGCCCTCATGGCACCAGCTAGTTGGTGCTACCTGTATAGGTCCATCATCAAGAATGGAATCCTCCACTCCTTTATAATGACTTCTTTAGATATCAAAACATGATTAAATGTTATTAAAACTTGAATTAACACATTCCCATTTCATCAAAAATAATTTAAATGATCTTTAACATTCCTTTGAATTTTGTCACTTGATAACTAAAATAATCACTAAAACTTACTTAAATAAAAAATTTACAAACATATGTTCATGTTTGGGATAATGAAAACACCATTATAGAGATCGTTAAAAAATATATTTGGTATAAAGAACCACAAAAATAAAATAATTATAATTTAAAACATTAGTATACAATTTGGATTGTCTAAATAGTTTCTCAAACCCCTTTAGTAATTTTGGGATGTTTTATTTCCAACGTCTAGGCTTGGCTATAAAACTCATATATTTTAGAAGATATACATCATCTCTATTCTTGTATATGAGACACATTAACAAAATTATAATAGAATGTAACACACTAAGACTTTATTATATATTAATTTTCAAATAAATTTAATCTGTTTATAACTTTTGATGTACACAACATCGATTTTAAATGAAACATGATACTCTATTGAAACATTATTATTTAAAAATGAACATTATAATCAAGCTATTATGTTGCAGGTTATGAATAAGAATAACTAAATTATGAAAATTTAATGGTTTAATAATGTATAAAATCAATTCAATGTTTATATATTTATTATAAATAAAACAACAATCATATGAAAGAAAAATAAATGTGATCTCAAAAACTATATTTTTTATAAGGCAATTAAGTGTCCCATTGAGAAATAATTTAAAATTAATTTTTAGAAATATTAAAAAAGAAAAAGAAAAATTCATTTTTAAAATATTCATTTCAAAATTATATTTGGATTACTTTTTTATAATTTTCTAAAAAAGAATAATTTTTTGATGAATAATGAAAAATATAGATTTTTATTGAAAACTTCATTTTCTTTTACATTATTTAAAATGTTTAATTATATATTAAATTTGTTTTAAATTAAATTTAGTTAAATTATATTAAATTTTTAACTAATTTATTCCATTGTAATCAATTTTATATTAAATTATGATATAAAAACTATTTATACATTTCAATGTTTTACTTAAGAAAACCTTTTTTTTCGACGCATCTCTTTGTATAATTATAAATTGAATTCTGGCAGTTCTATTAAATTAATTTTTAAAAATAGATTAAATATTTTGAATCATTATAATTTATATTATTCTATAAGGTCAAGTTAATTTTTTACCATAATTAATTGTGTATACATTAAAAATTAATTATCATGGTTAAGGGAAAACAGGTTTATCAGGGGTTTAATAAAAGTAGATAAGGGATAAATATGACTTATAATTTATCAAAAACACATTTCCTATAACTATTTTTACATCATAACTGAAACATTTATAAAAGGACCCATTTGGGAACTTTGTGCAATGTGAAAAACATGGGTACACTTTATTCGTTTCAAAAATTCCATATGCGTCTGGCACATATAAAAGGCCTCACACTCTCCTCCCTAATTCATGTTTCCAAAATAATTTGGTTTGAAAAATACCTTCCCAAATCCCTACCATAATTCCACATAAACATCCTAGAGTCTTTTATTTAATCAAAATTCTCTCCAATGAAATATTTTTGTGTAAACCTAAATAAGTTGTCTAAAGAAGAGGTAATGTTCTTAAAGGAGTGTTTTTTGTTTCTTCTTCCACCTCCATAAAATATTATATATCTGTGATAAAATAACAAAAACATTTTCTCTTATAAACTGATATATTATTATTTTTATTTCATAACCGATATCCATATCCACTTCCATCAAATGGAAATCGGAAATGTCAATCATGTGTATTGAAGACTACCACTATCCAAACCTATGTATGAATTTTTCCATAACCACCATTTAAGTGGGATATAATGATTTATTTAACATGTTTTTGAAATTTATGAAATTATTATACTTTTTTAATTATTATATAACATATTATTTTTTTAATTTTAATTCTATGTGGGATATGATAACGTCGCTCATGTGTATGGCGGATTACCACATCGCAAAGCGATGTGATTCATTTTTCATTTACACATTTCATAAAATATATTAAGGATAAAATTGATAAATATAGGTGATAATTATGACATAAAAATAATTTTATAAATATAATATCACATGTAACTTAATAACTTTATATCCATTAGATGGAAATAACGTCAATCGTGTGTATGTGTATACTATCACCTCCACATAGTGATGTGAAGTGTTTTTCATTTTATTTTTATATGGATAGTAATTATGATGTATTTATTTAATATATATTAAAAATATTAAGGAATAATTATTTTTTAAATATGAATTAATATTAATATTACCTTTGTTTCATTTGTTGATAAAAAATGTAAACAACATTAATGCATGTGTACAACCTACCATCTCCAAGAATGGTGTATTCCATTTCATATCTATAACTTTTATATATTACTATAAATACTTATATAATGAATATATCTTATATTTATAAAATTTTTAACATTCTAGAGATTATGGAACCATGATCGGAGTAAAAGGTCAGAAATTACATAACCAAAACATACATGAAAAATGAAACAATTATCACCTAAAACAATGATTTTAAGAATGAATTGTTAATAAAAATTTCTTAAAATAATATAAGTGAATAATATATTTCATGATATATATGATTTTGTTTATATGATATATTTTTAATAAATATATATTCATTATAAGTGAGGTACATAAATGTGAGAAGGAAATCTGACCTAATATATGTGTTTCTCACCCAACTTTTACTTCTGTGAGACATATTACATATCCACCACTTAGTTCTTTTGTGTGATGTATATACTAACACTTTTTATATGTTATATTATAAATTATTTTTTCTTCATGTAATTTAAAATTTGATTTTATGCTATTTATTTCATGATGTATACGATTCAGAAATTTCTATTGTGGTAATGATACATGTTACAAAATTATTGTTTATCGAGATTGTTTATGATTATGTTTATGATGATAAAATATTGTGATCTACCTAAACAACTATTTAATTTTATTATACTACGTTTATTCATGAAACTTTAAGTATTAGTACAAATGTTACATCTATTTAGTAATTAAAATGATTGAGAATATGTTTTTATGAAAATTCGACATTATTTCACTCTTTGGTAGAATATTATTTTTATTCTAAAACTATTATTTTTAAAAAATGTTTCCAAAAAATGTTATTTATGTAACTCCCCGACCCTAGTTACCCATAGTCGGTGCATTATTACATAACATTGGCATGATCACAAGAAAGATCAAATCTCGAAAGACCGATTGGTTTTGTAGCCTTGGAAACACTAGATATATTCATAAGTCTTACATTACATCATAAAATGAAAAACTACTACAACAACATAATGTCTCCATAATCCACACTCATATCCCCACATAATATCCCTGCAGGTCATTCATAATTTACTTCTTCACTTCCAGGGAAAAATAAAACATAGAAAAGGGGTGAGCTCAAATGCCCAGTAAGGATAACAATATAGCGGAAACTTTCATAAATAAGAATAAAAATTTAAGGCAATGTATAACTAAAACAAAAGACATTCAAACAGAACTTTCAACATGGTATGGCATAATTCCATTTACTTATTCGCATGGATATTCTACTAATCAAATAATCACATGCAAAATCAATAACCACTTTCATAATATTGGAATGCATAATGCCAGACTGTCATAAGCACATAGCCAAGGCCTCGTGCCAAGACTACAAATAAGATTTTGTCAAGGCCTTGTGCCAAGAAACTAGTTTGTCTCATGAGACCTACCGATGCATCAAGGAGCTATAGCAGGCTCCACCCGTCACATATTAAGTCCAACGCATTCCCATATGAAAAGGCTTAAACATAACATAAACATTCGTATTAAAACTAGCATACGAAATGTCAATAATTTCACCATAAACTATGAATGGTATAAAAATAGCACATCCATAGTCAAACATATCACAAAACCTTCAATACAATATAGAAGCTTTTTATCATAATAAATCAACTTCAAATAAGCGTAAAATCCATCAAAGGATGTTGACATAGATGAAATCAAAACACTTTTTAGAGAAATATCTCTTTCTATTTTTGAAATAATTTAAGTGCCATATAAAATAAAACATTTTATTGAAAATATTCTTATAATATTTTAAGGAAATATTTGAGGATTTTATAACGGCTTAAAATAACCGCACCCGCCGTATAAGTTAAAAAAACATTCTTACCTTAATTCTGTCGAAAAGGTTAAGAAGGACCTTGTTTTGTAAACGACGGAAAGATTCCTCTTATAAAAAGTCAAACAATGGTATAAATGACTTTAACCCATATTCTTGTAAATAATAAAAATGTTTTGAAATACATTTTGAAGAAACATGGATGTGGATGATAAAGAGATCCCAGTAGATTATTACGTATAAACAACCTCGGATAATGAAGAGATTGTGAAATAACCCTTACCAATTTGGTAACTTATGAAACATACAACCCATGAAAGAGGTATCATACAACGAATATGTAAATACACATAAATTAGAGTGTATTACACAAAGAATATAATTATGGGCAGTACATACACCACACAAAACGTGATGGTGGCAATATGGCATGAATCTCATGGAAATAAGGAGTGAGATGAAAACCCCTTACCACGTTGTAATCAACTGAGTCGTATAGCCAAAATTTAATAACCACCAAATGATTAGATAATAACATGAATATAAAGATAATCATGATAATATATATGAAATGGCAGTACACAATACACCACTTTCAATAATTTAGTGGCGAACAATGGAAATCTCACGGAATTGAAAGTGAGATAAGAAAATCCCTTACCTTGTACTTTTCCTTGGTTGGGGTATGTTAACCTCCTGTATAATGGTGAAATAATTGTTATTAAATTATACAATAATCATATACATTAATATGATATCATATATGATCTTTTAATATTGATTTGATAATAATATCTTAGTATTATCATTGTTTCGGGTGTTAACTTACTTGTTTTCTTTTATATGTTTTGCTACGTAAGACATGTTTTTAAAGGAAAGGTTGTATATTATTCATATCCAGAATTATATAAAGTCCTTAAACATCATTTTTTAATTCATCAAATGATAATTATACTTGAATGGATACGATGGAGAATGAATCCCATCGCGTCCGTGGAGACGGTAGTCCGTATGTACGCACGAGCGACAATATCATTCTTTTGATATTAAAATAATATATAAATGGATGGTATGTCATATATATAGAATCATTAACATGTTATATTTATTATTTACATGAGTTACACATCATTATTATACCCATCCAAATAATATATTATTGAATAACAATTACACCACGACGTGGAGACGGTAAGCCGTACGTACGCACGTATGGTGACATGTTATTCAAAGGGTGGATAGAATACGGAATATGGTTGTACCATATTTATAATAACATCACAGTATATATATGATACTGGAGTTATTATTTTATAATGGTAAAAACAAAGGAAGAAGAAGTGGAAGAAGAAAGGAACTTGAAAAAGGGTTGTGAAATCATTACCTCTTCTTCGGTTTCTTCATTTTGATTTGATCAAAAGGGCTCCATAGGTTGGCTTTCGGATCAAAATAAAACCTCTAGTTTGTAGTGAGGGAAGTTGGGACAGTATTTGGGTAGATTTTGGCCGAACCAAAAGGCTTTTAAGGTGTGAAGAAATGAGAAGGAGGAGTGCCCTTTTATAAGAGGGGTGAGGGGAACCTTTGGAAAAGCTAGAAATATTAGTTTATAAAAAATTCATATTCGGTTTCCAATGGCTCCAAAGTTGATTATTTAAATTTTAAGGTGGGGATGGGTCGAAAACAACTCAACCAATAGAATTTAGACAGGTTTGTGTACTTATATTAACCTTATCTTTAAGTATTAACTCTAAGTTAATTAGTTTCGTTTTTACAATGTCTCTTTGTATTTTTATACAATATGGTTAATAAACTTACTATATACATCCAAGCGACCCCCAAGTGGTCCATTAATGATGAAACTATCATGATATAGGTCACTTGGCCGAACCTTAGATTTCTAGGATTTTAATATCAATTAATAATATAATATTTTTTTAAGAACTCTGTTATGTAAATTTTGACACTATTCAATAGTTGATTTTTTTGAAACTAATAACAGATTATTTACTTCAAAGAAAGTCAATTAAATCAATCCTAATATATCATATTATCCTAGAAAATTATTTTAATTCATCAAAAGTTTCATATTATATTTATTTGGGTATTTATAATATCAATTATTTTAATTTTTCACTATTATAGTAATTACTACATCATCATTGTGTCATAAATAAATTAAATTATTTAATGTCTAAAAATTATAAATAAAATATCATTATGTATGATATAGTTTTATCTTTCTAATGAATATTTATAATCTAAAAGAAAATATATATAACCCTATGTAAAAATTGTTTTTCTAAAAGATATATGCTTGTGTCATTTTTGTATTCATTTTTACTTAATTAAAAAAAAGTGTCCCTATCACCTACAAGTGGCACCATGGGGTCCCAAAATCGACCCAAAGATGGCTATGGTCGAACATGTATCAACCAATAAGGCTAGGACACGTTTTAGGGTAATTTATTATTATTATAATATTATTTGTTTAACCCTTATTTACCGAATTTACCCTTAACCATGGTAAATAAAATATTTACCGCAGTAATTATTCAAAATGTCTAAAAATAAAAGTTACCTATTTACAAAATTTATAAATCCTGATTCCAAATATGGAATCCATTTTTCTAAATTCAAAACACAGAAGTGGCATAAATTAATTTAAAATTAATTCCCGCTGTCAAAACAAAAAGCCTGTTTTTTAAGAGATAATAACTATCAAAAGATTGACACTTTTTTATGTTCGGTTTAATTGTAAAATTATGTCCAATGACCAACATTATATTAAATGGTAAAAGGATATTCTAAATATACTTTAAAACCACTCAAATTCATAATTTATCACTATTAATTATTTTGATTAAAAAATTTGTTTTTAATTAAAATTTAGTAATTTTCACTATTCATCAAAATATGAAAGTTATCCGAAAAGTACCAAAATTTCACCTTAGGCTAAATTTGATATTCCGAATCCAGAAATGAAGTCCATTTTAAAATATAAAATATATGTAATTTCAAAAAGTAGGTATTACTATTCATAACGGCCAGTTTGATTGGTTATGGTGTGTTAGAACTCGGTGTTGCGTACAACACACGCTATCACATTATTCAAAGAGAAGCGTACCGTAGAAGCTTGGGGTGTTACATTCTCCCCTCCTTCAAATAATTTCATCCTCAAAATTTCAAGAATACTTATCACGTGAAAAGACTCGGGTGGTTCTTCATCATAAGTTCCTCGGGTTCCCACGTTGTCTCTTCCATCTTATGGTTTCTCCACAAAACTTTTACCAGACGCGTCGTCCTGTTTCTCAGTACTTGTTCTCTCGTATCAAGAATCCTGAAGGGCTCTTCAAAATAGGAAAGATCGGGTTCCAGTTCTAATTCCTCATAGGTGAGTACATGCGTTGGGTCAGGCATGTATTTCCTCAACAGAGATACGGGGAACACATCGTGAACTTTGGAGAGACTTGGTGGCATTTCCAATCGGTAAGCCACAGCCCCAATTCGTTCTAGCATTTCGAAAGGTCTGATGTACCTGGGACTCAATTTACCTTTCTTACCAAAACGTATGACTCCCTTGCATGGTGATACCTTCAGGAAAACATGATCACTGACTTGAAATTCCAAATCCTTCCTTCGATTATCGGCATAGCTCTTCTGCCTACTTTGAGCTGCTTTGATGTGATTTTGGATTACCTTCACCTTTTCCACCATTTTTTCCACCAATTCTAGGCCTACAAGTTTTCTTTCACCAAGGTCATCCCAACAGGTTGGTGTACGACATCTCTTCCTGTATAACGCTTCATATGGTGCCATCTGAATACTCGAATGGAAGCTATTGTTATAGGAAAATTCTACTAGTGGTAAATATTGATCCCACATACCCTAAAAGTCAAGTGAGAAAGATCTCAACATGTCTTCTAAGGTCTGAATAGTCCGTTCTGATTGTCCGTCTGTCTGAGGGTGGTAAGCAGTACTCAAATGAAGTTCAGTATCCAGGGATTTCTAAATACTTTTCCAAAATCTTGAAGTAAAACGGGGATCACGATCAGAAATGATCGATAGGGGTACTCCATGAAGTCTCACAACTTCATTAATATATAGTCTTTCTAGACGTTCCAGGGGTAGATCTTCTCTTATAGCAAGAAAATGTGCTGATTTGGTAAGACGATCAACAATAACCCATATTGCATCGTTCCTTCTGGGAGTCTATGGTAGACCCATGACAAAGTCCATCGTAATATTGTCCCATTTCCACTCCGGTATGGGAAGAGGTTGCATGACTCCTCCAGGCTGTTACCTTCCAGCTTTCACTTGTTGACAAACCATACATCTTGACACAAAATCCGCAATCTCCCTCTTCATGTTGTCCCACCAAAAATGTTCCTTCAAATCTCTATACATTTTGGTGCTCCCAGGGTGTATAGAGAAATTGGAACTATGAGCATCATCCAACAATTCCCTTTTTATATCAGGTATATCGGGAACACAAAGTCTCTTCCCGAATTTCAAAATTCCATCTTCATACACAAAGTCTCTCAATCTCCCATCATTCACAGCTTTAATCTTCTTTTGAAATTCATCATCATCGGTCTGAGAACTCTTAATCCTTTCTTGTAAAGATGGTTTGGAATCCATTTGAAAAATCATTGATGTTTCACCTTCCCTGGTTATTCCCATGTCCATCTTCACTAGATCCATGAAAATTGGATCCCTTTAAATTCTCATCATGTTCAAAACTCCATGGTCTTTTCTACTCAAAGCATCTGCCACCTTGTTTTCTTTCCCCGAGTGGTAGTGTATCGTGCAATCATAATCCTTGAGTAATTCAAGCCATCTCCTTTGCCTCATGTTGAGTTCTTTTTGTGAAAAAATATACTTCAAACTCTTGTGATCAGTATAAATCTCACATTTTTCACCATAGAGGTAGTGCCTCCATATCGTCAAAGCAAAGATCACAGCTTCTAACTCGAGATCATGAGTAGGATAGTTTTTTTCATGAATTTTCAACTGTTGTGATGCATAGGCAATAACTCTATCATTCTGCATAAGGACACATCCAAGTCCTTTCTTTGATGCATCACTATAAATAACGAACCCATCATTCCCCGATGGTAGAGTCAATATAAGAGCATTGACTAATCTTCTCTTCAGTTATTCGAAACATTCTTCACACTCTTTTGTCCAAACAAATTTAACCCCTTTACGTGTGAGCCTCGTTAATGGGTTAGCCAATCGGGCAAAATTCTGGACGAAACGTCGATAATAACCTGCCAAACCAATAAAACTACGTACCTCAGTTATACTCATAGGTGTTGTCCATTCTTGGATTGCCTTGGTCTTAGAAGGATCAACAGAGATTCCATCTTTAGAGACAATATGGCCAAGAAAAGAAATATCATGAAGCCAGAATTCACACTTGCTAAACTTTCCATATAATTCATGCCTCCTCAGAGTCTTTAAGATAATGCGCAATTGATTTTCATGATCTTCGTAGCTTTTTGAGTATACTAAGATATCATCAATAAATACCACCACAAATTCATCGAGATACTCCTTGAAAACTCTATTCATCAGATCCATGAATATAGAGGGTGCATTAGTCAATCCAAACGGCATTACAGTAAACTCGTAATTCCCGTACCTGGTTCGAAATGCTGTCTTCGGAATGTCTTCCTTCTTCACACACAACTGATGGTATCCAGATCGAAGTTCAATCTTTGAAAAGTATTGAGCTCCATGCAGTTGGTCAAATAAATCCTCAATGCATGGCAGGGGATACTTTTTCTTTATTGTTATAGCATTTCTCTCCCTGTAGTCGATACATAACCTCATAGATGCATCTTTCTTTTTAACAAAAAGAACAGGGGCTCCCCATGGAGAAACACTAGGGAGAATAAATCTCTTATTACTCAATTCCTCTAGTTGTTTCTTTAGTTCAACTAATTCTACAGTGTCCATTCTATAAGGGGTCTTCGATATAGGCCTTGATCTAGGAATCAAATCAATGGAAAACTCAACTTCTCGTTCTGGAGGATGTCCAGGTAAATCTTCCAGAAATACATCTACAAATTCTTTCACAACAGGTATATCCTCTATTTGAACATTCCTTTCCTCACCGACAGTTATTTCATTCTCTTCCTCCCCAATAATTGAATTTAGTTGAGCTATTGAGGGTGGATCTAAATAAGAATTAGGTGGTGACGATTCTGCTCTAAAGATAAGGTGTTCCTTATCATTATCATCAAGAATCGTAACCTCTTTCTTCTTACAATAAATCTTCGCATCATAGTCCGAAAACCAGTCCATACTGAGGATTATATCAAACTCAATCATAGGTATGATGATGAGATTAGCAGATAAAGAACATTTATGTGCTCTAATGGGGACTGATTCACAAAACTTTGTTGCAGTGATACTTCCCTTAGGAGTTTTAACTAAAAACTCCCTTATTAAATCAAATTGGAAATATCTAATTTTCTTAGCAAACTGGGAAGATATGAAACAATGTGATGATCCAGAATCAAATAATGCATTTGATAAACTTGAGGAAACCATTAAATTACCTACCACCACGTCTTTCGGAGCTTCTACCTCAGTAGTAGTGATAGCATAAGTCTGGCCTTGATCCCTTGGCCTTTTCTGAGGTAAGTTCTCCTGGCGCATAGGACATTCATTTGTATAATGCCCCATCTCCCTGCAATTGTAGCACTGAACGTTGGTAGATTCCTTCTTCCCCTTGCAATCACGAGCTTGGTGGCCTTTTTCACCACACTTGTAACAGACTCCCATTCCCTTCATGCAAGTACCAGGATGTTTCTTCCCGCATTTAACACAAGATGGATATTCAACCTTTCCCTTCTTCCCCTTATTTCCATTCCCAGATTGATCAGCAGATCTCTTCTTCTCTTGCTTTGCTTTAAAGTCATAACACTTAGAGAATTCCTTTTCGGTCTTGATAGCACACGAGACAATGTCTTTGTACGACGAAAAGGATTGTGAGACTAATGCTCGACGAAGAAATGGTTTTAACCCATCAAAGAAACGATCAATCTTACTTCTTGGGTTACGTATATAATCTCCAGCATACCTTGCTAACCTTGTAAAATTAGCCTCATACGTTGTGACATTCTCATCCTCCTTTTGTCTCTGACTCAGAAATTGCCTTTCCATATCTGCTCGATGGTCGCGAGGAAAGTATTTTTCTAAAAACAGATCTTTGAACTCCCTCCATTCCATATTTCATACTTCATCGTCTTCCTTCATGTTTTGAATCAAAGACCACCATTGATCAGCATCTCCAGTGAGGCGGTAAACTGCCATGATAACTTTTTCCCTTTCACTGCTCCCCTAATCCTGAAATATTTTCTCTAGGGAATTTATCCATTGCTCAGCTACTAAGGGATTTGTACTCCCATTGAACGTTGTTGGTTGTTGCCTCATGAATCGATCTAACATTGATCCTCCACGTTGTGGATCAGGGTGCTCCATACGGGTAAGGTTATTATTCATAACCTGAGTAAGTTGTCCCAGTATGGTGATTAGCTGATCGGCACCAGTTGCATCACCAGCCCCACTATAATTATCTTGAGCAGGAGGGAAATCCCTACATGGAGTGCGTTCATTGATACGGTTTCCATTTCTTCCACTAGGCGCCATTTCTAAACAATGGCATAAACTAGATCAGTTTATGAATCAAAAATACATAATCCCGTACTTATAAAACACTTAACATAAATTGAACTATTTATGGATATAATCCATAATCATAAAAATGTTTTCTTTGAGGAATTATATACTCATAAACCCTTCATAATGATTTGTAAATAAAATGAGAGTTATCCTAAGCATATCCCTCGGGAGTGTCGTTGCCAAGAGTGCAGCATGGCCCGTTGTCGTGCACCAGTTCCCGTTCGAGTCTAGCTCAAAGCGGTGTTTTCGGGTTTTACCCCTAGGTACATCTGTGCCAGATCCGCCTCTACCTGCTCGTATCCAGACAGGGATGTATTGCTCGGAAAACTCACAAAATCTCTACAATACCAAAATTCTAGGAAGTTCTTCTATACTAATCCTCAAAGTTCATCTTTGGTCTACGTGCTCTAATCAGAGTTTATCTAAATCTAGCTTCCAAGGTTTGTACTAAACTTCCTCTGATACCAACTGTAACGCCCCAACCCTAGTTACCCAGAGTCTGTGCATTATTACATAACATTGGCATGATCACAAGAAAGATCAAATCTCGAAAGACCGATTTGTTTAGTAGCCTTGGAAACACCAGATATATTCATAAGTCTTACATTACATCATAAAATGAAAAACTACTACAAAAACATAATGTCTCCATAATCCACACTCATATCCCCACATAATATCTCTACAGGTCATTCATAATTTACTTCTTCACTTCCTGGGAAAAATAAAACATAGAAAAGGGGTGAGCTCAAATGCCCAGTAAGGATAACAATATAGCGGAAACTTTCATAAATAAGAATAAACATTTAAGGCAATGTATAACTAAACCAAAATCCTTTCAAACTTGAACTTTCAACATGGTATGGCATAATGCCATTTACTTATTCACATGGATATTCTACTAATCGAATAATCACATGAAAAATCAATAACCACTTTCATAATATTGGAATGCATAATGCCAGACTGTCATAACCACATAGCCAAGGCCTCGTGCCAAGACTACAAATAAGATTTTGTCAAAGCCTTGTGCCAAGACACTAGTTTGTCTCATGATACCTACCGATGCATCGAGGAGCTATAGCGGGCTCCACCCGTCACATATTAAGTCCAATGCATTCCCATATGAAAAGGTTTAAACATAACATAAACATTTGTATTAAAACTAGCATACGAAATGTCAATAATTTCACCAGAAATTATGAATGGTATAAAAATATCACATCCACATTCAAACATATCACAAAAACATCAATACAATATAGAAGTTTTGTATCATAATAAATCAACTTCAAATAAGCGTAAAATCCATCAAAGGATGTTGACATAGATGAAATCAAAACACTTTTTAGAGAAATATCTCTTTCTATTTTTGAAATCATTTAAGAGCCATATAAAATAAAACATTTTCTTGAAAATATTCTTATAATCTTGTAAGGAAAGCTTTGAAGATTTTATAATGGCAGAAAATAACCGCACCCGCCGTATAAGTTAAAAAAAATTCTTACCTTAATTCTGTCGAAAAGGTTAAAAAGGACCTTGTTTTGTAAATTACAGAATGATTCCTCTTATAAAAAGTCAAAAAAGGGTATAAATGACTTTAACCCATATTCTTGTAAATAATAAAAATGTTTTGAAATACATTTTGAAGAAACATGGATGTGGATGATAAAGAGATCCCAGTAGATTATTACGTCTAAACAACCTCGGATAATGAAGAGATTGTGAAATAACCCTTACCAATTTGGTAACTTTTGAAACATACAACCCATGAAAGAGGTATCATACAACGAATATGTAAATAAACATAAATTAGAGTGTATTACACAAAGAATATAATTATGGGCAGTACATACACCACACAAAAGGTGATGGTGGCAATATGGCATGAATCTCACGGAAATAAGGAGTGAGATGAAAACCCCTTACCACATTGTAATCAACTGAGTCGTATAGCCAAAAGTTAATAACCACCAAATGATTAGATAATAACATGAATATAAAGAGAATCATGATAATATATATCAAATGGCAGTACACAATACACCACTTTCAACAATTTAGTGGCGAACAATGGAAATCTCACGGAATTGAAAGTGAGATAAGAAAATCCCTTACCTTGTACTTTTCCTTGGTTGGGGTAGGCTAAACTCCTGTATAATGGTGAAATAATTGTTATTAAATTATACAATAATCATATACATTAATATGATATCATATACGATCTTTTAATATTGATTTGATAATAATATCTTAGTATTATCGTTGTTTCGGGTGTTAACTTACTTGTTTTCTTTTATATGTTTTGCTACGTAAGACATGTTTGTAAAGGATAGGTTGTATATTATTCATATCCAGAATGATATAAATTCCTTAAACATCATTTTTTAAATCATCAAATGATTATTATACTTGAATGGATAAGATGGAGAATGAATCTCATCGCGTTCGTGGAGACGGTAGTCCGTACGTACGCACGAGCGACAATATCATTCTTTTGATATTAAAATAATATATAAATGGATGTTATATCATATATACAGAATCATTAACATGTTATATTTGTTATTTACATGAGTTACACATCATTATTATACCCATCCAAATAATATATTATTGAATAACAATTACACCACGACGTGGAGACGGTAAGTCGTACGTACGCACGTATGGTGAGATGTTATTCAAAGGGTGGATAGAATACTGAATATGGTTGTACCATATTTACAATAACATCACAGTATATATATTATACTGGAGTTATTATTTTATAATGGTAACAACAAAGGAAGAAGAAGTGGAAGAAGAAAGGAACTTGAAAAAGGGTGGTGAAATCATTACCTCTTCTTCGGTTTCTTCCTTTTGATTTGATCAAAATGGCTCATTAGGTTGTCTTTATGATCAAACTAAGGCCTCTAGGTTGTAGTGAGGGAAGTTGGGAGAGTATTGGGGCAGAGTTTGTCTGAACCAAAAGGCTTTGAAGGTGTGAAGAAATGAGAAGGAGGAGTGCCCTTTTATAAGAGGGGTGAGGGGAACCTTTGGAAAAGCTAGAAATATTAGTTTATAAAAAATTCATATTCGGTTTCCAATGGCTCCAAAGATGATTATTTAAATGTTAAGGTTGGTATGGGTCGAAAAAAACTCATCAAATAGAATTTAGACAGGTTTGGGTACTTATATTAACCTTATCTTTAAGTATTAACTCTAAGTTAATTAGTTTCACTTTTACAATGTCTCTTTGTATTTTTATATAATATGGTTAATAAACTTACTATATATATCAAAGCGACCCCAAAGTGGTCCATTAATGATGAAACTATCATGATATAGGTATCTTGGCCGAACCATAGATTTTTAGGAATTTAATATCAATTAATAATATAATATTTGTTTTAAGAACTCTTTTATGTCAATTTTGACACTATTCAATGGTTGATTTTTTTGAAACTCATAACAGATTATTTACTTCTAACAAAGTCAATTAAATCAATCCTAATATATCATATTATCCTAAAAAATTATTTTAATTCATTAAAAGTTTCATATTATATTTATTTGGGTATTTATAATATCAATTATTTTAATTTTTCACTATTATAGTAATTACTACATCATCATTGTGTCATAAATAAATTAAATTATTTATTGTATAAATATTATAAATAAAATATAATTATGTAGGAAATCTTTTTATATTTCTAATAAATATTTATAATCTAAAATCCAACAAATATAACCCTATATAAAAATTGTTTTCCTAAAAGATATATGCTTGTGTCATTTTTGTATTCATTTTAACTTAATTAAAAAAAAGTGTCCCTATCACCTACAAGTGGCACCATGGGGTCCCAAAATCGACCCAAAGATGCCTATGGTCGAACATGTATCAACAAATAAGGCTAGGACACGTTTTAGGGTAATTTATTATTATTATAATATTATTTTTTAATCCTTATTTAATGGATTTACCCTTAACCATGGTAAATAAAATATTTACCGCATTAATTATTCAAAATGTCTAAAAATAAAAGTTACCTATTTACACAATTCGGACATCCTGATTCCAAATATGGAATCCATTTTTCTAAATTCAAAACACAGAAGTGGCAGAAATTAATTTAAAATTAATTCCCGCTGTCAAAACAAAAAGCGTGTTTTTTAAGAGATAATAACTATCAAAAGATTGACACTTGTTTATGTTCGGTTTAATTGTAAAATTATGTACAATGACCAAAATAATATTAAATGGTAAAAATATATTATAAATATACTTTAAAACCACTCAAATTCATAATTTATCACTATTAATTATTTTGATTAAAAATGTTTTTTTTAATTAAAATTTAGTAATTTTCACTATTCATCAAAATATGAATGTAATCCGAAAAGTACCAAAATTTCACCTTAGGCTAAATTTGATTTTCCGAATCCAGAAATGAAGTCCATTTTAAAATATAAAATATATATAATTTCAAAATGTAGGTATTACTATTAATAACTGCTAGTTTGATTGGTTATGGTGTGTTAGAACTCGGTGTTGCGTACAACACACGCTATCACATTATTCAAAGAGAAGCGTACCGTAGAACTTTGGGGTGTTACAATTTACATTCCAAAAATAGTTTATTAAATAAATTTTCACCCTTTATTATATTTTCAAAAAAAAATTAATGGAATCTTCCTATCATTTTCCAAACAATATACTTTATTACTATTCTTACTAAAATGTGAAAGAAATAATATTTATCTTATACGGACTATAAAATATTTTATACCATCATAACCACTGATTGCTTTAAATAATGAATTGTTATTTTAAAATTATAATTTCAAATAAAGGGGTTTATTTAATACTTTATGAATTTTTCATTTTAAAAATTGGTTTTCAATCTGGAATGGTTATTTTCCTCATGATTATTTTAAATGATATGTTCATGGAATTTTTATTCATCAATTTCAACAGAACATATTCTAATTTTTACCCACATGGGATATGTTTTAATGATACCATACTTGAAATTTCCCTGAATTCTTTATGATGAATTTGACTGGGGATTTAATATTTTGATATCATTCACCTTATTATTTTGGATGGTTTTTTATTATGTTTACTTATTGGGGGAAGTATTAAAATTTAATAAGATAGTTTTTCAATATGAATGTTTATATTGATTATGTTTTAACAATTTCATATTAGTAAGGTATTGTAATTATAATGTGATGGTTGGGTCCCACTATTTCCCCTTGATGTATCGATAGGTCTCATGAGACAAATGAGATTTGGTATTTACTTTAGGCCTTACCCATTTATGTGATATTTATTACCATGAGGCCATTGAAGTATGGTTATGATGTTTGGAATTATTAATTTCCTCAATATGAGATTAGTTATTATTTTCCATGTGATTATTACATTAGTTAGAATAATGCTGCATGAGTGCTAAGATTATGTGATTATTTTTATGCAATTATTTTGATCATTAGTTATTATTTCCATATAATTATTTATTTTCAATTTATTGATAAAATGGAAGGTGTTTTATTTATTTACCTTTACATGTTTATTATGATTCATCTATTCATGATATATTTTTTTGTACACATACCCTTACCGAGCATTTGATCTCACCCCTTTATTATGTTTCTTTCCCCATGATTCCAAGATGTATGTTATGATTGATATTCTAAATGCAATAATGGTGTTCTAAAAGTAAATTATATGTTTTATTTTAATATATTCAAATGTAAATGAGATTCATGTATGTATCTAGTTTTAAAACACTAATATATTATTCAATGATTTGATATGTTATTCCTTGTATCTTGTGCCAATGTAATAAGGATACCTCTAACTTTGTGTTACTTAGTTTGGGGCCTTTATAGTTGGTATCATAGGATGTTTCTTATAAAACTTGGGAACTAGATTTTGGAAAACATATATTTTGGAACACAAACCTATGATAGACATTAAGGTTATGTTTAGATAACATATATAATTTCTTATAAGGTAGATATTATGTGGTTTTTTCTAGCAATAAATGTATGTATGGATACTATAAGTGGGATTGATTATGGGATAGATGTATTGAGGGGTAACATCTTTGAAAACGGCATGTTGGGCTTGACTAGAGCATCTATTAGTACATAACATTAGACCTTACTATAAATCTATATTGACAATACATTTTGAATATTATTTTGTTAATTCACATTTTCATTATAATACAGTATAAAGGATTTGAAAATATTTTAATAATTTGAATACTTTCCCAAAGAAACCATATTTATGATTATGAGATTAGACATGCATAAATTTTTCAATTTACATTATGTGTCTCACAATTTTAGAAATTATACATTATGTTTCAAAATTTTATAAACTAATCTATTATATGAAATTGTTTATAAATGAATCCTTGTGGAAATAATGGAAACCATATCAATTAATATAATCTATATAGGTATTTTCATCTTGGGAAATATAATGAAGGTGGGGATGATGTTATAGATGGAACTGATCAAATTATACGCATATTTGGGTAGCTAACTTTGTTTATGAGAAATAACCTTACGTGTAAGGATTAGTTTTCTAATCCACCACATGGTGTAAAAATGTTAGAACACATCATGAGTCAGCAACCCCCATCATTCAGTGGGACTAGATATCCATTTATAGTAGATAAATGGATAAGTTCATTAGAAAATATATTTGTCACTCTAGGTATTAATGGATGAAATAAGGTTTTCATGGTATTCTGTTGTTTCTCATGATTTGGATATTAATTTTGGCCATTCATTCAAAACACTAAAATTTAATAATATATAAAAATTGGAATGAATGATTTTTTTGTAATTTTTCTAGAAACATATTTCCCTGGAAAGAAATGAGTGCATATGGGGAGACTATTCTTGAGTTTGAGACAAAAGGAGGATGAAAAATTTTCAAATTGTGAATAAAAATTTAAAATGATGGAAATACATGTTATGGACTACATGCGTAATCAAAAGATCAATATTAAAAGTTTAATTAATTTTATTAATACAATCCTTCAAAGGAAATAGTCTCCAAAACCATCACATTATATGAGGAATTAGTATCATGTTTTATCAAGAAAAAGAAAGAAGTATCAAAGAGTTATGGACTCAAAGGGAAGAAAAAGGAAAAGATGATTGAATATAAAAATATTGATAAGGGTAATAATGAAAATAATGATTTTTCATAATGTGATAATTGTGGAAAGAATAACCCTTAAGTTTTCTAAGGGAATTGGATTTTTATATACCTTAGGAGAGAAAAACCACCATGATCATGATTTAAATAGAAACAACGAGTCTCTAAATGTGTAATTCCTTAAAATGAGTATATGGGGAACTAGGAAAATTAATTACCCAAGAATTAAGGGAATATGACTTCAAATAAGCTAAAGGGATCAATGTAAATCTATTTCTATTATTACTTAAAAAATGAAATTATTAATGTTCTTGTGGTTGGAATAAATAATTTTGTTATAGGAGTAATTTATCAAGGATTTTCTAGTCATAATAATTGGGAAATGTGTAAGGATTATTCTTTAGTAATTTTTATTTAAGTATTTTAAATCATATGCTGAATGGTACCGATGAAAAGGAAAAGTGATTCAATAGAAATTTCAACGTCTTAAAAAACACAGGATTAATGCAAAATAACCCTTCATGTTTTTCTTATGTTGAGATAATAATGATAATGATAATTTTATCAAGTTATTGGTACCTTTAAGGATTATCTTACCATTGATGTTGAGGTAATTAGGGGTTATTACAATTTAGAAACATTATAGGTATTACATTAATAATTTTTCTGAAAAATTAAAACATGAATTTCCGGTGAAACCCACCACATTGGGCGAGGACATGGGTCTTTAACCAACAGCAAAAGTTTGTAAATATTTCTTTTCCTACCACTTTCCAACATGATATTTTGGTTAATAAGTCATTGTTTTAACTTAAATGATTTTATGGATAAATATTAATTTTTATCCAATGTTGTTATAGTTGGGGTTTATATATTAATGTATTATATTCGATAACTTTTTCCAACCACTTTGGTTTTAGAAATATGTAGAGACAGGTTGAATGAATTTTTACTCATTAATAGATCTATGATCCATTAAAATTTAATTTTAGTTCTTCAGGAATAAAAATATATTTTTTGGATATTAATTTCATATATCTAGAGTTGAAGTGAAAATTGATTGAATAATAACCAAAAGATTACTTTTGTTTCATGAAATAGAAAGATATTAAGTAAGTACACATCCTTATATTCTTAGAAATTAAAATAGTACTCAGCATTAGGAATAAGATCTTGAAAAAAATTATCTTATTACCTTCATAACAGATAAATAAAATAGTATTTTAAATCATCACATATTTATGTTTTTTAGTTCCTTAACTTTACATTGATCATTAACACTCTTGTGATCAGTGATCTTTATCAGTCTCTACAATTTATTAATATTTTCTTCAATATGCATATCTTCACTTTCCCTAATGTTCACCTTAATGGATTCTTAGTTATGTGTTATTCTAGAAGACCTTTGCACATAGCATTATATAAAATAAAGTAGTTGTTTTATTAACCATTTTTTAATGTGGGTTTTCAAAAAAGTTATTTCAAATGTCAAACCCTTAATTTATGATATCTAGATTAAATTATGAGGATGAAATTCAATTAATGGAGGTAAAATATTACACACTGATATTTTAAAAGAGGAAAATCATCTTTGATCGCATATATAAAATAAAACCCCTATATTAAAAGGTAATGTAACACACCAATACTTTAAGAAATATCTATTTTAAAATAAATTGAATATCTTCAATACCTTCTTATGCACGATCATTGTGTTTCAGTAAAATGTGATACTCCATTCAAATATTATTATTTAAACATGAACAATATAACATAAACAGTAAGATGGATATTATTAATAGTGTAACAAAAATTATTAAAATTATATAGTTTACACATGTAAAAAATAAATTCAGTGGTAATCTATTTATTATACATAAATTAAAAATCATTTTGAAGAAAAAGAAATGTTTTTTAAAAAATAAAATTTTTCTAAATGGTTGTTTAGTCACGCATTGTGCACATAATTTAAATTTTCTTTACCACTATTGGGAAATTTAATTGAAAAAATAAAATTACTTTTTGAAATATAAAATTCAAAATTATATTTGGGGTAATTTTTAAAAATTGTAGTAAAATAAAAAATTTCTAATGAATAGTAATAAATACTAATTTATATTGAAAAATTCATTTTCAAATAAATTATTTAAAAGGTTAATTTATTTTTAAAATATTTTTTAAAGTAAAATTAGTTCAATTATATATTAATATAACTAATTTAGTTTATTTTAATCAATTTCATATCTAATTATTATATAAAAACTTTTTATACTTTTGAAGGGTTTTCTTTGGAAAAACTATTTTTGGACACAAATACGTGTTCAATGTTAAATTTATTTCATCCAAATATTTGAATTGAATTCGAAAAAATTTAATCCATACTTGGAATAATAATATATATTATCTAATATGTTCAACTTAATTTTTGATTATAATAAATAGTGATAAAAGAAAAAAATTATAATCTTTAAGATGAAAATGGGTCTATCGGCAGTTAAATTCTAAACATAAGGGTTATAAATGACCTAAAATTTTCCCCAATCCCATTTTACGGACATATGTAAACATAATAACCTCTAATGTTATATAATAACCCTTTTTGAGCCTTTTGGGAATGAGAAAATTGTGGGTACACTTTACTATTTTCAAAAATTCCATGTTTTCATCTACAACGCTAATAAAAGGTCACTCTCTATCCTCACCTATTCATAGTAAAAAAACCATTTCATTCCAAAAATTCCTAATCAAATAAAATTTTTAATTTCCTCCCAAAATTTTATAGGTCTTGGTTTTATCATAAATCTAACATATGAAAACTTATACTGCAAACCTAATGGTGTTGTCTGAAGAAGATGTAATGTTCTCAAATGACATTTTTATTTTGCATATTCTTCCACCTCCTTGAAATATTTTCCAAATATGATAAAATAATATAATTTTTATCTCTTATATTCTATTATTTTATTAGTATAACATAATAACTTATATACTTCTCCACTTTCCTCAAATGAAAAATGAAATTGTTTGCCGTGTGTATGGAGGACTACCTACCCACAAACCGATGTAATTTGTTCTACATTACCACCATTAAAGAATGGATATGGTGATGGATTATATATACATATTATATTTATGAAATTTTTATACTTATTTAATTATGACACCATATAAAACTTCTTAATTTCCATTCTATGGGGGATACGATTACATCGCTCATGTGTTTGGCGGACTACCGCCACACGAACAGATGTGATTTGTTTTTCAATTAAAATTTACATGAAAGTTATTGAGGTTATAATTAAGTAATATATGAAATATTTATTAACAATACATATTTATGCAATTTTAATATCACACATAACTTTTTACCTTCTTATCTATTGGAAAACAATAACGTCTCTCTTCCGTACGTGTATAATATAGCCTCCACGTAGCGACGTGAAATGTTTTTCATTTCAATTTTTCATGGATGTTAATAACGATAAATTTTATCAATATAAAAAATTTATAAGACATATTAATTATTCTGGAAATATTTATTAATATTTTTGTTCCCTTCATTCAATCCATCGAGAATAAATTGAAACAACTTTCTTGCGTACATAAGACGTACCGTCTCCATTAACGGTGTAATACATTTCCTATTGATAAATGTTTTGGATTTCCGTAAATAAATATATAATAAAAATTTAAAATATTTATATAAATTTTTAACATTATTTATATTATGTAACCATGATCAATGTGAAACGACCAAAATTACTGAACTAAAAGTTACATGTAATACAAAATAATTGTCACCACAAACAGTTCTATTAATAAAGAATTGTTAATATACGGGTCATGAAAGAGTATAAGTAAATAATATATGATATGAAATATATAAGTATGTTTGTTTAATAAATTTATAATCAATATAAATTTAAAACATAATAGGTACGTACATGTACTAAGGAAATCGGGGTAAAGTAAGGGTTTCTCACCTCACTTATACTTCTATGAAGCATAATCCATATTCACCTATTAGTTATTATTTGTGGTGTATATACCACACCTTTTGATATGTTATATCATTTTTTTATTTATAATAATTGTATTTGAAGTTTCATTTGAGGTTATTTGATTCATGGGTTTATGAATTACAAAATACCAAAGTGGTAGAGATTAATGATATAATCTCATTGTTTTTTGAGATTGTTTTTAATTTACTTTTATTGGATGATATATTTTGATATACCAATAAAAAACTCATGAAGTTTCTTTTAATCTAGTTATTCATGAACATTTCATGTATTAGTGACACTTTTTCCTCTCTTTGTTACTTAAAATAACAGATAAAAAGTTTTTTAGTAAATCTTACTTTAATTTTCTCTTATCCCAAAAATATGTATTCTTACAAAATTATGTTATCTAAACTATTTTTGAGAAATTATTTAACATTATCTAAATGGTTTATTAAATAAAGCTTTACCCATGATTTGATTTTCAAAAATTGATTTTAAAGGAATCATCCAATTCTTTCCCCAATAACAAACTTTTTTTATTTTCTTAAAAATAATGTGAAACAAATATTCTTTTAAATTATATAGAATGTATATAATTTCCCTCTATCATGGAATATTAATATTTTAAATATTCCATTATAATTTTCAAACAATAGTTTCAAAAAAATTAATTTTAACTTACATTTTTTATTTTTATTTTTAAAAATAATAGTGAAAAAAATGTTTTTATGTTAGTTTTTTAGGTTTCTCATATAATTTGTATGGTGACATTATTTTAGGAGACCTAAAAAATCATATTTTTTTACATCTATTAAAATAAACTGTGTAAAACCTATTATTCAATGTTTTTTACGTCTGTTATTTAATAACCGACGTTAAAATGATTCAATGATGGTTTTTAACATCTGTTAATATATAACCAACGTTAAAGATGCTTTAGTGAAGTTTGTTCATGTGGGTTATTAAATAAATGACGTCAAAAACAATCTACCACATCACTATTTATATAAAAGACGTAGAAACCAATGATCCTGGTGAATATTTTTACATCGGTTATTTAATAACTGATGATAAAATGCATCAGGATGAATGTTTTTTACATCGTTTATTAAATAACTAAGGTAAATAACTATATACCATGTTAGTTTTTATAACCGATGTGAAAAACCATATTCCCAAAAAAATTACGTCGGTTATTAAATAACTAATGTAAAACCCCACATAAAGGTATTTTTAACATCAATAATAAAATAACGAACGTAAAAACTAAAATTTTATAAAAATAATTTATCAAACCCTTCCTCTACACTGCAGAACCAATCATGAAACAACCAAATATAGAGCAGAAAATAGACCAAAACCAAGCAGAAACATACCAGAAACAAGCCTAACCAGAAGCAAAATTACACATTCACATTTACATCATTAGAAAATTATAATATTAACTAAAAATAAACCTATATCCAACCAAGTAAACTACCAAATACACATTTATGATTACAAAATTTAAAATGACAATATTCACTAAAAATAATCTAAAATCCAACAATACTATAAAATAATTTGACCATTCCACTTATAAGTGTTTGAACTCTTGTTTACTATACGTTTGAGGGTCACCAAATAGCTAAAAAATAAAAATAAAGTAGTTGACATGTATAATGAATAAAACATATTAATCCATAATTTATAAGTAAATCTAACCTATTTGAACATTGTAACGGTTCCACTTGTAATTATTTCATACATAAATTTTAACATATAATATCCACATTTGATAATAACTTGTTTTTTATGAAAATCCTGTTTAAATGGGTTTCTAAACTCAAAATATTGTTTTTATATAATATATCCATAATATACTAATTATACAAGGATATTTACATTTACTTTTATATATTTGATCTTGGAACTCTTTTTCTTTATGGATCTTTGAATGAAATCCCATCCCCTATTATAAAATAATATTAATGAAATAAATTTAAAATTCATTATAATATAAACAACTATTAATAAATTAAAACTTACTTTTCCAATATGTTATTCAAATTTCCTCTCACGTCACCATGAAGAGAACATATCCAATAAAGTATTTCCTCCCTTGGAAAGAAACACCTAACATAAAATGGTCACTAATATAAAATAAATTTTAATGTTAGTGTTTATTATGTTAAAATATAAATAATAATTTTTTATATATATGTTTAATACCTCTCAACATAATAAAACATCCAAAATTATGTAATTATATTCTATTGAAATCTGTCAGCAATATAAGCTTCTTTTTCCCCCATCCAATTCACACCCTTATGGTGAAATCAATTGTGGGTCTATTTACCCATATACATTTATCTGCTCATTCATATCACACATTTTAAGAAGATAACTAATACAAAACAGACATAAGTATATATTTTCAATAAATTTAACGTAGGAAAAGATTGTTGTTAAGACATTCATAGAAAAATAATTCACCATGTAGATTCTCAAATTATCTCCAGTAACATGATCCATGATATTATTGTTTAGAATCCCCAAATCCATTTCCCGTCCACAAACATTCACTTCCTTTGGAAACATATAATGACACACCAATAAATTGGAATATCTAGACAATCTATCAAGACTACTAGAATCTGAATCTGATGTCATAGCCATTGGTCTTTGTTGTTGGCTATACAATATTTCATTACCTTTAAAGTATTCATATGAATATATAGATAAATATATTAATATTCAAAATTTTAAATAAAACATAATAAATAAAATAAAATAAAATATATAGAATATGGTCTTACCCAAATTAACCATAGTATTTAGGGTTAAGAGGCCAAATGTCGAGTAGCTTGGGTTGTCGATTTCTCAGAGACCTAATATGAAACCTACAGACAGACACATTCTATAAAATAATTGTTTCTATGAAGTGTCCAACATTGGGTAGATTTTAGATAGGTTTAAGAAAATACTATGTGACTTAAGTTAAATCGAATTATGAGAAGGGTTGATTCTAGGTTATTAAAAGGGGAGGATTTGAAAAAATTCTTTTTTTAATAATTTCAATTTCTTATATTCGAGATGGGTTTATTCAAGAAGATCAAACAACTTCATCACATACTGGTTGAGTACCAACAAACCATAATACTAATAAACTATACACTTGGAGGATCAGATTTATGAGCAGTCCAAGGTAAAGATTCGTATTAGCACTTGTAGTATGTGGCCTTGAAATTCAACAAGGAAGAAGAAGTTTTAAAATCATCAAATAAAAATATCAATTAAAATAAGAGATTATATGTAATGACCTAGAAATTTCAATGAATTTTATTTCTTAAATACTTTGAAATTTTATGAGTTTGCGGTTTTTGATGGCACTTGATTCCGAGTTCCAGTGTTCCCGGAATCAATTTTTGATGTTTTGTTCTGGTAAGTTCAGTAAACGTACATGTGGGTTTTTCTATCTTTTGAACCGGTGCTTGGAATTGAAATCTGAGGGCACCAATAAACTCGTAGCATCGATATTCTCTAAGGGGGTCATTACCGCAGTTGCGTTTTCTCGAGAGGAGAGGTTAATTTTTGGGGATTTATATTAAATTAAATAAAATTATTGTACACAATTTTATTGTTTAAGAGTTGGTTATTTCCTACAAGGGGGATTTATAGGTGGGTCCCACACCCACATAACCTCTGATGAGAGAATAATGTGTGGTGGGTCCCACACGAACCCCTAATTCATCAACTCCCCATTAACACCTCTTCATTTATTTAACAACTCCCCTCTTTATTTGTGACTTTCCATCTCCTTCACAATTCCATAAATTTTTCCAACACATTTTAATTACTGAATTGAACTCTTCAATCAATTAATTAAAGTGTTTGAATTTTAAAATTCATGTGTGAATTAAATAATATCCTTAGGTATTATTTTTTTTGGGCACTCATTGTGTTGGGATAAAATTGTGAAAGCTCTTGAGAAATAGAAGAATAGTTTTCTTCTCTCGATGAAGAACACCATTCTTCAAAGAAGAACTTCTCCGATGAAGAATGTGAAGGACTTATCCGATGACGTTTCCTCCTCATACGCATCCCGACGTCAATGAATCGATGTCATCTTCAAATCCTCTTCCCGCGACACGGACAAAAGATCATCGAGATCAAGGTAGGGGTGTGTTTTGATTTTAGAAACACTGATTATTCCTTCCATTTTTATTTCTCTTGACCCACTTGCTACCAAACTAATGTGGAAGGACTGGGCCAAACATTCATGGCCCGATCCCTCCATTGTTTTTTGAATGTTTGGTGTGTTCTTCGTGTTCCTCATGGGTGAAGAACACCGGTTCTTTACAAGTTTGTTTGGAGACACAACGATCCCAAATTGAAGACCCAACAGCATGATGAACTAGTGGAGGTGCAGTGACGATAGCGGGTGACAGATCAAACTAGAACGGGAAGAACCATCCCTCAACCATTCTTTGAGCGGGTGAATCAAATCATGTTTTCAGAGCTGATCGGAGGCCCAAAAACACCAGAGATGATTACGGGACATTGGGGTGACCTAGTGTCCAATGTTTTAGGAGGAACAGACCGTCAGAACAAAGAATGGACTTCACGGGAGGCACGCTAGCCGGAGGCGTCGTTTCTGGAAAATTCTAGAATACATGGCGTTTAGAACTAGAGAACACACAGTGTAGTGTGGGCATACTGCGGCTTGAGTTTCGGATGATAGACAAGTAAAAAAGGGCGTGTGACCCCAGTCACACGGCGTGTATTCTCTATGAAGAATGGTAGATCCAGCTTCGCAAGGCTTGGTGCGTATTCTGGTAAAATACATAGACACGGTCAGAATTACACGTCCAAGAGGCACAGCGTGTACTCTCTATGCAGAATGGGAGAAGCAGCTTCATGAGACTCGGTGTGTATCCCATTGATACATGGACATGGGGTGGAGTACATGAGCATGTACTCCACCACACAGCTAGACATGGCCAGTGGCACGGGCTACACCATGTACCAGTTGCACGGGTTGGAAAACACGGGTTGAAACCATGTACGAACATATGGACAGCATACACGAAGCCGACCCCAGAAGCTTAGACACGGCATGTAACCATACCACACTCCTTGTACTTACTTTTCTACATGAACAAACCTTCTACTCAGGCCATTGTACACAGGCATTACCCAGGGTCTGAAGACACGGTGTGTAACCATACCAACACGCTGTGTACTTTTTGGAAAATGGCTTGGTCATAATGTCTATGTGTCTTGTACACGTATTGCCTAGATTTTCCCCCTATGACATGGCAGATCTTTGAGATACTAGTTCATGGGTATTCTTGATAATTGATGTATCGACGCATTTGCTCGAGGAGAAGTCCCTCCCAGAATCGAGCGTGCTGTGTGCGGGAACCCTAGAGCTGGCTGCGACCGCGACGACTACCGTACTGGAATCCTCCGTGGGTTTGATTACGATGACAACTGTACTGGAATCCTCCGTAGTTTTGACGAACATGACTACTATAATTGTATCCAATGTGGGTATGATAGTTTGACTTATGTACTAGTATCCTGAGTGGGTCTGACAGAGTAGCTGGTCTAGTATCCTACGTGGGTCCGAGAGCATTACTGGTCTAGTATCCTACGTGGGTCCGACAGCTTATATGAATCAGTGACTACATCTGATCATCTCTATCGCTATACAACAGATGTGTACCTCTGTGAGATGAGTCTTGACTTTCAATCATTATCATCGATTTTATTGACTTCTTTCCTGTGTGGACTGGGTTGTGCTTGGGCTCGAGATTTAGAGTCGAACTGAGATTGATAACATAGGTATATATATGGTCATATAGCTAAGTAGAGTTGGTTGATACTTTGTGATTGTATCTTTCATCTTTGATTTATACTTTGTGAATTCTAGGATACCTTCAGGGGTCTCAGGGTCCTAACTAAGTATCGTATACTCACCCCTACATGGGTTATGCTCGCACTACATTATGTTGGATGCATACGATGGACATCACTAATCGAGGTGGAAGCTTGTGGAGCTGGACGGTATTTGGAGGTGGAAAACATGGAGAGATATATAAGGAGAGGATGACCGTACCCGGGGTTCTGAGGAGGCCATATGTACCCACCATTTAGGTGGTATTCCTGGAGGACGACTCAGAGTATGACTTTTTACTTTATTGCAGTTGTACTAGATTTTCAGTTGCACTGTACTTAAAGTTGGGCTTGTATTTTTGGCCCCTTTCCTTTCAACAATAACTTTTATATTCCTTATTACTTAGTGTTTTCTTATGTTGCATTATCTGTTGTATTTGTTTACTTTTATAAAGGTCGTGCCTTCCATTTTTATTGAGATTTATGCCTTTGGTTCTAGTTTCCATCCCTTGGCCTATGGAAGGTGGGCTTGGGGTAGTCACGACACGGGCCCCGAGGATGGGTCCTGACAAATTGGTATCAGAGGAGTAGTTCAACCACAAAACTTAGGATTATGATCAAGATTACTGTGATGAAATAGTTTTAAGAGTATTGAGTATGGTTTTTCAGTTCAAGGAGTCTAGTGTGGGTGCGGCGGCCGATGTATCCATACACCAGGACCCTGACCTCTGATTTCTGACTCACTGCACGAAAACACTGATTGTGTCTGTGTTTCCATTGAAATGTTTTCTTTGTGATTACTTTGAGTCAGCTCACCAGGTATATTGTTTTGACCATGGCACACCTATTTCTTTTCAGGATGGCCCCATGAAGGCAGCCATCTAGGGTTTCGAGTTATGTACGAGATGGTAGCCCACCAAGCGACGAGGCCTCGGTGCAGGGCCCAATCACAGTAGAGGCACCAATGGTGCCTCTACCCACGGGGCTACTGATACCACCAGCCCTAGTAGTACAGAGTGCATGGTGCCTGAGTGCATTGCATGAGTTCCAGTGCCATAGGCCGCCCAAGTTCCGGGTAGAGACAGACCCGCAGGCAGCTGAGGATTGGCTGGAGGCTATCGTCAACGTTTTCAGATTTGTGGGGACACTATTAGACCTTATGGTGATCCTTGCCAAGAGTCTCCTACACACAAAAATAGGTAGATGGTGGAGCTTAATTCTCTAGGTGCATGATGATGCATCTTTACTTTGGACATAATTTGAGAGTCTCTTCCGCTAGGAGTTTTTTCCAGCCACCCTTCTTGCGGTGCAGATTCAGGAGTTACTTCATCTACAGCAGAAAAACATGACAGTAGCTCAGTACTCAGCCAGCTTCACCGACCTCTCATTCTAATCCACAAATATGGTGTGGGACCCGTTATATAGGGCCCAAACTTTTGATCAGGGACTCAGACTTGAGATCAGGTCGTCGATGATCTCCCTCGGTACTCTGACATTGGTGGGAGTACTGGAGGGAGCTCTTCTTGTGGAGAGATTTCTTGTTGAGCCAACACTAGCTGTGAGACCCACCGCAAGACGAAACATAGCGGAGTCTTCTGCAGCCGACATTAGTCAGTTGACGTAGAGGTCCAAGCGGACTAGGCCATCAGGTGGGAGACCTCAGGATACAGGTTCGGTTGTGTGGGGCACACGAAACCGATCCAGCTATACAAGGAGCAGGCAGTGCTATGCATGAGGCAGCCAAGGCCACATGGCTCGTGACTACCCTACCCACCATAAAGACGAGCAATAGGTAGTAGAGGGACCTCCCAGGAATAGGCAGAGGTTCAACCGTGGTGGTCCTACGGGAGCAGGAAGACGAGGAAGAGGAGTGGGCCGAGCATCGGGTGGTGGATGATGTTTCAAGGCTCTACCACCACCGCCACCAGGAGGTCCACACCGACTACTGGGAGCTGGCAGACAGGGGTAAGATCAGCTCCAGGCAGTCGAGGCCTATGACCAAGACACACCTGATATGATTCGAGGTACTATCTATGTCTACTCCAACCTTGCTGCAGTACTTATAAACACAGGTGCGAGTCATTCTTTTATTTCCACTACCCTTGTTCGGAGCTCAGAGATTCTGATGGAGCTGTTGGCTCAATCCTTACAGCTAGAGACTCCAACGAGAGAAGACTCTATGATTACGCACTGGTTCCAGCAGTGTGAGCTTACTGTAGGAGGCGAGAGCTTCGTCTGGGATCTTCTTGTAGTGGCGTCGAGGCCTTACGACGCCATCTTGGGTATGGACAGGTTGTGTACAGTCCATGCTCATATTGAATGAATTAGGCACAAAGTGTGGTGTGTAGACATGGATGGGACAAAGTTCACCTTTATCGGTGAGAAGGGAGCCTTTGCAGTGCAGGATGGACTTACACAGAGGCGAGGGAAGTCGATCACACATCTGTTGGCTAGTCTCATCCTTGACGTAGTTGATGTGCGGAGTCTGAGTTTTCCTATTGTGGTGGATCAGTATGCGGATTTTTTTCCTGATGACATTCTAGGGCTAAATCCCCGCAGATATGTAGACTTCTATACAGACCTATACCCCGGGAAAACACTGATATCTACTCCAGCATATCGGATGGCTCTTGCCGAGCTTCGTGAGCTGTGGGTGCAGCTGGAGGACTTGTAGGGGAAGGGTTTCATCCAACCCAGTGTTTCACCCTGGGCGTCTCCGATTTTATTCAGCAAGAAGGAGGATGGGTTCTTACGACTGTGTGTTGACTACCGTCGCCTGAATCAGGTGACCATGAAGAACAAGTACCCAATCCTGGGGATTGATGACCTCTTTGATCATCTCAAGGGAGAATGATGGTTCTCAAAGATAGACCTTAGGTTAGGTTATCACCAAATCATAGTTCGAGATGATGATGTGCAGAAGAAATCCTTCATGTGTCGGTATGGCCACTACGAGTTCTTAGTTATTCCCTTTTGCGTAACCAACACACCAGTAGTGTTCATGAGTCTCACGAACAGGATCATCTAGCTTTACCTCAATCGACTTGTCGTATTTTTCATCGAGGAAATACTAATTTACTCCACTACTTAAGAGGAGCATGCCTACCACTTGCGGGTTGTACTGGATACACTCCAAGAGCACTGGCTTTATGGTAAGCTCTCAAAGTGCAAGTTCAGGATTTGAGAGGTTCATTTCTTGGGAAACATCATATCGGAGGCTGGGGTAGCGTTGGATCCAGTGAAGATTGAGGCAAATCTTTCTTGGGAGCCACCCAGGAATGTGACGGAGGTTTGCAGTTCTCTAGGTCTGGCTGGGTATTATCGGAGATTTGTGTCAGATTTCTCTAGAGTGGTAGCACTGCTTGCAGCCTTGACGAAGAAGGGGAAACCCTTCTTGTGTTCAAATAGATGTTAGCAGTGCTTTCAGGAGCTAAGGAAGAGGTTGACTAGTGCGCCCATCTTGAGGCTACCGGAGGAGGGTGTTAGGTACGTACTGTACTGCGACACATCAGGAACTGGACTCAAGTGTGTCCTGATACAGGAGCGAGCTATGATCGATTATTTTTCTCATCAACTGAGACATCACAAGAAGAACTACACTACCCATGAGTTGGATTTAGTAGCAGTGGACTCCACTTTGAAGTTGTGGCGGCACTATCTGATTGGAGAGTGCTTTACAGTCTACTCTGACCACCAGAGTCTCAGGTATATCTTCTCCCAGAAGGAACTGGACCTGAGACAATGTTGATGGCTCGAGTTCCTCCAGAACTATGACTTTGAAATAGTTTATACTCCTGGGAAGGGGAAGGTTGTAGTCGATTCTCTCATTAAGAGATCGGGCATTCAGCTGCTAGGAGAGGTGACAGAGAAGCTAGCCGCATTGTAGATATACTTTATGGATATAGATGGAGCATCCTTTCTTCAGTCTCTCACAGTCACTCAACCACTTATTCAGTGAGTCAGGGAGGCACAACTTGGTGACATTTACTATGAGACGTGACGTTCTCAGATATTTATAGGGCATGCGCCTGATGGATTTTCTGAAGGAGGGGAACACGTCATCCCCTTTAGGGGATGTTCTATGGTACCAGTTGTACTACAGGAGGAGTTGCTGAGGGAGTTTCACACTTCCCCTCTAGTGTTACATCCAGGAGTGGAAAAGATATATCAGGACCTCAGACGACAGTACTGAGGGCCTGGTATGAAGAAGGCTTTAGAAGAGTTTGTATCGTGATTCCTCACTTGTCAGCAATTGAAGGCAGAGCACCAAGTACCAACAGGATTGGTACAACCCTTAGAGGTCCCAAAGTGGAAGTGGTACAGGATATCCATGGATTTCGTGATGGGGATTCCACGTACATCTAGAGTACATGACTCTATATGGGTGATTGTTGACTGACTCTCCAAGTTGGTCCACTTCCTACCAATCAGAGAGCAGGTCTCAATAGAGAGCTTGGGATGCCTCAACGTTTGGGAGATCGTATGACTTCATGGATTTCCATCGACTATCATCTCCGATCAAGATGTCCGATTCACTTCTCAGCTGTGCAAGGGGTTACAGGAGGCTTTTCGGAAGCAACAACATCTGAGCACTGCCTTCCATCCTCAGACAGACGGCCAAACTGATAGGTCCATTCAGACTCTCGAGGACATGCTCTGTGCATGTGTCCTTGACTTTGGTCGTAGCTGGGAGGATCACTTAACCTTGGTAAAATTTCCGTACAACAACAACTACCCCTCCACCATCGGGATGGACCCATACGAGGCACTGTACGGCCGACCATGCAGATCACCCCTGTGCTGGACTGACCCTGGGGAGTCAGTACTTGTAGGACCAGAAATGGTTCAGGCTACGATGGAGAAGGTGTAGATCATCCAGGAGCGGATGAAGACTGCACAAAGTAGACAGAAGTCCTAAGCTGATACGAGACGTAGACCAATGGAGTTCGAGGATGGCGACCATGTCTTCCTATGGGTCTCAAATCGATGAGGTCTATGGAGATTTGGCCAGGGCAGCAAGTTATCTCCACATTTCATCGGACCTTTCTAGGTCCTCAACAGAGTAGGTGAGGTAGCTTACTGCTTGGCCCTTCCACCTCAGTTGCACGGGGTGAATGATGTCTTCCACATATCTCAGCTGAGGAGATGCGTGCATGATCGGATCCAAATCATCGATCACAGGGAGTTGTACATCGATGATGGGGTGACATTCACGGAGGTCCTAGAGGAGATTGAGGATTGATAGGAGCAGGTCCTGTAACCCCCCGAGATTTTATAAAAAAATATTCTTTTTAATTCATTAATGTCTTGTGTTGTACTCTACACCAAAAGGAGCTTTCACAACACTCATCCCTGACTTGGCTTGCATTACACGCAATCACGAACTTCTTCGATAGTGTGTGTTGTACGCAATACCGAGTTTCACTAAACGAGATATTATTATAATATTATTATGAACTAGCCACTCTGAATAGTAATACTGACTTTTTGAAATTTAATAAATTTTATCTTTCAAAATGGACTTCATTTTTGGATTCAGAATATTTAAATTAGCTTAGGCTGAAATTTTGGTACTTTTTGGATAACTTTCATATTTTGATGAATAGTGAAAATTACTAAATTTTAATTAAAAACAACTTTTTTAATAGAAATAATTAATAGTGGTAAATTATTAATTTGAGTGGTTTTAAAGTATATTTAGAATATATTTTTACAATTTAATATAATGTTGGTCATTGGATGTAATTTCAAATTTAAACCAGACATAATCAAGTGACAATCTTTTGATAGTTATTATCTCTTAAGAACACACTATTTGTTTTGAAGATGGAAATTAATTTTTAAATTAATTAATGTAACTGATATGTTTTGAATTTGGTAAAATAGACATAATTTTTGAATTCATAATATCAAATATAGATTAGGCCTAATTTTTGGTATTTTTCTCGAAACTTTCATTTTTTGATGAATAGTGAATCCACTAAGTGGTAGTGAATTTTTCATAAAACATAATTTTACCGCTTCTGTGAGTGGAATTTAGAAAATCCGAGAGACATGGTTAATATCAAGGACTAAAATGTGGTTCAATGAGATGAAAATAATTTTTGGTGAATAGTAGCTTTCTACTTTTTTACCACGGTTAAAAGTAAATAGGGTAATTAAGGGTAAAAATGATATTATTATTACCCTAACACATGTCCTAATTCTATTGGAAAAGTTTAATTCGACCCAAAATAACCTTAGGAATAAAATATGACCATTTAGGCCGACTTTAATTAGATTATGACATTTATTATTTATTTATTTAAAGAAGGGTTAAAATTGTTAAAATCAATGTTTAATAACTAAATAATTTTTAATATAGGGTTATACATAAGATAAATTTAACTATTAATGTTAATTAGAAAGATAAAACAATTTCCTAAATAATTTTATTTTATTTTTAATTTTTATACATTAAATAATTTAATTTATTTATGACACAAAGATGATGTAGTAATTATATTATTAATTAAATATTGACATAATTGATGTTATAAATACCCAAATAATTATAATTTTAGACTTTTTATGAATTACACTAATTTTATAGGTTAATATGACATGTTAGTATTGATTTAATTAACTTTTATTGAGCTAATAATTCTGTTATAAGTTTTACAAAAATCAATTATTAAATAGTGTCAAAATTGACATAAAATAGTTTTTAAAACAAATATTATATTATTAATTGTTATTTTATTCCTAAAAAACTAAGTTTCAGCCAAATGACTTAGATAGGGCTATATATATTAATAATAAACAACTTCGGGTTCTTTTGGCTTGTTATAGTAAGTTTATTAACCCTATAGTGTAAGAACACAAAAAGACACGGTAAAAGTAAAATTATCTAACTTAAAGTTAAATCTAAATGATAAGGTTAAAATAGCAAAATAAACTTGTCCAAATTATATTGGATGAGATGATTTCGAATAATCCCCACCGTAGCTTATAAATAAATCAATTTTTAACTATTTAATACTGAATATGGATTCATAATAAAATAATATTTTTAGATATTCCAAAGGTGCCCCTCTCCTCCCTTATAAAAGGGCACCTCATCCCTCTCTTCCTCACACCACTTTGAGCCTTCAAGTTCGTCCAACCCCTACCAAATTCTCTTATCCACTTCCCTAGAAACATCCTAGAGCTCCTGGTCTTCTTCAAAGACCAATTTTAGTGCCCTCTAAGGAGGTCTCAAAGAGGTGCTTCAAAGAAGAGGTAATGTCCATTACCGATTCTTTCAACATTATTTCTTCTTCCACTTCTTCTTCTTAGGTTGTCTCATTATGAAGTAATAACATCAGTATCACTCATATAATTATATGTTATGATAAGTATTAAACAACCCTATTTCACCATCTATCCATCCTACGGAAAATGAAATCACTGCGCGTGCGTGTGTACACAATACCGTCTCTACGCCGTGGTGTAATCTATTTTCCACCACCACCTTACTTGGATGGGTATAATGGTGTAAATAATAACTATATAAGATTTTTTTAAAGTTATATTTATTCTGTTATAGTATACATACACTCCAATAAAATTCCATAATCATGGGAACGATATCATCGCTCGTGCGTACGTACAGAATACCATCTCCACGACGCGATGAGATTCATTGTCAATGATTAACCATTCATGAATGATTATAAAGTATATATAATTAGTAATCATGAAATATATGACATAATAATGATACTGGATTTATATATATATATATATATGTAGGTCATCCAATTAATTCCATTCAATTCAATGAGGAAACGAAAACAACGTTCATGCGTACGTACGGCCTACCGTCTCTATGAAGGGTGTATTTCTTTCCATTTATCGATCTATTATATATATGTATATTCTGAATATATATTATATATAAATCATGTTTTATATTCTGAATTAAGTAATAATGATCTAAGTAATCATATGAATAATTACAAGTCAAAACACGGACGACAAATGAAACGATTTTATCCAAAACACTCTTTAACATGGAATTTACAAAAGAACGGGTAGTATAAAGTCAAAAGTGAAGCATATATGATATCATAACAATGAATATGATTCTTTAATAAGTCAATGACATTATTTAAATCATTATACAGGAGGTTCAGATACGTATAAAGCATATCAGACCTAAGGTAAGGGATAATTTTGCAAATCTTATTTTTATCTGTGATTGCTTATTCGTAAGTATTAACTGGGGTTATTGCTATCATCCATGTCCATGTTTTATAAAAGTGTATTCATGTATGTTTAAAGTCCTTTTTACCCATTTTTGACTTTTATTACATGGTATGTAAGGAATCTTTATTTTTTTATGTTACGAGAAGAATGATTTTTTAACTAATACGGCATGAACGGATTTTTACGGTTTTATAAAGCCTTATTTTCATGAAGCTTCCTCCAAAATATTTCCTGAATATTTTCAACAAAATCCTTTTATTTTAAAATTGCATGAAATTTTGTGAAAAGAGAATGAATTTTGAAGATAAAGGATATTTTCCTCAAGAATTCATTTCAAGTGTTTTATCAAAACCATTTTCCATCTAAGATGACATTATTTCATATGTGCATGTTTAAAGTTTAATTTCACTATGATTTACATGGTTTCAAATTTCTTATGATGAAATGTCCATTTGTTTTATATGGATTATGAGATGATGGGATTATGTTTATGAAACACATTTTATTCTTTGGGTTATGATGAATGTTTTATGTTTATTTTGTGGCACAAGTAAGAATGATTTCATTATGAGATGGGTGGGACCTATATCTCCCTCCAATGCATTGGGTAAAGATTTATATCTCATGAGATAGACATGGATGGAACGGTAAGTTAATCCGATTCAGAAATTACAGGATTGGAACGAGGAGATAACTTGATTCAGAAAGGGACTTTGTCCACTAAGATGGTCATGGCAGCAATGCCTTGGCTACTATGGAAATCATTAAATGTGCTTAATGGATTCCACAATTACATGTTTTATTCCCATACTATGTTATCATGATTTATGTTCCATTATGATCTATGCCTTATGTACTTCCATGTTTTAAGTCGTTGCTCAAGATTTTGATGTTTAAACATTATGTCCATGTTTTTAAGTTCAAATGTATATGGTATATTTTATTTTATCCATGATTACCCTTACTGAGCATTTGAGCTCACCCATTTTATGTTTTATTTTCCCCCAGGATTAAAAGAAAGGTTTTAGGTAAGGAAACAAAAAGTGGAAGTTCTTCATGGGAGATATTGAAAGTCTTTCACTACGATTAGAAGATTACGTTCCACGTTTCCCAAGATACTAAACTATTACGATCCTTGTGTGTCTGTTTTTGTTATGTATTATGTATTCCGAAAAAGTAATGTAATATCTATGTACGTCAAGCTTCGGGTCTCTACAGTTGGTATCAGAGGAAAGGTTTATTCAACCTTTAGAAACTAGGATGCGAGAACATTAGTGAGATCCGTAGAGACATTTATAAGGTATGTCTAGGGATGTCCCTAAGGTTAAGTATAAGTATTGGTTATAGTCCTAGAATTACGGTAACGATATTAGAATTAAACCTAAGATGTTAGATATTGAAGGTACTCTCCATTTATTATGTTGTTTTCCCTAGCATGATTTTTTCCTCTCACACTATTCTTTTTGGGTTTTAGACGGTGGCTGGATCCCGAAGGAACCGTGTTGATCAATGCAATGGACAATGCAATGATTATCCTCATGAACAAACAAATGTTATGGGAGATGGAGTGAAAAATATTATTGTTGTACTTACACAAGCAATGATTCATTCTGGACATCCAAATGAGTAGAGAAGGGAACAATATTCTATTGAGTCCATCATGAGGCAACGTCCACCTTCTTTCAGTGGGTATTCTGATCCACTTGTTGCAGAACAATGGATCAGTACCACTGAAAAGATATTTTCAGTTCTTCAATGTTATGAACCTGATAAAGTCATCTTAGCAGTATATCATTTGGAAGGTGAAGCTGATCAATGGTGGAATATTATCAAGAATACGAGGCCAAGAGATGAAATTGTGTCCATGGAATGGGACGAGTTCAAGAACTTATTTTTCAATAAGTACTTCCCTCATATTATTCAAACAATGATGGAGAAGGAGTTTCTTTAAGTAAACAAAAAGGATGATGAATCTTTTAGTGTATACAAAGCGAATTTTACAAGGCTTTCAAGGTATGCATCTGGCTTTATCATCCCACCTGAAAGTAAAGTTGATTGATTCTTCAGTGGCTTAAAACCAAATCTTCAAAGGAAATTAGATATAAGAGACTTCAGTAGCTATGAAGAAATTGTGCATTGTGCTATCAAGGTAGAAATGGAAATTGGTGTTACTTATCCATCTCATAGTTTTGACAAGAAACGAAAGATGGAGTTCAAGGAGAAATCTCAGAATAATGGTGAAAAGAAGATGAATGTTTCCTTATGCTCAACGTGTGGAAAGAATCATGGTGGAGATTGTCTTAAAGGGACTAGAAAATGTTTTATGTGTGGAAAAGAAGTTCATCGAGCAGCTAAGTGTTGAAGTAATGGAAAAAGGGTTTCTAATGATGTGAATAAAGAAAAGACTACAGAGAACGCACCACCAACACTTCAATGCTTCAAGTGCAAGGAAATGGGCCATTATTCTAATAAATGCCCTAATCCAAGGGTTAGTGATGATCGACATGAGAAACCACATAAAGAAAATGACAAAGGGAAGTCACATGCGATCACTATTGGCGATGTTGAATATGACAACGATGTGGTGGAATGATTAAGTGTTTATATAATGGGATTCTAAAATAATGTTGTATATAGTATTGTGGAATATTGGAATATTTATGTATTGGTCTATTGTGTCTTTTAAAAATTTTATGGTACCGGTAACCATGGAAAGTGATTGAGATATTTTTGGAAAAAAGATGATATGTGCATAATGAAAGGATAAGGAGAAAATGAAATGTTTGACAGTATTCATGAGCTCATGACTGATATAAGGATAAGGTTATATCATGCTTTGAGAATATAGAATTTTTGGATTTTGGTATGTGGAAAGAGTTAAATTTTGACAGCATTCATGTTTTCACTAAGGTTTAATGGTTATTCATTTTTCAAGAGAATACCTGATTAAGGTATTCACATGATTGGAATGTGACCAAAAAAATATATGGGGGATAAATGATGGTGTTCACATGCTTGGTTTTTTGACATTTCAAATAATCGTTTTCTTTATACTATGATATTTGACCGAAGTATTTTAGATAATCCTAAAGATTGGAATGGATTATGTTGGACATAAGATAGTATGGTTTAAGGATAGAACTTTCTTGAATATTATTGATGGGATGTTATAGTAATGTAGTTTTAGAAAAATGACAACCTGCAGGACGAGCGACAGCCCATCGCGTCAGACAAGGCTGTGGGAATCGAACCCACAACCAAAGGGCAACTGACCTTTATCGACTACCACTAGCCTACAGGAACTCCCTGTTTAGTAGAAACTAGTTCTATTATATTATGCAGTATGATATATGATGTATAAGACCATTTTAGGAACCATATATGATTAATCTCACTATAGATGGACTTATGTATTTTTGATAACTTTTACAACCTTTTGTTTGAGACAGATGGAATGACCCATCATATTATCACATGATCCACTAACAATTCACAAATGACAAATTCAAATTCATTTCTTTAAGAGATGAAGTGGAAATTGTCCAAAGAACGAACAACGGTGACACTGTACCAAAATCACGAAAGTATTTCTTCTATTTCCAATTTCATCAACTTTAGGGAATTGATCTTGAAAACCAAAAATGTTTTCCTAGTTCCCTTATAATCGATGAATCAGATGGTACCTTAGATCATCAGAAATCTATGGCTTTGTGATTGATGGATTTTTCATAGCCATGTTCTCTACCACTCTCTATTATAACTTGATGGTTATATTTTTCTTCCATATCCATATTTTCACCTATGTTCACCTACGTGGAATCCCAGTGATGAGTTAATTTGGGTAACCGTTACATTTCATACTTTAGTTTTTAATGCCAAGTTTTGGTATTCCTTTTTACGATGTGGGTTTCTATTAAACAAGCTTTCGAGTAGTAAACCATTTACAACCCCGACGAATTTCGAGGGTGAAATTCCTTTTAAGGGGGGTAGAATGTTACACCCCGAGATTTTATAAAAAAAATATTCTTTTTAATTTTATTAATGTCTTGTGTTGTATGCTACACTAAAAGGATCTTGCAAAACACTCATCCATGACTTACCTTGCATTACACGCAATCACGACCTTCCTCGATAATGTGTGTAGTACGCAATACCGAGTTTCACTAAACGAGATATTATTATAATATTATTATGAACTAGCCATTATGAATAGTAATACCGACTTTTTAAAATTTTATAAATTTTATCATTCAAAATGGACTTCATTTTTGGATTCGAAATATCGAAATTAGCTTAGGGTGATATTTTGGTACTTTTCGGATAACTTTCATATTCTGATGAATAGTGAAAATTACTAAATTTTGATTAAAAACAAATTTTTTAATCTAAATAATTAATAGTGATAAATTATTAATTTGAGTGGTTTTAAAGTATATTTAGAATATATTTTTACAATTTAATACAATTTTGGTCATTGGATGTAATTTCACATTTAAACCATACATAAACAAGTGTCAATCTTTTGACAGTTATTATCTCTTAAGAGCACGCTATTTGTTTTGACGACGGGAATTAATTTTGAAATTAATTAATGTAACTGAAATGTTTTTAATTTGGTAAAATATACATCATTTTTGAATTCATAATATAAAATATAGCAGGGGCCTAATTTTTTGTATTTTTTTGAAAATTTCATTTTTTGATGAATAGTTAAACCACTAAGTTGTAGTTAAAAAACTAAATTTTTCATAAAACTTAATTTTACTGCTTCTGTGAGTGGAATTTCAAAAATCTGAGAGACACGGTTAATATCAAGGACTAAAATTTGGTTCAATGAGATGAAAATAATTTTTGGTGAATAGTAACTTTTAACTTTTTTTACCACGGTTAAAAGTAAATAGGGTAATTAAGGGTAAAAATGATATTATTATTACGATAAAACATGTACTAATTCTATTGGACAAGTTTAATTCGACCCAAAACAACCTTAGGAATAAAATATGACCATTTAGGCCCACTTGGATTAGATTAGGACATTTATTATTAATTTATTTAAAGAAAGGTTAAAAGAGTTAAAATCAATGTTTAATAACGAAATCAATTTTTATATAGGGTTATACATAAGATAAATTTGACTATAAATATTCATTAGAAAGATAAAAATATTTCCTACATGATGGTATTTTATTTGTAATTTTTAGACATTAAATAATGTAATTTATTTATGAAACAAAGATGATGCCTTAATTATCTTATTAATGAAATATTGAAATAATTGATGTTATAAATACCCAAATAATGTTATCTGAGACTTTTTATGAATTCCACTAAATTTCAAGGTTAATATGACATTTTATTATCGATTTAATTAATTGTTATCGAACTAATCATTCTTTTATGATATTTACAAAAATCAATTACTAAATAGTGTCAAAATTGACATAAAATAGTTTTTAAAACAAATATTATATTATTAATTGTTATTTTATTCCTAAAAATCTAATGTTCAGCCAAATGACATCGATAAGGTTATATATATTAATAATAAACAACTTGGGGTTCGTTTGTCTTGTTATAGTAAGTTTGTTAACCCTATAGTGTAAGAACACAAAAACACACGGTAAAAGTAAAATTATCTAACTTAAAGTTAAATCTAAATGATAAGGTTAAAATAGTAAACTAAACTTATCCAAATTCTATTAGATGAGAGTATTGCGACCCATCCCCACCTTAGCATCGAAATAAATCAATTTTGAACTATTTAAAACTGAATATGGCATTATAATAAAATAATATTTTTAGTTATTCCAAAGGTGCCCCTCTGCTCCTTTATAAAAGGGCACCTCCTCCCTCTCTTCCTCACACCACTTTGAGTCATAAAGATCGGACAAACCCTACCAAATTCTCTTCTCCACTTCTCTAGAAACATCTTAGAGTTCTTGGTCTTCTTCAAATACCAATTTTAGTGCCCTAAGAGGAGGTCTCAAAGATGCGCTTCAAAGAAGAGGTAATGTCCGTTACCGATTCTTTCAACTTTATTTCTTCTTCCACTTCTTCTTCTTAGGTTGTTTCATTATGAAGTAATAACATCAGTATCACTCATATACTGATATGTCATTATAGGTATTAAACAACCCTATTTCACCATCTATCCATCCTACAGAAAATGAAATCCCCGCGCGTGCGTATGTACGGAATACCGTCTCCACTGCATGGTGTAATCAATTTTCCACCACCACATTACTTGGATGGGTATAATGGTGTAAATAATAACTATATATGATTATTGTAAAGTGATATTGATTCTGTTATATTATACATACACTCCAATAAAATTCCACAATCATGGGAACGATATCATCGCTCGTGCGTACGTACAGAATACCGTCTCCAAGACGCGATGAGATTCATTGTCAATGATTAACCGTTCATTAATGATTATAAAGTATATATAATAAGTAATAATGAAATATATGATATAATAATGATACTTGATTTATTTATATATATATGTATGTCATCCAATTAATTCTATTCAATTCAATGAGCAAACGAAAACAACGTTCATGCGTACGTACGGCCTATCGTCTCCATGATAGATGTATTTATTTCCATTTATCGATCTATTATATATATGTATATTCTGAATATATATTATATATAAATCATGTTTTATATTCTTAATTAAGTAATCATGATCTAAGTAATCATATGAATAATTACAAGTCAAAACACGGACGACAAATGAAACGATTTTACCCAAAACACTCTTTAACATGGAATTTACAAAAGAACGGGTAATATAAAGTCATAAGAGACCCTTATATGATATCATAACAATGAATATGATTCTGTAATAAGTCAATGAAATTATTTAAATCATTATACAAAATGTTTGGATATGTATGAAGCATATCAAACCTTAGGTAAGGGATAATTTTGCAAATCTCATTTTTATCTGTGATTGCTTATTCGTAAGTATTTACTTGGGTTATTGCTATCATCCATGTCCATGTTTTATAAATGTGTATTCATGTATGTTTAAAGTCCTTTTTACTCATTTATGACTTTTATTACCTGGTATGTAAGGAATATTTCTTTTGTTTATGTTACGGGGTTCTTTTTTGACTTTTTTCGCAAAAGTATGAGAAGAATGTTTTTTTAACTTATACGACACGAACGGATTTTTAGTTTTTTATAAAGCCTTATTTTCATGAAGCTTCTTCCAAAATATTTCATGACTATTTTCAACAAAATATTTTTATTTTAAAATTTCATGGCATTTTGTGAAAAGAGAATGATTTTTGAAGAAGAAAGGTTATTTTCCTAAAAAATTCATCTCAAGTGTTTTATCAAAACCATTTTCCATTTAAGATGACATTATTTCATATGTGTATGTTTAAAGTTTAATTTCTCTTTGATTTACATGGTTTAAATTTTCTTATGATGAAATGTTCATTTGTTTTATATGGATTATAAGATGATGGGATGATGTTTATGAAACTCATTTTATTCTTTGGGTTATGATGAATGATTTAAGTTTATTTTGTGGCACAAGTAAGAATGATTTCATTATGAGATGGGTGGGACCTATATCTCCCTCCAATGCATTGGGTAAAGATTTATATCTCATGAGATATACATGGCTGGAATGGTAAGTTAATCCAGTTCAGTATTACAGGACTGAAACGAGGAGTGAAGTTGATTTAGAAAGGGACTTTTTCCACTAAGATGGTCATGGAAATAATGACTTGGCTACTATGGAAATAATTACATGTGCTTAATGGATGCCACAATTACATGTTTTATTCCCATACTATGTTATCATGATTTATGTTCCATTATGATCTATGCCTTATGTACTTCCATGTTTTAATTCGTTGCTCAAGATTATGATGTTTAAAAATTATGTTCATGTTTTTAAGTTCAAATGTATATGGTATGTTTTATTTTATCCATGCTAACCCTTACTGAGCATTTGAGCTCACCCATTTTATGTTTTATTTCCCCCAGGATTAAAATAAAGGTTTTAGGTAAGGAAACACAATGTGGAAGATCTTTATGGGAGATGTCGAAGATCTTTCACCACGATTAGAATATTACGTTCCAAGTTTCCAAAGACACTAAACTATTAAGATCCTTGTGTGCCTGTTTTTGTTATGTATTATGTATTCTGCAAAAGTAATGTAATATCAATGTACATCAAGCTTCGGGTCTCTACAGGTCCTATGTGGACAGTCGATTCCTCTAGTGCGCATTCACTAGAAGCAAGGGAACCTCCAGGATGGAACATCGGAGCGGGAGGCTTAGATGTGTGCTCAATACCCCCATTTTATTCCATAGTGTGTGTTTTAGAATTATGGGGACGTAAATCCATGAGGTGGGGGTAATTTAAAGACCCCGAAATTTCAAGGAATTTTTTTCTTAAATATTATGGAATTTTACGAGTCTGCGGTTTCTGACGGCACTTGATTCTGAGTTCCGGTGTGCCCCGAAATCAATTTTTGATGTTTTTTCAGGTATGTTTAGTAAACGTACAAGCGGTTTTTTTCTATCTTTATAACAGGTTCTCAAAATTGATATCTGAGGGCACCGATGAACTCACAACACCGGTATTCTCTTAAAGGGACCTTTACCACAGTTTCATTTTCTCGGGAGGAGAAGTTAATTTTTGGTGATTTATATTAAATTAAATAAAATTGTTGTACACATTTTTATTGTTTAAGAGTTGGTTATTTCCTACAAGGGGGAGTTAGAGGTGGGGCCCACACCCACATAACCTCCCATGAGAGGATAATGTGTGGTGGGGCCCACAAAAACCCCTAACCCTTCAACTCCCCATTAACTCTCCTTCATTTATTTGACAACTCCCCTCTTTATTTGTGATTTTCCATCTCCTTCACACTTACATAAATTTTTCCAACACATTTTAATTAATGAATTGAAATCTTCAATTAATTAATTAAAGTGTTTGAATTTTGAAATTCATGAGTGAATAAAATAATATCCTTAGCTATTATTTTTGTTGGCCACTCGTTGTGTTGGGAGAACTTTGGGAAACCTCTAGAGAAATGGAATAATAGTGTTCTTCTCTCGATGAAGAACACCGTTCTTCAATGAAGAACATGAAGGACTTCTCTGATGACGTTTCCTACTCTGACGCATCATGATGTCAATGAATCGACGTCATCTTCGAATTCTCTTCCCGCGACACGGATAAACGAGCATCGAGATTAAGGTAGGGGTGTGTTTTGATTTGAGAAATGCTGATTATTCCTTCCATGTTTGTTTCTCTTGACCCACTTTCTACCAAACTAACGCAGAAGGATGAGGCCAAACGAACACGGCCTGATCCCTCCACTGTTTTTGTGAATGTTTGGTATGTTCTTCGTGTTCCTCATGGGTGACGAACATCGGATCGTTGAGAGTTTTTTGTGTGATGCAATGATACCAAATTGAAGACCCAACATCACGACGACCTAGCGGAGGTGCAACGACGATAGCGGGCGACCGATCAAACAGGAACGGGAAGGACCGTCCCTCGACCATTCTTTGAGCAGGTGAATCAAATCATGTTTTCGGAGCCGATTGGAGGCCTGAAAACAATGGAGATGATTACGGGACATCAGGTTGACCTATTTTCCACAACATCATTATGAAATGACTGTCATAATTATGAATGGAATTCACGAGAGGTGCACTAGCCAGAGGAATCATTTCTGGAAAATTCTAGAATACGCTACATGTACTACTGGAAAACACGTTGTGTAGTGTGGGCGTATTGCGGCTTGAGTTTCGGATGTTAGACCAGTAACACATGGCGTGTGACCCCGATCACATGGCATGTCTTCTCTACGCAGAATGGGAGAAGCGGATTCGCGAGGCTTGGCGTGTATTCTGGGAAAATACACAGACATGGGTAGAATTACACAGCCAAGAGGCACGACATGTACTCTCTACACAGAATGGTAGAAGCAGCTTCATGATACTCAGCGTGTATCCCAGGGACACACGGATATAGGGTGGAGTATAGGGGCATGTACTCCACCACATGGATAGACATGGACAGTGGCAGGGGCTACCCTGTGTACCAGTTACACGGGTTGGAAAACAGGGGTTGAGGCCATGTACGAACACATGGCCAGCGTACACAGAGCTGACCCCAGATGCTTAGACATGGTGTGTAACCATACCACACACCGTGTACTTATTTTTCTACACGAACAAACCTTCGACTCAGGATGTTGTACACTAGTAGTACCTGATGTCTGAAGACACGGTGTGTAACCATACCAACACGCCGTGTACTTTTCGAAAACCTGCTTGGTCATATCGTCTATTTGTCTTGGACACGTATTGCCTGAATTTCCCCCTCTATGACATGGTGGATCTCTGAGATATTTGTTCGTGGGACATCATGATAGTTGATTTATCAACCCCTTGTCTCATGGAGCGGACCCTCCCGGAATTGAGCGTGCTGTGTGTGGGAACCCTAGAGCTGGCTGCGACTACGACAACTACCGTACTGGAATCCTCCATGGGTTCGATAAAGATGGAAACTGTACTGGAATCCTCCATGGGTTCGACAGCGATGACTACTATACTAGTATCCTAAGTGGGTCCGATAGTTTGAATTCTATACTAGTATCCAGAGTGGGTCCGACAGAGTAGCTGGTCTAGTATCCGATGTTGGTCCAACAACTTAGCTGGTCTAGTATCCTACATGGGTCTGATAGCTTAGATGAATCAAGGACTACATCTGATAATCTCTATCACTATATGAAAGATTTATACCTGTGTGAGCTGAGTCTTGACTTTAAATAATTATCATCGATGTTATTTAATTATTTTATGTGTGTACTGGTTTGTTCTTGGGCTCAAGAGTTAGAGCCAAACTGAGATTGAATACTTACGTAAATGTATGGGCATATACCTAAGTAGAGTTGGTTGATACTTCATGATTGTATATTTATTTTTTGAGTTATCCTTCATGGATTCTGGGATAACTTCGGGGGTCTCGAGGTCCCTATTGACTATCATATACTCACCCCTATACAGGATATTCCCACCCTATGTTGTGTTGGATACAGACGACAGAAAGCACTGATCGAGGTGTAGGCTTGTGGAGTTGGACGGTACTCGGAGGTGGACCACTTGGAGAGACATACACGAAGCAGACGGTCAGACCCGAGGTGTTGAGGAGGCCATCTGTACCAACCCTTCAGGTGGGATTACCAAAGGATAACTTAGAGGATTTTGTTTTACTTTACTTCAGTTGTACTAGCGTTTTAGTTGTATTATAATTACTGTTGGGCTTGTATTTCCGGCCCCTTTCCTTTCAACACTTACTTTTGTATTCAGTATTACTTATTTTTTTCTTCTATTGCGTACTCTGTTGTGTTTGTTTTCATTTATAAATTCAATTCCTTCCCTTTTAATCGGGATTTACGCCTTTAGTGCTAGTTTCCAGCCTCAGGTTTATGGAAGGCGGGCTTGGGGTAGTCACGACATTGGCCCAGAGGACGGGTCGTGACATTAGACATTAATATAGTGATAAATAACATACTATAAAACCCATTTATACTCCTTTTTAAAAAACCATAACTGGCTTATCCCTCCATTGATGCTATGGTATCAATGGAATCGGGAAGTAGACTCATGAGGGAGGAATTGAAGAAAAAAAACAATAAAAATAAAAAAATCAGTCCACCGTTGTGTGAATAATTTCATAAGGTTTGGTATGAATAAATTCAGACTTTAAAGCAAAGGTATTAGTGTGATAATAATATTAACATCATAAGAGAAGATGAATAATTTTTATTGAAAACTAAGGTTATTCGAACAACTTACAAATGAAGAAGAACATTACAAAGGAAAAGTAGCAGCATAAACCTACAATGAAAAAAAGCAACCAAGATGATTAAATACTCCCACACAACTTCTGTAAATTGGAATTTTGGGAGACTTGGGTATATAATCCAATAGTTATAGTCATTACCCTTGATTATGGTAGTATTAGGGTGGTGGAAAGCTTGTGGAACGTAGACTTTTCCACTCTTGACCAAAGGTGGAAGCCAGCTTTCATCTACCAAATAGAAGTTCATGAATGAACTTCTTGATGGACAATTTAGAGTTGTACATATAATAATAAAATGAATATCCTGATTTCACCTAACCGTATAAAAAAATTTCAGACCAAAATAGTTTATGGTTTATGAGATATGTGTAAAATGGTGGGCTATTTTTCTGTGCCGGAGAATCTAGCCTGGAATTTTATCTTCCACTTGGGACACTAGTAAATCCATTAAAAAACAAAATTAGCTTTGAAAAATGTTTAATGAACTTTTCCCCATGATTTCATCTATATTCAGTTAAATTTTGAGAATCATTGGGCTTGGATCATGGCCGATACAGTCTTGTTATTAGGATGATGTCCTGTTTTTTTTCCCAGAATGTGTTTCTATGAAATCTCATTTTGGGGATCCTAAACTGTGAATATTATAATACTCCTAGAGTATGAATTGTTACCAATGTAATTATAAACCTGAAAATTAAATATTAAATTAAATTGAAGGCCATTTTGTATTTTAGGAGGTGTTAAAAAATGTACCATTTTATAGTTCATTTTAAGAGGGAATTACAATCATAATGTGAATCAATGTTCAAAGTGTAAAATGCACTGAAATGGTGTTTATGAATAATCAATAATATGAATATTTTATATATTAAAAATGAATATTATCCTCATTAAATTTCTAATCACACCCTAACTTGAGTTTTTCTATTCCTGACCAAAATATATCTCAAAAATGAGAAATTAGAATTCCCTTTTCCAAAAATAGTTTAATATAAAATGATCACCAAAAAAACCTTATACCAAAAAATCATGAAACATATAAAAATATTTTAATACAAGACAGTTTCATAAGAAGATCCCAATCTCATTCCTATTCCTTTGTTCAAATTCATCTCCACATTTCATCCAATATAAATTAAGCATGAGGATGTGTTATGTATAACAATGGACATGGGGGGTTCATCTTTATTCAAGGGGGAAATGATGGAAGTGCTATGTGGAATCACATTTCAATATTAATATTAGTACTCAATTTTTTTTTTCAATATTTCCATGGTAATTGAAATTTCACTCAAAAGAGTCAACCCATGTAGCGAGACATTGCCGATGACTCCCAGACTCAAAGACCTTAGTGCACCAAGTAAAGCCCACATACTCAGGCATCATATCAAGTTAACTTAGTCAAAAAAAGTAAAATTACAAAAAATAGAGATAAAATTACTAACTCCAGACCAGAAAACTATGGATTCACGGTCCCCATGTGCCTAAAGAAACACATTAGGTCATTTTATTGCTCTACACAGAAATTTATTATTTTTATTTATTTGTTTATTTTTTATTTTTTATTTTTTTAAGGAATATTCATATTAAAAAAAATGAACATCAACTCTATGCTATTTATTTAGGGGACCCCATGAACTCAAAATAATACCCCACTATCCAAAAAACATGCTTTATGATTTTTTTTTCAGATGAAAATATAAATAATGAAATTTCACATTAGAACACCACACTTTTCAAAATCTATTCTCATGAAATTATACAGGGATTAAAATCAGAATTAGGGCATGCTAAATTTTTTGATATTCAGTTTCAAACTATATAATGTGTATTATCATGTTCAAGGTTAAAGAAATTTTTCATTCCACACATTTTTTATGCACACAATATTATTTAGTTTTTTTCATTCATTTCACCCCCACTTAGAATAACACTATCCCCAGTGTTTAAATAAAATAAAATTTATAATGGGGGTAGAGGTAGATTAGATGAGTTCTAAAAGGAATTCTAAATATGAGGATCATGGAATGAAGTCACCTAGTGGTTGAAGTTGAAGTTCATTCTACTCCAATTTAGTCCTTTGATATACATGTAACTTGCGGAGTTCCCTAGTGAAAAAAGGAAAAAATAAACAAACAAACAAAACAAAACAATATATATATGTATATGTTTATTTATTTATTAATATAATGAAAAAGTAAAAAATAAATATATATACAAAAATAATAGAATAAGGAAGCACTATAAGTCATAGGTCTGTGTTAAGTGCATGCCCATGTCTCCATTCCATCTCGAGTTCAAGTCCTCGCGGCTTTATCGGTGGTGATGGTGTTTGCTCCACGACCTATGACATATACTTTTAATTTTTTTAATAATAATTATTATTATTTTGTTGTATTTTAATTTTAACCGACAAACACATAAAAAGTAAATGAACTGATGATACATTGTCTTCTTTTGAAATTTCCAGGTAAGGTATTACTCGAGGATCACACCACGTGACATAGATGAATATGGCACTCCCCTTTCATACCCACCCATACTCATAATAGAATGACAGGTCAACAGTCTAATTTATTATTATTACTATTATTTTAAAATATCAAAATTATTCATTAATATTACTTAAAAATAAGGATGATTCACAAATAATAGAAACATAAAAACCACAGGTTTCCTCCCACGCATCTCTTTTGTTTAACGTCGTAATCCTGACATGGATCCTAAATATATTAATTTTTTGGTTCATAGGTTGGATTAGTTAACTCATCCTATGTTTCCTGTTTATTTAATGATTCAATGAATGGTTTTAACCTATAACCATTGAACTTGAAAATGTGACCACTTGTGGGATATTGAATCTCTACTTCCCCATGGGGGTACACATGATGCACTATGAATGGACCTGACCATCTATACCTTAACTTTCTCGGGTGTAAATGAATTTTCAAACTATACAAGAGTGCGAATTTTCCCATCTTAAAGTGTTTAACATTGATATTCCTATATTGGTAATCTTGAACTCTAGATTTATTTATCATTTAATTTTCATAATCCTCCATCCTAAGTTCCTCAAGTTCATTAAGATCTAATTTACTCTTTTCTTCGGCCAAAGAAATATTGAAATTCATTTTTTTGATTGCCCAAAATGCCTTATACTAAATTTAAATAGGTAAATGGATTGATTTTCCATAAACCAACCTATATTGTGACATTCCTAGGGTGGTTTTTAATATTTTTCCATATTTCCAAAGGGAATCTAAGAGTTTCCTGGATGAATATTTTCTGGAGGGATTGACAGTTTTTTCAAGAATTTACTTCATATCCTTATTTTCTAACTCATCTTGACCACTAGTTTGAGGATGTTACATAGTGGAAACTTTATAAGAAATATCATACTTATACATGAGTGAAGAGAATAACCAGTTGCATAAATGGGTTCCTCAATCATTGATTATATCCCTAGGAATTCAAAATTGAGAAAATATGTACTCTTTCAGAAATCTGATCACAACATGATGGTCATTGGACTTGGTGGGAATGGCCTCAAACCATTTCGAGACATAATAAATAGCTAATAGGATGAAAAGGTATCCCCTAGAGTTTGGGAAGGGCCCCATGAAATCAATTCCCCAACAATAAAATATTTCAACGACTATAATGGGAGTGAGGGGAATTTGATTCCTTTTGGTAATGGATCCTAATTGCTAACACTGAGGATAACTTTTGCAGAGTTCGATGGAATCCTTAGTGAGTTTAGGCCAGTAGAAACAAATTTGGAGGAACTTTGAAGTGTTTTTCATTGTAGAAATGTGGCCTCCACATGCCTCTCCATGAAATATTTTTTGAATGGAATCTTTCTCAGACTCAGGAACACATCTCATAATGATTTTATCAGGATAGAACATAAATAGGTAAGGATCGTCAAACACATAGTTTTTGACATCATAAAATAATTTCCTCTTATCTTGGGTACCTAAGAATTTTGGAATGTCACCTGTCACCAAATGGACTGCTATGTCATCATACCGTGGGAACTAACTCACATAATAGAGGTGCTCATCGAGAAATGAATCAAGCACAGAATAGGGATGTGAGTTATCTTTCAATTCCATCCTATAAAGGTGATCAACTAAAAAAATTTCAACACCCTTTTTATCTTTAATGGTTAAATCGAAATCATGATGAAGAAGGACCCACCAAATCAATCTAGCCTTAGCATATTTTTATTTGGAAAAGGTATTTTAGGGCTGAATGGTCAGTGAATACAATGATGGGTGATCCTATGAGATAAGACTGTAATTGCTATAAGGAAAAGGAAATAAAAAGAAACTCTATCTCAGTGGGGGTTTAGATTATTTTTTCATCATTTAATGATCTTCTTTCATAAGTAATGAGACATATAGTTTTCTCACACCGTTATCCTAAGACTGCTCCTACAGAGAAGTCACTCGCATCACACACGAGCTCAAAATAAAGTTTCAAATTTGAAGATTGACTAATAGGTGGAGAGATAAGATCTGACTTGAGTGTAGAGAATGATTCCTCACAACTTTTTGTCCATAAAAATAATGCATCATTCACTAATAGAGCACAAAGTGGTTGAGAAATAGAGGTGAAATTACTGATGAACCTTCTATAGAAAGAAGCATGTCCTAATAAGTACCTCACTTACTTAATATTTTTAGGAGAGGTAAGGTGAGGAATGATGTCAAAATTTTCTTTATCAAATTTGGTACCTCTACCAAATACCAGATGGTCGAGAACAAGTATTTACTTTACCATGAAATGGAATTTTTCCTAATTTAGGATGATATTATTATCTTCTCATCTTGACAAAACCCTTAAAACATTCACAATGCATCCCTCAAAAGTATCCCCAATGATGGATAAGTCATCCATTAATACCTCTAAATATTCCCTCACCATGTCTGAGAAGATTCCTATCATTCACCGCTGGAAGGTACCAGGGACATTACATAACCTAAAGGGCATGAGCATGATGGGAAAAGTGATGAATAGACAAGTGAAGGTTGTTTTCCCTTGATCCTTTAAGGATACTTCGATTTGATTATACCCTAAGAATCCATCTATGAAGTAATATAATTGATGACCTACCACTCGCTCAAGGACTTGGTTAATAAAGGGAAAGGTTAAATGGTCTTTCTTGGTACAAGATTTGAGCTTCTTATAGTCAATACAGACTCTCCATCCACTACTCATCCTTGTGGGGAGAATGTCACCATCCTCATTGGTGATCACCATAATTCCAAATTTCATTGAGAAAACTTCAATTGGGCTTATCCACTCACTCTAGTCAATAGAGTAGATGATACCTCTTTCAACAACTTAAGAAGTTATATACTTATCACAGCCATAAGATTTGGATTGAGTCTCCTTTGATATTGATGACAAGGTTTGGATTCGTATTCAAGAACAATCCTATGAGTCCCAATGAGTGGTATAATCCCCAGAATATCAAAAAGGGTCCATCTAATTGCTTTCTTATTCTTTATTAGGACATTCAGACACATCTTCTTTTGATTGGATTCAAGAGAGGAAGAAATGACAACAGGAAAGGATCGGTTGACCCCTAAGAACACGTACTTGAGTGATGAAGATAGGACCTTAAATTCTAGATCAGACTGGTTATCACATTCCAAGAAAGTATGAGACTTTTATTGAACTCGGTTTCTTAGTTCAGATTTCTTGACATAATTGGTTCCTTGTTAACATAATTTTCTTCCACTAAATTCTCCAGATCAGTGTTATGAATGGGTATGCACTCAATGTTATTTATTTCACCCATGGTATCATTGATTTGAGATTATTTAAAATCATCAATAGAGATATCTAAAAGAGATCCAAACCAAGTAGACAAATTTCCCTCATGTGAACAAAGAAAATCAATCTCTTCTTAACTTAAACATCCTTCAGTAATCTCGTGAAGTTCCTTGAGTTCACTATCAACATTAACAATCCAATTAATCTCATGTATTTTATCATCATCCCCAATTTGAGAGTTTTCATTATATATGTTCATGTCTAGACACATGTTTCCAAAGGTAACAGTCATGTTCCCATTTCAGACTCAGATAATAGAGTTGATTGTTGAAAGGAAGAGACAACCAAGGATTTTTGGGATTTTCTCCCTACGACCTAAGCTTGGGTGATTGTCAAGGACAAGTAATTCAACTTGGTAAATGAAATTTTCAACTTTCACCAAGACATCCTTTAAGATCAAATTTTGAACTCGAACACTACGATCCGAAAATTGAAGAGTAACAGATGTGGGTTGGATTTCGCTAAGCCCTAATTGACAATACATGGCATAAGGCATGATATTCAAACAATCTCCAATATCACCAAGGGCTTTGAAAACATTATTCTCTCTTAACTTTACATTAATTTATGGACATCTTGGATCATTCAACTTTGTCGTAGTGGTCCCTTGAATGGTGGTACTAACATTAGAATCCAAAAAAACTTGGTTTTTACATGAAAATTTTCATTTAAAAGTGCAAAAGTCGTTATGTTACATTGAATAGGCAGGAATGGTTTGAATATCACCAGGGAGTGGAATATTCAACTTAACATGAGAGAAGGTTTCCCTAAAATGCCCCATTCCACTCGGGTTTAGATTTTCCTCTCATGCATTGAGGAAATGGTGTAGATTGTGATATTTTTTGATGAAGAGTTGTTTCATTCAAATTGTCATTAGTTTTCTCAGTTTGATAATGTGTTTGATATGAATTTTAATTAGATTTTGAATCTTCATATTTTTTTTGAATTATTTTTTTAGGTTTCCCAATTTATTTTCCACTTCTTAATACTATCACAGCCTTTAGATGTTCATTAGTTGATTTAGTGAAAATTGAATATCCACTTAAAGTTGAGGATGGTACTGCCTGAGTAGGCATGGCTGCATTTTCATTTTTTATGGTTTGTAGTTCATATCTAAGGTATGAGTCTTTTGAGTTCATTTTATCCATTTTTTTACAAAACTGTTCAAGGATTGCAAGAGGGACAGATTGAGTAGGGGATTGTGTTTGTTGGTTTATTCCAGGAGGATAATTTTGTTGTTGGATTGGTTGTTTCATGGGTTGTTCGTATTGTATATGAGGGTGTTGTTATTACACAAGTTTTGGTTAGAACTGGTTATTGTTTTGAAAATTTTGTAGAGGTTAGGGGTTTTTTCCTTGTGGATTATTAGGTTATTGGTTGGTTTTTTGGTTATCATTCCAACAGAATCCTGGATGGTCATTTTACCTTGGATTGAAGGTGTTTTGGTATTGAGGATTTTGGAATTTAGGTAATTTACATCAGTAGGTGGTCCTCATAGAATAACATCCTTGATATAAGGGTTGGTTGGGTAGTTGTCAGTCTTGGGGTCATGTTTGTCACAAATAGTGAAAATCAGGTCAACAGTTTGAATTTTGTAGACCTTCCTAAGATTGATCTCCTCGACCTTCTAAGTGAGTGAATCAAGTTTAGGCCTTAGGCTTTACTCCTCCCTAAGTTTGTGAATTCTGCCAGATTTTTGTTCCTTCTCATAGTAAGGTGATGTTCCCCGTGTTTTGTTTTGTTCGTCCAGTCCTTCAAGATACACATAAGTATCATTTGGGGATTTTTTTTCAAAGGTTTCATTACACATCATGTCAATTAATCATTTGTTTCCCAGAACCATCCCTTCATAGAAAATTAGAACTTGTTATTGGATTGAAAATCCATGGTGAGGTACCATGTTCAGTGTGTCTTTGAACCTTTCACAAGTTTCATAAAATGACTCCCCTTCTTTTTCAAAAAAATTTTGGATGATCTTTCTATGTGCAATTGTTTTGTGATGGGGGAAGTATATTTTGTAGAATTATCTTTGTACTTGCTACCATGAGTGGATTGATACACATATGAGATTGTTTAACCAATTCTTTTCTCTATCCTTAAGTGATAAAGGAAGGATCGTCATCTTAGCTGACTCAATTTGATTTGGTGGGCACATGGTTTCAACAATGTCGTTGAACTCTTGGACCTGAATGTACGGCATTTCTAACTCAATCCCATGGAAGGTTGGAAGGTGTTTTATGAAATGATGTTTAAAGATATAGTTGGATTCTCCTAGGGAATCATACCTTATTCAAGAGGATGCATTTCTCTAGGTATGTGTGAGGTAGTCATTGAGGGTTTTATCAAATGCATTCCCCAAGTTTGGGGCTTCCTCATTTGGATTTCCATTTTCATTCCCACCTGACTTTATGAGTTGATTTATTTAAAGAAATTCCATTGAAATGGGCTCAAGTTTTTACTCTAGAGTATTAGTAAGATTAGGATATAATGGAAATAGTTCCCTTGGTGTACGTGACTCCCCAACCCTAGGAATATTAACTCTAACTATATGGTTTGATTTATCACGAGTGTAGGCGGACATGTGCCAAAAGAAAAAAAATGAGAAAGGAAAAAGATAAGAGAATTTGGATGAGAAAAAAATAAATTGGTGATAATAGAGTTGGTGTTGAGATGAATTACTTAGGTCCCCTACAACAATTCCAAAAATTGGTCTCACCCAAATATACGCAGGTTTTCAGGGTTAAGCCGTCAAAGCTAGAGTATCTTGGGTTTTCGAATCCTTAGATACATAAGAAAAAACCTATAGACACACACATTCTATGGATTGGTTTTGGCTATTAAGTTTCCAACTTATGTTTGATTTTAGATAGGTTTAATAGAAAACTATGTGACATAAGTGAAATCAAATGATGAGAAGGGTTGATCCTAAGTTATTTCAAGGGGTGGATTTGATGAATTTTTTTTAACGATTTCAATTTCTTATATTCGAGATGGTTTTATTCAAGAAGATCAAAAAAACTCATCACTTACTGGTTTAATAATAAAATCATAATACTAATCACCTATACATCTAGAAGGTCAAATTTATATGAAATCCAAGGTAAATGTTCGTATTATCACTTGAAGTATGTGGCTATAAAATTCAACTAGGATGAAGATGTTTTAAAATCATCAAATAAAAATATCAATGAAAATAAGTGATTAGAAATTAATAGGGTAATAGATAACATCCAATACATCCCCTTTATAACTCCTTAGATAAAACCATAAGTGTTTTTTCCCTCCATTGATGATATGGTTTCAATGGAAACGGGAAGTAGACTCATGAGGGAGGAATTGAAGAAGTAAAGAATCAATAAAAAGAAAACAATCACTCAACTATTGTGTTAATAATTTTACAAGTTTTGGAAAAAATAAATTCACACCATAAAGAAACAGTATCAATGTGATAATTAGAAGAATAGAATAATATATTATGAATAATTTTTATTAAAAAATATGGTGATTCGAACAACTTAAAAATGAGGAAGAACATTACAATGGAAAAGTGGATGTATAACACTACAATGAAATAAAGAATCCAAGATGATTAAATCCTCCAAAAAACTGTATTAAATAAGAATTTTGGGACCTTGGGTCGATAATACAATAGTTAAATTCATCCCACTTTAGTATGGTAGGCTTAGAGTGGTGGAAAACCTGTGGAACTTAGACTTTTCTGCTCTTGACTCGAGGTGGCAGCTAACTTTCACCCACCGAATAGAAGTGCCTAAATGAGCTTCTAGATGGCTGACTTAGAGTGGGACATACAATAATAACACAAATATTAGGATGTACCCTAACCGTCTGTAATGTTTCAAACCAATATTTTTTATGCTTTACGATATATGTGAAAAATGGTAGGCTGTTTTTCTGGGATGCAGAATCTGGCCCTAAATTTTATCTTCAACTTAGGCCGCCTGTAACTCCCTTCAAACATCCGAATTATATTTGGAAACTATTCAATGAAATTTTTCATGTGATTTACTATATATTCTGTTAAATATTTAGAATAATTGGTCTTGGATCGTGGTCACTACAGTCTTGTTATTGGGATGATGTCAAGTTTACTTTTCCCAGAATGTGTTTCCATGAAATGCCATTTTGGTGGTCTTCCAATTAGAATATTCCAGTACTACAGAAGTATGAATTGTTCCAAATGTAATGAGAAACCTGAAAATTAAATATGAAAAAAATTTAAGATCATTTTTTATTTTAGGAGGTGTTCAAAAATGTACCACGTAAAAGTGCATTTTAAGAGGGAATTACAAACATAATGTGAATCAATGTTCAATGTGTAAAATAAACTAAATGGTGTTTATGAATAATAAACACATGAATATTTTATATATTAACATTGAATATTATCCTCATCAGTGGATAATTATCATACAAATACATCTTTGGAAATGAGTGCATAAGTCTAGAAGGACAAACAAAAAAGTGGCTTAAACATTTGCCAACTCTCATCACCTCATCTGTAGGTAATGGTACTATAGTTGATATATATATAATACTGCACAATGACCCTGTGATGCTCTAACTTTAACTTTTTATGATGTATTATGTCTTCTATGTAATATATCATCACATATAAAACTATATGATTGTGAAAAGCATCAATATATGAGAGGATTGATGATCCTGTAAGGGGCATTGTGATGATAGGGTTTCCTCCACACTCCCTTCATCTCAACCATCATAGATCGACTTCAAAAATATCTTTGGTAGTTCTACTCAGTGTTTTTGTGGTGTCATACATCCTCTATTGGAGGCGTCGTGTGGGATCATTACTCTATGCAAACCCCATCTTTTTCTTCCTTCTTCTCACCCAATCCTTCATGTTTGTTAGGGTTTTCATGGAGGAACGCTGATGGTATAGAGAGAGAGATCCAAATGTCATGTACTATGGGTTTTCTTCACATTTAATGTCATATGTGGGTGTGTTGGCAGGATCTGGTCTCTATGTATGGGTTTGAAGGTGATGATGGGATCTGTGGCTCTGGATTTTTTCATGGTTTTCTTCCTATGAGATTCAGGATGTCCTAATTTTGATGTTTGTTCATGTTTCTCTTCTTCTATGTTTTCTTTAGGTTTTGGTTGTGCAATGGATCAATGTCGTTGGGTGGTGATGCTTCTACGTCAGTTCAGTTTTTATTCTTAGTCGAGGGTGATGGTTTCTTTTAGGTTTCTGAAATTTTATTTTGAGTATGAATTGCTGAAGGTGGTGAAGCAAACTATACTGGTTCAATAAAGGGTGTTGATTCTATTTTTTTCTTCATGGAATTATGATCTTGGAATTTTTTTCATTATGGTTGTGTTGTTTGTGTTCAAAAGAATTTTTTGTGACTTCCATTGTAAGGGGGGTCCTCCAGAGGAGGTTCAGAGTAGTCAGTTTTCACAAGGAATTTCTTTTGGATTCAGATGTTTGAGGAGGTATGGCTTAGCCATCGGTTCTTGGCCCATGCATTTTTTTCATGGGACAGCTTGTCGATCAGTGATGGGAAGGTGAAAACTAGTCTTAATGGTTTTCAAACTGGGTGAGGCCTTTATTTATATCTTTGAATGAGTTTTATTTTTCATGAAATGACTGTGGTGGCTTGATTGTTGTCTAAATCGTAGATGTCAGGTTGGGTTTCCCATTTTTCCTCAAAAGGGGGTTTATGATAATAGTAAAAAAATTAATTTTCATTCAGGATCATCAACATACAACTCACAATAACTAGGAAGCTATAGAGGAGGGTCGTATGAGTAGGATAAAAAATGGGATCTACAGGAGGAGGTGGAGGATAAATAATGGGGTTTATAGGAGGACGTGGAGGATAAATAATCAGGATTGTAGGTAGAGTTGGGTGAGTGGGAGCTGCTGGGAGACGTGGAGTGAGAGCTGTAGTCTGAAGTTGTCTTTTCACGACTACAAAAATAGATTGCACTGATGCTCTGATATTTTCCTCCATCATCACATTAATATTGTAAACTTCATCCCCCAAATATTATATTTTTATATATAAATGCTCCATGGAAGAAGATGAACAATATGGTAACACTTTTCTCTTTGATACACCCTCCGATTATCCTCATACACGACCTCAGTGTTCAGGATTTCCCAATGAAATAGAAAAAATATTATGCCTCTAATCTGATTTAAAAACCCCTTTTGTGCTTTGTTCCTCTAGAGAATCCTGTATGAATTATTTTAGAAATATAATTAATGATTAAAAGTATATAAATAATTTATTGACATAAATAAATAAAATAAAATATTACAATACTCTTTGCTACGATGATTGATTCTTTTATAAGATATTTCTTATTTTTTCTCATCAAATCCCTCTTCCATTTTTCATTTCTAGATAGAGGGTATGGAGGGGAAACCTCTCCAGAGATGGAATACTCGGATCTATGTTTTTTTTTAAATTTTCATATATTATTTGATCATCCAATAAAGTATAACCTCTCCTAGATAAACTAAAAGGTTATAAATTTCTATATTTTATCTCTTGATGAGCTATCCTTTATTCCTATAAATTAAGAATAAGAAATCATTAAGAAGTCATTAATAATATCATTAAATAAATAAAATTTATAAGATTTTATATTGCACTTACAAAAAATGATTATTGTATTCTAATTTAAAAAAATAATTTCCACATGTATTCATCTATAAATAGATATATATGATATGGATTTTTATGTTTCCTATCCCCAAAAATTAAATCAGATGTGAGGGATGATTTGAAATACCTCTATATCCTATAAATCTTCAATAAAATTTCATCCTAACAACTCTAGTGTTAGGTATATCAAATGTCATATGATAAATAAAAGGGAAAACATATTATTCTATAAGAATTTAAAGATTAGTCAAACAATAGAAAAATAGCATATGAAAATGGTATCCCACAATTGATATATTTTTTTGTGAACAATTATATAATTATTAAAAAAAAATTAGTTATTTTATTTTACCCTATGTTGAAATAAAACACTTAAACTATTTTTCATTAGGACCACTTGGAATATCATTCACATAAAAGTCCACAAATATAATTTGGTCCTGGCTATGAGAAAATGATAATTTTGGTAAACCTGTGATGCCACTTCTACCAACGCTCGAACTCTTCTTTGCTGTTGCGGGATCACATGAATAAGATTTGGGAACATCAATAGAAACATGTTGATGTTCCTCCCTAGAGGTATGATCATGATTCTCATATCTATAAGTGTGTGTTTGATCAACTAATTTATCAATCATTATCCTCCAAATCAAAGAAAAAAATATTTATTACACAAAATATAAAATTCACATATTACCATACTAATGTAAACTAAAAAAGAAAAATTATGAAACACAAACAGAAACTATAACTTAACACATTATTATTAATATTTGTTATAGTTATCTAAAATAATAACAATAGTAATTATATATGAAAGGTCATGTAAATGAATGAAAAAAATCCAAAATTGGTGTAGGAATATTAAAAATGGTCCAACCTAACAAATCAATTTTTCACACAAAAAGAATATTTTTTAACATATATATTTAAAATAATTTTCATTTAAAAAAATCAATAAATATATAAGTTACGTAATGGTAAACATATTAAACTAAACAAAACAAAAATAAAATAATCCAAAATTTCTACTTATTAGTTTTAATGTGTGTTTTAATAAAGAAAAAAATTCAAAATCTAATATTTTATGGAATTAATAAAATTATAAAATAAATAAACATATGTTACCTGTAATATTAAGAATGTAATAATGGATTGTTTTCCCTACTTCCTTCGTTATGATCATTCCTTATCACACAATCTGTGTCTACGACATTCTCATCATTATTATCTATTAATCTTTCCATGGAAGTGGGGATCTCACATATATCCACATCTTCATCATGTTGATCATCACAAACATATTTTTTTGTAAAATAATAGACCACTTCATATCTAATTGATCAAGAACATAGAAAATTTGTTTTTCATGTGGTCCCATTATAAAATAATCAGTTTTGTCTTCCAATCTATTCATATTAACAAGTTTTATTACAAATTCATCATGTATGACACTATTGATATTGATAAACCATTTACAGCAAAACATGGAAACATTAATTTTAATGTAATTAACCACCCATATTTCTTCAGGGACTCCATAATATGAACTTGATGTAGAAATTGGGTTTTTTTCATTAAAAATCAAAAAATCTATTACTTCTACAAACACCAATATACCACTATTCTGAATTGTACTTTAGTTGTCCTAATATTTTGTATGAAATGTATAGCCATTAATTTCATACCCAGATCATGTTATCACATTTAATCTTAGAACACCCACTAACCATCTTAATGTCTCTAATGCACCTGATCTACCAATCATGGCCTTTTTAAACCATGGAAATAAAGTTTTTTTATGATCATTTAAAATATGCATTTCTTTCTTCTATGTATAAAATTGTTTCAACTCATTAATATTCAATAATATATATGGTTGAGCTTCAGCCATGTTATTCAAGATGTATAAATGTACCTTCTTCATGTATTCACCTAACAAAGATTTTAATTTCAATCCAAGAATCCCATTTCCCTCATTATTAACTAATTAATGGTGAGATATAGGAAAAAAAAGTTCCTCGACAGCAGACAAGTAACTCGTACAAAACACCGAAACCTCCTCAGAAATACTATTTTAAACAATGGAGGCTTTAGGTTGATATGGATTCTTGTTATACCCCTTCAATATCATCATATACCTTTCAAAAAAATACATCCAACAAATATATACAGGTCAAAAAATCATTAGTTCATGAACCAGATGAACCATTAAATGTACCATTATATAAAAAAAGATTGAGAAAAATACATTTCTATTTGTAAAAGTACTGAAACTTCTTTGTTTTCAAAAACGATCAAAGCATCCAGATCATTCACCTTATCAAAAATTGAATTGTAAAAATAAAGCACCTTCATGATAGTCATTTTGAAATGGATTGTATATATTCTACGCAATGCAACTTGTATAAGTTATTGTATCATGACATGAAAATAATGATATTTCAGACCTGTCAACTTCAAATCCTTCAAAGAGACAAAATCCTTTATATTTTAAGAATAACTATGTGGTAGCTTGATATCATTATAAAACTGAAAAAGCCCATTTTCTACCTCTTGGATAATATATGACATGTCTGGGAAAGAAATGTTTTTCTTCCATCAAGAGTGGGAGCTAACTCCAAACGTTTTCCCATTAATAGTAAGTCTAATCTTTAATTAAATCCATATTTAGTATTTCCATTAATATCTAACAATGTTCTAATAAAACCATCACAAATATTATTCTACATGTGCATTCTATCAATGTTATGTTTCAAAATAGGATATGTCCAATATAGAAGCTCAAAAAATTAGTGATGGTTTCAGAAATATATGCCTATCATTGCCATATTTATGTGCCTCTCCCAATGTTACATCAAGGTTTTTCACCTTCTCAAAATACTCATCAGTGGATAAAAGTTTTGGAGTAATATAAAATTCTTGGGAGCCATTGAATGCCTTTTTTAATCTTCTATAAGAGTGATTCATAGAAAAAAAATGTTCTGTGACCCATTTATATTTTTTTCCTACTATGATGAAATTGACAATATGAATTCTTTTGTTCACAAGTTGGACATGCTTTATACCCATTAACACTGTATCCATACAAATTTCCATACACTTTGATGTCATTTTTAGAGAACATAATCACTACATGCAGTTGAAAATATTCTATTTTATAACAATCATACACCCTTATACCATCCTCCCATAACAGTTTAATATCTTAAATTAATGGTGATAAGAAAACATCAATATCATTCCAAGGTTTCTTTGTTCCAGAAATAATTAAACTCAACAAGAAATATTTATTCTTCATACAAAATTTGGGATATTGGTTGTAAATTACCAATATAATAGGCCATGAACTATGTGTACTACTCAAGCTTCAAAATGGATTCATTCCATCCATGCACAACCAAAGTCTAATATTTCTAACTTCATTTATGAATTTAGTATATTGATCATCAATTTTCTTCCACTATGGACACTCTACTGGATGACATATTTTTCCATCACATATTCACTCATCAGTATTCCATATAATCTGTCTTTCATCATGGTAATTATAAAATAAATATTTAAAATGAGGAATTATAGGAAGATACCAAAATATCTTGGCAGGGATCACTGTAATCGCTACTACAGCTAGTGATTTTTCTTTCAACTTATACCATGATGTCCCACATTTAAGAAACTTTGACAGAATTCCACATTCCTTTAGAAATATCAAAAATTCATCCAGAGAGGGATGTATTCTCTTATATCCCAATCCCATTGGGAATAATTTTTTTATTGGCCTTATAATGTGAATATGGAATATCATTGTCTTTAGGAAGAATTTATTTCAACAATTGTTGCAGCTCTGTAAAACTCTTTTCACTCCATAATTTCTTTTCCTTTAGGTTAATAAATATTAACACTGATGATAAAAAAATAAAATTTGTGCATCCAGGATAAACTAGTTTTTCAGCATCACCACATAGACTCTAAAGTTTTGGTTCTATTTCAAATTGTTTTTCTTAAATATCACGAATCAATTTTTCAATTTCATCTCGGTTACCATATTGTAGATCATCATCATCATTAGATCTAAAATTCTTTCCTATTTCAAAATATCAAATCCAAGGTTTGTAACTCAGATTAAAACCATGAAAAATTAAATGATATTTTACCTCCCTACTTTTAAACTTATTCACGTTTAAGAATTTCAGGTATGGACATAAAAATGGGTCATTATTTGGAACATTTCATTTAGCTAATTCCAAAAATGCATCAACACCACCCTCATATTCATCACTCATTCGATGTGTCGTAATCTAACATCGACTCAGTATTACCTATAAAATGATTCATAGTTATGATAGCCATGTTTACTTCCACCGTGACTAAATTGGGTTCTATAAACTACATGAATGTCTCTTTAAATAAAAGAGAGAATGAAAAATGATAGTGAGTGAAATTTTATAACATTGTATGAAAATAAAAACATTATTATAGATATCTATAAATTCTAGTATAAATTCTATCAGTATGTAAATAATGAAACATATAAAGAAATAAAATTATCATAATAAATATTATATAGTCTGATGTAAAAGATCAATACCACCTGGAAGAATTTCATATCTATATTTAATTAACAAAAAAATAAGATCATCTACCCAACTGATTTTGAGAAAATTATCATTACCATATCCTAGATTAATTCAATATATTCATTAATAAATTCCAATGAAGTTCTATTTCACATAAAAGTTCCTATAATATTTTCTCCCTATTAGATATTATGTAATTTAAGTTGGTTGTGAGTAAAAAACAATACGAAAAAACTAATGAATCCTGTAGACAATACCATTAAACACAGGTGCATAAATATTATGATATGTTCATAATCAAATGACATAAAATGATATTAATATATATATATATATAATATTTAAATATGGGTTTTACACAGTCTACAAAGTGTTAAAATTATTACGTCATCCTTGGTTTCACTAAATACATCCTATGTAAACTCCATTGGTGTCATATATAGATTTATAATATTGGAAATAACTAATAGTAAAATATACGAAGAATGAAATCACAAAATGACAATTAGGGCATCCGTGAATGATATAAATCGAAGCGTACGAAGATTAATTTATATTTGAAAGTCGATCAGATAGATGCGTTGATGAAAAAAAATATTAATAAAGCTATCAAAATGAGTTTGGAGGCCATGGGATTGAAGAATCAATTGTAGTTTTTCAACGTGAGATAGATTAAGTCGTTGTTACCAAAAAGAAACATAGAAGAATAACTCAAAATGGGACTTCGTAAATTTTTTAAATGATTTTTCACATTGTTTATTTATTAACCAACATAATAAAGAGTTTTTTATTACATTTATCAATTTTTTTATTCTATGACCGACATCATAAAACCATTTTTTATGTCGGTTATATAATAACCAACGTAAAAATAAACTATAACACATTGGTTAAAAAATCATGGACTTGATAAAGTAAGATACTTGAATTATCATGTTGTTTATTATATAACTGATGTCGTAAATCAATATAATACATTTATGACATCGGTTATAATATAACTAACGTGATAAATCAATTTTTACAGCTCTACACATCGGTTATTTATAACCAACGTAATAAATTTCAATGTGTTAAATACTTTTTGTACTAGTGAAAGTGATTTTAAAAGTGTAAAGGTTATTTTCCTCATAAATTTTTTTAATGATATCTTTATATAATTTATATTTATTAATGATAGCATGTCTTATTAATCTTACTATACACTGTGGATAAGTTGTAATGATATGATTATTATTATTTTTTCATATGGTTTATGATTTGTTTAACTAGGTATATACTATTTTTAAACCATTCACCATATTACTCTAAATGGTTAATGATTAGGTTTATTTGTTGAGGAAAGTATTATCATTTAATGTACTATTTTTTCAATAACACTTTTTAATTTTATTAGGATCCACCCCTTTAATACGAGTGATGAATTAGACTTAGTAAGTTATTGTATGAACTTGTTATAGCCCCTTGATGCATCATTGGGCCTCATAAGGAGAACTAGATTTGGTATTTGGTTGAGAATTAACCATTAATATAAGACATCTTAGCACGAGGCCATGACATTATGGTTTTGATGTCAGGAATTACTCATTTCTTCATTGAGTTATTAGTTATTGGTGTCTAATAAATATTTTATTAGTTATAATATTCATGGAAAAGTTTCAAGCTTATGTGATTATTTATATAGAATTATTTTGATCATTATTTATCAATTCCATATTATTCTTTTGGTTCAAGTTGTTTATTAAAGTGAATTTATTTCATTTATTATCCTTTCACTATTTATTATACTTCATTTATTCATGATAGCTTCCATTTTATGCATACCCTTATTGAGAATTTCAGATCATGCCATTATTATGTTTCCTTCCCTAGGATTCTATGATGTATGTTGTTATTGATATGTAGGCATATGCTAAAGGGAGTAATGGATTTATTAAATAATATGCCTTATTGTATTTTTATGATTTGAAAGTAAATAATATTTAAGTACGGATGTAATTTTCCAAAACTTCTAAACTATTCAGTCATTTAGGATGTGATTCATTTCATTTAGTGAAAATTTAATAAAGAAACTACTGACTCTAGGATACTAGGGTTGGGGTATTTAAATTTTATCTTTATGGTAATTAACCCTATTTTCAAGAACATATTTGACGTTCAAATCACCTAGTTTTATAATTGGGTCATCTAATCTTCCCCTCTTTGATAAAATTTTTACTCATTTGTATTGTTAGTAAAACACGAGAGCCTATACATCCCATGAACTGCTCATATGTCCAAAACAATTGATGGATATTGAGTAATGTTTTATTAAACTCATTAATATTGTTGTAAATGACTTTGAAATTTTTTTTACAATGTATTCCATATCCATAATATTCAAAAAATATGACACCGACTCTCCAAGTCATTCACAAAAACAATCATATTGAGTACATGAGTATACACTAAAGTTATTTTAAATTATATTTTTCATATTAATTCCTTTGGGAATATAATGTAAATTTTTTGTATTCTTATATTATTCTTTTAGATAAATTTTTAGAATCAGTTTAACAAACATCTTGTGGGTAGGGGTTTCTCTTATATATAAAATTTTCATTATTATTAAAGAATGATTCCTAAGATTATATTATAGTCTAGAAAGTTTCTTCCATTAAGATTTCATTTCATTGTAAATGGTTTTTAAGTCAATTTTATTGATGAAGATTCCATTTTTATCTATGAAAAAAATTTCATATAATTATCATGTTTTATATTCATCTAACAAGTACTTTTAGTAAATTTACTCCCACTAAATTCATGACCCATTTTATATTTTATATCATAAATTTAGTGGTCCAATATCCTTTTTCCAGTAAGTTTTGGGACTCCATGGCATTTCACCCATTACATGGATATTTATGGAGAAGATCTTGTTAATCTTATCATATATGACTCTTGGATTTTTGAGAGGAAACTTTATTTTCAGATCTATGATATAGATTATACTAACTCTATTTCTCTAGTATCATAACCATTAGGTTTTACCTACTAAGTATAATCTAAATATAATTTCAAACATGAGAACCTAAATCAATTAAAGTCTCTTATAACTTCCTTTCCTTATATAATGAAATCCATTATAACTTATCTTTGGCATGACCTACTAGTATGGATGATCGAGGTATAAAATAATTTAACTATGGAAGAAATATAACACTTATTATGTGTAACAACCCGAGATTTTATAAAAAAATATTCTTTTTAATTTCATTAATGTCTTGTGTTGTAAACTACACCAAAAAGAGCTTGCACAACACTCATCCCTGACTTGCCTTGCATTACACGCTATCACGACCTTCCTCGATAGTTTGTGTAGTACGCAATACCGAGTTTCACTAAACGAGATATTATTATAATACTATTATGAACTAGCCGTTATGAATAGTAATACCAACTTTTTGAAATTTTATAAATTTTATCTTTCAAAATGGACCTCATTTTTAGATTCGGGATATCGAAATTATCTTCGCGTGAAATTTTGGTACTTTTCGGATAACTTTCATATTCTGATGAATAGTGAAAATTACTAAATTTTAATTAAAACAACTTTTTTAATCGAAATAATTAATAGAGATAAATTAATAATTTGAGTGGTTTTAAAGTATATTTAGAATATATTTTTACAATTTAATACAATGTTGGTCATTTGATGTAATTTCACATTTAAACCAGACATTAACAAGTGTCAATCTTTTGATAGTTATTATCTCTTAAGAACACGTTATTTGTTTTGACGACGAGAATTAATTTTTAAATTAATTAATTTAACTGATATGTTTTGGATTTGGGAAAATAGACAACATTTTTTAATTCATAATATCAAATATATCTTAGGCCTAATTTTTTGTATTTTTCTGGAAACTTTCATTTTTTGATGAATAGTGAAACCACTAAGTGGTAGTTAAAAAAACTGAATTTTTCATAAAACTTAATTTTACCAATTCTGTGAGTGGAATTTCAAAAATACGAGAGACACGGTTAATATCAAGGACTAAAATTTGGTTCAATAGATGAAAATAATTTTTGGTGAATAGTAAATTTTTACTTTTTTTACCACTGTTAAAAGTAAATAGGGTAATTAAGGGTAAAAATGATATTATTATTACCCTAACACATGTACTAATTCTATTGGAAAAGCTTAATTCGACCCAAAACAACCTTATAAATAAAATATGACCATTTAGGCCCACTTGGATTAGATTATGACATTTATTATTAATTTATTTAAAGAAGGGTTAAAATAGTTAAAATCAAAGTTTAATAACTAAAGCATTTTTAATATAGGGTTATACATAAGATAAATTTGACTATAAATATTCATTAGAAATATAAAAATATTAACTACATAATGGTATTTTATTTGTAATTTTTATACATTAAATAATTGAATTTATTTATGACACAAAGATGATGCAGTAATTATCTTATTAATGAAATATTGACATAATTGATGTTATAAATACCCAAATAAATGAAATTTGAAACTTTTTATGAATTAAACTAATTTTTTAGGTTAATATTACATTTTAGTATTGATTTAATTAACTTTTTTCGAACTAATCATTCTGTTATGATTTTTAAAAAAAATCATTTACTAAATAGTGTCAAAATTGACATAAAATAGTTTTTAAAACAAATATTATATTATTAATTGTTATTTTATTCCTAAAAATATAAGGTTCATAAAAATGACTTAGATAAGGTTATATATATTAATAATAAACAACTTGGGGTTCTTTTGTCTTGTTATAGTATGTTTATTAACCCTATAGTGTAAGAACACAAAAAGACACGGTAAAAGTAATATTATCTAACTTAAAGTTAAATCTAAATGATAAGGTTAAAATAGTAAACCAAACTTGTCCAAATTCTATTGGATGAGAGGATTTCGACCCATCCCCACCTTATCTTCAAAATAAATCAATTTGGAACTATTTAAAACCGAATATGGTTTTATAATAAAATAATATATTTAGTTATTCCAAAGGTGCCCCTCTCCTCCCTTATAAAAAGGAACCTCCTCACTCTCATCGTCACACCACTTTGAGCCTTCAATCTTGGCCAACCTCGGAAAAATTCTCCTCTCCACTTCCTGAGAAACATCCTAGAGGTCCTGGTCTTCTTCAAAGTCCAATTTTAGTGCCCTAAGAGGAGGTCTCAAAGAGGCGCTTCAAAGAAGAGGTAATGTCTGTTACCGATTCTTTCAACATTATTTCTTCTCCACTTCTTCTTCTTAGGTTGTTTCATTATGTAGTAATAACATCTGTATCACTAATATACTTATATGTTATTATAAGTATTAAACAACCTTATTTCACCATCTATCCATCCTACAGAAAACAAAATCACCGCGTGTCCGTACGTACGGAATACCATCTCCACGCCGTGGTGTAATCTATTTTCCACCACCAACTTACATGGATGGGTATAATGGTGTAAATAAAAACTATATATGATTATTGTAAAGTAATATTGATTCTGTTATAGTGTAAATAAATCCAATAAAATTCCACAATCATGGGAACGATATCATCGCTCGTGCGTACGTACGGAATACCGTCTCCACAACGCGATGAGATTCATTCTCAATGATTAACCGTTCATGAATGATTATAAAGTATATATAATAAGTAATAATGAAATATATGAAATAATAATGATAATGGATTTATGTATATATATTTATGTATGTCATCCAATTAATTCCATTCAATTCAATGTGGAAACAAAAATAGCGTTCATGTGTACGTACGGCCTACCGTCTCCATGAACGGTGTATTTCTTTCCATTTATCGATCTATTATATATATTTATATTCTTAATATATATTATATATAAATTATGTTTTATATTCTGAATTAACTAATCATGATCTAAGTAATCATATAAATAATTACAAGTCAAAACACGGACGACAAATGAAACGCTTTTACCCAAAACACTCTTTAACATGGAATTTACAAAAGAACGGGTAATAAAAGTCAGAAGTGAACCATATATGATATCATAACAATTAATATGATTCTTTAATTAGTCAATGACATTATTTAAATCATTATACAGGAGGTTCGGATACGTACGAAGCATATCATACCTAAGGTAAGGGATAACTTTTCCAATCTCATTTTTATCTGAGACTGCTTATACGTAAGTATTTACTAGGGTTATTGTTATCGTCCATGTCCATGTTTTATAAAAGTGTTTTAATGTATGTTTAATATCCTTTTTACCCATTTTTGACTTTTACTACAGGTATTTAAGGAATCTTTCTTTTGTTTACGTTACGAGGTACTTTTTTGACTTTTCCGGAAAAAGTACGAGAAGAATGTTTTTTTAACTTATATGGCACGAATAGATTTTTACGGTTTTATAAATCCATATATTCATGAATCTTCCTCTAAAATTTTTCCTGATATTTTAAACAAAATAGTTTTCTTTTAAAATTTCATGACGGTTTGTGAAAATAAATTTATTTTGAAAAAGAAAGGATATTTTCCTCAAGAATTCATTTCAAGTGTTTTATCAAAACCATTTTCTATCTAAGATGAAATTATTTCATATGTGTATGTTTCAAGTATAATGTCTCTATGATTTACATAGTTTCAATTTTCTTATGATGAAATATCCATTTGTTTTAAATGGATTATGTGATGATGGGATGATGTTTATGAAATCGATTTTATTCTTTGGGTTATGATGAATGTTTTAAGTTTATTTTGTGCCACAAGTAAGAATGATTTCACTATGAGATGGTCGGGACCTATATCACCCTCCAATGCATTGGGTAAAGATTTATATCTCATTAGATAGACATGGATGGAATGGTAAGTTAATCCGGTTCAGTATTACAGGACTGAAATAAGGAGTGAATTCGATTTTGAAAGGGACTTTGTCCACTAAGATGGTCATGGAAACAATGCCTTGGATAATATGTAAATCATTACATGTGCTTAATGGATTCCACAATTACATGTTTTATTCCCATACTATGTTATCATGATTTATGTTCCATTATGATCTATTCCTTATGTACTTCCATGTTTTAAGTCGTTGCTCAAGATTTTGATGTTTGAACATTATGTTCATGTTTTTAAGTTCAAATGTATATGGTATGTTTTATTTTATCCATGCTTACTCTTATTGAGCATTTGAGCTCACCCTTTTTATGTTTTATCTTCCCCCAGGATTAAAAGAAAGGTTTTAGGAAAGGAAACAAAAAGTGGAAGATCTTTATGGGAGATGTTGAAGATCTTTCACCACGATTAGAAGATTATGTTCCACGTTTCCAAATATACTAAACTATTACGATCCTTGTGTGTCTTTTTTGTTATGTATTATGTATTCTACAAAAGTAATGTAGTATCTATGTATGTCAAGCTTCGGGTCTCTACATTTGGTATCAGAGGAAAGGTTTAGTCAACCTTTGGAAACTAGGATGCGAGAACTTTAGTGAGATCCCTAGAGAAATTTCTAAGGTATGTCTAGGGATGTCCCTAAGGTTAAGTATAAGTATATGTTATAGTCCTAGAATTAGGGTAACGAACTAATAATTAAACCTAATATGTTTGATATTGAAGGTACTCCCCCTTTATTATGTTGTTATCCCTAGCATGATTTTTGCCTCTAAAACTATTCTTTTTGGGTTTTAGAAGATGGTTGGAACCCGAAGGAACCATGTTGATCAATGAAATGGACAATGAAATGATTATCCTCATGAACAAACAAATGTTATGGGAGACGGAGTGAAAAATCATATTGCTATACTTACACAATCTATGAATCATTCTGGACATCCAATTGAGCAGAGAAGGGAAAAATATTCTATTGAGTCCTTCATGAGGCAATGTCCACCTTTTTCAGTGGGTCTTCTGATCCACCTGTTGCTAAACAATAGATCAGTACCACTGAAAAGATATTTTCAGTTCTTCAATGTTCTGAACATGATAAAGTCATCTTAGCAGTATATCGTTTGGAAGGTGAAGCTGATCAATGGTGGAATCTTATCAAGAATACGAGGCCAAGAGATGAAATTGAGTCCATGGAATGGGATGAGTTCAAGAAATTATTTTTCAATAAGTACTTCCCTCGTATTCTTAGAACAAAGATGGAGAAGGAGTTTCTTGAACTAATGCAAAAGGATGATGAATCTATTGGTGTATATGAAGCGAATTTTACAAGGCTTGCAAGGTATGCATCTGGCTTTATCATCCAACCTGAAAGTAAAGTTGATCGATTCTTCAGTGGATTAAAACCAAATCTTCGAAGGGAATTATCTATAAGAGACTTTACTAGATATGAAGAAATTGTGGGTTGTGCTATCAAGGTAGAAATGGAAGTTGGTGTTACTTATCCATCTCATAGTTTTGACAAGAAACGAAAGATGGAGTCCAAGGAGAAATCTCCAAATAATGGTGAAAAGTAGATGAATGTTTCCTTATGCTCAAAGTGTGGAAAGAAGCATGGTGGAGATTGTCTTAAAGGGACTAGAAAATGTTTTAAGTGAGGAAAAGAAGGTCATCGAGCAGCTGAGTGTTGAAGTAATGGAAAAAGGGTTTCTAATGATGTGAATAAAGAAAATACTGCAGAGAATGCACCACCAACACTTCAATGCTTCAAGTGCAAGGAAATGGGGCATTATGCTAATAAATGTCCTAATCAAAGGGTTAGTGATTATTGACATGAGAAACCACTTAAAGCAAAGGACAAAGGTAAGTCACATGCGATCACTATTGGCGATATTGAATATGACAACGATGTGGTAGAATGATTAAGTGTTTATGTAATGGGATTCCAAATTAATGTTGTATATAGTATCTTGAAATATTGGAATATTTATGTATTGGTCTATTGTGGCTTTTAATAATTTTATGGTACCGGTAACCATGGAAAGTGATTGAGATATTTTTGGGAAAAAGTTGATATGCGCATAATGAAGGGATAAGGAGAAAATGAAATGTTTGACAGTATTCATGAGCTCATGACTGATATAAGGAGAAGTTTATATCATGGTTTGAGTATATAGAATTTTTGGATTTTGGTATGTGGAAAGAGTTAACTTTTGACAGCATTCATGTTTTCACTAAGGTTTAATGGGTATTCATTTTTCAAGAGAATACATGATTAAGGTATTCACATGATTGGAATGTGACCAAAAATATATATGGGGCATAAATGATGGTATTCACATGCTTGGTTGATGACATTTCAAGTAATCGTTTTCTTTATACTATGAGCTTGGAACGAAGTATTTTAGATAAGCCTAAAGATTGGAATGGATTATTTTGGACATAAGTAAGTATTGTTTAAGGATAGAAATTTTTTCTATATTATTGATGGGATGTTATAGTTTTAGAAAAAGGACAACCTGCAGGATGGGCGATAGCCCATCGCGTCGGAAAAGGCTGTGGGAATCGAACCCACAAACGAAGTGCGACTAGCCTTTATCACCTACCACTGGCCTACAAAAAGTCTCTGTTTAGTAGAAACTAGTTCTATTATATTAAGCAGTATGATATATGAAGTATAAGTCCATTTTAGGAACCATATATGATTAATCTCACTATAGATGGACTTATGTATTTTTGATAACTTTTATAACCTTTTGTTTGAGACAGATGGAAGGACCCATCATTCTAACACATGATCTGCTAACACTTCACGAATGAAAAATTCAACATCATTTCTTTAAGAGATGAAGTTGAAATTTTCCAAAGAACGAATAATATTGAGACTATACCAAAATCACGAAAGTATTTCTTCTATTTCCAATTACATCAACTTTAGGGAAATGATCTTGAAAACCAAAAATGTTGTCCTAGTGCCCTTATATCTGATGAATCATATGGTACCTTAGATCATCACAAATCTATGGCTTTGTGATTGATGGATTTTCATAGCCATGTTCTCTACCACTCTCCATCAGAACTTGATGGTTAGATTTTTCTTCCATATCCATATTTTCACTAATGTTCTCCTACGTGGAAACCCAGTGATGAGTTAATTTGGGTAACCGTTACATTTCATACTTTAGTTTTTTAATACAAGTTTTGGTATTTCTTTTTATGATGTGGGTTTCCATTAATGAAACTTTCAAGTAGTAAACCATTTATAACCATGACGAATTTCGAGGGCGAAATTCATGTTAAGGGGGGTAGAATGTAACACCCCGAGATTTTATAAAAAAATATTCTTTTTAATTTCATTAATGTCTTTTGTTGTACGCTACACCAAAAGGAGCTTTCACAACACTCACCCCTGACTTTCCATGCATTACACACAGTCACGACCTTCCAAGATAGTGTGTGTAGTACGCAATACCGAGTTTCACTAAACGAGATATTATTATAATATTATTATGAACTAGCCGTTATGAATAGTAATACCGACTTTTTAAAATTATATGAATTTTATCATTCAAAATGGACTTCATTTTTAGATTCAGAATATCGAAATTAGCTTAGGGTGAAATTTTGGTACTTTTCGGACAACTTTCATATTCTGATGAATAGTGAAAATTACTAAATTGTAATTAAAAACAACTTTTTTAATCGAAATAATTAATAGTGATAAATTATTAATTTGAGTGGTTTTAAATTATATTTAGAATTTATTCTTACAATTTAATACAATTTTGGTCATTAGATGTAATTTCACATTTAAACCAGACATAAACAAGTATCAATCTTTTGATAGTTATTATCTCTTAAGAACACGCTATTTGTTTTGACGACGGGAATTAATTTTTAAATTAATTAGTTTAACTGATATGTTTTGAATTTGGTAAAATATAAATCATTTTTTAATTCATAATATGAAATATAGCTTAGGCCTAATTTTTGGTATTTTTTTTGAAAACTTTCATTTTTTGATGAATAGTGAAACCACTAAGTGGTAGTTAAAAAAACTGAATTTTTCATAAAACATAATTTTACCACTACTGTGAGTGGAATTTCGAAAATCCGAGAGACATGGTTCATATCAAGTACTAAAATGTGATTCAATGAGATGAAAATAATTTTCGGTGAATAGTAACTTTTTATTGTTTTTCCATGGTTAAAAGTAAATAGGGTAATTAAGGGTAAAAATAATATTATTATTACCCTAACACATGTCTTAATTATATTGGAAAATTGTAGTTCGACCCAAAACAACCTTAGGAATACAATATGACCATTTAGGCCCACTTGGATTAGATTAGGACATTTATTATAAATTTATTTAAAGAAGGGTTAAAATAGTTAAAATCAACGTTTAATAACTAAATAATTTTTAATATAGGGTTATACATAAGATAAATTTGAATATAAATGTTCATTAGAAATTTAAACCGATTTCCTACATAATGGTATTTTATTTTTAATTTTTAGAAATTAAATAATATAATTTATTTTTGACACAAAGTTGAGGCAGTAATTATCTTATTAATGAAATATTGACATAATTGATGTTATAAATACCCAAATAAATGTAATTTGAGACTTTTTATGAATTCCACTAATTTTAAATATTAATATGACATGTGAGTATTGATTTAATTAATTTTTTTAGAACTAATCATTCTGTTATGATGTTTACAAAAATCAATTACTAAATAGTGTCAAAATTGACATAAAATATTTTTTAAAACATATATTATATTATTAAATGTTATTTTATTACTAAAAATCTAAGGTTTAGAAAAATGACATAGATAAGGTTATATATATTAATAATAAACAACTTTGGGTTCGTTTGGCTTGTTATAGTAAGTTTATTAACCCTATAGTGTAAGAACACAAAAAGACACGGTAAAAGTAAAATTATCTAACTTAAATTTAAATCTAAAAGATAAGGTTAAAATAGTAAACTAAACTTGTCCAAATTCTATTGGATGAGATTATTTCGACCCATACAAACCTTATCTTCAAAATAAATCAATTTTGAACTATTTAAAACCGAATATGGCTTTATAATAAATTAATATGTTTAGTTATTCCAAAGGTGCCCCTCTCCTCCCTTATAAAAGGGCACTTCCTCCCTCTATTCCTCACACCACATTGAGCCTTCAAGCTCGGACAACCCCTGTAAAATTATCTTCTTCACTTCCCTAGAAACATCCTAGAGGTCATGGTCTTCTTCAAAGACCAATTTTATTGCCCTAAGAGGAGGTCTCAAAGAGACGCTTCAAAGAAGAGGTAATGTTCGATACCGATGCATTCAACTTTATTTCATCATCCACTTCTTCTTCTTAGGTTGTTTAATTATGAAGTAATAACATAAGTATAACCCATATACTGATATTTTATTATAAGTATTAAACAACCTAATTTCACCTTCTATCCATCCTACGGAAAATGAAATCACCGCGCGTGCGTACGTACGGAATACCGACTCCACGTCGTGGTGTAATCTATTTTCCACCACCAAATTACATGGATGGGTATAATGGTGTAAATAATAACTATATATGATTATTGTAAATTGATATTGATTCTGTTATAGTATACATACACTCCAATAAAATTCCACAATCATGGGAACGATATCATCGCTCGTGCGTACGTACGGAATACCGTCTCCACGACGCGATGAGATTCATTCTCAATGATTAACTATTCATGAATGATTATAAAGTATATATAATAAGTAATCATGAAATATATGACATAATAATTATAATGGATTTATTTATATATATGGGTATGTCATCCAATTAATTCCATTCAATTCAATGAGGAAACAAAAACAACGTCCATGCGTACGTACGGCCTACCGTCTCCATGAATGGTGTATTTCTTTCCGTTTATTGATCTATTATATATATGTATATTCTGAATATATATTATATATAAATCATGTTTTATATTCTGAATTAATTAATCATGATCTAGGTAATCATATGAATAATTAAAAGTCAAAACACTGATGACAAATGAAACGATTTTACCCAAAACACTCTTTAACATGGAATTTACAAAATAACGGGTAATATAAAGTCATAAGTGAACCATATATGATATCATAACAACGACTATGATTCTGCAATAAGTCAATGACATTATTTAAATCATTATACAAGAGGTTAGGATACGTACGTAGCATATCGGACATATGGTAAGGGATAATTTTTCTAATCTCATTTTTATCCGAGATTTCTTATACGTAAGTATTTACTAGGGTTATTGTTATCATCCATGTCCATGTTTTATAAAAGTGTTTTCATGTATGTTTAAATTCCTTTTTACCCATTTTTGACTTTTACTACATGGTATGTAAGGAATCTTTCTTTTGTTTACGTTACGAGGTACTTTTCTTACTTTTCCGGCAAAAGTACGAGAAGAATGTTTTTTTGACTTATACGGAACGAACGGATTTTTATGGTTTTATAAAGCCATATTTTCATTAAGATTCCTCAAAAATATTTCATGACTATTTTAAACACAATTTTTTTTTTAATTTTATGACGTTTTGTGAAAAGAAATTGATTTTGAAAAAGAAAGGATATTTTCCTCAAGAATTCATTTCAAGTGTTTTATCAAAACCATTTTCTATCTAAGATGACATTATTTCATATGTGTATGTTTAAAGTATAATGTATCTATGATTTACATAGTTTCAATATTCTTATGATGAAATATCCATTTGTTTTATATGGATTATGTGATGATGGGATGTTGTTTATGAAACCCATTTTATTCTTTGGGTTATGATGAATGTTTTAAGTTTATTTTGTGGCACAAGTAAGAATTATTTCACTATGAGATGGGTGGCACCTATATCTACCTCCAATTCATTGGGTAAAGATTTATATCTAATGAGATAGACATGGCTGGAATGGTAAGTTAATCCGGTTAAGTATTACAGGACTAAAACGAGGTGTGAACTCGATTCAGAAAGGGACTTTTTCCACTAAGATAGTCATGGAAGCAATGCCTTGGCTACTATGGAAATCATTAAATGTGCTTAATGGATGCCACAATTACATGTTTTATTCCCATACTATGTTATCATGATTTATGTTCCATTATGATCTATGCCTTATGTACTTCCATGTTTAAGTCGTTGCTCAATATTTTGATGTTTAAACATTATGTTCATGTTTTTAAGTTCAAATGTATATGGTACGTTTTATTTTATCCATGCTTACCCTTACAGAGAATTTGAGCACACCCTTTTTATGTTTTATTTTCCCACAGGATTAAAATAAAGGTTTTAGGCAAGGAAACAAAAAGTGGAAGATCTTTATGGGATATGTTGAAGATATTTCACCACGATTAGAAGATTGCGTTCCATGTTTCCAAAGACACTAAACTATTACGATCCTTGTGTGTCTGTTTATGTTATGTATTATGTATTCTGCAAAAGTAGTGTAATATATATGTACGTCAAGCTTCGAGTCTCTACAGTTGGTATCAGAGGAAAGTTTTAGTCATCCTTTGGAAACTAGGATGCGACAACTTTAGTGAGATCCCTAGATATATTTCTAAGGTATGTATAGGGATGTCCCTAAGGTTAAGTATAAGTATAGGTTATAGTCCAAGAATTATGGTAAAGATCTTAGAATTAAACCTAAGATGTTAGATATTGAAGGTACTACACCTTTATTATGTTGTTTTCCCGAGTATGATTTTTGCCTCTCACACTATTATTTTTGGGTTTTAGATGATGGCTGGAACCCGAAGGAACCGTGTTGACCAATGAAATGGACAATGCAATAATTATCCTTATGAACAAACAAATGTTATGGGAGATGGAGTGCAAAATCTTATTGCTATACATACACTAGAAATGAATCATTCTGGACTTCCAAATGAGAAGAGAAGGGAACAATACTCTATTGAGACCTTCATGAGGCAACGTCCACCTTCTTTCAGTGGGTCTTCTGATCCACTTGTTGCTGAAAAATGGATCAGTACCACTAAAAAGATATTTTCAGTTCTTCAATGTTCTGAACATGATAAAGTCATCTTAGCAGTATATCGTTTGGAAGGTGATGCTGATCAATGGTGGAATCTTATCAAGAATACGAGGTCAAGAGATGAAATTGTGTCCATGGAATGGAATGAGTTCAAGAACTTATTTTTCAATAAGTACTTCCCTCATATTCTTCGAACAAAGATGGAGAAGGATTTTCTTGAACTAAAGCAAAAGGATGATGAATATGGTGGTGTATACGAAGAGAATTTTACAAGGCTTGCAAGGTATGCATCTGGCTTTATCATCCAACCTGAAAGTAAAGTTGATCGATTCTTCAGTGGCATAAAACCAAATATTCGAAGGGCATTAGCTCTAAGATACTTTAGTAGCTATGAAGAAATTGTGTGTTTTCCTGTCAAGGTAGAAATGGAATTTGGTTTTACTTATCCATCTCATAATTTTTACAAGAAACGAAAGATGGAGTTCAAGGAGAAATCTCAGAATAATGGTGAAAAGAAGATGAATGTTTCCATATGCTCAAAGTGTGGAAAGAAGCATGGTGGAGATTGTCTTAAAGGGACTAGAAAATGTTTTAAGTGTGGAAAACAAGTTCATAGAGTAGCTGAGTGTCGAAGTAATGGAAAAAGGGTTTCTAATGATGTGAATAAAGAAAAGACTACAGAGAACGCACCACCAACACTTCAATGATTCAAGTTCAATGAAATGGGGCATTATGCTAATAAATGCCATAATCCAAGGGTTAGTGATGATCGACATGAGAAACCACTTACGGAAAAGTAAAAAGGGAAGTCACATGCCATCACTATTGGTGATGTTGAATATGAAAATGATGTGGTGGAATGATTAACTGTTTATGTAATGGGATTCCAAAATAATGTTGTATATAGTATCGTGAAATATTGGAATATTAATGTATTGGTCTATTGTGGATTTTAATAATTTTATGGTATTGGTAACCATGGAAAGTGATTAAGATATTTTTGTAAAAAGGATGATATGCGCATAATGAAGGGATAAGGAGAAAATGAAATTTTTGACAGTATTCATGAGCTCATGACTGATATAAGGAGAAGGTTATATCATGGTTTGAGTATATAGAATTTTTGGATTTTGGTATGTGGAAAGAGTTAACTTTTGACAGCATTCATATTTTCAATAAGTTTTAATGGGTATTCATTTTTCAAGAGAATACATGATTAAGGTATTCACATGATTGGAATGTGACCAAAAAGATATGTGGGGGATAAATGATGGTATTCACATGCTTGGTTGATGACATTTCAAGTAATCGTTTTCTTTATACTATGAGCATGGACCGAAGTATTTTAGATAAGCCTAAAGATTAGAATGGATTATGTTGGACATAAGTTAGTATTGTTTGAGGTTAGAACTTTTTCCAATATTATTGATGGGATGCTATAGTTTTAGAAAAAGGACAACCTGCAGGACGGGCGATAGCCCATCGCGTTGGATAAGGCTGTGGGAATCGAACCCACAACCGAAGTGCGACCAGCCTTTATCGCCTACCACTGGCCTACATGAAGTCTCTGTTTAGTAGAAACTAGTTCTATTATATTAAGCAGAATGATATATGAATTATAAGTCCATTTTAGGAAGCATATATGATTAATCTCACTATAGTTGGACTTATGTATTTTTGATAACTTTTATAACCTTTTGTTTGAGACAGATAGAATGACCCATTATTCTATCACATGATCTGCTAACATTTCACGAATGACAAATTCAACATCATTTCTTTTAGAGATAAAGTGGAAATTGTCCAAAGAACGAACAATGGTGAGACTGTAACAAAATCACGAAAGTATTTCTTCTATTTCCAATTTCATCAACTTTAGGGAAATGATCTTGAAAACCAATAATGTTGTCCTAGTGCCCTTATATCCGATTAATTAGATGGTACCTTAGATCATCACAAATATATGACTTTCTGATTGATGGATTTTTCATAGCCATTTTCTCTACCACTTTCCATCAGAACATGATGGTTAGATTTTTCTTCCATATCCATATTTTCACCTATGTTCTCCTATATGGAAACCCAGTGATGAGTTAATTTGGGTAACTGTTACATTTCATACTTTAGTTTTTTAAGCCATGTTTTGATATTTCTTTTTACGATGTGGGTTTCTATGAAACAAACTTTCGAGTGGTAAACCATTTATAACCCCGATGAATTTTGAGGGCGAAATTCATTTTAAGGGGGGTAGAATGTAACACCCTGAGATTTTATAAAAAAAAATATTCTTTTTAATTTCATTAATGCCTTTTGTTGTACGCTACACCAAAAAAAGTTTTCACAACACTCATCCCTGACTTGCCTTGCATTACACGCAGTCACAACCTTCCTCGATAGTGTGTGTAGTACGCAATACTGAGTTTCACTAAACGAGAAATTATTATAATATTATTATGAACTAGCCATTATGAATAGTAATACTGACTTTTTGAAATTATATAAATTTTATCTTTCAAAATGGACTCCATTTTTGGATTCAGAATATCAAACTTAGCTTAGGGTGAAATTTTGGTACTTTTCGAATAACTTTCATATTCTGATGAATATTGAAAATTACTAAATTTTAATTAAAAAAACCTTTTTAATTGAAATAATTAATAGTGATAAATTATTAATTTGAGTGGTTTTAATGTACATTTAGAATATATTTTTACATTTTAATACAATGTTGGTCATTGGATGTAATTTCACATTTAAACCAGACATAAACAAGTGTCAATCTTTTGATAGTTATTATCTCTTAAGAACACGCTATTTGTTTTGACGATGGGAATTAATTTTTAAATTATTTAATATAACTAATATGTTTTGAATTTGGTAAAATAGGCATCATTTTTGAATTCATAATATAAAATATAGCTTAGGCCTAATTTTTGGTATTTTTCTGAAAACTTTCATTTTTTGATAAATAGTGAAACCACTAAGTGGTAGTTAAAAAAACTGAATTTTCATAAAACATAATTTTACCGCTTTTGTGAGTGGAATATAGAAAATCCGAGAGACATGGTTAATATCAAGGACTAAAATGTGGTTCAATGAGATGAAAATATTTTTTGGTGAATAGTAACTTTTTACTTTTTTTACCACGATTAAAAGTAAATAGGATAATTAAGGGTAACAATGATATTATTATTACCCTAACACATGTCATAATTCTATTGGAAAAGTTTAATTCGACCCAAAACAACTCTAGGAATACAATATGACCACTTAGGCCTACATGGATTAGATTAGGACATTTATTATTAATTTATTTGAAGAAGGGTTAAAATAGTTAAAATCAAAGTTTAATAACTAAATCATTTTTAATATAGAGTTATACATAATATAAATTTGACTATAAATATTCATTAGAAATCTAAAACTATTTCCTACATAATGGTATTTTATTTTTAATTTTTAGACATTAAATAATTTAATTTATTTATGACACAACGATGATGTAGTAATTATTTTATTAATGAAATATTGACATAATTGATGTAATAAATACCCAAATAAATGTAATTTGAGACTTCTTATGAATTACACTAATTTTATAGGTTAATATGACATGTTAGTATTGATTTGATTAACTTTTTTAGAACTAATCATTTTGTTATGAATTTTACAAAAATCAATTACTAAATAGTGTCAAAATTGACATAAAATAGTTTTGAAAACAGATATTATATTATTAATTGTTATTTTATTCCTAAAAATCTAAGGTTAGGCCAAATGACTTAGATAAGGTTATATATATTAAAAATAAACAACTTTAAGTTCGTTTGGTGTGTTATAGTAGGTTTATTAACCCTACAGTGTAAGAACACAAAAAGACACGGTAAAAGTAAAATTATCTAACTTAAAGAAAAATCTAAATGATAAGGTTAAAATATTAAACTAAACTTGTCCAAATTCTATTGGATGATATTATTGAGACCCATACCCACCTTATCTTTGAAATAAATCAATTTTTAACTATTTAAAACTGAATATGGCTTTATAATAAAATAATATTTTTAGTTATTCCAAAGGTGCCCCTCTCCTCCCTTATAAAAGGCCACCTCCTCCCTCTCTTCCTCACACCACTTTGAGCCTTCAAGCTCGGCCAACCCCTGAAAAATTCTCTTCTCCAATTCCATAGAAACAACCTAGAGGTCCTGGTATTATTCAAAGACTAATTTTAGTTCCCTAGTAGGAGGTCTCAAAGAGGCGCTTCAAAGAAGATGTAATGTCTGTTACCGATTCTTTCAACTTTATTTCTTCTTCCACTTCTTCTTCTTAGGTTTTTTCATTATGAAGTAATAACATCAGTATCACTCATATAATTATATGTTATTATAAGTACTAAACAACCCTATTTCACCATCTATCCATCCTATAGGAAATGAATTCACCACGTGTGCGTACGTACGGAATACCGTCTCCACGCCGTGGTGTAATCTATTTTCCACCACCACCTTACTTGGATGGGTATAATAGTGTAAATAATATCTATATATGATTATTGTAAAGTGATATTGATTCTATTATAGTCTACGTACACTCTAATAAAATTCCACAATCATGGGAACGATATCATCGCTCCTGCGCACGTACGGAATACCGTCTCCACGACGGGATGAGATTCATTATTAATGATTAACTATTCATGAATGATTATAAAGTATATATAATAAGTAATCAGTAAATATATGACATAATAAGGATACTGTATTTATGTATATATATATTTATGTCATCCAATTAATTTCATTCAATTCAATGAGGAAACGAAAACAACGTTCATGCGTACGTACGGTATACCGTCTCCATGAACGGTGTATTTTTTCCGTTTATCGATCTATTATATATATGTATATTCTGAATATATATTATATATAAATCATGTTTTATATTCTGAATTAAATAATTATGATCTAAGTAATCATATGAATAATTACATGTCAAAACACGGACGACAAATGAAACGATTTTACCCAAAACACTCTTTAACATGGAATTTACAAAAGAACGGGTAATATAAAGTCATAAGTGAACCATATATGATATCATAACAATGAATATGATTCTGTAATAATTCAATGACATTATTCAAATCATTATACAGGAGTTTCGGATATGTATGAAGCATATCGGACCTAAGGTAAGGGATAACTTTTCCAATCTCATTTTTATCCGAGATTCCTTATACGTAAGTATTTACTGGGGTTATTGTTATCCTCCATGTCCATGTTTTATAAAAGTGTTTTCATGTATGTTTAAAGTACTTTTTACCCATTTTTGAATTTTACTACATGGTATTTAAGGAATCTTTATTTTTTTTACGTTACGAGGTACTTTATTGACTTTTCCGGCAAAAGTACGAGAAGAATGTTTTTTTAACTTATACGGAACTAACGAATTTTTAAGGTTTTATAAAGCCATATTTTCATGAAGCTTCGTCCAAAAGCTTTCATGACAATTTAAAAAAAATATCATTTTCTTTTAGAATTTCATGACGTTTTGTGAAAAGAAATTGATTTTGAAAAACAAAGGATATTTTCCTCAAGAATTCATTTCAAGTGTTTTATCAAAACCATTTTCTATCACAGATTAAATTATTTCATATGTGTATGTTTCAAGTATAATGTCTCTATGATTTACATATTTTCAATTTTCTTATGATGAAATATCCATTTGTTTTATATGGATTATGTGATGATGGGATGATGTTTATGAAACCCATTTTATTATTTGGTTTATGATGAATGTTTTAAGTTTATTTTGTGGTACATGTAAGAATGATTTCACTATGAGATGGGTGGGACCTATATCTCCCTCCAAAGCATTGGGTAAAGATTTATATCTCATGAGATAGACATGGCTGGAACGGTAAGTTAATCCGGTTCGTTATTACAGGACTGAAACGAGGAGTGAACTCGATTCCGAAAGGAACTTTGTCCACTAAGATGATCATGGCAGCAATGCCTTGGCTACTATGTAAATCATTACATGTGCTTAATGGATGTCACAATTACATGTTTTATTCACATACTATGTCATCTTGATTTATGTTCCATTATGATCTATGCCTTATGTACTTCCATGTTTTAAGTCGTTGCACAATATTTTGATGTTTAAACATTATGTTCATGTTTTTAAGTTCAAATGAATATGGTATGTTTTATTTTATCCATGAATACCCTTAATGAGTATTTGAGATCACCCTTTTTATGTTTTATTATCCCCCATGATTAAAAGAAAGGTTTTAGGCAAGGAAACAAAAAGTGGAAGATCTTTATGGGAGATTTTGAAGATCTTTCACCACGATTAGAAGATTATGTTCCAAGTTTCCAAAGACACTAAACTATTATGATCCTTGTGAGTCTGTTTTTGTTATGTATTATGTATTCCGAAAAAGTAATGTAATATCTACGTACGTCAAGCTTCGGGTCTCTACAGTTGGTATCAGATGAAATGATTAGTCAACCTTTGGAAACTAAGATGCGAGAACTCTAGTGAGATCCCTAGAGATATTTCTAAGGTATGTCTAGGGATGTCCCTAAGGTCAAGTATAAGTATAGGTTATAGTCCTAGAATTACGGTAACGATCTTGGAATTAAACCTAAGATGTTTGATATTGAAGGTACTCTCCCTTTATAATGTTGTTTTCTCTAGCATGATTTTTGTCTCTCACACTATTCTTTTTGGGTTTTAGATGATGGCTGGAACCTGAAGGAACCATGTTGATCAATAAAATGGAAAATGCAATGATTATCCTCATGAACAAACAAATGTTATGGGAGATCGAGTGAAAAATATTATTTCTATACTTACACAAGCTATGAATCATTCTGGACTTCCAAATGAGCAGAGAGGGGAACAATATTCTATTGAGTCCTTCATGAGGCAACATCCACCTTCCTTCAGTGGGTCTTCTAATCCACTTGTTTCTGAACAATGGATCATTACCACTAAAAAGATATTTTCAGTTCTTCAATGTTCTGAACATGATAACGTCATCTTAGCAAAATATCGTTTGGAAGGTTAACCTGATCAATCGTCGAATCTTATCAAGAATACGGGGCCAAGAGTTGAAATTGAGTCCATGGAATGGAACGAGTTCAAGAAATTATTTTTCAATAAATACTTCCCACGTATTCTTCGAACAAATATGGAGAAGGAGTTTCTGGAACTAAATCAAAAGGATGATGAATCTGTTGGTGTATATGAAGTGAATTTTACAAGGCTTTCAAGGTATGCATCTAGCTTTATCATCCAACCTGAAAGTAAAGTTGATCGATTCTTCAGTGTCTTAAAACCAAATCTTCGAAGGGCATTAGCTATAAGAGACTTCAGTAGCTATGAAGAAATTGTGCGTTGTGCTATCAGGGTAGAAATGGAAGTTGGTGTTACTTATCCATCTCATAGTTTTGATAAGAAACAAAATATGGAGTTCAAGGAGAAATCTCAGAATAATGGTGAAAAGAAGATGAATGCTTCCTTATGTTCAAAGTGTGGAAAGAAGCATGGTGGAGATTGTCTTAAAGGGACTAGAAAATGTTTTAAGTGAGGAAAAGAAGGTCATCGAGCAGCTGAGTGTCGAAGTAATGGAAAAAGGGTTTCTAATGATGTGAACAAAGAAAAGACTGTAGAGAACGCACAACCAACACTTCAATGCTTCAAGTGCACGGAAATATGGAATTATGATAATAAATTCCCTAATCCAAGGGTTAGTGATGATCTAAATGAGCAACTAATTAAGGCAAAGGACAAAGGTATGTCACATGCGATCACTATTGGGGATGTTGAATATGGCAACGTTGTGGTGGAATGATTAAGTGTTTATATAATGGGATTCCAAAATAATGTTGTATATAGTATCGTGGGATATTGGAATATTTAGGTATTGGTCTATTGTGGATTTTTATAATTTTATGGTACCGGTAACCATGGAAAATGATTGAGATATTTTTAGAAAAAAGATGATATGCACATAATGAAGGGATAAAGAGAATATGAAATGTTTTACAGTATTCATGAGCTCATGACTGATATAAGGAGAAGGTTATATCAAGGTTTGAGTATATAGAATTTTTGAATTTTGGTATGTGGAAAGAGTTAACTTTTGACAGCATTCATGTTTTCACTAAGGTTTAATGGGTATTAATTTTTCATGAGAATACATGATTAAGTTATTCACATGATTGGAATGTGACCAAAAAGATATATGGGGGATAAATGATGGTATTCACATGCTTGGTGGATGACATTTCAAGTAATCGTTTTCTTTACACTATGAGCTTGGACCGAAGTATTTTAGATAAACCTAAAGATTGGAATGGATTATGTCGGACATAAGTTATTATTGTTTAAGGATAGAACTTTTTTCGATATTATTGATGGGATGTTATAGTTTTAGAAAAATGAAAACCTGCAGGACTGGCGACAGCCCATCGTGTCGGACAAGGCTGTGGGAATCGAACCCAAAACCGAAGTGCGACTGGCCTTTATTGCCTACCACTGGCCTACAGGAAGTCTCTGTTTAGTAGAAACTAGTTATATTTCATTAAGAAGTATGATATATGAATTATAGGTCCATTTTATAAACCATATATGATTAATCTCACAATAGATGGACTTAGGTATTTTTGATAACATTTATAACCTTTTGTTTGAGACAGATGGAATGACCCATCATTCTATCACATAATCTGCTAACACATCACGAATGAAAAATTAAACTTCATTTCATTAAGGGATGAAGTGGAAATTGTCCAAAGAACGAACAACAGTGAGACTATACCTAAATCACGAAAGTATTTCTTCTATTTCCAATTTCATCAACTTTAGGGAAATGATCTTGAAAACCAAAAATGTTGTCCTAGTGCCCTTATATCTGATAAAACAGATGGAAACATAGATCATCACAAATCTATGGCTTTGTTATTGATGGATTTTTCAAAGCCATGTTCTCTAACACTCTCCATCAGAACTTGATGGTTAGATTTTTCTTCCATATCCATATTTTCACCTATGTTCTCCTACGTGGAAACCCAGTGATGAGTTAATTTGGGTAACCGTTACATTTCATACATTAGTTTTTAAAGCCAATTTTTGGTATTCCTTTTTATGATGTGGGTTTTTATTAAACAACTTTCGAGTTGTAAACCATTTATAACCCCGACGAATTTCGAGGGCGAAATTCATTTTAAGGGGGGTAGAATGTAACACCACGAGATTTTATAAAAAAATATATTCTTTTTAATTTCCATAATGTATTGTGATCTACGCTACACAAAAAGGAGCATGAAAAACACTCATCCCTGACTTTCCTTGCTTTACATGCCATCACGACCTTCCTCGATAGTGTGTGTAGTACGCAATACCGAGTTTCACTAAACGAGATATTATTATAATATTGTTATGAACTAGCCGTTATGAATAGTAATACCAACTTTTTGAAATTTTATAAATTTTATCTTTCAAAATGGACTTCATTTTTGGATTCGGAATACCGAAATTAGCTTAGGGTGAAATTTTGGTACTTTTCAGATAACATTCATATTATGATGAATAGTGAAAATTACTAAATTTTAATTAAAAAAAATTTTTAATCAAAATAATTAATAGTGATAAATTATTAATTTGTGTGGTTTTAAAATATATTTAGAATATATTTTTACAATTTAATACAATGTTGGTCATTGGATGTAATTTCACATTTAAACTAGACATAAACAAGTGTCAATCTTTTGATAGTTATTATCTCTTAAGAACACGCAATTTGTTTTGACGACGAGAATTAATTTTTAAACTGATTAATGTAACTGATATGTTTTGAATTTGGTAAAATAGACATAATTTTTTAATTCATAATTCCAAATATATCTTAGGCCTAGGTTTTGGTATTTTTTTGGAAACTTTCATTTTTTGATAAATAGTGAAACCATTAAGTGGTAGTTAAAAAAACTGAATTTTTCATAAAACATAATTTTACCGCTTCTGTGAGTGGAATTTAGAAAATCCTAAAGACACGGTTAATATCAAGGACTAAAATATGGTTCAATGAGATGAAAATAATTTTTGTTGAATAGTAACTTTTTACTTTTTTTTTACCACAGTTAAAAGTAAATAGGGTAATTAAGGGTAAAAATGATATTATTATTACCCTAACACATGTCCTAATTCTATTGGACAAGTGTAATTCGACCCAAAACAACCTTAGGAATAACATATGACCATTTAGGCCCACTTGTATTAGATTAGGACATTTATTATTAATTTATTTAAAGAAGGGTTAAAATAGTTAAAATCAAAGTTTAATAACTAAATCATTTTTAATATAGGGTTATTCATAAGAAAAATTTGACTATAAATATTCATTAGAAATATAAACATATTTCCTAAATAATGGTATTTTATTTGTAATTTTTAGACATTAAATAATTTAATTTATTTATGACACAATGATGATGCAGTAATTATCTTATAAATGAAATATTGACATAATTGATGTTATAAACACCCAAATAAATGTAATTTGAGACTTTTTATGAATTAAACTAATTTTCTAGGTTAATATGACATTTTATTATTGATTTAAGTACTTTTTTTAACTAATAATTCTGTTATGATTTTTACAAAAATCAATTACTAAATAGTGTCAAAATTGACATAAAATAGTTTTTAAAACAAATATTATATTATTAATTGTTATTTTATTCGTAAAAATCTAAGGTTCGGCCAAATGACTTAGATAATGTTTTATATATTAATAATAAACAACTTGGGGTTATTTTGGTTTGTTATATTACGTTTATTAACCCTATAGTGTAAGAACACAAAAAGACACGGTAAAAGTAAAATTATCTAACTTAAAGTTAAATCTAAATGATAAGGTTAAAATAGTAAATTAAACTTATCCAATTTCTATTGGATGAGATTAGTTCGACCCATACCCACCTTAGCTTTGAAATAAATCAATTTTTAACTATTTAAAACCGAATATGTCTTTACGATAAAATAATATTTTTAGTTATTCTAAAGGTGCCCCTCTCCTCCCTTATAAAAGGGAACCTCCTCCCTCTCTTACTCACACCACTTTCACCCTTCAAGCTTGGCAAACACCTACAAAATTATCTTATCCACTTCCCTAGAAACATCCTAGAGGTCTGGGTATTCTTCAAAGACCAATTTTAGTGCCCTAAGAGGAGGTCTCAAAGAGGCGTTTCAAAGAAGAGGTAATGTCTGTTACCGATTCATTCAACATTATTTATTCTTCCACTTCTTCTTCATAGGTTGTTTCATTATGAAGTAATACCGTAAGTATCAATAATATACTGATATGTTATTATAGTTATTAAACAACCCTATTTCACTATCTATCCATCCTATGGAAAACAAAATCACCGCGCGTGCGTACCTACGGAATACCGTCACCACGCCGTGGTGTAATCTATTTTTCCACCACCACCTTACTTGGATGGTATAATGGTGTAAATAATAACTATATATGATTATTATAAATTGATATTGATCCTGAAATAGTATACATACACTCCAATAAAATTCCACAATCATGGGAAATATATCATCGCTCTTGTGTACGTACGGAATACCGCCTCCATGACGCGATGAGATTCATTCTCAATGATTAACTGTTCATGAATGATTATAAAGTATATCTAATAAGTAATAATTAAATATATGAAATAATAATGATAATATATTTATTTATATATATATGTATGTCATCCAATGAATTCCATTCAGTTCAATGAGGAAACGAAAATAATGTTCATGCGTACGTACGGCCTACCATCTCCATTAACAGTGTATTTCTTTCCATTTATCGATATATTATATTTATGTATATACTGAATATATATTATATTTTAATCATGTTTTATATTCTGAATTAATTAATCATGATCTAAGTAATCATATGAATAATTACATGTCAAAACACAGATGACAAATGAAACGATTTTACCCAAAACACTCTTTAACATGAAATTTACAAAAGAACGGGTAATATAAAGTCCTAATTGAACCATATATGATATCATAACAATGAATATGATTCTTTAATAAGTCAATGAAATTATTTAAATCATTATACAGGAGGTTCGGATACGTACAAAGCATATCGGACCTAAGGTAAGGGATAACTTTTCCAATCTCATTTTTATCCGAGATTGCTTATACGTAAGTATTTACTGGGGTTATTGTTATCATACATGTCCATGTTTTATAAAAGTGTTTTCATGTATGTTTAAATTAATTTTTACCCATTTTGTATTTTACTACATGGTATGTAAGGAATCATTATTTTTTTTACATTACGAGGTACTTTTTTGACTTTTCCGGCAAAAGTACGAGAGGAATGTTTTTTTAACTTATATGGCACGAACGGATTTTTATGGTTTTATAAATCCATATATTCATGAAGCTTCCTCCAAAAGATTTCATGAATATTTTAAAAAAATCGTTTTCTTTTAAAATTTCATGACGTTTTGTGAAAAAAATTGATTTTGAAAAAGAAATGATATTTTCCTCAAGAATTCATTTCAAGTGTTTTATCAAAACCATTTTCTATCTAAGATTACATTATTTCATATGTGTATGTTTCAAGTATAATGTCTCTATGATTTACATAGTTACAATTTTATTATGATGAAATATCCATTTGTTTTATATGGATTATGTGATAATGGGATGATGTTTATGAAACCCATTTTATTCTTTGGGTTATGATTAATGTTTTAAGTTTATTTTGTGGCACAAGTAAGAATGATTTCACTATGAGATGGGTGGGACCTATATCTCCATCCAATACACTGGGTAAAGATTTATATCTCATGAGATAGACATGGCTGGAACAGTAAGTTAATCTGGTTCAGTATTGCATGACTGAAACGAGGAGTGAACTCGATTCAGAAAGGGACTTTGTCCACTAAGATGGTCATGGCAGCAACGCCTTGGCTACTATGGAAATCATTACATGTGCTTAATGGATTCCACAATTACATGTTTTATTCCCATACTATGTAATCATGATTTATGTTCCATTATTATCAATGCCTTATATACTTCCATGTTTTAAGTTGTTGCACAAGATTTTGATTTTAAACATTATGTTCATGTTTTTAAGTTCAAATTTATATGGTATGTTTTATTTTATCCATGCATACCCTTACTGAGCATTTGAGCTCACCCTTTTTATGTTTTATTTTCCCCCAGGATTAAAAGAAAGATTTTAGGTAAGGAAACAAAAAGTGGAAGATCTTTAAGGGAGATGTTGAAGATCTTTCACCACAATTAGAAGAGTATGTTCCAAGTTTACAAAGACACTAAACTATTACGATCCTTGTGTGTCTGTTTTTGTTATGTATTATGTATTTCATAAAAGTAATGTAATATCTATGTACGTCAAGCTTCGGGTCTCTACAGTTGGTATCCGAGGAAAGGTTTAGTCAACCTTTGAAAACTAGGATGCAAGAATTTTAGTGAGATCCCAAGAGATATTTCTAAGGTATGTCTAGGGATGTCCCTAAGGTTAAGTATAAGTATATGTTATAGTCCTAGAATTACTGTAACGATCTTATAATTAAACCTAAGATGTTAGATATTGAAGGTACTCCCCCTTTATTATGTTGTTTTCCCTAGCATGATTTTTCCCTCTCACACTATTCTTTTTGGGTTTTAGACGATGGCTGGAACCCGAAGGAACCGTGTTGATCAATGCAATGGACAATGCAATGATTATCCTCATGAACAAACAAATGTTATGGGGGATGGGGTGCAAAATCTTATTTCTATACTTACACAAGCTATGAATCATTCTAACTTCCAAATTAGCAGAGAAGGGAACAATATTCTATTGAGTCCTTCATGAGACAACGTCCACCTTCTTTGAGTGGGTCTTCTGATCCACTTGTTGCTGAACAATGGATCAGTACCACTGAAAATATATTTTCAGTTCTTCAATGTTCTAAACATGAAAAAGTCATCTTATCAGTATATCGTTTGGAAGGTGAAACTGATCAATGGTGGAATCTTATCAAGAATACGAGGCCAGGAGATGAAATTGAGTCCATGGAATGGGACAAGTTCAAAAACTTATTTTTCAATAAGTACTTCCCTCTTATTCTTCGAACAAAGATGGAGAAGGAGTTTCTTGAACTAAAGCAAAAGGATGATGAATCTTTTGGTGTATACGAAGTGAATTTTACATGGCTGGCAAGGTATGAATCTTGCATTATCATCCAACCTGAAAGTAAAGTTGATCTATTCTTCAGTGGCTTAAAACCAAATCTTCGAAGGGCATTAGCTATAAGAGACTTCAGTAGATATGAAGAAACTGTGTGTTGTGCTATCAAGGTAGAAATGGAAGTTGGTGTTACTTATCCATCTCATAGTTTTGACAAGAAACAAAATATGGAGTTCAAGGAGAAATCTCATAATAATGGTGAAAAAAGATGAATGTTTCCTTATGCTCAAAGTGTGGAAAAAAGCATGGTGGGGATTTTCTTAAAGGGACTAGAAAATGTTTTAAGTGTGGAAAATAAGGTCGTCGAGTAGGTGAGTGTTGAAGTAATGGAAAAAGGGTTTCTAATGATGTGAATAAAGAAAATACTGTAGAGAACGCACCACCAACACTTCAATGCTTCAAGTGTAATGAAATGGGGCATTATGCTAATAAATTCCCTTATCCAAGGGTTAGTGATGATCAACATGAGAAACCACTTAAGGAAAAGGAAAAAGGGAAGTCACATGCGATCACTATTGGCGATGTTGAATATGACAATGATGTGGTGGAATGATTAAGTGTTTATGTAATGGGATTCAAAAATAATGTTGTATATAGTATCGTGGAATATTGGAATATTTAGGTATTGGTCTATTGTGGCTTTTAATAATTTTATGGTACCGATAACCACATAAAGTGATTGAGATATTTTTAGAAAAAAGATGATATGCGCATAATGAAGGGATAAGGAGAAAATGAAATGTTTGACAGTATTCATGAGCTCCTGACTGATAAAAAGAGAAGGTTATATCATGGTTTTAGTATATAGAATTTTTGGATTTTGGTATGTGGAAAGAGTTAACTTTTGACAGCATTCATGTTTTCACTAAGGTTTAATGGGTATTCATTTTTCAAGAGAATACATGATTAAGGTATTCACATGATTGGAATGTGACCAAAAAGATATATGGGGGATAAATGATGGTATTCACATGCTTGGTTGATGACATTTCAAGTAATAATTTTCTTTATACTATGAGCTTGGACAGAAGTATTTTAGATAATCCTAAAGATTGGAATGGATTATTTTGGACATAAATTAGTATTGTTTAAGGATAGAACTTTTTTCTATATTTTTGATGGGATGTTATAGTTTTAGAAAAAGGACAACCTGCAGGACGGGCGATATCCCATCGCATCAGACAAGGCTGTGGGAATCGAACCCACAACTGAAGTGCGACTCGCCTTTATCACCTACCACTAGCCTATAGGAAGTCTATGTTTAGTAGAAACTAGTTCTATTATATTAAGCAGTATGATATATGAAGTATAAGTCCATTTTAGGAACCATATATGATTAATCTTACTATAGATGGACTTATGTATTTTTGATAACTTTTAGAACCTTTTGTTTGAGACATATGGAATGACCCATCATTCTATCACACGATCTGCTAACACTTCATGAATGACAAATTCAACGTCATTTCTTTAAGGGATGAAGAGGAAATTTTCCAAAGAATGAACAAAGGTGAGACTGTACCAAAATAACGAAAGTATTTCATCTATTTCCAATTTCATCAACTTCAGGGAAATGATCTTGAAAACCAAAAATGTTTTCCTAGTGCCCTTATATCCGATGAATCAGATGGTACCTTAGATCATCACAAATCTATGGCTTTGTGATTGATGGATTTTTCATAGCCATGTTCTCTACCACTCTCCAACAGAACTTGATTGTTAGATTTTTCTTCCATATCCATATTTTCACCTATGTTCTCCTACGTGGAAACCCAGTGATGAGTTAATTTGGGTAACCGTTAAGTTTCATACTTTAGTTTTTATAGAAAAGTTGTGGTATTAATTTTTATGATGTGGGTTTCTATTAAACAAACTTTCGAGTAGTAAACCATTTATAACCCCAACGAATTTCGCGGGCGAAATTCCTTTTAAGGGGGTAGAATGTAACACTCTGAGATTTTATAAAAAAATATTCTTTTTAATTTCATTAATGTCATGTTTTATACACTACACCCAAAGGATCTTGCACAACACTCATCCATGACTTGCCATGCAGTACACGCAATCACGATCTTCCTCGATAGTCTGTGTAGTACGCAATACCGAGTTTCACTAAACGAGATATTATTATAATATTTTGATGAACTAGCAGTTATGAATAGTAATACCAAATTTTTGAAATTTTATAAATTTTATCTTTCAAAATGGAATCCATTTTTGGATTCGGAATATTGAAATTAGCTTAGGGTAAAATTTTGGTACTTTTCGGACAACTTTCATATTCTGATGAATAGTGAAAATTACTAAATTTTAATTAAAAAAACTTTTTTAATCGAAATAATTAATAGTGATAAATTATTAATTTGAGTGGTTTTAAAGTATATTTAGAATATATTTTTAAAATTTAATACAATGTTGGTCATTGGATGTAATTTCACATTTAAACCAGACATAAACAAGTGTCAATCTTTTGATAGTTATTATCTCTTAAGAACACGCTATTTGTTTTGATGACGGGAATTAATTTTTAAATTAATTTATGTAAATGATATGTTTTGAATTTGGTAAAAGAGAAATCATTTTTGAATTCATAATATCAAATATATCTTAGGGCTAATTTTTGGAATTTTTTTGGAAACTTTCATTTTTTGATGAATAGTGAAACCACTAAGTGGTAGTTAAAAAACTGAATTTTTCATAAAACATAACTTTACCGCTTCTGTGAGTGGAATTTCGAAAATCCGAGAGACATGGTTAATATCATGGACTAAAATGTGGTTCAATGAGATGAAAATAATTTTTGGTGAATAGTACCTTTTTACTTTTTTTACAACGGTTAAAAGTAAATATGGTAATTAAGGGTAAAAATGATATTATTATTTAACCTAACACAAGTCTTAATTCTATTGGACAAGTTTAATTCAACCAAAAACAACCTTAGAAATAAAATATGACCATTTAGGCCCACTTGGATTAGATTAGGACATTTATTATTAATTTATTTAAAAAGGGTTTAAATAGTTAAAATCAAAGTTTAATAATTAATCGTTTTTAATATAGGGTTATACAAAAGATAAATTTGACTATAAATATTCATTAGAAAGATAAAACAATTTCCTACATAATGGTATTAAATTTTTAATTTTTAGACATTAAATAAGTTAATTTATTTATGACACAAAGATGATGTAGTAATTATCTTATTAATGAAATATTGACATAATTGATGTTATAAATACACAAATAAATGTAATTTGAGACTTTTTATGAATTAAAATAATTTGATAGGTTAATATGACATGTTAGTATTGATTTAATTAACATTGTTCGAACTAATCATTCTGTTATGAATTTTACAAAAATCAATTACTAAATAGTGTCAAAATTGACATAAAATAGTTTTTAAAACAAATATTATATTATTAATTGTTATTTTATTCCTAAAAATCTATGGTTCGGCCAAATGACTTATATAAGGTTATATATAATAATAATAAACAACTTGGGGTTCGTTTGGCTTGTTATATTAAGTTTAAAACCCTATAGTGTAAGAACACAAAAATACACGGTAAAAGTAAAATTATCTAACTTAAAGTTAAATCTAAATGATAAGGATAAAATAGTAAACTAAACTTGTACAAATTCTATTGTATGAGAGGATTTCGACACATACCCACCTTATCTTCTAAATAAACCAATTTTGAACTATTTAGAACCAAATATGGCTTTATAATAAAATAATATTTTTAGTTATTCCAAAGGTGCCCCTCTCCTCCCTTATAAAAGGGCACCTCATCCCTCTCTTCCTCACACCACTTTGAGCCTTCAAGATCGACCAACCACTGCCAAATTCTCTTCTCCACCTCCCTCGAAACATCCTAGTGGTCCTGTTCTTCTTCAAAGATCAATTTTAGTTCCCTAAGAGGAGGTCTCAAAGAGGAGCTTCAAATAAGAGGTAATGCCCGTTACCGATTCTTTCAACTTTATTTCTTATTACACTTCTTTTTCTTAGTTTGTTTCATTATTAAGTAATAACATCAGTATCACTCATATACTGATATGTTATTATAAGTATTAAACAAACCTATTTCACCATCTATCTATCCTATAGAAAATGAAATCACCGCACGTGCGTACGTACGGAATACCGTCTCCACGCCGTGGTGTAATATATTTTCCACCACCACCTTACTTGGATGGGTATAATGGTGTAAATAATAACTATATATGATTATTGTAAAGTGATATTGATTCTGTTATAGTATACATACACTCCAATAAAATTCCACAATCATGGGAATGATATCATCGCTCGTGCGTACGTACGGAATACCGTCTCCACGACGCGATGAGATTCATTCTCAATGATTAACCGTTCATGAATGATTATAAAGTATATATAATAAGTAATCATGAAATATATGACATAATAATGATACTGGATTTATGTATGTATATATATATCTCATCCAATTAATTCCATTCAATTCAATGAGTAAAACGAAAACAACGTTCATGCGTACGTACGGCCTACCGTCTCCATGAACAGTGTATTTCTTTCCATTTATTGATCTATTATATATATGTATATTCTGAATATATATTATATATAAATCATCTTTTATATTCTGAATTAATTAATCATTATCTAAGTAATCATATGAATAATTACAATTTAAAACACAGACGAAAAATGAAACGATTTTACCCAAAACACTCTTTAACATGGAATTTACAAAATAACGGGTAATATAAAGTCATAAGTGAACCATATATGATATCATAACAATGAATATGATTCTGTAATAAGTCATTGACATTATTTAAATCATTATACAGGAGGTTTGGATATGTATGAAGCATATCTGACCTAAGGTAATGGATAACTTTTCCAATCTCATTTTTATACCACTACCACAAAACTGGGCAAGGCCAGCGCCACCCCTTTATCAGCGCTAACGAAAAAGCGCTGATAAAGGGGGGGGGGGGCTTTATCAGCGCTCAAAAAAGCGCTGATAAAAGTACCCCTTTATCGGCGCTTTTTTGTAGCTCTGATAAAGGCACCCCTTTATCAGCGCTTTTTTAGCGCTGATAAAGGGACCCCCTTTATTAGCGCTTGTTTAGTAGCACTGATAAAGGGGGGGGGGGCCTTTATCTGCGCTTTTTTTTAAAGCGCTGATAATCGGTCGACTTCAAAAAAAAATTAAAAAAAAAATAATATATAAATATAGTCATATAGTTTTATTGATATAAATATAATATATAATTTTTAAATATATTTTATATAATTATAAATGTACTTTTACACTTAATATACTTAATATATAAGATATTTAGTAAAAATGGATTCTTAAAAAATTAAAAAAAAAATTCTAATTTCTAATTTTATTATTATTATTATAGAGTAATAGTTATTTAATAACAATTTGAAGAATAAAAAATAAAAAAATTAAAAAAAGATCCAAAATATGTTGAAAACACAACTCAAACTTCAAACAACCATAACTTTTGATCCGGGTGTCTGTTTGAGCTCTACCACATATCAAATCGAAGCCTGCGACGAGCTCTATGTCGTTGTGACATGGTGGGACCCCAATCAGGCATTTTTTAAGGCCAAAAGTGTCCCAGAAGGCCTCCAAAACTGAGTTTTTTTTCGGGGTACCCAGATTTTTTAACATTTTGTGGATTTTCCGCCTCGTTTAAGGGGGTATTATTGGATTTTTTTGGTGGGGACTGAATTTATTCCAAGTTATTACATTCATATTGAAATTATGTATTTTAAATTTCATCCTTTTTTATAATGCACTGTTATTTATAATCAAATATATACCTATATGTACAATTTTTTATATATTCATACCTAAAAATTAAATTTTTTAAATAAATAATTAAACACATTTACATATAAAATATATTAGATTTATCTAAATAATAACTAATATCCATTTTATTTAAAATACCAATATATAAATATTTATATAACTACTATATATTAATATAACTATACATATATTAATATAACTATACATATATTAATATAACTATATCTATATATTAATATAACTATATATATTTATATAAATATATATTACTATACGAATAAATATAACTAAATATATATATATAAATAAATAGATATATCATGAATAAGAGAACAAATCAATATAGGGTAGTGGCAGATGCTATAGGTGCGTAGGGGGGAGGTCTCGAGATCAAATCCGGGTGGAGGCACGGGTGCACGCGCAAGGTTGATTTAAAGGGCTAGCACTGATAAAGTGTGTAGGCGGTGCTGGAAGGTGCTGGAGGTGTAGGAAAGTGCTGATAAAGGGGGGCTCAAGCATTGTAAAAATCCCCCCCCCCGAGATTGGCAGTATTTTTTTTAATTTTTTATTTATTTTTAATTTTTTAATTTTTTTATTTATTTTAATTTTTTTTAATTTTTTTTATTTTTATCAGTGCTAAAAAAAAGCACTGATAAAAGGGGTCTTTATCATCACTTTTTGGAGCGCTGATAAAGGGGACCCCCCCTTTATCTTCGCCGGCTTTATCAGCACTTTTCTAGCACTGATAAAGGCCATTTTTAGAGCTGATAAAAGCCGTATTTGTAGTAGTGTACGAGATTTCTTATACGTAAGTATTTACTGGGGTTATTGTTATCATCCATTTCCATATTTTATAAAAGTTTTTTCATGTATGTTTAAAGTCCTTTTTACCCATTTTTGACTTTTACTACATGGTATGTAAGGAATCTTTCTTTTGTTTACGTTACGAGGTACTTTTTTGGCTTTTCCGGTAAAAGTACGAGAAGAATGTTTTTTTAAATTATACGGCTCAAATGGATTTTTACAGTTTTATAAAGCCATATTTTCATTAAAGCTTCCTCCAAAAGATTTCATGACTATTTTAAACAAAATCGTTTTCTTTTAAAATTTCATGACGTTATGTGAAAAGAAATTTATTTTGAAAAAGAAAGGATATATTCCTCAAGAATTCATTTCAAGTGTTTTATCAAAACCATTTTCTATCTAAGATGACATTATTTCATATGTGTATGTTTCAAGTATAATGTCTCTATGATTTACATAGTTTCAATTTTCTTATGATGAAATATCCATTTGTTTTATATGGATTATGTGATGATGGGATGATGTTTATGAAACCCATTTTATTCTTTGGGTTATGAATAATGTTTTAAGTTTATTTTGTGGCACAAGTAAGAATGAATTCACTATGAGATGGGCGGGACCTATATCTCAATCCAATGAATTGGATAATTATTTATATCTCATGACATAGACATGGATGGAACGGTAAGTTAATCCGGTTCAGTATTACAGGACTGAAACGAGGAGTGAACTCGATTCAGAAAGGGACTTTTTCCACTAAGATGGTATTGGCAGCAATGCCTTGGCTACTATGGATATCATTACATGTTCTTAATGGGTGCCACAATTACATGTTTTATTCCCATACTATGTTATCCTGATTTATGTTCAATTATTATCTAGGCCTTATGTACTTCCATGTTTTAAGTCGTTGCTCATGATTTTGATGTTTAAACATTATGTTCATGTTTTTAAGTTCAAATGTAGATGGTATGATTTATTTTATCCATGCTTACCCTTAATGAGCAGTTGATCTCACCCTTTTTATGTTTTATTGTCCCCTAATATTAAAAGAAAGGTTTTAGTTAAGGAAACAAAAAGTGGAAGATCTTTATGGGAGATGTTGAAGATCTTTCACCACGATTAGAAGATTACGTTCCAAGTTTCCAATGACACTAAACTATTTTGATCCTTGTGTGTCTGTTTTTGTTATGTATTATGTATTCCACAAAAGTAATGTAATATCTATGTATGTCAAGCTTCAGGTCTCTATTGTTGGTATTCGAGGAAAGGTTTAGTCAACCTTTGGAAACTAGGATGCGATAATTTTAGTGAGATCCCAAGAGATATTTCTAAGGTATGTCTAGGGATGTCCCTAAGGTTAAGTATAAGTATAGGTTATAGTCCTAGAATTACGGTAACGATCTTAGAATTAAACCTAAGATGTTAGATATTGAAGGTACTCCCCCATTATTATGTTATTTTCCCTAGCATGATTTTTCCCTCTCACACTATTCTTTTTGGGTTTTAGACGATGGATGGAACCCGAAGGAACCGTGTTGATCAATGAAATGGACAATGCATTGATTATCCTCATGAACAAACAAATGTTATGGGAGATGGAGTGAAAAATCTTATTGCTATGCTTACACAAGCTATGAATCATTATCGACTTCAAAATGAGCAGAGAAGGGAACAATATTCTACTGAGTCCTTTATGAGGCAACAACCAACTTCCTTCAGTGGGTCTTCTGATCCACTTGTTGCTGAATAATGGATTAGTACCACTGAAAAGATATTTTCAATTCTTCAATGTTCTGAACATGATAAAGTCATCTTAGCAGTATATCGTTTGGAAGGTGAAGCTGATCAATGGTGGAATCTTATCAAGAATATGATGCCAAGAGATGAAATTGAGTCCATGGAATGGAATGAGTTCAAGAACTTATTTTTCAATAAGTACTTCCCTCATATTCTTCAAACAAAGATGGAGAAGGAGTTTCTTGAACTAAATCAATAGGATGATAAATTTTTTGGTGTATACGAAGATAATTTTACAAGGCTTTCATGGTATGCATCTGGATTTATCATCCAACCTGAAAGTAAAGTTGATCAATTCTTCAGTGGCTTAAAACCAAATCTTCTAAGGGCATTAGCGATAAGAGACTTCAGTAGCTTTGAAAAAGTTGTGCGTTGTGCTATCAAGGTAGAAATGGAATTTGGTGTTACTTATCCATCTCAAAGTTTTGACAAGAAATGAAAGATGGAGTTCAAGGAGAAATCTTAGAATAATGGTCAAAAGAAGATGAATGTTTCCTTATGCTCAAAGTGTGGAAAGAAGCATGGTGGAGATTTTCTTAAAGGGACTAGAAAATGTTTTAAGTATGGAAAAGAAGGTCATCGAGCAGCTGAGTGTCGAAGTAATGGAAAAAGGGTTTCTAATGATGTGAATAAAGAAAAGACTGCAGAGAATGCACCACCAACACTTCAATGCTTCAAGTGCAAGGAAATGGGGAATTATGCTAATAAATGCCCTAATCCAAGGGTTAGTGATGATCGACATGAGAAACCACTTAAGGAAAAGGACAAAGGGAAGTCACATGCGATCACTATTGGTGATGTTGAATATGACAACGATGTGGTGGAATGATAAAGTGTTTAAGTAATGGGATTCCAAAATAATGTTTTATATAGTATCGTGGAATATTGGAATATTTATGTATTGGTCTATTGTGGCTTTTAATAATTTTATAGTACTAGTAACCATGGAATGTGATTGAGATATTTTTGGAAAAAAGATGATATGCACATAATGAAGGAATAAGGAGAAAATGAAATGTTTGACAGTATTCATGAGCTCGTGAATGATATAAGGAGAAGGTTATATCATGGTTTGAGTATATAGAATTTTTGGATTTTTGTATGTGGAAAGAGTTAACTTTTGATAGCATTCATGTTTTCACTAAGGTTTAATGGGTATTCATTTTTCAAGAGAATACATGATTAAGGTATTCACATGATTGGAATGTGATCAAAAAGATATATGGAGGATAAATGATGGTATTCACATGCTTGGTTGATGACATTTCAAGTAATCGTTTTCTTTATACTCTGAGCTTGGACTAAAGTATTTTAGATAAGCATAAATATTTGAATGGATTATATTGGACATAAGTTAGTATTTTTTAAGGATAGAACCTTTTTCGATATTATTGATGTGATGTTATAGTTTTAGAAAAAGGACAACCTGCAGGACGGGCGACAGCCCATCGCATCGGACAAGGCTGTGAGAATCGAACCCACAACCGAAGTGCGACTGGACTTTATCGCCTACCACTGGCCTACAGGAAGTATCTGTTTAGTAGAAACTAGTTCTATTATATTAATCAGTATGATATATGAAGTATAAGTCCATTTTAGCAACCATATATGATTAATCTCACTATAGATGGACTTATGTATTTTTGATAACTTTTATAACATTTTGTTTCAGACAGATGGAATGACCCATCATTCTATCACATGATCTGCTAACACTTCACGAATGACAAATTCAACTTCATTTCTTTAAGAGATGAAGTGGAAATTGTCCAAAGAACGAACAATGGTGAGACTGTACCAAAATCACGAAAGTGTTTCTTCTATTTCCAATTTCATCAACTTTAGGGAAATGATCTTGAAAACTAAAAATGTTGTCCTTGTGCCCTTATATCTGATGAATCAGATGATAACATAGATCATCAAAAATCTATGGCTTTGTGATTGATGGATTTTTCATAGCCATGTTCTCTACCACTCTCCATCAGAACATGATGGTTAGATTTTTCTTCCATATCTATATTTTCACCTATGTTCTCCTACGTGGAAAACCCTTGATGAGTTAATTTGGGTAACCATTACATTTCATACTTTAGTTTTTAAAGCCATGTTTTGGTATTCCTTTTTACGATGTGGGTTTCTATTAAACAAACTTTCGAGTAGAAAACCATTTATAACCCCGATGAATTTCAAGGGTGAAATTCATTTTAAGGGGGGTAGAATGTAACACCCCGAGATTTTATAAAAAAAAACATTCTTTTTAATTTCATTAATGTATTGTGTTATATGCTACACCAAAAGGAGCTTGCACAACACTCATTCCTGAATTGCCTTACATTACACGCAATCACGACCTTCCTCGATAGTGTGTGTAGTACGCAATACCGAGTTTCACTCAACGAGATATTATTATAATATTATTATGAACTAGCTGTTATGAATAGTAATACCGATTTTTTGAAATTTTTTAAATTTTATCATTCAAAATGGACTTTATTTTTGGATTTGTAATATCGAAATTAGCTTAGGGTGAAATTTTGGTACTTTTCGGATAACATTCATATTCTGATGAATAGTGAAAATTACTATGTTTTAATTAAAAACAACTTCTTTAATCGAAATAATTAATAGTGATAAATTATTAATTTGAGTGGTTTTAAAATATATTTAGAATATATTTTTACAATTTCATACAATTTTGTTCATGGATGTAATTTCACATTTAAACCAGACATAAACAAGTGTCAATCTTTTGATAGTTATTATCTCTTAAGAGCACACTATTTGTTTTGACGACGGGCATTAATTTTAAAATTAATTAATGTAAATGATATGTTTTGAATTTGGTAAAATAGACATCATTTTTTAATTTATAATATGAAATATAGCTTAGGCCTAATTTTTGGTATTTTTCTGGAAACTTTCATTTTTTGATAAATAGTGAAACCACTAAGTGGTAGTTAAAAAAACTGAATTTTTCATAAAACATAATTTTACCGCTTCTGTGAGTGGAATATCGAATATCTGAGAGACACGGTTAATATCAAGGACTAAAATGTGGTTCAATGCGATGAAAATAATTTTTGGTGAATAGTAACTTTTTACTTTACCACGGTTAAAAGTAAATAGGTTAATTAAAGGTAAAAATGATATTATTATTACCCTAACACATGTAATAATACTATTGGACAAGTTTAATTCGACCGAAAACAACCTTAGGAATAAAATATGACCATTTAGGCCCACTTGGATTAGATTAGGACATTTATTATTAATTTATTTAAAGAAGGGTTAAAATAGTTATAATAAAAGTTTAATAACTAAATCATTTTTAATATAGGGTTATACATAAGATAAATTTGACTATAAATATTAATTGGCAAGATAAAAATTTTTTCTACATAATGGTATTTTATTTGTAATTTTTAGACATTAAATAATTTAATTTATTTATGACACAATGATGATACAGTAATTATCTTATTAATGAAATATTGACATAATTGATGTTATAAATACCCAAATAAATGTAATATGAGACTTTTTATGAATTCAACTAATTTTCTAGGTTAATATGACATGTTAGTATTTGATTAAATAACTTTTTTGGAACTAATCATTATGTTATGAGTTTTAAAAAAATCATTTAATAAATAGATAAGGTTATATATATTAATAATAGAAAACATGGGGTTCATTTGGCTTGTTATAGTAAGTTTATTAACCCTATAGTGTAAGAACAGAAAAAGATACGGTAAAAGTAAAATTATCTAACTTAAAGTTAAATCTAAATGATAAGGTTAAAATAGTAAACTAAACTTGTCCAAATTATATTGAATGAGAGGATTTCTACCCATCCCCACCTTAGCTTAGAAATAAATCAATTTTGAACTATTTAAAACCAAATATGACTTTATAATAAAATAATATTTTTAGTTATTCCAAAGGTGCCCCTCTCCTCCCTTATAAAAGGGCACCTGCTCCCTCTCTTCCTCACACCACATTGAGCCTTCAATCTCAGCCAACCCCTGCCAAATTCTCTACTCCACTTCCCTAGAAATAACCTAGAGGTCCTGGTCTTCTTCAAAGGCCAATTTTAGTGCATTAATAGGAGGTCTCAAAGAGCCACTTCAAAGAAGAGGTAATGTTCGTTACCGATTCTTTCAACTTTATTTCTTCTTCCACTTATTCTTCTTAGGTTGTTTCATCATGAAGTAATAACATCAGTATCACTCATATACTGATATGTTATTATAATTATTAAACAACCCTATTTCACCATCTATCCGTCCTACGGAAAACGAAATCACCGCGCGTGCGTACGTACGGAATATCGTCTCCACGACGTGGTGTAATCTATTTTTACACCACCACCTTACTTGGATGGGTATAATGGTGTAAATAATAACTATATATGATTATTTTAAAGTGATATTGATTTTTCTATGGTATACAGACACTCCAATAAAATTCCACAATCATGGGAACGATATCATTGCTAGTGCGTACGTACGGAATACCGTCTCCACGACGCGATGAGATTCATTCTCAATGATTAACCGTTCAAGAATGATTATAAAGTACATATAATAAGTAATAATGAAATATATTACATAATAATGATACTGGATTTATGTATATATATACGTATGTCATCCAATTAATTCCATTCAATTCAATGAGGAAACGAAAACAACGTTCACACGTAAGTATGGCCCACCGTCTCCATGAATGGTGTATTTCTTTCTATTTATCGATCTATTATATATATTTATATTCTGAATATATATTATATATAAATCATGTTTTATATTCTGAATTAATTAATCTTGATCTAAGTAATCGTATGAATAATTACAAGTCAAAACACGGACGACAAATGAAACGATTTTACCCAAAACACTCTTTAACATGGAATTTACAAAAGAACAGGTAATATAAAGTCATAAGTGAACCATATATGATATCATAACAATTAATATGATTCTGTAATAAGTCAATGAAATTATTTAAATCATTATACAGGAGCATCGGATACGTACGAAGCATATCAGTCCTTAGGTAAGGGATAACATTTCCAATCTCATTTTTATCTGAGATTTCTTATACGTAAGTATTTACTGGGGTTATTGTTATCATCCATGTCCATGTTTTATAAAAGTGTTTTCATGTATGTTTAAAGTCATTTTTACCCATTTTTGACTTTTACTACATGGTATGTAAGGAATATTTCTTTTGTTTACGTCATGAGGTACTTTTTTTACTTTTCTGGCAAAAGTACGAGAAAAATGTTTTTTTAACTTATACGGGACGAACGAATTTTTACAGTTTTATAAAGCCATATTTTCATGAATCTTCCTCCAAAAGATTTCATTCCTATTTTAAACAAAATTGTTTTCTTTTAAAATTTCATGATGTTTTGTGAAAAGAAATTGTTTTTGAAAAATAAAGGATATTTTCCTCAAGAATTCATTTCAGGTGTTTTATCAAAACCATTTTCTATCTAAGATGAAATTATTTAATATGTGTATGTTTCAAGTATAATTTCTCTATGATTTAGATAGTTTCAATTTTCTTATGATGAAATAAACATTTGTTTTATATGGATTATGTGATGATGGAATGATGTTTATGAAACCCATTTTATTCTTTAGGTTATGATGAATGTTTTAAGTTTATTTTGTGGCACAAGTAAGAATGATTTCACTATGAGATGGGTGGGACCTATATCTCCTTCCAATGCATTGGGTAAAGATTTATATCTCATGAGATAAACATGGCCGGAATGGTAAGTTAATCCGGTTCAGTATTACAGGACTGAAACGAGGAGTGAACTCGATTCAGAAAGAGACTTTGTCCACTAAGATGGTTATGGAAGCAATGCCTTGGCTACTATTGAAATCATTACATGTGCTTAATGGATGCCACAATTACATGTTTTATTACCATACTATGTTATAATGATTTATGTTCCATTATGATATATGCCTTATGTACTTCCATGTTTTAAGTCGTTGCTCAAGATTTTGATGTTTAAACTTTATGTTCTTGTTTTTAAGTTCAAATGTATATGGTATGTTTTATTTTATCCATGCTTACCCTTACTGAGCATTTGAGCTCACCATTTTTATGTTTTATTTTCCCCCAGGATTAAAAGAAAGGTTTTAGGTAAGGAAACAAATAGTGGAAGATCTTTATGGGAGATGTTGAAGATATTTCACCACTATTAGAAGATTACGTTCCAAGTTTCCACAGACACAAAACTATTACGATCCTTGTGTGTCTTTTTTTGTTTTGTATTATGTATTCTACAAAATTAATGTAATATCTATGTATGTCAAGCTTTGGGTCTCTACATTATGCTAAAAAATATCAATGTATAACACTTTATACAACTCGTGATTTTAGTTACTTATGGAAAAATAAATTCCTATTATATTCACACATATCCAAATTCTTCCCCTGAAAATGGTACACAAAACCCTTTCAGTTAAGGGTTAATAATCATAAAAAACCAAAATCCCATTAAGATAATGAATGAATTGATAGGTATCCTATAACTAACATTCCAAATATAGCCTAATCTACCAAGACAGTGATCTATCTAACCTAATGTTCCAATATAAACAGTCTTATAATCTTGATATACATCAACATTAATATAATCCTAAAACCTAATATGTAAAAATAATAATCAACAATTATTTTCAATCTCATAACACACACACAAAATAGTTTCATGGTTGAATGTAATTATATCTTATGTCATACCAAGCATATAAATATTTATAAACATTTAAATTCATTTTAAATAAGTATTTTATTTTTTTTAAACTAATTAATTCTTCTATTAATAAAATGAACACTTTATTTTCATGAATAATAATGTGTCATTCTTGGATTGGGATAGCTTCGATCTAATTATTATATATAACCTCAAACATGCCTCCCCATATTCCAAAGTCTATTGACTACAATTATAGGCTTATCAAAACAATATAGAGAATATATCGTCTATAATAAAATGATAAATAATAATTTAAATAATGATAAACCATTACCCACCATTCAACAGAATGATATAGAAATTACAACTATATGCAACCATGATAATTACATAACATCATATTACAAAATGTAAACCCATTGTAATGTTACAAAAGTTAGGAAAAATACTATAACCACCCAATGGGTAATTAATAAAAAACTATTCCTAAAATTTATGAAATAATTTAATTGAAAAAAAAATTCCATTTCAAATTAATAGTTAAGAGGGAATTTAAATTTTTAGTTTGGTGAGGGTGTCTTTTTTGAAAACTGGTAATTGTACTTAAATTTTAATTATTTCAATATATAATGTAATTTTTTGGACATGGTTGAATTTTGTTTCATTCTCATGGGGTTCTACTATAGGTTGGAAAAGTTGGGGTGGTGGGATGCTGAAAAAAACATCAACAAACCATTCACTTTATGAACATGTGTTCATGATTTGAAGGTTTTAGGACAAAGTGATTCTATGTCTACAATGGTTTTCAATGGTCTGAAAAGCTATTCATGTCAAGAAGTGTTTCGAAAAACTTTTTTATAAAGTGGGTCAGCCCCCCTTTTTTATTGTCCAAGGAGAAAGTGAGGGAGTGACAAATGACCATCCCTCCCCTACCTTTGGTTTCCCCTCAGTGTGGGGAAGTTTTTTTTATGATTACTCAGTGATTCAATGTTATATCATTCTTATTATATATTTTTTATTATTTTTCCATTTTTTCACAAATTATTTTCTAAGGATTGGGTATCATCACCTATTCCACTAGACATAGTTGAATAAACCAATTTTGACGGGGCTTTCATGTGTGGTTAGTAGAGAACCTCCCGAAAGGGTGTCTTTAGGTTTCCATTCAAACTTGGCTTTAGGTATGTTTATTTGAAGATTAATTTATTTTTTTTGGATTAAATAACATTCCATTTATTATTAAATCAGAATTTTATAATAGCTATTCAGATTAAGGATGTTCTTGGAGAATTCCTTGGGGTGTTGTCATACCATTTTTGTGGTTTGGATGTGATAAGGGAATCCAATTATATTTTGTGCATTAAGAATAATTTAATTAAATGATTAAATAAATTATAAATATTGAAAAGTGAGTTGAATAATTAATTATAAATTTTAATAATAAATTTTGGGTTAATATGATATGTTTTAGGCCCTCACGATGATAGGTGGTGGTCGTATAGAATTTGAAGGTCTTGGGTAGTGTTTTAAGAATGATAAATAAAGGGATTGAATCTATTAATTTGGTAGGTGGTCCTTAGAAATTTACACTATGATAATAATATATATTTATGTCTCTTTTAATATGTTTGGTCTCTCCAAAAATGGGGGCCAACATGTTAATTCTTATAAATTTTCTAATTAAAAGTAAATTCCTATGTATAAAATGAACATAGTGACAAGGCCACGATTGACCTTGTGCACTAGCTAGATGCCCCAGTTACTAAGGGGTGATACTTTTATTTCAATCATATACTATATGATACTTAGTCATATGATGGGTATAAATGAAATGAAATGAATTAAAGGGAATGTGTAGGATGTCAAGACTTTAGAGATATGTTCCCATAGTTACCTCTAAGAAGAGGTGAGAGATAAATTCTGATGTATTTTTTAGGGAATGGACTTGTGTAGACCTTGATATGACTTAGAATTATCTTATTAGTTATTATATGATCATGTGGTGGGAGTTACTCTCCCAAAAATATGTAATACATAGGTGGGTAGACCCAAGGGAAATTTATAGTTAGGTTGGTTGTGAGAAACGACATAGTGATGACTTGGTATGTGACATAGTCTTTATGTTATCTCCAAGGATTTGTTCTAGTGTGTCCTTTTACCAGTAAGAAAATGAGATTTGTTTTTTTTATTACTATAATGAGGGATCTTATTCTGTTTGAGTGGTGGGATTATCCCAATGGATGAGTATGAGATAGATGAACTTGTTTGGGGTGTCCCTGTTATGTTGTGGTGTTTGGGACCCAAAGGTATGTCTCTCGAAATTATATTGAACCCATTGAGGGAAGTATATAAAATATATATTGATGATTCTAGGTGTCACCATTTAAATTATATCCATGATTTAAGACAATTATATACTGATTTTCAAGGTTCATCACCCTAGTAATTGGTAGTTATGCCTCATGTGATGGTTTTCGAAGGGTCATCTCCATAGGAATCATTGATGATGTCATATACCATTTGGTGTTTTGGAAATACTCCTTGTATTCAATTATGAATCCTAATGTGCATTATATTTCCTATGATTAACTCATATGTATCAACTTTATGCTTGATGACTTTAATAATTTCCTAGGGTTATCCCCATAGGAATTAGTTGTATATTTTCTACTATGTGGCTAGTTTTCCCGATAAATAAATCTCCTATGTTTTTAGATGAGATTATATTACTAGGATTATAAGACCCTATTAATGATGTATATATATATATATTACTTAGGGTTGTCACTCTATGAATAATTTATGAAGCTTGATGCTTGTTTTCCTAATAAGGAAATCGATTGTGTTTTCAAATGAACTGATGTTATATACTGACTAGGGTTATCCATATAAGAATTGATTATTGAATCTGATACTATGTAGCATAGGTTATTTTCCATAGGAATCACTTGTGAACCTTATTCTATTACATGATCACCTAGGTTCATCTCTATATGGATCATATTTTCTCATAATTATTGCAGGATTACCTAGAATTTTGTCTTAGGGATTGGTGATGGTGACTGATTATTATTAATTTCATAGGATAACCACCCAGGTTTTGGGTTTGGACTCAATAATTTTGCAATGAATTTGTATATTTCTAAGTATTTTTAAATTACACCTTATATTATATGGTTATTTGGATCTATATTGGTAGAAATTATTACATGAATTTATCATAGACACTCTAAGAGTAGATGAAGTAGGTTTGGATCTATCTTGGGTTTCTTATGTGAACCTAATGATTGAATTTTCTTTTATTTGTGGTTAGTCACTATATTTATTTTTCATTAAATCATGTAACAGGAATGTAAACTACCTTGACTGGTTATATATGGGACCACATTGGTGGTTCTGTACAGATTCAGACTCACACCCTTCTTTGGTGGCCATAACACTCAGGTACCTTTACCGACATCATTAGTTGTTAGTTCATGTTGAGGAGAGGCCCAAGGTATCTAGATAAAATAGGATAACTCAGAAAGGATTCTAAATTTTCATGAGTTGAGTCTCAATGATATATTATATCCTCTTATAAATTTATTTTATTATCTTATTAATGTTTTTGTATTCAGCCCAGTGTGTGGACAGTGAGTTTGTATGACTACTTGCCTAATTAATTTCATTTATTATTTATGGTTTTGGTTTTCACTTACACGTAATCATATTATTTACTATTTTGGATAATGTTTGTTTATTTATTTAATCTATTATTACACACTCGTATTTGGGGTATAGTCTATTGATGAAACTACCATAGACCACTATTTCTTGTCAACAACCTTTGGAGTATGATTATACACACCTGAGGTCACATGGAAACTACTGGTCCAGAATCTACTATGTGAAAAAAAATATGAGGGACGTTAAAAAGTGGGGCCATATTAATTATATTACTAATATCATAGGTTTTATCATATTTCTATATTTTCTTACTATTTTGGGAGATGATATACATGTTCCAGAGAAATGTTTTCTAACATGTAATGGATATCTAACTAGTGTGTCACAAACACCCTTAGTGATAGGAATTTTAGGTTACCGATGGTAGGGGATTTTTGTTCCTGGTTTTTTATGTGGAAATTATATGATTTTACCTAGCATGATTCCCCTAAGTTTTGATATTTATGAATTATAGTTTTTTTCTCTTAGATCTTCAGAAAGAGGCCATTGTTCATGCATTATATTTGTAACGTAGTATTCACATGAAAAACATGTTATTGTGTGTGATTGTTATCACTAAATATGATATATGGATCTATTTAAAATATCATTGAAAACTTATATAGGATATACCATAATACATTATGGTGGAATTCTTCTCAATTGGACCATGGTTCATCTATTTCTAATGACAGTTCATGTGTATCTATGGTGAGACTATCTAGGATTATGACTATGCATACAATCTTATAAGGTATGTATAGTGGCCCTAGAAAATTTATATATGAATTGGATACCTATAATTTCAACCCCTTTGGGGGAATTTATTATATATTTTGGGTTACATTAAGTTTTAATAACAATAAATATGATGTTTACGTTATATATTATTGGTGTAATTCTACTTAACCAAATTGTTTGATTATGCGATAGTCATTACAGATCATGGTAGGAATATGGTGTCTTGTATATATTTATGGGATCAGGATTCCTAGCGGGTAATACCATATGTAGTTTCATGAGGGGAATTTGTGCCTCAATAGGCTGGGAGGTTAGCATGAGATATCAGGGTGTATATCACAGATGACATTTGATCCTTGAAGGGGTGACTCCCATATTTCGAGGCATGATGAGGATAAATATGATATTATGATTCATCGAGAGGAAGTTTTGTATGTGGCCTCTTGGTGGGAATCAATACCTTTGTTGGTATATTATTTTTAATGTGATGTTGGATATGGATATGTATAGATAATACCCAAGAGTGGGTAGTTATGAGAGTGGGTTGATGTGTGATATTTTATATGGGAATATAGATGTTCCTAATTAGTTATGACCTAAATTATATGTGGTAAATACAAGTGTCTAATATAAAAATAATGATATGTGAATGGGGTGTTTATAGATGAAATGTGTTGTGATAAGTTTAAGGGTAACTCACATGAGTGGTCAACCAGATCTTGTGAGTTTTTTATGTGGGAAGCATATGTAGATTCTTTGGGTTTTAGATTTTTTCATGAGATTTTAAAATTAATCTGTTCTATATTCATGTTGATTCGATAAATAATCTTCAATAGGAATGTAAAATGGTTCTTGTACTTTGATAAGGATAAAATTTAGGGAATTCATGGTTATATTTGTATATTAATGCGAGATTATGTTGGTTTACTGATGAAACGAACTTGAGGTAATATGGAATCTAGGTTTAGTTTTAAAGTAATGATAATGTGACGTTAGGCCCTAAGTATTCTCAATATTTTTTGAGAAGCACGATGAGAGTATGGGTTGATGCTCATAGTTTTGAAATTATGTTTCTTTGTGGATATCCATGTGTTAGACCATGGAAAGGGTAGGTGCCTAACATTTTAAGAGAAACACCAAGAGTTCTTTTTTATTGATATTATTGACATGGTTTTTAGCATGGTTAGTGGTTTAGTCATGTGATCTAGGTTTGATAAAACTTGTGAATCATGGGAATGTGATTTAGATTATGTGATTAGTAGTATGGGAGTGTATTCCCATTGGGTTTATATGTCAAAAATATAGTATGAACTTTTTATGAGTAATACTATTTCAATAATAAATTATTGATCATCGATGTATGAGTTGAATATTGATGGATTCAATTGGATTTTTTCAGAAGTAGTTTCTCAAATATTTGATGATAATCAGAAATTTCCCTCAATAGTTAGAGGTTACCTTGGAATTGGATCATGTTTTGGTGGAATGACCAATCTAGTTTGATCCTGGTCATGTATTAATTTTGTTTAGTGTTTCTCAAGATGAATGGCATAGATTATTGATAATATCCATCGAAGTTGTGCTTAAGGAGAATAATAAGTAAATCCCAATGGTGGGAAGTGAATTATAGGCTGTTTAAGGGTGTTACCCCCCATATTATGATGAATTTTGGTGGTTTCTATAGATGAAGTTCATGTGCATTGAGAATAGGTAGTAATTGATGTGTTACATTAGCATGATGTTATGAATGGAATGGTCACGTACGGTTCTTATGGGTGATAATGGATAGAGTGTGATCCACAGAGGTATGAACCCATATGGGTATTTTCATGGGGAGGAGTGAGACTATTATTTGGATGGTCAAAATGGGACAAGGATTCTAGTGTGATGATAAGTACAATTTTACATATTCCAATTTCAAATAACACATTTGAGATTCTTATAGGATATTGGATAGAGTCTAGGCACTTGAATCTAGCTTTAATGTTTTGGATGCAGTTTGAGAATGATTCTTATCTGTGGTATTCCAGTTTTCATGTGATATAATGGTGGATGATTTGGTTGGTTAAGGATTCAACCATCTAATTACATTGAGAGTCAATTTTTTTAATTTACTATGGTTGTTTAAATGATCTCAATATTCTTTCAAGAGTAAAGGCATCATGATCGGGTGATTATGGAAGCACTTAGGTGGGTGAGGTTAAGTGTTTTTGTGAATGGTTAGATAGAGGATGTCCAAACAATTTTTTTAAGTATAATTGGATACATTGGTTCAAAAATCACATAAAAATTGTCATATTGAGTAATACATGTCTGTTTCGAGTTTTTTTGGGTATTTATGTGGAAATTCCAATGAATTCGGTCTCTATAATTAGATGATGGCAATTCATAAGAATTGTTTTAGAATCTTAGATGAGGTATTTGTATTGGATTTAGACCAGTTTTTTTCATATGATTGGGTGAATTGATATGGTAATTCCACTGAGTTTTTCATTGGACTACAGGAAAATATGTTTTACAAGTCCGTTATGATGTTGGGGAGTATCATTGTTCAAAATTGGCCCTGGTATATAAGAGATTATGGTGGGGAGTTCCATAGGCTATATAACTAATTTTGGGGTAACATATTGGTTTCCATGTTTATAAGAATGAAATTAATCACTATCTAGTTATTTTAGTAATAGTGAAAAAATATTCTTGCATTTTAGTAAATATTTTTCCTCGTGTTTGGAGTTTTATAGTAGAATATCATTTGGAATTTGAGGATAGTATGCAACAAGTTTATTATAATTTGAAGAACAATTTGGGTTGGAATTTATAGATAAAGGACATTTGGGGATTCTCATGAATAATAGGTAAGATGGTGGGCATGTTTTAAAATCTCATTCCTCTGTGGGCTATGAATATCTAAGGGAATATAATTTTTTTTTAGGGTTTCATTGTGAGAATTGGGATACATGCTGTAATTCTTATTATTTAGGAATCTCATGAAATGTTCTTTTATGTTGGTTGAGGTTATCTAAACACAAACGGTGTTCAGGTAGAGGATGGAGAATGAATAGAATGTTTAGCTCTTAAACACTTGAAACAATAGCCTATTCCTGGAATAGATAGTTTTATATGTTGTGAAAGGTTTGGGTCGAAGCTACCTCCCTCTACCAAGATGATTCAGGGCATGAACACCTATTCATAACGTGAAAGGTGTCTGGAATATTTTTTTAAAGGTTGTCACCTCTATTTTTCTATATCCAAGGAATATGCACAGGAGGTCTTAATTGTCGTCTCTTTACTATAATTGGTTTCCCATAGATGTTGGTAATTTTTGTATCCATTATTAAATGATTTGAAGTTATATTATTCTTATCCTCCCTCCATTCTTCCTTTCCTCCAGTTTTCACTAATTTTCATTTCCTCTAATTAGGGTTTTGGTACTAATTCCAATAGATAATAGTGTAATCGGATGATTTTACAGGGCCTTCATGTTCCTATCATCGATAATATCCTAGATGTGTGTGTTCAATCCATCATTAATCATTTGTTTTGAGTTATGTTATTTCATATATTAATTTGGGTGTTTGTCTTAAACTAAATGGAATCTCTTATTGAATCGGTGTATCATTATAGGAATTTTGAGAGAGGATGTTCTAGGATCATGACATATGGTGTATGAATATTGTTGAACACAATTTGGATACGATAAAGGTGGAATGTGATATTCTTTAGATTTATAAATTTTTTAGTAAATTGGTTTAAAAAATTATAATCTTTTATGATTTATATGAATAATTGATAATATTTTTTATAATTAAATATGGGATGTTATGATGTGAGTTAGGTCCTTGTTGTGGTAGGTGGTGGCCAGATGGGCTTACATGGACTTGGGCAGATTTTTGGGCTATGAAATGAATTTATTAACTCTATTTATGAGGTAGTTGTTTCTTAGGAATTTATTGTATAATATTTCTCTTTATGTATGTGTCAATTGATATGTGGGATCTCATCACTGAGGGTGATCCACCCATTAAATTATATAAATTATATAATTAAAATCAAATTCTTGTGTATGAATCAAAAAGAGTGTCATGTCCATTATGGACCTTGTTCACAACCAAGATTCCTCATTCATAGATGGTAAAGGCATTGATTTTAATATTATTACCTCAAGATCCATTAGGGATATAAATGAAATAAATTAAATGAAATGAAATATGTAGAATATATCATCCATATAAATATGTTCACTTAGTGACATATTGGTAATGTTTGATGACAAATTCTGATTGATGGATTAAGCATTATCCATGTGTGAACCTTGAGATACCATAGATCTGTTGGGATAGTTGTGATATGACAGTGGGGAAAGTGTTCCTCCGCCACTATGACATGATTACCATGGTAAGTATACCATATAGAAATATATGGTAAGTTTGGAAATGATAACTTACCTAGTGATTACTTGGTATGTGATATGGGATTTATTACATATCCTTGGAGTGGTTCTGGTGCGAATTTTCCTATAAGACCAATGTGTCCATTTATGTTTATAACGATGTTAAGGGACAACATCCCCTCTAAGTGATAGTATTGGATCAAGGGATGATTATTTGATAGAGGAACCTATGTAGGGTGTCTTGTTAATGTTTTGTGTAACATCCCATGTTTTTATAGACCTGTTATGTTTTGAATAAATTTATATTTTCATTTATAACTTTCAATGAACTACATCAAATATTACATTCACACAGAACTGACTAGGAGTACGTTACACACAACACTAACTTGTTGTACATTCCACGCAACACCAATTTGGTGTACATTCCACACAACTTCGACTTTTCATGTGTTCCATGCAACACTAACTTGGCGTACAATGCACACAACAGTGAGTTGGAGTATGATACATACAACACTAAGTTTCTACAATATGTCTTTTTTAATTTTTTTAATTATTTAAATAATATAATTAAAACATAGAGGTTAAACTTAGAAAAATTAATAGTAATAGATACTTTTCAAATATTTTTTTAACTATTTTATATAAATAAAACGTATTGATAAAAAAGATATGCTTTTCATTAAATTCATTTTTATGTTTAAAAACAACGTTTTATCAAATGAAATGCTTAAACTAATAAATGAAATTTTAGACACATTTAGAAATTTTATTGGATAAAATAAACCCAATTTTTTTAATTTATGAAGTCTAAATTTTCCTACGGTGAATTTTTGGGATTTTTCTGAGAAATATCATTTTTTAAGAATACTACAAAAAATTGCTTTTTAGTTAAGACCCTCCATTTTTTCTAATTAATTATTAATAGTAAGTGATATTGTATATAATTTTTTATATCAAATTAGATAAATATTATATCTACTAACAAAATAGGATAAATTTTACTTTGAAACTGAATATAAAATTGTAACAAAAAATTGAAATTTTTCCTACTTTAAAACCCCATCATTTCGACTCGTCTGTAGGATTAGCTCTAATTTTAATTTTTTGGATTATGTGAATGGAATTTAAAAAATCTAACATGTTCCATTTTATTTGGTCAAATGTTTACATTCTAATGAGACCATGTTAGTTTTTGACCAAAATGAGTAGTAAAATTGATTAAAATTAATCACAACATTTAAGGCCAAATGAAACTTAATTAGGGACTAAAACTTACAATTAAAGGGAAACATGACCTAGAAACTTGCCTAACACCCATGTTTTTTCCATATTTTTTTATACACCGTCTATTTTTTAGGTTAATTGGTTTGGTAAAACTTATTTTAGGTAATAACATGTTCACATCCAATTTGTTTCTAAACATTCCATGTGATTCATTTCCTTTCCTTATAAAAGGCCACCAACTCTACCCATTTCTCACACTTATAAAGCCTATTATGTTCAAAAATTACCTTCAATAATTTAATCTCACCAATAATCCCTTTTAACTTGAAGAATCCCTTTTTTATGAAACCCTATCAAGGATGCCTTTTGGCAAAAACCAGAAAAAGATTCCTGATTTAGAGGTAACATCTTCCCTTAAGCTCCTTTCCTTTATTTTCCTTCTCCACCCCTACACTCTATTTATAACCATATTGTGTGATGAAACCAGTATCCATCATATAAAAATAAGTTCTTATTAAAATTTTCTGACCTAAACTTATGTGCACCTCCATCTAATAGATGTTGAACATATTTTTTATGTGTACGGTGAACTACTGCCTCACGAAACGATGATTGTTCATTCCTCCTTTACCACTAATCATGGGAGAAATTATGATGGAAAATATATTTATATATGTAATATATTATATTTATTATGTATTTAAGCATCTTTATTCCTTTTACAACACACATCCTTTTACCTTACATTTGGTGTTAATACGATAATCTTATTTGAGGAGGTGTAGAGTACCACCCCCTCGAAGCAGTGTGATTCGTTCACACATAACATGGAATCGTTCAAGGATGGTTTTAATGAAATATAATTATATATATGATATATTAATTCAAATTTAATAATTATATATATATATAAACACACACACACACATACATATGTGTGTGTGTGTCATTTACATACTTTATTTCAATACGATAATAAAGACGGAACATCGTTCATGCATACGTACGACCTACCGTCTCCATAAATTGTGTATTCTATTTCATAAACATATATTCTATAGATTATTATAATATAAATATAATTTATATACCTTAGATTTATATCACGGTTTACATTATGGAATCGTGATATAAGTATAAGGACCAAAGATGTTACAAATTAAGAAACACGTGAAGAACAAAGTGAACTTTACCGAAGTGAAACTTTAACATATGATCATTAACAAGTAATTAGTATAAGTTCATAATAAAACCATATATGGTTATATTTATAATAATATTATTCCATAAAATATGTATAATAAATTTATATTTATTATACAGGAATCTTGTACGAGTATGGAGAGAGTCAAGACACAAGGTAATGTGTTTTCATCTCACTTTTAATTTTCATTAGATAAATGTCATGTTCGCCACTCTTTTCTTTTGTGTGGTATATGTAATGAAAATTATTCTATTATAAATATCATGTACTTAAATTTTTGTGTATTCACATTAAATTTTCATGATCCTTCTTTCACGAGGCCTACGTTTCAAAACATACAAAATCGGTAACAATGTTTTGTCTCGATTTTCCTCCTTTGAGACTTAAGTTTTTTTATTCCAATAAATTATTTCTCAAGGTGAAAATAAGTAAATATTACATGTAATATCATGAATAATAATATTTTAAAGTTATTAAATTCTTTATGCAATTTTATTTCTTTACATGGAGAGCATGATACCAAGTTGTAAGAGTTTATTGAGACAATCTCATTACTTTTCATGATTTTTTATGTTTTTTCTTCCTTTGAGGAAATATTATTTTCCATGTATAAATATAATTAATGAGTTTCCTTATACTATTTTATTTCATGATATACTCATTTATTGTTATCATTCTCTACTCTTTATTACATAAGATAGTTAATAAAGCTTTTTTAGGAAAGACCGACTTTACCCTCTCTTCGATTGGAAATATATGTTTTCTAAAAAGGATTTACAAGAATATTATAAAATTATCCTATAATATCTTACAGATTTTTTTCCCTTTTTTCAGTTACCAGTAAATTTAATTTAATATTCTTGTCGCTTTCCAAACAAGTCACATTTCAACCCTTTTTACCATGCAATAGGAATGTTCTTTTGACCTTATCCGACATGTACGGATTTACCCATTTTTATTTCTTCGAAGATCCAATTTTCATTATTAGAAAGGTAAATATCTAAGAAAATTTTTTTAAAAGTAATTTTCATGGAAACATTGTTTTCAAAATGGTTTCAAACTTCTTTTATATGTTTTCTAGGAAAACGGTTTTCAAAATAATTTTTTTTCAATTCTTAATTACATGTTTTCAAATTACTCTCATAGAAATGGTTTTTGAAAAGATTTAAAGCTTCTATTAAATGGTTTTAGGAAAAATAATTTTTAAAAAATATTCAGAATTTATTTATATGTTTTCAATGTATTTTAAATTATATGGTTTTTGAAGCATTGTCAATCGTTCTTTAAATGTTTTTATGTGTTTTTAAAGAAAAATGGTTTGAAAATGGTATGAAGATTATTTTAAATGTTTTATTTTGAAAAAGGTTTTCAAAATTATTTCATGTATTATTTATATGGTTTCAAGGTATTTTCTATGAAAATGATTTTTAAATGATATTATGTGTTAAAAATCCCATTTTCAAACAAGAAATGACATTTTTTTCAAGAAATGTTTTAGAGGATATTTAAAAAATTATTGTCCATATATGGTGAAATATATTGATATTAATCATACCTTTTAGGAAATAATCTAAAGGTTACATTAATATACTTACTATGAATTATTTATTCTTAATTTCATGGTATTTATGTAACCCATTTCCCTTTCATGGTTAATATGATTATTAAACATTTTTTATTTTATGGGTTATATTCTTTTGAAACCCTATTCTTTTAACGGGTTATGTTTATGATGAAATGATTTTGAAACATTTCCCTTTCTATAGGTTATGATATATTTACATGTTTACATTAACCATTTCATTTATGGGTTATGATATGTGTTATGTTTATTAATTATCATGTGGTACATGTTTGTTTGATTTCATTATGAGACGGGTGGGACCTATATCTCCCTCCAATGCATTGGGTAAAAATTTATATCTCATTATATAATGATCGAAATCAAGTCGATGGGATTGATTCACTATGGGAAAATGGGAAACCCAATCCCTTATGAAGACATGCCTTCTTCTAGGGATGGTGGTTTGTCATTTCTTATAGGTGTTGTCACCATGGTGATGGAAGATGGGGAAACCCAATCTATTATGGGAATATGGGGAAACCTTATCCCTTACTGGGAAATAACTATAGCTGGGGATGGTGGTGTTTCCAGTCTAGTGGGTGGAGTTCCAATGAAGTACCCTGATAAGTTCTAGAAATGTGTCTTGACTTACAAGGAATGATATCACATGTTTATGTATGCCAAAAATCCCTATATTAATCTTATGTTATGCTTTCATGGATTATGTTCTTTATTTAATTATTATTCTTCTCTTATAAACTTCCAATATTTATTACATGACTGATCTTTATGATCTTTAACATGAAAGGTATGATCTTTTATTTTCATGATCGCATTCTAATACCCTTATGATCATGTTTATGCTTACATGTCTCCCTTGTTTACCCTTATTGAGAATTTGAGCTCACCCATTTCTAATTTATGCTTTCTCAAGGTTATGAAGATAGGTTTTAGCTAGAAGTAATAAAGGTGGAGATAATTATGGGAGATGTTTAAGATCTTTCACCGGGATAGAAGATTTTGTTTCCAAGATTCCAAAGACACTAAAATATTACTATCCTTTGGCATGTATTTTTCTAATGTACTGAGTATTCATACAAAAAATGATGTAATATCCTTGTATGTTAAGCATGGGTCTTTATAGTTGGAATCAAAGTAAAGTCTTATCCATCCTTTGGAAACATGGATGATAAAACCTTAGTGAGTTCCATAGGTTTATTAAGAAGTATATGTCAATGGATGTCTATAAGGATAGGTATAAGGATGAGTTAACATTTAGGAAAAATTCCGAGAATTTTGGTAAAGGATAGGGTGATTAGTTTTCAAGATATACAACTATGACTAGATACTAAAAGTTGATGTGGATCTAGAATTGGTGTACCTTGTGGTAAAAAATCTAAAAAGATGTTCCAGGACGGACTCAAAGCATTATGGTTCATAAAAATTGGACTTGCCACACACCTGGTATGACACTCCAAGGGGATATGATTTTGTAATTCACAATGTCACCATGAATCATCATGAAATATATATATATATAAGTTATCTATGAATAACTATGGTTTCGTAGATTGTCTAAGTTTTCATGATTTATACATCCAATAATTAATTATTTTTTGGACTATGTGGTTTTCTTCTATGATCACTATTGCTCGAACTATGCTTCTAGTTTTTGTAAATGGAATTAACCCAAAGGAACTGGATTAATGTTGAAAGTGATATAAGATTTTTTGATGATCAATCAAATAGGATGATTAGTGGGGGAACGATATTCTGATTATGTCGAATCATCTATCGTGGTATATGATTGACAATGTCATCATTCAGGATATTTTTAAAAGGTAAAATAATATAATGATGTACTTTCTTGGTAAGGAACATATAGGAAAAAAATTAGCTTCCTGCGTGTTAAGAAGAAGTGATGAATAACCTAGAGTAATACCTAAAATGTAGGGGAATGTGTTATTTGTGAGGAAAAATAGTTCATAGAGTAACGAGTTGTCAAAGAGCTCAATGTCTTTTTTTTATGGAACATGGGCATTACCCAACACAATACCCTAATATAAGGATTTACTTCTAAACCAATAATTTACCACTTTCATCCCAAACATTAATGTTCAAGGATTGAAGTATTTATATTTGGATTCTAAAATATATAATGGTGAATTGTGTATAGATTTTTCAGTTTATGTTTTGTTGAGAATTTACAAGAATATGTTGAATGGTCACGAGGGACTAGAAAAGGGATTTCATAGAAATGTGATATTTTGATTAAGGGAAGGTAAAACTTAATTAATAATTGATTCAAAGATATTGATGTTTAGATAAATATTTACTAGATATGATTAAGTAAAATGGCTGGTACATATTTCCTTGGATTTTATTACTGAAATTTTTTCTCTTTCATCAAATATGATGTTTATAACTTCTTGGATTTAAGGTATGTATTTGGTAATCATTGGAATAAGGAAGCATTCATGTTTTACAAAAGTATTTATGGTAATTCAAGTTATTATGTTTTTTCAAAGGAATATATGATGATTTTATTCACATGTTTGGTATATGATAACAAATATATACATTGTGATATAAAAGGTAATAAATGTTAAGCTGATTTTGATAATATCTTTCGAAAGATTTGGATTTTCACCTTTGAAAAGGGTTATAAGTTTAACCGTTCATGAAAAGTTTATGTTAATATTCAGATGAAGTATTTGTGGACTGATTTTGTGTTGAAAACATTGGTTAAATGGATAATGAATGAATAACCTTATTTCAAGGACGTCTATCTTTTATTTTATTTTTTGAAAAGGATATCATGTATTTTGGGTGAAAACAAATAATTTCTAGCAAGTTTGTGGGTCTTGAACCCAGGTCCAAAGGAAAACAAGGGTTTCATGTCTACCACTGGCCAACATGATTTCATTGTTAATGTATATTTATTTTTTATGAATAAATATTTATGATAAACCAGTATTGTTATTTATTATTTTCAAAGCATGTGGATTTTTATTAAGAGACAAATAGTTGGACATTTTATTCTTTTATGTGCCTTCAAATCCATTAAAAGCATATTTTAGAGCTTTATTACTCAAATTTGATTTATAGACATTCATTGCATGAGGTAATAGATGTATTATAAATTTTTCAAAGAACAACACAAGAATGAAATTTTCTTTATAGATATTTATCAAGAATTACTCAACGTTCAGAAATTGATACAAAAAAAATGTTTTCTTAATACCTTAAAATCTATTGAACCAGTGGCTTCTAGAATCATCATAGATTTTTGACTTTGAGGAACTCAACATTCCTTTGACCGTTCAACTTTTTTTGATTGATGACCACAATCACTCCCTATAAATATTTATGTTTTTCCTCTATGTTAAATATTCACTTCCAACCTTTGTTCTTCTATGTATAAACCCAGCTATATGTTACTTTGGGTAACAGTTATGGTTCCAAATTTCTTTTTTTAAGGGAAGTTTTAGTTTCAATTTTTACGATGTGGGGTTATATGAATGATACTTTCAAGTATTAAACCTTTGATAAACCAGATGAATTTTAAGTGAGAAATACATTTCAAGGGGGTATGATGTAACATCCTGAGATTTTAAGGACCTGTTTTTTTCGAATAAATTTCAATTTCAATTTAAATATTACAAGGAACTAAGTCAAAGGGTCCTTTCACATGGAACTGACTCGACGTATGTTCTATAAAACACTGAATTAGTGTACATTCCAAGAAACACTATGTTGGTATACATTAAACACCACACCTACTTAGCATACAATGCACGCAACACACGAGTTGGTGTACAATACACACAATACCGAGTTTCTAATAAATATCTCTTTTTATTGTTTAAATTATTTAATTAAGATAATTATAACCCAGTGGTTAAAAATTGTAAAATTAATAGTAATAAATAATTTTCAAATATTTTTAAAATTGTTTTATATAAATAAAAAAGATTGATAATAACAGATATGATTTTTGGTAAAGTCATTTTTATGTTCAAAAACATCATTCTCTCGAATAAACAGAACTTCAAAATAAAAGTAATTTTAGACACATAGAGAAATTTAATTAGATAAAATAAACTTCATTTTTGATTTCACAACATTGAAATTATCCTAGGGTGAAATTTTTGGATTTTTCTGAGAAACATCAATTTTTGATGAATAGTAAAAAATACTACTTTTTTATTAAAACCCCTTTTTTATAACTAATTATTATTAATAAATGATATATAAATGTTTTTTAATATCAAATTAGATTAATATTACATTTATTAATAAAATATTATCAATTTCACAGTGAAACTAAATATAAAATCTTAACAAACATTTGAACATTTTCCAACTTTAAAACCCAGGTATATCGACCCGTCTGCGGGATTAGAACTAATTTTAATTTTTTCAATTATATAAATTGAATATAAAATATAATTAATAAACAACTATATTTATTCTAATATTTATAATCCAATTATACCATTTTATTTTTTCACCCAAATTATTAGTAAAAGTAATTAAAATTAATAATGGAAATTAAAGCCAAATTAAGCTTAATTAGAGATTAACCATAAAATTAAGGGTCCAAAAGACCTAAAAACTTGTCCAACACCCATTTGGTGTCCATAGTTCGTATATAAACCTACAATTATTTATTTTTTTGGTTATTTATGACTTTTTATAGGTAATAAAAATTGTAAACCTAATTTGTTTCTATAAATCCAGGTGAGTCCATTTTCTTTTCTATAAAAGGCCACCCCCTCTACCCATTCCTAACACCTCTCAAGACTCTTATGTTATGCCAATACCTGCCCAAATAGCCTCTCAAAAATAACCCCATAAACCATGAATAATCCCTTTGGGATTAAACCCTATTAAGGAATCCTTTTGGAATAAACCAAAAGGACCTACCCGATTAAAAGGTAACGTCTTCTCTTAAGATCCTTTGCTTAATTTTTAATATAAATACCCTCAAATGTCTTTATAAACTAATTGTTTTATGAAAACATTATCCTAAATATAGTAGGATTTTTTTCTAAAAATTTAATGACCTAAAATTACACACACCTCTATCTAATAGATGTTGAACACACAATTTATGTGTACGATAAACTACTGCCTCACGAAACGATGATTGTTCATTCCTCCTTTACCACCAATCATGGTAGACATTATGATGGAAAATATATTTCTATATTTAATATATTATATTTATTATTTATTTAATAAAATATATTCCTTTTAAAAATCCCATATTTTTACCTTCAATTTGGTGTTAATATGGTAATCTCATTTGAGAAAGTGTGGACTACCACCCCCTCAAAGCGATGTGATTCATTCACACACCACATGAAATGTATTAAGGATGGTTTTAGTGAAATTATATGATATATTAATTATACCTGAATAATTATATATATATTTTTATATTCATACATATATATATATATTTATTTCTTTTACAAAATTTCTTTCAATATGATAATAAATACAGAAACAACGTTCCTGTGTACGTATGACATGATGTATTCATTAATGGTGTATTCCACATAATACTCATATATTATATATATTATTATTATTATTATCTAATTATACTATATATACCTGATAAATATATTATTTTGAATTCTGTAATCATGATATAAGTATAAGTACTAAAGATGTATCAAATTAAGACACATGAGAACAAAGTGAATTCTACCCGAAGTGAAACTTTTACATGGGATCATTTATAAAAGGGTTTTATAAGATCATAATAAAACAATAGATGTTATTATGTATAATAATATTCTTCAGTAAGATATGTATAATAAATTTATATTTATTATATAGGTATCTAGTACGAGTACGGGGAGAGTAAAAAAAACAAGGTGAGGGGTTGTCATCTAACATTTAATTTTCATGAGATAAATGTTATGTTCACCACTATTTCCTTTTGTGTGGTGTATTTAAATCCCAATATTGTATTCTATGTATCATGTAATTAATTTTATGTGTATTAAAATGAACTTTATATGATCCTTCATTCATGTGGTTTAGGTTTCAAAAGTTACCAAATCCGTAAAAATGTTTTGTCTCTATTTGCCTTCTTTGAGATTTATGTTTTATTATGCAACTAAAATAATTTTTTATGCTTAAATAATTCTATTTTACAGTCATATAATTTATCTAAAAATATTCCTGATATTATACGCTTCATTTAATTTCCTTCCCTTACATATAGATCACGATCCCAATATACCAAGTTATAAGAGTTTATTGAGACAATATCATTGCTTTTCGAGATTGTCTATGTTTGTCCTTCATTTGATGAAATATTACGATCCGTGTCTCTAGAAAAATAATTATTTTACATATCCTATGTTATTTGATGATATAATAATTTATTGGAACCATTTTCTACTGTTAGATACATAAAATAGTAAAGAAAGTGTTTTTAGGAAAGCTTGATTTTACCCTCTCATCAATCGAAATTCTATATATTCTAAAAAGGGTTTCTAAGAATATTATATCATTAACCTATAATATCTAAAATAAATTTGTAACTTTTTTATCTTTTACAAATATATTTAAGGGAATATTCTTTTTGTTTTTTGAATAAGGTAATTTCTACCCATTTTATTGTGCAAAGGTAATGTCATTTTGAACTTGTACGACATGTACAGATTTACCTATCGTTATTTATTCGAAGAACCATTTTTCATTATTAAAAAGGTAAATCTATAAGAATTTTTTTTGAAAATTAATTTTCAAGGAAAACTTTTTTTCAATAGGTCTTAAAAAATCTGTTATATGTTTTCATGGAAAAAAATTCAAAATTTTTTCTTTAAGTCTTAATTACATGTTTTCAATGTTCATTCAATGAAATAGTTTTAAAACCGTTATCAATATTCTTATGTATGTTTTCATGAAAAATTACTCTCAAAATGGTTTCATGATTTCAATGTAATATTTCAAATTATTTTCATATAATTGGTTTTCATAAAATTTTCTGTCTTTCTTTAAAAAAATTCATTTGTTTTCCATGAAAAAGTAGTTTAAAATGTTTTGAAGCATATTTTAAAAGTATTCAATGAAAAATGTTTTCAAAAATTATTTCATGTATTTTTTATAAGATTTAAATTTATTTTATAATAAAATTGTTTTCAAATTGTATTATGTATTAAAAATACATTTTTTAGACAAGAGATGATATTTTCCTAAACAAATGTGTTAGAGGATATTTCAAAAATTATGTTCCATATAAGGTGAAATATATTTATGTTACTCATAAATTATAGGAAATGATCTAAATTTTGAATTCACATCCTTTCTATGAAGGATTTATACATAATTTCATGGTCTTTATGAAACACATTTATCCTATATGGGTATTATTTTATGCAACTGTTTCTATTTTAGGAGTTATATGCTTTTGAAACCTACTTCTTCTCACGGGTTATGTTTATGAGGAAATGATTAGGAATCCTATATATTTCCACACGTTATGATATGTTTACCTATTTATGTTACCCATTTCATTTAATGGGTTATTATATTTGATATGTTTATTTATGATCATGTGGAACATGTATGTATTATTTCATTATGAGATGGGCGGGACCTATATCTCCCTCAAGTGCAATGGGTAATGATTTAAATCTCATGAGATAATTATGGGAATCATGTCGACATTCATGATCCACTATGGGAAGATGGGGAAACATGAACGCATACAAAGAAAGGACTTCCTCTAGGGATGGTGGTTTGTCCCGCCCAGTAGGTGTTGTCACCCTGATTATGGAAGATGGGGAAACGTGATTCATTATGGGAAGATGGGGAAACCCGATACCTTACAAAGAAATAACTTAAACTGGGGATAGTGGTGTGTCCTGACTAGTGGGTGAAAGTCCCATGAAGTTACATGAGAAGTTCTAAAAATTCATCCTGACTTACAGGGTATAATATCACATGTTTATGTATGCCACAATTCCCTATCTGAATCCTATGTTATGATTGCATGAATTGGGTGACATATTTTCTTATGATTCTTTTCTTATAAAATTCCATGATTTATTCCATGATTCATCTTCATTATCATTTATATGCAGGGTATGATCTTCTATTTTAATTATCATATTATCAATTTATTATAGTCATGTTTATTCTTACATGTCTCCCCTGTTTACGGTTACTGAGCATTTGAGAGGACCCCTTTCTTATACTTCCTTTCCCCATGTTATGAAGAATGGTTTTAGGTAGAAGTACTAAAGGATGATATCTTTATGGGATATGTTGATGATCTTTCACCATGATAGAATATTTCATTTCCATGTTTCAAAATACACTAAACTAATATGGTCCTCTAGATTTTATTTTTGTAATGAACTAAATGTTCATAAAAAAAGATGTAATATCCATGTATGTTATGTATGGGTCTCTATATTGTGACTCTGGGGACCTTGAGGTATACACCGCAGCCATACATTATCCCTAGAGAGGGTAGTGTAGTAAATGGATAGTGATGATTCAAGGCGTCACCTTAGAAACTAAATCTATGATATAATCCAATTACTTATAGATTTCTTATGGTCACCCACTAGAAATCAGTAGTTTTTACTAATATTAATAATTTCCTAGATTCCTACACCATGTAATTTGTGATGACTTATAATAATATTGGATTCCATGAAAATATTAGATGGATCTTGAGATGAAAACTAATATTTAATAGAAGGCCTAGGACTACCACATATTGATTGCCATTATGCCGGATGACTATGATGATTTCTTATATTCGTTCCCCTATGAATCTATAGTATTCCTACTACTATGTTACTTAATTTCTAAATATGTAAATCCAAATAATTTTTACATGATATTGGATTCTTAAGATGTAGGGATTTTATTGTTTAGGTCTATACAGATTGTCGGCGGTCTATTAGAGTTTATGTCCTAGGACTAGCTGATTTTTATTTGATTTTTTGTGTAATAAATGTATTTAATATTAATTTTACATATTTCTAATTTTTATAAATTCATTTAATGTAATAATTCCCTAGATTATTTGTCACATTGATAAGGTCATAGCAGTTCCCTACTGTGATGAGATCTGTGAAGAATTATGAATATATTTTTAATAGAGTTCTATGGTTGGATAATATACTATGATGGGACACATAGTATTTAGACATTAAAGAGAAATTCCTCACAATTTATGAGGTTTATTCTCATGATGTTCTCACTTGGTAATCCCTAATATGGTAGATTATGAGGACAGACCCTTCAGTAGGAATTCTGCATTTTTTAGTTTCATCAGATATTCCTATTTATGAGTGTCTGTAAAATTCCTTGTATTTTATTATTATCATTAATGTATTTCATGACACATTCACTTATATTTAATGACCAAAACCTTCATTCCTTATTTTGGGGGGAAGTTGGGTTTTTGGGTGCGTCACAATAGACATGTCCTTAATGTGTAAGTAGATGAATGATTTGTCCCTTCTATCATTATGGAAGCTGATATCTCATACCATTGATTGGAATATAACCATAACATTAAATTACATGTCCATGGTGTAACGATGTGTTTCTTTCATACAGTAAAAATAATATCAAGTAAATAGATTTATGACACCATCATGAAACCTTCTTGATGATTTTTTATGACAAAGGGACTATATTACACAGTGAACAGACATATTTGGTTGTACAAATTGTGACATTAATTTCTTTATATTGGGTGTTTGAATTTATCTCAACAAAATTCTATTTCAGTTTTATTAATGTTATAAATATTATTCTCAAGTCTTATGAATAATTTTATTCCTGTTATATTGATCGACTAATTTTAAAAATATATTCACTGGAATGTGGATAAAAATATATTTATTTATTTTATTGATGATTTAATAAGTTTTTATTTATCGATTTGGGAATGAAATATTTACTTATAAATAAATTTTTTATTTGTGTTTTCAATAAATTCAATAGGAGTTCTAATGGACCAAGACTGTGTTCGGTGACCAAAATTAATTAACAAGCCGGTTAAGTAATATTTGTTATTACAAAAGTTTTCTCATGCCACAAAAATAAAAATAATATTATTATTATTATTGTGTGGAATGGAGTTTATTAAAGGTAATAAATGTTATTTAATGTCTGGCATGAAATTAAATTTTATTTTAACCTACATCCTAAACAATATAAAAATATTGTTATGTCTATTGTGAAGTGCATCCAAAAATTTAGAATAAAGAATTGTTGTGCACAAAAAAATCTCTCTCAACTCCTCACTATCTCTCCCACTCAAGAACAAGTAGCACATAATATATTTCTTCAAGACCTAATAATAAGAGATCAAGAATCAACAATTCAATACATTTTACTCGCCAATCTAGCACATGAATATCGAGTGTTGTTTCTCATAAATCGTAGTATCATTTTGGGATCACCGCTAGGGGGGATTATATCTATGGATCTTCACAGCACAACAAAGGTAATCTCAAAGGGTCTTTTTGGATGATAAACATTCATGAATGAAGAAAGTTCAAATATGAGGTATACATTTCTTGAAATATAAAAAAAACTAGTTTTAAACTTGGAATTCAAGATCCTCACTCTTGGTTTTAGGCAATGATTATTAAAATAAATTTTAATATATCTCGCACCAGCATATTCTTAAAATATTCTTGGAACCAAAAATAAAATCGAGGTGGTCATGTTTACCTTTTTAATTATTTATTTGATTGTTTATCTATGTGAAATTAGGGTTATATTTTTATTTCTTTTTATTTTTTATTTAATATTCTTTTATTTATAATCTGATAAAGATATTAATAATGTTTATTCAGGGTTTAGTTTTATTAAATGATTAAGAAAAAAATAATAATAAATTAATATGCCATCATAATGTTCTAAATATTTGTTTGGTCAAACTTGTTTACACCGCATGTAGCTAGAGAACAAGTGGTGTACCCATGATCATTGTGCATGGATGCATCAAGAATTAAATTACACATACTGCATTTATTGCACACCAGATGTTTACTAGTCCAACATAGCACATGAAAATTGGATACATGGAATGTATTTATCCTATACACACCATGTAGTCTGTCTGAGATAACATGCTGAAGCCCCATGCTTGTGACTAAGATGCCCAAAAACTGAGGTACACAGCGTGTAGGTGGACTAAACATGCCATGTAGTCTCCCATTGAATGAATTAATAAAAAGTTATGTTAAGATTAAAATTATAACACTAAAACAAAATTTTATTGATTAACATCCAAATGTGTGTTTATAAATGTAATAATGGTCTAAATTAATATTAACTACTCAGTTAATTTATTTTAGTTAATGTTACAATATTTTTTATATAATTTATTCTTCATAAATACCATAAATGATGTGTATCTATAATTTAGTTCAGATTATTATTTTTATGAAAGGGAATTAATTAATTAACTAATGAAAAAAATTCATCTTAAATATTCAATAATGAATTATGAAATGAATTATATCCAGATTCTTTTGTGTATGTGTTTCATGTATTACCATTCATGATCCTGATCTAGATCTGTGTATGCATTGAATTTTTTGTTTAATTTATTTCATGTGACTGAAATTTTTTATTATTAAATTAAACATGACCTTATATTATTATATAGTAACTTCATGTCCATAGATATTTGTGTAATACCCTTTTAACCAATCCTTTGGTTCCTATCACATGCATGTGAGTACACTACTGGGAATCCATGTTTTCCCAGAAGCTTTAAATTGTTGGGAAAGGCCCTCAAACCATTGGGAAATATTATCCCAACGGTTTTAGAAACTGTTGGTCTGTGAGGCGTAGAAAAATCCTTATACCAATGGTTCATGTTGAACTGTTGGGAAAAGGCTGTTTAGATTTCAACTCCCCACAGTTTATAATGAACCATTGGAATAAAATTGGATCTTTTTATACCAACGGTTCAGCTGAATCGTTGGGAAAATCAACGCATAGGGGTATTCCAATGGTTTTAAAACCGTTTTCCTAAACATATTGGGGGTATAACCCAATAGTTTTGAACTGTTGGGAAATGCATCAATACCCAAGGGTATAACCCAACGGTTTTGAACCATTGGAAAATGAAGTAGCACATAGGGGTATAACCCAATGGTTTTGAAACTGTTGTCTTAGACCCCCATTAATTTAAAATGAAACAGCCAGCAATCAACTGCCAGCTACAATGAAAACTCTGTGTGAAAAACATGCCTTCACAAAAAAAGACATTGCAATCACAAAAAAACACTCATTCTGTGTGTTTAGGAACACTAAAACCTGGAAACACAGAAAACACACTGTACACATAGAAAACTCACAAAAACTCACTTCAATCGCCTACAATCACACAAAAGCACACAAGAAACACATAGAAATAATCATCTCATTTTTAAAGGCTTACTCGCATCCTTTCCCCTTGTATGGTTCACATATTGATGTGGTAGAGAGACCAAGAACCAACAAAATGTTGTCTTCTTGATCAAATAAGGAGGGGATATGGGAAATTCAAGTTTATAACTCATATATGAAGAATCCACTACCTCAATATTGATCTATCGGATAAGGGTTATTGGTTTTGATTACTCCATGATAAATTTGATATTTTTTCGATGAATTTAATCATTCAATATACTAACCTAAAAGGATATTTACACTATGGGTAAATGAATTCTATTATATCAAGAGATTTAGTTATATTGTTGAATTTATCAAGGTATTGGTTTGTGTTTAAGAGAGGGATATTGGTCAGGCTTCTGTGACACATAGATTCTATGCATATAGAAATTTACTTGATTTATGAGAGATATAACATGCCTACTTTTCCAGTGGATCTTCTATGATGAAATCCAACATGGTGTTTGTTAGTGGTTATGAATCATTTACATCATCCTTTGGGCTCACTTTGGAAATTTTCTATCATATTTTAAATGGATAATATTACAAGGTGATATTCTATCCCCGATCTATAATGCAAACATTCAGATAATCCTCCATGATAATCCAGTAGATTACTACCTGAATTTTAGTATATACCTTCCCTAGATGATTTTTGTATCCGTTAAAATTTGAATGATGATCCATAATAGGGAGAATCATAAAAATTAACCATTTATCACATGGGATCATGGTCCTCATGGTGGTACCCTAGCTGGTGAGCAATGATATGGACAAAATGCTCTTGTTATTTCATAGACATGTTATGTGACAAATTCTAACAAGTATAGTAAAATATATTAAGGAATTACAACAACTTGAGTGATTAGGTGTTGGAAGGACCCTTACATGAGTGATAATGATGCTATCATATTTTAAAATGATATCTAACACTAACAGGATTGATAAGGTAGGGGGAATAGGTCCCGAGTGACTAGAACCTTGTACCTATCTGGTGAGAAATGATATGGACTAAATGCCCTTGTTTTTATTTCATACACATGTTGGGTGATAAATTATAACAAGTATAGTGATATATAATACGGAATGACAACACCTTGAGTGACAAGGTGCTAGAAGGACCCTTACTTGATTGATAGTGAAGTTATCATATTATAACATGATATCTAACCCTACCATGATTGATAAGGTAGTGGCCAGTATAATGGCCTCACATTGAGTGATAAGGTTCTATATGAACCCAACCATGAGTGATAATGGAGTGTTTGGAATGTGATATTATACCTCCATGGTTAATATGGTGTTATTTTAGAAAATGGATTTACATTGATTATAATGTATTAATAAGGATGTTTGTTGGGTGACAAGGTTGGTATGTGATATATAGTTGTATGAGAGACTACCTTTAGTAGTATAGAAGATGTTGGGAGTTGAGTGATGAGCTATATTGAGTGAGAAGTATTAGTCTAGGGCTTTGATAAGGGTAAAAGTAGTGGATACATATAAATATGTTGGTCTAGAAAAGACATGTGTGGAGATAATTTATTATTTCGAAAGTGATAAATTACTACTTTTATAGAGGTAATAAAGAGGTACATGAGGGAAAATATTGATCCTTGACATTTTTTACTTATCAGCAATGAGACATGTGGAACTTTTTTAAGGACATGAATTGATTAGTTGAATGAATGTATATATATGATTTAATATTACAAATGGTGTGAAAATTATTAAGGCATCTTCCATACATATCATTGTCACGACCCGTCCTCGGGGCCCGTGCTGTGACTACCCCAAGCCCGCCTTCCATAGGCCAGGGGCTGGCGACTAGCACCAAGGCGTAAAATCCCAGTAAAAAGGGAAGGCATTGCCTTAATAAGTAAACAAGCACCTCAGAGTAAGAAGCGGAAGTAAAGCAGTACACAAAACTAGAACAACTGTGCTGAAGTAAAGGGGCCGGAAATACAAGCCCAACTGTAAAGTAAAGTACAACTCGAAAGGGAAAACAGCAACTGAAAGTACAAGCGGCTCCTGGGACGTTCTCCTCGATTCCTACCTGAAGGGTAGGTACAGATGGTTCAGCTCCTGGATCGTCCACCACGGATCCTACCTGAAGGGTAGGTACAGATAGCTCCACAACTCCTCGGGTCCAACTGTCCGCTCCGAGCACGTCCCGCTCAGTGGTCCTCCTCCGGGTACCGACCTACTCCGTAAGCCTCAACCGCAGTCAGCGCTGTCCGTCGTCTGCAACCAACACAACGAAGTGCAGGCATAGCCCGTGCAGGGGTGAGTATAAGATACTCAGTACGGACCCCGAGACCCCCCGAAGGTCTCCTGAAATCCACAAAGGATAAACCACAAGAAGATACAATCACAAAGTAACATCCAGTATTGATTAGGTATATGCCCATACATATACCTATGTCACCAATTTCCGTTCGGCTCCAACACCGAGCCCAAGAACAACCCAATCCACAAGAAGAGTAAACAGTAAATCCACACAGGATAACAGTACAAGTTCACACAGTTTATAACAAGTTTATGAAATCAACGGATAACTATTACCCAGGTATATGCCCATACATATACCTAAGTTATCAAGCGACCCATCTCAATCATGAGGAAACACAAAGATCATTGACTCAGCTCAAACCAGGATTTTCATTATCGAAACCGTAACTGCTGAAGAGCTCCGTCTCTAGAGTGTACAGTGGTCCTGTCACGACTCCGAGGCTGCCGCTCATTAACCTAAGACTGCTGAAGTACTCCTCCTGTCGAGTACCGCGGGTCTGCTGCCAACTACCGGGCGCTCCGTCCGCTGAGGGTCTGCTGCCAAATACCGGGCGCTCACCCAAATAACCTACTGAGGTACTCCTCCTGTCGAGTACCGCGGGTTTGCTGCCAACTACCAGGCGCTCCGTCCGCCGTGGGTCTGCCGCCAAATACCGGGCGCTCCGTCCACTGGGCTAGTCGACTCACTCCAAGTCGAGTCGGTCAAGCAGTCGTCAGGTCTCAGCCGGCTACACGGTCTCCGTACTCCGCACGCACGTCTCCACCGTCGCGGGTCTGTCGCTACAACCAAGCGCACACACTCCGTAGAGTATCGCGGGTCCGCTGCTACAACCAAGCGCTCCACCGCCAAGGGTCTGCTGCTGTATCCAAGCGCACCACCACTGTCAAGTACCACGGGTCCTCCGCTACTCCCAAGCGCTCCACCGCTCAAGGTAAAAAGAAGGTTCAGCTCACACAGGTTCGATAATACTGTTCCACGTAGGATCGCTGAGTGCTGTAGTCGTCGTCGTCGAATCCACACAGGATCTCTGTACTGTCGTCGTCGCAGTCACAGTAGCAGTAGTAGTCGTCACAGTAACAGTCGCAGCCAGCACTAGGGTTCCCGCACACAGCAAGCTCGTACGGAGGGTCCGCTCCCCGAGCCGAGAGGCTGATACATCAACTGTCACAAAGACCAGAGTTGATGTATCCAAAAGTTCCGTATCGACAACAGGAACTCAACGCAACAGACGGCGCGTCGATCGGACGCCCGGTCTGAGAGTTATTGGCATTTTCGTCTCCGGGGCCCGGTTGGTTTTTAAGGCAAAACCAACCCGACCGTACTCCACCTGCGTCCAAACCTCGGGCGGACTATGCCAAAAGATCCGTCTCACTAAGTGGAACACTACGCGACTGACGGCACGTCAAACGGACGTCCGTAACTCAAGATATGAGCGTTTCCGCTCCGAAGGCCCGGTTGGTTTCGTGAACGAACCAACCCGGCCGAACTCAAAGTAAACCTAAACCTTGAGTGCGATATACCGAAACGACCGTCTCGATCCAAGGATCGCGTTGCCGCAGACGGTTCGTCATTCGGAGGTCCGAGGCTCAAGTTATGAGCCAAAAACCGAATCTCGTTCGAAACGGGGGGTCCGGGTCCGGGCCGACCCGGCCCGACCCCCCCCCCCCCCCCGGGGGCGGCGCGGCGGCCGGCGGCGGCGGCGACGGCGGCGCGGCGGTGCGGCGGCGGCGGGCCGCGGCGGCGGCGGCGGCGGCGGGCCGCGGTGGCGGCGGCGGCGGCGGCGGGCCGCGGTGGCGGCGGCGGCGGCGGCGGGCCGCGGTGGCGGCGGCGGCGGAGGGCCGCGGTGGCGGCGGCGGCGGGCCGCGGTGGCGGCGGCGGCGGGCCGCGGTGGCGGCGGCGACGGGCCGCGGTGGCGGCGGCGGGCCGCGGCGCACGCGGGGGGGCTAACCCCCGCTTCTTCAGAAGGGCGGCGCGGCTTTGCCGCACCGTTTGCAACAAATCGGCCCCCATGTGGGGGCCGGTTTGAATTAAACCGGGGGGGCTGCTGCCCCCCCCCCCCCCCCCCTTCCATGGGACCGCCCCCCTCATTATGAGGGGGGTTTTAAAGAACCGGCCGGGGGATTTAATTCCCCCGGTTTTATGACTTCCGGCCGGCCAGCTGGCCGGCCGGTTTTTACCAACGGGACCGGAAATTCCGGTCCCGCCTTCGTCTTCCGACGCCGGCGGCCCGGCCGCCGGTCTCCTCTTCCGCCGCGGCCCGGAACCGGCCGTGGTCTTCTCGTCCCGCCGCGGCCCGGAACCGGCCGCGGTCTTCTCGTCCCGCCGCGGCCCGGAACCGGCCGCGGCGTTCGTCATCCGGCATGGTGCGACGGCACCGCGCCCTTCGCCGTACTTTGATTCTTTTCAACGCGACGCGACGGCGTCGCGTTCTTGAAGTTTCTACTTCGGCGTGGCGCGACGGCGCCGCGTAAAAATAAACGTACGGTAATCCGCGTGGTGCGACGGCACCACGCCACTTTGCTTCCACCGCAAGAATTAAACAACAACGATGGAGGGGAGGTTCGGCCGTGTTCGTGCGGTCCGACCCCCCTCACGTTAAAAATAATAACGCAACTCAAAATAAAATCAAGTCACACGTTAGTCTTGATAAAATTACGATCAAGAATAAAATAAGGAAACCAAAAGAAATCGACAACCCCTACCTTGGGTTTAAGATTCGAAGATTTGGCTACGTTCCGCGGAAGACGGCGTCGCGGAGGTCGGGTGACGCGGTCGTCGTTCGTCAAATCCGTTGACGAAGAGTTATGCCCGAAGAGACACGTCGTTGGCGGATCTTCGTTTGCCGATGAAGAAGGTCCGAGGAGGAAGCGCCGTTCCCTCTTGTTGACACCGAGGACGAAGAAGAGAGGCGTCGTTCTTCGTCGGAGTTTGAGCGTTCTTCTTTCTTCGTCAGAGCTTGAAGATGAAGAGGAGCTCTCAAAATGCTCTCAAGGGAATAAACAAACAACCCAAAATCAAATAAGATTACATCTTATTTTATTAACACATAACTCAAAAGAATTTCAAATGTTTGAAATTCAAAAGAGTTTAACTCCCCAAAATTAATTAAGTAACTTAAGCCATTAAAGAGGGGGGTTAAGAGAATTTGAAAAGTCTAGGGGTTCGTGTGGGCCCCACCACACTTAATCCTCCCAAGGGAGGTTAAGTGGGTGTGGGTCCCACTTCCAACCCCCTTTGGTAGGTTTTTAACAAACTAAAAATAAAATTTGTCTTACACAAATTTTATTTAACTCAACTGAAAAACCCCCAAACTTAACTTTCAACCCGCAACAAACGCAACTCCCGAAAAGGTCTCATTAAGCGAATATCGGCGCTGCGAGTTCATCGGTGCCCTCGGATTTCAATTCCGAGCACCGGATCAAAAGTTAGGAATTCTCGCTCGTTCGTTCACTGAACGTACCCGAGTCAAACTTCGGAAATTAATTCCGGGCACTCCGGGCCTCGGAATCAGGTTCCATCTGAAACCGCGCTCTTGTAAAATTCTAAAGAAAATTAAGAAAAAAATTTCCTTGAATTTTACGGGTCTTTACAATCATGACTTTCCTTTCATGTTTAAAATTAATCCAATGGTGGTCATGGATCAAATTAATGAGATCTTCCATACATATCTCAACTCATTCATTGTGGTTCTTATTGATGATATCCTTATATACTCACTGACCATTGATATAGACATTGGACACCTATAGATATTTTTTGTACACTTTGACAACATTCTATGTTTTAGAAGATCTCAAAGTGTCACTTATGCTTACATAAAGTATGTTTTCTTAGGCACGTAATCTATAATGTGGGAATTTATGTGGACCCAAAGAATTTATAGGTTGTGGTGTCATGAGAAGGCATACGAAACATGTTTTGGATTGTGGGTTTCCTTTGTTTATTCAGGTTTTATAAATGGTTCATTTAAATATTTTCACCTTTAGAAGTGCCTATGACTAGGATTACTAATAATGTAGTTATGTTTGAGTGGTCAGAAAAGTATAAAGAGGCCTTCCTAAAAAGTCAATGAAGTTTTGATCCTACTGAATTACTATAAATTATAATTCAGAAATGAGGTCTCAAAATTAATCCCCGAGCATGAATTGGACTTATGCGAATTTCTTGCATTGGACACAGAGCTGTAGTATCTATGTGGAAGGTTCTATATTGTCCTCATCATATCACATATGAGAATGTGTCAACATTGGAATGATATTAATCAAAAATCATAGTCAATGTAATATTTTCAAATATTGATAACATTTATCATTAAATACAAGTACAAGGGTCTGAGGTTTCTCAACATAATGACGTATTAATCTTGATCTATGATGGATATAACATTATTACATTCCAAAGTAATTATACCTTGTTGGATTATGCATGGGGATTTTCCTTCTCCTACTAGACTCACTAAATGGGTCTTCAACAGTTTCTACAACATTGATAGTCTATGTTGGGGCATGGCTAGAATTATAGATTCTTCCAAGAATGTGTCGTATCTGATATACTCAGGTCCAACGAAATCGTTCTACAACATCTTAATTGGGTTCAAGGAACTCAAGTTCATCTCCATACTCATCCACCTGCCCAAACCCCCCACTACCCCACCTGCACAGCCACCACCCCATAGGCACAACCCCCCTACCTAGCCCCTCCCCCATGCCTAGACTAACCCCCTACACATCCCACCCCCTCCCCCACCTACCAAGCCCCCTCCCCCACCTGAAGAGCCACCAGCCCCCACCTGCACAACCCCCTTTCCCAGCCCCCCTCCCCCATCTGCCCAGTCCCCCCACCTACACAGCCACCCCCACACCTGCACAACTCCCCCTGCCCAGCCTATGCCCCACCCCCACCCCCTACCCAGCCCACCCCCTCCCCAGCCCACCCCATCCTCACCAAACCCCCTACACAGCCCCAATCCTCCCCACCTCACCCCTAACAAACACCCCCGCCTCCCCCACAAATTCCCATAGAGTAGTTGATTTTAAGTTTTAATCATATTTTTTGGGCTTTTGGCGACCCATTCAGGATTCAATCTGTAGATACATTGGATAAATTAGGTGTTTTGGGATATTTTTTGGGGGTTTAGTTTGGGAGAACTCATGTACATGATCTGTAGTTTTGAGAACACACATCATGTGTTCTTCAAACTTGGGAAAGTTGGGTTTGGGGAACTAAAAGATTTATACAAGGGGGAGGGTTACACGCCATATAGTGGTGACTCGGGGTGTGCTAGTGGCATATGACCATGTAGGGTATAAATCTATATCTAGTACAAGGTACATGGATATGCATTGTGAGTGGGTAGAACTTGTGTGGGGGTGGATATATGGATAGGTACATACATGGGAACCATATGTTGGGTAAATATTGTTAATGGGGTGATGCATTCCATGTAGTAGGGAATTTTTCATGATAAGTGTGGCCTTATATGTGAATGTACCTAGGTGGGGGTAAACATCATATACTGGAACACATGATGTGTACTTTAGAAAAGTACACACAGAGCAGTCTATATCACATGGAACGAAGGGAAATTTTGGGTTACATATCATGTACCTAAAGTACAGTTTGGGAACTTTTTTCTCCTTGTTGTGTTTACCCTATTTTAACCCTGGAGTTAGAATTCGACTTATGAGTATTCAATTTTGATCATCTTTTCATATAAATTTCTATGGTGGAATACTTTCTGTGTTTGAATGTGGTCATTATGGTTTTTTGGACTAAAATAATTATTTATCAATATTTCTTCAAGGGTTGGATTAATAATCCCCCAGAAGGTTGGGTTGTGAGATGAGAATCATGTGTGAGGGTTATGAGATCATTATTTGGAATGGATTGTGAAATCTAAGCTAGTTTTGTTCAATGTTCTTTCATGTAGACCCTAAAAATTATAATCAAGTAGTATATATGAAGATATCTTGTTTTATCCTGACATGTTGGTACCCATTTCTCAAGGATAGAACAGTTGAGGATTACCTCCTTTTTTTAGGATTGGAACTATTCGAACCATTGGGATGGGATGATGTTCTGGGATAGAAGTTATGGTCATATTTTCTTAAGATATTTATATGAATCAAAGGGAATCTTGGGGATACCATAGTGGGCTTGTTACTGATTGAGTGACCAGTGTTTTCTATAGCTGTTAATTAATAATACCCATGTGGAGTGGTCAATCTTGAGCTATATAGCCCTTGTAAGGTAAAACTTTTATGATTTTTCATGAGGAATATTAATAATTCATTGGTTATTCTTTTTTTATATACCCCATTGGGTGCGTTGTTGATAGATGATCAGTTGGAGATGTTGTTGATCGAGGATCAGTTGGAGGCCATTTGGGGGCATTTGGGATATTTCTGCACTGGGTGTGTCTGGTGCTTTGGATGTACTAGAGGTACCCCTGATAGGGTGAATGTTCTTACTATGAAATTTTTCCCATTTGAGGTTTTTTTTGAATGGATTGGTCCAAGATTTTGGATGCACCTGAGGATGAAATTGTTGGAAATCACTTTATATTGTCATATTGCGGACAATGGGAGCCCCGTGTTTTGGTTTGGAACTAAGTTAGGTCAAAGAGAGCCAATAGTGGTTGTTTTTAGAGGATGATATCCTAGGGACCAGGGAGAGGGTATGTTATTTGTTTTATATGAGTTGATCGATGCTTCTAGATCAGTTATTTGGACAGTGGTTTGATGGTTAGATCATCCCATGTTTGTTTTAAATTTTTTCATGAGGTTTGAAGATGTTTCTGGTCAGGACTCTAGTCCAAGGAGGAGACACATATGATATCATAGATCAGGCATTGGAACTATGTTTTGATCTAGTTATCTCAATCATTTGACTATATTTAGATGTTATTAGTGATCTAATGGGAGATCTGGATGGGTGAAACACCCCTCTAGTTGAATGAGCACTTAAGATAGAGTAGCTTTAACATCGTAATGTGTTGAGGCACTCACAGAGTAGGTTTTTCTAGTCGTTGAGGTATTTGTTCTGCCATCAACATTGATGTTCTTTCACCCCCATATCTTATCTTTTCTAACCCCCAGCACATCCCCCCCCCCTCTCCCCCACCTGCACAGTCAACTCCAACCCCCTGTCCAGCCCACCTCCTCCTCACCTCACCCCTGCCAATCACCCCCCTCTAGTACATCCCCCCTCCTCCCCACCTCATTTTGACCTCTTCGATATTAATAAAAATGATTATATACTGGTAAATAACAAGAAAAATAAAAGTTAAAATGATATATTGCTTGTGTTCATAAGGGGATCATAATAGATAGTACATTGTAGCGAAATGGAACCAAAAAAATCGAAAATAAATGAAGGCATACATACTGATTTAAAGTGAATAAAAAAATTACTTGAATCAAAGATAAGATGACCGGTTGGAAAGTAGAGTTAGAACCCTTGAGAGCGGGTAGGGAATCATGGTTCCAAACACAACCTAAAATCGTAAGGGGATCATAACACGTACCCATTTAATGCAAAAGAATAGAGCGTTGGAAAACCAGACCTGTCGCGTTGGGAGGTAGGGTTGGCATCGAGATTCAGTTGGGATGTAGGATTCATGTTGAGCTATTGGGAAAAATCTTCCATATGGGTGTTTCGAGCTATGGTTTAGGGTAAAAGGAGAAGGGTTATGGGTTCGCATCGAGATTTTGGAAAAAAAGCGTGAGCACTGATGTGCGGGGAGCGGCAATCAGCGAGCGGCGAGGGGTGGTCGGGATGGGAGCGATGACAAGGGGTGGTCGGTATGGGAGCGACAGTGAGGACGGGAGGAGTATGGGATTGGCACCGAGGGTTTCGATAAGTGAGGACTAGGGATAGGAGAAGTATCCTGATGGAGGGGTAATTTTAGATAGATATACCCCAACAGTTCATTTGAACCGTTGGGGAAAATCGGCTATTATCACCGATATGCCAACAGTTCATATGAACCGTTGTCAATGAATGTCATAGGGATTTTTTCCCAACGGTTTCCTCAAACCGTTGGGAAAAATCATTAGGAAAAATTTTATTTCCATTAGTGGTAATAAATAAATATAATTAATTGAGTAACCCAAGGTACATAGAGGCGGATAAAGAAAGAACCATAATGACCCCAAATCAGGTGATGTATAGGTGTAAAGGTGGAATGATGCTACTCATGACAAGACTGTAAAATAGAGTCATTTCCACTAGTTCATAAGTTGATTTAATTCCTTCTCATTAAATCAACCATTAGATAAATCTAATGAATGGTTCATTTAGATATTTATTTATTTTTTTTCTATGAAATTATTAATATTATCGATGCATGGTTGCAATCACATAAATAAATGAATTAATGTGAAAAGTAAAAAAAAGAAATTTTTTTTATCTATCATGTATAAATAATTAAGTTAAATTCACTTAATATTAAAAACACATATAACGGAGAAAAAAATATAAAATTTATGCATAATAAAAAAGATAAATGAATTATGCGTAAATGTTTTGCCAACATGTAAATTAATTAAGTAACATCCAATTAAATTTAGCAGGACATGTAAAGAATAAAACGAAGATAAAATTCATGTATAATTAATTAAAATACCTTAACCTAATATCATTTAAGACTAATCCTTCTATTTATTTATTAGAAAAAAAACTCAATATTATTATGTGTCTAACCAAGAATTTTTTGGAAACATACTTTTGTAAGTGGTGTTATTATGAAGGTTTTGGGTTGACTTACCCATTTTACATCAAGAGGAGTACCCCTTTCTAGACATGGTGTAATTTAGAGGAAAGTGATGGGGAAATCAAAACCAAAATTTCATGATTGGTTATTGCACTAAATGGATCTAGGAGTTTCTAGCCCATATTTGGAAAAGAATTTCCTACCTAAATACCTTTAAGTAACTTGACCAACCATTTTCTAGGTTATGTGAAGTCGAATACGGATCATTTATAATATAATTTTAATAACATTGGACATTCCAATTTTAATGGTGAGATATATTAAAACATGATAAAATAGTGGGAGAATTAATAAAATCACTTAATTTATTATTTCATACATAATTTATAATCAAGAAAAGTGATAATATCCCCTCTTTTAATTATAAAATTAAATGGATTGTTTGTTATCTACAATATCTCTATGATAAATGTTGGATAACAACAACCTCTTAACTGGTAATAACTTCTAGGAATGCTATATAAGCCTTCGGGTTTTTATACTCCATGACGAGAAATATTACATGTTAGAATCGTCAATTCCTGGTCTACCTTATAATGAGGTGAGTGATTAATAGTTCCTTATCTATTAAAAAATTTGAGCAATGCATTTGAAGTTCAATTTTTGATGATTTCATAAATTTCAAGTGAACTCATAAAGTCCCATGAAAGCGTGGATGTATTTAAGATTATTTAGAACCTCTATTTTCATTACCTTAAGAGATCAAGATAGAAACTATTTGATATTTAAAAATCACTTTTTCATAGCAGGCTTGGAGTGGGTTCCCCATTGAGGCCTCATTTATTCTATCTCATTGGATTCATTGACAACCTAGAAGTTCTAGGTTTTAAACTCCTTGAATAATAGGGTACTGCTCTCATTCTGGAATCACTCCCTCAAATATTTTCTAGCTTTATTATGAATTTTAATATGAACAACATTGAGAATTCTTTACCATATCTTATATCTCTTCTTCACCAAGTATATAAGGATACTAAGCATGAAAAGCCTTCCATTATTTTGGTAAATAAACAAAAATGGAAAGCGGAGAGGTTTAATCCCAAAGATTATTCACTCCCTTCCACAAAGAGTGATATCAAGGGGAAATAAAGGGAACATGATACTTTTTGTTTCACTTGTAGAAATAAGATCCAGTAGAATAAAACCTTTAACCATCCAAATAAGAAAGTGGATTCATTAAGAGAAATTTTTATTGAGTGAAATTTATATATTTCTAAGAATTATGTATTATATATAGATTTTAGTGTTCACATATGTATTCAAATATAGGAACCAATTATATTCATAAATATATTTTTTTGGGAGGTAGACCTACAAGAATATAACAGAGCCAAAAATTCTATTGTAGCTATCAGGGGAAACCACCTCACGTTGCCAATTGGAATGATTTTAGTTTGCAAATGTTTTTATTATGTGCCATATGTTACCAAAAACATTATTTTTATATCTAATATAGATTTTTTTTTTAATTTGGGATCTAATGTTTCTTTTTTTTATTAAGATATAATTTTTTATGTTAAGTAACATTTAAATAATGGTCTTTATGTGTTTTATTACATGAACCAAGTAATGGAAATTTATAACAAAGTTAATTTAGATGATTCATACCACACCCAAATTTGGAATCACTAGCTAGCTCGTGTAAAAGAAAAGTTCCTGACTAAATTACATCAAGATGGTTATTTACATTCTTTTGAACTCAAACCACTTGCTGTATGTCAATCATGTTTACAAGGAAAAATGGATAAATCCACAATTAGTTGGAAAAGCAAAATGGGTAAAGAAATTATTTAATTAGTTCATACTGATGTGTATTGACCATTTCCTATAAAATAAATGGGTGTGTATACATACTTAATAACTCTTTCTAATGATTTTAGTAGATATGGATATGTATACTTAATAAGGTATTATTTGGATTCTTTTGATAAATTCATGGAATACAATAATTATGTTGAAATCTAGATTGTTAAAACGAATAAGAAACTATGGTCATACCCTAGTATAGAATATATTAGTTACGATTTCATTGATTACTTATGAGAGTTTGGTGTCTTATCCAAACTCACTCTTATTTATACTCCTTAGTTGAATAGTGTATGTGAATGTAGGAACCATACCTTTTTTTATATGGTGAGATCAATAATGAATCATATGATTATTCCAATATAATTTTGAGGATACACGTTACAAATAGATGCACATATACTAAATAATGTATTGACTGAATCAATAAGTGGTATTCTATATGAATTTTCTAGTGTATGAAAATACATGTTATAGAATTTAAAAGTTTGTGATAGTGAAAATTTTTTTAATGCCTCTTTATGAAAAAAAATTTCACCCCAAGTCACAAAGTTGACCTTTATAGGAAACTCTAAGGAAACAAGGGGATATTTTCTATATGAAACCTCAGAAAAAATGTTATTATGGGAAGACGTACCATATTCCTTTAGTGGGATCACATCTCTAAAAGAGATGGTTGGAGATATATGGACATTGATGATGTTTAGGATAAAGGTACAAAAAATTTGGTACATGAACATATTCCACAAATCCCCAGGGAAGTTGAAACTCTTTTGGTGACGCAAGTAATACATAAGAGTAGAAGAGAGGTTAGAGAACCAGAATGTTATAGTTTTATTATCATAGAGGATGGTGACTCATTATTAGTTTATAATAATGATTCTCTAACCTATAGGAAGTGGTAAGTGTCACATATGTTTCCAAGTGGCAAGAACCCATGAATTTTGAAATGGATTCCATGTACCAGAACCAAGTGTGTATTTTTGTAGATCCTCTATTAGATAAAAACCCTATTGGTTTCAAATGGGAATTTAAAAAAATCTAGACATGAAAGTAAAATTCAGTACCTATATGTAATGGCTAGTTTCAAAAGGGTTTAGATAGTGTGAGGGCATTAACTAGGACAATACCTATTCACTAGTTGAAATGTTCAAATCCATTAGAATTATACCCATTATTATGGCATACCATGATTATGTGATTTGGAAAATTGATGTCAAATCATCATTAATTTAGGTGAATAATTATAAATATATCAATATGATACAACCTAAATTGTTTGTAACTAAAAAATATTCTAATAAGATATTAAAATTTTATAAAATAATTTATCAATTAATAAAATCTTCACGTTTATGGAATATTAATTTTGAATAATGTGTAATAAAATTTAGTTTAATATAGAATGAGTGTGATCCTTGTGTCTACAAATGGTTTAGTGGGAGTGTAGTCAATTTCTTAATAGTATATGTTGATAACATATTACTCATTGAAAACAAAATACTAGTCTTACAGTCTTTTAACATATGGTTAAATAAATGCTTCTCTGTGAATGAAATGGGATGAGAAACACATATTATTGGAATTAATATCCATTGTGATATATCCCAAACACTTCTTGACCTAAGTCAAAGTAAATACATTGACAATATTTTAAAATTATTTAGTATGGAATAATACCATAGGGGATTTTTGCGAACATCACATGGCATTAACCTTTTTGGGAAAATGAATCCTCTGAAACATGAGGAAATAAATATAATGGAAAGGATTCTATATGTGTTAGTGATTGGGTAAGTCAGGTATGTTATGATATGTACTCCGAAACATGTTTTCTATGCATTTAGTGTGGTAGGTAGATATCTAGATGATCTAAGTAATCACCATTGGATGGAATTCAAGACTATCTATAAGTACCTAAGTTGTACTAAGGATATTTTACTAGTATTTGGAGGAGATAATGAAATATTCATCATAGGATATGTATATTCTAGTTTCCAAACTGATCAAGATTTCATGAATTCACAAATTGGATATATCATTACTTTGAATGGAGGTGTTGTGAGCTGGAAGAGCTCAAACCAAGCTATGGTCGTAGAGTCTGAGTATATTGGGGATTTTGAGGTAGCTAAGGAAGAAATATGGATGTGAAAAATCATCCAAGAGATTGATGTGCTTCCTAAAAGTATATATACTATCACACTCTAGTTTAATAATATTGTACTTCTGGCTCTTGGAAATGGTCCATCGTTACATCAATGGTTGAAGAAAATAATTCTAAAGTATCATATCTTGACAAATTTTCCTCATATTGGTCAGGATTTAGTGATAATAATTTTCATGGAATATTACATGGAAGACCCCATGACTAAAGCATTGGCTCAGCAAAAGCATGATGGTCATGTGAGGTCTAGGAGACCAAAATTCGAAGGCAGTGGGCTATAGTCTAAGTAGGATTTTTTTGGAGTTATTTTCCTAGAACCAACTCATTGAACTTTTAATACATGTATATTTGATTTATTGAATATTAATTTAACATCTTATTATATAATCTTCATTTTTTATGCATGGATTTAATGTAATAATGTCCAAGAGTATTTATTTCATTGATATGGTCATTTTTGTACCTCACTATGATGACAAACATGAAGTTCTATGACAATATTATTAATATATTTCTATCTTTGGATAACATACTATGATTGGAAAATGATATTTAGACCATAAGGTGTGAGTTTTCATAATCAGATGAGGCTTCTTCTCATGAATTTCTCACTTGGTAATCACCAAGATGTGAGATTATGAGAATATACCCTCTTGTAGGAATTCTTCATGTTTTTGTGTCATTGGATATTACTATATATGATCATCTGTAATGGTCCATAGAGTTTAATATTATCATTAATTTTATTAATGACTTGCACACTTATATTTAATGGCCAAAATAGTCGTGCCACATGTTGGTGGGAGGTAGGGTACATTGGGTGTGTCACAATTGACTTGTCATTAATTGATAATCTAAGGAAGGATTTTTCTATTATATATTTATGGAAGATGGCATCATAGAACTCCGGTTGTAATAAAACCATGACATTAAATTCCATTGACATGGTTTAATGACTTCATTATTTTATAAAGTCAAAGAAAACATTTCAAGTAAAAATTTTGATGACGCCACTATGCATCCTGCATGACGAGATATTTTGAAAAGGGGATTATATAAAAAAATTGATCATTCCTATGTGGTTTTCGATGTTAAGGCATTATTTTCTTTCTCTTGAGTTCCTTGACTCATTACTAGAAAATAATCTTGTACTTTTGGCATGCCCACTTAATTCCCATAAGAATGAATACTAGAGGGTCACACACTAAGTGTTTATGTTTATCACAATTAAATTCTATTAGATCATAATTAATGGAATCAATATTATTCTCAATATGATTAATAATTTTATTCAAGTTATATTGATATCATATATTAAATACATTTTTATTCACTGCCATGTGAATAAAAATATAATTATTTATTTTATTGAATAATTAATAAATATTTATTTTTTAGCATTTGAATGAAATGTTTATTTTTGAATAATTTTTTGTGTGTATTCAATTAAATGAAATAGGATTTAGAAGGGACCATGTCCATATCCAATGAAAAATATTAATAAACAAGATGATTAAATAATATTTTTTATTGTAAAAGTTGGAGTGCAGCACAAAAATTGTAATAATATTATTCTTTTTATAGGGAATGGGGTTTATTAAAGGCAATAAATTTAATTTAATGGAATTCATTTAACTAATTAAAAATTTAACCTAAATCCAAATCTCTATAAATATCCTTTGATTTCTATAGTATAGTGAATCCAAAAATTGAGAATTAATAATTGTTACACACAATGAATTTTATCTCAACTTCTCCTCTATCCCTATCAAATAAGAAGAAGCATAAGAGATATTTATTCAAAGCCAAAGAATGAGAGATCAATAAAAAACAATGAAATAAATTTTACTCACAATTCTAGATCTTAGAGATGAAGTGGTATTCTCAAAGGTCATAGGATCAGATTTGGATCACTGCAAGAGGGATTATATCCTTGGATAATCACAACACAATATAGGTAATATAAAAGTGTCTTTTTGGATGACAAACATTTACCAACGAAGAATGTTCCTAATCCCATGTATTTATTTATTCAAATATTAAATAAATTTATTATAAATTTAAAATGAAAAATAATTTATCCTGGTTTTAGGAAATGATAATTAAAAGAAATTTCAATATATTGCCCACAACCACACACTTCTGTTATTCTAGAAACTAACAAGATCATGCCTTATAAATAGACTGTGGAGAATGATGCTTGTTTTCATAGATTTGAAATCAACTAAGATTCAGAATGATGTGATATTAGGTATTTCCTAGGGACATCCCCTTAAGAATTAATTATTGATCCTAATATTATATTTCTAAGGGTATTCCCCCTAGGAATTGGTTATGAGGACTAGTAATATTACTAGATCACCTATGTTCATCACCATAGGGATCAAATTTCTGATTTATGACTCTGAGATAATTAGAATTTCCTATTAGGGATTAGTGATCTATTTTATACTATTTAACATCTAGGATCACCTCATATGGTTCTTCTTTGTGACTTTTACAATTGGGAGTTGTTTGGATATTTCCAAGGATCTTGTAATTATACTGGCTAGTATATGGATTTTCAGCCTGATATTTCATAGACATAATTATGTTACATTATCAGATAAATCCTGGAACTGGATGACATAGGTTTGGGTTCATCTCATTCTTTATATAATAACACTAGGATCAATATTGGTTAATTATTTATGCTTTAGTACTATATTTCATATTCAGTTGAGGATGGAACATACACGTTCACTGCATTGGTTGGTTATGTATGAAACTGCATTGGTTGTTCCCTACTAGGTTTTACTCATAACATGATCAGGTGCATATGTTACTTGGGTACAAAATAATACTTCAGTTATTATAGGATTAGGTTAGTTATAGTCTAGAGGTTACAAGATCTAGTGGGACAGATCATATGGGATTAAAGATTAGAATGAGGTGGGGACCAGGTATGTAGTATATCCACTTATACATTTATTTTATTCTTGAATATATTTTTTATGTTTTTATTTGTATGGGTGGATGTCCAGGGATTTTGTATGAATACTTTCCTAATTCATTTTATTTTCTATTAATATTTGTTGTTATCTCTTTTTCATACTCTATTTATTTACTACTTTAGATGTTATTGTTTTATTTTTTTTATACTATTTATAACTCTGATATGATGGTATTGTCTCCCCATGATACTATATTATACCCCCACTTATAATTGATAATCTATGGAATATAGGGTTGCATACTTGAGTTTAGGTGGAGACTTTAAATTCAGGAATTCTTGAGTAGCTTGAAAGGATGGAATTTATATGGTATTTAAAAAACATTTTTTACGTCACTATCTATTCTCATATCCCAATCTAGTCATACATCCTAACATAACCATAAATCATAGACACTTTACACTACCATAATCCATAAACAAGAATTTTTCACAACTACCTAAGTGCATGTGTAGGGTGTAAGAAATATACTCAGTGGGATACCACCAACAGTGTCTCTAAATAAATTATAGTCTATTCGAGTGCATACACAATATGAGATGACATAAAAATAAAAATAATAAATGTGATGTATCATGGGGTGTTGGATAAAAACTGGATTGAATTATTATATTATCTTCTAATAGTTCCAAAATAGTATGGGAATTCCCATAGTTTTTTCATAATAATTGGTTGAATGGGTTATCACCTCTAATAATAATAACCCTGGTAAACGAAGTATCAAAAACAATAACTATGTATAAGTGAACCCGTCATCACCACTCATATCATAGATGTATAAAAATTCGTTATCACTGTCTATAATAAGAATAAAATAGGTAAAAAATTTATATGTAAATGGTTCATCACCACTCTAACAAACATCTATAGGTTAATGGGTTTTCACTATAAAAACCATAGGTTAATTGGTCATTATCATAATAACAGGGTGAAACAGTTCATCAAAATAATAATAAATGTTAATTGTTCAATATCATAATAATAGAATGGGTTAATGAGATATCATCAAAATAATAACCCAGGTTATATAGTAATCACTATGGTAAAACATGATCAATCATCACTCGTAATCTAACATATATAAATGGTTAATCACTAAATAATCACAAAAAAATGTGAATGGGAAATCACTATAATATAATGACAACATTGGTGAATTGATAATAACCATATCAAAATCATAAACATGGTTTTATTAATAATCACAAATAATGTAATAATAAACATTACTGAATGAGTTGTGATTATATGTATAAATAAAATCGGTTTAATGGGTTATCAATTAATCACAAATACACATTAGTAGATGGATTATCACTCTAAGCATAAATAAACATGACTTAATGTGTTATCTACCAAATAATAAAGAAAAAAAGTGAAATTGATATCAATTTAATCATTGGTTTAACCAACCCAACAAACTCACTAGGTTATCACAACCATCATGTATATACCTAGTCACACTTATGTTAATACTAACCTCCCCTGACATGACTTAGAATCTCATATGAACACCCTTCCTACAAGTTTAATTCCACATAGGGAACTAATTATCACAAAGTAACATAATTATGATAACACACCACTAGCCTAAACAATATGAAATTTTCCCATTGATATGGGATGTTGAAGGATTCCCCTCAAGGTTCAACAACTCATGTAAAAATTAAAGGCGCCCATAAAAGGATCCATTTTTTAGCATATCACCACTTTCTAAAGGAAAAATGTTCATCAATGACCATAAATGCAGAGAATACGGTTTATATGGAATATAACATGTTAGATAGTCAATATTCATTACTCAACATATAAAGATACTAAATTAAATTTCATTTTAGGTCACTCACACATTCCCTCCAAAAGCCACATACCATACAACACATGAAACTCATATGAAATAATAAAAGAATTTTAGGATCACCTACATTGAAATTATAGAATCCCACTCTTTTAAGATCATTGTAAAAATTGAGATCAATTGATGAAAATCCATAATTAAGATAAAAGACCCAAATTTAGGTATTAATAATAAAGAATAAAAAATTTTGAAATAAAATAGAGATTATGGGTTTCTTTGAATTAGAATTATTGATTATATATCCATACAAGGGATAAATTTTGAATCTATCAATAATAAAATTAGAAATATCCCACACTATTCAAGAACATAAGGGAGTTACTTCTTCTATCCATAGTAAAATAGGGTAGGGAAAGAGTTTTAAAAAAATAAGGAGGGGAGAAAGTCCCAAAGTTCCCCCATTTAAAAGTAGCGGTAAGGGTTATCACATAAAGTCTTGTGGTCCCCCATCATAATTTTAGTGGGGAAGGTAGGAGACCCTTCTTTGTAATAAGTCCAGAGAAATTTTGATGTCATCTAACAAGGATTTTTAGAGAAGAATTTTCTACTTTTTATATTTTTACAATCATTCATGTTTCCTTGGTTTTCAATATAGAGCCTCTACCACCACCTTTCACAATCAGTAAGGGATAAAATATACTTTAATTAACCGAATTTAAATAATATTAATACCTTGGAATATGTGGGTCATTAAAAAATTACTACTATATGGCATATCATTCTCAATATGAGTGACTAAGCCTATTTGGTAAAAAGATCCAATAATTTTCATCATATATCTTCAACTCACTTCCAATTTTCCTCTATAGTTTTTAGGTTCTACCAATAAACACATACCAAGGGTAGTGTTTTACCATATAGTATTTTTTCCTTAATTAATAATACATATAGAAAAGTACTTGAATGAAACATGAATGTATAGCTTGGCATCATCAATGTTTATGGAATGTGAAGGATCTAGATGATATCTATGAAACTAAGATATTTGGAAAATATCATGCATCATACTGTTTCTCTAAGTTTTCACTAGCTAGTAATCCATTCTACTTGTCCTCTAGATGGCATAAAACGAACATAAAAAACTATATTCCAATTTCCCATTTCTTCATAATAGTTGATGTTCGAGCTAAGTCTACACTATCAAGAAGACTAAGTCTTCTACCTCAAAATCTAGAGGTTGATGTCACCAATATATATACAATTACTACCTACTCTAGGTGGTCACCAATGTACTTTAAATTAAATGAATATTCTAAAAAGTATTCTTTACTAAATTATATCCAAACACAAATTAATTCCTTACCTCTAGCTAGTAGAGAAAATATTGGCACAACCACCAACACAATGCCTCAAAGGGTAACATATGACTTTATTTTTTATAACTATTATTATATTAAAACTCTAATAATTCCATAATATAGTATAAAAATATGCTGAAATTACCTATTTATTCTTGTAAAAATTCCTCAAACACCATGATGGTGTACTCAAAATACCCATCTATATAAGGGAGAAATGTTGTACTAAAATTTACCTAAGTTCCCAATTTTAGTTTTTATGCCAACCAAAAATGATAATTCAATCAAGAATACCTATTTTATATGATGATAATAAATACTCTATGTTTTTATATCATCTCTTTGACATATAACTACCTAGTTCATCAATAAAACAAGTCTCCCAAATTGGTGATGAATGAGCTACTTAGGTCAATCGATCGACAATAAACCATATAGAATCACTGTATCGGTGTGCCCTTAGTATCCATATCATAAATTCCATAGCGTCTTTAACTTATTTAAATAAAAATGGGTAGTTGATGAAACATAATAATGGTTCTCTAGTGACCAACTATCTACTATTAACATGTGTGGAATATTAACACAACACCTACATTATCATTCTATGTCCTAGGACACAAATATTTAATAAGGATCTCAAGATGCATATTGATCAAACCCCAGTGAACTACATATCATGATTCATGTGAGTCCCACATGATCTCCTTATAATTATCATTGATACAAAAACTCTGGCAAGGATATATATAATCCCATTTTCTTATATACTCTATTCTAAGAGAGGAACCCTACCATATATGTTGTCTCTTATCACAAAATAATATGATTCCAAAAAATAAATCTCCTTCAAATTATCTACAAGGGATGATTCTATGCTCATAGTCATGAGTTTATCCCTACCATAATACTCATATACATTAAGATATAACTTAACTAAGAGGACAATCAATAGACACTCACTATTTTCCTCTCACAATACATGAGTCTGGATCTTTCTACATAGTGTGATAACAACATCATTATCCATCTGCAAGGTGACTATAAAATAAATGTAAAATGACAGTAAGTACCTGAGCCACATTATCTATCAAAGAATCAATTCCTATTATTAGAATATATAATCCATGAACTTTTTATCAGTATACACTAGAAATTTTCCAAAAAAATATATACTGGAACCAACACTTTAGTGAATATAAAACTACCACAATATCAAAATTATAATTCAAGTAGTTATACTAATATGGCCTCAACTTCTTGGAAACATAACAGTATAATCTCCAATCATGTATGAAGAATACAACAAGCCTAAATTTTGACTCTTCATAGGGAAATTCATACTTTATACCAATATTTGGTTATTTTGGGATTATAGAATATGTCAATATTCCCTTGATCTATTAAAATGATCAGTCAAGATGATCATACCACTCAAACATCATCCCCATCTTGATCAAGGACATCATCAGCACTACTAATCAAATGGAATCTAAAATGAATCTCTTTTAGTGTTATTTTAATCATAAAAATATATGGACCAAAAAAAACATTCTTGATCCACTTCTAGGAAACATTATTGATCCACTCCCAATATATGGACCTCAAATTAATTTTTCATACCAATTAAATTTCAAAAATTATTGAGGATCATACAACTAAAATTTCATCTCATAGTTATCTATACAATCTCATGTCTCAAACCATGACACACTCAATTATGGGAGTATACCTAAATTTTATCTATTAAATTTCCAAAAAGGAATAGAGATAAGTATAGAAAAACCTATTAATTAGGTCCATTGATTCTACTAGAGTATTCATCAAACCAAATGACATAATGGGGTACATATATAGGTTGTACCTAATCCAGAAATTAATATGGAATGTATTCCACTCTCACCCATGTTTGATGACACACCATACTTATATCAATCATGCAGAACCTGTTATCATCCCTTGGATAATTAAACATATCATCAATGTGAGTGATAAAATATCATTTCCTGATTAACACCTAGTTCAATGTCTATTAATCAATAAATAAAATCAAAATTTTATCTCCCTTTTTTGAGAAAATATTTTCAACACCCTAAGGTGATTTAATTGGTTGAATTAACAATATATTGTCAATGTCATCTAACAAGAACTTCAAATCTCTTATCTCTATAGGAGATATACTATAGGGAGAAATGGATATGGACTCTATACTTGATACCATATAAATCATAAAATGTACCTCTATATCTATAAAAACATGAGATTTCCAACGGAAATATGTATTAATATAAATTCACAATATGATTAAATACAAGTAGAAATGTCTACTCATCACACCTTAATTAAACACTCAAAAATTTAATGCTGATAAAACCTAGATAGTGATAGTCGGGTCCCAAACGGCCTACCTACAAGTCCTAATCCACAAAAGCGGTTTAAAAATGAACCTTTATAGATTTAAAATACAATCGATGATTGTAGAAATAAATTTTTTATCTTCAATAAGTCATTAAACCCATAAAAACAATCAAATTTTTGAAAATCATACCAATCAAACAAAATATACCTTGGAGTCTCATTTCCCCCACAGGATAATGATACAACCTATAAAATATTAAATAACCAAATATCACATTCCCAAATAAGTATCAAGTGTTAGAATACCAACAATATAATCTAGAGATAAACCTATATCTCTAAATTCTTGAGTGGAAATTAATGATTACGATGAACTAAAATAATAAAACACTGGACCCATGTTATAATTCACTATGATCATAACTTGGACTATTGATAGTCCTTGTCTATGACCATATGATGTTTTCTTATTGATAAAAAGAAATCCCAAGACTTAACATTGAAAAATTCCAACTGACATATATCTACACTACCAAATACAACCCTTTAAACCACTCTACCTAGGATAACCCCATCCTCTACTTTATCCAAAACACCCTGATAAATCCTAACTGCCACTCCGAAGAAACACTCCTAGCCATGCACCCAATCATTGAGTCTAACCAAAACCATTACCACTCTTAGTTAGATATTATGTAATCATATAAAACCTTTATAAGTTTTATTTTTGATTATCAAAATGGTACTCATTTTTTCATCATCATAATCAAATTGGATTTTCTCCAGCTAACCACACTTATATCACTCAAGAGATGTTCTTCTTTGAGGGGGGAGAGAAGAACCTCTATCCTGATTTCCATATCTATCACTACCCTTTAGAGTACTATCAAACCTCTAATTACAACTTCCGGAATACCCCCTATAATTCACAACCAAAGAAGCAACCTTCCTTGACATACCTCCCTTAATTAGGTTCCTCTCAAATATAAGGGCCTGTTTCACATTCATTAAAAATAAATAAGGTAAAATATGTTCACCTAAACCTATATCATGTACCTAAGTCCATCCTCAAAATTTTTCAATCTAGTGTCCTCATACCTATCCAATATTTAGTGAAAATAAGTAGCTTTATAAAATGAGTAGTGTAATCTTTCCCAAACATATCCACTTACATCACATGCTAGCTCTAATGATTTTTACCTTTTTAGGGACTTAGGAAATAAATTATCAAAATATATTGTTTAAAAGTCCTTTCAAGCTAATACCACTTGTTTTCCAACCCAAACATATAATTCCAACTAGTTTTTTGTTGTTCCAAGAATAATAAAATTTTAAAACATCACTCTTTATTCTATAGGGTTATCAATTTAGTCAAAAATACTATATGGAGACTCAATCTATAACTCTACATGATACAAAACAAACTCAAAAGTAAAAAAGGGTGGAATATATATCTATAACTCCCCCATAATATCTAAAATGGATGGTTAAAATCATGGATACCGAAGATCTATAGACTAAATAACCCAAAGTTAGATCATATTGAACTTTTTATCTATATGAATTTTTGACACCATAAGAGTTTTTGGTGATACTACCATTACGGTATGCTTGTTCCTACCATTTTGGTTCTTGGTTAGATCTTGTTGAGGTGGAATATAATATAAATTCCCAATTTATTGCTTAGAACATTCCTATCATTATTCTTTATATCCTAGTTTCAGAAAATCAATTTAAATTAATTCTTCATATTACTATGTACACACCCCTTTTCTCTTAAGGGTTTTAACCAAACCAAAATTTTCCAACCCAAACCACCCACTCTTGATTTTATATAAACAATATAAAAAAGATTTAGATAACCAATTATTGGTAAATAGTATCATAAGGAACTCATAACCATAGGTTCATTCAATTAATTTTCCATCAGCCACATATGAATGAAAATTATAAATAACATATTATTGACACTTTAAAAAACAAATGTTTTTCTTAGTACTAGGTCATAAATCAATATAGGCATACAAATGATATATGAAGCCAGAATTTTGAATATAATTCATGGAAACACACCCCTTTTTCACTTCATTATATGATTAAAATAATAAACAAAAAATCACACACAGTAACTAACCGACCTAAATATCCTCTGAAACAAGTACACAACCCGACACATCACATACTTGAAGGTCAAACCCAATCACCATGGGTTGTCTACTAGAAACTGGGAATCAAACAAAAACCACATGAAATGATTTCTCACATCCTAAAACAATGACATGGTATATATATATAAGAGAAAACATCTGAAGAAGTACAAATTCCACAACTGAAAAAAAAAACAAAAACCAAAGAAACTAAAGTGGATACAAAACTCCAAGTACAATTCCAACCACAAAGGACTAAAAAAATAGAAAACCCAATTTTTTTCATGTGATTTTGTGGTTTAACTCGCACCATCTCACCATTCAACTACCCAAACCCAGTTGATATAAAATCTCACTGCCTCATATAGACCTTTCCTTTCTATACACCAAAATACATACAAAGTTCTATAAACCACAAAGTAAGTGAACAGGGTTTGATCTAATAGGCTTAGATGGTTACCAACCAGGTGTTCCATAACAAGTCTTTGTACAAATGATTCAAGTATTCTAATTTCAAATAAATCATGGCATAATAATCAATAATGAAATTTTAATCAAATACATGGTAAAAATATTAATTTTTTTTAATAATTCCAACACAAAGGAAGGTATATAAATATCAAATCCGAACAATGCATATAAAATTAAATGATAGTTCAAATAAAAATCATAGGTAAATTATGCTAAGGAACTCAACAGGTCAGGATATCAGACTACTCATACCAGAATAGATGAATTGTGTACAACAAGTACTTAAAACACATGCCTAAGGAGAAGAGAAACTGCCCATTATTGAAACTGTGAATGATGTAAAACAAGTCCCTTGAACAACAGGAAAAGGGGGTTGAAAAAATCCCCATGAAAAAATCCCCCAATAGTAACATGGAAACTGACCATAAGTTAAACCTCCCACCTATGTAGCCAAGGCTTCCCATGTTATTTATTTCACAAAATTTTTCAATTATTTGAAAAATAAACCTTTTATATTTTCCAAAAACCAAGGAAAAAAATTATCACAAATATATTTAACCACAAAAAAATATTTCTTATTTATTATTAAATCAATTTATAAAAAAATATAAATATAATTCATCAATCATATGCTATAGACATAACCACCAACCTAGAAAACATATATTCATATATGCCCAAAAATAATCCACCAAAAGGAGAATGAGACAGTGAAAATGGATGAATTAGAAGAAATCCATGCATATTATAATTATTTCAATTTAGAAAATGGTTAGTGGAGAAAAGGAAACCCCAAAACCTCAGCAACACAGGCCCGTCAGACCATAATTAATAATGGAAATGACCCATGGAACAAGATTTCACTATGAATCTAGAAGACAAACAAAGGGAATTACCATTATAGATCAATGGATCAGATAATGCACAACCAAAACTCTACTGCGATCAATGAAATGAAGAAGAAGAGATCCCTACTAAACGAAAGAGATAGAACCAACTTCTATGATGATTCAACATCTAACGGATTAATCCGTAATGAATAGAGACTCCAAAAATTGTGGGATAAGGGATATTGGTTGAGATACAAATTTAATGTGGAAAAATGAAATGAAATCTCATTAGTATTGTTTCCTAAAAAGTTCTTATTGGGAATTAACAAGGAATGTAATCCATTTACACATTGTGAAATCGATGCTAATCACATATGGAAGAAACTCATCGTATTATTTGTTAAAACTCATATTTAATTATTACACATCATCTAACCATTACATGGAAAGTACTATTTTCTCCCTGTGTAAATAATTAAATACTTATTTCTTGTGACTAAGCTCACATTTTTTAACACCTTTATATGTTTTTCAATCTCCCAGTGTACTATAGAGAACTCCGGAACCAACTCGGGTGTCCTCCGAACTCACGGAGAACCCCCAAAAAACTATTAACACGTTTAAAGTTGAATTCATAAATTCAAATAAACACCCATAACTAGTCTTAAATTCATTTCCCCAAAAATATTCTCTCCATTCATTAGACTCTTCAGATGCACCCATTTAGAGAGGTAAAACAAGTAAAGATAAGAAAATTTACCAAAAGTGGGTAACAAGATTTTGACCCCCCCCCCATTTTACTTTCTATAACCGGGAATTCATATGGAAGAATGAAGTGTAGTAAAAAGATGATTCCATGGATCCCCCATCAATAATTCAAATTCACACATATAATTATAATTTTATATGTGTGGCCATAACACTTTGATCAACAGAATCAGATTACCATGAAAGACTTTCACATGAGATTCAATGATCTCAAAATGTTTATCCATAATATAAATATAGATATCAAACTCAAACTCCTCCCAAATCATAATTTTAGAGAAATTAGGATGATATTTTTTGGGTGTGTTATGTGGAGAACCTCTTGAATTACTTTACACAGAATTGGAAATGAAAACTGATAAGAAACCTACCCAAGATACTCAACAACCACAAATGGTCCCACATATCATAGAGCCATCTTTCCTTGTTTTCTGAGATTAAAATGACCCAACTAAGGTGAAACGTTCCATAAATACTATTACATAATGGAAAAAAACCAAATGATGATGACTTTGATCCTAATAATACTTATTCTAACTCATCACTATAACCAGACATTGATGTATATCTGGAAACCTCACAATCATCTCCGAACCCAAACTTTTTCCCTCTAAATAATTTTTTCCCACCTATTTCCAAAAATCAAATGACCTGAATGGGTGTCCATACAAAGTCTAAAAGGGATCCATTCAGCTTACAGAATGGTAAATTTTGTTATAAGAAAACTCTACTAGACCCATATAGTTATCCCAAGATCTATAAAAATGTAAGATGCGAGCATGAAGCATATCATCAAAGATCTGAATACCTTACTCCATATGACTATTTTTTTATGGATGATAAGTTATAATCGGGCTGACTTGAGTCCACATAACCTCTTAGATACTTTTGTAGAACATCAATGTAAAACTAGGATCCTTTTCTGAAATAATGGAATAAGGAACCACATGTAACCTTACAACACACTGCACATACAACTTACCAAGATCTTCAACTTTAGTGGTGTCCCTGATCAGAATGAAATAAGATGTCTTTTTTAATCAATCAATCACCACCTAGATAGCATTCCTCTTTCATAGAGTCTATCGTAATATGACATGAAATTCCATGGACACCTCATCCCACATCAAAATAGGAACTGGTAGAGGCTGATGTAAACAAGAAGGTTTCAAATGCTCTGCCTTTATCCATTGGTATATGTAATAGTGGGAAAAATAATCTAAAATTCCATGCTTCACACCCAGCCACAAAAATCGCAATCTCATTCCATATTACATCTTCATAGTGTTTGGATGAGTGTACCGCAATTAACTATGAAAATCATACAAAATTAAGATCCTCACTAAAGTTGGGAAAAAAAACTAGTCCTCAAAGTTGAGAATTCCACTTGAAGAGGGAGACCAAACAAAAATGGTCTCCCCACTATATAGGGTTTTTGAAATTTCTCTGAACTCACCATCCTACTACTGATTTTGTGGGAAATACTCAATGAGAGATGAATATAACTGAACACTAGTTAGAACCAAACATCAAACATCCCCCTCATCATCCATATGTAACTGAGAAAAAATCATCATAAGGTTCAACCCTTCGATTCCAAAACAAAAAGTGATGGAATGCTCCTACTAATATTGTCTTCATTAATATTTCCATTCCATGTGGGGTAAGAAATTTTGAATTCAAATGTCTTAATGTATTCTTCCCACAGCCACTATCATTTATTCTAGTACTTCTTAGAAAAGACATAAATAAAACTCTTCTGGTTAAAAAAACATTGAAAATTTCCCAAAAAGATAATTTCTCAAACACTTAAAAACATGAATAACAGTAGAAAGATACAAATTAGGAGTGGGGTAATTATTATCATGTGGTCTAAGATGAATAGAGTCATAATCTACCACATGATCATCATGCAAGAGAATACAACCCAAACTAGGGCCAGAAGCATCATAAGAAACCACATACCTCTTACCAGGATTAGGTAAGATCATAATAGGATCTGATTTCATATGTTTTTTTTAACTCATAAAAATAAGACTACCACTTTTATTCAAATGTGAATTTTACCCCTTTCCTAGTAAGATCAATAAATGGTGATTCCAACTTAAATAAATCCATAAAAAATCATCAGCAGTACCAACCAAGACCAAGGAAGCTTCAAATATCAATGATGTTTCATGGATCCTCCCATGAAAAAACAATGTTTACCTTATTAGGATCAAATGATAAGCCATTATTAGAAATGACATGCCCCAAAAATTTCACTTCTTCAATCTAGAAGTTTCATTTCGAAATCATCCCATTCAAATGGTGACTTCCAAAGATTTACGAATCCAAATATAGATGGTTCTAAATATCACACTCAAATATTTAATAATCCAAATTTTCATACATGAACACAACCACAAATGTTTCTAGATACTTATAGAATATCTAATTCATCAAAGCCATACAAAAAACAGGAGTGTTATTCCGGCCAAACATCACCTACCCATAATATTCCTCTTAAGTATATCAGACTCAAGAACATTAAGCTGATGATAACACCCCAGTAGATCACTATTTCAAAACAACTTTTCCTCATTTAACTAATTAAACAAATCATCCACATGGTGAAAAGGGTACTTTTTCTTAACTATATCCTGGTTCAACTTCTAAGATTCTACACACATCTGGAGTGAACCAACTGCCTTCTTGGAAATTAGCATTGGGGATGTCCAATGAAAAATACTAGATTGAAAAAAAATCACCGGGTTATCTAAGAAAATTTGAAGCAATTTCAGCTCTGTTGGTACCATATGATAAAAATGTATTGATATCAACTGTGTACCTAACACTAGGTCAATTGTTGACTCTACCTAACTCTCAGGAAGAATCCTAAAGAAATAATATCAGAAAACATTAGGAAAACCATAGATAATGATGGGAATATCAACAAAAAATGAAATTTCATCGAGCTTAATCGCAATAGTGGACAACTATCTCCTGAGCTCTGGGTGGGAAGCTCCCATATGACTAAACCACAGATCCCACTCTCCTTACAACACCCTTGAGCTCCCATAACTCTCATGAAATGATACAAACATATGATACTAATAAATTAAATATCTATAAGTAAAAATCCAATTCATCCTGATGATGACGTCAAATAGATCTGGATATAAAACAAGAAAATCCCATACTAGCTCCATATCAATGATAGATAACGCACAAGGAAACCACAACCTCTACTCTTTCCTCCTCCCAAGATGTGTTTATAACTCTATAACAAAGGATGTGAGACCTATTAGAAGGTTAAGACTATCAAAAAAATGGACAGTTATAAATTATTGGGAAGAAATAGTATAAAGTAAATCAATCTCTACTGAGGAAGCAATAAAGATAGAACCTCTCACTATCGATGGACCCACATCTACCTCGACTGGAAACTCATCTATGTAATGAATTTTATTTACTATTGAGTCATGTGTATAGATCCTTATTTTCCATGAATCATATAAATATTCCATATTTTCCTTTGGAGATGAAGATCCCTAGAGTTATGAAGGTGTAGATATAGACTGAAAAAACACTCTAGATGTCCATAACTTTTATAGTTGTTACACATCTTTGTTTATGAAGGACATGACTATCATGTGTGTACTCCCGTTCCAAACTAGTAAAATGTAAGAGTCACACTATTATCTATGACTAGAGGAGCCTAAGATTCCTTCTATAGAGATCCACCTCCACCACTCCTACGATGATCCTGCCACTTCCTCTTTTTTCATGACGTGCCACAGAGGCCTCCACTAGGTGGAAGAGAAGGGGATGAATATCCAACCAATCTATCCATGTTCATCTCTTTCATAATTTACTTGTCTACTATCTATTTATAGGTCTAAATACAAATCATAAAAACATGAAAATTTATTATAGGTCACAAACTCAATAGGTACTTCTAATCCCTCAGTTGGTCATTCCTTACAACCTTCAGTTCAAAAATAACGACATCAGTGAACCGATTGGTGTGTGATGACACGATACGCTCTCTATTCAATAAATAGAGGAAATAAAAATATTTATCTTTCATAATTGACTCATTAAAAAACTACTAGAAGAAGAGAGTATTGAAACTCTTCTAGTCTAAAAACAGGTTCTTACCTTCATGTACCATGGAATCCCACCAATACTTGCTAGGTCCTTAAAGTTTTTATGATGCACACTTAACCTATATATTTTAAGGTTTCTATAAGAATTTGAATATATGATCAATACTACTAATCCATTCCTCTACCTCTTGATGTTCATTCATATATTTAAAGGATGGTAGATTCCTACGTAAGAAATATTGTGATCAATACATATCTCCTAAAAATAATGGTAGTACCTCAACAAATAATCTCTAAAACTTTTGATCATTTTGTTCAATAACAAGAACTACACACAAAATTACCTCAATGAAATTTTGAATCATTATATGATTCCCTTGAGGAGCATTAGCTCCACCATCCAGAGGAACTCATAGAAAATGTCTTGGAGGCATACTACTACACACAGAAATAGAATAAATGATTAAACAACCGAATATTCTCATTTGAAACTTAAAAAAAACATATCAAAAAAATTAATATTAACATAATGAACTCAAAACAGGAGACACTCATCCAAGAATCTCATGGTAACTTGATTCTAAATAGTGAAAGAGTTCCCTATTTACTTTCCATAATATACATATCAAGTCTCAAAAATCTTATATTTAGTCAAACAGACATCCCAAGACAAAGACTCTTGAGGGAATACCTCCTTTGATACCAAACTGTAATAAACCAACATGAATACCATCTCAAAACCGATACTCGACCCGACCCATCACATACCCTTTGGGTGTTACTTATCTCCACAGGTTGGTGACTAACACACAGGTACCATACAATAGAATGATGGAATGATTCGCCCATCCTAAAGAAATGAAATGGAAAATATATAGATTAAATATATAATAACGGTAATATTATATATTACATAGCTGAAATAAATATATGAAACCAAAGAAAATCAAGAAGCTATAAAACATTAAGTACAATTCCAACCACTAAGAACTAAAAAAACTAGAAATACCTACTACTATGTGTGGTAGATTGGAAAAAACCGCACCATCTAACCATTTAGCTACACAAACCCAAATGACAAAAAATATCCATGCTAATTGTGTTTCCTTTCTTTTTTTTATATCCAAAGATATACAAAGGTTACACACCACTGAAGAAGTGTGCACAGTGTGAGATAATAGGATTAATAGTATCCCACATAGGTGTTCATTAATAGGTCTCTTAAAATATAATTAAAGTATTCTCATTTAAAATAAAACATGGCATGATAAGAAATAAATTATTTTTTAACAAAATCATGGGAAACATTTTTTCTGTTCCAAAAATTCAAAAATAAATGCAACTATATCAATTTCAAACCCAAAAAATGCATATCAAAATAAAAAATAGGTCAAAGACAAATCATAGGTAAATCACACCAAGGAACTCAATAGGTCATGATGGAAGATTACTCATACCATAACATATGACTAGTGTACAAAAGGTCTATAGAACAAAGGACTAAGGAGTTGAGAAACATCCCATGAGTGAACCTCCAAATGTTGACAAACAATTACCTAGAACAAGAGGTATAGGGATCCTAAAAAATCCCCATGAGAAAATATCCCTATGGTAACATGGACTATGACCCAATGATAAACCATACACATACATACCCAAGGCTTCCCATGTGTTACATTTCATAAATCATTCCAATTGTTTTAAAATACCACTTTTTTCATTTACCATAAACTAGGGAAAACCACATTTTATCATAAATCAATTTAGACACACACAGAAATCATTCTATATTATTTATAAATAACATTATAAAAATAGGAGAAATAAAATTCATCAAACATAGGATAGAGATGGAACCAACTAACTCAAAACTAGGGGTCACATACTCCTATAAAGGATCCACCGACAGGGGAAAAAAATAATGAAAATGGAGGACCTATAACCCATCCGCACATCATTCAATTTATCAAATTCAGAAAAATGGTTGGAAAAGAAGAGAGAATCATAAACCTCAATAATGAAAACCCACCACACCACAACCAACAAAGAAAACGACCCCAAGAATCATATTTTTCTAGGAATCTAGAAGAAAGACAAAATTAATTACCATTATAGTCAATGAATTTAATAACATGACTCCATAGTTCTCCTAGGAGAAATTGAATTAAGAATTAGAAAATTCTAATCACCTAGAGATAGAAGGAACCCAAATTCTATAATGATCTATATTGTAACAGATCAATCTGTAGTGAAAGAAGAATAAAAAATCACTATATAAGGGATCAGAGTTGATATCCAAAAGAGAATTAGAAGAATGAAATGAAACAAAAATTTTAGTGTCCTAAAAAATATTTATCAGAAATTTTTACGGCATGAATTCCATTTACACATCATGTTATATACGATGATCACATATGTTTAAAATCCTACCATCTTTTAAAATAAAAACGATCATAAATTATTACACATTGTGTAAACAGTAAACAGAATATACAATTTTCATGATGTTTAAACAATTTATGAATTGTTTCTGGAAACCAATTACACATTGTGTAACCCCTTTAAACATCATGTAATATCCCAATGTATAGTGAAAAAATTCAGAACCAAAACTGGCATCCTCTGAACATGGGGGTAACCCCCACAAAACTATTAACACATTTAAACCCAGATTCAATTAATTCAAAAAACATCCATCCTTTAAATTTAATTAGTTTTTTCCAATAATTTATCTACATCATTGGGATTCTAAAGAAATATACAATTAAATAGACAAAACAATCAAAGAGAAGAGAATTACCTAAAAGCGAGTAATGGGATGTAACACAAACCATGCTTGTCCAAATCAAAAAATCATAATACTCATAAAACAAGAACCATAGTCCAACTCTATGGTGACATGAACTTTCCATATATAGGTGTTAACTAGGCACAAGAATATGGTACATCCAAAGTTCCAACTAGTATTATCACCTTTTACAATATCAATAATAGTTAAAAAAAATAAGTCTTTGATAAAACTTTATAGTGTCCCCATCTCATCACTCTAGAATGAATCTATGTTGATCATTCCATGTGACCTAAAGCATGATTAATTATATTCCAATGTATACCGACAAGAAATAAATTTATATCGATGCCATGGATATATTGTACCTTCTATTGTATAAACATAAATAATAATATCAAAACTTAAGATAAACCATGATCCACAATGTAATTACATAATATGGATATTTCTGGGATTTGAAACCACGACGACATGATGAAATAATCCAGAACATAAAATATGAAAAAAAGTCTAAGACATCTTGAAACTAATGATCCTTATGAAATTAATGTATTGAGACTGATAATATAAAACTACACCTCATCCCCCACACCGAATCTACACCATCACACTCTTAAGAGAAACTCAATTCCAAGAAACAAACACCACATGAGAAAATCAAACACAATTTATGAATGAAATAAGTATTTTAAATGGATTTTATTTTTGTTCTATATGCATGGGAGAATGGTAAAACATTCTTCATAATAGAAATGGAAAATATTTCAATCACAACTGAAAAAGTATGCCTATATAAAATAAATAATATTTCTATTAAGGGTTTTACCACCCCATTTTTTATAGTTGGGCATAACCAATTAACTTATTTCATTTCTTTCTGAGATTTATAGAGGATCCATCATTGGTCTCATATACCTCTGATTTCCCATGGTTTTTTCTACCCCAATCATTGCTTTTCAGTAAACAGTGTTTTTTTCTATAAATAATTCTTATGTATCTTTTAGAACACTTCTATTTAAAAAAATAGGGTCATCAAGAAAATCATATAGATAATTTACCCTAAATCATTATCCGTACGTGGCCAATTATGCACCATTTATGGAGCACCACCTTTTATACTGACTTAACATTATCTTATGTGATCATTTACCAACCTGAGTCCCCAATTATAGAGCAACTCCTTCCATATATAGTAAATAGAACTTAAAATTATATTTCCCACTTTACTATCAATAACCAACATTAATAATACTTTCAAGGATTCAATATTCCTTTTATAATTAGGAAAATTTTTATTCACTCCAAATTCTATAGAAATAGTTATTGTCTCCATTCTACCATATGATCACCCCTGTCTTATGGTGGCACAATGTGGACTTATAAAATCTTTGACTAAGATCATAGTAAAAATGTCATATAGATTCTAAATTCCACTAATCCTTCACAGCTCTAGCACTCCATTCTCCAACAAATTACCAATTAAATGTTACATCAGCTCAGTGTGATTCGTCAATGAGTGAAGCACCATATTCTTAGCTATATGAATTTAATTCTGACAATAATAGAACAAAAATGTAATTTTATAACTCCTTATAAGTTCTTCCAAAAAGAATGTCAGCTAAACCATTTCTTTCCCTACTTTTTCAGGGGTAAAAATTTCTTTTTTTTTTATTTATAGTACAATAACAAGCTACATACTTGACATCCAACTGATAGTCGTTCCTCTAAAGGTAAAAAAATCTGATAGTAATCTTTCATTTATCTGTATATTCAAAACAATGAATAAATATAAATCTACAATGGATTACCCATTTACGAAAATATTTTAACTTCTTTTAATCCTTTTAGATATTTGAGAATCCAAGTTTGGGCTTCCTGGTGCCCTTATCCAATATTTTCTATAAACTAGCTAACAAATCCCATGAAATATGAAATTTATAGACTCATAAAAACAATGTTATACGTCACACTTTTTACCATGGATTAAAAATAAACATCTCCCATTTACATAACCACATATTTTATTTTTTGTACTTTCTATTTGGATAACATTAACTATCCAACCAATGGGGTTGACATAGTCTTACATTTGGGTATTCTGAATCTATTTATGACCATCTAGATATATTCCTTTTGGTAAAGAAAAATTCCTTGTATTTATATCTATTTCAATCAACATCCATACAATATTATTTTCCTTCTTAATATCATTAATCTTGAACCTTCTATAAAAAAATGTTTCACCACTCAAATATGTTTTATGTTCAGGCCCTCCAAGAGAATTTTATCCATGTACAGGAGAAGGATGATGAAACCCTCATCATTGAACACCTTTTTGTTGAAAAAATTGTCCAGGTTTCCTTATATTCTCCTCTTATCAACTATAAATTCATCAAACTATTGGTTTCATTGCATTGGTGTCCACTTCAGACTATGAAGGTTATTATTCCGTTTTCACAGTTGGACATCATTATGTTTTCCCCAAAACCCTTTGGTTTATTCATATATAATTCTTACTCTAAATCACTTTGAAGGAATAGAATATTCACATAAATCTATTATATATGTATAATTTTAGAATCAACCAAAAATAATATTATCTGGATGGTTGTATGTTTGAAAATGGGAGAAAAGCTTTTTGGGAACTATGCCCTTTTCTTTTTTTGAAACCCTTCAACAACAATCATGTCCTATAACATTTTATAACATTTATTTCTTCCTCTAAAAAACCCATTTTTTATATAGTTATTTATTACCCTATGGTATTCTAGTTAGCTCCCAAGTTTTATTTTGATGTAATGAATCAATTTCATCATTTATAATAACACCCACTTTCCAGAACCATTAAGACTTGATTATTATATTATGATACCATGATATTTTCCATATTTGATAATAAATTAATAAATATTATTTTCAAATATCTAAAATGATCAAATTTTTCTTACAGACCTATTCAACTAAACCAACATATCGAATCTTTACATAAATGTTTCTTCTGGAATTTCACCTTCTAGAGGTCTTCCTTGATATTCTATAGTCATAAATGTTTTCGGTAAATCAAAACCTAAAAAAATTATTTAATTTATATACATATTGAACATTCCAATACATATGATATTCCTAAACATAGGGTCAGATAATCATGGATATGGTCAGTTTATTATTCTCTCCAAACTATATCTTCCACTAAGATTCAATAATTTCATAATGTTTTCTCATTAAAGAGAACAACCTAAAATCTAATTGTTGTATTTTTATTACTATCCTAGTGTCAAAACCTAATTTCTTCATCACTATAGATGATAAAAAACATATTTGGGAATTTTCATCAAGTGTTTTCCTTTCCTTGAAATAAAAATGGACATATGAAACACATCAAAAAACATTCAAGTGAGAAGGTTTCATTGTTTTTTAAACCATGGATATTATAAAATATTCTACCCCAGTAGTGTATATAAAATTTTATTGACTAGATAAGTGACATAGATGATATCTTTATCCCAAAATTATTACGGAAACCCAATGTGAAAACTCATTATTTCATCCTTCTCACTAAATGTCCAATTCATCCCCTCTAATACACTATTATATTCAAGTGTTTTGAGAACATAATTTTCAAAACAAATTCCTTTCCTCTATGTGAACCTATATAATTATTAACCACGTTATTTTCCACCATTATCAAACCTTAATCACATAAACTTTTTTCTTATCTCCTTCTCCACCATTGATCTCTATGGAAAAACACCCTAAACACTACGATTGTTTCTCAAAGAAATAATCACATACATTCCTCATAGAATCATAGATGAACAAAAACAAATTACCGTGACCCAAAATGATAAATAATTGGGTCAGGACACCAAAAATATATGTGCATGAGATCTAACTGGTGAAACATAGATATCCTTCCAGTTAATATAAATTATTCATATCTCTACTTTACGAGCATGCACCTCTCACATGTTATGATTTCCATGTGACTAAACATTAGTATAACCATAGCCATTATGGATCACATGTATTTCACACTCATTTTCCCAAGATGAAAATGACAAAACTTCATAATTTAAAAATTTTTTATTTAGAAAATCATTTCTAGATCTAGTTTTTCCTTCAAATACAACATCCCATCTATAACAATCTTTTCTACCACCTTGTAACTTCAAGTGATCTTCCACCCAACATTTTAAAATATCATTTCAAAATGGACTTCATCTAACTGACTAATATAAACTTGATTATTTTGTAACAATAGTATGTGATTTTAATGCCCTAACCCTAGTTACATGGAGTTGGAGCATTATTTTAATACATTGGCATGATTACAAGGAAGCATGTACCGAAGGACCGATTATTTTATCAGTCTTGGAAAATAGATTACATACTTGAATGTTTCATTATACATTCAAACATAAAACACAACATAAAAAATACTTTGAGAATTCCATTATGCCCCTATATTAACCCTTCATATCAATCATAATACACTTCTTTGAATCTGGGGAAAACAAAACATAAGAAATGGGTGAGATCAGATGCTTATTAAGTGTAAATAATTTAGCGAAAGAAATAATCTTTTAAGGAAATATGTGTAATAAAAAAACAGCCATTTAAACACAAACTTGAACATAATATAGAAAAAATAAATCAAACATTACCATAAAAAAATTCACATGGATATTCTACTAGTCTAATAATGACATTTAATAACTTATTTTGTGTTGAGAGAATGCATAATGTCGGACATCATAACCAAATAGTCAAGGCCTCATGCCAAGACTACAAAAAAAATTTCAAGGCCTTCTACAAAGATACTAATTTGTCTCATGAGACCTACCGATGAGTTGAGGAGCTATATCGGGACCCACCTGTCACTTATTAAGTCCAATGCATTCCATATATGAAAAGGGTGAAACAAAACATAAACAGTTATATTAATCCTAGTATACGAAATTTCAATACTTCAACTGTAAACTATGAATGGCATAAAAACATAATATCTATAGTCAAACATAACATAATCCATTCAATACAATATAGAACATTGTACTATAATAAATAAACCTCAATCATTAATAATATCCATAAATTGATCGGTATAAATCATTAAGAGAAATTTACATTTTATATTAAATCGTTTAAAAGTCTCAAAATTTATAAATAAATACATTTAAAATACATTTTTGAATCAATGTTTCCCTTGCCACTTTGAAACTTTTTATGGTAATTAACATTTTAAAACATTCATGTCCATATAAATAAATATGTAAAACCATTTTGAAAACATGGACATTAATGAGAAAGACTTAGAAGAATAAATATTTAAACCATTTAAAATTTTGTTCTAGTTAAAGATTAACTTAAAAATAATCCTTTTTAAAACTCTATAAGGAAAAAATGGACATGGATAATGAATATTTCCCAGTAAAAACTTATAGATAAACAATCTCAAATAACAATGAGATTAAGGAATTAACCATTACCATGTACTTTCCATTAGTTGCGGGTACGTTTAACCTCATTTATAATGACCACAGTATGTTATGAAGTTATAAAAAACCATAATAATATTTATTATATTATATATGATTAATTTATGACTTTATACTACCCATTCAATGATAATTTCTTTGTTAAAGTGACAGTTCGGGTAATAATCACTTTCTTTATTGTCTGTGTTTTGTCTTGTTATTCTTTATTTCATCAATTGGGAAATAAATTACATACTTCCAGAATATAAAAAATGATTTATATATCATATATATTCATAATATAAATATTTATAATATATAGATATATGAAATGGAAACACTGTTCATGGAGACGGTAGTCTGTACGTATGCATGAACGTTGTTTCTGTTTTCTTATCGTATAGTATAGAAGTAAGTAAACAAAATATAAATATATATCATACCAGTGGAAATATTATTTCATATATTTACTACTTAATAAATATACATATTTTTATAAGAATTCATTGAGTGTGATCATTGTAGATGAATCGCATCACGCCGTGGAGACGGTAAGTCGTACGTACGCACGAGCGACAATATCATTCTATCGATGGTAAAACGGTGTTTAATTGGATGGTTTATTATATATAGATAATAATTAATATTTTATATTTATTATTTAAAGTAATTATACTCATTATTATACCCATCCAAATAATTTAGTGTCGAATAACAAACTATACCACGACGTGGAGATGGTAAGCCGTACGTATGCACGTATGGTGACATTTTCATTTATATGATGGATAGAATAATGAATATGGTTGTACCATATTTATAATAACATCACATAATTTATAATGTACTGGAGTTTTTTTTATGGAAAAAACAAAAAAGAGGAAGTGGAAGAAGAAATGAACTTTGAAAGAGGTGATGAAATTATTACCTCTTCTTTGGGTGCAACTGTTTGATTTGATCAAAAGGGCTCCATAGGTTGGATTTCATATCAAATTAATACCTATAGGTTGAATTTAAGGTATTTTTAAGGATATTGGATCTGGTTTTGGCAGAGACAAATGGATTTGGTTGTGTTAATTTGAGAGAAAATGAAGTACCCTTTTATAAGAGAGGTGAGGGTCACTTTAGGAAAAGCATGAAATATTATTTCTTTATAAAATAATTTTTGGTTTATATTGGATCCAAAAGGATTTATTTAGAGGATAAGGTGGGAATGGGTCGAAAACCTCTCAAACAATAGATTTTATACATGTTTATTTCACCATATTAACCTTATCTTTTATATTTATCTCTTAGTTAAATAGTTTAACATTTTCAATGTCTTCTTGTATTAATATAATACATGGTTAATAAACTTAATATAAAATTAATAGAGAACCTTAAGTGGTTAATTAATGACATATCTATCATTATATAAATCTTTTGGCCAAAAATTAGATTTTTAGAACAATTATACAATTTAATTAAATAGTATTTTTTTTAAAACCCATTTATGTCAATTTTGACACTATTTAGTATTTGGTTTTTTTTAAGTCATAAAAACATTATCACATCGAAAAAAGTTTTTTTAATAAACAATAAAAATTCATATTAACTTTTAAAATTCGTGTAATTCATCAAAAGTCTCAATTTAAATTTATTTTAATATTTATAATATCAATTATTCCAATCATTCATTAATAAGGTAATTACTGCATCATCATTTTATCATAAATAAATTTAATTATTTAATGTATTAAAATTAAAAATAATGTACCATGATATAGGAAAGATTTTTATATTTCTAATGAATATTTATAGTATAATTTATCTTATGTCTAACCCTATATTAAAAATGTTTTCTTTATTAAAATTTGAATTTAACACTTTTAGCTCTTCTATAAATAAAATAATAATAAATGTCCTAATCTAATCCAATTAGATAAAAAGGATAATATTTTATTCATAATGTAGATTTTGGTCTAAATAAACTTATCCAATAGAATTTGTAAATTTTTAAGGGTAATTATATTATCATTTTTACCTTTAATTACCCAATTTACTTTTAACTACGGTAAATAAAATTCAAAAGTTATTATTCACCAAAAAGTATTTTCATCCTATTGAATCACATTTTACTTACTGATGTCGACTGTGTCTCTCAGAGTTTTGAAATTCAATTCACAGAAGTTGTAAAATTACGTTTTATGCAAATTGGTAAATGTGCCTAGAAGGTGGGTAAAAGATGTTAAAAGGTTCAATAAAATTTTATATATCTAATCTTATTATAAAACAACTTCAATGAATTACATTTAACTAATATAGATATTATGTATCCATTTTTAATTTAAAATAAATTTAAATAAAATAATAATTATTATTTAAATAAAAGTCAATTTTAATCAATAACGCAGTGTTTTTCACAGTTCATCAAAAATTGAAAGTTTTCAGAAAAATAACAAAAATTCACCCTAAGATAATTTTGATGTTATGAATTCAAAAAAATAAGTCCAATTTTAAAAATAAAATTTATAAAACTTTAAAAATTGGGTATTACTATTCATGACATCTTTTTGTAAACGGTTAGTTTGATTGGCCATGATGTGCTAGAACTCGAAGTTACGTACAATGCAAGATACTATGCTATTCAAAGAGAAGTGTGCCATGGATTCTTGGGGTGTTAAATTCTCCCCTCCTTATATAAATTACATCCTTTCAATTTGAAATTGTTCTTTGAAAAAAAATGTTGAAAATAAAGAATACCTTTGTGGGAAAGCCACATCAGAAATAGGGTTAATAAAATTTAGTCTTAATTAGAGGGAAATGGAAATGAAAAAGATAACACCAAATTATTATTTTTAATAGAAGAACATATGTTGAAATTAAAGACACATATTTAGAGGAAAAATGTAAATATTTATAGGGAGTGATTCAGGTCATCAATCACAAACAAGTGAATAATAAATGGAAAATTAAGTGCCTCAAAGCCATAAATCTATGATGATGATTTAAAATATCATTTGTTCAACGAAACATAAGGTATTAGGTTAACACATTTTTGGTTTTATGATCTATTCCCTAAATTTTAAGGAAAAAAAGAATACTTGACAAAAATAGTTCCATCCTTTAATGGATTTCAACCACAAAATCATTTTACACACCAAAAGATAATACAACTCCAAAATATTCTATTTATCTTAATCATATAGGGTTACAAAAAAAGAATTTATAATTTATATGTCATAAAATTTTAAAAAACACTACATTATAAAAACTAAGACATCACATAGGCTAGTGGTAGGTGATGCACCCTGGTCGCCCTTCGGTTGTGGGTTCAAGTCTCATGTCCTCACTAGGCACAAAGGGTTGTCACTCGACCTCTAGGTTGTGCGTTTTATAACAATACAAAAATAATATTAAGAAATGTTTTAACCTTAAACAATAGTATTCAATTTCCCACTCAATTCATTCCAACATTTAGACTTATTTAAAATACTTCTATCTAAAATCAATGTCCAAAATTTATAAGGTAAACATATTTAAGATCTATTTTTCCACATAATTACATGTGAACACCTTCATCATGTATTCTCTTAAAACATGGTAACACCCTTAATTACAATAAAACCTAATTTATTACATTAATTCTCCCGTATTCCTTATAGAATATTGGATATATTCTTTATATCCAAAAAAATGTTTTAAACTCCAATAATGATGGAATAAAAAAACAATTAATTAGTTTCAAGGTAGTCAATAATTTCCAATATAATTTTTCCAAATAAATTATATCTTGTTCTAAAATCATTACCTCTATCTCAGAAATATATTAAGGGTTATATTTATCCCAACCATATATTTTCCTAATTGTTTAACTTTAAACTGTTTCACTTTACTTAGTACCATAAAATCTAAAATCCTTAATTAAAAATTACTTGAGTACAATCCTTATATAAATTATAATTCATATAACATATAAAAAATTAATACAATACTCAAATGACAAAATGATTTAATAAAAACTTAAGAACACTAACCATTCCTCTTTATCTGCAGTAGTATCATAACTTTATTATTATTTAATAGCATCATTTGGGGTATACTATGATTATTGGTACATTGATTTACGTAGTGTCCCAACTCCCTAAAAATGAAACATTGCACATTTGAAACCTTTTCAACACCCTTACAATCACGAACATGGTGTCCTTTTTCTCCACACTTATAACAAACTCCCATTTCTTTCTAGCACTTCCCAGGGTGATTCTTTGTGCAGTTATCACATATGGGAAAATCCTTATTTCCCTTATTCCCTTTATCCATATTTATCTCTACCATCATCTTCTCCAATTTCTTCCCTTCAAATCCATAGGACTCAGATAATTCATTACTTATCTTATTAACACATGACACTATTTCTTCATATGTTGAGAATATGTGGGAGACTATTTCCATTCTAAATGTGGGATTGATACCATGAAAGATATGATAATTCTTTCACTTTGGAACATGTGTATTGCTAGAGTTCACATCTCTTCTACTAGGTGCCATTTCTAAATTATGACATACACTAGGTTAGATCATATCATAATTTATAATAAAGAACTAGAAAATTATCAACATTAATTAAAGATCTTCACACATCTAGTATAATAGTCATAAAAATGGATTCTTTTCTGAAATATTTACTCATAAATCCCTCATAATGGTTTGTAAATAAAATTTGAATTATCCTAAGAATATCCTCCAAGAGTGTCAAAACAGGTGCACAGTAAGGCCCGTTGTTGTGTACTAAGATACCCTGGGTCAAGCCCAAAACTTCTTGTTAGTGTTTTTACTCCTTGGTAATTCTATTCCAGAACCATGTCCAATTGTAGTATCCATATAAGGATGTATTTCTTAGAAAATCAACAAAATCCCTACTTTACCAAAATTCTACGGGGTTCTTCTATACTTATTGGTAAAGTCTTTCGTAGGGTTGTGATCTCTAATCTAATTATTCTCAATATATTTCCAAGGTTGTTGTTAGACTTCCTCTAATACCAAATGTAACTCCCCAACCCTAGTTACCCAAAGTCAGTGCATTATTTTAATACATTTTCATGATTATAAAGAATCATGTCCTGAAGGACCGATTTGATTATCAGCCTGGGAAAATAGATTACACACATGAATGTTACATTACACATTAAAAAATAAAAAAACACTAAAAAATCCTTTGAGAATGCCACTATTACCCTAGCTTAACCTTGCATATAAATAATAATACACTTCTTTTAAGGAAATATGTATAATAAAAAAACAGCATTTTAAACTTAAAATTGAAAATAATATGGAAACAATAAATCAAACATTACCATATAAACATTCACATGTATGTTCTACTTGTCGAATAATCACATGAAATAACTAATTTTATAATGAGGTAATGCATAATGTCGGACATCATAACCACATAGTCAAGGACTCGTGCCAGAACTATAAATAAACAATTTGTCACATCCTTGTTCCAAGACACTAATTTGTCTCATGAGACCTCACGATGAATGGAGAGGTTATAGAGGGCCCCACCCGTCACTTACTAAGTCCAAATCATTCCTCATATAGAAAGGGTGAAACCTAACATAAACATTTGTATTAAAACTAGCATACGAAATGTCAATACTTCAACTGTATACCATGAATGCTATAAAAATAGAACATCCATAGTCAAACATATCATAATTCATTCAATACAATATAGAACATTGTATTATAATAATAAAAAATCTAATCATGAATAATATCCAGAAAATGATCATTAAAACTCTTTAAGATAAATATCTCATTTCCATGAAATAATGTAAAAGTCACATTATTTAGAAAGGAATACATTTAAAAGACTTTTTTTAATAAAATTCGTCCATACTACTTTGAAATTTTTTAAAGGAATTAAGATTTTAAAACATTAATGTCCATATAAATAAATCCTCAAAACCATTTTGAAAACATGGATATTAAGGAGAAAGATTTAGAAGAATAAATATTCAAACCATTTAAAATGATTTTGTAGTTAAAGAGTCCCTAAAAAATCATTTTGAAAACAATTTTATGAAAAATAGACATGGATAATAAATATGTCTTAATAAAAACTTAAATATAAAAAATCTCAGAAAATAATGAGATTGAGTAATTAACACTTACCTTGTACTTTCTTTTAGTCAAGTGTACATTTAACCTCCTATATAATGACCATGTTATGTTATTAAATTATAACATAACCATATTAATATTTATTATATCATCTATGATTTATTTATGACTTTATACTACCCATTTAATAATAATTTCAATGTTAAAGTGACATTTCGGGTAATAATCACTTTCTTTATCGTACATGTTTTAACTTTTTATTCTTGATCGTCTCACTTAGATAAAGATTCACATAATTCCAGAAAATAAAACATTATTTATATATCATATATATTTATAATATAAATATTTATTATATATATATATGAAATGGAAACATCATTCATGGAGAAGGTAGTCTGTATGTACGCATGACCGTTGTTTCTATTTTCTAATCATATTTCATGGAAATAAGAAATTGACATATAAATATATATTATTCCAGTTGAAATATTATTTCATATATATCATACTTAATAAATATATTTATATTTATAAAAACTCTTAAATTGTGATCATTGAAGATGAATCTCATCGCGTCGTGAAGATGGTAATAAGTACGTACGCACAAGTGACAATATCATTATATTGATGTTAAAAGGGTGTTTAATTGGATGTTATATTATATATACATAATAATTACCATGTTATATTCATTATTTAAATTAATTATACTCATTATTATACTCATCCAAATAATGTAGTGTTCAATAACAAACTACAGCACGACGTGGAGACGGTAAGTCGTACGTATGCACATATGGTGACTTTATAAATCATAGGATGGATAGAATAATGAATATGGTTGTACCATATTTATAATAACATAAATTTATGTATAAGGTACTGTATTTATTATTTTTTTATAGAAACATCAAAGAAAGAGGATGTGGAAGAATAAAAAAACTTTGAAAGAGCTGATGAAATTATTACCTCTTCTTTGGGAGCTTCCTTTTGATTTGATCAGATGTGCTCTTTAGGTTGGATTTATGATCAAATTAAGTCATCTAGGTTGAATTTAGGGTAGTTGGGAGGATATTGGATTATGGTTTGGACGATCCAAATATATTTTGATGTGTGAATTTGAGATAAGGGGAAGTACCCTTTTATAAGAGAGGTAAGGGTCACTTTAAGAAAAGCTGGAAATGTTATTTTATTATAAAATAATTTTCGGTTTATAAAGGCTCTAAAAGGATTTATTCCGAAGATAAGGTGGTTCGGGGTAAAAAATATCAATAAATTGGTTTTATATAAGATTTTGTCCTCGTATTAAACATATAATTTATATTTAACTGTTAGTTAAATAGTTTAACATTTACCATGTATTCTTGTATTATTATAATACGTGGTTAACAAACTTACTATAAAATGCTAAAGGAACCTCAAGTGGTTCATTAATTACATATATATCATTATATAATTCCATTGTCCCATCTTTATATTTTTAGGACTATTATATAATTTAATAAATTATTATTTTTTTAAAACTCATTTACGTCAATTATGACACTATTTTGTATTTGGTTTTTGTGTAATTCATAACAACTTTATCTCTTCAAAAAAATATTTAATCAACCCTAACATTTCATATTAACCTAGAAAATTTTTCTAATTCATCAAAGGTCTCAATTTACATTTATTGTAATATTTATAATATCCATTATTTTAATCATTTATTGATAAGGTAATTACAGCATCTTCGTTGTGTCATAAATAAATTTAATTATTTAATGTCTAAAAATTATAAATTATATACCACGATGTAGGAAATAATTTTATATTTATAATTAATATTAATATTCTAATTTATATAATTTCTAACCCAATATTAGAAATTGTTTAGTTATTAAAATTTGAATTTTAAACTTTTAACTCTTCTTCAAATAAAATAATAATAAATGTCCTAATCTAATGCATGTGGATAAAAAGGATAATATTTTATTCCTAAGGTTGATTTAGGTCTAAATACACTTATCCAACAGAATTAGGATATGTAGTAGGGTGATTATAATATCATTTTTACCTTTAATGTCCCTATTTACTTTTAATGGTGGTAAATAAAATTCAAAAGTTACTATTTATCAAAAATTATTTATATCATATTAAACCACATTTTACTTACTAATGTCAATCGTGTCTCTCAGATTTTTGAAATTCAATTCATAGAAGTGGTGAAATTACATTTTATTCAAATTAACAAAGGTACCTAGAAGATGGGTAAAAGAGGTTAAAAAGTTCAATAAAATTTTATTTATCTAATCTTATTATAAAATAAATCCATTGATTTTCTTTGGAATAATATAGGTATTATGTATATATTTTGACATTACAATAAATTTAAATAAAAAGGTAATAATTATTTATATAAAAGTCTATTTTAAACAACAACTCAATGTTTTTCATAGTTCATCAAAAACTGAAAGTTTTTAGAAAAATATCAAAAATTCACCCAAAGCTAATTTTGATATTCTGAATCCAAAAACGAAGTCCGATTTGAAAAATATAATTTATAAAACTTCCAAAATTGATTATTCCTATTCATAACTACTTTTTTAAATAGATAGTTATATTTTTCATGATATGCTATAACTCGAAGTTGCGTACAGTGCAAGCTTTTGTATTATTCAAAGAGAAGCATATCGTGGATGCTTGGGGTGTTACAGTGATAAACTCTCTCTACCAAAAAAAATATTTTTTTAAAATTCCAACATTAATTTCACCATTCCCCATAATATTGATAGCTTCATCATCGAAAATATGGACCCCACAAAATTCTTTAAACAAATAATTCACTATGAATTCCCTCTCATTCATATAATGGAATGAATCCCATTAATTAATGATACATGACTACAATGAAATGAAAACACTTAGTAGTAAAATAATATTACCCTAAACTACAGTGTTTGTGGAAATTAAAGTCCAAAGTCACCCCATATTAAATTTACCATTTTATCCCCTAAAATAAATATTTATATTCTCATTATTATTCCAATTATAAAATAATGATTCAAACCCAAATAACTTACTTATATTTTTTCCAATTATCCTCAATCATATTAAAAACATTGCATGAAATATAAATTCCTCTTCCTTCTACATTGAGTGTAGTTTAATATGGTGCTTATACTTATTTCTATCTAATCTCTACATTCATAATAAGATCAATAACATCCTAAAACAACAGTTTGTTATTCCCATCAGAATTAATCATATAAGTCACTATCATATTCTATGACTCTAGAAGTGATGATAATAGTAAAAACTCCACACTAGATCCACAAAATTCACTCCTATAAATTAAGATGTACTAAATATCATGTTGAATTCATGACATGATCAACCACTAGTATTTCTTATGATGTTATCATGATGAATAACCTCCGCATCATGAAAGCATTCTTTATATCTATTGGATTCTCATACATATTAGTAAGATTTTTCTTTAACTTCATAGTGGTTTTCACCTCCCAAATGTTATTGACAATTTCATACTAGAAACATCCATATCACACCAAGTGTCTTCCTATAAAGCCTTTCTCATTATTATTTTCCATCTTATCTAGTTTGACTCATTTTAATGGATCCTTTATAACATTCTAAAAACTGAAATTTTCCAATCTTCAACATATAGAAAACAAAATTTCTCTTGTTGAATTTTTCTATCCAAACACTAACTTCTTCCAAAACTATTCCTCCTAAAAATATAAATCTCATTTAAATAGAAAATTGAGGTTTCAAGAACATTTCCTAAAGAGTCTATTATCAATTTTATAGAGCCTTACTAAACCATAAGCTACAATACCACTTTTTGGGGTTTAAAAACCACTATGACCAGAATAAAACATTCAGAACATAAAATGTAGAAAAATCTAGAACTTATATAAATATATTAACCCTAACAAACATATATACCTAGATTTTGAATAAATGAATTCAACCCATCCACCACACTGGATCACCGCCTTCTCACACTCAAGAAAAACAACACTTAGAAAAAATATCATATGTGGAACTCGTACGCACATTAATAGTGATAATAAGAATTTTACATTGTTTGTGATTTATTCCTACATCCACATGAGAAAAGTGATTTTTTATTTACTATAGGAAGATAATGTATTACAATCACAAACATTAAATTCAATTGATATTATATTTATATAAATTTGAATTACAAGTGTCCCCACACCATATATTTATAGTGCGGCCTGGTAATTCAATAAGTTCCATAGTATTATGAGATTCATAGAGGACCATATGGTTCTTGGCCACCTCTAATTGCTCATAAGTTGATCTACCTCAACTATTGTCTTCCAGTTAATAATATGTGTTCTAAAAGTCATTCAATCATAGCCATTGGAAAACCTCTAGTTACTCCCACATGATCACATATCCCATATGATATATAATATATTTCCACACACAATCATCCATACATATACACTTGAGAACCAATTTTAGAAAATCACCTTTTGTGCCTACCTACATCTTTTCAAACTCCTTCTTTAAGAATTTATCAATCTAAGACCCTTGTTCTAGAGGCACTCTTTCTAGAAACATGAAAAAGAATTTTAAATTAGAATTTACAATTTTCTAATAGATATTATAGTAATAAATCAACCATAATAATAATATCACAAGATATAACAAAATAAGAACCCACTATATTGTCCTAAAAGTCATGAATAAAGGCCTTGATCCCTAAATGGGTCAATCGTTTACAAATCATAGTACAAATTATGAAAAATAATGGAGAAATCAATAAAAACTAGGTTTTAGGATTTACTCAAGATAATATCCTAAATCCTACTATCTATCCCAACTCATTCATTGATTATAAGGCTTGTTTCATTACCTACATATTGAATCATGATGTCTTCACACCAACCAATGTGTGTATGTGTGTTGGGTGTAAGAAATATACTTGGTACGAAACCTACATAGGTGTCTTTAAATAACTCTAGTATATCTAGATTCATGCACAAAATAATATGGACATAAACAATAACAGGCATAACAACTTTCATATCATTGTGTGATAGATAGAAACCCATTTGAATTATCATGCCTACTTTTCCAGTTCCAAAATAGGGTGGGTATTCCGACAAACTATCTTCAAAATAAAAGAACATGTTATCTCCACTAAAAGTAACAACCTATGAAAATGTCGTATCACCATCAATAACTGAGTTCAAGTGAATGGGTAATTACTAGTCGTATCATATATATAGGTGAACAAATCATCACCATCAATAGTAGGAATATCATAGGTGAATGGAAAACCACCACTAATAAAATCTGTATTGGGGAATGGGTCATCACAACTCCAAAAAACATTCATAAGTGAACGAGTCATCAAAATAATAATAACATATGTGAATAGGTCATCACCATAATGTCTTAAGGGTTTATAAGGATCGATTAAAGCTTAATAAATATAGAAAAAAAATTAATAAACCCATAAACTAAAGATCTATCATACTAAAAACTGAAGACATTATTAAATAATAGGAAAAATAATTTAAAATACTATATAATAGTGAATGTTTTTGCATTGTCTTCAATAATATGGTTGATGAATAACATTGAGAGGAAATTAAAGGACTCCCTTCCACATAGTAAGTCAATTGGCTAAAGTTGAGTCACCCATTGCATAAGAAAGACTCTATTTCAATCTTAAGACATGATTGTGTCCTAAAAAATTAAAGAGAAGAGGATAAGGAGATATATTTTAGGAATATAGAGAATCAGTAGCAATCCTATCTAGAAATAACGCCCCATATTGAGGGTGTTTACCTCTTTATATAGCACTTGATATTCTCATGTGTTACCATACATTAAGTTATACATTTCGTAACGCTTGAGTTAATGTTTCAATCAATTATGCATTCTTCACATGAATATTCTATATGATCCTCCCATATACATCATAATATCAAGTTTAATATTAGTGATGCATTTACTAGGAGATTCTTGAATGAAAATTCTTATCATTTGATCACTTAATATATCATAGGATATATGGTCAATCATATATTATGATCCATGAAAAATTATATAGCCAATGAAGTTTCAAATGATAACTCTATATCACATTAGGTGATATGCCAAGGCAGCATGAAGCCATGCTTTATGATATCCTCTTCCCATACAACATGACATAGTCTTTAGGGAACATATCCTCCAACATCACATGTGTACTAAGTCCTCAAATAATTTATTCTATTTCACCTTATACTATATCATATACAATAACTTGTGAAACCATATCCAAAACTCTTTCTGGATATTTATAAAAACACTTTTGGAAGTACATGATAAAATTCATTATGTGTTACATTATATAGACCACCTTGTGAATTTCCATCCAAAACTCCTTTTGGATAAACCCTAAAACACTTTTAGAGTGGATATACGAGTAAAAATCTATCCTCATTCAATCAACCACTATGTGTAATCCCATTAGACTTTGTAGCATTGAAAAAAATATGAATTCATGAATAAATAAATTTATTTATATAGTGGAATATAGAAAATCATCAGTCTTCCACACAATATTAATTGATTTGGAATGATCTCAAGGAAATACACGTATAGCTATGCCTCTGTCAATCAGTTGAATCATATACAAGAATCAGTTTTAATATGATCCGTATTTCAAAGAAATAAAGTAACCACATGACATGAAATATGTCAATCTAATATGACTACCTAAATATTCTTAATTCTATGAGTATACACTGACTTGGTCGATAAATACATCACATGGAATTCACCTATATGGATGTGGACATCACTTTCTCTTAATACGAGTTGATATGAAAATCAAAAGTATTATCTATGTGGGATATACACATTCTTAGTCTATCTCAATTGAGGCCCTAGATGGAATACATATTATATGATATGAACATACCACATTGGTTGAGAGCTAATAGATGACATTATTTTCAACACATCCAACCCCCCTGATTAGCTAAGTCTCAAGGATTGAAAAAGAAAAGTCTCTAATGAGTGTTTTTTCCTGGGGACCTCTTTAAATAATATATTAAAACTGAATTTAATATTGAAATAATGGGACTCCAGGTGACTTTAGAGAGGTGAGTGTTTTGGGTATACTTTTATTTTTTAATGGATTTAGAGTATAAATGTAGCGATTAGATTGAATGGGATTGGATTAGTTTTGAATTCAATTATTTAAAATAGTTCCACAACCTCAAATTTCCCCTCACCACTTGTTAAATCAAGATTCTATTTTTTTATTCTTATATTATCTTTATAACCATGTGAAATCTCACTTGATTATCATCACTGTGAAGTTTTTACTTTTTCAGAGGAATGAAATAATCACTGAAATCTATAACCTCAACTATTCTAGTTCTCTAAGATCACTAATTACCCTAAGATAAACCCACTACTCACAATTGTAATCAGTATAGAAAACCTTAGTGACAAGTGTGCATAACATAGTAAAATAGGGGTCATGAATTCAAAATTTACACCAAAAATTAAATCTATTAGTCATGAAATTAACTTCAATAAATACAGAGAGATAAAAAGAAAAAATTATCAATTAAAATGTTAAATTTTTCAATAGGATGTATGGGGAATATCATTGTCTTGGTAACTAATGGATTAGTGTTCTATCATCAGAGAATTAATTAATAATGAAAGGAAATTAGTAAACATAATATCAATATAATTGATTAATAATGGAAGTAAACCCTCCTGTTCATTAAATGGTTCTTTATTTATAACATATTGATCATAGGTTCTCCAAATTATTTAAAATTTTATCTATGTGAGTAGTGTATAATTATTTTCATTATAAAATTATTCTAGTATTTTTTAAGAATTCACCAAATTCCTCACCCATAATCCATTATATTAATTTCCACATTTTGTAATGAAATATGGTCTATTTCTCTAGGTGAATATAAGAGTCTTATAGTATTACTTAACTGTACTCTAATGATCATGATCCATAACAATTTTGGTCGAATTTGGGTTGAAGTGCTTAAAAATGTAACGGTGTAGTGGAAATCTCATGTGGAAGCCTTTTGTGTGGAGAATTTTGGAAGAAGTTATACACCTTATAATGGCTTTTAACTTCAATGAAGGAAGTTTTGGGTGAAATAAGTAGTGATTTAATATTTTTCAAGTGGTCTTAATTGAGAGAATATGATTTTGGATATCACCATTATTTGCGGAGGAGTAGATGGTACCTATTATGGGTGTGTGGAAAGAAGTCTTAAATGGATGTCTAGAATATTTTGTGGAAGCCACACTCTCTAAAAAATCCCATAAAAAATTAGAATAAAAAAACAAACAGGGACAAAAAAAATTATGTGGTTTAGTCAGGTGACCTACATCCATGTTAAAGGTAGTAGATATTTACCATTTCAAATATGAATAACACAAGATATAAATTTTTCATGTTTTCAAATCTGTTGGAACCCATATTTAGAATAACATGGGATAAGAAGAATCAAATAGATACTATAATTACTTTTTTTTGTCACCAATATACTATAATTTTATCCGATGGAACCGAATCTTATTACTAGTTATCTCATGAAAGCACAAACTCTTTTTTTGTCCATATTTTCAGTCACCCACCATTTTGGGTTGTGGTATTTCTCATAAAAATTCAGAAATATCTACCTTGATTATAAAATCACCAACTATCTACTCGTGGAAAACTTCCTACTATTGTTCCTTCCGAATTCCCATAGGCATATCAGGTATGGGAGAATTTTATCTATTCCAAAATATATTGGAATTTGATAAATTTATTTTACTTCTTTTACTTTAGAGTAGGAACAAGATCTCATGTATGATTCTGATTCAATAAACCCATTTCTTTGACAAAAATAGACATTCATAGGTTCATTTTTTTCTATACTAAATATCATGATATCTATATGGAACATCCTAATAATTTATAGAAATATAATTTCTAAAAATATCATCATATATGGAAGGTCAATTTATGTTATTTTTTATTCTTCCAGTGATGATACTATCTTCTGATATCAGTTTTCCACCTATAACAGTCTCATCCTTTAAAAAATAAAAAGAACATTTTTAATACAAAATATCGTAAGGAACAAACCATGAATAAATTCCATGTTTCATTCATGAATTGTTATCTGATACAAACTCATATACAATATTCCATGAAATATAAATTTATTCTCTAATTCTAGTACATATATTATATCTGTATGTTTTCAAGTTGTATTATCACGCATCATCAACTATATTGTTACAATACATATCATGTGGAAAGGGTGGTTATTTCCCATAAGTGTCACACCTTCATCAGATTCATTAAGTCTTTATAACCAATCTCGATTATTTCACATATGAAATAAACAACCTGAATCTAGAATCCAACCATCTAAATGTTAGACCGTGGTGAAAATTAGGAAAGAGGAATATTCAAAATCCTCAGTTCTCTATGAAAATATTTCCTTTGATTTTCCAAATTTGGGATAATCCTTATTACAGTTACCTTTTTAAGAAAATAAGCCCAATAATATTTTTCACATATCTATATTGGAACTTTCCTTTTGAATTTGATCACGGTTCATCTCTTCTATTTCCAATGTGTTTCTTAACAAATTTCCTTCCTCTAGTTTCCATCAATTCCTCCGATGTGAAATATTTATGGTAATACTTTTCCTTCCACTTGTACTCATTATTTACAAAGTAATTTGACACATCAAAAAATAATACCTCATTCTTACCATACAAAAATATTATATTAAGGTGATCAAAACATTCCAATAAAGAGTTCTAACACATAACAGCCTTATATTCATCACCAATTGTTACATCTAAACATTGAAAATCTACCAAGACTTCATTAAATGTGTTTAGGTGGTCAATATTATATATAAAATTCTTCTATTGAAATATAACAAATTTATTTTTTAAGTAGGGTTGATTTTTTATTATTTTTTCCATGTACTTGTTCTAGAAAATATTACAAAATATTTTCATATATGTCTCAAAATTTTCACTTTATTCTTGATATTTCTCCAAAAAAGGTGGATTGTGCTAGATTCTTGATAATTTAGTCTCCTCTAATCACCATCGTAGATGTCAGTGGGATTTTCTTCCAAGGTGATATCTAACTTCAGGTAAGTTTTAACATCCAAATCTTCACAATACCACATGATTAAGCTGTTTGAAATGAAAATTTAGTCCTACTAAAATTTGGTGTTTTAAACCACACTTTTATTTATAAAAGTACATGAATTCCTGGTATGTTTATTTAGAAGAGTTTCCTAGGACAGTACGTCACTGATTTTGGATTAAGAATTTTACAAAAGTAAATATAACAAAATTTTCTAAAAATAGATGGCACTAATGAATATGGAACAGTTGAAAATGATAAAAGTAACTATTTGAACAATTCAAAACGACTACCAATCAATAAAAAAATTTATTCCCAATTTTTAAAATATTCAAAACTTCCAACTTGAAGAAAAAATAACAAAAAAATCATTTCTAAATTTTGGGGGCCTCCATCTTTTTTTATCATGTGGAACATCCCCATTTATTTATTTTTCTACCAGCACACCCATCCAATTTCCAATTTTGTCTCTTATTTTTTATTTTCTTTTTCCGGTGCATAAAAATTATAGAAACTTTTGATTTTATTTTTTCTCACTTATTCCTACTATTTTTATTGATCTGGTCACACTAGATTTTCTGAAATTATAGATGATATAGAGAGAGTAAGATAGATCAATCCTTGAGAAGTTTCTTCAGGCAAATTCTATAATGTTGTTTTTCATCAGTTAATGAAATGCAGTGGAAAGAGAACACATTGTAGATAAAAGTGGATTCAAAATACCTAGTTCATGACATCATTTCAAAGGTATTGGTTCGCATAAAAGAGATTTATGAAAAATCATGTAAATTAGTGTCGTAAATGGACATATAGAGATTTAGTCACTAACTTCCAGAAGGAAAAATAGATAGTAGTCATTATAGATGTGTAGATATTGGGTTCACAAAGAGCGAGATTATTTATAGGTAGTAGAACATCCCTATGATACCAGTTTACTGTGTGTAATAATCAATCTCTCAATAATAACACACAAATCAAAGAAAATAGACATGAAAAGGGACACTGAAATTTTACATGGTTTGGTCAGGTGACATACATATATAGGAAAGTAGCAGATAGTTTCTCATTCAAATGGGGATAACATAAATTAAAATTTTCTCATTTTTTCAACATTTGTCATTGAAATTTCTAACATCATAGGAGAAATGAAATAAAATTTCCAGTTAAATTTCTCTATAGGAGGTATCCAACCTACTATAATTTCTTTAGATAACACCAAATCTCATTGTACGTTATCTCCAAGAAGAACCTACTATTGTTATTAGTCTATATTGGAGTTCACCCACTATTTAGGGAGGTGTTATTTTTAATAAACATTCAATAGGGAATTTTTTTGAATATCTAATTGGAATGAAATCATAACAACAATACAAATATTGGAGGAGCTTGAAACATTGATCATACCTTCAACTAGAATGTGAATGCTACTCGTAACTTTGGTGATTCCATGTATGTGACTAGTTTTTCTAGGTATGGTTCTAGTTTTTAATCATCCTAAAAATTTTATTTTAGGAATGTGGAATGTTTAGATCAATAATTTGATTGAAAATTCTTTATGTGATACTCAAAGTGGACATTTTTTGTGTATTTGTAATGTGCTCGGTTTTTCCTAGGTGTTGAAACCACACATAAGAAAATTGAAAACATGTTGAAAAATAGATATATAAACATGATTTCAAATATTTATTTTCTCATTGAGAAAATTGGATAATCAATTCTAGTGTAGAAAATATAATGGAGAAGAATCACACATATTCAATACATAACATGCTCAAATGAATAAAAAAATCATCGAAATTTAGTGAAAATATGATGCTGATGAATTTTTCTTATAGTGGACTCTTGCTCAATCGTTCTTTGGGAATATATAGAATCAATGGGGTGATAATCACCCAAATTAGTTTAAACTCATTGATGAATTTCATTGAGCATCTTTCAAGTGTTCACCTTTGATTTTGAAGTAGGTAAATTGGGGTGATGTAGGGCTCCCTACCTTTAATCCTACAAATTGGAAAAATTAATCTACTATAGGTTGTTTGATTAATCAAATATGAGTCATCTCTAGTCTAAATAGACCACGTTTAGTGTATTGTTTTGAAAAAATTGGTTTTGGTTATTTATTTTATGTGATTCTTGATTGGCAGGGTATCAGGGGTCTATAAGAAAGAATTTCCATTGGTCTGGGATGATGTCGAATTAATTTTTGTGGTAGGTTGATAATTTTTATCTATTTCAAAAGATGAAGGTGGAATTTTATTCATGAGTTTTATCCAATAGTATTCAATAATTCATCCACCATTTAAATACTTCGATAAAAAGTCTCATCATAGAATATGTGTGCAGTGGGTAAACCATGAAATGGTTCTAAATCTAGTATGAAGAAGATATTGAGATTGGAAAGATAAAATTATATAATTTCACCAGGTGGATCCCATTATCATTATATATTAATGTATACTTACAGTCGATCACCTGGTGGACCACAAAGTACATTATGTTGTAGGTCACTTGCGACAGGTGTATGCGGTACATGGTGGTATCAAAAAAACCTTGAAGCATGGTGGGTTGAGTGAGATGTATTTTGATCACATGGAATTTGATATTATTGTAGTTTATAATGAAACAATCACACCTTCATGGAATCTTTAGTTCTACACACTAATGGTTTTTTAGTCACTTCTATTGATTGAGGTGGACAGAGATGGTCATGGTTGATCAACAATATTTATGTGGTTGACCCTGAATTATTATTAAGGTCAATTTTCAAGTACACGTGTAAAATTTATGGAGGAGGAGTCTCAATCGATTATAGTTCTTCATGTGTAAAATTTAAAATTTTAATATATTTTTACCCCTTTTCAATGGATCCTTTACACATCATGTTTCTTTCATTGAAAATTAAATTTCATATTTTGAAAATTCAAACACAAAATTTCCATATAACGAAGATTCATTTTCCATATTAAAAATTAATATTTCTAATGATTAATAAAATCTATTTCAAAAATTGATTTTCTAATTTCAATCAAAATTCATAGAATAAAATGTGAAATTGTATTTTATGTTTTCAAAAACATCCAAGAATATATTTTTACCAAAAATACGAGGAATGAAAATGTATTTACTATTTAAATCCAAATATCATTAAGTAATAAAAACACCATCATTTCTATATGTCTAATAAAAATAGGTTAATAAAATCAATGAATAACAATATTTTAGAAAATATAATGTCTGACTAAACCCCCACATTTTAAATATTATACTTTTAGGAAATTAAAAGAGCTAATTTTATTTTAAAATTATATGTCCTGACTATATTTAATTACATGATCCAAAGAAGATTAAAATAAAATTCTCATTCATTTTTTGAGTTATCTTACTTGATTAATTTAATTAATTTCTTCAATTTATTTCACACACAAGTTCCGTTTTTTATTGGTAAATTCAAAAGATCCTAGTGGAATAAAAAAATTTACAAGTGTGACCTTCCAAAATACCTTTACCCCAAAATCCCATTCCAAGGTTCATTTTTACACTTTCATGATTATTTCATAGTAAAATTCAAATATATATTATACCCTTACCTCTTTTAATTTCATAATTCCACAAACCTATCCTACCACATTGTCAATTATCACTTATTGAATTTTTCTCAACTATATTCATGAAAACTACTTATTGAATGATTGAAAGTATACCAAAAAATAAACCATCCCATGATATTAGGTAAACCCTAGTTCAAATCATAATAGTAAATGAATATAAGAAACTCTTAGTAATCTATCTTTTAGGTCACTTTATATCTTATTGGATTGAAAACACACACACACACACACATGCTTGTATTGACTTTGGAAGGATTCTAGATAAGTTAATATTAACTTATATTACTCCAGTTAATATGATCATTTAGATTATCTATAAGGAAGTATCCTTGAGGTGATACTCAATAACTAATGGTAGGTTACAAAATTTTATGTTCATTAGTATACTTTCCTCAAGATATGATATTTTTTCCACGGGTTTATTATTATTTTAAAATTCACTTCAATGTTTTAAAGTAGAAACTTCCCTGAAATCTATTTCCAAATTCACTCAAAAATAATTTCACTCTCTAAATTTTAGAACCAATGAAACTCTTCCATTCTATATATGTATTTTTCCTATGTATTAAATAATTTAGCTAAAGTTTTATTTTCATAATACACTCCAAATATTAAAATATATAAGAATAAAACACCATGAACATTTTTATTTATAGGAATTAAAAATTAATTTTTGACAATGTTATTTATTGTTTATCATGAAAAAAAAACAAAATTATAAAAAGGTTTTTACATCCAATGATACTTTTTCCTTATCCACCACAATTATCTTAGAAACAATTTCAGTAAATTATAGAATGAATTTTTTTCAATGAAAAACATGTTTTAAAATAAAATTTATCTAGAGCAATATGAGGTAAAGAAAAAAATTAGGGTTTATTTATTCAATAGAACCAAGTTGGATCTTGGAATCCAACATTGGTTCCTTTCAAAAGTATTCATAGAATAATTTTAGTTATTATCTATTCACTTTACATGGATGCATTGATTTTGGAACGTTGATCTTAACTGAAACAAATGAAAAAGTATTAGCTACCATGTTTGATCCAATACAAATGAAACAAAGTTTACCAAAATGAGATTCATTCTCAATGAGCATAACAACACTTTACCTTTAATCTCAAACCTTTATTTCTGGGTGAGTTTTTTATAGAAATATCTATCCTTATCATTAGGTATAAGTGTGTTTTCCTATGAATCCCCCATAAACTCTTCAGGTTCCATCACTTATATATTTCTTTACTCTCTAGATTTTCCAAATTCCATGTTATCCATATTAACATCCCACTATGAATTATGCTACCTCTCAACAAGTAAATGAAATTTTTCCCCTAGAAAATTTTCTAATGGTAAAACCTTAAGGTTCTTGAGTTTTGTTTTAGTATTTTAATTCATAAATTATGTTAGATGGGCTATAAATTTTTCAATTTATAACTGTAATTTCCTTATATTCCCTTTGAGAATCATATTTTAAACTATATGAAGGGAAATATATTTTCAATTCAAGTGAGTTTTAAAATGTTAGTTTTGGCATGAGATTCTCCATGTTGGAAACCATTATATATATGATAGAATTATTATTGGTTGTTATGAGTGAATCCTTGAAATAAAATTTCATTAAAATGAATTTCATTATAACACATAACTATTTCTAGTTTTTATTCATTATCAAAAATATATTGATTAAAAAATTAGGGTATTTTAGAGATCCCCATAATTGAATTATGTTATAAAAAATTTCATTATATTTTTTAGAAAAATAAGGGAATTTTAAATTTTTCATCATAAACATAGAATTATCATGATGGGGATATTTAATTAAATAAATAATATTAAAGTTAAATATATGTTCTATAAAATCAATTGAATGTGTTCCTTCATTAATATTGATTATTGTTTTGTGAGTGCAGATAAGTTTCCTACCATGTATTATTTAAGTGTGTGGTTTATATATTTAATCTATCATGTTTATGGCATAAAAAAATAAATATGCTACAAAAATACTTTCACTCTTATTAGTATTTCTTCTAGAAATTTTTCCGAAATGGTATTATTTTTTTAGAAAGTTTTATGACCACTCAGGTGGGTTTGAGATCTCATATTTATATGGAAGAATAAACTGAATTGGTCAATAAATTAATCAATTCTCCCAAGTCACATAATGAATTTTCAAAAAAGAGTTATCATACAGTTTAATGGATAGTGAATGTATATGTGTCTTGGAAGTTTCTCGGAATTTAATGGGTAATTAGGAAAAATAAATTTATACCTAAATTTAACTTTTCATTCCCTTAAAATGTCCCCTTCCTGGTGCACATTACCTTGATAAATTTTTATTTTCTTCTAGTATGGTGTATGGATTCAAAATAAATGAATTTTTATCTCAAACCATTTTAATATCCCCATGATGTCATATTTTAATGTGTATTCACTGGTTTTATTGGTTGGTTTGATCCCTACAAGTAATAGTTATTAGTGTTAATGTTGGTCTTACATCTCTTAATTTATCTTTACCTTATTAAATAAGGGTTCTTCCAAAGTTGTTGTTTCTTTATATTCTCTTGTGGTGGTAGGTTATTCTAGTTAATCATGATATTTACTTCCAACTTTGGATTGATATGGAGATTTTTCATTGTTTCTGAGATCCTTTTTACTCCTTAATGAAATAGAACTAATATTTCCTTTGGGTTTAGAATAAAATGAGTGAAAATTTTATATAAACATTGGTTTACGTAATTATTAATTGTATAAATAATTTGGATGTATTTTCCTTGTAACTAATTTAGTGTTGACTCATGAGTGTTCTTGGATTTACAATTTATTTCAATGTTCCCTCTATTGAGGGTTTAAGATATTTATTTTTAAATAGATTGTACAAGGTTTAGAAATATATCCCTTAAATGATAGTGTATTTTTTTTTGAAAATACTATAGAAAGGGTGGCCTGTGAGGTTTTTGGTTTCTAGAATCAAACTAATTATTGGAATAATCTATCAATACTTCATTTAGTTTTTTTATTGGTGTTGTTATCTTAGTAACATGGAATTGCATCTTTGTGTTCCTTGAACTTGAATGAATCGATCCGTGATGTGATCCTTGGAATGATAAAGAAGGAATCCTTGAGGGGTGTGGTAGGTGAGGTTTTTAGAACTTTGTTCGAAATGGACTATTCTATAAGAGAGGTTATTTCATTAATTGTTTCGAATAAAGGGTCGTATGAACTATTTACCTCATGTACTCCCCTTGTTTTGGATCTCATAACAAATATTTTTAAGTTTTTGGAGATTCAATCTATTATCTCTTTGAATTAAGAAGGAGACATTCAAATGAGTACTCCTCTAAAGGAAGAATCTATAAGGTTTCAGTCACGATATATCAATCCTTGGTAAAAGAATATGAGTAAATGATGTTCTTTAAAGGGTTGGTGTGGTAAGGATGTTATTAACTACTTGAATTTTTTCTAAAACTCATAATGGTTTTTCCACCTACTTTTAAAACCCAATATATATCTATCCTGAGTAGGTAAATCAATGATATATATGAAAATATTTATGGATTAAGACATTCTATAATTAATCACATGTAGTTAATTCTCCAGGATAGAGGTTGTAGATCCACTATTTGGTTGATCCTTTAATAGAGAAGGGAAAGGTCTTCTAGTTTACCAGATTCATAGTGACTTCTCTGGTTCTAAACCCATTACAGACTTCACAAAATTCTTTCATATTCATGTTGGGATCGTATCATGATAAACCATTAAATTTAAGAATCAATATAATCAGTATTATTTTAATCTCTCAATATTATTTATGATTCATCTAAAACTAATGGTTATTATTTTAAAATTTTAGTGCATACAATTATCATAAAATCCTATTAGGTTGAAGAAATTTTTCTTCCATATTTCACTTCCTATAGAAACTCTAGTTTTAAAAGTAGAATAAGAGGGACATAAATTCAATGGAATTATGATGGAATCACTCTTTATTTTTTCAATGTTTCTTAAATTCATAATTATTTCCAATATTTTTCATTCATCCTCTTGATCAAAAATAGTGAGGTAATATGAACAAGAACTGGTCATGTGTTTAAACCATTTTTTCAAAAAATTAAAACACAACACTAGCCTCCCAATAAATGATTCCATGTTAATGAGAGGCATGTTACAAGGCCCTCAAAAAATATAATTTCAAACCTAAATTTAATATAAAATTATTGGTACTCAATTTATCTCCATATCATTTAGTGTTTTGGTTGTGTTATTGCTTTGTTTAATTGGATTTGTGTGTTAAATCAATGATTATATTTGATTTTTTTTAATTCAAATTATTAAATTTTTTCATAACCTCAAAGTTTCCCTCCCCACTTATTAAATCTTGATTATAATATTTCATTATATTATTCTCTCCTTAACTAGTTGAAACCTCACTTGATTATCATCACCTAAATATTCTTTCTCAATAAAAGGAATGCAACAATCACTTAAATATCTATCCTTACCTATCCCAATGACCGAATATCTCCAATAAACCTTATATCATCCCACTACTCACAATCAATGGTAGTGGAGAGAGACTTTGAGGAATGCGTGTGAAATATAATGAAAAAGGTAAGATGAATTCAAAATTTATAGTAGTAAAAAATATCTTAATCTTCTATACAATTAGAATGAATCCAAATAGATAAACAAAAGATATTATAAATTTAAGTATATAACTCTTCAATTAGTGTTATGTGGAATCCATTAATCTCAACCACTAATAGATTATTTTGTCATCAATAGAGAATTATAAGAAAATTTATAGAAAATAAGTAAATGGAAACTCATCCAGATCATGTAATCCTAGAATAATCATATTCTCTCTAATAAATGGTACTTTATTTTTACATAAATGAAAGGGGGTTCTTTGAACCCTTCAAAATTTCACCAATGTGAGTTTCATGGATTTATTTTCCATATCAAATTATTCCATAATTTCTAAATCATTCCCAAAATTATTTTCCCAACTTCCTTTCATTTGATTTCCGCCACATGTAAATCTAAAGTTTCGATATTTAACTAGGTGAAAAGTATTAGTATTCTAGTCATACTTTACTCTCCCCCATGGTCAATCTCTATAATCTTTCTGGAAGAATCAAGGATAAATTTATTAGTTACATCATGGTGTGATGGAAATCACGTGTGGAAGACTTAGGTTATGAGACATTGAGAAGAAGTTACACATGAACTATTGGGTTCCAAATTTAATGAAGGAATTCATGGGCCTAAAAGGTTGTGATTCCATAATTTTAAAGTGCTCTTCATTGAGAGAAGTTGGGCCTAATAGTAAATATACTTATTTGGATGAGGATATTTTACTCAGAATGGGTGTGAGGATAGTGGTACTAAATGGATGTTGTGTATTTTTTGATCATATGAAAGGTATTAAATCAATGAAACAACACAATTTTTTTAGGATCTTACATAATTGAGTAGACTTTGACTTGGAATGTTCATGTTCCTCGAAACCTTGGTGATGCCACATTAGTGACCATTATTTTGTAGATAGGTCCAGTATTTACTCAACATGGTTATTTTATACTTGGAATATGGAATGTTTCACTCAATACTTTAGTGAAAATTTTTATATATGAGGCTTCAAGAGTGTGAACATGGTGTACTTGGAGGGTACTCGAGTTTAGAGAAGTGTCAAATATACAAAGAATAACATCAAACAAAATTGGAAAAATATATAGAGGAGATTTTTTTTGGTTTTTTTATAACATTGAAACAATTGGATAATTAAATATAATAAAGTAAATAGATTTGATATGGATAAAAACTATTTAAGACATAACCTACTCAACTGAATCCAAAACTCATCAAAAAATTAGTGAAAAATTTTATGTCGAATGGTGGTGCTAGGAGTAGACTCAAGAAGGATAGTTCTTCTAGAAAATAAAGTTTTATTATTTTTCTAATCAATAAGGTCTAGTTGGACCTGATTGAGAAATTCCTTAATGCATATTTCATGTATTCACCTTGGATCTTGTAGTAGATAAATTTGGTTTATTTGAGGACCCTCCATCTATGATCCTTCACATGGGACAAATTCAACTTCAATCGGTGTTCTAAATGATAAAAGGTGATTCTGTTCAAATCATACTCATCTAATATTTATGTTATTTGTTGTAAAAATCAGTATAGTATTTTGGTTCGGGGTGATTCTCGATCTATGGGGTAGCACAATTTAGAAAAATAAAATTTCGACTTTTCTGGGTTGTTGTAAAACTGACGAGTGTAGTATGTCGACATGTGTTCTCTATTTCAACAAATGAAGGTCAATTTTCTTCAATGAATCTTATTTAATATTATTCAAACATGAATTTTCCCTTTCATTCCTTTTATAGAAAATATCATAATATTAGACGTCTGTAATGTATCGAATGTTTAGTAGGTATACGGATTGTATGAAAAGATGATCTTAGGCATAGAATGATGCATTTATTGAAGTACAGTAGGTTGATCTCATTCTCATAGTATGTTAATGTTTGGTTGTGGTCGATTTCATGGTTGACCATGGGTTTCTTCATTTGGTAGGTCGCTTACAAAGGTTGTGTTTGGTACATGAAGTTGTAGGGAAACCTGTTAAGTATAGTGGGTTGAGTGGGAGGTATTGTAGTTCTTTAGTGTATAATTTCATGGTATCATGGCTTGGAATAACCACTCCATAGTAGCTTGATTTTTACATGGTATTGGTGTTTGGTTCTCTCTTAATATTCTTGAAGTGAATTGAGAGGGTTATGGTTAATTGTTAATCTTCCTTCAGTCGACCGTTATTTCTTCCTGAGGTCGATCTTCTTGTATAAAAATCCGGTATTTAAAATAGAAGGCACAGACGATTATAGGTCTTCATTAATCAAGTTGAGGATTTGAATATATTTTCACTCTCTTTAAATTGAACCTTTATGCAGCCTTTAATTTTCATTGAAAATTCAATTTTGTAGATTGAAAAATCAATCTTGATAAATCCAACCAAATAAAAAAATAAAGGTTAAACAGTAAAATTATAAATGAACAATAAAATATATTTTAAAAAATTATTTTCTAATTTCAAAAAAAAATCCATAAGAAAATGTGATATTATATTTCATGTTTCAAAAAACATCCATGAATATATTTTTATCTAAAATAAGGGTAAATAACATGAATTCTCATTTTACATCCAAATTTCATGACGTAATAAAAACATGAAATTTTCATGAAGTTTAATAAAAATATTCTAATAAAATATATTAATAACACTATTTTTTTAAATATGATTTTTGATCAGACCCCTACAATTGAAATAATACACTCTTGGGATATTAAATGAATTGATTTTATATTAAAATCATATTTCCTACCTATAATTAATTACAAAATCCAAAGGCGTGTAGAATAACAAATATATTCATTATTTGATTTATCTTTCATCATTTATGTATTTAATTAACTATTTCACTTTACTTCACACAAATTTTTCAGATCAAAATTCTAAATGTAATTGATCCTAGTGGAATTAATAATTTTACAAGTGGAACCATCCTAAATACCTTTTCCAAAAGCTCTATTTACAAGTCTAATTATCACACTTAATACAATAACCTAAAACTATAAAAAATGTGAATATATTATATAGTGTATGTGATATGTAACACGGAGCTTATGAAACATAGAGAATATATTTCTTTTTAATTTCATCGATAGTCTCTGGAGCACACAACCCTGAGTCTAAATGAACTATAATATAGTGTAATATTATAACCTAACCATTAAATTGGGGGTTTGAATAGTACTATATAAATTATGAATGTTATGGTTTTCTATTGATTATAGATATAATAATAATCATTTAAAAGAAAATGAAATGTTTTCTGAAAACACGTATTTATTTGTAAAACATGGTTTAGTTAAATTTTTTCCACAATATTTAAAATTAACATCTAAACATTTTATAAAAATTATTTTAAAAAATGATCATAATTTTTAAAATAATAATATCAAAATTATATTAGACTAAATTTTTCATATTTTTTAAAATGTTTTATTTTTCAGTTAATAATGAAAAATATTGATTTTTATTAAAAAACAGTATTTTCTTTTTAATAAATTAAGTAATTTAAAATAACCAATATGATTTAAATATGAATAAAATTAAAAAAATATTTTTTATATTTAATCCAATGAGATATTTTTTAATAAAATATTTATCATATTTTAGTATAAGTTTGTTTTTGGGTTTGAAATGAGTTTTTTATAAAAATAGCTTTAAATTGGAAAATGTATATTATGTTTAATTAATTAAAATAATTCTTACAAAGAAGTGTTTTAAAAAATATATATATATTATATATCAATAAATATTAATTTATTTTCATACAATGATTATTAATAATCATATAGTGATTATAAAACACTCTTTTCCTTGAAAAATAAACTACTTAGAAACCCTCTATTTCATCGCGTCTGTAGGTTTTGTTTTAAATTTATATTTTCAAATAATACAGATTTAATTTTGTAAAACATATTCGATTTTTAAAAGAAAATAATTTATATTTTATAATAATTTCAATTTAATTATTTAAAATATTCATTAATAAAAAGAGTAAAAAATTAATTTCCATGGTTAAGAATAAAATGAGATTACCGACGGTTAAACTAAACATATACGGATTAAAATGAGATTAAAAATGTATAAAATATATTTTATTTCCATATTTAAAGCTTATAATTTATAATTCATGATATTAATCCATTTTTTACCCTTTTTTTAAGAGAAAAACGTGGGTACACTATTTAATTTTTAAAAATTACAAGTGTACCACTCTCCTCACATATAAAAGGCCACAAAATCTCATATTTTCTTCACACATTAAGACCCATTTGATTCATCAAATACGTAAAAAATAGCATCCCATATTTTATACCCTAATACTAGAATCATTTTTTTCCATAAATCTATTCTAGGAATACTTTTTTTATAATCCTAAAGAGTTGGCCTAAGAAGAGGTAGAATTTTTATCTATGTGTTTTTGTTTTATTTATTCTTCCTCCTCTTTCAAATATTCATTATTTATTTTTATATAAACAATATCTATAATATACTAATATTTTATTATGTTAAGGTCATGACCTATATCTATCTATTATTCCCTCAACTGGGAAACCATAATGTCGCTCATGTGTACGATGGACTACAATCTCACAAACCAATGTGAAATGGTTTCCATAAACTCCTCTCACAATTTGGTAAAATGATGTATATACATTATATATATAACATTTACAATATAATTATACCTATTTATTCAATATATCATATATACCTATTTACTTTCCTTTCTTTAGGGGATATGATAACATAGCTCGTGTGTACAGCAGACTACTGCCTCGCGAAGCTATGTGGTTTGTTTTTCACACACGCTTTATATGGAATGTAATAAGGTTAATTGAAATGAATATATGTGAAATAAATTAAATAATTATGATATTAAGGAAATATTTATCATTCTAAAAAGGTAATATATCATTTCCATTCTTACACTGAAAAATGACAACAAAGTTCGTGTACGTGTGGATTACCGCCTTCACAAAGCGATGTGGTTGTAGTTTCATCACCACACCACATGTATGATTTATAAAATTATATTTAATAATATAATATGATATATATAATATTTCTATCATTAATTAAATATAAAATATTACTTACCACATTTCTTTAATGATCATTGAAAAATAGAAACGTTACTCAGGCGTACGTAGGACCTACTCTCTCCGTGATTGTAACATAATTCATTTTTAATAACCATAATTCATTATTGCTTTTAGAAGTAAATTTTATTTATAAATATGATAACTATTTCATTATTATTATTCTGGATACGTTTAAACAGTAACTTATTTTACCATAGTCAAACTACTAAATTTATTTTTGACACATATGCCAAATATCATCAAAACCTTCCACATAAACATAATTGATTAAGTAATCATATAAAACATGGTAATAAGTGAAATAAAAGGAAGAATAAGAATTAAAAATTTTATTAGGAAATTAAATAATTAACATAATTTTATTATTGATAAATATAAAAAACGTACGTGATGATTTGGACTCAAGGAATGGGACTTTGTAATTATTTCCCTTCATTGGCGTATGTTTTATTTTTGTGAACCTAATTTATTTTATATGGTGTAAATAATTCCCATTTTAAGTATTATAACTTTAATCTTTTATAATTAATTATATTTTAAATTAAAAGTGAATTATTTTATTCAATGGGGTTTTACTTGAATTTTACCAAGTGGTAATGGATTTTGTCGCAATTTCTATTTCATTGATACATTTTTGTTAATATGAACCCATTCCATTTTCAGTGAGTTATATAATGCCTCATTGATGTATTTAAAATTAATATCAATTTATTCATGATGATTAATGTTTTGTTTTATGTTTATTCTTCAAGGGGTTAAAATTTAAATGTTACTATAGAGGTAAAAATTATAGTTCATTCTCACTTTCATTTGAGATTATTAACTTTATCTTGAAAAAAATAACTTTGATGTGATACTTTTCATCGGAAATTAAATTTCTATTAAAAATAAAAATTCTTGTATAATTTATATTAATATTTCTGAAACCATAAATCATTTTTATATATTTTGTTTTCTTTAAAAGTTATTTATTTAATAGAATAAATATTGATAAGTTTATATCATTTACTCAATGCAGATATTTGATGACACGGCTTACTGGTTCATGAATTAAATCGATTAATCTATTTGTGAGTAATTATTTGTAAATGAAGATAATATTGGGGTATGTTTATAGATATCCTGATGTTTAATTGGTAGTCCCATGAGGTGAATTAGTAAGATTGAAAAAAACATGTTTCTACATATAGTTTTAAACTATCTGGTGAAATGTCTTGGCAGTAGAGGTACCGTGTTCCTAAGAGCATGACATCCAATGATTAATCATTTCCTAAATTAATAATTTTGTAATTATTGTACATGATATTTTGGCAATGATATTATATCTTTATGTATTTCATTTTTAGTTAATTTATTAAAAGGATTGTTTTTCTAGTTATTTACCTTTCCATATTGATTATGTCTTATTGTATTTTCAGTGAGATTTTCAAAATGATATTAACTCTAGATGCATTTAATTTTCATTTTATTGAATAAATGTCATGTTTTCGCAATTATTTACCTTTCCATATTGATTATATTATCCTGAAATCCAATTTATTTAAATGGATTGTGTTTTTAGATATTTACCTTTCCATATTGATTATGCCAATTAATTTATGATAGATTATATTATACCTACCCTTATAAAGATTTTGATCTCGCCCTTATTTTGTTTTTCTTTACAAGGAATACATGAATATTTCAATGATTGATATGCAACGATATTCTATAACGATTAATATTATTCTCTAAAAAATAATTTTTTAAATTATGTTTTCAAATATAATTAGGAAATCATGTATGTATCTAGTTTACCAAGACTACTACACTATTTAGTCCTTCTTGATGTTATTCCTTGTATATTATTCCAATATAAAAAAGTAATACATCGTCTCTAGGATACTAGGGTCAAGGTTGCTAAAAATTAGCATCATAGTAATATTAGTATAAACCTATAGAACTAGATCTAGGAAAAAATAGATTAGATAGCATTACTATATGATATAATTAAAAGGTATGTATGAAATAAAATAATTAAGTTCTATTAAGGTAGATATTATTTTGTATTCCCTAGAAATACATCTCTATATAGAAAAATATAATTGGATGTGGTTATGGAATTGATGTTACATTGGGTAGTAACTCTAAAAAGGGATCATAAGGATTAACCCAATCATCACCTCATTCACAATAACATACCTTATGATGCACCTAGTTTTAAACTCCTTCAAGATATATATAGGATAATACAAATTTTTATTACAAACCACAATGAAGGATCTGAATAGATGATGAAAATTAATGACCTAGTCTAAACCTAATGTGTATTCTATTGAAAATAATGTTTTATTATTTATACATCTTATAAATGATTATATATTTTTCCCAATATGATTATTTTTTCTCACACTATGCTTTTTGGTTTTATTCAACGGGTGAAACCTAAATGAATTTTGTTAGCATTGAATATTAAGTACAATGTTGTAACTATGAGAAACAGAATGGGATGATGAGAGGAGTGAATGATATCATGATTATTCAAAATTATGTATCCCAAAATATAATTAAAAACATATACTTTCACCATTACATTGACTCGCCAAAGAAGACAAGGATCGGGTTTTATAAAATCTCATGTGGTGGAGACCATGGAGGAAAGAAGGCTCAATTTACCTCATGTGAGAGATTTGGAATGTGAATCCCATGAAAGTGTCACAATTTAATGTTAAAATTATTTATGTGGGTAAAATAAAGGATTAATGAAAAGAATTTACAAGTAAAAATAAAGAGTACGATTGTTTCCAATAGAAGTGGGGCTTCATTGGGAAAATGAAACAATTATTTCTGAACACACTCCAATGGTTTTGTTTTGGAAACTAGAAACACTTAATGGTTTTATATCCATATTGTTGTGATTTCCAAAATTAAGTCATTCATTATGTTTTCTAACCTACGATGCTTAATAACACATAATGGTTGGGAGGATGGGAGGTCAGGCACATCACACACTTTTAAGGGGAAATATTTCCTATTTCGGGACTCTCTTATAGATTTGAGATATGTTCATGAATCATTCATTAATTATCATGTATGATATAAATAACACATATCCAACAATAATTAGTATCATGTGTGAAATTCAGAATCATCTATATGTAACTGAGTTTCATCATTGATGGAGATATCTTTATGTATTTCAGGTTCTCCATCAATGGTACCCTATCATAAACTAATTTGAGATTCTTTAGAAATTTTTAGAATGATAAGGGTTTCTAATCCTCTCAGTTGGTCACTTTGGATTTTATTTTCATCTAGGTAGAATATAGTTACTCTGATATTTATCATCATCTAAAGAGATATGATTTGTTTTGATGTTTGGATCAAACTCAAAGATGGGATTTCTACATATCCTTGTGAAAGGAATTAGAACCCATGTAGTTTAGCGCCACATAATGGGACACATAATACCTTTTAATGTCATGTGATAAGGATATAATTGTATATCTTAACATCATGTGTAAAGGATGTCTATGCAGAAGGTGCCTTTTTCAATGTTTTGTGTAGGACTTATGCCCAAGCAGCCAAACGAACTAGGAATGGATATGAGCTTAAAAGTTAAATTAGAATCTCATGGGGATATATCCTAGAGAGAGTGGGGTTTCTTTGGGGTGTTGTGTTTGAACCTCAATGAGTCTTCATATGTATCCCATTTGGATGGAAATCAAATTCCATGTAGTTTAGTAGTGAGGACCCATGCATATGGAGTTCATGTATAGTATGTCTTGTAGGAGAGTATGGACCTTTGAGATGATAGGTTGGGGATTACTCCAAATAAGGGTACCCCCCTATGAAGGTAACATGAGGTGTGTTCCAACTCATGGTGATTTAGGGTATTAAATCATTGTATAATCCTGAGGATGATAACCAAGTTAAAAGAATTATGATTGGGGATTATTCCGATTGAGGACGCCCATTAGGCTTAGGCCCCGGGTGGGCTTCCTATGAATCATGGTTGGTAAGAATCATAGATCTTGTAGCTTAGTCCTTCAGGTGAATTGTTTAGATGTCTGGTTTATCAGTAACTTCAAATCCTACGTGATTCGTGCTTAGTGTGAGAAACAGTAGGAAGCAAAATATTCAACAAACCACATAATGTGTTCCCTCCATTGGTGGATGAGTGTTTTATTGGTTGGGACATACTCTTACATAGGTTTCCCATTTTAGAATTGGTTGGGGAATACTTTTAAAGAGGACAACTACTTTAGGATTGGTTGGGTATTACTCCATGGGAGGATTCCCATTGAGCTTTGGTTTGGGATTACTCTCAATGAGGATTCCCATTGAGATTTGGTTGGGGTTACTCCTGAGGAGGACAACCATTGAGCTTTGATTGGGGTTTAATCTTGAGGTGGGTGCCCATTGAGCTTTGATTGGGGCTTACTCTGGAGGAGTATGCTCATTCTGTTTTTGGTTGGGGAATCCTCATATGGAGGATTCCCATTGAGATTTGGTATTTAACCCAGGTGCTTAGTCTGGCCCTCGATGTAGGTCCTTGGTGGAGGTGCTTAGCATAGGTCCTTGGTGCAGGTGCTAAGTACAAGTCCTTGGAGAATGACCTCAGCATAAGTCCTCATTGTAGATCCTCAGCACAAGTTCTTGGTTTAGGTCACCGGTGTAGGTCCTTAGTGTAGGTGTTTTATATTATATAAACTTATGGGACTTTTATTCAACTTTTCCCCTTTAATTATATCTTCACTCAATTTTTAAGTGATACCCCAGAGATTTTTAGAGACCTGGGTGAAGGGGTTGCATGACCAAAGATCGGGGATTCTTACAATTTTCTAGTTTGTTCAAATAAGAATCCCAAGGGTCCCATTTATAGGAAACCAAGGTCCTTGGTGTAGGTCCTCATCATAGGTCCATGACATAGGTCCTCAAAGAAGGTCCTCGACACAGGTCATTGGAATCCATTTATAAAACTTTTTTGTCTTCTAAGTGACTGGAATTTTTATTTGTATGTCCAATTAGGCCCTGTGACCTAACAAAACAAAGATCTTGAAGAGATATACACATCTAGATATGGTTAATAAACCAATTATTTTTGGAAGAAACTCTTAAATTGAATTGTAATTCGCTGACACATTTTTATCATCAAACTTGGTAATCCACATCCAACTCCTAGAATGTGGGGTCTTTTTTCTTATCCCTCATTGTGATGAAGTCACACGGAAAATGGAAATTCAACCATGAATTCTATATAAAAGTTCATGGAAAACATTTTTTGGTGTCAAAAAAATCCTCCCCTTATATTTAGATTCATTAATAATGAGAATAATCTAGTTCTAAGGTAACTATAGGGAATTTTTATGCATTCCAAAATCATTTATCAAACCTTGGAGAAACGTGAAGTATGGGAAGATGCTCTATTTTTTCCTAATTCATGGATTATATAGAGTATAGTTTGACTATTTCTTAGGTTTTATGGGAAACCCTACAAACCATGTACCTTTTGTGACATTTCCTTAATTGTTTCATAAGATCAATATAAAAAATCTTAGAGGGTGCTACTTTTCTTTTTCTTAGACCTCCCTTTTTAGGTTTTCACCCTAACAAGTTTTTTGCCTTTTATTTTTGGTAGTTTAAATCCATGCATTCTAAACTAAAATGGCTGGTGTTTTAGGTCGAATAGTCATGACCATGAATTTTGAGATGATAACCCAACCATGATTTGATGGATGAGAATTTAGCAATATTCTTAAAATACCTCCAAAGGGAATCTTGAACCATGATTTTTAGGGTTTCCATATCTAAAACATGAACTATGGATATATTGGATTTCTCGATTGAGGATTCAGTTGCCTTTAATTGAAAAACATGATATGGGGGATCTATTATGAAATGCTATTTGGGGCTCAAACTGCATTGTAAAAATTTTTCATCCTTTGGCTGACAGGACCATTATGTTGGATACTTATGCAAGGCCAACAAGGCCACATACTACATAATCAGGTCAATAAGTTATCATGAATAATGAAATTATATTACTGATGAAAAAATAAAGTTTTATATTTGGATGTCTCAATACCAAATTGGGTGGATTTTCCAAGGAAATATATCTAAGAAAAAAGTAATCATATGTACCGACATAGGCCATGAATAGGAAGCCACTCCTATATGAATTTGATGTGTGAAGAAGGGTCCATTTTTTCAAAAAGCAGATTTTTGATATTATTCTATGGGGTCTAAATTCTTTCCTAAAGGATACTATGTTGTGTATTTTAAAATTAGGCATAAAATACATAATTTTGTATTTTTCAAAGACATGCAGAAAGGAAATTACGTTGTGTTGTTCAAAGCTGTGAAGCAAGGAAATTAGGTTGTGCTATTTAATGTCGTGTAGCAAGGACATTATGAAGTGTAGTTTAAATTCATGCAGCAATGAAATCATGCTACGCCGTTTAAAGTCAGGTAGAAAGTACATTGTATTGTGCTATTTAAATTCAAGTAGTTTGGACATTAGGGGGATTTAATTCGAGGGCTTTAGATTTGAAAAAAGGTGATGAATTTCCCTTTCTGGATTATTCATTTTGAAATTTGATGAAATATTCATGTATGGAAGGAGAGAGTAGTAAGCTATGATTTGAGGATTCCTGGATCCCAAAAATGATGTGGAAAAATGGATAATGGCATTAGAGCAGGTATCTCCCAAGAACAAAGTTACCATTTTTTAACAAACCTGTTATGGGGGTTATTTTATGAAAGGACAACTAGGGCACGTACTGTATAGTCAACAGTGGTATCCATAGGCTGACAGGCCCATTATGGGGGAAATTTATGCAAGGATATAGGGGGTACATACTACATAGTCAGGTAAAAAAGATATCAAGAATTATAGAATTCTATTACTAGAAGCTGATGAAAGTTTATGGAGATTCAAAAATTACCAATAAGAGTGTTTGGTTTTTGGAGGAAAGTATCTGAATACAGAAGTATTATTTTAAGAAATAATTTCCAAAGAATTAGGGAAATTGGTTTTTTATGAAAGTATAACCCAAACTCAGGAAGTATGGTGCCTGTATTTTTATATCATATAGCTAAGACCAATATATAATGGAAATAGTGGATGGTTGGTGGTCAAATGGCCCAAGGTTATTCCAATATTCATTGAACAAAATAAGGGGGTAGTGTAAACCATTATCTTTGAGACTATCAGTTTGGGAGAAATGATATGGGGAAAATAAAAAAGTGATGACCTGTGATTTGAATGTTCCAATATACAATCGTCAAATATTAAAGGGGGAAAATAGGCTTCTCCGAAGGGATATGTTTTCATTATTTGAAAAAACTATTATGGGTGCTATTTTATGCAAGGCCAACTGGGGAACATATTATATAGTCAAAAAGTGGAATCCTTAGGCTGGTAAACTCATTATGTGTTTGTCTTATGTAAGGAAAACTAGGGAACATACTACATAGTCTTGTAAATGAGCTCTCAGTTATCATACATTCTTCCACTAGAAGTCGAGGAAATATTATAAATATCTAAAATTATATAAGATAGGGTTTATGGCTTACGAAAGGGGCACCATACAATTTTTAAAGGAAGAAGATTGGATCTATGTTGGCCATGATTTTTGGAGTCCATTGCATAGATCTAACTCATATATAGAATGGGGAAATCTCTTGTATCCTTGGTGCACTCTCTATGGAGAGGACCTAAAATAAAAGATCCTGTATATTTTTTTATTATATTTTGAAGGGGGAAATTCTATTTTACCATGTGGATGGGCTAGGATTTAAAACTTTTTCTTCATTACATATCTCAATAGTATGAGAATCAATCTATACGTATTCCTAATGGCTCTCTGTATTTTGAATTCATGCGGTGAGAATGTTGGTCGTGCAGTTTAACATCTTATAGAAAGGATGTGGGAGATTCTAATCTGAAAAAGGAATATTATGGCTAGACCATGGTGTAAATCCCAAGCATCACTACATATCTTTTCAGAGTAAGAATCGATCCAAACATAGTTCTAAAGGATACGGGTTCATGCCTAAAGTGCAATCTTTTATCCGATCTCCCCTTGAATATATGACTCGTACATGGGAGAGTAGGGGATTATTTTTATGTTGTGTTGTGGATGGGACTAGGATTGAAGATATGGGATTCACTATATATCTAATATGTATGAGAATCAAGCCACATGTAGTTCTCTTAGGGACTTTGTAGTTTACCATCATACGGTAAGGATGTCTGGTGTGCCTTTTAAGGTATTTTAGTTAAGTCCATAATAGCTTCAATGTGAATAGATACACATTACTTATGTAGATAAATCTCTTTAAAAACACCTAATTCTACATTATTTGTGCTCGATGTGATAAACACATAGTATTAAAAGTTTCTTCTACAACACAAAGTTAACACACATGAAGGATCAAGTCATTTCAATTATGTGGTGGTGGAGACAATAGATAGGATCTGAGAATATCTACATATCCCATTAAGATGAGAATCAATCCGTACATAGTTCATGAGATTCCCTATAGTTTAATGTCATGAGGTAAGAAAAATATGAACAGATGTGAAATTATGAGAACATTTCGGATGAACCAAGTATTAGGACCTGATCATCACTATGTATCTCATTGGGATGTGAATAAAACTTCATGTGTTCCTTGACAAGCTCCATATGTAGATCTGATTCATGTATAGAAGGAAAACGGTCTTTTCTAAAAATGTTGTTGGTCCTAGGATTGGAGATCTGGGAATCACTACATTTCTCAATAGAATAAGAATCAAGCCACCCATAGTTATTGAAAGGGTTCCCTGTGTATGTCTGATCCATACATATAGAGTGGGGTTATTTTTCAAAATCATGGCAACGATTAGAGATTTATCCATCACTACATATCTCAATGGGATGAGATTCAAGTCACATGTTATTCTTAGAAATGGTTCCCAACACCAATTGAATATTTATGTAAAGAGTAGGGCTTAAATATTTTTTCGATATTTTCTAGAATAACGGTAGGGAACAACACACAAGTTGGTATGATAATCTACCCAAATGTTCTGGAAGAGTTACCGGTATAGATTTGGTCCATACATAGGGAAAGGGGAAATTGTTTCTCTATGGTAAGAGATAGGGCTACGATTGGAGTTCTAGGAATCACTATGTGTCTCATTGGAATGAAAATCAAGACACATTAGGTTATTCAAAAACCAGGAAGTTCATTATCATACGATAAGGATTTGGGTCACCTGACACTAAAGAAACATTACTATAAGACCCACATGTCACTAATTATATTGTAAGAGCTAGAATCAAGCCACCCATAGTTATTGAAGTTATTATCCTTGTAGTTTCGAATCAAAAACATGAGAAAATGGGGATCCAGTACCACTAGGGAGTAGCAATGAAGTGAGTGAGGTTTCCACATGGAAGTTACTCATATTTTCAGGGACCATAAGTAGTGTCTACTCATGGTATCTTGGGGATTTCTTAAGAAAGAGCGGTGTTAACCATAGATTTTAGTGTCATGTGGTGAGGAAAACAAGTGCTATGTAGTTTAAAGTCTTCCAAGTAGGACCACATGTCATGTAGTTTATTATCATGTGACAAAGATGATGATGTTATGCTGGTTAATGTCATGAAACATGGATTCATATGGTTCTATGTAGTTTAAAATCCTACATCTAAGATGTTTTTTAGTTTATCATCACGTGACAAGGATGATGATGCTACATAGTTTAACATCATGTAACATGAACAAATATGGTGCTATGAAATTTCAAATCTTATAGATAAGACAACATGGTGTGTAGTTCATCATCATGTGACAAGGACGATGATGCTATGCAGTTTAATCATGTGAAACATGGATGTCTATGGTGCTATTTAGTTTAACATCCTGAAGCTAAGAAGAACAAAATGTGATTATAAGAATTACTTTTTCAAGAACCTTGCAATGGTTGGATTTGTAGTGATTTTTCCCACTATTAAAATTAAGTAATAATCTTCATTAGAGTCAACCTTTTTTGGGTATTATGGTCCTTCCCACATTGTCTCAAGATTTTTAAGATTACTTCCTAGTATCATTGGAGTCCTAAGAAAAAATAATAATTCTCCTTAAAGGATTGAGTTAAGGTGGACTTTCTTATTGAAATATCACACTATCTGATTCTAATAGACTTCCAAGTGATATATGGTATTCATTCTCTATTTTTCCAATCGTTCCAACTCTTCCAATCATTTTCAAGATTTCCCATATGTGGATACATGGTCAAAATTGGTAATACGGAGAAATGGAAATTTGACATCAAATGAAAAGACATATTTTATTATATATAAGAATAGGTGAAGGGTTTATCATGTTGTAGTACAGGTCATAGTCTGGTAATACCATAAGGCATGTAAGATCTTTTCATGCCAAGAATTCTTATATTTATCCACCATCTTTCATAGTATGTTGGATAAGTTCTTGTACAAAGCCTCTATTTTTCCACTAGTTGCTTTATGATAGCGGGATGAATGGTTTAATTTATAGTGCACTCCTGGTATAGCTTCTTCACCTTAGCAGAATAGAAATTTTTGTCGTTGTCTGTAAATATGTTTTGAGGGGCCCCGAATCTTTTAATGATATTGATTTTAGAACAAATGATGATGATTTTACCTCTAACATCTCTGAGTGGTATTTAATCATATCATTTGGAGAACAAGTCAGTAGTAGTATGAATGTACTTGAAGTGTTTATTCATGTTTATAATATAATACCCCTGCTACATTCATTCCCCACATAGAAAATTTCCAGGAGTATTTAGCTATATGTAACAAATCTGGGGGTTTTTGGATGAAATTTTTATGAAATTGGTAGGGATGAAACTTCTTAGTGAATTCTGTACAATCATACATAATCAAAGACCAAAATAATCCAAGCCTTAGGATTTGAAAATATATCCTATAACTAGACTTGTGGACTCCATAGGATCTAACATGAACTTCATCCATGATAGTCGCAGTCTCTTCTTCATTAAAAAAATAGGAGAAGAATTCCATCGAAACCTCATTTATAGAGGATCTTCTGGTGATTTAGTCTATCAAAAAGTGGGAAATTGGCTACTCACCACTAGATCTCTTCTCTTCCAACTCTTCCATTGGAAGTAATCCATCTTGGAGATACTCTATGATGGGTTTCATCCATCCCATCGTAGGGATAGATGGATTAGTGATGGGACTAATATTATTGATCTCTTTTGTTCTGATATGAACAAAGGGTGAGACCATTCAGTGCTTGGAGATACTAATGATTGTTTCATCCTGATCTGGATAGTCAAAGGATGTATATTCATTTTTCAATGCATAATATTGGGAATATTGTGACCATCGAATGTAATTTAAAATTATTTATGAGATATATTATTCAATTAATCCTCAGTCAAAATAAAGTAGGGGAATTAGCACCTCTTTTTTGATGGTATAATTCCCATTTATGTTCTTGATTACCAAATCTGACTCTACTTTCACTTCTAGGAAGTTTACTAGTATTTGAGTTCTAATTCTAGGCCTACGATGAGATACTGATATTCTACCTCATTGTTGGTACAAACATCTAATAACAATAAAGAGTATAGTAATTCTTCCTTCTTTGGGGAGATAATCAAAATACCTAACCCTGCTTTGTTGAGATTAGGGTACTCTATTCTATTCTCCATTAGACTATTAGAAGAAATGTAAAAATAAATTTCCCATATTGAGAGGTTGTCTTAAATATAGAAGATTTCTTCCTGAGGAAGTTCAGTATTAAATGGAATTTCCTATGTAAATGGGTTCTTAGCAAGAATGTATTCCAAGGCCTGGCCTTTTTCTTTTTGAGCCAACAAACTATGTATCAATCTATTGTATAATAACTTACCATCATGCCAAATGTCTTTTTAGCATAGACTGACTAAGGATACATTTGAGTAGGTTATTATGAGACACCAAGTGGACCTCGGGATGCTTCAAATTAGTGTCTCAGCTTCTGAACTATAAATATTAACACCAGATAGCTTTTCTCAACAGCTGAATATCGATTATCTTCATTGAGCATGGTTTGACCGAGGTAATAAGGGTTGTTTTAATTCCCTGTATCATTATTTTGTTCACGGGAAGCACCCAGTGATTATTCCAAGGTTGTCATATATAGAATGAGTGGTTTTTCTTCAAGAGTAGGAATCCATATTGGTGGGATCAATATTTATTTCTTGATCAGGGTATCAAATACTTATTCACAGTCATTGGTCCCCTGATATGTGACCCATTTCTTCAGAAATTTGGTGAAGGGTAAACACTTTCCTATGAGGTTGGATATGAAGTGTCAGATGTAGGACAAGTTTCCTTTAATTCCTCTCAAATATTTTAAGGTTTGAGGATGTGACACACCAAGTATAGTTATAATCTTCTCAGTATCCACCTCAATGTCGTGATAGCATACAACGAAGATGATAAATTTTCCTAAGGTTACACCGAAAGTACATTTCCAGAGGTTTATCTTTATATTATGTTGTTGAAGATTGATAAATATGGTATCTAAGTTATCTAGGTGGTTAGAATATTGTCTTAATTTGACAACTAAATCATCAACATATAATTCAACAAATTTTCCTAAGAAGGGTTTGAGGATTTGGTTCATAGAACATTGTTATGTGGCACCGTATTCCTTCAAGACAAAGGGAATTACTCGATATAAAAATACACCTTAAGGGGATATAAATAATACTTCTTCTTCATCTTATAGTTCTGTCAAGATTTTGTTAAACCATTAGTAACCATCCATGAATGAGAGGGCTTGGTAGAAATCAATTTTATCAATCAGAAGTTATGTAATTGGAACTATGATGCCATTTTTTTGGACAATTATAGTTGAGATCTCTAAAATAAAAGAAAAGTCTAATTTTACTATTATTCTTCATTGGAATAATATTGTCTAGTAAATTTGGATATTTCAACTCTTTGATGAAGTCATCCATGATGATCTTGTCTATTTCAGCCTCAATTTATGTGGTGTGAGTAGGGTGTGTACTTTTGTTTTCCTTCTTGTATACTTGATGATCTTCTAGAAAACCCATGTGATTGGTGGCCACCTCAAGGCCAATTCTTGGAATCTATGTGTAATTCAAAGAAAACACATCTCGGTTTCTCTTTTAGATTTAATTATATACTTATTATTCTTTAGGAGTCATGGATGCTCTAATCAGAGTGGGTAATGGATCTTCTTATGTACCTAGAGTTAATTCTATGAGTCCATCCATAGTGGTGGAGAAACCTTCTTCAAATTCTTGAGGGGAATCCCTGAGATATTCCTCTTAATCCTCTGGTTCATGTTTTCCTTCTTCTATATATTCTTTAAGGGTTGGTGATGAATAAAGAATATTATACCGACAAGAGGAGTTGGTATTTTGAAATATAGATATAGGGCAAACCAATTCTATTTCAATTGATGATCAAGGTTCTTTTTGATTCATTAAATGGAAGATGAAGGGTATAGAATCATCATACTTATCTTTTTTCATTGCTATGACAACTTCCTCCATCTTGGATGATGAATTATATATTTAATGAATCTCATGGGATGGAATGAAGACATTTTCATCCAGTATTTCATCACTTCATAGAGATTTAATCACCTCTCCTATGTTTTCAAGTTCAATTTACACAACTGAAATTCCGGATTCCATGTAACGAGTGCCTAGATTTGGACCTACCATTTAAATTTGATTAACGGGTATCATGTAATCTGTAATGATATATTTGAATGGGTTAACTGTGATCTTCTCCAACACATTCATGGAATTTTTTATTGTAACATCATCTTCCAGGGACCATTTTCCCCCTTGGGGTAGAACTCTAAACAAATATATTGAGATTAAAAATATTTGAATGGGGCCTTATCACCATGTAATGTATCAATTTGATCGTTGATGTAATATTTGAGACATTGGTGGTATGACGAAGGAAAGTATGCATGAAGATGTAACCAAGGTGTTACGAGAAGTATGTATAAAGTTGTTTCCTACCAGACAACCATGAACTCTAAATCATACACAAGATCCCAAAACTGAGTTATGAGTTTAATAACACTGATTGGTTCTTTCTATTTCTTTTCATAACCATGTAACATCACAATAGAGTGAGAAAATGGGATTCAGTGATACCCAAATAGTGATGCTTCTAGACTGGAATGAGGTTGACCCCTAAACCATTTCCAAAGAAGGGTCATCAGACATCAATGTCATTAATCCTTCCAGATATGTATAGGTTCCTGATGTGTCCTTGTACAACAACATCCTTGTCTTGGTATGTGAAACATATGATCACATGTAATTCTATAGGATCATTCTTTATATATTAAACCTATGGGATAGTGAATTCAACAACAAAATCTTGAGGTATTAAAAAAGACTCAATAAATGCTTCCCAGAGATACTTTGATAGACTCAGAGCATCTAGGATTTATAGCGTGGCTGGTACTTGGGCTAGTTTCTTCAAAACATCTCAATTTTGATCAAGGGTCTATGTTTCCTTTCCTAGAGATGTTATTCCACTGGTGCTCTGAGATCTGATGTTCCTAATGTATATGGACCTTCCTTTATGGTATGAGCTATAAATTCTCTTAATCTGGTTGTATTAGGCTGGCTAGGTCTGCCTATCCATTGAGAAGGTGGAGGCATAGACTCTAATCAATCTTCCAAGAAAATCATGTTAGGGTAGACCCTTTCATGTGTGGGGGAAGAACTCTGTTATTATTATTGAGCTCACTAGAGATCATTCCCATGTGTTTTGGCAACATAAATAGTTTTACTAGAGGTTTGGTTGAGGTAGTGACTTGTGGAATGACCACGTATTCCCCTATATCCTCAACCTCTATGTCCTTTTCCTTTAGTTCCCCAATCAAGCATAGGGAAATAAGGATCATAATTAGAATCATCATGTGCATAGAGATCCGTTAACTGAATAAAAATAACATATCAAAATATCAAATCCTCAAATGAAAAAGACTATGCCCAGTAGGTTAACTCTTTTTGTTCGGTTTGGTGGGGTGATGCCCATACTGTGGAGATGGTTGGCATGAAATTATCTAAGGTCGAGGACAATTTTTTCCTTGATGTGATCTCATATTCTTATATTTTCTCTCTATCTTTCCAACCATGTTTTTTTGAGTATTGGCCTTCAAGGGATTGGCCTTTTGATGAAGGTAGATTTTTTATTGGGGAGGCTGCATGAGACACAATCTTTTGTTGGAACCGTGTTTTTGGAATGGCATGAGTTCGATTGATATTTTCTTGTCCATTTAGTCAATGAACTTATATGCACTATTTCTTTTGAATTCTTGTTTCTCGTCTTCCTCCTCCGGATTGGTAGTAGAAACACATTCTACTTGGGCTGGTGAGTTTTTCAACTCCATTTTCCTAGAATCCACCATCTTTTTTAGGATGAAATTAATAAAAAAACACTCCTAGATATAGTAAACCAACATTTTTTATAAGGGGAAATAGTACGGTAGGTCTTCGTCTCCTTCTTTTTTATGATTCTTGGGATTTTCAAAAAAGATTAAGTTGTTTTCCAAAGCTGAGAAGAAGTAGTCAGGGACTTAGTTATGTAAAAAATAATAGACATAGTTTTGTATCTCCTTAAACTGTCTTCACCATTGATCTATTTATTCAACTTGATGAGGAATTTGTTTCTGTTGATGATCAGGAGGTGGAGCCCTATGGTATATTAAGGGATTCAAAGTAGGAGCGGGTACATGGGCCTGCATAAGTGTAACTATAGTAGTCTCTTCTTTTCCAACTCTTCTTCCTGGATATTATGGAATTACATGGGACAACGCTTTGGTCTCTATGATGGAATTATCCACTTGCTTAGAAATTCATGAAAGGTCCAAAACCCTCTGATGTAGTTCACAGGGATGAATTGTGTGCGCAATTCATCACGAAGATTCTCGAAGAAACTGGGAAACAACTCTTCATGAGGGTGAGGTAGATTCAAATAGTTTGCTAATTTTCTCTACCAAGAAATTAAATGAAATAATATTTCATTCTCCCTATGATTGATGTTTGTGAGATCAAAAGAATGTTGTTTTCTATAGTGTTGAGTTGAACTAGGAAAGGAACTTCTCATGGAGATCTTTCCATTCAGTGATCGATCAGAACTGCAAACTTATGTTGCACAAAAAATTTGGCCCCTGAAATCATTTTAGGAATAATCTAAAATTCCCTTATAATTATTGTTTTGGGGATTCCCATCAAGGGATCACAGCGAGAGATTAAATTCAGCAAGTGTTTCTTTGGATCTTATGAGCCATTGAAAATTGAAATGTAGGATTTTTAAATTTTGGCGGGGGAGGAAAAGGATCTACCAATTTTGGGTATTCCTTATTTACCAGTTGTACTATGACAATCCATCCTTTCGTGTCTTAAAATTGAGTAATTAATTACTCACTAGTGTTTATAAGAATCCAGGATACATCTTGTTGAGTCGGAACCTGAATAGGTCTGGTGGTTGTAGCCTGAATGGGTGCATCGACTGGAAGGACCACTGGTGGCGGAACCACTTTTATTTTTCATGGGTAACCCATTAGGACATGCCTTTAAGGATAAAACTTACCCTTATCTGGTTAAAATTTTATGGAATGGAATTTATGATCTGCATCAGTGGTTTCAACAAACCCTCTTGGTTGATGTTCCCCCACTATATGTTCAAGTTTGTGATCTACTTGTGAATCATATCTGGCTGGAATGATGCCTCTGATTAACTCCACATTGAGTCTTCTAAAATCTTTCATATCCTCCTCTTTCTATGAAAATATTTCCTATAATTAATGGGATTGAACCTCTATAGGGGAATGTGAGATATATAAAGACCCTTACTGTTTCCCTTATTAGTTCAAAGAGAATGAGGTTGATTATTTGAGGTGATTCTCAAATTTTGGGTGAGCCTATGGTTTTGAGTATTCACACCTCCTTAATTTCTTTATTTTGTACCACATCACAAACAACAAATTCTTCTTTAGAGTCCTCTAAATCGGTCTTATATTTTGGAGGGTATTCAACAATGGCATCGATGACATTCACAGATGTGTAGTGCATCACATTAATTATATTGGTATCTCTACGATATTGCCTTATTTTTCAACCTTCATAATACCTCATCCTCCTCTTTATCAATTCCTCATAAGAGGTTTGATGTATAGTGACACAAAACGAATTCCTAGATAGTTCAATCGTGCACATTCCAAGGGAATGTACTGAATCTTGGGATGGCATGAATTGAGAGGATTAATTTTTTAGTTTCATAACTAATTTTGAGAAAAATCATTCCCATTGAGGAGGAGATTTTTTATATGAAAACCCCCCATCCTTAAGGTCTAGGGATATTTCTTTTCTTCTTTGTCAACCCTTCAGGATCTAATTGTTGGCGCTGAGGGTTGGGTCAAAAAATACCCCATCCTTGGGGGCTGGGTGGATCCTGAATTTCTATGGATGATATAACCGCAATTTCCCTTATGAGTTTATGGACTATGGTCCGAACGTGGACTGGGTACATTATCTGGTACTCACTTAAATCTTTTATTTCAGAAGAACAATATGGTATTTTAGATATATGTTCAATTTGAAAACTGACATCCTCCATGTGGGATGCCTTCTCCATTTTCTCAAATTCTTGATGCAAAATTTTCTCACCTGCTTGCTCTCTTCGGGTTTGATATTGGTGAAATTCAGTTTTGGAATGTTCTTAGTGATCATATCTTTGGTCATAAATAGGATATGATTTTTGTATCCATCCTAAGAAAATAACATTTCATGATACCACCTTTGGTGGGCTATGCTGGGTTTGGTGGGCAGTGAAATTAAATACTCCATGTTCACCCCATCATCTGATATGAACACAATATGGGGTATCTATGATCATATTTCACAACCTAATTAATGAATCAATGAATGAACATTGAATGTTACTCTATTTTTTTATTATTTGGATTCTAGGAATCCAAGATATATCCTAAGTCAATTGGCACTATAACCGTTCTATTACCTTGATTTTAGTTTGACACTCATCACATGGAAATGCATTTTATTTTAGATTACAATAATTTTTCCATATTTTTTGGAGGATTTAATGCGAACTATATTCTATTGATACCTCTAAAATGTTGTATTGATGAGTGTCTAATTGATAAAATATGAATATTATTTCATCTTTAACCAATTTTTTCCCATGCTTAATATGCCCTTTTCATCTTATGCTAGAGGCTCTTCTACCCAATCAGACTAGAGTTGGTTTTTTTACTTCCATTTTAATAGAATCAAAAAGACCAAAAGAGATTTACTCTATCACAATGGAAGGGAAGTGGCCCATGGGTGGTTTAGATAATAACCTTCACATTGACCTATCATCCGATTGAGAAAGTATTTCACCTACCAGTGATAAGGAATAAGACATATTTGTCGTTATATCTATAAGTGCCTCAATCTAGGGGGAATTTATAATAACTACATTTTCCATTGTATAATTATCATGAAAATTTGAATCACTAATATGGAGAGGTATTTTGTAGTGAATTCCATAATGGGGAGGAACATCATGGTGGATTACATCATGGGGAATAACCTCTTGCTCCTTGGTGTTTTTTCCACATGGATGTTTTCTATGGATTTTATCAATAGATAAGATCTAATGATTAACCATATTTTTTATGAATAAAGACTTAATTATGAAGTTTCTAATGGGTACCTTCATAATTACTACTACTACTTTCGTAATTTGGTAATGTTAGGTAAGGATCTTGAGCAACCACAGATAAATTTCCAAGGGCTTCAAGAACACCGACATTGAGTAGAGCTAGATCACAGATTGGCCCTTGATTCTCCAACTGTGTTTGTTAAGACTTCTTCTTGGATTCCTTACAAATATTTGTGTCCACTTTCTTAGAGAAGGGGTTTTCATTGGTAGGTGTATGTTCATGCCTCAGAGTGGCCATTGGAATAGTCTAATTATCACGAGTTGGATCAGTTGTATGTTATTGATTTAGATATCCATATGATACAGGGGAGTTTTTTGAATTACTTTACTAAACGAGAGTAGAGGTACATATCTGTTCTAGGGTGACATGTTTATGAGACACCATGGTTATGGGGAAATAGTTAGGTGTTCCCCCATCATGTACTATTGTTTTCACCATTATGATATTTTGGATAGTTTCAAGGATATGGACATGAATTGTCGTCGGCCATTTCACCATATCGAAGATGTTTTTGGTGACTTTAGCGAATGAAACAATGATATATATCCATTCAATGTATGGAGTATGTGTAATTTCCTACTCCTATCCTCACTCTCCTATTATTGGATATTGATAGTTCTCATGTGTGGGGGTAGAGAGTTGAGTGTGATCTATTTTTCATCAGGACATTCTCACTAAATTCTCCATGTGATACCAAATGAGGATATTTCCAGGCTTGGTTGATGCAGGTAGGTGTGTGTTAATGCTTGTCGGTTTCTACCAAACTGAGTTGGTGTGATTCTTTGAATGCTTATGGGAAAGTATGATGGTAGGCTTGATGATTATAAGTAGTTTTACATCCCTGGTTGGGATACTCCACCATATTGGAATTGTGAGATTTGTTGCACACTACTATATGAGTCGGGTGGCTGGCAGAATGAAGGCTGATGGGTGTTTGTTCCCACTCACTATTGTCCACTAAACTAGGTTGGGGGGATTCTCTGAAGGGGGTAAAGGAGAGAACCTAATACCTATTGGACGGTTTTCATCCCCGGTGGGCGGTATTGTACATCTGGGGTTGAAGGACATTATCTAGATAGTCAAAGGAGAACCCCCATCATGTTGAGGGTTTACTAACACACAGTGTTAGCGACAATGATTATTAGCTGGAGCCTTTGGGAATAACCCCTGTGTTTTTGGGGAGATTCCATAAGTTTCAAACCAATATGCCTCTCTAAAATATGAAAGGGAATGGATGTTGCATTTTTGGAATACACTTTTGAAATTGTAGAACATGGTTGTCAGTGTTGTATACTTTAGGACCAATGATCATCACTTACCAGATGACTGAGGGTGATTGTTGAGCTGGGGTCCTATTGGGTGGCCTCTAGGGTTGAGATGGCACTGTGGTGATGGTACTCTTGAACCAACTCATTAGAGACCCAACGTTGATGGTTATGAGTTGGTGATTGCATCCTTCGGTTGGATGAAGATCCATCCTGAGAAGTATCTAGGGAATTTGTAGGTGAAAATTTGAAGGAATCCATTAGATAAAACGGAGTTCTAAAAAATAGTGGTTGTATATATTACAAAGATAAAAAATAAACTCTAGAAAAATATCATAATTTTGGTTGAACACATGCATTATTGGTTTCATTTTCTTTCCCTCTTTCATTTTAAGAGTATAAGGGGCGTGACATGTGGGTGATACTGCCATCTTCGTTAAGAAGTTCATTTAGGGTATGCCATTTTTTCTGATAAAAATGGGACTTTGTTGGGGAAATGAAACCATTATTTCTAAAAGTTTTCAACTATGTTTGTTCAGGGATCCATAACACCCAATGGTATTGTATCCCTAGGTACATACTTTCCAACGGTATGCATTTGTTAGGTGTTTCAACAGACGATTCTTAAGAACTTGAACTAGTTAAGAGGATGGGAGGTCAGGATCATCACACCATCTGGGGGGGATTATATCCTACTCTGGGACTCTCTTATATATTTATGATATGTTTATGAATCCTTCATTAAATCTGAATTATGATATATATCAACTCATAGCTAACAATCAATTATTAGAATTTGTGGAATTCAGAATCATCTGTATCTATTTGAAGTTCGTAATTGATTGAGATATCTATTTTTATCTGAGTTTCTCCATAAATGGTACCCTCTCATTAACTAATTTGATATTATTTATTCATTGTTACAATTATACTTCTTTCTATGACACTTAGTGGGGCACTCTGGAGTTTATTTTCATCCAGGTAGAATATGGTTACTCTTGAATTTATCATCGTCTAGGGATATGGGATATGTTTTGATGTTGGGATTGAACCCATAGATGGGCTTCCTACGTATCTGTGTTAAAGGAATAAAAACCCATGTAGTTTGGTTCCACTTAATTAGACACCTCATACCCTTTAAACTCATGTGATAAGGACCTAACCATACAGTTTAGCATCATGTGGCAAGGATGTTTAGGAAGAAGTTTCCTAGTCAATGTTTGGTGTGGGACTTATGCTGAATTATCCCAAAAAACCTGGAAGGTATATGAACTTCCAATTTCAATCAGACCCGGCTGGGGATATGGTCCATAGAAAATAGGGTTGATTTGGTCTATTGGGTTTGATCATCGGGTAGGCTTCTTATGTATACTATCTGGATGGAAATAAAATCCCATGTAGTTTGGTACTGTGGACCCATCCCTATGGAGGCCATATAGGGTCTGTATCAAGGTGGATTATGGACCTTTGAGATGATAGGTGTGGGATTACTCTTGATAAAGATTCTCCCTATGAAGGAAATATGAGGGATGTTTTAACTCATGGTGATTTGGGGGATTAAATCAGGGTTTAATACTATGGAGGACACTTAGGTTAAGGGAATTATGATTGGAGATTATTCCTAAAGAGTATTCCCATTGATCTATGGCCCCATGTGGGGTTCCTATGTATCCTGGTTAGCAAGAATAAAAGTTATCATAGTTCCTTCCTTCAGGTGGATTGTGTGGATTTCATGATCATCACTAACCTCTAAGAGAACGTGAGTCCTGCTCGATGTGAGAAAAAAGAGTTAGTGAAATATTCAAAAAATCACATAATTCGTTATGTACACTGATGGATGAGTGTTGTATTGGTTGGGTCATACTCTTAAGGAGGATTCCCATTTAAGGATAGTTTGGTCATTACTCCAATGGAGGATTCATATTGATTTTTGGTTAGGGATTACTCCTAAGTTGGATGCCCATTGAGTTTTGTTAGGTCTTACGTAACACCTCAAGCTCCCACGGTACGTTTCTGTTTGAATAATGTAATAGCTTGCACTGTACATAACTTCGATTTTTATCACACCATGACCAATCAAAATAGCCATTATGAATAGTAATACCCAATATTTTTAATTTTAAAAATTTTATTTTTCAAATCGGACTATAATTTTTGGATTCAGAATATCAAATTTAGCTTAGGGTGAATTTTTGGTATTTTTCTGAAAACTTTCAATTTTTGATAAATAGTGAAAAACACCGAATTATTATTTAAAACCTACTTTTTATTTAAATAATTATTTTTTTTTAAACTTATTTTAGGTAAAAATAGATACATATACCTATATAAGTTCAATGTAATTCTTTGGAGTCATTTTATAATAAAATTAATGGTATAAAATTTAATTGATCATTTTAAAAAAATTTACCCACCTTCTAGGAACATTTGACAATTTTCATAAAATATAATTTTACCACTTCTGTGAATTCAATTTTAAAAGTTTGATAGACATTATTGACATCAGTAAGTAAAATTTGGTTCAATAGGATGAAATTAATTTTTAGTGAATAGTAACTTTTGAATTTTATTCACCATAGTTAAAAGTAAATATAGTAATTAAAGGTAAAAATGATATTATAGTTACCCTAACACATTTCCTAATTCTATTGGATAAGTTTATTTCAACCACAATCAACCTTACGAATAAAATATGATCCTTTTGGTTCATTTGGATTAGATTAGGACATTTATTATTATTTTATTTAAAGAAGAGTTAAAAGAGTTAAATTCAAAGTTTAATAAATAAACAATTTTTAATATAGGGTTATACAGAAGATAAATTAGACTTTAAATATTCATTATAAATATAAAAATATTTCCTACATAATTTTATTTTATTTATAATTTTTAGACATTAAATAATTAAATTTCTTTATGAGACAATGATGATGCAGTAATTACCTTATTATTGAAGGATTAAAATAATTGATATTATAACTATTAATATAATTGAAAATTGAGAATTTTTATGTATTCCAAAAAAATCTAAGTAAATATGGAATGTTAGGGTTGATTAAATTAATTTTTTTAGAAGTGATAAATTTGTTATGACTATCACAAAAATCAAATACTAAATAGTGTCAAAATTGACATAAATGAGTTTTTAAAGAAAATACTATATTATTAAATGCTATAATACCATTAAAAATATATGGTTCATCCAAAGGACTTATATAATTTTATATATATCAATAATTAACCACTTGGAGTTCTCTTGGATTTTATAGTAAGTTTATTAACCATTTATTATAATTATACAAGAATACATAGTAAAAGTTAAACTATTTAACTAAGAGTTAAATCTAAAAGATAAGGTTAATATGGAGACCTAAACCTGGATAAAACCAATTCGTTGAGAGGTTTTTGACCCATACCCACCTTATCTTTGAAATAAATCCTTTTGGAGCCATTATAAACCTAATATTATTTTATAATAAAATAATATTTCATGCTTTTCCTAAAGTGACCATCACCTCACTTATAAAAGACTATTTCCCCTTATCTAAAAATCACACATCCAAAGCCATTTGTATCAGCCAACCCCAAATAAAATATCCTCATAAATACCCTTAATTCAAATTAATGGCCTTACTTTTATTATAATCGAATCAAAGGAGACCTTTTGATCAAATCAGAAGGAAGCACCCGAAGAAGAGGTAATAATTTCATCACCTCTTTCAAAGTTCTTTTATTATTCCACTTCCACTTTATTTGTTGTTTTGATACCTAAATAATAACTCTAGTACCTTATACTTACGATGATGTTATTATAAATATGGTACAACCATACTCATTATTTTATCCATCCTATGAATGACAAAGTCACCATATGTGCTTGTGTATGGCTTACCATCTCTACGTCATGATGTAGTTTGTTATTCAACACTTCATTATTTGGATGGGTATACTAATGAGTATAATTGATGTAAATAATTAATATAACATGTTAATGATTCTTTATATAAGATATAACATCCAATTACATACAATTTCACCGTCATTAGAATGATATTGTCACTCGTGTGTACCAACAGATTATCGTCTCCATGAACACGATGAGATTCATTCCCCATTGTAATCATTCAAAATTAATTTTCATTTTATGGTAAAAAATAATGTTTAATAACTTAATATCAATATGGATATAAATAAAATACATCTTATACATAATAAACATGACTTAGATAACAAAACATATAATGTAAAACAAATCAGTTAACACCCAAAACAATAATACTACTAAAATATTATTAACAAAGCAGTATTAGAAGATCAAATATGATATCATATTTATGTATGTAGTTCTTGTATAATTTATTAAAAATTATTTAACTATAATATAGGAGGTTAACATACCCTAGATCAAGGAAAGGTACAATTTAAGGGTTAATTTTACAATATCTTTATTATCTGAGGTTGTTTATACGTTTGTATCTACTGGGACCTCTTTATTATACACATCCGTGTTTTTTTAAAATGTATCTCAAAATAATTTTACTATTTCCTAGAATATGGGTTAAATTAATTTATACCCTTTTTTTACTTTTTATAAAATGTTTTGAAAGGAATCTTTCCATCATTTTCCAAACAAGGTACTTTATGACATTTTCAACAAATTAAGGTAAGAATGTTTTTTTACGTATACGGAAAGTGCGGCTATTTTACATCGTTATAACATCTTCGAAGATTACCTTACAAGATTATAAGTGTATTTTTTTAAAATAAATGTTTTATTTGATAATTATGTGACTTTTAAAATATTTCAAAAGAGAAAAATATTTTTCTCTCAAATAGTTTTGATTTCATCTACGTCAAATCCCTTGATGGATTTTACACTTGTTTGAAGTTGTTATATTATGATAAAATCTTGCATATTTTATTTGAGGTTTTGTGATATGTTTTACTGTGGATGTGTTGTTTTTATGCCATTCATGGTTGATGGTTAAAGTATTAACATTTTGTATTCTAGTTTTAATACGAATGTTTATGTTTTTTTTAAACATTTTCATATGAGGAGTGAATTGGAATTAGTAAGTGATGGATAGAGCCCTCTATAGCTCCTCATTACATCAGTAGGTCTCATGAGACAAACTAGTTTCTGAGCATGAGGCCATAAAAAATCTTATTTTTAGTCTTGGAACAAGGGATTGTTTATGTGGTTATGATGTCAAACATTATGCATTCCATCATTATGAAATTGGAAATTTATATTAAATGTGATTATTCATCTAGTAGAATATCCATTTGAATAAGTAAATGGAATATGTTAATTTATCTTTTCTATATTATGCTGAATTTTGAGTTTAAAATGATTGTGTTTTAGTCTTATACATTGACTTAAATGTTTATGATTATTTATGATAATTTATAATATATTGTTATCCTTACTGTGCATATGATCTCACCCCTTTCTTATGTTGTATTATTCTCAACATGCAAAGATGTATATTACGATTAACCTTCAAGAATAGCATAAGGGATATAAGAGTGTTCAAAGGTGACACAACGTTGTTTTTTAATTTCATTATGTAATGTAAAACTTATGTATGTATCTAGTACTTCCAATGCTACTAAACTAATCGGTCTTTAAATACTTGATCTATAGTGATCATGCCAATGGTATATAATAATGCACTGACTCTAGGTAACTAGGTCAGGGCATTACATCTTACTCCTAAGGAGGATTCACATTGATATTTTATTAGGGATTACTTCTGAGGCAGATTCCCATTGAGCTTTGCTACTTAGCTCTGGTGCTTAGTGCAGGTGCTTGGTTTAGGTGCTCAGCATAGGTATTTGGAACAGGTCCTCAATATAGGTCCTTGGCATAGGTCCCAAGCACTGGTCCTCAACAAAGGTCCTCAGCGTAGGTCATTGGCATAGGTGCTTAGCATAGGTCCTTGGTGCAAGTCCTTGATGCAGGGCTTTAGTACATGTATTTTATGTTATAGACCCTTAAGGGACTTTGATCCAACTTATCCCATTTAATTCTCTCTTCTCTCGATTTTTGAAGAGTTACCAAGGATATTTTTGCAAACCTGGGAGAAGGGGCTATGCCACCAAAGCTTGTGGATTCTTCCAATTTTCTCGGTTGTTAAAATGAGGATCCCAAGGGTCCAATTTATACGAAACCACGGTCCTCGGTATAAGTCCTCAGCATAGGTGATCAGCGTAGGTTCTTAGCAAAAGTCCTTGACATATGTTTTGGGTGATGGACCTCGACTCTAGTCCTCAAAACTGGTCCTTGGCAAAGGATTTTTATGTTATAGACCATGATGGGACTTGGATCTAACTTCTCCCCTTTAATTCTATTTTCTCTCAAGTTTTAAAGAGCTACATAAGATATTTTTTGAGGCTTGGTGGAAGGATTTTCATGATCAGAACTTAGTGATTCTTCTGATTTTCCATTTTTTTCAAATGAGGTTCCCAAGGGCCCTATTTATAGGAATCCATGGTCCTCTATATAGGTCCTTGGCACAATTCACCAGCATAGGTCTGTGGTGCAGGTCCTTGGAATCCCTTTATAAAATTTTTCCATCTTCTGAGTGACATATGTTTTGACTTGTATGTTTATTTGGGATATGAGACTAGTCAAATAGAGGCTCTTAAAGAGACATAAACTTATATATATGGTGATTACAACATTTATTCTTTTAATAAACTCATAAATTTAATTTTAATTCATCGACACGTTTTTATCATCGATCTTGGAAATTCACATCCAACTTCTAGAGAGGGGGTATTTCAAATTATCCTGTTTGGAAGGAATCAGAGTTCTCATAGTTAATGGTTGATTGTTTAGATTTCATGATCCTCACTAAACTCTATACCCATGTGATTCATGGTAGGTTTGAGAAACAATAGGAAGTGAGAGATTCAAAAAACACAAAAAAATCATCCCACTAATGGATGGGTGCTGGATTGGTTGGGGACTACTCCAAAAGAGGATTCCCATTTTAGGATTAGTTGGTGATTACTCCTATAGAGGATTCCCTTTTGAGGATTGGTCGGGTATTACTATTGAGGAGGAATCCCATTGAACTTTGGTTGGGACTTACTTTTATAGAGGATTCTCGTTGATCTTTGAATGGGGATTACTCTTTAGGAGGATTCTAGTTGAGATTTTTTTGGTGCTTACTCCAGAAGAGGATTCCCATTGAGTTTTGGTTGGGGATTAATCTTAAGTAGGATTCACATTGAGCTTTGGTTGGGGATTACTCTTTAAGAGGATTCCCATTGAGCTTTGGTTAGGGCTTACTCTTGTGGAGGATTCCCATTGGCTTTTGTTGGGTATTACTATTGCGGAGTATGACCATTGAACTTTGGGGCTTAGCCCAGGTTATTAGTGTAGGTCCTTGACATTGGTGATCGAATCAAGTCCTTGAAATAAGTCCTTAACAAAGGATCTCAACACAAGTCCCTCATGTAGGTCCTCAGTGAAGGTCCTCGATGCAGGTGCTCGGTGAAAGTCCTTGATACAGGTTCCCCGCATAGGTCCTCGGTGCAATTCCTCAACACAGGTCCTCACTAAAGGTTCTCTGCATAGGTGTTTAATGTTATAGACCCCAATGGGACTCTGATTCAACTATTTCCATTAATTATCTCTTATTTCAGTTTTATAAGAGTTTCCCGAGTGATTTTTGGTGACCTAGATGAAGGAAATGTGAGACTAGAGCTTTTGGATTCTTTCAATTTTCCATTTTTTCACATTAGAAGCCCAAGGGTCTAACTTATTAAAAATTTGGGTCCTCTGTGCAGGTCTTTGGTGAAGGTCCTTAGCATAGGTTATCAGTGTTGGTCCTAAGTGTAGGTCCTCGGTGCAAGTTCTTGGTGTAGGTCCACAGTACTTTCCCTTAGCATAGGTCTCTGGTGTAGTTGCTTTATGTTATAGACCCTAATGAGAATTTGATCCAACTTTTCCCCTTTAATTATTTTTTCCCTTAGTTTTTATAGATCTACCTAAGATATTTTTGGAGACCTGGGCGAAGGTTCTATGTGACCAGAACTTGGGGATTCTTCTGATTTTCTAGTTCATTTCAATTAGGATCCTAAGGGTCTAATTTATAGTAAACGAGGGTTCTTGACATAATTCCTCTTCATAGGTCATCAGTGCAGATCTTTGGAACCCCTATATAAAAATTTTCGATCTTCCGAGTGGCATATCTTTTGATCTGTATGTCCATTCAGGTTTTGTGACCAATAAAATTGAAGCCCTCAAAAAGATATAAAATTATATATATGGTGAATAAACCAGAACTTTTTTTAAAAAACTCATAAATTGAAATTTAGTTCATTGAAACATTTTTATCATCAATCTAGGATATCCACATCCAACTCCTGGAGAGGTGGGTCTTTCTCCTTATCCCTCATTGTGTAGGAGTCTTATAAAAAATGGAAATATAACCATGAATTATATAGAGAAGTCCATGAAACATATTCAGTGGTGTCAACAATGATGTAAAGAAATAAAACACATCTTAGAAATCCACTTATTGTTTGTTGTCTCAAATGTGGGTAACCAAAAAATTATCTGGGTGAATTCCCACTTCGAATGGTTAACCCAGAGACTAAGGAAGGACCAATACTAAAATAAAATGGTTGAAGTATTTATGTATTGGGATTAAAGAATTAAATTGTATAATTATTTTACCAATGATATTTTAATTAAATGAATTATGAAACATCAAAGGATTGTGTAAAATTTTAGAAGCATATATGTATTCATTATATAAGATTTATGGATACCATCATGGGTTGTGAGTTTAAGGTTGATTATAAGTTCAAAGTCGTAAACACCCCTTTTTAGAAAATTGAGGTATGAATATCACATGATTAAGGATATTTTTGTAAAACATATATGGCAATACAACCTATTATATTAGTATATAAAGGAGTTATTAGTGGAATAATTCGTTTACATTTTTTTGAATTTAAGATTCAATGTATTGGTAAATAATAAGGTTTATCTTATCTTTGATGATAGTAATTATGGGACATTATAATTTTGAAATATTTTAGGAATTTTGTTAAATAATTTGTATAAAAAGGACAAATTACACACCGGGTGACAACCCGTAAAATCTGGAAAGGTAGTGGGATGGAATGAACAATAAAAGGATGAAAGTTGTTTAACACCTACTAATGGACTATGTAATTTAATAATTAATATTTCAATATTATTAGTTAAATGATTGGATTAATAAATATTTATAATGAACCAATGGTGTTACTTTTGGGGTTTATAGATTGATGTATTATATTGGATAACATGTACTAACCATATTGGTTTTGGAAAATAATGAGAGACAAAAAGAGATACCTATAACTATTTTTTAGATCTTATGATTTGTAAAAAGTGAATTTTAATGCTTCAGGCATAAAAAATTCATTTTTGGATATTTATTTCTCATATTAAGTGATGAATTTTAAATTTATTAAATTATGAACAAAGTATGAAATTTTACATATCAAATAAAAACTTAAAAATAAATTATATTTCCTTATTTTCGAAGATAGTACAAGAATTACTCAACATTATGAAAATGATATTGAAAAAAATATTTATCCTATTAACATAATATCTAATGAATAAAATGGTCTTCTAAATAATAACATATTTATATTTTTGAGGTTCTTGACTTTACATAGATCATTTACTTTGTTTTTATCAATACCCACTATCACTCATTATAATTTTTTACACTTTTATTCCATGTCCATATCTTAACCTTATACTAATGTTATTCTACATAGAAAACTTGTTGTATATTATTTCATATGACCTATGTAATTCCCATTATCTCTTATTAAGAGGATGTTTTATTAAGACTTTTTATGATGTTAGTTTTTAATAAAATAATTTCCAAATACCAAACCCCATATTTTTTAGCGCTACATGAAATTGTGAGGAAGAAATATATTTGAGGTGCAGAGACAGTAACCCTAAAATCAAAAAGGAATAAAATTTTGTTTGATATTGTATACCACACGTAACACTGAGTTTAAAAAAACCCCAAAAAATATATTTCTTTTTAATTTCTTTGATATCTTGTGGAACAAGCATCCCTGAGACTAAATGAATTGTAATATAGTGTACCATTTTGACCAAGATATTAAATTAGTGGGTGTAAATAATAATAAATAAGTTATTAATAATATGGTTATCTACTAACTAAAAATTAAATAATAATCAATCAAAACATATTGAAATGTTTTGCAAAAAAATATATTTTTACTAAAATATGGTTCAGTCCCTCTTTGTCAAAATTATTTAAAAATTAATTTTTTCAACTTTGATAAAGTGTATTTTAGAAAATAATTTTTTTTTAAAATCATAATATCAAAATTATCTTCGGGTGAAATTTGGGATTTTTCTGAAATGTTTCATTTTTTAGTGAATTGTGAAAATACTGATTTTTGTACAAAATAATCTTAAATGTCCAATAATTTAGATAATTTTAAAGACCCGGTATATAATGAATATGATTTAAAGTAACATTCATATTACTTATTTATATTTAGTCAAAATAATTATTTATTAATCAATTTTATATTGTATTGTAGTATATGATTGTTTTTTGGATTTAAAAGGGTTTTTTCTGAAAACTTTTTTAAAGTGCGTAATGTTTACTACTTTTAACTAATTAAAATATTCCATAATGTGGAATGTTTTAAATAAAATTTATATATTATATATCCATAAATATTAATTTAATTTTAGTAAATTATTATTATTAATCATAGAGTTAATATAAAATCATATTTTCATGGAAAATACACTTCTTGAAAAGCCTCTTTTTCGTCACATTTATGGGTTTTGTTTTAAATTTAGTATTATAAATTATATGATTTATATTTATTAAAAAATATTTTATATTTTTAATCAAAATCATTTACATTTCCTAATAACTTCAAAATAATTTTCTACCTTAGTGAAAACTGTAATGATTTATTTACCACGGTTCAGGTAAAAATGGATATATTTGGAGATAAACTTAAATGATAAGGGATAAAATAACCTAAAAAGTTATATAAATTTTTTTTATATACTTATTTTGACCTTATGATGTCCAATTCTCTATAATAATCTATTTGGGACCCTTTTTTCATGTGAAGACGTCTCTACACCTTTTTGTTTTAAAAAATTACAAGTGTGGCACTCACCTCATCAATAAAAGTCACACCTCTTTTCTCTCCCTCAAAAATTCATAACAATTTTTTTCAGAAATGAATGGAAAAAGTAAATTCAAAACATATATACCATAATCTTAGAAGACTTTATTTATTCATAAATTCATTCTAGGAAACTTTTGGTATAATATTAAAGAGGTGGTTCGAGAATAACTCAAAATTTTTACTATGTTATTTTGTTTTATTTCCTATTCAATATCCTGAAAATATTATTCCTTTATGATTATATAATAACAAAATTATATAAAATATAATAATATGTAGTTATGTTATGGTATTTACCTATATCCATCTCCTCTTGTCTCAAATGGGAAAGGATAAAGTCGCACAAGTGTGCAGCAAACAATCACCTCGCGAAACGATGTGAAATTGTTTCCATAAACACCTATCATGGTCGGGTATGATAATGAATATAGAGTGTAGATATTATATTTATAACATAATTATACCTCTGGATTAATTATATCATATATACCTATTTACATTCTATTCTGTAGGGGATACGATAATGTCGCTCATGTGTATCGGGGATTACCGCCTCATGAAGTGATGAAATCTTTTTCACTAACACTTTACATGGAAGATAATAAGGATAATGTTGTTTAATATATGTGATATAAATGAAATAATAATGTTATTCATGGAATATTTATCATTATAAAATAAAAAATATCATTTTCTTTCTTACACTAAAAAATGATAATGTCGTTTAGTAAGTGTGGACTACCGCATCCATGAAGCAATGAGATGGTATTTTCATCACCACGCCACATAGATGATATATATAAGTATGTTCAATGAAATGATATTTTATATATTATATTATGATAATTTCTTGAGGATAAAATATTACTTAACGTTTTTCCATGATAATCATTTAAAAATGGAAATTGTACTCATGCATATATATAGTCAATTGTCAGTATAATTGTAATGTAGTTCATTATTCATTAAAATATTTCATGATATATTTTAAAAGTATAATTGATGTATAAATATAATAATTATGTCATTATTTTTTTAATATTTCTACATAATGACCAATTTAACATTATTCAACCTACCAAATTCATTTTTAACAAATAAGACAATTTTCATCGACACAACTGGAAAAAAATTAATTTACTAAGTAATAATATATAACATTGTAATAATTGATTTAATACATGAATAAATGCAACAACAGGGTCCTAGTGGCAGCACCAATGACTTTTTTAATGCTACTTAAAGTTTTAAAATGTATTCTGAAAGGTATTTGTATTATAAGTATCATGTCTATGATAACCTAACATCCAATGATTAATAATTTCTTTCCTTAAAAATTTGGTTATTATTATCCATGATATTTTAAAAATTATGATATCTATAAATGAACTTTATTTTCATTTTATTGATTAAATGACATATTCTATTGGTTTTTTACCTTCCTATATTGATTATTCTTTATCTTATTATATGTGATATTTTCATAGTGATATTAATTATAAATATTTTTTATTCTCATTATATTGATTTAATGGAATAATTTTCTAGTTCATTACCATTCCATATTAATTAAATTATCAAGATATTACATTAATTTAAATGATATGTGCGATCATTTATTTACCTTTCCTTATTGATTATGAAAATTGTTTCATGATAGATTCCACTGTACTTAACTCTTACTTGGAATTTGAGCTCAATATAATTTTGTTTCCATTACTAGGAATCCATAATGTCTATTATGATTGATATGCATGAATATACTTGAGGTAATATTGTTATTATAAAGAAAATATATGTTGTAATTTTTATTTTAAAATGTAATATAAGAATTTTTTATGTATACAGTTTACTAATAAAACTAAACTATTCGATTCTTTGGGATGTGATTCCTTTTATATTTTGTTAATGCAGTAAAGTAAGAAACTAAGTCTAATCCACTAGGTTCAAGGTCTCTGCACATCCTTCATATTTATTAAATGACATTAAATTATATCATATTCCTCAACTTCATCTAATTTGATAATTACCCAAACATATCAATCATATTTATCAACTAAAACGTATTGAATATATCTTATCTATATTTATGAATAGAACATATTGTGAGTGCATCTATACCCAAAATTAAACTACCCAACAATATCAAGAATCCCTCAGGACTAATTTTAATAATGAAGGAATAGAAGTAATTCTTGGGAATATGGATCTCAGGTACATTTAACTATTATTTTATGGAAAAAACAAAAACACACACACACACACACATATATATATATATATATTATATTGAATTATGATGACATCTAGATTAGTTCACATCTACTTATTTTACTCTAATTTATACTCTCTATTTGATTATATATTAGGTACGATCCCTGAGGTCCTTATCAATAAATAAGAATATGATACCCAAGTTAAAGTTCATCATTCTAGTTATCTCAATTTATGAATTTGGTTCCATTGAATTATTCTTCATTTATAACTCTTTATTGACTTATAAAGTAGAAAGTTCCATAAAATGAGTGTCAAAATTCACTCAATAATCATTTAACTCTAATAATATTAGAACTAATAACCTCCTTCAACTATAGATTTTTATTTTTACTAGGAATGAAGACATTTAAATCATGTTTTCTTATCTAAATACACTCCAAAAAATAGAGAAGAATAAAAAATAGGAAGAATTTTATTTACAGGCTCTGACAAAAAATTTGGGGCAATGTGATTTATTTATTTTCAATAAAAAACATAAAGGAAAATATAAATGGTTATTAACATCATAATTTAAATTTTCCCCCTCCCCCATACATATCTTAAGAACAAGTCCTATCAGTTCAAATATGAATTTTTTTCAAGAGAAATGGATTTTAAAAAGAAAAGTATCTTGAACAGTAAGAGGGAAAGATAAACCTTAGGGTTTATTTATTTAATATTTGTAGGGAGGATATTGTAAGTTATTTCCTTTAAAAAATTTCATTAAATTACTCTTTTTTTGTTCATTCACTTTGAGTTGATGATATGTTTTACACCCTTTGATCTCAATTACACAAAATGTAAAAGTATTAGTCACTATGTGTAACCCAATACACATGAAATTTTTTTACCATGCCCCAACTTGATCCTTGATGAAAATAAAATCACTTTATCTATAATTTAAATTAATTTTCTTTGAATTATTTGATAAGGGTCAAATATTTTATTATCCATGTTTATAAGAGTGTTTGAATATGACTCCCTCCTCAAATCCTCAAGTTTCATCATCTGTATCTTCCTCAGCTCTCAATCATTTCCATACTCCATGTTTACCCACTATACAAACTAGTATTCCTTGTTTTATATCTTAATATTTTAATTATATTATTTTCCATAGAAAATTTTATAAGGGGGAATTCCTAAAGTTTTTTCATTTTATTTTACAATTTTCAGAAGTTCTCTGTATTGGATTAACATTAAATTATCGAAAACTATAACTGGTTGTTCTATATTTTATCATAGAAAATAATATTTTAAATTATATGTTCATAGTGGAAATTTAAGTTCAAGTGGGTTTTATGATGATGATTTTAACTTGGGATTCTTTACAAATAAAATTTTTATATGTAATATAGAATTATCCATAGTAATTCTATGTGAAATATTATAATAAATTTCATCAAAATATCTTTTCTTAGAAAAAATCACTATTTAAATAGTTAAATAATTTTCAAAAATATATTAATTAAAAAATATGGTGTTTTTAGATCTTACATTAATAAAAAAATTTAATCAAAACAATTAATATCTTCTTTAGAAAAAAAAATTCAAAATGGTTCAATATAAATTAATATTTCTCCTCAATGGGGTATTTCGTTGAATTAAAATATTAAAATTAATTTTTTTTTAAAGTAATTGAAAATTTAATTTAAAAAATATTTATTATTATTATTTTTGTCTTGAGAAATAGAATACCTAGTATGATATGGGAGTGTGATTTACCTTTTTCCACTTCTATAATTAGAATGTAAAACATATGGTGAAAAAATCTTTTAAGATTACCATAACATATTCAAGAACTCAAAAAAGATAGAAAGAAGTTCATTTATTAGTTTGTACAACCACTTAGGTGAGTTGGAGCTCTCCAATTTATTGAGAAGGATAAAATAAATCTGGAATTTTATTAATTAATGCTTCTATGTCACACTTGCATTTAAAAAATTAATTTATCCTATGGTGGAAAGGATATGAATGTGTATAAGTCTTGTAATTTACTAGGAGTTTGTGGGGTTACAAGGGAATATAAATTTATACATAAATTTACCTTTTCATTCCCTTTTAATTTCATCTTCTTGGTGCACATATCCTTGATAAAATTAAAAAATAATGTAATTTGGTTGATGGATTCAAGTAAATCAATATGAATCTCTACTCTTTTTTATATCTCTAGGATTTCCTATTTTAATTTTTCTTAACTTATTTTATTCGGTGGTTTTATACTTATAGTCAAGGGACATAGGTTCTAATTTAGGTCCTCCATCTGAGTTTTTACTTAATCCTTCTTTACTAGGGGAGATTTTGTAGGTGTTTCTTCTTGATATTCTTTTCTCGTAGAAGATTAATTTGGTTCCTGAGGTTTTCCATTACTAGATTGATATTGAGATAAGGATTATTCATTTTTTCCCAACTCCATTACACTCTATATATAAATATTAGTAAAGATCTGTTTTGGTTTAGGAATTGACTAAGTATAGATTTTAACTAAACCTTGGTCATACTAGTTATTAAGGGTAGCCAAAATACAACATTAAATCATTATGGATACTCTAGTGATGATTCAAGAGTGTTTTTAGACATTATGATTTATCTAAATATGTCCTAAATTGGTGGTTCTTGAACATGATTTTGTTGATATCCTGGGAATGGATGAGAACTCTATCTCAAAAATGTTGGATGATGAAATGATTTTGGAAAACTATGTTTTAAGGGTGTATCTAGGGTTGTTTGTTTCTATATTCAAATTAAATATTAGAATACTCTATAATTATTGATTTTTTGTTGGTTATTACTAGTATTTTCAATGGAACATGTCATCATAGATTTCAATTCCTTAAACATGAGAACATCCATAAGTGTAGGGATATAAGCAATGATGAATTTGGCCGACTATTGGGGGTGTAGTAGGTGTGGTTCGGAAGCATTTCTTAAAATGTAAAATCACAAAATATATACTAGTTATTCAAAATAAATGAGGGTATACACTATTTACCCCATATTATATCCTTTTTTATGTACTCATACTGAATGTTTAGTAGTTTTGAGAGTTTCTCTTTATCATCTATCAGAATTTAGTAGGGGAATATCATATCAATGATCCTCCATAGGAAGTATCCATGAGATTCTGGTCTCCTTCTATCAATCCTAGGTAAAATAAAATCATTAAATTATGTTCCAAAAATATATGGTGTGTTTTGTATGTTGTTATCCATTTTTATATTTTCTAAAACTCATAGAGGGATTCTTCAGCTATGTAATTTATTCAATATATCTTCTTTTTCAGTCAGGCACTCCTTGTTGTTGGGAAATATTTATGGAGAAAGGACTTATATATTTCATCCTATGTAGAAACTTATCCAGTATAACGGTTTTAGATCTAATCTTTGGTCGATCCTCAAAATAGATAATGGAAAGGTATTCTAGCTGATCAGATCATTGGTGACTCCTCGAGTTAGGAACCCAATATTGACTTCTCCAAATGATATTATATTCATGTTAGGATATTCTTCTCCTAAAATATGAAATTTAGGTAGCAATATAATAATTCTAATTTTGAGATCTCATTGTTATTGATCATTAATTTGTCAATACATTTAATTGTTGTTAAAATTTAGGTCATATAATTATCATAACATTCAATTTAATTGAAATTTTTTTTCCATATTTTCAATTCAAATGGTAACTCTAGTTGAAAATGTAGATAAATTGGGAGCATTTTGGTTGTGATCTTATTTTTTTAATGGGTTCGGTGTGTGAAATTAGTGATGATATTGGATTGTTTTTGAATTAAATTTTGGAAATATAATCTTATCCTTGGATATCCCATCATCTCCTATTAAATTAATATTTTGTTCTATTATGGTTATATTCTATCTCTAATTACGTGAAACTTCACTTGATTGTCCTCACTTGGACATTTCATATTAATTAGCAAAATGAAATAATCACTAAAATCACTATCCTCACCTAGACCAATGATTAGAGATATTCAATCACCCTTATATCAGGGCACTAATCATGGTCACATGCAGTGGAGAGAAACATAGTGGCACGTGTTTGTAATACACTAAAATAAAGAATATAAATTCAAAATACATATCAATAAAAAAATATCATAATCATATAATTAATTTGAATAAATCAAGATACCTGAATAGAATAGATAATCAATTAAAATATAGATTTCATCGATAAGGGTTAGGGTAATCTTCTTTGATCAGTCAGTAATGGATAAGTGTTCCCTCACTAGAGAATTAAAAAAATGACAAGAAATTAGTAAATAGTATCTCATCATGATCAAGTAATAATAGTAATAGCCTCTCTCTTGATTAAATGTTATTTATTTATATCCAAAATATTTGGTATTTTTTCCATGCTTAAAATTTTAATCTGTTTAAGTAGCACAGATATATTTTCCATGTCCAATGATTCCATTTTTTATTAAACAATCCTAAAATTTTGTGTCGATATTATTTTCCATTAATTATCACCACATTTAATAATAGAGGGTAAATATTTTTCCAGATGAAGAAAAGAAATTTCTAGTCATTATTCTATCTCCTCCCATGATTGAATTCCACACCCATTTTTCAGCTTCGAAGGTGGCGTAGTGGTGAAGGAGAGGGGTACAAAAACGCCATTCTTTAGGAGGTGCAAGGTTTGATTCCTAAGAGTATTCTCTTTGGATAATTTCTCATTCCCAAAGGATAAAGTCATCTTATTGGGTCACCAGGTTTCTGAATCGATGGGTGAAATGGGGAATGGACCACCTATGATGATGTATTTTGGTTTCAAACCCTCATCGGTCAAGTCTTCACCCTTTGTGATGCTCTTCCATATCAGTTGGAAATGAATCCTTCCAATCTGGGGCTCTCTCTAGAGTGATCACTTCATAGAGAGGGGGTTTCCTAGTGTGGAGGGTTAGAAAATTCCACACTTAGGGATTCTATTTAAGAAGAGTTGAGAGTTACTATATCATTCTATAGGAATTTAGGTAGAAGTGCGTAGGTATGTCAATGTGTGTTGGAAATCATATATGGAATCCCCACATTAGATGAATTTGAGAAGAAGTTATGGATGTAATATTGGGTTTTGAAGTTAAAAATCATGCTTAGCCCTATGAACACGGGCTTCAATAAGTCTCATGTTATCCTCATTAGGAGAAGTTGGGCCTGGAAGTTACTATACTTATAAGGAGGAGAATATAGTTATCATAATGGGTGTCTGGGTAGTAGTCATAAATAGATTTTGTGCATTCATTAAAAAATATAAAATAAATGGAACCAAGGAAAAAACAAGATTTTGGGAGGACCTTATATCATTGGAAATACATCAAGCTATAATGTGTAGGCTACTCGAAACCTTGGTAATTCTATGTGAGTAACTTGTTTTTCTATGGTTGGGTTCGGTATTGAATCGACATGGAGTTTTGATTCTTGGAATATTGAATGGTTCACTAAAACAATTGCTGTAAAACCATATACATGAGGCCTTAAGAGGAAATACATGGTATATTTTGATGTTTCTCAGGTCTATCTAGATCATGAGTCTATAAAAAAGAACACAGTATACAAGCTAGTAAACTCAGGAGAGAATCATGATTATAGGGCTATCCTCACACACTAAGATAATTGGATAATGCCTCTCAGTGTATAAATCATGTACTGGAATATCACAACTATTTAATACAAAAAAATATTAACAAATACAAAACACATTAGAAAATAGTGCATTGTTTGATGTGTATTAGTGGTGTTTGGAGAATAATTGATTTGGTTGGTTCTTCTTGAAAATGCAGGATTGAGGGGGTGTTGACCAAACAAGGTTTCTTTGAACTCACTGAGGATTTCTATCAATCATCATTCATGTTTCATCCTTGGAAATTTAAGATGGTGAATTGGGGTGATTTTAGTCTTCCTCCATATCTGATCCTACACGAGTGATAAATTAAACAACAACATGTCTTCTACTCTATCAAAGGTGATCCTTCTTCAATCATATTCATATAATATTGGTTTCATTTGTGGAAAAAATATGGTTCTAGTGGATGGTTTTGGGTGATTCTTGAGTTTTGGGGCAGAAGACATATGCATGGGAGAATCTGTGTTTCCTTGGGTTGATGCAAAACTAATGTGTGTGGTATCATGACACATGTTATCTATTTCAACTAATATAGTTTACAATTGATGCATGAGTCTTTTCTAACATATTCAGAAATGAATTCTCTATCCTAATACTTTAATAGAAAGTGTCACCATGGAAATCATGAATAATTGATCAATTGAGAAGTGGTTCTATAACTAGTATAAATAGGATCTCAAGCTTGGTATGTTGTACCCATTTTAACACCTTGATATTTTAAAATAACAATATGTTTTATAGAATATACAACACACAACACTGAGTTTAAAATAATTGTGATATACTATCGAAATATTATTATTTAAAGATGATTATTATAACATAGTAATTAAATTTTGAATTATGAATATAAATAAAAAAATATTTAAAATTAATTATGAATCATAAATTGAATATATTTATAAATAAATATGTAATTCTTTTCAAAGTCTTTATAGGCATCAAAAATTCCTTGTTTCTAAATGATTTTTATTAATATTTGTGATGAAATAATAAAATTATTATTTTTCCCAATCAATAAAGATTATTTTTAAAAATGAACTAAATTTTTTTAATCAAAATTTCAAAATTATATTAGAATAATTTTTTGGTATTTTTCTTAAAAGTTTATTTTTTTAATGGATATTGGAAATTATTGGTTTTTATTAAAAATTGTATTTTCATTTAAATAATTCACCATGTAATATTTTGTTTTAAAATGGTATAAAAATAAATTTAAGTCAACTATGGTATTATTAATATAATTTAGGTCATTTAAATTTGTTTCATGTTGAATTTGTATATAAAAACATTTTATACTTCTGAAAACGTTTTCATTGGAAAATTGTTTTCCCATCATATATTCCAATTAAATTTTAAATTAAATTCTACCACATATATGAATTGAAAATAGAAAAATTGATTCCATATTTTTAATTATCATAATTAATATTAAATAGTTTTTTCAAAATAATTTTTGGTGATACTAAATAGTAAAAATTATTTAATTTAGTTAAGGTTAAAACAGGTTTACAAAGGGTTAAACTATAAATATAATGGTTATAATGATGTAATTGTTCTTCCAAATCTTATTTAATGCCCATATTTTAATATTATATCGTATAATTTTCAATAATAATCCATTTTTTATCCTTCTATCATATGTAAAACATGGGGATAACTTTTTATTTTATGAAATTCAAAGTGCATCCTCTCCCCCACTTATAAAACGCCACCCCCTCTCCTCTCTACTCAACAATTAATAATACTCCTAGTTTAGAAAATAAATTCTCAAATACATTCCTTCCATACATCCCTACTTATTATAGCCATTGTGTTTATTATAAATTCAATCTCGGAAGGCTATAGTTAAAATCAAAAATATGTGTTCTCGAGAAGAGGTATCGTTATTAACCAAGTATATTTGTTTTATTTCTTGTTCCACGTACATGAAATCTTACTCAATATTTATGAATAATAACATCAGTATAACCCATATAATAATATTTCATTATGATAATATCCTAGCATAAATAAATATCTCCTTTAATAAAATGTGAAATGAAGTTATCATTCGTGTGTACGGAAGATTACCACCTAGCGAATAGACGTAATTCATTTTCCATAATCACCTCTCCGGGATTTATATTATAGTGGTTATAATATTTATATATGATAATAATTACATATCAATGATTATTTAAATTTAATATATCATATTATTTCTTATGTTACCATCAATTGAAAAATAATAACATTTTTCGTGTGTACGATAGACTACCACCTCGCAAAGCAATGTCGTTCATTTTTTTATTACCATATCGCTTGGATGGTATATATAGGTGATTTTTTAGAAATAATTTTAAATTTATTATATTATTATTATTATATAATGTTAAAACCAAATATACCTTATTTCAATAATTATCATTTAAAAATTAAATCCTTACACATGCGTATGTACAATGTACCATCTCAATGATTGTAACATGGTTCATTTTTTTATAACAAAATTTCATTGTTATTTTTTAAAAGTATGATTTAGGTATAAAAATTATAGTTATTTCATGATTATTGTTTTGGATATTATGTAATAATAAAACCTTTGACCATGTTCAACACACCAACACCATTTTGAAATTATGAACTGTACATCCTGAAAATAGTCGACAAGGATATAACTGATTAAGTTATTAAATAATTCATTAAAATAAATAAAATAAACAGTTTTAGTATAAAGGGTTAAACCTATAAAAATTTATTAAAAATATTTTGATATATTTTTATTACATAGGTGATAAAATACATACAAGACAAATTATGGACTGAAGGTAAGGGTTTCGTCTCAAAATATCCTTTTTTGAGACACATGAAATTTTATGCACATAATCTCTATTAATGATTTATATAATTCATTTTTAACTTGTACAGAATGTAGGGAATTACATGTCATCATTATCGCTAAATTATTTGAATATTCTTTATATGTTTCCATATTTATTTTTATAGAAAAAAATTTCTATAATACTTTTGAAATTTTTATATTTTTAAGAAGTGTTTTTAAAGTGAAAGGGTTATTTTTTCAAGAAATATTCCATTTAGACTTTTAAATACATTTTTATCTACAACAGAAACCAATGATGTTACATAATACTTATAAATTATGTACATATATCTATAAAATATATACAGATCTTATTCACCCTAAAATTTATAAGGTAATGCATGCCATATTTTTATCTCTTAAATACCTTCAATATTAAATTTCCTTTGATTATAATATGAGACAAGATTGTGAAACCAATTTTCTATCCGCGGGTAATTCTAATTTTTATGGCTTATGAATTATTTTAAATCCATGTCGCACAAAATCAAGGAAATATTATGATGGGTGCAACAAGATAGTACACAAATGCATTGGGTAATGATTTAGTCTCATGTGACATCATGTATGGGATTTGGGAGTAAGCTTAATATATTTTGGGAATTTTTCCACCATGTGATATTGTCTAAAATGTTTTCCATGACTTCTGTTTATGTAATTTTATACATTCCGACTATATTTATTATAATTTCATGATATTATGATACCATTTTATTCAAGTTATTCTCCCATGTGATTACTCTAAATCCTCATATTTTACGATTCCATGTTATACTTTTGACTCACAATTTATTCTTCTTTATCATGTTTATTCCCTTACCTAGATATTTTTCTCACCCATTTTATCATTTTTCCCGGAGTTATCCTATATATTTTTAGGGGAATGAAAATATTTTAGATCTCATTATGGAGAATAAAATAAATAAATTTTATTTTAGTCTCTATTTGATGTATTATGAAACTAGTTTTTCAAAGACACTAGGCCTCATGATCTTAAGGAGGTACTTATTGGATATTTTAAAAAATCATGTAAATATATGTATAAAAATATTTGGTGACCATGCTGTTTAAATTTGGTAGGTGGATACCTGCCTCACACACTAGTTAAAAAAAGTGTGTCTACCCCTTGTTTTTCTATGTTGGTTAACTATAGATGTCATTTAAAGCGATATTATAAATGAATTTTTCCTGTCAATTATTATTAAAAAAATAAGAAATTATATTTCATAATGTTTATTACATAAACTATCATAGAAATCAGTCAAAATTTTTAGAATGGGAATTTTTTCTCAGATTTTTTAAATAATATCCTATGTGAAAACCTCCAAATCACATCGACTATTAGAAAAACCAATGTGATAAACTATATTTCAGGTCTATTATATCATAATTGATATGAAAAAAAATACTTTTTCAATATTTCACATCAATTATATTGTAACCAATGTGAAATATAATTTATTTCTTAATAATTTTAAAATAAAATTCCTTCACAATACTATATCAGCAACACAAAAAGAACTAGAAAATATTTTCACAAATACAGTTTCATAATAAAAATGTAAATCATCACTTTTCTTAAATTTTAAATTTTAAATTTACACAAGAAAATATACATTATAAAAAAACTGAAACCCAAAAAAAATTCTAATAGTCCTCACATTCTTCTTATAAATAGTTTATCTCTTTTTTATTATACATGTGAGGGCTATGAAAATGATAAAAATTAAATTGAAATCATATAACATGTTTTAAAAATATAATTATATGAAAATTTAAGGAAAGGTTACAAAAAATCGTACTTTGTGTAGTTTTTTAAGTGTCCCGATGGAAATTATTTCAAACATAAATCTTAGAACATAATATCAAAATCCTTTTACCCCTTATTGATGATCATTGTTTTGTTTCAGAATAAGTTTTAAATTAAAAATAACATTTTAAGTGATTTCATTCAAAATGCAGTAATTATAAATGATATTTCACCTCTATGTACACATATTTGATCTTTGCTTTACAATTTACTATTTTATCTATAATGTAATTCCATTCCTAGTTTGAAAATTATATGTATAAAATAAATTTAATATTCATTATAATATATAGGTACTCAAATAATTTATCATACATATCGAATACTCCTCCAAAATTTTCTTGCACACCACCATGTATAGAGAATAAATATTAAGTTGACTTCTATTTTAGAGATAAAGCACACAATATAAAATTTCAACTAATTTAATATATATATATATATATAACATGAGTGGTTATTTGATAAAGAGAACTAATAATTTAAGAAATTTAGGCCTCACACCCTTCAAGATAAGGAATCATCCAACATTATATTACATTACTTTGAAATATTCGTAAATATATAATTTTTTTCTATATCTTTCATCACCTTAATTATTGGTGAAACAAATTGTGGGTTAAAAAATCCATATATTGATATCGTTTCATAAAAAATAAAAACATTATAATGATAACTAATAAAAAAACATAAGTATTAATTTTTAGTAAATTAAAATAATTAAAAAATATGTGATAGTCAACTTATAAGGAAAAAAATTTCATCTTGTTGATTCTAAAAAAATCTCTAGATAAATGATCCATGATATCACACTTTAAAATCAACAAAGTCATCTCACACCCAAAAATGTTAGAATCCATTATAATCTTCTGAACTCTCAAAAACAAAGATGAATATGTTGATAATTTATAAATTCCATAAGAAGTAGTACCTAAAGTCATAGAATCCTGTAAATATTATTTTCTAACCTATATTTCATTACCATTAAATTTTAAATGTAAAGAAATTTAGTTAAACATATAAATATTAAAACATTGAAAAAATTGATGCCTATATTAAATAAATTATATAATATATACATACCTCAATAGTAATTTTTAAGATAATTATAGGTGTCCAAACTAAATAATATTTGATACTTTGTCTGATTGTAGTAACCACATTAGTAGGAAATAGTGCTCTTTCTGATATAACTATAATATCATGCATTGTGACCCTAAATCGATCCATATCTATCTTTTGATTATAAATAGTATTCACAATATATTATATAATACCATATGAAATAATATGATGTTGTGGATCTGTAATATATAACTCATAACATATGAGAATCTATATTGGAGGAAGTGTAGGAGTTGGATATGTAGGTGGAGGTAAAGGAGTGGGGTTATAGATGAAGGTTGAGGAGTATAATAATTACCCTGATATTATCTTTGAATGTTTATTACAATATGTTATACTGAAGCTATAATCATATCCTCTATCATCTAGAACATATACCAAACTTTATCCTCTAAATATTAAATTTTTAATTTATATACATCCTTCTTTGAAGAATATCCGGATCTAATAAACACTTTTTTGACCAATACACCCACGTCTTATCCATATACATGACTTGGGTGTTTAGGATTTTCCAATAAAGTATCGAAAATATCATTCCTACACTTAGGTATGAAGTTCCCTTGTCTGCTCAGATCCTCAAGGGATTCTTATATAAAATATTTGAAAAAATAATTACTTATTCACTACATATAAAGAGTTAAAATTACTTAAATAACATAAATAATTCCTTAAAATACTCACATCTATAACCCTCAACACTTCTATTAGATTTATTCTATTTTGGATAAGATGGCCCCTCTTCTATTATTCTTGTCTAGTTGGGGGGTCAACCTTTGCGAAGAAGGAAGACACTGCTCTCATTTTTTGAAATTTTTAGACCATAATTTTTTTCCAATAACATATACTCTTAATGAGATAAATTAATTAGTTATACATTTTCGAGATAAATTAATTAGTTATACATTTTCGGATTGGATCTTCAGATGATATATCCTTATACTTTTTAAATAAAATATAACCAAATCATTATTATAATCATAATTATAAAAAACTTTTAAAATATTATATTTTACGTACTAAAAAATATTCCAATCATATACATTGTACAAACTACATCCGTGAATCATTATATAGAAAAGGATATATATCAAAAACAATTTTATTTTTAATTACCCCAAAAATGAAATATGATGTGGGGGTTGATTTAAAATCCCTCCATCTCCTAGTAGTCAAAGATAATCATTTCTTCTTAATGTTTATAATGTCAGGTATATCATATAACATATTATAAGAAGGAAAACCAGTATTGTTAAAAATATTTCCTGATATATAAAATGATAACAAATTATCTTTCAAAAATCTTCTCCCAAAATTAATATATTTTCGTTTTTTTACAGTTTTCCAATCACAAATCAAAATTATGACTTTCTACTAATATTGAATACCATAAAGGTATTCATTTTATAAAATTTAGACCCATAGGATTATCATTATCATCAAACTCAACATATGTCATGTACCTCCCTAATATATTTCTACATACATTTTTCAAATTATATTATGTTTCTTTGATAAATTTCTTTACAAGCAATAGTGAGTTTTTAGGAACTGTACTATACAATTGAAGTATTATTATATAATTTAACAATTATCACCTATAATTTTTGTTGGATGTTATGAATATGAATAAGTAAATTATGAAAAAAAAATTACAAATTTATACAATTAATTCATTAGTTATCAATTTATAAAATGAATTTAAATTAAAAAAGTTCAGTTTTTTTGAAAAACAAATGTTTTCATGCATGCAATGTATTTTTATCCTAATAAAGTAAATTAATATCTATAAGGTAATTATATAATTTAAATTTATAGATTATATATTAAATAAATTTTTTCAAAATTCACCAATTAGTTTTTATAGGCATGGGATAAAATAAATCCTTTTTAGGCTTAAAACAAATTTTTCTAAAAATGATTTCACAGTGTTTTGAATGCTTATTTTAAGATGAATTTATAACAGTAATATTAATTTTATCTTGTAATATGGAATCCATATTTTGGATTACTAGGTTATTTTTTTTAAACAGTTCCCTTTATTTTTTAATAATATGAATAGTAACCATGGTATGTATTTTCCACCTCGAAAAGCATTAAATAGGTAAAGCGGGGTTAAAACTATGAGATAAGACCTAAATATATCCCCAAAACTTTCCTTTATCCTATTGGATGAGTAGTTATTGACATAATAAATCCTATATATGATAATTTTGAAATTTATTTCCAATATCCATTAATTATAAAGTTTATATAATTTTAAGAAAAAGATAAATATAAAATGTCACTCTCTTGATTTTAATTTATCTTATATGATTTCATAGGGATAAATAGAATTTATGGAAAAATATAAAAAATTTATTTTTAATATAAATTAATTATTTTTAAATTTTGAAATGTTATTTTTAATATTTACCATAAACTCTTACGTAACACTGATATATTGCTGGTGCAAGAAGTAATCAATCGTGATAAATTCTTTTAAAAATAATAAAATTAATATTTTTAGGATTTATTATGGTAATATATGATTTTAATATGTATTAATAAACTGTAAATTATGTTAAATTTATTTATATTAAAATTCCATTTCTTTCTTGATGTCTCTAAAGACAAATTAAATGAATAGCCCCAAAAATGACTTAAAATATATTTTATGTTAACTAAAATTTAATTGAATGACTTAAAAATCATGCAAATGTTTAAGGAGGAAAATGGGGATGGTAAATTGTCTAAAATTTCATCCATTGGTCATTTTTTCTACTTTTCACCTTATAAGTAAATTTTGGTCCCTTGAAAGATAAAAATATGTTACGAGAGTTAGGCTTAAAGAGCAGGTTAAACGAAAATACAGGATTTAAAATGAAACATAAACATGGATAATTTTTATTTTTTGATGTTATTTAGACCTTATCATGTCCTAAATTTGAAATTATTACAATTTTGGTCAACTTAACCTGGCTATAAAATATATTATATAATAATATTTTAAATAATTTCAAGTGTTTATGTTACCTCGCTCATAAAATGGACCCTCCTATTATCCCTTATTTATAATGTTTCAGAATTATATATAATAAAATAACATACATAAAACCATAATATATTTATTCCCAAAATTCTCTAGCTTTTGGTATTTTAAAAAATACAATCGTTTGAAGTTTTAATGTGTAATCCAAAGGAGATTTCTTAGGGAAGAGGTATAACTCTTTAAAGTGTACTTTCAATTTTATTTCATCTTAAGCCTCAAATAAATATATGGTATACATAATAAAATAATTAGTTAAGTATGTTAAATATCTTAAATCTTTATTATAATTATGTAACAACTATTATCCACCTTTTATTCATCCCATTATAAAAGAAAACAATACTCATTCATAAATGTGGACTACCACCTCCATGAAACGATGTGATTTTTTTTATAACCACTTTACATTGATGGTTATAATGATTTATTTAATTAATATATATGATATTTATGAAATTTTTATAGTTATTTAAATTTTAATTATTATTTAATCTTTTTTCATTACATCAATTAAAAAGTGGAAACATCACTTTTGTGTACTTGCAAATTGTCATCTCCTTAAAGTGAAGTAATTTATTTTTTTGTCACTTCACTATAAGAATGATTAAAAAATTATATAATGAATAAATATTATACTTATTTTTTTGTTATGATTTTGTATAGGATGATACCATGACCAATATATGTGGACTCAAACCATCAAACTGAAACCTATATGGAAAACAGACTAGTTTTCACCGGAATGTCTGTGTTAAGGAAAAATTGTTAATAAAGCGATGATTAGAAATTATAAAGAAGTGGTACATAGAAATTTATGTGTAAATATTTTTCTGTAAAAGATTCATAATAAATATATATTTATTATATAGGATTTTTGAACTCGTATGAAGAAACGTGAGACTCTAGGAAAGGGCTTATGTTACAATCTCATTTATTTTTAAGATGGTATATAGTAAATTTCTATTCAGGGTAATTTTATGACTATTATTCTATAAACCCCATATATTTTATTATACTATGGTAATTCTTATAATTTTCAAGTATCATTGACATTTGTTTCTCTTTGGTACTTAAAATGATGGAGACAATTTATTTATATAAAAGTCATCCATATTCCCTCATTGGTCAATGAAAATTTTCTTACATGTACATGCTCTTCAAAAAATGATGAAAATTATAAAATATATTTTAAATGTTTTAAAATTTTTATCTTTAATACCTCTGAATTTATTTACAGATCTTTCGAAATGAATCTTTTTAAATGTTTTTTAAATAATTTGTTTTTTCCTTTTTAGAAAAGTGCGAAATGATTTTTTTTAACATATATGGCATGAACAGATTTTCATAACATCAAAACCATTACTTAATTTTATTCTTAATTTATAATTTTTATTTTTAAATATTCAAATAATATGAATTTCTCAATATTCTAGTAATATTGTGTTAAAATTTTATCAAAGGAAAATGATATTTTTTAATGTTTTCAAATAAATCTTTGAATAATATTTTAAAGGTATTCTTCATATATGTAATCATACTTTGAGGATTTTTATACTTCACTGGAGTTATGATATTATGATATCATCCACTTTATTTATCTATATTTCTTGTAATGATAATTATTTTATTAAACACATTTTTTTCCAATGGGATAATTAAGTTATGATGAAATCTTTATGAGACCCATTTCTTCTCTATGGGTTATGATATATTGAAATATGAATGGTTTATAATCTTATGGAATACATATGTATGGTTTCATTATATTATGGGTGTGTCTGTTATATCCCTAAAATTAATTATTTAATTCCTTATATATCATGATATAACAATAGGAAATGATATGATGTACTCGATCCACTATGGCAAATATATAAGGAAATCTTGTCCATGATGATATAGAAAACATGTGGTGATAACTGTTATTATAAGATATAATGGAATAAATAGTTAAACATGAAATATGATATGGTTTCTATGCCTTTTATGGTTCCAAACTCTTATTACATTATTATTAGCTTATTATTTGAACTCATATCTCATGATTGATTTTTTGATAATTCCACAATCTTGTGATATGATAATGTTTTATTGAATGAATCATGATTATGATCAATGAATTGTTAAGTATTAATTTAAATTGAAAATTACATGTTCTCATATATTTATGCCCATTATATTCTTATATATGATCATTGATGGATATCTTTCATTTTTACCCTTACTAAGGAACTGATCTCACCCATTCTTATGTTTTAATTTTTTTCCCATGTTGTGAAGAAGTTTAAATAGTATGATTAGTCTATAAGGGAACCATTGGTGAAGAACAATGTTATAGATGATGAATTTTTTACATAAAAAATATGTTAATTTACCTGATATCCAGGTAAACTAAACCTTCATTGTTCTTGAGAATATATATTTAGGGTATATATTTATTATTCATTAAAAAGATATAATATTTATATACGTTATGATTGGATTACATTATTTGGTATTAGAATATGGTTTAGTTATTTTTGGAGATTAGGATTAGAAAACATTCATCAGAAACCTTAGGATAAGCCTAGGTATATGAAAAAAATACAATTTTTTGGATGATAAAAGTGTGTGGTTATCCAATAAAATACATCTCTTCTTGAATACTATCAATAAGATGTGGATGAGGTATAGATGCACCTAAAATAAAAACTCTAAAAGGGGTGTAATATTCATTAAATCCATTTTCATTAGGGCATGATGAGTGGGATTAAGACTTCATACCCACATAGAAACTCATGAGGTATATGATTTTACTAATTAGTATTCTCTATATAAACTATTATGATGAATGAGAGTATAGAATCGATGAAAACCGATGATAATTAATATTGATATTAGATGAACTTAGAGTGTCCCTGTTTGAAATAATATGACACAATTTATAAAATCATACGAATTATTTTTAAAATAATATGATTTCTTACTATTTCTATTGATGTTTGACACTCAAACAATGTTTTTTTGGGTTTTAGTCAACATCTAAATATCGGAGGAATCATATGAATAATAAATTTTATAGCCAATGTAATGATCATCCTCATAAGAAACCAAATGGATTTATATCTAAGATGAAATATATTCTAGATGTGATCACTAAAATATCTCAATCAATATGAAATAACATGAACTATGTAGATATTCTGAATTCATGGAAGAGGTAGAAAAAATTCATTGATTATTTTACGAAAATATTTCCACTATATTATATGGTTATTCTAATAAAGTAGTTTCCAAGTAATGGATCAATGTAATAGAATATATATTTTTCATTTATCAGTTCTCATACTATGTGAATGTTCTCTTATCAATATATTTCTTAGAGGGTGAAGTTGATCAATTGTGGACTCTTATCCAGAAAACAACATAAGAGGATGAAATAAAATCCATAAAATATGAGGATTTTAAGAGGATATTTTTGAATAAATACTTTCCGTAAATTCTTTATACTAAGATATTAAGGGAATTCTTATGGCTGAAATATAAGGATAATAAATCCATTGGTACCAACAAAGCATATTTTACAAGACATTAAATGTCTTATTCAGTCTATATAATCATCCCTGCAAGAAAAAAACAATCAATTATTTATTAGTAAAAAACTATGTCTTAAAAAGGTTTTAACCATAAAATAATTTGGTAAATATGAAGAAATTATTAAATGTTCTCTGAATTTAGAAATATAGAGTGGTAACTCCAATTATTCTTCTAGTTTTTGTGATAAGAAGGAAAAATAGAGCTTTATGGGAATTTTAATAGTGAATCCTAGGGAGTAAATAAACTCCAACCACCTAAATAACAAAAATATAGGGGAAATAACATAGAAAATTTCCTGAATGGAACTATGAAATTATATAATTATGGAAGGTTTTCCCTAAAGGTTGGAATTTTATATAGGTTATAAAAAAAATGAAAAACGAAACAAAGGATGAGAAGGATTCAAACAACGTAGTTAAATGTTTTTGATAAAAGGATAATTGTAATTATATGAATAAATACCCTAATCTAAGAGATAATGAGGATTTTAGTCCTCAAAAACTCCTTAACAAAAAATATTAAGGGAAGAACTTTGCTATCACCATTGATATTTCCTATAAAATGACATGGTGGATGGTATTCTTATCATCCAATCTATAATTGAAATTGTCTTATTAAATTCTAGAACTACCCAATATTTTATATATGAATAATTTTATAACAATATCACATCATAACCTCAATGATTATAAGTTATGTTGGAAGTAAAATCTTTTGATGGCACGATGATCACACCACATGTTTATAGCTCCTAACTGATAGAAGTTTTTTGTAATGTTGTTCTTGAAAATCATGATATTCTCCCTTTACTTGAATTTGATGTTATACTAGTAATTGGGTAGATTTAATTATATAAATCCCATATCAATTTCTGAGGAAGTGAAGTTGTATTTGATATTATGAATCAACCTATGATTGTTTATTGGTGAGAGAATGAATATTAACTATCAATGGTAATCTCTTCCATTCTATGGGGATTACTACTTATTCATGAGGGACATTTGTCTCAAAATTATTAGGGAGAAAACAAACATTGATGATATGCCAATCTTTTGGGGATATACTAATGTATTTCTTGAATAATTTTCAAATATTATTCTGAATTACAAAGGTGAGTTTTCAAAAAAAATCAGACCTTGAGTAACACATATTTTAAGGAATCCTTATATAATAAATCCAATTGAGTTTCTAGAATTAATGAATTAAATATAATCGAATCTAGAAAGGTATTCATGGTCCTTAGTGTTTCATATTAGGGTACACCTATTCTTTTTGTTAATAATAAATTTCGATTAATTCATATATTCTTTTATTATTGATGAATTTATAAGATCAATATCAAAAAAAGGTATTATCAACCCTTCATGAATTATTTTTTTGACTAATTATGAGGATCTCAAAAACTTTTTAAAGGTTGTACTTTGTTTTGGATATCACAAATTGAGGGTAAAATGAGGATATACCCAAGATATCATTTTATACAACATATAGAAAATATGGATTTATAATTATTCTATTTAGACTTACTAATTCCCTGATAAAATTCATGGATCGAATGAATAGGATCTTCTTATACTACCTTGATCTATTTTTGCTATTATTTATATAATATATTCTTAAATATTTAAATTGTATGGAAGATAATGAATATAATTTGATATTTTTATTGAATATAATTAGGAAGGATAATTTGTTTTCTAAATTTACCTAGTGTAAATTTTGTTTTCAAAAAGATTCATTCATGGGTCATATAATCTTAACAGATGGTATATCAGTATATCATTCAAAGATAGAAGTTATTGACTAATGTCCCAAACCAACTGTTGTGACTAATATCCATAGTTTTTTTTGTATTGGTTGGATATTATCTATGATTTTTAAATAGTTTCTCATGGATATCTAATCCACTAACCAAGTTCATGTAAATAGGATCCATGTTCTTATGGAGAGATGAATGTGTGAAAAATATTAAGGATTTGAAAAGAGTGTTGGTCATTGAACCTGTACTCATAGTACCCTATAGTAGGGAATGGTTTTTGAACTATAATGATGCATAAATGAAGAGAATAGTTTTACTACTCATAAAAAAGGTTATGGTTATAGCCTATGTCTCACACCAATTGAGAATTCATGAGAAAAATCACCCAACTAGTGATTTAGTGCTGGAATTGGCAATTTTTTCTTTAAAAATATGGAGGTGTTATATTTATTGTGAAATATGTGATATATACTTATAATAAAATATTGATGTATATATTAACATATTAATATTTTAACATGAACTAAAGGATTTGGTTTTAATTTATTAAATATTATGATTTCTTAATACACTACCACCCTGGGAAGGTGAACATGGTGGTTGATGCTATGAGTCATAAAGACCATGCTAGTTTTTCCATGATGTGGATTGAAAGGGATCCAATATTTATGGATTTATAGAAAATGAACCAATAAATAATGAGGAAATAGGACAAATAATTTCATTCTCAAATTAATATCCATTCATCCATCCATGTAGGATTGAATAGAAATAGAAGAAGGATGTGTAACATGAGATGGAGGTGAGAAATTTTCCTAATTTTAACCATGATTTCAATTAAATCATAAGGTTCATGAATCGAGTGTGTTTCCCATAAAAATTAGATATAAAGGAGTTATTGGATGAATCTAATAGTTCATAATTCTATATTCATCCTTGAAGTATGAATATGTATAGATATATAAAATAGTATTTCTACAAGGATAATATGTAAATTTATACTGGAGAGTATGTATCTTCATATGCCAGTAAGATAATACAAAGATACATAACACTAAGGGTATGTTATTATCATTACCCAAACTAAAATGGAAATATAAAAAAATCATCATATATTTTGTACAGGGCCCACCAAGACATATAAAGGGGATAATACTATTTGGTTTGTAATCATATTACTTATAAAGTCAGAACATTTTATTTTTATTTGAGATGATTTTTCCTTTAATAAACTTACTCAGTTATACATTTTGTGGTTATATTTCATGAAGTATTTATTTACATCTCATTGGGATTTTAGGTTTACCTTAAAGTCTTAAGGAAGACTTCAATAGGCTCTCAATACAGAGTTGGGTTTCATTACTACATTTCTTTCTCAAAAATATGTTCAGTCTGAGAGGGTAATTTAAACTATAGAATATATGTTGAGATATTTTTTATGGATTTTAATGGTGGTTAGTATTGACACTTTCCTTTATTAGATATTTTTTACAATCATATATTTCACTCGAGAATCCATAATGCTCATTATAATGACCACTACGGTAGGAATTGTAGAACACCAATGTGATGGGATAACATTAGAAAACAAAAAGAATTGGGAACTGATCTGGATAATGAAATAAAAGAGAAAGTAAAGATATATTCATCAGCATATAATAAAAGCTCATATTTTAAATAAAAGATATTCTAACAATCATCAGTGATATTTAGAGATCAAAGATTATGATAAGTTATTCCTAAAAATGTCTCCTTAGAATAATTTCATGAGATTTGGAAGGAAGGGTATGATGAGACCTAGATATATCAGTCCTATCAAATTTTTTTATCATATTAGGTAGTTTCTTATCTCTTGGTGCTTCCACTAAATCTCTCTCAATTTTACGATTTGTTCCATTTATCTCTCACAAGGAAGTATATAATTGAACCCTCACATGTATTAAACTAAAAATAAAATACCACTAGATCATGATCTCTCTTACGAGGAATAACTGGTGCATATTCTAGATAAAAAATAGAAAGTGTTTCGGAACTAGACAACTCACTATAAATTTTTTTTTGGAAAACCCATAAATTTGAGAAAGTTATGTGGGAACCTGAGGATGCAGTGAGGAAAAAGTATACATAGTTGATTCTATAAGAGTGAGGAAATTTATTTGGTGAAATTATTGTAAGGGGTAGAATATAAATATTCTATGATATATTTCTCTTTAAATAAATGTGATTTCTTTGATAGCTTTCTTTACTCACAACATCAGGTCTAAATGGACTGTGATATACTATTAAAATATAATTTTTTTTAATATGATATTTATCACTTAACTATTGTATTTTTTAGTATAAATAGGGATAACTTAATCAAGGAAAAATATTTTCTAAAAAATAATACAATGAATTCATTGGTTATTAATTGAAAAAGTAATTTGAAAGTAAAAAGAGACATGTTTTTCTAGAAAAACTATTTTTATTCGCAAAATGTGTTTTTATTGTAATAAATTAAATTAATTTATATTGATGAAATATTTAAAGTAAATTTATGTGTTATATATTCAATAAAAAAAATTGCAATTAATCTAATAGTTTTTACTAGTCATAAGATAAAACTAAATCAAGTTTTATACATAAAAACATATTTGTCTAAAAATAATTTTCATTGTGTTCTGTACGCTTATTTTAAAATGGATTATTTAAAATTATAGTAATTTCATCATGAAAAAGTAATTCTATGTTTTGAATTATGACTTTAATTTTTACTAAATAGTTCTCTTTTATTTTGGTTAATTGTTACTAACAACCAAGGTAAATATGGTTCACCATGGTAAGGTCAAAATAAGGTTAAAATTATTCAATCAGGCCTAAACATATCCCTTGAACATCACTTTATACTATTTTATGAGTTTTTGTTTGAGAAAATGAATTATATATATGAAAATATGATAATTTATTTCCACTTAACTTTGATTATAACACTTACATTATTTTAAGAGAAGGATAAATACAAATTATCTCTCCCTTGATATTAATTTCTCTTATATGTTTTCAATGGGATAAAAACAATTTATAAAGGATTATAAAATTTTATATTGAATATATATGAATTTTTTTTATGATTTAAATTTAAATTTAAATTTTTGTGATGTTATATTTACCTTAAACACTTACACAACACTAATGAAGTGCTAGTACAAGTAACAAACAAATCAAGGTAAATTATTTTAAAAAAATAAACAAATATGTTTTGGAATAATTATAGTATTTAAAAAAATTATAGAGTTGTTTATAAACTATAAATTATGGTAAATTATTTTTTATTTGGAATACATTATTTTCTTTATTCATTTGAAGTCAAATTAAATGAATATTCCAGAAAATGTTTTTAATGATATTTTTTATTAACTAATATTTCATTTATTGATTTTAAAATAATAAGTATATTTTAAGAGGACAATTATGATAAAAAATGGACATAAATTTAATACATAGTCCATTTTATATCCTATTTTCAACATAGAAGTAAATTTACGACCCTTAAAGGCTCAAAACTATGTTACCTTGATTAATGTAAAAAAAGGTTAATGAGGGGAGTTAAACCAAAACATAAGTTTTAAAATAAAAAACAATCAAGTATGAATTTTTTTGTTGAAAGGATTTAAACCTTATCATCTCCAAACTTCTAACTTATCTCTCTTTGGTTCCACATTACATGACTGATATATATTATATTTAATTATTTTAAATAATTCCAACTGTGTCTTTTCCCACACCTATAAAAGGGGACATCTTATTCTATATTATTCATAAAGTATGAGGTTTCTATATTTTCAAGTAACTACCATAATACCATACTATATTCTTTAACCACATCTTATATCTTATTTTATTTCTAAAAAACAATCCCTTCGTGGAATAAGTTGTAATCCAAAGGAGGTTTCTCAACGAAGAGATATAACTCTTAACCAGGTACTTTCAATTTTATTTATTCTTATACCTCCTCTAAATTTATGGTATCCATTATAAAATAATTAATTTATTATTTTTGTTACAATTTTTTGTGATGAAATAAATACCATTATCCACCTCATTTCCATCTTATAGGAAAAGAAATCATTGCTTTTGTGTATGTGTGGGAAACTACCTCCATGAATCCATACATTTTTTTCATTTCGACTTCACATTTATGGTTATAATGATGTATTTAATGAATATATATGATATATTTGATATTATTATAGTTCATTAAATGTTAATTATTATTTAATTTTCTTTCATTTAATCCATCAAAAAGTGGAAACACAACATGTGTGTATGTACAGACTACCGTCTCCACGAAGTGACGTAATTCATTTTTTATCAAAAATTTATATCAAATATTATAAAACTGTTAATAATAAATAAATATGTAAATTATTTTATGATTAATAGTCTATGTATGATTAAAAAATGACCAATTTTCAAGTACCAGAACCATCAAAATGAAACATGTAGTAAACAAGATCTAATTTTCATCTGAGTGTCTATTTTAAGGAAGAATTGTTAATAGAAGGATAATTGGAAATTATAAAGGAAAGAAAAATTGCATGTTATTCATGAATATATTTATATAATATATTTATAATAAATTATTTTTATTATAAATTATTTTTAAATGTGTATGAAGAAAGATGATATTTGTGATAATATTTTTTGTTACAACCTCATTATTATGGAATTGTCTATGAAAAATATTCATTGATTGGAGTTTGATAAATATTTAACATTAAACCTAATATATTTTCTTCTCATATGTTTATTGATATAATTTTAAAGTATTAGTGCCAATTTTGACACTTTGGTACTTAAAATGATTAAGAAAATATGTTTAAAAAGAAGATAGCCTTATTTATTCTTTAATCAATAAACATTTTGTACCATGTTAAAGATATTCAAAATTATTTTATGAAATATATTAATTGTATCTTAATGTTTTAAGAAATATATTTTCAATACTTTTACATTATTTAAAAATATATTTAAATTAATCTTTCAAAAATTTCTCTGAAAAAATTATTTTTTACTTCTTTGAAAAAAATGGGAAAAATGTTTTCTTTTAATGTATACGGTATGAATAGATTTTCCCACCATCGTGGCCATTATTTCATTTAAATATTATACTAAAATTTTACATGTTTCTTTTCAAATTAAATTATTTTTTCAATATTTTGGGAATTATTATTTAAAATTTTATCAAGCGAAACATATATTACCTTTAATTTTCAAAGAAATGTTTGAATGAAATTTTAAAGGTATTTTTCATCTATATCATTATACTTTGAGTATTATTATGATTCTTTGGGGTTATAATGTCATGATACCATACTATTTCATTATTTGTGTGGCTTATGATGATAATTATTCTATAAAAATTATTTCTTTCCCATGGGTTGATTATATTATAATGTTAACTTTATGAATCCCATTTCCTTTTCATGGGGTATAATATATTGAAATATTGAATTGTTTATGAATATATGCCACACATTTGCATGGTTTTCATTATATTAAGGGAGGGTCTGTTATATACCTCCAATTAATTGAGTAAATCCTTATATCTTTTGAGATCATTATGTGAAATGATTTGATGTTCTCAATTTGATATGGGTAATAAGTAGGGAGGCTTAATCCACTGTTATATAGGAAATAGATGGTGATTACTAATTCACTATGATATAATAGACTCAGTATTTAACAATAAATTTTGATATAGATTCTGTTATTATAATTCTTGTCACATACATGACTTATTTTGAAGTCAAATTTCATTTATTTTCCATTCATGCTATGTTTTGGAGGGTTTCCAAAGGTTTTATGGAGGAATAGATGAGTTTTTATGAATTGGGCCAAACCGTGAGCCCAATTCTAGATTTAAAAATAAATTTTGTTTCTTTTATAACTTTTTTGTTTATTAATATTTTTCACCCATTCCAATTTTTAAATGGTCTCCTCGGACCTATTAACACCAAAAATTTAAATTTGGAGCCTTTATAAATCTATAATCATAGAGGATTTGGGTTTTTTATTTAATAATTGGGCCAACCCAAAAGCCCATTTTCCAGTCTTTAATTGTTTCTTTAAATTTTTAATATCTTATTAAATATGTTGTAGTTTTTGGTGATTCCACCTCCCTATTTACCCTAAGAAATCGAGGCGCGCTCCCACTGCCTTTCCCCCCTCCTTGGAGCTCTTTGAAATCGCGATATAGGGCTGAACTTCATTGGGTGTCTCAAATCGGCTAGAATTGAAGAGGTAACTTCATCCCTTCTTAACTCTCTCAGTTATTACTCTTTTCCCTCCATTCCAGTTCATAAATTACCTCCTAAATCTTGTTCGAACAAACCCTGAATTTTGGATGTTTTCAATTTTAGAAACTATTGATTTTGGAGTGATTAATTCCGGATACTTCAAGTAGGTGAGTCCAATTCTTTCCTCTTTCAAATTGCTTAGGGTTTCTTCCCTATTTCATGAATTATAAAAATTATAGAAGTTATGGTTCATGCCTAGGTTCTAAATTACTGTATATGGGGTGAAATATTGAGGTTTTAGGTTTCTTTTAACTTCCTTGAGGTGTGGTGGTCGTGCGGTTGACGTTTCATCCCAATATTTGAGGGTTTCAACACATTTGGTAGGCGATTCTGTGGGTAACCATTTAATGATGAGTTATTTTGCTTGATTAAATAATTTTTCATGTTCCTTATATGATGTTCATTATGTGAAAACCATTTTTGGTAGCAATAGTAAAGCATTTGGTATTAAAGTTACATTTTTGTTTGAAGTGTGTATTTTTCAAATGTATTTCATGTGTTATCTCTTGTGGTACTTTTGTAAAATGAGGAAGTGATTTATTAGTTGTTGAACGGGGCTGCCAATTTTGGTTGGGTAATAATATAGTGTCATCTGGGCCTAAAAAGGAGGTTCTTTGAATAGGTTTTATGTGTGTAACCTTGTTATACTCCTTGAAAGTGTTTTATGGATTTGTGTGTTCTCATGGGTATCTTTTGCGATATTGATCAAGGTGATTATATAACATTTGAAAGTGGATTATTACATGTTTATTGGGATTCCAATTCTGTTTTGGTAGGATATTGGTGTGATTTTGGCTTAAAAATAGGTTTTTGAAATGGGTTTTGTGTGCAAGACATATTTACACCACTTGGGTTCTTTTTATGAAAATAATAAATGTTTTAGTTGGTTAAACAAAGTGGGAAAAGGGTGTATATTTAATTTTTGGTATGTTTGTTCATGTATTATGGGGTTTTGAAAGGTGAAGTGATGTTTTAAGATGTAAAATATTTTTGGAATGTTTTTTAAATTTCTGAAATGTTTTATTACGTTGTGATGTTGGAGCGAAACTTGTTTGTGGGTTGTTTCATGTAAGTTTAACGATAAAATGATTTTGAAGGTAAAAAGGGTGTTATTTAACAAGTGAGTGGGATTTTATGAGATTTTTAATATATTGGAATGGTTTTATAAAAAAATTTAATGAATTTTTGGAAGTGTTAAAGAAATGTGAAAAGTGTTGTGGGCTATTTTGGTGTGAGTCGGATTTCAAAATCAATTTGAATGAAAAGTGGACTTTTGTGACTTTTGTTGTATACATGTGGGATTTTTGTTGAATTTATTATATGGAAATGATATTTTCTTGTGAATATTATATTCATTGTCTCGTTGAACTTGCTTGAGCACAAAGGGAAAACCCGTGTATCTAGGTGGGTGGACGTGTACTAGTATGCTAGTGAATCCGTGGGGTTTGGCCTCAGTTTCACTTAGCAAGATTGATGCCTACAACCCTAACTAAATTATTTTGATGATGATTGGGGACCACTAGGTTAGGTTTATGTACCCTACTAGAGGCTAGTACACGAGAACAGATATTTGTAATGGTTACTCTCACCGAGATACGAGGTACCTGGGACCCACAACTAGCTAGTGCCTAGGGGTTATTTACCATTGCTTGTGCTCACTAGATATTTTTTTATTATCGTCATAATATGGAATGAGTGGCTGGAAAATTCAGTAGCCTTGGTATTTATTTTAAAAGTGTTTATTCTTTAAATTATCCCACTTAAAAACTGATTTTTTTAGTTGCATCTTTTAGAAATTGTAACTAGAAATTATATGTTTTTGAAAACATGCATTCTTTTCATCATTAAATGTTTATCACATGGAATCTATTAGTGTTGGAATCTTATTGGGATTTGCATCACACCCTACTTACACCCTTGGGTGTAAGTAGACTTGGTTATTTTCGTTGTCGCAGAATGTGTACAGTTTTTAGTTCCAGTGGTTCGGGTTTCTAGCTGGTCCTTGGTGGTGAAGTCTTGTGGAGATAGCTTAAGGGTGGTTCCCCTTTCCATAAGGGTTCATGGGCTGTTTCATTTTGTTTTCTTACCTTTGGTATAGTCATTTAGAGTTTTTTTAAACTATGTAATTCATTTCTGAATTTTTGTAAAAGTTTGTTTGGTTTGAAAAATTCAGATTCGTTTTATTGGATTCTTTTGTTGGTTTAAGTTTATAAACATGGATAAATCGTTCCCGATTCTCATTTTATGATACCTGGGCACTTGTGCTATCCCGTGGGGATTGGGAATTCCCTTCTGGCCTTGTCACGGTCTAGGTTTGGCAATGGTTTCGGTGGTGACCAAACTTGGTTCCTGACAAAATGGTATCAGAGGATGGTTCACTCTTTTTGGGTCATGTTATTTGGGGAAAAATCAGGATAATCTGGAGTTAGGATTTTTTGGGGACTTTTAATTTCATTTATGAGTAGTGTGGATGATCACCACACCTCATGACAAGATTAAAGTCTCTAGGAGAAGTCAGGACTTTTCGAAGTCCTTTGGTTTTCTTGGTTTAATGATGATTATAGAAAATGAAAAGAGAGTTGGATTAATGGTCTTGGTAAGCTCGCAGGGCCTTGCAATCCATGTGGAGCTGGGGATATTCCCAAGAACACTCCCTATGATAGTGAAGTGATTGGAATATGTCCGCCAACCATATGTACAAGTCACCCACTGAAACTAGTTTCCTCTCGCATTGTCTTGTGTTCTTTAGTTTTGAAATCTTGGAACTTTGGTTTTAAAGTGACTTGGTTTTAAGAAGTGTAAATTTTTTGTGAAATGGTTTTCAAATAAATATGGAATGGTTTTATTAATTAAATATTGTAACTGAATATTTATAATTATTTTGAAATGGAAAATGGTGTGCATACACCTCTTTTGAAAGCAGAAACTATACTGAAGTTGGTTTTAAAAAAGTGTTTCCAATATAGTTTTCTAAACTATCATAGGGTGTTTTGTTGGGATGAGATGTTATGAAATTTATTTGTATAACATGAAATTGAGTTATTGTATAAATGGTTGTGTCTTTATGAAAATTTTAGTAATATTTGAATTGGGATTTGGATCTCTTGGTTAGCAGTTTTGAGAAAAAGGATGTGTTGGTTGACTGTTTTGGTTTTGAAAAGTGGAAAGAATCTTTGTTTTAACCTTTGGAATTTTCCATGAGTGACCATATTCATGGGGTTATATGGGATGATGGATGGTTGGTGGCATGACTGGATGAGTTTCGTGACGAATATGAGGAGGTTTCCCGGTGTGGCACAAAAACATGCATGTGTGAGGCCCATGGGGTACCATTGGTGGATAAGCTTATTGATAAACCGTTTGTTTTCAAAGAATTGGTTTTAAAGAAAAAAATTATGTCTTCATGAATAGTTTTTTATGGTTTGTATTATGGGTTTTTAAAAATGTTGATGTTGTGGGATGTTTTGAGTCCAAGACCCCCTTCTGTTTGAACTGTGTTTTGGGTTTGTGTTTGGTCAGTAAGCTGTGTTGTAGGGACGGTTAGTGATCTCTTTTGAAAAATGTTTTTGGGTTGCCTTTATGTTGGTTCCCTTCATGTGTTTGGATCTGGTTTTTGGCTTTTTTTGACTAATGGACCATATTAGTTGGGTCCTTGGGTTCTCTCATTTGATAAGGTACGCCCCCATTAAAGGTTAATGAATAACTGAAGCACAACCCAGATTGTTTCTGTAAAGTCCCAGGTAAATTAAGAATAATAGATTTGTATATTTATTAATATTTTTGAATTAAATATTAATTTTATCTTAAAATGTGTTGCTATGTTCGATAGCGTACACGATACGCAACAACGGGTTTCTTTGGAATCTTACGTTGCACACTAATAATATAATATTATTATTTTAAACAGTATTTAACCCCTAGCCGTTGTATTTATGGGAATGAACAAAACTAACTATAATATGATTATACATGTATTTATATTTATCCAATAAAAGTTAGAGTCTTAATATATGAATGAATCTAATTTTATGCATAATTAAAATTAAAACGCCGATTTACCGCCATTTAATGGCGAACCCTTTTTAAATCTAGTTTTATTCAATTTAATACATTCTAATTGACCAAATAAAATCATTCTTTAGAATGGGGACATCAAAATTTACTTTTTACAATTTTTTGAAATTTTTCTGATAAAGTTCATTTTTTAATGAATAGTGAAAAATATTGTATTTTAATTCAAAAGTACTTTTTAATTTAATTTATTTATATGGTTATATTATCTTTTTAATTGGTTTTAAAGTGAAATTAAAATATATTTTTACCATTTAATTCAATTTTGGTCATTGGATTTAATATCACTTTGAAATTAGACATAAACAAGTATCAATCTTTTGATAGTTATTGTTTCTTAAAAACACACTTTTTGTTTTAACAGCGGGAATTAATTTTTAAATTAATCAATGCCAATTATATTATTTGAATTTGAAAAAATAGACATCACTTTTGAATTCGTAATATCAAATATATCTTAGGCTGAATTTTTGGGAATTTTCTTGAAAAACTTCAATTTTTGATGAATAGTGACACCACTTAGTGGTAGTTAAAAAAACTGACTTTTTCATTTAAATGGAATTTTACCACATCTGTGAATTGAATTTCAAAAATCCTACATACATGGCTGTTATCAAGAAGTAAAATGTGGTTCAATAAGATGAAAATAATTTTTGGTGAATAGTAACTTTTGACTTTTATTTACCGCGGTTAAAGGTAAATAGGGCAATTCAAGGTTAAAAGAATATTATAATCATTCAAAATTACCTTAACACTTGTCCACATATTATTGGTTAAGTCATTTACGACCATTATCATCTTTGGGTCGATTTTGGGACCCCTTTAAGCCACTTGGGTGTCATAATGACAATTTAGAATAATTAACTTAAATAAAAGACAAAATTGACAAAAGCAAATATCTTTTAGTAAATTAATTTTTTGAAGGAGTTATATAAATTATCTGTTCGACTATAAATATTAATTGTAAAGATAAAAAGATTTCTTACATCATTGTATTTTGTTTATAATTTTTAGACATCAAATAAATTAAATTATTTATGACAAAATAATGATGCAGTATTTACCTCATTAATAAATGATTAAAATAAATAAGATTATAATGATTAAAATATTTTAGAAAACATATCCAATTCTGATTGGATGATTTTATTTCCGTTATGAGTCATCTTATCTTTGACCATAATGATTTTTGGACCATTAGAAAACGAATATCATTATATTATAAAATAATATTTTTAAACATTTTTAAAGATCCCCTCCTCTCCCTTATAAAAGGAGACCACTTCTATGCAATTCCTCACACCTATCAAGCCATTTGGCTCATCCAAACTCTACCCAATTAGGATCCCTACATCCCTATACTCCTCCTAAAAGCCTTACCTTAGCCATAGGGCACTTCAAGAATTCCGTTGGTTCAAACCAAAGAGAGATACCCAAATTAAAGGTAATGATTTCTATTAAATTGTTTTCTTTTATTTTACTTATCCAACCCTGAACTCTTTTTATTTCAATAATTTGTAACAAAACCATTATCCAAAATATACTATTATGTTGTTATAATAAGTATTTGAACTACACTTACACACACCTTCATCTAATGGATGAAGAACATAATGTTTCTGTGGATGGAAAACTGACGCCTCACGAAACGATGACTGTTCAATTACATATTACCGCCTCTCATGGTGGACATTATGATAGAACTATATTTATATATGATATATATTATGTTTATGATTTATTTATTCGTCTGTACTTCCCAATTATATCAAACTTTTATGGTTTCCATGGTGGGTAAATACGATAATCTCATTTGAGGAAGTGCGGACTACCGCCCCCTCAAAGTGATGTGACTTGTTGATGCTTTATGTGGGAAGTATAAAGGATGGAGTTAATGATATTATATATAATATTATACTATAATTATAATATATCTATGTATCATTATGTTTTAAATCCATTAAAATAAGAAATAGAAATGAAAGTAGCGTTCATGCGTACATACGGCTTACCGTCTCCATGAACGGTGCATTTCATTTCTTAGCTCTAAATGTTATGTACTATTATAAATACATGTATATACTGGATATATATGATATATATGATATATATGATATATAAATAATGAATATCATTCTGGATATAATTAACCTTTGACAACATGAACAACATGTAATTATAAGAAGTCCATTTTGACTCAAGTACCAAATATCGACAAAACGAACATTATTAACTTAAATGATTACATAATGTTTATAACATGGTAATAAGTGATATAAAATTAATAATAAACTTGAAAAAGGTTCTTAAGAAATTATAAATTAACTTTAGTTTATTATTCAGGAGATTAATGAACAATCGAGTCAAGTCGGACACGAGGTAAGGGATCTGACCTCTCTCTTTCTTTTCAAGTACTCTCTTTTATGTCATTTCATTTATGCTCCATATTCTTATGTTGGATGATGTTCCTTTAAATTCACCATACTTTAATTTGTATTTTCATATTATTAGAGACCCCCCCCCCTATTACTCTAATCAATTCATTTTAAGAATTTTTAAGTGGCGTCGTTAGGCTGCCGAATTTTTGTAAGGGATTTTCTTATCTCACTTTTAATTCTTTGATATTTCCATTGTTCGCCACTTATTCGTTACATGTGGTGTATTTTGTACTGACATTTTATATATATTATCATTATTCTCATTATAATCATGGTATTCTGTGGTTAATTTGGTGGTTATTAACTTTTTTTCGTATGACTCAGTTGATTACAACGTGGTAAAGGGTTTCATCTCATTTTTTTATTCTCATGAGATTCTTTCTATACATGCCACTATTTTCTTTGTGTGGTGTATGTACTTCCCATGATTGTAATCTTTGTGTAATATACTCTCATTTATGAGTATTTACATATTCATTTTATGATCCTTCTTTCAAGTGTCATATGTTTTGTAAGTTACCAAATCGGTAAGGGAACTCCTTAACCCAATTTCCATTCTTTGGGTTGATATTCTTTTTTTATTTATGTCATCCTATGAATATGTGTGAATGACCTCGTATTGTTTTACAGTTAATATCCACTTAAATTGGGTGTATTTATATTTTTCACACATAATTATGAGATAAATTTATACTTAATTTAAGGATTCCATCTTTATAAGGGATTTTATCTCAATTTACATTTCCATTAAGACTTCATTGTTGTTATGCACCAATTCACTCTTATATGGTGTATATACTATCCTTTGAAATATTATATCATTAATCCCTTTATTCTCATGATATTATAATGTTCTGATTAAAATTTATTCTGCAATTAATTGTATTGAATCATCCCTCTTTTTGTTAAAAACTCTTTAACTAAAATATCGTTTTAAATGTTTTACAGATTTATTCTTATAAATATTTCTAATTAATGTCCATGTTTTCAAAATGGGTTTTAGGATTTATTTATATGGACATTAATGTTTTCAAATGATAATTCATTTAAAAGCTTCAAAGTGGTATGTGACACTTTGATTCAAAAATCTATTTTTAAAAGGTTTTGAAAGTGATTTGATTAAACATTGTTTATTTCAATATATTGATTTGATATGTTGGAATGTGGAAATGTTATCTATCATTTATAAATGTGTTATATGTTATGATTATGTTATGTTTATTGGGCGTTGTTTACGTATACGGGTGGTTCCGTGATAAACCTAGGGCGGGTGAGCCCGAGATAGCCCTCCAATGCATTGGGTAACGTGACGGAGGTAAACGTGAATGTTTCTCCTAAGAGATTTAGGGAATATACTATGATGGGTATTCCAAAGTAACTCCCTATGTAGCTGTGATAGCTACAATGTAAGTATGGTATGGATTCCACAAGTTACCTTTGTGATTTATGATTTCTATGTGCCTTCATAAATCTTATGATTTCATGAGGTAAGTAAAAGATTTCATGTTTTGTATGTATTTATGAACAAATGTTTTCATTCACTATTTTATAACCCTTACTGAGCCTTTTATGCTCATCCCAAGTTTTTGAAATGTTTTTCACAGGACTTAAATATGAATAGGGTCAAGGATGGTATCAAGGAAAATCCATGCTCTCTTTAACAAGTAATTAGACATGACTTTTTTTTCAAGAGTTTTCATTTTATAAAAAAATGGGTACTGAGTAGTAGTGTCTACTTGTAATATTCATGTTGTAATGTAATTGTTATGGCCTAAATCTCTAAAACTCTAAACCTAAAAAGATCCTCAATGTGAATTATTCATTTAATTCAATATTATGTAATGTTTAAGGAAGGGTCCTTATAGTTGGTATCAGAGGTTGGTTTAGAAAACTTTAGGGATTAGGAGTTTTTGTTAGACACATGGTTAGTCCCAATATCTATTATTTCAGTTAAATCCATGTTTTATAACTTTTTTCTGGTCAAGTAAATCCAGTTACGAATGGAAGGAGAAGGATCTAAAATGACATTCCTATCTCTTCCTGATGACATGCTTGCAATAATTATTGCAAAGTCATGTTCGGATGATTGTGAAACTTTTTCTAACATACAAATCACTTGCAAGAATTTGTTTGAGATATCAAACACCACCACTATACCTCATTATCATCGTGGATCATGGGTTGTATTTAGATAAATACTATTTTCACAATATTCTCTTATTTTCAAGAAAGGTAAATATTATCAAGGTATTTTCAAATATTTTACCTCATCACAAGAATTTGAAGCATATTATGATTTTAAAAATGGTGCTGAGGAAGGAGACCCTTGCGTAACCTATTTATATTTTCTTTTAAAATATAGTCTCTCATCACATACTTATGGTATTTTAAAAGGACCAATAATAGAATGTTTCAACTCAAATTTTGTCCGACTATTTTATAGAAATCATGTTTTATCAGATGTTTTGGAATTATATGTGATACATGATTATTTTCCATAACTGTTTTTTGTGAACACCCATATGACCCATGTTGTACGAGGTGTATTTGGATGGAGGAAGCAAATTATTTTGAAGGATCTCTAAATCATTGTTGTAATGTGTGGGACGTCTACCTACGTGAACAAGATGACGATGAAACCGAGTGGACGCCATGATCAAGGTATGCTTTTATTCATTTTGGGAATCATTTTATTTTATCTTATGGTGGTGAAATAAGACTTCAAGAATTAAGATGTTGAGATCGTAATGAATTTGGATGAAAATGAGAGGTATAAGGAAAACATTGAGGTTAAAACATGTTAAGGTTATTTTTGAGTTTTATAAAAAGGACAACCCGTAGGATGGGTGACAACTCGTCGCATCCGGCAAGGCTGTAGGAATCGAACCCACAACTGAAGGGCGACAAGGGTGCATCACCTACCACTGGACTATAAGCAGTCCCTGGTTAGTTTGACTAATAATTTTTAGATAGACGATTTTATGAATCAAGAGTAAGTGTATTTTGGGTCATATATGAAAATTATTAACCTATCATGGAGGATATGTGATTAGGTTAATTACTTTTCAATATGAGACTTCAAGAGCAACTGATGTTATTTGGAGATAAATGTTAATTTGTACCTTGGAAGACTATGTGATTAAATCCTTCCAATATTTGGGTTTCAATCTTAGTTTGGTCTACTTTGAATAATTTTATGGAAAAATTGTTTATCGAATGGTCTTCGTTGAACATTGGGTTTGGTTAGACAAATTTTGGAGATTAAGAGTTGTTTTTCTTTATGTAAAAGTTTATCTTTTTAGGGGATTGTCTGATCTTATACTAAATTTTTTGGTTTTAGTTAATATTTAAAGACATGGGAAATATATAGTTCATCTTTTTTGGATTATGTGATTCTCTCGAAGTTGGTTATTGAGCACTTAAGGTGAAAAAAAATTCATCCTGAATATTCATTGTTTGGAGAAAATATGAGTTTGTGTTTGAAATCTAGTAAAAGATGAATGTCTATATGACAAGTAAGTATATTTCCTTATTTTTTTGGTTAGTCTCATTAATAAATTCCTCAACAAAAAGTAAATTTAAACAAAAACCTTTTCCGTTAAATTATCCTATTGGAGAATCAAAGACTGTTTAACCCATCACAAGTTTGTGATTTTCTGGTGGTTAACTTTCTCCTAAACATGTTTTCTATCACTCTCCATCAGAACTTGATAATTTTTTTTTCTCCTCTATATCCATGTTTTCATGGAATCCTAGTATCTCTTGTCTCGGGTAACCTTTGTACATCTCTTCATTTATTTTAAAGTGATAGTTATATTCACTCTCTTTCCGATGTGGGGCTTTTAATGAAGTTTATAAACCCAGTTTTAAAATTTCGAGGACGCAATTCCCAAAAGGGGGGAAGGATGTAACATCCCAGGTAAATGAAGAATAATATATTTTTATATTTATTAATATTTATGAATTATATATTAATTTTAGATTAAAAGGGGTTGCTATGTTCGATAGCGTACACGATACGCAACAACGGGTTTCTTTGGAATCTTACATTCCACACTAATAATATAATATTATTATTTTAAAAAGTATTTAACCCCTAGCCATTTTATTGACGGGAATGAACAAAACTAACTACAATATGATTATACATGTATTTATATTTATCCGATAAAAGTTAGAGGCTTAATATATGAATGAATCTAATTTTATGCATAATTTACATTAAAACGCCGATTTACCGTATTTTAATGGCGAACCCTTTTTAAATCTAGTTTTAGTCACTTTAATACATTCTAATTGACCAAATAAAATCCTTCTTTAGAATGGGGACATCAAAATTTACTTTGTGCAATTGTTTTGGAATTTTTCCGATAAAGTTCATTTTTTAATGAATAGTGAAAATATTGTATTTTAATTCAAAAGTGTTATTTAATCTAATTTATTTATATGGTTATATTATATTTTTAATTGGTTGTAAAGTGAAATTAAAATATATTTTTACCATTTAATCCAATGGTGGTCATTGGATTTAATTTCACTTTGAAATTAGACATAAACAAGTATCAATCTTTTGATAGTTATTGTTTCTTAAAAACATGCTTTTTGTTTTAACAGAGGGAATTAATTTTTAGATTAATTAATACAGATTCTATGATTTGAATTTGGAAAAATAGACATATTTTTTGAATTCGTAATATAAAATATAGTTTAGGCTGAATTTTTGGTATTTTTCTGAGAAACTTCAATTTTTGATGAATAGTGATACCACTTAGTGGTAGTTAAAAAAACTGACTTTTTCATTTAAATGGAATTTTACCACTTCTGTGAATTGAATATAAAAAATCCGACATACATGGTTGTTATCAAGAAGTAAAATTTGGTTCAATAAGATGAAAATAATTTTTGGTTAATAGTAACCTTTGACTTTTATTTACCGTGGTTAAAGGTAAATAGGGCAATTCAAGGTTAAAAGAATATTATAATCATTCCAAATTACCTTAACACTTGTCCAAATATTATTGGTTGAGTCATTTACAACCACTAGAATCTTTGGGTCGATTTTGGGACCCCTTTAAGCCACTTGGGTGTGATAATGACAATTTAGAATAATTAACTTAAAGAAAAGAAAAAAATGACAAAAGCAAATATCTTTTAGTAAATTAATTTTTAGAATGGGTTATATAAATTATCTGTTTGACTATAAATATTCATTGGAAATCTAAAACTATTTCCTACATCATGGTAGTTTTTTTATAATTTTTAGACATCAAATAAATTAAATTATATATGACACGATAATGATGCAGTATTTACCTCATTAATAAATGATTGAAATAAATAAGATTATAATGATTAAACTATTATCCAAAACATGTCCAATTCTGATCGGATGATTTTATTTCGGTTATGAGTCATCTTATCTTAGACCATAATGATTTTTGGACCATTGGAAACCTAATATCAATATATTATAAAATAATATTTTCACACATTCCTAAAGAGCCCCTCCTCTCCCTTATAAAAGGAGACCACTTCTATGCAATTACTCACACCTATCAAGCCATTTGGATCATCCAAACTCTGCCCAATTAGGATCCCTACATCCCTCTACTCCTCCTAAAATCCTTACCTTAGGCAGAAGGCACTTCAAGAAGTCCTTTGGTTCAAACCAAAGGGAGTTACCCAAATTAAAGGTAACGATTTCTCTTAAATTGTTTTCTTTTATTTTACTTCTCCAACCTCTAAAATATTTTTATTTCTTTCATTTGTAACAACACCAGTATCCTCAATATACTAGGATATTTTTATAATAAGTATTCTAACTACACTTACACACACCTCCATCTAATGGATGAAGAACATAATGTTTCTATGGATGGCAAACTAACGCCTCACAAAACGATGATTGTTCAATTACATCTTACCGCCTCTCATGGTGGCCATTATGATGTAACTATATTTATATATGATATATATTATGTTTATGATTTTTTTATGCTTCTATACTTCCCAATTATATCAAACCTTTATGGTTTCCATGGTGGGTAAATATGATAATCTCATTTGAGGAAGTGCGGACTACCGCCCCCTCAAAGTGACGTGACTCGTTAATTCCTTATGTGGGATGTATAAAGGATGGAGTTAATGATATTATATATGATATTATACTGGAATTATATTATACCTATGTATCATTATGTTTTAATTCCATTAAAATAAGAAATAGAAATGAAAGTAGCGATCATGTGTACGTACGGCTTACCGACTCCATTAACGGTGCATTTCATTTCTTACCTCTAAATGTTATGTACTATTATAAATACATGTATATACTGGATATATATGATATATATGATATATAAATAATGAATATAATTATGGATATAATGAACCTTTGACAACATGTAATTATAAGAAGTCCATTTTTGACTCAAGTACCAAATATCGACAAAACGAACATTATTAACTTAAATGATTACATAATGATTATAACATGGTAATAAGTGATATAAAATGAATAATAAACTTGAAAAAGGTTCTTAATCAAGTATAAATTAACTTTAGTTTATTATTCAGGAGATTAAAGAACGATCGAGTCAAGTCGGACATGAAGTAAGGGATCTGACCTCTCTCTTTCTTTTCAAGTACTCTCTTTTATATCATTTCATTTATGATCCATATTCTTTTGTTGGAGGATGTCATTTTAAATTAACCATACTGTAATTTGTATTTTCATATTATGAGATACCCCCCTCTTACTCTCATCAATTCATTTTAAGAATTTTTAAGTGGCGTCGTTAAGCTGCCACATTTTTGTAAGGGATTTTCTTATCTCACTTTTAATTCTGTGAGATTCCCATTGTTTGCCACTTATTCATTACATGTGGTGTATTTTTTACTGCCATTTTATATATATTATCATGATTCTCATTATAATCATGGTATTCTTTGATTCATTTGGTGGTTATTAACTTTTTGTCATACGACTCAGTTGATTACAACGTGGTAAAGGGTTTCGTCTCATTTTTTTTATTCTCGTGCGATTCATGCTATACTTTCCACTATTTTCTTTGTGTGGTGTATGTACTGACCATTATTTTACTCTTTGTGTAATATACTCTCATTTATGAGTATTTACATCTTCATTTTATGATCTTTCTTTCACGTGGAATATGTTTTGTAAGTTACCAAATCAGTAAGGGAACTCCTTAACCCAATTTCCATTCTTTGGGTTGATATTATTTTCTTTATTTATGACATCCTATGAATATGTGTGAATTACCTCGTATTGTTTTACACTTAATATCCACTTACATTGGGTGTATTTATATTTTTCACAGATAATTATGAGACTGATTTATCCTTAATTTAAGGATTCCATCTTTATAAGGGATTTTATCTCAATTTACATTTCCATTCAGACTTCATTGTTGTTATGCACCAATTCACTCTTATATGGTGTATATACTATCCTTTGAAATATTATATCATAAATACCTTTATTCTCATGATATTATAATGTTCTGATTAAAATTTATTCTTCAATTAATTGTATTTAATCATCCCTCTTTTTGTTAAAAACTATTTAACTAAAATATCGTTTTAAATGTTTTAAAGATTTATTCTTATAAATATTTCTAATTAATGTCCATGTTTTCAAAATGGGTTTTAGGATTTATTTATATGGACATTAATTTTTTAAAATGATAATTCATTTAAAAGCTTCAAAGTGGTATGGGACACTTTGATTCAAAAAACTATTTTTAAAAGGTCTTGAAAATGATTTGATTAAACATTGTTTATTTCAATATATTGATTTGATATGTTGGAATGTGGAAATGTTATCTATCCTTTATACATGTGTTATATGTTATGATTATGTTATGGTTATTGGGTATTGTTTACGTATACTATTGGTTCCGTGATAAACCTAGGGCGGGTGAGCCCGAGATAGCTCTCCAATGCATTAGGTAACGTGATGGAGGTAAACGTGAATGTTTCTCCTAAGAGATTTAGGGAATATACTGTGATGGGTATTCCAAAGTAACTCCCTATGTAGCTATGATAGCTACAATGTAATTTTGGTATGGATGCCACATGTTACCTTTATGATTTATGATTTCTATGTGTCTTTTATAAGTCTTATGATTTCATGAGGTAAGTAAAAGATTTGATGTTTTGTATGTATTTATGAACAAATGTTTTTATTCACTGTTTTATAACCCTTACTGATCCTTTTATGCTCATCCCAAGTTTTTGAAATGTTTTTCACAGGTCAAGGTAATGGTACATGAGATGATCATAGTGTCAAGGAAGTGTCAATAAAGAATCCATGTCTTATTTTAAATATGTTTCTATTGATGGGATAAATGAATATTATCTTTTATGTAACCACTTTTTATTAATGTGGAATGTGATGAAAGTTTTATGATCTAATTCTCTAAAACACTAAACCTAAAAGGATCCTCAATGTGAAATCTTGTCACAACTCAAGATTAAGTAAGGTTTAAGGTTGGGGCCTTATAGTTTCTCCATTGGAAAATCATCTAGTCGATCAATATATGGAATATTTTTCTTGAGCTTTTTAGATTGAGTATACACCCTTTCATTTATTGGTTTTTTGTATCCTCTTGTAGTTGTAGAATTATCATGGATGGTTGAAAGTGACCTTAGACTCTTATTTTTCCTAATTTTTCGAAGGTGGAAGTGTTCTGGGGTTGTTATCATGGATGAGTATTTGGATAGTGTCTAAGAGGAACTCTCGGTCCTTCATAGTCTCTTCGAAGAAGGATTAGATGTTAAACTACCAGTGTGGGAAATCTGGTCATGAGAGGATATTGTGGCCACTTTCTAAAATTTTGTATTGATTGGGGGTGTCGTATAAGGTCCCTCTCCATGCATTGTTTATATCAGTCGCAATGGGCATGTTCGGTGATGCCTTATGATGTCATGTGCTTGATTGACAGTATAGGTGAAAGTCGTGAAATCCTCCGAGAGTCCCTATTATGTTGGGCGAATATCTCCCTTGTAAAAACATAAAAATATTAAATTTCAGAGGATGGTGAGTTTAGGTGTTCTTTACTTCTATTTTATCTCACCCGAAAAAACATGGATTGTTGTGTGTGCATTTTCTAAGCCCTTGTTTCAGTGAAACATCAGGTTAGGGTAATGTGAGTTTGGAATGTGTTATGTCATGGAAAACATATCGGGTATTGTGGTGTAGTTTTTGGTTTCATTGAAAGAATAATTATCGTCCAAGGGGATTACAAAGCCCAACTGTGAGGCCGAAGATGCTTCAATCATTTGATCTCTAGCCATAGGTATCAGAGAGAAGCTGGCTCGTAGTCAGGGGAAATCCCGGGGTCCTTTAAACCCTTGTATAATGTCATATCCTCATCATTAAAATTAGGAATATTTTAAACTGATGGTGTCATAATCATTCTTTTGTTGTTCATGTTCGGTTGAAATAGGTGGAGGGTCATATAACCATGTCATCGCCCAATGTTTTTCCCTCCCCCTTTGGTTTCTATTCAGTCTTTAGAGAAAGGTATGAAGTTTGGCTAGACAGGTTGACCACACAGTTTTCACTTGGTTAGTAGTGACCATGCCCCAAAAAACCATGTAGATAGAATAATACCCACTGTTAGTTCATGGTTTTACAAACCGTTCAGACAAACCATGTGGTCGTACCAACACTTTATATTTTGGGGTCTTTTTGTACCGGCCCTAGCTGGTCGATTAAGTTGGTTGGTTCTTATGGTGGGGAGCCTATTTTGTTCCCTCGGACCAATAACTTAGACTTATCCATGGTCATGGATTGGTTTTAGGTAGTCTCGTTCGGATCTATCAGGCTACCTAAACCTTCCTTGTGTAACTATTGATATTGGAGAGTTCCCAATGGTTTAGTTATAGCAAAGTAAGTGTAAGCTTGTTCGATGTCGTTGTTCGTTTGGGTAAATTGCTTGAGTGTTGTTCGGATAGTGTTTCAGAAGTTTTCCTTTGGGATAAAGCCTGAATGTTATTGATTGTTTCAGGAAAGTGGTTTATGTTTTTGGTTATGAATTATTCCTTCCTTAATTGATCACTGGAGGTGTTTTGTCCTTTGGGGGTGAAACCTGGCAAGGGAGTACATCTTGGTTTATCAGTTGGGTTTGGTTTTCGTATCTGGCCTTTCTATAGCTTTCCAGGGATGGAAAGATTTCATGGTGGGGATAATTTTAACATAAATGACTTATTTTGAAGTTAAATTTCATTTATTTTCCATTCATGATTTGTTTTGGAGGGTTTCCAAAGGTTTTATGGAGGAATAGATGAGTTTTTATGAATTGGGCCAAACCGTGAGTCCAATTCCAGATTTAAAAATAAATTTTTTTTCTTTTATAACATTTTCATTTTTTAATATTTTTCACCCATTATAATTCCTAAATGTTCTCCTATTACCTATTAACACCAAAATTAAAGTTTGGTTCCATTATAAATCCATAATCATGGAGGATTTGGCTTTTTATTTAAGAATTGGGCCAACCCGAACGCCCATTTTCCAGTTTTAAATTGTTTCTTTAATTTTATAATATCTTATTAAATATAATGAATTTTTTGGTGATTCCACCTCCCTATATACCCTAAGAAACCCAGGCTATCTCCTATTGCCTTTCCCCCCTCCTTGGAGCTCTCTGAAATCACGACTTAGTGCTGAACTTCATAGGGTGTCTCAAATCGGACAGAATTGAAGAGGTAACTTCATCCCTTCTTAAATCTCTCAATTCTTTCGCTTTTCCCTCCATTCAAGTTCCTAAATTACCTCCTAAATCCTTTTTGAAAAACACCTGAATTTTGGATGTTTTAAATTTCATAAACTATTGTTTTTGGAGTGATTAATTCAGGATACTTCAAGTAAGTGAGTCCATTTCTTTCCTCTTTCAAATTGCATAGGGTTTCTTCCCAAATTCTTGAATTATAAAAATTCCAGAAGTTATAGTTCATGCCTAGGTTCTAAATTACTATATTTTGGGTGAAATATTTAGGTTTTAGGTTTCTTTTAACTTTTTTGAGGTGTGGCGGTCATGTGGTTGACGTTTCACCCCAATATTTGAGGGTTTCGACACATTTGGTAGGTGATTCCATGGGTAACCATTTAATGATGAGTTAGTTTGCTTGATTAAATAATTTTTCATGTTCCTTATATGCTTTTCATTATTCAAAAACCATTTTTTGTAGCAATAGTAAAGCATTTGGTATTAAAATTACATTTTTGTTTGAAGTGTGTATTTTTCAAATGTATTTCATGTGTTATCTCTTGTGGTAGTTTTGTAAAATGTGGAAGTGATTTATTAGTTATTGAGAAGGGCTACCTATTTTTTGGGGTAATGATATAGTGTCATGTGGGCCTAAAAATGAGGGTCTTTGAATGGGTTTTATTTGTGTAACCTTGTTATACTCCTTGAAAGTGTTTTAGGGATTTGTGTGTTCTCATGGGTATCTTTTGCGATATTGTTCAAGGTGATTATATAACATTTGAAAGTGGATTATTACATGTTTATTGGGATTCCAATTCTGTTTTGGTAGGAGATTGGTGTGATTTTGGATTAAAAATATGTTTTTTAAATGGGTTTTGTGTGAAAGACATATTTACTCCACTTGGGTTCTTTTTATGAAAATAGTAAATGTTTTAGTTGGTTAAAAAAAGTGGGAAAAGGGTGAATATGTACTTTTTGGTATGTGTGTTCAGGTATTATGGGGTTTTTAAAGGTGAAGTTATGTTTTAAGATGTCAAATATTTTTATAATGTTCTGTAAATTTCTGAAATGTTTTATTAAATTGTGATGTTGGAGCGAAACTTGTTTGTGGGCTGTTTCTTGTAAGTTTAATGATAAAATGATTTTGAAGGTAAAAAGGGTGTTATGTAACAATTGAGTGGGCTTTTATGAGAGTTTTAATATATTGTAATGGTTTTATAAAATTGTTTAATGAATTTGTGGAAGTGTTAAAGAAATGTGAAAAGTGTTGTGGGCTATTTTGGTGTGAGTCGGATTTCAAAATCAATTTGAATGAAAAGTGGACTTTTGTGACTTGTGTTGTATACATGTGGGATTTTTTGTGAATTTATGATAAGTAAATGATATTTTATTTTGAATATTATATTCATTGTCTTGTTGGACTTGTTTGAGCACAAAGGGAAAACTCGGGTATCTAGGTGGGTGGACGTGTACTAGTATGCCAGTGAATCTGTGGGGTTTGGCCTCAGTTTCACTTAGCAAGATTGACGCCTACAACTCAAACTAAATTATGATGATGGTGATTTGGGGCCACTAGGTTATGGGTATGTACACTACTAGTGGCTCGTGCACAAGAACAAATATTTGTGATGGTTACTCTCACCGAGATACGAGGTACCTAGGACCCACAACTAGCTAGTGCCTAGGGGTTATTTCCCATTTCTTTTGCTCACTAGATATTTTGTGATTATTGTCAGCATACAGTATGAGTGGCTGGAAAATTCAGTAGCCTTGGTATTTATTTTAAAAGTGTTTATTATTTAAATTAGCCCACCTGAATACTGATTTTTTTAAGTTGCATCTTTTAGAAATTGTAACTAGAAATTACATGTTTTTGAAAACTTGTATGATTTTCATCATTAAATGTTTCTCACATGGAATCTATTAGTGGTGGTATCCTATTGGTATTTGGATCACACCCTACTTACACCCTTGGGTGTAAGTAGACTTGGTTATTTTTGTTGTCACGGGTTGGGTACAGTTTTTAGTTCCAGTGGTTCGGGTTTCTGGAAGGTCCTTGGTGGTGAAGTCTTGTGGAGATGGGTTAAGGGCGGTGCCCCTTTCCATGAGGGTTCTTGGGATATTTCATTTTGGTTTTGTACCTTTGGTATAGTCTTTTTGAGTTGTTTTATGCTATGTAATTCAGTTCTGAATTTTTGTAAAAGTTTGTTTGGTTTGAAAAATCCAGATTCGTTTTATTGGACTCTTTTGTTGTTTTGCGTTTATAAACTTGGGTAAATCATTCTCAATTCACATTTTATGATACCCAGGCACTTGTGCCAGCCCGTGGGGATCGGTAACGCCCTTCGGGCCTTGTCACGGGCTAGTTTTGGCACTGGTTTCAGTGGTGACCAGATTTTTTTTGTGACAATTCTTCCACACTCTTACGATATGTTGATATGCTTATGGTTTAAACTCATGGCTCATGATTGATTTTTTGATGATTCCAAAATCTTGTGACATACTAATATTTTATTACATGAGTTATAATTATGATATATGATTTTTTAGATATGATTTTATATTTATAATTACAAGTTCTAATACACTAATGATCATTATATAATTATATATGATCAGTGATATATATCTACCATGTTTTACCCTTACTAATCATCTGAGCTCACACTTTCTTACATTTTAATTTTCCCTTGGTTATGAATAAGGGTACTGTGTTTGATGAGTCTATGAAAGTTACTTATATAAATAAAGATTTCAAATATGATTAATTTAATACATAAATATTTTTTTATGCTTTTATTATCCAACATCACTAAACCTTTATAGTTCTCCGGTATGTTTATTTGGGAGATATGTTTGTCGAAGTGAGTATCTCAAGAGGGGGGGTGAATTGAGTACACAATAAATTTTTTTGTTCTAATGAATTAAAATAGATTATAGAAATTTATTTAAAAAAATAACAGTTTCCCAAAATATCAGATAATAATTTTAACACCTCAAGCTTCCACGGTACGCTTCTCTTTGAATAATATAGTAGCGTGTGTTGTATGCAACTTCGAGTTCTAACACACACCACAACCAATCAAACTAGCCGTTATGAATAGTAATACCCACTTTTGAAATATTATACATTTTATCTTTCAAAATTGACTTCATTTTTGGATTCGGAATATCGAAATTAGCCTAGGGTGAAAATTTGGTACTTTTTGGATAAATTTTATATTTTGATGAATAGTGAAAATTACTAAATTTTAATTAAAAAAAATTAATCGAAATAATTAATAGTGATAAATTTTGAATTTGAGTGGTTTTAAATTATATTTAGAATATATTTTTTCTATTTAATATAATGTTGGTCATTTTACATAATTTCACAATTAAACCAGACATAAACAAGTGTCAATCTTTTGATAGTTATTATCTCTTAAAAACATGCTTTTTGTTTTAACAACGAGAATTAATTTTAAATTAATTTCTAACACTTTTGTGTTTTGAATTTGGAAAAAATGGATTCCATATTCAGAATCAGGATGTCCAAATTGTGTAAATATGTAACTTTTATTTTTAGACGTTTTGAATAATTACTTCGGTAAATATTTTATTTACCATGGTTAAAGTGTAAATCCGGTAAATATGGGTAAAAAAATACTATAATAATAATAAATTAACCTAAAACGTGTCCTAACCTTATTGGTTGATAAATTACTGACCATGTACATATTTGGGTCGATTTTGGGACCCCATGGAGCCACTTGTACGTGATAATGACACTTTATATTAATTAAGTTAAAATAAATACAAAAATGACATAAGCATATATCTTTTAAGAAAACAATTTTTACATAGGGTTATATATGTTGAATTTTCGACTATAAATATTAATTATAAATATAAAAATATTTCCTATATAATGGTATTTTATTTATAATTTTTAGACATTTAATAATTAAATTTATTTATGACACAATAATGATGCATTATTTTCCTTATTAATGAAAGAATCAAATAATTGGTATTATAAATGTTTAACTAAATATAATTTGAAAGTTTTGATGATATCCATTAATTTTATTAGTTAATATTAAATTATAGGATTTTTTAAATGAATTTTTTTTGAATTAATAAAGTTTATAAACTTTAAAAAATCAATTATTGAATAGTGTCAAAATTGACATAAATGAGTTTTTAAAAAAAATATTATATTATTAATTGATATTATATTCATAAAAATCTAAGGTTCGGCCAAAAGAACAATATCATGATAGGTGTTTCATTAATGGACCTCTTGGGGGTCTCTTGTATGTATATAGTAATTTTATTAACTTTATAATATAAAAATACAAAGTGACATGGTAAATGTCAGTCTAATTAACTAAGAGTTAAAACTAAAAGATAAGGTTAATATAATGACCCAAACCTATCTAAAATCTATTGGTTGAAAGGGTTTCGAACAATAACCACATTATACTTTGAATAATCCACTTTGGATCCATTAGAAACCGAATATTAATTTATTATAAATTAATACTTTAAGTTTTTTCTAAAGAGCCCCTCCTCCCCCTTATAAAAGGACACCACTTCCAATCAATTCTTCACACCATCAAAGCCTTTTGGATTGGCCAAAACCTGCACAAATACCATCTCAAATATCCTAACTTCATCCTAGATGCCTTATTTTAATCATAAAGCCATCCTAAGGAGACCTTTTGATCAAATCAAAATGAAGAACCCGAATAAGAGGTAATCATTTCACCACCCTCTTTCAAGTTCATTTCTTCTTCCACTTCCTTTTTCATTGTTGCTTACATTATAAAATAATAACTCCAATATATTATATATAATATGATTTTATTATAATTATGTTAAAACCAAATTCATTATTCTATCCACCCTTTGAATGACATGTCACCATACGTGCGTACGTACGGCTTACCGTCTCCATGTCATGGTGTAATTATTAATCAATACATTATTATTTGGATGGGTATAATAATGATGTTTATTTGATGTAAATAATAAATATAACATGATAATTATTCTGTATATATTATATACCATCCAATTATATTTTATATTAATATCAAAAGAATGGTATTTTCGCTCGTGCGTACGTACGGATTACCGTCTACACGACGCGATGAGATTCATTTCCAAGTTCACCATTCATCGACGATTATAAAAATATATATTACTAATAAGTATGTAATATATGACATAATAATGCTACTGGAGATATATATATTTATATATATAAGTATTTATGTACTTATATATATCTTATTCACTTACTTCCTTTCAATACTATATGAAAACGGAAACAGCGTTTATGCATACATACAGACTACCGTCTCCATAAACGGTGTTTTCCATTTCATATATACGTCTATTATAAATTTTTATATTCTAAATTTATATGATAAATAAATGATGTTTTATATTCTGGAAGTATTTAAATCATGATCTATGTGATACAATCAAGAGTCACAAGTTAAAACACGTACGATAAAAAAAGCAATTATTACCCGGAATATTAATATAACATGGAAATTCTTATTAAATGGGTAGTATTAAGTCATAAATGAATAATGTATGATATAATAAATATTAATATGGTTCTGGTATAATTTAATAACAAACTATAGTCTACATACATGAGGCTAAACATACCCTCGACTAAAGGAAAGTGCAAGGTAAGGGGTTTTCATCTCACTCCTTATTCCAGTGAGATTCGTGCCATATTGCCACTATTACCTTTTCTGTGGTGTATGTACTGCCCATAATTGAATTATTTGTGTAATAAAATTTAATTTATGTGTATTTACATATTCATTTTATGATTCCTCTTTCATGGGGTTTCTGTTTTGTAAGTTACCAAATTGGTAAGGGTTTATTTCACAATCTCTTCATTATCTGAGGTTGTTTATATGTAATTATCTACTGGAATCTCTTTATCATCCACATCCATGTTTCTCAAAAAAAGTATTTCAAATGATTATTAATATATTATAGACTATGGTTTAATATCATTTTTACCCTTTTTGAATTTTTATAAGAAGTTTATAAAGGAATCTTTCCGTCGTTTTCCAAACAATGTCCTTTCTAACTTTTTCGACAGAGTTAAGGTAAGAAGTTTGTTTTAACTTATACGGCGGGTGAGGATATTTTCTACCGTTATAAAATCTTCAAATCTTCTCTTACAAGCTTATAAGAATTTTTTCAAAGTAAATGTTTTATTTTATAATTATGTGACTTTTAAATAATTTCAAAAAAATAAATATTTCTCTCAAATAGTTTTGATTTCATCTATGTCAACATCCTTTGATAAATTTTAAGCTTATTTGAAGTTGATTTATTATGATACAAAAATTTGATATTGTATTGAAGGTTTTGTGGTAAGTTTGACTGTGGATGTGTTATTTTTATACCATTCAGGGTTTATGGAGGAGGTATTTACATTTCATGTGCTAGTTTTAATACAAATTTTTATATTATATTTCACCATCTTCTTAATATGAATGTGTTGGAATACTATGTTCCGGGTTGGTGTCCGGTTATTAGAGGCACTCCAGGTTGGTTTCCGGTTATTAGAGGCACTCTGGGTTGGTGTCCGGCTATTAGAGGCACTCCGGGTTGGAGTCCGGTTACAGAGGCTCTTCGGGTTGGGTTCTGGTTACAGTTATCCCTTAGGTCTTGGCACGAGGCCTTGACACAGAAATTAAAGTTCGTCATTATTCATTCCATAATTATGAACGTGGTTATTAATATTGCATATGATTATTCAATTAGTAGAATATCCATATGAATAAATAAATGGAATTATTTAATTTTATTTCTGCCATATTATGCTGAAGTTAATGTTTAAAAGGCTTTTGTTTTAGTTTTATAATTGCCTTTAATGATTATGCTTATTTATGAAAGTTTATGTTGTATTGCTTACCCTTACTGAGCATTTGAGCTCACCCCTTTCTATGTTTTATTTTCCCAGGATTCCACAAAGTGTGTTGTGAATGATATTCATGGTTAAGCCAAGGGAATAATGGTGTTCAAAAAGGATTATTTTTGTTGTTTTGTATGTGATAAAGTGTAATGTAACATTTATGTATGTAATCTATTTTCCAAGACTGCTAAACTGATCGGTCCTTCGAGACTTGATTCTTTGTAATCATGACAATGTATTAAAATAATGCACCGACTCTGGGTAACTGGGGTCGGGGCATTATAGTTGGTATCAGAGGGAGGTTTAGCAATAACCTTGGAAACTAGATTGAGATAAACTCTGATTAGAGAACATTACCCTAAGATAGACTTTGAAGATTAGTATAGAAGAACTTCCTAGAATTTTGATAATGTAGAGATTTTGTGAGTTTTCCAAGCAATACATCCATGTCTGGATACGAGCAGGTAGAGGCAGCTCTGGCACAGATGTACCTAGGGGTAAAACTCGACAACACCACTTTGAGCTAGACTCAAACGGGAACTAGTGCATAACAACAGCCTTTCCTGCACTCTTGGTTACTACACTCCCAAGGGATATGCTTACGATAATTCTCATTTTCTTTACAAATCATTATGAAGGGATTATGAGTATATACTTAATCAAAGAAAACATTTTTATGATTATGGATTATATGCATAAACTATTTAATTTATGTTAAGTGTTTTACAAGTTTGGGATTAGGTATTTCTATTTATAAACCAATCTAGTGTATGCCATTGTTTAGAAATGGTGCCCAGTAGAAGGAATGAGAACTCCAGCAATACGAATGATCCAAAGAGTAAGAAAGATCATATCTTTCATGGTCATAATCCAGAATTTAAAAGGGAAATAGTCTCTAACATATTATCATCATATGAAGAAATAGTATCATTTTGATAAGATAAGTAAAGAATTATCGGAGTCTTATTGCTTTGATGGGAAGCCAAATAAGGAAAGGATGGTAGAGAGAAGGATAGATAAAGGGAATTGGGTAAAGAAGGATTTTCCCATATGTGATAACTGTAGAAATAATCACCTTAAAAAATGCTTGAAGAGAATGGGATTATGTTATAACTGTGGAGAAAAAGGACACCAAGTATGTGACTGCAAGGGTAAGAAAAATGTTTCAAATGTACAAAGCTTCATTTGTAAGGAGTTTGGACACTACACGAACCAATGTCCCAGTCATTAGACTATGCCGCAAATGATGTTATTGGATAATAATCAAGTTATGATACTACCACAAATGAAGAGGAATGACTAGTGTTCTTAAGTTGTTATTTTGGAATTATTTCATTTAAGTGTTGTATCAATGATGTTCTGGAAATAAATAAGGATTGTACTGTAATACTATTTCATTAAGGATTTGAGATTTTATGGTACTAAGAAAAGTGACTCTACAACGAGTTAAACTTTTTGGAAATTACATGGTTGAAGGAAGGATAAACCTTAAAATAGTCCTAATATTGAGGTACAGATTTTGGAATAAGATATGGTTGATTTGGGTAAATTATATTGGATATTCTTGAAAACCTTGAAACTGATTAATGATTTTTCATCGTTGGAGTTTACAACATTTTTTATAGAAGGAGTATATCAAGTATTCTATATGGAATAAGGGAGAATGAATGTCATCAATGAGGTTTTATGGTAATTCAGGTTGTTGCAGTGTTTTAAAAGAATACATGATGAAGGTATTCACATGATATTATAGGGTAAAAAGGATCTACATTATGTTTACCTTTCATTTAAATTTTGGACTGAGAGTTTACAGAAGTATTTTGTATAAGTCTAAAGGTTGGAATGGATTATTTTTCAAAGGTTATTTGTGACTTTTTATAAAAGGACAACACGCAGACCATGTGACAACCCGTCGCGTCGGACAAAGCTGCGGGAATCGAACCCACAACCATAGCGCGATTGGGATTTATCACCTACCACTGGACTACGTGAAGTCTCGGTATTGTATAATGTAGTTTTTTTAATGGTTCTAATATGTGAATTATACATTCATTATATTTGGAACCCTATATGATTTGGATAAATAGAGTATTTTTAAGTTGTATTATGTTTTGTAGTGAAAGAAGAGTTTGTGGTTGAAATTTATTAATTGATAAAACTATGATTATAAAGTAAGTATATATCCTTATGATCTTATCCAATCTCATAAATAAATTCCTCAACATTAAGAAATGGAACTTAGAACAAAAATTTTGTCCTAGATGGTACCATAGATTATCACAAATTTATGGCTTTGGGATTGTTGGCCTTTTCATAGCCATGTTCTCTACCACTCTCCATTAGATATTGATGGTTAGATTTCTCTTACATATCCATATTTTCTTACATGGAACCCTAGTATGTGTTATTTTCGGTAACCTTCATACTTACCTCTCTTTATTTTAAATAGAGGCCACATTAATTCATTTTTCGATGTGGGATTTCAACTAAGATATTTTGAAACGTCAACCCCAAGTTTCCAATAACGAGCATAAATTGTGAGGATGAAATTTATTAAATGAGGGGAAAATTTAAAACCCCAAGCTTCCATGGTATGCTTCTCTTTGAATAATATAGTAGTGTGTGTTGTACACAACTTCGAGTTCTAACACACACCACAACCAATCAAACTAGCCGTTATGAATATCAATACCAACTTTTTAAAATTTTATAAATTTTATATTTCAAAATGGACTTCATTTTTGGATTCGGAATATCGAAATTAGCCTAGGGTGAAATTTTGGTAATTTTCGGATAACTTTTATATTTTGATGAATAGTGAAAATTACTATATTTTAATTAAAAACAACTTTTTTAAACGGAATAATTATTAGTGATAAATTATGAATTTGAGTGGTTTTAAAGTATATTTAGAATATGTTTTTACCATTTAATAAAATTTTGGTCATTGTACATAATTTCACAATTAAACCGGACATAAACATGTGCCAATCTTTCGATAGTTATTATCTCTTAAAAACACGCTTTTTGTTTTAACAACGAGAATTAATTTTAAATTAATTTCTACCACTTCTGTGTTTTGAATTTGGAAAAATTGATTCCATATTTGGAATCAGGATGTAAAAATTTTGTAAATAGGTAACTTTTATTTTTAAACGTTTTGAGTAATTACTTCGGTAAATATTTTATTTACCATGGTTAAAGGGTAAATCTGGTAAATAAGGGTAATAAAATAATATTATAATAATAATAAATTCCCCTAAAACGTGTCCTAACCATATTGGTTGATACATTACCGACCATGGACATCTTTGGGTCAATTTTGGGACCCCATGGAGCCACTTGTAAGTGATAATGACACTTTAAATTAATTAAGTTAAAATAAATACAAAAATGACATAAGCATATATCTTTTAGGAAAAAAATTTTTTACAAAGGGTTATTTATGTTGGATTTTTGACTATAAATATTAATTAGAAATATAAAAATATTTCCTAAATAATTTTATTTTATTTATAATTTTTAGACATTTAATAATTAAATTTATGTATGACACAATAATGATGCAGTATTTTCCTTATTAATGAATGAATCAAATAATTGGTATTATAAATGTTTAAATAAATATAATTTGAAAGTTTTGATGACATCGATGAATTTTATTGGTCAATATGACATTATAGGATTTATAAAATGAATTTGGTTCGAATTAATAATGTTTTTAAGACTTTAACAAAAATCAATTATTGAATAGTGTCAAAATTGACATAAATGAGTTTTTAAAACAATGATTATATTATTAATTGATATTATATTCCTAATAATATAAGGTATGGAAAAAGTACATATATAATTATATTTGTATTATTAATGGAACACTTTGAGGTCTCTTGGATGTATATAGTATGTTTATTAACTATATAATATAAAAATACAAAGTGACATGGTAAATGTCAATCTAATTAACTAAGAGTTAAAACTAAAAGATAAGGTTTATATAATGACCCAAACCTGTATAAAATCTATTGGTTGAAATGGTTTCAACCCATACCCACATTATACTTTAAATAATCTACATTTGAGCCATTAGAAACAGAATCTGAATTTATTATAATTTAATACTTTATGTTTTTTCAAAAGAGCCCCTCCTCCCCCTTATAAAAGCACACCACTTCCAACCAATTCTTCACACCTTCAAAGCCTTTTGGTTCGGCCCAACCCTGCCCAAATACCCTCTAAAATATCCTCCCTTCATCCTAGGGTCCTTATTTTGATCCAAAGGCCAACCTAAGGAGCTCTTTTGATCAAATCAAAAGGAAGAACCTGAATAAGAGGTAATGATTTCACCACCCTCTATCAAGTTCATTTCTTCTTCCACTTCCTTTTCCTTTGTTGATTACGTTATAAAATAGTAAATCTAATATATTATATAAAATTTTATTTTATTATAATTATGGTACAACCAAATTCATTATTCTATCCACCCTTTTAATGACATGTCACCATACGTGCGTACGTACAGCTTACCGTCTCCACATCTTGGTGTAATTGTTAATCAATAAATTATTATTTGGATGGGTATAATAATGATGTGTATTTGATCTAAATAATAAATATAACATGATAAGGATTCTGTATATATTATATACTATCCAATTATATATTATATTAATATCAAAGTAAAGATATTTTTTCTCTTGCGTACGTACATATTACCGTCTCCACGACGCGATGAGATTCATTTCCAAGTTCACCATTCATCGACAATTATAAAAATATATATTACTAATAATTATATAATATATGATATAATAATGCTACTGGAGATATATATACTTATATATATAAGTATTTATGTACTTATATATATCTTATTCACTTACTTCCTTTCAACACTATATGAAAGCGGAAACAGTATTTATGCTTACGTACGGACTACCATCTCCATAAACGGTGTTTTCCATTTCATATATACGTCTATAATAAATTTTTAAATTATAAATATATATGATAAATAAATTGTGTTTTATATTCTGGAAGTATTTAAATCATGATCTAAGTGATACAATTAAGAGTCACAAGTTAAAACACGTACGATAAAGAAAGCGATTATTACCCGAAATATTAATATAACATGGAAATTATTATTAAATGGGTAGTATTAAGTCATAAATGAATAATTTATGATATTATAAATATTAATATGGTTCTGTTATAATTTAATAAAAAACTATAGTCTATATACAGGAGGATTAACATACCCTTGACTAAAGGAAAGTGCAAGTTAAGGGGTGTTCATCTCACTCCTTATTCCAGTGAGATTCGTGCCATATTGCTAATATTACCTTTTGTGTGGTGTATGTACTGTCCATAATTGAATTATTTGTGTAATTAACATTAATTTATGTGTATTTACATATTCATTGTATGATTCATCTTTCATGGGGTGTATGTTTCGTAAGTTACCAAATTGGTAAGGGTTTATTTCACAATCTCTTCATTATCCGAGGTTTTTTATATATAATTATCTACTGGGATCTCTTTGTCATCCACATCCATGTTTCATAAAAAAAGTATTTCAAATGATTCTTAATATATTATAGACTATGGGTTAATATCATTTTTACCCTTGTTGTATTTTTATAAGAAGTTTATAAAGGAATCTTTCCGTCGTTTTCCAAACAATGTCCTTTTTAACCTTTTCGATAGTGTTAAGGTAAGAATGTCTTTTTTTAACTTATAAGGTGGGTGCGTCTATTTTCTGCCATTATAAAATAATCAAATATTTCCTCACAAGCTTATAAGAATATTTTCAAAGTAAATTTTTTATTTTATAATTATGTGACTTTTTAATAATTTCAGAAAAAGAAATATTTCTCTCAAATAGTTTTGATTTCATCTATTTCAGCATCCTTTGATAGATTTTAATCTTATTTGTAGTTGATTTATTATGATACAAAACATCCATATTTTATTTAAGGTTTTGTGGTATGTTTGACTATGGATGTGTTATTTTTATACCATTCATGATTTATGGAGAAAGTATTTACATTTCATGTGCTAGTTTTAATACGAATGTTTATATTATATTTCATCATCTTATTAAGATGAAAGTGTTCGAATATTATGTTCCGGGTCAGTGTCTGATTATTAGAGGCACTCTGGCTTGGTGTCCGGTTATTAGAGGCACTCTGGGTAGGAGTCCGGTTACAGAGGCTCTCTGGTTTGGGTTCCAGTTACAGTTATCCCTTAGGTCTTGGCACGAGGCCTTGACATAGAAATTAAAGTTCGGCATTATGCATTCCATCATTATGAATGTGGTTATTGATATTGCATGTGATTATTCAATTAATAGAATATCCATATGAATAACTAAATGTAATTGTTTCATTTTATTTCTGCCATATTATGCTGAAGTTCATGTTTAAAAGAATTTTGTTTTAGTTTTATACATTGCCTTAAATGTTTATGCTTATTTATGAAAGTTTATGCTATATTTCTTACCCTTACTGAGTGTTTGAGCTCACCCATTTCTATGTTTTATTTTCCCAGGATTCCACAAAGTGTATTGTGATTGATATGCAGGGTTAATCCAAGGGAATAATGGTGTTCATAATGGATTATTTATGTTTTTATATGTTATAAAGTGTAATGTAACATTCATGTATGTAATATATTTTCCAAGACTGCTAAACTGATCGGTCCTTCGAGACTTGATTCCTTGTAATCATTCCAATATATTAAAATAATGCACCGAATCTAGGTAACTTGGGTCAGGGCGTTACAATAGTAAGTTCTAACCTTTCCAAATATTTCTTAAATATTTATTATTTATAGAGAATGTAATATAAAATATTACTTAGTCCTTGGAAAGCAATTTACTCAATCCAAAGATTATAAAAACAGTAAATAAGATTTAACTATAAAAGTATAAATTTTTTTTACTTTAAAAAATATTTTTCTATATTAAATATGAAATAAATTAGAATAAAAACACAATGTGAAAATTTTGAATACAAGAGGTTCAGTCTCAATAAGAGACTTAGTCCTCTTCACTTGGTGATCACCATCCACCAAGCAGTTTATATAAAAAAAATTGATTGACAAAACGGATCATGTTTTAAAATAGAATAAAACTCTTCAGGTCACACACTATATGATCTAGACCATTTATAAAGAATACTTTTCCTTGATTACATGCATTTTTTTCCTTGTATTTAGTACTTTTCATTTGGGTTTTTCTTTGGGGTGCATTTGGGTGACATTTGGGAAAAAATGGGAGGATAACGGGTTTTGAATGGTTGGAGCACGGTTTTTCCAAACTGTTCACCCTCTAAGTAGTAACCATGTGCCCCCATAACAACTGGTGCAATGTTAGGGCACAAGGTTTGGGTAAATTGTGCACCACATCCTATCAAACCATGCACAAGAATAAAATGTCACCTAGATTTATTTTTAAATATTATCCATAACCACTGTAACTCACCTATTTTGACTCCAATATGACCCTAGGAGGTATTTAACGTTTTGGAGATCTCCTGGTGTATTTAAATCCCTCATGACCATCATTCATTCCATATCGAAACATGGTTCTATGATCTTCTCCTCTCTTAATTAGTTAATCCCCTTCCAGTTTTTCTCTCATTTTTCCCTAGTTCCTTATTCATTATTTTAGAAATGCAATCCACTATTATTAGAAGATAAATATTTTTTGGTGAGATCTATATATATGTTTACAATATATTTATTCCTTTAATCTTGATTTAGGGTTTTGATATTAAGATCTTTATCTACGTCATTATGTCGCTCAATTTTTTGGGATTTCCATTAGGGGATTATTCATCGATGAATTGAGGTAGGTGGTCTAATATTTAATTCTCATAGTCATGATTCTAATACATGTATTCATATTTTATAGTTTATGTAATTATTTAAAAATATTAATTCCTATATTTTTTTTAATTAACATTGCCAATTGAATAATTGGATTATTGTTGAAACAAAAGATTAATTGGGGAGTTAATTATAAGATTAAGGAGATGAAAAAATACAGAATTAATTGGGTAATTAATTATTAAATATAAGGTTGGTCTAATTAGATAATTAATTTTGGGATTAATTAAGAGCTTTAGGTATTTGTGTTTTAGATTATTAATTGGGTAATTAATCATGAGATATTGATATTACTTTTTTAGATAATTAATTGTATATTAATTATGTGAGATTGATATCATGATTGAAATAATTAATGGTAGATTAATTTTTTTATAATGATATTATAGATTGATATAACTAATTATGGAATTAATTACGAAGAATTAAGATTGTGAATGAGATAATTAATTCTGAAAATTAATTATTGTATTTGAGTTTAGAATATTAATTAATTAGCTGTTAAATTAATTAATGGTTTTGATGAATAAATTAATTATTGAATTAATTAAGGGTGATTAATTGATAAAATAATTTTTTAATTTTTAATAAAATTGGTGTCATTAATTATTTTTTGTATTAATTATTATGTGATTTGTTAATTGTTATATTAACTAATGGAATTGTTGAGTTTAACTGATTGTTTAATTTTGAATAGAAATTATGTGTAATATTAATTATTGAATTAATTATTTGTTAATGAATGGGAATATGATCATTCTAATGTGTGATGTTTGAATGGGAACATGGTCATTCAAGTATAAATTATAGAATGGTAAAATGGTCAGTCTAATGTGTGATGTGTGAATGAGAACATAGCCATTAAAGTTTGATTTAAATAATGGGAACATGGTCATTCTAATGTGGGATGTATGAATTGGAACATAACAATTCAAGTATGAATTAGAGGATGGGATCATGGTCATTCTATTATGTGTAGTATTAATGGTAACATGGGAATTCAGGTATGAATTAAACAATGGTAAAACAAAATGTACTTCAAGATATGACCTCACTTTGGAATACTTCGGGATCTTGCATGAACCGTAGGAGGTATTGAGATATGATGTCACCTTTGAATACATCAGGCTCTTGTATGAGTTGAAGTTGGTATTAAGATATGATATTACCTAAGAACACTTCAGGCTCTGGCATGAGTCGAAGAAGTCATTGAGGTATGGGTGTCCTTGTGAACTTTAGAGTTAATGTGGTTAAGTAAAGAATAAATAATAATGTATTAACTATTTATTTTTAAATTGTAATTATTTCATTATACAATTGCATACACTATTATCTGGCATGATATTATCGTAGACATCGTTGGTATTGGACTACTAAGTTATACTCACACCCTACTTGGGATGCCTAATCGGTACCCAAATAGAGTTTATTGTTATAGGATGAGCTAAGGGAAGAGATCCTCAGTTAGATTACTGATTTGGGTGGTGGATCTTGGATGCATGAATAAAATGTGGTTCAGGACCCAGTTAAGAGTTGTTGATGTCTTTATTTTCAGTTTTTTTAAACACATAATATTTACATTAGCATGGTGTGTTTTCTTCTCTACATGTATATTTTATTTCATGTTTTATTATATTGATATATTTGTATTTTTTAGGGTAATATATGAATCTTCAATTGTTTTCATATTTACACTGGTGTATTACTCTAACTAAATAGATTATAGTTCCCCCATGGTCGACATGTCAGACCCTCACTACTAGTCTACAGCCTCTGACATATGGGGAGGCATGCTTCAGGTCACGTGGTGGTCCATCTTGGGGCACCGGTTTATGGAATTCAGGTTGGGATGTCACAAAGTGGTATCAGAGCCCATTTTTCTTTTCTTTTTATTTTTTATTATTATTTTGATAACTTTATATAGAAGAATATGAAGTTTTTGGTCTTAGACTTGAGGTCATGAATGGGATTTCAAACCCGTGTATGGGGAAAACCCATGTACCCTGGGCAGGATTGTTGTTATTTCTGTTTACTGTTATAGTTGAATATCATTTCCCCTTAGTTTACACACTTATTGTTTGATGTGGAATTTATTTTTTAGATTTTATGAGAATTTAATTATGTCTTATAATGGCACAATATTTGATTCTTCATTCATCATTCTAATAAATTGGGATTATTTTGTTACATACATTATTTTAGGCAGTCACAGGAAAATGGGTTTTGGGTAACTTGTTGAAATTAAACTATTTTTTCTTACATATGAAATTGAATTGAAAATGGTGCTTAATAAGAAATTCTATGTGGTAAAATGATGAAATAATATGAATAATTATCTTTTTAAATGATAAATTTGAATAATGAAAAACTGTTTATCCTACATAACCAAGACCTAGGAGTAGGATGGTTAAGGGTAGGGATAGTGCCTCAGTTTTGACCACAGGGTGAGATTTGGAAAAAGGAATTTTATAACTTGTTGTGATTATTTCATCTTAAATAAATGTGATAAAGTTGTTTTATGATTATTAAGATGTTCGTTTGGAATTGTAGAGATATACCACCATGAAGAAAATTGTTGAGATGGTGAAAGGAGGTTATGACTGGTAATGCTCTACCTGCAATTGAACCTGAGGCACCGATGGTTCCAGGTAAAGAATAAGGGGAGTAGTTCCAAGAGAAAATTTCCCCCTTTATGAAAATCTTGGGAAGAGACCCATGGTAGGTTGAGAAGATAATTTCTGAGCTAGTGATAGAGTTTCAGTTAGAAACCCTCTGAATTTTATTGTAGAGGACAGAACTGATAGATTTGAGTTTTGGGTTGAGTCCGTTAAGACAATTCTTGAACATTTGGAGACTCTTACTGAGAGGATGGTCACATTGGATGCTTATATTCTATGAGGATAAGTGAATGATTGGGTTGAAATTCATGTGTGGATTGGAAAGACATACGATATTTAATGAAAGGACTTCTTAAATAGGTTCTTATAGAGATGATACCCATATAATTTGAGGAAGGATAAAGAAGTGATGTTCATGCAGCTAACTCTGGGTAGCATGTATTTAATGGGCTATGCTGGATGATTTATAAACCTGTATCAATTTTCTCCAGGATTTAAATGATATTATATAGATAAAATGAGATGTTTTAGGATGGACTTAAGTTTGAAATTAATTCCCATGTTAACATCTTTATACAAAGTAAGATTTCTAAGTTCATTGATCATGTTCTCATAGATGAGGGGAACCTGAATAGAGGATTATAGTGCTTGATAGTAGTTGTTTTTGTACGATCATGAGGTAAATATTTTCGGAGTAGGAATCTTTGTTATGATAAATTTATCCAAGGAAGTGGAAAATATAGTGGCCATGGGGAAATTCAGTTACATAGAACATTTCTATAGTAATTATCTATAAATACAGTAGGCTCGGACACTATTGTTAACACTGTTCCTGACCACCAGTGGAGTTCATATCTTGCAGCAAGATGGGACATCCTCAAAACTTATGTAGGACAGAGTGACAGACGATCAGTGATGCAGGTTCTAGACATAACTAAGGTTCCGGAAAGGGATCCTCTATACCATATTATTTTATCAGTTATAGTTCTACTAGATGATGTATAAGAGGTAGTGGATGTGGTTCTTCTAGGAAAGAGAAACCATATCAATATTGGGATGAAACTCAGGGGAATCATACTGCATCAGAGAGAAGAGGGATAGGAAAACTTCATGAAATGAAACCTACACTTGTGGATAGTGATGTTGGACCATCGGCGGTGAGAGGTATTATTCTTGTAACATTCACATTATCTTGTTCCTTATTTGATTTTGGTTCCTATCATTCCATTATATCTTTAAAAATTGTTAATGGTTTGGTTGAGAGGTGGATTTCATGAGTGGGGTAATGACTATAGATACACCATTGGCATTATGGTCTAGAGACATATGTTTGTGCAGGAGATATTCTCCCAAAATTAGGGAATATCTTTTTATTTGGGATATCTATACCCTTGACATGTTATGCTTAGAAATAATTATGGGTATGGACTGGCTAGTTTCATATTGGTCCCACCCTGATTGTTTCCATAGGATAGTGATGTTTATATATCTTAAGGTTGACCAGTACATTCACTATCAGGAGTGGGAAATCCAGGGAGTCCAATATGGGCCAATTACTCTAAAACTATGATAGCTCGTAGCCTAGGTTTCTAGTATTTTTCTAGATGATGAAGGAGTAAATATTGATATCTTTAAACTAGTGCTAGAATATATTCAAGATGTCTTTCCTAAATACTTCTCAGGGCTTCCACCGGGGAGAGATGTATAATTCACTAATAATCTCATGTTGGGAGTTGAGCCAGTTTTTATCCCACTATATACAATTCCACTGACAAAACATCAAGAACTCAAGACTTAGCTGGAGGAGTCGGAGGTTAAGGGGTCCATCTGACCAAGTACATCAACTTTGGGTTCTCCATTTCAGTTTTCTTAGAAGGATAATGGGACTCTATGATTGTGTGTTGATTACTGGAAGTTGAACTGGATGAATGTAAATAATTGGTATCTTTTTCCATGTATCGATGATTTATTTCACCAGTTCAGAAGATATTGTATGTTATTGAATATAAAATTTAGATCAGGGTATCATCATATGAGAGTTCAGTCATACGATATACTGAGGACTTCTTTCAGAATTAGTTATGGCCTATATGAGTTTTTTATAATGTCTTTTGGGTTGATGATTGTACCAGAAGTGTTTACGGCTTGGAAGAATAGAATCTTCTGTCCATACTGGGATCAGTTTTTTGTAGCATTCATAAGTGACATCTTGTTGTACTCTAAGATTCATGAAGACCATGCCCAACACCTTGACATCATCCTGTGTACAGTGAGATAAAATCATTTATACCCTTAGTTATCTAAGTGACAGTTTTGGAATGATTAGATACACTTCTTTAGACACATCATTTCAAAGGATGGTGTGTTAGTGGACCTAGAGAAGTTTCAAGAAGTGGTTTCTTGGGACAACCCAAGAATGTGTTCGATATCTGTAGTTTTTTGGGTTTATTAGGATTTTATTAGTGGTTCATCCAAGACTCTCCCTAACTAGAATCACCACTTTCGGGATTGACCAAGAAAGGGATAAAGTTTTATTGGTAAAAATATTGTGATAAGAACTTCTAGGAGTTGAATAAGAACTTCACATCAGCACCAATCATGACCCTACCTGATCCAAGTGAGGATTACACAGTGTATTGTTAATATTTTTGGATCATACTCAAAGGTGTGTTGATGCATGTTTATAGTGTTTTGGCATAGGGTTCTCAATAGCTGAGGCCACATGAACATAAATATCCTACATATGACCTCAAGATAATAGTTTTGGTTTATGCATTGATGTGTTGGTTGTATTATCTGTTGGGTGAAAATTTTACTATGTATTTAGACCACAATATCTTAAGGTACGTATTTTCATAGAGATATTTGAATCATTCTAAAAGTAGATGGGTTGAGTATATGTAGTATTTTAATTTTAATCTGGAATATATGACAAGAAAGGGAAATAGTGTGGGTATCATTTTAAGTAGGAAGACTCATAATCAGATGATTTAGAAGTATAGTGTTGAATGTAGGATGATGTATTTTTTGGATGGGATGTGTGTGGTGGTTCGGGTGAGTAAAAATTAGATGACTCTCTTATCTGTTTCAGTGGAGTCTACACATTTTTTCCCAATTAGAGATAAGAAATATGAGTATATATAGTTTTTGACCTTGAGAGAACATCTTAATGGTGGGGAGTGACCTTTCTATTGGTGAATAAATTAGGATGATATCATATATACCGGATATAGGGTTATTTTTCCAACTAGCATGTGAGAGGAGATGATGTATGAATTTCATTCCACCAAGTGGGTGGTACATCAAGGTGTAACCAAAATATACTGTGACCAACAACAATAGTTTTGGTGTTCAAGCATGAAAAAGTAAATTGTAAATACCCAAACCCATTTTCCCAGAGTTGGTTCCTTATTACATTACATAGGCATGATTACAATAAAGTCATATTTTTAAGGAATGAGCTATTTAGTAGATTTGTAAACATGATACACACATAATTTCAACATTACGAAATGAAATGAAAATGATATATAATTTCTGTTGGGAACATCCACCACTCTAAGGTTATCCCTGCAATTCAATCATAAAAAAACCTCTTCATGTCTCGGGATAAATGAAACCTTGGAAGGGGTGAGATCAAATTCTTAGTAAGGGTAAACATTATAGCGAAAGATAACATAAACATTAGGCATGGTGAATAATTGAAAACACATGCCTTTAAAAATAAACATGAACATAATATGGTAGGAATATGAGTTGGGTAAATATTTCCATAATAAAACATAACCATGGGTATTCTAATAGTCAAATAACGTAATGAAATAGGAATTTATAGTGTCATAATGAGGGAAATGCATATTCCAGACATTCTAAATCATATTTTCAAGGCCTCGACCAAGACATCTTAAAATGATTAAGGCTTCATCCAAAACCATATCTAAAAATGGGAAAGGCCACGACCAAGTCCATATATATTTGTCTTATGAGACCTACTAATGCATAGAGGGTATATAGCAGGCCCCACCCATCACATAATAAGTCCAATGAATTCATAATATGAATGGGGATAAAAATAAACAACATATACATTCACATTGAAACTAACATATAAAATGTAAAAAACTTTCCCCAAACAATAATCATAAACACTAACCATTCAGAGTAAATTGGTGAATGGTGTTTAGATAGCACATCCACAGTCAAAATAATCATAAACCATTTAAATAAATATGGTAGATGGTATTATAAATCATAATTCCTATAAAACAAAATAATAAACATAAGTTTTCAAATCAATGAAGATACTCTTATAAAGTCATCGAGTAATTCTTGAGATAAATAATATTTTACTTTGAAAAGATGAGTTCTTTTGGAAAAGTGTTTGTGTACACCATAAATGAAGTAAGATAGTATTTTCATAATAAAATGAGTACTTTTAGAAATATAATGTCTTAAAAAATATATTATATAGTTCCCCTGCAAATACGTAAGAATTTGAGAAATTCCCTTGAGTTAGGCTTGTATTTTGGGAAGAATTTTTGAATGATCCTTTTAAAACAAATAATTATCCATAAACTAAAGAAGGATTCTAGATGGTACACATATATAGAACATTTAAACAAAATATATGAGGATTAAATATCAATGAATAATATTTTAATTGAGGTAAGTAGATAATAAAAGTAACCCAGATGAAAATGGAGATTTGGGTGGAAAACCCTTACGTTAAGTCTGAAGGTGTTCTTCATTTAATCTTAATGACCTCTTGAATTAATCTTTCTTGAGAGACTCTTTAGGAGAGATTTTTTGTTATTTTTATGAGACCAAGGGCTACTGGGCATGTAGGAGAATCTTGGGGGGATATTTGAGAATAATTTTGACAAGGCATAAGGCTTCAGAGGGTGGAGAGAAGAGGGACTGAGGGATGGGGTTTATAAACGAGGAGAGGAGGGTTTTCCCGTTATTTTACTTATTATTTTATTATTTTTCTAAAAAAACCAATAGTATTGATTATTGATGCCAATAATAGTAATATGTGCATGTGACTTCAAAACAAGTGGTCTTACATCATCCTTACATCACCTATGTCTCAATAAATCATGTATTCAGTATTTGTTGTAAATTGTAGTATTTTACTATTCACATAAAATTGAAGTATTTAAGAAAATTCAAAAAAATTCCCCATAAACATTTTTCAATGTGTAGAATTCAAAAATGAAATTTATTTTATCAAAATAATATTCAAAATAGGTAAAATTTAATTTTTTTAAAAGAATATTTACTTATTTAAAAATAGATATTTTAAATTTAAAACGGATTTTATAATACGTTCAAAATTTAACTTAGGTATTATAAAATTATTTAAGAATAATAGGAACTAAAAATATTTATTTAGGAATAATTGTTATGAAAAATAATTTTATTAATTTATTAATTTAACTTTTTTATTAAATAATTATTACTCACAAAAATACCAACACATAATTACTAATTTCTAAAATAATCTATTTTATTTATAAGTCTTCTAAATTTTATTTATACCTTAATTGGTGTGGTTACTATTCCTAAGGGTTATATTACTATTCAAAAGGGTATGTTACTATCCATAAGGGTCAAGTTACTATTCACCAAAAATGTTAGTTGATCTTATCAGACTCTAAATATCTTACTGAACACAATAGTGTATGTTAGTATTTACAAATTCAAGACATAGTGGTGGAAAAATTATGTTTACTATCTTGGTTATAATAAACTGGTGTTTGTATAGACTTAGTGTTTCATGAATTCAATATTAAATTTGTTTTTAAAATCTTGGGGTATTGAATTATCCCCTTCTTTCAAAAATTTCTTCCTAAAAATTACTAGAATGTTACACCACAAAAATATATGGGTAGTTCTTCATCCTAAGCTCCTCAATCTCCCATGATGCCTCTTTGATTTTAAGATTTTTCCTAAGTATTTTACCAGTCAAGTCATCTGATTCCTCATCACTTGTTCTTTAGTGTCAAGAATCTGGAATGTCTCTTTATAGAAGGAAAGTTCATGTTCCAATTATATACCTTCATAAGTGAGGACATGTGTTGGTTTTGGCATATACTTTCTCATCAATGAGATAGGGAACACATTCTTTAATTTAGATAGGCTAGGTGTCATAGAAAAATAATATGCAACATCTCCAATTCTCTCTAAAATATCAAAAGTTCCTATGTACCAAGGGATCAGTTTTCCTTTCTACCCAAATGTTATAAAACCCTTCCATGTAGATACTTTTAAAAAAAATTAACTCCCACTTGAAACTCCAAATACTTCCTTCAATTATAATCATAAATTTTTGGTTTAATTTGATATTCTTTTATTTGGCCTTGATTAGTCATTCCCTTCATTATTGTTTCCTCCACAATATTGTGCCCCACAAGCTTCCTTTCTCCAACTTCATCCCGACACGATGGTGTATAGCATCTCTTCCCATAAAATTCATCATATGGTGCCTTTTGAATACTTGAATGTAAATTATTATTGTATAAAAACATAAAAAAAGCTAAATATTTATCTCACATGGCTTTAAATTTAAGTGAACATGATCTCAACATGTCCTCTATGTTTTGGACCATCCTTTCAAATTACATATTATTTTATTGGTTATTAGAAGTACTAGATCTAAGATCAGTATCCAAATATTTCTGAATAATTTTCTATAGTTTCGATGTAAATCATGGATAACGGTTAGAAAAAATTGAGATAGGTTCTCTATGAAGTCTCTCAACTTAATTGATATAGATCTGTTCTAGGCACTCTAGCGGAAAATCCTCCCTTATAGCGACTAAATGTACAAATTTCATAAGTCAAACAAAAATTTCCCATATTTCATCATTCTTTTTCAGATTTTTGGGTAATCGAGTGAAAAATTTCATGGGGATGTCATCCTAGGAATTGGTAGAGTTTGCATGACTCCTCTAAAAAGTTGTTTTTCGGCCTTCACTTGTTCACAGACTAAACATCTTGATACATAATCACTAATTTCCCTCTTCATGTTATCCCACCAGAAATGTTCCTTCCAATATCTATAAATTTTAGTGCTACTATGATGTATAGAGAAATTTGATCTATGAGAATTATCCAATAACTTCCTTTTCAACTCAGGTGTGGAGTAAATAGATATCCACTTCCCAAATTTCATAATTTCATCCTCACAGATGAAGTCAGTCGACTTCCCATCTCTCACAGCATTAATTTTCTTTTAAATATTCTCATCATCAGACTATGAAGATTTAATTCTTTTCAATTAATATGGTTAGGAAAACATTTTAGAATTTATTGATGTTTCACCTTCTTTGATAATTCCCATATTCATTCTCACTAGATCGATGTACAAAGGATCCTTTTCAATCTTCATTTTGTTGAAAACATTGTGATCCTTCCTACTCAATGAATCAGCTACCTTATTTTTCTTTCCTGGGTGGTAGTGTATGGAAAAATAATAATACTTGTGTAGTTTGAGCCGTTTCATTTTCCTCATGTTCAGTTATTTCAGTGAAGAGATATATTTTAGACAATTATGATCTATATATATCTCACATTTTTCACCATATAGATAATGTCTTTATATCTTCAAATAAAAGATTACAGTTACTAACTGAAGATCATGAGTTAGAGAGTATTTTTCATGATTTTTTAACTACCTTGATGCATAGTCAATAACTCTATCATTATTCATAAGGACATAACCATGTTCTTTTGTTGATGAATCATTATAGATCACAAACCCATCATTCCTTGATGGTGGAGTTTGGATCGTATCATTCAATAATCTCCCCTTCAATTCTTCGAAATAGTCCTCACATTCGTTTTTCCATATGAAATTAACCCCTTTACGTGTAAGCTTGGTCATTGGGTTGGCTAAATAGGCGATGTTTAGAACGAAATGCAGATAATAACCAGTTAAACCAATAAAACTACATACCTCAGTTATGTTCGTTGGAGTAGACCATTCTTATATAGCCTTTGTCTTCACAGGATCAACAAATATTCCATCCTTGGAGACAATGTGGCTCAGAAAGGAAACTGATTGAAGCCAAAATTCACACTTTTGAAACATTCGTTATAATTCATTTCATCTAAGAGTCTTTAAAGTGTGTGTATGTGATTTTAAAGATATTCGTTTATTTTTTAGTATACCAAGATATCATTAATAAATACCACCACGAAGTCATCAAGATATTCCTTGAAAACTATATTCATTAGATCCATGAAAATGTAGGGTGCATTAGTCTATCCAAAAGGCATTAATCTAAACTTTTAATTCCCATACATGGTTCAAAATGTTTTCTTTGAAATATCTTCCTTCCTTACACATGATTTATGAAATCTAGATCTAAGATCAATATTCGAAAAATATTGGTCTCCATTAAGTTGATTAAATAAATAATCATGCGAGTTAGGGGATACTTGATATTCATTGTTATATCATTAATATCCCTCTAGTCAATGAAAAACCTCATAGATTCATACTTCTTCTTAATGAAAAGAACAGGGGTCCCCATGGAGAAACAATAAGGTGAATAAATCATTTGTCACTCAATTACTCTAGTTTTTTATTCAGTTCCACTAATTCTACAGTGACCATTCTATAAGGGGTCTTCGATGTGGGCCTTAAATTAGAAATTAAGTCAATGTAAAACTCACTTTCCCACTCTAGAGTATGTTGGGGTAAATCATATAGAAACACATCAACATATTCTTTCACAATAGGTATGTCCTCTATTTGAGCATTCCTTTCCTTACCCATAGTTATTTCATTCCCTTCCTTTCTAATAATTGAATTTAGTAGAGATTTTTCGGGTGTATCTAGATGAGAATCAGATGGTGATTTTTCTACTCTAAAGATAAGGTATTCCACATCGTCCTCAAAAATTGTAACCTCCTTCTTCTTGTAATATGTTTTTTTATCATGGTTATAAATCCAATCCATACCAAGGATTATATCAAATTAAATCATGAGTATGAAAAAAAAATAAGCACATAAAGCACATTTACATTCCATAATGGGGACCTCCTAACACAACTTTGTTGCAGTGATACTTACCTTATGAGTTTTGACTAACAACTCCTTTATTAAATAAAATTAGAAATATCTAATTTTCTTGGAGAACTAGGAAGATATGGAAGAATTTGGTGACCTAGAATCAAATAAATCATTTTCTAAGTTTGAGGAAACGATTAAACTACATACCCCCACCTTCTTAAGAACTTCAATGTCAGTAGTTGGGATCAAATAAGCTTTTACCTACTCCCTTTTCTTTTTCCAAGGCACGTTTCCTCGACTTTTTGGACAATAATTAGAATAGTGTTTGATCTACCTAAAATTATATCATTTTATATTAGTAGATTCTTTCTTTCCATTAAAAAAATATCATGGTGGCCTTTTTGTCCACACTTGTAGCACACCCTTATCCTTTCAAGTAAGCATTAGGGTGGTTCCTTCCACAATTATCACAGGGAGGAAAGTAAATACTTCTCTTCTTCCCCATTCCCTTATTTCCTTTTCTAGAGTTTTCAGCAACCCTCTTCTTCTCTTTCTTTACATTAAAGTCATAAGACTTATAGAACTCATTTCCCATATTGATAGCACATGAGACTATATCTTCATATGATGAGAAAGTTTGGCAGACCATCACCCATCAGAGGAATGGATTTAGGCCACCAAATAATCAATCAATATTTCTCCTTGGGATACGTATATAGTTTAAAACATTCCTTTCTAACCTTGTGAAGTTAGCTTCGTACTGTGCAACATTCACATCTTCCTTTTGCCTCAAATTCAGAAACTATCTTTTCATATCTTCTAGCTATTCATGAGGAAAGTATTTCTCTAAGAAAAGTTCTAGTAATTCAGTCCATTCCATGTTTTCTATCTCTTCCTCCTCCTTTGTGTTTTTAATTAGTGACCTCCATTGATCAGCATCTCCCGACATATGATATACTTCATTGAAAACCTTATCTCTTTCATTAATTCCCAATCTGAAAAATATATTCTCTAAGGAAATTATCCATTTCTAAGCTACGAATGGGTTTTTAGTCCCATTAAATTATGGCAGTTGTTGTCGCATAATGAAATATAAAAGTGCGCCTCCACATTTTTGATCTGGATTCTACATATGGGTAATTTTATTGTTCATAACCTAAAAAATTTGTCCAAGTATAGTTATAAGTATCTCTAAACCAGTCGTAGCTCCAGAGCCAACATCATTAACTAGCACATGTTGGAAATCCCTACATAGGATATGTGCGTTCATGTGGTTTCCATTCCTTCCACTAGGAGTAATTTCTAAAAAATGTCATTAACTATATTAGGTTATGAATTATAATATACTATCTCAACTTAGATAAAATACTTAAAATAAATTGGAATCACATGAATGGATAATCCCATTATCATAAACATGGTTTCTTTGATGAAAAAATTACATTTATGTCCTTCAAACTGGATTGTAAAGAAAATTTGACTTATCCTAAGAATATCCCCTATTAGTGTCAAACTAGGTGCCCAGTAAGGCATTTTTTCATGTACCGAGATACCATGGGTCAAGAACAAAACTTCTTGTCAAAGTTTTCACTCCTAGGTACATTTGTTCAAGAACAACGTCCACTTATAGTATCCAGATAAGGATGTACTTTCTATAAAGTTCCACATAATATATTCCTTACCAAAATTCTTGTATCTTTTTATATATTTATCCTCAAAGACTATCTTAGGATTTTTTTCCCTAATCTAAATTTTCTAAATCTAGTTTCCAAGTTTTCTACTAAACTTCCTCTGATACCAACTGTAAAGACCCGACCCCAGTTGCCCGAGTCAGTGCCTTCTTAAATTACAATAGCATAATTACAATAAATTTGCAACCTAATGGAATGAATAGTTTAGTAGATTTTTAAATAAGATACATACACAATTTCAAAATTACAAAATTAAATAAAAAAAATATATGTTCCATTGGGAACATCAACCACTCTATGATTATCCCTGAAAGTCAATCATAAAATATATCTTCATGTCCTAGGAAAAATAAAACATAAGAAGGGGTGAGCCCAAATGTTCAATAAGGGTAAACATTATAGTATAACATAACATAAAAATTAGGCATGGTAAATAATTGAAAATACATGCCCTTGAAAATAAACATAAACATAATATGGAGAGAATATAATCTGATTAACCATTTCCATATTAAAACATAATCATGGGTATTATACTAGTAAAATAACTTAATGAACTATGAATTTCTAGCTTCATAATGAAGGAAATTCATATTCTGGACATTCTAAAACATATCATCAAGGCCTCGACCAAGACATCTAAAAATTATTAAGGCCTCATCCAAAACAACATCTAAAAATGGGAAAAGCCTCAGCTAAGTCCATATCTATCTATCTCATGAGACATACCGATGCATCGAGGGGCTATAGTGGTCCCCACCCATCACATAATAAGTCCAATTTATTCTTCATATGAATCGGGATATGAGGAAACAAAATATAAATTCATATTGAATCTAACATATGAAACATAAATAACATTCCCTGAACATTAATCATAAACACTAACCATTTGAAGTAAATTGGTGAATGGTTTTAAGATAACACATCCACAGTACAACTAATCATAAACAATTCAACTAAATATGGTAAATGATATCATAATGATTAATCCCAATAATTCATAATAATCAACAGGAGTGTTGAAGCAGATGAAGATACTCTTATAAAATCATCAAGTAATTCTTGATATAAATACTCTTCTACATTAAAAAGAAGAGTTCTTTTGGAAAAGTGTTTGTATAAAACCAGAAATAATGTAAGATAGTATTTTCATATAAAATGAGTTATTTTAGAAATATAATTTTTTTTAATAATAGATTATAGTGTTCCCTTGAAAATATCTAATAATTTCATAAATTCCCTTAATTCAGGCTTGTATTTCGGGAAAAAAATTCGAAAGATCTATTTAAAACATATATTTCCCCATAAATAAAGGTAGGATTCTAGTTGGTACACATATATAGAACATTCACATTGAATTTATGAGGTGTGAATATTGATGAATAATAATTTATTTGAGGTAAGTATATAATAAAAGTAACCCAAATTAAAATGGAGGTTTGGGTGGAAAACCTTTACCTTAAGCCTGAAGGTGTTCCTCACTTGATCTTAATGACCTCTTGAAGTAATCTTCCTTGAGAGGCTATTAAGGGAGAAGTTTTGGAATTTTTATGAGACCAAGGGCTTATGGACATGGGGAAGGAGTTTGGGAGGATAGTTAAGTAGAATTTAAAAATGCACAAGGCTTGATAGGGGTGATGAGAAGAGGGGGTGAGGGGGGAGGGGTTATAGTGGAAGAGAGGAGGGTTTTCCCATTATTTTAATAATTTTTTTTTATTTTTTAAAATACACCTAATAGTATTGATTCTTGTGACCAATAATAGTAATATGTGCATGTGATTTCTAACTAAGTGGTCTTACATCCTTCTTATATCATCTATGACTCAATAAATTATGTGTTTAATATTTATCATAAATTATAGTATTTTAGTATTAACCTAAAAATGAAGTATTTTAGAAAAATCCCAAAAAATAACCATGACCATTTTTAGATGCCTAGAATTAAAAAATGAAGTCTATTTTATCAAAAAAAATTCTAAATATGTGAAATTTAATTTTTAAATAAAATCAGTATTTACCAAAAAAATACAGATTTTAAATTTGAAATGGATTTTATAATACGTTCAAAAATTAACTAAGGTCTCATAAAATATTCTAAAATCATAGGAAAAAACATTTATTTAAAAATAATTTTTATAAAAATAATTTTATTAATTTATTAACTTAAAATTTTAGTTAAATATTTATTGCTCAATAAAATACCAACACATAATTACTAATCTCTATAATACACTATTTTGTTTATAAGGCATCTAAATTTTATTTATACTTTCATGGGTGTGGTTACTATTCCTAATGGTCATATTACTATTCCAAAGGGTGTGTTACTATTCAAAAGGGTCATGTTACTATTCATAAAAAATGTAACTTGGTCTTATCATACTCTAAATATCTTAATGAACACAACCATGTATGTCAGTTTTTCAAAATTCAAATCACAGAGGTAGGAAAATTATATTTACTAGCTATGTTATAACAAAATGGTGTTTATAAGTACTTAGTGTTTTATGCATTAAATATTAAAAACAATTCCAGAATATTGGGGTGTTACAGAGATAGTTGGGTTCTTAACATGATACAATATAAGTTAGCATGAGAAGGTAGAACTTGAATGACCATGATGTTTTCTATAGCCATTTCCCATTCTGAAATGGAAGTGGGATGACGTAGAAATGGATTTTCTGGTGGGTCTTCTGAAGATGCCAAGGAAGATTGATGTTTCTAGGTTATTTTGGATTGATTGATCAATGTAGAACATTTCATTCCTATATGAGATTCATTCTTAGTGGATAATCTGATAGATTTTTATATTCGAGAGACATTCTATTTTCATGGGGTGCCACATACTAATGTTTCATATCATGATTCACATTTTACTTCATGCTTCTGATAGGTATTACAGAAGGTAATGGGAATGTGGGTTTATTTACTGGATTTTCACCCTCATATGGATGGGAAGTCGAAACGTACTATACAGATTCTTGAGGATATGTTGTGTGAGTGTGTTCTTTAATTCTGTGGATCTTGGGAAAAACACTTGGATTTAGTAGAATTTTCATATAACAATAGTTATCTAGAAACCATAAAAATGGAACCATATAATGATATTTATGGTAGACCATTCAAATCACTTATTTGATGGATAGAGGTAGGTGATTCAAAGTAGTTGGGATAGAGTCTTGTGTAGAAGACATTGAAGTAGGTGAAGCTAATTCGGAAGCGTGTGGCTACGGCTCCGAGTAGATAGAAGTCGTATACAGATAGACAAAAATGACCCCTAGAGTTTGTAGAGGGTGATCATGTATTCCTTTGGGTGTCACCAAGATTGGGTCACAATAGGATTCAGATATAGATAAAGTTAGTAATCAGGTCCATCATACCATTTTAGTTTTTGTAAATAATCGGATAGGTGGCGTACCGATTATCTCTTCCACTGAAATAAAATGTTATGGATGATGTTTTACATGTATCATAACTTTGGCAGTATCACCCTGACCCTTCTCATGTAATCCGTGTGAATGAAATTGATCTGGAGGTAGATACATCCTTTTAGAACCATCTGATACGTGTGTTTGATCATAATGAGAATGTGTTTTAGGGAAAGATCGTAATAATAGTTCATGTATTGTGGCAACACGGGCATGTGCAAGAGGAAACATGGGAAAGGGTAGAAGATATGAGGGTTTTGTGGCTTGATCTTTTTCACTAAAAATCGTATAGGATCTTGGGAGTGAAGCTCAAGGAAAATCGATTATAATATGGGTAGATTTTATGATCTCGAGCTTTTCTAGAGAAGACTTGGGATTGATTACAGTTATTCTTTTCCCTTATAGTAAGTTCCTATCATTTGTTTCTTGTTTTGGGGTGTGATTGGGTGAAATTTGAAAAACAACTAGGAGTAGAAGAGGTTTTTCATGGTTGGTGCATGGCTTTCTCAAATCATATGCCCTCTTAGTATTAACTATTCACCCCCATAACTAATGGCACATGATTAGGGCACACGGTTTTGGTAAACTGTGTGCCCCTACCTAGAAAACCATGTGCAGGAATAAAAATTCACCAGAATTTATTTTTAAAAATTCCCCAAACACCAAAAACTGGCCTATTTTGACCCCAACATGACCCTAAGATGTTGTTCACATTTTTTGAGTTCTTTGAATGAATTCCAAGCCCTCTCGACTATCATTCTATTGAAGGTTCGTTGCTCTATCAGTTAGTGAATCCTCTCCTGATCCGTCTCTCGTTTTCCCCCATTCCTTCCACTTTCTTTCAATGATGTAATCTACTATTATGTGAATACCTATATATTGTTTGTGAGATATATATTTTTGATTCTATATCTAGATCTTGATTTCTTTAATCTTGATTTAGGGTTTTGATATTCGTATTTGGATTTACATTGTTGTGCAGTTAATGTTTTTGGGATTTTCATTGGGTGATTATCTATCGATGAATTAAGGTATGTGGTCTAGTATTTAATTTAAATAGTCATTATTTTGATAAGTGTATGAAAATTTTATAATTTCTATAATTCTTTGGAAATTTGAATTCCTAAATTATGTTAATTGACATTGCCTATTGATTAATTGAATTGTTGTTGAAATAGATGGTTAATTTAGCAGTTATTTATGAGATTTAGTGGTTGTCTAATTAGATAAAAAATTGTGGAATTAATTATTAGATCTAGGTGATATTGAATTAGATAATTAATTTGGGTGATTAATTATGGGATTTAGGTATTTTTGATTTAGATAATTAATCAGGAGATTAATCACGAGATATTGGTATTACTTATTGAGATAATTAATTGTGGATTAATTATGACATATTTATATCATTATTTGACATAATTTATGGTAGATTAATTATGTGATATTTATATAATTGATTGAGATAATTAATCATGGAATTAATTATGAAGAATTGATATTTTGAATGAGATAATTAATTCTAAAAATTAATTATGGGATTTGAGTTGATAATATTGATTATTTTGTTATTAAATTAATTTATGGGTTTGATGAATTAATTAATTGGTGAGTTTATTAATGTTAATTAATTTGAAATATAATTTTTTTAATTAGTAATTAAATTGTAAATATTAATTAATTAATTAATTAATTAATTTTATTGATGTGATTAGTTAATTGTTTGATTAACTAATAGAATTGTTAAGTTCAACTAATTATTGAAATAGGAATGGAAATTATGTGGATAATTAATTATTGAATTAATTATGTGTTAAATAATGAGAGAATGTTCATTCAAAATTATGATGTAGTAATGGGAACATGGTCATTCTAATGTATGATTTTTGAATGGGAACATGGTTATTCAAGTATGAATTAAAGAATGTAAACATGGTCATTATAATGTTTGATGGAGGAATGGAACATGGTCATCCAGTTATGAATTAAACTATGGGAGCATGGTTTCTCTATCATGTGTAGTATGAATAGAAACATGGGAATTCAATTATGAATTAATTAATTGTAAAAAAAAGGTACTCTGAGATATGACCTCACTTGGAAATACATCGAGCTCCATCATGAGCCGAATTAGGTATTGAGATATGGTATCACATTTGAATACTTCAGGATCTTACATGAGGCATAGTAAGTATTAAGATACGATATTACCTATGAACACTGTAGGCTCTGAAAAAGATCTGAAGTATGCATTGAGGTATGGGTGTCTTCGGGAACCTGGGAGTTAATTTGGTTAAGTAAAGAATAAATGATAATGTGTTAACTTCGTAATTATAAAATTAAGTTATGTATTTATACAACTGCATAAATTATTATCTGAATGGATATTGTCTTAGACGTCATTGTAGGTGGCCTACTAAGTTGTACTCACACCCTACATAGGATTCCAGATCTGTACCCGAATAGACTTTATTGTCGCAGGATAGGCTATAGGAAAAGTACCAGGGTCAGATTGTTGATTTGGATATGGATATTTGATGAGGGAATTAGATGTGGTTCGGGACCTGCATGGGAGTATTTGGTGTCTTTATTTTCAACACTTAACACATACATTATCTTGACATGTTTTTTGATTTAATGGGATATTTTACTTCCTACTTTTTTATATTGATATATTGGAAGTTTTTATGGTTTTATATTCTTTTAATATTTTTTTATTTCTAATGGTGTATTACACTAATAAAAAAGAGCATAGTCTCCCCATGATCGACTTATCATATCCTCAGTACTAGTCGGTAGCCTATGGCATACGGGGAGGCATACATGCAATCATGTGGTAGTCCAGCTCAGGGCACCGATGTGTGGCACCCAGGTTGGGAAATTACACACACAACCTCTTCCATTGTGATCTATAGTGGAAGAAAATAAAAAAATTCATGTAGGACATGTTCCACAATTTCCATAGGAGTAAAAAGAGTTAATAAGATATCTATGTATCATCCTATTATAGTAGGATAGAGTGTGTATATATAAAATAGAGTATATCAGAAACACACTTCTCTTATTGTAAAACACAATAATTAAACTGGGAAATAAATTTATGAATAGATAGATATTATTTGTTTGTTATGTAGTGTAGCTCTTGACTATTGATTTTGATTTCTAGTGAAGCTCGATTCAAGTTCTTTTGGAAACTTTAGTTAAATAGGGTCTCTTGGACACTTCTTTTCTTGATTGTAGGAAGGTAGCAGATATGTATTGATATTTTTCTTCCATGTTCAAGTGAATGTAGGATGTATCAGGTAAGATATTTTTTTTCTTACAATATTATTCAACTCAATAAAAAATGTGTAAATACTTTCAGTGCATAACTATCTCCACATTTCTCTTTCATGAGGGAGCCTACTTCTTTTATCAGCAACAGTGTGAGGAATATCAAGATCCTCTTTACTTCCTCATACTTCATGTTTGACACTTTCATCAATACATTATATCAAACATTTAAGAGACAATAATTAAAATAATTTTAGAATTGAGTTTCATAAACTATCCATTATATAAATATTTAATTCAAAGAGATAAACTATATGAATAGTGGCGGTGTGTCAGGAACAGTGAATCAATACTGGCAGTATGTCTTTGTAATGGTATCTCTCTGTAGAGGTTTCTATGTCTGGGGATATGACGCTGGTGGTGTCTTATTCTGGATGTGTTTGATTTTAGCGGTATGTCTAGCTAGCGGTGTATCATGGACGATGGTGTCTATCTTCTGGCGGTGACCCATACATTGTAAAAATTTCATCTTGGTGGTAACTTGTGTACAATTGTGTCATATTTAATGGTGACTCATTTCAAGGATTTATATTTTTTCATTTTCATGGTGAGACCCGGACTGGCGATGATCCAACCTCTCTGGTGAATCATCCTCCGTAGTTTCTTAACCAAAATGGTGTGATATGGTTGGTGGTGAGTTATCCTTGGCGGTGTCTTACACACAACATTGTCTCATACTTAAGAAAAAATTTATCACCTGTCTCAAATTATAAGATTATTATGGAAAAATTAAAAATCATTATAATCATTATAATCATGATTTTTTTTATAATTAAAATAGGGTGGTTAATAATCACCCCTTTTGATTATCAAAAATCATGTCGTCAAAGGTAAACAATTTATGGCATCAAATGTAAGATCAAAACATGTTCTAAAAGATTGATTATAACAGAGGCCATATATAGTTGGTATTAAAGATAAATAAATAAAATCACTTGTAAAGGAATAAATAATTGTCAAACTAGTGTTCTCCCCCTTTTGGGATTATCAAAAAGTGCATAATAAAATAGAAAATATTAATAGAATATGTAAAACATAAAATATTCCCACTAAAAAAATTACCAAAATATTATACAAAAAAATTCCCATCAAAGACAAAGACAAATTCATAAAAAATATCAAGTATGGGAAGAAGGTTCCATTTGTACTTTACCTTTTTCCATGTCTTTCTTCTGGTCTAATGTAGTAGGTTCATCAGAGTCTAGAGGAGTTATAGGAAAGGTAGTTGGAACTCTATGTGTAGAGACCCGAAGCTTATCGTACATGGACATTACATTACTTTTGCGGAATACTTAGTACATAACAAAAACACACACACAAGGATCGTAATAGTTTAGTGTCTTTGGAAACTCGGAACGTAATCTTCTAATCGTGGTGAAAGATCTTCAATATCTCCCATAAAGATCTTCCCCTTTTTTTTACCTAAAAACCTTTCTTTATATCCTGGGGAAAAGAAAACATAAAAGGGTGAGCTCAAATGCTCAGCAAGGGCAAATAAAGGAAATAAAAATCATATCATATCTTTATGAAAATCAAAACCTGCAAAAAAGATCATAATATCTTAACATGGAATAAATCATAGAAGTGAAAATGAATCCCTTACTTAAAACATTACTCATTGTGGCATACACACATAATCATAGAGAATCATTTCTTGTTAGTCAAGACTCATTGCCAAGACTATCTTAGTGGACAAAGTCCCTTTCTGAATCGAGTAATCCTCGTTTCAGTCCTGTTTCACTGAACCGGTATAACCTACCATTCCAGCCATGTCTATCTCATGAGATATGAAATCTTTACCCAATGCATTGGAGGGAGATATAGGTCCCACCCATCTCATAATGATACCATTCTTATGTGTGCCACAAAATCATAAATCATACATCATTGCATAACCCATGTAATAAAAATGGGATTCTTAAACAACATGACATCATAAAACCATTCATATAAGATAAAGGAATTCATAAACATAATTCCATCACAACATAGTCAAATCAATGTAAAAATATGGATAGAAACAGAACCCTTTATTATCTTATATGGAAAATAATTTTGATAAAACACTTGAAATGAATTCTTGAGGAAAATATCCTTTCTTCTTCAAAATCAATTTCTTTTCACAAAACATCATACAATTTTAAAAGAAAGAGATTTTATTAAAAATAGTCATGAAATATTTTGGAAGAAGGTTCATGAAAATAAGGCTTTATAAAACCGTAAAAATCCGTTCGTGCCGTATAAGTTAAAAAAAACATTCTTCGTACTTTTGTCGGAAAAGTCAAAAAGTACCTCGTATGAAAAACGACAAAAGATTCCTTTAATATCTTTTACTAAAAACTTACCGAAGGGTAAAATTGGATATAAACTATTGTAGAAGGATGGAAATAATATTACATATTGAAGGAACATGGATGTGGATGATAAAATACACCCCAGTAAATACTTACGAATAAACAATCTCGGATAAAAATGAGATTGTGAAATTTCCCTTACCTTAGGTCCGACTTGCTTTGTAAGTGTCCGGACCTCCTGTATAATGATTTAAATCATGTTATTTACTTATTACAGAATCATACTCATTGTTATGATATCATATATGGTTCACTTATGACATTATATTAACCGTTATTTTGTAAACTCCATGTTAAAGAAGCGTTTTGGGTAAAATCGTTTCATTTATCGTAGGTGTTTTGACTTGTTGTTCTTGACATCATTATTACTTATATCATGATTTACTTACTTCCAGAATATAAAATATGATTTATATATCATATATATTCAGTATATATATATATATAATAGGTAGATAAATAAAATGAAAAACACCGTTCATGGAGACGGTAGTCCGTACGTACGCATGAACGCTGTTTTCCTTTCCTTATTGTCTTGAAATGGAAGTAAGTAGATGACATACATATGTATATATATATATAAATCCAGTAGCTTTATAATGTCATATATTTCATTATTATTTCTTATATATACATTATAATCATTCTTAAATGGTTAACATGGAGAATGAATCTCATCGCGTCGTGGAGACGGTAGTCCGTACGTACGCACGAGCGATGATATCATTTCTATAAATATTGAATTGAATTGGAGTGGATTATACAATATATCAGAATAAATATGATGTTGTAATAACTATGCATAGTTATTCTTTACACCATTATACCCATCCATGTAAGGTGGTGGTGGAAAATAGATTACACCATGGCGTGGAGACGGTATTCCGTACGTACGCACGCGCGGTGATTTCTTTTTCCGTAGGATGGATAGATGGTGAAATAGGGTTGTTTCATACTTATAATAACATATAAGTATATGAGTGATACTGATGTTATTACTTCATAATGAAACAACCTAAGAAGAAAAAGTGGAAGAAGAAATAAAGATGAAAGAATTGGTAACGGTAATTACCTCTTCTTTGAAGTGCCTCTTTGAGACCTCCTCTTAGGGCACTAAAATTGGTCTTTGAAGAAGACCAGAACCTCTAGGATGTTTCTAGGGAAGTGGAGAGGAGAAATTGGCAGGGGTTGGCCGAGCTTGAGTGCTCAAATTGGTGTGAGGAGGAGGGGGAGGAGGTGTCCTTTTATAGGGGAGGAGAGGGGCACCTTAGGAATATCTCAAAATATTATTTTATATTAAAGTCAAAATCGGTTTATAATGGTTCCAAAGGGTCTTATTTCGAAGCTAAAGTGGGGATGGGTCGAAATCCTATCAACCAATAGGATTTAGACAAGTTTGGGGTTTTATTTTAACCTTATCAATTAGATTTAACTCTAAGTTAAATAATTTAACTTTTACCGTGTCTTTTTGTTTTCTTTCACTATATGGTTAATAAACTTACTATAACATGCCAAACGAACCCCAAATTGTATATTATTAATACATATATCCTTATCTAAGTTATTTGGCCGAACCTTAGATTTTTAGGAATAAAATAACAATTAGTAATATAAAATTTGATTTAAAAACTATTTTGTGTCAATTTTGACACTATTTGATATATGATTTTTGTGAAAGTCATAACAGAATTATATGTTCGAACCAAGTTGATTAAATCATCACTAATATATCATAGTAACCTAGAAAATTAGTGTAATTCATAAAAAGTCTTAAATTACATTTATTTTGGTATTTATATTATCAATTATGTCAATATTTCATTAATAAGATAATTACTGCATCATCTTTGTGTCATAAATAAATTATATTATTTGATGTCTAAAAATTACAAATAAAATACCATCATGTAGGAAATATTTTTAGCTTTCTAATGAATATTTATAGTCTAATTTATCTTATGTATAACCCCATATTAAAAATGATTTACTTATTAAACTTTGATTTTAACTATTTTAACCCTTCTTTAAATAAATTAATAATAAATGTCCTAATCTAATCCAAGTGGGCCTAAATGGTCATATTTTATTCCTAAGTTTGTTTTTGGTCGAATTACACTTGTCCAATAGAATTAGGACATGTGTTAGGGTAATATTAATATCATATTTACCCTTAGTTACCCTATTTACTATTAACCGCGGTAAAAAAAGTAAAAAGTTACTATTCACCAAAAATTATTTTCATCTCATTGAACCACATTTTAGTCCTTGATATTAACCGTGTCTCTCGGATTTTCGAAATTCCATTCACAGAAGCGGTAAAATTAAGTTTTATGCAAAATTCAGTTTTTAACCTACCACTTAGTGGTTTCACTATTCATCAAAAATTGATGTTTTTCAGAACAATGCCAAAATTTCATCCCAAGCTATATTTCATATTCCGAATTCAAAAATGAAGTCTATTTTACCAAATTCATAACATAAAAGTTGCATTAATTAATTTTATAATTAAATCCCGCTGTTAAAACAAATAGCGTGTTTTTAAGAAACAATATCTATCAAAAGATTGACACTTGTTTATGTCTAGTTTAAATGTGAAATTACATCCAATGACCAACATTGTATTAAATTGTAAAAATATATTCTAAATATACTTTAAAACCACTCAAATTAATGATTTATCACTATTAATTATTTCGATTAAAAAAGTTGTTTTTAATTATAATTTAGTAATTTTCACTATTCATCAGAATATGAAAGTTATCCGAAAAGTACCAAAATTTCACCTTAGGCTAAATTCGATACTCCGAATCCAAAAATAAAGTTCATTTTGAAAAATAAGATTTACTGGATTTCAAAAAGTGGTTATTACTATTCATAACGGCTAGTTTTAATAATATTTTTATAGCATATCGTTGTTTAGTGAAACTCGGTATTGCGTACTACACACGCTATCGAGGAAGGTCGCGATTGCGTGTAATGCAAGACAAGTCAAGGATGTGTGTTGTGCAAGCTCCTTTTGGTGTAGCGTACAACACAAGACATTAATAAAATTAAAAAGAATATTTTTTTATAAAATCTTGGGCTGTTACATTCTACCCCCCTTAAAATGAATTTCGCCCTCGAAATTCGTCGGGGTTATAAATGGTTTACTATTTGAAAGTTTCTTTAATAGAAACCCACATCGTAAAAGGGAATACCAAAACTTGGCTTTAAAAACTAAAGTATGAAATGTAACGATTACCCAAATAAACTAATCACTGGGTTTCCACATAGGTGAAAATATGGATATGGAAGAGAAATCTAACCATCATGTTCTGATGGAGAGTGGTAGAGAACATGGCTATGGAAAATCCAGTAATCACAAATCCATAAATTTGTGATGATCTAGGGTACCATCTGATTCATCGGATATAAGATCACTAGGACAACATTTTTGGTTTTCAAGATCATTTCACTAAAGTTGAAAATTTGAATTAGAATAAATACTTTCTTTATTTTGGTACAATCTTACTGTTGTTCATGCCTTGAACAATTTCCACTTCATCTCTTAAATAAATGAAGTTGAATTTGTTATTCGTGAAGTGTTAGCAGATCATGTGATAGAATGACGGGTCATTCCATCTGTCTCAAAAGGTTAGCAAAATTTATATACATAAGTCAATCTATAGTGGGATTAATCATATATGGTTCCTAAAATGGGCTTATACTTCATATATCATACTGCTTAATATAATAAAACTAGTTTCTACTAAACAGGGACTTCCTGTAGGTTAGTGGTAGGCGATAAAGGCCAGTCGCACTTCGGTTGTGGGTTCGATTCCTACAGCCTTGTCCGAAGCGATGGGCTGTCGCCCGTCCTGCAGGTTGTCCTTTTTCTAAAACTGCGTTACTATAACATCCCATCAATAATATCGAAAATCTTCTATCCTTAAACAATACTAACTTATGTCCAACATAATCCAGTCTAATCTTTAGGCTTATACATAATACTGCAGTCCACTCTCATAATATAGTGACAACGATTACCAGAGATTTAATACTGTCGTTGATCCCCACATATCATAAGATATGTCTTGTTGGTCACATTCCAAACATTCAAAGTCCTTAATCGCGTATTCTCTTGAATACCTTAGTGAAAACATGAGTGCAGTTAAAAGTTAACACTTTCCACATACCAAAATCCTCAAAATTCTATATACTCAAACCATGATATCACTTAGTCCTTATATCAATCATGAGCTCATGAATACTGTTAAACAATTAATTTTCTCATTTTCCCTTCATTATGCGCATAATATCTCAATCACTTTGAATACCACATTAGACCAATACATAAATATTCCAATACTCCATGATAAAACATTATTTTGGAATCCCATTACATAAACACTTAATCATTCCACCACATCATTGTCATATTCAACATCGCCAATAGTGATCGCATGTGACTTCCCTTTGTCCTTTGCCTTAAGTGGTTGCTCATGTTGATCATCACTAACCCTTGGATTAGGGCAATTATTAGCATAATGCCCCATTTCTTTGCACTTGAAGCATTGAAGTGTTGGTAGTGCGTTCTCTGCAGTGTTTGCTTTATTCACATCATTAGAAAACCTTTTTCCATTACTTCGACACTCAGCTGCTCGATGACCTTCTTTTCCACACTTAAAACATTTTCTAGTCCCTTTAAGACAATCTCCACCATGCTTCTTTCCACACTTTGTGCATAAGGAAACATTCATCTTCTTTTCACCATTATTCTGGGATTTCTCCTTGAACTCCATCTTTCGTTTCTTGTCAAAACCATGAGATGGATATGTAACACCAACTTCCATTTCTACCTTGATAGCACAACGCACAATTTCTTCATAGCTACTGAAGTCTCTTATAGCTAATGCCCTTCGAAGACTTGGTTTTAAGCCACTGAAAAATCGATCAACTTAACTTTCAGGTTGGATGATAATTCCAGAAGCATACCTTGCAAGTCTTGTAAAATTTGCTTCATAGGTACCAACAGATTCATCATCCCTTTGCTTCAGTTCAAGAAACTCTTTCTCCATCTTTGTTCGAAGAATACGAGGCAAGTACTTACTGAAATACAAGTTCTTGAAGTCGTCCCATTCCATGGACTCAATTTCATCTCTTGGCCTTGTATTCTTGATAAGATTCCACCATTGATCAGCTTCACCTTCCAAACGATATACTGCTAAGATGACTTTATCATGTTCAGAACATTGAAGAACTGAAAATATCTTTTCAGTAGTACTAATCCATTGTTCAGCAACTAATGGATCAGTAGACCCACTGAAAGAAGGTGGACGTTGCCTCATGAAGGACTCAATAGAATATTGTTCCCTTCTCTGCTCATTTGGAAGTCCAGAATGATTCATAGCTTGTGTAAGTATAGCAATAAGATTTTGCACTCCATCTCCCATAACATTTGTTTGTTCAGGAGGGCAATCGTTGCATTGTCCATTGCATTGATCAACACGGTTCCTTCGGGTTCCAGCCATCGTCTAAAACCCATAAAGAATAGTGTGAGAGGCAAAAATCATGCTAGGGAAAACAACATAATAAAGGGGGAGTACCTTCAATATCCAACATCTTAGGTTTAATTCTATGATCGTTAGCGTAATTCTATTACTATAACCTATACGTATACTTATCCCTAGGGACATCCCTAGACATACCTTAGAAATATCTCTAGGGATCTCGCTAATGTTTTCGCATCCTAGTTTCCAAAGGTTGACTAAACCTCCCTCTGATACCAACTGTAGAGACCCGAAGCTTATCGTACATGGACATTACATTACTTTTGCGGAATACTTAGTACATAACAAAAACACACACACAAGGATCGTAATAGTTTAGTGTCTTTGGAAACTCGGAACGTAATCTTCTAATCGTGGTGAAAGATCTTCAATATCTCCCATAAAGATCTTCCCCTTTTTTTTACCTAAAAACCTTTCTTTGTATCCTGGGGAAAAGAAAACATAAAAGGGTGAGCTCAAATGCTCAGCAAGGGCAAATAAAGGAAATAAAAATCATATAATATCTTTATGAAAATCAAAACCTGCAAAAAAGATCATAATATCTTAACATGGAATAAATCATATAAGTGAAAATGAATCCCTTACTTAAAACATTACTCATTGTGGCATACACACATAATCATAGAGAATCATTTCTTGTTAGTCAAGACTCATTGCCAAGACTATCTTAGTGGACAAAGTCCCTTTCTGAATCGAGTAATCCTCGTTTCAGTCCTGTTTCACTGAACCGGTATAACCTACCATTCCAGCCATGTCTATCTCATGAGATATGAAATCTTTACCCAATGCATTTGAGGGAGATATAGGTCCCACCCATCTCATAATGATACCATTCTTATGTGTGCCACAAAATCATAAATCATACATCATTGCATAACCCATGTAATAAAAATGGGATTCTTAAACAACATGACATCATAAAACCATTCATATAAGATAAAGGAATTCATAAACATAATTCCATCACAACATAGTCAAATCAATGTAAAAATATGGATAGAAACAGAACCCTTTATTATCTTATATGGAAAATAATTTTGATAAAACACTTGAAATGAATTCTTGAGGAAAATATCCTTTCTTCTTCAAAATCAATTTCTTTTCACAAAACATCATACAATTTTAAAAGAAAGAGATTTTATTAAAAATAGTCATGAAATATTTTGGAAGAAGGTTCATGAAAATAAGGCTTTATAAAACCGTAAAAATCCGTTCGTGCCGTATAAGTTAAAAAAAACATTCTTCGTACTTTTGTCGGAAAAGTCAAAAAGTACCTCGTATGAAAAACGACAAAAGATTCCTTTAATATCTTTTACTAAAAACTTACCGAAGGGTAAAATTGGATATAAACTATTGTAGAAGGATGGAAATAATATTACATATTGAAGGAACATGGATGTGGATGATAAAATACACCCCAGTAAATACTTACGAATAAACAATCTCGGATAAAAATGAGATTGTGAAATTTCCCTTACCTTAGGTCCGACTTGCTTTGTAAGTGTCCGGACCTCCTGTATAATGATTTAAATCATGTTATTTACTTATTACAGAATCATACTCATTGTTATGATATCATATATGGTTCACTTATGACATTATATTAACCGTTCTTTTGTAAACTCCATGTTAAAGAAGCGTTTTGGGTAAAATCGTTTCATTTATCGTAGGTGTTTTGACTTGTTGTTCTTGACATCATTATTACTTATATCATGATTTACTTACTTCCAGAATATAAAATATGATTTATATATCATATATATTCAGTATATATATATATATAATAGGTAGATAAATAAAATGAAAAACACCGTTCATGGAGACGGTAGTCCGTACGTACGCATGAACGCTGTTTTCCTTTCCTTATTGTCTTGAAATGGAAGTAAGTAGATGACATACATATGTATATATATATATAAATCCAGTAGCTTTATAATGTCATATATTTCATTATTATTTCTTATATATACATTATAATCATTCTTAAATGGTTAACATGGAGAATGAATCTCATCGCGTCGTGGAGACGGTAGTCCGTACGTACGCACGAGCGATGATATCATTTCTATAAATATTGAATTGAATTGGAGTGGATTATACAATATATCAGAATAAATATGATGTTGTAATAACTATGCATAGTTATTCTTTACACCATTATACCCATCCATGTAAGGTGGTGGTGGAAAATAGATTACACCATGGCGTGGAGACGGTATTCCGTACGTACGCACGCGCGGTGATTTCTTTTTCCGTAGGATGGATAGATGGTGAAATAGGGTTGTTTCATACTTATAATAACATATAAGTATATGAGTGATACTGATGTTATTACTTCATAATGAAACAACCTAAGAAGAAAAAGTGGAAGAAGAAATAAAGATGAAAGAATTGGTAACGGTAATTACCTCTTCTTTGAAGTGCCTCTTTGAGACCTCCTCTTAGGGCACTAAAATTGGTCTTTGAAGAAGACCAGAACCTCTAGGATGTTTCTAGGGAAGTGGAGAGGAGAAATTGGCAGGGGTTGGCCGAGCTTGAGTGCTCAAATTGGTGTGAGGAGGAGGGGGAGGAGGTGTCCTTTTATAGGGGAGGAGAGGGGCACCTTAGGAATATCTCAAAATATTATTTTATATTAAAGTCAAAATCGGTTTATAATGGTTCCAAAGGGTCTTATTTCGAAGCTAAAGTGGGGATGGGTCGAAATCCTATCAACCAATAGGATTTAGACAAGTTTGGGGTTTTATTTTAACCTTATCAATTAGATTTAACTCTAAGTTAAATAATTTAACTTTTACCGTGTCTTTTTGTTTTCTTTCACTATATGGTTAATAAACTTACTATAACATGCCAAACGAACCCCAAATTGTATATTATTAATACATATATCCTTATCTAAGTTATTTGGCCGAACCTTAGATTTTTAGGAATAAAATAACAATTAGTAATATAAAATTTGATTTAAAAACTATTTTGTGTCAATTTTGACACTATTTGATATATGATTTTTGTGAAAGTCATAACAGAATTATATGTTCGAACCAAGTTGATTAAATCATCACTAATATATCATAGTAACCTAGAAAATTAGTGTAATTCATAAAAAGTCTTAAATTACATTTATTTTGGTATTTATATTATCAATTATGTCAATATTTCATTAATAAGATAATTACTGCATTATCTTTGTGTCATAAATAAATTATATTATTTGATGTCTAAAAATTACAAATAAAATACCATCATGTAGGAAATCTTTTTAGCTTTCTAATGAATATTTATAGTCTAATTTATCTTATGTATAACCCCATATTAAAAATGATTTACTTATTAAACTTTGATTTTAACTATTTTAACCCTTCTTTAAATAAATTAATAATAAATGTCCTAATCTAATCCAAGTGGGCCTAAATGGTCATATTTTATTCCTAAGTTTGTTTTTGGTCGAATTACACTTGTCCAATAGAATTAGGACATGTGTTAGGGTAATATTAATATCATATTTACCCTTAGTTACCCTATTTACTATTAACCGCGGTAAAAAAAGTAAAAAGTTACTATTCACCAAAAATTATTTTCATCTCATTGAACCACATTTTAGTCCTTGATATTAACCGTGTCTCTCGGATTTTCGAAATTCCATTCACAGAAGCGGTAAAATTAAGTTTTATGCAAAATTCAGTTTTTAACCTACCACTTAGTGGTTTCACTATTCATCAAAAATTGATGTTTTTCAGAACAATGCCAAAATTTCATCCCAAGCTATATTTCATATTCCGAATTCAAAAATGAAGTCTATTTTACCAAATTCATAACATAAAAGTTGCATTAATTAATTTTATAATTAAATCCCGCTGTTAAAACAAATAGCGTGTTTTTAAGAAACAATATCTATCAAAAGATTGACACTTGTTTATGTCTAGTTTAAATGTGAAATTACATCCAATGACCAACATTGTATTAAATTGTAAAAATATATTCTAAATATACTTTAAAACCACTCAAATTAATGATTTATCACTATTAATTATTTCGATTAAAAAAGTTGTTTTTAATTATAATTTAGTAATTTTCACTATTCATCAGAATATGAAAGTTATCCGAAAAGTACCAAAATTTCACCTTAGGCTAAATTCGATACTCCGAATCCAAAAATAAAGTTCATTTTGAAAAATAAGATTTACTGGATTTCAAAAAGTGGTTATTACTATTCATAACGGCTAGTTTTAATAATATTTTTATAGCATATCGTTGTTTAGTGAAACTCGGTATTGCGTACTACACACGCTATCGAGGAAGGTCGCGATTGCGTGTAATGCAAGACAAGTCAAGGATGTGTGTTGTGCAAGCTCCTTTTGGTGTAGCGTACAACACAAGACATTAATAAAATTAAAAAGAATATTTTTTTATAAAATCTTGGGCTGTTACACTATGTGGGATTCCACCTATAGCTTGAGGTCAATAATCTGTTATAATAACCAGTATAATTTGTCTCATATATTTTATAGGACTAAGAGGAAAGGTTTGGAATAGTGTAGTTAGAGGTGAAGATTGATCTTTGGTAAATATGATCCTAAGAGATCTTTGTGGTGTAATAGTAATTATTTTCTAATCTACAATAGTTTAACCATTTACATTGAGAAACAATTTAATAAGATTTATAAAATCCATGTTCATCTGAACACATATCTCTATGGAACTGAAGAAATCACCCTTCTCTTCCATGAATATTTGAATCATAGGATTCATCTCTTCCAACTGTTGAACTTTCTCCTTAAAGGCTTGAGTAACAAGTGTCATCCTCTAATTATCACCCAAAATTTGAAGTTAGAATCCATGGCATGATTGATATAAATTCTTAAGAGATAAAATTTTATACATTTTGTAATTTTTTATCTATAATCATTCATATACTTGGAATATTATCTAATCATCACATGATCATGCTTTGTACTCTCCTCAAACATTCATAGAATCTCTAATGATATGATAGGTTCTCCACTATCAAATGCACTATACATAACTGTAACTTCTTCTTTGACCAAAGTTTTGATCTCCTCAGCAGCCACTAGAGGTGAATAAGTAGACGTACAAGTGTATGAGAATACATTCTCAAGGCTTATTATAATTCCATTCAAAGTGGTACTAAAATTTTACTTTAATCCACTGATAATAAATTTTACAACTTCCAATTCACTACTAATCCTATTTGTTCAATCTCAATCTTCAGTATGTGATGTATCATTTTATAATGGATGTGTTGAATCACCTATTAAAATAAATACCATGAAACATTTTCACTAATATTTTTTTACTATAGGTTCTTGACTCTTCAATAGCTTATCAAAATATTATAATAATTTTTCTCTAAAAACATCTATGTCACCTCTTGTGTCCATATCAATTAGAACGTAACTTACAGTAGGGGAAGAAGCAGGTTCTCTCACACAAGAAATTTTTTCTAATAGTTTAACAACATCAATTTGGAAAACTAGTGATCCTTCTTAATCCTTTTCCTATATAATGGTAGGTTCACCATTCTTTAATGAAATTTCTTTTTACCCAAGAATTTATCCCATTTTTTTACCATCAGATCAACTAAACTTTCTAAAGGCTTAAAAATAAATGCATTAGAAATAATATGTTCAACTGCATTAGGTATAATAGTAGGGGATACCTCAACAGATGTTATAACACTAGGAAAAAGCATATCTTATATAGAAAGGAAAATTAACTCATTTGTAAACACTTGAGATAGGTGTAGAAACATCATATTCACCAACATAAGGGGCATCCATAATCATAACATATTCTTTCTACACACCAACACTTATTTTTACCAAAAACATCCTGTTAATGGGAGGCTCATCAAGCTGCTCATTTCCATCTTATTCCTCAATAAGTTCTTTTTATACCTATTCAGCAACATGTTTCTCAATAGCAGCTATGAAAGCCATCTTTTCAACCATAATAGTGTCAAAAATAGTCTAACCAAAAATATAACAAATACATTTTACAGTAGGAATTTCTTGAAGAATTTCCAAATATGGGGATTTATCCCCATCAATAAGTGCACCTTTTTCTCTAAGAGTTGATCTCTCTTCAAATAAACTAGTAGAGTCAAGATCTGAAGGCATCTCCACATCTCTCCTAATTTTTTTGACTGAACCATTAGGGTCAGAATTATCATTTCTTTCATCATTTTGAGTATCTCCATTTCTATTACCATTTTCTCCATTTTCTTCTACCACTTCTTACTCACTATTGTATTATTCATCATCAGTATTTTAATTGTTATTAAAATGTTCCACTCTAGAAACTTTAGTTTATTATTCACCAATCCTCACAAAATTATATATCTTAGGAAGTCTCCAAGGTGGAATAGGGGATTCATAAGTGATAGGAGGTTATTCTGGTGAAATTTCAGAGTCACTGCCCTCATAAATTAAAAAAAAATTATCCCACTCTTCTTTTGAGGAAGCATATTCTTATTCATTGACATATTAATAAACAATAACTTCATCAGGCTCTAGGACTAGGTCAAAAAGATCCCTTGGTTTTTACATATATTCAATGAGGTTAAATTAAACATACAGTTTCTCATTATTATCCACCCACTGCTTCTACCAATGGTTTCAACTAATCCTCATTCTTCAGAAAAAAAAATTAATGAAAAACACACCATAATAAACAATTGTTTCATCACCATCTAAAACATGACCTTTCTCTTTTAACATGGATGAAATAAGATTTAGGATAAATCAAGAAATTAGATCTCAATGTAGGCTTTATCATATTAGACATATGTACCACAATATTCTTACACAAGTTTATCCTATATCCTCGTTTCATAAGACATAGAAGATATACAGTTTAGTATCTGATAGTGGAAAATTCAGATGTTTTGGGGCATAACATGTGCTGAATAAACTTGAATAGAAATATTCATTCTCTATCAAACATAGATGGAAATACTATTCTTGTTATTCCATCTCCATTTGGTTCTATATGCACATATTCACAAATAAAAAAAGTTATAATCCTCAGTAATAGATCCCCATAAGTCATCATGAATAGCTTTGTGAGGAAATCCCAAGCATTTGACCAACTTCTTTGAGGAAAAATATTTTTTTATTACCATTAACTCTTTTAATCATCCAATATTCTTACTCATAATTAAAACCAAATTCAAAAAAAATTGGAAAAACTCATAAAAATGCTTAGGATAAAAGGGCCAATTATTCTAAGAGAACCAACCTAACCAACCTGGGTTCTAAAGTACAATGAGAACCAATTACTTACTCAAGACTAACCAGTCTTCTATAACTTCTTTATAGATCTATAAATTTTTTTAAAAGACCAGGATTTGTAGGCACTATAGAAACTTGACTACTAGATCCATATTTATACTTATTAACAGGACATGACACATCTGGGAAAGATTTATAAGGATGTTTCATTCTTGGCATGTAGATCAGTCTGGTAATCTCAGCGTGAGTTTGAGAGAAAGGATGGTTTTTTGGAGCTTGGGAGACAAAGGGATGTACTAGGATTTAGATAAAGGAAGGGAATGTGAATATAGGTTTCTTGGAACTAGGAAACAATTTAGTGTATAACATTTGGGATTTAGGAATTTTAAAAAATCAAAATAATATTTGAAATGAAAATCAAATATTTGGAATTATTTTAATCAGCTTTATAAAAAAAATAAACATAAAAATTTTAAAACTAAAAACCCATAGGTTTAACAATTTAAAAAAGATAATTTCACAAAGGCATCAAACCAATGGGGTAACAATCTAGTGGTAAGACAGACCAATGGTGATACAACTATAATTGTGAGACAACTATAATGCAAAGTCATAACCAACTATTTTTCATACCCAATGTTTTGTCATTACCAATGGTGTGGTATACCAAATGGTGTTTCATACACAATGGTGTGTCATACCAAATAGTGTTTCATATAAAATTAAACTTAACCAAAATTTATCATTCCTAATTCATGTTTCATATAGTTCATTCTCCCAGAATTTAAAGGATTTTGAAAAATATCAACTAACTGATGTTCTATTTCCATAAGATAATGATTGATATCACCTTTTTGAAAATGATCTCTCAAAAACTGATGTCTTATATCAATGTGATTTATCCTAAAATGTAAAACTGGATTATTAGAAATATTTATAGAACTTTTATTATCACAGTTTATAGGGATATGGAAAAATTTATATCCACACTCTAGTGAAGTTTGTTTCGTCAACAAAATTTGTGAACCGAAAATACCAGCAACTACATATTTAGCATCAGCAGTAGATATTGAAACACAATTTTCTTTCTTGATACACCATGAAACTAGATACTTCCCAAAAAAGTGACACATTTGAGAGGTGATTTTTCAATCTAACTTAAATCCACCCAAATCAATATCATAATCACTAACTAGATCAAATTATTGTCTTCTAAGTTAAAGAAATCCTATATTGAGAGTATATTTGAGGTATTTGAAAATTCTTTTAACAGCACCCAAGTGTGACCCTTTTGGTTTATCTTGAAAATGAGCATACCCGCACACACAAACTAAACATAATATTTGGTCATCTAGTAGTAAATTAAAGAATACTTCCAATCATTCCTCTATAACCGGTTTGAACCACTTTTTTTCTGGAATCATTAATCCCCAATTTACAGTTCTCACTCATAGGAGTATCACAATTCTTAGTTTTATCTATGTTAATAAAAATAAAAATAATTTTCTCATATTTACTTGGATTTGAAATAATTACTTTATTTTGAATGATCTAAAAAATAAGAAAAATTTTGTGCTCACCCATTAAACTAATTTCAAATTTATATTCAATAATTTAAGAAAATTAGTACCAAGACAATTTATTAAAGATCCAAATATAATATAATTAACATAGATACTTACTACTAAAACATATTTTGAAATTAATTCTATAAAGAGAGTGGGATCAGCTACGTCCTATAAAATCCATTTTAATAAAAGAAAATTATTGATCTTATAAAACCAAGCACTAGGAGCTTATTTCAATCTATATAAATCTTTAGGTAATTTGAGAAGTTCATATTGATAATGTGGATTTTTTAAAACAAGGGTTTTCTAAAAAAATCCTCAACTATAAAACCATTAAATAAAGAACTCTTGATGTCCATTTGATAAAGTTTGAAATCTAGATGTGCTTCATAGGTAAGAAAGATTCTTGTGGATTCTAGTATGGATACCGGTGAAAAGGATTCATTATTGTTTATCACTTCTTCTTGGGTATAACATTGTGAAAATAGTCTAGCCTGGTTTCAAACTATTATTCCTGAATCATTAACCTGGTTTCAAAACACCCATTTAGTGCCTATAGTCAATATTTCCTTGGGTATGTCAATAAGTTACCGCACTTTATTTATTTTAAATTGATTCAATTATTCCTAAATTTCCATCACCCATAATTTATCATTAATAGCTTCAATGATGTTCTTAGGTTCTAAATGAGACAATAATTCTTGGTGTTTAACCTAATTCCTAAGAGAAGCTCTGGTATGTGTACCTCTATCTAGGTCTCCTACAATAGAATCTAAGGGGTGGAACTTAAGAGTTATAATAGATCTACAAAAACTAGTGTTGTTCAAATTAAGTTGTTCTAAAGTTTCATTTACAAGATGTTATATAAATTCATTATAACTTGATGATTTTTCTACTTGTTTAATAGTTGAATCAGATTATTTTTAATTTAATTCTATAGAAGAAAAATCATACTCATGGTTTTATAGGGAGTCCTTAGTCCTATGTGGTTTTGTTTCATCAAATTTAATGTCGATAGATACTTCCACATTTTTGGAGCTATTATATAAAACTCTATAGTTTTTACTAGAAATTGAATATCCTAGGAAAATTCCTTTATCACATTTAGAGGAAACGTTTTCCAAATTGTCCTTAGTGTTTATAATTATGACATTGAAACCAAAAATCTAAATTAATTAACCTTAGGAATCCTATTTTTCTAATTATCAAGGGAATTTTTATTCAAATTGGTCTAATTAAAACTATATTTATGATGTAATAGGATTTATTCTTTTTTTCTTCCCAAAAATAGAAAGGTAGGTCATACTCATTTAACATGGTCTGAGTTATCACTGGTAAAGTCATATTTCTTCTTTCTACAACTCCATTATGTTGAGGGATCCTAGGAATAGACAAGTTTTGTGTGAATCCTTTTTTGAGAAATTGTTTTGAAAATATTGATTTTCAAACTCATGTCCATGGTCACTTCTTAGGGTCTTAATTCTAAGTACACTTAGATTCTTCATAAATTTAGTATATTTGGTGAACTAAGAATAATATTAAATTTTGTGAGCTACAATGAATACCCAATTATACCAAGAAAAATAAGATAATAATATATAGATATAGTCCTTCCCATTGAAACATGAAAATCTATATGGTCCAAAAAATCCATGTGAACCAACTCAGGAGGTTGAAATGTTGACAAATATTTCTTTGATTAAAAATAAATTTTGTGTTGTTTCCCTTTTTGACAAGGTTTGTAGACTTTAAGAGATAGGAAGTATAAGTTTGGTAGATCCTTAACTAACCCTTTCCTAGTATTCATCCTATGTTATTAAAGAATTAAATAGCCAACTTTCCGATGACAAAGCCAATATTCTTTGTGATTGGCACTCAAGAAGAAAACATTTTGAGAAATTTAGGAATTTAAATCAACAGCATAAAAATTCTCATTTCTTAAAGAAATAAAAACTAAATAATTTTTAGAATAATAAACATTTAAATAATTGTTCTAAAATTTTACATGAAAACAATCATCAGATAATTGTGATATTCTAATCATATTATATTTTAATCCATCAACAAACAATGCTTTATAAATTAAAACAAAATTACTATTACTAATTTTCCCATCGCCGTTGATTTTCCTTTTAGCATTGTCACCAAAGGTGACATGACCAGAATCAATCTTAATAAGACTCTTTATTCATGAATAATCATATATCATATGTCTTGAAAAACTGATTCCAACATACCATATCCTCTTCCAGGAGGTCTTCAAAATGTTTTCCTACAAAAAAAAATTATGCAAGAAATTACTTTCGTACCACAATTTTCTTGTGTCCATAGAAGTTATTAATTAAATATATTGGAACCCACAATTTTTTAATGGTTTTACTATATATATATTGAAGGCTTTATTAAATAAATAATTTTTAAATCCCACTAGAAAAATATTTAGCAATAATACTTTTAAGTTTGGACTTTGGAAAAAATGTTTTTTTGTTGCGCTCCTCTTTCAAAGTTGGTATCTAATAATAGTAACATATTTTTTTGCTACTTCATTACAAAAAATCTATGTGAGTTTCTCTCTACCATGTGTATGAAATTTAATTCCTTATTAAACTAATCATTTGAAATATTAAGTTCTATATTTTCTCTTAAACGTTGATAATTCTTCTTTTTTCAACAGAAACTTCAGATATACGAATAGCAGTCAAACCAGAATGTCTTTTGAGAATTTTATATTTTTATTTTAGTTCATTAAACATATCTTATAACATATTGAAATATTAAAACAATTCTTCTTTATATAAATATTTATCATATTTTTCTTTCCCAAAATTATCCAAAACATCGTCCTTATGCACGGGTAAAATATTAGAAACAATGGGTACCTCGTTGACATCTTGCATAAATCACATATTGTTTATATTAGGTTTCTCCTCATGTGGTGAATCAAAATCAATGGATATAACTTTTGAGAAACTCCTTGTTGATTTCAGGGAATTCTTATATCTTATGTAATTTTCATCATATCTCTTTTTACACTTCAATATTGTATAGTCATCCTTTATAAGTCCTTTCCTCTTATATTCAGAGAATAAAACCTAATTTTCAGCTTTCTTCCAATATTTCATTCATGTTCCTTTGGAATAATATTTCCATTGATAATTGGGATTTCTCAAAAACTTTATATTATTATAAAATTTATTAATTTTTCTTTCTGTATGAGTCATATCCTCATCACGGTCTGGTGTAGATTCAGTATCACTAGAACTTACAATTTAGACATTATCGTTTTCTTTTTGTTTAGATGTAGTAGTATTAAAGTCTATATATTTTCTCTTTGTATATTCAAAATCTTCTTAGTTTAATTTTGAATCTTCCTCATACATCATCAACTTACCAATCAGCTCCTTGATAGGTATCTTACTGATGTCACATAATTCTCTAATAGATATAGATGTTCCTCTCTATCTTTCAGGTAGACATATTTATAATCGCATGATCTAATCCTTATTGGATACGATATTCCGAGGTGATCTCATTGTGCTCACAATCTCATTTAACCTGAAGTACATGTCAAAAATAGGTTCATTAGGCTACCTCTTAAATTTATCATAATTAATAGTATTTGTGTTAAGCCTTATCGCCTTACCATTTTTTCCCTCGGGTGAAACAGAATAAGTATCCCAAATTTCTTATGCAGTTTTACAAGAAGATATTCTATGTAATTCTTCATACCCTAAATTATAGAATATGTTGTTTATCTATTTATAATAATTATTGTAATCTATCTTAGTATCGTCATCCCAAGTACTTTTATATTCTTCGGGAGGTTAATATTTATCCTTTATAAAAGTCTAAATTTAGAATCTCATACTCTTAATGTGCATTTTAATTTAAATTTTCTATTGAGAATAATTGTTATAATTGAAAAATGTAGGGATGTTAGTAGAAAAAAAATATTATCTATAACCCATTTAAGGAACTAAATTTAGAAATGAAAAAAATTAATATCTTTAAAGATTAACTAAATTCATAGTAGAAAACATTCATACTAAATAAATAAACCTTTGAAACAAAATTTTTGTAGGAGTGAGTATCTCAGGAGGGGGTGAATTTTGTATCTAATAAAAATTCTACTCAAAAATTATTAAAATAGATTCCCCTAAATTAGTTAAAAAAACATCCATGTAGACCAAAACATCATATTTATATAAGTTCTAATATTTTTTAATATTTCGTAAAGATTTATACATTCTATGGTAAGTAGAATAAAATATTAATTAGTACTTTGAAATCAATTTACTAGATCAAAAGCTTTCAGAAACACTAATTATGATAACTATCGAAGTATACATTTTGTTTATATTCAAAAATAGTTTTTTGTTTAAAAGTTAAAATGATTTAAAAAAAACTCACAGAAATAATTTTGAATACAAGGTGTTTGGTCTCAAGAAGAGACTCATTCATCTCCACATAGTGACCAACTGATCCCAAATAGTTTATATAAAATAAACAATTTGATCCACAACCTTGATCAGGTTTTATAATGGTATACAACTTTCCGAGTTACACATAACCTATTCCACTTTTATTCGTGGGAGAACAAAATATAATAGGTCACACAGTACCTCTTCCACTGTTGTTGTGATATTATAGGATTAAAAATAGTTAAGAATATTTCTATGTATCTTCTATTAATATCAGGAGATAGTGTGCATATATAAAACAGAGTATAAAATACACACACTACTCATAATGTAAAATACTATAAGAAAAATGAGCAATAAGAGTATGAAGGGATAGAGATTCTCAATTTGATATAAATTTTATCAATTGAATCTTTTTTTTATTTTTAGTGAATCTCAAGTCGGGTTCCTATAAAAAATTAGTAAAATAGAGTTTTGTGGACAATTTTATTCTTGACTGTAGGAAGGCAGTAGATTTGTATTGTTCTTTGGGATCCCCAGTCGAGTGTTTATAGCATGCATTAGGTAATATCTTCTTGTTATTGCAATATGGTTAATCTCTATAAAACACATGTAAAGTCTCTCAGTGCATAGGTATCACCACTTTTTCTTACATGAGGTATTCTACTTCTTTTATCAGCTGTAGCAGCAGAAATATCTAGATCCTCTCTGCTTCATTGTACTGCATGTTTGAAACTTCCATCAATGAATTCTATAAGTTATTTATGATAAAATCATTAAAATATGTTTTCCCTAAAATTCAATAAACAACACATTAGAGAAATATTTAATTCAAAGATTTAAAGTATAGGAATAGTAAAGGTGAGTCATGAATGGTGACTCAATACTAGTGGTTTGTCTTATAACAGTTTCCCTTTATAGTGGTGTCTACATCTGGCAGTGTGATACTTGTAATTTCTTATTTGGGTGGTCTCGCATTTTTGGTTATATGTAAATATGGTAATGTATCATGAATGATGGTGTCACTCTTCTGGAGGTGACTCAAACATTGTCAAAATTTCGTCTTAGTGGTGACTCGTGAATATCGATGTCATATGTGATGATGACTCATTTCAAGACGTTTCCATTTTTTCCTATTGATGGTGAGACCTTGACTGGGGGTGAACCAATCTCAAAGGTGACTCATCCTCGGGGGTTTATTAACCTCAACTATGTTATATGGTTGGTGGTGAGTCATCCATGTAGTTATCTTAACAATAATGGTGTCTCATAATTAAAAAATATTTCATAACCTGTCTCAAATTATAAGATGCGTACATAAAACATGAAACTCATTAATATCATTATAATCATGCTTTTTTGATAATTAAAATAAGGAGTTGAACAATATATATTTAATATTCATTGAATATATTTATATATTATTCTTAGGTCTTTACATATCATACAGTCCTAACCATGGAAAACTGATAGTTTTGGAAAACATGTACTACCATGTTTACCATCCCAAGATTCCTTCTCTACCCCTAAGGAATTCAAAGGCTCATATGCATAAGGATAATGAGGATCCTCAACATAATTATATATATGGTCCTTCCCATAAGCTCAAGGTGACTAATTTATTTGATTTTACATTATTCTATAAATCAAATTGACAAACAATTAGTACAAAAAATACAAATCCAATTGTTACAGATAAAATATAATGAAAAATGAAAAATAATCTGATAAAAATTAAACTACACTAAACACATTTTTATATATTTCATAAAGTAGTTAACTACAATACATAAAATATTAATGGAGATAAAATAATATAAATAGAGGAATAACAAACATAAGTAAAATATTATAGAAATCTAACTATTACATAAAAATTTGAATATCAATTTTAAATTGATACGAACAAAAAAACAATAAAAAATAAATCACACTTTATCATATTCAAATGAGAAGTTAGTAGGAATTTTATAAAGAATAATTCTAATATTTCTTATAATTTTAAATTTTAGTTAATAATGTTAGAATAATACAGACAATATATATGAAATATCAAATGATATATATAGAAGAACAAAAAGCATAAGTAAAAAATTATACAAACCCAACGGTTGTATATAAAGTTGAATAATTGAAGAATGATTAAAATAAGACTAAACTAATCTAAAAAAAAAATTATCATATTTTTTTAAAATATGTATTTTATGTAAAAAAAATAAAACTAATCTATTTAACATTTTATGAAGTTTTAAAATGAAAAAAAAGAAATAAATATATGCTACATATAATATTAGGAAATTATTAAAGGATTGTTTTTACATATTCCTTCCTCATAATAATTTTGTATGGTAAAAACCATGTCTACCATGTGGTCATTAACATTATCTAATTATATTTCAATGGATGTAGGGATCTAATATAAATTAGCATTATCTTAAAGTTTTTCATTACTAAAATACTTTTTTTCTCCTTAGAAAAGGACAGACCATTATGCCTTTGATGGATCAAAAACATAGAAAATTTATTTTTCATGTGTTTTCATGATAAAATGTTTAGTTATTAATTATATTTTATTCTGATTAACTTGTGTCATATTACATTCATCAGGCTGACACTTTTTCTACTGATAACCCATTTGTAGTTAAACACTAGAACTCAAAATTTAATGTAATAATTCTCCCATAATTCTCTAACATCCCAATAATTTTCACTTAATGTGGAAATTCGGTTTATTTCTTTTGCACTCAAAAAATGGTTTGCTTTTGAGAAAAAAAATTCACAATTTTTTAACTACACTTATATTTTCCGAATCATTGATATAAATTATATAGACATTTATTCAATACTCATACCATGTTATGATGTTTAAACTTTGTCGACTCGCTAACAATATTAATGTTTTGGATCCATCTGATCTACCATTCACTATCCCTCCAAACCATTGAAAAAAAGATTATTTATGTCCATTCTATACCCACATATCATTATTCTTCGGATAATGATTTTTTAACATATTAATACGCAATATTATATATGTATGGTCATTATATATGTTATTTATTGTGTATAAATTTTATTAATTTATCAGTTTTCTACTTAATCATTTTAATTTTATTATAAATATCCCCTTTCTCCAAGAAAATGACTCATTAATTGGGAGATGTAAGAAAAATGATGTGCTCCTCTATAGAAAAGTAGTTTGTAAAAAACTCATAAAACTACACTTATATGTACTTATAAAAAATAAAATATTCTAGTCAATATGGATTCTTAACATATCCCTTAAATATATTCATATAATTTTCAAAATGATACATCAAAAATAGATATACATGAATACAAATATTTATTTATCCCACAAAATAAACCACTAAATGCACCATGATTTCAAAAAAAGATAGTGGAATGTACATTTATAGTTTAAAATATATATAAACTGCATCATTATCTACATTATTCAATGAATTAAAATCAATCACTTTATTACTAATGGAAGTGAAAAAGTAACACATTGTTATTATAGCCATTCTAACATGATTGTGAAGTATTTAAAATAATTAAATTTGTAGGATATGTTTCATCATGAAATGAAAATCATGATATTTCATGTCTTCTAACTTCAGTTCTTTTAGTAATCCAAACAAATTACATTTTAAGAATAAACTTGTGGAACTTAGATACAATGCAGGAATAATAAAAAACAAATTTTAACCCTATTGGATAATTTATGAACATTTTTAGGTATGAATGGTCCTCTTTAATAAGGTTTCAGTGCTAACTAAAAATGAAATCCCATTAATAGTAATCTTAATCTTTCATTTAACCCATCCTCTGACTTTCCTTTAATATCTAACAATGTTCCAATAAAACAATTATATATATTATTCTCAACATGCATGATATAAATTTTATGTTTGAACATGTTATATCACCAATATGGATGTATAAACATATTTTTTATTTTTTCCAAGTGTTTCTACCACTTCATCTTTTTTGATTTTCTTTGAATGTGGCGTCTGTATTTTTCATCCTCCAAAAATAAAAATCAGTTGAAAAGGTTTTGGAGAAATATCACATTCTTGTGAGATACCAAATTTATTTTTAAATATTCTATAATATTTATCAATTGATAAAAAAAATCAAAAACCATGTATACTATTTTTCTCCCATGTTGTAGTTGATAATATGAAATTTTTTCTTCAAAAATTGGACAAGGTTTATACCCATTAACATTATATGCATAAAATTTTGCATATTTAGGGAATCCATTTATAGAAAATAAATCATTTCATGAAGTGTAAAAGTTTTCATTTTATATGAACCATACACTATGATACTTTCCTCCTATAAAAGTTTCACATAATCAAGAAATGGTGATAAGAAAACATCAATATCATTTACTGGTTATCTTAGTCCAAACAAATTATGCTCAAATTGATATATTTCTACTTCATTCAAAATTTAGATGATAATTTAAAACTTACTAATAAAAAATCCATCAACAATATTTTATACTAAGGATATGACATGGATTAATTCTATCTATGTAAAGTCCAATTCTGATATTTATAACTTCATTTTTTAAGGTATAAAATGTTGAAAACTATTGATAAACTTTCTTCCACTATGGAAAATCAGTTAGATGATATAATTTTCTATCACATATTCTCTCATCAACATGACATGTAAAAAGTTTTTCATTATTTAAAAAAATGATTTAAATTAAGATCTATAAAAAGATAGCAAATTTCCTTAAAAGGAGTCCTAATAATTAATAAATCAACTTGTGATTTTTCTTTCAATATATATCATGATATCCCACATTTAGGACACTTTGGGGGAATTTTGTATTCCTTATTATGAAACACATATTCTTTCATACAGGTTTGTATCTTCATATACCCAAAACAAGTTGGGCGTAATTGTTTCTTTGTAATATAACGTGAATCTAGGAAATTATTTTCATTTTGAAACATGTCTCTCAATAGTTATAGAAACTCGATAAAAATCATTTCATGTCATCCATTTTTTCCTTTCAAATTAAACAATATTAACACCATTGATAAAACCATAAATTAAATAGAATTTTTATACAATAATTTTTCATAATCACTATATAGTAACTCGAATATCAGTTCTTTCTCAATTTCTTTAACTCTAATATCACGAATAATTTTTCGATTTTATTAGACTTACCATCTTGATAATATTAACCATTAATAAATTTTGATTTTTTTCCAAATTCACCATACCAAATCCATGGTCTATAACTCAGATTAAAACCATTAAAAATTTAATGATGGTTAATATATGATTTTCAAAAAAAATTTAAATTTAACATTTTAAACATTGGAAAAAATAAGTATTTGTTAAGAACATTTTTTTATAAAACTCCAAAATTATCATCAAATCTCTAATCATATTCCTCCTTGGTTCTCTTTAAATAAATACCACTATGAATCATTATCACCTATTATAAATTTCAAATAAATAATTAAAGTTACTATATATTGGAATTCAATTTCAATTTTACTTTTATAAATAATAATACAAAAAAATATTATAATACAAATGGAAAATGATTCTTGAATAGAAATAATTTATTTATAGTTTTATCATATAAATTAGGAAACAGCACACATTTTTTATAATTAAATTATAATAGTTAATGAAACAAATTCATTCTATAATAGAAAATATAAAAAAATAAATGGGTATCTATGCTAATTTTTTAAAATTGAATGTAAATTAAATTCACACAAATGAACAACAATGTTTTTAAATTATAAATTTTATTCCAAATCCAATGGTCATTGATCCACAAATTTTCTAATCAAAATCAATTAATCCAAAATAACCATTTTTTATAAATGAGATATGTATTGAAGAATAAAATGAATAATCAAACCTTAACCTTTAAATCCACACCAAAAAATAAATCCTTAAAAGAAATATTTTTTTATTTATTTGAAACACACTAAATTATCATTAAACATACCTTAAATACCCATTAAACATGCCTTAAACACCCATTAATCATTAAATTTACAGGATTTAGATAACACATTAAAACAAATAATCCTTCAATTAAAAAACTAGTCAAAAACATATATTCATAAAATTAAAAAATCTATATATGTGTGACTAGTTGAAATTATAAATAAATACTATGAATAAATACTAGAGATAAGCAATGGTAGAGGATGAAAATGGATGATAAAGTGGTTGGGATGACAACTTTGATAGTGAAATTGGGGAGTGAGGGTGGCAACAAGAAGGATGATAATAATGAAGAATGAGTGATATCGATTAATATTGGAGGTTCGAGAAGAGAATTAGGGTCCTCCATGGATGAAATAAAATACACCACCCAAAATATAAAATACGATCAATTATAACCTATTCATAAATAAAATTTATATGTCAGTTATTAAAAAACTGATATAGAAAATTGTTTTTATACATAAGTTAATTTTAACTAATCTAGAAAAGATACTAACATGTGATTTATCATCAGATAAAAATTAACCAATATTAAAACTCATTTATCACATTGTTTTATAATAAATGATGTGATAAATGTGCCAATAAAAAATCCTTTTTACACTAGTTATATTTGGTTTTAGTATGGTTTCAATTGATCACAATGTCAACTGAGGACTTATTCATTTATTAGGTCATTTATGAAAGGGGAATATAGTATATAGAGATTTAGGAAAACATATGTAGTGTGGTTGGTTGAGTGGGAGGTATTTCAGTCACATGGTGTTTTATCTCATAGTATCTTTGTGTGTAACATCCACTCTTTCATGATATTTTGAGTTCTATATTTAATTCATTTATTATGCTACCTTGAGTTGCTCATAGTGGATTAAGAGGTGCGTGTCTGATTGACAATCTTAATGTGGCCAACTATGAATTTGTCTCATGGTCAATATTCTTGTACATGATGTCGATTAATGAAGGAGTAGGAATGATATATTATTGGTGTTAATGTGCCTAGTTGAGGACTTTAGTATATTTTCACCTTTTTATATTGCGGATTTTACATGGCCTGTGTTTATCATTGGAAATAAAATTTGGTATATTGCAAATTCAAACTTGAAAATTCAATCTAAATAAAATTCATTTTATATATTAAAAAATAAAATTAAAAATAAATAATAAAACCTATTTCAAAACATTATTTACTATTTTCAAACAAAAATTCTAAAATAAAAATGTGAAATTATATTTCATGTTTCCCAAAAACAAAGAATATATTGTTATCTAAAAAGGGAGGAAATAACTAGTATTAACAAGTTAAATACAAATTTAATAAAGTAATAAAAAAACCACAACTACCTGAATATTAATAAAAAATTGGAATAAAATCAATGAATCGAACATAAATTATTTTGAAATTATGATTATTGAACAGTATCAAAATATAAAGGTTCTTATGCTATGTACCTTTTTTACCATAGGTAATGGGAAAATCTAAATATAAACCATGCACCCCAAGTATACCAAATAAAATGTGTGTGACACTCTATTTGGTATATATTTTGGAAGTCATAATGCTTACAAACCCCATTTTCTCCCTCGTGATTATATTTTGTATCATGATATAAGAATCATACTCGTGTTAACTTTAACATTTCATCAAAACCTATATACCCAATAATGAACATTAATTTGGGATAACTCAATGTATTACTTTGAAAGTTAAATTATCATTTAACTTTATGGGTATATGTGGCCAATATAAAAAAATTATAAAGTTGATAATGGATTTTATATAATATGATATAAATTATATTCTTAAACTTATTTAAGAAATATTAAAAAAACTATGGATAAGCAGTCATATAATCTTATCTCGTGCCATTGACCACCTAATAATCCATATATTTGCTACACTTTAAGGGTTTTATTAAATTGATTATATCACTATATAATTTTTCCACATATCTACGTAACCATTTGATAAAATCTTATCACTAAACTCCTTTAGTGAGTAACATCTATGAAAGAATCCAATTTCAAAAATGGCGAAAATTAGAAATCCCTTTACTTATATTCAACTCCTATAACATTGTATTAAAAAAATTACATCAGAATATCCAATGTTTCAATGTAAATAACTTCTATTTCCAACATGGAACTCTTTATAAGTTCAATATCATTATAATAATTAGAATAATTACATAAAAAAGTTCCTTGAGACAATATCGATAACTAACATAACACTTTACATTATTTATTTACCATCACATTCTAAACTCATTTTGGATATAAAGTGATTTTCAATTCATTTTGAATGAGTCAGTACCATAATAAAACATGATTATTGGTGAATTATTCATTTCCACCCATAATTTAACCTATGAGAACAGATTAACATCAATTAAAAATATAAAAGTAAATAAGGTAATCACCTTAACATTATCATAACAAGGGTGAATGAATAATCTCCGTAAAATAATCATAAACATGGATGATTTAATAATCAATAATAACATAACAATAAACATAAGGTAAAGAATTATCACTCTAAGTGTAAATGGACATTGGTGAACATGTTATAACTCTATGTATAAATATACAAGACAGAATGGATTATCTCTCTATGTTTTGGATATGTGCTACAAATAGGTTAATATGATTCATATATATCATATGTTGATATAATCATGTGATGTATATTATGGGTTATGATTATGTAAAATCATAAAAGGAATGAATATGCCTCTGTCATACTGTATGATATTTTTAATGGACTGTGTTATGTAATATATGGTGCATAGCATCTTCCACATCTTTCAAAATGGTTCCTTTCAATTATGAATCATGGAGATGGTCCTTTTATGACTTGAAAAATATATTATAACTATTTTAAATGTTCATATGGTTATAAAAAATGAAAATATGATATATGATGGAATGTTGACTACCAACCACTGGGAACTGATGATCGATCACCATCATTAAATGAGGTGAGGCTATATATGGATTAGATCCTCATATTGGATGTGGTTGTGAAACTATCAAGATGAAGCCAAATGTATCTCTTTATTCTAGGTTTCCCATTTTTCTTTACATAAGATAGTGCTCTCACCATTAGTGCCTGAGAGGTTCTCTTGTAACATATAAGTATTCTGGTAGAGGGAGAACTACCTATGGGAATGAGAGTCAATAGGTTTTCACTTTTTTATATCTATTAATATCATCAAGGATAGAGTATGATAGTAAATAAAAATGTAGTTTTATAATAAGTATTTCATACACATGTTTTTTCGGTGATAATAAATCGGGTTATTTAATGGTCTTCTTCCACTATGTTGGAAATGAGGTGATCCTAAAAAACCCATTAGTTGTATCAGATCCACCTTTATTATTTATTCAACATTTTTTTATAATAATTTTGTAAATAACATTTATATTTTATATAATTTAAGGGGATATCATATTATAAAATATGATGTCTCCATGTTTTAGCAATTATATTGTTTAGAAATTTATTATGATATGTGATATAATAATATGAGATTTGATATGTTTTATAGTTATAGGGTATTACTAAATGAATAAAAGTATATTATTCCTTGAAACTTGATGATTTTTTATGTTTCGTAAGTTATGATATGGTTATTATAGGATATAAATGATAATTAAGGTCTCACAAAATAGATTACCAAATTCTAATAGTGATATGGGAGATGTTTCCGAATATTATTGGTATCCTACAAGACACAAAATTCATGAATGAAAAATTTATTCACCTATATAAGAAATGGTTTGTCCCTTCCCGATGATAGAGCTAATAGTTATCGTCAACTAAATCATAACTAATAATAGATACTTTCAATGTCTATTTTCAAATATGATATAGGCCTAAAAATTAGAAATTTTAATTTTTATATAAATATGATTACGGTTTATAAAATGTTTAAGAAAGATAAGTTTTATGAATTATAAATTGAATAATTTTATATCAAAATTAAATATGAAATTATCATATTAAAATATCATGTTTGTAAAATATTTAAAACATTTATTATGTTATTTATTTCTTTTTAATATTCATATATATAAAATATTTATATAATTGGAATATTATGTATGCTTAAATTATTTAAAATTTTACTTGTTATAAATTTTCCATACGATGCTAGGAATGGAAATATAGGCTTTAGTTTTAATTTTCCAAGAATTTAATTTATTATTGAAGTTGTTAGTTTGAATTTAGAGTTTTAATGTAGTTTATAAATATTAGGTATTAGAATTATGATGGAATTAAAATAACTATTATGTAAAGTATCCTTGGGTAGATGGAGTTTGAGTCACAAAATTTATAGGCCAATAGGCTTGTGAATAAACGATAAAAGTTGGGGTTGTCTATCTATAGAACCAATCTTACTCTTTTAGATAATATTGATTTAATGTAATTCTAAGACTTTACATGATGGAGTACATATATCTTATTCATGTGATTCATTTGGATATGTGTAAATATGTTTGGATTCTATTTTTTTGTAACACGGACTGTGATTTGTGTAAACTGCTTCAAATTAATATGGTTTGAACATATTAATTTGGTGGAAATAATAGGTATTCCAAAACTATACAGTTATAAGAATGCATACATAAATGAATAAAACATGATACAAAATGAATTTATGGGAGAAAATATGTATGGATTTAATATAAATAAGATGATTTGTATTTAATTCAAAACTTTAAAAGAGAATACCTCAAATACTATATTTTATATTCGTTCTAAATAAAGTACATGTCAATTCCACTGTCATCCAACTATATAGATCATTCTAAAGCTAGGTTCCCAGGAATTATCTTGTGTAATCTATATTAGGTATGGTTGACCCTAATAAGATTATTGACCCATATTAAAATATGATATTTTGGTTAAACGTGGCTAGGAATCCCTAAAAAGATTATGATATGACAAGAATATAGTTGATTTATTCTTATTGATTAATTTTTTTCAAAGGGTTTTCCACTCGACTATCCAAGAGTAATATATGATATAATTAGAATTATTACCTAACTAAATATCTATGTAATGGGAGAAACACTAAAGAAACCTAAAACATAGTGAAATATGGACATTGACCCACTAAAGGTAATGATGTATCACATCATCATTTTTGTGGGATTACACTAATTAAAAATTCTTAAATAAAACTTATAAACTGTGGTACTCACCCATAGATACATATTTTTTTTATTATGGAATGCATTGTGATAATAATTTTGAGATATATTAGAGGTATCATCTAAAAAATAATTATATATTGGAATATAATGTTGATAAGTATTATAAATGAGAATTATTTTAACAATATAGATGTGAATATTATAGAAATAAGTATCTCTAATTTTGACTCATGGGTATTAAATACCGAGTGCTTAGCACATATTTTTTATAATAAACATAGACTTGGAAATGGGAGGAAAAGGTGACCTAAATCTATGAGTTAGAAATGTGGAGAGATTTGTTGTACTGGATATTATAACTTATGATCTAAGTTTACTTAAATGATTCCTTCTGGAAATAAAAAAAATATTATGTTCATTCCATAAAAAAAATTTGTATATTGTTTTCATAGGATGGGATTTTCCTTCATTATTAAGAATAAGAGTAGTTTTTTATACATAAATTGTATGTTTCATGGCATTCAATATGTGGTGACTTTTTTATATATTTTAGATATAGTTACACATGTCTATAACAATCACAATAAGAAGTTCAATGCTGATTTTGAATACACTTAAATTTTTCATCATAACCATGGACATATAAATGAGAAACACAATCAAAGAATCTATAGATATTCATTTTTGGAATCATTAGATTATGAATCATTTGAAAAATGAAAATATTTTTTATTAAGAAAAATTATAAAATAAATTTTTTGTGGAAAAGGTGAGAGGGATACTGGGATATTGGATTCAATATATAGTGATGTATGTGAACTAATGAGTACTCAAGCCTGTGGTGGGTATATTATAGAGCTAATATTTTCATTACTTTTCCTTTTTAAATAAATAATTTAATCCATTATATTTTACCTTATTAAGTGAAATTTTTTCATTTTTTTCATGGATATTTTGGAACTAATTGGTAAAATTCTTCAATTTAATATTTTTCTATATATCCAGGAATAGTTGATTTTTTTAGTTTTTTTTTTGGAAAAAGTACTTTTTGATCTTGGAATTTTAAATTTTGGATAAGCCCAGTATCTCATAAGACATTTAATTCCACCTAATAATATATTTTATACTCATATGATTTTTTACATTGATAAATTTTCACCCTTTAAATTCATATTGGATCCAAAATGATATTTTATGAGTTTTGTAGGATATTTTTCAACTCATATAATGATTCTCTTGCCCAAAAATCAAGCCCCTTATGAAATTTTCACTGCTTTTATGACTTTTAGAGTACATATAAAATAATTTTCATCCATATAGAATAATATCCATATGTTTATAAGCATTATGGATATGTAGGAATTATTGGAGTGTATGTGTAATAATTTCACTTTTCAAAACTCTAATCGAATATTCTTTTTACTATATCGTATGACATTTTGAGCCCTATAAGATATTTCCTCACCCCCATATGAAATTCTTAGACCTTGTAGGATATTTTTTTTTGTTTAATAGAATAATTTTAATCACATAGGATATATATAATCTTGTAAGGAACTTTCCCCAAACATGTATGATATTTCTCCATGCATGAATTCTCATATCCATAAGATATTGGATCTCGTATAAGTTTTTAAATGATCTTCCCTTGTATGATATATTATTTTGTGAAATTTTAAGAGGTAATAGATAAAAGTATTTGTGCACTATAATATTTTGGTATACCCCATATCTACCCATATGGATTCATTTAAATAGGGAGATTAAGAGTTAAAAATTGTGGGATTAATTTAAGGATAAATAAAGTCTATGTGTGAATGGGAATTAATTACTCATCCACATGAAGAATAAATTATTTTCTTTTCAACCTTGAGACACTTTCAAAGATATCCTTTATACACATGGAGGTTCTCGAGGAATGATTGAAGTTCATCAACAATTTAAAATATTTTCCCAATATCATCGAAGTATATGGAGTCCAAACCAAGATGTGTTAAGGTAGATCCTAAAAGATCGACAGGTGGATTGAGTTGTGTGAATTGTCTAGAGGATTTACATAGAGTTTTAATAGCCGAGGGAAAAGGAAGAAGATGGAAGTTGATTTAGACATCATTTTACTGATTCCCCTAGTAGTGGTGATTGTGGAGACCTGTGAACATATTCCTGCATAGTCTTTGTATTTCATTGTGTATTTTTTATATTTCTCTACAAAATATGTTTTTTAATAAATATGGTATTTTTCATACTTGAATTATTTTTTCTTAAAAAATATCTGAAATTATTATTTGATTTATTAAATTAATGTGGTTTTTATCACTATTAAATTTTATTTTGAGGGATCTCACCTTTGAGCACAGTGGGTTCAATCATGTTCATTTTGATGGAGTTATTTGAGATTTTAAATCACTTTCATTTGAGGATAAACAACTATAATAATTTTTTACACAAATTTATTTGTACGCTTTAAGGTTTAGAAGTTTTCATTGGGAGATTAAATTATATAATATGTATATATAAGGAATAAGTGAGGTGTTAAAATGTAAAAACTATTCTACTCTTACTATTTTAAAATATTGTTTCATGATCCTTTCCAATCTCATTTTTTATTTAAAAAAAATGGTCTTTCATTTAATTACTTAATTTTATTTTAATTTTTTCCCCAATTTAAAAAAAATCGCAATTTAGTGATTTATTTACAAAAAACATAAAACAAAGTGATAGTTTTTTTAACATAATTTGATATCTACTTAAGGTAAAACCCGAGAACAACTATATTAAATTCTTTAAGGTGCTAAAATTGATCGAAGCTTCATAAAATACTCATAGATAAGAATATAACACTAAGTGAATTGGATTCATATTATGAAAAAAATTCAAAAAAAATATTATTGAACACCAAAATGCACCTTCTATATTTGAAATCAAATCTATTTTCATTAAAAAACATATAAAAATTAATATACTACTTATTTATGAATCATATCAACACCATCAATAGTTTAGTTATCTCTATAATAACATAAAAATAAAAGGAATTTATGGAGATAAAATGAAGATAACGTATTTTAATTTATCATTAGAATAAGTTTTTAAAGAGTGGTTTTATATTTACACTAAAATTTTATTTTAAATTTCAATGAATTCGTGAATCATTTTCTTGAAAAAAAATAACTGATTTTTTAATTTCTTCCATTAGGAGCGAAATATGTGTCATTAGAAAAAATAACAATGATACTTTTCATGAATACTATAAATCATTTCAGAGATAATATTTTAGTTCCCCCAACTATATAATTAGTGAAAAATATTTTATTTAATACTTTTATCAGGGATTTATTCTTATTGATGGTAGTATAATTGATGTTAATGACGGAATATCTTTAGTTGATAAAACACTAGATACTTCTATAAATATCCTCAAAAATATGGCCCAAAATGCTCAATAATTTGTAATAAGTTCCCCATTAAATTTTAAATATGTTAAATATGTTTCCACATACATTTTTGAAAATAACAGGATTATGAGTCAACTCATTGATCTTACCACTATAGTTAGGTCATAGATTTTTTCCAACACTATGAAACCCCTAAAAAAAATAAAAAAAATAAACTTAATGTTCACTATATAATTTGTGCTTTAAATTAACATTTTAGTGATCAACATCCATAAATAAAAAAGAACATTTTAAAAATTGTATTGTAATTTTTCCTAGAATACAACTTTAATAAAACCACCAAGTTTTTATTGAACCCAAACAAAATTTTAATCCAGGAAGGTATAACCAACCCAATAATATATTTCTCTAGTTTGAGAAACCAAATAGATCTTTGAAATGTGATCCATGTAATAATAAAACATGATAAATTATTGAGAAAACCAATTCTCAACCTAGAAGGAATCTATATCCTACACAACCCACTCTAAAACTAGATAATAACCATGAAGAACTATGAGTAAACAATATGAAATCCTAATATAACCAAAATAAAACTTAATATAATAATAGAAAATGAATAATAATTTGATGACTCAAATGGGTTAACTTTATACTAATTTTTGTAGGATATGAAATCATATTAGTGGATTTTTTCTTTTACAACCTCAAGTAAATCCCAAAAATAGGGGAAAGAAAAATGAGAGTGTTATAGAACATTAGAGTGGAACTAAGTTATAAATCTCACAATTTAAAACTTATATAATGAAGTCTCAATCCAAAACTGTACAAGACAATTTTTTATATGTTTCTATTCTTTTTGATTAAGGATCAATTACTTGGAATCCTGGTGAAAATTGAGAATTTGTTTTATTAGAGAAATCAGTTTCATTAAGAAATTTTTTCATTTATAGAACCAATAAATATTAAAAATGAATGATAGGACCATATATTTCTCAAAAAAATTCTCAAAATGGTAAAGAAGATTACAAACCACCACTAACTTACCCTCAGAATAACCCACCGGTGAAGATAAGTGCTGAAAATGAGTTGGATAAAGAACTTTTATATTATTTTTAGAAACACCAATTAAATATACCTTGGTTTTATACTATAAAATCTATTCCATAGTAAGATAATTTTTCTAAATAAATGTGTTCTCATAAAAGTAAATTCAAGGGAGGGGAGAAATTAAACTTAGAGAGGAATGTTTTCTGCCATGGTAGAACATGCTTTATATATTAAATATAAAGATCCATGAACTTAGACCATTCCATGAACCATGTGGGAATATGAATTCAATGATATCATGATTGAATTATTATATTAAATAAATTTTATTCCCCATTTTGAAAAAATTATATTATATCTTTGAGAGCTAAAACCAGTTAGAATTATCATTCAACTTCAAACGAAAGTACCACTAAACTTATGGGAGCTATAATGATTATTATGGTTCATGTAAAAGATATGATATTTATTGATGGATGTTATGTTTTGGATATAGATTATAATAGGTTTAGTATACATTCACCTATCATTATTGGGTGACCTTTCTTAAAAACTACCAAGGCCATTATTGATGTTCATAAAGGAACATTTTCACTATAATTTAAAAGAGAGGTTTTTCACTTCAATATTTATATTTCCAAAAAATAACCAATATAGGATCATTAATATTCTCATGTTAACCTAATTTTTTGGTTTTATAGTGATTTATTTGTTTATTTTACATGTAATTAATCTCTAATAATTTTTTAAAAATTAACCTTTACGTGCAACCAAAACAAATTTATATGAGATTCAGACTGATTTTGTGAAGAGAGTTTAAATGTTTAAACTATTATTTATAAACCCTTTCATTTTTAAAATTTTACATTTAATTATAATAAAAATTAAAAAATTATATAAAATGAAGATTATTTTTACTATTTGAAATAATTTAAAAATATTGAATTTCATATAAATGATGAGTTTATTTAAATTGTTAAAATTGTTTCTTATAAATGTGGTGGATATAATATCTCTTCTATTTTTACTAAAACTGATGATAATTTTAAACTTGTTATACCTACTTGTTGGTTATATGAAAAGAATTATAATTTTTATTATCAAACAACTTCTAAGTGATTGAAAATTGATAAACATATAGTGAAAATTTAGATCATACAAGTTCATTCATATCTATAAATTCTTTTAAAAATAAAACTTATAAACATACTATTGGATATCCTGATATCCTTGAATTCGATCTAGAATATGTTTATATTATAAATGAATTAGAAGTTGAAATTAATATTTTAGAGTCCCATAAATATTTCAAGATAAAAAAAAATATCCTCTCTGAATTATAATTGAAACCAATTCCTGAAACCCATAAATATACATTATTGGATTAAAATGGTCAATTATCCATCACCATTTCTAAATAACAATCAAAATACTATAAAAATTAAGTGTTTTTAATCCTTATATCATAAAATAAATCCTTCGGATGGACTTTTTCTGATTAAATTGGAATTAATCCTTCATTTTTTCAGAATTGGATTTTGTTATTGGGGATTTCCAAACATGATAGACAGTTTCAATAAATATTTAACCCAAATTTGATAAAGGTTTTTAAAAATAATTCACCAGTTTTTTGGTTACTTGAATTATATATACCATCTCAAATATACAAGGGGGAATGAATACCCAAGTTTATCCCAAAAAGAGTGTCTTTATAGTCACAAATAATGAATTTTTTGTACTTGTTCATGTTAGGATTACAAATAAATAAAACGTGCATAATTATTATATAAAACTCAACATTATAACTAGAAATGAGATATGTATTGAAGAATAAAATGAATAATCAAACCTTAACCTTTAAATCCACACCAAAAAATAAATCCTTAAAAGAAATATTTTTTTATTTATTTGAAACACACTAAATTATCATTAAACATACCTTAAATACCCATTAAACATGCCTTAAACACCCATTAATCATTAAATTTACAGGATTTAGATAACACATTAAAACAAATAATCCTTCAATTAAAAAACTAGTCAAAAACATATATTCATAAAATTAAAAAATCTATATATGTGTGACTAGTTGAAATTATAAATAAATACTATGAATAAATACTAGAGATAAGCAATGGTAGAGGATGAAAATGGATGATAAAGTGGTTGTGATGACAACTTTGATAGTGAAATTGGGGAGTGAGGGTGGCAACAAGAAGGATGATAATAATGAAGAATGAGTGATATCGATTAATATTGGAGGTTCGAGAAGAGAATTAGGGTCCTCCATGGATGAAATAAAATACACCACCCAAAATATAAAATACGATCAATTATAACCTATTCATAAATAAAATTTATATGTCAGTTATTAAAAAACTGATATAGAAAATTGTTTTTATATATAAGTTAATTTTAACTAATCTAGAAAAGATACTAACATGTGATTTATCATCAGATAAAAATTAACCAATATTAAAACTCATTTATCACATTGTTTTATAATAAATGATGTGATAAATATGCCAATAAAAAATCTTTTTTACACTAGTTATATTTGGTTTTAGTATGGTTTCAATTGATCACAATGTCAACTGAGGACTTATTCATTTATTAGGTCATTTATGAAAGGGGAATATAGTATATAGAGATTTAGGAAAACATATGTAGTGTGGTTGGTTGAGTGGGAGGTATTTCAGTCACATGGTGTTTTATCTCATAGTATCTTTGTGTGTAACATCCACTCTTTCATGATATTTTGAGTTCTATATTTAATTCATTTATTATGCTACCTTGAGTTGCTCATAGTGGATTAAGAGGTGTGTGTCTGATTGACAATCTTAATGTGGCCAACTATGAATTTGTCTCATGGTCAATATTCTTGTACATGATGTCGATTAATGAAGGAGTAGGAATGATATATTATTGGTGTTAATGTGCCTAGTTGAGGACTTTAGTATATTTTCACCTTTTTATATTGCGGATTTTACATGGCCTGTGTTTATCATTGGAAATAAAATTTGGTATATTGCAAATTCAAACTTGAAAATTCAATCTAAATAAAATTCATTTTATATATTAAAAAATAAAATTAAAAATAAATAATAAAACCTATTTCAAAACATTATTTACTATTTTCAAACAAAAATTCTAAAATAAAAATGTGAAATTATATTTCATGTTTCCCAAAAACAAAGAATATATTGTTATCTAAAAAGGGAGGAAATAACTAGTATTAACAAGTTAAATACAAATTTAATAAAGTAATAAAAAAACCACAACTACCTGAATATTAATAAAAAATTGGAATAAAATCAATGAATCGAACATAAATTATTTTGAAATTATGATTATTGAACAGTATCAAAATATAAAGGTTCTTATGCTATGTACCTTTTTTACCATAGGTAATGGGAAAATCTAAATATAAACCATGCACCCCAAGTATACCAAATAAAATGTGTGTGACACTCTATTTGGTATATATTTTGGAAGTCATAATGCTTACAAACCCCATTTTCTCCCTCATGATTATATTTTGTTTCATGATATAAGAATCATACTCGTGTTAACTTTAACATTTCATCAAAACCTATATACCCAATAATGAACATTAATTTGGGATAACTCAATGTATTACTTTGAAAGTTAAATTATCATTTAACTTTATGGGTATATGTGGCCAATATAAAAAAATTATAAAGTTGATAATGGATTTTATATAATATGATATAAATTATATTCTTAAACTTATTTAAGAAATATTAAAAAAACTATGGATAAGCAGTCATATAATCTTATCCCGTGCCATTGACCACCTAATAATCCATATATTTGCTACACTTTAAGGGTTTTATTAAATTGATTATATCACTATATAATTTTTCCACATATCTACGTAACCATTTGATAAAATCTTATCACTAAACTCCTTTAGTGAGTAACATCTATGAAAGAATCCAATTTCAAAAATGGTGAAAATTAGAAATCCCTTTACTTATATTCAACTCCTATAACATTGTATTAAAAAAATTACATCAGAATATCCAATGTTTCAATGTAAATAACTTCTATTTCCAACATGGAACTCTTTATAAGTTCAATATCATTATAATAATTAGAATAATTACATAAAAAAGTTCCTTGAGACAATATCGATAACTAACATAACACTTTACATTATTTATTTACCATCACATTCTAAACTCATTTTGGATATAAAGTGATTTTCAATTCATTGTGAATGAGTCAGTACCATAATAAAACATGATTATTGGTGAATTATTCATTTCCACCCATAATTTAACCTATGAGAACAGATTAACATCAATTAAAAATATAAAAGTAAATAAGGTAATCACCTTAGCATTATCATAACAAGGGTGAATGAATAATCTCCGTAAAATAATCATAAACATGGATGATTTAATAATCAATAATAACATAACAATAAACATAAGGTAAAGAATTATCACTCTAAGTGTAAATGGACATTGGTGAACATGTTATAACTCTATGTATAAATATACAAGACAGAATGGATTATCTCTCTATGTTTTGGATATGTGCTACAAATAGGTTAATATGATTCATATATATCATATGCTGATATAATCATGTGATGTATATTATGGGTTATGATTATGTAAAATCATAAAAGGAATGAATATGCCTCTGTCATACTGTATGATATTTTTAATGGACTGTGTTATGTAATATATGGTGCATAGCATCTTCCACATCTTTCAAAATGGTTCCTTTCAATTATGAATCATGGAGATGGTCCTTTTATGACTTGAAAAATATATTATAACTATTTTAAATGTTCATATGGTTATAAAAAATGAAAATATGATATATGATGGAATGTTGACTACCAACCACTGGGAACTGATGATCGATCACCATCATTAAATGAGGTGAGGCTATATATGGATTAGATCCTCATATTGGATGTGGTTGTGAAACTATCAAGATGAAGCCAAATGTATCTCTTTATTCTAGGTTTCCCATTTTTCTTTACATAAGATAGTGCTCTCACCATTAGTGCCTGAGAGGTTCTCTTGTAACATATAAGTATTCTGGTAGAGGGAGAACTACCTATGGGAATGAGAGTCAATAGGTTTTCACTTTTTTATATCTATTAATATCATCAAGGATAGAGTATGATAGTAAATAAAAATGTAGTTTTATAATAAGTATTTCATACACATGTTTTTTCGGTGATAATAAATCGGGTTATTTAATGGTCTTCTTCCACTATGTTGGAAATGAGGTGATCCTAAAAAACCCATTAGTTGTATCAGATCCACCTTTATTATTTATTCAACATTTTTTTATAATAATTTTGTAAATAACATTTATATTTTATATAATTTAAGGGGATATCATATTATAAAATATGATGTCTCCATGTTTTAGCAATTATATTGTTTAGAAATTTATTATGATATGTGATATAATAATATGAGATTTGATATGTTTTATAGTTATAGGGTATTACTAAATGAATAAAAGTATATTATTCCTTGAAACTTGATGATTTTTTATGTTTCGTAAGTTATGATATGGTTATTATAGGATATAAATGATAATTAAGGTCTCACAAAATAGATTACCAAATTCTAATAGTGATATGGGAGATGTTTCCGAATATTATTGGTATCCTACAAGACACAAAATTCATGAATGAAAAATTTATTCACCTATATAAGAAATGGTTTGTCCCTTCCCGATGATAGAGCTAATAGTTATCGTCAACTAAATCATAACTAATAATAGATACTTTCAATGTCTATTTTCAAATATGATATAGGCCTAAAAATTAGAAATTTTAATTTTTATATAAATATGATTACGGTTTATAAAATGTTTAAGAAAGATAAGTTTTATGAATTATAAATTGAATAATTTTATATCAAAATTAAATATGAAATTATCATATTAAAATATCATGTTTGTAAAATATTTAAAACATTTATTATGTTATTTATTTCTTTTTAATATTCATATATATAAAATATTTATATAATTGGAATATTATGTATGCTTAAATTATTTAAAATTTTACTTGTTATAAATTTTCCATACGATGCTAGGAATGGAAATATAGGCTTTAGTTTTAATTTTCCAAGAATTTAATTTATTATTGAAGTTGTTAGTTTGAATTTAGAGTTTTAATGTAGTTTATAAATATTAGGTATTAGAATTATGATGGAATTAAAATAACTATTATGTAAAGTATCCTTGGGTAGATGGAGTTTGAGTCACAAAATTTATAGGCCAATAGGCTTGTGAATAAACGATAAAAGTTGGGGTTGTCTATCTATAGAACCAATCTTACTCTTTTAGATAATATTGATTTAATGTAATTCTAAGACGTTACATGATGGAGTACATATATCTTATTCATGTGATTCATTTGGATATGTGTAAATATGTTTGGATTCTATTTTTTTGTAACACGGACTGTGATTTGTGTAAACTGCTTCAAATTAATATGGTTTGAACATATTAATTTGGTGGAAATAATAGGTATTCCAAAACTATACAGTTATAAGAATGCATACATAAATGAATAAAACATGATACAAAATGAATTTATGGGAGAAAATATGTATGGATTTAATATAAATAAGATGATTTGTATTTAATTCAAAACTTTAAAAGAGAATACCTCAAATACTATATTTTATATTCGTTCTAAATAAAGTACATGTCAATTCCACTGTCATCCAACTATATAGATCATTCTAAAGCTAGGTTCCCAGGAATTATCTTGTGTAATCTATATTAGGTATGGGTGACCCTAATAAGATTATTGACCCATATTAAAATATGATATTTTGGTTAAACGTGGCTAGGAATCCCTAAAAAGATTATGATATGACAAGAATATAGTTGATTTATTCTTATTGATTAATTTTTTTCAAAGGGTTTTCCACTCGACTATCCAAGAGTAATATATGATATAATTAGAATTATTACCTAACTAAATATCTATGTAATGGGAGAAACACTAAAGAAACCTAAAACATAGTGAAATATGGACATTGACCCACTAAAGGTAATGATGTATCACATCATCATTTTTGTGGGATTACAATAATTAAAAATTCTTAAATAAAACTTATAAACTGTGGTACTCACCCATAGATACATATTTTTTTTATTATGGAATGCATTGTGATAATAATTTTGAGATATATTAGAGGTATCATCTAAAAAATAATTATATATTGGAATATAATGTTGATAAGTATTATAAATGAGAATTATTTTAACAATATAGATGTGAATATTATAGAAATAAGTATCTCTAATTTTGACTCATGGGTATTAAATACCGAGTGCTTAGCACATATTTTTTATAATAAACATAGACTTGGAAATGGGAGGAAAAGGTGACCTAAATCTATGAGTTAGAAATGTGGAGAGATTTGTTGTACTGGATATTATAACTTATGATCTAAGTTTACTTAAATGATTCCTTCTGAAAATAAAAAAAAATATTATGTTCATTCCATAAAAAAAATTTGTATATTGTTTTCATAGGATGGGATTTTCCTTCATTATTAAGAATAAGAGTAGTTTTTTATACATAAATTGTATGTTTCATGGCATTCAATATGTGGTGACTTTTTTATATATTTTAGATATAGTTACACATGTCTATAACAATCACAATAAGAAGTTCAATGCTGATTTTGAATACACTTAAATTTTTCATCATAACCATGGACATATAAATGAGAAACACAATCAAAGAATCTATAGATATTCATTTTTGGAATCATTAGATTATGAATCATTTGAAAAATGAAAATATTTTTTATTAAGAAAAATTATAAAATAAAATTTTTGTGGAAAAGGTGAGAGGGATACTGGGATATTGGATTCAATATATAGTGATGTATGTGAACTAATGAGTACTCAAGCCTGTGGTGGGTATATTATAGAGCTAATATTTTCATTACTTTTCCTTTTTAAATAAATAATTTAATCCATTATATTTTACCTTATTAAGTCAAATTTTTTCATTTTTTTAATGGATATTTTGGAACTAATTGGTAAAATTCTTCAAATTAATATTTTTCTATATATCCAGGAATAGTTGATTTTTTTAGTTTTTTTTTTGGAAAAAGTACTTTTTGATCTTGGAATTCTAAATTTTGGATAAGCCCAGTATCTCATAAGACATTTAATTCCACCTAATAATATATTTTATACTCATATGATTTTTTACATTGATAAATTTTCACCCTTTAAATTCATATTGGATCCAAAATGATATTTTATGAGTTTTGTAGGATATTTTTCAACTCATATAATGATTCTCTTGCCCAAAAATCAAGTCCCTTATGAAATTTTCACTGCTTTTATGACTTTTAGAGTACATATAAAATAATTTTCATCCATATAGAATAATATCCATATGTTTATAAGCATTATGGATATGTAGGAATTATTGGAGTGTATGTGTAATAATTTCACTTTTCAAAACTCTAATCGAATATTCTTTTTACTATATCGTATGACATTTTGAGCCCTATAAGATATTTCCTCACCCCCATATGAAATTCTTAGACCTTGTAGGATATTTTTTTTGTTTAATAGAATAATTTTAATCACATAGGATATATATAATCTTGTAAGGAACTTTCCCCAAACATGTATGATATTTCTCCATGCATGAATTCTCATATCCATAAGATATTGGATCTCGTATAAGTTTTTAAATGATCTTCCCTTGTATGATATATTATTTTGTGAAATTTTAAGAGGTAATAGATAAAAGTATTTGTGCACTATAATATTTTGGTATACCCCATATCTACCCATATGGATTCATTCAAATAGGGAGATTAAGAGTTAAAAATTGTGGGATTAATTTAAGGATAAATAAAGTCTATGTGTGAATGGGAATTAATTACTCATCCACATGAAGAATAAATTATTTTCTTTTCAACCTTGAGACACTTTCAAAGATATCCTTTATACACATGGAGGTTCTCGAGGAATGATTGAAGTTCATCAACAATTTAAAATATTTTCCCAATATCATCGAAGTATATGGAGTCCAAACCAAGATGTGTTAAGGTAGATCCTAAAAGATCGACAGGTGGATTGAGTTGTGTGAATTGTCTAGAGGATTTACATAGAGTTTTAATAGCCGAGGGAAAAGGAAGAAGATGGAAGTTGATTTAGACATCATTTTACTAATTCCCCTAGTAGTGGTGATTGTGGAGACCTGTGAACATATTCCTGCATAGTCTTTGTATTTCATTGTGTATTTTTTATATTTCTCTACAAAATATGTTTTTTAATAAATATGGTATTTTTCATACTTGAATTATTTTTTATTAAAAAATATCTGAAATTATTATTTGATTTATTAAATTAATGTGGTTTTTATCACTATTAAATTTTATTTTGAGGGATCTCACCTTTGAGCACAGTGGGTTCAATCATGTTCGTTTTGATGGAGTTATTTGAGATTTTAAATCACTTTCATTTGAGGATAAACAACTATAATAATTTTTTACACAAATTTATTTGTACGCTTTAAGGTTTAGAAGTTTTCATTGGGAGATTAAATTATATAATATGTATATATAAGGAATAAGTGAGGTGTTAAAATGTAAAAACTATTCTACTCTTACTATTTTAAAATATTGTTTCATGATCCTTTCCAATCTCATTTTTTATTTAAAAAAAATGGTCTTTCATTTAATTACTTAATTTTATTTTAATTTTTTCCCCAATTTAAAAAAAATCGCAATTTAGTGATTTATTTACAAAAAACATAAAACAAAGTGATAGTTTTTTTAACATAATTTGATATCTACTTAAGGTAAAACCCGAGAACAACTATATTAAATTCTTTAAGGTGCTAAAATTGATCGAAGCTTCATAAAATACTCATAGATAAGAATATAACACTAAGTGAATTGGATTCATATTATGAAAAAAATTCAAAAAAAATATTATTGAACACCAAAATGCACCTTCTATATTTGAAATCAAATCTATTTTCATTAAAAAACATATAAAAATTAATATACTACTTATTTATGAATCATATCAACACCATCAATAGTTTAGTTATCTCTATAATAACATAAAAATAAAAGGAATTTATGGAGATAAAATGAAGATAATGTATTTTAATTTATCATTAGAATAAGTTTTTAAAGAGTGGTTTTATATTTACACTAAAATTTTATTTTAAATTTCAATGAATTCGTGAATCATTTTCTTGAAAAAAAATAACTGATTTTTTAATTTCTTCCATTAGGAGCGAAATATGTGTCATTAGAAAAAATAACAATGATACTTTTCATGAATACTATAAATCATTTCAGAGATAATATTTTAGTTCCCCCAACTATATAATTAGTGAAAAATATTTTATTTAATACTTTTATCAGGGATTTATTCTTATTGATGGTAGTATAATTGATGTTAATGACGGAATATCTTTAGTTGATAAAACACTAGATCCTTCTATAAATATCCTCAAAAATATGGCCCAAAATGCTCAATAATTTGTAATAAGTTCCCCATTAAATTTTAAATATGTTAAATATGTTTCCACATACATTTTTGAAAATAACAGGATTATGAGTCAACTCATTGATCTTACCACTATAGTTAGGTCATAGATTTTTTCCAACACTATGAAACCCCTAAAAAAATAAAAAAAATAAACTTAATGTTCACTATATAATTTGTGCTTTAAATTAACATTTTAGTGATCAACATCCATAAATAAAAAAGAACATTTTAAAAATTGTATTGTAATTTTTCCTAGAATACAACTTTAATAAAACCACCAAGTTTTTATTGAACCCAAACAAAATTTTAATCCAGGAAGGTATAACCAACCCAATAATATATTTCTCTAGTTTGAGAAACCAAATAGATCTTTGAAATGTGATCCATGTAATAATAAAACAAGATAAATTATTGAGAAAACCAATTCTCAACCTAGAAGGAATCTATATCCTACACAACCCACTCTAAAACTAGATAATAACCATGAAGAACTATGAGTAAACAATATGAAATCCTAATATGACCAAAATAAAACTTAATATAATAATAGAAAATGAATAATAATTTGATGACTCAAATGGGTTAACTTTATACTAATTTTTGTAGGATATGAAATCATATTAGTGGATTTTTTCTTTTACAACCTCAAGTAAATCCCAAAAATAGGGGAAAGAAAAATGAGAGTGTTATAGAACATTAGAGTGGAACTAAGTTATAAATCTCACAATTTAAAACTTATATAATTAAGTCTCAATCCAAAACTGTACAAGACAATTTTTTATATGTTTCTATTCTTTTTGATTAAGGATCAATTACTTGGAATCCTGGTGAAAATTGAGAATTTGTTTTATTAGAGAAATCAGTTTCATTAAGAAATTTTTTCATTTATAGAACCAATAAATATTAAAAATGAATGATAGGACCATATATTTCTCAAAAAAATTCTCAAAATGGTAAAGAAGATTACAAACCACCACTAACTTACCCTCAGAATAACCCACCGGTGAAGATAAGTGCTGAAAATGAGTTGGATAAAGAACTTTTATATTATTTTTAGAAACACCAATTAAATATACCTTGGTTTTATACTATAAAAGCTATTCCATAGTAAGATAATTTTTCTAAATAAATGTGTTCTCATAAAAGTAAATTCAAGGGAGGGGAGAAATTAAACTTAGAGAGGAATGTTTTCTGCCATGGTAGAACATGCTTTATATATTAAATATAAAGATCCATGAACTTATACCATTCCATGAACCATGTGGGAATATGAATTCAATGATATCATGATTGAATTATTATATTAAATAAATTTTATTCCCCATTTTGAAAAAATTATATTATATCTTTGAGAGCTAAAACCAGTTAGAATTATCATTCAACTTCAAACGAAAGTACCACTAAACTTATGGGAGCTATAATGATTATTATGGTTCATGTAAAAGATATGATATTTATTGATGGATGTTATGTTTTGGATATAGATTATAATAGGTTTAGTATACATTCACCTATCATTATTGGGTGACCTTTCTTAAAAACTACCAAGGCCATTATTGATGTTCATAAAGGAACATTTTCACTATAATTTAAAAGAGAGGTTTTTCACTTCAATATTTATATTTCCAAAAAATAACCAATATAGGATCATTAATATTCTCATGTTAACCTAATTTTTTGGTTTTATAGTGATTTATTTGTTTATTTTACATGTAATTAATCTCTAATAATTTTTTAAAAATTAACCTTTACGTGCAACCAAAACAAATTTATATGAGATTCAGACTGATTTTGTGAAGAGAGTTTAAATGTTTAAACTATTATTTATAAACCCTTTCATTTTTAAAATTTTACATTTAATTATAATAAAAATTAAAAAATTATATAAAATGAAGATTATTTTTACTATTTGAAATAATTTAAAAATATTGAATTTCATATAAATGATGAGTTTATTTAAATTGTTAAAATTGTTTCTTATAAATGTGGTGGATATAATATCTCTTCTATTTTTACTAAAACTGATGATAATTTTAAACTTGTTATACCTACTTGTTGGTTATATGAAAAGAATTATAATTTTTATTATCAAACAACTTCTAAGTGATTGAAAATTGATAAACATATAGTGAAAATTTAGATCATACAAGTTCATTCATATCTATAAATTCTTTTAAAAATAAAACTTATAAACATACTATTGGATATCCTGATATCCTTGAATTCGATCTAGAATATGTTTATATTATAAATTAATTAGAAGTTGAAATTAATATTTTAGAGTCCCATAAATATTTCAAGATAAAAAAAAATATCCTCTCTGAATTATAATTGAAACCAATTCCTGAAACCCATAAATATACATTATTGGATTAAAATGGTCAATTATCCATCACCATTTCTAAATAACAATCAAAATACTATAAAAATTAAGTGTTTTTAATCCTTATATCATAAAATAAATCCTTCGGATGGACTTTTTCTGATTAAATTGGAATTAATCCTTCATTTTTTCAGAATTGGATTTTGTTATTGGGGATTTCCAAACATGATAGACAGTTTCAATAAATATTTAACCCAAAATTGATAAAGGTTTTTAAAAATAATTCACCAGTTTTTTGGTTACTTGAATTATATATACCATCTCAAATATACAAGGGGGAATGAATACCCAAGTTTATCCCAAAAAGAGTGTCTTTATAGTCACAAATAATGAATTTTTTGTACTTGTTCATGTTAGGATTACAAATAAATAAAACGTGCATAATTATTATATAAAACTCAACATTATAACTAGAAATGAGAATTTCCTACTTATTTTTCTTGATCAAGTTCTTGAAATATTATCTATAGATACCAATAATATTTTTCATGAGGAATTTTCTAGTTACATTCAAATTTATATTTCATATGATGATCAAGATAAAACCACTTTCACATTCCATTTGGTAATTTTACCAATATAATAATACCCATTGGTTTATGTAATATACTTATAAATTTTGAAATAAATTTGATGATCATTTTCTAATACTTTTTATAATATTTTATGGAAGTTTTATGGATTAATTTATCATTTTTGGATCATATTTTTAGATATGTTTTAAACTTTTAGATGTTGTTCGTGAAACTTTCATTTATAAAAATATTGTTCTCAATTATAAAAAATAAATTTCATTGTAGATAAAGTAATTTTTATTGGTAATGTTGTGTTTAAAGATGAAATATATGTTTAAAAATCCATGTTTTTGCTATTTTCTTCTCATCTGTACCAAAAAATAGTGAGATATGTGAGATATATTCGTAGACAAGCTGGTTTTCATTGGAGTTCCATTAAATATTTTACTAATAATGCTTAGAATATGTATATATTTATTTAAAAAAAATCAAAATTTATCATTAATGATTTTCTAAAATAATAATTCAATTATCTAATATAAAATATGATAACCCAAACCATTTTTTAACCACTGAAATGAGATATACCTTTTGAATTATTGACTATTGCCTCATATTTTTTCATTGGGGATATTTTGAGTCAAATATGGAAAATAATTATCATATAATATCAAATATATCTAGGTACATAAACCAATCCCAATATATCTAAACAACTACTAAGATTTACCTTGTTGTTGTCTTCTTTTCTTTAGAAAAATTTAGATGTTACTCAGTGGGATTCAAAGTGATTTTTTTTCTTAATAATTATCCAATAAATATTTTAGTGAATAAACATGATGAAAAAGAAATTTTTTTAAGATTTATGTCATCCATATAAGAATTTTATGTAGAAATCATGGATAATAAAAAGAAGTAAAAACATACTTGCATTCTATTTAGGCTGAATATAACAAATTTAGATGATAAATTACAGATATGTCCACCCATCAAAGAAACCTTCCTTGGTGAAGAATTTTATGTTTTTAAGAGTGTGAGAATATGGTTTTATGACCTTGTAGATTATTTTTCATAAATTGAAATCCATCACTAATTTTCTATAAAACAAATTTATAAACTTGTTAGTGATTCCAGGAGTTATATTTTAGATTATCCTTACTTGAGTCATGTGGTTAGTGATCAAACTATTATTTAATGCCTTCTAAATATTTATGTTTAATAAGTTATAATTTTTTCAAACTTTGAGATATGTGGGAAATTTTTTTACCCCAAAGAACTGCTAGGAAAGTGCTTGATTTTGGTGTATATTGGCCAATCATTTTAAGATATGCATTTAAATTTTATAAAAAATTTAAAAGTTTCCAATTTTAAAGTAATATTTTCAAAAGGAATTAAATGACTTAACAACCCCTATTATTTTTTGATATTCTTTATGAATAGGATATATATTTCATAGGACCCTTTATTAATTATTTTATAAACTTTTATATATTTATTTCTATATATTATGATTCAAAGTGGGTAGAAGCTATTGTTATGCCTCAATGGCCTAAAGTCCTTATATTTTTTATTAATTTTTTATAATCCCCCTTTTAAGGGTTATGGGGGAACCCTTACATGGCCTCTAGGATTAGTGACATATTACATGACCCTAAGGTCTTAGAAAAATTAATACCATACTATTAATACTAGGAACTACACCTCTCCAACATCTATATCTTCATGTCATCTCTCTACCTTTGCAAAGCTATTCGGCTATTTTTCTTGTGTAGTGATGCATAAGCCTGGTACCCAAGTTTTAGTAATTAATTAAGGTAAAAAAATATATAAAACTACTTACAATATATCTTGAAGAAATATGGATTTAATAATAGGTTTTCTAAACTATATGCGATTACCCAAACTTTTTGAATGAAATTTGTTTCTTGAAAATGTGTGTTATATTATTTTATACACAACAAAACTAAATCTATTTAATAAATAATTGGGTTTAATTTGAAATATGTATGTTGATATTTGACCATTATATGAGCATTGTAAAATTATGACCCTTTTTCAATATGAACATTGGTAACTATACTCTTGATAATAATTTTAGCATCATAATTTGTGATTATAAGTAGAAATAGAAAAAGATAAATAACGTAGAAAATGAAAAATGATGGCCTCAATTAATAGGATCATGCCACATGAAGCTAATATATCATAACTTGGGAGGGAGGTATCATCACTGGGGTTCTTCCTTGACCAAACCCAATCTGATCTTCCATAAGTGAAGCCTTAAGGAAATCGCATAGAAGAGATATTCAAGTTAGTGGAGGTTACCACTGAGTCGATTTTACCTAAGGAACCCCACAAAACTATCACCATATAACACCTTACTCTTATAGCATATGATGATGAAATATTGGCTTACATGTTCCAAACATAGTGTGTAATTCATTTGTTTATATAATTTTTTTCCCATCAATTCTATTTTAATAATAGTTTTTCTTAATAAAACTTAGATGGAATTTGATAAAAGAAATTGAAAGAAATTTTATTTTCCAGAAAATATATAAATATTTATAATAAACTAAGGTATTATGAATAATTTTTATATTAATTAAATAGTATTATTAAAACTCTCTTATTGAAAAATAAATGGTAAAATAATTTAATTTTTTTCAAGTGTCGTAAATTTTACTATGCATTTTCAATACATTATTTTTTATAATAAATCAAGATTTTGATATTTTAAAGTTAAAATTTTCATATTTAGAGAATTATTATGATAAAAAAAATATTATTTTTTAAATCACCACATCAAAATTAGTTTATGGTGAATTTATGAAAATTTTCTAAAATAATTTTTCCTGAATTGTAAAAATATAGTTTGAGTTTTTTAGTATATTTAATGTCATCATTATTTTGTCATAATTATGTAATAACTAATTAAACAAAAACACATGAAATAAATATGTTACTTTATTGATATCAAGTATATTAATTTATTTAAATCAATTTCTAGATATATAATTTACTTTTCAAAATCTAAAATGGAAACATTAAATTTAAAAATGTTTTTAAATTAATTTTCCTTGACAAAAGAAGTAATATAATGTTATGGTAGACTCATTTGGATTAAAGTAACATGAAATGTGTCCCAAATTTACAATAAAATTCTAAAATACCATGTGCAATCCCATGGTTTTCCATTTTCCACTACCTAAGTGTCCAATGCCAAAATTTAGAAATTAAAAAACTAATCCCCAATTTTTTCTATAAATATCCACCCATTTCATTTTTTATATTCACTCCAAATTATTCATCCACAATGATATGATATTTTTACCTCCCAATTATTCCTTTAAATTTTTACATAATCTCTCGTGGTCCTGATCCTCATGTTTTAAGAACAACTCTTCATGGTTAGGGAGATCAATACTTCTCTTTTACATTCAAGTTTCATATTTATATTTTATGTATATAAAATTTATAAACGAAGTGATTATTTCAAATTTATTTTATCCCTTAAAATAATTAATATTATTTTATGAATGGTACACCCATTTCTCCTCTTCTTTTACTTTTTTTTAAACAATTATACCTGTTATGCTGTCAGTTTTTCTTATGAAAATTTCTATCTTCTCCTTAAGTAATTACCTTTATTTTCATTATTTAAATACATATGCCTATTTATTTTTCAGATTTACTCACCAATATGTTAAAATGGTTAATTTTATTCTATTATTGACATACATAAAACCCACATTCCCTTTTTTTGGGATGTAAATGAGATTAATATGTTGTCTTTAAGCACTTTTTAAAAATGTCATGATTTTTATATGAAACTAATTTCTTCTATTATCCATAAATTATTTATGAAATTTTTTATTATAATATCTATGTATAACATTAATTAAAACTTGTGAGGGCTTCACCCTAATTGTTCTTTAATTCATCAGGTAGATAATTTAATCTCTAGAGATGACATGTTTTATGATACATTGGTGAATAACCATGGTAATGTTTCTGATAGATTCATAAAAAACCTTGGTTATATGATTATGAATATATCAATTAAATTTTATCCAAATTTAAATTTTATGTTTAAATTTATTATTATTATGATATTCCGTTTTTCCTTTTCTCATTCCTTCATTATATTCCTCAAGTTCGTATTAATATTTCTCAAATCACATGTAAATGGTTTCCCTTTATTTTCCTTACTAGGCCTTATGATCACCATTTCCATTGATGTATATCCCCAGGTGATGATATTTATTAAATGTACTTATGATTAACCTTTTAGGAATCCTTTCAAGTTTATTAGAATAATTTTTTATGCTTTCACATATTATGTACCTTATTTATATGAAACTAAACATTAAATTGTCCTATATCTCTACCATGTAAATGTAAAGTTATGTAATAAAAAGGTGTGATGTCATAATTGGTATCAAAGGAAGTTTATTTTTTATGTAAATTAGGATTTTAAAACATTAGGAATAACCCTAGAAAAAATTTATGATATATGAAAACATCATGGTGTTTTAGTGAAATATTAAGTAAGTGGTTTCTATGAAAATAAATCCATATCTAGATTCTAACAAGTGGATGTGGCTCTGGAACAGAAGTATATAGGGGTAATACCTGAAAAGTCTTATTTAAGGTAAACAGTAATGGGAACTGTGGAATGATATAGGGCCTTTATACAATCATAGTTTGATATTCTTAGAGAATATGTTTGGTTAATCGCAATATTTTTATAAACCATTATGAAGGATTTATAGAAAATGTAATTGTTGTAATAGAATAACATATTTAAGACTGATATTTTCAGACATAAAAATAATTTTGAGTTATAATATTATTAAAATAAATTTATTTCTCACTAAGGTTTACTAATTTTAGAAAATGGTGAAAATGGGAGGAATCCCATAAATGGTGATCCCTACGGACCATGTGATGATGTCCCTCTGATGGAAGTTGGAATAAAAAACATCATGATAATAATGAATCAACTATCTCGAGTTATGAAAAATAAATTTAATCTATACAAGAGACTAAATTCACCTTGAAGGAATAACTTTACATCATTTCCTTTATACATCAACGACCACCTTTTTCAGTAGATATACAGACCCATTGATTGCTGAATCATGGATAAGATCTATCAAAAATATCTTTTTTATACTAGGTTGTTTGGAATAAGAGAAAGTCACTTTGGCTATGTACCTCTTAGAGGGTGAATCATATTAGTGGTGGACTCTGATTAAAAATAGAAATCCAATAAGGGATATTGAAGTTATGGAGTGGAAATAGTTTAGGAGAACCTTTTTTAAACAATATTTCCCTCATTTGATGCGAATAAAAAGGGAAAAATAATTCCTAGAGCTGAAATAGAAGGAGAATGAATCTATGGGAATCTATGAGATGAACTTTACAAGAATTTATTACTACAACTCTATAGTTTTCATGGATCCTAATGGAATGGTTAATATATTATTTGGTTGAATTTTACCCTATATACATAAGAATATTTCCAATAAATAATATGACCACTACAAGAGGATAGTGTGATGTGCTATAAAGGTTTAACTATAGTTCAGAGAGATGCACTGGTCCCATAGATTGAATGAAAATAAGAGATCAATAGAGCCTATCTTAGGGAGGAATGTTGATCAATGAAGGAGATGAAAGAAAGTGTAACATACCACAGGAAACAAATGTGGGAAGAAGCATTCAAATAATATTTTGTTAGGGACTAGGAAAAGTTACAGGTGTGTAATGGATGTCCATATTTCTCAAACCTATTGTTGTGAGGTGAAGCCTCAACTTCTAAATACTAATAACAAAGGGAATATGGTTCAAGCCTAGCCTGAAGTCCAATGCTTCAAGTGTGGACAACTTGGGAAATTTTCCAATCCCTGTCCAAATCCAAATTTAATGTAGGGTAATCATCATCAACCTTATAAAATCACAAGGGGGAAATATCATTCTTTTTATACTATGATGATTGAAGTAGAAGCTCCAAATGAGGTGGTGGAAGGTACTCTCATTTTTTTCTCAATGCTATCAAGTAAATTTTCTAATTTTTGTTATACATGTTCCTTCATTTCCTCAATGTTTTCTAAGAATATATAACCAATCATTGAATTTATAAAAGTAGTGTTATCAATCAATACTCCTGGTTGGATTATCCAAGCATAAATAGTGTATATAACTCTAGTATTCACTTTTTCAAGCACAATCTCATTTCAAATATATTCATCACTCCCATACTGGAATTTCACACTATACTAGGGATGGATAGGTTCTCAAAGTATAATTCTAAGATCAAATATAGAGGAAAGAAATCTTATAATTCTTTAACGGACAACCTATAAATATCTTTAAATGAGATGTATCTCAACCGGATCATTGTCTAGAATCACCTCTCATAACCTTATTTATGGAAATTATTATTGAAGAAGAATAATGTAATGAAAGCATATGAATAGAAAATGTCCACATATTTCGAGAATAAATTGATGTATTTCGTGAGGAGATACTTGGACCTACCCCATAAAGAGAGGTAGAGTTATCTACTGATTTCATTCCTGGATCCAAGTAGATATCAAATACCCTTTATAGAATGGGAATTGTGGATCTAGAGGAATCAAATAAATAGTTCCAAATCTTTTAGACAATGGTTTTATCTGACCAAGTGTGTCTCCCTGGGCAGAACTAGTTATCTTTGTGAAGAAAAAGGATATTTCAGTGGAGCTATGCGTTGATTTTAGAGAACTTAATGGGATTACATTAAAGAACAAGTACCCTCTCCCAAAGATTTATGATCTATTTGACTCGCTTCGTGGGGGTCAATTATTCTCAAAGATTGATCTTTAATATGTTCTTCATCAATTGAATGTGAATAAAGAGCATATTCCAAAAACTACCTTCTAATCAAGATATAATCATTATGAGGATTTTTTTATTCTATTCGTCTTGACTAATTCATCTTCTATATTTATGTATTTTATGATTTGAGTCTTTAAGGACTACCTTGATAACTTTTTGGAAGTTTTAATTGATGATATTCTGATATATTTTAAAATTTGTGAGGATCATGGGGATTATCTCAAGGTTGTATTAAAAACTTTGAGGAAGTATATGCTATTTGGAAAAATCGTCAAATATGAATATTGGTTATAATAAGTTTCCTTCTTGGGGAACATTATCACTAATGAAGCAATCTCAGTAGACCCTACCAAGAATTTTTTTTGAAGGAGTAGCCTCATCCTAAAACAGTAACTCAGATTCATGGATTTCTTTGTTTAGGAGAATATTATATGAGTTTTTTGAAAAACAATTCACAAATTTCTAATACACTAACCAAATTAACTCGAAAAGGGTCCAAGTTCATCTGAAAAAATGAGTGTGAAGAAAGTTTCCAAGAGCTAAATAATATATTAGTTATTTCACCAATGTTAATTCTACCCTCTATTGGATAAGGATTCATTATTTTTAGTTATGTATATCAAAAAGGTATTGGATGAGTAGTCATGAAAAATGGAAAGGTGATCGCTTATGAATATCGAAAATTAAAGCCTCAAGATCAAAATTATCCTACACATGACCTAAAGTGGTTTCTCATTGTTTTTTATCTATAGATATGGAGGCACTATCTTTATGTGGATAAATGCAATGTATACCCAAACCAAAAAATTTTGAAGTATTTTTTCATGAAAAATAAATTGAAAATGAGATAAAGGATAATGTTAGAACTTCTTAATGACTATGATTGTTCGATTCATTATTACACTAGAAGAGAAAACAAATTCGTTGATTCATTATGTTGGAAAGATCCTATTGTGCTGGTAATGATGAGGATTCAAGTATATCATTTGATCAAAGAACTAGTTAAATTGTAAATGGGAATCGTAAGGGATGGGACATTAGAAACCCTATCCAGAATGATTTTTCAACCATAATTACTAGAAAATATTAGAAAATCTCAAAGAGATGATCCTTTGTTATAGAATAATATAGAGGCTGTGAAGAATAGGAAGTTTCTTAAGTTAAATATTGATCAAGACGGCGTACAGAAATTTTGTACAATTCAATGTATTCTATCTATTTCATAAATAATGAAGGGGATAATGGATTAAGATCATAGATCTACATTATCTATACATCTCGAAAGCACTAAAATGTATAGGGACATTCGTGATCATTATTGTTGGGATAACATGAAAATTTAAATTGTCAACCATACTAAAAGGTTCCTGGTGTGTCCACAAGTCAAGAAAGTGTGACAACTTCAAAAATGGGGGATTATAACATCTACTCATACCAATATGAAAGTGGGATAATATCATTATGTACTTTTTCACTAGTATCTAAAGAATATAAAAAGGAAATAATTTGATATGGTTTATAGTGTATTGTCTCACTAAGATTTCCCATTTCTTGGATATTCTGGAATACATATCTCATGATCAACTTGCCAGGATTTACATAAAATTAGTGGTGAGGTTGTATGGAGTGACACTTTATATCATTTCTGATCATTATCTAGGGTCCACATCAAAGTTCTTCATAAGTCTTAAACATTATCTGTGTTCCAAATTGAATTTCAGTATAGCCTTTCACCCCCAAACTGATGGTCAATCTAAAAGGAATATTTAAACACTTGATGAAATGATGAGACCATTCTCAGTGGTATTTCATGGTGGATAGGATCAATATATCCCATTAGTTGAGTTCTCATACAAAAACTAATTCTGTTAGATTATTTTAATGGAACCCTATGAAGATCTATATGGAAAGTGGTGAAGAACTCTTCTTGTTGGGATGAAGTTGGTAAGAGAAAGATTTTTAGGCCTGATCCTGTTCAAAAGATGATATAAATGGTTCATTCCATCCAAAAACACATAAAGTATCCTTACATTAGATATAATATCTATGATAAAATAATCAAAGGGACTTGGAGTTTAATATTATAAAAAAATTCTCCCTTTTAATATATTCTTGGAAGAGATTCGTACAGTTTGGGAAGAAAAGAAAGCTTATCCCCATGTACATTATCCCCTATGCAATTCTTGATCGCATAGGACCAGTGGCCTATTAGCAATAACTTATACTAAATCAAGCTCAATTTCATGATGTATCAGACATATCTCTCTTCAGGATGTACAAACCTGACCCTTCACATGTACTGAATTTGAATGTGGTGAAACTAGAACAAGATCACTCTTATTAGGAGCAGTCGGTAGAGATCTTGGACCATATAGAAAATGTTACACAAAAAATACTACCCACTTCATCTAAGTGATGTGGAGGAACCATAAATATGAAGAATAGATGTGGGAACCAGAGGATACAATGAGACATAAGTACCTACACCATTTCTTAACTAAGAGAATTAGTTGAAATTTCAGGTATGAAATTTCTTAAGGGGGAATAATGTAACTACCTAAACATTTTGAATGATATTCATTTCCTGAAAATATACATTATATTATTTTATACACAAAAAACTATATCTATTTAAATATGAATTGAGTATAATTTTAAATTTGACTATCGATATTCAATGGTTATTTGTCCATTGGTAAATATGACCATTGGAAACTATACTCTTGATAATAATTTATTCTTGAAAAAATGTTATACAAGATAATTTCAATTTAGTGGATATTACCACTCAGCGGATATTAGATGAGGCACCCCATTAAACTACCACCACCACACAACTTGCTCTTAGGGTGTATGTAAGTGTAATAAAGGTTTATGTGTCCCGAACTTAGTGAGTAATTCCTCTGTTTAAATAAAAAAATTCCATCAATCTCATTTTAATAATAGTTTTTATTAATAAAATTTAGATATAATTTGTTAAATTGATTTTTTTGGATAGAAATTATACTTTCTAGAAAAGATATAAATATTTATTATAGACTAAATTATTATATTTATTGTTTATTTTAATCAAATATTATGATTAAAATACTATTATTAAAAAATAAATGATAAAATAATTTTTTTTTTCAAGAGTTATAAATTTTACTAAGGATTTTCAATCCGTTATTATTTTTAATAAATAAGGAGTTTTATACTTAGAAGTTAAAATTATCATATTTAGAGAATTATTATGATAAATTATGTATCATTTTTGAAATGAAAACATTGAAATTATGTTAGGGTGAATTTATTATAATTTTCTAAAATACTTTTTCTTGAGTAGTAAAAAAATATAGTTTTAGTTTTTTGATATGTTTAATGACATCGTAATTATTTCATAATAATGTAATAACTAATTAACCACAATCCAAGACTTAATTTTTTTTATTTTATTTATATCATGTTTTTTAATATATTTTAATCAATTTCAAAATATAAAATTTAATTTCCAAATTCTAAAATGGAAACATTGACTTTAAAATGTTATTTTGTGAAATCATTAATTTACCTTGACTAAAATAAGTAATATAAAATGATTGTTGAATCTTGGGGATTAAAATAAGGTAAAATGTTTCCTAGCTATCCAATACCACGTTCAAGCCTGTGGTTTTTCATTTACCAGTAACAAGTTTTCCAAGGCCTAAATTTAGAAATTAATAAACAAATCCACCACTTTTTCTATAAATACCTACGAATTTATTCATTTCCTTACACAACCAATTATCCCTCCAAGAATCTATAATAGTTTTAACTCCCAACGAGTCCTCAAAATTTTTCTTAAATCCCACAAGGTCCCAATCCTCACGTTTAAAGATCTACTCTTCAAGGTAACAGAAATCTCCACCTCTCTTTTCAATTTGTGTTTCTTCTTTATGTAGTATGTATTTCAAATTTAGAAACTAATTTATTCTATTAAATTTATTTCATCCCAATAATATATTAAGATTATTTTATTAATGTGATACCCATGTCCCCACTCTTTTTACCCTTTTCTAAAACTATGTTTTATACCAGTTATGCTTCTGATTTTTCTTCCCAAAATTTCTCTCTTATCCTCCTAAAATTCATTTTAATTATATTTATTTTAAGACCCAAACCTCTTTGTTTTATAGAATTATTCACCAAGATATAAAAATTATTTATTTGATTCATGTATAGACATACATAAAACACTAATTCCCTTTCATTGGGTTATAAATGACATAAAGATCTTGTCTTTAATCACTTTTTAAAATGTCATGATATTTATTTTAAACTTGTTTATTTTATTCTATGTGGGTTATTTATGAATTTTTTTATTATGATATATGTTGATCACATTTATTAATAAGTATTATGGGTGTGCCTTGATAACTATACAATGAATTGTGTAAACAAATTAATCTCCCTAGATAACATGTTTTACGATACCTTGGGGAGTAACCTTGGTAGTTTTTATGAAACCTCAGTGAAAAACCTTAATGATATAATTATAAATGTCTAATTTAAATGTTTTAGACACATTTTAATCTTATGATTCATGTTTTTTTATTATTATATTACCCTTTTTAATTTTCTCATGCCTTTATTATATTCCTCAAGATCTTATTGATATTTATCAAGATCACATGTAAATTGTTTCCCTTAATATCCCTTACTGGGACTTATGATCACCATTTCCTTTGATGTATGTCCCCATGCTATGATATGGAGTAAATGTAATTAGGATCAGCCTTTGAATAATCATTTCAAGTGGATTAGAATTTTGTTTTATGTTTTTTTATATTATGTAGTTTATTTTAAATAAACTAGAATTTAAAAGATCCTCTTTTTGTACAATGTAAATGAAAAGTTATGCAATAAAAAGGAATATTTTCACACCATAACACCCAAAAAACAATAAAATTGTTGAATTATAAAACTGATAAATCAAACATGTTTTAGATAAAACCATGAAACTAAATAAAAAAATGGATTGTGAGGAATGATTATACACTTTTGGATTATAATACTCTTTTTTAAACTCCAATTTTAATTTCACCAATTAAAATTGTATATGGAAAATATTTTCACCTTCATATTGAGTTAGAACACAATAATTTTTTGGATATCAAATAATTAAAAATGAATAAGTTTTCTAGTTGAAAATAAATAAAATTTATCTTAAAGTACATGGATGAGATTAAAAGTAATGCTTTGGAAAGTTTCAGGTTTTATGAGGAGAAACAAAATATGTTCATGATGGAATGATACAAATAAAAGACTTTAAAGAAGGATATAAAGGGTTTTCTGAATTGAGGATGAAGTTTTTTTCAAGTACATATATCTATAAATACTCAATAACTTTCATTATTACACATATTTTCCTGTTTTCTACTATCCATATTAAATAACCAAACAAAAAACACATTTCATAGTAAATATCGACTTATTAAATATTTTTATAGAAAGTTTTCAAGAGGCCCCTGGAGTGGGTATCCACCTTATATAATCTACAAAAAAAATGAAAACCATGTTGTTTCTTTCCTTTATTCTTGTTTTTTTATATAATTTATATTTTTTATTTCTCTTATATAAATTATATAACAATAAAGAAATTTCTCCAAACCAGTGACTAGGTAAGAACATCATTTGTTGATTAATATTTTTCTTTCTCTTTTTTTCTATTTTAATTCATTTTTTATTTTTCATTTCAATTTTTGTGTGTTTTTATTTTATTTTTAGTGTGCTTTGAAAAAACCTATGAGTTAAATATTCATACCTATATTCTTTGGGAAAATCATTCAAATTAATGAACTAATATTAACTATGTAACTAAAATTAAATAAATTCTAAAATAATATAGTTAAAGACTCAAAATTATGGGAAATTTATAAAAATACCTCAAAAATTTGAGTCTCATTCCACATTTCCCTATAGTAATTTTAAAAACACATTTTAGACAAGAATATAATCCCTTTTTAACATATTTTTTTACTCTAATATCATTTATTGAGTGAAGAAAACCATACTTATTATAACAAAAAATTTCTATGTTTTTCTCAAAACTTGAGAGTTTTAATTACTTGTGTTGATATAATTGGGGAACATTATTTCATTATAAAGATTCCTTTTCAATATAACCCTTTTATTTTTTTCTAAATTTACGATTTATCATTGTGATACCTTCGTTTCTATGAAAACCAATTAGTTAGCCATATTAAAACCAGTTTTCCCCCCATCCAACCAATTCTAGAAGTTAAACCACATTGACTAGTTGAATATAAGTGTAGGTGATGTTGTTTTTTCATTTTATACATAAACTAAGGTTGATTTAGAATAAATATTTATGGCTAAAAATATATATCTTAGATAAATTTTAAAGAACTGCCACTGAAAGTAATTTGATCATTATTCTAGAATCATAATGATGGGAAAAATATATTGTGCTATATATTCTATAAAAACATTTTTAGAGTGATAAAAACAAGTAAAACAATTAAATATAAGGACTAAGAAGTCACACGATCTGTTTTAAGTTTAAAATATCACATTTATCCTCAAACACCTCAAATCTTTTCCAAATTTAAAATTTGAACAAAACAATATAACATTGTGATAAAATGATATTATAGGGAGGAAAATTCTTATTGATGATGAAATTATGAGAAATATAAAATTTAAATTAATGTTTTCAAGGATTTGGAGCTAATTCACTTCCAAGAAGAGTAAGTAAAACCATACATGAGTGTAAAATAGTTCATATATGTTTACTTTATATAGATCAAAAACATATTATTCAGCCTTTGTATTTTCACATCTGAAACAATCCAACATTAAACATCAAAAAATTCCTAAAAATTACTCATGGTCAAGGAAATTCCATCAATCAATTGGGTGGAGTTGTAGTAATTTGTTAAACCTATGGTGACACTGGACGTTTTTTGGATTGGGAAAAGTTTGTTGAAAATCTAAATTTTTTTGATAATGGAAAACTAATATGAGGTAAGTGTTTTTAGTGAATAAGAGGGTCAATGATGTGGGAATAAAATGAATGAACGAATTGTATAATTTTAAATTATATATTTTGAGGAGGCATGATAATTTTGGGATCTTAGGAATTAAATATGGGGATCTCAAGGTAATGTGTTTTAAATTTTCTTTGGTATTGTTTCTTATGTTTCCCAGTCTAAGAGTCAATGTTATAAGTGTTATGCAATTCATAGAGATAATATTTTCATTAATTTTTTTCTTTTAATTCAATGATTTAATACCCAATCCTTTTTCATATTAACTGAAATTGCTTCATTTTGGGTTTTCAAGGATATTTTGGGAGTAATAGTTAGAATGGATCAATTCAATGTGTTAAGTGTTTTTATCAATTCTAGGATTCCAAGAACAAACCATGTTTTTATCTGTTTTTATTTGGAAAAAAATAATTTTTGACTTAGAATTAGGAATTTTGGCTTGGTTTGGTATCTCATGTGACATTTCATTCTACCTTATAGGATATTTTCTACATAGATAATGTTTTAATTTTCCAAATATTCACCCTCGAATAATATTTTTTATCCTGTTTGAAAATTTTAACATCCTTATGACATTTTTCATCTCATATGATGATTCCTTTTTTTGAAAAATCAAGTCTTACAAAACATTTTCACATCCCGTGTGACTTTTAGAGTCTGAATAGGAGAATTTTAATCCACATAGTAGAGTTATTATCAAAATAGGATAATTTTTTCTATATAGGATATTTTAGACTACCTATATGATAATTTCTTTTGCCAAAATTCTACCCTTATGGAATGTTTCCCTACTCATATGGTATTTTCATCCCATATAAGATATTTACACACTCTAATATGACATTTTAAAATAACTTGGGATATTTTGTGAGAAATGTTGAATATTTTTAATTATATTAGATAATTTTATATCACAATACATGTTCCATGAACCCATATTATATTTCTCCATATATGCCTTTTCAGCACCATAAGATATTCGATCTCCTAAGAATTTTTTCCTAAATTCCCTCATATGATATTTTCCTTTATGAAATTTTATGAGACAACTGATAAAAACATCTCTATGCTAAAAACATTCCGAACATATTTTGATCGAAGTGACTTCATTAAAAGATGTAGATGAAGAGTTAAAACACAAGGAATGAATTAAAATATAATTAAAGGCTCAGTGAGCATGGAAATTAATTTCTCCTCCATGTGAAGAAGAAATTTTCATTTCTACCACTTATATCCATTCATGAATAGTTATTTTATGTACATAGAGATTCCTGATGAGTGATTGAAGTTCTTCAAAAATTTGAAAATATTTTCCATCCATTGTAGGAGTATATGGTGGATGAACTAATCTGTGATAGGGGAGATTCCAAACTATCAATAAGTAGATAGATCTTTGAGTTTTTAAAGAATTATTTTCATAGAGTTGTTATTATTGGGGGAGGTTGAAGAAGAGGGGAGTTCATTTATACATACTTGGTTAAACTCTCCAAGTTATTGTGACTACAGATACCATCATACATATTCCTTCTGAGTCATTGTATTTCACTGTATATCATTTTATATTTCTCTAGAAACAATGTATTTGAATGAAGAATGTATTTTTCTACCTTCAGTGATTTTATTATAAATTATACTAATTTGTTTTTTGTTTTATGAAATTAAATTGGTTCTTATCATGGTTTAAAATTCATTAGAGAGGTCTTCCCATTGAGCATAGTAAATTTATTTAGGTTTAATTTATTGGTGGTATTTCATCTTTCTGATCACTTTAATAAGAGGATTAACATCCATATTGAGGTATTAGTATGTTAATTAAGCATATTTTAAGTATATACATTTGAGGTCATGAATTGCACATTAAAATTTTCAATTAGATAATATTTATAGATAAGGAATAAGGGAGGTGTTAAAAGGTCAATATTAGTTTAATGCTATTGTTTCAAAATCAGGTTTTACAATCCTTTTAATCTAATTTCATTTTTATTCCTAAATATTCAGTCATTAATTTAATTGATTCATGTTATTTTTAATTTTTTTTAATTACTCAAAAGAACCCACAATTTAGTTATTTATTTACGAAAAATAATGTTTAAAATAATATTTTTCTAACCAAGTTTATAAACACATCAAGTTACAGCTTTAGTAATGATATATTGAATTCTTTAAGGGGATAAATTTGATTAAGTATTCATGAAAAATACAACACTATCAAAATAAATACATTGTAACCATTACTGATTACATTCTTCTATATAGCTATGTGTTTATCAAGAGATATGGATTTTAAACCTTTTAAATTTCATATTTTTCAAAAGATAAGTATAGAATCAATTAGGAAGAGTTATTAATATTATCTAATAAGATTTGTGTGGTGAATACATGAGAAACAAATTCACTAATAATCTATACGATTATGGAGTTATTTCACAACTCACTCCATTTGGAACACCATAGTGGAATAGTGTGTCTGATAGGACTAATCATACCTTGTTAGATATGGTTTAATTGATAATGAGTTGGTATCACCTTTCTATTTTATTTTAAGGAAATGTTCTAGAAACCATTTCATTTTTACTTACCTATATTTCGTCTAAATTAGAAATTAAGACATAATATGAGATAAATACCAAGAGGCATACCAAATTGTTATTTTCTTAGTATTTGGGGTCATGAAGTATATGTATGAGGTATGTTATCTAATAAACTAATCCCCTAATTATATAATTATTATTTACTGGTAATCCCAAAAATATCATGGAAATTATTTCTATTTTTATACTAAACAAAAAGTGTTTGTGGAAAAAACTAGTATTTTTATTGAGAAGTATTTTATAATTCAGGGGATCAGTTGAATGAAATTTGATCATGGAAATATTTATAACCAACAAAAATAAAATATTATGATAGTGGAAGTTGATTTGGTTTCATAAATAGTAATTAAAATATAATCAACTATAGTTACTTAAGAACCTAAAAGATTTGATTAGATACACCTTAAAATGAAGATATAGATTTCTTGTGGAAAATTATGATGAAGTTATAGTTATAAATAATGAAACAAAAACCAACTAAGAGTCCATTGAGAGTTTTATTCTAATAAATAGATAAATTCTATGAAATAAGAAATGTAATAAATGTTCACCAACCATGTTTGGGACTTAGTGGATGCACATGAATTCATGAGACCAATAGGGTTTGTGGGGGTCTTCTATAAGAAAATTAACATTGATTGTAGAGTGTTAAAATAGAAATGTATTCTAGTGGGAAAAGGAAATAATAAAATTCAAGGTATTGACTATGAAGAAACCTTTTCAATAGGTATGATGCTAAATTATATTTTAATATTGATAGCCATAGGAGCTCATTATGATTATAAGATTTATTATTTTTATGTAAATACCCCGTTACTTAACATGAATTTAGTCAAGATTGTGTCTATGATACAAACCAAATGTTGTATGTTTCTAAATGATTCTTCGAATTTTTAAAAGTTTTAGTGGTGTATTTATGGATTGAATGAAGCTTCTCCAAGTTGTAACATCTATTTTTATGGTGCAATAAAATAGTTTGGTTACATGAAGAATGTTTATTATTATTGAGTATATAAGTGGGTTAGTATAAGTGTTGGTATATTTTTAATATTTTTTGTGGATTACATAATCCTAATTAGAAATGATACCTGACTTATATTCTGTAAAGATGTGGTTTGGAAAATTATTCCTAATGAATGAAATGGGTGAATCAACCTATATTATGGGTATAAAGATCAATATAGATATATCAAAAAGAAATATTATATTAATTCAAAACAAACATATATTGGTAAATTATTAAAAAATTTTATCATAGAAAACTCTATAAATGTGTATTTTACAGTTCTGCATGGCTCAAATCATTGGAAGATTCAAGAACCTTATAACAATTTTTAATGGATTGATAGGATTTGTTATGTATCCACCATAGGATCTATCATGTATCCCAAGTTATGTACTCGACCTAATTTCTCTTGTGATTTTAGAAAAGTAAGAAGATACCAATATGAACATGGTAAGATTCACTAGGTTAAAATTAAGAATATCATTAATTAATTATGAAATGTTAATGATATACTCTTGGTCTTTAGAGAAGAGGATAATCTCATTGTAAGGAGTAACACTATTTATAGTTTCCAATCCAGAAATATGATATGAGATCTGAATCTAGTTTCATGCTTTTTTAAAAATCTTGGAGCTATTAGTTGGAATATTTCAAAAAAATATACCATGTAGGATTTGATAATAGATGTGGAATACATTGTTACATCACATGTTGTGAAGGAAGCTGTTTTGACTTACAATTGCATCACTAGACTTTGGGACCTTCCTTATATTGAGGGATAAATTATGCTTTTTTTTTATAATAATGGAGTTATTTTTTAGTTCAAGGAATATCAGTCTCATTAAAGGACCAAACACATCCTTTTTAAAAACTATCTCATTCAAGAGATCATTGATAGTGGTGATGAAAAGATATATTGTGTAGATATAGATGAAAATAGAGAAGTTCCTTTTATGAAATCATTATACAATAAAAGTATTCAGTTTTTTTGTATCTCTTGGCATTAGATACATGATATATTGGATTTAATGGTTGTAAAAAGTATCATGGTTTTATAATCGAGGAAAACCCCTTTTATCATCCTTTCATGTGTGTTGTATTTATATTACTTGAATAGTGGAATGATAATTTCCTCTCAAAGTATGACTTTATTATCCCTAATTAATTATCAACAAGGATTATTGTGGGTTATGATTATATTCTAATATTATCATGTGTATAATCTTTTATGTGATATAAAGATTTTTTTAAATATAAATAATATACTTATGAGATTATAAGTTAAGACTTATTATCTTGAAAAACTTGCTAAATTATCACATTTGATGTCATAAAATCATTAATATACTTTGGGGTTTATGCTTATTATAAATCAAAATTACTTAAGGTTGGAATGATACTGATCATGTTAACATTCATACTTTAATACCTTTTTTATACCATCATTGAGGATGATCTAATCAAGAGGAGGTTGGTTATATTGTTGAGCATGTCATTAGTTGAGTTTAACCAATATGGTTTTTGTCTAATTTTATATTATGAAAATACCAATAAGGTTGTGATTTAATTATATTTTGTAAATGAATCTCCATGCATAGTTGAGTGACATGTGATGTGCTCGACAACTTGGATGAATAAAATATAATGTATTGACTCAAACTAGCCTATCTATTTTAGAGATTCATGAATTTATTATATGTCCTATACTATATTTATATATTACATGTCTATTGGTCACTTTATGTCATAGTAAAACGTATTATACTTTATAAATATTATGTATATGATACATCATGTGGAATAAATGTTCATATGAAGATATGAATATGTTTGATCAAGATAACACTAGACCCCTTTATACCTTAAGTAGAAGTGATGATTTTCTATAAGTTTCTCTTTGATTAAGACTATATATTAAGTAATTAATATTTATTTTCAATTTAAGATATAGAATAAGGATTTAATTTGAAAAAAATGTTTGTTCTAAAACTAAGAGAGTTCGAAAAACCATATCTAAAGGATTTTGGATGGATTCACAAGGAGTTATGATGTTTTGATTGAATACCTTATGGGATCTTAGTGAAAGTGAAATATTGTTGGATACCCACTAAATATAGTTTAATATGATTAATCTATATCATAGTATTAGAAATAAATTTTATGTATATTTTAGGTTAGGGTTATAAATAGTCATAAAACGCATAAAGATTCCTTTATTATATTGTATAATATATTTAATGGTATATGATATGTGATAATGGGTGCATTGCTTCCGTCATATCTTCCCAAATGGTTCTCTTGAGTTTTGAATCATAGATATGGTTCTTTTATGGAATGATAAGTATGTTATATGTAATGTCTCAAAATTTATGTATAATGTTTTTTTAATTATATGGAATTTTTTTCAAGACCATGCGCTTTGACGGCGTGTGATTTCAAGGCCCGATGAGCCAAGAACAGAATTTTGATTTTTTTGCGGAATAGTTAATACATAACAAAAACAGACACACAAGGACCGTAATAGTTTAGTGTCTTTGGAAACTTGGAACGTAATCCTCTAATCATGGTGAAATATCTTCAACATCTCCCATAAATATCTTCCCTTTTTTACCTAAAACCTTTCTTTATATCCTGGGGAAAAGAAAACATAAAAAGGGTGAGCTCAAATGCTCAGTAAGGGTAAGCATGGATAAAATAAAACATATCATATACATTTTAACTTAAAAACAAGAACATAATGTTTAAACATCAAAATCTTTCGAAAAGACACAAAACATGGAAGTACGTAAGGCATAGATCATAAAGAAACATTAAGAATGATAAAATAGCATGGGAATAAAACATGTAATTGTGTCAACCATTAAGCACATGATATGATTTCCATATTAGCCAAGGCATTGCTTCCAAGACCATCTTAGTGGACAAAGTCCCTTTCTGAATCGAGTTCACTCCTCATTCCAGTCCTCTATTACTGAACTGGTTTAACTTGCCGTTCCAGCCATGTCTATCTCATGAGATATAAATCTTTACCCAATGCATTGGAGGGAGATATAGGTCCCACACATCTTATAATGAAATCATTATTACTTGTGCCACAAAATAAACATGAAACATTCATCATAACCCAAAGAATAAAATGGGTTTCATAAACATCAACCCATCATTTCATAATCCATATAAAACATATGGAAATTTCATCATAAGAAAAGTTAACCATGTAAATCATAGAGACATTAAACATGAAACATACACATATCAAATAATGACATCTTAGATGGAAAATAGTTTTGATAAAACATTTGAAATGAATTCTTGAGGAAAATATCCATTCTTTGTCAAAATCATTTTCTTTTCAAAAAAAATTCCATGAACTTTTAAAATAAAATTATTTTGTTGAAAATAGTCATAAAATCATGTAGAGTATGTTTCATGAAAATGAGGTGTTATGAAACCATAAAAATCCATTCACGCCATATAAGTTAAAAATAACATTCTTCTCGTACTTTTGTCGGAAAAGTCAAAAAAGTACCTCGTAACATAAACAAAAGAAAGATTCCTTACATACCATGTAGTAAAAGTAAAAATGGGTAAAAAGGACATTAAACATACATAAAAACACTTTTATAAAACATGGACATGGATGATAACAATAACCCCAGTAAATACTTACGTATAAGCAATCTTGGATAAAAAAATGAGATTTGAAAAATTATCCCTTACCTTATGTCTGATATGCTTCGTATGTATCCGAACCTCCTGTATAATGATTTAAATAATGTAATTTACTTATTAAAGAATCATATTCATTGTTATTATATCATATATGGTTTACTTATGACTTTATATTACACGTTCTTTTGTAAATTCCATGTTAAAGAGTGTTTTGGGTAAAATCGTTTCATTTGTCGTCCGTGTTTTGACTTGTAATTATTCATATGATTACTTAGATCATGATTACATAATTCCATAATATAAAACATGATTTATGTATAATATATATTCAGAATTTACATATATATAATAGATTGATAAATAGAAAGAAATACACCGTTCATGGAGACGGTAGGTCGAACGTACGCATGAACGTTGTTTTCGTTTCCTTATTGAGTTGAATGGAATTAAGTAGATGAAATACATATATATACACATAAATACAGTATTATTATTATGTCATATATTTTATTATTACTTATTATATATACTTTATAATCATTCATGAATGGTTAATGTGGAGAATGAATCTCATCGCGTCGTGGAGACGGTAGTCCGTACGTACGCACGAGCGATGATATCATTCTCATGATCGTGGAATTTTATTGGAGTGTATGTATACTATTTCAGAATCAATATCAGTTTACAATAATCATATATAGTTATTATGTACACCATTATACCCATCCAAGTAAGGTGGTGGTGGAAAATAGATTACACCACGGCGTGGAGACGGTATTCCGTACGTATGCACGCCCGGTGATTTCATTTTCCGTAGGATGGATAGATGGGGAAATAGGGTTTTTTAATACTTATAAAAACATATCAGTATATGAGTGATACTGGTGTTATTACTTCATAATGAAACAACCTAAGAAGAAGAAGTGGAAGAAGAAATAAAGTTGAAAGAATTGGTAATCGGACATTACCTCTTCATTGAAGCGCCTCTTTGAGATCTCCTTTTAGGGAACTAAAATTGTTCTTTGAAGAAGACCAGGACCTCTAGGATGTTTCTAGGGAAGTGTAGAAGATAATTTGGCAGGGTTTGGCCGAGCTTGAAGGCTCAATGTGGTGTGAGGAAGAGGGGGAGGAGGTGCCCTTTTATAAGGTAGAAGAGGGCCACCTTTGGAATAACAAAAAATATTATTTTATTATAAAGACAAATTCTGTTTTAAATAGCTCCAAATTGATTTATTTCTAAGATAAGGTGGGTATGTGTCGAAATCCTCTTATCCAATAGAATTTAGACAAGTTTAGTTTCCTATTTTAACCTTATCATTTAGATTTAACATTAAGTTAAATAATTTTACTTTTACCGTGTCCTTTTGTGTTCTTACACTATAAGGTTAATAAACTTACTATAACAAGCCAAACGAACCCCAAGTTGTTTATTGTTAATATATATAACCTTATATAAGTCATTGTGCCGAACCTTAGGTTTTTAGGACTAAATAGCAATTAATAATATAATATTTGTTTTAAAAAATATTTTTTGTCTATTTTGACACTATTTAGTAATTGGTTTTTGTGAAAATCATAACAGAATGGTTAGTTCTAACAAAGTTAATTAAATCAACAATAACATGTCATATTAACCTATAAAATTAGTTTAATTAATAAAAAGTCTCAAATTACATTTATTTTTTTATTTATAACATCAATTATGTCAATATTTCATTAATAAGATAATTACTGCATCATCTTTATGTCATAAATAAATTAAATTTTTTAATATCTAAAAATTACCAATAAAAAAAAATTATGTAGGAAATCATTTTATCTTTTTAATTAATATTTATAGTCTAATTTATCTTATGTATAACCCTATATTAAAAATCATATAATTATTAAACTTTGATTTTAACTATTTTAACCCTTCTTTAAATAAATTAATAATAAATGTCCTAATCTAATCCAAGTGGGTCCTATTTGTCCATATTTTCTTCCTAAGTTTTTTTTGGTTTAATTACACTTATACAATAGAATTAGGACATGTGTTAGGGTAATAATAATATCATTTTTACCCTTAATTACCCTATTTACTTTTAACCGTGGTAAAAATAAGTAAAAAGTTATTATTCACCAAAAATTATTTTCTTCTCATTGAACCACATTTTACTTACTGAAATCAACCATGTCACTCGGATTTTCGAAATTACACTAAAATAAGCGTTAAAATTAAGTTTTATGTAAAATTCATTTTTTTAACTACCACTTAGTGGTTTCACTATTCATCAAAAAATGAAAGTTTCCAGAAAAATACCAAAAATTAGGCCTAAGCTATATTTGATATTATGAACTGAAAAATGATGTCTATTTTACCAAATTCAAAACATATCAGTTGCATTACTTAATTTAAAAATTAATTCTCGTCGTCAAAACAAATAGCTTGTTCTTAAGAGATAATAACTATCAAAAGATTGGCACTTGTTTATGTCTGGTTTAAATGTGAAATTACATCCAATGACCAACATTGTATTAAATTGTAAAAATATATTCTAATTATACATTAAAACCACTCAAATTAATAATTTATCACAATTAATTATTTCGATTAAAAAGGTTTTTTTTAATTAAAATTTAGTAATTTTCACTATTCATCAGAAAATGAAAGTTATCTGAAAAGTACCAAAATTTCACCCTAAGCTAATTTCGATATTCCGAATCCAAAAATGAAGTCTATTTTGAAAAATAAAATTTACAAAAATTCAAAAAGTGGTTATTACTATTCATAACGGCTATTTTATATAATATTTTAATAGCATATTGTTGTTTAGTGAAACTCGTTATTGCGTACTACACACGCTATCGATGAAGGTCGTGATTGCGTGTAATGAAAGTAAAGTCAAGGATGCGTGTTGTGCAAGCTCCTTTTGGTGTAGCATACAATACAAGACATTAATGAAATTAAAAAGAATATTTTTCATAAAATCTCGGGGTGTTATAGTTTTTTTAACTTTTTATCCATTTCTCAGATCGAAAATATGAGGGCATCGTTGAACTCGGAATATTAGGATTCACCTAGAAAGAACTTAACATCAACTGGAAAGGGTGAAATGAAAAAATTAATTTTTGGACATTTTGAAAAATATTAAAATAACTTAGAAAATGTTATTTTATTTAATTTTACACCATTGATCAGCGGACGGTGGTGTTGTGGTGTGGTGATGAGACAACGACGAGGTGCATTGATGGAATATTTTTAATGGATAAATGAAACAATGTAATGACGAAACATCACAGCATAACAGAAATGTTGTGATGTGTTTCCTTTTTATTAGACTAACGTGTTAGATAGTTGAGAATTAAACCCTGGGGATTCTCTAACTAACCTATGGTGTAATTACTCTCCAATGAAGAATGAAGAACATTGATGCAATGTTAACAACTTCGACGCACCTCGAAGAATGAATTCAGGATTTAACGAACGCCTTCAACTCCTTAAAACTTTGTGGGTGGACCACTTTAATGTCAAACATCGATCAAGTTAGGGGTTGTTCTGGTTTATGTTTTCCATGTTCTTGATTTTAAACAACAAATGTGGATCAACCCATGAACAGGTTGATCTATGAATCATCTTTCCTTCGGGGAGGTTGAAGTTTCTTGGGTTTCATTTCAGGACTGAAATATTGTTGATGGAACATCATACCCAAGCCTCCCATGTTTTAAACCTCTAACACAAAGGGCACAGGATGACACGAACAAGGCCCGACCCTCCTCTTCCTTGTGTGTTCTTGGTTAAAAAACATTCTAAATGGTGTAAAGAAAATTTCAAGGCCTTCGCCGGGAAGGAGACCCCCCACAGAGGTCATGGGTGCAAGTGGCGCAAAGAACGGACCATTGGATCAGACCCGGTGGTCTGCGAGGAACTATGCCAGTGCACCAACACCAGCAACCAGTGGTGGGCACAGGCAAGAGGTGGTTTTCCATGACAGCGCGCCAAGAGGAGCACCTCGGATGGCCCAGGCTGGGGCAAGGTGACAAGGCCATCCCAAACTACGACGAGGGGAAAAGGCATTCGGCTATTTCGACGGCCAGGTGGCCCGCAACTGCGGTTCACGATTTCACCAAGAATGCAGTTTTCTGAACGCGTGTGAACACCCTTCGTAGCTGTATTGACTAGCCGCATGACAACCATGGACACTCTATGTTTCCGGGCTGAGGAGAACCAATCCACATAAGGTGGACCAGGAAAGATGCGGGTCGGACCCACATCCCAATGGACCGGACCTAGTCCGAGCTGATTCTGGGTCAGGTCAGCGGACCTGGGTGGGGTTGGTCCATCTAGGTCGGACTAGACCCAGACCCAACCAGCCTCTTTTTTGGAAAAAAAATTAAATATCTTGAAAATCTGGCGTCTGATTGACGAGATGTTTGTGGAGTTGGAACCCTCGCGGCGAGGTGGATCTTTTGGAATACTCTATGGAATATTTCATGGAATTTGGAATTAAATGAATGTCTTAGGGAGTGGTTCTCCCGAGATCAAGAATGCTATGTGAAGAAACCATGTGGTTGACTGAGAACAAGAGACTATTGGTGACTGACCCTATGTGCATCAGATACTATGGCCTAGTGGGAAGCATATCATGTGTGACCCAGAAGACCCATGGTGGGGAGTGGCTTCTGTGTGACCTAGAAGACCCATGGAACTCGATAGAAGGAGTACCTCAGTATGGATATAGTAGGGAAGAAACTTATTTGGGACCCAACATGGCCACAGTGGGGAGCGGCTTCTATGTGACCTATCATACCCATGGTACTCATCAGGGATGAGTACCACAACAGTCTTAGGTCAGTGGGAAGCGGCTCTTGTGTGACCCGAAAGGACCACTATACTCATTGAGGAGGAGTTCTCCTACAGCCGAGGTGTTCGATGGTGTGACTAATGGTTCTACATTCCTACTCTAGAATATAACTGGTGTGAGTTTTCTTTCTTCTTGATCATTCTTAGTGATCATTATTTGTGGTTTGGTTATGGATTTCATGGTGGTCTTTCCTTTTGTTGTTTTGGGGTCCCTATTGAGTATTTTGTTACTCACCCCTGCACTGGGTTCACTCGCACATGTTCTGTTTAGTGAAAACAACTGCCTCCTTTATGGAGGACATGGTGGCCTAGGATCTAGTGGTTCCTAATGAGACTAGGTAGATAGGATGTACTTTTATGGCTTCCAGCAGCTACTCTGTACTTACCCATCAAGTTGGGTTTTCAGTGGATGTCTATTCAGAGATTCTTTTGTACATTCCTATTTTCTAGTTAGTCTTTTTTCGGGTCTGTATTCTGGACCATTTAGATGTCATTTGTACTTATACTCATTGGTTATTTATATTGGAATTATTTTTTACTATTCCAGCTTTGGGATGTGGTTGTGAGAGCGTCTGTATATGTACTCAGGAAAATTCCTCCCACTTTCAGGTTGACGCCTTTGGTGCTAGTGACTAACCCCTGGCCTTCGGGAGGCGGGTTTGGGGTATGTCATGGCCTAGGCCCCAGGAGAAAAGTCGTGAAAAAGTGGTATCAAAGCTTTTCAGTTCTACCTCAATGACAGAGTTTGTTGTTTTTTTGGAGAAACAGTGTTAAATATTTCTAGTTTGACTTTTAGATTTAGGGACTCCAATGTTGGTGTGGCGGCTGACGTATCTATACACTAGGACCCTAAATCCAATATTTCAGATCTATACAGAAAAACACTTGCCGAATAGGTGTCTCCGAATGATTTTCTTGAATAAGAGTTACCTCACTGCGTTTAATCATCAAAATTTGGTACGTCTTCATTCTATTTTTGGATGCATCCCTGCAAATAGCTAGCTAGGATCCTGATACATGATCATGTGTATAGTTTTCCTACCGATGAGGCATCAGTTCATGGACCATTCCTAGATATTTTCCTTCCCGATGGTGCACCAATGTTGCCACCACCTGTTGATCAATAGTTATTACTAGCGTTACCAGTAGAAGATGTACGGAGACTCAGTGCCTTGCAATATTTTCAGAGATAGAGACCTCCCAGGTTCAGGGGAGAGACAGATCCTCAGGTCGATGAAGACTGTATAGAGGTATTGATTTGGTTCTTTCGCATAGTGAGTACTCCACTTGACTATATAGAGATATTAGATGTGGTAATCTTTTAGGGATCGGCAAGGAGATAGTGGAGGCTGAACATTTGGACACATGATGAGGTGACCCTCTCTTGGGATAAATTTAATCATCTTTTACAGGAGTATTTTTTTCTCGAGACCTTGTTCTATGTTGTAATCCAGAAGATGATTCACCTACAATAGGGCAGCCTTACAGTGGTGAGTACTCTTCGAGGTTTACATAACTCTCTAGATACTCCATAGACATGGTGCAGGACCCATTATTTAGGGCCCAAACCTTTGATAAGGGACTCAGATGGGAGATCATGGCATCTATAGTGTCACTAAGCATCCCCACTCAAGCTGGAGTGTTAGAGAGATCCCTTCTTGTGGATATATTCCTAGCAGAGTAGGCACCGATAGCTAGAGTCACCAGCAGACCTTAGTCGGTAGAGTCTTCATTGGTGAGTAGTAAGTAGCAGACGAGGGGACCCAAGTGGGCCAGGTCCTTCATAGGGTGACCCTAGGACTCAGGTTCAGCGGTGTGGGCTCCCATAATAGAGGGAGTCAATAGGGAACTAGGTTGTGCTTCACGTGCAACGGGCAGGGACACATTGCTCATGACTGCCTAGCCCGCCACACAGATGATCAATAGGCGGTCGAGGGGCTTCCAAGAAAGTGTCATAGCTTTGATCGAGTAGTTCCATAGGGCAGAGGACGTGGTAGGGGATCAGGTCGATTGGCAGGAGATGGATGACAGTTCGAATTGTTAACCCAACCACCCCTAGGTGGCCCACCATGGGTTTAGGGAGTCGGTGGATAGGGTCAAGTTCGGCTTCAGGTGATGGAGGCTTAAGAACACGATGCTCTAGAGATGATTAGAGGTATGATCTATGTATTCTCCACTATATATGCAGTTCTTATAGACATAGGTTCCAATCACTCTTTCCTTTCCACAGACCTCGTTCGAATCTCAGAAATTCTGATGGAGCCTTTGTCTTGATCTTTATGATTAAAGACTCCTACGGGTGGGGATTTCACTATTACACACTAGTTCTTTCATTTTGAGATTACACTAGGAGGTTAAAGATTCAGGTGGGATCTCTTAGGAGTGGCGTTGAGTCCTTTTGATGTCATCATGGGTATAGACTATTTATTTTCAGTCCATGCTCAGATCGACAATTTTATGTACAATCTGTGGTGTGTCCATGAGGATACGACTACATTTTCATTGACCAGCTTGAAAAAACCATTTGTGGTATAGTATGGACTGTCTTATAGGATGGTTCAATTGATCACTCACCAGTTGGTTAGTTTCACCCTCTATGTGGTGGATGATAGGAGTCCAAAATTTCCTGTAGTGGTGGATGAGTATGTGGATGTCTTTCCTGAGGATGTTCCTAGAATACCTCCTCACAAGGAGGTATAATTCTTCATATATCTATACCCAGGGACAGAATCTATATCCACACTGGCATATCGGATGGCTCCCGCAGAGCTTCATGATCTTAGGGTATAGTTTGAGGACTTGTAGGAGAAGGGATTCATAAGGCCTAGCGTTTCACCATGGGCAGCCCTAGTGTAGTTTTCTCAGAAGGTATACGGTATCTTGAGGTTATGTGTCTACTTACAATATCGGAACCAGGTGACCATGAAGAATAGGTATCCACTATCAAGCATTGATAAACTCTTTGATCATCTTAAGGTAGAGAGGTGGTTACCTAAGATCAACCTCAGATCAGATTATCATCATTATCAGGTATGGTATGAGGATGTACTGAAGATAGACTTCAGATGCAAGTATGGACACTACGAGTTCTGGTTGATGCCCTTAGGAATGACCAATTCCCTAGAAGTGTTCATGGGACTCATGAAAAGTATCTTCTTGACTTACCTCAATCGTTTCATGGTGGTATTCATTGATGACATCTTAGTCTAATCGGCATCGAAGTAGGAGCACACTACACACCTATAGATATTCCTTGATACACTTTGAGATAACTATCTTTATGGTAAGTTGTTCTAGTTCTAGATTAGGGAGGTAAACTTTATAGGACACGTCATCTCAGAGGCTGGAGTTGCAAGGGATTCAGTGAAGATAGAGGTAGTTCTTGTTGGGAGCCACCCAGGAGCGTGATTGAGGTGCTGAGTTTCTAGGGGTTGGCCGGATACTACCAAAGGTTCATGCCCAAATTTTCTAGAGTAGCAGCACCTTTATCAGCCTAGAAATATAATTTACAACCCTTTGTGTGGATGTATAAGTGCAATGAGAGTTTCTAAGATCTGAGCCGAAGACTCAAGAGTGCCCCCATATTGAGACTAACAGAAGAGGGTGTTGCGTATGTAGTTTTTTGTGACGCATCGGGGAACGGACTAGGTTGTGTCCTAATGCAGGAGTGAGTGGTGATCTCTTATGTCTCGTGGAGGTTGAGACAGCATGAGAACAAATATGCAACCCATGACCTGGAGTTAGTAGTAGTGGTCTTTTTCTTGATGATGTTGCGGCTCTACTTGATGGATAAATGATTTACCATCTAATCCAACCACAAGAGTCTCAGGTATATCCTCTCATAGAAGGACCTGAAATTTAGATAGTGGGGATGGATGGAGTTCCTCCAGGACTATGAATTTGAGATAGTATATACTCCTGGGAAGGGGAATGTGGTGGTAGAGGTGCTCAGGAGGAGGTCCAGTTTTCAACTACTAGATGAGGAAACATAGTAGCTAGCTACGATGTAGACATCCTTTGTGGATGGTGATAGAGAGGCTTACTTTCAATCAATTACTATCAATCCCCCACTCTTACAGTGATTTAGGGAGACACATCTTGTGGATATTGAATGCGAGGCCCGACGTGCTCAGATATCTTCAGGACATTTTCCTAATAGATATTTTATAGGTGGGGGGAATGTCGTCCTTTTTAGAGAATTCACCATAGTACCAGTGACATTATAGGAGGAGGTGTTGAGGGAGTTTCATACATCCCCTTTGGTGGTACGTCCTGGTGTGGAAAAGATGTACCAGGACCTCTGACATCATTACTAGTGTACAGGGATGAAGAAAGTGTTGGTAGAGTTCGTTTCATGATGCCTCAGTTTTCCGCAAGTGAAGGCTAAGCATCAAGTCCTCATAAGATTGGAACAACCACTTGAGGTCCCTTCATGGAAGTGGGATGGTATCTCTATGGACTCCGTGAAGGGGTTACCACACAAGTCCACGGGCCACGATTCTATTAGCGTGATTGTTGACTGACTCACAAAGTCAGCTCACTTTCTAACCATCTGGGAGTAGGTATCGGTAGAGGGCTTGGGGCACCACTAAGTCTAGAAGATAGTGAGACTTCATGGGGTTCCTTCAATAGTCATATTAGAACATGATTCTCACTTTACATCCTATATGTGGAAGGGATTGTAGCATTAGTTTGGGAATCAGATGCGCTTGATCATAGCTTTTCACCCCCAGAAAAATGGTCAGACGGAACAAACCGTACAGACCCTGGAGTACATGTTTCATGCTTGCGTTATTGATTTTGGTGACAGTTGGTAGGGCCACCTACCACTGGTGGAGTTTTCATACAAAAAAAGAAATCACTCCATCATTGGAATGGCACTGTTTGAGGCCTTGTATGGGTGGCCATGCAGAGAATCTCTATGCTGGACAGACCTAGGGGAGTCAGTACTCATGGGTCCAAAGTCAGTACGGGCTACCACTGAGAAGGTTAAAATCATCCAATAGTGGATGAGGACTTCACAAAGTAGGAAAAAATCGTATTTGTAACCAAAGGAGGATACCCATAGAGTTTTAGGAGGGAGACCATGTGTTCCTTTGGGTCTCACCCTGATGAGGATTGTGGAGATTTGTCTGGGTCAGTAAGTTATCTCCAAGGTTCATCGGATCTTTCCAGATCCTTGGAAGAGTTGGTGATGTTGTGTACCACCTAGATATTCCCCCATAGATGCACTAGGTGCATGATGTTTTTCACGTGTCATAGATGAGGAGGTATGTTCTTGATCTATTTCACATCATATACTGGGGTGAGATGGACATTGATAATAGGGAAACTTTTGTAGAGTTCGAGGTGGAGATATATTATCGATAGGAGCAGGTCCTTTGTGGTCGATTGATCCCTCTAGTGCATGTTCTGTGGAAGAATGGGAATCTGCATGAGTGAAAATGAGGGTGGGAGACTCAGATTTGTGCTCAGTAACCCCATTTTTTTATTAGTCTTTGTTTTATCTTTCAGGGATGTAAATCCCAAAGGTGGGGAGAATTTAATGTCCTATACTTTCTATATAATTTTATTTAAATTATATTGAATTATTTAAAGTCCACACACTTTGATGACATGTGATTCTGAGGCTAGGTGAGCCCAAAACAGAATTTTGAACATTTTTTATGATCACTTAAGTAAACGTGTGAGCAGGTTTTTCTAATTTATGAAATGGTGATCAGATCGGAAATTTGAGGGCTCCTTTTAACTCGGAACTCCAGGGTTCTCCTAGAAATTACTTATCTTCAGACGGAAAAGTTCATTTTTTGGAATTTTTGAAAAATAATAAAATAACTTAGAATTTTTTTTTCATCGTTGAGCAGAGGAAAACAGTACTGCGGTGCAGAGATAAGGCGAAGACACGACCCATTAATGGAAGCTCTTTAATGGATTTTTTTTGCAAGTTTAACCACTTTTATATTTCATAAATGAAACATTGTACCGACTCAATGTCGTAGCATAACAAAAACGATGCGACGTGTTTCCATATTTATTAAACTAATGAGTTGGAGAGTTGAGAATTAAATACTAGGGATACTCTGATGAAGCTACGGCATAATTCCTCTCCAACTAAGAATGAAGAACGCCTGCAAAATGCTAACAACTTCAACGCACCTCAAAGAATGAATTCTATAAGCAACTAACGCCTTCGAATCCTTGAACCTTTGTGGGTGGACCACTTCAATGCAAAAAGTCGATCGAGGTAGGGGTTGTTTTGGTTTATATTTTCCTTGTTCTTGATTTTTAACGATGAACATGGATCAACCCAGAAATAGTTTGATCCATAGATCATTCGTCCTGGCGTGAGGATGATGTTTCTTTGGTTTTTATTTTGGGATTGAAATATTTTTTACTGAACATCATACCCAAGACTCCCATGTTTTAAACATCTAATGTGAAGGGTTTAGGCTAACACAAACAAGGCCCAACCCCCCTCCACCATGTGCATTCTTGGTTTACAAATTTTTGAAATATAGGAAAGGAAATTTCAAGGCCTTCGTATGGAAGGGGACACCCCACTGAGGCCGACGGTGCAAGCGGCACGAAGAACGGACCACCGGAGCAGACCAGATGGTCCGCAGAGTACTCTATTGATGTAACAGCGATGTCGACTGACAATGGCGGCCCATGGAAGTGGCCATGGGTGGGTACCATCATACCACAATGGCACATCAGTAGGATCATCGCGGTCGGCCCGGGCCGTAGCAAGGTGACAGGGCTGCCGGCTATGCTGATGGCTGGTGGAGGTAGATGCAACTGGGAAGACGTAGTTGGGCAGAGAGGCCCACAACTATGGGCCATGGTTTCACTAACCACATGGTCTTCTGACTGAATGTAGACCCCTGTGGTGGCCGAATCGACCAGGCGCATGTCACCCCCAGATGCACCATGCGTTCGGGCTAAGGGGAACTTGTCCACCTAAGGCAGACCAGGCAGTAGTCAGGTCGAAAATGTGGCCAAACGGACTAGACCCAGGCTAGGCCGGGTCCGGGTCAGGTCTGCAGAGTTGGGTCGGGTCGGTCCAACTGGGATTGACGAGACCTAGACCCAACCAGCCCCTTTTTGGAAAAATTTCAATATCTTTCCACCCCAGTGTTTGATTGACGAGGTGTTTGTGGCATTGGAACCCTTGCGATGAGGTGGATCTTTTGGTATACTATATGAAATATTTAAGGGAAGCTGGAATTAGATGAATGGATTGGGGAGAAGTTCTTCTGAGATCAAGTGTACTACGTGCAGAAACCCTATGGTTGGATGAGACCTATAGACTATTGGCGAGAGACCCTGTGTGGATCAGATACTACAGTCCAGTGGGAAGTGGCTTCTGTTTGACCTGATAGGACCCTGGTGGTGAGTGGCTTCTGCGTGACCTAGCGGACCCATGGTACTCGATAGGAGGAGTACCTCAGTATGTCCATAGTAGGGAATTGGGTTCTATGTGACTCGGCATGCTCACAATGGGGAGCAGCTTCTTTGTAACCCAGCATACCCATGGTACTAATCAGGAATGAGTACCAAAAAGGTCTTAAGTTACTGGGAAGTGGCTTCTATGTGACCTCGCATGCCCACTATACTCATTGAGGAGGATTTCTCCAGGATTCGAGGTGTTTAATGATGTGACTAATGGTTCTACTTTTCTACTCAAGAATATACCTAATGTGAGATGTCTTGCTTCATGATCATGCTGGGTGATCATGATTTTTGGCTTGGTTATTTATTGATTTGTGGTATTTCCTTTGTTATTTCGTGTTCCCTATTAAGTATTTTGTTATTCACCCCTTCATGGGCTTCGCCCACACATGTTGTGTCTGGTGCAGATGATTGCTTCCATGAAGAGGACTCAGTAGCCTAGGACCTGATAGGGCCCAGTGATACTGGGCAGACGGGACATACTTCTACGACTTCAAGAAGCTACTATGTACTTACCCATCAGGAGGGGTTTTCAACAGATGGCCATTCAGAGTTTCTTTTTCACTTTTCTATTTTCCATTTAGTCTTTTATTGGGTTTGTATTCTGGCTCATTGGACTTTCAACTGTACTTTTACTCAGTGTTTATTTATAGTGGCATTCTTGTTTACTTTTCCAGCTTTGGGATGTGGTTGTGTGTGTGTGTGTGTGTATAGGTGCTCAGTCAAATGTCTCCCACTTCCAAGTTTATGCCTTTGGTGCGAGTCACCAACCCCTGGCCATCGGGATGTGGGATTGGGGTATGTCACGGAACGGGCCCCAAGAGACCGGTCATGACATTATATATATTTGAAACATTTAAATGATTATATACTAATGGACGTATATTATATTTAAGCATGTCGACAGCCAATTCTTGGCAGACATCATTGAATGACGTGATGTTATATAAGGATTGGATCCTCCTATTAGATGTGTGTGTGTGTGATGCTAATAAGATGAAGAAAAACCTCTCTCTTCCTTCCTTGATTTCTATTTTTATTCATAGAAGATGGTTCTAGGACTCCATTAAAGTTAGAGGATCCCTCATGTAATGTACAAGGATTATATTAGAACGTGTACAGTTTGTGGAATAAATATTCCATAAGTTCTTTAATTGTGAACTCCATTAAAATTACTCCATCAAGGTTATCTAGGATAGGGAACATTGTTAAATAGTTATGCTAATTTATATTATGCTCTTCGTACACATGTTGTATAACGACCCAAGATTGATGTACATGGACATTACATTTATTTTGAAGAATACTTAATAAATTACACAAATATATTACCAAAGACCATATTAGTGTAGTGTCTTTGGAAACTTGGAACATAAACATTTAACTTGTTTGAATATCTTAAACATCTCCCATAAAGATCTTCCCCTTTTTTCCTACCTAAAACCTTTCTTTATATCCTAGGGAAATGAAAACATAAAAAGGGTGAGCTCAAATTCTCGGTAAGGGTAAACTTAGAGAATATAAACCAAACTATAAATAAAATAATGTAAAAATGTGAACATAAATATTAAATATAAAAATATTGAGACATGGAATAAATCTTGGCAGTACTTAAGGCATAGATTATAAAGAATCATTTATTGTGAGAAAATAGCATTAGTATAAAACATGTAATTATAGAAAACAAATAAGAACATAATATGATTTTCATAGTATCTAAGGCATTGCTTCCAAGACCATCATAGTGTACAAAGACCATTACTGAACTGGGTTTACTTTTCGTTTTAGCCATGTATTACTAAACCAGATTTACTTGTCATTCCAACCCTATATTCATGTACTGGATTTACTTGTCATTCTAGTTAGATTTATATCATTATATATAAATATATACCCAATTCATTAGAGGTAGATATAGTTCCCTCCTATCACATAATTAAATCATTCTTACATGTTCCACAAAAACATAAATCATTCATCATTGCACAACCCAAGAAATAAAATGGGTTTCTTAAACATCATTTCATCAAAACACAATCAATATAAAATATCATTCCATCATTAACACAATAAAATAATAGTAATAATAGGTTTATAAACACAACCCTATTTAAATAGCATCATCTTATATGGAAAATAATTTTGATAACACACTTGAACTTAATTCTTGATGAAATTTTCCTTTCTTCGTCAAGAATGTTTTATTTTCTAAAAATGTTGTACAATTTTAAATGAAAATAATTTAGTTGAAAATAAAATTTAAATAATTTAGAGAAATATTCATTGAAATAAAGAGTTTTTAATATTTAAAAACCCATTCATTTCATATAATACAAAAAACATTATTCTCGTACTTTTGTCAGAAAAGTCAAAAAGTACCTCGTATGGAAAACAAAAGACAGATTCCTTCCATACCGTTTAATAAAAAATAACCAATGGGTAAAATTTAATTTAAAAAATATTATAATAATAGAAATAATATAATATATTTAGGAAACATATATTTTAATGATAAATATACCCCATTAAATACTTATGAGTAAACAATCCTGGATAATAATGAGATTACAAAACTATCCCTTACCAAAGGTCCGATTTATTTTTTATGTGTCAGAAACTAATGTATAGTGGGTTTAAACATATTATTAACTTGTGATAAAACCATAATAATATTTATGATAATATATATGATTCTCTTATGACTTTATATTACCTTTTTATTTATCAATTCTATGTTAAAGGAATATTTTGGGTAAAATCGTTTTACATATCGTACGTGTTTTGAGTTGTTATTCTTGATCTTATTAATTAGATCACGATTTACGTACTTACATAATGTAAAACATGATTTATATATCATAAATATTCAGTATAAAAATATATATAATATATAAATAAATGAAATTTAATACACTGTTCATGGAGACGGTAGGTCGTACGTACGCATGAACATTATTTCCATTTCCTTATTTAATTGAATGGAAGAAAGTAAATGACATATATATATACATAAATAAAGTAGAATTATTTTTTCATATATTTCATTATTATTTATTCTATATACTTTATAATCATTCTTGAATGGTTAACGTGGGGAATGAACCTTATCACGTCGTGGAGACGGTAGGTCGTGCGTACGCACGAGCAATGATATCATTCACTTAATGCTTAAATGGTGTAGAATTTGATGGTATATTAATTATAAATAATAATTATCTTGTTATATTAATTATTTATATCCATTATAATCATCATTATACCCATCAAAATTAAGTATTGTTGAATAAAAAAATTACACCAAGGCGTGGAGATGGTAGGTCGTATGTATGCACGCATAGTGATCATGTTATTAGTAGGATAGATAAAAAGAGGTATAAGGTTGTAACATAATAATAATAATATAAAATAATTTATAAGAAACTTGATTTATTACTTTATTATAGGAACAACATCATAAGTGGATGTAGAATAAAAAAATAATAATGAAAGAAGTGATAAAACAATTACCTCTTTTTTGAGTATCTCCTTTTGATTTTCACAAAAGGCCTCCATATGATAGCTTTCTTCCTAAAGTGTCAACCCTAGGAGGAAGCTAGAGATTTTGGAAGATTATATGCGTATAATTTGGATGATCTAATGGGCTTTAAATGTGTTAGTAAGTGGGTAGATGTTGTGGCCTTTTATAGGAGGGAGGAGGGGCACTTTAGGAAAGTCTTGAAATATTAATTTATTATAAATTGATTTTTGGTTTCTGATGGTCTAAAACTAATTTATTTCTAAGATATTATGAGTATGGGTCTAAATACTCTCAAAAAATGCTTTAGAAAAGTTTAGTTCCAAAAATTAACCTTATCTGTTAGCTGTAACCCTTAGTTAAAAACATTAACTCTTACCATGTCTTCTTGTATTTTCATAATATATGGCTACTATAGTTACTATAAAATTACAAGAGAACCTAAAGTGGATAGATAATGAGATTTTTAACATTATCTACTTAATTTGGAAGAATATTATTTTTTAGGACTATTATATCATTTAATAAAATAGTATTTATTTTAAAAACTCATTTATGTCAATTTTGACACTATTTTGTAATTGATTTTTGTTAAAGTCATAAAAACTTGATTCCTTAGAACCAAAATCATTAAATCAAAGATAATATTTCATACGAATCCAGAAAATTATTTTAGGAATAAAAATTTTTAAATTACATTTATTCTAATATTTATAATATCATTCATTTGAATCTTTTATTAATAAGGTCATCATTGTATCATCATTGTGTCATATATAAATTTAATTTTTTAATGTCTAAAATTTACAAATAAAATACCATGATGTAGGAAATATTTTTATATTTATAATGAATATTTTTAGTTGAATATATCTAATATATAACTTGAATTAAAAATATTTTAGTAATAAGATACATGTTTATGTAATATTTCCCATAACTTTAAATTAATTATAATAACATGTTATTTTCACACCCATGTGGTTATCAAATGACAGCATTCGAGCCTAAAAATTTTTTTTGTTTCCCATTAATTATCCAATAGGATAAGGACACGTTTTAGGATAGTTTTATATTATTATAATATTATTATTTTTAACATTATTTACCTTATTTATCCTTTAACCATGGTAAATAAAAATAATTACTGAAGTTACTATTCATAATGTCCAAAAATAAAAGGGAAATATTTAACAAAATAGAACTTATTATTAAAAATATGGAATCCATTTTTCTAAATTCAAACATACAATTGGAGAAAAATTAATTTAAAATTAATTTCCATTGTCCAAACTAGGACGTAGGTTTTTAAGAAGTAAAAACTATCAAAACGTTGATATGTGTTTACGTCCAATTTAAATGTGATATTATATACAATAACCAAAATTGGATTAAATTATGAAAACATAATACATTTAAACTTTTAAATAAATTAAAAATATAATCTAACTATATTAATAAATTAGATGAAAAGAAGTTTTGAATTAAAATATTGTATTTTTTACTATTCATTAAAATATAAATTTGATCAAAAAAATACCAAAATTTCTACCAAGTTAAATATTGGTGTACCTAATCCAAATAAGAAGATAATTATGTTAAATATAACTTATTAAAATGTCAAAACTATATTTAAAAAGGGTTTCCCATCAAAAAGAGGTAAAAACTTCATTTTTTGAAAAATAATTTTTTATCTGAAAATTTGAATTTTTTCATATATCATATCTAAAACATATAAGATGAATTTAATGAATTAAATTGATTATATTAAATATATATATCAGTAATAAAATCCATGAAGATTGATTTTATTATTTTATAGACTCTTATTTTCATTTAAATAGTTTTTTTAGAAGGAAGCTTATACTATTCGTACCTGCCATTATAATGACTATGTTATAATATTTAGTTATCACTTATACTCAGTCTTATGTGAAACAAATTCTACAAAAATAAATTGAATTTTTTTGTATCAAAATTCAATAATAATGTTGCGCATACGTAAATATAAAATGGTGTTGTGTATAGTGAAAGCTAATCTGGATGTAGTTTACAACACAAGACATCAAAGAAATCAAAAAGAATCTATCTCACAAAATCTCAAGGTGTTACACATTGTATAAATGATACTAGATTGGACTATTTAATGGGTTTTTCCATTGTGTAAGATATGATATAATCCTAATAAACCTATCACTAGGCATAAATAAATATAATAGAATATGTTATCACCCTAGGTATAAACAAACTTGACTAAACAGGTTATCAATATAAGAATTGGTTTAACTAATCAAGATGACTCACTAGATTACCCCCCCTCCGCAATACGTGTTCACATAGTGAGGCATTGGATAATAAAAGCGTACATTATAAATACTTATAATACCATTTATAAACCCCACACACAAGTTTCATTCCATAAAGTGAACTAGCTTTTCCAATGTCCCATAATATGGTTAATCCAACAGAAACCCAACTCATGCACAAGATTCCCATTAATATTGGATTCTCAAGTATACCATGAAAGGCTCAAGAAATCAATTAACAATCAAGGATAATACTCATTGGTTCAATTGTATAAGTGTCACACCAATTTCCCAAGGTGACATGGCCATTGGAGACCATGAATGAAAATAATAATGTTTGGACGACCTTTAAAGGGTTAAATACTCAATAATAATTATTCAATGTAAAATTAGAATAAATTCAATTCCATTTAAAATAACACTCACATTCTCTATAACATCCAAATTTCATATGTCACATGATACTCATACTAAATTATGGAAAAGTTTAGATACCACTAACATTTCAATTATAAAATCCCACAAAAAAAAGATCATCAGATGAATCAATCTCAGTCAATGGAGATACCTAAATATATGTGCCATGACCCCCTCCCCACAAAGTGTACCCCTCTTGGGTCTAAATGTTAGAAGGGAGATAATGACCCCTGATTCCCACCTACATTAGGCCTCGAGTTGGCGACTAGCACCGAGGGTATAGTAAACACACAAATGGGAGGCATTACCCTCTAAGAGAACACATGAGAAAGTGAGAGATAAGATAGACACCAACCAACTCCAACTTAGAGAATAGTATAAAAGAAGTCTCAAGTAAACATATGTAATTTCATGAAAAACTACTACAATTGGAAGGGGAAAACTGCAATTACCCAAAAGAAAGTAAAAAAACATCAGTAACTACGAAGCCCAAACAAATCCTGTAACCCCAAGCTAGTAGAAACCGGTCTGAACTCCAACCTGATCCAAGTGACCTGAAAAATAGTTTATATAAACATAGGGTGAGTGTAATAGTATACTTAGTAGGATCCTCCCTGAATCCTCTCATGCATTAGTAATGAAATCATACTAAAGCATAGTGAATAACAAGTGAAACTAACTCATCACCTAAATAGGTAAGTTAAGTTCTCATCCTCACCATGGATACTCTCACAAAGTATCACATACAAGAGTCTATAATATAGTAAAGAGTATCAAGGGTACCCTACTACTACTTCCCCACTATTTTTCTGCTTTTCCCTAGCACCACACATCCTAAGAATCTCTCTCCAAAAAGGCCTGCCCGCAGACACCTAGGTGAAGCACCACAACATGCACCTCATGAAAAAAAACCACCAAGTCCACATAATCAAGTAACTAGGTAGTTTCTGGGAGCCACCATAGCTCATATAATGTGTATCATACTCCAGGTATTATACCTCAATCCATTACATCACATACACCGAGTAAGGATACTCAAGCCATCACAGCCTATACACGTTACACCTATAGTATTCCATAGGATATTATATCCAGAATATATTTTTGTGAATAACCACACTCCATTACATCCCTCTACACACATATATGGGGAAAACTAACCAATATTCCTACCAGCACAAGTAACTACCAAGAGAAGAGAGCGGGGCCAAATGGGGTAGTCAGTCATCCATCCTCCCATCGGAATATTGGGGAAAACACCCCCCAGGGATCAGAATCCCCAGGGTGTCAGTTGCCCTAACTGGAAGTGTGGATTAGCATATAGAAACAGAAAAATTATAGAATACACTATAGCTCAAAAGCACATTGTGGTCATAACCTAGTCTTAGACACAACTCCAGCTAACGCCTCTTGGACCCCCAGATGCCACATCTAAGACTAGTTATCCTATAAGTACACAACCATTTAAAGAGCTTTAATACATTACTTCATTCCCTTTTTATCATCTTCACATTATGTTAATTAATTATTTAAACATTAATTAACCATCAATAATTTCCACATTATATTTCATTAGCATCACACCAAAAGGATATTGTTCCTTCAAATTAAAACCTCATCATTTTACCCTAGAAATCTTTGACCCCAGGGGTTAACATCATTTATTCAATTATTTATTTACAGCATTACTTTCCCATATTCCCATGTGTTCTAGAAAAAAATGATATGCTACCAAACACAAGGGGGATCAACACGGTGAGTAGATGAACTACCTGTCTAGTCTTTGCCGCCTATAGAAAGAGTGTAGACCCATCCTACCTTGAAAATATAAACATGGAGAGCATGTGGCATACACCATGCATCTTCGCCCCTTTCAGGAGAAGGAAAATAAATACCAGCTTCCTTGAACAGTTGGGAAAGTAAAGAAAATAAATAACCAAAAAGAAAAAACAAGCATCCAAACATTCACATCCAACCTATTCCATCATCCATGGTGTCCTCCCCGAAACCCATATGCATAAACTAATGCATCTCACCACTATATGTGACAACTACTTCCACAACCAGTAGCCCTCCCTGCCCCCACATATCAGAATAGCATTCCAGGCTCACATCACAACACAAGCAGTAGGAAAAAAACATCATATTATTTGGTCTATTTTCCCTTAAACAAGCACAGGGGTAACTCAGAACCCTACAAAGAATTATCTTTTATCAAATAACCAGTTCTTTAATCCATCTTGGATTAACCGATTTGTTATTCTTAGGTTCCAAATCCAGGAAACCTAACCAATAAGCTATCAAAAAATAATTAAACATGCTTACTGGACCAATTTGATTAACATCAAATTACAAAAAGAAGAACCAGATTCATTTACATGACTCTTTATCTTTAGCTAAACAATTATCTATTAATTTCGGCTTTACGTTATTTACCAATTTTCAACAAGAATGAAAATCTAAACAAAGAAAGCATAGATTTCACACTATCTAGAAAAACAAGAGGCAATAACATACGATCGATATCAATATATTTATCTGGTTCGAATATTTATTATGTCAATTCCATTGTGATCCAGTGGTATCAAACATGATAACTATATAGTTTCACGTTAAATAAAAGAGAAGAAATGAATCCCCTGCCTCAAATAGATCTCGATGTTCTTAATATGAGAATGATCCACACAATGGGTTATGATATCCTCCCCTCTCATAACTATTTCCACCAAAGGATGTAGAGACACCACCACATAGACCAACACCCAAGAAAATCCCATTATGAACATGGGAGTAAAATTATATAAAAGGGAAAGTAGAGACATAAGGATATGAGCCTGAAAGAATGACGATAGATCATACCTTATATCGAAGATTGATCGATACTTCTTGGTTGCATCCAAATAGAGTGGAACCAATCCAAGGAGGAAATTTTGATTGTGAAACTCCTACAGAAAATAAGGAAATGTTCGAGCATATCATAGCTATGAATAAGGAGGAAGAACTATGGTGGAAGATATATCATCCCTTTAGACGATTTAACATAGAAGTGGTTTAAGAAACGTTAGATTTTCCATTAGTATCAGATTTTATTAAACCACGTGGGTTGGCCAAGTAAAAGCATCTTGAGCCTTATGGAAATTAATATAGGAGTTATGGCCTTTGAATCGGCCTTAGAGTCCTTAAAACAAGACTTTAAATTCATTTTACAAGAAACGAAACGTCCAAGGGGTGAAACTGTAGGAAGCTAGAAACATTGTTCATTAACACACAATTTGGTAAAGGAAATAGGTCACCATTCTATAAACACTGTTCATGAACTCAAAATTTGGAAAAGAAAAGAGGTCACCATTGGAACCTCACCATTCTAGAAACACTATTCATGAACTCAAAATTTGTCAAAGGAAATTGGTCACTGTTGAAACCTCGTCATTCTGGAAACACTATTCATAGACTCAAAATTTGGAAAAGGAAAGAGGTTATCATTGGAACCTCACCATTCTGGAAACACTATTCACAAGGCTACCATTGGGACTGTTCACCAAATTGGAAATTTTGAAAATTGTTGGGGACATGTCACCTTGACCTATCAGAACACCTCAAACACCAGATTTTAGCAAAGGAATGGACCAAAGAGGTCCAGACCATTACATCAGATACCTCTCAAAACATTGTCATCCTTGAGAATTCAAAACCAACCTAAGAGGGAATAAAAAAAAGTCTGAACAACCACCCATCGAGATACCTATCAAAATAGAGAAATCCACAAGAAGAAACCAAAGAAATTCATCTCATAAACACGAATGGTATATAACCACAAAGGGGACATCGTTACATGAATAGAGTTAAACATCAAACAACTCTGAGTATTGAGCAAGTATCTGGGACTCACATTTCTAGGTACTCTCCTCCATGCCACTGTGTCTCCACAATACACGAACCAAGGGGATATAAATCATGTGAAGCACCTTCTCTTGGTAGTTTTGGATCTCCATGGGTCGCTCCTCAAAGGTCACATCATCATCAACATCGATCTCTCCCCAATCGATGACATGAGAGTCATCATGAAGATAACAACAGAGCTGTGATACATGAAAAACATTATGTATCCAGCTCATCTACGGGGGAAGTGCTACTCGATATGCCATAGCCCCAACACAATCTAACACCTCGAAATGCCCAACAAACCAAGGAGAAAGCTTACTCCCATGACCAAACCTTAGTTTCCCATGATGGGGAGTCACCTTATAAAACATGTGATCCCCAACATCAAACACTAAGGGTCTCCTCCATTGATGAAAATATTATTTTTGACGATCCTGCACTGTGTTCATCCTCTCAAGAATCACATGAACCACCTCTGTTGTATTCTGCACTAGTTCTGGTCAAATAATTATTGACTCTCCAACCCCAGTCCAGCACAACGGAGAACGGAAAGGCCAACCATACAAGGCTTCAAACGAAACCATACTGATGGTGGAATGAAAACTATTGTTGAAAGTGAACTCCACCAAGGGTAAGTGCCTCATCCAGGAACCTACAAAATCGATGAAACAAGAGCATAACATTTCTTTAAGAGTCTGGATGGTTCTCTCTGTCTGATCGTCCATTTGTGGATGAAAATCAGTACAAAGGAATAGTTGAGTACTAAAAGAATGTTGGAGACCTATCCACACCCTAGAGGTAAAATGAGTATATCGATCAGAAATGATCGTCCTTGGGACTCCATTAACTATCACCACATCCTCCAGATATAGCCTCAAAAAACTTCCACTAAGCTTCACTCCTTTATTGCTATGAAGTGGGTTGATTTTGTTAAATGACCCAATACCCCCCAAATTGCATCATGTCATCCCTGAGCTCAAGGTAAACCAGTAACCAAGTCCATTGAGATGTCCTCCCACTTCCACTAAGGAACATATAATGGCTGGTGAAGACCACCAGGAACATGGTGTTCGGCCTTCACCTTCTGGAAGACCAAACATCGAGACACAAACATCACAACTGCACGCTTCAGCCCAAGCCACCAAAACTAGCTCCTAAAGGCTTGGTACATCTTTGTCACGCCAGGATTCACCACTAAAGGAGAACTATGGAACTCTCTGAGAACCGTCTCACACATCTTCAAAGGAACAAATATCCTTCCATGATAGAGAAATCGGTATTGTTCATACTCAGACCAACCATTAGGGGCCTTGCCACAAACAACGTAGTCCCTCCAGACCTCCACCTCTAGATCCCCCAACTAGGACTCTTCCACCTAATGAACTGGAGATGATTGCACCATCATCTTAAAAAGACAACCTCTACCCCCAAATTCTCCAATAACAAGATCTAAAGCTGATAGTTATTCCATTACTCTCCACGAGACACCAGATTCACACATTGTATCACTACGTGACTTCTGACTCATCACATCAGCTAGAACATTCCTTTTTCCAAGTTTATTTGATATTTCTAAGTCATATTCCTATAATAACTCCATCCACTGATGATATCACAAGTTCAAGTCACGCTGGGAGAAAACATACCTCAAACTCATATGATCAGTGAAAACCACAAAGCACTCACTAATGAGGTAATATCTCCAAAACATCAAAGAAAACACCACGGATGACAACTAAATATCATGGTTTGAATAGTTACATTATTGGGGACGCAGCTTCAGAGACCCATAAGAAACAACTGATCTCTACTGCATCAGAACACATCCAAACCCCATATGTGAAGCATCTCATAAAACATCAAAATAAACTCCCACTACTGGAAGACAAAGAACTGGAGCACTTACTAACTTATCCTTTAGATAATCGAAAGCTTATTAACACTGATCAGTCCATATGAAAGCCCGATCCTTCCTAGTAAAAGTTGTTAGAGGAGTTGCAACTTGAGATAAATCCTCTACGAACCTCCTGTAGTAGCCTATGATACTAAGGAAACTTTGCACTTCTGACACTATCGTGGGGGATTCCCAAGACTCAACTACTTCTATATTCAATAGATCCATAGCTAATCCCTACTAGGACACAACATGACCTAAGAAAAGGACTTCTCGAGCCAAAAACTTTCACTTTGAAAACTTCACAAATAGCTAATGTTGATCAAGAACTCCCAAAACGGCGTGTAGATGCTCTACATGCTCCACAGACATGGAGTAGACAAGGATGTTGTTGATAAAAACCACCAAAAACTTGTCCAAGAACACATGGAACACATCATTCATCAATCCCATGAACATAGTTGGAGAATTCTTCACACTGAACGGCATTACAACGAACTCATAATGGCCATGACGACAACAGAAAGCAGTCTTTGGGATATCCTCATCTTTCACACGCATCTGATGATATCCTCACCAAAAATTGATCTTTGAGAACAAACGTGATCCCTTCATTTGATCGAATAAATCATCAGTCTATGGAAGAGGATAGTGATTCTTCATTGTCACTTTTTTAAGCAATAATAATCGACACACAACTGCAAACTGCCGTCAGCATTCTTCATGAACAAAATTGGAGCACCCCATAGTGACACACTCAGCTGAACAAAACCACACTATAACAGACCATCAAGATGTATATGTAACTCTCGTAACTCAGAAGGGACCATCCAATATGGAGACATAGAGATAGAAGATAGTCCTGGTTGTAGCTCGATCCCAAACTCGATCTCTCATTGAGGGGGTAATACTACAACCTCTTCTATAAAGACATCAGGGTACTCTTCTACGACCCTAAGAAATTACAACTGTTGAACCACTGAATAACTCAACATCATATCAACCATCATGGATGATAATGATGGAACGCACCTATGACCCATCTGAGGGTCTTTCTCACCAACAAACACCACATGCTCTCCATCCGCATCAAAGAAAACGACATGATTCCGGAAGAAATCCATGATATACTACACCAAATACACCCAATACATGACAAATATGAAATCATATGGTTGTATCTGTAAACATAAGAAATCTCCCCAAGAGTGGTGCTTCCCTAACACTAGCTAAAAGTCTCTATATACTTCAAAAAAGTCAGCTCGACCTCCAACTGGCGTAGTCAATGCCAAGGTCACTGGAATCCTCTCTACCTCAAGTCTCAAAGCATGGAAAAGGTAAGTTGATATGAATGAGTGTGTCACTCTTGAATCAAAAAAGGCATAAAACAAGGTAGAAAATAAGAAAAGGGTACCTTGACTAACCTTTGGATCACCTGGCACTGGCAATGCAAAATCATGAAGCTGACCACGACCTCCTCCACGGCCTCTCTGGCCTTGATGATGACCACCACCATGGACATGCTCTACTCTTTGTGGACAGGGAGCAACACAAGGCTATCCTATTTCTGTCTCATCTAGCCTCTGCTGATCTAAAGCTGGTGCAACCTACTACTACTGCCTCGGCGGAAACTGCCTCAACGGATGAACCTGGAGCGGAACACCTGGTGCATGACGACTGGTCTGAAAGGTCAGGAACTCTCACTTCTGATGACCTTGACCACAACAATAAAAACAAGAGGATGATCCCTTGGCAGAGTCCTGAGTGATACTGCCCCCGAAGAAATGAGATTCTGAGGGATGTGACCTACCCCCGACCGAATGGAAACTCTTCTGCCCTGAAAACCATGAACCCCAGACCACGGCTCTACATCGTGAGGAATCATGACGACTCCCCTATCATGATGATCCAGTTCTGGCCAATGTCCTCTCGATGACTAATTCTCTCTCCAACACCTCAAGATATGTCTTCAACATAAATGGGGTGACCAAAAGATGGATCTTTGGATTCAAGGCCTCCACGAAATTCCTCGCTCTGGCCTCCTCATCTGGAAACAGGTATGAAGCATATCGTAAAAGTTTCCTAACACATATTCAAAAATCTCGCACACTGGAGATCCCCTATCAAAGGGTAAGAAGCTCTGAGCGACTGGATGCATTCTCGGTGGAAGAAAGAAACTCGACCCTAAACATGTCTCAGAACTCCTTCCATTAGATCGCTAACTCCTCATGATCCCCAAGGAACAAGAACCACCACTTCCTCACTTCTCTACGCAGCATCGTCACAACCAAAGAAAACCTTGTTCTCCTTCTGAGCATGGATCAAACTGAAGCCGGTCTCGACCTCCTCCAACCAGTCTTCCATGACTACTTCTGAAATGGAGCCATCGTACTTCTGCAGACTCTGGAACTGAAACTCTCATAGTTTTCTCCTCCATGTTCGTCATCATCAACCTCTACCCAGCGCTGATATTCTAGAACAGCCAACTAGACATCTTCTATACAATCCTGATGAGGACGTCGACCAGGAGCCATACATGTAAAATAACAAACAGTTAGAGCCCCTAAACTTGTAATATGGAAGACTCAGCATTAATTAATTCAATTTTTTATTTTATTCATTTTAGTTTATCCTGTCCCAAGGTCTACCCATTCAAACAAAGGCACAAATAAAATGATGCATGGTCATTTACTAGGTCTATAACCTGCAACTAGTATCACCTTGTTTAGTATCCATTGTAAACTTAAAGGTCTATGCATCAGATCATAGAGGGACCTAAATGCAAATGTCTCATCTGGTCTCTAGTGTTTACATCACTTGTTAAACATGAATGACACCATTTCCCTACCAACCCATGCAACCTCACCTGTTCCTAACACCAAACTCCATCTTATATCTCAAACAGAGCTCTAACATCACTCTGTCACAACCCCCTCCCCGCAAAGTGTGCCCCCCCTGGGCCGATAATGTGGGAAGGGAGATAATGACCCTGATTCCCACTTCTAGTAGGCCCTGGGTTAGAGACTAGCACCAAGGGTATAGTGAACGCACAAATGGGAGGCATTATCCTCTAAGAGAACACATGTGGAAGAGAGAGATAAGATAGACGCCAACCCACTCCAACTCAAAGAATAGTATAAAAAAAGTACCAAGTACACATATGTAATGTCATGCAAAACTACTACAACTAGAAGGGGAAAACTGAAAGTGCCCAAAAGAAAGTAAAAACAACATCAACCACAAATCCCAAACAGCTCCTGCAACCCCATGCTAGTAGAAACCTGCCTGATCACCAACCTACTCCAAGTGACCTGAAAAATAGTTTGTGTAAACATAGGGTGAGTATAACAGTATACTCGATAGGATCCTCCCAGAAGCCTCTCGTAGAAAAGTAAAGAAATCATGCTAAAGCACAGTGAACAAAAAGTGAAACTAACTCGTCACCTAAACAGGTAAACTAAGTTCCCATCCTCACTATGTCTACTCTCACCAAGTATCGCATATAAGAGAATATAATATAATAATGAATATCAAGAGTACCTTGCTACTACTTCCCCACTGGTTTAATGCTTTGCCCCAACATCGCACGTCCTAATCATCTCTCTCCAAAAAGGCTTTCCTGCAAACACCTGGGCGAAGCACCACAATATGAACCTCGTACAAAAAAACCACCATTTCCATGTAAGCAAGTAAAAAGGTAGTTTTTAGGAGCCACCACAGCTCGTATAACATGTATCATACGTCATGTATTATACCTCAATCCATTACATCCCATACACCGAGTAAGAATCTTCAATACATCACATCCTATACACGTTACACCTATAGTAGTCCATAGGATACTATATCCATAATATATGTGTGTGAATAACCAAAATCCATTACAGCCCTCTACACACATATATGTGGAAAACTAACCATTGTGCCTACCAACACAAGTAACTACAAAGAGAAGAGAGCAGGGCCAAAGGGGGTAGTCAGCCATCCACCCTCCCACCGTAATGTTGGGGAAAACACCCCCGAGGGATCATAATCCCTAGGGTGTCATTTTCCCTAACTGACAGGGTGGAGTAGTATATAGAAACACAAAAATTACAGAATACACTATATCTCACAAACACACTATGGGAATAACCTAGACTTAGAATCAACTTCAACTAACTCCTCTTGGACTCTCGGCTGCCACTTCTAAGTCTTTGTATCCTATAAGAACACAACCATTTAAAGAGCTTTAATACATTACTTAATTCCCATTTTATCAGTTTCACATTATGTTAATTAATTATTTAAACATTAATTAACCATCAATAATTTACACATTATTTTTCATTAGCATCACACCCAATGTACATTTTTCATTCAAATTACAACCTCAGTTTTGCACCCCAGCAAGCTCCAACCCCATGGGTTAGCATCATTTATTTAATTGTTTATTTACAGCATTAATTTCCCATATTCCCAGGCATTCTGAAAAAACATTCTATTCTACTAAACACAAGGGGTCTCAACATGGTGAGTAAATGAACTACCCGTAGAGTCTTTTCCACATATAGAAAGAGCATAGAACCACTCTCCCTTGAGAATCTAACCAGAGAAAGCACATGGAATACCCATTGCATCTTAGCCCCTTTAGAAATAAGGGTAATCAAGACCAGCTTCCTTGAGAAGTGGGGAATGTAATGAAAATAAACAACCAAAAAGAAATAGAAAGAATCTAATCATTCACATCAAACATGTTCCATCATCCATGGTGTCCTCCCTGAAACCCACATGCATAAACCGATGCATCTCACCACTCTAGGCTTCAAATGCTGCCAAAACCATTAGGCCTCCCTGACCTCATATATCACAACAACATCCCATGTTCACATCAAAACACAAGAATCATAAAAACAAACATCATATCAATTGGGATCTTGGACCTTAAACAAGAAAGAGGGTAACACATAACCCTACAAGGAATTATCTTTTATAAAACAAGTAGTTCTTTAATCCTTCTTGGATTAACCAATTTATTATCAGTAGGTTCCAAATTCAGGAAACCTAACCAATAAGCTATCACAAATTAATTAAACATGCTTACTGCACCAATTTGATTAACAAAAAATTACAAAAAGAAGAATCAGATTCATTTACATTCCTCTTTATCTTTAGCCAAACAATTATCGATTAATTCCGGCTTTACCTTATTTTCCAATTTCCATCAAGAACATAAATCTAAACAAATACAGAAAACATATCACACTATCTAGAAAAACATGAGGCAATAACATACGATCGATATCAAATTATTTATCAGGTTTAAATATTTATTATGTCTATTACTTTGTGATCCAGTGGGATAAAACATGACAACTATATAGTTTCACATAAAAGAAAAGAGAAGCAACAAATCCCCTTCCACTAACAGTTCTTGACATTATTTATACAAGAATGAGCCACACAATGGGTTATGATCTACTCCCCTATGAAAACTGTGTCCACCGGAGGATACAGAGACACCGCCACATCGGCCAGCACCCAAGAAAATCCCATTAGGAACAATGGGGAAAAATTAAATAAAATTGAAAGAAAAAATAGAAAGATATGAATAAAAAATAATGATGATAAATCATACCTTACCTGGAAGATTGGTCGGTACTGCTTGGTTGCATCAAAATAGAGTAGAACCAATCCATGGAGGAAAGTTTGATTGTGAAACTCTTATGGGATGTAATGAAAGGTTCGATCACCTCACAGCCGAGAACAAATAGGAAGAACTATATAGGAAGATATATTGTCCCTTTAGATGATTTAACGGAATAGTGGTTTAAGATACCTTGGATTTTACATTAAAATTGGATTACATTAAACAACACAGTTTGACTAAGTAAAAGCATCCCAAGCCTTAGGGAAATTAATATTGGATTTATAGCCTTTGAATCAGACTTAGATTCCTTAAAACAAGTCTTTAAATGCATTTTATGTCAAAGGAAAAGTCAAAGGGGAGAAACTGTAGAAAGCTGGAAACATTGTTCATTAACACGAAATTTGGAAAAGGAAGGAGGTCACCATTGAAACCTCACCATTCTAGAAACACTGTTCATGAACTCAAAATTTGGAAAAGGAAAGAGGTCATTGTTGGAGTCTCACTGTTCTGGAAACTCTATTCATAAACTCAAAATATGGAAAAGGAGAGAGGTCACCATTGGAACCTCACCATTCTAGAAACATTGTTCACAAGGTTACCATTGGAACTATTCACCGAATTGGAAATTTGGAAAAGTTTTGGGGACATGTTGCCTTGACCTCTCAGAACACCTCAAACACCATATTTCAGAAAAGAAATAGACCAAAGAGGTTCGGGCCATTAAAAGAAGAAAATCCAAAATTTATGGATTTAGAACAGAACACCAATATATATTAAATGAAACTAGATATTAAGGTATTCATTCCTTTAGCCTTAATTATTGGAGATCAATTCATGTTATGAATCATGAATCCATCAATAATTTAAGGAGAGGGGGAAAATTTCCAAGAAATAAGGGGATTTGGGGTTTCCTATAATTGGGAAATAAGGGAGGAAATGGGAGTTTTAGAAAGAATAGAAATAGAGTGAGAAAAAAATACCCACTTTAAAGTTGGTCTTCAAGGTTCCTTCTAGAAGTCTTGTGCCCCCCACCCCACTAGACTTTTGGTGGGGGATGTAGTAGCCCCTATCCCTATCAAGTAAAATGAAAGTCCAATGGACTTCTATCAGGCTTCCATTGGAAAATCAACCACTTTGAAGATTTTTCCACCCATATTATTTCCTCATTTTTATATCTTGAGCCTTCACCACCCACTAATACATCCCCAAAGGGTCAAAATACACATGGTTTAATATAATTAAATTAAATTATTACCATGGTGTATGATGTTCATTATAAATAAAGTACATAATAAAATAAATAAATTTAATTTTTTATAAATTTAGATTTGATATAAAAAATTTATTAACGTTTAATAAATAAAAAAATTAAATTTTCAAATAACAATGTTTTATTCATATTCTATAATATATAAATATAAATATTTTTTACCTATATCACAAATATGAAACTTTCATTTTTAATACAATAAAAAATCTTTCATAAACTAAAAAACTCATATTCAAACAATGATAAAATCCACTAAACTCAATTTTACATTTTTCAAATAAATTCCCAAAATAATTCTTAAAGTATGAAAATTTCATATTTCTTATTATGAAAATTTAACAAAATAATATGAAATCTTTTATATCATTCCATATTTTATAATTTATATTTTATAAATTTATAAACCATTTAAATAAACTATAAACCATATCACATCTATCAAAGTATTTTTAATATGACTTAAATTCCTTATTGGATTTCACACAAACTCTAAGGGCCCACGTTGATGAAAGTTTTTTAGAAATCAAAAAAACATTACTTATATAAAAACTGAAAAACATAGTCAATTTTATTTTAAATCACAATGTGTTTTTACATTTCTTGTAATTCTTGCAAAGGAAAAACTATGTTTTTTTTCTTTGAGCAATTAATTTTGACCTGGTACTTCGAAATTTAAAATTATGAAACCATGATGTGGTGTCACAGAGATATGTCATGGATTTATTAATGAAATAATGTATTGATATAAAACACAATAATTCTATAGGTATAATAAGATTTAATATTATCATCCAGCAATTCTCTATTTTTCGAGAAATTTTTCAATGGATTTTTTTCGAAAAATCAGCTATGGTTTTATAAATTTTATAAAAAATACTCACTTTCTTCTTAAAAAATGTGGTTTGGAAAAAATCATGATCCATGGCCATTTTAGATAAAACATTCCATGGTTCTGGAAAATTTTATTTTCCCAATTTCTTTATTTTTCCAAAACATCAATATAAATTATATTGATGGGTCTCTAATGCTACTAGTTGGTTTTGGAGGGGATAAAACATTTCCAAATAAATCAAAAGACAATTAATCAGTACCCAATTTTTCTAATTTTTATCTATAATATAATATAAATATAGATTCCATACCTTTTTCTCTGACGGATTAAAATATCCAAACTCTATTACATGATCTTTAGAGAGTTTCTTAAGAAATTTAAGGTTCCAGACACAATGGTAGAATCGATCAGGCTTATGCACAACATGGATTATGTTGTATTCAATGAATAGTTCACAATAATATTATGAATAATAAACCTGTCTAATGAATATACTAGAAGTTATTGACACATAATCTTATAACCAAGAGAGAGGATCTTACAAGTTTAATTTAAAATTAGTTTAATTATAATAATGTCCATGGTCTTGATATTATTTCTTCAATTAATATGTTGATTGTTCAAACCCCTTGTTTCGGTTCTATAGTTATTACAATGAGAGGATCCATAATATAATACCTTCAGTGATGATCCACACATACTCCTTGATCTTCAAATGATGGAAATGGAAAATCAAGTTCTATCATGAACAATCCAACCATCTTTCTTTATTCCTCTTTATCCCAAAACAATCCTTTGATATTGAAGTATTATATCTTATTATCTAATTTTTTATATGGAAGAATGCGGCAAAGGATATCTCTCTATCCTGAAAGGAAACCTAGAGATGTTCTTGGTTGAGAGAATTCTCTATGTAGGAGAAGTGGTGTGCACAATGAAATGACTCTCACACCCTCTCTAAAATGATAGAACATGGTATATATTGAGTAAGATTTTATTACTGTTAAATTCAAAAAAGACCTTAATAAAATAATAAACTTAACATATACCCAATGAAAATAATAATAATAATAATATATAATGGCACTCTATGATTTTCATTAATAGATATATTTTTATAAAATAAATAATTTCTTATTTATTTAAATGATATTTAATATTATATTATTTCATCACTGAGAACTTAACTCATCTCATTTACCTCCCTTGGTGATTATCAAGTCTTGAATAATAAATAACTATTATTCATTCAATAAATAAAAAAATATTATATTCATGATCTTGTGAACAAATATTTATTTTAATATTCACATAACTAAATATATATTATTTATTACCAAATGAATAAAATAATAGATAAATAAATATTCTATTATATAGTCATGTGAATAAATAATTATTTAAATATTCAACTCATATTTTTGAATTAATAATTACAGTTAGTAAATCCTAAATAAATATTATTTCTCAGACGAAAGAATAATATTTATTCCAACTATAAAACAAAAATTGTATTTAACTGAGACTGAATGAAACACTAAGTGTGTTTCCCTCTAGTAATCTTCCCTGGTAGAATTAGGTGAGACTACCTAAATACCAATATCAATGTCTGGAACCACATAAAGGCACCATAGAGAATGAATTTAATGTCACAAAAATAAAAAAATTACAAACACTCGTTGTGTAATATAATATGTTTTTCATGATATCTCTAATCAATTAGGTTGTATGCTTATGTTATCAACCAATGTTATTGAAATATATTTCTTTAAATTTCTCAAAAAAACTCATCAATCATAATGACCATGGAATTTTAGTTTGAAAATTTCATTCAAATCAAAGGTATAATGATATTAGCTTACATAAATATGGAAGGGACACATTATTTATTTACTTATTGATTAATGACATAGCATTCATGATGCACCCCCAATGTATCTTAATTTCCATGAACATAGTTCTTCATCGTTTCAGTAAATAAATCAAAATATGTGATTTCCAAGTGCGTACTTCATGAGATAAATACTCATATGATTATGAGTGCACACACCTGAAAGTAACAATACAATTGGTTTCAACAAAGAATTTTATCATGACTATGGGATGTAAGTTTAATATATCATTATAGAACTATAAGTTTCTCATCATATTGGGAAACTTCTATGATATTTCTATGTGATTGATATTGTAGGACATTATCATATTAAATTTATACATAATAAAAATCAATATGTGGTAATGAATTTATTAATATTCAGTTCTTTGAATATTTTTCATAATCTAAAGTAAAAAATATTATTTGTTTTAAGGCACTAATTCTATTATACTACTACATGCACAATATGAAAATATCAATGACTTGAATTTTACCACCTTTCACATGATATTCATTCCAACACTGAGAAAACACTTTAGTCAATAGGTCTAATGCATTGTATTTTTTGGAAAAACACCGTACTGTGATTTCATCTATCTATAAAAACTTCCTCATGATATGATACTTCTAATATATGTGCTTCTTAAACTAATGAGACATCATATCCTTTTCTAGATACATAACCCATAAATTATTATAGTATAGTATGCAAGAATATCTACTACAAGGAATTACATCAAGATATTAGACAAGTTTTTGTATCCTTGACACTTCCTCTTATGAATCATAATACCCAATATTATCATACTCTACTACAGAATTTGTGTCCAATACATGATTTGAGATCTTCCAACTCATTTCTCCTCCATTAATGGTGAAGATATATCCTGGTTTTGATTTCATAGGATCCTAATCTGTTTAGAAATTATAATTTCAAAATCCCTTAATAACTATATTCCCGTCTCCCCCATAAAATAAGAACATATATTTAGTAAACCTTATATACTTTAGGATAATATTGACTACCATCCAATGGTGAAATTATGTTGTCTATGTGACTTGGAAACATCCCCCTCTTTCATTATTTCACAATAAATATCTTTAGTATATTTTTGATTTATGTACCTTGAGTTAGTCCAAGAATCCTTTATATATATGTTAACGAATCTTGATATTTATAATTTATTTTGTTTCACCAAAGTCATTCATTGATAATAATGTGTTGAGCCACATTTTAATTTACTATGATATGGGTATCTAATTTCCCATTAGCAATATGACTTCAAATATACTCTCATGAAAATGATTTCACTCCCACTAAACCACTTATAAACACAATTCTCAAATTAATTCTTTATGAAGCCAAATTCTTGTATGTTTTCATCAAATTTAATATTACATAAATTTTATTCTTCCTTAAATCCATAAATAGATATTTATAACTTATATACCTTATTATCAACCTTTAGAGTCAGAAACCCTTCAATTTTTGCTATATATACCTCTTCCGTAAGTTTACCATTAAGTAATGCTCTTTGGGATTTCATTTTTAAAATATAATAGTCATCGTAAGCTACTTTATAAAGTATAATTTAATTTTTTTCTATATATAAATTGGTGAAAAGGTTTCATCATAGTCAATTCCTTGATTCTATTTAAACCCTTTTTATACTAGTTATGCCTTATAGGTAATGACTTATTTATCTATTTTTAGTTTATTTTTTAACACCCATTTTCAAATAATAGTATTTACATACATTGGAGTACCTAACAAAATCAAAAATTGGTTTTAGTATTTGGAATCCATTTCAAAATTCATTTCTTCTTTCTATTTAAAACATATATGCCCTTTATTTCTTTCTTCTAGGAAAAGAATTCATTATTATCAATTAATAATGAGTCACTATCCTCAAAAACTAAAAACCTATATCTTTTTAGTTATCTAACTTCTATAGTCCTCCCACATTGTACTTGTGTCTCTACAATGTCCATGAAAGGGATTTTTGGAATCAATTATTATACCAAATATTATGTATCTTGAGATATCAATTCAATGAATTCTATCTTCCTACTATGATTTCTATTGGTTATATAGTCCTTATCAAGAAAAATAGTGTGTATTTAAATTATTACCATTTTATATAAGGATTATTATATGTAATATTTCCTTGTTTCCCTTGGAAAACCCTTAAAGATACACTTTGTTCCTTGAGGTGTAACGTTTTTACTAGAATAGGTCTTATAAAACTCTTTTCATCCACATACATGTAAGTTAGACAACACATATTTCCTACCTTTCTAATGTTTATATGAAATACCATTTTTCTATTTTATTGGACTTGGTTAAGTATTTATACTACTATCTATAATGTGTATCACCAAAATTATAAATTAAGACTTACATAACTCATCATTGATCTCACCATAACCAATATGGTGATGTTCCTCCTTTCTTGAACATGATCTAAGTAGATTTTATGTATCTTCTTTCCATGTTGGTTCTAAACTTCATTCTTGTATTAAATGAAATTATCAATGGAATATAAATTTTACCACACTAATTGTACATATATATATCTACTAAAGTCATTAGTAAAAGTTATGAAATATGAGTATCCACCAGTTTCTTTAAAATGAAATCTTCTACACACATCTACATGAAAAAATGTAAAAATCTTTATGGACCATTCACCCTTTCCACTAAATAGGGATTTTTTCATTTTTTCTTATAAACAATCATCACATATACCAAGTGGTTTTAGTTCAAAAGAATTGAAATACCATTATTGATTTAATTTTAACAAGTTCATTTCAATTAAATGACCCCACCACCGATGCCAAAGTTTGGTGTGATATGGGTTATAGAAAATAGATTCATTTCCAATTTCCAATACTTGGTCTTTGTATTAGAAAAAATAGAGACCATTATTTATATGTTCTATACCATAAAATTTGATATCTTCGTAAAATAAGAAACTTTAATTTCTTAATTTTAAAATAAAACCATTCATATCAATACATGATACAAAAATAATGTTTTTTGTAATACTTGGAACATAATAATAATTATTTAAAACCAATATCAATATGGTTTCCAATGTGAGGTGGTAATCTTTGATGGTTACTATAGTGAGTCTTTATCTGTTGGTAACTTTTAGATCTACCTCACCTTGCACAACTCTTATGAATATACTCAGTTCCTATAAATGGATACAAATATGAGAACCAAAAGCAATATAAAATAAGTAAATTATAGATATATAAATGTTACACTCAATAATTAATTCACCTAACGCTTCCTCGTGCTTCATCAGTATGGTGTCATTACTCTTCCAGTGTCCCTTTTTTCTACATGTGTCATAGACAGCATCCTTCTCCCTTGTATATCAGCTGATCCTCCCCCTCTTGGTCAGCCATTGTGAAGTGGCCTTTTAACTAGGGTTAATTTTGTATTTTTTTCATATATATTCCACTTATTGATAAACATTAATAAGGCTTCTAGTGATTCATGTCCATATCTACCCAGAGAAGTAGAGTAATGATATCTAGTAGAGACTTATCAATGTTTTTTGTATTAAAATTTCAAACAAATCTAGAAGATCTATGAGGGAGAAAAATAATTATGAGATTAGTGTGAAATTAATTGGGCAGTCTAAAACATATAAATTTAGGATGATTAATGTATCTAATCATATTGACTAAGTAAAGTCCATTTAGAACTTCATATCTAATATTTTATATAAAAATAACCTTAGAGATCTTAAAATTCTTATGTATAGATTTATCCTAATAAATATCAAAGATATCCAGGACTTTACTATAAGTATTCACATACTCATGTGAATTTTGTAGTTAATTAGACATGGATGATATCATCAAACACTAGACATATTTTTTATCATCAAATTGTTTCATGTATATGGAAAGATCTTCTCCACTCACCTCTATAGTAGGTGAACTAGAAACTAGGGATTCTAGCTTTTAGACTATTCATTCATATCATAGAACAATTAACAAGAACCTATTACACTATTAGAAGTTACAATTAGTTAAAATAATTTATTTCTATAATATAGATCACAGATTTATCAAGGTTGGAAACATTTCCATATTTATACAATAAGATAAATCAATATGTTATGCACATTATTTTATTAATAAGGGTTACATATTAAATTTAATTTTATTAGAATCACACTAATTTATGTAATCCCAAAAATCCCACACTATTTGATTAAAAATATCTTATCACATGGAAATTATAGAGGAAGGGGTCCATATTTCCCTTCCCATAACCCAAGCGAGGGTTTATTCAATTACTTGAAGTTATTGAGGTAGGAGATCTTTCCAACTAATAACTATAATATTATTAATTTATTAATTGGAATCCCCAATTCAAAAAAATTTACTTTGTTTCCCTTAACACTTTTCTTCAAATAATATAAAGTCTAGAGAGGACTGCTTCTTTTAAAACCTACATAGTTAAGTCAACACAAAACATTCATATGAATTCCCAGATAAAATCATGTGTCCTAAGGAGTTCCAGAATAAAACATAGTTATATGGTTTTATTCGTAAAAATTTAATTTAAGACTTTAATAAATTAATATTTTCTGAAGGTGTTTTATTTATTATAAATAATTTTAAATATTTTATCAATTATGTGACTTTAATATTGTGTGTATTTTAAATTATCAATTAACTATGTTGTGATTAAAAAATTTATGCATAGCATATTTGTTTAAATTTATATTCTATGTATTGTTATCTTAAATAATTTATGCGATCGCATTTAACAGCATATAAACATGAATAAAATAAAATAGATAACCATGCATCTTGTAGATCCTAGATCTTGTTAGGGTACAATAGAGAGGGGGTGAATTATAGGTACCTATTTCCTTTTTTAAAATTCCTTTTTTAGAATTTTACCCCTGTAGAGGTTTAATTAAATGACTCAATATCTTGATCCTCTTCCCCATATATATGTAAGAAATATAAAATAAGAGCATCACACTAAATTTTTTACAAGCTTTACCCTTGGTGTGAGGGGCTACCCTTTTACATGTTCAACTCCTATTGAGTACATGGATTGTCTTATAACTATAAAATTACAAATATTAAAAACAATTGAATTTAGTGTACATGGATTGAGTAGGTATTATCCACATCTCTATGTGGCTATGTATCATCCACTTACCACTGTTTTATTTCTTATCATTATTTAAATAGAAACCACCTTTTGAAGATCATTCCTTTTCTCTAGAGTGAATCATACCTAAAATGTGGGTCAGGGTACTTTTCATCAATTAAAATATGTTCTTCTAGAAATTTATCAACTTCCAAACCAAATGGACTAAAGTAGATAATGATAATCCTTCCTCTCACTATTTCAAAATGACTAACCTATGCATCATAACATGCATGAACAAACTAATCTTCTTCCTCCTCAGTAGTAAGTATCTAGATCAACTATAGTATAATCATCTTTCCAATACATGTTCATAAACAAGAATACATAATAGGTCTATATTTATAAAATTCTATTTTTTTGAAAAAAAATCACTTCGACCGCTCTAAAAATTCCTTAACAAAATATTTTTTTTCATTTATTCAGATTATATTCCATCATGAAACAAAAAAAACAATAACAAGAAAAATTTGGGAAGATCTATTTTTCCCGTCTACATCGAGGACCACAGTTAATGATTTCTCAAAAAATTGTAGAAATAATCATGAAGAATAAATTAAAATATTTGGATTTAAAATTTCCATGAATTACATATGATATTCTCATTAATATCATATCCTTGAGGACTTGAGATATTTTCCTGTTTTAAATATCCTTGAAATCCACTCCTAAAAACATTCACTTAAAAAACTTCCATGAAAGATTGTGATGATGGTGTATTATCTTTCTTATATAGTGAGGAACTCATCTTCAACAACATTTAATCATGGATTTAATCATGAAGCATAATGATATTCGTGATATTTAATCCATAAAAAATAATTCGCATTCATCGTAAGATTTAAAATCTTCAAAATCCTGATATTATAGAAACTGGACATTTTTTTAAGTCAAATATATTATGTTTGGATCAATTTTACTTCTTATAGATCAATATTTTTTGTATATATCAATTCTTATACATGTGTAAGATGGATTATTTTTTATTTCTCAAAAAATAAACTGTGCAGATGAATTATTTTATGTGTTGTCTAACTCTCTTATGTATAGATAAATTTCCTTCTTCATTTATCCAAAATATATTTGCATTGATTAATTCCATTATTAATTAGTCAACATAGTTGAGTTTTTTTCCATTTTTTAAAATATTTATTTTTATATGGACTCTCTTAAATATTGGACCACCTTGATGAATTACCTTTTCCATTTCCTTAGATCTTTGCAATGTAAAATAAATTTCCTATGTGAATAATTAAATACTTTTCTAAAATTCACAATTCCAACTCTTTCTCTAGAATATCTTACATATAGGATTTTTATTTTGTCACTTTCAAGAATCCATTAGCAGAATATTGATTCTATAATTTCTTTCAATCAACTTGAAACCACTTCAAATGATCAAAAGTCTTCTAAAACACTTCCAAAACATCATGTAAGAAACTTCAAAAAACTTCTCAAGAAACTTTACATATTTCTCATAAAAGGTTGAAAATAAAGAAAATGTATTCGAAAATTTAATGGTAACTTCAATATCCTCATTTGAATTTATTTTCAACCCATTAAAATCTTTATCAACGCCATCTAAAAACATAAATTCTTACTAAAGATACACAAAATCATAGCCTTTTCTAAATTACAAACTTCTTAACACCGCACAATAAGTCAGAGTTGTGTTTTTTGTTTGAGAAATCCATATATTGGTGACAAGAAACATTTTGTAAAAGTGATATAAATATCTCCACATTAATTCATGAAATCAACACTTTAAAATAAACTCTCCCTTTTCTAATAGAAATATTCAATAAATAAATTGGAAAAAATGAACTTATTCTTCATGATTTTAAATAAATATTTGTGTGCTCTCTTTACCCCCTTTGACAAGATAATATAAGGCATATTAGGGGTTCTCCAAAATCTTCCTAATGATTTGGGTGGATATGAACCCCCATGTTTAGCCTAAAAACTCAATTTTTTTATTAGTTATGGCCTTGGTGAAAATTTTTGTTTTATTGGGAATAGATTCCAATTTAATGTCTTGATTATCTACCCTCTCATTGATAAAATTAAATCTTATATCAATATGATATTAACATGAGTGTTTCACTAATTTTTTCAAAATATCTATAGAACATTGATTGTCACATTGAATCCTAATCTTCTAAATTATCCTTGATCTAAATCATTTGCATGAAAGAACTAGTGAAAGTAGTATATTTAACCTCAGTTGTACTAAGTCTGACTGGGTACTATTTCTTTAATTTTTAGATCACACAGGTGTCTCTTAAAAGTAATGTTCCACCTAAGGTGTACATTATATAAACATAATAACCTAACCAATCATCATATATAAACCTATAAAGATAAAAATTATTTCCCTTCTTAAAAATAATCCAATAACATATAGTTCTTTTGATATATCTTAGAAATATTCTATAATCAATAAAATGTAGCTATTTCAAGTCACTCTAATATATGGTGTAAAGTCTCATGACATACACAATGTATGGTCTTGAAGATATAATATAAAGTAGACACCCAACTAAAATTCTAAATTATCTTTGGTATAAAATCTTACTATCTACATCATTAGAAAATTTCAAATCCTCTTTAATGGGTATTGACACTACCTTTGGCCCTACCACCTCAAACTCCTTAAATAATTCCCTAGTGTACTTCTCTTCGAATAAGAAGATAAAATTTCCTCCTTACATGACTTGTAACCCCAAGAGGTATCTCACTTCACCCAAAATGGACAACTCAAATATTTGTTTCATTTGATTGGATAATTCTTGACCATAATTATCATGATAACCTATAAAATTAACATTATAAACATATTCCTTTACTATAAGTGTACCTATCTTTATTTCATTGATATACTGTTTGTTTCTGACTTTACATTTAATTACTTTAAACTTCTTCAAATAGTTTTCAAACCAAGAATACTTCAAACATTGGGAGTTTTTTTCATAAATATCCTTATTCAATTTTCAAACATGTGTACCATCATTATCAAGCATAAAACCATTACATTGCTTAGTATACACCTCTTCTCCAGTCTCACCATTAAAAAGGCATTGTATTTATTTCCATTTAAAAAAATTATAATATGTGTAAGATTATATATCAAGAAACATCCTCATGGACTCAAAATTTAAATTATATCAATTTTATCTTCAAAATCAACACTTCCATATTGAGAGTACCCTTTTCACACAAGTCTGTATTTGTTTTTGATAACTTTTCAAAGATTTTTTAATTTTTTTCTCAATATCCACTTGGTTAAGATGATATTTTTTTCTCAATATCCACTTGGTTAAGATGATATTTTTTTCAACAGGACTTGGAACAAGGTGCTAGGTAGAATTATCCTCAATCTGATCTAACTCTTCATTCATATCCCCAATCCAATCTTTATGTTAAAATTATTCTTCCACTGAATGTGGCTCAACTTGAGAGATTCAAGCTATATAGTCTTCAACCAATAAGCATCTTATAGTTTGAACTGGTGCTTAATAACTTCTAATAATATAAATTGCCTCTAAATTATTCTTTAGAATTTTATTATTCAATATTTTACTCTCAAATTTCTCTTATTCATCATCTATTTGATTAAACTAAACACCTTTTACATGGGGTTCAACATTAAGATATTTTTCACAAATTTTTCCAAAACAAATCATGACATTTTAATCATATTCTTCAAAATATTATACATGAAAATTATGATTTATGGGTTGGTTTTGAATGATTATGACATTAAAAAAATTCATCCTCCATGAAAATTATCTTATTCTAGAACCTGTAGACCTTCCCATTAGACAATTATCCAAGACAGATAACTTCCTTATCATTTTCATCTAATTTTCCAAGATTTCGATCTTTGTTTTTGATAATAAAAGGATTAAAAAATAATAAAAAGTATCTTAATATATAATTAATTTGATACCACATTACATATGTAGTTTTATTTTAATTTGGACTCAAAAAGAATTAGTTTTTAATTTGCACAACAATACACACCACTTCCCTCAAAAAGAATTTTGATCTTCCAAATTCAGTAATCATTGTTTTACCTATTTCCACAATACTTATATTCATTATTTTAGTAACCCAATTATATTGTGGTGTGTAAGAGGATATATATTTATGTCGTATCCCAGAATAGAAACATGGGATTAATAAGATCCTATACTATAATCCTTTCCATTATTATATCTCAATTTCTGGATGTGAATATCAAGCTCTCTATCAACATCACATCTATAAATATTGAAAATATCCAATACATATGACTTGTTCATTAAAAATAACACTCAAGTCATTATTACAAATTTATCAATGAATGTGATAAAATACAAGTCTCCTTTTATTGAATGATGTCTAATAGGCCCATAAAATTTGGAGAGAATAAATTCAAGAGTCCTTGTTTATAATGTCTCTATTCTCTTGTGTTTCCCTTGAACTATTTTCCCCATTTAACTGATTGTAGAAACCTGGTCTCAATATTGACTAAACTAGGGTAGATCTATCACAAAATTTTCTTTATAAATCTTAATCATATTATTTTTGGCCAAAATGTCCCATTCTTATATAATAATGATATTATTCATCTTCGGATCTAAGAAAATAAAAATTTATTGGATATATGAGATGAAATAGGTTCTATGTATTTTTATCTCCTTCAGAAACTAATTTTACCTATCTAATTATTTTAAAGTGGAAATGATTTTTCATAAATATTATCTCATTTTTCTCATCATATAGCTGGCTAACACTTAAAAAGTTGATCTTGAGACTATTAACAAGAAAAAATTCTTTGAATTCAGTTTCTGTGGGTCAATTTTTTCACTACATATTCCCTTAATATTCCATTAACTTTACTTCCCAAGTAACAGTTCCACCAACATGGTCCTCAATATTTCTTTTTTGTTTTGTATCTCTTAATATATGTTATTATCATTCACTATCAAGAATCCACAGCCTACACCACTTACTTGATTTCACATTCACCTCCACAATCTATGATTTTTCATCATTTATTCTCTGTTAAATCTTATCACCTTTATAAATTTGGAGTTTTTAACCTATAATAATGGTAAAAAAACTTCTTATCATAGTGAAATTATGGGACACATCTACCAAAAATATTTACAACCCCTTTAAACTTGTTTTGGATAGGCATCGTATATTAGTTTTCATTTTCTACATATTTACCACTAGTTTATTAAAAATTTTATCTAAGAAGGTCTCCCTAAATTTTATACTTCTTTAACTCTATGGGAGAGGCATCTTATTCCATAAACATAAAAAATTTTCCCCTAAACTCCCAAACACTAACTGTAGACCCTGAATTTGGTTCTTCCTAAAAAATATTAACTTTTTCTTTAAAATTGTTCTTGTTATTTTGGAAAAAAATTAAGCCTCTTTTGTATAGGTCTGGAAGAACCATTATTCTTATAGTCATTATTTATCACGTTAAATATATAATAATTCTTTTGAGGGTTTCTCTCAACCCAAAATTTCCCAAAATTACTCCTACAACATGCACTATTATACTCTAAATATTCTTTATTTTCATGGTTAATAGGTTCATAGATTAATTTTTTATCCATATAAATTTTCTTAAAATTTTAAGATGACTCATACATAACTTTAATAGTTTTTTCATAATCAATATTCAATTCTCAAAGGGTATTCTCATCCTAAGGAAACTTTTATTCATAATTCTTAATATTTTATTCTTGAGTATCTATATTCTTCTATAATTCTTATATAAATCTATATTTATTATCCAATTTCACCTAAATTAGTTTGATCCCCATAATATTATCATTTTATTATTGTGATACTAATATTCAACCTTCTATAGCCTAAAAAATTGATTCCAAAGTTTTTAACTTTTTTATTGACTGAAGTGTTCCTTTAAAGAAATACATCAAGTTCTGTCCTTAATATGTGAGTCATGTAGGATACTTCTTATTATTATTATTCTCTATGGTTGGGGATATATTCTTTGATTTCAACATGTTCCATAAATTTAGTGTCTTCTCTAGAACATTCCTCATCTGACTCACCACATAAGGAATATTTTCCTTCTTCCTCTTTGCTCAGCATATGTTTCTTCTTCCATCTTGATTTCTTGTTTTTTATATTCTTCAAAACTACTTTAAATTTTGGAATTTTTTTTGAATTTTGGTTTTTTATTTTTCTTCTTCATAATCAAAATCCTTAAATTTTTCATTCTTTGTAAATTCTATTGTAAAATTTCCAATTAATCCATATATAATATTTTCATTATTTCTTTTTTACCTTTTGAGATTTTTATATATGAGATCCATGATTTTCTTATAATTATAATAAATCTCATCATCTTTATCTAAATCCCATATGTCCTTAATATGTTCTTCCTCCTTGATCTTTATCTTGTTAAAATCCTTGAAATCCATTTCCTTTTTATCCTTTTTCTTGAAAATTAGATCTTTTATCATATCATAATTCGAGAAATTTTTATGTAGATTATATAGAGAAAGTAATTATTTTTTTATATGGATGAAATATTCTGATCAAATATATCATGGAAGTTCCTCATAAAATTTTTAACAACTGTAGTGTCATAAAATTTATCTCTAAAACCTCTAATGTGACTCACAATCTCATTAACCCTAGTAAAAAAATTATAATTTTTTATCCTCATCCATAACGATGTCTTAAAATTTTTCCCTCCAAATATTGAATTGTGTTTCTTTAATATTCATTTTCCCCTCATACTTATTCTTAAGATTATCCAACATATTCATATCTAAATATCTTCACATAACATTAGTGTATAATTTATCTAACAAAGATCTTAAAATGGAGTTTTTAGATTTCTCAAAAATTTATAATTTCATCTTGGCAAAAAATTTCAAAGATCAATAAATAGTAAAAGGTAGAAAAACTATAGTGACATGATAAATCACTTCCAAACTTTGTTAGAGTTGATATAAAATAATTTTTTTCATCCACCCAGAAAATTTATTTCCATTAAAAAAGGGAATATATCTACTATTCACTTGATTCTAAATCTCTATGATAGACTTTAAAATATTAGAATCTCAAGGAAACTAAGTAAGCATGATGAAACTTGTAGACCCTAAATTCTATTAGGGTTCCACTGATATGGATCATTCAGTGGTATTAATTTATTTTTTTCAACTTCATCTTTTAGAATTTAACCATAATGATAGGGTAATGTCAATATTTACTCTCATGATCTTCTACCACTCTCATATGCACTAAATATAAAATTGGAGTAGAACACAGGAACTTTTACAAGGTTCATCATTAGTGTGATAGGATACTCGTTTCCAAGTTTGTATTTTCCCAATTACATGGAATCTCTTAGTTTATGAAATTATAGTGATTAAAATCAAAAGAAAATTGATACACAAGGTTTGATAAGGTATTATACAATACTTTATGTGGGAATTCATCATATACATATGACTATTTTGAATTATTGGTATTTTTAGAAAAAAATATTGGTTCTTTAAAACATTATCCTTTTCTCTAGAATAAATCAAACCATAAATTTATTTTAGGATACTTCTACATCAAATAAAAAATCTAATTATACAAATTTCTCAACTACAAGACTAAATAGAGTGAAATAGTAGTAGATTATCCTTCCTTTAATCTGTTCAAAATGAGTAACCCATGTATGAGAGCAGGAATGCATAAACAAATCTTATTCTAACTCAATATAAAGAATTTGTATAAATGATATTAGAATTATATTTCTTCAAAACCTTTAGAATCAATATTAAAGCATAGGTTGATGTTTCTAAAATTATCTATTTTTAATATATCAACATGTAGGCCTCCCAAAATTCATGAAAAATGTTTTATTATTAATTTCATTAACTTTTATTCCCTCATACTATATAAAAAATGTCACTAAAATAATGTCATTTTGAAACTTCTTTCTTGGTTGCATCAAGGATCTCGATCAATGGTTTCTTAAAAAATATAAAAAACAATCATTATGAAAGATTTAAAATATTTAGATACAAAATTTCCATGAATTCCACATGATCTTTTCTGTATTTTTAAACCCTTGGTGGCCCATGATATTTTTCGATTTTAAATCTCTATAAAATTCATTTTTGAAAACCTTATTTTAAAAAACCTCTACTTAAGTATGAGATGATGATGTGGAAACTTTCTTCTATATCAAGGAAACTGTGTTCAACAACCTTTTATCTTAGTTTTATTCATTATCTATAGGAATAATAATAATATTTAATACATGGATAATAGATCACAAGAATCATCCAATTTAACATATTTGGAATCCCATGATTCCTGAAACATAACATTTTTTCATAAGTAAATATCTTACATATTATTCAATTTTCCTTCATGTAGATAAATTTTCCTAAATATATAAATATTCTAAAACACACATAAGATAATTTTTTCCATTTATTCAAACTTTAGTTACATTTATGAATCCTCATACACACAAGCCAACTCCCTTTTACAAAGATTAATTTATGTTATCATTTTTTCAAAATATCTTCATTTAGAAAAATTCCCTCAAATTCTCATCCATATATATGAATTACTTTTTCCATTTTTCAAAATTTCACCATGTAGGTGAATTATCTTATATAATTCCCTACATAGATAAATTCAATTTTCCATTTTCTAAAATATGATCTTCATAAATGAATTTTTCTATGTATAGGATTAATTCTCTTACAAATTATCACAATTCTATCTCACCATCTATAATATCTTACATGTAGGATAAACTATCGAGTAACTTTTAAAAATATATTTATAAAAATTTATTCCAATATTTATTCAAATCAACTTGTAACTAATTCAAATTATCTCATGGTTTCTCGATCACTTCCAAAATATCATGCAAGAAACTCTAAAAACTGCTCAATAAACTTAACATATTTATCATATAGGGTTGATAAAAAGACAAAATTATTCAAAAATATCAAGGAAACATAACATATAACAAAATAAAATAAATAAAATTATTTGATCATGTACATTATAATATTGGGTTTATTAAGAGGATAATAAATCAACCAATAACCCAAGAGGAAAAACTCCTCGATCCATTCTAGGCTCAAGTTTCAGCATTACATCATTGAACTTTGTATCTTTTTTGTTTATTTCACCTAAACACGGGTTCTTGACCACCTCCATTTCTTAAACCTCTACCTTTACATATTTTTACTCACACACAGGTGAGTGGAACCATTGAAATGGTTATGGGGTTTACATAACATAAACCATGGATAAGAAGGTCCTACAAAATATTGGTGGGATAGACTATATGCAATCCATCATATTTAATTTAATAAAAATTTGTCAAATATAAAACCATAAAATAATATTAAATTAAATAGGAATAAAACACATAGATTTGTAATTAAAATTAGTGATCGTTCATATATATATATAATGATTATGGATTTAAATTAATTGTAAAGAATTCATCTCAATTATTCTTTATTTAGATAAATTATTCAAATGAATAAATTAATTATCTTATTAATTAATTAACTAATATGTCTTAATTTCCATCCAAATATACTTTTATATTACCATCCACTATAATTTTAAACAAATTAATTAAGTACAAGATGTGTACTTTGAGGAAACATGGTGTGTACCTATCAGAACTATCTACATCTAGCATGGTCCTTATCATGTATTTTTCACTAACATAGAATATAGAGTACACAAAATGTTACGTAATTACATGGTGTATAGTATAAATTAATAACACTTGGAAACATGTTAAATTAATTTGTGTGTACACTTTTAATGCACATGGAGTACACAATGTGTAAGGACAACACACGACGTGTAGTTCAAAATTTTAATGTGGGGTTCAATTATGAATTTAATATTTTTTAAAACATATTCCAAGGTTTTTACTATAAATTTATGACACAAATACGTGTTTTAATTAGTTTTAGTAGATAAATAAATTTTAATATGTAAATTAACTACACGGTGTATATACTGACTTGGAATTTTCTCAATGTTGATGGTTATGTGTTACACGACATGTACATCTAGTTACAGATCATGAACCAATCTATGCAGCCATATGTGATAAAATCCTAGGGAATAAAAGTGTATTATTCATTGAAATTTATGGGTTACATAGAATTTATTCTATATACACATCATGTAATCCCAGCTGGCCCTTGTTTCTCATTTTTTATACCTTAATTGTCATGTAATTAATGCACGATGTGTATTTAACCAAAAAGTTTCTAAAAAATTCATGGGGATAACTGTGTAGGACCACATGTTTCAAAATAAAGGTATAAGATTTGAATTCTCTAAAACCATTTGATATCCAATTAAATTCAACACAAGGTCATATAATAATTCCACATATCAACCACACAACCAGCCATGTTTTTCATATATATTAATATTTATGAATAAGATACTAATTTTATTTTAAAGGGTACACTTTTTATAAATAGAATACTCCACATGTAGTAACGGGCTTCTCTGAAATCTTATGTTGCACCCAACTTTGAGTTATACTGAAAAATAATACGATAATAATATTATTATTTTAAATTGTAGTTAACACCATGTTTTTTTATTAGTGGAAATGAACAAAAATATCTATAATATGATTACATAGTTTTGTAAAAAAAATTAAATTTATCCATTAAATTTTAAAGGCTTAAAATGATAATGATTACATTTTTAAGCATAAAATACTCTAATATGTTTAAAGGATTTTTTTACCACCTTTTGATGGAGATACCTTTTTAAACCTAGGTTTTGTCACTTTTATTAATTATATTTGAAAAACAGACTTCTTTATTTAAATAGAAACATCAAAATATACTTTGTTTTAAATTTTGGTATTTTTCTAATAAAAGTTATATTTTAATGAATAGTGGAAAATACTACATTTTAATTTAAATTGTGTTTCATATAATTTATTTATATAGTTACATTGTACTTTTAATTTGTTTTAAAGTTTAATTGTATTATTTTTTTAACATTCAATCCAATTTTTTCATTGGAAGTAATTTCACATTGAAACTAGACAAAAACACATGTCAATCTTTTGATAGTTTTTACATCATAAAAACATGCTTTCTCGTTTTGACAATGGAGATTAATTTTAAATTAATTAATGAAAAAAATGTGTTTTGTATTTGTAAAAATGGATTCAATATTTGGAATCAGAAGGCCCAAATTATGAGAAATATTTCCCTTTTATTTTTTGTCATTATGAATATGAACTTCAGTAATTATTTTTATTTACCATGGTTAAAGGGTAAATCAGGTACATAAGGGTAAAAAATAATATTGTAATAATATAAATCTACCCCAACACATGTTAAAATCATATTGGATGAGATATGTATGATCATAATCATAATTGGGTCTCTTTTAGGACCTCGTGGAGCTGCTTGGGTGTGATAAGGACATGTTATAATAATTAATTTAAAGTAAAGAGAAATATAACACAAACATGTATCTTTTTACTAAAAAAAATTTAATATGGGGTTATATAATTGATATAATTTACTATAAATATTAATTATAAATATAAAAATATTTCCTACATCATGGTACTTTATTTATAATTTTTATTCATTAAATAAAAAAATTTATTTATTTATGACACAATGATGATGCAGTGATTACCTTATTAATGAAATATTAAAATAAATGATATTATAAATATTAACATAAATGTAATTTGAACATTTTGATTCCATAAACAAATTTTTTGGATGAGATTTACATTTGAGGGATGATTTAATGCATTTTCTATTAAGTAATAAAGTTGTTATGACTTTTACAAAAATCAATTACTAAATAGAGTCAAAATTGACATAAATTAGTTTTTAAAACAAATACTATTTTATTAAATGATATAATAGTCATAAAAATCACATATTTGGAAAAATGACATAGATAATGTTAAAAATATCATTAATGAACCAATTAAGGTTCTACTATAATTTTATAGTAAATATAATTACCATATATTATAAAAATACTTGAAGACATGGTAAGAGTTAATATTTTTAACTAAGGGTTAAAGCTAAAAGATAAGTTTAATTTTGTGACCTAAACTTATCTAAAACATATTATTTGATAGGATTTTGACCCATACTCATATTATCCTTGAAATATATTACAATGGAACTATTAAAATTCTAAAATAAATTTATAATAAAATAATATTTCAATACTTTCCTATAGTTCCCATCTTCCCTCTTATAAAAGGCCACCACCTCTACCCACTTACTCACACATCCAAAGACCCTTGTCTCATCAAAAATATACTAAAATAATCTCCCAAAATCCCTCCATTCCTCTTATAATCTTTAACTTGGACACAACACAATTCAAGGAAGCCTTTTGGCTCAAATCAAAAGGAGTTACCTGATTAAGTGGTACATAACGATTGTATGTCATGAGTCGGACTCAAGGTAAGGGAATTCATCTCAATATCCTTTCATTAAGGAATATTTTGATATGGTGTATAAAAACCCCCTTTTAATTTTAATTTCATTCAAAGCTAATATTTTTTCCATGAGGCGTGTTACTAAACGAAGGTCAATCTTAGAAAATGTTTCATTTTTTGGTATATCCTTCTTCTTGAACCTCAATTGCTGATATCCAGAATGAAGGTCAATCTTGGAAAAGTATTGACCTCCAAAAATTTGATCAAAAAAATCATAAATATGGAAAATAGGATACTTGTTCTTGATTGTGATCTTGTTCAACCCACGATAATCAATGCAGAGTCGCATTGATTTATCATTATTTTTCACAAAAAGAATTGATGTACCCTAATGAGACACACATGGCTGAATGAATCCCTTTCCAAGGTTTTCTTAGGGTTGTTTATTCAATTCCTATAACTCAATTGGGTCCATTATATAAGTATTATTTAAAATTGGTGTGGAACTAGGTACAAGTTCTATTGAGAACTCAACTTCACATTTTTTTGGAAGGCTAGGAAACTCTTCTAGAAAGACATCCAAAAAATCTAGAACAACAGGAATATCATCGATTTCAATCTTCTCCATAACCATTTTAGATAATCAAACCATTTTAATGGTAATTAAGACCCATACACTTGATGTAATCTCCATAAGAAGTGTGGACTTATCATCACATTGATAAGTAATCATAGGAGGGTTTTAAATATCAAATGTAACTTCAATTACATGAAAATTAATGTTGGATTTATGCAAATAAATTCAATACATTCATAGGAAGACTTAAAATTTGACCAAAGGAATAATGAAAATATTTGAAGGAATAACATTTCCCCAAACTTCTACCATAGAGGAATTATAGACTTGAGATATAATCATTGTAACATTGGGGGTTTGAACTGCTAATTCAACCTCTAACTATTTTGTAGAAATCTTAACAACCTTAGAAAATTATTTATATATGAAAGAATGGGTAGATCCATAATTAAATCTAACATTATCATTTCTAGAGTGGATGGTAAGTGTACCTTTCATCATGTAGTTATCCCACCACACATTAGAATTAGAGATTTCATGATATTCCCCATTATCCCTTAGCATAAGAGGTTAATGATGTTGATCATCATCACAAACCCTTGGGTTTGGGAAGTGGTTATCATAATTCATATTCTCAATAAACATGAAGAACTGAATCATGGGAGGTGTGTTTTGTGCGGATTTTTCTCCATTATCATTTTGATCAAACTTATTCTCATAACCTCATAAATCAATTGTCTGATGGCCTTCCATTCTACAATTAAAACATTTATCAGAATCCTTAAGGAAATTTCCTCCATGCTTCTTACCACACTTAAAGAATAAATAAATTTTCGTCTTATTTTATTTATTGTTCTTAGAGTTTCATTTAAACTCCATCTTCCTCTTCTAGTCAAAGCCATGAGATTGATACATGACTCCAACCTCTATTTCCACATTGATTTCACAAATCATAATATATTCATATATACTAAAGTCTCTTTTGGATAATTCCATTAAAGCACTTGGATTTAATCCACAAAATAATATTTTAACTTTATTTCTAGTTTGAATAATAATTCTTGAAGCATACCTCACAAGTCTCATGAAACTAGCAGCATAGGTACCAAAAAAATCATCACCCCTTTGCTTCAACTCAAGTAAATATTTATCCATCTTAGTATGAATAATTCACGGGAAGATAGTTTTTAAAAATAAGTTCTTGAACTCATCCAAAACCATGGATTCAATCTCATCATGTTTCCTCGTATTCTTGATTAGATTCCACAATGGATCTGCTTCACCTTCTAACTGATAGACAGCCAGAATAAATTTCTCATTCTTTGAACACTGAAGAATGAATAATATATTTTTGGGGGTATTAATACATTTTTCTGAAAAATTGGATCAGGATACCCTCTAAAAGAATGTGGACGTTGCCTCATGAAATACTCAATAGAATATTGTTCCCACTTTTTCTCATTTGGAAGTCCACCATGATTTATAGCTTACAAATTTTGTGTAAGAATAGAAATGAGGTTTTTCATTTCATATCCCATAAAATTTGGTTTTTTAGGAGTACAATAATTTTATTGTCCATTTTAATCACCATTAACTCGGTTTCTTTGGGTTCTGTCCAATGAAAAAAACAAAAATCATAGAGTAAGAAATAGTTATCATAATTAGAAACCACATAATCATGAAAAATCACTTATAGTATGTCTAACTTATAACACCTTCTTTAATCTATGAAATCTTAGTTTTATTCTAGGTTATTTATAATCAACTTAGGATTAAATCCTTCATAATTTTTTGTGAAGAGTTTGTGAATTCCCATAGTATATCCCTTGGGAGTGTCAAACGAGGTGTGTAGTACAGCCCATTTTCGTGTAAAATATTTCCCTGGGCCAAGCTTAGAACATCATGTCAGAGTTGTTACCCCTAGGAACATCAATTCCAAATCCACATCCACTTGTAGTATCGAGACAGGGATGTATTTCTAGGAAACCACCCACTATATCATTCACCAAAATTCTAGAACATTTTCATGTACTTTAACTCAACCCTATACTTATCCTTAGACATGTCCTTAGGGTTCTCACTAAGGTTTTCTCATCCTAGTCTCCAAAGTTTAACTAAAATTTTCCTATAATACCAACTATAGAAACACTTTATTTAAAAACATTAACATTACATATCTTTTTGCAGAATACTTAAACATTATACAGATAGATGCAAGAAGACCGTACTAGTCTAGTGACTTTGGAAACATGAAATACATAAACATTGATACATAATTGAGCTACATCATCTTCAACTAGCTTCTTCTTGACTAGAACCATTCTTAGACACCTCAAAAATAATACATATCTTCAAAACCTATGGAATTAAACATAAAATGGGGTGAGCTCAAATGCTCAGTTAGGGTAAAAAAGGGAGACATGTATGCATAAACATGAGCATAATGGTATGAGAATGTGATCATGAAAATAGAAGAGCCTTCCCTTCATATCAAATATCATGGAATAAATATTAGAAGTTCATAAGACATGAATCATAATAAAATAGAGATCATAGGCCATGAAACCATAACATAGGAATAAGATATGGAATTGTGCAAACACATAAGGACATACTAATTTCCATAGTAGCCAAGGCATCATTTCCAAAAACATCTTAGTGGAAAATGTCCATTACAGAACTGGGTAACCCTCATTCCATCCCTTTATTACTAAACCGAGTGACCCTCATTCTATCCATGTATTACTGAACTGAGTAACCCTTATTCCCGAACCATATTACTAAATAAATTAACCCCCGTTTTATCCCTATTTTATCTCATAAGATATAAATCTTTACCCAATGCATTGGAGGGAGATATAGGTCTCACCCGTCACATAATGAAATCATACATACATGTGCCACAAGATCATAAATGAACATATAATAACCCATGAAATGAAATGGGTATCATAAAAATGTAAACATATCATAACTTGTGGAAATATACAGGTTCATAATCATTTCATCCTAATCATGACCCGTGAAAAGAAGCTGGTTTCAAATGCATATAACCCATGAAAGAGAAACGAGTTTCAAAATATCATTCCACTAAAACATAATCCATTAAGAGAAAGAATATGAATGTAAACATTGAATAATTTACCCATAAATTCATGATTAACACTAATGGATGTTATCTTAGTTGGGAAATAAGTTTGAAATATATTTTAAAATATTTCTTGAGTAAAATATCCTTTCTTATTTGAATAATGTTTTCTATAACATAAACATTTTGAAAACATTTTTATTTGAAAATAGATTTGAAAATATATAAATGAATATTTTAAAATAATAAAAAAAATTAACTTCCATTTTCCCTTGAGAATTATCTTCAAGGATCTATTGAAAACATTTTTCAAAACATGTTTTTTTAATACAATAGATTTCTGACCGAAGAGAGAGGTGGTCAGATTTTACTAAAACATTATTTAAAGTACCAAAGAGTGTAAAATAGTACTAAAAAATGAGGTTATATTTAATAAACTAAGGATAAGTAGATTAATGAATATTATTTAATTATTTATCATAATATTTCATCAAAGTAATCATAAACATAAACAATCTTAAAAAACGAGGAGATTTTATCAATAAACTCTTATAACTGGGTGAATTGGAATCATAATCTCCATGTAAGAAAATTAAATCACAATAAGATTAATATATCATTAAAATAATTATATTCATTATATAACATGTAAACTGTAAGTATATACACCTCAAACAAGTGTTTAGGTGCATAACGAAACATGAGTCTCGAAGAAGGCAAATTGAGACAAAACTATTTTACCAATTTGGAAACTTTTGAAAGTTAAACCCCATGAAATAAGTATCATATAATGGATATGTAAATACCCATAATTTAAGTACAATATTAATAGAAAACAATCATTTGAATTAAATACACCACAAAAAATTAATGGTGGAGAACATAGCTTGTATCTCACAGAAATTAAATGTGAGACAAAATCCCCTTACCTTGTGTCTTGACTCTCTTCGTACTCATACAAGATTTATGTATAATAAATATAATTTTATTATACATATTTTATAGAATAATATTATTACATATAATACCATATAATATTTTATTATAAACTTATACTACCTCTTTGTTAACTATCCTATGTAAGGGTTTCACTTCGGGTAATATTCGCTTTGTTCTTCACATGTGTCTTAATTTGTTATATCATTGATCCTTATACTTATATGATGATTCCAGAATATAGAACATGATATAAAATATATTAGGAATATAAAATATATTTATATTATAATAATCTATAGCATAATGGATTATGTAATGGAATACACCATTAATGGAGACGGTAAGCCGTACGAATGCGTGAACATTTTTTCTATCTTTATTTTCGTATTGAAAGAAAGTATGTAAATGATATATATATATATATGTATGTATGTATGTTTATATATATATAATTACTCCATTAGAATTACTATATCATATATATCATATAACTCCATTAAAACCATCCTTAATACTTTCCAGGTGGTGTGTGAATGAATCACACTACTTTGAGTGGGTTGTAGTCCACACTTACTCAAATGAGATTATTGTATTACCACAAAATGGAAGGTAAAAATATGTGTGTTGTAAAGGGACCAAATAATCCAAAATACATAATAAATATAATATATTACATATATAAATATATTTTCCTTTATAATGGACACCATGATTGGTTGTAAAAGGGAAAGGAATGATCATCGTTTCGTGAGGCAGTAGTTCTCGGTACACAGTTTCAGAATGTTCAACGTCCATTACAAGGATGTGTGTGTAAGTGTAAGTCAGAAACTTTACATAAAAACATCCTAGTATATGGAGGATACTATTTTTTCACATAATAATGTAATAAATAGGGTTGAGGGGGTAGAGAAATAATATAAAGGAAAGGATTTTGAGAGAAGTTGTTACCTCTTAATCGAGTAACTCGTTTAGGATTATGTCAAAAGGCTTCCATGAGATGATTTCTGCCAAAAGGTAGGATTCAAGGTCAAATTAAGGGTTTTTGGGAGACTAATTGGGCAGATATTATATGAACATAAATTTTTTGAGAGGTGTGAGTAATGGGGATAGGTGGTGACCTTTTATAATAAAGGAAAAGGACTCACTTTGAAATTTTAGAAACAAGTTAGGTGTGCACATGTTCTTACATAAAAAGGTCATAAAAAATAAAAAAAACTCAATAATGGAAGGTTTTTTGACGAAATATGGACATACAATTGGTGTTTTACATGTTTCTAGGTCATTTGGGACCTTAATTTTAAGGTTTAGTCCCTAATTAATCTTTATTTGGCATTCATATTGTGATTAATTTTAATCCCTTTTACTAATCATTTTGGTCAAAAATTGACATGGTATTACTAGAATCTAAATATAATATTGAATAAAATTTTCTATGTTAGATTTTGGAAATTTAATTCCCAAAATCAGTAAAATTAAGATTAGTGTTAATCCTGTAGACGGGATGAAATAATGGGGTTTTAAAGTAGAAAAAAGTTCAAAAGATTTTAAGATTTTATATTCAATTTCAAAGTAAAATAGATTATAATGAATAAAATTATATTAATAGATGTAATATTTATCTAATTTTACCTTAAAAAATATTTACAATATCATTTATCATTATTAATTAATTTGAAAAAAATTATTTTTAAACTAAAGAGAAGCACCTTCACAATTCATCAAAAACGATGTTTCTCAAAAAAAATCAAAAAAATTCACCCTAGGATAATTTCAAAGTTATGAATTAAAAAATAAAGTCTATTTTATCAAATTAAATTTCTCTATGAGTCTAAATTAATTTTATTAAAATTTCATTAAAAGTATCTTATTTGAGAAAATAGTATTTTTAAACATAGAATGACTTAACGAAAAATCATATCTTTTATTATCAATATGTTTTATTTATATAAAACAATTATAAATAATATTAAGAAAATTAATTATTAATGTAAATATTACTAAGTTTAATGTTCAGGTTATAATTATATTATTTAAATAATTAAAACAATAAAAATAGATGTTTCGTAGAAACACAATGTTGCATGTATCGTACACCAACTCAGTGTTGCATGCATCATACGCCAAGTTAGTGTTGTGTGTAAAGTATACCAAGTAATTGTTTCCTGTAACATATTCCAATTTGGTGTTTCATGAAAAAGGAATCTTTGATTTAGTGTATTGCAAGATATAAATGAAAATTTAAATTTATTCAAAAAACACAGGTCCATAAAAACTCAAGGTGTTAAAAGTATAAGATATCCAATTCTTTATTTTTCAACTAGGACTTGAGTGTATGTGCTATCTGGGCCTCATGTAGTCAATATTATTGGATACATTTAATTATTACACATCTTAGAGATTAAATTCTCCTATTAGTTTCATATAGGTCTCATACTTTCATCACAGTCCAAAAACATCTCCAGTTTTATTATAAATTACAATAAGGGAAATAACAATAATACTCTTTATAAACTTATTACTTTGATTCTTTAAGTAGATAAGGACATGGGGAATAATAAACATGTGTTCCATAAGGTGAATAAGAAAAGGAATAACAATTAAAATGGGCACAAGAATCACAAAAAGTCTAAATCTCTCAAGCATTGTCCTTCCGAAAAGATGAAGATCTAAATTCGGGGTAAGAAAAATGATGTGGTATATATTGTTTGTGGAAATCTAGACCACAGAAAGAGAAACTTTACCTAGAGGAAAGGGGAACACTACTGGAAAACGAACATATACCAACGGTTTGGAACTGTTGGTATATGCCTCCAAACCGTTGGTATATCCTATACCAACGGTTTGGAGAACCGTGGCCAAGTAAGCCGTTGGGATAGGTCTATACCAACGGTTTTCCCAAAACCGTTGGTATAGAACTATCCCAACGGTTTTGGAAACTGTTGGTATAATTAATATGAAAATCTTTACCAACGGTTTTGGAACCGTTGGTATATGTATTTCAAAAAAAAACATTCGCTGGGATTTGATCCCAGCACCCCTAGTTTATTATTGAACGACTTAACCACTAACCTAACATGACTTTTGTGTATATAATTACATAAATATATATATGTATTCTCATAATTATATTAAATTTTGATTTATATAATGTTCTGGGTAAGATGAAATGATAAAAAATCAAAGGATCTATACCAACGGTTGTCAAAACCGTTGGTATAGACCTATACCAACGGTTTTGACAAACGTTGGAATAGATTTTGAGCCTGGATTTGATTCTGGGTGAAGGTTGATTCATGGGTGACCTTTCCCAATGGTTTTGGCAAACCATTGGGAAAGGTATACCCTTTCCCAACGGTTTTGGCCAAACCGTTGGGAAAGATGTCCACAAAGTGGACCTTTCCCAACGGTTTGGCCAAAACCGTTGGGAAAGGTCCCCACAATGTGGGTTTTCCCAACGGTTTGGCCAAAACCGTTGGGAAAGGTCCCCACAATGTGGGTTTTCCCAACGGTTTGCAAAAACCGTTGGGAAAGGTGGCCTCAAAGTGGGATTTCCCAACGGTTTGGCCAAACCGTTGGGAAAGGGAACCTATACCAACGGTTTTTATGAACCGTTGGTATAGAAGCGTTGGGAAAGGTTAGATTTCCAGTAGTGGAAGCTAAAGGTACATTTGTTATTGAGTGTAATTTTTCAATGTCTACACATTAGTTATTAGATATATTTTGTGTTTCTCGCATTTGTATCCAAATTTAGGAACCAAGTATATCATGAAGCATTACCAATGGAGAGGTGGGTTTTAGAGATTCTTATGGTTCTAGGATAGCTTCTATATCCATCGGTGACTACCAACTTTCATTTACAACAAGAATTATTTTGGTTTTAAAATATTTTTATTATGTACTGATGATTATCGAGAACATAATTTATGTATCATGAACAAATGAAGATGGGTTTATTTTCAAGTTTGGAAATAATTTTTTTATAAGGAAAGAATATGTTATGGTATGGAACATTTAAATAGTAGTATTTATGTATTACATTACAAAAACAAAAATTGTCAATTGATAACGAATCATGTTCACATGACTCATATAACACCCATCTATAGAATCACTATCTTGGTCATGTAAATGAGAAGTGTTTAAAAAACCTCTATCAATATGGTTATTTAGACTCATCTGAGCTAAAAGCACTTGAAAGGTTTCATGCTTGATTATAAGGAAAATGATCAAACTAAAATTCAATGGATAGGTTTAAAGGGACACAGAGCATCTAGGATTGGTAAATGCTGATATATATGGACCATTTCTAGTAGAATATAGAGATGGGTATTATTATTTCATATCTCTTACTGATGAATTGAGTAGATATCATTATGTATACTTGATGATTTATAATTCTGAGTCCTTTTATAAATTCAAGGAATTAAATAATGATATAGAGAATCAACTTTGAAAGAAGATAAAGAAAATTTTATCGGTTATAGGTAGTGAATATCTTAACCAAGATTTTATTGACTTGTTATGGGAGTTTCAGATTCTATCTCAACTCACTCAACATTATACACCACAGTGGAATAGTGTAAGTGAAAGGGCAAATCATAACTTGTTAGACATGGTAAGATACATAATGAGTCATGTAGATCTTCCATTATCTTATTGGGGATATTCCTTACAAACTGTGGAATACACATTAAACCAACTACCAAATAAAGATGAAGATAGAATTTTCTCTGAGTTATGGAGTGTAAAGATACTTGTTTTGTTGTATACACATGTATGGGGTTGCGAGGTGTTTTTAAGGCCTTATAAGAAAACAAACGAGCACCCCAGGGCACAATGTGTTTCTTTATTGAGTATCCTATGGAAACAAAGGGATACTTCCAATAAAATCCCTCAGACAAGAATGTGACTATCTCTAGACAGTACATCTTTATTGAGAGGTAGCACATACTCAAAAAAGATAGTGGGGGAAAGATTAACTTCAATGAAGTTGAAACTCAAGATGCATAATATATGGTATAGGAATAGGTTCCATAGGTCCCCATGGAATAAGTAGTTTCTTAAACACAAGTACTGTATAGGGGCACAAGAGAGGTAAGAGAACCATAGAGATATTTTTTTCTAGTCATTGAACATGGTGACTCATTATTGTTTGAAAATGATAAACCTATCTTCTACAAAGAGGAATTAGAGGGCCCAGAAGGTGAAAGATGTCAAGAATCATTGAATTATAAAATGGATTCCATGTATTAAAACCATGTTTGGGCTCTGGTCAATGCACCAGTTGATGTAAAGCCTATATAATTCAAATGGGTATTAAAGAAGAAATTGGACATGAAAGGTAACAAAATTGCCTATAAATCAGGGCTAGTGGCTAAAGGGTTTGAAAAGCATTAAGGAATTGACTACATTGAAACCTTTTCACCAGTTTCCATGTTTAAATCCAACATAATTATACTTTTTATAGAATCTTACCATGACTATGAGATTTGGAAGATGGATTTATAAACTGCATTCCTTAATGCGAACCTTTAGTAAGTTGTCTATATAACAAAACCAAAAGGTTTTGTGACTCTAGGTGATTATAAAAGGATTGTCAAGTTATAGAGATCCATTTAAATATTGAACCAAACACCCAGGTCCTAGAATGCTAGATTTTATGAAGCTATAAAATACTTTGGTTTCATTAAGAATGAATGTGATCCACGTGTTTACAAGAGGTTTAGTGGAAATGCAGTCGATATCCTCGTAATATATGCCGATGATATACCACTTATTGGAAAATATGTACCAGTCCTACCATATGTTAAGGACTGATTAAACAAGTCTTCATCCCTAAAGGAATTAGGTGAAGCATCCTATATTATAGGAATAATGATCATTCATGATAGATCAAAGAGGCCTCTTAGACGAAGTTAAAGTAAATATGTTGACCAGATACTAATGAGATTTAGTATGGAACAATATACTAGGGGATTGGATCTAGTGTCACATGGTTTACATCTTTCTAAGAAAATGTTTTCCTAGACACAACAAGAGAAAGAGTGAATGTGTAGGATCCCATATGCTTCAGCGATAGGATCAATCATGTATTCCATGTTATGTAATATACATGATGTTTCTATTAATTGAGTATAGTAGGATGATATCAAGCCGATCCATGGGAATAGAATTGGTTTATTGTTAACTCTGTCCTTATCTATCTATAAAGAAATAAGGATGTGTTTCGGGTGTATGAGGAGATGAGGAGCTTATTATTATGGGTTATACTGATACTAGTTTTCAGGTACATCAAAACGATATAAAGTTGTATCCCAAATATGTTTTCTATCTCAATGGAAGAGTTGTGACCTAGAAGAGTTCAAAGAATCCAATTGTTGTTGATTATACAGTAGATTATGTGTATATAGAAGTTTCTGAGGTATCCAGAGAAGTTTTTGGGATAAGAGACTTTGTCTAGGATCTTATTGTGGTACCTTCTAGTAAGTAACCTATCACATTATATTGTTATAATATTTCAGCGATGGCTCTTGAAAAAGGGATAAGGTCACACTAAGGGACAAAGACTATACTCCATACGTATCACCTATTGAGGTATTTTTATTAAAGGGGTAAATTTTTAGTAACTATAGTACCCATAGAATAGAATGTGGAGAACCCTTTTACTAAAGGAATGTCTCATTAGAGTCATGATTATCATTTGAGAGCTAGCATACTAGAAATTTTTAGCATTTGAATCTAGTACAACTTAGATTTTGTGGAATTTGGTGCCCTATAACCAAATTTTGTGTACTTTATGATAACCTATATTCATAGTTTTTAAAATTAATAAACTTCTTATTATACCATGATTTTTATTATTCATAACATAGTATTTGATAATTTTTGAAGAATAGTTATTGCACTAAAAGGTCATAGTAGTTCCCCATTATGATGAGAACCCAAAAGTACTACAACGCTATTATAAAATATATGTTTTATATCTGGATGATATCAACTCATGGAAAATGATATGGGCTATCATGGGTGGAGACTCATAGGAACATGAGTCACATTTTCATGGTGTATTCCCCTAGTAATATCAAATGTAGGATATCATGAGAATGAGACCCGAAAGTAGGAAACCCACATTTATATGTGTCATTGGATGTTCCTATATTTGGATGCGTATATTGATCTTTAGACTTTAATATTATTATTAATGATTATTATGAGTCACGTACTTTGATGTATTGATGAAAAATGTGATGAAATGTATTCACAGAAATGTAGGATATGTTGGGTGCGTCACAAGTAATTTTTCACTAATGAGTAATGAAATAAAGTATTTTTCCCTTATATTATATAATGGATGTTTATATCTGAGGACCTTTGAAGAAAATTATATAATAAAATAAATCCATGCTCATAGTGTTCTATAGGCATGTTTGATTTTTGGGAAGTCAAAGAAAGAGACACCGAGCACATAGGTTGATGGAACCAGCATGAAACCTACTTGATTAGAGATATTTTGATAAAAGGATTATGTTACACGGTACGCATATGTTTGAGGTATTATGTCTTTACGGTTTTCTATGGGTTCCTTGGTGTGTTCCTAGATTGTAACCTTGGTCATTATGTTGCTTCGCCTAATTCCACTAATAATGAGTCCTAGAGGGTGACACAAAAAGTGTATCAAGAATACAAGTTAAATAATATGTTATTATTTATTATTTAACAAGTTGAATAAATATTAATTCTGCATGCGGTGCAATAGTTTTTCATGTTTTCTTGATCGCATATATTTCATCACTAGTTATTCAAGAGAATAGAATGTGAGAAAAATATTTAATAAATATTATTTTCTATTTAGTGAATTTAATATTTATTTATTTACTGGTGAATAATTTATTGATATTTATTTAATAAATTAATTCATTATTCAAGGCCCGATAAATGTTGTAGAGGAATGGTGGACCTTTTTTAATGGTTCGGTGAGAAATTATAAATATTGAATATTATTTTATTAAATAATATGTATTTTAATTCACAAGTTAAGAACGTGTCAGGAAATTACAATATTATTATTATTATTTGACATGGGGTTCCACTGTGAATAAATAAATAATAAAGGGAACTTGTGAAATTATTTTATATTAGCCCTAGTAATATATAAACCCAATTATATTATTTTCTAAAGGAGCCAATTCATTTGATTGGTTGTGCACAACAAATTTTGATAATCCTATGAATATCTAGAGAGTTCCCTTCTCTAAGAAATCTCCCAAGAATGGAGATTGATATTCCTCTAACATTATCCCTCCATGTGAAGAGAGATCAAGGAGAACTCATTTGAATCAACACTCATGGATATCATTGGTAACCGATGCAAGAGATAGGATTTTATTTGCTAGCACCTGAAGATTCCTACGGTGACGTTCAGAGATTTTTTGAACATATGTTGATCACCACTAGAGGGAATATTCTCTTGATCCCTATAAAGCATTGATGGTACAATGTATATCTATTGTCAGTATCATCAATTAGGAAATAATTCCAACAAGGTAATTATTTAATTGATTAAATTAATTATAAATAATATTTATTGATCCTCTATCTGTTTCCAACATTTTATTAATTATTTTCTTTCTTTGATTCAATTTCATTTATCAAAATGTTTATTATTGTGTAAATCTAATATTTATTAATAATCATGGAAAAAACAAAAAGATTGGTATAACCCATCCCACACTTTCGATACTCCTAGAACCTATATATTTAACAGTATATCATTTCATTACCGGAAACATAACACAATTTTCCATTTTCCCAAGTATTTATAAAAACTCGAATAATAAATAAATAATAGTTATTTGATAAATAAATAAATATTATATTCACAGTCAGGTTAATGAAATTTTTATTCAATATTTTCATAACTAAATGAATATTATTTTTTACCATGTTAATAAATAAAGAGATAAATAAATATTATATTTGGTGGTCTTGAAAATAAATATTTATTTAAATATTAAACTCATATTTTTTCCGGAATAATTGCAATCAATAAATACTAAATAAATTTTATTTCTAGGTCTCAAAAATAATATTTATTTAAAACTTTAAATAAAAATAGTATTTAAATGAGATATATGGAAACACTAAGTGTGTGACCCTCTAGGCATCTTTCTCATTGGAATTATGTTATCTCTCTTAAATTTCAATATCAGTTTCTAGAAATATGTAATGAAATCCATAGGGGAATAAGTTAATGTCACAATTATGAAAACCACATATGAATGGTCGTTGTTTAATATAATCCCTTTATCATGATATCTCTAATAAAAAAAGTTGTGTACTTGTGTTGTCAACCTATGTTCTTGATATATCTTTCTTAGACTAACTAAAATGATACTTTCAATCACTGTGTCCATAAAATTTTAGTTATATGGTTTTATTCCAATAAAAAATCCTAATATATCATCTTCCATAAATTTTGACAGGATAAATACTTTCTGGAATTTTTAATTAATGAAAAATAAATCATGAATCTCCCAATATATTCTACTTCCCATAAAAATCTATCATCATGGATTTAGTTAATATATCAATTTACATGAGCCATGATATTAATTAATAATAATAATGAGTCTGGGGATCATTACACATGCTCACATATAGGAATATCCAATAACTTGAAAACATTTTTAATTTTTACTAGTGACTCTTTCCTCATAATATATAATCTCATAGATTAACAAGTGTATAATTTTTAAGATAAATTTTAATCCTCTTACAATTATAAACACTTGACAATCAATATATTATATGTCCCATCATATAATGTTATCCAAACCATAGGATATAACTTTACGAATATCTTGATAGCAGTTCAAGGTTCTCATTATAGTACGGAACAAAATTGACATTCCAATAAGATAGATTCTATAGGATTTTATCTTACTAAAGAAACATAAAAAAACATTAAATATATGATATGACATTTATTAATATTTATGTCTTTGGATATATAAGTAATAGAAAATACAAAGTAGTTGGTTTTGGAGAAATAACTCAAACAGAGGCATCCAATAGACTCCTTCCTCCTAGGGTATCCATGTTATATATGAATCTTCCATCAATTAGGATGGATCCTTTCTTACCCATGGTATAATATAACCTTTGATCTTAATAGAAAAACAGAGCTTCATCTGAGTGAATATCAATGATCATAGTGTTCACACACATTCACAAACCCTGAGCATATTTATATTGTCCATATAATGACACTACTTGGGAATCAAAAATTTCTTAAAAAATATTATCAATGAGATGTTTTATAATGTTTTAACACTTTAAAATGTTTGTTAATTTTTTGTGATCAATTTTTTAATGTTAAAATAATTGATTTATTTTCTCAATCTTAAATCTTATTCACATGATGATCAAATTAAACATGATAACATATACTAGGATAAACAATATTTATTAATATCCATGCACTAAAACACATTAGTGTGACTCTCGATATATTATGATTTACACCAACTCAAATAATTACATGGTTTATTCCATTATGAAATTTTTTTATTTAGTGAATATTTTTATCAAAAACATGATGTGATGTTATGAAAACCTAAACCAAACTGAGAGGGTAGGGGTGAATCAGGGTGTGCACTTTTTCTTTAATTTATTTGCATCATGTTCCCATGTTTTTAGGAACTCATTAAACCTATCAGTATTAGTTACATATCCACCATAAAAAAATAAAGAAATAAAATCAAGGAACTATATATTTTACTTGGTTCACCACTAAGGTCTAGTCTAAGGAGCATACATACAGAATTTTGTCAGTGTTCTAGAATCTACTAAGTTTCACTAGTTAGGGGGATAAAATTTTAGGACATTTTAACTCAATTCTAGGCTCACTACAATTATAGTTGAGTTTTGAAAATATCTTAATGCTTCCCCTAGATCATTTTCATTAACACCTCATTTGAAAACTACTTTATAGTGATGTCTAATAAGTTCATTTATATGAAAGAAAATAATATGTTATAAAAAATAGGTTAGGTTCTTTCCATTATAAAATCCTAAGTATGATGATTAAATGAAATATAAAAATTTAGAATAACAACTTTCAAAAATATTTCCTTTCACTCTAGTATGTTTTCTCAAGTCCCTTCACTCAGGTATGGTCCTTCACTCATGTCTATTTTTCCCAGGTGTTCTCACTCATGTATTGTCTATGTAACACCCTTAAATGAGTTTATTTAATCGATTTATGTTTTATAAGGTTAGATTCAAGTAATTATGCTCATGTGACATCCTTCACTCTACCTCCTTCAATCAGATATTTCTCTATTCTCTCTTTTCACAACTTCTTTTCACACAACTTCCTTTGAAAAAAATATTTACTCAATTCTAGTTGAAAAAAGTTACACTTGAATAAAAATAGATCCAAAAATAAAATTCATAATATTAATTAATTTCTAATGAGTATGTTAGGAAAGAATTTAAATACAAACCCTAACCCTTCACAGAGTTCTCTGCATCCAACTTTTATTTCACATCATTTATACAACTCTACTTCTGTAGCAACTCCATTCTCATTATACAAGAACAACTCCACAAGTGTGTCATGTTCACACAAATTATAGTTGTATGTGGGTCTTACTAAATAGAAAGAGTGTCTATAATTTAAAAAAAATTACCTAATTATAAAAAAACTTATATACTAGAATGAAATCTTTTTGACTAACATAAACTCCTTCTTTTAAACAAGAAAAAACTTCATAATTCCTCTAATAAACTTATGTACATCCAAATTTAGAGAAAACTCTTTATGTAACATCCTCTTAATTTTTTTATATATTTCTAAACCCCTATTTTTAGTAATACATTTTTTGGGTTTCTTTTGTATTTGTTTCGGTAAAAATTTTAAAAGTTTTGAAAATTTCATGGATGGTTCAAGGTTGGTGCATGGTTTTTCCAAACTATGTGCCCTATCAAGGAAAACCGTGCAAACCCAAATAGAGGGGTTTCAAACAGCTTTCAAACTATTTTAAAAACTATATTCCTACTTAGTAAAAATAGTGTAGCCCATTTAAAATAGGCACACAGCAAGGGCACTTGGTTTGGTCTAACCATGTGGACCTACCTAGGAAAAAATGTGTGGAGTTTAATTAATCTAAAAATATAATATTAAAATAATAAAACCTTCCATTTAGGTGCATGATGGACCTATCATGACCCCCTATGGTTTCTTCTTCCTTAGGATCACCCAAGAGGTGATTTCAGCCCCTCTACACCCTCTGGGAAGTGGATCAGAGCTTGAAGAACAACATTCTATATCTACCTAGTGGGTTTCCCCTTTCTGTTCTCAATCTATTACTTTCTATCTTCTCCTTCCTAGGGTTTTTTGGATCCCTATGTTTCATTTTTGTTCCAATACCCTCTATTTTTTAATATTAAACCTATTTTTGATTCCAAGTTCCCATTATTTATGTTCTTCATTGGAGAATCTTTTTTAGAGTTCGGTGTTTAGATATCCATTAAACCCAAGGTAGGTGGTTCAATCATGATGCCCAATTTTTATTAACCCTAAATTGTTTTATTTGAATTCAATTGTTGAATTAAATTAAATTGCTATTATAAATGTAATTTCATTCAATTGACTGATTAAAAACCCAATTCCATTAAATTGGGGTTTTTGAAAATTTTATTTTTGGAAAGGAATTGGGAAAACCCCTAATTCCATAGAATTGGGGTGTGATTGTGAAATTGATGGAAAATTATGCAGATTTAAAATATTAAATTAAAATTGTGAAATTGAATGAAATTGTTTCAATTAAAATTTTAAATTTAAATGTGGGAATTGAAGGGTGGAATTTAATTTTTAATTGATCTCAAATTCCTATTTGTGAAAATGGCATAAAATGTTTTTGATATAAATCTTTGGGTTTTATCATGGAAAATGGGCATGTTTTGATTAAAAACCCATTTTGGTTTTCAAATAGACAATAGTATTTTTGAAATTATAGAATGGGACTTAATTTTATTATAGGTTGTTTAAAATATATTTCCCAACATTGAATTGTACTAGATAAAAAGAAAACCTAGGTATTTAGTTAGTTATTTAGGATAAACATGCTAGGAAGGGCATTCCATATAACTAGATTGATGCTTTATAAAACAAAAAAAACATTATTTTAACACATATTGTTCCTCAGAAGGACATATTTGAGTCCTCTATTTCCAATTTTTATGGACGTGTGTGCACATTGCATTTATTACCACATGAGTGTGTGAGGATATCATAACCTGGAACTATCATACCTCTTAGTAGATAACCAAATTTCCCACTTATTTATATATGAGATATAAATGTATTCTAATGTTTGGGAACTATTTTATATACCTTATGATTTATATAAACTTTTTTACATAAAATTATTGGTAATACATTTTTTTAAAGTGTTTCCATAATTTGAAGTGTAAAGATTGATCATTTTTAATATTCTTTTGAAATTCCAAAATTATTTGTTTAAAATTTAAATCCCTTTATTTGGTTAATTAAATGTTGTAATATATTATGTAATCCTTGGCGATACCCTGATGGTATTTTATCTCACACCCTACCTATTCCTTTGGGTGTTTTTATATTTTCTCCTTTCGGGTTCGAGCAGGGATAAAGCACCACATAGAGGTGGTTCCAGTGGTTGATCCACGGACTTGGTGAGTTTTTTTTGTTGGTACATGGGTAGTTTTTCATGTTTATGGGTTATTTATTGTATTACTTTTGTTTTTACACCTATTTGACTTCTGGTACACTTTTCCCTGTGGAGATTCTTTGGTATGCATACTAATGTTTTTGTCTTTACTTTCATAATGCTTGTGGAATAATCATTCCTACTTTCATTTTGTAGATGCAAGGTGATATTTTCTAACACATGGTATCAATAATTCCCTTCAATACATGTTATTTTTGTCTCAGTGATCGGGTTACCAAGGTACCCATGCTGGTTTTTCACAAAGTGGTATCAGATATTTTGGTTAAGCTTCTTATATTGAAGTCACTATGCAATGGGTAATCTTGTTGGGACTTAGAAGTAAGTTGTTATTGAGTTCCTAGCCAGGTCTTACCAAAATGAACCTTAATTCACCTAGGGTGTTTTTAGAAGGGATTCATGAGGAATAGTTTCATTATATTCCCTTATTTTGGTTTGGGTGAATTGAAACACAAATCTGGTTATTCTATTGATTCAGATTAATTTTCTGTGTTCTTTTATTTGAGATTTTTTATGCTGTATTATTTGTTAACTACTGATGTTTTATAGCATCATGCCTCTAAGAATATTTTTGAATTGGAACTAGGATGAATATATTTCTAAACCTCAATGGTTCAATTCTATTATAGACCCAAATGTGGTTGAGGTGATTGTATGTACTATCCAAACTCTGGGCCAAGAAAATACACCAGCTCCCATTCAGGCTCCAGATGTGAAACCTAAAAGGGATGAACTCTGGAATCGTTCTTAGGAATTCCTCTACTAGAAACCAGTATCATTCAAAGGATCAAATTATCCTCATGAGTCCAAGTAAATGTTGATAAATATAGATTGATTGTTTTATTTCTTGAATAAACATGATGAAATCAAGGTGAAGTGTGTCACCTTTGTTCTCGAAGGACCAATCAGGAGATTGGGGGACATGATGGTGATAGAGAAGAAGCATGATTCCTTATAGTGGAAGGACTTAAAAGTTCTTTTCACTGACTAGTTATATCTAGATTCAATGTTTTTGTCCAAGGATATAGAGTTTTTAAAACTTTAGTAGGATGGAAGGACCATGATAGAGTATAAAAACTATTTTGTTGAGATTGTGTAGTTTACACCTGATATAGTATTGATTGAGAAGATGAAATCTAAAAGGTCTGAGTTAGGACATCAAAATGATATTTTTTCTCCAGTTTTCTTGCTGAAACTTCTGTATTTTGCTGAAGTGTTAAATATAGAGCTGATGTTTGAAATGGACCTGGATGGAAAGTCAGAGTTGTTAGAAGTTTCTTCCTCGCCTAGTGGTGGTTAAAGTAACTTCAAAGGAAAGAGTAATAATGATGATTCTCATGGTGGATCTTGATATAAGGGTCATTCTAGACCTCCTAAAGTACCTATCAGAGGCTCATTTATTTGTTACTAGTGTGGAAATCCTTATAGTTAAAAGATAATTTTCATTGATGCACATGAGATATTTGTCTTCTATGGATGCTCGGGTAACCTTCAGAAGTCCTTCCACATTTTCTCTACTCCTTGTTGTGGTGTAGAATCATCAGCTCCTCCAAAAATTGTGGGGAATATAGATTATTCACATACAAAAGGGTTCCAACCACATGAATTTGGAATGAAACTTCTTTACAAAGAGTAAGTGTCTCCAGAGAAAGAATATATGGGTCCAGTGACCATGAGAGGTATCATCACTATAGCTTCATCATTAGTGACTACTTTATTTGATACTGGTGCATATTAATAATTTATTTCAACCTGTATTGTTTATCTAGTAAATATTACTATGTATCTTTTATCTTATGTAATGGATATCACAATACCCCTTGGTACAAAGAGATGGTAGGGCCTCTATAGTCTCTCTTTTGTTTTCTCACTATCAGATGTTGAAATTTATTTGATTTTTCTTGTTCTCAACATGAAACTAGTTGCCATAATTTTTTGTATGGATTGTATCATTTCCAATAAATAAAAGATTCATTTTTATCTTCAATAGGTCTCCTTCACAACACTTGATGGTGTGTGTCTTGTATTGCAAGGAGAATGGGACCCAAGGTAGATCAGATCTAGACCTTCTTATCTGGATTTGGGAAAAGTGATATATGTGTTTTCTTTTGATCTATATTGGTAATCTTTTAGTAGTCATCTCCCTCCAGTTTTCATCGAGTTTCTCTATGTGTTTCCTTCTAAATTCTTTGTTTTTCTAGTGGTAAGTGAGGTAGAGTTTTCTATTGACTTAGTTCCTTGTACTCAACCAGCTTTTATTCTCTCTTACTACAAGGCACTTTTAAAATGAAAGAGATAAAGACTTATTTGGATGATCTTCTAGAGAAAGGATTTATACACCTGAGCATGTCACCCTGGGCGGTGCTGGTTCTCTTTGCTAAGAAAGCTGATGGTTCACTTAGCCTTTGTGTTGAATACCAAAAATTCTATCAAGTTATGATAAAGAACAAATATCCATTTCCATGGATTGATGATCTGTTTGACTAGTTGAAAGGGGAAAAGTGGTTCTTGAATATTGACATTTGATCTGGTTACCATCAGTTTATAATAAAAGAATATGATGTTCATAAAACTATTTTTGGGATTAAGTATGACCATTATAAGTACCTTTTCATTCCCTTTAGTCTAACCAATTCTATTTTAGTCTTTATGGATTTAATGAATATTATTTTATATTAGAATATTGATAACTTTTTTGTAGTATTTTTGAATGATATCCTCATTTACTCTATGTACAAGGAGGATCATGTGCATCATTTGAGAATAATTCTAATCTTTTTGAGAAATCACTAACTTTATACCAAGATTACAAAATGTGATTTGTATATTTAAGAAGTGAATTTATTAGGAAAAATGGTGTCATATCATAGTATATTATTTGATCCTAATAAGTTGAAGGCAGTTATCACATGGGATAAACCACAGAATGCTTTTGAGATTCAGAACTACTTGGGTTTAGTTGTTTATAATTGTTGATTCGTTAATGACTTCTAAAAGTTGTCTTCTCTGATGATTGTCCTAATTCGTAATGGAGAAAAGTTTTCCTAATATGAGAACTATCAGATTTATTTTGTTGAGATGAAAAGTATTTTGACAAATGTTCTGGTGTTGAATCTTCTTGAGGTTAGGAAGGTCTATGTGTTCTTCTATGATGCATCAGTTTTAGGTTTGGACTATGATCTTATGTAGGTCTATCATTTCATTACTTTTTTATCTCATCAGTTTAGTCCGCACAAGAATAATTATATGACTCATAACCTTGAACTTGAAGTTATGATTCATGTGCTTAAGAGTTAGAGGAGTTGCCTTTACAAAGAAAGGTTCACCATGTATTTAGATCACAAGATCTTGAGTTATATCTTCTCTAAAAAATATTTGAATCTATACTAGAGGCATTGGGTGAAATAACTACATTATTTCAACTTCAATGATTCATATACCCTAGGGAAAGGGAATATCATTTTATATTATTTGAGAAGGAAACTTCATACTCGGGCAATGGAAGAATTTTCATGAGAGTGGAACTTGATGGATCTCTTTTCAATGTTTCATATTGGATTCTAAGAATTTGGTTCTAAGGTTTCTTTGGTTAGTGTTTAGTTGACATCAACTCTTATCGAGATGATTATTCAATAAGAGTTTCTTGATGATGAGTTCTGTAGTGTTAGATACTCTCTTTATGGAGGGGAGATCATGGATGATTGGTCATTCGTCAAAGATGGAATTCTATGTTATCAGAATAAGTTTATTATGTCATTAGTGGTATGGAAGGCTTTTATGGGGTATTTCCATAACACCTAATGTGAAGTGACCAAGGAACCACGAAGATGCTCTATGAAATGCATAATCAATTCTATATGATAGGTATGAGATAGGGAATTTCTAAATTTGTCTCTCATTATTATATATTCCAACAAGTTAAAGTCATGCACCAGAAACCTTCAAGTTTTCCTTAGCCACTTCTAAACTGTACTTATCAGTGTGATGATATATCTATGGAATTTTTGGTTGGATTTCCTCATACCTAGAGAAATAAGAATAAGACATGGGTTTTTATCGATTAGCTAACTAAATCAGCTCACTTTATACTCATTCATGATACAACCAAAGTTGAGGAGTTAGGAAATATCTATGTGAAAGATATTTTTCACTTACATAGATTTCCATATGCAATAGTTTCTCATAGATATACTCAATTCACTTCTCATTTTTTGGAGAGTTTTTCAAGAGGAACTAGGATCTCAGATTCATTTGAGCACGACATACCATCTACAAATGGATGTCCATACAGAAAGAGCTATACATATTCTTGAGGATATTATATGTTCTTGTGTTATCAACTTTGGTAGGGCTTGGGATGACCATTTGGGGATATTTTGGTTTTAATATAACAATATTTACCAGTCTGTGATTAGAATATATATTTTTTAGGCCTTTTCTGGTCGGCCATGTAGATCTTTTTGGAGTTGGTCGGAGATCGGTGAATGTTCCTTGGTTGGACCAAACATGGTTCAATAGATGAATTCCCTGATTTAGTTGATTTGTTAAATAATTTTGACTACATATATCTGGTATAATTCTTAGGTTGATCTTCATCACATTCCTTTAGAATTGTTATTTGGTGACAAGGTGTTTTGGAATGTTTCACCCAAGTTGGGTCATCAATGGATTGGGAGGAAAGGGAAAATTTCTCCTCGTTTTTTGGGACCTTTTAAGGTTATTCAGAAGGTGGTAAAATAATATTACCATTTATAACTACCATCACATCTGACATTAATACATAACTTGTTTCGTATATCTCATCTATGAATGTGTTTACCTAATCCATCTCATGTTCTGATATGAGTGATCTCGATGTTGAGACCGATTTATCAATGACTAATCGTCTATTCAGGATAGTTGACACTAAAACCAAGGTAGTTCATGGTAGGAAGATATGTTTGGTTTCAATTCTATAGCATCACATTTCTTATAATCATGATAAATGGTAGAGGGATGTACTGATGAAATAGTATTGCTGTTGTCTTTTTAGCATGGAATCTTCTTCATAGGCTTTCTAGGGAAATAAACTTTATATGGTGGGGAGATTGTAGCATTATGTTACTATTTTGTAGGTATTCCTAACCCCAACTTTTTTATCACACCTTGGTTGGTTTTTTTTTGAGTTGTTTTGGGTAAAATTTTGAAAGTTTTTCAAATTTTTGGGTAGGTGATTTGCTAGTGCATAGTTTTTCCAAATAATGAAAACCAAGATAGTTGGGGGTTTTCACATCTTGTGTATGGTTTAAAAAATTGTGAACTTACTTAGGAGTAAGCATGTAGCCCATTTAAAACTGAAACAAAGATATGGTGAAAAAAAATTTCTAACCATGTGGCCCATCCAAGAAAATCATGTGAAACTTTTAAATATTCTAAAAATATAATTTTAAAATCCTGAAACCCCTCCAATTAGGTGTCAAAAAGACCTAGAAATAACCCCTATGATTTATTCTTCCTCAGTAACACCCAAGAGGTAATCTTTTCCCCTATATAATGTATCAAAAGTAAATCAAAGCATGGTGAACAATGTTTGATCTCCTCCTGGTGGGTTTCTTTTTCCTGTTATCAATCTTCCACTTTCTCTCTTATCCTCCCTAGGTTTACAAGGATCCCAATGTTTCTTTGAGAATATAATTTCATCTTTATTGGAATCTTAGACCTATATTTGATTTTTGGTTCCCATTCTTGACTTTCGTTAGTAAAGAATCCCATTTCAGGTTCGGTGTTTCTAGATTCATTGATCCCAAGTAGGTTGTTATGTCATGATGCCTAATCTTTATAAACCTTAAATTTCTTGATTTGAATTCAATTGTCCTTTTAAAATCAATTTCTGTTATAATTTTAATTGTTTTCAATTGATTGATTAAAAACCCCATTCCATTGAATTTGGGTTTTTGGAAATTGAATTTTTGGTATGAAATTGGGAAGACCCCCAATTTTATTCAATTGGAGTGTGATTTTGAAATTGATGAAAAATTTTGGATATTTAATTTTTTGAATTTAAATTATGAAATTGATAGAAATTTTTTCAATTAAAATTTTGAATTTAATTGTGGGAATTTAATTCTGAAAATTAATTTTAAATTGATTTCAAATTCTTATTTTTGAAAATTTATTAAAATGTTTTTGATAGAAAACTTTGGTTTTTATCTTGTAAAAGGGAATGTTTTGATTAAAAACCCATTTTGGTTTTTAAATAGATAATTGAAATTTTTTTTGAAATAGAATAATGGGACTTGAATTTATTTTAATATTGTTTAAAATAAATTGATCATCATTGTTTTGTACTATAACATATGAAAGCCTAGATAGTTTTTGATTTATATGGGATAAACACACTTGGATGGGAATTCCTTAGCACGGTATTGATGTTTTAAAACACTAAAAAACATTATTTTAGCACATCTTATTCCTTATCATAATATATATGAGTCCTCTATTTCCACTGTCGAGGGATGTGTGTGCACATTAAAATTATTATCACATGATTTTGTGAGGATCCCATAACCAAGAACTATCATTTCTCTTGGAAGATGACCATGTTTCTCACTTATTTATATATGAGATATAAATTTATTCCAATGTTTGTCAACTTTTTTATAAACATTATGATTTATAAAAATTGTTTTATATAAAATTGTTGATAATCCAGGTGTGTAAAATTATTTCCATCATTTTAAATGTATAAAATGATTTTTTTAAATATGATTTTGAAATTTCAAACCTATTTTTTAAAAATTGGAATCCCTTTATTTGTTTAATTAAATGTTGGAATCTATTATGGAATCCTTGGTGAGACCCTATTGAGATTTTATCTCACACCCTACCTGAAACATTGGGTGTTTGTACATTTTCTCCTTCCAAGTTTGAGTAGGGATAAATCACCACTTATAAGTGGTTTTAACTATTGATATGTGGACATGGTCAGTTGAGTCCATTGGGACTTTGGTAGCTTTTATTATTTTCTAGTACTTGGTTACATTACTTTGGGTTGTTATTCCCATTTGAATTTTGGTACACATCTCCCTATCGAGTTTCATTGGAATGAATACTTATTTTTTTGTCTTTAATTCCACAATGATTGTTGTAAAATCATTACCATTTTAATTTTGTAGGATGTCGGGTGCTAGTTTCCAATCCATGGGGATCACGAATTCCCTTCGATCCATTTCAGTATCAGCTCAGTTATCATGTTACCAGGGTACCTGGAATGTTTTTTGACACCTTGATTTTAATGAATACTTCTTTAAATAACAGAATTTCATCTTCAAACACGTTTATCAACCACTAAAGTATTGAAAACTAAAAAAACACAAACAAAAACCCTCTAGATCATATTGCATTGGTTACAAGATTCTCCAACTTTTGGTTTTTTGGAAATCCAAAGTGATATTCAAATATGCACATAACCTCCACAACTACTATATGATAATAAAAATATCATCTATCACTCTAAGTATATGTGAGAATTTATCAATATTGAAATAATATTTCAAGAGAGTATCCCAGACCTCATTTCATTATTTATTCTATAACTCCTCCCATAAGAGAGAATCACAACACTAAAATCACTTGAAGGAAAAAACCCACTTATTGGAAAACAAATTCATGATCCCCTTTTGATATTGAATGGATCCACATTCTTCTCTTGAATTTAACTAGTATTTTGATATTTAATTTCACCATTATCTACCCTTTAATTTCATTAATACTTCTCCCCCTTGGATAATAAACCCAAAGATATAGAACTTTATACTTATAGCTTATCAAAATGTTCTCATGACATCACATTACAACCCATTTATATTATATTCCCCTTAAAATTGTGCCACTTCAAAAATAAGTAGAAACTGTTAAATACATTGTGAAATAATTAAATACAAACCACTTCAATTTCTGGGAGGTGGTTGAACCCCAAGGTTCAACCTATTTTTCTTAAATTCTATATAGGAGAATGGATTAGTCAGGATATCATCCACTTCCTCATTAGTTAAAACATTCTCTATCTTGATCAAAAATTGCACAACCTTTTATTTGATAAAGTGATACCTTATTTCAATAAGCTTGGTATGAGAGTTATTTACAAATTTTTTATGTTCTCAATCACACTCTTTTTATCACATAATATCACTATAGACTACCTCGCTTCTTCACTAATATCTTAAAATTATTTCTTCATCTATATAAGATGATGTAATTCATTTTTTATTGATATAAAATCTTCTAATGTCATTCTCAGTGAATTAATTTCCATCTTCTTACTTATTCGTCCTATATATTTTAATATAATGAATAGCAAACCACTTCTTTCAGACTCTCAGTCCACCAAATCACCATCCCATTTAGAAAAAAGTACAGATAACTCATGACCCTTTTCTACATCAAAAAAACAAAAAACTAAGAGTACCTTAGATTCACCCCATAATTCATTTAACAATTGTGAGATTCTCTTCCATTAGATTAATCTAGAAATATCCCACTAAATAGTTTTCAGAAAAAATGTTTGGATGTGGTGTATTTAAATACAAAAGCTTCCAATTATCCTTCTATACAATGTGGGATCCATATATTTATCATTCATATGATTTCCAATCTTTGTTCCAACCACAATCAGAGTTGACATTGGTTTAAAATCAAGCATATTGAATTTATTCAGTAGATCTCTCGCATAATTTTCCTAAGAGATAAAGTTATATCCTTATTTATGAATTACTTATAGCTCCAAAAAATAATTTATCTCACCAATCATAAGCTTTTAAAAATATGAGCTCTTGATATTAGGAAATAGATCCAAAAATATATGCCTGCTTCTATTAAAAATAATGTATTCCATATAAATAAAACCCAGAAATTTTTCATCCCAAGATGTTTTAGTAAAGAGATGGGGATATAAACCACCATTATTCGATTCCAAATTCTTAATATGTGATTCCATTCGACCATACTATGGTCATGGTGACCTCTTTAAACCATAAAAGGGCTTATTTAACTTCCACAATTTGTTTTACAATTAAGAACCCACTATTTTTTCATTATTTTCCACCTATTAGAGTAAACCATTCAATAATTTTGTCTTAACATCCATCTACAAGATCATGAATCCTATTGGAATTGATATCGCTAAGAAAATATTTATTAACTCAAGTTGAGCCACTATTGTAAATTCTTCCTCAACATCAACAACTTCACTCAATGAATGGAAATTACAAACCAAAAGTTTCTTATTTCAGATCACATTTCCATGTTCATCATTTTTATTCTTGAAGACCCACTTCATTCCAACCACATTATGATTTTCTGGCTTCCTTACCAGTACCCAGTATTGATATTTATTAATTTTATCTAATTCTTTGTCTATATATTTTACCCATGATTTAACCCTTTTTGGGTCTTCGAATGATATTACCTTCATTATTTATAGTAGATTATATGCTAGATATTACTTGATATTCATTCTTAATTAAGAGAAGTTCGGTCTCTGTTAATAATGGATGGTTTGTATTTTGTTCTCTTATTTCTCCATTGATAATAAGGCTAACATTCCTTCCTCTTCAGATTCAGCCTTAGAATATTTATCATTTTGGGATCTTTATGCAACCATAGTATTTTTGTAAACTTCAACCATTTCATCATACATATCATCAAAATTTGAACTCTTCAAATTATTTTCATATTTTTTCTAAATGAATTTGACATCATTACATTCCAAAATTTTATTTATTTATTTTGAAGAATTTATAATCCTTACACATTTTGAGTAGACTAGAAACCCCCATTCATATACTAAATCATCATACTTTACCTATTATTCTTATTTGGTTTAAATCTAGCATATACTTCTGAAGACTTGAAAATACTTTACTAAGGTATTATTCCATATCACAATTCATATGATGTCCTCTCTTCCCTTAGGCTTAAAACCACTTTATTTTTTATTATACACCACAACTTGTACTAATTTTTCCCAATAGTTGTGATAAATGGAAATTTCAACAAGCAATATTTTGTCCATATTATTCACCTCTCTATTTCTCTATTCTAAAGCTCAATTCTATTAGGAATTTTATACTAACGGCACCTAATTATTTATGAAATTTTTTCCAAGATAGTTTTCAAATTCAATGGATGTGTATTTTGTTCTATTATCAGATCGTAAGATTTTGATTATGCATACAGTCACATTTTTTATTCTACTTCTATTCCTATTCATACACTGCATGACTTCTATTTTACTTTTAATAAAATAACATAGGCCATAAAATTATAATCATCAAAAAAAATATTTCCCAAAATGATTTTTTTATATTAATTGGTCCACAGACATCGGTATTCACCAAGTTGATGAGATTTCATGCACCTTTCTTATTTTTCCAATAAGGATTTCAGACCATTTTCCCTCATATACAAGCATTTAAAGTCTTTTAAAAGAATCACTTCTGATTTTTAATATCCACTATATACGTTAGCTTAGATAATTTATCTAGGATTTATTAGTAAATATGTCCTATACTTTTATGCCACAATATATTCTCCTCTTCAACTATTAGGAGATAAGTGTTATCTTTGTTATTCAACTTGTATAAATTAATATTAATCCTCCAATTTTTATGATTGAATAATCAGTTATTCCTTTTATCATGTACCCCTTTTGGTCAAATGTGACTTCAATTTTGGAGTCATAGAATTGTCTCCAAATTAATATATTGTTTCAAAATCCATATATATATAGAACTTTTATCCTTTTCATCTCATTCCTTGATAATTTGGTATTACCAATCCAATTAATTTTCAAAGATCCATCTTTGTTGAATCACACTTTTACATCAACCCTTACCTTCACATTACTTATTATATTTACATTTCCAATCTTTTCGGATAAGAATCCATTATCAAGAATCATGGTGGTACTATTATTTGTATCTTTGAGAGTGATTTTATTTCCTTTATATCTTTTTTTCTTTTTATTCCATGAGATACCAGGTTGATTTGAAGCATAATATAGCCTCTTTATTCTTCATTTAGAATTAATTGTATAATTAAACACTTTTTCTTCCAAAAAATATTATCTATTTCTCAGTGAAATCTTGTCTGGTTTCTTTTCATTCATTTTTTTCCATCATGGTAACCATAATTTCTCTTTTCTCCATAATAAAAATATTTATGTTCAAAATTATATCCATGAATGCAATTTCTAGAGAAAGTTTTTATTTTATGAGTTCAAGGATATGGCCTCATTCTTCTTTTCCAAAATTTTGTAATTTCCTCTTTTAAATAATTACTTGCTTATTCACAATAGGACATGGTATGGTCAAGAAATATATAGAATTGACATTTCATAATAGAAAATATAATCCCTCATTTTTTCTCCATATATCAAAAACCTTCATAAAGATCCTATGTTATTGATAAGACCTTAATATTTTAGATGTTTTCCTAAACCTAGGAGATCTTTTAACTAGATATTGATTTATATGTGCACCTAGTGTCTTTGTGTTAACACCAAATCCGAAAACCTTATACTTCCCTTTAATCTATTCCATTTCAATTTTTATTTTTTATATATTGACATCATATTTTATTAAACTTTTACCCATTAATAGAGTAAGTTATTCATTCAATATTTTCTAAATGTATTCTAAGACTCTCTTGGCCTCTTCTAACAGTTCTCCATCTATGTACCTATGGAAGTGTATCACTTTCTTTGAATCTATTGATTTGTTTTTTATTCAAATTTTTTTCCAATTGTAACATCCTATTCTTTAAGTTATTATACCTTCTTAGTTTTCTCTTGTATGTATGCATTTATTTAATCAATTGCCTTATCCTTTTCTTCAATATTCATCTTCAAATTCACAACTTCTTCCAAATTCTCCTGACTAACTGATTGATCTACTAGTTATTTTCCTAGTATGTAAATATCAAGGTCGATATGATCCATATATTCAAATTATTCTTTAAGAAATAATTTAATCTTTATATATTTTCTTAATTTAATATAAATATATTTAAGATCTCCCTCAAGTTCCACCTTGAGATAAATTATTCATTTATGTTCAGTGACATTTTCTAGTTTAGGTTTTTCATTTTAAAAGTTATATATCATTTTATCTTCTATATTAGATTTAAAGTTTTTTCTCTAATTCTTACAAATAGTATTTATTATCACCCTTTTATTTTCTTACTATCTATTCCTTTAAAATATCTTTCCAAATGAACTTCCTTGTTTTTTTCACTTTTGGGATGGAATCTCTTCTAAGGATTACATATGAATTCCACATCACTTTCTTCATCACTGAATCTTCTTACTAGAATCCATTTTTTGTATTTTCAAATGAAACTCTTAAAGGAAAATTGTGAACCATGACAACTTCACCCAATAAAACCCATAAAAATGAAACAGAAAACAAATAAAGATGACAAGAAATTCCCCTCCCCAGAGATTACATCATTATTTCAAACCTTCACTATCACATGGTCGCTCGACTAGCTATCTCATGAAGAGTTGAGCAGGCCTGGTACCGATGGAAAAATCCATACACTCTCAGTCTTAGAAACCTTGCTTCAATGTTTTTAAATTTCCTTTATCAAAAGCATTCTAAGGGTGGGTCAAATTTAATTATAACCTTGAATCTATTGAAATTTTTTTTCTAGATATAGAAGTTCATCATCCATATATTCCCCATCATTTCCACTTTTAATGAAATTGATTTATTCCATGGATTTGAATTACATTTACTTACTTGCATGATTATATGTCTCTTCTAGATTAACTCACATTTTATAAACCACCAAACTTCTTATAAGATAATCTATAGATACCTTGATCAAATGAATTTATTAAAGATCTAATACCTTTGGATTGTGAAAAAGTGGAAACCATCGTAATATCTTCTTAATGATATATAGATCCTTTGTTTCTTCACTAACTTCCATAATATCTATAATAACCTCAATAATTTAGTTGAACAAATTATTTGAATTTTCATTAGGATATTTATTTGAGTCATTGAACTTATTTTGGATAATTTAAGCTTTAACTACTTCACCTTATTTTATTATTAATATATATTGTCCAATTTATTCTACATGACCTAAGAAATAATTAAAACCTTGATATTAATGTAAATATATTTAAATAGAGCTTGAGAAAAATAATTTTAAGATTTTGAGTCATCATTGAACATATTTATATTTTATTCAATCAAGGAAAATTATGATGCATCACTAACTTATATCCCATTAATTGTAGTGTATAAAAGATATCCTAAGTGATATCACGTTATATTATTAAAAATATGATAATTTATTCCATTAAATAGTGGAACCACTTTATCATTCATTGTATTCTCCATAATGGTCTTTAGTTGAACAAATAAATGCATGTAACCTATACTCTATTAGAAATTATTACAAACTGAGTCACCCTAAGAGGGTAGGGGTGAATCAAGGTGTCAAATTTTTATTTCATTTCTTTGGATAATATTCCCATGTTGTTAGGAACTCGTTAATCCTATCGATGTTAGTTGTATATCCACCACAAAATAAAATACATAAATTAAATCAAGGCAAAGTATTTTTTACCTGGTTCACCATAAAGGGATAATCTAAGGAGCATACACAAGGTGTTGTGTTGGTGTATGAGAAACCACTAATATTTACTAGTTTAGTGGATATATTTTTCATTCATGGCAACTCTGTTCTAGGTTCAATGACTTTATAATCGTGTTCAGTGAAAATCTTACTATGTAATATCCTTTCCCTAACCCATTATCTTAGGAATGAGCAAAATTCCACTATCCTTAGGTCCATCCCCTAGAAACTAAAGGCTGGGAATAAATTTTAAGGGTATACTATATCATTGGGGGTCAATATTTCCTCAAATGCATTAAAACATGGAACAAGCACAATAATATAACATAAATAAACATGATTCGTGGTATAAAACTAACTAACCAAACTCCAATAGAACATAACAAAACAATAATCATATATTCAATGTAAAACTATAACCAAATGTGTCCATAAAACCCAAAATACACAACAGAAAACCCGAGGGATTAATGTGACACTACACTATACTATTCACTATAAATAACTCCAAGCTCCATACTCCAAAAACAATTATTACTATATAAATTTTCATTGTTATAAAATTAAGATACATTTACCTTTCCTATATCATGATAAAAAAAAATTCTACAAGAATATCAAAGTGCATATATAGGGGTTAACATACAACCTAGAAGGAAATACACTGGATACTTCCCACACACACCACTATGAAACCACACAATATATATAAATTTTATAAATGAAGGGACACACCTCAGAAATCAATGCAGTCAAAAATGATGAAGACCCAAATAATATTCACAAATATTGTTAATAAGACCATTAGGTAGTGACCCGATATTAAAATTGATAATAATATTATTCCCTTGAATTCCTTGAGAAGCTAAAAAATCAGCATCTTTGTTTCGCCTATGGATGTATGTTTGATAATGAAACAACTATCCATAAGATATTTTAAAGAGATATACTGATAAAAAATGGACCAGTGAGTTTCACTATGGCTTGTGAGGGCTCTGTGCACCAAGGTATAATCCAACTAAATCAATTGAATAAATATATTATAAATCCTAAAAATGGTAAGGATGCTAAGAAGAGATTTTTCCTCTACAAGAAAATAAGATCTAGGACCATACAAAATCACAGAAATAAATATCAATGAATCCCCACATATTTAGAACCATCCCACCACCTCTCATGATTCCCATAACACAAGGCCCAATGGTGTTCAATTTCATGCTACAATTTTTCCTGATCCAATAGACCCAATGGTATTTCCGAAAAAAGAAATTCTGATGAGAGTCAGACTGATTTGTGAGATATTTTATAATAGAGGTCATATCCTTCCATTTGACAATATTACCAAGCTCCACAATAAGGAACCAAACTCTCAAATTCATACCAAGAAAATAATGGTGGTTTCCATTAAATATAACATTATTTCAGGCCTACCAAATGAACTAACACCCCACTTCAAGAAACAATCTACATGTATTAGATTTAGTATCCCCAAAAATACCATGCATCCACTATTCTAGAAAATAATTCAATGAAATCGATTGAATATCATGATAAATCAAGTAGTTTCAATGATTGATCATACCAAGTGGATAATATTCATCCATCAATCACACCTAGAATCATCATATTCAATAAATCTATTTAAGATAGAAATAATTAGGGTATTTCTATGAAATAATTGAGTCTAATTGATTTAATGAATCCCCAAAAATTATTACACATAGTTCCTCTTAAAAGTTCTCAAATTCCCCCCAAGATTGATTTTTATTGTCATCCACTTAAAAAAAATACTAATGACTGGCATACGAAAATGGGTATTCACACCATTCTCATGGTACTTTAAACCATTCCCCATCCCATGGTGTAAACTATTGCATGGTGTATCCTTCTTCACCATTTTAAAAGTTCATGAATTCCCCCATGGTAGGAAGGAACCACCCTATATTTTTTACACCTCATTTGAAGTAATCCACCACACCACACCTAAAGCACCCCTATGGTCATCACCATGATATTATTGATCTCCCTATTTCCCATAAAAATAATCCCATTTCACAACACATTCAAAAATAGTGTCCCATGTGGCATGGAGTAATCTTTCCACCTAGTCATCCCATTACACCAACATCGCTACACATATAACTCCATGTCGATCGTAAAGTACCTCACCACAACATGGTGTAGCATAGATAACAAAAAATCCCATTTTTTAACTTCAAACCCTTCTAACACCTCCTAAAACCAATCCATAACACTCAAAAACATAAATATGAAAAATAAAATCTAAAATTCACCATAAATTGAGGGTATCAAACACTCCAAACCATTTTTATTTCCTTACTTGAAAAGGTGGAGGGTGGTGGTGTGTTAGAAAAGATCTAAAAAATTTATCTTGCAAAAAGTTTTTGAGTTACTAGGTTTCCTCTTATTCTTGGACATGATTATAGAACACCCATACTAATGAAATATGTATTCTTTATAAGAACTTGAATTATATTTAAAAAATGAGAACTTGGATGTTAACAAAAGAACATTTATTTCAATAGTCACATGATCCCAACTAATCACATGAGTTGGATCGAGATGGTAATTATTTATTTAAGATATGTGGAAATAATTATGAACTCCATTAAACAATATTTAAAAATCAAAATAATAAGTAAATTCATTAATGAATTCAATAATTTTAAATAGTCCCATATTCTAAGGAGCAATCCTTCCCTACTAACCCAAATTAAGATTCCTTTACCTTAGAGATACTTAAAGGAAAATATGGTCACCTATATTAAAAGATAATGGGTGATTATAATTCACTACATAAGACTTCAAACATATTTGGGCCTTTTTCATCCACTTTTTGATCATCCATATTTTCTCAGTTGTCTCATAGACAATACTAGTTTCAATTAGTGAAGTTTTTCCAATATCATCCCAATAAAGTGGGGATTAACATGGTCTACCATATAATGCCTAAAATGGGGACATATATAATGAAAAATGGCGATTATTGTAATATTAAAACTCTACTTATAGAAAATTATCTACCCATATACCACAAAATTCCATCACATGGGCCATTAACATGTCTTATAAAGTCAGAATTATGAATTTAAGATATTTTTTTGTTTGAAGGTGGTATGTCATACTCATGGTCAATTGAATTTCAAGATATAGTTGAAATGACCATGAAAATCATGAGGTGGTTCTAGGATTGTGGTTAGAGACAATTGAAACTAGTACCCCATGAAGCTTGAAAACTTCCCAATTATAAATCTTTTTCAACTCATCAACTAAATTCATTTCCCAAATTAGAATGAAGTGTCCCAACTTGGTAATTTAGTAAAAAATCACCCAAAAAGTATCATTCTTAAATCACATTCAATCATATTATAAAAAATTCATATAAATATACTCTTATTTCTATATGGGTATGAGTAATGATAAAAATTTTCATATGTTCATTGATGTTCACCTGTTATCTATTGATAGGTTTGGAATCATCCCACAAACTTGGTTACCCTTCGCTTTATATCAGACCACCAAAATGGTGTTTCATTGTATAGTACATTTTCTAAATTCTCTGGTTGATATACCACTTATAATGGTGATGAGAACAAAAAAAACCTAAAAAGTAAGAGGAACTATAATCTAGTGTTTAAAGTGAAACAAGAAATTATTATCCATAGTTGATCCATTAATAGTCTCCCCATAAATTTGGTTTTACCTAATGGTGAGGTAGTTAGATTATGAAAATTGATATTCCTTGATATTCAATATTAAGTAAAGGATATTTTAGACTAGAATTAGAAAAAAGACATTATTCTATTCCATACATTCCAAGTGATTGTCAGTGAATACCCACCATTAGTTTCCACTAGTCTAGATCTTTTTTCACCACTTAGGTTTAAGACTTATTTCATAATGAATAAACCACAAGACTCCCTTTTCTAGGTGTATAGAGAAACTTAAAGTAAAGAAATTGAAGGTGATTTATCCAATTTCATTGAATTATATTCACATATATTTGTTATAATATGTGTATTGTGATTTTATGATCAGTGAACATAGTTAATTTCTCCCCAAATAGGTAATAGAACTATGTTTTTAATGCATAGACCACTACAACCAATTCAAATTCATGTTTTGGATAGTTCTTTTCATGTTCACATAATTTTCATGAGACATAGGATATAACATGATCTCCCTACATGAGATCTCAACCCAATCCCAATGTAAAAGGGTCATAATTAACCATGTATCCCTCACCCAATTCTGGAAATATAAGAATGGGAGTTAAAGTAATTTGATCCTTAATCACTTGAAAATATTCCTGATAATCTTTTCTTTAATGGAATAAAATTCCCTTTTTAGATAATATTGTCATTGGTGAAGCTAAGTGTGGGAAGTAACATGGTAACCTAAGGATTATTTGTATCTCAAAAATATTCTTAATTGGATACCAAGAAATAACATAATATATATTTTCAAGATCTATCAATATGAATTTAAAAAAGATGACATGTATAAGGAATCAAACTAATTGAATCTAAAATTCACACTTAGATAATTTCACATAGATATGGTGATATCATAGTGTTCATATCACAATCTATAAGTTATTTTCATTGTCTTATCCTATTCATGAATACACCAATATTTCATTGACAAACACCACTAAAAAATATTCTATGTATCTATGAAAGATACATCTCATCAGCACTATAAAAACTTTTGGTGTATTAATAAGACCAAAGGGAATTACTAAGTACTCATAGTGAACATAACATATTTTAAAAGGTAATTTATGGAATTTCCTCCTTCCGGAACAAAATTTAGAGGTACCCTAATCTTAGATAAATCTTTTAGAACTAATTGGATCCATTAAAATGATGAAACATATCATCAATTTGAAGAATATTATATTGGTTTTTTATTGTAAACAGATTCACTTAAAAATAATCAACATGGAGTTGAAGAGTACCATATAATTTCTTCATAAATAAAATAGGAGTGGACAAAGGTGATGTACCTAGTCTTATAAATCTCTTTATTCTTTATTCATCCAAATATTTCATTAGCTCATAAAATTTAATTAGTAAAATTTTATATGAAGGAAGTGAAATATGACTCATTTTTTGTAATAGGTTGATGGAAAATTCTATTTCTCTTTCAGGTGGAATCCCTGAAAAATATTATATAAATAAATCAAGGTATCAATCTACGATATAAAGAATATACTTACTTTTGATTGCATAAATATCTCCCAAAGTAACTATTTATAACAAATATAAGATATTTTAGAATACTATCAATAAAGACCCTACTCTCCAATCATTTATGTCCCATTATCCTTTAAATAGATGAACGAATCCATGGAGAGATCCTAAAGTTAACCACCAAGTGTTGAAATAAATATAATATATGAATATTTATAACTAGTTAATCCCCAGGATCAGAAACAAACATCCCTTTTTAAGATAAAGAACTCCCATAAAAATGTATTTTATCAATGGTGACAGAACATGTTGGATAATTATCCATTTCAAACCTATTTCCTGAGAGGTTTATTTATGTTTAGGATGTGGGGAATCATGTCCACATGTAATACCATTTTATTCATCAGATGAGAAGAAATAAAATAAATGGAGTCTCTAGTGTTAAATAATAATTTCATTAAATTAGAATAAAAAAGAATCATAACTCACACCATCAAGGGACCTAGTTCTTCATTGACCACATCATGTTCAACTCCACAAGGTTTTTGGTCAATCTCTCCAAGATTATTCCTTTCCCCGCAATGAGATTGATCTTGTTGATATACCAAGGTATCACTTTAATTGTTATGAAAATTATGATTTTGAGGATGAGGGACACTCATATAGAATCATGTCGGTGAATCATTTGAGGATTGAATTATATTAGAATCACATCCATTGTTTGTATTTAGTGGACACATATAGAAATTCTTGAGATTCTATATGTGGCCATAGTTATTACACTATTGAATTGGTGCAATACATTCCCATATAAATTTTTCTGAAGAACTAGATCAAAAGAATCCTTGTTGGTTATTACTTCATGGAGGAGGATAAACTGACCCTAAATATTGGGAATCATGTGATTTATTACCCTTAGAGTAGATCTCTCCCCTGTGCTTATTTTTACCACTATAGTTACCACTTATTTCCAGATGGATAAAAGAGTTCCCTCCACTAAGATTCCTATAAATTATCTTTCCTTCCACTCTCACCTTATTTATAATAATCATAATCAAGTTTTTATTTTGGAATACAAGGGGAACAAACAGGAAAGGCAAGGAAACAAAACAGGAAACAAGCAACAAGGCACCCGCGAACTAGGGGGTCTAAAGTAATGTAAACCAAGAGCGTCTCCTCTTATCAAATTAACCCCCTTGGGTTTCAATAAATTGGTCTAAGAGAGGCAAGTGATGTTGGATCCCGGGCTCGATAATGACACAAGGTGATCTGCAACTCTATTCCCCTCCCTCCATGTGTGGATCACTCTCACCTTATTTATCATGTTTATATAATTCTCAATGAATAACATCACTAATATAGGGAAGATTTATAACCCTAATCCTAAATCAAACATTAACACTTTAAGAGACTAACTATTTATTACTTATAATGAAATATGTGATATAATACATTAAGTTTTATCTATATTCAATAACTAAACTTTTTTGGATCTTTAGTTCAAGGATGTTTTTCAACCATGATCCATGGATTGTATGTGGGTAGATTTAGTTTATCGTCCTTAACAATCCCTCATCCTTTATGGTCCCCAAGTCACCATGAAGGACTAACGGGTTATAACTTGTAAATTCTAATGAATGATACACATAGTATGTTTAATCCATACAAGTTCTTTTTTTCCACTTCTTGAAATTATTCAAAAATTCTTCTAACAAGATTCTAGTTTACTTATGGTTCAGGTGGAACTATATTCTCATCAGCCCCTAATTATTTACTAGGCCTCCTGATAGGTGGAATCATTATATAACCATACCAAAATCCACACATAATCACTACAAAAATTGTAGTTACTTTTTCCACCATATAAAATTCCAAAAAAATTCAGAGTGTCAAAATTCAAAATCATGAGCCACAAATAGAATATGAATGATAAATTCCTAGTGGAGAGTATCATTACTAGTACCAAATATGCAACTATCATCAACTAAACTCAAAAAGATAAGGTTATTACATACCAATAAGTGATTAAAACACATTTTATATAACACCGTGATATTTTAAGAATAAAACTATAGTCTATAGCATATGCGACATGAAACATCAAGCCTAAACGAACCATTAAAGATTATTTTGTAAATATGACCCATATAACCTACTCATTAAATTGGTGGTTTTAAATAGGATTAAATTATTTATGAAATATATATAACAGTCCTACTCAATATAAATGTATTCAAAAATTATTAGTAAATAATCACTCAATTTTTAGTAAATTCATTTTATTTATCAAAAATATGTACTCATAAAAAATGATTTTTAAATTTTTTTGTGAGAAAATATTATAATTAATTTTGGGAAATTTTAAAAACAATTATTTGGTAAAATGAACATCAGTTTTTAAATCATCGTATTAAAATTATCTTAGGCTAAATTTTAAGAATTTTTCTGAAAAGATTTCTTTTCCAATGAATAGTGAAAATACTTATTTTTATTGGAAACTCTATTTTCTTTTAAAGTATTTACATTGTAAAATTTTATTTTAGATTAATTATAAAAGTTTAATTAATTCAATTTTATTTAAAATAATCCAATTATTATATTTGGAACAAATGTTTTACTTGAATTCGGTATAAAAACATTTTTTATATTTAAAAGGCATTTTTCTCAAAAACTATTTTTCATTGAATTTTTCATTTTAATGTTAATTTAATTTATGAAACTTCTAGAATATAAATATTGAAAAATTAATTCCTTATTTATAATAATTAATTCTAAATTTTTTAAATAGTACCATTTTATTTTCTTCTTTATGATTAATAACCATAGTAAAAAATCGTCCCCGTGATAATGTTAAATCAGGTAATTAAGGTCAAAAATAATATGATGAGGACTTAAAAATGACCCTAAAACTTTCTTTATCCTATTTTATTAATTTATTTCACCAATTGAAATCCATTTTTTTAAAATATGGAAATATTGTTCCATATTTCTTTGATTTTTACCTTTATATTATTTTATGTAAGGAAAATTCAAAATGCTAATATCATTGTTTTATTATCTATTAGATTTTTAAAAGGGGATAAAGAGAGCGTTTTTTTATAAAAAGGTTATTTGGAAGAAAAATTATTTATTTTTATCATCTTAATTTATTTATAACTTTTATTCAGGAAATAATTAACATAAATACTTCCACAACAGCGACATAGTATTCATTCAATTAATAAAAAAGGAAATAAATTAAATTAAAAATATTAAAAGTAATATAATTTGAACTAATTATTGTTTTAAAATAATTTTTTAGGCAAAAAACATATTATATAGGTTTTAATGTATTTTATTCAAATTCCATTATTGTCATATTTTTTTCAAAATAAAATTAAATTAGTAGTTTCAAAATGATATTAATGTTATTTTATAATAAATAATATTTTATTAAATTATTTAAAATTAATAAAAATACTATATTTGGTAAAGGTAATGGTAAATATTAAAAATATCATACAAATTATATTTATGGGCCAATTTTCCTATTATAGTAACTATCTTAACCCCTAAAGAGTAAATAACTTTGTTATCATGGTAACCATCAAAAGGTTTAAACAAGGGTTTAATCAAAAATATAAGAGTGAAAACATCACCTAAACTTGTAAAAATTTTATTTAATTAGAGTAATATTAATATTCATCATCTTATATTCTAATTATATAAATTATTATCCATTTTTTTGTGATAAATAATTTATATTAATTTAATACTTTAAAAACAATTATAAGAATTACCCTCCCCTCTCTTAAAAAAGGGATCTTATTATCTTCTTTTTCACAATTTAAAATATTTTTGGTACATTAGATACATACCCAAATACCTATCTAAAATCACTTATTATGTTATAGAGGTCTTATTTTTTATATAATATCAAACTTAGATGTTTTAAGTTGTAAAGAAAAGAAATTTTTCTGAAGAAGAGGTATAATCTTTAACCAAATGTTTTAGTTTTATTTCTTCCAAAACCATATTAAAGTATTCTTAAAAAATTATTAAATGATAAAAAAAGAGTATATTAAATATAATTATATATTTTAATGTTAATTTCATCACCTACATCCATTTCCTCTTCCATAAAATGGGAAATAAAAGCATTGTTCGTGTGTACGGTGAATTACCGCCTCACGAACCAAATTAATTTATTTTTCATCACCGCCTATCAGATATAGTTATAATGATTGATTTAATATATATATCATTTATTATATTATTATAATTTCTCAAAGGTTAATTTTTATTTAAATTTCTTTCTTTCCATCCACTGAAAATGGAAACATTGTTCATGCGTACATACGGCCTACTGTCTCTATGAACAGTGTAATTCATTTATTTTATCTTTATCTTTATGGATGACTATATATATATAATGAATATATATGATATTAATATAAATTTTAAAATTATATAGATTATGGAACCATGATGAACATATAAATAATGATATTACCAAACCAAGACATGCATAAAAAAAGTAATTATCACTCGAAATAGTGCTTTTACTAAAGAATTGTTAATAAATGGGTGGTAAGATATTATAATGAAATAATATATGGTGTGATATATATGATATAGGTTCTATAATAAATGTATAATAAATATATATTTATTATATAGTACTTTCTAATGTGTATTAAGAAATGTGAGACTTAAGGTAAGGGATCTCTCTGAACCATCCTTTTTCTTTGGGTTATGATTTTTTCCCCTTTAACTCACATTCTCTCTCTATTTAATGTTATATAATTCTTATAAATTAATTATATTTTACATTCACATATATAACTATCATATTATCCCTTTATTTTATGTTTTAATACATTCTTTATGTTCATTTTTTAAATTCCATCTTTATTAAGTCTCCATCAATAATGATATGATGAAAGATCTTGAAACTCATTTCTTTCCCTAATAAATTCCTATGGTTATGCCTTACAATTTATTTCATCTTATGGAAAAAATAATCATTAACATTTTATTATGGTCATTCCAAAATATTACTCCAATGTATTGGCTAATGTTTTTGTCTCATGAGACGTTATGTATGGGATTAGGGAGTAAACCAAATCCACTACAGGACTATGTTCACCATTAGATGTTATCTTGGAAGTTAGCCATGACTTATTCTTAAGTCATGATTTTTATAATTTATAAATCTCCTATGTTTCCATGATCTTATTATACCACATTATTTATGTTATTCTCCCTTTTTATTAATCATGAGAATTCCCTTTTATGATAGTATGTTATACATTTGACTCACCTGTTATGCTTCCTTGTCATATTTATTCCCTTAATAAGATTTTTAGCTCAGCATTTTGTGTATTTATTCCTAATGTTATCTAATTTTATTTTTTGAGATAAAAGTTATTTAGTATCACATTATAAAGATTAAAATAAAGACACTTTTTTCATATTGATGTTTTATGTATATAGTCTTCAAATGATGCTAGGATTTCCAAAACTTTTTTTGTATTTAATGGATATTTTGTTAAAAAAATCATGTAATAATATGTGTAAAAGTGATTGGTACATATTAGTTGTTATTATATAATATTATAGTTATTTTTGGAAATTATTATTAGAATAATTTAGTAATAACCCAAGGGATAAGTTTATGTATAGGAAAATATCTTGAAATTTTGATGAAGTATTGAGAGAGTAGTTTTAAAGAAATTAAATCCTTGTCTGGATACTACAAGTGGATTTGTCTCTAGCATAGTTTTACCTGGGGGTAATAACCCCAAAAATTGAACATTGGTAATTGAGTCGATCATCACCTATTGCATGAAAAATAGTCCTTACTAAATTCATGGGGTACATTCTTTGGAAAATTTATAGACTCTTTACATACCATTATAAAGGACTTGAATATATTGTTAGGTTAGAAAAAATAATTGGAAATTTAACAAGGATAATCATGATTTAAACCTAGAGACTCATAAGTTATAATATATTTATCATTTATAAGTCATTCCTTCTATGTTTATAAATTTATCTTTTGTATTTTTATTAGTTAAAGTATTCTCACATTGTTTTTCTTGTTTTATTTAATGGCGGGAAAAATGAAAAGAATTTCCAACAAATAATGTGATAGGAAATGTGATTATTATCATAACAATATGCTTAATATTATTTGAGTGGGATATGGTAACTTCATAGTAGTACTGGATCAACTTACTCATACTATAAATTATAACTGGAATCATGCAGAATCCCTCCTTATCCTAAGAAATAGTAAGTTCAAGTTGAGTATTTTATAAGATAAAGGCATGTTACCTTTAGATAATTATTTGAACCCATCCCTGTGGAATAATGTATTAACTCTACTGAGGATATATTCTTCAAAATACAATGCTCTAAATAAGAGAATGCTATACTGACCATTTATTGTATAGGGGGGGAAGTCGATCAGTGGTGGACAATAATCAAGAACATGATGTCTAAAGAGGATATTGATTATATGGAATGGGAATAACTAAATAAAACAGTTTTCATTAAATATTTTCCCAAAACTCTCCATATTAAAGTCGATATACAGTTCCTCTAACTAAAGAAAAATAAATATGAGTCTAGTATTTTGTATCACAGGACTTGAATGGAGTGCCACTAGTTTTTTCATCAATGTTGAAAGAAAGGTGGACCAATTCCAAAGTAATTTAAAGCTAAGTATTTGAAATGATTTGGAGATTAATGATTTTTATAGATATGAATATATTGTTGATTGTGACCGGATGCTCGATATGAATATTGGAAACTCTCATTGGTCTTGATTCCTAAAGATAAAAAGAGTAAAATTTAGTTTTCTTTGGGATGATCAACAGATAAATCTAATGGATGAAAGAAACCCCAATGTCCTGTGTGTCAAAACAGTGGGAAGAAACAACCCAAAAACTGTATTAAGGGAACCAAGACTTGACTAAAGTGTAGAAAAGTAGGGGATTAAGATAATAAATGGTGAAAAGAGATGGATAAACCCACTAATAAAATGGAGTAAAAGATGGTTCATATCAAAAACCAACCTATAGTGTAGTGTTTCAACTATAAGTAAAATGGGAATTTTGAAAGTATATTTTCTAATACAAGGGTTGTCAGAGACAGTCAAAAAAATTAAACTCCAAGGCATAGTGATTAAGTAAGGTCATATTCTATCACTAATTCTGAGGATTATCCTAAAAATGGTGTGGTGATAGGTATATTGGTTATTCATTTAAGAATAATGAATGTACTTTTTTATTTTAGTTCTATGAATTATTTCATATCTTTTAATTATAGAATAACTATTCCAACACCACATCAATACCAAGAGGTTGAGTAATCTATGTGAATATAAAACAGAGAAATTTTGGAATCCCAAGTATATAACTCATCATCCATCAATGTTTGTGGGTTGAATCTACAAAAAAATCATCATCTTACATACTTTAGTGAAGTTTAATGATATATTGGAAATAGACTGTCTATACTTATATAATTTTAACATCTACTATCAGGAGAGGGAGATCAATATTCACATCCCAAGTCAACGTACAATTATGTATAAGTGCAAGGAGGAGGATTCAACTCCCTTAGAATCTTATTCTCATGCATGTATATTATTTCCTTATAATAAATCATGATGTTCTAAAATGATTGAGACAAAGGAGTGAATCATGCTTGAATACACGCCCATTATGAGGGATTATACTAATGTATTCCCCAAATAGTTTCTTACTCTTACTCCTAACTGAGATGTTGATTTCACAATTTAAATTATACCGGGATCTCTACCTATATCCAAGATTCCTCATAGAATAACTACTCTTGTATTGGAATAAATAAAAATGAAGTTACAATAGAATATGGAAAAAAGGTTTTATGTGCCTAAGTGCTTAACCATGGGGTGAACCATTACTTTTTATAAAGAAGAATGATGGGTCAATTCACCTCTGTATTGAATATAATGAACTCAAAAAATCATGATAAAGAACAAGTATCCTCTACCATGGATTGACAGCTTTTTTGATCAAATAAATTGGGCCCGATATTTCTCTAAGATGGACCTTCAGTTGATATATCACCAATTTAAGGTGAATAAGGAATATTTTCTAAAAACTACCTTATAGAAAATTTATGGTCACTATAAGTTCATATTAATTCCCTTAGAGATCACTAATTCTCTATAATTATTTATGGACTTAATTAATAGAGTATTTAGAGATTACCCTGATAAGTTTATGGTATTCTTTATAAATGATATTTTGATATATTGAAAAATCAAGGAGGAGAATGAGATGCATTTGATTACTATACTAAAGATTTTTTTAAAGGAGAAGCTATATGAAAATTACAGTAAATGTGAGTTTTTTGTGGAATTATGTATCATTCTTAGGGAATATTATCACTAGAAAATGGAAATATATGGACCCTTTTAATATAATGGAAATTGAGGAGTGGATTAGACCAATATATGTCATAGATATCTATAGTTTCCTTGGACTATTTGGGAATCACAAGTAGAAATTTAGGCTATATCCAAGGTTCAAAACTGTTTCCATAAGATATTTCCATAGTTTTATTAGTCGTAGAACCTATTTTAATGGTTATAGATAAAACATATAGCCACTGTTTTAAGAGGCTATAGACACGGTTTAAACTATAGCTATAAGGTCCATTTCCATGGTTTTGGAAACCGTTTAAATAGCTCAAATTTTTCTCTAATGTGGATATAGGTCTATATCCACGTTTTAAACCATGTCTATTGGGTCTATTACCATGGTTCAAAATCATGGCCATAGCCCATGTAAACCATGGTTATATATTTAAAATAAATAGCACTCAGTTGGGTTCGATCTCCTTGCCTCCACTATGTGAACCTATCACTTTACCACTACACCACAGATTCCTTTTCATATATAAATATATATATTTATATATATATTATTAAGAACCATGGATATAGCATTTAAACCAAGTCTATAGACCTTACCTCCATATTTTTCATGGGTTAATGGTTTTCCTATGAAAGGGAGGGATACCAATAGCCATGGTTTTAGTAAACTGTGTCTATATAAAATAAAAAAAACTCTATATCAATGTTTTAGGAAAACTATGGATATATCCATTGAAAAAAAATCTATATACACAATTTTAAGAGGCTATATCCATGATTTAAACCTTGTATATAGTTTCTACTTCCATGATTTTAAAAACCATATAAATAGCTCACATGGTTGTCCATAGTGGCTATAGGTCTATATCCATGGTTTAAATCGTGGGTATAGGGTCTATTAGCATGGTGGAAAATTGTGTCTATAGGCCATGTAAATCGTGGCTATAGCCCTGTATAAATACCTATAGCCACGGTTTTCGAAAAATGTGGCTATAGCCCAGTTTTCTAGTAGTGTAATGATGAATATTTCTGAGAAAAGTGTCATGATTGTAAAACCCTTTAACCAAGATTACTCATAAGGGAGTAATGTTTTTCTAGACTAGAGAATGTGAGGAAAGCTTCAATGAATTTAAAAAGGGTTCTATCACTACACCCATTCTCACACTACCTATAATTGGTGAACTTTTTTGGTATATAGTGATGATTTAATAAAGGGGTTGGGTTGTTTACTAATTAATTGTGATAAATTTATAGCATAAACTACAAGGAAGTTGAATGTTCATGAGAAGAAATATCCCACACATGATCTAGATTTGGAAGTAGTGATCTTTGCATTGAAAATATATCGTAAATATATCTATGGGGAGAAATGTGAAATATAAATATCATAATAACCTAAAATATATATTCACATAGAAGGTACTTAATATTATTCATCGAAGATGGTTATATATGATCAATGATTATGACTAATAAATTCATTACCATCCAGGGAAAGAAAACAAAGTGGTAGATTCTCTAATTAGAAAGGATCTGGAAACTTTATCAATAATGAGAAATTAGAAGTATCCAATATTCTTATAATTTTAGAGGATGATCATGAGAATCATAAAGGAAGGAATATCATCATTCCTTTCTCAAATGATTGTTCAACCATCCCTTTTGTGGAATATAAAGAATAATTAATGATAAGATATGGAAATTAAGAAGAAAGTGGGATATATAAGAAAAGGGAATCCATATAGTTTAAAATTGGTGACGAAGGAGTTGTATGATTTGGGTCATGACTATGTATACAATTATATCCTGAGACAAAGAATGTGATTTTAAATGATGCAAAAACCTCAACCTTGTCCATCCACTAAGGGAGTAAGAAGATGTGTCGAGATCACAAAGAGAACTATTGGTAATACAATATGAATAAGAAGATCATGAAATATATATATATATATATATATATATCAAAGTGTCTATTATGTTATCAAGTGAAGTATGAAAGGAAAAATTCAAATGGGATGATGCAACCCTTACCCATACCTACATGAAAATGGGAAAACATCACCATGGAATTTGTCACTCCTCTTCCAAAGATATCAAGGGAAAATAATGATATATGGGTTCTGGTAGATCATCTTACAAAGATTTATCACTTCATTGCAATTTTTGAGCATTTCTCCCTTGATCAACTTGTAAGGATATACATCAGAGAGGTAATGAGATTGCTTTGAGCACCACTATCGATTGTATCTAACCAAGATCTATGATTTACCTCCAAGTTCTTAAAGAGTCTCCAATGTTCTCTAAATACTATGTTTAAATTCATTATAGCTTATCACCCCTAAACTGATGTTCAATATGAGAATTTCATATAGACACTGGAAGACATGTTGAGATAATGGAAAATGGACTTCAAATGAGGATGTTATCAATATCTTCCTCAGGTTGAGTTATCGTATAATAATAGTTTTCACTCAATCGTCCAAATGAATCCTTATAAAGACCTTTATGGGAAGTGATGTATAACGCATTCATGTTGAAGGAATTTTTTGAATGCAAACTGTTGGGACCTAAAATGTTTGAGGAAATGGTAGAAAATATCCAGACCATTCAGCCACACATTCGGGCTACTCAGGGAAGATAGAAGAGTTATGCTAATAACCATTGATGAGGCCTGGAGTTTGAGTTAAAAGATAAATCACTTCTCTACATATCATAATGAAATAGATTTATGATATTTTGGGTAGAATAGTATGTTAATTCCTATAAACATCATCCCCTTTAAGATTCTTAATCACATTAGAGTTGTTGTCTATCGACTAGAACTCCAACCAACCCTATCTCAAGTATATGACATATTCCATGTATCCCTCTTGAGTAAGTGCATAACAAATCCCTCACATGTACAGAAATTAGAGTTTGTACATCTTTAAAATGATCTATCCTATTATGAGAAGCCGGTGAAGATCCTAGACCACAAATAAAAAGTTCTATGAAAAAAACAAATCACCTAGTAAAATTACTATGGTGAAACCATAAATATGACGAGGAAAAATGGGAAACATGGGAATCTATGGATCATAAATACCCACAACTATTTTCACCTTAGTATGTAATATGAAATTTTTGAATACAAATTTCTTAATTATGGAAGAATGTAACTCCATGAAATTTTAAAAAGAAAACTTTTTTTGATAGCATATAGGAAACGCAACACCAATCCTAAATGAACCATGAAATTTTATTATTTGAATATGAACATTATTACCTATATGTTAAGTTAGTGGGTATGAATAGGATTAACAACTTTATGAAATATATATAATGTTCATACTTAATATAAATTTATTGATAAATTCTTAATAAATAATCAATTATTTTTTTGTAATGTTATTTTATTCATAAAAAATAGGTTTTCTTCAAGAATGATTTTTATTACTTTTTGTGAGAAAATATTATAATTAATTTATGGAACATTTATAAAATTTATTTCATAAAATTAAAATAATTTTTAAAATTAACATATTAAAATTATATTATGGTGAATTTTTTGGGATTTTTTTTAAAATATTTTTTTCAATGAATAGTGAAGAATACTAATTTTAATTTGAAACTATATTTTATTTTCAAGTATTTAAGTTGTAAAATATTATTTTGGATTAATTTTAATATTTAATTAGTTCCTTTTGATTAAATATATTCCAATTATGATCTTTTTAATGAATTTTATACTTGAATTTGGTAAAAATCATTTTTTATACTTAAAATATATTTTTATAAAAAACTAATTTTCATTGTGGTTTGTGTTTTAATTTTATATTAATTATATCCACTTAAAAAAATTAAATATTGAAAAATGGATTCCAAATTTAGAATCAAGATATAGGTCCCTATTTTTTTCATTATAAATATTAACCATGGTAAATAATTTTCACCACATTAAGGATAAATCTGGTAATTGAGCTTAAAAATAATATGATAAGGACAAAAAAATGACCCTAACACTTGCCTTTGTTCAATTAGATTAGGGTATTTCTTCTATTTATATCCATGTTTTAAAAATATGGCAACATAGTTCAGTATTTCTTTGATTCTAACCATTATATTCTTTTATGTAAAAAAGTTAAAAATGTCTTTCTCTTTATTTTATTATCTCAAAATATTTGAAAAAGGGATAATAATAGGATATATTCAGTTATTAAAGGGTTATTTGAAATAGAAATTATTTATTTTTATCATGGTAAATTATTTCTAATTTTAGTTATGAAATAATTACCTTAAATGCATACACAACACTTAAATAGTATTTATTCAATTAATATAAAATGGAAAAAATTGATTTTAAAAATATTAGAAGTAATGTAATTTGAATTAATTATTATATTCCATTAAATTTTTATAAAACCACATTAAATAGGTAGTAATGTATTATATTTAAATCCCATTATTATCATGTTATTATTAAAGTCAAATTAAATAAATACTTTTAGAAATAACATTAATGATATTTTATAATAAATAATATTTTATTAAATGATTTAAAATTCATAAAAATATAAAATTTTATAAATTTATTGGGATACAGTTTGAAATATAAATCATGGTCCATTTAAGTTCCAATTATCCTTTTATATTAACTATCTTTGTAACACTCCAACCCTGCTCACCTCTAAGACGGTGGTCAGACCGGTGGGTAACATATCCTCAAATGCATCACCCTGAATGCCAGAGGCTGACGACTAGCAGCGAGGGCTCTTTTGTGTCTATGGGTGAGATTATGCCCTCATAGTTAATAAATAATATCACAGCAGAAGTAAACAACAAAAAATAATCAATAGCAGAATAAATTGAATTAATATACTACAGTATAAGCAATACAAATAAACCCAACTGAAAGAATAAAACCAAGTGAGGAAGCTCAAAAAACAGTGCCATGCCATGATATGAGTCTAAACTGAAAGTATAGAAAATAGAACTCAAAGACATATTCAACTAAAATAAAAGACACAAGTAGAAATTTAATCATGAGAGAGGCTCAGCCCTCTTCCCCAGTCTCCATCCTAAGAAGTAATGAAGAGTCAAGCATTGGAAGTAGCACGCTTCCCCTTGTCAATACCTACGAGCATGTAATATACTCGGGTGTCGATGATGCCCGAGTAGGGTGTGAGATAAAATCCCAGTAGGTCGGCACCCATAGTGTCTAAATCTTTCCATTTTTTGAAAAAATAAAAATGTAGTGTGTCATTACATAACCATTTCAAATAAATTAATTATAGTGTAATGAAATAAATAAGTCCACCCGGGTCCCAAATGGCACCCGTGTCTGGTCACCTGCTTCAGCCTAAGTCGGTAGTCTGAAAGGGTACCTGTCATTAGAAATGCACGAACATGCATATAAATATATATATATAAAAACCCAGAAAGCAAGGTAAAACCAAAAAAAAAGTATACCCCAAGATTGTGCTTTAACTTGGGGTTCAAGTCGAGTGTCAACCAGGTACACTTCCACATATCAAGGAAAACATCTCAATTCTCAAGAGACGCAATTAGAAATAACATAATCCTTAAGTGCAACATTATTTAAGGTTCAGGCTGAGACTTGGAGTCTGAGCCCATATTGAAGGTATCACTACAGAACATCCTTCAATTTATCCAATTCCACTGAGCCCGTCCAATGCAATCTATAAAAATACCATATATCGCCTGAGTCATGGCTTTACCCTGAGTCTATACCGATCTTGCAAAAAGGGGACAAGTGTCATCTGAGGCTGGCTTAGACACATTCCCAATGGATCTGTCCCAATGGGCCCTTTTGGAACCGTTATCACTCAAAAGTATTAGAAAGTACGGGGAAGTCTCAGTCCGGCAAAGCCAACGACACCGCCCCCCAGCACATAGAGGTAACCCATCAGGAATGGAGAATCTAAGAGTGGCCCTTAATATGGGACCTTCCCCCTTTCTCTTCCCTAAATTTAATTAAAGTTTTCATAGCATCAGATATGACATAATCCGCATTTAAAGTCGTAGATTGAAAATTAAGCAGATACACCCACATCACAAGGCATAAATATAACAGTATAGCATAAAAACTTCAATATACATATGATATCAACCACAGCGGATAATGTGCATTTAAATAATAAGAATTTCAGCATAACAACTTGCAAGGAAATATACATATCATATCAATCTCAGCAGATAATGCACATTTAAATAATAAGCAGTATAGCATAACAAGTCCCAATGTTCCAACAATTCAAGTTCATGTTCAAAGAAACTATTTATTAAATTTAATTACAATAAAAGGGATTCGCAGCACATGCAATTAATTAAACAATAAACTTGGCTAATGGGAGAATACATCGATCATGTTAGCATGCCCAAATGGGTTTCCAAATTTGTTGCAATAATCCAAAAAACTATTCATTTAATTTAAAAATAATAAAAAGGGGTTGTGCAATACCTGCAACTAAATAAATTAATAACCCGGCTAACAAAAAAAATACACCGACTATGTCGGCACAACCAAACAGGTGTACGATATTATTGTAACCATTCAAAAAATTTAATTTAAGATGATTAAGGCTGCAACAATTAATGAAACCATTAAAGTAATTAAAATGGGTAAACTGGCACAAAGCCAGTAGGTACCGACTAACGACACAATGGTGCATTTTTATAAATCACCAAGAAATGGAGGGAAAGGGAGTAAGTACCCTACCTTGTATTTATAGATGACTCTAAGATCTTCGGTGGGATTTTATTTGACCTAAAACAGATGAAAATGAAGGATTTTAGAAAAACACCAAAATAGGGTAAAAATATTCCACAATGAACTGGGCACAAATTACTCAAAAAAATGCACGATTCCAAATTGGAAACATTAGACTTTCCCCAAGATTTACTGTACACCTGATGACTAAGGAATTAGATGTCGGATAGATGAGTAGTTGCCTTCCGAAGGGGCAGCTGGTTGGTGGGCCCCCTAGGGGGAGGAGGTGCGATGTGATGAGGGAGAAAGAGAGAGAATAGAGGAAAAAAATAAATAAAAGAAATAAAAAAATAATAGAAAAATAAAAGATAATGAATAAAGGAAATAAAATAAAGGAATAAAATATAATAAAAGGTTATAAGGGAATAAAAGATAAAAATAATTAAAAATGGAAATCCCTCATTTTAATTATTTTTATTTTTCCCGTAGCCCCTTTCTATTTTATTTCCAAATTTATTTTTATCCTTTATTTATTCTCTTAAATTTTCTTTAAATCTATTATAATTATTTTTCAATCTTGAATTAATTATTTAAAACCCGAACACAGCGCCAAAGCGCGATGTGAAATTTTTCATAAAATGTCTGCAATTATTTAAATTAAATAAAAAAGTTTCTCAGGACCCACAGCAAGGTGCGTAGGCACGCACCCTGGGTCTCTTAATTAATTAGACTACAATAAAGTAAAAACGAATCATACATGATTAAGGCTTGGACATTACAAACTCCCCTCTTTAAGAAACCCCACCCCTGAGTTTCCCTTCTGAGGGTAGTGGAACATCGCCAGAAAAGAGTTTTGTCCACTATACACATATATATGTCTCTTACTTCCAGGTCTCCTCTTGAATGCGTCTGTGTTGCCACAACACCCGGACCAGGGGGACTGACTTGCCTTGGAGTACTTTCATGCTACGGTCGAAGATACGGATCGGATGCTCTACAAAGGATGCATTAGCATCAATATCGATGTCATCAGGGTCAAAAGAATGAGATGGGTCTGGATGATATTGTTGAAGCTGAGATACATGGAAAACGTCGTGCATAGAATGGTACCTCTGAGGTAGCAATAACCGATAGTCTACCGACCCAACTCTCTCTACTATCTCGAATGGCCCGACGTATCTCTATGATAACTTCCGCTGCCTCCGGATCTGCCTATGACCCAACCTCAGAGAAACACTTAGAATGACTCGATGTCCCACCTTGAACTCTAGAGGTCTACAGTAACGATCGGTATAAGACTTTTTTCTAGACTTAGTTGTAGTCATACGTTTCTAAATCAGATGAACTTACTCAGAAGTCTCCTGAACGAGATGAGGACCCAACAGAGCTACCTCGCCTTCTTCGAGCCAACATAAAGGTGAATGGTATGGTCTACCATAGAGAGCCTCATACGAAGCCTTTTGAATTTTCTATTGGAAGCTGTTATTATAGGTAAACTCAAAAATAGGTAAATTATTCTCTCGGGAACCTCCAAAATCAAGGATACATGACCGTAACATATCCTCATACACTCATATAGTTTTCTTGGACTGCCCATCGATCTGAGGGTGATATGTAGTACTCACAGGTACTTGTGAGCCCAGTGCCTTTTTCAACCCTTGCTAGAACCGTGAAGTAAAGAGAGAATCCCATTCTGAGACAATATAATGAGGTACACCATGAATTCGCACAATTTCCTAGACATACAACCTTCCCAACTCATCAATCTTAAAGTTCTGTCGAATAGGCAAGAAGTGCGCAACCTTGGTCAACCTATCGAAAACCACCCATACTGCATCGCTGCTTCTAAGATATCTTGGAAAGCCTGTAATGAAATCCATGTCAATTTCATTTCATTTCCATTCAGGAATGGATAGAGGCTGTAGGTGTCCAGCAGGTCACTAGTGATCTGCCTACACCTGTTGGCAGGTGGAGTAATGAGTGATGAAACCTGCTACCTACATTTTCATACCAGGACACCAATACTATCAACAAATTTCTCTATACATCTTGGTCAATCCAGGGTGAACTACCCAAATAGAGGTGTAAGATTTCTTTATCAGCTCTTCTCGTATACTTGAAGGTACCCATACACGGCCATGGTAAAGAAGGGTTCCACTGCCATCAATAAACCAAACAAGAGGTGGGTTCCCTCCTGTAACACTTTCCCTCAAAATGACTCCCTCAGGATCATTCAAATATTTCCTGCAGACATCCTCCAAAAGAGAGTACGTCACTATAAGAGCTACTTTAATCGGTTTTCCACTCTACTCCTGGACCTCTAGATGCATCTCTGAAAACAACGCCATCATCTACCACTCACAGCTGGCTATGTGCATGTCCTGATTTTGTGTCTTATGGCTAAAAGCATCTGCCATAGCATTACCCTTACCAAGGGTATAAGCAAGATCAATGTCGAACGAATGAAAGTATTTGACCCACCTCTATTGCCCTAAGTTCAAGTCTCATTGAGTGGAGATGTATTTCAATATTTTATGGTCCGTGTAAACAACGAATCTCTCACCCAACAAATAGTGTCTCCAACAGCGTAGATCATGAACCACAGCTGCCAACTCAAGGTCATCTGTAGGATAGTTCCACTTGTGAGGTCTTTGATGGTGAGATCCATAAGCCATTACTCGATCACCATACATCAAAACTACTCCCAGTTTAATTCTTGAAGCATCACAATAAATTGTATAGCTCCTACCAGGTTCAGGTAGAATTAGGATTGTGGTAGAGGTTAGTCTTCCTTTTAATTCCTGAAAATACTTTTCACAAGATTCTGACCAGATGAACTCTATACTTTTCTTAATCAGGGCCATAAGAGGCGCTGCTGAGTAGGAGAAATCCTAGATGAATCACCTGTAATATCCAACAATCCCTAAGAGACTGTGGATGTCAAAGACACTCTTGAGCTACTCCCATGAAACCATGGCACTCACTTTTTCTGGGTCAACCAATACCCTTTCTTTAGATATAATATGACCCAAGAAGTGTACATTATTAATCCAGAAGTGGCAATTACTGAGCTTTGTGTATAGCTGGTGCTCTCTTAGTGTACTCATCACAATCTCAAGATGGTTTTCATGGTTGTTCCTGGAAAGAGAATACACTAAGATTTCATCCATGAAGACTACCAAAAATAAATCAAGATATGAATGAAAAACCTAGTTCATCAGGTCCATGAAGACTGTCGGCACATTCGTGAGGCCGAATGGCATAACTAGATACTCGTACAAGTTGTACCTACTTCAGAAAGCCGTATTTGGCATGTCAGATGGTCACACACACACCTGGTGATATCCCAACCTCAGATCAATCTTGGATAAAATAGTTGCTCCCCAGAGCATGTCAAAGATATCATCTATACGAGGCAATGGATATCTACTCTTTACTGTGAGCTGGTTGAGTTGATGATAATCCACACATAACCTTAGGGTAATGCCTTCCTTATTGGAAAAATAGATAGGTGAACCCCACGACAATGTGTTAGGTCTGATAAAACCCTTAACCACAAGGTCTTCAAGCTTCTTTTTGAGTTCCTGAAGCTCTGTTGGTGCCATCCTATAAGGAGGAATAAATACTAGTGCCACACCTGGCACGAGCTCGATAGTGTCTCTCAAAAGAGGTAAGCCAGAGAAATCATCAGGGAATAAGTCCCTAAAAAGATCCACCACTGTAGGGAATTCAACTAGTTGTGTTCCCTGATCACTCATGAAGAGACTTTCCAATTGAGTGGTCACTCTACCCAACACTACATATTTAGTCTTAGATCAGTCTGTCTGCAGATCTCATTATCCTTTGTGAAGATATGTGTTGCCCTCAGGGGATGTATAGGACACCTGATGACGATAAAAATTCACTTGGTCATGATAAGGAGAAATCCAGTTCATACTAATAATGAATTTTATTCCATACATATCTATGATATAGAAATTCCAAACAAAATATTACCCACTTATCTTGAGGGGGAACTCTTAGCACTAGTGTATTCCCTCTGTCCTAACCCCAAGAGGAGTGTCGAGAGACATAATGCCACAATGGTACTCAATTGGAAAACAAAAACTTTCAACAACAGCAGCAGATATAAAAGAGTGTGATGTGCCAGTATCAAAAAGAGAGGATACTAAAGTAGAGGCTGCTAGGATAGTACCCCTCAGTGTAGATGATCCTGCACTTTGCTCCTCTGGTGTTTATTGCACTGTGTGCATGGGACCTGAGCCATGACCCTGATACGCTGCCTGGTTGGCCTGAGCAGGTCCACTCTACTGATGCTGATAATATGGGACTTGATTTCCTCAACCATGACCTCCACCATTACCTTGGCCTGATCGACCAGTGGAAAAAGAACTTTCATCCTACTGTGGAGTCATAGATCCCATACCTGAAGGAGGTGTAGGTGTAGATCCTCTACCACTGTAAGCTGAAGAGAAGGAACAGGAGAAAAACTGAAGGTAACCCATCATGCCACAATCTTGGCACTCCTTTGGATCCCTCGTGCACTGCAACTTCTTTTGACCATACCTACTGCACTGATAACAAGTGACAGAGCTATCAAGATGTGTTATTTGGATAGGATTTCTCCCACGTGCACTTTCAAAATGGTTTTTCCTGCTACTAGAAGAGACATCACCCTATCTCGGGACTGAACTTCCCTAGCTCACTAGTTTAGCTTCCCTGACATTTCACTCTAAGATTATAGCATGGTTCACAATCTTCATAATAGTGGTAAAACGAAAGACGTTACCTTTTGATCGGATAGTATACTCAAGTCCTTCCTCAAAATTCCTCACACTAGTCTGCGCGTCACCAGTCAGAGATGGGGGGAAACGCTGGAGTTCCATAAAATGAGTAAAATACTTTAACATAGTCATAGAGCCCGTCTGAATATGTAAGAACTCCCATGCATGATCATCTCTCAGAGTCTGTGCGAAAAATTGATTGTAGAAGGCTCATGGAAATTGGCCCAAGCCATGTCACTGACCTGCTCAGCCTGAGAAACAACGTCCCACCAGGATTTGGTGGTGTCATGAAGCATATAGACTACAAGCTTGACCCTTCACTCTGGAGGTGTCTCAAGGTGGTGGAATATAGACCGTACAGCTTCTATCCATGGTTCTGCAGCATGAGGGCCACCACTACCTGAGAATGTGGGAGGGTTCTACTACAAAAAAAGTCTCACATAAGGTTTTCCATAGACATGGAAGGTCTAGGAATATTCTGAACTGACTCCATAAACCTGAGGAGACTATCCCTGAACTAAGCGTCAGGGTCCCTTGGAAGATCAACATGAGGTAGTTCCATAGGGGGTTCTATGAAAGGTACCACTGTTGGTTCAGGACCCACCATCTCTGGAATGCGCTCATTGCCACTCTCTTGAGACACAACACGAAGATGTCACGGCGGAATTTATCTACAACAGCCAACACACACGTTATATAAGGAGTAAAAAAAGTGATAAAACAAGTAAGGCGTAAAAAGAGGTTAGGTACATATCCTTCCTCTGAACACTAAACAACAGACAACCCGCATCAAGGGTTGGGTTTCGATATAGAAGATACAACTAAAAAGGATTACTAAACAATTTCTACATCCCACTCCTAGGTTGATTCACGCTAACATATAACATACTAACACAACCTTATATTCAACAAACCAACAATCCTAAATTTTACCACTAGGTATAACAGCACTCCCATGAAACAGACAAATGCATGCTGAAATTAGATATGGCATTGAAATATGCATGGAATTTAAATCCTATATTTTCTATTATGATGTATGGGATGTTTTACCCTCGTATCATTGGGCTTCAATGGTAAACCCATTATTTCAATAATACCAGCACAATAAGAACGCAATAAAAGTGAGTCACCCAAGGTGAAATAATATGAGAAGTAACCAACATAATAAAAAATATCAATCACCAACCGAGGAATTTGAGTTTTCCCCTGTACATGGGTTAGCTACATCAAAGCACAGAGTACATCCCAAATCCCCATAGCCTAGTCTCTTGTCTAACACAAACAGTAAGAAAAAAGGAAAAACCTCCTCTAATACCACTTTGTAATGCCCCGACCCGGCTCACCTCTAAGACGGTGGCTGAACCAGTGGGTTACATAACCTCAAGCACATCTCCTTGAATGCCAGAGGCTGCCGACTAGCAGCGAGGGATCTTTTGTGTCTGTGGGGGAGACTATGCCCTCATATGTAATAAATAATTTCATAGTGAAAGTAAACAACAACAAATAACCAATAGAAGATTCATGTGAATGAATATACTACAGTAGAAGCAATACAAATAAATCCAAATGAAAGAATAAAACCATGTGTGAAATCTCACAAAAGAGTGTCAAGCCATGATATGGTCTAATTAAAAGTACAAAAAATTGAACTCAAACACACAGTCAACTAAAACAAAAGACATAACCAGAAACTGCATTTTGAGTAAGGCCTATTCCTCTACCCTAATCTATATCCTAAGCAGTAATTAATAGTAAAGCATCGGAAGCATCATGCTTCCCCTTGTCAATACCTGCAAGCATGTAAACTACTCGGGTGTCGACGACGCCCGAGTAGGGTCTGCGATAAAATCCCAGTAGGCTAGCACCAACGGTGCCTAAACCTTTCCATTTCGTTCAAAAATAAAAATGTAGTGTGCCATTACATAACCATTTCAAATAAATTAATTAGAGTGAAATGAAATAAATAAGTCGGCCCAGGTCCCAAAGGGCACCCGTACTTGGTCACCTGCTTCAGCCTAAGCTGGTAGTCTGAAACGGTACCTATTAGTAGAAATGAATGAACAGGCATATATATATAACCTAGAAAGCAAGGTAAACCCAGGAAAAAGTATACCCCAAGATTGTTCTTTAACTTGGGGTTCAAGTCTAATGTCTACCATGCACACTTCTAAATATCATGGAAAACATCTCAATTCTTAAGAGACTCAATTAGAAATAACATAAACCTTAAGTGAATCATTATTTAAGGTCCAGTTTGAGAGTTGGAGTCTGAGCCCATCCTGAAGGTATCATTACAAAACATCTGTCAATTTATCCAATGCCACTGAACCTGTCCAAGGCAATCTTTCGAAAGACCAAGTATTTCCTGATGCATGGCTTTACCCTGAGTCTATCCTGATCTCGCAAAAAGGGGTCGAGTGTCATCCGAGGATGGATTAGCCAAATTGCCAATAGATCACTCCCAATGGGCCCTTTTAGAACCAGTGTCACTCAAAAGTATTAGAAAGTCTAGGGAAGTCTCGGTCCGACAAAGCCAATGACACCGCCCCCCGGCACATAGAGGTAACCAGTTAGGAACGGAGGATCTAAGTGTGGCCCTTAACACGGGACCCACCCCCTTTCCCAGCCCTGAATTTAATTAAAGTTTTCATAGTAGTAGATATGACATAATCAGCATATAAAGTTTCATCTTGAAAACTAACCAGATACACCCACATCACAAGGCATAAATCTAACAGTATGTCATAACAACTTGCAAGGAAATATACATATCATATCAACCTCAGTGGATAATTCACATTTAAATAATAAGGAGTTCAGCATAACAACTTTCAAGGAAATATACATATCATATCAATCTCAGTGGATAATGCACATTTAAATAATAATCAATTCAGCATAACAGGTGCCAATGATCCAACAATTCAAGTTCAAGTTCAAAGATACTATTTATTAAATTTAATTACAATAAAAAGGGCTTCGCAACACATGCAATTAATTAGACAATAAACTCAGCTAATAGAAGAATAAAATGATCATGTCGGCATGACCAAAGGTGTTTCCAACTTTGTTGAAATAATTCAAATAACTATTTATTTAATTTAAAAACAATAAAAAGGGGTTGCCCAATACCCACAGCTAATTAAATTAATAACTCGGATAACGAAAAAAATAGACCGACTATGTCGGAACACCCAAAGGGGTGTCCGATATTGTTGAAACCATTCAAAAAAATTAATTTAATATGATTAAGGCTTCAATAATTAAGCAAAACCATTAAAGTAATTAAAATGGGTAAAATTGCACAAAGATGGTAGACATTGACTAACGGCACAACGGAATGTTTTTATAAATCACAAAAAAATGGAGGGAAAGTGAGTAGGTACCCTAATTTGTAGTCATATATGACTCTAAGATCCAAAATGGGCTTTTATTTTACCTAAAATGGATGAAAACAAAGGATTTTAGAAAAACCCCAAAATAGGGTAAAAATATTTCGCGACGAACTGTGCGCAGATTACTCAATGAAAACACCTGATTCTAATTGTGAAGCATTATCCTTTCCCAAAGTTTTACTATGAACCTAATAGAAAAGGAATCTTACATCAGACAGAAGAGTATCGGCCTTCCGAAGGGGTTGTTGGTTGGTGCGCCACTTAGGGGGAGGAGGTGCGACGTGATGAGGGAGAGAGGGAGAGAGGAGAGGGAAAAAAAGAAAGAAAGGAAAGGAAAAAAAGAAATAAATAATAAGATAAATATAAAATATAAGGAAAAAATTAAATAAAATAAATAATAAAATAAAATAAAAGGTTGTAAGTGAATAAAAAATAAAAATAATTAAAAATAGAAATCCCCCATTTTAATTATTTTTATTTTTTCTGTATCCCCCTTTCTATTTTATTTCAAAATTTCTTTTTATCCTTTATTGATTCACTTAAATTTTCTTTAAATATCTTATTATTCTTTTTAAATATTTAAATAATTATTTAAAACATGAACACAGCACCAAAGCGCGACGTGGCATTTTTCATAAAACGTCTGCAATTATTTAAATTAAATAAAAAATCTGCCTGCGAACTGCAGCGAGATGGGTAGGCGTGCACCTCGGGTCGCTAAATTAATTTGACTGCAATAAATAAAAAATGTTTTATGCCTGATTACTGCTAGGACATCAAAATCTTAACCCCAAAAGCGGAAAAAACATTGTTATCATGGTAAATGTCAAAAGGGTTACCCAAGGTTTAAAACCAAAATATATGGTTAGAAACATCACCTAAAAATGTCTAATTTTTATTTTATGAGATAATTTTTACTCATGTTAAACTTATATTATAATTATATCAATTTTAATCCATATTCCCATAAGAAATAATTTATATTAATTTAATACTTTAAGAAACTCCAATAATGCCCCTCCCCTCTCTTAAAAAAGGGAACCGGTTATCCACTTTTACTCACCCTTAAAAATTATTTTTTTTCAAAAAATACCAACCCAAATATCTTCTAAAATCCGTCCCCACATTCAAAATGCCTTATTTTGGGAATAATACCAATGTCATATTGTTTAATGTGTAAAGAAAAAGAATTTGTCTAAAGAAGAGGTATAGTCTTTAACTGAATGTTTTAATTTTATTTTATCCTATAACCCACTAAAATATTATTAAAAAATTATGAAATATTAAAACTAGTATATTTTATATACGTAAATTTTATTATGTTAATGTAATCACCTTCATCTATCTCCTCTTCTATCAAATGAGAAACAAAATCTTCATTCGTGTGTATGGTGGACTACTACCTCACGAACCGATGTAATTTATTTTCCTTCACCGCCTCACGAGGATGGTTATAATAGTAGATTTAAAAAAATATATATGTTATTTATGATATTATTATGATTCATGAAAGCTGATTTAGTATTTAAATTTCTTTCTTTCCATCCATCGAAAATGGAAACAGTGTTCTTGCGTACGTATGGCCTACCATCTCCATGAATGGTATAATTCATTTATTTTATCTATACCTTTTGTGGAAGAATACAAATATATATATAATGAGTATATATTATATTAATAACATTTTTAACTTTATATATATTATTTAACCATGGTAAATGAATACATAATGAGATCACTGAACGAAAACATGCATGAAAAACGAAGCACTTACCACCTAGAATACTAATTTTAATAAAGAATTATTAATAAACACGTGGTAAGATGTTATAATAAAATTAAATACGGTATGATATATATTATTATGGTTATATAATAAATTTATGATAAATCTATAATTCTTATATAGAGAATTGTTATCCAAAATTTCCTCCATAATCTTTTTTCTACAAAACCCTATTGAAGAGAGGATGATTGAGGGTTTTTTCAAGGACTAATTGAGCCAAAATAAATTAATAAATCCCCAATATCTCACATAATTACTCTTAAAAGCATAAAATATCCCCAAAATATTCATTGTAAATGTTTTTTGTTTCAAAAATTTAGATGGCTAGAAAAATTATATGGTGATTCCTACAATGATCATGGTTCCTTCAACCACACCTCATCCCATAGAGACCCACTATGGTATGGGGGATCCTTATATCCCATTTTCAAAGGAAACAGCTTCCTCCATGTTATATAGTAACCACCAAGTCTATTTTCTACCACACTAGAAACACTCCACAAAACTATTATCAAAGAATTCCCACAACCATCACCATGCTTGGGGTGAATCCACATTGCCCGTAAGTAGACACCAAGTGCACCACGTCCCAAAAAATGATATTCCATATAAAGTTGTGACTTATTTCAACATGTTGACTCATAGTACCCACATCCCTACATGTCTATATTTACATTGAGAACTATTACCCCAACCACATGAAAAAACATAATGTGGTGTAACCCAATGACCCAAAACACGCCTTTTCTAACCACACACCCAAACAACACTTCCTAAAACCAATTTATAATACCATAAAACTTGAAGATTCGTAATAAAATATAATTTATACCTCATATTGGGGGTGTCACACACAACTTTCCTTATATCACATCTATGGACTCATCCTTTGTGCACTACATTGTATGGATGTCTATTTAGTTTATCAACATGAGGGTCACTTCTATATTTCTAAAAATGTGTTAGGTGTTTTTCATCATGAATGCATTAATATGATGCTCAAATTAAACCTATAAAATCATAATAACTACCAAAAAAATACTTCCTTCTACTTTTATGGGTTCTCTGTGTCCCTTCGCTCAAGTACTTTCCTTCACTCAGGCTTGTTTCTCCAAAGTGTTCTCAATAAATTAATATTCATTAAACCCCCTTCACTAAGGTGATTTCACCCAAATATGTTCACTTATATTAGGTTTATTAAAGTATTATTAGGAATCTTACATAACTATCCTTCCATTTCTTAGTTATTCTTCTCTACTATCTTCATATAATTTCCTTTCATGAAATTTCTTTTGACCATATATTTTCGTCAAGTCTTTTTCATGAAAGTTACACATACATGGAAAGAGATTCCATAATCATCATCCTAATATTAATTAGTTTCTAATGAGGTAGGTCGATCATGATTTACAAATAATACCATACCCTTCAATCATCTATCCAACTATAAATTTTTGGTATGTTTTTTACATAGATCCACTCAATTAGTGCCTCTATTCTTGCAATCCATGCATAACTACACCAGTGTTTCATGTTTGTACAACTTCTACTTATGTGTGGGTCCACCCAACTAGCATGACTGCACATACGTAGAGACAATTGTGCCATAAATAGAATAAAACTTCTAAAATATATCAAAATCACTTAGACTATCACAAAATCTTTTTTACACCACAATCAACTTTAGATTTTCTCCAAAAAACTTCTAAACTCCCAAACTTTCATAGAACTCCTTGATTTCAGAAATATCTTTTATAAGACACCTATTTTCATCTTCAAACACCTTAAACAACCTAGAAAGTATTAAAAATGAACATAACACAAAATTAACCTCCATCTCAGATCACCATGGATCCAAAAGATACGCTTACAGTCTTTGGGGAATCTTATAAAATTATATTGCAAATTTCATCATTCAAACATTATTTAGGAGAAGGAAAAGTGTTACTAGTAAATATGATTTAAAGTAATGGGGGAAAATTATTTTCATATATTAAGGTGGGTTTTAGTGGTCATGTTGATCCTAATACAATAATCCTTACAGATAGCCACTTATGGTGATTTTTTACTAGCTAGTCCACCTCGGAGTGTTATCGCAACGATAAGGTTAATGGAATTTGGGGGGTCTATATACCCCCTTATTAACAAATTAAACTTTGTGAATAAGTAGTCATTTAACATACTAATTAAACAAGAGAATATATTTTATTGGGATATTAAGGTTAATTTCATCATTAGTAATTAAATTTTATGAAAATTTGTAATTTTTTCCAAAGCACAATGAAATTTATTATACATGTTCAAGGTGAAGAAAAAAAATTGAATGTGCATTAAATATTTTTCTAATAATGAAGAGTATGTGATGTTTTTTAGAATCTATTATAATTATAGGAAAATAATTAATAAAAAATATTTTTTTTTGGAACTTAGTTAAATTTATTTATCAAAATTTGTCAAAAAATCATGAAACAATTTCATTCTATTAAACAAATATAGGGTACACAAAAAGTTTGAATTATTTTTATTATTCTAGTGTTCTTTTTGAACCAAAAAATTAAAATGGTTTCATAATTTTATTATTTTTTGTAAAAGAAATATTTTTCTTTTTTTTCTTTTTTTTTCTGGGTGAGTAACAAAAAAATAAAACAAATTACAAAAAAATCCAAAATCGTGGAACCATTTCAAACTTTTGGTTTATCAGAAACACTAAAAGTGTAAAACCCATTAAATATATAAAAAAATTAAATATTATTTAAAATACTATTATTTTTTTTGGAATTATTAGCATTAATATAATCCCAAAATATAACTAAAAACTCCACCAAAATATCCCTTTTTAAGTTAAGGGTCCTTTATATATCTTAAGAATTTTCTATATAGATTTTATATTTACTTTAACAACATAATAATAATATATTATTTATAATAATACATAAATAAAAATAGATAATAATAATTAATGATATAAATAATAATTTTTAATATAATTAATTATTAATAATATGATTACCAATTAATAATTAACAATTAAAAATATAGTTAAAATTTTTATAATAATTAATAATATTAATCATACACTGTGTGTGTTTTAGTTCTTGTCAATTAATTTGAATTATTGGTGGAGATTGGTGTCAATATATTGATGAAGAATCAGAATGAGTAAAAGAATTACTTGGATGTTGGTAAAGTGAAATCCATGCTTGTTATTGAATAAGTTCCCAAGTCTTGTGTCACATTGATTAAGTTCATAGAAATTTGAATGCATGTGTTGGATGAATATTGTTTGAAGTTTTTGGAATTTTCTATCTCATTATTCATATGAAAAAGTAAGAATATCTTACCTTGGTAAGTCTTGGAATATTTATATATATTGAAGGAAATAGTGTTTTGAAAAATTGACTTTCATGGATGAATTATAATGATAAATTATACGACTCTATGATAAATAGTTTTTAAAAGATCTCTCCACATTTATTATTGGAATAAAATTACATGGCTGAAGATATAGGAGAAGAAACGTTGTTGTAGTGGATATGACTAATGTTTTGTATTTTGTTGATAATACATAAATCATGTTAAAACTTATATGAAATAATATTTCTCATGTGAGGTTAAGGACTTTAGGAAATTTTTAAAAGTATTTGTAATTGGATTTAAGTAGGTTGGAATATATCTAGAATAATATCGTTTTATATAACAAAAAAATTATAAGTCTTTATATAAGTAGATTTACATAAGTTGATTTGTACATAAGTGGATTCGGTGAAGCATATTCTATGTAATTAAATTCTAAATAAGTGGTTCTATGAAATTAGATTTGAAAACTAAGATTCACTTAAGTGAATTCCATATATTTGTAGATTTACTTAATGGGATTCTACAAAGTATGATATAAAAAAATGGGATTTACATAAGAGGGTCATTTATCCTCACATAGATATTGATACTTCTATAATTAATAATTCTAAAGAATTAAATCAAATAATTCTTGGAAATGTGTTCCTATGGGACTAATATATCACGATTATTTAATCCATGATTTAAGTAAATAATAAAGATAATATTAGGATAATAATAACCATGAGTTTCTATAATAACCCAGAGTATTACAAATGAAAACCCCTTTTAAAATTAATTCCTCTTTAAGAAATGTAGTTATAGAAATCAAATGCACTAATTTGGTTATTTTGGAATGTTATAAGTTATATCATGTCAGATTTAAAAGACTAATAAAAATCATAACTATTGATAATATATATATTTATATATATATTGTAAAATGACCCTTATGATTAGTATATATTAAGGGTTATGATAAAATCAAATTGATATAGATAAAAGAAGAAATAGCCTCGACCAGTAGGATTGTACCCTATAAAGCCCATTTAATAATGTTTTATAGAGATATGGAATCACTAGGATTTTCCTTTAACTAGTTCCAAAAATAGATCTAATAAATGAAACATTATTGAAACTGTTTATGGTAGAAGTTCGATCTTATCGAGATTGCAGCCCAAACCATGTTTGTTAAACCACTCTAAGAAATTTCCACCATCGTACACCTTACCATTAGGGAATACTCAGGTGTAATAAGGGTTTATGTATCTAGACACTAATAATATGAATTTTAAATAGTTCTTTAAATTAAATATTGATTATATTTATCCCTTTTTATTATTTATTTATAAATTAATAAATAATGAGTTTGATAGAAATTAGAGTTTGATATAATGAAACACAACTTGTATTTTTGAGAAATATATAGTTTCAATCAAAACACTATTTTTGATGAATTCACAAAATTTTAAAATAAATTTTATTTTTATAAAATATTATTATTAAATAATATTTATCTAGATAAAATTACAATATTATATTATGAAGTTAGATGTAATTTTTATGTGGGTTTGAAAATAGTTATCATCATAAAAACCCATATTTTTCAATAAATTTGTATTTTTGAATATAATGTTTAAGTATTCATATTTTAGAGAATTATTTTGATAAAAAATTATTATTTTTGAAATCTGAACATAATAATTATTCAATAGTTAATTTTTAATAATTTTTTGATAGAACATAATTTCTAGGTAAAAATTAAATATGGTAGAAATATACGTTATATATTATGACATCATAAAAACACAAAAGTGATGTAATAAATACTATAAAGAGTATAAATTGCCGAAATTACATTTCCCCTTTAAAATAATGGGTTTTTGAGTTTATTTTATTAATTTTATAAGCCCATAATGGAGCCTCCAAAACCTATATTATATTTTAAGGTTCCAAGATTATTTCATTATGAACATGACTCACCTCCACAAAATCAAGGATATTATATTAATGAATTATGTTCTTATCCTAATAAAATATTGATAACCTAACCTATTTTGAAAAAACTAAAGGAATAAATCATGGTAATGTTTGTGTTTTTTATTATTTTATCATATAGAGCCTAAAATTTATGTTTAGAAAATAATGAATAATTCCCCTCTCTTTTTCTGTAAAAACCAACCCAACCTACAATTATTCTTCACTAAAAACCATTTTATCATGACGTTAATTTTCATTTACTTATTTAGATACATCCCAAGGTTTTCTCATTATCTTTTTAGATCCTCTCAATCTTTTAGATATTCCCTCTTAAAGTATGGGATCACATCCTCCTTCTTATTCAAGCACCTTCATTATATTATACCTTTTGATTATTGACTTTTCATGTTGGAATATGAATTTAAACATATATATTATTATCCTTATGACTTTTAATTGATTATATACCCCTTTAAATCTCATTAAATCCTTATATGAATCTTTATGTACCCTCATTACGAAACCGAAAATATACTACAATTTTCATGCTGAACATTTGTATAATGAATACCCATCACCATTTACACACAATTGTATTCGCATAGGTGTACTTGTCCCTAATGGATTTGGTAATTATATTCATGTAACCTATACTCCATAAAAATGGGATTAAAAGTGATGGATAAATTATTATTTTATATTATATATGTGGTATAATAATGAATTCACATGGTATGAATGTGACGGGTGGACCCATAAATATATATCCCTCCAATGCATTGGGTAATATTTTTATCTCATGAGAAACCATGTATGATAAATAGGATTTTATCCTAATTACACTATATTATAATGTATTAGCATTTATTCTTGACTTATGTTTATGATGTCATGATTTATGGTGTGGCCACATCCCCATGTTACCATTATGTTATCATCTTAAATCATACTTTTATGTTCTAGTTTATGATTCTCACCCCTATTATTTTATCATGATGAGGCTCTTGACTCACGTTTACTATTTTAACTCATTCTATGGTTTTATTATTCCCTATATGAGCTTTATAATCTTTCCCCTTTCATATGTTCATCCCCAGGTTATCCCATACAATTTTAGAAGAGAAATGGAAGATTAAGGGAATGTTACAGGGATTTTAAATAATGTTTGTGTACCCATTTTTCATGTTATTGTTCTATGTAAATAATTTCCCAAATATACTAGTCCTCACAATCTTATGAGATTTTATTATGGTTACCTTTAAGTAATAAATCATGAAATAAGTTGTATTAAAATATGGGTTGACATAGTTGGTATCTTATGAAAGTTTAGTTTTTTAGGGGGAATTAGGACTAAAAAAAGTTAAATCCTTAGTAATAAGAATAAACATGTGAAAACATACCAAAATTTTAGTAAAATATATATTAAGTTGTTTCCAAGAAATAAAATCCATGTCTAGATACTATAAGTGGATGTGGATCACGCATAGTTGTACTTAGTGTTATAACCCCAAAAAAATTATATTGGGATTTGACTCAATCATCACCTAGTTCATAACAAAAAGTCCTTAATTTACAGCTCTTTTGATACTCCTATTATATATGATTTGGAAAATTCCCAATCTCCATATGAACCATTATAAAGTGAATAATAATTCCCATAAGAGTTCATGTTAGGAAATATATCATGGATAACTTATATTGAAACCTAGAAATTCAGAGGTTAAGGAATATATGTCATTTATGAGTTATCCCTTCAATGTTGTTAGTTTACCTTTTATGTGTTTAGTAGTTTTAAAATTATTATCTCTACATTTCCATTTAATTTTTTCAATGGCATAGAATATGATGAGTCATGTCAAAAACCTATGTGATTATCAATGAAATGGATTCCCAAATGAGATACCCAACCCGATGGGAGTGGGATTCGGGAACTTTATTATAATTTCTGGATTAAATCAATTTCTGAATATAAATTTTAATCTAAGAGAAAACAACTTACCCCAAAAAAATTGAAAGTTAAAATTGAGGCCTTTATGAAATATATGCCTCTGACTTTTAGTGGATCTTACAATCCATTAATCACAAAACAATGGATCAAATCCATTGAAAATGGATTCTCCATTGTTTAATTCTATGATAAAGAGAAGATTGTCCTGGTTTTTTATAGAATGGAAGAACAAAAAATCAATGGTGAAAATTTAAAGAAATTATGAAACCAAAGGAAGACATTGAAGTGATTTAGTGGAAGTAATTATGAAAAAAATCAATAAATATTTTCCCTGCACTCTCGAACTAATAATGGAAAGTGATTTACTTGGCCTCAAGTAAAAGGATGATGAATACATTAGGTAATTTGAGTTGAACTTAAAAATACTTCCATTATATGCCTATATATTTTTCATCTCCTGAGAAAGTAAACTTGAATACTTATTTGGTGGATTAAAGTTGGGTTTATGAAAATATTTACTAATTTAAGACTTTTACAATTATAAGGATATTTTTTGACATTCCATTAAATTTTAAATGGAGATCTATAAATATCAAGGGTATAATAGGTTTGGAGATAGGAAGAATATAATAGAATTTAAGTATAGTGGTGTAATGGATAAATTTCACAAGGGAAAGCAAGACCAATATTCCAATTTTCAAAGTGTGAGAAGAAGAATCTTGGGAATTTCTTAAAGGGGAAAATTAAACTTCATCGAATAAGTTCACTTTAAAAATCAATGCACTAAAATAAGAGTTTTTTATAAAAACCGTTGATAATAACCTCCAAGGCCTCGGGAGAAATGGTAAGCTTATTCCATGATGACTATTGGGGTGGATCCAAACAATCAAGTGGTGATAGGTATGAAAATTATTCATTCAATAATTATGAATCTTTTATTTTATTTTGGTTATACATATTATTTCATGTCATGAAAGTTTAGTATAACTATTCAAACACCATCTCAAATTGTAGAGTTATATGTGAAAATAGAAAATGGGGAAATTATCACATTTGAATTATATAACTTATCACCTATCGCTAATTTCAATTTTAACTTCCCAATGAACCTTTTGATACTGCCTTTAGTAGAATTTTATGTTATTCTAGGTATGGATTGGATTTCCTTATATAGATCCAACATAATTATTTAGATAAGGAAATCTCCCTCTATATCATGAATCCCCCTATGATTCTATATAAGTGAAAGAAGGAGGATGTACCTCCATTGGTATCATCATCTCAACCATGGATATTATTTCCTTATGAGTAAGTGTATCTAGTTCAAATTATTGGGACTAAGGAAAATATCATCCTTGATGAGATTCCCATAATGAGGGAATACACCGATGTGTTTCATGAAGAATTTTATAATCTTACTCTAAGATGATATGTTGAGTTCTCAATCAATATTATACCCAAATCTTATACAATATCCAAGAATATATATATATATAATGTAAACTCTTAAACATGAAGATCTAAAGAAGAAATTTGTAGAAGAATTTGGATAAAGGGTTTATACACCCATGTTCTTCACCATGGGGTGCGTCAGTACTCTTCATCAAGAATAAATATGGTTCAATGCGCCTATGAATTGGTAATCATGAGCTTAATATGATCATGAAAATGAAAAAGTATCCACTTCTATGGATTGATGATTTGTTAGATCATCTATGTGGATCCCAATACTTATATAAGATTAATCATCAATCAATATATTATCAAGTAAAGGTGAAGAAGAAGGATATCCCAAATATTACCTTTCATAAAAGGTATGGGCACTTTGAGTTCATAGTGATTCCATTTAGAAGGATGAATTTTCCATCTATCTTCATGGACATAATGAATAGAGTATTTAGGGATTACCTTGAAAATTTTATGGTAGTCGTTATATAATATATTCTTATCGACTCCAAAAGCAATGAGGATCATGAAGAGAATTTGAAATATATACTTATGACTTTGTGAAAGTAAAACCTATATGATAAGTACAGTAAATTTCAGTTTTGTATGGAAAATGTAACATTCCTAGGGCATGTTATCACCATAAAAGGGATATTTGTGGATCCTTTAAAAATATAGGTAATTAAAGGATAGAACATACCAATATACGTGATTGAGATACAAATTTAATATGAATTAGCTAGGTAATATAATCAATTTGTGAGAATATTCTCATGATTTTAAATCCCACTAACCATGAAAACTTGGAAGGAATTCAATTTTTTCTAGACTAATGAATATAAGGAGTCTTTTAAGAGTTAAAGTAGAGGTTAATCACTACACCTATGATCACATTACCCACCAATGGGGAAGTAATTATGATCTATAATAATGTGTTCAAACAATTCTTTGGTTGTGTAATCATGTCGTATGAGAAATGGATAGACTCTTCCTCTTTCCAATTAAAGATATATGACAAGAACTACCCAAAAAATGATCTAAAATTGGATGTATTGATCTATATGTTGATAATTTGGAAACATTATCTCTATATGGAAAAATGTGATGTATATATATATATCATAAAATTATTTAGTATATATTCACCCTAAAAGAGATCAATATTCACTAATGAAGGTGATTAGAGCTGATAAATTTTTATGATTATTTAATTCATCACCATTCTAGGATGGTGAAAAATGGTAAATTCTCTAAGTAGAAAGCAACCTATAACCCTATCCATGATGAGTATTTAAAGGGATACAATCTTGTTGGACATGAAAAAGATGTAATTGAGAATAATAAAAGGATATCCATCCTTCTTTACTCAAATAAATTCCCAACCATCCATTCTTAATAGGATCAAGGAGACCAAAAAAAGATAATATGGAGATATAGAAAAAGGTTTAAAATATTCTAAAGTTTGTCTATTCTAAAGATGGAGTTATAAGGTTTCGAACCCAAATATGTGTTCCATCGAAACCAAAACTGAAGAGGCAACTTCTATAAGTTATGAAAATATTATCATACTCTATTCATCTTAGAAACACTAAGATGTGTAGATATCTAAAGTAAAAACCTAATAGGATAACATGAATTGGTAGATTGTAGAATTTGAATCTTGATACTTGGTATTCCAATAAGTCAAGGATAAATGACATAATTATAAGGGTATGATTCAACCAATATCTATACTAGTATGGAAATGTGAAAAAATAACCATGGATTTCATCATAGGACTACCCAAGACAGCTAAAGGAAATAATTCTATTTGGGAGTATTCAGTCCCTTTAAAAACTCTGTGAATTTCATTAATATCAAGTAATATTTATCTCTTGACCAACTCTATAATATATACATAAGGTAAATGGTAAGAATACATGGAGTTTTTTAATCAATTATATCTGATAGATATCTAAGTTTTACCTTGAAGTTCTAAAGAAGCCTTCAATGGGTGCTTGATATGAAACTGAGTTTGCGTATTGCTTATCACCCTTAGATGGATGGTCAATATAAGATAAACATTAACACTTTACATGAAATGATGAGATCATATTCAATGGATTTACAATTATTTTGGTTTCAAAAACTTCTCTTTATGGAGTTCTTATATAACAATAGTTTCTATTATAGAATTTAAATATACCCTTATACGAATCTGTATGGGAAGTGGTGTAAAACTCTAACATGTCGAGATGAAGTAGGATAGTGTAAGATGATGGGATTTGATCTTATCTTAGACATGTTAGAGAAGGTTCAAATCATTCCTCATCATATGAAATCCTTAAAAAGGTGATAGAAAATATCTATAGATAATAATCAAAGAGATATGAAGTTTGAGGTAACAGATAAAGTACTCCTTTATATATCACCATTGATGAAAGTCATGAGGTTTAGTAAAAAGGTAATTTTTAGCCCAAGATACATCATCCCATTTAATATCCTTGATCTCATCATAGTTGTAGAATATTTACTAGAACTCCCACCTAAACCATCTCAATAACATTATGTGTTCTATGTATCCCTCTTGAGAAAGTACATACAAGACTAATAACAAGTACTAGACCCATAGGTGATACTCTCGGATAAATATCATTCATATGATGAAGAGCCGATTAATATATTAGACTATAGAGATAAAGTCCTATGAAACAAGACAAATCACCACATCAAATTACTATGGTAGAACCAGAAGTTTGAAGAAGCAACTTGGGAATTGGAAGATGTGATGAAACAGAAGTACCCTCTTCTATTTTAGTTTATGAAATGAAATTTCTAGGGTGAAATTTTTGAAGTGGGATAATTTAATGACTCAATGTATTATATGTTAAATTCTCTTTTCAAATAAATTCTATATTAAGAAATGTAGCTATACAAATAACATGAATAAATTGGTTATTTTGGATAGTTATAAGTTATGTCCTATTAGATTTTAAAAACTATTAAACATTATAACAATTGATAATATAGTCATTTTACAGAAAATGTTATGATTATTATATATTAAGGGTTATGAAAAAAAATAAATTGACACAGATAAAAGAATAAATGGCCTCGAGAAGTATGATCCAACCCTGTGAAGTCGATTTACAAGAGCTTATTAGGGATATGGAATCACTGGGATTTTCTTTTGATTAGAACCAAGCTAAGATCCAATAAGTGAAACCTAATTGAAGTATTTTATGGGATAATTTCAAACTTATTGAGATCATGGCCCAAACCACTTTCATTGAACTACCCCAAGAAAGGTTCACCATCACACAACATACCCTTAGGGTGTACAATAGTGTGATATGGGTTTATATATCTACACCATAGTAATATGAATATTTAATTTAATTTTAATAAAATAATTATTATTTTTATCCCTTTAAATAGTAACTTTATAATCAATTAAATAATGAGTTTTATAAAAATTAGATTTTGATACGACGAATCTCAAATTGTATTTTTCATAAATATATAGTTTCAATCAAGGCAATATTTTTGATAAATTAAATATTTTTGGAAATAAATTTTATTTGAATAAAAATTATTATCAAATAATATTTATTTAAATATAAATGATAATATAATTTTATGAAGTCAAAAGTAATTTTTATAAGGTTCAGAAAAATTTTATTATCTTAAAAAAAATTAGAAATAAATGGGTATTTTTTATTTAAAAGTCAATATTTTAAAATTTATTGAATTATTTTGATAAAATAAATATTATTTTTGAAATTAGGAAATCAAAATTAACCAACAATGAATTTTTCATAATTTTATAAGAGAGCTGAATTTTTGGGTAAAAATTAAATATGGGATAAATATACTGTATGTATTATGATTGTAGATGATCCAGAAAGTGATTTAATAAACACTATAAAGAGTATACATGACCAAGATTATGTTTACATTTTAAAATAATGTTTTCTTGATGTAATTTTATTAATTTTTAAACGCTTAATGAATCCTCCAAAACATATATTATATTTTATGGTTTTGAGATTAATTATTTATGAACATTACTCACTTCTACATCACCAAGGGTATTATATTAATGATATTGTTTATTATATTTATAAAATACTGAAAAAAACACTTATTTAGTATAAACCATGGAAAAACCCATTGGAAGTTTGGTTTTTTGATTATTTTATCATATAGAGTCCAAAACCTATATTGAGAAATTAATAAACAATTATAATATCTTTCTCTATAAAAATACTCCCAACATACCATTACTCTTCACTCAAATCCATTTGATCACAAAGTTACTCAACCTTACCCTCTCTAGATTCATTTTATGGTGTTCTTATAATTTTAGGAATCTCCTACAAAGAATTTAGAATTTCCCTCTCAATGTAAGGGATCCTCTCCTTCTCTACCATATTTAAGCACCTTCTTTATATTATAACTTTTCATTTCCAATTTTCAATTTTAATATGTTTTTAAACATATATCTTACTTTAATTGTAATTTTTAATTGATTATGATCCCATTTCACTCTCGTTGAACTCTTCCATGAATCTATATATACCCTTGTAATGCTGTCAAAATTATCCTATGATTTTCCATGCCAAATAATTTTTTAGTGAATATACATCCCCATTCTCACTCAAGGGTATTCACCTATATGTACCTATTCTTTAATGATTTTTTAATTCCATTTATGTAGCACACACTCATTAATCATAGGATTAAAATTCATGTAAAACATTATTATATTGTATGATCTATTTGGCGCAATAATGCTTGTACAAGATATGAATGTGACAGGTAGGCCTAGAATTATATATCCCAATAATGCATGGGTAATTCTTTAATCTCATGAAATATCATGTATGATGTGTAGGAGGTTATCCTAATAAAATTATGTTATAATGTCTTAGTATTTACACTTGAATTATGTTTATGATGTTTTGTTTTATTTTGTTTCCATATTTTGATGTTATGTTTATGTTATCATCATAAATCATGATTTTATGTAAAATTTTATGATTATAACCCTTCTTATATTTACTTGATATTCATTTTGAATCACATGTACTGCTTCACCTTATGATATGATTTATTTATTTCCTTCTTATGCTTTACAAGCTCACCCCTTCCATATATGTATCTCTAGGTTATCCCATGCAGTTTTAGAAGAGAAAATGAATTTTAGGGGAATGTTATGGAGATTTTGAATAATGTTTTTTACCCATATTTCAAGTTATTATTATATTCACCTACATTACCAAATACACTAGGCCTCACGATATTTTGGGATTGTATTATGTCTTCTTTTATTTAATAAATCATGAATTAAGGGGTATTAAAATATAGTTTTTCATAGTTTTAAACCCATAAAAAGAAAACTAGTTGATGTTAGGTTGTCTGAACTTCAAAAAACAAATTATCTATTTATCATGATTTTATCAAAATTTTATGGTAGATAATTAGGAATGATTTTCAATGGGTTTTTTGTTAAAAATAAGGAACCCATGACCGTAACTATTTCATATATGATTCGTGAATATATTTATATATAATTTAAATCCAAGTGGATTTTCATGTATATAAATAGAAATAATTACAAGATTAGTGAATAGGGATGTATCAATATTTAAGAAAGGTTAAATTTAGTAAATTCATTAATAACCTCTTTCAATTATAAGGTAGTTATGATGGGGGTGTCATGGGAATTCCAAATCCAATATTTCATATATTTAAAATATTTTAAAGCTGGGAATATGGGTGTTTTGAAATGTTGATATTTTTAGATCTAGCTAAATGTAATATGGGAAGATTCAGGATAATTTCAATTAACTAAAATCTTACTAATTCAATTTAAGTATTCCAACAGTTCCTATGAATACAAACAATGAGAAACAAGGAAGGGAAGAAACAAAAATTAAAAAATTATATAAATATATATTACATGTCAAATAAATTTTTCAATGGGTGTGATATCCAATACCAAACATTAATATCATATTTTTTTAGCACTGAAGAAGAAAAGGGAGACCCAAATATGATCACTCTCATAAAATGTGAATACTTTAAAAAGGAGAGATTTGGTATAGTCTTATTTTATAGAAAATAATATCTCACACTACATGTAACTAAAATTATTCCTATGTTTTGAATATAATAAATAAGAAGAATCTATGTAATTCATTTTACACTTAATTAGAATAATAATAGATAAGAAAAAAAATATGGAACAAAAGGAAGATTGATGAAGAAGAACAGGGTGTTGTGTATTCCAGTTTGCATAGAAATACTAAGAGACTTGAACTTGTGCAAGATAAAAAGTGGAAGAAGAAGAACTATTGGTTTTTTAATGAGAATAGGAAGAAGCGGTTATGTGTGTTATTGTGTACAAAAAAGTTAAATAAGCTACTTAAATGATTCTTTGTATGTAAAATAAGAATAAGAGTAAATAATTTAGAACATGAAAATCTTTTTAGAGGTATCAAGTTATGGAATACTCTCAATTTTTTTCTAACTATTTCATTGTCTATTATATATGCTTATGAGTGTGAGATGCACTAAAACGAGTTGTGTGGGATGAACACTCATACACTATCAAGAGACTATATTGTAAAGTTATTTGGTTGATACTTATTGGAAATCCATTTTGATGTTAATGGGGAAAATAAAGTGGAGACCAAGAAATCCTTGGAAGAAGTCTCATTATATCACCAAGGATCCCCTATGGTTACATGGTCAATATTGAATAGTTTCCCCTTTAATTCCTAGGTCTTCCTCACTCGAGTCTCCTTCAGTCACCCATCCTTCCTTACCCAGGTCACCTACATTAAACACCTTACTCACTCATGAATTCTCTACCTACACCCAATTTTTCCCTAAAAATATACCACATTGGCCATTATATAGCACACAATTTTCCCACTTTTATAATAAAGATAGAGAAAGCCTCCCTGGTACCCTTCCCTCATGCCTTTATTACTTCTGCTGGGTAGCCTAAAAAACTCTCGTACTTAGGAAAAATAACTTAACTATTAGTAAGGGGTTATCCAACACCTTATCCTAGGTAACCCATCACATGGGTACTTAACCTAGTCCACTTATGGTGACCCTTCACACATAAATTTAACATCTTATTATTAAAATATTCATTACATATATATATATATGATACACACTAGATCTGTAAAGTTTTATTACCTTTGGAAACATAGATACATAAAAAACAAGTACATAAAAGTTTTACATTATTTACCATTAATTTATTCACAACAAACCCTCTTCTTAAACATATCATATTTAAAACCATTCTTCATAACCTAGGGAAATTAAACATACAAAACATTGAGATCAAATTCATAGTAAGGGTAAATATAAGTGATATCAATCAATGATCTTAAGTGATAATAAGATAAGAATAATAGTATGAAAACATTATCAAAACTTACAATAATTATACCTAATTAGTCAAATATCTTTAAACATAAATCATGAGATAGTGTTTTTTCAATCACAATACATAAAACTTAAGTGTGTGGAATCATCAATAATCAATTATGAGACATGAAAACATGTCATAATCATAATACATAAACAAATTCATTCATATAAAGAAAGTAAATAACTTACTTAGTCAAGGTTCACTCCCAATACTATCGTTTTGAATAAAGTCCCATAATGTAAATGCCTACTCGATCATTTCCAATATTCTCTTATGAGTAACTTCAATCCATTTTACTTATTCATTTATTATAAGTTTATTAACTCCACCATATCTTAGGAATTTCTAAAAAAATTCATCATTACTCAATTAATTAGAGGTACATAAAGGACCCTCCCATCCTTGGTTTAAAACATAACCAATCTCCCTAGGTTTCTAATGGAACCATCCATCATATAATCATAATTTATGCTTATATATTCCAAAAAATATAAGAAAACATTTATCATTACATAAAATATTAACCCATGGAAAGAAAATGGGTTTCATAAACATTTCATAATCATAAAATAAACCATACAGAGAGAGAATAAAGACGATAAAATTGGTTCATTTCCCCAGTATATCAAAATAAACATTAAAGGATATTTTTATGGATGAAAAAACTTTTAAAATATCAGTTCAACATTTCTTTATAAAAATGACCTTTTGATTTTAAAATCACATATTTAAAATCATAAAATTTCTTATAATATTAATGAAAAACTTTTCATTGAAAATAAAAAAATAAAATTATAACATAATTTTTCTGTAAAATAGTATTGATTATGGTAGGTAAATTCATTCATTTGGTTTACGTTAAAACAAAAACTCTTTTCATATTTTCGATAAAAATTTAAAATTACCTCATTCAAAAACTTAAAAGAAGATAAATTTATAACATATTTATAAAACATAAAACATGGGTAAAAATTAATTTAAGAAATATTTGGATAATATTAAAATCATTCTTGAAAAAATTTTAAAGGAAATACGGAAATGGAAGAAAAGATTCATGACTGAAGAGAGAAATGAAGTTGGATTTCTTTAAATAAATTCTTTCGATATCTTGAGTACTTAAAGAGAGGAAAATAAAATTAAAATGTGTAATATATAGAAATAAAAATATTATAATAAAATAAAAATATTTTGGAGATATATATAATATAATTCCATCATTTTAAATTTAATTATAAACCATCCCGGTAAAAATGATATTGTAAAAAAACATTTTACCTCAAGTCTATCTTACTACATAACCACTCTAAGATCATGTATAATAAATTGAAATTTATTATAATTATATACAAGAATTATATTAATACCTATAATAAAATACATGATTTACTTATAACATCTTATCACTAGTTCATTGACAATCTTTCATTATCAACTTCATTTCAGGTGTTAAATACTTCATTATTCATGTATGTTTTGGTTCAGAAGTTATGGTCATTTAACTTTGAACATAATTTATTCACATAAAGAATTTTAATATTGATATAAATATAATAAATATTCATTATTTCAATACTTATAACCATTCATATAAATTAGTTATGAAAAATGATTTATATCACTATGTGGAGATGGCAGTTTGTACATACATATGAGTGACGTTTCCATTTATTGATCGATAAAAAGAAAGAAATATTAATATTATAAAATAAATATTATATATAAACATTAAATCTATCATAATAACCATCCATTAAGGGTGGTGGTGTAAAATGAATCATATCGATATGTGGAGGCAGAAGTTCACATATACGAATGAGTGATACATTCATCTAACATTTGATTAGGAAGAATTGATAAATGGTATTTAAAACATCATAATAACATATAAGTATATTTATGATACAATATTAATCATTATTTTATGGATAAAACATTTTTATAGGATGTATAAGTATAAATAAAATTGAAAGAGCTTTGTTAAGATCAATACCTCTTCTTTGAGTGACATATGTTGGATTACACCTTAAGCCTTGAAGGATTGGTCTTATGATAAGAACCTAAGATCTAGGATTAATAGAGGTATTATATGAAGGTTCTATAATAATCATTTTCCAATATATAAGGCTAAAATGGTGTGAATGAGGGATAATAAGAGGTGTCATTTTATATGTGAGGGGAGGGACACAAATGGAATTTCATAAAATATTTCAATGATATAAGGTTACTTGTATGGAAATGTGTCTCTAAATGGAAAATAATTTGAATTTAGGATTATTTAAAAATTAAATATCTTAAAAAATAATAATTATACAACTTTTTGTGGTAATATTACCCTTATCTCTTTGTTTAACCCCCTTGGTAAACCCATTTTAACCTTTACTATGGTAACAAAATTTTACTATTTTTACTATTATCTACAACAACAAAAAATAAATTGAGCATATAAAATTATATTAATTATTATTATTAAAAATATTTAATCCATTTTACCATATAAAATTTTTATAATTGGTAGGATTTATCTTTGAATAAGCGTGCAAACTGCAACGAAAACCCATTTTAGAAAAATGAATTTTTAAGCATAAAAAATAATTTACTTACATTCCTTTCCTTGTAAAAAAATAATTTTAAATATATTATTGAATATATAATATATATATTTAATTAAAATCATTAATAAATATATATTAATTTAGCTTATTAAGATAAAAATGGATTGTGTGCATAAAAAGAGTTTTTAGAAAAATATATTCTTAATCCCATAAATGAATTTATACCAAAATCAATTATAAAGATAATTATTAGGAAATTAATTATATTATTTATAGCTAATGGATAATTACATTACTTTAATATAAAATTAAAAACATAATGGTAATTCTACTTGAAAATAAATGATTTTTTCACCAAAAATCAGTATTTTCACTATTCATTGAAGAATAAATTTGTTTTTGAAAAATCCTAAAATTTTACCCAAAGATTATAATGATATGGAGATATAAAAAAATATATTAATTTAATAAAGTAAAATTTATAAAAAATTTATAAATTAATTATAATTTTTTCATGTAAAAATTTGATAAAACCCATTTTTGAATAAAATATATTTTTGAAGCATAAAATCGCATTACTAAAAATTAAGTGATTATTTATTATGTATTAATCAATAAATTTTAACTGTTTAAAACATTTATGAATATTTTTCATAATTTTGTAATTAATATTCACACCTACCAATTTAATGGCTAGGTTATGACTGCTTATCGTATCACAAATCATTTAGACTCGAGGTTGCATGTAATGAAACCTATGAAATACTTCAAGTTTCTATAAAAGTATAACACATATAAAACCTTTTGGTGTTGCATTATACCACCCTTTAAATTTTTTCACTCAGATACAAAAAAAAATAAGGCTATATTTTATTCATCCCATATAGTGACACAACTTTGTCTTATGTGACAATTACATAATTTTTAAGATAAACAAGATAATATTAATACATTTATGGATCAAAAGGTTTTATATATTGAGAAAATTAGGATCGTATATCACTTTTAAATAATAAAAAAGGAAAATTATTTAAATCTTTCTTCTTTATACTCCAAAAATGTCCCATTTTCACCTTATTACATGTAATCACTTAAGGATATTCATCAATGAATGTGGTGAGCTAAAATCCCGGTAAGGGGAGGAATAAGGGACATGAATCAATAGTACCTGGGTGAGAATAATCAAAATCATTATATCATAAGAATAATATCATCATCATAATCCTGATGTAAATATTTCATAAAGTCATGGAATGTTGAATATGAATAATAATAAAACATCATAACATAGTGGTCAAATACCACACATAGTTGTGAAAAAATATAGCATCATGTTCTCACATAACATATGTGAATAAATCATAATATAATAATTTTGAATAAATATGGCATCATTTTAATGAATAATATTCATAATATATTGATATATATCACATTACCCAATGCATTGGAGGGCTATATTATTCAGTTCCCACCTTCCACATCATAAAATACTCATAATCATGTGTGCCACGTGTAAAGAGAACATATAACCATCATATAATGAAATAAACCCATGGTAGGGAATAGGTCTCATAAGGGTCCCATAAATAATTCTTTAATAAATAACCTTTTTTCCCAAAATTAATAATTGAGAAAATATTTTTTGTATAAAATATCATTTTTCTTTAAAGAAGAAACAACTCAATTTGAGTCAAAGTGATGTTGTAAAAGATAAATTCATTTACAAAAAATCATTGTAATTGGATTATAAGTCATTTTAACAAGGTAAAAACATGAATATACATAGAATGAAAAGGTAAATAATTTTTGAATGAAACTTTAAGGAAAATATAAACACAACCATACTATGAATAATGTGAATTATAAGATAACACAAAAATAAGTAATTTGGTTTAAGAATCCTCTTAACTTAAATCCCATTTTATTTCATCTCTTTTCCACCCCCTAAATAAAAAAATTAGTTTTATTAAAACAATGAACCGAAAGTGAATTATATTCATTTTTTCACTCATGTTCAATTATAATCATTGAATTATGTTCTTTAATTACCTCAATTAAATGATAAATGTTTTGATATCCTGTTTTCATTTAAGTATCCCATATTACTTTGATTTAATAACCTTGATTTATTATTATTTATATATTATTAATATTAACTCCAAAAGCATATAAATAATTATTTTTTAAATTGATAAATTGTAAATAATTAATTATAACCATCCTTAAGGGTGGCGATAAAAAAAATCATTAGCAACTTTCTTATTAGTGGTTAACTAACTGTTAATAGAACATTGTCAAAAGAAGAAGAAAGAGAAGTATGAAACATAAATATATCATAAACATAATCATTTATATGGTTAAAATCATTAATATAATTTTTAAATACTATTTATTTAATATTAAAATATTTGGGTTTATAAGGAATATAGAAGAAGAGGAAGAGATGAGGAAAATGAGAAGAGAAGTATATGAAAACTTACCCTTTTCTCAGTGTTGATTTGTTTCCATGGCACTAAACTTCTTCAGTTATTAGAGTTGGGAGGATCTTAAACATCCCTAAGGATTATAAAGGGCTAAAGAGAGGGGATTTTCACATATTATTGGATATTTTAAGTTGAAAATAAGTTGTTTTCCATTTGAGGGTGAGGGGTTATTTAAACTTAAAGAGAGGATAATTTTAAGGATAAAATATTCAATAAATCATTATATAGATAGAAAACCTTTCAATAGTAATATTTTTTACATTATGAAATATATTTGAATTTAATAACATGATTTTAGTACTTTTAATCCCTATATAATTCAAATATAATAGTTTAATCAAAATTAAAGGAGAGAAATGAAGAACTGTTTATTTAAAGGGACACCTTAGATATTTAATCATTCAAAAATATTTCTATAATGTTAAATTAAGCTTAATTTTTTTAAATAAACCATTTATCTTATTAAATTTAAATTAATCCATAATAACCAATTTAACATTTATTAAGTCATTATTACATTATCATTATGTCATAAAACGTGCAAAATTTGAAAAATAGTATTTTTACTATTGACATAAAAATGGGAGTTTCTTAGAAAATTAAAAAAAATACACCCTTGGGAAGTTTTGATTTTTTTATTATAATAATGAAATTAATTTTTTAAAAATAATTTTTTCCTAACTAATTATAATTACTAATAAAAATTTTTAATTTTAATGAAAGAAACTCAAATACATTTTATTAAAAAGAGTGTTTAATTTATTTGATATATTTAGAATTTTTATTTATTTTATGGTATTATAATATTTATATTTTCTTAAATTAATCATTATAAATTCTATTTATATCAAATTTAATTTTTTCTATGTTAAATTTATATTCTAATGGTTAGAATATTATTCCTAATGGTTATATTAATATTCCAATGTTCAAATTACCTCCTATGAATTCCTCTTCATTCCTTCATAAAATATTTACAATAATTAATCCTAAGGCTCTATATATTAATTTTCTAAGATTTTTATTTGTTTAAAAATATTATATTTCTTTTATATAGTTTTTTCAGGAGGGTGATAATTCTAGCAGATTGGAATGATCAATGTTTTCTAATTGTACTTTTTCTAATTTGATATTTTTTCAATTGTAATATTTGGCATTTTCATGGGTTAAATTGTTGACTAATATAACAATATCCATTAATGACATAAATTTTTCTTAGTTTCTCTTTGTTCATTATGTGTATAATTATATATAATCTAACACACTTCTTTTCAGGAAATAAATATCCTTTATAAATATTGTGTTGTTACATTATTCCCCCCTTTATAAATTTTATCTTCAAAATTTCACTTCATATTCTAGGTTGGTAATAATGAGGGTACATTTGTTTCATCATTTCCTCTAATTCCCACTTTTCCACTTCATATTTATGGTTCCACCACAACACTTTTACAAGGTGTGTTTTCTTTTTTCCTAGAACTTTGCCTCTATGGTCTAATATCTTCAAAAAGCTCTCCTAATAAGAGAGGTAATGATATAATTATACCACCTATGAATTTAGTACACATGAGGGATCTAGTGTTACTACATAGGGAGAGATATGTGGAAGAAATCATAAACTTGATCCATGTTTTTTGTAAGTTCTAATTGAAAGTCTAATTCTTCTATACAATCAATAATATCAAAAGGGACAATGCACCTAAGTTTAAGATTCCATTTTATTTGCAAACCACATGAATATCTTCTATAGTGATTTTTGAAGGAAAACTTTCCATCCAAATTCAGACATAAAGTAACTTCAATGGTTTTTAGCATAGATATTATGCCAACTTTGAGAAAGATTTATATATTTTTGGATTCCTTGAACCTTCTCTATCGTATCTTGTATAATATCAGGTCCAAGTATCTTTTGTTCACAAAATTAATCTAAATAAGTGGTAGTTCTAAATCACATACCATATAGAGCTTCGTATAGATCCATTTGAATACTCAAGTGTAAGATATTGTCATATAAGAACTCAACTAATGGGACATTTTTATACCGTCCTCCTTTAAATTTCATTGATCTGGCTCTCAATATTTCCTCAAGTGTATGAATGGTCCTTATATATTTTTCATTGGCTGAAAGTTAACGTTTTTATTTTAAAAAGATCACAATACACAGAGAAAAGCATCATGGAGGTCTAAAGTAATGCAACCCCAAAGATTCATTAACCACAAACTTCATCCCTTCACTAGGAAATAACCCCAAATTGAAAAAAGAAACCATTCCACGGTTAGGTGAAGCCCATGACACCAGAAAATCTGCTACTGAATTCCCCTCCTGAAATGTATGTGATATCTCTGTGTGAGACCCCATTAGCTCTTTGCATCTCCTGATAGCATAGGTAATACTCCAAGGAATTCTCCTCATATCTAGAAATTCCTGATATAGGAGAAGGGAATCCGTCTCCACCGAGGACACACGAATCTTCCTGCTATAGCACATGTCCAAGTCCTTGGCCAAAGCCAGGGCCTCTACCTGCATAGAGTCTCCCTCCCCGAACAATGTAGTGAAAGCCGCAAATACATACCCAGATTTGTCTCTCACGAAACCTCCCCTATGCATCTCCCCCCCGCGCAGCAAACCGTCTGAATTTAATTTAAACCCTTCCTTAGGAAGACTCCATTGAATCCATCGGCCCTGCCCAACACCAATCGACCGAAGTTCAGTAGGTAGAGGCGGTACCAAAGCACGAACCACGGGCGCCGAGTGACAGTCCGGAGATATCCGAAGTAAATCCCTAACATTGTTCTTCATTTTGAATAAAATGCAAGCCAAGGATCCAGAAGAGTTTTTGTGTCTACCATCATTCTGGGCCTTCCAAATTGTCCAACACCCAGCACTTAGGATGATCGATCTGGCCATTCTCTCCTCCCCTTGGTTTCCAGCTCCACTAAACCACGTCTGGAGAAAGTTAACAGGATATCCTTCATATCCATTCCAACCGAAAAAATCCCCATATTTTTTCCAAATCCCTCTGGCCCATTCACTATCATAGAAAGATTCCTTACTGATTCTTGACTGAAAGCCCTAAAACACCAACACCTTGAGGCCATGTTCACCCCCATTTTCGGTAGGTTATCATCTGTAGGTAGGGCCTTGATCCACACATGCCACACTAGAAAATTGAATTTCGAGGGGATATATTTGCACCACAAGTACTCCCCCCATGGATCAGCATGCCCAACACTCCTTATCACATGATCAAAATCCTTGATGGAGAAGGCACCCAACGAAGAGCCCGTAAAAACCAGTCAGTCATCCTCATCTTTAGTAACAATAGATCTAAAAAATTCAAGTTGACTGGTATCAAGAATGGTCTGTAAGAAATGAGGGTGAGTACTCGCCTCTTTAAAAGTTTCTTCTGGAGTAGGACACCTCGGGAACCACAGCCTTCCCACCCCCCAGTCCTGCTGCCAAAAATTGATATTCCCCCTACCCACAATCCATCAGGAGTTATGCTGAAGAATTTCCAGATATGGGAGGGTCAGGTTCCATATTCTTGAAGATTGTCATCTTTGAATATTCACATTTAGACCATAAACATCTTTCATGATTCTTCCCCATAAAGATCATCCTTCCATTGCCTCCTAGGCTAACTTAGCATGGATCCCCTGTATGGTACTAGATACGCTTCTCATGTTTATACCCCCTTCAGATAGAGTTCTTGCTAACTGTATCCCTGAAGCCCAATGATACCTACCTTCCAGCTGACCATCCCAAATGAATGACCCCATAATCCTTTCCAAATTGGAAATAACACTTTTTGGGACCTTTAGAGTGGAAAGAATATGCATGGTGATGGAAATAAGAACACTGTTGACCAGAGTGATGCGACCTCTAAAAGAGATAAATCTATTCTTCCAGTTATTAATTCTCCCTGTAATTTTGCTTATGAGATTTTCGAAGTGATGCACCTTCAGAGAAGAAGGACTAATTGGAGCTCCGAGGTATTTCAAGGGGAAATATCCCCTTCCCATGCTCAAGCTGTCTCTCAATATCCTCTCCCTCCTCAAAGGAATCCCCCTTGATGTAAATAAAAGACTTTTCTCCTTGTTCACTAGTTGCCCACTCCACTTGCAATATTCCTTCAAAATCTCATTGAGGCCCCTCACTGATCTTCTACACCCATTGATAAAAATAATAGTGTCATCTGCAAACATCAAGTGGGAAATTCCCCTTGTGGCATACCATTGTGATAAGGATGGATTTTACCAGAGATGAGACCCTTGTTGATATAGCTACTGAAAGCATTTTGAGCAAGAATGAATAGGTAAGGGGATAAAGGATGCCCTTGACTGAGACACTAGCATGCCTTCAAAAAACCAAAGTGCTTGCCCATGAAAGAGGTGGAAATCCAAGCTGAGCTAAATCAGTGGAAAAGAAGGTCAATAGTCTAGTTGGGGAACCCCATACAAGCCAATACTCTAAAAAAACCCCATTACATCCTATCATATGCCTTGATCATGTCCAATTTAACCACCAAATTTCCCCCGAAATACCTATTGTTGATGCCACAGATCATTTCTTGTAGCATCCCAATCGCACCCTAAATTGACCGCCCTTTAATGAAACTGTGCTATTTTGGATTCATCCACTCGTCCAGGTGAATGGCCAATATTTTATTAATAATAATGGCTAGGATCTTTTATGGTAAGTTACACATACTGATGGGTCTAAATTTATCAATGGACTGAGGATTATTCACCTTCGGGATAAGAATCATTTTAGTAGCACAGGCTATACGCGGCAAATCCCCTCCTTGGAAGAAATCCTGCACAGCCTGAACTAGATCCCATTTAATAATCTCCCACGAAGCCCTGTAAAAAGACCCAGGAAACCCATCGGGACCTGGAGAACTATCTGGGTTCAAGGTCCAGGCCGCTTCATGCACTTTATCCTCATCAGTAAGTCTTTTTAATTCAGCATTGATGACCTCTGAAACCCTGCTAGAGATACGCTCAAAAATCCCAGCATCACCACTCGGATACCCCCTCCCATGGTAGAATTAGGATCTTCTATTAGAGATTGAATGTCTTAATTGATCATAACACCAACTTCCTCCCAATATGTGGATAAAGATCCATCCTCCCTGTGGATATTGGGCCTCTAGACTCGCCGTCGTTCCTTGATGCAGGTATAAAAATACCCTGTATTCTGATCCCCCTTCTGAATCCATCTCACTCGTGCTTTCTCTCTAGCAACCCTTTCCTGTTTAAGTAGGATATCGGATAAAGAGTCTTTCTTCCTTCTCAGTTCATAAAAAATGGATTCATCCCACACTTTTTCCAAACTCTTCTCCAGACAATCCACCTCCTCATTGATCTTAGTGGCATCATGGTTGCGGGTCGGGATGGATCTCCTCTATCTCCGTAGAAGATTTTTAACCCGCCTAAGATTGTTGTGAAAAGTATTACATGGATTCCCTTGGTAGTTTGAGTCCCAAGCTTCTCTAAACACTTCTAAGAAACCTGGTTCCTGCACCCAAGATGAGAAAAACATATCATGTTCCTCCCGTGACACCCCCGCACCAAGGGAAATGCGTAGCGGGGAATGATTAGACAAACTTCGAGTCAAGTGAGCGACTTGGGAATCCGGGAACATGGATATAGCAGCATTATTCATCAGGAAACGGTCAAGCCAAAAATATGAGTACATCCCCCCACGTTGTTTGTTGCACCAGGTAAAGTTACTGCCCTCAAAACCCGCATCTAACAAGCCACTCCGAGCCTTGAAAGAAACGAAAGAATGACTAGAATTCCTGGGGAAAGCTCCACCGCCTTTTTTCTCCTCCGTACTAGCCACAATGTTTAAATCTCCCCCAATAATCTAGGGAACCATATTCATCAATGTGTAATTCAGGAATATTCCCCTCTTTTACTGCTTCCACATTCTTCTGTTGCTCCAAATCATGCCTTTTTGTCCTTTTGATATTCTCTTGGATAGATGGTTGGGAAATAATTTAAGCAAGTTAGGATATATTCCCTACTGTTATGATTTCCTTATCCATCCATTTCATATTAATGAAGATAGGGTCTTTATCAATATGAATCATGGTTAGAGTAGTAGGATATTTTCTACTAAGAGCATCGATTACCTTGTTTACATTTCCATGATTATAGTAAATAGATAAATCATAGTCCTTGGTCATCTTTAACCATATTCATTGATTAATGTTCAGCTCTTTCTAAGTGAATATATACTTTAAACTCTTATAATCTGTATATATGTCACACTTATCATCATATATATAGCTCCACCAAATATTTAAAGGAAATATCATAACTTCTAACTCTATATCATGTTCTATTTAGTTCTATTAATGTATCATTAACTATTTTTAGGAATAGGTTATCACATTATCATGTTTCATGAGTACTCAACCTAGTCCTTTCTTTGAATAATTTATGTATACCACAAATACTTCTACACTTGATGGTAGTGTGAGTACAAGTGTAGTGATTAAAATATTATTGAGCTTCTTAAAACTTTCCTCTCATTGTTTTTTTCAGACACACTTTACCCATTTTCATGTTAACCTAGTTAGCACTCTAAAAAATCAAGATAAATTTATCAAAAAACATTGATAGTTCCCAACTAATACAATAAAAATATATATTTCCATGACACCTGAGGTATTTTTCTATCAACAAATTTTGTTTTTATTTAAATTTTCCACTTAAATTCTCTTACTTGTGATCGAGTACCCCAAGAATATGACTTGTGTCTAAAAGTAATAATTACTGAACTTTGCATACATTTTATTATTTCTTAATGTCACTATCATAATCATTAGATTATATTCATATTCTTCCATGTTATTATAGTAAGTGTGAATATATTCAATAAATACTACCACAAATTTTTAAATGTAGTCTCTAAAGACTATATTTATAAAATTCATGAATATTACAATAGAATTAGTAAGTACTAAGGGAATCACTAAGAACTCATAATATCTATACCATGTATATAAGGTTATATTCTAAATATCTTCCTTAATTGACTTCAGTTGATGATATCCATAATAAATATCCACCTTTGAGAAGTATTTATATCCTCATAATTGATCGAACAAGTCATCAATCATTGGCATGGAATACTTTTTCTTTATGGTGATCTTTTTTATATCTTATTAATTGATACAAAACTGTATTGATCTATCCTTTTTCTTGATAAAGAGAACCAGATCACCCTAAGGATATTCACTAGATATTATGAATCATTTTTCTAAATTCTCTTATAGATTCTTATTTAACTCCTACAATTTGATCGGGGTCATCCTATAGGGTAATTTGGAGATATAATCTGCTCTAGTTATAAGCTCTATTGATAAATCCACCACATAGTATGGGGTAAGTCCTAGTTACTCTTTGGGTAATAGATCTATATTTTCCCTTAAAATTTCCATTTCCTTAAGTTTGGTTTTTTCCATTTCCATAACCATTTGAGAAAGATAACTTTCTTTTTTGGGTATCAACACCCACATCATTAATGGATTTTCTAAAGGGGAATCATGATCTTAGTTTCATTTGTATAGGAGCATGGTATGGTTCAAAATATATAAATATATTTCATTTTTATAACATTTTATGTGAGCTCTATATAATGAGATCCAATCTATCCATAGAATAGTATCAAATTCTACTAAGGGAAGGACTACGAGATTCACTATAACAGTCTTACCATAAATTTTATAAGATAATTGTCCAACATTTGGGTTGAAATGATCACACCACTATGTGTTTTTACTAATATCTCTACTTCAAGGTATCGAGGTTGTGATTCAATAATTCTATAAAACTTACAAGATATAAAGGAATGTGTATAACTAGAATCAAATAAAACATTTTCCATTTTATGGTGAATAGGAATTGTACCTTTTCTGAATTCATATTCATGTTACTATATAGAAATAGTGATGGAATAATTTTTACCTTTCTCCATTGGGATTGGTGTTTACTAAAATTGATTACCTTCAAAGGCTCATAGTTTAGAATGGTGTCTTGTATAGTTCTATTACACCCTATAGATGAAGCATTATACCATAGGTGGTGTATTGGTAGGTCCATTCCTTTCCCCCATCATGTTGGTCAGGTTCTTCTTATCTATTTGAAAATCATGAGCTTGGTGGCCTTCTTTCCCACACTTGAAGTATTTTCCTTTTCCATTTTAGGAAATTACCATGATGATTCTTACCCCAATTTTTATATGTTAGTGGTTGGATCTTATTTCCACCTTTTTCATTTAATCCTCCATCTTGAAATTCCATTCATCTCTTCTTATCTCTATACCCATGGATCCATTCTCCAAACTTTATATATACATTAAGATCACATTAAACTACTTCTCTATAACTAAAAAATTCTTGAATTTCTAGATCGTTTCATAGGTTTGGTTTTAAACCACTATAGAATATATTTATTTTTATATCATTATTAAAAAAACCTATATCATATCATTCAATACTTGTGAAATTTTCCTTATAAGTTGTGAAAAATTCACCCTCCTTTATCTTAAGCTCTAAGAATTATCTCTCCATATCTATTCATTGAGTTTGAGGGAAATACATTTTAAGAAATAACTTCTTAATGTCTTCTCAATACATTTATTTCATTTCATCCTTCATCTTAGTATTCATTATCAACACTCGCTATTGATTAGCCTCTCCATCTAAAGAATAGATAGCCAAGATGACAGTCTCCTTCTCATAATAGTAGAGTAAAGAAAATATCTTCTCCAATGAGTTAACCTGCTAGTCTTTTATAATTTGATCATAAGATCCAATAAATGTTGGTTGTAGTTTTCACATAAAGTGATCTATAGACAATTTATCCTTCTTCCTCCAATGGCCCAAAGGCCTTCATTTTTTAATTGATTTTTGATAATCCACCTTTCAAGGGGTGAGGTGGAACCCTTACAAGGCCCATAGGCATAAGTATGGCATGGACCGTAGGCCTTATAGGAATTCATTGCTCATAGGCTTCAAACATTACATACAACCCAGACTAAATACTTAGAACTGCTTCTCCCCAGCATCTTCATCGTGAAATCAGCTCTCCACCTTCGCATGGCTATTCGGATAGGCTTTCCCGTGCATGCACAGGCTTGTCCTAATGGCAGGTGCCATACCCTCTCATTCTTGCAATCTGTTTAGCTTCTGCTATGGTGAAATCTCTTTGCTCCTCCTCCTTCTGAAGCTTGTTTCTTGTAGGTTGTATGGTTTTCATCTACACTTTATGGTGGCCCAAAGGCCTTGAGGTGGCCCGAAATCCTTACTGACCCGAAGGCCTGGGTGTCCTGAAGGCCTTAAAGGACTCAGGGACCAAATCAGTGGCCCGAAGGCCCAAATGGGGTCATATTCCCAGCTGCTACAGTGCCAAATAGTGCCTGCTACAGTACTACTATAGTAACCCAGAAATTATCCCCCACCTGGATTTGATCCTGGGTCTCTTGGATGCACTTAAAGAGTCCTCACCAATTGGGTTGAGGCTCATGTGCTGATATTGTTAAAACGTGTGTTTCTAACACCGACTCCCAAAGGGGGGGCCACCAGCCTAGGTGTGTGCCACATTCCCCAGCTAAGAAGGTTCCTATTGTGTTTGGAGAGCCTCAAAAAAATTGGTACGGGGATTTTTGGAAGAAAAATAGACTCTGCACTACCTACTATACATATTTATATCATGAATGGGTTACACGATGTGATCCTATTATAGGGAATATTTCATGAGTCTTGTTTAGAGCATGAAAATTTACAAGACATAAAACCATTATAGATCATGAATGGTTCAATCGTATTTAATTTAACCTGAGTTGATTCCTTTTTTGGCGTATTGAAATTCATGGAATTCACACCATGAAAAGGGTTCACAATATTAACTCTTCAAGTGAAATAGTTTTAACCATAATGAATTCATAACCTTTTTTTTATTTTGTGCTTATACCTATCTCTCAAGCATTAGGGGTATTTTCAGAGTATGGGTGATCTCCCTTCTTCTAGATCTCTCTGTTTGGTATTTTAATCCCATGGGGGTTGCATCCTATGTCTCTAGTAAGATATCTCACTGCGTATTCATTGTTTTTTGTCAAGACATTGGTGTTTGATGTGTTTTTTATTAAGATTGGGATTCATTGGTTTTTTATATTGATCCTTTATATTTTTCATTCATGACTTGTATTTGAAAGGCAAATATGTTAGTTTCCAATCTCCATGTCAAAGGTAGTAAGGTTTCTATCATTCTTGTGGTAGTTGTATCTATGAAAGTGGTTATAATTCTTGAATTTATATATGTTCTTTTCAATTCCTATGTTTTATTGAATGATAATTCATGTTTTGACATTTGAATGGATTTTTTGAAACAAATATGTGTTTTCAAGCTTGGAAGTAGATTTTATTTTATATAAAAAGGTTTTATTAAATGTGAGAATGGATATTTTTATGCTTTTGAAAAACTTATAACATTGGGAACCTTAGGTTCATCAAGAAATGGACATGTCACTTTAGTGTGTGTAATTCCACTATAGGTTTTGTAATATTGATAGAATATGGTAGGAATCAATATCAGTTGGAACTGACATATTCCTAGTTTAGGATTATTTTATTTCTAGTATGTATTCCCATAGTCTAGATCCAAAATGGTGTTATCTTTTATTTATACCTATTTTATTGAATGATGGATTATTTCATGGATATTTTATCACATTATTATCATATGGTGTATCCCTGGTTGGTTTTCCTATGCTTACATACTTTTCTTTTATATTTTTCATATTCATAGATTTGGTGAATATTGTATGAATTTATGGAAAATGAAGGAATGTTTTCAAAATGGTTTCGTTTATCAAAATTATTTATAAACTGGATATTTGTTTAAAGCTAAAAAATTTGAATTATTAATATTAAAACTTGTATAGATTTTTTTTGGTATCATACTTAGATCTGTTCTTATAAACTTCTTTTACATTTAGACGATTGTAGACCATGTTTTGTAAGAATCCGGTAAATGGAAGGAAATCATGTATCATGTTGGTTTCTATTGTCGTTTGTCACCTATTTAGTGAGATGTTTTGTGGTGATGGACAATAAAATGGAGAATTTTTTAGAATGGAATTATTTATATTTTTGGTTTGGCCTATTTAGATGGACTTTTATGTATCATGGATATGTATTTTTTTTCTTTCACATTTTACTTTGATGTTTCATCAGTTATACATGATACTTATGGTTATTTTCCATATCTCACCATGTGGAGGACCATTCAGGGTTGCTTTTCTAGTCGACCTTGGTTGGTTTGTTACAAATTAGTTTCAAAGGGAATGCCTAGCCTAAAGTGTGATTGACATTGTTTGGGTATGGTTAGGTGTTTGGTAGACCGAAGTTAGAATCATCAAAATTATGGTAGTAAGTGTGGAAAAAGGGCCTGGCCAAATCACTTTTGTGTCTAAATACAAGTTACCAAGGGTGGTCAGGTATTTTTTTTTTCTATTCTTGAGACTCTGTGGTTGAGGTTATTTTAATGAACCTTATAGGGGGGTTTATTTAATTAGACTTATTCCTTATTTTTTGGTCTTTGTTTACAGAATTCATGATTGCTTTAAATTATTGTTGTTTTAAAGAATTGATATATATACCTAAATTTGGCCCTCTAATTTTAGAATCTTCTCATTATTGATTGGTTTTTATCTTGTGATTATTAGACAATTCCTCCTATAATATCTCTTCCAAATACAAGTGAGGAAGTTCTGAGATGAGTTTCACAAATGAATCCTCTGGTGGACTGTTCTTTGGTAGAAGTTTCAATCCACATTATTCAGACATTGAGTCAAGTAGGTTTTGTGAACCTACAATGATCAATGGATCACACCTAAGAATTTACTACGTAGTATCCACCTATCTTCTATGGTGACAAAAAACCCCAGGAATTTAAAAAATGGCTTGAGAAGATTGAGAGGATATTCAATTTTATAAATACTCTTGAGGACTCTAAGGTGGGTTTTTTCATGTATATAATTTATATATCAGGGAGAAGATGGTGGGACTATATTGTTCGGCTAAGTTGTGTGAGTATATCACCTAGGTATATTTCAAGAAAACCATTAACCAGTGGTTTTATCCTAATACATTATAAAGGGAAAGACCTAGGAGTTTTTAACCTTAAATAAAGGACAGAAAACTATTCTGGCATGTTCCACACATCTTTCTAAGTTGGTGCACCTAGTATCCAATTATTACATGAAGACTTAGATATTTGAGTTGGGGATGAGGGTTGTTGTTCATTCGATGATGATTTTCATGTTCCTTATTACCTTTACAGAGGTAATTGATAAGTAATATTTTGAAGAGGCTGCAATATCTTTAAAAATAGGTTTGGGAGGATCCTTAGTTGGTATTTTCATTATCTAGGGTATATCTTCTGGAAGGAAAAGTAAGCTCACAGGTTGATGGTTTTCTTTAAGAATAGTTTTAGGGGCTTCATATGGACAACAGTAGGTTGTGTACTATCAATTTGAAAGGCCATGTAATACCAAGCCTAAATGTATGGAGGATCCCAAAACTTTTAATTTTTTTGGAAAATCTGGCCATTGGAAGCATTTTTGTGAAAGGATGACCCAATGAAGTAAGGATATATCCACTCTCACCAAGGGTTCACAGGTTCATATTGATGCTTCCAAGGGTGCTTGGTCTTATCCTTGGGCTAAGGCGGATATTAATGTGGCTAATAAATCTCAGGGCGGATATGAGACTGAACATCTTTATGAGTTTGATTATGCACCAGAGGGATATAAAGTAGGTCCAGCCATAGTTAGAGCTATAGTGATTATTTCATCTTCTATGGTGTTCTATTTTTTTGATATTGGTATTACACATTCTTTTATATTTTCTAAGTTAGTATACATATTAGGTTTCCATTTGGAGATTATTTCATTCTTGTTGGATCTTTCAATGTCTTGGGGAAAGAGTTTAGAACAAGGTTTCAAGTGTCCAGCACATCGAGTGATGATAGTAAACCCTGATGTAGAGTGGTACTTCTTGACTCTTGATCATGATATATTCGACCTGATTATTGGAATTGTTTGGATGATTGTCATTATGGCCCGAATTTATTGTTATCACCATCGAGTTTAGTTTCTAAATATGGATGGAATCAATCATGTCTTTGGGGGTGAGAGAGATTCTAGGTCTATGAGATCAGATCATGTTGTTCATTGCATTGGGGTGATCTCATTTCATTTGATAGAATTTTTCCTTGATAAAGTTAGTCCTTTTTTGAGCAGTCCACTACCTTCGGTGGTATGTTTATAAATAAAGGTATTTCCATAGTATTTTTCAGGTTTACTACCACAGAGAGAGGTCGAGTTTACCATATACATATTACCTGGTATGATGTCCATTTCTATGTCATCTGATCATATTGAACCTAATAAGTTAGTAGAACTTAAGGCCCATCGTATGGATGTCGAGGAAAAGGGAATCGTTCATCTTAGAATTTTAACATGGTATGTACCTACCCAATTTTCTAAGAAGACATATAGGAGCCTCAAACATGGTATTGATTATCAAAATTTAAATCATTTGACCATAAAGAAAAAATATCACTTTCCTAGGATTGGTGAACTATTTTATCATCTGAGAAGGGACCATTTGCTTTCAAAGATTGACCTTTGTTTAGGGTGCCTCCAATTGATATTTTGAGAATAAGATATAACTATGACTACATTAAAGTTTCAGTAAGGTCATTTCATGTTTTGGGTCTTCTCTAAGATTACATCTCTGATGATAACTTTAACCCATACGGGAATAGATTTTGAGTGGAATGACAAATGTATAATATATTTTGAGGAACTAAAGCAGAGATTGAATTCAACACAAGTTTTGTTTCTTTCAGAACCAAGTTCTGTTTATGATGTTTCACGTGATTCTTATGGCATGGGTTTGAGCTGTTTCTTGATGTGGGGGAGATAGGTGGCAGCCTATGGATCTTTCCAGTAATTCTCTTAGGAGAGGAACTACCCTACCAATGATATAGAGTTGGAAGTGGTTATAGATGCACTAAAAACGTGGCATCACAACCTCTTCAGGGAGAGATTTACTATATATTCTAATCATAAGAGCATGAGGCATATTTTCACTTAGAGGGAGCTAAAATCGTGACAGAGATGATGGGTGGAGTATCTTTAGACTTATGATTTTGATATTTCTTGCACTACTAGAAAAGTTAATGTTGTTATCAATGTACTGAGTAAGAAATTAATGACATAAATATTAAATAAATTAGTGTAAGAGTGGTCTCTAATGAGTTTTTTTATTGAGATAATCTTGGGAGTGGAAGATTGAATCATTATTTTATGAACGAGTTTGGATCGAGTAGATATCTAACCCTAAGTTCTAGAGCTTTAGTAAAATCCTTTATGGTGGGGAGACCTCAAGTGAGTGATCTTTGTGTCCCTATTATGCTTCACATTTTAAAAATAGGTTGGTTATTATTTTTTCTCTAAGTCGAGAGTTGATGGACAGTGGAAACCATTATTTTTTCTCCATACACCCAGTTACTATCAATATATATCATGATTTGAGATGTCTTTATTGGATTCCATTTATGAGGTGGTTGATTGTGGATTTTGTATCATGGTATCTTACTTGTTGGAGAATTAAGGAAGAGAACCATAGAACTATTGGTTTTTGTATCCCTTACCCATTACAGAATGGAAATGGGATGATATTTCCATGGATTTCATCATTTTCTTACCAGAAACTCTTATTGGTAAGGATTCGGTTTGGGTTATCATCAATCGACACTAGAAATTGGTACATTTACTCACTATCAAGGAGACAATGAAAGTGGAGAAACATGGGTAATTTTATGCCCAATAGATTTTGAGGATTCATGGGGTTCCCTTTATGGTTATTTGTAAAAGATAACCAAGGTTCACATCTAGGTTTTGAAAAGGTTTTCAAGATGATATAGGTTCCCATTTGAAACTGAATATGACATATCATTCACATATATATGGGAATATAGAGAGGGTTATCCAAATTCTTGAGGATATGGTCTTGGCTTGTGTGCTTAATTTTAGTGGTTCTTGGGAAAATATTTTTCCTTTAGTTGAGTTTTAATATAACAATAGTTATCATGCCTCGATCAAAATGACACCCTTTGAGTCTTTGTATTGGGAATCCATGTGGATCACCCTTATGCTGGGTAGAGTTGGGAGAGCGATCCTTGGTTAGGGAAACCCTTTTTTAGGAGATGATATAAAGGGTGAATTTGATCTGAAAGAGGTTATTAATAACACAGAGTAACTAGAAATCTTATGTGGACCATTTGTGTCGGTCGCTAGAGTTTGGGTTGGTGATTAGGTCTTTCTTACAGTTTCACCTAACTTGGTACATTATCTGTTGGGTAATTTGGGTAAGTTGGCACTGAGGTTTGTGGGCCCCTTTTATGTCATTGGATGGTGTGGAAAGGTGGAATATCAGTTTTAATTACCATCTTGTTTGAATTTTATCCATGTATTGTTTGCTTTTTCCTAGCTGAGGAGGTATTGAATAGATCATTATCATGTGATTTAATGGGAGAATGTTGATCTTGATCCTGACACCACTGTGGTTGAGAAACTATTTCATATTATGGATTATCGAGAGAAGGTCTTATGTGGTAAAATGATATTGTTGGTTTGTTTACTATGGAATTACAAAAGGGATAGTCATGAGACAAGGGAGAAGTAATTGTTTATCTGGAAACAGTGGACTAAACTTTTTTTTAACTTCAGTATCTTGATAAATTTCTAGGGATAAAAAGAATTTATTGTAGGGATATTGTAATACCCTATTACCTTTATTTATGTATGCTTTGAATCTTGTTTCACTTTTCCTTTTTTGGGTGCATTTCAGGATTCTTGGGTAATGAGATCCTTTTTGGGGAAATGACATAAATTCTAGTGATTTATGTTTTCTTGAGTTAATGGATTCCAGCTATAAATGTGTAAATGGATTTATAGGGTGATATTTGGGTTTAGAGTGCCTTAATAATTGTTTTAAGAAATTTCTATAGGAAATTGTATTGTACACTGCCTACTAGACATATTCATGTCGTGAATGGGTAACATGATGTGAAACAATTATAGGGTAGATGTCATGAGTATTATTTAGAGAGTGAAAATTTACAAGATGTGAAACCATTACATGTCATGAATAGGGAAATCGAGGTATAATTTAACCCTAGGAAATGTCTTTTTTGGTTTAATTTAAATCTATGGAATTAACAACATGAAATGGGTTCATAACAAGATTTATTAGGGTTTAGTAGTTTTAACCATGCCATACAGGTAACCCTTTTTTATCTAGTGGGAATACATGCCTTTCAAGATTTAAGGATATTTTGGGTGATTTTATGTGATTTTCCTCCTTCCAGATTACTTTGTATAGTGTTTTACTCCTTTGGAAGTTGTGTCTCATATCCCTGGTAAGCATTCTTCTTACTTATTCATTGTCGTTGGTCACAACATTGGAGTTAGCTATGTTTATTATTATTATTATTTTTAGTTGGTCTTTTCTATTGATTACATGTAGTCTTATTTCATTCCTTGTCTTTTAAAGGCCAATCTTTTGGTTTCTAATATTCATTGTTGAAGGAGGATAAGTTTCCATCATTTTTGAGTAAGGTGTATCTATGTAAGTGGTTTTAATTCTTTAGTTTCTATATTTTCTTGTCAATTTCTTTAGGTTATTGAATTAAAATGAAATTTTTTAAATTTTAAATTATTTATTAGAAAAAAAATATGGGTTTTCAATCTCAAAAGAATATTTTTTTTATATGAAAGGGTTTTATTAAATTTTAGCATATAATTTAGAATAGTTTTGAGAAACATAGCACATTAGGAACCTTGGGTGTGTCGGGAAATGGATATGTCACTTTACTGTGTGTAAACAACCTGATGTAGGAGTCAATATTAGTTGGAACCAACATATGACTGATTTATTCTTCTTTTATATCTAGTACATATTCCCATAGGCTAGATCCCATATGTTTTGATTTTTCATTTATACCTATTTTATCGCATGAAGGATTATTTCATGGATATTTTCTCACATGTTTATCTTATGATGTAACCATTGTTGATTTTTCCTATGCTTATTTATTTTTCTTTTATATTTGACATATTCTTTTAATTTGGTGAATATGGTATGCATTTATAGAAAATAAAGGAATATTTAAAAAATTGTTTCATTTATAAAATTCTTTATAAACTATATTTTGTTTTAAAGATGTAACTTTTCCATTCATGATATTAGAACTTTTATAGATTCTTTGGTGGCATCCAACTATGATATCTGATCACACCCTACTTTTTCCTTTGGGTGGTTGTAGACCTTGTTTTTCTAGACTCAGATAAATGGGATGGTATCATGTAGTATGTCATGTTCTCTTATCATTCATTGCATTTGTAGAGGGATGGTTTGGTGGTGATGGATGGTCACATAGAGAATTATTTAGTATAGTATTCTTTATCTTTATAGTATGGCATATTTGGCATCACTTATATGTCTCATGGATATGTATTCCTTTCTTTCGAATTGTAATTGGATATTTCTTCAGTTATAAATGATACTTATGGTCCTTTTCTTTATCTCACCATGTGGCAGATGATTGAAGGTGTATTTTATAGTTGACCTAGTTTAGTTCATTACATTTCAACTCTACCATACATTTAATTGGTAATTTTGTTAGTACAGTTATTTCATTGTCCTTTACAAAGGTTGTCGGTCTAGTTTCTCTTGGTTCCCACTATTTTCTAAAATATAAAAGTTCTGAAAAAATATAATTCAATAAAGAATTGATAAATAATTTATTCTTATGAAAAAGTTAATTATAAATTCAAATATTTTGATATAACTATGTTTATTATTTTTCTCTAATGATTTATCTAGGTTAATGTATTTTAATCCTTTTCTAACTTTAAGAGGGAAATTTTCTTTAGTTATATATCCTTTATAATGGTTTGTATTTGGATTGTGATTAACTAAATCATATGTGTCAAACCAGGTGTGAATCAATGAATATTTGTAGTACACTAGGTGATGATCGAGTTAATACCCAATCCTCCATTTTAAGGTTATTACCCCAAGGTATATTTTTTTCACAACCACATCTACTTGTAGTATCCAAATAGGGTTTTTATTTCTCAAAAACTATATTATCTTATACTTCACCAAAACTTCAAGATATTTCCCATAAAACTCAAACTTATACCAAGGTTTTTTACTAATTTTTTTAAGTATTAATGTCCAAATTAACTAAACCATACCTATGATATCAACTAGAGTGGCCCAACTTTTTCTTAAATGAGTATAATATCGTTTTTAAGATAAAAAACGAAATAATAATACCCTCAAGGATCGAAAGGTTTAGTTTCATGGGAAAATTAGGCTCATACATCAATTGTACATAATAAAGCATGTACATAGTTTAATTATTTATTATTTATCTTCTTATAATTTCCCACATTTTCTTTAGTATAGGTAATCACCTAATTGTATAAATCAAATAAAGGGGTGATCTAAAATCCCAATAAGGGGAGGAGGGAAATTAATCAATATTACATGGGTGAACATAACCAAAATAATCATATCATAAGAATATAATCATAATAATCATCATGAGGGAAACATTTTTAAAGGAATGGAATGTATCATATGTATAATAATGAAGCATCATAAAATAATGGTCAAATACCACACATAGTTGTGAACATAAATATCATCATGTTCACATATAACAAATGTTTGTAAATCCTAAAATCATAATTGTGAACATATATTGCATAAATTTCATGAATAATACATATAATATAATTATATGTATCATATTACTCAATGTATTAGAGGGATATATAATATTTGGACCACTCATCACATCTTAAAATGATCATAATCATGCATGTCACATGGAAAGATAACATATAAAAATTATAGTCATGAAATAAACCCATGGAAAAGAATGGGTTTCATTATGTTGTTATAAAACACACATTAAGGAATAAATTTTTTGGTCCATCTATACTGAAAATATTGTGAAAGAAAAGATGACCCAAAAAAGAATGAATTCGGTTCTAGAATCCATTTACCTTAAATCCCGCATTATTTCATCGATTTTCTGCCTCCTAAATAATAAACATTGGTTTTTGAAGAAATTGAATAAAAATTGAATTATATTCATTTTTTCACTCTTGATGAATTATAATAATTGGATTATATTCCTTAAAAAGGTGAAACGTTTTGATATCATATTTTTTCTTAAAATATCCCATCTTTCTTAGAATTAATGAACTTTCTTTATTACTATTTATATATTATCAAGATTAACTATATAATACAATAAATACTTATTTTTATACATTTTATATTACAAGTAATTTATTAAAACCATCCATAATGGTGGTGATAAGAAAATAATTGGCAACAGCCTTGTTGGTGGTTAACCAACTGTTAGTGGGACATTGTCAAAAGAAGACAAAAGATAAGTAAGAAAGTAAAGATATATCATAAATATAGTCATTAAAGTATGTTAAAATAATTAATATAATTTTAAAATACTACATAATTAATATTTTAATACTTGGACTTGAAAGTAATCAAGAAAAAGAGAAATAGAAGAGGAAAATGAGAATATAAGTAGATGAAAACTTAACCTCTTCTCAGTGTTTCTTCTTTTATATGACACTAAACTCTTTGATTTATTGGAGTTGAGAGGCTATAGAACATAAATAATTATTATAAGGGCATTATTAGAGTGTATTTTTTAGGATCCTTAGTTTTGATAAGTGTAAGGTAATTGGTTTTCCAAGGGAGGGTGAGGGGTTATTTTTACTTGAGGTGAGGGTCATTTTAAGAATAAAATATTTAATAAATTATTATATCTAAGGTAAAATATTCAATAGTAATATTTTTAATATTATGAAATATATTTAAATTAAATAACATGATTTGAGAACTTTTAATCACTTTATAATTCTAATTTAATATTTTATTCAAAAGTAAAGTAGAAAAATGAAAAAAAGTTTATTTAAAGGGACACTTTAAACTTTTAAACTTAGAAAAATTCTTTTTATATTTTGAAATTAATTTTATTTTTTTTAAAAGAACTATTTATCTTATTAAATTTATTTTCAAAAATAATAACCAATATAACATTTATTAAGTCATTATTAAATATTTATTATTTAATAAAACAAGTAGTACTTGAAAAATAGTATTTTTACTATTCACATAAAATAGATGTTTCTCAAAAAATTCTAAAAAACAAACCATTGGGAAATTTCAATGTACTAATTATAAAAAATAATTTCATTTTATAAAAAAATATTCTATCATAACTAATTATAATTATTAACATAAAAATTATGATTTTTATGAAAGACATTAAAATACAATTTATTAAAAAGAGTGTATAATTTTATTTGAGTTTTTTAATAATGTTATATATTTTATGGTTTTATAATATTTATATTTTCTAAAATTATTCATTATAAATATTATTTATATCACATTTTATTATTTTAAGGTTAAATTACTATTATAACTATAAGGTTAGTATTCTCAATGATCAAGTTGCTATTCTAAATGTTCATGTTACTATTCCAATGATCATATTACTATTACAATTGTCACATTGCCTCTTATAAATACCACATCATTCCTTAATACATTATACAATACAATTACACCTAAGGTTTGATATTTTCATTTTCTAAGATATCGATTGGTTTACTAATATTATGTTTTTTGATATTGTTATTCATGGGGGTGATAATTCTAGCTGATTGGAATGATCCATGTTTTCCCATTATAATTTTTCTATTAATTATTTTTGTAATAGTAATATTTGCAATTTTCATGGGTTTAGTTTATAAATAATTTAACGATATTGATTAGTTAAATAAATTATAATTAGGTTCTATGTGTGTTATATGTGTATATTGATATATACTATAACACACATTTTTTAATGAAACAAATATCATTTATGAATTTTTTTATTCTAATATTAAATTATTTGGTTCCCATATAGCTTCCTAGAATTTTTTATTCCTATAAATAACTTTTTCCAGGTGACTAGCCTTGTTCCATATAAATATATATCTATGATACAAGATTTCTACTTGTTTCTCTTTATGTGAAAGATAATTATCCATTGGTCTAACCTCTGAGTTCAGTACATGTGAAGGATCATGTATGTACTTCCTTAAGAGTGATGTATGAAACACATAGTAAAATTGAGAGTGGTTTTGTGGGAGTTCAAAGTGATAAGCAACTATCCCAATTTTGAAAAAGAAACTCAAAAGGACCAACATACCTAGGGCCTTATTTTTCTTTCTTTTAGAATATTATAACCTTATTCCATGGAGAAATTTATAGGAATACCTTTTCACCAACATTAAATTTCATATCTCACCAATTATTTCCATCGTAAATCTTATTTTGAATCTGAGCTACCTTGATGTGCTGCTAAATAGCTCTAAATTTCTTTATAATTTACTCAGCTAGCTTAGGTCCCAATAGCTTTCATTATACAACTTCATCCCATCATATCATACTTTTACACTTAATTACATGTATAGGTTCATAAGAATCCATCTGAATGCTTGAGAGAAAGATACTATTGTAAGAAATATCAACTCAATGAATGTTTTGATCCCAAAAACTTTTTAAATCCAGAGAACTAGACCTAAACATTTCTTCTGGGGTTTCAATGTTCCTCTCAAACTTACCGTCTATCTAAGAATGACAAGTTTTACTAAAACATAACCCTATATTTAATTCTTTATGAAGACTTCTCTATAACTTTAAGATAAACCTAGGGTCCTAATCAAATACAATAGAATGTGGTACTCCATGAAACCTTTCCACGTACTTAATATATATCCAGGATAGCTAATCAAGAGAGAATTATTCTCTTATAGAAACAAATTGGGATTACTTCATAATGTGATTGAATACAAACCAAATATCATTATTCCAATTATATGTTTTAGGGAGTCAGATGATGGAATAATTTGGGATGTTTTCCCATTTACATTCTAGTATGGGTAATGGTTTTAAAATCCCCTTATACTTATATCATCGAAACATAACTTGCTAATATGATAATCATTGAGATACATACTCAGAAATATCTCTCTTCATGTTGTCCCACTAGAAATAATCTTTTAAAACTCTAAATATCTTCATACTTCCAAGATTAATGGAGAATGATGAGCTATGAGATTCCTCTAATGGTTAATTCTACAAGTGTGGTATTTAAGGGACACATACTTGATTCTTAAACATTATCATTTCATCATAATCAAAGTTTAACTAAGTAACATTTATCATCCTCTTTTTTTGTTCCACATCCTCCATTGGCACCTCTTTAATCTTTACATGGATAGATGATTGAATACTCATTTTATAAAGATATGATTTTACCCTAAATTCAATATTATAGGGTCCATCCTTTGAAAATACATAAATATAGGATCTTTTGTGATCCTCATCATAGATAATCTAGCATGTTCCTTCTAAATCAAAGCATCAGCAACCTTCTTCACTTTCATAGGGTGGTAATGTTTTATGAATTCAAAATTTTTAATCAATTTCAAACATATTCTTTGGTGCATATTCAAATATTTATAGGAGAATATATACTTCAAAATTTTATGATAATTATATATGTAACACCTTTATCCCTAAAGATAATTCCTACATATATTTAATGAAAGTATTACCATAGCTAACTCTAAATAATGATTCGGGTAATTTTTCTCATGTAACTTCAATTAGTGTGAGGCATGATCTATAACCATATCATTTTTCATAATAATATATCCCAAACCTTTCTTTGATTCATCACTATAAACCAAAAACTCTTTTATACTTTAGGGTAGTGTGAGAATAGGTGCACTTGCCAAACTTCAGTTCAGTTCCATGAAATTTTCATCACATTCATCCATCCAATAGAATTTAACTCCCTTCCAAGTTAATTTGGTGAGTGTAATAGATATCCATTTTAAATCCTTCACAAATTTTCGATAATATCTATCTAATCCTAGAAAACTATGGATCTATGTCATAGTAGTTTATTTAGAACAATGTTCAATAATTTTTTTCTTTGATGGATCCACTGATATACCCTCTCTTGAGATTATATGACCCAAAAATGTAGCTTTATGTCACTAAAATTAACACTTGGTAAATTTTTCATACAACATCTCCTTTCTTAGGGTATTTAGTAAAATAATCATCTTCTCTTAATGGTATTCTTTTCTCTTGTAATATATAAGAATATCATTTATAAAGACTACCACAAACTGGTCAAGATAATCTCTAAAGACTTTACTCATTAAATAGAGGAAGATAGAGGAGGATAGTAATACCAAATGTAATCACTATAAATTCATAGTGTTTATACCTTGATCAGAATATTTTATTGGGTATTTCTTCACTATTGACCCTCAATTAATAATATCTTGATCAAATATCAGTCTTAAAAAATATTGAGAACCTCATAATTTTTCAAAAAAATCATCAATATGGGGTAGAGGATATTTATTCTTGATCATAATCTTATTAAGTTCTTGATAATCAATACAGAGACTCTTGGATCCATATTTATTCTTAAAAAAATAATAGGTTCACCCAAAGGTGATGTACTTTTCCATATGAATACCTAATAAATACTTTCCTAGAGTTTCTTCTTTAATTCATGAAATTTAATTAGGGATACTCTAAATGGATTCATTGGAATAGGTGTATCATTAGATATAAATTCTATTGGAAGCTCAACATCATGATTTAAAGGAAGACTAAGAAACTCTTCTATAAATATATCAACAAACTCCCATACCATGGGAATATCTTTGGTGTTGAGTTTCTATATAAATATTTGAGATAATAAACCACTTTGAATAAGAATCAAGACCCATGAATTTGATGTAATTTTCATTGGAATTTCATCTTTATCCTTGAACCAATAGAAAATCGTAGGTTGATTCATAATATAATATGTCACTTCGCTTCCTCATAAATTGATATAAGATTTATACATAGAAAGTAAATCCATGCCTAAAATCACATCAAATTCAAATAGATTGATAATAAAAAGATTTTTGGTAAGTACATTCCCACAAACATCAATTGTGTAATAATAATAGACTTCATAATTGATCATAATACCATTCAGTTTTTTACTTATATTTCAACATCGAATCTTTGAGGAGGTAATGTGATACCTTTTTAAAATTATACAGATATAAAAGAGTGGGTAGATCCATAATAAAATAATAAATTATCATCATTATAGTTGATGGTAATTGTACCTTTCACCACTTAATTATAATACCCCAAATAATAAATAGTGATCACATTAGATTTCCATTTATCCTAGGGGTTTAGAGGTTTATGATTTGGATCATCATCATTAACCCTTATATTCGAGCACATGATATCATAATTCACATACTCTTTTCATTTTAAACATTAGAGTTTGGGGGTTAATTATATTGAGATTTTTCTTTATTCCTTCATTTACTGGAATATTTATATCACTTTGACACCATTTACCTCAATTTAATTCCTTTAAAAACTTAAATAATTTAATTATCCCCTTAATATAATCTCTCTTTATTTCTTTTCACACTTTTGGCATTGAGAAAGGCTCATATTATTCCCTCCATGGTTTCTATTATTAAAATTTCTTCTAATCACTATAAATTCATTGATAACACATAGAATATTTTTTTAATAACTACAAAAGTATTTTATGGTTAATGGAATTTGGGGACTTTTTTTAAACCACTGAAGAAATGATCAATATTACATTTTAGTTCAATGATAATTTCAGAATCATACCTCTCAAGTCTTGTAATATTTTCCTCATAGGTACCAATGGATTCATCATCCTTCTACTTTAGTTTAAATAATTACTTCCCCATTTTTATATTAATAATATGTGGAAACTACTTATTGAAAAATAATAACCTAAACTCATCTAACTACATGAAGTCAATTTCTTCTCTTTGCCTTGTATTCTTAATTAGAGTCCACCATTGATCCACTTCACAATCCAAATGAAAGAAATCTAAGATAACACTTTAAATTTCCAAGAATTCGTGAATAAAAAATATCATTTTTGTTCTAATGATCCATTTCTAGAAAATTATACTACTAGTGGACCCTTAAATAAAGTCAGATGTTTCCTCATGAAGGAATCAACAGTACATTGTTCCCTCAATTTCTCATTTGTAAGTTCAATATGATTCATTTCTTGAGAAATTTGTGTAATCATAGAAATAATATATTCATTATAGTTCCTATATCATTAAGTTTCTCAGAAGGAAAATCATTGCATTTCCCATCACATTTTTCATTAACATGGTTCCTTCTAGTTCTATCCAATGACTGAAACCAAAAATAAAAATATTACCAACAAAAATCATATAGAGAAATAATTTAATTAGGTAAATATAATTAATCAGATGTATAAATAATGACACCATATTTTTAATCTACAACACCTTAGGTTAAATAAAATTCATCCATGGTAATTATCTATTTAAATAAATCATAAGGATTCATAAAGTAGATGTGATTTAACCTAATTATATCCCCTAGGAGTGTCAAACCAGGTGTATAGTAAGGTCTCATTCACCATGCTCTATGATAATGGATGATATGTACTAAATCAAATATTTTTGGGGATATTACCCCTAGATGAATCTTTTTACAAACCACATCCACTTGTAATATCCAAAATGGGGTGTATTTTCTTAGGGAAACCACACTCTTTTCTTTATTATAACTTAGGATGTTTTCCTATACTTATAATTATCCTAAGGGTTTTTACTTCTCAACCAAGTTTCCAAAAATGACTAATCTTTTCTATGATACAAACTATGGTGACCTGATCTTTTAATATATAAATACTACATCTTGAAAGTGGGATATTCATTACATATCAATAATATCAACACTATAAATATAAAGGTTTAGTTCTTCTAGAAGCTTGGATACATAAAAAATGGCTTCATAAAATCTCTACATTATTTCCCATTAAGTTATTCACAAAAATAATCCTTCTTGGAAATATCATACTTAAAAACATTCTTCATAACCTAGGAAAAGAAAATATAAGAAATTGTAAGAGCATATTCCTACTAAGAGTAAACATAATATATATCAATAAATGATCACAAGTAATAATAAGATAAGAATAAGGGTATAAGAACATGGTCAAAACTTACCATAATCATTACCAATCAATCAAATATCATTAAACATGAATCATGAAATAATTTTATATCAATAAAAATATATAAAACATAAGAATACAAAATCATCAATAATCAATCATGATCCATGAGAACATATCATGATCATAAAACATAAGTTTTTGGAATTTACATAAGCTTAAGAAATCACATCCTTAGTCAAGTTTCACTCCTGGGACTATAATTATGTATAAATTCCCATGATAAAAATGACAACCCATTCATTTCCAACATTACAAAAGTACTAACTTCCATCTATTTAACTTCTTAATCTATTAGTAGTTTATTAACTCTATAATATTTTAGGAAAACTCTATCATAATTACCCAATGTATTAGAGGGATATAATAGACCCATCCATCCTTAGTTTATAACATAACCACCATTCCTTAGTTTATAATCGAACCAATCATCACATAATCATAATCCATTCATATTTATACTATAATATCATGAAAGCATTTATCATTAATTTAAGGTTTAACCCATGGAAAGAAAACGATTTTCATTAAAATTTCATCATTTTAAATATAAAACATACATAGAGAGATTAAATATGGTAACATTGTATCATATCCACAATATATCATAAGAAATATCAATTTATTTTATTATAGATGAAAAATACATTTAAAATATCACTAGAAAAATTCTTGAGAAAAATAACCTTTTCATTTTGAAATAAATTATTAAAAACCTTAAAATTTTAAAAATTATTAAGGAGAAAATTTTTAAAAAAAATAAACAAGGAAACTTATAAATTAGGTTTAAAGGAAAATATTATTCAAGGTTGTGTGGAAATTCATTTCTACAATGTATGTTAAGACCAAAATTTCTTTCACACTTTTGGTAAAAAGTTAAAAGTATGCCATTTAGAAAATGAAAAGAAGATTCAATTGAAATATATTTTTTAAAATTAAAACATGGGTAAAAATTTCTATAATAAATATTTGTAAAACATCAAAAAAAATTTGAAAATATTTTTTAGAAAATATGGACATTGAAGAAAATATTCTCAGCCGAAGAGAAAAATAAAGTCGGTTTTCTGTAAAAACATTCATTTGGTCTATTGAGTACTTAAAGAGATGAAAATAAAAGGAAAAAGTATAATATATTAAAATAAAAATATTAAGATAAAATTAAAAAAATATTTGGTAAATATAGATCATATAATTTCATCATCAAAAATTTAAGTATAAATATTCCTAGTAAAAATGAGATTATAATATAAAACCCTTACCTCAAGTATATCATGCTTCATAAAAAATATAAAATCATATATAATAAATTTAAATTTACTATAATTATATTCCAAACCAATATTCATACCTATAATACTATAAATAGTTTACTTATAACATTTCATCACATGTTCATTAACATTATTTCATTATCATCATCATTTCATGTGTTAACTACTTCATTTTTCATATATGTTTTAATTTGGAAGTTATGGTCCTTGAACTTTTATAATTTTTTATTTACATATATAATGTTAATAATGATATAAATATTACATATATTCATTATATATATATTTATAACCATTAATATAAATTTGGGATAAAAAATGAATTGCATCACTATGTGAAGACAATAGTTTGTACGTGCGCAAATGTGACGTTTCAATTTTTTGATGGATGTGAAGAAACAAAGGTAAATATTAATTTAACATTAAATAATAACTATTATAAAATAAATATTATATATATACATTAAATATATAATAATAATAATAAACTATGAATTGTAGTGGTGTAAAATGAATTGTATCACTACGTGGAGGCGGTAGTCCACACGTACAAGTGAGTGATACTTTCATCTCATATTTGATTTATTAGAGGTGGTAAATGGTTGTTACTACATATTAATAACATATTATTATATTTATGATACTATATTAATCATGGTTTCATGAATAAAACCTATTTATAGGAATCAAAAGAAGAAATAAAATTGAAAGAGCATGGTTAAGATCGATACCACTTCTTTGAGATGCCTTCTTTGGTTTAGACCTTGTTCTATGAAGGATTAGTATTATGAGAATACAATAAGATCTAGGATGAAGGTAAGGATTACAGGAATGTTTTTTAGTAGGTATTTACCAATATATAAGGGTAAAATGTGTGAATATGGGAGGAGAATAGGTTCCCTTTATATGTGAGGGGAGGGACACACATGGAATTTCATAGAAGATTTCAATGATATATAGTCACTTTCAAGGGAAATTGGATCTAAATTTCCAATGATTAGAGGTGATTATAATATAATATTTAAATATCTTCAAAAATAAAAATTATATAATTTCTTGTGGATATAAAACCCTTATCTCTTGGTTTAACCCCCTCGTAAACTTGTTTTAACCTTAATTGTGGTAACATACTTTTATTGTTTTTACAATTAATTATGAAAAAAATTAAGTTAATAATATTAAATTATAATAATTATTATATTTTCAAATATAGATTCCATTTTACCAGATTTAATTTCAATAAGTTGTGGAATTTAATTTTTAATATGCCCGCAAACCGTGATGAAAACCCATTTTAGAAAAATGGATTTTTAAGCCTAAAACATAATTTACTTCAATTAAATTCCTTGTAAAAAATAAAATTAATTTCAAAATATATTATTGAATATATAATATATAAATTTAATATAAACCATTTATCCATAGATATTAATATAATTTATTAATGTAAAAACACATTTCATGAATAAAAATAGTATTTAGAAAAAAGTGTTTTTATGACCAAAAAATTAACTTGTACAAAAATCAATTATAATGATGATAATTAGGTAATAAACTATATTATTTATTATTAAAGTTTAATTATGTTACCTTGAGATTAAATTAAAAAAAATAATGAGTCTTTTAATTGAAAATAAATTATAGTTTTTACCAAAAATCAGTATTTTTCATAATTCACTAGAAAAAAGTATTTTTAGAAAAATACTAAAAAATAAGCCTGATATAATATTGAAATTAAAAAATTATATAAATTTACTAAAATAAAATTCAGAAAATTTTTTAAATTAGTTATAATTTTCATGTGTAAAACTAAGATAAAATCCATTTTTTACAAAAACATAATTTTGAAGCATAAAATGACATTACTGGAAATTGAGAACTTATTTATTATGTATTAATAAATAAATTTACACAATTGAAAATATTTATAAATATTTTTCATAATTTTTTTATTAATATTGATACCTACCAATTTAATGGTTAGGTTATAACAATTTATTATATCATGTTTCATTTATATCCAGTGTTTCGTAGATTGCAAGTTATTAAATACTATAAGATTATTTCAAAGGAAATAAATATAAAATATTGGGTTGTTACACAAACCATCACTCAATACATTAACCTAGGTGACTAACTAACTTGGGACTCTACTTGAGAAACCCATCAACTAGGGCCTTCTCCTAGGTGACTATCTACCCAGGGCCTCCACCTCGATGACCCATTGCTTGAGGCCTTCACCTGAGAAACCCATCACCTTGGGACTCTACCTGGGTGACCCATCACCTAGGTTTGTCCACCTAGGTGACTCACCACCTAGGTATTTCCACTCAAGAAACCCAATTCTTTAGGCCTTTATATGGTTGACTAACTGCCCGAGGATTTCCACTAGGGTGACTAGCCGCCCAGGCACTACTAGAAAATAGGTCTATACCCATGGTTTTCTAAAACCATGGGTATAGGCCACATATACCCATGGTTGTTCCAAAACCGTGGGTATAGTTTTCTTTTAGGACTTATACCCATGGTTTTGTAGAAAACCGTGGGTATAGAGTATTTTCCGAAGACCTATACCGACGATTCTTGAAAACCGTAGCTATTGCAGGTTTTTTTTTTGAAGAACTATACCCACGGTTATCCAGAACCGTGGGTATAGCTTTCCCGTGTTATGGCGGGGGAAGAAAATTAGACGGGACACGAAAAAAATTTGGTAAGAGACATTTTTTTATGGTTTATATTAATATATTTATATACATATAAATATAAACTTCCAAAATTTCTTTAGATCGGTTGGTAAACCTTTGTCCACGGCTTATGTAGGTCGTCGGTTCAAATCTCCCTTACCGTAATTTTTTAATTTAAATATCATCGTGGGTCATATTAATATATATATAAGAAAATGTGTGTATATATCGCAAATATAATTTACAACTTGGTTGGTTCGTTAGTGGGGGCACGGACGCGAGTCTCTGCATGGGGTGTGGGTTCGAAACCCCCTAGATGCTTTTTTTGAATTTAAATATCCCATATAAATATATATAGGAAGATGTATGTAAGTATAACAGATAAATAAACCAGATCATTTAGTGTGATGGTGGAGCACGGCTGCGAGATTCAGCATGCGGTCTGGGTTCAAAACTCGCTAAGATTGTTTTTTTGAATTTAAATACTCCACAGTTTCAAACTGTGGGGTCTGTTGTGCGCCATGCTGGAGCAGCGTGTCACACATTTGACTCCCCTATACCCACGATTCTCTAAACTATGGGTATAGGCTGAGACCCCTATACTGACGCCATTCTATCCCACGGTTCCCAAAACCGTGTGTATAGGCTATACCCATGATTTTGGGGGTTATACCCACGGTTTTGAACCGTGGGTATAGGTCGTTTTTCCAGTAGTGAGGGCTTCCAACCTAAGCGACCAACCACCCAATTCTTCCCATCTAAATGGAAATTCACCTAGGGTAGTTTCATTCTTAATTTTCCATCCTATTTTACCCAAGTCTCCAATTTTAAAATATAATTACCCCCCCCCCCCCACACACACACACACACAGCCACCAGATTCACATGACCATGGTATAGGTCACACCAGTGTGGCCTTTTCAATCATGCATTCTCTTGGTTAATGTTTTCCTCACTTATCCTTTATAAATTAGGGTATCTTATAGATGTTTGTGATCATTATTCCCCTTAGTAATGAGTTCCCCAATACTGGGGGGTAGTAGTGGTAATCTTCATGGACTAATCAGCTGCACTTACTTTCCACGTTCTTCTTAAAATGTGAATCAATATAGGAACCATCATATCATTTTTTCTAATCAACATATGTGTAAGCCCAAATATGGTGTTTATAAATAGGATATAAGATGGGTAGTGGACTCAACTGAAACATCACTTCAAGATTAATCCCATAGTATTTCTTATTAGAGGACAATACCCTCTTACCTCTATGTTTCAAACCCCAATACTAGGTATAGAAACACATAGGAAGATGGATATGGGAATCCCTCATAATTTAATCCCCTTAGACTTCCTCACAAGACACTATACCCCTCATTATTTCCTTATCCCCTCCATATTCTATTAATAAATGATGGATGATATTCCATTCTAGGATTCCTATCCAGGTGTAAGTCAAATCTAAAACTAATCTATTAATGTGATTGGTCTTCTGCTATATCTTGTTTCTCACACTGATCATGACTCACATTGTCTTAGAGATCTATGGTGATCATGTCTTTATATTGCTGAAAATAATTCCATTTTAGTCCTCCTACTTAGGTATAAGTCCTAGATCCATCAAAAAATGAATCATAAATCCATAATACCCACTTTGTTTTTTTATTGTACATTTAATGATATATTTGTCTCCACAACATGATACTAAACTTCATATCCAGTGTCCTTACCACATGATGTTAAATTGAGGGGTATGGTCCTATCACACGAACTTAAATTGTATCACTAAAACTTTGTGGGATTTTATTCCTATCTTAATGGGATACATAGGATTCCTCCCTGAGGTTAAAACACAACATAATTACTCTATTACTATATTTATTGGTTCATATTCCTAATAAAATCATTCCCCCACCTGTAAGGATTCATGTTGTATCATTTTATATCCATCAGGCCGCACACCCTATGGTATACACCTTCACAATGACATATTCCTTGCAATTAAACTTAATATTGTTTCTCTATATTCCCTATGAGAACTACCAGAAATAGTCTCTTGTATATAAGTCACACATGAACAATTTCTAGTCACCTTTTTCCTAGTTTTCCATACCACATAATGATAAACTACATGGATTAGCCTCGGTCACCTAATATTTAAAGGAATGACACATCCCATTAAACTTCACATAACTATGTTTGTTCTGATTCTGTTTATAAGGATACATTGGAAGCCCTATTATAGGTCTAATCACAACACTAAAACAATCACTTCATATATGGATATAAATCCCATTGTTCCCAACTATGTGGCTTTAAACCATTTTTCCTTAAAATTAAGAATCACCAAGTATGTAACGCCCTGACCCCAGTTACCCAGAGTCGATGCATTATTTTAATAAATTGGAATGATCTCAAGGAATCAAGTCCCGAAAGACTGATCAGTTTAGTAGTCCTGGAAAATAGATTAAATACCTGAAAGTTACATTACACTTTCTAACATACAACACATCATAAATAATCCTTTGAGAATTCCATTGTTCCCTTTATCTTAAACCTACGTAACAATCATAATACACTTCTTGGAATACTGGGAAAAATAAAACATAGAAAGGGGTGAGCTCAAATGCTCAGTAAGGGTAAGCAGTACAGTGGAAGATAACATAAATATTAAGCATGGTGAATAATTAAAACCACATTCCTTTACTAATAAAAAACATGAATACTTTTAAGGAAGGAATATGAGATGAGTAAATAATGCCATAATAAAACAAAATCATGGGTATTCTATTAGTAGAATGACCACATTAACCATCAATATTATCTTCATAATGAGGGAATTTATAATGTCTGACATTCTGAAACATTTTGTCAAGGCCTCAGCCAAGACATGTAAAAATGAATAAGGCCTCGACCAAAACCATATATCAAATTGGGAAAGGGCCTCGGACAATTCCACATATATTTGTCTCATGAGACCTACCAATGCATCGAGGAGCTATAGCGGGCTCCACCTATCACTTACTAAGTCTAATAAATTCCTTATATGAAAAGATTTAAACATATCATAAACATTCGTATTAAAACTAGAATATGAAATGTCAGTACTTTAACCATAATCCATGAATAGTATAAAAATATCACATCCACAGTCAAACATATCGCAAAACCTTTAATATAATATGGAAGTTTTGTATCAAAATAAATCAACTTCAAATAAACTTAAGATCCATCAAAGGATGTTGACATTGATGAAATCAAAACCTTTTTTACATAAATATCTCTTTCTATTTTGAAATCATTTAAGAGTCACATAATTATAAAGAAAAAATTTATTTTGAAAATATTCTTATAATCTTGTAAGGGAAGCTTCGACGATTTTATAACGGTGGAAAATAGCCACACCCGCCGTATAAGTTAAAAAAGACATTCTTACCTTAATTTTTTCGAAAAGGTTAAAAAGGACCTTGTTTGGAAAATGATGAAAAGATTACTTTATTAACATCTTATAAAAGTCAAAAAAGGGTATAAATTACTTTAACCCATAGTCCAGTAAATTTTAAGAAGTCTTTTAAATACATTTGTAAGAAACATGTATGTGGATGATAAAGAGGTCCCAGTAGATAATTACGTATAAAAAACCTCGAATAATGAAGAGATTGTTAAATAAACCATTAAATTGTACTTTTACTTTGTTGAGGGTAGGTTAAAATCCTGTATAATTGTGAAATAATTGTTATTAAATTATACAATAATCATATACATTAATATGATATCATATATGACCTTTTAACATTGCTTTGTTAATAATATCTTAGTATTATCATCGTTTTGGGTGTTAACGGATTCATTTTCCTTTATATTCTTTGTTATGTGAGTCATATTTATTATGAATGGGATGTATATTATTCATATACAGAATGATATCAAGTCTTTAAACATTATTTTTAATCATCTAATGAAAGTTAGTCTTGAATGGATACGACGGGGAATGAATCTCATCACGTTCATGGAGACGGTAATTCGTACGTAAACACGAGCGACAATATCATTTTTTTGATATTAAAATAATATATAATTGGATTTTATATCATATATAAAGAATAATTATCATGTTATATTAATTATTTACATTAATTACACATCATTATTATACCCATCCAAATAATAATGTATTGAATAACAATTACACCACGACATGGAGGCCGTAAGCCGTACGTACGCACGTATGGTGACATGTCATTAAAAGGATGGATAGAATAATGAATTTGGTTGTACCATATTTATAATAACATCATAGTATATAGAAGATACAAGGGTTATTATTTTAGAATAGAAACAACAAAGAAAAAGGAAGTGGAAGATGAAAGGAACTTGAAAGAGGTGATGAAATATTTACCTCTTCTTTGGGTTCTTCCTTTTGATTTGATCAAAAGGGCTCCTTATGTAGGCTTTCTGACTAAATTAAGGCCTATATGATGAATTAAGGGAATTTAAGAGGATATTTAGTTAGGTTTTGTCTTAACCAAAAGGCTTTTAAGGTATGAATTTGAGAAAAGGCGGAGTTCCCTTCTATAAGAGGGGTCAGGGGCACCTTAGGAAAAACTTAAAATATTATTTTATAATAAATTCATATTCTATTTATAATGGCTCCAAACTAATTTATTTCGAGGCTAAGGTTGTTATGGGTCTAAATCCACTCAACCAATAGGTTTTAGACAGGATTTGGTCACTATATTAACCTTATCTTTTATATTTAACTCCTAGTTAATTAGTTTGACATTTACCATCTCTCTTTGTATTTTTATATTATTTGGTTAATACACTTACTATAAACTTCCAAGAGAACCCCAAGTGGTTAATTATTGACATAACTATCATAATATAAGTCCTTTGGATGATCCTTTGATTTTTATGAATATTATATCAATTAATAATATAATATTTGTTTTAAAAACTCTTTTATGTTAATTTAGACACTATTTAATAATTGATTTTGGCTAAAGTCCTAAAAAATTTATTAATTCAAAATAAATTTATTTAATAAATAATAACATACCATAGTAACCTATAAAATTATTTTATGGCATCAAAATATTCAAATTATATTTTTTTAACATTTATAATACCATTTATTTGATTCTTTCATTAATAAGGAAAACACGGCATCATTATTGTTTCATAAATAAAATTAATTATTCAATGTCTAAAAATTATAAATAAAATACCATTATGTGGGAAATAGTTTTATATTTTTAATTAATTTTTATAGTCAAAGATATAACATGTATAACTCTATGTAAAATATTGTTTAATAAAAGATATATGCTTATGTCATTTTTGTATTTACTTTAACTTAATTAATATAAAGTGTCATTATCACTTACAAGTGGCTCCATGGGGTCCCAAAATCAACCTAAAGATTCCCATGGTCGTAAATGTGACATAAAATAAGTTTAGGACACGTTTTAGGGTAAGTTAATATTATTATAATATTATTGTTTTACCCTTATTTACCAGATTTACCCTTTAACCATGGTAAATAAAATGTTTACCGAAATAATTATTCAAAATTTCTAAAAATAAAAGTTACCTATTTACACAATTTGGACCTCCTGATTCTAAATATGGAATCCATTTTTCTAAATTCAAAACACATAAGTGGTAGAAATTAATTTAAAATTAATTCTATTTGTCAAAACAAAAGGCTTGTTTTTAAGAAATAATAACTATCAAAAGATTTCCACTTGATTATATCCTGTTTAAATGTAAAATTATGTACAATGACCAAAATTGTATTAAATGGTAAACATATAATCTAATTATACTTTAAAACCAATAAAATTAATAATTTATCACTATTATTTATTTCGATTAAAAAAGTTGTTTTTAATTAAAATTTAGTAATTTTCACTATTCGTCAAAAATTGCAAGTTTTTAGAAAAATACCAAAAATTCACCCTAAACTAATTTTGATATTCTAAATCCAAAAATTAATTCCATTTTTAAAGAAAAAATATATAAAATTTCAAAAATTGGGTACTACTGTTCATAACGGCTAGTTTGATTGGTTGTGGTGTGTTAGAACTTGAAGTTGCGTATAACACATGCTATTGTATTATTCAAAGAGAAGTGTATCATGAAAGCTTGGGGTGTTACATTCTACCCTCCTTCAATAAATCGCATCCTCACAATTTATGCTCGGCATTGGAAACTTGGGGTTGACATTTCAAAATATCTTAGTTGAAATCCCACATTGAAAAATGGATTAATGAGGCCTCTATTTTAAAATAAGGAATGGTAAGTATGAAGGTTACCGAAAATAACACATACTAGGGTTCCATGTAGAAAAACATGGATATGGAAGAGAAAAATAATCTTCATGTTCTAATGGAGAGTGATAGAGAATATTATTATGAGAAAGTTAACGATCTGAAAGCCATAAACTTGTAATGGGTTGAAAGGTCTTTGATTACCCCATAGGAAAAGTAAATGGACAATTTATTTTATTCTAAGTTACATTTATTAATGTTGAGGAATTTATTTATGATATTTTCTAAGATAATAAGGAAATATACTTACTTTATAATTAGTGTTTTATCCATTAATAAATTTCTACCACAAACTCATCTTTCACTCCAAAACATAATAAAACTCAAAAATACTTTATTTATCCTAATCGTATAGGGTTACACATATAAACATATACCTTTTAAATGATGAAAATTATTTTGTAACAACAAAGGACTTCATGTAGGTAGTGGTAGGTGATAAAGGCATATCTCACTATGATTGTGGGTTCTATTCTTGCAGATTTGTCCGACGCGACGGGTTATCGCCTGACCTGTAGGTTTTCCTTTTCCTAAGACTATATTATTATAATATTCCAAAAATATTCATAATAAATGTTTTATCCTTAAACAATACTATCCAATGTTAAAATTAATCCATTACAAACATTATAGTTATCCAAAATTCCTCTTTCTAGACACTCTGTAAAAGGTATCTAAATTCAAAAGTCAATTGTAACTTCAGATTCCCCAAACAAAGTAAAGTTTATCTTATTGTCACATACTGAAAATATTATTACCTTAGTCATATTAAAACATTAATGAAATCAACAAGTACTATAGTACAGTCCTTACATATATCACATTATTCTTATAACCAGAATATAGTTCTTGAATCCAAAAACACAAATACAATAATTATTCAACTTCAACTGTAATAACAGCATAAGCTTGGCCTTGCTCCCTTGTCCTTTTCTGAGGTAAGTTTCCTTGGTTATTAGAAAATTCATTTGAATAATTCCCCATTTCTCTACAATTATACCATTCAACATTGACAGCAACATTCTTTCCCTTTCAATCATGAGGTTGGTGGCCTTTTCACCACACTTGTAACAAACTCCCATTCCTTTTAGGCAAGTACCAGGGTGTTTTTTTCCCACAATTATCACATAATGGAAAATAATTCTTTCCCTTTTCCCATTATCTGTCTCTTTCTCCACCATTCTCTTCTTCTCTTTCTTTACTTTATTATCATAAGATTTATAAAATTCTTTTTCTATCTTGATAGAACATAAGATAATATCTTCGTACGATGAGAATGATTTTGATACTAATGCTCGATGGAGAAATGATTTTAACCCATAAAAGAAATGATCAATATTACTTCTTGGGTTATGTATATAATCTGAAGCATGCCTTGCTAACCTTGAAAATTTATCATCATACTTTACAACATTCTCATCCTCATTTTTCCTCAAACTGAGAAATTTTCTTTCCATATCCGCTCGATGGTCATGAGGAAAGTACTCTTCTAAGAAAATATATTTAAACTCCCTCCATTCCATACTTGATACTTCCTCATCCTCCTTTGTGTTTGGAATCAATGACCACCATTGATCCGCATCTCCAGTGAGGCGATAAACTACCATGACAACTTTTTCCATTTCACTACTCCCCAAAGCCTAAAATATTTTCTCTAGGGAACATATCCATTGATCAGCTACCATTGGATTTGTATTCCCATTTAATTTTGGTGTCTGTTGCCTCATCAAGCGATCTAACATTGATCCTCTTCGTTGTGGATCAGGGTGATCCATACAGGTAATTTTATTATTTATAACCTGAGTGAGTTGTCCCAGTATGGTGATAAGCTTATCAACACTAGTTGTATCACCAGCTCCACTATAATTATCTTGAGTAGGATGTAAATACCTACATGGAGTACGTGTGTTGATACTATTTCCATTCCTTCCAATAGGTGCCATTTCTAAACAATGGCATAAAATAGATTAGTTTATGAATCGAAATATATAATTCCAAACTTGTAAAATACCTAACGTAAATTGAACAGTTTATGGATATAATCCATAATCATAAAAATGTTTTCTTTGAGGAATTATATACTCATAAACCCTTAATAATTGTTTATAAAAAAATATAATTATCCTAAGCATATCCCCCGGGAGTGTCGTAACCAAGAGTGCAGCAAGGCCCATTGTCATGCACCAGTTCCCATTCGATTCTAGCTCGAAGCAGTGTTTTCGGGTTTTACCCCTAGGTACATCTGTGCCAGAGCCACCTCTACCTACTTGTATCCAGATAGGGATGTATTTCTTGTAAAACACACAAAATCTCTACAATACCAAAATTCTAGGAAGTTCTTCTATACTAATCATCAAAGTCTATCTTATGGCTATGTGCTCTAATATGGGTTTATCTAAATCTACTTTCCAAGGTTTGTACTAAACTTCCTCTGATACCAACTATATTGCCCCAACCCCAGTTACCCAGAGTTGGTGTATTATATTAATGCATTGGCATGATCTCAAGGAATCAAGTCCCGAAGGACCGATCAGTTTAGAAGTATTGAAAAATAGATTACATACATGAACATTACATTACACTTTCTAACATACAAAAGAGCATAAATAATCCTTTGAGAACACCATTGTTCCCTTTATCTTAACCCTGTGTAACAATCATAATACAATTCTTGGAATCCTGGGAAAAATAAAACATATAAAGGGGTGATCTCAAACGCTCAGTAAGGGTAAGCAATGCAGTGGAAGATAACATAAATATTAAGCATGGTGAATAATTAAAAACACATGCCTTTAACAATAATAAACAAGAATACTTTTATGGAAGGAGTATGAGCTGAGTAAATAATGCCATAATAAAACAAAATCATTGGTATTCTACTATTCGAATGACCACATGAACCATAAATATTATTTTCATAATGAGGGAATGTATAATGCCAGACATTCTGAACCATTTTGTCAAGGCCTCGCCCAAGACGTCTAAAAATGATTAAGGCCTTGGCCAAAACCATATATCAAATTGGAAAAGGTCCTTGGCCAATTCCACGTCTAGTAATCTCATGAGACCTAATGATGTATCGAGGAGCTATATTAGGCTCCACCCATCACTTACTAAGTCCAATACATTCCTCATATGAAAAGGTTTAAACATATCATAAACCTTTGTATTAAAAATAGCATAAGTAATGTCAATAATTTAACCATAAATCATGAATGGTATAAAAATAGCACATCCACAGTCAAACATATCACAAAACCTTCAATACAATATGGAATTTTTGTATCATAATAAATCAAATTCAAATAAACTTAAGATCCATCAAAGGATATTGACATTGATGAAATCAAAACCCTTTTTAGAGAAATATCTCTTTCTATTTTGAAATCATTTAAGAGTCACATAATTATAAAGAAAATATTTATTTTAAAAATATTCTTATAAGCTTTTAAGGGATGCTTAGACGATTTTATAATGGCGGAAAATAGTCACACCCTCCGTATAAGTTAAAAAAGACATTTTTACCATAATTTTGTCAAAAAGGTTAAAAAGGACCTTGTTTGGAAAATAAAAAAAAAGATTCCTTTATAAACATCTTATAAAAGTCAAACAAGGGTATAAATTAATTTAACCCATAGTCGAGTAAATAGTAAGAATGTTTTGAAATACATTTTTAAGAAACATGGATGTGGATGATAAAGAGGTCCCAGTAGATAATTACGTATAAACAACCTCAGATAATGAAGAGGTTATGAAATAAACCCTTACCTTGTACTTTTCCTTGGTTGGGGGTAGCTTAACCTTCTGTATAATGGTAAAATAATTGTTGCTAAATTATACAAGAATCATATACATTAATATGATATCATATATTATCTTTTAACATTGCTTTGTTAATAATATCTTAGTATTATCGTCATTTTGGGTGTTAACAGATTCATTTTCCTTTATATTCTTTGTTATGTGAGTCATATTTGTTATGGATGGGATGTATCTTATTCATATCCAGAATTATATCAAGTCTTTAAACATTATTCTTAATCATCTAATGAAAGTTAATCTTGAATGGATTGGACGGGGAATGAATCTCATCGCGTTTGTGGAGACGGTAATCCGTACGTACGCACGAGCGACAATATCATTCTTTTGATATTAAAATAATATATAATTGGATGTTATATCATATATAAATAATAATTATCATGTTATATTTATTATTTAAATCAATTACACATCATTATTATACCCATAAAAATAATAATGTATTGAATAACAATTACACCACGACGTGGAGACGGTAAGTCGTACGTACGCACGTATGGTGACATGTCATTCAAAGGATGGATAGAATAATGAATTTAGTTGTAAAATATTTATAATAACATCACAGTATATAGAATATACTGGGGTTATTATTTTATAATGGAAACAACAAATAAAAAGGAAGTGGAAGAAGAAAGGAACTTTAAAGAGGTGATGAAATATTTACCTCTTTTTTGGGTTCTTCCTTTTGATTTTATCAAAAGGGCTCCTTAGGTAGGATTTATGACTAAAGTAATGCCTCTAGGATGAATTAATGTAAGTTGAGAGGATATTTGGGTAGGTCTTTTCTAAACCAAAAGGATTTTAAGGTATGAATTTGAGAGAAGTGGGAGTGCCCTTTATAAGAGGGGTGAGGGGCACCTTAGGAAAAACTTAAAATATTATTTTATAATAAATTAATATTCGGTTTATAATGGCTCTAAACAGATTTATTTAGATTATAAGGTGGGGATGTGTCAAAATACACTCAACAAATAGGTTTTATACAGGTTTGGGTCACTATATTAACCTTATCTTGTAGATTTAACTCTTAGTTAATTAGTTTGACATTTACCACGTCTCTTTGTGTTTTTATATTATTTGGTTAATACACTTACTATAAGCTACCAAGAGAACCCCAAGTGGTTCATTAATGACATACCTATCGTCATATAAGTCCTTTGGCTGAAACTTAGATTTTTAGGAATATTATATCAATTAATAATATAATATTTGTTTTAAAAACTCTTTTATGTCAATTTAGACACTATTTAATAATTGATTTTGGCTAAAGTCATAAAAAATTTATTAATTCAAATTAAATTTATCTAATCAATCCTAAAATTCCATAGTAACCTATAAAATTCATTTATGGCATCCAAATTTTCAAATTATATTTAGTTTAACATTTATAATACCATTTTTCTGATTCTTTCATTAATAAGGAAAACACTACATCATCATTGTGTCATAAATAAACCTAATTATTCAATGTCTAAAAATTATAAATAAAATACCATTATATAGTAAATAGTTTTAGATTTGTGATTAATTTTTATATTCTGATATATAACATGTATAACTCTATGTAAAAATTGTTTTACTAAAAGATATATGCTTATGTCATTTTTGTATTTACTTTAACTTAATTAATATAATGTGTCATTATCACTTACAAGTGGCTCCATGAGATCCCAAAATCAACCCAATGATGAACATGGTCAGACATGTATCATCCAATAAGTTTAGGAAAAGTTTTAGGGTAATTTAATATTATTATAATATTATTTTTTTACACTTATTTACCGGATTTACCCTTTAACCATGGTAAATAAAATATTTACTGAAATAATTATTCAAAATGTCTAAAAATAAAAGTTACATATTTACACAATTTGGACCTCCTGATTCTAAATATGGAATCCATTTTTCTAAATTCAAAACACAGAAGTGTCATAAATTAATTTAAAATTAATTCCCGTTGTCAAAACAAAAAGCACGTTTTTAAGAAATAATAACTATCAAAAGATTGACACTTGCTTATATCCAGTTTAAATGTGAAATTATGTACAATGACCAATATTGGATTGAATGGTAAAAATATAATCTAATTATACTTTAAAACCACTCAAATGCATAATTTATCACTATTAATTATTTCGATTAAAAAGGTTGATTTTAATTAAAATTATTAATTTTCACTATTCATCAAAAATTGGAATTTTTCAGAAAAATACCAAAAATTTACCCTAAGATAATTTCGATATTCCAAATCCAAAAATGAAGTCCATTTTGAAAGATAAAATTTATAAAATTTCAAAAAGTGGATACTACTATTCATAATAGCTAGTTTGATTGGTTGTGGTGTGTTAGAACTCAAAGTTGCATATAACACACGGTATTGAATTATTCAAAGAGAAGCGTACTGTGGAAGCTTGGGGTGTTACAAATTAATAATGAAACGGGATGGAGAACCTCAAATACATACAAATTTTTTCATTAGTAAAGAACCTATGATACATATATATGGTTTTATTAATTAATAACTTATTATACAAATAGATATTCACAGCTGCGTGTTCTAGTAATTGATTGCTGACATGGGGATAACCAATCTCGTATTAGGATTTGGGTAGGATTCATGAATATGAAATAAATGTATAAGAGAGTCCTAGAGTAGGAAATAATCCCCAATAATATGTTTATATGAGACTAACATCCTATTCTTTTGACAAACATGATTTCTTAAGTTTCATTAGTAAGAAACCCAATGACCACCTGCCTTTGGAAAGAAGATTTATAGCTTTTCATTATTGTGGGGTTGTCAGGTTTTTCTAGTTCCATGAATAAATATTGTAATAATCTATCTAAAAATGTGATTAATTACCCATACATAAATAACTATATCTTTTCGGTTGAAATAAAAATAGTGAACCCGACAAGAATTCTTTATTAACCTAAAAAAACTCAGTTCCCCACACATCAATCCATTTTGTTTTACATATTCTACATGAAATAAAAATAGTAAACCTGATGTGAATTCTTTAACTATGAAATCAGTTAACCATGCATGATTTGGATTAATTAGGATACTAATTTTATGGGTTTTTTATTTTATTCTGTTTTTTATCAACCATAGAATCCACCAGAACTATATTTAATCTAAATAGATTATTCTCTACCATTATGGACCTATGCAACAGCAGATGTGCAATCTGGGCCCTTTTCAATTCAAAGGATTTTGTCACATACCTAGCTCCTTCGGCATTAGGTTGTTAATGTACTAATCTAAGATTATCACCTGAATGGTACTATCACAAAATTGTAGGTTGCATGTGAATATATCTAGGTTATGAAGCCCCACTTGTTGTCAACCCAATAAAGAGTGGTGGTGAAGTAGAAAACAATACATATTGTATTTAACACCCATTTCTAGAGCCTCTCCTCAGAATACAGCAACGAATACCCCCTCATATCAAGGGGATAGATCATGGGGTTAATATAAGCCTCACCAAAATATAGTAGTTTTCCTAGGGGAATCCTTCTAACAATCATCGTCACCAATATCATGCAGAAATGACCCCCCAGTAGCCCGTTGAGGATGCTGCCCCGTAGATCCAAGATCATTTTCCTCATACCCAATCACCTAGGAAATCATATATGGGGTGGAAGGATGTTAAAAACTGGTATCATTCCTACATTACTATATCCATCAAAGAAGCCTACCAATATATAGTTGTAGAAACATGTGAGTAGCCACATATTATTTTCCACACTAAGTAAGTCTATAAGCATACTCTAGTAGTATTTGGAAAAATTTATCAGCATATTCCAACAATGAACATGGGCCGACAAATTTCCCACCCCAATGAATTAATCTAATTAGAATATCTGAGTTGAAACTAGAGGGAAAAAAGAAGCCACATATTTTTTCTCCAACCAAGGAATGGGAGCATATTCCCATTCAAGTTGTGCAAGCCCATCAGCACATCCTGATGGCAATAAAGGGAAAATCTTCCATCCCTACACAAGTTTTAAAAATATTATAACATATATTGGAAGCGACAGTAGTCATGGGTTAGGAACATATCCCTACCCCCACCATTAAATTAGCTCAACAATACACTTTGAGGGTTATACGGGAGAATTCACGCATTCCTTCTCTCGTTCAAGAGAGTCGTACATATATCCTGATGAAAAATAAATAACAAGATCAGGTGCACATTAATATTACAACTAAAGATCATCATCCCATTCTAACGGAAACTTTAATATTGTCACACATTCTTTCCAACACCATAGAAACTTGTAGGTATATTCTAAAAATAATATAGGAGTCACCCAGGTGGGATCCCTTACATGAAAGTCATTATTCACAACATGAGAATCTAGCTTCCCAATAGAGAACATCTAAGAATATCTCTCTCCAAGGGAAATATAATGTCTAAATGTAATCCATCATTTCAGGTCTTCTCAATAGTGTTGTTCTAATATCCCTCAAACATTCATAATTGGTGGCCTAAGATCCTTCTACCTTGTTTTCAAATCAAGGAACCAACAATTTCATTTCTAAAGGTCCTCCTCACAATTTTTCTACTAGTAGATCCAATGGCCCTCCCCAGAATTTTTTCCATGAGAGATGTATTTTTTATTATATTAATATCAAACATGGGAACTTTTCACATGATGAGAACCATAGAAACCCTCTTCGTGGTTATAAGATCATATGGAAATAAGGTCCCCCCCTTACCAATTCCCAACCAGAAGGTCCTCGCCAAGGAATATATTGCAGGATTCCTCTATGTGGAAGGACAGTAAGCCATGATTATAGTCCTACTCATGATTTCACTAACTATGAAGGTCCTCCTGATAGTTATATTTCATTTTAGAAGAAATTTCCTCCCATTTTTGGAACAACTATGAGAAATTCTTCATATTTTGACACACTTGAAAGGATGAGTCCATCTACACTTTATGAATTTTATTTGAAGAGTGATATCTTTTCACAAACATAATACATGCTGAGGAAATATTCATTCTTTAAACCATCCTCAAGACATTTAGCTTCCATTGCAAAAGAGGAGATTCCAGTCTACCGTTTCTTCTACAAAAAGGCATTTGGGAAATGAAAAATATAGTTGGAACATGTTAAATAATATCTTATAGAAGACAAAGAGAATTCACTGATTATAAGGAAACAATTGGCTAGTATATCATTCTAAAAAAAATTATGGGGGAATGTGTACATCATATTCATTTGAATATATGAAAAACTCTTTATTTATTAAAAGTGAATTTCTTATATTATGAATAAAACACAAATCACATCAAGTAAATATATGAATTTAAGTGAAATATTTACTTAGATTCCCTTTCATATGTACAACATCTAAAATTGGGAATGCAGTGTGAGAATATTTACTGTGAATTCCTTAATACTCTAAAAATTCTACATTAATTGATTACTAAATCTCTATCTAATTTTCATATTAGAGGATGGGGTGAAAATGGATTTTTTTCATTTTACATCACTCCCTAATGAGTAAATCCTACCAAGAATAACATCATGCAATGTCATTACTTCAGGATAATATTTAGAATTGGGATATGCACACAAAAGAAAGTACACTCAGTAGGGATCAACCATGACCAAATCTTATAAATATAGAACTTGATGAGATTTATCCGTCAAAATAATCTTACATCAAGTATCAAAAAATATTGAGAAATATTATCATTTGAGAAAATCCAAACCTTAAGTGGTAGTGTTTCCTCTGGTAGAAAGCAACCCATAGTCAAAATGTTCATTTCATATAATACATGCTTGTGTGAAAATTCACAAGATCAAGAAGTAAGCAACAATAGTTATAGACATTGTAAATTAGGAACAGACCCATCCCATTAGGTTGGGGGTATTTTTACCTCAACTCCCCCCCCCCATAAAAGTTGTTCTTTTTTCAATTAGTAGGCCCGTCACAAGATAAGTATTCCCAATTTTTCTCATACCATGAACCATTTTTCTAGTTGGGAATGTATAAAATAAGGTTTTTTGGTGACTTCCTCTCGATTACCCTTCACAAAGTAATTCTAGGAGAATCTAGAAGGAAAAATGATTCCCTATAGAGGTCACAATCCAAAGTGAACCATTATAAAAGAAACCACTCTGGGAGATCCTGACTCATCACTCAATAGATACTCAAATGGAAATCAACTCTCTTATCCTTCCAATAAGGATGTGATACAAGAAATCACTATTCATTGATAAATTTCATCTGCACTAGTCTTTTAAATGATTTATAGCATGAATCTAGTGTAAGAAAATAGGAGGAGGATGTTTCTGATTGTAATATAGTCTAAAAAAATAATGAATAATATTTGTGTACCAAAATCCAAAGGCAGACTAAAAATTTAGATTCTCTCTCAAATGCTCATATGTCACCTATCTGGTGGGTTTTAAGGAAATAAAATTGAAACTTTGTGGCTATATTCCACCCATTTTCTGAAGAACTTGAACCCCCTAAAATTTAGGAAAGATTATCTCAGCATGAGGTAGAAATGAAAGAGTTAAAGAGACTCAACATTGAGTTACTTATGAGGAATATACCTATTGGGTATGTTCTCTAGGAAGATACTCACAATACTCTTTCAAAAATATCTCCCTAAACAAGAAGAGTTTTTCATACCAAAAATCTAATCCAAGTCATCTTCTCAATATGGGATCTAAACAACCAATTTATTTAAATTAAATAGTGTAAGGATGTTAGGAGATCCCTCCATTAGGGAATCAACTAAGACCATATTAAGTGAACCACCACAGGAAACTATATACTAGTTATCATCCATGAATGTAGGCGTGGAAACCATGCCAGGATCTGATCATTGTCATCCCTATTCAATTGTCTTATCAAGTTGAAATCCCATCAAAAATCATTGAAAATACTGAGTCATTGACAACCTAATAGGAATCTATAAAAGGGTAGAATTCAACAGTTCATCTAGAGAGAAATAATTACCTCAAATGGGTTGATAAAACTCCTCCCTCGTCCATATTTTGGAATCTTACTTTCCTATTTTTTAATGGAATGGGGATCCGAATTAAAGCTTGATGAATTTCATATCTTGATGTTGTCCCATGATGGGAACCCTTAAGAAGAAAGAACCAACAAAACTCAGATGCTTCATACAAACTTTGGACAGACCATCTTCTATCTATTTTACTAGTTTTTTGGCTAGGTTAATCATGGGATTGGAAGACCTGAACCAGAAACTACTTTATCAATTCATCTCCAAATCATGAAATAAAAAAATCATTGATCTCTAAAATTTCAAATAACATGAGAATGAGAGAGTATCAAATTTCATTGTAAGGTGGAAGGGTTTGACCAACAATTTGAACCTTAATATTCCCCAAGAGGTGTTATTGGGACTCTATATAGAGAAATCTCATTAAGATATATAAACACCAATAATTCATGTGAAATATCTAGGAAGGTTCCCTAAACTTTCCATAGTTATGAAAATACAATAAGATTCTATTTGTTAAACCAAAGTCAATTATCAGCCAACACTAGAAGCCTAATGGAAAAGAATTGGTAAATTAGAAACCAAAACCATCCAACTTAAGACAACACTGACACCAATTCTGACTCCAAATCACATATAGTGTCACATGGAACCACTGCTAGAATAGAAAAAATAATAGAAATGTCCCCATCAGGATGGAAGAAAAGAGAAGAAGTTCCCACAATATGAGGATCCTAAGAATAACATTTATTCCTTATAATATGAGAATGTCCAGGGCTACTTCATCACAAATACAGAGAATAATTTTATGAGATTTTCATATACTAAATGACCATATTAGGTTTTCCTCATTAATAACCAAAAATATTTCCCCTTCCATCAAACATTGGGACACACCATCTAGGAGTGATTTTTATACATACATCATTCATAAGATGGTTAATTTTAGAAAAGTATAATTTGGGAAGCCACCAACACAAGTGTCATGTGTTTCCAATTATCTAAAAAAGAATTAAGATAGAAGGAATTCATAAGTAAGTGGAATATAAGTGTGATAATTGGATGATAAAAAAGATGGTCAGTCAATCCCATTACATTCTCAAGTCATAGATAAAACATCCAGTCTTATCCTCAGTTTCTTCTACTATGGTGTGACTAGATTCTTCGAAACTGAAATCTTCTAAGATCTAATCTTCTAAAGTCTAATGTAACTTGTATGGAAATAGTAAAATATGGTAATAAAAACCCATATCTATTCCCAATATAGTCTAAATACTCTTATATTCCTTACCTTCATAACTAGGAGGATAGGCATCACACCACCAAACAGAACACTCAACAAATAAAGAGATACTCTTTAGATCTATAAACATTATCCATTTAATAGACCCTTTCCCTACTGATGAGTATATAAATGAATTTGGGTTCACTATACTTGAATGGGGAACCATAGGTAGAATCCACATAAGTATAGGAAATAGGGTAATACGTAGTAGTGTTCAATCCCAATATCCAAACTATATCCCTAAAAAATCCATATATATATCCAAAACCCATGTAAAATAACTCCAGTGATGCTAGAAAGATAATGAAGAAATGCTAGTATCATTAAATATTAATCCAAACCCAATTATTTTAGAATACTAACTAACTTTTTTGAAACTATCTGATCATCCCAAACAAGTGGGCAGGCTAGTTCATCTCAATCCATTAGTGAAAAGATTTCCTTCAAAACTTATTAAAGTTCCTAACCCATATACCTCAAACATTTTATCCCCTAAGGCGAATAATAAGGAGAAACTCCACTTTGGGGAGTGCATACCTATAGCTAAAAAATGATATCTTGGAATATTTGGTTATTGTTTTGACCAATATTTCAATCTTGGTTTCCCTTAATTTATCAAATTAGATCTAGGAATAACTTATGGTTCCCCTATTAATCCCTGGATAATTAAAATTTGAGGTCATTTTTGCTGAAGTATATCATACTGAAATCAATTCATTGTAGTGTTATGTAGTTATCTCTTTTACATAGAAAGATAAGAAAACTTTTATGTAGGGACATATATAACCATTTTATGTATCTATAAAACCTGATTAAATTGACATATGATGATATTTCATTGAAAAAATCTTATACATTAACCTCATTCCAATCTGGAAACTCCATTTTTGGGGTTACAGTGAAGCTAATATCTCCCCCTCTAATTTAACACTTCAGGGTCCTGAAAAAAGTGATCCAAAACCTCTTAGACTAATCAAGAATATATATCAATTTAGAGACCTCATATCCAAATCTAAATTCTTAATTATTCAATAGGATATAGTTCTCAATGCCCTCATAGGGAGGCCTTAGTTTCATCAGCATGTGAAAGTTCCCTCATCATACCATCAATGTCTCAAATATTATGTTAATGGAAATATCATGACATTTTATGGTGATAAATCTCCATTTGAACCCTACGAGTATCAATGCAATGATGTGAGTTACTACCAAAGAGAATGAAAGTAGCCCATGATTTATGATTTCACTCATTTTACTTCTCTAGATAGTTTAGAAATGACCCTGAATAACCCATTTAAAGATATAGGAAATTAATAAGTATTTCATATTGATCAAATCAAAGAGAAATTTTTGAATTTTTGAATGCGTTGATCATTTTTTATGATATTAGATACATCAGTTAATATAAATAACACAAAATAAGTTTTTGAACCTCACAACAGTAAAAACGGCGGCAACGGCCAAGGTGAAAATTCCATAACTTTGTCCATAGACTCTCAAAAGATCCATGTGTCATTGGATAGATTAGAAGAGACATTCAAATCACTAATAGAGAGTGAGAATTTTCCTACTTAGTTTTATTAATGTTGAGATGTAAGTACCTCTTTTTCACCTAATAACAATAATGTAAATGGAGAAGGAGATTACACTTTGAATCTCACTATTGATACTACTAGTAATTGGACACTCTTAGAATCTGGGGAAGCCACATCAACATCTTTATGGAGAAAAAATGGTATCACCCTATCTTTTAGATCTAAAGGTTCACCATCATAAACCATTAATCCTAAGATTAATATAGAGAAACAAAAAGAAAAGGAGTTTATAGATTCACCTACAGCATTTGAAGAAGTTATCTCCCCCACTATTGATGAACTTTAGTAAACAAATAAGGGCATTGAGGAAGATCTACATCCCACATTGATCAGTGTGTCCATGTATTCCAAATAACAAGAGGTGACTACTTATTTTATGAAGTAGTGTTAAGATGTGTTTTCCTAGAATTATAAAAAAAATTGGACTTAATCCCAATATATCTACCCACCACATAGGGTTTCCAGAAGATCACTATGTTTATAAGAAAGTATCTAGAAGGAAGAATCGAACTCATGATACTAAGGTTGAAATTGGGGATTATAATCTAATCAAATCCAATTTCATTCAAGTGGTTCAACATTTGAAATTGATTTTGAACATTGTATAATTCAAACAGAAGAATGTTAATATCACATTTTTCATCAAATTCATGGATCTGAACTAGCATTGTCTGAAAGATGATTTCCTAGTCCAAATTATAGAACTTATGATAAATGAAGCCACCATATATCAATCTATTTAATTTAGATATAGATATTCAATATATAACCAAAAATCAATGGATCCCAGGGACTAAGATTCCACTTATTTTAGGGAATCAAAATAAATATACTACTATCGAGTGCTGAATTTTAGTTTAAAGAACACTACCACTACATACCAACACACGATACACTATATCATCAATCCCTTCTTGTGTTAGACCATTGAATGTTACATCAAAAATATAGTAGTAAAATACCAATAGTGTTATGATCATGTTTCTGATATTGAGAATATTTTAAAAAAAGTTATAACAACATCACGTGAAGATAAACCATTTGAACTGTGATTTCAGGGTTACCTTAGGAATGTTCCTTAAATTTATAGTATTTCATCGCATCATTGAAGTTTATCCTGATAAAAACAAGGTTATTCTTTACATTTATCACCCTAAAAAACCTCAAATAGTTGATAGGGATTCATGGATGACTCACATACTTATAAAACTTCATAAAAAATATTGAAGTAAAGTGTTTAACCTTTGCTATGTTTATAAATAAGGGAGATAAATTTTGATAGACTTATGATTTTCATGAATTGTTTTATAGTATCAAGATATTCATTTTGAAACTATCGGTACCAATACCCCCCATTAAAGGAAAACCAATAATTTTATGTGTAACTATCCTTGATAAATCATTAAAGACCTTTCTTGTTCAGAATAATGATTCAAGTAATAAAAAAATCTTTATTATCTCAATAGAACCATTCTTAATAATGAAACTTGATATTCAGATATCAAGAAAAATTATATTGTGCTAATATTTATAGTACAGAAGTTAAGTCACTACCTGTAGAACCATGAGGTCCACTTGATATCTTGTAATAACCCACTCAAATATATCCTTAGTCATCCAAAGTTAACTAGAACTTTGACATAGTAAACTACCAACTTTTAGCAGTTTGAGATTTGATTCATACCCAAAAAGGCAGTAGTGGGACAAGCAATAGTGTATTTTCTTACAGCCCATACTTTTATAGAAATTAAACTATTATACACTAATTTGTGTGGTAAATAAGTTTTATACATTCAATATTTCCCCCAAGCATGGGATATAAAATTTTATGGCACTTATAGAATCCCAACAGGTAAAATAATTTAAGACCTCAAACTCAATAAAGACGATTTGGGATTCATCCTTATCTCCCTAGTCAATGTAGTTTTTCCTAGTTCCTTGTTATTATCAAAATTTTGTACCAATAATGAAGTAGAATATAAATCACTCATTATCGGTTTGGAATTGGAACTATGGACACTTGTACCCCACTTTAAAATCAAAGGTGATTAAAATTTGGTAATAAAATATATTAATGGTGAATATACAATCAAAAAGAAAGAAATTTTTTCCCTAACCAAATACATATGAGGTTTGATGACAGAATTCCCCATAGATAAACATTGATCCTTGTATTGTGTTCACAAAAATGCCCAAGAATATGCATTGGATAATGTGGGTACATCCTTGGCAGATCCAGACCAATATGAAAGAGATCAATGAGGTTTAATCCACCCCTAAACAAGATGATTTTGTGAATGGATGGATGTACCTATATTGAAATACCTCCAAAATAGTATTCATCTATCAGATAGGGAAATTAAGGAGTGGAACTGATGATGGGTAGTAAACTTTACCCTTTATAACAGTAAAAACTCTCATAAGATAATCTATAAATTGGGATTTTATGGAGTTCTCCTAACATGAATTGAAGGCGTGGAAACTCTTAGTTTTATATAATAAGTCCATGTGGGTTCCTATGGTGCTCATCAATTACGGACCAATCTTTCCCATCATATCAGAAGGCTTTTATTTTTTTATGGTTATAAATTACACATGATTGTATATAATTCACCGAGAAATGTCATGACTATCAGATTTATACCAAATTCATCCATTATCCCCCAATATTATTGCATAGTGATAAATATTTAGGTTCATTTCCTATTTGGGGAATCTATGTCATGAGGAAATTCCCCCCAGTAATATCCAAGTAGTTTAAGTACAACCATATCGCCACTAACTTATCTTATAAGTTGTTCAAATCTATATCCATCAAAGATTTTAGAAAAAAATCTATCATCATTTTTGTCAAGAAAAACATTATTACCAGATTCGGTATTCCTCATACAATACCTAATGGATACTGGCACCAATTGTTTCTCTTCTTAAAGGAAAAGGTTGTATTAGTAATATTTTATTCAATCTAACCACTCATCCTGCTACCATATAGTAAAAAATAGATATATATATATATATATATATATATATATATATATATCTGTGTGTGTGTGTAGGATTTTGACAAAACACTATGCAACATACTCTAGAATATGGTTGAAAAAGGTAAGAAATATTGTCCTAACAAACCCCATATTCACTTGTATAATGTATAGAAGTAGTTCTACCAATTTATTTCTAATTACCTTTGCCTTACATTTCTATTTGTGATCTGTTATCTACAGACAAGAAATCTCAAAATTGATTGGATGAGTTTTAATAACTTGATGAGTAAAGGTTATGTACTCTACAAAACTAGGAAGTTCATTAAAGATTAATATAATGATACTTTAATAAGAAAGTTAACCTTTTTTCATTCCTATAAGTGGAATTGGTTTTGACTCTATGATCACCAATGATACCTGGGAATAAAACCCCAAAACCTGAACCAAAATGGAAGGACCTTATGCCATATAGGTAAATGCCTCAACCCTATTAGCCCATAGTCGGTAGTTAATTTATTAAATTGGAACTAAATATAAATGATCACATCCCAAGGTAATTAATATTTTACTATTCTTGTTAAAATAGAAACACACTTGAGTCTCACAATACATTCGAAAACATAAAATACATAACATAGTGAATGTAGATATTTTGTATCCTTGAACTCATTCATAGATTATTTCTTCATATCATGGGGAAAGGAAGCAAAATAAGGGTGAGATAAAATTTTCATTAAGGTTTATGCACAGTGGAATCTATCATTTGAAAATAAGGAATACTAAATATCATAAGTTAGATAACTAAAAACACATTTTGTTTAATCAATAACTTAAGCATGAAGAATAATACTTAAGGAATAAATGAGGATCAAATAATTACATATAAGTAATCACATAATCTTGAAACATATCCACAGATAACATAAATTTTCAAATAATAACATGGACATAAATAACTAATCTCTTAATGATGGAATTCAAAATGTCATACATCATAAACATAATATCAATGATTCGTGCTAAGATATCTTACATAAATGGGAAAGTCATCGACCAACCACCCAAACTAGTTTGTCACATGAGACCAATTAATTCATCAAGGTTATATGTGGACCCCAACCTTCACTTACTAACTCTAATTCATTCATCATATAAAAGGGGTGAATAAAATTTTAATACAAAATCAACATAAACATTCATAATGAAAAAATAGCATATGAAATGTAAATATTTCCCTCAATCAATCTAATTATAAACCATCAAGAGAAATAATAATAATGGTGTCATGAAAGCATATCCTCATTATAGTGTAATTAAAATAAAGTTTTATTACCATTGATGAATATAAATACCATAAAAAGATCATTAAAAACATTCTTTAAGAAAATCAACTAATCGCTTTAAAAATCAATTTTAAAAACTAAAAATTTAAAAAATATTAAGAAAAACATTTTCTTTGAAAATAACCTTATATACTTGTATAGGAATAATCAAATAATTGGGTTCTAATGACATTGAAAAATTACATTCATGTCTATTACTCTAAATAAAAGATTCCTTTCACATTTTTGTAAGAAATTAAGAAAACTACCCCATTCAAAAAACAATAGGTTTATTACTTTTAAAACATTTTTAAATGAAAAACATGGGGAAAATGTATTTAATAAATCATTGGAGAATATAAAAACCATTATTGAAAAAAAATACATGGACATGGAAGAAAATATTCCCAAATAAGTAGGAAATAAAGTCTGTTTTTATTCAAACCTATTTTTGATCATTTTTGTGAATAAAGGATGAAAATGAAAGGAAAATATATAATTTAAAAAAATAACCAAAGGAGAATAAAATATATCAGTTTTAACATATAAATATCATATAATTCCCCTATATTGTACTTAAACATAAGTAATCACAAATAATGATGAGATTGTGAATTAAACTCTTACCACTTTGGTAACTTTCAAATCATAACCCCTTGAAATAAATAACTTCAAATGAAACATTAAATACCATGAATAAAAATATATTAATGATATATAACATCAAAGTGGTATTAGATACACCTTATAAAAATAAATAGGTGAATAATACCAAATATGTCCTAATGGAGTGGAAATTTAGATGAAATCTATTAAAAAGATCGTACAATTAATGTGAGAATTATTCAATGAATTAATTATGTGAATCAAATGTAAATACACATAAAAATATTAAATGAAACATAAAATAATCAATAGTCATTACACACATAATCTTAGAATATTAAATATAATGAAGAAGTAATATAACCCAATGAAAATAAATTGACTTATGAAACAACCTACCACATGATAACTTTCAAATAAAATCCCCTTGGATGAAGTAAAATAAACTATAACATAAATTAACATTAAATATGAAGTATTAATGAAATAATATATAAATGGTAAAACATATACTCCATATAAAATAAATTAGGTGCATAATATTACAATATGCCTTAATGAAAGGAAATTGAGACAAAATCTCATACCTCAAGTATGATTCATCATGTATGTTATTTATATTCCTAAAAAATAAAATTAAGTTAATTATTTAATTTTATAAGAAATAATTTCAGGTTTATTATTCCCTTAATTTTATTTATTACTATTTTATATTTAATTACATAATTAATTACGTTCATGTCAGATGTTTTAGCAATATTCAGTTCATTTTTCTAAAATTTCTTAGGTAGTTTAACTATGGTAAATGTGTTCATTGTTCAATCATATGAAATATAATAATAATTAAATAATTATCACTTTTATTCATCAATTATAATTTTAAATCTCACTATGAAATATGGTTATGAAAAATGTTATACATTATAATCATGGAGATGGAAATCCATATATATGCATGAGTAACGTTTATATTTTTAAACAATCGTTATGAAAAGAAGGTAAGTATTATTTTATATTTAAATAATGTTCATTATATAATATTATATATATATATATATATAATCTATCACTAAAACCATCTGTGAGTAGTGGTGATGGAAAATTAATTACATCGGTTCACGAGGTGATAGTCCACCGTATACATGAACAACAGTTTCATTTCTCATTTGATGGAAGAAGATATTGATATATGGTATACCATTAACATAAAAACATATCAATATATGGAATATAATGATGTTATTATATCATCATATTTTAAAAATATTCAAAATATTTAGAAGAATAAATAAAACAAAAATGCTCGGTTAAGAATAACGCCTCTTCTTCTGACCACGTCTGTAGGTTTAAACCAAAACCCTTCTTATAAAGGTTTTATAATAAAACAAAGGCCTATAAGAAAAGTTAAGTGATGTGAGAAATTTATTTTCTAATTTATGTTTTGAATCAAATGGTTCTTGAAGTGTAGAGAGGAGAGAAGAAGGGGTTCCCTATTATAAGTGAGGGGAGGGAACTTCTAGAATTTCTTAAAGTATTAAATTAATATAAATTATTTCTCGTGGTAAAATGGATCTAATATATGATGTGTATGGGTAAAAATAATATAATGAAACAAAATTTGGACAATTTTATATTATTTTTGTACACCTATATTTTTTTAACCCTTTTTAAAAATTACCATGGTATTAAAGTTTTTACTCTTTATGGGTTAAGAAAGTTCCTATAAAAGAACAAAAGGTGTATAAATGGTAAATGGTTGATATTATCAACCATATAATAATAAATTGGATGAAGATATAATTTTTAAGAATTATAAATCATTTAATATAGAATTATTTATTATAATATATCATTACTATCAATTTTGATACTATTCATTCAATTTGACTTTAAAAACCTCAAGATTAGTATGGAATTTGAACTTGTACCTTTCAAACATCTAAAAAAAATTATAATTATATAAAAATTTTGAACATAAAAATTAATTCAAATTATATTAATTTTAATATTTTTAGAATAATTTATTTTCTTTTCTTTTTAATTAAATAATTATAGTTTCGGCATTACGGAAGAATTTAAGGTAATTATTTCATCACTAAATTTTATAAATAAATTACCATGATAAAAAATATTAATTATTCAAATTAATAATTATAACATGACATACCTCATTTTTATCCTTATTTTAACACATAATATATATGATTTAATGTAAGAGAGTGACATTTATCCCTTTCTTTATTTAAATTATCTTAAATGTCATAGTCATAGCCATATGGGTCCAAAATGGGAAATTTTAAAAAATTAGATGAGATGGGGTTGAAATTTGGCCATCAAATAGAAGTTAGAAAAGATTTTAGGTCATTATAACCCTTATCTCTTTGGTTTAACCCTTCGGTAAACCTGTTTTACCCTTAACCATGGTAATACTTTTTTACTATTTTTACTATTCATCATGAAAAAAGATTAAATTTAACTTATTAACTTATATTAATTATTCCAATTATAAATATGGAATCTATTTTATCAAATTCAATTCATATATGTGGCATAATTTAATTAAAAAATAAACCCACATCCCGTATTAAAAAAAGGTTTTTCAAGGAATGCATTGTTTAAGTATAAGATGATCTTACATTAACTTGCACATGAGCCTTAGCCCAGTTGGTAAGGACTCTGTAAGTGCATCCAATTGACCAGGGATCAAATCCAGGTGGAGGAAGAATTTCAGGTACTGTAGATGCACTATAGCAGCACTGTAGTAGGAATTGTTGCGGGAACTATGCAGCATTGTAGCGGGTACTGTAGCGGGAACTGTAACAGGAACTGTTTGGCACTATAGCAGCCAGGAATATGCCACCGTTTGGGCATTCGGGCCACCTATTTGGTCCCTGAGTCCTGTAAGGCCTTCGGGCCACCCAGGCCTTCGGGTCAGTAAGGCCTATGGGCCATCTCAAGGCCTTCGGGCCACCTTAAGTGCAGATGCAAACCAGACGACCTACAAGGAACAAGCTCTACAAAGAGGATGAGCAAGGAGCTTTCACTGTAGCAGAAGCTAAACGGATTGAAATAATGACAGGGTATGGATCTTGCCATCGGTACAAGCCTGTGTATGCACGAGAATGCCTAACCGAATAGTCATGCGAAGGTAGAGAGATGATTTCACGATGAAGATGCTGGGGAGGAGTAGTTCCAAGTATTTAGTTTGGGTTGTATGTAATGTTTGTATCCTACGGTAAATTAATTCATCTAAGGTCTATGGGCCATTTAATACTTATGCCCACGGGCCTTGTAAGGGTTCCATCTAACCCCTTAAAAGGTGGATTATCAAAATCAATAAAAAATAAAGGCATTCGGGCCATTGGAGACATTAACTATATGACTAGTGATCATCATTATAAGGATTTAAATTTATATATCTAGACATATAATATATAAGTTTCATTTAATTTATTCATTATTAAATATTATTTTAATTAATTAAATTGGAAATACATTTTGCATTTAAGAACAGTTTCCAATAAAAAGCAACATTTTTCACAATTCGTTGAAAAATAAAACTTTTTAAAAAATCCTAAAACATTAGCCTTAAGATAATTTTTAAATTATTACTTAAAAATGAAGTTAATTTTACCATATACATTTTATAAAAGTTCAAATAATTAATTGTATTATTTTCTCACAAAAAGCAGTAGAAATCATTTTTGGAGAAAGCGTATTTTTTGAAGAAAAAATTAAATTTACTGAAAATTGAGTGATTATTTAGTAATAATTTATCAATACATTTATATTTATTAGTAATTTAATTTATATTTCATAACACAGTTAATATTATTCAAACCCTCTAATTTAACATCAATTTTATGACGGATATATTTAAATAATATATAGTGGTTTGTTTCGGCTCGATGTTGCATTCTATATACTCTATTGAAAATAATGTTCTTATTTTAAAATATTGGGGTGGTACATTCTCGCTACCTTAAATACATTGTGTCCTATAAATTTAAACTTTTACATGGAAACCAAGGATTTGACATTTGAAAATTCCTTTATGTAGAGCCCACATAGTAAAATAATTAATAAAACTTCCTCTTGATAAGTGGGGAAATGAAATATGAAGGTCATCACATAAAAAGGTTTAAAAATAGGATAAAGTTGGTATGAAATCAAAATATGGACATTGAGAAGAAAACTAATCCCCAAGGACTAATATAGAGTGATAGAGAACATGGAAAACAAAAATTTAACAACTAAAAATCTATAAATCTTTGATGGGTTAAAAGACTATTGATTCATTGGAAATAAATTTAAAAGAATAATGTATGTATTTCAAGATCCTTTTCCAAAATTTGTGGTATTACCTTGCCATATAGAGTGAAAACATAATTAAATATACTTACTTTATAAGTATAATTTCATCCTTTAATCAATTTTTTCAACAATCTCATTTTTTTCTCCAAATGATGAGAATTCAAGATGAATGTGTTTATTCTTGAGGAACTAAAATTAACTTTTTATGGATCATTATATCCATAAAATAATTACAAGTCTTTATCTTTGTTTTAAAATATATATCCAAACCAAAAATGGTTTGAAAATTTTATCCAATATGATACATTAATCTTTAAAACCTCAAAAATAACACTTAAAGTTAAACATAATCCATTCCATAATTATTTATCCTTAAAAAACTTAATATTAAATCTCAAAATATATAATATAATTCTCACCAAATAATCCTTTATTTTAAACCTAAAGGTTATATATACCTCAAACCAATAAAATGTCTCCAAAAATATCATTAATCACATCAAAATACCAAAAATTAAAAAATATTAGATCCTATAATATGATTCCCAAAATCAACTTAATATTTATCTATAAAACTTTTTAAGTAAAAAAAATTTCATAATAACTAGGAAACCATATAGTCTTGTGGTAGGTGTTTCACCCTTCTCTCTCTTTGGTTGTGGGTTCAACCCATGTGGCCTTGCCGAATGTAATTTTTTTTCACCTAGCATGCAAGTTTTTATTTTTATAAAACTATTTTAATATAATTCTTATAATATTCCCAAAATATGATAAGCACCCTCAAAAATAACATTAATAATAAAATCACTTTTTAACCAAAAAAGGTTTTCTATTCAGCTTTTTTTTACAAAATCAAATAATCATAATTGACTATTATTACCTTAAAATAAAAGATCATATTAACCATGAAGGTTATCAATGAATTTAAAACTATGTCCAAGAATATAAAAGTATTATTCCTCAAATAACATTTTAACTAATTCATAAATTATACATAAGGGTTACATATACCATAGAAAATTATTAAAACTCAATAAACATCTCTATGGTAATTCCATCACATAAAACCTCAAAATGGTTAATTGTGATTTTAAACTTATATTCATCCTTAGACTTATTAACCCATGATGGTACCTAAAAATATTAAACTAACCTAATTTGAATCATAAACTTGGTGTCCTTGGGGAATTTCCACAAATTCTATTGTAGGGTTATGTTTCTTAATCTTTTTTTTCTAAATATATTTCAAAGATTTCTACTAAACTTTCTTTGATACCAAGTGTAAAGACCCCAACCCTAGTAGCCTATAGTTAGTGTTTACTTTATTACATTTGTACTATATACAAGCAATCACATCCCAAATAATTGAATAGTTTACTAGTCTTAGTAAACTAAATACATACTTGAATCTCACATTATATTTTAAAACATAAAATACATAACAGAGAGAAGGTAAATATTTTCCATCCCTGAACTCATTCATAGGTTCATTCTTTATATATTGGGTAAAAGAAACAGAATATGGATGAGATCAAACTATCAATAAGGGTTATGTACAATGGATGTTTTTTGAAATAATTAAGGCATAATAAATATCACAAGTTAAATAATTGAAAACCCATTAAATTTGATCAATAACTTTAGTACAAATAATAATATGGAAGGATTAAATGGTGATAAAATAATTCCATATAAATAATCATGTGAGATTGAAAATTATCTATGTATATCATAACTATTTGAATAATTACATGAACAACAATATCTAATCTCATTATGATGGAATATATAATACTGAATATCATAAACATACCATTAAGTACTCATGCCAAGATATCTTACATAAATTGGTAAGGCCTCAGCCAAATGCACAAACAAATTTTTATCATGAGACCAATACATAAATAGATGGTCTATACTGGGCCCCACCCATCACTTATTAATTCCAATGAATTCATTGTGTGAAAGGGGTTAATAAAAATTTAATACATAATAAAAATAACCATTTATATTGAAAAACTAGCATATGAAATGTTAATATTTCCCCCAATAAAAATATTCATAAACCATACGAAGAAAGAATAAGGATGATATCATTACAGAATATACTTGGTCTATTATAAGTAAAATAAAGGGTTATTTTTTTATGAATAGAAATACCATAATAGATCATCAAAACCATGCTTGGGGAAAATACCATTTTTACTTTGAAAATCACATTTAAAAACTAAAAAATTACAAAATATTAAAAAAACATTTTCTTTGAAAATAACCTTCTAAAATTATAAATTAAGTATCAAATCACTAGGTGTTCATGATGGAAGAAGATTATATTCATGCTGAGTACATTAAAGAAAAGATTCCTTTTATATTTTTGTAAGAAAATCAAAAGGTACCTCATTCATAAAATGATAGGAAATTCCTTTTAAAAAAATTTATAGAAGTAAAAAATGAGTAAAAAATTAATTAAAAATCATTGGATAATATTTAAAATATTCTTGAAACCATTTTTAAAAACCATGGACATGAAAGAAAATATTCCTGATGAAATAGGAAATAAAGTCTCTTTTTTCTTAAGAACATTATTTTTATTTTGTGTACATAAAAGAGGAAAATGAATATAAAATTATAATTTCTATAAATAACCATAGTAGAATAAAATATATTGTGTTTTACATTTAAATTTTATATAATTCCCCTACTGGATAATTAAACATAAATAATTTGGAATAATGATGAAATTGTGAAATAAAATCTTACCACTTTGGTAAATTTCGAATCATAACCCCCATGAAATAAATAACTTCAAATGAAACATTAAATACCCTGAATATAAATAGATTAATTATATATCATATCAAAGGGGTATTATATATTTATCATTAAAATAAATAGGTGCATAATTCTAAATATGTACTAATGGAATGGAAATTGAGACGAAATCCATTACAAAGATCATACTATTAAAGTGAGAATTAGTTAATGAATTGATTATTTGTATCAAATTTAAATCAATATAAAACATGTGGGAATAAAAAATAAAATAATAAAAATTCATTATAATTATAATATTATAAAATCAAAGAAAATGAATAAGTAATATAACCCAATGAATATAAATTGAGTTATGAAACATCTTACCACTAGGTAACTTTCAAATCAAATCATACTGGATGAATTAAAATTAATTTTAACTTAAAATTCTATTAATTATGAATTATTCATGATAAAATATGTAAAATTGGAAATATATACACCATATAAAAAAATTAGGTGCATAACGTTTCAATATGCCTCAATTAAAGGAAATTGAGATAAAATCCTTTACTCGGGTAAGACTCCTCACATATGTTATTTATCTTTCTAAATGATAAAATTAAGTAAATTATTTAATTTCTAAATAACCTTTTTCATTTTAATTTTCCATTTTATTTTATTTATTAACATATTATATTTAATTACTTAATCAATTTAGTTCATGTAAGATATTTTGATGATATTCAAATCACTTGTCCAAATTGGATTTGGAAGTTTGACTATGGTAAAAGTTTTCATTATTCCATCATATTCAGAATAATAATCATCAAATAAGTTTCATTTTTATGCATAAATTATAATTTTAAATTCAACCATGAAATATGGTTATCAAAAATGAACTATGTTATAATCATGGACACGATAAGTCGTACGTACACATGAGTAATGTTTCCATTTTTAAACTATCATTATTTTAAGAAGGTGAGTATTATTTTAACTTAAAATAATGGTAATTATATCATAAATATAATATATATTTATATACAGTAAATATATCATTAAATTCATCCATGAGTAGTGGTGACGTAAAACTAATTGCATCAGTTCGTCTGGTGGTAGTTTTTCGTACACACGAATGACAGTTTTGCTTCTTATTTGATGGAAGATGAGATGTATATAAGGTATTCCTTTAACATAATGACATATAAGAATATAATAAATAATTATGTTATTATATCAGTAATTTTGGATAATATTTTGAGGATGTATATGAATAAATAAAACAAAAACACTTGGTTAAGAATGATACCTCTTCTTCGGACAACCTCTAGAGGTTTACACCAAAAACATTCTTATGAGAGTTTTAAAATAAAAATAAAAATTACTCTAGGAAATTTGAAGAGATTTAAGGAATTAATTTTTATTAGGATTAACCAAAAAATGGTTCTTTTATTTTGGATAGGAAAGGAGAGGGGGTTCCCTTTTTTAAGTGAAGGGAGGGGCACTTTTGGAATTTTTTAAAGTATTAAATTAATATAAATAATTTCCCAAGAAAAATGGATAAAAATATAGGATATTTATGGGTTAAAATAATATTACCCAATAAAAATTTTACAAGTTTATATTATGTTTTTACCCTTATCTTTTTGTATTAACCCTTTTTGAAAATTAATGTATTATTAACATTTTTACTATTTAGGGGCCAAGAAAGTTCCTATAAAAGACAAAAATGGCATATAAATTGGATATATTTGATATTATAAATGATATATCAATATTTTTGTTTAATACAAAAATTTTAGTAATTTTAAATAATTTAATATAACATTAATTACTATAAAATTTCATTAATTTCCATTTTTACATTATTCATTTAATTTGACTTTAAAAACATCAATATGAGGATGGGATTAGAATATATACCTTTAAAAATTCTCTATAATGTTTTAATTTTCTATAAAAATTTTGTAACACAAAAAATTATTCAAAATATATTACATTTAAAAAAAATTAAATCATTTATTTCATTTTCCTTTTAATCGAATAATTACTACATCAGCATTGTGTAAAAATCTAAGGGAATTATATCCTCATTAAAATTTTTAAAAAGTTAACATGATAAATAAAAATTATTTATAATTAAAATTAATATTTATAACTTAAAATACTTCCATTTTATCCATATGTGAACTCAGAATAGATTTTTTTTAAAGTAAGAGAGTGACATTTGTCCTTTTCTTTACTTAAATTATTATAAAGGTCATAATCATGACCATATAGCTCCAAAAATAGAAATTTAAAAAAACTTATATGAAATTGGATATAAATATATTCATAAAATAAAAATTATATATGTTTTTAGGTAATTATAGCCCTAATATATTTGGCTTAACCCCCAGTAAACCTATTTTACCCTTAATTATGGAAAGAGATTTTTACTTTTTTTACTATTCATTATGGCCAAAGATTAAGTTGATATTATTAACTGATATTAATTATTATTATTCCATATATGGAATCTATTTTATAAAATTCAATTCATATAAGTGGTGGAATTTAATTTAAATATAAACCTACAAAACGTGTCAAAAATGATTTTTCAAGGAATGTGTTTTTTAAAACATAAAATGATCTGACATTAACTATATGACTGTTGATCATCATTATATAGATTTAAATTCATATAGTTATATATATAATATATAAATTTCATTTAATTTATTCATTATTAAATATTATTTCAATTAATTAAAATGGAAATACATTATACATTTAAAAACTGTTTTCAATAAAAAGCAGTATATTTCACTATTCATTGAAAGATATAACTTTTCATAAATAACTCAAAAAAATTACCCTAATATAAATTTTTTATTATGACTTCCAAAATTAATTTTATTTTATCAAATATATTTTATAAAATTGTAAAAAAAATATTATTATTATTTTCTCTCAAAAATAAGTAGAAACCATTTTTGAAGAAAATGTATTTTTTTTGAATAATAAATAAACTTTACTAAAAATTGAGTGATTATTGAATAATAATATTTAAATAAATTTATATTTAATATGAATTTAATATATATTTCATAATTTATCTAATCATATTCGTACCCACCAATTTAACGTCTAGGATATAACAGTCATATATAAATAATATATTACAGTTTAGTTAGGCTCAGTGTTTCATGTTGTATATAATATCAAACATAATGTTCTTCTTTTATAATATTAGGGTGTTACAATAAATAAATTATACTTAAACGGATCCTATTATGTGGTCACTATAGATGGTGGTTGTATTACCCCACTCACCAATGTAAGGTTTCTCAAGAAATACTTTTCATAATTTCAATATCATTAGTCCATGATGTATGACTGTAAATTGATTATTACAAGTCCTAAAAATAAGTATTTAAATTTTATATCACCAATTTACTAGTCACATGATGTAAAAATATATGAAAACATCCTTATCGTATGATATTAAACAATATATTAATCATCCTTGTAGTATAACATAAAACTGCATGGTGTCTATTCCCAAGTTGTATGACATTAAACTAAAGGACGGTGTCCACATCGTAAAATGAAAAACCGCATGGTGTGAATTGAAAATAACCCTTACTAAAATCTTATTTAAATTAGGTTAATGTTTTAATTTCATATTCTTTCTCACACCGAGCATGACTCATTTGGGACTAAAGGATTAAGTAGATTTTTTCAATTTTCACAATTAAGATATATCACATACAAAGTTAAGGAATATTTGGTATATCCTATTTGAACCTAAATTTATTATAGTTGAAAATTTTATATGGTTGAGATATCCTATAAATGATCAAGATCTATGTAATTATTCTTGGCATAAAACTTACTTATGTCAAAAATAATAAAAAATGATCATTTCTTTTCATATAAGCATGATATATGCGAGGAATTTTCTTAGAGATATAAGTGTATTTATTCTCATTATGATGATAAACATAGTGACACCAATATTTCATATCCCAAGCATAACTGAAAGTATAAAACAAAATACCATCCTCCCTTTATATAAGATAGATCTATGTGGGGATTTTCTTATAGAGAACTATGTGTGTCTTGATTCCCATTTCTATTAGGATACATAGTGATTCTAGGATACCTTATCTCGGTCTGAATTATAAATAATAAGAAAAAAATCCCCCTTACTTGAAAATGAGCTAGATCTTTTAAAAGAACTTCTTTAGAACTACACATGGCTTTTATTTCAATAACAATTAATCCCCCCACTTTGACATTTTGGTCTCTTATATCACACTAAATACCCCATGTTAAGGTAAGGTTATCCCATCTTGGAATTGTATCCAAACAAAAGGAAGATCCCCAGTGGATGGATGTGCATTCACCAACATGACTTAAGATAATATTCCATAATATCTAATCAATTTCCAAGTGAGAGAATGAGATCCATTTAAAGGATTCCAATATGGTAATTTCTCTATAGGATAATATTCCCCTTTTATTTCACTATATAGGTATTTATAGCTTTTAACTACAATTAAATCAGATAATTTTTTATTAATATATGATAAAACACTTTATTGGAATTAATCAAGTATCTCCTTCAAGTTAGAATTCTCACTAACATTTTAAAATACCTTTTTTCCATAGACAAACTAGATTTATATAGTTAAGTCTTTATAAGAGCTACCTAGGGTTTAGTTACTACCTCTTATTAAAATAAAATCTACCCATTCATGGAAAACTAAAGTCTAAATGTCTACATTATTCATTATGAACATATTCCTTTTGTAAACCACACTTAATGTCTTGAAAAAAATAATATTTTTGAAAAACTCCATTTTATATTGGTGATAAGCACATTTGACTTGTAACAGCCCAAGATTTTATAAAAAAATATTCTTTTTAATTTTATTAATGTCTTGTGTTGTACGCTACACCAAAAGGAGCTTGCACAACACACATCCTTGACTTGTCTTGCATTACACGCAATCGCGACCTTCCTCGATAGCGTGTGTAGTACGCAATACCGAGTTTCACTAAACAACGATATGCTATAAAAATATTATTAAAACTAGCCGTTATGAATAGTAATAACCACTTTTTGAAATCCAGTAAATCTTATTTTTCAAAATGAACTTTATTTTTGGATTCGGAGTATCGAATTTAGCCTAAGGTGAAATTTTGGTACTTTTCGGATAACTTTCATATTCTGATGAATAGTGAAAATTACTAAATTATAATTAAAAACAACTTTTTTAATCGAAATAATTAATAGTGATAAATCATTAATTTGAGTGGTTTTAAAGTATATTTAGAATATATTTTTACAATTTAATACAATGTTGGTCATTGGATGTAATTTCACATTTAAACTAGACATAAACAAGTGTCAATCTTTTGATAGATATTGTTTCTTAAAAACACGCTATTTGTTTTAACAGCGGGATTTAATTATAAAATTAATTAATGCAACTTTTATGTTATGAATTTGGTAAAATAGACTTCATTTTTGAATTCGGAATATGAAATATAGCTTGGGATGAAATTTTGGCATTGTTCTGAAAAACATCAATTTTTGATGAATAGTGAAACCACTAAGTGGTAGGTTAAAAACTGAATTTTGCATAAAACTTAATTTTACCGCTTCTGTGAATGGAATTTCGAAAATCCGAGAGACACGGTTAATATCAAGGACTAAAATGTGGTTCAATGAGATGAAAATAATTTTTGGTGAATAGTAACTTTTTACTTTTTTTACCGCGGTTAATAGTAAATAGGGTAACTAAGGGTAAATATGATATTAATATTACCCTAACACATGTCCTAATTCTATTGGACAAGTGTAATTCGACCAAAAACAAACTTAGGAATAAAATATGACCATTTAGGCCCACTTGGATTAGATTAGGACATTTATTATTAATTTATTTAAAGAAGGGTTAAAATAGTTAAAATCAAAGTTTAATAAGTAAATCATTTTTAATATGGGGTTATACATAAGATAAATTAGACTATAAATATTCATTAGAAAGCTAAAAAGATTTCCTACATGATGGTATTTTATTTGTAATTTTTAGACATCAAATAATATAATTTATTTATGACACAAAGATGATGCAGTAATTATCTTATTAATGAAATATTGACATAATTGATAATATAAATACCAAAATAAATGTAATTTAAGACTTTTTATGAATTACACTAATTTTCTAGGTTACTATGATATATTAGTGATGATTTAATCAACTTGGTTCGAACATATAATTCTGTTATGACTTTCACAAAAATCATATATCAAATAGTGTCAAAATTGACACAAAATAGTTTTTAAATCAAATTTTATATTACTAATTGTTATTTTATTCCTAAAAATCTAAGGTTCGGCCAAATAACTTAGATAAGGATATATGTATTAATAATATACAATTTGGGATTCGTTTGGCATGTTATAGTAAGTTTATTAACCATATAGTGGAAGAAAACAAAAAGACATGGTAAAAGTTAAATTATTTAACTTAGAGTTAAATTTAATTGATAAGGTTAAAATAATATCCTAAACTTGTCTAAATTCTATTGGTTGATAGGATTTCGACCCATCCCCACTTTAGCTTCGAAATAAGACCCTTTGGAACCATTATAAACCGATTTTGACTTTAATATAAAATAATATTTTGAGATATTCCTAAGGTGCCCCTCTCCTCCCCTATAAAAGGACACCTCCTCCCCCTCCTCCTCACACCAATTTGAGCACTCAAGCTCGGCCAACCCCTGCCAATTTCTCCTCTCCACTTCCCTAGAAACATCCTATAGGTTCTGGTCTTCTTCAAAGACCAATTTTAGTGCCCTAAGAGGAGGTCTCAAAGAGGCACTTCAAAGAAGAGGTAATTACCGTTACCAATTCTTTCATCTTTATTTCTTCTTCCACTTCTTCTTCTTAGGTTGTTTCATTATGAAGTAATAACATCAGTATCACTCATATACTTATATGTTATTATAAGTATGAAACAACCCTATTTCACCATCTATCCATCCTACGGAAAAAGAAATCACCGCGCGTGCGTACGTACGGAATACCGTCTCCACGCCATGGTGTAATCTATTTTCCACCACCACCTTACATGGATGGGTATAATGGTGTAAAGAATAACTATGCATAGTTATTACAACATCATATTTATTCTGATATATTGTATAATCCACTCCAATTCAATTCAATATTTATAGAAATGATATCATCGCTCGTGCGTACGTACGGACTACCGTCTCCACGACGCGATGAGATTCATTCTCCATGTTAACCATTTAAGAATGATTATAATGTATATATAAGAAATAATAATGAAATATATGACATTATAAAGCTACTGGATTTATATATATATATACATATGTATGTCATCTACTTACTTCCATTTCAAGACAATAAGGAAAGGAAAACAGCGTTCATGCGTACGTACGGACTACCGTCTCCATGAACGGTGTTTTTCATTTTATTTATCTACCTATTATATATATATATATACTGAATATATATGATATATAAATCATATTTTATATTCTGGAAGTAAGTAAATCATGATATAAGTAATAATGATGTCAAGAACAACAAGTCAAAACACCTACGATAAATGAAACGATTTTACCCAAAACGCTTCTTTAACATGGAATTTACAAAAGAAAGAGTAATATAATGTCATAAGTGAACCATATATGATATCATAACAATTAATATGATTCTGTAATAAGTAAATAACATGATTTAAATCATTATACAGGAGGTTCGGACACTTACAAAGCAAGTCGGACCTAAGGTAAGGGAAAATATCACAATCTCACTTTTATCCGAGATTGTTTTTACTTTGGTAGTTACTGGGGTGTATTTTATCATCCACATCCATGTACCCTCGATATGTAATATTATTTCCTTCCTTCTACAATATTTTATATCCAATTTTACCCTTCGGTAAGTTTTTTGTAAAATATATGAAAGGAATCTTTTGTCGTTTTTCGTGCGAGGTACTTTTTGACTTTTCCGACAAAAGTACGAAGAATGTTTTTTTTTAACTTATACGACATGAATGGATTTTTAAAACATTACTTCAAAGAAGCTTCCTTTACAAGTTTTCAAGTTTATTTTTAATCAACTTCTTTTATTTTAAAGTTGTATGACATGTTATGAAAGGAAAAATGTTTTTTAAGAAGAAAGGATATTTTCCTCAAGAATGGAGTTCAAGTGTTTTATCAAAAATTATTTTCCATCTAAGATAATAAAGGGTTCTGTTTTTATCCCTATTATTACATTGATTTGACTATGTTGTGATGGAATTATGTTTATGAATTCCTTTATCTTATATGAATGGTTTTATGATGTCATGTTGTTTAAGAATCCCATTTTTATTACATGGGTTATGCAATGATGTATGATTTATGATTTTGTGGCACACATAAGAAAGGATTCATTAAGAGATGGGTGGGACCTATATCTCCCTCCAATGCATTGGGTAAAGATTTCATATCTCATGAGATAGACATGGCTGGAATGGTAGGTTATACCGGTTCAGTGAAACAGGACTGAAACGAGGATTACTCGATTCAGAAAGGGACTTTGTCCACTAAGATAGTCTTGGCAATGAGTCTTGACTAACAAGAAATGATTCTCTATGATTATGTGTGTATGCCACAATGAGTAATGTTTTAAGTAAGGGATTCATTTTCACTTCTATGATTTATTCCATGTTAAGATATTATGATCTTTTTTGCAGGTTTTGATTTTCATAAAGATATGATATGATTTTTATTTCCTTTATTTGCCCTTGCTGAGCATTTGAGCTCACCCTTTTATGTTTTCTTTTCCCCAGGATATAAAGAAAGGTTTTTAGGTAAAAAAAGGGGAAGATCTTTATGGGAGATATTGAAGATCTTTCACCACGATTAGAAGATTACGTTCCGAGTTTCCAAAGACACTAAACTATTACGATCCTTGTGTGTGTGTTTTTGTTATGTACTAAGTATTCCGCAAAAGTAATGTAATGTCCATGTACGTCAAGATACGGGTCTCTACAGTTGGTATCAGAGGAAAGGTTTAGTCAACCTTTGGAAACTAGGATGCGAAAACGTTAGTGAGATCCCTAGAGATATTTCTAAGGTATGTCTAGGGATGTCCCTAAGGTTAAGTATACGTATAGGTTATAGTACTAGAATTACGCTAACGGTCATAGAATTAAACCTAAGATGTTAGATATTGAAGGTACTCCCCTTTTATTATGTTTTTTTCCCTAGCATGATTTTTGTCTATCACACTATTCTTTTTGGGTTTTAGACGATGGTTGGAACCCGAAGGAACCGTGTTAATCAATGCAATGGACAATGCAATGATTGCCCTCCTGAACAAACAAATGTTATGGGAGATGGAGTGGAAAATCTTATTGCTATACTTACACAAGCTATGAATCATTCTGGACTTCCAAATGAGCAGAGAAGGGAACAATATTCTATTGAGTCCTTCATGAGGCAACGTCCACCTTCTTTCAGTGGGTCTACTAATCCATTAGTTGCTGAACAATGGATTAGTACTACTGAAAAGATATTTTCAGTTCTTCAATGTTCTGAAAATGATAAAGTCATCTTAGCAGTATATCGTTTGGAAGGTGAAGCTGATCAATGGTGGAATCTTATCAAGAATACGAGGCCAAGAGATGAAATTGAGTCCATGGAATGGGACGAGTTCAAGAACTTGTTTTTCAGTAAGTACTTCCCTCGTATTCTTCGAACAAAGATGGAGAAAGAGTTTCTTGAACTGAAGCAAAGGGACGATGAATCTGTTGGTACCTATGAAGCAAATTTTACAAGACTTGCAAGGTATGCTTCTGGAATTATCATCCAACCTGAAAGTAAAGTTGATCGATTTTTTAGTGGCTTAAAACCAAGTCTTCGAAGGGCATTAGCTATAAGAGACTTCAGTAGCTATGAAGAAATTGTGCGTTGTGCTATCAAGGTAGAAATGGAAGTTGGTGTTACATATCCATCTCATGGTTTTGACAAGAAACGAAAGATGGAGTTCAAGGGGAAATCTCAGAATAATGATGAAAAGAAGATGAATGTTTCCTTATGCACAAAGTGTGGGAAGAAGCATGGTGGAGATTGTCTTAAAGGGACTAGAAAATGTTTTAGGTGTGGAAAAGAAGGTCATCGAGCAGCTGAGTGTCGAAGTAATGGAAAAAGGGTTTCTAATGATGTGAATAAAGCAAACACTGCAGAGAACGCACCGCCAACACTTCAATGCTTCAAGTGCAAGGAAATGGGGCATTATGCTAATAATTGCCCTAATCCAAGGGTTAGTGATGATCAACATGAGCAACCACTTAAGGCAAAGGACAAAGGGAAGTCACATGCGATCACTATTGGCGATGTTGAATATGACAATGATGTGGTGGAATGATTAAGTGTTTATGTAATGGGATTCCAAAATAATGTTTTATCATGGAGTATTGGAATATTTATGTATTGGTCTAATGTGGTATTCAAAGTGATTGAGATATTATGCGCATAATGAAGGGAAAATGAGAAAATTAATTGTTTAACAGTATTCATGAGCTCATGATTGATATAAGGACTAAGTGATATCATGGTTTGAGTATATAGAATTTTGAGGATTTTGGTATGTGGAAAGTGTTAACTTTTAACTGCACTCATGTTTTCACTAAGGTATTCAAGAGAATACGCGATTAAGGACTTTGAATGTTTGGAATGTGACCAACAAGACATATCTTATGATATGTGGGGATCAACGACAGTATTAAATCTCTGGTAATCGTTGTCACTATATTATGAGAGTGGACTGCAGTATTATGTATAAGCCTAAAGATTAGACTGGATTATGTTGGACATAAGTTAGTATTGTTTAAGGATAGAAGATTTTCGATATTATTGATGGGATGTTATAGTAACGTAGTTTTAGAAAAAGGACAACCTGCAGGACGGGCGACAGCCCATCGCTTCGGACAAGGCTGTAGGAATCGAACCCACAACCGAAGTGCGACTGGCCTTTATCGCCTACCACTGACCTACAGGAAGTCCCTGTTTAGTAGAAACTAGTTTTATTATATTAAGCAGTATGATATATGAAGTATAAGCCCATTTTAGGAACCATATATGATTAATCCCACTATAGATCGACTTATGTATATAAATTTTGCTAACCTTTTGAGACAGATGGAATGACCCGTCATTCTATCACATGATCTGCTAACACTTCACGAATAACAAATTCAACTTCATTTATTTAAGAGATGAAGTGGAAATTGTTCAAGGCATGAACAACAGTAAGATTGTACCAAAATAAAGAAAGTATTTATTCTAATTCAAATTTTCAACTTTAGTGAAATGATCTTGAAAACCAAAAATGTTGTCCTAGTGATCTTATATCCGATGAATCAGATGGTACCCTAGATCATCACAAATTTATGGATTTGTGATTACTGGATTTTCCATAGCCATGTTCTCTACCACTCTCCATCAGAACATGATGGTTAGATTTCTCTTCCATATCCATATTTTCACCTATGTGGAAACCCAGTGATTAGTTTATTTGGGTAATCGTTACATTTCATACTTTAGTTTTTAAAGCCAAGTTTTGGTATTCCCTTTTACGATGTGGGTTTCTATTAAAGAAACTTTCAAATAGTAAACCATTTATAACCCCGACGAATTTCGAGGGCGAAATTCATTTTAAGGGGGGTAGAATGTAACAGCCCAAGATTTTATAAAAAAATATTCTTTTTAATTTTATTAATGTCTTGTGTTGTACGCTACACCAAAAGGAGCTTGCACAACACACATCCTTGACTTGTCTTGCATTACACGCAATCGCGACCTTCCTCGATAGCGTGTGTAGTACGCAATACCGAGTTTCACTAAACAACGATATGCTATAAAAATATTATTAAAACTAGCCGTTATGAATAGTAATAACCACTTTTTGAAATCCAGTAAATCTTATTTTTCAAAATGAACTTTATTTTTGGATTCGGAGTATCGAATTTAGCCTAAGGTGAAATTTTGGTACTTTTCGGATAACTTTCATATTCTGATGAATAGTGAAAATTACTAAATTATAATTAAAAACAACTTTTTTAATCGAAATAATTAATAGTGATAAATCATTAATTTGAGTGGTTTTAAAGTATATTTAGAATATATTTTTACAATTTAATACAATGTTGGTCATTGGATGTAATTTCACATTTAAACTAGACATAAACAAGTGTCAATCTTTTGATAGATATTGTTTCTTAAAAACACGCTATTTGTTTTAACAGCGGGATTTAATTATAAAATTAATTAATGCAACTTTTATGTTATGAATTTGGTAAAATAGACTTCATTTTTGAATTCGGAATATGAAATATAGCTTGGGATGAAATTTTGGCATTGTTCTGAAAAACATCAATTTTTGATGAATAGTGAAACCACTAAGTGGTAGGTTAAAAACTGAATTTTGCATAAAACTTAATTTTACCGCTTCTGTGAATGGAATTTAGAAAATCCGAGAGACACGGTTAATATCAAGGACTAAAATGTGGTTCAATGAGATGAAAATAATTTTTGGTGAATAGTAACTTTTTACTTTTTTTACCGCGGTTAATAGTAAATAGGGTAACTAAGGGTAAATATGATATTAATATTACCCTAACACATGTCCTAATTCTATTGGACAAGTGTAATTCGACCAAAAACAAACTTAGGAATAAAATATGACCATTTAGGCCCACTTGGATTAGATTAGGACATTTATTATTAATTTATTTAAAGAAGGGTTAAAATAGTTAAAATCAAAGTTTAATAAGTAAATCATTTTTAATATGGGGTTATACATAAGATAAATTAGACTATAAATATTCATTAGAAAGCTAAAACGATTTCCTACATGATGGTATTTTATTTGTAATTTTTAGACCTCAAATAATATAATTTATTTATGACACAAAGATGATGCAGTAATTATCTTATTAATGAAATATTGACATAATTGATAATATAAATACCAAAATAAATGTAATTTAAGACTTTTTATGAATTACACTAATTTTCTAGGTTACTATGATATATTAGTGATGATTTAATCAACTTGGTTCGAACATATAATTCTGTTATGACTTTCACAAAAATCATATATCAAATAGTGTCAAAATTGACACAAAATAGTTTTTAAATCAAATTTTATATTACTAATTGTTATTTTATTCCTAAAAATCTAAGGTTCGGCCAAATAACTTAGATAAGGATATATGTATTAATAATATACAATTTGGGGTTCGTTTGGCATGTTATAGTAAGTTTATTAACCATATAGTGGAAGAAAACAAAAAGACATGGTAAAAGTTAAATTATTTAACTTAGAGTTAAATTTAATTGATAAGGTTAAAATAATATCCTAAACTTGTCTAAATTCTATTGGTTGATAGGATTTCGACCCATCCCCACTTTAGCTTCGAAATAAGACCCTTTGGAACCATTATAAACCGATTTTGACTTTAATATAAAATAATATTTTGAGATATTCCTAAGGTGCCCCTCTCCTCCCCTATAAAAGGACACCTCCTCCCCCTCCTCCTCACACCAATTTGAGCACTCAAGCTCGGCCAACCCCTGCAAATTTCTCCTCTCCACTTCCCTAGAAACATCCTAGAGGTTCTGGTCTTCTTCAAAGACCAATTTTAGTGCCCTAAGAGGAGGTCTCAAAGAGGCACTTCAAAGAAGAGGTAATTACCGTTACCAATTCTTTCATCTTTATTTCTTCTTCCACTTCTTCTTCTTAGGTTGTTTCATTATGAAGTAATAACATCAGTATCACTCATATACTTATATGTTATTATAAGTATGAAACAACCCTATTTCACCATCTATCCATCCTACGGAAAAAGAAATCGCCGCGCGTGCGTACGTACGGAATACCGTCTCCACGCCATGGTGTAATCTATTTTCCACCACCACCTTACATGGATGGGTATAATGGTGTAAAGAATAACTATGCATAGTTATTACAACATCATATTTATTCTGATATATTGTATAATCCACTCCAATTCAATTCAATATTTATAGAAATGATATCATCGCTCGTGCGTACGTACGGACTACCGTCTCCACGACGCGATGAGATTCATTCTCCATGTTAACCATTTAAGAATGATTATAATGTATATATAAGAAATAATAATGAAATATATGACATTATAAAGCTACTGGATTTATATATATATATACATATGTATGTCATCTACTTACTTCCATTTCAAGACAATAAGGAAAGGAAAACAGCGTTCATGCGTACGTACGGACTACCGTCTCCATGAACGGTGTTTTTCATTTTATTTATCTACCTATTATATATATATATATACTGAATATATATGATATATAAATCATATTTTATATTCTGGAAGTAAGTAAATCATGATATAAGTAATAATGATGTCAAGAACAACAAGTCAAAACACCTACGATAAATGAAACGATTTTACCCAAAACGCTTCTTTAACATGGAATTTACAAAAGAACGAGTAATATAATGTCATAAGTGAACCATATATGATATCATAACAATTAATATGATTCTGTAATAAGTAAATAACATGATTTAAATCATTATACAGGAGGTTCGGACACTTACAAAGCAAGTCGGACCTAAGGTAAGGGAAAATATCACAATCTCACTTTTATCCGAGATTGTTTTTACTTTGGTAGTTACTGGGGTGTATTTTATCATCCACATCCATGTACCCTCGATATGTAATATTATTTCCTTCCTTCTACAATATTTTATATCCAATTTTACCCTTCGGTAAGTTTTTTGTAAAATATATGAAAGGAATCTTTTGTCGTTTTTCGTACGAGGTACTTTTTGACTTTTCCGACAAAAGTACGAAGAATGTTTTTTTTTAACTTATACGACATGAATGGATTTTTAAAACATTACTTCAAAGAAGCTTCCTTTACAAGTTTTCAAGTTTATTTTTAATCAACTTCTTTTATTTTAAAGTTGTATGACATGTTATGAAAGGAAAAATGTTTTTTAAGAAGAAAGGATATTTTCCTCAAGAATGGAGTTCAAGTGTTTTATCAAAAATTATTTTCCATCTAAGATAATAAAGGGTTCTGTTTTTATCCCTATTATTACATTGATTTGACTATGTTGTGATGGAATTATGTTTATGAATTCCTTTATCTTATATGAATGGTTTTATGATGTCATGTTGTTTAAGAATCCCATTTTTATTACATGGGTTATGCAATGATGTATGATTTATGATTTTGTGGCACACATAAGAAAGGATTCATTAAGAGATGGGTGGGACCTATATCTCCCTCCAATGCATTGGGTAAAGATTTCATATCTCATGAGATAGACATGGCTGGAATGGTAGGTTATACCGGTTCAGTGAAACAGGACTGAAACGAGGATTACTCGATTCAGAAAGGGACTTTGTCCACTAAGATAGTCTTGGCAATGAGTCTTGACTAACAAGAAATGATTCTCTATGATTATGTGTGTATGCCACAATGAGTAATGTTTTAAGTAAGGGATTCATTTTCACTTCTATGATTTATTCCATGTTAAGATATTATGATCTTTTTTGCAGGTTTTGATTTTCATAAAGATATGATATGATTTTTATTTCCTTTATTTGCCCTTGCTGAGCATTTGAGCTCACCCTTTTATGTTTTCTTTTCCCCAGGATATAAAGAAAGGTTTTTAGGTAAAAAAAGGGGAAGATCTTTATGGGAGATATTGAAGATCTTTCACCACGATTAGAAGATTACGTTCCGAGTTTCCAAAGACACTAAACTATTACGATCCTTGTGTGTGTGTTTTTGTTATGTACTAAGTATTCCGCAAAAGTAATGTAATGTCCATGTACGTCAAGATACGGGTCTCTACATGACTCTAAGGGGAACACTTTTTTTTACTGTGAATACTATACCCCCCCCCCCAACATGTCTCTTTATATGAACCCCCAACAAGTCTCTTCAACCATAGGCACCTGCTTCTTAAAGAGAAAGATCCGATTATCTTTTTATGTCCTAATAGCATCGTAGTGAAACTAATGTTTTGAATATGAACCATTATTATCCATCACGTATATGTTTCATGCCTACACTTCAGAACTAAGAGCCTAAAGTTTTGATATACATTTTATCTACCCATGTTCAAAAGTTGTTGGAACATTCTTGTCATGTGAGTCCCATTCAGACCATTACTCATCTCATTGGTCCAAGATTCATGACCATAGAATATGTTCATGCCTTCTTGGAATTATTCCCATGCAACATTTACCCACCATGAACATATGTTCCATACAGAGTGATATAAATAACAATGTGTTTGAATTATTCTTGGATAATCCTTTCTATATAAACATACTTCATGATGAAAGTTTTTAAATCCTCACAAACCTTGTGCAGTTATTGGTGAGAAGAGTATATGACTCTAAAATAAACTTTTTTTTACTATACATACTACTCTCCCAACACGGCTCTGTGTATGTGCCCCCAACATGGCCCATTGACCAGATTCATTTTCATCCTAAGGAGGAAGTCCTCTTAACTTTATATGCACTAACACCATTGTATAAGAATCTATCTTTTGAAAATCATCCACATTTATCCCTGGTATACATGTCCCACTTCATCACTACTAATTTAGGCATCGTCATTTATGATTTACATAATCCATTATACACCAATTAAAATAGATTGAACACCATCAACATTATACACTTATTTATCAAACCCATTTTTGAGATAGATATCTAATATTCTATACACTTGGTCAAAGTTATTCAACCTTAAACTACAAAAATACCCGATCAAATATAAGAAACCTTAAACTATAGTAACACCCATTCAAAGTAGTGTGACCTTAAACTATAGAAACACTAGATCAAATCTATGTGACCATAAACTAAAATAATACCTATTCAAATCTATGCATCCTTCAACTATATAAAAACCTAGTCAAATATATATGATCTTAAACTATAGAAACACTTGGTCAAATCTAAGTGACCTTAAAATATAGTAGCACCTGGTAAATGTTGTATGACCTTAAACCCTAGATGAATTTGGTCTGACTTTCATGACCTTAAACTACCTAAGGAAAGTGATATAGGACTCACTAGAATAAAAACCCGTAATGGTAATTATATACAAAATTTTAGTCTCCACTTAGTAGAAATGCAATTTATGTGGTCTAGGAAATATTTAACACCTAATATTAAAAGGTAAAAAATCTTATTAAGTCAGAAACACACTAAAGGTAGTCTAAGTAAGGGCCAAGTCTCTGGCCTCTAATCCATCCCTATGTGAAGGTTATAAAAAAATAAGACCAACAAAGAGAAAAAACATAAATCGTGTGGGGACCACCATATGGTCCTTTTAATAGTCAAGTTATTCTTGATATTCCCATGTATTAGTAAAAAGTTAAATCACTCTATTTTTATGATGTGTTAACCTAAGGCATTACGTTGATCTAAACAATTCATTATTTTACACTATATCTAGTTCACCGGTGATTGTGTTTGCATTTTTATATGATCCAATCCCAGAATAAATTTTTTATGGATCAGGTATTTAAATTCATATTTCGGTTAGATTAATATTTTTAAGAATATTGAAGTGTTTCAATGATTTATAATATATTTTATCATAAAATTTACCAAAACATGGGAGATAAGATAACAATAATTCAATAAATTCAAATGATTTTATTCATTAATGGTTTGGAATAAGAGTAGAATCCATAGGTTGGATTCTCTCTCCACTATAAATACTTTATTGTAGAAGACACTTTGAAGAATCCTAAATCTCACCAATGTATTGTTGGGACTCTGAAATGATGTCAAAAAGTTTATCTAGTTGTGTAGGCTTGACTTATTTAATGAGAGGAAGGATCTCCACCTAAGTAATTTCATTTAAAATCTCAACCTAAGCATCCTATAAAAGTCTTTAATATTCCTAAAGATTCAACCTAGCACTATCTAATTCCAATTGGAGTTTTATTATTCACAAGGATTCTTTACTAGTGAGTAGTTATTTCCCTAATTCATTGTCTACATGATGGGAAGATTGTTAAAATTCCATGGCCTAATGTTTGGTATATTTCACCTTATTTATTCTTAGTAAAGGCATTCCTCAGCTACTCCTCCACACTCCTAGTCTTAAATTATATCATTCATGATTGAATATATATTCTAATAATCAAATCCCCCACTACCTAGAATCATGAATTAGAATTGGAGTCGATACACATGTGTGTTCATCTCATCCATAAGGGTGTTGGAGATCAGCTTCCATATGCCTTTCCAAGAACATTTATGGATGCTCTAATAATAATTTAGGGTCTTCTAGTTTATATCAGATTTACTCCTAGAAACCAGAATATAATCTTGAATGAGGTCACTTAATTGGACCATGGTTCTTTCCTCTAGGTCTGTGGTCATAGGGACCTAAGATATAGTGGAAACCTCTATTTTTTGATAGGAATAATATTCAATACCCTTCTAATTAATACACCTCTTGGGTCTTTCGACCATGGTCATAGCCTCTTTATGTTAACATCGGTTATATTACCTTGGTGAAAATTTTTGATGAACAGGCTCGTCCCTCAATGCTGAGTAAGCTTGTTGCTCAGGATGCCTTGAATAATCTGGTACATCAATTGTGGAGCACCTCTTAGAGGAATTATTGTCCACTCATTTATCCCTAGCTGTAGAATATTAACTAGTGGCTCATGGAATATTATTTTATAATATAACTCATGGATATAATGATGTACAAGTATAGGTGAAATCATAGAATAGTCTGGTGAATGTGCCCTTATGGGGAAGGTTGATAACAACATTTAACCTCTCTCAGACTATCATCACCGAGATTTTTCATGCTACCATAAGGTTTTACTCATGTTTCACATCCACCAGAGGTGATATTATTTTATATTGAATTCATTGAAATTATTTTGAAAATTGATAAGTATCATAATACTAACAAATAATATTACAGTTGATCTAATCCACCACTGAATTGTCCCTCAATGAAATCATATAGTACCAAAAATCATATAAAAAATCATCATCATTAGTGAATATTATAATAGGAGGTGGTTCATATGGAAATAATTTTATTTCTCTATATATACTTAATAGATTAATGGAGGCATCACCGTTTAGTGACAATGGCCTCATTCTAGAAACAACCAACATAAATTTTCTGAACCTGCATCATGGAATCCCCATGATGTTGAGGAGATCATAGGAATTAAAGTGGGATATAATCCATCCCCATAGAATATGTAATGTACCTAATATGTGAAATGTCCCTTCCCATAATAGAAGTGAAACAAGCACCAGTGGATTTTTACCAATACCAATGTAGCCAAACCCACCAAATTCCCCACTGCTATTTTGGATTCCATAAAAAAAATTCAATATAAAATTGTTATTGGAGTCACATTCTGGGAGTAGATACCAAATTAGACACATGTCTAAGAACCCTACCAAGTGATTATCCACCAGTATTGTTGGGATAATTTAATATCCCTATTTATCATACTCTCCCTAGTCAAGATATAAGAAATATGTCAAAGGTGCTCCACTTTTTTATATAGGAGGAAATACTATTTCAAACGTTCTTGTAATCTTGTGATCATGAGTAACTGGGAAGGTTTTAATCCATCCCTCGAATTTGATGTCGACTTGGGGATTAGTATCTTTATCCAGTACATCCTGGAATGTTTTCATTAATTCCCTAACTAATTATTGATCGCATCGAGCATCCCCATAAGCAGCCCGAGGGGGATGAACTCTTCATATATATCCCTGGGTATTGGAACCCATGATACTTTGTATATTTACTACAAAATTATTCCCACTTCACCATGATTAAGATAGAAGGTGTTGTTTTTAGGACTCTAGTGACACAAAATCTCATGGATTATCCCACTGTTCTTATAGACATTTGTCTGATAAACCCAAAAAATCAAAAATATTAGCCTTATTGATCTAAATCTTTAACGCTTTACATGTTACCTAGACTCAATAGGCCCACACATACTCATCCTAGAATCCTCCCTTGGTACAAAGGTCCCATTAATCATTCAATCCATTGGTATAGTAAACTGTGGAGTGACAAAATATGGAGGTTAAATATAGCATTTAAGGTTATGTTATAAACTTACTATTTTCTAAAGAAGTCTTGTTGTGGTGAAGAATGCATAAAAAGTGTCTAGTACTTTTAGGAATATAAGCACCCTTTTCCAATATGTTCTCCCCACCCATGATATTGCACACAATAATGCATGAAAGGTATTTGAATGCATGATATCCATGTTGGTCAGTATTTTATGTACATATAAAGGTAGAAAGTCTGATTTCAAGTACTCCTGATGATAATTTTTCATGATCTTGGATAAAGTTGACATGGAGGGTTCTTTCCATCCATATCACCCCTTCTCAACTCTAGTGACTATAAGTTTGATTCAAGTAGTATCTTTATAATCCATATAAAGTACCTATATTTTAATACCCAAATATTAAAAAAATAGATGAATATTCAATTCATAACATTATTATCCACCCCATAACTGTAAATTTTTAGTTTCTTTAGAGACTAGATACACATACATATTATGTAGGTACATTCTTCGCCATCTATCATAAAGTTCTTATAACTTTGTACCCTTCTTGAAATACCCAACTTAAAAAAATTATTCATAACCTAGGGAAAGGAAACATAAGAAAGGGTGATCTCAGATTCTTAATAAGGGTGAACCTAGGAGATATCAATTGATGATCATATGAAATCATAAAATAGAAAAAAGGGTATGATATCATGAACATAAGTTATAAATTTCATACCCAATATATCTTGGATCATAAAAAATATTCATTGAATAAAATTTAATCATTTCAAACACGTGAATCATAAGACTTAGAAGACATCATATATAAGGATCTTGCCTTAAAACATAAATAATATTTAATTAAGTTAATAATTCACATTGAGGATCTTTTTAGGTTTATATTTTTAGAGAGTTAGGTCATAACTATTACATTGAAAAATATTACAAAGTAGACACTTCTACTCAGTTTCAATTTTTCTATAAAATAAAAATTCTTTGAAAAAAAGATTCATGTCTAGTTCCAGGTTTTTAGACAGCATGACTTTTCATTGATCCCATCCTTGACTCTATTCCACATTATGTCCTGTGAAAAACATTTCAAAAACTTGGGATGAGCATAAAAATCTCAGTAAGGGATACACGAAGAACGAAAACTGTTAGTTTTTCAAAACAACAGGTAAACCATGAATACTTTATCATAAGTAATACTTTTCACCTTTATGAAGTAGTAAATACTCTTCACTTAATAAAATATCATTACTTACCCTTTTGTAACCAAAATATTACCATAAAACCCATATAAAGAACACATAACATATAAAGGTAACTTGGGATATAAACATACTTAAATGGAATAACCATACAATGGACTTCCATATATATCACTAAATGGAATAGCCATACGGATGACTTCTATACCCAATGCATTGGAGGTTATAACGTAACCACCCGTCTTGGTATTCACGGCACCACCCGTCATTTGGTTTATCACGTAACCACCCATCCAATGTCCAAGTACCATTATAAAATCATAAGACATAAAACAAATATAAAGGAAAGAAAACATTTCCACATTTCAATCACAATATATCACTTAAATATATTGACATAACAAATCCATTATCAAAACATTTTCAATACTAAAATATATAAAAGAGTATATGGTATTTATTTTCTTTTAAAAAACATTACAGCTTATTGAGGAAGCCAAAGATCAAATAATACTAGCACCGGCAGAAAATATCATTGTCACCGCTTACATTAAAAGGAAAATTTTTTGTCATTTAGTAAAACACTTCGTAGAAAAAGATTCCTTTTGAATAAATGTAAAATTAAAAGGGGTTTATACACCATATAAAAGAAATTTGTGTATTAATGAAAATATGCCTCTATGAAAGTATATTGAGATGGAGTCCCTTACCTCGTGTCCGACTTGACTCGATCGTTCTTTAATATCCTGTATAATAAACTAAAGTTAACTTCTACTTGATTAAGAACCTTTTTCAAGTTTATTATTCCTTTTATATCACTTATTATCATGTTATAAACATTATGTAATCATTTAAGTTAATGATGTTCGTTTTGTCGATATTTGGTACTTGAGTCAAAAATGGACTTCTTATAATTACATGTTGTTTATGTGGTCAAAGGTTCATTATATCCAGAATGATATTCATGATTTGGATATCATATATATCCAGCATATACATGTATTTATAATAGTACATAACATTTAGAGGTAAGAAATGAAATGCACCATTCATGGAGACGGTAAGCGGTACGTAAGCATGAACGCTACTTCCATTTCTATTTCATATTTAATAGAATTAAAACATAATGATACATAGTAGTATTATAATTCCATTATTTTATCATATATAATATCATAAAATATATCCTTTATATGTACCGCATATGGTATGAATGACACATATCACTTTGAGGGGGCGGTAATCCGCACTTCCTCAAATGAAATTATCACGTTTACCCATAATAGAAACCATAAAGGTATGATATAAATGGAAATTATAGAATAATAAAGAAAACATAAAAACAATATATATCATACATAAATACAGTTCTATCATAATGGCCACCATTAGAGGCGGTAAGAGGTAATTGAACAATCATAGTTTCATGAGGTGTTAGTTTTCCATCCATAGAAACATTATGTTCTTCACCCATTAGTTGGAGGTGTGTGTAAGTGTAGTTAAAATACATATCATAAAAATGTCCTAGTATATTTATGATACTATTTTTGTTATAAAATAAATGAATAAAAATATTTTAGGGGTTGGAGAAGTAAAATAAAAGAAAATAATTAAAGAGAAACAATTACCTTTAATTTGGGTAACTCCATTTGGTGTGAACCAAAAGGACTTCTTGAAGTGCCTTCTTCATAAGGTAAGACTTATAGAAGGAGGATAGGTATGTAGGGAGCTTAATTGGGCAGAGTTTGGACGAGCCAAAAGGCTTGAGAGGTGTGATGAATTGGTTAGAAGTGGTCTCTTTTTTAAGAGAGAGGAGGGGCTCTTTAGGAATGTGTGAAAACATTATTTTATTATATAATGATATTTGGTTTCAAAAGGTCCAAAAATCATTAAAGTCGAAGATAAGATGACTCATATTCTAAATAAAATCATAAAATCCTAATTTTACATGTTTTGGATAATATTTTAATCATTATAATCTTATTTATTTAAATCATTTATTAATGAGGTAAATACTGCATCATTATTGTGTCATATATAATTTAATTTATTTGATGTCCAAAAATTATAAAAAAAATACCATGATGTAGGAAATATTTTTAGATTTATAAATAATATTTATTTTAGAAAATGTGACTTATATAACACCATATAAAAATTAATTTACTAAAAGATGTTTTTTATGTCATTTTTGCCTTTACATTAAACTAATTAATCTAAAGTGTCATTTTCTTTCATAAGTGACTCCATGGGGTCCCAAAATAGACCCAAAGATTCAAATGGTCGGCCATTACTCATAAAATAATGTTAGGATAGGTGTTAATGATATTTTGATTTATTATTATAATATTCTTTTTACCTTGAATTACCCTATTTACCTTTGACTACGGTAAATAAAAGTCAAAAGTTACTATTCACCAAAAAATATTTTCATCTTATTGAACCAAATTTTACTTCTTGATAACAACCATGTACGTTGTATTTTATAAATTCAATTCATAGAAGTGGAAAATTTTCATTTAAATGAAAAAGTCAGTTTTTTTAACTACTACTAAGTGGTTTCACTATTCATCAAAAATTGAAGTTTTTCATAAAAATACCAAAAATTCAGCCTAATATTTATTTGATATTCTGAATTCAAAAATTGTGTCTATTTTGAAAAATTCAAAACATATAAGTGGAATTAATTAATCAATTCCCAATGTTAAAACAAATAGCGTGTTTTTAAGAAACAATAACAATCAAAAGATTGACACTTGTTTATGTCCACTTTCAAAGTGAAATTAATTCCAATGAAAAAAATTGGATTAAATGGTAAAAATATATTCTAATTACACTTTAAACCCAATTAAAAAGATAATATAACCATATAAATAAATTTGATTAAAACGCAGTTTTGAATTAAAATATAATATTTTCACTATTCATTAAAAAATGAACTTTCTCGAAAAAATTCCAAACATTTACACAAAGTAAGTTTTGATGTCCCCATTCTAAATAAGGATTTTATTTGGTCATATATAATGTATTAAAGTGACCAAAAGTATATTTAATGAGGGTTTTCCATTAAAAGGCGATAAATCAACCTTTTAATGTAAATTATGCTTAAAACTAGATTCATTCACATTTTAAGCCTCAAAATTTTTATTGGATAAATGAAAATACATTTAACAATCATCTATAATCATATTATATTTAGATTTGTTCATTCCTACCAATAAAAAGGCTAGGAGTTAACTACTATTTAAAATAATATTATTATATTATTAGTGTGCAACGTAAGATTTTAAAGAAACCCGTTGTTGCGTATCAGGTACGCTATCGAACATAGAAACCCATTTAAAGTAAAATTAATATTTAATTCACAAATATTAATAAATATTAAAATCTCTTATTCTTCATTTACCTGGGATGTTACATCATAAATCAATCATGGACCATAATTTCATATCATAATATTTTCATTAAAGTGTGGCACCATTGTAGATATAGAAACCATTTCATATGTCAAGGTTATCTCTGAAACTGTCAAATAATAGGGGATTGAGCATCAACACCAATTTACCATACCATTATGGATCAATAATCATCACATATTTCACATAGTAGATCAATAACATTAATTTTTTTCCTATATTGGATCAGTCACATTGGCTTTTTTCCTATAGTGGATCAAGAACATCAACTTTTTTCAATAGTGGATCAATCACATCGACTTGTTTCCTATAATTATCTCATGTGATATAAAACTTTACCTAATACATTATAGGGAAATATAATTATAATCCCACCCATCACATAATAAAAATAATAAATATTGGTCAGACAAAATCATAAAAAATTCATCATGTCATCTGAATATAACTCATGTAAATAAAAGAGGTTTCATAAACATTTCATCATTTCATCATAGCATAACCCATGGAAAATAAATGAGGTTAGTAAAAATATCATCTTCATAATAATAAACTATATAGAGAAATAATAAGGATGGTACTACTGGATCATTTACCCATTAAATAATAAATAACATCAAGTATGTAATCATAAGTGAAAATTACTTTAAAATATATCTATAATATTTCTTGAGGAAAGTACATTTTTCATCTTGAAATCACTTCTTTAAAATATAAAAAGTTAAAAAATATTATAGAATGTGTTTTATTTAAAAATAGCCACGGAAACTTGTAATTTAATCTTAAAATAATTGATCAATCATTATGGAAGTAAATTTTATTCATTCTTCATATGTTATAACAAATATTCCTTCCATATTTTTGAAAAAAATTCAAAAGTACCTCATTAAGAAAATGGAAAAAAGAATAATTTTAAACCATTTTTTAAAAATTCAAAAATGTGTAAAAAAATTAAAAAATTGTTTTAGAATAGTAAAACATTCTGGAAAACATTTTTAGAAAACATGTACATGGAAGAAAAAGTTCTTCCGATCAAAGAGATAAATAAAGTCAAATTTTCTTTAATATTATTTTCGGTATATTGAGTAATTAAAGTGTTCAAAATGAAAGAAAAATATGTAAAATCCAAAAATAACTAGAGGATATTGAAAATGAAATGGATTTATCTGATAAGGATCATATAATTTCTTTAATGTAAATTCAATCATAAAAAATCTCAAATAAAATGTGATTGACACATAAATCCCTTACCACTTTGGTAACTTTAATATCAAAACATAATGAAAAAGATAATGGATATTTATATCCCCCAAAATTTTAATGAGAATTATCATAAAATACATTAATGAATAGTATATGCAGCACATAAAATAAACAAGTGGTGAATATAATAGGTGTCGCACAGAAAAGAAAAGTGAGATGAAAATCCCTTACCTAAAGTATTGTATTTATTTGTACTTGCTCAAACATCATATATAATAAATATAGATTTATTATAAATTTATTCCAAAACCTTAATTATATATGTCATACCATATATTATTTATTTATAATATCTTATCACCTGTTTATTAACAATTTTTTATTGAAATATTTATTTCAGGTGATAACTACTTTAGTTTGGAAGACTAAATATTTATAATTTTATCATGGTTACATAATATCTATAATTTTAATCATGATATAAATATTATATTTATCCATTATATGTATATATATATATTTATCTATAAAATTTAGAGAGAGACATGAATTACACCATTCATGGAAATGATAGGTCGTACATACGCATGAATGTTGTTTTCACTTTTTGAGGGATGAAATAAAATAAAGGTAAATAATAATTAAAATATACATAATAATTATTACATCATATATACTCATTAAATATATCCTTATTTTCATTCTTGTAAATAATAAATCAAAAACAATTTTCATTGCTTTGTGGAGGTGGTATTCCACACGTACGCACAAGCAACATTATCATTTTCTAATAGAGTGGAAGGTAAGAAGGTTGATATGATATTATAATTATAAAAGAATAATTATACCATAAATATTATATATATATATAAAAACACTAAACCCATCATAATAACCATCCATAAAATATGGTGATGGAAATTAATTTCATTGCAATGTGGAGGCGGTAGTCCACACATACGCACGAGTGATACTTTCACTTCCCATTTGATGGAATAAAGGGTTGATATTGGTGGTTACATGATCATAATAACATTTTAGTTTATTTATGATACTAAATTTATTATTTCATGATTAATACCATATATTTATAGTAATTAAAAGAATAAATTAATTGAAAGAGGTCAAGTAAGATGATTACCTCTTCTTTGGTAAGCCACCTTTAGACCAATTATTAACACTACTAGAAATTTTAGTTTTTGCACCACCTGAAGTGGGTGACATCCATTTACGGTCTCTAAAGAGGGTATTAGCCACCACCATAGGTGGCCACTAATACGAAAGTGAAATTCCAGCATGAATTTTTCTGCGTGCGCAGCTTCTTCTTCCCTCCCGCTTTAGCCGCTGCAAATACAATGTGTCGTCATCAACGCCACATGCCACTGCTCTTCATGTCGTACCTTGCCTCCTAAACGAACACTAGTGACTTCTATCTATATTCCCAACATTCTCGATCCCTCTCCCTGGAATTCCAGTGACATCAACCCCATCACACGAACACCCCAACATCCACCTACCGTCGTGTGTCTGCCATGGCCTATGGGGGCAAGGTCTTGTGTCTCTTGAAACACATATGTTGAGATGAGGACCTGCATGAGGACCTTCATGGTGTTACATAGATTTGAAACATCATAGAATTCCAATTGAGGTTAGTAAAGGGTTTTACCAATGAAGCTAATTTGACCACCAAAAGCGGTCGTTGGGCGGTCTCTAAAGCCTTTTAGCGGCCACTTTTGGCAGTCACTAAAAGCTATAATTCTAGTAGTGTAAGAACCCCTATAAAGGTAATTTAATAATAAAAGAAAATCTAAGTCATGGATATTGTAATTGAGATGATAAATTTTTAGGGTTTTTTCAATCCATATGGCTCAAGAAGTTGTAAAGAAAAGTTATAAGGGGTTTCCTTTTATAAAGGAGAGAAACGGAACACTTTTAATTATTAAAAACATTAAAATATAACTAAGTTATTATCAAGAAAAAATGATTCAAAAAGGAAAAATATTCAAATAAAAAGTGTTTGAGGTCTAAATATAATCATATAATGAAATTTTTATAAGTTTTGGTATCATTTTAAACCTTATCTTTTAGTTTAATCTTTTTGTTAACCAATTTTAATCTTAACCATGGTAAAGCCTTTTAATATTAAAGGGATATAATTTTAATTAAAAGGTAATAATTGGATCGTAAATGACAAAGTTATGAAATTTCTTCCATTTATAATCCTAATTATCCTATTTATAAATTTTTATGATTTATAACTAATTTAATAAAATATTATTTAACATAAAATATCATTAATGTCAATTTTAACACTATTCAATTAATTAGAAATTAAAGACACCAAAAAAAAGATAAAAGTCAAATATAATCCTTTCATACATATCTAATATATAATATTTATCTAAAAAAACATTAAAATAAATAATTCATCCTAATTATATTACTTTTAACATTTTTGAAATCATTTATTTTATTTATTGATTAATTGAATAAATACTTTGTCAGCATTGAGTAAGCATTTCGAGTAATTATTCAATCACTAAAAAATAAAAAATAAAAAATATGATAAATAAAATTAATTTATGTTTAAAATAATCATTTATAACTTAACATAACCTCTTTGTACCTTATTATAAAATATTATAGATATTAAAGTCAAGAGTGTGACATTTTGTATTTATTCTTTCCTTAAATTAATAACATGACCATAATCAAAGAAATATGGAACCATGTTTCCCTATATTCTACAATTATATGTACATGTATTAAATAAACACATAGAATAGGATAAATTCAAGTTTTATATAAATTTTAAAGACTTTTCCTAAAGTTCTAACCCTATTTTACCGATTTTACTCTTATCAAGGTGACAAAACTTTACTGTGGTTAATACTCAAATTCACCAAAAATAAAAGAAACCAATTTAAAAAGTTTGAACCTATGGATTATAAATATGGAATCAATTTTTTAATATTCAATTCTCAAAATTTATAGTAAATAATTTAACAGAAAACTTTAAAATGCAATGAAAAAACCATTTTCTGAAAAATGCCATTAATGTATAATAATTTTTTTATACCAAATTCAATCATAAAATTTATTCAAATGAATTTAATTGGATTATTAATAATAAAATAGAACTAATTTTACTTTGAAAACTTTTTTAAACAAGATAAAACTTTTTAAATATTTGAAATGAAAATATAATTTTCAATAAAAATCAATATTTTTCTTTATTCATCAAAAAATATATCTTTTGAGAAAATTCTCAAAAATTCACCCTAATAAAATTTTGATATATTGATTTCAAAAATGAAATTATTTTTATCAAACAAAATTTATAAAATTTCTAGAAATTAATTATAATACTCACTCATAAAAATTAATAAAAACCATTTTTTAGGAATAATGTATTTTTAAAGAATATAATGACTTTACTAAAAGTATATTTTATTTATCTAAAACCTTTATACATATTTTTTAAAATTTGGTTATTAATATTAATTAAAATAATTTAAATTCTTTGTTAAATATGATATAATATATTATGGTTCAATTAGGATTGGGGTTGTGTGTATCACAAACTATCAAAGAAATCAAATTTATTAATATATCTTAAAATATTGAATTGTTACATTATATCCCCTTAAAATAATTTCACCCTTGAAATTACATCACTTCAATACAAATAACTAATGATAATTATTCCTCATCAAATTAGTAGGTTTCTATATGGATTCCTTTAATTTATAGTATCACCACATAATGTTGACAAAGTGAGTGGTCTTCTTTCAAAGCACTATATCTCTACGATCAAAAATATCTTTTGGTTGTTCCTCAAAAGAGAGATATTTCTCTAGAAGTCTGACCTCCTAGTTCAGTATATGTGAATGATCAGTTATATATTTCCTCATGAAAGATACATGGAACACAACATGAAAGTGATATATATTTCTTGTAAATGTAAAATGATAAGCTACCTTCCCAATACGATCAAGAATTTCTACGGGACCAATATATCTTGTGATCAGATTTCCATTCTTTCCTAATCTCATAAAATTTTTCCAAGGATATATTCCTAGGAATACATTTCACCATCTTCAATATCCATATCCTTCCAATTATTTTCAGCATAACTTTTTTGATTACTCTGAGATACCATTATATTATCTTGAATGGATCTAACTTTTTTTGTTATCTCCTTGGCTAGATTAGGTCCCAATAAATTTATTTTTCCAACTTCATCCTAACACATTATAGTTACGCACTTCCTAGCATAGATATCCATATAATGATCTATCTGAATGATGGATTGAAATATATTATTGTAATAAAAGTCAAGTAATGGAAGGTGTTAATCTCAACGACCTTTGAAATATATTTAGAAAACTCTAAATATATTTTATAGAGTATAAATGTTCCTCACAGGATGACTAGTTTTCTAAGGATGATATATAGTATTGAAACTCAACTCTATATCTAGAGCCAGTTGAATACTTCTCACAAACTGATGTAAAACTTGGATCCCAATCAGATATAATATAATGTGGTACTCTAATAAATCTTACCACTACCTTATTGTATATCCTGAAAATAATATCAAGAGATAAATCTTCTCTGATGGAAATTAAGTGCATTGACTTTATAAGATGACCAACTATAACCCAAATATAAATTTTCTCTTTAGATGTTTTGGGGAGTCCAATGAATAAATCCATGTTAATGTTTTCCTATTTCCATTCGGGTATGGGTAACTGTTGTAACATCCCCTTAGAATTTTTTCTCTCAGACTTAACTTACTGACATACTGGGCTTCAAGATAAAAAATATGATATATCCCTTTTCATGTTGACCCAACAGAAATAATATTTTAGATCTCTATACAACTTTATACTTTCAAGATAAATATAGAATGTTGAACTATTAACTTCATATAATAGTTCATTCTTCTTTTATAGTATTGATGGGACACATACATGATTCTAGAACCTCACCATTCCATCACAATCATTATTGAACTCAAGAACATTTCTGACCTTCTTCTATGGTTCTATATATTCCTTATACGCCTCTTTAATCCTTACACAGATATATGGTTGAACATTCATCTAATAAAGATAGGATCTATCCCCTTTCAGTGAGATTTCAAGTTCCATCTTCTAAAAATCATTATGTTTTGTATATCTTTCAATCCTCAACATATCCAAACTAGAATGGTCCTTCTGACTCAAAGCATTACCCACATTCCCAAGGTGGTAATGTATTAATCTATCATAATCTTTAATCGATTCCAACCATATTATCTATTGTATATTCAACTCTTTCTACATGAAGATATAATTAAAAAATTTATGATTCATATATATGTCAAACCTTTCACCATTAATATAATTCCTCCATATCTTCAATGAAAAAATTACTACATCTGGTTCCAAATCATGGGTTAGTTAATATTATAATGTATTTTCAATTAGTTTGAGGTATATGCTCTCTCCATTTCATGGGGACTATTGTTCGGACTGAGTAACTCAAAAGGGGGTTAAATTGAGTTCCTAATAAAATTTATATTAAAAAATATGTTAAAATTTATAGTAAAAAATAATTTAAAATAAAATTCCCCATTTAAATTAATAATGTGCAGTTAATCAAAATAATAGTTTAATATAAGTTTGATCTTTCAAAATATTTTTCAAAGCATGATTAAGTCTCTATTAAAATAGTATTTGAAATTGCATTAACTTTTGAAATTGATTTACTTAATAAAATCCTTTATATAACAAATGATTAAGATTAACTATAAAATTATATGTTTTGTTTATAAATTATTGACAAATATATTTTAAACATTGAAAAAAAGAAAAAAACACAAACACACAACAGAATAAATAGGGGGTTCAATATCAAGATGGGAATTAATTAACTCAACCAGATCCCGCCTCAGAGCGGCATCTCACCCAATCCCGCAACGCCTAGGGTTTCTCCGCGAGTCGACTTCCCCTCCCCCTTCGGCTAGATCTGTTCGCAGAGGATGCTCCTGGTTCCAGCTTGGATAGGGCGACATCGCGCTGCCAAGCATGGCGTCTCGGAGGGGCTCAGAGGCTATGGTTTCTTCCACTAGGTGAGGCTCGCATCTCCTGCTTCATGGCTTGGCGGAAGTGGATCAGAGTTCACTTGTGATTCTGATGACGTAGCTCAACCATTCGGGGTCTCTTGGATCAGCCAGTGTGACCCGGTGGTCTTCATCGATTCCAGTGCGGCTCGCCCAGATCTGTGTTTCCAGGAGGGGGAGGCGATGTTCTCTGGTTTCGGTTTGTGGTTTTACAGGTCTAATTTTGGGATGTTGTGATTACGCATTTGGTTGAACTGGGTTTTTTATTTGTTTCATCACCGGTGGTTCTTCTATTCCCTTCCACTATTTCCTCATCATCGTGAGGCTAGTTTCGGAACCTGATGAGGTGTATCTTCGATACTGATTGGATCAGATCCATGCTCAGAGTGGAATTTCTGTTTCAGTATGTTCAAGATTACTTCATTGGTGTCATTCTCTCGGCATGGGGTTCGCCCATACAGTCCTAGGTGACTATGGTTTGATCTTGAGCCTTTGAATTGTCTTCCAAACTTGTGAAGCTGCGGCGGTGGGGGTGTCTAGTGGAGGGTGGTGAGGTTTGGTGCTTGGTTCTTGTTTGTGGAATGGTGGAATGGTTTTTAATTGTGTGGTCTATTGTTTTGGTGATGCACCCGGACTCTAATTGGATCAGGCCCCAGAGGAGGTTCTTGATCTTGATTTTCACCGCTGTTGTGCTTTTCAGATTTGGATGTTTGAGAGGGTATGGCGTCGCCATCAGATCGGGCCTGTTCTTTGACACAGGACACTTGTTTTCTGGTCAGCTATGCTTTAGTGGAGAGCTCTATCATGGTTATATGCTGGGAGGGGTTTCTCCATGTTGTTGTTTTGGTTTTTCTCACTTGACCTTTGGATCATGATTGTCTTATGTCGATGATGTCTATTTGGGTTTTTCACCTTCTTCCCTTAAAAGGGGGTTTTTATAATAATAATAAAAATTTAAGGCCTTTGGGCCATTGGAGGAGGGGGGAATTAATTCCCTCTACTTGTAAATCACCTACAACCAAGCATATTATTATAACAAATAAGCTAATCCATAACCAGGATCGGTTATACAAACAACTTCATAAGCTATTTAGCATAAAATCATCTTCTATAGTTACATGTTGTAAGAAATAAAACACGGGTCGTTTAAGGACATCTTCTATAGTTGTCTTGGGTAAATAGATAAAAATGGTTTGAGAAAATATCAGGTAATCTCCAATTTAAGCATAGGAGTTAGTGTCTTTAGATATATAGATTAATACATCACACTAATCAAAAGTAAATCAAAATAGAGATAGAAAATAGAAATAGATATATAAATGTAGTGATGCTTGGACTGTAATGATTGAGATGAATATAGGTCCTTGTATTTTACTTGGTAATGATCTTGAATAGGTTATCCAAAATTTGTAGGAAAATATAGTGTCATGAATTTCTATTTTTTATCTACAGGTGTTATGAGAAACTTATACACAAAAAACTTCTTTCAGTTTATTAAAGTTGCTTGATCATTGATTTGTTCCACACTTTCACACATATATTGAAGTATCATGTAAGTTCTCTCTAGAATCTAGTTATCTCGCACATGAGGGGGGTCATCGGAAATATATAGCACTGTAGGTTCAAATATCTATTGAAGAATAATAATAAATATTTTATGGATCCTCATGCTTAATTGAAAACATATGAATATATATTCAATTCATTTTTTCAATATTTTAAGAATATACATTAAATAAACACACTTCATTAAATCTCATAAACCATCCATTAAAAGCATTAAATTCAATTGAAGCAAAACAAAAATGGAAGTAGGGATGATGGTAGCATAGTTTAGTTGTAGCACAACTCAATTATAGCATAATAAAATGGTAGAAAACCTATAGGTATAAAGGTTACAATAATTGTAGTAGTTTTGGCCAAAAAAAATTCCTATCGACAATAAAAAGATAGTGGTGGCATATTCCCGGTGGTAGCAGAAAGATGTCGGTTGTAGAATTGAACTAATGATAGCACCATTCTATTGGTAGCAGTATTCTGATGATAACATGAGTCTGATAGTAGTATAGACTCTAGCAGTAGCATAATCCTAATGGTGGAAAATATGGTAGTGGAATGACTGATGGTGGAAAAGCCTTAGTGGTAGCATGACTCATATGGTTGCAAGCACTGAACTAATAGTGTCGTTCTAGTGGTGGAAGATCTAGCAGTGGAACATGCTGTACTAATGGTATCAATTTTCAATACATGTGAAATTTTATTCAAATTATTCTTTTCAAAAATAATATACTATGAAAAAACATTAATCTCATCAGATATATAGGAATCATTATTTTTAAGAATTAAAAAAATGAGGTTCTAAAAAGGACACATCCTAATCCATTCTTTGATGTATCACTATAGATCACAAACCCTTTTCTACTACAAATTAGTGTCAATATAGGTTTATTGACCAACCTTTCCCTTTTCTCCTTGAAATTATATTCACATTCATCTATCCATAAGAACCCAACCTCTTTCTAAGTCAACTTGGTGAGTTGATTAGATATTCATAATAAGTCTCTCACAGTGCATCGTCAATATCCATCCAACCAAAGAAAACTATAAAATTCAATTATCGTGGTTAGTATATCCCATTTTTCAATAACTTATGACTTTTAATGATCCACTAATATTCCCTTGTTTGAGATTATATGACCTAATAATTAAACCTTCTTAATCCAAAATTCACACTTGGAAAATTATGCATACAACTTCTCCTTCCTCTGGGTCTTCAGCACAATTCTCAAATGATATTAATTCTCTTCCTTTATCTTTAAATATAACATAATATCATCTATAAAGAATACCAAAAACTGATCAAGATAATATCTAAATACTTTATCCATTAAATCCATGAAAATAGTAGGAGAAAAAGTATGTCCAAATGGAATTACTATAAATTCATAATGCATATACCTCATACTAAAGGTTATATTAGTTATATCCTGTTTCTTAACCCTCATTTGATGATATTAAAATTTAAGATCAATATTGTAAAGGTATTTATCTTCTTGTAATTGAGCATAAAAATCATATATTTTGTTTAGAGGATAGTTTTTCTTGATGGTGATCTTGTTAAGTTTCTGATAATTAATTAAAAGATGCATTGACACATCTTTTTTCTTAACAAAAATAATAGATTCACACCATGGTGATGCACTATGGTATATTAATCCCTTATCAATATTCTCCTAGATTTTATTCTTCAATTACTACAACTCAATTGGGTCCATTCTATAAGGATTCCTATAAATAAGTGTACCATAAAGTATGAGTTCTATTAAAAACTCAACTTGATGATTCAGAGGAAGACTAGACAACTCTTCTAGAAATACATCCACAAAATCCTTTACAATAATCATTTACTCAATTTTTATTTTATCCTTAACCATATGAGATAGATACCCTTCATGTATAGTAATTAAAACCCATCATATAGAAGTAATTTTCATTGGGAGTTCATATCCATCCTTGCACTAGTAAACAATTATAGGTTCATTGAAAGTGAAATGTGACTTCCCATCCTCAGAAATTGATATAGAGTCCTTGTCAATAAATCTAATACATGCCTATAATCACATAAAATTTAATTAAAGTAAGAATAAAAATATTTACAGGAAGTACTTTACCACAAACTTCAATTGCAGAGGAATTATAGACTTGATATGCGGCCATCATACCATTAGGAGATTTCACCACTAACTTAATATCTAATCGTTAAGGACATGAATTAACATTACTTGAGACTTTTCCTAATATATATTAAATCAAATAAACAATATAAAATAGTTTATTTTAATATTTTAGCACACCTATAACCATCTCAACTTCATCATTTTATCTTCAATCTCATACTAAAACTAAAATTGTTTTCATGGTCATTAAATTTCATTAATTAAAGTGATCAATAATATAATCAGGAAATATCATTAATAGGATGTCTAAATAATGACACATACTTCTAGATCTAAAAACCTTAGGTCTAATCTAGGATATCCATATTCATTACCAAAACATTAGGATGTTATCCTATACTTACATTTTTCCATAGGGTTTTCACAAAAGTTTTCTAACCCTAATCTATAAAGACTAAATAATCCTAGCTCTGATACCATCTAAAAAGTCTTTAGATATTCATATATAAATATTAAATAATTTTTTATGAATATTCAATTTATAAAATTAAAATCCACCCCAGAACCATAAATATTTTGTGTCTTTGGTTACTAGATATACAAACATCTTATGTAGGTATATTCTTATTCTTCTATCATAAAGTTCTTCTCAATTTGTACCCTTCATTACATACCCTACTTAAAACATTTATTCATAACATGGGAAAAGGAAACATAAGGGTGATATAAGATGATCAATAAGGGTAAAAATAGAAGATATCAATTGATGATCATATAAAAACATAAGATAAGAATAAGGGTATGAGATCATGAACATAACTTACAAAGTATATAACCAATCTATCTGGGATCGTAAATAATAATCATGGAATAAAACTTTATCATTTAAAAATAAAGTAATCATAAGAGTGAGAAAAAATCATAAATAAATCATGATCCATTAGTTCAGAACAAAATCATGTCATAAAACTTTGGCACCAGAATAGGTACAGAAACCATTTCATATGTTAAGGTTAACTACTATGACCATCAAATTACAGTGGGTCGGGCATCAACACATATTTATCATACCATAACTGATCATAAATAATCACATATTTCTTGTTATGGATCAAACAAATCGATTTGTTTCCCACAGTGAATTAAGAAAATCTAATTTTTTCCCACAGTTGATCAAGCACATCGACTTGTTTCCAAAATAGGAACAAGAACACTCACTTGTTTCCCATAATTATCTCAAGAGATGTAATACAATACCCAATGCATTGATAGGATATATAATTTTGGGCCCATCTATCAAAAAATTAAACCATAGATATTTGTGCCACATGATCATAAAACATTAATCATATCAACTTAACAAAACTCAAGGAAATAAAATAGGTTTCATAAATATTTCATCATTTCATCATAGCATAACCCAAGGAAAATAAACAAGTTTTATAAAAATATCATCATCATAATAATAAGACATTTAGAGAAATAATAAGAATTGTATTATTGGATTATATCCTTAATAAATCATAACTAACATCAAGGTTTTTATCATTTGTGAAAATTCCTTTAAAATATCTCTGGAATATTTTTTGAGGAAAATACCGTTTTAATTTTGAAATAACATTTTAAACATTTTAAAAAAAAAAAAAATTATGGAAAAAATTTTCTTTGAAAATAACTATGGAAACTTGAAAATGAATCTTTAAGGAATTTATTTGTCATGATGGTAGTAAATTTCATTTATGTGGTATATGTTAAAACAAATATTCCTTTCACATTTTCGATAAATATTAAAAAGTACCTCATTTAGAAAATGACAAGAAGAGTCCTTTTAAATCATTTTTTTAAAAATAAAAACATAGTGAAAATGGATTTAAACAATCATTTTGGAATATTAAAACATTATAGAAAACATTTTGAGAAAACATAGACATAGAATAAAAAGTATTTCTAGACAAAGAGAGAAATAAAGTCAGATTTTCTTAAAAATATTATTTTCTATCTCTTGAGTACTTAAATAGAGTAAAATGAGAGGAAAAAATATAGTCATAATCAATTACCATATTATAAAATAATTTAAATGGATTTATCATATAAGAATCATCAAATTTATATAATGTAAATTCAAGCATAAACAATCCTGAATAAAATAGGGTTGACACATAAACCCCTTACTACTTTGGTAGATTTATAATCAAAACATAATGAAAGAAAGAAATTTATATGTATATTCATATCCCCAATAATTTTCATGAGAATAATCATAAAATATATTCTTGTGGATTTGAAACAAAATATAAAATAAACAAGTAGTGAATATGGAATTTTTCTCATAGAAATAAAAGTGAGGAGAAAATCCCTTACCTCAAGTATCATATTTCTTCGTACACATTAAAACCTCTTTTATAATAAATATATATTTATTATTCTTGTATTCCATGAATTTAATCGAACATATTATACCATATATGATTAATTTTTAATATCTTATCACCCGTTTATTAACAATTTGTTATTAAAGTCATTATTCCAGGTGATAACTGCTTCGTTTTTCATATACGTTTTGATCAGGTGGTCCTAGTATTTATACTTGGATAATGTTTCCATAATATCTATAATTTTAATAATGATATAGATATAATATATATTAATTATATATATAGTCATCGAAAAAATGTAGATATAGAAAAATAAATTATGTCGTTCATAGAGATGGTAGGTTATACGTACGCATGAACATTGTTTTCACTTTTCAATGGGTGGAAAAAAAGAAAGGTAATTAATAATTCAAATTTAAAAAATAATAATTATAACATAAATATTCATTAAATATATCCTTATTACTATTAATTTAAAGTGTAAATAAAAAACAAATCGCATCGCTTCCTCAAGGTGGTAGTCCACACATACGCATAATCAAGGTTATCATTTTCCAACGGATTGGAAGGTAATAAGGTAGAAAATATATTATAATTATAAAATAAAAATTACACCATAAATATAATATATAAAAATTAAACCCATCATAGTAACCATCTATGAAATATGGTGATGGAAATGAATTATATCGTTGTGTGTAGGTGGTAGTCCACCCATACGCATGAGCGATACTTTCATTTCCAATTTGATATAGAGTGGATATGGTTGGCTACATATTCATAATAAAATTTCAGAATATTTAGGACAATTAATTTATCATTTCATGATGAATACCATGTATTTAGAGGAGGTAGAATAAGAAATAAATTGGAAGAGGTCGTAAAAGATGATTACCTCTTCTTCAGTAGGCATACTATATATCCCTTATTAAGGACCCTCGGAATGGTTATTTAAGAATACAATAATATATAATTTTTTTCTAGGGTATTTTATCAGATTAAATGGTTTTTTTATTTATATGACTCAAGTAGGTTTTAATAAAAGAGATAAGGGGTGTCATTTTATAATAGAGAGAAAGGACACGCTTGGATTGTTAGAAATAATAAAATATAAATAATTAATTATCAAGAAAAATGATTAAAATAGATATATATTCAAATAAAATAAGGTTGAAATATAATCATAAATGAAATTTAAACAAGTTTTGGTGTCATTTTAATCCTTATCTTTTGGGATAACCCTTCTGTTAACCAATTTTAACTTTAATTGAGGTAATGACTTTTTAATATTAAAGAATTATAATTTTACTTATAAGTTAATAATTAATTCATAAATCATAAAGGGTTGAAATTATACACTATTTATCATCCTAATTGTTCACTTTCACTATTTTTATGTTTTTTAAATAATTTAATAAAAATATTATTAACCACAAAATATCATAAATGTCATTCTTGACACTATTCATTTAATTTGACATTAAAGACACAAAGAAAATGATGGAATTAAAAGATACTAATTTAAATCATCCATAATATATCATATTTATCTAATAAATTCTAGGAAATCAATAATTCAACCAAAATATATTACTTTTAACATTTTTTTAAATCATTTATTTTGTTTTTTTCTATTTATTAAATAAATGCTATATAGGTGTTGCATAATAGTTTAGGGTGATTATTCAATATCTAAAAATTAAAAATAAATTAATATGATAAATAAAATTAATTTATATTTCCAATAAATATCTATAACTTAATAAAACCTCTTTTACCCTTGTGATAAAATATTATAAATATTAAAGTCAAGAGCGTGGCATTTAGTATTTATTTTTTTCTTAAATTAATAAAAATTTAATTGGAATGATGTGGCCATATATTAGATTATTAGATGTAAATTTTAAGAATACACCCATAAAATAGGATAGAAGAAAGTGTTATATAAATTATAAATCCATATCCCAAAGTTGTGACCCTATTTTACCAATTTTACCCTTACTAAGAAGACAAGAATTTATTATGATTACTACTCATATTGACCAAAAGTAAAAGAGAAAAATTTACCAAAATTTAACCACCTGATTAAAAATATTTTATTCGTGTTTAACTATTAAATTTACATAATTTTCAGAAATTAATTTAAGATAAAACCGCAAAACATAATGAAAATAGTTTTGCAGAAAAAATACCTTTTTAAGTTTAAAATTTGTTTATACCAAATTCAATAATAAAATTAATTCCAATGAACTTAATTTGATAATTAATAATATAAGATATATAATTTTACTTTCAAAAAATATTTTTAATTAAAATTTATCTTTTTAAATGTTTGAAACAAAATGATGATTTTCAATAAAAATCAGTATTTTCACTATTCATCCAAAAAAAGATCTTTTCAAAAAGTTTTCATAAAATCACCTTAAGATAATTTTGATATGTTTATTTAAAAAATGAAATACTTTTTATCAAATATAATTTTTAAAATTTTCAAAAAAAATAATTATAATATTTACTCACAAAAAACAATAAAACCTGTTTTTGAGGAAAATGTTTTTTTAAAGAATATAATGACTTTACTAAAGATATATTTTCTTTATATAAAACCTTTATACATATTTTTTTCAAAATATGGTTATTCCTATTCATTACATAAATCTAAAGGATATGTTAAAAATGGTATACTATATTATATTTCATTAAGACTTGGGGTCGCATGTATCACAAGTTATCAAAGAAATAAAATTTATTAATATATCATAAAATCTTGGGGTGTTACAATCTGAGACAACATTGGAAGATATTATCCTTATAAACTTTAAAATGATTCAAAAAAAATATTATCACAACAAATGAATAAATTATAATGGGACCCCCCCGCTAGGGTGGACCCACTAAGGCCCCATCTTTAGGGTGGACCCACTAAGGCCCCCTCAGTAGGGAGTACCCACTAAGTACACCACACTAGGGTGTCCCTTGCTAAGGCTCCCTCGCTATGGTGGCCCTTATGAGTCCCCTCTTTCTAAGGAGTCCCGAATAAGGCCCCCCGCCAGGGTGGCCTTGATAAGGTCTCATCGCAAGGGTGTCCCCACTAAGTCCCACTCGCTAGGGTGTCCTCGCTAAGGGAAAGGGTTCCAGCACTCACCATGTTGTATTAAGAGAGTTAATATAATGATTGGAAAATATTTCCATGCACTCAGGTGATGGGGGAGCACCCCTATTTATAAGAAAGCTTGTCACCTCACTCATCCCTATCTATATGATGCACTCGTCATGTCCATCGTAGACCGCTCATACTATCCAGTGAGTCTCACCCTAACTACCTTAGTGGGAGGGTTATTAATATCTTTTCCTTATCGCTACAGGTTAGTGGTGACCTTATAATTTTATCTTCATCATTCCACTTAGATCCCATTCTGAGGGTGGAATTTGTTGGCACTCACTTTTGAAAAAAAAACTGGTAAAATAAATAAGAGACAAAGAAATCCCAAGAATAAGTTCAATAGAATCACATAGGTTCCCTGATGGTCTCTAGGTCTGCCTCACTCAGGGTCCCCTATAATTTCTAGGTCTTACTCACCCAGGGACCCCTATGGTTTCTTGGTCTACCACACTCAGGTCTCCTCCGATCACATATCCTTCCCTGACCAGGTCAACTATGGGCATCGCCTTACTTGCTCAGGCCTACCCTACCCAGACCCCTATTTTTTCCTATAAATAGACCCCATTAGCCATTGTATAGTACATGATTTTTTAAATTTGTTGAAGAGATAGAGAGCCTCCCTGAGACACTTCACTCAAGCCTTCAATAATTCCATTGGGTAGCCTACGAAACTATAGTACTTAGGAAAACTAACTTAATTAATAGTAAGGGATCATTAAAGGCCTTCCCCTAGGTGACCCACTACCTAGGACCTTCACCTGGGTAACCCATCGCCTGGGGCCTTCATCAGTGCAATTAACCGCGAGGGGCTATCCACCTGGGAAACCCATCCTCAAGGTCTTCACCTGGATGACCCATCATATGGGGCCTCCACCTAAGATACTTATGGACCGAAGCCTCCACCTCATATTTCCTCTAATTGGGTTACTCATCACTCTAGTTTTACCACCTAAACAACTCATTGCTTAGGGTTTTCCACCTAGGAGACTAACCACCCAGGGTTGTCCACCTAAGTGACCAATCACCCAAGGCTTCCCACCTAAAAAACAAACCACCTAGTTCTACTCATATAAGAAAAAATTCTCTCATTATTTCTTCTTCCTTAAAATTTTATCCTCTTTTACCCCAATATACCATTTTTGAATGTTTTCATTAAGGCCACACCCACTACCCCCGGTTTCACATGAACAAGTTATAGGTTACGCTAGTGTTCTCTATTTTGATCATACATTCCATTGGTAAATTTAATTCCACACTTTTTCTCCCAAATTAATATGATCCTTGGGGTATTTGTGATTATGCATCCCCTTGGTAATGAGGACCCAATCCTGGGGTCTATAATGGAAATCTTCTTAACTCAGTAAGTGATACTTACTTCCCACATTCTCCCTAAAACATAAAGAGATATATGATGAATATTAACCTTTTTTTACAATCATTAGATGTATAAGACTGAATTTGAGGTTTGGAAAATGGCAGGAAGATGATGAGTGGGGTCATCTATGGAAAAAATACTAAATTAAACCTCTAGTATTTATTATTCAATGTAAGTATCCTCCTCCCTTTATATTTGGAACCCAATCCAGGGTTTAAAAACACATAGTAAGACTAAAATTGGTATCCATTATATATTAGGTCCCTAGGCCTTCCTTGCAGGATGCTATATCCCTCCTTATTTCAATATCTCCTCCCTCATCTATCAGTGGATGAGGGATGAGATTCCATTTCAGGTTTTCGGTCCAGGTGTAAGTCTTATCCAAACCCAATATTGTGATGTTATATATATTCTATTATTTATTATTTCCCACATTAAGCATAACTCACATTGTATTAGAGATCTATGGTGATCATTCAATTAGTGTAACGAAATTGATTCCATTTTGGGATTATTTATTGGGTTTAATATCCTAATCCATCCAAAAGGTAAGCTTTAATGTATAAGCCTCAAACTATTCTCTATCATCATACCTTTCAATATACATATGCCCCCATATCATGACATTAAACTATGTGGCTAATGTCCTTACCACATGTTGTTAAATTGTATGGTGTGGTCCTACTACACAACCTTAAACGATGACACTTGAACTATGTAGGATTTGAGTCATGTACCAATGGAAAACATAGGAATAATTCATAAGGTTAAAACCCAAAATCATCACTCCATTACCATATTTATTGGTCCATATTCTTGATAAAATCATACCTCCATCTAAAAGGTTACACCCCTTCCAGCCCCTATGATTTCACCCCCATTGGGCTATACTCCCAATGGGAGTTATCTTAGTAGGTCCATAATACTTTTTATAAAACTTAATATCATTGTTATATATTAAATATGATAAATAATATAAATTTTCATCCATAGATAATTCCCACGCCCACTATTTATAGGAACCTTTCACCTAGTAGTCCTTATCATATAATGATAAACTGCATAGATCGATCCTTATCACATTACTTAAAAAGGTATAGTTTGTCCCATTAAGTAGAATTTATCTACATGTTATATAATTCCTTTCATTAGGATTCATAGTAATACCCATTATGTGCCTGATCCCAATACCAAAACAATCACCGCCTTCCTGGATGACTATAAATTCCAAAGTTCCCAATTGTATGGATTTAAACCATAGTTCCTTAAAACAAGGAATCACCATATAATTATGAAATAATATGAAGAAACTATGATACATATATATGTTTCCATTAATATATTACTTATAATATATACAAATGGTTCTATTTATGAAGAAACACTTATACATACAAATGTTCACATCTATACATTCTTGTAACTAATTACTAATTTGGGGGGAAAGTCGTATTCTTGTATTTGGGAAGGATTCAGGAACATGAATTAAATCTATTATATTTTCTCATAGTAGGTAATAATTACCACCACCACCACCCCCCCCATAATAGGGTTCAATTGTCCTGTCCTTATATCCTCTTGACCAACATGAGCTCTTAAGCATCATTGTCAAGAAACCCCAATGATCGCCTGCCTTTCGAAAGTAGTTATGTATCTTTTCACAGATGTGGTATTGTTGGGTGTTTATAGTTATATGAATAAACCCCATTGAAACCATCCTAAAATGAAATTTATTTCCTATACACAAATAATTTTATCCCTTTAGGTTGAAAATATACTAGTGGGTCATGTGATTATGAAGGAATCCAAATCAAAACTGGGATTGGCCTTCTCAATTTGAAAGGTGAAACTTATAAATCGTTTTTCATTTATGTTTGTGTGTTTTTTATGTTATTCAAGTGAATAAAAGGGTGATAAAATATAATTATATAATCATTCACATTACCAAGTGATGATGGTAAAAAATAATAGGGTTAAAAAAATTAATTGGTTTAAAATTGTAAGGCCTCATGCTCATACGATCTCTCAAAATTTCAAGAAGAATTTAAATTTTTAATTTAATGGATAGTTTTAATTGAGTATCAGGATTATAAATAATATTTTTATGATTTTAAAACCATAAGTGGTGTGTTTGGGACATGAAGTGAGTCTTGGGAGTTGTCTCTCGGTCTTAGATGATCCATGGGTGTGGTCGGGTGGATGTTATATCCAAGGCTATAGCAGAGAAAGTGGCTAGTCTATGGGGGTATTAAAGGGTTAAAATAACCATTATAACCCCTTTAGTTTAAGTGGTAAACCCCATTCCTTATCCTCTTGGTGTAATTCACAACAGGGGTCATATCCCTATTCTTTTTCCCTTCTCCTCCCTTGATCAAGGGAGAGTTTTGAGGGCGTTCTTAGATGGTTTGAGGTATACTCCCTCCTCATATGATCTATACCTTCATTTTATTCCTCTTAGATCTAATTTTTGGATATATAGTTATGGTTTTTATTATAATTCCACTGGGGAAAGGTGTAATTTTATGTTGATGATGGGTATTTCACTCTACCTAGGAAGAGGGTGACTTGAGATGTTGTCGGCACATGGTCGTGCATCATTTCATTGAGGTATATCGAAGTTTAAAATTTTATAATGTTTTAAGAACTAATTTTAATTAAATTACTGGTTGTGGTATGGTCTCTTATAAGGTATTTTTCCCAATTTGATGTCTAGGGGGTTCCTTAGGTGGTTGGAAAGTTTTTGGTCATCGTTTCTGTGCGATGAGGTCAGTTGATGAGCTACTAGGAATTCATGAGTTTTTAAATTAAAATGTAATTTTTTTTTAAATTTGTTTGTATTAAATTAATTAATTATAATGTAACATAATTGGTTTGGTTTTGAGATAGGGCCTTGTATATTTAGTATATGGCCTAAAAATCTTGGAAAGCCTTGGAGAGAGTTTTCAGGATGTTTAGGAAAAAAATTCCACTTTGGTTTAAGGTAGATGATCATTATTAATCTACCCTTTCATATTTATTAATTTTATTTATGTATGTGGTATGCATTTTCTCTCTAATTTAGGTGGTTTTACACTTTAAATTTTTTAACTTATTTAACAAAAATTAGAGCCTATGATTGAATTTTACAAGGTCTTGAGGGCCTGGATAGACCCTTGTGTACTATCTATACATCTCAGTTGTTGTTGGATGACTTTGGATTCATGGACAATTGGTTGGATATGAAAGATACCTTAGAGATGATGGATCATTGAGATTACCATTTTTTTAGTGTTCTTCTCCCACTGATAAATGACCACATGGGTGTCTATACCCTGTGGAGACTAATGAATGGGTTATGTGATCAGACTAACCTTGGACACCTAATAAAAGAAATATTCTTTGGGACTTTTCCACTAGTGATACTTTCTTGTGAGGATTGCGAGGCCTCAATGAGACCTATAATACCATAGTAGGTTTCCTTGTGACTTATGACCTTAGAGAGAGGTAATACATGGGAATGGTTAGAAATTATTTCGAGTGTCACCTCAAATCATGTACTAATGATGTAAGCCTAAGGGGTTGAGGATAATGAGGGCGGGCTTGAGAATTCATCCATCCCCTGCTATTTTTTATTTTATTTGTATTATGGTATGTGATTTACTAGGATGTATGGGGGTTATATATTGATCCTATAACTAACGTGGTTCCCAAAGATTCTTGGGAATCATGAGTTGATAAGGATGACACCTTGGGATGCCAAGTATGCCAGCATCTAGTCTCATGGTATATTGGGGGAATATGTTTAGCTCTGCTAGAATCTACTAATATTGTTGATGTTGGAGTGGATTTATAGAGGTGGTACCTAGGATCCAACATTGAAGATAAGTGTTTGTATACATATAGGAATGCCTGAGATGGTAGGGGTTACTTAAATTATTTGTTATAAATGTGAATGAATGGGTGTCGGGATTTAAATGAAGATACCAGCAGACCATTGAAAATCCCATGATTCTGATTATCCGAATGGTGGTATATTGTTCTGGGTGGATCTATAGCCCCATTAACACATGTTGTATTTCCAAAGGGTGACGGTTGGATCCCCTCGATCGATTCCTAGTCTACCCCTTAGGATTAGGGGACACACACTTATTGGTTCGTCTAAGTAAACAAGACTTATTGGATTCTGAGTATATAAATAGTGGGATCCAAGAAGGTTATTCCCCTTTGATTGCCTAGGTTTTCTAGGAATCATTCATTTCTAGACTTATAGGATTTCCTTGGACCTCTACCTCCTAATAATCATTCATTGGCTTGATATAGAGAACACCTAGGTATGACCGTGGGGTTCAACCTAAGAGATTGAGAATGAGGGATTCTTGGTGACACCCCAGGTTCTTCTACTCATCATGATGGATGCTTGAGTGTAGGATCCCAAATGAGTGAATAGATGTTTCCTTAAGGTTATTATCATTTCCAGAGACATTCTGTTATTGGATGAAAAAGGTATGGTCGATTAAGGTCACGGACCTAATGAACTATGGTGGTTGTTAGTATTGGAATGGTTTTTATGTGTTCACCCTTAAGTAAATTGTGATATTGGTTTTAGTGGTCATAATGATGTTCTTGGATACATTACATCATTGTTCCAAAGTATGTATGGTTAATGGTTTATTTATTTATATAGTCTTATAATTTATTTACCTTTATCACATAAACATGTACCATGGACATAAAATGCACATACTAGTAATTTAAAGGACCACATTGGTGGTTCCCTACTGATTTTATTACTTACACCCTGTTCGAGCCACCATTTCATTGGGGTACCCAAGAAAACCACCCACTTGTTACAAGAATAGGTTGGACAGATAATATGGATTTGTTTTTATAGTTGGATAGTTAGGGTGGGACTAGAGATAACAATTAGGTTATATGGGTAGATGTGGTTTAAACGCCTACACTTTTGTTTTATTCTTTATTCAGTTTTTTTTTATATTTGATCAGCCCAATGGGTGATCATCCTTGTATGACATAACTATTCATGACTTACTATATTTCATTTATTATTAGTCTTATTTATGTTTATTTATTCTTATTTTTGATTATTATTTATGTATGTTACTTATTCATTTCATATTATGTCATGCACTTTGATACATAGGGTAATCCTCCCCATAGTACCTCCTTAGACCTTACTGCTAGTTTATAGGCTCTAACGTTTGGGGAGGCATGGTTGAGGTCAGGTGGTGAAACAGTATAGTTACTATTTATAGAGTGATCTGGGTTGGGGCATTAAAAACTAGTATCATAGTATGTTTTTATCTTTTCAACTATTTTGGATATAGTAGCCATGAGATATTTGAATGTTTCAAAGCATATGATGGATACTGAACTAGTGCATAATTAACTCCTTTTCCGGTAGGAAACCCAGATTTATAGGGGTGTGTTATTGGTATTTTTTCTTATGATGTTATAGTTATATATTATTTTTACCACGAGTGACTCACATGTGTGTTTTAGGTTCTTATTATTTTATTTTATTTTTGGATCTTATCTTGTTGGAAAGAGGTTAAGGATTTGGATTTGACTCTTGGACTATAGAGTAAATAATCATCTCATGCATCATATCAGGCATGTATGATTCATATGAAATATAGGCCTTCTAGTGTGAGATTTTCTGATGACTGAGGCTTGGTTATTAAAAGTTTCAACAAATTCTCATACGTCATTTTCCCATAAAAGTACATAGTGGAATTCTACTCATCTATGCTTACATGAATTCATATTTCCTTATAATTATGGGTCATATAGATCTATAGTGAGATTCTCAGTGATAAATATTATGTTTTCTCCTAGTGTAAGGGTTTTATACTGGACCTAGTTAGTTAAAATAGTAATTAAATGCTTTAGTGATGAACCACTGGTGGGTGAATTTAATTTTGATGCTGGTATTGAAAAAGGGAAATGGGTTCGATTATTTAAATTCCATTAAAAAATTATATAGTATTTTCCTACATAACTTGGAATTTTATTCTAAATAACCAACCCATTTGACTATGGTTACATGAAAAAAGTCATGGGAGAGTGATACTGCTATGTGTGTAGGATGATAAAAGAGATTATGATCCTTGAGGGGTGACTCTCATATGTGGATGCCTTGTGGGGATCAGTCTGAGTTTACATATTCTTATGGGGTTAGTCTAATTTACAGATACCCGGTCTGGATCAGTTCACTTATAGGTGGTTAATTAGTATCTGATTTCTTAGTTTTGGGCCTCATTTGGGTTTCTATTATTTGGGTTTTGTTATTTAAAGTGTTAGTAACAACCTCTATGTTGTTTTCTCGTATATCTTGGATTAAACTCTACTTTAATGAATATTTTGATGTTGTTTTTCTAAATACGGATCACCATAGAGTGATTCTAGTTAAACATAGATTTTAGGTTTAATTATTAAAGTTTCAATAACAACCTATCTAGTGTTTTCTCATATATATTGGAATAACAGACTACTTAATTGAACCATGTGATAGTGGTTTTCTAGATACAGATCATAATAGGGTGATAAAGGTTGGATGAAGCCTATAGGTTGGGTTATTTAAAGTATTAGTAACAACCTATATGGTTTTTTCACATATATATTGGAATGAAATTCTACATAACTGAACATCATTTCTATAGTTCCTTGACACATATCATGTAGAGAAATGTTAATGTGTGATTATAACTCTTCATGAGACTACGTTATGGGACCAAGAGGGAGACCCTAGTGGCCACTAAATTATGAATTGGTGTCTTAGTGAGTCGGTGGTTGGTATGTTTTAGGGTAACACATTAGATATATTATCCTATTTTAGTGGTTTCCTTGGAGATGGAAGCATAGGTAGGAGCTCCGGGGATGAGATCGTTGTATGTGAGGTGCTACCAGGTATGCGACATAGGCACAGTAGTGCCTTGGGGTTTTTTGGTGATGATAACCTTGGTGATAATGCCTTAGGTGTCAAGTATAGGTTTCTAGGGTTACACCGGTATGATTATTGAGCCTATGTGTTTTTGGGATGTACTTTAGCAATTTGGTTAGAGTGTGAGTAGAAGATCATGACTGGAATGGTGTTGAGTGGTGGATGGACTTGTGCTTGGCTTAACAAACTAAAATTCCATAGATCATGGTTAATGGTTAAATCTATTCAACCTAGTTACACGATGCACAACTTATGGGAGTTTGATTCAGGTGTTGTGATCATTATATATGTTATTTTACACCCATTATGTTGGATGATGTTGGACGGCTATTTGTTGGTTGCGCATGGTACCCATTTCGAATAATGAATTAGTGAGCAACGAGGTGTGATCTTAGGACTGATGGTGTAACATCCCAAGTAAGTAATTAATAATAGATATTTTTATCTATGTCTATTAATGAATTAGATAGTGTTTTAGAGGCTTAAAATGAGAATAAATCCAATCTTAAGCATGGAATACACTAATATTTTTATAAGATTGTTTTACTGCCTTTTGATGGCAAACCATTTTTAAATCTATCTTTTGACAATTTTATAAGCTATATTTGTCAAAATAAACTTATTCTTTATGATTGGGACATTGAAATTTACTTTGGATAAATTTCTGGTATTTTTTTGATAATGTTTTTTTTAATGAATAGTGAAAAATGTTGTATTTTAATTCAAAACCTCTTTTTAATCTAATTTGTTTATATGATTATATTATCTTTTTAATTGGTTTTAAAGTGAAATTAGAATATATTTTTACCATTTAATCCAATGGTGGTCATTGGAATTAATTTCACTTTGAAATTGGACTTAAACTAGTGTCAATCTTTTGATACTTATTGTTTCATAAAAACACACTATTTGTCATGACAGCAGGAATTAATTATTAAATTAATTAATGTAACTTATATGTTTTTCATTTTTTAAAATAGACATAATTTTTGAATTCGGAATATCAAATATAGCTTAGGGTGAATTTTTGGTATTTTTCTGAAAAACTTCAATTTTTGATGAATAGTGAAACCACTAAAAGGTACTTAAAAACTGATTTTTCGTTTAAATGAAATTTTACCACCTCTGTGTTTTGAATTTCAAAAATCCGACATACATGGTTTTCATTAAGAAGTAAAATGTGGTTCAATGGGATTAAAATAATTTTTTGGTGAATAGAAACTTTTAAGTTTTTTAATCGCAATTAGAGGTAATTAGTGTAATTTAAGGTAAGAATAATGTTTTAATATTATGAAATTAACTTGACACATGTCCTACCCTTATTAGATGTGTCATGGCCGACCAAGAAAACCCATGGGTCGATTTTTGGGACCCCATGGAGCCACTTGTGTAAGATAAAGACATTAATGCCTTTTATTTAATGTTAAAGTAAAAATGACACAAACATGTATTATTTTATTAAAAAAATTTACATGGGTTTATACAAGTCATATTTTTTACTATAAATAGTCATTGGAAATATAAAAATATTTTTTACATCATGATATTTTTTTCTAATTTTTATACATTAAATAAATTAAATTATTTATGACACCATGATGATGCAGTGATGACCTCATTATTTAACAATTTACATAAAATGAAAATATAATGTAAAATCTAAGACCTAAACTTGTCAAAAACCTATTGGATGGGTGTATTTCGAACCCTTATCACCTTATCCTCGAAATTTATAATTGTGGGACCTTTTTTATCCTAAAATCATTTTACAGCAAAGTATCTTTTCTTAACTTTCCAAGAGTGCCCCTCCTCTCCTCTTATAAAAGGCCCCCACCTCTACCACCTTACCCACACTTCCAAAGCCTTTGGCTCAGCCAACCCCTACCCATTTTGTCTCTCCACATCCCTCTCTAACTCTTAGAAGCCTCACTTTGGGCAGAAGTCTTCCCAAGGAAGCCTTTGAGCTCAAATCAAAAAGAGTTGCCTGATTTAAAGGTAGTGTCTTCTCATGTGTTCTTATGTTTTATTTTGGATTCTCCAACCCCCTAAACTCTTTTTATTTATTTATTTTGTAACAACACCATTATATTCCATATACTAGGATGTTTTTATAAGAAGGATTCAAGATACACTTAAACACACCTACATCTAATGGTTAAAGAACATACTGTTTCCGTGGATGACGAATTTCGGCCTCACGAAACGATGATTGTTCAATATTCTTTTAACACCTTCAAAGGTAGACATTAATATGACACTATATTTATATATGATATATAATATGTTTATTTTTTACTTAAGCTTCTGTATTTTTCATTTATAGCATACCTTTATGGTTTCCATCATGGGTAAACGTGATATATTCATTTTAGGAAGTGCGGACTAACGCCCCCTCAAAGTGATTTGAATCGTTAATGCCATATGTGGGACGTATAAAGGATGTAATTAATGATTTTATATATGATATTATACTGGAATTATAATATACCTTTATATCATTATGATTCCATTCCATAAAATATGAAATATAAATGAAAGTAGCGTTCATATGTACGTACGGCTTATCGTCTCCATGAACGGTGCATTTCATTTCTTACCTCTAAATGATTATGTAATATTATATATGCATGTATATACTGGATATATATGATATATATGATATCTAAATCATGAGTATAACTCTGGATATAATGGATACATGAAAAACTTGTAATTATAAAGAGTTTATTTTTGACTCAAGTACCAATGGTCGTTAAAACAACCGTTAATAACTTAAATAATTACATAGTGTTCATGACATGGTAATAAGTGATAGAAAAGTAATAATGAACTTGAAAAAGGTTCTTAAGAAAGTAGAAATTAACTCAAGTTTATTATTCAGGACGTTAAAGAATGATCGAGTCAAGTCGGACCCAAGGTATGGGACTTCGTCTCAATCTCCTTTCATTGAGGCATATTTTGTTCTATACACAACCTTCTTTTATACGGTGTATAAACCCATTTGACTTTTACATTTATCCAAAAGGAATATTTTTTTATATGAAGCGTTTTACTCAATGACAAAAGGGAATGTTTTTGTCGTACGTATGCGGCGACAACGACTTATCCGCCGTCGTGACCATTATTTGAGTTTCAGCTTCCTCTACAAGACATACATTTTTTTAAAAGAAAAATAAATACCATGTTTTACTTTTCTTTTATTTTGGTATTGAAAATGGTTTTCATAATGTTTTTATTATATCAATATGTTGTATTGATATCTTGTGATTGAAATGTGGAAATTTTATGTTTCCTTTATGCATGTTTTATGTGATACGATTATGTTATGGTTCTTGGGAATTGTTATGAAGATGGGTGGTTCTGTGATAAACTAAGGGCAGGTGAGCCCGATATAGCTCTCCAATGCATTGGGTAACACAAAGGGGTTAAAAGTTAAGGTTTCTCTGAAGAGATTTAGGGAATATACTGTGATGGGTATTCCAAACGTAACTAAGAGGGTTACTCCCTACGTAAGAATGTTATGAATGCCTCAAGTTAGCTTTATGTCTTATGATTTCTATGATTTATTCATGATTTTATGAGGTATGTTAAAGTTCTTATGTTTTATGGGTAAAGTATGACTTCATTCTTATGTATATATGTACTTTTGTTTCCTTTCCATGCTTTTTATAACCCTTGCTGAGCTTTTTATGCTCATCCCAAGTTTTTGAAATTTTTTTCACAGGTCAAGGGAATGGTACATGATATGATGATAATGTGAAGGAAGTGTCAAGAACGAATCCATATTTTATTTTAAATATGTTTCCGTTGATGGGAAAAATGAATACTATCTTTTATGTAACCACTTTGTTTAAATGTGGAATGTATTGCAAGTTTTATGATCTAATTCTCTAAAACTCTAAACCTGAAAATATCCTCAATGTGTAATCTTGTAATAACTCAAGATTAAGTAAGTTTTAAGGCATGGGGCCTTATATATGGGGTTGGTGAAACACTTGTGAGCATGGTAGACTAGGATTTTAGTGAAATCAAAAATGTAACTTGGTGATAAAGGAGACAATTCAATTGTATCAGGTGTAGTGGCACCACCAAACGATGTAAAATCATGTTCAGGTATTGATGGGATAAGGTGATAATGACTCGGGAGGAGTGGCTTGTGTGTTTATCCATGAAACCCTTTAAGGTTGGTTCTTGGGAATCAGTTGTTCAGGACATGTCCACTCATTATGTTTAGGTATAGAGATGGACTGATCTATCGATCCAATGGCCCGAAGGCCTTCATTTTTTATTTATTTTTGATAACCCACCTTTGAAGGGGTGAGTTGGAACCCTTACAAGGCCCGTAGGTGTAAGTATTACATGGCCCATAGGCTTTAGAGGAATTCATTGCCCATAGGCTTCAAACATTACATACAACCCAAACTAACTACTTGGAACTGCTCCTCCCCAGCATCTTCATTGTGAAATCGTCTCTCCACCTTCGCATGGCTATTCGGCTAGGATTTTTTGTGCATGCATAGGCTTGTCCCGATGGCATGTGTCATACCCTCTCATTCTTGCAATCTGTTTAGCTTCTGCTATGGTGAAAGATCCTTACTTCTCCTTCTTCTGAAGCTTGTTCCTTATAGGTTGTCTGGTTTGCATATTCACTTAGAGTGGCCCGAAGTCCTTAAGGTGTCCTGAAGGACTTACTGACCCGAAGGCCTGGGTGGCCCGAAGGCCTTAAAGGACTTGGGGACCAAATCAGTGGCCTGAAGGCCCAAACAGGGGAATATTTCTGGCTTCTACAATGCCTGCTACAGTTCCCACTATAGTACCTGCTACAGTTTTGCACAGTTCCTGCTACAGTACCTTCTATGGTACTACTACAGTACCTGCTACATTACTGCTACAATAACCCGGAAATTGGCCTCCTCCTGGATTTGATCCCTAGACTCTTGGATTCACTTAGGGAGTCCTCACCAATTGGGCTGAGGCTCATGTGCACATGGACCGAGCTATAAAACTTATGTTTTTTTCTAGAAAATCAATAACATGGATGCTCCTATGTTGGGGGTGTGATGTTGATTGCGGGTGACATGAAACTCTTGTGAAAGGAGTGTAGGTGTATGGGATCATTCATTCATAAATCACTGAGTAATTTTGGTTTCAGTGATAAAATGGTTATGGATTCAGCTAGATTCATTGGTGAACGCTATATGTAAGATCATATGGGCTATCAGTTGGATTCAGTGCTTTGACATCTGGATCAAGTTGTTTTTATTGTTATCTAATTGTGTGTCATATTAGAGGTGAATCAGTGCATGCACCAGGATATGAAAATGGTTTTTAAATTTCAAGGTTCTAACTATTGAGTTACATCGGGAGTTGGGTGTGGACTTTGGTGAGCATGTTGAATGATCAAGCTGTGTATCCTAGAGAAAGGTCACCGGGGTTGGGTGTTTGGAAACACATCGGTGGTGGAGTTCAAGCATCATTGAGAGATCATCTAGAGGAGTCCTGAATGAAGTTTTTATGGGAGATAGAATGTGGTGAACTAGAAATTACATCGATTATGTTGTAACAGATGTGGCTATTTGTTTAGGTAATTGGTCAGGGATTTTCAAGAAAAATATGGAATAAATGAGTTTTGATAATGGTAAATTGTAAATTGAATAACTCAAATATAAATTATAAATGGGAAGTGAAATTATTTTTTAGGATCAATTTCATCATTGAGAAATATGTTGGGAGCATCGTTAGGGTACTTGAGGAATGTTTTTATAGGAAATTTTGATAATGGAAGCACTATAGATTGGAATTGGTCATTATAGGATAATTCCTATGGTGGGAAGAACTATAGTCTATTTGGTCAATGGAGTAGTGACATGATCACTTCTTGGGATATGTGGGCTCATGTAAGTGTCTTCTTGTTGTTTCAGTGATATTTTTGATCATTAGATTGTGTTTTGGTGGTTTAAGTTCCTTAGGTTCAAATTGGCACTTTAAAAGTGAATTGGGAATTCAAATATATAACGAGGCCATTTGATCATGGTTTGGTACTAGGTATAGGTCAAGATTCTTAGTTGTATGACCACTAGGATTTATTAGGGATGAGAAGTTTTATGGTGGGGAGTTTTAAAGGTTTTGTGTCTATACAGGAACTCAATAAATCAAAAAGGATTTGAATTTTCGATTTATTTTCTGGTTAGAATCAATAAATGAGATTCAAAATCATGTTATGGGTTTTTTTAAACCTCAATAGGTGTTTTTAGGACATAAAATGAGTCTTAGTAGTCATACCGGTGGCTCTGAGAATGCCCGAGAGTGGTTGGGTGGTTGTTGCGGGTAAGGTTGTAGCTGAGCCACTAACTAGATGGTGGGGGTATTTAAGGGTTAAAATGACCCTTATTACACCCTTTAGTTTAAGGGGGGAATCCCCCTTCCCTCTGATCTTGGTGGTTCATGCATTAGGGGTTATATCCCCTTTCTTCATCCCCAATTCTCCCTTGATCATAGGGGGTTTTTAAGGTGTTCTTTAGAGGTTTAAGGTATGTTCCCTCCTTCAGTGATCTTCGTTTTACTTCCATTTTTATTGGTTCTGATTATGCAATATTTGGTTAGTATTTTTTTATTTTTATTCAATCGGTTCATGGTGGAATTGTATATTGATTTTGGGGATTTAACTCTTCCTAGGAAGAGGGTGGGATAGGATTCCATATGCATGTGGTGGCATGTCATTCCATTAATGTAATTCATTGTTTGTAATTTTATATGGTTTTCAAAATTATTTTTATTTAAAATAATAGTGGGGTTTTGGTTTCATTTTATTTACTTTTCCTAATTTGAGTTTGGGGGTACGCCACAGGTGGTTGGTGGTTGGTTGGTTGTGGTTCCGTTTTGATGAGGTCAGTCGATGTTCTACTAGAAATTCATGCCTATTTAAATTAAAATTTAATTTTGTTTAAAAAAAAATTTAGTAAATTAATTAATTATAATTAATTATAATTAATTAATTTTGTTTTTTGGGTTTTTAAACAGGTCTTTGGGTATTTTTACAATGGTTTTATAAGCTTATCAAGCCTTTGTGAGAGCTACAAAGCTACTTTGGAAAATCGGTTTCACTTTTTTTTAAGGTAGGTGGTCCTTATGCATCTATCCTTTGTTATTTATGAATTTTTTTATGTATATGGTATGTGTTTCTTGTTTCTTTATGTGGTTATCATCTTTACATTGTTGAAGTTTTTTAATAAAAAATAAATCCAAGGATTGAATTGCACAAGCTGTTGAGGGCCCTGATGGGACCTCATATACCGATTGGATGTCTCGGTCACGGATGACCAATAATGTAAAGTGAATTGTGTTCCTTAGGATTCATGTACAAGGATTTTTAAATAAAGTATGCTTCAGATTTGATAGCTCTTTGATATGACTGTGGTTTGAGTGTTCCTCCCCCACTAGTAGATGACCACTTGGGAGGCTAGACCCTGTGGATACCGGTGAATAGGTTTGGTGTTTGGACTGACCTAGGATACCTAATAAATGGAATTTCCTTAGGGACTTTTCCATTAGTGACACTTTCCAAGGAGGCATGAGGGGCCTTAATAGGTTCTTCTGTGACATGTGATCTTATCAAGAGGGTTTAATTTGGAATGGTTAGATATGGTATTGGGTGTCACCTTAGAACTCATACTCATGATATAAGCTAAAGGTTCTAAGGATAATTAGAGTGGGATTAGGCATTTTTCCATTCTCTACTATATTTTTATTTTATTTTTTATTATGGAATGAAACTTCCTATAATGACTAGTAATCTTATTTTGATCTCAGAATTGAAATTATTTCTAAGGATTCCTAAGAATCGCCTATTAATAGAGATGAGACCTTGGGAAACCTGGTATGTTGGGATCTGGTCTCATGATATATTAGGGTTATATGTCTATCTTGTCTAGTATCCTCATATATGGTTGATACATTAGTAGATACCAAGAGGTGGTACCTAGGATCCATCATCAGATCTAAGTGATTGCACAGATACAATAATGTCCAGGATGGTAGGGGTTCCTTTGATGTGATATCATTGCAAATTCCAAGGTTTCAGGATTTGAATGATGATACTAGTAGAACTTTGTGAATGCTTGTGATTCTCGGGATTCGAATGGTGGTATGAAGTTCTAGGTGGGTTTATATCCTCATGAATGTATTTTGGACATCACTAGGGTGATGTTTTGATCTCTTCTATCGATGACTAAAATATCCCCCTAGGAACGGTTGGATGCACCGTTGTTGATACGGCTAACGAGTTTTGACTTATTGATGCCCAAGACATTAACAAAGGGATCTAGAGATATTATTACACTTTAATTTCCTAGTTCACCTAGGAATCATTCATTCCTAGACATATAGGATTTCCTAGGACCTTACCCTATAAGGAATCAGTTGTCTTCCTAACATCGAGAACACCCAAGTACGATAGTGGGGTTCAACCTGAGGGCTTGAGGATGAAGGATTCTTGGTGATGCCCCAAGGTCCACTGCTCATCATGAGGGAAGTGTGATCATGGGATCCCCACTTAGTGAATAGATATTCCCCTGAGGTTATTCTCATTCTCAAAGATATTTCAGAACTATTCAAGGTAGGTACAGTTGATCAGGGTAACTAACATGAGTATCGATGGTGGTGGTTGGGATTGGCATAGGTTTTATGGTTAGTCCCTTAGGGTAGTTGGGATATTGGTTTTCATGGTCATCATGACATGCTTATATACATTCTAGCATCTATCTAATGAATGTATGGTTAATGGTTTGTTTATTTATCTATTCTTGTAATTTATTTATTTATATCAGGTGATCATGTACCATGCACATACACTATGTATGTCTGGTTATGTATGGAACCTCAGTGGTGGTTCCCTACTGAGTTTTTTACTCACACACTGTTTGATCCATGATTGCACTGGGGTGCCCAGTCAAACCTCCCACTTGTTACTGGAATAGGTTGGGTTGGGGTCCTAGATTGGTTTGTACAGCTAGACAGATAGGGTGGGATTGGCTATCAAGATGAGGTCAATCTCATAGATGTGGTTGAGCCTCTTGTGATTTTTTATTTATTTATTTTGTTTATTTTTATATGTGATAAATCTAGTGGGTGATTATATCTACATGATATGATTGTTTGAGCCCCACTATATTTCATTTATTATCAGTGTTTTTTATGTGTATTTATTCCTCTTTTTGATTATGTGTGATTTATGATACCTAGTAATTTCATATTTTATTATGCACTCTGATATTGGGAGTATAGAACCAACATAGTACCTATTTACACCCCTACTGTTAAATGGAAGCCTCTGAGATTTAGTGAGGTGTTCCAAATGAGAGTGACCCAAACTTTTCATACATATTTATTACATATTAATAGATGAATATTCATTACATAACATAATTATTCATTCCATGATCATATAGGTCTAGTATCTTTAGAAACTTGGATACATAAGAAACTGGTTCATAATTGAACTATATCATCTCCCACTAATTTCTTTATAACTAAAACCATTCTTATACATATCATACATAATACCATTATGAATTACTTGGGGAAATAAAACATAGTAAAGTGTGAGATTTAATTCTCAATAAGGGTAAGTAAGGGAGATATCAAGGATCACTGAAATATAACATTATCATAAGGGTATGAGAACATGATAATAACATTTTAAAACTATACACTATATATCATAGGTTATAATATTGAGACATGGAATAAAGAATGGAAATTCCAAAGACATGAATCATAAATTAATCAAATAACATGGTCCATGAGAGCATAACTTATGAATAATACATGATTTTGTGGCATATGAAAAAGCATAGATTATCATTTACTTAGTATTCAAGGATCATTGTCATTAATATCATAGTAGATTGGTTTAACTCACCAAAAAATCATATTATTCAAGTTTTACTCCTAAGACTATCATAGTGATAGATTCCCTTAGTGAACTGGGTTCACTCCCCATTCCAGTCCTATTTATCTCATGAGATATCCATATTTACTTAATGAATTTAAGGTCCATATAATTCCTTTCCCACAAGTAAAATAAAAAAAATAATACATATGTGTGCTAAAATATCATAAAACATCCATCATATCATAACCCATGAAAATAAAATGGGTTTTATAATCATTTCATCATATCATAACCCATGGTAAAGAAGTGGGTTTCATAAATATTCCATCTTTTTATCATAGCATAACCCATGGAAAAGAAATGGGTTTAATAAACATCTTATCATCATGATCATAAACCATATAGATAAAAACTAATTAAGGTATCATTAAATCATATCCCCATTAAATATTAATAAATATCAAAGGATTTCATCTTATATGGGAAATTATTTTAAATATCACTTCGAACATTTCTTGAGGAAAATATTCTTTTTAATTTGAAATAACTAATTCAAAATCTAAAAAAATCCAAAATATTAAGGAAAATTTTTAAATTGAAAATAAATTTTAAACCTTTCAATGAATATTCAAATCATTGAGTGGTCATAACTATGGGAAATTCTATTCATGATGTATACATTAAAAAATTAATCCTTTCACATTTTCGGGAAAAAAATCAAAAGTACCTCATTTGGAAAATAAAATATAGATTCCTTTTATAGAATTTTATGGGTTAAAAGTTGGAAAAAAATTAATTTAAAAAATAATTATAAAATATTAAAAACATTCTCTAATACATTTTTAGAAAATATAGATATGTAAGAAAAAAGGATTTTCGACTGAAGAGATAAATAAAGTCTATTTTCCTTAAAAAAATCTTTTGTTATATTGAATTATTAAAGAGAGGAAAATTAAAGGAAAAAAATTAATCTCTAGAAATAAATAAATTATAATCAAATTAATGAGTTTATTTATAGTTAGATCGTGAAATTTCATCATCAAAAACTTAATCATAAACAATCCCAATAAACGATGAGATTGTAACATAAAACACTTACCACATTGGTAACTTTTAAATCAGAAGTATCTTGAAATAAATAACCATATATATATTTTTATATCCCATAATTTTTATGATAATCATAATAAAATACATTTATGTGAATTATATACACCACATAAAATAAAAAAGTGGTGAATATGTCTTGTGTCTCATATATGTAAAAGTGAGCTGAAAATACCTTACCTCAAGTCTGACTTCCTTCATATGTGTTTGAACCTCCTATATAATAAATATATATTTATAATACATATATTATAGAACTAAAATAATATAAATCATACAATATATTATTTACTTATATCCTTTTATCACTAATTTATTAACAATTATTTATTAAACTCACTATTCTGGGTGATAACTGCTTCATTTCTCATGTATTTTTTGGTTTGGCAGTTTTATTCATTATACTTTTATTATGGTTAAATAATATAGATAATGTTAATTGTGATATAAATATCATATATATTCATTATATACATGTTTATATTTATACATAAAAATTTATAAATAAAAAATGAATTACACCGTTCATGGAGACGGTAGACTGTATGTATGCTTGAACATTTTTGTTTCAACCTGATTCACATCATACTAGGGTGGAAAAAATGGTCCAATGGATAGTAATGAATTTTTCATTATTGTTAAGTGTTATATTTCGAGTATGATATCCTCTAATGGTCTCCAATGGGTTTATTCGTGGAGCTAGAAACACCCAACGTCCCCTATATCCATAATTCATGGACCTGCTTTCCAAATGCAGGCACTCGTTGGATGATGATTTAGCCAATGAAACTTAAGGAATCCATTGTTCAAGAGCATTGGAGGTTGGGTCATCACACCCTTTTGGCAGGAATTATTTCCTACTCCAGAACCCTATTATAGATTTAAGCAATGTTCATATGTTCTTGAATCCTTGAGTCTTTCCCAAGTATATGTTCATGGGTTAACCTTGGGTTGAAAGATTAACCATATATATGCATGGGTCAGGAATTACTTAGACAATGCTATTTTAAGCCGTATGATGAGTCACTATGGAGTTTATTTCTATCCAGGGGGGATAGAAGTTGTTTTTTTTTTTGTCAGTATCGAACCCATAAGATGGGATTCCTATGAATCCTCATGAGAGGAATCAGAACCCCCATATTTCAGTGCCACTTAACTGGACACATCACCTTTTAAGGTAGTGCGATGAGGACCCATCCATTTAGTTTAACATCATGTGGTAAGGAAATATAGGTGAAATATTCCTAGTAAATATTTTTTCTGGGACTTACACTGAAGTGTCCCAGGACACTCAAGAGAGGCATGGTCTCCCGGGTGGATATAGCCCTACTGGGGATATGGACTGGTGAACACTAGGGTAGTTTGGGTGTTGTGTTTGAACCTTATGGAGGCTTCCTACATATCCCATCTAGTTGGTAATCAAATCCATCAAAGTTAATTTTATATTGAGTATTATACCATAGAGGAGGTCCTTGTTTGTAGGGGGCATGATTGGGGTTTAACCTTTGAAAAGGATCCCCTTTGAGCTCAGTCCTTTGCAAAGGCGTCCTACATATCATGTGTTGGGGGAGGAATCAGAGTTATCATAGTTCATTTAGAGATGTTATATGATTGTTGTGATCATAGTTAACCTATAACCCCATGTGAGTCATGTTCGGTGTGAGAAATAAGAGGAAGCGGTAGATCGTACAAGCCACACACCTTTCCTTATCCACCGATGGAAAAGGAAAAAGATAGTGGAAGAGGTTAGGGCGATAGCTCAATGAGAGAGAGAGGGGGTGGATTTGAATGTGCCAATTTTCTCACCCATATTTAAATCCGGGATAGTCATATTTAGAAATCTATCCGGACATGTCTCAGACCGAGCCTAAGAGGAGCAAGAGCACCACCTCTCATGTAAAGGTTAGGGACTTACCTCAGGAGGAGTGCCCTGAAATAGGTTTTGGGAAAGGAGAGGATTAGTATTCCTTGTCAAAGGGGTAGGAAATTTTGATCCCTTTAACTTATCACCATCCCTCATCAAAACGAAATGTAATTGATTACCCCTAATCCCTATAATGGGGAGGTACATGTGAGAATCCCAAGTTTGGACCCCAGGTTACCATGAGAATGTAGAATTAGGAACACTCTGGGGGACCGTACTATTGTATGGATTACCCACATGTCTCCGCTTACCAAGGATATGTAGACTCATAAGGGTATACATATGTTCCTGATGGTCTGTTCATATGGGTTTGGTGGCTTTAGAATAGGCTTTGGCCTGATGCCTTTAGACTGGTTTGTGGAGGATCCATGGAGGTAATGATGGGTATGGAAGTACATGATCAGAACTGGAAGGTGTAATGCCCTAAGGAATCCCTTTATGCATATTTTTCTTCATGCGGGATGGGGATACCTCTACATAGAATAATACTATGTGGGTAGAGGGGTCGTCTGTGTACTAAAGTCGTACACAGACCTGGGTGTGGTCTGTATACTATAGTGGTACACATCCTCAGGTTTCATCTGCATACTGTGGTGGTATGTGGTGCTGGATTCCATCCATGTTTGGAAGCACTACATGGGGTAGGGTTTCAATCGTATATCGATGTGAAATGTGGTATGTCAGTTTGGAGAAGGTGCATTAGTCTTGCAGTTCGCAGGAAGTTCATCTCTGAAGGGAGTATGGTTCAAGGTTCTCCAATTAGGTTCGTTATTTTCCAATATTATTAATATTCCTTATTTTTATGGTTCAAAATGGTTTTATACTTGCAAGAAAATGTTCGTGGTTCCATAATTCGTCGATTGTTTTAATTTGAAGTCTTTTATCCATAAACTCTAAGCTCTATGAAAATCTGATTCCCCTTCAGTTCCCCTTGTGGTCCCTTTTATAGAGTGTTGGGGATGATGTATCTTTTGGTCATGCAGTACCATTTATGGAATCCAATAAAGAAATCACTCAGCCTGCAGATGACTCATTCAACATAGATTTGGGGGGCTATGGTTTGCGGTGGAAGAAATCACCACCTTGATCCCACAAATGACATAGTTCGCATGATGTTTCTGGCATCACCTTGTCCATGAATTGAGTTTGGGGGGATAGTGTGTGGTGCCATACCTCTCTGTCATGTTTTATCGAACCACACAGTTCGCAGGTGGAATTTTTCTACCTTTATTCTTCCAACAATGTGGTTTGAGGGGGAACAATACCATTATTCATTTATTTTGTGAACTTCCTGGTTCATTGGACAATACCTCTCGGAGCAGTGTTTCATGGGCTATTGGCATACCATTTGGTTCATGAGAAATACCATCCACATACCATTCTCGGAAATCAGTACACGGACCACTTTGGTCCTTTTCCAAATTTGATTTCTTTAATATTCTTCTCAAATTTTCAATCAAAACTTCATATTATTCCTTTATCAAATTTGTGGTAGTATTTTTCTTCCATTTACGGAGTTTTTAGAACCCTAAAAATTGCCCCCATCGTAATGGGTTCTTATCGGGACAAAGAGGAGGATATTCTGATATAGATAGTGGTCTGAAACTAAACTAGTTTGCGGTATAAATGTGGACCCATTAGAGGGACCATGCCTATATATAGGGGGTCTAGGTCATTTTTCATTTATTGGACTTCTTGGAAAAAAGTGATCTCAGATTTCCTTGCTTCCGCGTACCTGCTCCTTCGTAGAGTCCTTCAACCATGAACCGTGATTTTCCTTCCACAAATAGAAAACTCTTCATGTTCACCTTCATCCTTGAACTAAACTTTTAAATCCATGAACTGAACTTTAATTTTCAAACTTAAACATTAAATTATTCACTTTAGATGACCACGTAGTAGGGATTGGTACGCAGACCTCCCAGTCCGTGAACTGTTTGGTTTGTTGGCCATCGTTTTGCGGGCTAGCATCTTGCGGAGCGTTCAGCGAACCATCAGTTCTTATGGAATTCATTCTGAAAACCATTTCTATTTTTCAATATGTAGATCCTTTCTATGTATAATTCTTGTAGTCCATTTTGAATTTTTGGTCTTTTTTCCAAGAATTTTGTTGGACTGACCCGTTTTTATGGTCTTTTTAATGCAGGATAATGGATCTTCCTCTTATCTCAATAGAAGGTACTAGAAGGAGGGAATCCATGATTTAGAACACTAAAGAAAAACTTTGTTCCTAAATCATTTCTCAAGAGGGTATCCTCAGAGATCTACTCCCATCAAAACTTATGGATTATACACTATCTTTAAAATTACTTCTTTAAAACTTTGGCATTCAAGACGATGTTCCCTTTTCACCAGTTTACCAGAGCGGCTTCACCATTTTCCTTAAGATTTCTCAAGAGTATGACTGGAGAAATATTCTTTCCATGAGGTAAATCATGAATTCCTCTAACTTGGACCACATATTTGTTCTGAATCGCTCTATGTGGACGTTGATCACTCAACCGCACCACACTACATCTTATGAATTAGTCATTCAGGATTACCCAGCTATTGTTAAATTGTCATGAATCAACCCTAATAGAGGGTGGAGCTTCAAATGGGATATTCAATCTGGGGATGTTTTTCTGATGAGTGAGCATGGGCCTTCTGGGTGTACCAAAACTGCTTGGAGTTCCCTAATCAGTTAGAAGCTATCAGTCTGCATCAAGTAGTATGGGTCTCCTAGTTTTCCATCTATTCACCAGGATAAATGCTTCTTAAGTTGCTCAGTCCCTGATTTTCAATCACTTACACCTTTCACTTGTCCCACGGTGATGTGGGGATCAGTTTATTGGATATCTACCAAGTCGGGTGACTTCCCATCCTTGGTGACATGTATGGTGAGTTTCTTCCTGCGACCAATACATGGGAGAATGCTGAACTAGTATCTCCATTATCAAGGGATTTACTAGTCCTATTATAAGGATTTCTTGGTCATCCTCTTTAAGCCTGCTCATTGATTTCATTATAAGATTGGATAGGATTGTTCTTTCAGGTGAGCGGCCTGAAGTTGAAAGTCTGCCACAGCGAACTCATCCAACTCAACAGTCTCAGTAAATTCTAGGATCATATTGTGCTACCATCGAGGTGGGTAGGTATATCAATTGGGGCTATGAGATCTATTTAGATGTATCACCCGATCTCATATTAGTGGGTTTTGTTTCCATGTTCCTTAGTGGATGGATCTTCCCCTCTTATGATTTATATATCGTTGTTAGGGCTTGAACTCTGATGATGGAATCCACATTGGAAGAGGGACAATCCACTAACTTGGTCATTCCTACCCTCACCTGAATCTATGAATTGTTAGAAGGGAAACACCCTCATCATCTTAGTGGTCCATTTTAATTTTTTTATGGCTAGATGGTAGAGAATTTCCCCTACTATGATTATTAGTATACTGTGAGGGTTACTCATTCTAAATTATACCTAACCCTTCTCGGTATTTTCATCATTCTCCCCCGATCTCTGAGTGTTGATGGGGCGGTCGAACTACTGAGTGATGTTTCTCATTTTTCTTTTTCACGTTACCTTATTCCTTATAGAATAATATAGGATGTTGGGAAAGGTTCTTCAGAAGCATGTTCATACCATATAGAACTTAGAGACGGAATATTATCTACTCGTATAGACAAGATAATCGTCTGCGAAACCTATGTGCCCTACAAGTTTTCCATGAAATTCAAATGTATGTAGCGAGTCACATTTTCTATGGTTACCCTAGTTAAGATGGAATACCACCCATCAATCCTTCGTCAGTTATGGTTGATGGTGATGTGGGAGGAATATGGCATGCATGTCTTTATTCCTACCATATCGGCCTCCAATTATTTATCATTGGAGTATTCCCAACAGTGGGTAACACACTATTCTGAAGGGGTGATATCCAGACCAATCTGATTGGTGAAAAGTCCCCTGATTGCTTCTGGTCTCATTTAAACTATTTTGGTTGCACCATCTTCTTGTATTCCGGTTTTAATAAGATGTTCTTCTCATTGTTGTATCCGTTTGAAGGGGGATTTGTCTGCTCAGCCTATCCTTGTGGATAGTGATTCAGAACCCATACCATCAGCTAATACATTTCATGGACCTACTGAAGCTGGTCCAATTGGAACATCGTCAAGTGTTTCTGAAGTTGTGACCAGCCCCCCACACCTAGTTCCAAATACCGAACCATCTAGTGGGAGGTAAAGTCCTCCTACTTGGGTGACTCAACTTAGAGCACTTCTATCTGCTATGATGGTGCTTCCTTATTATATTCCCATTACGGGGGAGGTTCAAAGCCAAAAATACAATTCCATTAAAAGGAATTGATCCATGCAAGGATAGGCATGGCATCAAATCTATACTCTTACTACCAAAACTCCCCTGGCTTATTTCTCTAATGAGGTAGAGACCTTCCAATGACTATTCATCAACCTAGGTTTATGTTTCTTGGACTACCAACACCTACATCTCCTTGTGTACCAAATTATCATAGCTCGAGAGGATCTAGACACTTGTAAATATAGCCTCGCTTAGTACAATGATTATCATCACCAAACCAAAACCTTTCAGGACCTCACTGAAGAGATGCATCACTTAACGGCTGAGGAGGAAAACACTCATGACCATGTGATTACCAAAACAGATGATCTACGGGAGTATGAAACTTGGGTGGCCAATCTAAAGGAACAACTTGCATCATAAAGTGCCAATTTTTAAGCCATTAAAAACATGAGGTGGGATCTCAGTGCTATTTTGAATCGAGTGTATCCTTCAGTTGAAGATGAGCTGCACAAAGGACTGGTTTAGAGTAGGCTCTTGATAGTCCATATCACACAATTATTGATCTATTGGAAAGATCTAGTCAGGCTCTAATATAATCTTTTAGATTTTCTTGAGTCACTTTTCTGATTTATCCTTGGGGAGAGGTTCCAAGTTGTATATTCCATCCATACCTTTATTTCATAGAATTAAAAGATTTCTCTCTCTATTGCTTATCCTTAATATTTTCCTGCAACGTCAATCAATCATGATCAAATATAATTTAAACCATAATCTCAACTGGATATCAACTTGATTCATAATCCAGGATAAATAAAATAATAATAAAAACCCCAATTTTTTCTTGAGAGGAGGGGATCAGAGAGCATATTTTGACTCTTTCTAGGGTTACACAGAAAAACCCTATGAAATCTGTTCCTTTTTCATTATCACCCTAATTTTTTCCAAAACCCGATTTTTTGTGGTCTTAGAAGGTATAACTTGACTTTTTCTTAGTCCTCCCTTTTCAAGTTTTTGACCTCAAAATATTTTCATGTCTTGATCATTTTTTTATTTCTCGATTTCTTTCCTAAACCATATGTATTATAGGTTTAGCGAGTGGGTACTCGACTTTTGGTCTGAGATTCCCATTATAGGTTTTTATCCTAGTCAGTCTCGTGTATCTTTTGTATTTATAGATTATATTCTTGTAAGATGGACTATCATTACAAGTTTTTTAGGTTGAATAGATTTGACCATGATTTTTATTGAAAGGGTCCCAATTGAGGACTCATGGACCGAGGATGTCCTAATAACTTTCATACATGGATAGGGGATTTTTCTTGACCCTAAATTCGTGATTTCTAGATATGAGACATGATATGGGGCATGGAATCCCTGGGGAGTATGGAAGTGGGAAAGGCTTCTCCTGAGGAAAAATTTTCCCTTGGTTGACAGGCCATTGCTGTGAGAAACATATGCAGAGTCACTAGGGCATTATGTGCATAGTCAAACAAAGGTGTCCACAGAACACTAGTCACCCATTTTTGATGGCCAAGAAATTTGTATTGAATTTTGGATTTGTTTTTCTATTGAGGGACACAATGGGTGACCTATTATGGGAATTATGTATGAAAGTAATAGGGACATTTGTATCATCTTTGGTTGAGAAAATTCTCCCACGCAAGTTTGACTTTTGTAAAGTAGGGTTAGTGCGTGGTGTATTTTAACATCGTACAACCAGGACATTTGAGATTTTATTTTATGAAATCATTTTACTCTAACTAGAGGAAGGTAAATGATTCATCTTTTCCATATTAGTTTTACCAGAATTTTCCTTTATCTTCAATCATTGAAAAAAAGAAATATGTAAAATGTAATACAGGGGTTTTTTGAATCCAAGGATTGAGGTGGAACATAAATCCCATAAGGGCGTAAATAGGTAAGAAACTTATCTCATGAGGAAGAACTTACCATTGATTGAAACTCCCATTTTTGGGAAATATATGCAGAGCCACCAGGGAATTATATGCATAGTCAAGAAAAGGTATCCATAGGAAACTGGCTGTCTATTTTTTGATGGCTAGGAAATTATAGGGATTTAGACCTTTCTGAATACAGATTATGGTTTGTGAATGGGGGGATCCTAAACATTAAATGGGGAATCTAGGAATAAGTGGAGGAATTTTTATTCTATCCATATTATTTTTTCCCTTACATAGGTCTGACCCTTTCATAGGTAGGGAAAAGACACTTTTGTTGCATAGCTGGACCTGAGATATGAGATTCGGATGGCACTAAGTATCTTGTGATAATAGGAATCTATCTGTAAACATTTCTTTTAAGGAGCATCCCTATGTAGATCTGATTCACACATATAGATGGGGAATTTTTTTTGTATATGGACTCACTAATGAGGTGAGGCGTATGTCAAACTTGCCTATACAAATTCATTTCATGTGTGAGGACATGATGGGAAGTATCCTTTGACATGACTTGGCCAAAGGGTGAATATTGGGTATCAAGTATCATGCATTTTAAATTTCATGTGACTACTAAATTGATATAGAATCCCCGAGTAACTGGAGGGTAATCAATCCAGTATGTTCTTACATGTCTTGGACATGGGTAGGGAGGAAAATGTATGTCATAGTTTCAAGGGATCTTGGATCATGGGATATGATACAGGGCTTGAAATTCATTAGGCATAAGGAGGTAGGAAAATCCTCTCCTGAGGATGAATTTTCCCTTGGTTGATAGTCCTGTTTATATGGTAAACATATGTAGATTCACTGGTTAATTGTGTGAATGGTCAAACAAATGTGTTTGTAGGATACATACCCACCGTTTCTGATGGTTTTGTATGATCATGAAGATATAATATCACTTGGATCACATAGTTTGGTACATGGAAGGAGTGTTCCTAGATACATTAAAAACATTCATGTCATGATTTACCCTTATAGTTGGGTACTCCCCTATATAGATCTAACTCATACATAGGGTGAGGCATTTTGATTCCCTTGGTGAGGCTGAGCCTAAGTTTGGAGATCCTGGAACCTAGAGATTGGAAACCCTATTTAGGTCTAATCCATAGGCAAGGGAGGGTCATTTTTGCTATATTTGGGATACATTGTACTTTATCATCGTACATTTAGGACCATGGGATCCCCATTTTGGGGGAAAATAATCATAATGTGGCTTTTATGGTCATACCTTTATGAAAAAAATCATGGATTGACGCACCATAATGTCACGATGAATTCTCTACCAAGTTTCCTAATCCCAAGTGATTTGTGATCAGTGTGAGAAACAAGGGGCGATAAGGATTTATCGTAGCAACCTAAGGATGGAGTGATCAATATAAGGGATCATTTTATACTCGAGAGTGATGGTGTGCAGTTTATCATCATACAATGAGGATGTATTATCAGGAAGTTTATTATCGTGCAGTTAGGATGTTCCATCATACAGTTTAATGTCATGTGATTAGGATGACTTCTGTAAAGATTAATGTCAAGTTTAAAGGATGTAGGTGGACAGATATTAACGAAGGAATGCACGTTTATTCTCAAGATGTTCCTAAAAATAATACTTTTCTAGGTGTCCCTGGCTTGGACTTAGCTCTCATACAGAGGAGGGGACACTTCTAGTGTTCCATGGTGGGGTTTGGGTCATTGGATCCTGATATCACTATGTATACCCTAAAATGGGATATAAACCACCTCTGATACTTTATAGAATGCACCCTATGAAAAGCTGTCACATTCACAGGGGGGTGAATTTTATTTTCCTTGATTTGGGATGTTTGTGCTAGGATGAATGTATGGTAATATCTGTGTATCCTACGAGGGTAGTAATTTGGTCGGTCGTAGTATTCGGGCATGGCATACTTGGTGATCGATGTTTGAGGCAATTTCTTTTTAGGTGAGAACATTGTTGGGCCATGCAGTTTAATGTTGTGTGGTAAGGACGTCGGTAGCACAGTTTATCATCATGTTGTAGGGAAGAATTATCATAGGAATCATGGATAAGTATGGGATAATTAAGTTAAGATATTCTATCATTCCCCAGACGTGAGGGGAGAGGGGGAAAGAATTTATAAACCATGATCTCAGGGACCCTAGAATTAGGAGGAATTATGTGGGTCTTGGAATCCATTAGGTGTATGAAAGCAGGAAAAGTATCTCCTGAGGATAAATTTTCCCTTGGTTGACAGGCTATTTTTGTGGGAAACATATGTAGAGTCATTGGGGCATTGTGTTCATAGTCAAAAAAAAGTTGTCCGCAGGACACTGACCCTCCATTTCCAATGGTTGTGGATGTTTACGGGTATCCAAAACTACTTGGGTTATGGAGTTTAATTGATGAAAAGGATATGTCTGGGTACATGGGGAATGTCCAGACAATGATTATCTAAGAAGAATTAATCCCCCTAAATAGATCTGATCCATTCACAAGGGAGTTCATGATCCTTCGTCAAACCCTTATCGTAGGAAACAAGGTTTGTAATATCTTGTCCATATTTTCATCCTCGCATGGGATTTAGGGGAATTTTTATTCCCCCATTCTACACGGTTCTACCTAGGTATGTGGAACTTGGGTGTTACTAAGTATCTCATAGGGGAAAGAATCAAGCCACATGTAGTTCTTTGGGGGAAATTACCTACATAGGTCTAATCCATATATAGGGAATAGGGAATTTTTTCTTTTTTAGGTGGCATCTGGACTAGGATGTAATATCTGAGCATCACTACTTATCCTGCAAGGATATAAATCAAGCCACACATAGTTCTTGGGGTACCTTGTAGTTTTACGTCTTGTAGTAAGGACTTTGTCCCTGTAGTTTTATGCCTTGTGGTAAGAAATTTGGCCAGTAGTGAGCTGGTATGTCTATGATTAATCCTCTAACGAGACTCCTAGGCCCACGTGAGAAGTACTTAGTGTGGGAAACAATGGTCGTAAAGGGATTAATCTGCCACATAGGGGGGTCATGAAGAAGTAAGGGGACATTTTACTTCAATAATTTGTTGTCGTCAGGCTTAAGTTTTGAGATCCAAGTGCTGCTTACGTATCCTGCAGGGGTAGGAATGAACCCATATGTGGCTCTATAAAGAAACTCCCTTCATAGGTATGACCCTTGCGTGGGGAAAGGAGGCATTTTTCTTTTTGGGTGGCGGGTGGACTAGGATGAATAATCTTGACATCACTACATATCCTGTGAGATCAAGAATCAAGCCCCATGTAGTTTTAGAAACTCCCTATATCGATCATATCCATGCACATATAGGGGGAATTTTAAACTTTTCTTTGTTTCATGGTGTTTTCACTGGGATGGGAGATCATAGTGTCACTATGTATCCTTTAGGGGAAAGAATCAAGATCCACTTAGTTCTATAGCTTCCTCCCTGTATAGGTTTGGATCATATAGAAGGAGGGGGAATTTTTAACCTTTTTTTAATGGGCCTGTAGTGTACATGTATCCTCTGTTCGTCTGGGGGAAAACCTTTTCCACCATTCCTAAGATCACGTAATATATTCTTGGTGTGATAAATAAGGAATATATAGGGTCTCCTCTCGTGATACAGAGGAAATTGAGAGTACAATAGAGTGATTTTATTATCATGTGGTGGTTAGACCAAGATCTTGGATTGAGGTGTCTCTATGTATCTCATCAGCAGATGGAAAGCAAGTCATATATGTTCCTTGTATAGGTTTGACCTATGTACAGGGAAGGGGGTACATTTTCTTATGGTGGTTGGACTAGGTTGTAAGATTCAGTTGTCACTATGTATCCCATAAGCATATGGGAATGAAGTTGTTCGTAGTTCTGTAGCATGGAATAGTAGGTGACCGATGTTGGGGGCAACGTACCCTAGGGTGAGAAAAATTTTGGGGCCATGCAGTTTAACGTCATGTGGTAAGGATGAAGATGCTAATAAGTTTAACGTTGTGCATTATGGATAAAGATTCTAAGAAGTTTAACATTGTGCAGCATGGATGAAGATGCTAAGCAGTTTATCATCGTGCATCATGGACGAAGATGCTAATCAGGTTAACATTGTGCAGCATGGGCGATGGTGCTAAGTAGTTTAATGTCGTGCAACATAGATGATGATGCTAAGCATTTTAACGTCGTGCAGCATGGACGAATATGATAAGTATTTTAATGTCGTACAGTATGGATGCAGATTCAAATAATTTTAAATCCATGTTGCATGGATGGAGATGATAAGTAGTTTAACATCATGTAGCATGGATTAATATGCTAAGTAGTTTAACATCATACAACATGGATGAAGATACTAAGCAGTTTAACATTGTGCATCATGGATGAAGATTTTAAGTTGTTTAATGTTGTCCAGCATGGACGAAGATGATAATCATTTTAATGTCATGCATCATGGATGAAAATGCTAATAAGTTTAACATTGTGTAGCATGGATGAAGATGATAAGTAGTTTAACATCATGTAGCATGAACAAAGATTCTAATAATTTTAACATCGTGTAGTATGGATGAAGATTATAAGTAGTTTATCTTTGTGCAGCATGGATAAATATGATAACCAATTTAACATCTTGCATCATGGATTAATATGCTAAGAAGTTTAATGTCTTACATCATGGACGAAGATGCTAAGTAGTTTAATTTTGTGAAACATGAATGCGGTTTAACATCGTGCAGTATAGAAGAAGATACTAAGAATTTCAACATCGTGTAGCATGGATGAAGATGATAATTAGTTTAACATCGTGCAGCATGGATGAAGATGCTAATCATTTTAATGTCATGAAGCATGGAAAAATATGCTAAGCAGTTTAACTTCTTGCATCATGGACGAAGATTCTAAGTAGTTTAAAGTCATACCACATGGATGGATTCATTGTTCAATTTTACTTCATGCGATTAGGATGTATTTTCATGCTTTTGGATACATGAAATATTTATTCAGAAACCTTACATTGGTGGGAGTTGTGGTGAGTTTTCCATCCATTGAAATTAGAAAATATACTCCATTAGATTAAACATTTTGTATGACATACGGTCTATCCCATTTCAGCTCCAACTTTAGAGGTTTCTTCCTGAGTATCATTGGGGTTCTGAGGAACAAAATCATTTCTCCTTCAAGGAAAGACTGAAGGTGAACCTTTTTATTGAAGGCTTGTGCACTATGATTTTGGTAGAATTACAAATGGTGAAAAGTGGGAAATCTTTTCTCATCCAACCTCTCTAGCTCATCAAAACATTTTTGGGATTGCTCATCTATAGATAGTTGATCATAAACAACGATGCGGAGCAATGGAATTTGAATCTCGATGGGCAGAACTGCCTCCATCCCATATACTAACAAGTACGGGGTTGCTTGAGTGGTGGTGTGGGTTTTGGTCAGGTAAGCCCAAAGAGCATAGAAGACCTTTTCTGTGCATGATTTCTTATCCTTGTCTACCATCTTTTGGAGTATGTTTGATAGGGTCTTGTTTAAATCCTATATTTGTCAGATGGTTGTTGCATGGTAGTAGGATGACTGGTTGTCTTTGATTCCAAACTCCTAGTAGAGTTTTTCCAATTCAATAGAGTAGAAATTTGTGTCATTTTCTGTCAGTATTCTGAGATGGACACCAAACTTGGTGATGATATTGGCTTTCACAAAGCTGGCAATGTGTTTTTCTCCAACTTCTTTAAGGGTTACAACTTCTGACCATTTGGAAAAGAAGTCGGTTTCTATGAGAATAAACTTGAATTGTTTGGTCTTGGCAGGAGTATATGGTCCCAAAACATTCATTCCCCATATGGTGAATGGAAAATAGTACTTATCTATTTGAAGAAACTAGGGGGGTTTGATGGATGAAATTGGCATGGACATGAAAGGAATGTCACTTTGTAGTGAAATCAAAACAATCCTACATCATGGTGGTCCAATAATACCCAAGCCTTTGAATTTGATGAGAGAGTATGGATGCTGATTAGTGTACCCCACAAGTTCCGGCATGCACTTCTTTCATGATGGCATCAGTTTCTTCTCCATCAATGCACCTAAGAAGGAATCCATCAAGGCCTCTCTTGTATAGAACCATTCATTGTTATGTAATATTGTACAATATGAAATTGACTTTTCATATTTGTATTTGTTCCCTTCTATCCCTATCTGGTAGAAGTTCTCCCTTTTTAAGATATTCCACAATGGGGGCCATTTAGCCAGCGGTATGACCATATGTCTCGAATATGGGACTGATCTCATTTATTTATTCCATATTGTCCTGAACATATGGAAGAACCATCGGGTGGTGGAAAATGTTGATGACTGTTTCAATTTTATCCAGATCATCTAGGGTTGTGGATGCATTTTATAATGCATTGGCCTATTTATTCTATGACTGAGGGACATAAGTCAGTGTCGGCTCTGATGGGAATTCTACCATAAATTCTTGTGCATGGTTCATTAAAGGGATAATCTCCTCTTTATTGATAGCATAGTCAACATTTAATTTCTTGATGACCAGTTCTAAGTATCCTTTTACATTAAGGTGTTCTACCTATGCTTGGAGTGCTATCTCTATGCCTGTAATGAGGGCCTAGTATTCTGCTTCATTGTTTGTGCATCCTTTTGACAGTATAAAGGAATAAGGTAGAAAGGCCTTTTTGGAGATATTATTATGACTCCCAAATCCACTTTTTTGAGTCTAGGGTATTCCATTATTTTTACTTTCGGGCTTCTGGATGAGTTTTCGAAATGCATATCCCATATCCGGGGATCCTCTTGAATAGAGAACACCTCTTCATCAGGTAATTCGACATCCAATTGAGTCACTTCTGTTGAGGGGTGTTATTCCATGAATTCTTCTAATGTTTTACCTTTGACATCCTTTTAGGGTATGAACTGTATATTGAACTACAGTAGGATAACTACCCACCGTGACAGGTTTTCAGTCAACACTGGATGGATGAGAATATACTTGAGTGAATTGCTACAAGTGACCATGTGGAACTCGAGGTGATTTAGATAATGCCTCAACTTATGAACCATAAGGATTAAGGCCAGGTATCACTTCTCAATATTTGAATACTAATTCTCAGTATCAATCATGGTCTGGTGGAGATAAAAGAGACTATTCTTGTTGTTGTCACCATTCTTCTGTGTGAGGAAGGCGCCTAGGGATCTCTCCAGGGATTTTATGTATAGAATGAGTGGTCTTCCTTCAACAGGTGACATAATCACTTGTGGAATTAAGATATATTTTTTTACATTGTCAAATTCTTTATGACAATCATAAATCCATTGATATATAACCTTTTTCTTCATTAACCTAGTGAAGGGAAAACATTTTCCTGCAAGGTTGGATATGAAGAATCGAATATAGGCCTGATGTCCTTAGAGTCCTCTCAACTCAGTGAGGTTTTGGGGAGGTGAAATTACAAGGATATCCTTCTTTTATCAGGGTCGAATTCAATGTCACAATGGCGTACGATGAAGTAGAGGAATTTCTTTAAGGTGATGCATAAAGAACATTTTAGGGGGTTAATTTTAAAACTATGTTGTTATAATTTGATTAAAACAGTTTCATGATCTGATAGGTGGTTTGACAGATATATTGAATTAACCACCATTTCATTAACATAACATTCTAAAAACTTTCCCAGGAAGGGTTTGAAGATGCAATGCATGGCGTGTTGATATGTAGCACTGGTATTTTTCAAACTGAAATTCATTACCTTATAGAAAAACACTCCCTATGGGCCATGAAGGCAGTGGATTATTTATCTTCTTGGGTGATTCGGATATTTTTATACCCTAAATAGTCATCCATGAATGAGAGATCCTCATATACAATAGTTTCATCAATCAACAATTCTGTGATTGGGACTGGGAAATCATCTTTTGGGCAGTACTGGTTGAGTTTAATGAAATCAATACAGACCCTGATCTACCCGTTCTTCTTTTTAATAGGGACTATATTTTCCATACATATGAAATATTAGACCTCCCGAATGAATTTATCGCTTATGATCTTGTAAACTTCAGCCTCTATCTTGGCAGAATGCATTGGGTGAGTTCTTCTGGCGGCTTTCTTGTAATAATAGTGGTCTTATAGCAGGGCCAGGTGGTGAGTGGCCACCTTAGGATCGAGGCCTAGAATTTTTTATATAGTTCCAATAAAAAATATCAATTCTTATTTATTAAGGAGGTGTATATCTCTTGATCTTCGAAATACATGTCCACACTAATCAAAGTGGGTTGTGGGTCCTCTTCAGTACCCAAGTTTATTTCCCTGATTTCATCAATGGTGGTAGAGACACCTTCCTCAAAAGAGATAGAGGAATCCCTAATACCTTCTTCTTCTTCTTCCACATCCCCCTCATCCTCCTATTCCTCAACCTATGGGGATAAAATTCTCTAGATGAGCTCTTTAAAATTGGGAAATGAATCACAATTTTGGTATTTGGAGGTTGAAACAGCCTCTTCTGTCTCAACTAACTGCGGGGAATTTTCTAGAGGGGATGGAGTGAGGGGAGGAGGAGTTTCATCACTTTCTTTTAGTGGTGAGACATCCTCTTATTCCTTAATGAGCAAGTATGAAATTGTTTGAATTTCTAAGTATGGGTTGGGGAAATTTTTGTTTGATCTTTCACCGTCATCCTAAGGGTCAATGCACTTTTTAACATTATCAGGCTCAGTAGCCATGACTGAGATCATGAATATGACTAAATCTATGTCCAAGTTTGGACTCACACACTCCACCTGATTGATGGGGAGTACATATTCTTCTATAATCTTCCTAATAGGGTTATTAGGGGATATTTCTATCTCATTTGGGGTAGCGACCCAATCGATGACGTCGGCTGAATACTACTTCTCTTCCTGTTCAAAGAATCCTGTATCGATGTAGTGAAATTCGTAAGATTCAAATTGCGATTTATCAGTGTACAATATCCTATTTTTCTGATCAATTTTATATTTGATGAATTGATGGTATGATGATGGAATTGTTGCGTGTTGATGCATCCAAGGCCTTCCTTGTAGGACATTGAAGGTTGTATTTTTTCAGACCACCAGAAATTCTTTGTCAGCCACAAGGTCATCCAGCTATGTTTTGAGCTTGATTTGTCCTAATGGATTCTACTCACTTTTATCATACCCCAAAAAGGTTGTGGTGTAGGGTGTTAGACAGTCTTCATCATATCCCAACTGATGAAGTGTCCACAGTGAGATGATATTAACTCTGGAATCATTATTGATTAAGATTTTTCGAATATATGCACAATTTATATTACCAGACACATATATGGGCTTGATGTGCCCTTGCATAATGGTATATTTATCTTGATACATTAATTAAATCACTGTATGGAATTTTGTGGGACCATTATTTACCTGATAGACTTCAGAAGTGGATGATTTGGATTCAAATTCCTAGGGACTCACCAAAGCTTCTATGAGTGCCTCCCTGAGATCCACTGACAAGTTCAATGCATCCAGTATTGAAATATTAGCTGGTAATGAGGATAACTATTTCAGGATATCATATTTATGGTCTAAAGGTTGGTGCTTCTCTACTTAGGGGTTCTCTTTCATAGGAACTTTAGGGACTTGACCTTGGATATAGATGGTCCGGCCCCAAAAAACTAGAGATGGTGGTGCTTCTATACTTTTTGGACTTTGATGATCATTTCAGTCAGCATGCCATGGGAGTTTAGACATATGTTCTTCTTCTAATGGGTAATCTAGAATGATCGGGCCAGAATTTCATCCGAAGGGGGTAGAGAATCTTTCCTATTCCCATTGGGTCTGATGGAGGTATCTTCCACGAGTCTCTGAAACATTGACGGTTTGAGTGGGAGTGTGGCCAGGGATTTGGTTTCTTTCATGATTGCATATTCTTGGGTAACCTTGGCTTCTATGGATTATTCCTATGATTCCCCGGTTGGGTGGGGGAACTCGGGTTCATAACCATATTCATCATCAGAGAAGGGATCTACTAATTTGATGACATTGATAGAGTCGAAAATCAATTCCTCATCTGATAACAACTCTACCTGATTGACTTCTTCCAATGGTGATGTTTGGTGAGGAGGTCCCCACTGTTCCATTTGGCAGGGTGGTGCCTATCGCTTTAGATCCATTGACATGAAATCTGAGAGTTTCAAATCCAACTTTGTCCTTGGTGCAGGTTCTCCTTGAACTTGTTTCCTTTTTTCTCGGCCTTTAGAAGATTGTGGGCCATAGGATATTTTCTGTGTTGCATCAAGAAATATTAGAGGCATGGTCAGTTGATTCAACTATGCATAGAGTATTCCATGGTATCATTTGAATATATTCTGATTCATCCAACTATCTAAATTCTTCTCATTCTTTCTAACAACCTTTCTCCACTCCCCTCATTCATATGGGTCATTGATGGAAACATATTCCACTTTTGGTGGTGGTGGTCCAAGATTAACTTGCCCTGAATGTATCATTATTTACATGATATATTTGAAGACAAAACACCCATGGATGGTGTGTCCCAGTATTTAGTTATAGGTAAAATAATATGGTCGGTCTTCGAGACCTACTTCATCATACCTCTTTGTCTCTGGTAGCCAAAGAAAGTTACAATTCATGGCAGTTACGAAGTAACCATAGACTTGATCATATCTAAATGAGTAAAATTTATTTCTATGTTCCTCAAATTGATTTCTTACCCTACCCCCTTCAATTTTTTTATCTATGTGGGGGTGTCGTATGGCGTCTAGAGGTCTATGCATAGTTTTTTGGGGGTCTTTGATCTTTATCCGGTGGAGGGGTGTCTTAAACATAATGGAAACCACTTCATCTCTCCCTAACCTTTTTCATGGGGATGATGGGGATTCCCAAGAATTAATATTAGTCCATTGTAAGGAATATTATATCATCTAAAAAATAACGTATAAATATCTTAACCCACGGGTATATTTCATAGGAATGAGTGGAGTTCACATCTCGTCTCATAGATTATTAATGAACATGGAAAGAATATCATATTTGGGGAGTGTCTAGTTCAAGGAGTAAGTCAGACCCTTCCATATTTCAATGAAATATAAAACCCTCTCATTATCCAACTATTTTAAGTTCATGAGATCACTGACTATTGTTTTTGGGAATTTTGAACTGAACTGGAAGAGAAACTTCCACCCAAGGTCTTCCCAACCTATGATTTAATTTTCTAGTATACGGGTATACCACACAAAGGATGAGCCTTGTAGATTCTGCATGAAGCATTTGAGTTTCACTACTTCTTTTTTCTCTGGGTTTCCCATCATGGAGTAACAATAAGAAGAGTAGTATATTAGATTTTTCTCTAGGTCCCCTGAGCCATTGGACAGTAGGAATATGGGATTCCCAAAATTTTGTAGAGGAGGGACGTTGCACACCCAGTCATGGTAAGGTTTTTGTTCTGGTTGTATCAGAGCATGTATCCTCTTCATTGCTTCCATTCAAGCTTTCAATAACTCGATGGTATTTAGGATCCCCTGATGCATGTCCTGTTAGACCTGAGCATGAGCAGGTGTAGTATGGGAAAATATTAGATGTGTTGTCATTGTTGGGACTTGAGGTGGATACCCAATCAGGGGCATCCTTTTAATATTCTCTTTAATCTATTATAATTTCTTCCTTAGTGAAGGGAAATCTAGATATCTTTCTAGGATTGAGTTTAGGTATACTGATGGTACCAATGCTGCCTTGAATGATCTTTCTACCCTTTCTTCTTCTGTCTGGATAAGCCCATGAGGCATAGGTACATATGATGTAATTTTTTGCTGATTCTCCACATGAGGAATATACCCAGTAGGATAGCATGCTCATAGAAGATTGATGTTGATTCGCATTATCTATATCATTTCTTATTCCTATCGAGCGAATATCTCCTCAAGCATGGGGGAATCATCTTTATGAGGAGGAGGTGGGTCATAGACCTTTCTATTATTATTCTTCTTTTTGGGGATTCACATGGAAGGTAATGAAGGATTAACTGAGGGGGCACCCGAATTTAGGACAACTCATTGGTTTCGGGTGTGCACACCTCTAGGCTCAGTGTATACCATCTCTGGGAGGGAACCCTCTTCTCATGTTTCCTCATTATTTGTATCATTTTCAGCAAGGTCTATGGGGATAATTTCCATGACATTAACCGATTCATGCCATATTTGGGGTGGTGTATCAGGTTCTTAATGGTAGGATAGTTTCTTGCATCCTTTGTTGGATCTTCTCCGTCCATTCTGTGATAATCTTCAGGTTTCTTAGCAAAGAGGGAGTTGAAGGGAGCCCTGATATGACTTTGCAGTATGCCTCTATTTTGGAGGATGTGAGTCATGATATGGGATGGAACGGGTTATCCATCTATCCATTTTTATCTCTAGATGGGAGAATATAGATGTTCGTTGGGTGGGAATTTGAGGTAAAAATTCCCCCAGCCCTGCGGGTTGAGGTTTCTCCCATTATTCTGTTGACATGCCTCAGCCCGAATTAGCTTGTATTATAGGGTAATTTTGTGTTAAGAATGCCCCTATCCCTGTGGGCTGGGGCTGGTCCTATATTTCAGCGGCTGTTACTGCTATTGTCGCCTACTTTATCTCATTCATTCCCATGCGGGTGTGAGCCAGATATGGTGTCAAGTATTCACATGAATTACTTTCTTCTGAGGATATAACCAGTTCTCATTGATTCAATTCCCTTAGATGATAGGACTACTGGATGTTTTCAGTAGCCTGGTTTAAGATCTTCTCGATGTCCTTATCTCATTAGGACTGATGCTTCTAATACTTACTCAAGGATGATTCTTTTCATGTGTTACATTATTACTAAGCATGGAATTCATTTGAAGATGATGACATTGTAGGATTTCACTTCCAGTGGGTTCTGATGGATAGGAAGTGTGGTGAATTTTAGATCTATATGTTCTTTCCATCCCTGGATATGAATACCAAACGGGGCATTGCTGAGAAGGCAGTGTAACTTTTTCAGCATGTAGAGGTGGTCCAACTTAAGGCCTTTCTCTCACCTTTCTAATTATGGCTACACCAGAGTTACAGGATCTCAAGAAGCATTTAGAGGAGTTGCAGGAAAAGGGTTTCATTTGACCCAGCACTTCTCCTTGGGGTTTTCTTATTCTTTTTCGAAGAAGCCGGATGGTACCCTCAAGCTTTGTGTGTATTATCAGAAGCTGAACCAGTTAATGATTAAGAACTGATATCCCTTATAGAGGATTGATGATCTCTTTTATCAGCTTAGAGGAGCTTGGGTGTTCTCAAATATTGACTTGAGATATGGTTATCATCAGTTGTGTGTTAGACCATCAGATATACCTCTTACATCCTTTCGGAGTAGGTATGGTCTATATGAGTATTTGGTTATGTCATTCGGTCTCACAAACTCATTGGTAGTGTTCATGGAATTGATTCACTAAGTATTCCATCCTTTCTTAGATACTTTTGTGGTAGTGTTTTTGGATGATATCTTGGTGTACTCTAAAACTCGACACGACCATCCCATCCATCTTGAGATCGTATTGAGTACACTAATATAGCTTCAATTATATGATAAGATCTCAAAATTCCAATTTTGGATGGACCGTATTCACTTCTTGGGTCATGTCATCTCAGATAAAAGATTATCAGTAGACCCAGAAAAAGTGAGAGCACTGGTTTCCTATGAACATTTGAAGAACATCTTGGAGGTACGGAGTTTTCTGGGGCTGTATGGTTACTACAAGAGATTTATTCAGGACTTTTCACGCTTATCAGCGCCACTGATAGGCCTGACTAAGAAGGGTGGGAAGTACTTGTGGATAGATTCCTGTGATTCAGCCTTACAAGAGCTGAAAGGGTGATTAAATTCATAACTGAAACTGATTTTTTTGGAGTCAAGAAAGAGTTACACCATTTACTATGATTCATCAGTTATCGGGCTGGGAGCAGTGATTATGCAGGGGGATTCATTGCGTATGGGTCTTGGTAATTGAGGCCACACAAAAGGAATTACCTGACACATGATCTAGAGTTATCTATAGTTGTGCATGATTTTCATTGTTTGAGATATTATATTTTGGGAGATAACTTTGTGGTATACACTGACCAAAAAATTCTCAAGTATATATTTACTAAGCATGATCTGAATTTGAGACAGTGAAGGTGGGTTGAGTACCTTCAGTGTTTTGACTTTGAGCTTTCCTACATGCCTGAGAAAGGAAATGCAGTGGAAGATGTGCTGAGTAGGAGGGCTCATATACAGGAAGTTCAGGAGTCCAATAGTGAGTGTAAGCTTATGGATCTATTCTCTGAGATGAATTTGGAGGTGCATGACAGAAAGGGGAAGACATTTTTTTCTTCTATATCTATTACCTCTACTCTTCTCGATCGAGTGCGCATGAGGCAGCTATCAGATTAGGAAGTCCTAGTTCTATGGGAGAGTGTGTCCGATGAGGACCCTACTCCTGGGTGGACCATAGGTGAGGATGAGTTTTTCCATTTTCATATATTTTTATGGGTGTTAGCAGACATACGTAAGAAGATGTTGTGAGATTTTCATGCCTCTGTATAGGCAGTTCATCCTGGAATCACCAAGATGTATCGATATCTACATCGTTGGTATTGATGGCTAGGCATGAAGAGGGATTTATCTGGGTTTTTTATGAGGTGTTCTACCTATCAACAGATGAAGGTAGAGCATCAGTAACCAGCATGGCTATTATAGTAGTTACCCATTCCTAAGTGGAAGTGGAATGATGTCATGATGCATTTCGTGACGGGTTTACCAAGGTCGCCTAGAGGGAATGATGTTATATGGGATTTTTCTGATAGACTCACGAAGGATTCACATTTCATTATGATCAAGGAAACCTTCAGTTTTGATGAGATTTGAGGGTTTTACATCCAAGATATTTTACATTTGCATGGGGTTCCTCACTCTATCATTTCAGACAGGGATGCCTGGTTTACTTCTTGTGTCTAGCAGGGACTATAGAGGGATTTAGGTACACAGGTACTTCTAAGTATAGATTACCATCCCAAGACATATGGCCTATCTGAGAGAAAGATTCAGGTTTTAGAGGACATGCTTTGATCAAGTGTCTTGGATTTTAGTGGCTCTTGGGAGACACACATACCCCTGGTGGAGTTTTCCTATAATAATAGTTTTCAGAAAACAATTCAGATGGAACCTTGTGAGGATTTGTATGGTAGTTCATGTTGATAAACCCTATGTTGTCTGGAGGCGGGAGAGGTATCTACGATAAGACCTCATCTTTTCCAAGAGACCACTGAGCAGGTAGAGTTGAATTGGAAGAGGGTGTATATTGTACAATCTCTCCATAAATCTAATGTTGATCGAAGGAGATGACCTATGTAGTTCGAGGTCGTAGATCAGTTGTTCTTACATGTCACACCTAGGTTGGTACATAGGAGTATTAGAAGACAAGGGAATATTTCACTGAGATACGTCAGGCCGTTTGAGGTTTTGGAGAGAATCAGGCCGGTTTCCTATCGGTTGCAGTTACCATAGAGGTATCGGGATACATATGACATCTTTCATGTTTCTTAGCTAGGGAATTTTCTTTCAGACCTGCCTCATGTATTTCAACCCAAGGAGGTTTATTTGGAGGTGGATGAATCCTTAGAGGAACACCCTATTCGGATTTTGGATCACAGCATGAATGTTCTCCATGGACGGTCCGTTCCTTTGGTATGGGTGTTATGGTAACACGGGCGAGTGCAGGATGACACTTGGGAGAGGGAGGCCAATGTGTGATTGCAGTGGTCAGAGTTGTTCATAGATTCTTCTTCACCACCCTTGGAAGGGAAATTCAGGGATGAATTGCTTTAATGGGGGAATTTTTTAAGAACTCAGATCTTCATTTCAGGTATGGATCTTAATTTTGGGTTGTTTTTTTTGGAAAAAGGAAGAAATGGGAATTTTCTAAGTACATGTCATGTACTTATGAGTACAAGATGTGTACCCAGGTATCACATATATCTATGTACTGGCCATGTAACGGCTGAGTACATGGATGTGTAGGTGACCTAGAAGATCGCTTAAGGTGGGGGCCAGTTAAGGCTACTACACGGAATGTACATTTAATGAACATTCCATATAGTTTTCTTTTTATTTGATATATCATATCAGGATCATGTCTTAGGTCTATAAACAACTTCTTCTTCCCATGTTTCATACAGGAGTGCTTGGTAATTACAAACAAATATCAAGTCTCCGTTTATTCGTTCGAGCTCTGATTAAGACGTTGTCAGGTGCGTTGGAATACCACCGGTGAGTTCTCAATTTCTCTAGATCCTTTCTTCTTGATTATTCCTTTTTAGTGAGTTATTCAAGGTTATTAGTTTTTCATATTTTATAGATCTATTCTGATCTAGGCTAATTCAAGGGGTGACGTTCTAGTATATCGATCATAAGACATCGAGGTAGGTGGTTTGTGCAATTCGTTGTTCGTCTTTGGATTATATATGCTAAAAGTGTCGCATACCCGTGATTTGGGTATTGATTTATTTGGTATTAAACCCTATTTATTACCTATTATGGTTTTGTTGGTTGATAAAGGGTAGTTTCATATGCATAGGGTTGAATACCTTGGTTATGGGAAACCCTGTGGGTGCATTTCCCTTGTTTGACTGGTTATGGCCATTTGGTCTAAGATGCTTGTAAGCTTGCCTTGTTTCCATGCCTTTTTTGTTAGGATGGAGTTTCTCATTATATTAATGCCTATGTTTATGCATTTTGATTATTGATCAAAGGTGATTGGACTGTGAGAGCTTCCCAAGGGGGTTAGTCCGTGAGAGCTTCCCAGGTGGTCATTTATAACTAATTGGGTTAGACTGTGAGAGTTGCCCAGGTGATCATTATTATTTGATTAAATTAATGTTGTACCCTAGGGAATATACCATGAGACCTTCCAGGTGGTTGTTATATTTTATTGATGCTATGTTGACCAAGGGGTATTGATCGTGAGAGTTGCCTAGGTGGTTGTTTGAAATTGATCTATACTATGTGGGACCAATGGGGTTAGACTGTGAGAGCTTCCCATAGGGTAATTATTTATTGAATTGATGTTATTTTAGACCATAGGGGTTATACTGTGAGAACTTTCATAGAGGGTTGTATATGAATGATTGAATTATTATGATGAGTTTTCTGATCCAAAGCACAAGCTTGGACTCGGTCTTACTAGATTGTTTAGATGGTCTTTTGAGACATCTGTTTTGTTACTATCACACAGGGGTATATAAATATTAGGATAGATCCCAAGGTTTAAATGATATAATGGATTGAATAATATATGTGAATGAATTTAATTGAAAAATTTAGTATTTTTTACTTTTGAGTAATCCCTCGTTTATTGCTTCATTTCTGCATATTACCTGCAATATATATTCACTGACAGTTATGCATAGATCTTTTGGTGGTTGCCTACTGAAATTCATCTCACACCCTATTTGGGTCATGATTTTTGACCCAAATAGATTATATGGTTGTAGGTATAGATAATTTCAAGCGCCCTTCTTCATCAGGTATTTGATTACTGTTGGAGCTAGAGAGCATGGGACCAATATGAGGCTTGCAGTGCTATTGGAGTTTACATGTTTTTCTATAATTTGGTTTATGTATTGTATTTCCAGCATTGATTATTGTTTGAATTCTTTCCTAGACACATGTGACATGCATCATTTATATACATGCTCCAATTTTTTCATACTATCAATCTTCTGATGTTTAATTCAGTTGTATGGTATTACTGCTTCCGCTATTGTTTGTTATTTGTTTTCCACTATGTATACTCTACTAATGAGGGAATAGTTTCTCCACTATCACACCTTGTCCCTCACTTCTAGTTGGTAGCCTCTAGTATTTGGGAAAATGTGCTTGAGGTCATGTGACCAACTGGGTTTAGGGAATCATTAGCGGCACTCGGATCCAAGATATTACAACTACCCTTATTAAATTCTTTAGATATAAAATATTGGGTAGATTCATAATCAAATAATACATTATCAGTTCTAAAATAGATGGTAAGTATATCTTTCAGTATTTCATTATCATAACCCTCATCAAACATAGTGAACACATGAGATTTCCCATTGCCTCTGGCCTTAAGAGTTTTCTAACATTGATCATCATAATTAACATTTAGATTTGAGAACTAGTTATCATAATTCTCATACTTCATTCATTTAGAACACTATAATCTAGGTGGTGAATTCTATGGAGGTTTCTCTCTATTCACATCATTATCTAACTTTTTTCCATCACTTTGGCATTTGATTTCTAGATAACCTTATTTTCTACACTTAAAACATTTACTAATTCCCTAAAGACAATTTTCACCTTATTTCCTTCCACACTTAGAGTATAAAGGAAATATCATTTTATTCTCTCTATGATTTTTAGAATTTCCTTTGAATACCATCTTTATTTTCTTATCAAAATTGTGAGATTGGTGGGTAACTATAATCACCATTTCCACCTTGATATCACATAAAATGATTTATTCATATCTACTAAAGTACCTTATGGATAAATCCATTTGGAGACTTGGTTTTAAACCACTGAAGAATTGATCAACCTTGCATTTAGGTTGGATGATAAAACTAAAAGTGTGCCTTGAAAGTCTTGTAAAAAATTTTCTCACATATGGAAATTGATTCATCATCATTCTGCTTTAGCTTAAATAATTACTTCCCCGTTTTCATATGAATAATACGAGGAAATATTTTATTGAAAAAATGAGATCTTAAACTAATCCCACTCCATGGAGTTAATTTATTCTTACTTCCATGTATCCTTGATAAGATTCCACCATTTATTTTTTTCTCCTTACATATAATAGACAAATAAAATGACATTTTCATTATTTGAATAGTGGAGAATGGAAAATATCTTTCTAATGGTACTAATACATTTCTTTACAACTAGTGTATTAGAGAAACTGCTAAAATAAGGTGTATGTTACCTCATAATGGACTCAACAGAACGTTGTTCCCTCCTTTTAGATTTTGGAAGTTCATCATGATTCATATCTTGAGAAATTTTTGTGAGTATAGAAAGAATATTTTTTATTCTATCTCCTATAAAAATTTGTTTTTTACTAGTAAATCATTTCATTGTCTATTACATTCACCATTAACATGATTCCTTCAAGTTCCATCCATCAACTAAAACCAAAAACCATAGTGTGATCAATAATAATCATAGTAGTAAAATGTATAATCATGAAAAATTGTTTATAGGATGTCTAAATCATGACACCTTCTTTTAAATCTATGAAACCTTATGTTTAACCTTGGTTTTCCATGATCATTACAAAAAATTTATGATTTATCCTATAAATATACACATCTCCAGGGTTTTACTAAAGTTTTCTCATCCTAGTTTCCAAATGTGACTAAACCTTACTCTGATATTAACTAAAGTGAATCATATTTTTCATACAAAGATATTACATAATAATATATTAATATTCATTACATAACATAATGATCCATGATAAAATCATATAGTTCTAGTATCTTTAGAAACATGGATACATAAAAAACTGGTTCATAAGTGAACTACATCATCTCCCACTAAGTTCTTCATAAACATAACCCTTCTTAGACATATCATACATAATAACTTTCTTCAAAATCTAGAAGAAGGAAACATAATAAAGGCTGGTCTTTAATTATTAGTAAGAGTAAACAAGGGAGGTATCAATGATCACTTAAACATAACATGAGAATAAGGGTATGAGAACATGAATATAACATTTGAAAACTATACCCTACATATCATAGGTCATAATCTTGAGTCATAGAATATATCTTGGTAGTTCATAAGACATGAATCATAAAGGAATAAAATAACATGAGCTATAAGATCATAACATAGGTATAAGACATGAGTTTGTGGCATACATATAAGCATGAAAATAAGTTCCTTGGTAGTCAAGGGCCATTACCAATACTTTCATAGTTTATTGGGTTCACTCCCCAAATAATAATAGTAGTAAATGTTTACTCCCAAATAATCACAGTGGATATAGTCCCTTGCTAAACTGGGTTCACTCCTCATTCCATTCCTGTTTATCTCATGAGATATTCATCTTTAACCAATGCATTAGAGGGATATATAATTCTGGCCCCACTTGTAACATAATGAAAATCATACATATGTTTTCTATAATATCATAAAATATTTACCATATCATAAACCATGAAAGATAAATGGGTTTCATAATCATTTCATCATATCATAACTTATGGAAAATAAACGGTTTTCATAAACATTTCATCTTTTAATTATTGTATAACCCGTAGAAAAGAAATAGGTTTCATAAAAATCTTATCATTATGATCATAAACAGAACATAGAAGGAATATGGATGGTTTCATTGAATCATATTCTTGTTAAATATTATGAAACATCAAATTATGTCATCTTAAATGGAAAATACTTTTAAAGATCCCAAGAGACATTTCTTGAGGAAAATATCTTTTTAAATTTGAAATCACTTACTTAAAATCTAAAAAAATTACCAAATATTAAGGAAAATTTTTTATTTGAAAATAAACTTGAAAAATTGTGAGGGAAGATTAAATCCATTGAGTTTTCATGAATATGGGAAATTCATTTCATGTCATATATGTTAAAACAAATATTCCTTTCACATTTTCGGTAAAAATTCAAAAGAACCTTGTTCTAAAAACAACAAGAAAATTAATTTTAAAAAAATTTTAAAAAATTATAACATGGGTAAAAATTAATTTAAAAAATCATAGGATAATATAAAAATCATTCTGTAAAATATTTTCAAAAAATATGGACATGTAATAAAAAGTATTTTTGATTGAAGAGGGAAATAAATTCGATTTTCCTTAAAAACATTATTTTGGTATATTGAATTATTAAAGAGAGAAAAATGAAATTAAAACATGTAATATCCAGAAATAAACATATTATAATAAAACTCATGAGTTTATTAACAGGTATATCATGAAATTTAATCATCAAAAACAATCCTGGTAAACAATGAGATTGTAACAAAAAACCCTTACTGCTTTAGTAATATTTTAATCATAAGCCCCATGAAAAAAAACATTATATAGATATTTATATCTCAAAATTTTCATTAGATTAATCATAAAATACATTCATATTAATTATATACACCATATAAAATAAACATGTAGTAAATATGGCATTCATCTCACATATGTAAAACTAAGATGAAAATCTCTTACCTCGAGTTTGACTTCCTTCTTATGTATTCAGACCACATATATAATAAATATAGATTTATTATACATATATTACAGAAAAAAATCATATATATCATACCATATATTATTTACTTATAACCTTTTATCACCTATTTATTAACAATTCTTTATTAAAATCTCTATTCTTAGGGATAACTGCTTCGTTTTTCATGTATGTTTTGGTCTGGTAGTTTTGATCCTTGTACATTGATTATAGGTCCATAATATATAGAATTTTAATAATGATATAAATATCATTTATATTAATTATATTCATATTTATAGTTATCCATAAAAAATTAGATATAGAAAAATGAATTACACCATCCATAGAGACAATAGGTCGTACGTACACATCAACATTATTTTCACTTTTTAAAGAATGGAAGAAAAGAAAGGTAAATAATAATTCACCTTTAAATAATAATTTTTATATCATATATATCATATATATTCATTAAATATATCATTATTACCATCCATGACATAATAAAATGAAAAATGTATCGTATCGCTTCGTGGAGGCGGTAGTCCACACATACGCATAAGTGACGTTATCATTTTCCAAAGGTTTGGAAGGTAAGAATGTATATGTGATATTATAATTATAAAGTATAATCATGTCATAAATATTATATATATAACTTAAACCCATCATTATATCCATACATGGGAGTCGGTGATGGAAAAATGAATTCCATCGATTTGCAAGGTTGTAGTCTAACGTACACATGATCGATTGTTTTGTTTCCCATTCGATGGAATAGGAGATGGGTATAAGTTATGAAATTAACATAATAACATTTAAGTATATGGAAGATAATATTGTTATTATTTTATCTTGTTTTAAGAATATTTTAAGAAAGTATAGGAAAAAATAAAACAAAGACACATGGTTAAGAATTATACCTCTTCTTCGGACAACATCTTTAGGTTTATACCTAAAGCCTTCCTAGGAAAGTTTTCTGATAAAAATAGGGAGGTAATGGGGAGGTATTTAAGTAATTTATTTTTTTAGGTCTTCTATAAACCAAAATTCTCATGAATTATGCAGAGGAGAGGATGGGGGTTTACCTTTATAAGTGGGGGAGAGGACACACGTGAAAATTTTGAAAAGAATCAAATAATTCAACATATTATTTCAAAAAATAGATACAAAATGAAACATTACCAAACATTAGATAATATAAGGTCGAAATATATCCATAAAAAGAAAATTAGACAAATTTTTAGGAAATTTTAACCCTCATACTTTTAGTTTAACCCCTGGTAAATACATTTTAACCTTAACCACGATAATAAATTTTTTCTATTTTTACTATTCATTGTGACCAAAAATTAAGTTGAAATTATAACATAATATTAATTATTATTATTAAAAAGTTGGAATCCATTTTATCAAATTAAATTCACATTAGTGGTAGGATTTAATTAAAAATTAAACCCGTAATCATGATGAAAAAGCAGTTTTCCAAAGAAAATGTTTTCTTAAGTATAAAAAGTCTTTATATAAAAATTAAAAATAAAATTGAGTGAACTAAATTAGATTAATAAAAATATAATTAAACTAATTTTACGTTTTAAACTATTTTTAAAAAAAATAAAACTTATTAAATGCTTTAAATGAAAAGATAATTTTTAATAAAAATCTGTATTTTTTACTTTTCATCGAAAAATTAATATTTTCAGAAAATTATAAATAATTCATTATAAGATAATTTTTACATGATGATATAAAAAATTATGGTCATTTTTCAAATAAATTTTCTAAAATTGGAAAAAATTAATTTTAAAATAAGTGTGCAAAACATGATGAAACTGCTTTTTTGAAAATACAGTTTTTAAGCATTAAACTAGATTTATTCTTATATAATACCTTGAAAAAAGGTATTAGATGAATGATAAAATATTTTATTAATTAAATAATATATAAAAATAATTCAAAAATAGCTATTAATTTAATTTATTAAGATAAAAACACATTGCGCACATAAAAATATTTTTTCAAAAAAATATTTCTTTTACTTTAAAGTGATTTTTATTTTCATTTATAATAAATTGATAGCCAATAAATTTATTTCATACATGTGTAAACCCAATACTTTTATTAATTTAGTTATTAATATTCATACCCACCTATTTAATATATATTTTATAATGTTATACTATATTATAGTTAATTTAGACTCAAAGTTACGTGTATCGCAAGCTATCAAAGAAATTAAATTTATTTGAAAAAAATCATAAAATATTGGAGTGTTACACAAAGTTCTCTGGGAGAACCGGTCTAGTTACTATTCATAGAGATATATGGGTTATGTAATTACAAAAATCAGCATCAAAAATTCACCCCCCCCCACCTCATAGTGTTGAGCACATTTCTAACCATTCCCCTCAATTGCTAACAAATCATAGTTCCCCTCTGAATGAATTATCTATTTTTAAAGTTATTCTATTTGAAGATTTAATTTATTTTTGTAATTTATAATAAAGTGAAGTTTTGTTGAATAATTTTATATCACGTATCAGAATTATATCTCTACCAAGACCATGATGAATAGAAGAATCAAAGAGAAAATGAAGTTGAAATTTTTATCTCGCTTTTCAAAACAAGGATAAGTTTCCCCATGTCATGATGAAGAAGAAGATAGATTTTGAATAAGTGGGAAAAATTGGTGGTTCAGTTTACCACCAAGGAATTATATAACCCTTATACCTATAATTATTAAAGAAACTTAGATTCTCAATAGGTAATTGAAGGTTATTACTTAAACTTTCCTCAAGAAGAACCAAGAAATAGTGGTGATGATCGCATATCTATATATTCTCAAGAAATTTAAATAAGTGGATTAAAATACATATTGTATTATTTTTGCAAAGAATTGGTTTCTTTTTCTTGTTTGATTCTTGAAAAATAGAAATAAGAGAACACCCATCTTGAAGTGGAGTCAAAAAAATTGGATAAGGCTTTGGAAGAAAAGATTCTATCTTGTGTAAATATATCTAAGAAATTTGGAACCAAAAAATTTATTAATGCACTTATTGAATATAAGTTCTTCAAATTTGAATAATATTTTCTCAATACCAACCATGAAAAGGATGAGACAAATAAATAATTTGAAGAGAATATAAACTTATCATATGATAATTTTAAAAATAGAATTGGTGTTAAGAATTCAAAACTTGATGTTAAATACAAGAATATCAAGGAGAAAGAATCTATATACCTAAAATAGATTTTAAAATCTTGAATAAATATATGATGTTTGAAATGGAGGTGGTCCTAAATATGGTTCATGGTCATATAATCATGTATCAAACAAAAATAAAGAAATATAACCAGAGAAGATGATGAATAAAGAAGAAGCATCATTGGGAAGGAAATAAGAGTGAGATAGAAACTAGAATTCTCCCGAGAAGTATAAGAAAAAGAGTAAGTTAAACATGGAAAAAAATATGGAATAATATAGATCCAAATAAATTTCAGGAGGTCCAAGATGAGTGATAAATCTAAGGGGACTGATGTGAAAAAAATCACACTCAAGAATCCATGTGGAAGATCCAAACATGCTGAGATTGTTTAATTGGTTTGCTGGTAGATTTAGAGAAATAAAATAGGATGGAAAATCAAAAGAAAAATCTAGAAATAAATTAAAAGAATAAAATTAACTTATATATATTAAATTTCTTGAGATTTTTTCAATAAATAACAACCTTAGAGTTAAAGAAGTGTTGTGTGGGATGTGAAACAAGTCTAGTCACACTATAAACGATTGTTTAACTATATTACCAATAAAATAGGAATTTCTAAAAAGTTAAATATTTCACTTGATAATTCCTATGGAAAAAAGGATAAAGAAGAAATAATTATCACATAGAAAGAAGTAAAATATGTAAATAATACCATGTTAACCAAAAAACATGTTTGAAAATTGGATGTAGAAGCATGATGAATGGAGAAACATAGTTGATAAAATCCTCTCAAACTTGATGTTCACACTAATAATAATGGAGTTAAACATTATTCCATTACCTTTATGTATGGTAGTTTTACATACAATATATATAATTAAATGTTAAGCATTATCTTGGGGGGGACTTAAGAAGTACTAGATTTTATCAATACTAGAAAGAAAAATAAATAATTCATCATCTAAGATTGATCTCTCAAATTCTATCAAAAATAAAATCTAATGAAAGAATCATATTTGATGAATTTAAAGTAAGGTTTAAAACACTAAAAAAAATTATGAAGTTCCCATCTTGGGATAATTTATATACTATTATAAATAGTGCATATTGAAGAATATATTCCATTGTAAATATATGGATTTTTTCAAATTTGGACAGCCACAAGAAGTAATCCATTTTTTCACAAACTCAAATTGGAAAATTTTATAATTTATCTTTGGATGATATACAACTAAATTAAGTGTTTATAGAGTGTCTTATTAAGGGTGATAAAATTAAAGAATAATGAAGAAGACACCAGAATCATTGATTCATGCAAATATGACTATTCTATAAGGTTATTCATTAAGTTTCATTCAACATGGTATGATTTTTTATTATCTCATATTTGATACCTAAAATAATATTCTAACATTAAGATGAAAAAATATATTTTAATCAGTGAAATAAATAAGAAATTTGTATATGATTCAGAGATATCATTTGAATTTTGATTCCTTCTTTGTTCTTGTATCCTTTTAACATATGTATTGAAGTGGGTGTAGTAATTCAGGTTGATTTATTTCATGAGAAATGTATATCACTGTTGATATCTCAATTTGTACCAAGTGATTATCTCATTCTGAAATTGTATCAATGCTTCTAAGAAAGGTAATAAGTTCCTCATTTCAATTGGTATCAAATTATTTTGATAATGTAAAGTTTTATTATCTAGATTGTATACTATTTTTTTATACACCGTGTATGGATCATGTAGACTTAGATTGGAATGGTTAAAGAAATATTGTTTGAGTATGAATTGAAAACATCCCCTATTAAAGACTTTTTATTTCTTATCAGTAAGAGAGAGAGAATAAAATGAAATGAAAGATTAATGGGATAGGGGGAGAGAAGGAATGTATGAAGAGAGGACATATTGGTATATTATTTTAAGAGGGTGTTGACAAAAAATAAAAATGGGGGATTATTGATCCCACTTTTTGGGTATTGTATTTTTTTCAATGAATTTGAATTATTGATGGATCCTAATTTTAATATATTGAATAATAATTGTAAGGAAGAAAATAATATCTTGGAATTTGGTTAAGGAGAACCCAATCATGTTATCAAAGAAGAAGTTCCCAAGTCTTTTTTCACTTTCATTAAGTATATAGAAATTATAAGGCACATCTTGGATGATTAATGTTTGAAGCCTCTTGAAGTTTCATTATCCTTATTTATATGAAAACGTTAGAATATATTTACTTTGTAACTCTTAGAAGATTAATTTGTGTTAAATAAAAAAGTGTTTTGAAGATTTTATATTCATATAGGTAATATAATGATTATTTCTATATCCCCATGATGAATAATTTGGGAAGATACAACCATTTTTATTAGATAAATAAAATTTTATGTTTTTTTATGAAGTTATTGATGGTTTGAATTTATTCTCAACCATTCTTGAAAATATTGATGAATGGATTTATTTTAATGATTTATTATTTGATAATTTTAATGAATCATTGGCGGTTTTTGAGGTGTTGTTTTAATCTATTAGAGTTGTTTTTGAGATGATTGAAGGTGTCTTTAATGACTTCAAATAATTTAATGATAAATAGTTGTTTTTTGGAATTTCTATGTTGGACACTAAAAATTGGCTATGTAAATAATATTAAATGGGTTCCATGTAAGTCAATTAATCTATATAGATAATATTTGGTAACACATAAGTTAATTTAGCTACAAAGATGGTATTTACCACCACATAATATTTTTTGGAAAAATAGAAATGGAATTCCATCTATGTGGAAGAGAAGTAACCAGTATGCAAGAGAATTCATCTACATGGGAGTGAATCGGCCAGTGCATATGATATTTCAAAAAAAAATGGTAAAGTGAATTCATATACATGGAAGATAATTAGCTAATGTGTAAGATAATTCATCTACATAGTTGATGTTTAGAAAATAGAAAATATAATTCATTGATGCATATGATATTTTTCACTATTTAAGTAAATTTAGTTACACGTAGGTTGTTTGAGTTTTCCAAATTTTAGAAAAATTTGAGCTTTAAGAAAAATGATCCATACATTATTTTACTTTGTAAAAATATGATTCCATGATTTTTATATCATGAAGAAAAATATCAACTATGAGAAATATTGTAGGTGATAAATCTTAATGAAGATGAAAAGGAATTATTCTATTTTAAAGATTAATATAGATATGAATGGGATTATGATTTATTATCCTTCAGTTTCTAAATAACATACTAGTAAATCTATGATGAATGCTTATTGTTTTGACTATATGGGTTATTTTGAAGGGGATTTTGTATGAGTTGTTAAACCATGGAAAATTACTCATGTTGAATGAGTTGTTGAAGTACAAAACTCTTGGTTTGGTAAGACAATGAGCTGGAGGGTAGTTTTGGAATGTTGCGTCTATGAAATAGACCCACATGATGGATTTGGTTTATAATATATAAAGAGTAATAGGGAACCATAAATATAAATTTAATCATTGTTATTTTAGCTAGAGGCTTAATGGTTCTCTCAGTATTCTATTTTTGAAACTTGAAAATGAAAGGAAAAATTTAATACTCTCAATTAGAGAGATTTGAAAAATATTAAGACAGTTTAAAATATGAATGTGTGAAGAATAAAATATTTTTACTTCATTGTAAACAATGTTTTGTGTGACTCTATAGAAGATAATAAGAATAATAGTTCTTAAATCCAAGTTTAACTTTCATCTAAAATATTATTTCACCCAAGCATGCAGTGCTAAGTTTGATAGGAGGAGAAGAAGAAGAAAACCCCTTGAAGGGTTTTCATGTAGTGAGTATTAAATGACTATAACTTTAATTATTATTATCAATAGTTTCATTTATTTAATAAATTTAGCATATGCATTTCTACATGCCTAGTTTTCTTAAGAGAGTGATCTTCATCAATTTTAGAATTAACCTTGAGTTTCAAGTGATCTTTTGTTGGTCTAAGAAAGATAAAAAAATTTACTAGTTAGAGGTGAATATTCCTTTTAAAACATTAAATGAATTCTTATGAAAAATAATAATTAACCATAGATTCAATTTTTAAACAGAAATAGTGCATAGTGAAAATGATGTATTATTGATAATATAATGCAACATAAATAAAATATAAACACAAAATTATTATAGTACTTAAAATTTTCAAGTTCCTTTATCTACTCTTCAATATTCTCTACTTTGTGAGAAGATCAAAATCCGCTAAGAAACCTAACTTTTAAATTATTGATAACCTATTTACAAACCCTTCCTTTTAAAAAACTTGGATGAAAAACCAAACATGACTTTTAAAACAGTCACAAACTATAAAAAATTGAATTTCATTCTGTAGTCACAACCTAAGAACATTCCTTTTGTTTGGGTAGAATAACCAAAACCAGACTTGATTTTGTTATGTAAAATCATAAACTGACACTTATGAAAAAAGAGATGAAATAAAATATAAGCAATCAAACTAAATTTAAATGAAAAGAAACAATTAAAAGAATATTTTAAAGTCAAAGTAACTCAATATTAGTTTATCACTTAAGTAACAAAGAGATGAATATTGAAGTTATTTTTTTATCACACCAATAGAATAGTAGTCATAGTAATATCTCATCACTTCAGGATTATTGTATCATTTTTATCTTATGTATCATACTCGTTTTCCTCAATCTCTATTTATAGAAAAAAAATAAAACAACTAGTACTGTTTAAAATCTCAATGATTAATCTTTGAGTGGGTGTTTCTAAATTGTATTATCATCCTAAAATTGTTATTTAAAACAAGAAGACACAAATATAGAAATATATTATTTTTTCCTTCATTTAAACATAGCATGAAAAATTTCCACACTTATATTCACACAAAACTACTTAAAAAAAATTTGAATATATTGGTTAATAATTATAATTAATTATAAAACTAATAAAATAATCATAATAAAGAAAATATAATTAGGTAAAATAAAACTGATTAGAATAAAGATAAAACAAATTATCATTAACTTCATGGTGAATAACACTACAAACCAAATACTAAAATTCAAGTGGTAACTCCATCGTAGTTTGCATGAGATGTGATCTAAGCATGAGATTACAGTTCCTTAATAAAATCACATACTTCATGCAACTTTTCACACACCAAATTTGAATAGTAATTTATGTAAAAAAAATCAAAAAATATATAATGTTCATTTCACGAACGAACTTCTAATTTACTGTAGATCTATCCTGCATATTCAAGATCCATGGATTAAACTCTAATAAAAATGGATATACATCATGAGTGAGATTCTTATACATAATCAACAACTTCTCTTGTATGAGAGAGGATGATTTTATGTAGCATGATATAAAACATGCATGATTTTAGTGAAAAGAACTACAATCTTCTACTAATATAATATGCATTGTGGATTAAACAGACAACTTTGCACAAGGGATCATGTGGTCATCAAGATCAAGTTTTGTTGTATGTTCATCTGTGTTATTCATCATGAGAGTATTATGCTAATAATTTTCAACATAATCAATATAGAAATTATGTATGAAGACGCGGATGATATACAAGAACAAATGGTCGAGGGCTTCTTATAGTTGATTGAGGGAATCCACACTATGGTTTGAAACATATCATGATAGGATGCACAAGATCACGGTTGGTGTTCAAGATTCTTGTGATATCTTTGAGTGAGCCTTCATAGTCAAATACAAATATATGTAAGATTGTACACAGTCATTCAAATGGAAAGAAATTCACAGAATGATTAATATTTACAAAATCTTCTAGGGATTTTGTTTGAAGATCGCATACTTATTAATGGAAGATTTATAAAAAAACTCATGGAAGATGAAAAAGTAACTCATGTTAGATTAAAAAAACAACATGAAAAAGATTAAAAAACTTGAGGAATAAAAAAATCACTCACAAATGGATTCTCATCAAAGTTTTATTTGTTAAAGGAGGGTGACGGTGTTCGATCCGAACAAAAAAACCAGAATCAATGTAGAAAGAGAAAATAAATTAGATAATTAAAATAGTCTAAAAATAATAGGTGAACAAGAAAGAAAAACAAGCATAATAAATGAACATACTCTAAAAGAGATACAGAAAATTAAATAACACAAAGGGTTTATATGTTTTGGACCAGTTCGGTTCTACTCCATGGAAATAACACCAAAAAATATTTTATTATTATGTAAAATAGATAACAAGAATACAATAGATAAATTAAATTAAATAGTAATGTGCACGGACTATAAAAACTATCCCAGAATAGGGAACTCATCACTAAGAGCCACTATTGAACCCTGGCTTGAAGATGGTAACCTTCACCCTCGAGATGGATGGACTCATGTATGAAACCATAACCTTGACCAAGAATAAGAAAGAATATACAATATAGAACTGAAACATAAAAACAAAAAAACATCCATAAAACTAAATCCCACACCAAAAACCCGAGAAGAGGTGGTTGTAGAATGGAGCTTCGAAGGCTGGTACATCTTGAAGGTTTCATGGTTGAACAAGGCTCATGGGAAACAAGATCTCCACTGGAGGAGATCACTGGAACAAGGGTGTGTATGATCACAAGAGCATCTAAGATCATATCTCTTAACATTTCTCTCTGAAATAAAAAATAAAGAAGGAAAACCAAGAACCACTCTCAACAAAATAAAGGGTCGCACCGAGTAATAATAGCATAAAAAGGTGAGTCAACATGCTGACCGGTGCAGCAGGTGAGGGAAAACACATGTACGGTGGAGGGTGAATGGAAGGATCGCAAAGGAAAGGTGATATAATAGATCACCAAAATAAAACGACATGCGGTAGTAGGAAAATGGGTGGGAGGCATCGACACATATTGTCAAGAAAGTAAAATTCCCTGAAGCAGAGTCATCAGATGCAGGTTAATCAATGGCTAACAAAACACATCCCGCAATGATCTCCAAGGTGGAACGGTAGAAAAAACCTAGCCAATAGATAAGCAGGCTGATTGAGTAGCCTAGAAAAGTAAGCCCAACGAACATAAAAGATCCCAATAACACCGAAGTCCCAAATGGGGCCCAACCTTATACAAACCCAAACCCAAAAAAATTAAAATAATAAAACAATTAATTTTTTCATGGAAAATTTAAAACCCAATTTTAATTTGAAAACAAAATCTAAAAAATATTCACCTTTTCAAAATGAAATGAAAAAAAATTGTAGATGGTGTTCTTGCAACCTATCTACACCCAACCTATAAATATTGTGGGTAGGTTTTCATAGACATAAAAACCTAAGTCTACTAAGTACTCACCTAGTATGAATACTAATTAGCTTATACCGGTAGTGGAACATGTTCTAATCATACTAAAATATACTACTATCAAACTATAACATACTTAGTAATCATAAGACTAAACAGAAACATTGAAATAAGATCTTAACACCAATACATGAGTCTCGATCAAAGGTTGAGGTCCTTGTGAGCATTCCAAGACATAAAAATACACACCCTTCCTTGAAGATAAAATATAGTGAAAATAAAAAATCATCAAAATAAAAGATCAAATTAACATAGTAGTAAAATTAGTAGAAGAACGCAACAACTAGAAAATAAGAGGTAGATAGGAGAATAATCTCCACTTAATCCCAAATGTCTTAGACCATCCCTAACACACCCTCTCTTCTAACTGGGTTCCCCTACAAACACAATCAGATCCAGTATTATGATTGTAGAATAAATAATACCTAGAATATATGTCTAATTCTAACTAAAGGTATTCTAAACAAGAGTTACAGAACATCTACAGTGGAAAACCTAGGGTATACCACATTATAATGGTTCATACTATCTTTAATTTTAAATTCATGACAGTGTCTTTTTATATGGATGGTATTTCCACACTCGAAACACCAGAATTTATTAAACCAGATATTATATTTTCATTCATTATTATTTTTCATTTTACCATTAACATGAATTAGTTGAGTCTCATATTTTACTTCACTAAAATCATCCTTCAAACCATGTGTTTGAATTTCTCGAGATAACATAGCTGATTTTACCTCTTCTAATGTGATTAATTCTCTACCATACATCATAGAGTCTTTTAAAGAATTAAAAGAATCATTAAGATGAGTAAAAAAGAATATGGCTTGATATTCCTCGATTATTTTAACATCTATATTATTTAAGTCAATCAAAACTTTATTAAAATCATCAAGATGAACATGAACAGAAGAACAATGGTTCATTTAAAGGTATAAAGTCGTATTTTATTATATAAACAACTAAGAAGGGACCTAGACATATATAAATTTTTAATTTTAATCCATATACCCTTAGAAGTAGTTTCATGCATGAATACTCATAAAACTTTATCACCTATGGTTAACAATAGCATACAGTGGGATTTATCAAAAATATTGGGGTCAACATCAATATAAGTGGTGTTTGATTGCCCATAAGTGGAGACGGTAAGAATAGGTTTCTTAGGACCTAATATAGAATTTTTAAATTAATTGTGGATGAGTATCACCCTCATATTTAATCTCCACAAGTTAAAATCATTTTCTCCATCGAACTTTTCAACTTCTATCATAATAGAGGTCATGATTAACTAGAAAATAAATTCTATGATACTAATTATCAAAATATTGTGAGGTTGTTTAATCCAAAAAACCATAATCAATGAGGAAACAAAAAATAAATTAAAGAATAAAAATATTCTAAAAATCATAGGTGAACAAGAAATAAAAAAAAAGTAGGAGAAACAATCATACAAAAAAAGAGATGTAGAAAAGTAAAGAAATCAAAGGATTTATGTGGTTTGGACCATTTTGGTCCTACTCTATAGAAATATCACCATTATAATCTTTTATTATTATGAAAAACAAATAGATAGCATACAACTGAAAAATTAAAGTAGATAGAAACATATGTGGACCAAAAAAACTATCCAAGCATAGAGACCTCATCACTCCAGGAGCTAGTAGTGAACCTTGTCCCAAAGATGGTAATGTACACCCTCAAGTTGGACGGGCACACACACGCAACCCCAAACCCAACCAAGAATACGGAATAATATGTATTATAGAACAAAAATAGAAAAATAAAAACATCCTTATAAACTCAGACCAACACCAAGAACCCTAAAAGTGGTAGTTGGGGAACGGAGTTGCCGAGGCTGGTACTTCTTGAAGGCATCACAGTCGAACAAGGATCACAGGAGGCGAGCTCTCCACTAGAGTAGATCACTAGAAGATAGGCATGTAAGATCAAAGGAGAACCAGATCTCATCTCTCTAAATATTTATCTTTGAAAGATGAAATTTTGAAGGAAACCCAAGATCCTCTCTTAAGAAAATAAAGGGTCACGCAGAGTAATAATAGCACAACAGAGGCAAAGAAACGGGAAGATAGTAATATAAGTTGAGGTGGAACATGTGTATAATTAAGAGTAGAAAATTTGTGAAGGAAATATGGTATAATATATCATCAAAAGAATGGGACACATGATATTAGAGAAATGGGTGGGAGTAATCGATGAGTATCGTCAAGAAATAACAACACCTATAAGAAAATCCGTCAGATGTGGCTTAATCAACATCTAATAGAACACATCCTATACAGATCGCCAAGGTAGTAGGAAAGAAAAATCCAAGCCAATATATAAGCAGACTGATCGACTAGCCCAACAAAGCAAGATCAATGCACATAAAGGATCCCAATAGCACCAAAGAACTAAATAGGGCCTATCCAAATAGAATCCCAAACCCAAAAAAATGCATAATAATAAAACAATTAATTTTTTCGTGGAAATTTTAAAAACCTATTTTAATTTGAAAACTAAATAAAAAATTATTCTAATTATATTTATAGAAAGTATTCACCATGGTACTTATGAAAGGTAGATTCCATCTTAATCATGAAAGTTTTACATTGATTATTACTATGTATATGAAATTCAAAAAAGTTACATATTCGTTAATGCACTGTTACGATTCCCATAATAATGTGCATACATTCTCTTAGTGGGATGACAGGGAATAACAACACAAAATGTTAAAATTGTTTCAAGAATGAATGAGATATACATGAAACGATAAAAATGAATCACTATACCTGGGGTAGGTTATTTTCTCCTCACAGCTGATCATAGATCATCCAAATATAAAGTTATGAGGAAATTGTAGTTTATCAAAACCAAATAATAAAAAATAATTGGTATATATTTTAATTTATCAAATATAAAATTGGGAAGAATTTATAATTTATAAAAAAAATTTAGAGTAGTTTTAATTTAACAAAACATTGAAATAATAAAATTCAAACTCTCCAACACTAACATATTTATCTTTTGTTATAACTCATTATTACTAATGCGATGTTGTGCATGAATGGTAGGATTATACGTATTGATAGTAGTGAGGTTTTGTGAAACTATAGGTGAAGGTTGATTCATCCCTACCCATTGTAAATTGGTGATTGACATATAGTGGAAAATTTTTATGCGAGATAATAATTGTCTATATCAATGGGTAGCCTCAAACCTTGTGGATAAACCTTATAAAAATTATTTTGTGCCTTGTTCTCTTTATTTTCTACATTTTTTAGAAAGGATGATAGATAAATATTCAAGTGATAGAATTAGATCTTAATCGATCAAAGGGGTTAATTTCTACTGTAATAAAGAAAATACAAAAATAATGTCTATACTAATTCAATTCCCTATTATTGAATCAATATGATAAATTATCAATTACAATTGGTATCAGAGAATAAGGTTCCCTTAGTTATATTTTTTAGTGTGTTTATTGATGGAAAACATCAACTCTGTGAATAGTAGGGGAGTGTCAACATTTTATGGAAAAAAATTATATGGTTAGAAGAACAATATTCTTCATATTTTTTATCACTTGATATTAAAGTTAATAATGAAGTTACAGTTGGTTTTCCACCTATTCAAATAGGTGATCATATGACCTCCACTAATAAGAGAAATCTTGAAGTTTATGGAAATATAAGGAATTTCATTATTATGTCTCTTTCAAAGAAATTTGTTACCAAGGTGATGGGTCTAAATACTTCTAAGGAAGTATGAGATATGTTAGAGAGTGGTTATGAAGATAATTTAGTAGTTAAATAGGAAAATATATAAATTTTTAGAAGAGGTTTTAAAGACATAAAGATGACTATGGAATAATCCATTGATGAATACTTCACAAGAGTTAATGAAATTTTCGGTAACATCAGAGGATTTAGTGAAAAACTAGATGATGATATTATTGTAAATAAAATCAAGAGAAATTTCCCAGAAAAATTTGATCACAAAATTTATGCTCTGGAAGATATAATAGACCTTTCACTTGCTGAGTTACATAATATCCCCATTGCCTATGAAATTTGAAAGGCACCTTCCATTAAAAAAGATAAATATGATATGGATTTTAATGGAAAGCCTATTATGGGGCTCTTAGAAAAAAAATTGAACACAAGTGAACGTAGTAAAAGTGGGACTTGGGTTTTATCTAGAGAGGTGTTTATTTTGGTATCCTTTTTTTAAATGGTTTTAATGTGCTCAAATCAGCAATGTGTTGAATAATTTAAGATAAATAACAAGGATTTTTAAGTAAAGTTTAAAATATAGTGGTCTAACCTTTGATATCCCTCCTATCTAACCTATTAAATCATTATTTTCATTAGTTCTCCTACTCACTTACTCTAACCTGATGAACCCTCACTTACTACCCTCTATAAGAAGTTTCATCTTGAATAGAGAGATACAACAATCCCTGTATCCACTAATCTCATATATACTAATGATTGGATATCTTTAATCACTCCTGAGATATACCACTATTAACCATCATAGGTAGTGAATATTTTCTAGTTTTTATATGTGTACAAACCAATAAAAAATGGTATAATATTTTAAATGTAAATATAATGGAGATCTCTTACTATCTAAATAATTCAATAACTTCTATATAAAATGGGAATAATAAATTTAACATTAAATAGAACAATTAATCATAAGGTAATGGGTATATTCTTCTAGGCTTGACCAATAATGGTCTATTATTTCATCACTAGAGACATTATAGTAACTGAAAATAAGGAAAATAACTCCAGTAGTAGTCTTGATCAGTAGTGTAGTAGCTCACTCTTTCATTGAATAGTTATTCTTCTTCTAAATATTCTCAGGGTATTATTTTTGACTTCAATATATTTAAACCCCATGTGATTATCACAAACTCCTTCTCCCTTTATTGAATTCTATGCTTCCAAAATTTTCTTAGATTTCAGTGTCTAGCTCGCACTTGTTCGATGCTTTTCATATGTGTAGCTCAAGGGTGTGGATTTATTTAGATAGGTTCATCTTGAATCTTCCTCTTAGCATGTATTCCTTATTTGATCACCATATTCATATTTATCTAGATGATCTCCATGTTATTGTGTTTTTATATCTCTCCCTGATTTGGCCAAAAATCAGAAATGGGATTTTTTATGTGATTTTTTATTTTGGGAATTTTTTATTTTTAATCCATGTGGTCTCCCATCCTAAAAAAATCATAAAGGGCTAGATGAATCATACATAGGATCCCATTACACTTACATGGAGAATATGCCACTTATGGATCTCCCAATGACACATACACAAGGTTAAATGATTCATATGTTGGTGTAGATGACTCATACTCTAGTAAGGAATGAAACTAATGCATAGTATAGATGACACTTATATTGGGTCTCTATGACACTTATAAATTTAAGACCTTTCCAAATTCCAACCTCAACATAGATTACTCATACACAATATCAAGGGATGAATCCAAAATTGTCTAATGATGACTCATACATTGTCCTATCCTTTTTCAAATTACTCTTCAACCCCCACATCAATGAGAAGGAAGAGTCTTAGTGTAGTCTTATTTTATTTCATTCAGAGTTGATTTAAATAATAAAAATAGTTTAATAATCCTTTAAAAAATGTGGTTATAGTTCTCCAAATCAATGTATGGCTTCTTAATTAAATCCAAAATGACTAAATAGCATAAAAATCATGTTTAAATCCATTAAGAAAATTAATTCTAGATTCACTCAAGTAACAAATATAATATTATTTCCCATGTTTTATCTAAATTATAGGGTAAATTTCTACTTAAAAGTATACTAAAATTGTAAAAATATTGTATCTCATCAGTTTTTGTAGACATGAGAAAGATGAATCTAAAAAAAGAAGAGCCTAAACCTTTTATTGAATTAAATGGTGATAATGTAAAAAATTAAGATGCAAAGAGAATCATGTCTCTTATCTCAAAAAATATTAGAAAAGTTAAAGGAAAGTACAAGGGTAAACTGCTCTTGAATTTCTTAAAGTGTGGTGGTGTTGTAAATTTTTCTTTAAATTTTCCAAAAAAAAGAGTCTTGAATATTAGGATGATGATAATGATTAAAACCGCAATAAAAAGAAGTGATGGAAGAACTCAAAGGCTAGAAACGAATCGAGTAAGTTAAAGAAGAAGTTTCTGAGAAGAAAAAGAAATATTTGAATAGAAAAAAGAATAAGATGAAGAAACTTAATATTGTATCTAATCTAATGATAAAGGGTCTAAAATTCTCAAAATTTTATAAAACATGTGCATAAGGAAGAAACCTCCTCAGGTAGTGAAGTGGAAGGTGGTTAAGATATATACATGGAGCACATGTTCACATCTGAGTAAGAATCATGTCTTGAGAAAAATAAAAAACTCAAGAAGGAAGTTAAAACTCTAAATAAGTATAATGTATAGAAGGTTGAATAAACTAAAGAGTTTATTAATAAATAAATTTAAATCATTGAAGAAATCAAGAAATATAAGTTAAAAGTGGATAAAAATAAAAATATATTTAGAGATATTGAGGCAAAGCTGGTCTCCAGGGAAGAATAACTAGGTAATATAGAATCAAAATATCTTTAAAATAAAAAGGATTTGAAAAGAGTAAAATAATTCTTTAAGAAATCTATTGAAGTCAAGATTGAGACATTTAAAATAGTTGATAATTCAATCACTTCATTTAATGTTAAATCAGTACCCTAATCTTCTATAAAAGCTAGATCTATTTTATTGAATAGTACATGTTAAAATTCAAAATCTAGACAAGGTTTATCCAGAAAATATGATGATAAAATCTCTTCTACATCTATAGAAGTGATCAAGGATATAAATAAAATAAATTCCATTAAATAAAAAGTCATTTAATGGAATATCTAGAAAATAAAGATAGAATTATAGAATTCAATTTTTAGAACATGATTACAGTTATAAGAGGAGATTTATATTCAGTGGTTATTGTTGTTTTTGTTGGATTTATATACATAAGGCCTATACATGTTGGTAAAAAATGTCACTATTTATAAGGATGAATAAGGAAATGGGGAGAACCTGAAATCTATATACTCAAATATATATACAAAGTGAATCCCTGCATAAGAAAGCAATAAACAAAGTCACTTAAAATCTGTATACTCATATTAAGTTTAGAATTTTGAAATCATATTGTCGTGAATGTGAGAAATAAGGGAACTGTGTAGAAAAATATATGAAAAATCTTAATGGGAAATTATCTGACCAATAAAAGGGAAACAGAGTTTAAAAAAATAATCAATATGATAAATCATTCTTTACATAAGTGGATTTTAAGGCATACAAGAAATCAAGACCTTGAATACAAGGCATTGTGTGATCTTCAATATGATTACATATGATAAAATTTTGAAACACATTAAACAAAGTGAAGGAGGAGTAGTTACATTTGAAAATTATTTCTCATTAAATATCAAAGGTGTTGGTACTGCTTAGATTGAGTCTAAAGGACTCAAGTGTAAAGATTTTTTTTATGGAATGGTTGAAATATAACTTTTTAAGTGTTATCTAACTATGTGGTGTGGTTAATGAAGTTGGTATTCAAAAAACTCATGAATTTTCCAAAAATACCAAGAATGGAAGATTATTTACCGAAGGTGAAATATCAAGTGGGAACTTGTTTCGAATGAGTAATTCTTCTAACTCATGTTACATGAGTTATAGGATACTTGGAAACATTTTCTAAGGAATACAATCAAGATATAAAGGAATAAAGTGGTGAGATACCTTCCCAAACTCAATATAGAAAGATAATTTGTGTGTGAAACATGTCATAAAGGGAAGATGTCTCAAAATAAACATAAGAATATCTTTGTACAATACAATAGACCATTGGAACTAATATATTCAAATATATATGGTCTTATGAGGAAAAAATCATCCAAGGGTGATATATATTTCATTACATTCATATTTTACTAGACCCATATGATAAGATTTCTCTTTATGATGAAAAAATCAGAGGATGTTTAGATGTGAAAAAAAAATCAGAAGACAATTGTATAAGAAGAATGGTGTTTACATAAAGAGTGTGAGTTTAGACAATGGAAAATAATACACAAGAAATTATTTTGAGAGATATCTAAAAAATCATGGTATAAAACATCAGTTTATTACACCATACAACCCTCAAAAAATGGGGTGGATGAGAGGAAAAACATAAGTATTGTAGAAATGGGAAGAACTATGCTTGCTAAAAATAAACTGTCAATGTTATTTTGGAGAGAAGATGTTTTCACTGTTGTAAAAATTCAAAATTGATGTTTCTTGGGACCTGAAATTCATAATACACAATATGATATTAGTATACTAGGAAAATAAATTTAAAATATATAAAAGTGTTTGGAAGTCTATATTATATAAAGATCAAAAATAAAAATATGGGTATGTTTGAAGAAAGAGATGAAGAAGACACATTTTTGGGGTAATATATATAATATAATTGTTCATAAATACTAGAGTAAAAACCAACATAAGTTTGTAGAATTTTAAGATATCAAAAATAATTGAAAATTAGTACAAAACATATGTGATTTTTTATCTTGAAGTTGAATCTTTTAAGTCTAGAAACATGAAAAATTCTAAAAAACATATTAGTTTGAATGTTATGACTCACCGGGTTATAATGAATAATGATTTAGATGTAACCAGTGATAAATAATGTAATGATAATCATATGTGGATAAATCAAAGGCTAAAGAATCATTTTTATTCTAAAAATATCATTGGCCAATAGGATGAACCTATCCAAACTATAATATGGTTGAGGTTAAAAAAACTTCTCTTCTTTCACAAGTAGAATCTCAAAATTTTATGAAGAAATTGAGCATGATAAATGGTCCACTGATATGAATGTGAAACTTTATCAAATAGATAATAAATCCACTTGGGAGCTATTGTCAAGGCCTAAGAATGAAAACATTATAGGCACCAAGTGGGTTTTCAGGAATAAACTGAATAAAAAATGTAAAGTCAGAAGGAATAAGGAAAGTATGGTATGAAAGGGGTATTCATAGATAGAAGGAGTTTAATTTGAAGAAAACTTCTCACTAGTATCTAGGATTGAGACAATAAGGATGTTCTTGGTAGTGGAAACTCACAAAAATTATAAAATATATAAATAGATGTAAAGTCTTCTTTCTTTAATAGTGATCTTGAAGAATAGGAATTCATTAATAACCCAAAGGGTTTTTTCCTTGATAATTATGGGAGCATGGTATTTGATATCTATAAATCTTTATATGGGTTAAATAATTCCCTATATCCTGATATTCCAAGCTTTGTGGATGCCTAAGGAGTATGATTTTTTCAAAAGGAAATGTTGAAAATAATCTCTATGAAAAGGATCTATCCATAAGGACTCTTATTTTTATAGTATATGTGGATGAAATAATTTTTTTAGGTGATAAAGAGAATCTTTGTGAGTATTTTACTAATGAAATTAAGAGACATTTTGAGATGTATATGCTTGGTCAAATGTAATATTGTATGGGGTTACAGATCATACAAGGAGTTTATCATATTTTTTTATCTCAAAAAAATTACTCTATGGAATTTTTGAAGAATTTTGGCATGGAGGAATGAAAAGGGATCTCAACTCATATGGTTTTTGGTACTAAACTGAGAAAGGATGAGACTAAAAGTTCTATAAATCAAAAGTGATAAAAAATGATTAGGAGACTACTTTATTTATCAACCTCCAGACTTGAAAAAAATTTCTTTTGAAATTATGTGATCGATTTTAGATTGATCCTAAGGAATAACATATGTTGTAATCCAACAGAATATTGAGGTATATCAAGAACATATTGAGTTTTAGTGTGTTGTAAAAAACAGTCTAGATCTAACTCTACAATGGTTTATCAATGCCAATTAGGCTACATATTGTGTTAATAATAAGTATAATTCCATTGGTACATTATTTATTAGTGATATTTGTGAGGAATGGCATTTTAAGAATAAAATTTCAGTGACATTAAGAATATTTGAAGATGAGTACATCATAGCCACACATTCTTATACTCAGATGATATGGATGTTGGATCAACTAGCTAACTTGAGAGTTAAATTTTAGAATCTATTATGCATTTCATGTGATAATAAAAGTGTTATATATCTCAATAAGAATCTAGAACCACATTCTACATTCAATGAAATTTATCTTAGATATCATTTCATCAAACATAAAGTCATGAAATGTGATTTGAAACATGAGTTTTCTATAACTAAAGCACAAGTTGTTGATATTTTCAAAAAATAATTTCCAAAGGAGAGGTTCTATAAGTTAAGGTTGAAGATAAATTTTCATACTTCCCCTCTCATGTAAATATACATGGAACACCACCCACATAGGTCATTGTATTTGATTACCAAATTGTGATAAATTAATGACAAAATTCTTTATCATTTGGATAGAGTATCCTTATCTTTAGGGGAAGCGTTCACTATATATTTAAATCTAAATCTATGGTTAATGTTAAATGGGGTAGATTTATAGTAGTAATAAAAATATGTGTGCATTTAGTGGATTTCATCTAAGTTACTTAGCCACATTTTCTTGAAACTGAGGGATGGAATTATCTTAAAAACATTAACTTAACTGATAGTGTGACGCAAGACTCTTCTCGTTGAGAAAGGTTGTGATTTGATGAGTAATAAATATATCTAAGTTAATTTTAAAGAGTTGAGTGATATTTCCAAAAAATCCAAAAGGGTGATAGTGAAGTTACCCTATATTTTTTATTGAAGTTGTTGACGGTTTAATTTCTTTTTCAACCATGCATGAAAATCTTGATGAAAAGTTTGATGTTGATGATTTATTGTTTGAAAATTTTGATTAATAATTTGAGGTTATTGAGGTATTTTCTTAATCTATTGGAAGTTTTTATAATATTATTGAAGGTGTATATAATTACTTTTATAATTTTAGTGATCATTGGACATGTTTTTAAATTTCGATGTTGGATGGTGAAAATTTGGCTAAATAAATTATTTTATAGGGTCACCACATAAGTCAACTAAGATAAAAAATAATATTTGGATCCATGTAATTAAATTAAAATATGTAGATAATATTTACCATTGTGTAATACTTTTTTGTGAAAATGGAAAAGGAAATTCATCTACGCATAAGAGAAGTAGCTAGCGTGTAATAGAATTCATCTACATGGGAGTGAATTGGCTAATGTATAAGATATTATAGAAAAATGGTTAATGTAATTCATATATATGAAAGAGAATTGTCCAATTCATAATAGAATTTATCAATGAATCTAAAACTTTGGAAAATTGAAAAGGGAATTCATCTATGTGTTTAATATTTAGGTTGGGTTTTGTGGAAACTATTCAGTTTCATCAGACATAAATCACTAAACAAAGATCATTGGGAAACGATTATCTAATGAAGGTAATTAGATAGAGATGATCAGGAAAATTATTCATAGAGTAATGATTCAATGTAGTTTAGTAGAAGATTCGTCAAACATATTCCATTTAATAGAGATCATCAGATGGAATCTATTGGATAGAGTCCATAGAAAACATTGATCATCAGATGTAATCCATTAGATTGAATTTCCTTGGTTTTTATTCACGAGGGTGATGTATCTTTTCATGTGATCCTTTCATGGGTTTTGGATATTTTTGGTTTTTTCGGATGGTTCAACAGTGTATCGGAGGTTTCTTGGGTCAATAGGAGGTTGACCATGATTCTCGGAGGTCGGTGTAACCTAGTCACCAGTTAAATATCTCTATAAAGAGAGGTGGTGGATCTTCTTTATGGGTGTGATTTTTAATGTGAGTGTATGCTAAATAATGTGAGTTTTTATATTAATTATCTGAGACTTTTTAAATAAATTGGAAGTGATTTATGTGTTTGTTATTCACTTTCATATACTATAATGAAAATTTTACAGTGTTCTTCCATAGATGTTGGACTTTTTTTCAAACCACATAAATCTTGTTTGTCTATTTATTTTGTTATTTGTATATGAATTGTATTCATGGAGTTTTTTGTAGTGATTATGTGGTCTCTCATACTAGTTCTAGTTCAAAAACTTAGTGTAGTCAATTATCTAACAAACCTTTTTCATGTACCATTGTGAATATTTTTTCTATGTAGGATGAGGTGATCAAACAAACATTCATCCAGCATATGTTGTGATTTCCATGAATTTCCAGTATAATGGATAGTGTGCTTCCATCCAAAAATTAGTATCAAAGGATTTTGGTTTTATTTCACTCAAATCATTCAGGTTTCTCCTCTCCGTAGTTTATAAGTTGTTTAATTTTAGTTGGTTTTACTATTATCGAAAGAATTATTTAAGAGGAAAGGAAAGTTTGCATCAAAATTTTCAACGAGATGGAAATTTACTTTTGAAGAATAAAACTAGATTATATTTTGATACAAAAAGATATGTATTATCCTTTTCTAGTAAATTTCCTGATAAGATGGAAAAATTAAAATTAGAGTGGTTGGATAGGATTTATTTAGCCTTGATCAGGATTTCACTTGCTCAAAATGTTTCTTTCAACATTAGAGAGAAGATGATCACTTTAAAGGTTATGAAATCATTGGTCAAAATGTTTGAGAAGACAGTAGATCTTAATAAATTTTTCATGATGTGAATATTGTTCAACTTGAGGTTATCGAAAGTAAGTCCTGTATTAGACCACATGTATTACTTTATTATGATCTAAAGGAAGATTGAATCAGTGAAGGTAACCTTCATAGATGATGTTTGGGATTTTTTTTTCCTTACTCACTTCCATAGATATGTGATTCCATGGTTCCAATAGTGATCAACTCTAGTGGGAAGGCATATCTTGTGTTTTATGATATTCAAAACTTGATCTCAGTTAAGGAGTTTACAAGGAAAGAAGTTAAAACTCTAGCCATAAGTGATCTTGATGCAACCAAACATAGATGATCACATAATATAAAGGACCATCAAAAGAAAAAACATTTATAGGATAAGACATAGAGAATAAGTTGAGGAAAGTTTACTGGTCTAGGTCCTACATGTTATCTTTTTGGGAGGAAGGTACATATCAAAAAAGATTGCAGGAATCAGATGAAGGCTTTCACTTTTGAACATAAAAATTTAGTAAGTATAATGGATAGAGGTTAAAATTTGATATCAAGTATGATAATTTCAAAGGATTCATGGTTTATTAAATCATGTGAATATTTTCATTCAATTAGTGAGAAAGGTTACATGATTGATTACATTCTGAAAAGATAGAGTAGAGTACATCTTACTGACAATGAAATTTTGGATATATTTGGGAAATTTTATTTTAAAGTTCAAATGAAAAATGGAATTTTCTTGAGACTGAAATATGTTAGAAATATTCTAGGTCTCTGGAAGAACCTCATATCAGTGGGATAGCTTGATGATGTTGGTTTTATAACATATTTTTCAAATAGAGTCTGTAAGATCAACAGAGGGTCTATGGTTATTTATCGTGGAGTAAAGAATAGAACTTTGTACTCAAATGGGTGCAATGATAATGTTTTAGTGATCGGAAGAACTTCATCGAATGGTCTGAAAATGTGTCACTATAGGTTTGTTCACCTCATTGAAAAGAAACTGAAAATTATAGTAGTGAAGGGAATACTTAAACTTGATCAAACCGACCTTAGAAGATGTGAGAGTTATATTCTAAAGAAATAGAAGAAAGTTTACTTCACCTTGGATGGTAGAAAGCCCAGGAATTGAAAGTTAGAACATGTTCATTATGATGTTTGGGTATTATCCCCTATTCACTATAATGGTGGATCATTGTACTTTGTGATCTTTATTAATGATTTCACTTGAAAGATCTAGTTTTACATCTTGAAGAATAAATCGGATGTGTTTTGGGTATTTATTCAAGGGACGGTTTTGGCTGGAAAAGAGTGTGAATAAAAGTTGAAATGTCTCTAAATAGATAATGTTGGGGAGAACACTAGATAAAACTTTCATAACTTTTGTTGAATGAAGGTAATCAGGCATGATAATACTATTCTAGGAACACCTTAACAAAATATAGTAACTGAAATGATGAATTATACTCTACAATAGAAATCTTGGAGTATTGGGCTTCACTCTAGAATGCCTGAGGGAATTTGGGTAGAGTAAGTAAATACTTCAGTGTATTTGTGAACAGGAGTCGAGCTTTAGCTATGGAATAAGAACATCTAGAGGAACTTCAATATGATAAAAGAAAATACATGAAAAATTTAAAATTATTTGGAAGTATCATGTATGTTCATATTGATACTAAAGATAGAGATAAGTTTGAGTTGAAATCCAAGGTGTGCTTTATTTTCAGTTATAGTGATGATAAATTTGGATATCACCTATGGTATGATGAAAAGAAATAGTTCATCCAAAGTAGATATATTATTTCAAATGAAGAACTTCTATGGAAAGATAAGAACATGGATGATAAGGAAGTTAATATTAGATCAACTTTCAAAGTTCAAGGTGATTGGATAGAGGTTACTGAACTGAGTCTCAATTCAGAAAAATAAAATGAAACTTTTTAGACTGTCTTAATAATAGTTAGTCTACTAGATATAGGGTGATCATATAGAACGCTACTATATAAATAATGATCAGATAAAACTCTATCGGTTGAAGAAATTTTAAATGAAAAACTGTTGGATAAATAGGTTCAAACAGATAAACCTGGGGTTATGATGATGAGATCCACTCATATTTGAAAAATATTCCATAACTTTGGAGATGATATGAATTTCTTACTTCTAATTGACTCAAGTGAACTAGATAGTCTAGAAGAATCCTCTAATCTTAGAGACTCGAAATAGTGGGAGTTAACCATGGAAGAGGAAATGAATTCCTTAAATCTAGACAATACTTGGGAGTTTTTTTAAATAACTGAGGATAAAAGGGTTATAGAAAACAAATGAGTTTTCATTTAAAATATCAAGCTTAGAGAATTAAGTGATACAAATAAAGGTTAGTGTTTAAGGGTTTTCAGAAAAAGGGGTTGAATTTTTTGAAATTTCCTCACTAGTGGTGAAGCACATAACCATTCAAAGAGTGATCAGAATTATTGTGCACGATGATCTAAACTTGGAGAATATGGATGTAAAGATAGAATTTATTTATGGGGATTTAGAGGAAGAAATTTAAATATTCCAACCCATGGGTTATGAAGTTCATTGAAATGAGGATTTGGTTTGGAAGTTGAAATGGAGACTTTATTACTTTAATCAAGACCTAAGAAAGTGGAATCGGAAGTTCAACACTTTCATGCTTGAGTAAAGTTATAGCTAATGTTATTATGATCATTGTTATTATAAAAATAAATTGGATGATATAACATATATCATATTATTATTTTAATTGGATGATATGTTTATTTATAGTCTGGATTTCCATCAGATTGAGTAACTGAAGAGGAAGTCTTCATGTTTGTATGAGATGAATAACCTTGGACAGGATAATAATATCTTGGGGATGAGAATTGAGAGGTATGGTAAAATTGGTACTTTTTTTATCCCAAAAGTAATTTATTAGAAAGGTCATCGAAGGATTTAGAATGGCTGGCTGAAAACCTATCTCAACCCCCCTCATTGAACACTTTAATATTTATAAAGTACAGACACCATCAATGGATGGAGAAGTTCATAACCTAGAATAGTTTCCTTTTGCCTCATCTGTTGCAATTTTGATGTATGTAATGGTTTATAATCAACCATATATTTCTTGTACAGTGGGAGTTTTTATTTATTTCATGTAAAATCCTAGAAGAAAATATTAGGAGGCTATGAAATGTATCATTAAATACTTTAAGGGGTCATGGGATGTAGCTTTGTGTTTCATAGATGATGGTCAGTTGAAAGTTTTTGTAGATGGATATTTTTCTAGAGACATGGACTCATGAAAAAAGTACTAAATGATTTATATTTAGTTTTGGTGAAATATAAGTTAGTTGGATGTATTATCTATATTCAATAGTTAGTTTATCTACAATAGAAGAGGAGTATGTTTTTACTACTAAATAAGGTAAATAGTTGATATAGTTGATGCGTTGTCTAAAGGAACATGGAAATGGATAAGATAGAGGAATGTTATTCTGTGAGAGTAAAAGTATCATTCATATTTATAAAACTCTAGTGTTTCATGAAAGAAAAAAACGCATTGACCTAAAATATCAATGTATAAGTCTTCTATAAGATAAAGTTATGAAAATTTATAATATTTCTGGAAATCAAAACCCTGTTAATATGTTTAAAAAGGTGATATTCCAAGAATTTCTAAGGAAACATTATGCCTTAGTTGGAATAGGTTGATCGAATATAGTAGATAACACTGCATACATCAGATAGAGGATGATAACATATGGTTGGTTAGAGAAGAATAAAGTCGTGAAGCAATTATCAAGTGGGAGATTGTTGGGTTTTGTGAAAATTATTTAGTTTCACTGGAAATAGATTACCATAAAAAGATCATCAAACCAGGATGATCTGACAATGGTGACCAGATAGAGGATTCCTATAGTAAGTCTTTAGTGTAGTTGAGTGGAAGAGTCATCAAATAGAGTCCATAAAACATAGATGAGCAGGTAGAGATCATTGGATGGATTCAATCTTACTAAGTCCATCAGAAAGAGATGATCAGACAGAGATCATTGAAAAAATTCCATCAAATAGAGTTTCTTCAGTTTTCCATCTAGGTGATGACTCTTTACATGGGTTGTTGGCATGAGTAACAATTTTTGGTGGTTTTATTTTATATTTCAATAGTGTTTCAATGGTTTCCTAGTTCAATGGGAGGTTGTCTATAAATCTTATAGGCCATTCAAACCTATTCACTAGTTGAAGATCTCTATAAAGATATATGGTGTCCTGGTTTTATGGGTGTGATTTTTCATGTGAGCGTATATTGACCAGTGTAAGTTTCTAACTTGATTTTCTAGGACTTTGTAAATAGAGTGTAATTGAGTTTTTTATTTTTTGTTCACTTACATCTATTATAATGAAAGATTTTTAGTGTTCTTTTATGGATGCAATATGTTTTTCCAAACCATGAAAAACCTATTAGTGTGTTTATTTTGATGTTTGTATATGAAGTGTATCCATGGAGTTTTTTGTGGTGAGTTGGTGATATATCATCCTAGTTATAGTACACAAACTTATTGAAAGAGTTTATCAAACAAACCTTTTTTTAGTGGAATTGTGGAGTTTTCCTTTGTACAGGCTAAGGTGATAAAATGGATTTTCTTCTAGCGTATGTTTTTCTTTATAATTATGTCTAGTGTAACAGACAGTGTGATTACTCCCAACAATTTTTAATCACATAAGTACATTAAATTACATGTAGGATATTTGAGTTATCCAAATTCCAAAAAAAACTAAGCTCATAATAAATATAATACTATATGATATATTCCTTGGTGAGAATCTAGTCTCGTATGATATATGACTTCGTGAAAAATCATATTTCTGGAATTATGTCATTTTGAAAAATTAAAATCATACAATGCTCAAGTATATCCTCAATGTATAAAATATCAAAAATAAATTATGATTCAAGAAAAATTATAATTCTATTATTCTCATATCATGAAGAATAATATCAACCATGAGAACATCTGCATGAGAGAAATCATAATGAATCTGAAATGAATTTTTCTATTTTCAAGAGTGATGCATATATGAATGGGATGGTACTTTTTTCATTCAGTACCAAAATTACATGCTAGTAAAACTGTGATAAAAGATAAGTTTTTTGAGCATCAAAGTTATTTTGAAGGTGAGTTTTTATGTGTTTTTGGGTCATGGAAAATTCCTCATATTGAATGAGTTTTATAAGTATAAAGCTACTAGTTTGGGAAGATGATGAGATAGAGGGTAGTTTCAAAATATTTCATGTGAGAAATAGACTAGCATTATGGAGTTAGTGTGAAATATACGAAAATTAATGGGGAACCAAAAAATATTAATTTAATAATTATGCTTCTGATTGGAGACTTAATTTCTCCTGGTATTCCATTTTTGGAACTTGAAAATAAAAGGAGTAATTTAATTATATCAATTTGAAACATATAGAGATGAATGAAAATCAGAGGGAGGGGAATAAATTATTTTTACACTTTTGTACACAAGGACTCGTGTGACTGGGTAGAAGAGAAGAAAAATAGAAATGTCGGAAGTCAAGGTTTATTTTCATCTAAAATCTGATTTCACCCAATCTTATAGTGTTGTGTCTGAGATAAGAAAAAGAAGAAGAATGTCCCTTGAAGGGTTTTCATGTAGTGAGTATGAAATGACTGGAACTTTAATTATATTTATATTCAGTTGAATTTCTTGAAAAAAAGTGAGCATATTAATTTTTTTCTACCCATTTGGATCGAGAAAAGGATCATCCTTAGTTACTGAAGAAACCCTAAGTTTCAAGTGACCCTTCTTATTTGTTTTGAATCATTGTAACCAATGCAATGTTGAGCATAACTAGTGTGATGTTATGTATTAATAACAATGGGATATAATGAGACTATTGGTGAAGGGTGATTCCTCCTTACCCAATGTAAGTTTGTAATTAACTTATAGGGGAAAATATATATCCAAAATAATAACTAGATATAGTAAGAAGCATGCTCACACATTATGGTCGAACCTTGTATAAATTGTTGTGTGCATTGTTCTCTTTATTTTCTGAATTTTTATGTAAACCTAAGAGTTAAATTTTAAATTGAGAGAATCATATCTTAACTGGTCACAAGGTTTAATTAAAAACTAAAAAATGGGGCTACAGGCACAATTTATAGCCATGGTTTTCAGAACTATGTCCATAGAGAATCTTACTACCATGTTTATGTTAAACTATGGTCTTAGGTCTCCCTAGGTCAACCTATTTCCATGGTTTCACATAAATATGGTGATAGGTGGATGTAGGAACCACCAAAATTATTTATGAAATTGGTGGGAAAGGCATACAACCATGGTTTTGGAAAACTATGGAAATAGGTGTCATCGAAACACCTATAGTCACAATTTGAGAAAACTTTGTAAATATAAATCACCTATGGTCACAGTTTTAGAAAAATATGGAAATAGGCCTCTACCCAACCACTTAAATCCACAATTTGAGAAAACCATGGAAATAAATGTCACCTATGACCATAGGTTTAGAGAATCATGGAAATAAGACTCCATAGAACAACTTATAGCCATGGTTTTTTAAACTGTTGAAATAGGTTACCCAATATAATTTTTTATTTTTTAAAAATATTAAAAATTATAATTATATATACATATGTTTGTGTGTGTATTAATACATATAGTAGGGATCAGTGTACTGGTAAATTCTTGGGAGGATTCCATAAGAGGACGCGATCAAAACATAGTAGCTTTATTTATTTCATCAAAGGCTATAGACATAGTTCAGTAAACCATGGAAATATATGTTGTTTATATATGGTGTGTAGCCTATGTCTATAGTCCACATGGACTATGGTCAAAGACCAAATAAGGCCATGGTTTGAAACCATGGCCATAGCATGATTATTCATTGGAAGAGGATAATATTTATTGTATATAATACAATATTCATGTGCTTCATTATTCATAAACACAATTTTTAGTGAATTTTACAATATGATCATTATTTCACATTACGATTGTAATTATCGCATAAAGTTCACTATTACTTGGTACATTTTGACACAATTTGGTAACCACCCACTGGTCTTGATTTGAATTTAATGTTTCATTTTAAAGCTTTCCATTCCATTTGAAACATTTATTCTTTATGGATCACATGGATATTCATATTTAAAGACACTCATCACATACCTTAAGCCTATAAAATTATAGGCAATGTGGTTTGAATAAAAGCACACTAAAATTGCTATAGCGGCCATGGTACAAGACCAATGAAGATAAATTTTGGAATAGATATATAGGAAATCATGTTTAACATTTCATTAAAGAGTTTCTAGAGTTAATTATGAATTTTTAAGGTAGTTACAAGCGGTCCAAGTTGAAGATGAAATTCTTGGACAAATTTTGTAGCCCAAAATAACATCCCACCATTCCGATAATATCTTCAAAAAAATAAAATTTGGATGAAATTTTATATTTTTCTATAATACATCATGGGATTCAATTTATTCTTCTGTTTACTACTCAAATTCTTCCATCTGAAATATTTTTTGGGAACATCTTTCAGAGGCATGCAAGTTGGATCCCATTTTGGGTCAAGGGTGGAAAAGTCCACATTTTACAAACTTTCCACTACACTAGGCATACCATAATCAAGTGGTAAGATATGTAATATTGGGGTGTCAAACCAAGAATCTTGAAATTTATACTTAAGGTAGTGTAGGTAAAGGAGTTGGAGTATTCTTTAGTTTATTTCAATTGTAATGTTATGTTGTCGTTTTGTATTTGTGCATTTGTTTATTCAAATGTAAGTTGTTCTAATTCACATTAGTTTCTTGATAAAATTTTTTCATATTCTCTTATTATATTAATATTCATATAATTTTGATACCATTTCCTCAATGTGTTAACTTATTCGCAAAAACACTAGAAAAATTCTTCACATAGTGGTGGAGTGATCATTATTTAACTATTTTTCTTCTTCAATTCTGCCTTCATGGGTCTACTCTCACCTTCAATTGAGATATTTTCATAAATTGAGGGCTAACCCTCTTATGGGTTAATAAAATATAGTATCAAGGGGGTATATTTGATTTTATTTCTCACTCTATAAATTTTTAATAATTTATTTTTTTTATATTTTCATTTAATTATTTTCTTTATTCCTCTTCCTTATTAAATCTTATTGCCTCACTTTTCATGTGAAAATAAGATCTTTTACCTTGAAATGATTATAAAAATAATCCTGAAAGTGTATATATGATTATCATTTTTATGTGAAGGTTTTAAACCAGTAAGTGATGAGGTTAGATGGATTTTATTGAATTAATCCTTCTCGATTTAAAGAAATTGAAATAATTTAAAATGAAATTCATCAAATCAGCCATTTGTAATAGAATAGGATCAAACCATTCTCATAAATTAAATTCACTTAGATCTTTTATTTATATAGTAATACAACTAAAATAAACCCCAATTTTGGACACTACATAGCCAAAATAATCCTTATGATCAGTGTGAGTAGTTTCTTCTTAGGTCTCTGAGGATTTGACAACCCCTTATGTGCTGCAAGTGACCGCTTTTACCTTAGGGTAAATTTGGTGAGACTAAATTTTTACTTAATTTTCAAGGACCCAATTAATTTATATAGACACTCATTCTATTCTACCCCATTTCTATTCTCTCACCTCAATTTCTATTATATTTTCCCCTTTATTCTTTTTTCACTTTTCTTGGCGCATGTCTTACTATACCCATGACCAATCAAATCATCTAGTTAGGATAGATATTCTTGGGGTTGGAGAGTCAATAAAACATATAGGTCTCTTCTAATTTGATCATAATCTTCATAATACTCCATATTCAAAAATTGATCACATTCTAATGGATGGTTTCTTACAAAACTAACTCATAAACCTAGGTGTGAACCAAAATGAAAATACAAATGAGGTAGGCCCAAACTTGGGGAATATTGTAGATCAAACTTTGAATTAATACCTCACACCTGCCTAGAAAAATGTACCTTCTTACATTAGACATGTTTTTATAATATAATCCCACTATATCTTTAAACCTCATGTCCTAAAACACCTTCCAACCTTTCATGGGATAGAGTCATAAATTTCATACATTTGTGTCAAGGAATTAAATGAAATTGTTGAAACCATGTGCCCTCCCCCCACCCCCCCGCATTAACTTGATTCAGCTAAGATGATGATTTTCCTTTCTCACTAAAGGATCGAGAAAATAATTGGTTAAACAATATAAGACCCACAAAAATACACTCTTTGGACCAATTTCAAAGATAATTATACAAAAAATAATTCCCCCATCACAAAATAAGGTAACTTAAAAAGAGTATCAAAAACTTTTTTGAAAAATAAGAGGATTCATTTTATGAAACATGGGAAAGTTTCAAAGACACACTCAACATGGTGCCCTGCCATGGATTTTCAATCCCATAACAAGTTTGAATCTTTTATGGAGGGTTTGGTCCCGGAAATAAACAATTAATAGACATTATTTATAATGGAAACTTCAAAAATAAATCCCCAAATGATGCTTGTGGGTATCTGGAAGGTCTTGATAAACATAACCAAGCATGGAAAACATCACTTTACATTGAAAATCCACTCAAACCTAGTGTAATGAACACTCTTAGTTAAGAATAATGTCTTAGGGAAAAACTTACTAAACTCACTTGGAAGTTCAAGGAGATAAATCTTAAGAAGGTCCAAGAAATCCAAATGGTTGAGCCTATTTTCACAATTTGTAACAAACATGACCACAAGAGTGACAACTTCCCAAACATCCCTTCCATAAAGGATGTACTTTTATGATGATTTCCAATGGATGTAAATGCTTTGAACTTTCAAAATACATAGTACCAAAACAATTTTAATCCAATGTACAATGACCATTTAGGATTCCATTTGAAATATAAACAACAACCCATCCAACAACCAAGTCATCTATAAGGATCAAATCCCTACCCTCCACAAAATTTTCAAAACCATAATCAGTTCCAACAAAAACCAGTCCAATACTAGAATCCCCCTTTCAAATTCCAATAACCCATCCAAAAACCTATTCAATATCCCACCCAACAACCTAAATATCCACTAGGGATAAACCAACCAACTCAAACCCCTACCCAAGCAGTCCCTCTCCCATTACTTGAACAATTGTGTAAAAAATAAAAAGAATGAATTTTTAAGTTTCATCCCTTAAACATGAATTGCAAACCATTAAAACTGGAAAGGTACCAATGCTAACTTGGGCTATCCCACCCCAAACTAGAAGGATAGAATCCACTTACACACAAAACCCCCATAAACAACTCAATGTTGGGACTATTTTAAGGAGTGGGAAAACCATTGAAAAACCTGAACCAACCATTCATAATATATATAAAGATTTAATATCTCATGAAAATAATTAAGAACTGCTCATTGAATCTAAAAATATGATGAGAATGTGGAGGAAAAACCACCTCCAAAAAACAGTTCAGCAACTTGCTTCATTCCCTCAATGCATGAGCAGAAAATCAAAACCTGAATTGAATGAAACATTGAGAGAACTATTATCACATGTTAAGTTGAGCATACCCCTTATGGATTAAATATAAAATATAACTGCATGATCCAATTACCTGAAGGACCTGTGAGCATTAAAAATAAAGTTCTCATAAAAAACCATGTCTTTTTGGCTTCTAATGTGATCACCACCATCCAAGGAACCATTCCACCTAAGTTAATAGACTGAGGTTTTCCTAACATGATGTTGAAATTGGTAAATAAAAGGTTTTCAAGGCCTTATGTGATCTAGGAGTCATTGTGAACCTCATTCCATGTACAATTTATTGTCAATTAGGGATCAAGGAACTCCAACCCATATTTTTCAATCTTCAACTTGTTGAACGTAGTGTTCGAGTTACTAAGGGGGCCTTAAAGGTTATTTTAGTAAAATTTAAAAAATTCATTTACCCTGCTGACTTCATTATCCTTAAAAATCATCAAATATTAGGTACTAGGGAGAAAAACCCACTCATACTTGGTTATACCTTCTTAGAAACAATCAACTCAATCATCTGAGTTAGGAATCAGAACATGATAATAACCTTCAAAAACATGAGCCTTGATCTAAAAATATCTAACCCAAGTGCTCAAGTTAATGATGATGCTGATGTTCATGAGGTAAATTGGATATATATCATTGAAAATGAACCCAAGGATGATAATAAAATTATTTTTGGGTTTCTAAGTCATGAGGAAATCAATTTTTTTATATTCACATGAGGGAAAATTGTATCCATGTCTTGAATCTCTTTTAAATGGATACAATAGTGATTTTTCAAGATCAAAAATCAATGGAACCTATAGATAAATCACAAACTTTGAGTTTATACCCATTTTTGGCCCTGATCTAGCTAATTTGATGACCAAAAACTATCCTCCAAAGGAATCAATTATGTCTATAATTATAGAAAAAGAATATAAGTTTGAATTAAAGCTCCAAAATCCTCCTGGAAGTGTTAACTAACCGGATTTTGAACTCAAAGTATCACCTACCTAATTTAAGATTGAATTCTTAAGGGACAATCAAACCTCACCTGATGTCAAATCTTCTTCTCTCGAAGTAGTTTGAGATATAATTCTTATGTATGTTGTGAGTATGAATAAGAAATAAATTATATGGACTATATTTGGTATATCTAGGATTATCTTACTCATCAGGATTCATAGGATTGTTCTTGAAACAAATTCTAAACTACTTTTCCAACCCTAGTGGATAATCAATCAAAATATAATGAGATTAGTGAAATTAAAAAAAATCCTTGAGATGTTGAAATATGGTATTGGGTAAGTTAGGGGTCCATTTCAAGCTAATGATGTTAAAAAATGAACTTTCCTAGAGGCAATCTAGATTCTACTCATACCTTGACTCTGTGTTTGGTATTCCAAAATAATCAAGTACATTTTTCCCTTTCCCTTTTTCTTTTTTTGGTTTTATTTAATAGAACCTCATGGTGTTTCCATTGTGTTATAATTTTTTTGGTGTGTAAGATTCAGGGGCTACTGAGATTGATATATTTTTAGAAAAAACACATCTCTTACAGGTGTAAAAACAAAAACTATCATCATTGATGAGGTTTATATGAGTAACATGGAGATCAATGGATTAAATGTTAGCAGCATGAACTTCAACATCAACCACCAGTTGACTCCATTCCATGATTCTTATTTTCAAATTTTATTTTGAAACTCCTTTCCTCTACCTCTACCCCCTTCTAAATTTTATTTTCTTTAAACACTAGGGGTAGTGTTATTCTAAGTTGGGGGTGAAAATAAAGAAAAAAATTAAATATTAAAGAAAATTTTATATAAATAACTGGAAAGAAAAATTTTGTTAACCTTGAATATGATAATAAACATTACAAACTTTGAAACTAAATATCAAATAGTTTTTCATTCCTTTATTCTAATTTTAATCCAAGTTTAATTTCATAATCATAGATTTTGGAAAGTGTGGTTATTTAATTTTATTATTCACTATTTACATTTTCATCTATTTAATAAAAAAACACAATGCACATCCTTTATATTGTGGGTATTAACTTGAGTTCTTGGGGTCCCATAATAAATAGCATAGGTTTGGTGATCATTTTAATTTTAACATGAATATTAAAAAACAAAAAAAATAAACAACAATAACTTTTCACATAGATCAATGTATTGTCCAAATGTGTGGCTTTCGGCATGTGGGGATCATGACTCTATATTTTTATGGCCTGGAGTTAGGAATTTTTTCTCTATTTTTTATTTTGAATTTTTTATTGATTTGGCTTGAGATAATGCTCAAATATGTGATATTAAATTAGTTCCCTAAGGTATTTGATCTTGAGAGTCATCAGAAAAGTATTACTATAGGGGTTGACTTGATTGAGTTTAATTTTAATTACCATGGAAAAAAATAAAATAAAACAAAAAAAACATGAATAATTATCTTAAGGTTAAAATGTGATTCCACCTAAAGTTTTCATCTTTTCCCTATTGAATAAAGATGAACCCCCATGTCTATTATGATTCATAAAACATCATCATGCTAAATTGAAATTGGATAAAATTTGGTGATGAATTTGAAAAAATGAATGGTCTTGGGATTGGTATATGCTTGTGAATATATATTATGTTAAATTATTTTGATAGGTTTCATGATTTTTTAGCATGATGAATTTTATTGAACATTGTATATTAATATGTTTTTGGAAAAGGGGATTAAATTTCATATTTTTTAGATGATTTTTTATCAATACTAGAAAAAATCAAGTTATAGGTGTAATTAGCCACTGAAAGAGGCTAGTATTTATTTTATATAATATAAAATTTATGCACTTTGTTATTAATAATGACCATTTTTAGTTAATTTTACAATATGAACATTATTTCACATTACTTTTGTAATTCTTGCTTAAATTGCACTATTACTTGGTACTTTTTGACATAATTTGTTAACCACCCACTGGTCTTGATTTGAATTTTATATTACATTTTTAGGTTTCCTGTTTCATTTGGAATATTCCTTCCTTCAAGATCACATGGAGATTCACATTGAAATATGCTCATATTTTCCCTTAAACCTAGAAAATTATGGGTGAAGTGAACTAGATAGTAGACTTCTAAAATGATTTTAGTGTCCATAATACAATCCCAATGAAGCTAAAATTTTAAATGGAGATATATGAAATCATTTTTAACCTTTCATTCAACAGTTTCTAGAGCAAACTCTATTTTTTTAATAGATTTACAAGTGTCCCAAGTTGAAGATTAAATTCTGGGATAGATTTTGTGGCCCATGATATTAGAATACATCCTAGGATTTAATTTCTTATTCTATGTCCCACTCAAATTAGGCCATATAGAAGTTTGTTTTGACACATTTGTCGGAGGCATGCAAGCTGGATCTCATTTCAGATCAAGGGTGAAAAAATACACATTCCACAAACTTTCCACCACCCTAGGCCTACCATAATCAAGTGGGAAGACATGGACTACTGGTTTATCTACCCATGACTCTTGAAAATCTTATTTAAGGTGTTGGTGGTGAAGTATTTGTAGTATTCTTTGGTTTATTTCAATTTTAATGTTATGTTATCATTTTTTATTCATGTGTTTGTTTTTTCACATGTAAGTTGTTCTAATTTGATTTATTTTATTAATAAAAGTTCTTTATATTATATTATTTTATTCATATTTATATCAATTTGATATCATTACCTCAAGGTGTGAACTTATTCACACCAACACTTGTGAAATTCTTCACACAATGGTGGAGTGGTCATTATTTCACTATTTTTCTTATTCAATTCCGCCCTCATGAGTCAACTCCCACCTTCCATTGAGATATTTGCATCAATGGAGGGATAAACCTATTATGGGTTGATTCGAGGGAGTATCAAGGGGATGTATTGAATGTTATTTCTCACTCTATAAATGTTTAATAATTTCTTTTGTTTTATATTTTCATTCAATGATTTTCTTTATTCCTCTTCCTTATTGAATCTTATCACCACAATTTTCATTTATTAATAAGATAATTTACCTTTAATTGATTATGAAAATGATCCTCTAAGTGTATATGTGATTATCATGTTGATGTGAAGGTGTTAAACTAGTAAGTGATGGGGTTATCTTGACTTCATTGAATGAATCCTTCCTGAGTTAAAGAAATTAAAATAATTTAAAAAAAAATCATACAATCAACCCTTTGCAATATCCTAGGATCAACCCATTCTCATAAAATTAATTCACTTAGTTATTTTATTTCTCTAGTTATAAAAATAAAATAAACCCCAAATTTGGCCACTTCATAGCCAAAACAGTCCTTAGAATGAGTGTATATAGGTTCTTTTTAGGTCTCCAAGGATAAGACAACCCCTTATGTGTTGCAATAAATAACTTATACCTTAGGGTAAATTTGGGTGAGTCTATATCCTGAACCCTATGAAATAGATATAGGGGCCACAGTTCATGTAAACTGTGGACTTGAGCTATGGCCATGGTTTTTAGGCTTATTTCCATGATTTTGAATTATGGAAATAGGCCCATTTTCTAGTTGTGATTTCTAATGCAAGAATAAATTGTAAAAGGAAATTCATATACATACAATCCATTATAACTGAAAACATACTTGGATGAAGTTACAAAAGAAGAAAAGAGGTTGGTATGTATATGACTGTTGTATTGTTTTTATTGTCAACACATAAATCATGTTCGTACTTGCATTAAATAATGGTTCTTAAGTGAGGCGAAGGCCTTTTGGAAATGTTTAAAAGTAATTATAATTGGATTGAAGTAGGTTGGAATGGATCTAGAATCATTTGGGTTTAAATATAGAAAAATGGATAAGCCTTTATGTAAGTAGATCTACGTAAGTGGATTGATATGTAAGAAGATATACATAAGAAGATTTAGTGTAAGTGAATTTGACATAAGTGGTTCTACATAAGGGTATTTGCGAACGGATATCCATGTAATGGGATTCCATATGGTTAGATATCCACGTAAGTAGATTCCAAGGAGTTGTAGAATGACATTAGGGGATTCGTATAAGGGGGTTCTTTATTTCTATGTGGATACTGGGATTTCCATTATTGAAAATTTTGAGGAATTAAATCGAACTACTCTTAGTAACATGTTCTTCATGGATTAAAACATCATGATTCTTTAAGTCATTATTCAAGTTGTTGTTAAAGATTAAGGGGAATAAGGACTGTGAGTTTTACACCATGAAGGAGAAGCCAGTCGATGTTAGGTAAGCCAAACTTCAAGGTAATAAATATCACAATATTTTTTTTATTGTTATTCTAGAATAATTTGATGGTGGTGAATGAAGAAGGATTTATAGAGAGTTTTATGTTGTAAATAAGGAACCCACAACTACATAGTTCTTTTAAGTTTTTTTGTATTATTTTTTTAAAATGTGTCCAGGTTAAAAAAAATTAAAATTATGCATGAATGGAAGTTGGGGGGGCACGCCTTTCCACTCTCGGTTGCCTTGCCACTGATAGGTGATGTGGAAAAGGTGACTAAGGGTGGTTTTCCTTTCACCTAAAGAAAAAGGTAAAGGCGGTGGAAGGGCATGCGCCTTTCTCCTACAGTACAAGTGAAAGGCGCGTCACCCCCAGCTGCCTTTCACTTAAAGCCCTATAAAGGGAATCCCCCCTCCCCCATCCTCCTCACTTCTAAATCCTCCCCCACATACCTCTCAATTATAAATTTTCCCTTCTCTCTACATTTTGAGATCTCTATCTCTAGAGAAATTTTTCTTTGTGTGTGGTGGATCCAGTAGCCAAAAAGAAGTTTTCATTTTTTGTGAAGTATCGTTTAGAGGTATTTTTTCTTATTTAATTTAAATTTAGTTAGTTTTGTAATTGGATTATTTTTATTTAGTTTAAAATATATTATTTATTAAGTAGTTTAGTTAGTTATATATAGTTTAAAAATAATACTTATTATTAGTAATGATTAAGTATAGATTAAATTATGATTAAGTTATGATTATGTAATGATTGAAAGTTGATTAAGTATTTATGAAATTATGATTATGTGATGATTAAAGATTCGATTAAGGAATGAATAAATAAGTAATGATTAACTATTGATTAATTAATGAATAAATATTGTTTAAGGGGTGATTAAAGAATGATTAAGGGGTGATTAAAGGTTTATTAAGGGTTGATTAAGGGATAATTAATGGTTGATTAAGGTATTATTAAGGGATGATTAACCAATGTTTAACTAATGGTTAAGAAATGATTAACCAATATTTAAATAATGGTTAACTAATTATGAACTAATGGTTAACTAATGATTAACTAATGGTTAAGTAATGATTAGTGTCATCTTTTAGGATATAATAAAATGTTCTAAAATTTTGGTAGCATAAATATTATGTGGTTGTCTAAGAAATAAAATCTATGTTTGGATATAAACAAGTGGATATGGCTCTAGAACAGATGTACCTAGGAGTAAAAACTCTGAAAATGTGTTTCGGGCTTGACTCAGGGTAACCTGGTACACGACAACAGGCCTTACTACATCCTGGTTTAACACTCCCAGGTTATATGCTTTATATGATTCATATTTTCTTTATAAACTACTAAAATACCTTTAGGATGATTAAAAAATATACTGAGAAACATTAGTATCATAGTTTATGATATAAGAAGATGTTCTAAAATATTATAATCATAAAGATTATATGGTCAATCCTCATTGTCAATATTACTCATATAATGTTTTGAAAAGTGAGGTAAAAATAAGATAATACCAAATCAATTTAATTATCATTGATAAAATGAAAATTATGATCATATAAAGTGAAATGGATAAGAACAAACACATTAAATGACACATGAATGTTTTACAACATACAATAAATTCCTTTGATATTTTTAAATTAAAAATGGTTTGGATGAGATGAGTGTGACTTTAGAAGTGGAGTAAAATAAAGCTTATTTTTATTTAGTAGCTTAATAATATCTTCAAAGGATATTTACTTAACTTTTGAATTTTGAAAATCGTTTGGCCTTCTAATAAAATATCTTAGATGTTATCTTAGATGTTATTAGAAGGTTGAAAGATTTACAAAATTCCAAAGTTAAGTACATATCCTTTAAATGTGTTATTAATATATCAAATAAAAATAAGATGGATTTTACCTCACTTTCAAATTCATGCTCATCTCATCCAAACCATGTTTAACTGAAAAATTTCATGGTATTTATTGTATGTTTTAAAACATTCATGTGTTTTTTAATGTGTTTTTTCTTATCCATTTCACTTTATATGATCATAATTGTCATTTTATCAATGATAATTAAATTTTTTTGGTGTTATCTTATTTTTACCTCACTTTTCAAAACATTATTTGATAATTAAATTTATCAATGATAATTAAATTTATATGATCATAATTGTCATTTAATGATCATAATTTATTTGTTTCCTCTAGGATGTGGCGATGATTTTTGGTCTTCTTATCTAGGGGGAAGCTGTTATTGGACCCACATGTTCATCTTAGTATGACCTTGTCCAGCAATTGTTAGGCATCGACATTTTGGCCAACCGTAGGTCTACAGATGGCGGGTCGATATCTATGACCTAGCTAGATTAGCAGTTTGGACAGTTTCAACATATACCTGATGATTTTGACAACCATACTATCATGTGTTATGCCCTTTCATATATATTACAGCTCATTAGAGGGACCCTATGTGATGATCAATTAAGGACGTGTGTTCACATCATATATCTAGGCCTACTAGATGACTTTGATTGGGATGGGATGTACAGCTGGGGACTAGCCTACTTGGCATACACATTCAAATCACTATACACGGTATGTCCTAGAGAACGCACTGATCTGGGGGGATGCATCATCCTTCTTCAAATGTGGGCATAAGAGTGCATCCCTTCATTATTCCCTGTGCTTATTGGTCCACCGTATGTGGATGATGGTATGATCACTCATCTCTATTGATTTTTTATTCTAGTAGGAGTTATTTAATTTAATTTATTATTATTTATCACTTTTGTTGTTATATTTTACAGGTGGATTTAGAGACACAGATTCATCATGGTTCTGAAACATCATTTGGGTGCATTCTGCCTCAAGTTGGACAGTCTCTTACCCAACCATATAAGTATATACAATCTATCACTGTCTAAAAATTTTAATAATAGCATCAATTTTGGTTTTTAGTAAGGTTGTTTTTTTACGAAGGTCGCATGTCATTTCAGATTACATGGATTCCATATTGGGCTATACTAGACCAGTTTCTAGGATACTGCACTACTGGACTTCATGATGCTATGGATGTAGTGCTTCTCATTCACTTCCATATTATTGAGTGGCAGCAGCCTGATAGAGTTATGAGACAGTTTTATTGTGTTCATCCAATTCCATTATAGTCGAGACAGATAGAGTGACTTTGTCACATGAAGGTGAAAGGGAGGCAGGATGAGTATTGGCACCGAGTACATACCAACTATCTTGACCTCTGGGGAAGATGTGTAGAGTTTTATATCCAGGGTATACCTACGATGCAATTCTATCTTTCAGAGCAGGTCGAGAATAATCTATGGTATAAACTAAAGTCTATATTGTATCTTACCTGACACGATAGAGAACTTCATAATGTGGTAATTCAATAAATTTCCATTAGTTTTTTATTGAATTATTTTCTAATTCTTTTTTAATATCTTTAAAATGTACTCACTTAGAGAATATTATTTGCATGAGCGATCTAGAGGAGGAGGGAGTCCTTAGTCGGGCAGTGGTATATGTTGTAGCATTAGAGCTAAGGTCATCTTATCATGTGATTCATGAGAGCATCTTCAAGAGTCTAACCTAGAGAGTGGAGGTTCCTTCCCCAGGAGTGGAGGTTCCTACTCAGGAATATCCTCCAGAAGCTACTGATATTGAGGAGCCATGATGACAATAATGTAGACTGTATCATCCTGCATGTGATCCCTCACCTGTTTTATAGGTAGAGGTTGGGCCTCTAGTAGTCCAGCCTCAGCCGATTGTAGATGTGCATCAGGCAGCATGGGATCCGTCTTTCTTTATATAATATCTGTAGTTATCTCCATCTTAAGGTCCAGATCTATCTCAGGCTTGGGGTACAAATCCATCATAGGCTTGGGGTCCAGATCCATCGCATTCTTGGTTCCCCGTTGCAATGATGGAAGGTCTTTATACTACCCTAGTGGGAGAAGGATCAGGATCATAGTACTAGATTCATTTGACATCTCCTCCTACTGACACATAGGTGAAGCATGCAATAGTCGACATTCCAGTTCTTGAGGATCATCCCTCTCCAGGTTATCAGACTCCACACCATCACAGAGATCGATGATCTTGATACAAGAATAACCTTTATAGACCACTATGTGGGACAGAATATCCTCCCCATAGACATAGAAATTGATTATACTTGTTCATATATATTTTTTATATCTATTGAAATAAATATATTGTTATTACTATCAGTCATTTTTACGTGTTTAATTTTTGTGTTTCAGTTTTCATTAATATTTTAGTCATCATTTATATTTTATAAGTTTTCAAATTTGACTAATTGAAACATCATAAAACTTATTAAATTTCAAATATGTAACTTTAAAATACTATAAAATATACATTATAAAAAAAACTAAATAAAATTTAAAACATAGCCTAAACATTTAAAAATTTATTGACAAAAATTATTTTATCTAAAAGTTGTATACATAATATCTTTTAGTTTGATTAGGATTTCCTATAATGATACACTTAATGATATAAAAGTATCATTATTTATTTTAAAACTTGAAAATAAATTTATCCATGTCATAGAAAGAAATGTATATGATGTTCTTGGTAAAACTGGGAATATAATAATAGTTCTTTAAAAGCAAAATAATTCATGTTATAAATATGTGGTGGTGGTCCCCAATGGCTATATCAACCATCCTTCTTCCATTACCAACATGTAAATCAGCTTCTCCTCATGTGATCTCTCAAAATCTACTTGGTTTTTTTATTTGAATACAAATTTGAGTTCCACAAAAGCTATTACTTAAAACATAACATTTTCACTTTCAAATGGTAATAACATCATTATAAACAACATAAAACAAACGCAATATATATATATATCATAATATAAAAATATGTATATTTATAAATATAATAACATATATAATTAAATTATTTTTTTATTTTAGTAGAAAGGTGGAAGGCCCACTATCGCCTTTAAACTTAACAAAAAGGTGGCAGTGGGACTACCAACTTTCAAGCATATTTTTTTTTAAAAAAATTAACCTCCACACATTTTAAAAAAATACAAAACCATATATTAAAAAAATAAAATTGTTTCATATATGATTCATGCATATATTTATATGTAGTTTAAATTCAAGAAGAATTGTATGGGTAGAAATAGGAAGAATGTCGATATTCTATGATATTTCTTTAATATTAAATGCACACGGTTCATACATAACCACACAAAATTGTGAGGTAGTTATGAAGGAGGTGAAATGGGCATTCTAGATCCAATATTTCAGGTGTTTCAAATATTTAAAAGCTTATAATGCAAGCGTTTTGAAATGCTAATATTTGTGTATCTACCTGAAGATAAGAATCAAAGATTCAGGACAATTTTAATTACCTAAAATCTTTATAATTCAAATTAAGTATTCACATGTTTCCCATGAATACAGACAATGAGAAAGAAGAAAACAATTCGATGTTTCTATATTATATATATATATATATTGCAAGTCGAAGAAACTATTTAGTGGGTGTGAGATCTGATGTAGAACCTAAAATGGATATTTGATGGTATTGAAGAAGAAAAGACTTAGCTCTGGTCACTCTTATACAATCTAAAGAGTCAAAGAATGAGAGATTTTAGCGCACTCCTGTTGCACTGATCAGACAAGAATATTTTCCACTACATATAACTTGAAAGAGTCATGTGGAGTTTTTTATGTGTTTTTCTAAAAAAAATTAAATGTTTGTAGGTTTAAAATATTTTTAAAACTATGATTGAAAGGCAGAAGGCACTCTACTGCCTTTCGGTCCAGTCCAAAGGCGGCAGCACGCCTACTGCCTTTCTACTAAATAAAATAATTTAATTATATATGTTATTATATTTATAAATATATATATTTTTTATATTATGATACATATATATATATTATTTTTTATTTTATGTTGTTTAGAATTATGTCAATAACATTTGAAAGTGAAAATGTTATGTTTTTAAGAAATAGCTTTTGTGGGGCTCAAATTTGAGACATTTTTAAGAACTAAGTATGTGTTCTGGTTGATCTTCAAGTTGATATAAATATCATTGGGTGAAATGGGTCTTTAAGAGAAAAATGGTCATGGAAGTTAACATGAATAGATATAAAGAAAGGCTAGTGACTAAAGAGTTTAAACAATAATAAGGCATTGGATACAATGAAAACTTTTCATCTGGGTCGTCCACCTAGATCATGCTCACCACTTGGTTTGTTTATCTGTGGCACATGGAATTTGCTAGTTCATCTGGGTCATTTCACCACTACCTCCTTGTCAGGGGAATTGATTATTCCACAGTCATTCTCCCTATTTTTTATATTATGAATTGGTCATTTTTTCTTTTGATACTCCTTGACATTCCTTCTTTTCGCTCTCACTTCTGAGTAACCCTAGAGTGAAATTGAATAACCTTGGTTTTCATCCATGTAAATGATTATCAATGACTTCTAATGGAGATCTGCTCACTGCTCCATCATCCTAAATGATATCTCATCTTGGTGTACATTTCTGATAGAGATCCAATTCTCTTCTTCAGTGTGTAGTCTTTGACATGCATTCATCAGATCTAGAACCAGTTGTCACTAAGGAGCATCAACATGAAAATGTTATGTTTTTAAGAAATAATTTGTGTGGTGATCAAATTTGAAACATTTTTAAGAACTAAGTATGGTTTCTGGTTGATCTTCAATTTGATATAAATATCATTGGGTGAAAATGGGTCTTTAAGAGTGAAATGGTCATGAAAGAGAAAATGGGTCTTTAGTAGGGTTCAATATCTAGGGTTAGTTTTAATCTAAAATGTTCCAACTTCATTAATATTTTATTAAAAATTAAATTTTATTATTTTTTTTAAACCATTGTAATGGTATTTATAATCTTTTTTTACATTCCTTTCATTTTCATTTACTTATTTTATTTATGAAATTCATTTTATTTTCAAAAACTTTTTAGATGTTTAGTATATATTTTAAATTTTATTTATATTTTTTTATTCTATATATTTTATAATCTTTTAAAGTTAGTGACTTGAAATTTAATAATTATTCCTATATTTCAAGTAGTTAACTTTGAAATCTTATAAAATATAAATTGTGCCTAAAATATTAATGAAAACTGAAATACTAGATAAACTTGTAATAAGGGTTGATAGTAATAAAATTATCTTTATTTCAATAGACATAAAACATATACATGAATAGGTACAATCAATGTCTATGGAGAGGATATTTCATCCCACATGGTGGTCTATGAAGGGTACGCCCATATTGAAATCGTCGAGCTCCATGTTGCGGTGGAGTATGATGACCTGGAGAGGGATGATCGTTAGGCACTAGAATATCTACCATCGCATGATCCACCTATGTTTCAGTGGGAGGGGGTGTCAACTGCATGCCATATTGTACTCTTGATCCGTCTCCCACTAGGGTAGTAGAAGGACCTTCCATCATCACTGCAGGGAACCAAGCATGTGATGGATCTGAACCCTAAGGTTGTGATGGATATAGACCCCAATATGGAGAGGACTATAGATATCTTGTCAAGAAATATGGATCACATGACGCCTGAAGAACATCCTTAATCGGCTGAGGCTGGACTGCTAGAGGGATGACCTCTACCTGTGGAATAGGTGAGGCCTCACGTGCAACATGATGCGGTCTGTCATCGTTTTCATGGCTCCTAAGTACCATCAATTGCTAGAGGATGTTCCTATGGGGGTAGGAACCTCCTCGCTTTAGGCTGGACTCTTGAAGATGCTCTTAGAAATCTTACAATAAGATGACCTCAGCTCCAGCACTTCAGCATGGACCACTGCCTAGCTAAAGACCCCCTCCTCCTCTTTATCACTCATGTAAATAAGATTCTCTGTGTGAGTACCATGTAAATAGATTCAAAATTAATTAGAAAATAGTTCAATAAACAAAGTAATAGAAATTTATCGACTTACAATCTTATGAATCTCGTTGTCGTCTCGGTAAGATATAGTATAGACTTCAGTCTATACCATGGCTCATGCTTGACCTGTTTTGAAAGAAATAATCGCATCGTCGGTACACCCTAGATATGAAACTCAACATGTCTTCCCCAGTGTTTGAGATTGTGGACATGTACTCAGAGTCAGTCCAGATCCTACCTCTCGGCCAGCTTTACGCCATGAAGCTTCTCTGTCTTTCTTGGTGGAAATGGAATCAACTAAACACAGGAAAATTAGTGCATGACTCTATCAAGATACTTCCACTCAATAATATGGGAGTGAATGAGGGGCACTACATCCATAGCATCGTCAAGTCTAGTAATGCAATATGTTGGCAATTGGTCCAGTATAGTCTAGTATGGAATTCATGTAATCTAAAATGACATGTAACCTTTTTTCAAAAAATCTCCTTACTAAAAACCAAAATTGATTCTATTATTAAATTTTTTAAACAGTGATAGATTGTATATACATACACGGTCAGGTAAGAGACTGTCCAACTTGAGGCGATATGTACCCAAATGGTGTGTTGAAACCGTGATTAAATTGTGTCTCTAAGACCACCTATAAAATACAACATTGAAAGTGAAAAATAATGAGAAATTAAATTCAATAGCTCTTAGTAGAATCAAAAAATAATAGAGATGAGTGATCATACTAGCGTCTATGTGGAGAGTCATGCAGCACCTCCATAGGCTGCATCGGACGAGAAAGTTGGGGGAGGAATGAGGGGATGTTCTCCCATTACCACATTTGAATAAGGATGGTGCATCCTTTGAAATCTGTGTGGTCGTTGCGGGATACCGTGAATAATGCTTCATATGTGTCTGTCAAGCAAGCTGATCCCTAACTGTACGTCCCAACCCAATAAAAGTCCTCCAGTAGTGCTAGATACATCATGTGCACATGCTTCCCTGGGTGATCAATGCACATGGTCCCTCTAATGATATGTAATATATATGCATGGACATAACACATGATATTCTGGTCCTCAACATCATTGAGTAAATGTGTAATTTTCTCCTACATCTAGGGTGTAGATATCGATGCTCCATTTGTAGCCCTACGGTCAGAAAAAATTTCGATGCATAACAATCATTGAGGGTCAGGACAAGATGCACGGGTGGGTCCAATAATGGCTTCCCTCTGGATAGGAAGACTGAGAAGCACTGCCACATCCTCGAGGGTGATGGTCATATCTCCCTTAGGCAGGTGTAATGTGTGTGTCTATGGTCTCCACCTCTCCATGAGAGAAGCAAGAAGGTGATGTTCAACAAATGTGATATCTGATATGGTAATTCCATAGAATCCAGCACTGTGTAAGTATGGTCTAGTGGCAAGTGGAGGCTTATTGTGATGAAAATGGTGTGCTTGATGCATCGTGATCGGTCAAACCTCACCACCCTCTAACACGACCTAGAAACAAGGGTATCTTGCTGAGTGAGTAGTATGGTATCCTCCATTTTTATTTAAACAAATGAAATGATTCATAAGTGTAAAATGTAAATATAAAATTATGGTCAACAGAATGTTATGACTTTTATAATGTAAGAAATGTCATGTTTATTTGCATTGTTTTATGAAGTTATTTCTTACCAACATAAAAGGGTATGTCTTCATGTTTTTTAGAGCATATTACTAATGCGTTTTTAAGATATTCTTTTACCTAGAAATGGGTGCTTTATAAGATATGGTTTTATATATTTATATATATATATAAATTTTTTCTTCATTATATAAAAGTTTATTAGAAAATGGTGTGCTTTGTAATTTATGTATGACTTTACACATTATGGTATGTTTCATTATTATTTTCTCACATGTATGATTTATGGTTTAGCCATGGATAGATTGATAATGCATTAATGTCACCTCAAATTCACTTGTCATATTCCTTTTAATGTCACTATGAAAGGATTATTGTTATTTGATAATAAAAGTATTTGTAAAAGTCAATCAATTATATTAAATGAAGAAACTTATAATAACACCATATAATTAACTATATTAGAAGATCACATAAGAGACAATATATCATTGTGGATGAGAGTGTGAACTCGATCCAGCAATGTTAGGGAATCGTTTCAGGTTATGACCTTCTTGATGACATATTGCATCTCAAACTTTTCCCTTGTTCTTGAGGTCAGCCCTTCTCATTCTCCATCCTTCTGGACTTCAGTCTCCCTCGTTTACGCAACCTGTTGATTTCAGGTATCACTGTCAGTTGGCCTTTGGGAATTGGTAAATATCGAAACTCATCAATAGGCATCCATGGTGCAACATAATAGTTAGAAATGGTGTCTATCTGGTACACTAGATCAACATATGCTTCCCATGATATGTTCATAGATGCACATGTTGTGATGGTGTGTACGCATGGAAACTCTAAGGATTGGAAGATTCCACATTGGCATTGTCTTGCTTCCAATAATACCACAATTTTTTCACCGATTCTATTTTTGATGTGGTCTGAATGCTCTTGAACTGCAAATCGAGAGTCTTCTCGATAGAAAAGGATGACATGATAACCAGAATATTCTTCAATATTCTTTTCAATCTCTCATTGAAAGTTCCTTTCATACCTTATCCCCTACAGAATTCCATCTGAGACTAGTTTATATCTATCAACAAAGTACTTCACGCAATGATATAATTTCTTTTTAACTAGGGAAGTTATAGGTAACTTGAAAATCCCCTTGAAGACGCCATTGATGCACTCCACAATGTTTGTGGTCATGTGTCCATGCCTCTTCTCCCGTTATATGTTAATATCCATTTTTATTTTGGAATCTACATCATATAATCATACACTTCTTGATTAGCCTTGCGTATTTTTTCGAAACATTTTTCAAACCGCTATTGATCTGGCTCATATACTACATAGAAGTGATCATATTTCACATAAATTGATTTTATCGTTACATTGAAATAGTAATAAATAACAAATACATTTCATACATATCCTCGTGATTGCCTTCCTCATAGGTTCGTTATGGAATGTTTTCCTCACATTGCTAGAAATGTGTCTAATGTAGTACCGATGATGTGCATTTGGGGGTCTCCATGTATTAGGGTCCACATTGATTGCCTCAATGATTTTTTGATGCCGATTAGATATCAAACAGACACCCTAAATGTGGGTGAAATGGTTTTTGATACATGCCAAAAACCAACTCCATGATTCATAGTTTTCCTTCTTCACAATGGAAAATGCAAGGAAAATAGGTGAACGGTTGCTATATTGGGTTGCCTCAATCAATAATATGACCTTATATTTTCTGTATAGAAACATTCTATCAATTTGAATGAACTATTTACTGAAATGATATGTGGAGATACAGGGGAGGAATGCCTAGAACAACCGATTAAATTGAACATGAGATGGATCAAGTTGGTTATCTTGAGACACATGTTCGTTTGTATCAATATAAAAGATAACTTGGTTATTGTACCTCAGTATGGCTAGAAATTGCGGCAACACCCGATGTGAGTCATCCCAATAACCATATACCTTCACAATTTCCTTATGTTTCATTATCCATGTCTTATTATAGGAAATATTATAACCGAATGTTTGTTGTATCCACTCTTGAAAAAGATCTATAGGAACATCTTGGCATGTCCTAATCATCTCAAAGATGATGGATGACGCAAATTCAATATCCAATGAGGTATGATCTTGTGTTAGGCTTGGCTAAATGCAAGTATGAGCTACCTTAATCCTCGAGATTCTCCAACCTCCAAATGCAATGTCCGGAATCTCCCTCAATTGGAATCTACAATCATCTTCATACTTCTCACATTGTATGAGATATTTATTACGACATGATTCCTAAACTATATATATACAGTGCCTCTCAATGTTAAATCCGTTTAGCATGATCTTGTGTTAGGCTTGGCTAAATGCAAGTATGACCTACCTTAATCCTCGAGATTCTCCAACCTCCAAATGCAATGTCCGGAATCACCCTCAATTGGAATCTGCAATCATCTTCATACTTCTCACACTATATGAGATATTTATTATGACATGATTCATAAACTATATATATGTAGTGCCTCTCAATGTTAAATCTGTTTAGCATGATTTTTAATGCATCTTTACTTGAAAAATTCCTTTTAACATATAAGGTTTTGTCCAGCTCACTAAACCTATCTGGTACAACTCTAGGAAACTCAATTGTGGGTGTGAGAACACTGCAGTCGAATTCAGACACATGTCTCATTGCTTTTGACCAAGATGCAAAGAGTGGTGGATGATTTATTGTTGGTCGAGGATGCTTACAACTAATTCATTTATATAAAATTCCTCTATAACTTCCACTTATCCATCCTCATCAGCACTATTATCACCATCTGTTCCATCATTACAAAAATCCCCATCAAAAGTTGGATTTGCATGTATATCCGGGAGATCATATAGGTTGTCCTCTTCTACATCATTTGGAATAACCTCAATTTCATGGGGCAGATCATCTTCAACCACTCTTGTAACTCTACATCTTCATAGAACTAGATATTATTATTGTACAGTAGAAATATCAACATATAACTCCATTATGGTACCATCTGACCGCTTAGAAAATAAATTTATTGCTTGGACCCACTGTGCATCAGCAACCAATGGACAAGCTAGATGCCACATTGTTGGCGGGAATTGCAAATTTCTATAGATCATAGACTTGATCTCTTGATCGAGTCCTAGATTTAAGAAACCATGAATTCGGTCTTGAAGGTCACTTAGGGTTACACAATCAGTTGTACTAACCACTATTGTTGGTTTTGAATTATAAGAAGATCCTTGCTCAGTTTGAATAGCCTCCCCATAGTAATACACATAGGAAAACATGACTCTCTACGTCAAAAATGTTTTTTGATCAAGATTATGATAGTGTAACTAATATTGACAATGATGGTTGACCATATAATATTTATTATAATGAAATTTCAGGATGTCTTTTTATACACTAAAATATGATAGTAATGTTTCATTATATAAAAGTTTATTAGAATATAAGTCACAGAATGTTTTGGAAACTGAGGTAAAAAGGAAGAAAACAGTAAATCGGTTTATTTATCATTGATAAAATGAAAATTATGATCATATAAATTGAAATAGAGAAAAACAAACACATTAAATAACACATAAATGCTTTACAACATACAAAAAATACCTTGACATTTTTCAATAGAACATGGTTTGGATAAGATGAGCATCACTTCGGATGTGAGTTAAAATCCAGCTTATTTTCAATTGGTAGCATAATAACATATTCTAAAGGATAGAGAATAATTATCCTATCCATGAATGAAAACTTCTTACAGTCCTTAAAGGAATTAGGGCTAGCAAGCTATTCTTGGGAAAACCTTTCACTATAAGAACAAATGGCTCTTATATAAATAATTTCATGAAAATACATTTAAAAAGGTTTACCCAAGCATGATTAGTGTAGTGTAGGAATGAATTGTAATATTATACCTTTAATATAGAAAATATTAAAAGAAAGGATAATGTCATTCTAGATGCACTAGCACACTACTTTGACTCTTGTAGGTGTAATAGAAGAAGGTGGAAGATCAAGGCGATGTCCAGTTTGCATTGGTAATAATTTTTTGGAAGAATGCCCAGTTATCAAGGAAATGAACTACAAAAGCTAGAAAAGAAAAGGGATTCTAGTAGAGAATCTCCTTTAGAAGCAAGGATTTTTATCCAGTAACGTTGAAAGATCAGACCACGCATGTTTTTCAACCAAGAATGATGAAAAACCAGGAAGTGTTGCATAAAGATCACTTGATAGCAAGTCTAAGGATAAAATCAATATTGAATGCTTTGTATGTGGTCAAAAAGGATATTACAACACTCAATGTGTAGAAAATCTGAAAACCAGAAGGCTCAGAAGAACCAGAGGATAGAAACATAGGGAATCTCTAAAGGAAAAGAGAAATTTTTTTTAAGAGTTGGGTTGATCAAGTAGAAGAAGAAATTCAAAAGAAGCAGAAGGTTTAGAAGGAACTTCATCGACAGAATGTTCAACAGGAACAATATCAAGAAAGTCTAGTTGACGAGCAAGATGAGGAGCCAAATCCAGCAAATGAAATCTGAAAATATTTGCAAAGGATTCCAAATATTTCCAGGAATAAATCTACAATTATCTATAATTTGATCCATAAAAATAAGGATGATTGGGTATTCAAGAAGAGTATGAACCATTTTTTGGACATGCTCATAGAATCTGAAGACCTTATCAAGATTTATAAAAGATAGATTGGGATATGATTAGTCTAATTGTTACCAAGGAGATCTGGATAAAGGTCCAAGTTTTTTGTCTTCTTGAAAAAATTAAAAAGATCAAGGAAACATGCGTGGAAGAATATATGGTCCTGAACAAGTTTTGGAGGATATCAGGAACAGGAATTCCAAAGCCTATATACCAGACACAACATTAAATCCATAAGAGTTCATCAAGTCCCAAGAAGCTTTGAAAATGGGAGTGGTACAATTCTTGAGATTTAAGAAGATAGATTCCACATTCAATTGGGTACCACATATGGTGAAGATGGTTATAAACAATGCATATTCAAGTTTGCTATGGTGGGTCGCATACATCGAACCTATCAGATTACATTGGTCGTACTGTGGAACCTATACCCAGGACACTGGACTAAAGGACCTATCCAGAAAGTATTTGAGGAATCGCAATTTAGTGATAAAGATTGGCTAGAGTTCAGTTTGAATAGAAGTTATTATGAATGTATCCAGATCGCATGAAGTGTTTATCTAATTGAGTCATAATCGATGAACAAATATTGTATGTTCTTTGGAGGAGACAAGGTGCTAACCTTTACTAACTCAAGAGATATGTAGAATGTAGAAATGACACATCTAACAAATTTTGTGGTGGAAGCAGACATGATTCTTGAAGAACTTAAGACATGGAAGAGACATAAAGAAGACATCTTTATTGTCAGAGAGTGGATCCAACATGTCATTAAAGAATTGATGGAGATGAAAGAGTCAAAGAAAGAACTTTCAGTAAGTATGACTTGGAAGGATTCTAGGTGTTGATCCAGACACACGTCATATCTAGCATGAACGATCCAATCAAATCGGACATGTTAATTATCTAGTATGTGTTTATGTGTGAAGTATGCGATGGAAATTTTGCGGTTGTGTGTTTCACCTTTTACTTTTGATTTTGCTTTTGATTTTTTATTTTATCAGAAGTGTGCGTTATAAGATCCCCTTTTATGTCAAAGTTAAGTCAGCTTCTCGGGCACGTAGAGCCCAGGGTCCTATATGAGAGACCTTGGACCAATTTGTTCAGAGAGGTGAATTGGAATAGAAATTTGTACGGTATCAGACACTCAACTCTCTAGTTTTTTCTTTTACCCTTCGTTTTTTTTCGTGCGAAGCACTTTCAAGTGTGATCATGCGAGTCGAAGACAGGTAACCCTTTTCCCTTTTTTGTGAATATTGTTGTGTTGTCATGTTTGTAAATGTTTTTGAAGCTTTTTAGGATTTTCTAAATGGAAGTCCTCAAGTATGATCTTGCGAGTTGAAGACAAGTAACCCCCCTTGTTCTTTTTCGTGAATAATGTTGTGTTGTCATGTTTGTGAATGTTTTTGCAGCTTTTCTGGATTTTCTAAATGGAAGTCCGTGACATACCTTTGTCATCGGGGACTCGTCCATTATTTGTATCCTAAAACAAAATAATGTAATCATTTGAAAACAATTTACATCTTTTGAACAATTTAAATTATTTATTGAAGGGTAGGTCATTTATTGCATTTAAAAACATGAAATTCTGTTGTGCGATCATAGGAATGTTGAAATGGTCCCTCTATGATCAACTAGTTTAAATTTCAACTTAGAAAAATTTAAATTATCTAATTGTATAAAAAGTAGGTAAATATCCATCGAAAATGTTGACAATACGTAAATCATCATCAATCATGTGCGAGGTCCGTGAGTATCGACCGTCTGCCCCCACGCGCCGCCGTGTTCAGACGGGCGAGACGTAACTCATCGTCGTTTTCACGGCGGCGTTGGGATGGAAGTTCCAGCAGCCGAGGGCTCTGGCCAGCACCCCCAAGACCCCGTTCCCCCTGTTTCGCCCGAAGACGCTCACCTTCTCCTCCTCCTCGATCAATCGCCTCACTGACACCGGACCTCGGAGCCGCCCCTGCCGGCGTCTGATCTCGCCGATGCTCATCTCCCCCTCAACCTTCGCGGTTCCGATCAAAGGCGAGCGTTGGCGGCGGGGCTTGGTCCACGACCGTTCCAGCGGCGGGAGACACTTCCCCGAGTCGGATCGGAAGGCTGAAGATTTCGACTCCTCCCCATGGTTTCGCGGCAGCGAATCTCCCGTTCCCGGCCGGGATTTCGCCGGAATCCGGCGGGGAAGGCTCGTCTTTTTGGATGCTTGCCCGGGTTCCTCGCTCCGAGGGGAAGGGTCTGTTCGGGCGATGTCCTTGCCGCAGAAAACAACGTTGACGGCCGGAAAAGTGTTGCCGGAGTTGGAGGACAGGTCCCCGCTGCAGAACTGGAAGAGGTCGTGGTTGGAAGACGGCGAAACAAAACTGCCATCATCGTCGGCGGCGGCGCCGTAAATGGGGAGATCGCAGAGGGACAGAGCGTCCTCTGTTTCATGAAACTCCTCGGAATCGAGGGGGTCCGGCGAGGGGTTTTTGGAAAGCAGGACGGGAGTCATTGTCCGAGTAACGTGGAGAGGACAGGGAGAGGTGAGGAATAGGAGCAGTTGGTGATTAGAGTGTTGAGACCATTCGTATTGATATATAGCGGAGGATTAGGAGGGTGCACCGGAGAACGCCCCTTTTACGTCTAGAAGGGGGCGGATGGGTTCAGAAGTTTCCTAAATGGTCAGCGGTGGCCTCAACCTGTCGGACCCACGGTCACTTTGCGGGGCCGACGCTCATTGGTCCGAAATCCTCCCATCTAGAAATTGGGATTTTTTACCTCTCTCTATATGGGATTAATATCGGGTTCGTTGTTGGATGAATTTCATCTACCCCAGTGCATCCTGCTTTTCAAAACAGTAATGAATTAAAAGTTAATATGGTAATAAAAAATAAATGAAAGGAGGGAGCAAAATGTTACGTGAAGGCGAAAATGGTGTGACGACCGTACAAGAACTTGAATTTGGCATTGGACTCGTTGTTTAATGTTTGCGAGAAAGGAAGGCTACGTGAGTTTTTGTTCTCAAAACTTGTATTAAGATGTTTGTAGATTTGATTAGGAGATAAAATGTTTGAATATTTTTAGCGGATGTTTTGGGTGGAACTTTTCACCACTTGGTTCCTTTATGAGTATGTTTATAATCTTAACTTAAATGACATCGTCCCACATAATAGTTATATTGTAGGTTTTCAGTTGAATTTCCATTGAGACTTTCTATTGTGAATTTTCACTAGAAATTTTCAATTGTTTTAAAGTAAGAATTTCTTCATGAAATTTTTCCCTTTTGTTTTCCTACTAGGCAATGAGAATATCAATTGAAAATATCTATTAGGAATTTCAACAATTAATCTACAATTGATTCTGTTGACCTCACCTGTTTTGATAATCTCAACTACGCTTTAATATACTTTGATAATCCCAAATAATGTTTTAATTCTTTCAATCTATGACATTATATTATCAAGTTGATAATAATATTAAAATAATCTTTGTAATATGTTAATCAATATTTATCTATGTTTATATGAATTTTGAAATAATTCTAACTCAATCGGATATGTTTTGTATAAAGCAGATAAGTGTTAAGGCACTGATATGCTTATAGCTACTGATACAGATCTACTGGTACTTAGTCTAGACATAGTCACCGATAAGCAAATGTCACTGATACGCAGAGCTACCGGTATGTATAAGTCCACCGGTAAGCACATGTCACTGATAGATCAAGTCCACCGATACAGACTGCTATCGATAGAAGCTGAGCTACCGATAGAACAAGTCTGCCGATATGCATAAGTCTACTGGTATACACTTAAATCACTGGTACAGAACGAAGCTACCGATATACACAAGTTACAGATACAAAGTTTACTGATACAGACAGTCACAAATACAAACGAGCCACCAATACAAGCGGGCTACCGATAGACCAAGAGCCACCGATAGAAGGAGTCACCGATACATAGAGCTACTGATACACGGAGTAACAACTACTGATACAAGGAGCTACCGGTACAAGGACAAAGAGCTACCGATAGGTGGTCATCGCTATACAAAGTCCACCGTTACATATCTACCGACCGAAGGCTGCTGATGAAAGACTTACCAGTCACTGATTCCTAAACTCTACTTTTGTCAACATTATTTATTTATTTAGCAACGATCATATTTGATGATTTTAATGCAATTAATGTTATTTAATGTTAGTTGTTGGCATGTCAGGGAACCGTACCTCGTACCTATGAAAAGGTAATCATTCCCATTGTCGGAGCTGAAAGCTCTAAAAGGAAGGACAAAGACCGGACACAAAGAATGAGAAGAGTGCTGAAAAGTGGTTGAATAGTCGTGCATACACACAGAAAAGAAAGACTACATCCATACTGGAAGAACACTGGACATACACGAAGCCATTCATTCAAGAAGAGAACACAAGCTGAACTTCAGTCAAGGAGTGAAGAACTACAACGAGCTCTTCATACACTAAAGTTGATAAAACTGAACTTGAAGAAAATGACTCTCTGTTTTTCAGACAAAAACCAGAGGACTAAGAACCATTCCTGATCAATCAAAGGAGTCCAGAGCTGCACTTCACATCACTAGAGCATTCTAAAACTCATATATACTCTCTCAGTGATTCTTTGATTTACATTTTGAGCAGTGTGCATACTTTGTATATTTTATACACACACTGTCTCCTGTGCTAAATTGGAGGATTTCTAAATCCTCACACAAACCCTCTTTAACTCTCTTGTGTCCCACTGTGGATAGTGGTAGAGGTCAAGTAAGACCTGGACAACCAGTGTGTTGTTGTTTTGTTTCCCCACATAGAATTGTGGTAGAGGTCTTAGTACCTGGACAGTCTGTGTACTGTTGTTTACCCCAATCCAGGGTGTGGATCAAAATTTATATAAATTGTTTGAGAGCACTAAGTCTCAGCTTGAGACTGAACCTCTTGGTTATATGTGATGTGCCTACTTATTTTGTTTTTAACCTATATTGAATATTCCGCTGCTAATTACTTTGAAATATAAAATTGTTTTAAAGTTATTTTGATAGTTAATCTAGCAAGTGTTTGTATGTACTGTAAAACATTAGGTTAGCTTCAAAAGTTAATTAATCTTCAGATTAGATTAACTGAGAACTAATCAATCTTTTGAGAACCTAACTGACCCTTTATAGTTTTACAAATTCACTACAGATTATCTTGTTATTCAATTTGGGGGATTTTAATAAGAATCTTTTTAACAGAAAATTTTAATTGGAACTCAATTCACCCCCCCTCTTGAGTGTCCACTCCGACGAACATTTGGTATCAGAGAGTTGTTTATTTTTAAAGGTTTTCAAAACACTCTGTTTTTTAACTGTGATTTTAGTTGTATCTCAAAGATCTTAAATTTCTGTTAGTTCTAAATTTTATCCCTTTAAATATATTTCCTGAAATCTAGTTATGGATAATAGATTGGAAGGTGCTGCTACCAACATGCCACCCATCTTTAATGGTACAAATTATGCCCAGTGGAAGCTGAAAATAAAAATTCATTTAGAGAGTATGAGATTTGATATCTGGACTGTTATAGACTCAATATAAAATTCTAGAAACTGAAAGAACTACTTGGGATGAACCTACTAAGACTGCTTACAATAATAATTGTAAAGCAATGAATACCCTGTATTGTGCTTTAGGTGATGAAGAATTTAATAGAATATCTGCTTGTAAAACTGCTTATGAAATCTGGGACACTTTGGTTATTTCCCATGAGGTAACTACCAATGTTAAAGAAATGAGACTAAACACCTATACTATTAAGTATGATAATTTTAAAATGAAGCATGATGAACCCATTTCTGACATGTATCTCAGGTTCAATGAGATTGTCAACACTATGATCTCACTTGAAAAAACTGTTCCTACAAATGAGCAAATTATGAGGATACTAAGATATCTGCCATACAAGTGGAGGGGCACATCAGTTTCAATTAGAGAATCATGTGATATTGGTGCTTTACCTATTAAAGAATTAATTGGTAAGCTTATGATGTATGAAGAAGAACTTAAGGCAAACAAGAAAGAGGATGATGAACCAAAACAGAAGTCAGTGGATTTTAAGTCTACTGCCTCAAAGAGTAAAGACAAAGGAAAAATTAAAAGTGAAAGTGATAGTTAAAGCAGTGATGAGAGTACATCTAACAGTGATGCTGAAATGGCTCAAATACCTAGGAGATTCAAGAAGTTCTACAGGAAGAAGAAATTCTTCAGAAAATCAAATTACAAGGAAAATACGATAACAAAGGTCATTGGAAGAAGGACTGGAAGAAGCCTGATAAAAGTGATGAAATTGTCTACTATGAATGCAAAAGGAAAAGACATGTGAAAGCAGACTGTCTAAAATTAAAGTTCAAAAAGAAACATGATTCCAAGGACAACAAGTACAAGAAATCTATGAAAGCAACCTGGAGTGCTTCAGAAGACACCACAAGTGAATCTGAAGTTTCTGATTCTGAAAAGAATCTTGCTAACATGTGTTTCATGACAAACACGTCTGAGGAAACTTGTTTGAAGAGTTCCCATAAGAAGATATGGTACTTGGACAGTGGATGTTCAAGGCATATGACTGGGGATTACTCATGTTTCAAAAATTTAATCAAAGTTGTTGGAGGCCATGTCACTTTTGGTGATAACTCTAAAGGAAAGATCATCGGCCTAGGCCAGATTGGTAACACTAATTCAGTTTTAATTTCCAAAGTTTTATTTGTTGATGGGCTTAAATATAGTTTGTTAAGTATCTCTCAGTTATGTGATGATGGTTTCAATGTTAAATTTGAAAATGATTCTTGTGATGTTTTTAATTCTAAAAATGTTTTAGTATTTTATGCTTTGAGAAATGAAAATGTTTATACTGTTGATTTGAATTATTTAGCTAAATAGAACATTACTTGCTTAAATTCTTTTCATAAAGAGTCTTGGCTATGACATAGAATATTAGAACACTGCAATGTTTATTCACTTAGAAAACTGACTAGAAAAAACTTAGTTAGAGACCTACCTAAACTTGAATTCCCAGCTGATAAAGTTTGTAATCCTTGTCAAAAGGGAAAACAACATAAAGTTTCTTTTAAATCAAAGAAATATGTTTCAACTTCTCAACCTCTCGAGTTGGTTCACATGGACTTGTTTGGACCTTCTAGAGTTTCTAGTTTAAATGGGAAGCACTATGTCTATGTCTTAGTAGATTACTTTTCTAGATACACTTGGGTATACTTCTTAGCTCACAAAAGTGAAGCTTGTTTTTACTTTATTAAATACTCCAAGTCTGTAGAAAACCTTAGTGGACTTAAGATTAAGACCCTGAGAAGTGATCATGGTCGTGAGTTTGAAAATCATGAGTTTGAATCTTATTGATCACACAATGGCTATAATCACAATTTCTCTTCCCCTAGGACACCTCAGCAGAATAGTGTAGTAGAAAGAAGAAATTGAACCCTTCAGGAGATTGTAAGAACTATTCTTAATGAATATGACCTGCCTATTTATTTTTGGGTTGAAGCTGTAAATACAGCTTGTTATATTATAAATAGAGTCTTAATTAGACTTGTTCTCAAGAAGAACCCTTATGAATTGTGGAATAATAGAAATCCTAAAGTTAGTTACTTCAGAGTTTTTGGTTGTAAAGTATTTATTCTCAATAAAAAGGATAATCTTGACAAATTTGCATCCAAGAGTGATGAAGGAATCTTTTTAGGATATTCATTAACTAGAAAATCCTATAGAGTTTTTAATAAAAGAACCAAATGTGTGGAAGAATATGTTCATATCAAGTTTGATGAAATTGATCCACATGAACCTAAGTTTTCTCTTGAAAATATTGAAGAAGATCTGTCAGTTCTGGACCTTAATGATAAAATCAATGAACCTGCAGTAAAGACAACCAGTTATGGAAACATTCCAAAATCTGCTTCTATTGAACCAGAACCTACAGATGAACCTGAAATTTCTAGTCCCACCTTTACTAGATCAACTAGGATTCTAAAGAATCATCCTTTAGATGCTGTTGTTAGTAATCTTGATAGAGGGACACAGACTAGAGCTTCTATAAGAAATCAGGTTGAACATCAAGCCTTTATTTCACACCTAGAACCTAAAAATATCAATGATGAAATCAATGATGAATTTTGGGTAATGGCAATGCAAGAAGAGCTAAATCAATTTGAAAGAAACAAAGTCTGAAAATTAGTTGACAGACCTAAGGACACTTTGACCATAGGCACTAAATGGGTTTTTAGAAACAAAGTTGATGAGTCTGGAAATATAGTTAGAAACAAAGCTAGGTTAGTTGCACAAGGGTATAGTCAAGAGGAAGGTATAGACTATGAGGAAACCTTTTCACCTGTAGCTAGATTAGAAGCTATTAGGATTTTACTTGCTTATGCTGCTCATCTGAATTTCAAGTTATATCAAATGGATGTCAAAAGTTCTTTTCTAAATGGTTTTATAATTGAAGATTTTTTTGTTGAACAACCACCTGGATTTATAAACCCCCATTTCCAAAATCATGTTTTTAAACTTTCTAAATCTTTATATGGTTTAAAACAAGCTCCAAGATCTTGGTATAATATACTTAGTAATTTTCTTATTTCAAAAGGTTTTACTAAAGGGATTGCTGATCCAACTCTTTTTATTAAAAGAATTTCTAAAGATGTTTTGATAGTACAAATATATATTGATGATATTATTTTTAGATCTTCTAAAAATTATTTATGTACTGATTTTTCAAAGAGTATGAAAAATGAATTTGAAATGAGTTTAATGGGAGAAATCAAATATTTTCTTGGATTTCAAGTTTTTCAAAATGAAAATGGTATTATTTTGAATCAAAGTAAATATAAAAAGGATCTTTTAAAACATTTTGGTTTAGATAGTATTAAGGAAAGTGATACACCTATGAGCACTGTTTGTAAATTGGACATTGATGAAACTGGGAAACCAGTGGATCAAACAAATTATAGAGGTATGATTGGAAGCTTACATTAACTTACTGCTAGTCATCCATATATTATGTTTAGTGTGTGTATGTGTGAAATATTTCAAGCTAATCCTAAAGAATCGCATTTTCTTGCTTCTAAAAGAATTTTCAAATATCTTAAACATACTGTAAATTTAGGTTTGTTTTATCCGAAAGGACAATCTTTTGACTTAATGAGTTATTCAGATGCTGACTTTCTGGCTGCAAGTTAGATAAGAAGAGAACATCTGGAACATGTTATTTATTGGGGAAATCCTTAGTATCTTTGTGTAATAAGAAACAAAATTCTGTAGATTTGTCTACTGCTGAAGTAGAGTATATAGCTGCTGGTAGTTCCTGTGCACAAATTCTGTGGATGAAACACACTATTTTGGACTATGGATATGAATTTAAGAATGTTTTAATAAACTGTGATAACACTAGTGCAATTAATATTTCAAAGAACCCTGTATCACACTCTAGGACCAAACACATTGATGTAAGACACCATTTCTTGAGAGATCACTACCAAAAAGGTGATATTACTCTTGAATTTATAGGTACTGAACATCAATTAGCTGATATTTTCACAAAGACGTTAAGTTCGGATAGGTTAAGTTACATTAGACATGAGTTAGGTATGATAGATCACCAATATACCTCACCGATATGAAACCTCGCCGATATACCTCACCGGTATGAAACCTCCCCGATATACCTCATTGGTATGAAACCTCACCGATATACCTCACCAGTATGAAACCTCACCAATATACCTCACCGGTATGAAACCTCACTGATATACCTCACCGGTATGGACCTCACTGATATACCTCACTGATTAGTGGATCTCACCGTTAGGAATTCTCACCGGTATACCCTACTGTTAAGTATGCGCTGTTTTAAAATTCTGTCTGCCGCCAGAATCTGTATTGTTTATACTTTACTTATTATATTTTAATTATTTATTTTATGATTCCTAAATGATAAAACTAAGTCTTAATTAATTCTCGATCCACCTCAACCCTTTTTCCCTCAAGCCTTAGCTCCCTGAATCTTGTGAAAACCCTAAGTTCCTCGAACCAGAAATGGAAAAAACCAAAATTCCTACTGTCAGAGATGACATTGATGAGCGGAATGCTAAGAAGCAGAAGACATACCAAGAAGGAAGTAACAGTGTTATTAGAACAAGGTCAGGGAGGCGACCAGTGAACCCGCACTTACAAAATAGAGTTATTGTGATCGAAAAAGAGCTATGCGTGGAATGGCTGTTGTCTAGTAAATCGCTAGTTCTAGAGGTGCTGGAAGATCAGAAGTGGGTAGAATGTTTTTCGAACAACAATGGCCCCTACTATCCGAAGCTGGTAAAACAGTTCTATGAGTATGTTCGGTTTGAGAAATCAGAAGTCGAGAATATGATGGTATCTGTCGTGAATGGAAAGGAGATAGATTTTTCTTCTATTGAGTGGGCTGAATTCCTGAAGGTTCCACATGAAGGTGTTTCTGGATATTTCTCAAAATCAGTACCACCTACAAGTGAAATTTTTGACTATGAGACTGCCTTAGAGGAGCTCACCGGTAGTGGCAAGCAAAGATAGGTGGTGGCTACTGAAATGGATGGAGAGAACAAATTACTTTTCAAGTATGTTTAGCATGTTTTAATTCCAAGGAGGGGGGACTTTGAAAATTTGAGATATCAAGATATCTATCTATTACATCTCTTGAGATATAGTGTGAAAGTAAATCTGTGCAGACTGCTAATGATTCAAATGGAGGATATGACCAGGCCAAAATAAAAAACCAATGCCTTATTCTTTGCGAAGTTGATCTCAGTAATGATTAAGGTAAAAGGAGTAGCTGAGTCTCAGGATGAGACAGTAGTGGTAAGAAACAACTTATGTATCACAAGCACTGTATGTAAATACATGAAGATAAATTGGAACCCATGGAGAAGAGTTTGGGTTATTGATGATAAGAAATTACATGATAAGTTCAATCCTGTGGATCATCATTCAAGACCTAAGGATGCGAGAGATCCAGGTCTGAGACTTGATGAAGAAGAGCCATAGTATAGTGATGATTCAAAAGAGGAAGATTCCTCTACAGTAGATGGAGGAGATCCGAACTTGACTCCTAGCCCAACTCCTGAAATTGTATCACAAGAAAAGGATAGTGCTTCTTTGAACCTACCTAGTACAAAAACTATTTTGGGTATAAGCAATAAAGAGGCACCAGTGGATGAGGAATACCAACAGAAAGTAGATCAAGAAGAGGCTTCTCAAGAAGATGAAGAATAAGTTCATGCAAGTGAAGCATCTGTTTCTGTCAGCTTGAGCCTTAGTCCACTGATTAGACATTCCCTAATGCCTGTTGATGAATTTGATGAAGTTGATAGAACTTTACCTATTCTTGAGTAACCTCCTGCTGTTGCAGAAATAGAGATGGTTGTGCAAGATTCTGATGAGGAAGACCAGACTGATGATGGTGATGTTTCCATACAGGAGAATGCACCAGTTGAGGGGGAGCATCCAACCAGGTTTGGTAGTGTTTCAGTGACTGTTGAGTTTGAAGACTGGGCAGAGGACCCAAGGTTTGTAGTTTGTGGATTAGATTATCCAGACTCTGATAATGAGACATCCCTTTGGAGACCAAAAATCAATTATGATATTCAGTCTGAGATATTACCTGAAGATGGGGTCAGAACACATGATCTGGATAAGCTCAAGTCTGATCTCAAAATCAGTTTTGTGGAATAAAAAAGGAAAATGGAAGCTTCATTGGTGTCATCTATTCAATCGGTTATGAATGAATCTATGTCCAGTATAGTATCTAAAAGAGCACCTGCTGTGGTTGCACCTACTGATATGATCACCATGGATGACTTAGCATCCTTAAAGGATGAGATGAAAGAGTCTTTGAGTGCTTCTGTTGCTGATTTAAAGAATCGATTTGTTGAAGAGATGAGCAATATGGAAAAGTATTTTGAACTCTCTCTTGGTTGTAATGTGTCAACCTTTGTGGCAGAGATAGTTGATGAAGTTATAGATTTTCAGAATCAAGTTTCTATCCTAGCAGAGGATATTGAAGTTCTAAAGAAATCAGTTGTCTCTATGGAATCCTATATGAGTTCTAGATCTCAAGAAGACAAGGATTTGGATTATGTGAAGAGTGTTGTGAGCTAGATGGTCACAGTTTTTTAGGAGTTTAATCACTCCATAACAAAGCATGTTATCCCCCAAGATTCTATAGTGAAAAATCTTATTAATGGGCTAACTAATAGTTTCAAAGAAACTGTGACTTTCTCTCTTAGTTCTCTTGCTTCCAAACCTTCAGTGGATTTGAATCAGATTAGAGATTTGATGAAGGAGGAGCTTGGTTCAACATCAACCAGTGAATCTGTGGACTCATCTGATCTGACCAAAGTAGTTACTTTTACTAGAGATACCACTAGAGATATCATGAAGATTGTTCAAGACTATATGAGAGAAGATTCTGCTTCTCATAAATAAGTGAAAGACAAGGTATATTATTATTTCCAAAGGGTTTACACCAATCATAAACTCAATAACCATTTCAAGCTTATGTTAGAAAACATGAAGCTCCCACTAGTCAATCAAGCCTTTAGAGAACAAGTCAGCAAGCTCAGAGAGTTGGCCCATGCACTGGACAAATTCATGGAAAACAAGGATGATTTCATTTCTTCTATGGAAAGAGGTGGAGGAATTATTATGTATTTTAGAAACCTCTTGTTTCCATTCTTGCATGTCGATGCTAGACTAGTTATTATACCTCCAGCTTTACCTACATCTTCCTGTACTACTTCTCCTGTTCAGATGACTCCAGCCCAAGCTATCTGAAGCCTTACTCCTATGATCACTCAGAGAGATACACAGTACAGGCCATGACAAGTTTCAGTAGCTCAGCCACCTCTGATCATTTCTGGTGTTCCTAATCCTCCACCTCCATCCACCACACCTGAATCCTCTTCTGATCCCAAGGGGAAATCTCATGATGAGGATGTGGATTGATCAGTGGCTAGGATTTTTGTTAGGAATCACTTGTATTTATTTTTGTTTCATTTATGTATTTATTTGTATCTTTTTGATCCAAGAAATATATATGATGACACCAATGAAACTTCTCTTCTCCTGTATTTCCTTCTTGTCCCACTTTTTTATTATCACAAAGGGGGAGAAATACTATCTATGGGAAAAATATCTGCGGGAGAACTAATATCTTTTATGCCAAAGGGGGAGAAATACTATATTTTATGAGCATAATACATTTCCCTCTGGTAAATTTGTTTCTTCTCTTTGATACATGTGTTTTATAATATATTATTTTCTCTGATACAATTGGATTTAATTCAATATTCTCTGATGCTTTACTAATTATTTTGGATTATAATACCATAGGTTGTGATTATAAAAAAGGGGGAGATTTTTGACCTCATCTGTTTTGATAATCTCAACTACGCTTTAATATACTTTGATAATCCCAAATAATGTTTTAATTCTTTCAATATATGACATTATATTATCAAGTTGATAATAATATTAAAATAATCTTTGTAATATGTTAATCAATGTTTATCTATGTTTATATGAATTTTGAAATAATTCTAACTCAATCAGATATGTTTTGCAAAAAGCAGATAAGTGTTAAGTCACTGATATGCTTATAGCTACTGATACAGATATACCGATACTTAGTCTACCGATAGACATAGTCACCGATAAGCAAAGGTCACCGATACACATAGCTACCGGTATGTATAAGTCCACCGGTAAGCACATGTCACTGATAGATCAAGTCCACCGATACAGACTACTACCGATAGAAGCTGAGCTACTGATAGAACAAGTCTTCCAGTATGCATAAGTCTACTGGTATACACTTAAATCACTGGTATAGAACAAAGCTACTGATATACACAAGCTACCAATACAAATATTACCGATACAGACAGTCATGAATACAAACGATCCACCGATAAAAGTGAGCTACCGATAAACCAAGAGCTATCGATAAAAGGGGTCACCGATACATAGAGCTACTGATACACATAGTAACAACTACCGATACAAGGAGCTACCGGTACAAGGACAAAGAGCTACCGATAGATGGTCATCGCTATACAAAGTCCACCATTACATATCTACTGACCGAAGGCTATTGATGAAAGACTTACTAGTCACTGATTCCTAAACTCTACTTCTGTCAACATTATTTATTTATTTAGAAATGGTCATATTTGATGATTTTAATGAAATTAATGTTATTTAATGTTAGTTTTTGTCATGTTAAGGAACCGTACCTCGTACCTATGAAAAGGTAATCATTCCCATTGCTAGAGCTGAAAGCTATAAAAGGAAGGTCAAAGACCAGGCACAAATAATGAGAAGAGTGCTGAAAAGTGGTTGAATAGTCATGCATACACACAGAAAAGAAAGACTACATCCATACTGGAAGAACACTGGACATACACGAAGCCATTAATTCAAGAAGAGAACACAAGATGAACTTCAATCAAGGAGTGAAGAACTACAACGAGCTCTTCATACACTCAAGCTGATAAAACTGAACTTGAATAAAACAACTCTCTGTTTTTCAGACAAAAACCAAAGAAGGACTCAGAACCATTCCTGATCAATCAAAGGAGTCCAGATCTACACTTCACATCACTAGAGAATTATAAAACTCATATCTACTCTCTCAGTGATTCTTTGATTTACATTTTGAGCAGTGTTCGTACTATGTATATTTTATACACACACTGTCTCTTGTGCTAAACTGGAATATTTCTAAATCCTCACACAAACCCTCTTTAACTCTCTTGTGTCCCACTGTAGATAGTGGTAGAGGTCAAGTATGACCTGGATAGCCAGTGTTCTATTGTTATTTTTCCCCACGTAGAACTGTGGTAGAGGTCTTAGTACCTGGACAGTCTCTGTACTGTTGTTTACCCCGATCCACGGTGTGGATAAAAATTTATATAAATTGTTTGAGAGGACTAAGTCTCGACTTGAGACTGAACCTCTTGGTTATATGTGCTGTGCCTACTTATTTTGTTTTTAACCTATATTGAATATTCCTCTACTAATTACTTTTAAATATAAAATTGTTTTAAAGTTACTTTGATGATTAATCTAGAAAATGTTTGTATGTACTATAAAGCATTAGGTTATCTTAAAAAGTTAATTAATCTTCAGATTAGATTAACTGAGAACTAATCAATCTTTTGATAACCTAAATGACCCTTTATATTTTTATGAATTCACTACAGATTATCTTGTTATTCAATTTGGGGGATTTTAATAAGAATATTTTTAACAGAATTTTTTAATTGGAACTCAATTCACCCCCCCTCTTGAGTGTCCACTCCGACCAACATATTCATAGTGGAAATTTTATGTGGTAAATTTCAGTTGGAATTTCCAATTTGACCCTATGTTTTTTTACATCAAAACACACGGACCACATGATGTATAGTCAATTTATACGACGTGTACTCTAGAAAAATCACGTTCCACCCTGGGTGGTCAATACATGGTTCATTTATTGCACATGACGTGTTCTAATTACATAACAACCCAAAATCCACATGGGTCCTTGTGTAATGAACAAGGATTCATGGTGTGTAACAAAAGAGTTCACACCCTATAGTCTTGTATTATTTAGCCAAAATTATTGGCACCTCTAGATGAGTTCTTCAGATGTGATATTTGTTAATTATTAACTGATATTGATAATATAAGCAAGAAATGAAGAAGCGGAAGAAGGGATTTTGATGATGGATCAAGAAAAAATTAAAACTTGAAATGAATTTTAACCTCTAAATGTTCAATGATCAAAAATAAAATTAATAATTATAAATTTGAACATGACTCTCACAGCCCGACCTACCACGTTTTGGGCCATGACTACCCCAATATCACCTCCTTAGGTCAGGAGATTATGACCAACGTCGAGAAGACATATCACACACATGAGAGTCCTTAGCCTATGGTACCTGCATACACGCACCCATAAACATCTCCATGCAATAGTGTAGAGATAGAATCTGAAAACTAAAATGCATTCATACATCTATCCCACAAAATATAGTACAATAGAAGTACTGAAAACATACATGGGAAAAATTAAAGCCCACCAAAATCACCTATAAAAGAATCCAATGCTACTATAGATAGCCCTTTTATAAGTGCTAGAAATAGCTTTTAACAGTGCTTTTTTAGCACTGTTAATCTGAGTGAAGTTAAAGGAGAGTCCCTTTAATCAGTGCTCAGAAAAGTACTGACAAAAGGGGCATTTATTAGTGCTGATAAAATTCAAAAAGTGTAAAAAAAATTTAAAAAAAATCCAAAAATTGGAGATCCCTTTTAACAGCATCCACCGCCCCTTTTAACAGCGCTTGGAAGCCCCCCACTCGCACCCACCCCCGCCAGCCAGCCTTTAACATCTCCCTCCCCAACCCTTTAACAACGCTAGCCCCCCTACATATGCGCGCACGCCCCTACCTCTCCTTGGATTCGAACTCGAGACCTCTTCCCTGCACACTGGACACTTTATCACTCCTCCATTTTACTTTGTTCTCTATTCAATGATATATCTATTTATTTATATATCTATTTAGTTGTATTTATTCGTATATTAAAATATATTTATATTAATGTGTATATATATAGTTATATTAATATATATATATTTATTCGTATATTAATATCTATTTTTATATATTTATTTATATTTAGCTATAGTTATATTTTTTATCCGTATATTTATTTGTATATTAATGTATATTTAGTTATATATTAATATATATTCGTAATATTAGTTTTAAATACATTTATAAAATATGTTTTTTGTGTGTGTTTATAAATAACTAAATAAATAAATACATACATATATACAACATACATACACATGTATATATATTATATATGTGTGTATCTGTAAGTATAATTATACATATTTATATATATTTACATTATTATATATTAATATGTCAATTTATATGTTAGAATATATAGATAATATATATTAGTTTGCTAAAACACACACACACACACTAATATATATATATATATATATATATAGACACACACACACACACACACACACTATATAGGTATATAAATATTCATATTTTGTATTTTAAATAAAATGGATATTAGTTTCTATTTAGTTAAGTCTTATATATTAATAAATATATTTTATATGTAAATATATTTAATTAATTATATATAAAATTAAATTTTTAGGTGTGAATATATAAAAAATATATATTGTTATATATTTGATTAAAAATAACAATACATTGTAAAAAATGATAAAATTTAAAAACCGTTATATCAATATGAATGTAATACCTTTGAATAAATGTATTCCCCACCAAAAAATGGCAAAAAGACCCCCATAAATGAGTATGAAAATCCATCAAATGTTAAAAAATCGGGGTACACCGACTAAAACTCAGTTTTAGAGGTCTTCTGAACCTCTTTTTCCTAAAAAAAACCTGTATCAGGGTCCTCCCAAGTTATAATGACGTAGATATCGTCGCAAGATTCGATTTGATATGTGGTAGAGCTCAAACGGATACCCGAATCAAAGGTTATGACCGTTTGAAGTTTGAGTTGTTTTTTCAACTTAATTTAGATCTTTCATTTATTTATTTTATATTCAAATTGTTGTTAAATGACTATTATTCGATAAAAATAACAAAACTATTATTTAAAAATCTTTTTTAAATTATTTCATAAGATTTTTTTATTAAATATCTTATATATTAAGTTTAAATTTCTATTTATCCTTATCTAAAACACATTTAAAATATATATATATATATATATTATATTTATATCAATATCAATATATTTATTTATTAATATAATAATATATTACTTTTAATGATTACTTTTTTGAAATATACCCTTTATCAGCACTAGTAAAAAAAGCACTAATAAATGGCGGTCTTTATCAGCGTTTTTTTAGCGTTGTTAAAGGGGTGATGCTACGAAAACCCGAATCCGTGGTAGTGCAACCTTCACATATGGAGGGGATTTCTATCAAAAGAAAATTCTAGAAATCTCATCAGACAAACTCCGGTAAACTCCTTGGTTGGTCTATCTCACTAAGCTCCACTTGCCTAGGGTCCTCCTGAGACTTCATCAAAAGACATGTAGTTTACACAAGCCACAACATGTGTGGGAAAACTTGTTCCTGGTTGATTATAAAAACATACAGTAGACACCCCAAATACCTAAAATTAAAAGGGAGCAACTGAAAGGAAACAATCCGCTCAACTCAGCCAGATGGAATGCTAATGAGAGAGAAACTTTATCTCAACCGTCCTCAACTATACACGACAAGTCATCTCTATCAACATGGAATGTCACCCAAGAAATGTCAAAATGTTGTAAGGAAACCTAGAAAACACCCAGATACACTCATCTTAGACTCAAAGTCTCATGAGGTTCTGACCTTATAGTCAGCTATAGGATTCTACTCGATGTTCGAAGGTAGCACACACCCAGGAGAACACACTTCACAAGATCAGCCATCCTAGATGAAACTCGTCCGAGAGATACACTTCATCAAGAACAACCATAGGACCAACTCTAATGCCCAACACTAGAGGTCCTACCATCACTACCTTGCACCCTTCACGAGCTCAGTGGTACCCAAGTGGAGAGACCCTCTCTTGTCCTCAACACACAAATGATGGAGTGATACTCCAACCTATGCACCACATGCATCCTCTCTAGAGAGAGAGAGAGAGGGAGATAGATAGAGAGAGAGAGAGTAAGGAGAGACACGATCCATGTCGCTACCCCATAACCGAGGGAGTACTAAATTCTAACCATCCCACAGATCTTATTCCACATCTATAGGGAGAGGCCCACACCTCACTTCATCGAGGGAGTACTAACTCCTAACCAGGTATATTACACATCAAGTGGAGGGTCAATCTCCTTGTATTTGTGCTTCTCAACTGAAGGATCTTCTACTCCAGTGGAGGACCCTCTCCCTGTCACTACTCGAAGATGGGGTAGTAACACTCTGAAGATAGAGGACTCACACCCTAACATGGAAGGGGAGTCCAACTCTATAGATAGAGGACCCTCACCCTGACACAGTAGGGGAGTAAAAATCCGTGACTAGAGGACCCACACCCAAGTACGATTGGGGAGTACCACTATACCATTATGATCATTATGGGGTACTCGCAACCTGACACGAGAGGGGAATGATGAACCTAGGCTAGAGGGCCCTTACCCTGGTATGATAGGAGAGTACCAACTCTGCCAGAACATCATGTATGGAGGACTCACACCCTAGAACAAAAGGGGAGTACCAACTCCGCGTATAGAGGACCTGCACCCTGGTACAACAGGGGTGTTCTTACTCTATCTTCCTAACGATTATGGAGGGTCTGCACTTTGGTATGATAGAGGAGCTCTATCTCCAACTTCACAAACAACATGGGGGACCCACACCCTAGTCTAACAAGGGAGTTCCGACCTCAAAAGAACTACTCTATAGATAGACCCACACACACTGTGCGGAGTATCATCTCTACTGGTCTGAGAGGTATGTGAAACTTGTGTCCCAATACATCAAGGGAGTACCAGTCCCAATGTCTCTCTCCTCTAACCCCACTGACCTCCTTCATCGGTCAAGCATCTCTCAAAGTAGCACCATGCCCATCATGTATCACATCGCAACACAAACATAGGTAGGGGATCCAAACCCTAATACAATAGTGGAGAACCACTCTACCTGCCTAAAGAATCTAGGGGACCCACATTCACTGGTGATAGGGAAGGTTAATGACCCTAACATCAACATAAAGATCCACCCAAAACACTACCCAAGGTATAACACTAATACTACAGCTTCATGCAGCAAAAAAACCACATCGTATCTCTAAATCCACAAAATAGGCTATCATCTCATTATATGTGAAAAATAGCACAGGGTAGGATACTCGTAATCCTGAATCTGAGTCCCATAAAAGGAGATACACTAGACAGAAATCTACAAAAAGGAGTACACATGGTGTGTGACCCCACCTGAACACTTGGTTGTGTTCTTCTCCACACAACTTAGTCAATTTTGTATCCTACATGATGTGTACCCTAGGTACACAGTGTATCTTGGATAACCGGCCACTTGGCCATGCCTCTTTCCTATTCCCATGTATAGAACCCCATGTATGTGTACTATGGTCTTGTACTTTCACACGACCATGTCTCTTGACATGGTTTCCTTGGCCATGTCTCTTATCCACATGACATGGGGTCACTATACGATGTGTAACCCCAGTACACAATGTGTAGTCTCAAAAATTCATCTTCCCATAATGGGAAGAAAACACAATGTGTGACCCTACACTATACGTCGTGTGATCGGGAATTCCAAAAAGTAATTCCCTTAGAGTACCCTGAATCACCTTGGTTTCCCCCGAAACCTACAGATTGACCCTAAATGGATCTCTAGGAGTTATAATAGGGCTCTAAAATCTTAAAACTACACATAAAAAAGGAAATTAGGACTTAAAACTCAAATATGCCTACCTCATAGTGAAATTCCAAAGATTTAGGGCTAGATCCATGCTTTGAAACTGTTACACCACGATCTGGGAGTGATCACCATCATGATCAGAGATCGGAGACACTTATTCTCCTTGGATCCACCTCTATTTTTCCTTTACTCCAAAGGGAGAGAGGGGTTCATACCCTATCTTCTGTCATGCACAACTGATGGAGAAGGATGTGTTAATTGATTTAACTTTATTAAATCAATTAATCTCCTTTTAACACCCCTCCAACAAATCGCTTCCGACCCGACATCTAAAATTGCTAAATTTTATGTCATGCCTAGGGTAAAAACCATGTTCTGAACTCAATCACAGTCTCATATTTTTGAATCAAGACTATACATGCGATTTATTCCACATTTCCAAGGAAACTGCATGCACGTGATAATTTTTTTTAATATTTTTAATATTATCTCACTAGGGCTCTTCGTGCCTCAGAATCTCACGCCAACTTAATGCATGTATTTAGAAAAATTATTAGAATTATTCCAAATTCTTATAGGTCAAAATCCGAGTCACTTTTGGGACTCCCATGCCAATAAGCTCACCAAGGGTTCTCATGCTGCTTACCAGAACACACTCAGGGAAACCACAAGGACCGAGCCTCATCCATGTCTTGCTTCAACTAGGTTGAAATGGTGCAACAAAGTGGGAACATGTCTCCTCAACTATGACAGGTGGAAAAATACTGACCACCATGGTCCATTTGCAACCATAGGGTCTAGAGGCACACAACCTCACTAACCTAACATAGATACTGATGCAACCCAACAGTTCTCATCCACCCCTAGAAGAACTGCACCATGACCTCCTCAAGCATCTTGTTTACAAAGTTGATTCCAAGCACATGAGAGTATCAACGAATAACATAGGGATGACCAAGTGTAAACATAAGGTCTTACTAGGCCCTCCATGCAAACCTCTAACATAAAACCCTACCCTGAATGCCCTCGTCAAATGAAATCATCCACCACACCTCTAATATATATGATTTGGACAACACTGAATCACTTGAATAGTTTTAATCACTTCACAAAAATGTATCTCGGGGGGGGGGGGGGGAAGCATCCCTCTTACTTGTGAGCCTGAAACTACATCAAACAACACCCACAAAAGGTTCTACCAATGCCCTAAGTCACCCTAGTTAAACTTAGAGTAAGAAGTGGATAGAAAAAGTACCCCACAATAGTGTCTAATAATATTACTATAGAAAGTAAAAAGGTCACCGAACACACCTCTATTCATCCTCAGAGCCTCAGAATCAAAGGCCTCTATGGCCTGCATCTTTCCTCATCCCCATCCTTCAGCTCCTTGAGCCTAGCATGGACCACTGGGGGGTGGTATCGAAAATAACCCATAATGTTTGATACATTATGTTTCTATCCCTACTCTTCTACCACAGCCTCCATCATGTGGAACTCCATGCACTAAATGCTTCCTCTGCCAGGGAGGTCCATCGACTGTCTCCCTCTCAGTAGCACAGAGGGTCGAACAATCTCTGGAAAGATGTTTTTGACCATCCTAAGTGTAAAAACATCTCTCCCAATGCTGACTAGACCCCCGATGTAACTCATACATTGTATACCCACATGCTTGATTTTGGGCATGGGTATGCCTCCTACATCGTGGTACCATAAACTTTCATCTTCCGACTACTATAAACATCTCAGAATTGTGACCACCAATATCGTCCACATCCGGTCAACCCTCCACCAAGAATCTCTGTACCACTAGATCTTTCTCCAATACCCTCAAATAGGATGGAAGGTATAAAGAGATCACACCTTATTAGATGTCTCTAAAGAGGCCACGCTCAAAGGCCTGAGCTTTGAAAAACGGTTCTCAAACCATATCTAAGGAGTATCGTGAAAGGTCTTTGAACCTCACTGAGTACTCTACCATGATCATGCTACCCCACCAAAGTTGCAGAAGCTCCGAGATATGCATTGATCTTAGAGTGGATGGATAAAACACCTCCCAGAAGAGATGCTCAAACTACACCCAAGAAATAATCACCTCATCATGGGTCTGCATCACTAGACTCTACCATCACCTAACTGAACCCTACAGAAGGCACTCCACTAGGACCACCATCTAATCAGGAGGTTTCCTCACAAGACAAAAAACATGCATGACTACCTCAAGCTGTTTATCGGCTGTCTGGGGGTATGGATCACCCTACTACCTCATAGTTCACTACCTTTGGAACTCATACAGTTCACTCAGCTTGCATGCATTCTTATCCTGCACTACTGGAACAACCCGCTTCTTAATGGGCATTGGCTCAACTGGAAGATAACTAAAAGGTACTTCCTCAGGTCTAATTCCCTTCATTGAAGCCTCATCATTAGGTGAATCATTATCACAATCCCACTATAGAACCCTATCCATATTTATTCATGGTTGAATCCTTAAATATAATCAAGACACGCCACAGTCAAAGACTATTTTTGGGGAGCTAACTCAAGAAGTACATGAAAAACCACAACCCCATCCTATATGATGCATTTACCTATGACCAATTCCCTAATGTATTAAGTTTAAATGAAGGTTATCAGAGTCTTGGTGAATAGATACATCGGCCACCATCCAAAAAATGGAGTTCTTGGCATGAAATCTAAACTCAAAACACTTTAACACTGTCACTACAAAACCCAAACCAATATCACAGACACTGATCCTAAGGAATTACCTCCTTTGATACCACTCTGTCATGACCTGACCTACCGGGGTCCGGGCCACGACTACCCCAAGTATGCCTCCTTAGGCTAGACGATGGTGACCAGCACCGAGAAGACATATTACACACATGGGAGGTCTTAGACTTTGGTACCTATATGTATGCACCCACAAACATCTCTATGAAATAGTGCATAGATAAAATTAGGAAACTAAAATGCATGCATACATCTATACCACAAAACAAAGTGCAATAAAAGTTCTAAAATCTTAAAAAGGAAAAATAAAAACCTACCAAAAGAAACTATAAAAGTGTCCAAACAGATCAGATGGAGGGTATTAATGTAATTTTTTTTGGAAATCCCCCCATACAAGCTCTAGTAAACACCTCAGTCAGTCTATCTCACTAAGCTTTTCCTGCCTCAGGTCCTATAAGAACTCCATCAAAAGGCCTGTGGTCTATACAAGACACAACATGTGTGGGAAAATCCTATTCAGGGGTGATTATATAAATACCCATTAGGAACCCCAAATATCCAAAATTTAAAGGGATAAATTGAAAGAAAATAGTCTGCTCGACCTATTCATAGAGAACTACAATAAGGGAGAAACTCTATCTCAACTATCCTCAGCTATACACAACAATTCAACTTTATACACATGGTTTTTCAAACAATAAATGTGATAACGCCACAAGGAAACCTTGAAAACACACAGATATACTCATCTCAGACTCCAAGTCTCATGAGGTTCTGACCTCAAAGCTATCTATAGGATTCTACTCAAGGCTTGAAGGTAACACACACCTAGGAGAACACACTCCATGTGCTCATCCATCCTATATAGAACTCATTTGATAGATACACTCCATCAGGAATAACCCTAGAACCATCTATAGTGCCCATAAACAGAGGTCCTTCCATCACTACCTTGTGCCCTGCACGAGCTCAACAGTACCCAAGTGGAGTGGCATGCCCTTCACTTCAATATAAAAAACAAGGGAATGCTACCCCAACCTATGCACCATGTGTATCCTCTCTAGGGAGAGACAAATAGGAAGGAGGGACCCAATCCTTTCCACTACCCTATAGCTGAAAGATTACTAACTCCCAACCAACCTAAGAAACCTCTGTTGTACCCGTAGGGAGAGACCCACACCTCATTGCATCGAGGGAGCGCTAACTTCTAACCAGGTATCGTATAAAAAAAGTAGAGGGAACCAATCCTCATATATACACTCCTCAACCAAGGGATATCCTACTTCAGTGGAGGAACCTCTCTCCATCGCTACTCAACTATGGGGGAGTACCACTCTAAAGAAAGAGGACTCGCATCCTAACACAGAAGGGGATTACAAATTTGTAGCTAGAGGACCTGTACTTTGACATGGAAAAGGAGTAAAATTCCATGACTAGAGGACCCTCACCTCGGTATGACTAGGGAGTACCACTCTACTAGTAATATCACTATAGGGGACCCTCACCCTGATACGACATGGAAGCACTGACCCCATGCTAGAGGAACCACACCCTGGTATGATGGGGGAGTACCAACTCCACCAGAATGTCACGTATGGAGGAAAACACCCTATAATGACAGGGGAGTACCAAATCCATGGATAGAGGACCCAAACCCTGATATGATAGGGGAATTCCTACTCTATCTTACCAATGAGTATGGAGGGCCCACACCCTATTATGATAGGGGAGATCTGTCCCTAACTACACAAAAAACACAAGGGACTTGCACCCTATTCCAATAGGGGAGTTCCAACCCCATAAGAACTACTCCATCAATAGACCCATGCCCACTATGTAGAGTCTCATCTCCACTAATCTAAATGGTATTGGAAAATCACACCCCAGTACATCTCGGGAGTACCAGTCCCAGAGTATCTCTCCTCTAAACCCACCGACATCCTATGTTAGTCAAGCATTGCTCAAAGGAGTGCCACACCCATCATTACTCATGCCGTAACACAACCAAAGGCAGGGGACTTGTGCCATAATATAACAATGGAGCACCACTCTAATGGCCTAAAGACTCTAGGGGACCCACATACATAGATGACAGGGAAGGGTATTGACCCCGACATCAATATAGTGATCCACCCTGAACACTACCCAAGGTCTATCATCACTACTGCAATTTCATGCTCAAAAAATGCCTCATCATATCTTCAAATTCATGAAAAAGTATACCATCGTGTTCTATATAGAAAACCACTTAGGATCAACTACTATCAAGCAAGAATATGAGTCCCAAAAAAGGAGATACTCAAGGTAAAAGTATCCATAAAGGAGAAATGATGTGTATGGGGGTCTACACGGTGTGTGGCCCCACATAAACACCTGGATGTGTTCTTCTACACACATTTTTGTTAACCATGTATCCTACACAATGTTTACCCCAAGTATACATCATGTACTAGCTAACCAGCCACTTAGAAATTCCTATTACTCATGCCTGTGTCCAACACCGCATGTCCATGTACTTTTACATGGCCATGTCTCTTGACATGACTTCCTTGTCCATGTCTCTTAGCGACACAACCTGGGGTCACCATACATATTTTAACCCTGTTACACAGCATATAGTACTCAAAAGGAATCATCTCTGAATGGGAAGAACACATGACATGTGACCCTACACTACATGTCATATGATTGAGAATTTTGAATGGGAATTTCCTATGAGCAGCCTGAATCACCCTAGTTTCCCCAAAAACCTATAGATTGACCCTTAAGGGATCTCTATCATTCACAACAAGTCTCTAAAACTTTAAAACAATGCATAAAAAATAGGATTAGAACTTAAAACTCAAATATTCTTACCATATGAAGAAAAGATGAAGCTTCAGGGTCAAATCCATGCTCTGATGATGCTAAACCATGATCTGGGAGAGATCACTGTCAAGATCAGAGATCAGTGGTGCCTATTATCCTTGGATCCACATCAGTTCGTCCATCACTTGAAAGTGGGAGATGGGTTTGGGTCCTCTATTATTCCATTCTCACCCAAGGGGGAGGGAGGGGTTAATTTATTTAATTTTATGAAATCAATTAACCTTCATTTATTACCCCACCAATGACTCACCTTCGACCTAACACCCGACGCTGACAAATTTTATATCATGTTTAGGGTAAAAAACACATTTTGAACTCATCTAAAACATCATATTTATGATTTGAGACTCTTTATAGGAGTTATTTCATGTTTCTAAGGAAACTTTGCAAGCGTGATAAAATATATTTAATATTTTTAATATCACCGCACTGGGGCTCTATAGGCCTCAGAATCCCATTCCAACTCAATGAATGGATTCAGAAATATTAATAAAAATATTCCAAAGTCTTACAAGTCAAAAACCGAGTCACTAAAAATACCACCTCTAATACCACTTGATGGTTCCAGGCACAATGGAAGAAGTTATTGGGGTCAATCCTAACACAAAAATTGTCAAATTCATTAGATCATTCACATATTGTGAAAGACATAAATGTCATGACCAACAAAATTTTCATAAAGAATATTGATAATGAAAATTTTACTAGAACCAAGAGAAGATATTTTCTAATTAAATTTATAATTAATTTAATTAAATTGGGGATCATTCTTGAGATCTTTCTTCAGAGTCGATGTTGATCGTCTGAAACAATTTTTGGTAATATGTCATTATGCTTGTAGGATCTAAGTGTAGAATCACTCTAGTGGTGATCCACACACGATCTTATGATATTTTAATGACACCAATGAATCTTAAGGTGCTAGCACATTCAAGTGATCATCTTACATTATTCATATTATTCACTTCATGATTCATTAGTATTGAAGAAATTCTATTAATCTTCTCATTCTTGAGAGGATTTGAGAAGGAATAGGTGGATTCTAGAGGGAAATATTTTGTGCACAATGATTCTTAATTAACCACTCTTAGATTTTATTAGAAATCTATTTATAGACCCAGGGTTAGGGTTTGTAATTTAATTAATTGCACAAGTTCCCTTAATAAAATGTTAAACCCATGTATTCCCCAATGCCATGTGTTAAAATAATAATATTATTTTTATTCCATGGAATGTGATAACTGGTAGAGTGATATTTTTTTTACCATCTTTAAAATTAATATTTATCACCAGACTCACCCTTGGCCTGATAGTCCTCTTAGAAACTTATTGAATACCTAAATAAATTAAATATTTATTTATTAAATAAATAAATAAATAAATATTATATATCCATGTAATTTAACAATTACCTTGAGAATAAATATTTATTTAATTTATGTGACCAGTAATCCTAAATAAAATTATTCCTCGGTCTTGAGAATAATATTTATTCCAAAAATTAAATTCAAATAGAATTTAATTGAGATCAATGAAAACACTTAGTGTGTGACCCTCTATGAGTCTTTCTCATTAACATTAAGTGGTATTTCATAAAGTCCAAGATTAATATCTAGAAATGAGTTAAGGAACCCAATATAAAGAAGTTAATTCCACAACATCAGTAACTATATATGATAACTTGCCGTGTAATATAATCGATTTATCACAATAACTCATCAAGCGGATTTCACACCCATGTCATCAACCTAGATGCTTGATATATATTTCTTTGACTATCTAAAATAAACTTTTCATTATACCATGACCATGAAATTTAATGTGATTATTATATTTCAATAAAATGGCTGAGATATCAACTTCCAATAATATAGAAGGGACGAATCATTCCCAAACTTATTTATTAATAACACGTAATTCATGATGCATCCAACGTACCCAAGTTCACTACAAAATAATATAATTATGGTTTATAACAATAAATATAAGTAACCAAGTCATGAAATGCATTAATAAAAATCTTAAAGTATAAGGAAAATTACACATGATCACAAACAGAAATATCCAATGACACATAAACATGTGGAATTCCTACCAGAGAGTTTGTTATCATAATCACCCATCTTAGAGATTAAAAAGTGAACACTTAATGAGAAGAAGTCACATATTCTTATGAATACTCACACCTAAAATTAAACATGTTATGTATCCTATCATAGAATATTATTTGACCATAGAACCAGGTTTAAGAATATCATCATAGAATTTCAAGGTTCTCATCATAGTGGGGAACTACTGGAAACACTCCCATTTTATCTAAAGAAGTCCAAAATATTAATGGATGAATACCCTACACATGTGAAGAAAAAAGAGAGAGGGAATGCAAGGAAACCCCCCTTAAAACCATTAAAGTGTGCTTAAGCTTAACCTATGTGTGGAACTTATGAAATCCCAAATTCTCATAAGTTTAACCCGCACCACTCACTTTCATGATGAGATGAATCAAAAAAGTCCAACATGAATGAATCAATTGTGTGGGATGACCTCATTTGGCTAAGGTACCAAAATTTCCTATAAATAGGACCCTTGAGATCCTTATTTGGAACCTTTTTGGAAGACTGGGTGACATTTGAAGCTCTTATTTCCCAACTCCCTCAACCAAGTCTTAAAAATACTTAGGTATCTTATCAGGATCTAAAATAATATAGAATTATAAAAAGGAATCATTTTTGAGTTCCCGAAGGTTTAAAAACACCAAGATCATTTTTGAAGAACCACTTCCTCCCTAGTCTAATAATACTAGGGAGAAGGACCCCTACCTATCTAAAAACTTACATGAACCTATCCAAAAAACATGTAAGGAGACCCCTTTCATTAGGACAAAGACTCATCCATGTGGTGTCACCCAGATCAAACTTTTCCCAAGAAGTAATCTTCAGTTCAACCAATTATCACTTGGGCGAAGTCATATCTAGTTCTCCTAAGTATCACTTGGATGGAGTCATATTCAGTTCTCCCAGGTATCACTTGGGAGAAGTTAACTTCATTTCACCCAGGTATCACTTGGGTGAAGTCATCTTCATATCTCCTAGGTATCACTTGGGTGAAGTCATATTTAGCTCTCCCAAGTATCAACTTGGATAAATACCTTTATGTATCCCGATAATTACTTGGGAAAAATCACCTCCAGTTCACCCAAGTATCACTTGGGATAATTCTCTTTTAGTTTACCCAACTATTACTAAGGTGAAGAATCCTCTAATCCCTAAGTCCCTTTCATACCACAAATTATAGGGAACTACTTTAACATGGTATCCTATTAGAGAATGGTACTATTAAGACCCCCAACATGGACACTAAACTTATATGGTTGTGGTATTAGACACACCATTATGTACACCTTTTGATCATGCATTCCATTGGTAAAGGATTTCCCCCACTTAACCTCCCAAGTATTAGGGGTGCTCAAGATTGTCACAATCATGCATCCCCTTGGTAACAAGGATCCAAACCTTAGAGTAAGTGGTGGGAGGCTTCTTGGTTTAGGAAATATTATTTATCTCCTTCTTGTATCCTGAAATGTGAAGCAAATTAGGTAGTGTATATACCTTTTTTTTTCTATAAATGAAATTCCTAGATCGGGTTTCATAAATAGGAAATAAGATGAAAATGGGAATCCCACTTGGAGTAATCCCCTAGTCTTTAATCCTAAATAACCCTCCATATCCTCACCCTAATCTATTAGCAGTTAAGGAGAAAATTCTCCTGGGAATATCTTCTAAAGTAAGCCTCTAGCATTTCTTGTAGGATATTATACTTATCCTATCTTTCATATCCCTCCCTCATCCAACAACTGATGAGGAAGTTCAACCCTTGAGATTCCAATTCATGTGTAATTACCTTACAAATGTGATTGCGTGACATGAAAAATCTTTTATTATCTATTTCTTCTCACACTGTTCATGAATCACATGAGCTTAGATATCAGTGGAAATTACATCGCTGGCGTAATCAAAATATCTTCTTTGGGCCTCCTCCTTAGGTGTAAGTCCTAACCCATATCAACTTCATGGTCTTTTATTACTATCACTATATGATATATAGGATGACTCAATAAGTTTCAATCACAACATGTTTAATCCATCATCAACTTTATTAGGCTATATTTCTAGTAAGATCATGCCCTTGATCGGAAGGATGCATTTTTTAGGGTTCTTTTCACCTCATCATCATCATCCCATATTCGTAGTGAGATCTATATTCACAAGTCAATATTCCTTGTAATATAATCCCAATTTTTTCAAAAATATTCCATATGGTATTAACTATAAAGGGACACTCATGCATGATCAATACACTAGCCTTTACTAGGAATATTTTTCCTAGACATCCTAGCTACATGACATTAAACTCCATGGTTGGGTCCTTATCACATGGAATTAAAATGTAAGACAAGTCCCATTAAGTGGAAAAAAACTAAATTGGTTTTAATTAATTTTATGAGTATACATAGGAATCCATTCTTATGTACTTGATCCCAACATCAAAATAATGACTGTATCCCTGGATGATGATAAATTCCAGAGTGCCCAACTATACAAATTAAAACCAGCATCACAAAATAATAATTGAAATAGAATGGAGAACCTCTAATACATACATATGATTATATAAATAGGTAAAAATGATTTATTATAGATCTAAAGGGTGACTATAATTATATTGGTATTTAGGAAGGATTAAAAAACATGACATAAATCTATAAGAGAGTCCCGAATTAAGCAATAATTCACCCTAAAAGGGTGTGATGAGCCCAAAATACCACCCTCTAAACCAATTTGAATTCCTAAGAATCATTGGAAAAATTACTAGTGATCTCATACGTTTATAAATCTTTTCCATAGCTTAATGTGGATATAGGAACTATTGGGTGTTTCTAGTTCCATGAATAAACCCTGTAATAAAATGCTTAAAGGGTGTGAATAATTACCTATATATAAATAGAGGAATGATAGTGCCTCATCAGGTGTCAAAATAAATGGTGATCCCAACTTTAATCCTTCATTAAACAAAATAATTTCATCACCCACACTTCAGGCTATCTCGTCTTATGTACTTTTACGAAACAGAAATGAGCCCAACGTGAATCCTTTAAAGAAATTAGTCATGCACATTTTTGTTAATTTTTTATTATACCTTGATGGTTTTCATTTTTTGTTTTTTTTATTTAAAAAAAGGAAAATAAACCAAAAATTCCTTAAATCTAAAATGTAATCTTACTATCCACAACAAATGTATGATTCTATAATCACACGAGGATGGTCCTCATAGAACCAGATGACACCGTCACCAAATCAACATCTTCAATGTCAGGTGGAAAATGCACTGATTTGGGAGTATCATATTAATGGTAGTATCCCGAACCTGGTGGACACACACAAAGATCTCTAAGATATAAATCATAACCAACCATCTACCTAGTGAAGAAAAATTTCAAAGAAGTAAGAGGCACATTTTGTCATCTCAAATCATTTTAGGAGCCTCTCCCTAGAACAAAATAGAAAGTTCCTCCCTTATCTTAGGGAGTTAGATTAGTAGGTCAATAGTGGCCTCATCTCAATAGAATAAGAGTTTCACTAAAGGTCTCATGTCAGCAACCGCCACATCCAATGTTGTGAGACTTCAAACCCTTGACCAAATGAGGATTCCACCCTACAAGCCCTAGCTTAGGTTACCTAAACCTAAGTGATTAGAACAACCCACCAAGGAAGAAGAATGATTAACAACCAAGAGTGGGCTTACATACCCATTTCCACTAAATAATCTCACCAAAATACCTTAGTGACAATATACAAGTAGGCGCATATTCTCGCCCACACCCATAAATATTTTTTGCGTAGTTTGGCAGTACCTGAAGAAGTTTGTTGGCATATACAGACATAAAATATGGTAAGACCCATGTTTCCACTCCTAAAAATGAATCCTATCGGTATATTTCAGTAGAAATTAGAGTACAAGAGTAGACATACCTTCTTAATCTAACAAGGAATGGAAATATATTCTTATTCCAACTATAAAAGTCATTTAACATATCCTTAAGGTAATGGAGGGGAAAACTATAACCCAAACCATTTTCTACAAAGTTTTAACACATCTTGAAAGTAGAAATAATAGTTAGGGATTGGGAACACAACCCCACCCCCACCAGTGGAGTATCTTATTAGCATAATGAGAAGGTTACTCAAGAGTAATCACATTTTACCGCTCCCATCCATAAGAGTCTTCAACACACTTCAGTGATAAATGTATAATAGGATCAAAAACACATTCCCATTCTAAATGGAGATTATCATTCAATTTAGATAGACACTTTATGGTAAGAAAATATCCCTGCCAAAATCATAGAATCTTTTTGGAATATCTTGACAGTAACATGAGAGTATCTCAGGTGGGATACCGTATATGAAAGTCATTTCCAAAAACATGTGACTCCAATCGCCTAATGGAAATCATCTAAAAATAAATATCACTAAGGGTGATATGAAATTAAAAAGAAAGTTAAAAAACCTAATCTGTTTAATTATAGTTTTCTTAAGGCCATCAAATATCTATCAATGGAAGCCCAAGATCCAATTGACTCATTTCCAGATCAAGGAAACAACTGTTTCAATTGTGGAGGTTCTCCCTTAAAATTTTATACCAGATACTCTAAAGGTACTCCCAAGAATATTTACCATGAAGGCCTCATTCATAGAAATATTGATATTGATAATGAGAAACTTTCTCATGATGAGTATTTCATAAACCCTCCTCATGGTTAGAATATCAAATGAAAAAATATCCTCCCCTTTCCATTGTCCACCCTGAAGGTCCTACCGAGGGAATATGTTGTAGGAATAATCTTTGTAGTTGGACGTTAATACATTGTGGTAGTCCTCCCCGTGATAAAATTTACTACAAATGTTCTACCCATAGTTTAAAAATTCTATTTTTTGTATTTTGGAATAGCCTCTTTATGGTTGAGCGGTAACCAAAACATATTGTGCGGGATAAAAATTTAAAGATACCAAAAAGAAGTTCAAAAATTAAAAAACACACATAACCTGAGGAGAAATCAATCCATGAGAACCCACATCATCCCATGTCACATTAGGTCACCACCATCATCATCATGAGACCCATCATTCTCATTACCATCCTGTCACCACCACCATCATTGTCGACTAGTCGCTACACTAGTTTGCAGAGAAACCAACCGTCAGAGTCCATCTTCACTAGCATAAAACACCAAAACATATTACCACAGACCATAATAACCATGAGACGAACACAATTCACAAAGTCATTACCATTTATCACCACCTTCATCATTATCGACTTATCACTACACCGATTCTCTGGAGATAACCATACGCTAGAGTCCATCATTTCCACCAAAAAACACCATAAAATACCACTAAAAAAAATAGGGAACTACCTCCATTAATATAATATAACTTCATTTATAACCACCATAATATGAGAAAAAATACGTTGCACCATTTAGAAACAAACTAGCACTGCCGACGATGTTCTACAGACTGTAATAACATCTTCCGCCATCACTCCGAATAGTCAAACAAATGTATCACCTTCTAAAGATCATTTGCTTCTCAACCACCACATCCAAAAGATTTATAGAACCACCACACTATGATGAACTAGAGAGGAGAGATGGTATGTGAAACCAGGGTAGAGATAATCAGCTTAATACCTCAAAAGAGGTTTGAGACCTTCACCAATAGTAATCCCAGTGAAACCATGACCAAAACTAAACAACCTTCTGAACAAAAATCCATCTGAACAAAAACATAAAAATTGAAAAAAGAACCAAATGACAACTGAACCCCATCATAATGAATAAAATACAAAATAGAATAAGAGGAAAGAACCCAACCAAGGAGGAAATTAATCCATCACTGATGAAGAACAAGACTGAGAACGCTGCCATCCCCCCTTAAGCACCATCCCAAGATAACTTGAAACCTGCATTGAGTCCGACCAATATGGGGTTGAGCACGATGGGTTGTCCATCAAGAGAAGAGGAGGAGAATAAAACAATATTCCACCACTGACACCAACCCAATCCATCTAAACCACCTACACCCAGACCTAGAATGGAGGTCTAAAACACATGCATTAGGCGAAAAGGGGGAAATGAGAGACAAATGATGTCTACACTAGTAGTATATCTAGGAACTAAAGAGGATGATAAGATAAAGTAAAACCATAAGAAGTGAGTAGCACCATAACTACTGAACAGAACCATGAAAATCCTAGAAGGAAGGAGAAGTTGGAGAGGAGATGAGAGTTCTTGGAGCACCGGGCTAGTGGGGAGCCATCTGGAAATGGTGATGTGTGGACTTCCCATTTATCCCCATAGTAATATTTCATTTTTCCAAGAATTACCTCCCCTTATAAAATCTGTTATCATAAATTACTCATATCATGAGGAACTTTGGAAGAAGAGGTAATCCATGATTGATGGCTTATCATTGATAAGAGACACTCTATCTCAATTGAAAGATAGCCTAATGAAATGATTATTCTTAAAACCACCCTTGGATCACTTATTTTTAAGAAAAATAGAGGGTAATCCATCCAATTTTGCGTTATACAATAAGATAGCTAGGAAACACCCACTTTTTTCAGACTAAGTAGAGTAATCACTCACAGAAGACAAAGAGAATACAATGCTCATGTGGAAACTACTGGAAAACGATAACATACCAGTCACTTTTTATCCCCTATACACTCCTAATTATATAATTTTGGAGACTTTTTTAGAGGAATAAATGCATAAAATTAATCTAAGTATATGGAAGAAACTTCTCTAGTTCAAATAGAAATTCTTTAATTATGAAGGATATGTAAATCATGTCAAGGAAATAGAATAAATTTTCCATTAAATTGACTTGGATTCCATTCCACCTATACGATGCTAAAAATTGGGAAATTATTGTGAGGGTATTAAATTTTAATGTCTTAATTATTTTCACAATATATCCCAGTTGATCTCTAATTCCCCATCCAACATCTATATTGGGGGATGCGGTGAATATGGAGCATTGAATTTCACCTCGATCCCTGATAAAAATTTCCCCAAAAGTGACATCATTCAATTTTATCACATTAAGATAACTTCAAAAAGTAGGATCTTCCCATAATATATGGTACACTCAGTAGGAATCATCCATGAACAAATCTCAGAAGTGTTGGTCCCAACAAGAGAGATCCATTGAAATACTCTTGCATTAAGCATCTGAAAAGATTAGGTAAGATTCTTTCTTAAGGAAAGTCAATCACCGAGTATCAAAAATGAATTTATAAGAAAGTATCTCACAATAAAACTATTCATTACACCCAAATCATGATAAAAAAAGATCTTTAATAACAAGAGAGAAGTCTTGATAGATTCAGTCATGAAAATATAGGAGAAACCCCATCCCATAGGGTGGGGTCATTTTTAACACAACCACCTCCTTTAAGGCCACAAAACCATACCAAAATATTGTAGAAATGGAGTGGTATAAACTCCAACCTATAGAGCTAGAGGTATTTTTATCTCAACCTTCCTCCCCATGAAGGTTTGTCTTTTCCCATTTTTCAAGTGCATTATAGAATGAGTCTTCATATATTGTCTTATATCATGACCCATATTTCTCCTTGGTAATGAGTACAATGAAGTTTTCAAGGGACTCCCTCTATATTACCATTCAAAAAGTGTCTTCGAGAGAATATTTGAAGGAAAGGAATGGCCTCATAAAGGTCATGAGCCAAAGAGGCCCATCAAGAGGACCAACTATCCAAGAGATTATGACCTTTTCAATGGAAAACTTAAGGGTGAGAAACCCTATTACCCTTCCAAATGGTGATGCAATGACTTCAATTAATTATTCATCGGTAAAAATCATCAGCACTAGCCCTAAAAATGCTGCATAACATGAAGCCAGTGCAGGCGAACAAGAGGAGGATTTTTCTATTCAAAACATGGTATAAACTAAAATGACTAAAGATAATGTTAATACTAGAAATAAAAGGATCTCTAATAAATTAGGGGCTCCCTCAAATGTTCATATACCACCTCCTTAGTGTGATTCAATCAAAGAAAAGGGTAAATGTGTGGCTACATCCCACCTGCTACCTAAGGAAGTAGAATCTATTATGATTTTGGAGATATTTTCCCAATACAAGGTGGAGATGAAAGAGATGAAGTGGATTAACAAGGAATTACTCATAGTAAATATCCCTATTGGATATGTTCTTTAGGTAGAGCCTCATCATCCCCTCCTATTAGATCTATCTTAATAGTAAGAACCCATCATGCCAACAAAAGTAGAGCCGTGATACCTACTTAACTCAGTATTTAATGGGATGAATGTTTACAAAGACCTCCTCCCCATGATCATTCAGGTTATGGTTCATGCTGATGACAATCACTTTCTTTTTAGCATCCCTCTTGATCATGAAATCAAAGAAACCGTCTTTAGTCTCAACCCTAATAGTGCCCTCGGCCCTGATTGTTTCAACAATGGTTTTTTTAACAATACTAGAAGATCATCCACATTGATGTTTTTAAACTTGTCAAGTACTTTTCAAATGGGTTTCTCCCTCATGGTATAAATGCTCAATTTCTTACCCTAATTCCTAAAGTGGCTAATGCCTCTGAAATTCATCTTTTCTGAACCATCGCTCTCATCAACTCTATTTATAAAATCATTACTAAACTTATTGCTAACATAATTTCTACCATATGCAATAAAATAATATCTTGGAATCAATTTGGTTTTATCAAAGGTATATCCATGCAAGAATTCATTTTCCTTGCCTCGGAATGCACTAATTCCCTAAATAAAGTGTCCAGAGGAGGAAAAATTTCTATTTATCTTGACCTCAAGAAAGCCTTTGACACTATTGATTGGAGCTTCATTTTAAAAGTTATCTAGAGATTTGGCTTGAATGATACTTTTGTTATCAGGATTAACTCTTTATTTAATTCAGCCTCTATTTCCATCCTTTTTAATGGATCCCCAATTGGATACTTTAAATTCACCAAAGGCATTAGAAAAGGTAACATCTTATCTGCCATTCTTTTTGATATTGTGAAATATTATCTTAGTAGACTGCTCACTCTCCAGGTTGACCAAAATAAACTCAAACCCATAAGGGCATCCAGAAGCCTCAAGGTTCCTACACATCTTCTATATGCGGATGACATTATTCTGTTTCTAAATGGTGAAAAAAGAAATATCCAAAATTTAAAAAATGATCTGGCTCATTATGAGGAGATTTCTGGACAAATTATTAGCTGGAACAAATCTTTTGTGTTCTTCAAAAAAATATTCTCTCTTAGTAGAAAAACGATCATTATAAATATCATAGGAATTAAATAAGGATCTTCCCCCTTCACCTATCTGGGAGTTCCCATATTATAGGGAAGACCGAAATCCATGTATTTTAATGCTACTATGGACTAGGTTATCAATAAACTATCCTCCTAGAAAGGTAAATCCCTCTCCATGGATGGCAGGATTGTTTTGGTAAAATCTATGATTGTCTCTAAATTTCTCTACTCGTTGATGGTTTATAAATGGCCTACCATCCTTATTAAGAAAATTAATGTTTACATAAAAAACATTATTTGGGCTGGAAACATTCTTGAAAGGAAGCTTGTTACTATACCTTGGTCTAAATGTTTCAAACCTCTTGAGGAAGGTGGTCTTGGCATTAAAAATCTTAAACTCTTTAATGAATCTTTACAAGATAGGCTCACTTGGAGAATTTTTAATAGTAACTAGGATTCCCTTGATTTTCTCAAAGAAAGATTCCTCATGAAACTCAAGAAGGGTAATTTGAGCTATATAAACTCCTCTATATATCCATACATTAGGCAAACCTTTTCCAATATTATGAATATCTGTAGATGGATGGTTATCTCAGACTCCTGCCTGAAATCTTGGATGGACAACTGGACTGGCGCTCCCCTTTTATCTATGATCCATCCCAATTCCCATCTGGAAAACATCAATTGTAATATTAAGGATGTGATTCAATCTAGAAATTTAAATCTGCCTAATAACATCCTGCATATTGTTGATAATTATAATTTCTCTCTAATATTGGATATTTTCTTATTTGGGAGCCTACCCACAATGGGGTGCTTGATTAAAAAAGTTTTTTATAATCATAATTTCACTAATTCAGACTTTATTTTCGGTTGGTTGAAACATTTTCATAAACCCTGGATAAAACCCTCAAGACTCAACCTTGTTTGGCGCATTTATCACAACCATATTCCTACTAAGGTTTGTCTTCAATATTTTGGTATCCAACTCTGCTCAAGGTGCCATTTCTGTCACCAACATAGAGAGGATACTAACCATATTTTTTTTCTTTTGCTACGACTTCAGCTCTCTGGAATTATATTATTGAAATTTTTTATTACAGATGGATTTTACTCAACTCTATCCCCCTGAATTTAAAACAATGTGTGGAGATTGACACTTAGAATCAAATCAAGAATCTCTTCTTAGCTGCCATTGCTGAGCTCTTGCATGTGATATGGTATGATAGAAATGACATTATTCACAACAACTGCTCATCCAATCTTTATGCAGGTTGAATACGGATTCTCATCGCCATTAAAGATGCAACCTTGATTCATAAAGCCCACTACAATAACACTGTTGAAGACTATGTGATCCTGTATCGTCTTAGAATTGATGGCATCTAAAGACCTCTAAGGCACACCTTTGAGGTGTTCTGGCAAGCCCCGCTCCCAGGATGGATCAAAATTAATGTTGATGGAGATTCTAAAGGAAACTTGGGACCTACGGGATGTGGTGCTGTCTTTAGAGACTCCCTTAGCCATTGTCAAGGATGCTTCTTCGGCAGCTACGGTGTCGCCTCTGCTTTAGAAGCAGAAATGATGGATGTGATCCTTACACTTGAATTTGTCAAAAAAGGGTTGGAACAAAATTTGGATTCAAAGCGACTCAACCACTATTTTCCAAGCCATTTGGAATGGTACGATTCACCTTGATTGGCCTCTTACTAATCGCTGGATAAGATGCCTTGCTTCACTTCTAGAGATTAGATACATTGCCACTCATGCTTTCCATGAAGTGAACATGGTTGCTGATGGTATCACCAATAAGGTAATCAACCAGGGTATCACATGGTTGGATGATCTTCTCCCTCTTTATGAAAAAGATTATAATAAAATTCCCTCATTCAGAATTTTGTAATAGTTTTTATTGAATAAATTGTGTCTTATTCTTTGACCGAGGCACCACCTTTCCTTAAAAAAAGGATATATCATACTAGTTATCATCTAAAAATGTAGGAAGACATTCTAAATCAATCTCTACCAATTGTAATACTTATTCAAACAATATATTAGTTGTCCATCCAATGATAACTCATCGACAATATTGAGTAATTGACAACCAAGTTTGAAGTTATGGAAGGATATCATGCACCAGTATATCCAAAGAGAAAATCGTATGCTGAATGGGTAGATGCAACTCTTCCCCACCCAAAATTAGGAATCCAATGTTTCCAATATTCAATAGCTCGAAGGATCCAAAATAGTACCTGATGCATTTTTAATTTTAGTGTGGTCCCATGATGGGAACCATTGAGTATCAAGAAGTATCCAAACTTAGGTGATTCATATAGACTTTAGAGGTACCATCTTTTTTCTTGTATATCAGTTTACCAGCCAGGTTGATCAAAGGGTGGAAAGATATCCACTGAAAATTCCTTTATCAATTAATCTCTACACTATGGATGATGAAAATACCTGACCACTAAAATTGAAAATAGAGCGATAATAATAGAGTCTTAGATTTCATTGATAGGTGGAAGTGTTTGAATTACTCCTTAAACCCGCAACATCCTCAATAAGATTTGTTGGGTCTCTGTATAGAGAATTTACATGATGAGTTGAAAATGATACTCATTCTGTTAAAGTATCCAGGAAGGTTTTAGGAAGTTTCTATAGTTGAAAAAAGGTTATAAGATTATATTTTTAAACCAAATTTCAGTCTATACCTATTATTATAGCTTAAGGAAAGAGAATAGGAAAGGTGGAAATCGTATCCATCAAACTTAATACAACTCATATACTAGATGTAGCTCAAAATACCATGCCATATCATGCGATACCTCCTCCTGGATAGAAGGAATAGTATAAATATCCTTATTAGGAGGAGAGAAAGTATAATAAATGTATCCAATTCAAATACTAGAAGAATAAAGTTTATTCCTTCTAAGATGAACAAGTTCCTGACTACTTTATATAAATTATGGAGAATTATTTACTAAGGCTCCCAAAACCTAAAGTCACTAATCAAAAAGGTCTTAATGATATCCCAGATTATTTCCCCTTTCATAGAATTTTAGGCCACACCATCTATTATTTCTTTGTTTTTAAATACATTCTATAGAATATGGATAATTCGAAGTAAGTAAAATTGAATAAACCACTAATACAAGTGGTATGTGTTTATACAACTATTCCGTAGGAATAAGCGGAATGTAAAGAAGTTACAAGAAAGGGTTAATGGAATTTCAATGATTAAATGAATAGAAAGATGATCAATTAAGCACATGATATCCCCAGTGAATGGTTAAACTAGCCAATTTTTCCCCTAACCTCTTCTTCCATGGTATAACAAACCTATACAACACTGTAATACTCTAAGATACTATATTATAAGAGATAACATAACCCTAAAAAAATTCAAACATAGAAAGATAAACCCATACCAATTCCAAATCTAGTCCCGGACCTCTCAGCTTTCATGCCTCTAATCCCAAGAGCACGGGAACCGTCATTCCAAACAGTGCTGTGAGAACTGCCCTTCCAAATGTAATCCTCATCAAATGAATAATTTATCTTCGGTTCCATTAATTAAATTAATTTAATGAATACCTTATCTAATGATGAATATGATTATAAATACGAGTTACTTATTCCTGATCTAGGATCCTGAACCAAAGTCCATAAAATCTAAGGGAACATAGGAAGGTCTAGTCATGACTGGACTCAACATTCTATCCAAATCCCAATTAGATTTATTTATATTGACAAAACCCATGGGAAACCCCTTTATCAAGCCCAAAAAAGTGCATGAAAATTCTCTCACATTTTTCAAGAGTCATTTGGACTTGATTTTCTTAGAGGAATAGTTGGAGGGGGTGAAAAATCTCAATTAGCACAGATGAGTGGGTAGAAAAAGTTAGCCTAAACCACTAGTGACAAGATTTCCTTCAACTTCTATTAAAATTAATAACCATATTACCTCAAGAAATTAATCATCTAAATCACCTATAAAGGAACAACCTCCCATCGAAAGTGTAGAACCTTGGGAAAAAATATGAAATCTTAAAATAGTTGGTCATGGTCCCAGCTAAGCTTTCAAATCTGGATGCTCTTAATTTATCAAAAGATATTTGGGAGGCAGCTATGGAAGCCCTTCTAATCCATATAGAGTTATAAGCCTAGGTTACCAACAATGAAACATATCATATATAAATTGATCACATGGAGTGTCACATAGTTATTTATTTCACAGAGTAGGACATGGATACTATTATATAGGGACACATCAGATCCTCATATATATCATGAAATATAGCTGACATTCACATCCTATGAGATTTCACTGATATTTGTTTAGGAATCAATATCATTCCAATATGAATGCTTCATTAATTAGGTTGTAGTGAAGTTAACTTCTCCCCTTCTACTCTAAAACTTTAGGATTATGATAAGAGTGATAAAAATACTATCGGTTGAATCAAGCTCAGAACTCAATTCAGGGACCTTGTATTTGAATCTAAATTTTTGGTTGTTCAACAAGATATAGATTTAAATTTCCTAAAAGGAAGTCATTGATTTCATCAATATGTGGCATTCCCTTAATTACACCATCAATGTCTCAAATACTAACTTAATGGAAAAATTGGAAAATTTCATGGTGATAAAGATAAGTTTGAATTTTTTGAATCTCAATACATCGATACATGATTTTACCAGAGAGAAGGAAAACAACTCATGACTAATATTATTACTCAGGTTACTATCCTACATAGTATATAAATGACCCCAACTAACCTATTTAGAGAGATTTGTGATTAATATGTATTACCCATCAACAAAATAAAAAACATGTGTTTAGATTTGGTTATTTATTCATTAAATATTATGATATCAGTTACATAAACTAAACCCAAAAATATTGGGGTGGTCTATGATCTTCATAGTAGCAGAAATACCCTAGGTAAAAACACCCTTATTTTATCCTTATAGCATGAAAATACCATTATGTAATCATCTGGGTCATAAGAAACCCCCATATAACTGATAGAGAGTGAGAATACCCCCACTTATCTTTATGAGAGTTGGGATATTAATTTTTCATCTAGATTTAAATATCCCCCTTTTCACCCATTCCTCCTAAGATTGGTGTATAGGAAGAAAAGGAACATGATCTCAAAACACCCTCCAGTATTCATGGAATGTTTCACTACTACTATTGATGAACCCTAAAAAATAAATCTTGGTACATAAGAGGATCTATGACCTAAGTTGATCAATGTGACCATATCACCTAAATAAAAAGATGTACATATCTATTTTATAATTCAGAACTAAGATATTTTCACCTAGAATTACATATAAATTCTAGGACTTGATCCCAATATATCCACTCACCACCCGAGTTTACTAGAAGATCACTGCGGTTACAAGCATGTGGTCAGAAGAGAACATCCAACTTAAATTTCCAAGGTTTAAGATGAAGTTGATAATCTCATAAAATCCAAATTAATTTGGGAGGTCCAATTCATAAATTTTATCACCAATATTGTCTTGTTCAAGAATAATAAATATAAGAGTAGAGTATACATCAATTTTAGGGATCTTAACTCAAATTGTCAAAAAAATGATTTCCTGATTTAGATTACATAACTTCTAATTGATGAAAATTTTTGTTATAAAGACCTATCTTTTATGGATGGATATTTAGGGTGTAAACAAATCTAGATGGAACCTAAAGACAAAGAGACCACTAATTTTCAAACACCCCAAGGAATATACTGCTATCAAGTGATAAATTTTGGTTTAAATAATGTTGGTGCTACATACCAATGTGTTATGCATCACAGTTTCAAACCCTTATTGGAAAATTTCATCGAGTGTTATGTTGAATATTTGGTGGTGAACTCCCAAAATCATTATGATCATCTTTTTGATCTTGATATCATTTGCAACAAGATACGATAACATAGCTTAAAAATGAATCCCTTAAAATGTGTTTTCGATGTTACCTTAGGAAAGTTTATTTTATTCATAGTATTCCATCATGGAATTAAATTATATCCTAATAAGACTAAGGTGATCCTTGATATGTCACCTTCTTAAAACCTCACATATTTAAGAGGACTTCAGGTATGCCTTGACAATATCTGAAAATTCAGAGAGAATCTCGTAAGAAAATGTTTACCCTTCACTGGGATAATGAAAAAAGGATTCAACTACCAATGGAATGATGATTATCATGAAGAATTTGATAGTATAAATAAATATATTTTTATTCCACCAGTTTTAATGCCTCTTATCAAAGGAAATCCACATATTCTATATGTGACATCCTTGGAATGACCACTGGGAACTTTCCTTGCACAAAATAATGATGCGAGGAATTAGAATAGTCTCTATTATCTCAATATAACTATACTCGATATCGACACATGATATTAAAATATCTAGAAGAGTTGTCTTGTGTTAGTATTTTCAGTTAAAAAACAGAGGATCTACTTACAACACCATGAGATCCAATTGGTCACTCATAATGTCCCGCTCAATTATATCATCAACCATCATATGTTGAATGGATTCTTGGCATAGTGGGTGGTCATTCTGTAGTATTTTGAAATTTATTTCTTACCATAAAAGTTAATAAAAGGGATTTCATTAACATATTTTCTTTTAGATGACCCTTTTTCATAAATAATGCCATTTAATATCAAATTTATTGATGAATAGATCTTCTCTGTTCAATATTTTCCCAAAAAATGGGAGATATACTTTGATGTTGCTTCTAGAATCCCAACAAGAAAGAGAATGGAAGACCTCAAACTCAATAGAGTTAGTTTGGGAGTCAATATAATCCCTCCAACAAAGAAAGTTTAACCTTATTACTTCCTATTTTTAGAAGGATAAACTAATAATGAGGCAGAATACCAAGCCCACATTACAGGTTTAGAACCAGAACTGCAAATACTAGTGGCCCACCTGAAAGTCAAATGTGATTTAGATTTGGTAATCAAGCATATCAATGGTGATTATGCCATTGTAAAGGAATATTTGATTCCCCTAATTATCCATGTGTGAGGTTTGATGGAGTAATTCCTATTAGAGACAACATTAACTCACATCACGTGCTCACAGAATTCCTAAGTAGATTCATTATCCAATACAACTACAATATTGGAAGATATAGACCAGGATAAAATGATCATCATCATTATGCACCACATAACGGTTTCTTCATTCATTGGTAGCAACCTGGACACGATTAATGAGGTCAATTCCTTCCCTGAACAAGATAATTCTTTAAAATTTTGGATGACTCCCATATTGTACTACCTCAAAAGTGGGATTATTTTATCAAATAGAGAAATAAAATATAAAATCTAATAATAGGAAGTCAACTTTACTCTTTACAATAACCTAAATCATCAGAAAGTTCTCTATAAAAATGAATTATATAGAGTTCTCATTAGATGTATTATGGAGTGAAAACTATTTCTATTATGCAAGAAGTCCACACTAGTGCTCGTGGTACTCACCAGTCAGAGATCAAATCTTCTCATCAAATCAGGAGGATTGGATATTTCTTGCATTTAGTAATTTAGGATTGTATAGAATTCAAAAAAAGGTGTCATTACTATCATATACATGCCAATTTATTCATTAACCTCTGGTGCGTTTTCATGTTTCCAAATACTCTTGGTCATTTTCTATCTAGGGAATGTATTTTTTGGTCCATATCCTTCAACTACATCCAATTAGTTCAAGTGAATCCTTACTACTAATGACTTCTTCTTAAAATGTTCCAAGTTAGTACCCCTCAAGGAAGTTGGGAAAAAGAACATTATCAACTTCTTAAAGTATAATATTATCACCATATTTTGTGTCCCTCACATAATATTGATAGACAACAACACCAATTTATATTATTCCAATTTGAAAAGGCTGTATCATGAGTATTACATTGAGTCCAACTATTCATATTTCTATCATATAGCAGAAAATAGGAATATAGATACTTTCAATAAAACTCTATCAAACATAATCCAAAATATATTGAAAAAAAAAGAAATATTTCCTTGAATAGCTTCTACATGCCTTGTGGGTTTATCCTACCACAACCCATACTACTACACATGAAACCCTATATCCACTCATATATGGGAATGAGGAAGTTCTACCCATTGAGGTCTAATTACCTTCACTCTTCATTTACATTTTTGATTAGCTATCCATAGATGAGAAATCTTAGAAGTGATTTGATGAATTGGAATGGACCGATGAGAATATATTAGATACATTTCACCACTTATAGGTTTACCAAAACTAAATAGCATGAAATTTTAACAAGAAAGCATGACTTAATTAATTCCACCAAGTAGAATTATTTTTGGATCACATAATGCTGATGATATCTAGGAAGAAGCCTAAGAATCTTGAACCAAAATGGGAGGGGACTTTTATCATTCATAAGGTATACTCCAATGGTGCATATTCAGTGAGCACCATGGATGGGGAGCGTATTACTTCCCATACCTATGTGAGGTTCAATAAGAAATATTTTGTGTAATCCAAATACATGGTCATGGATGCAAGACCTTAAAAGGAACACCACTGTTCTAAGATATCTGACCCTAAAATATATAAACTATACATCCTCACTGTATGATGTTAAACTATATATCCAATATCTTTACTTTAAGACATTAAACTATATGGTCAACCATTAATCCTTATCATATTATGTAAAACTGTACATTTTTATGGCCCTCACCAGAGAGGACCTCCACTCCCAGTTTTGGTCTCCTACCATACCATCTTCTTCTCAAGAACCACACGTGTCTTAATTCCGGTCTATATAGGATACATAGTCATTACCAAACCCCATATATTATCCCAACCATAATATGATAAAAATTCCCCCTTACCCACACAAGATTTTGATTTAAATAAAATTCCTCTCCAATAACTACATGTGGATTGATTCTCATTTCGAAAAGATATGTAGTGATTCCCAGATCCCTTATTATAGTCCAATAAAGAAATTAAAAAAAAACATTCTCTTACATATGACCCAGATATGAATAGGATATTCCAATATGATTTATATCATTTACATACTTGTATTCAAATAAAAATGTCTCTTTTCTCTATATATGAGTTGCATATATTCAGAGGACCACTACTTCTTTAGAACTACACATGAATTGAATCCCATTCGAGGGATACATAGTGATTCATAGACCCTATTTATTGGGCCCAGTATTAACTTTATTCACTGTTGATGAGTTCACTTATGCTGGAATTGGATACACCAGAGTCCCTCTAATCATGTTATATATTTTTTGACTTGGATAGCAGTCTCACCTAACATCGGTCAAATTTTTTTGAACCTAAATTATAGAAAACTATACATCCTTATAGTATGATGTTAAACTACACAGTCAACCATTTTTCTCAGTCACACAATGTTAAACTATGGGAAAAAATCTCTACCATAAGGTAATAAATCATGTGGTGTGTGTTGGAAACAATCCTTGACTGTAGTTTTAATACAATTTGGATCTATAATATCCCATACTTTTCATACATAGATATTACATCTAAATAGATTAATATTCAACACATAACAATACTATCCATGCCAAAATAATAAAGGTTTAGAGTCTTTTGAGATTAGATATGAAATCTTATTATTTTATGAAAGATACTAAACATCTTCTACAAAGATCTTCACACACAGTACTCCTCTTAGGCATACCCTACCTAAAACTTTCTTTATCTCTTAGAGAAGTAAACATAAGAAAGGGAAAGACAAGATGTCAAGTAATTTTAAACATAAGAGATATCAATACATGATCATATGAAATAATAATATAAGAATAAGGTTATGTGATCATTAAATTAACTTACAAAGTTTATACCCAACCCATCATAGTCATAAACATTAATCATGTCATAAAAATTATCATTTCAGAAAACATGGACCATAAGAGCAATATATCATCATAAATTAATCATGAAACATAAGATAATGTATTAAACGCATGCCACCATCATAAATATAAAAAATCATTTCATATGTCAAGTTTAACTATCAAGAACATCAAAATAGTGGATCAAGAGACACCTGTTTCCCATATTATATCAGGATTCACCTCTTTTCCATTATGGATCAAGCCCATCAATTTTTTCCATTTTTATCTCGTGAGATATTAAGATTTACCCAATGCATTGGACGTGGATATAGGTCCCACCCATCACATAATAAAAACTATACTTATGTGTGACACAAGATCATAAACTATTAATCATATCAAAACCCATGAAAATAAATGATTTCATAAACATTTAATCATTGAATAACCCATGGAAAATAAATGGGTTTAAAAAACATTTCATCATAGCATAAGTCATGTAAAAGTAACGAGATTCATAAACATCATGTCATCATAAACATAAACCATACACAGAAAGAATAAGGATGTTATCATTGGATAATATCCCCATAAAAGCATAAGTAATATCAAATAATGTTGTTTTATATAGAAAATGATTTTTAAAGATCACTTGAAATAATTCTTGAGGAAAATATACTTTCTATTTTGAAAACATTTTTTTGAAAAGCCACACAATTTCAAAAGAAAACATTTTCTTTGAAAAAACCCTTATAATATTGTATAGTAAGTTTCAAATAATTAAAGTTTTCATGATAGAGTGAATAGATTCTCATGCCGTATAAGTTAAAAAACATTCCTTTTGTATTTTTTTCAGAAAAGTCATAACATACCTCGTTTGGGAAATTAAAAACAAATTCCTTTTAAATCGTTTAGTAAAAAAATCCACATATGGGAAAAATGAATTTAAATATTCATAGTAAAATATTAAAAAACTTTTGTGAATTTTTTTAGAAAACATGTATATGGAACAGAAATATTCCCTAATGGATGCTTAAACACAAAGAATCTTGAATAATAATGTGATTGTGAAATAAACCCTTACCCCAAGTCTTGACTTTCTTAATTCCTATTAAAAAATAATTTACAATAAATATGGATTTATTGTACATTTATTACATAAAATCAATTTTATCCTACAATTTATTATTTATTTAAAACATCTTATCATGTATTTATTAAAATTTTTTTATTCAAATCACTATTTGGGTGGTAACTTCTTTGTTTTCCAAGCATGTTTCAGTTTGGTAGTATTGGTCCTTATAATTTGATCTTGGTATAATCATTTCAGGAATTTTAATCATGGTTTAAAAATAATATATAATAATTATATAAACATTTATAATCATTCATAGAAATTAAAAATATAAAAATTAATTACATCGTTTATGGAGATAGTAGGTCATACGTACGCATGAACGTTGTTTTCATTTTTCGATTGATGGAATGAAAGAAAGGTAAATAATAATTCATATTTTCATAATTATTATTATATAAAATATATCATATATATTCATAAAATCCATCATAATATCCATCCATAAAATATGGTGAAGAAAATGAATTGTATCGCTACTTGGAGATGGTAAGTCGTACGTATACACAAATGATGCTTTCTCTTCTTATTTGATGGAAAATAGGGTGTATAATGGTTTTTTCATAATGATAATAAAATTTAATAATATTTAGGATATTTAATTTATTATTTTATGATAAACATAAAAGATTTATAGGAGGTAAGAAAGATTATAAAAAGAAAGTGATCGGTTAGAGTGATTACCTCTTCTTCGAAATGTCTCCTTTTGATCTCCTATAAAAGGCTATAGTATTGGTTCTTTAATAAGATAAGAACCTCTATAATGTGTATAGGGAAGTTTATAAGATAATTTTTTATGTTACTATCTAGATATAAGGATCAAAGTGGTGTAAATAAGTGAGGGAGGAGGTGCCCTTTTATAATTGATGTGAGGGAACTTTTGGAATTTCAAAAAATATTAAATTATAATAAATTAATTTTCTATCCAAATACCACAAAATAGCCATGTATTAGAAGATAATATATGATAAGGTTTATATATCAGCATTAAATATATTTTATACATGTTTTTGTATCATTTTAAACCCTATCATTTTGACTAACCCTTAGTTAACCTATTTTAATTTTAACTACGGTAACAACTTTTTCAATATTAAAAGGTCTTAATTTTTACTTATCTCGTGTCAATTAGACCATAAATGGAAAAAAATGAAATTTTAAACTATATAATAATCACTTTTTATATTTTAAATAATTTTATGATTTTTAAGTAATTTTATAAAATATTAATTCTATAAAATACCATTATTGTCAGTTTTGATACTATTAGCTACTTTAACCTTTAAAAATATCAATAAAACAAGTAAAATAAATAAAAAACTATTTTATTATATCCCCAACATTTAAAGTTAATATAAATAATTATTGGATAACCTTAAATATCTCAAATTATGTTACTTTTAATATTTTTAAAATAATTTTTTGATTTTACCTTTAATTGAATAATTACGGCATTAGCATTGTGTAAGAATTTAGGGTAATTATTTAATTCCTAAAAATTATAAATAAATTACTATGATTAAGATAAATATTTTAAATTTAAAAATAATATTTATAGTTGAAAATATCCTATGTATAACCCCATAGTAAAATATTACAGTTATTAAAAACATGAATGTGACATCTTTGACTTTTCTTTAAATAAAATATTATAAAGGTCATAATCTCATACAAGTTACCCCAAAAGCCATAAATAAATTTATTTAATTAAAATAAGTTTATTAAGTTAAAAATGGGAACTTATATTCATTCATAACCTACTTTTTCTTCCTGTCGACATATAAGATATATTTAAGACAAAGGAAGTGACATTTTGTGACTTTTTTTTATTTAAATAATATATAATTAGTTTTTAGGGAAAAGTGTCCATTAAAAAAACTCAATTTATAAACTTAGGTGTTAATGATTTAATTTAATTCATCTAATAAGAAATAGGATGAAAAATTATGGCCTTATAACTTGTTTTTAATCCATATTAACCCATTTTACCCTTTAACGTGGTAACAAAATTTACTAAGGTTAGTATTCATGTCAACCAAAAATAAAAGTGAAATATTTGATAAATGTATATCTACTGATTCCAAATATGGAATAAAATTTTCAAAAATCAAAATACATAAGTTTCAAATTTTAATTTAAAATAAAATCAGCAAAACGCAACGAAAAATAATTTTTTCAAAAAAATACCTTTATTGATCTAAAATGTTTTTATACTAAATTAAAATATAAAATCAACTTAAAAAACATAATTGTGTTATTTTAAATAAAAAATAACTAGTTAAAATTTAAAAAAATCCAAAACATAATTTTACATTGTAAAAACTTTAAAAGAAAATACGAGTTTCAATAAAAATCAGTATTTTTTCTTATTCCTTGAATTTTTTTTTCAAAAGATTATAAATAAATAATTTTAAGATAATTTCAAAATTATGAATTCAAAAATAAAATTAATTTTTTCAAATAAATTTTCTAGAACTTCTAGAAATTAATATTCACTCATAAAATAATAAAAACTCATTTTTAAAGAATAAAATGACTTAAAAAATTATTTGTTTATTTTATAAGCACATAAAAATAAATTAATATTGAGTTAGACCATTATATTTATTTCATAAATTATTTATTCCTATTCATTCATTAAAATTTAACAACTAGTTTATCTCAAAAATATAATATTTTAATAATATTTCCATATTTTTCTCAACTTGTTGTTGCGTGAAACACGAACTACCAAAGAAATCAAATTATTTAAAAATATATTTCATAAAAATCTCACAGTGTTACATTCTACCCCCCATTAAAATGAATTTATCCCTTGAAATTATTCACTTGGATACAAGCATATGTGGATACCTCTACCTCACTATATCATCAGATTCCCACATAGTTTCCTCAAATTAGTAGTTTCACCACAAAACATTAACCAGATGAGTGGTTTTGTTTTATAGAAATTTATCTTTATAATCCAGAATCTCTACCAGTTATTCTTCATAAGAAATATCTTGATCTAGTACTATGACCTCTGAGTTTAGTATATGTTAATGATTAGGTATGTACTTCCTATGAAGAGATATATGGAATACATCATGAACTTGAGATATATTCAATGCAAGCTCCAAAAAATAAGCTATTATCCTAATATGATCAAGTATTTCAAAGGAACCAATATACCTATAGTTTAGTTTTCCCTTATTTCTTCCACATATAAATTCATAGAAATTCCTTCCCAGAAATTTAATTTCTATATCTCATTAATGATTATCAACGTAATATTTCTTTCAACTTTGTGTTGTCCTTACATGTTGTTAAATGAATCTAACCCTCTCTTCCATATTATCATCCTACTCAGGTCCTGACTACTTTATTTGTGAAACTTATTTTCAGTATGTTTGAGTTCTACATTTCTTTTCATAAAGATACATTTGAATTCTTGATTGAAAGATACTTTCTAGAAAAATCAACTAGAGGAAGGTGTTGTTCATAATCACCATTGAAATCCATAGAAAAAGATCTTAGTATATCATATAGAGTCTGAAGTATTCTCTTAGACTGACTATCTGTTGTGATGAAACTTAATATATATTATATAAATCTATGAAAATTTACCACTTTCTTAATATATATTCTGGAAATTAGATCTAGAGAGAAATATTCTTTGAATAAAGTGTACTAACTTCATGAGGTGATTAACTAAAATCCATAATTACATCAATATAAAAGATAAGATAAACCATAAAGATCACCAGTAACTTTGATCATATGTCCAAAAAGTGTAATGGCATTTATCCTTGAATAAATTTGTCACATATACATAAAAAAATGGTTTTATTTCCATAAATTTCTCTTAAAACATCCTTAATATTGATAAATTACCATCACATAAAAACATAAAAATGGTCATCAACACAGAAACCCATGATGGTATCCACAAATCTTACGTTAATATTATATGGATACATATACGCTTCTAAAAATAATTAAATCCTTATATGTTTTATGATTATTATAAATAAAATACCATTAGTAAAATAATTCTACACCATAATTATTGAATCCAAACACATAAATACTTCAATCCTTCCACTTCAATTATTGTTATAGAATATTTATTTCCATGGTCTATAAGTTAATTATTGGGTTAGGTAATTGAGTTGGATAATGGTTATGTTCCACACACATAATACATTGAACTCCTCAATTTTTTTTCACTCTATGACATTCTTTTACACAAAAATAACATATTCCCCTCCATTGATATATTCCTCTAGGTTATTCTTCCAACCTTCTTGACATGTATGAAGTAGAATCTTCATTCCTCTATGTTCATAACCACATGAACTTTTATAAAAGTACATCTTTATCTTGTTTGGTGCGTTATGAATTTCACCAAATTTTAGGTTATTAATTATATATCGTGATAATTTATTAGGAATAATTACAATACCTTTATCTACAGTAATCACCCAATTTGGTTACTCCTTGCAATTGATTTTTCCATCATATTCAATATTAACATGATTCCTTATGGTTCCATCCATTAAAACTAACTAAAAATCATAGTGTGAGAAACAATAATTATAATGGAAAACCATATAATTCTGAAAAATCATTTATCGATTTTTTAAATTGTGAGATCTTCTTCTATGAAACCTTAGGTTTAACCTAGGACATACACAATCATTATTAAAATTGTTGGGAAAAAACCCCTCAAGGTAACATTGCATCATTTTTGGGTTGATTGTGTTTGTTGAAAAAGTAGGTTTCCATGGTGAATTGTCGAGTTCCAAAGATGTTATTGACAATAAATGTTGACAAAGAACCATGACAAAGGAATGGATGATATGAAGGTAGTATAAAAGAATAGATACAAGGTGGCGCCATTTTCCAGTGTTTGCCAAATTTTTGGGGTCCAAAATTTGGAATTTGGTGAGCATCACAAAAAAAGGATTTCCTTGAAGATTTAATTTAAATATGGAAAAGGCATGAGTTTCATGAAGATAAACTTAATGGATTGGATTTTGCGAAGATAGACTTCATGGATTGGATTTCGTGAAGACCAGAAGAATGTTGACGGTGATGATTTTTGATTATGACAAGCTTCTAAAACGACAGAGGTTGAATCACATCACGGTGGTGAATGGATTTGCGAGGGAGCTTCATGGATCAGGTGTGAAGGAATTGATGGGATGCTCTGCGATTACGACAAGCTCCACGATCGGAAAATTTCCATGGTGCTTTGCGATATTGACAGAATTCCGGCAGAAATTTCAGAGCTTCGTGATTTGTGATGACGTGGCATTGACTTCACGTGGAAGGTTTGAGGTTTGGTGGAATCTCCTATAAATAGACCTCAACCCCCTAGGGAGAAGTAGAGAGTTTTCAGAGAAAATATTTTGCTCTCAGTTCATGAAGGTAGTTCATGAAGGCAGTGTGCTTCGTAAAAGAAGAGCTTCGCAGTGGCTAATCTAGCTCCGTGAAAGTTGCGAGCTCTGTGTTGGCTTAGCGAGCTTCACGTGGGAAGTCACTCTAAAACTACTTGTGCTTCGCGAGAGTGCTTTGCGAGATTTCTTCACAAGAGTGATTCGCAAAAAGGCAGGAGCTTCGCGAAGGCTTGTTTGAGCTTCAAGAAATTGGGAGCCTCGCGAAGTAGGGTACTTTGCGAAGGTGTTTCCAAAGTGAGTTTCCCGATGTTCAGGGGCAAAGGGGTATTCATCAGTGGATGAAATTTGGACTTCAATAGATCATCTACATACAGTGGAGGATGTATTCATTAGTAGTAATAAAGATACCTACAGGTCTATAAACTGTGAGTGGATCCCTTCCAAGTGTAGTGGACATAGGAAGAGGAAGAAGGTTATCCTTTCTACTAGCAGTGAGCCAGTGAGAGAGAAATAGGGAGTGGCCCTTGGGGAAGCAGTGAGATAACCCTAAATGTTGTAAAGGTAATGATCCAGGGCATAGAAGTGATCTAGCCCGAACATTATTGGCAATGAGCTTTAGTGGAGTTGGTACAGTGTCACATCGTCATTATATTCTCCTTGGACATAGCCCAGTGAGGGTGAACCAAGTAAAAATCTCTGTGTCTATCTGGTTTCTTCCCTGCATTCCATTCAAATCATCATCATCAGATAAAGAATAAAATAAGTGATCATAATAAATACACAAGTGAAAATAAAGTGACCCTTGTAATGAAGAGGTCAAGATCTAGTGGGGAAGGAAGAATTTTAAGAAAAGAATATCCATACCCTGATTCACCCCCCCTCTCAGGGTATATAAGCCCTTATTGGTCCTAATAAAAGAATTAATATTTTATCCAATACCTAGTCCTATCCCTAGATTTTTCATAAAATTTTTCTAACTATAATGTCTAAATATTGTAAAAACCATTCTCTGATACCAAATATAATTGCCTAAGATTTTCAAACACAAATATCTCATCTATTCAGATGAATATTTAATAAATAATAATATTATCCATGCCACAACCATAAGGGTTTAGAGTCTTTGAATATTAGATATACAATATTCTTATTTTATGAAATATATTCAACATATACTACAAAGATATTCTCATCTAGTAATTCTCCTAGGCATACCCTACCTAAAACTTTCTTCATCACCTAGGGAAAGAAACAAAATAAAGGGTGTTCTTAGATGCTCATAAAGGGTAAAAATAGGAGATATAAATCCACAATCATATGAAAGAATAAGATGAGAATAAGGCTATGTGATAATGAAAAAAACATAAAAAGTTTATACCCCACATGTCACCGTTCATAAACATGATTCATGGAATAAAAATTTTCATTTCATAAAAATGGACTATAAGAGTGAGAAATAATCATAAATCAATAATGAACCATAATATCATTTTATAAAAGTGTGGATCCATCATAAATATAGAAAACAATTTCATATGTCATAGTTAAATACCAAGACCATTAATATAGTGGATCAAGACACACCTATTTCCCAGAATAGATTAGGAAAAAACTATTTCCCATGTTAGATCAAGATGCACCTGTTTCCCATTGTGGATCAATCCCATCAACATGTTTCCCATTTTTATCTCAGAAGATATTAAGATTTACCCAATGCATTAGAGGGGGATATAGGTCCCACCCATCACATAATGGAAACCATACTTATGGGTTAAATGGGATCATAAATCATTCATCATATCAAAACCCATGAAAATAAATGGTTTTTATAAACATTTCATCATTTCATAACACATGGAAAATAAATGGGTTTCAAAAACATTTTATCATAGCATAACTCATGGAAAATTAATGAGATTCATAAACATCATGTCATTATAAACATAAATAATCTAGAGAAAGAATAATGATGGTATACTTAGATCATATACCCAGTAAATCATAAGTAACATAAAATAATGTTATCTTAGATGGAGAATTATTTTGAAAGATCACTTGAAATAATTCATGTGAAAAACATCCTTTCCATTTTGAAAACATTTTTTTTTCTAAAAAGCTACACAATTACAATGGAAATTTTTTTATTTGAAAATAACCTTGTAATCTTGCATAGGAAGCTTAAAATTATTAAGGTATCATGATGGAATAAATATAAACTCATTCCATATAAGTTCAAAAACAATCCTTCTGTATTTATGTTCGAAATTTCACAAAATACCTCATTTGGAAAATGAAAAAAGATTCATTTAAAATTGTTTAGTAAAAAATTAACACATGGTTAAAAATGAATTTAAACATTCATAGGAAAACAGTGAAAAAACTTTTTGATTTTTTTTATAAAACAATGAAATGGAAGTGATATATACCCCAACAGATACATAAACATAAACAATCTCGAATAATAATGAGATTGTGAAATAAACCCTTACCTCAGGTATTGCCTTTATTTGTTCATGTTTAAACATAATATATAATAAATATGTATTTATTATAAATTAATTTCATAATATTAATTCTATTATACCATGTATTATTTTATTATAGCATCTTATCACCCATCTATTGATAGTTTTTTATTAAAATCACTGTTATGGGTGGTAAAATGCTTCGTTTTCCAATCATGTTTTTGTTCAGAAGTCTTGGTCTTTATAATTTGATCTTTGTATCATCATTTAAATAATTTTAATCACGGTATAAAAATAATATATAATAATTATATACATATTTATAATCCTTCATAGAAACTATAGATAGAAAAATGAAGTATACCATTCATGGAGATTGTAGGCCGCACGTACACATGAATACAGTTTTCTTTTTTTGAATGATATAATGGAATAAAGGTAAATAATAAATGATATTTTAATAATAATTATTATATCATATATATAATATATATTAATTAAACCCATCATAATATTCATTCATAAAATATGGTGATGAAAAACAAATTGTATCGCTACATGGAGATGGTAAGTCGTACGTACGCCCGAGCGATACTTTATCTTCTTGTTTGATGGGAAAGAGGGTGTATAATGGTGTTTTACTAATTATAGTAATATTTCATAATATTTAGTATATTAAATTTATTATTTTATGATAAAAAACATATATTTAGTGGAGTTAAGAAAGAATATAAAAATAAATTGATAGGTTAGAGAGATTACATTTTCTTTGAAACGTCTCCTTTAGATCTCCTCTAAAGAGATTTAGGGTTGGTCCTTTGGGAAAACAAGAACCTATAGAATGTGAATAGGGATTTTTATGAGATAAATTGGCATAGGATGGTATATATAGATGGCTCATAGTGGTTTACATAAGTGGGGTAGGAGGTTCCCTTTTATAATTGAGGTGAAGGGAACTTTTAGAATTTCTTAAAAGATTAAATTATAATAAATTTATTTTCTATCCAAATACCAAACAATAGACATGTATTCTAAAATAAGATAATATAAGGTTGTAATATCATCAAAAAAATATATTTTATACAATTTTTGGTGTTATTTTAAACCTTATCATTTTGATTAACCCTTAGTTAACCTATTTTAATCTTAACTATGGTAACAAATTTTTCAGTATTAAAAGGTTTTAATTTTTAATTATATGGTTTAAATTAGAATATAAATGAAAAAATTATGAAATTTTAAAACATATAATAATAAATTTGTATTTTTAATGATTATTATTATTTTTAAATAATTTAATAAAATATTGATCTCATAAAATATCATTATTGCTAATTTTGAACCTATTCAATACTCCGGCTTTTAAAAATATCAAGAAAACATTTAAAATTATAAAAAAATATTTCTATTATATTTATAATATTTAAACTCCATATATATATTTCATGGATCACCTTAAATATATAAAATTATATTACTTTTAATATTTTCAAAACAATTTATTTAATTTTCCTTTAATTGAATAATTAATACAATAGTGTTTTGTAAGCATCTAGGGTAATTATATAATTCCTAAAAAATATAAATAAATTAAAATGATTAATATAATATTTTATATTTTAAAATACTATTTATAGTCAAACATATCATCTTTATGATCCCATATTAAAATGTTATAGTTATTAAAAACATGAATGTGACATCTTTGACTTTTCTTCAAATAAAATATTATAAAGATCCTAATCTCTTCCAATTGGAATAAAAAGTCATAAATAAATTTATATCATGAAAATAAGTTTATTAAGTTTAAAATAGACACTTATATTCATTCATAAACTACTTTTATTCCCATGTCGACACATAAGAGTTATTTAAGACAAAGAAAGTGACATTTTTCGACTTTCTTTGATTTAAATAACATATAAGTCATTTTTATGGACAAGTATCCATTAAAAAACTAAATTTATAACATTAGGTGTTAAAAATATAATTAACTTCATACAATAATAAATAGGATGAAAAAGTAAGGCCTTATCAATTATTTTTAATCCATATTAACCGATTTTACCCTTTACCGTGGTAACAAAATTTAATAAGGTTACTATTCATATTGATAAAAAATTAAAGTGACCTATTAACTAAATTTGAACCCACTGATTCTAAATACAGAATCCATTTTTCAAAATTAAAAACACATAATTTTCATAATTTAATTTAAAATAAAATTGAAAAAATGCAATGAAAAACATTGTTTTTCCAGAAAAATGCCCCTTTTAAATACAAAATATTTTCATACTAATTTCAAGTATAAAATATACTTAAAACAACATAATTGGATTATTTTAAATACAAATTAAGTAATTAATTTTTTTAAAAATACAAAACAAAATTTTACCTTATAAAACATTAAATAAAAATACAATTTTCAATAAAAATCAGTATTTTTCACTATTCCTTGAAAAATAAAAGTTTTCAGAAAATTATATAGAAAGAATTTTAAAATAAATTTAAAATTATGATTTAAAAAATGAAATTATATTTTCAAATACATTTTCTAGAACTTCTATAAATTATTATTCACCCATAAAAAGAAGAAAAACTCATTTTTGAAGAATAAAACGACTTTACTAACAATTGTGTGATTATTTTCTAAGAACATACTAATAAATTCATATTGAGTTAGGCCTTTATATTTATTACATAATTTAATTATTCATATTTTTTCCCACCAATTTAATGGATGGGTTATAAAAGAAAAATAAAATTTTAATAATATTTCATGGTTCGTTTAAACTTGTTGTTGTGTGTAATGCAAAATATCAAAGAAATAAAACTATTTAAAAATATATTTTATAAAAATATAAGGGTTGTAAGAACCTAGTTTTTTACTCAGGTACGAATCATTTAAATTTTGGTCAAATTATCTTTTATGGACTTAATATGGATGCATAATGAGTTAGTGAAGGTCTCAGGGGTGTTAGGGGATTGTTCAGAGCCCGAAACCTGACTTTTTGGGAGAAAAAGGTCTATCACATGGTTAATTTAAACTACGTGAGGTAGGATTCATGGTTTTTTTGAACCTTGCTATACTGGGTAGTGTGTTGGAATATGGTGTATGATTTGATCTAACCATGAATTTTGGGCCGCACAGCTGTGCAAAAAATGTTTTAGACAAATTGTAGAGGCACTTCTCATGGTTGGTTCATGGTTTCCCTAACCATGTGGGTGCCCTTGCTATAGATGTCTATGCACGATTTGTACATGGTTTTGACAAACTGTGTGGCCAAAATACGCAAAGGGTAATTTTGGGTGAATTTATAGTTTTTTCCTTAAATTAAATGTTAAATGATTTCCCTCCTTCCTCATTTATTTCTAGTAGACAAAATACCCTCCCCTCTCCCTTTTGAAGCTTTTCACGCCTAATCTAGTTTTTGAGATCTACTATTCGTCCGAAGTCTGAATCGAGCATCATTCATCTCATTGGATCTGCACCAGTACGTTATCAATTCCTTTTTAATTTTTTTGTTCTTATTTCTATTAATGGTTCTATTTAGATGTAAGATCATATGACCCAATTTCAGGGAATTGATCCGTTATTTAGATATACTCCAATCTAGACCAAACTAGAGGCTGATTCTGGATGAGGAGAGTTGCACAAACTTAATGTAGGTAGTATATAACTTATTCCTTAATTTCTATCATTTTTTAAATTGTATTTTCATCACGGTAATTTCATCGGGCATCATTTTGTTGAATTTATATTTAATTATTGTATTCATTAGGATCATGTTCTAAGAATCGTGCCACATATTCTATTCAATATTGGTGGTTACATCCACAACTTCAACCACCCCATGTATGGTGATGTTGCATATTTGATTTTTGAGTGTTTTGACACCATTGGGCCACCATTCGGGTGTTCTTAAGATTTACCATTATAATGGTAAGCCTTTCCATATTATATGACTATTGAATTGCGAATTATACCTGTAAAGTACCATGGGTGATATACAATTGAACCTCTTAAGGTAAGTGCTTGAACTTGTTTAATAAATGTTATATGGTAATTTGAAAAGTATATTGTATATATATGACTTGGAATATTTTATTATAAATGAATGGTTGGTGGATCATACTTAGCACAACCTTGTCATGTCCTGAAAGGTAAAGTAGAGAACCAAGGAATGAAATTTTAAATGAATGAAATGGTTTCATTCATAATTGACCTTGCCAAACTAATGAAATGCAATGGATTAAACCTTGACTATTTAGATGGAATGACCTTCACATGGCCTAACTTATTAAATGAACTAAATGTAAGGTTCCTAATTATTCATATGAAACTTGAAATCTCTATAGGGGTGGTTAGCCTCAAGTTAGTTCTTAGATTCATGGGGGAATGCCTTGGACACTCGTGGATGCCATTCTGATTCAAGGATGCCAGTTTCCTTGGTTGAGACCCAACATGAAACACGACCCTCTTCTATCATAGAATTCCCATTATGACACTGTAGGATCCTTGCTTTACTATTAAATGATGCCTTGGAAACACTCCTTGGATCTAGCATGGATTCTACAGACATGAGGTGCCTTGGTTATATCCTTGGACCTAGCCATAACTTATCCCCCTTTAACCTTGGATGTATTACTTGGACTCAGTTAGATCATATTATTGTGTAATTCCTTGGATGGTGATCCTTGGATTACAATCTTAACCCTTATCCAGGATGTAGTTACTACTGAGTTGGTGAAGTTTGAGTTCTAGGTTTCCTTGGTCATTACCTTGGAACCCTTTTATTTTATAATCATCATGGATGCCTTGTTACATCTTGAAACTAGTAATAGTACTATCACGGGGTGATGATAGTTCTAGATATGCCTCACAAGACTTAATCATATAAACTGAAATTAATTAATTAATAAATAGGTTACATGTTCAGATACCATCCAAGGGCCAAAGAAGGTACTTGGGTATTTATGTTATTATGTTGAATTACTTTTATATAATCATGCTTTCAAACATTTTAGTTTATATTACAAGGAAAGTATATTATAGAAATTATTGGTGATGTCCTACTAAGATTTATCTCACACTCTATGCAGGACACATTTTGGTACTCAGGTAGACTATATGTATGTAGGTGTTGACAAAGAGAAGCTAGTGGATTCAGGTACTTGATTACTTTATGTTTTAGGATGAAGTTGGTAGCGAATGACCGAGCTAGAGATCGAGATGCTTAAGATAGTTTTTGATTCCTTTTTGTTAATTTTGCATAGCATGCTTGTATACTACTTTGTATCCATGTTTTAAAAATTTCTAGTGACATGAAATATCATAATCATCTTTTGTATATTTATATCAGTTACACCTATTGTTTACTATTCTTGTTTTCTTTTGTTGTTCTATTAGTTTACTTATATTGATTATGATACTTATTTTCCTATTATATTATATTAAACCATTGTGATACACTCTGGTAATGAGGGCGTAGTCTCCCCACAGACACACCCTAGTCCCTCGTAGCTAGTCGACAACCTTTAACATTCAGAGAGATGTGGTTTATGACATGTGGTCCACCGGCCTTGGGGCACCTTAAGTGGAATCTTAGTCCAAGACATCATAAAGTGGTATAAAAAGCATTTAATTTATTTATTTACTATTTTGAGACAATATATTATAGATTAATAAGGATAGGTACTTGGTCACAAGTCGTTATTGGGAGTCATGAACCCATGTTTGAGGTAAAGGTCGAGTTGCCTGAATTATTATTATTTCTCTACCTTTTCCAATTAGTGTTAATATAATTTCACCATTGTGTGATGAACATGATATGTTGTGTTTTTGATCAATATTATGATTTAGATTTCACTCCATATTTGGTCCGATGATATGAGGTCAAGGGGAATTGTTACATGCATCATCATAGACACCTAAGCATATTTCCATGCCATATAGGTGAATTTCACTACTTTGCATTGTCGGATATGCTTGGGATTACTAATTGAGAATTTATTTGTATATATTCTTATGTTTGTTTTTGTATGATATTGAGTTATTTTTTGTTTCAATTCATGAATTTTTATGGGCCCTAGTTGGTTGTGATTGTAAATTTACCAAGTCAATCCATTCAATGAAAATAAAATGGGTGTTAATCCCAGTGATAAGAAATCTGGCCCCTGATTCCCCAAGACAAACAACTCATTTTAAATTAATCTTGGTATATAAACATGATTAAATGAAATTTAAAAAGTGAAAATTTACTTTTAAAATTAAAAAGGTTTCACGTCTTTATCCCTTCTTGTCATGTTTATGAAAGGTAAAGGAGTGAACTTGGTAATTACAATAAAATTAATGGAATGGTTTCCAATAAATTATGAGGCAAGGTATAGTTGAACCTTCATCTACTGGGATCCCTAAAAACTATACTTTAGCACTTACTAATACCCAACCTTCTATGTGGGTAGCTGGGCTAAAATTCTTTGTGTAGAATGGTTTCATAATCATAAATCAATCATGAACCATGATCTCATTTCATAAAAGTGGGGAACCATCATAAATATAGAAAACCATTTCATATGACATGGTTAAATATAAATACCATTAACATAATGGATCAAGACACACCTGTTTCCCATAGTAGATTAGGACAAAATTATTTCCCAACGTAGACCAGGATGCACCAGTTTCCCATTATGGATCAAGCCCATCGACCTGTTTCCTATTGTTATCTCATGAGATATTAAGCTTTAACCAATGCATTAGAGGGAGATATAGGTCTGACCTAACACATAATAAAAAACATACTTATGGGTTACATGGGATCATAAATCATTCATCATATCAAAACCTATGAAAAAATGGTTTTCATAAACATTTCATCATTTCATAACCCATGGAAAATTAATGGGTTTCAAAAATATTTCATCATAGTATAACTCATGGAAAAGTAATGAGATTCATAAAAATCATGTCATCATAAACATAAATAATATAGAGAAAGAATAATGATGGTATACTTGGATCATATCCCCAGTAAAGCATAAGTAACATAAAATAATGTTTTCTTAGATAGAGAATGATTTTGAAAGATCACTTGAAATAATTATTGAGAAAAATATCCTTTCCATTTTGAAATCATTTTTTTGATGAGCCGTGAAATTAAAAATGGAAATTTTTTCTTTGAAAATAACATTGTAATATTCTATAAGAAGATTTAAATCATTAAGGTGTCATGATGGCGTAAATATCCACTCATTTTGTATAAGTTAAAAACACTTTCCTTTCGTATTTTTTGTAGAAAATTTCATAAAGTAACTCATTTCGAAAATGAAAAAATATTCCTTTCAAACTATTTAGAAAAAAATTCACACATGGGTAAAAATAAATTTAAGAATTCATAGGAAAATATTGAAAAAACTTTTTTAATTTTTTTTATAAAACATGGACATGGAAGTGAAATATTCCTCAGTGGATACTTAAACATAAACAACCTTGGATAATAATGAGATTATGAAATAAACCCTTACCTCAAGTATTGAATTTATTTGTTCACATTAAAAAATCCTATATAATAAATATAGATTTATTATAAACTTATTCAATAATATTAATTCTATAATTATGTGTATTATTTTTTTATAACATCTTATCACCCATTTATTGATAGTTTGTTATTAAAATCACTGTTCGGGGTGGTAAACTGCTTTGTTTTCAAAGCACGTTTCTGTTTGGAAGTCTTGGTCCTTATAATTTAATATTGGTATCATCATTTAAATAATTTTAATCATGGTATAAACATAATATTTAATAATTATATACAAATTTATAATCATTCATAGAAAATATAGATAGAAAAATGAATTACACCATTCTTGGAGATGGTAGGCCGCACTTACACATGAACGTTGTTTTAATTTTTTGAATGATGGAATGAAATATAGGTAAATAATAAATCATATTTGAAGAATAATTATTATATCATATATATAATATATATTCATTAAACCCATCATAATACCCATTCATAAAATATGGTGATGAAAAATGAATTTTATCGCTATATGGAGATGGTAAGCCATACATATGCATGTGTGATACTTTATCTTCTTTTTTAATGGGAAAGAGGGTGTATAATGGTGTTTTTATAATTATAATAATATTTCATAATATTTAGGAAACTAAATTCATAATTTTATGATAAACATAATAAATTTAGAGAAGGTTAGAAAGAGTATAAAAAGAAATTGATCGGTTAGAGCGATTACCTATTCTTTGAAATGTCTCCTTTAGATCTCCTCTAAAGAGATATAGGGTTGGTCCTTTGATAAAAAATAACCTCTAGAATGTGTATATGGATGTTTATGAGAGAAATTGGAATATTATGGTCAATATAGAAGGCTAAAAATGGTTTAAATAAGTGAGGGAGGAGGTTCTCTTTTATAATTGAGGTGAGGGGGACTTTTGGAATTCCTCAAAAGATTAAATTATAATAAATTCATTTTCTATACAAATACCACAAAATATATAAGTATTATAAAATAAGATAATATAAGGTTGTAATATCATAAACCAATATAATTTCGGAAAGTTTTTGTGTTATTTTAAACCTTATCATTTTGATTAACCCTTATTTAACCTATTTTAAACTTAACTATGGTAACAAATTTTTCAATATTAAAAGGTTGTAATTTTTTATTATATGGTGTCAATTTGGCCATAAATGGAAATATTATACAATTTTAGACCATATAATAATCACTTTTTTTTAATGATGATGATTATTTTTAAACAATTTAATAAAATATTCATCCTATAAAATATCATTATTATCAATTTTGATACTATTCAATACTTTAACTTTTAAAAATAGCAAGAAAACATTTAAAATTAGAAAAAAATATATTATTATATCCATAACATGTCAATTCCATATATATAATTCATATATCACCTTAAATATCTCAAATTATATTACTTTTAATATTTTTAAAATCATTTATTTAATTTTTTCTTTAGTTTAATAATTACTACAACAACATTTTGTAAGCATATAGGGTAATTATTTAATTCATAAAAAATATAAATAAATTTCCAAAATTAATATAAATATTTTATATTTCAAAATACTATTTATAGTAAACAATATCCCCTTTATGACCCCATATTAAAATGTTATAGTTATTAAAAACATGAATGTGGCATATTTGACTTTTCCTTAAATAAAATATTATAAAGGTCATAATATCATCCAAGTGGAATAAAAAGTAAAAAATAAATTTATATCATGAAACTAAGTTTATTAAGTCTAAAATGGATACTTAGATTCATCAATAACCTGCTTTTTTCCCATGTGGATACATAAGATATTTTTAAGACAAAAAAAGTTACATTTTTTGACTTTATTTGATTTAAATAATATATAAGTTATATTCATGGAAACATGTACATTAAACAAATAAATTTATAACATTAGGTGTTAATTGTCTAATTAACTTCATAAAATAATAAATAGGATGAAAAAGTATGGCCTTATCACTTATTTTTAGTCCATATTAACAAGTTTTTCCCTTTACCATGGTAACAAAATTTACTAAGGTCACTATTCATATTGAACAAAAATAATTTACTAAATTTGGACCCACTTATTCCAAATATGAAATCCATTTTTCAAAATTCAAAACACATATGTTTCTGAATTTAACTTAAAATAGAATCATAAAAATTCAACGAAAACAATTTTTTTTCAGAAAAATACCCTTTTTAAATATAAAATGTTTTCATACTAATTTAATATATAAAATCTACATAAAAAACATAATTGGATTATTTTAAATAAAAATTAAATAATAGAAATTAAAAAAATACAAAACATAATTTTACCTTGTAAAATAATTAAAGAAAAATTACAGTTTTCAATAAAAATCAGTATTTTTCACTATTCCTTGAGAAATAAATGTGTTTAGAAAATTATAAATAAATAATTTTAAGATGAATTTGAAACAATTATTTAGAAAATAAAATTATTTTTTTTAAAATACATTTTCTAGAACTTTTATAAATTAATATTCACTCATAAAAAGAAGAAAATCTCATTTTTTAAGAATAAAATGACTTTACTAAAAATTATGTGATTATTTTCTAAGAACATACGAATAAATTTATATTGGGTTAGACCTTTATATTTAGTACATAAATTATTTATTCCTATTCATTCCCACTAATTTAATGTCTAGGTTATAATAGAAAAAATAATATTTTAATAATATTTCACAGTTCATCTAAACATGTTGCTGTGTGCAATACAAACTATCAAAGAAATAAACTATATAAAAATCTATTTCATAAAAATATCAAGGTTGTAAGAACCTAGTTTTTCACTCAGGTATGGATCCTTTAAATTTTGGTCCAATTTTCTTTGATTAACCTAATATAGATTCCTAATGAGTTAGTGAAGGTATTTGGTGTGTGGTGGTCTTATTCAGAGCCCGAAACTCAAATTTTTAGGAGACAAAGGTTTGTCATAAAGTTATTTTAAACCATGTGAGGTAAGATGCATGATTTTTTTAAATTGTGCGTGGCTGGGTAGTGGGTTGGAATAGGGTGCACTATTTGATCTATCCATGCGTATTGGGACACACAACCATGCAAAAATGTTGTAGACAAATTAGAGAGGCATTTAACATGGTTGGAACATAGTTTCCCTAATGGTGTGGCCTAATGGTGTGGGTGACCCTTTCTAGAAATGTCTCTGTAGGGTTTTCACTTGGTTTAGCCAAACCGTGCGAGGGGTAGTTTTTTTTGAATTTACCATTTCGACCTTAAATGAAATGTTAAATTATTTCCATCATTCCTCATTCATTTCTAGAAGAAATAATACCCTCCCATATCCCTTTTGATGTTTTTTAAATCCTAATCTAGTTTTTGAGATCTACCATCTATCTAAAGTTATAATCTATCATCGTTCATCTCATTGGATCTGCACTGGTAGGTTCACAATTCCTTTTTAATTTTTAATAATTATTCTTCCTATCAGTGTCACTATTTATATATAGGCTCATATTCCCCAGTTTTAGGACATTGATCTGTTCTTTAGATCTACTCAAATCCAGGACAAACTAGAGGCTGATACTGGACCCGCTTAAGGTAACTAATTGGAAGGATTACCATTAGAATGTTTAATAAATGTTAAATGGTAATTGGGAAAGTATATTGTATATATATTACTTGGCCTATTTGATTATAAATGAATGGTTGGTTTCTCATCCTTAGCACAACCTTGTCATGTTATGAAAGGTAAAGTAGAGAACCAAGGAATGAAATTTGAAATGAATGAAATCGTTATATTCCCAATTGACCTTGTTAAACTAATGAAAGTTAATTAATTGAATCTTGCATATTTAGATGGAATGACCTTAACATGGACTAGCTTATTAAATAAAATAAATGTAATGTGACTAATTATACATATGTACTTTGAAATCTCTATAGTGGTGGTCAGACTCGAGTTAGTTCTTACATTCATGGGGGAATGCTTTGGACACACTTGGATTCCATTCCGATTTAAGGATGTCAGTTTCCATGGTTGAGACCCACCTTGGAACCCGATCCTCATCTATCAGAGGATGCTCTATATGACACCATATGATCCTTCCTTTACTATTATAGGATTCCTTGGATACCCTCCTTATATCTAGTATGGATTCTATGGATACGAGGTGCCTTGATTATATCCTTTTCCCTAGCCATAGATTACCCCATTTTACCTTGGATATAATCCTTAGACCTGATTAGATTATATTATTATGAAATTCCTTGGACAATTCTCTTTGCATTACACTCTTACCCCTTATCCAGGATACAATTACAACTTAGTTGGTGACCCTTGAGGTCTAGGCTATCTTGTTCATTACCTTGGAGCCCTTTTATATTATAATCATCATGAATTCCTTGTTACATATTGAGACCACTACTAGTACTACCATGAGGTGATGGTAGTGCTGACTATGCCTTATTAGACTTAATCATATAAACTAAACCTAATTAATCAATGAATTGGTTAAATGTTTAGATACCAGCTGAGGGATAAATAAAGTACTTGGGTATTTACGTTATTATGTTACATTACTTTTATATATACACGATTGCACACCATTTAGTTTATGTTACACTGACATAATTTTATTGAAACTATTGGTGGTGGCCTATTGAGATTTATCGCACACCCTATTCAGGCCACCTTTTGGTACTCGAGCATACTATATGTATGCAGGAGTCGACAAAGAAATGCGATTTGATTCAGACACTTGATTACTTGCTGTTTTAGGATAGAGCTGGTTGCAAATGGATGATCTGGAGCTCGGGATGCTTGGGAAAATTTTTTATTCCTTTTTTTTACTTTTGTATATCATGATTGTATACTAATTTTTATCCATGTTTTCTAATTTTCTAGTGACATGACATATCATCATTAGATTTGGTATATTTATATCAGTTGCACCTATTTTTTACTATTCTTATCTGCTTCTGTTGTGCTATCAGTTTACTTATATTGATTCTACTAATTATTTACCTATTATATTATATTCATACATTATGATACACTCTAGTAATGAGGAAATAATATCCCTATAGACACACCCTAGGACCTTACTGCTAGTGGGCAGCCTTTGGCATTCGAAGGGATGCACTTTAGGCCATGTGGACCACAAGGATTGGGACACCTTCACTAGAATCCAAGTCGAGGACATCAAAAAGTGGTATAAGAGCATTTCATTTCTTACTTTACTATTTAAAGAAAATAGATTGGAGATTATGAGTGCTAGTAACTTTGTCATAAGTCATTATTGGGCATTGCAAACCCATGTTAGGGGTAAAGGTTGAGTTTCCTGAATTACTATTATTGTTATACTTTTACCAATTACTGTTGATAGAATTTCACCATTGGGAGATGCACATGCCATGTGGTGTTGTTGATTATTATTCTGATTGATATTTCATTCCATCCTTGGTCCAATGATATAAGGGAAAGGGGAATTGTTACATACATCATCATAGGCACCTATAATTCACATTTCATGCATATTTCCAAGCCATATAGGTTCATTTCACTACTTTTCATTGCTTTATATGCTTGTGATTGTTGAGTGAACCTTGCTTTGTATATATGCTTGTGTTTCTTTTTGGCTGTGACTGAGTGATTTTTGGTTTCAATTCATGAGGTGTTTTTGGCCCTCATGTGTTGGGATTTGAAATTTACTAAGTCAAGGCATTCAGTTAAAATAAAATGAGTGTTAATATTAGTGATAAGGAGTCTGGGCCCAAATTCACTGATATAGATAACTCATTTTAAACGAATCTTGGTATTTGAACATGAGAAAATGCAATTTGAAAAGTGAAACTTTACTTTTAAAATGAAAAAGTCTACACATCCTTATCCTACCTTGTTATTTTTATGAAAGGTAAATGAGTTAACCAAGTAATTAAATTAAAATGAATGGAATGGTTACCGGTAAATGATGAGGAAAGTTATAGTTTAACCTTAATCTACTAGAACCCATGAAACTTATACTTGAGAAATTAATAATACATGGCCTTCTAAGTGGGTAGTTGGGGTAGAGTGATTTGTTATTGAGACTTTATTAAATTCAGATTATGCTAGTATGGCTGTATATCTACTTAAATCTTGTTCTGAGGCACACGATTGGATTTTGTAGACCAATTCCACCACAACAACCTCATGTCATGTACTGGAAGGGTGGTGATGACCATGATCCAGAAATAGTGGTCCCTGAGTTTCTAATACTACCTCTATGTGTGCCACTTGTGGAACCACCTACTATACCTAATTTGGGCACTAATTCTTAGGTATGTGATAGTTTCTTAAATTTGATTAAGTCCATGCATGATTCTCCAATAGTGGAACCTACGTTGGATGATCTGACATGTGAGTACCAACATCATCATCCTCTAACCTTCTCTAAGTATGGTAGTCCATAGGCTAATGAGTCTTGACTAGAGGCCTCCTTTTCTATATTTGAGCATATGGATATGCCTCCAGAGAGGAGGGTCAATCTTTCTATGTACATGCTATGTGATTTGTCCAAGCATTGGTGGGATGTAATTACCCAAGTTGGTTTACATAAAGGCATGGTTTGGGATGACTTCCAGACTACCTTTTATGATCAGTTATTTCCTCAAATTCTAAGAGATGACAGAGCCAGAGAGTCCATGCATCTCAAGTGGGGTTCTATGTTAGTTATGGAATATTCAGTTCATTTCACTAAGTTATAATGATTTTCACCGCTTATAGCCGGTGATGAGATTTCATGTGGTAGATGCTTCAAAGATGGGTGTGTGTATTCCATATAGAATTAGGTGAATGTATTTAGACGACATACATTTTCAAAAATAGTCAATCAGGCTCTTATCACTGAGCACAACCTGAGAGATTGAAACTATACCAGGCATAAAAGGACCAGTGCCACGATAGGACATTAGTTATTACAAAAGAGAAAAATATATCCTTCAAGGTTTCTCATTAGGGAAGTGGTAGTCAGAGTACCCATTCTAGTATCTCCATGGCGTGTTAACAGTGTAGACAAAAAGGGAACCATAAGCCTTAGTATGATAGAGACCTTATGGAGTGCCAAGCCTGTAGTCGTATGGGGAACTTTCAGAGATTCTGTCGGACCTTTCCATTAGTTCATAGTGAATGATGATATGAACCGGCTCCAACTTCAGGTGTAGGTTATTTTACAGTGCGTCAGGTGGGGATTTAGAGTAGCACAAGTTGGACTGGATGAGGAGGAGGTCATGGACATGGTATCCAAACTCCTGATCACCAGCAACACTAGAAAAGTAGTTTTTATCATGGAAGTCTATCTATTGCACAGGTCCATAAATCAGGTCAGTTTCATGCACTACAGTTGATACCTGAGGATCAGGTTGCGAGACCATCTATAGTACGAGGTAATATTCTAGTATCCTCCACTATAGTATCTATTTTATTTGATATAGATTATTCACACTACTTCATTTTCTTATCAATCATGGAAAGTCACAAAATGAAAATACAATATTACTATGGTGTAATGACCCTAGATATACCATTAGGAGTATAGTCAAAGGGAATAGGCTAGTGAAGGGACTAAAACCTTGAGTTAGGCAGTTATCCCTTCTTATGGGACCTCTTTTTCTCGAGATGATAGGATTTTATGCCATCCTTAGTATGTATTGGTTAGTTCTATATCATGCCTTTGTATACTGATATCACCATAGGGTATCATTTACATAACTAGAGGGTAGTAGTTATCTACACAAGGGTGAGTGGGATTTTAAAGCTATTAGAGATGGACTAGATCACCATGGACTAGGTGGAGTGATCTCCCAAATTTCCAATATCTTCTTGGAGGATCATGGTTTAAATCAGGATGAATTCCATCTAGTAGTAAATTGTTTCAGAGACATATTTACCAATGACATTTCCATCTTACCTCCTATGATATAGGTAGAGTATATGATCAATATTGTTCTAGGAGAAGATCCAGGGTCCATTACTTTATATAATATGTCACTTATAGAGCTCCATAAGCTCAAGTTTCAAATAGAGGGTCTAGAGGCCAATGGTTTCATTCAACTTAGTACTTCCTCTTGGGGCTTACCCATTATTTTTACTATGAATAAGGATGGGAACATTCATCTATTTTTGGATTATAGATGGTCAAACTAGCTTACAGTCAAGAACCGGTATCCAATACATTTAATGGATGATATCTTTGATCAGATCCAAGGAGATAGGGTCTTCTCTAAGATCGACATGATATTGGGCTATCATCAGGTGCGATTTAGGCTCTCAGACATACCTCAAATTTTTTTTATAGTATTAAGGTCTGTATGAGTACCTTGTTATATAATTTGGTCTTATTAATGTGACCTCCATTCTATTGGATTTGATGAATAGTATCTTTCATCCCTATTTGGATTATTTTTTCATGGTACTTTTGAATGACATATTTTTGTATTTTCACAATCATAGAGACCATGATAAACACTTTGAGATCATTCTGAGTACACTGGGATAGCATCATCTTTATGAAAATCTTACTAAGTTCCACTTATGGATTAAAAAATTTCACTTATTGGGTTATATTATCTTAGAATTAAGAGTGTCTGTTGACCCATTGAAGTTGAGTGATGTGGTGTCTTAGGACCATCCCAATAATGTGTTTGATATAAAATGTTTCTTGGGGATGGATAAATATTATAGATGTTTCATACAAGACTTATCAAACCTTTATTCACATATTACTTGTCTTACAAAGAAGGTTGTTAAGTTATTATGGTCATAAGAGTGCAAGAAATCCTTTCAAAAGATAAAATAGAGGCTTGTATCGACACCTATTTTGATACTGTCAGATCTAAGAAGAGGCTATATAGTGTTCAGTAATGCATCAAGAATTGTCCTAGGAGTAGTTATGATGCAATAGGAAAGAGTAATTGTGTATGGATCTCATTAGTTGAGGCCTCATGAGAGAAAATATCTGATTCACAACATTGAGCTACTAGTAGTTGTCCATACCCTATATTTATGGAGACACTATCTATTGGGTGAGTAGATTATAGAGTATACGGATCACAAGAGCCTAAAATATATCTTTACACAGTGTGAACTGAATCTTAGATAGTGAATATGGGTAAAATATCTTATTTAATTTTATTTTGAGATTGGATATATTATTGGAAAGGGAAATGTAGTAGCTGATACGCTGAGTTAGAAAATTCAGGCATAGGTTGTATGGGAAGTCAGTGATGAATATAAATGGATGGACCTATTTTATAAGATGCATCTAGATGTTAAAAATAGTCATGAAAAGTACTATCTATAATAATTATCAGTTACCTATTCCATCCTAGATAAGGTTAAGAGTAGTAAATTCTCAAATCACGAGGGATTGGTTCTCTGTGAGAGTATTTAAGGAGCTAACAAGCATCCTTATTGGTCTATGGGTAGAGATGACATCCTGTTTATACATGGACATGTCTGGGTTCATACATATATGAGAGATGATTTTTTGATATATTCCCATTCTTATCAGTGGGAAGTTCATCCAGACATATCCAATATGTATCAATACATGTGGTACCAATATTGGTGGACTAGGATAAAACATCATATGGAAGGCTTTATCCCTAGGTTTTCCACCTATCAGCAGGTGAAGGTGGAGCACTAGATACCTGCAGGCTTGTTACAACTGCTTCTAGTCCTGAAATGGAAATGGGAAGATGTTACCATAGATTTAATAGTCAACTTACCTAGGTTTCCCAGAGTTAGCGATTCTATGTGGGAAGTTTTTGACTGGATGACGAAGGTATCCCACTTCATTCCTATATGGGAGGCCTTCTTAGTTGATGATATTGGAAGGTTTTATGTATGTGAGATCATCTGGATACATGGGGTCCCTCGCACTATCATTTTAGATAGGGAAACTCACTTCATGTCATGTTTTTGGTTGGGGTTACTGAAGGCTATGGGTACACAGGTGCTTTTGAGCACATCCTTTCACCGACAGACTGATGGATAGTTGGAACAGATGATAAAGGTTATAAAGTACATGATCTGAGCATGCATCCTTGGTTTTGGTATTTCTTGGGATAATCATAACCCTCTCATCTATTTTTCCTACAATAATATATTTTAGATGAATATTGAGATGGATCATTTTTAGGCCTTGTATGGTAGGACATTTTATTCACTTATGTGCTAGATAGAGGCAGGCGATGCAACCCTACTAGGACCTCCTCTCATGCAAGAAACTTTAGAGAAGGTCCATATGATTAGGAAGCAGATGTCTATTTATCAGTATAGACAGAAATCATATTTCAATCACAATCAATGACCTCAAGAGTTTGAGGTCAAGGATCATGCTTTTCTATGGGTATTTCCCATGCTAGGGAATAGACAGATACTAAGGCAAGGGAAGCTATCACCATGCTTTGTTGGGCTATTGAGATATTGGAGATAATCAGGACGATATCCTATTGGTTTCTACTAACTCAAAGGCACTATTCTATGCATGATGTCTTTCACATTTAAAATCTTTATCGATATCATGTCGACCCGTATCATACTTTTGATCCAAAGGAAGTTGAGATTGATGTTGATTCTATTTTTGAGGAGTATGTTATACACATCATTGATCGGAGCACAAATCCTCTATAAGTATGGTATGTCCCTCTAGTATGGGTGATATGGAAGCATATTCATGTACAAGACAAGACTTGGGAGTGGGAGGCTGACGTATGTGCCCAGTGGGCAGAGTTGTTCTCAGACAGTGTTTCTCCACCCTTGGAAGGTAAACTCGGGGATGAGTTCCTTTAAGCGGGGAAGACTATAAGAACTCAATTTTTCACTTAGGTATGTATCCTTTAATTTTTTGTCTAATTGTCTTTTATGAAAAAAATATGGATTCATAATGAGTTAGTGAAGGTATCAATGGTGTCCAGGGATCATTTAGAGCCTGGAACTCGACTTTTTGGGAGAAAAATCCCTATCACATGGTTGGTTTAAACCATGTGAGGAAGGCTGCATGGTTTGTTTAAACCGTGCGAGGTTGGGTAGTGGGATAGAATAGGGATCACAGTTTGATCCATCCATTCTTGATGGGCCACATAGCCATGTGAAATGTTGCAAAAAAATTACAGAGTCATTTCACACAGTTGGTGCATAGTTTCCCTAACCGTGTAGGAGCCACTTCCTACAGATGCCTATGCACGGTTTGTGCATGGTTTATCCAAACCATGTGTCCAAACTATGTGAAGGGTAAATTTGGTTGAATTTACCATTTTTTACATTAAATGGAATGTTAAATGATTTCCCTCCTTCCTCCTTCATTTCCAGTGGACAAAACACCCTCTCCTCTCCCTTTTGAATCCTTTTCAAGCATAATCTATTTTTTGTGATATACTATCCATCCAAAGTCTAAATAGATCGCCATTAATCTCATTGGATCCACAACAATACTCCATCGATTCATTTTTAAACTTTATTCATTCTTCTTCCTATCAATGACACTATTTAGATACAGGCTCATATTTATCAATTTCAGTGAATTGATCCTTTCTTCAGATATAATCCAATCTAGGATAAACTAGAGGATTATATTGGACAAGGATAGTAATAAGAGCTTAATTTAGGTGGTCTATAACTCATTCCTTAATTTTTGGCATTTTATAAATTGTCATGTCTTCGTGAAGATTTCATTAGGTTTCATTTGTTTAATTTATATATCATGCTTATAGTCATTAGGACCATTTTCTAAGACCTGTGTTGTATATTATATTCAATGTTGGTGTTTACATCCACAAATTCAACCACCCCATGTAGCGTGATGTTCCATATTTTTGGTTTTAGTGTTTTGAAACCTTTGAGACACTGTTCGGGTGTGCTTGAGCTTGACCATTTTAATGGTAATCCTTTCCATATTAGATGAATATTGAATTGTGAATTAACCATGGCAATTACCATGTATTATATACACTTAAATAGCTTAAGGAAAGTGATTAAACTTATCTAATAAATGTTAAATGGTAATTTTGAATGTATATAGTATATATATGACTTGGCCTATTTGATTATAAATGAACAGTTAGTTTCTCACCCTTCACACAGCCTTGTCATTTTATGAAAGGTAAAGGGGAGAACCAAAGAATGAAATATGAAATTAATGAAATGGTTACATTCACAATTGAACTTGTCAAACTAATGAAAGGAAATGGATTAAACCTTGAATATTTAGATGGCATGACCTTCACATGGCCTAACTTGTTAAATGAACTAAATGTAAGGTGCTTAATTATATTTGTAGATCTTGAAATATATATAGGGTTTTTCAGACTTGAGTTAGTTTTTTGATTCCTATGGGAATGCCTTGGACACTCGTGGATGCCATTCTGATTCAAGGATGCTAGTTTCCATGGTTGATACCCACCTTGGAACCCAATCCTCATCTATCAACGGATTCCTGATATGAAACTGGAGGATACATCCTTTACTATTATAGGATTCCTTGGATACAATCCTTAGATCTAGCATGAATTATACGAACACAAGGTGATTTTTTTATATCCTTGTTCCTAGCCATATCTTATCCCCTTTTACCTTGGATGTATTCCTTGGACTTAATTAGATCATATTATTGTGTAATTCCTTGGATGGTGCTCCTTGTATTACACTCTTACACATTATCCAAGCTACAATCACTACTGAGTTGGTGACCCTTGAGGTCTAGGTTTCCTTTTTTATTACATTGGATCCCTTTTATATTATAATCATCATAGTTTTTTTATTACATCTTAGAACCACTACTAGTAATTTCACAAAGTGATGTCAGTGATGGCTACGCCTCATGTGAATTAATCATATAGACTAAACTTAATTAATTAATTAACTTGTTACATTTTCAGAAACTTGCTAAGGGATAAAGTAGGTACTTAATTATTTATGTTACTATACTTATTTACTTTTAGATATGCATGATTTCACACCTTTCAGTTTATATTACGCGAACAGAATGTTATAGACACTATTGGTCATGTACTACTAATATTTCTCTCACAACCTATCTAGGATACCGTTTGGTACCCAAGAAGACTATATGTATGTAGGTGTTGATGAAGGGAATCATGTTGCTTGAGACACTTGATTACTTACTGTTTTAGGATGGAGCTGGTAGCAGATGATCGAGTTGAAGCTCAAGATGCTTGGGATAGTTTTCTATTCCTTTTTCCAACTTTAATATAGCATTATTATGATTATTTTTATCCATTTTTTCTATATTTCTAGTGACATGACATATCATCATCAACTTTTTTATATTTATATCAGTTGTACCTATTGTTTACTATTCCTGTCTGCTTCTCCCATGCTATCAGTTTACTTATATTGCTTCCAATACTTATTTACCTATTATATTATATTGATCCAATGTGATACACTCTAGTAATGAGGGAATATTATCTCCATGGACATACCCTAGGTCCTTACTACTAGTCGACAGCCTCTAGCATTCAGGGAGATATGCTTGAGGCCATTTGGCCCACTGGGCTCATGGCACATTTAGTTACAGGATCACTCTCCAATATAATCTTGTTTATCACACTGTGCATGACTCACATGACCTTATATATTTCAGGTAAGTATCCCAATTTTCAAAAATAAATCACACCATGATCATATTCATGGAATATTTGGTCCATCACACATGGCTATAAATTGATTAGAGTGGACTCCCTTGAACAGTTTTCTCTTCCTTTGAATATAAACCAGAACCATGTAAGGAACCTAATTATTGATAATTATGTGTGGATTAATTATCATTAAAATGAGATACATAGTGATTCTATAATCCGTTTTCCCATGCCCATTCATCAATTGAAAAAATACCTTGTGCGTACCAGTCAGATTTACACAGGGGACTTTCTTCATGATAATAACAAGTGGCCTGATTCTCATTCCGTTGGAATATATAGTGACACCTAGATAAAATATCATGGGACTAGATATGAAATATATACACACACAAAAATGACAATTTTCCTCACATATGAGCAAGATATATGCAGGGAAACCCTTATAAGGTCCATGTGAATTTTGGTATCGACATCTCATTGGGATCAAAATCACCTTATTTTAGACAACTCAAGACTAAATGATTTAATAATAATTTTTGGGTGTCTTATTTTCCTAAAACACACTTTATATCTTGATAATATTGGATCCTCACAAATATTTCTTGGATATCCGTGACAAAAACATCCAACTATGAAGGATTCCTCTATTTCGACTATGCACACTACACCACCGATATGGCTCTACAAATACACCCCCAATATAGCCTATAAAATAGAGGAATCTTCATACTTAGGAGAAAGTTATTTTATCTTTGTAAACTTTGAAAAAATCACACAAAAAAACCAATTTTTATACATGGTTCATGGTTATTCCATATGTACCTGTCCCATGCCATCACCTCATATCTAAGAACCCCAAGATCATGTCCTGTAATTTCTATCTTCACATTAAAAATATATTATATCATTATTTCCCAGTAGGTACCATTTCGGCTATTGTTACTATTTAAATGGTCCAAGAATCATGACATTAAACTATGTGGAAACATTTCATGGGATTTTTTTCAAATGACATTTCCCATTGTGAATTAGTCAAAGTTGTTCGACCCAAAACATTAAATGCATTAGTTCAACTTGCAAGACCTTAACATACCAATGCAAAGAGACATATTACTCTCAAAGTTAAAAACCTAAAAAGGTAACACTGGAGAAAAGTTTATTCTATGTCATCTAGGTATGCACCCCACATATACTAGGCCAACCATGATCATTTGATAAAAAAATACAAGGCACGAAGATTGTTAGGTCAACAACCCATAAAGGGAAACCTAAGAAGAATCCAATTATTTCCCACTAAATATTATCTAAATTAGACATAAATAAAATTTAGAGGGAATAAAATGCATTATTATGTTGCACAAAAGACAAGTTCTAACCATTAATATGAGTCAAGCTAAGGACAAAGTAGAAAATGGACCTCTCTCAAAGATGAATTCATGCCAATTATTATCTTACCCCAGGATTAAATCATCCTTGTTCCATTTAGATCCAATTATTAGGGTGTAATTTATTATCAATCCCATTCTTTATAAAGAATAATCAAAATATTAAAGGATGAGAACCTCAAACATATGAAGAAAAAGGGATAGGGAATGCAGGAAAACCCACTTAAAACCTTCTAAGTGTGCGTAAGTTCAACCTAAATGTGGAACTTTCATAGAAAAAACTTCATGTAAGTTAATCCTATATGGATAACTTGTACAATTAGATGAAAAAAACAAGTCTAAAATGTGTGAATCACTTGTCCGAGATGAACCCCTTCACCCAAGGTCACAAAATTCCCTATAAATAAGACCCTTGATATCCTCATTTGGAACCTTTTTGGAAAATTGAGAGAAAACCAAATCCATGATTTCCTAAACCCTTTACCCAAGTCTTAAAAACCCTCTGGCAGCTTATAAATCTCTAAAATAAGAAGGAATTAATGAAAGGAAGTATTTTTTGAGTTCCCAATGTTTTAAAAACACCTAAAACATTTTTGAAGAACCACTTCCTACCCGATTGAATAATACTAAATTGAAGGACCCCTAACTATCTATAAACTTGAACTTACCTCTTCTAAAATTATACAAGGAAAACCCTTTCGTCAGGATAATTCCTCACCCAAGTGGTGTCACCTAGACTATAATTTTCCCAATAATTCATCTTCAGTTCTCCCAAGTATCACTTGGGTGATGTCATCTCTATTCTTCCCAAGTATCACTTGGTAAAATTCATCTTCACTTAACCTAGGTATCACTTGGGTAAATTAAACTTCAATTTGACCAATTATCACTTGGGTGAAGTCATCATTATCTCCTTGGGTATTACTTGGGCAAAGTCATCTTCATCTTTCCCAAGTATAACTTGGGAAAAATACCTTAAATTCTCCCAATAATTACTTGGGTGAATTAAACTATAGGTCTAACAAGTATCACTTAGGTGATTCCCCTTTTAGTTTTCCAAACTACTACCTAGGATAAGCCTCCTCCAAGAAACAAGTCACTTTCATACAAAAAATTTATTGGGTACTCCTTTACCCTGGTATTATATTTGAGAATCTTTTCATCAAGACCCCCAACATGGCCATCATACATACATGGATGAGATATCATACACACCAATGTATCCCACTTTCAATCATTCATTCCATTGGTAAATGATATCCTCCACTTGACATACCTAGTAGATTGGGTCATATGGATATTCACAATCATGCATCCTCTTAGTAACGTGGATCCCATCCTTGGAGGTAGTGGGGGGAAGCTTCTTGATTCAGGAATTAGTGTTCATCTCATGCTTTCTGGTTGAAATGTGAAGTGAATAGAGTAGTATATATGCCTTTTTTCCCTATAAAATAATACTTAAGCCCCATTTAAGGGTTTAGAAATAATAAATAATATGGAAATGGGCATCCCTCTTAGACTTATCCCCTAGTCTTTCTTTTTGACCACCCGTTATAGCCTCACCGTCATCCATTAGTGGAGGAGGAGAAAATTATAATGGGAATAACTCTTAGAGTAATTCCCAAATATTTTTTATAGGATATCATACCTTTCCCTCCTTATATATCCCGTCCCCCACCCACCATCATAAGAGGAAGGAAGTTTAATCCTCAGGCTTCTAATTCAAGTGTAAGTCCCTTCCAAATGTGATTGTGTGGCATGAAAGATATTCTACTATCTCTTGTTTCTCACACTGAGCATGAATCTTGTGTTCTTAGAGATCAATGGTGATCATTTCACAAGCATAATGAAAATACATTTTTGGGGCTCCTCCTTCAGTGTAATTCCCAAACCATACTAACTATGTGGTCTTTGACTCTCATCCCTAAGGGATTCGTAAGATGCTTCCATGAGGTTCAAACACAATATCTTCAATCCATGATTATCTTTATTGGGTCATATTCTTAGTAATATCATTCCCCCACTTAGAAGGCTACATTAATTTTGGGTTCTTTTCACCACATCCTCATTGGCCCATATTCCTAGTGAGATCTATCTTCATAGGGTCATATTCCATATAATATCAACCCGACCTCATCATTACATATTACCTAAAGGATCAACCATAAAGGAATGCTCACACATAATCCCCACACCATCCTTTTCTAGGCATATTTCTCCTAGACGTCCCCACTATATGATGTTAAACTGCATGGTCTGTTCATTATCACATAGCCTTAAAAAGTACATTATGTCCTATTTAGTGGTACCAAACTACATGGTTTATAATTACCCTCACAAGGACACATAAGAATCCATTCTAATGAGCCATATCCCAACAACAAAATAACAAACATCTCCCTAGATGGTGATAAATTCAAGAGTGCTCGACTATATGGCTTAAAAATAGTATTACAAAATAATAAACGAAACAAAGTGGAGAACCTCCAATACATATAAATGTTCAAATCCACTTGTATAAATGATTGATTACATATGTAAAATGTGACCATCCATATATTGGGATTTAGGAAGGATTCATGAACATGAATTAAACCAATAAGAGAGTCCCTGAGTATGAAATAGTTCCATCCAAAAGAGTGTGGTACGTGTGAAATATCATCTAATCAAACAATGTGAGTTCCTAAGAATCTAAAGAAAAATTCCCAATGATCGCCTACCTTTGGAAAGTAGGTCTTCATCCCATTATAGATTCAGGAACTATTGGGTGTTTTTAGTTCCACAAATAAACCCCATTGGAAACTTCTCTAAGGGTGTGAATAATTCTCTATATATGAATAGTGACATCATTGTGCCTCATCGGGTGTGAAATAACTATTAAACCCTTTTAATGTGACATATATTATAGGAAATTATTACTATAAAGTCACATAGAACTATAAATGATATTTAATATGATATTTAAATTAATATTCAATTATTAGAATATGAATACAATCCAAAGTAAAAATAGTCGGTTATAGAACACCAATTCCAACATAAATATTAGGTATATCGATGGCGTAGACCCTTAGAGTTCGATTAGGGAGATCAAGTTTTCTTGAGAGTCCCCCCACAATGTGGTTTGTGGAGGTTTATTTGGGGTAGCAAGCTATCCCTGAGGTTCATCAAGTCGTTCCAAATTCTTTGTAGGGTTAGCGATATATCTTACCACTTGACTTTACCCCAATAGTTGAACCGAGTGCATGATATCTTCCTCATGTAATGGATGAGGAAATACGTGAAAAACACATCATAAATTTTTGAATGGGTGAGCTAGATATTTAGGATGAGGATACCTTTTTGGAGTACCTAGTAGTGATCAAAATCAGTAGGATAAGATCTTTCATGGGTGATCCATTCCACTTGTGAAGTTATTTGGAAGTATGATAACCTCTAAGAGATATCATGGGAATGTGAGAGCTAGATGTGGGTTCAGTATCCTCACATTTTCAAGAATGTTTTGGTTTTTTTGGTGAAAATCCATGAAGGTGGGGAGAATGTAAAGACTCTAATTTTCATGTATGGATCCTTTGGGTATTTATATATATTATATATAGAGGAACCATTGGGTGTTTCTAGTTCCACAAATAAAGACTCTAATTTTCATGTATGTACCCTTTTACTTTTTTTATTCTTTTATCTTTATATCTTTGGTGTTATTTTAGTGTAAGATTATATGCCCTATTTTCAGGTCATTTGTTAATTGTCTTTATTTCTCCCATTCTAATCATAATTTGAAGCTGATAACGGATGAGTGTTTTTCTACCAAACTAAGGTTGGCGGTCTAGTAATTTTACCTGAAATTCAAGTCATTTTGTATCATACGTTGTTGTCTCGTATGCATGAATTTCCATAAATTTACTTAAAAATATAATTTTATTTAATCTAATTTATTATCCATTTTAGTTATTACATTAAACACCCTTTTCCTCAATGGAGGATATACCCTATGATAAGTTACACCCCTTTGGGTGTCTTTATTCAATCCACCTTTAATTATTAAATTCTTATTTGACTAAAAAAACTTCTAAGTGGTATTGGATTAATTCCTAAATAAAAGGAATACCCTGAATTAAATGGCAGTGAGTGGTATGGCCACTTCAGATGACTTTCATATAAATAAGGGATATTCCCCTTAGTCAAATGGTATTTTAAATGAGTTGTAATTCATCCTTTTTCTTTTATTAAAACATGACTGGCCTATGTAATTAAATATGATGCACAGACAATGTGTCCCATCTATTTGTGATACTCGATCATGGAAAGCCACATAAATGTGATACTCAAACATGGTGTCCCCAATAAAAAGTGATACTCGAGCATGGAGACCCATGTACATGTGATACTCAGGCATGTAATCCCCAATAAAATGTGATACTCGGGCATGGCGATCCACATACATGTGATACTCTGGCATGGAATTCCTAATCAAATGTGATACTTAGGTATGGAATCCACAATTAAATGTGACATATGAGCATATAGTCCTTAATTAAATGTGATAATTAGGTATGGACTCCTATATTGTGATACATGGGCATGATGACCCATATGACTCATGAAACCCGAGCATGGAATCCATAGACTTTCTATTAGACTCTTATGACTATCCATGAACACTTGAGTCATGCCTCATGTCCTGGATAGTAGTAGTATCTTTATTTATGGATATAAATTTCACTATGTATATATACCACACACACACACACAAAAACACATACACACACACAAAATCACATGTTTAGAGATCTCTTAGGTTTGGATTAAGAAGGTAGTGTCATCTTAGCGTCCTCTAGGAACAAGTGCCGACCTATTTACAATTTATGTCTCTGATTACATTATTATACAAACATACTTCTAATTTTTTTATATTATCAACTAGGATCAATTTATCACTAATAAGGGGAGGGGGTGAATCAGGTATATCTTTATATTTTAATTTTTCTTTATTTGGAAACAACATTCCCCTCCTGTTAAAGATTTATCACTTTGCTGAAAACAAAAAAATCACACATCAACGGGAATGAAAGTACTTACAAGGTTCATTACTCAAAAAGAGTAGATACATCCTTGGCATGGTTTGGAAATAACCCAATACCACAAAATACACTAGAAAAAAAATCCTTTTGTGTGGATACAAATAAGTTGGATATACCCTTAAACTTGTGTAGCACTATGATCAATACAACGGTGCATGTGCTTCTCTTATCACAAATAATATAATAATTTTTTTTGTAAAAAGTACTAAAACATACACTAATTGGTTCAAAAAATGTCATTGTTCAACCATATCAACATTCATTTTCAGAAACAATCAAAATAATTCTTCACTTTTCTACCTAAAAATAGGTATAAAGAACTTTTATACAAACACTGAGTCTGATGGATCTGTCCAATTCTTTTGTCCGATTACTTAGTTTGGAAATATAACTATACTAGAATACTACCAAAACAAATCTAAACTAACCCCATATTAGTTTGGAAAAATTTCAGTCTAATGGATCTATCCAATGACCAAGTATGATATGAGAAACTCTGACCACTTACCTTCTTTTGTCTAGAAAACTTCATCAGGTAAACTCTATCTGGAAAATTCTTCTCCCTAGAATGTCAAAAATTATCCCTCTTTATTCACATGTGAAAAATGTTTTAATCCATCAAAAAGTACAATATACTTGCTTCCTTTTATAGGTTCACCAAAAGTGTAAAGGGTGATAACTTACTTTCATTTTCCTACTCAACAAAATTTCCAATTCCCCAAATTCAACTTTCATTTCAAACTCATATTTGACTTTTTCAACTCTTCTCAACTCTTCTCAATTCTTCTCAAAACTATTGAATATTATCACATATTCAACTCACTTCAAAATTTCTAACTAATATTCAGTATAATAATAATTTTTGTTCCGATGTTACTTAATTATGATGAAAACATATACAAGACAACTCATTATGATGAAAAAATAAGTAAGGAAATAGACTCCTCATTATTATGCTCTATACCAACTATAAGAAATAACACATTTTGAATATTCTTACCAACTGAAAAACATAAAACTTTGAAAACATTATTTTATAAACATACTTTCATCTTTTAAATCATAAAAAACCCCCTTAGAAAATACGTTGATAGTAAACATATATTTTAAAAGACATCTGAAATTTATTCAAGGTATTTATTATTTTATTCAAATCCTTAGACTAATGATCCTACATATGATGAAGTTCATTATCTGATGACTTATCGGTGTCATCATATGTCTGATGGATCGGTCTCTTACTTACTCTGATGTATTAGTGTCAATTCCAGTCTGATGAATCAACACCACTTCATGTATGATGACTCTTGACCAGCTTGAGAAACAAAAAACACTTTTTTTTCTTTTTCTCTCAACCCAATTGACTAACAATTCAATCTAGTGAAAATTATTGACTACATTCTTGATTATCATCTAGTTTATTGGCTTTTAATTTCTTTCACGCATTGGTCCCAACAAACTTTTCTTTCTTATCTATGTCAAAAAACTTTCTTTCCTCTGATGGATTGGTGGAACACCATGTCCAATGGACTAATGTTTATAGTAACTTATTTCCTTTTATAAGGAAAATACAAAAAAACTTTTAGTATTCACTAACTTCATTCTAAAATTATTTTTATCTTCTGAATTATTGGTCTGACTAAAAATTAGAATCTTTGTATTCTCAAGTTTAAAAAAAAAAACTTCCCAACCTTCAAACAATTTTGCTTTCGATGAACCTCACATAGATAAATTGAGACCATAAGACTTCAACCTAATAACCTTTCTTCTTCCAAAAACTTCATCTTGTATCACAACTTAATTATAACATTGTAAACATTTATTATTAGAAAATAATAATTTTAATTATATTGGAAGGTTTCTATTACATTCCATCTTTTCATCATATTTTATCTTTCCATCCAAACCTCAATCCAATTTCCAAAACTTGAACACATTTTCTCATTAAAAATGTGTTCTATTATCTGGTTAATTTTCAACCTTTCATTATTTTCATCTAATCATAAAAACTTAAAAATTAAGGTGATTTATTTTCTTGGAAACACAAGATAAAGAAATCAGCAAAAACTTCTTTTAGAATCCAAAAACCATCTTCAATAATCTTGGTCTTTAAAATCCCCCCTTTTATTTTTGTTTTCAACCAATGTTTATAAATCACTAAACTTTGTAACATCAAGAAATGTATTACTTATCAATAATTATATGCCTATGTGAGCAAACACATTATAGTAAAAAAGAATTATTGGTAGCAAAACTATGCTGTCAAAAAGTATTGACTCGTGAAACTTCTTTGGTTTTCCAAATTTCATTCACATCTTATTTCACTTATTTCACTCACCGTAAACACAAGTTTCCCACAACCACACCAAAAAACTGTTAGAATAGTTCACACACTTAAATAATGTGATAAAAAATTACCCACAACTCCCCAAATATACATGCTTCCTTAAAAGGCTTATCACATATCAATGGATAGGTTTATGAAACAAATCCCCCCATTGACAACACTATCCAAACACTAGATGATATAGGAGATAAATACACATACCTAAAACTTGTAGAGAAATAGGTTGGACACCCATGTTCAACTACTCTTGAAAAATTATTCCTTCGGTAAAGTTTTTGTAAAAATGTCAACAACTTATTATAGTATAGGAATATACTATAGATTTAATCCATAATTCTCCAAATTATATTTGATGAAATGATATTTGATATCAATGTGTTTTGAATGATAATTTTTTATTGATTTTATTATTTGGTTTATGGAAATTTTATTATCAAAACCCAAGAACAAGGGTCACTTTACTTCAAAAAGTCTTCTAACTGAGTCTTCATCTACATAAGTTGCGTAACATCTTGAGTGGTGGAAACATAATCAACTTCATCCATTCTAAGAGTAACTGAATATTTTTTTCTTAGTATGAAAACTTACAAAAATTTCCCCCTGAAATAAAACTCTACTTTATGTGGATGTTCTATCATAAATACTTCTTGCTCAATCAACATCTAAATACCTAAAAAAGTCCACTATTTCTGAGTTATCATATCTGATTTTGAAATAATTTATGCCTTTTATATATATAATAATTATTTTCCATCCAATAGATGTGATTATTTTGGAGTACTTTGGAATCTTACACATAAAGTAGAATATAAACAATGTATAGTCTTGTGGCAGTCAAATATAAAAAACTTCTAATCAGCTTCCAAAACTATTTAGAGTAAACTTACTTTCCTTCTCCATATTTAGTCAACTGGTTCCCATTGAAATTGGCGTAGAAATAGGTTTCAAATTTTCCATTCCAAACTTTTTAAGAAGTTCCTTAGCATACTTTTATTGAGAAAGAAATATATGTTTCTTCTTTTGTGAGATTTATAACCCAATAAAGTATTTCATTTCTCCTAGAATGGAAATATCAAAAAAAAAATTCATCCAACTATAAAATCTTCCACAAGTTCATTTAATCATTCCCAACAAATATAATGTCATCAATATAAACAATTACAATGAGATAAAACTTTTGAATTTCTTTGATGTATAGATTACTATCAACCTTTCCTTTCATAAAACCCATTTTCTTAAACAAGTATCCAATTTAGAGTACCATGAATTCAAATATTACTTTATCCCATACAAGGATTTGTTTAAATTTCACACATAACTTTCATCCTTCCCAATAAAAAATCCACATGGTTGTTCAATATAAACTTCTACACCAATTTCTCTATTTTTTAAAGGTTGGGGTAGAAGCCTCAATTTATTATTAAAGCAAAGACCTATTTTTTGTCTCGGTAGAGGGAGACCCATTACATAGCCTAAAGGCCCAAGTCCAAGGGGCATAAATACAAGGATTAAAATACCATTTGGCCCAAAGGACCCCTCAGTGAATAATACATTCTATAGTACCCACGCTGCTATAGTGCCTGCTACAGTACTGCCACCGCTACAGTGCCTCTGCCGCAACAGTGCCACCACTGCTACAGTCTACTACAGTGTCTAGTACTACTACAGTGTCCTGCTACAGTACTGGTACAGTACCCTGGAAACTCATCCCTACCTAAATTTGATCCCGGGTCTTTTGGATTCCATGCAGGAGCCTGTACCACTTGGGTATATGCTTGTTGGCAGGAGAAGTGGGGTAATGATCCACACCAAGTTCTTTATTCATAAATACAGACATCACATCTATCCGAAATATTTTATAACTTCATTGTGTAGGAATATAAATAAAGATTCTAATTATTTCTAACCTTGGTACTGGAGGAAAAGTCTCATCAAATTCAATTACCTCAATATTTGAGTAAAATTTTCACACAAATATTACTTTGTTTCCTATCCCTTCACCATTTTCATTCATCTTGTTCCAAAAAATCCCTTTATACTTATTTTTTTCATTTGGTTTAGGTATGATCTCCCATGTATCATTATTTTCAATCTAATCCAACTCTTCATTCATAGACTGAATCCATTCTGAATGATCTAAATCTTCATTCACATCTTTCGGATCAACTTTTGAATGAAAATAAGTATGTGTAATAACATTTGATGTTATTCTTATTTGAACCTTTTGATGTTGATAACCAATTATGTTTCAAGATTACACTTTCTTCCTTATCCTAGGATGAGATGTTTGAGACTCTTCCTCATCACTAGAGATATCTGATTCTGATTATTCTTCTTGTGTAGGATTACAATTGTCTGCATCCTTATCAGAAATCTTAACAAAAATTATTTGATCATGTTCATATTTCCTATCTGGATGAGTTTTTTCAGTATCTTCCTTAGTTTTTTTTAAAAAAATTTACATAAAAAAGGAAAACTAATATTCGTATCTCATTTTAGAAACATCTATATCATCTTCTATCTAGAGCATATCCAAGAAATATTCCATCTTCACCTCTCTGATTAAACTTTCCAAGGTTTCCACCTTTATTATTTATGACATAGGGACTCCCAAAAACTCTTAAGTGTTTCAAACATGGAGTTTTGTCATAAAAAATTTCATAAGGAGTTATATAGGAACTTGTCCTGTAGAAACATCAGTTCTGGATATAAATAGCTCTACTCATGTCTTGCCTCCAAAATTAATAAGAGAGACCATATTCAAGTAACATAGTTCTCTCCATTTCAACCAAACTTCTATTCTTCCTTTTAGAAACACTATTTTGTTGTGGTATGTATGGTGTACTAAACTCAAGATAAATTCCATGTTTTTTAAGATAACTTTTTAACTCTTCATTCTTATATTCACCACCATTTTCTGTTCTCAAATTATTCACAGAATACCCATATTCCTTAGATTTTCTCCTAAAACTTCTAAACATCTTTAGAGCATCTTACTTATGTTTCAAATACATAAAAAAAGTAATGTGAGTAAAATAATCAATAAAAGTAATGGAGTAATTATCTATAAAAGTTTATTGTTTTATCATTGGTCCAAAAATATCATAATGGATAAGTTCCAAGGGTTGATTTGAATGAATATCAACTTTCTTGTGCACTGAGTTTTTTTATCTTCCCTTTTTAAAAAATAATACAACACCAATCTCTTCTTCTTGACATGTCAAGAATACCACTGAAACTTTATCTATTTGATAACTTACTCATATTTCTTTGACACATAGGTCTCAAACTTTTATTACATAACTAATTTTATTCCACCATTCTTAAATAAAATGAGTTTTTTACTTCAAAAACTTGAAATAAGTTTTCGTTTATGTTGGGCCTCTTGTAACAACTTTTACATATTACTCTCTTTTCACAAAAACCCATATTTTCTAAAGAAAACTTTATTACCTTCATCATAAATTTGTGAAACACTCAATATATTGTGTTTCAACCCATCAAAAAACAAGTCTTTCTTGGATTTTTACATTTCTTCCCTAATAATCATGGATCCAACACCCCTTATTATGAGAGATTCTTCATTATTGAATGTCACTATTACCTCTTTGAAATCTTTTTCATTCTTCAACAATTTCAAATCTACTATCATGTGATAAGAACACCCATTATTAAAGATCCATGTTCTCTCTCCTTTTATATCTTTGAGATCAGTTTCTACAGCAATATAATTTTCTTTTTGTTTTCATTTCTTCACATCCAACTTTTGGGAATTTTTATAAACCTTTTGTTGTGCCGGTAAAAAAACAATACACCCTTTCTCAAAATTTCCAGGTTGTTCACATATTTCAAAAATAGTTTCCAATGTTTGGAATCTATTCTCATATTTTAACACATTCTTCTTATATTTATTGAGGAATAAGAAATAACCAAGTTGAAAAATGTGGGGAGTCTCCTCAAGTGACTCAATAAAAGATTAGCTTGAAAACCCTAAATCTTGCATTATCAGTGATGGTTTTTCCTCTCCTCACTAGATTGGGTGAGTCATGGAATCCTTCAACCCTGAATGGGAGCTTATTTTTTATCCTAATCCTCTAAAAATGAAGGAGAAAAAAACCTTCAAGGAAGCTATTCCTAATCATTCTACGATCAACAAATCCAAAATAATTTCTTTCCTCTAGGTGCTAAAAGGCTTGGATCTTATCAGGATAATCATCTTCAAAACTTCCTTTGTTAAAAAATTTGTATGATGGAGGATTTTCAAAGAGCTCAAATGTGTAAGTTCTTGATTGTGGGATGCATCTATTACATAAAAGGTGATCAAACCTGGTCTTAATCTGATATTAAACATTGAATTGCTAATTTTTGGAGTTTTTTGAACTAGAATATAGTACCTGTAGGGAAGGGATATTTTCATATATTTATTACCTCCTAGGATGAATTAGATCGATTCTGGAAGATAGGAAATACTCAACTGAAACCTAGTCTACTTCGTATTTATGATTGGGATTATGCTTTTAATCTGCACACCCATAGGAACACTACTACCCACATATGGGTTAGATTGCATGGTATCAATTTCTACTTTTGGCACTTGAAGATTTTAAATGATATATCCTATTTCATAGGAATGCCACTTAAGATTGATTGACGAACATTGAATGGTGATCTAGGCCACTTTTCTAGAGTTATGATAGAAGTGAAATTAGAATCTAATCTCCCACAGAGTATCACCTTAAATGATAATGAATATAGAAAAGAAGTTATAATTGAAAATGAGTGTAAGACCCCATTTTGTGATCTTTGTAAGATCATAGGGCATTCTATTTTAAACTATATAGTGGTGAAGAAATAAGCCACCCAACCAATTGACTCTGGAAGGACTGAAATAAGAAAACAAAAGAAAGACAAAGGATCTTCCCTTGATAAAACAGATCCCTCCAAGAAAAAAAAAATGAAAAATGGGTGAATAAGTCAAAGACTTTGAATCTCAATGGGAATGATGTGGGGAAATCTTGGGCAGAATTAGTCAAAGAGGAAGATCATGCAGGTGAAGAACACTGTTTTGTTGAGGAATTAGAATCCATTATTATGGAGACCATTAAAAAGTATCAACTTGAGACAGATCCTATGTTGAATGAATCACACACGAAGGATACTAACTCCTACAAGCAGTCCCATAACTCTTTAAACACACCTACATACTGTAGTAAGGACAAAGAAACTATTCTCCCTACTAGTGATTTGGATGACCAGTGTGATGGTCTCCAACTGCACACAGCTAATGGGGGAGGGGGACTTAGTGAAACTTCTCTTTATGAGGTCCATAACACCCATTCTACCTTTCAAGTTAATGATGAAAGTGCTATAAATATTGCTGATTTGGAGATTCATCCCACTGATCATACTGAATAAGACATTATTCCTGCATCTTCCGAGGTCAAGTGCTACCCCATTAATTTTATTTTTGGTGTAGGTTGTGACACACATACCACTGATTCCAATTAATTCACCCACTCCACTTCAATCTCAGACATTTTTTTTCCTTACAAGGACTTTCCTACAGTTCAAATTGAGAGCTCTTTAACTGTTTTAAATAACACAAAATTGACTTCTCCCTTAGAAGCTAAATTAGAGGATTATTTAAATGTTGAGGGTAATATAGATACTATGAAGATTTCCCCTCTTGATACTATGAGTAAGTAGGGAAATAATTCTTATCCAAGCTTTACAAATTCCCCTAGAAGATCTTCTAGGAGGAAGGGTTCATAGAATAAGAGAAAGGGTGTTCCACCCCCAAAAATAGTTTCTAATGAATATTTTGTTTTGGAATTGTGAGGGCTTTGCAAACTATGACACTCTTATTATTTTAAAAATATTTATTAATACTCATCATCCTAAAGTTTTTTCCATTGTCGAACCTAAAATATATTTCTCCTCTCATATTTCTCATCTTTGTCGGTCTGGATATAACTTCTTAGGTTCTTGTAAAAACTATTCTTCAATTGAAACCCTTTTGGATCTTTACTCAACATACTCTTCATAATGTTAATATTTTCAATATTTCAGAGTAGGAGTTCACTTTTTATTTTACTATTTACTAATATCATATTTATTGTTCTTTTATCTATGCAAATAATAGATACCAAGACAGGAGACATCTTTAGAACGACCTTTCATACTCAAGAAATAGTTTTCAATACCCTTGGTTTGTGGTTGGTGACTTTAATGCTATCCTTTCCCCAAGTGAGAAAATGAGACCAAATAACTCCACTATATATTCAAGGGAGTTTAAATCATATATTTAGGATAACAACATTGTTGAAGTTAACCTTACTGGTACCAACTATACATGGTACAAAAGACACTATAACAGGGTGGTGGCTAGAAAATTGGACAGAGCTTTCACAAAAGATATATACCTAGATAAATGGGACACCATTTCTAGTATCACCCTCCCTAAACTTAATTCTGACCACCAACCTATCTTGGTCAATTTCTTTATAAAACACCAGAAGCCCGTTCTTCCCTTCAGATTAAACAACACTTGGTCTTCTGACCTTGATTGTGCTAACATTATTAAACATTCTTGGTATTACATGCATCATTACAATGATTATTTTGATTTCACCACTAAATTAAAATATATAAAATAGATCCTTAAAGGTTGATGTAGTACCAAATCCAAAAAAATTGATAAAAAAATTCTTCATTTGTAAGAAGAACTTACCCAACTTCAAAACACCACTACTGGCACAAATTTTTTCGTTGATCCGCAACATGAAATCAATATTACTACCAAACTTGTCACATTTCTCACATTTAAAGATAACATGAGATTTTTTTTCAAAACCAAATGGCACACAGATGATGACAAAAATACTAAATTCTAAAACTCCATTCAAAGAATCAGGAAAGCTAATAGACCTCTTTCCTTCATCTAAGATAGGGACAACCTATTTGACATAGAGGATGGTATTTCCAATCATGTAGTCTCTTATTTTGAAAATATATTCAACAAACCTGCCACTAACAAGGAACTTCTACCTGATGTCATCCTAGTTTTGTTCAATGATGAGGATAACTATTTTCTTACTAGAATCCCTCTTGATCCTGAGATTAGAGACACTGTCTTTAGTTTAAATCCTGATAGTGCTCTGAGACCTGATGGATTCAATAATGGATTCTATTATCAATTTTGGGATGTTATTCAAACTAATGTTTGTTGGCTTGTTAGGAATTTCTTTTCTAATGGTATGCTCCCTCATGGGTTGAATGCCCAGTTTCTCTCCTTGGTCCCTAAAGTGGATAATGCCTCATAAATTTACCAATTCAGACCCATTTCTCTAATAAATACCCTTTATAAAATCATCACCAAACTTATTGCAAATAGATTTTATTCTATTATAAATAAAATAGTTTCTTGGAACCAATTTGGCTTCGTTAAAGGTATCCCCATTCAAGATTGTATTTGTACCGCCTATAAATGTACTAAATTATTAAATAGAACTAATAGGGGTGGTATTATTTCAATTAATCTTGATACCCGTAAGGCCTTCGATACCATGGATTGGAGTTTTATTTTCAAGGTCCTTTGGATCTTTGGGTTTAACGATTCTTTTATCAATAGAATTAAAACTCTTTTCAACTCATCCAACATATCCATCCTTGTTAATGGATATCCTAAGGGTTATTTTAAATGAACCAAAGGTGTCAGACAAGGTGACCCTCTCTCTGCCATTATTTTTCTTATTGCATAAGGTTACATAAACTAATTTATCACTCGCCCTATCGATCAAAATAATCTTAATCCGATTAAGGATTCTAAGAATTTGAATGTTCCCACACACCTATTATATGCAGATGATGTCATCCTTTTTTTACAAGGGGATAAACAGAATATCCAAAATCTAAAATGTTCCCTCTCACACTATGAAGAGATTTCTGGTCAAATAATTAGTTAGAAAAAATCCTTTACCTTTTTTGGGAAATTTTTTCCTACTAATAGAAAATCCAATATTATTTATGATTTAGGTATTAAAGAAGGATCCCTTCCCTTCACCTACCTTGGTGTTCCCATTTTATAGGGAATACCCAAGTTTGTTACTTTTCTAAAACTGTTGACCAAATCCTCTACCAAATTTCATCTTGGAATGGAAAATCCCACTCTATGGATAGAAGGATTTGTCTTTTTAAAATATTCGATTGTATCTAAAATGATCTAATATTTGATAATTTATAAATGACCTATTGATCTTCTAAAAATAGTTAACGTAGCAATCAAAAACTTTGTTTGGAACAGAAGCACACTTGAAAAGAAACTAGTGACTGTTCCTTGGTCGAGTTATTTCAAACCTTTGGAGAAGGGTGGTCTAGGTATAAAAAATATCAAACTCTTTAAAGATGCCTTACAAGCCAGACTCACTTGGAACCTTCTTCATAAAAACTCTGACTCTATTTCTTTCCTCAAAACCAGATTTCTTGACAAACTAAAGAATGGAACTTTGAATTACATGGGCTCTTCTATTTGGACTTCCATTAAGAATTATTTTTCCAGCATCATGTCTAACTCTAGATGGATGGTGAGAAGAGACTCTTCCATGAATTTCTAGCTCAACAAATAGACTAGTGTTCCTCTCATCTCTTTTGATTTCCCCCAATCAACTTCCTAATCACAATAACTATACTATCAAGGATGTTTATAGCTCTCACAACTTTAATTTTCTCGACAATGTCAATTATGTCATTGAAAACTACCCTTTTTCCAACACTGATGATTTTTTAATTTGGGAACCTACTCATAATGTAATTCTTGACTCAAAAAATTTTTACAACCACAGATTTATTAATTATAAAAATGATTTTAGTTGGATTAACAACTTTGATAAATTATGGTTAAAAACTTTGAGATTCACTTTGATTTGGCATATTTCTCACAAGAGGGTTCCCACTGACACTTTCCTTCAGTATTTTCAGATCCATCTTTGCTCTAAATGTAGTCTTTGTAACCAACATCATGAATAAATTTACCATACTTTTATTTCTTGTGTTACTAATACTAATCTGTGGAATTATGCGGTTGATCTTTTTGAGTGCATATGGTTACTTAATGAGTCAGTCAAATCTCAACTTCAACATTGTGTGGATCTTGAACCCTCTTAGTAGACCAAGATCTTTTTCTTAACTCCCATTGATGAACTTCTTCATGTGATTTGGTATGATGGAAATGATTTTATTCATAACAACTAATCACTTAGTTTAAATGCAGGTTGGATGCAGAGCCTCATTTCCATTCGGAAAGCTGCTTCAATTCAAAAGAGATTTTTCAACAACATAGTGAATGAATTTGGGATTATGCATTGGCTTGGGGTTAATGGTGTTTATCATCATCCTAGATGCACTTTTGAAGTGTTCTAGAAATATCTGCTCCTAGTCTGGAATAAATTTAATGTTGACGGTGCTTATGAAGGCAACCCATAATCTTTAGATTGTAGTGATATTTTTAGAAATCACTCTGTAAAGATTGTTGGATGTTTTTATGGAACTTGTGGAATCTCCTTAGCTTCAGAGGCTGAAATGATGAGTGTGAGATATGCTATCTTCTTCACCAATAATTATGGTTGGAATAATATCTGGATTGAAAGTTACTCGACTACCACCATTCACGGTGTTTGGAATGGTGTGATGCACCTCGCGTGGACTCTTACAACATGATGGATGGATTGTCTTCATTCACTCATGTAATTCAACTATATTATTACACATTCCTTTCATAAAGAGAACATGATGGAGGATGGTCTTGAAAATATGGGAGTCAACCATGTCACCACCTGGTTGGATGACCTCCCTATTGATTTACTTCCCCTTTAGGATAGATATTGTAAAATAATCCTATATTTTAGGCTGATGTAATCCCTTTTTTTAATAATAATTTTTGTGCTTTAGTCTTTGACAAAGGCACCCCTTTCTAAAAAAAAATCAAGACATCATTCTCAAATTTCTTTCTTTGAGAGGATTGTCTTCCCTTAAAACTTTTACCTCTATAATCCATGGGATAATTTTAATTTTTTTGGTTAATCCAACACATATTTTTCATATGCCCAAATACACCACAATACCATCAGTACGCATAGAAATAATACTTTCCTTTATAACTTTTGTATTGTCTGGAATTGTGAACATGTTTCTCAGAAATCTTCTTATATTTCTTATCATATTTTTTTTGAACACCAAAATTTCTGTTATCTCCCAAAATCTTCTTTTCAACTTATATTTGTTTATTTCTTATTGGAACCAAAAAATAGTATAAACTTTTTAAAACTTAGTTTTTTTATAAACTTCTTACTTCTACACTTTATTGGTTTTAGCCACATATATTACTTTTCCTGATTTCTTCTTCTCAGAAAAAATCCAAATTTCTTATTAACCTTTGAAGGTAAATTTAGACCCTTCTTAAGTTCAACCTTTCCATAAATTTCACCAACTTTAGAGATATATTTCTTTAAAATTTTAACTCTCTACTCAACTTTAGAAAGTTTTTGTTGAATAAGTTCCAAATATTATGCCTTATCCTTCAACTTAACTTTAATATATTCATTCTGATTTTTTTCTCTAAAGAGACTTATTTAGAAAATCAAATTATTCAAGTAACTTAACTTTATCTTCAATATTTTATTCTTTATTGTTTTATATATGACTTTCCTTCTTCAACTTCTTGATCTCCATTTTCAGTCTAACAATCTTTCTCATATATTCTTTCAGTTCTATCTTCATATGAAATTCTAACTCCATTTCTTCATCTTTAGAATTATTACTTCAAAAATCTTCATCATTAAATATTACGATGAAATTAATTTCTCTAGAAATTTCAATAAAATTTTCAAATTCATCTTCACTATCTTTATATTCATCATCTTTAGTAAAAAAGATTCTCATTTTGGATTTAGAGATATTTTTTTCCTTTCCCATTTAAATCACTTTAGACTTATCACCATGTTTCTTCCAAGACATTATCTACCTTATACCATCTTTATCACTATTATATTCATTATTTATTTGAGGGAAATTCGTAGTAAAGTACCCAAAAACACCACATTCAATGCAATTCAAGGGAAGTTTCCCTTTATACTTTTATGTACATATTTTCAAATTTTCAGAAAATAAGGATAAGAACTCATGAAGATTGTTACATACCACATTTTCATATTCAAAACCACCTTATTCTTCTTCTTTTTCAAGAATATTTTTATGCTTTCTATTCTTAGAAACCTTGAAGAAAATTTCTCAGCTAAATTTTATTTTTCGTTTCATAACTTTCTATGTTATCATCTCATAAGTAATGAGAGTACTATGAATATCATACAAAGATAGAGTTTTAGGATATCAATGTTCTAGGGATAAAACTTTGGCATCATGTAACACCCCAAGCTTCCATGATATTCTTCTCTTTTAATAATACAATAGCGTGTGTTGTACGAAACTTCGAGTTCTAACAAACCACAACCAATCAAACTAGCCGTTATGAATAGTAATACCCAATTTTTGAAATTTTATAAATTTTATCCTTCAAAATGGATTTAATTTTTGGGTTAAGAATATCAAAATTAGATTAGGGTGAATTTTTGGTATTTTTCTAAAAACATTCAGTTTTTGATGAATAGTGAAAAATAATAAATTTTAATTAAAAACAACTTTTTTAATCAAAATAATTTATTGTGATAAATTATACTATCGAGTGGTTTTTAAGTATAATTTGATTATATTTTTACCATTTAATCTAATGTTGGTCATTGGACATAATTTCACTTTTAAACTCGACATAAAAAAGTGTCAATCTTTTGATAGTTATTATTTCTTAAAAACACGCTATTTGTTTTGACAACGGGAATTGATTTTAAATTAATTTCTGACACTTATGTGTTTGAATTTAGAAAAATGGATTCCATATTTGAAATCAAGAGTTCCAAATTGTGTAAATAGGTAACATTTTTTTAGAAATTAGGAATATTTACTTCAGTAAATATTTTATTTACAGTGGTTAAAGGGGTAAATCCAGTAAATAAGGTTAAAAAATAATATTATAATAATATTAAATTACCCTTACACGTGTCCTAACACTATTGGATGATACATGTCGGACCATGACAATCCTTGGGTCGATTTTGGTACCCCATGGAGTAACTTGGAAGTGATAATGACATTATATATTAAATAATTTAAAGTAGAGACATAATAACAAAAGCAAATATCTTTTAGTAAAACAATTTTTATATGAGGTTATATAATTGATATATTAGACTATAAATAGTCATTATAAAGATAAAAATATTTCCTACATAATGGTATTTTGTTTATTATTTTTATACATTAAATAATTAAATTTATTTATGACACAATGATGATACAGTAATTGCCTTATTAATGAAAGAATCAAATAAATTATATTATAAATACTAAAATAAATATAATTTAAAGGTTTTTATGAAATACAATAATTTTATAGGTGAATATAACATATTAAGGTTGATGTAATTATTTTTTTTCGAAGTAATAATGCTGTTATGACTTAAAAAAATAAATTATTAAATAATGTCAAAATTGACATAATTGAATTTTTAAAACAAATACTATATTATTGGTTGAAATAATATTCCTAAACGTCTAAGGTTTGTCCAAAGGGCCTAAATAATATTATATATGTCATTAATGAACCTATTGGGGTTCGATTGGAAGTTTATGGTCTGTTTATTAGCCATATAATATAAAAATACAAAGAGACATGGTAAATGTCAAACTATTTAACTAAGAGTTAAATCTAAAATATAAAGTTAATATGGTGACCCAAACCTGTCTAAAACCTATTGGTTGAGTGTTTTTCGACCTATCCCCACCTTATCCTTTAAATAATTCATTTTGGAGCCATTAGAAACCGAAAATGAGTTTATTATAAAATAATATTTCTAGCTTTTCCTAAGGTTCCCCTCATCCCTCTTATAAAAGGCCACTCCCCCTTCCCTCAAATTCACACCTTAAAAGAATTTTGGCTCAGAAAACCCCTGACCAAATACCCAATCAAATGTACTTCCTTAATCCTAGAGGAATTCCTTTAGTCAGAAAGCCAACCTAAGGATCTACTTTGATCAAATCAAAAGGAAGAACTTGAAGAAGAGGTAAATATTTCATCACCTCTTTCAAGTTCATTTATTCTTCCACTTACTCTTTCTTTGTTATTTACATTATAAAATAATAACTCTAGTATCTTATATATATTATGATGTTATTATAAATATTCTACAACCATATTCATTATTCTATCCATCCGTTAAATGACATGTCACCATACGTGTGTACGTACGACTTACCGTCTCCACGTCGTGGTGTAATTGTTATTCAATACATTAGTATTTGGATGGGTATAATAATGATGTGTAATTGATTTAAATAATAAATATAACATTATAATGATTCTTTATATATGATATACCATCCAATTATATATTATTTTAATATCAAAAGAATTATATTGTCGCTTGTGCGTACGTATGGATTACCATCTCCATGAACGCAATGAGATTCATTCCCCATCATATCCATTCAAGATTAATTTTCATTAGATGATTAAAAATAATGTTTAAAGACTTAATATAATTCTGAATATGAATAAGATACATCCTATCCATAACAAACATTACTTACGCAACAAATCATATAAAGGAAAATGAATCAGTTAACACCTGAAACGGCGATAATACTAAGATATTATTAACAAAGTAATGTTAAAAGATCATATATGATATCATATAAATGTATATGATTCTTGTATAATTTAATAACAATTATTTCACCATTACACAGGAGTTTAACCAACCCTTGACCAAGGAAAAGTACAAGGTAAGGGTTAATTCTACAATCTATTCATTATCCGAGGTTGTTTATATGTAATTATCTACTGGGACCTCTTTATCATCCACATCCATGTTTCTTAAAAATGTATTACAAAACATTTTTACTATTTAATAGACTATGGGTTAAAGTAATTTATACCCTTTTTTGACTTTTTATAAAATGTCTTGAAAGAAATCTTTCTCTCGTTTTCCAAACAACGTAATTTATGACCATTTCGACAAAATCAAGGTAAAAATGTTTTTTTAACTTATATGGTGGGTGCAGATATTTTCCACCATTATAACTACGTTGAAGCTTCCCTTAAAATATTATAAGAATATTTTAAAAATAAATGTTTTCTTTATAATTATGTGACTCTTAAATGGTTTCAAAATAGAAATATTCTCTAAAAATGTTTTGATTTCATCTATGTCAACATCCTTTGATGGATTTTAAGCTTATTTGAAGTTGAATTATTATGATACAAAACTTCCATATTGTATTGAAGGTTTTATGATATGTTTGACTGTGGATGTGTTATTTTAACACCATTCATGGCTTATGGATAAAGTATTGATATTTTGTATGCTAGTTTTAATATGAATGTTTATGTTATGTTTAAACATTTTCATATGAGGAATTCATTGGACCTAGTAAGTGAAGGGTGGAGCCCGCTATAGCTCCTCGATGCATCGGTAGGTCTCATGAGACAAACTAGTGTCTTGTCATAATTCCTTGAAAAAATATTATTTGTAGTCTTGGAACAAGGCCTTGACTATGTGGTTGTGAAGTCTGAAATTATGCATTCCATCATTATGAAAGTGGCTACTGATATTGCGGGTGATTATTCAACTAGTAGAATATCCATGTGAGTAAGTAAATGAAATTATTTTGATTTATATTTTCCATATTATGATGAAGTTTATGTCGAAAAGGATTTAGTTTTATTTTTATACATTTCCTTAAATGTTTATGTTTATTTATGAAAGTTTCTGCTATATTTTTATCCTTACTGAGCATCTGAGCTCACCCCTTTCTATGTTTTATTTTTCCCAGGATGCGAATAAGTGTATTATGATTGAAATGTAGGGATAGTATATGGTATCTCAGTGTTGTCAATGGAAACAATGTTTTTGTAGTTTTCCATTTTTTGATGTAATGTAAACCTTATAAATGTATCTAGTACTTCTAAGGCTACTAAACTAATTGGTCTTTCAAGACTTGATCTTTTTTGATCATGCCAATGTAATGTAATAATGCACCGACTCTGGGTAACTAGGGTCGGGGAGTTACACATCAAAATTATCAGGATGAATCTTCAAGATATTTTTAACAATAGTTGAGTCTTACAACTTTTCACCAAGACATATTATGGTGTTAACAAATATCATTCACCCTTGTAAAGAAGTCACCAACACATTCATACTAACCCGTTTTGAGATATTCAAACTTCAGCCTCCAGATTTGTTGATTTTATTTCTTTACCTTTGTATTTCCTTAATAAATATTTTTAAACTTATCCTAGATACCTATGGTAGTATAAAATCCCTTCACTCTTAAAAAACCACTTTTAGAAAGTGATGAGTGTAAATAATTCTTAGATGTTCCATCATTCTCAAGATTCTTCTTATCCACAGATGTGAGAGGAAATTTTTCATCAATTGGAGGAAATACCTCTATAGATGCTTCCAAAACATCATTCCTGAGAGAAATAAGATAAGACAACATTATATATTTCAATATATGATAGTTATTACCATTAAAGATCATAATCCCCTTACCATTCATGCAATTCAGATTCTCCATAACAACTTCTATTTAAAAACTTTAGAAAAGAGTAAATGAAGGGAACCTTCTATCTGATACCAATTGATATTTCCCATCTAGGATCAATGTATCATTAAGAGGGGGAGGGGGTAAATTAGTGATATATTTTTATTTTTATTTTCCTTTCTTTTGAAACAACATTTTACTTCTATTAAATATTTATCACTTTACTGAAAACAAAACAATCACACATCCACATGAACTTAAGTATTTACAAGGTTAAATATTCAAAAAGAGTAGCTATGTACTTATAATGGTTTGGAAAAAATCTAATACCATACAATCCACTATAAAATAATCCTTCTGTGTGGATACAAATAAGTAGGATATACCCTTACACTTGTGTAGCACTATAATCAATACAACAGTACATGTGCTTCTCTTAGCAAAAATGTTATAATACAAGTTTGTGTAATAAGTAATTAAACCTTTACTAGTTGGTTCAAAACATATTACTATGCTTCTTTATCAACATTCACTTTTTATAACTATCAAAAAAATTCTTCACTTTCCTCCCCAACAGCAGGTAGAAAAAAATTCATATAAACACTGATTTCTATGGTTTACTCATATTTTTTCGTATGATTGTTTACTCTAGAAATATAAATCTACCAAAATACTAATAAAACAATTCTAAAATGCTTCCTTCTCAGTTCAGAAAACTTTAAATTTGATGGCTCTATTTGATGAACCAGTCCGATCTAAGAAACTCTGACTATATACTTTCTTCTATCTAGAAAACTTCATTAACTAAACTCTTTTTGGAAACTTCTTCTCACTAGAAATTCAAAAACTCTCCCTCTTTATCAACACATAAACAATTTTTTGATCCATTATAATGTATAATGTACTTTATTCCTTTTATAGGAAGTATACAAGTGGAAAGGGTGGGAACTTAATTTTGTTTTCCCTCTCAAAAATATTTCCAAATATATAAATTAAAATTTCATTTTGAACTCATCTTTTACTTCTTCAGAACTTCTCAACTCTTATCAAATATTATCAAACATTCTTAAATATTGTCACATCTTCAAATCACTTCAAATTTTTAACCATTATTCAATCTGATACCAATTTTTGTTTTTATGTTACTTAATTATGATAAAAAAATATCAGAACTAAATACTGATCATTACAATGAAAACATATATGAGGAAAAAAATCATCATTATGCTACTCCGTATCAAATGTAATAAATAAAATATTTTGAATATTTTCACCAACTGAAAAACAAACAACATTGAGAACATTCTATCATAAACATAGTTGTAACTTTTGAAGCATTTGAAACCCCCATCAATTATACTTTAGAAGAAAAAATATATTTAAAAACACATCTGAAATGTCTTTAAGGTTTTTCTCATTTTATTCAAATCCTCAGACTGATGATCCTGCATCTGATAAAGATCATCGTCTAATGACTTATTGGTGTCAGCATGTGTCTGATGGATATGTCTATGACTTAATCCTATGAATCAATGTAAATTAGAGTATGATTAATCGATATCAGTTCTTTTCTGATTACTCTTGACCCACTTGAGAAACAAACAAATTTTTTTCTATATCTCTTAATGCAATTTAAAAACAATTCAACATGATGAAAATGGTTGACTATATTATAGATCATCATCTGGTTGATCGGTATTTGAATTTATTACACGCATTTTTCCTAAAAAACACTAATTTCTTATAAGCATCAACAAACTTTCCTACCTCTGATGGATCAGTGGAACACAACATACGATGGATCAATTTTAATATAAACTTTGTTCCTTTTATCAATGCTATACAAAAAATACTTAACATTCACCAAATTAATTCTATGATGATTTGTATCTTGTGGCTTATTGTTCTAACTAAAAAACAACATCTTCTTATTCTCACATTTCAAAAAAAAAAAAAACTACCCATCCTTGAAACAATTATATGTCTGATGAACCTCACACCAATAAACTGAGACCGTAAGACTTCAACCTCATAACATTTCTTCTTCCAAAAACTTCAGCTTGTATCATGACTTCCTCATGATGTTGAAAAATTATATGATTGAAAAATAATCTTCTGAATTAAATTGGAAAGTTTCTATTACTTTCCATCCTTTAAGTATTTATATCATTTCATCCAAACCAAAATATGATTTTCAAAACTTAAACAAATTTTATCGTAAAAAATGTGTCCATTTTTTTAATTATGTTACAACATTTCATTATTTTCATCCAATCATAAAAACTTAAAAATCAAAGTGATTTTTTTTTCTGGAAAACAAAATACACAGAAATTAGCACAAAATTATTTTAGCATAAAAAAACCACCTTCATTCAACTTTCTCTTAACAATTTCATATGCCCCAATTATATTTTACTATACACCATTGGTGGTGGATTACAGGGTATTTCTCACACCCTATTCGGCCTACCTGTCAGTACCTGAATATATCTTATGGATATAGGTAGGGATAAAGGGAATTGTACAGCTTTAGATTCTCTAGTTCTCTACTAGGGTAGAGTATGGAAGTAGAGGACCAATCATATCCTCATGATGTCACCATAGACTTTGTGATGGGTTTACCTATGTCACCATGAAGTAATGAATATATGTGGGTTATTTTTGACTGGATGAACAAGGTCTCACACTTTCTCCCTACTAGAGAGACCTTTTTGTGGATGATCCTGGGAGGCTTTACATCTGAGAGATCGTATGACTTCACGATTTTCACCATTCTATCATATCAGACAGTGTTGAGAAAAAATACCTCAATGCATCCTCTCAGAATATTTTGGGTATGATTATGTTTATTGACAAAGTTAGATGATTGTGAATGAGAATGGTTGGTGTTTGTCAAAGACTGGTTTTTATGGTGGTGCAGTTTCCCAGTGTTTCTTAAATTTTGCGGCCTCAAAATCAGGAATTTGTGTGAAGGATGGTGAATGAAGTCGAAAAAGTAATAGAAATGAGGACCTAGGGATAGATATCACATACCATGTTCGGGAAGAGTATGTGGACATGTACCAGGAAGAGGGAATGATATGCAGGTGCGTTTCACGAAATAAGAAAAAGTTTGTGGTGGAAAGTGGAATGGTATGCAGATGGATTGTCATCAGCAGAGGAGAATGACTACGTATGAGAAAAGGCGGTACTAGGATTAAATATAAAAAATGGCTCATGAGTGGCTTGCAGTTTGTAGAATCAGTTCATTGGAAGGCTTGCGGTTCGTAGCAGTAGGAGGATCGGTATGTGGTGGAGGGTGAATCAAAGATTTGGTAAATCTTGGATTAGAGGATTTTGCAGATATATTTGGCTATATAAGAATTGATAATCCCACTGATTACTGTAGAGACTGAATATAATTAGATAACATATCCTTGGTCCAGGATTTTGGCAAAGTATGAAGGAGGTTCACAAGGAGGAATTCCACAAAAGCTGAAGTGGTTCATGTGGAAGAAACTCCACTGAAGGTGTTTGTGGGGATTTGTAATCTTCAAAGGAAGTTCGATACGTAGAGGAGGAATTCCGATATGAAGAAGGAGTTGACTCAGTATGTGGAGGAGGAATCTTCGATATGTGAGAGAGAGTATTACGCTAATGGTACGTAGAGGGGGAGATCCGGTACGCAGAAGCGAAGACAGTCCGCGAACAGAGAACAGTTCGCAGACAGAGGGCAGTTTGAGAAGGTGAAGAGAAGGCAGTGATATGTGGAGGAGGTAGTGGTTCGTTGAAGCAGAAGTGGTACGTGAAGGAGGTGTTTTGAATACCAAACCCAGTACTTAGTACATGTGATAGGAAGGTGGTTCACAATTTGAACAAGGAAGCTTGTGAAAGCTTCAAATCAGTTTTCAAAAGTATTTTCCGGTACCTAGAAGTACTTGGGAAGGTGGAATTCATCTACGGGTTCAAAAGGAACTTCAACAGAGAATCTACCTATAGTTGAGGATGCATGAATTCATAGAAATGAAGGGACCTACGTGTCTATAAACTATGTTTGAACTATAAGTCAATAAAATGTGAGTGGATTCCTTTCCAATATCAGCGAGCAAAGGTAGAGGAAGAAAATGACAATTTCCACAGGAAGTGAGCCAGAGGAAGAGGCATAGTGAGTGACTCTTGGGAATGTAGTGAGAAGACCCTAAACCTTGTAAAGGTAGTGATCCTAGGCATGGAAGATCTAGCCCAAACTTTGTACTCATTATTGGATATGAGCCTTAGTAAATTTGGTACATCAGCACAACACTGTTGTATGCTCCTTGTACGTATCCTAGTGAGGGTGAACCAAGTAAAAATTGTTGTGTCATAAAATTATTTCATATATGTTTTTATATTTCTATGGAAGGAAGAGATAATTGAGTTTTGTCTAACAATGAAATAAGATCCGAATGGGAGAAAGTTTTAATCTGTCATACCCTGATTCATCCCCTCCTCTCAGGGTATTCGCCCTAGTGGACCTAACAATTTGTTTCAGAGGGAAAGATTGAAAGTCAGTGATTCTATCTCAAGAAAAAGAAATAGAGGTTTTAAATAATAAAAGAATTTATATCTTTGATGGAAGTAATTTTCAACTATGTAATAATCATATGCAGCACTACTTCTGATTAGTAGGGATGGATATCTTCACAGCAGCCATGCATGGAATATCAGATGACATTAATAGTGGTGGTCTATCAAAAGTTAAATGAAGGGAATTTTATGTGGATGATAAAGGGATCAATTATTTAAGGGGATACCTATAAAATGAAATTTATACGAAGGTGATATATTGTAAAACATCACATTCAATGTGGAAAAAATTGTTAAACATTTATGAGGGCGACACAAAAGTCCAAGAAGCAAAACTGTAGGTTCTGTGAAAAAATTATGAGGATCTTAGAATGAATCCCAATGAAATAGTTGATGCATTGATAGTTAGGATAAATATTATTTTGGAAGAAATGTGGGGTCTTGGAGAAGTCATTGAAGATATAAATATTGTGAAACAAATTTTGAGGAAACTTCCACAGTGGTTCAATCCAAAAGTTTCAGTGTTGGAAGACAATGAACCAAAAGAGATAACACTAGATAACCTACATAGTAACCTTGTAGAATATGAAATAATAAATGACAATAATGATGCAGTGGAAAAAGGGAAGTCTAAGGAAGTGGCATTCAAGGCCATGAATAATCTATCTGTTTAAGATAGTCATATTGAGGAAAATATGGACGATGTAATGTCATTTATCTCCTCTAATATTCAAAGGGGAAAAGGGAAGTTCAAAGGTAAACTTCCATTTGCATGCTTTTGATACATAAATATTGGGAATTTTTCAGAAAAGTGTCCTAAGAAGTTTGATGATGAAAATTAAGAAAATGATGAAATTCCCCAAAAGAAGTATTCATAAAATAAGAAAGGGAGGAGAATTACTGGGATAATTTTCTTCAAAAAAGAAGAATATGCATTCAAGAGAGGATAAAAGTTCAGAAGAATCTAAGGCAAAATAGTTGGAGGACTGCATGGATCATAAAGTATATTCTTTGGTGGCATTTTCTAGAAATTATTTAATAAGAGAAAAAAGTGACAATAAAGAACGAGAAATTGAAGGGAGAGTTAATCTTTAGGCTGAATTAGAAGATACCCTTGAAGAGGTAGATATTTTGAGATCCAAAAAAAAATAAATCTAACAAAGATTTTCATGATTCCAAACTCTATATACAACAACAGGAAGAATAGAATTCTAAGTTTAATATAGAAATAGAAAAGTTGAGGTCTTCAATGCCAGAAATCTCAAAAATGGTGGTTGAGTACAAACTCAAAAATGAAGAACAAAAAATGGAAATCAAAAGCTTGATTTAAACTGGAAAAGATCAAATCAAACGTATCAAAGAACTAGAAGAAGAATTAACCTGTCTATGATGAATAGTTAAAGATCACGAGAAACAATTAACTCAAGGTTCAAGATCAGGAAATAAGATCATAAACACAACAGATAAGATGAGATTTGAGCAGAGTGATCCATCAGAATATGAGAAACAATCAACCTTGAATGATAAGGCTGGTATAGGGCTTGATCAAAAATAAAAAGTAGTTATGGTTCAAGTCAGACCACAAGAATCTACTCCAATAATGAAGATTGATTTAGGTATGAAGTAGAATCAGATGATTCAGAGAACCAAAGTCACAACTAATGGTGCATCATTGTCACACATGAATGTACCTCACATAAGATTTTATTGTTGTGGTAAAATGGGACACTCTCAAATTGTATGTTCCATAGAAAAGAGGTACTAAAGGAAATAAGAACAACCAAGGTGGTCGTAAAGAGATCAAAATTCCAGGACATTATTTGATGGTCATTATTTCAGGTGTAAAGGACTCAGAAGTATGACAAGATATTGCACATAAAAAATATAGATGAATGCCCTGATGCAAACTGAATTTCTTAATAAGAAGCATCCAAATGTATCTTCAAGAGATCTAAAAATTCAAAATTGATTTTAATCTCTATAGGATGAAGATGATATATCATATACTGAGGAAGATCAGGATTATCATTCCATAACGGGTATGAAGTCAAAGAATTGAGTCAAAATGAAAAGGGATGAGCAAGAAATGGTTGCATAAATTGCATTCAAGGCATCAGATCGCACTGGGATATGGATCATTGACAGTGGATGCACTTCCCACATGACAGGAAATATGGATCTAGTGACCAGAATCTGGTATAATAAAGAAGGTATTGTAATATTTGGTAATGATGAGGGTCTGAAAATTATTTGTTTATAAAAATCCAAGTTTGGAGGAAAATACATGAGACGAGTAGATGTCTTGGTTGTTGAAGGGATTAGTCACAAATTGCTCAGTGTTATTCAATTGTGTGACTCAGGACATGCCATAAGATTTTCAAAGAAATTATGTATCATCAAATAAAATTATGGTGCTGTTGTGTTGTAAGGAAAGAAAAGAAAGGGAATCTATACCTCATGAGTAGAGAAGAAGATATGTGCTTTCTGTCCAAGGATAAAGAAAAAAAGTCACGACATAAGATTCTTGGCCACATAAGACAAGGTTGTTGGGACCAATTTGTGTATAAGCTTGTATTTTTTGTCAATAGTTGTCAATGAATATGAAAATAAAGGAGATCAACAATAAATCCAATGAAATAGAGGAATGGTGAGGTATCATCCATCTGAGGATGATTAAAGAAGAATGAGGATTTGAAGAAGTCCATTAAATTCTTGACGATTGAATGAGAACCATGCAAGATCTTACTTGAAGAATAGAATCATATGATTTACATGAAGTATAGAGTGATGGTTGAAGAAATAGAGAGAGTGTGAAAGGGATTGAGATTCTGAGATGGCCATGTATTTCACATTGTAGCTAAACCAGACGATGATTTCCTGATTTGTATTTCCCAAATATCATAAGTTTGGAGAACTTGTGATGCAAGAACTATGAAGGGAAGGGGGATTAAAGATGATTCCAGTCATATTCAATTTTGATTGGAAAAAATGATACTTTTGGAAGATAGGGAAGTTGTAGTACTTCATGTTGAATCTACGTTTTTAAGGATGCGTCGTTCTACAGTGTTTGCCAAATTTTTGTGGTTGAAAATTGGGAGATGGAGAAATGTGATTTTGGAAAAGGATGTTGCGTGCAATCTTGATGATGGATTGGAATGTTGCGTGCAAGTAGAGTTCCATGATTCAAACATCAAAATATAGAAAAGGGGAGGCTTGCGCAAAAGATTGGGTTTTGCATGCAAGATTGATGGGAGTTTGGAATGTTGCTCACAAGGAACGATTCAAGGTCAGAACATCAAAAAATGGAAAACTAATGAAGTGCACGAAAGATTCAAGAAGTTAGAAAAATATGAGGTTTGTGCAAAAGAGACTTACGCACCCAATGCGACGTCAAATGGGGTTTTGCGCAACGCTTCAGGATCTTGAACGACACATCAAGGTTTTTGCGCGCGGGGGTTGACGAGGTCTATAAATAAGAGGTAACCCCATCACATTGAGGAAGCTCGAAACTTAGATAAATTCTAAGCTCCGAGGTGAGAATGAATTTTATGAAAAGGGTAATGCATAAAAGAAATAGAGTTGCGTTTAAGAAGGATAAGTTGTGCACAAGAAGAAAGTTTCACACAAGATTGAAGTTGTGCGCAAGAGGTGTTTCATGACAAAAGTCAAATATTGTGTGTGTGGCATATAATTTTCACACAAGACACATAAAAGGGTACGAAAAATATTTGGGGGTCCTGAAGGCCTTCGATGGGTGATTAGAACTCTCGAAGAGGCTTTATGAAGAAGGAAGTACTGTGAACCATTCGGTTCTACGAAGAGAAGTAGTACCACACACACATGACTGGTGTTTAATACCCTCGCTGTGCTTTGTGAAGATAAGAAGAAAAATATGTGCAAATAAAATTAGATCTTCACTAAAAGAAAAAATTATTCTGATACACATAGGTGTTCATATTGGGAATTAAAGGAAGAGAAGAAGGAGAAGAACAGAGTGTGCCCAACTGAAGATTGTGAATTATTCAGGGCAGTACAATTGTAATGATTATTTGAGTATCCAATTTGTGTGATCAGTGCTTTCAAGTGCATCAATCTAGGACTTTGATGCAAGTAGTGTCTCATGCTGAACAAATAAAAATACTTAAATGAAAATATATTGAAGAGACCTTCATGTATATAAACTGAGTGGGACTTCACCCAAGGAAGTGAGCCAGGGGGAGTCAATGGGAGTGACCTGAGGGACATAGTGATCTATCCCTGAACATTTGTAAAGTCAGTGATCTTAGGACAGAGTGACTATTACCAAACCTTTTTAATCCAAAACTAGTGAATATTAGTCGAATTTGGTATGACCAAAAACCCATCGGTTCATACTCCTTGGATACATCCCTTAGAGTTGAACCAAGTAAAAAGTTCTTTTCTATCCTTCTACATGTTTTAATTACTGCACATATCCATCATACAGGTTTAAAAAAGTTCCTACCAATGTGGGAACAAGATCCAGAAAAGAAGAGAAAAAGTTGACACCCTGATTCACACCCTCTCAAGGTGGTCTGGGGTCCTTCAAAGGTTCCTTGGAAGATCTGGTGAAATATGATGCAGCTCAAAATCTACCTAGATCATCACATGATCATACTCAAACATACAATGCCTGTCAACAAGAGAAGATCATTCGAAAGACATATAAGTAAAAGGAGAAAAAGTCAACAAGATTGCTTGAGTTGGTGCATATTGATGTGTGTGTGCCAATTTTTCTGAGGGCTATTGATGGGAGGAGATATTATGTTTTCTTCATTGATTACTATAGAAAAATGGCATTGGTTTAAATGATCACCCACAATTCCTAAGTGTTCAATTGCATTATCAGATATCAACAAGAATGTGAAAATATGCTTGGTCAGAAAATTTGAACGATTCGAACATATAATGGAACAAAGTTCACAATTATCCAAGTGAAGGATTATCTCAAAAAACATGGGATAAGGAATCAAATTTCAATAGTAAGAACTCCACAACATAATGGAGTAGTTTAGAGAATAAATCAGATTGTCAACAATATGTATAGAACAATTCTCATTGAAAAGGACCTTCTGGAGAAATTTTGGAAAGAATTAGTATTGACAACAATATACACTTCAAAAAGAGCTTTACTTTGTCCAAAAAAAGAGAAGACTCCATACAAGTTATGTTATGGAAATAATCCATCATTGAAGTACTTTCAAGTCTTCAGAAGTAAATGTTTCATTCTCTATAAGGAGAAACATAGGATGTTTGATTATCGTGGAGATGAAGGGATATTTCTTAGTTACTCAAAGAAAAGAAAAGCATATAAATGATTCAATAAGTAGCTAGGAAAGATAGTTGAAATTCACGATGTGACCATAGTGGAAGATGAGCATAATCTTCAGCAAATACATGATCCGACCCAGGAGGATAGTGATGAAAAGACGAGTAGGTTAGGAGACACCCCAACTCTAGAGATAGATTCAGAAGGAGACTTAGATAATGAAAATAAATTAGTGTCTACCCAGAGACCAGTGAGAAGAGCTTAAATTGATAGGTAGAATATAATTAGTGATTAGACAGGACTAGTACAGTCAAGGAGGATGAAGTCTCTACAACAAGAATCATACTTATCATAGGTGGAGCCTAAATGATTTTATGAATCTACTTAATATGAGAATTGGGTTCATGAAATGAATGAAGATATTGACCAAATTGAGAAGAATCAGACATGAGAAATTGTTTCAAGACCATAAAACAAGAATGTCATCAGAACAAAATGGGTCTTTTGAAAAAAATTGAATGAATACAGTGATGTATTTCAAAAAAAAGAAAAAATGTTATGCAAAGGGTACTCCCAGATAGAGGGTATTGATGTTGATGAGACATTTGTACTTTTTGAAAGGCTGAATACAATCATATTATTCTTGTCTATAATAGTGCAATTTTTTTTAGGTTTTTTAGATGGATGTCAAGTCATCATTTCTGAATGGAGTTCTAGAAGAAGAAGTATATATTGAGAAACCAGATGGTTTTATCCTAAATGAAAATGAGAATAGGGTTTGTCAGCTGAAGAAGGCATTATATGGTTTAAAGAAAACACCAAAAGCATGGTATTCTAGGCTTGATCAATTTCTAATGAAGCTCAGTTTTCATCATGGTGGATTTGATTACAATTTGTATTTAAAAAAATGGAAATAGTCAAAGGATGATGGTTCTGGTTTATGTCGATGAAATAATATTTGGTGGGTCAAATGAAGCATAATGCAGACAATTTTCTGAATCCATGGAAAGTGAGTTCGAAATGTTATTGATTGGTGAGATGACATTTTTCCTTGGCTTACAGGTAATGCAAGGAAGGAATGGAAATTTTATTTCTCAATATAAATATTCCAAGGAGGTTTTGAGAAGGTTCAGAATGGATAATTCCAAAGAGATGAATACTGTAGTTGCTACCCAGTCAAAATTGTCACAAGATGATGAAGGAAAGCCAATTAATATCATAGAATACAGGAAAATCATTGGAAGTCTATTGTATCTGATAGCGACAAGGCCAAATATTGTATTTTCCACATTCCAAGCAGTGAGGTATCAAAGCAATCCGAAAGAGAGCCACATGATTGCAGTAAAAAATTCTTCATTATATCAAAGGAACTATGGATTTTGGCCTAATGTATAATGAAAAATCTAATCTAGAGTTATTGGGATATACAGATATAGATTGGGATGGTTCTATAGATGATAAGAAGTAAACATTAGGAGGTGAATTTTTTCTTGGAGGATTGTGTATTTCTTGGTTGAGCAAGAAATAAGATTTCATTTCATTGAGCAACGTATAAGCTGAATATATTGCGGCTACTCAAGCCTGCATGCAACTATTGAGGATGAAGAAGAAACTTGAAGATACAAGAATTGAAGTTAAATCTTCAATCAGAATGCATTGTGATAATTCAAGTGCTAAAAATCTCATCAAAAATACATTCCATCACTCAAGTACAAATCACATTGAAATCAAATATCATTTTATCAAGGAGAAAGTGGAGCAAGGGCTTGTGAAGTTGGAGTATGTTCCTATAGAACAACAAGTTAAAAATATTCTTATGAAGGTCTTACCCAAAGAATCATTTTAAAGGCATTCACTAGATCTGGGATTCCAGTAGACTTCCTACACTTGAAGAAGTGTGGATTTGGGCCCCCCTCTCTCCAAGGTATGCCGTGTTTTTCCCTAATGTATTGATATGTGTTCTTTACCCTGTTGTATACAACCTTGAAGTGCCTTTTGGGTTCATTGAAAATGGGGTAGAAAGTGTGACTATTTAGGGGGGGAAAAGACACAAGACATGGGTAGAAGCTATTAAGTGGATCAGCGGGATAAGAGGAGTTGAAGTTGCACAGAAGCTGGTTTGAGGAGATATAACATAGGGGGAGCATTAAATCTGATGATGCTAGAAGTGATCAATCACTGATTAGATATCATGATAAATGTGGTTCATGATACAAGAAATTTATTATTATCAGTATGGTATCAATAATTAGTGTTAGAAATTAAGTGATTCATTGATAAAATTTTCCTTATACTCTTGTTTCTCACATTGAGCATGGATTATGTGGGATTAGAGTATGTGTTGAGTAAATCCTTGATCGCTATCTTAATCACAAGAAGCGAATGGTGGTTGAAGTTGGAAGGAGTATTAATGAGGTATCAAAATGTAAATAATTGTTATGAAAATAGTTTAAAACAAACCCAAAGGGGGATATTGTTGGGCAAAAATCCTTCGATGTGTCCTCTCGTGTGAGGTTCGCGAAACAAGAAACAGTTCGCGACAGAAGGCGGTGCGGTACGTGGATGGATTGTCGTCGGCGGAGGAGAATGTCCATGTAGTAGAAAAGGTGGTATACGAACTATGCATAAAAAATAATTCTTGGGTGGCTTGCGGTTCGTGGTGGCAGTTCGCTGGAAGGCTTGATATTCACATAAATAGGAGGATCGGTACACGATGTCAGGTGAATCAATGATTTGGAAGATCTTGGATTAGAGGATCTTGCAGATATATTTTCCTATATAAGAATCACTAATCCCATCAATTATTGTAGAGACTGAATATCATTAGAGAACATATTATTGGTCTAGGATTTCAGCAAAGTTTGAAGGAGGTTTGTGAGGATGAATTCCATGAAGATGAAGTGGTTTGTGTGGAATAAACTCCGCTGAATGTGTTTGCGGGGATTCTTAATCCTCATAGGAAGTTCAGTACACATAGGGGGAAGTATGGTACGTGGAAGGAGTTGACTTCATACATGTAGGAGGAATCTTTGATACACGGGAGAGAGAATTATTCAAGTGGTACGCGGAGTGGGAGCTCCGGTACGTGGAAGTGAAGACAATCCATGAACAGAGAACAGTTCACAGATAGAGGGAAGTTCACAGAGGCAATAGTACAAAGATGTGGTAGCAGTTCGTGGAAGCGGAAGCGGTGCATGAAGGAGGTGTTACATATACCAAACCTGGTACTCAATACGTGGGAGAGGAATGTGGTTTGTGATCTGAACAAGGAAGCTTGTGAAATCTTCAAATCAGTTTTCGAAAGTATTATTTGGTACTTAGCAGTACTCAGGAAGGTGGACTTAATCTATGGGTGAAAAATGAACATCAATATAGCATCTACCTATAGTTAAGGATGTAGGAATTAATGAAAATTAAGGGAAATACATGTACATAAACTAGGTTTGACCTACAAGTTGATAAACTGTGAGTGGATTTTTTTCCAAGAGCAGTGAGCGAAGGAATAGGAAGACAGTGACCCTTTCCACCAGCAGTGAGCCAGAGAAAGAGGCATAGGGAGTGACCCTTGAGAATTTAGTGAGAAGAACCTAAACCTTGTAAAATCAGTGAGTCTTGGCATAGAAGATCTAGCCTGAACTTTGTACTCACTATTAGATGTGATCCTTAGTGAATTTGGTACATCGGCACATAACTGTTGTTTACTCCTTGGATGTAGCCTAGGGAGGGTGAACCAAGTAAAAATTGTTGTGACCTATGCATGATTTCATATCTTTTTGTATATTTAAAGGTATTATCATGGGTGCTTTCAAATGATATGTGATTGTTGGGTACTTATGTGCCACAGAGTGGCTGACCAAGGTCGTTTCTCAAAGGAATAAGTAAATTTAACAACATATTAAAGGTATTTTGAAAAAAATAAAAGGAAATAAGAACACTAATTAAAAGGATGGGTTTCTTTATCATTTATAAATATAGAATAATTTTCCTGGAAGAATATTGTTTTTTTTGTTTTTATTTTTGAAATGAAGTTCGATTAAAATGACACAATAAGAAGATTTTTTTAGAAAATATTTTAAAAGGAGTAATAGATCTAACTATAAATCTTAAATAATTTATTAATCATTATCGTTTAAATTAATATCCACTTAATTATGATACCTTAATTTGTTAAATCCCAAACCCTACGAGAATTAACTTTACTACAAAGATGAAGTGAATTTAACCCTAGGTTAACTTCGGAATATGCAATCGCATCACCCTGATTTGATTGATGTTATAAGGTTATATTATGGTCATTGGTAAATTAAGGCACATTTACACTCTATAAATTAGAATTAATTGAGTTTAGGGATTATATTTTAATAAAAAAAATTATCCCGTATGGTTTTTTATTACCGATTAAGGTTGCGCTCTCACAATTCACACAATTCCTCACCTCGCGTGATTTGTGTTAATTGTTCAATTGATTGCTTAGTTTCAATTAAATTAAAAACCCAATTAAGAGAGTATTATATTAATTATATTATATCATTGATTCAAAATAAATGAATGAAGAAGGATAGAGATAGATCGATTACTAAAAATAACTACTGTTTTATGGGCGATGTAGTCATCGTAGAAACGTTTTGAATTTGAAAAGGTTTAGAGAGGGTAGAACCCAATATCATTTCTACTCTTGATTATAGACTAGTTATAAAGATTAATAGAAGAATAAATTTGAACAAAACAGAAGAAAATATAATAAATAAAATAAGAACAAAGATGTTTATTACACAAATGCAAACATTACAACACGGGGAAGAAGAAGAAGGCTTCGACGAAGGGATCCTTGCTTCAAGAGCTACCCTTATTGAATTGAATGAATAATTAGAGTGAAACCACTTCTAATCTTCCATAAACTTCATAATTCACTTCCCAACCCCTCAAAATGAGAAAAAACCCAATTTATAGAGTGGAGGGGGGGGGGGGCTAGGTTCAAAGTGGTTCCAAGTGTGAATGAGGAATCTCGGCCAAATATTTTAAGACAACTTGCACCACCAATTTGACATACACAATACATGAATAAGTTCTCCTTATAGGATTATTATTTGTGTGAAAATGAGTTCTTGAGCTCATCTCAACATTTTTTCCTAATACAAGCACGAATGAAGAAGTTATGACCCAAATACAAAACTGATGTCCAATCTGGCGAGTCCATCCCAACTTTGACTTAATGGCCCATTAAGTCCAATCAAATGAACAATTTACCTCATATGTCCTGAATGAAAGTTGTATCCCATTAATTCATTAATATATTTACAAAATTTAAGTTCAAATAATACATATCAAAATATTTATTCTCGAATTTCTACAGTGAATTTTAAAGGGTAAAACTGGAATTTTCATCAAAATTTCAAATGAATGATCTAATCCCAAATATTTTATAAATAAACATATTCAAAAAAATGTGAGGAAATTTTTTCATTTATTTTCAATAAAATATTCAACAAAATTAGGTTTTATCAACTCCCCCACACTTACCCTTTTTCAATCATAGGAAAAACCTCATATCATGTATTTGAAAAAATTGTGACAAGATATGCATATTCATATTTCTCAACCCACATTGAAAATATAGGCAAAGTAAGAATCCCATCAAGAGTAAATATCAATAAATTTTAAAGTCATTATCTCATAAATTGTGTCAAAACAAAATCTAGTGAGATTCATAACACTAATCATAGAGAAACAAGTCATGGGTCTACGATACCACTAATTCTTCACGTGTGTGTGTACCAACCATTCCAAGCTCATAAACCCACCCTTTATTCCATATATTCAGGTCAAGTAAAATAATTATTCTTACTTGGTTTAATTCACCGAACCTGTTCTACATTCCTTTTCAATCTAATTTCAAGACCCACTCACTTAGGCATTCCCGAAAGTCAAACCTTAAGCTCTCGACCTAGATATCCCCATATGTTGTATATTTCATCACTCCCCTCATTTTTTTTATTTTATTTTTTTAAGTTTCACTTAGAACAAATCTCACAATCAACTCTCAACCCATGTTTTACCTCCTCACTTCACTAATTTTAATTGTTATAACATGATCAAAGGTTGATGAAGAGTGATTTTTTACCTGTCAAAGACACAACCCATATTTTTTTGAGGGTGTATAGCAGTCGAATAACAGTTACACACGCATAGTTCAATTCAGTACAGTAATGAAAATGATTGGAAGAGAAACAAATGTATGGATCAACCAATTAATTTTTTTACCTAATTTTACTATACCTTCAATTGAGTAGGAAAAATTTCGCAAGTCATGGTTGAGTGAAAATTTGTGTGGAGAAATAAATGACATAATTTATCATGAACAAATATCACAAATAATGATGTCAAAATATAAAAGTTTTTATAATGAAACAACCATTCACATCATTGAAAACTTCAATTTTTATAAAAATCAACCCTTTATGATGAAATCTTACTCATTCTTATAATTCTACCAATGAATTTTGAAAACATGAATTGTCCATATGTTCCAAATGAGAATGTTAGATGATATATATCTATTTTTTTTGATTTTTTTTTGTTTATTTTTGTTTTGAAAATTTTAACCAAAAAACTTAATAGAAAATACACACAAAACACACACATGAAAATCCTATATATCTACCCCAAAATTTTATCCCCTCCCCCACACTTAAAATATTACATTGTCCTCAATGTGAACCTATGATATGATATATGCACATGAAATGTATAATTTTAAATAGGACAAAGAATATAAAAGTGAAAGGTTTAGGAACAACCAGATATGATCAAGTGATGATGGGGTCATGTAGTGTGATGAAATCCACTACATCAGTTGGAAGTCCCTCAATGTATTTCTTCAAGCATTGCCCATTGAATATAAATATACTTCCAGTGTCCTATTATGTGATCTCCACTGCACCATAAGGAAAAACATTAGATACAATATTAGGACCCAACCATATGGAATGAAACTTACCAGGCATAAACTTCAGTCGTGAACTGTATAGAAGGACTTTCTCCCCAACATGAAATTCCCTTTTCTGGATCATTTTTTCATGAGATTATTTGGATCTTTCCTTGAAGAGACTTGAGTTCTCATATGAAGATAATAAAATCCCCTCAAGATCTTGAATTTTCATCTTCTATTGAATTCCATCTTGGTCTAAATCCATGTTTCATTTCTTTATATCCCAATAAGCCCAATGGTCAAACTCCACAGGTAGATGGAATTCTTTCCCAAAAACAATCCAAAATGGGGAAATATCGATGGGAGTTTTGTATGCTTTCCTATATGTCCATAGTACATCATCCAAGTTCTTTCTCCAATCCTTCCTATTTGGCTACATGGTTTTCTCTAAAATTTGTTTCAAATCACGATTTGAAACCTCAACCTGGCCATTTGTTTGGGGGTAGTATGGTGTTGATGTTTTGTGTGTCACCCCATATTTCCAAAGGAGGTAAGCCAAATTCTGATTGCAGAAGTGTGTCCCTTGGTCACTGATGATGGCCTTTGGTACTCCAAACCTACAAAAAATCTATGTCTTGACAAAGTACACTATAACATGAGAATCATCAGTCCTGGTGGCCTTGGCCTCCACCCATTTACTCACATAATAAAAAAAACCAAAATTTACAAGAAACCAAAATAACTTAGAAAAGGACCCATAAAATCAATGAACCATATATCAAACATTTCACAAAATATAAGGGGTTATTGAGGAATCTTGTCTCCCCTAGAAATGTTCCAAGTATGTTGGAAATGAGATCACTACTTACAAAACAGATGATCATCATGTAATAATCTAGACCAATATAATCCAGAGTCTAAAAATTTCCTAGATGTCTGTTGGGGTCCAATGTGTCCTTCACATGAAAGTGTATGGAAAAACTGCAGAATAGACTCAAAATCAGGGTCAAGAACACACCTACTAATAACTTGATCACTACACATGCTCCAGAGGTGTAGATCAACCCAAACAAAAAATCTTGACTCACTCTTTAATTTTTGGACTTGATGTTTCTTTAAATTTGTAGGGATTTAGGATGCAACAAGGTAGTTCACTAAATCAACATACCAAGGATGCGTACCTGAGATAAAATAAAGTTTCTTATCAGGTAAAGTGTCCCGAAGTGGTACCTGGTCCAAGGTGTCAACCTCTAGTGTGTGAGTAAGCCTATTCATGTGGTCCACCACCAGGTTTTCTGACCCCTTCTTGTCCTTTATCTCAATATCAAACTCCTGAAGAAGGAGCATCCATCAGATAAGTCTGGGATTTGCATTTAGATTCTTCAAGAGGTACCTCAGAGCTTCATGGTCAGAAAAAAACTACTTTAGTTCCCAATAAATATTAAATGAATTTATCTAAAGAAAATATGAAAGTAATAAATTCCTTTTCCATGGTTGTGTAGTTTGATTGGGATAAATCCAGTGTCCTAGATTCATAGACAATCACATGTGAACGTCCCTCCACCCTCCGATATAAGACAACTCCAACTGTGAAGTTAGAGGCGTCCCACATAATTTTAAAAAAAATCTCCCACTATGGGGGGTTGTATGATTGGTGGAGTGGCCAGACACTTCTTTAACTCATCACTGGAAGTCCTACAAGAACCATCAAAGAAAAAATCAGAATCCTTTTGAAGTAATCGTGAAATAGGAAGAGCAATATTAATAAAATATTTGATGAAACGCTGATAAAATCCTGCGTGCCCTAGGAATGATCTAACATCACGCACACATGAAGGATATGTTAAGGATGAAATAATATCTACCTTAGATCTATCAACCTCTATCCCATGTTTTGACACTGAATTCCCTAATACAATGCCATGATCTACCATAAAATGAAACTTTTAAAAGTTCAAGAACAAATTCTTCTCAATACAAAGATTAAACAACTTTCCTAAACTAGATATACAATCATCAAATTAAGACCTATACACTATAAAACCATCCATAAATACCTCCTTGTAGGTCTCAATAAAATCATAAAAAATACTCACCATGCATCTTTGGAAGGTACTTGGGGCATTGAAAATTCCAAATGGCATTCTCCAGTAGGAAAATGTGCTGAAGGAATAGGTGAATGTAGTTTTTTCCTAATCCTCCAAAGCAATAGGAAACTGAAAATATCTATAAAATCCACCCAAGAAACAATAATCAATCTTCCTAGCTAATCTCTCAAGCATTTGATCAATAAATGGGAGAGGGAAATGGTTCTTTCAAGTGGACTGATTTAGTTTCCTATAATCAACACACACACGCCAACCGTTTTTCACCCTCATTGGAACTAACTCCTCATTATCATTTTTAACAATAGTAACACCACTTTTCTTAGGTACAACCTGAATAGGTCTCATCCATTGGGAATTTGAAATGGGATAGATTATATCTGCCTCAATAAAATTTTCAAACTCTTTTTTAATAACCTCCAAAAGAGTTGTATTGAGTCTCCTTTGTGACTGCCTAATCGGTTTAGCCTCATCCTCTAAAATAATCCTATGCATGAAAATGAAGGGGCTAATACCTGATATGTCATCCAAGGTCTACTAAATTGCCTCAATGTTATCCCTCAAAAGATTTATTTTTTTTATTCATGTTAAAAATGGATATTGTTAGTAATGATAATAGGTAATTTCTCACCACTTAACAAGTATGAGTATTTGAGATTAGGAGGAAATAGTTTGAGTTCCAATTTAGGGGGTGATGTATGGATGAATACATTTAAGGAACTGAAATATGTGCACAATGAACATTAGTACCAGAATCATCATCATCAAAATCAGAGAATAATGCATCAACCCCATCAGAATATTTAATAGCCATGTCATAATCAGAGTTCCCATGATCATAATTAAAGTATGAATCCATTTAAAAATCAAATATAAGATAGTTTTGTGCATTAGAAACAGGTGTGTAAGTTCTCTTAGACATAAAACTAGAACCAATAATCATAATATCCCAAAGCAAAGGAGAATAAAATTCCATGGGGTTTTTATTTTGTGATTCAAAATGGGAGATAACAAATACAGAATGGTCCTCTGAGGGGTACTTCATAGATTCCATACCATTAAATATCACAACTTCATCTACAAACTCCATGGAAAGTGTACCCTTATGGAAATTTATGATTTTGTTATAGTTTTGAGGAAGTTATTACCTAAGATAACGGGATCACGTGAACTTACTTGATCATCCTCCATGTTAATTATGTATAAATCTACTGGAAATATCATGTCTCTTACCCAGACAAGTACATACTCAAGGACTCCCGCTGGATATGTTGTAGCTCTATTTGCCAACTACACCACTACTCTTGTTGGCTTCAACTCACCAACTTGAAAAGAAGAGAATACAGAGTGAGGCATCACATTTATGGAATTTCATCAATCACAAAGTGCATTAGAAAAGTGAAACTCCCCTATGGTTCATGAGATGGTGAATGTCCATGGATCCTTGCACTTTGTTGGCATTGCTAGAGTTGGTGTAATGAGTGCTGACACATTCCTTCCAAGATTGATCCACTGATTTCCCTTGATCCCTCTTCTATTGGTACAAAGTTCTTTTAGGAATTTAGCATACCTTGGGATATACTTGATGTATTTAAGTAGAGGGATGTTGATCTCCACATGCTTAAATGTGTCTAAAACCTCTTTTTTCATTACTTCTTCAGCCATTTTTTTAGTTTGTACAACTCTATTTCGAAATGGAATGGTCTTAGGAGGAACATCATCAATATTTTTCTTACCTTTATCTTTCTCCTGGGATTTCTCATCAGTTGGTATGGAATGGGGATTCTCCAGAGTTCAGGTGAATCCCATTGGAATGATAGGTGTAGATGTATTAGTTTCTTTCTTACCACTTTTCAATGTGATTGAACTAACATTCCCCTTGGTATTTGGAGTAGGTTGGGAAGGTAGATTTCTTTAATTCTTACTTACCAGTTCATAGAGGGTGGTGGTAATCTGGATTATTTGTGTATTTAACTCTCTCAACTCTGAACCTTGGATCTTCATCTCATTCTTTTGATTAATAACAATTTGTTTCAAAATATCATTAGTGTTAGAATCTAACTTGGTTTGTGGATTCCCTTGTTGTTGACTTGTTGATGCTTGATCTTAAAATCTCTTTTGGGGTTGTTGGAAACCCTGTTGGTAAGATGGAGGCTGCAGGAAGTTTTGTTGAAAGGGTGGACTTTGTTGTTGTCCAGAGGCATACCTCATGTCTGATTGATCCTTCCACCCTTGTTTGAATATTGTATCAAAGGAATTGAGATTATTTTGGAGATATAGTTGTTTTTGGTGCTGATATGGTCTCCCAGGAAACACTGCTGCACAATATTCTGTTTCTTGTAGTTGGGGGCAACAGTCAGTTGGGTGTCTTGTCTCAGTGCAAATACCACAAGGACTTGAAGGAGGGGGTTGGGATGTATTTTGAGCCAGAGAAATCTACCTCATCATAGTGGTAAATTATTCTAACTTAGTATCAATTAAATGACTCTCAAGAGAAGAAGGAATTACCTGATGTACTCCTATAACATGTGGTGTACCTCGATCAACAAATTGTTGGGAGTTTTGTGCCATCTTGTCAATAAATTCACATGCAGCTACTGGTGTCTTGTCCACCAATACTCCTCCATACGCGACATCCACCATGCTCCTCTCCATAGTTGTGAGTCCATCATAAATTTATTGGATGAGGAGTTGCTCACTGATTTGGTGATGTGGGTATCTTGCGCACAACTTCTTGAATCACTCCCAGTACTCATACATTGACTCCCCTTGGGCTTGCTTGATCCCTGAGATCTCTTTTCAAATGGATGTGGTCCTTAATGCTAGAAAAAATCTCTGTAATAAAAGACATTTCAAATCATTCCAACATGTGACATCTTTAGGTTGTAAATAATAAATCCACACTTTTGCATCTTAATCAAGTGAAAATGGGAATGCTCTTAGTTTGATTTGATATTAAAAGTCATTTATTGGTTTTAAGGTTGAGAAAACAACATTAAATTCTTTTAAATGTTTGTTTGGATCCTCACCAGATAATCCATGAAAATTTGGAAGAATATTAATTAACACAAATTTCAGTTCAAAGTCCGATTCAAGATTTGGGTATGCAATACAATTTGGTTGATAGTTAATATCAGGTGAAACCAATTATTTAATGGTTCTATTAAGTTCATTTTAGTTATTTTCATCCATTGGTTCTTGTTTTAGGTTTTATTTATAAGTGTTTAAAATTTCAATGTTCTTGGGGTGGAGGAATTCTCCAACTAGTTGAATGTTGAAACTTTTTATAGACTGAGAATGTATGATTCAAGCTCGAAGGCTATGTTCAATCTCAGGGTCAAGATCTCAGAGATATTTGGGATTAGTTCGTGTCATAAATCAAATGAAAATGAAAAGAAAGAAATTGGACCATAGTAAAATAAAAATGAGAAGTTTGAGTTGATGGTTCAAAAAGAAGAAGAAGAAAATAGAAGAATAAGAAGAAAGAAAGAAAAAATTAGATTGGATAAAAAAGGAAGAAAAAAGAGAAGAAGAGAATAAAATAAAATGTAAAATAAATACCTCTAATTGCTTAAAATAATTACTTGCCTCCCCAAAAATGACTCCAATTTGAAAGGCACTATCATGAGAACTTTCAAATGATATGTGATTGTTGGGTACATAGGTGTAATAGAGTGGCTGACCAAGGTCGTCTCTCAAAGGAGGAAGTAAATTTAACAACATATTAAAGGTATTTTGAAAATAAAATAAAAGGAAATAAGAACAATAATTAAAAGGATGGTTTTTTTTATCATTTATAAATCCAGAAGAAGCTTTCTGGAAGAAGATTATATTTGTTTGTTTTTATTTTTGAAATGAATTTTGATTAAAATGACACAACAAGAAGATATTTTTTAGAAAATATTTTAAAAGGAATAATCGATCTAACTATACCTATTCAATAATTTATTAATCATTATATTTTAAATTAATATACACTTAATTATGATCCCTTAATTTTTTAAATCTTGAACCCTATGGTAATTAACTTTACCACAATGATGAAGTGAATTTAACCCTAGGATAACTTCAGAACATGCAATCACAACACCCTACTTTGATTGATGTTATAAGGTTATATTATGTTCAGTGGTAAATTAAGGTACATTTTCTCTCTGGAAATTATAATTAATTGAGTTTAGGGATTATATTTTAACACTGCAAATTTATCCTGTATGGTTTTGTATTACCGATTAAGGTTGCGCTCACACAATTCACACAATTCCTAACCTCGCGTGATTTGTGTTAATTATTAAATTTCTTTCTCAGTTTAAATTAAACTAAAAACTAAATTAATAGATTATATTTTATGAATTAATGTATATCATTGATTCAAAATATATGAATGAAGAAGGATAGAGGTATATCTATTACTAAAAGAACTTCTCTTCCATGGGCGCTGTAGTCATCGTAGAAACGTTTTTCATTTGCAAAGGTTTAGAGAGGGTAGAACCTAATATCATTTCTACTTTTGATTCCAGCCCAATTAGAAATATTAATATAAAAATTAATTTGAACAAAATAGAGTAAAAGAGAATAAATAATAAAATAACAAATAATTTTATTACACAAATGCAAACATTACAACATGAGGAGGAGGAAGAAGGCTTCAGCGAAGGGATCCTTGATTCAAGAGATACCCTTATTTAATTGAGTGGATAATTAGAGTTAAACCACTTATCATATTCTCTAAACATCCTAATTCACGCCTCAAACCCTAAAAATGATAAAACCCTAATTTATATAGTAAAGGGGAGGCTAGGTTCAAGGTGGTTTCAAGTTTGAATGAGGAATCTCGAACAAATATTTTAAGACAAATTGAATTGCCCATTTGACCTCCAAAGAGCATGAATCAGCTATCCTTACAGAATTATTATTTGTTCAAAAAATTTTCCTCTATATCCTCTCAAAAATTGGGCCTAATCCAATCACAGATGAATAATTTATGGCCCAAATACAAAACTGATGTCCAATCTGGAGAGTCCATCCCAGCTTTGACTTCATGGCCCGTTAAGTCCAATAAAATGAATGATTTAGATCATATGTCCTGAATGAAAGTTGTATCCAATTAATTTATGAATATATTTACGAAATTTTAAGTTCAAATAATATATATCAATATATTTATACCAGAATTGCTACAGTGAATTTTAAAGGGTAAACCTGAAATTTTCACCAAATTTTTAAATTAGTGATCTAATCCCAAATATTTTATAAATAAGCATATTTAACATAATTTGAGGAAATTTTTTCGTTTATTATCAATAAAATATACAAAAAAATTGTGTTTTATCATATATTTCTACGATAGGAAGAGATAATTGAGTTTTGTCTAACATCAAAACAAGATCCAAATGGGAAAAAGTTTTAATCTGTCATACCCTGATTTACCCCCCTCTTAGGGTATTTGACCTAGTGGACCTAACATACATGGACACTTTGTTTACATCATGGTTATGGAAGGGGTCTCAAAAGGAACTTGGTACACAGGTTCTTATGACCACAACCTTTCACCCATAGACCAACAAGAAGTCTAAGCGTATGATTAAAATATTAAAAGACATTCTCTAAGCATGTCTCCATGATTTTTTAGGTTCTTGGGAGAAAAATATACCTTATATTGAGTTTTCCTATAATAATTGCTTTCAAGAAACTATACAGATGGATCCATATGAGGCCCTATATGATAGGTCATTTCTTTCACCTTTGTGATGTCTAGAGGTAGGTGATATAGTACTACTAGGAACTTGTTTCGTATAGGAGACTTTGGAGTAGATGTAGTTTACCCAGGAGCATATGTATATAGCTCAATATAGACGAAAATATTATGTTGATGGTCTCTACTAACCTTTAGAGTTTTAGGTGGTATATTAGGAATTTCTATTAGTTTCACTTAGGTTGGTTCATAGACAGATTCATAGAAAAGGCAAGCTATCACCATGTTTTATCAGGTTATTCGGGATGTTGGAGAGAGTCCGGATGATAGACTATCAGTTATCCTTAATTCAGATGCACCGATCCATACATGAAATCTTCCATGTATCTCAACTTCACCATTAATTTTCATACTTGTATCATACTTTTGATCCTAAGGATGTTGAATTGGAAGCTGATACTTCCTTTGAGGAATATTCAATATAGATCATTGATCAGAGAAAAAAGGGTCTCTATAGCAGGTCAGTTCCTTTGGTATGGGTACTGTGGTAGTAAGGTCATATACATGACAATACCTGGGTGAGATAGGCTGACGTATGTGCTCTGTGGATGTATCTATTCATATATAATCCTTTACCACCCTTGGAAGGAAAACTCAGGGATGAGTTGTTTAAAGGAGGGGAGATTATAAGATCTTGGTTTTTCTTATGAGGTATGGTCCCTTGAATTTCCATTTTAAATGCTTCTTTTATCATTATGGAAGATCCCAAGGGAATGAAGGATGTTTCAGGGGTGTATGGGGACTGTTCAGAGCCTAGATCATTGAAATTTGAAAGAAAAATATGGTCCACATGATTAATTAAAACTGTGCAGGGTGATCTCATGAACTTTTAGTGGCTGCAGAATTTGTTTAAACCATACCACCTAGGATGCATAACCATTCATGTAATTATAGAGAGGCATATAGTAAGACACATGGGATACACATGGTTTTTCCAAATTGTGTACCTAACTTGAACCCTTAGTTCCACTTAGGTAGTATGTATGGGTGCATAGTTGGCGCATGGTTTGGTCAAACCGTGCACTATTAAAAAATGGATGAATTCCCCATTTTCACCTCACTTCATTTATGTTTTTTACCCACCTATATTCCCCCCATTTTCATGCACATACACTTGTAGCTATCCCATGGTTCCAACCTTTTCTTTGTGTTATGTTCTTCTCCCAAGCTCCAATTCTTTTTTCGTCAGTTGCATTGGATAACTAGCGGTATTATCTACACTCTTATTTCTTATTTCACTTATTTTTATCACTATATATGAAATTATTTTGGTGTGAGCTAATATTCTATATTTTTAAGCAACTTGTCTATTTTGATTATTTCTCCCATTATACTTTGAATCTGAATCCGATAATAGACAAGGGTTCATATAGAAACCTAAGGTAGGATCTCTAGTACTTTTCCCCTATATTCAAGTTGTTTTATATCACGTGTCATCATGATGCACGCCATACTTTCTACACATTTCCTTAAAACTATAATTTTATTTAACATAATTTTTTATCCATGTTAGGTATGCCATTAAACACCCTTTTCCTCAATGGAAGATAGAACCTCTAACAAGTGAACCCCTTAGGGTGTTCTTATGAAATGCTGATTTAATTATTAAATATTTATATGGCCAAAACACCTTCTAAGAGTTCTTTTTTTGGTGAATAAATGAAACTACTACCTTGAATTAAATGGGAGTGAGTGGTATGACCACTTCACATGACCTTAATATGAATAATGTATATTAACCTTATTTAAATGTTATGTAAATGATTTTTAATTAATTATTTGTCTTGTATTAAAGAATGAAAGAACACTATAATTAAATATGATTCATGGGAAAGTCATCCCATCTCTTTGTGATACTTGTGAATGTAAAACCATATACATGTGATACTCTTGCATGGTGTACCCAATCAAATGTGATACCCGAGCATGGATACCCACACACATGTGATAATTGGGCATGGAATTCATAATGAAACATGATACTCGGGAATGGAGATCCACATACATGTGATAATAGGGCATGAAATCCCTGATGAAATATGATACTCAGGCCCGAAATCACCAATTAAATGTGATATATGGGAATTATTTCCTTAATTAAATGTGATAACCGGGAAAGGAATCCCATATTATGATGCACATTCATGATGACTCATATGAGTCATGACACTCAGGCATGACATCCCTAGACTTTCTATGAGACTCTTACGATTATCCATGGACACTTGAGTCACGTCTCTGGTCTTGAATAGTAGTAATATATAAATATATATGGATATAAAATTCATTACATACATGGACCAGATACATACATACATACATACATACATACATACATACATACATACATACATACATACATACATACATACATACATACATACATACATACATACATACATACATACATACATACATACATACATACATACATACATACATACATACATACATACATACATACATACATACATACATACATACATACATACATACATACATACATACATACATACATACATACATACATACATACATACATACATACATACATACATACATACATACATACATACATACATACATACATACATACATACATACATACATACATACATACATACATACATACATACATACATACATACATACATACATACATACATACATACATACATACATACATACATACATACATACATACATACATACATACATACACACATACATACATACATACATACATACATACATACATACATACATACATACATACATACATACATACATACATACATACATACATACATACATACATACACACATACATACAGACATACATACATACATACATACATACATACATACATACATACATACATACATACATACATACATACATACATACATACACACATACATACAGACATACAGACATACATACATACATACATACATGCATACATACATGCATACATACATACATCCATACATGCATACATCATACATCCATACATACATACATACATACATATACATGGAGTAACAATTGTAGTTAAACTTAATAATCATGTCATGGTTATACTTCCAAAAACCATCACATTATATTCCCATATTTTAATAGGAGAAACATAATTTGTTAACTACATCCCTTAACCCAAGGAATTTTAGATCTATAATTAAATCACCCATTAATGTATTATAATAGAACCACCCATAATCATAGACAATTACTATAAACCATGAAATAATCATAAAACTTAAAATATTTAATTATTAAAATGATCCATGTACCAATAAAATCAATTTTATATATAAATATATACATTAAATTTTATAACCAATTTTTAAAAATATTACAAACATCAAAACACTGTTATTTTATTTTAATAAATAATGAATTATTATAACATACATACATACATACATACATACATACATACATACATATAGTCTTATGTTTAGAGATATCTCAGCTTTGGCCGAATAAGGTAGTGTCAGCTTGGTGTCCTTTAGGAACCGGTGCTGAATCGTTTACAATTTATTTCTCTAATTACATTGTTATACATGAACAATGATCATTTTATATACACCTATGGGATTTTACTAGAAATCTTTGGTGGTGGACTAATGGGTATATCTCACACCCTATTCTAGCCACCAATTGGTACTCGAACAAATATTATGGATGCAGGTAGGGACAAAGGAAAGCAGCCAACTTTGGATGCTTAAATTTTGTACCAGGATAGAGTATGGTAGCAATGGAATGAGTGTATTCTCGTTATTCTGTTGGAGATAAATTTTGGAACTTTTCTTTTTTAATAACATGATGTCTATGACTTTGTATCCCACATATATCTCCTTTTGTATATCACATGACATGATCATCATTCTGTATTTGATATTGATTCTGTTCTTGCATGTTTAGTTTATCTAGATGATGTATATTTCTACAGTTCATTCTTTATATTTTTTTAGTTTCTTATTGTTATTATATACCATTGTGAAATACTATTATCATGAGGGTATATAGTCACCTGATCGTACCATCATAGAGCCTCACTTGTTTTTGGAATCCACTAGTGTATAGAGAGGCGATTTAGGTCATGTGACCAACTATCTTTGGTTACTTATGAGTGAATCGGTTCCAGGATATTACACCTTCCTAATTAGTGTTTTGTATAGAATTAAATGGTGACCAATGTTTTGATATTATAGATACAACGTGAGGTGGTGTGAGTGGTTTTCATTTTATTTCATGGTTGGTTGATGTTTAGACTTTAGTGTGCTCTTCAAAGTGGCATTGGGGTTGGAAACCCCATTAATGACATATATAGGTTAGGGAATGTGTCCACCATTTTCTATAAAGGTAGGATTGGTACCCCCATACCCACTCCAGTGTGTGGGTCTTATATCTATGGAGTGGAACCCCATCTACATTAAGCACAAGTGAATCGTGGGTCCTCCACCCTCTTGGGGTCAGCACTCCCTCATCCATAACATGCCATCAGCATGGTGTGGATCCCTTGTATCAGGCGAGGTTCACATTGGGATACTGAAATTATGGAAGTACTGACACTTAGAGTTTTAGATAGACTCATCATCCTTATCTAGATATGAAGATCGAGAGATTCACATCTCTCTCTCTCTCTATTTGGTTTCTTATATGAGCATATCTATTTGTTGGTCTTCTTATCCATTCTTGTAGGTTGAGTTGACTATTTATATTTATTGTTTCCATATTTGGTTTTTGAGGCATCCTATTGAATATGAATATAATCACCCATGCACAAGCTCTTTCAACACATATCATGTCTTATGTAGATGATATGAAGTTAGATGGTGATCTTGGAAAACCTGAGGTTGGTTCATCTTAGTAGTACTTGGTGAAGGTGATCACAGGAAATGGTCAATATCGGTGTTTGAGACTAGGGTTCTACCTCCTCATTCATTTTTTGGTTGAGACTACCTTTATCTTTGATTGGGAATGAATTATTCCTCTTCATACCTTGAATATATTTATTTTTACACTATGGTTGTTCTATAAGTTATTACATGCATTTGTTTCCTCTTAGGTTAGTATAGTTTTATTTATGATTCATGGTTACGATGAACTTAGAGATGTGTGTATAGGTTCTTTAGGATAATAACTCTCAGATGTGTGATAATCCTACTCAATGTTGGTTTCCATCCCATGGCCTTTTGGAGGTGGAGTTGGGGCATGACTCTTGGCTTACCACTAGTCTAGGTGGGGCCCCATAGGGCCAGGTTATGACACTTAATATCTCATTTTTTTTAAACCGATATCATTTGATTAGTGAGATAAATTTCACATATATGAATATTTTTTTGAATAAAAAATAAGAAAATATTTAATTTTTTATATGATATTTATGTAATTTAATTAGTGAAATAAAATTCTATCTTGTTTGAGGGTGTAAAAAATATTAAAAATATATAATTGGTATAATTTCCACACATTTATTAGATCAATAAATAAGTGGTGAGATAAATTTATTATTCAATAAACCATGTATCCCAGACCACATGGTTAGTTAAAACCATGTAGGGTGCTCCAGTTCACTTTCAAGGACCACATAGTTTGTTTAAACAGTGCTTCCAAGACTGCATGATTATGCTTGTAATTGGAGAGGGTCCTACAGTAAGGTGTACAATTAGAACATGGTTTTCCAAAACCATGTGCCTACTTTGCACTCTTAGTGCCACTTAGGTAGTAAGGGCACATGATTGGTGCACACTTTGGACAAACCATACAGCCAAACCATGAACCCTTAAAAAATGGGTGAAATCCTAATTTTTTTCCTACTTAAATTTAAGTTTTGTAACCACCATTATTCCTATATTTTCATGAAAAATCGCTTGGAGTTATCCCATGGTTCCAACCTAGTCTTGGAGCTAGGTTCTTTATCCAAGCTCTGATTCCCTTGTTGTTATTCTCATTAGATAGCTAACTAAAATCTCTCCACTCTTATTCCTTTTCCCCCTCATTTATCTCACAATATTTAGTGTTACTTTGGTGTGAGTTAATATGACCAATTTTCAAATAATTTTACTATTTTAATGATTTGTCCCATTCTACTTTGAATCTAAAGCCGATAATGGATGAGGGTTTTTGTACCAACCTAATTTAGGTGGTATATTACATTTCCCTAAATTCAAGTCATTTTATATCATACATCATTGTTATGCATGTCAAAATTTCCATGTGTCTCCTTAAAACTATAATTTTAATTAATCTATGTTGTTAGTCATGTTAGGTATGCCATTAAAAACCCTTGTCCTCGATGGAGGATTACCCCTCCAATAAGTGATAACCCTTTGGGTGTTCTTATGAAATGACCCATTTAATTATTAAATGTTTATATGACCAAACCACCTTTTAAGTGGTATTGGATTGATGCATAAATGAAATGACTACCTTTAATTAAAGTGGAGTGAGTGGTACAACCTCTTCATGTGACTTTCATATGAATAAGTTATATACCCCTTAGTTAAATGGTATGTTAAATGGGTTGTAATTCATCCTTTGGACTATATTAAAGTATGAATGGCCTCTATAATTAAATATGATTCTTGGGAAATGTGTCCCATCTATTTGTGATACTTGGGCATGGAAACCCACATACATGTGATACTCGAGTATTGTGTCCCTGATGAAATGTGATACATGAGTATGGTGAACCACATACATTTGATACTCGAGCATGGAATCCCTAAAGAAATGTGATACTCGGGCATAGTGTTCCTAATGAAATTTTATACTCGGGCATGGAATCTCCAATTTAATGTGATATATGAACATAGAGTCCATAATTAAATGTAATAACTAGTCATGGAAACCTATTTGGTGATACATGGGAATGTCGCCACATATGAATCATGACACTCAATCATAACATACTTTGACTTTATATGAGACTCTTATGACTATCCATGGACACATGATCCACACCTCATGCCCTAGATATTATTAGTCTCTATATATATGTCTATAAATGTCACTACATATATAGACTACACACACACACACACACACACAGATATATATATATATATAACATATACTATCATGATTAGAGATCTCTCGAATTTGGATGAAGTAGGTAGTGTCAGCTTGCTTTCCTTTAGGGACTAGTGCTGAACCATTTATAGTTTATGTCACTTCTTAAATTATTATAAATGCACACTGCTCATTTTATTTACACTAGTTTTATTTTAATAGACACCATTGGTGGTGGCCTACTGAGTATATCTCACATCCTATTTGGGTCACCGATTGGTACCCAAACTAATCTCATGGATGCAGTTAGGGACACAGGGAAGCATCCATCTTTGGATTATTGACTTCTTTACTAGGGTGGAGCATGAGAGAATATGAATGAGCATATTCTGGTGATATTAGTGGAGATAAATTTTGGTATTTTTTATTTCTTATACAGCATGTTGTCTATGATTATGCTAATGTATCCCATGCATATCCCCTTTTGTAAATCACATGACATGATCATCATTCCATATTTGATATTGATTCTATTATCGCCTATTTACTTTATATGGATGATTTATACTTTCATAGTTCATTCATTATATAGTTTCAGATACTTATTTTTATTATATACCATTGTGAAAAAATCTGATCATGAGGGTATAGTCTTCGTACCATACCATCATAGACCCTCATTGGTAGTTAATATCCTCTGGAATATGGGGAGGTGTGATTGAGGGCATGTGGCTAACTGGGTTCGGTTACTTATGAGTGAATTGGGCTCGGGACATCACAAAGTGGTATCAGAGGACTCTTTTCCTTTTGTATTACTGTTTGGGTATTAGATAGGAGACTAGGAATGTTTTAGAATTTTCCAATGAGTCTGTTCCTAGGAGTAGCTAACCCATGTATAGGGGAAATCCAAACTACCAAGGTTGGGATATTGTTGTTTTGGTTTTTTCCTATTACAATTATATTAATTTCCCCGTTGGGTGATGAAGATGAGTTGTGATGTTTTATATTATTATAATTTTTCTTTACCTTTGGCCTAATGAGGTTAATAGGTATCATCTCATGCATCTAATAGACACCTAGGGATTCAAATTTCATGAATTATTCCATGCCATATAGGTGTATCTTACTGCTTTCATTACCTATATTTCCTATGATTGTTGTAGGTGCCTTAACTGTTATATTTAAAAATGTTCTAAAATTTCTTGAAAGTATAATATAATTGGATTAATTAATGTTTATTTATTAACCTAAATAGTATTTTCCCAAATATCTTGATGGTGGAACATGAATTAATCAATTATTCCTTGTTTGAGCCATGGACCACTGGTTATATGGGCTGAAACATTTAATGATTTTGATTACATGAATTCAAATTTTAATATATTAAGAATGTACTTCTTTAAATTTTAATTCACTTAATAAAATCATTTTTAGGATCTTTTACATCCTAATATTGGGTGTAAGGATCATGTCATAGTTACAAGAAATTCCAATTTCAACTTATAAAGCTTATGAATTTATAACTTGGGAATGGTGATTCATCTAATTGAACTGTGATATCTATTTAAATATAAATGAGTATGAATTTAACTAAATATAAATTCTTAAATAAAAAAGGTTACTGTTAAATGGGGATTCCAATTGATAAGTAAAGGGTATTTTTCTCTATACCTTGTGATTGAAAATCTATACACGGGGACCTATGCTATGTGATGTTATACCTTGACCCCGAATCAACCTTAGTAATGGGTAGTAGGAATCATCTCTTGTAATCCTTATAATGTTTCTTATCAAATAAACTTTGCCTTAAGAGTAGGTAGATAGGTGTGACTCATTTATAGGAATGTTATGTACCTATCCTATTCTGATATTTATGATCATATATTTTCTTGAATCTTATCTATGGAATGTTATTGTAAATTTTAGAACTTTGCCACCATTACATCGTTAAGTAATGAACCAAGAAGGCAGTGATGATCATGATTCAGAATTGGTGGGGCCCAAGCCACTAGAATTACCTCCAGTAGTATCACTTTAGTCTCCTCCCATTGTTCCTAATCTGGGCTCTAATGAAAAGTTTTGAGAGATATTACTATGGTTTATACAATATATGCAAGGATATCTATGACCTGCCCCTATTATGGTAGAGTTTATGTAATAATTTTAATAGTATAATCTGCCAACCTTGTCAGAGGATGGTGCCCCCCATCCTACCGAGTTATTGATAAAGGTAATTTTGTATATATTTGAGCATCTAGAGATGCCTCTATAGATGATGGTTAATATTGTGACTTATATTCTTCATGATTCCACTAAGAATTGGTGGTAGATGATTACTCAGGTTGGTCATCATTAGGGTATGGTTTGGGCGGACTTCCAGGTAGCCTTCTATGATTAATTTTTTCTACAAACTCTAATAGAGGACTACACTAGGAAATTTATGCACCTACATTAAGGTGACATACCTATGATGGAATATTCAACTCATTCCACCAAACTTTAGTGATTTACACCAACAATTATTGGTGATGTGTTGAAAAAAGTGATACTTTTTGAGTATGGGTTTGTATATTCCATTTTATCTTAGTTGAATGACTTTTTATTGACCACCATTTCCAAGATAGTGAATCACAACCTTTTCAACAAGAGGAACCTAAGATAAGCTGATGGTGCGGGTTAGGGTAGTTTCGTTTCGAGACAGGGAAGTGGCTCTTTAAGAAGAAGGAAGCGTCGCTTAAATTATACACATGGGGGAAACAATAGTTATATGAAACCTACTAATATTTATATAGTGTTTCACTAGCATAGGAAGCTAAGGCATAAGAATCCCCAATGTCCCAGAGATCCCATCAAATATTGAGGTTGTGGAAGGTTGGGAATCTTTAGCAGTTTTGGAGGACCATTCCATTTATGTATAGTAGGAGAGGATCTATATCAGCTTTACCCTAATGATCAAGGTTAATAGCACCTCACTAGATAGGTAGCCAAAGTAATACCAACCGACCAGGCCAAAGAGGTTGTTGTGGACAAGGTATCCAAGCTCCAAACAATAAGCACCACTAGAGCGGACCTACTTAGGGTAGTGAGGTTTCATGTTAAGGCCATGGATCAGACTATATCTATACAATATAGGATACTCCTATGTAGAAGAGTGTCATGCCATCTAAAATTATAGGTACTATTATAGTTGCACTAGCTTTATTATCTTCCTTATTTGACATAGGTGTTTTCACTCTTTTATATTGATGGAAATTCTAGAAATTCTTACCCTAAAGATAGAATAATTTTGTGGTGTAATGAATCTCGATGCACTGTTGGGGATTTTATCTGAGAGGATGCGTCGGTGTAATACACCCCCCTTGAGATAAGTGGTTGTATATTTGTATGGAAGCTCTTTTTCCTTGAGTTGAAGGTTTTTTACAGCATAATCATAATAGATTGGTTAGTATCTTATTGTTCTCAAATTGATTTCTATCACTGGAGGGTGTCCTCCACATCACCCAAGGATGGTACCTATATTCATAAGGAGAAATGGGATGTCTAGGTGAGTTGAGTAGGACCAGAGCATTATGGTCTGGGTGGAGTGACAAGCCAGATAGATAGTCTCTTTATGAGTGATTATGGAATTCAATGTATAGAATTTTCTCTTGTTATAGATCTCTTTTGGGGCATCTTCAATTATAAATTTTCTGGATTACCTCCTATAAGAGAGGTAGAGTTCACTATTGATCTAGTTCTAGGAGTGGAACCAATGTCTATCCCTCCTTACAGGATGTCACTTACTAAGCTCCAATAACTCAAGAATAATCTAGAGTATTTGAAAGATAAGGATTTTATATAGCTTAGTACTTCCTCCTAGGGTTCACCAGTCCTTAAAAAAATCAAACAATACCTTCAAGATTTATTTGGATTACCATCAATTAAATCAGCTTACAGTTAAGAAATGGTATCCATTCCACATATAGATGATATCTTTGAATAGATATGAGGAGTGAGGGTTTTATTCAAGATTAACTTGTGGTTGTGCTATCATCAAGTATGAGTTAAACCTTAGGACATTACACATACAATGTTTTGTAGCAGGTATGATCTTTATGAGTATCTGGTTATGCCATCCATTTTGATGAACATGACCACAGTTTTATGGCTATAATGAATTGGATTTTCTACCTACATATGGATTTATTTATGGTAGTCATCATGGATTACATCTTAGTGTATTTTCATACTCGACTCGACCATGAAAAACATCTTGAGATCATGTTAGATTCTCTGTGAGAGAACCAACTGTATGATAAGATAACAAAATTACACTTTTGGATCAATAAAATATACTTCTTGGATCAAATCATCTTAGAAACATGAGTATTCATTGATCTAGAGATGGTGAGAGCCATAGTATCCTTGGGACATCCCATGAATGCTTTATATGAATGGAGTTTCTTAGGTATGGATTGCTATTATAGGTGCTTCATTCATGACTTATCACATCTAGAAATGCCTCTCATGGGATTAAATAATAAGGGTGTGAAGTTATTATAGTCTGAAGCATTTGAGGCAGCCCTTCAAGAGTTGAAAGGCCTACTGAATTCAACTCTAATATTGATTCTTATAGATATAGTAAGAATCTATATAGTTTATTATCATACATAAATAATACATCTAGGAGAAGTTTAGATGCAGGAAGATTGATTCATGGCTTAAATGTCTCATCAGTTGGGGCCACACTAGAGGAATTACCCGATGCATGATCTCGAACTGGCATTTATAGTTAACCAATTGTGTTATTGGTGAAACCATCTTTTTGGAGAGAATTTTTTGGTGTATACAGACCACAAAAGTCTCAAATACATATTTACATAGTGTGAAATAAATATTAGGTAGTTTAGGTGGGTTTAATACCTACACTAATTTTATTTTTGAGATAATGTATATGTTTGGGATGGGAAATTCCATTGTTGATGCACTGAGCTAGAAGAATCATACATAAGCAGTAAAGGAGGAATGTAGTGATTCAACATTGATTGCCCAATTTTTTGAGATGTACATGAGAATACCTGGTATCCTATCCTTATAGACTTATTATTAATGTATTTTATTCTAGAAGGAGTGAAGATGAGGTAGCTTTATAATCCCAAAGGATTGGCCCCACGGGAGAGTGTTTGAGGCAAGGGCCAACTGCCTAGTTGGGTTGTTGATAGAGATGAGTACTTTCACATAAATGGACGCATCTGGGTTCATAAAATCATATGGGAGGAGTTTATATGAGAGTATCATACCTCCATTTAGGGAATACATCTCAATGTCACGAATATTCATTGTGACTTATGCCACCGATATTTGTGGTTGATGGTGAAGAGATATATAGTAGTTTTTTTCACCTAGAGTCCCACGAATGACTAGGTGAATACAAAACACTAGTGGAAAGTAGGGATTTTGTATCCATTTACCATTCCTAAGTGGAAATGGGGTGAAATCACATAGGAATCCATGATGGGTTTACCCAGGAAACCTTGAGGTAGTGAAGTTGCATGGGTTATTGTTGACTAACTGACCAAAGTTTTACACTTAATCCCTATTAAAGAAACCATTTCTATGGATTATATTGGGATCCTTTACATCTGATAGATCATACTCCTTCATTAAATTCTCTATTTTATCATACCATATAGGGATGTTGAGTTTAGGTCATGGTTCTAGAAAGGGTTGCAGAAGGAACTCGATATACATGTGTTTCTAGGAACAACCTTCCACCCATAGGAAGACATGAAATTTGAGTTAATTATTAAGATATTAGAGGACATGCTCCAAGCATGTGTCCCTGATTTTGGAGGTTCTTATGAGAAACACATACCTCTTTCCTTAGTTTTCCTATAATAACATCTTTTGGGAAACTATATAAATGGATCCATATAAAGCTCTATATAGTAGGTCATACCATTCACCTTCTTACTTTCTAGAGGAAGGTGACACAACACTACTGGGACCTCATATCATCTAGGAGACTTTGAAGCAGGTAAAACTTATCTAGAAGAATATTTATACAACTCATTCTCGGTATAAAGCTTATGCTGATGGTCATCACCGACCTCTGGAGTTTTAGGTGGGATATCGAGTCTCTCTATAATTTTTAACAAGGTTGGGTCATAGATGAATTCAAAGAAAAGGAAAGACATCACCTCATTATGTAGAGCCTTTTGATATCTTAGAGAGAGTTAGACCGGTATCCTATTGGTTAGACTTACCTTAGAGGTACCAGGTCATGAATTCCATCTTCCATATATCTCATATTCAATGTTACTTTTTAGACTCATCTCATGCTTTTGACCCTGAGGATGTTGAATTGGAAGATGATGCTTCCATTGAGGAATATCATATCTAGATCATTGATCATAGAATGAAAGATCTCTGAGCTAGGTCAGTTCCTCTGGTACAAGTTCTATGGAAGTACAACCATGAACATGATTATACTTAGGAGAGATAGACTGACGTATGTGCTCAGTGGTTGGAGAAATTCATATATGATCATTTAACACCCTCAGAAGGAAAACTCAGAGATTAATTGTTTTAAAGAGGGTAGATTATAATATACCAGTTTTTATCATGAGGTATGGACCCTTTAATTTTAAGTTTAAACACTTATTTTTATCTTTATGGAAGTTCCCTAGAGAATTAAGGAAATTATGTGGGTGTGTGGGGATTTTTTGGATCCCAAATCCCCAAACTTTGAAATAAATTGACAGGACACATGTTTTTTTTAAACTATGTAGCCCAAACCATATGGTTAAATAAAACTGTGTGGGGGTTCTCTAGTGCAATGTCAAGGTCTGGATGTTTTTTTAAACTGTGCAACCTAGGACGCACGGACATGCATAGAATTGAAAAGGGGCCTGCGGTAAGGCATACATGTTGCACAAAATTTTCCTAAATTGTGTGCCTATCCCACACCCTTGGTGACAATTAGGTAGTAAGGGTGTTTGGTTTGGCTAAACTATGAAACCAAACTATGCACTCTTAAAAAAGTGGATGAAATCCCCTTTTCACCTACCTTCATTTAAGATTTTTACCCATATTTGCTCCTCCATTTTCATGGAAAACTACTTGGAGCTCTACCATGGTTCCAACCTAGGCTTTGAGATAGGTATCTTTTCCAATATCTGACTCCTTCTTCATCGATTTCATTGGATAACTAATGGTAATCTCTCCAATCCCATTCATTCTTTCACTCATTTATCTCACCATCTCCTTTTTTATTTTTCTGTTAGATAATATTCCCTATTTTAGGTCATTTATCTATTTTGTTAATGTCTATCATTATACTTGAAATTTGAAGTCGAAAATGGACAGTGGTTCATCTACCAACCTAAGGTAGGTTATATAGTACTTTTCCCTAAATCCAAGTCATTTTATATCATGCATCATTGTTCCACACACCATTATTTCCCTGAATTTCCTTAAAACTATAACTTTATTTAATATAAATTGCTATCCAAGTTAGGTATGCCATTAAACATCTATATACTCAATAGAGGATGGACCCTCCGACAAGTGTCACCCCTTAGGGTGTTATTATGAAAATCCCCTTTTATTATTAAATGTTTATATGGAAAACCACTATTTAAGTGGTCTTGGAAATATAACTAAATAAAATGACTACCTTGAATTTGATGGGAGTGAGTGGTACAACAACTTCATGTGACTTTCATATAAATAAGGGATATATCCCCTTTAGTAGTAAATGGTGTGTTAAATGGTTTTTAATTCATTCTTTGGATTGTATTAAATCATGAATTTCCTCTATAATTAAATATTATTCTTGAGAAATTCAACCCATTTATTTTTGACACTCCAGCATAGTGACCCATGTACATGTGATACTCAGGCATGGAGTCCCCAATGAAAAGTGATACTCAATCACGATGACCAACATACATGTGATACTCAAGCATGATGTCCCCAATAAAATGTGATACTCAGAAATGGAGACCAACATACATGTGATACTCAGGCATGGTGACCCTAATGAAATGTGATACTCAATTATGGATTCCTCAATTAAATGTGATATACGATCATGGATTCCTTAATTAAATGTGATAATTGGGCATGAAATACCATATTTTGATACATGGTAATGATGTACCATATGACTTATAACACCTAGACATGGAATCCCTAAACTTTCTATGAGACTCTTACGACTATCCATGGACACCTGAGTCGCACCAAGAGTCCTAGATAGTAGTAGTATCTATATATATGTCTATAAAAATCACTACATATATAGAACACACACACACACACAAACACCCAGATATTTATATATATATATACACACAAATAGTCATATGTTCAGATATCTCACAGCTTTGGTAGAAGTAGGTAGTGTCATCTTGGTATCCTTTAGAAACCAGTGCCAACTTGTTTACAATTTATGTCTCTAATTACATTTTTATACAATAACAACTCATATTTTATATGTACCAGCTGAATTTTACTAGACACAATTAGTGGTGGTCTATTGGGTATATCTCACACCCCATCAGGGTCACTGGTTGACACCAAAATAGATCTCATGGATATAGGTAGGGACAAAGGGAAGCATATAGCTATGGATGTTTGACTTCTGTACTATGATGGAGTATGGGAGTAGAAGACCGAGTGTATGCTCATGATGCTATTGGAGTTAGGTTTTGGTTTTTGTAGATTTTATAACATGTTTTTTATTATTGTGCCTTTGTATCCCATTTATATCCCCTTTTATATATTACATGACATTATCATCATTTTGTATTTGATATTCATTATGTGATTGCCTATTATTTTATCTGGATGATGTATGCTTCCACAGTTCATTCATTATATTGATTTGGTTTCTTACTGTTATTATATACCATTATAAAACACTCTGATCATGAGGGTATAGTCTCCCCACTATACCACCATAGACCCTCACTACTAATCAGAAGCCTCTAGTGTATGGAGAGGCACACTTAATGTCATATGGATACCTAATTTTGGTTACTTATGAGTGAACTGGGTCTAGGTTGTTACACCTTCTTAAAGAGAATTATGCATAAAATGAAATGGTGACCTTTGTTTTGATATCATAGAAATAACATGAGGTGGAGTGAGGGGTTTGATTCTTCTATAATGGTTGGTTGATGTTTAGATTTGAGTGTGATCTCCAGAATGACATCGGGGTTGGAAACCCCCTTAACAAAGTGTATAGGTCTAGTCATTGGTCCCCCATTTCTTATACAAGTAGGATTAGAAACCCCCCACACTCACTCTAGTTTGTGGGTATTCTCTTTAGGGAGTGGAACCCCTTATTCATCGAGTGTGGATGAGGCGTCTATCCTCTACCATATTGGTATTAGTACCCTCTCAGTCGTGATGTGCCATTGGTGTGGCATGGATCCCTTGTATCTATTGAGGTTTATGTTGGGATATTGACATTGTGGAAGTAGTGACACTTGGAGTTGTATATGGACTCATCATCGTTAGTTGGATATGAATATTGAAAGCTTCCTCTCTCTCTCTCTCTATTTATTCAGTTTCTTCTATGAGAATATCTGTTTGTTGGGTTTTTCTCCCTTCTCGTGGGTTGATATGGTTGTTATTTTTTTTATTTTCATATTTTTTTAGGATTACTTCTGGGTATGTATATAATAAACCCTTCATGGGTTTTTTTAGAATTTATCATGTCTTATAAAAATGATAGGTAGTTAGGTGGTGACCTTGGAAGGCCCAGTATTGGTGGAGCTTACCAGTGCTTGGTGATGGTGATCCCAAACGATGGTTAGTATTGGGGTTTGGGACTAGGACCTCCTCATTCATACTTATGTTGAGACTACCTTTATTTATGATTGGGTGTGTATTTTATCTCCTCATACCTTGTATATATTTATTTTTTGCGCTATGGTTGTTCTATAAGTTATTACAGGAATTTTTTTTCCTCTTGGGTTAGTATAGTTTTATTTACCATACACGGTTTCCATGTACTTGGAGGTGTGTGTGTGTGTAGGTTCATTAGGCTAAATAATCTTATATGTGGGATACTCCTACTCAGTGCAAGTCTCTAGCCCATGCCCTATTGGAGGTGGGGTTGTGGTGTCACTCTTAGCTTACGGCCAGTCTAAGTGGCCCCCCAGAGGGTCAAGTTATGACACCTAATATATTAAGTTTTTTTAACTTGACTTACTTAGTTGGTGAGATAATTTTATCATGTATAAATATATTGTTGAAAAAAAAATCATAAAATATTGAATTTTTTATATGAAATTTATCTAATTTAATTATTTAATTAAAATTCAACATTTTTTTGAGGGTGTGAAAAATATGAAAAAACATAGAAGTGGTGTTATTTCCATGCATTTATTACATCAATAAACAAGAGGTGAGATAAATTTGTTATTCAAGTATTAAAAAAATCTAATTACTACTATTTTTTATTTGAAAACATTCTTATGTAGTGGATGGGATAAATTTCACCCATATAAATATGCTATCGATGTTTTTTAAAATTTCCATTTTGAATACAAAACTTATACCATCTAATAAACAATATAAAATTCAGTTTTATTAGATAATATACAAGATATTTAAAAATATAGAAGTGATATTTTTTCATAGATTTATTTAACCAATAAATGAAATTTATTATATATAATATGTGATTTAATTTTGATACAAGCATGGAAAAATTTACTTTTTTTTATTTTTGTTTAAAATTTATCTCAGGGAGAGATATATTTCATTTGTAAAAAATCTGTGTTGAAAATTTCTTAATTTTTTTTACATAAATTTAATCTCACATTTAAAATGATATAAATTTTTGTTTTATTTGATAGTATAAAGTACATGTAAAAGGGGAAAGTTTTATGGTTTTTATGCTTAAATGTAATCAATAAATGGAATAATTTAACAATAGATGTAATGTCTATATTTATATATGTATGTATTTATATATATATATATATGTCCATTGTAGTAGACCAAACATTTTATGTTATGTTTCTCTATTCATCACTGAGTTACATTCTATTCATCATTTTGTTCCTTTTAAATGACACTAGGTTATTTAAGAGATAGTTAAAACCTAGCCATTAAAAATAAATTTCTCACTTCTATGTTTTGAATTTCGAAAAATGGCCATCTAGAGTTGTGTTCAGTCAGTCATTTGGAGTCTGATAGAACAAACTTGATTTTTTTGTGAATAGTAACATACCCATATGAATAGTAATATGAATAGTAACATACCCTTATGAATAGTAAATTATAATATTATTTTATTTTCTTAAGGTAATAAGATAATGAGATCTTAATTAGTTTTTCAATGAGAAATAAAACTAGTTGCACTTTAAGATTGTTATTTTTCAAATTAACTATGACCTTATTTAAAAATTAAATTAATAATATTTAGAAAATTATTTTTGAAAAATGGATTTCACTTTTGAAATCTACACATCGATAAATGGTTAGGGTTAATTTTGGGAATTTTTCTGAAACAGTTGATTTTTCAGTGAATAGTAAAAAATACAGTTTTTAGTTTCGGTGTGTTAATGAAATAATTAATGATATAATAATGATTTCATAAATCTGGTAGACTTGTGTATAGTTAAATAATATGTGAGGTGTCCCAATTGTCTTATACCATGGGCAAATACCATGGGAAAGCACATGGTTTTGCAAAAACCACTCATGAGGTGTCCCTTGAAAATTATTAAAATAATCCCTCACTTTTCCTATAAATACCAACTCTTCCCTTCATTGAATTCATTAACAATTATCCCTCAACGAAGTTCTGGACTCCTTACCTACATATTAGTCCTCCAAAGGTTTCCTCAAGTTCCCAAGGTCCAATCCTTGAAGTTCTAAGGGTTACTCCACAAGGTAAGAAAATTCTCAATTTCTTTCTTTTTTCCTTTCAAGATATATTTTATGTGGTATATCATTCAAGTTTCCATAAAATGTTCTTATTTTTATTCTTATTCTTGATCTAATATATATTATGATTCATTTCTGGATAGGTTACCCTTGTAACCTCTCTTTTTAATATTTTCTAAAACCATGTTGCGTAGCCGTTAGGCTGCCGAATTTTTGTAAGCGATTTCAAAATTATTCTTTTACTTTGAGTTATTTATTTATTCTTTCTTCATCTCTTCTTTCCCAAGAGGAATTAAACCTCCAGAATCTTTTATATTCTGTATGTTCTAATTTTCATGAGAAATTCATCATGAATCTTCTTCTTTCCCCCACTTGTTAAAGGAATTAAAAACATTGTCCGTGACGTGTCGAATTACTGACATCGTAGACGATGTGATTTCAATTTGCAATAATTATTTCAAGTATGGTCATGAAACCATTTATATGGTTGATCCAGGTTATAATATATGTGTTATTAATCACCCATGGTTCTGTAATTCTTTGGTACTCATGGTTCTAATTTATAAAACAAAATGATGTTGTTGTTATCAAAGAACCACTAAAACGATCTAAACAAACATCATTAATGTTTAAACTAATGAATCATCATCATGGTATATAACCCAAAATAATTATAAGATCATTTATATCTCAATAATTTCGTAAAAAAAATGTATTAAAAATTCCGGATGTTTAACCATGTTTCAAATGAACTTCCATTCATGGAAACAAGTAACGAACCATGAAAATCAAGGGAGAAAATGCTTCCAAAACATGAAAATTGAACCAATTGAACCCATATAAAAGGCCATGAATGAAACTAATAAGGTTATAATAAACCAATTACATTTATATTAGGTTCTGGAAATATTAATTAATGAATCTAAATTTGATTATTCAGGTCATTAAAATAAACGAAGAACACACTTGAGCATAAGGTAAGGGGTTTCTCATCTCACTTTCATTTCTGTGAGATTTCCATTGGTCGCCAATTATTAATTATATTTGGTATATGTGTACTTCCATTTGATATATAATAACATGATTCTATTAATATTAATGTTATTCAATGATTCAATTGATGGTTATTAAGTTCTGGTCATACGGTTTGACTGATTACATTGTGGTAAGGGACTTTGTCTCAACTACCTTTTCGTTGTGACTAACTTTTTATTGTGCACCTAATAATCCTTATGTGGTGTACCTACTGCCCATTTGAGATCACTTTTCATTTGAAATTATATTTATAATAAATATCCATAATCTCATGTCATGGATATCTTTTTTGTCTAAACCTTATACCATTTTACATACGTTGTTTATTTAGAAAGTTATTTTAATCATGGAAATATTGATGAATCTGTATACTCTACTCTATACGGATATTGAAATAGAATATTGATCTTGTATTTAATAAATGTATAAATAATGCTTTAGACATTAAGTGGAAGGTGGGGCCCGCTACATCCCCTTGATGCATCGGTAGGTCTCATGAGTCAAAACAGTTTGGTGACAAACCCTTCGAGTTTGTTTCCAAAAATCAGAAGGGTTTCTACCCACAGAACTAAACTATTTTTATATTATTATGGTTTCATGTTCCAGATACATGACGTCCAATTAATGAGCATTCTATTTATTCATTATCATTTATTATTATTATCCATGAGGTTTTCACTATGAAAAAATCTATGGATGCAGTTTCATTTTCAGTTTATTAATGGCATTAGTTGTTCATTTATTCACTATTCCATATTGATTATGTCAGATTGATTGTGATTCACTTATTTTTGTACTCATGCTTCCTATATTTGTTACATCCATCCTCTATAAATTTAAATTAATTAGAATCATCATTCTGTAGATGTATATAAATTCAAATTATCTGATTTTATAAAGAATAAACATTTGAAGTCAATGTAGTTATGAAAATGTGGGCTTTGTGGAAGTTAAAAATCACATTCAAGGTCTATGAATAATGACCATCTGACCACACACTGATCTCATCATCTGGGTGAGACATAACGCATCGTTGTTTTCATGGCGGCATTCAGGTCCAAGCTCCAGCAGCCCAGGGCCTTCGCTAGTCCCTCCAATAGCCCATTCCCCCAGCTCCACCCAATGACAATAACCTTCAACTGAGGTTCACATGCAGTGTGTGACCATAAAACTCAATAAACTACCACTAATGATGTCTCTAATTATAACTCATATATATGTTCATGCATGTATAATATGAGAAAATGTGGTAATAATTTCATTCACAAAAACAATCATACCATTAATTAGGTATTCAAGAAATCACTGTGACAGTTGACTCAAACTTACTTTGACTAGTACCAGAATATGTGATGTGATTTCTCATGGATTGTCATTCTCTATCACTGGTGTTGGGATGAAGTTTCCCAATATGCACCGACATTCAATGGGTGTCCCACATCCAACCCTTTCACAGTCACAAGGATTAGGTGACCAACATCCATCCCATCCAGTCTAAAAGGCATAAGGTGGCCAACATCTATCCCATGCCCAATCATAAGGATCAGGAGGTCAACATCCATATTTTTTGATCATGTAATTTTTGGGTTGATAGTATCCAACATGTTCACTCTAGTAGGTATTATGTGGCCATTCCTATAGATCAGGTGGCCAATGCACATCCCATCTGATCACATAATCATTAAGTGGTAATTGTTCATTCTATGCAGTCTCTTAGTTATCGGGTGGCCAACATCTAACTCATCTAATTATCGAACTCATTACTAATGTCACTACTTTTAATAAGGATGGTTGGACTATATGCATCCCATTCTAATATCCTAGGGTACATGTGGCATATGTATGGCCTATCCTTCTCTCCAAAGGATTAGTGATAGATTATCACCATCTAGAAAAGTCCTCCTAATTATGGAAACAAACCCATCTCTATCCACTAGTGATCACCCAAATTGCATGTCTGACATCATCATCAAGTGCTCGAGTCAATTGATACGTCATAAAACATGCAACGTCAAGATAAATCTCAATCCAAGGAAATGATTTTCTCAAACCTATCTCTCAGCTAAAAACCCCTCACACCACGTGCATCACACATCATGACATATCACTCTCTTATCCCTTGTCTGTCATAGATGTTTTCATTACATGCATCATAAAACTAATATACTATATAAGGCTGAACCATATTGGTCTCAACCCATCATTATCACAACCACCACTTGAGTGATACAAGGCCTTTTTTATAATAAATAATCTCATGACCAAGGTCATGGAGTGGACCTATCATCATCAAAACACACCATACTTCAACCAAGGAAGGTCATTTTTATACCCATATCATATTGTCATCAATTTATAATGTCAACCCATAACCATTGGACAACTTACCCCCCACTTGGATACTTATCCTTAAGTCTAAAAACTAACTCGAACCTTATTCTAACCCCCAACATGAACTGAATAATTTGGCGATTATCTTACCAATCCACCCTTGGTGGAACCCCCATTTTATCCCCTTAGGTCTTACAAGGTCATTCTTGATAATTATAGTTCAACCCCATAGGTTACCTCTCATGAATGTGTTGGAGTTGGTGGCCTAGAACCAACTACTTTGTACTTTATTCATTAATAAATACCTTATCACATCTTGATTCTTCTTCTGCGTGACAATGCATATGATAATGTCTTAAGTATAGAAGTTGCATTAAAGGATCATAGTGGATCCCTACTATGATGAGAACCTAGAAGTGCCATAACACATTTCTTGAATATATGTTCTATGGTCAGATGGTGTTATTTGAGGGACACAAATAATACAGGCCATTAGGGGTGAGGACTCATAAAACTTTGAGGCACCTTCTCATGGTGATCACCCTTGGTAATATTAAGGGAGTATATTATGAGAATGAGACCCGCTAGTAGGATATAAACATTTCATAGTGTCATTGGATGTTCCTATATACATATGTTTTTATTGGTACTTAGACTTTAAGATTATTATTAATGGGTATTACAACTCACAAAGTTAGATGTATTGACAAAAACTGTGATGACACACTGTTCTTAGTGAGGTAGGATATGTTGGGTGCATCACAAGTAATACTGCATTAATAGATAATGCAAGAAAGGATTTTTCCCTTCTGTTCAATAATGGAAGTAGATATCTCAGGCCCTTTTATGGAATTGATATATCCTAAATAAATCCATGGCCACGGTGAGGAATGGGAAAGTTCAATTTCAGAAATTCAAAGAAAGAATAATCGATCACATGGATTGATGGCACTAGCATGCAACCCGCTTGATTTGAGATATCGAGATATAGGGATTATATTACATGGTAAGCATTCATAGGTGGTGACATGTCATTGCGATGTTAAATTCTTTCTCTATGGGTGCCTTGGTGTGTTGCTAGATGCTAAACTTGGACTTTAGGCAGGCTCTGCCTAATGCCACTGAGAAAGATTCCTAGAGGGTCACACACTAAGTGTGTCCAAGTATCTCAGTTAAATATTAATTTAACAAGTTGAATAAAGGTTATTCCCGATTGTGGTTTAATAATTATTCAAGGATTCCTGATCGCATTTATTTCGAAACTAGTTATTCCAGAGAATATATTGTGGGTGAAATAATATATTTATTAGCGAGTGATGTAGTGATATTTATTTGAGAAATAAATATCCATTATTAATTTTCTAATAAATTTGGTGGAGGAAATAAAGAAAAATGAAAAAACAAAAGTACACGTCGTGTATATTAAATATACACACTGTATATTTTTTATGAGAATTTATGATAAATAATATTAGGTGTAATTCACTAGGATTGTGTCAAGTAATAATAATAATCAACTGTTATTATTAGACATGGGGTATTACTAAGGATTAAATTAAATGAATAAATTATTTTGGGTAATTAAATCATTTTGTTATTTTATATAATTAAAATCCCAATTATATAATTCTCATTAGCCTAGCCATTTTTTTGTTGTTGTGCACAATGGATCTAGAGAAAGCTCTCAAGACAAGAGAGAATTATTTTCTTCCAACAACACTCTCAAGCTATGAGAGAGAGAGAGATACTCTTCCATCAGATCAAGGTGATCAAAGGTGGACATTGCAAGCGAAGGATCTTCCACTGTAGCACCCAAAGACCCCTTCGATGACGTATAGAGATACGTGGTGCATGTGTGGATCACCGCTAGAGGAATCATACATTTGGATTCTATGACACTGTGACAGATCACATCAGATCTTGACCAGAAACATCAACAAAGAAATAATTTCATCAAGGTAATTATTGTCAATTAATTATATTAATTATAACCAACATTTGATGATCCTATATATGGTTTTGGGACTCCCCTCTTTCTTTTTTTTTCTTCATTCTATTCAAAATATCTGAAGTTTTATTATCGCAACAGATCTCAGATTGATTGTTGTTAATGCTAAAATTAAAGTTGGGTACACCCACCAAAGTGCTTCCGCTACACCCAAAACCTACAAGTGGTGTCATAGCAGTCATATCATTGATTATAATTATTTAGTTTTTCATTGGTGATTTACGCATTTAATAATTTAGTTGTTATAATTTAAGTTAATTGTTCTTTAAATCTGATTCTCAAGATCTGTTCCTCTCTCATTTCTCATTCACCTTATAGAAACGAATTTTTATTTTTATTTTAATTAAAATAAAATAAAGGATCTCATCTAAATGTGACAAATGTTCCTGGCCACACAACACCTGAATACACGACATGTATTCAACATTACATGCCATGTAGTCAAGATTCAATGCATCAGACCGGTCCACCAAATCAGGCCATGTGTTGGAGTATTTTTATGTCTTAAATGACTCTGTGTGTTGGCCAGGAACAAGTGGCACATGGTTTCCAAATTACAAGGCATGTTTATTATTGAACATGGCGTGTAGTCCCTTCGGGTTAGGGTTGGACCGTGTACCCCATACACAGATCGCTTGACTGGAAACCGTGTAACACAGATACTACACGATGTGTGTCCCACTTAACACACTGTGTACTCTGAATAATTCCAAAGTAAATTTACATTTCATGTCCCTGAGCGTGTACTTCGGATGGAATGTGAAAAAATTACATGATTTATAGTCAAAACTACATACTGTGTACTCATTCAAATTATGTAGATTTATTAAAATTTATTATTATATTATGAAAACCCTTGAGATGTGTACCATAGTGCATGAATAAATATGAGTCATAACATGTGATAGGTGTTATATATATATATATATATTTTTAATTTAACATCTATGTAATTTCAATTTCTACTCATTGGGTAGTTATGAACGGGAATTCATCCTGTTTCCTTCAAGGTACAAGTTATGTACAAAGATAATTTTAAATGAATTTATTGGTTTAAAATTATGATGGATTAGAATCTCAAGGAAATTCAGAAAAAGGGTTTAAGATAAAAGGATTGATTAATTAGTGATAATTAATTGATTCGAGCATGATTTATCTTAAATAAGAATGATTAAATAATTGAATGCTAGTTTTATTTATGCGTAAATATAGTTGCATGCATGGATGGTCATGAGCTAGACCAAAACCTTTGTATGTGAATGGTTTCTTTTAATTTATTTAAGTTAAATTTTTTGGTCTGCAAGCCTTCTTCTCATTAATATATAGGGACTGTGTGCACAAAGTTTATTTTATGTAAAACCCCATTTTACCCCTCACCTTCTTGTGAGATAAAATTATATGTAATGGATGGAGCTCCCAATATATTAAAGGTGACTCATGTTAGGAGCCAAGGTGAAACCAATCCCAGGAGATACATTGGTGAACATGTGGAAAGCTGTAAACATGAACCCAAAAGGTTCAAGGTGTTTCTCCACTTGGTCTTGGGTTAGTTTATCAACTGATAGATAAACTAACCAATAGAACAAGCTCATGATCATACCATTTATTTTATTTCTATCAGTTGCATGGTTTATTTATTGTGGGTGTGTTCTCACGATCACACAACTAATGAATTAAACAAGCATGCAAGATGGAACTAAAATAAGATCAGATTATGCATAAAATATTATATTAGACATGTTTAATCACTTAAGTATATCCCACTTAATATTAAAAATCATGTAATCAATGATAATAAAATGGAAATTTACGTATAAGGATAAACTTCCTCAAAGAAATATTAAGTCAGTATAGCCTTCCATAATCTTGGTCAGAATCGAACCATAGTTCAAAGTGCTTGACCAACCCTAGTTGTGGTGCTTTCAATTATCAAGGAATTCTAATTCAAGGTTTTGGGATGACTTTACTTGGTTCACATCAAGGGTTGACTGCCATAGTAGGAATTGGTGTGACCAAGAGGCAAAGGTTGAGGAAATCCAAAATAAAAGGATTTCAGGATTGAGGAGTCCACTCTGTGGATCAAGGAGCTACAAGTTAATGTAGTTGTCATTTGGAATGACTACCTAAAACCCTTCAAGTTTCTTGTCCAACCATATTTGGGGTAATGCGAAGGGAAATATGGATCCTTTCCACTATAATATTCAGGCAACAAAATATTCCAAAGTAAATGGTGAGGGCTATTGGATTTCAATAAAATAGTGGGTGACTAATAAGTATTAATTTATTTATTTGTATCAGTTTTATCATAATAAAGTACTAAAACTTTGCTCATCTTAATTTTTAGAAACGGAAAGAAAAATGACTTCAAACATATCATTGCGAACTATACTCGATATGGGAAACCTTCTCACCGACACCCATTTCCAAGAGTGGCAGAGTCATTTACGCGTCATCCTTCACCACAAGAATAAATTGTATGTGCTGGAAGAGCCTATTCCAATTGAGCCTGGGAAAGAGGCCAATGGTGAGGAACTATCTCTCTCTATGAAAAATATGGATGATGCCACACATTTCCAATGTTTCATGCTATCGACCATATCTAATGAGCTATTGAAGCAACATGAAAACATTGACGTGTATAGCGTGATGTCTCACCTTAAGGATATCTACCAAGAGAAGGCGAGACAGGAGAGATATGATATCTTTAACACTATGTTTAAAACTAAGATTGGAGAGTCTGCGCCATATGGGCCTCATGTAGTCAAGCTTATTGGCTACATTGAACGCCTAGACATCTTAGGGATTAAGTTCCCAAATGAGTTGTGTATAGATCTCATTCTATCATAACTTCCCAAGACCTTCTCTAGATTTATCATCAAATATAACATGAGAAACAATGAGAAGAGTCTATCAGAACTTCTGACCTTGATTCTCCAGGTAAATAAGGACATGGGGTGTGCCAAACCCATAGTCCTTACGGTGAATAAGAAAAGTAAGGACAAGGAAAAGGGGCCATGGACTTATAAATGGTCTGAATCCCCCGAGCATTGTTCCTCCAATAAGGGGAAGATCCAGAGGTAGGGAAAGAAACGAGAGGTGGTATGTTTTTCATGTGGAAAGAAAGACCACTAGAAGAGGAACTACACCCAGAAGCGTAGGTGCGTTTCATTCATTATTGAGTGTAATATTTTCATTTCTACACATTGGGTATTAGATACAGCTTATGGGGATCACATCCGTATTCAAATGCAAGAAAAAAGTATATTTATAAATATTTCTAGAGGATAGGTGGATCTTAGAGCTACCAATGGCGCGAGGATGGCTATATTAGCCTTTGGAGATTACCACCTCTCATTGCCAACTAGGATGATTTTGGTTTTACATAATTGTTATTATGTTCCTGGTGTTACCAAAAACATAATTTTTGTATCATGTTTGGATATGGATGGATTTATTTTCAAGTTTGGAAATAAGGGTTGCTTCTTTTATAAGAAAAACATATGTTATGGTATATAACATTTAGATAATCATTTGTATGTATTAAATCATGAAAACCATGTGTTGGAAATGGATAATGAAACAAACTCACATGACTCATACACCACCCAGTTGGGGCATCAATGTCTCCGTCATGTAAACGAGAAGTGCTTGAAAAATCTCTTCTAAGATGGCTATTTAGACTCTACTAAGCTAAAAACACTTGATAGATTTTATGCTTGTTTACAAGGTAAAATGACTAAGCTACCTTTCAGTGGATAGGGTGAAAGGGTCACATAGCTTCTAGGATTGGTGCATACAGATGTGTGTGGAACATTTCCAGTAGAAGCTAGACATGAATATTCTTACTTTATTACATTTACTGATGATTTGAGTATATATGGATATATCTACTTAATGAGGTATAAGTCAGAGGCCTTAGAGAAATTTAAGGAATTGAATAATGAAGTAGAGAATTAGATTGTTAAGAAGATAAAAAAGCTTCAGTCAGATCAAGGTGGAGAATATCAGAACCAAGAGTTCATCGATCTTCTATGGGAGTCTTGGATTCTATCTCAGATCACTCCTCATTATACACCACAGTGGAATGATGTTAGTGAAAGGAGGAACTGAAACTTGTTAGACATGGTGAGGTTGATGGTGAGTCATGCATATCTTCTATTATCCTTTTGGGGATATGAATTACAAATTGCAGCATACACATTAAACCGACTACCAACTAAGGCGTCAAATGGAATTCCCTCAGAGTTATGGAATGGAAAGAAACCCATTTTGTCGCACACACATGTATGGGGATGCAAGGAATTTTTTAAGGCCTTCATAGGAAACAAAATAGCACCCCAAGGTATGAAGTGTATCTTTTTATGATATATCAAGGAAATGAAAGGATATTACCTATATAACCCTTCATACAAGAAAGTGATTGTCTCCAGAAAATCCGTATTTCTTGAGAGGGATCACATCCTCAAAAAGGATACTGAGAGAAAGATTGAATTTGATGAATTTGATGCTCAAGATACATAGGAGTTGGTATAGGAACAAGTTCCACAGGTCCCCATGGAAGAGGTTCCAGAAACACAAGTACTGCGTAGGAGCTCAAGAGAGGTAAGAGAACCATAGAGATTTGGTTTCCTAGTCACTAAGGATGGTGAATCATTATTGTTGGAAAATGATCTACCTATCTCTTTCAAGGAAGCAGTAGAAAGATCAAAAGCTGCAAGATGGCTATAAGTTATGAATTCTGAGATGAATTCCATGTATTAGAACCAAGTCTAGGTTTTGGTCGATGAGCCAGTTGATGTAAATACTGTTGGATGCAAATGGGTATTCAAGAGAAAACTGGACATGAAAGGTCAAGTTAGCACCTATAAATCAAGGATAGTGTCCAAAGGATTTAGAAATCATCAAGTAATTAACTTTGATGAAACATTATCCCAAGTTTACATGTTTAAATCCATAAGAATCATACTTTCCATAACAACTTACCATTACTATGAGATTTGGAAAATGGATGTCAAAATAGAATTCCTTAATGGGAACCTTCAAGAAGATGTCTATATGACACAAACATAAGGGTTTTTGACACTAGGTGAATCCAAATGGGTTTTCAAGTTGCAAAAATCCATTTATGGTTTAAAGAAAGCATCCAGGTCATGGAACATTCGATTTATTGAATCCATAAAATAATTTAGTTTCATTAAGAACAAATGTGAGCCATGTGTTTATAAGCGGTTTAATGGGAATGCGACTATTATCCTAGTAGTATATGTTAACGACATATTAATTATTGTAAATGATGTACCCATCTTACAGTCAGTTAAGGACTGGTTGAACAAGTGTTTATCCATGAAGGAATTGGGTGAAGCACCCTACATTTTAGGGATCAAGATCATTAGTGATAAATCCAAAAGGATACTTAGACTAAGTTGGGGTACATACATTAACCAGATACTAAAGTGATTTAGTATGAAATAATCTAATAGGGGATTGGTTCCAGTATCAAATGGCCTATATCTTTCTATGAAAATTTTTCCTTAGACACAACTGGAGAAAAACTGAATGAGTAAGATTTCATACGCTTCGGCTATACGATCCATCATGTATGCCATGTTATGTACTAGGCTTGATGTTTACTATGAATTGAGCATGATAGGAATATATCAAGAAGATCTAAGAGAACAACATTGGACTGTCTTTAAGACTATCCTTAAGTATTTGAGAAGAACTAAGGATATGTACCTGGTGTATAGAGGATACAAGAAGCTTGTCATTAGAGGGTATGCTGGTGCTAGTTTTCAGACAAATCAGAATGATCTAAAATCACAATTTGGATATGTTTTCTATCTCAATGGAGGATCTATGAGCTGGAAGAGTTAAAAGAAACCAGTTGTCACTGATTTTACAGTGGATTCTGAATATATAATGGCTTTTGATGCAGCCAAGGAGGCTGTCTGGATTCGGAACATTCTCCAGGAGCTTGACATGTTTCCTAACAGTAAAGATATTTTCACATTGTATTGTGATAATACTAAAATAGTGGATCTTGTAAAAGAACCAAGGTCACATCAACAAACAAATCACATACTCCAAAAGTATCACCTCTTGAGGGATTTCTATCAAACGGGTGAAGTAGCAGTGAGTAGAGTGTCCATGGAAAAGAACGTGGAGGACCCCATGACTAAAGGCCTATCTCAGCAGAAGCATGAATATCATGTGAGAGATAGAAGGTTAAAGGTTTTTAGTAGTTGGACCTAGTCCAAGTGGAAGTCTGTTGGAGTTGGTGGCCTAGAACCAACTACTTTGTACTTTATTCATTAATAAATACCTTATCACATCTTAATTGTTCTTATGCATGACAATTCATGTGATAATGTCCTAAGGATAGCTGTTTCATTAAAGGGTCATAGTGGATCCATGCTATAATGAGAACCCAGAAGTTCCATAACACTTTTCTTGAATATATGTTATATGTACGGATGATGTTATTTGAGGGACACAAATAATACAGGCCATTAGGGGCGAGGACTCATAAAATTTTGAGGCACCTTCTCATGGTGTGTGCCCTTGGTAATATCGAGGGAGGATATTTTGAGAACGAGACCCGTTAGTAGGAAATCCACATTTCATAGTCTCTGCATACGTGTGTATTGGTCCTTAGACTTTAAGATTATTATTAATGGTAATTACAACTTGTGAACTTATATGTATTGATTAAAATTGTGATGACACACTGTTCGCAATGAGGTAGTATATATTGGGTGCATCATGAGGAATACTGCATTAATGGATAATGCGAGAAAAGATTTATCCCTTCTGTTCCATAACAGAAGTTTACATCTCAGGTGCTTTTATGGAATTGATATAGCCTAAATAAATCCATGGCCATAGTGAGGAATGGGAAAGTTCAATTCTGGAAAGTCAAAGAAAGAATAATCGAGCCCATGGGTTGATGGAACTAGCATGCAAGCTGCTTGATTCAAGATATCGAGATAAAGGGATTATATTACATGGTAAGCATTCATAGGAGGTGAAATGTCATTATAGTGTTAACTTCTTTCTCTTTGAGTTCTTTGGCATGTTGTTAGACACTAACCTTGGACTTTAGGCAGGCCCCGCCTAATGCCACTGAGAAAGATGCCTAGAAGGTCACACACTAAGTGTGTCCAAGTATCTCAGTTAAATATTAATTTAACAAGTTGAATAAAGATTATTCCCAATTTTGGTTTAATAATTTTTCAAGGATGCCTGATCGCATTTATTTCGACACTAGTTATTCGATGGAATATATTTTGGGAGAAATAATATATTTATTAGCGAGTAATGTAGTGATATTTATTTGAGAAATAAATAGCCATTATTCAAGGTCTAATAAATGTGGTGGAAGAAACAAATAAAAATAGAAAAACAAAAGTACACACCGCGTATATTAAATATACACGCCATGTATTTTTTTCTTGTAATTTATGAGAAATAATATTATTTATTTAATTAAATAATATTAGGTGTAATTTGATGGGTGAATTTCAAGTAATAATAATAATCAACTGTTATTATTAGACATGGGGTATTACTAATAATTAAATTAAATGAATAAATTCACTTGAGTAATTAATTTATTTTATTATTCTATGTAATTAAAATCCCAATTATATAATTCTTATCAGCCTATCCATTTTTTTGTGGTTGTGCACAAAGGACCTAGAGAAATCTCTCAAGCCAAGAGAGAATTATTTTTTTCCAAGAATCCTCTCAAGATACGAGATAGAGATCCTCCTCCATCGGATCAAGGTGATCGAAGGCGGACATCGCAAGCAAAGGCTCCTCTGCACTAGGCCCCATAGATCCCTTCGGCAACATCCATAGACATGTGAAGCACGTGTGGATAACTACTAGATGAATCCTACACTTGGATTCTACGACTCTACGATGTATCACATCAGATCTTGACCAAAAAAATCAATGAAGAAAGAATTCCATCAAGGTAATTCTTGTCAATTAATTAAATTAATTATAACCAATATACGATGATTCTATCTTTGGTTCTAGGACTCCCATGTTTATTTTTTGTTCTTAATTCTATTATGAAGATCTGACATTTTATTATTGTGACAGATCTTGGATTGATCATTGTTAACTCTAAAATTAAAGTTGGGTACACCCACTAACATGCTTCCATTGCACCCATAACCTACATGATAACCTTAATCACAAAAAATTTCCCTAAAAACCACCAACATGAATCACCATTATCCCATAATTTAAGGTGAATGTCACACACAACAAAAATTTAGGACCCCCTAGGTCACAAGATTCATCACTCAAGGTTAGACACCCTCTGTGGATTTTATTCCATTTAACCATGCTCACCATTTATAAATGTACTCCTGATTATGGAAACAAACCCATCTATATCCACTAGAAATCACCAAAATTTAATGTCTGACATCATCATCGATCAATCATGTCAATTGACATGTAACAAATCATCCAACGTCAAGATAGATCTCAGTCCTAGGAAATTATTTTCCCAAACCTATATCTCAGTTAACAAACCATCACACCTCATGCATCATGCCTCATGACAAATCCCTCTCTTAGCCCTTGGATATCATTGATTTTTTCATTACATATGTCATAAAACAAATATCATATACAGGGCTAAACCATACTGGTCTCAACCCATAATTATTGCAACCACCTCTTGGGTGATACAAGCCCTTGGTTATGATACATAATCTTATGCCAAAGGTCATGGAGTGGGCCTATCATCATCATTCCACCCTTGGTGGACCTCCCTTTAATACACTTAGGTCTTTAATGGTAATTCTTGAAAATTATAGTTCATCCCCATTGGTTATCTCTCATGGATAACCTAAATCCCACAAAATTTCCCTAAAAACCACTGACTTAAATCACTATTATCCCATCATTTAATGTAGAAATCACATACAACAAAAATTTAGGACCTACCTAGGCCACTAGGCTCATCACTAAAGGTTAGAAACCCTATGGGTTTTTTTAATTTAACCAAGATCACCATTTATTTAGAGCCACAAAGAAACTAAATTATTGAGGGAACATGAGCAGAATCACCACCATGTCCCTACTAAGTAATACCTAATTCTATTTAAACACTTAATCCCATCATATCCCACTCAAATTGATAAATCTTTATTACCCTATAATACCCTATGTCTAAAAGAGTTATAAAATTTAGAGGTAATTTTAATTTAAATTTGTGGCCAGTTTGTTTTGAGAACCAAAACATGGATTGTAGTTCTAAGCATTACAACAACCTAAAATAATGTTTTATGGTAGGATTCATGGCTCGAGTGATGATATGGGGGTTCAAGAGGCCTCAATAGGAGTGATTGAGGTTCTCAATCTATTGAAAAGTGAATCTATAGACCATTCAAGACATGAATAGGTCATTCATGCTGTGAATATGTTTCATGGGACTATTCGATGTTTTTCGGGACATGAAAGGGGAATGATCATGGGTTCTAGCTGCACAATTTGAAACATAATGAAATGACCATGTGTATCACGCCATTAAACATTCCAACATGTTTTTTAATTAAATATTGGGCTCGACTCCCCTCACTCCTTTGGATCAGGAATTAGTGCATGGGAGGGCCGACCATCACACCACTCCTTTCATTCTTGGTGATTCTTAAGGTGATTGTGTAATGGATGCAAGGTATGGCCTTTGTCCTCTACCTCCATCTTATTTTAAATCATTTTACATTGATTTTGACATTTTTTTGTTTTAGGGATTTTATGTAGATTTATTTAAATAATGGTGAAATTTCTCATTTTCGATAGGGCTTTTATGCTGCTATTATGGAGGGTAACCCAAGACGACGTCCACCTATCTTCATTCATTATTTTGTCAAAGGTATGCAACATAGTGAAAATTTTCTATGTGTTTTAATTAAATATAAATTTATTTAATGATTTAATATGAATCCTAGGTTGGGTCTTTGACCAAATATGGGTTTGGGAGTGTATCAGGTATGACTGACACCTTATTGGATGAGGATTCAACGATCGTTGGATTACCTAGTAGGTTTTCAACATTTATTATATTTTTTTAAAAATGGGATTTTTATTATAAAATTTTTGTTATAATTACTTATGTTTCCTTAGAATTAAATAGGTTCCCTAAAGTTCGAACAATGACCATTGGCAGGGAGACATGCTTGAGTGAGCCCGGCCAGTGAGTTTTCGGGTTGTGGACATTTTGGTGAAACACTTTAAATGAGGCAAGTCATCTTCTATGCATGAAATATAGTTTTTATGAAAGTTTTTATGCATAATATGATATGTGGTCTCACCACCGAGGGAAATGTTCTTATTTAATAAAAAATATATTAGTTAAAATGAAATTTCTAGGTAGACCGCACAAAGTAATAATGCCACGAGGTTCTTTTACAATAGCTTGATTGCCTCAAATATATATGGAAAAAGCCTTAATTATGATTATGTATGCCTTAACTATGACCTTAATTCTTGGAAACCTCCAACAGGGGGGTATCAAATGAACTGAGATGGATGACCCTAGTAATCCATGTGAGGACTCTAGAGACACCTTAGAGTCATTTGGATTGTTGAGATGGATTGGGTGAGTGGATTACCCTACTGTAAACCAAAATATTGAGATAGCCCCTATGACATATCGATTGTATTATCTATAAGTCTTTCCATAGTTCAACAAAGGTTTTTTTATGTTATGATATTGTCAATAAACACAATCTTCTTCATGAGATGGGTTATGACCTAAGTGAATTGATGGAGAATGAGGATCCAAGTGGGGTGCCTTTACCCCTATGTTTAATAAGTGGATCCTAAGTTGGATACCTATCCTTTGAAATTTACTAGTGGACCCTAGAAGGTACCTCAATGATAGACTGACCCTGAGTGAGTGTCTATGGGCATGGTAGAGTTGGTAATGGGTGTCACCCTAGAACCTGTATAGAGCATGAAAACCCAAGGGGATATGGATGATGATGATGGGTTTAGGAATTCATATAACCCTATACATTTATTTAAAATTTATTTTATTTATTATTATTATTTTTGGATGCCTATGGGATCTGAATTATGATCCTAATATGACATACTTGGGACATTGAAGATTCCTAGAGGTGTTTCCTAGGATCCGAATTTTGACACTCGTTTTATATGGTTAGGATAAAAATTGGATGTGATGACGTCATCATGGATGCTCAGTGTATATCTTGGGATTTACATGTTGATCCATGTTAAGAATTCATATGACATCATGATTTGACCACAAATCTGTATGGGATGACCTGGACACCACAGACCCTTAGTATGCTAAGAACATCTAGGATATAGCTGATCCATCTTAAATATTTTTACCACTGTTATTATGAAAATATGCCTATGTCACACCTATGATTTGACCAATCAATCCTGATGATATTATGTGTTCCTGATCGGGATGACCAAGATTCCTAAGATACAACCATTTGGCATGGTGACCTGTAGATGATTATGATTTTGTTATTGCTTGGGATGTTTGGGAATCATCTTTGATCCATTCATTACTCATGGATATTAGAGAGATGCTTAGGATGATTAAGACTTGGTCATTAATCCATTCATGATGAGTTATTTTTCATTTGAGTCTAGGTATTAGGGATGCCTGAGTTACAACCAAGGATCCTGTATTTATATGGTTGACATGATATATTGACATGATTAGAGACACCTTGACACTGGATGAAGTAGGTATGGTTGATCAAGGTCACAAACTTAAGGATCAATGATGGTGTATTCATTTATTTATCCCCTATAGTTTATTTATTGATTTTAGATGGGAATATCACATGAAAATATCACTATATTTATGATATGTATGGGCCTATATTGGTGGTACCCTACTAAGTTCTTTACTTACTCCATTCTTGGGTCTCCTTTACATCAGAGTACTTGAGAAAACCCTCACTTGGTTGTATGCACACATTGGGTGGAGACCTAGGTTTCATTATAGAGAAGGATATCACAGTTGGGGGTGGATATTGAGATGAGGTATGTATCAAATATATAGTATATTTGTGTATTGTATTTTTTTTATATTTGATTGGCCCAGTGGGTTATTTTTTTGTATGCATGTATGACTACTTTTTATTTTTTTATTTCATGTTCAGTTATATTTCAAGTCTCTGTACTCTGATATGTATGATTTATTGAATATTTATTTATGATTTCGCACTCTGATATGGGGGTATAGTCTCCCCATAGTACCTCAATGGATCCCCATTACTAGTCAGTAGACTCTAGCTTATAAGGATATCCTCTTGAGGTTATATGGTGAACTGGGTCAAGGAACTAGTAGAGTGGCCTTTGGATCGGGATATTAAAAAGTGGTATCAAAGCCTTTTTTATTTTCTTTTACTATTTGAGATATGGTATTCTAGATATAGGAATGTGTTAGAGACTATGATGGATACCAGGTTGGTGCATCATGGAAACCTATTCCATTATAAATTCTAGGATACTGGGGATGGGGTTGATGCTCTTGGTATGAAGTGTTAGGGTTATTTATATGATTTCACCTCATGAGACACACATAATGTTCGAGGTTTATAATTTATCATGGATTTTTAGATCTTATCCCAATATCAGTAGACAAGTTTTCAATTTTAATCTTATCCCATAGGGGTTAGAGTCATCTCATGAATCATGATTAGGCACATAATAATCACATGAAATGTACATGCCAACCTGTGTGTGATTTATGTAACTGATTAAAGAGGCCCAATTGTTTAAAGTGTCATCAATTACTCATGATGTTTTACCATTTAATTTCTTGGTGAAATTATACTCATTTGGTACAACTTTTATATGTATTTCTACTAATGACATTCCATGTATATCTATAGTGATATTCTCATTAATATAAAAGATGTAGTCCCTTGGTGTGTGGGATGTGGAGTGACCCTAGTATGTCTATAAGGCACATGATGACTTAGTGAGAAACACCTAGTGGGTTGTTATTATTTGGGTTTGTTTATTTAAAGTTTCAGTAGAAACCTATATGTTGTTATTCTATATAGGTTAGAATGAAATTATAATTAATAGATTCAGTGATTATAGTTCCCTTAACAGAGATCATCTAGGATAGAAAAATTACACACACACACACACACACACAAACACACACACACACATAACCTAACTGATGAGATCATTATTCTCATGGGGGAGGTTCTGTATGAGGATACTCAGTGAGAATCATTTACCTAGTATGCTGATGACTTATCATGAGGTTTCTGATAGATGTTTATATGATAACCTTGAACGAGTGTTGGCACATATGTTTCCTTGGGTTTTGAGATAGGAATATGATTTCTTCTATGATTTTTGGCTTGTGATATATGGTGTTTGTGCTAGGTGGTAGGACCTAGAGACCCTTTTACATGACTCAATTTTTTAGTGAGTCAATGACTTTTACAAATGAGGGTATCCCATGAGAGGGATTGGCCCAGTCATAATAATTCCTTAGAGGTGGAAAGGAATGGGTATATTACTTTAGTTGAGATTTATGAATGGAAGGTACTATAGATTATAAGTATTAAGCACAATATATGCCTTGGTATTTCTTTATAATACCACTTGAGTGTTATCACCTTGGGATATGAAGCACTTTGGCAGCCGTGTTATCGAGAATTTCTTTGAAGGGAAAGACTATACAAGTTCCCAAACCTGTTTACTTGTGATGTTCTCTAGAATAATTTGAAATTGAGGATGGACACTCATGACTTAGAATGGTGTCAAATTGTGTCTAGAAATGTGGTGGTCTTGATGAAATGGAATTCCATGTATCATGTTCAATGATTAGGTGTGTGGCCTAATTTTGCTAATGTGTGACTCACAAGAGTGTGAGTTGAGTTTTATATAGTTGGAAGGTACTTGAGAATATGTCTATTTATTTTCTAATGAGATTGGGGAACCGAACACATGGGTTACATGTGGTATTATTTAAATTGTAAATTGATGATGACTGTGGGTAGGCAGGGGACTGATGAAATTGATGAAACACTCATGGGTATCATGGATCAAGAATATTAAAAGAGAACAAGAAATTTCACTTAATTATAGAGGATACATTGAAATTTTATTTATTTATCTGACATAGAATATCCCTGAATTGATATTTCCTAGGTATTTATAGGATGATGATAATGAATTAGAAGGAGAGACATGTGCTAGATTCTGACCAAACATGATGAGGTTGAGTAGTAGAGTAGTTTGAGGTTGAACCTCACTATTAGTAGGTTTTGTAGGATGATTAATGATAAAATTTCCGTGAGCCGGGGATTGGAAGTAAACTAGTGTTTCATGTTAACACTCAAGAATGAGAAAGATGACCACATCTGACCATTGTGTTCGGTGATAGATGAGATATGGGTCATGGAGGTCAGAAATCTAATATGGTGATATCGTGATAAAGAAACTCCTATGGCATGAGTTTCACATTAGTAACAACTTGAAACCCTCATGTTGGAAGGGTATGGGGATGAGAGACTAGATGGTGGCTGGTCATGATGATACTGAATACTGATGCACCTATGAATTCAATTTTACATGGAATCCTTGGTGAGATTTATATGTTAATTCGATTATGGTTTGGTTAGAGTTGGTCCATGGTATCTAAATTCGGATGATTTTGTTGTGATCCAAAGGTGATTTATGAGGAGAATCAAGATTCATGATATGTTTTAAGAGATGAATCCTAGTTCATGACATTGTTAAGGGGGTGAACTTCAGTTTATTACATGGTTCAAGGGGTGAAATAGATTTTTTTTTTGTGGTCTAGGGGGTGAACCAGTGATTCATGGAATATTATAGGGGTGAAATATTTTTGTGACATGGTTTAGGGGTGAACCAGTTTTGTGACATTTTCAAGGGTGAAACCCAGTTTCGTCCCATGGTTTAGGGGGCGAATCATGTGAAAAATGTAATAAAGGTGTTTTTTGGGATAAACTGAATTGAAAGTGGGGAGAGTTGGTGTCATGGATTAAATCTCATGTGGGTCCCTATGTTCCGAGTCATTAGTTAAAATATTAGGATGGAGGAAAACGTTTCTTTGGAGGATGTTTTTGTGGGTAAGACCAAGTGTTTTATGTGTAGTTGGACAGAGGAGGTCCGATTATTATTGTGCATGCAGCTGGACAAGGTAAGAAGAGATTATGTCTGGAGTGTCATGTGGGATGCGGTTGACCAGTCTTTGGATTTATGAAGGATTATTAGTGGTTCTGATAGTGGGGAGAAACATGAATTAAAATTTTCCATTATGATATAAAGATTTTAGTATGGAGCACTATAAGCCAGGTTATGAGGTTATTGACAAAATAGGGGTGTCCAGGGATCTATGGGAATCATGGAATGTTGTTTGGAAGTTTTTATGGTGATAGTGAGTAAGGAATCTGGTTTTTATGGATAGTGTGACCTGTGTTTGGAGCTATGCAATGGGAGATCATTTTATATTCAAGGATAGAATGTGAAAGGTTGATCATAAGTTGGATGTCCGAGTAAGTTGTGTTTGATGGCTAAATCTTTGATAAAGATTATTAGGGATGATAAGTTATATGGTGGGGAGATTTTGATACCCCATGTTAGTATGGGTTATGAAATTCCAATTAAATTTGAATTTTAAACAAGTAGGTCATAATTTTTGAGAAACAGAACCTATATTGGAGTTTTGAGAACCTAAAATAGTGTTTTCTGATAAGGCTCAAGGACCAGGTGATGGACCATGTCACACCTGGACTTTTTAATTTATTTATATTTTATTATTTCTTGGCTCTGGATTCTCGCGCCAATGTCCGGGTTGGGCTCCAGCTTTAAACGTTTTTCATTTAATATTTTTACTGGGCTTCAGACCCATGTGCGGTCACCACACAGTTGGCAGTAGCTGTGCGGCCAGCCTATGAGTTGGGAGATCGCTAATTATTATTATTGTTTGCATTATTATTATTATCATTATTATTATTTTTAATTATTAACAAATTTTATTAATATTATCTTTATTATTTTTATTGTTATTATTATTATTATTCTGGTATAATAATAATAATAATAATAATAATATTAGTATTTATTATTTTATTTCTATTTTTATTATTTTTATTTCTGATTTTTTTTTATTATTATTACTATTATAAAATGATAAAAAAAGGAAAACACTAACTCTGCCTGGTTCCCTAACCCATTTCCATTTCCCCACTTCTCCCCTGTGGCTCCTCCTTGTGCCAACTGCAGCAGATGCTGCCCCTCCTGGTTTCCCTCCAACTGCTAACCCCGTGCCGGCTCCCGCCCCTTGATCACCCCTCTGCACTCGCCCGGCTCCCGCACCCCCTGCCCTCGGCACTCACCCAGATTCCTCACCCCCTACCATCGCCTCTCCCGACTCCCACACCCCTTCCCTCACCTCTCCTGGGACCCTAACCCTACAGGCTCCATCCCGATGCGGCCAACAACCCCCTCGTCGAACCTCTGACCAACCGTCTTGCCCTGCCGCACCAACCTTCTTCCGCACCGGCCAGACAGCTCCATCTACCCTCCCAACCTCTGGCCAGACCCCGCTCGAGCCATCCACCTCCCCACCGGAGCTCCGACCCACAACTTCAGCATCCTACCCACGACCGACCTCCCTCTCTCCAGTGCACCCCATGACAGACCTCCCTCTTGCAGGCACACCCTGCGGCCGACCTCCCTTGCTTCGACAACTCTCGTACCGGCCACATGCGCGCCGACTACCTCTGTATTGGACTCCTGGACTCCGACCTCTCAACCCTGGCTAGCGGTGCATCTGAACCCTCATGCGCACGAACAACCCACTTCGCTCCTCAGGTATAATTAATTAATTAATTAATTATTTCATTTCCTTTAATTATTGGTTTTTATTTAATTTGGATAATCTTAATCCCATTGTGGGTTGTGTTTCTGTGTTTTTCTCACTAATTAGTGAGCGCGGTTTCTCTGCATGGATTGTTCTTCCCTCCATCAAAGTTTTTATGTCTGCACTCATTTGAGGTAGGCGAATCCACATTTTCATTTCCAATTGAGTTCATTTAATGCTTGAGTTTTTTTAACTAAATTTTTGATTTGATTTGAACCCTCTCAATATATTTGGTTAACCAGATATTATGTTTTCAAGTTAATTTTGTTAAAAAAAATAGTTCTTGAAGTATTCTACCAAGGGTATGTCTTTATCTGGTTATAGAAACTGTGTTATTTGAAGGTGAAATGTTGTTTTGATAACATTTTTAGCATGACGTGCACCATCAATATACTTGTCAATAGGTTGTGATAGTGTTTCCAGTTTGAATAAATTGTTTATAAATTATTTGGTCTACTTATTGATTTGTTTATAAATTGTTTTGTCTGGTTATAAATATTTTTAATAAATTGTTGGTTTAATTATAAAATTATTTATAATTTTCTTTTGGTATGTTTATTAAATTTTTCATATACCATTTCATTTTTTTATAAATTTTTTAATAAACTATTTGATATTAAAAAGAAAACAATGGTTTTGTGTGATATTTTGGGTAATGTTTTTGACTATGTAAAGCTAAAGATATGATTGGAAACACTTGTGTTTTCAAAGAAATTATTTTATTTTTTAAGTAATGTGATGGCCTGTTTGGTACCTTCAACTCAAATGATGATGTTTTTATGAACTTTTAGAAATGATTGCATTAGAAATATGTGTACAAGATTTACAACCATATTGTTTGTGTTAAATTGTTTTGGAAAGGTTCTGTGATTATGAGGAAATGGTTTTGTGGTTTTAAATTAATGTGTTGTGGTTCCTAAACAATGTTTTCTTTAAAGCATGGTCATTTGCCTTTGAAATGTGTTTTGATGTGAGTTTGAAAATGGTAAAGGTTCTTTTGGTAGAGTTAAAATGATTTGGTGTCTGTTTTAGAACCTAAGGGCCAGTTTGGCCTTTCAAATAAAAAAGTGGTGTCTAGAGTTGTTTTAGAATAGCTTGTGAAATGTTTTCATAAAGGCATTTGATTACGTAAAAACTAGAGGCTTTATTTATAAATCCATGGGTTTAATAAATTGGTTTTGATAACTAAATGATGTGATAGCCTGGTTTGCACTTTGTGCGTTTGAAATTTATGCATATATATAAGTATATGGAGCGCTCCTATCTAGGGTAACCATTTATGGGTGAACGCATAGGAAGCATCCATGTTTTGTGTAGGCAAGTGCGGTGAGTCGTGTCACACGTGCGAGGGCCTTCCTACCTACATGGTATTATCATAACCACCATGGGTTTCTGGGAGTCTTTTAGATGATCAAGTGGCGGTTTCTGATCAACCCTGATTAGAGGGGTTGGTACCCCCTAGATTGGTTGTTAGGCCAGGTGGGATTTTCTACTGGATTGGTCAGTTATTGGGCGGCCAGTTGGTTACAGACTTAGGAGCTTCACCATACGCCGGCAGGTGGTTCCAAAATCGAGTACTTATAGGGGTCTTCTATGTATGTTTAGTATCACCTATGGTTTTCTTTTGTTTTTCTTGCTTAATCTCAGCTATAATTGTTTTTCCAGCTTATACTCTCACCTATTTCCTTTAGTATTGACTTGTTTTACTTGTTTGGATTTTGTTTAAAAAATTGTAATTTGTTTCAGAAATCGTTCATAGTGTGCGTTGGGTATTTAAAATGGGAAAATTATATTGTGTTTGTGAAAATTTGGAAAACATACTTTTATAATGGTATTTAAAACCAGTGTTAATGGATTGTTTCGGGAAAGGAGACGTTGGATTCTATGGTTTATTTTGGCATCCCTACTGAGAATTTTTATGCTCACACATATTCTATCATTTTAGTTGTAGGTCCCCTTTTCTCCAGTTCTCTTGGATGGATTTCTCATTACTAGAGAAAGATAGGCCTTTGGTTGGGTGGTGACCTGGAAGGTTGCGTGGAGGTATGTGCATTTTTACTTCCTCCCCGCTGCGAGTTTTTATTTCATCATCAGTTTTTATTTATCTTTTTACCTCTTGTTTATGGAACAAATCATTCCCTCATGTTAAAACTTAATGCCCGACACTATTTGTCAGCTCGTGGGGATCGGTACCGCCCCCTGCCGTGGACCGGCTCGGGTGACTGGTTCAGGGTCGACCCGCGTTGGTTCTTGAAAAAATAGTATCATAGGAGGCCCTTATTATTTGGGATGTCTGGTAGATGGAGATTAGGATTTTAGGGACTCGAGAGGTAGGTACAGGAAGAACATCATGAACCCTCTCCCATTAAAAACCTCGAGTCTCTAGGGGTTGTCTGGGAATTGAGTTATTATCTCATTCTGGTTTGTCTTAGATTGAGGGATGACAACAGAGGCAAGCTGATGTTACAATGTGATTTCACATGGAGTAGTGACCCATGGGGAGTCCAAGTACCTGATTTAAGATCCTCATATCCATTAAATCTTACTTGGGGCATGACCCACTACCATGTCGCCAGGTTAAGCATGACTACTAGTCCCTCAATCTGGTAGTTTAATACAAGTTAAGTGTCGTCTTGGTTCTGATTGGTGTAAGAGCACTTTTGAAAATGAATAAAATGGTTTTTTAAATGAGAATAAATTCTTTTAAATGGATTTAAATATGAGAAATGGATCTTTAAAACTGAAAGCTCTTGGTCTAAAAATCCGGTGTTTTCTTAGAACTGGTAGAGATATGGTTTGGGTGAAACCTCGGGAACTCTTTATGAACGTCTGCACATAGCAGGGAATACATGGGAAGTGCGTGTTGGTGCATATGGTTGAAAGAGGATGAAGACATGTGCAATAGTTCATGGAATTACTGGGGTGAGAACTTGGAATTAAAGGCTTGACCTTGTTTTTTAAAGTTATTTTAAAAAGGGAAAATGATTTTTGGAAAATGAATTTCGTTTGAAAAGTGGGTTTTATATTTGGAAAGTGGCCTTGAAAGAATGAGGTTTCGAAATCTAAATTGAATAAGGGATTTTTGGATGTGTTTATATTTTTTTTGGATTTTGAGATGGTTGTTTTTGGATGAAGGAGTCTTTATTGATGTTTCTTCGGCTTGATATTGGTTTTGGATCTATGTTTTATATGTTATTCATAAAATGATTCCTAGAAAGGTCCCAAAGGTTTCTGATAATTCATGCCCTGTTTTTGGTCATTCTCCAACATTTCCTATCCTTCACGGTGATCGGGGTCCTTTAGAAGCAATATATTGGCTTGAAGGGGTCGAGTGTGTTTTCAGGGTTTTGGGAACTCCTGAAGCTGTCAGAGTGCGTGCTGTTTTGGGTCTGTTTGAAGGTCCGACTCAGAAAAAATGGGTGTTGTTCACCCTGCCATCACTACAAGTTAAGATGACGTGGGATGTCTTTAAATCCTTCTTCGTCCGATGGTTTATACCTGAATAGGTGAAGATGAAGAAAAGGGAAGAGATCATTCGTATTCAACAAGGCCAATGGACGATGAAGGCATATGTTGACCATTTCAAGGATCTTGTGTCCTTTTCTCTAGAGGTAACATCGCAGGATTTGTTGAATACTTATATCTTTGTCGGGGGTCTTCGTCCAGAGATCAAGGAGTGGGGGATCCTTTCTAAAGACCATCGTTTCGATAAGCTAATGGATGAGGAATTCCTAGATGAGTTGGTCTCTGGAGCGCAGGTGATTGTCAATCCAGCGAATACAGTTACTTGTAGAGGTTCCCCATTTGGTGAGTAGGGTGTGCCAGAGGGACCTATTTCTAAATATTCATTTGAAGTGGTTCTGGCTTCTAGTTCGTCAGACCGTTCAATGGTGTGACGCTAGTGTGGCCGGTTCAGGCACGTGAAGCTATCATGTTGCATCCCTCCAAAGACTTGTCATTGTTGTGGTTTTCTGGGTCACTTGGATAACTTTTTCTAGAAGCGTCGCCTGGAGAAGACATTGTGAACAGAGGAATTCCAGTGCCTGACTATGAGGTAATGGATGATTCATCCATCAGAACCCCATCCACAGGTCTTGGGGTGAAGCTCGTGCACAGTCAAGAGTTTCCAGGGGTGTGAATCCTTGGTCCGGGTTTTGTGTTCCGTTCTGGCAGTGGAACATTTAAAGTTTTTTCGTTCTTGTTTTCTACTGCTAAAGTTTTGACATTGTTTTAAGTTCAATATTTTATTGTGGATTTATAAAAGACATGTTCTATTATAATCCGAACAATTTTGTTTGTCTAATCATGGTTTTCTGAATCGTGCACTTTTTTTAAAAGTGTGTTTGGACCTTTTGTGGGATAATCTCAGTTGGGCTGTGTTCGTTTGGATATTTAAGTGTCTGTGGAGGAATCGATGTTTCTGGTTATGCTTGGATTCACGGTTTGGGTAAATTTTTTCTCAGAGGTTTTTCTATAGTGTTGGGGGTTTTTGGTCCAGGTCGAGAGTTTCAGGTTTCAGTAGAGGTGTTGTTCGCTCGTGCTATAAAAGTTAGTTTGGATCGGTTGGGAGTTCCCACTTCTCCCCCCTTCTTGGGGTGGTATGTTTGGGTGTTAATTTTCCACATCAGTTGAGTTTTTGTGGTGGGGATAACCCTATAGTGTTCTCCCATTCTATTTAATTGTGGGTTCCTTCAGTTTCAATCGGGCTTGGATTCTTGTTTGGTCTATTGTTCAGCTGGGTGACTTTCTCAGGGAAGAAAGTTTCTGTGGTGGGTAGAATTGTCACACCCAGATTTTTTAATTAATTTATATTTTATTATTTCTTGGCTCCGGATCCTCACGCCAATGTCTGGGTTGGGCACCAGCTTTAAATTTTTTTCATTTAATATTTTTACTGGGCTTCGGACCCGTGCGTGGTCACCGCATGGTTGGAAGTAGCCACGCGACCGACCCATGAGTTGGGAAATCACTAATTCTTCTTATTATTATTATTATTATTATTTTCATTATTATTATCATTATCATTTTTTTTATTTTTGTAATTATTATTTTTAATTGGTGATAAATTTTATTAATATTATCTTTATTATTGCTAATTTTATTGTTATTATTATTCTAGTATTATTATTATTATTATTATTATTATTATTATTTTATTTCTATTTTTATTATTTTATTTCTGATTTTATTATTATTGTTATTACTATTATAAAATGAAGAAAAGGAAAACCCTAACTCTACCCGGTGCCCTCCATTTCCCTTTTGCCATTTCTCCCCTATGGCTCCTCCTTGCGCCGACTCCAGCGGATGCCGCCCCTCTCGGTTTCCCTCTTCCTACCGACCCCACACCGTCTCCTTCCCCATGCTTGCCCCTCTGCACTCACCTGGCTCCCACACCCCCTGCCCTCGCCTTGCCCAGCACCCGCACCCCCTTACATCGCCTCACACGGGACACCTCACCCTCCAAGCTCCATCCCGATGCGGCCAGTAGCCCCCTCGCAGAACCTCCGGCCAACCGCCACGCCCTTCCATGCCAGCCTTCTTCCGTACCGGCCAGACAGCTCTGGCCACCCACCCAACCTCTGGCCATACCCCAATCTGGCCAGCCACCTCCTCATCAGAGCTCCTAACCATCGCTCCGGCATCGTACCTGTGACCAACCTTGCTCTCGCCGGTGCACCCCGCGGTCGACCTCCCTCTCACCGTCACACCCCACGACCGACATCCCTTGTGCTGGCCACCTTCGTACCATCCACCTGCATGTCGGACACGTCCACAATGGCCTCCTGGCCTCTGACATCTCCGCCCCGGCCAGTGGTGCATCCGAACCCTCATGCGCACGACCACAACGCTTCCCTCATGAGGTATAATTAATTAATTAATTAATTAATTAATTACTTTAATTTAATTATTGGTTTTTATTTAATTTGGCTAATCATAATTCCATTGCGGGTTGTGTTTCTGTGTTTTTCTCTCTATTTAGTGAGCTCGGTTGCTCCGTAGGGATTGTTCTTCCCTCCATTGAAGTTTTTCGTGCCCACACTCGTTTGAGGTAGGAGAATCCACATTTTCATTTCCAATTGAGTTCATTTAATTATTGAGTATTTTTAACTAAATTTATTATTAGATTCACACCCTCGTAATATATTTTGTTAAACATCTATTATGTTCGCAAGTCAATTGTGTTAAAAAAAATATTTCTTGAATTATTCTACCCTAGGTATGTCTTTTTGTGGTTATAGAAACTGTGTTATTTGAAGGTCAAATGTTGTTTTGATATCATTTTTAGCATGACCCACACCTTCAATATACTTATCAATAGGTTGTGATAGTGTTTCCAGTTTGAATAAATTTTTTATAAATTATTCGGTCTATTTATTGATTTGTTTATAAATTGTTTTTTCTGGTTATAAATATTTTTAATAAATTATTGGGTTTATTATATAATTTTTTTTATAATTTTCATTTGGTATTTTTATTAAATTTTTCATAGACCGTTTCATTTTATTATAAAATTTTTAATAAACTGTTTGATATTAAAAAGGAAACAATGGTTTTTGTGTGATATTTTGGGTAATGTTTTCGACTATGTAAAGCTAAAGGTATGATTGGAAACACTTGTGTTTTAAAAGAAACTATTTGATTGTTTAAGTAATGTGATGTCCCATTTGGTACCTTCAACTCAAATGATGATGTTTGTACGAACTTTTAGAAATGATTGCGTTAGAAAGCTGTGTACATGCTTGACTACATTATTGTTTGTGTTAAATTGTTTTGGAAAGGTTATGTGATTACGAGGCAATGGTTTTGTGGTTTTAAATTAATGTGTTGTGCTTCCTAAACAATGTTTTCTTTAAATCATGGTAGTTTGCCTTTGAAATGTGTTTTGATGTGAGTTTGAAAATGGTAAAGGCTCGTTTGGTAGTGGTAAAATGATTTGGTGTATGTTTTGGAACCTAAGGGAACGTTTGGATTTCTAAATACAAAAGTGGTGTCTAGAGTTGTTTTAGAATAGATCGTGAAATGTTTTCATAAAGGCATTTGATTATATTAAAACTAGAGGCTTGATTTATAACTCCATGTGTTTTATAAAGTGGTTTTGATAACCAAATGATGTAATGGCCCAGTTGGAACTTTGTGTGTTTGACATGTATGTATATATATAAGTATATGGGGTGATCTTATCTAGGGTAACCCCTTATGGGTGAAAGCATAGGAAGCGTCTGTGTTTGGGGCAGGAAAGTGCGGTGAGTTTTGTTACGCATGAAAGGGCCTTCCTACTTACACGGTATTATCATAACCACCATCAGTTCCTCGGTGTCATTTAGATGATCAAGTGAGGGTTGCTGATCAACCTTGATTAGATGGGTTGGTACCCCCTGGATTGATTGTTAGGCCAAGTGGGCTTTTCCACTAGATTGGTCAGTTATAGGGAGACCAGTTGGTTATAGACTTAGGAGCTTCACAATATGCCGACAGGTGGTTTCGTAACTGAGTATGTCGAGGGGTCTTCTAGGGATGTTTAGGATCACCCATGGGTTTCCTTTTATTTTCTTGTTTACTCACATCTATACTTGTTTTTCTAGTTTATACTCTCACCAGTTTCCTTTAGCATTTCTTTTTTTTCCTTGTTTGGATTTTGTTTTCAAAATTGTAATTTGTTTTAGAAAAGGTATATAGTGTGTGTTGGGTCATTAAAATGGGAAAATGAAATTGTTTTTGTGAAAATATGGAAAACCTACTTTTATAATTGTATTTCAAACCTGTGTTAATGGATTGTTTCGGGAAAGGAGATGTTGGATTCTCTGGTTTATTTTGGCATCCCTACTTAGAATTTTTATGCTCACACCTATTCTATCATTTCAGTTGTAGGTCCCCTTTTCTCCAGTTCTCTTTAATGGATTTCTCATTACTAAAGCATGATCGACCTTTGGTTGGGTGGTGACCTGGAAGGTCGCGTGGAGGTATGTGCGTTTTTACTTCCTTCCCGCTGTGAGTTTTTATTTCGTCGTCAATTTTTATTTATCTATTTACCTCTTGTTTATGGTAAAAATCATTCCCTCATGTTTAAAATTGATGCCTGACACTAGTTATCAGCCCATGGGGATTGGAAACGCCCTTCGGGTCATGTCACAGACCGGCTTAGGTGACCGGTTTAGGGTCGACCCGAGTTGGTTCGTGATAGCCCAGGTGTTTAAGAGGACACCAGAGGAGTGGCTAGAGGGCCTAAAATCCTAAAAATTATAGATTCAGGATATTCTTAGTGTGAACAGGTCATTCACACTGTAACTATGTTTTATAGGGCCTGTCAGGGTGTTTTAGGATGTGAAAGGGGGATGGTCATGGGATTTGTGGGAATAGCCTAAAAATTCATAGTGTGACCCAATATGTCATTCCATGACACATGCCAATAGGGTTTTTATTAAATAGTCATATTGGAACCATTTCCCATTTTTCTTAGGTAGTATCACATGAGAGGACTGGTTGTCGGTGCCCCCTCTATCTTCCTCCATTCTTGGTTGTTATTGAGAAGATTTGACAATGGGTGGAAGGTATGGCCTCCATCATCTACCTCTTTCTTCTTTTCCTTAATTTAAAATTTATTTGATTTTGTTTTGGTTTTGGGATTTTATGGTTATTTTACCAAAGAATCACGAAATAACATGTTTTCAATAGGGATTTGTGTTTCTTTCATAGAGGGTGTTCTAAGATAATATTTTCCTATCGTCATTCAACATTTAATTAAAGGTAAAAAAAGCATGGATTTTTTTAGTTTTTCATTAAAAATAAATTTTTTTAATGATATAATTGGTGAATTAGGTTGGGTATTTGACCTGTTATGGGTTTAGGGGGTGTTAGGGATGGCTAACTCCATGTTAATCGAGGATTCAATGATCTTAGGACACTTAATGGATTTTCTTGAATTAATGAGATTTTCGAATAAATGATTTTTTAATTAAAAAATGTTAGTTATAATTAATTTCGATGTATTTGGGCGAGATAGGTTCCCTGAAGTGTGGACATTGACAATTGGAGGGGATATAGTCATCAACGAGCCCATGCGGCAAGCTACCAGTCTATAGAAAAAGTGTGAAAACTCATGAAATTAGGTAGGTGGTATTATATGCATAACATATAGTGTTTATTACTTTTATATATATCATATGATATGTATTATCACCACTTATGGTGATGACCTAGTTTAATAAAAGTCTTTTAGGTAAAATGAAATTCCCTAGTAGACTACACAAAGTGCGAGGGCCATAAGGGTCCTTAAAACTGGCTAGATTTCCTCGACCTCTGATGGTTTAGGAATTGATTATGATTCTAAATTCCTTTAATATGAACACGCTTATTAGAAATATCCAAGAGGGGGGGGGGTATGAGATGACCTATGATGGATGACTCTAGTCAGCTATGTGAAGACTCTTGAGGCACCTTAGAGCTGTTTGGATTATTGAGATGGATTGAGTGACTGAACTACCCTACTATAACCCAAGATATTGAGATAGTCCATGTGCCATATCTATTGTGTTTCCTATAAGGGTTTTCTCATTTTTATGAAGAGTTCGTGCTATATTATCACATTTATGAGTAATATGAACTCCTCTGTGAGATGGGTTATGACTCAAGTGACTTGTCTGAGACTGAGGACCCAAGTGGGATTCCTTTTCCCCTATGTTTACCAATAAGAATCCAACTAGGGTTATACACATTTTAAATAACCTAAGGGACCCTAGTAGGTACCTTGGAAATATACTTACCCTGAGTGAGTGCATACATTCATGAGTAGAGATTGTAATGGGTGTCACCCTAGAACCCATACTGAACATGTAAATAAGAGGGGTTGTGGATTATGATGTTGGGTTTAGGCATTCATCCAACCATATAATTTTATTTATATATAATTTTATTTATTTTAATGATTTTTTGATGCTTGGATATACTTCCTAGGACCTGAATTATGATTCTGGTATCACATGCTAGTGATATTGACTATACCCAGAGGTGATTCTTGAGATCTAGATTTCGAGCCTCTTGTGATACAGTTGGTATATGACTTGGGCATGATTAAATTATCATGTATTCTTAATGTGTATAATTGTATCTAGCTATTGATATAGATGAATAATTCATGAGATGAAGGGATTTTACCTCGGGTTTGTATGGGATGCTTTGGACGCAATGGGTTACTAAGATTCTTAGTAGGTCTAGGATTCATCTGCTCGGGATTTGGGATTTTGATCACTATTACTATGATGAGATGACTAGGTCACCCCTAAGATCCATCCATTAGATATTTATGATATTAAATGTTCCTAATTAGTACACGCATGATGCTTGGGATCTGATCATTTAGCATGGTGACTTGGATATGACACTAATTCTCTGATTGTTTGATATTCTGTAACAACCCAAAATGATATAGGGTTAAATGACTAAATGATATGACTCATGTCAACAAGGTGCACCTTCCTTTTCGGAAGCCTGTTTGATTAGAACTCCATAGTTAAGCGTGCTTGGCCTGGAGTAGTGATCAGGATGGGTGAAATTCTAGGAAGTTTTCCAGGGTGTGTGTGAGTGAGGAAAAAGCACACTCGAAAGGACAAGTGTTGGCCTGTGGGGACAGTCATTAGTTAGATGACTTGTGCGAACATGTGGGTGGACCCTGGGGTGGGAACCACGTGTCTGCGGGGCAACTGGTGGTACCTGGTGGGCCAGGACCCGAAGACCATGTTAGGGCAGGGTGTCTGTGCTATCATCAGGGCCCAATTGTTACATTTGGTATCAGAGGTGGTACTCGGCCTTAAATGTGGTGCACTTCCTGGGTTGATATGTTGGGACCACAACGAGGACGTTGTGATCTAAGGGGGGGGGGGGGGGATTGTAACACCCCATAATGATAGAGGGTTAAATGACTAAATGATATGACTCATGTAAACAAGGTGAACCTTCCTTTTCAGGAGCCTGTCTGATTAGAACTCCACAGTTAAGCGTGCTTGGCCTGGAGTAGTGATCAGGATGTGTGACCTTCTGGGAAGTTTCCCAGGGTGTGTGTGAGTGAGGAAAAAGCACATTGGAAAGGAAAAGTGTTGGCCTGTGGGGACATTCATTAGTCAAATGACCCGTACGGGCATGTGGGTGGACCCTTGGGTGGGACCCACATGTCTGCGGGGAAACTGGTGGTACCCGACAGGCCAGGACCTGACGAACATGTTTTGGCGGAGTGTTTGTGCTATCACCAGGGCCCAGTTGTTACTGATTCCATAGGATCATCTTTAATCTATTCATTACACCAAGAGTTTGGATAGATACCCAAAACACTTGGGATTTAGTTATTGGGATATTCATGATAAGTTATTAGCTATTTGAATCTTTGTATTAGGGATTCCTAGTTTAAAACCTAGTATTTAGAATTCATATGGTTGACATGATATCATGATGTTCTCAGAGACACCCTGACACTCGCTAAATCATATATGGTAAATAGAGGTTGAAGACTTGCCGATTGAGGATAGTTTTTTATTCAATTATCCCCTGTAGTTAATTTATTTATTTCAATCTGTGCAGGGTGTTTGTGCTGTCACCAGGGCCCAGTTGTTACATTTGGTATCAGAGGTAGTACCCATCCTTAAGTGCGGTGCACTTCCTGGGTTGATATGTAGGGCCCACAATGAGGACGTTGTGCTCTCAGGGGGGGGGGGGGGTGATTGTAACACCCCAAAATGATAGAGGGTTAAATGAATAAATGATATGACTCATGTCAACAAGGTGCACATTCCTTTTCAGGAGCCTGTCTGATTAGAACTCCACAGTTAAGCATGCTTGGCCTGGAGTAGTGATCAGGATGTGTGACCTTCTTGGAAGTTTCCTAGGGTGTGTGTGAGTGAGGATAAAGCACACTGGAAAGGACAAGTGTTGGCCTGTGGGGAAAGTCATTAGTCAAATGATTCGTGCAGGCATGTGGGTAGACCCTGGGGTGGGCCCCATGTGTCTGCGGGGCAACTGGTGGAACCTGGCAGGCCAGGACCCGACAACCATGTTATGGCGGGGTCTCTGTGCTGTCACCGGGGCCCAGTTGTTACTAATTCCCTAGAATCATCTTTGATCTATTCATTACACCCAGAGTTTGGATAGATACCCAAAACACTTGGGATTTAGTTATTGGGATATTCATGATAAGTTATTAGCTATTTGAATCTGTGTATTAGGGATTCCTTGTTTAAACCCCAGTATTCAGAATTCATATGGTTGACATGATATCATGATGTGCTCAAAGACACCCTGACACTCGCTAAATCGTATTTGGTCAATAGAGGTCAAAGACTTGCAGATTGAGGATAGTTTTTTATTCAATTATCCCATGTAGTTTATTTATTTATTTCAACCGAGCATGTCAAATTCACATATCAATTCATTTCTAGTATGTGTGGGACATCATTGGTGGAGACCTACTGAGTTTTGTACTCACACACTTCTCAGGATTCCATTTCTATAGGGTACCCAAGTAGACTCTAACTTGGTTATAAGAATAGGTTGGGATCAGAAATAGGTTACATGATTGAGTTAGATATCTTGTTTGGGGATAGAGACCAGGATGAGGTATGTCTTACAGATTTAGTATAGCCCCATATTTTATTTATTTTATTTGTCCTATATTTGTGATCAGCCCAGTGGGTGATCGGTCTATATTACTATATGAATTATTTTCATTTTTTATAGAATGTTCAGTTATTTTTCACATTTTTATGATTATAGGTATGGTTCTTTGATATTTATTTATGACTATTCTCTCTGATATAGAAGTATAATCCCCCCTTAGTACCTCCATAGACCCCCACAGCTAGTCGGTTGCATCAGCTATATGGGGAGACATGCTTGAGGTCATGTGATGAAACAAGATATGTAACCACTTAATTGACCTCTAGATCAGGATATTACATACCTTTTATCTCATATCACACAATACATTCCATTACCTATAAGGGTAATGAAATTAGGTAGCACATAACTCGACCATGGAGTTATTGCCTTTAACAATACATGTTTCATCACTAGAATAATCCACTCAATGTTCCACTCTATTCATAATTCCCTATCTCATAGAAGGAATAAAATTCATTAATTTTAAATCCATTATAATTAATTTAAATTATTAATCCACAATGATATAATCAAGATAAATTTCACTGGGTGATGTAAGCTTGTTGGAACCCCATGAAACTACATTCCAATGGCTCGTAGATAACTCTTGATCACCCTATAATAAATAAGATATAATTTTAATAACCTAATAACTTGTAAATTTTATCCACTTTCAAAAAAACACATAAATAAAATACCTAAATAATAAACCTAAACCAAAATAACATAAAACTATGAGCATTCATTATTGGGATGTGAAGTCTATTTCAGCTCACCAAAATCTATTCATTGGAATTTGAATCAAATTGGTTTACAGAAAGTGGTAGTAAAACCTCTCTAGGATGTAATGGATCCATTAAAAGTTTGTATCTTCTAATAAAGCTAAAATCAAGCAAAATGGTCCAAAAGTTTGGTGATCTAAAGTCTCTAGAATGAGTACTTGAAATTTTCCACTCGGGTAAGTGGTCAAATTTCAAAGGGCCATTGGAGATCAATAGTCACCTTTTAAATGGAGTAATCTTCATGAATTTTGGATTTCATTGTAACTGGTATGAATGGATGAGTACTCCTATAAGAGGGAGTGGGGACCTCATTGAATAGTGCATCCTGAACTAGAACAATTCATCATCAAAGTGTATAATTGACCAATGATGTGAAAAATGGTTAGAATATGCAGAGTGATTTAGATATGTTTAGTGAATTATAGAGCATTAATATTCTATATTTATTCTTTACTAATATGTTTTTTAGCTAAATGTGTAATTTCTTTTACCTTTTATATTATTTAATGTAGTAGTATTTTTCTAAGGGATATAGGACACCTCTTCTAAACCATATTAATCTATTATTTTATTTAATTTTATTTATTCCTATTTTTGTTTTAACTTCCATTTTTATACTTTTAATTTTTTCTTGAATTTATATGTGAGGGTTTAATTTTTTGCTGTGATTAGGGTTCTTAGACATCCTATCTTTTGGTACACTTATTCAGGGGGGGAGGGAGTTCCAGAGGTTTGAATTCCACTGTGATAAATATTAGGTATGGAATCTTCTAGTGGATCAAGGATCCTATTTCTGGTGATCATATGATTACTAATTCTTATAAAGCTTTATCAAATACCATGGTACTATTCTCGTTCAACACACTCAGAGGTAGTTCTGGTTTCACTCACTCCTTTCTTGATGTTATTTCTTTTTTAGTGGGAGTCTACTATCAACAGAAGGTACGACACATGATAAAGGTAAGGTATTGGTTGATAAGTATTATGGATTATATGTTTGAATCTATATAATGTAAATAGAGTATCATTTTATTCATAAGTTCTTATATATTCTATTAACTGGTGTGTATTTTGAGAAAAAAAATGATGAATGGGAATAGTTGAATAGGAAGGAACTTGGTTTGGTTGGGATGTATTTTTCATAGAATATTTTATTTAATATTTTTGAATTAAAGACAATAGTGGAGCTTATAAAATCACTAGTGGATATGTATAAACAATATATAGAACTTAATAAGGTAGTAATTATTTAGAGATTGTTCAACTTATGGTTATTATAAGGAATCCCAATGAAAAATAATGCGAATGATTTCAATATAATATGAGGGTTTCTTGAATCCTAGAAGGTAAAATTCAAGGATGATATGTGGGAGAAACTTCTATTTTCATCCCTTATAGAGAATTGGTATTTGGTGGTGATTGTTGTAAGTGACTCCTATAGAAAGACATAATTAGCATTTGATGATGTATGAAATTTTTTTCTCAATAAAGAACTTAATTAAAGGTAAGTCTAGGAAACATATGATAGTGAACTTAATGATAATGGATAAGGATGTACAACCTATAGGATATTTTAAAAGAAAACATTGGAAGATAAATTTATAGAAATAATCTTGAACAAGTTACTTGGTCCTAGTCCTATATGATGGATTTGAGGGAAGAAAGTAAATTTCAAAAAATAATTTTAGAAGTCACAAGGAAACCTACAGAAGGGCATCAAATTCTATGAGTTTAAATTTCATAAGTTTAAGGAAAGGTGAAAATAGAATGTTTCTATATATTAATTCTCCATTATAATTTTATGTGATTGACTATGAACCATTAGTTCATTAAACTGGTGAATAAGGATGCATGATCAATTATGTATCTGGGGAGTTACAGAGCTAATATAGTTTATGATGAATCTATGGAATTTGTTGGAAAGAGATACATCAAAATCTGAATGATGAATATAGGATTATTGATACTCATGATAGTAAGACACATTCCTGGTATTAATAAGAATCATATATTAGTAAGACAACTTGATGATGTAGGCTATGGAATTACCTTTTCTTATGGGGTATGGAGTTACTTGAGGATTTATGGTAATGGAATGATTATTAAAGGATGTAACACTTTATTTGATCTCAAGTTGAGATTGAATTGATATTGATGGAAATTTAACTTTCTTTATCCTGAAGTTTGTAATTGTAGGCTTGGTCAAATCAGTGAGATAAATATAGAAGTTTTTGACAGCTAAAAGCATACCAATTTTTGATTACATAGATATTAGAATGTGTAAAAGTTGTGTTATAGGGAATCAAATAAGAGTTTCCTTCAATTTATAAGGATGGATCTTGTATATCAAAATATATAATTGGTTGACTCAGATATTTGGTGATCTTCCCCTATCTAGTCTCATGAAGGTTCCATTTATATTGTAACATTTATTGATAATACTAATAGAAAATACCAGGTTTAATTTTTAAAGCATAATTATAATTTTTTAGGCTTTTATTCAATTTAAACCCATGGTAGAAAGGGAATATGGTTAGAAGTTGAAATGTCTTCATTCATAAAACATTGTTTATGCATTTGAAAAAAAATCTAGAGCTTCTACCAAAAGAAGGGAATAATTCATGATAATACAATTCCTAGAACACTATAGTATAACAGTTTGGTTGAAAGGATAAATTTAACCTTTATTAATAAGGGTTAAATAATGCAGATTCACTCTATAATTTCCAAAATTATTTGGGTGAAAGAAATAAACATAGAAACATACCTTTTTAATTGGAATCTGACATCCAAAACTGGGAATGAACTTCTAGAGGATCTATGGTTTTATATATTTCTGAAATATTGTCATCTTAAAATCTTCAAAATCAAATAATATGTTCATATTTATGATAAGTACTGGAAAAACCTAAAGAAAAAACCCAAGGTGTGTTTTCTTGTTGGATATATAGATGAAAATTTTGGATTTCACTTATGGGATTATGATAGATGAAAATATATATGAAGTTGTGATATTCTATTTAATGATATGGGTTTGTGGAAGGACTATAAATTTATGAGGAAATAAGTAAAGGGTAATATATTAACTATCAAATTCTATGTTGATCTGAGTAAGAATACCGAATGGAATAAAAATATGTTGAACTTAGAGGAAAGTATTGAAAGTCCTGTGGTGAGACGAGGGGAAGATATTCTAGAAAGTTCAAAGACTACTAAATCTCATATGGGAGTACCAAAATTTAGAGCTCTATATCATAGAGTAGATTCATATAGTACAAAGTATCTGAATCAGTTGAGGAGATCAACTATAGTAAGAAGATTGGTTCAAATGTTTGGGGATAAAATAAATTTTATACATTTATGGTGATTTGGAGGAGAAAATTTAAATGAATCAACCAATAGGTTTCATGGAAGAAGGGAATTAAAATTTGGTTTTTGAGCTTAGTAAAATTATTTATGAAATAAACCAAGATACAAGATAATTAGATAATAATTTTGGTGATTTTATGTTGGATGAAGGATGTGAAAGGTGAAATATAGTCTATTTTTGTTATGAGAAGGCATGGTATTATGAGACATTTATTATACTAATATTATACATGGATAGAGTATTGTTGGTGACTCTAGAGGCTACATAGATTAAAGTGACGAAGTGTAAGTTTTCTAGAAGATTTGAAATAAAGGATCTTTGACATGATAAGATTTTTTTTGGGATGAGGATATTTAGGGTTACAAAAGATTGAACATTAGTGTTATCCTAGGAATAATACATCCAAAATATCATTAAAAAGTTTTGAATGACTAGATTCAAGCCTCTATTAACCCCTATTTATAGAAACTACCAGTTTTCCAAGGCATATACAATGGAAATAAAAGATGTGACCCAGTACATGGAGAATGTTATATCTGCATCAAAAAATAGGAATCTAGATGTATTTGATTAATTTTACTCAACTGAACATAGATTTTGTAGTGGGAGTTATAATTAACTTTATGATAAACCATGGCAAGGAACTCTGGTATACAGTTAAGTGGATTATTTTATACTTGTAATGATTCAAAGAAGTTTCTCTGTGATTTGGAGAAGAATATCTTTTGAAAGGTTTTGTGTATTTGGACTTCACTATAGATTTTGACACCTAGAATAGCATGACCGATTTTACATTCACTTATAGAGGAATAAGAATTATTTGGATTCCATGACTATAAATAATCATTAATTTATCTATAATGGGAGAAGAGTATGTAGTAGAAATTAAAGTATGAAATAATTTGGTCTGTGTGGTGGAATTATTGAAGGTGCTCAAGATTATTTGGAGTGGTGGATTATTATTTTGTGATAATTAGAGTGTGATTCATTTAGATCAAAATCCTATGTTCTATGCATTGATAAATCATATTTTCCAAAAGTAACACTTCACTCAGAACATGCTGGAGGATAAAGTGTTAGATATATTAAAGGTATCTAGAAGCCAAAAGTTTTTAGACACGTTCACTAAAAAATCACCTCAAGAATGTCAAAGGTAATATCATTCCTAGAATTAGGTTAATGGAAGGAGTTTATATAAAACCACATGATGTAGAATAGGGAGGGAGTTTTTTTTATTTTGAAAAAGTTTTGGATAGTTTCCAAAGTTTTCCAAATATAGTCTTCAAGTCTGATATTATTGGGATGTGAAGTCTATATTAGTTACCCAAATTCAGTTCACTAAAACTTGAATTGGATATGTGTAAAGGTAATTAAAAAATAAACTCTCTAGGTGGAAGTAGATCCATAAAATGTTGGGATATTTTGATTAAGTTATTCTCAAGAATAAGGGTGTATATGTTTGGAAGTCAAAAGTCTCTAGAAGGAGTATTTGGAAAGTTCCACTATGGAAAGGCGTCAAATGTCAAATGGCTATTAGAGATCAATAGTCACCTAAAAGAAGATGTGTCTCCATGAATTATAGAGGTTGGTAAAAATAGAATGATTAGATAAGTACTCCTAGAAAATGGAGTTGGGACCTCATTAAATAGTTCACCTTGAATTAGGACAATGCATTATTAATGTGCACATCGGATTAGTGATATGGTCAATGATCAGAATATGAATACTGATTCAGATATTTTAAGTGAATCATAGAGTTTTAATACTTTGTTATTAAAATTTATCGATGGGTTTTTTAGTTGAAAGTGTAATTTCTTTTACTTTTAGTGATAATGAAAGTAGTAGTGTTTCTCCCGTGGATGCTGGAAACATTTTTTGAACCACGTTAATCTATTTAATTTTTTCTTTTCTTTTTTATTCTATTGGTTTTAATTTCCATTTGTATGCTTGTGATTTCTCTTAAATTTTTTTCAATAGTGTTGATTTTGTGTAGTGAGTTGGGTGATTATACTTCCTATGTCCCGGTACACTTAGATGAGGGAGGAATGTTCAATAGGTTTGAATTACATTGTGCTGAACTTCCAAATTGTGATCTTCCAAAGGATTAAGAATCCTATTTTTAGAAATTTAATGGTTTTAAATTCCCATATTTCATCACTTCTAAGCTTTCTCTAGTCATCCTACTAAATAATATATATTCCCTCAATATTTCAATCATATTTTATGATTGGATGGAATCATAAGAGACTATTTTGGTTACTTTATAAAATTGTTACATGGATGAGTCATATATTATGATTGAGATATATATTTGAATGGTATAAAATATTATTTCATTCCATTCCATAAAATTTCTATATATATATATATCATATCATACAAATAAGTTCATCATAAGGATAATTCATGTGACACATTCCACTACCCCTGAAACCCCATGTAATTGTAGCTAATATTTATATTTTATGTTCATATTTTGATGAATTTTTATGTGTTTATATTGGATATTAATTGATTAAATATAATATTTGTTCTTGATATTATTATTTTTTGTGTATTCTTATGTATTAAATTTAGAGAAATACTAAGGAAAATATGGCAATTGAGGAACAAAAAGCTAGTTCACACTGTAAGATTTGATCACGACGTGACACCAGATTTTTAAGGATGATCATGGAGAAACTCCAAGAAAAAAACTAATGATACATGAAAAAACAGATCTTATGGAATCGGAATATGAATTTACATGTTGAATAATCATTATCCATGGTGAACCGATGCAATTTGTGGAAGAACTATTGGCCAAGAAGTGGATAAAATCAACTTGAAATGAACATTACATGTGTTACACAATGAAACATATGTGTCAAACCATGAAACATGTGGGTTATGACCAAAAAGGTTTCATGTCATGAATTTTATACATTTGGTGTAAAATTAAAAATCATATAAATTCATGATACAACATAAAAATGAGAATTTCTATGAATATTTGAAGGGAGTAGTTACATTTTACCCATTGACAGCCATTAAAAGCTATCTTGGACACAGAGAAGGCCATTGATGACCTATAGGATAATAAATATGGAGTATAGCCAAGGGATTTAGGAATTCCATTCTAAGATGGAGGTGCGACCACCAAGAGGCTTCCATAGGGTTCTGACCCACCATTCTTCGTAGATAAGTTTTTGTTTTTTCCCTTTCTTTGATGTTATCATTGGATTATTTATATTTTCAATTCAAATCAATTTATTTTATTCATTCCTTTTCTTTATTCCATTCTCATTCTTCCATTATTAATCTATCTCCTATGAATTTGGATTTAATCTTCATTATGTATCACCCAATGATGGTTGGATAAAACCCATAGGGGAGAGTATAACCATTTAAAGGGGGTGCATGCCATCATATTTGGACTTTATTTTTCTCATAAAGATGACTGTATTCAAAAGTATCATGTTTTCCCTGCATATCTATTTTATTCATTATTGATATATTGACCATAGTCTATCAGTAATGAACAAAACTCAACATTATTGAGGTGATTTATTAATGACCATTGAATGGAATTAATCTTCAGATTTTAACAATATGAACATAACTAACATAATCTATTTTGATTCATATGGACATGATGAATAGAGATTATAGGGTAGTTTGATAGGTAATGACCATTAATTTTATTGATGAAATTGTTTGGTTGCACAACTATTTGATATAATTTTTTTCAAGTGAAGTTGAATTAATTTATTTAGAAAAAACATCCATAGAAACTGGTTCCACTCTCTTCTATTGCTCTTTTTTAATTCACTTAAATTAATTTCATTACTAGTTTAATAAAATGAATCATAAATTGGAGATACCTACCCTTTAGTTGAGAGTTTTCAACACTGTGTACCCCTCTCACTATGGGATCGACCTCACACTTATGATATAATATGCACTTTTAGTTAGTATGGTTTGGGTTTTAAATAAATTTACAATTTGATCCACACCTAGGTAAATTAATGATTTCTTAAGGTGTACCATTATATTATGATTTAGGGTTTCATAATAAGTATATAATTAGATCATATTCTACTAACTTGACATGAATAATATATTAAAATTCATTTGGAAAGGATACAATACTCATTCGACATCCAAACATTAAGAGTTAATGTTCAATTAAATCTTCCATGATGGATATCCTTTAAATGCAGGTTTCATATGATGCAATGATCAAAAGATATATAAATTCATTTATAAGATACACATGCTATTTGAGGTATTAACTCAACCATTATAACAGATGTGTTAATGCATGCATCACTAATGAGCATCCTTAGGGATATATAAAGGCCACTACCATGTGAAGATAGTGCTATGTGATGTTTGATTGATTCTTGGTTTGGTATCCTTGGAACCTAGTTCTCTCTTTCTCATACCTCCTTTACATCATGAGATTCTAGCACATCATAGATAATGGAGAATCTCGTGCACATGGAGTGTGATCTAGTCAGCCTATGGATACCTTCAGAGGTGGGAGTCTTTGGATTTCCAATCTTGTGATCATCATAAAACATGATCAAAGAAGTTTTATAGAATATGAGGGTGATACAATGGATCTTTGATGTAAGATACACATGGTTTATAGTTTTTCATTATATTGAGTTTTCATGTGTTTTATATTTCTTAGCATGGATAATCTTGAGCTTGGGATTTAATCAATTCCATTTCATCTTATAATTCTTATTATAATCCTATTAATACCAATAGTGGTATTATATCCATTCCATTAATTTATATATGTGTCATCATTCATGAAATAAAGACATTTTATATCATATTGTATATCACTAATTTAGTGCCCCTCGGTTTTTAGGTCATTACATTTTGGATGGAACTTGAATTATAGATTTGGAATAGGGTCATATCATGAATTAAGAATCATATTTAGGTTACAAGAATTTATATATCCATAAAAGGTGTTTTTTGATAGGGTTTGAGGTTCGTTTGATATCTTGGGTGTTTGCGAGATAGTTAAAGGAAGAATGGGTGACCGAGATTCAGTAAAATAGCAGTAGAAGACCATTCATGGGATGAAACTTGGTTTACTTCATGAATTTTCGGAATAGAGGGAGGGTCCTTCGTCGTCAAATGGGTTATGGTGTAATCTGGAGGTTTATTCTATGAATGTTATCCAAGTTTTTTTAATAAAAGGGGTATTTTACCCCTTTATGTTTTGGATGAGGAGCATGTGTGGGGATGGATTTTCAGCAGGTGCCTCCCCATATTTTCCCCCCTTCTTCGCCCTTAATCAGGGGTGGTTCTAGGTGAATTATAATAGAAATTTTAGGTAATTATATTCCTCAGTTCCTATTTTATTTCAGTTCATGATGAATTTTAAAATTTCATCTAGGGTTTTTTTGATGATTTTATCAAATCATGGTGAAATCATCTGTTTGTGATAGGGATTTCATGAACTGTGGCTATAGGAGGACCCAAGGTAATTTATCCATGTCATCCATCATCATTTCAGTTGAGGTAACTCAAAGATCTAATTTTATTTAGGGTTTTTTGTAAAATCATAAAAAATTTATGGTTGTTTGGGTGTCAATGATTAGTTCTTTTTCTCGAGATGGCATCATAGGCATGTCACATACTTTCTACAGGCAGTTGGTCAAGGTTTTGGTGCGGTGGTGACACCTGATGAGTTTTCCATCAATTATTCTTCTTGGGTTTAAATTAAATAATTAATAATAAATGTTTATAATTAATTATTTATAACATATGTTGTGAGACAAGATATTGGGTTGTGGTATGAGTTTAGATGAGGCATGGATAAGCTTGGTTGAGGCTTTATGAAGCTTGGTGTGGATGGTAACTCCTTTTTAGAGGTAGGTGGCCCCTTTAATAAAAATACACATGTGTGTTTATACATGAATTATTTCCAGCATATATGATTCATGGGACTGGGTAGATGGATATGGACTAGAAGTACTTAGGTAGATGAGATAAGGCGACATTGAGCCTCTCATTACTGGGATGAGTGATATTAAGAATTGTTTTAAATTGGAATCAACTGACTACTATGCCTCCATATGGAGAGAGTGAATTTTCAGCTAATTAGAGACCTTGTGTGGTCTTGGGATGCAGAAGATGATGCAGTTATCCTAGGTTTTTTTTCTAGGTCTATTTGGGAAGTAAGGAGAGGCTTAAGCCTTGTGCTTATGGGTGAGATGACTGGTCATCTCATACCTAGTGAGTGACAAAGTCCTGAGGGTGGTATAGGGATTGATGAGTTTCATGAGAGGGTTAAGTACTATAGTACTATATAAGATGTGATATAGAGGGTTTCCTTATAGTAAAAAGCTGATGCATCTCCCTTATGAGATGTGATACAAGATCCTGGTGCATGTTAGGAGGTTTATTAAGGACTTGACATTGGGATTCCAAGGGACTTGGAGAAAAATGTATTGGAATAGTAAATAGGTAAGGGGAATTAGAGTTACAAGGTTGGACTTAACCTTGAGGTCTAGTCTAAGAAAATACATTGGGCTACATTGTCACCAATGGGTGATGAGTGAGGGATGGTATTAGTGAGGAGAGACTGCAACAGGTTTGGTAGATCTAGTATATTCCCTTCCAGGTGATATGTGTTGTGTTCTAAGAGGGGATATATCTTGAGTGACTATCTCCCTAGTATCAACTAGTGAGCTATGTGGTGGTCTAGGATCCCTTGTTGTGTTTCATTCACCTTTTGTACCTTTCCTTCTAAGGCTTGGGTTAATGTTCTTGTGGTGACCACCATAGAGTATATACGGATAGGTTAGTGTGATTGTGTTCACCTCCCCATAGTTTGTCGGTATGGGTTGGTGTGATTTTCTTGAACCCCCGTAAGTGTGTAGGGATGGGTTTTTGTGTATGAATTGTACCTTACCACAAGAGTATTTAGTCATGGTAGAGGACTACCTATGAGTGGGCCGAGTCATGATGTGATGTGAGGTATGACCGATAGAACCTACCTTGAGTGATATAGAAATGGGATGAGATGTGGATTCCTGAAACTGACTTGCTGCTTTGGGTAGTGGGTCTAGGTTTTGATTATGACCTAACTTGAGTCTTTGGGCACAGGTTGGACACTAGGTGTGATGGCACATGAAGGGTTAAACGATTGGAATTATGGCATGGCATTGATGCAGGTATGATCAGATGTTGTGGTGTATTTGTTATCACATAGGGAACTGATATGTAGGGATTTTCAGTGGAATGGTTAGCACATATTGTCAATGGTTATTATATGAAATGTTTATTTATTTTCCTTATGCAGGAACCTATCTGATGGAATTTACTAAGGGAACATGGTGAGAACCTACTAATATGTATTTCTTGCACCATGAATGGGAAACTCGATGAAAATTAAGACCAAATGTGTAATTTCAGGAACAAAAAAAGACATGTAGTGGATTAATATGGACTATATTAAAAATTATTATAGATACATGGAATGTGAGTCTTGGATATGGTAATATGGATAGTGTGCATGTGGTGTAATTTTTGTTTGATTTTGTCCTAGTGGGTGATCAATATATATATGCTTGTATGATTCAACTTGGTACATTTTTATATAGCACCATGTTTGTTTATTTCTTTGAGATATGATTATATTGTATATATTTTGGTTATATTCCCCATGTTTTATGAAACTGATTAGAGGGAATAGTCTCCCCATTATCTAAATTAGTCCCTCATTTCAAGTTGGTGGCCTCTAGCATACAATTATGCATTCTTGAAGCCATGTGGACCCTCTAATTTGATGGTGGTTGTTAGATAGAGAATCATAAAGTGGTATCATATGTCTTTTTTTATTACTTTTTTTAGGTATATGTTAGATAGGTAGTCTAGGGAAGTGTCAAATTTTGTGATGGACCTTGTATTGGTGAGTCATAAACACATTTTTAGAGGGAATTCTTGGTTAATAGGGGTACAAGATTCTTGTTCTTGGTTTTTTCAATTATAGATGAGATGTTTACTAAATATGATGGGTTTTTTGGAGAATTTATTTATCATTTTGTCTCTTGGACCATTGGAAATAGGCCTATGTTCAAACATCATATTTAGTATGTATGACTCACTTAGCATACACCTACTTGTGTGTGATTGATTTTTCTGATGACAGGATTCAGTTTTTAAAAGTGGTAACAATAAATTATATAAAAATATACCATATAACTTGTTTGTTTAATTATAATAGACTAAAACATAGTATTTTTTTGATGGAATGTCATGTTTATTGTGGTACAAGAGTTCTCTTGTGATGATGAAAAAGTATTCCCTTCATTAAGGGATGTGTAGATACCCTTAGTGGGCTAGTGTATGAATTGATACATCTGTAATGGAACCCTGGTGGGTTCAATATAGACATGTGATACTCGATAAATGTTCCAAGGATGGGAATGATTTTACTTATAGATGTTGACCCTCACAGGTCATTGGATCATTTTGGTTACTTCAATTTTCAACAATAACATATATGGAATTTTGAGATATGTATTTTTGGTGGAATTCTATTTAATTTAACCTAGTGTTTTTTTGGAAACCATGAGGATTTATATAGAAATTAATTAATATGACTTGTGCATGGTATCAAGGAAGGATGTGAGGATGGGATCAGTTAGATTTCAAGCCCTGTAGTTCTTGAGATGCACTTTAATGTTGTGGTGGGAGCATGGTTAATCTCGAGGTTCTGGAGTGACACTCATGTAGAAAGTGGTCTGTGTTTATACTTTTCATGAGTGATATACCTTATTTTTTGGATAAAAATGACATACATGAGGTACATGGTTAGTGATTCAGGTACATGATCCCAGTTTAGAAAAGACACAACTCATAGTATCATGAGTAGGGGTGTGCAATCAAGTTTTATAGGACTGTGAAACCACTGGGTATGGGTGAGACCAATTGGGATCATGGGTGAGAAACTGTGAGAGGGTTCTTGATGGATCACTCTTCCTAAGGAGGATAGTGAGAGTTGGTGTGAATATTTAGTAAAATGTCTAAATGTGTAAGGGTATGTGTGCACTGGGTATGTGTGGTGTTTGGTTGGGTTGTAGATTAGTGAATAGACTGTGTGGGGTCCATTGAGAGTTGTTTGAGTTTCATATGAAACTAAGAAATGATTCAGTAGTTGTGTAGTGATTTTTTTGGTTTAGGGTCACTCTTCAAGTGAGTTGGTCAATGAATTTGGTGAGACACTCATGGAAACGGTGTAACATGCATTTCAGTGAGAGTGGGAGATTTCCCTTGGTGATGAGAGTGATATCAGTGAAGGATTGGGGATTTGGGACTACTTAGGGATATTATTAGATGGTTTAGGGGTCTTATTAACAACCATTTGAGTGTCCTTCACACCTGGAGAGAGGGTAAAAAAGTTGTGTATTTACTTGCTCCACTGTAAGACCAAGGAGTAATGATCTCTTGTTTTTCTTGCATGAGATCCCTACCTCCCAAGGGGGTGAACCTTGTGAAATCATATTCTCTTGGGATACATTACTTTAGGCCTCCATAATTTTCTACCTATCTTTGTAAAATGTTTTCAAGATGTCTCTCTCTTTCTATTATAGGAAATACACTTTTTTGGAAATAAAAATATGATACTGATGGAATGTTAGAGTGGGTCAGCTAGAAAAAAACCATGAACCTGAAGTGTGGTACCCTAAACTCAAGACAGGGATGAAAATAATCCCAAGTCCTTGGATTGGTGATAGAATAGTCCAACTATATTATCTTGAGGTATATTTATACCACCTTTATAGACAATCTTCATTTTATTCAATTACTTTGTAACACTAAGTAATCCACTAGTTGAGACTATTTTTTAATTTTTCAGTGCTAATTTACACTTCTCTATCTTCTTCTTCTATTACTTTTTGAATAATATGAAAGAAACTTCTCTTATTCTCTTGTATGCACAGTATTGCACACACTATTATCAATAGTAAATATGAGTTCCAATCCTTCCTTTTATTTTTCCTGTGCAGAAAGATATTCAAAAAAACTTCCTCCTCCTCCTCCTCCTCCTAATATTCTTCTCTTATTCTTTTAATGCAAAAAATATTCAAAACACCTTTTATTATTCCCTATTATATCTTTATTACACTTAAATTGCACTAGATCATCTTATCTCCCTCTCTTATTATTCTTTATTCCTTCTTTAGTTTAAAACAAACTACACTGGATCTCTTTTTAATTCTTAAACTCTTTAAGATGTATATGATTTCCTAGATTCATGTATGCCTATTCTTCTTCAATAGAAAAAAAATATTATCTTCAGTTTTTATATCAGATCTACAACTTTTACACTTAAAAAACAAATAATATATATATAATAATAATTTCATCATCAATTTTATTCTCTTATATCTTCTTCACTCCAGTATATAAAAAATTGTGTAAATACCTGATTTGAATTTATAAGTTTTACATTAATTCAAATATTAATGAATCTTGTGTAACATCCCTTGACTAGATCCACAGTTATTAGCCTCTATTTTATTTTCATAAAACTATATCATCATCATCATCATCAAAGTTAATTTTTATTGAGAAAATAACACAATCCAGACAAAAACAAACAAAAAACACAGAAACAAACAACCTATGGGGGTCTGAAATAGTGAAAACCGAGGGCATCCCATCTAATCAAATTGACCCCTTCCAGCTTCAAAGAGGAAAAATCATGCAGCCAGACCGGGTCAGGACCCAGAACATCCATAAAAGCAAGGTGATCCTCCACTTGGAAACCCTCACTCCATACATGACTGATTCTGGTACCATTAGAAATCATACCTTTGCACTTGTTGATAATATAGAAGATGAACCAAGGAGGAGGGAAGATATCATTGAGGGAATCATGAAGAGTTTTCAAATCAGTTTCAACCTCAGCTACATCAAGATCCTTCTGGTGGAAAAGGGTAATACCTGCAAACATAGCCTTGGCTTCCGCCTGGAGGGAGGAGCCATACCCTAACTGAGAGGAAAATGCCATAAAGACCGAACCCCACTAGTCCCGCACCACACCGCCTCCACGCAGGGAACCCGATGAACAGGACCCGTCAGTATTGAGTTTGAGACCTCTCGAGGGTGGAGACCAGCGGACCCATGATCCTCTACTGACAGACGACTGAGCTCCATGGGAGTGTGATCCCATCTAGCTGAAAGATGGAGCATCGCGCCAGGAGGTGAAGAGGCAAACCAAATCCGAAAGAATGCATTTTGTCCTGAAAATGATGGATCTTTCCGAGGCATGATTCCCTTCGAATTTAATCTTATTTCTGGCTTGCTAGATCTCCCAATAACCAGCAGATAAAATCATCACACTCGCTATTCTCTCCAGACCTCTATCTCTTGAACCATGGAACCATCTCTCCAAGAACGGAAGTCCTGCCAGAGAAGGAACACAAAGCCCTGTAAGATCCCCAAAGCAACACCAGACTGCCTGCACCCACTCCCCTAAGAAGAAAAGGTGATCAACAGTTTCCTCCTGTGAAGCTGTACAACAAGATCACCTAGAAACCAGCGGGATGCCACAATGTTTAACGTTATCATCAGTGGGAATGGTATGATGCCTAATCCTCCATAAAAGAAAATTTAATTTCTATGGCACCACTTTGGACCAAAGAAGCTCATTCCACCAATCTGTCGGCACCGGGGAGCTCCTAATACCTCGAAAAACCTGGGAATAAAAATTTCCCGAAGAAGAAGTAGTGAAAACACAGCGATCAGGAACCTGGGAAGGAGTGATGAGATAAAATAAGGCCTTCTACTCCACATCCAGCACCGTATTAATAAATTATGGGTGCCGACTTGCCTCCTGAAACGAAATGGAAGGAACTAGACATCTTGGAAATCCCATCACTTTTCCTACCCAGTTTTGATCCCAGAAGAAAATGGTACCCTTTCCTATAATCCGTTGCGAGTGGTCACGAAGCTCAGAGACAAGATTCATCAGATTAGGCCATACCATGGAAAACCTTTCTTCCCCCGAGGGATGTCCATGAAACAAAGAATGCATCGTTTGGCCCCAAAGAGTACTCTGATCCACAATTTCCCATGCCAATTTTTCCTGCATACCACCGAGAGTATCAACTAGACTCTGCACATTAATACCACCTTCCCTAGTAGTCCTAGACACCTTACTCCAAGCATCCCAATGTTTTTTCCGTTCTGCTTGAGGATCCCAAATGAAACTGACCAGAAGTTTTTACATGCTAAAAATAACACACATTGGATCCGAAACTGCCGAAAGAGAATTCACTGGAGTTGCCAAAAGCAGACTATTAATGAGAGCAATACTCCCTCCGAAGGACAAGCACCTATTTTTCCAGTTATGAATATGGTCTGAAATCTTGTTAATAAGGAAGTCGAAATCCCGAATCTAAAGTCTAACAGGGGAAATCAGAGCCCCGAGGTAGTGCAAGGGAAAACATCCTAGTTGCATGGAAGTATTACCTTGGATATAAGATATTCGACTCAGAGAGCATTTATTTGATATAAAAAATGAGATTTTGTCTTTGTTGATAAGTTGACCACTCCAGTGGTAGTACTCCTCCTGAATCCTATTCAAGCCACCAATAGACTTTTTCCCAGCATTAAGAAACACAAGAGTATCATCAGCGAACATCAGATGAGAGATGGCCTTAGCTCTCATAGACCTCTGATATGGAAGAATCTCCCCATTGTGGATACTTATAAAAATGAGCCTGCTCAAAACTTCCTGAGTGAGGATGAAGATACTTGGGGATAGAGGATCCACTTGGCAGAGGCCACATACGGCCTTAAAGAAACCATAAGACTTCCCTAGAAAAGAAACTGCTATCCATAAACACCTGAAACTCCTAAAATAAGGTCAATATTCCAATAAGAAAAACCCATATTATTCAACACCTTATTGATGAAACCCCACTCCACATAATCGTAATCTTTATTCACATCCAACTTGAGAGAAATATTATATCTCCATGTTTTAAAGTTGATATCCCTTATAAGTTCATGTTCAAGGGAAATTGACCCTTGGATGGAAAGACCCCTCACAAAACCATGCTGCTCCAAAGAAATACACCAAGGAAGATAAGAAGACAATCTAGCATTGATCACACTCGCAAGGATTTTGTATGGGAAATTTCACATACTCACTAGTCTGTACTATAAAATGGAAGAGGGACTCATGTGCTTTGGAATCAGAACCATAGTAGTAGCACAAGCAACCCTCGGCAAGTTACCACCCCTAAAGAATTTATGAACCCCTGTAATAATATCCGACTTCACCACCTCCCAAGATCCCCTATAGAATGATCCTAGGAAGCCATCCGGGCTGGGGGCACTGTCTGTATGGAGATTCATCAAGGCTGAGAAGAGTTATTTTTCATTCAGAATAGAACTCACCCTCTCATTATTCTGGGTTGAAACACATTTGGGAATCACATTAAAGAAACCATTGTCTCCTCCAGGGTATCCATTGGGCATACACACATTAGGACTGGCCAAAAATTACTTGAAATAAGAGTGGGCCATACTTCCAAACACATCCTGGTCATCCTTATAAGACCCATATTTGAACAAAATATTAGGCTTGATAGGTCTCTTTATTTCTTTGATGCAGGCATGAATAAAAGAAGTATTTCTATCCCCTTCTCTGAGCCATTTATTCTTGGAAGCGTCTCTTTCCTGACTTTCTTGAGCTAGAAGCAATTCCGTAAGATAATATTTTTTGATAGAGAGCTCATCAAAGGATTGGTCATCCCAAACTTCTTCCAATATCACTTCAATACTTTCAATATTTCTAAAAACTCCATCAATTTCATTATCAATCCAGGGGAGGAATTTATCCCATGAAATCAGTCAGCTCTTAAGATGAAAGAGTTTATCGTGAAGATAGGTCCAAGCATTCCCCTGACCCTGAGCACTCCACATATCATAGACCAGCTCCTGATAACCTAGCTTAGAAACCCATTGTTGCTGAAAGAAAAACCTCTCTCGATGGTCCTGCCCCAAGGAAACCAAAACTAGAATAGGGGAATGATCAGAGATACCTCGAGCTAGATGACCAACTTTGGAGGAAGAGAAAATAGAAATTTCTTCCATGTTGTCCAGACATCTATCAAGACGGCTGCACAAGCGGTGAGATCCCTTTCAGTTATTACATCATGTAAACTCATCCCCTAAGTAATCCAAGTCAGACAAACCTTTCCCCACCATAAACTGATTAAAATACCTGCTGGCATTCCTCTGAAAAGGACCCCGACCTTTCCTCTCTTTTGGGGAAGCAACAACATTGAAGTCCCCTCCAACAAACCAAGGAGCGGTGCCCGGGTTAAAACCAGTCAGATCACTCCATAGATTTACCCTATGAAGAGGGTCACAAATCTCATAAACATAGGTCCAGAGGAAAATGTTACCTCCCGAGTTCACCTTAGATTTAATGAATTGATCTCCATCTTGCACCATCTACACTGAAATGGATTGATCCCAAAAGATCCAAATATGATTGATGTTTGGGGAATCCTGTAGAAAACCCGACATCTTAATCTTCCACATATAGTCCCGGATCTTATCATGACTTTGTTTTGGTTCAAAAATATCCACATCCACAACCTTGTGTTCCCTTATAATAGAAACAAGGAAATCGGTCTTCACCCAAGCCCTGATAACCTGAGCATTCCATAGAAGGATAGGAATCATTGAAAGTTGAGTGCTCTAGATTTGGCCCCAGAACTAGTAGCCCACTAGAAATGGGAGACATACATCTACTTTAGTAACCTGATTTGTGATCGGGTATGAACACCCTCACTGGAAAATTTCCGAACTTCAACCGACAGAGCCGGGAACCCCGGACATGATTTGGGTTCAAAAAAAGAACAAGATCCATACAGAGTAGGATCCTCTAATACTGAGGGAATATAAGAAAGGCCACCCACCTGCTGCCCTTGATGGACGACCAACTGCTGCTCTGGATGAAGGCCATAGGGGAGGCTCTCCGTACAAGCACTGCTAGCAGAATGAGACACCTCCACAACTTCCACTGGAACGGCCGGAAAAACCATAGGCAAAATAGGGCTCAAAGAAGGATGAATATGAAGGCCATGAGAAAGAGATCTTGCCCATACATAAAGACATCCATCAAAAAACACTTCAATAGAGAATCTAAACAAGCAGGTGAAACAGATAACAAATCTTCCTGAAGAGAAATCCCACTAGACGAAGCACAACAAACTAAATTCTTGTAGAGAAGCTCATCATCATCAAGAGAAGAAACAGTGGACCTCACTAACTGTTGCACAGTGGAGGGAGAGGCCACCTTGGGAGAAACCAAAGGATCCAAGGAAATCATCTGCAGGTCCTCAGAAGGATGTTGAGCCCACACAGAATCCCTGTAAGACATAGCCTGATGGGAGTGCCTCTGAAAGGCTTGGATGATTTTGCGACAAAACAGAAGAGAATGACCCCACAACAGATTATGAGAGTAAAACTGAGGAAACATTGGGTAAAGGACCTCCTGATTCCAAGAGATTCCATCTTGATCACGAACCAGAATCTTGCAGGTGGGGGAAGAGAAGAATCAAATTCGACAAAAATATGGGCCACCGAAAAATCATCGCCACTGGATGTGATAGAATAAGAGCATAAGAAACCTCCCAAAGCATCACCAATAGCCTTAAGAAACCCACCATTCTAGAAAGGAAGAGGAAGTCCCGGGAGATGAACCCAAACCGTAGCCATCGGGCTTTCCTTTCCCCTGTGCGCACTCCAGGACCAACACGAGAGATTGAAGGACCAGCGACCAAACATCCGAGGGGCCAAACACAAAGCTAGAAAGAAATCTGCTTCTGAGGAAAGAACCATACAAAAGGACTTATTGTGAATCACCGAGATCTGGATTCCGGATAAAAGACCCCAAGAGAGAACAAACCTTCTGAAAACCGCTAAGGGGGGCTTCGCAGCCCCAAAACAAGCCAAAAGAGTCCATTTAATACAAGCCTCCACCTCCAAAAGAGCCAACCCTAGGAAATCCAGAGAAATCCCACCATCTTCATGCAATACCTTCAGATCCGGGATGCACACATCCGGAAAACAAGAACGAGAAGCCGCACCTAACGACCCGCAGAGAACATCCTTAAAAGAGCCACACCAAGAAGGAGCCAGAAGAGGGCTAACGCCGCCACCAGCCACTGGAACAGGAGACACCGAGACAGAGGAGACCTCCGGCGGACAGGACGGGGAAAAACCAATGGTATGAAAATTTGAAACAAGAGGAGGTGCGTTAGGCGCATTCTTCAGGGTGGAAGAGGAAGCCATTGTCTTCATAAAACTATATCAGTTAAATTATCTGTAACTAGAAAAATGTTCTATAACTATTGTGGTTATTCATGGAAGACACCCCTTCCACCAACAATAAGTTTCATGAATTAAGCATCATAATTACATGCATAGACTCATACATGATAATTACTGCTATCATGGTACCTTCTCTTCATCGAAACAAACTATATACACCCTATGCAATTTCTTTTTCATTCCATGATCACTTTTCATTTAATAATAAATACAAATACATTCATGTATGTGATCATGTTACTTATAGACATATATATGATCTACAACTCATACACCTCCCTTATATTTTACTATTCACAATAAATCATGAAACACTATCATAAGATCGTGACCATATTTCATTTGATATTTTTACACTAGGCATTGTTTGTAACCCTTGAATGCATTCCAAATCTTCTCATATAATTCCTAATCATGAAATGGATAATTTAGACATAGATTTTATTTTAGTATTTTGATACACATGCATACCTATAAAGCTACATACATGTATCTCAATTTTACCAATCCATTATTAAGACCTCTCATGAATTCTGATCTAAATACAATGTTCTTTACTACACATGATAACTTCATCTTACATTGTTGATCCAAGAGTTGTTCATGTAGTTGATTAAAGTAACTTGCAGTATATAATTTAATTCATAGTAGATAATCATAATTTCTATTGTAAATCCAGATAATCTTGAAGTTGATCCGATGGTTGTGCAGTCTATTACCTTCTTACGGTCAATCCATTGGTACAATTGATCTCACTATGCATGGACACTCAAGAAAGTTTGTGGTTTATCAGGATTTGTACATGTGGTCACCTATAATATGCATGATTTATCACTCCATGTTCAATCTAAATTATTTCATGTGGTTGATTAGAATAAAATGCACGGTCATTCCAAAATAATGTATGGTCAAAAAAATACTTTTTGTATAGGAATACTTCCAATCTTCAGGAAGAAGTTGGAGATATTGTGTCCTTTTAATCATCTACATGAAATTTACATATTTTAAATGACATATTAACAATGATGAAATTCTCCAAGACCCCACATCAAAATATCCCATGAACTCATCATTTTTTATAATATAATACCCCACATCAACCAAACATTTAGAAATACATAGGTCTTCTCCAGTCACCCTATCCTCCACCACCATTCCAACACACATGAGGGTGCTCTGCTACTTCTCTGCTAACCCAATGTTCACTCCTTACTATATGTGCAGGTGATATAGCTTCACTATTCCCCCAACCACCCCAGGATTTCCTAGAGTGGATGACTCCAATGCGGTTAAGCTATCTACTGCAAATTCATTTGAGATATCTTATTATGGATGGTTATGGGATTTCATATTTCCCTACTAATAATTATCAAAATGAGTTCATAATTTCTTTATATATTCCAAATACATTTCAAATATCCTCATGAAATATTTTTTTTGAAACTCTTCAAATATTATTATTTATACATATATATTTTTGGGCCTCTTAAATGAAATTAATGGAACTCCTCAAATCTTAAGAACACTTTTTATAATATGTATCTTCTAGTCATAATTCATTTAATATTGTTGGACACAATTCTTGGTATATTCTTATTCTTCAAGCTTGTATTCTTTATCTAAACTTCCAAGATATTTATTTATTCTAATTCTTATTCATTATATTAACATATATTGAAAAATATATAACTCACACAAAGTGTGATCAATAATCTCCCCCTTTATATTTGTTTCCAATAATATTTCAATATAACCAATATTCCCCTTTCTTGTCAAAATTTCATATCACTTGTCACCCAATTATTGACAGGTAATAAAAATTACTCATTAAAAGGGTATCAATTAATTCTTATGAAATGTGAAATAAATAATATCACTCTAAGTCTACACAACCCATGATTTATAAATCAAATATGTCAATAAAAAATGGAACTTGATACCAATTTAAATGAGAACTAACAATATTTTATTCAAGTTCTATCCAAATTTATTTTAGGCTGAAGATACCAATTTTTATACATAACTATTATAGAATAAATCAAATTGAAACTCTTGCACTCACTTTAAAAAACATGTTAAAACCATTCAAGTATAAATAATATGATTAAAAACCTTGGTACTTATTCATACTTTAACTTTTATTATGTCATTTATTAATTCAATTTATACCCCATGAAGCTAAAATACGATTATAATTACCAAGTATGAGAGTAAGTAATACATATATTTTCAATGACATGTTCTTAAATAATTTTCTAAAATAATAATATTTGTATGAGATAATGATTCTGGTAGCTAATTCAACATTAACTTGTATCCCACCTCAAGAAAACATTCCTCATGATATTCATAATGATAAATATCTTTAATTGATATTATTTAGGATCTCTATGTTGATAATACACCAAAATGTATCTTTAACTTCTGGTTTTCAAAATTTTAAAACTTCTATAAATTCACCAAGGATGATCTTATTTAACCCATATCCTTTAGAATTCAAAAATGCGATATCAAACTAAGATGATATCCTCTTTATCTAACTGTCCATTTATGACAACAAACACCCTATCTCATGTTTCCCCCCTAAGGCCATTCCTCAACTTCAATCCCATGCCTTGTAAGCACAATTACAATAGACAAAGAGTAAGAGAATAAGGTGGATCACCTTTATTCTTAAATGTAAACAATAATGTTGAGAAGATTTTCTCAACAAAGTTCCTCCACTGATGATTATAATTTTTTTTATCACTTCTGGTTTTATTTTAGGGAGCATAGATCTATTCACTTATTTAATTAATTTGAGTGGAGAGTATGTCTTATCATAAACCTTCATGTTGAATGAGTTCTTGATTATTCTTAAGCCTACATCTTGTTATGGTATAATAGTTAAACAAACATTTTCATTATTTATATCTTTCTTGTATCTCTCACATGATGCTTTGTCAACACAAGGGTTTTATTTTGTTGGAAACCTCACATGAAATTTTTCATCTTTATATGTAACCTTACATTTTCTTTTTTCAATATCCCTTTCCTATTATTATTTTAATTTTTTTTCTTTCTGTAAATCTATTTTCCAGGTTACTAGAAAGTCATTAGGAATATTGGAATCCTTCATGGAGTTTCCAAATTAATGCTTGTGAATGATCTTATTCACATAAATCTTTTTATATGTGACACTCCTCCTAGTATTTTTAGACCTGTTACCTAAGGATTAACCATTATACTTTCTTGAGATTTTCTTATAAGTATTTTAATTTTATAAATTCTCATAAATATTTCTCATGGATGAAAATTTACTCTTAACCTTATCTTGTGGTCTTATCATCATATTTGAAACATGGTAAGATGAGTATGTATGACTCTTAAAAACATTACTATTTCAAACAACCCAAATATTAACAAGAATTTTAAATCTGTTGAAGTATATAGTTTTTTCTTAATATATGGATGTTTCTTATTTATCTATAGATTGGACCCCCTTTAAATGGGCTTGCTTTATGATTTAGTATTTAGAGGATTGTAAAAAAAAAATACAATGAAAAATTACCAAACCTGTTGTAACTCAAATAGTGACCCGCAAACATTTTTCTTTTTGAATGTACTATTTACTGTCTATATTTTCAAGAAAGTTATTTTTGGATCTTCTTCTCTACTATATGGGCTCTTCTTGGAGAAAACACCTCCACACTACTTATCTAATCTACCCCAGAAATGGTGGTATGATTCTTCTCAGCTTTATTTATATATAATTTTATATTTTGTTTTGAAACCTGTATTTTTCATGAAAATAGATTTAGATAAATTATTATATAAAGGTATGGATGGTACCTCTTTGTTCAAAGATGATTTGGAAGGATCATCAATTGATTTCATGATCTTATTATCATATAGAAGTGTCCTTTTAAAAATAAATCCTCTTTAGAAAAGTCTATTAAAACATATACTGTTCTATTTTTTCTTTGTGATGTTATAGCCTAAGAACATTCCATATTTTTTTAACATGATCTTAATGTCAATATATCTTATGTTGGGAATTTATTTTTCATTTTCAACAGCCTTCAATTTTTCATCACCCTCCTTAATTTTTTCAACTCCGTATTCATGTCTTTTATTCCTCTCATATAAAAAATTGTTTAGCTCCATGATCATATTGTATTTAAATTCCAATTTATCTTTCATAACAACAATGAAATATATTTTATATTATTCCAATGTAAAAATATTATTCTCAAACTATTTAGTGGTATCATCCTTTTCATGGATTGTTTTGTTCCATCGTTATTCAAACTTAGAGAAATTTTTATCAAGGAGCTCATTTATGGATTACTTGGATTAAACTTTCATGGAGTGATTCTCATATAATAAAAAGAGATTCTTATGAACATTCTCTAATACAACTAAATTATTCTAAATATTAATGATTTAATCTGGTATTATTTCAGAAACCCCATAGATAATAGACACAAGTTCTTTGGGGAATCTATCCATCATATATTTTAATGAATCAATTTTGAAACAAGATTACATTCCCTAAATCCTAGTAATGATTATATCTACCTCAAGAAAATTTTCATAATAATTTACACATACCTCTAGATCAATTGTTTTTTTGATCTTTTTGAGGTAGCGAGTCAGTCTAATTCCTTGGTGGTAATATGAACCTCTTATTATTTACATTCCAAACCCAATATACCTTCTTTATTATTATGTATTATAGATAATAATATTTATTCCTCTTGGATTAAGAGGGAAATATTATTTGAAATTATTTTCTCTTTCTTTTTACTATTCATCAAGGTATTCAGAGAAATATAATTTGGCCCTAAAATAGATAAACCTTCACCAAAACTACACTTTATTCTGAATTCAGGAAATAAACTTCAAATATTAAAAAACATAAAAAAATCCAAAGTATATAATCCAATAGAGGTGAGACACTCTATGATACTAATTTCTATGACCACTTAGAGACATGATCAACACTAAGAGGGGGGATCAGTGTGGGGGAATTTTATTCTAATTTTATCATTATATCCCTTTACCTATTAGAACTATTATGATCTTGATTATCTTACTCTCTTACACTTTTTTTGTTTTCTAGAACACATAAAAAGTTGATGGTAGATTTACATGGTTCAAATTTCAATAATAAAGGCTAGTCCATGGTGAAATTGGGAAATAATACTCAATAAAAAAGGACACTATAATGAGATACCTATTAAAATGGGTTGGACATAAAACAATCACGATCCTGATGTGTGGTACCATACAATCAAGGGGGGGGGGTAAAAAATAAACTTGAGTCCTTGAAATTGTGATAACCTGGTTCAAATATAGTATCGTACTGGATCTTTATACCACATGTATATTTACTCTTAAATTTCATCAAATAATTTGGAACACCATGTAAGCACTCCCCTAGTTGAGAATTTTGTTTAATTCCACAATGCTTCTTTTTTCTTCTCCACCTTCTTATTATATTACTTGAATAATAACATACAAGAAACTCCTACTCCTCTTCTCTTTTATACAAAGTAGTTAACACACTCTTCTCAGTGTCAAGTTTGAGTGTTTATCCTTCATTTTATTCTTCATGTGAAAAAAATATATAAAAAAACCTTCTTATATTATTATTGGTATTCTCTTCTTCTTTATGTGAAACAGATTTTCACAACACCTTTTCTTCTTCCAACTTATTTATTTTGTGCACTTAAATGGAACTAAATCTTCTAATCTTCATATGTTTTTCCTCTTTCTTTATTATTCAGTAAAAAAATTCCGCATTGAATCTATTTCTTAATTCATTATATCATTAGGATGTTCATGGATGACCAAAGTCAGATATCTTTATTCTTCTTTGATACTATTAAATATTCTATCTAGTTTTTAAATCAAATCTACAACAGGTACACTTCATAAAAAACCTACGATATATATATATATATATAATAACTACAACATCATTAATATTCTATTCTCTCTTATTCATCATATCATTTACAAAACTATGTAAATACATGATTCTAATTACCATGTTTAATGTAGTTAAAATCCTCATAAATCTTCTATAACATCCCTTGAATAGATCCAAAATTCTTAGCCTCTATTTACTTTTATAAAACAAACTTATTTAAATTATCTATAACTACATGAATATTCAATATATTTCATGGTTATTCTTAGAAACCACTCCTACCAACCATGATAAACTACATGCATTAAGAACCATAATTAAATTCATAGGATCATGCATGATAATAAATACTATTGCGGTACCTTATCTCCATAGAACCAACCTATCCAAATCCTCTAAAATTCCTTATTTAATCCATGGTTACATCACATTTAGAAATATATACAAATCTATGCATGCATATGATCATTTACTTCTAGACATATACATGAGCTACAACTCGTGTGATGTTCTCATCTTTCCCTCTTCAAAAATTAACTTGAAACATGATCATAAGATCATGACCATATTTTATTTAAGATATATTCATTGGGAATCATTTATAACCCTTTAATTAATTTTACATTTACATATATTATGGAATATCATGAAATGGATAATTTGAACACAAATTTCCTTTTAGTCTTTTGATATACATGAATTCATGTGAACATGTAAGAATATATCTCAAACTCAACCATCCATGTTTGAGAAATATCTTTCATGATGGTCTAAAAATATGTTCTTCACCACATAATGTAACTTCATATTACATTATCGATCTAACAGTTTATCATGTGGTTGATCAAAGTAGCTTTCAATTGATAATTACACACACAATCAATAAGAATAAGTCGTTCAGACAATCTAGATGATCGTTTGGTCAATCAAATGGTTTTATGGTGGATTTAATTCTTATGATCTATGTAATGGTGTGATTTGTCTTACTATAGATGGTTTATGTAGAAACCTTATGGTCAATTTAGATTTGTACATGTGATTTCTTGTAACATGAACGATTGATCACTTCAAAATATATCTAAATTAAGTCATAAAAAATTGGAATAACACATGCAGTAAATTTGAAACAAGGAACAATATATTAAATACTTTTTTAATTGGAAGACTTCTGATCCTAAGGGGGAATATGGCCATGTTGTGGAATTTCATTCATATGTGGGAAATGTTAATATTGTTAATGATAAATTAGCAGTAAATAAATAATTCAAGATCCAAAATTAGAAGTTATTGAGACCTTGGAATACATAATAATAAAAGACCCCACATCCACTGACCAGTTGCGAGTATCCAGGTCCAATCCAGGAAGCCTCTCCTCTAGCACCGTACATCCATACAAGGTCACATTCCACCACTTATCTACACACATAGTGCATGATACTGAGTTCCTATAGAAGACCTAAATATTCATTATTATCCCAAGCACCTCAGGATATTGTAGTTAGGATGAATCCTGTATGGTTGATCTTGATCCCAAAAATATAGTTGAGCTCACTTGAATAGGATGGTTTAGGGTTGACATATTTTTTACTAGAACTTTTCAAAATGAGTTTCAAAATTCTTCATATATTTCGTCACTATATAAAAATATACTCATGAAATATTTTTTAATGGAAATATTCAAATATTATTCTTTATCCATATATATTTTGATATATCTTAAACAACATGGATGAAAATCATTAAATTTTCAAACCACTTATTCTATGATGTATCTTCCAATCTTAATTCACGTAATATTTCTGGAAAAAATTACTGGGAACTTATTCTTATTAAATATCAGATTCATTGACTAAAATTCCAATCCATTTCTTCACTCAAGTTATTCTTCATCATATTGAGATATATTGACAATAAATACCACTCACAAAAATCGGATTCAACCTGGGGTACTGTGGTATGGTCCACCAGAATGGATTCCTTGGAATTAATTTTCTGGGGGTATGGTGTTGGGAACCATTTTGTCCAGTTATCAAGGATAAATATATAAAATACATATGGTAGGGAGTTTAACATTATTTTTTGGATAATTTCATTCCTTGTGAGACTATAATGAGTGATGGTTGGGGTTTTACATTAGCGTTTAGGCATGAGTGGGATGTCCATGTCCAAACAATGCATTCAATAATGGGAGGGGTGTGGGATGTGGATTTCAGTGTTAGGTTAGGTGGGTAAATGAAAATGATAATCCTAAGGTTGGGAGTATCATGTCAGAAATGGGTGAATAAAACTCATGTTAGAATGGGTGATGGATGTGGTGATACCATTTAGTGGATGGTTATGGTGACATAGGGGTACTGGTTCACTACATGATCTATTGATATGGGATTCCTTAGGTAATATCATATTTGAAGTTCAAAAATTCAGTTCCATGTGGAGTTGGTTCATTGGAATTTGGCTTGGGGTGGTGTTGGTATGATCCAAAATAGATTCATATCCTAGGATAGCTAGTGCTCAGGGTATGATCATGATAGTGAGCACGACGGTTGGTAAACCAGACGTGTAATTACATCAAGAGTTAGGTTGAGACTTTGATGTGGGTGTTTGTATGATATCATGGACTCTATTGGTATTAAGTCATTATTATTGGGTAATTTAGTGGTTCATTGGCAGGATCAATGTTAGAAGATCATGCATTCCTAAAGTGATTCTTGATGTGAATCATGATTCATCACGTGATTCAGGGAAAGAATTGCTACTCATGATGTAATTCAAAGGGTGAATCTTGTAGAGAATCATAGTGATAGTTTCTATTTAGATGAATATTCTTAGGTAAGTGAGTAATGATGAAATTGAATTGGTGATTTGTTTTAGGGTATGAGTGGGACCCTTTGTGTGGGGGTTTTTAGTGAAAAGTATGAGTTGGAGGCTAGTGTTTCTTTTGAGGAAACATAAATATATATGATTGAGCATTTTTTGCTAAGGTTGAATAGAGGAAAACCAACTGATATTCTTACATGAGTTGGACATGGTGAGAAGGGAATTGTATCAGGAGAATATTATGGTACATGACTGGGGTGTTCTGAGGATCAAACCAATATTTTAGAGAAAACTTGTGTATCTAGGATTAGTGTTTGGAGTTATAAAGAAAAAAAGTTCGGTGTTCTATGATGGAACAAAACCATTTCATGGTGATTTATTTTCCAATGGAATTTAGGGTTCATGGTTAGAGGAATACCATGAATTCTTGAGGATGAGAAACATTATAGTGGGGATTTTGTAACACCCTGTAGTTTTTCTGGTTTTTATGTTTTGGATGGAATTTGAATTCTTGAGCTACACCAGGGGCCAAATCTTGAATTTAGAATTAGACTGGGGTTTTGAGCATTTGAGAACATATAAAAGGTTTTTAGACATGTTTGGATGTTTTATGGACATTCTGAGTGTTCAGGAGAGCATCTGAGGAAGGAAGAGTCTTCAGTTTTCTGTAAAATAGAAGCAACTGCCACCTCATAGCATGAACCATGCTTCATTACCTAAAAATTTAGGATAGTTTGGTGGACCCTCTACCTCAAATTTTTCATGGAATGAACTATGGGTTCATGTTGTGACTTTTTATTGGGTTTTTTAATGAAAGGTTGTATTTAACCCTTTTGTGTTTTGGTTGAGGATTGCACATGGGGAAGGACTTTCGGTCGATGAGACACCCTCACTTAATTTGATCTTCTCCCCTTAATACAGGGTTTTTTAGGTTTATTCAAGTATTTATTTCAGGTAAGTTCCTTCCCCCTTTCTTTTTTCCTTCACCATATGATGATTTATGTGATTTTGACTAGGGTTTTAGTAACAATTTCACTAGATCATGGTGAAATCATCCCTTTGTGATGGAGATTTTATTAGCGGTGAATAGAGGGTGAAATAAGGTAAATATTTCACATAACCTATTATCATTTACATTGATGTAAGTAACTACCTTAATTTTATTTATATTTTTTTGTAAAATTGTAAAAAATTGACGGTTGGCCTGGTTCTAATGGTTAGGGATTTTTCTTTAGATGACACTCGGGGTGTTCTATGAACCTTCTATGGGAGGTTAGTGGAGCTTTTCGTGTGACAAAAATACATGATTAGTTTTATTATTATTAATCTTTGGTTTCAATTAAATAATTAATTATAAATGTTTATAATTAATTATTATTTTCATATGACCTGAGATAGAAGCTCAGGTGCATTACGATATGGGATGAGGTGTGTATGATCTTAGATGAGGATTGATGGATCTTGACAAGGATAGTAACTTAGTTTTGGAGGTAAGTGGTCCCTTTAATACAAATAAATATGTGTGATTATGCATAAATTCTTTCTTACATGCATGTTTAATGGGATTGGGTAGATGGATAGTGATTGAGAGTGCCAGGTAGAAGAGATCGGGTGGAGTTGGGCCTTATATACTTGAGGCGAGTGTTATTTATCATTATGGTAAATTATAATCACTTGAAGACTATGAATCTATGGAGATAGAGTGAATTTCGAGATGAAGAGAGACCTTGGGTGGTTTAGGGACATGAACAATGATGTGGGTAGCCAAGGTTGGTTCTACGAGGGCTAGTCGGGAATACATGAGAGGATTAGGCTTGGTAGTGATGGGTGAGATGACCACTTATCTCACACATGGTGAGTGACACCCTCCTGAGGGTGGTATAGAGATTAATGAGCATTTTTATTGGGATGAGTCATACAATAAAAATGGGTTATGATGAAGATGGTTTTATTTGAGTGACAGGATGACAAATCTCCCTTACGAGATGTGATACCAGACCAAGGTGCGAGTCATGGGAGTTGTTTGGGACTTAAAATTAAAATTCAAAGGGGATTATAGCATAGTGGATTGGGAAGGTCCCTAGGTAGTGGGACAAGGGATGTTGAGGTTGGACCAACCCCTGAGGTCTGGTTTTGGAAAATACTTCATGTAACATTTTCATTGATTAGAGATGAGTGCGGTATAACACCAATAAGGGGAGATCGTGATGGTTCTAGGTGACCCATTGGAAACCCTAATAGGAAAGATGTGATGTGTTCAGTGAGGGGATATGTCTTGAGTTACTAGTGCCTATGGATCATCTGGTGAGCAATGTGATGGCCTGCGGGTCCTGATTATGTTTCATGTTCTTAGACCTTACCTTATAAGGCTTGGTTTGGTGTTATTGAGGTGACCTCACTATAGTTTTCACGGATAGGTTGGTGAAATTTTTGTGACCTCTGTAAATTAAATTGGAAAGGGTTAATGTGTTTTTGTGACCTCCATTGAGTGTGGGGGGATAAGCCAGTGTGCATGAATTTGACCTTACAATTATAGGCTTGGTCCATGGTAGGGGAAAATCAGTGAGATGGTTAGGTCATGATGTCATGAGAGGCATGACTATGGAATATTTATTTGAGTGATATGATAGTGGGATGAGATATGTATGCATGACTATGCTCTGTTTCTTCAGGATGTGGTTAAATATTTAGATTATGCCATGTACTAATTCTTTGGGAATGAGATGGACGTTGGGTATGATGACATGAGACATTTGAGACAATGGGAATTACGACATGAAAAAAATATATGTATGATTGAGTCCTATACTAGTCTAGTTAGCATACATTGATATGATGTATAAGGAGTCATGGTATCCTAGTTATCACGTGACACTTGATGTTCTTGTGTGATGTTTTTATTTATGTTCTTTATGCATACAAATATATGATGGCATATACAAGGGGAACTTGGTGAGAACGTAATGAGATGTATTTCTCAAACCTTGTATGAGAAATTTGGTGTGCATAAAACAATATATTTTATTTCAGGTTTGGAAAATGACATGCAGTGGATTGGGCTAGACCAACTCATTGGGTATTTTAGAGACAAGGTGTGTGAGGCCTAAGGATGACTGTAGGGACAACGTAATTTTGTTGTAATTTTGGTTTATTTTTTATTTGGGATAATCCCAGTGAGAGATCAATGTATGTATTCTTTTCTACTTATTCATGGTATATTTTTATATAACACTGCGTTTGTTTTTTGGTGCACACTAATTATGTTATGGATATTTTGATTATTCCTATTATGTTATTATAATTTTATTTGAGGACATAGCCTCCCCATTTTATAGATCAGGACCTCACCAATAGTCGGTAGCCTTTGGAATATGGTGAAGAGAATCTAGGACCACATGCCCCCTCGACTTAGATGGTGGTTATGAACAGGGGTGTCACAACTATACTATCATAATATATGACATGTTGAAATGTTTTGTGGGTTTTTAATCATAGAGTATGATATAAGATATCATAATCCATGAAACAATTTGAATCCACAGATTTATACTGGTCATAGAATATGAAAATAGATATCAAAACCTATAATATTTCCTGTATAGAATTTTGAAAAATAGAGCATCAAATCACTAAAATAGAATTGATGTCTATTTTTAAATACATTTGACATATCGTAAAAAAAAAATGGGAATTATAAAATATTAAAAATGATTCCCTATCATAATTTGTGATCCTGCTATCAATCGTAAAGTACATTTTATAATGATTGAAATTGTAATTTATCAGTAATATCTTATAACTCCCCTAGATCATATAATATAGTTAATAATTAAACCCTATGACTAGTGTGGATTGTAAAATATGATTGAGAATATTTTTTTTTAATTTTTAATTATTAATTGAATTTAAATATTTATAAATTGTTAATAAATATTGGGGAATGATATTTTATAATTTTTATTGACTTATAAAAGTGTTCTATAAATTAATTAATTATAAAATATTTATGATTATTTAATTAAATGTTTTTAAACATTTATTATAAATATTCCATCAATATTAAGTGTTAATATTATAAAAATATGTTTTTCATGTTTATATAGAATAATGTATAATTAAAATATAAAGTATTTATATGAAAACTATAAGACTAATTTATAAAGAGTTTATAAATTACAAAATAAGGAAAAATATAAAGTCTTAATATGTAAATTTTTAATTTCAAATCATTAATTATTTTGAATAGTTTGAATTAAAATTTTATGTTGGGAAATTATTTAAAACTCATCAAAAGAGTTTTAATGATTATTTTTAACAAGGTTTAAATAATATTTTCATATTTGATATTTAGATAACGTAAATAATTTACATAATAACTATTTAATTATAAAATGTTTATAATTCATCAAAAAATAATACATTTAAAAGAAATGGAATATAACGAATAACATGAAAATTTAATATTTTATAATGAATATAAAGTGTTTGTATTAAATAATCATGGATTTCCTATAATAGATAAGCTAAAATTATAAAATGTTTATAGTCAGTTTTATTTTTATGATTTTTTTATAAATCATGATATCATATCTATATATCTAAAGTGTTCACTTATTTAATGGTTACTGTAACAAACCTGCATATAGTACCCTTGAGTTAGTGGATATTTTATTACAATTGTATATAGATTACAATACATAGGATCCAACAGTTTTGTAGCATCAGGAATCTAGATACATAAGTGAGTTTTACATTACATTGAGAACTAAAAAAATACATCAACTGAATACCTGAAAAAATTATTTTTCTATTTATAATCCATTTTTTATACATAGTAATCCTATTTGTTTCCTAGGGAAAATGGTAAAAAATATAGTGTGAGATCCGATGACCAGTAAAGGGGTAACGTATAATGAAAATTTTGATAATGTGGATAAAAAAACCAAATTGTACCATAACAAATGAAAATTATAGAATAAATAAATCCATGGACAACATAACAATGAATAAATTACTGAATAAAAATAACTGATCATATTGGGATGGTATTTCTAAAACATTATAACATGAATAAATAAACATATTTATGCTATAAAAATGAAACTGGGAGCATAAATAATTTAATGACCATGATAATAGTGAATAAAATCATGGATAACAATAATTGATCATATATTGATGGTATTTCTATAAAATTATGGAATAAATAAATATTCTGAGTTATACTATAATATTCTATGACTTATCCGTCCATTATATTGTGATTTTTAGTGGTTTGAGGTGTTTGAGGGAGGTTTTGGGAGTTTTTGATGGAGACTAGAAGTGAAACATAGCTACTATAGGAAATACACACTATGTATTGTTTAAAAAATGTGAAATTGTGGTTCATGGATTATACATCCGACGAGTTCATGGATTTTAAATTGGGAATAGGGGGAACCTATGAGATGTATTACAAATTTTATATGTGGAATTCATGATGCGTATTAAATAATTGTCTAGTGACTAAATTTTTAGTGAAAGATGTAAATTTTAAGAAACCCGAGGATTAAACACCATGTAATGGTTATATGACATGAAACTAATAATATTCTTGGTTTTAATCAATCTCATCAGCTAAAATTTCATTCATTCATCCAAACCCTCCTCCCTCTCATTTTTTTGGAAAGACCTAGGAAATTTTGGGGGATTTTATAACCCTCTTCCTTTCAATTTGATTCATTGGTTCTGGTTGTTCCCCATTAGAAATCTATGGTAAGTTCTTCTCCCTTATTGGTAGTTTTATCCTACTCTTATCTTAGGAACTCACTATGGTGTCATTGTTTTGGTTTTTGAGTGTGAGTTGGGTTATGTTCTGATGATCCTTGGATGTGGTGTAAGTTTATTAGTGACTTTATTGTGATGTTTTGGTTTGTGTTCATTCATTCTTTTCCCATGAGCGCACAACGAGTTAGTAAATCTCTTTGAGGTAGGGAATCCATCATTTATCTTTATTATGTATCATGCAATAAGGGATTGATTTTATCTATTTATGGGGGATGGTTGTACTGGATTAATCAATGATAAATAATTGGCTAATTGAAATTAAAGGGGGAAAAGTGGAATGATTCACATGTTTTTAAAACATTGATATTATTTTGAAATTATGGATTATACAGGCTTGATTCCCCACTAAAAATCATGGTCTTTGGGGGATTTGTTTTCATTGTATGATATTTTTGTGACAGATATGTACGATGTGATTGTTATGATATTACCCTAAAATGGGAATTGGCTAACCACATATATTTGGATAATTAAATGGTGGACCCATGATTATAGATTGTGTGATAATGAACCTAAAATATAATGGAATTTAATAAAATCCCCTATATTAGATATTTAAAATGATATTGATGTGTTGTGATGTGTGGTTATTCTTATGGGGCAATGATGCATGTTTGCGATGTGATGTGGGGTGGTGAGGTGGTTGTTGTTTGGATGTGCTTTGGGCTGGTGAGGTTCTTTTTTTTGTTTGTGATTTTGGGGTGAATAGGTGGTTGTTGTTTGACCATACTTTTGGGGAAGCATGATGGTAGTTTGTTTGGTCATGATTGTGGTGTGGCGAGGTGATGGTGTAATGGGATTCTTATGATTTGTAATTGTGTTGTGAAATATGTTCATGTAGTGATGGAATAGATGATAATATTGAAAGTGGAATGGTTAGGGTTGGGTTTGGTTAATGGAATATGAATGGATAATTAATTAATAATAAATGTATGAATAATTAAAGGGGTTTAATGTACATTGGTTTATGGTTTATTGATTTTTGTTTGGTTTTATGATTTTTGTTGTGGTAGAAAAAGTGTCAGAGGTTGTGAGTTTGGGTTGTGATGTTGTGAGTTGTTTATTACTTGTTCTGAACCCATAGGATGGTCTTGTGTGTGTGTATTATATATATATGTATACCTTTTATATTCTTAGGATTTTATATACACACCCTACCCATGTTGAGAACCTAGTGCTGACAACAGAATGTTTTGGGTTTTTTCCCCAGCATCCCAGTTGTGAGGACAGATGGATGACTACCCACTCTTCTCCACTCCATCTTCTAGGTGATTATGACATGCATAGGATGTGATGGAAAAAAGTAAGAAGCGCCTCCATAGAAATGAAATGGTTAGTAGCATGCATGGTGCTATAGTGGGGGTCATTTATAGTAGGATGAAGAACTGATGTTGATGTACTAAATGTTCACGATACCATACCACTCTGGTTATGTTATGGTTGGTAGAACATAGGGTGATTGGGCCCATGTGTCTTTAGAAGAGACTTAATGTTATTATTAGTAGTGCGCAGGGTTCTTGGAATGATGTGATATACAGAAGACGTGGGAGCACTTTGATGTTTTTCATTGGGGTGTGAGAGTTTCATCTCAATGGGAAAGTAGTGTAGGGTACCCTTTATCAATGTGAATAATGAAATATTATATTACTTTGTTTGTGTTTTTTAGTGAGTATAACTTGGTAAGGTTGGGTTGGATAGTTGAACTATTTAGGTGATATTGAATCTATTTTTTCCCACGGGGGAATTAGTGTGCTTATTTCACATGTGTACAAGAGACCTCTGTTTTCCTATTAAGTATACCTATATTCTCACCATACATATATATAAATATTTCTTGGTTTCATGTGAATTACATGGATAGTGCTGGACATTACTATCTTGGATATTTGGAAAGTTTTTATTTCACTACTTTATCTTTACTTTTGGGTATTTACTTTTGGATAATTTTATCTCCATTGGTTTTATTCATACATGCATGTGGGGTAGTTTTGGTTTATTTTTATATTATTCCATGTATTTTTTTGATGATTCATCTTATTACATGATCCTATATTATTATTGAGGGTAATGCCTCTAATTTCATGATATTTTTATACCTTCTGTGCTATTCGACAACCCATGGAATTTTGGAGGTGGGAATCAGTGGACATTATCTCTCTCTCTCTCTCCATTATGGTATCTTTAGAGGGAGGGGGTTTTGATTGAGTGGTATCAAAGGTGATGGTTGAGAGATAATATGAAGTTTATAGTTAGACACAATGAATATTTATTGGGCTAGTATGACAATAGTTCCAGTTGACCTTCATGCATGACATAGGCCAGGATACCAGTTAGGATATGATATTTTAGTGCCCCCATGCGATCAAGTGTATGGACTCTATGATTATTGAGAGACAAAGTGAGGATTACATTTTTTAGGGTAGAGACCTAGGAGAGGTTCATGCATCATGGGGAACTTTTTTTATTGTTTTAATTGGGTTGTTTTGGGAAGGTTAAAATGAATAAAGTGAATTAAAATGAATCTAAATTAAATTTCATACTATCGGGATAAAGAAATTATTATTTACCATTCATATATGTATCATATTAATTGTCCATGTTTGGGTCAGGTAGTTGAGGTTTAGTAGGCTGATCCAATTTATCATCAGAGGGTTGATCCATTTAAAGAGGATAACCAGTGGCATAGAATGTTGTGAACTTTCTAGGGGAAAGGTTTGGATATGTATGAGGGAAGTGTTTTAGATGTAGAGAAAAATAGATGGTTTGATGAGATCAGGATCACTTTCAGTTTGATTCGATCTCAGATGGAGTACTGGGTCCCTTTGGCAGTCAATTAGATGTGAGGAGATGCATGTCAGTGGTGGATGTTGTATTTGGGAGAGCAGAAGGAGGCATATGTTTCATCGATCTACTTTCAAAAATATTTTCAAGCATAGTTCCTTTTATTGAATATAAAGGCAGTGAAGTGGAAATATATTCCTTCTCTTCTGTAGGGGAGTATATCACTATGGGAGTTGGGAAGAAATTTTAAGGATCTTTTACACTTTTCCCCAAATATTATGATAGATGAGGAATCTCATTTGATATGTCTTAAGGTGGAACTTGATCCTTTTATATAGTATGAAGTGACTCGTTTTATGTTACTGATATATTTGGAGGTTTAGAATAAGGCATAGTTGATCGATTTAATTCACTAAAAAGGAGAGTTACCATGAGAGGTTATCTAACAAGGTTCCACAAAGAGCAGAGTTTTTAGTGGTAGGTCCCAGAAACTAGAACCTTTTAGGTTTCAACTGGCTAGAGGTTGGTCTCAATAGTTTCCATTCCATCTTCATATGAGTTTTGGTCCAATTTTTTTCCCTGTGTAGGTCGTGGTCATATTCAGGATTGGTGCCCAGTGATTCATAAGTCTTATCTTGGTATAGGTGGTCAGTTTGAATGGTAGTTTCACCAACAGTTTCCAGCAAGGCCGTTTCAGTAGCAGGGGTAGTGGTATTATTCTCTATATAGGTCATATGTGGTAGGTTGAGGGAAACCTCAAGATGTTACTCATGATCCGGGATCTAGGATAGAGCATGGTCATGGAGGTGGCCATCAATAGAGAGGTAAAAGACATATGCATGGATAGTTTTATGCAGTATAGGTAGTAGTTCCATAGGGGGAAGAGATCATTCGAGGTATGATCAGTTAGTCAGGTTCCCATGTTTGTGATTATTTATTTATTTGGGTTTGTTCTTGTGATGTTTCCTTGTGTGATGTGTGGTTAGAAACATCATGAATATGAATAAGGGGAAACATAATCCCTAGTCAAGATAAGTTATACTTTGATGCGAGTAAAACTGTGTGGTGGTGTTAGTTCCGCCCAAAGCAAACAATATCTTAACATAAGAAATATAATTAATTTATTTTTGTTCTTGGAGGGTTTACATGTGATGTTGGGTCTTTTTTATTTATGATATATGTTTTTTTATTGATGTGTGATAAATATACAACATTTAAAAAGGGGAATTCGTGATTCCAAATCAAGATAAATTAAATATGATGCGATTAAACCTGTACTGGAAAGTTAGTTCCACCTAGAGTGGATAATATCTTAACACGGAGGATGTAATTCCATGATTTTTGTGTTTGGGACAATGTAATTATTTGGTTGTGATGGTTTTGTGCTTGTAATGTGTAGAGTTTGATTGTTGTGGTGATGTGGTTGTATGGCGATGAGGTTGTGTGAGATGTTTTATGACCATTTGGTTTGGTGTTTTTGGTTGGTGGTAGAGTTTTAGGTATGAAAATATCCTTGAGAAGTATCTTGTGGGGTGGTTATTCAGACACCTTTATTACTATCCTTGGTTTTGGATTCACAAGGGAGATATTTGTTTGAGAGGTATCTGATGTAATAGTATGTGCCTTATCAATTCATTAAATTTCAAGTTTTGGTAGTTGGATGTGTTCAAGGGAGGTTCCAGGAGTTTTTGGTGGAGTCTATAAGTGCATCATTTCTACTGTAGGAAATACACACCATGTATTGTTTACACAATGTGAAATAGTGGTTCATGACTTGTACAATTGGTGAGTTGAAATCTTGTAAATTGGGTAGAGGGGGAACATGTGAGATTTATTACACCTCATATAAGTGGAATTCATGATGTGTATTAAATAATTGATTAGGTGACTGATTTTTTAGTAAAAGATAGAAATTTTCATAAACCCAAGGATTATACGTCGTGTAATGGTTACACAATGAGAAACAGGTGAGATTCTTGGTTTTAAGATATTTTTTTTGGCCAAACCTCCATTAATTTGGCCGAATACTCATCCCTCTCTCTTTTTGTCAAGCCCCAGGAAAATTTAGGCGATATTGTAATCCTCTTCCTCCCATTTCGGTTTGTTGGTTATGATTGATAAATCGATATCAATCCATGGTAAGTTCTTCTCTCTTATTTGTGTTTTTTTCATATTCTTTTTCCAGGAACCCACTACGGTGGTGTTTTTTTGGTTTGGTATATATGTTGTGATGCGTTTTATTGATCCTTATATTCAGTTTAAGTTTATCCATGATCTCATGGTTCATTTAGGGTGTGTAAGAATTTGTTCTTCACCCTGTGTTGTGTAGAAAGTCAAAAAATATCTTCGAGGTAGGGAATCCCTTATTTATCTTTATTGTGTATCATACGAAAGGGTTATTGTTTTTTTATCTATGGGTGATGGTTGTGTAGGATTAATCAAATATAAAGAATTAGATAATTTAAATTTAATGGGGAAAAAGGGAATGATTCACAAGTTTTTATAGCTTTGATATTATTGTGATACGATGGATGGTGTGGACTTGATGCCTTGCTGAAAATTATGGATAATGGGGGATTTGTTTACATTGGATGATATGTTTTTTGACTAATGTGTCTAATGTTATTTTAGTGATATAACCATAAAATGGAAATTCACTAACAACTTATATTTGGATAATGAAATGGTTTCCCTAGAATTATATATTGTGTGATAACACCCTTAAAATAAAGTGGAATGTGATAAAAGAACCTTTGTTAAATATGTAAAATGATCTTGATCCATGGACATACTTTTGGGGTGGAGATGTGTGTTTATGACTTGATGTGGGGTGGTGAGGTGGTTGTTGTTTGGTCAAGATTTTGGGGATGTAAGGTGGTTATTTTTTGGCAATGCTTTTGGGGTAGTGAGGTTGTTGTTGTTTGGATGTGATTTTGGGGACATGAGGTGGTGGTTTGTTTGTCTGTGCTTGTGGGGTGGTGAGGTGATAGTGTGATGGATATTATGGGATTATTGTGATGTGTGATTGTTTTGTAATAAATGTCTAGGTAGTGATTGAATAATTGAAAAAATTAAAGTGTAATGGGTGAGGTTTGGTTTATTTAATAGAATGTGAATTTCCAATGAATGAATAATTATGGGATGAACATGTAAAGGGTCAAGGTATAAGGATTGAGGGAACATAACCCAAAAAAACCTGTCAATGATGAAGAGTATAAGGTCTCCAATCCATCTTTTAAGGAGTACATGATTTGTACTGGTAGTACACAATATGTCTCATTGGCATCAGGTCCTTCCTGTGTATCACAGTTTGAGCCCATGTCCATGTCTGGGTAAATGATGCGTTTGAACCCATGTAATTCTGACCATGTCTATGTATGGCTAGCCGCATCCGTGTACGAATAGATGTGTCTCTTTCCGTGTACCTCCTTGGCTACACACCGATCCACCAGGAAAGTGTAACATGGAGTGTGATACTTATCTCTTTTCCAAAATCCTAGCACCACACGGTGTGGGGGAGGGGGTCCCACGTAGTGTGAAATTCCAGATTACACATCGTTTTACTTGTAATTTCATAGAATTCAAGATCTTATTCATGTGTTTCCTTCCATACCATTACCACTATGTGTCTCACTGGAAAACATGAATCCGAGTTCAGTCGACCCTTGCCTTCAGCGATCACTAAGTTCTAACATTCGAATCCATTTGTAAATTTTTCCACATACACCATCCATAGTCATTCCATCGAATCAAGATGAATGGGATTATACAACCCATTCTAATCCGCCTTCCACCATACTTCATCATTGTCACACCTCTATCACATCCTTGATCTTGAACCACACTAATGATATTGATCCATTACACTGAATAATGGTCTTGCAATGATCAAATATCAGGTATTCATCGAACAGTTGTCCAAAGAAAATACCAATGAAGAATGTTCGAAGAAATGGGGGAGAAATCCTTAAACTAAAAAAATGTGATGAATGATACTCAACCTTTTATCATTCAACCTCGATACTTTTTTGAAGAAATTGATGAATGAAGAGGGATATAATCAACTAACTGAATAAATCCATCACAAATAAGTCTATCATTATTTCACGAATAAATTTTATTTGTGGAATTGATCCATGTTTCAATAGGATAAAATAATAAGATGAAATTTAAAATTAAAAAAATCCTACATGGAGTTTGGATCGACCACTGAAAAATAATAGTCTTTCATTCACACCATTGGTGAGATCTACAGTCTCTATTGGCACTCGATCCTTGAACTTATCTCAATCCAATGTCATCTTCCAACGATCCTCCAACAACTCCTCCCCAATAGATCCTTTCAATCTCTAGGTTTTTTTGGATAAACCTAGGTATTTAGGAATAGTCATGTATTCATAGTGGATTATAAGTCATGAAAAATTAATAAAATAAATTAATTCCATTTAATTAATTTATTTAAAATTTTCCCATGATCGAGCCTAACCTGAGAACTCGACATGCTCCAAAGTTATTTCATTATTAGGAAAAAACACACAATCTGAACTCAACAGAAGCTTTAGATTTATGATCCAAGACTCTATTGAGGAGTTATTCCACTTTTTTACAAAAACTACACATGCATGATATTTAATATAATTAAAAAATTAATTCTGGGAACAACGGGCCTCAGAATCTCACAACGTCTCAGCAGCTAGATCAAAAAATAATCCATATAATATTATAAAGTAATACATAAAAAATATTCATTACATAAACAAACCCTTTTTCCATATCATATAACCATCACATAATAATTGAAAATCCCCCAAAAGGGGAGAAACAACCATAAGGAGAAATAAGGTGGCCCTCATAAGCATTAAACCATTTATTTTATAAGGGTCAAAATGGGCCTTCAAGGAATACAACTTGGGATTCCAAATATTTTTCATTTATCATAAATTACACTTTCAAAATATCCTTTATAATACATTTATAAAACAACCCATTTTATACTAAAACCATTCATTAAAATATAGTTTCTTCTTTTGAAAACTATAATAGGGATAATACCATCTATTTATAATCAAAACTAATTTAAATAATCCTATTTGGATTTTTAGAAGGTTCATGTAAAATATGAACACCTTTTTCAAAGAAATAATTTAAATTCATCAAAAAACCATTTCTAACTAGGCTTGATCCCATATATTTTTTTTGAAAACACACTGTAGATATAAAACATATCCATACTTCCATTTAAAGTGAAATTATAAAACCCAAACATTGAATTAATTGAAAAATAAATTAATGACATAGAAAAGCCTACTTCATTCCAAGAAGAAATCAATTTACTTTGATAGAGAAGGCCAAATCAAGCAATAAATCACTCTTCTCAAGACTTAAAAGACCAAAACCATAGGTTAGAATCAATACTAGGTTAACAAGAACCCAAAAAAATAAATATCACTTGTAAAAATATTACAGTTCTAGGGAGAAATAAAAAACCTAGAATAAATGTAAGAGGAAAGAGAGAATAATAGAAAAGAAGAATATAGGAAAGATTACCTTGAAAACGACTTGGAATCCAAAGAGAAGTAGAAAAAATAAAAGGGGAGAAGGATGGTGCTCTCCCTTGAGCTACTAGGATGATAGCCACATGAAATGTGAAGTGATGGAAGAGCCAAGGACCTGAAACCGAAATAGGGAAGAAATAAGCAATCCATATTTTAAGTGAACTTGGGAAGGATGCATGGTTTTTCCATATGATTTGATTAACTATGCAATAACTGTGAGGAAGCCACTAGAAGGAACCTAATTGATTCACATAGTTTGGAAAAAAAATTTACCAAACCATGCACCTACCATGTATAGCCCACTACTAAAAACTATAACACCACACATGATTCCCTTACACAGCTTCCCCTAACTTTGCGGTAACCATGCGATTGAGGAAAACACTTAAAATTATGAATTTAAAATAAAAAAATAATCCTAAAATTAAAAAGGAACCAAAAATTAAATAATATTTTAAATAAAAGTGGAACATGGGTGTTATATTATTACATATAATCATTCTCTTTTATGATATCATGTTATACCTCTTGACCCATATGTTATACCTCATTACTCTGTTTGTTCCCTTACTAGGCTCTATATCTCACCCTTTTCTTTATGTATATACCAAGGGTATGCTATATTGTAAACCATTACCTTTCAGATAATCTTACATGGATTTAATACCACAATGCCACAAATTTTGAGAATTTTATTTTATTTGATAACTGTTGGTTTTAAATAGTTTTGAGGCAGCTTCTGTAGAGATGAGGGAGTATGAGCCATGCCCATTACTGAAGGATGGGTTCCTCTGAGATAGGAGCTATTTGGCATGTGATATGCTGAAGGTGAGTTCATATAGGTTTTTTACCCTTTTTTATATATCACTTTGGATTTGAGTGGATTTGGTTGGGAATAAATGTTGTTATTAACTTATATTTTAGTTTTTTAAAAAATTAAGGTATTATGTATCTAATAACCCAAATACACTAGACCTCTGGATTTATAGGTTGTATTTTATGAAATTTTATGTTAAAAAATATGTAATGAATTGTTTATTAGACTTGGGTTTCTATAGTTAATATCAGATAAAGTTCTAGTTATTTTTTGGGGATTTGATTGGAAAACTTAATAGTAAATAATCCATTAATAATCTATATTGAAACCTATAAATTCTTATGTTTGGTTATTCAATTCATTTATGATTTATTCCTTCAAAGTTCATAGTTTTCCCATTAAAATGATTATTAATTTAAATATTATCATGCCTAAAAACAATATGTTTTTAGTAAGTTATTAGAATCATAATCAAATGGGGAGAGTTACTCTTATTATCAACTCATGGACTTCAAATTCCTTATATGATTATAGTTATACACATTATTTAAAATCATGAAAGTTTTGTAGAAATATTCAAAAACCACCTCAAGTCATAGAGGTAGAGTTCTTCATGAAAATAGAAATTGGTACAATTGTTTCATCTCAAGAATATAATTATTCCATAACTAAAATTTATGGGATGAATCTCCCTACAAACCATGTTGTACTCCCTTTAGAAGAATTCAATTCTACACTGGGAATGGATTGGATATCTCTATATAGAGACAAAATCAACTATTAGGATAGGGAAATCAATTTCCATATATCAAAAAAACCTATGATTATATACAAGTTCATGGGTAATGATGAATATCCTAGGGAAAAGTATTCTCAAGTAGGGATATGGTTTCCTTAGAAACAAGAATATCTAGTTTAAATTATTTAGACAAAGGAGAGGGTCATCCTTGAATAAATCCACATTATAAAGGAATATACTAATGTATTCTCTAAATATTTATCTGGTCTTCCTTCTAATAGAGTGGTTAAGTTATAAATTGAACTTATACTCAGAGCTCTTCCCATATACAAGATTCCTTATAGAATGAACCCCATTAAACTTGAAGAACTAAATAATAAGGTATAATGGAATCTAGATAAGAGTTTTATATTCCCAAGTGATTCACCATGGGGTGTGTTAGTCCACTTTTTCAATAAAAAGGATGGGTTAATGCATCTATGAATTAATTATCAAGAACTCAACAAGACCATGATAAATAAAAAGTATCCCCTACCATGGATTGATGAATTATTTGATAAACTATGAATATTTTGATACTTCTCTAAGGTGGATCTTTAGTTAAGATATTATAAATTAAAGTTTAATAATGAGTCTATTCCCAAAACTTCTATTCATATAAGGTATTGACACTATGAGTACATAGTGATTACATTTGGGCTCATGAATTCCCTTGTAATTTTTATGGACTTTATGAATATATTCATTTAAGATTACCTCAAAAAATTGGTGGTATTATAGATTTTATTCTCATATACTCAAAAATCATCTAAGAACATGAATATAATTTGATTAATATGCTAGAGACCCTGAGAAAGGATAATTTATATAAAAATTATAGTAAATATGAGTTTTGGACGGAGGTAGTAACATTCTTAGAGTATGTTATTACAATAATGGGTAAATATTTTGATCCATCAAATAAAAAATTAACTAAATATGACCCAAACTAATATCTGAACAAAATATCCATAGTTTCCCTAGATTATCTTGGTATTACAAATAATTTTTAAGTAACTTATCCTGATTTTAAAACCCATTAACCAAGTTAACTCGAAGTGGATTAAAGTCTTTTTGGACCAATGAATGTGAAGAGAGATTCAAGTAATTGATGAAGATGATAATAACTACACATTAACTCAAAATAACCTCAATTTTTTAAGGATTTGTAATATAAAAAGATGTATTAAGGAAGTTATTAGGCTATTAACAAATGAAAAATGATAAATTGATATCCTATACCTCAAAAGAGTTGAAGTTTCATGAGAAAAATTACCCAACACATGTTCTGGAGTTGGATGTAGTAATATTTTCATTGAATATTTAGAGTAATTATCCATATAGAGGTAAGTGTGACATATATGAAAATTATAAGAGATTGAAATATATATTATAAAATAAGGAACTCAACATACCCCAATGAATATGGTAAGATATTATCAATGTTTATGATTTCACAATACATTACCATCCTAAAAAGGTGAATAAAGTGACATATTCACTAAGTTGAAAAGATCCTGCATCCTTATTAGTGATGAGGATGTAATAACCTGAGATTTTATAAGATATATTCTTTTCTTTCATATCTTCTATTGAAAGATACACCAAGATTATCTTACGCTATACGCAACACCGTATTAGCTTGCAGTATACGCAACACAATTCTTGGATCGTGTTATACACAATTTCAAGTTCATTTGATAGAAGTTATTATATGAAACATTGAGTGTGTATATATATATATTCAATGTATAAATGAAATATGGTTGGATTTTTTTATACGCAACAACAAAGGAGTCTTGCACTACATGCAACCCTGACTTGGTTTTCATTACACGCAATCGCGACCTTCCTCGATAGCGTGTGTTGTACGCAATACTGAGTTTCATTAAACAACGATATATGATTATAATATTATCACGAACTAGCCATTATGAATATAATTAACCACATTTCTAATTTTATAACATTATTATTCATCTTATAAATTTTCTAACACATTTTATGTGAACAAAATAATTTTTTCGGGTAAAATAAGTATTTTTAAAAAAATGCAGTTTTGCCGCCTTTTGATGGTGCACCCACTTAAAATCTAGTTTTTGACATGTTTATAAGTTAAATTTTACAAAATAAAATTATTATTTGGAATAAGGATATAAAATTTTACCTTGGATAAAATTTTCATGTTATTCTGATAACTTTCATATTTTAATGAATAGTAAAAACACACTATATTTTAATTAAAAACAACTTATTTCATCGTAATAATTTTTGTTGTTAAATTATAATATTTAATGGTATTAAAGTATAAATAGAATATATTTTTACCATTTAATATAATTTATGTCATTAGCATTGATTATACCTTGAATTCGTAGGTTAAATCAATTCAATCTTTTGTAATGTTTTAAACAAAAACCCGTTTTCTTTCGACAACGGGATTAATTTTAATTTAATTTCTGCAACTTATGTGTATTGAATTTGGAAAAATGGATTCCATATTTGGAATCAGTGGGTCCAAATTATATTAATAGACTACTTTTTATTTTTGGGCATTATGAATAGTAACTACGGTAAATTTTATTTACCATAGTTAAAGGTAAATCGGGTAATTAAGGGTAAATATAAGATTATAAAATTACCCTAAAACCATACAAAATCCTATTTGATAACTAAAAGTAGACCCATATCATCTAAGGGTCTGATTAGAATCATTTAATGGACTTTTTTACATGAAAATAACTTAATTATTATTAAAACCAAAGAAAGTGACAACATGTCACTCTCTTAAATCTTATAAGTATATTAATTTTAATTTAGTGATAAACTTCATGAAACTTAGAAAATGAATAGTATCTATAAAGATAATGAAATTATCTAAATAATATTAATTTATTTGTAATTTTTAGGGATTAAATAATTATTATTAATTGTGACACAATAGTGATGCAGAAATTGTTTATCTAGTGAAAAATCAAGAATATAGTTTTTATTAAACTAATAGTGACCATAAAAGGCACAAAAACCTGACCAAAACTTATTTTTCATGTAAAGGTAAACCATAATAATCCAATGGTAGAATATTTTACCATTTGGAGCCTTATAAAAGCGATTATGACACTTATATTATTTTATTTTAAATGATACCAAAGTTGTCACCTTCATAATTTAATAAATATAACAATTTAAATATTGTGATTTTAAGATGATAAATTAGAGTAAAAGTATTATTGTGAAATTTAATAGATTTAGATTCATCATAGGATTTTATTTTTAATTTTTATGCAACAGATAAGTATATTAAATAATTATACAAAAATGATGTAGTAATTATTTTATTAAGAGATAAACTAAATAAATGGTTTTAAAAATAATAAAATAAATATTATATGAACTATTGAAATGTTATACACTAATTTTATAGATAAATATGACCTTTTATAAATCTATTAAATATTTTAGTTCGAACATATCTTCTGTATATATTTTATTTAAATTCAAATTAATGAATAGTGTCAAAATTGACACTATTGTTATTTTATAAAAATAACATATTTTAAAATTGTTTAAAAATCACAAAAATATTTAAAAATTATAAATTTAAATTTATATGGTATAAAATGTTATAAAGTATCCAATTATGGACAATTCACAATAAATAAGTAATTATTTGTTATAATTTAAAATTTAGAATGTTATTACCAAAAATAACATTAAATTGATTAAATAAGGATAAATCAAGTTGATAATGTTTAAAATAAATTCATAAAATTTCTAAATTTTATTTGTTGTAGATATTACAACCCTATATCATCTAATATTCGAATATGATTCATTTTTGGAGGTTTTTAAGTGGGGATGGATTTATTATAAATTAATATTTTTAAGATTTCCAAAGGTGCCGCTCTCCTCCCTTATAAAAGGGCACCTCCTCCCTCTCATCTTGACACAACTTTGAGCCTTCAAGCTCGGCCAAACCCTGAAAAATTATCTTCTCCAATTCCCCTAGAAACATCCTATAGGTCCTGGTATTCTTAAAATACCAATTTTAGTGCCCTAAGAGAAAGTTTAAAGGAGGCACTTTGAGAAAGAGGTAATACCTTCTACCGTTTTCTTCAGGTTCCATTCTTCTTATACTCACTCTTATTTAGTTGTTTAATTATGAAGTAACAACATAAGTATCACTCATATACTGATATTTTATTATAATTATGAAACAAACCTATTTTACCATCTATCCATCCTACAGAAAACGAAATCACCGCGCGTGCGTGCGTACGGAATACCGTCTCCACGCCGTGGTGTAATTTGTTTTTCCAACAGCACCTTACTTGGATGGGTATAATGGTGTAAAGAATATATATACATAGTTATTATAACATCATACTGATTCTTATATATTATATCATCCTCTCTAATTCAATTCAATAATTATGGGAACGATATCATCACTCGTGCATACGTACGGACTACCGTCTCTACGACGCGATGAGATTCATTCTCAATGATTAACTATTCATGAATGATTATAAAGTATATGTAATAAGTAATAATGAAATATATGACATAATAATGATACTGTATTTATGTATATATATATGTATGTCATCCAATTAATTCTATTAAATTAAATAAGGAAACAGAAACAACGTTCATGCGTACGTACAACCTACTGTCTCCATGACCAGTTTAATTCATTGCTTTTATTGATATATAATATATATGTATATGATGAATATATATTACATATAAATCATGTTTTACATTATGTAATTATTTAAATCAGGATATAAGTAATAATATCAAGAACAACAAGTCGAAACACATACGATAAATAAAATGAGTTTACCCAAAACGCTACATTAATAGGAAATTTACAAAAGAACAGATAATATAAAGTCATAAGTGAAACATATATGATATCATAACAATGAATATGATTATTTAATAAGTCAATTACATTATTTAAATCATTATACAGGAGGTTCGGATCCATAAGAAGCATATCAGACCTAAGGTAAGGGATAACTTTTCTAATCTCGTTTTTTTATCCGAGATTGTTTATTCATAAGTATTTACTGGGGTTATTTCTATCATCCATGTACATGTTTTATAAAAGTGTTTTCATGTATGTTTAATGTCATTTTTACCGTTTTTTTACTTTTACTACATGGTATGTAAGGAATCTTTCTTTTTTTTACGTTACGAGGTACTTTTTTGATTTTTCCGACAAAAGTACGAGGAGAATGTTATTTTTAACTTATACGACGTGAACGGATTTTTATGGTTTTATAAAGCCTTATTTTCATGAAGATTCCTCCAAAAATATTTCATGACTATTTTCAATAAAACATTTTCTTCTAAAATTTCATGAAATTTTGTGAAAAGAAAATGATTTTGAAGAAAAAAAGATATTTTCCTGAAGAATTCATTTCATCTGTTTTATCAAAACCATTTTCATCTAAGATGACATTATTTCACATGTGTATGTTTCAAGTATCATGTCTCTATGATTTACATGGTTTCAATTTTCTTATTATGAAATGATATCCATTTCTTTTATATGAATTATGTGATGATGGGATGATGTTTATGAAACCCATTTTATTTTTTGGGTTATTATGAATGATGTATGTTTATTTTGCGGCACAAGTAAGAATGATTTCATTATGAGATGGGTGAGACCTATATCTCCCTCCAATGCATTGGGTTAAGATTTATATCTCATGAGATAGACATGGCTGGAATGTTAAGTTAATCCGGTTCAGTTTTACAGGACTTAAACGAGGAGTGAACTCGATTCAGAAAGGGACTTTGTCCACTAAGATGATCTTGGCAGCAATGTATTGGCTACTATGGAAATCATAACAAGTGCTAAATGGTTTCCACAATTACATGTTTTATTCCCATGATATTTTATCGTGATTGATGTTCCTTTATGATATATGCCTTACGTACTTCCAAGATTTATGTTTTTGCTCAAGGTTTTAATGTTTAGATTTCATGTTCAAGTTTTTGCTTTCAAATGTTTATGGATTGTTTTATGTTCTCTATGTTTTCCCTTACTGAGAATTTGAGCTCACCCTTTTGTGTTTTATTTTCCCCAGGAAATAAAGAAAGGTTTTAGGTAAGGAAAAAAAGGGGAAGATCGTTATGGGAGATGTTGAAGATCTTTCAACATGATTAGATGTTTATATTCCGAGTTTCCAAAGACACTGAACTATTACGGTCCTTGTGTATCTGTTTTTGTTATGTATAAAGTATTCCGAAAAAGTATTGTAATGTCCATGTACATCAAGCTCCAGGTCTCTACAGTTGGTATCAGAGGAAAGGTTTAGTCAACCTTTGGAAACTAGGATGCGAGAACTTTAGTGAGATCCCTAGAGATATTTCTAAGGTATGTCTAGGGATGTCCCTAAGGTTAAGTGTAAGTATAGGTTATAGTCCTATAATTACAGTAACGATATTAGAATTAAACCTAAATTGTTAGATATTGAAGTTACTCCCCCTTTATTATGATTTTTTCCTCTCACACTATTCTTTTTGAGCTTTAGAAAATGGCTGGAAACAAGATGATTCACGATAATAGAGGATATGATGGACAATGGAATGATATTCTTCATGAGCAACCAAATGAAATGGGATTTGGAAGTCCAAACATCATTATTATGACAAATCTGCAATCTCATAATATGATCAATAAACTCAAATTTGGTATGTTTCCTGACTCGGATAATAAGAGAAAGATGGAGTTTCATTATGATCATAGAGGAAAGAAATTTAAATTTCCCCTATGTAAATATTGTGGGAAGAGGCATCAAGGAGAATGTTTCAAAGGATCTGGAAGATTCTTTGGGTGTGGAAAAGAAGGACACAAATCCAGTAAGTGAAAAGGAAAAGGTTCATTTAACACCATGGATGAGGATAATGGTATTGCTACGACATCAACAATGGATAAATGTTTTAAATGTGGAATATACGGGCATTATGAAAACCAATGACCTAAGGGAAAGTCTCCTGAAGAGAATAAATATGGTCGTATGGGTAGTATTTATGTTGATGATGATGAAGAGACTACAAATGATATATGAGATGAAATAAATGACGAAGCTCAGTCAGTGGTTTAAGAAGTTAGTGGAATGATTGTATGTTTATAAAGAATAATGTATGGTACTATGGAATAAAGAATCATATAAGGATTGTTACACTATTGTTTTTCCTAAAGTATTTGAAAGTATATGTTGAATGGTACCGGTAACCATGAAAGGTTATTCAGATATTTTTGGAAAGTAGTTGATATGCGCATAATGAAGGGATAATAAGATAATGATATGTTTGATTGTATTCATGAGCTCATGACTGATATAATGACTAAGTGATATTATTGTTTGATTACAAAGATTTTTGGGATTTTGGTATGAGGAAAGAGTTACCTTTTGATAGTATTCATGTTTTTACTAAGGTTATATGGTAATTTATGTTTCAAGATAATATATGAATAAGGTATTCATGTGTTTGGAATGCAACCAACAAGATATATCTTATGATATATGTGAGATAAATTCTTGTATTCACATTCTTGGTAGATAATATTTCTAGTAATTGTTTTCTTTATACTATGAGCTTGGACCGAAGTATTTTAGATAAGCCTAAAGATTGGAATGGGTTATGTTGGACATAAGTTAGTATTGTTTAAGGATATAAATGTTTCGATATTATTGATGGGATGTTATAGTAATGTAGTTTTAGAAAAAGGAAAACCTACAGGACGGGCGATAGCCCATCGCGTCAGACAAGGCTGTGGAAATCGAACCCACAACCGAAGTACGATAGGCCTTTATCGCCTACCACTGGCCTACAGAAAGTCCCTAGTTAGTGGAAAGTAGTTTTATTTTATTAAGCGGTATGATAAATAAAGTATAAGTCCATTTTTGGAACCATATACGATTAATCTCACCATAAGATGGACTTATAACTTTTTCTAACCTTTTGTTTGAAATAGATGGAATGACCCATCATTCTATCACATGATCTGCTAATGCTTCCCGAATAACAAATTTTACTTCATTTCTTTAAGAGATGAAGTGGAAATTGTTCAATTCACGAACAACAGTGAGATTGTACCAAAATCAAGTAAGTATTTCTTCTAATTCAAAAATTTCAACTTTAGGGAAATGATATTGAAAACCAAAAATGTTTTCCTAGTTCTCTTATATCCGATGAATCAGATGGTACCTTATATCATCACAAATCTATGGCTTTGTGATTGTTGGCTTTTTCATAGCCATGTTCTCTACCACTCTCCATCAGAACATGATGGTTAAATTTCTCTTCCATATCCATATTTTCACCTATGTTCTCCTATGTGGAAACCCAATGATTAGTTTATTCGGGTAACCGTTACGTTTCATACTTTAGCTTTTAAAGATAAGTTTTGGTATTCCTTTTTACGATGTGGGTTTCAATTAAAGAAACTTTCAAGTAGAAAACCATTTATAACCCCGACAAATTTCGAGGGCGAAATTAATTTTAAGGGGGGGGGGGGTAGAATGTAATAACCCGAGATTTTATAAGATATATTCTTTTCTTTCATATATTCTGTTGAATGATACACCAATATTATCTTGCTCTATACGCAACACCGTATTAGCTTGCAGTATACGCAACACAATTCTTGGATCGTGTTATACCCAATTTCAAGTTCATTTGATAGAAGTTATTCTACACAATATTGAGTGTATATATATATATATATATTCAATGTATGAATGAAATATGGTTGGATTTTTTTATACGAAACAACAAAGGAGTCTTGCACTACACGCAACCCTAACTTGGTTTTCATTACACGCAATCACGACCTTCCTCAATAGCGTGTGTTGTACGCAATACTGGGTTTCACTAAACAACGATATATGGTTATAATATTATAAATAACTATCCATTATGAATATAATTAACCAAATTTTGAATTTTATAACATTATTATTCATCTTATAAATTTTCTAAAACATTTTATGTGAACAAAATAATTTTTTCGGGTAAAATAAGTATTTTGAAAAAAATGTAGTTTTGCCGCCTTTTGATGGAGCACCCACTTAAAATATAGTTTTTGAAATTTTTATAAGTTAAATTTTACAAAATAAAATTATTCTTTGGAATAAGTATATAAAATTTTACCTTGGATAAATTTTTCATGTTATTCTAATAACTTTCATATTTTAATGAATAGTAAAAACACGCTATATTTTAATTAAAAACAACTTTTTTCATCGTAATAATTTATGTGGTTAAATTATAATATTTAATGGTCTTAAAGTATAAATAGAATATATTTTTACCATTTAATGTAATGTATGTCATTATCATTGATTTTACCTTGAATTCGTAGGTTAAATCAATTCAATCTTTTGTAATGTTTTAAACAAAAATCCATTTTCTTTCGACAACGGGATTAATTTTAATTTAATTTATGCAACTTCTGTGTATTGAATTTGGAAAAATGGATTCCATATTTGGAATCAGTGGGTCCAAATTATATTAATATACTACTTTTTATTTTTGGGCATTATGAATAGTAACTACTGTAAATTTTATTTACCATAGTTAAAGGTAAATCGGGTAATTAAGGGTAAATATAAGATTATAAAATTACCCTAACACTGGAAAAAAATCCTATTTTATGACTAAAAGTCGATCCATATCATCTAAGGGTCATATTAGAATCATTTAATGAACTTTTTCATGAAAATAACTTAATTATTATTAAAACCAAAGAAAGTGACAACATGTCACTCTCTTAAATCTTATAAGTATATTAATTTTAATTTATTGATAAACTTCATGGAACTTAGAACATGAATAGTCTCAAGAAATATAATGAAATTATATACATAATATGAATTTATTTATAATTTTTAGGGATTAAATAATTATCATTATTTGTGATACAATAGTGATGCAGAAATTGTTTATCTAGTGAAAAATCAAGAATATAGTTTTCATTAAACTAATAGTGACCATAAAAGGCACAAAACCCTGACAAAAACTTATTTTACATGTAAATGTAAACCATAATCATACAATGGTAGAATATTTGACCATTTTGAGCCTTATAAAAGCGATTATGACACTTATATTATTTTATTTTAAATGATGCCAAAGTTGTCACCTTCATAATTTAATAAATATAACAATTTAAATATTGTGATTTTAAGATGATAAATTAGATTAAAAGTATTATTGTGAAATTTAATAGATTTATATTCATCATAGGATTTTATTTTTAATTTTTATGCAACAAATAAGTATATTAAATAATTATACAAAAATGATGTAGTAATTATTTTATTAAGAGATAAACCAAATAAATGGTTTTAAAAATAATAAAATAAATATTATATGAACTATTTAAAAGTTCTACACTAATTTTATAGATACATATGACCTTTTATAAATCTATTAAAGCTTTTAGTTTGAACTTATCTTCTGTATGTATTTTATTTAAATTCAAATAAATGAATAGTGTCAAAATTGACACAATTGTTATTTTATAAAAATAAAATATTATAAAATTGTTTAAAAATCAAAATAATATTTAAAAATTATAAATTTAAATTTATATGGTATAAAATGTTATGAAGTATCCAATTATGGAAAATTCACAACAAATAAGTAATTATTTGTTTAATTTAAAATTTAGAATGTTATTACCACAAATAAAATTAAATTGATTAAATAAGGATAAATCAAGTTGATAATGTTTAAAATAAATTCCTAACATATCTAAATTTTATTGGTTGATGATATTACAACCCTATCTCATCTAATATTCTAATATGAGTCATTTTTTGAGGTTTTTAAGTGGGGTTATATTTATTATAAATTAATATTTTTAAGATTTCCAAAGGTGCCACTCTCCTCCCTTATAAAAGGGCACCTCCTCCCTCTCATCTTTACACAAATTTGAGCCTTCAATCTCGGAAATACCCTGCCAAATTATCTTCTCCACTTCCGTAGAAACATCCTAGAGGTCCTGGTATTCTTAAAAGACCAATTTTAGTGCCCTAAGAGAAAGTTTAAAGGAGGCACTTCGAGAGAGAGGTAATACCTTTTACCGTTTTCTTCAAGTTACATTCTTCTTCTACTCCCTCTTCTTTAGTTGTTTCATTATGAAGTAAGAACGTCAGTATCACTCATATACTAATATGTTATTATAATTATGAAACAACACTATTTCACCATCTATCCATCCTACGGAAAACGAAATCACCGCGCATGCGTACGTACGAAATACCGTCTCCACGCCGTGGTGTAATCTGTTTTTCCAACACCACATTACTTGGATGGGTATAATGGTGTAAATAATAACTATGAATAGTTATTATAACATAATACTGATTATGATATATTTTATCATCCTCTCCAATTCAATTCAATAATTATGGGAATGATATCATCGCTCGTGCATACGTACGGACTACCGTCTCCACGACGCGATGAGATTCATTCTCAATGATTAACAATTAATGAATGATTATAAAGTATATATAATAAGTAATCATGAAATATATGACATAATAATGATACTGGATTTATGTATATATATATGTATGTCATCCAATTAATTCCATTCAATTCAATAAGGAAACGGAAACAACGTTCATGCGTACGTACGACCTACTGTCTCCATGAACGGTGTAATTCATTCCTTTTATCGATCTATAATATATATGTATATGATGAATATATATTACATATAAATCATGTTTTACATTCTGGAATTATGTAAATCAGGATATAAGTAATAATATCAATAACGACAGGTCGAAACACATACGATAAATAAAATGATTTTACCCAAAACGCTACATTAACATGGAATTTACAAAAGAACGGGTAATATAAAGTCATAAGTGAAACATATATGATAACATAATAATGAATATTATTATGTAATAAGTCAATGACATTATTTAAATCATTATACAGGAGTTTCGGATCCATACGAAGCATATCGGACCTAAGGTAAGGGATAACTTTTCCAATCTCGTTTTTTTATCCGAGATTGTTTATTCGTAAGTATTTATTGGGGTTATTTCTATCATCCATGTACATGTTTTATAAAAGTTTTTTCATGTATGTTTAAATTCATTTTTACCCATTTTTGACTTTTACTACATGGTATGTAAGGAATCTTTCTTTTTTTTACGTTACGAGGTACTTTTTTGATTTTTACGACAAAAGTACGAGGAGAATGTTATTTTTAACTTATACAAAGTGAATGGATTTTTATGGTTTTATAAAGCCTTATTTTCATGAAGCTTCCTCCAAAATATTTCATGACTATTTTCAATAAAAACCCTTTCTTCTAAAATTGCATGAAATTTTGTGAAAAGAAAATGATTTTGAAGAAAAAACGATATTTTCCTGAAGAATTCATTTCAAGTGTTTTATCAAAACCATTTTCATCTAAGATGACATTATTTCACATGTGTATGATTCAAGTATCATGTCTATATGATTTACATGGTTTCACTTTTCTTATTATGAAATGATATCCATTTATTTTATATGGATTATGTGATGATGAGATGATATTTATGAAACCCATTTTATTTATTGGGTTATTATGAATGATGTATGTTTATTTTGTGGAACAAGTAAGAATGATTTAATTATGATATGGGTGGGACATATATCTCCCTCCAATGCATTGGGTAAATACTTATATCTCATGAGATAGACATGGCTGGAATGGTATGTTAATCCGGTTCACTTTTACAGGACGGAAACGAGGAGTGAACTCGATTCAGAAAGGGACTTTGTCCACAAAGATGGTATTGGTAGCAATGCCTTGGATACTATGGAAATCATAACAAGTTCTAAATGGTTGCCATAATTACATGTTTTATTCCCATGCTATTTTATCGTGATTGATGTTCCTTTATGATATATGCCTTATGTACTACCAAGATTAATGTCTTTGCTCAAGGTTTTAATGTTTAGATTTCATGTTCAAGTTTTTTATTTCAAATGTTTATGGATTGTTTTATGTTCTCTATGTTTGCCCTTACTGAGCATTTGAGCTCACCCTTTTGTGTTTTATTTTCCCTAGGAAATAAAGAAAGGTTTTAGGCAAGGAAACAGAAAGGGGAATATCGTTATGGGAGATGTTGAAGATCTTTCAACATGATTAGATGTTTGTATTCCTAGTTTCCAAAGACACTAAACTATTACGGTCCTTGTGTGTATGTTTTTGTTATGTATTAAGTATTCTGCAAAAGTAATGTAATGTCCATGTACGTCAAGCTCCAGGTCTCTACAGAGGATTTATAAGGATCCAATTTTATTATATAATTAAAGGATATACTTAGGATTAATAATTGAATGAAAAAAATAATACCTTACACGAACTATTTCTTAATAATCAATTATGAAGAATATTAAGAAATCTTAGAGGGAGGATATAGAGATACAAAAGAATTTGGATGCTATAAAAAATGGGACAACCTCATAGTTAAACATTGATAAATAAGGAGTTGTGAGATTCGGGACATAAATATGTGTAGTATCAAAACTTGAGATAAAGAAGGAGCTATTGAATGATTCTTATATATAAATAGTCTCTTTCCACCCCAAGAGCACTAACATGTAAAAATATATTCAAGAGAACTTTGGGTGGGACAATATGATGAAGGATATTGGTGAATATACATAAAAGTATTTGGTATTATAATACGTGAAGATAGAAGTAAAAATTACAGGGGGATGATGAAACCATTACCCATACATACATCGAAATGGGAGAACATCACCATAGATTTGGTCATGGTTCTTGTAAATAAATCCAAAGAAAATAATTCTATATGGGTTGTAATGGATCATATTACTAATAATTATAACTTCATAATTATTAAATAGTACTCCTCACTTGATAAACTTGAAAAGATATACATCAAAGAAGTGGTGAGTCTATCTAAAACACCACTATAGATTTTATCTGATCGAGACTTGAGGTTCAACTCAATGTTCTAGAAAAGTATTAAACATGAATTGAATAGATATTTGAACTTCAGTATGAACTAAAACCCCCTGGATGATAAAAAATATGAGGGTACTATCTTGAAACATGAGGGTATACTGAGGTCTTTCTCTATATACTTTTAAGGATCTTGCGATAAATATCCTCATCTGGTTAAGTTCTCATACAATAATAACTTCCACTCATAATCTAGATAAATATTTATGAATCCCTATATGTAAAATTATGTATAACTATAACATTTTGGGTTGAATATAGATAACTTAATCTATTTATGGCATCCAACCTTTTATTACACAACTTTTCATTACATTTTACAAATAGAGGATCTTTAAAGTCTAGTGTCTTGGAAATCAGGAAAAATATACATGAAAACATTAAAAATTATTCTAATACACTTGTAAGGATTCATCAGAGTTTCATTCTAAGTACAATTACTGCATCTCATAACCTGGAGACATACATTAAAGTAAAGGGTGAGCATAAGGCCCAGTAAGGAAAACAAGGGAATCAGTTTACTTGTGATATCAATAAGAACTTGATGAAAAACATAAAGACATGAGCAATGGAAAAAGAGGAATATCATAAATAAAATAACATGAATCATAACCTGAAAATGTTTCTACAACATTTAATTCAGACATTCATGATCATATCACCAAGCTTCATCCCTAAGGTGTTTTAAAAATTTACTAAGGTTATTCACCAAGGTATCGTGAAAATTGTCATCTTTAGAGATTAAATTCTTTACCCAATGAATTGAAGTGATATTAGGGAGAAACATTAATATGTATTTATTTTAATTTGAGCCACATATATCATAATCATAAATTTCATAAATAACCCTTATAGAGTAATAGAAACAGGTTTCAATTCAAAATCGTGACGTTTTAAATGTGATTAAAAACTTGATCGTTATGTCATTTATAACTCATGGAAAAGGTATGAGAGTTTTATGTATGTCACCACCAGAAACAAATATACTATTTTCATGTCATGATGAATACCACCTGAAATAAAATAATTTTGGGTATTCACATAAAGAAAATAAGAGAATTACTTGAGAGAAAGAGAGATAAATTTTGAGACGAAATTTCTACAGCATAACGACTATATAACATGGTTTTAGAAAAAAATAAAAAGAGAGGGGAAAAGGTTCTAAAATACATAAATGAATAATTTTATAGTACATTTATAGAATAAAATGCAAATAAGATCATGGTGTGGATATTTTAATGACATACCACATGAAAAGGAAACTTGAAAGAAAAGAGAAAATACGATTTCTTTTACGAAAATTCGGCAGCCTAACGACATCACTTGAAAAATTTAGAAAACTAATTGATGAGAGTGGAGAGGGTATCTCATAATTTGGACATTAAATGGATAGTAATAAGGTTATATAATAATATACCCCAACATAATAAGATGGAAACTAAAAGACATAACATAAAGGAAGTGATGACTTAAAAGAGGAGGGTGAAAGGTTCCCTTACCTTGAAGAGTGACTTCGAAAACTCAAAGGTTGGGACCTTGGGGGGCTTGAAAGAAACTTGGGAAGACCTCCTCACAGGTAAAAAGATCACATCTTTGTTTAGGAGTATTTTAGAATGAATGTAATTAGGGAATGACATGGTATTTATAGCAAAAGTGAGGGAATATTTTATAAATTTCCAAGGGACACCTCATTGGTGGTATTTGAAAAACCATGGTCTTGCCCATGGTATTTTCCCATGGTATTAGACACTTGGGATACCTCATAACATATATTACTATTCCAAGTCTACTAGAATTATTACATCATTAATGATGCCATTAATCACACCGAAATTCAAAACTATATTTTCACTATTCATCGAAAAACAAAACATTTTATAAAAATCTCATAAATTCTCCCAAACCTAATATCTATGATCTAAATTAAAAAATGAAATCTATTTTATGGAAATAATTTTTTAAATATTTTTAATTTAATTTTTAAATAAAATCATTATTTATTCCAAAAAAACAACTTTAAAACTATAAATCGTTTTGTAACACGTTGAGAAAGTAATCAAGGTCCCATAAAATTATCGTATAAACATAATAAAATAAAGTAAAAATTTATTATTACATTTTATAAAAATAAATTTCCATTTTAAATTATTAAATTAATTATAAAATTGTTTATAAAATATTTATGATATACAAAAATACAAAAACTTATACTGTGATCATTTGTTCACTTTTAAGATGTATAAATTGTATTTATACATTCATGGGTAAAGTTTATATTTTTTTTGGTCGATTTAATATTCATTACTATTCATAAGGTTATGTTACTATTCACCAAAAAATTATTTTGATCTTATTGAACCAGATTTTTTACCCTGATTACAACCATGTATGTCCGATTTTCAAAAATAATTTCACAAAAAAGTTATTTAATATTAAAATATTTTTATAGTATTCATAAAAAACACTATTCATATAATATTATTCATAAGAAAACACTATTCATCCAATAATATTCACAAAAAAGTACTATTCATCGAAAAATTGAAACTTCTAAGAGAACTACTAAAAATTCACCCAAGATTAATTTTAACATTTGGAATTCAAAATTTATGTTTATTTAACCATAAAAATTCTCTAAGTTTGAGAAATTTAACTTTTAAAATATAAAAATCTTTAGTTATTAAAAATAACAGCGGATAAAAAATGAATAGTGAAATTGCATAGTGAAATTTCTGACACAAAAAATAAATTTTTTTATCATTTAAATTTAAAAATGGGTGTGTTAATCATAATATTTAATTAAAGTAATCATTATTACATATACCTTAATTTTTTATAATAATCATATCATTTCTCAAAACTACACTTTGTGTCTGAAGTAATTTGATGTTATTCTATTATAAACATAATAAAAATTTATTAGGAGGAAAGAGATCCATGAATAAAAGAAGTTCATTTTTTTTCAGGTCGTTACATTATCCCCCCCTTAAAAAAATTTCATCCTCTCAATTTAATCTTATTTTAAATTTATTACTTTTGGGAAACCAATCATTATAAAGTAATTTCATGTCTTAAAAAATATTATTCTTTAACAACAATTAAATTTTCTATAAATCCTTCATAATGATTCATAAAAATCTTGGATTAACCAAATTTATCCCCTGAGAGTGTCAAAAGATGAGTGTAGCAAGTCCTGTTGTCATGTACTAGGATACCCCAGGTCAAGCCCAAAACTCTTTGTCGGAGTTTTCACTCCTAGGTACATCTGTGCCAAAGCCACATCCACGTGTTCTTATCCAGACATGGATTTATTTGTTCAAAAACCACTTAATTAATATTTCACCAAAATAACAGGAAGTTTTGCCTATATTTAAACTTTTATATAGGGTTATTCTTAAAGTTTTCATAACCTAATTTCCACAAATAACTAAACTATCATATGATACCAACTATCTCATCCTGGCTTTTTATTATATAACTTTTCATTACATTTTACAAACATGGGATATTTAAAGTCTAGTGTCTTAGAAATTGGGAACAAAAAACATGAAAACCTAAAACATTCTTCTAATACACTTGTAAGGCTTCATCATAAGTTCATACTAAGTACAATTATTGGATCTCATAACCCGGAGACATACATCAAAGGAAAGGGTGAGCAGAAGACACAATAAGAAAAACAAGTGAAACAATTTACATGTGAACTTGAGAAATATTAATAAGATCATTGAGATAAAGAGGAATATCATAATAATAATTGGAAAAATAACTTGAAAATGTGGATAAAAAATTTAATTTATACATTCATGAAAATATCACCAAGGTTCATCCCCGAGTTGTCATAAAAATTTACAAAGGTTATTCACCAAAGTATCGTGAAACTTATCATCTCTAGAGATTAAATTCTTTAACAAATGCATTGAAGAGATATCAGGAAACACCCTTAATATGTCTTTATTTTCATGTGAGACACATATATCATAATCATACATTTCATAAATAACCCATAGAGAGTAAAATAAATGGGTTTCTCTTCAAGATCATGACTTTTTAAAAGTGCTTAAAAACTTGAACGTTATGTCATTTATAACCCATGGAAAAGGTATGAGGGTTTTATGTATGTCAACAACAAAACCAAATATAATATTTTTATGTAATTATGAATACCCCCAGAAATAAAATAGTTTTGGGTATTCACATATAAAATAAGAGAATTACTTGAGAGAAATAGAGAGAAATGTTGAGATGAAATTTCTGCACCATAACGACAATATAACATGGTTTTAGAAAACTATAAAAAGAGAGAGGACAAGGGTATACCATCCATAAATGAATCATTTTACTATATAGGAATATGATAAAATATAAATATGATCATGGTGTGGATATTTTATTGACAAACCACATGAAAAGGAAACTTGAAAGAAAAGAGAAAATGAGATTTCTTTTACAAAAATTTGGCAGCCTAATGAAATCACTTAAAAAATTCATAAAATAAATTGATGAGAGTGGAGGGGGTATCTCATAATTTTTAAATGAAATGAAAATTAATAAGGATATATAAGAACAAACCCCAACATAATAAGATAGAAACTATAGGACATAACATAAAGGAAGGCATGACTTAAAAGAGGAGGGTGAAAGGTTCCCTCACCTTGAAGAGTGACTTTGAAATATCTAAGGTTGTGACCTTGGGTGGATTGAGGGAACCTTGGGAGGAATACATGGGAGATAAAAATACCAGAGCATCATTGAGAAGGATTTTGGAATGAAAGGAATGAGGGAATGGCTTTGTATTTATAGTAAAAGTGAGGAAATATTTTATTAATTTCCAAGGGACACCTCATCGGTGGTATTTAAAAAACCATGGGATTTTCCATGGTATTTTCCCATGGTAATGGCCACTTGGGACACCTCATAACATATCTTACTATTCCCAAGTCTACCAGAATTATTACATAATTATTACATCATTATTGATGCCTTTAATCACATCGAAACTCAAAACTGTATTTCCACTATTCACTAAAAAACAAATCATTTTATAAAAATATCATAAATTCACCCTAACCAAATATCTATGATCTAAATGAAAAAATAAACTCCATTTTATGAAAATAATTTTCTAATTATTTTTAATTTAATTTTTAAATAAAATAAATATTTATTCCAAAAAAACAACTTTAAAACTATAACTCGTTTTGTAACACATTGAGAAAGTAATCAATGTCCCATAAAATTATCATATAACCATAAGAAAATAAAGTAACAATTTATGATTACATTTTATAAAAATAAATTTCCATTTTAAATTATTAAATTAATTGTAAAATTGTAAATAAAATATTTATGACATACAAAAATACAAAAACTTATACTATGATTATTTGTTCACTTTTTAGATGTGTAAGTTGTATTTATACATTCATGGGTGATGTTTCTTTTTTATGGGCCAATTTACTATTCACTACTATTCATAATGGTTTGTTACTATTCACAAAAAAATTATTTTGATCTTATTGAACCACATTTTTACCCTAATTACAACCTTGTATGTCCGATTTTCAAAAATAATTTCACAAAAAAGTTATTTAAAAATAAAGTATTTGTATACTATTCATCAAAAAGCACTATTCATAAAATACTATTCATAAAAACACTATTCATCTAATAATATTCATAAAAACACTATTCATCAAAAAATCTAAACTTCTAAGAGAACTAAAAATTCACCCAAGATTAATTTTGACATTTGGAATTCAAAAAGTATTTTTTTTAACCATAAAAATTCTCTAAGTATGATAAATTTAACTTTTAAAATATAAAAATCTTTAGTTATTAAAAATAATATCAGATTGAAAATGAATAGTGAAATTTCATAGTGTAATTTATGACATAAAAAATAAAAATATTTTATCATTTAAATTTTAAAAGGGGTTTTTTAATCATAATATATAATTAAAATAACCATTATTCCATATACATTAATGTGTTATAATAATTATATCATTTCTAAGAACTACAATTTGTGTCTGAAGTAATTTGAGGTTCTTCTATTATAAACATAATAAAACGTTATTTGGAGGAATGAGATCCATGAATAAAAGAAGTTCATTTTTTTCAGGTCGTTACACTGTTGATACCTAAATTGGTTGAAGAAATGATATAAAAGGTCAAATACATTCAACAACATATCTGAGTATCACAGTGTTGATAAAAGATCTATAATAACAATCATCAATGAGATCTAGAGTTTGAGGTTAGAGATAAGGTGTTCATTCATATATATCCATGGAAGAGATATATGATATTTGGGAATGATGGAAAGTTAAGTCCCAAATACATCAGATACTTTGAGATTCTTGATCGCATTGAAGATGTATCATATCAACTAGCTCTCCCTCCAAACCTACTTCAATTTCATTAGGTGTTCCAAATATCTCTATTGAGGGAGTACATTCCCAAACACTGTTATGTACTAAATCCATAGGTGGTACAACTGGAGAAGATCTCTCTTGTGATGATTAGTTGGTGAAGATCTTTGAACATTGTGAAAAAGTTCAATGAAACAAGACAACTGACCTTGTCAAAGTAATTTGGTGGAACCATAAGTATGAAGAGGAAACATGGGAACATGAGGATGTAATGAAGCACAAGTACATTAATATATTCTCATCATAGTGCGTGAAATGAAATTTCTAGGACGAAATTTATAATGGGTGGAAGAATATAACAACCTAAACATTTATATATTGAATTTTATTTCTAAAGAAACATGTGATATATTTATTAATATATTATAAAACAAGTTCACCACATAATAGAATCCAAATAAATGTTATTATATAAAATTAAATTTAGAGGATGAATATACACAGTAAAATTAATAATAATACAATGAGACAATAAACATATAAAAATAAAATAACCAGAATAGGGAAATCTAGATCACTTCGGTCCCCTAGAATAATAACACCCACGAAAAAAACGTTAAAAAAGAAACAAAAAATTAGTATTTTAATTGAAATTTTTGACAATTAAGAATGAAACCTTAAGAGAAATTGAAGTAAATGACGAATGAAGGAAATAAGAGGAATATAAAGGAAGTAGAAAATCTGTAGGGATATTGGAAATTTGACCATTAAAATAGTAACCTAATCAAATGTGAGAATAGTATCCTAATTGATGGAATAGTAAAATAACATATAGGGTGTCTTATGAAATAAAAAAATAAGAAATTTATATCACAATATAATTAAATAAAATTGTTAAATATGATAAAATATATATTTGACATAATGAAACCTTAATTATATTTTTGAAAAATATATATGTTCCTTAATTTTTTTTTGATAATTTTAAGAATTGAAATTATCTTTATAAAATTGTTTTATAAAAAAATATTTATTTTTATTTAAATGATAACATGATTTTATGAAATCACTAATAATTTTTCTTTGGGTCAAAAATCTAATCGTGCCCTAAAATTAATATTTTTCAATAAATAAGTATTTTATTTAAAATTTAAAATCCTCTTATTTAGAATGTGATTTTGATAAAATGGTTTTATTTTTTTTAATTAGTACATCTAAATTATCTTAGGGTGATTTATTTTTATTTTTCTAAAAAGTTATATTTTTTGAATAGTGAAAATAAGACAAAATACTATATTTCACATTATAAGTTAAGTACAAAATTAATTACATATAGGATTATGTGAGAAATTATTATCATATCCTCACATATAAAAATTTCTATATTTAGTAACAATAATCATCATTATTGGTAGTCTTGACCGAAACTAATAAACTAGTGAATATTATATTCAAAAACACCCATCTCAACCCCTTAAAAATGTCACCATTCACCACCACACTTATTTACACAACTTAAGATTAATAAATCATCCGAAATAAAACCAAATTTCTTCCCTAATACCTTCTACATGAATTTTTAGTTTTTGTCTTCATAAAATTTTAATCCTTAAAGCCATAATAGTGTGTTAAATGAGGACATCCAAAAGAAGAGGTAACTCACTCAAGTGTGATCTCTGAAGTTTGTCTCTTATTATACCTCCTCCACACCTATTTTAACCATAATAATATAATTAAATTTTATTATATTTATTAAATAAACCTTAAATACCTTCCTCTAAATTATTATAAATCAAAACATTTCCCATATTGCGGTCGGTTTCCCACCTCCATAAATGATGTATTTCATTTTTCATCACCACTTTCATGGATGGTTGTAATAATAATTTTATGGTTAAATATGATATTAATAAGTATATTATATTTTGTTTCATATTATGGAGTTGTTAAATAATATTAAGTATCAAATAAAACCAATTTATTTCAACATGGTCAGAAAAATAAACTAAATAAAGTGACCATTAAATACATATATTTATACCCTGTAATCCAAACTTATTTTTAATTCATATTTGTTATTTAAAACATTTTTAACTTCTAGAAATAAATTAAATCCAAATTTTTTAACTTATAGAGTTATATAACGATTTTATATGAATAATTACCAAGAAACTGATGCGACCTGGGAACCACTAAACAAACATCCCTGTGATGATAAACATACACATAATTTACTAATAAAATGATCATAAATAAAATAAAATAATAATAATAAATAGAATATACTTAAAAATTGTTTTGAATAAAGTAGTCAACAAATTTAATTTTATTATTTAGGAGGCTAGATTCACACACTAAACGATGCTGGACCCGGGCCGGGGTAAGGGAATTTCTAAACCCCCTCTTTCATTTGGGTTATTATTTATCTCTATTTAACACTATTTCTATCTACATTTTTTAAACATACTTCTTATATATATTTTATATATGTTCTTTACATATATACATAGTTTATTTTATGTTTCATTTCTGGTGATATATATGTTTTTTGAATTCCCTTTTTAATCTTTCTTTAAAGCCTACCTGTTTAATGGGAACATTTTTATTCATTAATCATTCTCTTGTGTCAATATTTTAATGTTTATTCCCAGAAATTATATCCAAAAAATGATAAATTTTATATGTAAAACCAATCTATTTTATTTCTGGTTTTAATGAAAATTCTATGTGCTCGCTTTCTTTGTGGTAGACAAATAAGAATTAAGTTGTACTCAATGAGATGCTCTATAAGTGTCATAGAGTTAATCCAAAATATTTTTGGATGGGTGTTAAGAATGTGTTAAATATGATGTGATATAATTTGATGTTTAATCATATATTTCCTAAAATAATTTTGGAAGATATCTAAAAGGTTTTAAATATGGGTTTACAAGATATTGTATATGGTAAAATATAAGGTGAAATGAAACAATATTTTAGGCTTTAATACAACTAGGATATTGAAATAGATATATATCATAAAGATTTCAATCATATTGTAGGATTATAAAAAATTATAAGAATCTATTTTCATTACTTCATTAAAGTGTTTCATGGCCGAGTCATAGATTATGATTTGGATATATCATTATGATTTATTATCATTACATGCACTACCTATGTATGTCATATCCTATGAATTAGTGTTTGAATAAGCTTTAATGAAAGACATTATACTAACTTTGAGACCCCATGTAATTATATCCTATGATTTGGGGTGTTTTAAAAAGGATGTAATGAGATTACATGCTACTACCTTTCCATGAATCATATAGTATAGTAAATTTAGCAAGACTATAATACTCATTAGGCATCCTAAAATTAAGGGTTAAAGTTTGATTCAGTCATCCATTATTCCAATCATTTAAAGGATATTTAGATGTGATATAATTATTATAGGATAAAAAATACATTTATATAATGGATGTTTCATCTAGGGAATTAACTCATACGTTTTAAGGCATGGGGTAATGCATTCATCATCTGAGAGAATCCTTGTGTATATATAAAGGACAATACCATGAGATGGCAGTGGCATGGGATACTTTCCTTATTATTAGCTTATTCTTCTAAGAACATGGTGTTCTATTTCCATTTCTTCATTCCAATCATGATATTCTATCATAGAATAGAGGATGGAGATTCCAGTAAATATGACATGCTATCCTATCAGCCCATGGATACCTCTAGAGGTGGGAGTCTTTTGGATTACACTAATGTGATCATAATCAAACATGATCAATGGAGTTCAAAAATATGTGAAGGTTATGAAGTAGAAATACATTGTAATTTATGTGTGGTTTATAGTTTTTATTCATTTTGAGCTTGAATACGTCTCATATTTCTTAGCATGGGTGATCTTGGGATTGTGATTTAGTCACTTTCATTGTTTATAATAAATTTTATTATACTCATAGTAATTTTAATACTTTAATGAAATACCCATCATTATGATGTGATTCCACAATGCATAGGTGTAATTAGACTCTAAATCCCTAATAAATTCAACTCAATTTAAAAAAAGAATAATGTGATGGAGAAAAAAATGGTGGAAGGGATGAAACTTACTCAAATATATGAACCAAATTCACCCAAATATCCATGGAACAAGGTAATATTAGGGGTTAACAAAAGGATAATGTTAAGTAAACACCCTCCATTTTGGGTAACTAAGTATTTAGACCCTAATGGATTAATAAAAATAGGTCTGTTAAATACCCAAAATTCCCCTACATAAAGTGATAGTCGAGGTATGACACCGTAAATTTAGTAGCCACAACCCGATTTTTATTAGGCAATAGGGTCCTTGGTTCCCTCCACTGAACCAATGGTGGAGGGTTTTACTACCTCTTTCTATCCACTAGAACTCTGGTGGATTCAAATGAGATTCCAGTGTCCTAATACTATAACCACTCCAACCTCTTAGCTTATATATAGCCAAATATTTTTCTTTTGGTATTTTCCACCCAAATATCTACCTCCAAAACTTATTTTCAATCATATTAAAAATCTCCATAACCATTATCTTGATCTTAATTCAAAATTTCAAGTTCAACTAGTCTCTAGTTCGACTTTAGTATGATCCTTATTCAATTCCACTGACATCCAATGACATAGATCATTATAAACTCTCCAACACATCTCTTCTCATCCTCTAGAATCATCATCATATATTATTTTTAGACTATGTTTCTAAATAATATATTATATTCATCACCTCTTGGAATTTTATAGGTTATGGTAGTGACACTACTATACCATAACCTATGAAACTGCCCAACCTTTGGACACTTCTCACATCAGTCTATCTTGTTTACTAACTATTCAATGAATGACATGATTGATTTGATTTACAAAACATCATGGTTGATTGCATATGAAAAGTGATAGCAGATATCCATTTATACTGATTATGTTAAAAACCCAACCTTTTTTACACAATGAGACCAACTACATGGCAATTTTCTAATATATGAAGCATTCATGAAACTCTTAATCACTAATGTTGTATTCTAAGAGTTGAAATTTCTAGATTAAAAAGCACTACTGACTAATTGAAGCTAGATGTAAGAATCTATAAATCATTTGTATTTTAATTAAAAATAGATCACTTGAGAATATATTTATGTTTACAGGATCACACCTTTAAAAAAGTCACTTTACTTCCAAAAAGTGCCAACATTCTCAAATCCTAATCACCAAATTAGTTTATTTAAAAAATATTACACCTTTTCAGTTACTGAATGTAATAACCTCGCTTAATTATCCTAGATCAATACCCACACATGGATATATTATCACTCATTAAAAATATCGTAAAATATTTCTTCCAGGCACCAATTTCAACCCTGACCACCACTACATTAATTTTTTTTTTCACATTAAAATCAACACTCTCTATAATTTCAAAAAAAAAAGAGGTTTGAACTCTCCATCACTCGATATTATTCTCCCCACCATAGGATTTCCCTTAACATCATCCCATTAATAATAAAATATCTATATTAAATCATCATATAATCACCATAATTAATGTTACACTCTTACTTAATATTGATATATCCTTACTATGTGTAACAACCCCTGTTGTTATAAGTTATGTACTTAAGAAAGAATTTGAATTTTATTTTCGAAGTGGGTAATTTTTTGAAAATTGTGACTTGAATTTGGATTATAATTACTATGAAATCTTAGAAAAAAATTATTGGATGTGGATTGAGCCTCTTTGGTTGATTTTGGTGCTTTGTTGTAAGTCTGAGTAGGATCAGGTATATCCTTAGTTAATATTACACGTATAGGAAGCCACCAGGACATAGCCACTGAGCACCATAGAGTGGAAGATTGAGGACATAAAGGACATTTTGAAACAACAGTATGATTCCCCATTTGGATCCTAGGTGGTGAATTACTCATGGTTTAACCTAATGGGACACTCCATGAGTAGGTTCCATTCAGGTTGGTCACTATACCCTTTTACGGGTAGTTTCACCGCAACCCATGGGGCCACACTAAAACATGGTCCTAGATAATAAAAGCTCACAACATAACCCATAGTGGAAATACTATGAGGATGGTTGTAGGTATTATACCCTCATCCATTTGGGGTCTTCTTTCACCACAACCAAGAGGGACAAGACACATTGTGTCTTGGAGAGAAGGTATCATGACATGACCCTCATTGTCACATCTTGACCAGGCTTTTGGTGTAATTTTTTGTAGGGGTGGACTGGTAATTTAGTAGTATTTACCTATATATTTTAATGGAAAATGGGTGTTAGGTGATGTCTATTCATCTATCTCCCCTCTCTTCTCCCATGGAACCCCTCTTGAAGCGTGGTGTTTTTGGTGTCAATTTCAAGGTGGTTCATGGGGATTTCATTTTTTTTTATATATTACCTTTATAGACTATGATTTTGGTGTGATTTGATCTAGTTATTTATTTATTATTTCAACTAGATAATGGTGAAAATTGTCTAGTATGATGGGGATTTTTCCTAGCATGGTCATAGGACTTCCTAGGAGGAAGATCACATGTTTTTTCTTTCTGTTTCATTTGAAGTATGCTTCACTATGATTATTTATTAGTATTATAAGGAAATATGATATAATTTAGGAATATATTAGTACCATATGTTATATATTTTTATCAATATAGTGTTATGAGTACACCATAGACCATCTAGGTGAAGTTGGTAGCAGTTTTAGTGTGGGGAGGTGGCCTAGTGAGTTTTATAAAATTATGACTAATTGAGTAAATTAAATAATTATTTAAAAGTTTTTTTATAATGAGTTATTTTGGATATGATGGATCGAGATAATAAATTGGCATCTAGAGAGGTCTTTTTCAAGGTTTGGATGGGATTGGGTAGTGGTCGAGCTTGCTTAAAGGGAATATCTCTATATGAGGTAAGTTGTTCTTGAGAATCACCTTAAGTTTATGTTTTTGATATATAGAATGATATATGGAGTTTCACCATGTATGGGTGATTGGACATAGATATAAAATAATTTTTTATTATTAAATTGAATTAATAAAGTTTTAAGAGCCATGTTAGACCCTTATGCATTGCATTGATGCCTAAGCCGCTAATGGAGATGGGATTGATTTTATGTGGGTTCTATATAAGACTTGGGCCTCAATAGATTCATATTAAATAATAAATACAGAAAAATTGTCTTATAAATATGATTTATTAGGCCTCTTATGTTTAGAATAGATGATTTTGTGCTTGTTGGGAGAATAAAATTACTCGATGACTTGGTATCCAAGGGGGTTGAGGTTTTGATTGAGTTATGAGTGGCCTGAGGTATGTTTCAAGAATAGAGATGAGATGTGTATGGAATTAAAAAGGTTATAGAGATTTTAATGTTATTAAGAGAGTATTAATACTTGATGAGATGGATGAAATGTATGTATGTATCTCCTATTATAAGAAACTCCCTCTTGAGGGTGGCATGGAATCTTATTGAGTTCCATAAGAGGGGTGATCCCTCCGAGGTGATATGAGGTATGAATAGAGGATTACCTATGGGTGATCAGATTGAGATATCTCCTATGGATATGTGATATGAGACCCATTTGTTGGCCATGGGTACTATCTAGATGACTTGGAAGGGATATTCTAAGAGGATTAGTGAAATATAGCTTGTAATGGTCCCTGATGAGTAGGAATAATTTGTGATTATTATTTATACTAGACTCTTGATGATAAGGTCAATAAAAGGGATATATTGGATTAAATAACACTATTAGTGTTAGATAAGACATGGTTTTGATCATTAGAGACTAAGGAGGATCTGGCGGACCATAGTGGACACCTTTATAGGTGAGATGTTGATACCAAGAGGCTCAACCAGGTGTGATTTTTCAATTTCAAAGGTCTTGATAGGATAAATAGAGTGGATACATATATATAGAGGTGATTCTTGATATGTGGGGCTATGTCATAGTGACTTCCAACCTTATGATGTGAGATGAGAATTATTTCTAGATGGGATGATTCTCCCCTATATGTTTATATGAGATTCTTAATGGGGATATCTTCCCCCAAAATACATGAAATGAGATTTGGTTAGATCTTATCATATTACCAACTGTATTATTGAGATTATAAGTAGGGTCAATCTCCTCTAACAAATGTTTTAATTATATCCTAGGTAGGGAAACTCTACCCCAACTACATGATATGAGATCCATGTGGGGTATAAATTCCACCAAGTGTATTAACTAATATTCCAGGTGGGGTTGTTCTTACTCATAAATATATGATATGATATTTCAAGTAGGGTTTATCTTCTCCATGATTACCTTATTTGAGATTATACGTAGGGATTATCTTCCCCTTGATTATATTATATGGGATTTTTGGTGAGACCACCCCCTGATTGTATGCTATGAGATTCTAGGTGGCTCTGATCTTCCCCAAGACTTTATAATATGAGATTTGTTTTAGGAAAATACTCCCCACAATTTTATTAAATGTAGTTATTTGTGGGTTCACTCTCCCCCCAGACAATATTGACTGAGATTTAGGGGTGGGATACTTTTCAACCTGAGGTTTATATATATGATATGTTAGAGTGGGTCCCCCCTGAGTGATTTTGTATACTTATATATTTTTTGATTATATTTTTAGGGTAGTATATGTATAACCATATGTTTGTGTAACATTATCATAGACATCTGACACTAACCTAAGTAGATCAATGATATTTATTTTAACATGTTATTTTGTTTATTTATTTTCTAATTATATCACATGAGTATATTCTACATATAATAGTTATGTTATGGACACCATTGGTTGTGGACTATTGAGATATACTCATTCCCTATTCATGTGGACCTGGAAATTTGATATATGAGAAGATCACATGATCACATGTTTAGGTTGTGTAGAAGCCTAATGCTTGATCATAAAGTAAGATATATTGGGAGGAGTTTGTGGATAAGGCTTAAGGATAGTATTAAATCCTCCTTTTGTTTTTAATCATTCATTTTTATATGTTATTATCACATTAGGTGATCTACTATGATGTATGATTATATGATACATTTCATTTTATATTTCATGATTCTTGTTTATTAGTTCTCGTATACTCTGATTAATGTTATAGATGATTTTTGGTTATTTATTCTATGGTTTTAATATGATATTAGGGTATAGTCTCACCATGGTGAAAACTTAGACCCTCAATGCAAGTCTTAAATCTCTAGTGTACAAGGATCCATGCCTAAGGCCACATAACCCCTCTGATTAAGTCATAGGTAAATGGTCATGTCTTGATGCAGTGTTACAAAGTGGTATCATAGAATCAATTTTGTTGTATTATTATTTTGGATATGGTAAATGGGGACTAGGAATGTGTCTGATATTGTGATGGACCTCATACCAGTGTTTCACAAACACTATTTCTAGTGGGAATTATAGAGAATTAAGGATATGAGATCACTATTCTTTGTTTTTTGTTGTAGTTTGGATATTTATTCAAATATGATGTCTGGTGATTGATATTTTTATTTATTTTTATGGATCATAGACCAATGGAAATTTGCCTATATATATGCATATTTTTTACCACATAGGATTAAAATTAAATTTTTGTTCCTACTTATGATTGAATCAACTGATGATATAGGGTTTATCTATTTAAAGATAAAAAATACTTATTTTATGTTTTCTTATAAAACTTATTTTTGGAATTTTACTCTACAAAACCAAGATATATTTTCTTAGATGATTGGTCATGTGGATATGAATAAGGGATATTCCGTGGAAATGAATATATATTCCCTCTTCACATGGGATGTGTAGTAATCCTCAATGGGTCAATATTTGTATTTTATGCCTTTATACTAGTTTTGATAAGTGAATAGGTTTAGTTACTTAAAGTTTTAATAACCTATATGGTGTTTTCCCATATATATTCTTGTTTAAATTCTATATAACCAAAACATATGACTATGGTATACTTAGAATGGTTCATCATAATATGATTCCATTACCCACTGATGGATGAAATATTGATCCTTGAGGGGGTAGTCTGGTATACAGATGCTCATTGAGGATGGGTGAAAAATAATGGGTGGTTTATTTGGCATGTGATGCCTCACATATTTATGGTAGAACCCTATAGTTTGTGTGTTTATATATGAGTTACCTTATTATATTTATTCAATAGAATATATGATTTTCATTAAAGTTTTCAGGGTTGTTAGATCACTGAGAGTGGGAAGGAGTGAAACAATGATTCATTTTTTGTATTTTATGATTTATCCTATCATAAATCAACTTGTGTAACCAATTAAGGTTAAATAATATCTTTTTTATGTCTCTCAGTATTACCCAAATATTAATAATTCAAATGGAACAAGACTCTATGATTTTTAAAAGGACATTCCTTGAAAGATTACTCTATTCTACAACTAGTTGGTCTGTCTGGTTATAGATTCCTTCACTTTTTAATGAAAGTTTTCATAATGGTATAATATCCCACAATTATTACATGAAATACCATCTTATGATACAGAATACCACTAAAGGTTATTTGTATTACAACACATAGTTACCAACTTCACAATGGTCATTTTGTTGTCTCACACAACCCAATCCTCATGACTAGAACCATCTACCTTGTATAGTCCTTGAATGGATCATTTTATAAAATATTAGTTAGGAATTAAAATACTTTATATATTGGTGTATTTATGGGTAGGTATTGATATTTAACCCAATATAATTCATAATATTCTCATGAAAAGTTCTTTAACTACCAAGAATATGATACGAAACTCCACATATATGTTGACCTTGGTCCTTCTTCTCAAACTACATGAATAATTTATAGTCATTCACCTTATATGATATAATAATATCATAATCCACATTATTCTTATCCTTTTTATTCCTCAATACCAGTAGGTGTTCATATTTAATGAATAATATCATGTTTTTATTTTCTTTGACAATATTTTTTTCTTTAAGTAATAATAATGTCGAAGGTATCTCATCTTATTCCTCTCAACATATTTTTATATTAAAAAATGATGAATATGTTTCAATATCTAAGATTTAAACTCCTCAATATTTTTCAAGAAATTAATTTCTATATAAGATTATATTTCTCAATTTTGAATTATCATTGAAATATTCATTTAAAAACCCAGGTCAATATTTCCCTTTTTAAATTCTCAATAATACATAAGTGTTTCTTTCCCCATGAAATATTTTAGTTTTACAAAATATTCACAACAAACTCTATGAATTTAATTCCTTTTAAATTTTCATCCATGTTTTCATCGACCCACAAACTATAGCGTGGTATATTATATTGCAGAATAGAACTCCTTATATCCTCACAATAGCTTGGATCACAATATTTTTGAATGATCATGATGTTTGAATCCATGGTTATTAGTTCTTAATAATTTTTTGATTTAAATATATTTCCTTTAGAATTTATTCTTTTAAAATTTATTTATTTTTCATTTTTAAGATTAATATTTCTTTTCTATGAAGTTTCTCGATAGTCTGGATTGATTTTTGTATGATATGATTAATCTTATGGTTTTCATATCTTAAAAAATTTCATATCCTATGAGGTAGACTATTACATGAAAACAATATTTCTTATATGAATTAATTATCATATGAGATTGTTCATATATTATGAGAAGAACTTTTTAGATGTCTATCATACATGTTTTACTTATCATATAAACTAGATTATCTTACAAGATCTTTATGTTATACAAGAATCCCATATTATGTATACAGATATCTTTTGAGTCTTATATCTTACAGAAATTCATCATACTAAAAAAATATCTTATTTTGAGGAATTATCAACCACTTTAACTAAAATCCAAACATAATCCAAAATTATTCATTTATATGATACAAAAACTTCAATTTACATTACTACTTGGATGATTTCTTCATCTATTCATCCATATTGACCTCTTGAACAATAATACTTAAATATCCCCATTAGATGGATTATTTTATATTTCAATAAATGTTATAGAAAGTACACATATAATCACAAATTCCCTTTAATATGAAGAAAATTTCATCAATCATCACATGAAAGGTCTACCTCCTTGAATATATCTATCTAGGTTTTTAGAGAAGAAACAAATTTTTATTCTTCTTTTCTATTTTTAATGGCAGTAGATCACTCATCTCATTAAAACAATTTTACCTTAATTACTCACAACCTTATTCAAAAAAATATAAATCATCTCAATACATCCATTTGGGTACTTCAATATCCCCCTTTAGAATCATTGTCAGTATCCATTTTAATTCCAAAGAAAGAATTTTTCATCTCCCCCATAAAGACAATAAATCCAAATGTGGTGTATGAGTATTCTCAACTCATCTCATCTTTACATTTATTTTATGCATATAAAAACAAATTATACTTCTTCCATTTTTATTTTGAATCATATCTTGACCCAGTAGTTGAGAGAAGTACATAACCAAATATTCTCTTAGAAATTGATACTGAGGTTAGTCAACTCTAAGTCAATGTGGGATAACTCAGTGCAGAAAATAGGATAGATTTAAATAAGAAATCAAGTTTTTCCAAAAACAATAATGTATGTGATAACAACTCAACTAACTTGATTTAGGGGTTATACAAACTATTATTCATGAAAAATGTATCCTAGACTCAAATCAATAGACCCATGGAGAAATTCAAGTGTATGATAAATAAATCCCTATTTTTCTCATACTTTTTATCTTTAAACACCCCCAATTGACATAAAACCATGTTAAGTTCAATATAAGGGTGTGAAGTGTGATTTTCAAACCAAAATTTCCCATTTTTAGGTTTCTCTAGAAATTATATATTTTTCATAGATTATGATACTGTGATAGATCCTCTACAATTTTAATCCCCCTATAGGGGTGCTATCTATTTCTCATAATCATGGAAGTTTTTATTTAGTACTAACCCCATTATGGTCACTTACTTTTATTATACAATGAATTAAACATCTCATCCATCTCCTATAATTCCCTAAAATTTATCATAAATAAAAATATATATAGGGAATTAATAGGAAATATTATACTAGCTTCTTAATAATAGAATAATTGATGGAATTCTATTCTCATCCTATAAATCCTCTTCTTTGTAGAACTAAAATCTTGTAAACTCATCATTATTATTTCATTTTCATTAATCATCCATTTTTGAATCATCTTGGGTGTCATGGGTTCCTCACTCCCTTGTGATTTAAAAATGCATGGGGCTAACATTTTTATTTATTGTAAAAAGGAACATTTTTTTGTGGTTCTCCAACTTTTTTTTCATTATCTACATTTATTTGGGAAACCAATTCATGCAATTACCTGCTGAGTGACTAGGTTGGTTACACCTTCTAGATATATATTTAGCAGTTCTTGAATTTATCTTAACTTTTGGGATAATATTTTGGGGAAAAGTTTTTAATTCTTCATTAGGGATGGCGAAATCCTCTTTATAATTATTTAACTTATTAGGATTAGTTTGTTTTGACTCTATACTTCTACTTCCATCCGAATTTAGACTTAAATTTCATTTGTATTAACTCCTATATTTGAGATATTTTTTCATATTAATATTTGAATTGGTCTTAATAGATTTACACCAGCACACATTACTACAATGTACACCCCTTTTACAATTATCAAAAAAATTATCAAGACATATAAATATATTTTTGATAGATATACTTACCTGTTTAAATGAAATTAACTTCTATCCAGTAGGTTTTACTTTAACACAAAATACAATCACCCTTTCTACAAGGCTTATCTAATATTTAAAATTTGACATGTCTTTCAAAAAGTTAATCAACTTATTCCCAAAATTATAGTAGCACTAATAGTATCCAAAACATCTTCTTTTTTTCTCATTGATTGTAGTCTATTTAGATTTACCTCTTTAATTTTTTAACTATAATAAAAATTATTTTATACGTTTTAAGAGGAAAAAAGTTTATTATATTTTTATACTACCTAGATGATGTGGTGGGTTGTTTGACATTTTTATTCACCGTAATTTGACTAATTTTTGAATTATAACTTATTGAATCACGTGAAATAACATTATGAAATGAAATAGTTTTTGGGCCTTTTATCAAGAGCTTGATGTGGATGCCTATTTAGATAACCTCAATATATTGTGTCCACTATTATAAGTGTTCTTGGATCCATGAATTTAAATACATATTTTTTTCGTTGAATAATTCTTATCTCTATATTGGTAATTTCTAGTTTCTTCCAAATATTTATTATTCAATTTGAATTTTAATTTAAGACACTTAGTATTGAGGGAGTTTTTCTCAACCTAAACTGATCTAATATTTTCTTCCTTATCATTATTCAACTTCATAACCTGCTACTCATTAATTTTTTTATACTATAGTATACAATTATAAATATCCTTAATCCTTTTGGCTTTGACCATTAATTGGGAATACTTGACACCAAGAGTTGCTTTGTGATTTTCTTTAAAACCATGCATCACTTGTTATAAAATCTTTATCTTTTCTTCTTTCCTATCAAGTGATTGTTTTAATTCTATTTCAACTAAGGAGCACTTTGATTTGTGTAACATGAACTATTATTCTTCCTTCACATAACTATGATATTTTTTTCAATATTTTATTTTTTCTATAATGGATTTACCCATGATTTTAGTGTCTTGTACCAACTATGATTTTTCATCCTATAATATTTTTATAAACTAAAACATATATATATATATATATATAATAACCTCAATAGGAATCATCTTAAAATTATATTTAATCTCAGAGTAGAAATTATTAAGTGGTTAATTAACTACAAAATCATCATATTTAGAACATAACTCAATTGAATAATTATAATTACCTGATTTGAAAAAAGACATACCAATATGTTGATCTTAAATTCATGGTGAGTTATTATTTTCTTTTTAAATTTTATTAATACTCATTGCCTATTTTTTCTTTATATTTTTCAATGACTTGGATGAAACCTCCAAGTTGACACAAATATTACTAATTTAATTTCTACAATACCAAGGAATCTATAAATTTGTTATTAATGGCTATATTATTCAAGGGAAACTTGGATTAGTATTGGTTAAAATTGAATCATAGAGGTTTGTTAGATCACTGAGGGGGACAGGTGAATTAGTGATCCATTTTTACTTTTTTATGATTTATCCTATATCAAATAAAACTCTGTAACTGTTTAAGTTTTGGTCCTATCTTATTTGCATCTATTAATCTTACCCAAATATGAATAATGTAAATGTAACAATAAAAACAATTTTAACAATGTTCTTCCTTGAAATAACACTCTTTACTACAACTGGTTAGATGCTCCAATTAAAAATTATTCAACTATTAACACATTTAGTTAAAATTACATAGTCTCCCACTATTATTATATAATATCCCATCATGTGCTCTAGCATCACACTAAAAGGTTTTTAACTTTATGACATAGTTACCAATTTCCAACCAGTATTCTTGTTGTCTCACATAACTCATTCCTCATGAATGGAATAAATTACTTCACATAGTATTTGAATGGATCATTTTATGAACCACTGAGTAGGAATTCAACTCCCTATTATTTATAGTGTAGTGGTGGGTATAAATTTATATTTAAATCAATATTCTTATACATATTCTCATGAATAGGGATTCAAATTCCAAGAATATGATTTAAAGCTCCACATTCATGTTGGACTTGTTTTTTAATTCCCATATCACTTTACTGGTTCTAAGTCAATCACCATATATTATATAATAATATCATATTCCTTCTCATTATTATCTTTATTCTTCCTTTATACTTGCTGAAATTATTCTTTTAGGTATAGTATCAGGTTATCCATTTCTTCATTTGGATATATTTATTCAAGAAATAACAATGTCAAAGGTATCTCATCATCTTTCCATCATACTCTTTTTATATTATCAAAGTCATGAATATGTTTCATATCTAATAAGAACACCCATCGATCTTTTTCATGATCATATTTTTCAAATAAGAAGATATTTCATAGTTTTTAATTCTCATGTTAATCTTCATATAAAAATGTATATTAAGTATCATGAAATATATGAATATCACAACATACTCTTCATAAAATTTATGACTGCTAATTCCTTAAATATTTCTATCAACATGTGCATGGACTTGTTTATTGTGATATGGAATGGTAGAATATGGTCTGACACTCCTCTATTCATAATAACTGGTTTGATCACAATATATTTTTATTATCATGAAATTTTAATCCATGGAGATGAGTTATTGTGTGTATTTTAATTTAAATATTTTTCTTTTAGAATTTATTCATTTGAAATTTCTTGATTTATTTTCTGGAAGTACAATATTTCTTTCTTATCAAGTTTCATAGTAGCCTATCTTGATTTCAATATGATATGATGAATCTTATGGTTTTATTATCTTATGAAATACCATATCATCTAAGGTATCCTATCATATAAAGACAATCTTTATTATGATGATCCTGCATCTTATGAGATTATTTAGGTCTTATGTGAAGTGATTCTTCTATGGTTATCATACACATTTCACATATCTTATAGGATGGATTATCTTAAGAGATATTTATATTATATGATAATATCAAATTATGAAATCCAATCATATTCTATAATTTTTATATCATATTAATGCTCATCATACTTGGAAAATAACTTACGTGTTGGTCTTATTATGAATTTTTGGAGTTGGTGTCCTAGGACCAACTATTTGTACTTTGATAACATGAATATTCTATGTATTTAATATTAATAAAACTTATTAATATATAATGTTTGTTGTTATAAATTAATCTAATGTAATAATGTCCTATATTATACATCACATTGATAATTTCATATCAGTTCTTGAATATGATGAGAACCTTGATGTGCTATGAAGATATTATAAAATATTTTTTTTGTGGTTGGATAACATATAATGATGGGACACATAGTACATAGACTGTCAGGTGTGAGTACTCATAAGAATATGAGACTTCTTATCATGAATTTTACACTTTGTAATCTTTAATATGAGAAATTTTGAGAATATACACATTAATAGGAATTCCTTAAGCTTTGGTTTCATCAGATATCCCTGTCTAGGAGCATGTGTGATGGTCCTTAGAATTTAAGATTATTATTAATACTTGTTTAAACTTGCGTACTTAGATATATTTCATAAACCATGATGATATCATTTCATGGTGAAGTTGGATATGTTAGGTGTGTCATGAGTGACATGTCATTAATGAATAACTAGACGAAGGATTTTTCCCTTCCATCTTTATGAAAGCTAATATCTTAGCCATTTGATTGGAATAGAACTGATAGTGAAAATATTTTCAATTGAATTTACATTGAATTTAATTGTTTTGAACCTACCAAAGTGTTACTTTAAGATAAATTACTACATTTTTATGATACTGGTAATATTTTGAGCTTAATAGTAAAAATGACCCATTTCAGATTTTTAACTATTTTAAATAATTTCTGTATTTTGGCCATAACATTTTCTACACAAACAAAAATTGAAAAATTATTTGTTTTACAGATTCTAAACATCAAGGTATTCATTTCATCCTTCTTTAAAAAAAGTTGAATTGGTCATATGGAAGCTCAAAAGAAGCTCACAAGTGGGAGCATGAATATTATTTGCAGATATTCTGAGTTTTGGTGTGGGGTCCATAACTCATTCATGATGGGCCCAAATATTGTTCAATTCGGTGGGTAGATGTAAAAGGAGTAAAACCGTAATAACTCTCATAATACTTGTCCAAATATGTTGAGATTTTTATGGGAAATAGAAAAGATAATTATGAACAATATTAAAGAAGGGTTTCAATGTGTGAAGATGTCATTTAATGGGGTTACAATACATAAATTTTTGAGGGGTAGATTCTGGCTATAAAAGGAGGGGAGATCCTCCCTCTCAAAGCATCTCTCATTCCATCCCATTCCTTTTGGGACACTAATCAGGAGAACATTTCTTATTTCTCTATTTTATTTCTTTTCTTTTCTGTTGTTTTTAATGCCTTATTCTTACCCATTCATATCGATTACTCCTACCATAGTGGGGTAAACATTTGGGGTGATCACGGAAGGGTTGGTTTTCTATTTTTCAATGCTCGAGTTCTTGGACGTAATTGAATGGAATTTATTTTTTCTTCAAAGTTATTTTCAATTTCATATAGTGGATTTTATTATCAAGTGAGATCGTTCTTGAATTTTAATTACGCTATTGATTTTTTTTCTTTGGTAAAATAATCATTATCTCTATACACTAATTTCTGGTTTATATATGATGGAATAGACCAGGGATTAGTGGTTAAGTACTCGAAGATCATTAGTACGTGTAAAAGGGAAAGTGAATGTTCTTGATTGTTTGGGATAAATAAGAACTGATTGGGTATTTCCCATGTCAATTAAGGGTATTCAATACAACTATTTTTCACATGGAAGGAGAGTTGACCAAACTGAGATCTTGGTAAGGTTTTCTCTCACCATCATAATTTCACCAAGGAAGTGAGAGGAAATGATTGTGGAAACTCACTTTAACAAACTAAGAAGAAGAGTTTTGATTTAAATTGAACAAGGATAACATTAAAATTAGGAAACCGAACCTGACCTAATCACCCCTTTAATATCATAGTTTTTAAATCATTTTAATTTCAATTTTCCTTTCAATCATTTGAATTTCTAAAACACCCCATTTTTACCCTTGTTTAAAAGTGACAAACTGCTTTGTGTGCACTTGTCTTCGGGAGACATCCTAGGTCAACCACATTACTGCATTTTAACTTAGGAAATTATTTTTTCCCACGACCTACGACAGGTGTGCATCAAGAACCATCACATTAAATTCCATGACCATGGTGTAGTGATGAGTTTATTTCAGATAGTCAAAGAAAGAAATATCGAGCATATAGGTTGGTGGCATAGTTATTCAGCCTACTTGATGAGATATTGTGACAAATGGATTATATTATACAATAAGTATTAATATGTGGTTATCGACAGTGGGACATTAAGTTATTTCTCTTAGGTTCCTTGACCTATTGCTAGACAGTAATCTTGGACTTTTGGAAAGCCCACCGAATGCCAATGAAAAATAAACCTAGAGGGTAACACACTAACCGTTTTTTTTTCATCTCAATTAAATTATATTTTAGTTTAATTAATGGAATAAATATGATTATCCAGTTTGATGAATAATTTTATTCAAGTTATATTAATCTTATAAATTAAATTAATATTTGTTCACTGGTCTGTGAATAAAATATTTATTATATTTATTGAATATTCTAATAAATATTTATTCACTATATTGTGAATAAAATATTTATTTGTGAATAAAATATTTATTTGGTTATTCAATAAATGACAGAGGATTTTGAATGAACGAAGACCAAGTCTGGTGACAAATATTAAATAACAAGAGTGTTAAATAATAATTTTATTATGCAAGTTGGTGTGTGCTCTAAAATAATACTAATAATAATATAATTAATATTAAATGGTGTGGGGTTTTTTAAAGTTAATAAATTTTATTTAATGGATGTTATGTAATTAAAAAATATTTTAACATAAATCAAAACTCTATAAATAGATGGATATATATATATATATATTATGTAGAGTATCCAAAAAATGATAATATATAATTGTTGCACACAATGAATTCTCTCTCAACTCCTCCTTCTATCTACCTATCAAGAAAAATAAGTGAAAGTGAAAATTCTTCAAGACCTAAGAATGAGCGATCAAGAATGAACAACCTAAGACATTCGACTCACCATGCAAGCACCTGGAGATCAAGTGGTGTTGGTCAGAGATCATATGAGCATGTGTGGATCACAGCGAGAGGGATTCTATCCATGGATACTCACAACACAATGAAGGTAATCTAAAATGGCGTTTTCAGATGATAAAAATTCACAAATGAAGAAAGTTCATAATACTAGGTAATTATTTATTCAAATATTAAATAAATTTATTATAAATTTTACATGAAAGATCATATCACTTGGTTTCAAAAATGATTATTAAAAGAAATTTCTATAAATATCCCAACTCCACATGCTTCTAATATTCCTTGAACCATCAAGTGGTATCTGTGCGACCAAATTTGAATTTATAATTATTTATTTGATAGTTGATCTATGAATAATTGAGGTTATATTTTCATTTCATGTTATTTGTTATTTAATCAGATTTTAATTAACATGTTATCAAAAAATTAATCATGTTTGTTCAGTGTTTCATTTTTTTAAAAGGTTTAATAAAAAATGAATAATGATCAGGGATGACATCATAAAGTACCAAATCATTATAAAATAAAACTGGGTTACACGATGTGTGGTTAGAGTACACACCATATACCCATGTACATTGTATCTAGATGTTCTGAGCAATTAATTACAGACAGTGATTTTATCGCAAAGTGTGTGTTGACCATGAAAACTTGGAACATAGAAAGCGGATACAGGGTGTGTAGATTATATGCACATACAATGTAGTCTGGACGAGTTAACATGCCAAAGCCCAAGTCATTACTTGGATATATGAAAACTGAGGTATATGGAGTGTATCAGCATGTAAATTCCATGTAGTCTGACATTAATGGAATGAATTAAAAATAAATTAAATTTTAACATTGAATCATTAAAACCTTATTTTATTTATTAGAAGATCATTGTGTATTTGAAACTTTAACAATGGGTTTAATGAATTTTAAATGATCAATCAATTTATTGTAATTAATATGTAATTATTAGTTCTGTTATTTATTTCCCATGAATTCCATTAATGATGGGTATCTCTAGATAATATTAGATGATCATTCAATAAAAGGAACTAATTAATTAATTAATTAATTTTTATCTTAATAAATAAATAATTAATAATTAAATGAATTCTATCCATTTAATTTTGAGTATTGTTTCATGTATAACTATTCATGATCTTGACCAAGACCTGTGTATGTGTTTAATGTTTTAATTTAATTTGTTGGATGAGTTTTCAAATATTTAATATTAAATTAAATGATTTCTTATGAGTTATACCTCACTCCATTATTATGTAGGGCCTATGTGTCCAAGGATATTTATGTAACCCCCTTTAACCAATCCTTTGGTTATCTTCACCTGCATGTGAGTAATAAATATTTATAATTAATGGAGAATCCCAAGGCACTTGTAGGCGGTTTAAAAAGAACCATAATGATCCCAACCTTGTTCATACATGTGTTGGAAGGTGGAATACTATAACTCATGCCAAGACCAGAAATAAGAGTTATTTATCCTAGGTCAAAGGTTGATTTAATGTTCTCTCATTAAATCAAACATTAGATAAAACTCATGAAAAGGTCATTTAATTTCTTATTTATTTATGTATATGTAATTACTTATTTTATGGATGGAATTCCACGATCACATAAATAAAAAAAAAATTATTGTACAAAGACAGAAATTAAATAAATAAATTATGAGTAAATATTTTATCCAACATGGTTAATTAATTGAGTAACATCCACTTAATATTAACAAGACATGTAAAAGATAAAAAAATAAAAAATTATGCATAATAAACTAAAACCCCTCAATTAAATATTAAGTCATAAAAATACTTCCATTACATGATTTGGAATGAAACCATATAACTAAGTGTAGTATATGTACAAATTATGGAGACTTAAGTGAGTTCTCATTAGATTTTTGGGTTGAATTAACTGAAATTTTATTGAGTTTAATGGCCAACGTACACTACCGCAAAAACAATTTTTTGCAGCGCCCCCCCTTTATCAGCGCTAACGAAAAAGTGCTGATAAAGGGGGGTGCCTTTATCAGTGCTAAAAAAGCGATGATAAAGGGTGCTTCTATCAGCGCTAAAAAAGCACTGATAAAAGCACCCCTTTATCAGCGCTTTTTTAGTAGCGCTGATAAAAGGGGGGGGGGGCTTTATCAGCACTTTTTTTAAATGCAATGATAAGGGGACGACTTCAAAAAAAAATTAAAAAAATTATATTAATATATCAATATATAAATATAGTTATATTGATATATAAATATAATATATAATTTTTAAATATATTTTTGATACGTATAAATGTACATTTACACTTATTATACTTAATATATAAGATATTTAGTGAAAATGGATTCTTAAAAAATTAAAAAAATATTTTTAATTAATAATTTGCTTATCATTATGGAGTAATAGTCATTTAATAACAATTTTAACACTAAAAAAATTAAAATAATTAAAAAACGATCCAAAATATGTTGAAAACGCAACTCAAACTTCAAACGGCCATAACTTTTGATCCGGGTGTCCGTTTGAGCTCTAACACATATCAAATCGAAGCCTGCGATGATATCTACGTCGCTATGATTGGAGCGAACCCTAGTCAAGGAATTTTCGAGGCCAAAAGAGGCCCAGAAGGACTCCAAAACTGAGTTTTTAGTCGGGGTACCCCATTTTTTTAACATTTTGTGGATTTTCAGCCTCGTTTAAGGGGTATTATTGGATTTTTTTGGTGGGGTCTGAATTTATTCCAAGGTATTACATTCATATTGATATTATTTCTTTGAAATTTTATCGTTTTTTATAATGCACTGCTATTTATAATCTAATATATAACTATATGTACATATTTTTTATATATTCACAACTAAAAATTTAATTATAAATATAAATAATAAAATATATTTACATATAAAATATATTAGATTTATCTAAATAATAACTAATATCCATTTTATTTAAAATACAAATATATAAATATTTATATACCTATATATTAATCTAACTATATATATATATTAATCTAACTATATATATATATATATTAATCTAACTATATATTTATTAATCTAATAACTATATATATATTAATATAACTACATATATATATCTTAGTATTACTATAAATATATATATTAATATCACTATAAATATATATATTAATATCACTATATATATATTAATATAACTTTATATATATATTAATATAACTATATATATATATTCATATAACTATATAGATGTTAATAAATTATGGTATTATTAATAATGTTTATTTTAATGAAATAGTATGATTAAAACACTCCTATTTATATATAAATGATAAAATAATTTTTTTTCAAGTGTGAGAAATTTCACTATGCATTTTATATTCACTATTATTTTTAATAAATGTGGATTTTTATATTTAAAATTTAAAATTATAATATTTAGATAATCATTAGGATAAAATAAATATATTTTTTGAAATCATCACATAGAAATTAGGTTTGGTTTAATTTATGAGAATTTTCTAAAATACTTAACTTTCATGAACATTAAAAATATAGTTTGGGTTCTTCAGTAAGTTTAATGACTTCATAATTTTGTTATAATGATGTAATAAGTAATATAAAATATGGTTGACTATTTTGGATTAAAATAACTTAATAGGTGTCCCAAGTTTCCAATACCATGGTTCAATACCATGGGCCAATACGATGGGAAAACCCATGGTTTTTCATTTTCCGATACTTAGGTGTCCATGGAAATTAATAAACAAATCCTTCATTTTTGATATAAATACCCACCAATTTATCCATTTAATTTCACCCCCAATTTTCCTATATAATGATCTAATATTTTTATCTCCCAAGGAGTCCTAACAAGGTGTCATAAATCCCCCAAGGTCTCAATCTTGAAGTTTTGGGATCAACACTTCACGGTAAGGGAAATATCCACTTTTATTTTCCATTAATGTTTCGTCTTTATGTGGTATGTCTTTCAATTTTCCAAACTAAGTTATTTTGTCCAATTTATTTTATCCCTTTAATGTATTAGAAATATTTTATGTATGGGATACTTATTTCCCCTCACTTTTTACCCTTTTTTAAAACCATGTTTTATACCTGTTATGCTGCTGATTTTACTTCTCAAAATTTATCCCTTCTACTCAAAAAATCCCTTTTTTATTTTCATTATGGGAGTACCCAAACCTCTTCATTTTTATGGGTATTAAAAAATATATAAAAATAATTCATTTGATTCTGGAATTTACATACATAAAACCCTCATACCCTTTCCATGGGTTAAATGAATTAAATAACATTCTTTTAAGAAATATTTTGAAGTACCTTGATTTTTATATGAAAAATATTTTTTTATTATCGTTGGGTTATTTATTCAATATTTTTTTATTCCCCCTCATCCCTTAAAAGCAGGGTTATCAAAAATCAATAAAAATGAAGGCCTTCGGTCATTTGGGGTACTTTTTTTAAAGAATAAATTATTTTAAGCATGTTGTTTTAAGACAAAAAATTCCTTTAGAAATTATAATATTATTAAAATAAATATGATTCTCACTAAGGTTTTCTTATTTTAGAAAATATTGGAAAATAAGAGGAATCACATAAATGGTGAGTTCAACATACCATGTGCTAATGACCCTCCGATGGAAGCCGGAATAGAAAACTTCATGAGAATGATGAATGAACAGACATGAGTTATGAGCAATAACTTGAATCAAGTTGATAGACCAGATTCACCTCAAAGGGAACAAATTTTTATTGAGTCCTTTATGCGTCAAAAACCACCTTCTTTCATTGGATATACCAGCCCATTGATTTCTAAACAATTAATAAGATCAATAGAAAAGATATTTTCTATGCTCCATTATTCAAAACAAGATAAAGTCACCCTGGATGGGTACCAATTAGAGGGATAAGCTGATCAATGGTGGAAACTGATTAAAAACATAAAACCAATAAGGGAGATTAATGATATATATTGGGATGAGTTACGGGGAGCCTTTTTGGAAAAATATTTCTCCCATTATTTGTGAATGAAAATAGAGAAGGAATTACTAGAGATGAATTTGAAGGAAAACAAATATTTGGGAAGATATGAGATGAATTTTACACGACTTCCTCGTTATACCTCTAGATTTTTTATGTATCCTAATGTAATGTTTTATAGATTCTTTGGTGAACTAAGGCCACATATACTGAGATATTCTATCCAATCAAGAATATGAAAGATATGAGAAGATTGCGAGAAGTTCTATAAATGTTGAGGTAGATTTCAAAGAGATGAAGTAGTCCCATAGATCGAATGAAATTATGAGAACAATGGATCTAAGATTAGGGAGTATCTTTGATCAGGGAAGAGGAGGTAAGTAAGTGAAACTTCCCATTTAAAACAAATTTTGGAAGAATCATTCAGGGAACTTCTTGATCAGAATAGGGGAATCTTAATAGTTTGGAAGAGATGGCCATATTGCCCAAAACTATCATAATGAGTTGAAACCTCAACTTATAAACACTAAAAACAATGAGAAGATATTGAATTCACCGCCTAAAGTCTAATTCTTAATGTGTGGGTAACTTGGGAACTTTTTCAATCACTGTTTAAATCCAATGTTAATGGAGGGGAATCACTATCAACCTTAGCATAGGCCAAGAGAGCAAGGTCGGGATTTTTCTATCACGACGACTAAAGTTGAAGCTCCAAATGATGTGGTAGTAGGTACTCTCATTGTTATCTCAAAGATATCAATTAATTTGTTTGATTTAGGTTCTATTCATTCTTTTGTTTCCTCCAAGTTTGTAAATAATATAAAATCAATCTATAAACTACTAGAATTAGACTTATTATTCAAGATTTCTGGATGTATTATCCAAGTATAAACCAGGTAGAGAAACTCTAGTATTTAATTTAGAGAGAATAATATCAGCGTAAATCTAATAGTCATTCCCATGATGAAATTTGATATTATACTAAGGATAGAATGGATCTCAATGTATAATGAAAATATCAACTTTAGAAGCAATGAAATTTTAGTTTTCTTTAATTGAAAACTATAACTATTTTTAATAGAGATATATCTCGACATGATCTTTGTCCAGAAGCACCCCCATAGCCTTTATTACGGAAATTATCGATGAAGATGAAGAAATAAATAAAATTATACGAATTGAAAATGTAACAATCATTCAGTAATACATTGAAGTATTTACTAAGGAGTTACACGGACCTCCCCCATAAAGAGTGGTAGAATTATCTATTAAACTAATTCCAAGATCCAAGCTGATATCAAAGACCCTGTATAGAATAGAAAATTTGGAACAGGAGGAATTAAATAAAAAACTCCAAGATCTTTTAGAGAATGAGTTTATCTGACCAAGCGTGCCTCCCTAGGGAGCACCTATTCTCTTTGTGAAGAAGAAGGATATATAAATGTGGATATTCATTGATTATAGAGAACTTAACTAGATCAAAGTGAAGAACAAGTACCCTCTTCCAAGTATTGATGATTTATTTGATCAACTTTATGGGGCTCAATTATTCTCCAAGATTGACCTTCAATATAGTTATTATCAATTGAAGGTGAAGAAATAATATATTAAAAATACTACCTTCCAATAAAGATATGGGAATTATGAGTTTGTTGTAATACCCTTCCTCTTGACTAATGCACCTTCTATATTTATATATTTGATGAATAGAGTCTTTAAGGACTACCTTTATAACATTGTAGGGAATTTAATTGATGATATTAGGATATATTCCAAAATGCATGAGGAGTATGAGGATTATCTAATGGTTATATTGAAAACTCACAGGAATGAGAGGCTATTTGGAAAGTTGAGAAAATATGAATTTTTGTTAAAACAAGTAGATTTATTGGGGAACATTGTAACCATTGAAGGAATATCAGTTGACCATACCAAGAAAAAGGTTGTGAAGGAGTGGCCTCATCCTACAATAGTAACTGAGATTCACAGTTTCCATGGTTTATTTAGATATTATAGGAGGTTTGTGAAAAGATTTTCATAAAATTATATTCCAATAACCAATTTAAATAAAAAAGGGCCCATGTTTATCTGAAAAAATGAGAGTGAAGAATGTTTCCAAGAGTTGAAGAAGTGATTGGTTACTTCACCTGTGTCAACTCTACCCTTTATCAGAGAAGGATTTTTTATTTTTAGGGATACATCTCTAAAAGAGGCTATGTATATCCTTATGTAAAATGACAAGGTGATATCTTATGCATCTCGATAATTAAAGCCACATGAGTAGAATTATCCTACGCATGACCTGGAGAGGGCTGTGGTTGTTTTTTCTTCGAATATATGGATGCACTATCATTATTAGGAGAAATGTGATATATACACATACCCCCAAAGTTTTAATTATATTTTCACACAAAAGGAATTGAACATGATACATAAGAGATGGTTTTAAATTCTTAAAGACTATAGTTATTCAATTTATTATCATCTCAGAAGAGAAAATAAAGTCATTGATGCATTAATTAGAAAATACCATGTTGTTCTAGAAATGATGAGTATTCAAGGAGATTCTTTGATCAAAGTCCAAGTAAAACTGAAAATGGGAATATTAAGGGAAGGGATATCATCAACCGTATCCCAAATTATTTCTCAACAATCATTATTAGGGAAGATAAAAAAATATTAAAGAGAATATCCCTTATTAAAAATAATGATATAGGATGAAAATAATGGTAATTTTCCTAAGTTAAATATTGATTAAGAAGGTGTAATGAAATTTCATACTGGGAAATGTGTTCTATCTATTCTAGAAATAAATAAGGAGTTGATGGATGATGCTCATAACTACAATTTCTCTATGCACCCTATAATCACTAAAATGTATAGGTACATTAATGATCATTTTTGATGGAATAAGATTAAAAGGGAGAATATCAAATAAACTATAAGGTTCCTAGTGTGTCAACAAGTGAAGGTAGAGTGAGAAATTCCTAAAGGGGTATTACAACCACTACCCATACCAACATGGAATTGGGACAATATAACTATGAACTTTGTCACTAGTCTCTTGAGAACATCCAAGGAAAATAATGTGATATGGGTTATAGTGGACCGTCTCACCAAGAATGCCCATTTTATCTATATTTGGGAAGACTTATTCTTGATCAAAATCCCATGATTTATGAAAAGAAAGTGTTGAGGTTTCATGGAGTAAAACATTCTATCATATCTTATCGTGATCCAAGATTCACATAAAAAATTACGGAGATGTCTTCAACATGATATGAGTATCGAATTGAATTTCAGTATGTCTTATCACCCCCAAACTGATGGCCAATTTGAAAGGACTATTTATACACTCAAGGAAATGCTGATAACATACTTAATGGAATTTAAATTTGGATGGGATCAAAATCTCCCATTAGTTGAGGTCTCTTACAAAAATAGCTTCCAATAAAATATTTAAATGGAACCTTCTAAAGATATATATGGGAAACGATGTATAACTCCAAATTTTTGGGATGAATGTGACGGGAGAAAGATTCTTGGGACTAATCTTGTGAAAGAGATGATAGAAAATTTTCATTTGATCCAACAACACATAAAGGCCACTTAGAGTTAAAAAAATAGATTTACTAACAAACATTGAAGGGACTTATAGATTGATGTTGGTGAAAAAGTGTTCCTTCTAATTTCACCTTTTAACAAATTCATGCATTTTGTGAAGAAAAGGAAGTTAATCCCTAAGTACATCAGCCCATATTAAATCCTTGATCACATAGGAGAAGCGGATAATTATCTTGAACTTACTCAAAATTTAGTTTAATTTCGTGATGCATTCCATGTATCTCTCCTAAGTAAGTACATACTTGAACTTTTACATGTATTGAATCCTGAGGTGGTACAACTGGAACATGACCTCTCTTATGAGGAGCAACGAGTGGATATCTTGGAGCATAGAGACAAGGTTCTACACAAAACTTCTACCCACCTCATCAAAGATTGGTGGAGGAACCACATATACGAAGAAGTGTCATGAGAACCAGAGGAACAATTGAAGCATAATTACCCACAACTTTTCTCAAATGAGAGAATGAGTTGAAATTTTGGGGACACTATTTATTTATCAGTGAAGAATATAATGACCCAATCTTTTTGAATGAAACTTATTTCCTAAAAATGTATGTTATATTATTTTATACTGAAGAAAACTATATATCATTAATAATGAAGCAAGTATAATTTGAAATGTGAATTTTTTTGACCGTTATATAACCATTGGTCAATATTTCATTGTAAATAATACTCTTGATAATAATTTTAATGTTATAATTAGTGTTTATAAGTAAAAATGAATTAATTCAGAAAGGTGGAATAATTGCCTCAACCAGTAGAGTTGTTCCATTCAAATATAATTTGTCAAAACTTATAAGGGAGGTATCACCACTAATCTTATCTCTTGACCAAGCCTATGACGTGCTTGAACAAGTGAGTATTTAATGAAATCACTTATGGGAGAAGTTCAAGTTAGTGGAAATTACCACTCGGAAGATGTTGGTCGAGCTGCCCCATGAATCTATCACCATCACACACCTTACCCTTAGGTCAAATGAGGATGTTATAAGGGGTTATATGTTGAGAATTTATTTATTTAAGGTTTAATAATTTTCAATAAATAAAATTTTTATTCTATAAATTTTATTTTGAGAATATTTTTTCTTAAAAATAAAATGAATTTGATAAATGGTTTTTTGGAAATAAATTATACTTTTCAGATAAGATATAATTATTAAAATAAACTAAGTAATTGTTAATAATTATTATTTTAATGAAATATAAGTATTAAAACAATAATATTTTAATATAAATTATAAAATAATTTTATTTTTATTCAAGTTTGACAAATTTCACTATGTATTTTTTATCCTCTATTATTTTTAATAAATAAGATATTTAAATTTATAAGTTGAAATTATCATATTTAGATAATTATTATGATAAAATAAATGTTATTTTTAAATCATCATGTCAAAAAAATTTTAGGTTGAATTTATGAGAACTTTCTAAAATACATTAGTTTTTAATGAATAGTAAAAATAGAGTTTGGGTTTTTTTCGGCAAGTTTAATGACTTCATAATTATGTTATGATGATGTGATAAGTAATATTAAATTATGTTAAACTATATTTCATCACAATAACATAATAGGTGTCCCAAGGTTTCATTAAAATCGTAAAATACCATGGGAAGGCCCATGGTTTTTCATTTAATACTACCTAGGTGTCCAAGGATCGATCGAAAATTGAATTTTTTATTATTCAAATATGGGAAAGAATACCACTAATTTATCTATTGAAATTCACTCCCAATTATTCCTATATGAATATATGATATTTTTTCCTCCCAATGAGTCCTCACAAGGTGTCCTCAAGCCCCAATGTCCTGATCCTCAAGTTTTAGGATCAACTCATTAAGGTATGGGAAATCTACACTTGTCTTTTTCATTCATGTTTCCTCTTTTTGTGGTATGTTTCTAAAATTTACAAACTATTTTCTTTTGTATAATTTATTTTATACCTTCACTATATTAATATTATTTTATTAATGGTAGACCCAGGTATGGTCTATTTTTACCCTTATCTAAAACTATGTTTTATACCTGTTATGCTGTCGATTTTACTTCTCAAAATTTCTCCCATCCCCTCAACAAATTCACTTTTATTTTCTTTATGTGAATAACCAAACCTATTTCTTTTCTAAGGGTATTAAAAAACATGTAAAAATATTTAGTTTATTTTATAATTTTAATACATAAAACCCTCATTACCTTTCCTTGGGTTAAATGAAATAAAGATATTGTCTTTAAGCACTTTTTTTAAATGCCATGATTTTTTTATGAATCTTGTTTCTTTTATTATCTTTGGGTTAATTATGAAATGTATTATTATGATATATATAGATAAAATCAATTATTTATGATTAAGGGTGTTACCTGATAGCGATCCAATGAATTGGGTAAAGAATTTAATCTTTAGAGATGACCTGTTTTACAATACCATGGGAAATAACCTTGGTATTTTTTATGACACGTCGGTGAAAAACCTCAGTGATCTAGTTATAAATGTATAAAATAAATGTTATATCTAGATTTATATGTAATGATTCAAGTTATTATTATTATTATATGTCTATTTTTCCTTTTCTTGTGCCTTTATGATATTCCTCACGTTCTTATCAATATTTCTCAAGATCATGTAAATTGTTTCTCATATTTTTCCTTACATGAACTTATGATCACCCTTTCATTTGATGTATGTCCCTAGGTTATGAAATGCAGTAAAAGTACTTAGTATTAAACATAAATAATCCTTTTATGTTGTTTAGAAGAATATTTTATGTTTTAATTTTTTATGTACCTTGTTTCCATGATGCTAAACTTTAAAAGATCATATGTTTTTTTAAATGTAGTGAAAATTTTATGTGATTAAAAGGAGGGATTACATACATAAGGTGGTATTCTTCCATACATAGAAATGATTATTTTGTAACCCATTTTATGGATTTGGGGGTGGATTTAGGTCATATACATAACATAACAACATCTAAGTATATGGAATATTTTTAGCCTATTATATCATCATGGTTTGATAATAATTTAAGTAGGTGGAGGAAGAAATAAAATAAAAAATGCTTGTTGAATAACATTACCTCTTCTTCATGTATCCTCCTTAGGCTTGTAGTAAAAATACTTCCTAGGTTGTACTTATACCAAAAAAGTGGATTATAGGATGAGTTTATGTAACTTGGGAAGTTATTTGGGTAGGTATATTTTTAACCAAAGGTTTTTATGGTGTGAATAAAAGAGTAGAGGTGGTGGACTTTTATAAGTAAGGTGAGTGGCACACTTGTAATTTTTGAAATAAAAAAGGTTCACCCGCATTTTTCACATCAAACATGGGTCAAAAATGGAGTTTTAATTTAAATTATAAATTATAAGGTCTAAATATGGTTATAGAATATATTTTTATACAAGGTTTTAGGTCATTTTAACCCTTAACATTTTAGTTCAAACCCTTAGTAAATCCATTTTTAGCTTAACCATGAAAATTAGTTTGTACTATTTTAACTATTAATATTGGTAGAAATTAATTTATTATTAATAAATAATTTAAATAATTATTATTTCAATATATGGAATCCATTTATCCAAATTAAATTCATATAAGTGGAAATTTTTAATTTAAAATTAATCCTATAGACATGACGAGAAAACCTATTTTCAATGAGAGAATGTTCAAATGTTTACACTGTTTTCATATCAATATTCAATATGAAAATTATTCCAATGACCTGAATTTTATTAATTGATATATAATTTAACTAATTATACTTTAAAAAAATTTATAAATACAATTTAACTTTATAAATAATTTAAATTAAAATGATGTTTTCAATTAAAATTCAGTATTTTTCACTTTTGATCCAAAAAATAAAACATTTCTGAAAAATCCCAAAAAACCACTCTAAGATACTTTTTATATTATGATTTATAAAATTAATTTAATTTTATAAATAAATTTTATAAAATTGGTGAAAATTAATTTTATATTATGTGTGTAAATCATGATTAATCGGTATTTTTAAAAAATACAGTTTTTCGGAAAATATTTATTTTTCTTTTAAATGATTCTTATTTTATATTTAATAAATAGTTTACCAGAATTTTAATAATTTAATTTGGACTATTTATACCCTCTAATTTAATGGCTAGGTTATAATGGTATACTATATTATTGTTCATTTAGACAGGGGTTGTGTGTTCAACATGTTATCAAAGAGATTAAATTTATATAAATATATTTCTTCGGTTGTTTAAGATCAGTGTTTCATATCACATACACTATAAAATAAAATGTTCTAATTTTATAATTTTATTTTGTTATAGAATATTCTACCCATGATTGTTTCAGTACTTCACTGTTATTAGACAACTATTTTCATATAGGGAGGTGGGTTTAAGGTGGTGTGGTAACTATGGATCAATTACTATCTAGGTAAACTAAGTAGGGATTTTATAAAGTGGTTTTAGAGATAAATTTTGATCCTAGGAGTTGGAAAACCTTTTATAAAGTTATAATTAAGTCCCCTTTTATGTTGGTGGAATGAAAGAGATTTTATATACTTATTGATTTCATGTGATATTGAATTTATGTTTTTGATTTGGATTATAGGGATGAATATTTGGTTATGTTTTGAATGAATAAATTGATATTTTAGTAGTGGAAAGAAAAGTATAAAATATCCATAGTGAATCTTAGGTGATTAGTAATTAAAAATATAATATAGGGAAGTGGATATATTATCCACTAAGTATTTAATTGAATAAAAATTGGGATTATCTCACTATTTTAGCCATCAAGTGGATGACGGTTTTCCACTAGGTACCTGATGGACCACATGGTTTTGAGTAGAACCTATATTAACTTTATTTAAAGGGAGATATTTTATATTTTAGTGTGGTTAAATTATTACAACCCTAAATACTTTTTATTTATATCTTATCAAATTTAGGGAGAACCTCATCCCTTATTCCCTCTTATCACCTCCTTTCAACCATTGATGCTAGGTAATCTAGGAGTTTTGGTTCTTTTATTGTAAGTTAATCCTACCTATTTATATCTATTTAATGTATGTATTCATAGTAATCTAACTTTAGTAGTTTTTGATATTTTTTGAGTTTTTTGTATTCCATAGAATAGTGAAATCAATTTATAATGATTATACTTTCAAGTGTGGTTTATAGAGGAGGATCAAGATTGTTGATCTCTCACTATTGCATTCAATTTTGGTTGAGTTAATTCACCATGTGAGTTCTAATTATTATATTATAAAAATTAGATACAATTTGTGATCAATTGGGTGTTATAATTTGGGTTTTTCATGAATCATACTCCTAGGTGTGTATCAAGAGTGGACCACACATAAATTTTTATGGTTTTGGATTTGTATCACCACTATATGGTTATGGAATTGAAAATTATAGTATGGGGTTATGAAATTAAATGATCACCTTACTGAATTTTTATGGTTATTAATGATATATGTTTTTTAGAGTCAAATATGGTTGGTATGTGCATTTTATCAGCAAAAGGATGCATGAATGAGGTGGGAAACCATTACCCATTGAGAATGACGCCTTATTTATTGCTTATCTTGAATTTTGGAATATTATATTCATTAAATAATTATTACTACTATTATTGATGTAATTATAGTGTATAGATTCATTTTTATATAAATATTTCATGCTAAAGTTATCCTAATAATCAGAAAGAAACATATAGTCTACTAAATGGTTTTTGGTGTTTCCTTGATTGAATGGGTGTGAGTGACCCATTTAATGGGTTTTCTTGGTGGCGTGAGTATTTTTTAAATAAAATTTATTTAATAAAATGGGGTTGAGTTTAAAATATAAATTTAATGGAAATGTAATTTTAAATTTAATTTCTAAATAAATGAATAATTTAGAGGATGGATTTTGAAATTTTTTTTCAAAAAAAAGTTTTGGGTTTTCTAAAGGGTTTAAATAGACTTTGTGGTCAAGGACTTTGGACTCTTAAACTTGATATATAATTCCTTTGAAATAAGTTATAAAAAATATTTTTTAATTATGCATTAATGTAAGTGAAGAGTCATTTTTTATGAATATGTTGGTATCTTTTACCTTATGAGGGTGGGACCTTGATTTCAAAAGATCACGAGCTTATATAAACTCTATTGATTCATGGTTGTCATGTATTTTATAAACTAATGCATGGTGTTGTATAATAATATTTTAACCATTAATATAACCCAAATTTAGTTCATGGGTTGTTTAGAAAAGGCTAATATGTCTAGTGATATTCTTGATTGTGGGAAATTCAAAGGACCTTGGGAGGTACTTTTTGGTATAGTAAGTAAGTCTAGGACTCTTGAGTGACTTTCCTACTTAGACTGAGTCCTGGGTTCTAGTGTTATTTTGTTAGAGTGATCATACATGGTTTATGATCAAGTCATGTAATGAAATTGGGATGTTATATGATACATATATATTTATAAAGTTATGGGTGAGAATATTCACCATTAACCTGTGGGTAGTGACTGGAATTTTTTATAAGTGGTTGGCCTTATTTTTTCTTATAGTAGTGACCTATTGAATAAAATCATTGGTTAATGTGAGATACATTATTAGTAATGTTTTTATTAAACTACGAGGATAGATTAATATAAATTAGTCTCATTTATTGGATGAACCTTGATATGGATTTAGATATGGGATTAGAAGGTGAGTGGATTCCCTCCTTAATATTGTTGATAGAACGAGAGTGGTATCATCTTGAGTGATGTTAGATTAAAATATTATATGAAAGAATGACTGGGTGTGTATCCTATTAGGTATAATTGTTTCTTGATATACCTCTTTATTAGTATAAAACCCTATTTGAGGTGATTTATAAGATAAACTCACAGTTTAGTATTTTTCTCAATGATTATGAGTACTTTTATATGAGGCCACGTGAAATGATTGTTTTCCTACTAGATTTTTACATGATCTAGAAAATTAATCTTCATTTATGGATTTAATATGGTTTAACAACTGAAATAGATCTTATAAAAATAGTGTGGGATCTTTAGGATGAGTTTTTTCGTGTATGTGATAGATAAAACCCACATCACTTTGGGATCCACCTATGATAAAAATTTATCCATGGAAATATATTATTTATGATGATTTTGATACATGATAAGGGGTATCAATATGATGATATTGATATATGATATGAGGGATTAATATATATCCTTAGTACTATACTATAATACAGTGGGAACCAACCCCTATGGTGAGTTGTGGTTGAAAGGATATAATCATAAGTACTAAATAGGTGGTATGAAAGATATCTCTGGAGATAAATAATGTGATGATATTGGGATGGGCATGAGATTTTGGAAATATATTTCATATCATTGGGAATAATTATTTTTTTACCTATTTTTCAATCATGTGATTTATTTTTTGATGATATTTTATGTATTGGTATATCTTTGACTACCCTTTTTAGTTTTTGTTGTCTTTTATCAGTTTTTATTTATGGTTAGGCCCTATTTGATTTCCTATTTTATTATTCTAGATATAATATTTTTTCCCATGATATTTCAGGTTTTTATTATTATTAGAAAATGTTATGACATATGGTTTAGTTTGTACTATACATTTAATGATAGATAAGAGTGACTATGTGGTATACCCCATAGGGATATGAGGGTATCTGTGTCTTTGATTACATGCATGTAATAACCATATTGAGTTGGGTAGATCATCATGAGTATTATAGGTGTTTATATCTTTTTGAGAGGTGTGCATATCTTTAATGAGAACTCATGGGTTATGTCTTAAGATGGGTTAAGTTTCCCTCACCATAGACTGGAATATACCTTATACTTGAACATGAATCCACTTGATTACTACCACTCAAAAGGTCAAGGTGAGTGGGATAATACTATCTCATTGGGCTTACTCTTTCCCATTTACACAACATGGGTTTCGATATACATGGGTTATCCTTTAGGATTTTATTTCATACACATGCATCATCGTGGATTTAGATGCATAAATATTGATGGGCATTGTATTAGAGGCCATGGATTCAATATGTGCTTATCATGTGAGTTGGGTCTAAGGTTATTTGACTTTATTTTCATTTTATTAAATTCATAAATATCGGTTAAGTGGACACCATGATTATTAACTATTGATAACTATTATGCATTATTTTTTCTATTACCCTATTATATATGTAAATATCATGTCGATTATTTAATTTTATTTTCTAGACTATGATATACCCTCCTGGATCCTGGTTATATAACTATAGGTTTTGGGTATGTATATTATATGGATGGGTCAAGATAAAGTTATTTAGATTTGGACATGACACTTATAGTTATTATTTGATGGTACAGTCTCTCCATGATGGTTTCAAGCCCTTATATCTAGCCTAAATATTATCAAATATGGGTAGGTATACTTGAAGTGATTTTGTGACTTCATATTGATTACTATTTTGGTAGACTATAGTTCATGGTGTTACAAAGTGGTGTTAAAGTCATGTTTCATTCTAAATACTAGTCTGGGGAATTAAAAAGTGGTAAAAACCCATTCCTTAACATGTTAGTTAAACAAAAGGTATATCAGGATACCATTTATTTAGTATAAGGGAACATTTTAATTTTTTTAATATGATTGAAGGGATGCATTTTTCATCATGTTCTAAATGTACAAACAGATGTTTTATAAGTGAAAATATGGGTAAAAAAATACGCAAAGTGAATTATTTGGTAATTGGTAATTAATAAAAGAGGGTGGGAGGTGGATGTAGTAGCCATCGAGTACCCGCTCTAATACCATCAGTTACTTAATGGAATAAAAAGTGGGGTTTTCTTACTCATTTTGTGACTATGTAAATGATGGTATTCAATTGGGTACTCTAAGGTCAACCAAGAACATGGTGGTTGGTTAATTGGTACCTAATAAATTCTAAAATAATTTTTTAAAAGTTTTTTTTTGGTTTTTTAGGGGGGTCCATTTTAAACCCTTATAGTCTTTGTCCTTTATATCCAACTAAATAGAGGGATAACCTCCTCCCTTATTCTCTATTCTACCCTCCTTCCCCCCATTTATTCTATAAGATTTGGTGGGTTTCGGGTTATTGAATATAAATTAATCATACCCTTTTATCTCTTTAGCCTCTTTATTTCACCTATATTTTGGTGTTTCCTCATAGGGTTTTCAGTTTTGATAACACTAACTCATAAGGAAATATATTTTTAATGATTTGGATCTCATGTGTGATGTATAAAGGATGTTTAGGATGGTTAATTTCTCACTTTTGTATGTAATTTTTGTTTATTTATATCGATAATTTCATTTTTAATTATTCAAAGGCTCAAAAAATCCATCCAACCATGTAGCCAAGAAATCAAGGAGTCCTAAAATGATGAAGCCCAAGGGCATACCCTAAGAAAAAACCATTACGAACTGACGGAAAAGACCTCATGCTAGAAAAGACAAACATGGGTTCTTCTGAACCACACCCCCGAGAAAGGACATCTGCTAAAAAATTGGGCTCTCTTGGAATATGAAGAATATCAAAACCATTAGAAATATCCATAACATAGCTAAAAATGAGGTAGGTCAATGAAAAACGATCCTTGACTTTCCTGAGTAAATCTTAAATCAACACCTCGTTATACAATTATACTTTAGAGACCAACATAGAGAGCCTTTTTCACAGTAGCACACCCATGTGTAATACCCGAACATCTGCCCCTAGCGAGCTTCCCAGCCCATGAAAACTGCTAAAAGAAACTACCACTGATACATTCCTATACCACACCAATAAACCCCCTCACACCATCCCATCCATAAAGGACCCATCAACATTCAATTTAAAACCTTTGCTCGAAGGTTTTCATCTAGCCCACCTGCCTTGATAAATCATTCAGGCCATAGGTTTGTTTATAAAGTTACACAAAACAAAGGATTTATACCCTCCTTTAACCAACTAACCTAAATCATGGATAATATCCTTCATTATAACATGTCTTATCAATACAGTCATCCGCTCACCAATTCTGGACTTATTCCGGGCTTCCCAAAGCGTCCAGAATATTGCAATCACCACGATACCACAAGCCTTGGTCTCCATCCCCTAATAATCCATGCCTAGAAACCAACCAGTGAGGAAATACTGTATGTAAGTGAAATACTTGTTTAATCTACCCCATATATCCATGCAAGACCAGAGACTAGTATCCCATTCACTTTTTATAAATAGATGAATCGCCGACTCTGCCTGGGAATCAGAAAAATAGAAACATCAGGAAGCCAAATGGATGGATTTCCTTTGAGTATTTGTGTCCATTGATAGCACCTTGTTCCGTGCTCACCAAAATAGAAAGTTCTTCTTTGAAGGAAACTTATTTCATGACAAATGCGACCCCCATTCATAACGTATCCCTTATTTCCTGATCAACCAACGATTATCCCCCTATTGAAGTACCTGGTTCTAGACTCAGTGAAACAACACCGACCCCCCTCCTCAGAAAAGACAATTTCCTTGAAAAAATCCTTCTGCTCCGGATTCATAATGGTGTCAAGAAAATTTTGGTTGACTACAATCCTCTCTTACCATCATCTTTGGCCTAGGATAATGTAGAAAAACAACTTCTCGCTAACCCATTTATCCCTCCACAAGTTTATCTCTCCTCGTTCCACCACCCATCGCGAAGACCCTTGGAGGACACCAAGGTAAAACACCACCTTTCTCCCTAGCCATGATAGTTTCTTGGTATCCCATTCCTCCCAGTTCTTTCTATACATACATCAAATTATTTTTTCCCACATCAATTTCCCCACCAAAAAGTCCCAAGCTAGGCATGCCTGCATGGTTTGTATGGAAACTGAAATGTCTCTAAGGCCGGCACCTCCCTCTTCCACTAGTTTATCCACTTTAAACTAGCCATCCTAGTGTGACCTACCTATGTAGTTGGCATCCTAGAGGGACCTTTTCATTAGCTTCTCCATGGACAATATAATCCCTTTTGGGGGGGGGGGGTAATAATGGATAAAACGTGCATCAAGATGGAAGATATCACACTGTTAATCAACGTCAACTGTCCCCCAAGAGAAAGAAACATATTTTTCTTATTCAAAATCATCCCAAGCATTATATTGATAATATACTCAAAGAAAAACTTCTTCACCCATCCATTAGAGATTGGAGCTCCAAGGAATAACATTCGTAATTGCTTCTATTGAATTTCCAAGATATCTTGCATGACCCAACACCTTCTTCTTGAGAATTTATTGGATAAAAAGGAATTGATCTTCCTAGAGTTAATAAGTTGACCACTAAGTCTGCCATAAACTACCATAAGCAGAATAAAGTTGACCAATGAAGACCTCAAACCATTTAAAAATATGATAATATCATTGGAAAACATAATATGTGAGCTAGATCCATCTGATGCTGGAGAAATATTAGGCAAAATACTCTGATACCTCAAGCACCTATGTAGGTTCTGAGATATATCCTCTTGTGCAATGAAAAAAATAATGGGGGAAAGGGGGTCTCTTTGCCGCACACCCCACAAAATTTTGAAAAAACAAAAACCCTTACCCAGAAGAGAAATGGTGAGCCAAGGGGAAGAGAAACAGTGGAAGCAAAGATCAGAAACCCACTCATGAAAACCTAACTTTCTCATCACCTTTGTAATGAAACTACATTCCAACTTGTCATACGCCTTATCCATATCCACCTGTAAAATGATATTGGACACGAACACCTTCCTGTTCACATCCATCAATAATTCTTGAGCCAATTTAACTGCTCCTTGAATCCCTCTACCTTGGATAAATCTGTGTTCTTCTTGAGAGATAATCCTTAGAATCACCTTGTTCAGCCTCCTTGCTAGTACCGTGGATGAAATATTTTTTGATATGTTGAAAAGGAAAATTGGTCTATATTGGTTGATAAACGAAGGATGTTTTAACTTTGGAAATATAACCACCCTTAAAGCACATGAGCTCTTATTGAGTGCACCCCCAAAAATAATCCTACATATCATTAACCACTTGAGAACCCACAAAGCCCCATGCAACCACATTGAAACTACCTGGAAAGCCAACAGGCCCAAGAGAACTTTCCAGGGACATGCTTCAGACCACCTCCCATATCTCATCACTATTCGGGATACCCATTAAGAATTCATTTTCCATATCCTAAACCCTCATGGGAATTCTCCCCAAGAACCCCTCATGTTCCACTGATGAAATATTCTCCCCCGTCATACCTGTTCTCTCACCTTCTAGAAAAGTCTCAAAGAAATAAAAGGCCATTCTCCCAGCGGTATCAATGATAGAGGAAAATGATCTTTACTCTAGCCTAAGGTTAATTTTAATATTTTGGAGCTCCTTAAATAAGGCATGGAAAAAACCATTGTTTCGGTCACCTTCCTTAGGCCACCTGACCCTAGATCTTTGTCTATAGTCCTTCTCTACCTCTAACAATATCTGACTTAAAAAGAACCATTTATCACAATGCAAAATGAATGAAGCATCGTCCCAACTCTACTAAAGCATCTCCTCCAACCAGCTGATATAATCAAGAAGTGACTCCACCGAATCAACCGTTGTTGGCCTTCTCATGATCCACCTAATAATATCATCTTTAAGCCATTTATGCTGTCTGGAAAGCCCATCCCAAGCTCTACCCTTCATATCATGTTCCCATGATTCCTACATCATTTAGACAAATACCTCCATATGATTCTAGTTACTCGAGTGTAAAAATGCCTTTTTATCATAATTCCATTTATTTTGTTCCACAAGAAGAAGAGTGTGATCCGAAAATTCTCGAGACAAGTGTAAAATCGATGTTCTAGAAAAGAATTCCAAGCCCTGAAGATTGGAAAGAACTCTATCCAGCCTACACCAAATGTGGTTGTTACCTCTGAAGTTATTACAACATGTATATATGCACCCTCTAAAGCACAAATCCATGAGACCCTTGCTAGAAATGAAACTATTGAAGTCAAGCATACCATTATTGAAGTTCGAGGTACCACCTTTGTTCTTAGGGATGTCCACAATGGAATTAAAGTCCCCTCTAACAAACCATGAAAATCCTTCCGCATAAAAGGAGGCTAGATACTCCCATAGTTACCTTCTTTTGAGGACATAATTACTCACATAAACAAAAGAAAATAAGATTTCGTGACTTCTGAACCCAATTTTCACCGTGAGATGCTGCTCTATAGCCTGAACAAACTCCACCTGAAGGAATTTATTCCAAAACACCCAAACATGTCTGTTATCTGGATGCCCATGAAAAAATGAACTGAACCCCATATTCTTAGTAAAGACCCTGATCCTACTAGGATCATGCTTAGTCTCAAGGATGACCACCATAGAATACTTACACCGCCTTGATTCGGAGTCCACGAAAGCACGCTTTGTGTGCCCCCCCAATGATTATTGATTATTTAAGTGATCATTAGAGTCAATAGAGGCTAATATGAGCTTGGTATTATTTAAAGGAGGAATGAATAAAGTTGGTTTCCTTTAACCATTAAGAATACTGATTTATTGTTTATTTATCTTAGATTTTAATATATAATGTTAATTTAATTATTATTATTATGTATGACATGACTGTGTAGAATTTTATTTCTTCATAATTGGGATAGTCTTAGGTTGTATTGATAGTAAAGAAGAACTATATAAATTTCTAAATGGTTCATTGGTAGAACCCTTTTCAAACAGGTTCCAATAACCTATTTTATAGTTTCACTTGGGGGTGTTATTTGGTCTTGAATATAATTTATAAATAATTTAGTAATTTAAATGAAATTTTTTTAAAAGGTATTTTGAAATAAAGTGCTGGTTTTTACAAAAATTTTCACTAGAATTTGGCCAAGGGCCTTGGGGGGGGGGGGTAAAATCCATTTATGATTACATTAAAATGACTAGTAAAAAAGGGTTTTTACTTGTGTATTAAAGTAAAATGATGATAAATTATATTCATAAATGTTTTGGTCTCTAAAAAACTATGAGATATAATAATTTATTTGTAAATTTTCTATTCTTCAATGAGCCCTCTTGAATTATGAATTAAATGTATATTGTGTATCATTACATAATGAAATATGATGTTATAGGAACAATTTGATAAACATTCCCCTAAGTGAAGGGTTGGTTAAACTTGGATAATATAATTGAGATTCATGATGATGGTAAATTCAAGAGACCTAGGTAGGTACCCTTTATAATGGTAAGAGAGTCTAATACTCTTGAGCAACCTCAAATTATTTTATTAATTCATCAATTTAAGTGAGATATTAACAGAGTGATGACACATGAGTTATTATTAGGTCAAGGGATGACCTTAGTATGATATTTGATACATTGATATTGATCAAGTGATGGATGGGATTAATCACCATCTTCCTTTGAGTAGTGACTATAATTTTTATTGAGTGGTTGGTCTCCTTAGTTATTGTAAGAGTTTCCTCTTTATTGACCTTAGTGTTTGAGGTGGAAGATAAACCCAATAATATTTTGATTGAAAAATAAGGTTGGATTCATGTAAATCAGTCATACTTTTTGGATGATCCTAAGTATGAATTCTGATGTGGGATTAGGAGAGGAGTGGATTCCCTATTTAGTATTATTAATGTGAGGAGTGTTGTATCATATCGACTGATGTTGTATTAGATTAATATGAGGTGGTTCAGATGTGAAAGTAGCCTATGAGGCTATGTTTAGTATAAAATACATCTTTATTAGGATATGATTCTATAGGTGGAAACTGATAAGATATTGTTATGGTTCATGATTTAGATCTTGGAGAGTGAATACTTTTATAAAAGGTAACATGTATCGATTTTATTACTAGTGGATATTATAATAGATATATTATTTATTTATTAATTTACAATACATACATGATGTGGTGTTTTAAAAATATATTAGTGAGATGGTGGAAGGTTTGTTAGAGGAGTTTTTAGTTACATGCGATAGATATGACTCATATCCTTTAGGGATCCATCTACTGTAAGACCATAGACATGATATAATCTTATTTTTGATGATGTTAATACATTATATGATTCTAAAAATTGATGATATTGATTTATCATTTGATTAAATATTATATAGACTTAGGGGTTTACTATCATGTAGTAGTATTTATCCTTTATAGAGACTTTTAATATATGGGGCAATTCCAAAGGTGCTATATGGGTAGTTTGACAGATATATTTGGTGAGGTTTCATGAGATTAGAAGTGGTAGGGTGTGAGAGCTAGGATTGTTATTTTATACAGTTGGGGGCCATTATCTTTTATACATTTTTATACTATGGAATTGAAATTCTAATGATATTTGATGCCTTGATCCCTATTTGAGTGCCTATTTTTGTTATCATTAACATTTGATATGTGTTATTGATGGTCAAGACCTCTTTGATTTATTCTTATTTTTATTCTTAGTATAATAATTATTTATTATGATATTTTAGGTTTTGATTGTTTATGGTAAATTATATGACTGGTGAGTTTAGAAGGACTCTAATTAGTCATTTTCATTGATATTTTGAGACTTCTTTAGGATATTTTTGAAGATATGATAATTATTATTAGGTATACATGATGGGGACAAGATGGTATATATGTATTCAATTATAGGAAGGTTGGACCTAAAAAAAGTTAGGTAGATAAGTAAAAGTCATTAAGGTGTGTATATATTATATACTTTATAAAATGTAGGTTTAGTCTAAATAAGAATGCATGGGTTTTGTTTCTGAGTGGGTTGAGTTGCACCCGCCATAGAATTTCATTCTCTTAATACAAAAAAATTATTTTACAAGATAATTATTATTATTGAGTCAAGGAGAATTAGGAATCATAAATTTCCATTTTACTCACCCCTACCAATAGTATAGGTTCTCTGTATGTGGGAGATCCACCATGTTTGATTAAAATTTAATTGGACTTTTAATAAAAAATTAATTAATCAATAACAAAAAACAATGAAATTAAAAAATAAAAAATAAATTTAATATTTTAAAATAAACTTCATAATTAAATAATAAACAAAAAACTCAAAAAAAATTTAAATTTAAACACAAAAAATAAATTAAACATAAAATTCATTAATTTAACAATTTATCAAAAAAATGAAAAAAATACTATAATTACCAAATAAAAACCAAAAAAAATAAATATACAATAAATCCAAAAAATGGATGGAAAAAATACATGAAATAAAAACCACATAAATTTCACCCACACATAAGACATTGTTTTCCTCAAGAAATGTTTAGTCACATTCAATTGTAGAAAATAAATATCAAAATGGAGAAAATAAAATTCCATTATGAGTTGATTTTCATATTTATTTCCCTTAATTGTTACCCTAAAGTATTAAAATATGAGTTCCTTATCTGAAAAAATTTATTTTCCGAAAAATTGGTAATGGTTTTAAAAAAATGATTTAAATTGAAAATTTTAAATCAAATTTAACAATCCTCAATTTTCATCCAACAAAATTTCAAAACTTCCATTTACCTATAGGTGAACAAAATCACAAAAATTATGAGTTAATAATAAATAGGGATGTCATTGGATGAGGTTAAGTTATAATTTATTGGTGGAATAAATAACTCATCCAATAGTTTTATGAATAAATAATGAAAAGATTGAATGAATGAGTTCAACCTGGAATTAGAATTTAATTTAATTTTTTTGGGATGCAAATCTTAAGATTCAAATTGTAATTAAAATTTTAAAATTGAATGATTAATGTATAAAATTATTCCAAGAGGGATTGAAAAATTATTTACCTAATTAAATCCAGGAGATAATAAATATAACATCCTCAAAGTGGAATCACAACTGTCAATTTTTAGAAAAAAAATTCACCTAGTGAAAATTCCTAAGTGATTCTTAAAAATATACCATTTCTAAATATATAAGGGGTTTTGATGCTCCCATATTGGAAGACAACTTAGAAAAAATTAAGACCCCTCCCCCACACTTAAAGCCTAACATTATCCCCAATATTTAACATCTAGGTAGAAGAGAATCTAAGGAAATTTAAATAAAAAAGGATTTTTCAATTAAGAAGTTAAGAATTCATGTAAAGGGTCCCATGAAAGGATCACAAATCATTTTTCCACACAAAAATAATCACAACATGCACAAAAGATACCCACTGGTTACTATATTAAAAACTCAACACATATTCAATGTTTTCAAAGTAGATGAATATTAAGATATTATAATACCATGTTACATGTTTTCATGTACATCTTGATGCTTGTTTTTACCTCCTTTAATTTGAGTCTTTTTTTGGGGGTCATTTTGGGAGAATTTTTAAATTTTTGGAGACTTTTGTGGTTGTGCACGGTTGGCACATGATTTTTACAAACTATATACACCTTAGTGAAAACCATGAACCCCCAGATAGTGGAGGATGGAAAGTGAGAACATGGTTTTCCAAATCATCTACCCACACCGGGGAAACAATGTGCCCCAAATAGTAGGGGTGCATGGCTGACACAAGATTTCCCTTAACCATGCACCCCCTTCTTCTGACCATGGACACATGATTTTTATGTTCCAAAAATTTATTTTAAAATCCTGAACCCCCTTTTTAGGTTTCCTAATAACCCCATTCCGACCTAACATGAATTATTCTTCATTAGAGGATCCCCATAGATAATATTAAGCCCCTCCAAACCCTTTCCTTAGAGGATCAAAGTTGCATTGACCTCGATCAATCTCCTCAGGGTAAGTGGATCTCCTCTCGTATAGTTTCTTCTAATCTATCTTTATCCCCTCCTTAAATATTGATGTATTACAATTTAATGGATGGATCTAAACTCCATTTTTTGGATATTTATTCCTGTTTTTGTTCCAAGATATTCTGTGCATTTGTTCTTCATTGGCGAATCCTATTGTAGGTGTTAATTTATATAACTTTGATTTAAAGGTAGGTGGTTCCATAATTACTTTCCATAGATTAAAACCTTGAATTTCTTAATTAAATGGAAAAAAGTTTTTAAATGATTTAGAAATGACCAAGGCTATTAAGTTGAATTATGAGCTTGTGCAGTATTAAACAAAGATTGTATCGAATGGGAAGATGAAGGCTTGAAAGTTTGATATGGGTATTCTACTTGATATCCCGTCATAGGATTTCATACTGAATCTCACTTCATATACTAATGATTTGGAAAGGGAATTGATGGTTGAACTTGACCTAGCTGGTATGTCAGGGTTGACAGGAGTTCCTTTTTCTTCTAGGGGTGGTTCTATGACTTTCTTTAAAGGTAATTGGAAGCATGATGAGTCTCATGGTGGTTATTGATAGTAGGTGTCTTCTAGAACTAATATAGTTACTGGAAGAGTCCCTTTGAGTTACTTCCATTGTGGTAAGGTTAGGCATTGAAGACATTTGTGTATTGAGGTTCCAAAATATCTATAGTTCATGTGGTTGCTCAGGACACCTACATAAATTATTACATTTATTTTATGACCTGCATAGTGTCATAGGCTCGTTAGATGCTAAAAATATTTTTGTTTAACACGATGCTTTGACATATAAGGGGTTTCATCCACATGCATCCCGAACAAAACTTATTCACATAGTGGAAGAGTCTCTAAAGGAAGCTAATTTAAGTCCAACAACTATGAGAGGTACCATAACTATGGATTACACTACTGGAAATGCTGGATTTCCTAACGGTTTAGAACTGTTAGGAAAGGCTACAGAACCGTTGGTATATGTTATACCAACGGTTCTGAAAACCGTAGGGAAGTAAGCCGTTGGGAAATTCTTTTCCCAAAGGTTTACAGTGAACCATTGGGATAGGGTGGAGAAAAATTACCCCTATCCCAACGGTTCTGGGAAACCGTTGGGAAAGCTTTTTCCCAATGGTTTACAACCGTTGGGATAGAGTGCTGAAAATTACCATGTTTTTCCCAATGGTTTGGCCAAACCGTTGGGAAAAACCCAAGATCTCCTCTTTCCTAATGGTTTATAAACCGTTGGGAAAAGTGTTTTACCAATGGTTATATGAACCGTTGGTAAAACAAAACCCAGACATGTTATGCCAACAGTTTCAAACCGTTTCCATAGCCTCTGCTGGGGAAAAATTGCACAGCAACTCTGAAATTTTCCCAGCAGCTCTCCAATTTTCCCACCAGCTCTCCAATTTTCCCACTAGGTCTCATTTTGTGGGTTCCCTCTAATTTTCAATCCAATTATTGTACCTACAATAAACTAACACATACATATACAATTATTGTACCTGCAATAACCAACTAACACTTACATATAGAGAAAAAATTCATACACATTTAACATATAATGTTGGAACTATACACATCCATAATTAAATTAGAATCATAACATAATTATGAACATACATAATTCATTTAGAATTCAATTTAAAATTTATAGGACAATTATATGTGGAATCGGGAAGTCAATTCATAATTTGATCGGTTTTTTGTATACCATATATTTTTACCTGAAATGATGTCAATTTTAAACAAAATACATACACCTGGAGTGCTACCGGCCACACCGCACCTTGTATTGAGGCGGTGTTGACTCTTAAACATCACATATAACCCATGGATCATTGTGCTAAAGTATCGACACAATCCGAATGCGTTTGGTCAGTTTCCCGTATGCCAGTTGATGTTTTCAATTAAAATGACATCTTTTTGAAACAAAAGGCAGACACTTTGAGTAGTTCTTGTGACACCACATCTCAGATTGAGGTGGGGTTGATTTGTAAACGTCATATATGAACCATGGATCATTCTCCTAAAGTTTCAATGTAAACCGAATGTGTTTGGTCAGTTTTCCATATGTACTTAAAATGTTGTCCATTTTAAACAAAAGAGATCCACTTAGAGTGATTCTGGTCACACAGTGCCTCCGATTAAGGCAACGTTGACTCGTACACATCACATATGACCCATGGTTCGTTGTGCTAAAGTATCGACACAATCCCAATGCGTTTGGTCGCTTTTCCATATGCCAGTTGATGTTTTTCACTTCAAATGACGTCCTTTTGAAACAAAAGACAGACACTTTGAGTGGTGGTGGCCACACTGTGCCTCGGATTGAGCTGGGGTTGACCCGTATATGTCACACATGGCCCATGGATCGTTGTTATAAAGTATCGACACAATCAGAATGCGTTTGGTCGGTTTTCCATATTCCAGTTGATGTTTTTCAATTAAAATGACGTCCTTTTGAAACAAAAGGCAGAAACTTTGAGTGGTGTCGACCACACCGTGCCTCGGATTGAGGCGGGGTTGACTTGTACACGTCACATATAAACCATGGATCGTTGTACTAATGTATCGACACAATCCGAATGCATTTGGTCAGTTTTCTGTATGCCAGTTGATTTTCAATTAAAATGACGTCCTTTTGAAACAAAAGGCAGACACTTTGAGTGGTTCCGGCCACACCACACCTCAGATTGAGGAATAGCTGACTTTTACACATCACATATGACCCATGGATCATTCTCCTAAAGTTTCAATGGAAACCGAATGCGTTTGGTTGGTTTTCTGTATGTACTTAAAATGTTATCCATTTTAAACAAAAGAGATCCACTTAGAGTGATTCCGGCCACACCGTGCCTTAGATTAAGGCTGGGTTGACTTGTACATGTCACATATGACCCATGTATTATTGTTCTAAAGTATCAACACAATCCAAATGCGTTTGGTCACTTTTCCGTATGCCAGTTAGTATTTTTCACTTAAAATGACGTCCTTTTGAAACAAAAGACAGACACTTTGAGTGGTACCGGCCACACCATGCCTCGGATTGAGGCGGGGTTGACTTGTACATGTCACATATGACCCATGGATTATTGTGCTAAAGTATCGACACAATCCTAAGGTGTTTGTCGGTTTTCCGTATGCTAGTTGATGTTTTTCAATTAAAATGACGTCCTTTTGAAACAAAAGGCAGACACTTTGAGTGGTGGCAGCCACACCACACCTCGAATTGAGGTAGGGTTGACTCTTACACGTCACATATGACCCATGGATCATTGTTCTAATGTATCGACACAATCTGAATGTGTTTGGTCAGTTTTTCATATTCCAGTTGATGTTTTTCAATTAAAATGATGTATTTTTGAAACAAAAGTCACACTTTGAGTGGTTTCGGCCACACCACGCCTCAGATTGAGGTGGAGTTGACTCTTAAACGTCACATATGACCCATGGATTGTTCTCCTAATGTTTCAATGGAAACCGAATGCGTTTGGTCAGTTTTCCATATGTACTTAAATTGTTGTCCATTTTAAGAAAAAGAGAGCCACTTAGAGTGATTCCGGCCACACCGTGCCCCAGATTAAGGCGTGGTTGACTCGTACACATCACATATGACCCATGGATCATTGTGCTAAAGTATCGACACAATCTAAATGTGTTTGGTCAGTTTTCCATATGTCAGTTGATGATTTTCACTTCAAATGACATCCTTTTGAAACAAAAGACAGACACTTTGAGTGGTGGCGGCCACACCGCACCTCAGATTGAGGCGGGGTTGACTCTTACACGTCACATATGACCCATGGATCGTTGTGCTAATGTATAGACACAATCCGAATGCTTTTGGTCTCTTTTCCGTATTCCAATTGATGTTTTTCAATTAAAATGACATCCTTTTGAAACAAAAGGCAGACACTTTGAGTGGTGCCGGCCACACCATGCCTCGTATTGAGGAGAGGTTGACTCGTACATGTCACATATGACCCATGGATCGTTGTGCTAAAGTATCGATACAATCTGAATGCGTTTGGTCGGTTTTCCGTATACCAGTTGATGTTTTTCAATTAAAATGACATCCTTTTGAAACAAAAGGCAGACAATTTGAGTGGTGCCGGCCACACCGTGCCTTGGATTGAATCGGGGTTTACTCATACACGTCACATATGACCTATTAATCATTCTCCTAAAGTTTCAATGGAAACCGAATGCGTTTGTTCGGTTTTCCATATATACTTAAAATGTTGTCCATTTTAAACAAAAGAGAGCCACGTAGAGTGATTCCGGCCACAACATGCCTCCGATTAAGGAGATGTTGACTTTTACACGTCACATATGACCAATGGATCATTGTGATAAAGTATCAACACAATCCTAATGCGTTTGGTCTCTTTTCCGTATTCCAGTTGATATTTTTCACTTAAAATGATGTTCTTTTGAAACAAAAGAAAGACACTTTGAGTAGTGCCAGCCACACCCCGCCTCGGATTGAGGAGGGGTTGACTTGTACATGTCACATATGACCCATGGATCGTTGTCCTAAAGTATCGACACAATCCAAATGCGTTTGTCGGTTTTTCGTATGTCAGTTGATGTTTTTCAATTAAAATAGCGTCCTTTTGAAACAAAAGACAGACACTTTGAGTGGTGGCGGCCACACCATGCCTCAAATTGAGACAGGGTTGACTCGTACATGTCACATATGACCCATGTATCATTGTGCTAAAGTATCGACACAATCTGAATGCATTTGTCGGTTTTCCGTATGCTAGTTGGTGTTTTTCAATCAAAATGGCGTCCTTTTGAAACAAAAGACAGACACTTTGAGTGGTGGAGGCCGCACTGTGCCTCATATTGAGGCGGGGTTGACTCGTACACATCACATATGACCCATGGATCGTTTTACTAATGTATCGACACAATCCGAATGCGTTTGGTCGGTTTTCTGTATATACTTAAAATGTTTTCCATTTGAAGCAAAAGAGAGGCACTTAGAGTGATTCCGACCACACCATGCCTCATATTAAAGAGGGGCTTACTCGTACACATCACATATGATCCATGGATCATTGTGATAAAGTATCGACACAATCCGAATGCATTTGGTTGGTTTTCCATATGCCAGTTGATGTTTTTCACTTCAAATGACGTCCTTTTGAAACAAAAGACAAACACTTTGAGTGGTGGCGGCCACACCGCACCTCATATTGAGGCGGGGTTGACTTTTACATGTCACATATGATCCATGGATTGTTGTTCTAATTTATCGACACAATCATAATGCGTTTGGTCGGTATTCCATATGTCAGTTGATGTTTTTCAATTAAAATTACGTCCTTTTGAAACAAAAGGCAGACACTTTGAGTGGTTCCGGCCACACTGCGTCTCATATTGAGGCAGTGTTGATTCGTACACGTCACATATGACCCATGAATTGTTCTCCTAATGTTTCAATGGAAACCGAATGCGTTTGGTTGGTTTTCCGTATGTACTTAAAATGTTGTCCATTTTAAGCAAAAGAGAGACACTTAGAGTGATTCTGACCACACTGTGCCTCAGATTAAGGCGGTGTTGACTTGTACACGTCCAATATGACCCATGGATCATTGTGCTAAAGTATCAACACAATCCAAATGCATTTGGTTGGTTTTCCGTATGCCAGTTGATGTTTTTCACTTCAAATGACTCCATTTTAAAACAAAAGACAGACACTTTGAGTGGTTCCGGCCACACCGCGCCTCGGATTGAGGCGGGGTTGACTCGTACACGTCACATATGACCCATGGATCATTGTGCTAATTTATAGACACAATCCGAATGCGTTTGGTTAGTTTTCTGTATGCCAATTGATGTTTTTCAATTAAAATGACATCCTTTTGAAACAAAAGGCAGACACTTTGAGTGGTGCCGGCCACACCACATCTCAGATTAAGGAAGAGTTGATTCGTACACGTCACATATGACCCATGCATCATTCTCCTAAAGTTTCAACGGAAATCGAATGTGTTTGGTCGGTTTTCCGTATGTACTTAAAATTTTGTCCATTTTAAGCAAAAGAGAGCCACTTAGAGTGATTCCGGCCACACCGCACCTCAGATTGAGGCGGGGTTGACTCGTACACGTCACATATGACCCATGGATTGTTGTTCTAAAGTATCGACACAATACAAATGTGTTTGTTGATTTTCTGTATGGTAGTTGATGTTTTTCAATTAAAATGACATCCTTTTGAAACAAAAGACAGACACATTGAGTGGTGGCAGCCACACCATGCCTCTAATTGAGGTGGGGTTGACTCGTACACGTCACATATGACCCATTGATCGTTGTTCTAAAGTATCTACACAATCCTAATGCGTTTGTCAGTTTTCCGTATGCCAGTTGATGTTTTTCAATTAAAATGACGTCCTTTTGAAACAAAAGACAAACACATTGAGTGGTGGCGGCCACACCGTACCTCGGATTGAGGCGGGGTTGACTCGTACACGTCACATATGACCCATGGATCTTTGTGCTAATGTTTCAACAAAAACCAAATGCGTTTGTCCGGTTTTCCATATGTACTTATAATGTTGTCCATTTTAAGCAAAAGAGATCCACTTAGAGTGATTCCATCCACACCATGCCTCAGATTAAGGCGGGGTTGACTCGTACATGTCACATATGACCCATGGATCATTGTGATAAAGTATCAACACAATCCGAATGCGTTTGGTCGGTTTTCTGTATGCCAGTTGATGTTTTTCTCTTCAAATGACGTCCTTTTGAAACAAAAGACAGACACTTTGAGTGGTGGTGGCCACACCGCACCTCGGATTGAGGCGGGGTTGACTTGTACACATCACATATGACCCATGGATCGTTGTACTAATATATCGACACAATCCAAATGCGTTTGGTCGGTTTTCCGTATTCTAGTTGATGTTTTTCAATTAAAATGACATCATTTTGAAACAAAAGGCAGACACTTTGAGTGGTGTCAGCCACACCGCATCTCAGATTGAGGAGGGGTTGATTCATACATGTCACATATGACCCATGCATCGTTATCCTAAAGTTTCAATGGAAACCGAATGCGTTTGGTCAGTTTTCCATATGTACTTAAAATGTTGTCTATTTTAAGCAAAAGAGAGCCACTTAGAGTGATTCTGGCCACACCGTGCCTCAGATTAAGGCTGGGTTGACTCGTACACGTCACATATGACCCATGGATCGTTGTGCTAAAGTATCGACACAATCTGAATGCATTTGGTCGGTTTTCCGTATACCAGTTGATGTTTTTCACTTCAAATGACGTCCTTTTGAAATAAAAGACAGACACTTTGAGTGGTGGCGGCCACACCCTGCCTCGGATTGAGCCAGGGTTGACTCGTACACGTCACATATGACCCATGGATCATTGTGCTAAAGTATCGACACAATCCAAACATGTTTGTCAGTTTTTCGTATTCTAGTTGATGTTTTTCAATTAAAATTACGTCCTTTTGAAACAAAAGAAAGACACTTTGAGTGGTGGCGGCCACACCGCGCCTCAGATTGAGGCGGGGTTGACTCGTACATGTCACATATGACCCATGGATCGTTTTTCTAAATTTTCAATGGAAACCAAATGCGTTTGGTTGGGTTTCCGTATGTACTTAAAATGTTTTCCATTTTATGAGAATCCTCATGTGTCTATTAGTGGAATGGTATTTACTTAAAATCTTGTGGATATTTTTATAAAATATTTTTATATCATTATTAGTATGGATTAGATTTTAGTTTTTAATGCTAGGAAACATTTCGGAGATAACAATATCATGCCCAATGAATACATCTCTTTTATAACATACCAAGAATCTATGATATTGATTAGATGTGTAAATGTGATTTACATTGATTATCATGATGAAAATAAATAAAATATATATTATAGATTTTCTAGTATTAAATGAAATCAAGAAGGGTGGGGGGGTTGTCCGGCGGGGTTGTCCGGGGACCAAGGAGGAGGGTGGGTGGGCTGTGCGGGGGGTTGTCCGGGGTCCAAGGAAGATGGTGGGGGCTGTCTGGGAGCTGTCCGGGGGCTATCCGGGGATGTTCGGGGGGTTGTCTGTGGTCCAAGGAAGAGGGTGGGGTGGCTGTCTGGGGGGATGTTTGGGGGGTTGTCTGGGGTCCAGGGAGGAGGGTGGGGGGCTGTTCGGGGGGCTGTCCGGGGGGCTGTCCGGGGGCTGTCTGGGGGTGTTCGGGGGTTGTCCGGGGTCCAAGGAAGAGGGTGGGGGGCTTTCCGGGGGGCTGTCTGGGGGGCAGTCCGGGGGGATGCCCGAGGTCCAAGGAGGACGGTGGGGGGGCTGTCTGGGGGGTGTTTGGGGGGTTGTCTAGGGTCTAAGGAAGAGTGTGGGGGGGGGGGGGGGGCTGTCTGGGGGGCTGTCCAGCGGGGCTGTACAGGGTCCAGGGAGGAGGGTGGGGGTTTTCCAGGATCCAGGAAGGAGGGGGGTTCCCAAATACACAACCACTAAAAAAACAACATCCATAAAAACAGATAATATATAAAAATAACTCAACTCCAATACTATACTACGAGTCTAGATAAAACCAACAACTAGAATAGATTAAATATCAAATCTCAGTAATATCAGTCAAAAATGTAATGGATCAACTTGTCCCACATCACCATCACCATCATCACCATCATCATCATCACCCTCATCCTCATCCCCATCATCGTCCTCGCCCTCCTCGCCCTCGCCCTCCTCCCCGTCCTCGCCCTCCTCCTCGCCCTCGCCACCCGCCTCGCCCTCCTCCTCTCCCTCCTCTTCCGCATCAGACTCCACGCCATCATCATCGTCAAGATGGACATCATCCTGAACACCACAAGAACTTCCACCTGGTGCACTATATATAGAATGTATTGACGACATATACTCATCAAAAGCTGGGCTGGCCTCTGCTGGAAGTGTAGGACATAGAACTTCAATAAATTTCATTAATGCACTGTTTGCCCTAGTAGACTGTTCTTCCATCTCTGTGGCCCTTTTCTCAGCCTGTTCTTCCTATGCCCTAACTTACTGCAGCTCGGTGGAACTACAGCTCATACCTGAGGAGGGAAAATACCTCGTCGGGGCTATCCTAGGTCGGCAGCGTACTCTGCCAGAATGCTCCTCTCCCAACACCTGATGTAAGTGATCTGTCGGCCCAAAATTGTCCAGTTCTTGGGCATTGAGGGCCTCTAAAGTAGCCTGTTACAAATATAAATATATCGTTAATTTGAAAAATAGATATTAAAAAATAAATTCAATAGATTAAAACTTACAATCTGCTGCTGAGTCGCTTCGTTGACGGCACTTCCATCCTTTTTCCATCTACTCGAGAAAAACAGTTTTGATTGAGGCACACATCCTTCAATATTTTGTATTTGCCTCTAAAATGACATTGAAAACTAAAGTTATATGAAAACTTTAGCAAACTATTAAATAATTGAGGAAACAAAAGAAAGTGTAAGTCGTAAAGAAAACTTATAAACAATTGTCGTACCTACTTCCTCTCATGATCAAGCATCGTAGTGCGTCCCAGTGTGTGGAGGTATTTTTTTGCATCAATGTTCTTTTTATTTTTTTCAGATGATTCCTAAATAAAATTAGAAAATGAAATAGATATTATTAATGCAAAACATGAAAGTTATTATTTAAATACCTCAAATGTTATTAATACCTTAAACTGGGTACTCGCCCAATGAGTAATCATCTGACGATACTGCTTTATAGGACAATCATCCAGCATACTGGTACCGCCTCTAACTCAGTGCCAACTCTAGAAACCCATCCAATATACAACTCATTCTTGTAGGCTCTCCAAATCTCACCTAAATCCTTTAGACGTTCTGGTCGTGCACCCTCACCATCGGGAAAATTAAATCAAAGCTGAAATCAAAATATTAATATATATATATATATATATAAATAATTCATGGAATTAAATAGAACAGATTTTTTACCTATATCTCTGCCCAAGCTCTATCCTTGACCTCATGTGGAAAACGTCACGATAGCGGGCTGACGGGAATGATGTCGGAGTATTTAGAAAGCATCGCCAAAAAACTCTGACATTGCTACCCTGTTTTCTCAACCATTTGGTTGTCTTCATTATAATCCACCATAACCTGTGTGTGGTGGTTCCACACCAAACGCATGCGTGTACGCCCCCGCCCATGCCTCCTGTCAGTAGATGTATCTGTCATGAAAGGAAAACAAATATTTTATCAAAACATGTTATAATGAAAATAAATATTTCTATAAAAATTTGTTAGGGTTCTATAAATATACCTATGCCGGTCTGATCGCTGAGCGCCACTGGATCCACAGAAACTGATGGAACACCCTGTGGTGGAACAGGAGTCGAAGACGATGGAATATAGAAGCTCAGAGAGACAGAAGTAGACGGAAAAGAAGATGGGACAACTGTCTGACCGATGCTGCCTGGGGAGTGGGAATCATTATGGGATGTGAAAATGATGGGCCAAAAGATGCAGAAGGTAGCAAAGACATGGGAGGCCTAAATATCCCGTGTGTCCCTAACGACACACCGGGATCAGAATGTGGGAAGGATGACATGTCAGTGGGAGGGGCAGGGTCTATTCGGGTACGCGCAGCTACTCGTCTACCTCTGGTACAAACCCTCCTCGTACCACTGGCCTGAGTACTAGGACCAGTACTAGGCTCCTTGTCGAATAACTATCGACATATAGGTGTATCCTACAAAAATGTTTACAAAAAAATTAATCACATGACATTATATATTCTTTAAATATATCAATTTGAAATAAAGTACTCACTACAGGCACTAATGATGGAATTCCCAACTCCGTCATTCGACGATTGTTCTCCATCATCTTTTTCCTTCGTCTCTATTCAATTGGCTTCATTTCCTGCTTTTGAAAACAAATATGTAATTAATTAGAAAAAGAAAACTAATGTGTAACCCAAAAAACTAAATATATGAGGGAATAGAGGGATTCGTTAGTAATTTAGCTATAAATTGTTTTAGAAGAGCTTGAATGGTTTTAATAAATCATACAAGTTGTAATGTTCACCAAGTTAGAAATATTGTTTGACTATTTTTGAATACAGTTCAATTCCAAATTAGAAAATGCAATTCAAATAAAAATGCAACCAATAAACATTGAAAATTTACATAATGGTCAAGTCAGCTATCAATTGTTTTAGAAGAGCTTTAATGGATTTAATAAATCATACAAGTTTTAATGTTCACCAAGTTAGAAATATTGTTTGACTATGTTTGAATACATTTCAATTCCAAATTAGAAAATGCAATTCAAATAAAACTGCAAACAATAAACATTGAAAATTCACATAACGGTCAAGTCAGCTATCAATTGTTTTAGAGGAGCTTGAATGAATTTAATAAATCATACAAGTTGTAATGTTCACCAAGTTAGAAATATTGTTTGACTATGTTTGAATACAGTTCAATTCCAAATTAGAAAATGAAGTTCAAATAAAACTGCAACTAATAAACATTGAAAATTCACATAACGGTCAATTCAGCTATCAATTGTTTTAGAAGAGCTTGAATGGATTTAATAAATCATACAAGTTGTAATGTTCACCAAGTTAGAAATATTGTTTTACTATGTTTGAATACAGTTCAATTCCAAATTAGAAAATGCAATTCAAATAAAACTGCAACCAATAAACATTGAAAATTCACATAACGGTCAAGTCAGCTAAAACATATTTGTGATCAATACTAAATCAATTTGAATATTACCAACCTTAACAACCCAAATCGAGGTAAACCAAAATAATTGAGAACATGGATGAATGATTCTATATATTTTCAATCACAACTTCAGGTTCACAATCAACTCTGACATTTGAGCTATTTGAGTCATCAAAATAAATAAATGGATTGGTTCCAATGGCACTAGGGACAATGTCAATTCCATCATCACCATCATCAAAAATATGTCTTGGAATTACTTCAACTATGACACCAAATTCAGGTCGAATTTGGTCTCTGACATAAAAAACTTGTTTATCCATTAATGCCAACACATATGGTTCTTCGGTAGTAAGAGTGTGAGTCATATTAATTACTCGAAATCCACAATAATCAATAAATGTTCCATGTCTCGTCATCGAATCAAACCAATGGAATTTCTTCATTGTGACTCGTCCATGAGAGTAATAATCCAATATTATTATTTTCTCAACAACTCCATAATAACCCACATTTTCAAATCCTAGTCCACTATCTGATGCACTGGCATAACAATATGTTGTGGAAGTAACCATAACACCATCATGTTGTGTTCTCATGTTCTTTTCTCATTCAGTGAAAATAAATTTGTACCCATTGATAACAATTGATTTACAGTCACGAACGATGGTATTAGGACCAAAAGCCAAAGCTCTTATTTCCTCAGAGACAGAGTCAGCAGACAAACTCAACACCTACAATATAAATGAATATTAAATTTAATTAAATATTGATATAATTATTTTAAACATTAATTTTTTATACCTTCAATTTTAACCAAGAAGAAAACTCTTTGCTATGAAAAGTCTCTCTCCTTCTCAAAGATAAAGAACGGTGCTTCCTATTTATCATTGTTTTATGTTCCCTATAGATAAAAAATATGAATAGTTTAATAGATATATATGTAAGATATACATAATCAATTTAGTTACCTGATATAGTCATTGAAAAAATAACAGTTGAACAAAACTGTGCGATGTGCCATCTCCCGCTCTTCATGGATTAATGTCTTCAATGTATATAATCCAGGAATTCCTCCTGTTTGAGGAAGTGATGGAAAAATTGGTTCAATTTTCTCATACCGTTCTTCTTCATTTCTCATTGGTCTGTTCAATCTTGTAGTAAGATCAGACAAATACATCGAGCAGAAATCCATACATTCTTGATCTAACTAACCATTCATGATAGAACCTTAAGGATGATTTCTGTTTCGGGCATAAGATTATAATGTGAACATATTTCTTTCAGTTGGATACATCCAACGAAAAGAAATAGGTCCTCCGAGAAGTATTTCAGTGGGAATATGGATAGTCAGATGCAGCATGCATGTGAAAAATGATGGAGGATATATTTTCTCCAACTCACACAAAATTAATGGGGCATTTTTCAAAAAAAATTACAAGAAAGACTTGGAAAACTTCTTAGCACAAAGATCTCTAAAAAAATGGCACAACCAAATAACAGCCACCCTTACATTATTGGACAAAAGATGATAGATTGACCTTGGAAGCAACTCATGCAGTAGAACGTGATAATCACGAGTCTTCAAAGATTTTAGCTTCAACTCTCTTCTGTTAACCTATTTAGATATATTGCTTGAATAGCCATCAGGAACTCTAATAGTCTCTAATACTTCCAGAAATTGTTTTTTTTTCATAGGTTTCATCACATTAGAAGCACATGGAAGTTTCCATTTATTTTTACTGATCCGCACAGGATGCAATTCTGGTCTGATGCCCCAATCCACCAAGTCATACCGAGATCGTAAATCATCTTTTGTCTTCCCCTTGACATTTAGAAGAACAAAAAGAAAAATTTCACATATATTCTTTTCAATATGCATTACATCTAAGAAATGACGTAACAAATTGGGTGACCAATAAGGAAAATAAAAAAAGATACTCCTCTTCCTCCAATTGTAACAAGTTTCAGTGGAAACATTATTTCTCTTTCCAGATTTCATTTGACCCTTCCCGAACGAAAAACTGAAATCTTTCAATTCATTAAGCATGTCAGTTCTAGACATACGATGAGGTAGATCATCGGTCTCTATGGTATTGTCAAATCTTCGACGATTCATTCTATATGGATGATCCTTTGGCAAGAATCGTCGATGTCCCATAAAACTGAAACTACAGCGATGTTTCAGTCTTTTGTATCGTGTTTTTTTCATACAAACTGGACATTACAGTTTTCCCTTCGTGCTCCATCTAGACATCATTGCATAAGCCAGAAAATCATTGATCATCCACATAAGCATAACACGCATCTGAACTATGTCTTTCGAACATGCATCGTATGTGTACACAATCACATCCCAAAGAAGTTTCAACTCTTTTATTAAAGGTTGCATGTATACATCAATATAAATGTCGGGATCAGAAGGACTAGATATGAGTATACTCATGAAAGTGAAAGGTTTTTTCATACACAACCATGGGGGAAGATTATAAATGTGTATAAAAATTGGCCATGTGTTGTGCGAAGTAAGCATCTTCCCAAACGGATTAAAACCGTCGCATGAAAGTCCCAGCCTCAAATTACGCACGTCAGCTGAAAAATCAGGATGTCGAGCATCAAATATTTTCCATGAAAATCCATATTCAAGATGAAACAACTCATCATTAGTCTTCTTTCTCTCGGTATCATGCCATATCATTTTTATTGATATGTCATCAGACATAAAAAGATTCTGGAGTCTGGGGACCAATGGAAAGTGCCACATTACTTTTTTTGGAACACAGGATGGTGTTTTAATCATATTTTGACTTCCACCGGGATGTGACACATTTTATACAATCATTTTGTTCAGTGGTTTCCTCCCAGAATAAACTGCAATCTTTCGGGCAAGCATGAATTTTGTTTCTTGAAAATCCATGTTCCTCAACTAACTTCCATTCCATATAGTGGTTTGAGGTAATATCTGCATCATCTGGAAGTAAATCCTTCAATAGGGTAAGAATTTAATCGATTGATGTATTATAAATCGCATACATAGTTTTTCCATGAAACAGTTAGATTAAAAATTCCATCTTTTTCATTTTATCACATTGTCGATATACTGGAGTCGTGGCAGCATCATTCAATTTTTTCACCCTATCAATATCATCATTTTCACTAGATGCATCAGCTGCCCTCATATCGAAGTCTTCTTGAGTCGAAATCCTTTCTTTTTCATGATGACGAATAAACGGAAACCGATCATCTAACAAATTCTCCATTCTAGTCCTTTCATTTCAATCATCACCAATTTGAGATTTCATTTTCTCCCCATTGTGATATCACACAAAGTAGTTTTCTTGAAAACCATTTTTGGTTATGTGGTAGATGACTTCTTCACGGCTCAAACAAGGTCTAAAAACACAATTGGAAAATGGTCAGTGTATGTGACCACCATCTGAAGCATTGTGAAATGAAAAATCTATAAAGTTCTCCAAATTGTTTTGAAAATCTCTTGAGATCTGATCGGTTTCATACATCCAACTTCTGTCCATTCTATAAAAAGAATTTATATAAGTCATTTTGTCATAAACAATTCAATAGGATTGAACTTTAATAGAAAATATATTTAAGTAAACGATAAAAGAAGGAGTTTCTAGTTGATGTAGTGAACTATTAAAACAATGTAAAGATATACTAATTAATTCAGTTATGTGTGCCTAGATTTGAGGTGAGATGTGTTTTGTAACTTTTTCATTTATAACATTCCAAGAAGACATCATAGACCTGAGAAAACATTGTTCAAGATATTACAAAGTGAAGGTTTTTCATGAAAGATGCAGAATGTGTAAAGATAGTTTTTTAAATAAGTTATTGATTCTAAAAAATGGAAATATTGTGAAAAGTTATTACATTTCATAACACCCAAACTAAAGTCTACAGAAATTACCATATCACCCCACTTAAAAAAGGAAAACCACCTACCCCACTACCCCAACCATGTCAATTACTTCAATGAGGGATTCTATGTCTGTATTTGGGAAGAGGTTGAAGGAGTCTAACCTGGATGGGGGAGTTGTAGCCGATCAGATGGAAGACCTCAGGTTAGGGTTCACCTACGCGAGGGCTTCGGGAAATCGGGGGAAATGCAGAGTTACTTGCTTCTGTGTAATCGAGGGCGGGCTGTCCACGGGGGGTGGCGAGGTTGTCCAGGGGGTACGGGGTCTCTAGGGGGTGGGTGGGCTATCCACGAGGGTGGCGGGGCTATCTAGGGGGAGGGGGTGTCCAGGGGGTGGGCGGGGTATCCACAGGAGTGGGGGTGGGCGTGGGGCTTTCCAGGGGTACAAGGTGTCAAGGGGGTGGGGGTGTCCGGGGGGGAGTGTCCAGGGGATGGGCGGGCTGTCCACGGGGTTGGGGGGCTGTCCAGGGGGTGGGCAGGCTTTCCAGGGGGGTGGCGGGGTTGTCCAGGGGGTACAAGGTGTCCAGAGGGTGGGCACACTGTCCACGAGGGTGGCAGGGCTGTCCAGGGGGTAGGGGGTGCCCAGGGGGGTGGGTGAGCTGTCCACAGGGGTGTGACTGAGAGATATGAGATTTAATTGGGTTGTCATTCATGTTATGAAAAAAAATATGGGTGTTAAGGATTAGAATAGTATTTTTAGTGAAAATCCAATTTGGTAGGATTAGTGACTTGATAACATGATGGTATCAAGTTTGCAATTGGGAAAATGTTGGGGCATTGGATTATAAAAGGCTCCCACAACCTTCCAAGGATATATTATTTCTAGAAAAATGTGTTGTGGGAGAAGGAATTCATCCTATATAGTTGATGTCACTTTTAGATCATGTGATGCCTTACTCATCAAGATGACTAGACAAGAACCAAAACCAAAGAGGCCTAAAAACTATCCAAATCTCTAGAAGTGATGAATTCCCCGTGATTATTGGTGAACTATGGAAGTGATGACTTCCCACCTGCACAACCCCCCCTCCCCACCTCACCCCCAATAGACTCCCCCTGCACAACCCCCCCTCTCATCCACTGACTGCACAACCCCCCCCCCCCCCCCACCTGCACCCCCACTTGCACAACCCCCCCTCTCCCACCCCCACCTGCACAACCCCCTCCCATCCACCCACTGCACACCCCCCACATCACCCCCCAACATTCTACCACCTTCCCAGCCCACCCCCAACCTACACACTCCCCTCCCCCCACCCACTTGCACAACCACCCCCTACCTACACCCCCCACCACTTGCACAACCCCCCTCCCGCACCCCCACCTGCACAGCCCCCCTCCCCCCACCACCACCTGTACACCCCACCCCACCTCACCCCCAACAGACTCCCACCTGCCCAGCCCACCCCCCAACCTACACATTCCCCTCCCCCACCTACTTTCACAGCACCCCCTCCACTTTCACCCCCCACTTGAACATGCCCCCCACCCCCACCTGCACAACCCACCCCACCCCCACCTGTACAACCCCTACCTCACCCCCAAGACTCTGACCTGCCCAGCCCACCCCCCCAACCTACACACTCCCCTCCCCCAACCCACTTGCACAACAACCCCCCTCCACTTGCACCACCATCGGCACAACCCACCCCTCCCCCACCCCCACCTGCACAACCCACCCCCACCCCCACCTGTACAACCCCCCACCTCAACACCTATAACGACCCATACTTTACATACATTGTTATTACTTCAGAATTTAAGCACACTTATTACAACATATAACAAAACCAAGAAAGGACCGTATAGGTATAGTGTCTTTAGAAACTGGGAAACATAAACAACTGGTTCATAAAGAATCTACTTTTCCTCCCATTTATTTCATCATATCTAGAGTCCCTTTTTGGAATATTCTACTTAATAACCTTCTTCCTGACCTGGTGAAATAAAACATAAAAAAGGGTGAGCTAAAATGCTCAGTAAGGTTAAACAAAAGAAATATCAATCACATCATATACAAAAGCACATAACTTTTGGAAATCTTAACCTGCAAAAGATATCATAATTTCATAACATGGGATAAATCATAGTAGTGAAATGTAATCCCAATAATCATAACTTAAAACATGAAACTTTGTGGTATACACACATAATCATAGAGAATCATTTCTTATTAGTCAAGACTCATTGCCAAGACTATCTTAGTGGACAAAGTCTATTTCTGAACCGAGTTCACTCCTCGTTACAGTCCTATTTTACTGAACCGGTATAACCTACCGTTCTAGCCATGTCTATCTCATGAGATATAAAATATTTACCCAATGAATTGGAGGGAGATATAGGTCCCACCCATCTCATAATGATACCATTCTTATGTGTGCCACAAAATCATAAATCATACATCATTGCATAACCCATGTAGTAAAAATGAGATTCTTAAACAACATAACATCATAAAAAAATTCATATAAGATAAAGGAATTCATAAAAATATTTCCATCACAACATAATCAAATCCATGTAATAATAGGGATAGAAACCGAACCCTATATTATCTTAGATGAAAAATAATTTTGATAAAACACTTGAACTCCATTTTTGAGGAAAATATCCTTTCTATTTCAAAAACACTTTTCCTTTCTTAACATGTCGTACAATTCTAAACTAAAAGAAGTTGATTAAAAATAAACTTGAAAACTTGTAAAGGAAGATTCTTGTAAATAATGTTTTAAAAATCCATTCATTCCGTATAAGTTAAAAAAAACATTCTTCGTACTTTTGTCGGAAAAGTCAAAAAGTACCTCGTACGAAAAATAACAAAAGATTCCTTTCACATCCTTTACTAAAAACTCACCGAAGGGTAAAATTGGATTTAAAAAATTGTAGGTGGATGGAAATTATATTACATATTGAGGAAACATGGATTTGGATGATAAAATACACCCCAGTAAATACTAAAGTATAAACAATCTCGGATAAAAATGAGATTGTGATATTTCCCTTACCTTAGGTCCGATTTGCCTCGTAAGTGTCCGAACCTCCTGTATAATGATTTAAATAATGTTATTGACTTATTACAGAATCATAATTATTGTTATGATATCATATATGGTCATATTCTTAGCTTCTTATTAGTAATACTTCATTACAACTTGTTATTCGGGTGTTTATTACTTTTTGTTCTTATGCGTGTTTTGTCGAATAAATTCTTATTCTTCTCTTTAGGTTATAGATAACTCATTTCCAGAATGTTATTAGTGTAATATATATCATATTCATTCATTTAATTCGTTTATATAATCATTATGTAATGAAGATCATGTAGAACGAGTCGCATCACATCGTGGATACGATATTCCGTACGTACGCACGAGCGATGATATCATTCCCATGATCATGGAATTGTATTGGAGTGTATGTATACTATTTCAGAATGAATATCACTTTACAATAATCATATATAGTCATTATTTACACCATTATACCCATCCAAGTATGGTGGTGGTGGAAAGTAGATTACACCACGGCGTGGAGACGGTATTCCGCACGTACGCACGCACAGTGATTTCATTTTCCGTAGGATGGATAGATAGTGAAATAGGGTTGTTTCATACCTATAATAACATATCAGTATATGATTTATACTGATTTTATTACTTAATAATTAAAAAACTAAAGAATAAGAAGTGGAAGAAGAAATAAAGATGAAAGAATCGGTAACGGACATTACCTCTTCTTTGAAGTGCTTCTTTGATACCTCATTTTAGGGCACTAAAATTGGTCTTTGAAGAATACCAGGACCTCTAGTATGTATCTAGGGAAGTGGAGAGGAGAACTTGGCAGGGGTTGGCCAAGCTTGAAGGCTCAAAGTGGTGTGAGGAAGAGAGGGAGGAGGTTCCCTTTTATAAGGGAGGAGAGGGGCACCTTTGGAATAACAAAAAATATTATTTTATTATAAAGCCAAATTCGGTTTTAAATAGCTCCAAATTAATATATTTAGAATCTAAGGTGGGGATGGGTAGAAATACTCTCATCCAATAGAATTTAGACAAGTTTAGGTTCCTATTTTGACCTTATCATTTAGATTTAACATTAAGTTAAATAATTTTACTTTTACCGTGTCTTCTTGTGTTCTTACACTATAAGTTTAATAAACTTACTATAACAATCCAAAAGAACCTCAAGTTGTTTATTATTAATATATATAACCTTATCTAAGTCATTTGGACGAACCTTATATTTTTAGGAATAAAATAACAATTAATAATATAATATTTGTTTTAAAAACTATTTTATGTCAATTTTGAAACTATTTAGTAATTGATTTTTGTGAAAATCATAACAGAATTATTAGTTCGAAAAAAGTTAATTAAATCAATAATAACATGTCATATTAACCTATAAAATTAGTTTAAATCATAAAAAGTCTCAAAGTACATTTATTTGGGTATTTATAACATCAATTATGTCAATATTTCATTAATAAGATAATTACTGCATCATCTTTGTGTCATAAATAAATTACATTATTTAATGTTTAAAAATTAAAAATAAAATACCATTATGTAGGAAATCCTTTTATATTTCTAATGAATACTTATAGTCGAATTTATCTTATATATAACCTTATATTAAAAATTATTTACTTATTAAACTTTGATTTTAACTATTTTAACCTTTCTTTAAATAAATTAATAATAAATGTCCTAATCTAATCCAAGTGGGCCTAAATGGTCATATTTTATTCCTATTGTTTTTGTTCGAATTAAACTTTTCCAATAGAATTAGGACATGTGTTAGGGTAATAATAATATCATTTTTACCCTTAATTACCCTATTTACTTTTAACCGTGGTAAATAAAAGTAAAAAGTTACTATTCACTAAAAATTATTTTCATCTCATTGAACCACATTTTACTTACTAACATCAACTGTGTCTCTCGGATTTTTGAAATTCTACTCACAGAAGCGGTAAAATTAAGTTTTATGAAAAATTCAGTTTTTTTAATTACCACTTAGTGGTTTCACTATTCATCAAAAATTGAAAGTTTTCAGAAAAATACCAAAATTTCACCATAGGATAATTTCGATATTCCGAATCCAAAAATGAAGTCCATTTTGAAAAATAAAATTTATAAAATTTCAAAAAGTGGTTATTACTATTCATAACGGCTAGTTTTAATAATATTTTATTAGCATATCATTGTTTAGTGAAACTCGGTATTGCGTATGACGCAAGCTATCGAGGAAGGTTGCGATTTCGTGTAAAGAAAGACAAGAAAGTGTTGTGTGTAGAAAAATATTCCTTTGATGATTTATATAACATAAAAGTCTCGGGTGTTACATTCTACCCCCCTTAAAATGAATTTCTCCCTCGAAATTCATCACTTTGTAACAAATAGATGAGGATACCTCTCCCTTATCATATCCTCAAGCTCACATGTAGCTTCTTCTAATTGGTGGTTCCTCCATAAAACTTTCACCAATCGAGAGGTCATGTTTCGTAGGACTTTTTCGCTAGGATCTAGAATCTCTATCGGTTGTTCTTTATAAGAAAGATCTTGCTCCAGCGGTACAACTTCTGAGCTGAGTACATGTAAAGGATCAGGTATGTACTTTCTCAGGAGAGATACATGGAACACATCATGAACTTGAGAGAGATTCGGTGGAAGTTCCAATCGGTAAGCTACCTTCCCAACACGATCCAGTATTTCGAAAGGACCGTTATATCTAGGGCTCAACTTCCCCTTCTTTCCAAATCTCATAACCCTCTTCCAGGGAGATATTTGTAAGAACACTTTATCACCCACTTCATGCTCTAGGTCTTTTCTTCGGTTGTCGGCATAACTTTTCTGTCGACTCTGAGCTTCTCTTATGTGTTGTTGAACAGATCTGACCTTTTCTGCCATTTCATCAACGAGATCGGGTCCTAATAGCTTTCTTTCCCCAACTTCATCCCAACAAGTTGGAGTCCTGCATTTCTTTCCATAGAGAGCTTCATAAGGAGCCATCTGAATACTGGAGTGAAAGCTATTATTATAAGAAAATTACACCAAAGGTAGGTGTTGATCCCAACCACCTTTGAAATCTATAGAGCAAGCTCTCAACATATCTTCTAGAGTCTGAATTGTTCTCTCAGACTGACCGTCTGTCTGAGGATGATAAGTAGTGCTGAAACTCAACTCTGTATCCGGAGTATGCTGAAGACTTCACCAGAAATTCGACGTAAATCTCGGATCCCGATCAGATATAATAGAAAGTGGTACTCCATGCAATCTTACCACTTAATTTACATATATCCTGGCAAGCTGATCCAGAGAGAAATCCTCTCTAATAGCAATGAAGTGTGCAGACTTTGTAAGACGATCAACTATGACCCAGATAGCATTATTGCCTTTGGATGTTTTAGGAAGTCCTGTGACAAAGTCCATAGTGATGTTTTCCCATTTCCATTCAGGTATGGGTAATGGTTGTAACATCCTCTTAGACTTCTGTCCCTCACCTTTAACTTGTTGACAAACCAAGAATCGAGAGACATATTCAACCACATCTCTTTTCATGCCATCCCACCAGAAGTACTCTTTCAGGTCCCTATACATCTTTGTGCTTCTAGGATGAATAGAGAATGAAGAACTATGAGCCTCATCTAGCAGCTCCTTCTTTAATTCGGGGATGGGAGGAACACAAACCCGATTCCTGAACTTCATTATCCCATCACAATCAAGGTTGAATTCAGGAGCATTTCTCACCTTCTTTTGTAACTCGACATCTTCTTTCTGTGCCTCTTTAATCTTCACATGTATATATGGTTGAACATTCATTTAAGAAAGATACGATTTTTCCCCTTTCATTATAATTACAAGACCCATCCTTTGTAAATCCATAAATATTGGATCTTTTGTGATCCTCATCATGGATAAACTAGCATGGTCTTGTCGACTTAATGCATCTTCCACCTTGTTTGCTTTCCCAGGGTGGTAATGAATTGAGCAGTCGTAATCCTTAATCAGCTCCAACCATCTTCTTTGGAACATATTCAGCTCCTTTTTTGTGAAAATATACTTTAAACCTTTATGATCAGTATAAATATCACACCTCTCACCATAAAGGTAATTCCTCCAAATCATTAATGAAAAGATTACCGCAGCTAACTCCAAATCATGAGTTGGGTAATTTTGCTCATGTATTTTCAACTGTCGTGAGGCATAAGCTATCACCATATCATTTTGCATAAGAACACACCCCAATCCCTTCTTGGATGCATCACTGTAGATCACAAACCTTTCTCCACTACAAGGTAGTGTGAGCACAGGTGCACTGGATAACCTTCTTTTCAAATCCTTTAAATTCTCTTCACATTCCTCCGTCCAAACAAACTTAACTCCTTTCCGAGTCAACTTGGTGATTGGATTAGATAATCGTGAAAAATCTTTCACAAAACGTCGATAATATCCAGCCAAACCAAGAAAACTTCGGATCCCGGTTACTGTTGTTGGTCTCAACCATCTTTCGATAACCTCTGTTTTTGCTGGATCCACAGATATCCCCTCTTTTGAGATTATGTGACCCAAAAATAAAACTTTTTGAAGCCAAAATTCACACTTTTTAAATTTGGCATAAATCTTCTCCTTTCTCAGGGTCATCAATATAATTCTCAAGTGATATTCATGTTCTTCCTTCCCCTTTGAATAGACAAGAATATCGCCTATAAAGACTACCAAAAACTAATCAAGATAGTCTCTAAAGACTCTATTCATTAGATCCATGAATATAGCAGGGGCATTAGTAAGACCAAATGGCATCACTATAAATTCATAGTGTCCATACCTTGTACGGAAAGCCATCTTTGGTATATCCTCCCTTTTGACCCTTAATTGATGATACCCTGAATGAAGATCAATCTTGGAAAAGTATTGAGCTCTGCGTAGTTGGTCAAATAGGTCATCAATGCGCGGGAGAGGATATTTTTCTTGATAGTGATCTTTTTAAGTTCTCGATAATCAATGCAGAGTCTCATTGATCCGTCTTTCTTCTTAACAAACAGAACAGGTGCTCCCCAAGGTGATGCACCAGGGCGTATGAACCCCTTATCAATATTCTCTTGGAGTTGCTTCTTCAATTCCTACAACTCAATTGGGGCCATTCTATAAGGTGTCTTTGAAATAGGCAAAGCACCCGGTACGAGTTCTATTGAAAACTCAACTTCACGATTCGGTGGAAGACCCGGTAATTCCTTCGGAAAGACATCATCAAACTCCCGTACAATGGGCATATTCTTAATTGTGAGTTTCTCACCAACCATTTGAGATAAATAACCTTCATTTAGTGGAATCAATACCCATAAAATGGAAGAAATTTCCACTGGAAGGTTATGTTCATCCTTGCATCGATAGACGATCATAGATTGATCTGGAATATGAAATGTGACTTCCCTTCTTTGGAAATTGATATGAGCTCCATGTAGAGAAAGCCAATCCATGCCAAGAATCACATCAAATTACACTATAGGAAGGATCACAAGATTTTCAGGAAGCACTTTCCCACAAACTTCAATCGGAGAAGAATTATAAACTTTTGATGCAACTGTTGTGCCATTAGGTGTTGTCACAGCTAACTCAACATCTAATTTTTGAGGTAATATGGTGATACCCTTAGAAAATTCTTCAGAAATAAAGGAGTGGGTGGATCGAGAATCAAATAAAACATTTTCTACTTTAGAGTGGATGGTAAGTGTACCTTTCACCACATCGTTATCGTACTCCACATCGCTGATAGAAATTGCATGTGACTTTCCTTTGTCTTTAGCCTTAAGAGTTTATTGACGTCGACCATCATCATCAACCCTTGGATTAGGGAATTTATTGGCATAATGTCCCATCTCCTTGCACTTGAAACATTGAAGTGTAGTAGGTTAATTCTGTGTATCCCTTCCTTTTTTTTGCATCATTAGACATCTTCTTCCCATCATTGCGGCATTCAAATGCCCGATGACCTTCCTTTCCACATTTGAAACATTTACTTGACCCTTTAAGAAAACTCCCTCCATGTTTCTTTCCACACTTTGAGCATAAGGGAAAGCTCATCTTCTTTTCAGTGTGCTCTTTAGATTATCCTTTGAATTCCATTTTCCTCTTCTTATCAAACCCATATGACTGATGGGTTACTCCAATCTCCATCTCAACTTTGAGATCACATCGAACGATTTCCTCGTAGCTATTGAAGTCCCTTATGGCTAAGGCCTTTCGAAGACTTGGTTTTAAGCCACTAAAGAATCGATCGATCTTACTCTCAGGTTGGATAATAATACCAGAAGCATACCTTGCAAGTCTTGTAAAATTTTCTTCATAGGTACCAACAGATTCATCATCCTTTTGCTTCAGTTCAAGAAACTCTTTCTCCATCTTTGTTCGGAGAATACGAGGGAAGTACTTATTGAAAAATAAGTTCTTGAACTCGTCATATTCCATGGAATCAATTTCATCCCTTTGTCTCGTATTCTTAATAAGATTCCACCATTGATCATCATCACCTTCTAAACGATACACTGCTAAGATGACTTTATCATGCTCAGAACATTAAAGAACTGAAAATATCTTTTCAGTAGTACTAATCCATTGTTCAGCAACTAATGGATCAGTAGACCCGCTGAATGAAGGTGGACGCTGTCTCATGAAGGATTCAACAGAATTTTGCTCCTTAATTTTCCTCGTTTGGAAGTCCTGCATGATTCATAGCTTGAGAAAGTTGTGTGAGCATGGCTACAAGATTTTTCATTCCATCTCCCATAACGTTTGCTTGCTCATGGGTACAATCATTGCATTGCCCGTCGCATTCCGCATTAACACGATTCCTTCGGGTTCCAGCCATTGACTAAAACCAAGAAGAATAGTGTGAGGAACACTAATTATAATAGGAAAACCACATAATCAAGAATAAAATTTCACACTTAAGGTCTTATCCTAGGTTATTCATGGTCATTTCTAAAACACTAAGATTGTGTTCTATGCTTAGAATTATCCTTAGGGTTCTTAATAAGGCTTTCACATCCTAGTTTCCAAAGGTTGACTATACCTTTCCTATGATACCAACTATAACGACCCATAAATTACATAGAATGTTATTACTTCAGAATTTAAGCACACTTATTACAACATATAACAAAACCAAGAAAGGACCGTATAGGTATAGTGTCTTTAGAAACTGGGAAACATAAACAACTGGTTCATAAAGCATCTACTATTCCTCCCATTTATTTCACCATATCTAGAGTCCCTTTTTGGTATATTCTACTTAATAACATTCTTCTTGACCTAGGGAAATAAAACATACAAAAGGGTGAGCTCAAATGCTCAGTAAGGGTAAACAAAAGAAATATCAATCACATCATATACATAAGCACATAACTTTTGGAAATCTTAACCTGCAAAAGAGATCATAATTTCATAACATGGGATAAATCATAGTAGTGAAATGTAATCGCAATAATCATAACTTAAAACATGAAACTCTGTGGCATACACACATAATTATAGAGAACCATTTCTTATTAGTCAAGACTCATTTCCAAGACTATCTTAGTGGACAAAGTCCATTTCTGAACCGAGTTCACTCCTCGTTTCAGTCCTGTTTCACTGAACCGGTATAACCTACCGTTCCAGCCATGTCTATCGCATGAGGTATAAAATCTTTACCCAATGCATTGGAGGGAGATATAGTTCCCACCCATCTCATAATGATACCATTCTTATGTGTGGCACAAAATCATAAATCATACATCATTGCATAACCCATGTAGTAAAAATGGGATTCTTAAACAACATGACATCATAAAACAATTCATATAAGATAAAAGAATTAATAAAAATATTTCCACCACAACATAATAAAATCCATGTAATAATAGGGATAGAAACATAACCCTATATTATCTTTGATGGAAAATAATTTTGATAAAACCCTTGAACTCCATTCTTGAGGAAAATATCCTTTCTACTTCAAAAACAATTTTCCTTTCTTAACATGTCGTACAAGTCTAAACTAAAATAAGTTGATTAAAAATAAACTTGAAAAATTTTAAAGGAAGCTTCTTGGAAATAATGTTTTAAAAATCCATTCATGTCGTATAAGTTAAAAAAACATTCTTCGTACTTTTGTCGGAAAAGTCAAAAAGTACCTCGTACGAAAAACGACAAAAGATTCCTTTCATATCCTTTACTAAAAACTCACCGAAGGGTAAAATTGGATTTAAACAATTGTAGGTGGATGGAAATAATATTACATATTGAGTAAACATGGATTTGGATGATAAAATACACCCTATTAAATACTAAAGTATAAACAATCACGGATAAAAATGAGATTGTGATATTTCCCTTACTATAGGTCCGATTTGCCTTGTAAGTGTCCGAAACTCCTGTATAATGATTTAAATAATGTTATTGACTTATTAAAGAATCATAATTATTGTTATGATATCATATATGGTCATATTCTTAGCTTCTTATTAGTAATACTTCATTACAACTTGTTATTCGGGTGTTTATTACTTTTTGTTCTTATGCGTGTTTTGTCGAATAAATTATTATTCTTCTCTTTAAGTTATAGATAGCTCATTTCCAGAATGTTATTAGTGTAATATATATCATATTAATTCATTCAATTCATTTATATAATCATTATGTAATGAAGATCATGTAGAACGAGTCGCATCACATCGTGGAGACGGTATTCCGTATGTACGCACGAGCGATGATATCGTTCCCATGATCATGGAATTGTATTGGAGTGTATGTATACTATTTCAGAATCAATATCACTTTACAATAATCATATATAGTCATTATTTACACCATTATACCCATACAAGTAAGGTGGTGGTGGAAAGTAGATTACACCACGGTGTGGAGACGGTATTCCGTACGTACGCACGGGCGATGATTTCATTTTCCGTAGGATGGATAGATGGTGAAATAGAGTTGTTTAATACTTATAATAAAATATTAGTATATGATTGATACTGATGTTATTACTTCATAATGAAACAACTAAAGAAGAAGAATTGGAAGAAGAAATAAAGATGAAAGAATCAGTAACAGACATTACCTCTTCTTTGAAGTGCTTCTTTGAGACCTCCTTTTAGGGCACTAAACATGGTCTTTGAAGAAGACCAGGACCTCTAGGATGTCTCTAGGGAAGTGGAGAGGAGAAAGTGGCAGGGGTTGGACGAACTTGAAGGCTCAAAGTGGTGTGGGGAAGAGAGGGAGGAGGTGCCATTTTATAAAGGAGGAGAGGGGCACCTTTGGAATAACTAAAAATATTATTTTATTATAAAGCCAAATTCGGTTTTAAATAGCTCCAAATTAATTTATTTATAATCTAAGGTGGGGATGGGTCTCAATACTCTCATCCAATAGAATTTATACAAGTTTAGGTTCCTATTTTGACCTTATCATTTAGATTTAACATTAAGTTAAATATTTTTACTTTTACCGTGTCTTCTTGTGTTCTTACACTATAAGGTTAATAAACTTACTATAACAATCCAAAAGAACCCCAAGTTGTTTATTATTAATATATATAACCTTATCTAAGTCATTTGTCCGAACCTTAGATTTTTAGGAATAAAATAACAATTAATAATATAATATTTGTTTTAAAAACAATTTTATGTCAATTTTGACACTATTTAGTAATTGATTTTTGTGAAAATAATAACAGAATTATTAGTTCTAAAAAAGTTAATTAAATCAATAATAACATGTAATATTAACCTATTAAATTAGTTTAATTCATAAAAAGTCTCAAATTACATTTATTTGGGTATTTATAACATCAATTATGTCAATATTTTATTAATAAGATAATTACTGCATCATCTTTGTGTCATAAATAAATTACATTATTTATTGTTTAAAAATTACAAATAAAATACCATTATGTAGGAAATATTTTTATATTTCTAATGAATATTTATAGTCTAATTTATCTTATATATAACCTTATATTAAAAATTATTTACTTATTAAACTTTGATTTTAACTATTTTAACCCTTCTTTAAATAAATTAATAATAAATGTCCTAATCTAATCCAAGTGGGCCTAAATGGTCATATTTTATTCATAAGGTTGTTTTTGGTCGAATTACACTTTTCCAATAGAATTAGTAAATGTGTTAGGGTAATAATAATATCATTTTCACCCTTAATCACCCTATTTACTTTTAACTGTAGTAAATAAAAGTAAAAAGTTACTATTCACAAAAAAATTATTTTAATCTCATTGAACCACATTTTAATTACTGACATCAACCTTGTCTCTCGGATTTTTGAAATTCCACTCACAGAAGCGGTAAAATTAAGTTTTATGAAAAATTCAGTTTTTTTAACTACCACTTAGTGGTTTCACTATTCATCAAAAATTGAAAGTTTTCAGAAAAATACCAAAATTTCACCCTAGGATAATTTCGATATTCCGAATCCAAAAATGAAGTCCATTTTGAAAAATAAAATTTATAAAATTTCAAAAAGTGGTTATTACTATTCATAATGGCTAGTTTTAATAATATTTTATTAGCATATCATTGTTTAGTGAAACTCGATATTGCGTACGACGCAAGCTATCAAGGAAGGTTGCGATTTCGTGTAAAGCAAGCCAAGCAAGTGTTGTGTGTAGAAAAATATTCCTTTGATGATTTATATAACATAAAAGTGTCGATTGTTACAACACCCCACCAGCACCCCCCCCCCCACCTAAACACTTCACCAGCACACCCCCTCCCCTAACCTACTGCACCCCCAGCACCTCCCACTAGAACAAAAAACAGAAAACAAAAACATAAAAAAAATTGATTCACACATGACACCAAAACAAAAACAGAAAACAAATAACAAATCGAATTGAAATTGTTGTGTATACCGTACTGCACGAACCTTAGGTTTAATCCAAATCAAAACAGAAAAGAAAAAAATTAGATTCAAAACATTAAACATAATGTATTACTTATAGATTTGAAGTATAGAACAAAAAAAATTTGTGATTGAGTATGGATCTGGTGGAATGATTTTCCAAGTGAGATAGATCTTAGGTCTCAATTGTAGCAGTTCAATCGCGCGGATGGGATCTTGGGTTTGATGGGATTTTAGGGGAGAACTTTCCCAATGGTTTATTAAAACCATTGGGAAAGGTGAGATTTACCAACGGTTTACACAAACAGTTGGGAAATCCTGGTCTTTACCAATGGTTTTGTAAAACTGTTGGTAAAGGGAGAAATTTTTTTAGATTTCCCAACGGTTTCTTCAAGCTGTTGGGAAATACTTGTTTTATACCCCTATACCAACGGTTCAACAAAACCATTGGCAAAAAAGCATTTGGAAAACACAAATTCCCAGTAGTGTTAATCTTTGGTGACTTTTTATTTTATACTAGTGCATCTTATTCATTCATATTGACACATATTTTTATCCTGCTAAATATTCCGTTCGATATTTTATCTTATGTGATGGATATTTCTCACCTCTCAGAATGAAGAGAGGGCAGGCCTCTGTTGTCCTTCTTGGTTTTTATCATTTTTATAGATTGAGATTCTATAGGATTTTCTATTTATTGACACAAAACCACTTGATTCCATTATTGGTAAGGATTGGATCATTTCTAATAAGGTATTAATTGACTAAAATCTTTGACGGGTCTCCTTTACTAGGCCCGATGGGGTGTGTCGTGTCTTTCAGGGAGAATGGGAGCTAAGGTCAAGTAGAGCCATGCCTTATTATCTAGAGTCTAGGAAATTAATATCAGTGTTTGGTTTTGATATAGATTATAAATATATGAGTAATGAACTCCCTCCAGTCATCATCAAGTTTCCTGATGTGTTTCCTTCTGATTTCTCTAGTTTTCCACTTGTAAGAGAGGTAGAGTTTTCTATTGATTTAGTGTCTAGTACTCAAACTGTGTATATTAATTTAATCCATACATAACTAGTTAAAATAAAATATTTAAAGACTCAATTTGATGATCTATTAGATAATGGATTTATACTCCCATGTGTGTCACCTTGAGTGGTTCTTGTTCTCTTTGTAATGAAATCTAATGGAACACTTCACCTCTATGTTGATTATCAAAAACTAAATCAAGTTATATTAAAAAAAGTATCTATTACCACTGATTAATGATTTATTAGATTTTTTGAAAATGGTGAAGTGGTTTAAAAAGACTGATTTTAGATCTGGTTATCCTCAGTTGAGGATAAAAGAATATAACATTCAGAAGACCATTTTCTGGAGAAGATATGACCATTATGACTATCTTGTCATGACATTTGGTCTAACCAACGCTCCTGTAGTCTTTATGGAATTAATTCCAATCTATCACAATGTGATATCTATATTCTGGAAGTGAATTCCTTGGGAAACATGGTATCTAAACATTGTATTTCATTATATCCTAATAAGGTGAAGGTTGTTATGACATGGGAGAATCAACACAACATTTTTGAGATACAGAGCTTCTTGGGTTTAATGGGGTAGTTTCATCGGTTAGTAACAGATTTCTCAATTTTGGGTTCGATGATGACCTATATCAATCAAAAGGGGGTAAATTTTGTATATAATGATAAATTTAAGATTTATTTTATATATTTTAAACATTTATTTACTTCTAAACTAGTGTTGACTCTTCCAGAATCCAGGCAGGGCAATGTGGTCTTTTGTGACACATCAGGTTCAGGTTTGGGATATGTTTTTATGCATGGTGATAATGTGGTTGCCTATGGTTCTTGAAAGCATAGTTAATATGAGAATAATTATACAACCCATGAACTTGAACTCATATCTATGATGAATGTGCTTAAGAGTTTGCAACATTACCTTTTCAAAGAAAGGTTTACTGTGTTTTCTGATAACAAGAGTCTGAGTTATATATTCTCTCGAAAAGATTTGATCCTTAGGAAGAGGTATTGGGTGGAGTACATGAAGTCTATCGAATTTGACAGTACCTTCACCCCAGGTAAGGGGAATGTATCCACTGAAACATTGAGTAGGAAACTTATGATCCAATCCATGAAAGAATCATCAGAAGAGTGGAGCTTGATGTATCCTTTTTCACAATTACATTTAAGAGTCTGGAAGGAAGAGTACAAGGTTGTCTTAGCAAGTGTTCAACTAACCTCGAATCTTCTTGAGATGTTTATTTAGGGTTAGCAACATGATGATGAATTTTGTGGAATTAAGGATGCTATCTAGGGTGGGGAGAGCATTGGTGAGTGGTTGTTCTCTTCTGAGGGAACCCTATGTTTTCACAATCATTTTATTTTGCCTTTGTCTGTGAGAGAGGATGTAATAGGCGATTACAATAAATACCAATGGAAATTTCACCCTGGTATAAAAAATATGTTCTGAAACATTCAATGATGATTCTAGTGGCTAGGTATGAGATGGGACATAACTAACTTTGTTTCACATTTTTATACTTGTCATCACATCAAGGTTGATCACCAAAGACCTTTGGGTTTTCTTCAACCACTTCTAGTGACGAATTGGAAGTAGAATGAGATATCTAGGGACTATGTGATGGGTTTTCCATATACCCATCTAGGAAATATTATGATATCAGTTATGATATATTGAATGAAAAAACTATATCACTTCTTACCCATTTGGGGTTCAACTAGCGATGAGGATTTGGGAAACCTATATGTGATTTTTTTTGTTTTAAAAGAGTTATATCTCATATATTCTATGATATAGGTCCCCATTTTAGCTCTTGTTTTTGGTGAGGCCTCTAGGTGGAACTCGGATCTCATATTTTTTTGAGTATATTATATCATTCACAGACAGATGACCAAATATAATAGGCTACATTGATTTTGGAAGGAAAGATTCATACATGTGTCCTAAATTTTGTTGGATATTTGGACATCCATTTGAGATTGGTTGAGTTTGATAATAACAATAGTTACCAGTCCAAAATTTGGATATCTCCCTTTGAGTATTTGTATGGCTTTTTGTGTAAATATTCGTTGTGTTGGTCAGATATTGGTGAAAGTTCTATGGTTGAAATGACCTTACTCCAAGAGTAAAAAATAAAGATTTAGTTGATTCTTATGAGAATGTTGATGACATAGAGCCAATAAAAATATTATGATGAACATCATTGAAAAACAATGGTATTTTCATTTGGTGAACATGTGTTCTTGAGAGTTTCACCCCGTTTGGGTTATTGAAAGTTTGGGAGGTATGTAAGCTTGCTCGTCATTGTGTGGGAAATTTTGAGGTTGTTGATCAAGTGGATAATGTGGATTATATTTTATAACATCCATTACAATTTACATTGATACATAATGTGTTCCACATGTCATAGATTTACAATTATCTTTATAACTTATCTCATGTTTTGGGTTGGGAGGATTTTGAGGTTGAGCATGATTTATTCATGATTAAGCATCAAGTCAGGAGAGTGGATTTTGAGAAATAGGTGCTTCATGGGAGGAAAATTACTTTGGTCTATGTTCTATGGATGTATGGTTATGATTCTCTTGAGGCTTAGGAGTGGGTGACACTAATGAGAGAGAAGTTTTCATATCTCTTTAATATGGATACTTGTTGACAAGACTTTTGGTTATAGAAAGTTTTTATGGCATGGAGGTCATAACTTTCCATTACTTATTTTCATGTATTTATTGACCCATGTTTTAATTTAATTTAATAAGGGTCTTTATTTGGGGTCGTTTCAGGTGATTTTGTAAATTTTCGGAGGCCTTTTTGGGATATTCATGGTTGGTTCATGATTTGACCAAACAGTGTGCCCCTTGTGAAAATCGTGCACCTCTAGACAGTGAGGGGATATACAGTTGAAGAATGGTTTTCCAAATTGTGTACCCACCCAGAAGAAACCATGCACCCCCAAACACTATGTGCGCATGGATGGCGCATGGTCTCCCCTAACATTTTGCCCCTATCCAGCTAAATGTGCATGCAAGATTTTTTATGTTCCCAAAATTTATTTTAAAGTCATGGACCCACTATTTAAGATTCCTAATCACCCCATTTGGACCTAACACAAATAATTATACCTTGGAGTCTCCCTAGTGTCCATTTTTTCCATTAAAAATCATTTCCTTGGTATATTGAAGTGGAGTTTATCTCTATCAATCCCCTATGGGTGAGTTGAACTCCTATGATATAGCTTCTTCCGATATATCTTTCTATAATACTAAGTGTTTTATGGATCATCACGCAATGTATGGATCTAAACTCCATTTATTTGGATCTTGATACTATGTTATGTTCTTAGATATTCCATGAATTTTTTCTTATTTAGATAATCCTATTGTGAGTGTTGATTTATGGATATTTGATTTAAGGGTAGGTGGTTCTATAATTTGTTTCCCTATGATTGAAAATGTGAATTCCTTGATTAAATTGAAATTAGTTTTTCAATGATTTTAAAAAAAGTATTTGAGATGATTTGGTCTTTGATTTGAAATGTGTATGGAAAATCATAAAAACCCCAATTTTAATGGAATTGAAATTATGGGGTAGATTTATGGAAATTGATGGATTGATTTGGAGATTGTTTTGATTAAATGATTTGATGATTGATCTTGAGAAAATTTCTTAAATTGAAAAGTTATTTGAAATGGAATGAAATAATGAAAGCCTTTGATTTGGTTTTGAAATGGAAAAGGAATGTAAAAAATGAAATTGGGAAATTGTATTTTGAAATTTTTTAAAATTGTTGATTTTCAATTTTATTGATTGAATGTTAAAGAACATGTTATCCTTAGTTATTGGAAACTTGGAAAAGTTTTCTAGGAACTTGACTCCCTAATAATGGATTGGGGATGGAAAATGTTACTAAAACAACTAAGGCATGAATTATTATTAGGGTTTCCCCTATTAGGGTTTAGACTTACCATCATGGGTTCCTCTATTGGCTTGTATTTTTTTGTGTACACTTGACTAGATCTGTGATCATTATGAGATATGTGAGGATACTATTACCTGATAAACTAAATTAACATGGGGATTTTTTACATGGTGATTTTATATGAGTTGTTTAATTTGATATAAATTCCATAGATTATTGAACTATTTTATTAATTCCAACTAATTTATATAAACTATTTTATATAAAATGTCCATTTAAGTCTGTTTGAAAGTTGTTTTGATATATCTGTGATCTTTTGACTATGAAATCCTATTTTTATTTTAAAAAATGAAAATATAATGGATTGACTTGTTTTTTTAAACTGATAGAAATTATGGAATATTGTTATATTATTGATTATGGAACCCTTGGTGAGACCCTACTTGGATTTATAACTCATACTCTACCTTTACCATCGGGTGTTTGTAGAATTTCTTATACGAGGTCAAAGGAAAGAGAAAGTGCCAATTAGAGGTGGTGGATGTTCTCGGTCCTTTGGATTATGAAGCGGTGATGGAGGTGACCGGTGGGGATTTTATCCACTTGTTTCATGGGAATTTTGAGTTTCCTTATTCTTAGATACAAATTACTTTGATGATGTACATCAATGTGTTTTGTTATACCCATTTTCAAGTACTTTCTCCCTTTGGAGTGTCGAGCATACTAACTTTTATCTTTTATCTTCCTCTAATCTCATGGAAGATTCATTCCATAATTGTGCATGTATGATTAAATATTTTGTCACCAACCCATGGTGATCGAGTACACCCTTCAGATCATAACAACATAGAATTGGGTGTTAGGTTACTGGGGGTATTTGGGATGGTTCAAGAAACATTTAAAGTTCTGAAACGATTTTAATTTTTTTATAAAAATAGGCATGTGAACCTAGTTTTTTAAAAAAAATATGAATTAAAAGGGAATAATTAAACAAAAAATTAAAACAAAAAATTAAATAAATCAATTCTCCATTTTAAAAACAATTTTACATAATTAATTACACCATAAATAGAAAGAAACATATTTTTGAACAAAAGGAAGAATATAGATAAAGAATTTGAACTTTATCTCTCCCAGTTAGATGTTTTAACCTTTATTATTTAGATGTGACTCTATTTTTTTTCTTTGAAAAGAGACTCTCATATTTTATATTTCTACCTCCTACATATTAAAAATAATAAGATTTAATTTCTATAATTTTATGTTCAAAAAAAGATAAAAAAGAGTAAAAATTGAGGGATTTTGATTCATGTTTCTCCTACATGAATCTTCTTTCAAAGAAATAAAATAAAATCATTTATATTTCTACATAATATTGTACAATCTTCTCATGTACACACAAACAATACAAGAGATTAAATTCACTTTAATTAACTAATTATGGTCAATGTAAAATATTTTTCAAGAAAATTTATCAATGATACATGTTTGAAATTTTATTCAGTAATTACTTATACCCATAAACCAAAATACTAGATAAACAATTAAATTAATATGTACTATAACAACCTCTAACCCGCACTCCCAAGTTCGATGCTAAAATTTTAAACTTTGAAATTTTTTGGATTTGATACAGATGAAGGTGACCCAATTTTCATCATCCAAAACTTAGAACATTATAAGGAAATATTATATCACTAATATTCTGAAGGATATTTTAGTTATAGATTTTTAGATAATTTGGAAAAAATCACAACATCAGGGATTCATAAACCACTGGTTCATAAAGATATACACAATCTCCCACTATACCCAGAATTTTATACCCCACATTAGGTCATCGTCATCATCCATATAAAATCCTTCTAGACATAATTCATTTATCACCATTCTTTATAACATAGGGAAAAGGTAGAATAATAAGTTTTAGATAAACATATTCGTAAGGGTAAACATAAGTATTAACAATTAAATGTCATTAATGATAATAATATGAGCATAAGTTTATGATGGAATACTCAAAGTGCATGACCATAACATAATAATATTCTTACCTTTAGAATCCCAAATATTTTAAGAGGTACATGCACTTAATATGCTATTAAAAACCTCTTGTTTTATGAAAGTAACTTGATTAAGGGGATAAAGAGTGCTTTAGGATAGTATGAGGATCGTTCGGAGCCCAAATATCCAAAATTTGGAAAGGCAGACTAAGTCGCACTATTAGCGCATAGTTAGTGCTAATCGTGCGACACAACCATTTGGGTGTTACGTTTATCTACTTGGGGCTACATGTTTAATCATAATAATGAATCAAAGTCTACATGATCATGAAGGGTGTTGTAGGGATCGAAAAAAGGACCACATGGGTAGAGCATGATTAGAAAAACCGTGCTCCCCAACTATGTGATCCACTGTTCATGGATAGTATCTAGTGCATGGTTGGTGTATGTTTTTTGAAACCATGTTAAAAAACCCTAAATCCTTTAAGATTTGTGTGAAAAGATTATTTTCCTTCCTTATATTTAAGAACTCACCTCACTCTTCTTACTTTTTTTCCAGTAGACCGGATGCCTAGGAGAACTCTCTTCTTCTTTCAAGGACTAAAGAAACTCTCTTATCCGGACTCTGATCGAACCTCTATCTATCGCATTGGATATACATTGGTAAGAAATATATTCCTCTTAATCCTTTTTTCATTTATATTAATTTATTATACACTATTTTAGTGTGATCTCATATTAACCATTTTCAGATGTATTTTTCTATTTTGATGATTTCTTCTATTGTAGATCGATTCAAAGGAAAAAAACAAATGAGGGGTCATATACCATCATAGGGTAGATGGTATAGTTATTGTCCATAAAATTTTAGAAGTATTTATCATGCACCATGGTGCCATGCATCGAAATCCTCTGGTGATGCCTCTTAAATGTCTAATAAATTAAATATGTTGATAACCAATGTTTAATGTCATCTTATAAACCCAAGAATTAATGTTGTTGGGTGACTTCCCCAACACGAGCCACCCAAAAGTGTGTTCCTACCTTAATGTACTGAGATCCTCATGCCTTGATTTGATTTAATCCACCATTGAGTTGTGTGAAATTCTCCTTGTAATGAATTTAATGCATTTAATTAAGTGGTATGAATTTAATTCTAGATAAACCAATAACATTTATTCAAGCAGAGGGTGATATAGGGGTCCTGACATTACAATGATTTGGATGAGATTGTGTAGCTTTATAATTAGATTTTGTAAATTAATCTCAATACATCGGTAGAGATAATTGGTTTATTTTATAGAAAAACTTGGACAAGGTCATTGAGAAAATTCCTTATGTACTTTAGCCCTAAGAAATATCCAGTTCCCTAGTGGATTACATTGGATGGAATCTATGGGAAATATTTCTATACCATTCCACGAGTGATACTTGGTTCCCTATGTGTAATACCATGGATAGATCGAAAGGGTTATTCCTTTTGACCATGATGATAGTGATGATTGAGTTCCACTCATAAATCTCCTTGGACATACTCTTATAGTGGTGGATACTTATAGTGATCCTAGAGTGATGCTATGGTTCCTCCTTATGGATAAACTTTGATGGGCTCAGGATGCCTCTTTATTTAGAATCAAGGATTCCTTTTTATTAATAATTAAGGATGCATCCACCAATCCAAAGAACATGGATGGGTTTGATCCATGTCTAAATTTGACTTCTATGATGGACCGTTTATATATCCCTATATGTATTTTAGGATAATTATAATGCTTATATATATATGTTGAATAAATATTCCTTTTTTATTACTATTAGGGCCCATACATCATTAGGAACCTAGACTGAGGGATTTTATTTTATTTATTTCTTACCCTTATTTTTACCTACACACTACTAATTTTATATGCCCTGATAACATAGTTATATACACCGTTGGTTGTGGTCTACTGAGTATATCTCACACTCTATTTGGTTTTCATAAGGTACCAAAATATACTTCATGATTACAAGGGTAGACAAAGGGAATATCTAGCTTCTAATGTTTTATTTTCATTACTAGGATGGATTATAAGAGCGAAGGACTGAGCCTATGCCCATGATGTTAGTGGAGGCATCTTTTGGTTTATCTGAATTTTTTTTAGTGTGTTATATATGACTAATCCCCTATATCCCATATACTTTATTTTTTTATAGAATCATGACATGATCATCATTTTTGTATTTGGTATTTATTTAGCTTATGAATTTTTATTTTTCTATATGATGTATTATTCTTCTATTGGTTACTTACTACTATTTTTACTACTAATCATTGCTAATCACCACTATTATACACTCTAATCAAGAGGGAATATTCTACTTACAAACACAACCTAGTCTATCACTGCTAGTCAGCAACCTCTAGCATATGGGGAGGCATGCTTGAGTTCATGTGGCCAACTAGCTTAGGGCACTGCTTAGTGGCTTCCACGTCGGGACACTACAAAGTGGTATCAAAGGCTCATTTTACTTTTATTTTTCTGTTTGGGTATTAAACATGAGATAAGGAATGTTTCATTATTTTTTAATGAGCCTGTTCCTGGAATAGGTAACCCATGTACAGATGACCCCCAAATTTCCTAGGATTTGATATTATTGTTTGGTATGTTCCTTTTATAATTTTATTGATTTCACCATTGGGTGAAACACATGTTTTGAGATGTTATTATTGTTGATATTATTTTTATGTAGTAATTTTCCCTTGGTCTAGTATGGAAAGCATGTATCATCTCATGTATCATTATATTAACTTGAGGACCCACATGTCATGCATGATTCCATGCCAAATAGATATGTATTAATGATTAAATTTCCTGTATTTCCTATGATTATTGTGAGTTGTAATGGATCAAACATCTTTGGTCCATCACTTTTCAGAAATATGGTGTGCGAGGTGTTCTGATAGGTCAAGGTGACTTATCCCCAACACACTCCCAAATTTCCAGTTTTGTGAACAACGTTTGCAGTTTTGTGAATAGTGTCATCGGTGATTTATTTTGTGAATAGTGACATCGGTGAGTCATTTTGTGAATAGTGCCATCGGTGAGTCATTTTGTGAATAGTTACATCTGTGATTCATTCTTTGAATAGTCCAATCGGTGAGTCATTTTGTGAACAGGGCCATCGGTGAGTTATTTTTTGAACAGTGCCATTACTGAGTCATTTTTTGAACAATGCCATCAGTGAGTCTTTTTGTAAACAGTTCCATCAATGCGTAATTATGTGAACAATTCCATCTGTGATTCATTTTATGAATAGTTCCATTGGTGATTCATTTTGTGAGCAGTGCCATCAGTGAGTCATTTTGAAACCAGTGCCATCGGTGAGATCGATGTGAACAGCTCCATCAGTGAGTCATTTTTGTGAACAGTTCCATCAGTGAGTCATTTTATGAACAATTCCATTGGCGAGTCATTTTTTGAATATTTTCATTTGTATCATTGAGTCGTTAAGGGAAACATTTTCCTAGCATTAGTAGGTGTACAATGTTTCCATCATTGTTAGGTGTACAATGTTTCTAGCATCGGTAGGTGTACAGTGTTTCTAGCATCGGAAGGTGTAGAGTGTTTCTTGCTTCCTACAGTTTCTCCCCTTTAATTTTTTCTTTAAATTAAATGAATTAAAGGCCTTGTTTCATGTAATTTAAGGTTTATTCAAATTATATAACTCCTATATTAATGTTCCTAAGGCTCGGGATGCCTTTACTTGGTCAAACCGCATGGTTTAATGCAATTCGCTTTTAATGGAAAGTCTAGTGTATCTTAAAACGATACTCCATAAATATTCTAAAGGGAAGAGATACCTTCCTATTTGTTCTACCTTCTTGTTACCTGGTGTGAGATTATCAAACCTTTCCTTATTTCTATAGAAGAGGTGTGATCGAACATTAATCCTTGGATTGTTTCCCCTTGAAGTTTCTTCCTGCTGCATGTACACCCCGTCTTTTGGTGCCAGCAACATCTGTCAATCCATCATCGATAGAAGGTATAATCTACCTATTTTATTATGTTTTATTTGATCCTTCTTATTCTGTTTCTTCTTTCCATGTTATAGAGTGTGTTCCCTATGTTCCTAATGAAGTTTTCTTGGGTGTTGGTTGGAGAGGCCATACACCGACATCCTCATGTTCATGAAGATGTCACTGGGGAGGCGATCATGATCGGTTGTCTGGATTGTTCTCCTATAAATAACATCAAGAACCTTTTGAGGTAGGGGATTAATTGCTTCTCCATTATTTTATGTGTATTCATAGAGTTATCATGATTTAGTTACTGCATCACAATGGAATTTACATAATAAATATTTGAACTGGATAAATCAATTGGTATCGATCATATGTTATTGCATCATTTTTTTCTAGATAGTGTGATATCTATGATTGCTTTTTTTAACATGTATTTATTGATAGAAATTGGTAAATAATGTAAACTGGGATTAATTTTAATTATTTTTCAAAGATAAAGAGTCATTTAAATGAATCTGGTTGTGGTTGTTGTAATTTGATGTTAATCAAATTGCTGTAGTAAGCATGAATAAATTTTTCATAGCTTACTATTTAGGTTTCCTATCATTGGACCCTACAAATAATAAATTGATTAATTCTAAATGGATTAAAGAACTATATATTTGATAAAAATATAATACCTGGTAGGGTTTTGAGTTACCCTCTTTCTTGTAAGGTCGAGTGGCGTGTTCCTTGGAGCCTTGAGAACTCGTTATTTTTGGAGGATGGATGCCTTGTTTAAGGGACAAGAGCCCAGTTGATATGATATTTGTTTTCCAACTTCTTGGGTTCTGATGTGATCCTGGATGGTTGTTGTGATATGTGGGCGTAGAGAGTCTCATTGGTTGTGGCATCAGTTGATGCCTATAGTTGTGATATGCATCAGTTTATGCATGTGGTTTTCGGGGAGGACACCAGAGACGATGAAACACGTTGGATGTTAATGTTTGGATGATTGATGAATCTTTTTGGTTGTTCATTTACTTTTCTTTCCCCACTTCTCAAGGCAGTTGTTCTTTCTTACCCTCCTTCCAAAAGGGTAGAAGATGCACGGGGTATGCCACATGCTTTCCTTATTTAGCTTCTCGACGGAGGATGGGTATACGCACCTACTATAGGTGGAAAAGACATGAAGGGTAGTTTATCTACTCACTGGGTTGACCCCCTTGTGTCTAGTAGCTTAGAATTTTTTTCTAGAATGCATGTGAATATGGGAAGGTAATTATAATTTTAATGAATGATTGAATTAATGATGATTAACCCATGGGGTTGGAACTTGCTAGGACACAATGTTGTGGTTAAAATTTTGAGGAATAGTGGACTTTGGGTGTGATGCTAATGAAATATAATGTTGAATTGTTAATGGGTAATTAATTTTTAAATAATTAATTAACATTAAGTGAAACTTATAAAAATGGAATGAAGTAATGTAATAAATCTCTTTACATGGTTTTGTGCTTATAGGATACCTAGTCTTAATAGTGGAAGCGAGGAGTCTGAGATAAGTTAGCTGTTGTTGAGTCTAAGACTAGGTTATTCCCATAGTGTGGTTGTGAGATATATTATATTTTGTAAATTTTGTGTTTCTTTACGCTACTCCACCCAATCAGTTAGGGAAACTGACACCCTAGGGATTCTGATCCCTGGGGGGTGTTTTCCCCCAATATTATCTTGAGAGGATGGATGGATGACAACCCCCTTTGTCCCCACTATCTTCTCTTGGTAATTACTTATGCAGGCAGGAACAACGGTTAGTTTTCCCCATATAAGTGTGTAGAGGGATTTAATGGCTTGTGGTTATTCACGAACATATATTCTGGATATAGTTTCCTATGGACTACTATAGGTGTAACATTTATTGGTTGTGATGTCTTGAGGATCATTACTTGATGTATGGGCTGTAATGGCACTACTAGAATTTTACCATTTACCAACGGTTATGAACCATTGGTAAAGGCTGGGAAACTGTTGGTATATTATATACCAATGGTTTACCAAACTGTGGCCATGTAAGCTGCGGGTATAGGCTTATACCAACGGTTCTGTGTAAACTGTTGGTATATGTGTTAAAGTAATAGATATACCAACAGTTTCACAAACTGTTGGTATATGTTACACTTATACCAACGGTTTAAAACCGTTGGTATATAGTGTACAATATAAATTTAAAGGATATACCAACAGTTTTCAAAACCATTGGTAGAAGTTTATAACAATGGTTATAATAAAACTGTTTGTATAATATACATCAAAAGGCTATACTAACGGTTTAGAAAACCGTTGGTATACGTATGCTGCAACACCACAGTAGCCAGCAGCCACCTCTAACCTGCAGCTCTCCATGACCTACAAGAACACATACATCCAGAATCCAAAAGCCTACATGGGATGTTTAAAATTCATCCAGAATTCAAAAATTTAGAAATTTAAAATTCATTCCTCACTCAAACCACAACACAAGAGAAAAATCTAGAATCCAATACATCTAGAATTGAAATTCAATAACACCCATAACACCAATACAAAATTAAAATCCAATACATCCAGAATCCAATACACATAATAGTATTAAAAATTTAGAATTCATTCATCATCAATACATCCAGAATCCAATACATCCATAATTTGGGAATTTATAATTGAAAAGAAATAACACCCCTAACAATATTAAAAATTTAGAATTCACTCCTCACTAAAACCAAAACACCAATACACACAAGAGAAAATCCTACATGTTATAGAAATCACATGGGATGTTTACTCATGGTCTTGGGTTGAGTATCTTAAAACCAACAGAAAAAAATGGGTAAAGTGGACAAGGATCATGATACCCATAATATAGACAATGGTAGTTGTCATGTGCTTAGACCTAGGACGAGATATAAGAAGCACATGGGATTAATATATTCATATAATGACTATGTATCCATGTATAAATGGTTCCTGATGTGTTAGTGGGAAACATGGGCCCATCTCGACATATGATATGGGTTACCAGAATATCCTACATGTTCTTCATAGAATTTTCAATTGGAATAAGGGGGTATGTGGCTAATTTTAATTTGGTCTTCTGGGTATTATTTTAGATGAATCCCTATCTTGGATAGGGGGTATGAATATTCAATTATGTATTTGGTATTAGGTTCCCAAAGGGACTTCGGTTTGGTCCTAGAAACCACTGTTTGAAGATGGGATTGGCGTATTAAATTTCATGTGTTTTAGAATAAAGGTAGGAGTTCCTCACATGAGAATTGGATTGTGTGAGGATGGACCATGGATCCTTGTGCTAATGTATCGACAAAATCTGAATACGTTTGGTCGGTTTTCCATATGTAAGTTGTTGTTTTCACTTAAAATCCTGTCCATTTCAAATAAAATTGAGACAATTTGAGTGGTACCAGCTACATTGTGCCTCAGATTTAGTCAGGGTTGACTCGTACATGTCACAAAGTACCCATGGATCGTTTTCATAAAGTATCAACAGAATCTGAATGCGTTTGGTTGGTTTTCTGTATGCCAGTTGTTGTTTTCACTTAAAATGTTGTCCATTTCAAATAAAAGCGAGACACTTTGAGTGGTACTGGCCACACCGTGCCTCGAATTGAGATGGTGTTGACTCCTACACGTCAAAAATGACTCATGTATCCTTTTGATAAAGTATCAACACAATCAGAATACGTTTGGTCAGTTTTCCGAATGTATGTTGTTCTTACTTAAAATAATGTCCATTTTAAACAAAAGAGATTCACTTTGAGTGATACCAGCCACACCATGCCTCGGATTGAGGTGGGGTTGACTCTTGCACGTCAAAAATAACCCATGGATCATTGTCCTAAAGTATCAATACAATCAAAAAGAATTTGGTTGGTTTTCCTTATGCAAGTTGTTGTTTTCACTTAAAACCCTATCCATTTCAAATAAAAGTGAGACAGTTTGAGTGGTACCAGCCACACCATGCCTCAGATTGAGGAGGGGTAGACTCGTAAAAGTCAAAAATTATCCATGTATCATTTTCCTAAAGTATCAACATAATCCGAATGCGTTTGGTCGGTTTTCTATATGCAACTTGTTGTTTTCACTTAAAATCCTGTCCATTTCAAATAAAATTGAGACAGTTTGAGTGGTAATGGCCACACTATGCCTCATATTGAGGTGGGGTTGACTCGTAAACATTAAAAATGACTCATGGATCGTTTTCCTAATATATCAATATAATAAAAATGCATTTGTTTTGTTTTCCGTATGCCAGTTGTTGTTTTCACTTAAAATTTTGTCCATTTCAAATAAAGGTGAGACACTTTGAGTGGTAATGGACACATCGTGCCTCAGATTGAGGTGGGGTTGACTCATACACATCAAAAATAAGCCATGGATCCTTGTGATAAAGTATAAACATAATCTGAATACGATTGGTCTGTTCTCTGTATGCCAGTTGTTTTTACTTAAAAGGGTGTCCATTTTAAACATAATAAAGAAACTTTGAGTGGTACCGGCCACACCATTTCTCAGATTGAGGTGGGGTTGACTCATACACATTAAATATGAACCATGTATCGTTTTACTAAAGTATCAACACAATCCTAATGCGTTTGGTTGGTTTTCCGTATGCTAGTTGTTGTTTTCACTTAAAATGTTGTCCACTTCAAATAAATGTGAGACACTTTGAGTGGTACCGACCACACCATGCCTCAGACTGAGGAGGGGTTGAATCGTACACGTAAAAAATGACCCATGGATCCTTTTGATAAAGTATCAACACAATCAGAATATGTTTGGTCAGTTTTCCGTATGTCTGTTGTTTTTACTTAAAACAGTGTCCATTTTAAACAAAAGAGAGACACTTTGAGGGATACCAGCCACACCGTGCCTCATATTGAGGCGGTGTTGACTCATACACATTAAAAATGACCCATGTATCATTTTACTAAAGTAACAACACAATCAGAAAGCATTTGGTCGGTTTTCCATATGAAAGTTTTTGTTTTCACTTAAAATCTTGTCCATTTCAAATAAAAGTGAGACAATTTGAGTGGTACCGGACACACCATGCCTCGGATTGAGGCGGGGTTAACTCGTACACATCATAAATGACCCATGTATAATTTTTCTAAAGTATCAACAGAATCAGAATGTGTTTGGTCGGTTTTATGTATGCAAGTTGTTGTTTTCATTTAAAATCCTATCCATTTCAAATAAAAGTGAGATAGTTTGAGTGGTACCGGCCACACCGTGCCTCGGATTGAGGCGAGGTTGACTCGTACACATCAAAAATGACCCATGGAACATTTTCCTGTAGTATCAATATAATCGAAAAGCATTTGGTCAGTTTTCTGAATGTAAGTTCCTGTTTTCACTTAAAACCCTATTCATTTCAAATAAAAGTTAGACAATTTGAGTGGTATCGGCCACACCATGCCTTGGATTGAGGCATTGTTGACTCATACACCTAAACAATGACCAATGGATCATTTTCCAAAAGTAAAAATAGAATCCGAATGCATTTGGTCAGTTTTCCATATGCAAGTTGTTGTTTTCACTTAAAATCCAGTCCATTTTAAATAAAAGTGAGACAGTTTGAGTGGTATCAGCCACACCATGCTTCTGATTGAGGCTGGGTTGACTCTTACACGTCACAAATGTCCCATGGATCATTTTCCTAAAGTATCAATAGAATCTGAATGTGTTTGGCCAGTTTTCTGTATGCCAGTTGTTTTTACTTAAAAGGGTGTCCATTTTAAGCAAAGGAAAGACACTACGAGTGACACCGACCACACTGTTCCTTTTATTAAGGTGGTGTTCACTCTTACATGTCACAAATGACCCATGGATCATTGTTCTAAAGTATCAACACAATTCAAATATTTTTGGTTAGTTTTTAGTATGCTAGTTGTGGTTTTCACTTAAATGTTGTCCATTTCAAATAAAAGTGAGACACTTTGAGTGGTACCGGCCACACCGTGCCTCAGATTGAGGCATTGTTGACTCATAAATGTCAAAAAATGACCCATGTATCCTTGTTCTAAAGTATCAACACAATCTGAATATGTTTGGTTGGTTTTCTATATGTCAGTTTTTTTACTTAAAAATGGTGTCCATTTTAAACAAAAGAAAGACACTACGAGTGATACTGGCCACACCGTGCCTCATATTGAGGTGTGGTTGGCTCTTAAACATCAAAAAATGACCCATGGATCATTTTAATAAAGTATCAACATAATATGAATACGTTTGTTTGGTTTTATGTATGCCAGTTATTGTTTTCACTTAAAGTGTTGTCCATTTCAAATAAAAGTGAGACACTTTGAGCTGTACTGACAACATCGTGCCTCGGATTGAGGCGGGGTTGACTCGTACACCTCAAAAATGACCCATGGATCCTTGTTCTAAAATATAAACACAATCCAAATATGTTTGGTTAGTTTTTTGTATGTCGGTTGTTGTTTTCACTTAAAATGATGTCCGTTTAAAATAAAGGTGAGACACTTTGAGGGGTACCGGCCGCACCGTGCCTCGAATTAAGGCGGGGTTGACTCGTACACATAAAAAATGACCCATGGATACTTGTGATAAAGTATCCACACAATAAAAAGCTCCCAAGATCTCTTAAAGGTGGATCTTCTTCAATCCATGGGATCCGAGACACCGAAATAAGAGTGCGATTATCTCCAGAATCAAGGTAGGTGGTCGTTGCTTGGTACTGAAGTAATAGTAATGAAATGTTAATTAGATTGTGATTTAGGGTGAATATTGAAGAGAGATTAGATTGGGCTCAGTGACCTTATGATTTAGTGATTGGTGTGATGATGTTAGTGATACATAGTTGTGTGAGGTACCCAGTGGAGGATGAGGATATATGTGGCGGGGGTTATGCTTGGTAGGAGGAGGGTGGGGGGGGGGCTGTCCAGGGTCCAGGAAGGAGGGGGTTGTCTGGGGGGTTGTCTGGGGTCCAGGGAGGAGGGGGGGTTGTCCGGGGAGCTGTCTGGGGTCCAGGAACGAGGGGGAGAGGATGTCCGGGGGGGGGGGGTCCGGGGGGGGGGGGGGGGTCCGGGGGGGGGGGGGTGTTCGGGGTCCAGGGAGGAGGTTGGGGGGGTTGTCCGGGGGCTGTCTGGGGTCCAATAAGGAGGGTGGGGGTTGTCCAGGGTCTAGGGAGGAGGGTGGGGGTGCTTTCTGGGGTCCAGGGAGGATGGGGGGGGGGCTATCTAGGGACCAGGAAGGAGGGGGGGGTTATCCGGGGTCTAGGGAGGAGGGTGGGGGGCTGTCCGGGGGGCTATCCGGGGTCCAGGGAGGAGGGTGGGGGGATGTCTGGGGGGGCTCTCTGGGGTCCAGGGAGGAGGGGGTCTGTTCGGCGGGCTTTTTTGGGGGTTGTTCTGGGTCTAGGGAGGAGGGGGGTGTCTGTGGGATGTCCGGGGGGCTGTCATGGGTTCATGGGATGGTATTTACATATTTTCTAAACAAATTATTTCAAGGTTAAAAAAATAATTTCATTCTATCAACTTCTACTCAGACCACCAATTTTCTAAATTCCACTAAAAATTTACAATTTCATTGAAATAGGGGGATTTCACAGCAAATCATCAAATCAGGTTTTATTATTTATAGATAAAAAATAAAGATAATGTGACCTACCTATTCACACATATATTTAGGAAAAACAAATCAATAAAAATCAAAGGTCAGTAATTTCAGTCAAAAATGTAAGAGATCAATCCATCCATCATCACCATCACTGTCATCACCATAATCCTCACCCTCACCCTCATCCTCATCTTCATCCCCATCATCATCCCTACCCTCCTCCTCACCCTCATACTCATCCTCGGCCTCCTCATCTCCCTCCTCCTCCGCCTCAGCCTCCTCCTCCGCCTCGGCCTCCTCCTCACCCTCCTCCTCCACATTAGCCACCTCCTCTTCATCATCTTGACCACCAATAGAACTTCCACCTGGTGCACCATATATAGAATGCATCGATGACATATATTCATCACAAGAATTTATGGAATTTGGTAGAAGTGTTGGACGTAATGCTTCCATCAGTTTCATAAATGCAGTGTTTTCCATAGCAGACTGTTTTGTAGTCTCTGTAGCCCTTTTTTCTGCCTGTTCTGCCTATTCCTTAACCTTCTGCAACTCAGTGTCACTACAACTCATGCCTAAAGAGGGAAAATACCTCATCAGAACTATACTCTTCCCAGTTCGGTAGCGTACTCTACTAGGGTGCTCATCTCCCAAAACCTGATGTAAGTGATCTTTTGGACCAAAATTGTTAGGTTATTGGGAATCAAGGGCCTCTAAATCATCCTGCTAAAAATATAAATAGATTATTAAGTTACAAAATAGAGATTAAAATTTTAAATATACAAAGTAAAACTTAGAATCTACTGCTGAGTCAGTTCATTAATCGCGCTTCCATCTTTCTTCTTTCTACTCGATCAAAACAGTTTTTATTGAGGCACAAGTCCTTCTATATTGAATTTATGCCTCTACAATTACATTAAATGTAGGAAAACATAATTAAAAAAGGATACAAAAAAAGTAATTGAATAACTAAAATTATATAACAACTATATAAATCGAATAAATTATGGAGGAAGCAATTGAAAGTGAAAGTCATAAAGAAAGATTATAAATTGTCATACTTACTGTCTCTCATGATTTGGCATCATAGTTTGTCCCAATGTGTGGACATATTTCCTAGCATCAATGTTTTTTTATTTCTTCTATATGTATCCTAAATAAAATTAGTAATTAGTATTAATGAAAAACATAAAAATTTTCATTTAAATGCCTCTAATTTGATTAATACCACAAATTGGATAGTTTTCTAATGAGTAATCATCTTTCGGTATTGTTCTAACGGACAATCATCCACAACAGGGACCACCTCTAAGTCTGTGCCCACTCTAGCACGCCATCCAATGTACAACTCATGCTTATAATCTCTCCAAAGCACGCATGAATCCTTTAGATGTGATGGCCATGCACCCTAAGTTGGATACATCCAACGAAAAGAAACAGGTCCTCTAAAAAGTATTTCAGTGGGAATATGGACAGTCATATGTAACATGCATGTGAAAAATGATGGAGAAAATATTTTCTCTAACTCACATAAAATTATTGGGGAATTTGTCAACATTTTTTACAAGAAATACTTGGAAAAATTCTTAGCACAAAGATATATAAACAAATGTCACAACCGAATAATAGTAACCCTTACATTATTAGACAAAAGTTGACGGATTTCTATTGGAATCAACTCATGCAGAAGAATTTGATAATCACGAGTCTTCAATGATTTTAGCTTCAACTCTCTTTTGTTGAATCGTTTAGATATGTTTCTTAAATAGACATCAGGAACTATAATAGCCTCTAATACTTCAAAAAATTGTTTTTTTCCATAGGTGTAATCACATAAGAAGCACATAGAACTTGTCATTTATTTTCACTGATACGCACATGATGCAATTCTGGTCTGACACCCCAATCCACCAAGTCATGCCGAGACTATAAATCATATTTTGTCTTTCCCTTAACATTTAGAATTATCGAAAGAAACATTTCACATATATTTTTTTTCAATGTGAATTACATCTAATAAATGACGTAAAAAATTGGTTCACTAATAAGGAAAATAAAAAAAGATACTCTTATTCCTCTAATTGTAATAGGTTTCAATGGAAATATTCTTTCTCTTTCCAGATTTAATTTGACCCTTCCTGAATGAAAAACCGAAATCTTTCAATTCATTAAGCACATTAGTTCTAGACATACGCTAAGGTGGATCATCAGTATCTATGGTATTATCAAATCTTTGAGGATAATTTCTATATGGATGGTCCATTGGAAAGAATCGTCGATGTCCCATAAAACTGAAACTAAAGCGATGTTTCAGTCTTCTGGATCATGTATTCTTCATACCAACAGGACATGACAGTTTTTCCTTCATGCTCCACCCAGACATCATTTTATAAGCCAGAAAATCATTGATCATCCACATAAGCACAGTACGTATATGAAATATGTCTTTCGAATATGCATCATATGGGCGCACACCCATATCCCAAAGAAGTTTTAACTCTTTTATTAAAGGTTTCATGTATACGACAATGTCAATGTTGGGATCAGAAGGGCCAGATATGAGTATAATCATGAAAGTGAAAGGTTTTTTTATACACAACCTTGGGGGAAGATTATAAATATGTATAAAAACTGGCCATGTGATGTGTGAAGTAAGAATATGCCCAAACAGATTAAAACTGTTGCATGAAAGACCTAGCCTCACATTACGCACCTCAGCTACAAAATCAAGATATCGAGCATCAAATCTCTTCCATGCAAATCCATCTGTAGGGTGAACCAACTCATCATTAGTCTCATTTTTTCAGTATCATGCCATCTCATTTTTATTGATATTTTATCAGACATAAAAATATTCTGGAGTCTGGGGATCAATGGAAAGTTCCACATTACTTTCTGTGGCATGTGGGGTGGTGTTTCATCATATTTTATCTTCTAGTGGGATGTGGACACATTTTATGCAATCACTTCGTTCAATGGTTTCCTCCCATAATAAACTATAATCTTTCGGGAAAGCATGAATTTTGTTTCTTGAAAATTCAAGTTCCTTAACTAACTTCCATGCCATATAGTGGTTTGAGGGAAAATCTGCATCATCTAGAAGTAAATCTTTCGGGAAATCATGAATTTTTTAATCTATTTCTGTTTTAGAAATCCCATACATAGTTTTCCCCATGAAACAATCGGATTAAAAATTCCAGTTTTTTCATTTTATCACACTGTCGATATACTGGAGTCATGGAAGCATCATTCAATTTTTTCACCCTGACAATATCATCATTTTCATTAGATGCATCATTTGTCCTCATATCGAAGTCTTCTTGAGTATAAATCCTTTCATTTTCATGATGACGAATAAATAGAAACCAGTCATCTAACAATTTCTCTATTCCATTCCTTTCATTTCGATCATCAGAAATTTGAGATTTAATTTTCTCCCATTTTGATACCACACATAGTAGTTTTCTTGAAAACATATTTGTTTATGTGGTAGCTGACTTCTTCATAGCTTAACCAAGGTCTACCAACACAATTGGAACATGGCATGGGCAGTGTATGCGACCACTATCTGAAGCATTGTGAAATAAAAAATCTAAAAAGATCCCCAAATTATTTAAAAAATCGCTTGAGATCCAATCAGTTTCATACATACAACTTCTATCCATTTTGTAAAAAGAATTTTTATAATTCATTTAGTCATAATCAATTCAATAATATTGAATTTAAATCGAAAATATATTTAAGTAAACGATAAAGGAATGAGTTTCTAGTTGATGTAGTGGACTATTAAAACAATGTAAAGATGTACTAATTAAGTTATGTGTGCCTAAATTTGAGGTGATATGTGTTTTGTAATTTTTTCATTTATCACTTACAAGAAGACACCATATATCTGATAGAACATTGTTCAAGATATTACAAAGTGAAGGCTTTTAATGAAAGATTTAGAATGTGTAAAGAGAGTTTTTTAAATAATTTATTGATGCTAAAAAATGGAAAAATTGTGAAAAGTTAGAACATTTCAGAACACCCACACTAAAGTATACATAAAGTACTATATCACCCCACTAAAAAAAGGAAAACCACCTACCCAAATACCCCAACTATCCCCAATCCCTTCACATGGATCATCCTTATATCCATTACCCACCATGAAAAAATATGACTAAACAAACCATTTACGATCTTTTAGTGGGGATACCTCTCACCAGCACCTCCATTAGTCGATATGATTCACTAACTACATAAAAGGAGTGGCTATGAAGACTTAGAATAAAGTTGATTCATATAATAATGACACTTGAATTGTAAAACGAAAATAGAAAACAAATCAAACTACACTTATTGGGTATGTCATGCCACACAAGTCACCACCTAGTTTAGGTAAAATTAAATATAAAAAAAGAATAATAGATGAAAAACAATAAAAATAAGTTAAGACTTATAGATTTGGAGTGAAGAACTAAAAAATAGATTGACTTCAGATGGATTTATAGGGAGGAAGGAGTTCCCAACATATGTAAAGAGAGAGACCTCTAGTTTAGAATCCAAGGGGGACTTCCCCAAGGCTTCCTAAATTATAATCACTATAAATCCAAGGTAGATTTTCCAAGGTATTCTAAACCAAATCATCATGAATCCAAGGGGGGTGTTCAAATGGAATTAAAAGATATGTTTTTTGCATGAATCCTTGGTTGGTTTCTTTAAGTAATTCCAAATCATTAATCAAAGAACAAGTACTCAAAAATTAAATTAGAATTTATGTATATTCATTATCAATAGGTCTCACATAAGAGGCACATGCCTCAGGTCCCATTATGTGTTATAGGCATCCCAAATCATTCACTTATGTTCAATAACTCAATCTTGGAACCCCTATGGTTATACCATTCATTACCCAATTAGTTCCCCAAGTCAAGCGCACCCCTCGGGTTAGGGTTCACCTACGTGGGGGATTCTGGAAATCAGAGGAAATGAAAAGTTATCTGCTTCTGTGTAATCAAGGGTGGGCTATCCACAGTGATGTTGGGGTTGTCCATGGGGTACGGGGTGTCCAGGGGGTGGGCGGGCTGTCAACGAGGGTGGAAGGGCTGTCCAGGGGGAGGGGGTGTCCAGGGGGTGGGCGGGTTGTCCACAGTGGGGGGTTGTCTAGGGGGTGGGGTTTCCGGGGGGTGGGGGGGAGTGTCCAGGGGTGGGCGGACTGTACATAGGGTTGAGGGTCTGTATAGGGGGTAGGGGGTGTCCAGGAGTTGGGGGGGCTGTCCATGGGGGTGGCGGGGTTGTCTAGGGGTACAGGATGTCTAGGGGGTGTGCGGACAATCCATGAGGGTGGCAGGGCTGTCTAGGGGTTAGGGGGTGTCCAGGGGGGTGGGTGGGCTGTCCACGAGGGTGTGACCGAGGGATATGAGATTTAATTGGGTAGTCATTCAAGTTATGAAAAACAAACGACAGGTGTTAATAATTAGAATAGTATTTCCTAGTGAAAATCCAATTTGGTAGGATTAGTGACTTGATAACATGATGGTATCTAGTTTTCAATTGGAAACATTTTGGGGAATTGGATTCTAAGAGGCTCACACAACCTTCCAAGGATATATTATTTCTAGGAAAATGTGTTGTCGGATAAGGAATTCATCCTATATAGTCGATGTCACTTTTAGATCATGTGATGCCGAACTAATCAAGATGACTACACAAGAACCAAAACCAAAGAGGCCTCAAACCTATCCAAATCTCTAGAAGTGATGACTTCCCAGTGCATATTGGTGAACTATGGATGTTCTGACTTCCCACCCACACCCCCCCTCCCCACCTCACCCCCAGCAGACTCCCCCTACACAACCCCCCTCCCATCCACTGACTGCACCCCCCCCCCCCCCACCTGCACCCCCCCCACTTGCACAACCCCTCCCCCACCCCACCTGGACAGCCCCCTCCCATCCAACCACTACACACCCCCCCACCTGCACCACCACGTGCACAACCCCCCTCCCCCCCACCCCCACACCCACTTGTACACCCGCCCACCTCACCCCAAACATACTCCCACCTGCCCAGCCCACCCCCCAACCTGCACACTCCACTCCCCCTCACCAACTTGCCCAACCACCCTCACCTACACCCCCCCCCCCACTTTCACAACCCCACCTCCCCCACCCCCACCTACATAGCCCCCATCCCCCCACCACCACCTGTACACCCCACCCCCACCTCACCCCCCAACAGACTCCCACCCGCCCAGCCCACCCCCCAACCTGCACACTTCCCTCCCCCCACCCACTTGTATAGCACCACCCCTCCACCTGCACCCCCCACTTGAACAGTCCCCCCACCCCCAGCTGCACAACCCACCCCACCCCCACCTGTACAACCCCCCCACCTCACCCCAAACATACTCCCCCCACTAAAAACCCCCACATATACATCCCCCTTCACTCATTGCACCCCCCACCTAAACACCCCCACCAACACACCCCCTACCCCACCCACTGCACCCCACCCACTACACCTCCCACCACATGCACCCTCTCACTTAAAATAAATTTATTCACACATGACAGCATAATAAAAACAAAAAACAAATCAAATTGAAATTGTTGGGTAGCATACTGCACGAACCTCAGGTTTAAGCCAAATCAAAACAGAAAACAAAAAAAAGATGCAAAACATTAAACATAAGGTACTAATTACAAATTTTACGTGTAGAACAAAACAAATTTGTGATTGAAGATGGATCTGGTAGAAATTTCTGAGCGAGAGAGGTATTAGGTCTCGAATTTAGCACTTCAACCCCATGGATGGGAGATCGGGTTTGCTGGAAATTTAGAGGAAAACTTTCCCAACAATTTTAAAAAATTGTTGGGAAATGTAATATTTAACAACTTTTTAGACAAATTGTTAGGAAAGCCTTATTAAGTCACGAACTTTACCAACAGTTTGAAAAAACCATTGGTAAAGGGAGAATATTTTTAGATTTCCTAATGGTTTCTTCAAACCATTGGGAAATACTTCACCAACTCAACATTTACCAACAGTTTGAATAAACTATTGGTAAAGGACCCCTAAACCAACGGTTCTGCTCAACCGTTGGTATAAAATTGTTGGGAAAACCCCAGCTTCCTTGTAGTGTGGATTTAGGTATAATTCTTAACATAGGATACATGTTATGTGAGTTGTGGTGGCTCCTATAAACTATCATGTTACTTTGGTTGCATGGATGTGGTGGTTATGCTCCACGAGGTGCATGTTGTGGTGCTTCGCCCACATGTCTGTGGGAAAGCCTTTTTGGAGAGAGACGCTTAGGACGTGTGACATGGGGGAAAAGAAAAAAACTAGTGGGGAAGTAGTAGTAGGGTAACCTTGATATTATTTATTATATTATATACTCTCATACGCGATACTTTGTTAGAGTATCCATGGTGAGGCTGAGAAATTAGTATACCTATTTAAGTGACGAGTCAATTTCACTTATTTTTCACTATGCTTTAGCATGCTTTCTTTACTTTTTCATGAGATTCTCTAGGAAGGATCATACTAAGTATACTATTATACTCACCCTATGTATATATAAACTATTTTTCATGAAACTTGTAGAAAGTTGGAGATACATATGGTTGCTACTATGTTGGGGTTGCAAGAGCTGTTCGGGCTTTGTGGTCATTGTTGTTTTTAATTTCCTTTGGTACATCATGTTTTCCCTTATATTTGTAGTAGTTTGGCATGAAATTACATATTTATACTTGGAATTTATTTTATATTATAGTTTGAGTTAGAGTTGATTGGTGTTTGTCTTATCTCTCTTTTTCTTATGTGTTCTCTTAGAGGGTCATGCCTACCATTTGTGTGTTTACTATACCCTCGGTGCTAGTCGCCAACTCGGGGCCTACTGGAGGTGGGACTCAGGGTTCACTATATCCCTTATCCCATTTCTGGCCCAGGAGGGGTATAACTTGTGGGGAGGGGGTCATGACAGATTGGTATCAAAGGTATGGTTGAGGGATAGGATGAAGTTTGGTGTTTGGAACAAGTGAGGTTGCATGTGTTGGTAAGGAAACAATTCCAATTAAGTTTAGAAAGTAATGTAAACAATGGAGAGTATATAATACATAAGAGTTTAAGGCCCCCTATGATCTAATTCGTGGACCTTTAAGATTATAGTGTCTACTAAATGAGGTGATACTAGTTGTAGGGTAGATACTTAGGGAAGGATTATGCATCATTCTTCATTGTACCTATGTTTGAATGGGTATAACTTGGGATAGGTTAACCTAAAACGAATAAAAGAAAAAAATTAATTAATTAATGTTGAGTATTCCATATTATAGGTTTAGGAGCTCTAACTGTTTTTTATTTTGCAGGTATGGCTCCAGGTCTATATCCTCATCAGGTTTTCATAGAAGATGTTCACAAGGATGCACCAGTAGATCACCGCATGGTAGAGGTTGGAAATGATGACACTTGGAGGAGGACACTCTGAGATTTTCAGTGCCAGAGTCTACAGATGTATCAGGGCTCCATTTCAGTTGTAGTTACAGAATACTGGTTGGAGGATGTCGAGATAAAATTTATTTAGATATGTGCCTAGAAGGAGAACTGGGTGTATTTGGTTGTGATGATTCTGTGTGGAGAAGTGTGGTAGTGGTGGTACTTGTTCCTCAAGGATCATAGGGAGTTGGTGATCTCATGGGAGGAGTTTCTAGAAAAGTTTATAGTCAAGTTTCTTTCTTCAATAGCTAAGGATTCTAGTCGCCAGGAGATTTTTACCATTTGACAAAGGATATCTAGTTTTTAAGATTTTTAAATCTATTTTAGAAACCTTTTACGATATTCTTTGGACCTATTTCCAGATGAGGAGGCTAGGGTGAGGCTTTTTGAGGAGGCTTTGCATCCCGAGATCCAGCGCCAGGTCACCCCATTTATGATGAAGATATATCTTGAGGTGCTTGAGAGGGAAGATGTTGTCAAGAGGACATTACCTAGAACCAGATCATCATGAGAATGGAGTCATCATGATTCCTCATGAAGTAGATCTGTGGTCCAGGGTTTCTGGTTTTCTAGGAAAAAGAGTTTATGTTTGGCCAGAGGTAGGTCCCTTCCCTCAGCATATCGTTTCTCTACGATGGTGTCTCTTAAGCATATGAAAAGAGATCATGCACTTGTTTTTCTTATTAAGGATAGGGTCAACGGAAGAGAGAGTTACTGAACTTTCCGAGAAGTCATCGTGCACTAGGTGTTCCACTCTAAGTTCATCCGTTGAAGTAGTTCCAGCTAAGGCAGCAGCAACAGGTTACATAAGATTTTGATCAGCAGAGAGCAGATGGGGCGGGTAGATGAAATCTCTATGATGCTCCCCATCCTAAGATAATAGATCAGTGTAATGGTGGTGGTCGTCATCATGGTCAGAGAGGCCATGTAGGAGTTTGTGGTTAACTTCATGCTTTAGTGTTGACAGTGCCAGGTGAGCCAGACATCGTTCAAGGTACTGTTTTCTTATTTTCTAATGGGTTGTATGCCTTTTTTGATTTATGAGAGATGCACTCCTTCATATAACCTTCCATTATCCATGATTTGGGACTTGATTTAGAGAGGCTTCCAGTTCCCTTGGGGTTGACTATGCCAGTTAGAGGTCGAGCTAACTTGTTTGAAGTATGTAGAGACTGTGAGCTAGTGCTGAGGCAACACCACTCTTGGGGATATTTCCTATCTTTATATATAAAACCATATGATTTTTTCCTCAACATGGATTGGTTGTATTCGGTGCAGGCTACCATGGATTTCTTCAGGAGGTAGGTGGTGTTCTTCGATGCTGATAAAGAGAGAGCAGTGTTTGTTGGTGAGCGAGACCCCTAGATGAGTTAGAGGTGTGTTCCATCCTTGTCATCCTTGATGGATGAGCTGATGTTGAGTTATTTGGAGGTCCAACAATTGGTGTTTCCCAGGGTAATAGACGAATACCCTGATGTATTTCTAGAAGATTTTATGGCATTACCCCCTCTATGAGATATCGAGTTTGGGATCGAGCTACAGCCAGGAGCATATCCTATCTCTATGTCTACATATAGGATGGCCCCTTATGAGTTATAGTAACTACATATACAAATCTATAGTCTATTACACTGCTGTTTTTTTTGGTTGAGTGTGTCACCATGGGGTGCACCAATTTTTTTTGTGTGAATAAGGCTGACGATAGTTTGTGTTGTGCATCAATTATCATCGCTTAAATAAAGTTATAGTAAAGAATCACTATCCTCTTCCGTGGATTGATTATTTATTCAATCAACTAAAGGGTTCAAGTTGGTTCTCAAAGATCTATTTGTGGTCTACATATCCTCAGATGTGTCTGAAGGATGAGGATATCCCCAAAACTTCTTTATGTTGTCTTCATGGGAATTATAAGTTCAAGGAAATGACATTTGGTGTGATGGATTCTCCAGATGTGTTATTGGGATTAATGAAAGTTGCATTCCGTGAGTTCCTGGATAAGTTCTTGGTGGTTTTCATCGATAAAATTCTTATGTACTCCACCTCTGAGGAGGAGTATTCAGAGCATCTACACATCATTTTGGGAGTTCTTCCTCAACAACATATATTTGGGAAGTTTTCAAAGTGTGATTTTTGGGCTTGAGAAGTTCATTTATTGGGGAATGTGGTGTCCAAAAAGGTAGTAGCTATGGATCCATCAAAGATAGAAGTAGTTGTATCTTGGGATCTTGCAAGCTACTACAAGAGATTCGAATCCAATTTCTCTCAGGTTGTAGCTCCTCTCACAGCATTGAACAGGAAGGATCAGGCATTTGTGTGGACTTATCAGTGTCATGAAACTTTCTAGTATCTGATGGATAAGTTGTTAAGCACTCCAGTTCCTTGTCTTCCAACATAGGGAGTTCATATTGATTTTTTCTACGATACTTCACATCTAGGGTTAGGCTGTGTTCTAATGCAGAATAGATAAGTTGTTTCTTATGGGTTTTGGCAGTTGTGTCTCCATGAACGTAACTATGCCACCCATGATCTTGATATGAAAACCATGGTGTTTGTTCTAAATTTGTGGATACATTACCTCATTGGAAAGCATAATGTGTTTTTCCCCAATCATAAAATCCTGAGGTATGTTTTCTCCCAACGTGACTTGAACTTGTGGCAGTGTAGGTGGATGGTGTTCTTACAAGAATACAAATTTGAAATATCATATACACCTAGAAAGGGGAATGTTGTGGTTGATGTGCTATACAAGAAGTCACGTAGTGATGGAGTGCGTGAATCTAGTGATTTTTGGTGAGTGATGGAAGAACTTTCAGCATTACATCTCGATATGGGAGAAGTTGGGGGAAGTGGTTGCCTTCTTCAAATGATGGTGTAGTCATCTCTGGTACAGTAGGTGGAAGAGTCTCAGTTGGTGGATCTATAGGGGGAGGTCTGGAGAGAATTATTTTTTTGCGGTGAGGCCTTTGATGGTTGGGTTGAGGAGGAACAACACCGAGTGTTGTATCAAGGAAGGGTTTTTGTTCCTTGGGAGATGAGTGAGATGGTTCTTAGAGAGTTACAAGGTTTTCCTTTAGCGATGATTCCTGGAATGTAACAGATTTACTGAGGCTTGATTAGTTAGTTTTAATATCCTGGGATGAAGAATACAGTTACAAAGATTTTGTCTTGGTGATTGGTCTTCCAGAAGGTGAAGGATGAGCACTATGTCCTCGGTGGTTTTCTCCATCCATTAGATATTCCTCAATGGAAGTGGGAGGACATCTCAATGGACTTTGTTACTGTTTTATGTTGAGATCAGGGAGGGAATGACTCTATTTGGGTGGTAGTGGATCATTTAACAAAATCATACCACTTTATGGAGATCAAGGAGTCGAGATTAGTGTATGTTTTGTCGAGGAAGTATCTGGAGGAGGTCGTGAGACTCCATAGAGTCCTGAGGATGATCATTTCCAATAGATAACTTCGTTTTACCTCTAGGGTGTGGAGAGGTCTTAAAAATTCTTTTGGTTCTCATCTATTCCTTATCACTACTTTTCATCTATATATGGATGTTCAAATAGAGTAGACCATCCTAAATCGTGAAGACATGTTGCGCTCTTATGTCGTAGATTTTGTAGGTTTGTGGATGAGGCTCTTACCCTTAGTGGATTTTTCTAACAATAATAGTTTTCAATCCACAATCAGTATGGTACCGTTTGAATCCTTCTATGTATGAACTTTCTGTTATCCATTATGATGTATTGGGGTTAGAGAGTCAGCAATTCTTGGACTGGAACTAGTGCAGAATATGACAAAGATGGTTCGAGTGATTTGTGAGAGTATTAAGATAGTGAAATATCATCATAAATCATAGGATGATCAAAGGAGGAGACCTTTAGAGTTTGATATTGAGGATCACATGTTTTTGAAGGTGTCTCATCATCTTGGGAAGTGAAGGTTTGTTCATGGTATTAAGCTGTCTCCTGGGTTTTTTGGGCCTTTCATGGTGTTGGCTCATTTTGGATCCATGGCGTATTGAGTAGCACTTAACCCATAGATAATCCAGATACACAATGTTTTTTCATGTGTCACTACTCCATAATTATCTTCATGATGACTCTAACTTCATCTATTGGGAAGAGATCAATGTCGATGATGATACGACCTTAGAGGAGTGGCCTGTAGAGATCCAAGACCGCAAATAGATGGTGTTCCATGGGTGTTTTATCTCCTTGGTTCGTGTTTTGTGGCGACATGGTGGCGTGGAGGAGAGTACCTAGGAATGTGAGTCATAGATTCATACTCAGCACTTAGAGTTGTTTGATTTTTAAATATTTTCATGCAATGATGTTTGCTTTGTGGTTGTAGACCTATCATATTTATGAGATGGATTTCTTTTGTTGCTTCTTGTGGCTTGCTATCTTTTGAGAGGTATCTCAATAGACTGTTGTTCAAACCCCTTTTTCTATTTCATTTTATGTTGGTTTTGATTTCTCGAGGATGAGGATGTTTTTAGAGGTATCTAATATAATGGACCAGACCACTCTGGTCCATTCCTTTTCTGAAATATGATGTCTGAGGGGTTCTCGGAGGTCAAGGTAACTTATCCCCAACACTCTATCAAATTTACAATTATGTGAACACTATTTCCAGTTTTTTGAACAGTGCCATCGTTGAGTCATTTTGTGAACTATGCCATTGGTGAGTCATTTTTTGAAAAGTACCATCGATGAGTCATATTCTAAACAGTGCCATCGATGAGTCTTTTTTTGAACAATGCCATCAGTGAGTCATTCTATGAATAGTTACATCAGTGAGTCATTTTGTGAACAATGCCATCGGTGATTCATTTTGTTAACAGTTTCATTGGTGAGTCGTTTTGTGAGCAGCGTCATCGGTGAGACTGATGTGAATAGTGACATATGTGATTGACTTTGTGAATAGTTCCATCAGTGAGTCATTTTGTGAATAGTTACATCAGTGAGTTATTTTGTGAACAGTGCCATCCGTGAGTCCTTTTCTGAACAGTTCCATCAGTGAGTAATTTTTTGAATAGTGCAATCGATGAGTCCTTTTGTAAACAATCCCATCAATATCAGTTATTCATTATGTGAACAGTGTTGCCAACAATAATAGGTTTACAATTGTTCCATCATCAATAGTTTTACAATGTTTCTATCATCGGTAGTTGTACAATGTTTCCATCATTGGTAGGTGTACAATGTTTTGAGCTTCCTATAGTTTCACCCCTTTAACATTTTATTTGAATTTAAACACACTAAATGCCTTATTTTAAGGGATTTAAGTCTGATTCACATCCCATAAATCCTATATTAATTTTCTTAAGGCTCGGGATTCCTTTACTTGGTAAAATTGTGTGGTTTAATTAGATACTCTTTTAATGGAAAATCCATCGTATCATAAATCGTTGCATTGTAAATATTCCAAAGGGACGAGATATATTCCTAATTTGTTCTACCTTCTTTTTACCTATTGAAATACTCTCAAACCATTCCTTATTCCCATAGGAGAGGTGTGATTGAACCATAATCCTTGGATTGCTTCCCCTTGAAGTTTCGTCTAGCTGCTTGCGCACCCCCTGTCTTGGTGCAAGCTTCCTTCTTCTCTCATTTATTCTTTCCTTGTTATGGAATGTGGTCTCCATGTTCCTAATGTAGTTTTCTTGGGTGTTAGTAGGTGCAGTCGTGTTGTGGTTTCCTTGGGTGGATGCAGTTTTCACGGGGGAGGCGATCGTGATCGGTTTCATGGATCATTCCCATGTAAGGAATGTAAAGAACCTTTTGAGGTAGGGGATTCATTGATTATCTATTATTTTATGTGAATTAATAGAGTTTTCATGATTTATCAACTACATCGCAATGGAATTGACATAATAAATATTTGAACTAGATAAATCAATTGGTATCGATTTTATGTTATTCCCTCTTGTTTTTCTAGATAGTGTGATATCTATGATTTCCTTGTTTCGCATGTCATTCTTGATGGAAATTTGTAAATAATGTAAAATGAGATTAATTTTAATTATTTATCAAAGATAAAGAGGAATGTAAATGAATCCGGTTGTTATTTTTGTAATTTGATGTTAATCAAATTGGTGCAGTAAGCATGTATAAATTTGTGATAGCTTACTATTTCAGTTTCCCTTCATTGGAAACTATGAATTATAAATCGGTTAATTCCATATGGATTAATGAAACTGATATTTGATAAATAGATAATTCCTAGTAGGGTTCTAATTTACCATCTTGCTTGTATGGCTGAATGCCTTGTGCTATGGAGCCTTTAGAGCTCGTTATGTTTGAAGGATGGATACCTTGTTTAAGGGTGAAGATCCTAGTTGATATCATGTTTGTTTTCCAGGTACTTGTGTTGTTATGTGAACCTGAATGGCTGTTGTGATATGTGTGGGTAGGGAGGACCATTGGTTGTGGGAGCAGTTGACACATAGAGTAGCCAGATGCACTGGTTTATGAATGTGGGTGTCTAGGAGGACACTATAGATGATGAAACAGGTCGGATGTGAGTGTTTGGATGTTTGATGAATCTTTTTGGTTGTTTATCTGCTTTACTTTACTCATTGATCAAGGTATATGGTCTTTCTTACCCTCCTTCCCAAAGGGGTGAAGATGTGCGGGGTATGCCACATGCATTTTGTGTTTAGATTCTCAAGGGAGGATGGGTCTACGCTCATGCTATAGATAGAAAAGAAATGACATGTAGTTCATCTACTCATGATGATGACCCCCCTTATGTTTGGTAGCTTATAATGTTTTTCTAGATTTCCTGGTAATATGGGAAATTAATAATAATATTAATTAATGATTGAATGAATGATGATTAACCCATGGGGTTGGAGCTTTGGGGGATGAAATTTTGTGGTTACAATTTAAAGGAACAATGGACTTTGGGTGCGAAGATAATAAAATATATTGTGGAATTGTTAATGGTTAATAAATGTTTAAATAATTAATTAATGTAAAGTGAAACTGATAAAAAGGGGAATTAAATGATGTAATAAAACCCTTTAAATGGTTGTGTGCTTATAGGATACCTAGTGTTAGCAGTGGAAACCAAGATTCCAAGAGACGTTAGCTGCAATTGAGTCTAAGATTAGGTTATGCCCATAGTGTGGTTGTGATCTATAGTATATTCTATACATTTTGTGTTTTGATATGCTACTCCACCCCTTCAGTTAGGTCAACTGACACCCCTGGGATTCTGAGCCCTGGGGTAGTGTTTTCCCCAACATTCTGGTGGGAGGATGGATGGTTGACTATCCCCTTTGGCCTTGATATCTTCTCTTAGTAGTTACTTGTGTAGGTAGGAACAAGGGTTATTTTTCACCATATATGTGTTTAGAGGGATGTAATTTCTTGTGATTATTCACACACATATATTTTGAATATATTTTCCTATGGACTACTATATGTGTAATGTGTATAGGATGTGATGGCGTGAGGATCCTTTCTCACTGTATGGGCTGTAATGGCTTAAGTAATAATTCCTGATGTAGGATACATGTTATGCAAGGTGTGGTGGAACCTGTAAACTACATGGTTACTTTGGTTGCATGTAAATGGTGGTTGTATTGTACGAGGTGCATGTTGTGGTGCTTCGCCCAGGTGTTTGTGGGAAATCCTTTTTGGAGAGAGATGCTTAGGACATGTGACATTGTAGAAAAGAGGAAAACTAGTGGGGAAGTAGTAGATAGATACCCTAGATATTATTTATTATATTATATACTCTTGTATGTGATACTTGGTTAGAGTAGCCATGGTGATTCTGGGAACTTAGTATACCTGTTAAGGTTACGAGTCAGTTTCACTTGTTGTTCATTGTGCTTTAGCATGCTTTCTTTACTTTTTCATGAGAGGCTTTGGGGATGATCCTTGTGAGTATAATAATATATCCTCCCTATGTATATATAAATTGTTTTTCTAGTCACTTGGAGTAGGTTGGAGATCAGGCTAGTTACTACTAGCTTAGGGATGTGGGAGTTGTTCAGGCTTTGTGGTCATTGCTGTTTTTACTTTCCTTTGGTACTTACAGTTTTCCCTTCTAGTTGTAGTAGTTTTTCATGAAATTACTTATGTGTACTTGGGATTTATTTTATATTTTAGTCTGAGTTAGATTTGGTTGGTGTATGTATTATCTCTCTCTTTTACATGTGTTCTCTTAGAGGGAAATGCCTTCCATTTGTGTGTTTACTATACCCTTAGTGCTAGTCGCCAACCCGGGGAATACTGGAGGAGGGACTCGGGGGACACTATCTCCCTTCTCACATTGCCGACCCAAGAGGGGTAAACCTTGTGGGGAGGGGGTCATGACATGGGTGATTTAATTATTACATATGGAATTATGCTAATGTTTCTTTCAAGGATAGGATAGTTGGATTAATTAAAGCATATTCATTAATATAACCATTGTTTTACCGTATATATTGATGATTACACCTTAATTAAAAAATTATGCTTTGTTTGATCCACGAACCACTTGTTTTAGAGGCTGAAACATTAGTTGATTTGATACCTTGAATGACAATTATAATTGATGAGGCATGTACATATATAAATTGGGAATAATAATTCATTCATTAAAATAAATTTACATGACCTATTACATCATGATACTAGATATAAAGGTTAGTTCACAATTACAAGACATAAACATTATAATTTATAAAGAGTATGAGCTTTTATAAATTGGGAATGATGATTCATCTAACTGGACTGTGATATTTATATGTATATAAATGAGTATTAACGTAAATAAATTTTAAATTTTAAATGAAATGGTTGTCTCTAAATGTGTATTACAATTGAAAATTAAAGATTTTTTTCTTTATACCTTGTGTATGATCCTGTCATATTCTAGGTACATCCCTCAGTGAGTTTTTCATTAAACATATTTTCTTTGGGGTTCCTTGTATTTAAACCTTGTTGGTTGAGTATTGTTTGGAGACGAAAAGCCTTTTTTGGGGAAAATGAACTTAATTTCAGGGATATATGTTTTTTTAGTTAATGAAGTCTAGGTATAAAAATTTAGAAATAAACATGTGATGGTTTTCCATGAGTTAGAAGGATTCAGAGGTGATTCAGTCTATTATAAAGAATTTTTGGCTTAAAACTACTTGCATGATAGTTACATTCCATTTATATGTATTGAACGACATGTAACTATCACCAAGAAGATTCCATGAATGGGATACATTTGATAAACTAGTTCATGGTGTGAATTGGTTACATGCCATGATCTATATTACATGATGTGTAATTTTTGGGCTGGGTTAAATTCACCCGAGGCGACATGAATTTTTGTTTTACTCATAAATAAAAAATACAAGATGTGAAAGGGAGTCACATTCCATGTATTTATATTGGTGGGAAGTTTTAAAGCAATGATTTATATGTTTTATTCATTCCATCCTCTATAACTCCCATCTCAAAAGATATAAACAAATTCTAGGAAATTTTTGAGGGCCTTCCCCTATTCTGGAAATCCCATTCAAGCGATAGATCTTTGGTGAGTTTTTCTTAGATTTTACCCTCTCATCCATTATTCACTAGTTATGGAAGTTTAATATCTGATTGCGGTTGGTTTCAGTGTTAATATTGATCTTGTGTGATCTAGGTTCTTCTTGAGACCATCTGCTGCTTGTTCCCGTTGGTGTTACAAGTTAGAAACATTGTCTTGATCAAGTATGTGAAATATGTGATAAAGTTATGTGGTATAAAACCAATCCCTTAGGTCTAATTTAATTATTCCAAGTATGTGAAATATGTGATATCATTCCATAACTATGTGCACACAACCAAAAAAATGGATAATACCTATTTAATTATAATTGTTTATTTTAGACCGTCCATTGGATCCCATTGGGTCCGTAGGTATGGAGACTGAAATTTGTGGCCACCCGATTGGTGTTCCATCCATTGAAATTGTTGAGACTTGTTCTGTTTGATTTAATATAACTTTAATAAATTGGATATATTTATTTATTTATGTATTAATTTATAAATTGTCATAACATGTATATTGTGTGATTGCTAAGAGTGGAATAGCCATAGCTAAATTAGGTTAATTGATATGCTAATGACCTTAGGGTTAAATGATAAATGAATAAAATTTGATATAATTTGATGATAATTTGTTAAATGAGTTAATGAAATATTATTGGATATAAAAATGATAATTGGATATATTGATCATTGTGTATTTTGATTATATACCTCGAATGTGTTTTTTTTGGCCTTGTGGTTTTTCCTTCTCAACTTTTGATATTTTATGCCATTGATGTGATTGATGTATGAGGGTGGGATGCTTATTGTATTATTGAGTCATCAGAATATGACTCATGAATTTTTGTTGATGCCTGATGGCATGGTGTATGATTTCATACCTTCTAAAGGAAAGACACACAAGTACCTGATTCCCGAGGGTTTTGTATATGATTATATTAAATGTCTGAAGACCATATTCACAATCACAAGATGCTAGAGGGAGATATTTTTTTATTATTGAGGGTGGAATTATGGTTATCCAAAGGGAATAGGAAATATTTTAAGATATGTTATGAGTGATTCATCCTATATAGGAGAATCTTTTACTGAATTAGATGATCCATTCTAATACAAGAGGATCCAAACTTAGACAAAGATACCATTAGGGAACCAAAGTAGGTTTGGATTACCCTGAGTGTGAACCCATAGATTGGGGGATCAAAAATTTTACCTTATTTATAATATTAATTTATTAAATTAATATTGTGTTTATCGTTATATTGCATCCATCATTTTTCTCAGAATGAATTTGTTTGGACTTGGTAGTGGAAACCTACTATGCTTTACTCACACCCTATTCAGGATGCCATTTGGTACTCAAGATGATTTCATGGATACAGGTTTGGATAAGGGAAAAGTAACTTGTAGTTGATTTTTGCTAGAAGGATGGGTTAGAGCTTAGAGATGAAATCAACATTGGGTTTGGGATTGGGGACATTAGTGTCTTTATTTGAGTCTTCTTATTATTTTATTTGTATGAACTTAACCATTCCATTTAGTTTCATTTATCATTTATTTATATTATTATTTTATTATTGGGATTTATTATGTTGTACCGTTATCAGCTTTAGTTGTATTATTATATATTTATATTGTTTCGACTATTTCCATTACTCAGATATTTGTTTACTTTTGCTACTTTGTAACTCTGTACCAGGGGTATAGACTTTCCACCAATAAATTTATACCCTTGCTGCTAATCTAAAACCTTTGGTGTGCGGGGAGGAACCATTGAGGTCACGTATCAAACTGAATTAGTCACATGAGGGGGTATCATATCGGGGATATCACAAAGTGGAATCAGAGTATCATGTTTCTTTTTTTGTTTCTTTATTATTTGGGAAAGGTCTAGTGGATTATATGATGTTTTAGGACATGGTAATGATCTTCTACATGGGAGTATCTAATCCATGTATGGGGGAAAATCTCAATTCCTAGGGATGGGATTATTTCTCATGATGTTCTCTTGTAACCGTTTGATTTTATTACACCTTGGATTATTCACATGTTATGTGATATTATTTATTTTCATGAGATTTATACTCATAGACTAGTATATCGTGATATGAGTATGAATACATCATTATTGAGACATTGGGATATATATGGGCATGGATTGTTCATGATTGGGAAATATTTATTTCATGTAATATACTTGATTGTATGAACTTTGAAATGAGATACCAATTATATTTGATGAAAAAGCGAGTAAATAAACTATTAAGTTATTCCAATTCACTTGTTAAGTAATGTTTAGGGATACCATGAGCTGGAATTTCTCTATTTTTATCAACTATTGAATTTGATATTTTATATACCGAGTAATCTAAGGAGTGAATTTTTCTTATATAAAAAATCAATCCTTGTCATCTTTGAATTGAGTGTTAAGAGTGCAAAAATCAGCATGCTCCTAATTAAGATGAAAAAGTGGTTCCTGTAGCTCATGAAAATCATATGGATGTTCATATTCACAAAAATTTGTGAGGGTCATATGATCTATGGAAAGAGATACTATTCATATCATGCTTTCAATGTCTAATCTGAAAAGAGAGTTTTAACTATAGTATCTGCCAACATTAATAGGTCATGGAGCCCCTAGGTAGTTGGGTTATGGTTCAAGTTATTCCATATGATCTTCACGCACCTCGATATACCCATGTATAGGAGGGTTAATATTTTTGAATATATTATTTGTGGACCTACCAAGCATTTGCGGGATATCCTAGAGCAAGATCAGAAGTAAAATGATTTATCATAGGACTTAGATGAAATGTTTCAGAGCCAATTATATCATGAGATATTGAGGGATGATATGGATTGTGAGTTCATGAATATGATATAGTAGATATGGCATCCCGCTTTCTTATTACATAACTTTTCATTACATTTTACAAACAGAGGATCTTTAAAGTCTAGTGTCTTGGAAAAAAGGTATATAATAAATGAAAACATATAACACTATTTTAATACTATTGAAATTATTCTTGAAAATTTCATCCTATGTACAATTACTTCATCTCATAAATTGGATACATACATCAAAGGAAAGGGTGAGCAGAAAGCCCAGTAAAGAAAACAAGTGAAACAATTTACATGTAAACTTAAGCAATATCAATAAGAACATGGGGAATATCATAGAGGAATTATAAAGAGGAATATAATAATAATAATAATAACTTGAAACATAAATTGAAAATGTGGCTATAACGTTTAATTTAAATATTCATAATCATATCACCACAGTCCATCCATAAGATGTCATAAAAAGTACAGAGGTTATTCACCAAGGTATCATAAAACTTGTCATATCTAGAGATTAATTTCTTTACCCAATGCATTGAAGTGCTATTAGTGTACACCATTAATATGTATTTATTTTCATATGATCCAAATATATCATAATAAAACATTTCATAAATAACCAAAAGAGAATAAAATAAATGTATTTCGTATCAGAATCATGATGTTCTAAAAATTTCTTAAAAAATATGATCATTATGTCATTTATTACTCATGGAAAGGGAATGAGGGTTTTATATATGTAAATTACAGATCCAAATATCTAATTTTTTTGTCCTGATGAATACACCATGAAATTAAATATTTTTGGGTATTCACATAAATAAAATAAGATAATTTCTTGAGAAAAGGAGATATATTTTGAGATGAAAATTCTGCAGCAAAATGGCTATGCAACATGGTTTGAGAAAACATTAAAAAGGGAGGAGAAATGGGTCAATAATTCATAAGAGAATAATAATATAGTATAGGGACAAAATAAATTGTAAATAATAATATGGTATGGAACCTTGAAAGACATACCACATAGAAAATAACTTAAATGGAAAAGGGGAAGTTGAGAATTTCCTTACGAAAATTCAACAGCATAACGTCATCGCTTAAAAATTCAAAAAATCAGTTGATGAGAGCAGAAAGGGTATCTTATAATTTTGAAATAAATTAGAAAAAAGGATACCTAATAACATAACCCAACATAAGAAAATTTAAATTAAATTACGTAACATAAAATAAGTCTTGACTAAAAGAGGAGGGTGAAAGGTTCCCTTACCATGAACAGTAACTTAAAAAACTCAACGTTTGGGACCTTGGAGGGCTTGTGGGAACCATTTGAGGACTCTTTGGGAAGTAAAAAGACCATATATTCATTGAGGAAGAATTTTTATTAAAATTAATGAAATAATGGGTTGGTATTTATAGAAAAAGTGAGGGAATATTTTATGAATTTCTAAGGGACACCTCATTAGTGGTATTAAAAAACCATGGGCTTTCCCATGGTATTTTCCCACTATTTTGGCCTCTTGGGACACATAATTTAATATTTTCATCAAAATTATTGGTCCAATATTTTAAATTACATATTACATCATTATGATGTCATAAAACAAACCAACGACTAAGAAACAATATTTTACTATTCACTAAAAAACAAAACATTTTATAAAGATCTCATAAATTCACCCTAACCTAATATCAATGTTCTGAATTCAAAAATTAAATACATTTTATGAAAATAATTATCTAAATATGAGATATTTAATTTTTAAGTAAAATCATTATTTACCTCAAAAAATACTTATAGTTAACTAATAATTTTTTAAAAAGTTATTTACTTATGCTATTATATCATATTACCATTCGAGATGCCTAAATTATATTTATACTTACTTAAGTGTGGTTACTATTCCATTGGTCACATTACCATTCACAATGGTAATATTACTATTCACCAAAAATTAAGTTGATCTTTTCATACTCTAAATTTCCTATTGATCACAACTGTATATGTCCATTTTTTTGAAAATAATTTCACATTATTATTTATTTAGTGTATAAATTTTTTTAAAATACTATTTGTTTCAATATTCATCAAAAATATGAAACTTCTAAAAATTCATCCTATATTTATTTTTACATTTTAAATTCAAAAATTTTACCATAATAATAAATAAAATTTTTATTTATATAAAATAATTACACAAAGTAACTAATGCATCATTACATAGCCCCTTATAACACATGCATATGACCTAAGAGTAGTGTGTGAAATAATGATAGAATCTTGGGAGGCTCAGAAAACATTGCTTGAGTGTTGATTTATATCAGCATGAACTTCTCCCAAAGGCGATTACGTTCAATATTAACATATTGAATCTTGGATTGGGCTTGGTCCAGAGAAAATCCCAGTGATGCTACCTCCTTACCAAGCTCTGACAGATGGGATTCATATGGCCTGAGTCTACTAGATGAGGCCATCAAATCTTCTTTCTACATTAATTATCCATTATTATTTATATTTTAAACAAATAATTATAACATTAAAAAAATTATCATTATTTCTAATGATTATATAATGGTCAAAACTCGATGGTTACATTTCAATTATACTAATATATTTTTCTATATTGTGACCCAATAAAACATACATTTTCAAGAAACAAAATATTATTCAAAAGTTCAGGTCATTACATTATTCCCCCCTTAAGAAATTTCGTCCCCAAAATTTCAACTCATACCCTCAAAAGAGAAAATGTGTGGGTACTTCTGCCCCATAGACTCTTCTGGTTCCAATGTGGCTTCTTCATATTTGTGGTTTCTCCCCAAAACATTAACAATGTGGGTAGTCTTGTTGCGTAGAACCCTGTCTCTATGATCCAAGATCTCCAATGGATACTCTTCATAAGAGAGGAAAAGTTCCGATTATACCACCTCTGGATTTAGTACATGTTAAGGTTCAGGTATTTACTTCCTCAAGAGGGATGCGTGGAAGAAATCATGAACTTGTGCTAAATTTGGAGGAATTTCAAGACGATAGGCAAATTATATTATGTGATTAAGGATTTCATAGGGGCCAATGTACCTAAGGATAAGATTACCTTTTTCTAAAACCACATGACTCTCTTCCACAGTGAGATTTGAAGAAATACATTGTCACCAACATCAAAATTCATGTACGTTTGATGGTTTTTGACATAGATATTTTGCCGACTCGGAGTAGGATTAATGTGTTCCTGGATGGCATGAACCTTTTCTATCATATCTTTCACAAGTTCAGGCCCAAGAATATCTCTCTCACTATCTCCATCCCAACAAGTAGGAGTTCTAAATCACTTTCCATATAGAGCTTCATAGGGTTCCATTTGAATGATTGAGTGGAAATTTTTATTGTAAGAGAACTCTACTAATGGGAGATGTTGGTACCATCCACATTTAAATTCCATTGAGCATGTTCTTAGCACGTTATTGAGTGTTTTAATAGATCTTTTAGATTGGAAATCAGTTTGGTGGTGATATTCCATACTAAAATTCAATTCGGTACACAGAGCATGATAAAGAATTCTCCAGACTTTTGAAGTGAACACTGGATCATGATCAGATACCATAGAAAGTGGAACTCTAGGCGGCCTTACCACTTACTCCACATAAATAGTAGAAAGTTTATCAAGATATAAATCTTCCCGAATAGATATCAAATGGGCAGTCTTACCAAGAAGTTCCACTATAACCCATATCACATTGTTTACTTTGGAAGTTCTCAGGATACCAATGACAAAGTCCCTAGGGATATTGCCCCACTTCCATGCTGGTTTGGGTAGTGGTTGTAATACCCGTTTAGAAATTTGTCACTATTCCTTCACTTTCTAACATACCAGGAACCTTATAGTGTATTAAGCAATCTCCCTTTTCAATCTATCCCACCAATAATGATCACAAAGGTCCCTATGCATTTTCGTACTTCTAGGATGTATAGAGAAGGTAGAGCTATGATCTTCACTGTAAAACCCTATGATTTTATGAGATATATTCTTTTAAATATATTTTGTTGTACGCTACACCAAGATTAGTTTGCACTATATGCAACACCATATTAGTTTGGAGTATACACAACAATATTCTTGGCTCATGTTACACACAATTTCAAGTTCTATTGGTATAAATTATTCTACGCAACATTGAGTATAGATTTTTATCAATGTATAACTGAATTATATTTTTAGTATGTTATACACAAAACCAAAGGAATCTTTCCCTACACGAAACCCTGACTTGGCTTGTATTACACGCAAGAGCGACCTTCCTCGATTGCTTGCATTGTACGCAATACTGAGTTTCACTAAATAATGATATATTGTTATAATATTATGAACTAGCCATTATGAATAGTATTAAATAAATTTTTAATTCTATAACATTATAATTCATCTTACACATTTTCTAGAATGAGATATGAAAACTAAATCAATTTTTTGATAAAAGAAGTATTTTTTTTAAAATGCAGTTTTACCACCTTTTGATGGCGCACCAATTTCAAATATAATTTTTGACAAGTTTATAACTTCAATTTTACAAAATAAACTTCTTCTTTTGAATCAGAATATAAAAATTTACATTGTATAAATTTTTGATACTTTTCTGATAACATTCATATTTTGATGAATAATAAAAATACGCTAAATTTTAATTAAAAAAACTTTTTTCATCAAGATAATTTATATGGTTAAATTATAATATTTAATGGTTTTAAAGTATAAATAGAATATATTTTTTCCATTTAATATAATTCAAGTAATTTCCATTAATTTTACATTGAATTCATAGGTAAAAACATTTCAATCTTTGACAATGTTTTAACTTTTAAAACCCATTTTCTTCACAACAGAATTAATTTTAAATTAATTACTGCAACTTTGGTATTTTGAATTTTGAAAAATGGATTCTATATTTGGATTCAGTGGGTCCAAATTATGTTAATAGGTTTCTTTTTTTTATGATATTATGAATAGTAACTATAGTAATTTTTATTTACTACAGTTAAAGGTAAATCGGGTAATTAAGTGTAAAAATAAGATTATAAAATTACCCAAACACCTGAAAAAATTCTATTGGATGAATAAAAGTTGACCCATATCACCTAATGGTCTGAATAAATTCATTTCATGGACTTTCAACCATGAAAAATATATAATTATTATTGAAACCAAAGAAAGTGACAACTTGTCACTCTCTTATATCTTATAAGTGAAATAATTTTAATTTAGTGATAACCTTCATAAAACTTTGAACATGAATAGTCCCAATAAATATAATAAAATTATATAAATCATGTTAATTTATTTATAATTTTTAGGTATTAAATAATTATCATTAATTATGACACAATCGTGATGTTGAAATTATTTTATTGATTGAAATATCAAATAAATGGTTTTAAAAATATTAAAATAAATATTATATGAAATATTTAATGTGCTCCACGACTTTTCTAGATAAATATGACATGTTATTAATCTATTAAATCTTTTAGTTTGAATATATATTTTGTGTGGATTTTATTTAAATTCATATAAATTAATTGTGTCAAAATTGATATTATTGTTATTTTATAAAAATAACATATTATAAAATTGTTTGAAAATCACAAAAATATTTAAAAAATTATATATTGAAAATAATATAGTCTAAAATGTCATAAAGTATACAATTATGGACAATTCACAACAAATAAGTAATTATTTATAACAATTTAAAATTTAGAATATTATTACCACAAATAAAATTAAATAGATTAAATAAGGATAAATCAAGTTGATAAGGTTTAAAATAATTTCACAACATGTCTAAGTTTTATTAGTTAATGATATTACAACCCTATCTCATCTAATATTTGGATTTGATTCATTTTTGGAGGGTTTTAAGTGGGGATTGAATTTATTATAAATTAATATTTCTTATGTTTCCAAAGGTACCCCTCTCCACCCTTATAAAAGGGCACCTCCTCCCTCACCTCCTCACAACATTTTGAGCCTTCAGGCTCGGCCAACCCCTACCAATTTATTTACTGGGATGGGTATAATGATGTAAAGAATAAAAATATATGATTATTATAACATGATACTAATTCTGAGACATTCTATCATCCTCTCCAATATCATTCAATAATTATGAGAATGATATCATCGCTCGTGTGTACGTACGGATTACCGTCACCACGACGTGATGAGGTTCATTCTCCATGTTAACCATTAAAGAATGATTATAAAGTATATATATAATAAATAATAATGAAATATATGACATTATAATGCTACTGGATATATATATATATATATATATATATATATATATATATATATATCTGTCATCTACTTACTTCCATTCAATTCAACAAGGAAATGAAAACAACGTTCATGCGTACGTACGGTCTACCGTCTTCATGAACGGTGTATTTCATTTCATTTATATATCTATTATATATATATACTGAATATATATGATATATGTATAATTTTTTACATTCTGGATGTAAATAAATCATGATATAAGTAATAATAATATCAGGAACAAGAAGTCCAAACACGTACGATAAATGAAACGATTTTACCCAAAACGCTACTTTAACATGGAATTTACAAATGAACGGGTAATATAAAGTCATAAGTGAATAATATATGACATCATGAATATTATTATGGTTATTTTACAAGTTAATAATATTTTTAAACCCACTATACAGGTTTCTCAGACACATATGGAAGAAATTGGACATATTGTAAGGGAAACTTTTGCAATCTCATTTTTATCTGGGATTTCTTATACGTAAGTATTTAATGGGGAAATATTTTTCATCCATGTCTATAAAAATGTTTTTATAAAGTGTTTAATATTCTTCCATGTATTTTTAAATTCATTTTTACCCATTTTTGACTTTTACTTTCTGTTATGGAATGAATCTTTCTTTTGTTTACCATATGAGGTACTTTTTGACTTTTTCAGTAAAAGTACGAGGAAAATGTTTTTTTAACTTATGAGGCATGAATGATTTTTTATGGTTTCATATATCCTTTTCTTCATGAAGATTAATTTACAATATTTCATTATTATTTTCAATAAAATTATTTTCTTTTATAATTGCATATAATTTTGTGAAAAGAAAATGATTTTGAAGAAGAAAGGATATTTTCTTCAAGAATTAATTTCAAGTGTTTTGTCAAAACTATTTTCCATCTAAGATGAAATTATTTAGCATGTTTATGTTTCAAGTATAATGTCTCTATTATTTACATGGTTTTATTTTTATTATGATGAAATGATATCCATTTGTTTTATATGGATTATGTCATGATGAGATGATGTTTATGAAACCCATTTTATTCATTGGGTTATGATGAATGATTTATTTTTATTTTGTGGCACACAAAAGAATGATTTCATTATGGGATGGGTGGGACATATATCTCCCTCCAATTCATTGGGTAATGATTTATTTCTCATGAGATAGACATGGCTGGAATGGGAAGTGAATCTGGTTCTGTAATACAGGGATGGAACAGCAAGTAAACCCGGTTCAGTAATGGACTTTGTCCACAATGAAGGTCTTGGTAGCAATTTCTTGGATACTATGGAAATCATAACATGTGATTAATAGTTACCACAATTACATTTTTTATTCCCATGATATTTTATCATGGTTAATGTTCTTTTATGATCTATGCCTTATGCACTGCCCTGATTTATGTCATTAGTCATGATTTTGATGTTTTATGTTCATGTTCTTACATTAAAATGTTTAGGGATTGTTTTATGTTCTCATTTTTTACCCTTACTGAGCATTTGAGCTCACCCTTTTTATGTTTTCTTTTCCACAAGATATAAAGAAAGGTTTTAGGTAAGAAAACTAAAGGGGAAGATCTTTATGGGAGATGTTGAAGATCTTTCACCATGATTAGAATATTATGTTCCACATTTTCAAAGACACTAAACTAATACGTTATTTACCTGTCTGTTTTTGTCATGTATTAAGTATTCCAAAAAAGTAATGTAATTTCTATGTACGTCAAGCTTTGAGTCTCTATAGTTGGTATCATAGTGAAGGTTTATTTAACCTTTGGAAACTAGGATGCGAAAACTTTAGTAAAATCCCTAGAGATATTTCTATGATATGTCTAGGGATGTCCCTAAGGTTAAGTATACATATAGGTTATAGTCCTAGAATTACAGTAAAGATATTATAATTAAACCTAAGATGTTATATATTGAATGTACTCCCCCTTTATTATGTTGTTTTCCTAGCATGATTTTTGCATCTCACACTATTCTTTTTGGTTTTTAGACGATGGCTGGAACCCGAAGGAACCGTGTTGATAAATGTAATGGAAAATTCAATGATTTTCATCCTGAACAAACCAATGTGATGGGAGATGGAGTGAAAAATATTATTGCTATACTTACACAGTCTATGAATCATTCTGGAATTCCAAATTAGTAGATAAGGGAACAATATTATATTGAGTCCTTCATGAGGCAACGTCCACCTTCTTTCAGTGGGTCTTATGATCCACTAGTTGCTGAACAATGGATCAGATCCATTGAAAATATATTTTCCATACTTCATTGTACATAGCATAAAAAGTCATTTTGGTTGTTTACCGTTTAGAAGGTGAAGAAAACTTGTGGTGGACTCTAATTAAGAAAACAAGGCCCCAAGATTAAATTGAATCCATGGAATGGGATGAGTTCAAGAACTTGTTTTTCAATAAGTACTTCCCTCGTATTCTTAGAACAAAGATGGAAAAGGAGTTCCTTGATCTTAAGAAAAAGGATGATGAATCTATAGGTATATACGAAGTGAATTTTACAAGGATTTTAAGGTATGCATCTGGATTTATCATCCAACCTGAAAGAAAAGTTGATCGATTCTTCAGTGGATTAAAACCAAGTCTTTGTAGGGAATTAGCTATAAGAGACTTCAGTAGATATAAAGAAATTGTGTGGTGTGCTATCATGGTAGAGCTGTAAGTTGGTGTTACATATCCATCTCATGGTTTTGAAAAGAAACGAAAGATGGAGTTCAAGGAAAAATCTCAGAACAATGGTGAAAAGAAGGTGAATGTTTCTTTATGCTCAAAGTGTGGAAAGAAGCATGGTGGAGATTGTCTGAAAGGTACTAGAAAATGTTTTAAGTGTGGAAAAGAAGCTCATCGAGCAGCTGAGTGTTGAAGTAATGGAAAAAAGTTAGATAATGATGAGAATAGAGAAAAGACTATAGAGAACTCACCACCAACACTTCAATGCTACAAGTGCAGGGAAATGGGGAATTATGCTAACTAATTCCCTAATCCAAGGGTTAATGATGATCGACACCAACACCCTCTTAAGGCAAAGGACAAAGGGAAGTCACATGCGATCACTATTGGCGATGTTGAGTATGAAAATGATGCGGTGGAATGATTATGTGTTTATGTAACGGGATTCCAAAATAATGTTGTGGAATCTCATTTATAGTATTGTGGAATATTGGAATATCTATGTATTGGTTTATTGCGGTTTTCAATAATTATATGGTACTAGTAACCATGAAATGTGATTGAAATATTTTTGGAAAGCAGGTGATATGCTCATAATGAAGGGATTAGGAGAAAATAATATGTTTGATATTATTAATGAGCTCATGACTGATATAAGGAAAAAGTAACATCATGGATTGAGTGTAAAGAATTTTTGGGATTTTGTTATATGGAAAGAGTTAACCTTTGACAACATTTATGTTTTCAATAAGGTTCTATGGTAATTCATGTTTCAAGAGAATACAAGATTAAGTTATTCACATTCTTGTAATGTGATCAACAAGATATATCTTATGATATATGGGAGATAAATGATGGTATTCACATGCTTGGTAGATGACCTCTCTAGTAATCTTTTTATTTATACTATGATATTGGAAAGAAATATTTTGGATAAGCCTAATGATTAGAATGGATTAAGTTAGAAATCAGATAGTATTGTTTAAGGATATAACTTTTTGATATTATTTTTGAAATTTTATAATAGTATAGTTTTAGATAAAGGGAAACCCGTAAGATGAGAGACAACCTGTCGTGTCGGACAAGGATGCGGAAATCAAACCCACAACTGAAGTGCAACAGGCCTTTACCACCTACCACTGGCCAACAGGAAGTCCCTAGTTTGTAGAAATTAGTTTTATTTTATTACGTGGTATGATTGATGAAGGATAAGTCCATTTTTGGAACCATATACGATTAACCTCACCATAGATGGACTTATGTATATTTAATATCTTATGATAACATTTTTTGTGATAGAGACAGATGGAATGACCTATCATTCTATCACATAATCTTCTAATACTTCAAGAATGAAAAATTCAACTTCATATCTTTAAATAAGAGATGAAGCAGAAATTGTTCATGGAATGACCAATGATGATTTTATACTAAAATCAAGTAAGTATGTATCCTTATGAAAAAATTCATCAACATTAGGGAAATGATCTTGAAAACCAAAAATGTTGTCCTAGTACCCTCATTTCCGATGAATTAGAAGGTACCTTAGATCGTCACAAATTTTTGGCTTTGTGATTTTTGGCTTTTTCATAGTCATGTCCTCTACCACTCTTCATCAGAAGTTGATGGTTAGATTTCTCTTCCATGTCCATGTTTTCACCTATGTTGTCATATGTGGAAACCTAGTGCAGAGTTACTTTGGGCGACTGTTATGATTCTAACATTCCTTTATAAAATTAAGTTTTAGTATTCTTTTTTTTACGATGTGGGTTTCAATGAAAGAAACTATCATGCAGTAAACCATTTATAACCCTGACGAATTTCGAGGTTGAAAGTCATTTTAAGGGGGGTATAATGTAACACCCCGATATTTTATGAGACATATTCTTTTTAACATCTTTTTTGTATGCTACACCAAGATTAGCTTGTGCTATACGCAATACCTTATTAGTTTGCAGTATACGCAAAAATATTCTTGGCTCGTGTTACACACAATTTCAAGTTCTTTTGGTAGAAATTATTCTACGCAACATTGAGTATAGATTTTGATCAATGTATAGTTGAACTATATTTTGAGTATATTATATGAAAAATAAAAGGAATCTTTCCCTACACGCAACACTGACTTGACTTGCATTACATTCAAGAGTGACCTTCCTCGATAGCTTGCATTGTAGGCAATACCGAGTTTCACTAAACAATGATATATTATTATAATATTATGAACTAGCTGATATGAATAGTATTAACTGAATTTTGAATTTTATGACATTATAATTCATCTTATACATTTTCTAGAATGAGATATGAAAACAAAATCAATTTTTCGATAAAAGAAGTATTTTTTTCCAAAAATGTAGTTTTACCACCTTTTGATGGTGCACCCATTTAAAATATAATTTTTGACAAGTTTATAAGTTCAATTTTACAAAATAAACTCCTTATCTTGAATCAGGATATAAAAATTTACATTGGATAAATTTTTGATACTTTTCTGATAACTTTCATATTTTGATGAATAGTAAAAATACTCTAAATTTTAATTAAAAACAAATTTTTTAATCAAGATCATTTTTATTGTTAAATTATAATATTAAATGGTATTAAAGTTTAAATATAATATATTTTTACCATTTAATATAATTCAAGTCATTTCCATTAATTTTACATTGAATTCATAGGTAAAAACATTTCAATCTTTGACGATGTTTTAACTTTTAAAACCCATTTTCTTAACAACGAGATTAATTTTAAATTAATTACTACAGCTTCTATGTTTTGAATTTTGAAAAATAGATTCAATATTTGGATTCAGTGGGTCCAAATCGTGTTCATAGGATACTTTTTTTTGATATTATGAATAGTAACTATGGTAATTTTTATTTACTACAGTTAAAGGTAAATCAGGTAATTAAGGGTAAAAATAAGATTATAAAACTACCCTAACACCTTCCAAAATTCTATTAGATGAATAAAAGTCGACCCATATCACCTAACGGTTGGAATAGAATCATTTCATGGACTTTTGACCATAAAAATTATATAATTATTATTAAAACCAAAGAAAGTGACAACATGTCACTCTCTTATATCTTATAAGTGTAATAATTTTAATTTAGTGATAAACTTCATAAAACATAGAACATGAATAGTATCTAGAATGATAATATAATTATATAATTTATGTTAATTTATTTATAATTTTTAGGGATTAAATAATTATCATTAATTATGACACAATAGTGATGTTGAAATTATTTTATTGATTCAAATATCAAATAAATGATTTTAAAAATATTAAAATAAATATTATTTGAACTATTTAATGTTCTACACAAATTTTACTGATAAATAATACATGTTATGAATCTATTAAATCTTTTATTTCGAACATATCTTCTGTTTGTATTTTATTTAAATTCAAATAAATGAATAGTGTCAAAATTGAAACTATTGTTATTTTATAAAAATAAAATATTATAAAATTGTTTAAAAATCACAAATATATTAAAAAAATTATAAATTAAAATTTATATGGTATAAAATGTCACAAAGTATACAATAATGGACAATTCACAACACATAAGTAATTATTTATAACAATTTATTAATTAGAAAATTATTACCACAAATAAAATTAAATAGATTAAATAACGATAAATCAAGTTGATAAGGTTTAAAATAATTTCCCAACATGAATAAATTTTATTGGTGTATTATATTAAAACCTTATCCCATATAATATTTTTATTTGAGTCATTTTTGGAGGTTTTTAAGTGGGTTTTGAATTTATTATAAATTAATATTTCTTATGTTTCCAAAGGTGCCCCTCTCCTCCCTTATAAAAGGGAACCTCCTACCTCTCCTCACCATGCCATTTTGAGCCTTAAAGAACGGCCAAAACCTTAAAATTTCTCTTTTAAACATCCCTAGAAACATACTATAGGTCCTTTTCTTCTTCAAATACCAACTTTATTTCCTTAAGAGAAGGTTTAGAAGAGGTGTGTCAAAGAAGAGGTAATATCCTTTACCGATTCTTTCAAATTCATTTCTTCTTCTACTTCTTCTTATTTTTTTGTTTCATAATAAAGTAATAAAATCAGTATCACTAATATACTTATATGTTATTATAAATATGAAACAACCCTATTTCACCTTCTATCATTCCTATGGAAAACTAAATCACTTCTCGTGCGTACGTACAAAATACTGTCTCCACGCCGTGGTGTAATATGTTTTCCACCACCACCATACTTGGATGGGTATAATGGTGTAAAGAACAACTATATATTATTATTATAAAATGATACTAATTCTGAGACATTATATCATCCTCTCCAATATCATTCAATAATTATGGGAATGATGTCATCGCTCGTGTGTACGTATGGATTACCGTCTCCACGACGCGATGAGATTCATTATCCTTGTTAACCATTAAAGAATGATTATAAAGTATATATATAATAAATAATAATTAAATAAATGACATAATAATTCTATTGGATTTATATATATATATATATATATATATTTCATCTACTTACTTCCATTCAATTCAATAAGGAAATGAAAACATCATTCATGCGTACGTACGGTCTACCGTCTCCATGAACGGTGTATTTCATTTCATTTATCTATATATTATATATATATATACTGAATATATATGATATATAAATCATTTTTTACATTCTATAAGTACGAAAATCATGATATAAGTAATAATAATATCAAGAACAACAAGTCAAAACACGTATGATAAATGAAACTATTTTACCAAAAAAATGACTTTAACATGGAATTGACAAATGAACGGGTAATATAAAGTCATAAGTGAATCATATATGATAACATAAAAATTATTATGGTTCTATAACAAGTTAATATTTTTTTAAACCCACTATACAAGAGTCTTGGACACATATGGAAGAAATTGGACATAAGGTAAGAGAAAATTTTTCAATCTCATTTTTATCCAGGATTTCTTATACGTAAGTATTTAATGGGGTTATATTTTTCATCCATGTCCATAAATATGTTTTGATAAAGTGTTTAATATTATTCCATGTATTTTTAAAGTCATGTTTACCTCTTTTTGACTTTTAATTTGTGTTATGGAAGGAATCTTTCTTTTGGTTACCATATGAGGTACTTTTTGACTTTTTCGGTAAAAGTACGAGGAGAATGTTTTTCTAAATTATGCGGCATGAACGGATTTTTACGGTTTCATATTGCATTTTCATAATGAATCTTACTCTACAAGATTTAATTATTATTTTCAATAAGATAATTTTCTTTTAAAATTGCATGGAATTTTGTGAAAAGAAAATGATTTTGAAGAAGAAAGGATATTTTCCTCAAGAATTCATTTCAAGTGTTTTGTCAAAACTATTTTCTATTTAAGATGAAATTATTTAGCATGTTTATATTTCATGTATAATGTCTCTATTATTTACATGGTTTGATTTTTATTATGATGAAATGATATCCATTTGTTTTATATGGATTATGCCACGATGAGATGTTGTTTATGAAACCCATTTTATTAATTGGGTTATGATGAATGATTTATTTTTATTTTGTGGAACACGAAATAATGATTTCATTATGAGTTGGGTGGGACCTATATCTCCCTCTTATGCATTGGGTAATGATTTATATCTCATGGGATAGACATGGATAAAAGGAAAGTGAATCTAGTTTAGTAATACAGGGCTGGAACGACAAGTAAACCCGGTTCAGTAATGGACTTTGTCCACTATGATGGTCTTGGCAGCAATGACATGGATACTATGGAAATCATAACATGTGATTAATGGTATCCACAATTAATTGTTTTATTCCCATTCTATTTTATCATGGTTAATTTTCCATTAGGATCTATGCCTTATAAACTGCCAAGATTTATGTCATTACTCATGATTTTAATGTTTTATGTTCATGTTCTTACGTTCAAATGTTTAGGGATTGTTTTATGTTCTCCATGTTTACCCTTACTAAGTATTTGAGATCACCCTTTTTATTATTTCTTTTACCCAAGATATAAAGAAAGGTTTTAGGTAAGAAAACCAAAGGGGAATATCTTTATAGGAGATGTTGAAGATTTTTCACCGTGATTAGAAGATTATGTTATGAGTTTCCAAAGACACTAAACTAATACGGTCTTTGGGTGTCTATTTTTTTCATGTGTTAAGTATTCCCCAAAAATAATGTAATGTCTATGTACGTAAAGCATTGGGTATCTACATTCAACCACCAGAGCCTTCATTATTTATGGAATAGATGGAACAGATAGTCTTGTATGAAATTTCAGTACACCTTCTTGATCGATATCGAACTCAGGAAACTTCCCATCATTCACAACCTCAAACTTATTTTTTTAAAAATGATATTATTTCTAGGATTTATTGATATTATCTAGTAACGATGTTTGAGAAATTATTTGGGATAGGTTTTATGATGTCTATTCACTTATAATTACCATGTCTAGCTTTACCAGGTCATTGATCAAAGGGTCTCTTTGAATCCTAACCGTGGATAGAACAACACGGTCTTTCCTACTTAATGCATCAGTGACATTGTTTAATATTATGGGATGATAATGAATTGAACAATCATAGTCTTTAAGAAGTTCCAACCATATCCTCTATCTCATGTTGAATTACTTTTGTGTAAAAATATACATCAAACATTTATGGTCTGTGTATATATCAGATTTATCCTCATAATGATAGTTCCTATATATATTTAGAGAAAAAATAACTCCAGTCAGATCTAGATCATGCGTATGATAGTTCTTATCATGATCCTTAAACTATTTCTATGCATAAGAAATAACCTTGTCATTTTTCATGAGGATTCATCCAATACATTTCAGAGATGCATCACTAAAAATAACGAATCCTTCTACTCTTGAAGGAAGAGTTAACACAGGTGCAGTAACCAATCTCTTCTTCAGCTCTTGGAATATTTCACCATACTCCTTCGTCTATATGAACATAACTCCTTTTCAATTTAACTTGATTAATTGATTATAAATTTGTGAAATGTTTTTCAAAAATATCCTATAATATCCTGCTAAACCAAGGAAACTATGAATCTCAGTTATTATTATAGGCTAAGGCAACTCCTCTACAACCTTTTTCTATGCAGGGTTAACTATGATTCCTTCGTTTGTTACAATGACCCCCAAGAGACAAAATTGTTGTAACCAAAATTCCCATTTTTTTAACTTTCTAAAAAGACTCTCCTTCTATAGAGTTTTCAAAATAAAACTTATATGATCCTCATGATCCTCACGACTTTTATAATATATCATAATATCATCAATAAAAACTAATATAAAGTTATCAAGGTAGTCCTTAAAGACTCTATTCATCATGTCCATTAAAATAGTAGGAACATTAGTCAAGACAAATGGAATAACTACAGAATCATAATGAAAATATATTGATTAGAAGATATTTTTTGGAATATATTCTTTCTTCACCCTCAATTGATGATATCCATATTGAACATCAATCTTAGAGAAGAATTGAGCCACATGAAGTTGGTAAAATAAGTTAACAATTCTGGGAAGAGGGTATTTGTTCTTCACTATGATCCGATTTAGTTCTCTATAATCAATACATAGCTGCATTGATCCATCATTCTTCTTCAAAAAGAGATTATGTGATCCCCATGGAGACATAATTGGTCAAATAAAACCCTTATTGAAAAGATCTTGTAGTTTTTTATTTAATTCTTCAAGTTCTTCATTTTCCATCCTATAAGAGGTATTTGATATTGGATGAGATCCAAGTATGAGTTCAATGGATAACTCTCCATCTCTTTATGGGGGAGGTCTGGGTAACTCCTCAAGAAATAGCCAATGTATTCTTAGATGATGGAGACATTTTATATCATTATACTATCATTTTTTTTCTTTTTATTCACTGATAAACTCTACAAATAAGGATATAGGAGGTTCTTCTAGAGAACAATCTATTTGAGATATCTATCCTTGGAAGATAACTGTAGGTTTTACATTCAAGAATACTGAGATTTACTTGCTACTATATTTGATCTTAGCATTATACTTTGAGAGACAGTCCATCCCTAGTATAATGTCGAATTCTATCATGGGAATGACTATAAGATCTATTATAAGATTGTTCCCACTAAAGTAAATATTAGTGTTTCTAAACACTGATGATGCTTGGATAATCCCACTAGGAGTATTGAATGATAACTCTACTTTTATAAATTTTGTGGTTGACTCTAAATTCCATGAAAACTTAGAGGAAATAAAGGAATGAGTAGAACCAGAATCACACAAATTACTTTCTATATTTTAGATAACAACAAGAGTATCTGCCACTAAATCATTTGGAACCACAAATTATGTCGTAGTGATATAAAAACCATGACCTTACTCCCTTAGAATATGCTGAGGCTGATAGTGATTCCCCTCTACTACCCTTATATTTGGACACTGATTAAAAACGTTCCCAAGCTTCCCACACTTGAAGCATTGGACATCAGGTTTGGTCTACACCATCATACCCTTTTCGTTAATGTTTGGAATATGAGGCTTCACCTCACTACGTCAATTCCATGTGATATGACCATCTCTTTCATACTTGTAGCACTTCTTTCTCCAGACCAGGAAGTTCCCTGAATGATTCTTCCCACATTTATTATACATGGGATATTTCACTTTCTTGCCTCCTCTTCCATGATCAAAGATCCTACCCAAGGTTAGATCCATTTATCCCTTCTTGTCATTGTATTTATGAGACCACTACATCTCACTAAACTCTAGTTCGACTTTCATAGCACTCCACGTGATTTTCTCATAGCTATCATAGTCTCAGTTGGCTATATTCTTCCGTAGATGAGGCCTTAGTCCATAGAAAAATCTATCAACCTTTCCATTAGGATCCATGAAAAAGCTTGAGCTGTAATCGTAAATTCTTGTGATGTTCATTACGTAGCATCAAATAGATTCATTCTTCCTCTCCTTCAGATCAAGAAACTCCTCCATTTTTTTTCTCATCGAATGAGGGGAATAATTATTGCATAATATCCCTCTGAACTCCTACCACTCCAAAGCTTTAACCTCCACTCTTGGCCTATAGTTTTTAATCAGTTCCCACCACTGATCATCTTATCCCACTAAGTAGTAAATAGAAATGGTGTCCTTCTCTTGTTCAAAATAGCAGATCACAAAAAGTTATTTTCGATAGAGATGATCCACCATTCAGAAATCAATGGGTCGAATGATCCACTGAATGTTAGTGGTCATTAACGCATAAATGACTCAAAGAAAATTTTTTCCCTTCATGGTGAAATTGGGATCTCATCTTGATTCAAGTTATTTCCCATAACTTGAGTCATTTGTTTCATCCGTATCAAGAAAGTTCCCATTCCTTCTTCCATTAGAGGGCCATCAGTGCATGGTCTATTGTGGTCAACATTTATATATTTTCTCCTATTTCCCACCATTTTATAAAAGAATAAAACCTTAGTGATAAACTTACTTAATTATGAATATTTTAACTATAAAGTATTTTTATGTCTTAAAACTTAATTCTTAAACATATTATTCATTAAAAAAATTACATTTCTCTATAAACCCTTCATAATGATTCATAAAAATCTTGTGATTAACTAAACATATACCCTAGGAGTGTCAAAAAAAGAGTGCATCAAGGCCCATTTTCATTCACTAGTTCCCATTTGAGTCTATATCAAATCTGTGTTTTTAGGTTTTACCCTTAGATACTTTTTTGCAGGAGGCACATCCCCTTGTTCGTATCCATACATAGATTTATTAGTTTGGGAACTAATTACTAAATATTTCACCAAAATACTAAGAAGTTTTACAATATTTTAAATTTTATTGTTCTTAATAATGTTTTTATATCCTAATTTATAAAAATAACTAAACTGTCCTTTGATACTAACTATGTCATCCCACCTTCTTATTACATATCGTTTCATTACATTTTACAAACAGAGGATCTTTATTGTCTAGTGTATTGGAAAAAAGGTAATTAATACAATGAAACATATAAAATTGTTTTAATCATATTGAAATTATTCTTGAAAAGTTAATCTTAAGTACAATTACTTAATCTCATAACTTGGATACATACATCAAAGGAATGGGTGATCAGAAGGCCCAGTAAAGAAAACAAGTGAAATAGTTTACATGTGAACTTGAGAGATATCAATAAGAACATGTGGAATATAATAAAGGCATGATAAAGAGCCATATAATAACAATAATAACTTGAAAAATAACTTAAAAATATGGTTAAAACATTTAATTGAGACATTCATAAGAATATAACCATGGTCCATCTTTAGGATGTCATAAAAATTACCAAGGTTATTCACCAAGGTATCGTAAAACTTGTCATCTATGGAGATTAATTTCTTTACCCAATGAATTGGAGTGCTATCAGGATGAACCCTCAATATGTATTTGTTTTCATGTGAGATACATATAACATAATCAAACATTTCATAAGTAACCCATTGAGAAAAAAATAAATTGGTTTCATATCAAAATTGTGAAGTTTTAAAAAGTTCTTAAAAAACCATGATCACTATGTCATTTATAACCCATGGAATGGAGACGAGGGTTTTATGTATGTCAAATATAAAATAAAATATCTCATTTTTATTTATTGATGAATATACCATGAAATGATATAGGTTTTTGTATTCACATAAATAAAATAAGATAATTTCTTGAGAGAAAGAGAGAGATTTTGAGAAGAAAATTCTGCAGCATAACGGCTATGCAATATGGTTTTAGAAAACATTAAAAAGAGATGGGATAGGGGTAAAAAATTCATAAGATAATAATAATATAGTTGACAAAATAATAAAATGTAAATAATAACATTTTATTGAAACTTTAAAGACATACCACATAGAAGAGAACTTAAATGTAAAAAGAGAAGTTGATAATTTCTTTACAAAAATTCAGAAGCCTAACAACATCCCTTAAAAAATCAAAACATTAGTTGATGAGAGTGGATAAGTTATATCATAATTATTACATAAATTGAAAATAAATAAGGATACAAAATAACATACCCTAATGTAAGAAAATGTAAATTAAAATACATAACATAAAATAAGTCTTGTCTAAAAGAGGAGGGTGAAAGGTTTGCTTACTAAGAAGAGTAACTTAAAAAACATGAAGATTGAGACCTTGGGGTGATTGAGGGAACCCTTCTAGGACTAATTAAGAGGTAAAAGACCATATATTAATTTAGGAGACATTTTTAATGAAAGGAATGAAGGAATGAGTTTGTATTTTTGGAAAATGTGAGGGAATATTTTATTAATTTCCAAGGGAAACCTCATTAGTGGTATTTGAAACACCAAGGGGTTTCCCATGGTATTTGACCATGGTTTTAGCCAATTTGGACACCTAATATAATATTTTAATCTAAATGAGTCTATAGAATCTTTAAATTACATATTACATTATTATGATGTTATAAAACACACGGAAAACCCAAAAACTGTATTTCTTCTATTCACTAAAAACAAAATATTTTATAAAGATCTCATAAATTCAACCTAACATAATATCGATGTTCTAAATTCAAAAATGAACTCAATTTTATTAAAATAATTTTTTATATATGAGATATTTAATTTTTAATTTAAATCACAATTTACCTGAAAAATACAAATACTAACTAATAATTTTCGAAATAGTTATTTACATATGCTATTATATCACATTACCATTAAAGATGCCTAAATTTTATTTATACATAATTAAGTGAGGTTAATATTCCATTGGTCACATTAAAATTCATAAGGGTTATATTACTATTCATAATTTACTATTCTCCAAAAATTAAGGTGATCTTATCAGACTCTAAATTTCCTTCTGATTACAACTCTATATGTCCATATTTAAAAATCATTTCACATTATTATTTATTTAAAGTACAAATAAAATTTTAAAATACTCTATTTTTTTCAATATTCTTCAACAATATGAAGCTTCTAAAAATTAATCCTATATATATTTTGACATTTCAAATTCAAAAAATTTACCATAATTATAAAAAATAATTTTTTTTATATAAATAGATTACACAAACTAACTAATGCCTAGTTACATAGAACCTTATAACACCTACATATGACCTAAGAGTATGGTGTGAAATGGTGATAGGATCTTGGGTCAGCTCGAACAACATTGCTTTAGTGGTGATTTCTATCTGCTTGAACTTCTCCTAAAGGTGATCAATTTCAAGATAAACATGTTGAAGATCTGCTTAGGCTTGGTCCAGAGAAAATATTAGTGATGCTACCTCCTTACCATGATCCAACAGATGGGATTTGTATGGCCTGAGTCTACTAGATGACGCCATCGAATCTTCTTTCTGCATTAATTATCCATTATTATTATTATTTTAAAAAAAATAAAACGTAAAAAATTATTATTATTTTCAATGGTCATATAACTTTGAAAAATCAATGGTTACATTTGAATTATACTTATATAGTTTTATTGATTATGAAACAGAAAAATATAAATTTTCAAGAAACAAAATATTATTCAAAAGTTCGGGTCATTATAGTAGATCTTATTAGTGATGGAATATTCCAGATTCTTTTCCTACCTGTAGCACATTTCTATTTCCATAGTAGATAATGAGATTTATAGGGAGAGTTATTTTTAGGATAGGATTATCTATGAGATTAAGTTTTAGGTGAATTGATTTCACTTGAGTATCCTTCCATACGTAATGAATATTTTATCATCACAAAATAGAATTTAATAAAGGCCTCAAGTGGTGGCCATATAGTTTTAATAGGGAGATCCAGGAACCCTTATTCTAGTGGAAAAAATCACTTTTATGATAGTTATCATATGAGAAGGGGTAGTTAGAGCTATCAATGGAGTGTACTTCCACCTCATGACCATGGTTTGGTTCAGTGCTTTCAGTGTGACAGTTTGGTCCATGAGTGGCCACAGTGTCATTACCCTATAATGGTGTGTTGTGTTTGAGGTAGGTTAGGTATGAATTAGATTTTTTTAGATAAATTTTCATAGAAGAGTAGTGGTAGGTGATCTGGATAAAAACTTGAGTCTGGAAGGGGCTCATGTACCAATAAGCTAACAAGTAACTGGAGTTCCACTATCTGTTAGCTAGAGGAAGAGGATGTGGTACCCCAATGTAAGAGTGGTAGTACTACTCGGAGGGAACATTACAAGGGAAACAAATATGATCCTAGTGTAGAGGGGTGAGATAGTAGCATGTTATATAGTCTTCTTTGACTGGTTTGGATACAAGACCTTCTCTTGACAGAGGTACGATTCTTACAACATCTACCTTAGATTAGGTTTTGTTTAATATAGGGTAATCACATTCCTTTTAAACTAATATTTTTTAAAAAAATTTGGGTTTGACTATGGAGAGAATATACAGGGTTATGACCATTGACACACCATTGGGAGTGCAGTTTCAGGGTATTAGTCACCGCAAGGAATGTTCTACTGAAATGGGTAACTATAATTTCATTTGAGGAATTTTTGTTCTAGAAATGATAGGATTATATTTTATTCATAGTATTAATTTTATAGTTCTATAATAGTCTCATATCATCTATTATAAGAGGATAAATACCTTTATATATGCAGATGGAGGAAAATATACTAACGAGGGTGAGTGGGATCCTCCAGATGGTCATGCAGGACCAATTCAGTGCATAGTGGATTTTATCACGACTTAGATAGAAGTCATTGTTCTAGATAATAGTGGAATTTAGAAAGATATTTTTTCCTATATTGGTAAATATTTTTTAGGATGTCATTACTAAATAATTCTATAGCTTATCACCTGAGTGGGAGATTGATTTCAAAGTCGAGTCGGTGCCAGGAGTTAAGCTAGTTTCTATGCAAACTTATACGATGGCACCATCGAAGAATTGTGAGTTGAATGTACAGTTGAAAGATCTAGAGGTGAAGGTTTTCATATAGAGTAGTAAAACTCTGTTGGTTTCCTCATTTCTTTTCACCAAGAAGGCCGATGGGACATTACGCTTATGTGTGGATTATCAAAAACCTAACTAGATGATGGTCAAGAAACTATATCCCCTTTCATGCATTGATGATCTATTTGGTCAGGTGATAGGTGATAAGGTCATATAAAATATTTATTTGATATCAGGATATCACCATTTTTGGTTGATACCATCAAATATACCTTATAATTCTTTCAGAATAAGGTATGGCTTGTACGCATTCATGGTGATGTCTTTTGGTTTGATGACTGCAACAAAAATATTCATGGATTTGATGAATTGGATATTTTATCCTCTCATGGATCAGATTGCGATTGATTTCATTATAGAAATCATAGTGTACTCTCAGTCTGTAGACGGTATTTCCCAACATATTGACATCATCTTGAGTGAATTAAGAGAACATACACTTTATTATAAGCTATCTAAATGTAGTTTTTGGATTGATAAAGTGTACTTCCTGGGTCATGTTATCTCAGAGGATGGGGTGTCAGTGGACATAGAGAAGGTTTCATCTATGGAATATTGGGAGAGACCCAAGAATATTCAGAGTATTCTTGGTCTTGTAGGTTATTAACGATGCTTCATCTAAGAATTTACCAATATAGAAGCATTGATGATCAGGGTGACCAAGAAATGGGTGAAGTTGGATTGGAAATATGTTTATGAGTGATATTTTTCGAAGATAAAGAAGAGACTGACTTTAGAACTTATCCCCACTTTACCTATGCCAGAGAGAGAATATAGCATGTATTGTGATGCATCTAAAGTCGGACTCAGAGCAGTTATGATGCTGGATGACCGAGTGGTTTCTTATGGATCAAGATATTTGAGACTGCATGAGAGGAATTATACTAATCACAATATAGATTTATATATAGTGGTACACACCATAAGATTATGGGGGAACTATCTTTTGTGTGATAGGTTTTAAATTTACATGGACCATAATAGCCCTATGTACATATTTTCTCAACAATACCAAAACCTTTAATAGAGGAGGTGGGTTGATTATTTGTAGTATTTTGACTTCAAGATTTCCTACACATTGGGAAATAAAAATGTTGTTTCTGAAATCCTGAGAGAGAAGACACAGACATAAGTAGTTTTAGAATTTTGAGATGAGTGATGGTTAATGACACTCTTTGCAGATTTACATCCTAATGTTCATGAGTCCCATGAATGAATAGCTCTGATTTAAATATCTTTTATACCATTTCTTCTTGACTGTATCAATAATGAGTGGTTATTTAGTCCAAAAGCCTTAGCTATTAGAGAAATCATATATAGTTGGGAGAAACCAACAGGTTTGTCTCTTGGCAGTAGTGATGTTATTATTTTTCATAGACAAATATGGGTTCTTATGGGATTATGTGAGGAGGTAATGATATATTTTAATGGTTTTAGATGTAAGGTACATATTGTTTTTTTAAGAATATGTTTTTTAATCTCCATATACAATACTAGTGGATAAGAACTAAGAATGAGATAGAGGGATTCATGGAAAAATGTTTCACCTATCAGCAGGTGAAGGTAAAGCATCAAAGTTTATCTATAATTTTTCTACCTTTACCTATTCCAGAGTGGAAATGGGATGGTGTCACTGTGGATTTTGTTATAGGATTACCTAGGTCACCTTGTAATAATGATTTTTTATGAGTGATTATGGATCGAATAATGAAGGCAGACTACTTATTTCTTATCAAGTTTACTTTTACCATTTATGATCTAGGTAGTCTATACATGCATGATATAGTTTGGTTTCATAGTGATTTTGAGGAGAATTATTTTTTATCAAGATCCTCAATTTACTTATTTTCTTTGGAAAGGTAGTTAGAAGGCTTTGGGATTGTAGGTTATTCCGAGTATGACCTACCATCCTCATACTGATGGACAATCTGAATGGAATATTTAGATTCTAGAGGATATTTTACGAGCCTATGTATTGGATTTCACTGGTTCATGTGATAAGAATTTGACACTTGTAGATTTATCCTATAATAAAAGCTTTTAGGAATCAATTAGAATGGATTCTTTGGAGGCACTGTATGGAATCCATACTATTAAACTCTTTGTTGGTTGGAGGTAGGAAAGTTAGAGCATATTTGACCTAGTCTCATGTAGAAGACATTTGAGTAGGTTTGTTTGATCAGGAGGTGGTTGATGACCATAAAGAGTATGTAGAAATATTATGATGACCAATATAGAAGAACTCTATATTTTTAGGTTGGTCATCATTTTTTCCCTTTTGGTGTTTTCATGGTTGGGAAAATGCCATATTAGGAAATAGGGAAAACTAGCACCAATTTTTGTTAGGTCAGTTTAGATAGTGGAAAGGGTCGGTCCAGTGGCATACCGATTAGCCCATCCATGATACTATAGTGTCATTCAAGACATGATTCACATGTCACCACTTCTGTGATATTATCCTGACCCTTATCATATGGTAGACATTGAGGACACTGATCTTTGTCTGTATTCATCTTTTATATAGAATTTGGTACAGATTATGGGCCATAGTTAGTGGTATCTTTGATGTTTTATAATACCTATAGTTCAAGTTCCATGGAAACATGGGTGAGTTCAATCAGATACCTGGGAGAGGGAATATGATATGTGAGCATTATGGCCGAACCTATTCATCAAGACCCCATAGTGATGCTTGGAGTAGCTCGGGAATGAGCTATTATATGGTGGGGATGTTGTAAGATTCTATCTTTTTTCCATGTACATCCCTCTATGATATTTTCATTAAACCCTTTTTTTGGGTATCCTTACCATTAAACATTGTTGTTTGATTCTCATTTAGAGGTGGAGATCCATTTTTTGAGAAAATAACCTAAAGTTTAGGGATGTATATTTTTTTTGAATTAATGAAGTTTAGGTATAAATTTTTAAAATATAATTATGAGAGTTTACCATGATTTAGAAGACTTCAAAGGTGATTCTGACACTTTTGTAGAATTTTGGTCTTAAAACTACCAATAGAAAATTTATACACCATGCATATGTATTACTCAACGTGTAAATGTCACTAGGAAGATTTCATGAAAGGGTTACAGGCCATAAAATGGTACATTCCGTGAACTGGATACATGTCGTGAATCTATATTACACGACATGTAATGCTCGATAAGGGTTAAATTCACTCGAGGTGACATGAAATTCTTCATAAATCATAAATCAAAAATACACAACATGAAAGAGAGTTACACACTATGTATTCTTGGGTAGGAAAGTTTTAAAGACACAATGTGTATGTTTCATTCATTCCATTTGGTGTAGTTTCCCTCTCTCAACCCCAGGAGATTTTGGAACACATTTATCCATTCCAAAAGTCATGTTCAAGTGATTGGTCTGAGTTGATTTTCTTTTATTTGGTTTCCCTTTTCTGTTTTTGTTCTCTAGTTTTGGTTGTGGGATCTATGAATGTGGTTTCATTGGTTTTTAATCTTAATCATGTGTGATTAGGGTTATTCTTTCAATCATATATTCCTTCATTCTTATATTTGTTACTTGTTGGATGTGTTGTCTTGATCGATAGATAATGGTGGGTGGTCTAAAAATTATCCCTTGTGTTTTATTTTATTATCCATAGCATACGAAATATGTGGGATCATGTTGGTACACTGTGTGTGGTAAAAAATAAATTGGATAATCCATTCTTAATTATAATTAATCATTTTAGACTATAAATTGAATCCTTTTGGGTCCATAAAAATGAATACTGAGACTTGTGGCCACCCAATTGGTGTGCTAGCCTTGGACCTCATTGATACTTGGTCAGTATGAATTCAAATTCCTATAATAAATTTGATAAATTGATTTATTTCTAGATTAGTTTAGGAATTGGAATCTATAGTGTGTGATTTCTTATAATAGAATCACCTTGACCAAATTTGGTTAACAGATATGTTAATAACGATATAATTAAATGATAAATGAAATAGGTTTGATATAACTATGATAATAATTAGGAACCTAAATTAATGAAATATACTTGGATAGAAAAATGATAATTTGATAAATTGATCATTCTGTCCTATGATTATATATCTAGAATGTGTGTTTTTGGCCATGTGTTTTCTGTTTCTTAGATTTTGAGCTTATATTCCATTAATGTTTTTGATTCTTGAGGGTGGAATTCTTATTGGATTGTTGAGGTCATCTAGAAATGACTCATGAATTTTTTTGATACCTAAGTTCATGGTGCATGATTTATTACTTACTAAGGGAAAGGCGCACACGAAATTGATGCCCAAGGGTAGAGTATATGATTACATCAGATGTTTGAAGAAGAGATGTACAATGACAGTATTCCATAGGATGAGATTCTGGTTATCCAGTGGGAAGAGGTAAGTTATTTAAGATATGTTATTAGTGATTTATCCTCGATTATATAATAAACCACACACTTGGGTAATCCATCCTGAGGCTGAAAATCCACCCATATAGATACTAATTGGGTGCCGAAGCAGGTTTGGATGTCCTGAGGCTTCAACCCATAGCTTGTGGGATCAGTGGGTTTTCCTTATTAATTGTATTAATTTGTTAAATTAATACTCTACTTATTGAAATATTACCTGAAATATATTACTCCGAATGGATTTTTTTAGACACGATAGTGTAGACTTATTGAGTTTTACTCACACCCTATTCAGGCCTTAATTTGGTATGAGAGTAGATTACGTGGATGTAGGTTTGACAAGGAAACCGACCTTGTAGAGGGTTGTCGTTGGATAGATGGGTTGAAGCTTAGAAACAAGACAAAATGGGGTTTGGTACTGGGGTCATTTGAGTCTTTATTTCAGTCTTCTTATTCATTTATTTGTATTACCTTCAACATGTCATTTAGTTTCATTAATATTTTCATTAAATTATTCAATTATTATTTGGATTTATTCAGTTGATCCTTTATCATCTTTGGTTGCCTGATTATTTATTCATATTGTTTCATCTATGTATAGTACTATGATATTTTTTTACTTCCACTGCATTGAAATTATGTACTAGGCGTTATAGTCTTCCCACTATTCTATTTACACCATCACTATTAGTCCATAGCCTCTAGAGTATAGGGAGGTTTTCTTGAGGTCACATAACCAACAAGATCATTCACATAATGGAGCACCAGTTCAAGGATGTTAAAAATTTCAATTGAAAGTATATATATCAAAACCTCTATGGTATTATGTGAGGCCTTGAACCTGATCAGACCATAGTAGTAGGAAGTATGTAGTGTCTCTTATGATCTGCTATGATCTTTATCATCACCTACACATGCCATTAAGAGCAGGAAGAGAGGTGTGACTCCTTTATAAGAAGGTTGTTTTGCATTACTTTCCTATTATATTGACTTTATATTTTGTTAAATCTTATCTAAGGCTTGTGTTTGGGAATTTTAGAGTTATTCTCCCATGAATTCATCAGTTTATGCACCATTAGAGTGGAAAAATGATGCTACTGAGGTGGTTGGACCTGATCTACTAGTATTATCTTCTATAGTGCCACTAGAGTCCCCACATTTTGATCCTCCAATGGGATCTAATGCTCAGTTTAGAGTGAGATACTTGTGCTTCAGTAAGTTAGTATAGGGAGCTCCACGACCTGCTTCTACTATGACAGAGTTTATGTGAGAATTTCTACTACAACATCCTCCAATATTCTTAAGGGATGGGGGTCCTCGGGTTGAAGAATCTTGAATAGAGTCCATGCTATCAATATTTGAGCATTTGGATATTCCTCTAGAGTGGAGGTTCAAGATCACCACCTATATGCTTTGTGACTGCTAAAAATTGGCGAGATGTCATCTCTCAGGAAGATTGTCATCATGATATGGTTTGTGCGGACTTCCAGACAATATTATATAGCTACTTCTTTTGATAGCCATTGAGAGTGGATTTCTCTAGAGAGTTTATGCACCTAAAAATGGGTGTTATGTCCGTGATGGAGTATTCATATCATTTTACTGAGATTCATTGTTTTGTACTAATAATGACCAGTGATGAGTTGATGAATTTGACACAATTTGAGGATGGAATTGCGTATGTCATATCATCATAGGTGATTGTCTTTTAGTTGACCACCATATCAGAGATAAGGAACTAGACCCTCATCACTGAGCGGATACTGAGGGAAGATTCTAGTGTAAGTCAGGGTAGTTAATCTTTGAAGTAGGGGGAAAATAATCTAGTTTCAGGAAACATTATATCGAGTCTTCTCATGGAGACAATTCCGGATAGATGGAACACACCAAAAATTTTATGGTGTGCCACAAATTTGTAAGGTTGATCCATAAGAAGTCACATTGTATGAGGAACCCATTTGAGTACCGAGTTTGTGGCATGATCGGTCACATTTATCATTTATTCCAAAACATTACCTCTATCTCCTAGTGAGAAGGGATCTATACCAACACCACAATCAGGAATGTGATCAATAGGTCCATCCCAGATGGGGATCATGAGTACTAACATCCTATTAGGCTAAGGAGGTGGGTGTGACCAAGTTAGTCAGGCTCTAGACCACCGACATTAGTAGAACATACCGTCTTAGGGTAGCATGGTTGCATCTCAGGTCCACGGTTTTGGCCATATCTATGTAGTGAAACCCACCCCTAAGAAGAAGAGCCCAGGGCCTTCTATAATTTAGGTACTATTCTAGTATACATTATTTATCTTCTACCTGAAGGTAGTGAGGCATACAATAGAATCCAATGAGTTGGAGAATTAAAATTTCTCCCTCACCGAGGAGAAAAAACTCCATCGTCTCTTGGAATCCAGCCCTTGTACGATCTATGGATTCCATGTAGTTTAATCATAGCATGATAAATAAAATAAATGAATAGCTTATTCTGATTTGATGTGTGGATATATTTTGAAAATTTTCAGCATCCGTTGCCCGAAGGATGTAACGACCCAATGTTTTAACAATGGAAATTTCCTTCTTATAATTATGTCACATAAAATCACATTAGAAAACACAATTCCACATCATGATACTAAATACTATGTGATTTATATAGACTAGCTCATAAACATAATTTTTCCACTTCTGTTATTTGAATTTTGAAAATCTGACATACATGATTGTGATCAGTAAGATATGTAAGGTTTGATAGGACAAACTTAACTTTTTTTATGAATAGTAACATACCCTTACGAATTGTAATGTTACCCTTATAAATAGTAAAATGACACTTATGAATAGTAAAAAAACCAAATAAATAGTAACCTCACCCATGAAAGTATAAATAAAATTTATGAACCTTATAAATAAAAGAACGGTATAATATACGAAGTCAATAACTGTTTTAAAATTATAAATTCAGTGATTTGTATTTTTATAAGCCATAATTATTTAATTAAAATTTTATAATTAATAATTTAAAATAAAATTTATTTTCATAAAATTAATTCCAAGATTAAAATTTTTATGTCTTATTATTTTATGATGATTTTATGATACTATAAGTAATTTTTCGAAGTGTTTTAAAATCAGTTATAATTTTAAAATCTATATTTTCCAGGTAAATGATGATTTTAATTAAAAATTAAATTAATCATATTTTGAAAATTATTTTTATAAAATGGAGTTCATTTTTAAATTCTACACTTTGAAAATTGGTTAGGTTTAATTTTTGAGATTTTTCTTAAATACTTAAATTTTTGTGAATGGTAAAATATGGTAATTTATAGTATATATACATTATAAGATAAAAGTGATATTCATTGAGTAATTGCTGATTTAATCACCATTGGTTCAAACCCACAATATAAAATTACTATTTTTAGGCACAAGAGTCCTTACTATTTTCTGTCTTGAGGAAAATGAAAAACCAATGAATAAAATAATAAGAAAACACCCCTTCCCTCCATTATAAATACCACCCCTTACACCCTCTTCTCCTAACACCTCTCAAAAACGTAAACCTTACTATATTAAGAACAATACTATTCCCTAGTCCCTCCTCCACATATATGAAATCATGGTCTCATCAAAAGATCAATCTGAGGTTCCTTGAGGAGGACCTCAAGAAGAGAATACAAGAGGTAAATCCTCTCCCTTTTCTTTTAATTTCCATTCAATTTTAGTTTATTTTCTTATTGTTTCCCCACCCCACTTAATAAAAAAGTAATGATAACTCCATTACCTTACATATAATAGAATTATATCATTTTAATTGAATATCCAATATTAAACTATTCCCCCCCTCTCTCTTTCATCTTAAAATTTAAATTGTCGCACGTGTTGTGTCAATTTACCGACATCATGGGCGATGCACATTTATTTTACTTAAAAATATTCAATGATATTAATAACCTCATTAAATGGTTTAAAATATATTGTAACTTTTATTTTATAACCCTTTTTATGTTCTGTAAAAAAACTTATACTCATAATACTAAATGATAAAACAAAACGAGTTCATAGCATTCAAAAAACCTCCAAAATTAACCTAAAACGATCATCATTAACTTTTTTCTACTGAATCGTCCTCACGTTATATAAACCAATTATTTTTAGGATCATTTAATATTATATAATATCTTTAATAAAATATAATAATAATTATTTATGTTCATCCTCATTATAAACGAACATCTATTCATGAATACAAGTGAATCGATCAAGGAAACCATGAAAATGAATGCTCCCAAGCGATGAAATTAAACTATATAACGCATACAAAGGCCCAAAAAGGACATAATAATTGTATATAGAATCATATTAATGTATAAAATTTTTATTAATTGTTCATTAATTAATCTAATGTGATTATACAATATATTAACATGAAGGAATCTTTCGGGCAAAAGGTAAGGGGAATTCTTGAACCCAACTCTCTTTCTTTGGGATTTCCCTCTTTCACTACATTTTCTGTATGTTTATTCCTTAAAAATAATTTATTCATAATTTTATTACTTTTTCTGTGATATAAATGTTTTTCTACTTATGTTTATTACATACACATTGTTTTCCAAAAGAACTCTTCTTTAAAAAAACACACCTTTTACTTCTTAAGATTGTTTCCTTCACCCAAGGTTAATGATTCTTATATCAAGAATGTTATTCCCTATTTAATTTGGGAACCCAATGTTTATGAATTTATACTTATGAAATAAAAACCATTCCTTTACATGGGTATTTATATGTTCAATATTGATATATGTTCTATGTGGCAAGCATGATAATGTAACTGTTATGATGTGACCGGTGTGCCCATAATTATATACCACAATGTGAATGTTATTATGTGAAGGGTGTGGCCAGAATTTTATAGAACTCTAATTCATTGGTTAATTTGATCAATATCATGGGATAAATATAAATATTTATGAACATGATGTTATATTTCTTCACAACTATGTGTGGTAGTTGACCATTAAGACATGATGTTTCATTTTTATGCATTAACACATTCCAAGTCAATTCTTAATGTTTCCTCTCATAATTATGATCCAATGTCTATTTTATGATGATAATTATTAATCTCACCCCATGTTATGTTGCTTCAGGTTTTTATTTATCCTTTATTAGTCTTTTATCTCACCTTTTTTTGATGTATATCCTCAGGTGACTACTTGAACTAAAGAGAAAACAAGGGGAAATAAGAAGCTAATGAAGAAAGAATTAAATATATTTTTTATTATTTATGTTGTAAAGGTTATGTATATTCCTAGTTTTCCCAAGACACTAAACATTTTTCTCCTTATTCTGTAATGTTTTTATGTTTTTTATCATTAAAATGATGTAATAGTAATGTTAGAAGATCATGGCCTCTATAGTTGGTATCAGAGGATGATTTAGTTAATTTGGGAATTAGGATTATAAAACCTTAGTTAAAACCTTTAGTATGAAGTATTAGTGGGAACCCAAGAAGATTTTTTCTATAAAATAACAAAATTAGGGATCCCACAAGGTATACCTTTTGACTTAAATGATCAAAGTAATAAATTATTTATTATTGACTTGCTGACCTATGTTTTTTTCTATGATTTTCTATTTTATAAAATGGTGGGAACCAAGAGAAACCAAGCCAAAAATAAAAGCAAGGGACAATGCAGTGATTTTCCAAAACAATATCCCCAATGATTTGGGTGGTGGAGTTTAAAACCTCATAGTGATGCTTACCCAGCAATCTCAGGTTATGAACAATAAATTGAATAATGTAGAATGTACTCCTCCACTAAAGACGGAGAAATTGGATATCGAGTGTTTTATGTGGCAATGACCACCAAAGTTTAGTGGATCTTTCAATCCACTAGTTGTAAAATAGTGGGTCAACTCTATGGAAAAGATATTTTCGGTGCATAACTATTCTGAGATGGAGAATGTGACTCTGGATATTTATCATCTAGATAGAGAGGAAACTTAATGATGGGGTTTGATTGAGGACACCAAGTTGAGGGATGAAATAGAAGATATGGAATTGCGAACACTTTAATATATTTTTTCTTAATAAGTATTTCCCTCGAACTCTTCATATAAATATAGAGATATAATTCATAGAGCTGAAGAAAAAGGAAGGATAATCTTTCAAATACTTTGAAGAAAATTTCACATGGATTTCACGGTACACTTTGGGATTTGTTATCAACAATGATAGAAAAATTGATAGATTCTTTAGTGGTTAAAAACAACACCATCAAAAGGCTCTTACAATTCCATATTTTGGGAGTTATGAAGAAATTTTTCAATGTTATCTCAAAGTGGAGATTGATTTTAGATATTGGTCCCATGGATATGGTGATTAGAAATGAAATATGGAGTTTCAAGCTGGAGGATCTAATGAAAAAGGTGTAAAGAAAATGCAACCACACGCATATCAATAATATGGGAAGAAGCAAAATTGGAACTACCTCAAAGGGATAGGGAAATGAGTCAAGTGTGAGAGAGAAGGCCACCAAGCTCATGAATGTCGAAAATACATGAAAATGAAGGACAATGTGGTGGAGGAAAGGAGAGAACCACCCTTGGTCTAATGTTACAAATGTAAGGAGAAAGGGAACTATGAAAGTCAATGCACTAAACTACGATTCTTAAAGGTTAGTCAGAGTCATCATCCACCATAAACAATGGATAAAGGTAATTCTTATGCCATCACTACTAAGGAAGTGGAGCAAGAGAATGAAGTCATATAAGGTACACTTTATATTTAATAAAGAATGGGAAAAAGTATTATTTGATTCCAATTATACGCATTGTTTATATCATGCGATTTTTCTAGAACTATTGAATCATATCCATGAAACTGTGAAGTGGATATATCTATAAAAACACAATGTTTTGAAATAATTACAACCCAAGTGTTGGAATCTTCTCCTATTTTCCTAAGTGTGAAGATTCTCCCAGCAAATATCATGATAATTCCCTCGGTTTAATTCGATACTATAATAGTAATGGATTGGATCTCTTTCTATATATCACATATAAACTGTCGAGGAACAAAAATATTTTTTTTATATTCCAAACCAAAAAATACTTATACAAATTCAAGGAAGATCTTGAATCTCCTTTGTGAAATCCTTCAATGGTGTGGGTTTTGATTACCTATGAAGAAGCATACCTCTCTCAAATGGTTGAGTCAAAATAACATATCAACCTAGGAGAAATTCCCATTATAAGGGAACGTATTGATGTATTTCTTGAAGAGTTACCTAGACTACACCTGGATCATGAGGTAGAGTTATCAATAGAACTCATACCCGGAGCTAATCTAATCTCAAAGTGTCCCAATAGGATAAATCCTATAGAAGTAGAGGAGTTAATAAATTTCTACAACAGAATTTGGATTAAGGGTTCATATGTCATGATGCATCACCGTGGGGTGCACCTATTCTATTTGATAAGAAGGATGACACAATGAGGTTGTGTATCAATTATCAGGAACTTGAAAAGATCACCACAAATAAAAAGTATCCTCTTTTGTGGATTTATGACTTGTTTGATTATTTGAGAGGATCTTAGTGATTATCAAAGGTGGATCTCCATTCTGGATATCATCAGTTAAAGGTGAAGAGGGAATATATTCATAAGACTTCCTTCCTTACAAGGTATGACCACTATTAGTTTTTTTTGATGCCCTTCAGACTTACTAATTCCCCTGCAATGTTCATGGATTTTATGAATAGATTATTTAGAAATTATCTTGAAATTTTTTTGGTAGTGTTTGTCAATCATATTGTCATCTACTCCAAGGGAAATAAGGAACATGAATAACATATAAGACTTGTGTTGGTGACATTAAGAAATGAGAAGGTCTATGAAAAGTTTATAAAGTGTGAATTTTGGATGTATCAAGTCACATTAATGGGACATGTGATCACAAGTGATGGAATTTTTGTAGACCCTTAATAAAAAAAATGAAATTGAGGAATGGCGAAGACCCTCAAGTTTCACAAAAATCTGTTTTTTTCTGGGATTAGTTGGGTACTACCGATGTTTTTTGAGAAATTTCTTACGATTTTAAAGCCCACTAATTAAGTTAAATAGGAAAGGGATAAATTATATCTTGACGAAATAATGTTATGAAAACTTCACGGAGATAAAGAGAAGGCTTATCACTACACCTGTACTCACATTACTGAAAAGTAGAGAATGTTTTGTGATATATAGTTATGCTTCCAATAAAGGCTTGGGTTTCGTACTCATGGAAACTGATAATGTTATAGCCTACACCTCATGGCAGTTGAAGATACATGAGAAGAACTACCTGATGTATGATCTGGAGCTATCATGTCTATTTTTTTCCTTGAAAATCTGGCAGCACTACCTTTATAGTGATAAGTGTGATACATATACCAATCATAATATCCTAAAGTATATATTTGATAAAATAAGATAAACATGAATCAAAAGAGATGGTTAGAGATAATAAACATCTATGATTGATTTATTCACTATCATCTTGGAAAGGAAAACAAGGTAGGTGCTGATCTAAGTAGAAAAAAACCTGCTACCATATCCATGTTGTGGATTGAGAAAGACCTTTTCTTCATAGATACAAAAATGTTGGATTTTGAAATCATAATGGTAGGGAATACATCCCAAATTCCCCAAATGATTTCCCGACCATCCATCCAAGTGAATATTAAGGAGGCCCAAAGGGATGGTCTGAAGTTGCAAAATAAGGTGAATGCTATAAATGAAGGGATGTTTCAAGTGTTTGATATCGATGGTGATGGTTTAATTAAATTTGGAATGTGGCTTTATGTACCATCTAATCCAGAGATAAAGATGGATATTCTTAATGACACACAATTTGAGAGGACTTCTCATTTGATCAACTTGCATGGGTATATATCAAAGAGGTGTCAAGGACGCATGGAGTTCCACTATCAACTATATCCGATCAAGATCTTAGATTCACCTCCAAGTTCTAGAAAAGTCTTCAACATGATCTAAGAACTGAGATGAACTTTAGTATGACTTATCATCCTGAAATTGATAGCCAATCTAAGCGAACTATTCATGAACTTGAATAATTGTTGAGATCATGTTATATGGACATAAAATGAGGACATGACCAACATCTTCCTCTGGTTGAGATCTCTTGTAAAAATAGTTTCTACTCCAGTATCCAAATGGCTCCAAATGAATCCCTTTGTGGGAAAATTTTCTAAATAACGACATGTTGGGATTAAGTGAGTGAAGGTAAGATGTTAGGACCTGAAATGATTGAATAAAGGGTGAAAAAGGTGAAAACCATTCAAAAAAACATCAAGGAAACCCAAAATCAAAAAAAAAAGATTTATGAATACAATCATCAACGTGATCATGAGTTTAATGTTTGGGACACTGTATTCCTCTGAATACCTCCATGGAATAAGGTTATGTGATTTGGGAAGATTATATAGCTAAGTCCTAGGTACATTGACCCCTCCAAGATTCATGATCATGTTGGAGATGTGGATTATCTACTATAACTTCAACATAACATTTACATAGTACATGATATATTCCACATATCCTTATTAAGTATGTACATATCAGATCCTTCACATGTATTGAACTCAGAGTTGGTACAACTAGAATATAATCTCTCTTATGAGGATTTGTCAGTAACGATTCTGGACTAGGGAGATATGGTTTTACAAAACAAGATAACCCACATTATCATTGTGTTGTGGAGGAACCATAAGTATGAATAAGAAACTTGGGAACCTTAGGAGGAGATGAAGGAGAAGTACTATCACCTTTTTATATAAATTGAAATTTCAAGGTCAAAATTTCAAAAAGGGGGAAGAATGTGATGACCTAATGTTTTAATAGGGAATATTAACTTCTTATAATTATGTCACATAAAATCACATTAGGAAACACAATGAAACATCGTGATACTAAATACTATGTGACTTTTATAGACTAGTTGTTAAACATAATTTTTCAACTTCTGTGATTTGAATTTCAAAAATATGACATACACAGTTGCAATCAATAAGATATTTAGAGTGTGATGGGACAAACTTATTTCTTAGTGAATAGTAAGTTACCCGTAAGAATGGTAATATTACCCTTATTAATAGTAATATGACCATTAAGATTATTAAACCAACTAATTGAATAGTAACCTCACCCATGAAAGTATAAATAAAATTTAGACTTCTTATAAATAAAATAATGGTATAAAAGACTAAGTAAATAAATGTTTTAAAATTATTAATTATGTGATTTGTATTTTTGTATGTCATGATTATTTAATAAAAAATATATAATTAATAATTTAAAATAAAATGTATTTTTATAATATACATTCATAGATTATCATTTTTATGTCTTGTGATTTTAAGATAATTTTATGAGACCTTAAGTAATTTTTCAAAGTGTTATAAAATTAGTAATAATTTTAAAATATGTATTTTCAAAGTAAATGATGATTCTAATTAAAAATTAAATTAACCATATTTAGAAAATTATTTTCATAAAATAGATTTATTTTTTTAATTATATGTGTAAAAAATTGGTTAGGGTGAATTTTGGATATTTTTATGGAATACATGAATTTTTACTAAATATTGAAATATGGTAATTTATAGTATATATACATTATAAGATAAAAGCACTATTCATTGATCCATCGCTGATGTAAACACCATTGGTTCAAAATTAAATGATCTAATTACTTTTTTTGGCACAATAATCATCATTATTTTTTTTCTTGAGGAAAATAAAAAAAACTAATGATTAAAATAATAAGAAAAAACCCCTCCCACCACTATAAATTCAACCCTTCACACCCTATTCTCATCACACATATAAATTTTTTATCCTTTCCTATATTCTACCCAATACTCTTCCCTTGTCACTCCCCCATTTCTAGGAGTTATTGGTCTCATCAAAAGACCAATCCTAGGTGCCTTGAGGAGGATCTCAAGAGGAGAATTCAAGAGGTAAATCCTATCTCTTTTATTTTAATTTCCTTTCAATTTAAATTTATTTTCTTATTCATTACTCACAAAACTTTATAAAAATGGAATTATAACTCTAGTACCTTAAATATATCTTAATTATATCATGTTAATTAAATATCCAACATTAACCTCCTCCCTCTCTCTCTCTTTCATCTTAAAAAATAAATCATCACCCGTGATGTGTCAATTTACCAAGATTGTGGGTGATGCACTTTCATTTTCCTTAAACATATTAAATGTTGTTAATAATAAAATTAAATGGTTCAAAAAATATTGTAAATTTTATTTTATAACCACTTTTCTAGTTTGGATATAACTGATACTCATAATACTAAATAATAAAACAAAATGGGTTCGTAGTGTTCGAGAAAATGATAAAATTAACCTAAAATGATTATCATTATCTTTTATCTTATGAATCATCCTAATGGAATATAAAAAACCATTTAAAGATCATTTAAAGTTAATTAATATCATTAATAACATATAATGACAATTCTGTATGTTCATCCTCATTGTAAATGAAATTTGATTCATTAATACAAAGTGAACTGATCATGGAAACCATGAAAATGAGTGCTCCCAAATATTGAAATTATAAACTATAACTCATCCAAAGGAAACAAAAGAACATAATAAAACCATGACGAATCATATTCATTTATAATAGATTATTTAATTGTTAATTAATTAATATAATGTGATTATATAGGATATTAACGTGAAGGAAGCTTTCCAATAAAAGGTAAGGGGAATTCTTGAACCCAACTCTCTTTCATTGGGTTTTCCCTCTATCAATACATTTTCAGTATGGTTATTTATTAAAAAAAATTATTCATCATTATCTTAGAATTTATCGGATATAAATTTTTTCTACTTGAGTTTTTCACAAACACATTATTTTCCCAAAGATATCTTCTTTAAAAAAACACACCTTTTACTTCTCAAGATTGTTTACTTCACTCAAGGTTGGTGATTCTTATATCAAGTATGTTATTCACTATTTCATTTGGAAACCCAATGATTATAAATATATGATTATGAAATAAAACCCATTATTTTTCATGGGTTGTAATATGTTCAATATTTATATATGTTCTTTGTGATATGCATGATAATGTAAATGTTATGATGTGATGGGTGCACCCAGAATTAGATATTGTAATATGAATGTTATGATGTGACGGGTGAACCAGGAATTATATAGTGCTCCAATGCATTGGTTAATGTGATGAATCTCATTATTTAAAGATAAATATGTGTGAACATGATTCTATATTTGTTCACAACTATGTGTGGTAGTTGACCACTAAGACATGATGTTTCATTTTTATTAATTTCTACATTAAAATTATTTTCATAATGTTTCCTCTCATAATTTTGATCCAATGTATTTTTTATGATGTTAATTATTATTCCCACCCCATTTTATTTTCTTTAATGTTATTATATATCCTATTACTAGGATTTTATATCACCTTTTCTATGTATATTGGTAGGTGACTACTTGTACTAAGGAGAAAACAAGGGGAAATAAGAAGCTAAAGAAGAAGGAATTAAATAAATTTTTATGATTTATATTGTAAAAGTTATGTATAGTCCTAGTTTTCCCAATACACTAAACCTTTGGATCCTCATTGTGTAATATTTTTAATTTTTTTTATCATTAAAATGATCTAATAGTAATGTAATAAGAGAAGGGTCACTATAAAGGATCTGATGTAAAATCCATCTAGATCTTCCACACGAGCCTCTTGAATCTGCACACACAATGTTTTTTTAAATTATAGATTTTATTGTGGACCTCTTATGATAAATTTGATGCTGCAATGATCACCACAATCCTCTTCATCTAATTTGCGATGTCAAACATGGATCATACACTTTGAATGAGTGATTCTATTTCTAAGAACTTGGAGGAGAGAAAAGATCTAAATTCTAACTGAGTGAATTATTTGTTGTGATGAGATTATCTGCACTTATAGAGTGTATATTCATAATAATTTCTTAGGTTTCCCTAGAAACCATGTATTAAATGTCTAATAAATAAGTGATCTAAAAAATAATTATAAAAAACCAACTACACCATAATATTATTTTTATTTTCTTCACATACATGAAATATATATAAAATATATTACGAGATAAATATGAGTCATTAACCAAACTTGTAAGTCCTAATAATATTAAACAAACTTGGAATCTTATAATAATATTCTTTCATATAATCTTAATCCTTTTATAAACGTAATCTATTGTAAATTCATGTAATAAATAAATTCAACAAAATTATTCTTTACTTGAATAATAATGAATTTATTTATTTTAGTGGTGATTAATAGAACTTGGAAGCATTCAGACATCATGGTGGGGTACACCATGTCTAATATTACCATTCATTAGAATAGGGATGATTCTCTAATGTGCTATTGTGTGTGACCCTCTACAACCTTATCTCAATAGCAGTGAATAATATTCACATAACAAGAGTGGAGTCTAACAACCAATCAAGGCTCATAAAGAGATAATAAAAATTCATATTAATTACTACAAACCTACAAACACCCACTGTGTAATATAATCTCTTTTTCATACAATATCTCATTATGCCAGATGCACACTTTTTTCATCGTTCTTTTCTTGATTTATTATTTGTTGATCTATCTGTATATATTTACAGTTGACTACGATGGCCATGGATTTATGGAATTAATACTATCCTAATAAATGAGTCCCTAGATATCTCTTCTTCTATATGGAAGAAAATAATCCTACCTTCATCATTAAACCGATGTCATGCAACCAATGAAGCACCATTAAAAACTACCTCTCCATGACATCATTTCCATGGTTTTCACCTTGCATCAAAGTACATGATAAAATGGTGCACATTTATAATGATATAATGTTAGGAGACAAATAAACATGTCCATAGATAGTAACAACCAATGAAACATGAAACATGTGGTGTTCATATTGGCAGTTCTATCATCAAGATATCAACTAATAGAGATCACCAAGTGCGAAATTCAGGAAGATAATTCTCAATGCTTATGATCCCCTGACACCTCATAGTCACAAATCATCTATGTACTATCAATATGATGTATCTGGACCATAGGAAATTACTGTAATATTATTTTCATAGTATTTATAGGTTCTCATTATATCTTGGGATATGATATAACCCTTTTATATGAAATTTAATCTAATGAAATTACCATAAACATAATGTACACATAATTATCGACACTATCATGGTAAGATAAAAAAATTATTTACATGTAATAAATATTAAAATTACATCATATGTTGGGTCTTAGAAACCCACTTTCAACAGTACCACTTTCACTAGATCCAATTTCTAACAAGTCTCAATCCATTATCTCTCACATGAGAGTCATGCTTCGGCTGGGATATGGCCTTAGTCATGGGGTCTTCCACATTTTCCTATGTAGAAACTCTTATACCTAGGGCTTCACCTCTCTAAGTGAAATCTGTATGGAGATAAAACTTTTAAAGTATATAATTTTTCTTATACTATGACCTAAAATCCTTGGAAAGTACCACTGCAACAGTGTTATCACAAAAAATGGGAACATGGTCTACACTTTTAGGCACAACAAAAATTTAAAAGAAATTTTATATCTAGACTACTTTCTTTTTTTCATTGAAAACCCTTATATACTCAGATTCTATTTTCTAATCAGAGACCACAAGTTTCTTTGATCTTCTATATCTCACTACACCACCATTTGGGAAGAATATGTAGAATGAATACAATTTTAGATATTCATGATTTATCTGGAAACTAGCATCAATGTTTCCTCTCAATACAAGTTCTTTATCTCTTATATACACCAGGAACACATCTTTCATATGTCTCATGTACTTCAAGATATTTTTAACAGTTACCCAGTGAATCTCTCCTGGATTATCTTGATATCTGGAAACCATGATTAAATCAGTAGAAACATCAAACCTATTATATATCATGACATATATTATATAACCCACTACAAACACATAAGGGATTCTACTCATTCTTTCAATATCCTCCTATGTTTGTGGACATGTTTTATTGAATATATTGATATCATATGACTTGGGAAACAAACCACTCTTGGATTATTCCATGTTTTACATTTTGATTATCTTGTCAATATATGTACTTTGACTTACCCCAGGCAGCCTCTGAGATCTATCTCAATAGATCTTGATCTCTAGAATATAATCTAGTTCACCCAAGTCTTTAATGGAGATGCATTTATTTAACCAATTCTTGACTAACTGTAAGACTTTCACTTTGTTTCCCATAATTAATATGGCATCAACATATAATACTAGGAAAAATATTGTGTTCCCATTAACCTCCTTATAGACACAAGGCTCACTTTTGTTTTGAAAAAACTAAATTCTCTTATATCCTAATAAAAAGGAACATTACATGATCATGATGATGCGTTAACATATAAATGGATATATGTAGTTTTCACACCTTATTGGAATTATTTGAAATAAAAAACCCTTTAGGTTGAGTTATATAGACATCTTCAACCAACTTCCCATTGATAAAAGCAGTTTTGATAACCATTTTCAAAATCTCATAATCATGGAAGTCTACTATTGCAAGAAGTATTCTGATAGATTTCAACATTGCTACTACTAAGAAGGTTTTTTTATATTTTATGTCTTGAAATTGTTTGAAACCCTTTACTAACATTATATCCTTATAGGTATTAACCTTACCATCCTTCTCCAAATTTTTCTTAAATACCCATTTTCACCCAATGGATTTTACATTAGATGGAGGGTCTACAAAGATCCAAATTTTATATTGATACATGGACTACATATTAGAATGCGTGGAATATTTCATTTTAGCATCATCTTTTCCATAAACGTATTTCTTGCATCTTAGTGGTTCATTATCCTCAAGGGGTGAGGGGTCACCTGACTCAATGACAAGGAAACCATAACACAATGGTTCTATAACCTATGAAGTTGACCTATAAAGTACATGTGTCTTAGGTACATCTTAATCTCCCACTATCACTTTTGGAGATGTTCCCATTCCAACACAAGTGAATCTGGAGAATTAATATCAATGAAGTCAATCTTTCTCCCACTATTTTCATTATAAATATTATCCCTTTCTAGAAATATGTGTTTTCTTTCCACAATCACTTTTCTATCTAAAGGGTTATATATGTAATATCCTTTAGTTTATTTAGAATAACCTATAAATATGAACTTCATTCTTTAGGATGCCAATTTTTCACTAGGTATAGACCTAAAAAAATCCCCACATTCCCTTACACATAAGTGTGACAGATTGAGTTTCTTTCTACATAATAACTCATACAGAACCCCATCTGCAGATTTAGTTGGTACTCGGTTTAGGTTATATTCTTATGTATTCATGGAATATCCCAAAAAGGATAATGTAAGAGTTTTTTGATTCATCATTGAATAGACGATGTCTTGAAAGGTTTTATTCCTCCTTTCACTAATATGATTCCACTTGGGTGTATAATGAGGAGTGAGTTAGATACTATCCCACAATCCTTAAGTTGATTAATGAAAATCAGTTGAGATAATCTCCACCCCAGTCTGAGTGAAGTGTCTTAATCTTATTACCAATCTTTTTTTCTACTTCATGTTGGTATTCCTTAAACATTCAAAAGGAATATGACTTATACCACAATAATTAGATATATTCATACTTACTGTAGTCATCAGTAAAAGTAATGAAGTATATAAGAACAAACCTTACCTCTATTAGAAATAGACTACATATATCAGTATGAATTAACTATAATAATTTAGTGGCTCTTTCACCCTTCCCAGAGAATAGTTATTTGGTCATTTTCCCCTGTAAACAAGAATGACACACATCTAATGGTTTTAATTGAACTGATTCTAAATACCCTGTTTGATGTAACATCAATAATCACTTCTAGTTTACATGAATTAGCCTAAATTATTTTAGGTGGGTGTTATATGATTCATGATCACTGGTTTTATCATTGATTATCATTACAAGGTTTTTATGTTCAAGTATATATAATACATTGTTAATATGTACCATACCATAACACATGTTATCCTTATAAAAGAGACAAAATTTATTTCCAAACTTGAAATAAAATCACATAGGGTAAAAACTTGACAATGATATTATGTTTCTAGTTATAAAGGGCACATAACAACAATTATTTAATACAAGAACCAAACCACTAAGAAAATTAAGGTAATAATATCTCACTACCAAGGCTACTATTCTCACATTATTTTTAGCATAGAGATTAGCTTCTCCTATTTCAATATTATTAAATACACTTTGATCCTATATATGAATACATATGTGTGAAACACATGCCATATCAAATACCGAACATGAAGATAATGAATGATTTCATTCAGTGAAAAAATACCATAAGTAGAACCATTGCCTTGCTTCTTCTTCCCAACTTTTCAATTTTTCTTATAGTGGACTTTCATGACACATAAGAAGAAGAAAATATCCTACTAATTGACCTGACTCTATATCCTTGGCTTCTTTGTAGGAATGTGAAGAGGTGTATTTATCCAAGTCTTGGCCTTACACCACTTAGCCTTTCCCTTCCTTATCTTGTTCACCATAAGGAATGAGGAATTGGTATTCTTCATATCCTTATCAGCTCAGTGAACTACATAAAAAATATCCAAGAGAAACATTGACATGTTATTCATGTTATAATTGACAATAAAAGTAAATAATCTTAACAGTAATGTGGAAATAATTATATTCATTTTTAGTTCTTATCTCAATTTTAACCGAAGGGCTTTAAGCCTCTCAATGTACATGATCATCTTGAGTACAAGAGATCCTACATGATTACATTCTGGAATACTGTCCCAATAAAAGGCCCAATAAATATCATACCTTTCTTTCCTTACTCTATCTTGATATAATTCTTAGAGATGAGTCAACATCTTGTAGGAATACTCATCCTCGTGCATTTTTTATAATTTAATTTACATGGATGACCACATGATTCACTAAACATATAGGTCATAATATATATGATCTTCACATTTTTTATCCACCTTGATTTCTCCCTAAGGGGGTTCAGTAGGAAGTGAGGAATCCCACCCATATAGCTTCCTTTCTTGGCATAGTACTATGCACAAGATCCTGTACCACTCTTAGATTTATGGTTAGTCAAGATATTTTCATTATCTAGTATTTATTGCAATAATAATGTTCTGGTGGTGTCGGTGGTTTCCATATTAGATATAAAAAAATTAAATTTTTTCAGTCTATACTTTATCTTGATTACCTTTTATACATTTGTAATTAATTAAATATTAAATCATTTAAATGTATCCCACTATTTTATTGAATCATATAGTGCTCAATATTAGATTCGGAATACTCTATTAGTTGAGTATTATAATGAAAAGAATCCTTGAAACTACTCCTCACATTCTATAATAATTTGCCACACCACTACAAGGAGAGTTTCTAGGTGTGTACTAGGATTTCCAACAACATTAACTTGTAGTTCCTTGAAATTTTGAGTAAAGTCCAAGTTGAACAGAATCATAACATGACTCCACCAAAACCTTTCTTATAAAGTGATAGAAAATAACTTTGGATACTTCTTTTATACCACATTTAGTCATGTCTACCCATTACTATCATAATAACACCCTAGTATTAAGTGTAACCCTCAACTTTGTCTGAAGAGCACCCCAAACACCCAGATTTGTTGAAATTTTTGCAACAAAAGGCTTTAAAACATGATATATATTTGAGGGATTTTAAAATTTCCTAATGAATTTAATCCATCTAAATTAAATATTTTCACTCCAAATTGTCACAATAACAACTGAACATGAAATAGAAAAACATATGTCACATATTTTTGAATTTTATCCTATTTATCTTTTTATGTGATCACATAATAATCTTGAACATCTGTAAAATAAGAAATGATGAATAAAGGAAATAAATCAACATGACAGCTCTTGATTATCTATTTGGGATTGATCTATGATCGATCAATCTTGACTTAGGGGGTTTTATACCGGAATCAACTCAAACTCATGTTCTAGTATGTCCCCAGTCAATTGTATTCGCTTTCCATCTGGAGTATCACATCAAATTGGCGGTGTCTTCATCTTAAAGTGTTATCATCTATGTACAAATATACTCACACACAGGAAAGTAGGTCTAGGGGTGCAATGTACAACATGTGTGGTGGAATCACAGACCTTATACATATTTTAATGAAAATAAGACGATAGGAAGACCGTTATTTAGTTAACTACTTATTACAATCATCACACATAATAAATAATTAAACAATCCAAACAAAAATGAGTCAGTCACTAGCTCAAGACTATTCAGAATAATAAATAAACACCTGATAAAAAGTAAATTGGATTAATTTAAAAATCATGAGGGAATTTAAATACATTCAAATAATTAATTTTCTTTGATCCAATTTTTAATTTAATTTCAATTTCAAAAATTAAATTAAACTGATTAATTTTATTTAATAATAAAATTAAATTAATCTACTAGAATACTAAAATATAAAATTCAAATCAATATTTAATTTCAATTAATTATATTTAAAACAGAAATTAAATTAAATTAAATTAACTATTTTTTATTATTAATTCAACCCCGACCCTGAAAACCCCACCTTGATCTTTTGAAGATTTGTCTAGAGATCCAAATGTACATATCAGGTATAACATACCCCATGTAGAGGAATCTTTAGCCAAGAAAGCCTGCCCAGATTCATTCTAGGTTGGGAATACCCTCCCCAAATGATAGCAAGGAGGATCAGATCTCGTAAGACCTATGGAACCCATGACAGGTGGTACCACACAATGCATGTGACAGATGAATCGACTACCGAATAAGAAGGTATGGTTATCCTACTATAGATGAAGTAGGGTGTCTAGGAAGTCTACTAGATGGTGATATCTGGGAGGCATCTACTGTGGTTTTCAGGCGGTGCAAGTGACCATGGTGGTTCCAAACAGCGGTGATGGAAGAATCTTGTGGAAGTGGAAACAACGACAGTGCGAATGACCAGAACTCTGTCAGGGTCCCGACCTAGTCTGGTCAGCAGCTTCCCATGCTGGAGAGACCTAAAGAGTGGTGATCCAAGTGATTTATCACCATTTATCAATAGTCAAACCATACAAGAATAGAGAGTGGAACATCTCTGGTCAAGAAGATGATGACAGTGGCGAGATCTGTGAGATCCAACCCATGGTTTAGCTGCTCGGATGAGAGGTTAGTTAGAGGGAGGCCATGTGCAGCTGGGATCTCATCTGATGAGGGATGAAACTTGTCTGATAGTGGAAGGAGAGGGAGGTTCTACTACATTTTGCCACATAATAGAAGAAGGGGACACCTTGAGGGGGTAGTCACATACTGGGGTGATGTTGGATAGTGAACTTTTTATTCCTTGGATGGTGCCTAACTCCAAAACTATGATGGAGGTCTAAAGAATTCAATGAAGGAAGATTGAGATGTGAGGATCTAGATTCTTGGGAAACACCTACTACAACCAACCATAGACTTTTATTTTCTCTATTTGAATTTTTTTTTGTTCTGTATCCCTATAAATAGGGAGAGTTGTGTGAGTTGTAATATGAATCCCAAGTGAAAAAATAAATACATATTTTGTGGTTCTCTGTTTGTGTTGTTAAGATCACCACCAATGATTTGTTGTGCATGCTTTTTATTTTTCCTCTACAAGAGATCTTCCATCAGTGGTATCAAAAGAAGGTTGATCATAAAGGTACCGATGGATAAGAACCAAATGTTTCCACTTATGATCCAACCTAACTTACCATGTTGTTTGATGATAGTACGTGATGGTAAAGACTGGCTATGGAATATCAGGTTTGGTCATTTAAACTTTAAAAGTTTAAGATTATTATAAAGCAAGAAGATTCTGAAAGGGATTCCTATCAATCAACACCCAAATAAAATTTGTGAAATCTGTTTTCTATGAAAACATTATAGAAACAAATTTGAAATGAAGGCCAATTGGAAAGATGTAGCAGCACTGGAGCTAGTTCACACCGATGTGCGTGGTCTTATAAATCCAAAATCAGATGAAAAAAATAGATATTTTCTGACATTTATTGATGATTATAGTAGAAGAAAATGGATATATTTTCTCAAAATCATGTCCGAAGTATTTTACGTCTTCAAAGAATTCAAGGAATTGGTGGAAAATCAAAGAAACCATCACATACGAACATTGTGATATGATCTAAGGGGGGAGTAAAACACTGTTGTGTTTCAAAATTACCTCAAGCATCATGGAATTCAGCATCATCTAACATCTTCTTACACACCCAAACTAAATAGAGTAGATGAAAGGAATAATCACACCATTCTCAACATGTCAAGAAGCATGTTCAAAGACAAAGGAGTTTCCATGAATTTCTGGGCTGAAGCTACATCATGTGTGATGTATCTACACAATATATGCCAAAAAACATAGAATCAAGGAAACTACATGAATCCTAGATTACTCACAAGCCATGTGTGATTCATCTTAGAGTTTTTGTTCTATTTCCTACATCAGAATCCAGGAGGCAAAATGAACAAATATTGAGGACAAAAGAGTCAAGTGTGTCCTTATGGGACATGGGGACTGAGAAATGGGATATAATTTATACAATCCCATCACCAAAAAGATTATATTCAACAGATATTTCATCTTTGTTGAAAAATATAAATGGAATTGGAATCAAGATGATGATTCAAGAGAGGTACAACTCACTCTAGAAGATGATGAAATAGTTGAAGAAGTACCACTGGAGGAATGATGAAATAAAGAAACACTGATGTATTGACCACATAATCCGACATATGAATTCATTGAACAAGAATAATTTCATATACATCCTCAAAATGTTCGAATCCTTACAGATATATATGATAGAACACAACCAATGTAGGAGTATGTAAATTTGTTTTGTCTCTTGGAGATTTCCAATCTAGTTAGTTTTCAGGAAGCTAAAACTGATTAAACATGGAAGAAATTTATTGATGAGAAAATTCCTTCCATCGACTACATCGAAGTATATAATAAAAAGGAAGGCTTTGAAATTGGGGATGTTATTACTCTGGTTGTTCAACCACCCAGATATAATGAAAAATCATGGGTTGTAAGGAAAAAGAGTGTAAGGGGGTTTTTGGATAGTAAAATCATTATTACATATAATGTGACATCCTTCATAGATGTGATGGATGTTTGACTAATTCAATGATAGTATCTTGACCTGTGTGGATTCAGTTGATTGGGAAGCACCTGCTGCAACCAATAATAGAAATTTATTTTCTATGTTTGATTTTGTTATGTGTTTTCTATCCCTATAAATGGAGAGAGTTGTGTGAGTTTTTTGGAACCCTAAAACACATATCCAAGATATTTTAAATGCTTTAGTACATGATCCAATAGCATATACCATCACTATGGCTTTGATTTGACTAGTCATTGAGCTCGAATAGAGTTACGAATTAGGAGTTATGGATGTCTGAAGATCGGGCTGGAAAACTGGTTCATAGAGCCCCTTCGTGGAGCTCCCTCTTGGATCCCGGAGTAGAGGAAATTTAATGGGGCCTCTTAGAGTGCTATGAAGTCCATGAAGAAAGGCTATGTGAGTCATAGGAAACTGGTTGAATCCTCTATGAGTTCCAAAAAGGCTGTGGTGGTAGCCTCTGTGACTTTGAGAAATTGGGGGGAACAACCATCAGTTGCGGAGTGCAATTTCCTTCACAACATCATTTTCTCTATGTGGCACACATTTTTTCTCTACGAAATATCCCAAAACCTCCATCACCAATAAATTTCTGGATTACCTGCTTCTAAAAGGATGGTGATGTCACTCCTTCGATGACCGATCTACCAATTCACAGTGCTCCTGAGCATCGTGAAGTGATTCCCTTCACAAAGGCCTCCACCCTTTATTAAGGAGGGATCCCCATTTGACATTATCAAGGCTATGTGAAACATTAAAACTTTTTAGAGGACCCTATAAATAATTCACCTTATGGTAAGGTGAGGCCATGCTTTGAAAGTACATTTACTTCATGAAGTTGTTTTTTGAGACCCTGAACACCACGAAGCCACATGCTCTGTGAGAACCTGATCTCCAAGAGCCCAATTCTCCATGATACCCTGAGCACCATGAAGCCCTATGCTCCAAGAGGCCTTGAGCTCTATGGAGCTCCATTATTCATGAGACCCTAAGCTCTGTGAACCCCATCCCCTTGTGATTCACTATCCTACACGAATCTCCTACCTTCGCGACCCGGTCCATACTGTAGGGGTTGCACCACCACACCCCCACTCCGGATCAGTGTCGAGCTACTGTTCAGGCCCACCGAGCCGGTATCTTTGCTAACATTACTAACCGCCATGAAAAATGGAGAGTTTCACTGCACAATTTTCTATTCGGGACATTGAAGTTTTCCATTGTTCCCTTATGCACACCCGGCTTCCACCTATGGAATACCATGATTCGAGATACTCCTCCACACTCCAAGAAATACCTTGAGTCGACATATTCCTCTTGGTACCTTTCACATGTCGTGAGTTGAGCTTCTCATTATGAATTCCGTAAGAACCTTGAGTTGAATCATTCCTCAAGGAACTCTTACAAACCCCATCACCTAGTTCCACTGCTAGGTCGAACCAAAAATGGATCATCTTGCATAAGTCCCAAAACCAGCCATTACTAGGAACTTTATGCCTAACAATCCTATCTATGTGACTATAAACTTTATTACAACCTATATAAAAAACATAGGATTCCTCTTTCTCAAAATAAAAGATCCTTATGTGCCAACAATAAGATGCCAACAATCCTCTCTACATGACTATAAACTATAATACACCCTATATGGAAAACTTAGAATGCATATTTCTCTAAACAAGAGATGCCTTATTCACCAAGTATAAGATTCAAATATTCCTCACTACATGAATTTAAACCATAGCATTCCCTATCATTCAATAATAGGATACCTCGTGGTCCAATCAAGAGATTCCTTATGTACCAAGCATAAGATTTCAATAGTCCTCACTACATGAATTTAAACTTCATCATGACCTATCATTCAATAATAGGATGCCTCTTGTTCCAAATAATTTATAGATTATATGACAAGCATAAGATACCTCATTCCATGATACAGTGGTGTAATTTCAAGAGCATTGGAATCCTTTCAAACATTCCATCACTCCACCTCACGCTTTTTGTGTCATTCATTTGGATATTTGTCCTCTTTCATGTCTAAAGTGACCCCCTAATGGCCTGGTCCCATGCTTCCTCAGCTCCCCTACTATTCTGGGCCAACATCTTGGCAGAATTTGGATGACACTTTGAATTTGGCCCTGTTTTTCTAATATGGTCATCGTTTCTCCCTAGTTTATTTATTTCCATATCAGGCTAACGCGATGTGGTTGCTGTGATTTGAATATGTCCAGTAGTTATCTCCCTTCATCAAGCCTCCCCCATGGTGTTCTGAATGTTTTTCATGTTATTCACACTTTTCATATCACTTTGTTTGGACTAATTCCAATACCCTTGGAGTTATCTCGCTTATGCACTAGCTCAAAGGTGTAGGCATCAATTATGTTCCTAAACCCACCAGTGAGTTGGGTTTTCCTCATGGAAATACATGGGGAAGACATTATGGGAATTTTCTATGAGTAATCCCCATCCATCGTTGCCAGTCATTATCATCACCCGGGAAACTTCCATGCATAAACCCCATACACTATTTCTACTCCTTAGGGAAACCCGAGTAGCTTTCATGCATAATCCCCATCCACTATTTCCATCCTTAGCAGTACCCAGGTAGCTTCCATTCAAAAACACCATCCATCCTAGACACTCCTTAGCGGAACTCAGGCAGATTCATGCAAAATCCCCATCCACTATTTCTGATTCTTAGGGGCACCCGAGTAGCTTCCATGCGTAATCCCCATCTACTGTTTCCTATACTTAGTAGAACCTAGAAAGATTCCATGCATAATCCCCATACACCATTGCCTATCCTTAGAGGCACATGGGAAGATTCCATTTGTAATCCCTATCCACCATTTCCTCTCCTTAGCGACACCCAAAAAGCTTCCATGAATAAGACCCATCCACTATTTCTGCTCCGTAGGGGAACCAGGGCAGCTTCCATGTGTAATACCCATCCACCGTTTCCACTCTTTAGTGGAACCTGGGTATCTTCCAAGCATAAGGCCTACCCACCATTGTCGACCCTTAGTGGCACCCGAGCAGCTACCATGCATAATCCTCATCCACTATTTCTACTCCTTAGGTCCACCCAGACAGCTTCCATGTGTAATCTCCATCCAAAGTTTTATCTCTTTAGTTTCACCCAAGAAACTTCCATTCATAATCCACATCCACTATTTTCTCTCCTTATAGGAACCTAGGTAGCTTCCATGCGTAAGCCACATCCACCATTTCCACTCCTTAGCGGCACCTGAGCAACTTCCATGCATAATACCCATCCACTATTGTTGTTTCTTATTGGCACCTGGGACACTGACCACATGTAAGCCCCACTCCATTCCTCATGGATGCACCTTTCACGATGTGATCAATAGGTATTTTTTGCCTTTAGTTTATCACATATAGCAGGACTCACATGGTCTTAGAATAAGCATCGACCATGGCCCCCTCTTTGGGATACCATAGTGTGTAAGCCCCATCCCCAAACCAATCAAACTACATGGACTTTGATCCTTTCTATTTTCAGGAAAGGTACGTAGGAATCCTCCTTGAGATTCAATACCATCACACATAGGTCCCAACAAATTCTCATCAGTTCACCCTTGTCCTACATGATGTTAAACTATATGATTTAAAAATACATTCGTTTTGATCCCTGTCTCCCAGATAGGGTACGTAGGAATCCTCCCTGAGGTTTAACCCAAAATACTGGGAAACTTCAGTGTCCCCTTTGTTGGGACCCACATCCTTGGTCCATCCCTTAGTGGTGTCAGACCAGGTCCTGGGTAGCTAACCATGCATAATCCCCACAATCAATTCACACTCATCCAACAAATAGTGTCCCACTTAAAATGGGATACTAACCATGCATAAGCCTCAACATGTTTTCAGGTCACTGTCCTTTGTGTACATCCTGATTCCATGCCCCATCCTAAACTACATATACTTTGATTAAATTCCACTGGGATATGTAGGAATCCTCTTTGAGGTTTAATCCCATCACTCATCTCTCATCCTGGTCTCTCCCTTGAGCCTTTGTGTTTCAGGAAGTTCATGCCCCAAATAGGAGGTTCTACTTCCTTCGTTTCCCATCCGCACATCCATTCCCACGGACCACCTCCTTAGGTGTCTCATCGCCCATAGAACTATGTGGACTTTGATTCCCACCCACTGGGATATGTAGTAAGACTCTATGAGATTCAATCCCAACACCACCATCATCTTCATATCAGTTTTTTTGGTTCCATCCCATTCCTCCCATCCACTTCTTTCAACCATACATCATCCATATTGATTCCTACTAGGGCTACCACATCCTGATGGGATCATGACAATTCCTTAGCCAGATAACCATAAATAATCCCCACACAATCTATAACCATCAAAATAAAGGTTACCTCTTGAGATGGATCTTTATCCATGCGTAATCCCCATCATGTCTCCGGGTTTTTTCCCTTTGAGTATGCCCTGATTCCATGCCCTTCCCTTTGAACTATGTGGGTTTTGATCCCTTTCATTTACACGTGGTATATAAGAAACATCCCTAAGGTTTAATCCTAGCCAATGGTAAACCTTGGTGTCCCCATTTCTAGGGTGTACATTCCATGATCCACCCTCAGTGGTTTCTAGATCATCATTCACAGTGTGATGTATTCCCTTTTTAGGACTGGCCACCCTGGGTCCGATCTTATTGGGTGTTCCGATCCATCCATCTAGTAAACCATCCAGGTTCTCCCTCTTAGGGATGTACCAATCTGATTTGTCTCTATGGGATGTTCTGATCACACTAATTGTGTCTCCACAAGATGTTAAACACACGACCTACCTCATGTTAAACATGATATGCCTAAGGAAAACCTCAGAAGACACGCCTATGGCGTGACTGTCTTTGCAAGTCATTAAACTCATGGAATACCCTATTTTAAGAATGAGAAGTTTAGAAAAACCTCAGATACATGACTCATGCATGTGATATCCTGTGATCTATGTGGTATGCCTCAGTTTGTTCACCCTTTATATTCCATCTTATGAGTACGAATACAGTTGACTAATGTCCACGCATCCAGAGATCCCCCGACATGCTTGATGTTACCATCTACTCCGACCGAAGGTTTTTGCCCTACCATGAACACTTAGAATGTGCTGAAAAAATAAATTTATTTAATAGGAACCCACAATGATATGGCACTGAGAAGAGTTTCAAGAATAATTTCTTAATCTATGAAGGGGAACTGGACTAGGAAAAGAGTTTCGAAGAGGAATCCATGGAAGGAAAGATAGACATCCCATCATCCCATCATCCCATTTTAGTAAAGGAGAAAACATCCTTGAATAAGTGATGAATTCTGTATGCCTTTAGAAAGCGGTAATGTGGGACAATAGCTAGTGTGTCGTATCATGAAGGCACATGCATCAATGAAAGTTTCAGATATAGAATTTTTATATGAATCCCAAGTGAAGAAATAAATACATATTTGGTGGTGCTCCTTTTCTGTTGTTAATATCAACACCAGTGATCTACTGCACGTGCTATTGAGTTATTCGCTACAAGATATCCTCCACAAGGAAATAGGGAGGATACCCTAGTGTGTCTCGGTATTTTTTTTGTGATTGTATCATTTTACATGAATTATGCCTCCATGGAATGAGAATGGAAAAATAAATCACCGGATAAAATATTCCATCTCTATTATATTTCAATGTTAAGATGATAACAGAAAGAAAAAAGAGACCAATTTTGTTTTATTACATAAAACCAAACACTAAGATAATATTTTTTTAATGTTTATTAATTCAAAAAACTATGTGGAAAAAATAGCATCATATTTTTACTATTTCTATGGACAAAAACTGATCAAAACCTGATCGCTAAAATAGTTTCATCGGATTCCGTAAATCTTGATCAGAACTTTATATATTTTAATATTATAATTTTCAATATTCATACATTTTGATCCATAAAAATAATCCTGGATGAACCGAAATTGGTCATCCTAAATCAGATCGACATGCAGTCAAATATTTTGAGGCCTATTTAGTACCCTATACTTAAAATTTAAAGAAATATAATTTTTCTTGGCACAAAAAATATCCACGGTCACTCTGATACCGAATAAAGGTATTAGGGTGCATAGTGGAAGTTGGTGGGCCGATCAATTAAATTTTTTCCATCACTGGAGTAATAAAATTTCATCATCTATAGAGATCCATCCCCAATATCTTCTAAGGATTTTATGTTGTTTAATATAAGAATAATAAATAAAGAAAATTAATTCTCATTATGATTTTATGCGCGCACATCCATTGTAAGTTTTCGTTATCTGTTTCTAAAAGGATCTGACACCGAATCCCTCTAGATCATCCGCACAAGCCTCTTGAATCTATGTGTACATGTTTTATCATATTCTAGATTCTATTATAGAGATCTTATGATCACTTTGGTTCCATAACAATCACCATGATCTTCTGTCATCGATCTTTTAAGGAGAACATGGATCATACACTCGGATTGAGAGATTCTCTCTTCAGGAATCAATAGGATAGAAAAATCTCAATTTCAACTGATTGAATCATATATTTGGATGAGCTTCTCTCAATTTATAAAGTGGATATTCATAATACCCTATTAGGGTTCCCTGGCCCTTGTTAATTAAACATCCACTAAATAAGTTATATAAATAATTAATTAGAATGAACCAACTACATCATAATATTATTTTTATATTTATCACATAGCTATGATATATATAAAATATATTATGTGATAAACTTGGGCTATTAAGTTGAATCATAACTCATGATAATATTAAATGATCCTAGAATATTATAATAATATTTGTTCATATAATATTAATCCTGGTATATACATAATCACTTGTAAATACATGTAATAAATAAATTCAAACCAAATTTTCTCTACTTAGATAATACGTTTTTTTATTTTTGATAAATAGAACTTGGAAAAAAACTTGAACCACATAGTGGGGCCCAACATGTCCTATATTCTTATTCAATAGAATTGGGAAGATTCTCAAATTCACTATTGTGTATGACCATTTATAACCTTATCACAATAGTAGTGAATTATATTCACAGACTAAAAGTGGATTATAAAAACACATCAAGGCCCCTAAAAAGATTAGGAAAATTCATAGAAATGACTAAAACCTATGAACACTCACTACATAACATAATATTTTTCATATTTTATATCATAAAAAAGGATTCACACTTTTGTCATCATCCTTTTACTGCTTTATTATTTGTCTATCTATCTGGAAAAGTTTACCTTCAATTACCTTGACCATAGATTTATGAAGGTACTACCATCTTACTCAAATAGGATTGAGATATCTCTTCCTAAAATCAGAATTGAAAAATTCTATGTTGATAATTCAACCAATGTCAAACCACCAATGACGCACCCAACAAAAACTACCTCACCACAACTTTATTATCATGGTTTCTTCTTGTATCAAATTATGTGGTAAAATGACATACATTGATAATGATATCATATCAAGAGACCAATTCACATGTATTTATATAGGAACAACCAATGAAACCTGAAACATGTTGTGTTTATATTGGTAGGTTAGTCATCATGATCTCAAATACTTGAGATTACCATGTTTGAACTTCATGAGAAGAAGTATCAATGCTTTTTGTGCCCGAAGAACATGATAGTCCCCCATCAACTGTGTGCTATCAGTATGATGCATCTAGACCATAGAACATTACTTTATGATTACTATATTAGTATCTCTAAGTTCTCATTATAGTGTGGGATCTTCTATAACCATTTTATACGACATGTAATCTAAGGAAATTACCATAAACATAGTGGATGAAAAAGTTTTTATAGTATCATGGTAAGATAAACAAATGTATATCTATATAACTATATACGTATAGTTGTAATCAAAGTATATCACATGTTGGGTCCAGGTAACCCACTTTCAACAATACCTTGTTTGATATAGTCACTTACAACTCCTTTTTATTTTCAGAATGTGTAGAGATCGTTGGGCTAGAAATAGAGTACTTTTGTGGTGTTATGACCTTGGATACTCATATGAGAACCTTATCAGAGAATATGCGCCAATGATGGGATTTACCTCTTGAGGTGGGAGGATATATCTTCCTCTATAATCTTTTTTTCCTTAACGTGGTAGGATTCAATGTCATTCTCTAGATGGAATGGTTGGTTATATATCATTCCCATATTGAATAATATTATTGGAGTGTGTATTCTACATCACCTATGGGAAATACCTATGTTCATAAGGGGAGATGTGATGTTCATGAAATTCAAGCTAAAATGGAGCATCATGGGTCAGGAAGAATGATAGCCCATATGGACAGTCTCTCTGTGAGTGATCAGGGAATGCCTCATATAGAATTCCCTTCTATGGTGGATCATTTCAGGGATGTTGTCCCTCATGAATTATCTAGTTTACCTCATGGGAGAGAGATGGAGTTCACTATAAATATAGTTCCTTGAGTGACAACACTGTCTATTACTCCTTATTATCTGACACCTATAGATCTCTGGGAACAAAAAAACAAGTTACACGAATTGGAGGATAAGGGTTTTACATGACCCATTACTTCTTCGTGGCATTCATCTGTCATTTTCAAAAGAAGGAGAATGGTACCCTTAGGTTGTGTATGGATTACTGTCAGTTAAACCAGATTACATTTAAGAACAATTATCCACTACCACATTTAGATAGCCTCTTGGACTAGTTTCAAGTAGAAAAAGTTTTCTCTAAGATCGATTTGAGGCTGAGATACAATCAAGCATGTGTTAAGCCACCAGACATACCACACGCAATATTTCGGAGAAGATATTAATTGTATGAGTATCTAGTTATATTGTTTGGCCTTAAAAATGCACCAATATTTTTAATTGATCTCATGAATTGGTAATTACACTCGTATTTAGATTCATTTGTGGTGATCATTTAGGATGACATATTGGTGTATTCCCACACTAGAAACGACCATTCCAATCATATTGATATCATCATGAATACACTGAGAGAGAATTAGTTCTTTTTTAATCTCACAAAATTCCACCTTTTGGATGATAAGGATCACTTACTAGGTCACATCATCTTAGAGGAAGGAGTATCTACTAACCCATATAAGGTGAGAGTTGTTGTTTCTTGGGAAAATCCTTACAACATCTTCAATATACATATTTTTTCGGGGATGGATGACTATTATTGGTGATCCATTTAAGAATTATCATTCCTAAAGACACCTCTAATGAGAATTACTAAAAAAGGTGATAAGTTTATATAGTCAAATTAATGTGATACAACCTTTTAAGATTTGAAATGGACATTGATTTGAACACCAATATAGATTCTTACAAAGCTAGGAAGAAGCTATACAAATTATTGTGTTGCATCATGAATCAATCTTGGAGCCATCCTAATTTTGGAAGGTTGAGTTATAGAATATAGGTCCCACTAGGTGATACCTCATGAGCAGAATTTCCATACACACAACCTGGATCTAGAAACATTGGTTTAGGCCTTATGTTGTTGGAGGCATTATCTATTGGGGGAAGGGTTTCTCATTTACAAGGACTATAAAAGTCTCAAGTATATTACCACAAAACATGACTTGAAACTTAGGTAGTGAATATGGGTAGATTACCTTCAACGATTTGACTTTGATCTCCCCCATACACCTAGAAAGTTAAATCAAGTAGTTGATTCCCTATGCTAGAAGACTTAGACATAGGGCATCCAAGAGTCCCATAGTGAGTGGATGTTGATGGAACTATTTTCTGAGATGCACCTAGAGGTTCAATAAATATCAAGGGTAGCCTATTTTGGAATATTTTGTAGTGACATCCTTCCTTATAGATTAGGTTCAGATGTAAAAACTCTCAGATCCTGAAGGTCTAATCCTAAGGAAGATTGTCTTAGGTGAGTACCCACCTTCTAGCTGGGTTATTAATGAGGAAGAGATACTACACTTTTATGTGCATGTTTGGGTGCCTCTAGACATATGGGAAGAATTTATGTGAGAATCTCATGCCTTCATTTTAGAATTACACCCTAGTCTTAACAAGATGTACCCAGATATACATCATCAATATTGGTGGTTGGGTATGAATAGAATGATTGCAGGTTTTATCACATGATGTTCTACCAGTCAGCAGGTGAAGGCATATCACCAGTGGTCTCTAGGACTTTTATAACCTATATCTATTCCATAATGGAAATGGGATGACATCACTATGGAATTTTTGATAGGCATGTTGATATGATCTCATGGAAGTGATTCAGTATGGGTGTCCATTGATATCCTGACCATGGTCTCACACATCATAACTATCTGAGAGATCTTATCAGTTAACAAGAATGGGAGGGTTTATATTTGTTATATTTTACCCTTTCATGGTGTTCCCCATTCTATCATATCATATTGATATTATTGGTTTACATCACAGATTTGGAAAGGGTTTCAAAAAGATATGGGTTTATAGGTGCTCTTGGTAAAAACACACCACCCTTAGACCAACACTTAGTTTGAGTGTGCAATAAATGTGTTAGAGGACATGCTCAGTACATACATACTTTATTTTGGGGGATCTTAGTATAATTAATTTACTATCATTTATTTATCCTATAATAATAGTTTTTTGAGTACTATTCAGATAGATCCTTATAAGTCCCTTTATGGTAGGTTGTTTCATTCATGCCTATGCTGGTTAAAGGAAGGTGATACAGCACTACTAGGACATCATATCATTCAGGATACTTCAAAACATGTATAAATTATTTAGAATCATGTGGATATATCTTAGTCTCGATTGAAGTCATATACCGATCATCGCTGCTGACCACTCTATTTTGATGTGGGACATCATGTCTTTCGGTGAGTTTCTCTTAGATAGGGTCATAGACAATTTTGGAGATAGGGCGAGCTATCACCTCATTATATATTGAATTTCAAGATATTGGAGAGAGTCAGGCTAGTAGCATATTTTTTTTTGCCTTGCCTACTAGGTATCGGGCCATGAATGATGTCTTCAATGTATTTCAACTATGTCTTTATTATTCTATCCCATATCAATTTTTTGATCCTAAGGATATTGAGATTGATGTAGATGAATCCTTTGAGGAGGATCTTATACATATCTTTGATCGGAGCATGAAGTCTCTATATGTTAGTTTACTTCCTATGGTATGGGTGCTATGGTACCATGATCGGGTACTTGATGGTATCTAGTAGTGAGAGGCTGAGATACGTGCTCAGTGGACAGAATTTTTCTTAGTCGATTCTTCACCACCCTTGTAAGGGAATCCTAGGGATGAGTAGTTTTAAGGAGGGTGGTTGTAATTTATTTGATTTAAGAAGTGGTATAAGAATTTAATATACTATTAAATAATTCTCATTTCATTCTAGTAAAGTGATTGAGGGTATAAAGAGATGTTCAAGAGAGTTTAGGTCTCATTCCAAGCTCAGAGTTGCAAAGTTTGGAATGGAAAACCAATTCTGCATAATTAGTGTTAACTATGAGACTCAACTGTGAAGGGTGGAACAATGCTCTACCAGGGTACATGATGTTTTTCCTAATAGTTAATAATTGGATAAAATGCCATTCTAGCTGCTTCAAGGATCCCCATAGGGGAGCTCATGGGAAGATCATGGTTAGAAAAACTGTGTGAACCACTGTCCGTGGACAGTAGATGGAACATGGTTGGCGCATGGTTTGTACAACCATATTGAAAAACCCAAATCCCTTTAAAATTTGGGTGAGAATACCATTTTCCCTCCTTTCCTTAAATACCTCACCCCATATTCTTCTTCTTTTTTCTAATTGACCGCACTCTTAGGAGAACTCTCATCCCTCTTGCTAGGATTTGAAGAAAATATTTTATACGGAATCTGATCGAACTAATTTTTATCACATTGGATAGCCACAGATAAGAAATCAATTCACCTCAATCATTTATACATTTATCTCTCCACATTCTATGCTATTTTCATTTGATGTCATATTCCCTATTTTTATGGATTTTTTCTATTTTGACAATTTCTTCCATTCTAGATCAATTAGAAGGCCAACAATGGAAAATGGGTCATCTACTATCCAAAGGTTCATGGTCTGGTAATTTTACATAATTCTCTTGTTGTATCTATCATGTTCCATTGTTTTGTGCACCAAAATCCTCTAGTGATTCTTCCTAAATGTCTAATAAATTATAATAAATGTCAACCCATATTTAATATAGTCCCAACAACCTGCGAATTAACATCATTGGGTGACCACCCAGATGAGATCCACCCCAAAGGGTGTTCCTTACTTAAATGTATAAGGGACTCATTGTTGTATTTCATTTAAACCACCATAGAGGTGTGTGGAATTCCCCTTGTAACGAATTTAAGGAATTTCTATAAGTTGTATGAATTTCATCCAATCTAAAACCATGACATTTCTTCAAGTTGAGGGAGATACAAGGGTCCCAATATAAGTATGCCTTGGATAGGCTCTTCAATATTTATAATTAGGGTTTTTAATGTATCTCAATACCTTAGGATCTATACTTGGTTTTTTAACAAATACCTTGGACATGATCACCAGTTATATGCCTTATGTACTTCACCCATGATCAATACTTGGTTCCCAAATTGATTAACATGGATGGGCTCAGTTGGAAATATTTTTATACCATGTCACAAGTGATACTTGGTTTCCTATTTAGATTATAATGGATGGTATGAGAGGGTTATTCCTTTAGGCCATGTCGAGAGTGATACTCAGGTTCCACACACTGATTACCTTTGAAGAAATCTTGTACTAATGCATACTTATAGTGATCCTGGAGTGATACTTTGGTTCCTCTGTATGGATCACCTTGGATTGTACCATGATTCCTCTTTATTTATAATTAAGGATGAATTTTTATTAATAATTAAGGATGCCTCCAAGCCAAATAACATGATTGGGTTCGGTCCATGTTTACATTTGACTTCTATAATGACCTGATTATGTATCCCTACATGTATTCCAGTGGAATTATAATACTTGTATATATATATATATAAATTCATATACATAATATCTCTATTCCAATTGACTTTGGTTTAGAGATATTTACCTTTGGCCAAAGTAGGTAGTATTGGTCAGGTATCCCATGAGGAACCTGAACAGATGGATTTTGTTTTATTTGTCACTTACCATTAGATTTACTTGAAAACTAATCATTTTATACGCAAAAACTAGATAGTTCAAGACACCATTGGTGGTTGACTAATGGGTATATCTCAAACTCTATTCGGGTCTCCTATGATACCTTAAAAGACTTTATTATTACCAGGGTAGATAGAGGGATGTGCCCAACTTCTTTTGTTTGATTTTTAGTACTAGGATTAAGTATGAGAGGAGAGGACCAAGCCTATTATCGTTATTATTGTAGAGGATTTTTTTTCTTTTTCCCATTTTTGCATGTTGTATATGCATGTACCCATGTATCCCATGTACTTCCATTTTTTATAGTATCATATAATGATCATCATTTTTTATCTCAGATTTATTTAGCTTCCACCTATTTAATTGTTTGGATGATGTATTATTCTATTATTGGTTCTTTTTACTATTTTCACAACTTATAATTATTAATAAACGTCATGATATACTCTGATAAATTAGGAATAGTCTCCCCATAGACACACCCAAGGCCCTCACTGCTAGTCGACCACCTCTGATGTACAAGGAGGTGTGCTTGAGGTCATGTGGCCAACCGCCTTGGGGAACAACTTTGTGGTTTCTAGGTTTGGAAGCTACAATACCTATCATACCTAGATCAAAAACATGAAGACATGGAATATTCCTTTCACAAAGGAAAGATTCATTATACTCAATAATCATTAGTCATGTGATATAACTCCTAATAAAAGGAAAAATTTATAACCATAGAAAGAATAATGAAAACTTATTGGTATGTTGGATAATTATGTTTATATAAATCTTACAAATTGAATAGAAAATAAGGTTTAATTCCATCACTATATTACCCAATGCATTAGAGGTCTATCATGGACCCACCCATTATTGGTGTATCATAGAACCACCCATCCTTGGTTAATAACATAACCACCCTTCCTTAGTTTATAATAAAAACAACCATCCTTATAAAAAATGTATAATAACTATATCTTGAATAAAGTATATAGGGAATTCATTTCATAATAAACTCATTGAAATAACCTTTATTTTATTCATAACTTGATTAACCCATTGAAACAAAACGGGTTCCAAAATAATCCCATCGAAACATGATTAAACTATTGAATAGAAATGGATTCCATGTCAACATATTTGAATCAATCATAATACATTCAGATAAAGAATTAGGATGGTACCATTACAAAATATATCCATTTTACCATAAGTATCAATAAGGGTTGTTGGTGTTGATGAATAAAAATACCATTAAAATTTCATTAAAAACATTTTTGAGGAAAATAAACTCTTCATTTTCAAAATCAATTTTCAAAAATAAAAATTCAAAAAATAATAGAGAAAATCCTTTTCTTTAAATACAACCTTGAAAAAATGTAAAGGAAAATATATGTAAAATAATAGACATTTCAGTGGGAGAATATGTTCACATCATAAATGTTAAAAATAAACATTCTTTTCAAAACGTTTTGTATAAGGGAGCCAAAAGTTACATTTTTGGAAAATGTTATGAAATTTAATTTTAATTTTCTTTAAATAAAGTAAATTATATTCTAAAATGACTTTTGAAAATCATTTTTTATTAGAAAATAAATTTTTTTAAAACATTTTAGAAAACATGGATATGGAAGAGAGATATACCTGGTCTAAAAGAAAATACAAGAATGGTAAAACTTACAAACGACATTTCGGATGTTCATTAAATAAATAAGAGAGTAAATATAAATTAAATAATTGAACCACATTTATAAAAAGATTATAATATATGATATGTGGTTCAAGAATATAATATCACACTATTTACTCTAAAATAACCTTGAACATAATCAATCCTAAAAGAAATGGGATTGTAATATAAATCCTTTTCCACTTTGGAAACTCTTCAATCATAATCCCCATGAAAGAATAACAATAAATGATAAATTAAATATAATTTAAACAAGGAGTTCCATGATATAACATGTAAAATGGAAATATATACACCTCTCAAATGAATATAGGTGCAAATTAAAAAAGTGTGTCTTTTAAAAAGAGAATTGAGACGAATAACCATTACAAAAATAATACCATAGAATTTAAGAATTAATTAATGAATTAACTATGTGCATCAAATTTATATCCACATGAAACAAGTTGAAATAAAGAATAATGTAATCCAATTTCATTACACACATAGTCATATAACATCAAACATATGAATAATTAATACAACCTAATGAAAAGAAATTGGGTTATGAAATTATTTACCACTTGGTAACTTTCAATGCAAATAACATTGGATGAAATAATTTAATTTGAAACTTAAAATACCATATTTATGAATTATTCATGTTATTACATGTAAAAGGGTAAGTATATAAATAATATAAAAGAAATTATGTGCATAACAATAAAATATGTTTCAATGAAAGTAGATTAAGACAAAATCCCTTACCAAGTTTGTAATCACTAGATCCAAACCCCATGAAAGAGAGAACCCCATATATATTTTTAAATAAAAATATTTTTTATGAAAATAATCATAAAATATATTCAAGGTAATTATACACACCAATGTTTTTTGTGAATATGGAATACATCTTACAGAAATAAAAGTGAGATGAGAAACCCTTACCTTCAGTTTGACTTCCTTCTTTCGAGTTCGAAACTTCTGTATAAAAAAATTATATTAATTATTTGATTTCATAAGAATTTTTTCCTAGTTTAATTCCCTATAAATAAATAATTTAATATATTTATTTTTAATTAAATATTTAAATACTTTATTAGTTAAGTATATATCAGATGTTTTTCAGGATATTCGATTCATTATTTCAAAATAGATTTGGTGTGTTGACCATGGTAAAAGAGGCCATTACTTAAACATACATAGAATAAATATCATGAAATAATTATAATTATTATACCAAAATTATAATTTTAAAACCAAACATGAAAATGGTTATGAAAAATGAACTACGTTACAATCATGGAAACGGAAGACCATAATACGCATGAGTAACGTTTCTATTTTCCAACGATCATTATGGAAAGTTGTTATGTATTATTTTAACCTTAAAAAATAATAATAATATCATAAATACCACATTTTACCTTCAAATATACTTATATACATCATCAAATTTATGTGATGATGGAAAAAGAGTTTTATCGCTTTGTGGAGGTGGTAGTCCACATGTACGCACGAACGACATTACCATTTTCTGTTGTAAGAATGAAAATGATATATTATATTATAAGAATGATAAAATATGACATTAATATCATAATCAAGTTATTTAAATCATATATATTCATTAAATATATCTTTATTACCCTCTATGTAAAGCGTTAGTGAAAAACGAATCACAACGCTTCGCGAGGCGGTAGTCCATTGTACACACCAATGATATTATCGAATCCCCCATGGAATGGAAAGTAAGAATTTATTTTGGATATAATAACTCTATAAGTATTCATAAGTTAAAAATATAATATTTTTACTTCAAATCCATCATTATAACTATGGAAACCCTCCAATTGAGCATAAAAAATCCACAAAGGAAGAAATACCCGGATATGGGTATTATTTTCATAGTAAAAGAAAAAGAAAAAGAAGGTGGAAAAAATCACTGATCATGTATGTATCACCCCATGCTTCCAAAGTATGCTTCCCTTTTAATAATGCAATAGCTTGCGTTGTACGCAACTTTGAGATTCTAACACATCGCGACCAATCAAACTAATCGTTATGAGTAGTAATACCCACTTTTTGAAATTTTATCAATTTTATCATTAAAAATGGACTTCATTTTTGGGTTTTTAATATCAAAATTAGATTAGGGTGAATTTTTTTTTATTTTTCTGAAAACATTCAATTTTTGATGAATAGTGAAAAATACTAAATTTTAATTAAAAACAACTTTTTTAATAAAAATAATTTATATTGATAAATTATACTATTGAGTGGGTTTTAAGTATAATTAGATTATATTTTTACCATTTAATACAATGTTTTTCATTGTACGTAATTTCACATTTAAACTGGACATAAGCAAGTGTTAATCTTTTGATAGTTATTATTTCTTAAAAACATGCCTTTTGTTTTTACAATGGGAATTAATTTTAAATTAATTTCTACCACTTCTGTGTTTTGAATTTAGAAAAATGGATTCCATATTTGGAATTATGAGGTCCAACTTGTGTAAATAGGTAACTTTTATATTTATACATTAGGAATATTTACTTCAGTAAATATTTTATTTACCGTGGTTAAAGGGGTATATCAAGTAAATAAGGTTAAAAAATAATATTATAATAATATTAAATTACCCTAACACATGTAATAACCCTATTAGATGATACATTTCCGACCATTTTCATCCTTGGGTCGATTTTGGGACCCCATGGAGCCACTTGTAAGTGATAATGACATTATATATTAAATAATTTAAAGTAGAGAAACAAATAACAAAAGCAAATATCTTTTAGTAAAACAACTTTATATGAGATTATATAATTGATATATTCAACTATAAATATTAATTAGAAATCTAAAAATATTTCCTACATAATGGTATTTTATTTTTAATTTTTAGACATTAAATAATTAAATTTATATATGACACAATGATGATGCAATAATTACCTTATTAATGAAAGAATCAAATAAATTGTATTATAAATACTAACATAAATATAATTTCAAGGTTTTTATGAAATCCAAGAATTTTATAGGTGAATATGACATATTAATTTTTATTTAATGAATTTTTTACGAAGTAATAATACTATTATGACTTTAAAAAAAATTATTAAATAATGTCAAAATTGACATAATTGAGTTTTTTTTAAAAAAATACTATATTATTGGTTGATATAATATTCCTAAAAGTATAAGGTGCAGCCAAAGATCCTAAATAATATTATATTTGTCATTAATGAACCTATTGGGGATCTCTTGGAAGTTTATGGTATGTTTATTAACCATATAATATAACAATACAAAGAGACATGGTAAAAGTCAAACTATTTAACTAAGAGTTTAATCTAAAAGATAAGGTTAATATAGTGACCCAAACTTGTCTAAAACCTATTGGTTGAGTGTTTTTCGAACCATCCCCACATTATCCTTTAAATAATTTATTTTTGAGCTGTTAGAAATGGAAAATGATTTTATTATAAAATAATATTTCTAGCTTTTCTTAAGGTGCCCCTCACCCCTCATATAAAAGGGCACTCCCCCTTCTCTCTAATTAACACATTCAAATCCATTTGGCTCAGCCAACCCCTGCCAAAATACCCTATAAACTATCCTCCCTTCATCATAGAGGCCTTCCTTTAGTCAGAAAACCAACCTATGGAGCGCTTTTGATCAAATCAAAAAGAAAAACCTGAAGAAGAGGTAAATATTTCATCACCTCTTTCAAGTTCCTTTCTTCTTCCACTTCATCTTTCTTTGTTGTTTCCATTATAAAATAATAACTCTAGTATATTTTATATACTATGATGTTATTATAAATATGTTATAACCATATTCATTATTCAATCCTTCCTTTGAATGACATTTCACCATACGTGCGTACGTACGACTTACCGTCTCCACGACGTGGTGTAATTGTTATTTAATACATTATTATTTGGTAGGTATAATAATGATGTGAAATTGATGTAAATAATAAATATAACATGATAATTATTCTGTATATATGATATAACATCCAATTATATATTATTTTAATATCAAAATAATGATATCGTCGCTCGTACTTACGTACGGATTACCGTCTCCATGAACGTGATGAGATTCATTCTCCATTGTATCCATTAAAGACTAATGTTCATTAGATGATTAAAAATAATTTTTAAAGACTTAATATCATTATGAATATTAATAATATGAATTCTATCCATAACAAACATTACTTATGTAACAAATCATATAAAGGAAAACAAATCAGTTCACACCCGAAACGACGATAATACTAAGATATTATTAACAATGCAATGTTAAAAGATCATATATGATATCATATAAATGTATATGATTCTGGTATAATTTAATAACAATTATTTCACCATTATACAGGAGGTTAACCTACCCTCAACCAAGGTAAATTTCAAGGTAAGTGGTTTCTTATCTCACTTTTAATTCGGTGAGATTTCCATTATTCACCACTTATTTATTACATGTGGTGTATTGTGTACTACCATTTGATATATATTATCATGATTCTCTTTATATTCATGATATTTTGTGATTTATTTGGTGGTTATTGACTATTTTTCATATGACTCGATTGATTACAATGAGGTAAGGGTTAATTTTACAATCTCTTTATTATCCAAGGTTGTTTTTACGTAAGTATCTACTGGGACATATCTATTATCCATGTCCATGTTTCATAAAATAGTTTTCAAATGGATTGTTTTAAAGGGAATTTTATACTAAAACATCATTTTAAATGTTTTAAAGATTTATTCTTCTAAACCATTCTCATTAATGTCCATCATTTCAAAATGGTTTTAAGGATTTATTTTAATGGACATGAATGTTTTAAAATGTTAATTTCTTTCAAAAGTTTCAAATTTGTATGGGGCACTTTGATTCAAAAAGGTATTTAAATGTCTTACTTTCTAAATTGTGTGACTTTTAAATGTTTTCATGAAAATGGGATATTTATCTCAATGATTTCTAAAAATAATTTTCATCTATGTCCGAATCCTTTAATAGATTTTAAACTTGTTTGAAGTTTATTTATTATGATACAAATATTCCATATTGTATTGAAGGTTTTGTGATATGGTTGACTATGGATGTGTTATTTTTATTCCATTCATGGTTTATGGATAAAGTATTGACATTTTATATTCCAATTTTAATACGAATGTTTATGTTATATTTAAACCTTTTCATATGAGGAATGCATTAGACTTAGTAAGTGGCAGGTGGAGCCCACTATAGCTCCTCGATGCATCGTAGGTATCATGAGCCAAAATAGTGTCTTAGCACAAGTCCTTGACAAAATCTTATTTTTAGTCTTGGCACAAGGCCTTGACTATGTGGTTATGAAGTCTGGAATTATGCATTCCATCATTATGAAAGTGGCTATAGATATTGCATGTGATTATTCAACTAGTAGAATATCCATGTGAATAAGTAAATGGAATTATTTGATTTTATATTTGCCATATTATACTGAAGTTCAAGTTTAAAAGGCTTTTGTTTTAGTCTTATACATTTCCTTGATTTTTATGCTTATTTAAGAATGTTTCCGCTATATTTTTATCCTTACTGATCATCTGATCTCACCCCTTTCTATGTTTTATTTTTACCAGGATGAGAAGAAGTATATTATGACTGAACTGCAGGGATAGTCTATGGGATCTCAGTGTTGTCTATGGAAACAATGTTATTGTAGTTTTCCATTTTATTATGTAATGTAAACCTTATGAATGTATCTAGTACTTACAAGTCTACTAAACTAATCGGTCTTTAGAGACTTGATCTTTTGTGATAATGCCAATGATACGTAATAATGTACTGACTCTGGGCTTCTGGGGTCAAGAGTTATAATTGGTATCAGAGGAAGTTTAGTACAAACCTTGTAAACTAGATTTAGGTAAACTCTGATTAGAGCACATAGCCCTAAGATAGACTTTGAGGATTAGTATAGAAGAACTTCCTAGAATTTTGGTATTGTAGAGATTTTGTGAGTTCTCTATGTAATACATCAATGTTTGGATACGAGTAGGTAGAGGAAGCTCTGGAAAAGATGTACCTTAGAGTAAAACCTAAAAACACCACTTTGAGCTAGACTCGAACAGGAACTAGTGCACGACAACGGGCCATGCTGCACTCTTGGTTATGACACTTCCAGGGGATATGATTAGGGTAATTATCATTTTATATACAAACCATTATTAAGGGTTTGTAATTATATACTTACTCAAAGAAAACATTTTTATGATTATGGATTATAACCATAAACTGTTCAATTTATTTTAAGTGTTTTACAAGTTTGGATTTATGTATTGTGATTCATAAACTAATCTAGTTTATGCCATTGTTTAGAAATGGTTCCTAGTGGAAGGAATAGAAATTGTATCAATGAACGCACTCTATGTAGGGATTTCTCTCCTACTCAAGATAATTATAGTGGAGCTAGTGATGCAACAGGTGCTGATCAGCTAATCAGTACACTGGGATAACTCACTCAGGTTATTAATAATAACCTTACTCGTATGGAGCACCCTGATCCACAGTGTGGAGGATCAATGTTAGATTGCTTAAAGAGGAAATAACCACCAACATTCAATGGGGGTACAAATCCACTAGTAGCTGAGTAATGGATAAATTCCTTAGAGAAAATATTCTATGCCTTGGGGAGTAGCGAAAGGGAAGAATTTTTCATGGCAGTTTACAACCTCACTAGAGATGGTGATCAATGGTGGCCATTGATTCAAAACACAAAGAAATATGATGAAGTATCAAATATGTAATGGAGGGAGTTTAAAGAAATTTAATTAGAAAAATACTTTCCTCATGACCATCGAGCAGATATGGAAAGACAATTTCTGAGTCTGAGGCAAAAGGAGGATGAGAATGTTGCAAAGTATGAAGCTAACTTTACAAGGTCAGCAAGGCATGCTGCAGATTATATACATAACCCAAGAAGTAATATTGATCATTTCTTTGATGGGTTAAAACCATTTCTCCATCGAGCATTAGTATCAAAATCCTTCTCGTCGTACGAAGATATTGTCTCATGTGCTATCAAGATAGAAAAAGAATTCTCTAAGTCTTACAACTTTAAAGCAAAGAAAGAGAAGAAGATATCTACTAAACACTCTGTAAAAGGAAACAAGGAGAAGAAGGGAAAAGTTAAATATTAATCCTGTAGTAAATGTAAGAATAAACACCCTAGTACATGCCTGAAGGGAATGAGAGTCTGTTACAAGTGTGGTTAAAAAGGCCATCAAGCTCGTGATTGCAAGGGGAAGAAAGAGGCTGTCGATGTTGAATTATACAATTGTAGAGAAAGAGGTAATTATGCAAATGAATGTCCTAAGGGTCAGGGGAACTACCTCAGAAAAGGCCAAGATTATGCTATCACTACTGGTGAGGTTGAAGCTCCGAAATATGTAGTGGCAGGTAATTTAATGGTTTCTTAAAGTTTAGAAAATTCTTTATTTGATTCTAGATTATCACATTGTTTTATATATGTCCAGTTTTCTAAGAAAATTAGATATTTCCAATTTGATTTAACAAGGGAGTTGTCAGTAAAAACTCATAATAGAAGTATCATTGCAACAAATTTTTGCGAATCAGTTCCCATTAAGGCATATAAACATTATTTATCTGTTGATATCATCATCATACCCATGATTGAATTTGATATAATCCTCAGTATGGATTGGATTTCAGACTATGATGTGAAAATTTATTGTAATAAGAATGAGGTTACAATTTTTGATAATGATAAGGAGTACCTTATCTTTAGATAAGAAATGTCACCACCTAATTCTTATATAGATCCACCCCTAGTAGATCAACTAAATTCAATTATCAGGGAGGAAGAGAATGAAATAACTGTGGGTGGGGAAACGAATGTTCAAATAAAGGATATACCTATTGTGCAAGAATATGTTTATGTGTTTCCATAGCATTTACCTGGACATCCTCCAGAATTATAAATTGAGTTTTCCATTGATTTAATTCCTGGTTCAAGGCTTATATTGAAGACCCCCTATATAATGGCCACTGTGGAATTAGTGGAACTAAAGAAACAACTAGATGAATTGAGTAATAAGAGATTTATTCCCCCAGTGTTTCTCCATGGGGAGCCCCTGTTCTTTTTGTTAAGAAGAAAGATGAATCTATGAGTTTTTGCATTGACTATAGGGAGATCAAAGATATAATAATAAAGAACAAATATCCCCTACCTCACATTGATTATTTATTCGACCAACTTCATAGAGCTCAATACTTTTCAAAGATTGACCTTCGATCTGGATATCATCAATTGTGTGTGAAGAAGGAAGAAATTACGAAAACATCATTTCGAACCAAGTATGGGCATTATGAGTTTACAGTAATGCCTTTTGGGTTGACTAATGCACCCTCTGTCTTCATGGATCTAATGAATGTACTTTTCAAGGAATATCTTGATTAATTTGTAGTATTATTTATTAATGATATCTTGGTATGTCCAAAATCTACGAAGATCATGAAAATAACTTTCTGATTATCCTGAAGACTCTTAGAAGACACGAATTATATGGTAAGTTTAGCAAGTGTGAATTCTGGCTTCAGGATATTTCTTTTCTTGGTCATATTATCTCTAAGGATGGAATCTCTGTTGATCCTTCTAAGACAAGAGAAATCCAATAATGGCCAGCTCCGAATATTATAACTGAGGTACGTAGTTTTATTGGTTTAACAGGTTATTATCAATGTTTTGTCTAGAATTTTTCCCGGTTGGCCAACCCATTAAAAAAGATCACATGAAAATGGATAAAAAAATTTTGTACAAAAGAGTGTGAAAAATGTTTTGAAGAACTGAAGAGAAGATTAGTCAATGCTCCTATATTGACTCTACCATCGGGGAATGATGAGTTTGTTATTTATAGTGATGCATGAAAGAAAGGACTTGGTTGTGTCCTTATACAGAATGATAAGGTTATTTCCTACGCATCACGATACCTAAAAATTCATGAGCAAAACTATCCAACTCATGATCTTGAGTTAGTAGCTGTAATATTTACTTTGAAGATATGGATACATTATCTCTATGGTGATAAATGTGAGATATATACCGATCAAAAGATTTTGAAGTATATTTTCTCATAGAAAGAACTCAACATGAGGCAAATGATATGGCTTGAACTACTCAAGGATTATTATTTCATGATACACTACCACCCGGGGATGGAAAATAAGGTGGAAGATGCTTTGAGCAGAAAAGATCAAGGAGTTTTGAACCAGATGAGAGTTGAAGGGGATCCTATTTTCATTGATCTAGTAAAGATGGATATAGGAATAACCATGGAAGGTGAAACATTAATTCTTTTTAAAATGGTTGCCAAACCATCTTTACTAGAAATGATAAAAAGTTCTCTTGCCGATGATGAGGAATTTCAAAAGAAGATTAAATCTGTGAATGATGGGAGATTGATCGAATTCATATATGAAGATGGGATTTTAAAATTTGGGAAGATACTTTGTGTTCCTAATATACCTGATCTGGAAACGGAATTATTTTATGATGCTCATAGCTCTAATTTCTCTATACACCCTAGCAGCACCAAAATGTATATAGATTTAAAGGAACATTTTTGGTGGGACAATATGAAGAGGGAGGTTGCTGATTTTGTGTCAAGATATATGGTTTGTTAACAAGTGAAAGCTGGAAGGCAACATCCTGGAGGAGTCTTGAAACCTCTTCCTATACCTGAGTGGAAATGGGATAATATCACGATGGACTTTGTTATGGGACTAGCAAAGACTCTTAGAAGGAACGATGTAATATGGGTCATTGTTGATTGTCTTACCAAGTCAAAACTTTTTCTTGCTATAAGAGAAGATTTACCACTTGAATGTCTAGCAAGACTATATATTAATGAAGTTGTGAGACTTCATGGAGTACCCTTATCGATTGTTTCTGATCATGATACATGTTTTACATCAATATTCTAGAAAATTCTTCAGAAATACCTGGATACTGAACTTCGTTTGAGCACTTCCTACCACCCCCAAACTGATGGAAAATTAGAACATACTATTTAAACCTTAGAAGAAATGTTGAGATCATTCTCACTTGACTTTCAAGGTATGTGGGATCAATATTTACCTCTGGTAGAATTTTTCTATAATAATAGCTTCCATTCAAGTATTCAGATGGCACCATATGAAGCATTATATGGAAAGAGATTTCGCACACCAACTTGTTGGAATGATGTTGGTGAAAGAAAACTCATAGGCCTAGAACATGTGGAGGAAACGATGGAAATGGTGATGGTAATCCAAACCCACATCAAAGCAACTCAAAGTAGGCATAAGAGCTATGCCAATTACCAAAGGACAGATTTATAATTTCAGGTAGGAGATCATGTTTTCTTGAAGGTATCTCCATGAAAGGGTGTTATACGTTTTCGTAAGAAGGGTAAATTTAGTCCCAGATACATCGGACCTTTCAAAATTCTAGAACAAATTGGGGCTGTAGCTTACCGTTTTTCAATGCCTCCAGGTCTATCAAAAGTTCATGATGTATTCTACATATCACTATTGAGAAAATACATTCTTGACCCAACACATGTACTCACCTATGAGAAATTAGAACTGGAACCTGATCTGTCTTATTGCAAAGAGACTTTCAAGGTTTTTAATACAAGAGAAAAAGTGCTAAGAAATCAGATGACACGTCTGGTAAACGTTCTATGGAGAAAACATAAGATGGAAGAGGCAATGTGGGAACCTGAGGAACTTATGATAAAGAACCACCTGAGTCTTTTTATGAAGTAATATTTTAGAAATTTTGAGGAAAAAATTATTTGAAGGTGGGGAGAATGTAACACCTCATGCTTCCATGGTACGCTTCCCTTTGAAAAATGCAATATCTTGTGTTGTACATAACTTCGAGATTCTAACACATCGCGACCAATCAAACTAGCCATTATGAATAGTAATACCCACTTTTTAAAATTTTATAAATTTTTTCTTTCAAATTGGACTTCATTTTTGGGTTCAAAGTATCGAAATAAGCTTAGGGTAAATTTTTTGTATTTTTCTGAAAACATTCATTTTTTGATGAATAGTAAAAAATATTAAGTTTTAATTAAAAACAACTTTTTTAATAAAAATAATTTACAGTGCTAAATTATAATATTGGGTGGTTTTTAAGTATAATTAGATTATATTTTTACCATTTAATCCAATTTTTTTCATTGGACGTAATTTCACATTTAAACTGGACATAAGAAAGTGTCATTCTTTTGATAGTTTTTATTTCTTAAAAACACGCTCTTTATTTTGACAACGGAAATTAATTTTAAATTAATATCTGATACTTCTGTATTTTTAATTTATAAAAATGGATTACATATTTGGAATCATGAGGTCCAAATTGTGTAAATAGGTAACTTTTATTTTTAGACAATAGTAATATTTACTTCAGTAAATATTTTATTTACCGTGGTTAAAGGGGTAAATCCAGTAAATAAGGTTAAAAAATAATATTATAATAAAGTAAAATTACCCTAAAACATGTCCTAACCCTATTGAATGATACCTATTCAACCATGGTAATCCATGGGTCGATTTTGGGACCCCATGGAGCCACTTGTAAGTGATAATGACAATATATATTAAATAATTTAAAGTAGAGACAAAAATAACAAAAGCAAATAACTTTTAGTAAAAAAAATTTATATGAAGTTATATAATTGATATATCCGACTATAAATAGTCAATAGAAATATAAAAAGATTTCATATGTAATGCTATTTTATTTATAATTTTTAGACATTAAATAATTAAATTTATTTATAACACAATGATGATGTAGTAATTACCTTATTAATGAAAGAATCAAGTAAATTGTATTATAAATACTAAAATAAATATAATTTCAAAGTTTTTATGACATACACGAATTATATAGGTGAATATGACATATTAAGGTTGATTTAATGAATTTTTTTAGAAGTAATAATGATGTTATTACTTTAACAAAAATAAATTATTAAATAATGTCAAAATTGACATAATTGAGTTTATAAAACAAATACTATATTATTGGTTGATATAATATTCCTAAAAGTATAAGGTTCAGACAAAAGGCCTAAATAATATTATATGTGTAATTAATGAACCTATTGGGGTTCTATTGGAAGTTTATGATATTTTTATTAACCATATTATATAAAAATACAAAGAGACATGGTAAAAGTCAAACTATTTAACTAAGAGTTAAATCTAAAAGATAAGGTTAATATAGTGACCCAAACTTGTCTAAAACCTATTGGTTGAGTTTTTCTCAACCCATACCCACCTTATCATTTAAATAATTTATTTTGGAGTCATTATTAACCGAAAATTATTTTATTATAAAATAATATTTCTGGCTTTTCCTAAGGTGCCCCTCACCCCTCATATAAAAGGGCACTCCCCCTTCTCTCTAATTCACACATTAAAAGCCATTTGGATCGGCCAAACCCTACCCAAATAACCTCTCAATTGTACTCCCTTCATTCTAAATACCTTAATTTAGTCATAAAGGCAACCTAAAGAGCGATTTTGATCAAATCAAAAGGAAGAACTCGAAGAAGAGGTAAATATTTCATCACCTCTTTCAAGTTCCTTTCTTCTTCCACTTCCTCTTTCTTTGATGTTTCCATTATAAAATAAAAACTCTATTATATTCTATATACTGTGATGTTATTATAAATATGGTACAACCATATTCATTATTCTATCCATCCTTTGAAGGACATGTCACCATACGTGCATACGTACGGCTTACCGCCTCCACATCATGATGTAATTGTTATTCAATACATTATTATTTGGATAGGTATAATAATGATGTTTAATTGATGTAAATAATAAATATAACATGATAATTATTATGTATATATTATATACCATCCAATTATATATTATTTTAATATCAAAATAATGATATTGTCCCTCGTGCGTACGTACGGATTACCGTCTCCACGAACGCGATGAGATTCATTCCCCATCGTATCCATTCAAAAATAATTTTCATTAGATGATTAAAAATAATTTTTAAAGACTTAATATCATTTCTGGAATATGAATAAGATTCATCCTATCCATAACAAATATTACTTACATAACAAAGCATATAAAGGAAAACAAATCAGTTCACACCTGAAACGACGATAATACTAAGATATTATTAACAAAGCAATGTTAAAAGATCATATATGATATCATATAAATTTATTTGATTCTTATATAATTTAATAAAAATTATTTCACAATTATAAAGGAGGTTAAACTACCCTCAAACAAGGAAAAGTTCAAGGTAAGTGGTTTCTTATCCCACCTTCAATTCTATGAGATTTCCATTGTTCACCACTTATTTATTGCATGTGGTGTATTGTGTACTTCCATTTGATATATATTATCACGATTATATTTATATTCATGATATTTTGTGATTCATTTGGTGTTTATTGACTATTGTTCATATGACTCGATTGATTACAATTAGGTAAGGGTTAATTTTACAATCTCTTTATTATCCAAGGTTGTTTTTACGTAAGTATCTACTGGGAAATATTTATTATCCATGTTCATGTTTCATAAAATAGTTTTAAAAGGGATTGTTTTGAAGGTAATTTTATACTAAAACCTCATTTTAAATGTTTTAATGCTTTATTCTTCTAAACCATTCTCATTAATGTTCATCTTCTCAAAATGGTTTTAAAGATTTATTTTAATGGATGTGAATGTTTTAAAATGTTAATTCTTTTCAAAAGTTTCAAAGTGGTATGGGACACTTTGATTCTAAAATGTATTTAAAATTCTTCCTTTCTAAATTGTGTGACTTTTAAATGTTTTCATGAAAATGGGATATTTGTCTCAAAGATTTTTAAAAATCATTTTTATCTATGTCCAAATCCTTTAATAGATTTTAAACTTGTTTGAATTTGATTTATTATAATACAAATATTCCATATTATATTGAAGGTTTTGTGATATGTTTGACTATGTATGTGTTATTTTTATACCATTCATGGATTATGGATAATGTATTGACATTTCGTATTCAAGTTTTAATACGAATGTTTATGTTATGTTTAAACATTTTCATATGAGGAATGCATTAGACTTAGTAAGTGATAGGTGGAGCCCGCTATAGCTCCTCAATGAATCAGTAGGTCTCATGAGACAAACTAGTGTCTTAGCACAAGGCCTTGACAAAATCTTATTTGTAGTCTTGGAACAAGGCCTTGACTATGTGGTTATGAAGTCTGGAATTATGCATTCCATCATTATGGAAGTGGCTATTGATATTGCATGTGATTATTATACTAGTAGAATATCCATGTGAATAAGTAAATGGAATTATTTGATTTTATCTTTGTTATATTATACTGAAGTTCATGTTTAAAAGGCTTTTGTTTTAGTCTTATACATTGCCTTAATTGTTTATGCTTATTTATGAAAGTTTCTGCTATATTGTTATCCTTACTGAGCATCTGATCTCACCCCTTTATATGTTTTATTTTTCCCAAGATGTGAAAAAGTATATTATGACTGACCTGTAGGGATAGTCTATGGGATCTCAGTGTTTTCTATGGAAACAATGTTGTTTTAGTTTTCCATTTTATGATGTAATGTAAACCTTATGAATGTATCTAGTACTTCCAAGGCTACTAAACTAATCGGCCTTTCAAGACTTCATCTTTTGTGATCATGCCAATGATATGTAATAATGTATCGACTCTGGGATTCTGGGGTCGGGGTGTTACAATGTAAGTATCCAAGGGATACAAAATCATGTGACCTTAATAAGGTCACATGAAGTAGTCACGTGCAACAAAAAGCTTGTGCAAGGTCCCACTTAGCACCATTAGATAAGTCCTTATGCTCTCACGAAGACACACAAAACAACCAATGGTCATGTTGCATCTACTAGGAAGGAAACCCCATGACACATGGATTGTCAACCAGTGGGATCCTAAAACACCATTCTAAAACCCTTCAAAAATAGGTTGAAAATATCCAAAAGTAAGAATCCTCTTTTGTTATTGTAATTCACGCGGTGGATCACCTATGGGTATAATGATTATCCTTGAAAACATTCAAGTAAACTCATAAGATCCCTAGAATTTGTAAAATAAAGAAAGAAAATATTAATAGAGGGAGGTGGGAGCCTCTTTCATTCATAAAATACATGCGAATAACCCCTAAAAATTTGTTTTATTCCACAAGACTCTAGCAACATGTCAACCCCATCTCACTAAATCCCTTATCATGACATATTTATCACACGAAGAGCCTTGGGTATGTCTAAAAGACCTCATGCTCCCCCTTTGTCTCCTTAAAGATTGTAAGATGGATTTTTCCATGAAGTGATCACATATCTCTATAAGATCTATTATTGGTCTCAGATCACATCCCCAAGAGGTAGAGTGATTTTATTTGACAACAATCATACAACCTTATAAAATCCCCAACCTTTTTAACCTAAAAACGAAATAAAATGGGAGTAGGTGGGAGCCTATTGTGGTTGTAAAACTATCAACACATGCTAAGTCTATCTATAACATGGTCTCAAAAGACCCCTTGACAAGTTTGCATAATCACATGAAGGACCCCTAATAATCCATACTTGTCCTATATAAAGTCCCATACAAGTCACCTGAGTTCACATGAAAGAATTTTGATAGGAACCATAATCTTGTGATGGCCCTTGGACATGTCAATATGAAAATATGAAAGTCCCTAGATATTTACGCATGATTAAAAAAATACTTATTAATTAGAAATAATCCATTAAAGGAGGCATTGATGGGATGATCCTATGATCATTGAAAATCATGCAAGGCCTCTGGAGAAACCTACGATCGGAACTCATGAAGAAGTACGATGCTAGGTCCCTCTGCTAACTCCATCCTGGACTCATGTGATACATGCTACAGAAATAATAAATCAAAATGGGTGGTGAGGTATATAAATCCACCAATATAGCATGAAAAATGAACCACTAATCTCTGCAGACAAATGAACTCTTGGAACCTCACATCGACACTAGATCAGGTTTCTCAGAGCGACTGATCTTGTGATTGGAAAATCTTCCCATTAGGGAACATTCATCAAAAAATCGTAATAATAATGAAGTATTCATATAAACTTCGCATTATCACTCATATATCACATGAATTACTTCTATTAGGACACACAAAAAAACAACCCACATATATTTTAGACCACGCGATACTTAAAATAAGCTAACACTAAACAAATATAAGGAACATACAATAAAAGGCTAGAGAGAAGATTGAAAACCTGAGACTTGTGTGAAAGACACCAATTATAATACTCATGAACTTTGTGTGAACCACCCAAGACATGAGACCACACTAAGACATTTTTCCCAAATCTCACATCAGTCCTTTGGTATACTATTTGGATCATGTGAAGTCCTCTAGAAATGTCAAAGAAAGTGGCAGCGAAGCACCCAGGGGTGCCACCCAAGTATCATGAAGCCCTATAGGCTAACCATCCAGAACACATGGTGTCCTTAAAATATGTCTCCCAATCCATATGGTAGCAACAATACATGTTATTTTATTCTCGTGATATCCCATGGCCATGTCAATTAGCTTCCGCGATGCCCTCTGGGCATTCTGGCCAGGTCTCATGATGCCCTCTGGGCATGTCAATCCCAAACATGCATCACCCTCCAAGAAAAGTCACACTGACTCACGTGATTCCCTCAGAGTGTGTTAGATAGCTCTTATAATGACCTCATGATAAGCATGAAGGATCATACGATGCACTATGGACATGTCATCCAGGGTCATGCAGTGGCTTCCATGACAAACCATCTGAGACTTGAGATGTCCTCTGGACTAGTTAACCGTGATTATGAGACAAAACTCAAGAATTACACCCAATTTATGCGATCTACCTTGGAAAATAAAATTGGATCGCATGAATATCATGGTACATGTTAGGTAGAAATCCTCTAACATGTCATGTAGGAAATCAAGGCATGTAGAGTAGAAAATCATTGAATTTTAGGAAAGAAAGTAGGCCAGGTCACAAAGGAATATTGGGACTTGATAAACTTATTCACCCTTAGTGTTTAAGCCTTGATTATAATGGAAAAATCATTCAGTAATCCCCAATTTTAAGGGAAACCTCTGTGTGTAAGCCCCAACCAAAATCATAATACGACCTGCTCCGACTAAAAGGGAAATATCAGTGTGTGAACCCTGAACAAGTGAACTATGATAACTCTAATTTTTTCCATAACTAGGATATATAGGATACCTTCATAAGGCTTGATTTTTATATCAAACTTCCAAAGGTTTTTCCCATTGCATAACTCCTGTATCTATAAGAAATGAGACTGATTATTTTTTATCCCTTGTTTCTCAAACCAAGCATGGCTCACATGGACTTAGGTAGTTTCAATGATCTTATCATATACATTACAAGCCTCTACATGGAAAAGGGAAACATCATTGTGTAATCCCAAATATAATTAAACTATAAGGACTCTAATTCCTTCCCAAATTAGGATACATAGGAAGCCTTTATAAGTCCCGATACCAAACTCAAATGGGTAAAAAAATTAGTGTAGGCCCCATCATATCTTTGAAATTTCAACTATAAAGAGACAATCATTCCCATGGGCTTTTCAATATACCTCATCCCCCAACGGACTGAGAAAATTGAATTAGGAGGACTCATATTCCTTCCATAACCCAGATATGTAGGATTCTTTTCTAAGTCCCAAGCCTAAAATAAATTTGGAATCCACATCAGTTTAAGACCCATCTTGTCTCTGAAATTTAAACCAGCATGACACAATCATTCCCATGGGATGATCATCTCACCTCATCCCTTAATGGACTGAGAAACTAACAGAACCTTGATAAAGATGATTATTGATATGACTAGGATATATAAGATACCCTTTTTATGTTTTAGAACCATATTAAACATCTATAAGGGCTTCCCCAGTACATAAGTCCCACATCCATATGCAATGAGGTAGATCACTAGTTATCTCGTGTTTCCCACACTGAGAATATATCATGTGGTCTAAGGTAATTCTAATGAATAAATCATTGGCATCATGAATCTCAACCATCTATGTAAATCTCAACATATAATCCCTGATGAGTGGAATGATATAAAACCCCCACATATGAGGACATATACCTTGGGTCCAGTCCCAAGGGAATGATCAAACTAACAAAATTTGATTCCTTCCATGATCAAGATGTGTGGGATATATCCTCGAGAATTGAGCTCAAATATCTAGTGTCAACGTGGCCACACATATATACTCTCCACATGAAGATAAAATGAATGATTTTATCAAACTTTGTGGGTTTTGATTCTTATAATAACCAGGATATGTTGGATACCTCATAATGGCTCAGTCCCCTACTCAGAATATTAACTGCCTCCCTATGTAAAATTGATTTATAAAGTGTTTGGTTATATAGATTTAACATATAAAGCATCTATTCATTATTGGGAAATGGATATAGAACCCTAAATATATACATATGGATTCAATAATTAGATCCCCCTTTATTTCTTGTATAATAGATACTTAACCAATAGTAGTTTTGTTAGGGTAACCGATCATATATTAGGATTAGGAAGAAATTATCAAACATATCTTAAATATATCATAGAGTCCCGGAGTATACACCAATTCCCCTAAAAAGGGTACGATGAGCTCAACCTACCATCCTATTGACCAATGTGATTCCCTAAGTGCCACTGGGTCTGAAACCCCATTCGACCACCTACCTTTGGAAATTAGGTCCATACCCAATTATGAATGAAGGATCTATTAGGATTTTTCTTAAGAATAAATGTGGTAACCTGATGTTATTGATTGTGAAATAAATTAACACCCCATAATCAACCATCAGGTCAAACCAAATGCACCTAGAGATTGCCTCTTCCCTGTCGAAAAAATAGTGAACCTGACATGAATCTCCCCAACAGAAAAATGATTCGGTTACTATCCGTTGGGTTATTTTTCCCAATATACCCCAAAAATAGTGAAACTGGTGTGAATAAAAAAATGATTAGGTTAGTATCCATCAGGCCATCCTGTTTTCCCACCATACATAAACTAAAATGGTGAAACCTGTGTGAATTTATGAAATAATATACTGATCAGTTAATCATGCGATTGGATTTTTTTGCATATCCTACAAAAAAATATAGTAATGTTATCACGAAACTTACAATTGATCCTCTGTAATTGGGGTTACAATGAAATAATTCCATCCTCACATTGATAATTCCACACGAGAAAAATGGTCTGATCAAGAATAAAAGGAAAATAATGTTTACCATGAATATTTGATTGAGTAAATAATACCTAAGATATTTCACTAATTAGTGGCCTTTTCCCTCATTATCTACAGGACTGTAGACTCTTCTCTCATCAATATCATCCCAATCTGAGATAATGTCATCATCCAATGACCGTATTAGAAAGTCAGATGTGGCTGCAACCCCTATGGTTCACAAAACGATCTCAACTGATAGAAATATTCAACATCAGGTGGGGACCATGATGTTATACTATTACCATCAATGAAGAATAATCCCACCCCTCAAAACTACCTAAGAAGGTCTCTATGTAATGAGACTAATGAGTCTACATCATCTAGGGAAATTTGCAGCTAAGCTAGTGGCCCTCATTGACACAACCAATCACTTTGGGAACTTATACATAGAGCATGCTAATAACCACATTCAATATTTGGTGAAGATGAAAAAGGGAGTAAAACACAGATCTATTTCATTTTAGGGGCCACTATGGAGGGCACTATTCAACCGCCATCACTAACACCATCCATCCAGTACCCACTAGTTGCCTGCTGAGGGTACCACCTGACACACTTCCACCTCTAACACCCATGAACAAGAAACAATTAAGACTCATAGGGTGAGGATGGAACTGTGTATACAGGGGTGGTATCATATCCACACTCCAATTGATGATGTCTACCGGTATATTACAACAACAACTAGTAAGCATTCATATATCCCTACTCACTCAGAACAAGTCTTCGGGCATATCTCTACAACAGTCATGGGGAGGCACATATCCTTACCCCCATGCATAAATTCCATCATCATATTCCTATGGAACAATGAGGAAATAATTGGTCTCATATACTCTCTTTAATCAAAGATATCTACTACCTTGTAGTGGAGATTGAAAATGTGCATGCTTATAGCCGTGCACACACTTTCCTAAAATTCCTATATATTTTAGCAATAGCTGAAGAACTCAATCAATATATTTAAGAACTGGTATAGATAAAGGGATAGTATCATATTTCCATCCCTACAGCTAGGGAATATCAATACTTTTATCATTATGAACAAGTCATTACACAAGAGAAAGAATACATTCTTGCTCCCATCCTGGAGGATTATCAGCATATTCAAGTAAAGGGTGACGAATCAGACTAGGATAATATTCCCTTTCAAATAGGTCTCACAATGTGAGATTCGAACATGACTCACTATAAAAAATACATACTTAGTAGTGGTTTATTATAATTGGTTCTATTAACTGTGGTGAAATAAATCGGGTTAAAAAAACATATAGCGACAGTTTGATCAAACCGACACTATATTTTTGTTAACAATTAGAGGCAGTTTCAAATAAACCACTGCTAGATGTTTTAAAAAAACCATAATTACTCCTACCCTACACCCTCTAAGAAACCCCAACCCCTCCCCCTACCCTGACCTCCTCCCATCCTATCCCTAATGGCAACCCCAACCCCGGGAACCCATTGCCCTCACCCCTCTGACCTACCTTCGCCCTTCTCAGCAGAAACCAATGCCCCTGTGACCCTCCTCTCCATCCCTGAACCCCATGTCCCCCCTCCGACCTCCCTATCACCATCTCATGATTCACCTACTCATTGTTGAAGCAGACCCCTCTCAAACCTCCCTCTCCTTGGATTGGTTCCCCTCCTCGGTGGTGATATAGACACCCATCTAACCACCCTATCCTCAAATCAGATCCCCTCCTCACTGAAAATGTGGACCACCTAAATGTTTTCATCATACTCACCCAGAATATGTTATTGTGTTTCATTATATGGAAAATAATTTTTGATAAAAATTGAATAGAATTTGTTTTTTATTCATTGAACATTAATGTATATATATAATTCTAGTTTATAATGGGTTATTTGGATTTTGCTATTATTTGTTAGGAGTTAAAATAATCATTTATTTTTGTTATATTGTATTGAATTTTAAAAAAGAAATTCTTTTAAGCTATAATTTTATTATGGAATCAATATCATTCATAATTTCATTGTTTCTATTTGATATAATGAAATAAACTTTGTTTTATATATGTTAATGCCTCTAATTTTTGACATAAACATAATTGATACCATTTTATAGCTCGTGACAAATTTCTGGTAGGGTTTGGGGTCAGACATGGTTTCATCACAAACCCTGGGAAGGTATTTAAGGATAAAGACCATGAAAATGAGATATTAGACACTTTTTAAATTTATCAGAATACTTCATGTTTTATGAATTTGTGAGGAATAATTTATTTTAATAAAATATATCAAATAATGATAGAGTGGTTAGGGTTATGTTTTACATGCATGATAATAAATTAGTAGTGATTGTAACTGGAATAGACAACATAGTTTCATTGATTTTATTTTAACTAAAATGATTTTTAAGAGAACTAATTACAGTGTTAATATAGTTTTTTAGAATAAAAAGAATAATTTTTTATCATTTGATTTTAAAATCACAATAAATATTATTCAAATTTTTGATAGCAATATGTTTTTTATGTTTAGCTCAAAATAAAAAATATATGATTTGATGTTATGTGAACAATGTTGATTTATATAATTTATGGAACAAGATAAAGTCATAATAAAATTTTTCAATAGAATATGTACATATAGAGTTGAATATTTTGGGTATACATGACATATCGCGATATCCAAATAAATTATACTTTGCATTCAAATTTTTAATGGGGGGCTCTTGGTCTTAGTTAAATTGTGGAAAATGTTTCAGACATTGATCAATGTGGATAAATTTTCAATGGAATTAAGGCTTCTTAGTTACCACACTTGGGTAGAATAACCCATTATATTTTTTCTCATAAAATAATATCATCCACATATAAAATATCAAAAGATGATACATCTTTATCATGTTTAACATAGAGGTTTTTTTTCAAAACTTAAATAATTAAATATTAATTGTTTCAAGAATGCATCTAACTTAAAATACCATGATATTGAGTCTTATCCTAACCTTTATAGATCCTTATTTAACCTAAAAATTAACGTTATCTTTACCAAGGAAGACACTTCATCTTCAAACTCTCAATTTATGAAGACATATTTGATATCTTTAAGAATATTAAAGGGTTTTTTTTGTGATAAAATGTGGTGGTCATATAATTTATGTCATTATTCATGTTTTTTTGTGAGAAATAATAATTTTTCTATTTCATGTTTTTTATTAGAATTTTGGTATGAAAACTTTGATTATCTGATTCATCCCATTTTCCTTTATAGATGTTATGAACGTGCCAATGGTGAATTTGGGTAATATTTTTGTACTTGTTTGATCAAACATTTATATATTTATATATGAATGTATAGGGATAATAAAATCCAATACCTATTGATAAAAGTTGGAGTAATTTACCACAAGACACACCTTGATATGCCAAGGGTTTGGAAGAATTATTAGATTATGCAATTTAAAACCGATCAGTGGATGATAGAATAAAATTTATGTTTCTTGATTGTAAATTAAAGGGGTGGTTTAATAGAAATGAAGTATATGAGTATTTGATTTTGAAATAGTTACCTACTCGATATTTATTTTGGATTTTTCATATGAATCAAATGTTATGGAATGAAAAAACAACAAAAATAATATCAATGAAATACAATGTGACCTATAAGAGGATAATTCAGTTATTTTTTTAAATGATTTATTTGTTTTTATAGAATAAAATGTTAAATATTTTAATCGATCAACATAACCTTTAGTTGATCCCAAGAAGGTTAAAAATTATTAGAAATTCAGTGAGAGAAAATTTATTTTTATGAATTTGTTGAAGATGGATAATAGGAACTGTATAAAGGGTTTGAAAAGTATTCAAAGTTGTCTTTTATACTTACGTTGTATCATATCAAGTGTCTCTGTTTAATTATTGGAAAAGAAATTCCCAAGATTTTAGAGTTTCTTCTTGATGAATTTAGTGAAGATAAGATCCTTGAATCATTCTATGAGATGAATAAAGTCATCAACAAAACATGGACTTTATTATACAATGATACATCCATGCCCTAATGATTGCATGCTTTACTAGAGAGAATATTTTGATAAAGAATAATTCACAATATGTCATATAAGTAGATAGAAGACAATGGAAAACAATGAGAGTATAAATCAATGCTACCCTTGGCATAAACAGAAGAAGAAATCTCGTGTAAACGTCTTTCATAACTTTCCCCTGAAACCATGCTCGCAAAGATTACTCTTGTCATGTAAAACTGCATACAACATGAAGTTTCATTCTCATAATAGTAATGATGGCCTGATGAGACATCCAAAAGTTTAAAAAAACATGGAATATGTTTTACTCACTATATCCGATTTTTTCTTTAGATCCTAGGAATGTATGTTTGGGATTATATTCTGATGGTTTTAACCATTTTGGTACATCAATTACCAATTATAGATTTTGTCCTATTGTTTTGATCCATTATAATCTACCATCATGAATGTTTATGAAGAATTATTCTTTCATTATTTTGATGATTATTCCTCAAGAAAAAATGCCTAGAAATGAAATTGATGTATACATTCACCCTATAATCAAAGAATTCTTAGAATTATAGAATTATGGCACAGAAACTTATTATTATTCAAATAGACAACTATTAAAAATGTATACCTTATTAATGTGGAAAATCATTAACCTTCTTAGACTAGAAAATTTATCTTGTTGGAACACTCAAACTAGTTTGTATTCTCTAGAGTGTAATTTTGATTTTGAACCTCAATAATTACCACATAGTAGAAAATGGTGTTTTATGTTTCATCATCAATTTCATAATGTTTCTCATAAATCCAGGTTTAATACTACACAATTCAATGGAAATATTGAAATGAGAAAGTCACCGAAGTTGTTATATGGTTCAGAAATCATGGGAAAATTAATGATTGTCACTAATGAATTTGGAAAATGCCATCAGTTTAAAGAATGGGGAAATGGTATGAGGTATAGTATGGAAAAAAGCTAGAACATAATAAATGGAGAAAAAGATTATATTTTCCAAACTTTCTTATTGGGAGTTTAATTTAATAATTCATAATATTGACAAAATTTATATTAAGAAGAATGTATGTGACAATGTAATTTTTATAGAGAAAAATGAGTAGGGTAAATCAAAGAATTTCCATAATGCTTATAAGTATTTGGATTCAATTAATATAAAGAAATGTTTGTGGGAAAATGAGAATGTAAAGTATCATTTGTCTATTTTTACAATGAAAACTCATGATAAAGGCATATTCCTTTGAACATTAAATAATTTAGAAGTTCTAGATGGATATTTAAGTCACATATCAATGTTCGTTGACTTAAAACATCGAAAGTTACATGGAAGTAAAAGTCATGGATAACATATTTTGATGGATTACTTGTTGCTATTGGATTTCCGTAATACTTTTCCTAAAAAAGTAACCACAGTTCAAGTTGATTTTTGTACCTTTTTTATGTAGCTTTTTTTAAAAAACCCTAAATCCAACTGAGCTTGATTGACATCAAGAAATAATTTTTCTCACAATATATCATTTGGACATGGTATTTCCCCCTTTATTCTTCATATTCATGATTCATTTGACAGTTTATTTGGTTGAAGAAGCAACATTTGGTGATTCGGTACACTATTGATGGATGTATCCAATTGAGAGGTACACTGATATATTTTTTTATTTTCATTGGTGAACTTGATTTTATCAAATCATTGTGTATTTTTTAATATGTATATTTATTTTAATTAGGTTCTTAGGTCATTTGAAATCAAATGTGAGGAATAAAGATCAACCATAAGGCTCTATTGATGAATATTACATTCCTGAAGAGTTCTTGAACTTCTATTCTTGGTATTTGAATGGGATTGAGACAGTATTCAATCATGATCGATGTGCTGATGAAATATCCACTAATTCTCATTATGAAAATCATTCATTGGTATTTCCAACTATTGTATGACCTATTTGAATGGGGTCATATTTTATAACGATTGAATTAGAGTTACTACAATCACATGGATGTGTACTACTCAATAGTGTTATTGCAGATCTATTTATTAAAGAAATATGTCTAAAAACAAAGAGGTAACTAAGGGGTCGAGCTCAAAATGAGATAGAATTAAAAAAAATCTATTAATAAATAGATTTTCAAATAGTTGGAGTATCGTGTAAGTATATACTCAAATTCATATTATTGATGTGTAGTTATTCCAGATATATTAAAATTAATAACTTATATTTTTTTTTTCTAGATAATGAATGTTGAAAATAAAGATAAAATATCTAATGATTTGAAATTTTTGGCTTCATGACATCTTAGGATGTCTAAGAGTTTTGATGCCTAAAATATTCATGGCATCAGGTTTCAAAAATTTATCATGGAGAATACTTGAAAACTCAATATAGTGGTGTATTTACACTTTGATGGGTGGGATACTATAGGGAATAATGAAGATATAATAAATTAAACTATAAGGGTTAGTTTTTAGTTTTATTATTAAAATGGAAGTGGGATAAAATTTATAGGGGTGCGATGAAATATTTTTGACATTTTACATATGTGAACTTCTCTCGCTTGACGGATACTAGTGAGCATGAAGAGAAACATAAATTTATCTTTAATTCAGAAGTTAAGATAAATGAAATCATCACAATAGAGGTTGATAATAATGATGATAATTAAGATTTAGATAATTGAATTTATAAATTAGTAATCAAAATATATTACAATTTCTAATTGATAAGTGTTTTGTACATATATACATTTTCTAGTTTTTCTTTTTTTTTGTAAAAATATTTTCATTTTTCGTTTTTTACATTTAATACACATTTACCATTTTAAATGTAGGAATACCAAGAACACAAAAAAAAATTGGATACAAAATGATCATCATCCCAGAGCATGCCACCACTATAGTCATCTTCTGTGGATCCTAGAAATTCCATTGTAATTGAGACTGCTAGAGATCCATCTATTTTCCAAATATTTCATTGGTAGACCACCGCCCGATTCGCCTATAACGATGGACCAGTTGGTCGCCCCTCTGTATATGGGGTATTGGTGAGTTACCATTACCGGTATGTATGTCATTTTCCAAAAAATAACAATATATTCTATTAATTTTTTAAGGCATTTAACAAATAGATAAATGAAACTGTAGAATAGATACAAATATGAACATAGAATATGTATTGGACCTAAATGATTTTAATATTATTGTTCCATTTTATGAGATCGAGGTGACTACCAGTGACCTTGTTATAATCTTTTGGAAGATTATTGGATATCTCTCTTACGATATAGTGAGATTTCTCATTAATTATGAAGATAAGAGTCATATTCCTACAACTTGAAAAAATGAGGTCTTTTGTACTCAATTAAAGGTAATATTATTATAATATTCTTTGATAACTAATTTAAAATACATAAGTAAAATTTTGTAATATGCTTATAAAGTGATACATTTTATATTTCCAGATGTTTTTTAATTTTAATGTTCTTGAATCTATTTCACACCCATGGAATTTGTAAAATTTGGGCAAGAAATGTAGAGATTTTAAATAGATATTGTGGAATGACTTTAGTGACACATATTTAAGCTCTTGAAAAATGTAGGAGAAAGTGCCTGAAGGAATTTCACATGAGAAATGGAAGCTCTTTGTTGATATCAAAAAAGTCTCATATAATGAGGTAATTGCATATTTTATAGTATCTTAATAACATAAACACAATAAAATTATACTTTTTTTATTAATGTTTCAGTTTTTTGTAGGAATTATTTAAAAAAATAATGTGAATCATGAGAAACAAGTCATTCATCACATCATTGGGTCTCATATTTTTTTTCTGAGAAGAAGAACCATTTTGGTTTGTATTTTATTCATTATTATTTATATAATTTTATTAAAACTCAAGTGTTTTTATAACTTTTTTATATTTTTTTTATAAAAACTAATGATTTGGGTCACTATGTTGGACAAATAGATATGCGGTTTAAAGTATATAGGAAGGCCAATGGAAATTTTGTAAATGACCCTTCCAAATACATTAGAGTATGTAATTTTCATTACCATTTCATATTAATACATTACCATAAAAACATAACAATGAAAAATATATTATAACAAAAAAAAAAGACTTCCAATTAAATGGGTCTAGACACATAGATCAAACAATTCCAATTTTACATCGTTTGATACATATAATTGACGATAATTAATTACGTTTAAGGATTGTTTGTTGTTATAATATAATTTTCAATATTATGTTTTTATAATATTTAAATAATAATAAATACTAATCGAAAATTTATTAATTAGATAATTTTATGAAGATCGGATATTTAAAAAAATCATTGTTAATATTTTTTTATTAAATGGTTAAAATTAAAGAAGTCTAATATGTGAACCCTTCACAATCATCATCAATTCCCTTAAATATTGAAGTTGGAATAGTTTTAGGGAATGAGCATACCAAATGTGTATGGGGGATGGGTTATGGGCCTACTCTATCATCTATCATTGTTATGGTGTCATCCATTATAGTTACACTTGGTGGGGTTTGATAAGTGTCATTGATCGAGAATCACAATGATAAATTTCAAGAATGAAAGAGAAAGTGAAAGAATAAGAATCTTAAAGTAAAACACAAGATTAGTGGAGGTCGAAAAGGAGAAATGATTTAGTTTTTGTATTTTAGGGGATGACAGACATGATCCTTGAAGAAATTTATATCCTTACAGATCATCTTTCCTAGGTAAATTATAAATTCCAAAGATCTTTCACACATTTAAAAAGAACAAAAACAAAATCCATATATAAAAAAATGACACTATTATATTGAAAACTCACAGTTTGAGTTATACCAACCACATATTATATAGAATTTATGGTTGGTTTATTACTACACATCATAAATGAATTATATGTTGTTATCTATAAATTTGAAAACAATACGAGCTTGTTTTTCTCGATTTTTACATAGTAAACACTTCTAAAAGGTACACAATATTTTAAAAACAAGTATCATGTGATCAAAGCTAGGGAAGTGACATCATATTGACCTGAAATCATGGGACAAAAACCATAGATTTAATTTTGAAATATAAAAACCAACAGCATGTCAATCTAAATTACTGGTTTCCTATTATGGTCGTAATGGTGTTTTAGTGTTTTAAAACACTAACAATGCATGAAATGGTAAAAACCATATAAAAATCTCATATTTATATGAAATCATGGGACAAACAATGAGGATATTTTTTTGACATGTACACATAGATAAAACGTCAATATGACATGTGGTGTGGTCAGAATTAGTTGGTATAAACTTTTGAAAGGTATAAAAGCATTTAAAAACATGTTTCGGGGGGGGAAGAACTAGGAAAAAGATATCGGATTTCCCTGAAATCATAGAAAATTGACCATATATTTAATTTTGAAATATAGGAAATAACAACACATAATTCTGAATTATGGTTTACCCGTTATGGCCGTAAACATGTTTTTAGTGTTTTAAAACACTAAAACATGTGTGGAATGGTCAAAACTATAGAAAACAACCTTAGATTGATGTGAAATCATGGTAAAACCAACTATGAATAGTTTTTCATCTGTACCAATAGAAAAAATCTCAATATGACATGAAGTGTAGTAATAATTACTCGGTATACATTTCTAAAACATACATAAGCCTTTAAAAACAAGTGTTGGGGGGTCAAAATCAAGAAAATGATGTCAGATTACTCTGAAATCTTGAGAAAAATAACTTACATATATTTTTTAATTGTATAAACTATCCACACATCATTACAAATTATTGTTTTCCTGTTATTCCCTTACAATCATTTTTAGTGTTTTAAAAAACTAAAATGTGTGTGGAAAGGTCTGAACCATAGAAAATGACCATAGATTGATGTGAAATCGTTGCAAAATCATCACTAATTTCTTTTTTCTTGCGTACTCATAGACATAAAAAAATGATGTTCATTTTGGTCATAATTACTCAGTATACACATTAGAAAGGTACACAAGCCTTAAATAACAAGTGTTGAGTGGTGAAAATAAGGCAAATGATGTCGGATTGCACTAAAATCACAGAAAGATGACCATATATTTAATTGTGGAATGTAGGAACCAACATCACATAATTCCAAATTATGGTTTTCCTATTATGGCTATGGAAGTGTTTTTAGTGTTTTAAGACCCTAAAGCGAATATGGTCGATAAAAACCATATAAAACGACCTCATATTGATGTGAACTCATGGGAAGACCAATGATGATTTGTTTTTGACAAGTAAACATAAAAAACATGTTAATATGACATGCGATGTGGTCATAATTACTCATTTTTTGTTTTTAAAAGGTATAAAAGCCTTTAAAAACAAGTGGGGGAGGGTGAAAACTCGGAAAACAACATCATATTGCCTAAATTCAAGGGAAAATTATCCTAGATTGAAATGTAAAATTTAGGAACTAACGACATGTCATTATGAATTACTATTTTCCTGTTATGAATAAAAATCAGTTTTTAGTGTTTTAAAATAATAAAACGTGTGTTTAAAACCATATAAATCAACCTCATATTGACTTTAAATCATGTGAAAACCACTGATGAGTTGTTTTTTATATGTACACAATGAAAAAAAAATCAATCCGATGTGTGGTGTGGTCGTAATTATTTGGTATACACTTATGAAAGGTACAAAATCCTTAAAAACTAGTATTGTGGGGTCAAAACCAAGAAAAAAATGTATGATATCCCTGAAATCATGGTAAAATGTCCATATAATTAATTGTGACATGTAGTAATCGATGGCGTGTCATCCGGAATTATGGTTTGCTCATTATGGATGTAAACACATTATTAGTGTTTTAAAACACTAAAACATGCATTAAATTGTCAAAAAAATAGAAAATGACCCTATATTGATGTGAAATAATGGGACAACTATCACTATGTTTTTTTTATGTGCACATGTAGACAAAACATTAATATGGAATGCGGTGTGGTCATAATCACACAGTCTACACTTCTGAAATGTATAAAAGGCTTTGAAAACAAGTATCGAGGGGGGGGGGGATATGAAAAAGATTTCATATTACACTATGATCATGGGAAGATAACCATAGATTTAATTTTGGAATGTAGGAACTGACGACACATCATTCCAAATTATGGTTTTCCTATTATGGCCATAAACACATTTTTAGTGTTTCAAAACACTAGAATGTACATGGAATGATAAAAAATTGAAAAAACCTCATATTTATGTGAAATCATTGAAAATAATCACTGAGTTTCTTTTGATGTGTATGTATAGACAACACATCAATCTCACATGCACTGTGGTCAAAATTACTCAGTATACACTTTTAAAATATACAAAATCCTTTAAAAACTATTGTCGGGGGAAAAAAGTAGGAAAAAAACATCACATTTCCCTAAAATCATGGGAAATGACCTTATATTTAATTGTAATATGTAGGAACCGAAGACACATCATTTCTAATTGTAGTTTTCCCGTTATAGCCATAAACACATTTTTAGTGTTTTAAAACCCTAAAACATGTATGGAATAGTCAAATCCATAGTAAGTGACCATATGTTGATGTGAAATCATAGGAAACCCACTTCTGAATATTTTTCGAGGTGTACACCCATAAAAAAAGTCAATATGACATGCTGTGTGGTCGGAATTACTCAATATACACTTTTGAAAGTTACAAAAAGCCTATAAAAACATGTGTCAAGGGGTCAACACCAGGAAAACTGTGTTGGATTCCCCTAAAATCATGGGTCAATGACTGTAGATTTTATTTTTTAATGTAAGAACCAACAACATGTCATTCCAAATTTCTATTTTCCCACTATGCCTGTAAATGTGTTTTAAAACAATAAAACATGCGTGGAAGGGTCAAAACCATAGAAAAAGATCACAAATTGTTGTGAAATCATGGGGAAAACACCTTTGAGTTTTTTTATGTGTTTTCATATAAATCACATTAATCTATTGTGTAGTTTGGTCACAATTACACAATATACACTTATGAAAGGTACAAAAGCATTTAAAAACAAGTGTTTGGGGTTCAAATCTAGGTAAACAATGTTGTATTATACTAAAATCATGGGAAAATGATCCTAGATTTAATCTTTAAATGTATGAATATACAACACATTATTTAAAATTACGTTTTTCACGTTATGTTTGTAAATGTGTTTTTATTGTTTTAAAACACTAATGCATACATGAAATAGTCAAAACCATAGAAAACATCCTCATATTGTTGTGAAATCATTGGATAACCACCATTGAGTTGTTTTTGAAATATAAGACATCCCATGATATCAAAATCTTTAAAATTTGTTTATTAAGTAAATTTGAATCACACTACACGTCGCTTTAAAAGTAAATTAGAAAAATTTTGTATCCCTTTTCAGTTAAAGTGTTTAATATTAACTTAAATAGGTATGTTTATGTTTTCAATGTGTTTTTCCTGATATATTATTTGTTTTATGTTAAAAAAATTCAGTTTGATTAACTAAATATCAAATTTTATGTGTAACATTATGAATACATTCTGTGTCTTTTGTATTTTTTATTTATATTCTTAAATGTTCTAGTTTTCATTATAGGTGGAAGATTGTTACAATAGGTAAGAGGTTGACCATTCCAATCTATGAAATTCTTCATAAGGAAATCATGATGGTTCTTAGTATCTATGGTTTGTTAAAATTTTATAAATTATTATACTTTAATTATGATTTATTATGTTTAGTTTTAATTTTTATATTTTGTTTTTTATAGTTAGTGAGATGACAAGGTCGGTTTTAGTTGATGAGATGTTGTGGAGGCATACATATGTAGTGGAGGTTGTGACATGGTTGTATATTGGGAATTCATTGTTTTTGTACATATTTTATATGCATATATTGATGACCGAGTATTGGTTAACAGACATATAGGTTGATTGATATTGTGGTTATGATGACTGGATGTTTGAACATGACTATCGATATATGATATATTTATGATGGTTTTATAATATATTTATGTTTGAGTTTATTAGATGTCATTTTTTCTATATTTATAGTTTTTTATTGATTTTTTCTAAATATGATTTAGTGGTGTTTTTAATTAACCACCACTAAATAAATTAAATATAATATGTATAGTGGCGTTTACAATTAACCTCCACAAAAATAAATTACCACTAATATGTTCCATGGTGGTTTCTTTTATTTAATTTATATTTACCCCAAATACTTTTTTTATTAAATAATAATTGCAAAATAAACATGTAACGACTATTAAATACTCCAAAAAATGCAGATAACAAAACCACAATGAAATTAAGGAAATCACCGCTAAATGACCAGTGACTGTGCAATACACAACAGTTTTAATAACCACCACTAAACTATTTGGAAATTGTTTAAACTACCACAAGTCAATGAAAAAACTACTGATACTACCCCTTTTTTAGTGCCTTGAGATAGGGGCACATTCCTGTCAATGAATTGTTTAGGCATATTACAAAGGCTTGGTATCAGAATCATCTCCTCATTTCTAGATGGGGTTGACCAAGTGAGAGGGTCGCATGCCTTAGGATAAACTCATATTTCTATCGAAGAATTCCAACGAAAAATTACAAATAACCAAGAGTTGGCATATATCCCTGTTATGGTCAGGGCTAAAATGTTATAATGACACAAGCATCGAGATGGGATCATATTCATATTATTGAATATACCTAGAATATTTCAGAAGATCACATAATCATGGCATATATTCATACTTCAACTGATGAACGTTGACACCAGCATCATTATGAGGAAATACAATAAGAGGCTCATATCGCTTCACCCATTCTAGAGGTATATTGACATATTCTTGTGGGGAATGCATATTCAGAATAGGATCATATTCCTACTCTAATGAGCATTCCCCATGAGAGAGTGGCACATGTCTTAGGATAGGCTCATATCCTTTCCATGAAAGTCTAGAGGAATATTCCCAAGGCTCAAGATTGGGCTCATACTCATGTCCTAACCAAGGATCACCAAGTGATAATAGAACATGCCTTGGGAAATTCTCATATTCCTTTCAATAACGAGACAAATCATTTTCACATTTCAATAGCGTCTTAGCATTGGGATCATACTATTTCAACATCTTACAGTTATAAAAAAGTTTCATCAACCTTCATATAACAAGCTCATATCCCAACAAAATTCCAAAAGGCAGGTCGACATATTCCAACCACAACACCGGACATGGACTAAATTCTTAATATGCTCTATATCGGTGTCCTTGAGTTCATTCGAGACACATTCTAAACACCAAAAGGGTCCTCAAAATCTAACACTAAAGAAGAAGATGATCGTTACTGTGATAGTCCTCCTCATGGTAGTGTAGAGATGGATCGTAGGGACTCTACTCTTAACATACACCATGGTCAACCTCCCCTTGATGATATCTCACACGGACAAGAAAATCACCCCCTTAACCAGACACCTTCGTATAAATAGGTATTCAAATCATATACACCTCTATATAGATAGCTTTTCAAAGATCAGACACCTTCATATAGAGAGGTTCTTGAATCATTGGGTTCAACCACATATAGCTCTCCATCAACTTCCTACAGCACCCCACTCTAGTTATCTAGAGACCCTCAGAAGAATCATTTATGGTATTACCAGATGGAGGTGTGTAAGTTAAATGAATATAATTTCAACAGTGACATATGGAGAGAGTTAGTCATAAAAAACCTCCATATCATGTTCTGGACCCTCACTACTTCTGACTTTGAGACCCCATATGAGCTATAAAAAGATTTCACACCAAGTCGACACTAAAATATGGGGGCTACTCAACAGTAACTGAAGGCTAGGAACCTCCCTTATCTAGGATATTAGGGTCACCTTCTGATGATTAAAATATTTTTTTTCCCGACTAATTTTGTCTCCATGGCCCTGGATCTAAAACCAGATAAGAATAATGAAAATATGAAACATGATTGCCTCTATTTCATCACAATTAATTTATATGTGATCTCTGAAGCCATTTCATGCATCCATATTCAAGGATGGGGAGAGTATTGGGTGTTACACTTTTCTTCACCCTTGGAATAACATAAAACCTCAGATATATATGGCATCCTATAATGTCATATTCTCCAAAAACATTAGGGGACCGGGTAATACCCAGGCTAGTTGGTCACTAAAATAGAGTTCCCATACTTCAACAATGCCTAGAAATCACAAACGGAGGTAGAGGATAGCCAACAAGAATATAAACTTGGCCCCTAAAATTAATAATAATGAATTTCAGACATGGAATCCAAAGTTGTGATCAACCAGACAACTTAATGTGATGAGTGATTCCTATCATCGAATGATATTGCACCAAGATCCAACACGATAATAGTTTAACCGCATCAAATGATCCACAATAGTAGCTTCCATAGTATATTTATAAGAGAGAAACCAACTCACTGGGTTGACAGAATATCTACCACTACCTCCACCTCTCAGATCATTAATTATTGGGAGGATTCAATACATATCCTCATTAGCTAGAAAAGAACCATATCCCACTGGGAAGGTGGAATTTATATCTAAATCACCATCACCTGGTTCATCATCCCCTAAGAGGGTCCTGGGAAAATCAAGGATGGTTCCATATCAACCCCACCCCACTGTGCTTAGGAAATTTATATGTTAATATCCATCCTAGGATTCATAAAGTCCCTACAAAGAATCATTGGATCCTCAAAAAATGAGATCCTTCAATAAAAATTGTAGCCCTGAATAACTCCCACCCTATGGGGATGGGGGAATTTTCATTTTCTTCATTAACCACAGAGGGAATTAGTATTCTATAGGTTAGTGAAAAAAATCAACAGTCTCCATCCAACCTATTCTTCACATCACAAGATAAACCTCTACTGGTCTGGCCCCACATGACAATTGTGACTGGAAACCCCATCATGGCCACTATTCAAAGAATAAGTCGGTAGTAACATACATTAGGGGAAATCAAACCCCTACAGGGTTTCAATCCAAAACAACCCAATATGGATAAGGGACTGAATAAAAACCTTGATGAATGTAGTGCAGAATTAGCTTGTTGTGTCAAAAGTAATGTCACAACAACCATTGTCCAATATACACCTGTTAAAGTCATCACTGTCAACATGATATACATTATGGATAAAGTTACAAATGAATAGGGTCATAAAATAGAAAATTTACCATGAGAGGAGGGTGATATGGATGCACCAACCAAGGTTGTATACACCCTATACCAAATAAGGCTCTAAAACCTAGTGCCTCAAATACCGAGTTTCCATCTTCCAGGTGGAACACTAAAAAGAGGGAAGGGTGCAGCTATATCTGGATATCCACCTAGAAGATTTGATATTAATTCCATGGAGGAACAGTTATCACAATATGAGAGGGATATAAAAAATCTCAGACAATTGAATTAGGAGATACTTATAAGAAATACTCCCAATGGGTATCATCTTTAAGTAGAGACAGATAGTCTCCCACCCATATATGATACACCGGTAAGAGTGGTATCTGAGAATCATACTAGATCAAGATCCTAGAATCCATTCTACATAAATGAAGAAGTCAAAAAATTATCATAACTTCCCTCCATTAAGGCACCAACCACTCCCTTTCCATATAAATCATCCAATATTTTGACGATTTCAGAATTAGTGGGAAATGAAAGTGGGGTCACCTCATCGACCCCCAACCACACCATATATATAGAATATGGCTCAGACAGTAGTGTCCCTATAGTTTTTAATGTCATCGAGTCATTCTCTACTCGACTGGAATCCATAGAAGGGTGACACACAACTGTGAAGCCCTGGAGGAATCCATACCTCGAATGGGTGGATGACACTTTTCCTCCTCCCAATTTCAATAATACGACCTTCTCCATTATAATGGTTCATGTGACCCTAAAAATAATCTCACACACTTTTTATACTAATGTGGTTTAATGATTGGCCCTCGAGATACACAGGAGGCAACAAAGCTAAGGTGTTTTGTACAAAATCTGAAATGGTCAGCTTTTTTATGGTATAGAAGCCTTCCAGAAAGATCCATTTTAGGAAAGGATGACTTTATTTGTCAATTAATTTATCAATTAAACTATGTAGTGAATAAAAATGATGATATTCAACATGAGTATGTACAAAAAATGTTAAAATTATAGGGTGTTTGACTTTATATCCATATGGAAGGGTTTAGCCTATTCACTAGGAATCCCTCTTTCACAGAAGAAACTGTTGGAACTCTATGTTAAAAATATATGGGAAGAGTTGAATACACCTATAACCCTAATAAAGTATACTAGTAGATTCCATGTGTTAGAAAAAAATGTCACAACATCTTGAGGAATCCATTCAGTAAACCCGATCTAATACTCGACTCATGCTCACATCAAAGGGAAAAAGTTAAAGAAAAGAAAGAGATCATAAGTTCCCATCCAATCCCCTAGGCATATAAGAAAACCATCCAACACCTCCTATCGAGTAGCAATAACCACATAATCACCCTTGGGAAAAAAGTAGAGAGAAATCAAGGTCAATCGAGATTTGAGGAATAGATGAATAAATTATACTCCTTCTAAAATGAAGAAGACCCCAATTATTTCTTGGAAGACATGGACAATAACCTTCTCATTCCACCACATCATAGGAAGCCTAATGAGGTCAACCTCATTGATCATCCTGACTACTACCTTTTCTCAAAAGGCTAGTTCATAATGTCTAGGACTGATTTTTCTTCAAATACGTCCTTCAAGTCAGGTTTAGTTCCAGATAGGTGGTGTAAGATAACTCCTCAGAGAAGTTGGATTTCATAAATTCTTCCTAGTTAGAAGAAGAAGGATTGGAAGAATGTTCTGGCTATGCATGAGAAGAAGTTCAACAACTGGATATCTCAAAAAAAAGTTGACTGAGCTCATAAAACCCTATGAGAATAGCCATTAGGACACACAATAGTTCCACCATCTAAGAAGGAGGAATAAAATATACATCTCGAATTTGTGAATAACCATCAGAAGAAGGAAGAAATAGAAGGTGAGGATCTATATTATGCTATAATGAAATCACTTAATCTTGTAGATTTCTTCCCTGTAACATCCATTTAATGATAACCCCCCACCAAATGGAACCCTTATCCTATGAAGATCTCATCATTGGTTCTTTTAACATGATAAACTTAGAAGACCACTTCTACAATGATGAATATGCCTTATAATATGAGTTTCCTGCACATAATATGGTAACGGGAGGCCGAATGCCCCAAAACTAAAGGTACTAGGGACAATACAGACATGGTCATACCTAATATTTCATGTATGTCCCCACATAGGACATATACACAATTGAGTCATGTGGTAAAGAATTCCAATGGACACAAAAGAGGCAGGGAAGTGTCTTGGAACCCTCCATCAGCCGTCGACACCCAATTGTCTTTCATGACCACCTAGCAGGGGTTCGATTATCTGATCAACCTAAGAAATCAGTAAGGTTGGTGTAACCTAAAAAATGAGAATAATAATCTCTCATAACCTCTGCACAAGCACCAAGACCATACACCTCAAATTATATGTATCCTGAGCTACATGTCTAGGAGAAACACCACATCAAGAAACGCCATCCTCTAAAAAAAGTATGACATTATAAAATAGTTGATTATTATCCCATTCAAAATCTTAATCTTTAATGCACTCTATATTTCAAAATAAATCAAGGCCAAAATTGATGATGCCCTCTGAATCCCACATGAATTTGGGACATAAGTTATTGCAGCCAAGGATTATCAAGTGGAGACCATGTAAGTGGAATTCCATGTTTCCATCTTGTTCAATGACTAAGAACATGAAGATGTCATCCAAGTGCACATCAGGACCCTATATGTTTTGGGAGAACTCAATAATGTCAACATCGAAAGGGATATTATTGATAATGGTTCTAGGATCAATCTCATCTTGATTCAAACCCTCTGATGTATGTGATATAGCAAAGGGTATTTTTCTCCCACAAGGTTGTCCATTAAAGGGTATTATAAGAATTATAAAATACCTCTCAGTAAGATAAAACGTGAAACATAGTTTGGATATATTTCATCTAACATTGAGTTTATGGTTATCTAATAAGACACCACATCCAATGTCCTACTAAGAAGTACCTAGCTCCAAAGTGACATATCGATACCTTTAACATTCTCTCAGTGTCTGAAATACCCTATCAGTGGAATGGTCATAATACTTCAAGTTGACAATGCCCCCATTGAGACACATAAAGCCACATATTATAAATAATATTTATACAAAAGGGGAGGAATACAACCAACAGTGGATGATGATAACTGGTTGTTTCTCCTAATAGCTTGGGTACCACCCCTGAAAATCCCTAGAGTATGATAGACAATTAATATGTTCTCCCTATAAATATAGTTGAGGTGATAGACTCAACCCTAGAATTTCAATCCCCTCCTATCCCCAGTGACATTTTAAAATAAAATCAACTACCAAGTCTCTTTTCAATGACTCAAGTAATAAGGAATTAAAATGTCTCTTCTCATAGACCCTCTCACCGAAAAAATTATAGAGAATCCCCAATATTTCAAAATTCATCTATAAATGTCTCCACAGACTCAAATGTGGAATAAGATGAGGATATCTTCAGTAATTACCCTTATGCATTTGAGGAAGGTGTCTCCACCACCACCGAAGAGCCCATACAATTAAATATGGGAATATAATAATACTTCCATACTACACTGATTAGTTATTCCATGTCCCTTGAAGACAAGAATATTTATATTTCATATATAAATAAGTGATGATATATGTTCACTTGTAACAATACAGAAATTCCCAAACTTAATCAAGATATGGCTACGCACCATCTGGGTTTACCCAAAGATCATCAAGGCTTCAAGCAGGCAACCAGGAAGATGAATCCCTCTCATGCCACTAATGTAGAGGTGAAATTTGACAAGTTGATCAAAGACAACTTTCTTTGAGAAGTGAAATAAACAATAGGTTTTTTCAAAATCATACCATTAAAGATAGATAATGGATAGATTAGGGTTTTCATCAATTTTAGAGAACTTAATAGACATTTCCCAAAGGATTATTTACCATTAATGATAACAAAACTCTTGATTGATGAAACTACTGGATTCCAGTCCATTTCTTCAATAGATAGGTATTATAGGTACAATAAAATAAATATATCCCCTAAAGATGAAGAATCCACCACCTTCAGAGAGACTCATGGTATCTTTTACTATCAGGTCATTCCCTTTGTATTGAAGACTATTGGAACCACGTATAAATATTTAATGAATCATATCTTTAAGTATTTATTAGGAATAATATCCTAATGTAATTTTGATGATGTGGTGGTCAAATACTCATATCAAAGTGATCACTTCACAGATATCAAAACAGTATTGAAATTTTTTCAACAACATAGTATAAAGATGAATCCATTGAAATTAACCTTTAGGGTAACATCAGAAAATATCCATGGCTTTGTGGTATTCCTCCATAACATCAAGGTGTACCCAGGGAATACTAGTTCTATTATAGTAATTTCACACCCATAAATCTCAAATAACTGATGGGGATACAAGGAAACCACACCTACATTTGGCATTTCATATCCAACTTGGTCGAAAAAGCACTCTCCTTCATCAAGATAAAGAAGTAGGGAATCACCTATTAATGAGATTATTACTTCTAATAAGACTTCGATAGTCTTTATCAATATCTACTACACCCACTAGTTATGATGCCTCCAGTGGAAGGGATGGAACTCATCTTGAATGTGACTACCATGGAATGATCTCCAGAAATATTGATTATATTGAAAAATGTTTCGGGGAGGGAGAATAGTCTCTATAGCCTTAGACATACAATGATAGTTATCAAGACCTGATACTCTAATGTCAAGAACAATTATCTTGCACTCATATTCACAGTGCAAAAGATGAGGCATTACTTGAATCTCAAAAAATTCCGTCCTATATCTCCTGTTGATCTGATAAAGTATATCCTTGGACATCCCATGTTGACTGGGAACTTATCTAGATAGGTGGCCATTCATAAAAAATAAGAAATTTAGTTCATGTCATAGAAATCAGTGAACGGGAAATCCCTAACTAATTTCCTCGCAGCAAATCCTACCCCATATAATATACTGGTGGACACTGATATTATAGATGAATAGATCCTATATGATTATAACAATCTTCTAACATGAGATATGTATTTTTATGGAACCTTCTAAATTCCTATCAAAAAAAGGATAAAAAACATAAACCTCAATCAGGCTGGATTATGGATTTTTTTTGTCTCTCTAGACCAAGAAGTTTTTCCCTACTATTTCTCATTATCCTAAGGTTGTACACATAATGAGGTAGAATTCCAATCCCTCATCACTAGCTTGGAACTATCCCTATAGCTTCAACGCTATCATGGAAGAAGTCTATGTAGGCTCCTGTGACACTCATTTATATGGAACCAGGCTCTCCCACCAAATTAGGATGCTTTGTTACTACTGGAAAACCATGATACAGAACTGTGTGGAGTACACCAAGAAATTTCATGCATTCTAGATCCATGGACACTTCATTCATCAACTCCTATAATTAATACATATAGATAAATATTCCTGTCCGTTTTTTGTTTGGGGAATGGATGTTGTGAGGCCATATCCCCCAGCCACAGCTAAGTAGTTCAAGTACTTCCTTACTGCTACTTAATTATTTACTAAATTCGATTAGGTGATACCACTAAAATAATTCAGGATGAATAACTTCACCAACTTTGTAAAGTGCCATATCATCTCCTGTTTTCGAGTCCCTCACACAATATTGACTGGCAACGACACCATCTTCTATTCTACAAAGTTGAAGAAAATGTACTAGGAGTAAAACATCAAGTTCAATCACTCATCTATCTATCATGTAGTGGAAATGGATAGATTGAGGCCTTTAATAAGACCCTATAGAATATAATATAGAAGATGGTGAACAAGGATAGGAAGGCGTATCCAAAAAAATCCTTCAGGATTTATTGGCCTAATGTACCAACACACGTAATGTTACATAAGCAACACCATACTCATCGTTGTACGAGGATGAGGCAATGATACCCATGTATGTTCAGATTCCTTTTCTCTGAATATCCATTTGTAGAAAAATCTTGGATGATGATAAATCATAGAAGTTACTGGATGAATTAAAGAAACTCTATGATAAGAAGTTTCTTGCATTACACAACCATGAAGTCCATCAAAATCGAATTGCAAAATCCTTTAGTATAAATTTTTCACTCTGTTCATTCCTCCAATGGGATCTGGTGTTGTCTCTCTAGACCCCCAATGATACTAGGTAAGAAGCCTATTAATCTATAACCAAAATGGTAAGGCCCTTACATCATACATAAGGTCTACCACAATGGAGATTACTCATTGGGAACAATGGATGGGGAGCATGTAACCCCCCACCAATGTGATATTTCTCAGGAAATACATTTCATAGCTTTCATCAAGTTCCAAACATCCTGAACACATGAATTTAAACTATACATAGACATACTGACCACATAATTTTAAACTATATAGAGTTTTCCCGGTTACATAATGATAAATTCTACAGGCACGTCTTGGTTGTATGATGTTAAACTACAAAGATGATCATCGTCACCAAAAGACATTAAAATAAACAGTTGATCATCCTAGGAGTAATATGATAAACTTTGCAAAACCTAAAGTCTTTAAATAAATAATTTAAACTATGGGGTATCCCTCATCTTGACCACATGACGATATATTGTATGGAGTCATCTTAGTTGTGTGGTGTTAAACTTCACAAGTTTTCCCCAATCACATGAAACTAAACTGTATAGAGCATTTTCTGAATTCATGATGTTAAATTACATGAAAAGCACCATCTCATGAACTAATTACTACACATGAGGGAAATATATGTGAATGAATAATGAAATCCACCATTCCTTGTGTGATTCAGTTACACATAGGGAATCTATTAATCCAATAACTTTTTATGGATTGATCTCTAAAATCACAGAATATGAAGTTACACTTGAATCCCTAATTTTGGGCGCATCTAAAATATTACTTTCATTTCATGTTGGATGATCCCCATCCTTACTGCATAACGTTAAATTTCATGATGAATGTATCCACTGCATGAAGTTAATCTATACAGATCCAAAAATGGTTCATCTTCCTTCGCATCGGGTGACCCTCGTCCTTTCCATAGGGCATTAAACTACATGGGTTTTCTAGAACTATTCATGGATTGATTCTTATTTTCAATGAAATGCGTAGGGACCCCTTTATCCTATATCTTATTCCATCCACCACATAGTGAAAAATTCCCTTATCGTATCCTTAATTTCCTCTGCATAGTGAGAGGACTCCTTTCCATTCCTTGTTTATGACACCAAGAAATACTCACATGAGCTTAAGAATCTCAGTAATGGTTTCCCCTAAAAAAGGCATAACAACTTGTGATAGAACCATCATGGTATTGAATGTAGGAACTTTAAAAAGCATAACATGAGTCCTTTCTGGATGGCATTAAACTGCATAGTTTATTTAGTTTGAAAGACATAAAAATGTATGTTCCCATATACCTCACTCGAGAGGATCACTATTTCTAGTGACAGTATCCTACCACACCTTCATTCAAGAACTACATGTGAATTGATTCTTGACACCATAGGATACGTTGTAATGCCCAGATCTTCAATCCTGTGTCTAGTCAAAACAAATAAAAAAATTCCCCCCACTCTGTGTATAGGACAAGTTTCCCCAAAAAGTTCCTTCCTCTAGAACTATGTATGGATTGATTTCTATAATCACATGATATATAGTGATTCTCAAATATCCAATCCTAGGATCAGATATTATAATCAAAGGAAATAATTCCCACCTCCACATACATGTTAGACCTGCATAGAGATATTCCAATTCCAGAACAATGTGTGTCTAGATTCCTATCATAAAAGGATATATAGTGATGCCCAGATCATTAATATTGGTCCCAACTACAACAAATGATAACTTAAATTCACCCCAAATGTATTAGGGCTAAAGGGTATATTAATACTTTTCCTATATTATATCCACATATGACCTTCTTTCTCAGGTAATATGTCCTAATTAATTTTCCACGATGGTTCCCACATCCTTACTGAATGACATTAAAACTGTAATGAAAACTTCCTGATCTCATGAAATTATAGTTGCACAAAAAAAATTTCCTTACCACAAGATAATAAACTAAATGGAAAACATCCACACTGCACAATGTTAAACTTTATGGAATAATGTATTTCCCAACTACATGACATTAAATTGTGCAAACCATCACCCATCTTTCATCCTTTTTCAAAGGACCACAAGAGCCTTACCACGTTCATCCAGAGTATTGTGTTCTTCTTCAATTTATTAAGCACCTCAATCCATTAATCATACTTCATGTATTGATTTCCTTAGGTTTCCACAAATAGTTCATGGAGCTTGGAGAGGATACCATGCTTTAAGGGACCCTTTTCTTGACTACACATGTGTGCCTATGAATAATTCATATGATCCTTTGGTCATTTACCAAATGTTTCACTCTGTAAAAATGGATTTCTATTCCTTGTGAGCCTCACTTCACCATGGCAGAACTCAACGCCTCAGTGTGATCTAAATACTCCCGGTATGATTGTCACAGACCATCCTAATGACCTGAGAACCATATCACATGGTGTTAAACTGCATGTAATAAATTATGTCACTAATAAATGGTATTAAACTACGAAAAACATCACCCATGTTTCATGCATTTTCAAAGGAACATAAGAGCCTTGCCATAGTCATCTAGAGTATGAGGTGTTTCTACCATCTTTTAATCACCTCAACCCATAAATAATACCTCATGTATTGAGTACCTTAGGTTTCCAAAAATCATTCATGGCCCTTAGAGAGGATACCTCACATCAAGGGACCCTTTTCTTGAATATTCATGTGTGCCTATGGATCATACATATGCACCTATAGTCATCAACCAAATGCATCACTTTGAGAAAAGGGATTTCCAATACTTTTGAGCCTTGACGTCACCATGGAAGAACTCAAATCCTCATTGTGATTTGAACTACTCCTGGTATGATTGACTCAGACCAACCTCATGACCTATGAATTGTGATCCATGATTTTCAATAGTCTCATATCCCACTCAGAATGATGTTGTATTGATCTTAATCTTTGGTATCCTAATTAGTCTCTTGTGTATCATTCCTCATATTAGATCCTTGTGCATCATGACCTCAAACTGTCTGAACTTTGGTAAAAGTTGTGCGGACTTAAACTCTATCCTATAATGGTCCAAATATAAATACCTTAAACAACTAGTGAAGGATACACAAAACATTTCAGAGTAAAAAACCAAAAAGGGTGACCTAAACAAAAGTGTAGTATTAGCTTGCTAAACTCTTCATCATTAAAGTTTAGGAAAAATTTATTGTGCATACAAATAAGGAATAAAGATAATATGACCAACTAAATAGCCCAAGTAAAATCCAATCTATGCTCTCTATACCCCCTAATTCAGAAAAAGGTGATCGTAATTATTTTTCACACCTCATCACTGTGATAATATATTTTCTTGGTGGTGTCACAAATTTTAGGGTGTTCAAATCCTTATTATATATCACACCTTCTATGAATCATGATTCATTATTTGGGTCCCTCAAAACATCAAAAACAATACATGGCCACTGAAAATGATACTCAACTTTAAGGTACCCTTTTCTTGACCATGCATGCATGCCTATGGATCTTGCATATTAGCCTATGGTCATCAACCAAGTGAGTCACTCTTGAAAATTTGATTTAGGATCATTGTGAGACCTAAAATCACTCTGACATAACCCATAACCCCTATGTGTTTTGGGTTAATCCATGTATGACTATCCAATATCATCCCCCAGATCCGAGATCTTGGTATATGATTTACAATCATCATATCAAACTATCCGAGTAGATTCCACATTTTTAATGTTACGTCACTATGTTTTGAAACCTTCATCAAAGAAGGAATGTGACCCGCCATTATCAAACATTTGATAGACCACACTTCACAATTTGAAAACACAAGGCATAGGGATCGATCTCTAAAACCAATATTTGAACCTCTGTAGTGTTCTAGAACCCTTCCTGGATAGCTTTCCTCCTATACCCATCCTCAGTGTTTGGATGTTCGTGTCTTTAAAAATATTTCATGTCCCTCATAAAGGAGAGAAAATCATATTTTATTGACCATTATATTGATGAATAAGGTATTTGACCCACCAACTAAAGGCATATCCTCATTATCAGAAAGAAGCTTCATTCCATGAGTGCCCTGAAAAAACTGCGGTAGAACCTGGAATCTCAGAATGTTTTGGGTCATCCCCAACAAGTTTTCCCTATCCCATATTCACCAACTCTAACTTTTGGGTTATGAATTACATAACCCAAATTCCAAAATATCTCGGAAAATCTAGAATCCATAGTATTTATTCCTCAACCAAAACCACCCCCATAAATTTTCCATGACTTGTGGAAAAGAGTGGAGACACATCTATTTGACAATGCTACTAATGCATAAGGGCTTCAACTTACCAACTAGAGGCACCCCTACATGAAAGGATCTCTGATCCTCATGTTCCTCAAAAACATCAAGGTAGAACCCAACATCTCAGAGTGTTTTTGGTCATTCCTATCATTTCTACACCATATTCTTCGATCATCAATCAGGTTCATGCTAAAGGACCCTAAACTAAAGTTGTATATAGTTCGAGCTAAATGGAACAAAACTACAATGATAGAAGTTCCAAGATAAAATAACATAAAATAAAATGATAAAAGGTCCTAGATAAAATTCCCTAAACTAGAGTGATGGAATTTCCAAGCTAAAAGACCCAAAAATAAAGAAATAAGGGTCATAGCTAAAATTCCCTAAACTACAACAATAGAAGGTCCAAACTAAAAGACCCTAAAATGATGAAATAGAGGGTCATAGCTAAGAAACCCTAAAAAACTTATAAAAGGTAAGAGATTAAAGACCCTAAACTAATGCAATAAAAGGTCTAATTTAAAATAACCTAAACTATAGCATAATAATGATTTAGTATGAAAGAATGAAAAATATTAGAAGGACCACCATACAGACTTGGAAAAAATCAGGCTATGCTTTACAAGAATATCATCTTTGGAAAAAGAAAGAGTTACATCCCTTCAGTACATATATCCTACCCAGAATATCCTTCAATGAATCGGGTGATCTCAAGATAGCTAAAGAAAATATGTTAGTGAAGAATCTCATGTTAGTGTGAATTCATGAGAATTTCCTTAAGATAATCTGTTATAAATATAAATTTCAAGTCTAGAAATTTAGGTTTACTTGATATTCTGAAAAGGATTTGTATTATTGATGATTCGTGAAATATTAGATCAAGAACCATCCAAGACACCGATTGGAGATAGCACCAAAGACTCATGTGGATAGTTACATTACTTAGAACTAATCCCCTATCCTCACAGACGTTTCTCTTGGGGGAATTTTTTTTATTCCCATCAAATGAGCATATGTACATCCAAAAAAGGAGAAATACCTATATATGGTCATTATTTTTCCCACAATAAGAAAAAAGAGATGGAGTTGGCCAAGACTCGTGGATCGCGTAAGCCTAGAAGGGATACATGATCATATGGCCTTTATAAGGTCACACGAAGAAGTCATACACAACGCAAAGCCTGTGTAGGGTCCCACACAACCCCTTTTGAAAAGTCCTACTCTCATAATGATTCCCCAGATATCCAGTGGCCATGTTGTGGCTATCAGGTTAGCACCCCCAAGGAGATGTGAATTGTCAACTAATGGGAACCTCACAAAAAATCCAAAATTCATTCAAAATAAAAGGAAATATCAAAAAGGAGGAACCCACTTGTGGTTTCTGAAATTCACATGATGAATCACCGATGGGAAAAATAATTTTTCTCAAAAACATTAAATTAAACTCATGAGATCCCGAACCATTGTAAATTTAAAAAAGTAAATTTTAAAAGGGGGAGGTGGGAGCCTCTTATTGTAGTAAAAGACATGAGACCCACCACGGAAAACTCATCTAACACTGTAGGACTCTAGCGACATGTCCACTTCATCTAATGAAATCCTGCTAGCAAGACATCCTCAATACACTAAGAGCCGTAGGTATGTTTAGGAAACCTCACGCATCCCCCTTTGGCTCCTTAAATGAAGGTGGATGGATTTTTCCATAAAGTGCTCATGCATTTCTATAAGACCGCTTATTGTTCATGCAGAACATCACCAATAGGTATAGTGATTTTCTTAAAAAAACACTCATACAACCTCAAAAAACCCCAAACCATTGTAACATAAAAAATGAAATAAAAGGGGATGAGGTGGGAGCCTCTCATGGTAATAAAAATATCATGATGCGCTAAGGTTTTCCATAAAACGGTCCCCCTTAAGAAGTCTGTATAATCCCATAAAGGCCCCCTGAAAATCCATCCTTGTCCTGCAGAAAGTCCCAAATAAATCACCTGGGATCATGTGAATGCCTTTTGATAAGTTCCCTGGTCACACAATGGCCCTTGGACATGTTTATATGACAATATTAAAGTCCATTGGCACATTCACACAATTAAAAAAAATCCCAATTAATTAGAAATAACTCAATAAAGGAGGAATTGATGGGATGATCATACAATAACTGAAAAATTAAGTGATGCCGCAAAAGAAACCTAGGACAAGACCTCACAAAGGCACGTGATGTTGATCCCTCCACTGAATCCAAGATGTATTTTCATGATATGTGCAGCGTAAATTGAAAAAAAACATGGTTGGTGAGGGCTATAAACCCACCACTCCAGCATGAAAATTGCACCACCACTCTACAGATGGAAGAACTCTTGTAACCTCACACCAGCGCTAGAGAGGATTTCTCGAAGTGGCTGATCTCGAGACTAAAAAAGCTTTACATTAGGTAAGATGTGGTGAATATCTATAGAAATCATGAAATGTGCAAAGACACTTCATGTGATCACTCATCGATCCCATAAAGTACTTTTTGGAGGACATAAAAAGAACATCCCTCATATTTGATAGAACATGAAAGAATTAAAATAATATAACAATGAATAGATCTAAGGAACATAAAATAAAAGAATATAGGAAATATTGAAAATATGATACTTATGAAAAATACACACATGATGATCCTCATGTGCTTCATGTAAACTACATAATACATGTTATAACACTAAGAAATGTCACCCAGATCTCACGAAACACATTTAGTATACTATTTGAATCATGATAAGTCCTCTGGGTGTGTTAAAGAAAATTGCAGGGCACCCCCGGGAGTTCCACCCACGTCTCATGAAGCCCTCTGGGATCATCATTTAGAACTTGAAGTTTCCTTGAGACATGTCGCTTAAACCATACAGTGACACCAGTACATGTCAGTTGAGTCTTGTGATATCACCTAAACAGGTCAATAGACTTTCGCTATTCCCTCTGGGCATTCCCATTGGGTCTTAAAATTACCTCTAAACATGAAAATAATAGACATGCATCACCCTCTAAGAAAAGTTACACCGGATCATGTGACGCCCTCTAAGAGTGTCATGTAGCTCTTGTGATGTACCCAGGACAAGTCTGTTGGATCATGTGATGCCCTATTGACGTGTCACTTGGGCTCATGTGGTTGATTCTATGAAAAATATTTTAGTTCATGCGATGTCATCTAGAGAAGTCACCCTGGATTACATGAAAACTCTCAGACATTCCACCCAAGTTATGCGATGTCTATTAGACATTCCAACTAGGTTATTTGAATGTATTTGTTCATGTCAGATAGAAATCTTATGATATTTCAAGAATGAAATCAAGTATTGTTGAGTGTAAAATCATTGAATAACAAATAGGAAAATAGTCCAGGTCACAAGGGATTCTTGGGTCTTTATAACCTTATTCAGCCTTAGTGTACAAGCCTCAATTATAAGGGAAAACCCAGTGCGTATGTTCCAATTATAAGTGAAACCTCAGTGTATAAGCCCCGACCGAAATCATAATATGATCTTCCCAAACTATAATGACTACATCAATGTGTAATCCCCAACCAAGTTAACTATGATAAATCTGATTCCTTATATAAACTAGATATGTAGGATTCCTTCCAAAGGCCCGAGCTCTATATCAAACTTCCAAAGGCATGTCCCAGTGCATAAGTCATATATCCATAAGAAATGAGACTGGTTATTTTTCATCCCTTATTTTTCTTACTGATCATAGATCAAGTGGTCTTAATGAGTTAAAATGATCATATCCTCTACATTATAACACTCTATATGGAAAAGGTAAATTTCAGTGTGTAATCCCCGATGTAACAGAACTATAAGGACTCTAATTCCTATGATAAATAGGATACATAGAACACCTTCCTCAGACCTGAGCCAAAAATGTAAATGGGTATTCACATAAATATAGAACTCATCATGTCTTTTAAATTTCAACCATAAAATCCAATCATTCCCATGGGATTATAATTCTTCATCATCCCCTAGTGGGCTAAGAAACAACTGAATTACGAGGACTGTGATTCCTACCATAAACAGGATACGTAGGACACCTTATTAAGACTTGATCCCAAATTAAATTGGGAATAAAAATCAGTGTAATCCCCATAATATCTTCATAATTTCAACCATTGAGACCCAATCATTCCCATGGGTTGATAGTCTCACCTCATCCCTCAGTTGGCTAAGAAACTGACTGAACTATGATGACAATGATTCCTAATATAACTAGGATATATATAACACATTTATTAAGGTTTTATAACCATATTAAACATATCTAAGGGTCTCCTTAGTACATAATTCCCACATCTATATTCAATGAGGCCAATCACTTGCTATACATTTCTTCCCACACCTAGCATAGCCCACGTGGTCTTATATAATCCCAATGAATACATCACTGGCATCATGAATCTCCACCATTCAGGGAAATATCATCAAGTAAGATCTGATGAGAGGCATGATATAAACCTCCCATATATGAGTAAATCTACCTTGGTTCTAGTCCCAAGGGTGTAACCAAACATTGAAAACTTTTATTCATTCTATGATTAGGATATGTAGGACGTATACCCAAGATTCAAGATCAAATATTCAGAATTCACATGTTGGAAAATATTTCATCTCCAAAAGATGTTAAACTTCAAATGTTTAAGAAATTATATGGGTCTTTATTCCTACAATAACTAGGATATGTAATATTCCTCATAAAGTCTCAATCCCCTCTGAATATTAACCACCTCCATGCATGGTAGTGAATTAAAAAGTGTTTAGTTATATGGATTCAATATGTAAAGTAGTTATTCATTACTAGGAAATATATGAATAACCCCAAATACATACTAATGGATTCAATAATGAGATCTACCTTTCTTTTCTGTATAACCAAGAAATAACCTATAGTCTTTTTTAGGGTAACCGAACATGTACTGGGATTAGGAAGAGATTCTCGAAAAAATGTTAAATCTATAAGAGAGTCCTAGAGTAGGAAAAATTCCCCTCAAAAGTGTGTGGTGAGATCAACCTCTCATCCTCTAGACCAATGAAAGTCTATAAGTATGATTGGATTTGAAACCCAGTTGACCCCTTTCCCTTGGAAAGTAGTTCCATACCAAGTTATGGATGAGGGAACTATTGGGTGTTTCCGTTAAGAATGACACTCATAACCAGATATTATTGATTGTAAAAGAAATAAATCCCCCACAATAAAAAATCTGGATGAAACAAACACCTAGTGGTAACCTATTCCCCATAGAAACAATATAAAACCATGATAAGTGATGATGAAAAATTAATGACATTAGTTCATGGGGTGGTAGTCCTCCGTACACACAAATGAAGATTTTGTATCCCATATGATGGAAGAGGATATGGATTTACATTATGAAATTAACATAATAACTTTTTAATATATGTTATATATTGGTGTTTTTATTTTATCATAATTGAATAATATGTTATGTAGGTAAAAGAAATATTAAAATAAAAACATTTGGTTAAGCGTGGTACCTCTTTTTCAGACAATCTTCATAGGTTATGACCAAAATCCATCATATAGAGGTTTTATGATCAATAAAAGGATTATAGGATGTGGTTATAAAATTATAGAAGATATTTGGGTAGTTATTGGTAGATCTAGAGGTCGTTGAATATATTAATAGGGGATGGAGTATCCTTTTATAGTTAGTGTTAGTGGAACACTTCTAATGTTTGGAAATAAAAAGGTGTACCCATGTTATCCACATTCCAAAAGGCTCCAAAATTAACCATTATTGAGCCTTATATATGATAAGTTATAAATATTTCCATAAAATATATTTCAAATATGTTTTTAGGTCATTCTAACACTTATATGTTTACTTTAACTCCTCAGTAAACCCCATTTTTACTTAACCATGGTAATTACTTTTTATTTTCAAAATTCATCATGGTCAAAAAATAATTTGACTTTATTAGATAATAAAAAAATTTATTATTAAAATATATTTAATCAAATTTAAAAAATTCAACGTATATATGTGGAAAATTTTAATTTAAAATTAACCCACATACGTGATGAAAAGATGGGTTTTCAAGAAGTGCATTTTTGATGTAAAATATGATTTTTTTAACTCTATGACTAATAAAAATTATTATAAAAATATAAATTAATATTTATTTATATATAATATATAAAATTTATTTAAAATATTCCTCATAAGGAACTATTTTAATTAATTAAAAAATATAAATATTATGTCCTTTAAAATAGTTTTTAGAAAAATCTTTTTTTAAACACAAAAATTAACCTATACCAAAATTCAATATAAAGATGATTAAAATGTAATTAAGTGGATTAAATATAAATTAAGAATACATATGTTACTTTAAATAATATTCAAAACATAATGGTACTTTTAAATTAATTAATTTATTGAAAATATTTGATTGTTTTATAAAAATTGGTAATTTTCATTATTCACTGAAAATGAAATATTTTCCAAAAAACCCAAATTTTTACCCTAATTTAATTTTCATATGATGATTTAAAAAATTAAAGTAATTTCATAAAATAATATTTTTTAATTTTAAAAATTTTAATTATAATATTTTCTCATAAAAAATTAAATTCATTTTTGAAGAAAACATTATTTTGATGAATAAAATTATTTTACAAAAAATTGATTCATTATTTACTATTCAGTTATCAATAATTTATATTGAGTAGGAAATTTATATATATTTAAAAATTTATTTAACAATATTCATACATATCAATTTAACGGTCATGTTATAATGGTCATATTTAAAATAATATTATTTAATAATTTGTTTATGCTCGGTGTTGTGCATCGAACACTCTATCAAACATAATATTCTTCTTTTGAAATATTTGTGTGTTAAATATACCACTCAAATTCACTTGATTTACAACATGTAATTGGAATTTAAACTCATTAAAAGTTTATTGTGGAAGGAAACAACCTGGAAGCTTAGTTGAATTGAAAGATGTTACCTGGTACAAGTTATATTAGGGTAGATTGTATTGTGGTATTATTTTACTAAAAATGAAACAATTAAAAAAATAAAAATAAAAAAATTTCTAAAATAAAAAATAAATTTTTGGTTTTAATCTCATAAGAGGTTCTGTATTTAGACTATCCATAGTTAGACAACCTGTAGTTCAACCCCTATCAGATGGTGGATGTGGATTCATTCTTAGAAACCACCACATGTGTTTCTTCCTAGTGTGTTTCTCCATACACTTGTTCTTAAATATAGAAAAAAAATATTTTTCATTGACCAGATTAACAAAATAAGATACTATCACCACTCACTCTTCAAATTCAGTTTCATGGACGTAGTGAAAGGTAAGTGAACAAAATAAATGAGGCACATCAACTTCAAATAAACTAATAAAACCAGACTTAATAAAAACATTAAATTCATCCATTTATAAATTTAATTGATCAATAAAATGAAAGTAAAATAGAAGGAAAAACCAGTAGACTAGAATAATTCCTCTCCAGTTTAGGTCACCTAAGTTGAGCCCTCAGTAGGTGCATGTTCAATTTCCATTAAAATCTACAGGAAATCATAATGTTTATACAACTCTTTAAAATATTTATAGGGAAAGAAACATTCTAAATTAGGATCATTGTAATTAAAATGAAATAAAAAAAAGATTCTTTCACAAAGTAATGATCTCCATGGAAACAAAAAAAAATCTATTTGATTATGCACAATGTTCCTGGAGTTGGGTTAGGAGTGAGGTAGTCAACCTCCTCCTATATCACTTCAAAACCAACCACTTTAGTTGTGGAATATTCAATATGAAAGGAGTGGGTCTCTCAAGATGGTATTATTTTTTCATCTACAGAATAAACATTAGATAAATAAGTACACAAAAATTAATTCCAATGAAATATATAAATTCTTTGATTATCCAAATAAAATATAGTTTCCTTAATTTCAGTAGGTTCATCCTATTGGATACCCTAAAAATGTCTCAAATTTTGGATCATTGAATCATATATTTTCATCTATGGGAATTTCATATTCACATGAAGGTAGGTCAAAATATTTTATAGGTTTATTAATTGTTTCCTTGTTCGTTTTAGCCTTCATAGTCATGTTAATAGTTTGAAAAAACTGCATGAGCTGATCAAGAGACAACAAATCCTTAATTGTAGATTTTCTTGTAGTAGTATGATCATCCCAAAACTGGATGAATTCCATGGATTTTGTGAGTTCCTACACCTGAGGGATTTCTAACAATCATAAATATTTATGAACTTGTAAGTGAATTGGTGTTGAAATAGGTAAAAATTAAAAAAATTAAGGAAACAAAGAAATGAATCTGACTCCCCAGAAATGATGCCTATTTTTTATATCTTATCATTTAAACTATCAATGATACATTAAAGTTTTCCCCTAGATATAGCTTAGTTGATAACTTGAGGGTCGGTCTCAAGGATTCATTATTTTTATCTCAATGCAACATCTAATATATATATATATATATATATTAATTTAGTAAAATAAAACATGAAACAATGATGAAAAAGAAGAATATAAAATGAAATTTTATAAAAAATGTAGGGAAACTATTTTTCACCCATTTGTGATGAGTCAATTTACAATGGGGTTTGTTCGTGGAGCCAAAAATATTCAACGGTTCTTATATCCATGATGACTCACTAATCTTCTTTCCAAAGGCAGATGTTCATTGGGGAACTTGGACAACGACACTTAAGAACTCACATTAGTGGAGAGGATGGGAGGTTGGGATCATCACATGCCTTTGGGGGGATTATTTCCTATTCCCTAACTGTTTTATAGATTAAAGATATGTTTATTAATACTTTGATCATTTCCAAGTATGATGAGGATCATGCATGAATTTTCAATCTAGTGTTAACATTAATGAATTTATAACCATATGTATGTATTCAATGTTATCCATCAATAGAGTTATCTTTATGTATCTGAGGTTATCCATCAATGGTACCTATGGACAGAAGATCCTTGTGTCATTTATTATTATAATGCTATTTTTAATTCACAAGATTAGGTGCTTTGGAAACTATAATAATCCAAGGATACGAGAATTTTTTTGATGTAGGGATCCTACCCATAAGATGGTCTTCATACATATCCATGTGAAAGGAATAAGAACCCATGTATTTTTCTGCCACTTAATAGGACACATTATACATTCTAAGTTAATTTGATAAGGACTAAACCATACATTTTAACATCATGAGGAAAGGATGCCTAGGTGGAAGGTTCCTTTTCACAGTTTGGTGTGGGACTTATGCCGAAGTAGGCCAAGGGATCCAGAAGAGTTGTGGTATCTACGGTGGGACTTGATCTTGTTAGGGATATAGGCCAATAAGGATTGTGATGAAAGAGTTTTTGGAGGAATATAGCCCTATAATTTAGATGCAACCCTACTAGTGATATGGACTAGAGAATAGTACAGTTAATTTGGATGTTGCATTTGGACCTTAGAGAGGCTTCCTACGTAAACCAGCTGGTAAGAAATAAAATACCAAATAGTTTAGATGGACTACGGATTACACCAATTGAGGATTCCCCTCCACTTTCTTCATCAGGAATATAACCCTTTGAATGTTGGTCTGGTGGAAAATATAACCCTTTGAGAAGAAGGTGTCATGGTTTTGGGGCTTATATTAAGTAGGAGTCTAGTGTTTCTAGAACTATGATGATGACCTCCACTTTGGGTGATTTAGAGGATTGGTTGGGGCTTACACTTTAGAGGATGCCCATTTTTCTGGATACATGGTTGGGGTTTATACCTAAGGAAGAAGACTAATTTTCTCGGATTGTGAGGATTTGAAGATCTCCCCCAATGTCTAATCTAACATGAGTCATAGTTGGTGTGAGAAACAATAGGAAGGGATATATCTATAAAACCACACAGTCTTCTTTTTTCCACTGATGGATAAGACTTGGGCACAAAGGAAGAGGGAAAGAGATGGTGCTCTGATACCCATCACCTCTCTTATTTTCATATCCAGTCCCCAATGGGAGAGAAAATGGGTGATGAGGTTCCCATATCCCCTTTTTTTTGGTAACCAGGATAGTCACATCAACTCTTGGATACAACCCAACAGGTGAATAAGAGAAAGAGTGAAAACTCATGTAAGAAATTCTAGGTGATTAGTCTAAGAGGGATTCCCATCTATCTATTTTAGAGATGATGAGAGAAGGATCGATCACTAACCCTCATTGAAGAGAAAGGCTGGTGGTTCCCCTCAATCCCTGAAACCGGGAGGTCCATGTGAGTAAGTCTAAGGTTGGGACCCTATTTAAAAAGGGAATGTACTCTTGAGAGTGTTCTGAGGATCCACCTCATTAAGGAGGTTATCATTAGAGCCATTCTTAACATGGTTATGTACTCTTGGGAATAAATATTGGTGTGTCAAAAGATTTGATCATGATTATTAGGTGGATTTGGAAGAGGCCTTGGCCTGATTCAATTAGAATTGTTTGCGAAGGGGACTAAGTGGGGATGAATGGAACGCTAGAGGGAAGTAATATGAGTGAGAAAGTTTTACATCATAGGATAACCTATTCAGTTTATCCTATTTATATGTGGGACATGGTTCAATCCATGTAGAATATTTCTATGCGGGCCTTGGTTCCACCCACATATCACTTTTCTATGTGGGGTCGAGTTCTTGCCACATATCTCTTTGCTACATGTTCTCGAGTTCCTCCCCATGGAATTTTCCTATACAAGTTTGGAATCCTACTGTGTAACGTTCTACCACAATGGGTGATGGACCAAAAATAATATATCCAATTTTTCTCCAGGGAATGGATTCCACAAAGTTTTTTTTTTTGTTTTTGGATGGTTTGGGTGAGTTTCATTTTCTTCTTTAATTTTATCTGGTATGTTTACCTACTGGGAATCAAGGGATCTCATACTTTTCTTTGGAATTGTTTCTTATTTCCCTCCATTGTTCCCTCCATTCCTATATATCCCCCTTAGTTATTTTATAGAGTAATGGAGAAACTGTCTATTAGGATGGTCGATCGTCCGCTGTGGACTGTGGGGATCTCATTCATGGGAGCCCAAAAAGTATGTCTAGCTTCACAAATGATTATGTTTGTGGGTGATATAAAATACTTCGTTCACCCATAGATAGATTATTTATTTATTGGGGAAGGGAAGCGTCATCCCCAACCACAAATGAATTTTTCATTTGTGGGGGAAAACAGAATACCCTCTGATAAATTAATTTTTCATTTTTTGGGATGGAGAACATCATACGTGCTCATGAATGAAGCTATTTCCTACAGAAAAATCTCTTTTGTGATTCGATTTGAAGCGGTGGTCCCCGTAATGAGATTTTATATGTAGGACCTATCATTCCTTTGTGTCTTGGCTTTCCTAAAATATTTTCCTCAAACTCTTCTTCATATTTATTCAACCTGTTAAAAAATTATTATAATTATTTTCACCTTTCATGTGGAGTTTTAAAGACCAAATAAGATCCCCCCCCCAATGGAATTTTCTCCGATTAGGGTGAACAAGAGGTGATTTTGACGAAGAAATTTCTCATGTTTTGAATGGACATGTGGTATACATGTGGACCCATGGATAGGAACACACATATAAATATGGGGCCCTAAATCATTTGGAATTATCCAAGTTTTGATGATGACTAATCCCTTTGTGAATTCCTCATCACGAATAGCTCATCATGTATAATTCTTCTTCACAGATGAATATAACCTGAACCCAAATATCATCTCCCATGAATTTATTTCTATTTAACTGGTTTCTTCATAGTTATCGTCCACATGGAGGGTGGCTTGGATTCTTCATGGGCCAAATGAGAAGCTTGTGGATTGAGCACGTTGCGAACTATGTAGCTGGATATGGGATTTTTAGTTCATTTTTTCAAGTTTAAATAAAACATATAATATTTATCTAATCTTGAAATAAGGATAAAATGGATCTTATTAAACAAAATCTGTCTACAAACTCTAATATTGTGATTAAAAGAAGAACTTCCATTTTTTAGAACATTGAAAATGATCTTTGACATCACAATGTTCCTTAAGAATATATCTTAAAAAGGTTCATATCATCATAGCTTCTTACATACTAATTGTCTAATAGATTACCTTTATACAAAATTTTACTTCAAGAAGATTCTCACATTCCATTGACTAATCAAAATTCTCCAATATCTTGTCTTGAGGTGTCTGCGGACCTCATTCAAGCGAAAATTTCTTCTACATGGCACATTATTTTGGATCTAATATAGGTGGATATATTTATCCTTAATGGATCCTCATGGACATAGATTAACCAGAATAATAATGAAATATCCTTTAAATATTCCATTAAATATTATCCATCCATTTTAATCCTTTCTTAAGGTGATCACAACAGAGGGCGGAGCTCTAAGTGGGGCTTTCATTCTGGAGGGAGTTTTTTAGAAAAATGGGCTCCGGCATTCTTGGTACATCAAAATTTCATGGAATTTACCCAGTAGTTGGAGTTCGTTGGTTTATAACAAGTGGTGTGGATTTCATAGTTCATGGTATACTCTCCAACTGAGATTTTACCGGAACCAACCAATCATTTGTGTTATAGCACCAAAACTTTCCACTTATCGCATGGTTGATTCTCGATCAACTTGTGGAATATTTACCAGTTAAGAGTAATTTTCACTCTTGGAAGCATGTATGATGTGTTTCTCCTCATATCCAACACCTGGGAAGATACTTAGTAGGTACATCTATTGGAAAGAGACCTATTGGTAACAACATAGAATTCATTAGGTTTTCCCTTTCATTCTTGTTCATTTTTTCTATTCAGTGATTGGACACAACTATATTTGAAAATTAATGTTTAAAGGACGAAGGTACAACATACCAGGAATCATCCAAATCAAAAATCTCAAGGTTTTTTTGGTTTGTACTATTTTGGAAATGTTAGAAGTTAGAGAGAAAAAATTGGATAAGAGGTGAAGAAAATGTCAAAAAAAAAAGAATAATATTAATAACACGGACACATAGATTTTCCTAGTTTGGGAATAATAAATATTTCCACAGTGAGGTAAAAATACTTCACTAAAATTGGGAACATAATTTACAGGTAGACCATAGAGTTTCACATACAAAAACCCTAGCCTGAAATTGGATAATAAAGAATATGATGTATTATTCCACCAACCACTTAGAAATTCTACACTGCTACAGTGAACATTGGCAAGAATTACACATCGCTATAATGTCGTGGCCACCCATGTCCAGGATTTTATAGTGGACGGTGGTTGGATGTCCGTAGAGCTATAATACCGTTGTCTAAAAATTTCTACATTATACAGTAACTACGACCTGGTGCACAGTATGGTCCGTAATCATTTTTCCCAATATAATCCAAAATGGATCAGGCTACACCAACCCAACAATCTACCACTTGGAGCCTGATCCACTATGTTAACCTACATTGATGTCACTAACTTAAAAAACTTACTTTATCTGATCTCCTCCTCTTATTCACTCACTAGTGTGTGCTTCCATTCCGAACATCAATTTTAAGGTGATGGTTCATGAAATACTTGTTGTTTTCACTTTTATTCTCCCATGGTTTCATCCCATAATCTATCTCTCAACCTCCATTCATTAGTGGATACCAACAGAGGAACACTAGTGCCTCAACTTCTGTATCACCATCGACCTCATCAATATATATTATAGATTGTTTTTCCCAAAAATATTTTGCAATGTTATCAACCAATTCTATATCAAGACCCCAATAAAATGGTACTTCAGTTAAATGTTCTTCATTCAGGCATGAAACACTAGTTTACTTACAAGATGTATAACACTCTCCAATGGCCCGAAGGCCTTCATTTTTTATTGATTTTTGATAATCCACCTTTCAAGGGGTGAGGTGGAACCCTTACAAGGCCCGAAGGCGAAAGCATTACATGGCCCGTAGGCCTTAGAGGAATTACAAGGCCCGTAGGCTAAGGAGATTACATGACCCTGAAGGTCTTTAGAGATTTCAACCAGACTATCTACAAGGAACTGCCCCTCCCAAGCATCTGCGTCTTGATAGTAGCTCCCCACCTTTGCATGACCGTCTGGCTAGGCATCCCCGTGCAAGCACAGGCAAGTCCCGATGGCATAGCCATACCCTCTCTTTCTGACAATCCATTTGGCTTTGCTCTGGTGAGTGCACCTGCTCTGAATCCTCATCTGGGGCTGCTCCTTTCTTGTAGTGTGTCTGGGGACTGCATTCATGTGGCCCGAAGGCCTTGAGGTGGCCCAAAGGCCTTACTGACCCGAAGGTCTGGGTGGCCCGAAGGCCTTTCAGGACTCAGGGGCCAAATCGGTGGCCCGAAAGCCCAAACGGGGGCATATTCCCGGCTGCTACAGTGCCAAACAGTGCCTGCTACAGTAACTGATACAGTGCCTGCTACAGTACTGCTACAGTAACCCGGAAATCTTGCCTCCGCCTGGTTTTGATCCCTGGTCTTTTGGATGCACTTAAGGAGGCCTTGCCAACTGGGCCAAGGCTCATGTGCGAAACGTGTGTTGCTAACACCGACTCCCAGAGGGGGGCCCCCACCAGCTCAAGTGCGCGCCACGTTCCCCAGCTAAGAAATGGCTTTGAATCGCCCTGTTCATAATACGAACAGTGTTCGAGCCTGGTGGGACTCGATCCTGCGCCAGTTCCCATGGAGAGCGAGGGGTACAACCAGCGGATACCACTCAGCTAACACCCCATGGGCTATAACACTCTCACTATCATTATGTGATACATTTTCCTCTAGATTTTTACCCAGATCATCTAAAAAGTTCTTCACCTAAACCATATAATTTCTAGATTCTTTTATAGAAATGTATTCTACCTCTCTAGTGGGAAAAGACACCACATTCAACAATGGTGATATCCAGATTATTGAATTTTCTCCACAAGAAAATAAATAACATGTAGTACTCCTCCTGCTATCAATATCACCTTGAAGATCTGCATCCACATAACCCTAGAATGAATTTACCTTACAAAAGAACAAAAATACTTTATACCATTCAAATTTCTTAGTATCCACTTCACATTTCCCCAATGTTTCTTTCAAGGTTTGGCCATGTACCTCCTCAAAACTCCCACTGCATAAGAAATTTCAGGTCGGGAAAAAACCATGACATACATCATGCTTCCAAAAACCAATTCATATAGAACCTTTTCCATGTAATCAATCTATTCTCTTATCTTCGATGATTTATCATTTGATAGTTTGAAATGGACCTCCAGGGTAATAGAGAATGGATTGGATTCTAGAATACTGAATATTCTCAAAACCTTTCTAATGTAGTCAGCATGGGATAACATCAAAAAACCAACTGTGCAGTCTCTCTTGATCATTATCCCCAAATTTTTTCCATCTTCTCCAAGATCATTTATTTCGAACTCCTTATAAATATTCACTTTGAGATCATAAATTCTATACATACAAGATCCTACAATAATATTTTCATCCATATACAAAATCAGTATAATATATTCATCATAAAAAGACTTAATATAGAAGAATTTATCCAAGACACATCGTTTTTATGAATTTTTAGTCATGAATGCATCAAAAATTGTGTTCCACTGCATGGGTGACTACTTTAACCCATACAAGATATTTTGTATTTTTCACACCAAGTCCTCTTTCCCATACTCATCATATCCATTTGAATGTGGCCTATATATGTCTTTCTTAAGATATCTATGAAGGAAAGTTTCATTTACATTAAAATACCCAAGATAAAAGTCTTCATATAGAAAAATGCTAATATCCACCTAGATTGTGGTAATATTCACTACAAGTGAGAAGCATTCATTGAAATCCACTCCTATTGAAAACTTTTCACAACCAGTATTTCTTTGTACCTCCTATTTCCATCATGTTCTTTCTTGAACTGGTATAACTACTTTTCCTAGAATTCATTATTTACTCTTGGGAGAGGGGTCAACTCTCAATTTGTGTGGTCATGAAGTAATGAAATATACTCTTTTGTATCCGACTCCAACTTTCTTGAATCCTCTCAAATGACTTCTCACAAATTTTGATATCCTCTACTACACTAGAGGAGTAGGATCCACTGGTTCTGATGTCACATTCTTAGGTACACCTTCAAGCTCCACTTTCATATGGAATTACGTTTCTTTATTCCCATTATAAACATTAGTAGTATAGTGGTACTAGTATGTGAAAACTTCATTAGATACCACATTCTAAGACATGATTACCATCTTGTTGAGCTTATACCAAAATCAATAACCAAACTCCTCAGCACCCTATCCAATAAAGAAAAATCTTTTGGACTCAGCATCAAGATTATCACTTGTATCATAATCAATATGTACATATGCCAAACAACCAATGACTTGTAAATATTAGAGTCTTACATCCTTATTAAACCAAATATCCTTGGGTAGAAATTCTCCAATTGGTATAGATGGACTTCAGTTGATGAGATATGCCTCCATGTTCACTCCATCAGCCCAAAAAATCTTGGGTAACCCTGAGGGAATCTTCATGCTCCTAGAACATTCATTAATTGTCATATACATACTTTCTTACACACTATTATATTATAGTGTTCCTCGAATATTCTTATCCCACTAAATTCCATTATTTTCATAGAATTATATGAACTCATTACTAAAGGTACTAGGCTTACAGTGGAATCACCAAAAGGTGGTATTTTAAAAAAAATTATACGGATGATAAACATGAATATATTTTCATTGGAGGAACTCTACCCATCTACCTCCTAAGGATCTCGTGTGAGGAATTTTAAGAACAAAATAAATCCAACATACCTGGTCAGATCTGAATCCTAGCTCAAAGTTTTCTCATCGATGGTTATTTTTTATTCAAGTATAATAAGATAAATTCCCCTAGATCATCCACAAATAGTTAAAAAATCCATGGAAGCAACAATCATTGAAATCTGGGTGCTAGTGCGGAGTTCCAATGACACATTCGACACTCCGATGATCACCACATCACCTTTATTTCAATGCATGAGAGTATGCTTGATCTGATAATTTGGATCTAGATCCTCCCTCTCAAGGATGCATGAGAGAGAATAATAAAAATAGAGATATAGTGAATAGTGAATGGTAAATGTATCTCTTCATCTATATATAGTGAAACAATAAATTTCCCAAATAAACTATCATTACCTGAATAATTATTTATCACTAAATAAACAGTATAATATGAATACTGAACAGATTCATAAAAACCATTTATATAATTATCACATTCTTGTAACATAATAAACACATTATGATACAATATATGATCCATTAAATAGACTCACAATTCTTGTAAAAATTAAATTAACCTTGAATATTATAAACTAATATTCATTCAAATAATATTTTCATGTATTTAATTTAATGCTTGTAAATAAATTTACTAGATAAATTCAGTGACAATTATTCTTAACTCTAGCAATATGAATCTATTTATTCTTTTGGTGACCCTATACCAAATGAAAAAACCCATAACCTAGTGGTGGGGCCCACCATATCCAATATACCTATTCAACTGAATAAGATAGATTCTTGAATATGATATTGTGTGTGACCCTCTAGGACATTATCTCGATATCACTGAATACTATTGATAGACCAAGAGAAGGATCTATCAAACCATCATGTACTCTATAGGGATAAGGATATTCTTAGAAATGAAAACCAAACTATGAACATGCATTGCGTAATATAATCGTTTTGTCTTTAATATCTCATAAACTAGGGAGCACACCCATGTCATCTCCCTTTCTTTCCTTATTATTTGTTAATCTAATTAGATGGATTTACCCTCGACTACCATCTCCATGGTCTTATGAAGGTACTGCCATATTTATCAACATGGCCCAAGATATATTACGACCTTAACATGGAAGTGAAAAATCCTTTCTTAACAATTTAACCAATGTCGTACCACCAATGACGCACCCAACACAAGCTTCCTCACCATGATTTCATTATCATAGTTTTTTCATTGCATAAAAGTACACAATATCATGGTACACATAGGTAACGATATCAAATTAGGAGACCATTACACGTGTTTTTAGATAAGAACAACCAATGAAACCCGAAACAAGTAGTGTTTCTATTGGCCGGTCCATCCTCATGATCTCACTACTAGAGAACACAAAGTGAAAACTTCATGAGAAGAAGTATTGATGCTTATGATCCCCCCAACACCTGATAGTCAAACATATAATATGTATAGTCTATATGATGTATCAATACCATATGACATATGTTTAAGATTAATGTTATAGTATCTCAAGGTTCTCATTATAGCCTAGGATATTCTATAACCTTTTGATAAGACAATTAATCTGAGGAAAATACGATTTCAATAGTGGGCATAGAAAATTGTATACTATAATGTTATATGTACATCATGTATATATAACTGTTTACATGATATTGTTATAAAAAGTATTGATTAGCTGGGTCAAGGGGACCCACTATTACAAAAATCCCACTTGCACTAGAGACAACTTTCTAAACAACCTTGTAAGCTCTCACATGATCAAAATCATGTTTCTTCTGAGTCACGACATTAGTAGATAGGTCCTCCATGATTCTATCATGTGGAATTTATGTTATATGGGACCTCATCTCCTTGAGTAAAACTTCTAAAGAGATGGTATCCCCGAGTATATCCCTTTTGTCCATTATCATATCTTGATATCTTGGCTATTAAGAATATCATAATTTATTTTATGATAATAGATTACATACTAGGTTAGATTCCAAGAACTGGAACAAATCAACACATTTAACTACTTCTTAGCTACCTCAGAAGCTTCAATGTTCTTGAAATTTGTAGGTATGGATACCAATGGATTATATGAGATTGTCTTTCTCAAAACCTAATCCTAACTAAAAAATTAGATCACATTAATCTAAGCATGACTAGTTTGTGTCCCCTAAAAACTAGTATCCCTTATTCTCAACTTAAAAACTCTATGTATTTTATACTTGATGAAGTACAATTAGATAGTTCTAAAAACTTCCCTGGCAGTTCCCCTAGAAATGAATGATATCTTCCAACTATAATAAATATCATGTCACTAACAATTTTTATACATATCATGGCATACATGATTAATCCATCGCTTAAGTGTATGGAACTTAACACACCAAATTAATCTCCTCCCATGTCCCAGACATGTCAACCTAGAGATGTTACGCCATGTGACATTGGAAAAAATTCTCTCTTGAATTGTTCAAACTTCTATTTTTCAATACCATGTCACAATATGTATGATTGAATAGGTCCAAGAAACCATTAAATATACCTCATTATATCATGGTCCCTAGATATTAGGATATTAATTTAAGTCAATCACTGCAGTTTAGATTCTTTCATTCTAGTATTATATAACTTGTAGACCTATATATATTTTCCATATGTTACTAAACATATTTTTAACTTGGAAAACAATGGCGCTCCCACCAACCTCTGTTAGACACATGGAAAATATTAATTGTAGATGAATATTCTATGATCCTTTTTCTTACTTCAAGCCTAAACTAGATTTAGGTAACTTGAAACCTTTGTTATCATTTTGTGGTGTGACCATACCTTTCTGTTTGTGTCATATAGACACCTTCTATGATTAATGTTATGACTGCCAATGCTCAATAATGATTATAGAAATTAGGTTTGATAAGTAAAATTCTAATGGATTTAGGCATAATGACTTAGTATAACCAATAGATACTTATTAGTAATACACTTGTACCATCCATGAATAATCTAATTTTAATACCCACTGTTGTATTCTATATAATAATCCCTTTTTGACTTTGATAAATGGGACCCATTATTGAATTTTAATTGATTTTATCAATATCATCTAATTACCATATAGTAATTACTTGTAGGAATAATTATTCACAATTAATAATGTATCACTGAACATGGTGAATATAAAACCATCACTATAGTTTTAAACTTCCTATAAAAAATGTGTCTCTAGAACATTTCTTCTCCACATGCACTTGTGGAACTTATTCCTATGCCAACAACATGTGCATATCTAGCATTGAATAAAACCAAGTCAATGTCTCTCCCACTATCTCAAAAGATATGTTCACCCTTACATATAAATATAGTATACAAGTTGACTATTTTTTCAGTATTATGGATTTATTTAATATTCTAATCAACTGTTAGGATAACTACTTTAGATGCACAATGTGTTTGTTCTTCATGAAATTTTGTTCATGTCCTAACAAAATATTAGCATCTAGACACATGTATTATGACATAATGTATTTCCATTATACTATGACTCATCTTATATTAATTTTTCATTATATTTTTAATATGGTTATGGGATATCACTATTATTTGTGAAGCACATAACGAAATATAATGGAAGTTTTCGCAAGTTGCAACATTGATACTCCATGCATCATAAAACTGCTGTATAAAATGTTCATTTAGGAATTACTCCATGCTAATTTTATTAATAAATTTTAACATGTAAGACTTCATCATCTATCCTACTCATTTAAATTAATGAGGTGATATAGATAAGGTAATGTGCATTTAGGAATTGTTCCATGCTACATTATATTGATCGATGAATGTTTGGTCATGATATTCTTCAGCATGTCTACATGAACAAACTCATGCCTTTATAACCATGCATATATAATGCATCACTTTATGATTCCTTAATGACTTAAAGGACTCTAAAGAATTATTTTTTCCACTATCTTTCCCTTGGAATAGTTCATGCTCCATTGTTTTACTAATTCCAAAATCCTTGAAACTTACCTTTATTTCAAAATGTTACTTTCTCCAAATCTAAGTATATAAATCGATAATACCTACGATGTTTTTCTCGTATGAGTCTAAATATAATCTTGGGTATATCCTTGACATCCACTTGGGTTTTATTGACAAATATTAATCTTTCCACTACTTTGTAACTGAGTCTTACATTTTATATTATTCATGTATTGCCTATGATTCATGTATCACTGAACTATTGGTTGAGTGTAAGACACCACAAAAAATATATTATTGAACTCATAATAATGTCTCTTTCTGTATGATGGAAACCTAAGATAAATAATTTGAATGTAATCAACAGTATTATGACTTTAATCGTTAACCTAGAAATTAATTGTTATATGTTTCTCACTAATGAATTAGGAATCACCCTTTCTTAGCTTCTTGGAGAATACACCTTACTTCTAGTAATGAATCTATACCTGGTTACTGTATTTAAATACACATATGTGATTAAAATATTTTACTTAATACCCATGTAGTAATATTGATAAATTAATTTTAAATTGATGAATATACCTGAAGAATAAGTAACAACATGCTTCTTTAATTCAGTTTGTTTCCTTTAAACATCCATTTCTTCATTTCAGGATTTCAGAAGTGAATATCCTCCTATTTATTAACTCTTTCATTGAATAATGTTGGGAATGTTCCTTTGGTGTTACTTTTATTTGGAATTTTCTCCTAATCTTTCAATTTTTTCACCAAAAGAACTAAATATGAAACTTTTTTTCTCATTTACATGGAAAATACTACCATTTAATGTAATGAAGTGTCTACTCAATATAATTAGTTTTATAACATAAAGAAAGACTTGAGTAAATTGGTGAAACTGATACGGGAAAGGGATCCATTTAAATATTGTGATCCCTATTGGAATTTACACATATCCAATGTAATCATCACCTTATTCACATATTGATTAACTTTTTCCTTGAATACTACTTAGAGACAAGAATAAATGTGTAATAATCCATGTCCTGATGTAGTGACCGTAAATAGGATCAAATTTTGATTATAGTAATATGAAATTACCATAATATTCTCTATATATGAGTATACTATAAATAATTTTTACACCCTCACCTATTGAGGCAGATTAATAGGTATCGGGGCTACTAGCACCTCGAATTTCTCGTACCATGGTATTGTGTAGAAGTGTCTATAATACACTTGGAAACTCATTCCAGTGTGGAAATTTTATTTTCCCAAAATTTATTATAGTATTGTAGGGTCGAAATAAGAATGTAGATGCTCAATATACAAGAGGGGGGTGAATTGTATACTTTAAAATTCCTTTAGAGCCTTTAAAAATTAAGTTTAACAAGGTTAAACAAACATTCACAAGACCACTTAAAGAAAACTTTTATATTTTTCTTAAAAAAGGTTTCTACCTTAAAGCGTATAGAATCTGAAATATAATCAGAGTAATAGAATTACAAATTATAAGAAATTTATACTTTCTAACTTTAACAAAGTTAAGATACAAAAATTGAATTAAAACAACTTGTAAAAGAACACAAGTAACAATAGGATTATTTTAACCCAAAGTGAAGGATATCCAATAACCTTGGATAAAGGTTCCTTGATTTATACTTTCAAGAAAGTCTGTCTTACCCAAACCCAGGTAAGCCCTCAATCCAAAGATCAGTATCTGTCTTGCTATCCCCGCAAGCCCTCGATTTAGAAGGAAATATGAACCTCTATCTTCCAAACCCAGATGCCCACGATCAGCATGATTGGAGTCTCCACTAAGCATGTCTGAACAAATTGTTCATGCCTAAACAAGTTGTTTACAACATCCACACGAAGCACTGAGAGTTGTAAGAGCCTATCTCTCTAAAAATCACTTCACATTCTTGTTCACGGTCAATTACTTTTCTTGTTCAAATGAGCTTGTATTTATAGGAAAAACTTCCCAATGGTCGGCTCCTTTCTAACAGTCATATTTTCCTTAAATTTCGGAGGGACTTGGACACATGGAAAACATACAACGGTTAGTTTGTAACAGATTATACGACATAATTTCAACTAACAGAAAATATGTTAAGTTAAAGATAAATGATAGGTATAATAAATCTTGAAATCCAATATCATTGGAATGATACATTAGGTATCTCTAAAATTATCAAGAAGACGTAATCTTAAGAATTCATAAAAATAGATTCTTAGAAATAACATTCTCAAGAAAATGGAATCATAAAATCAGAGTCACAAATACACTAGATTCAGTATCATGAATATCAGCACCATATATACACTGGATTCATTATTGAAAATCAGCATCATATATACACCGAAATCGGTATTGACAATTGGGATCTTATATACACTGGATTCGGAATCATAAAAACTGAATCATATATATATATACCTTGGATTCAGAATCATAAAATCTGAATCATATATACACCAGATTCGAAATCATAAAAACTGAATAAAAAATTGTGATGAAAGATCTATAAGTATAATAGAATGGAAAATAAGAATGATATATCTGTAAGTCTAATCAGAATGGAAAAACGTAATGATATATCTGTAAGTATAATGGAATGATAATTCTAGATCTTAAGAAAAATACAGAACTTGAAAAAAATATTCAGAACTTAGGAATTTTTTTTGTGATTTTCAAAACATAAAATCATAAGGAATGGAGAATTCATAAGATATCCTTATTGACTCAACAATCTCCCCCTTTTTGGAAAGCACAAACAACTTTTCTAAGGAAGAATATATCGACCTAGGTAAAGAAGTAAGAGAAACTTATCTCCCCCTTTGAATGATATTATAAATGAATACGACTAACTCCCCCTTAGGTCATGTTTCCCAAGGATCATATTCTTGATCTTTAAAGTCAGAGTTTTCTTAAGGGAATAACTCCCCCTTAGATTAAATTCTCTTCTTTAAAAGAAAAATCCCCCTTACTTGGACATTTTCTTTTCTTTCCAAACCCCCACTTAATAGATTCTCCGAATCAGAGATTAAATTATTCCTTTAAATAAATTCTCCCCCTTTGTGATTTTCAAAAAGATGGAAAGGAATGGAGAAGTATAAGATGTACCTGAAAGGTTAATCAAGCATACATCCAAAAATAAAAGAAAGATATGTAAGAAATTTCCTATGAAATTTTTAGAAATAAGGTTTATATTTCAACAAAACATTGGAATGTAAATAAAAGTCATTCATTCTTCTTCTTCTCAATCAACATTTTCTTTATTAGGGATTTGAGCTTCTTGAATTCCTTATGAACATCTTGAAACTTCTTCAGCAAGTTCTCCTGATCCTAGTTCTTATTTTCTAAAGCCAAAATCCTTTCTTCATGAGCATCAACCTTTTTCTCTAATTAAGCTCTGACTTCCTTTTCACTGCTAACAGATCGGGCAACAGAATTGAGTCGACTACCCTTATCATATATTGAAGCCTTAATCTTCTTGAATTTGGTTTTGTAAGAATTAAAGGCTCCCTTTGTTGAATCCATGAAATCACCAAACTTCCTGACCTCTTCATTGAAGGTTTTGGTGTAGTTAAAGACTTTCTAACAGGTTACCTTTTGGGGTTTGTAATCAATAAAAATATTACTGAATTTTACTTCTTTCTTGACAACCATTTCCATAATCATATTGGTTGATTCCATCTTTTGGTTCAGAGTCTCTTGCATCAATTGATTCCAGGCATCTATGTTTGTAAGAACCAGAATAGTACTTACCAACTTTCTGAGAGATATCTTGACAAAATCATTCTCAACAGATGAAGAGGACTAGGATCCTTAAACATATTTTCCTTTCTAAATTCCTATTAGAGTTAAGTAAGCTTTTCTCTCTATTCCTTTAGAGGAATTCTGAGGAGTTTCTTTATCCGGTGAGGCAACCAAAACATTCTTGCCTTTGTCAGGATTTTGATTTGGGTTTGTTCATCTGATACTTGGATAACACTAAGATCTTCCTCTTCATCTTCTTCCTTTTGAAATTTTTCCTCTTCTTCACCTTGATGCTCAACTTATTCTTTATCTTCTTCTTCTGTTTCTACTTTTTCTTCTTCTTATACTTCAATTTCTTCCTCATCTTCTACCTCTTCCTCAGCTTCTTCCTCAATTTATTCTTCCACTTGTTCTCTGACTTGTTCTACTAAAACAGATTTGGAAAATAAAATTGATGGAGTTCCAACATAATCTTCCACTTCCCTTAAAACATCATCATCTTCTTATACTATCTGATCTTATACTTCTTGAATAGGTTCTTATAAAACTAGGAATTTCTTATCTTTATGTATTTCTGGAGTGGCCACTGGTTTCTTATGAGAAACTTCAGATTCCTGAACTTTTTGAGACTTGTTTTCCACAACTTTTAATAAATAATGGCACACTAGAGCTTCTGAGGATTTATTCTTTAACTTCTTCTCCTTCTTTTCTTTTTCAAGAATTTCAGATTGCTGGATTTTCAAGGCCTTAGCCTCTGTGGGATTCAAACCAAAAGAAGGATATCCTTATTTTCTGGTGGATTCCATTTCTCTCCACTTTTCAACTGTTGAATCTGAATAAGCTTTCAGTTTCTTTGCAGGAGGAGGTGATGATACCGGTACATCAGTAACGGTTACTGGAAATCTCGATTCATCAAGTTTTTTTCTTAGATACTAGCTTTGAAGATTACGGAACATCACCCTTGTTCTGGAAAACCATTTCTTCAATGTTTTTGGATTTTGGGATAAACTCTACCTTCATCCTCCTTAGAGTGTTGTCACTTATCAATAATATCTTGAATGGCTTTGAGACTGATCGACATGGAACATTCATTTCCTGAAGACAAAAAACAATTATCCTCGAAATAGTGGCTTGGTACATAAGGATGTGAGATCTGATAGATCCACCTTTAATTGCTTGGATGGTGAGAAAGATGCATTTCACTAAGTTGATCTTCTTTAGGTTGACAAGGAAGTCTAAGAGAAAGATATCACATATCTTCAAAGAATCCTTATCTCCATTTCTTGGAATAACAAATCATTGCATTCAAAGGGCTACCATCTTGTGATTCATTGAGAGATTTGTGATCTTTATAATCTTTACAAATTTGAGACCAAGAAAATCCAAAGCCTTAGCTTTCTCAAAAGAAACTTCTTTCTCAAGAATTTTTTGAGAGCATAAAAGTGCTTCCCCATCATAAGGAATATTGAGAACATTTGCTGCCTTCTTGTAAGGAACTGTATATGCCTTATCATAGAATTTTAACTTAAATAGTTCCTTACCATCCTTTTGGAAGAAAGAAACTGATTCATAGAATTTAATGAGGAGATCAGGATAAACCAGATCCTGAGATTTCTCCTTAGAAACACAGATGTTTTCCCATCCATTAGATCTTATCACCTTAGAAATAAGGGAATCATATTTTTCAAAGAACATTGGGTAGACTAACCTTTCCTTAAAGATTGACCAGTCCTTCCTTGGAAACCGACATCTGATCTGCTGAGGAATCAGGAGTCATTCGATGTGAAGTAGAAGTTCGGAACGAAATATTTGATGGTAAAAGAGCTTCGGCACTGAGAACAGTAAGGATGGTGCGATACTTGATAATGATACAACCCTTATATAGACATAGCTATGACTTTTCAACTTCCATAAGATAATCAAATGGCTGACAAAATCCTGATCTGATATGACAGTTGAGAATGGATGAAGAAGATATGAATTTCGATCTTTTGAAGTAAGGTAAACCAAAATTTAAGAAATTTTCAACTACAAAAAACAAAATTTAAGACAAAGAGTATAAAATACTACCTTTTGGAATACTCTAAGAGATGTATCGGTTTTATAATAATTTTTCTTGGGAGTTTTAAAATCTGAAATTTTCAAATCTGAAATTTTCAAATCTGAAATCTTCAAATCCAAAATCTTCATATCCGAAATCTTCAAATCCGAAATCTTCATATCCGAAATTTCAAATCCAAAATTTCAAATCTGAAATTTTCAAATTCAAAATTTTCAAATTCAAAATTTTCAAATCCGAAATTTTTAAATGAAAGAAAAATATTCTAAAGAAATAAAATAAACAAATATATGTACTCCCCCTGAAATAAATAGTATTTTAATGTTAGGAGATGATTTAAAGAAGAAGTAGAGATGAATGACTACCTTACAGAAATCATTCTCAGATTCTGTTTACTATATTCAAATCTAACGGAAGGTATAGGCTTTGTGAAAATATCAGCAAGTTTCTCTTGCGTTTCAATGAATTGAAGAATAATATCTCCTTTTAGTGTGTGGTCCCTAAGAAAGTGATGTCTAATATCTATGTGCTTTTCACGAGAGAGATGTGCAGGGTTTTTTCTTAGGGAAATGGCACTTGTGTTATCACACATAATTTGAGTATTAGTAAAACTCATACCATAGTCTGTGAGTGTGTGTTTTATCCACAACACTTGAGCACAACAACTTCCAACTGCTACATATTCAGCTTCAGCAGTGGAAAGTGCTACAGAGTGTTGTTTCTTGCAAGACCAAGAAACTAAGAAATCTCCTAAAAAATGAAAAGTTTCGGATGTACTTTTTCTTTCCATTTTACAACCACCAAAGTCAGCATCCAAAAAACTTTTAAGTTCAAAATCATTTCCAGAGGAATAAAATAGTCCCAAATCTAAATTTCCCTTTAAATACCAGATAATTATTTTTACAGCTTTTAAATGGGATTCTTTAGGATTTTCTTGAAATCTTGAACATAAGCATACTGAGAACATTAAGTCAGGTCAACTAGTTTTTAAGTACAGTAAACTTCCTATCATACCTCTATAATATTTTTGATCTACAAGTTTCCCTGTTTCATCAATATCAAGAGTATTAGAGGTTCCAATAGGAGTACTTATACTCTTACTGTTTTCATACTCAGACTTCTTTAAAAGATATTTGATATACTTATGTTGGGATATGTAAGTTCCTTCTAGTTTTTGTGAAATTTGAAAATCAAGAAATAATGTTAACTCACCCATCATACTCATTTCAAACTCAGATTTCATACGATTCGCAAAGGAATCAATTAAGGATGGCTGATTTGATCCAAAAATTATGTCATCAACATAAATTTGAACAATCAAAACATCTTTATAATTTTTCTTAATGAAAATTGTTGGATAAACAGTTCCCTTAACATAGTTATTTTGAAGCAAAAATCCTTAAAGTCTATCATACCAAGCTCTAGGGGATTGTTTAAGTCCATATAAAGATTTGTTAAGTTTATAAATATGATTAGGATATTTTGTGTCTTCAAATCTAGGGGTTGATCTACATAGACTTCCTCCAGTACATAACAATTAAGAAAAGCACACTTAACATCCATTTGATAGAGTTTAAAATTAAATAACACTGCAAAGGATAGATGAATACGAATAGCTTCAAGTCCTACTACAGGAGCATAGGTTTCTTTATAGTCTATGCCTTTTTGTTGGTTATAGCCTTTTGCAACTAATCTTGATTTATTTCTAACAATGACTCCATTTTCATAGCATTTGTTTTTAAAAATCCATTTTACTCCAATAAAAGATGTTTCTTTAGGTTTTTAAACCAAGGTCCAAACTTGATTCCTTAGGAATTCATTGAGTTCATCTTGCATAGCCTTTATCCAATCTTCATCACCCAAGGCTTCTTCAGAAGTCTTTGGTTAAAATTGGGAAAGAAATGAAATATGTTCAACTTCACTTCTTAAATAAATTTTAGTTCTTACTAGTTGATTAACATTTCCAATGATATTATCACTGGGATGATTCCTAAGTAACAACTGAATTGGATTTCAAAAAACCTTTTCATCAAAATAAGGTAGAAAATATTCAGGGGTACATGTTTCAGAAACATTTTCTTAAACATTATCCTTGTCTAAAATATCTTCTCTCAAAGATTGGTGATCAGTTTTAGAAAACACATCTGAAGATGTAGGTTGTTTGAAAACAAAAGGATCATTTTCATCAAAATTTTCATGTTCTATTTCTTCCACAGTGCAAGTGTTTTTATTAAAAACTCTATATGCCTTAGAGTTAGAAGAGTAACCTAAGAAAATACCTTCATCGGATTTGGGTGAAAATTTATGTAAGTTATCCTTGGTATTCAAGATAAATACTTTGCAACCAAACACTTTGAAGTAAGACACTTTTGGTTTTCGGCCATTCCATAACTCATAAGGTGTTTTATTAATAAACGGTCTTATTAAAACTCAATTTATAATATAACAATCAGTACTAACAGCTTCGGCCCAAAAATGTTTGGCTATAGAATATTCTCTTAACATGGTTCTTTTCATCTCTTGAATAATGTGATTTATTATTTCGACAACACCATTTTGTTGAGGATTTCTTGGAGCTGAGAAGTTGTGAGTAATACCTTTTTTACTAAAAAAAGTTTCAAAAACAAAATTCTCAAATTCTCCACCATGATCACTATGAATAGTTATCAACAATAGGTTTTTCTCAATTTTAACTTGGGCTCTAAAGATTTTGAAATAAGAAAAAGCTTCAGATTTCTTTGCGAGAAAATTGACCCAAGTAAATCTAGTGTAGTCATCAACTAGGAAAAACACATAGTATTTGCCTCCAATACTTCTAGTTTGTGTTAGACCAAAAAGATCCATGTGCACTAACTATAATGCATTAGAAGTTGTGACTTCACTAATGGATTTTAAGATAGATTTATGTTTCTTGCCATATTGACAACATTACTAGAATTCAAGGTATTTGAGACGGGTTATTTACGACGGGATCTCATCGAAAATAAGCTTTAGAGATGGGGCCCCGTCACAAATAGCTCGTTGCAGAAAACGTTGTCACGCAAAATATTATATGTGATGGCCCCGTCGCAAATAATATTTTTTACGATGGGAAACTTCACCGTCGCAAATGATTTTTGTTTATATATAAAAAAGATATTTGTGACGGTCCGTCGCAAATAAGCTATTGCGACGAGACTTTCATTCTGTCACAAATAGGTAAATAAAAACTTATTTGTGATGGGTCCGTCGCAAATAAGTTGTTGCGACGGGCCGTTCAAACCGTCGAAAATATGACAATAAATAACATATTTTCGATGGGGTCCCATCGCAAATACTGAAAAAAAAATAAAAAATATATATATAAATCATATAATATTATATAATATTAATATTAATATTTATAATATAAAAAATTTATATTATTAGGATATTAATAATAAAAATATATATAAAATAAAATTATGAAATATTAATATCGGAAAATAATAGTAATATGAATACTATTAATATAAATAATATTATATAATATAATAATATTATAAATATTAATAATATAAAAAATTAATATATTATTATTATTATTATTAAAATAAACATACATATTTATGAAAAAATAATATTAATATTATTAAAATTATAAAATATTTAAATTCTCAATATTCACAACAAATATAAAATATTAATAAAATGTTATTATAATTATTATTAAAATAAACAGTCATTAAAAATAATACTAATAAGTAATAAAATATTAAAAATAACAAAAAAAATTAAATTAAGCAATATTCATACCAATATGAAAAAGAGAAATTGTAAATAGTTAATATTACAATAAGCAACAAACTCAAATGTTTGTTACATGTAAAAAACTCACTGGGGTGGATAATCTGGAGGACCTGGAGGAGATGGTGGAGGAAACTTCATCCCTAAACTACGAGTCAGACGGCGCATATACTTCATCTTTTCATGCTGCCACTCCTCATATCGACGTATCTCCTCATCGTGCTACTGATGATATCAACACATCTCATCATCATGCTGGTCCTTCCACTACTGCTCCCGCTGACGCATCTGCTCATGCTTCTGATTATTACTAATCATTACTAATTTAGAAATACTTAGAAATACTTAGCAAAACTGCTCCTGATTATTACTAACTATTACTAATTTAGCAATACCTAGCAATACTTAGAAAAATAAAAACTGCTTGAATAATGAAAGGAAATTTGGTAATCATCGTTGTGGAAATGATTACAAATTTTCCCTTCATTATCCAAGTATTTTTCATTTAATAATTATAATTATATATAATTATTACTAATAAAAAAATTATATTATCAATATTTATGAAAAAACAATATTAATATTATTAAAATAATAAAAAATTTATAAAATATTAAAATTATCAATATTCGTAGCAGGATTTTCTCTATTCTTAACAGGTTCAAATCTCAAAGGGTCGCCAATTGTCAGGTCATGCGCAATAAAAATTTTGTGTCAATCATGTCCAATGTAAACTCTATAATATTCCTTGCATGGTTGATCACCTTGCAAGTAGTGTTACAATAGGACGACCAAAGTAATGTCATTCTCGTCTCTAAGAATCATCTTGCTCCCTTTACATAGATCATTCTTCCTTAAAAATTTTAGGGGACATCAGTATCTTTCCCTTAAATTTTCAAGGAATAATGGTCTATGTGAAGGGTCATGTGAGATAATTCTTATAGATGAGAAGGTCAAGGCTTGGGTTGTCCTATTGCAATTCTACTTGTAAGGTGATCAGCCAAGAAAGGATAATAATATCTAATTTTATCTAATTATATCTAATTATATCTAATTATATCTTATTATATCTTATTATGTCTAATTATATCTAATTATATCTAATTATATCTAATTATATCTAATTAAATCTAATTATATCTAATTATTACTAATTATATCTAATTATTACTAATTATAGCTAATTATTACTAATTATACCTAATTATTACTAATTATATCTAATTATTACTAATTATATCTAATTATTACTAATTATATCTAACTATTACTAATTATATCTACTTATTACTAATTATATCCACTTATTACTAATTATTACTAATTATTACTAATTATTTCTAATTATTACCAATTATTACTAATTATTACTAATTATAACTAATTTTTACTAATTATTACTAATTATATCTAATTATATCTAATTATATCTAATTATATCTAATTATATCTAATTATTACTAATTATTACTAATTATTACTAATTATTACTAATTATTACTAATTATTAATAATTATATCTAATTATATCTAATTATTGCTAATTATTGCTAATTATTGCTAATTATTGCTAATTATTGTTAATTATTTCTAATTATTGCAAATTATTGCTAATTGTTACTATTTATTTCTAATTATTGATAATTTTTTCTAATTATTGCTAATTATTCCTAATTATTGCTATTTATTGCTAATTATTAGTATTTATTGCTAATTATTAGTATTTATTAGTAGTTATTAGTAGTTATTAGTATTTATTACTAATTACTACAATTTATTACTAATTATTACAATTTATTACTAATTATTACAATTTTTTACTAATTATTATTAATTATTGCTAATTATTACTAATTATTACTAATTATTGCTAATTATTCCTAATTATTGCTAATTATTCCTAATTATTTCTAATTATTCCTAATTATTGCTAATTATTCCTAATTATTGCTAATTATTAGTAAGTATTACTAATTATAATTATTTATTCCTAATTATTCGTATTTATTCCTAATTAATACTAATCATTCCTAATTATTACTAATTATTCCTATTTATTAATATTTATTTCTATTTATTGCAAATTATTGCTATTTATTACTAATTATTGCTAATTATTGCTAATTATTACTAATTATTCCTAATTATTCATAATTATTTCTATTTATTGCTATTTATTTCTATTTATTGCTAATTATTTCTAATTATTCCTAATTATTACTAATTATTGCTAATTATTATTATTTATTAGCAATTATTAGTAATTATTAGTAATTATTACTAATTATTACAATTTATTACTAATTATTACAATTTATTACTAACTATTACAATTTATTATTAATTATTCCTATTTATTACTAATTAATCATATTTATTACTAATTATTCCTATTTTTTACTATTTATTGTTATTTATTACTAATTATTGCTATTTATTGCTAATTATTGCTAATTATTGCTAATTATTGCTAATTATTGCTAATTATTACTAATTATTGCTAATTATTACTAATTATTGCTAATTATTGCTAATTATTGCTATTTATATCTAATTATTGCTATTTATTTCTAATTATTGCAAATTATTCCTAATTATTGCTATTTATTTCTAATTATTAGTATTTATTAGTAATTATTAGTAATTATTCGTATTTATTACTAATTATTACAATTTATTACTAATTATTACAATTTATTACTAATTATTACAAATTATTACAAATTATTACTAATTATTGCTATTTATTGCTATTTATTACTAATTATTGCTAATTATTACTAATTATTACTAATTATTCATAATTATTGCCAATTATTCCTAATTATTACTAATTATTACTAATTATTAATATTTATTCCTAATTATTCCTAATTATTACTAATTATTCCTAATTATTACTAATTATTCCAATTTATTACTATTTATTGATATTTATTACCAATTATTATTTATTACTCCAAATTAATTATATAAATTACTAATTATCGTTAATAATTAGTAATTACTACTAATTATTAAAAATTAATACTAAAAATTTCTATTTATTAGTAGAAATAAATACTAATCAAAAAACAATTTAAATTTAATTTAATTACAACTAATCAATAATATAAAAATTAACATAAAAATGAAATAAATAATAAATTAAAAAACATAAATACCTTTAAAACTGATTTTCTATTGATGTAGATGGCTTCGCAACTTCTTCGTGAACAAAAAAATTTACTAAGAAAAATTCTCTTTCAAAAATCCGAGTTTAGAGAGAAACAGGATCTAAAATTTGAGAGGAATGAGAGGAAAAACGGATGATGGTATATATAGGTTAGAGTACTTGCGACTGGTATCTCGTCGCAAACAATATCTTTTGCGACGGGACCCGTCGCAAATAGTCCCTGTCGACACACCTTTTGCGACGGGACGACATCCCGTCACAAAAAGCTATAAACCGCCACCGGTTATTTGCGACGGGGCCTCGTCGCAAATACTTAACTATTTGCGACGGTGGGATCCCACTATCGCAAATAACCTTCGTGCGGTTTGGCGCGCTATCCGCGCCAAACTATTTGCGACGTGAGACGAAATCCCATCGTAAATAGTTGGTTATTTGCGACGGGTCGTTACCCCCATCCCAAATAACCTCTTGGACGGACCTTTTGCGACAAGATTTACTCCCGTCGCAAAAACCCTTTTTTCCCGTAGTGCAAGGATCACAGACTTTCGAAGAATCAAACTTAAATTCTGGTAGATCCTGAACAAGTTCTTTCTTAGAAAGCTTACTTAGATTCCTTAAATTACAGTGTCCTAGTCTCCTATGCCAAAGCCATGATTGATCTTCAAATGCACTAAGGCACGATAGATCATGACTTCTAAGGTCTTCTAGGTTTAAGGTGTGCACATTCTCATCCTGAAGGACAGAGAAAATAAACTCATCCTTGGAATTGTGAATTAACATTTATCATTTCTAAAATTCACAAGGTAACATTCATCACATAATTGACTTACGCTAATGAGGTTGTGCCTAAGGCCTTTTACAAAAAGAACATTTGAAATAACAGCTTTACCAAGAAGAATAATGTTACAAATACCGACAATTTCTCCTTGAAAGTTATCACCAAAAGTTACCTTTCCACCTTTTGTTTTTAAAATCTTCTTGAAATAGTCTTTGTTACCAGTCATGTGCTGGGAACATCCACTATCCATGTACCAAATGTTGTTGGTACTTCCTTCATTTTCCTGAAAAAGAAAGAGTTAGATCTTCAAAATCCAAATTTGCTTGGATCCGGAATTAATAGATAATAAGAGCTTGGGGTAACCATATTTGTTTAAAAAAATAAGCTTTATGAAACCCAATGGATTGAACCCTATTTAAAGAACAGTTTTTCTTCCAATTCCCACCACTTTGGCATTTAGTACAAAAAAGGGGCGCTAGAAGGAACAAAATAATTATTTTTAAAAATGGGTTTTTCATGAGAATAACCTAAACCCTGATTATTACCATGAGGTCGGATCTGGGAATACATCTTGTCAAAATTTTCCTTACCAGAAGTGAATTTTGCAAGAAGTTTCTTCAAGGAAAATATCTCAGATTTTAGTCTTAGGACTAAATTCTTATCCTCAAGAATAATAGATTTAGAGTTAAGTTTATCCTCTAAAACATCTTTTTCTAAAATTAGTTTTTTAAGATACTCAGAAAGATTATTCTTCTCAGAATTAACTTCCTCAAGTTTTTTTAGAAATATTTTCTAAAGCAACATTTTTCTCATCAAGATCTTTGGAAAAATCTAAAATTTCTTTTGTTAAAATAGATTATCTAGAATTTTCTTTATCAAGTTTCTTAGAAACTTTACAATTTCTCTTTTAAAGAAACTTAGCAAATCTAGAAACTTCCTCATATGAAGGCAAATCATTATCATTATCTGATGAAGAAGATTCTTCATCTGAAGAAAAACCCTATATCTAGAAAATTTTCACTTAAAGACATATTGGTTAAGGATTCATCAGTTCGTACCTTAGCCATAAGACAATGATTTTGAAATGGATCTCTGGCTATTAGACCAATATTCATTTGCCCAGAAGATTCATATTCTGAAGAATCATCAGAAGAATCTCGACCACTGGCACTCCAAGTGTCATTGACTTTCAAGACTTTCTTATGCTTTGGTCTGTAGAACTTCTTCTTGTTTCTTTTAGAATTCATGTCTTTCTTGTCTTTATTCTTAATCAAGGGACAATCAGGTCTAATATGACCAGTTCTTCTACATTCATAGCATGTCACTTCTCCATCTTTCTTATCTTTTCCATCTTTCATTTTATATCTATATTGAAAGTTCTTCGGCTCAAAAATCTTGTTCATCCTCAGAGCAAGATTTTTCAACTCATTTTCTGAAGCTTCACTTTCACTAGATTTAGATTGAACAACAATCTTCTTAGCTTCAGATCTTGTAATTCTCTCAGGAGTCTTGGCTTTCATATGATTTGAAGTAGTTGTAAAAGCAACACCTCCATTCCCATTCTTCCTCTTAATATTATCAGCATCTCTCTTCATTCTGGTTTCTTGTTGAAGAAGAGTTCCAAACAGTTCATCAAGAGAAATCTGAGTAACTTTCATATTCTCATCTATAGTAGTCCTCTTGGATTCCCATTCGGTAGGCATGATGTCAATAATCTTTTCTACAAGAGCTTCATCATCTAAACCTTTCTCACCCATAGATTGTAAGCTGTTGACAATAGTCCTAAATCTTTGTTGTACATTACATACGAATAAGAAACCATGATACTCAGCCCTGAGCATAGCTCTTCTAGTTTCAATAACTTTGGAAGTTCCAAAGTGAGTTACTTCAAGATTCTTCCAAATATTATTTGCAGCTTCACAAGATGAAATCTGGCTATATATGTTTCTAGTCATGGAACATAGTAAAGTATTACGTACCTTAAAGTTCAGCTGATATTCCACCTTTTCTGGATTAGTAAAGGTTCTTATTTCCTTATCAGGAATCTTATAATCTCCAGTTAACATAATGTAGTTATCTACACCTGTGTTTATCACAAAGGTCTCCCTTCTATCTCTCCAGTACTCGTAGTCATTTCCATCAAAGATTGGTGGTCTAGTAGGATTTAGATTGTCTAGAGATCCAACATGAACACCTGCCATACTAAAAAGGTATTTCCTTCCACAAAACATATTAGTAGTAAAAGTTTAAGAACAAATACGAAGAACTTAAGAAAAGGAAAACTTGAGCAAAAAAACTTATATATAGATATAATTATTTTAGAAAATTCCTTTGATACCAATTGTAGGATCAAAATAAGAATGTAGATGCTCAATATACAAGAGGGAGGTGAATTATATACTTCAAAATTCCTTTGGAACCTTTAAAAATTAAGTTTAACAAGGTTAAACAAACATTCACAAGACCTCTTAAAGAAATGTTTTCTGTTTTTCTTAAAAGAAAGTTTCTACCTTAAAGCGTATAGAATCTGATATATAATCAGAGTAACAGAATTACAAAGTATAAGAAAGTTATACTTTCTAACTTTAACAAAGTTAAGATACAGCAACGGAATTAAAACAACTTGTAAAAGAAAATAAGTAACAATAGGATTCTTTTAACCAAAGAGAAGGGTATCCAACAACCTTGGATAAATGTTCCTTGATTTATACTTTCAAGAAAGTTTGTCTTACCCAAACCCGGGTAAGCCCTTAATCGAAAGATCGGTATCTGTCTTGCTATCCCCGCAAGCCCTCGATTTAGAAGGAAATCAAAACCTCTGTCTTGCAAACCCTGAATCCCATGATCAGCATGATCGGAGTCTGCACTAAGAAAGTCTGAACAAGTTTTTCACGCCTGAACAAGTTGTTCACAACATCCACACGACGCACTGAGAGTTGCAAGAGCCTCTCTCTCTATAAATCACTTCACAAGCTTGTTCACTGTCAAGTACTTTTCTTGTTCAAATGAGATTGTATTTATAGGAAAAACTTCCCAATGGTCGGATCCTTTCCAACGGTCATATTTTCCTTAAATTTCGGAAGGACCTAGACACGTGGCAAACATACAACGGTTAGTTTGTAACAGATTGTACGACATCATTTCGAGTAATAGAAACAATGTTAAGTTAAAGATAAATTTTAGGTATAAGAAATCATGGAATCTGATATCATTGAAATGATACATTAGGTATCTCTAACATTATCAAGAAGATGTAATCTTAAGAAATCTGGAAAACGGATTCTTAGAAATAACATTCTCAAGAAAACAGAATCATAAAATCAAAGTCACAAATACACCGGATTAGGTATCGTGAATATCAGCATTATATACACACCAGATTAGGTATTGAAAATTGGCATCATATATACAACAGAATCGGTATTGAAAATCGGCATCATATATACACCGGATTCAGAATCATAAAAACTGAATCATATATACACTAGATTCGAAATCATAAAAACTGAATGACAAATCGTGATGACAGATCTGTAAGTATAACAGAATGAAAAATCAGAATGACAGATCTGTAAGTCTAATCAGAATGGAAAAACGTAATGATATATCTGTAAGTATAACGGAATGACAATTCCAGATATTAAGAACAATACAGAACTTGAAAAAAAAATATTAAGAACTTAGGAAAAAAATGTTTGTGATTTTCAAAACATAAAACCATAAGGAATGGAGAAGTCATAAGATATCCTTATTGAATCAAAAAGTATTTCTTGTGGTATAACTTTCCATTTTCTAAAAACATAAAATTCTAGAAGATTAGTACTTTTTATCTTGATTACTGATTTAGAAATTTTCATTATTTATTGAAAACATTAAATGTCCCTCACTATTTTATCGTATTCTAGGAACTATATTTGCTGGAATTAGAATAATATTTACCCTGATTATTCTTGTGGAAATGATCCTTGAACCTCCCCTTATATTCTACAATCATTTCTACTCCACTACATTGAGGGTTCAAGGAAGGCTTTTGGATGACCAATCTCATTAACTCACGGTTCCTTGATATTTTGAGTGAAGTCACAGCTTTTAAAATCATAACTTGATTTACTCAATGCTTGAATCTAAAATGATAGAAATTTATCTTTGGATAATCCTTACTACCAATTTAGTTAATTCGTCCTACCACTCTCATAAGAACTCCCTAGTAGTTAGTGGCACCCTCAATTATGGCTGACGAGCACCCTAAACACCCGCTTGTGTCCAAATTTGAATGATGGAATGCAGTTACGACTTAATATTTATTTGATGGTTTTATTATTTTGAATTGTAAAAAGAAACCATTTTCTATTCCATAAGCACGTACTATGTGATCACACTCACAAATGAGTATGCAATAGAAAATATCTATCATGTCAAATGATCATTTTATTTGTGCATTCTTGTTATTTATTCTATGTGATCACACATAAACTACACATTCACCAAATAATAAACAATGAAAAAATAAAACAATGACATGATCATAAGGCGATAGTAATAGTTTGATCCATTGAGTGAATAAAGGACCAACCTAGACCCTAGGGGTAATACCTAGAGTTGCGTCACTTGCCTCTTGAGTTACAGGACTTGCCCTTCACATGCATCCAACTCATGTATGGTGTGTTTCGTAGCTCGGTGAAAAGTGTGTCACATGCTTATCTAGTCATTATACAACAACAATTTCTCACAAGCGAGGGGATCTCAAGAGTATAAAATAAGACTCTGAGAATTGGACACATGACCACTTATACATATAATGATGCAGACAACTCACATATCACCTTTTAATTAAACTAATTATTACAAACCATTGAAATGCATTAATTAATTAAATGAAACTATCATGAGACATACATTGTATGGTCTAAGTCTCATGATTAGTCAAATAAATATTAAATTCACGTATTAAAATAAATGCAGAAATTAAAAATTATATTTGCAATAAAATATTTTTTGGAGGACATTTTGTTGGATTAAAATTCACTATTATTTTTATTAAATAGTTTTTTTCGGTCAATCTCATTAATTAATTTAAGTTTAAAACCAAAAAATTAATAAATAAATTAATTTAATTTTGACAGAAAAATTAAACCCAAACGATCAAAAATAAGTATTAAACCAAAAATTAATATTAAGTTAATTTAATTTAAAACCAAAATTAAATTAATTAAATTAATTAGTTATTTTATTTATTTAAAATTACCTAGCCCTCAAAAACACCATAAGGTCTTTTAATGATTGGGAGAAACTCGCTCAGGTCCATTCTAGTCCTTCCCGACCACGTCTAGAGGTGTTCTGGGCCGAGCTACCCCACCAAGACCAGTTCCGGGTCAGGTAGATCTGCACCAACCTTTTTTGGGGCCAAGAGGATGAGGAAAGGGTTCAGACGATGGTCTATCGGTACTGCAGTAGTTCGAAAATGGGAACCTTGGGAAGTGGGGAAAAATATCCTCGTGTTAGTGCTAACGTGTCGGTACGAACCAGTGGGGCACGTCATGGGGAAGAGCGGTGGGAGCCAGGCTACACGAGGGAGGGGCGCTCTGCAGCTGGTGATGGAGGTGTGTGGCTAGAGGTGAGGAGCAGTTGCTGCTTGTGCAGCCTCGTGAGGAGGGATACCAGACCTGCGGCCGAAGGTGGCACCGATGTCGATGGGGTGGGGGGGGGGGGGGGGGGGGTCGATAGAGGTGGCCGGATCGACGGGATCTGGCTCACGGAGGCTATCTGGGATCATTGAAGAGAGTGCGAGACTAGAATGGTGAAAAAGTGAGCCGGCGGGGCTACCGACCGGAAGATATGAAGCAGGGGCAGTGCATCGGCTTGAAGAAACTCACAATGCGGCAGCCAGAGAGGTGCGACCAAGCCACGGTAGCCGGTGTGCACCCGGAAGTGTAAGAGAGGAGATGCGTGGATTGGTGCGAGGTGTGCCAACAATGCAGGAGGGAGGAGCTCAGTCCGAGATCTTGTGGCATACCCTAGAAGGAGGAGGAGACAACAGGTCCCTCCTCATTTGCCAATATTTTTGTCTCATTATTGACCTGAACAACACACTAGGTCGAGCAATTTTTTGTTGTTGATCCAATTTAAAACGGCCAGCCCCCTCCTTCGGTTTCTCAATCCTATCAAATTGGATTATTAAAATATTAATTAATTAATTAATTAAATTATATAATAAAATTATTTTATTAATTTCCCATTTCCAGAAAACTCTATTTCGGCCACTTTGAAACTGTTCGGAATACTCGGGTTCACGGGAATCATTTTGGCCAACGGTTTTCATGTAAATTAGTCACATATAAAATATATATGATCTTGAAAAATAAAACACCAAAAAATTATTTCAATCCTCTACGAAACTTTGGATGGTTATAACTTGGCCATCTAATATCTGATTGAACTACACCCTGCAACATTGGGACCAAAACAATGCCTTCAAATATATTTAATGAAAATTTAATTTTTGATCAACGAAAAATAATAACGCATTGATCTGACCCCAATTGATGGTACTATACACACAAAGGAAGCCCCAAAGGTTGTATTTTAAAAATTTTCTACCGACAGTCATAATGACTTTTTCATCGGCTGTGGAACGCTGCCCGATTACCTCCGAAGGATCTCACGTGAGGAATTTTAGTCACGAAAATAAATCCAACATACATGGTTAGATCTGAATCAAAGATTTATGTATTCAAATCGACTTCAAGCATTTCTCTAGTAATCTGACGAATAATTCCTCAAGATCATACACACACACTTCAAAAATCTTTGGGAGCACCGATCGTCGAAATCTAGGTGCTAGCGCGGAGTTCTGAAAACACATTCGACACTCCGACGATCACCGCATCGCCTTACTTGTGATGAAATAAAGTATGTTCGATCCGATGACATGGTTCCAGAGACACTCTCCCTAGGATGCGAGAGAGAGAATAATATATAGTGAGATTATGTGAATAGTGAATAGGAAATGTCTCTCTTCATCTATATATACTGAAACAATAAATATCCCAAATAATCTCCCATTACTAGAATATTTGTTTATCATAAAATAGATGGTATATTATGACTACTAAACTGGGTTATAAAAATCATTTATGTTATTTTCAAATTCTTGTAGCATAATAAATATATTACATGATAATACCCAAGCCATTAACTCAACTCATCATTCCCACAATTATTAAATTAACCTTGAATATTTTAAACTAATATTCATTCAAAAAAATATTTCCAAGTTTTTACTTAAAAAATTATAATTAAATTTAATAAATAAACTTAGTTCCAATTATCCTTAACTAGAATAGTATGAATTTATTTATTCTTTTAGTGGTCATATACCATTGAAAAAAACCCGAACTACAGTGGTGGGGACCACCTTGTCCAATATACCTATTCAACTGTATATGGTAGATTCTTGAATATGCTATTGTGTTTGACCCTCTAGGCCCTTAACTCAGTTGTAGTTAATACTATTCATAGACCCAGAGCAAGATCTAGCAACCCATCATGGCCCCTAAATAAATAAGAATAGTCATAGCAACAACAACCAACCTACAACCACGCACCGTGTAATATAATCTCTATGTCTTTATTATCATATAAAGTAGTATTCACACCCATGTCATCACCCTTTCTTGATTTATAATTTGTTAATATAAATGGATGGGTTTACCTTTGACTGTTTCAGACGTGTTCTTATGAAAGTACTTCCATCCTGGTCAATACGACCGTAGATATATTACTTCATTAACCTGGAAGAGACAAATATTTTCTTGACTTTTCAACTAATTCCATACCACCAAGGACACACCCAACACAATCAAGCTCACCCCAATTTCATTATCATTATTTTTCCTTGTATCAAAGTACGTAATCAAATGGAACACATTGGTAATGATATCATGTTAGGAGACCATTACACATGTCCATAGATAGGTACAACCAATGACACCCAAAACATGTGGTGTTCCTATAGTTGGGTCTATCCTCAGGATCTCACTACCATAGATCACCAAGTGAAAACTTCTTGAGAATAAGTCCCAATGATAATGATACCCCAACACCTAATAGTCAAACATATAGCATATCTAGTTAATATAATTTATCTAGACCATATAAGATATGTTTATCATTAAAGTCATATTATCTAGAGATTCTCGTTATAGTCGCACATGTCTTATAACCTTTTCATATGTTAATTAATCTGTGGACATTACCACTTCAACAGCGGATGAAAAAAAGTATACACTACAATGGTAAGTATAAATCATGTATATTTAACTGTATATACGATATGGTAATCAAAAGTATAGATTAGTTTGGTGTAGGGAACCCACTATTACAACAATTAAGGCCAAACTATAGTGACCCTACTTTTCTTACATGACCATTACATCAATTTAAAGATAAACAACATAGAAGTGCTATAAAACCAAAATCCAAAGGTTTGTTGTCTTTCGAAAATTAGTACAATTCAAAACATTTACATAATAAAACATAAACATTATTTTAATTCTTTCTTCTCTAGCTTCTTAGTGGCCATCGTTTTCTCATTAGTATAACTAGTCACCTGAGGATATACATAAAAGAAACTGATGAACTAAAAACCCTCTAAGAGGATAGATAAGAACATGTATCACTACTACAAACACGACCTTTATCAGCGCTAGAAAAGCGCTGATAAAGCCAGCGTAGATAAGGGGGGTCCCCTTTATCAGCGCTCCGAAAAGCGCTGATATAGGACCCCTTTATCAGCGCTTCCTTTATCAGCGCTTTCATTTTAGCGCTGATAAAGGACCCTTTTATCAGCGCTTTTAAAAAAGCGCTGATAAAAGTTAAAAAATTTAAAAAAATTTAAAAAAATTAATTTTTTTTTAAAAAAACTAAAAAATACTGCCAATCGGGGGGGGGGGGGGGGCTTTTATAGCGCTTGAACCCCCCTTTTACAGCGCTTTTCGGCCCCTATACAACACCCCACATACCCCACGCACCCCCCTCCACCCTTTAACAGCGCTTGCTCCAATATTCCCCATGCGGGCGCACCCCTGCCTCCACCAGGATTTGAACTCAAGACCTCCCCCCTGCGCGCCTAAGCCCTTACCACTACTCTATTTTGATTTGGTTTCCAATTCATGATATCTCTATATATATATATATTTATATATTTAGTTATATTTATTCGTATAGTAATATATATTTATATTAATATATATATATATAGTTATATTATAATATATAGTTATATTGTTATATTATAATATATATAGTAATATTAATATATATATAGTGGTATTAATATATATCTATATCTATCTATATATATATATATATTTAGTTATATTTATTCGTATAGTAATATATATTTATATTAATATATATATAGTTATATTAACATATATATAGTTATATTAACATATATATAGTTATATGAATATATATGAATATATATTTATATAGTTATATTAATATATATATAGTGATATTAATATATATATTTATGGTGATATTAATATATATATTTATATTAATACTAATATATATATATGTAGTTATATTAATATATATATAGTTATTAGATTAATATATATATAGTTAGATTAATATATATATATATATAGTTAGATTAATATATAGGTATATAAATATTCATATATTGGTATTTTAAATAAAATGGATGTTAGTTATTATTTAGATAAAACTAATATATTTTATATGTAAATATATTTTATTATTTATATTTATAATTAAATTTTTAGGTGTGAATATTTAAAAAATATGAATATATTGTTATATATTTGATTATAAATATCAGTGCATTATAAAAAATGATGAAATTTCAAAGACATAATATCAACATGAATGTAATACCTTGGAATAAATTCATACCCCACCAAAAAAATCCAATAATACCCCCTTAAACGAGGGTGAAAATCCACAAAATGTTAAAAAATCGGGGTACCCCGACTAAAAACTCAGTTTTGGAGGCCTTATGGGCCTCTTTTGGCCTCTAAAATCGCTTAATCGAGGTCTCCCTGGTCACAGCGACGTAGAGCTCGTCACAGGCTTCGATTTGATATGTGGTAGAGCTCAAACGGACACCCCGATCAAAAGTTATGGTCGTTTGAAGTTTGAGTTGCGTTTTCAACATATTTTGGATCTTTTTTAAATTTTTTTAATTTTTTTTAGTCCTCAAATTGTTATTAAATGACTATTACTCCATAATGATTATCAAAATATTAATTAAAAATATTTTTTTAATATTTTAAGAAGTCATTTTCACTAAATATTTTATATATTAAGTATAATAAGTTTAAATGTACATTTATACTTATCTAAAATATATTTAAAAATTATATATTATATTTATATAACAATATAACTATATTTATATATTAATATATTAATATATGTTAATTTTTTTTGAAGCCGACCCTTTATCAGGGCTAAAAAAAGCACTGATAAAGGCCCCCCTTTATCAGCGCTACTAAGCAAGAGCTGATAAAGGGGGGCCCTTTATCAGTGCTACTAAGCAAGCGCTGATAAAGGGGGGCCCTTTATCAGTGCTAACAAAAGCACTGATAAAGGGAACCCCCTTTATCAGCACTTTTTCGTTAGTGCTGATAAAGGGGGGCGCTGCGAAAAACTGTTTTTGTGGTAGTGAATCAATATAAAATGATTGAGCATAATAATTATCAACATAACCTAAGTATGGGGTCACAATAATAATCATGAGGGGAAACATTAGATAAAGGCACGAAATTTGGGAATGCATAAAAATGAAAAATCATGTCTTAGTGGTCAACTATTACACATAGTTGTGAACAATTATCTAATAAAATTCATGGGTATTTCAAATTATCTCATGGGATAAAACACATTACCGAAGGCATCGAAGAGATACATAATTTTGGGCACACCCATCACGTCATAACATTTACATAATCATGCATACCACTTAGAATGTACATAAATAAAAAGTCTTGAAGTAACCTGTGTAAAGAAATGGGTTTCATAAGGATTTAATAAATCGTGAATAAACTTGAGTTTCCCAAAAGAAATAGGGAAAACATATTTTTTATAAGATTCATCATTCTTGAGTGAAGAAGACACAACACAAGAGGAGTCAAAATGTTCTTTGGAAGGAAATATTAAAAAAAACCATTCTATTTTTTATGAGATTAGATTTGAAACATGTTTATCCAAAAAATGAAAAGGGATGAATGATGAAATTATATTTTTGGAACATTGAAGGAAATATCCACACAAAATTGTTTAATGAAAGATTGATAACCAAAAGAAACGATGTTGGGTTTGAGAATTCACCATACCGTATGTCCGAATGATTTCTTCACTTTAATATCCTAGATAATAAAATTATATCAATTATTTAATAAATCTAGAATATATTATACATTTATTTTATTCATTATAATTTTATTAAGTTTTTTTATGGCCATTTTGATGAATTATAGTGTTCAATTTCATCATCCAGGAGTGGCCATTTTCTTGGTTTTCATGATCAGTTCACTTGTATACATGTATGGAATATCATGTAAAATGAGAATAAATATATAGAATTGAAATTATATGTTATTAATGAACATATATAATTTCAAATAGTCTTAAATATTATTTTTTCCATATATTATTATTATTTATTATATATAACGTTAATGAAAATCATTTAGCTTAATTTGGTGATTTTTCGATCATCACAAACTATTTTTGTATTATTATTTAAAAATATTTAAATATGTTACTTACAGAACATAAAAAAAGTGATGAAATAAATTTTAAAATATTTTTCAATTATTATAATGGTTTTATGAAAATCCTTGAAGCTGGTAAAGGAAAATGATGTCTTATCGTCCTCAAAGGTGATAACTCAACACCTCACGAATGACGTTTTCATTTTTAGAATAAAAGGGAGGGGAGATGATTTTTGATGATGGATTATTCCATTAAAATAATAAAATTATTGTATATATAAGATAAATGAGTTATAATTCCACTTGGATCATAGGAGGCAAGAAGAGAATATGAAAATAAAATAGATAAAGAAGTAATTTAAATAAAATGAAAAAGGATTTTACCACTTGAATTTACCCTTGATAACCTACTTAGAGAATTAATATTTGGTATTTTTTTGAAACCAAAGGATCCTAGACATGGGGGAGAGGCTTGGGAAGAGGATTTGGTAGTATTTGGACAAGCTTCAATGTTTTGGAGGTGTGCAGGGAATAGTTGGTGAGGGGTAGTTTTTATAGGGGAGGAGAGGGGGGTTTGGAATATTTTATTAATTAGTTTATTATTTTGGATAAAGACCATGAATAGTTTTGATTCTCATGACTAAATAATTTAAGGAGAGAAGGATTGTTCGATATTATTTTTCTTACATCAATAATAACTCACAAAATAGTGAATTTAAATTATAATTTTATATACCGTAAATTTCTGCATTTCACTATTCACATTTAATTCAACTAATTGAAAAAATACAAAAAATTCATCCTAAACATTTTTTAATGTGTAGAATTAATAACTGAACTCCATTTTATGAAAATAGTTTCTAAATATGATAAATTTAATTTTCAATTAAAATCATCATTTATTAAAAAAAAATATTTTAAAATTATAACTGATTTTATTACACTTGAAAATTTATTTAAGGTATCATTAAATTATATTATAATAATAAGACAAAAAAACATTAATTTATGAATCTATTTTGTAAAAATTAATTTTATTTTAAAAAATTATATTTATTATAAAATTTTAAATAAACATTCATTCTTTACAAAAATACCAAAACTTAATTTTTCATTTCTAAAATATATATTTATTTATACAAAGATATAAATATATCATATTTTCATTTAAAATATAGCATAATTTTATTTAAACATTCATAAGTAAGATTACTATTTTATTGGATGAGTTACTATTCCTAATGGTCACATTACTATTCCAACAACTAAGTTACCAATCCATCGGTATAAGTTCCTTAATTTATAGAAATAACACTTATTTGATTTATTATTCATTTATAAAATTTTTCTTGTGTTATCAAAGTGATTTTATGTGCGTTATACTATATTACATAATTATAAGAAGGGTATTTCCATTGATAAAATTTTGGGTCATTACATTATTCCCCCATTATGAATTTTATCCCTTAATATTTCATTTTAAATAATATGTTAAAAATAGGTGAGGGTACTTATCTTTCTTAGATTCCTTTGGTTACCATGTTTCATCTTTGTACATATGGTTCCACCATAGAACTTTGACTGGGTGAGTAGTCATTTTGTGTAGAAAGATTTTTCTATGGTCCAAGATCTTCACCAACTACTCTGTGTATGAGAGATAATTTTCCAATTGTAACAACTTTTAATTTAGTACCTGTGAGGGATATATTATGTACTTCCTCAAGAGGGGTTTGAGGATTACATCACGAACTTGAGACATGGTTGATGGAAGGCCAATCGATAGGCCACAACTTTGACACGATCAAAAATCTCGAAGGGGTCGATGTACTTGGGACTTAGCTTCCATTTTATAAAAAATATCATATTCCTATTCCATATAGATATATATAGGAATACCATGCTTCCAACCATAGTCTCTAGGTCTCATCGATGATTGTATGCATAGCACTTTTTTTTTATATTTAGACTGCCTTGATGTGTTGTTGAATGGTTTTCACCTATTATACCATTTTTTCGACCATTATAGGTCCTAGAAGAATACATATCCTATTTTTAAGCCTATTGAACAAGATCTCAACATGTATTATAGTGTTTTAATAGTCCTCTCAAATTGTACATTAGTTTGAGGATGATAAGCCGTACTAAAGTTCTACTCAGTGCATAGAGCATGTTAGAGTCTTTACCAGAACATTGAGGTAAATCTTGTATCTCTATTGGATAAAATTGATCGTAATACTGTATGAAACTTTTCCACTTCTATGATATATATCCATTCAATTTGATCAAGTGTTAAGTCCTCTCGAATTATGATAAATTGAGTTTTATTTTTAAGACAATCCACAACAACCCATATAGCATTGTTTCATCTAGATATCTTCAGTAGTCTAGTGATAAATTCCAAGGAATGCTTTCCCATTTCCATGTTTGTATGGGTAGTGGTCACATCACCACATTATAATTTTTCCTTTCATCCTTAACTTGCTGACATAAGTGGTAGTTTGATGTATATTCAGCGATCTCCTTCATCATATTCTCTCACTAATATTTCTCTCAAAGATCTCAATGCATCTTTGTGCCTCCGGGTGAATAGAGAATGTTAAGATATGTGTTTCCTTGAAAGCTATTTATTTATCTATGAATTGTATAGTATAAGTAGTCATGACCCAAATATTTTGAATTTTTCCTAATCAATTTTGAACTCTAAGGATTTTTCCTTTCTCACAGCTTCCACCTACTTCTAAATTTCCACATCATTTCTTTGAGAATACTTTATTTTCTCCATGAGAGATTATTAAGAAATCAATTAAGAAAGTATTGATTATGTTCCATACTTAATGGTTCTCATGTATATCATTTTTAAATCTATGAATATTGGATCCTTCTCAATTCTCATTATTGATAATGTTGTATGATCCTTTCCTCTTAGATCATCTGCCACTTTATTTTCCTCACCAGGATGGTAGTGGATTCAGAAGTCATAATACATGATGAGATCTAACCATATCCCCTGACAAATATATATAATAATTCTAAGATAATGTATATTTTAGGATCTTATTATTAGTATATATATCACAATTCTCCATGTAGAGACAATGCCACCATATTTTCAAGGTGAAGATAATAGCCGCCAACTCCAGATCATGTGTGGGATAGTATTGATCATGAATTTTCAACTTCCTTGTGTCATAGTCTATCATTTTATCATTTTTACTCATTAAAAATCCTAATCCCTTCTTTAACGAATCATTGAATACCACAAAGAGTTCCCCACTTATCGGAAGTATGAGTACTAGTGTAGTGACAAGCTTCTTTTTTAACTTTTTGAAGCAGCCTTCACATTCACTGATCTAAACAGTATTTTCTTAATTATGAGTCTACTTGGTTAGTGGGTTTGAAAAGTGCGGTAGGTTCTTCAAAAATCAATGGTAATACCCAACTAGACCAAGGAAACTATAGATCAATAATACATATATTTTCCGGGTCCACTCTTTGATTGACTTTATCTTAAAAGGGTTTATAGATTTTCATTTTCTATTGATATTAGGCCCCATGAATGATACTTCCTCCATCCATAACTCACATTTACTGAACTTTGAATAATTGTTATCCCTTCACGAAGTCTTTATAATAGTATTCAAATTCTCCTCATATACCCCTTTTCTTATAGAGTATATCAGAATATCATCAATAGAGACTACCATAAATTTGTCGAGGTAATATCAAAAGACTCTATTCATTAAGTCAATGAATGTTATTGGATCATTAGTGAGTATAAAAGGCATAAATATGAACTCATACTATCCATACCTTGTATGAAAGGAATTCAGGGGAATATCTTCCTTCTTCACCTTTAATTAGTGATATCATGACTGATGGTGTACCTAATAGATATACATATCCCCATATAGTCGAATAAGTCATCTATCCATCGAAAGGGATAATAGTTATTTATCATGATTTTGTTGAGATCATGATAATAAATACATAATCACATAAACACATCCTTCCTCTTGATAGAGAGGACTAGTGTACCCCATGATGAATCACTCACTCATATAAAACCCTTGTCCAGGTTCTCTTGTAACTTCTTCTTCATTTCCTCCAACATAATGGTGTACATTCTATAAGGAGTCTCTGATATTCGTAGAGATCTAGGAATAAGTACAATTGAGAACTGAACCTCTCGATGAGGAGGAAGATTAGACAATTATTTTGGGAACACATCAATTTAGTCCCCCACAAGGGGCTTGTCCACAAGAATGATTCTATAATTTTCTCAATAATTTGATCTATATATGATTTCTAATAAGGAAATAATATCCACAATTGAAACTAATATTCTGAAATAGATTTATCTTACTAAATACACTTATATAAAATTAGAGGACTCCTTGGGATGTGAAGATTAATATCCCTTTCCCTACAGTTGATGTTGTATTTGTATAATGATATCCAATCGATGGCCAATATAGCATCAAACTTCACCAAAGCAAGTAAGACAAATTTTTTTGAGAGGTTAAATCAACAACCATTAACCAGAGAGAAGTTAAATACTTTGGATGCAATAATTTCCCCATTTTCTGTTCTCATAGACAACTCAACCTCCAAATTTTGAGGTGGTGTTTGAACAGTTCAACCAAAATTAAAATATACAAAATAATGTGTAAAACCAAAATCAAGTAGTATGTTCAATATTATTGAACGAATCACCAACATAACTATCCCCACAAAATTTTCAGGCTCCACCTCAGTAGTAGTTATGGAATATGATTTCACCTGATCCTTTGTATTTGGTGGCTGTTGGCACTGATTACCCTCAAAGAGTGGAGGTTTAGTGAAATATATTTCATAGTTACCTTGCTACCTATAGTTGAAACATTGAACCATGGGTGGTTCTCTCCTTTCCTCCACAATATTGTCCATATTCCTCACGTATCTTTGATATTCATGACCTTGGTTACCTTCTCTCCCACACTTGAAGCATATCCCCATCCCATTGTGAAAGTTCTCATGAAGCTTCTTTGCCCATTTTTTATATGTGAATTGTGGAGTTTTATTTCAACCCTTTAATTAGATCCTCTAACTTGAAACTCCATCTTTTGTTTCTTACCACCATTTCCATGTGGCCATTCTACAAACTCCAAATCCGCATTGAGGGAATATATAAAAACTTATTCATAACTCTATAAGTATCAAATTTCTATAGATTTTCAAAGGTGTGGTTTTAAAACACTAAAAATCTATTTATTTTTCTATCATTATTGATAAAACACATGAGGTGTAACTTGAAATCCTTGTGAGGTTTTCTTCTTAAGTCATTATATATTCACATTTCTTTTTATTCAACTTTATAAATTATATCTCCATCATAATATGTAGAGTTTGAGGGAAATAATTAATAATAAATATTTTCATAAATTCTCCCCACTCTATCTCTTCAATTTGATCCTTCTTCTTAGTGTTCTTAATCAACATCTATGATCAGTTGACCTCCCCATCAAAATGATAAACTGCCCAAGTCACCTTCTCCATCACATAATAGTGAATTATAGAAACTATATTCTCCATTGAGTAGACCCAATATTCCATGACTAGTGGATCGGAAGATCAAGTAAATTTCAATGGTTGTTTCCCCATAAAAGACTTGATATACATTTTATCCCTCTTAGGTGATAGAGGGCATTAAACATTATTTAGGTTATTGTTCATAGCCTTAGAAAAATGCATAAGAATGGACATGAAATTTTAAACTCCACATCCCAAGGCATTGGGGATTTCATTCTTGCATTCACTACATTCTCTCTCACATAGGCCATTGGATTGGTTTCTCCTAGTTCCCACCATTTTATAAAATAGAAAAGGTTTGAACAAAACATAAGTTAAGAAGTCATGAATAAATAATTTATTCATTTTTTCAATTAACTATAAATAAATTTCTTGTGGGATACATAAGTTTAAAATTTTTCTAAAACAAAAATTCTTTGGTGATTATGTGTACTTAGTCTCATACTAAGGGTTTTAACTAATGTTCTCTAATCATAATTACCAAATTAACTAAACCATGCTATAATACCAACTATAGTGACACTAATTTTCTTAAATTACTATTACATAAATTTAAATATAAACAACATCAAAGTGTTACACAACCAGGATCCAAAGGTTTAATATTTTGGAAAAATTAGGATCATACAAATTTTTTACATAATTAAACATTTACATTATTTTAATTCTATCTTCTCTAGCTTCTTAGTGGCCCTAGTTTTCCCATTAGTATAAGTAATCACCTGAGGATATAAATCAAAGAAAGTTGTGTTCTAAAATCCCCATAAGGGTATATATGAACATATTAATCAATATAACATGGGAGAGAATAATCATCATAATCATGATAGTAATCATTAGATAAAGTCATGGAAATTTGCAATGTATAGTAATGAAAAATCATGTCTTAGTGGTCAAATACCACATATAGTTGTGCATAGATCTTACATCATGTCCATGCATAACATATGTGCATAATCATAAAATCATCATTGTGAAAAAATAGCATCATGATCATGAATATTTCAAATTATCTCATGAGATACATCACATTAACCAATGCATTGGAGTGATATATAATTCTAGGCCACCCATCACATCATAACATTTACATAATCATACTTTCCACATAGAATGTACATCAATAAATGTTATGAAGTAACACGTGTAAATAAATCAGTTTCATAAGGATTTTATTAATCATGATTAAACCTGTGGTTCCCAAAAGAAATATAGAAAAAAATATTTGGTATAAGAATCATCATCCTTATGTGAAGAAGATACAACACAAGTGGAGTCAAAATGTGCTTTGGAAGGAAGAGTTTTTTGAAAAGCCATTGTATTTTTAATAAAATTAGATTGGAAACATGTATATCCCAGAAATGAAAACGAAAAAACAATGACATTTTATTTAATGAATAGTTAAGGAAATATCCACATAGAAACTTGGATTGAAAGAGTGGTAACCCAAAGAAAGGGAGTTGTGTTAGAGAATTCACCCTAACTTATGTCTGAATGATTTCTTCACATTAATATCCAAGATAATAAAATTAAATTTAATAATTAATAAATACAGAACCTATTATATTTTTATTTGATTCATTATAACTTTACTAAGTTTGTTTATTTCCATTTTTTTGAGTTATATAGTTCAATTTCATCATTCAGGAGTGTTTGTATTCTTGGTTTTCATGATTGGTTCACTTTTATACATGTATGGAAGATGATGTAAAATATTAATTAAAATATAAAAATGAAACTATATATTATTAAGGAACTTAAATAAGTTTAAATGGTATTATATATTATTTATTTCTATATAAGAGGATGATTCATTTTATAAAATATTAATGACAATCATTTAGATTAATTTGGCGGTTTTTTGATCATCACGAACAAGTTTTATTTAATTATTAATTATTATGTATATATTTTAGTTATAGAACATAAAAAAGTTATAACATGAATTTTAAAATATATTTGAACCAATATAAGGGTTTTATGATGAGACTTGAAGGCGGTGAATGAAAATGAAATCTTATCGTCCTCGAAGGTGATAAATCAACACCTCACAGACGATGTTTGGATTTTTAGAATAAAAGGGAGATGAGAAGAGTTTTGATGATGAATTATTACATTAACATAATAAAATACCTATATATATAAGATAATAGATTTATAATTCCACTTATATAATGGTAGGTGAGAAGAGAATAAGAAAAGAAAATAAATTTTTAAAAAAGTAAAATAAAATAAAAGAGGATTTTACCTCGTGAATTCCCCTCCTCGAGAACCTCCCTAGGGAAACTAAATTTGGTATTTTGTTGAGAAAAAATGATCTTGGATGTGGGGTAGAGGATTGGGAAGTGAATTGGTCAGAATTTGGACATGCTTCAAGGGTTTAGAGGTGTGAGGAGAAGAGGTGGTGATGGGTGTATTTATAGGGGAGGAGGGGGGATTATTTTATTCATTAGTTTATTATTTTAGCTCAAGACAATGAATAGTTTTGATTACCATGACTAAATAAAGTAAATAGAAAAGGGGGGGTTTTGGATTTAATTTTATACATCACCAATGAATCAATATATAGTGAATTTATATTATAATTCCATATATCGTAAATCAGCACATTTCACTATTTTAAAAAAATTCAACTATTTTAGAAAAACCCCAAAAATTCTCCTTAAGGTTTTTTTTTCATTTTTTAAATTTTAAAAATGGACTCCATTTTATGAAAATAATATTATAAATATGATAAATTTAATTATTAATTAGAATATCATTTATAAAAAAACACCAATTTAAAAAATTATAACAGATTTTATAACATATGAAAAATTAGTTAAGGTATCAAAAAATTATATTATATTCATAACACCAAAAAATATTAAATTATGAATCTATTTTGTAAAAAATAATTTTATTTTAAAACATTATATTAATTATAAAATTGAAAATAATCATTTAATCTTTACAAAAATACCAACAGTTAGTTTATCATTCCAAAAATACATGTCAATTTATACCAAGATATAAATATATCGTATTTTCATTTATAAGATACCCAAATTTTATTTAGACTTTTTTTGGTGAGTTTACAATTCCATTGGCTCATTTACTATTCATAATGGTCATATAACTATTCCAAAGGTCATGTTACTATTCTATCATAGGTACCTTAATATCTAGAAATACCACTTATTTCCTTAATTATTCATTTATAATGATTGTATTGTCTTATGAAAGTGATTTTACGTGGTTTATACTATATGAAATATTTATAAGAAGTTATTTTTTTTGATAAAAGTTGGTTCATTACACATTCTATCTACCATTTTCAGATCATAAATATTTCATCTTTGTTCCTGGATCATTCCCACCATGGTCTTCCAATTATGAAACAAATTAGACTCATAAAATTTCCTATGCATAAAGTAATGTCATATCTTCCTTATTGAGTTGTCAATAAATGTCCCATAATATTATGAACCTCTAAGGGAATGTATTAGTGCAGGCCCCCAAGCATCAGTGTGCACTAGGTCTGGCTTCTTGGACTTTGGTGTTCTACCTCCTTTTTCAAAAGATACTTTCTTCTAATTTCAAAAGATATATATTCAAAAAGGACTACATCCACTGACTTCAGATCTTGTAGTAGTCCTTTTTTTAAAAGCACTTTCATCCCATTCTCACCCATGTGGCATATCCTCTAGTGGCATAATTGTGAATTCCTGACAACATTTACCAATGAAACCATTCCCATGCATGTCTCTTTCATGTTGTATAGGGTGCCATTATTTTCTCCTAGAGCTATAAACATAGCTCCCTTGGTGATGTTCCATGCACCACTAGTGAACATCGTGCTAAAACCTACATCATGAAGTTGTCCGAAATAAATAATGTTTCGAATTATTCAAAAGATATACCTCATTTTTTTCTAAAAGTGAAAACTCCCACCATTGGTCTTGATTCATGCATCACCCTTACCCTTGATCTAAAAGGGATCATCATTAGCAAGATGTACCTTTCCAAAATTACCAGAAACATAATTGTTCAAGAAACCCTTCTCCGATTTGGAATATAAAGACTCCTCACACTCTGAAATAGAAGAATCCATTGGGCCATCCATGGTTAGAAATGACACATCATTTGTTCCTTTAGCCACCATGTTTTATAAATTGATTTCAGGTTCCGTTTGTTTATCTCTTCACTCCTTCATGACATGTCCTTTTTTCCACAAATCCAACAGGTAGGACCATCCCACTTTTCCTTGTCTATAATTTATCCTCTTGAATTTGATCATCCTCTATGATTATATTGCTATGTATATATTCATCTTCCATCAATATTTAGAGGATAAATAGAGACTCTAATAGAATCTCTTCTTCAAATATCGTAATTGAGGATTTGGTCTCACATATCTTTCAGAACCAGCTCAGTATTCCATAAAAAATAGCTCATATCTGTTACATTCACTTCCCAAATGTCAGGTAATGAAGACTGTAAAACTAGTGCACATACCTCATCATCAAGAATAATTTCCTCTGATTCCAACTGACTTATGATGGTGTTGAATTTTTTGGTGTGATTAGCAACAATTATCCATCCAACCTTTTTGATATTGAATAATCATAACATCAAGTACACTTTTTTTTGATGTAGAAGACTTCCTGTGCATATTGATGATAACTTTCATCATGAAAATATTTGTATTCTACTATATAGTATTGTAAACCATGCTTTTTACAATATAAGGTGAACAACTTCAAGAACCTGTTGATCTAGTAGCTCCCACTATAAATTCTCCATGTTCATAGGCTTTAATCCAAGAAGGGAGAAATTTATTTTATTCTCGTGAAGATAGTATTTGATCTGCATCCTCTAGTAGATGAAGTCAGTTACATAAAAATGCTCAATCATTAAATTTCCTTCTTCTAAATCCATAGTTCATTTCAAGAAATCCTATCAATACCTTTTCTATGAGTTATTGTAGAAACACTGAGAGTCATAGTGAAAAAATAGGTTTTTGGATGAAGAATTAGTTATAAAAAAATAAGAATAAGAAGAGAAAAATATAGATTTATGTGGCTTGGGAATAATACCAATGCCCAAAGTGAGGCATGAATACTTCAATAAAATTGGGATCTCAATTTAAATGTGGATTACAGAGTTTCACACACAGAAACCCTATCCCAATGTGGGATAATAGATAAGATGATATATTGTGCCACCAAACACATATAATGATTGTACTGCTATAGTGAATGGTGGCAGGAAGCCCACATTGTTATAGTATTGTGACCACCCAAGTCCAAGATGCTACAATAGACTATGGATGGAAGTCCATGGAGCTACAATACCATTTTCCCCAAATTCCAACATGTTATATTAGAGTTCCAAATGTCTACACTACTATAGTGCCCTATTAATGTCATCATGTCCTATTTCCTATAGTCGTTCATTGTTTCTGTAGTACCCAATTTTTTTAGGGGCCTTTATCCCCCATACCCATTTAAACCTCTTCTAGTATGGGTAGAACCTGCTCATCCAATTTTGGGTTGGTCTTCTCCAGAAGATTCCACAAACACTTGTCTAAAAACCAATTAGGGAATACATGCCCGCACATGGTCTCCTAGCATTGGGAAGCCCGAATATATCCTTAGGGTCACCAAGAAGGGAATTTTTTGATTGAAAGTGGAGGTGATTGGTAACTTGAAGAAGATATATGACCGGGTGTTTTCATAGTAGCTCACCAACTGGACATTGATGGGTGCAGGTGGGGATGGAGACCGAAGGTAGCATCTTATAAAGAATGGACCTGTGAGTGAAGTTGGGAAATGACCACTAAGCTTGGAGGTGTAATGGTGTCAGGCCAGATCTTAGTAGAATTACCTGCGGCAGCTAAGGCAATGGAAATGTTATGGCTCAGGGTCTTTCGTGGTGAGCTATAAGCTTGTGGTGGTGCGTGTCGCGATGATGCTCGATAGTGGTCGACTCATGGTTTTGTGTGAGGCATGTTGAAGAGGGAGGTTGGGAGGGAACGCCACAGATGGTGGGCTATACAGAACTAGGTGATATGAGGTGGGATGATCTATAGCCATGGGTGTTAGGAAAAGGGATAGGGCGGCACATAATGGAAGATAGTGGCCCCTTATATGCTTATGTGGCCAGGGAGAGTGGAAGGGAGGGTGACTTCATAGAGGTGGAGTTCCCCTGGGAAGGATGATCACAGAGTGTCGCAGACTTAAAGTATCAAAATGATAAGTGCACACTGAAAGATGGTAACTACCTTAATGTTGGTGTGTTTAAGGGAAGGGGAGGGGGGGCTTCCTTGACATATAACCCCCCCATTTTTTTTTTCTGTTTTGTCTATTTTCTGACTAAATAACCTGCCCAATTCATTTACTTGTCTTATCTACAAAGGTCTTGTTCGACATAGTTTTCTTAATTTCCCCACCTATTTTAAATTTTGGAAACACCTATATATATTTTTTGGCTGAGTTGTGATTAAAAAAAATTAAATTAGATTAAATAATATATATTATATTTTATTGTTTCTAGAAATTGGTGGAAATTAGGCCCTGACAGAGAACCCAATTTCAGCAATTGAAATCAGGCAGAAATACATGGGTTCCCCAAAATCCATCCCCGTTCAACGCAATGAGCAATATATATATATATATTCATCAAATTAAACTATAAAAATCAATTTCAATATTTATTTAAGGCTTTGGATGGACGTAGACTGGTCATTCGGGATCAGATTGAAACATCGTCTTCTACATTGAGACTGGAATGACACCCTATTAAATGTTTCATGAATATTTAATTGTTCCATTAACTTAAAATTTTCATGCATACCTATGATACTAGTTAAAGGTAACTAGTAATGTAGTGGAAGAAAGTGGACTGAGGATTTAAAAAGTTTCACCAGAGATTGATGTAAAAACACTATCGTAGGTGAAGCACTACCCAAGTTTAAGCATGAGGATCCAGTGTGAATAATTAAAAGAAAAAAATCTAAATTGTAAAATCATGGTCTAATAAGAATCCACACTCGAAATCATCTTGTTCCTAGTTATCATTTCTCTAATGATCTAAATAAACATCCTTATAAATCCCCAACAGGTGATTCAAAAATCTATGGTAGAATTAATAATTGATTTGTGGGTGGTAGTATAGAGATCCGACGATGAATTTTATATTCTAATGATCACCGCATCGACATAGATTTGATGCATGAGGATGGGCTTGATCTCATCACCTAAATCAAGTGCTTCTCTCTATAGAAATCATGAGAGGAGAGATAGGCTATCAAGAGATCACAGTGAATAGTCAATAGATGAGATCCTCTCTCCAACTATTTATAGTGTGTTATGAAATTACTCAGAAAAGGATCTCTGAACTTCAAATATTTTTACACACTATATAAAAAATATATATTATGAATACTATAATAACTTAGAAATATAATTTATATTTTTATCACTTTAATTTAATATAATATATATGTTATGTAATAAAACTTGAGTCATTATTTTGACTTATCAATCACACACATATTATACGATCCTTGAATATTTTAAACTAATATTAATTCATATAATATTTTCCATATATTTACTTTAATAACTGTAAATAAATTTAATAAATAAATTCAATTCCAATTATTATTAATTGTCATAATATTAATTTATTTATTCCTCTGGTGTTCGTACATCCTTGAAAAAATCTCATACCTCAGTTGTGGAACCCACAATGTCCTCTAAAACTATTCACCATAATAGGGTAGATTCTTGAATACTCTATTTTGTGTCACCCTCTAGGTCCTTATCTTGAAAGTAGTGAATAGTATTCACAGTCCAAGAGAAGAGTCTAGCAACCATTACGACCCTTAAAGAGATAAGGAATAGTCATAATAATGAAAAACATCCTATGAACACACACTGGGTAATATAATCTCTTTGCCTTTATATATATCATATCAAAGGAAACATAACCATGTCATTGTATCTTCTAGATTTATTATTTGTTGATATAACTAGATTAATTTACCTTCGACTACCATGGCCATTGATTTATGAAGATACTACCATCCTGATCAATTTTGTCCTGAGTTATATTACTTCCACAAATCATAAGAGACAAATTCGATCTTTATCATTCAACCAATATCTTACCATAAATGATTCACCCAACATAAGATAGGTCTCCATGATTCCATTATCATGTTTTTTTCCTTACATCAAAGTACATGATCAAATGGAACAAACGGATAATGATCTAAAGTTAGGAGACCAACACACGTGTCCATAGATTTGAACATCCAATGACACCCAAAACATGCGTTGTTCCTATTGGCGGGTTTGTACTCATGATCTCAACTACTATATATCACTAAGTGAAAACTTCTTGAAAAGATGTATCAATGCTTATGACCCCCTAAAACTTGATAGTCAAACATCTACTATGTCCAGTAAGTATGATGAATCTATACCATAGGACATATGCTTAAGATTAATGTTACAGTATATCAAGGTTCTCATTATATCTTGGGATCTACTATATCCTTTTGATACTATAATAAATCTATATAAATTACAATTAAATAGTTGATGCATAAATGTCAACACTATATTGGTAAGTTTAGATCATTCATATCTCACTGTATACATGAAATGGTAATATAGAAGTATAGTTAAATTTGGGTCTAGGGAACCCAATTTTATAATAAAATGTTTTAATTAAACTTAATGAATCATAATATTTTATTACAATGAGATTGATGTGAATATCATACTATATAAAATATTATATTCCCAATCAACCAAGTATTTCAAAAAGTCATCCATCCTTCTTCATTTCAATTGTAGAAAAATAAAAGTAAAATTATAATCTACATGTCCACTGATCAATGATTAGTATCTATACGAGTTATCATTCTCCCCTATAATTATGATAAATTTCACAAAAATTTAATTCTAGTAAAAAAAATTGAATGTACATATATTTATATCTAGAAATATTTATCTAATACTATAATTATTTGGTTTCCATGATAACCATAACATGTTGTACCAAATTGTTTAATGGTTTGTTTAGTTAACAATTTTACTATAAAAACTGTGAGATACATATATTTATCCTCCTAAAAATCTTATCATGACATGACCCATTGAGGCCCACCTCGCAGGTGGATATATGAGTTCACACACCAATCCTCCCTCCAATTGGCCAAGGTTTAGTGACTCTCACCGAGTAGACATATCACATACATGAGAGGCCTTAGTCTAGGGTACCTCTATGCATTCACACATTTCTAATCATCAATATTATGTTGAAATTAATGATATAGTTGACACTAAAAATGCCTACATACAAATAATCCCACATCAGAGTATGACATGAGTAATAAAAAGGAAATGGATAAATATTGGCCCACCAAAATTGATAGAGTCCAACCTATTTGTAAAAATGGGACTAATAAAAAGATGCAACTCCTTGAACCATTTATAGTCTATCTAGTAATACTAAGATCCACCTGGTTCGTTTCTTCATAGGACTCCATTAAAAGTCCTATTATCTTCATAAGAGATCATATTTGTAGGAAGATTCAATGCATGGGTGAATATAAACATACCCATTAAGTCAAACTGAAATAACCAAACAATAGCAACTAATAATGTCAGATCCAAATAAAGGATGATAACACACCGCATATTCTCAAAGAGAGACACCAAATAAAATAGTAGGGGAAATTCTAGACCACTAGACTAGGATTCCACTAAATGATCCAAGGGAACTGTCATCTAGGAGAACTCACTCCTCGGGTCTTGATAAAACTAAAATCGATCCTTGGATAGGACATGATAGTTGACCTCACAAATAGAGAGTTACATGATCATTGACCTCACCAATGGAGTGGTATATGATTTAACTTATAAGTTTTGAAAGATAGGGAGAATGTCACACCCATGGCCTATGAGGGATTCCAAATCTTATTCAGAATAACCCACTAGGATGGAGATCACACACCGTGTAATACAGTAACGGGTTACCTAACCCAACCTATAGAATAAGGATAAAGGATCACACCTCTATACACAAGAAGGGATACATGAATCTATACATAAATAAACCATAGAGGGGATTACTCATCCTATTTTTAGTATGGTAATCCCCACTGTACCCTTATAGGGGTGGACTAAGGATATACCTTATTGATAATCATCCAGATTAGAGACAACAAGAGATCTTACCTACCCTGAAATGGGAACACAACATGTAAAGGTAATACATGGTGTATATTTCTTAATCTAGTCATGATTAAGTTTGTTCCTATGCCCTGTGTACTCTAGACATTATTGTGTACACTAATCGTGCATGTTACCATACACACCGGAAATTCCTATGCTGAAGTACCTAGGTGTACATGTCGAGTCATTGTCTTTATGTTACAAATGCTTTGAAAATTAAACATGGTTTATGACATATTTATATAAAATTCACCATATCCTTTACAGATGGGGGTTCACATGACATGTGTTTTTATGAACTACACATCATGTATATCATAATATCATAGAAAAACCAAAACTCTCACTCATAATTTCCTGCACCACTTCTACCTATGATTCCACCATTGTATCCACCATAAATCTCAGATCAATGGTTGACCATGTCAATGAAATTTCTGGAGGCTCTATTTCTACCATTCATCCACTTGGAAGTCATATCCCATCACACTACATCATCATAACAAAAACACATAGAGGAAAACCCTTAATAAATCCCTGATATTCTATCATTTTCATCACACCATGATCATTAATTTTAACATAAATGAAAACCTCCATAAAAATTCATTGTGGTAGATATTTATTTTTCAATGATCAATTTTCAAGTATAGTCAAACATTTTGTGAAATAAAGAATGATTGATGAACTATTGGAGAAAGAGGGAATAAAATAATGAAATAAAAAATCAAGAAACTAGACATTAGCCATTGTGAATGTCTTCCTTGATCCATTTATTAAGGAAATGTTAATCGTTGAATATTAATCAAGAATCAAAAAATACTTTATCAATGTATAATTCCAGTAAGAAAACCCGTCAATTATAAATCAAAAATCATTCCATGAATTAATTTTATAAAATATTTAATTCAAGTTAGACATGGGAGAATCCAAAATGGGGTTTAATACAATAAAAAAATTTCTTACCTTGAATATGAATTGATCCCATATGAATAATTATTTCTACATCATTGTTATTGGTTAAATCTGAGATCTTCATTGATGGTGACAAACATATTGGAAAAAGGATCACCGATCCAATGTGACATTATTGTTTTAGAAATATCTCTCCATGATAATCTCAAATATAATGGGTTATGTGAATAACCTTGGGATTTGGAAATAAATTTTTTCAAATAGGAGAGGATTATGTCATGATAATTTAATAAACAATAAATAAATAAATAAATTTATTTGTTTATCATTCGGTATGTGACTGCGCTAAAATAAAACATCCAATGTTTATGAATATTATGTATTTCATAGAGTAAAACCAAAATTCCCAATTTAATGATAGTGTTAATTTTATAATATAAAAAAACCTTTAGTAGATATTCCATTAATTCATAAAAACTATGTGTGAATGATATATTATATTCAATATTTTTAATATACCAACAACGGGGCACCATGGTCCTTTAAATCCAGTAATTAATCTACACCTTCCTTCAAAAATATTAATTAAAATATTCCAATGTGTTACAAGGAGAAAATAGAGTCATTATGTTCTCCCCACCTTAGGTATTTTCTCCCTATAAATCAAAAAATAATACTAAAAAATATAAGTGTACTAAGTTTTCATTTGGGTTTACTGCTCTGAGAAAATCTCCTAAAGATTTTCATGCTTCCATTGGACACCCAAAAAGGGAATTACTCAATAAAAAGGATCTTCTCCTACCTATCCCGGATCTTTAACAGGTACTTGGAAAAGGTATCTCTATCCTCGATGTTGATCTCTCCATATTTGATAACATGAAATGGTTCCTGAACATTCCTCCTCAGCTGTGATATGTGGAATTCATCATGCACCTGGTCTAACATCGGTTGTAGGGATAAGTGGTATTATACCTTATCAACACCATGAAATATCTATAAAGGGCTAATTAATCTGATAGTTAACTTTCTTCCCATGACAATCTTCTATAATCCTTATTGAGGTAATACCTTTAAGAACACATGGTTTCCCTTATCAAATTCAAAATGCCACCATCATCAGTTTGCATAAGACGTTTGTTAAATTGAGGTAGTTAGAATTCTCTTCTAGATGATCAAAAACTTATATATTGTTTCTCGAACCCACTTTGGACCATGTGCATTGACTCCCCTAGATAGTTCCAACATAGTGGTGACATACAAGGTCTCCCAAAAAAGGTCAAGAATAGTTACATACTGATGGTGGAGTGGTAAATATATTTTTTTATGAATACCACCCGATGGGTAGGTGATCCTCTAAGATATGGCCAAATTCTAACATACCAGACAATATCTGGTCCTCCAGAACCTAATTTTTCTACTATATCTATCCATCTATCTAAGGGTAAAACATCATGATCAACCGAAATTCAGTCCTAAAGTCCTCATTTAATCCTATCTATGATAATGATGTGAAACATGAATCATTTTATAAGATGATATTTGAGGTAAATTAATGAATCTAGACTATTTATTACACACAAAGGCATCCCATTTTCCTTAGTAAACACTACTCTCAAATAGCTAAGAAGTGGGATGACATGTTGAGTTAGTCTATGATCTCCTAGTTAACATCATGACCATTAGGTGATTGTGTAAGTTATATCTTGATGTCTATGGAGACAACATAATACTTCCACTCTGGTGCCTCAAGGGGTAGTTCCAAAACTACAGGTACTTGGTTCTTATCCTTCACATACTAAAAGTAATTAATCAAGAAATAAACTCATCTATACACCACTTCATCCCTAGACACCCTAGTTGGAACTAAAGATCTGGATACATCTTCGTCACCCCAAGATGTACTACTAAGTGGGGAATATGAAATTCCCTAAATACCTCCTATTGTAGCATGACATGTACCATCATCCATCCAAAAAAAGGATGACACAATCTGTAGCTTTATAAAATCATTCAGGATTATTTCCAATGGATATCTTTCCATGTAAGGCCTCACAGTGAATATCTATAAGATAGACCTTCTTAATAAACTAAAGAAGTGGAGGGGTGGAAAACATAGATTCATGTTAAGATACAACATTATCATATACTAAGGTAAAATTTAATTATTACATATTATTTTATACCTCAATTATAAAATTCAATCATGATCTCCTATTGAGAGAATTTTCCACCATCTATCCCTTTCTAGGAATTTAATCCATCTCAGAGTCATAATCCTACTGGAAATATAGTTATCTATTATATCGTAGGATAATATTTCTCAATGAAAATATATACTAAAGAATCTATTGGACATAATATATAATAAATATCTCTCACAAAAGATATTTTTCCACATATTTTTGGTGAATACCACTCTTTCCACTTCCAAATCATAGGTCATGTTGTTCTACATATGGGGTCTCATCTATAAATACCCGTAAGAAATAAATTCCTATCACTATATTAGGACACATAAAAGACCCATTAAAGAATAATCAAATAACACTACATACTCAACAACCTCCTCTAGAGGTATCATTATGGGGGTGCCTATAAACCTCTTTAGTAACTCATAAAAACCCTATTGACATGTCTTTATCCACATAAAAGGTTTACCTTTTCTCATTGAAGTAGACATAGGTGTTTTGATCCAAGATAAATTAGGAAAAAAATATATGAAAATATCCTACAATCCTAGGTAATATCTACACCATAGTCATGCTATTAGTCCCTCCAAATCTACCACAATATAGATTTGGGTAATTTCCACTACTAATCCCACTTATAAGATGACGTATCCTTGGAATTGGCCCTATAAAATATAGAAATAACACTTGTAGAGAATCCCATAAAGCTGGTGATCTTATATTATGTCTAGAAACGTCCTCAAATTTCTCACGTTATTCTCCTTTGATAACAATTATATAAGGAATTCATTGGTGATGACTACCTCGAAATGATCCAAGAAGGAATCAAAGATCTATTTCATATGTTCCATGAACATTATTGGGGAATTAGGTTTGTGGAATATAATCAATAAATACTCATATTGACTATAGTAACATTGAATTATAGTCTTTAATATATCCACCTCTAGAACATGTGGCTGGTGCTAGCTAGAATTGAGGTCAATCAGTGAAAAACACCTCACCAATTTCAGTGGGTTAAAGAGGTCATCGATTCATAGAAGTAGATACTTATTCTGGATGATCACCATATTTCGGTGAAATTAATCCACACATAAACTCAAGATCCTAGTATCCTTATGGGAATACAACATTTTGGCTACCCAGTGTTACACACTAGGTTTGACAAATCCATTAATTTAAAAAGTCCTCTAACTTCACCCTTAGATCTCAAAGATCTATTGCGACCATTCGATATACTATCATAAATATAGGGTCATTACTTGGGTGATGGTATATATTGAAATCAATCTATTGGTGGTGATATAATACTGACACGTCCTTAAGAATGATATCCTCATAACCCAACACAAATGTAGAAAACTAAAAGTATATGAAATTTTCTTCTCCAAGGGTAATACTAGTCAAATATTGAGTAATTGGTTGTATCCAAATATATAAAATCCCATCCTACAATGTATTTATTTCCTTCTCATTGATTAAGGAATACCTCATCCCATCAACTTGAACACACATTATACTTCGCCTAAAATAATTAATCTCTGCATGGACTTTCGAGATCCAATCCATATGTAGAATGACATCATAATTCTTCATCACGACCATGATAATATTACATAAGAAACTTTTTCCTTCTAAAGTTAGGTAAAAATATTGGACAAAGTGTATGATCACTAAATCTCCGATGGTAAGAGTCTATAAACATAAGGGTTGATCCATTGGATCTAGTAAAATCTGTAGATCTTAGAAGAGGTATGTGGGAAGAAAATAGTGTATCATGACTATGTATATCCATATTGATGCTAAATTGGAGAAGTTATATATCACAGCTAGAAGAATTTGTTAGGACTTTGGTTCATAAACCTCCAGTTACTACCGATTCCCATGCACCTGACCACCATCTCTTTGATCCTAGCATGAACCACCTACGGGCAGTGGTTGAATCCAATCAAAGCAATGTCCACCTCGTGCATTTATACCAACCCCTATGCCACATATTTATCCCTATGGGACTCCTTTCTTAATCTGATGCCTCTGCCTAGGTAATAAATCAATTGTGTCCTTTCTTCTAAAATAGTGGTTTAGGAAATTCCACACAATATTTCCTCTACCATCATTGGATTAGTATCAACTATCCCTCAAATGAAAAGAACCATCCTAAGAGCCATGGACAATAGACCCTCTATCTTGATACTTTCTCTAAATATGCCTCATACCCCTAGATACATGAGTTTGTATTTTACTACCAATTACCAAATTCTTAGATATAGGATATCCATATATTGAACAAACTATATTTGAATGATCAACTAGAAATCTCTCCACAACCAAGGCATTCTCTAACACCCCATCATAATTTGGAATGAAAATAGATACCACACCAACATTGATATCTTAGTGAAGTCCATTCTCAAAGCCATGAGACCAAATGTAAACATCCCAAGACATGTCCATAGATTAATATGAGAGGTTAGTGAAACAAAATAAATAATATATGAATGACATTTTTCCATATTAGATATCTACAATTTTCTAGAAACATACTTCCCACAACATTGTTGGGTAAATTCCTCTCTAGAGAGGTACCTGAACTCTATCTATGTGAGATTCCCCATATAATTGACATATGCATCCGATATGCACCATAAACCATTGAATACAAGGGAAAGGATTGATGTTAAGACCCCCATATGATCAAGAGTGGTCCTAACAAAGTATAAAAATCACCCCAAAGTTTCAATCTAGTCCTATTCCACATGGGGATATAGCGTTCCTTGAATCCTTAGGGGTCTCTGTCTCTAGAACTCATAATGTATTTTCATCATTATAGTGACCCAAAATTTTCCAAGATAGATATTAAATATTAGAATATGAATAATAATTACATAGAATAACAACCCATTTGGGAATCATATAGTTCTAATGCCTTTAGAAACTTGGACACATAAACAACTTGTTCATAAGAGTTCTACATAATCTCCAACTTAGTTCTCCAAAAGGAAAACCCTTGTAAGCCACACCACACATAAAAAAATTCTTAATACCATGAGAGAAAAAATCATAGGAAATTGTGAGATTTCATTCTCAATTAGTGAAAACAAGGTAGATATCAATTAACATGTTAGAATAAAACGCGAATAAGGGTATGCGAACACAAGAATAACATTTAAAAATGATACCATGCATATCAAAGATCATAACATTGAGTTATGGAATAATTATGGGTAGTTTATAAGAAATTAATCATAAATTAATCAAAGAACATGATCCATGAGCGTATAAAAAAGGCATTATACATGGTTTTTTGGCATACACTTAATCATAGAAAATAATTTCAGTAATAGTCAAGGATTACATCCAAAAATATAATAGTGGATTTGGGTCACTCTCTAAACCATTATAGTTGACAAGGTTCACTTACAACACTACCATTGTGTATTGGGTTCACTCACTAAACCATCATAATTGTGAAGGTTAACTTCCAATAATATCCTAGTGGACAAAGTCCCTCACTGAACTAGGTTTATTCTCCATTCCAACCTTGTTTATCTCATGAGATATTCATCATTACCTAATTCATTGAAGAATATATAGGTCCCACCCATAACATAATCCATAAATTGTTTTCCAATAGATCATAACATATTCGTCAAATCAAAACCCAAGAAAATAAACTGGTTTCAGAAATATTTCATCAAAACATCACCCATGGAAAAGAAACAAGTACAATAAACATTTTATCTTTTCATCATAGCATAAACCATGGAAAATGAATAGGTTTCATAAAAATATTTTTTTAATAAACATGAAAAACCCAGAGAAAGGATAATTATGAGTTTCATTAGATAATATATGCAATAAAACATAAGAAACACCAAATGTTGTTTTCATTTATGAATAAAAATTCCATAAAAATATCTTTAAATAATCTTGAGGAAAATATTATATCTACATTGAAATCCCTTATTTGAAATGATTTTTTTTCCAAATATTAAATAAAATATTTTCCCTAAAAATATAATTGTAAACTTGTAATGTAATCCTTAAATCATTAAGTTTCCAATATGGTAGAAAAATATTATTCATTCTGAAAAAATTAAAATAATGATTCTTTTTAAATTTTTGATAAAAAGTCAAAATGACCCCATTTTGGAAAAAGAAGCTTCATTTTACACCATTTTGTTAAAAATTACACATGATTAAAGATTTATTTAATACATAATTATATATTATAAAACAATTTCATTAATACATTTTTCTAAAAAATGGGTTTGTAATAAAAAGGGATTTTCTATGGAAGGGAAAAATAAAATTGATTTTCATAAAAAAAATTATTTTGTATTATTTACTATATAAATAGGTAAAATGAATGGAAAATGTGTATTTTCATGAAATAATTATAGGAGAAGAAAATTAATGAGTTTATTCATAGATATACCATAAAATTTCTTCATCTAAAGAATAATGCAAAAAATATTGATGAACAAGGATATTGTAACAAGGATCATTTAACATTTTGGTAATGTTTCAATTGTAAGCCCCATGAAAGAAGGAATATTAGATGGATTTTTTTTCATAATAATCATCATAAAATAAATTCATGGTCATAATATATAATCATTAAAGAAACAAGTGCTGAATATGAAAAGCATCCCATGGGAAAAAAGTGAAAATCCCATTAGATGCTTTACTAAATTTTGAATCATAATCTCCATGAATGAATAAATTTAAATGAAACATTAAATATCATGATAATAAATAAATTCATGATATAAAAATTCTATAGGGTTTTTATATATTCTTTATATAATTAGATATGTTTATAACATTACATATGTCCCAAAGAAAACCGTTTGAGACAAAAATCACTAACTTCAAGTCTTGAAATTATTCACAAACATTCAGAACTCATTTATAATAAATGTAGGTTTCTTATAAATATATTATATAATCATAATAATATATATAATACCATATTTTATTTAATTATGACATTTTATTACCCGTTTATTGAAAATTTCCTTGTTAAAATTACCTTTTAGGTAATATATGCTTCGTTTTTCATGTGTGTTTTGGTTTGGTATTTATGATTATTTTACATTGATCATGGTCCCATAATATAAATAATGTTGAAAATTATTTAAATATCATATATATTAATTATATATATTTTTTATTTTAATCCATTAAAGTTACAGATAGAAAAATAATCACACCATTCATGGAGATGATAGGTCGTATATACACATGAACACTGCTTCCATTTTATTGAAGTATTTTAAAAAATAAATATAAATTATAATTAAACTATATATAATTTTGTTAATATAATATGTATAATATATAGTAATTTATTATATCCTTATTAACAAGTATGAAAAAAATAAAATTAAAAACAAATCACAACACTTTGTGGGGGTGGTAGTCCACACGTACGCACGAGCGACATAATCATTTTCTAGTGGTTTGAAATGTAAGAAGGTAGATAAAAAATTTTAATTAAAAAGTATAATTATGTTATAAATATCATACATTTAATTTAAATATATCATTATATCCACCCATTAGAGTTGGTGATGGAAAACAAATTACATCAGTTCGCGAGGCGGTAGTCCGTCGTACACACTATCAATGGTTTCAATTCCCATTTGATGGAAGAGGAAATGCATATAGGGTATGAAATTAAAATTAAATAAAATAATAATGTGTTATATACTTATTTTATTACGTAATTATTGTAGAATAATATTTTACGGAGGTGGAAAAAAAATTAAATGAAAATTTATTGTTAAGAATTACACATCTTCTTTGGAGAATGTCTACAGGTTTATGCATAAATACTTCTTTGGAGGGTTTGATGATTAAATTAAGAACACAATTATGTGGTGAGAGAATAAATTAAGGGGTTTTGGTTGATATTTTCTAAAATATAATTCTTTGGTAGTATTAATAGGAGAGAATATGGGGTTGTATTTTATAAGTGGGGAAGAGGACAGACATGGATGTTTTTTAAATAGAATGTTATACTCACATTCTTTACATGCCAAAAGGATAAATAATGGATAAAAATAAAAAAATAGATTATATATGTTCTAAAAATTTCCATATAAAAGTAATTAGAAATATTTTTAGGTTATGTTAACCCTTATCTTTTTAGTTTAACCCTTTTTAATGACGTTTTAACCTTAACTAGAGTAATTACTTTTTATTATTTTCACTATTAATTATGAAAAAAATTAAGTTTGAATTTTTATTTAATATTAATTAATCTGATTAAAAATATTGAATCCATTTTTCCAAATTACATTCACTTAATTATTAAAATTTAATTTAAAATTAAACCCACAGACATGATGAAATATCAGTTTTCAAAAGATAAAAATTTCATATGTATAGAAAGTTTTGATATCAAAATTAAATATGAAATTAGTTTAAATGGTATAAATTCGATGAATAATGATATAATTTATTTTTTTTAATTTTTAAACCATATTTAAATCAAATGAATCTTGAAAATTATTTAAATGAAAATAATGTTTTTTAATAAAAAAATTGTGTTTTTTTACTATTCATCAAAAATTAATTTTTCCTGACAATTATCAAAAATTAACTCAAAGATAATTTTGAAATTTATATTTAAAAAATGAATTTAATTTTACAATATTTTTTCTTAAATTGGAAAAGTATTTTTTTTTCACAAAAACGAATAAAACACATTCTTGGAGAACAAATGTATTTTTGAAGTATATAAATATTTTATGAAAACATAATTACTTATTTATAATTATATTTTATTTTTCTAAAAACATCACGAATATTTATCAAAATGACATTATTCATATTCATACACACATATTTAATGCTTTTATTATAACAGTTATGTTAATATAATAATTTTTTAATTGTATATATTGGTTCATTGATACACACAAGCTATCAAAGAAATGAAATTAATTTTCAAAAAAGAATTATATTGAATATTTGGGTGTTAAAAGAATGTGAACATGATATTAAAGTGTGTCCCAGACAACTGGATACTCAAAGGGTTGAGGTAAGATCATCAAAACACCTATAGGTACCACCTCTTACACATTCCCTTGAAGTAAATCCTCATTGCTAAGAAGATTATTAGCATGATCCTTCTATGGAATCCAGGATGGTTGTCATTGTGGAGGCATCCTAAAAAGCTCAAGATGAACTATTTTAAAATACAATTTCTAGGGAACAAAATCAATAAGGTCATGGAAATCACAAGCCATTCTTATATGATGCATTTATTGATGTTTACCTAGAAAATAATGTCTATATGTACCATGAAAAAACAGGTTATCAAAGTCCTAGTGAATTGATACATTGGTTACTATACCATTACTGGATTCCCTTTATGGAGATCTAAACTCAAGAAACTTTGAAATCATTTCCCTAGTTCCCAAAAAAACCTCCTAGCTAGACTATATCTAAACTCTAATCCTAATATAACCCCTCTAAGATAAAATTTTGTCTCAACAGGACCCACTGGGGCCCTACTGGATGGTAATAAGATGAGTGTGACACACCAAGAGCACCTACAATAGGACCGGGTCTGATGAATAGTGTCGAGTATTCATATCACACACATGAGAGGAATTATCCTAAGGTATCTTTATGCACATAAACATCTCCAAACACCAATATAATGTTGAAAGAAAGGATATAAAAGATACAAAAAATGAATGCCTATAACTAACCCCACATAAGATTATAAAATGAGTATGAAAAACATAGGGGATATTTACAAGACCACTAAAAATAAAAAATAGTCCAACATACTAATGAAAAGGAGATTTCTGTTAAGATGAAACTCATGTAGCAGTTTCGGTCCTTCTATCACAACTTAGCTCCAACTTCTCTTGGTTCTTTTAGGACTCCGTCGAAAGGCATATAATCTGAATAATAGATGAAACTTGTGGGTTAATCCCATGAATGGGTGGTACAAACACACCCAATATGAAATACTAAAATAAGAAAACATAGGGAATTAACAAAACTCTTCTAAAAAAAGGATGATAACAACCCATATATGCACAAACATAGACACCAAGTCTCAAAGTATTCTCTTTGCCACACCAAAAGCCTAGGATTTTTCTCAAGGCTCTAAGGTAATGACAATATAAAAGAAATCAACCCTTATGTCTTGATACCACTGAATGTTATCATCCTAGAGGTCATGATTTTTGACTTCCAATGGAGAGGTACACTATAAAACTTAGAAGATATTGATAAAACTATTGGGGATCACACCCATAGTCAATGGGGGGGATACCTAACACTATCTCGAATAAGACACTAGGATGGAAATCATACACCCTATAAGTTGATAATATGATACCTGACCCAGCCTAGGGAATAATGATATAGGATCACACCTCAAGATAGATATAATGATACTTTAGTCTATCTTGAACTAACTCATATAGGGTATCTATCATCATATGCTTAGGACAGGATTCTCCCATACACCCTGATAGGGGTGGACCAAGGGAACATATCCTATTGATACTCATCTGGATTGGAGAGAAAAGGGGCTCCAACCAACCTTGGAAGTGGTAAAAAGCATGTATCTATAATAAGTTTCTTATCCTACTTAATCTAGACATGATTGTGTCAGTGTCTATGCCCACATCCTCTGGTCCTTGCTCATGTATTTTGGTTATTCCAATTTACACTGCTCATCCCCATTTAAAATTGTCTTTCCCATGTAATCTAGTTGTGACCATATACACTAGTTGTGCATGTTCCCATATACCTAGGGGACACAGTATTTTATCTTCATTGGGTAGCATGGAATGTGGAAATTCCACCCATTTTGTAATATTTTTATATGTGAATAACCCTAAATTTTATGAAAGGGGGAACATATGGAATGTGTTCTTCTGAACTACACACTTTTTATATCAGAATTTCACATAAAATACTGATTTATCATGATTCTTCACCCAAAATTCTGCCACCTCTGATTACAGAATGTAATTTTCTATAAATATCAAATATAAGGATGAATGTACCTAAGAAGTTACAGGTGGATGGATTTTAGACATACACCCACTCAAAAGTCATCTTCCATCACTCTGCATCACCACAACACCAACCTATATATGAAACCCCTTGATCCAACCCTAATCATCCATTACCATCATTAGAAAATGATCATGATTAAAATATTGAATCTAAACCCATGGAAATGATCTGTTACACAAGATATTTATTGATCTATGATGAGTCTCTAAGTAAGTCAAACCCCCAGTCAAATGATATACCAACTGTGAACATTCAAAAACTGAGGGGAGAAAAGTATGAAAAAAAGATAGAAAATATATATCTTCTAGTGTTCGGGTTGGACTTGGTCCATTGATGGTGGAAAAAATGATCATAGAAGATTAACCAAGAATAAACAAATCATTTATCAATCCCCAATTCTATAAATAAAAATCATCAACCATAAATCAACAATAAATTTAAGAATTAATTTTCTAAAATAAATCATTCACATTTAACAGAGGAGATTATAAAATAAGGTTAAATCCAAAAAAGGTCCTAACATAAGAATGTATTGATCACCGATGAAGAATTATTTTTTCATATTTTTATTAGGTGATATCAAAAACACTATTGATGATGAAAAAATTCTTATAAAATAGGTTTCCGATCTAGAATCCAATTGTAACCTTCCAAATATCTCCCCCATGATCCTCTCCAATCCCTAGCGTTATGAGGTTAAACCTAGGATTTTTCCATAACTATGTTTAAATAATATCAGATTAGGTAATGAACAATTAATAAACAATAAATTATTTCATTAATTTATTTTTCTATCATTCCTCCTTTGACTGTACTTAATCAAAAATCCCGACACATAAAAATATTATTTTGCACCTAGGGTAAAACTAGAAATTCAAGTTTAATGGAGGTCATTGTTTTACCATCTAAAACACTATTCATGATATATTCAATTAATTTATAAAAAACTTTTTTCATGTGATATATTATATTTAATATTATTAATATACCAACACTAAGGCTTCATGGGACCCAAAAACCTATGCTGACTCCTCACCTAACTCCAAAAATATTCATTAAAATATTCCTGTGTGTAAAAAAGAAAAAACAAATTTGTTTCAAATATTTTTATTTCATTCATTTAAAATTCATAAATTCAAAACTCCCTGATGTGGTATCCTCCAAAACATAACATGGTTTTTTAATTTATTACTCATGTGGCTCCCAAAAACTCCCTACATAAGAAAATCCATTCCTTATGATTTGAAACATGATCGTATTACCCATTTTTCTAAAAAATATCCTAAATAAATAACATTATTACCATTATTTCCTATTTTAAATCAAGGATTACATTAGTCTAATTTATTTGGTACAACTACCACTAAAACATGGTTTCATCATCACTTCATGTTTCTCAATCATCCTTAATAATAATGGCATGTAAAAAAACATTGTTAAACCAAAAACATATAAATAATAACACAAGAAAAATTGATGTCACTCCACCTAACACTAGGTTAAATATTAATATTTTTTCCAAACCACGATGACCAACATGACCATTTTAGGATCATAATAGAATCCATAGATTTTATCTTACTTCATACATAACTATTATTATCAAAACACCTATGACCCTGATGGTTATTTATTACCAATATCTTGGTTTATTTGATTTAGATAGTATAGGATTTCCTTTACCAAACAAATTTACCATCCTTCTTCAAGATTCCCCAACTCTTTTAAAATTTCATCAATTACAAAGATAAGCTACAATAAATATATTTAGCTAACCAAAACCATATATTCCAGATTTATTAAATTAAAGGATATTATTTATTTGAATTTTCAAAAATATACATTCATATTTTTTTCACATAAATAGATCTAATACAATGATATTCATCTCCTCAATATATATTATACAACTTATATAATATATGTATCCTCTCCTTTACCCATTAACAAATATTTTTTTAATTCGGTTTATAAATCACCATGCATGAACACGTATATTCTTCAACATTCTCATTATCATCACCTTAACATCACATATACACTTTATTTCAATATTCCCGTATAAACCATTGAAAAAAAGTCCATCCTTAATTGGAAACAAATAAAATATACAAACATTGGTTGCAACATGACATCCTCTTTTTTTCAATTCCTCAATAAATCAATTTCTATAATTTATTCACATAATTTTAGAAGTGATGAATTTATTTCCCTCTACCTTTATCATTTAATCCAAGGATCTAATGAAAAATAGATTTAATTTTTGTTTTGTTCTACCTCTTTTAAAATAAAATTTAAACCACAGATAATTGATTATGTTGTTCGTTCAATAGGGGTAATCAAAATTATTAATTAAACAAAAACCACAGATTCATCCATTCTGGCTTCCATTGATACATCATGTGAAAGTTATCCTTTTACTTACTTAACATCTTATACTAATTGATAAACAAATTAATTATATAAAATGTATATAATGTTGGAAATAATTTTAGAAATTGAATACTTCTAAATCTTTTGAACTAAAATTTTCTAGATATATCCTTAATATCACCTGGGTTTCAAAATCAGGATTATAACACTTATTTTGTGATAATACAACTTTAATTTTTCAAATATTTTATTGAACATCATCTCTAATTTTGTATGAATTTATAAAATAGTCATTAAATATAATAGATAAAGGTTTTAGAGGAATAAAATATATCCTAAACATAGGAAAAGATAACATAAAAGCCCAAAAAAACTTGGATCCATATATGTATTTAGAATGAGTAATTTAATGAATAAAAAAACATTATACCTTACACAAGATGATTTGAGATTAAAATAAGAATTTGTAATAGATCACTAAGGATAAATAAATGGGATCCTCCCTCATAAGATACCATAGATCAAAAGAATATATCGATGTTCTAGAATGATATCCCGTTTATCCAAGGCCTTCTAAAAATTTCATAAAAAGGATAATGGGAATAGAAGAAAGATAATCATATATGTTTGAGGTGTTATAATAAGAGTCTTGAAATATTGAAATTTTGACAAACTTATAAGGATACAATTGATTAATATATGTACTTAAGAACCTAAAATTCAACCAAATATTAATTTATCATTTCAAAAAATAATAAAAATGATTCAGATACATGAAACATTTGATCCATTCTATATAATGATCTTTTAAAATGTTACACAATCCTATGAAATGTAAAAATACTTCATAATAATCATCATATGATGGTTGTAATTGATAATGATTTCTAGTATAGAAAATGGTGGTTGAACCGAGAATTAACATAATATAAGATAATCCCATGCAAAACTTCTGATACATAGTTTCTTACACTATATAGTGGTGCAAAAAAGGATATACTAGGAAACAATATAAACTAACATGAATTGGATGGCCTATTCTAGGAAATATTCCTCAATCTATCATTTCCACTTAAATATGAATACATTTAGCACACTTTTTACTTTTTTTTCACATTTTATGTAATAAATTGAGAAAATATATCCAAAATACTTTTAGGTATATTATAAAACTATTTTTAGAAAATATATCACATATATCCATGACATGTTACGCATTATGTAACTACTTGAAAAAATACATCCAGATATTCTGTCAAATATCCTCTTGGGGTTGCTCCCAATGTTTCGTATACTTGATTATCATTTACACTACCAAAAACTATGACCCCATAGGACTTTGTATCATTAAAGTCAAATTTTAATTATTGAATAAATAAAATTATGAAAACATATTCCTATAGAAAAAAATCAATGCAACATAAGAAACCAAGGGATCTGGCATGAAATTTATCAAACACATGTATCTCAATACCTATGTCCACTAGTTGTATCATATACTTGTATTAATAATTATATATTATTTTTTTACAAGAAAAAATGTAACCATGATACATGGGGTATGTAAATATTATATTTAATTCTCATACATTTTCAACTCTTCAAGTATATATTGGTTTGGTTGATGAATATATTGCATGTCATTCATATATTAGTATGAGTATATCATATGGCCTTCCTCAAAATAGACAATAAAATCACATGAAAATTATTGAGTTATGTCTATAGACTTCCTCAATCTATCTAAATAGAGGGCCCAAATTTTATACTCATCATGAGAGAAGAATCATCTCATTTTGGTTAAGCAATAATTAATGACTTGATCAGTAACATAACCAACCTCCCCTTGATTATATATTACTTAAGTATTGTATAATAAAATTGTCAAAGTATGAAGGTTCTTAGCTATGTATCGTACCATCATTATTTATGGTGATTAAATAGGAATCATCCACCCCATCATGCAAAGAATATATTAAATTAATCATCACGTAGATTACTTGGTAGTTATACAACACATAAACCCCGTTTTATGACTCATGCATATATAATATCTCCTTATAAGAAATACTACTCATGATCACCTTAAAATTTCATTACAAACTATAATACTAGTAGACGAACATTTTTTAGGGATAACTCAAAGTCATACTTTTATAGGTCAATTTTTATTTTACTTCACAAAATATATGAATCCAACATGAAGAGATTATATAGTGGAGATTGCCTTTTGTTAAAAATGATACATTTTATATTATTGAACTCTTTTAATAATACTAAAAAACCATTTATAAGTACTCATCTCATAATATCACATATTATAGACTATATGAGAGGCCATATAATTATAACGCTTTTAGGGTTTTGTTAAAAACATTACATCACTATATACTCACTACCATATATCTATGTGATCCTTTTATAAAACCTACCACTAACATCTTTTAGTGAGTAAAATATATGAAGAACTTTTTATTGAATAGTAGAGATACATGAGAATTATATTCTTAATGTTTAACTATTTAGACATAGTATTCAAACATATTTACTTAATAACATAAAATTTTTACAATGTTAATAAATCGTTTTATTGACTTCAAACTATTTTTAATTTTATCATCATTATCATTATTAAAAATTGAATGCCAAACACTTGCTTTGATATAATTTTAAAATTAATAAAATTATTTATATTATTATTTACCAACACATCCAATACTCTCCTTTGGATATAAAATGGCTTTCTATTTGTTATAGAAACTAAATATAAACTTCACATTTATCTTTACCAACATAATATAAATTAGTTTAAGATATTAAGTTATATTATATAAGACTTTTATATTAATAATTTATTTTCTACACTTTGAACTTCTCTAAGTCAATACATACTCCAACCTGGCTCTTTGAAAAAAAATTCTTTGAAGAATATGATAATATGATACCAAAGATAATTTTTGTCTAGGAAATAACACTTATTTCCTCTAAGTGATCATATTTAAAAAATAAACTATTATATTAATATAATATATTTTATTCTATGTCTGTGGAAGATTAGTGTGAAATAAAGTCTTTATTATTTAAAATATCCCACTAAAGGGTGGATAGAAATCTTTGAATCATATTTTAAAAAATAATTTTTGACACAACACATTTACCCCTGGATAAAACTTCTCTTATAATTATTTTATTTTCAGGAATGTTAGAGAATATAATGAGCCATAAACCACGTGTATCAAAATTAATCATCTTGTATATTCATAAAACAACCATTATTTACAAGAACCTCATATCATATTAGAGAAACTAAATTATATTTTAAATAAACATATTTTATTATAGATTTATCTAATTCTTGATGTTTTCAATCACATCCAATTACTTTACGTAGAAACTATTTCTCCATCACTTGAAAAAAACCTCTCAATTTATCTATCAACCCTTCATAAAATTTAAACTCATGTGAATATGATTTTTTAATATATAGTTACTATCATATAACCTTGAAAATTGAATATTTGAATTCTATAACATTAATTCTTAATATAGACTCTCTATAGTGTTTCTTGTAGCCCCTTCACACATTCTTTATTGTCCCTCCTATAATGAAATTTTTTTACATAATATAAGTAGTACCCTACTTCATTTTATTTAGTTTAGATGGTGGAATCAACTATTTACAACCTATCTTATTTTCCTTTCATCTAAAAATTTTACCCTTTCCTTTTTGTACCATTCTCATGGTGCTTGATCATGGACTACCCATTTCCTTATCAGAAATCCTAAACTGATTTCAGAGATATATTAAACATTTTCTAACTAATTTTTATCATAATTCACTATGAACTATGAGAACCTTTTCTATACTGATTGTAGAATTATGTATGTGTCTAGATTAGTCTTCAGAAGTGATCCCCGTCTCTCAAATTCCTTGATATAATTAAATCATATTGATTACATTATTGTATACTGAAGTACCTTATTTTTTATTATACTAAAAAAGTTCCTTCAATGCCTCATAACTCTTATTCCATGATTATTACATAGAGATACTTTTCAGGATATCTATCTTATTTAATGAATCAATGTTTACATATTTATTTTAAAACATGGATTATATATATAAAAGTGATATTATATAGTTTTAGTGAGCCTTTTAGATACTTTTAATTAATTTATTTAATGTATTCACTAATTTTATTATTGGTAAAGAGTTTTAAAAACACAAAAAATATTACTTTTTGTTTAATAACAATTCTTAATTTCCAGTACTATCCCAAAAAGATAATTATATTATGTTTTTATTTCTCCAGGATAGATATAAATGTTATTATTGAGGATTATGATCAATCCATTATATATAAAAGAGAATATTTCACCCGATGAGTTTCATGTTTTTAATTCATTTTATAAGGAATTTATTAAATTCTTCCCACTAAAACATAATACCATTTTAATATAAATTATTTACAATAGGGTGAAAAGCTATTCCAATGGTATACTTCCTAAGGGTTTCCCAACTATTTTTAACCTAAATAAAAATAAAAAACAAGTCACTTTACTATTTGGGTCACCTCAGTACTTCTTTTTCTTACACAAGATAATCCATGGGAATAATACTTTTATATGAACCTATCTGGTTAGATGATTGAGGATTTTATAATTGTTTTATTTAGAAAGAATAAAACCCTTAGTATTTTTAATGGGGATTTAATCTCTCTACATTATCTCATGTGTTACATATACATATATGCACACCGTTAATTATTTATTTTTGAATTCATATTCCTTCAACTAAATCAATTTTCTTAATCCATATTTATTTGTAACAATTTACACAACTCATTGCTTATATTACTAATCAATATTAAAATAAAATTTTATCCATGCATATCCAAATGAATTCCATGAATAAGGTATATTAAAACCTTTTATGTAAAGTATTAAAATCATATAAAACAAAAAAAACTGCATAAGAGTAACCATAGAGAAATAGTTATCCAACTATTGATTTTCTAGAAAAGGCATAAGCCTATAAGATAGTGTGTAATATTTAACTAAAATCCCTCCACCCTTGAATATTTACTCAAGGGAGACATCAATTCTATCATAATTAAATCAAATAATATATAAAAAATAGTATATTTAATTCATGATCATAAACTAATACAATCCAAATTCAAGGTAGAATAAAATAAATCAATTATCATACCAGTCATATAACTCATTAAGTACATATATACTAATTTAAAGAAGCAATTTAACATGTTTAAACTGATGAAATAATAACAATTCATAATATAAATAATTTATATTAATTAATAATAAAAAAATGAAACTAAATAAATTAACATTACGTAAATTTATACACGAGATGAAAATTTGTGAATAATTCATAAATGTATTATAAATATTTTTTCATTTATACATAGATAGATACGAACTATTCTCTTTTATGCAATATAAACTTATCATATTAGTATTTTCATGGTTTAATTATAAAATTCCTCATAAAATATTTTATATTTTTAAGATCAATTTTATTATCAAATAATAAACACATCACATTTTATTTAAACAATTTACATAAATCCAATTTCACATATTTTTCCAAATAAGGTTGCTAATATAAAAATTTTATATCGACATTACTGTCTAGTTATAAATTAATATAAAAACATTTATTTTCACTTTATGTTACTTTTATAAATCCATTTTTAACCTAGATCACATTTACCATAATGTTTTTGAGCATACAATGACAAATGTTTTTTGGGAATTTTTCAAAAAACACAATTTATTTAAAATTACCAACAAAACAACTTGAATCATGATAAGGTGTTCCATGGGAATGATATTTTTAATAAGAAACACCATTCCTACCTTATAAGAGGATAAGTTGTCTGGATCCTATGTTCATAACATATATCAAAACTGTTTCGGGAAGTTATTTTGGTGTGTAATCCCTTTCGAGTCCCGATGCCATTTTAGGCTATCCATTTTGGTCAATCTATTTCTATTAGAAAAGGAGATTTTGGAAGGAATTAAGAAGTCCCAAAATGTTGTGGAATTCTACACTATTCCATAGATATCCCTTATATTGTTTGATATTAATTCATGGGGGTCAATTTTTCATTGTATAAATCCATCATATTATAATACTCTATTTTTTTTTGTTTTTATACTTGCCTATAATGGTTATTTATTATAAACCATATGATGGTATTATAAACATTAATAAAATATTTCTTGTTATTAACTGAGCTATTTCATGGTTTATAGAAAACTAAATCACAAGTCTTTTTTCTACATAGGTTATTTCATGATTCCCAAAAAACTAATTTTCCTAGTTTTCACCATTCATTCATAAATCAAACCATATATTGATATATATTTTTTGATATCATTGAATGATTTTGGAGGGGTAAAAATTATTATAAATTTAATATAACATAAAACCAAAACCCAAAAATAAGTAATATTCATCAATACACTTGGAATAAATAATAAATGAAAGAATATAATGCTGTATAGTTCATCAACCAATCTAAGATTCGAACATGTGTCTGATATTGATCACCAAGGAGAAACTAATGGGATCTACCCATCTTGGATATAGATAAATCAAAATAATATCCAAATAATTGAGAAGTACATCCATCATCTACATGGTCTATAAATATATTCATATTTAAAGATATAGATAATTATAGAGAGTCAAACATCTTTTTTTGAGGATTTCTAACATGACCCTCGACTCATTATTTTCCATATAAAATATATCAAGATTGAAACAATTTATATAGGAATACAAGAACCAAATATTTTACCATACATTAGTTTATAATTTAAAAAAAACACACCATATATATCATTATTTAAAACATTATTTCTTGTCCTCATCATGATCAGGTAACATTTAAATGATAATACAAAACATTCAATAGCCTTATAATCATAATCATAATATGGTTGTAATTTATAATGATAACTTCCATGAAAAATTGTGTCTAAACCAAGAAATATTATATAATATTGTCATACCATGCTTATCCTCTATAGAATAGTGTTTTATTCTATATTCTGCTACATTCAATCATAGATCACAATGTAATCTAAACTACTATATTGTGGTCAACATTTTAGTTCAAATATCTATCAATATGTTTATCTATTTAAATGATTTAAATCCATAGATCATATATAAACATTAAATATTATATAATTATCAATATTTATTAAATCTAAATACATTAGGAATATGTAAACTTCCTAATCCCCGTTAAGTTGATAAATGAGGGTTTTCATGATGGAAAAAAACCCATTTCTTTTAACTAGATTGGAAGACATATTTTTCATTATAATATGAGTAATACCAATTATCCAAAACTCATGGGGGATAATTAATTTTATATCCTCTATCATATTTGGATTTAAATCTAAATATATTATGAAATTGATCCCACTAATTAATGTCTCTTATTTAGATGGATTATTCCTTTCTTATTCATTCTTCTTCTTCCTAAATGAGAGTATCACATAATGTAATGGATAATGTATTGGTTATAGTGATTAAGGTTTTAATAAGGGATGAGGTGTAAATTTTGTGTGATTAAAGATCAATATTTTTAAATTTTTGTATTTGGTTGGATGGATATTCTTAATTAAATGATTCAGTTTCAAATCCTAAGGGGTTTACATATGTATCATGGATAAAGTATTTAGTTATTATAAAAACCTAAGAAAATAGATACTTCATGATGTGGTTTATAATAAATATTGGTTAATCTATTAGTTTTAATCTATATGGACGAGGATGATATTAGAGGTTTTTTGTGTATGATTTGAGTTATAATCACCAATTTAGGTGTTTGAGAGAGTCTTGGGGTGGTGTAACCTATAAACAATGTTTTAGATGACACTAGATACATGGAAGATGCCCATAAATTATACCATGAGATTGGAAAAGGCCAGGATTCCAAGGTGAACTCACTAGGTACCTAGTGGCCCTAAAATGATTACTTAATAGGCTTAGGTCCAATTTTTAATTGTAATTATCATTTGTGTAATTTATACTCAACCATTTAAACCCATTTACCCCTCTTTCAACTTCAATTTTCTCTATTCATGTGTATGATTATCCCAAAACTTTCTATTTCAAAATTCTTAACTTATTCATTCGTTTTTCTTTATAAATGATTCATAGAGGTTTATTCTATTAATACTGAGTTAAACTACTATCCTATTTATCTTCCTCCTGATTCTCATATTTTCTACTAGTTTCTTATCTTCTAGGATAGATATTTATATTGAATTCTATTGATACATGGTGAAATTGATCCAAATATTTAAGAATTCCTCTCAACTTGTTTATTGGAAGTTTCTTTCATTTATTTACGTTCAATATATCAGTCTTTAATGTATTTGATTGGTGCTGAAATCCCTTTAGTGGATTAAAAATTTTACATTCTAATTGATGGATATTTGGCTTATTTTACTTTGGGATTTAAGATGTTATTTACTTGGGTGTAAATTAAGAGTTAGAAAACCTAGAATGTTTCTTTGTTTTATCAAAAAAATTACAATGAGAACTCAATAGTTATGTTTCAAGGGAAGTGTCCTTGATTTTTTAAACACACATTCCCTTTAATCCTGAATATATGATTCCATGGTAGATCATTTTACCTCACTATAAGCTGACTGAGTTATAAATGAGAGATCTAAACTTTTATTTATTAATATTTTAATCATTGGTGATATAATGGAAGCATTGGTTAGGTGGAATGGAATGATGGATCTATTATATGGACAAAATTTATTGATAGAATGTTTTCTATGCAAAACATAATGTTTTAAAACACTAAATTGTTATCCTTATTTAAATTTTAAAGTTGTTTTTCATAGTTTTTTGTCTTTAACTTGTATCTTTATTTGAGAAAACCACTCCTTCCCTAGGAAAAAGAATTTTTTTACTCTTAATAATGTTTTTATTTTAATTAAATGTATAAAATATATCCACAAATGGTATTTTTAATTAGTAAAAGTTTAATGTGTGAAGAATTTCATTTTTTTGGGCATTTCCATTCAAATAAAATGTTTTCTTCAAATGACTTTTAAATAATATTTTTTTATTCATTTTTAAATAACCTTTCCTTGGGGATTATAATCTTAAAATCAATAGTTTTTCATTTCATGATTTTTTAGGGATTATAATAAGTTTTGATTATATCCACCAATATATCTAACCTAATACCTATTTGAACACCATAATTTATCAATATCATAATTAGAAATCCATTTATTATACCCTTAATGAACTCAGAGCTGACACACTATATTATTTAATTCATGATATGTTATTCCATAAAAAATTGAAAAAAACATTTCATATACTAACTTATTATTTTTTTATTTGAATATATTAATTTGGTGTTATTTGGATTTGGTTACAAAGAGATCATACATTCTCTAAACTATGTTTGCATTTAATTTTAATTTCATTTTTCAATTATAGTTTTAGATGTTACTATTGTATCATGAATGTAACTATTTATATAAAATGGGAATGTTAGTTATTATGATTGAATTTTTATGAGAATGGATATTATATTTATAGTTGATGAGTATCTTAGAAATGATTACATGTATATGTGTTCTTACCATATAAATTGTTAAATAGGTACTGTATAAATTGGAACATGGTGTTAGGATTGGATCATAACGCCTAGACTATATACACCTCTTCCCCTTTCCCACATGACAAGTTCATATACTGATTTAGGATACCCCTTCCACATTCCTAAGGTATGAGATATGGCCCATACATCAGAAGTGAACCTAGGAATAATGGGATGAATGATTTACCAAGACCAAACCTAGATAGGATAGTCTCTGAGATTTTTCTAATACTAAACTAACCTAAATATAAGCCTTTCCTAAGGTAGGTTAGTTTTGGTGAGTACATTTATATACGTTTCCATTATAGGGAGTTAAATATTTTTGATTTTATGGTTTCATAGATTGTTAGTATTAGTTATCTTCTATACTCTGTTGTTAATTATATGTAATACTCTATTTGATGTTGGAATATATGTTATATTATAATTTACATAAATGAATAGATATATTTGTGCATACACATGACTATTTATTACTGATTTAAGGCACATTGGTAGATCTTTATTGAGTATGAAACTTAACTCACTCTATATTGACACTCTGGTGGATGTGTATATTTTCATGCGTTGTTTTACAGGTACCTCATTAATGATAATGTTTCTCTGGAATTTATAGTATTGGGTACTATAAGATTCAAACCCTCAGTGAGTTTCAGAATTTAGCAGGTCCTTTTACTATTTCTGATAGAAAATAAAAGTGTACATATGAGGGGATTCAATTTTGATTCTACGAGGTTTCCACACATGTAAACTTACCTAAGTAGTTGATGAGGGAATATTTTATTTTCATTTTTTATAGTTTATTTTAGCATGTTTCAAACTTTTTTTGGACTTTACATGAGTTTTTGGGTTGTTTTATTGTCCATAAATTTATCATATTGTTATTGAATTTTACATATCCTTATGTTATGAGTTACAAGTATATTAACAATGGTAGATGGTTTTTGGGAAAAAATTATAGATGAAATATATTCCCTTACTTGATTTTTGGATTAACTTCCCTTTGGTTTGTCTCTATTTTATATGGGTAAATCTCTCTCCTGTCTACATTTCATTATCCTCTCGTATTTACACTAGCCTCTAGTAATTAGGTGGTGTTCCTAGGGTGTTTTTATGGTGTGATATAGGTAAATATTAAGTGTTTAGGTCATATAAATTATAAAGTAGTGTCAAAGTGATGTTGGGATATTGAGATCTTAAGTTTTCTTAGACAAGAGATATGACCATAGGGACTTGATATGTGACCCATAAAAGGCATAATCGACATCTTTTTTTGTAAAATATCACATTTTAATTGAATTTATATGTAGTTATTAAGAATTTTATGTTTAGGTGAGTTTCCCATTTAGATATCACGAGTTAGATATAGAGAAACTCGAGAAGTTTTTAGGGATTGACTTAGAGAAAAAGACATTATAGAATCATGGATCATTCATCCATAAAAACTTTAGAAAATATACATCTTGTTTATTTAACAATTAATATATATGAATGGCCTTAATTAATTGAATAATATCTTATAAAGTAAAAATTTATTTTCAATATACCTTATTCAGTGTTGTCTAATAAAATAAATTCCCTTACACACAAATATTATTTAGAGAGTGTTTCTAAATAATTTTTACATACTATATTTATAATGCTATCTATTTTTTGGCCATTATCCTTCTTTTTTAAATTACTTATGTACCATAGTGTTCTACCTGAATTCTAATTTTAATTTTTCAATCTCTTTATGTAGACTAGATACCTAATAATTCTCCTTTCTTCATACTTAGTAACTATTTTAGAACATTCCATTTGTTCTTGTTTAATAATTTTCTACTGAGTATGTCATATATGGATCCATTCATGTTTACATCATGAAATTCTTTATGATTTTTTTTCAATCATGTTATATATTCCTTGATATTGTTTTATTGATATTGTGATTTTCAAAAAACATAACTCTAACATGTTACTTATTGACTCAATGCCAAGTTTGTTATGTATATCAGAAGGTCAGTGTGAAAATTTTAAATAATTCAGAAGTGAAAAAATGGTTTACATTCAGAGGTTTTAAAATGAAAATTATTTAATTTCTTTATGATTAAATGTTAAATGGATTTAAAAGTGGTGGTTATTATAAAATAGACAACTTTTATAAAGTGAATTCATAAAATGGATTTCTTGAAATTTTAATGTTAAACGAGTTAATTTTTATAAAATATGGTGTTTTGATAATAAATTCGACATGTTATTTTATAATGTTAATTTATTTACTTAATATATATATATATATATATATATATATATATATATATAATAACCTAATTTTGAAAAGGGAACTGTTTTAAAAATTGTTAAAATTGATTATTTTTAAATGGGACAAGGGAGATTTTAAATGAATTGAAAACTAGAGGTAGATAAGACATAGGATTACCTAGGTAAATATTTTAGTGGTGAGTTTCATAATGATTGGGGTAGTATTGTAGTCATTTAATAGGATCTAAGGTATAATATTATTCCTCTTGGTAAGAGAAATATTTTGGTGTAAGTGATGGTACTGAATTTTTAGGTCATGCATTAGAGATATATACTGTAGTGTTAGTCATTGTTATAGATTAAAGATATTTGGGATTGTGGTGTTTTATGGTTGAATTGATTTTAGTATTTTAGAATCATTATCCCAGTGATTCTTTGGGATGTGTGATGATGTTTAATTAGGAACTGATCATTTGAATATAAGCTTTATTTTGGGGTGAATATTTTATTTAATGGTTATATAGGTTGTATCATTTTGGATGAATTGTATATGAATAGTCTGAAGTGTGGTTTGGGATGAATATCAGTGTTTTAGTTTTCAGTATGCCTCTTGGATGTTGGAATTTTGAGATGATCTATGATTTGGGTTGAAAATTTGGGGCTGGCCATTAAGAGTGTGGTGGACACTTTTGTTAAATCAACAAAGTGTTGTCATGGATCGAGGTACATATGAGGAATTAGGTCATTCAGTAAGCATCTCATTAGTCTTATCAGGGATTATAAGATGTATGGTGGGAATGATTTAATGGATTCTATCTCGATTGCAGTTATTAAGGTGTTAATAAGAACATTGGTGGAAATTTTGGTTTATTAAAGAGAAGGATGATTTATATTTTCAGTGCTGATTAGAGGGTTTATTTTCAACCAATTATTTATTTTATAATTTAGAGGGATGATGATGAAATTAGAATATTTTTTCAGAATGGTTTGAGTCCTGTTAAGTTTTTTGGGAGTTTAGTATTGGACCAGGGAGGTTTTTCAAGTATAAAAATATTACAGATGACACCGGGTACTCGATGGGTGATCACTAGGTACCTAATGAGCCTAATAGTGGATAGGGTACCTGGGTGGGTCCACCTTATACCCAATTGATATCCAGTGGGTATTTTGTTGGTCCAAGTCTATTTATTCATTAAAAAATGGAATTTTAGCCCTTTTCCTCAAACCCTTTACCTTTTTTACCCCATCCATTGATTTTAGTATCTTTCATCCATGTGTAGGACTATATCAAACCTTCCCATGGAAATATTTATTCCTTTTTTTTGAATAAATGATAAATTCAAGGAGGATTATTTTTCTAAAATCAATTTAAACCACTCTTACCTTCCTCTTACTCCTCCTATACTTCTTTTATTCAAATTTATTATCACCTAGGTTAGGGAATAATATAGAATTCCATCGAGACATGGTAAAATTAATCTTAATTCATGGGGATTCCTTTCTAATTATTTAAATAAAGTCTCTAATATTTCAATATTTTGAATTAAAGTTAATAGGGAGTAGTTAATTTATGGTTTTCATAATTTTAGGTTGTAATTGATGGATTTTTATTTTTCTTACACGGATCTTTATGTTTATATATTCTTGGGTGTAAATATTAGGTTTTTGTGTGAGAATTGTTTTTTAGTGATGTTTTGGGATTTATGGAAGTTAATTATCTATAAGATACACTTAATGAAAATGAAAGAATATAGTAAATTTTAATTAATTTATATTTGAGAGTATTCGAAATTTTAAAGGGCGTCTTGAAAATTGAGTTTGGTGGATGGAATTATTTTTGAACAGATTTTCTAGATTAATATTTGATAGTTATGATACCATGAACATTTAAAATTACATGTGGAACATAGTTAAAAGGGTATTCAGAGGAGTCACAAGAGTAATCTAGGGGATTGAGACAAGGAGTTGAGGCTATAACATAATGATTCAACATCCCAGGATAACCGATATAGGTACACCAAATATCCAGTTGAAAAAGTAAGAACCCCAGGTTCTACCTAGGGATACTAGAGATCCAGTGGCCTCCTTGGTTATTTTTATGTTGTGGTAGACTAGTCATTTCACTGTATCTCCCCCCTATTTCACATATCCCACATTATTTTTGGTGGAACTCCCTTTATTATTATTTTTCATAGAGAAAATGGCTCCTGATAGGCATCATAGAAACCAACCAGAAGAATTTGCACAGAATGTGGTTTCACATGAGCCTCAGGTGAACCAAGTGATGGTTCAGATTATCATCAAAGAGTTTTAGGATGTGGACACAAGGAACTAGAAGGATGATAAAAGATTGGAGGACTATTCTATCTCATCCTAAAAGTATAATATGCCCATCTTCCGTAGTGATTTTGAACCAGAAAAGGCTGAGGTGTGGTTAAAAAGGATGAATCATATCTTTGATTTCATATGCATGCCAACAGAGATGAAAGTCAATATAGAGATGTATATGATAGAGTATCTTGCATGCTAATGGTGGGATTTAGCAGTGCAGGATAAAGTGGATCAAATCCTTAGTTGTAATGATTTGGACGAGTTTTTCAACAAACAATTATATCCTTACAAATTCAAGATTCAGTGAACAATATACATATTCATCCTGAAGTAGGAAAATATTTCTATCATTGAGTATGTAGCTAAATTGATGAATTTAGAGCAATTTTCACTCAATGTTTCTTTTAGTCCATCTTTGATGGAATGAATCACTGAATAAGGGATGAGGCATGATATTCTTTTTATTATTTCTTTTCTCTGTATTATGGACTATGTAGAGATGATAAATAGAGTGATGATGACTGAAAGGGACATATTAGGAGCTATGGGAGGAGTAATTATGTTAACACCCAAGGGAAATGGTTTGAAATATAATTTTGGGGGCAAGTGGAATAGGGACACCTACTTATAGGGTGTGAGTATGAATCAGAACTAGAATGCAACATTAGTTAGTCTTCCTCCAAGACCTACGAAGAAAGAGGGATGTTACCAATGTGGTCCCTATGACCACATGAAGCGAGAGGGTACAAAACCACAAAGATCATTCTATAATTACAACAAGATGGGGCATATTTAGGTCTATTTTCATAGTGCTACAAGGTTAGGTGGTCAAGATAATTATTATGCATCACAGTCATTGTATACTTAGATTTTTTGAGGACAATAGAATCAATATCATTAGTAGTACATAGATAACCATGGTGATTCTAGGAATACCACGACTACTCGATAAGGGAAATCATAGCAGGGTCACATAGAAAAAAGAGCAGTGAAGAAGTAATTATATGGATCTAACCATGTGATTATGAATAATTAGGTTGGATCATCTATGGTGAGAGGTAATATTTTTTTGAATTATACCCTTATGTGAGTTTTGTTCTGTACTGTTGCATCACATTCATTTATTTATTTTCACGCAATTTATTTTATGAGTTTAGAACATGAGATGCGACCCTCTTTAATAAAACTTCAAAGTCATCTTGGTCAAAGAGAATACTGAGAAGTTTTTTGTAGATAATGTTCTATAATCATTGATTGGGACGATCTAAAATTTCATTTCCCTATTATGGACATGTATTTATACTATGACAACCCAACTCATTATTACACACTTAAACATGATTTATTAAATAAACTTTCACTTAAGATAAATATGAGGATCTAGATGTCTAGTGTCTTGGGAAACTAAGAACATTATATAACAACGTAAAACATAAAATACAACATATTTATTGAAAACTTCTTTCACATGACCACAATATTTCTTCATACATAGAATTGCATAGGATAACCTGAGTACATTAATAAGAAAAGGGTGAGCTATAATGCCCAGTAAGGAAGTAAATAAGACATAACCTGAAGAATACAATACATGTTAGGCAATACGAATATAAAAGGAGGACAAGAGGAAAATGAACATAAAGGCATGATATAAAATTATTATCATAACATATAAATGTGGTAACAACATGAAACATTATATTAGCATGAACCAAGGCTCATTTCACATGGATTAGCATGAGAAAACCCTTGTTGCACAAGAATTAGCATGAATAAACCATAATTTCACATGAATTATAATGAGTAAACCATTATTGCACCAAAATTAGCATGATTAAACCCTCATTTCACATGGCGTATCGTGATACTAAACATTATCCAATGCATTAGAATGCTATCAGGGAACATCCTTTACAAACATTTCATTTCATGCATAAGTGTGCAACTGGTATCATATAACATGGAATCAATAAACATCATCATTTATTCCATGAATAAAAAATTTGGAATACATACTTGTAATTACCCTTAAATATTTATATGTTCATAAAGGTGAATACCCTTGATAGAGAAATGGGTGTGGTCTTCACTACACAATGATTTTGGCTTGGAAAATCACAGTGCAATTTTGGCAGCATGACAACGTGACATTAAAATTCATAAAAAAGGCTGATGAGATAGAAAGGGGAATCTCATCATATTTAAATGAAATTTAATTTAAGGGGTCATATAGATACATGTCCTAACACATGGAATTTGTAAATATAAGGTGTACCATAATAATGAAACTTGATGAAATAAGAGAAATAAGATAAGTCTTTAGAATTTATGGCATGGTAACAGTGGTATATGGGAGGGATTAATGAGAGAGAAAGAGTTCTATCATCATTAAAACATATGTATGTTAGTATGGGGGAGGTGAAAAATCATAACCCCACTTTTTTAATTGAAAATAAAATGGTATAACAACATAAAGAATCTTTGAGAAAAATGAGAAAAGAAAAAATCCCTTGAGTGTGTGAATTAAAGAGCTTTATGAGGGGATTATTGAGAGCATGGGGTGACTTGAAAGGATTCTAGAGATAGGAGGGAATAGCAGGGACGTGATCAAAGTATTTTTAGTGAGTAGAAGTGGGATATTGGGTGGGTTTACATAGGAAATGACATGGGAATTTTTTAAAATTTCACAAAAAAAGATTTTGGAATCAATATGTAATGCCCCGACCCCAGTTACCTAGAGTCGGTGCATTATTACATAACATTGGCATGATCACAAGAAAGATCAAATCTCAAAAGATGAATTGGTTTAGTAGCCTTGGAAACACTAGATATATTCATAATGATTTACATTACATCATAAAGTGAAAAACTACTACAACAACATAGTCTCCATATTCCACACTCATATCCACACATACTATCCCTGCAGGTCATTCATAAATTACTTCTTCACATCCTGTGAAAAATAAAACATTGAAAGGGGTGAGCTCAAATGCCCAGTAAGGATAACATTATAGGGAAAACTTTCATAAATAAGAATAAACATTAAGGCAATGTATAACTTAAAACAAAAGCCTTTTAAACTTGAACTTCAACATAGTATGGAAAAGATAAAATGAAATAATTCTATTTACTTATTCACATGGATATTATACTAATCGAATAATCACATGCAATATCAATAACCATTTTCATAATTATGGAATGCATAATTCCAGACTATCATAACCACATAGCCAAGGCCTCGTTCCAAGACTACAAATAATATTTTTCCAAGGCCTTGTGCCAAGACTCTATTTTGTCTCATGAGACCTACCAATGCATCAAGGAGCTATAACGGGCTCCACCCGTCACATATTAATTCCAATGCATTCCCATATGAAAAGTTTTAACATAACATAAACATTCGTATTAAAACTAGCATACGAAATGTAAATACTTCCACCATAAACCATGAATGGTATAAAAATAGCACATCCACAATAAAAAATATCACAAAATCTTCAATACAATATAGAAGTTTTGTATCATAATAATTCAACTTCAAATAAGCGTAAAATCCATCAAAGTATGTTGACATAGATGAAATCAAAACTCTTTTTATAGAAATATCTATTTTTATTTTAAAATCATTTAAGAGTCATTTATTTATAAAATAAAACATTTACTTTTAAAATATTCTTATAAGCTTGTAAGGGAAGCTTCGACGATTTTATAATGGTGGAAAATAACTGCACTCACCGTATAAGTTAAAAAAACATTCTTACCTTAATTCTGTCGAAAAGGTTAAAAAGCACCATGTTTGGAAAACAACAGAAAGATTCCTTTATAAAACTCTTATAAAAAGTAAAAAAAAGGGTATAAATAACATTAACCCATATTCTTTTAAATAGTAAACATGTTTTGAAATACATTTTTAAGAAACATGGATGTGGATGATAAAGAGATCCCAGTAGATTATTACGTATAAACAACCTCGGATAGTGAAGAGATTGTGAAATAACCCTTAACTTGTACTTTTCCTTGGTTGAGGTAGGTTAACCTCATATATAATGGTGAAATAATTGATATTAAATTATACAAGAATAATATACATTAATATTATATCATATATGATCTTTTAACATTGATTTGTTAATAATATCTTAGTATTATCGTTGTTTCGGGTGTCAACTTACTCATTTTCTTTTATATGTTTTGTTACGTAAGCCATGTTTGTAATGGATAGGTTGTATCTTAATCATATCCAGAATGATATCAAGTCCTCAGATACTATTATTAATCATCAAATGAGAATTATACTTGAAAGGATATGATGGAGAATGAATCTCATCGCGTTCGTGGAGACGGTAGTCCGTACGTACGCACAAGCGACAATATCATTCTTTTGATATTAAAATAATATATAATTGGATGGTATATCATATATACAGAATCATTATCATGTTATATTTATTATTTACATGAGTTACACATCATTATTATACCCATCCAAATAATAATATATTGAATAACAATTACACCACAACATGGAGACGGTAAGCTGTACGTACGCACGTATAGTGACATGTTATTGAAAGAGAAGCGTACCGTAGAATCTTGGGGTGTTACACTATATAATTAAATATTCAAAACCACAAACCTGAAATTGGTTTTCCCATGATTTTATCCAAAGTGGAGTGGAAAAAATTATTTTATAAGTCCATTTTTCTAACATATTAAAATATTAGTCTTGATTATGTAGAGGTGGGTCACACTCTCAAGGAAATTATTTTAAAATATCAAAATATTTTATAAGTCTTAGAGGGTCAACTAAGGAATTGTAAAAGTAATCAAATAAATGTAAAATAAAATTATTTGAAAGGTAAAACATATATCTTCCAAATATAAATTTTATATCATTTTATTAAATCACTATTGGGTCATTAATATGTCCTAAAACACATTATATATTTATAAGGTAATTAATTTTTACTCAAAAATTCGATTGTCTCAGAAAATTATGAAAAATTAAACATTGGATAATTTTTAAGTCATGATTCCCAAAATAATATTAATTTTATATAAATAATTTTCTAAATATGTGAATTTTTACTTTTAAAATAAAATCTGTCATTTATTGAAAATTCATGGGTTTTGAAAAAAACAGCTTTTGAAGCCTTAATAAAAATTACAATTTTATTCATAAAAATTATATGATAATTTATATTTAATAAATAATTATTTAGTAATAATATTTTATTAAAATATTATTTAATTCAACAATATATTAATTCATCAAAAATAGATTTCTTAATTGAATTCAAAAATTAAACCAAAATAATATTTGGGCTTTAAAACCGATTTATAAAGAAAGAATAATAAAATGAATGCATATTATTTATTCTATACTAAAATAATGCACACAATCATAATGATATGGGATTTCTAAATATACCATTATTACAACAACAGATTCCCTTATATTATGGTGTGTGATGGTGGGGATTTCTTATGGTCGTTCGGTGAACATGTTTTAGGATGTGATCTCCATGAGCTTGAACTTCTCATGTAAATGGTTCCTCTCAAGTTTAAGTTGTTGGATATTGTCTTGGTCTTGGTATTTGGAAATTCCATGAAATTATATCTCCCTCAAAAGATCCAATAGATGGGCTTCAAAGGGAACAATCCAACTGGTTGAGGACATCACATTCCTTTTCTGTTTCAAAAGGATTGGTTAAAACCCTATATATATATATATACCAATCATGTGATCAATGTTCAATGGCTATATTATCAGTTGTAGTGATAATTAATGGTTATTTAAACCCAATGATAAAGGGAATTTTTTTTCTATATCCACAAGACATTTAAAGAAAGGGAATTTTATTCAAGAATGTTCAGGTCATTACAACATTCCCTCCTTCATAAATTTTTCCCTCAAAATTTGTTTTTTCCACAATAAAACAGATTGGGGTAAATCTACCTCATCACTTCCCCTAGTTCCCATGTTTCTTATTCGAACATGTGGTTTCTCCACAAAACATTGACGAGGGGCATTGTATTATTTCATAGAACATTTTCCCAATGATCTAAGATTTTCACCAACATCTCTTCATAGGATAAACCATTCTCCAATGGTACCACCTCTGGATTGAGTACACGTGATGGGTCAGGTATGTGCTTTCTCAAGTGTGATATGTAGAATACACCATTTAGTTGAGACACATTTGGTTGGAGTTCGAGTCGATAGGCCACTTCTCCAATGTGATCATGGATATCAAAATGGATGATGTACCTTGGAATAATCTTTCCCTTATTCCCAAATCTCATAACTCTCTTCCATGGTGATTTGTAGAGGAATAACATGTCTCCGACATCAAACTCTAGGTCTCATAAATGAATATCAGAAGAGCTCTTTTTTTCGAATCTGAGCATCTTTAATGTGCTATTGGATGGTCTCAACCTTATCCACCATTTATTAGAACATTTTTGGACCTAAGAGTTTTCTATCCCCAACTTTATATTAACATGTCTGTGTTCGGCACCTCTTCCCATAAAGGGATTTATAAAGATCCATTTGGATGCTTAATTGGAAACTGTTATTATAAGAGAACTCAACCAGAGAAAGATGTTGATCCCATCCTCCTTTTAATTCCATTGAGAATGATCTCAACATATATTCAAGTGTTTGGATAGTAAATTAAGATTTGGCATTAGTTTAAGGATTATTATCCGTGATAAAGTTCAGATCAGTATTCAGAATGTGTAAGAAACTATTCCAGAACATAGAGGTGAATCTTAGATCTCGATCTGATACAATCGATAGTGTTACTCCATGCACCCTTACCAATTCTATGATGTATATCCATGCCAATTGATCCAATGAGAAATCCTCTGGAATTACAATGAAGTGTGTAGTCTTTGTATGACGATCCACAACAACCCATATATCATTGTTTACTTGGGATTTATTTAGATTTATAGTGAAAAAGTTCATGGTGATGTTCTCCCATTTCCATTTTGGTATGGGTAGTGGTTGCATCATCCCCTTAGACGTTTTCCTCTTAGCCATCACTTGCTGACATACCAGGCACATTGATTTATACTCAGCGATCTTCTTCTTCATGTAATCCCACTAATAACACCCTCGGATATATCGATACATATTTGTGTTTCTTATGTGAATAGAGAAATTTAGACTATGGGAATCATCCAAAAGTTCTTTCTTTAACCCCATATTCGAGGGAATACATAGTCTTGACCCAAATCTATCAATTTCTTCTTTATTAACATTTAACTCCAAATATTTTACTTTTTTGATATTTTAAACTTTCTTAGAAATTATCACATCATCCTTTTAAGCATAGTTTATCCTTTCCAAAGGAGATGATTGAGAAATAAATTGTGAAAGTATTGATGATGTTCCCTTATTTATGATTTTCATGTCCATCTTCATCAAATATAAGAAAATTAAATCCTTTTCAATTCTCATTAATGATAGAATCATTGGGTCCTTTATAATTAGAGCATATTCCACCTTGATCACTTTCCTAGGGTGGTAATGGATTGTGAAGTCATAGTATTTGATATGATATAAACTTATTTATTGGCGCAAGTTTAACTCTTTCATTGGGAATTTATACTTGAGAATTTTGTGATCGGTATATATTTCACACTTCCCCCCAAAGGGGTAATGCCACCCAACTTTTAAAGTGAAGATTACTGTAGAAAACTGCGGATCATGTGTTGGATAGTTTTTCTCAGGAACATTCAAATTACTTGAAGCATAGGCAATGAATTTTTCATTTTTAATCAACACATAGCCCATACCCTTCTTCAAAGAATCACTGAATACCACATAAAGTTATCCACTTGTGGGTGGTGTGAGCATGGGTGAAGTGATAAGCCTCCTTTTCAAATATTTCAAGCACTCTTTACATTCATCATTCCAAACAAACATGACTCCCTTCTGAGTTATCTTGGTAATATGGTTTGATAATCGTGAGAAATTTCTCGCAAATCAGCGATAATACCCAGCTAACTGAAGGAATCTATGGTTATCCATCACAGATGTTGGACTTAACCATCCCTAAATTGAAATTGTCTTTGAGGTATCCATAGATATCCCATTGCTTGTGATTATTTGATCCAAGAATGAGACCTCCTTAAACCATAACTAACATTTACTGTACTTTTCATATAGATTCTCTTTTTGCAGGGTCTCTAGTACAATGCTTAGATGCTCATAATGCTTCTAATTGGTTATGTGGTATGTCAGAATATCATCTATAAAGACTACGATAAATTTTCCGAGGTAATATATAAAGACTATATTTATCAAGTCCTTGAATATTTCTAGAGAATTAGTGATTCCGAAAGGCATTACTATGAACTCAAAGTGCCCACACCTTGTACAAAAAGAGGTCTTGGGGATAACCTTCTTCTTCACCCCTACTTGGTAATAACCTGAATACAGAACCACCTTGGAGAAGTGTTTTTCTCCACATAGATAATTGAACAAGTCATCAATTCATGGAAGAGGATACTTATTATTTATTATATTTTTTTGAGCTCATGATAATCAATGCAAAGGTGCTTTGACCCATCCTTCTTCTTGAGGAAGAGAACTGGTGCACCCCATGTTGAATCACTTGGGCATATAAACCATTTATCCATATTCTCCTGTAGTTGTTTTTTATCTCCTCAATATCTACAACATCCATTCTATATGGAGTATTGGATATTGTAAATGCCCCAAGTTTAATATCAATTGTGATTTCAACATCTCTTCTAGGAGGAAGACCAGAAAATTCATTGGAAAATACTTCAGTGAATTCCCTCACAATAGGAATGTATTCAAGGATGGTTGATTCCTTAGAATCAATCATCTGAGCAAGATACACATGCTCATAGGGTATTAGTATCCATGCTTCAGATGACAATGCAAAGAAGATTCATCATCCTTCTTTTACTTATATAGAATCAGGGGTCAATTATCCATATGGAGACTGATTTACGTCTCACAACAATTTATGTTGGATTTATTATTGGGGGCCAGTTCTATCTCACTCACATCTTATCGAATGGAACCAACAGAATTTAGGCAGTCTAAAGTAAAATTGGATTATCTAGAAAGCAAGGGTTTCATTCATCCAGTCACCTCTCTATGGGAAGCAGTTGTCTTTTTGTTCAAGAAGATAGAAGAAACTATAAGGATGTGTAGAGAATATCATAAGCTTTACCACGTTATGATAAAGAATTGGTATCCACTTCCATGCATTGATTATATGTTTGATTAGTTTATGGGATCTCAGTGGTTCTCCAAGTTGATGTGTAGCCAGGATATCCCCAATTATGAGTTTGGAAGGAGGATATTATGAGGATAGATTTCATAAGTAGATATGGCCATTATGAATATGTGTTAATGCCCTTCGGCCTTACAAATGAACCAATTTTATTTATGACATTGATGAATTGTATATTTTAGAAATATGTAGATTCTTTAGTTGTGGTGTTTTTAGATGACATCTTGGTGTATTCAAGGACAAGGGCTGAGCTTGAGCAACACTTCATGGCCTTGTTATAAATCATGAGAGACCATAATTTGTATGCCAAACTATCAGATTGTGATTTTTAGATATAATAGGTACCTTTTCCTTTCCATGTTATTTCTGAAACATGTGTTTCAATGTATCTAGAGAATATAGAAGTTGTTATTTCATCGAAAACTCCGAAGAATGTCTTTTAAATACAAATTTTCCTTGGTCTAGATGATTATTACCGATGGTTTTTTCATGATTTTTCATGACTAGACTCTCCTATGAAATATTTTAAAAACAAGAACACTCCATTCCAATGGAGTGAGTAATGTCAGAAGACTTTTTTGAAGATAAAAGTTCACCTTAAATCCACACCTATCTTGATTTTTACAGAATCATGAAAATGGTATGCGGTTTATTATAATGAATCAGGATCTGGGTTTGGGTACATTCTCATGAAGAGAGACTATGCTGTTGTGAATGGATCAAGAAAGTTACACATTCTTGAGAAGAATTAACAAAAAAATGATTTGGACTTAGATGCAGTCATCCATTATTTTAATAGATGGAATCATTACATTTTTTTTGAAAAATTTATTGTGTTTATGGATCATAAGAGCTTATAACATATTTTCTCACAATGATATTTTAATTTGAGGAAAAGGATATGGATGGAGTCACTCCAAATGTTTGAATTTGACTTGATGTATACACTGAGAAAAGGAAATTCAGTGGCATGTGAATTAAGAAAAAATTAATATGCTTGGATGTAAATAGAGGCTTCAAATGAGTGGCAATTGATGTCAGTCCAATCTGACATGCATGTTGAATGTGAAGGTCAATGTGATGTTACGATATTTTTTTTAGTTTTTCTGGTTCATAATTTGGTAAATATGGTTAAATAGGCATAGAAATCTGATGCAGAATGCACATCTATGAGTTCAAAACTCAATTATGGGGAGACCATTTAGGGTTGGAGGATAGAAGAGAGTTAAGTTCTCTGGTTCACAAATAAGATGTTTGTACCTATGTCTTGTTAGGAACATCTTCTTCATGCTTACAACCATTCAATATGGACTATTAATATAGGGATAGAAAATATTTATAAGGAATTAAAATCACAGTTTTGGTGGGTCGGTATGAAAAGGAAGGTTGTTGAGTTTTTTTAAAGATCTTAAATTGTTAGAAAGTTAAAGTAGAGCATCACTAACCATAAGGTATGTTGTATTATTTACATATCCTTATTTTTAAGTGGGAGCAGATATCTATGTATTTTTTTATAGGTCTCCCAAGAATAGTACAGAAACACGACACCATATGGGTTATTGTGAATTAGATCAAAAAGTTATCCCATTTCATCCATATTCATGAAACTCATACATTTTAGGATCTATCCAAGGTCTATATTTGAGAAATTTTAAAGATGAATGGAATACCAATTTATATATTGTCACTTAGAGATCTGAGGATTACATCTCATTTTTGAAAATCCTTGAAGAAAGCCCATGTGACTCAGTTGGTGATGAGTAAGTTCGATCATCTTCAGATGAATGGGAAATCCAAAAGGACAATATGACCATTGGTACACAAGTTTTGGGATTTTGTAATGGATTTTGGTGGCTAACGGTAAGAGCACATACCCTTTGTGGGGTTCTCATATAAAAACATATCTCAAGCCTCAATACATATGGCTCATTTTAAAGCATTGTATGGGTCTCCTTACTATTCTTTACATAGTTGGGTGGAGAGAGGTGAGACACCACTAGCTGGTATGAGACATTTCCATGAAATAAAAAAAATATTCAGTTGATTAGGAAACAGATGTAAACAACTTAGATTCATCAGAAATAGTATGTGGATCGTCTTCGATGACTTTTATCCTTTTCAGTGGGTGATCATGCATTCTTAAATATTTCCCCAAGTCTTGGGCACTGTAATGTTGGGATGTACGGAATGTTATCTCTTCAATACATGGGAACTTTTGAGACACTGGAATGTGATGTTTAGGTGACATAATGATTTGAATTTCCACCATGGTTTAGTGTGGTGCACAATGTGTTCCACGTATCTTAGTTGAAAAAGTAACATCCTGACCCTAACTGTGTGATAAAATGGGATCACATTAACCTAGAGCCATATGTTTTGTTGGTATATATCTTATTGTGGATTGTGGATATGAAAGAGAGAGTATGGATTGGGAATAACATTTTTTAGTGTGGATTTTGTGGCAACATGGTGACTTTCAGGAATAGACATGGGAACATGAGAAGGAAAAGAAAGAGAAATGACTGAAATATTTTTAGGAAACTGCTAGTTTTCTACTTTTCAAGGACGGAAAGACCAATGGTGGGGAGAATATTGCCTACACAGTTTCTGGTATATAACCTTCTATTTATGATTTTACATATATAAAGTATAAGGGTAAAGTTTGGGAGAGTTTGAAGAACTTTTTGAGAGTTTTTTGGGGTTTCTACATGTTCACAGGTGGTGCATGGGTTTTGGAAACCATGAAACACTTATAAAAAATCATGAATAGTGATATAGGTGAAAAATAGATGGCGCATGGGTGATACAAAGTTTGTCAAAACTGTGCATCTGTCTTGTAGAAACCGTTCACTTTGAAAGGTAGATTTGGTCATTTTGATGTAGTGGATTTAGCATGGTTGGTGAACATTTTGGAGTTCGTTCAAGGAAATCATGAATGTTTCATCCTTAATGTAGTGGCTAATTTAGGGTTATTGAAAAATTTTCTTAACAATATGACTAACCTATACACGATAAGCAAATACTTCCTTAAAAAGTGGATCTATGTTGGTTTAAGAATTTGGCCCCTCATTTTTCATCCTATATAGCCCTAACTATAGATTTTTCTCTCTCAAAGGTCTTGGAAGGTTCTTCCATCAATTTGGACTTGATCTGAATCTTTCTATTGGTGATTAGAAGAAAATTTCAGGCAGTATGTGATCTTTATTAATCGTTCTTGATGTTTCCCTTAGATATACATTTCCCTCTTTCTCTCTCTCTTGGTTTAGTAGATCTATTCCCATTGTGGAAATATCTAAGGTTTTGGATAAAAAATATGATTAAATTTGTATTGGTTTATGTCAGGGGAATAAATCTAAGGAGGTATGGTAGATATTCGAACTGGTTTTGTGATTTTTTTATTCCATTTATCATTTTCTCCATAAAATATCATTATTGGTGGCTTCACTCTTGACTACTCATGCCATAAATAATTGTCTTAGTTTCAAATTTATTTTATTATTTGAAAATTATTGTGAAATTGTGGTGGATATCATGAAATATATCCTTTTTAGTAATGATTTATGGTTTTAGTGAAATTGTATAAATGTGGTAATTGGTTTTGCAATGTTCTTGATGAATAATTTTAAAATAATTGCTTGTTTTAGTTTATGTTAAGAATGATTACAATAAAGTGGTTTTTTAATTGAAATGGTTTTGGAATTGAAATGGTTTTAGGGAATAATTTCAATGTAGTGTTTGTTTTATTGAAATTTTTTGTTATGGTTTTGGGAATACTTGGTGTGTGTGTTGATATTTCATTTACAAGTCTTAATTGAAATATGACCTTGTTCTTAGTTACAAAGGTATAATAGAACATGGGATATAATTACCTTGTGATTACATGGTAGGTCGAATATAGTCCCCTCACGAGTATGAAACTTTCAAAATGTTCCATGAATGGTTGGTTGTGTGAATATGTAGAATGAAATGGTTATACCGAAGGGAAATTTTTAAACGATTTTAAATCAGTTTTTGGATTCTTTATTTGAAAAATGGATTTTTTTTGGAAAATATGGTTAACATGGAACTTGATTATATTTAGTTATAAACTATTTTATAAATTTTATTAAATAAAATATTTTATATAAATGGTTCCTACTTTTCTATCCTAGTGGTGTGATTAGGGAAGTCATTTGGGAAAACCCACTAAGTTTTAGTACTCATTCATGCTTTTTCTCTTTGGTGATTTTACAGATTTCATCTACAAGGACATGGGAAAAGGTAAAGTATCACATGTATTTATCACTACCTCATGATACCATGGTTTCTTGGGAAGTTTGGAGTGTGGATCTTGTAGATTATAGATTCCTATAGTAGTCTTGGAGTTTTAATATTTTGTATTCCTCTATTTACTTTGATATTAGAATGTCTTTCGCTCTGATACTATTTGGTTGTTTTGATATAAATGAAATGTTTGAGTGATATCTAATTTTTATCATAAATCCTATAGTGGTTTGTTTGGTTAAGAGTTGTGTGTTTTTTTGTTTTATTCTTAAAGGGAACACCACCCCCATGTATTGAAGTCCTTAGACATTTATTTCCGGCCTTTTCAATATTGGGGATGTTGCATAAGGCTTAGTAACATATCACCTCCCTCTCAGGATAATGATAAGGGACATAGTACCTATAAATAACATGTAGTCTTGATAAATTACTTAAGTGAATAGGTCGCACGATTTCCCTATCTATCGAGTGTTTACCATTTTATGTCAAAAATACGTTTCCTTGGGTTTTTCTTATGGAAAGTCGCAGACTTTTTATAGATGAAATTGCCTTGGTTTGTTTTATTTGAAATTTAATCCATGTTATAGTTGTTCAATTTTTTTTGGAAATTAGTGATTTTTAAATAGAATTTCTCAATCAACAGTGAATAAGAAATGGATTTTCCCTTGTAAGGGGCCTATTTAAATAGAAATAATAGTTTTGAAAATAATGGTGTTTTGGGTTTGGGTTTGGAATTTATAAAAATGAATTAGTAAAAGGTTTTTTATTTGAATTGATAAATTGATGTTGTTTTTAAAAATAAAGTGAGAAAATGATAAATACGTTTTTTTTCTTAAAAATATAATTTTGTAATGAATTTGATAACATGTGTTGGTATCATGGAAATGATATTTTGAGAATCAATACGTTACAATTATATTTGAAGCTGGTGTTTGGAATCATGAATGAGAAAGGGTAATATGGTTGGATTATCTAAAGATATATATATATATATATATGTTCATGTAATTAATGAAACATTTATTTAGGTGAGTTTTATAATGTAGTGATCTTGGGATTGTTCTACCAAAAGGCTTAATATTTGAAATGTTTTAATGGTAATGAAAAAACTCATTATGGGATAGATTTGTTTTTGAAAAAAATGTGTAATTATATATTTATTATTTGATATTATTTATCATATATTCATTAATGATATTTGTATGTTATTATTTTAAATTAAGTGGAATTTACTTTGGTTATTATAGTTAAACCTGGTGTAATAATGGCTCCTTAGGGGAATGTTGGGATTTATGGTTAAACACTGGGTGAATGCGGCCATTAGTTGGATGTTTGGAATTATGGTTAAATACAGGGTGAACAAAACCCCCAAATGGATACTAGGATTTATGGTTAAACCCATAGTGAACATGGCCCTTTGGTGGAATCTATATTATTGGTTAATATTAGGGTGACATGGCCCCTATTTGGAAATTTCACAAACAAAGGATGAGTATATTACCCCTAGTGGGAGATTGTTATAATGGTCATAATGATATTATGTAAGACACCCTGACACTATCCTAATTGGTTATATAACATTCTCTAGGTGAAACCATCCCCTAGGTTCAGTGTTTGTTTATTCATTTATAAAAACTATTTGAAAGGATATGTTTTTATTTATTTCTATTTGGATCTTTTATACGCACTTGTTTATTAGAATGAATATTCGAGGGATACTATTGGTGGTGTTAGAAAAAGTAATTTTAAAACCATACACAATCCTCCATGGAACTTGGGCACCTGAGTTAAAGACTACTCATTTTCAGGTTCAGTTATGGAAAAACTCCTTTTTGTTGGTTTATTTTATTAGGCTTGTCTTGCTAGGAGTGGGATATGGGGGATAGAGGTAGGCAGGACTGAGACCCAGATTAGGGTGTTGTTAATATTTAGTTTTATTTTTTCTTTTATTATTCACTGTGTATTATCTCACCATGTGTGATCAGTTATGACAAGTATGTAATATCTCCTTTTAATTTATATTGTTCTTGTAGTTATTACTAGAACATTACATAATTAGGTTGCAAAGGTTATTTATATTTCTCTATGGGACTGATAATTATTTCCAAAATTATTATAACTTTTACCAAAGTTTATAATCACCCCAAGATATATTCATAGACCCTAACAGCTAGTCTATAATCTCTCAAATTTAGGGAGGCATGCCCGAGGTCATGTGGGGAACCAATTCAGTTACTATTTATAGAGTGTTCGAAGCCAGTATATTATAATGTTGTGTCATAGAATTTTTGTTTACTATTTTGAGTTGGAAAATGGGAGATTATGAATATTTAAGATCTTGGCAATGATCTCATTCATGGGAGTAATAAATCCATGCATGGTTGAAAAAACATGTTTCAAGGGACGAGACTTATTATTTATGGGTTTCACTTGTTATGGATGTATTTTATTTTCACCATGACTAAGACATAGGTTGTGCGATGTTTCTAGTTGATGAGATTTATACTCTTGGACCGATATGGAAATAGGTTATGGTTCCATTCATGAATCATTTTAGTTATGTAGGGATTTACATGACATGAATTATTCTAGGGGAATAAGAATCATGGTTTAATTTTATATTACATGTTATTTATATCATCGTATGAATATATTTTTCTGATTTATATAATCTAATGTTGTGACTACCTATTGAAAAGGGGGTGGCCATTTAATGTTTGATTAGTTTCATATATGGTGTTTTCCCATATGATGATATGGTGGAATATCACTCTTATAATTCCAAATATGATCCCGTAATATAAATAAAGATATAAATAATTTTTTGGATGATGGTATTGGTTAAATAAAATTCCAATAAGAAACCTCTAATTTTTTCCACAATAGCTTGTTAATGGAATTATATTTAACTAATCCATAGAGTATTTTTATCCTATTAACTTATGGAAAATTTTGAAATGAAAATATTTTGAAATGATGAAGGTTTAATTGTGAATCCTATGGGACTTGGGAATTTAAAATATGGGATTTATTAAATTTTAATGTGTTAAATGTGAGGTTTATAAAGTGCTGGTTTGACTTAGAAACATTTTTAAATTTTAAAAGTTTTGAAATGTGGCTTCTGAAATAAATGAAATGTTTATTTAGTTAAAATGTGATTTTTTTGTTTTTATAGAAATGAGTGATCCATTAAAAATAAAAAGTGTGTATGGACCCAAGAATTATGCTTTTTAGAACCTTTGTATACATATATTGACATTTTTTGGATTTTTGGGGCAGTTGGGAGGGACTGGGTTGTAATTTATTAAGATTCATTATGAGATGACACCTTTTAGTGAGGGGGGCCTTAGATATGTATAGTGTTGTTCCACTCTTGAGAATTGTTTGGGATAAAGAGAATGCCCATTTTCTAAAACATTAGTCAATGTGTGGATTTTTTTCATAGTGACTTCTATACATTTGAAATTTTCAAATTTAGCTCTTAAATTTTAGGTTTGTGATAATCTATAATGGGTATAAGTATTAGTTTACAAAATAGGACCAAGTTTTTCATTATCATGTTTTGGTGTAGCTGTGGTTATGCACCCTTGGTGATAGTGAATTGAATATAGGATGGTTCCTAAGGGAATTATCGATTTAATTCCTAATCCTGTTGGGTGTGGATGTGATTTTTGTATTTGGTGATAAAGTGGTTAATAAGTTTGGAATCCTTGAAATGGAAATCATGATGACTGCGGGTTGTCCACTTGACATAGACACATGAATAGTTTCATAATTATTCTATGATGGAATCTAGGGCACCTGTGGTTAGTTGAGACTTACATTTTATAAGTACAGTTTATTTCATGGTTAGTATTATGAGAAAAGGAGATGTGAAAGTTGACTCACGAAACAATGAGTCTTGTTCCAAAAAAATTTCATAGTGTAACATGCATGTCTTAAGTTTTATAAGACCGTGTTGTATGAGAGTGATAAATCGTTGGTTTGTTACTGAATCAATTTAGTGAAAAGTGGACCTGTTGGGTTTAGATAGATTGAATGGAATATTTGCGGTTCTATTAAAAAGCATTCAATTATTTGAGATTTATTTTCGAGGAAGTGAAGAAGGGTTCCTGATGATATTTTAGTTCATGACTAATTTATAAGGAGTCATCATACCATAAAATGTTTCAACCAACATTTAGAATCATAGTAGGTGTCTGAAATTAGTATACTCTTGTGGGATGGAAGACCCAAAGCTCTTTGTGCCCTATGTGGGGCCACAGGGGTAAGACATGGAATTAGTTTGAATCAGGGTGCTGTGAAATGACCTATCCAAGACTGACCCTTGTTAAAGGTGTCAGTGGTTACTGGTGTGTGTGGGTTTGGAAGAGCATCAAGCATGTACTAAAATTAGGCCCTTTAAAGGTGGCACTCTAGGGGTGGTATATGGTGAATCCATATATTTGGGAGATCAAAATTGGATTATTTTGGAAATGGACCTTAATGTGATTTGAATTTAAACATGTGTTAGTGATTTTGTGGAATTTGTGAAGACTTTGGTAGGAGTGAGTCAGATATGTTTGACTATTGTGTTTGGTTAAAGATAGGTTGTGGGCCACTAGAATTATGATGTCTTCCTTTTGGGATAATGAAAAGAAAACTAATATAATAGAGAATTCCATTTCATTCATGGGCCTTGGAATATTTAGTTAGAAGTTATATTGGTGTGACAAAACTATCTTTAAACATTCATGATGAAACAATATGTAAGTTTTCTTGTAGTTGATATATAATCAGGATTCCTCAATGGATGATAGTTTTTGTTTTTATAGTAGGATAGTTAGATTACAATAGTTTTATCCAAGTCTATAATGAAATAGTTTGATGATAACATGGTTCAATTTGGTGGATTGACAATTATTAGATTAGAGCATGGAGAATGATGTAAGTGGATGGTGGTTTGACTATGTAATTACACTAGGATGTAATGCTTATACCTAAACATTTTCTTGGGGTGGTATTGAGATTCCTATGTTATTCATGTACTTATGATTCAGTGGTTAATGGTGTGTCGTAGAAGGAATCATGATGTTTAGAGATAAGATAGATAGAGGTGGTCTGAGAACCTATATTCGATGCGATTTAATGTTGTGACATGATAACAAATCAGGTATACCATGTTAATATGATGGGGGAATTTAGGGAGTTGGATTGGGATTTTCAAGGAGGATTTTATCTGTTTAGTTTTGGTAATGAGGATGAGAACTAGTGTTAGAATGGAATCCTCGGGTATAGCTGGGCATGGTAATTGGAAATTACATAGGGTACATTGGTGAGAAAAACCATATAATGGTTGATCATTGATCAACAACAAAGAAATGTATCCAAATAAACTATCTTTTATAAGTTTAGTCTCAATAGTTTGGGATAGAATGATTGAATGAAATAATGTTATAACAAATAGATCACCACAATTTTGGATGTGGTGCTTGGTAGGTGCTTTAAGCATTTATAAATGGACTAAATCCATTAAAATTAAGTTGAAAGCTAATATAGGTTAGGTGACGTAGTGGGAGGACTATAATAAAATCACACGGATGAGATGTGTTATGGTTTAGATTTTTTTTATTCTCTTATTTTTATGAAAATTTATACTTTTAAGGAGGGGATTGAAAATTGAATTTTGCGGAGAGAAAGGTTTTTGAATCGATATTTAGGATGAAAACTTGAAATTTGTAATACCTTTAACCTATAATATTCCATATGGAATGAAGATCGAAGGGTGGATGGAGGAGTCATCGGAAGAAACCAGTGTCTTAAGAAATGGATCCTATATTATACCATAATGTTACAACACCATCAACTATCCAGTATAGGTCCACCGACTATCTAATGTACAAAGTCATAATATGAATTTTTACATGGGGAAACTACAACCTAATGGCCTAGGGATGAGTACTAGTGGAGGACATCGGCCAGATAGTGTCCTCCTAGCTGTTTTTTAGGTGGGGGAATTCCCTTTATTTCACCTAGACCACCCCCACTTCCTCTCCTCCCCATTTTGAAAGTTGAACCTCCCTTGGTTCTTGGTTCTTTTAGAGTCCATAACATTCGATTTATAGGTATAGTAAATTCTATGCATCCACTAAATTCTATTATTTTCTTCCATCAAGTGGTGTTTCATGTTATTAGTCTAATATATTTTATTTTTTGGGATTTTATTTCATTTTTATGTTATTATGATTTAGGTTAAACCAATATCCAATACTCATCATCTGGGATTATCTATGAATAAAGTAGGTGGTCCCTAAACCTATCCCATAGTATTGGTTAATTACTCATGCGCATAAGCCATGTGGCCGCACTGACTATTAGGAATTAATCTTGTTTTATTAAAATTATATTTTCCATGGTTTTCCATACTTAATGTCACCAAATTTAGATAGTTGAACATTCCTTAGTTTATTTTATTAAAAATTTAATCCATGTTACAATTATTCCAAAGTGGGCTCATTTTTAGAAATTATTAATTGTAAAATAAAATTTTACAATTATTGTTGAAAAATAACTGAATTTTCTCATGTGAAGGGCCTATTTGAATAGAAATATAAGTTTTTTTATAAATATGGTTTTTGGGGTTTTGGTTTCAAATTTATAAAAAAGAATTGGTAAGTGGAATTAACATTTTGTGAAATTATAAATTGATTTTGTTTTTGAATGAAATTTAGGAAATGGTAATTTGTTTTGGTTTATTAAAACAAAATTGTGTAATAAATTTCATGACAAGTGTTGGAATCATGGAAATGGTTTTTTTGGAAATGGTGCCCAAAAAAGTTATTTAGGAATAGTGTTTGAAATTGAAAATTGAAAGGGGTTAATATGGTTGGATTAACGATATGTATATATGTGAATGGTATTAATGACACATATAATTAAGTGTATTTTATAACATCATGATATAGGAATTTTTATAATAATATTGTTTCATAATTGAAATATTTTTAATTTAATGAAAACAAAACATGTGGGTTAGATATTTTTTTGGAAATGAAATGTTTTTAATTCCCCCCTTATTATTTGATTTTTTTTGTCTCATGTTATATAATGATATGGTTATTATATTCAATTAATGTAAATGGAATTGGATTTGGTTGTTATGTTTTATCATAGGGTGAACAAAACGCTCAGGTAGATGATGAGATTTATTGTTAAACCCAGGGTGAAGATGACCCTTGGGTGGATGATGGGATTTATGGTTAAACCTAAGATGAACACGGCTGTAGGTAGACACTGGATTTTTTCTTAAACCCAAAGTGAATTTGGAACTTGAGTAGAAATTGTTGGGGATGGATATATTATCTTCATAGGAAGATGGTTGGTATGGTCATTGTGACATTCTTAGGGACACTATAGCACATCCTGAAGTGGGAATGTATTGTTCCTAAGGTGAACCCATCCTCCAAGTCCAGAATTTATTTATGAATTTATGTTAATATGTTTTAAAGGATATGGAATTAATTTTTTATATTTGGTACATATGTGCATACTTTTATTGATGAATATTTATTATATGAACTCTATTGGTCGTGGCCCACTAATTTTTACTCATTCCCTTCTCGAGCCACCATAAAATCTGGGTACCTCAGTAAAAGAATTTCTATTTTAAGGTTGATTTATGGGAAATCACTCATTTTGGTTTTTTAATTCAGATGCTATTGACAAAATTGGTGTAATATATGGAGGATGAGAGTAAGAAGGACTCGAAAAAATTAGGATGGAGTTTGTATTTTGTTTTAATATGTGATTTGTTATGTTTTGTGAGTGATCCAACCATGAAGGATTAGTTATTCTATATTTGGATTAATTCCTATAACAAAATTTTTTATTGCGATTATTATTAAAACATTCCCTATTTTTCATATGAAGGTTATTTTTCAAACTCAATGTGCATGATTTTTACTTCCACTACTATGGTTACTATGAAAAGAGGGTAAAATCTTCCTAGGATAACTTAACATACCTTATAAAGACCCATAAATTTCAAGGGAAATTTTTTCTTAATTTTCTTTGGGATTTTACAAGAACACAGTTTATGACGGCACCTGATTCTGAGGCTCGGTGTGCCCGGAATCATTTTCCAAAGTTTGGCTCGGGTACATTCAGTGAACGAACGAGTGGGTTTTCCTAAATTTTGAACCGGTGCTCGGAATCGAATTCCGAGGGCACCAGTGGAATCACAGCACCGGTAATTGCTTAAGAACGCTTTCTCCGGAGTTGTGTTTTCCAGGGTGAGGTTATTAATTTTTTTGGGTTAACTAAAGAATAAAATAAAATAATGTGCAACAAATTTGATTTTTATTCTAAGCAGTGTTAATCTAGGCATGGTGGTTGGAGTGGGACCCACTGATATCCTAACTCCTAGGTAGGATATTAGTGAGGTGGGGCCCACCCGAGCCCCACCCCTTTATTTCCTTTTACCTTCCACATGCATTAAATATGGTAACTCACCCGCACCCCCCTCTTAAATGCCAAGTCAACTCTCATGTTTAATAGAATTATTAAATGCCTCATTATTTGGACAACGCTCGATAATTAAAGCGTAAACTATTTTTGAATTTCAAAAACAGTTGGCGTGGGAAATAAAATAAGGCAAGGCCTTATTTTATTATAGTTGTTGTGTCGTGTGAGAATTTGGGGGAGGAATTACTCAAGCCTTGAATCTTCATTTCTTTGTGGGAGAATGTGAAGAACGACAAAGAACGCCGGCCTCCGACAGAAGACGACGAAGAACGCTAGTTCCTCGGAGATCGACGACGCGACGCCGTGTACCGTGATGCTGACAATCCTCCTTCCACAACGCCGACAATCCTCTTCCACGAGGCCGTCTACCGTGACATCTTTTCCCGCGGCGATCTCGGTTCATCAGCACCTTGAGGTAGGGGGTTTTTGTTTAATTAAATCTATGTGAATTGTATCCTCGACATGTTTTTAATTGTCGGAAGTCATTTGAACCACTAACGCGGTGGGTGCGGACTAAAGAACAAGTCCAAACCCACCGTTTCATTGTTCTTGGTGTGTGGATCAATAGGATATGATGAAGTAGGCCGCAAAGGCATTATGAGGACTTCAAAGTGAAGAGACGGTCCCGGGAGGACCGCTGGCGAAGAAGGTAGGCAAAACAGACCACCGGAGCGCATCCGGTGGTCAGTGGAAGACCCCGCCGTCGCACTGCCGGGAAGGACTGCCACGAATGAAGATGCGCCGGCAGGTGGATGGTCCCGCGACCACGCAGGACTGAGGGCGACGCGGCACCGGGCCGCCTCTGCTGGCAAGGAGCGTCCCCCACGCGGGGGCCGCGACTCCAATCAAGGGGGCAGTTCCCCCTTGCGCTGCCGCTCGGCCAGCGCCGAGCCGCCTCGGGCCAGACCAACCGCACCGGGCCGGGCCGCCCAGGCCGGGCCGGGCCGCACCCAGCCAATTCGGACCCGGGTCGGGCTGACCCAGGGGGGGTTGGGGTGGGTCGGACCGGGCCCATACCCCCCATTTTCGGACCACTTTCGGTCTTTTTCCGGTAAATTGGGCTACGTACCTCCAATCGATGCATCGTCAGTTGCGTAGAGATCCTTGGATCGAGAGGGGAGTTTCGGTATATTACACTCAAGGTTTAGGAGAACTTTGGGTATGGCCGGGTTGGTTCGAACACGAAACCAACCGGGCCCTCGGAGTGGAAACACTTATAACTTGAGCTCCGAACGTCCGATTAACGTGATGTCGACTTTTTTGGATTCCTCTTAGTGAGATGGATTTTTGGCTTACTCCATTCGAGGTTTGGATGTAGTTGGAGTGCGGTCGGGTTGGTTTTGACTTAAAAACCAACCAGGCCTCTGGAACGATAAAGCCAACAACTCTCAGACTGGGCGTCTGATTGACACTCCGTCTGTCACGTTGAGTTCCTCTTGTTGAGACAGAACTTTGAGATACATCAACTCTGGACTACGTGTCAGTTGATGTATCAACCCCCTTGGCTCGTGGAGTGGACCCTCCCCGAATGAGCATGCTGTGTGAGGGAACCCTAGAGCTGGCTGCGACTGCGACTGTGGCGACTGCACTGAAATCCTATGTGGGTTCGGCAGTGATAAAGAACGTACTGAAATACTATGTGGGTTCGACAGAGATGAAGTCTGCACTAAAATCCTGTGTGGGTTCGGCAACGATGAAGACCGTATTGAAATCCTATGTGGGTTCAGCAGCGATGAAGACCGTACTGAAATCCAATGTGGGTTCAACGAAGATAAAGACTGCATTGAAATCCTATGTGGGTTCGGCAGCGATGAAGACCGTACTGAAATACTATGTGGGTTCGATGGAGATGAAGACTGCACTGAAATCCTATGTGGCTTCGGTAGTGATGAATTCTGTACTGAAATCCTATGTGGGTTCGACGGCAATGACTACTATTCTTATATCCTACCTGGGTCTGGTAGTGTCTGACTCTGTTCTTGCTATCCTATGTGGGTCTGGCAGAGTAGCTGGTTTAGTATCCTATGTAGGTCCCAGCTTAGATGAATCAGTGTCTATATCTGATCATCTCTATCACCTTACGAAGAAGTAGACTTGTGTGAGCTGAGTCTTGACTTTTAATCATTATCTTTGATATGATTGACTTGATTTCCTATGTAGATTGTGTTGTACTATCCTGTGTGGATGTGATTGAACTTGGGCTCGGGTGTTGGAGTTGAACTGGAATCGATGACTTAGGTATATGTATGGGAATATACCTAAGTGGTGTTGGTTGTTACTTCGTGATTGTGTATTTCTTTTCTGGATTATCCTTTTTGGATTCTGGGAGACCTTTGGGGGTCTCGGGGTCCCTACTGAGTAGCGTATACTCACCGTTGCACGGGCTATGCCCACACTACATTATGTTGGATGCAGACGACGGACAATACTGATCATGGTAGAGGCTAGTGGAGCAGTCGGTACCTGGTGGTGGACCACTGGGCGGGACGTACACAGAGCTAACGGCTGGACCCGAGGAGCAAAGGTGGCTATCTGTACCCACCCTTCAGGTGGGACTTCCAGTGGACGGCTCAACATTACTGCTTTACTTTCAGTTTCTGTACTTTCTTTCCAGTTGTACTTTACATTCAGTTTGAGTTTGTATTCTGGCCCACTTATTTTTCCGCACTTACTTGTACTCATTTTACTTAGTGTTTACTTCTTCTTGCTTGCTCTGTGGTGTTTGTTTACTTATAAAGGCAATGCCTTCCCTTTTTGTCGAGATTTATGCCTTGGTGCTAGTCGCCAGCCCCTGGCTTATGGGAGGCAGTCTTGGGGTAGTCACGACATGGGTCCCGAGGACGGGTCATGACAAATTGGTATCATAGGAGTTCGGTTCTACCGCAGAACTCTGGACTCTGAACTTTCTTCTATTTGAAGAAACAATGTTAAGGGTATTGAGTGTGGTTATCAGTCCAGGGAGTCAAGTGTTGGTGCGGCGGCCGACGTATCCGTACACCAGGACCCTGACTGCAGATTTTCGACTCAATGCATGAAAACATTGATTTCATGTGTGTTTTAAAAGTTTTCTTTGTGATTAATTTGTTTCATCTCACTAGGTATACTATTTTGACCATGGTGCACCTGTTTCTTTTCAGGATGGCCCCACGATGGCAACCAGTTAGGGTTCCGAGTGTTGTGTGAGACGACAACCCATCGAGCAACGAGGCCTCAGTGCAGGGCCCTTTGACAGTGGGGGCACCTGCGGTACCTCTACCCACCGAGCCACCGATTCTACCAGCCCAAACCGCTGATAGTGCACGTCGCCTTAGTGCACTACACGAGTTTCAGCTTCAGCGACCGCCTAGGTTCCGTGGGGAGACGGACCCTCAGGCAGCCGAGGATTGGCTAGAGGCAGTTGTTCTTGTTTTTAGGTTAGTGGGGACACCAGCTGACCTCATGGTGATCCTCGCAGCAATCCTCCTGCACGCAGCAGCAGGCAGATGGTGGAGGTTGATGCTCCAGGTGCACGACGAGGCATCAATCTTCTGGACGGACTTCGAGAGCCTCTTCCGCTCAGATTTCATCCCAGCCACCCTCTGTGCGGTGTGCATCCAGGAGCTTATACAGCTACGGCCGGGCAGCATGACGATCGCCTAGTACTCGGTGAGATTTACCGACCTCTCGCGCTATTCGACGGACATGGTACGAGACCCATTCTTCCAAGCCCAGAATTTCGAGCAGGGACTGAGGCATGAGATCAGGGCATCAATGATCTCCCTCAGCATTCCGACACAGGAAAATGTACTTGAGCGAGCTCTTCTCATAGAGATATTTCTTTCCAAGCCCACGCCAGCAGCGAGACCAACCGTAGGGCGGCACGTAGCAGAGTCGTCTGCAGCTGGCAGTCGACGGATGTCACACGGGTCCAGGCAGACTGGACCATCAGGCAGACGACGTCAGGACACTGGCTCAGTGGTGCGGGGTATAGGGTGCAGAGCCAGCCTTCCGAGGAGCAGACAGTACTATGCATGCGGTGGGCAGAGCCACATGGATTGTGATTTCCCGACCCGCCGTGCATAGGAGCAGCAGGCCTTTGAGGGGCCACCCAGGCAGAGGCAGAGGGTTGACCGTGGTGGTCCGCCGAGAGCAGGCGGACGAGGCAGGGGAGCAGGCCGAGCAGCAGGTGGTGGGTGACGCTTTGAGGCTTTACCACCACCACTACCAGGAGGCCCACCCCGACCACAGGGAGCTGTCGGGCAGAGACAGGCTCAGCTTCAGGCAGCGGAGGCCTACGACCACGGTGCGCCAGAGATGATTCGAGGTACGATCTGTGTCTACTCCACCCTTGCTGCAGTTTTTTATAGAAATAGGAGTGAGTCATTCTTTTATTGCCGCTGCCCTTGTTCGGAGCTCAAAGATTCCAACAAAGCCGTTTGCTCGATCCTTATGGCTAGAGACTCCTACGGGAGAGGACTCGACGATTACGCACTGGTGTCGGCAGTGTGATCTTACTCTAGGAGGCGAGAGCTTCGACTGGGATCTTCTTATAGCGGCATCGAGGCCTTACGATGTCATCTTGGGCAATGATTGGTTATCTACATTCCATGCTCAGATTGACTGTATTAGGCACAAGGTGCGGTGTGTTCACACTGACGGGAGCAGGTTCACCTTCACTGGTGAGAAGGGAGCCTTTGCAGCACAAGATGGACTCTCACAGAGGATAGGACAACCGATTACTCATCAGTTGACTAGCCTCATCCTAGGAGCAGTTGACGTGCAGAGTCCAAGTTTTCCTGTAGTGTTGGATGAGTATGCGGACGTTTTCCTTGATGACGTTCCAGGACTACCTCCTAGCAGAGAGGTAGACTTTTATATTGACCTGTACCCCGAGACAGACCTGATATCCACTCCAGCATATCGGATGGCCCCCGCTGGGATTCGAGAGCTACTGGTATAGTTGGTGGACTTGCAGAGCAAGGGATTCATCCGACCTAGTGTTTCACCCTGGGATTCCCCGATATTGTTCGCCAAGAAGGCGGACGGGAGCTTGCGACTTTGTGTCGACTATCGTCGCCTGAACCAGGTGACCATGAGGAACAAGTATCCACTACCAAGGATTGACAACCTCTTAGATCAGCTCAAGGGAGCACTGTGGTTCTCAAAGATAGACCTTAGATCAGGCTATCATCAGCTCAGAGTTCGAGACAAGGACGTGTAGAAGACGACATTCTGATGTCGGTATGGCCACTACGAGTTCTTGGTTATGCCTTTCGGCATAACCAATGATCCAGCTGTGTTCATGAGTTTCATGAACATGATCTTTCAGCCATACCTCGATCGATTTGTCATGGTCTTCATCGACGACATATTGATATACTCGACCACTGAGGAAGAGAATGCCTACCAATTGCGGGTTGTACTAGACACACTCCGAGAGAACAAACTTTATGGAAAGCTCTAAAAGTGTCGGTTCTGGTTATGTGAGGTCCCACTTCTTGGGACACATCATCTCTGAGGCGGGAGTTGCGGTGGATCCTGGGAAGATTGAGGCAGTGCTAGCTTGGGAGCCACCCAGGAGTGTGATGGAGGTGCATAGTTTCTTGGGTCTAGCTCGGTACTACCGGAGGTTTGTTCCATACTTCTACAGAGTTGCAGCACCACTCTCAGCTTTGTCGAAGAAGGGGAAACCCTTAGTGTGGTCAGAAAGATGTCAGAAGAGCTTCCTGGAGCTAAGACATAAATTGACCAGTGCGCCTATCTTGAGAATAACGGAGGAGGGAGTAGGGTACATAGTCTACTGTGATGCATCAGGGACCAGACTCAGATGTGTCCTGATGTAGGAGAGGGCCGTGATCGCCTATGGATCATGTCAGTTGAGGCAGCATGAGCAGAACTACGCTACCCATGACCAGGAGTTAGTAGCAGTGGTCTTTGCTCTGAAAATGTGGTGATCCCATCTGATGGGAAAGTGCTTTACAGTCTACACTTACCACCAGAGTCTCAGGTACATCTTCTCACAGAAGGACCTAAATTTGAGATAGCGGTGATGGCTCGAGTTCTTCCAGGACTATGAATTTGAGATATTCTATACTCCTGGTAAGGGGAATGTAGTAGCCTATGCTCTCAGCAGGAGGACGGGCATCCAGCTACTCGGGGAGGCGATAGAGTAGCTAGCTGCTTTGCAGATATACTTCATGGATAGAGATGGAGCAGCCTTTCTTCAGTCACTCACACTCACTGCTCCACTACTACAGCGGGTCAAAGAGGCACAACTTGGGGAAACTGACTATGAGACGCGGCATGCGCAGATATCCTCAGGACAGGCACCTGATGAATTCTCCATAGGAGGAGACCACAATGTCCTTTTCAGAAGACGTACCATGGTACCAGATGCTCTACAGGAGGAGGTGCTGAGAGAGTTTCACACTTCCCCTTTGGCGGTACATCCTGGAGTGGAGAAGATGTACCTAGATCTCAGACGACAGCACTGGTGGTCTGGTATGAAGAAGGCTGTGATAGAGTTCATTTCTCGATGCCTCACCTGCCAGCAGGTGAAGGCAGAGCACCAGGTACCAACAGGCTTGGTACAACCCTTGGAGGTCCTGAAGTGGAAGTGGGATGGGATATCTATGGATTTCGTTACTGGACTTCCACGTACTTCCAGAGGTCACAACTCCATTTGGGTGATTGTCGACCGAATCACCAAGTCGGCCCACTTATTACCCATCAGAGAGTAGGGCTCAGTAGAGATCTTGGGACGTCTCTACGTTCATGAGATTGTACGGCTTCATGGCGTGCCACCATCTATCGTCTTCGATCGAGATACTCGCTTTACTTCCCGGCTTTGGAAGGGGTTGCAGTAGGCATTCGGGACACAGCTACGTCTGAGCACCACCTTTCACCCTCAGACAGATGGTCAGATAGAGAGGACCATTTAGACTCTCGAGGACATGCTCCGAGCATGTGTCCTCGACTTTGGTCGCAGTTGGGAGGACCATCTAACCTTGGTGGAGTTCGCGTACAACCACTGCTACCACTCCACCATCGGGATGGCACCATGCGAGGAATTGTACGACCGAACTTTCAGATCACCCATGTGATGGAGAGACCCTAGGGAGTCAGAACTTGTGGGACCGGAGATGGTCCAAGCCACGACATAGAAGGTCTAGGTCATCCAGGAGCAGATGAGGACAACTCAGAGCCGGCAGAAGTCTTATGCTGACAGGAGGCGGAGGACACTGGAGTTCGAGGATGGTGACCACGTCTTCTTGCCGGTCTCACCTCGATGTGGATTATAGAGATTTGGCCGAGGGGGAAAGTTATCTCTGCGCTTCATCAGACCATTCCAGGTCCTCAGCAGGATAGACGAGGTGGCTTATCGCCTGGCTCTACCACCTCATTTGCACCGGGTGCACGACGTCTTCCACGTATCTTAGCCGAGGAGATACGTGCACGACCCGACACATGTCATCGACCATGGGGAGCTAGACGTTGACGATGGGGAGAAATTTGCGGAGGTCCCAGTGGAGATCGAGGATCGACAGGAGTGGGTCCTACATGGGTGGTCGATTCCAATAGTGCGCATCAGATGGCAGCACGAGAACCTCCAGGAGAGCACTTGGGAGAGGGAGGCTCAGATGCGTGCTTAGTACCCACATTTGTTCCCCTAGTTTATGATGTATCTTTACAGGGACGTAAATCCCTGAGGTGGGAGTAATGTAAAGACCCGTAAATTTCAAGGGAAATTTTTTCTTAATTTTTTTTTTGGGATTTCACAAGAACGTAGTTTCTGACAGCACCTGATTCCAAGGCCCGGTGTGCCTGGAATCATTTTCCGAAGTTTGGCTCAGGTACGTTCAGTGAACGAACGAGCGAGTTTTCCTAACTTTTGAACCGGTGCTCAGAATCGAATTCCGAGGGCACCGATGGAATCACAACACCGGTAATTGATTAAGAACGCCATTTCCAGAGTTGCGTTTTCCCAGGTGAGGTTATTAAATTTTTGGATTAACTAAAGAATAAAATAAAATAATGTGCAACAGATTTTATTTTTATTCTAAGTAGTGTTAATCTAGGCATGGTGGTCAGAGTGGGACCCACTAATATCCTAACTCCTAGGTAGGATATTAGTGAGGTGGGGCCCACAAGGGCCCCACCCCTTTATTTCCTTTTACCTTCCACATGCATTAAATATGGTAACTCACCCACACCCCCCTCTTAAATGCCAAGTCAACTCTCAAGTTTAATAGAATTATTAAACGCCTAATTATTTGGACAATGCTCGATAATTAAAGCGTAATCTATTTTTGAATTTCAAAAATAGTTGGTGTGGGAAATAAAATAAAGTAAGGCCTTGTTTTATTATAGTTGTTGTGTCGTGCGAGAATTTGGGGGAGGAATTACTCAAGCGTTGAATCTTCATCTTCTTCGTTGGAGAACACGAAGAACGATGAAGAACGCCGGACTCCGACGGAAGACGACGAAGAATGCTAGTTCCCCAGAGATTGACGACGCGATGCTGTGTACCGTGACGCCGATGATCCTCCTTCCGTGACGCTGACGATCCTCTTCCGCGACGCCATCTCCCGAGATGTCTTTTCCCGCGACGATCCTCGTTCATCAACACCTTGAGGTAGGGGGATTTAGTTTAATTAAATCTATGTGAATTTTATCCTCGACATGTGTTTAATTGTCGGAAGTCGTTTGAACCGCTAACGCGGTGGGTGCGGACCAACGAACAAGTCCGAACCCACCGTTTCTTTATTCTTGGAGTGCGGATCGATAGGCGATGACGAAGCAGGCCGCAAAGGTGTTATGAGGACTTCGCAGTGAAGATCCGGTCCCGGGAGGACCGATGGAAAAGACAGAAGGAAAAACAGACCACCGGAGCGCGTCCGGTGGTACGCGGAAGACCCCGCCGGCGCGCCACACCGGCAGCCGGAGGCGGTGGCGCCCGACACGCCACTGGGAAGGACCGCCGCGGCTGAAGTCGCAGTGGCAGGTGGCTGGTACCGCAACCGCGTGGGACTAAGGGTGATGCGGCGCTGGGCCGCGTTTGCTGGCAAGGAGCGGCCCCCATGCGGGGGCCACAACTCCAATCAAGGGGGCAGCGCCCCCTTGCGCGTCCGCTCAGCTAGCGCCGAGCCGCCCTGGGCCGAACCGGCCGCACCGGGCCGGGCCGCCCAGGCCGTGCCCATCTGGGTCGGACCCGGACTCGGTTCGGGCCGCCCAGGGGGGGTTGGGCCGGGTCGGACCGGGCCCAGACCCCCCATTTTCGGACCAATTTCGGTCTTTTTCCCCTAACATGGGCTACAGACCTCCGATAGACGCACCGTCAGTTGCGTAACGATATTTGGATCGAGACGGTCGTTTCAGTATATTACACTCAAGGTTTTGGAAAAATTTGGGTATGGCCGGGTTGGTTCGAACACGAAACCAACCGGGCCCTCGGAGCGGAAACACTTATAACTTGAGCTCCGGACGTCGGATTGACGTTCCATGAACTTTGTTGGATTCCTCTTAGTGAGATTTATCTTTTGGATTACTCCGCTCAAGGTTTGTATACAGTTGGAGTTCAGTCGGGTTGGTTTTGACTTAAAAACCAACCAGGCCCCTGGAACGAAAAAGCCAATAACTCTCAGACCAGGCGTCCAATTGACACGCCGTCTGTCACGTTGAGTACCTCTTGTCGAGACGGAACTTTTAGTTACATCAACTTTGGAATACATGTCAGTTGATGTATCAACCCCCTTGGCTCATGGAGCGGACCCTCCCGGAACGAGCATGCTGTGTGTGAGAACCCTAGAGCTGGCTACGACTATGACTGTGGCGACTGCACTGAAATCCTATATGGGTTCGGCAACGATAAAGACCGTACTGAAATCCTATGTGGGTTTAACGGAGATGAAGACTACATTGAAATCCTATGTGGGTTCGTCAGCGATGAAGACCGTACTGAAATCCTATGTGGGTTTGATAGCGATGAAGACCGTACTGAAATCCTATGTGGGTTCGACGGAGATGAAGACTGCACTGAAATCTTATGTGGGTTTGGTAGCAATGAAGACCATACTGAAATCCTATCTGGGTTTGACTGAGATGAAGACTACACTGAAATCCTATGTGGGTTCAGCAGCGATGAAGACCGTACTGAAATCCTATGTGGGTTCGACGACAATGACTACTGTTCTTGTATCCTACGTGGGTCTGACAGTGTCTGACTCTGTTCTTGCTATCCTATGTGGGTTTGGTAGAGTAGCTGGTTTAATATCCTATGTGGGTCCCAAATTAGATGAATCAGTGGCTATATCTGATCATCTCTATCACCTTACGAAGAAGTATACCTATGTGAGCTGAGTCTTGACTTTCAATCATTATCTTCGATATGATTGAATTTCTTTCCTGTGTGGATTATGTTATACTATCCTGTGTGGACGTGATTGAACTTGGGCTCGGGCGTTGGAGCCGAACTGGAATCGATGACTTAGGTATATGTATGGGCATATACCTAAGTAGTGTTGGTTGTTACTTGGTGATTGTATCTTTCTTTTGTGGATTATCCTTTGTGGATTTTGGGATACATTCGGGGGTCTCGGGGTCCCTACTGAGTAGCGTATACTCACCCCTGCACGGGCTATGCCCGCACTACGTTGTGTTGGATGCAGACGAAGGATAGCACTGATCGTGGTAGAGGCTAGTGGAGTAGTCGGTACCTAGAGGTAGACCATTGGGCAGGACATACACAGAGCAGACAGCTGGACCCGAGGAGCTGAGGTGGCTATCTGTACCCACCCTTCTGGTGGGACTTCTAGTGGATGACTCAACGTTGCTGCTTTACTTTCAGTTGCTGTACTTTCTTTCCAGTTGTACTTTACATTCAGTTTGGGTTTGTATTCTGGCCCACTTAATTTTCCGCACTTACTTGTACTCAGTTTACTTAGTTTTTACTTCTGCTTGCTTGCTCTGTGGTGTTTGTTTACTTATAAAGGCAATGCCTTCCCTTTTTGTCAGGATTTACGCCTTGGTGCTAGTCGCCAGCCCCTGGCTTGTGGGAGGCGGGTTTGGGGTAGTCACGACACAAGTCCCAAGGACGTGTCGTGACATACCTTCACCACTAGTCAACATACTCTAATGTATGGGGAGGTGTTTCTAAAGTCACATGGATAAACAATACAGTGTATGTTCATAGTGTGAGTCAAGTTTGGAGTTTACATACATCTTCACCATCGAAGTCCCGATTTATGATAAGTGGTGAAGTTTAGTAGAAGGTATCCTAGTAGATGTACATCAATAGAGGTTACCAAAATAAATTTTATTGGGTAGATGTTATCCTATCAGACATTTTAGAAATGATAATGATGATTTTCAAGTGTGAGAATGACAAATGACACTTTATTGGATGCATGCAATTGAGGAGACACCTCATTATAGTGTATGGAGTGAAGAATATGGAAGGTATATATTCCATATGTAGAAATGAAGTATCAAAGGAAGTATATGATAAAAATAATGGTCTCTAGGTTAATATAAAGTAATATCAAACAAAGTACTTTCATGAGAGTGAATTTGAAGAGTTTTTAATAGTAAAATATATTCACTATATGGACTAAGTGAGATGGTAATTTCTGTAACAACCCGAGATTTTATAAGATACATTCTTTTTAATTTCATTCATATCTTCTATTGTATGACAAACCAAGATTATCTTGCGCTATACGCAACTCTGTATTAGCTTGCAGTATACGCAACACTTTTCTTGTCTCTTGTTACACACAATTTCAAGTTCCTTTGATAGAAGTTATTCTACGCAACATTGAGTGTATATATATATATATATTCAATGTATAAATAAAATATGGTTGGATTCTTTTATATGCAACAACAAAGGAGTTGTGCACTACACGCAACCCTGACTTGGCTTGTATTACACGCAATCGCGACCTTCCTCGATAGCGTGTCTTGTATGTAATACCGAGTTTTACTAAACAACGATATATTATTATAATATTGTTATGAACTAGCTTTTATGAATAGTGTTAACTAAATTTTTAATTTTATAACATTATTATTCATCTTACACATTTCTAGAACATGGTATAAGAACAAAATAATTTTTTTCGGGTAAAATAAGTATTTTTCAAAAAATGCAGTTTTGTCACCTTTTGATGGCGCACCCACATTAAATCTAGTTTTTGACACGTTTATATGTTCAAATTGACAAAATAAAATTCTCCTTTTGAATCAGGATATAGAAATTTACATTAAATAAAGTTTTGATATTTTTCTGATAACTTTCATATTTTAATGAATAGTAAAAACACGATATATTTTAATTAAAAACAACTTTTTTCATCATAATATCTTATGTGGTTAAATTATAATATTGAATGGTTTTAAAGTATAAATAGAATATATTTTTACCATTTAATATAATTTATTTCATAACCATTGATTTTACCTTGAATTCGTAGGTTAAATCAATTCAATCTTTTGCAATGTTTTAAAGAAAAACCCGTTTTTTTTCGACAATGGGATTAATTTTAATTTAATTTCTGCATCTTTTGTGTATTGAATTTGGAAAAATTTATTCCATATTTGGAATCAGTGGGTCCAATTTATGTTAATAAGCTACTTTTTATTTTTGGGCATTGTGAATAGTAACTACGGTAAATTTTATTTACTATAGTTAAAGGTAAATCGGGTAATTAAGGGTAAATATAAGATTATAAAATTACCCTAACACTTGGAAAAATCCTATTTGATGGCTAAATGTAGACCCATATAACCTTAGGGTTGGATTAGATTCATTTTATGGACTTTTTTCCATGAAAATAATTTAATTATTATTAAAACCAAAGAATGTGACAACATGTCACTTTCTTAAATCTTATAAGTTTAATAATTTTAATTTTGTGATAAACTTCATTAAAATTCGAACATGAATAGTCTCCAGAAATCTAATACAATTATATACATCATAGGAATTTATTTAGAATTTTTAGGGATTAAATAATTATCATTTATTATGACACAAAGATGATGCAGTAATTGTATTATTAACGAAATATTGACATAATTGATGTTATAAATGCGAAAATAAATGTAATTTGAGACTTTTTATGACTTAAATTAATTTTCTAGGTTACAATGACATGTTATTGTTGATTTAAGTAACTTTTTTTGAACTTATCATTCTGTTATGAATTTCATAAAAATCATATACCAAATAGTGTCACAATTGACATAAATTAGTTTTTAAAACAAATATTATATTATTAATTGTTATTTTATTCCTAAAAATCTAAGGCTTGGCCAAATGACTTAGATAAGGTTATATATATTAATAATAAACAACTTGGGGTTTTTTTGGCTTGATATAGTATGTTTATTAACCATATAGTGTAAGAAAACAAAAAGATACGGTAAAAGTTAAATTATTTATCTTAGAGTTAAATCTAATTGATAAGGTTAAAATAATAACCTAAACTTGTCTAAATCCTATTGTATGAGAGGATTTTGACCCATCCCCACTTTATCTTCGAAATAAGACCCTTTGGAACCATTATAAACCGAATTTGACCTTAATATAAAATAATATGTTGAGATTTTCCGAAGGTGCCCCTCTCCTCCCTTATAAAAGGGCACCTCCTCCCTCTCCTCCTCACACCAATTTGAGAATTAAAGCTAGACCAAACCCTGAAAAAATCTCTTCTCCACTTCCCTAGTATCATCCTAGAGGTCTTGGTCTTCTTAAAAGACCATCCTTAGTTCTTTAAGTGGAGGTTAAGTGAAGGCGCGTCAAAAATAGGTAATATCCATTACCGATCTTTTTCAATTTCTTTCTTCTTCAACTTCTTCTTCTTTAGTTGTTTAATTGGATGGGTATAATGGTGTAATGAGTAACTATATTTGATTATTATAAAGTTATATTGATACTGAAATAGTATACATACACTTCAACACAATTCCACGACCATGGGAACGATATCATCGCTCGTGCGTACGTACGGACTACCGTCTCCACGACGTGATGAGATTCATTCTCCACATTAACCAGTCATGAATGATTATAAAGTATATATAATGAATAATAATAAAATATATGACATGTTAAATCTACTGGATTTATTTATATATATATGTATGTCATCTACTTACTTCCATTCAAGACAATAAGGAAAGGAAAACAGTGTTCATGCGTACGTACGAACTACCGTCTCCATGAACGGTGTGTTTCATTTCATTTATCAATCTAATATATATATATATACTGAATATATATGATATATAAATCATGTTTTATATTCTGGGAGTAAGTAAATCATGATATAAGTAATAATAATGTCAAGAACAACAAGTCCAAACACCTACGATAAATGAAACGATTTTACCCAAAACGCTTCTTTAACATGGAATTTACAAAAGAACGGGTAATATAAAGTCATAAGTGAACCATATATGATATCATAACAATGAATATGATTCTTTAATAAGTTAATGACATTATTTAAATCATTATACAGGAGGTTAGGATACATACAAAGCATATCAGGACATAAGGTAAGGGAAATATCACAATCTCATTTTTATCCGAGATTGTTTATACTTTGGCATTTACTGGGGTGTATTTTATCATCCAAATCCATGTTTCCTAAATATGTAATATTTACATCATTATAAAATAGTTTATATCCAATTTTACCCTTTGGTGAGTTTTTATTAAAAGATATGAAAGGAATCTTTTGACGTTTTTCGTACGATGTACTTTTTGACTTTTTCGACAAAAGTACGAGAAGAATGTTTTTTTTAACTTATACGGCATGAATGGATTTTTAAAACATTATTTAGAATAAGATTCCTTTACAAGTTTTCAAGTTTATTTTCAATCAACTTCTTTTAGTTTAGAATTGTACGACATGTTAAGAAAGGAAAAGTGTTTTTGAAGCAGAAAGGATATTTTCCTCAAGAATGGAGTTCAAGTGTTTTATCAAAATTATTTTCCATCTAAGATAATAAAGGGTTCTGTTTCTATCCCTATTATTACATTGATTTGATTATTTTGTGATGAAATTTTATTTTTATGAATTCCTTCATCTTATATGAATCGTTTTATGATGTCACAATGTTTAAGATTACCATTTTCATTAAATGGGTTATGCTATGATGTATGGTTTATGATTTTGTGGCACACATAAGAATGATATCATTATAAGATGGGTGGGACCTATATATCCCTATAATGCATTGGATAAAGATTTTATATCTCATGAGATAGACATGGATGGAATGGTAGGTTATACCGGTTCAGTGAAACAGGACTGAAACGAGGGTGACTCGGTTCAGAAATGGACTTTGTCCAGTAAGATAGTCTTGGAAATGAGTCTTGACTAATAAGATATGATTCTCTATGATTATGTGTGTATGCCAAAAATTTTAATGTTTTATGTTATGATTATTGGGATTTCATTTCACTACTATGATTTATCCCATGTTATGATATTATGATCTCTTTTGCAGGTTAAGATTTCCAAAACGTTATGTTCTTATGAATATGAAGTGATTGATTTTTCTTTTGTTTACCCTTAATGAGCATTTGAGCTCACCCTTTTATGTTTTCTTTTCCCCAGGATATAAAGAAAGGTTTTAGGTTAAAAAAAAGGAAAGATCTTTATGGGAGATGTTGAAGATCTTTCACCATGATTAGAAGATTACAATCCGAGTTTCCAAAGACACTAAACTATTACGGTCCTTGTGTGTGTGTTTTTGTTATGTAATAAGTATTCTGCAAAAGTAATGTAATTTCCTTGTACATTAAGCTTTGGGTCTCTACAGTTGGTATCAAAGGAAAGGTTTAGTCAACCTTTGGAAACTAGGATGCGAAAACGTTAGTGAGATCCCTAGAGATATTACTAAGGTATGTCTAGGGATGTCCCTAAGGATAAGTATACGTATAGGATATAGTCCTAGAACTATGGTAACGATATTAGATTAAACCAAAGATGTTAGATATTGAAGTTACTCCCCCTTTATTATGATTTTTGCCTCTCACACTATTCTTTTTGGGTTTTAGAAAATGGCTAGAAACAAGATGATTCACGATAATGGAGGATATGATGGACAATGGAATAATATTCTTCATGAGCAACCAAATGAAATGGGATTTGGAAGTCCAAACATCATTATTATACCGAATCAGCAATCTCATAATATGATCAATAAATTAAAATTTGGTAAGTTTCCTGACTCAGCTAATAAGAGAAAGATGGAGTTTCATGATGATCATAGAGGAAAGAAAGTTCAATTTCCCCTATGTAAATCATGTGGGAAGAGGCATCAAGGAGAATGTTTCAAAGGAACTGGAAGATGCTTTGGGTGTGGAAAAGAAGGACACAAAGCCAGTAAGTGCAGAGGAAAAGGTTCAATTAACGCCAGGGATGAGGATAATGGTATTGCTATGACATCAACAATGGTTAAATGTTTTAAATGTGGAATGTACGGGCGTTATGCAAACCAATGCCCTAAGGGAAAGTCTCATGAAGAGAATCAGTATGGTCGTATGGGTAGTATTTATGTGGATAATGATAAAGAGACTACAAATGATATGTGAGATGAAAGAATTTTTGAAGCTCAGTCAATGGTTTAATAATGTAGTGGAATGATTACATGTTTATCATGTGTAATGTTGTATACGTAATCTAGTGGTACTATGGAATAAAGAGACATCTAAGGATTGTTACACTGTTGTCTTTCCTTGAGTTTTGAAAGTGTATGATTAATGTTACCAGTATCCATGAAAAGTTATTCAGATATTTTTGGAATGTAGATGATATGCGCATAATGAAGGGATAAGGATAAAATTAAATGTTTGATAGTATTCATGAGCTCATGAATGATATAAGGAGAAGGTTATATCATGGTTTGAGTATATAGAATTTTTGGATTTTGTTATATGGAAAGTGTTAAATTTTAACTACATTAATGTTTTCACCAAGGTTCAATGGGTATTCATTTTTCAAGAGAATACATGATTAGGGCCTTCGAATGTTTGGAATGTGACCAACAAGACATATCTCATGATATACGAGGATCAATGATGGTATTAACATGCTTGTTATATGAACTCTTTGGTAATCGTTTTCACTATAATATGAGATTGGACAGTTGTATTATGGATAAGCCTAAATATTGGAATGGACTATGTTGGACATAAGTTAGTATTGTTTAAGGATAAAAGTTTTTTTTCGATATTATTGATCGGATGTTATAGTAATGTAGTTTTAGAAAAAGGACAACCTGCAGGACGGGCAACAGTCCATCGCGTCGGACAAGGCTGTGGGAATCGAACCCACAACCGAAGTGCGACAGGCCTTTATCGCCTACCACTAGCCTACAGGAAGTCCCTGGTTAGTAGAAACTAGTTTTATTTTATTAAGCCGTGTGATATATGAAGTATAAGTTCATTTTAGGAACCATATATGATTAATCTCACTATAGATGGACTTATGTATTTTTTAGATAACTTTTCTAACCTTTTGTTTGAGACAGATGGAATGACCCATCATTATATCACATGATCTGCTAACACATCACGAATGATAGATTCAACTTCATTTCTTTAAGAGATGATGTGGAAATTGTCCAAAGAACGACAAACGGTGAGACTGTACCAAAATCACGAAAGTATTTCTTCTAATTCCAATTGTATCAACTTTAGGGAAATGATCTTGAAAACCAAAAATGTTGTCCTAGTGCTCTTATATCCGCTGAATCAGATGGTACCTTAGATCACCACAAATCAATAGCTTTGTGATTGTTGGCTTTTTCATAGCCATGTTCTCTACCACTCTCCATCAGAACATGACGGTTAGATTTCTCTTCCATGTCCATATTTTCTCCTATATGGAAACCCAGTGATGAGTTCATTTGGGTAACTGTAATATTTCATACTTTAGTTTTTAAAGTTCAGTTTTGGTATTTCTTTTTACGATGTGAGTTTTTATGAAGAATAAACGATTTATAACCCCGACGAATTTCGAGGGCGAAATTCATTTTAAGGGGGGTAGAATGTAACAACCCGAGATTTTATAAGATACATTATTTTTAATTTCATTCATATCTTCTATTGTATGACACACCAAGATTATCTTGCGCTATACGCAACACTGTATTAGCTTGCAGTATACGCAAAACTTTTCTTGGCTCTTGTTACACACAATTTCAAGTTCATTTGATAGAAGTTATTCTACGCAACATTGAGTGTATATATATATATATATATATTCAATGTATAAATAAAATATAGTTGGATTCTGTTATATGCAACAACAAAGGAGTTGTGCACTACACGCAACCCTGACTTGGCTTGCATTACATGCAATCACGACCTTCCTCAATAGCGTGTCTTGTACGCAATACCAGGTTTTACTAAACAACGATATATTATTATAATATTGTTATTAACTAGCCATTATGAATAGTGTTAACTAAATTTTGAATTTTATAACATTATTATTCATATTACACATTTCTAGAACATGGTATAAGAACAAAATAAATTTTTCGGGTAAAATAAGTATTTTTAAAAAAATGTAGTTTTGCCGCCTTTTGATGGCGCACCCACTTTAAATATAGTTTTTGACATATTTATATGTTCAATTTGACAAAATAAAATTCTCCTTTTGAATCAGGATATAAAAATTTACATTAGATAAAGTTTTGATATTTTTCCGATAACTTTTATATTTTAATGAATAGTAAAAACACGCTATATTTTAATTAAAAACAACTTTTTTCATCGTAATATATTATGTGGTTAAATTATAATATTGAATGGTTTTAAAGTATAAATAAAATATATTTTTACCATTTAATATAATGTATGTCATTAGCATTGATTTTACCTTGAATTCGTAGGTTAAATCAATTCAATCTTTTGCAATGTTTTAAAGGAAAACCCGTTTTCTTTCGACAACGGGATTAATTTTAATTTAATTTATGCATCTTTTGTGTATTAAATTTGGAAAAATGGATTCCATATTTGGAATCAGTGGGTCCAAATTAGGTTAATAAGCTACTTTTTATTTTTGGGCATTGTGAATAGTAACTACGGTAAATTTTATTTAATATAGTTAAAGGTAAATCGGGTAATTAAGGGTAAATATAAGATTATAAAATTACCCTAACACCTGAAAAAATCCTATTGGATGGCTAACAGTAGACCCCTATAACCTAAGGGTCGGATTAGATTAATTTTATGGACTTTTGTCCATGAAAATAATTTAATTATTATTAAAACCAACGAATGTGACAACATGTCACTTTCTTAAATATTATAAGTATAATAATTATAATTTAGTGATTAACTTCATGAAAATTCAAACATGAATAGTCTCCAGAAATAAAATACAATTATCTACATTATAGGAATTTATTTAGAATTTTTAGGGATTAAATAATTATCATTTAGTATGACACAAAGATGATGCAGTAATTGTCTTATTAATGAAATATTGACATAATTGATGTTATAAATGCCAAAATAAATGTAATTTGAGGCTTTTTATGACTTACACTAATTTTCTAGGTTAATATGACATGTTATTCCAAAAAATCTAAGGTTCGGCCAAATGACTTAGATAAGGTTATATATATTAATAATAAACAACTTGGGGTTCTTTTGGCTTGATATAGTAAGTCTATTAACCATATAGTGTAAGAAAACAAAAAGATACGGTAAAAGTTAAATTATTTAACTTAGAGATAAATCTAATTGATAAGGTTAAAATAATAACGTAAACTTATCTAAATCCTATTGTATGAGATGATTTCGACCCATCCCCACTTTAGCTTCGAAATAATACCCTTTGGAACCATTATAAACCGAATTTGACCTTAATATAAAATAATATTTTGAGATTTTCCTAAGGTGCCCCTCTCCTCCCTTATAAAAGGGCACCTCCTCCCTCTCCTCCTCACACAAATTTGAGCATTCAAGCTTGGCCAAACCCTTCCAAAATATCTTCTCCACTTCCCTAGTATCATCCTAGAGGTCCTGGTCTTCTTCAAAGACCATCCTTAGGTCTTTAAGTGGAGGTTAAGTGAAGGCGCCTCAAAAAGAGGTAATATCCATTACCGATCTTTTTCAATTTCTTTCTTCTTCAACTTCTTCTTCTTTAGTTGTTTCATGATAAAGTAATAACATCAGTATTTATTATAAACTGATATGTTATTATAAATATGAAACAACTCTAACTAACCTTCTATCCATCCTACGGAAAAAAGAAATCACCGCGCGTGCGTACGTACGGAATACCGTCTCCACGCCGTGGTGTAATCTATTTTCCGCCACCACCTTAATTGGATGGGTATAATGGTGTAATGAGTAACTATATATGATTATTATAAAGTGATATTGATACTTAAATAGTATACATACACTTCAACACAATTCCACGACCATGGGAATGATATCATCGTTCGTGCGTACGTACGGACTACCGTCTCCACGACGCGATGAGATTCATTCTCCACATTAACCATTCATGAATGATTATAAAGTATATATAATGAATAATAATGAAATATATGACATGTTAAATCTACTGGATTTATGTATATATATATATATATATATGTATGTCATCTACTTACTCCCATTCAAGACAATAAGGAAAGGAAAACAGCGTTCATGCGTACGTACGGACTACCGTCTCCGTGAACGGTGTGTTTCATTTCATTTATCTATCTATTATATATATATATAATGAATATATATGATATATAAATCATGTTTTATATTTTGGAAGTAAGTAAATCATGATATAAGTAATAATAATGTCAAGAACAACAAGTCCAAACACCTACGATAAATGAAACGATTTTACCCAAAACGCTTCTTTAACATGGAATTTACAAAAGAACGGGTAATATAAAGTCATAAGTGAACCATATATGATATCATAACAATGAATATGATTCTGTAATAAGTTAATGGAATTATTTAAATCATTATACAGGAGGTTCAGATACATACAAAGCATATCAGGACATAAGGTAAGGGAAATATCACAATCTCATTTTTATCCGAGATTGTTTATACTTTGGCATTTACTGTGGTGTATTTTATCATAAAAATCCATGTTTCCTCAATATTAATATTTACATCATTCTAAAATAGTTTATATCCAATTTTACCCTTCGGTGAGTCTTTATTAAAAGATATGAAAGGAATCTTTTGACGTTTTTCGTACGAGGTACTTTTTGACTTTTCCGACAAAAGTATGAGAAGAATGTTTTTTTTAACTTATACGAAATGAATGGTTTTTTAAAACATTATTTACAAGAAGCTTCCTTTACAAGTTTTCAAGTTTATATTTAATCAACTTCTTTTAGTTTAGAATTTTACGACATGTTAAGAAAGGAAAAGTGTTTTTGAAGCAGAAAGGATATTTTCCTCAAGAATGGAGTTCAAGTGTTTTATCAAAATTATTTTCCATCTAAGATAATAAATGGTTCTGTTTCTATCCCTATTATTACATTGATTTGATTATTTTGTGATGAAATTTTATTTTTATGAATTCCTTTATCTTATATGAATTGTTTTATGATGTCACGATGTTTAAGATTCGCATTTTTATTATATGGGTTATGCTATGATGTATGGTTTATGATTTTGTGGCACACATAAGAATGGTATCATTATGAGATGGGTGGGACCTATATCTCCCTCCAATGCATTGGGTAAAGATTTTATATCTCATGAGATAGACGTGGCTGGAATGGTAGGTTATACCGGTTCAGTGAAACAGGACTGAAATGAGGGTGACTCGGTTCAGAAATGGACTTTGTACACTAAGATAGTCTTGGCAATGAGTCTTGACTAATAAGATATGATTCTCTATGATTATGTGTGTATGCCACAAAGTTTCATGTTTTAAGTTATGATTATTGGGATTTCATTTCACTACTATGATTTATCCCATGTTATGATATTATGATCTCTTTTGCAGGTTAAGATTTCCAAAATGTTATGTTCTTATGAATATGATGTGATTGATTTTTTTTGTTTACCCTTACTGAGCATTTGGGCTCACCCTTTTATGTTTTCATTTCCCCAAGATATAAAGAAAGGTTTTAGGTAAGAAAAAAAGGGAAGATCTTTATGGGAGATGTTGAATATCTTTCACCATGATTATAAGATTACGTTCCGAGTTTCCAAACTCACTAAACTATTACGGTCCTTGTGTGTGTGTTTTTGTTATGTAATAAGTATTCCGCAAAAGTAATGTAATGTCCTTGTACGTTAAGCTTCAGGTCTCTACAATTTCTTTTTATTGTGTGGAAGGATTTTCATTGAATCATATATATTTATAATTTCCCTATAAATATTGGAATGTGGTATTAATAATAGTTACCAGCTAGCTACTATTGTGTTTTTCTATAAAACTAAATTGAGGAATATATGTTCTAAGAGACAAAAAGAGTAGAGAATTGACAATACACATATCTAAAAAGGAGGATGGTAGGATTGAGTCCATCAAAATGGGGTGACTATTATATCCTTGAATCATTTTAGGGTATATATATTCATTTTTTTCAATATTGTTTTGAACCATTTATAGGTTGTTCTAGGTGATTTTGGGATGTTTTTAGAGTTTTTCTCCTTGTTCATGGCTGATGAATTGTTATTCTAAACAATGTAGTATTCCCAAGAAACCATATTTTTTTTTGTTTTGTGATTTTGGAATTTTTAATGGTTAGAACATGGTTAAACAAACTATGTTATCAAACCACACAATTACTGTATGGGATAGAAACTAGTGCTTGGTTGGCATACTATTTTCCAAGCTACGATTAATCTAAAAATTATATTTCAAACCTTAAAAATAACTTTTTAATCTTAGTCTTACTCTTACATCCTTGGATTAGAAACTCAGGTATTCCCTTTGATTATTTTGGTTATTCTATCCCATCTAGAGTGAAATTCTAATGGCTCTTGTGGAGTTGGATCTAGGATCTCAAGGTAAGAGAAAGTTCCTCATTATTATTTATCATATTCCTAGATATTGTCAATCTTTCTTGAAAATAATAAAAGATAAGGGATATTATGACCACATCTATTGGTTTTCTAATAATCTTATGGTTATTCTTATAGATACATTTTGAGGGAGGAAGGTAGAGAAAAAATATTCCTAGATATTGGTATGCATATTTAAGAATTTTCATGATCATTCCATTTATTATTAGGAACCTTCATTCATCATGGTGTGTTGATCCCATTTCTATTTTGGAAATACTAATTGATTGAGGTGGTATATTTCTTGAAAAATCATTTCCTAAAAAATTATGCTTTTCTCATTTTATATTGGTTTTTTATAATTTTTTAAAATATTTATTTATGATTATTTAAATATGTTAGTTTGGGATTATTTTATAATATGGATTTCCATTTTCTGTCAAAAATGGAATTGAATTTCAAATATTTTTGTATTATAAATATGGTTAGTTTTATTATTTATGTGTGATATACCCCTTAAATGATTTTAACCATGAAAATAACATTCTCCAAGGGTGGACCACTTGTGAAATTAGAAGCCTCTAAGTGTGGTCTATGGAATATGTGAACCTTGGGTACATGGTTGGTGGACATATTAAGAAAATATATCTAGGATTTTGAATGGATACCTACAATTTATATACACTAAAACTCTAAATAATATTTGTTATGATAGGGGGTTAACTTATAAGGGTGTTCAATTATTCCTAATCTAGTGTTTTTTGGATATATACAGACTTAAGAATTTGATCACTATGGTGTGATGATTATAAAAAATGAAGAAATAACGTATTATAGGGCCAGATTAAATGATATTCATTTGGGATTAGTTGTTTATAAATTTTATGAAAAAAAGTTCAGTTGTAAATGCTTTTTTAAAATGTTTTATTATAAAGTATTTATAAACTTTTCTAAAAAGGGTGGATTTATAGGTTTTTATATAAAATGGTGTAATATATATTTAATTCCATGTCCTTTATTAAAATATAATAATTGGTTTGTTTAATAAATAATAGTTATGGAACATGTGGTGATATCATGTTGGTCTTGTTTTCCTCACAACCTACATATACCATTAACTGTGCGTATATGTAGTTTTATCCGATGGCGGTGAATGAAAGGCATTTAATAGTGGAAGAAGTTATCCACTTTAGTGGGGTGTGGGAGTTAAGTGGTCTAACAATTGAAAATTGAACAACATATCACTTGTTTATGGGTTGTGTACTGATTTATGTAATTTGGTTTACCTATTATCTTTTGGAACTTGTTTTATCTATATAAAATTTTTCTTACTCTTTATAACTTTTTATTGTAATGTTTTATTTCCTTTATATATTACATTTTTTGATTTTTTGGTTTTTGTGTGTGTGTGAAAAATAATTATTAATGTCAGTTCTTGATTCCCATGTACGTTTCACTATCCCATAGAGTCTGGGATCTCCCTGAGATCCTTACGAAAATTCACTCTGAGATTCTGATTTAGGTATGAACCATGTTTGTTCAACAACAATACGTATTAAATTGAGGTTATTATCCATTGTTTTAATGTACTTGAATGTTTTGGTAGATAGGATAAAATATTTTTGAGTCTTTGGGGGTATGGTACATGTGAGTGTCTAAAAAAATCTTATTTTAATGAGTCTTATTTTAGAATAGGATACCGTGAACTATTTCTCTTGTGTTTAGTTTTAATCTAATATCAATTTTTATTATATCTTTGTTTAAACTAAGATTTATCACCTGTATGATGGTATAAATTTATTCTTTTATGTAGTACCATAACCCAAAATGGCTTCCTAGAATTCATCAAGAGGGTGGTGCAGATGATGTTCCATGAGGAAACCTTCTAGTTGATAAGAATCTTATTAAAGATAATGTGAGAGAAATATATTTAATAGAACCTAGTGTTTTCCCACTCTAGATCAAGACAGGGAAGTGAAAACAGGTACTAGAGGAGATAAATATTGATCCCAATTGTTTCTATACCAGAAACCACCATCTTGTATATAAAAAAAATTATCCTTAGTATTTGAAGGATTTTTTTATTAATATCAAGTGATTTTTTTTACTTCTCAGAAAATCTTTATTCTTTCAATGTGAAATACACCACATTTAAGCTCAATGTATCTATATGGTGATGTTGGGATATGAAAATTCAAGAAAACAACCTGAAATTTTGGAGTGGAAATACTTCAATACTATATTTTGAAAATAGTTTTCTTGAATCATTGATGATGTATAAATCCATAGAGTTCCTCATGATTCTACAAAGTGATTACACTATAATATAATAGTCAAACTACTTCACCAAATGGGTTTTTATCTTTTATAATATTTTACCAAGTGAAAATTTGAAGGTTCAGAGGTTTCATATGTAATTGTGACAAAAAATATTTTCTCTAGGTTATACATTGTAGCTTACCACCTATGCTGAAGTGTTTGATAGAGCTCTGATTATAGATATTGACATGTAAAGTAGTACAATGTTTTTTTGTATTAATTTTACATCTAGTGTTAGTTTTGGCGGATCCTTTATAAAGAAGAGTATGTTGAACGAGGATCATAAGGGTGGTTGCAGTGGATTTTAGTAAAATAAATATACCTCACCATTGGAAATAGTTAATAGTGAAACATTGATTTTTTTACCATTATTGAAAGACAATTAACATGAGGTTTACATTCCCTATATCTCCTAAAATATGTAACTAGTTTGAGTTTTAAGGTCACTTATAAAAGTTCTGTGATGAATTTTATACTTCATCATATAGAAAAAACTCATCATTACCTAAAGGGTCGAAGGTGGATTTAGATACTTTAAAGAAAAAAAGGTTCCATCCATAAGACTCTAGAATGAAGAAGTTACATTAAATGGAAGAGGATATGGTGGAAGTTGATTAGGTCCCTTCAGTAGTAATTGGTATTATCTTTATCACTTCATAATTAGAGACTACATTATTTGATATTGGTTCCTCTCACTTCTTTATATCAATCCTCTACATGTATCTTTAAAAACATACATTAAAACTCATTTCATCTGTCAGGGATTTGTGGAGACATTCTGAAAAAATGGAAATGGTTTTCGATTCCCCTTATGTCACTTCTGTATATTTGAATTATTAATATAATGGGTTTTTATTGTTCCTTACATGGATATTTTTTATGTTATCATTGAGATGGATTTTTTTATTTTCCCTAAAGAAAACATTCATTACAATAATCAATGGATGTTCATTACTATATATAATGGGAACAATGTAATGTTTTAAAGAGAATGGGATCTAAGATCTAGTCCAATGATACCTACTTTATAATTACTTCAAATTTTATTTCCTAATTTATAGTTGTACGTGGGGAAGCTCCTATGTGTTTGGATCTCTTTTTAGTGGTTAAGTAATTCCTTGATGTGTTTCTAGATGATTTATCTGGTCCATATCTAGAGAGGTAATTTGAGTATTTTTCAATTTGATTTTGGGAACTCATCCAATATTTATTCCATTATACCATTTAGATTTGGAATAATGGATGAAATTAAAGATTTATTCGGTTGAATTGAAAGATAAAATCTCAATTCATCCTAGTGTATCACCTTGGGCATCCCAAATGATTTTCACCAAAAATATTAATGTAACTCTTTACTTGTGTGTTGATTATAAAAAGATTAATTGGATGAAATTTAAGAATAATTATCCTTTTCCTCATATCAATGAATCCAAATTAAATTTAGTAGGATTGTTCTTGAAAATAGAGCTTTGGCCTAGGTGTCGTCACATTTGAGTTATGGATTCAAATATTATAATGGATTCCCTATAGAGTCACTTTTTTATATCTTTTGATGTCTTTTGTTTTAACTAAATCTCTAATTTTTTTATGTCTCTAATGAATCAAATTTTCTACTAATACCTTGATCCCCTTTTCAAAATTTTGGTGGATTATAATATGTATTACTCAATATCTAAATAAGATAATTTTTTTCACTTAAAATCAGTCCAAAAAATATTGAGGGATCACTACCTTTATGCAAAGTAAAAGAGATGTAATTTTTGGATTCAAAAAGTTATGTTCTTAGTACATGTGGTTTTGTAACATGGAATTTCCATTTATCATGGGAAAGTGAAATTTTTCCTTACATAGTAAGATAAACCATATGTATTTATGGTTCAAATTTTCTTGGGTTTGAAAATATATTATCTGTGGTTTGTAAAGGACTTATCAAATATCACATCTTCGTTTTCTACACATACCAGGAAAAGGTAAACTTCACATGGGATTATAATTATTATAATCATTTTTATTAATTGAAGAAACATCTAACCTCATCAATGATTCGGATTCTACCAGAATTAGGGAAGTGATATGAGGGGTTTTGTGATGCTTCAAGTGCTGAATTAGGTAGTGTTATTATGAAATAATATCATGTAGTAGTGCACGAATCTCATTAAATTGGTCCACACGATAAGAATTTACACACCAATGATTTATAATATACAACTGTTATGCATTCTCTCCAGATTTAGCGGCATTATCTCTTTGAGAAAAGGTCTAATATTTATTCTGATGATCCGAGTTTGAGTTACATTTTTTCTAAGAAGGATCTAAACCTTAGATAGAGTCGATATTTAGAGTATCTTCATTCATTATAATTTTAAATTTCCTACACCTTGAGAAAGGGAAGTATTGTTGCAGAATCTCAAAGTTGAAATTTTCTTTCTAAATCATTGATGGAATTGAACTATGAACAGAATATAATGGGTATCTTTACTCAAATGAACTTATATATGAAGGAGGAAGATACTAGTATCATTATGGCTAGTGCTCAATTGAATTCTTATCTTCTTGAGTTTATTTTAGGATAAAAAATGGGACAAAGAGGTTATGAGTATTATGAAATATTTATATAATGGGGAGATCTTTTCTATGTTTACTTTATCCCCATAGGGAAGTAATTATTTCAGAAACCTATTTATATTCACATCTTTTGGGAAAAAGGGTGTGATGAAACATTTTGATTATTTTGAATAGGATGTATATCATGACCCAATGAAGATTTACTATGAAATGAAGCATGTATTTTTATGGATATGTTTGAAACGTGACATTGCTAATTTTGTGTCTCATTGATATATCTTTCAATATATTAATGTTGAATACCAAAAGCCATCCAGAATGCTTCAACCTATCTTAGTTCCCATACAAGAATGGGATGAGGTATCATTGGATTTAATCATTGTGTTATTATGGAATATCCAAGGTAATAATTCTATATGAGTAGTGATTGATCAATTAACCAAGTCAGATCATTTCAATCCCATTCAAGACACAAATATGGTTGAGGATTTTGGAAGGCTACACATTCCTAAGATCATGAGGTTGTATGGTGTTTTATATACTTTTATTTTTAATAGAGGACATTAGTTTACCTATTAGTTTTTAAAGGCCTCTAGGAGATGACAATTTCTAATGTTAAACTATGTATAACTTACCATCCTCATAAAAACTGATTAGAAAATGAGTGATTTAGATTTTGGAGGATATGATTCATGATTTTGTTATAGACTTTAGAGTCTCTTGGGATATATATTTGGGTTTTCTTGAGTTATCTCTTTAGAATTGTTATATATCATCTATAAAAATGGGTCACTTTTAGGATTTTATAAATGACCCTATAATTCACCTCTTTCTTGGAATAAAGTGTTTGAAATATCTCTTATGAGAACCATCATTATTTAGGATACATTAATGATGTTTCCAGTTATTCTTCAACTATATGAGATAACTGGAAATTAACATTAATATTTTGTGGATTATCAGTTCCATCCTATTAAAGTTTTGGTAAGTGACTATGGGTTGTTGAAAGTCTCGCCTTAGTTGGGTCACTATCTTATTGGGAATAAAGTAATATGTTTTGACAGATACATAGGACCTTTTGATATTTATGAGAAAATTATAATATTTTATTATTAGTATCTATTTCTATCTTAGATTAATTATATCCAAGATGTTTTCCATGAGTCTAATCTCAATAATTATTATCCTGATCCCTATCATGTTCTGAACTGGGAAAAACATAATTTGGAATCAGATGTATCAGTAGTCGAATGAGTAGTTTAGATTGTCGATTCCGAGGAAATTATTTTTATGGAAATTATATTATATTTGCCTTTTTATTGTGGATTAATTGGACATATTATTAGAAAATGTGGTAATGAGAATCATTATTGAGGGAGTAGTACCGCTTTTTTTCTTTGATATGTCATCTACAGTTTGAATTTATGGGGAAATAAGTTATATTGTGTGGATATTTTTCATATCTAGATATCAATTTTAGGTAAAAATATTCAATTTTGACCATATTTGTATTTGAATTATTATTTTGTTGTTCTAGGTGATTGTTTGGAGTTTTTGGAGTTTTATGGAAATTTGTATGGTAGGCGCCCCATTAATCCAAACCGTGTGGAATTCTAAACAAACATTGAAAATTTTGATGGTTTATGATTGTGGAGTTCCACATTTTTGGAAAATTATTTGAATTTTTTTTTTGATGAAACCAACTATTTCATTTAGTGGGTAGAGATAGGCCCATGGTTGGTACATAGTTTTCAAAACCATGTGGCCAAACCATGCTATGTAAATTAATTAATCCATTTTTTAAACTTGAAACATCTCCCATTCGTCACATTATTCACCCTAAAACCATATATCTCATCCCGAGGGATCCATATGTGATATTATGGTGATCTTAAACATTCTATAGAGTAACTATGATGTATATTATGGCATTTAATCTAGAAAACTCATGGTAAGAGCTCATTGTTCATTTTTATTCATTATTTTCCTAGATCCCGTATCTTTTTCATAAAAGGGACTATATATGAGGGATTTTATTGCTGGATATATGGCTTGTTTCATGATCTAATGGGTTTTATTATAGATCCATTACAATGGAGGAAGGTAGAGTCTAGATCTACCAAGATACCTATGTGATTCATCAGGAATTTTTTGGTCTCTCATTTGTAAACAATTTAGCCCACAAAAAATAAATAATTGGAATATAAATAAAAGAAAGATAACATGCCACTAAAAAGTATGATATTCATAGTCAAAGAGTACTATGAAATAAATATTCAAAACCAAATAAGGTAAACAAATGTTGTTCAAATAAACTACAACCCATCTCCATGTAATATGAGGGAAAACATCCCACCATGTCACCTCCAAACACCCACAACTGTCTAACATGGATACCCACCACTACCATGCAATGAAATTACATTACTTAATTTTCAAAAAACAACATCTACAAACACCTAAATGTATATGCAGAGTGTGATCAAAACAAGCTCAGTATGATCCCACCAAGTCTTCCATAAGCAGTCTTTATCAATCCGACCAATTATTCACATTTAAATAAATACAAGTCATGAAATATAACCTAAATGTTTTTCAATAAAACATGTAAATACACCAATATATAATATATTATAAATAAATTACAAATAAAAAAATTAAAATAATTTATTAAAAAACATTTCTAGATCATTTATTAGTAACAAATATAATATGAAAACTAAGTAAACTACTCTATGTGTTGGGTAGCTCTTTGTTATATAGGATCCTTAAACCTCAGTGATCAAATGACTCAGTGTACAAAAATACCTAGAGCACATACTAATAGATAGTGGAAACACCAAAAAATTATCCCCCTATCAATACATATTTTAGTTATATTTGTTGCATAAGTTCATGTTAGTTAGCTATAAAATTTCCTAGCATGCATGTTTGAATCTACCCCCCTCATATGTACCATAGGTTCCCATATTCCATATCCCACACTTGTAGGATTTAAATTTTAGAAAATATCCCACACTTAGAGGCTTCCATTTTCATTCCTTAAAAAAATAAAAGGTAATTTTACACATAGATAATCAACGACCCTTGAAACACATTAAAAAATTATTTTATATTGTCACAAATAATACTAAAGGAATAATATATTTCATAAAATAATCCCAAACATTCATATTTAATGATTAATAAACCATGCCATTAAAAAATTCAAACACCATTTTGAAATTAGAAGGGATAAATAATTTAACAAAAAATTATTTTCATGAAACCACCTACATCATATAGTTTTTTTTCTATAACACCCTATGATTTTATGAGTTATTTTTTTTAAAATGAATTTATTTCCACGATAACTTGCATTACACCTAACAACAAGTATAAAAAAATCATGACACAATATTATTATTATTTGTTTTCACATAGATGTAGGACTAGTGGGTATGGATTGGAATTACTAAAGTATTAAAATGTATATCTTAACCATTTATAAAATTACTTCATTGGTTATCAATTAATTAGAAATGAAAAAAAAATCATTTGAAAATGATGGAGATGTTTTTCTAAAAAAACTATATTTAAGCAGGTAATGTATTTTTATCCAAATAAATTAAATTTTATAGTATTAGTGATTTTAATTTTTTAACATTTATATATATTATATTTAATATAATGTTTTAAACATTCATATAATATTAATTGGATAAAAATAAATAAGGTTTTATTATTAAAAAAATATTTTATAAAAAGATGGTTTGTTGTGTTTTGTGCACTAACATTAAAATTAATTTCATCCAATTATTAGTATTTAATTTGATAAAATAAAAAATATACATCAATTTAGGTGTTTAAAATTTGTAAATATGAACCTTTTATTTTTGGTCAACATGAATAGTTACCGTAGTACACTTTATCACATCGGTAAAGGGTAATTCAAGATAATCTTGGTTAAAACTAAGTGATAAAGCCATGATTTTTCATATTAATTATTAATTGATGAATAAAACTAGACACTTATCACCTTAGGCTGAAATTTATTTGTATAATGGGAAATTTATCATGAATAGTAAATTTATAATATTTAAGACAGGGAAAGTTAAAAAGTTTTACTCTCTAATTTTTAAATAACTTGTTTGTATTCACATTGGGAAAAAAAAATTTATGAACAAAACATGATAGTAATTTTAAGATTAAGGAAATTATTTTCATGATAGAAATTTATTTTTAATTTTTAGTAATTATATAATGACCTTAAATTCTTATGCAACACAGATGCACTATTTCTCAAATTCAAAAAATATATTAATTAATTTTAAAAATATTAAAAGTAATATAATATGTGTAAAATAATATGTTCCATGATTTTTTTGATTAATATAAGATATTAATGTTCTTTTAAATACTTATACTTCAATTAAAACCTTTTATTTATGTATTTTAAGTGAAATTAAATGAATAGTGTCTAAATTTACATCAATGATATTTTATAAAAATAATATTTTATTAAATTACAGAAAAATCATAAAAAAAATAATACTAAAAAAGAGATGATTTATTTCCAAAAACACTATCCCATGTAAATTTATAGTCCATTTGTAACCATTTTGACTGATAATGACTTTATTATAATTTAATCCTGTAAGAAATTCGATGTGTGTCCTCTTCCTCCCTTATAAAAGGACACCACTTAATTCTTTTCTTCACACTAATTTTATCCTTCTACATCAACCATACCAAGAAAAAATGTCTTATAAGAATATTTATACAAGTTTTGGAGGTTATTATCTCCCCACTATACAAACCCTAAGTTCATTAAGAAAGGATCAAAATTAGGTCTCCCAAAAGAGAGGTACTTATCCCACCCGACCTATTTCATTTTATTTTTTCATCAACATAATCTAAATACGTGGTAATAATAATAAAATACAAAGTTAAGTACCAAAAATATGATAAAATGTTATTATGATTATCAAACTACCATTATCCACTCTCTTTCCATCAAATGTGAAGTGAAAATATCCCCTCTACGTACGTACAACTTAAAATCTTCATGTACAGAAAAAATTCATTTTCCATCAACATATTTCATGTATGGGTTTTATTATGGGATTATTGTTTATATATTATATTTATAACATAAATATGATTTTTAATGATAATATTATATCAATCTTCTTACCATACAGATCGATGGAAAATGACAAAATTTCTCGTGCGTATGTGTGGATTACCACCTCCATGAGGTGAAGTGATTTGTTGTGACATATGAGAAATTTAGAAGAGATTAATAAATGATTTATAATTCTAATAAATTAAGTTATAAAATATATTTTATGAAACAATGTGATTTTATTCAATCAAAATAAAATTTGTGTATTCTGATATGTATTATTTTAGAAAAATATCACCTTCATACATGATGAAATATTAAATTATTAAATTATGTTTTTATGAAAAATGTAATTCTCATATTATAATATTTTTGAATAAATTATTATTTTTTAGAGATAATATATAATTTTAATTTTATATTCTAAATTACACCATTTTTATAAATATGGTTTTATTTTGAATAATGAACTTATTATAAATAATTATATTGAAATAAATATTAAATTAAAAGTGATATTTTGTTATAAATATAACTATTAGAAATTTATAAAGTTTAAAATTATAAATTTTAATATAAGTATTATTAGATAAATTTTTATAAATTCCTAATATTATAAATTTTTTGTATAAAACATTGAATAATGATTGTTAAGTTAGTTTGAATTATAGAATATTAATTTAGAATATAATAAATAAAAAATTTATGGTAAGATATTTTATATATGAAATTTTTATAAATTTTATTTGAATAAATAAAATTATTAAATCATTATTATTAAATTAAATAAGTGACAATAATAATTATAACAATAAAAAAATTTATGGAATATTATTATTACTATTAATATAAAAAAACTAAAAATGTATGAAAGTATATTTATGATTTTTCATTGTATATTTAAAATATTAATATATATATATATATATATAATTATATTATATAAATAATGAATTTCATATATATATATATATATATATATTATATGAAAAATGCTAAAATTTTGAAAAAACATTACATATTTTGTGTTTAGAAAAATTATAACCTCTAATAAAACAAAAACAAAATGAAAAAGTGAGAAAACGTTGACATGAAAAAAAACACTAATAAAAATTGAAAAGAAATATTTAATGTTTAATGGAAAAATGGTAAAACAAATTATAAGAAAGAAAAAAATATGATATTGATGATTGATTTTATAAAATTTGAAAATATTTAATGATTATAACATTAAATGATATAAAGTGATAATTATAAGATAATATCATATAATAATAGAATAAATATTGAGAATGATGAAAGGCAACTCAATATTTTAGATGCTTTTGAAAAACAACAACCCAACTTCGGTGCGACACCATTTCCTTTACACCCACTTTTTTTAAATTCTATATTCTCAAGGAAGCTTAATCCAAAATTTATATTTATAACTTTATTAATTTGGGAGGAATCATTAATTTTGTATGAAGGAGATACCTTACCAGAGCTAAGTTATGCTTTTTGACCGAACATCCCAAGGAACAATAAAGCAATTTGTTTTAGTTTCCATCAAGAAATTAAGGGATTAGTTTTAATTTGTTTCTAAACCTACGCATTTATGTTAGGGTTTTTTTTTGTTTTATCAATTTATGTTTTAATAATAATGATATATACATATATATAATCATTTTTTTTGAAATCTTAAGGAACTGATATCTTTTAAGATTCATTATTAACCTATCAATTTAGGATTTTATGAGGGTTGAATTTATTTTAATCATATTATGTTAAATTCAAAAGATATATATATATATATATATATATATATATTTAACTATCTATATATTTGATTATTTTAGTAATTTATGTAGGGGTTTAATTTTACTTTATCAATTTAAGATTGTTTTCCAAAGATATATGTATATATATATACATATATATGTATTTAAATCACTATATCTATTTTTCTAATGTTATGGATTTATTATTTATTTTTAGGATTTTATTTTAATTTAAATTTAACAATATATATTCAATACATATATATAATTATATCTATATATTTTAAGAATTTACAATTTAAGTGGATTTTTATATTTATTTATCTAATTTTATATATGGATTTCAAGGGTTTGATTTTGGTTTCAATCAACGTATGTTTGTTTATAAAACATATAATATATACATATATATATTATTTAGAAATAAAAATTTAAATAATTAATCGTGGATTTAAAATGATTTGTATTATTATTATTCTTTTTAAATTGTTTTCACTTATAAATAAAATCTCCATGGGAGTATATATAACTTTATGGTTATCATTTTATGAGGATTGTTTAATTGAAAATTATAGTTATTATCATTTTATGTGATATTTCTATGTGGAATCTTTTATTTCATGTGTAAAAATGGCCCTGAACATATTTTTATGTAATTAATTATTTAGATAAGACCATTATATGAGTTATAATTGACTTTCCATCCATTTTAATCAAGTGGTACATTTATTTTATTATGCATTTTTGTTTATGAATTTTAAATAAGGACAACTATTTTTAAGCTTGGGATTCTCCTATGAATGGTTTTAGTAATTCTCAAAAAACATATCATTCCATGTTATGACTTAAGAAATATTATTTTATTCTAAGTAAAATAATATATGTAGGTATTGTTTTTGAAACGTTTTGGGTTGTGATTGAGAAATTTATGTCTATTTAATGTTTTCTTAAAATTGGCACTGATATAATGAGTTATAAGTTATGTTATGAGAAGTGAAACCGTAAGCCTAAGGGGACATGGTCTCATATAAGTTATGAATAGTGTCCTAATGATTTCATTATTCTCCACCAACTACCATAAATGACCCATAAAAAATATAATTTTTAATAGAGGAATCCCAACCATATTTGAGACTATAATTATTTTGATAAATTAATGTTTTTCTGAATTTATTTATTTAGATTCAAACATTATGAAAATATACTTTTAAGTTTGAATAATTATTTCTCAAAAAATGTTTTAAAATAATTCACTAATTTTTTTAAAACTCATTACTGGTCATATTGAATTCTCACCCAAACTTTTATATTTATTTTTATGGTTTAATATATTTATCTATGATGTCTGTTTCTATGTCGAGGAAACTCACTAAATACTATATAAATTTATTTTTTAAAATTTATTTAATTTTGGTAAGTAATGTATCTATATCTCCATAACCATGACCAGTAAAGGTTTCTGGTATTTTATAAATGTTAAATATTTTCTTAGATTATTTTATAAAAAAAATTTACACAACATTTATATGGGCCGAGTCCGGAAGCGTGGGATCAGGGTGGTATATATTTTTTCATTTCTATATTACATGGATGGTAAAGAGAATTAATATAATGAATATATATGATTTAACTATATAGTAATGATTCTTTAATTGTGAATTATAATTTACAATTCCTTTATTCCATCTATCCAAAAATAAAAATTACGTTCATGAATATGTCTGACAAAACCTCTCCTTGATTGGTGTCATTATTTTTCTATCTATTCTATTATATATGAATCCAAATATATGTATATAATAAATATATATGATATAATAATAATTTTAGTGATTATGGTATCGAAGAACAATAAATTTAAATTTATTATATAGGAGTTTATAATGCTTTCAAAATAAATAGAACTAAAGGTTACGTATTTTTGCATCACTTTTATTTCTATTAGTCACATGCCTTATAAATCAAATTTTTATTTATTTTTCTATAGTGTATATTCTACCCATTAATTAATATTATTATTCTTGTTATTAAAATACTGGGGTTTACATATCTATCTATGTACATTTCTTTTATGGGACTTTTGATTGAAAAGTAACCTAGGTGGTAAGGGTTTTAGGTTACAATCCCATTATGCATCAGGATTATTTATGATTATGTTTTTGATGATTAAATATTATAATCTAAATATAAATAAACTTAATAATTATTTTCTAATATTTTTATTTATTTAATATACATGTTTTCCTTTAATTTTTCCCACTTTAAGATATCAAGATACTCAAAATATATTTTTAAGAAAAATTGATTTAGTGCTTTTTTTCGAATGGGTCACTTTATATTTTTTTTTAAAAAAGTGTAAAGAAATTTTTTAATTTAACTTATAAAACATGGATATTCTTTACATAAAACATGATCACTCAGTGCATTGAATCTTACTATTAAATGTTCCATGGATATTTTGAAATACAATTTTTTCCATAATTTTTTTGGATTTTTTTTGATTTTAATGAATCCATTTCATAATGGAAAGGTTATCATCCTCAAGAAATGATCCAAGTGATCTTTCAATATTATTTTTCATCTAAGATGAAATCCTTTTATGTTACATATAACACAATGGGGTTATGATCTAGTTATACTACCCATATTATTTCTTAATATGTTACATTTTTCATGATCATTGGTTTATTATGACATGGGGGTTTTTCCCCAGGTTATACTATGATGAAATGATTTTGAAACCAATTTATTTTCATGGGTTTTAATATGATTAATAATTTATGATCATATGGCACATAGATATATGATTTTCATTATTTTATGTGTGGTAACTATATCTACCTCAAATTCATTGTGTAATTATTAATGTTTTATGAGCTCAAAGGGTAAATCTGAGCTTATCCAAATACCAAAAGAGGGTACACAAGAGGTTATCCCAAGCCTGAAGAAGTTACACTGGTGGTTAACCCAACCATAACATGTTATGAATGTATTAGTTATTATCATTAATATAAGGTTTCAAATGATTATGTGGATTCTAAAATTCTATGTCTTATTTAGATGTTATTATCTCATAGATCATGTTCTATGATCCCATTATGATTCATGTCTTATGAATAAATAAACATTATTCCATGAATAAAGATTATGGTCTATAATATGAATGACATAGATTTTAAATTTATAACATATTTTATCATATAATTATGATCATATTATTCTTATGTGATCATATATGTCTCCATTTTTAACATTACTATGAATCAGATATCACCTTTCTAATATTTCTTTTCCCCAGGTTATAAAGGAATGTATTTTTTTTTCTGATTTTTATAATAAGGGTGATAGTTTTAATAACTTAGTGGGAGATTATTTAGTTCACTTAAGAACCAGTTTTTTATGTATCCATGTTTCCAAAGGCAGTAGAGCTAAAAATTATGGCATGGATTTTCATTTTATATAAAGAATATTCATTTGAAAATATTATATATTTATGTATAAAAAGCATGGGTCTCTGTTATAGGTATCAGAGAAAGGTTTAGTTAACCTTTAGAAACTATGATTAGAAAACAATAGTGTGAACCTATGGATATTCCTATTTATAGGGAAAAATCTAAAAAAATTGGTAATAATCATGAATGACCTAGTTTTAACCTAAGGTGTTATATATTGAAAGTAAGCTTTCTTGATTTATTCATCCATCAATAAGTTTTATTCATGATTATGTGGTTTCCCTATATTTTTATTACCTCTACCACTATGACTCTAGGTTTTAGTCTATGGTTGGAACTCAAAATAATTATGTTAATTATCACTACAATAGAAAATGAAATTATTTTCCTTTTGATAAAACAAATGTTATGGGAGTTGAAATCAAAATCCTCATTGTTATTATCACTCAATTTTCTCAATATATTAATCTTGCTGAACTTAAAAATAATAAAAGGAGGGAAAGCATTCTATTAAGCCCTTCATGAGGAAATTTACACCTTATTTCAGTAGGTCAACTAATCTAATAATTCCTATGTAATGGATGAGTGCCATAAAAAACATTTTTTTTTCATAATCTAGAGTTTGGATCATAAATTTTTTGTTTTTGTTGATCATTTTTAATGAGAATCATATCAATGTTGGAATATTTTCAACAACATAAGGGAATAAAATGAGATTGAATCCATGTAGTGTGGTGAATTTAAGTCATTATTTCTCAATAATAACTTTTCACATATTATATGAACAAAAATGGAAAAGGAATTCCTTGTGTTAATGTATAAGGTTGATGGATCCATTGGTACCTATAAGGTAAATTTTACAGTACCTGTAGGGTACACCTATGATAATATTATCCAACCAAAAAGTAAGGTTAATCAATTCTTTAGGGAATTAAAACAATGTTTCTAAAAGGTATTATTTATAATGAAATTCAGTATATATGATTAAAACATTAAATATAAAATAAATGTGGTAATAATGATTAGAGATACCCCTAAATCTCAAGGTTTTGATATGAAAATAAATATGGGATTCAAAATAAATTATAAAATCCAGTTATAGAAAAAGATGAGACTTCATTTATATTCAAAGTGTGGATGAAAATAAGGAGGGAATTGTGTTAAAGGGACTAATATATGTTTTTAGTGTGTAAAGGATATCCATTAGTGATAGAATGTCGATATGATTGGAATAAGTAATCTAATGATGTGAATAAAGAGAAATATTGAAATAATGAACCACCTACAATCTAGTGTTTTAAATGATAGAAGTATGGAAAGTATGCTAACCAATGCCAAAATATAAAGGTTTTTAATGATGATATTCATCAACAACATATTATCCCATTGAAAATGGGAAAATTATGTGATCACTATTTCCGATGAAGGGTGAGATGATGACATGGTGAAAGGTATACTTATTATTTACTATAGAACCACTAATATCTTATTTTATTATAGATCTACCCACTCTTTTATTTATGAGGAATTTTGTAAGAGTAATATAGTACCACCTCAATGATTAGATGTTGAATTAGAATTGAAAACCCATAATGGTACAATGATCACATCTCAAGTCTATGATTCTTCTATGATAATGGTTTTGGGAATGTGATTCCTATAAATTTTATTATCCTCCATAAAGATGAGTTTAATGCTATTTTATGAAGAGATTATATTTCATTACAAAAATCTTAGATAAAATATCAAGGAAGGGAAATTATATTTCATTTTTCACACCAAATTATGATCTTCTATCTGTGTGATGATAAATATGAACTTATGATGGAAATAAAAACCATTTTATGGATCTTTATTCTTATTAAAAAGGATGATTATCTCATATGTTTGGGGAAAAACCAAACATTGATGATGAGCCTATTTTTAGGAGTTTTTAATGCAATTCTGGAATAGTTTCCTTGTCTCCCACAAAATTGTGAAGTTGAGTTTTCAATAGAACAGATTTTTGGTTCCACTACTATTTAAAATACTCCATATAGAATGACCATGATTGATTTGTAGGAATTTAAGAAATAAATCTAGGATAGTATTGATAAGGGATTAATTTAGTGAAGCATGTCACATTGGGGTGCACCTATTTTTTTAGAATAAATATAGATGAATGAAACAATGAATTGATTATCATAAACTTAACAAGATCACTACAAAAATGTATCTACTACCCCAAATTAAGGACTCTTTGATCAACTATGCAGAGATCAATTTTTTTTTGAAATTTACATTCATTATAGATATCACCAATTAAGGGTTAGTAAGGGAGATATTGCAAAGATAACATTTCATTCATGGTATGGACACTATTAATTTATAGTGATGTCTTTAGTCTTATTAATGACCATACTATATTTACAGATTTAATTAATAGAGTCTTTATAGATTACCTTGACCAATTTTATGTATTCATTATAGAAAATGTGATTATATATTAAAATAGAATGTAATAACATAAATTTCACTTGTGGATTGTAATAATGACCCTACAGAAGGATATGGTATATGAAAAATTTATAAAGGTTAAATTTGGCTACATAAAGTTTCATTTTTGGATCATATAATCTCAATGGAGGGTATATATGTGGATCCATCAATGATAGAAACTATTGGACATTGTCCCTAACCAACCATGGCTACTCAGATCTATAGTTTACTTGGATTTTATTTATATAATCAATGTTTGGTGGATATGTTTTCCATGGATTTCCAATCCACTCACTAAGTTAACTCAAAAGGGTTCTAAGATCCTTTGAAAAGATGAATGAGATTAATGTTTCAATGAATACAAGAGAAGACTTGTTAGGGTATCAGTGCTAATATTAACCTTTATAAGAGAAGTTGTTTTAGTCAATAGTGATGCATTAAATAATTTGTTGGGATTTTACATCATTAAAAATTATATTGTTATTGTTTATGCCTTAGGAAAATTAAAGGTTGATGAAAAAAATTACCAAACACATGATTTGGAGTTATCCTCAATAAATATTTAATTAAATATATAGATGTATAATAGTTACATAGATATGTGTGACATATATACTAATTAAAAATTTTAAAATTATATATTCACTCAAAAATAGATTAATATATTCTAGAGAATAAGGTTATAGCTGATTAAAGATCAAAATTGCTCAATATATTACCATCATGATAAATCAAACAAAGTGGCCGAAACTTTGAGTCCAATGGATAATGCTAGAATATATATGATGTTGATTATAAGAAATCAAATATTCATAGATTTGAAAAGGATAGAGTTAGAAATATTAAAGGAAGGGGAAATATATTATCTACCTCAAATGTGTGTTCAAACTTTTATCTATGAATGGATTAAAGAGGAAAAGTAGGAAGATGTAGAGTTTTAGATGAAGGTGAGAAATGTTCTTGAGTTCAAACTTGATTGTGATGGGGTGATAAGGTTTTGGAGCTGTGTTTGTCTCACCTCCATACTAGTTTCAAAGAGTTTTTTTGTTGGAGATCATTGTTCATTATTTTATATTCCTCTTGAAAGTAAAAAGATGTATAGATATTTGAAATTATATTTTTGGTTGGATGACATGAAAATAGATTTTAGAGTTTATATCTTGATTCATGGTATGTTAGGCCGTTATGTTTGAGAGACAAAAGTCTAATGGGACGGTATAACCATTACCCATACTTGAGTGGAAATGAAAAAAAATAACCATGTATTTTTTCATTGGACTCCAAAAAAAGAATAAGGGGAATAATTACATATATTTTGAAGTCGAAAAACTTATAAATTTAGAACAATTTATTATAATTTGAGAATATTTATCTTTGGATTCGGTTTCCAAAATTTACATTAAGTAAATGGTAAAGTTTCACGGAGTACCATATTATATTATATTTGATCAGGATCCATGGTTTCCCTCTATGTTATGTAGAAGGCATTAGAATCCTTTGGATATGTAATTGAGTTTTATTATTGCGTATCATCCTGAGATAGATGGTTAGTCTGTGAGAAAAATTCCAACTCTATTGGATTTGATGAGATCTTTTTATATGGATTAAAAATGTGGTTGATGTAAAAAACGTCCTATAGTTGATTTTTATAATAATTATAGCTTTCATATTAGAATTCAGATTGATCCTTATGAATCATTATTTGGTATAAAGTACAGAACTCCAATGTGTTGAAATGAATTTGAAGAAAGAAAGCTGTTGGCAGGTGAACTAGATGAGTAAATGGAAGATATGGTTAGATCTATTTAGTAATATAGAGGGGAAACTTAGAGTTAGAAAAAGAGTTATGCTGATAATAATTTAAAATATTTGGAGTTTGGAGTTGGTGAAAATGTGTTCCTAATAATATCTTTATATAAGCGGGTGATTCAATTTAGAAATAAGGGAAATATGATCCCTACATATATCGGTCTCTTTGAAATTACTGATCATGTTTGGATGACAACTTATTGGTTGGAGCTTCCATAAAATCTCTCTAGATTTCATGATGTGTTCCACGTATCTCTCCTGAGGAAGTACATACCTGATTATTCAGATGTCATGATCTTAGATGTAATACCAATATAGAAATATATATCTTATGTGGAATAATTGATTAAGATTCTTGATTATAGAGAGTGAATTCTAGGAAACAATAATACTTACCCGACCAATGTTTTATAGTGAAACCACCAATTTTAGGAAGTAATGTGCGAACCCAAGGATATAATGAAATAGAGATATCTTCATTTGTTTGTTTCAAAGTAATGAATTTAATGGTTGAAAGTTATTTTAAGGGTGTAAAATGTAACAACATTACATTTTATGAAATAGTTTTTTAATAAAGTTATTTAATTGATTTTTTATGTTACACGTGACAACAATACAAAACAATCCACAATATGCTATTATTATTATATATTAAATCTAAATTTTATATTAGTGTGTATGTATATTACTAACTAAATAAATATAATCTATGGATTAAGCATTTATAAAATTAATTATATGTTTATCAATTCATTATAAATAAAAATAAAAAACATTTGAAAAGAAAAGAGATTTTTTTCTAGAGAACTATTTTTATGCGATTAATGTATTTTTGTCGAAAAAACATTATGTTATCACCATTGGTGAATGATCTTAATGATTTTTTTAAATATATTAAATAAAATGTTTTAAACATTCTTATAATATGAATGAGATAAAAATAAATCTGGTATTATATATAAAAACACTATTTTCTACAATGTGTTTTCCTCACATTTTTACTCTTAAATTAAAATTAATTTATAAAAATTATTGGTATTTAATTGTATAAATTTAATTCCATAACTAAAAATAGCAGTTTAATTTTTTTTAAATAGATCACTTATAATTTTAATAAATATTAACAATATCCATGCTAAATTTATCATCTTGATAAATGGTAAATCAAGTTAATCTTAGTTAATACTAAGTGTTAAGGCCACAAATTTTAATCATAATTTTTATTGGATGAATTTAATTAGAACCTTATCACCATAGTCTCTATATTTTTTTATTTAATATAGACATTTTCAGGAAAATTAAGTTTATAATATTTAAAATAATGAACGTTATCAAGTTTCACTCTCTTAGTTTTAAATATCTTTTCTATAACCACATAAAGAAAAAACTAGTTAAGAATGAATATTTATAGTAATTTTTATCAAAATGAAATTATTATAATGAAATTATTAATAATTTTTAGTAATTATATAATTAACTTAAATTCTTCTGAAACACTAAAACAATATTTCTCTAATTAATAAAAAATATAATAAATTATTTAAAAAATATTATAAGAAATATAATTTGAATGTGATAATTTATTCCATTAATGATTTAGATTAATATGATATATTAATGTTATTTTAAAGTATTATATTTTAATTCCAACTTCATCTTTATGTATTTTAAGTCAAATTAAATGAATAGTGTCAAAATTGAAATTAATGATATTTTATAAAAATAATAATTTATAAAATTACTTAAAAATAATAAATAACATAAAATATAAAAAAGGGTATAACTATGGTATTAAATTTCATCCACTTTTCATTTATAATTTATTTTTAACCATTTGGATTTAGAATTTATTTATTACAATTTATTCGTTTGAGAAATTCCATGTGTATCCTCTTCCTCCGTTATAAAAGGACTCCCCTTATTTCTATTCTTCACAGAATATTGAGTGATCAAGAATGAAAATCCCCATATTTTTAATAAAATTCCTATATAAGTTTTGTGGGTACTTATATCGCCCAACTTCCAAACCTAAGTTCAGTAAGAAAGGATCTCAAAGTGGTCTCCAGAAAGAGAGGTGGTTTTCTTACCGGACCCCTTTCAATTTAATTCATATTATAATTACTCTAAATATGAGGTTGTTATCATAAAATAATAAATTAATTATCCAAAATATTATTTAATTTTATTATGATTGTTAAATTTCCAGTATATACCCTCATTCCATTAAATGACATGTGAAAGTATTTCTCTTGTATACATACATATTACTGTCTCCACATAGCAGTAAAATTCACATTCCATCACCATAATTCATGGATGAATCTTATGAAGGGTTTGAATTTTATATATTTATTTTATTTATTAATTATTCTTATGTATTGATAATATAATATATACATTCATACCTTAAAAATTCATAGAAAACAATATCATCGCATGTGCGTACGTGCGGACTATCACTTCCATGAAAAAATGTGGTTCGTTTTTCATTTATATTTTGATTGGATGTTAAGAAGGATGGATATGATTAATATAAATTAATTATATTATATATTAATTATTCTTTAATAATTAATATTTATTTATATTTATTTCATTCCATCCGTTGGAAATTGAAAACAACATTCATGCGTACATACGACCTACTGTCTCCATAAACATTGTAATTCATTTTCTTTATCTACCATTATGGATGACTAGAAATATATGTATATTATGAATATATATGGTATATAATCATTTATTTTAGAATTTTATAGAATTAAATCACTATAAATTTATTATACAGGAGGTTATAATACTTTTAGAGAAATTAGAACTGAAGGCAGGGGATTTTTCTCTCAATTTTATTTTTATTAGACTCATGCCTTATACATCCCTTGTTTCTTTTGTGTGGTGTATATAATTTCCATTAATTAATTTTATGATTCTTATTACGAAAATTATAGGGATTTAATTATCTATATAACTGGTTTTCTTTAATAGGACTTATGATTCAAAATTTACCAAAGTGGTAAGGGTTTTATGTTACCATCTCATTATGTATCAGGTTTTTTATGATTATGCTTTTGATGATGAAATATTATAATATACCTACCAAGAAACATATTAATTTTCTTATACTATGGTTATTTATTTAAAATAAATATTTTTCATTGATTTTATTCACCTCATGTTCTCAAGACTCCAAAAATATGTTTTTAAAGAAAATTGATTTTATTTTTCTCTTCAATCAAAAATAATTTTTCTTCCATATACATATTTTCTAAAAATTATTTAAATATGCTTTTATATATTATACTATTATTTTTTAAATTTATTTTGACCCATTTTTATAAAAAAATGTTTCAAAAGTAATTTTCTTTTTATTTTCAAATGAGGTACTTTATTTTTTTTACAAATGTGTAAATGAATTTTTTTTCCTTATAAGGAATAAAAAACATTTCCATATCTTATGAATAATCAATACTTTGAAGCATACTTTAATATTTTACATATTCATTTCAAAAAGTAATTTTTTCCATAATACTTTATAATTTTATATATTTTAAAGAGTTGATTACATATTGGATATGTTATATTTCTTAGAAAATGTTCCAAGTGATCATTTAAAATAATTTTCCATCGATGAAGAAATTATTTGAGGTTACTTAATAATTAATGGGGTTATAATCTAATGATACCATAATTATTATTTGTGTATATTTTTTATGTTTATGATGATAATAATTTTACGAAACATGTTGTTTTTTCAAATGTAATTCTATAATGAAATGTTTGTGAAACCCATTTCTTTTCATGATTTCTGAGTTGAAGAATATTTTATGTTTTTTGGCCCACATATTTATTATTTTAATTATGTTATGGGTAGGAAACATCTCTACCTATAGTTAATTGGGTAATGATTAATGTTTTTTGTGCTCAAAGGGTACACACAAAGTTATCCCATGCCCAAAAGAGGGTATACATGTGGTTATCCTTAGCCTAAATAAGGTACATGGGTGGTTATACAAATTAAAACATGTTAGGAATGTCTTGATAGATATCCTTTACATATGGATTTATATTCTTACATGTATTCCATAGTTTCATGTCTTATTCTTATTTTATGCACTCACAGATCATGTTATTTTATTTATTTAGGATTTTTGTCTTATAAACTACAAAGGATTATTCCATGATTCAAGATTATGATCTATGATAAGCATGGAATTGATTTAAAATGTGAAATTATTTTTTTCATTCCCATATTCTCATATTAGGATTATTTGATAATAAATATATCTCTTTTACACTTACGAAGATTTAGAGATCACCCATTCTTAAGTTTCCTTTTCTTGGGTTATAAATAAAGTTATTATGTATGATATGTCTATAAAGGGTTATAGTTATGAAGAAATAAGTGGTAGATTATTTAGTTCACTTATGAACCAGTTTCAATGAATCTAATTTTACAAATTCATTTGAATTATACAACTCTATCTTTGATCTTCATATTATGTAAAGATTTTTCATATCATATGATTTGATATTTATGTATAAAAATTATGTGTCACTATATTTTCAAAAACATGATACCCACATTCCAAAATGAATTAAGGGTCCTAAGAAGAAAATATGTTACTCAAAAACATGAAACCCATATCAAGAAACCCAGTTCAACACTCCTAAGATCGACAGAGATAAGAAAAACTTCTTATCAAGGAAATTTCTAATGAGGTACACAAATATCTAGGTAGATCTATTATATAACTTTCCTTATTAGAAATAATCTATAATAATTCCCATTTGATCATGAAATAACCCATATATCCAGCCAAAACATCCCATAACAATGGTTTATATAAAGAAAAATAGAGGGGATATAAGAGAATGATGAAGAACAATGAACAATAGGTTCTTACATTGAGTTATCTAGACCCAACACCACATGATCAGTCAAAATTACTCTTTGAAAGCGTTAAAATCACAAAAATAACCACATGTAACCACTATAATTGAGAAAAATTGATTTATGAGGAATAATAAGGTTAATGGTTGTAATATTGGGTTTGGAAAACATTTTTTAGATTAATTAATTCTGGACTCGTGAGTTGATTTCATGGTTTGGAAAATCGTGCGCCAACCATGTAGCCTATTTAGTCCACTTGGGTAGTTATATGGTTTGAGGATGTAGTTTAGCTAACTGTACATGGATAATGAAAAATTAAACTATCCCAAAATTACATAAGTCACATTATTCCCTAATAATTCCACATGGTTCTCCCTAAACATGTGACAACCAGGTACATTCCTTAAAACCTCAAAAAATAGCCACAAATCACCATGGGAAACCCAATAACATTTCAAAACAAATGATGATAGAAAATGAATATATATGATTAAAAGTGACATCTAAATGTGAAAATTCTATCCCATTATATCACTTCTGTATTTATAAATTCAAGATGAATAAGAATGATCAAAGAAAATATGGGGCTACTACTCCCTCACCATTGACTCCAATTCCCACATCTCATGAGAATCCGTTCCATGTAGCCACACCACATGGACCTATATAAAAATATTCCCATAAATAATAGTTTTATAAGAATCAATAATCTAAAATGGCCATTAAAATACTGATCTATCTAATTAAAAATAATGATTATCCCAATTCATAACATGAGAGGGGTCATGATTATGCTTCGTTGGCTAAGACACATGGGAATAATCATGTATAAAAGTTGGTTAAAGTGGAAATGAAAACTGATAAGCCACTTTTCTAACAATATAATGATCTCATAAGGTCCAAAATATGTTGTAGATAATTTCAACCACTTCTTAATCCAACTATAACCTAATAGAGAGGAAAAAAAAATGCAAGAACACTTCATCACCCACAAAAAATTCCAGAAGAAAATTCCAACAATCTGAATAATATTTATACCGACTCTAAGCCACGCCAGTTGCAGTCAAATAACCTAAAAATTTTCTGATCTCTCATGATCAATAATCAATATAACAAGATATATCTCACCCACATTAGACCAAAAAAGTGTTAACTTACATGGAAAACCTTATAAATCCATGGAGTGTGCCATTATAATGAATGACCAGTAATTTTTATTATTATAATAAAACTCAACCAATACCAAATAGCTATCCCAAGAGCCTCTAAAGTCTTTGATGAAATCATGAAGCACATAATTTAATATTTGAAAAACTTATTCTTTATATTCATCTTACTGAGGAAGGTAAGTACTGCTTCACTTGACATAACAACCCATCACATTTTTGAGGCATTAAAAAACCTAAAGTTAAATTGGGGTTCCCTATCCAAACTAATATTAGAGATTATCCTATATAACATCAAAATTTAATGAATATATACATTTACCAAATCATTAACCAAGGTAGTGTCTTGAATTGGATCTTAATGAGATGAGTTCATAAATAAAAAAATAACCACCAAAATGGAACTCATCCCATAAGTATTTCATGATATACCAATGAAGAAATTTTTAGAATCCTCATCCCATTTCTAGATGGTAACTCATAGAGACTTAAGAAATATTGAAGGATTTAAGTGTTTGGCCTTAACATTCTTACATGTATTTTAATGAGACACAAAATAAGTTTTGTCATGTTTCAAACATGGTTAACAAAACCAATGCTTCATTTAATAATAAATCATCATTTTAGATGGATGAAAAACCCATTGAAAATAATAAAAAATACCATAACATAATTTCTCTTAAACTAATGGATGAATTATGTATTTTTGAAATAATTAATTCTTTTTAGGGTGAAAGGTCACTTTAAAATTGTATCCCCACTACAGAAAGATTTCCCAAATTTCAAAAAGTATTTTCCCATTCTTTCTCATAAAAAATCAAATCAAAATGTGATTATGTCAACTAATCAATTACTAAAAAAATAACAGTCTATTCGTCCATCACATCTAGGTGTACCCAAAAAAAGGTTCCCATGAGATTCTACTATTATCTTGATTCAATAACTTATTAAGAAGGTAACTATCTACTTAGAGAATCGATTACAAATATCCGTTTTCTTAGGGTATATGTGATATCAATGTAGAATGAATAAAGATAATCAACCTATAAAATTTTAATAATGATTGGATATTTTTATGAAAATATATAACCCCAAATTTTATGACAATAATGAATATTAAACCTTTCCTTAAAGTGGTAATATTAAAAACTAGGGAGAGAATGAATAACTACATCAAGTTCTAAATCATTGGTGAAATTATCCTTCTTTGAGGTTAAAGATAAAGATATTCGTATGAATATTTTTGATATTCTTTCATAAGAATACATCCTTTACCACCACCTAAGAATTTAAAAACCACTATATGAACCATTACAACATCCGTAAAAGTTTTGAGGTTATATGTCACTTTAATGCATCGATGTATGTTTGACCCCTATTGTCCCATAATACTTTACCCCATTCATAGTAATATCATCCAACAAAGATGCAATGTTCTATAATTCTTTTGCAAAACACAAATAATATCCTACTAATCCAAAGAAGCATCAAATATCAAATAAATTTCATGGATCTTCCCATGACCATAAAACTCTCACCTTCTCAACATCAACTAATATTCCAAGTTCTGAAACCACATGTACTAAGAAAATAACTTCTCCATTAAAAAAATGAAATTTAGATAAATTATAATTAATTAAGGGATACATTGAGATTTTTAGAAATAATACTAGGTGACACTAATGATCTTATTAATTTCTCAAGAAAACTAGAATGTCTTAAATAAATATAATGAAAAAGGAATCAAGGTATTATGAAAAAATATGGTTCATCATGGAAATGAAAACCACTAGATCATTATTCAAACCAAGAAATATAAAAAAATATTCAAAGTATACACTATTTTTCTTTGAGTATGTATTCAAAATATTCAACTCCTTAACTCAAATTTGATTAAACCAAGACATGAGGTTGGTTTTTGGGAGAAAACATAAATAATTTAACTGATAAAAAATTCATCAATATGCTGAAAAGGACACTTATTCTTAATCATTGATTGATCAATCATATAATAATTGAATAAAAAATGGATAGTACCATCAGACGGTTTTTTTAAATAATAGGGGATTCCCAAGGTGGTATACTAGGATAAATGAATCCTTTAGCTTTCAAATGATATAAAGTTTTAATTCTGATTATTACTCATATACAATATGGAATGAAGGAATGAATTTTTTCTGAGTTCTCATCACCAAATATATTGAATAAATGACATCCCTCTCTAAAGTTAGACCAATGAAATTGGTTGGAAACACTTCATGAAATTATTTAAGCACCAAAGGAATATCAAAACTCAGAGGTTTATCCACATGTTCAACTAAAAAAGGATAAATAAACTTTAAATTTTTTAGTAAAGGTGTTCCCACTCGAAAATAATTTGGGTCCCATTCTTTTTGAAACATATGGGAGTTCCCATAGAAGGAAGTAAAGAACACCCATCCATGATAGCAACCAGTCTCTAATTTATTGGAAAATAACCAGTCCATATAGAGGATAACATCAAATATATAAAAGTTAAGAACAAAAAAATACAAAACTATTTCAACTTCAAATATATAGAGGTGACATGAGGGACACTGAAAACCATAATCCTTATTCTTTCCAAGATGTGTTTTTAACATTATGAAAGTGACAAGAATTACATAGTAAGTTTTAAATTATTCAAAAAGTGGGTTGATATAAACTAATGTGAGGCACCTATATAAAATAATGTTGTTTATAAAGATAAATTTATCAATATAATGCCTATCTTTTTTTAGGGACCTCATCAAATTCCACCCGAGTTACATACACTATGTGTAACTGCTTAGTTATAATGGATTAAGGCTATAACCCAATATTTGTTAATGTATAAAAATACACCACAAAACCTTTAGCTACTGATTATATTTTTCCATAACATGGAGTATTAAAATATTAACAATTTTTTTTGTAATTTCCCTCAATGTCCACGTGATTCAAAAATTTTAGGTGGTGTGCGGTAAGAATATCTTGTGTGCCCTATCATTCCACATTGGTAGAAAGCTAAAGGTCCACTAAAAACTATTCCCAATGGCATGGTATAAGTTTTTTTTGTGAGCCACTACCACCACTCTTATGAAACTCATTCCACTTCCTCATAGAGTTTTCATCTTGTTCATTTATTAGAAATACCAATTTACCAAGGTGGGTGATTTCGTAAAAAATAATTTTTTAAACTATAATTGTTTTCTTATTTTAAATTGAGATTTTCAAAAAAATTTAAAGGAATTATTTATGAATCTTTAAATGTCATAATTTAGCTTCATTTTTTAAATGTATTTCCCCTTTTCATATGAATATGTGAATGGATTTCAAATAATTTTTTATAATAAATTTGGGTTGTTTGATTACTAATGTGTGGTTTGCCCTTAAATTTATTCGATCAACAAAAATTAAATCTTTCAAATGTGGACCATTATAAAAATTAGTTGTCTCCATGCACTGGTTATGAAAGACGTGAAGATGAGGTACTTAGAAAGTCAGATTGATTGGGACAGGCACACTAAGATTGTTTACATCTACCTATCATAGATATATTCTATAATTGTATAATTTTTTTAATATAGAGGGTTTACTTTTTAGGGTGTTCTCTCATTTATAAGACTATGTTCTAGGGATATATGGAAAAATTTTCAATTGATCATTGAGGAGTGATGATCCTTGATAGACCATACATAAACTAACATAGAACTATTTTTCTTTATTCTCATTTTGGATTGGTTATTTTGAAAAATCATTGAGAAATGATAAAATTTTAAATTATTTAAAAATGGTCTATTTATACATATTTTATAAAATTTTATAAAAATGGTGTATTTAAATTTTTTTTTGGAAAAATATGTAAGATATATTTAATTATGTATATTTATTTAAAATATAATAATTAGATTTCATTTATAAATTATATTTATGGAAGACTTATTGGGATTTTACTGGGATTGTTTTTCTCACATCCAAAACATATATTTTGGTGTGTATAGATATTATTTTATCTAACTCATGTAATGGAATGGAAATGAATAGTGGAATCATGAATCTTTATTAGTAGGGTGGTGAAATGGTGGGATATTGACCCATATATCACATGGATATGGGCTCTCTAATGTTTTATGTACTTTCATTTACCACATGTGGTTTATCACTAGTTTTTTCTACCACCATTTATCTTAAATTTTATGGATTTAATTTTCATGTTATATTTCTTTAATACATGAAATTTATTGATTGTTTGGTTTTTATAGGAAATTTTATTCCCAATAGAAATTATTGATTCCTAGGAACTTATCATTAGCCTCTCAGAATTGAGGATTCCCTTCGGGCCTATCCATGTGTTAGATTAGGTGTCTAGTTTAGGGATGTCCTAGTTGACTTTATGATAGGGTCTTCCCCACTAAGATTCAGTAGAATGTATTCATCATTGGAAGGTGCTACTAAATTTTTTCGAGTTGGGTCTCTATAAGTTATATAATTAGGATTGAGTCCCTTGTTACATGGGTTAGGTAGGGTTATCAAATCATTGGACTCCCTTGTATTATTTTTACTCCGTGAATGATAAGATGTATTGTTTTACCCTATAGAGTTGGAATAACATCCAAAATACATAAATTATGTGTAGTGTTCTTGTTACGTTTTTATCAGGAATTATTTTTTTCTTGTTCATTGCCTTTGGATAAAAGAACTTATCAATGTCCATGATGTGAAAAGAACTATAAGGAGGGGAATATTGGTGTGGTGGTTAGGGTGCCTGGAGTTACTAGTTCAAAATGATAAACCATAGGGGATGTATCAATTAGAAGTTATGTCTTGTAGTGACCAATGTTATACACCAATTTCTCCAATAAGTCATATCAAAGATTGGATATTGAGAATCTATTCAAAAGAGGGTATAAAGACTATTGGTTACATATAGTCAAGTAGTTTACTATGTTTTGAAGTAATGTCACTCAAAATAATGTGGTAGTACAAAGGTGTTAGAAAATATCAACTGTACCGTGTAAACACTTGAGTTTGGTGGTTTCAACCATTATTGAAGTGGTATTCACACAATGATTAGAAGATAGCTAAAGAAATATTAATAATATCCCTAATATCTTACTATTTTCTAATAAAATAGGAGAACACTATTTTTGGAAGGTAAGATTTCAATTAGTGTAACATCCTTTCCTTGTTTTGTTATACAATAACCGTATTAGGTTACCATGCGACCTCAGATGCACCTCCCCAAATGAAATAGGCTTATGAAAAGTTTTAGAGGTCTTGTGTGATACTATAGGGAGATTATAACCCCATATAAGAGAGAGAAATAACAAAAAAATAACCAATATCATCCACCACAATAACAAGAGTATAAATAATATGAAAATAAGAAATCATGAAATAATAAGATGAAATGAAACATACATACTCATGATAATGATATCCTATAATTACTCATCATCCATTGGACCTATCAAAAGAATAGTTAAAAAATTAATAGAATATGTGAGGCTCTCCACAATCCATGTTAAACACCATATCTACCTTATGAACCTATCCAATCCCGTCATGTTGTAAAATCTAGCTTCTATTGTTTTTTGACCAAGTGAAGTGTACTAGGTACCAAAGTTCTATGGACTCCCGAGCAGGGTGTTAGTAAAGCACAACAGTGACCCCAAATTCATTAAAATTCAAAAAATTAAAGTATTTTATGTGATATAGGTCATCCTTAACATAAATAAATAAATAATTGTGGAATCATAAATAAATAAACACCATTAATCCTTAGGGTTTCATGTGACACCCATGATTGACCGTAATTTCTTTAGCTAGTGTCATTCTTTCCATGAGAACATAACTTTATCTAGAAACCAAGGGTAGGCACTACTCACCTAGAAAAACATACCATCCACAAAATCAAAGTCATATCTTTCCCCTGTAATGGAAGTAAGCTGTTTAAAAATACAGGGGATTATCCACATCCTATTAGTAAAGAAGTATATCAAGTAACTCAGAGTCATTTTGCGTCCTTTTAGGTAAGGAAGTCATATGGTAAATTAGTGGAGTATCTACATTCTATATATAATGAAATTAATCCAGTAACATGGGGTTGTATCCATATCCTATATTTAATATAAGTCATCTGGTGACTTAGGGTCATATTCACACAATATCAAGAAAGAAAGTCACATAGAAACTCAGGGGTACATCTACACCCATCTTGGAAATAAATTAATATGGTCATCTTGGGGAGTATCAAAATCCAATTAGGAAATAAATTCATATGTTAAATCAAGAGAATATCCACACCATATTGGAAAAGAAATTAATATGGTAACTTAGGGGAGTATATGTAGCCTGATAAGAAACAAAATTATTTAGTAACATAGGGGAATATCTACACTATTTTGTGAAAGAAATTAATCCAGTAACTTAGTAGAGTATCAGAACCCTTCTTGGAATGAAATTAAACTTGTAACTCAAGGGAATATCCACACTCTTTAAAGAAACCAAGTCACCAAGTAACTCAGGGGTGTATCTACACCCTTCAAGCAAGGCATCTAATTTGGTAACTTATTGCCATATTTACAACCTTTTGGGAATTAAAGTCACATAGTAGAAAACATGAAATTTATATCCATAGAGAAAACAATAGTAATCACATGTATCTTAAAACATAAAAGTGAGAAGTTCATCTTATTCAAATCGTCCCCCATAATCACGTTCATCCCCTCAAGAACACCACCAATCCTCATCACAATAACTATATCCAGATCACATTATCTATTTTTATCCAAATGTGAAACCTAAAGTCATTGGTACCCATTACTTCACACACCCTACCACAGGTCAACATATTATTGGGGGTACCTACAAAGGTCTCATGGGTCGTATCACAATATAGATACCCTTCAAGGGATCCTTGATCTTGATATCATCTCTTAGGTCATCACCTATCACATAGAGGGTTTTATGTCCCTTAGAACAATCATAATTGAATTATAACCTCATTGTCTTACAACACAATCCCATATGACACCTATCTTGATATTTCATATGAATCCTTACGCACCCAAGACCGACATTCATAGACCTGGCGCTGAAAACATTATTTACTCACATGCTTTAAATAAACTCATATTTCCCAATATAACCTTGAAAACATTTCACATTTCCATCCCATAATAGTCTCACAAAAAATCTGAAAACCATAAGTATTTAGTGAATTTGAAGAGTAGTTAAATGAAAATTTTGATGTTAACATTTCAATATAATTTCACCATATTAGTTCCACTTCTAGACACAACTTAGGTTATAATAATCTTTATAAAATGGGGTATTAAAACATAAGAAATGAGTGAACTCAAAAAAATTTTATGGGAAAATAAAATCAATATGTGAACATGGGTTTGATAAGAAGAATATGAGAGAACATGGGCATGGGATAAATGTATTATTTAAAAGAGAGAGAAAATTAAGAGTTGTTCATAATGAATAATATAAGGACATTTGATCACAAATTTAAAAACATGTACCTAGGAAAAATAATGAACAAATAATAAATATGAGTTATAGAGCATAAACATAGGAATATGATATAGAAATATGCCATACCATTATAAAATAGTATAACGTAGAACTATGGAAAAAAAATAACTATTGGAAGTCTTTACATTGTGAAACAACAAGATTTGTGCATTTCATTTTGTGAATAAACAAAAATATCATGTTATATGTTTTGAATAAACAATGTTCTCCTGAAACGTTTTATAGGGAAAAAATTTCCCAGGCTATATTTTATGAAAAAATGCCCACACTATAATTTTTTAATGAAAAAAATTCCCATGCTTAACAGAATTATCTCATGTTATATAAACATTTATCCAATTAATTAGTGATATTTATCAAACCCAAAAAATCGCATGGAATTATTGTTATGAAAACATCTCAGGGATTTTTTAGACCAAAACTATCATAGGGATTTATCAGACCCAAACTTTCTGATAATGAAAATCATACATAATTGTTCCCAAAGATCATAAAACACTCATTATTTCATTATAGGTTAATTAACATGTGGAAAATAAATAGGTAATATGAAAACTTCCTTAAAAATCATCATCATTATCTATATTGATAAAGAAGGTGGTTGGTATCATAAGAACCTATAAAAATTATGAAATAAGGAACATCAAAGTATGTTGACATAGTTGAAAAATACCCTTTAAATATTATTTGATAAATCACTTCAAAAGGGAAAAAATGTTGAATTACCCCTTTTTTAAATGATTTAAAACTCCATAGTAATGTTATATTAAAAAAAAAAATACTTTTATGATGATCTTGTTTTGGAAAAATTATTTTTTAAAACCAAAACGTGTTTTCAAAAAATAAATTTTATAAAAATAATTATTATTTTAAGAAATTTATTTGATAATACATAAAAAACATTCAGACATATTTCTTATATATATATGACATTAAAATACCTTTTAAAATCAATAATTATTTTTAAAAATAAATATTTTACTTTTTAATTATAAAAAATAATTATATTTATTTTCAAAATAAGTGAGAATTAAAATCATTTGAAAAACTATTTAAAAACTTGTAAATGAAGATTCTTAAAAATTCATTCTCATGATGAAAAAGATACCGTAATTTATTTTTAATTTTTTTCACAATTTTCTTAAAATATGAAGTTTTGGGTCACATTAAAAAGTTATTTTCCAAATTTGTTGTGAAATATTGGAATTTTTTTAATATAGTCTTTGATAATAGAGCCTTGAAAAATATATAAAAGTCATCACATGTAAATGTGGGGTGGAAGATAAAAAACATGTACACAAAAGAGAAACCCATTTTATTATTTTGAAATTAAACCCAAATCATGATAATATTGATAAAAGTAAAAATGATGTTTTTATGTCACCTAAAATCCAACATATTTGGATTCAGAAATAAGAAAGGTTAACATTGGTGGGATCAATGAATATGAACATGGAGGAAAATGTTCTTATTAAGAGATGATGAAACTCCTTATTACCCCCATCAAATTTTATGAAGGAATAAATCTATAAATATAATTCCCCTAAAATATAGGAGGAAAGGAATTATAATATCACCATAGAATAAAATAAAAACATCTTGTAAAGCCTTTGTCAAAGAGGAATCATTATGACTTTATAAAAGTAGTTAAGTAATTAAAACACTTTAAAACTTAAGAAATGTTGTAATAAAAACCACATGAAATAGAGAGCCTTAAATTAAACCTAAAATACCTTAAAAAATGAAAATTCATTATATTATATATTTAGTAGGTAGTATACACACCGCTTAAATCAATGTAGCTACAAATAACAAAACACGTCCCAATGTAAGGAAATTGAGATGAAACACTCTTACATTGTAATCCAACGTAGATTAACATGACATAAATTTTTGTGTGAAAAACATTACTCTATAGTAACTTATTTAAAAACCTTATTAATATAAATTAATTTCTATACTTTTAAATTATAATTATTTATTATAAGTTTACTAATTTATAAGAGTTTATTTTCTTCATCAGATGTTTGAAATTTTAATTATTTTACTCATGTTTTATAATGTGGATACCGATTCAAATTTATTGATACCAATTTAATATTTAATATATTATCCAAGTTATAATAATAAATAATTATAATTATTTATAATTCTTCTATTTCATTCCATGATTATTTTATTCATGATTTGAGAAAAAAGAATCAATGAGAATCTTGTTTCTGTAATTTATAATGAAAAATGTTTTTATGTCAATATCACATTAAATATTAATATCACCATTAAAAAATAATATACCAATAATTATTCACCATTAATTTATAATATAAAAAATTTTATGTTTCCATAGTTATCCATGATATATATTTATAGCATTGTTCATGTAGGAGGTTAAACCGACCCAAACTAGAACATGTTATAACTAATGGGTGAGTTTTGTTAATAAAGTGATTTCTTCAGCATAAAATAATTATTAAAAAATATTAATGATATTATTTATATTTTATTGAGATAGTGATTAAGATTTTAATAAAATTATATAAATTATTCAAATACTATTGAGATAGAATACAAAATGCATCACTTAATGGATACGATAGTCTTCATGTAAACATGAATAATGTTTTTATTTCCTATAAAATGAGGTATGAGTAGGAATTGGTTTATATTTTAATAATATTAAAAAATATGTATATATATTATTCATTCATTGAATACCCTTTAATAACTATCTGAATAAGGTAGTTATAAAAAGAAAAATACATTGCTTTGTGGAGGTGGTATTCTATATGTGCGGCCAAACAACCTTTTCATTTTTATATGGGATAAAGTAAAATATGAATAATTTTTATTAAATAAAAATAAAAACATATAAATATATATATTATTTATTTCATCATGTTTTAATGGGTAAGACATATTTAGAAAATAAATATGGATAAAGAAAAGGTGAAACATATCAGGACGATTCAACCATGATCTAATGGAATCATGAATTACACCCTATTTCAGTCACCCGAATAAAAGTGAGAGAATGTACAGGAATAATGGAGGAGAAAATAAGAAGAAATAAACTATAATAAATAAAGAAACACTATGAAATCCACCCCTCTTTAAGGGGTTTTAAGTAGAGGTAGGAGATACCCTTCTCGATTTGTCACACACAAAAGTGTAAAAGATAGGAGGGGTGATGGTTTTTAAAATTGAGAGGGAAAAGTGGGTATTTATTTAATAAAACATTTAAAAAATTTTTGAAGGGAAAACAGATTTGACCATGATTTTAACTACAACATTGTGTGACCTTATAAAACCTGTGAGGAACCTCAAAATTCTTGAAAAAATGTCTAGGCCTCTCACCCCCTCATCATCTCACATAGGAAGCTCCCAAGATCTTTCTCTCCAGGATGACCAAATCTGCCACAACCACACCCATCATTGAGGATTTCACCCTAATTATTTTATATATAAGGTTATCTAGTTAAAAATATCGATCAAAATTCCCCATCCCCTACCACTATGGCATGGCGGTGTTTCCTAAGAACCACTCTCATGCAAAATTCCAAGGCACCACATTCATCCTGAGAATTTATCCCTTCACTATATAGTCCACCATGTTATGGTCCTCCCCATAGTGGAGTACCTACTAGTTAAAAAACATCAATTGTACTTATATTTATATAAATTTCCACTTGAAAACCCATAAGGCTTTTTGGCCCTCATTCCACATCAAAAAACCACCTCAAGGTATCCCAAACCTCAGAATCTCGATCCGAACAATAATTCTCAAAAAAACCCTCACAATAATTAAAAATTAAAATTCATTCTGACTTTCCCAAATTATATTAAAATGGGTATTTAAAACCTCCCCATAAAAATACTTGTAAACCCTAAGAAAACCCATTATAATTTGAAACATTTAACTTTAACAACACGATTCATCAATTTATATCCAGTTCATTTTGTTCAAGTATAGAATACAAACCGATATTCCACTATGAAACTCCAAACATGAGGTGAACTCTTCATAAAAGACATAGATACCATTATTAACCATCACTAAAATAATAATATGGTGCTTACTCATTCACTATTATCTTGAGACACCAATGTTTTATGATTCAATTCATCTATAGTCTTATGGATCTCTCTACCATATGTATCTACTCATAATGGAAGATTCTCAAGCCATAGTGTTTCCCACCATTAGAATCACCTATCGAAACACACTTCCAATGGTTCAAAATCTTGAGTGATGTTGTTTCCATCTCACTATATCCAATCATATTTGAAAACATCATCCTTTCCTTCCCTTACTGAATATTCTCAAAACGATCCACCACACTTGCCGACATGAAATCATCTCACCTATTATTGATACCTTAAATACCAACAAAATATAGATATATTACATGATCTAATACTAAATTATAAAAAAAAATTATGATGCGATTACTTGGATAGATCACAACCAACCAATGCATCTACCATTCTACACCCCCGCATCAATGCACCATCGACATGACTCATTCTCAGACAACATCAATACATTACAAAGAATGATGCCAATACCCAATGTCCATATAACCCCACTCCAAAATCTAAATTTCTTTTTTCATAAGTAACGAGATAAAAATCCGATTCATCTAGTCATCAACATCTATATTCCACCTTATTCACCCAACAAATGGTTTATTCACATCCATGACCCTATCAACACAAGGGTCCTTCTCCCTTTAATGATTTGTTATTACAATCATTATAGTATCCTTATATTCAATCAAAAAAATTAATATAATAATATTTTTGGAATGTGGTTCATATATTACCATGTATAATGTATGTTCATGTCCATACCACACATACCAGATCACCACCAAGAAATCACCAATTATAACTATTCATGACTTACTAGAAATATCATCTTTAGACCCACAAGAATTCATCCATAATTAGGGTCACACCATCAAATATATAATGATTCACTCCCCACCATATGGTTTCCCCTATACCACTCATCAATAATGACAATAATAGGTTTCATCATTTCATGCGTGTCTCTCCTCCTAATCCATGACCACCCATCTAATCGATACTAAAATCAACCATCCATGGTTTCGTCAACCATATAGTTGCTACACAACTTTTCTCATCATTATTCAGGAAATAAATCCCACAATAATTTCATCAACCCATCAAAGGAATTATTCCTCATCCTGTGTGTAACCTATCAATAATTCACAACCCAATAATGTCATGTGTAACCAATACATGCTACTTCAATCATATCCAAACATAATGGGTGTACTCTCCTATAACATTAAATCACATAAACCGACTCACTATTATATGAGTGGTGTAGTATTAAATGTTTTATCACCCACTTAAACATTTGACCATGATATACTAACATATCCATCACATCTTACCATAAACACCCTCTTTTCTCCTCTTCAAAATCGATCATTTCATATATGCTATCATTTACTACATGATCATATGACAACCGAAAATTGTCTCAAACTCAATAGAATATATATGTTATATATCCACTATAGAATAAAGCACATAATATCATTATTATACAAAATCATTATAAACTAAAACCAAATACATAGGGCTAGTTATGCATAGATCATGCCCTAAAAATCCAACCCTGATAACAAAACAACACTAAGTGATTTATATATCAAAACAAAAAGGAATCAACATGCCTATACCACATATCCTGATACACCTACTATTAAATGACATCATATTGAAAAGTATATACCCATGAATCTCATATCCAAGGTTGTTTCAAGATTAGGATAAAAATTATCTCTCAGGTAACCCTTATATTGGAAAACACATCATTCAGCTCACCAATACCCAGAGCAGCATCCCTACTGGCACAAATATCTATAGACTAACCCAAAAAATGAGGTCTCATAAATGATACATTCAAAACTTATATATTAGTATTCTCAAATATAAAATTTATCACACATTCTTGTACACCCACTACAGATTTCTCAATTAGATCTGGCATCTCATTCTAGATCATCAACCCATACCTTATCACCGATTTTCATTGGGATATATATACAAGAATTCCTCCTTTAGAATCATTGTATTAGGAATATATATAAATATATATATGAAATAGAATCATCCTATGATGATCTATACTTAGTATACCATAGTCATATGGTTTTGTGATGTGTAATTCTACCAAGAAGCTATATGGGAAGAAAATATATAGGTTATTGTAGAGGAATTAAATAAAATCACCTTTAACTAAGATTTTAATTAATAATGGATTTATTAGTTAAATTTTTCATAAAATGTTTTGTAGTCTTTAGAGCATTATCATCAAATCCTATGATTTTTTAAATCGTCACTTATTTTTTATGAAATTTCATAAGTATTATCACATTCACTTGATATCAATGTATCCAAATCCTTAAATATATTCTTTTTTATTTATTTTAGAAGATTTTTTATAATACTTCTTATATTTTCTCTTCAACTCTAGATAAAATAGACGAATGTGTCTAGGATTTCATCATTCATAAAAATTTGTCTTAAATGAATCTTTCTTATCACATATTTATTTTAAATATTTTCTATCCTTTAGAAAATATATATTCAAATGGTGATTCTTATACATTATTCTTAGCATGTAATCCATTTCACCTTAATTAGGTTTAATATCACTATGAGTAGAGGAAATTTTAGAAATTATTCTAGAAATATTCTCTCTTGAATTTAATTCTCCATATGTATAAGAACATACCCCATAAATATTTATTATTTATTTATATTTTTCTCACATAATATGATTTTCATATTTTATGTTTTAATCATTTAATCAAGACATAGATTTTTAATATTACTTGTACCACGAATTATTATTTCCATTTGATTCATATTTTTTAAGTATAATGTCTATAATTTTCTTAACAAGTTTATCATATAATAATAAATTTTCTACCAAAACTTGATGATTATTGACAATAGTCAGAAAAACCTTATGTTCTTATGTGATACCATTTCTACATGTAAGAAATAATACTTTGATAGTCTGTATAAAGCCTAAAATTTTTAGTCTCATAATCCTTTGATTTTATAAAATGAGTAATATCTAAATTCTTCCATATTCCATTATCATTTCAACATGAATAATATTAGTTTTAGATTTTTTTATGAAAAACACATAACATCTTATTTCAAACATGAAATATCTATTGAAAATCATTTCTCTCATCTATAGTAGATATAGTAATATATTTCTCTATAATTATATAATTTTATGCATGAATATAATAGTTATTAACTCTACTATTAATAAAAAATTTCTCGATCTCATCAGAACAATTTTCATAATCATTCTCAAAAAAATGGGCAGTTGATTTGGATTTATATTATATATAAATCCAACATGAATTTATTTTATCACAAAGTTATTAACTTTTATCTAATATGGGTTAGAATAATGAAATTCATATGGTCATAATTTTAATCAATCAAATGGAAAATCAATGAATATGTTCACACCCACTCTCAAATTTAGATAGCAGATTTAATAAAAAAAGTTGGCCTCAAACAAAAAACTGAATATATCTCAAAACCCAATAGATTTATTCTCTAATAATTTTTTTTAACCCATATAAATATGTTATACAAACTATAAGATTGGTGGGGGTGTGAATTGTTGTAGAAAAATATGACATGAAATTTTCTAGCACAATCAAGTGTTATTTCAACAGAAGATATAAACATCACTTAAAAATGAAATCAGTGTAAAATTAATATGTACGATGGACATTAAACTTGTTATAATTTTATTAAATTATAATAAAAGAAAATACACTATGGAAACAAAAAAAAATAATGAACTATTATGAACAATTGAAATAAAGAAACCCAATATACTAATTCACAAATAAAGTACCCCTTAAAATAATATTATAAATCACACTTTTACACAAAATGTATGGTGAATCATAAACATGATTCAAGGTATCTTTAATTTTAACCTATAAAAATATCTATCATAAAATCTCCTATAATATGTCTACATAACTTATAATAAATAACTAATTGACTTCTATAAACCAAAATATTATCTCTGTCTTCCCCGATGTAATTCCTCAATCAACCAATTATTAGAAAATCTTTTTCCAATCACCCTGGAAGATCATTCTCCCATGCATGGAATACATCCGAAATATAGATTAAAAAATAATTACAATAAGGAAAACTCAAAGAACTTATAATAAAATCCCCAAAAATAAATTCTATAAGAAAAACTCCAAAAAAGCTAATTTTTTCTTAAATAGAAAAGAGAGAACAAATAAATAGAAGCACAAAAAAGAGAAATCAGAATAAGGACCTGAAATGGTGGAGTCAGAGAGACTAAAGTAGTGAATATCTAGAGAATATACTCTAATATGGTTCCACGAATCCCAGGGAAGATAACTCAAAATGAAGAATAAAATAAAGTGTTTAATATGAGAATTCCAAGAAGCAAGGATGTTTGGGACCTTATTCCCCCTGTAATACCTATGTTGTAAGATCAATTGATTGTTGATGATATTTTTGAATCTTTGTATATGATATGAAATATACCAAGGGGTATGAAAATTTTTTTTTATGGAACTCTTTATTTTCATTGAATTAGTTTCGACCACCTCCAGCGTGATATTCTTAGACATGGAATCCTCGAGACCCTTAAGCAAGGCATTAGATTACGCCTAAAGAGAATACCCTTGTATGAAAGAAGTAGTAATTTAAACAACCACATTAATATTAGGATCTCGAGTGATACCTCCCCCCCTTATGTCACCTTGTGTTCATGATCTATTTATGAAAAGTTTTACCCAGTGGAACTTGGGATCTAGTGAATCCACTTTCCCTAGGAGTTATCCTGTAGATAAGGATGAAATGATACATCTTCTTCAAAAAAATATTTAGAGGGGGGGGGGGGGTCCCCTCCAAATCTCTCAATAGAATAACCAGGCTAAAAAATAACCATAGGGTTCTGTCATTGAGATCCATCACTGAGCTTGAAGTTCCTTTAATCATGGATTAATTACAGTCTCCCATATAACCCAACATCTAGAAGATGAAAAGATAGAATGAAGTTTCTTCTCCATGTTATTGCTTCCCACAACATGAAACCATATTTTTATTTGGTTGAAACCTTAGATAATTGGATATAACAACCCTATGAACTCACATAGATAATTCCATGTAATATTTTCCCACTCACCTTTGAAGAAAAAATGATCGATCAACTTTGTATTCAAGTGGGTGAAGCAGACACATTTTAAACCAATATTAATACCTTTCCTAGTAAACTCATCGTTATTTGGTATTTTATGGTTACATAAGAACCATATTTGGAAGATTTAATTCAGTGGTATTTCTTTGTTCCAAAATTTATGACACTGTATGTCATGATTTTGAGAGTCGACTAACACTAATATGTAGGTTGTAACCATGAAGTATCTGAAAGAAGAAAATGGTAAGATACACTTTTCTGAATCTTTATTTAAATTTATAAGGTGGAATAACTCATTTTTGTTAGGTTTAAAGATACATGTGTGAAGGAAGGATACTCGAAAGGTTGTTTGACTGATAATCTAGGAGTTAGACATCCTGGAAAACCGATCATACTACCTGCCTAGTTGTCATACTAGAATTTGATACCACTATTTCCATTTATCTATTGAACATGATTATAAATCCTAGGAATGTTTCTTTGAATAATTATCCATATATTAGAAGATTAATGTATTGATAAGCATAGATTATTACCATACCACCTTGTAATTAATTATTCCTAGAGAGGGAATCCTTCAAGTGCCTCTTAATCGAGCATTGAATAAAGGCAGTGCATTATCTCTGCCAAACCCCATAAACCAACACCAACCTATTCTATTGGAGAATCCATCCTAGTGTATGAATTCTAATGGTATCTCACCTCATAGAGTCAGTCCTAGATAAAATAGGTTAAAATTATCTCAATTCTTTTGATTACTAAATATGGAACCTAAATCATCGAGAGGGTGTGCATGGGAATAGATACAAGCATTATATTGACAAGATTGATCATACCACCAAAGGATAGAAATACACTCTTACATTTATTGGTGTGAGATGTGATCTTTTCAACCAAACTATCCATATTCTAAATATGATGACTTATCGATGAAATAATAGCTCAGAAGTAGTCTATGAGGGACTTTATTCTTCAGACTTTGGTTATGGATTAAATGTTTCTCACTTGCCTCTCAAAGAATCTTCTTGAAAGAAAAACACCGCTTTTGTCATTTTTGATAATTTTTCCACTATATTTTATATAATAATTGAGAAATGTGTTGATTACTCGAATATATTTGGAGCTTCCATTAAGGAATACAACCAAATAATCTAAAAACATGAGATGAGACACAAATAGAAGTTGGAGATACAATAGAAAGGGTGAATATTCCATGATCTCATATTTTTTATTTATGAATTTGAAGAGAGTGTCTTGTGCCATAATAAATAAGGTAGTTTATAGGGGGTCACCATAAATCATCCCACACACCAATTTAAATAATTAGTATTTCCTACTCATAAAACTAATTTACAACCATGGAGAGATAAAACATCTAAAAAAGAACAATACTCTAAGAGAAGTATCCCATGCAGCATAGTACCTTTAAAATGAAACTCCATTCATTATTTTCATAGGATTTCTCCATTTCCACCTTAATAGAAAAGTTATAACCTTTAGTATTATTTTTTATATCGTATAATTTTTTTTAGACTGATCAGTCTTGAATAGATTTTAACCTCACAAAACCGTGTTTCTCCTCAAATATCCAATCATAGAGATTCACTAAAAATATAATATTTTCTACACTAGAAATCACCTTATAAGGGAATCTACATCTGATTATTGGGAAAAAAATTTAGGGAGATCAAGTCCCTACCATTGGTGATAAGAAAAAAGGTGTTTACATAAGCTATATTGGGGAGACATCCACCTTGAAAAAAATCTTACACAACTCCAATCAGATCACATGTCATTATGTCCCAACAAGACACATGGAATGACCTAAGAAAACCATATGTTCATGTAGTGCTCTCTCGATTAATAGAAAATACCACCTACCGTATCTATTTTTCATCAATATCAGAGTTTATGTGTTGGTTACAGGGATCCATAATCTTATTAGGAATAAAATTAAACATTTCAGTGTGACATCAGGGAAATGTATCCTACATAGAGGGGTTTGGGATTTTAAGATTTTATTTAAAGTGTTTTTCTACCATACATCCAACAATATCCATGTAAATAGTAAGGTATCCCTCATTTTGAAGAATATTGGGAATAATAACACCTCACCTTTCCTTATTACTGGCATGAAAATAACCTATATTCATGCCCCACTCGCATAGCCACTTGACCTTGAACTTATCTCAAGCCACACATTCAAATATCAAATATTATATTCAAGAAGGCTATTTTTTATTAAATAACACTAAAGAAATAATAATCCCATCCATATTATAGTTTTCATTCCATATTTTTAATATCGAGCTTCATCTTATCTAATTCGTGGAAGGTGTAAAGATGATTATAACTCCATGCTTGTAGGTACTTCTTTAGGGATCTCAAATTATTGTGCACTCATACCCAATTTATTCCCTATGATAGTATGGATAATGATAACCACACTTATTGGTGAAATATCTAGTCAAAGTCCTAACTCTTAGTGAAGAAGAATCTTGATATACTTTTATTTATTGTATCCAATCTCATATAAATGGGAGAGTGGCCTGAGAAATCATTGATGAGGTGTGAGACTGTGGTAATCTAGAATATAGAAATATATTGGAGATTTTCAAATAATTTTTCCAGATGACAACATGTGCTGTTGGAAGATTTTTAAATATTGTGCCATGTAAAATTTATCCCTATAAATACCATATTCAGAATACCATTTTGAGATGTAGATATGGAAAAGTAATTTCTAGATTTATTATATAAAGGGATTCCTCCTTTCTTCTTAGAGGGATATAGTATGTTGTTGAATTCACCCCCTACTAACCATGTTGAGTTCCCCAGGTTAAAAGAGATGAGTTCCTACCACAAAGGCTCCCATGCATGAGGGTTAATCATAACACACACAAAATAATGAAACAGTGATGAAATCCTGAAAAGAATTTTTTTGGAGGGGTATTGTTTCAATGATTAAACTCCCTCCACTAAGATACATGAATTATAAAAGATCCAAATATACTTTTTCTTGGGGCTACAATTGTTGGACTCACCTGTTTTGATAATCTCAATTATGTTTAGATATGCTTTGACAATCCCAAATAATGTCTATCTATATATTAATTATACTTTCTAATTATGACATCATACTAATGAGTTAATATGAATATCAAAATGATCATATCATATCATTGGAATATGTTCTTAAATGTTTATTTATTATTATAAATGTTTAACGATGATTAATCTTGATACTAACTCAATATAGAAATGAAATGTATAGAACATATACATAATAAGCATTCAAGATTTAAAGTCACTGATACAGAAAGAGCTATAGATAAAAAAAGTTCACTGATAGAATAAGTCTACTGATAGACAAGTCACTAATACAAGCTACCGATGGAATGGAGCTGACGATTGAGGAAGATACTGTTAGAAAGAGCTACCACTATTGATGTTAACAGCTACTGAGAGTGAGGAAGAGCTACCGATAGAAGTTCACCATTATGAAGAGCTACCAACAGTTGGAGCTACCGATACAAGGAGATACCACTACACAGACAGCTACCGATACAAGGAGATACCACTACTTAGACAGCTACCGATACAAGGAGCTACCACTACACATGGACCTACCGATACAAGAAAGCTAATGTTACAGAGAATAATAGCTACTGATGGAAGACCTACACTTACAAGTCCACCACTACAAATTCACTAATACAAAGAGCTACCGATGGAAACCAGTCAATATTTCTCTAAAATCTATCTCTATTTGTTTATTAGCAGTGGTCATATTTGGTGCTTTTAATGCAACAGATATTAATTAATAATGTTAGTTGGGTTTTAGGGAACCGTACCTCGTACCTACATAAGTAATCACGTCTTATGTCTGAAATTAATTAATGATGTTTATTGTATGTCCAGGAACCATACCTCATACTTGCAGAAGTAATCATGACTTTTGTTGAACCACCACATGTGCTATAAAAGGAAGATCAAAGCTGCGTATCAATGGGGTGACATAGAGAATGCAAATAGAGACACATACAAGAAGAACACACGAAGAACTTGAAGAACACTCATACACATCAAAAACAGAAGTTCAAAGAGGATGTTCAAGTGCTGCAAGGAATACTCTCACATTCAAGCTAAAAACCTGTACTGGAAGTTAAAGAATAGAACCATGGCACTGTTTTCTAGAGAAATTATAGATAAGGACTCAAAAGCTTCATCTACTTCAATCCAAAGGATTCTAGAGCTGCATTGACATCACACAAGAGCATTCTAAAGTCATCTCCATATTATTGCTCTACTGTGATCACTTTCTATTAAATTACAAGCAGTGTGTGTGCTTCTATCTATTTGGACACACACTGAATCCTAAGATAAACAGGAGGATATTTAAATCCTCACACCAAACTCTTCACACCCTTATGTATCCCACATAGAATTGTGGTAGAGGTATGAGGACTTGGACAACCTATGTGCTGTTGTTGTTGCTTTCCCATGTAGAACTGTGGTAGAGGTCTGAGAACCTGGACAGTCTAAGTACTATTGTAAACCCCGATCCAGGGTGTGGATCAAAGTTTTATATAAACTATTTGAGAGGAATAAGTCTCATCTTTAGGCTGAACCTCTTGGTTAAAACTGTTGTGCATCTTATTTCAGTTTAAACTATTTTCAATATTCCGCTACTAATTATTTTGTAATTCAAATCTATTTTAAATTAACTCTGATAGTTGAACTAGAAAGTGTTTGAAATTATTTCTACCCAATAAGTTAGTTTCAAAATATAAAATAATCTTCAAATAAAGTTAACTGAGAAATAATCAATCTTTGAGAAACTAATCGAACACCTAGAATCTTTATAAATTCACTATAGTTTAACTTGTTTCATGAATTGGGGGATTTAAATATAAATATTTTAAATAGAAATTTTTAATAGGAACTCAATTCACCCCCCTCTTGAGTATACACTCCAACCAACATTTGGTATCAGAGGTAGTTAGATAAAAGTTTTTCAAAAACACTCTTTTTGTGAAAAGTTTTCAACTGTGATTTTAGTTGTATCATAAAGATCTCAAAATTTCTGTTAATTCTAAATTTTTATATCTTTATATATCTTTTTAAAAATTTGTTATTATGGATAATGGATTAGAAGGTGAATCTACCAATAATCCACCTTTCTTTAATGGTGTTAATTATGACCAGTGGAAAATAAAAATGAAAATTCAATTAGAAAGTATGGGATTTGACCTATGGACTTCTATAGAGACTCAGTATAATATTCCAAAAACTGTTAGAAATACTTGGGATGAACCTACAAAAGTTTCTTATAGTAATAATTGTAAATAAATGAATTCCCTGTATTGTGCTTTAGGAGATGAATAATTTAATCAAATATCATCTTGTAAGACTGCTATTGAAATTTGGGATACTTTGGCAGTTTCATATGAGGGAACAACCAATGTTAATGAAATGAGACTAAATACATACACTATTAAGTATGATAATTTTAAAAGGAAATTTTATGAATATATTTATGATATGTATCTTAGGTTTAATGAGATAGTTAATACAATGATCTCATTGGGAAAAACTGTTCCAGCAAAAGAGAAAATCATGAGGATACTGAGATGCCTACCAGACAGATGGAGAGGGACCTCTATCTCTATATAAGAATCATGTGACATTGGCAAGATACCTTTCATGGAGCTGATCGGTAAGTTGATGATGTATGAAGAAGAGATAAAGGTAAACAAAGAGGAAGATGATGAACCTAAGAAGAAGTCAGTGGAATTTAAGTCTACTTCCTCAAAGACCATGAACAGGGAGAAAGTTCACATACCTGTCAAAAGCTCAACAAGTGAACATTCAGATTCAGATAGTGATTAATAGATGAATTATATGACCAGGAGATTCAATAAATTCTATAGGAAGAAGAATTTTTTCAAAAAATAAAATTATAAGGATAAGTATGACCAATGACATAATTGGAAGAGAGATTTGAAGAAGGATGACAAAGATGACGATATAGTTTGTTATGTATGTAAAAGGAAAGGAAATGTTAAAGATGACTATCCAAAATAGAAATTTAAGAAAGAGTATGGCAATAAGGATAAGAAATTCAAGAGAGACATAAAACTTACATGGAGTGCTTCCGAAGAGAGCTCACGTGGATATGAAGCTTCAGATTCTAAAGAGAAGAATCATGCCAATATGTGTTTCATGACTGAACCATCTATGGTAACACTTAATTCCTCTATGCACAATGATTAATATTTTGGGAATGAAAGTGATTCAAATAATGATGATAATATGTCTAAAGATGAATTTTTTGAATATTGTAATATGTTAGAAGATACTTTTAATGAGTTAAAAGATAAGTACAAATCATTGAAGAAATAATATTCATTTACTAGTAATGTTAAATCTAATCTTAGTATAGAAAAGGAAAAGAATGATCAACTACTAAAGTAGAATACTGAACTCAAATTGTCTAATGAGAAACTTAGAAAAGACTTAGAGAAGTTCAAAAATGGAAATAATACTCTCACTCAAATGCTTGGAAAACATGTTGCACCAAAGCATACTACTATTTTAGGATACCAACCTGGACATAGACAGATTGTTAAGAATAATTTTATTCCAAAATATGGATAGTATGCTTCTTGTTTATGTTCTGGAAACTCGTATGCTTTATCTAGCTATTTAAATTCTTAAAGTCCAAACAAATATTATTTATCAAGATCATTTGAATCTGTTAATCATAAGAAACCCATTAGACAAATATGGGTGCCTAGATTATTACTTTCTAACCTTCCAGGACCCAAGAAAATCTGGGTACCAAAATTATCTTTTATCTAAATATATTTTGTAGGAAACCTTCTTGAAAAGTTCCTATAGGAAGATATGGTACTTGGAAAGTGGATGTTCAATACATATGACAAGATACTACTCATGCTTTAAGAGCTTAATCAAAGTTAGTGGAGGACATGTCAACTTTGGTGATAACTCAAAAGTAAAGATCATCGGTTTAGGCCATATTGGTAACAGTGATTCAATTTTAATTTCTAAAGTATTATTTTTTTGATGGATTAAAATAAAATCTGTTAAGTATTTCTCAATTGTGTGATGATGGTTTCAATGTTAAATTTGAAAATGATGCTTGCAATGTATTTAATTCTAAAAATATTTTGGTATTTACTGCATTAAGAAATAAAAATGTTTATGCTGTAGATTAGAATTATTTAGATAAAAAATGTTACTTGTTTAAATGATTTTCATAAAGAATCTTGGCTATGGAACAGAAGATTAGGACACTACAATGTTCATTCACTTAAGAAACTGACTAAGAAAAATTTAGTTAGAGATCTACCGAAACTAAAATTCCCAACAGACAATGTTTGTAATCCCTATCAAAAGGGAAAGAAACATAAAGTTTCTTTCAAATCAAATAAAGAAGTTTCAACTTCTCAACCTCTCAAGTTGGTTCAAATGGATTTATTTGGACTATCTAGAGTTTCTAGTTTAAATGTTAAACACTATGTCTATGTTCTATTAGATGACTTTTCTAGATAAAATTGGGTATACTTCTTACTTACAAAAGTGAAACTTGTCCTTATTTTATTAAATACTCCAAGTCTGTAGAAAAACTTATTGGACTTATGATTAAGACCCTGAGAAGTGATCATGGCTGTGAGTTTGAAAATGATGACTTTGAAACCTATTGCTCAAATAATGGTGACAATCAAAATTTCTCTTCCCCTTGGACACTACAACAGAATGGTGTAGTAGAAAGAAGGAATACAACCCTTTAAGAAATTGCAAGAACTATGCTCAATGAGTATGACTTACCTGTTTACTTTTGGGCTGAAGCTGTAAATATAGCTTATTATATTATAAATAGAGTCTTGATTAGACCTGTTCTTAAAAAGAAGACTTATGAACTGTGGAATAATAGTATGCCTAAAGTTATTTACTTTAGAGTTTTTGGTTTCAAAGTCTTTATTCTCAATACTAAAGATAATCTTGATAAGTTTTCATCCAAAAGCGATGAATGAATATTTCTTGGTTATTCTATATCTACTAAATCTTATTGAGTATTTAATAAGAGGACCAAATGTGTGGAAGAATCTGTACACATAAAATTTGATGAAACTGATCCACATGAACCTAAGACCCTTCTTGAAAATATTAAAGAAGACCTATCCATTCTAAACCTTAATGACATGAATAATTAACCTGTTGTTAAGACAACCAGTTCTGGAAATTTTCCAGAATCTATTTCTGTTGAACCTGAACTTGTAAATGAAAATGAAATTTCTAGCCCTAATTTTTCTTAACTAACTAGGAACCTTAAAAATCATCCTTTAGATGTTGTTATAGGAGATTTAGATAGAGGAACACAAACTATAGCTTATCTAAGAAATCGGGTTGAACATAAAGCATTTCTTTCACAGCCAAAACCTAAAAATATCAATGATGCTATCAATGATGAATTCTGGGTAATGGCTATCCAATAAGAGTTAAATCAATTTTAAAGAAATAAAGTCAGGGAATTAGTAGATAGACCTAAGGACACTTTGACCATAGGAACTAAATGGGTTTTTAGAAATAATGTTGATGAGTCTGGAAATATAGTTAGAAATAAAGCTAGGTTAGTTGCACAATGATATAATCAAGAAGAAGGAATAGACTATGAGGAACCCTTTACACCTGTATCTAGGTTAGAAGCTATTAGAATTATACTTGCTTATGATGCTCATCTGAATTTTATTTTATAAAAAATGGATGTTAAAAGTTCTTTTCTAAATGGTTTTAGGATTGAAGATGTTTTTGTCAAAAAACCACCTGGATTTACCAATCCTCATTATCCAAATTGAGTTTTTAAACTTTCTAAGGATTTTTATGGTTTATAACAAGCTCCACGATTTTGGTATGATATATTTAGTTATTTTATTATTTCCAAAGGTTTTATTAAATGGATTTCAGATCCAACTCTTTTTATCAAAAATATTTCCAAATATGTGTTGATAGTACAAATCTATGTTGATGATATTTTTTTTGGATCTTCTAAAAATTATTTATGTATTTATTTTTCAAAGAGTATGCAAAGTTAATTTGAAATGTTTTTAATGGGAGAAATCAAGTATTTTCTTGTATTTCAAGTTTTTCAAAATGAAAATGGTATTATTTTAAATCAAAGTAGATATACAAATGATCTTTTAAAACGTTTTGGTTTGGATAGTAATAAGGAAAGTGATACACCTATGAGTACCACTTGTAAATTAGATGTAGATGAAATTAGGAAACCAGCGGATCAAACCAATTATAGAGGAATGATTGAGAGTTTACTTTATCTTACTCCTAGTTTACCGAATATTATGTTTATTGTGGGCATGTTTACAAGATTTCAAGATAATATAAAAGAGTCAGACTTTCTTACTGTTAAAAGGATTTTCAAATATCGTAAACATAGTACTAATTTAGGATTATTTTCTCCAAAAAGAAAATAAATAGATTTAATAAGATATTCAGATGCTGAATTTGTTGGTTGAAATTTAGATAGGAAGAGTACTTCTGGAACATGTCATTTTCCAGGTAAGTCCTTAGTATCATGGGGTAGTAAAAAGAAGAATTTTGTTGCATTGTATACTACTGAAGTAGAGTACATAGCTGCTTCTAGTTGTTGTGCACAAATTCTGTAGATGAAACAAACTTTATTGGACTATGGATATAAATTTAGACATGTATCTATAAACTGTGATAACACTAGTGCGATCAACATTTCCATGGATCCTATATCTCACTCTAGGACTAAGCACATTGATGTAAGACCCAACTTTTTAAGGGATAATTATCAAAAGGGTGATATTTCTCTTGAATTTATAAGTACTTAACATCAATTAGCTGACATATTCACCAATCCTTTAACTTCAGATAGGTTAAGTTACATTAGACATGAGTTAGGAATGATAAACTTTCCTTAAACCTCACTGTTAGATAATCCTCACCGATATAAAATCCTCACCAATATACCTCACTTGTATGAACCTCACCATTATACCTCAATGGTATGAACCTAACCGTTATACCTCACTGGTATGAACCCCACCATTATACCTCACCAGTATGAAGCTCACCATTATACCTCACTGGTATGAACCTCACCGTTATACCTCACTGGTATAGACCTCACCATTATACCTCACTGGTATGAACCTCACCGTTATACCTCACTGGTATGAACCTCACCTTTATACCTCAATGGTATGAACCTCATCGTTATAACCTCACTGGTATAGACCTCACCATTATAACCTCACTGTTAGTGGACCTCACCATTTGGAATCCTCATCAGTATATGTTACCGTTAGTTTGCGCTGTTTTAAATTTCATTTTTTGGATTTCGGAATCGGTATCATTTGTATTATATTTATTATGTTTTATTTATTTATTTATTGATTCCTAAATGATAAAACATTAGTCTTAACCACTTTTCAATCCACCTTGAACCCTTTACCTCTAAACCTTAGCTCCCAAAACTTCGTTTCTCTCGAACCATTAACCTCACGATTCGCAGAATGGAATGAGTGAAGAGACTGGCTGTCAGTAAAGAGGGTGATGAGCCAAATTCCAAGAGAATCAAAGGAGAGTCTAGTGGTGGTAGTGATGTGAAGAAACCAATGAACCTACATTTACTGGATAGAAATATTGTAATCTAGAAAGAACTCTATACAGAATGGCTCCTGCCTAGCAAATTTATGATTCTAATGATTTTGGAGGAACAAGGGTGGATCAAATGTTTTGAGAATAACAATGGTCCTTATTATCCTAAATTGGTAAAGTAATTCTATATGTTTGTTCGTTTTGAGAAATATAAAAGTGAGAACAAGATGGTATCAGCAGTAAATGACAAGATAATATCTTTTTCTTCCATTGAATGGGCTGAGTTCTTGAATGTTCCACATGAGGGTGAATTTGGATATTTCTAAAATTCATTACCTCCCACTAGTGACATTTTTGAGTATGAAGCTACTTTGGAAGATATCATTGGAGATGGCACACCAAGAAAAGTAGTTGCTATAGAAATGGATGGAGAAAACCAGTTGCTGTTCAAATTTATCCCGCATGTATTAAGTCTAAGAAGAGGGGACTTTGAATGCCTTAGATTCCAAGATATATTCTTGTTGTATCTACTAAGGCATGGGGTCAAAGTGAATTTGTGCAGGCTCTTGATGATTCAAATTGAAGATATAACCATGCCAAAATAAAAGACAAATGCTCTATTCTTTGCAAATATAATCTCTTTGACGATCAAGGTAAAAGGTGTGGATGAGTCTCAGGATGAGATAGTGGTTGTAAGAAACAACTTTTTTATTACCAAAATAGTTTGTAAGTACATGAGGATTGGTTAGAATCCATTGAAAAGAGAATCGGTAAATGATGATGAGAAAATTTATGATAAATTTAACCCTGTTGAGAATCCCAATCAGCTAAGAGATAAGAGAGATCTAGGTCTAGGACCTGATGAGGAGGAACCTCAATACAGTGATACTGATGCTGAGGAGGATACCTCTATTGAAGAAAGAGGGGATCCTGATTTTCCTCCAAGCCCATCTGCTGAAAAGGCATCTTATGGAAAGTGAAGTCCACCTATGACCCAACCTAGGAAGGAAGCAGTTCAAGGAGAGAGTGTTGAAGAAATCTCTGTAAATGAGGAAGATCCACCTATATCAGATCATGGGGAGATTACACCAAATTCCAATAATATTGATGATGAAGAGGAAGAAGTATCTGAGAATAGAAGCACATGTTTGAGTCTTATTCCTCTGATTGAGAACTCTATTATTCCTATTGAGGAGATTTCTGAAGTAGACAGACCAGTACCTATTTCTGACATACCCCAGCCTGTGCAACCTGGTTTGGATATGAATATGATTTTAGATGAATCTTATGAAGAGGAAGTATCCAATGAGGCTGATGCTACTATAGATATAGTGATGGAAGCTCAGGTTGAGAGGGAGCAACTTGCAAGGATATGATCAGTTTCTATGACCTATTAAGTGGAATATTGGTCTATGGATCTTAGATTTTTTATATTGGGACTAGACTATACTGATTCTGATGATGAGACACCCATTAGAAGACATTATGTGTCTTACGATATTTTCTCAGAGAAATTTACTGCTCAACCAGTAGCTCCTCTAGCTCTGCCTGAAGACATTGTGAGAAAATGAGATATTGGGGCACTGAAATATGAATTAAAAACAAGTTTTGTTGAAGAGATAAGTAATATGGAAGGTTATTTGTTATCTTCTCTGAGAAATGTTTTGTCAAGTGTTGTGATAGAAGTGATGGATGAAGTGAAAGTGTGTCAAAATCATATTGGGAGTCTGAAAGAGGTTGTTAACTCTTTAAAACAATATGTTGCTTCATTTGATATCTTCATGAGTTCTGAATCTCAGGTTGATACTAACATCAACAACATTTGAGGTGTAGTGAAATAGTTTGTGGGTGTGTTTGAAGATTTTAAGAATACCATAAAAACACATGTTAGTACTTCATATTTTGTTGTGAAGAATTTCATAAGTAGTTTGACACAATCCATCAAAGAAATAGTATATTTCACTGTAAAACCTCTTGGTACCTCCAACATTTCAGTTGATATTGAACAGTTTAGATCTATACTGAAAGAATTACTTGGTCAAGTTAGTACCAACAGCTCATCTAACACCCAGGTTATTACAACAACAAGGGATATCAGAAAGATCATTCAGGACAATATGAGAGATGCTACTGTAGCCCAGAAAGAAATCAAAGAAAAAATTGATTACTATTTTCAGAGAGTGTACACCAAGCATCAACTAACAAATAATTTCAAGCTGCTGTTAGAAAATCTGAAACTTCCCCTAGTTACTCAAGACTTCAAAGTACAAGTCAGTAAGATCAGGGAGTTGACTCCTACCTTGGAAAAATTTATGGAGAACAAAGATGACTTTTTCTCTGCTATGAAGAGAGGGGGAGGAATCATTATGGATTTCAAGAATCTCTTACTGCCATTACTGCATGTGGATAGTACCCCTATTATTGTACCTCCAGCCCTGCCTGCCTCTGGTCAGTTTTCTTCCACACCTTAGTTGACTCCAGCTCAAGCTATTAGAAGTATTACTCCTATGATCACAAAAAGGAGTACCCACTATAGGCCCGTTAGTGTTTCAGAAGATCAACCACCTTTGATCATCACTGGTATTCCCAAGCCTTCACCTACGCCTACCAAGCCTGAATCCTCTTCTGATCCCAAATCCAAATCCAAATTACCTATTGAAGAGGTTGATTGATTAGTGGATAGAAAATTTGATAGGAATCTTTTTTACTTCTTGTATTTATTTTGTACTATCTCATGTAACTTTGTCATATAAAATGAAAATGTCTTTTTTCTATCTTCTTTTTTTATGCTCTGAACCATTGTTTTTCTCTTTTTACTAATCAAAAAAGGGGGATAAAAATTCTAATATGGGGAGAAATTACACTAAGAGGGAGAAAATTATAATATGTGTCTTTGGGAAAATATATATATTCTATTTCTTTTTACTCTTATGTTTTTCCATAGTTTAACTCTGATACATTTGAGAATTATGATATGAACACACTGAGAAATTCCATTATATGTATTTTACTCTGATTCATTAAAGATTATTCTGGATTATAATGCCATAATTTGGGATAATCAAAAAGGGGGAGATTGTTGGTCTCACCTATTTTGATAATCTCAATTATGTTTAGATATGCTTTGGCAATCCCAAATAATGTCTATCTATATATTAATTATACTTTTCAATTATGACATCATACTAATGAGTTAATATGAATATCAAAATGATCATATCATATCATTGGAAGATGTTCTTAAATTTTTATTTATGATTATAAATGTTTAACGATGATTAATCTTGATAGTAACTCAATATGGAAATAAAATGCATAGAACAGATACTTAGTAAGCATTAAAGTTTTAATTTCACTGATACAGACAGAGCTATCGATAAACAAAGGTCACCAATAGACTAAGTCAACTTATAGACAAAGTCACTGATACAAGATACCAATGTAATGGAGCTGCCGATAGAGGAAGATACTGATAGAGAGAGCTACAACTTCTGATGTTAACAGCTACTGATAGCGAGGAAGAGCTACCGACATAATTTCACCGTTATGAAGAGCTACTAACAGTTGGAGCTACCGATACAAGGAGATACCGCTACACAGACAACTACTGATACATGGAGCTACCTCTACATAGACAACTACCAATACAAGGAGCTACCGTTACACATGGAGCTACCGATACAAGCAAGATATTGTTACAGAGAATAACAACTACTGATGCAAGACCTACCGTTACAAGTCCAATGCTACAAGTTCACTGATACAAAGAGCAACCGATGGAAACCAGTCACTATTTATCTAAACTCTATCTCTCTTTGTTTATTATCAATGGTCATATTTTATTCTTTTAATTCAACTGATATTAATTAATCTTGTTTTTTTGGATGTCAGGGAACTGTACCTCATACCTGTAGAAGTAATTACATATTATGTCTGAAATTAATTAATGATGTTTGTTGTATGTCGGAGAACCGTACCTCGTACCTGCAGAAGTAATCATGACTTATGTCGAACCACCGCATGAGCTATAAAAGGAATATCAAAGCTGCATATCAATGGGGTGGAAGATAGAATGCACATAGAGACACATACAGGAAGAACACATGAAGAACTAGAAGAATACTCATACACATCAAGAACAGATGTTCAAAGAGGAGGTTCAAGTGCTGCAAGGAATACTCTCACATTCAAGTTGAACACCTGTACTGGAAGTAAAGGAATAGAACCACGACACTCTGTTTTCCAGACAACTTTCAGAGAAGGACTAAAAGCTTCATCTGATTCAATCCAAAGGAGTCCAGAGCTGCATTGATATCACACAAGATCATTATAAACTCATCTTCATATTATTGCTCTACTGTGATCAATTTTTATTACAATACGAGGAGTGTGTGTGCTTCTATCTATTTGGACACACACTGACTCCTAAGATGAACTAGAGGATACCGAAATTCTCACACAAAAATCTTTACACCCTTGTGTATCCCACGTAGAACTGTGGTAGAGGTTTGAGGTCCTGGATAGCCTGCGTACTGTTGTTGTTGCTTTCCCACATAGAACTATGGTAGAGGTCTGAGGACCTAGACAATCTGAGTACTATTTTAAACCCCGATCCAGGGTGTGGACCAAAGTTGTATATAAACTATTTGAGAGGACTAAGTGTCAGCTTGAGACTGAACCTCTTGGTTAAAATTGCTGTGCATCTTATTTCAGTTTAAACTATTTTCAATATTCCGCTGCTAATTAATTTGAAATCCAAATCTGTTTTAAAGTTACTCTAATAGTTGAACTAGAAATTGTTTGTAATTATTTCTATCCAATAATTTACTTTCAAAAGCTATCATAATATTCAGATTAAGTTAACTGAGAAATAATATATCTTTGAGAAACTAATTGAACACTTAAAATCTTTATAAATTCACTACAGTTTAACTTGTTTCATGAATTGGGGGATTTTAATATAAATATTTTTAATAGTTTTTAATAGGAACTAAATTCACCCCCTCTTGAGTATCCACTCTAACCAAAAACAATGAATAAAATGATGCGTCTTTATTCTAATAGAGAAGGTGAAGATCATGGATGCTACATTTTTGGGCTCGGATATAGAAACTAAATGAAACCTATTTTTTCATAATTAATTAGATATTAAATAATTTTTGACCCAAGTTCCTAAGACTTGAGAGTTCCAGGCCATGAAGTTTTACATTGAGGGAGGTTGCGCCTATTTTTGAGCTTGACACTGGAGTCTTATTTATTTGTTTGGGTAATGATCCTTTCTCTAAATTTGATTTTGAACAGGTCCTTATTCCACTTGGAGGTGGAGTGTATATGGCTGGGTGATATGATCGGGTCCCCATATCATGCTCTAAAAAGGTTAGATGTGATAAACTGGAAAATCCACTTGGAAGAGGTAGATAAGATATGCCACATTGATCTTGATAAGGACCAACAAGAACATATATGGGATAATGATGGTGGAGTATAGATTTTACCCTATAGAGTTTATTGTGGAAGTATTTGAGAGAGTCCTCACTATGAAAAGATGGTCTGTACATAACTTGGGAAAGACATGGGGGAATATAAGTGGGATGGGGTTTAAGAGGATATACTACAAATGGGGGAGGAAAATTCTCTAGAAAAACACAAATATGTAAATATTCCACTCGATAAGAGGAAGGAACACAAACTAGGGTTGCAACCTTATGAGAAATAGATGCCTAGACTAGGATATAAACCACTTCTAAAGAAGGTATGACACAACAGTGTTTCAGAAATACTAAGGGAGAATGGACTTGGAGGTCGCAGGTTGGATAAAATAATGCTGGTGAGACATAGATATTTTTTTACACAATCAAAATGTTTCTTGAGCTTGATGAAGAATATAGTTGGGAGAGTTTTGGAGAGGTCCATCTCTATGAAGAGGAAAACACCTGAAACAAATAGAATCTGAATCTAGTTTTCATCAACATAAGGAAATAATCCAAAAACATCCCCAATATAATGATAAAGTGATGCATTGAGGAAGGGGGTTGTAAGACCTGAAAGACTATTCCAAACCACGTCCTAGTAATAGTCATGACCTCCATGGATACCTAGTGACCATATTAACAAGTTTAATCACCACTTACCATAGTAATGGTACCAAATTCACCAGGCCTTAACAAAATCCTTTTTGGTAGAAAGAATGATGAAGAAGGTCTTTAGGTTGAGCACTGACAGATGCTCTAGAGGATGAAAGCCCCAAGAACTATAGAAATTGTGGAATAATACAAGATGGTTTCTTGCCACATAAATGAGCCACCAATTCCCACTTGTGATGATCCAAAGATTCCATGAGAGACTCTTCTTCAAAAGAGAGATCAAGAAAACCATCCACTACCAAAATATGTAGAGGATCCATAGACATATTTATAAATAATGGTTGAGCTTGAGCAGACAGAGGTGGAGAACCAAGGAGTGTATCCTTTATTGAAGAAAAAAACTAAGCACCTAAATAGGGAAGGAGAGACAATCACTCAACCTCGGGAAGCTCCAAAACCTTGGGAGGGAAAACAATGGAGGGAGAGGTAACTCTGGTTATTAAAGGAGGAGTCAGAGGTTACTGTAGGAATGCCTAAAGGTGATAAGTGTTCAGATTATGATAAACTTTGTTTCAATTTTAATGGAAATAGATGATTATTGTTTATCTTTTTATGAAATAATATTATCTATACATCGTTCTATAGATTTAACCCTCTACTCCTACAATATTAGAAATATCAGTGTATGTAATATCTCCCACCTTCTTATTTATCTATATTTTTATTTTGTTTAGAATAGACATAAGATCATCAAAATAAATATCACCATATTTTCATCATGTAAAAAAACAACAACAAAAACCAAACATAAAGTTAAAATCAAATTATGACATGAGTGTATTTGGATTTTCAGAACATATAATTAAGTGAGTCTTCGAATAAATACTCTTTTGTAACTCAGTTACTCCCTTTGTGAAAAGATATAGTGTGTACTCCCTTGGAGTATGATTAATATCTAAACTATATAATTTTTATGTGTTGTGATTCTTCCTTTTATATCTTATATTATTTATTTCTTATTTATTGTTCCTTTTATAGAATATATTTTTGATGTCCGTGAGGTGACCACAACTAGAAGGCGGGGTGAATCAATTCGGTGTTTAGGGTACCTAGAACTCCTAATTTTGGATGTTAACCCATGGGGGATGTATCGATCATAATTTATAGCTTTCAATAATCAATATTTTACACCATTTTACGAAAAATAAATTAGGCTTTTTCCACCTAATATTTTATTGGGGATTATCCCTCTATACTTGGTGGATTATTTTTTGATGTTAATTGCTATGTAATATTTACCGAATGATCCTTGGGATATTTTTGGTGGTCATTTGTGTATGTTTTAGTGACCATTATAGTGGATAAATCTCACTAAGGGTTAAGGTAAGGATGTATAAACCTCTTTACTGAATCATAAGGCTAAACTTGAGATATTCCTACCATTTGTTTTCCTAAATTAATAATTAATAATTGTAGTTTATTTTTAGAACTATAAAAGGATACATTTTCAATTCTATTTTTTTTAAAAATATTAATTTCAATGAAAAAATGATTTATAATAAACATTGTGTTAGGGGGATTTGTAATTATTTTTCTTTAGAAATATGCTATAAAACATTGTTCAAATATTATTTATTTTTGGGTAAGTATACAATTTGGGTACATAAAAATTGGTGTGTCCAAAAGTGAATATTTTAATTAACTACTAAATTTTTTTCTCATGTACTTATATGAACTATAATTTCTATAATGTAGTATTTCTAAAACATAAATATTAGTTATGACATACCTTCTTTTTATTATATAATAAAACCTAGTGTGTTTCCTTTATTTGTCTAAAAATTATAATGTGACCTCAAAACCTTGGGTTTCAGGGATGAAAAATTGATTTTTTTTCAACTTCAATTTCCTATATTCTTGACTATATAACACAAAGGGAGATCATTTCATCTCAATACAACCTCACCGAGTTTTAAGTCAATGATCTGAACATAAAATTTTAATTATGTTTTTTCAGCGATGACGTGATGGTATGGTTAGTTAGTTATAATGGAATGATGAATCTTGTATATGTATATTCTTTATGACAATAATTTTTTCTGGATAAATCTTAATGTTTTAAACCGCTAATTTTTTTTATTCAAAGTGTTAAATTGTTTTGGGTATTATTGGGTATGAAACTTGTATATTGATTTCATCATACCAATTATAACATAGGAAACATAAACTCTATTACTCTTTAAAATTATTTTATTTCAAGTAAATAGATAAAATACATTTAAAAAGGGTAATTTTTTTGAAGTACTAAAATTTAAATTGTTAAAATATTTTATGAGATTTGGTATCTCCATTGAAAGAAAATATTTTCCACAAATGAGTTTTAATTAATTAATGTTTCTTCTTTTAAAATAAATATTTACCTAGAAATGTTAATGTCTTTCTTTAGTCTTACAAAGATTATGATAAGTATCATTTATGAAAAACACTATACCTAAACATGTAGGTAGTGGAGATCTATATTTTAATAATTTAACAATCAGAACTCTATTACTTGGAGCCTTAGTGAACTCTAAGATGATACAAATTATTCTTTTGTACTTGATATTGTATTCCATAAAGTATTGAAAGGAATCTTTCATACAATTAGTTGTGTATATTTTTATTTGAATATATTTTTGGGTTTTATTGATATTTTTAACATGATATGATATATGATTTATGTTTTTCTTGTTTTTAATTTGAATTTCATTATTCTGTTGGAGGTATAAATGTTAGTATTGAATTATTCCTATATCTTTTTATTTAAATTATCATTATAGTTGTTATTGTTGACTTAATATGATCATGGTTACAAATTTGATAGTTTATGATTATGGTATATGGGGTGTTTTTAAATTTGTTCATTATATATAAATTGTTAGTAATATAATGTATAAATGGGATATTGGTGTTGGGATAACCACATTATTCCATGAATATATATACCCATTCCCCTTTACAATGGGACATGATTAGGGCCCAACTTAAGATACCCCGCCCCCTTTCTTATGGTATAAGATAAAGCTCTAATTTTGGAAGTGAATCTTGGATAGATGGGCTGTAAGATTTCCCTACCCCATCTTGGATAGTGTAGGCTACAATATTTCCATAACACCATATTGACATTGATATAATTATTTATTGAGGTGGGTGAGTTCAATTGTGTAAAGGTATAAACCCTACTGGTATAGAGAGTTATAGATTTTGGATTTTATGGTTTCATAAATGCTCAGTGTTAATTTTATTCTCTACTATATTTCTTATGTGTTTTGTATTTTTTTTTATTTTTAAAAATATGTTTTATTATACATAAATAAATTTATAGACATGTTAAAGAATACACCTTACTATTCATTACTCAATTAAGTCATGTTGGTGGTTCCTAATTGAATATAGAAAACCCCACACCCTAAATGGATATTTTGGGGCATATGTTTCTATTTAGGTGTTTCTTTTATGGTACCAAAATAATGGTGGGGTTTAGGTCTTTAGTTTTATTGGTTACTATAGAATAAAAACCCTAGGTGATTTTTTGCGGCTTGATTGTGCATAAATTTATCATGTATTTGTTGTATTTTATATTTTACTGGTGTAACGAGTTTAAAATATGTCTACAAGAAAATATGGTGTATGGGGTCACTTATTATACGACCCATAGGTTCATACCGGATTTCTGGTGAAACTTCTCTTTAGTTTGTGTCTATTGTTTAGAGGGATATCCACCTTTCACTAGTATTTTATTAACTCTATACATTTACACTATCCTGTGGATATTATGAGGTTCAATTTACGTGTTTTGATGGAAATATCTAGTTATGGAGTGGTTATTTGGGTCTCATATGTTAAAAACTTCCTATTTTCTTCTCATTAATAGTTGTAGAATTATTTAATCCACTTAGACTTATTTCATTCTTCTCCTTTAGGAAATTCATTTGGATTACCTTATATTATTTAATCTTTAACAATTCATTACCTACACATTTACCATTTCTTATTTATTGGATGATTATTTCACATTGTTTAATCTCCATATTTGATTCATTTATTTCAATGATGGATACTAAGAGTATGAAACCATTTGTTCATGGTACACACTTCTTTTCCTACCACAACTGATTTCATTAAATGTATTGATTTTTCTTAATGTAACATATTTATGATACCTCCATGACTTCATCTTATAAAATTCATTAAATTTATTTAGTAATAAGTTTCCATATATCCATGATTGGTACAAATAAATTATATCCAAAGAAACACATACCTTAGGTATTTTTTTATATGTTGAAATGTTACAACAAATTTTCATTATTTACTGAACTTATTATCCTCCCAACACATATCCATAGTGTGACCAATATGTATACAGTATTTTCACCTATTTTACACTTTCATTTGAGAACTATTTTCTCATAAATTTGTAAGTATATAATTTTTTTCAGTTCTTAGATTTGAATGCTTAATGAATTATCTGGTTGAGGGATTATTATATGATCTCTCCAACTTTAAATTCTTATTTTAGGATTTAAAATCCTTTTCACAATCCTTAATCTGTAAGTATGTTTTCTTCTATTGGGTAGTCCTATATTCTATTATAGACCCTGCCTTACCAAATTACATTGTATATAGCAGATGCGTATTGAGATATCATTTCAGATTTAAGTTCTTTCTTCCAATACTCATGTGCTTATTATAAAATAATCAGGTTCCTTTATAATTCCACTCATCCCGTAAAATGGATCATGTCATGGAAAACTACTCTTTCACAATCATGTGGTTTTCCAAAAATAAATAATACGATTAATTTATAATCCAATCCTTTTTAGGATTCCAAATAACCTACCTTTTATTATATATTTTGGCATTTTTTTGATTTCATTAAAATAATCCTCTTAGAAACTAGATGGTTTCATCAAATCATCAATAGAATCATCATTACTTAGTATCGACAATGAGGAATATAAATATAAAAAATTGTAAGATATATCCAAATGTGAGTTGGCTTTAGATTTAACAATAATTTTTTCTATTTTACATATTTATGAGTACTCATCCCCTCTTTCAATTTCTTCCCATTGTTCTTATTCATCGTTACCATTGACATATTTAAATTATATATGGTTTCCATCAAAATTAGATCATCATTACTTGATTTTCATTTAGTCCTTATGGAGGGATTCAAAATACATTCTCCTTTTATGGATTTTATAATGTTAACCTTTAAAGTTCCTCTCATCTTAAAAGTCTTGTAAATGAAAATAATTTTTTTAAATACCATGTTAGACCAGGTTCCAACCAATATCCTTTGTACTAGTCTTTCATGAACTCTTTCACTATGAACTCTCAAATTAATGTCACGATCTATATACTACTCAATATCATTTACACAAGAATTCATATAAAAATTGGTCTACATATTCCATCCTTTAAAGTTAGTTAAAAAAAACAGGATTTAAATGTGGATACATGTGTGAAATAAGCTCCAAAAATAGATTGGATAGTCTAATATTCAAGACAAAACCTTAAAGCTCTAATACCAGTTGCTAGGTCTATCATGTTATAGACGTTTCACACACATTTAAGTGTAATAAATAAATTTGAAAAAATTTAATTATATTTTAAAAACATTAGTCATAACTTTATATATTTTCAAATATTTCAAAACAAATTATTATGAATTTTATATTTAAACTATTGTGTATTTCACCCAAATAACAAATGGTTTAATATTTCAACACTTAGGCTCTGAAAACCATGTTTTCTATTATTAGAGTTGGTTACCGAGAACAAAAATACTAATTAATTCATGGTTATATTTATTTAATTATTTTAATATTTATGAGATATATTATCACATCATGATTTTTCTTCTACGTGACATAGTTTGTGATAATGTCCAAAATTTACTTTTCACACTAATAAGTACATAGCAGTTCCTCGGTATGACAAGAACCTATAAGTTCCATTATAGTGTTAACAAAATTAAGTTCTATGCTAATTTGATATGATTTTATAGGAAAAAATGATATAGGTTGTCAATGGTGGAGACTCATAAGAATTAGAGAAACTTTCTCATGGTGTATTCCCTTGGTAATCTCAAGTGTAGGAGAATATTATAACATGAATCACCAATAAGAAATCCAAATTTATATGTTTCATTGGATTTTTCTATCTTAGGATGTGTGTAATGATACTTATACATTAATATTTTTTTAATAAATTTCATGTGTCGCATACTTATATTCATTTATGACAACCACAGAGAAATATGTTCGCAGTGAGGTAAGATATGTTGGGTGATTCACGAGTGATTTTGTATTAAAGAATAATGTCATAAAGGTTTTTCCCTTTGGTTAATTAATGTAAGTTGATATCATATAACCATTTATGGAAATTTAATTTCTTGATCAACTATGTTTCCTTTGTGATATTATTGGTAAATTTATATCTAGAATGTTGAAGAATGATACATTTACTATGTAGGTTTACAACACTTGCATGCATCATTTTTGATTGGATAAATCATGAAAAGTGAATTATAATACATGGTGTACATTTCTATGAGGTTATATGTCATTTCAACATTAACTTCTTTCTATATGGCATCCTTTCCATGTATTTAGAGGCTAACTAAGGACTTTAGGATATGTAGCTAAATGTCATTGAAAAAGGGGCCTAGAGGGTTATACCCTAAGCGTATTCCGAACCTTATGGAAATTTTATATGGATTTAAATTGTTGAATAAATATTACATTCACATGTGTTTTAATAACTATTTATGTTGGCCTGATAAAAAATATTAAATCATGAGTTATTAAAGAGAATATTTATAGGGTTGAATATTTATTAAATACTTATCTACAAGGTAATTATTTATTTAATTATCCGAATATAATTTTTTTTATTTATGTTTATTCATAGGATAAAAAATTGATTTATTTTGGTTTTCTTAATTTCTAATAAGTATTTATTTGCTATTCTTTATGTCTATAATATTTATATATTTATTAGGGAATAATGTAGTGGTGATTATTTAATAAAATAATTATTCATCATTCAAATATTGAAAAATATTCACTAGGATTGGTGGAATGATTTTTGTTGTTTGATGAGAAATTTCTCAATAAATATTATTTTAATAAATATTAATTTATTTATCAAAGAAATATAATATTTGTTTTATTCATGATTTTTAGTTCATGTCCTGTAAATAATAATTATATAATTATTATTTGGATATGGTTTTTGTAGGGAATTAATAAAATAATAAGAGCCTTTGTACAATTATTTATTTTCTAACCCTAGCACTCTATAAACCTAATCATGACATTTTTGGAATTATTGAATGATTTAGAGACTATTAAACTGTTTTTCATATTGAAATCCATATAGAAACTCTCAATCCCTAGAGATATTCCCCCAAGAATGATCTCTAGATCATTGATGAATCTTCTTCTACAACTAGAATGAATTGGTTATCTCTTGAATAATTCTTTCATGATCAACATCGATCATCAAAATTGATAGATTCTTACGTTTCAGAACCTGTTGAATTATATTGTGATGATTATATTTTTTTCATGCATATATGGACCACTTCTAGAGGGAATATATAATTGGTTCCACTAATAAAACGATAGTACAACAATAGTGGTACACTGATTCATCAATAAATAAATAATTCAATATAAGGTAAATACTATAAAAAAATTAATTATAAATTACATTTTAATGATCCTATGTTTTTGGAATATTAAAACACATTTACTTCTTGTTTTTATTAGAAATATAGAGGCTTTGATGGTAAAATTATATTGGTAATAGGACCAAACCACTTCTATTGTTTCCCCAAACCATGAAGTGATATTAGATTAGGGTAACATGATAATTTATAGTTATTTTTTTCCTTGATCGATTATATGAAAATTGTTGTTATTTTTTCACATTTTTGTATTCATTCTCTAATGTGGAGTTTAATTAATGTTTTATAGAAATATTAATTAGCATAATTCATGTTTTATATCATCTTAAATTGGTTAATGTTTGTTGAAGATCAATCACAGATGTCGTCAGGAGGTGTCATGGTTTCTACCTAAAAGACAGGGTTACAAGTCATGTGATTGATGTACACATCATGTAATAAAGTCCACTACACCAAGACATATCATGGGATACAAAAATATTCAATAAGTTATAACATGGGGAGTATTTATTACAATCCATGTGTTGACTGGGCCAACCTAGCATATGTTCTATCATATTACATGATGTGTAGCTGGTGTACATGCGGTGCAGTCTATACGATCTGATGGTGAAATTCAATACCACACCTAACCTTCGTAAATAATTTATTTCATTTTTATCTTGGCATTGGATCCTTTTTTCAAGGTTTAGGCTGAATCCTAGTTTGAATATTTGAGTTCCTATTGAAAAGTTGATGTTTTGGGCTTGGCGACAAGGGGTACAAAGTTGGTGCACGATCAGGGGGAACTGTGCGGCTTAACCAAAGCAATCATGCATCTTGTTTTGGGGTCCGTGGGTAAGGTACATCATTTTCATACAATTTGGGAAACCATGTGGAAATTTTGTATGAGGTTCTATCCATTTGGATAGTGGCGACTTCACAGTTTTCTCATAGTCTAGAAAACCATGCGGCCAAACCATGTGAGTTTCCAAGATTCATAAAAATTTGAAAATAAATGTTTCCCCATAATATATTTAATCCCCATCTTAGGATTTTCCTCCCTTTTTCATCCCAGGTTCACCAGGGGTCCTCCAAGATCACCCTCCTTTTATTCCGTTTAATTTTTGAAGATCTTTTAAGTTTCTATGGAAAGTTAATTTGAGTTTTTGATCTATTTCCACTTCTTCTCTCCATCCAATCATTAGATATTAGACTCTCTTAGTAGGGTTTCCCTCTTGGACAAACATTATGGTCTTGGGTTGGGGTATTATTTGATTTCATGAATTATTGGCTGTGCGGATTGTGTTTCAGTCATTGATCTCTCTTATCCAGAAGTCTAATTGTGTTCCCAAGTTGTTAAGGTAGGTGTTTCCGTTCATTTAATTTAAATAACATTATATTTTATTCTCATGATTTACTAAATAAAATATAATTTTATTCCGCATTATTGAGATGTATTATCATAGAATTTATTTATGGTTTTCATGGTGGTGAATTTGGTGCAAAATGGGTTTCAAATGGGTTCTTTATCTATGATTGTATTCACATTCATAGAAGGTATTTTTTTAAAATTATAATTGAGTTTTAAAGTGAATTTGAGAACATGTGGTGTTATTTGGAGTTTATTATGTTTTTATTGCATGGGTGAAATTATAAATTGGGCATGGTGTTTTGTTTGGAAGCCTCTTTAGGGTATAATTATTTGTTGTAAAATGTTTGAAAAGATTCTTCTAGATTTTAAATGATAATTATAGAACTAGAATTTTGGGACCTGTTGTTTTGGTTTAAGAAAATGTGGTGTTTCTAGAAAATGGGTTTTGGATGATTTCATGGGCCATTGTGACTTTAAAACTAGATACAAATGTGTTCTTTGAATCTTGGAATGTTTGGAATTTTGAGACATGTTTCAGTGAATTATTAGCATAATGTATTATTTGGTAATTTTCATACTGGCACATGTTTCAATCTAGAATTAAAATGTTAAATTCCCATTTGTAAATATGTGATGTCTTGGACTGGTTAGTTTTGATGTGATGTTATTTGAATAACTGATTGGTATTTTGTAATTTCTGGGATTTTTTTTGAAACTCAAATAATGTGAAGGCTCGATTGGTACTTTTGAATGTTTTTTGTGAGATGGGAACCCATATGGAGTAATCCATAAATATAGGGGTATCATATAGGTGGTGTCAATGTTTTGGGTAGGAAAGTGCAGTGACAGAGGGTATGGCAAGTCACATGTGTGTGTGCCTCCTCCTTTCATTATGTTTTATTATCATGGGATTTTTGTGATTAATCTAGAGGGTCTATTGACACTTATTTGTTGACCCTTATTAGAATGGTTGTCACCCCTTTACAAGATAGGGTTTGGTGGGACGTCCCATTGGATTGGGTAGTTTAGAGTAGCTAGTTAGTTATTAACTATGGACTTTCACCACATGTTGGAAGGTGAGTCCAATATTTTTACATTGAGGGGTCTCTCTAGGGATGTTCAAAAAATTATCATGAAACTCTCTCTCTCTCTATATATATTCTATTTGTTTCTACTTATTTTTTTTATTTTCGCCACACTATTTTATGCCAGTTTATTTTATTCTTTCACTTTCTACTTATCCATGTTTGGTTAAATGTTAGGGATTTTTACATAGACATTGGATTTCAATAGGGTTGTGAAACGTGAAAGTACTTTGAAAAGGAACTTGGTATGTGAGTCTTGTTTTAAAAAGAGAACTTGTGAAATTTGGGGTTGTTCTCTTTAAATGAATAAAAGAAAATTTTTAGAATGTTTTTTCAAACTAGTGTTTCTGTATTGTCTCTTGAAAGTAAATGTATAAATTATGTAGTGATTGGATACAAATATTTTTAAGCTCACACCCTACTTGTACCATTTAGTGTCAGTAGTCCTGAGCTTATTTGAAGGTGAATTTTTATAGTTCAGTTACTCAAGGAGCCGCATGGTCTTGTGGAATTTGGAGACCAATTGGTCAGGTGGATATAGTGTTGTGTGGTTCAGTATTAGTTTTGTATTTAGTTTTTTATTCATTCAATGGTTTTTTATTTAGATAAATTTGTATTTTTATTAGTATTCAGTTATTTTTTTGTTATGCATGTTTAATTTATTTTATTTTCTCTTTGTTTATTTGGATAAATTGTTCCCATAGTGATTACATTGACGCCTGATACTCTTTCCCTGCATCTAGGGATTGGGAACACCATTTGGGACTTGTCTTGAACCGAGTAAAATATCGAGTTGGATGGAATCCCATAGTGGTTGTGAGGAAATGGTATCAGAGTAGGATCTTATTATTTTGGGTGTCCTATAAATGAGAGATTAGTACTCTCTGGAATCAGGAGGTGGGTATGGTAAGGACATCATGAACCCATTCTCATTATGATCATTAAGTTTATAAGGGGTTTTTCAGGATTTGAGTCTTTTGTCTTTATTTTGGATTGAGGAATGACAACGGATGTGAGCCAGTGTGATATTATGATCTTTCATGGAGTAGTTACACATTTGGATTCCAAGTGCTTGGTTAAAGTTCTTTTTATAGGTTATTTCCTACATGGGGAATGACCCATTAACCATTTTTCTGAGTTAGGTATGGACACTAGGTCCTCACTCCTATAGTGTGGTGTGAGTTTTGTTTTGATTTGTGTTCATTTTATGTTGTAAGATTTTATCCTGTAAGTGGTTATTGAAATGGAAATGACTTAATTCAATTGGCTTCATATTAAAAATTCAAATGAGGTTTGAAAATATAAATTGATTTTGAATATTCAAAATGTATGGAAAATAGTGTAGGAAAAGTGTATTGAGGATTGTTTGAATAAATGGTTTTGATGATGGAATGATTTTTGTGACCCTTGGTATTCATTATGGAAGTTCATATATGTGTGGGTGTTTATGGAAATTTAATGTTGGAACATGTTCATGGAATAATCAAAAGAGGATGAACACATATGTGATGTATCGTATGATTCCATGGGTGAGTATTTGAAATGAAAGGTTTGGATTGGTTTTTCTATGTTGGTTTTTGAAAATGAAAATGGTTTCAAATTTTTTTTATTTAAAATGTATCTTGGAATTTGGAAAGTGGACTTGAAATAAAGTAGTTTTGAAATTCAAAGGAAAAGGGTGGTTTTGAAAATAGGATTTTGGTTTTGATTTTATATGTTTTTCTTATGAGCCTATTGTTTTAGATTGATATTCCCTTCATGGTTATGTTTCAGAATGATGTTTATTTTAGTTATTTGTTTTTATTCTATTCCGAATATGCCACATATAAAGGCCCCCTTGGTTTTGTGTGGGTTTTCCAAATTTTTAAGTCTTCTTAATTGATTCCTATATATTTTGTAGATTAAGGTCTATTAGAGGTAGTGTAATTGCATGATGAAGTTGAGAGTGTATTTAGATATTTTGGACCTACCGATGATATGAGAGTGCGTGCTATTATGGGTATGTTTAATGGTGTAGATTTGGGTCAATGGAAATTTTTTATCTGTCATTGATGCAATTTAAGACTATGTATTAAGTGTTCATGTTCATTTTTTGTTTTTTTTATACCTGAGGAGGTAAAGATGAAGAAAGTGAGAGAGATCACGATTATTTAGCAAGGTCAATGGGTAGTGAAGGACTATGATGAACACTTCAAGGAGGTGGTTTCTTTCTATTCAATGATAGTGTCACATGATCTGTTTAAGGATTCTCTTTTCATCAGTGTCCCTCATCCTAGGATCAGGGAGTGAGCCCTCTCATCTAAGGAACTTAATTTCTAGAAGATGGTGGATGAATTTTTCCTAGCTGAGTTGGTTTTTACAGTGCAAGTTGGAAATCCAGTGTCTCTTGTTGCTCATGGAGGATCCCCATCAGGAAAGAGGTTCATGTTGTAGGAACCTATCTTTGAAGAGTCTCCATTGTTGGTTCCACCCTATAGTTCATCAAAACATTAACTTGTATCCCACCAGTTTGGCCAGTTCAGGCATGTGAAGTTGTCTTGTCGCAATCCTCCAAGGGTCTGCCATCATTGTGACCATTTGTGTCATATGAAGAAGTTTTGAAGGACGCGTATCCCAAGGAATAATACTTAATTAGAGTATTATAGCACTTAACTCTGATTTAGTATTTTATTTATCCATCAAGGATCTAACCACAATCCTTAGAGTAAAGTTCGTGCATAGTTAGAGAATCAATGGGGGTGTGCAGAATCATGGACCAATCTTTGTCTCTGGGGTTGGAGTGGGAAATTTTAAAGTTTAGTCATTTTATTTTTGATAATTTTGTATGTTCATCGGTCCATTTTAAAAGTTTTATGGACTTTTTCTTTCATAATACAATTAGTTATGTATATCTAATTGTGGTATTTGAATTGGTTGTTTCTTTTTGGTGTTATTATCCTTTATGGGGGATTGTTCCCAATTTAAATTTTGATCCTTGGAAGTGTTGAATATTTTGGTGTTTTTTAATTTTTCTTTTGGTCCACTTTTTTATTTGGATGTCTTCTAGGGGTATCCCTTGTTTCAGGGGGTTGGATCAGCTTAGGAGTTCCCAATTTTCCTTATGGTGGGTTTTATATGTTGTTACTACTATGTTTGGGTTTTAATGTTAGTGGTGTGGGTCAAGTCATTGTTTAAAGGAGAACCCTCCCATGTTCACCCATTATTACTCATGCTATGATTTTTATGAGAATTATTCGGGTGTGACTTGTGAAGTGAAATTTCACACTGATGTTAGTGGTTTATTTCTATTTTGACCAGGCATGGAATTAAGTTTTGTTAATATTTTGGTTGGGTGAATTTTTTGGGGAAGTGTTTTTGGTGGGGTGAATTGCCACGACCTAACCTTTTAAACCCTTTTATTTTTTTCTTCTATAGGATTTGGATCCCTTTATTGTGGTTCTAGATGAATCTCAGTTTGAATTTTTGAGTTTCTATTGAAAGGTAGATGTTTTTGATTGTGAAGAAATAGGGCATGGTTTGCAAAATGTTAGGGGAAACCATACGGCTTCTTCTGAGTAACCATGATAATTTTTTTGGGTCCAAGGGTAAGGTGCACGGGTTGCATGTTGTTTGAGAAACTATGTGGAAATCGTTCATGATGTTTAGTAAATTTGTAGATAGGCGACTACACAGTTTTCACATGGTCTGGAAAAATATGTGTCCAAACCATGTGAGTATCCTAGATGCTTAAAAATTTAAAATTACAAAATTTTTTCTAAAATATTTTAACCCCAAATTGTTATTTTCCTAACTTTTTATACATAGGATCACCATGGGGTCATCAAAAGTCCACCTCCTTGGCTTAACTTCTATTTTTTGAACACCTTTTAAGGGTTGCTGGTGAGTTCCTTTTAGTTTTTGGTTGATTTCTTATTCTGATCTTCCGCATCTCATGAGATCTTGGTCTATATTCATGGGGGTTTCCCTCTTGGAAAACCCCTAATGGATAGGGTTGTTTTCTTATTTTATTTATTTGATTTCAAGGGGTTCGGATTGTGTTTTGGGTTTGGATATTTCTTCTCCAGAAGTCTCTTTGTGTTCCCATGTTGTTGAGAGAGGTGTTTCCATGCATTTCCTTTTTGACACATTACATTTGATGCTTGATATTTCATAAATAATCTATTAATGTGTTTCCATTGATTGATATGTGTTAGAATAACATTTATTTGTAATCTTTGTGATGAAGAATTTGGTGTGAAATGGGTTTAAAAGAGTTTCTTTATATATTATTGTATTTACATGAATATAAGGAACTTTTTTAAAATTCCAGTTGAGTTTTATAGTGAAGTTGAGAAACATTGGCATTATTTGGAAATTATTATCTTTTATACCTTGGATTAAATTATAATAGGGGATGTTTTGTATTTTGTAAGGCTTTTTAGGGTATATTGATTTGTGGTAAATTTTTTAGAAAGATTATCCCCACTTTGAAGTGATTACTGGTGATGTTGTAATTGTTAGACATGTTGTGTTTGTTTAAGGGAAAGTGGTGTTAATAGAAAATGGTTTTTGGATGATATCATGGAAACATGGAGCATGTCAGTGGAATTTTTCACATCCATGGTTGAATGGGGTACATACATGTATGGGAATAAAAATAACTATGACACTTAAGAGTGATCCCCTATTTCACAAAATGTTTCCTTTGTTTCTAAATGGTGTGTTGGTTCTCCTTGTAACATTAATGGTGGATTAAAATGTGTTCTTTAATTCTTGGCCCATTTATAATATTTATACATGTTATGGTGAATGATTGGAAAACATACTTATTTGGTATTTTTTATATTGTTCCATGTTTCACTCTAGTTTTTAAATTTTAAAGGCCCGTTTGGAACTTTGTGATGTTTTGGAATGGGTGGTTTTGATGTGATGTGATCTGAAGAACATGTGGGTATTTTATAATGTTTTGGTAAATGTTTGGAATCTAAAATTATGTGAAGGCATGGTTGTCACTTTTGAATGGATTATATCGATAAAAGATCATCTATAGAGAATTTTCCAAATTGAGTGGTATCACACAGGAGGTGTTAGTCTTTGGGGTAGGCAAGCATGGTGGAGGAGGGAAAGGTGAGTCACACATGTGAGGGACTCCTCCTTTCACAGTGTATTATTATCATGGGACTCCTAGGAATATTCTACAAGGTCCAATGATAATTACTTGTTAACCTCAATTATTCTAGTTGGAACCTCCTTAACTTGATAGGGCTAGGTGGGACATTCCACCGAATTGATGGTTTAGAGTGGATAATTGGTTATTGACTATGGACCTACATCATATTCTTGAAGTTAAGTCTGATATGGGTACATTTAAGGGTCTCTCGTGGGATATTCATGAAATTATCATTGAATAATATCTATATATTCTATTTTTTTTCTACTGCTTGTTTGGATTTTAGCCATTATAGTTTATGGCAGTTGGTTTTTGTTTATTTCACTTTCTACTTAGCCCTATTTGATTACTTGGTATGGATATGTACTTGGAATTTGGATTTAAAAAGGATTATGAAAAGTGAAACTATTTTGAAATGGAAATTAGTGTGTGTATATGTCTTATTTAAAAAAGTAATCTTGGTGAAGTTGGGTTTTTTCTCATTAAATTACTAAAAGACTAATTTTACAATGTGTTTTCAAACTAGTTTTTATGGAATCTCTTTGGAAATGAAATTTATGGATTATATGGTGAATTCCTATTATTACATTTAATCTCACAGCTAACTTGTACGATTTGGTGTTGGCCGCCTAAGCTGTTTTGTTAGTGTAGGTTTTGGTTCAGTTTCTCATGGATTGGGATGGTCTTGTGGCTAGTGGTAACCAATAGTTCATGTAATGATTTTGTTTTGAGGTTCGGTCTCAATTTTTCAATTATTTTGTTTTGTTTAGTAGTTTTTTTATTTTAATTAGTATTTATATTTATTAGTATTCAGTTATTTTAGGTTATTATTCTTATTTAATTTAATTTATTTGATATTAGTTTATTGGGAAACTTTTTTCCCATAGTGATTAATTTTATAAACCATAGTAGTTATAATCACATGGGTATCAGGAACCCCATTGGTGCCATATCTCAGACTAGGTCGTATTTCATGTTGGATGACATCCCGACATAGTCCGTGACCTTCACACTAACTATGTAGTGAAATATGCGATCTAACACCATGTAAGAATCATAGAAAAAATCATTAAGGAGGTAAGTGCTCTGTAAATGGTGAATGTGTCATGTATCTCATTTACCACAACCTCTTAATAACACGAAGATTCAACTGGAGCATTGTGCTGACACACAATAAGTGGAACACATGACATGTTGTTAATTAGTGTACATTTTGAAATCCGTAAGAGATACAAGATGAGTCCCTAGGATTTTATCTTGGATACAAAGAAAGTGAGGAACATGATGCGTATCTCATTGATACAGAGTATGTAGTTTATTAGTAAATAGTGGAATAAAATTACATTTAAAAAATAACTTATTGCAACATTAAAAACCTAATTACACTACTATCATTTAATATAAAATCCTTGTAATAATGATTTACAAAATAAATAGATTCCAAATAAATTCCATTTAATTATATGTAATTACAAATAATTTTATTTATTTTCCCTGTTACTTTTATGCTGGGTATCACCAAGATATTTCTGATGGTCATTATGAAATAAGATTTAATTAAGTAATTAAATTAAATTAATACAGGATCATTTATCTTAATAATAAATATTGAATTTATTTGAATATCATATAGTATATTTTTTATATTTGTTTCATGTATATGTATGGCCCTGAGTTTAGACTAGACTACGTATGTGACTGGTTTACTAAATTTCTTATTACTAAATTATTGTAATAATTTATTCAATTTAATAATGGCTTGTGTGTCATTTATCCCATCTAATTACATAAGGGTATTAGTGTCCACAATTTATTCTATGTAAACCCCATAACCAATCCTTTGGTTCCCCTCACATGAATGTGAGTAATGTTGTGTAACTAATTGAGCTTCCAAAAAAGTGGATGTGATTCATTTTTGGAGTTGAGGAAAAACCGATCCAGAAGGTACAGAGGTGTATATGTGGAATGTTGTAACTAAAACTATATTTGGTTTAAGGAGTTAATCTCTTAGGGTCAAGGGTTGGTTTATCATTTTCTAGATAAATAAATCTATAGATAATCACATTGCCATTATACTTTGTTTATTATATTTCTATCAGTTGAATGGTTAATTATATATGAAAATTTAAATCATTATATAATCTAATTAACAAATATGAATGATGGAAGTAAAATAGATATTTTAGTATGTGTAAAAATTATCTAATACATGTTCAATCACTTAATTAAAATCCACTTTATATTAAAAAGAATATTATATGATAAAATGTGTAGTTTACACATAAAGATAAAAATATATGTAATAAAAATTTTATGTATGTATAATCTTCCACTATTTTGGTAGAAATCAAACTGTTGTTCAAAGTTCTTGACCAAAATCTATTTAGGTGATTTCAATTATCAAAGAATATATATCTTGAGTTCTAGTTCAACTAAACCTAGCTTTTAATAAGGTCTGATTACCCCCGTGATACTTAGAGAAACTAGTAGAAAAATTGTTGAGGAAATACTAATTCGGGATTTTAGGACTAAGGAGTCCACTCAACAGATCTAAGAGCATAAATTTAATGAAACTAGAAAGTTGTACGCAACTAAATACCTTCAATTAACTTGTCATACCTTTATATAGGTTATACTAATGAACACATGGATCATTACCACTAGTATATCTATGTGATGGGATATTTTGAAATGAATTATGGGGGATATTGGGTTTTGATAACATAGTGGGATATTAATCAATAAAATTTAATTTATTATCTAAATAAAAATCTAGATAAAGTAAAAAAAATTCTCTAATTTATTATAGAATTGTAATTTTTGTTACTTCAATAATATCTCTAAGATCTATTCATGAGATGGATAACCTACTCAATGGCACTAATTTATAGGATTAGTATATATTTTTACAGGTTATACTATACCATGAATGAAGATTATATTTGATGTAATTTGTTTTTCCAAAATAACCGGTATAGGAGGTTTGTGAGGTTGAAATGTATCTATGACTGAAAAATTTGGATAATACCACAGATTCTAATGTTTCATGTTATATTTTTATATCCACTTTGACTCTAAAGAAACACGTGGATATGGATTCATATAGAATCATGTATCACCTTTAGGATATATAACTATTGAAAGAGACACAATAGAGATATGAGATCTTATATATATTTTTCTCATGATAGATTAGATATTTGGTGCTAGCTGGGCCTGACATAGTCAATATGATTGACTACATTGAGCACTTAGATGTCATGGTGTTTAAGATCCATAAAAAGTTGTATATTGATCTCCTGTTTTAATCAACACCTAATAGTTTTTATAGTTTTATTATTAATTATAATATGAGAAATTGTAAGAATAATCTATCAAAACTCCATAAACTAATATGGTCTTTTGATAAGGATATAGAGCTTCAAAAATCTATCTTCTATTTGGTGAATAATAAAAGGAAGGAAAGGGAAAAGTTCATAAAGACTCATACCAAGTCTAAGGCTCATGAGCACCGTACATCCAATAAAAGGATTACTGAAAGTCATACAAAGGAAATTGATTTTGTATGTTTTTCACAAGGAATGTAGGTCCATTATAAGAATAAATTCACCCAGTTAAATAAGAAAGGGGAAAGTTTTGGTGTGTCCATTATGAAGAGAAATCGTTATATATCGAAAATTTGGGTATTAGATATAACTTGTGGTGTTCACATTTTTATTCAATTTTATGAACCATGTAGATTTCAATAGAGTAACTGAGTAAGGGTGGAATTTCAAGCGTCCAATGGTGTTACGATGGCTACTATAGCCATTGGAGATTACCACATTATGTTTCCAATATATATTTATAGTTTTAGAATATTGTTATTTTGTATTCACCACTACAAAATTTAATTTTTTACATATTTCCCAGATATGAATGGTTTTATTTTCATCTTCATAAATAAAAGTTGTTTGTTTTATAAATTTCAAAAATGTTACATTATGGTTCATTTAAATACTAGTTTTTATGTATTTAATTTTGAAAAAATGTTTTATAAATTGATAACAAATCATGTTCACATGAATGATTTCACATATTGTTTTGGAATTATCATCTTCGTCATGTAAACAAAAAAATATGAAAAATAACTGACAATATGGGTACATATAATATGTTGAGAAAAATATACTTTAAAAATGTCATGATTGTTTACAAGTAAAAATGACCATGCCACATTTTGGTAGATAAGCTGAAAGAGTTATAGGGATCGTATAATTGGTAATCACAGTTGTATGTAGAACATTTCTAGTATAATCTATAGGTGGGTATTATTAATATATTACTTTAACTAATTACTTTAGTATATGTGGATATGTCTAATTAATGAGTTATAAGACTATCTTTTTATAGAGATTCCCTGAATTCAAGAATAAAGCAGTGAATCAACATGTAATGAAGGTAAGGAATCTTTTATTTGATGAAGGGCTTAGATATCTTAACCATGAGTTTATTGAATTTCTAAGAGAATGTAGAATAATATTTTAACTCACTCCTTAAACACCGTAACAAAATGATCTTAATAAAAGAATGAACCATATATTTCATGATATGGTATGTTCAATGACGAGACATGAAATTATTCCATTATCATTTTGGGGATATGTATTTCATGATGAAGTACACATTCTAAATCGAGTATCAACATAGGTAGAAAATGGAATACAACATAAATTAATTGATGGAAATAAATTTGTTTTTTCACATACTTATGCATGGGGTTTAGAGGAATTTTTTAAGGCCATATCTGAAAAAAATAGAACCCTGAGGAATGAAGTGTTTCATTGTAGGGTATCTCAAGGAAATAACAGGATACTATCTATAAAACCCCTTATATAAGAATGTGACTTCCACAATCCAGACCAACTTTCTTGAGAGGGATTAGATAGTAAATAAGTATAGTGGAAGAAAGACTGAATTTGATGAATTTTATGCTCATGATACAAAAGATTTGGAATCAAAATAGTTTTCAAAAGTCCCAATTGAATATGTCATTCCTAATTAAAGAGTACTTTGTATGAGCATCAGAGAGGATAGAGAACCTAAAATGTATGATTTAATAGTTACTAAAGATGGTGACTCATTATTGGTTGAAAATAATGATCCTATATCCAAAAAATAATAAGTAGGGATCTCAGAAGATTAAAGGTGTAAAAAATAAATGAATTTTAAAATGTATTCCATATATCATAACCAATTTTGGATTCTAGTTGACCCTCCAATTTATGTAAATCCTATTGGGTGAAAATGGATATTCAAAAGGAAATTGGACTTAGAAGGTCAATTATATACATATAATGTAAGTCCTGTGGATAAAGGGTTTAAATAGTATCAAGGAATTGTCTATAAGAAGTTCATTTATCTATTTTTCATATTTAAAACAATCATAATTTTATATAATATAGAATACTTCCATGATTAGGAAAATTGAATGATGAATGTCAAAAATGTTTTCCATAATTGAAATATTCTTGATGATATATACTTGACACAACCTAAAGGGTTTATGACCCTAAAATATGATAATAATATATAATAGTTGAAAAGTTCCAATTATGGGTAAAAGTAGGCACCTAGGTCAGGGAACATTCAGTTATAGTAAGCTATAAGAGATTTCAGTTTCATATAAAATGAATGTGAGTAATGTGTCTACAAGCAGTTTAGTAGGGGTGTGGTCATATTACATGTAGTATATATTGATAGAATATTAATTTACTATCTATTAAGGGCTAGTTAAATAGGTGATTCTATATAAAGGACTTAGGAGAAGAAACATATCCATGGTATGATCCAAAAACAATTGTTGGACTAAGTCAGGGTATATACATTGACTGGATACAAAAGTTATTTTTTATGGAATAATCCATACAGGTATCAGTTCTAGTGACACATAGTATATATATCTCCATTAGAATGTTTCATCTGATATAATATGAGATATATAGAATTATTAATACCTTATATACATTTTGATAGTAGATATCACGTATTCCATGTTATCCAGTAGGCTTGGTGTTTCCTGTAATTTAAATATGGTAGGTAGATATCATGTCGATATAGAAGAACAACTTTGGTGTCTTATTAAACCCATCCTTAGTTAGTTGAGGTGTAATAAGAATATTTTCTTAATGAATGGGGGATTTGGTGAAATATTCATAAGAATATATACTAATTCTAGTTTCCAAATATATTAGATTGATCTAAAGTCATAATCAGAATATGCCTTCAGTCTCAATAGAGTATTTGTGAGTTGGACGAGTTCAAAACAACTAGTAGTCATTGGTTTCATGGAAATGTATTAGTATATAGAAAATTTTTATGTATCTAAATAATCCTTTTAGATTATAAAATCTATACAATATATTTATGTGATCCCTAGTATTAAATATTCTATCACATTGTACTGTGATAATACTATAAGGGTGGATCAATCAATGGAGAAAAGGTCACTTAAATAAACAAAGAACGTACTCTGAAAGTATCATTCAATGCGGGATATTTCTCTAAAATGAAAATTCATTGTAAGAAATGTTTCCATAGAATAAGACATGTAAAACCCATTGACTAAATTTTTATCTCAGTAGAATCATAAAAATCATATGAGAGCTACCAAGCTATAGGTTGCTATCAGTTAGCTATAGTTCAAATGATGTTTAGTCAGAGTTAGTTCTTTAGAGTCAACATATATGTACTTTATGGTTACTTTAATTCCTGTATTTAAATATTTATAAAATATCTTTTCACATCATAACATTTACTCATTTTTTGTGATAACACATTAAGTGTAATTGTCACACTGAAAAGTATCGTAGATGTTCCCTACTATAATGAGAACCTAGAATTTCCATGATAATATTCATAATATAAATTATATGGATGGATGATATCATTTTATAGGACAAAAATGATATAGGATATTAGTGGTGGAGAATCACGGGACATTGAGAAACTTTCTCATGGCGTATACCATATGTAATCACCAAATAGGAGATTATGATAACACAACTTACCAATAAGAAATAGATATTTATATGTGTCTTTTGATATTACTATATTAAAATGTGTGTAATTATTATTATATATTAATATTAATAAATATCATGAGTTTAATTCTTTGATGTATCAATGTAAAATGTGGTGAAATACACTTGAATTAAGGTATGATAAGTTGGGTGTATCATGAGTGATGTTACATTAATGAATAGTTCCCGAAATTATTTATCCCATTTTTATTCAATGGAAGTTCATATAAAATATCCTTGTATGGAAATAAAATTTATTTTTCATGTCCTTGAACATTGATATATTATAAGTACATTCATTTTTAGAAATTAAAATAAAGAGACATCAAGAATATTGGTTTATTACACATTCATGCAACTTTCTTGATTGGAGATATCATGATAAACAGATCATATGACATTATGGACATTCATATGAGGTTATATGTCACTATGAAATTAACTTATTTCACTATGGTAGCCTTGGAGTATTACTAGATTCTAATAATTGAATTTATTAAGTATACCCTATTCCCACTATGAAAGGGGTATAAGGGTCACACACTAACTGAATTTGGAAACATAGTTAAATTCTATATTAATTTAACTTGTTGGATAAATATTTTTCATGTACATGGTTTAATAATTATTAACATTGATTTGATCACAAATATTAAATCACCAATTATTCAAGAGAATATATATGTGATTTGAATATTTAGTAAATATTTATTAATGAGTTAATTATTTATTTAATTACATGAATTTAAAATAGTTATTTATTCTACTTTATCAAAAAGGTAACAAAATATTTATTTATTTTGGTTACATGTATATTTAATGAATATTTATTCTCTTGTTTCATGGAATATAATATATTTATATTTAATAAAAAATAATAAATTATTATTTAATTAATGAAATAAATAGTCATTATTCAAAGACAGGTAAATATTGAGGAGGATTTTTGGACTAGGTTTTATACTTAGGTGAGAAATTTCATATTAAATATTATTTGTATAAATTTTAATTTATTTATTCATGATAAATGATATTTATTTTATCTTAAACCTTAGCACATTTTAAGTGAATAATAATAATAATAATAATATTAATACGTAGGGTTCTCCTGGAATTAAGAACATAATAAAATACCTTGTAAGAATATTTATTTCCTAATCCTAGATCAATATAAATGTGATTATGAAATTTTGGGAATTTTCAAAAAGGTGGGAGCCTATTCTGCCACTGTTCACAATGAAATCTAGAGAGAACCTCCTAATCCTTAGAGAGATTACTGTAGAATAATATTATGATTACAGGGAATTTCTCCTCTCCAACGAGAATGAATCACATCTCTCTTTAATGATTTAGTTGTGATGAACACCAATTATCACAAGTGATATATTCTCTCACATTAGCATCCGGTGAATTATACAGTGATGATTGAAGGTTCATGGTGAACGTGTGGATCAAAATTAGAGGTAATATATACATTATTACTCTAACATAATGATGGTATAATAATAGTGGTCTAGTGATTCCTCAATAAAGAAGTAATTAAATATATGTTAATTCATATTAAATAAATTAATTATAAATTAAATCTGAAAGATCCTATCTTCATGGATTTTTAGAATACATTTCAAATTTTTAAGAGGATAAATCTTTATAATTTTATTGGAAAATTATGTTTGTAACTATCCCATACTACTTTCATTGCACCCCAGAACATTCAATATTTCTTTATGCTTCTAGAAATATGGTCATAAATTTGTTTGAAATTCCATATCTTCAAAACACCCTAATATGGTTTCCTCTAAACAATGATGCGATTTTTCTTTTATGACATACATAACTCATTATAACCATATCTCGGGAAGTGTCATATATTATGATCTAAACTATCATGATAATGCTAATTTTCTCCAAAATGGCATAAACCATAGCCAAATTATCTTCATTCTAGTTTTCTCATAAATGATTAAATATAGATTTATAATTTGACATGAATAAAAGTAATGTGTTATTTCATAAGAACCCATTATTTTTTAGTTTTCCACGAGTACGATGGAATATAAAGGCATTGTGTTTAAAAATAAAATGCGTAAGGAACAAATCTAATTAAAATGTTGATTTATCTATGAAACACCACAAGTAATATCAATTTTTTTAAGAACCATAGTGAAAACAATGCATATTTTTGGTTCATCATGGAATCCAATGATTTATAAAACTTCCTAAAGAACCATAATCATTAAAATTCCTATAACAATGATAGAGGTTTGTCAACGATGATATGTTTTAGTTGATAAAAACACTGTTTTCTATCGCTCACTAATAAAAATATTCAATCCTTCTCCATAATTATCTAACTCTTCATTAGACTACAATATATATAAGATAGGATAGAGTGACCATCTTATAATAATTAAAACCATATTTTCATGCTTCATTCACTTTAACGATATTCATTCTTCAATTTTTATAGAGTATATATTCATGCTTCTTTCACATTGTAAACTTAACTCCAATACATTTTGTCCTGTTAGTCATATTTCTTCTATATATTTAAACACGAATCCTAACATTAACCAATTGACTATTATCTCTCCATATAACTCCATAACTCACCAATTATGAACACAAACAGTATATAACTTCCTCCTTTACATTTCCTTGACATAATTTTTCCTCATTATTACAATGTTATCATATCATCCACTGAACAATTTTTATCATTAAAGGATATAAAAATGAACATACACCATTTAGATTCAGCATAAAATTCAATAATCCTGAGGGAGTTTAATGGAATTTTAAAATAAGTGAGGCTTAATAGGATGGATTGATTCCTGAATATGAGATTGTGAATTATATGTTTGGATGATAAAATGGTGGTTGAAGGTAGATCATTATAAATAATAGTATATTATATAATAGTGAAATCAATTTTTAGAGTTTAACCTTAGTTTTTGGTCCTCTTAATGGTATAAACCATGAGATAGGGGGTCAATTTGGGTTTGAAAATTAAATTTTTTCCTTTTAAGTGATCTTAATCTGTTACTAGGATGGAAACTTCTATCTCTATTCCTTATAGTAATGATGCAGTAAAAATATAATAAACAAGTGATTTTACAAGGTTCACCCAAATGATCAACTCCACGGAGCATGTTTGATAATGTTTTTGGGAACTAGATACACTAAATCTCACTAATTTTACCGTTATATGTTTGGGACTTTCCACACTAACCCTATTGGTTTATAACCTTGAGGACCACATTGATACTATTTACTAGCTGGGGATCATTAATTGTAATCTTTCGATATTGTTTTATATTAAATTATAATAAAAATACAGTAGATGGATGTATCAATTCAACACTATCTAAATGATATTATAAGGAAAATATGTTCTCAATAGACCTCTTCATTATCTTTAACCCTCTAGCACACAGGACCTGGAACACCCCCACTTTCCCACTATATTTATTTTCATTCATTAGGAACTTGAATATCCCACCAAAATTTTTATATTTCACCAAAAAATAGAATGGTTTTACACTCAACTATTATTTCCATTATATTAATTAGAAAGAGAAAAACCTTATTTTTTATTGAGAAGGTCTCTCCCTTTTTCTACACATCTCTCTCTCTTTTATTCATTTTTCCATTTTGATAACTTTTTCTTTCTTTCCACATAAGGAACATTAACACATACTATATAAAAAAATAAATCATTTATTTATATTTTTAAACTAATCCCATGTTTCCTAAAATATAAGGAATCATTATATTTCATATCTCTATGCAAGTATTGTGTTAAAAATACACACATTACCACACTACACACATCTCCCTGTGATCTCATTACAAATTTTTTTGGAATGATTAGTGGAAAAAATATATGTAAAAGTTATCATTAAACATATAATAAAATTATGAAAATAACAATTACATGAATGGTGGTTACACAACAAAGATGATTCTTATTCATTCTATTTCAATGTAGTTGATGGTTTTGAAACTCCAACTGATGCTTATAGTTCCTTGGAATGATGGTTATGTAGGTTATAATCGTGCTTACATAGAGTAAGGAAAATGGGTATGTAGAAAAATATCATTTCCATATAGTATAGAAATGATATTTATTCATATATATATATATGATTCTTACATATATCTAGAAATGGTTCTTGGGATTAGGAGAATAATCCACATTTTTGAAACCTCATACTCATCCCAATTTTATAAAATTTCTTTAAACCGCACCAAATCCATTCTAAAAATCTTTCAACCCTCATGAAATGGACTCTAGAGGATGATATATTCCACATTTAAGACTCTTTCAATCTATTTGTCAATATAAAACCCAAATCACACAAAATGGGGGGGGGGTTATTCAATAATCTACCCAACAAGGTTTTTTTGGAAATTCTAAATTGATTTGGAACATAAGACTTAATGAAATTTTATAACTCACTAAATCAGATAAAAAAAATCCTGGGACTATTAACATCATGAATTTCATCCATGATTCATTGAAAGTAAACTCTAACCCCACTTAAGTGAATCCCAATATAATAAAAAAAAGTTCAATGAAAAGTTCCCCATACAAATACCTCACTGATCATTTATTCCCTAACCACTTACTATGAAATTTTGCATGATGTTTCTCCACTAGATGAATCATGGATGTTATCTCCCTCTACTCAACCCAATATTTCTACCCCCTTTTCAATTGTTAAGAAAATTCCATGAAATATCTCCTTCTCCCCTTTAAACATATAAATGAAATCTTGTCCCCATATATCAATGAACCTAAAGGGAACGTCTCTAGATGTTTAAAACCCATGGGATAGAAATGAAGCCATTAAATACTTGAGAGAGATTGTAAATTTGTATAAGAGTAATTTACATGGGGGAGTAGGGGTCTTGATTCTAAATAATTTAGTTGGAAGGAGGTATTTATACTCCAAGATCCAACTCATGCATATCAAAATTTGACATGGGACGATTTTTTTTCATGATATAAAAAATTTGATCTTTAGCTGCCACATACTCCATTATTACAATTCCTTATTCAATCATATCATTTAAAAAATGATATTTGATCTCAATATTATTTTCCCTCAAATGAAAAATATTATTTTTATATATTTATAGCACTCGAGTTTTCCTACTTGATGGGAATGGGAGATTCCACTTCCATCCTAATGAATTCATGTTATTGTCTCATTCAAATCAACTAGTTAGAAGATTGAGTAGATACTACATATTCATACACCTCTTTTAATAGAGAGATGTAATCTTTCTTCTTATAAAGAAATGAAATACAATAATTGACAATATTGAATAAACATCCACAAGTTGAATTTTAGTCATCTAGAAAACCTATACAATATGAATCCATATGACCAAACAACTGATGTAGTGAACTGATGGAATAAAACACCCCAAACTCAAATTTTTTACTAATATATTGAAGTATTCTCTTTAGAACATATATTTGACTTTATATGGGAAATATTTGATAGTGTGTAACCTGGAATGTAGAAAAAATGATATCTATTCTGGTGGCTATCAAATATTAATATCTACTATTAATATAACAATAATAGTTCACATAAACCTCCTTGGAAAATATATTCTTTAATAATTTCACCCATGTCTCTACCAACATTGTCATTGGCGATGAGTCTTCTATGTAAAACTTTTTGTGAACCTCTTTGTAAAATTTTATTTGATAAATGAATGCTCATTTCTTCCATTGAGCCACATATAAACTGAGGAATAATGAGATCTCACCAATCAAATAAATTTCAATTTCACTTCAATCATGTTCTCAAAATATATTTCACTGTTCTTCATTGAATACTCCAAAAATTATTTTATCCACAAAAATAATAACCAATATAATTATATTATATTCTATTTAGATGTATTGATTCTGATCAACTTATCCTCTATAAAATTTTAGGATCATTAAATTGTGATCATATAGAGTTTCATCTCCTTGGTTCTTACTTTAGGTCATACGAGGCCCTATTTAACTTACACACATTATCTTATTCTTCATAAAAAATAAACCCACCTGGTTTCTCTATGTAAGCATAATTTTCATGGATTCCGTTCAATAATCCAGTTTGAAATCCATTTGAAATACATTAAATCCAATTTTAATTTAAATATCCAAAAATAGTATGATGGATTCCAACCAAAGCATTGGTTAAAAATTTTCTCCCACACAAATTCATTCTATTTTTAAAGATACTTTACACAATAATTTATTATTTTTTCCTTTTAACCATTCTATATTCATTCAGATTTGTTTTGAAGAACCATTTTATTATGATGAATTTTTTTCTTGGGAGATTGGAATAATTTTCCATTTTGGTTCCTCATAATTTGGTCACTCTTTTAATGCATGGGTACGACCTAGTTCTCACATCTTTTAAACTCTTCAAATTTTTAGTTTTCATTAAAAAACAAAATGAAGTATTATTTATTCTATTTTTTTTGAATCAGGGTTATCACATCACTAAAAATGTTGTTGTCAGTGACTTCCTCATGCTAATTATGTGGTTTAGATATATTTTTATTGCTGAATTATATTCCTTATTAAAAAATTAATTTTAATCTTCTACACCCACTTGAACTTTTATTGATCCAATGACTTCACCATCATTTTCCTATATTTCTCTAATGTTATGTTCAAAAATCTTCCTACCAATTTCAAATTTCTCACAATTTAAAAAATGTTTGCATCTATCCATTCCAAAACATTCCTGATCAGTTAGTTAGATAATTTAAATGCCTTTTTATGTGTTTTTAAATACAATAACTTCCTCCCATTAATTATTGGATATTCAATTCTTCTAATATTTGAGAACAATGTTCGTACCTCCAAACTCTCAGAAATAATTGAGTGTAGGATTATTTACATATCATATTTTATGAAGACTCGGGTATTTATTCAGACATATTAGGGAATTATTAGATATCCATAATGAGGTGAGAATTTATTCTTTCCAAAATTTCACTGGTAGGTTCCTATCATTATTAATAGTTAGAGACAAATTTTTTATAACCTGGTTCTTCCTTTCAAGGGATCTATTTTTTGAGGAGTCCTTACTGTTGAAACGGGATAATGAATCATGTACTACTCTATGAATTATTCTACCTAGATATTTGAAAATTTCATTCCATTATATATTCAGTGATTTTTAATTTTTACAATAAAAATATACTCATATTATTTTTGAAACCCAGTGATACATACGAATACCTCATTTTGATGGGAAATCACTCCAATCCATACTATCCTAATAGAATTCATCAATGAAAATATAATATATAATTATTGTCTAATTCTTAAGGTGACATAAACCTTTGAACATCCACATAATAAAATTGGATAAATTTTATTATTTTCCATTATTTTTATTAATGTTGTTTTGAAACATTCTATATTTTTTTTTATGAATTTCATGTGTGATTGTTAATAAAAGAGTGTTTGGGAAGGTCTTAATAACCATTATTTTTAACCATAATTTTCAAATATATTTTCTCTCCAGAAACCTAGAAATCTATGCCATAACTTGTTTTCATATTCCATTGATAGAAATATCAAATTCTCCTAACTAATGTTTAAAAGGTTCTATATGGACTATTTATAATTAATAATAACTAAATGATTGATTTCCATAACAATTCATGTATTCATAAAGATTTCCACCACATGTCTTGAGTTATATAGTGGGATTATTCTTAAAAGATTGTCGTTAAATCCTTTAACCAATACAGTACTATCCCATCTTAAATCATTTCCTGTAGCCTTGGCTTTTTTTAGATCCAACAATCTGTATTCCCTATTAATTTTAAAATAAAAAAAGTTATCATTTTTGGTTAGATTTACTTGATATAGAGAATGTTTGTTTCTTCACTGTATCCTCATATTATTCCAAAACTTGAAAAACCAAGAATATTTTTTCTTGTCATCAGCTTACTTAATAACACTTCCATCTATTATTTAGCAATTATTAGAGGATATTTTTGCATGTTTCTTCATTATATTGATGAAAAATTCCCTACATTGAGACAAAAAACATAACAAAAATAGTATCAACAATTAATATCATACCAAGACTATGAAAAATTGAATGTATATTCCTATCTTTCATGCTCCCTAAAATACTAGTTTACCTTGTATTATACATATTGGTGTGTATTAACTTCCCGTAAGAATATCTCCTAACAAAAATTGTCTTATTCTTTTATTTGTTGTAAAAATAATTGTTTTTTGAGTATTGTGATACTCAATATTGTTTTTGGGTGTGGGTTTATGAGGTTTTGAATTTAATATAATTTCCATTTTTCATGATCTTGTACCACCACTAACTTTACTTTGTCACCAAAATGATGCACTCATGGAATAATAATGATTTCTTTAGGGGACACATCAGGAGTTTCCATTTTGGTCAATGAAATTGTTCTCCCCAATAACAAACCTTGAGTGAGGAGTTTTTCATGATCTTCACACGTTTATATCCAGATCATAAATCTACCTATAGGTTATTATATTCTCTTTAAACTCTATTTCACAGAATTAGTCATCCCATCAATGATTCAAGCCTACTATTCAACCTTAATCCTTAACTCAAATTCATTTTATGAGCTATTAGGATCTCTAAATTTATGTTTCTCAATTTACAATAGTATTTTAGTCTTCTACACCTCTTGTTTCAAAAATTATATCATGAATTCATGTACAAAACTATTTTATTCCTTTGTTTTAGCTCTCATGGTTTCTATTTCATTAAGGTATACTTCAAGTTATTATTTTAGATATACTTTTCTCTTGATTCTAGAATTTTCATTATCATTATAATCATATTACTACTTATCTACAGTATCCATAAGGACTTATTCACTGAGGTCTCGACATTTCCTTACATCATCCACTTTATTTTCGTCTTATTTCTTATCACCTTTTGATAGAATGTTTCATTCAATAATTTTTTTTACTTCAGTTTCCTATTTTATTCCTAACATTGAATTAATTTGTTTTAGGTTGTTCTTCTACATCATCATCCCACAAAATATTGGGAATCCTAGAATCAATGTTTCCAACATTGTCACATTAGGGACAAGTGATTGGTAAATTTACTTTGAACAACCCTATTCTTATTTTGTTATTAAAGGAAATGAATGAAATTATGTCATAATATTCTTCATTATTGTATTCTTATTTTATTGATAGTTTCTTCACAACCATGAATGCTATATCCTGAGACTCTTATTTTAGAATTGATTCATAATAATTATTCCACTTCTTATAAAAAATAATAGTATTATGTTGTTTTTCAAAGGTTATATCATTCAGGATGTTGTCTTCAAGTAAAGAAATATTTGTATTAAATAGTATAAGAAATTACATAAGGATTATAATAACAATTTTCACATCTATAATCATTTTACAAGGACCAAAAATATATTTTATAATAATTTTTATCTGATAAAAAAAGGAATCAACTATCTCATTTTCATTCATTCATAAATAATATATTTATTTAAAAATAATTTTATTTTTTCATCACGAACTTTTCAACCACCATCATAGATATTTTGAATTTTTTCCAACATTTCATGATATAGATTATGTATCATAATCTTTTTATATATAAAGTTCTCCAAAGACTCCCTAATGTATTTATTACCTTAGAATTAGTATACCACTATGTGTGATATCTATCATCAATTTACCCACTTTTCAAAGTTGTAGATATTCCAAGTATTTTAGCAATATATACATACATTCCTTGTGAAGGAAAAATATTTTCATTCAATTTTCCATAGTTTGATGTTTTTTTATTTGAAAATATGAATTCCCTAGTTGTTCACCACTATCTTCATCAAGCTTAATAGAGAGAGAAAAATCATTGTAGAACCTTGGGCCTGATACAACTTATCAGTCCCCAATTTGGATTACACCTTGGGTGGGGGATAGAATCTGGACACGAAAACTAAAATCATTCCTTGTAAATGATCTAATTTTTTGATTAGTAGGATCACTTATCTCTTTATTCCCAAAAGTCTTAATAAATTAAAAATAGGCCACATAATGAATTCTACTTTGTTCGACTAAGAGGCATTATCAAAGGAGAATACATTGTAATTTTACATTGCAACAAAGACCTGAAATCTCACTTCTTTGATTAATACATGTTTTATAGTGGATTTAATGACCCTCTTTATTTAAACAATGAAAACATAATGCATCATCTATCCCACACACATTAAGGATCACACTACTCGTCTTCACCAATATGTTTTAACTACTCCAAAATGTGTCAATATTTATCTCTATGAAATAAAAATAAAAATAAATGTAGTTGGTGTATCACTTTAGAACTATTTTATTTATATTCAGGTGAGAATGTATACTTGAAAAACCTGTCCCTTTCTTCAACCTTCCAACACACATGTCCAGGAACTCCCTTACTTTCCACTCTTCTTCATTCAAGTCCTAAAAAACTTATATTTCTATTTATCCTCTATTTTTTCAACAATATACTTGAAATTTTACAAAATCAACTCTTATTTCTAATTTTTATTTGATAAAGAAACTCCATCATTTTTAGTGAGGAAGGAACATCCCTTTATTTCACCTCTCTATGTTTTCTATTTATTTTATACTTTAAAAAATGTGTCTAGATTTCCATGTTTGATATATCCTATAAATTCAGAACCATATATTCATTCATTTTATAAATGTCTCCCATTTAATCTAAAATTAAAAGAATCATTATCTTTTATATCATTATGAGATAATGATTTAAAAATAATCTCTTCACCAAAATGCACATATATCTATCTGACCACTCTCCAATATTTATTGTAATGATTCATGGATAAAAAGGATTATGAAATCACACATAAAAATTTATTAAAAGGATATGAATATTGTGTCTCAGGTTTACTTTGATTATAATCCTATGTTTCTTCCTGGATATGAGATATTTTTTATAATAAATGAAAATAATTTCAAAATTTATTGGTCAATATTTTACAAAAAATCACAAATGGATGATAATTAAATAAATATACCATTATGGTTATGAAAATAAATTTTACAAAAATGGTTGTTTCATATTCATATACGATTCTTACATAGACCATTTATGTACAGATGATGGTTATGATAGTCCCACTGGTGCATATGGTTCCCTAGGATGATGGTTACATAGGGTAGACTCATGATTATGCATAATAGTGATGGTAGTTATACATGAAAAATCATTTTTATGTAATAAAGATAAAATGTCTATTATTAAATAGAATATTATAATATAGATCTATAAATGATTCTTGTGCATATAGGACTCAGAAAAAATTTCAAAACATATCTCATACCAATTTTCCAGAATTCCTTCAAATCACACCATAGGCAATCTAAACCTCTTATATACCTAATGAAATGGACTTTAGAATACTATATAGGTCAAAAATAAGATTCCATTCATTTAGTTGTCAAAAAATACAACCAAAATCCCACACTAAAGGAATTTTAGCCAACACTCTCCCCCATTATGTTTTCTAAAAATTCTTAATATATTTATCAATAAACCTTCAATAAGTTTTAGAAATTCTTAGATCTAATCACAAACCCATAGTGAAAATATTTTATTTTAGTACTGTATTATAGATTTACTCAATATCAAATTAATCCAAATTTATTAAATCCTAATCTAAGAAACAAGAGTTAAATTAAAATATCCACAAGAAAAATTCTCATTGAACATATATAATCTCCTCAATTTTAGACTATTTCTCATATTATTACCCCTAGATAAATCATTCATGTTCTATCCCTTTATTATTAAATAATTTATCACCATTTTTCAATAGGTAGGAACATTGCATCGATTATTACCATATCACCTTGTAATATATGAATGTAATCTTCTCTCCCTTTATTTTAAAAACCAAAGAGAAATTATCTAGAAGTTTAAAAACCAAGGGTTAGAAAAGCCTATGTTAAATACAAGAGAGATATCATAGCATTGTAGAAGAGAAATTTTAATTTTAGGGTGGGATTCATATTTCCAACTCATCTAGTTTGAAGGAGGTGGTTAGAATCTGAGTGGAAACCAATGACTATAAAAATATGATATGGGTAGTTCCATGGTCAATATTTCATTAATTGGATATTTATTAGGCACATACTCCAATCTTACAACTTCTTACTCAACCTTATCCTTGAGAAAATATTTTTTTGATCTTGAAGTTAATTTTCCTTGAATATTGAATGATAATTGTTTCTAATATTTATATCACCAGAGTTTCTAAACTTTATGGGAATATAAGACCCCATTTATAACCATGTGTATTCAAGATATTGTATCATCCATATCAATTGGGTTCAATATTGAGTGGTTACTACATATTTAACCTAATTTTCTATTAAATAGTTTCAATATTTATTATTACTAAGATTATATATATATATGAATTTTTGAGATTGGATATATCTCAATAAGATGAATTTTGTTCATCCCTCAATATTACCCAATATACATCCCTATATCCCATTGTCTTTTGTAATGAACTACTAGAATAAAATAATAAAAACTCCATTGTGTGACTGATATAATGAAGTTTTATATTCACAACTTTCATGTGATTTTATTAATATCATATTTGATATCATTGAATTTATAATGTAAGAAAAATGATATATTCTTGTGTGGCAGTCAAATAAAGTAAAAATCCAATGAATATCCTATAATGGGTATGATTAACCTTGTTGCCATCTACATTATTTCATAATTTCACCCAGATCTCCATTGGAGTTTCCATTTTCCATAAATTCACCATGATAAACTTTTTGAGCACAACATTGGAATATTTATTTTGAGAAATGATGGTTCCATTATTTTCTTGAACCACCTTTAATCTATGTAATAATATGATTTCACCAATAAAAGACATATCAAGTTCACCTAACTTGTTATTTGAAAAAATCATGTATTATTCATAATTTGGACCTCCATTATATCATCAACATAACTAAGTACTAATATTATTTGATTTTCTAACTTATTTATGTATATATTATGATAAAATAATCCCTTTGAATTTGAAGATTCATCAAATAGTGATTAATCCATTAGTATCATGACCTTGGTGATTTATTTAGATCATACAATTCTTTTTCAACCAAAAAAATTTATCTTCATTGTTATCAATAATAAATTAATCTGGGTTCTCTATATTAACATTTTATTGTATAAATACATTTAATAAATCTTATTTTTTTCTTTTTGAAAGACTTTAATTCCATTTTCACAACAATATCCAAAAATAGTGTTATGGTTTCCAATTGGTACAATTTCCTATGGTTGATTTTTTTCAAATTTCATCAAGATATTATGCACATATTTTATCCAATTCTAATATTAATTAGGCTATTCATTTTTTTACACATGATAAATAAACGATTTTTGTTCTAACTTCATTCTTTTTGTTTGAAATGGGGCTATCTGGTCACCAACAATCTTGTTTTCACTGATTTTCACCAACTGGTATTTTGGTTTGAAACTATTATTTCTACTTGTATTTTTTCATCATCACTACTCAAAAATGAGTCTTTAATATCCCCATGAACATCCCCTAAGACACAAAATTCACCATCACTATTTTTCTCAAACTATATGTTTTTCTATTGGAGAATTGGCTCTCTAGTTTTCAAATTCAAATCGTTTTTAATGAAATTTACATCATCTATTTTTTATGCTTCCCAATGAATTTTTTATATATTTTAAATATGTTTATTATGGATGATTTTCAAAGTAATATAAATTCATCCCCATGGTTTTTTAGTTTTAAACATTTCTTCTTAGTGATAATAAGTTATTTAGTTCCAAAAACACATAAGTACTTGAGTGTCAGAGTCTTTACACATAATATTTTATAAGAAGTATTTTCATAATTAAAACATATAAGAATCTATTTGAGATTTACACCATGTTGGGAATAACCTATTGGAAAAATTTCTCCAATAAATTCTTATCAAAAACCATAGTTCACACCATATTTTTTCTTATTTTGTTTCTCTTTTAAATAGATCTATTTTGCAGAGGAGTTCGTACCATTGATACTTGATGTTGAATCTCAGTTATCTATAATTATTCTTCCACTAAATTGTTTATAATTTTTCAAAAATTGATAATTTTGAGTTTTTTAAATTTGAAACCAAATATATTTTAACTTTATATCAAAACCATGTAATATATTTGAATACATCAGTTTTGAGGGTAACCCTCAAAACAAAGGTCATCCTACCAAATTCATCAATAAAAAAGATAAAGTACCATTTATATTAAATAAATTAGGTGTCCTTAGCATAAAAATATCAATATTAACTATCTCTAGTAACATTGATGATTTTCTATTCCTTAGCTTGTAGTTTTTTCTTAATCTCCCCATATTCGAATGAATTACATGTGTGGTCATCATCACACGTGAGTTTGGGAAGGTTTCAACCACTGTCATTATTCATGTAATATTTTAATGATTTTTTGGATCAAGTGACCAAGAAACCTATTGCATAACTTATTTTTATATTTTTATTTAAAATTAAAAAATTATCCAAAGAAATGACATAAGGGTTCCCCTTGGTTCGTTTACCACTAAGAATAACTATACCACCTATTTCTTTAATAGTTCATGACATCATAATGAATTCAATTACATTTCCAAGGTCACAAAATTACCTTCCACTTAATGGATTTTAAATAAGACCCTTTAAAAAGGAAAAATCCTTTTCTCTGAACCCCTTTCCACCAAACTTGGATTTTTTAGAGGCATCAATCTTTAGACTCTCACCATTACCAAAGAGGAAAACTCCATCATTGTTATATTTTATATAGACTATGAAGTGTTTAGTTTCTATCATAGGGGACTTGTAACCATTTTATAGAATCCACATCCAAGACCTATCCATTGGTATTAAATATTTTGGAATAACAGTATCCTTGTAATCCATTCTTCTCTTGATCCATGACTACTATTTTGTTTGAAGTGATGAAGAGATAGTTTTTCCCCACCAAATCCTCATTTTCTTTCTCATCTTCAAAAACTAAAAATATATTTTGAGTATTAATATTTCTTATTGATGCTTATAGATATTGTTTACCAGTTATTAGGGGATCTTTGGGCATTTTTACTCATTCAATAGATGATAAAATCACATCCTTGTTCCAAAAACCATTACTACAATTTTAGTACCCATTAAAAGAATACTAAGAGTACAAAAAAGTTTCATGTATTCATATATATCATTCTTTTTAAAGTACATATTTTCATTGAGAATACATATTGTGTGTGTCCTAAAACCTGACAATAATAGAACCATACACCTAATTTCTTCATTTCTTCTTGTGTTGAAATAATAATATTTCTTTGAAAATCATGAAATTTAATCTTATTATAGGGTGTATGTTCTTTATTTTTTTAATTTACTATCATTAAATAATTTTTTGATCCCATACCATCATTGAATATCATTTTTAACACAAAACCTACACTATTTGAATAGTTATTAATTATTTAATGGTCACACAATAATCTTCCTTAATGACTAATGCACATGTTTTCCCAAGTGTCATACTAGTAGTTATGAGTCTTTCTTGATCATAAAAACATTTTCACCACATCATAAATTCTCTATTAGGTTGCACTTTTACTTTTTCTTTATTGTATAGGAAATTATTCATCCCATTACTGACATGAGTTTTTAATCAAATTTATCCTAAAATCCACTTCCTTTTCTGATATACCAATATTTACATATTTATAATCAATTTTTTTATTTCAGATATATATTCCCCCCATTTGTTACTGAATGTAAATTATGAATTCTTGTAAAACATAATTAGATTTATTTTTTAGCTATCCATATGTCTATATAATCATGGTTTAATTCAATTTTACCTTTGAGATATAATCTAACCTTTATTACAATAGTTTCATCATCATTTAATCATATTGATGATTATCTAAAATAACCAGAAGGACTTATTTAATTAGGTATCTATCATCCTCGAATGCCTCCACTTTAGTTTTATATGATTCCCCATATACTTTAGATAAAAAGAACCTTTTCTTTATGAATTTATTATTTGGTTTCAAGTTGTTCTTTCCCACCATTTAATGACTTAGTTTTGTGTTCATTTTCTTCATCATAATACTGGAAATTCTTGGGACACATAGAAGTAAGGTTCCCAACATTTCCAAATTAAAAAAATGTGGTAACTTTCCCTTGGACTTCCAATTTTCTATTTTGGGATTAGAGAAAAGAAATAAAATAATTTCTTAATCTTCCTCATTCTAAAATTCTTATTTAATTGAGTGTTTCTTCATGATTTAAATGTTATATATCACAAAAATTCTTTTAGAATAGTTTTATTATCACTATTTATAATCTCATTTAAAACATGATTGTTATATAGGTTTTCTAATGTCACCTCCTCCATGTATTGATCATCAAGCATTGAAACATTTTTTTAAACCATGGGGGAAATATCTTCATGATTTTTGAACAATTTTCTCATTATCGATGATTTCCTGAAGACTATGCATATCTTTTATAATAATTTTCATCAATTGAAAAATGAATCAACTATCTCAGTTAGACTAATTATTAATTATTTATATTTATTCCACATGACTTTTAAAATATAATCCCAAACTTTTGAATCACCCTCATTGATATTTAATTTATTAACCCGCATTATATGATATGTATTTGTACAGACATGATTTACGAAATATCCAATTATAGAATTTATTACCTTAGAATAAGCATCCAACACTTTGTAATCTATTTCAATAAATACTATACTATGAATACCTATAGATATTACATACATTTCATTCATATATACATCTATTCTTAATAAATAAAAATAAATATTCACTAAATTTTTAAATAGATGGATGTTGATGCCTTAAAAAAATAAGGATTCTCTTATTATTCCCAAATACCACCATCAAACATCTATGATAGAGAAATCCTTAGAAAACCTAGGCTCTAATTCCACGTTTTGGTCCCCAGATATGGATTTAACCCTGATAGATGTTAAAATCAGGGTTTTTCAATTAAAATTTTAATTTTTCAATGATCTTGTTATATGATTACTAGGAACACTTCTCCCTCTATTCCTCAGAGTCACAATGTTGTAAAATTAGATGACACATGGAATTTTACATTGTTCTCCCAAATAAGATAGTATAAATAAAATTGATGAAAATGTTTCTATGAACAAGAGAAAAGAAATCTCAATTATTTTAATATTTAATGTGTTTTATTAGCTACACTAACTCTCCTATTTTAAATCTATAAACACTTAAAGGTTTAATGCCCTCACAAACATTGAGGAGAAAATTAATCCTCTTCAATAGATACTGATCACTAATCTTACAGTTTTGATAGTATTTTATATGAAATTATAATCACAATACACCAAGTTGGCATATCACTTCCTCACCATCAAAACTATCATCTAGTGAGAATATCTTATAGAAAAAATTATTCCTTATCTTCAATCCTCTTGAGCACAAGGTTTAGAACTCCCCTAATTTTCCACTTTTATTCTTTATAGTTATAAATATTTGGAATTCTCTACTCACCTCATTTTCTAGAAAAATTATGGAAAATTTCCACTCGAAATTTTATTCCCTTTTGGATGTTAGGATGAAATCTTTCCCCTTGTTAGATCGAGAATGAATCTCCTTTTTATGCACCTATATTTGTCATCTCTTAATTTTCCATTTTAAAAATGTTTATATCATTATATGTGAGATATATCTTTTAAATTCAACACCATGATTTTTTTTACATTTTAAAATGACAACCATTTCAACTAAAATGTTTGTACTCATTATATTTACAATCTATATTAAGATCATGTATTAAAAATCCACACTTCACCATACCGCACATATATCCATGTACCACATTCCAATCTTTCTTTAGACGATTCTTGTAAATAATAGATAAAAAACCACACATAGATATATTTTAAAATCATTAGAATATTTTTTCTCATTATTATCTTTAATATAGACTTTAGTTCTTCCATTAAGATCAACCATTTTTATATAATAAATAAAAAACTTCCAAATATCATAGGTTAATATGTTTTTAAAAATTAAATGAGGGTTGATGCCTACATAAATCATCACTCAAGTTTATGAAAATAATGTTTATGAAACATATGGTTACACGACCATATATGGTCATAACATATTCTATGTCTATAAATATTATGGCTACTAAACCCCCATTATTTCTAATGGTTCCTTGAGATGATGGTTATCAAGAGTTGAATCAAGATTACGAAAAACAGGGATGATGGTTACACATCATAAACTCATAGATATAGATGATAATGATTATGGTTACAAACAACTATCAAATGATTATATAGAAATGAAAATTATGTTTACACATAGGTGAATAAATAAAAATTTTAAAACCAGCTGCCCACCCAGGCTTTCCCGAATTCTATAAAACAATACTAGAGCCAATCCCAACCTCTTCCAGCCTTCAATTAGTGGACACCACAAGAATAAATATTCCACATTGTTTATTTTAAACACTTAATTATCATAACCAAACATCCCAAATCACACAAAAAGGGTATTTTATAAAGAATTAGTGATGGGTTTAGAGAATAGTGTGGTTGGGATTAAGACATTTTTGTTGAGCTAATGAATTTAGTTAGTATCATAGTGCATGGTCTATTATGTTTTGAAAGGAAAAAAGTTCAGTGTGGTATTGGATAGATCTTCTCACTTAATAAAAATATATATTTAGTGTATTTTGATGTGTTCATTTCATTCAAGATACAATTTCTATAATTCATCACCTCAGGTTTCTTGGTTTGAGATGAAGTTTAATAAAAAACCAAACAAATCTCCCTACATACTAGATGTTTCTAACTAAAAGTGAAGGATAAGTTCATATATTGGGAAGAATATGACCCTTATATAAAATAAATAAATAAATAAATCAATATATAACATAATCTATACAATAATATAATATCGAATAATAATAAGGTGTTAACCATACCAATAAAATAATCTTGTAATAACAAAATGCACCCAATGACTGTTAATGTTACACTATTTTTCATATATTTACCACATCAATTTATATTATTTATTTATAATTTTTTTTTCATAAAATTAGATTTATAATTCTTAATTATTTATATTTTGATATGTCATGTGAATGTGTGGTCGTCATTGAAAAAATAGTTGAAATGTAAATTTTTAATGATTTAAATGATTTATTGTTCAACATTTGAATTATGGAATTTATTTCTATCAAAATTATATGATTTTTTAATATTAATTAATTTTTTTTATTAAATTAGATAGTTGAGATAGTTGGATTGGATTCTTGTGGTAACTGAAGATACATTATAAAATATATTTTAATTTAAAATTTATTATTTGAAAATGTTTTAAAATGTGTTGTTCATTTAATATTTATTTGATTAATTGAATTAATGTTAATTTAATTTAATATGAGTTAATCAAGTTAATTCTTTGTTAATGTGTAAATGTAATTTGAAAAAATTTCAGGAACAAAATATAATGATTTCATTAAAATCTATGGTTTGTGTATGGATAACCATTTTAAGATGTGTAACATGAATGAAAAAAATTTCACACCCAACATAATATTTTTTTTCAAGATATCAAATTTGGTTTGACCGATTCTAAAGAAATATTCTTTTTAAAAGATGAATTAGACACTATTGGTGTGGATGAGGTCTTCATGAAGAATGACCGAGGTTGAATGAACTAAGATCTATAATCTACTAGACAATCATGGATATATCACATGAATCATTGAATATTATTCTTATTAATGTTGAGTTTAGAATTTAGATCTAGGACGAGCATTGGAAAAAATAGTTTAAATGCTGAAGTCATTGAAAACTGAGCTATGGTGTGGAGTTTACTCTTAGTGGTTGATGTGTGATCATGTGAGGAATGTGTGTTGAAGAACATGAGTTCATGATTAATGGTTTATATTGTTATTTATATATGTTCTAGGAACATAAGAAGTTTCCTTCTATTGTATGACCAATGCATATTTTAGTCATAATTTTTTGTAATCATTACTACACATGATAAAAATGTTATTTCCAAAAAAGACAACAAGTTACTTGAATATGTTAGAAATTTATAACAAAAAGAATAAAAGATTCATATGTAATTTATAATTAATTTATGAGAGGATATAGAAATACCTCAACTTGTAATTATGATTTAATTGATGGTCTGGTTAACTAGATCTCATCATACCTTTTTTTCACTATAGGATCAAAGAAATAAATACCTCTAGTATTAACCTACACATTCACTACAATAGCTGAATGACATCAAAGAATAATTGGGGGCTATCATGGTCTATCTTGATCACTTACATTTTTCATGATTGACCACATTAGTGTTATTCTCAATGTAGGAAGAAATCTTGGTGATATCTTGAAGGATTGAGAGATGAGGAAGATAAAATTCACTATAGGTATTGAGAAATTCCTTCTCAATCTGTTGTGAACACCAACATTTATTTAGTAAATAGATATATATAGATATTTATTATGGAATGTTTAGGGTTTGAAAACCCCACCCAATCCTAAAATGATATTTAGTATTCCTTAGATGAGCCCATGTCTATTAAAAATGAAAATATTATTATTAATCAATTAATATGTGAAAAAATTAACAATATAAATAATGTTTAATTTACTTTTAATCATACCATTAAATTCATCATTCTTTCCCTTGTCGACATTTACCATTCATTGAATTATTTTTATTTATGTAAACAAATATCTTTACATTATTCCATGACTGATTAATAGAATAAATTTTATATTTTAAAAACACGATATATAATATTTCTTGTTATTATTTTACTCAATTATTCATTTTAATAACCTATTATAAATTTTTAGTTATCAACCAAATCAAATAAATATCATTTACTCTAACTTGTAAAATTAATTACATGAATTTAACTATGATTATGGATACACTTACCATGTTAACCACTAGGACTTGTTCATATGAAATTATGCATAACCGCCTGAATTACTAGATAATACTCTTGCAATGTGCTATGGATCCCATAGGGAAATAATTTAATGTTTCAACAATATCTAACCTCTAATGACCACTTATAGTGTAATATAATATATTTAGCACAATATCAATAATTGAACAGGTTTTTTGTCTATGAGATAAACTTATACTCTCATTTTCTCATTATTTATATTTCTAGAAATGAATATTCCCCCCATGAACCATGGATATAGATTTATATATGATGTTCCATTCCTATCAAAGGGTCTGATATGTAAACATCCATTATGGGATAGAAGGGATAAATACATTCCTGCATTATCCATTAATTAAATATTAATCATGATGCACCCAATGTATCCTACCTCACTAAGAGACTATGTCATCATAGTGTTTTTTTCAATAAATCTATGTATGTGAGTCATGGTATCCATTAATTATAATATTAATTTCTAAGTATCAATAAAAATGTCTGTATATAGGAATATGCAGTGACATATAGAAATGTGACTTTTTTATTGATGGGTTGGTTCTCATTACCTAATATCTTGGAGATTACCAAAGTAGAACACCATGTGAAGCTATATCAATGTATTATGAGCCTCCTTCCTATGATATCTTGTATTATGTGTGTCCCATTAGAAAATTTTATTTCTCCATATAATATATTTTCAATAACAATGTTGTGTCACCATCAGGATCCCATAATTTCTTTTAAATACTATGAACTTTCAGTGTGACATACATTATTAGGAAATTATAACTTTTGAGAATCATAGAAATGAAAAAATAATGTTGTAATATGATAATTTAAAAATAATAAAAACATGCAATCAAGAACTAAGAATGTATGTTCTATAGTACTAACTCCAATGGACTCCCAATTTCACAAGACTCAACTGAAAATATCTTTCATATCACTAGATCTAAAATGGTAATCATGCATATATTGAGATAACATCTTGGTCAAGGGGTCTTCCACATTTTCATTGATGTGTACTCTACTTTCTACAAATTCACCCTGTTGAGAAAACACCCTTAAGAGATAAAAAATTATAAGATTGTTCTTTTTTCCTCTAGAATGACCTTGTCTTTTTAGGGAGAGACACTTTTGTAGTGTTATCAAAGTAAACCATGACATGATATTTAGTTTTATGAACTAAATCATTATCCTAAACAAATTTTCCAATCTATACTATATCATTGGAAACATCAGTAGCCACAATATACTTAGACTTCACTCTAGAACCAGTAAAAACTAGCATCTTTGATTTAATCCATCTTATAACTCCTTTATTGAAAAAATTAAATATCAATATTAAGAATTCAAATAATTTTATCTAAATAAATCTATAATGTATGCAACCAATGACGAAAAACTATCAATCACCTCCATTTACCATGAACATATCCTTAGTTTACCTATGATACTTAAGGATAACCATGAAAATAGTCAAATGTTGTTCACTTGAATCTGCTTGATATCTTCCTACCATTCTCAAATAATATGTATCATCAATCTTCATATATAAAATGGAATATATAATATAGCCTCTCACAGAAGAATATGGGATCATATCTATCATCTCTACTTCCTCTTGTGTATGAGGGAAAATTTTAATGGAATGATGTATACCATGGGAAACTGTAACTATTACCCAGTGTATTGTTCCATACTAGAACTATTAATTATAAGATCAATGTATTTACCTTTACATAGACCAAGCATCATCTTGGATTTATCACACATGATTTGATCCCTATTATTTAGGCCTCTTAACCTAAATCCTTAATGGATTTGAACTTTCTCAACCATTCTTTAACCTCTTATAATTTAGGTATATTGTTTCCAATTAGTAATATGTCATCCATATATACTATTATGAGAAATATTTCATTCCTAATAAACCTATTGTAAAAAAATTACTCACATTCATTATTAATGAAACCCAATTACCTTATTGCTTCATCGAACATAATGTTATATGACTTGGATTATTAATCAAATCCATAATTTAATCTCTTCATATTTCATAGCATTTGGAATTTCCCAAAGTCAAAAACATTTTTTTTTTCATACACACATCCTCCTAGAGGTTACCTATTACAGAATTCAGTTTTGAAATCCATTTTTAAATTATCATTTCCCAGGAATGATGCAGTAACAAACAAATTTACTATGGATTTTAGTCATGAATATTGGAGAAAATGTTTCATTATATTCAATTATTTTGAGTTTTCTAAACCCTTTATCCAAAAATTATGATTTATATGTATTAACTTTACCTTACATATCCATTTTCTCTAGAATATCCATTTAAACCCAATAGGATTTACATCACCTAGTGGATTTATAAGAACTCAAACATGTTTATTATACATGGAATCCATTTAATAATTTCTCAACTCATTCCTCCTTGTAGTTTTTGAGATCTCTACTATCTCATTGTAGGATATTAGATCATTATTTACAACCAATAATGAGTCACCATCATTAGTGACTAAACAACCATATATCTCTAGTTTATTACATCTTCAATTCTCATACAAAACAATTGTTTTTTAGGAACAACTTAAACTATTGGGACCTAGGGAATTAGTTCTTATACAAAATATTATGTATCATGAGCATTGACTTCATCGTAGTCAATCTTGTTTTCACTATCCTCCTTCAGGATGTACCCCCTCTCTAGAAAAATTGGTTTTATTGCGACTGTTTTTTTTCCTGAAGGGTTGTATAGATATTAGCCCCTTGTTTCTTTATGATACCCTATAAGGATACACATCATTCCCCATGGTGATTTTTGGATTCTTTAGATATCCTTAATAAATTACTCATAGTCCCAAGCACTAACATATGAGAAAATGAGTTTCATTCCACTCTAAAACTCAAACTATACTATTTTCCACCGTATTTGTTAATCATTTTAGTATGTATAATTCCTTATGTAATGAATATCCTCAAAATGATAATATAAGTCTTACATGTATCATCATTGACCTTACCATGTACAATAATACATGGTTCCTACTTTCACGAAAACTATCCCACTGTAGTTCATAAGGTGGAGTGAGTTGATATTGAATCCTAAACTCCCATAGAAATTTGATAATGTCTTAGTTAGGATATTCACCACCTAGATCCAATCAAACTTTCTTTACCTTCTTACCAATATAATTCTCAGCCTCATTCTTGAACTCTTTGAACTTATCTAAGGATTTATACGTATACTTTGTCAAATATATATAACCATTAATGCTCAATGAATCAATTAAATTAATAATGTATGAGAATACCCCACTATTCTCTACTTGAAAGGTCCAAACACATCAATTTATACCAAATCTAGAAGTTCAGTGGCCCTTTCACCTTGACCACTGAATAGAGATTTAGTAATATTACCATATGGACATGCATGAAACATTTCAAGTGGATTTGGATTAAAATATTCTAAGTAAATATCTTGATAGATCTTTTTCAGAAACTTCTCATTTACATGACCAATATGGTAATTCCAAAAATGGGTGTTAAATGATTCTCATATATTTTTTTCATAATATATTTCCAATATCCGGTTTTTATAATTTAATACAAGTAAATAATTATTCAAATGTGTCTTAGCATCAAATATAGTATATTTATAAAAGTATCGACTTTTATTTCCAATATTGATAATAAATCGATACATATCATAAAAATAAATAGAAATAATGTTCTTTTTATCATTAAAAACATGATAAAAATTCTTTAAAACCAAAATTAATCATTTGGGAAATGTGATTTCGTAGTATATAATGTCCAAAGAATCAAACCACTCTCCATTAAAAGCTCGTAGATCCACCTCATCTTTATTAATGTTCTGAAATATTCTTGGTTCCAATATTTGAATAAAAATGCAAGAACCGCATGAATTACCAAATATCTATATTATAGATATAGAAATATTACACTCAATAAAATATGAACTTAAATATTACATTTTCTTCTTTGGTTGGGTGAAATTCCTCTTCTAGTGGCCCTCTATTCCGCAGGTAAAACATACGTCATACTATTTGTTTCCTTTCCTTTTGATATTCTTTTATTGGAAGGATGTTGATTCAGAGCCTTATATTTGGAATATGTTTTTGGTTCCTTGTCATATTTCATACCCTTCTTATTCACCATAAAGACAATGGGTTATCACCCCTATGTTTTATCAACATGAAAAATAAGTGTAAGAAGTTCTAAAAATATCTTCTCACTATTTCTCATATTGTAATTCATAATAAAACTATATATTTTTTGTGAAATGAGGACTGAATGAGATCTATGTGTAGAACCTAAAAGATCATAAAACCCATGATTTCCATGTGCTCAATGTATTCAATAATCTTGATACAAATTCCCCATATGGATCCATCTCTCCAATATTTTCTGGCGAAAATTGTATTAAAGATATCACACATCCCTAATTTTTTCATCTATTGATAGAGATCCTTAAGGTGATAAATGACGTGATAAACATCCACATACTAATAATTATTTATTATATCATTGGAAAAATATGATAACATGAAATATTTAATATTTATTACATCATCCATATGTTTTTCATAGAGAGATACTTCTTCCTAATTAGCCACATTGGAAAGAGACTCAGGAAGTGTGGTTTCCATATTGTACGATTTTCATTCATTGTGTATTATAATGTGAAAGCTCATATACCATTAAAATAAATTAATATTGGTGATAAGGTTATCCTGATAAAATATGGATCATTGTAATCTTCTCAATATTGTTTTATTTTCTATTTTCTATAAATCAATAATAGATATTTAGTGCTTGTTTTGATTACAAAATTAAAATAAAATTTTCAGAATTAATTAAATTCAATTAATCAACCATTATTTTAAAAAACCCAATATCCCAATAATTCAATTTCATAATATCTTTTCACATAGATATTATAGTGTAAAGGATCCATAATACACTTCTCAAAACCCATACATGGACAGGACAATCTATTTTAATGGCTTTATATGGGTCTAACTTTTCAACTACATTATCTCATAGTTCCTTGATCTATTGAGTGGACTCCCCATTCAAAAAAATCCCATTTTTAAGATTTCATGATCATTTTCCTCTTAGTTACACCGAGTCATTATTAGGTTGTTAACTCTTAATGTTAATTACACAATTTAATCCCAAAACATAAATATAAAAGTTCCATGGTAATTAAAATCACCCCAATATAGGTTTTTCAATCACACTAAATTATGTGTTCAATCGCATTGAACAATGTTTTCAATCACATTGAACTACGTTTTCAATTATAACCTAGGTAGTTGAAGGCTATACAAACTTAATATTTTAATTTGAGGTATTTTTTTCTTTATTTATAAATACCATTTAAATATTTCTCATGTCTTTTCATTATTCAGTATATTTTTCCTAAGTCATTAACCAGGTATGATAAAACATTGACACATAATCCAGTTAAATTTTATTGCATATGTCACGCTTCTAAATTAATTTATTAAGATGTCATGAAATACTAAAATGACCTAAATAATTAACCAGTAAACCGATAGAAATAAAATACAATTGGAATGATCATGATATTTTCTAATGGTTATTTGATCTAGAAGACGATAAAATATCCCTTGAACCTAGGTTAATGGACAACACGAACCATAACTTGGTTCATGTTGCAATATTACACCTTTTATCCAATGTATCACCATTATTGTTTTCACCACATATCCTAAACTCAGACCACCAATTCTCAATTAGGAGATCTATGCACATATAATATTTTACATATATTCATGTGATGGGAACCATTGGTTTTGATAATGGTGGTTTACATAAAATAAACCCCAAGCACCCATGAAAAAACATAAAAGAGAGTAGGGGATGGAACATAATATATAAATTATAATTTAATGAAAATAAATTAAAATTTACTAATCATATACAAATGATGGTCTAATCTCATGATCTTCTACTGACATCATGAATTTAGAATACATTTTTCATACTATTATAAATTACTATAATTCATTCCTAAATTAAATAAATATTTCCTAAATTCATATAATTAATTAAATTTATATTAATTCAATATAAACAACCTAAATTCAGAATTATTTATCATTTAAAAAAAATAATTTGATTTAAAATTAATTTAGTACAAAAGTGTAGTTGGCGGGAACCTCGTTTGTTCATTGAAAATTTTAAGATAAAAATTAATTTAATAAAAAATATTTAATTCTATGACATGGAATGTATGTTTAATTAATGACACATTAATACATAATCAGTAGGTTTAATTATATATATTTTTCTCTATATAAATATTGAGAACACCATCTCCAGAAGGCTACATGGTGTGTACTATTTTTCATGTCTTGTACTAGTCTTCTTCCTGTAACCACAACAAATGCCTTATGGCTAGTTGTGTTTTATGGTTGTGGACACAACTATGGTTTATGGTGTATAGTATGAATACCAAGTGTCTAGCCTCATAATTACACGTATCCTCTTTCCCAATCTCATGTATCCAATACATGGATCATTGAGACACTAGGCGTTCTCATCCGTGTGATAACAAGAACTACACATCTTTTATTGTGGTTACACGACATGTAGTTCTTCAAGACATGTTCCAGTATATCTGGTTCTACACATCAATCCACCTTTTTAAGATCTTAGATCTAATTACCTCCTGTATGTCCAACTTTATAGTGTGATACATGCATGAAAGAAAGTACCCAACATGTATAATTGAAGTACACACCATGTATTTTGATTTTTTACATAAGGAAACTTTGGAACAACAAGATGGTTTGAATAAACTTCTTCTTCATTTTTAATCATTTAAAAATTACTAATTTTTCTATCAAGAATGATGAAATATAAGATAAGATAATTTTTAGATATAAAAACAAATCATTTCAATTAAAATAATATTCCAACACATTCAACCAATCCATGAATAATAAATAATAATAATTTAAACATGTGACTACCCTAATACCAATTATTAGTTCGATATACAGAGGAATATTTCTTTAATAGTATTATAAAATTGGATTTTTGTATTACTTAAATCTAGTCACTTCTTTACATTATCAAAAAAACATGTACAATGAAGTCTGTGGACTACTTCAATAGATCAAAACATAAAAACTAGAATAGTAGGATCTTCACATGTAATTAATAAGTAATTTATAAGTAGATAAAGAATAACCTCAATTTGTAATTTAGATTTATTATTTACCCTGTTAACTAGATCTCATTACACCATCATTGCACTATACTATCCAAGAATATAATATATCTATTAGTGATCCATACATGCACCATAATCTTTTAACAATGTTATAGAATCACTAGGTTCTAGAACATATGATCCCAATCACTTATGGTGTTCATTGTTGATCACAACAGTATTCTAATCGAAGGAGGAAGAACTCTTGGGGATATATCAAAGTCTTAAGATTGTAGGGAGAGATAATTCACTCTATGTATTGAACAATTTTCTTTATATCTTTTTCACACACTAAAATTTATTTAGAAAAGATATATAATTAGATATTTTTATGGAATGATTTGGATTATTAAATATTACAAAAGAACCTAACCATATTTAATATTTTTAGATGATCACATGTCTAATAATAAAAATAACATTATTATTATTTATTTCTTTTCATGGTTAATGGAAAAAGAATATAAATAAATATCATTTATTTATAATCATACCATTATACTTTTTAATATTTCCCTTGTTGATATTTACCAATTGTCGAATAATGACTATTTAATTAAATAAATATCATTGTATTATTCTATGATAAATATAATACATATTATATTTTTTCAAACTTAAAAATAATATTTATTATTTTTATTCAACTACCTTATTCTTTCAAGTAACTTGTGATTAAATTATAGTGATCAACAAAACCAAATAAATTTCATTTATCATCAATTGTTAAATTAATTACTTAAATTTAACTGAGACTATGGATTTAAATAGTGTGTGACCCTCTTGGAATAAGTCACTATGGAATTTATATTAACTAAAAAATGTAAATGGTTATAATCTAAAAACTTTCCAATTATCCCATATAGAAATATTTTCTATAGATAAACTCTCCCATTGGACACCATGATGATGGATTTATATAGGCATTTTCATTCCCATAAAAAGGCCTGTGATATCATTTTAATTCAAGGAAACTAATGGATAAATCCTTTTTAGCATTATCTATTAATATGATATCAATTACTTTATAATCAATGTATGCTACCTCACAGAGAGAATATTTTTTTTATTTTCTTGAAAAAATTCAATGTATGTGATTCATGATATCCATTAATGAAAATATTAATGTCTATGTATCAATACACATGAATGTATATAATAACATCTAATGACACATGGAAATGTGGATTTATTACTAATGGGTCTATTTTCATAACCTTATATGTTCGACATTATCGAAATTAAACTCCAAGAGAATGCATCTTAGTGTCTTATAATCCTCTTACCTCTAATATCTTGAATCACCTATGTATCATCATAAAATATAATCTGGACATATAACATATATCCAAGAATGATAGAATCACACATATAGGTTCCCATCATATTAGAGAACTACTATGAACATTTAGTGCAATAAATATTCTCAAAAAAATTTCACATACCCGAGTCATGCAAAGGAACAATTATCACATGATAAGGAAATTCATTAATGATGAAAACAAGTAATCGAGTATAATGATATTTGGTTCTAGGAAAAAACTGCAACATATTTTTGGTATTGAATTTGGAGATAATGAGTATACAAGTGGAACTCATGATCAAGCGTGAGTTGGTGCAGATGATAAATGCTCAATGATTTTTTATAAGGAATTTAGTTGAGTGGGATCCACTTATAGGATCAAATGAAGGGTGTGTGGATAGATCTATCTAAGCACATGAATAATAGAGGTCCTATATGTTTTATTTGTTGATATCAGTGGAATAATATATTGGAAATAAAAGGAAATTGTTGTAAGTAATTTTGGAAAGTTTTTTTAGACACCGCCCACAACGTATTGTGTGATGGGGAGTGGCCTTTTTAAAAAAATTAATTGGTGTTTTATAAAAAAATATTATAAATATTATTATTATATTAAAAATAAAAATATTTCTTTCTTATAATTATATATAGCCCATTCCATATTAAAAAATCAATTTCACTTATTCTTTAAAGTACATATGATCCATTACGATCTCCCCAAAATGTCATTGAGGTCAAATAAAATTTTTTGTATACATTTTTTTCAATGGAGTTATAGTATTTTTAGTGTTGTTATCAAATTAAGGTGATTAATTCCCTCCCATGATACAATTTATCACATCATTAGGAAACGTAGAGGGTGAAAAATTGTCTTAAGGAAACAATGTGAGTTTCGTAGGCTCGAATTTTAATTTTTTTATTTGTTCTATTCTTTTTTTCTCTATTCCCCTATCACATACTATAATAAATGTATATAATGACTCAGAATAATTGATTAAATTATATTTTATTATGTATATATATTACTTCATTAAGCATACTAAAAAAACTAATGTATTATATACATATAATGGTATAATATTAATTTTCTATTTTACAAATCTATATATAATTAACCAATTATATTTACTATACAGATGGGTTAATACATCCTCTTTTTATTCAATGACTAGGAAAAGAACCTACTACCCTTTTTGTGAGGACTATTCATTGAAATTATAAGTGTATTTTTTATACAGTGATTTCATCTCCAACAATATCTTGACAATGTTTATATTTTTCATAAAACCATATTTATTTTTTATTTCTATTTGTGTAACATAAATGTTGACATCAAATATAGAAATTATACTCACCAAAATATAGCCATAAATTTCTAAATATGAGAGGCCATAAATATTTCATGTAAGTGATTTGAAAATGTGATAAATTGTTTTTGTTCTACCTCAGTACATTGAATAAATAAATGTTTAATATTAAATATGCACCGAATATTAGTATAAAATAAATGATCATAGTGAATATTTATGTTGTTGGTTTATGGAATCATTCCAACTTCCTATATCACAACAATATCCTAAATAATCTTGAAATATCCTTTTTCAATGTTTTATGTCTCACTAAAAACTAAAAATGAGTTATAGGAGAGTCTTAATCACAAGTGTAGAACAAAACATGTTGGATTGTAGAAATTAATTGTCAAAAATGTTCTGGACTTCAAGATTCTTTACTCAAAAAAAATAATTATTCAATTCCAGCAATTACATTTCATTATGAATGATATCCAAATTAAAGGTATATATTAATGTGAATCCATTTATGTTTTTAATTTTATTAATAAATTTCCTCCTTCATGCTATGATTTAAAAAAATATCCTATGAATTAGGGAATGGACACTTCAGTTGAACACATGATCATGTAGTTGAGTATAGAAGAAGAGAATACACTTTATGAAAATAAATTAACCATCAATAACAAGATATTTAAATCGATCATTATTGAAGGAGGATCAAATATCATGAAGAAAAATTTCAATATATGAAAGAATATACAAAGTAAAAACATGTTCAATGGAAAATTATATAACTGTGAAAATATTATGCATCATGCCATGGATTATAAAAATATAAAGAATAAAAAGATGACACCTCAATCCAATCCAGTATATCTTGAAAATATCTCCACCAAAGATAAATATTTTCATTTGCCTTCCTTGGTTTTTAAATGAAATCTCATTGGTAACATGAAGTAATGGTGGGTTGATATCAGATCCACTCATCATGTTTATTCCTAGAAGTGGATGTTCATATCATATTGATTTGTTGGAAGTGATAATGAACTATTTATGTAGAAATCAAAAAGTTATAAGTCAAAATTCATAGATAATGTACTTATTAAAATGTCCTCATGAAATACTGTGACACTAAAAAAAATACTTCTTACAGATGATATTTTCAATAAGTTAGTGTTATACTCTCTTCTAGTAAAGAATATATTAATGAAAGTGTTTGTTTTTTAAAAAGATTACACACTACAAGAGTGATGTTTATGTTATTAGTGGAAATATGAGTGATGTTATATTCAAATAAAAATAAATTAATATTGTATCCAATGATTAAAATATTAATGTAATAAATATTCCTTTTGTTTATGTGGACGAGTGTACTAATTTTTGGCATGAAACATTTGTCTATAGTAATTATAAATGTTGAAATAAATTAATTTAGATTTATTTATTACTGGAATTTAATTTTTTGGGTAATAAAAGTCATGTTTGTGTTGAATAAAAAATTTATAAAATACCCTTTTATTTTATTTAAATTAAATCTTTGACTTTGGGATTAATACACACTAACATTTGAGATATGAAAATAATACCTTCAAGAGATGGTAAAAATAATTTTATCACATTGTTAAATTATTTAAGTAGGTTTTGTTATATTTTTCTAATTAATAATAAATAAAAATCTATTGATGTATTTAAAGATTACAAAAATAAAGTTTATAATTATCTCAATAAGAGAATTAAAGGTGTAAGGGGTGTTCTCGGAGGTGAATATCTGTCACCTTTCCAAAAATGTATTCAATTTGATTAGAATAATGCACAAACTATAACTGCTTATGCTCCATAATAAATGTGTTTTCTAAAAGAAAAAAACTATACCTTAAAAATAAAATATGAATTCTTTGATAAATAGTGTTGGTTTACTAAAAAAATATAGGCATGGGTGATGTTTTAACATAAAATCACTTTTTAAGTTGAGTACTATTTGAAAAAATATAAATAATTACCTATGAGTTGTGGAAGGGAAGAAGGTTTTCCCATAAATATCTTAATGTGTCAGGGTGGCTGGACAATGTTTTAATTCCTAAACCTAAAAGGTTTAATATTGGGTAAAAGATTATTGATTGTGCATTTATTAGTTATGAACTTAATATTAGTTCATATATATTTATTTATTGTATGTCAAAGATAATTGAAATATAAAACAATATAATCATCGAATTGAGAAAAGTAGCAATCTTTCCAAATAAATTTCAAAATAATTTGACAAATGAGATGAATTATAACATTAAATGGCATGTTATTAATGTGTAGGAAGGAGATTCAATAGAGGTAAAATCTCAATGAGGAAAATTAAAATTGGTTTAACATACACTAATTGATGGTTATATGTTTACACTCTGTGGACGATCTATATATTTGAAATCATCTAATAAAGTAAGAATTTAATAATTTACAATGGACACATAGTTTATTACCTTATAAAAGGCTGGATAGGAGTTGAAATGGATAAAACACTTCTTAGAGGACATTTGAAAATGTTTAATACATAGGCATGTTGTGTGTATTAATTATGATAGTTAAGTAGTGATATGAATGGTAAATAATTTTATGTATAATAGGATAGATTGACATATACATTGAAGATACGATTGAGTTAGGAAACTAATATCATGGGGGATTATTATGACTCGCCATGTAAATTCAAATGAAATATTTTAGATCAATTATAAAAGGATAAATATAGAGGTAGTGGATAAAAAAAAAGAATGGTATTAGGGCCCATTAGAAATATTCCTCACGATAGAAACCCCACATAGTTGAATAGATATCATATGATATTGGTTCAAAAGGTGAACTAAGTTATGAATAAATTAATCTTTTATTACCATTCTCTAGAATAAGAAGTTATTCAAGATGAGTATAAGCATGTTCTATTAATTATTCTCTAAATTAATTGAATTTTGGAAAACCACCAAGGTTATTATGATGTGGGTCTGCTTCAAGGATAATTTTTAGGATAATTTTTTGAAATATTCATTAAACCATGTGGTGTTTAAGGAAACCAATAACACATAAGTGAGAACCAATTGTGTATTTTAGATAATTATATAACGTATAATGTTAAATTTCATGGAAAGCCAACAGTTAAAAGACATCATGTCTACTAATTAACTAAGAATGCTAAATAGATTCAAGGGGGATATTTAATGTTTAAAATCAATGTATCATAAGGAAATTTTGTGTCTTTATGAAACTATAAACTTTTTTTACAATGAGGTTTACTTTCCATTTATGTGGGTGTTATTGGAAAACCCCTGTATAGATAGAGAGTGCGGGGAGTTTTCCAGGGGTTCCAACCATTGGACCTTTATTAGATTGTCAATCATGGGTTTTTAAAAAAAATTATAATAAAAATTATTATTTTAAAATTTGTCATTTTCTTTTGTTATAAATATAAATAACCCCACCATTCTGAAAATAAGATTTTTTTTCTTCCTCTTTAGATTGATAAATCTATGTTGAATTTTCACCATGACCTCACTAAGTTAAAATTGTGATTTGTTTTTACAAACCTAGTGTTTTAGGTAGTACTTATTTTTAAAGTTATTTAATACAAGAAATGTGATTCATTATATCCTAGGAGGAAATTTCTCCTCACTGTGTGAATTATAGAGGGATACAAATTTTCGCAAGAAAAAAATGCAAGTTTATTATAAAAAAATTATTATTTTATAATTTATTATTTTATTTTCTTATCAACCCCCTTATTATTGTTTAGGCTCTACGTGGACATTTACTCAGAATACTTGATCAAAGCCTATTTTATTTTGTTTATAGATCATTTTATCATGTCTATTGATAAGGAACATTATGTATTTTGTATAATGATCAGTCTAACCTTCCCCTATTGGTTAAATAGATTAATAAGAATGGACCTACTATATCTATTGTACATATTGGTCAACGATTCTTATACTATTTTCATAGACTATGAAGAGACCTTCCTGCACATTTTTGCAGACTTATCATTGATATTATAATTTTATGTTGTAAATAGGGATTTCACGTACAACATAATAGGATGATTGATCTTCATGTTAAGGTATTTCAGCTTAAGAAGATGCATTTTGGATTGAAATGTTAAATATCCATTTGCTCGACCCACATGTTGAAGGAAACTATGGCCCCATCATGGGGGTTTTACAAGATTTATTAAAGAAGAGATTAGATAAAGGATGAATATTTAGACTTAACCAAGAGGAGGAGCTCTAATCAATTTTAGATGATCTCATGTTAAATTTTTCTACAATTCTATCTAGAGTGTGGGACTAAGAATTACCATAATAATAATATAACAAAATTACAATTGATGAGGCTAAGTAAGAATAATTTTAATAAATTAATGAGGGTTATCAAAAGATTTTATATAGATAGATGATTGATACTAGCTTCATTATGGAATATGGTAATCTATTTGTAGGAATTTGAAAATTACTTTTAATTATTTTATAATTGAATTGGATGTGATTGGAAATAACAGGTTTTGGTAGATTGTGATAATGGATTATTATAGATAAAGTTGAAACTGAATTGAGGTAATGAAAAAATTTGGAATAGGGGAGTTAATTAAATAGTTTTATATTAGTGGATGAAGAAAATAAAATGGGATTTTTTATCAGATGTTGTTGATACTTTTATAATGAATTTCCAAACATGTGATTGTGATATTATTCTATAATATAAGAAACATTGACGATGGAGAGGGTGGAGTGAGGAACTGACGTAACTGATAGTAATCATATCTCGTTCCTCTATCCAGTTTTTATTATTTCTATTATGTATTTCCCTCATATTTTTTGTTCAGTTGAATATGATTTGTTTATAAATGGTTTTAGGGGAAATGGATTAATTTTGATGATATTTTTATATTATTTTTAATCATATTTTATATATAAATATATTATTATTTTTAGGCACTATCTCACAGAAACTCATTATTTTATATTGTATGGTGAACAACAAATGTGTTAATTTTGAAAATATCCATGTTTTAGTGGTAAATTTATTTAATCATCACCAAAATATCAACATACATAGATGGTGATCTATTGGGAGTATAATAGTGTAGAACTGTCTTTATTTATTATCAAATTTTACTCTTTCATGGTACATTACTCACTTATTTTATGCAATATTAGTTAAATTAGTTTTGAGAATAAAAATATTTTCATTAATGTACATCAATATTGTATCCCCTAAATCATTAATTGAAAACTATAATCCTTCATTCATAATTTTTTCTTATTTCTTTTTATTTATTCATCATTGCGGTCTCAAATTTTTATGAAACACTTTCTAGGTCAAAGTTATACTTTTTCTTGTTTAGTATAGATTTTAAAAATATTATATACATGCGCACTAATTCATGGGATTGAACCAGTTGTACTATTTTACCAGGTCATTCTATATATTATATAATTTTTTCAACTAATGACCAATGAAAATTTGGTTCCACTTCCAGTGATTGTTTGTCACAAACATTGAGTGATTGTGCGATAGAATTAAATTTTATATATTTAATATTTCATGAAATTTATATATATACATTTATATTATATTAAAGCATTAATACCATTAATATAAAAATATTTTAGATATATTAGGTGGGAAAAAGTATAAAGATGGAAAACATAGGTGAGAGAGTTGAGAATAAAAAAATAAGTTATTATTTAATCTCAAATCTGATAATATTTAGTTAGAGGTTGTGAATTATAGTGTATCAACTCTAAATAATTTTAGGTAATAAATTTTGTATTAATATTTATAAAATATTTATAAATTATAATCTCAATGAATCTAACTTTTCACTTTTTCCATATTTTAATTATTTTCTTAATGAAGTCACTTTTTCCATCATTTGGGACTTCTATAGTGTGGTTAAAAATATTTATTTACATTAATTTAGTGAGAATGATTTGATAATGAGTGTATTTATATTTTTCTCAAAAAACATTTATAGGGTTTAGTTCCTTTAGTTATATGAAAATAATTTTGACACATGGAATCAACTTATTAATGCATTTGTCAGGATTTTTTTTTCAAATAGTTTAAATGGAGATTTGAGAGAAAATTCACTAGTTTCATTCAATATATGGGTGACATATTCCAAGAGACATGAGATAGGTTCCTAGACATTCCTGGGAATGTTGAAACCGTAATATTTTTTGATTATTTTGAATTATTGGGATATTATTGATGACCAAAATTTGTATAATTTTTTATTGAGGTTGTTTCCTCTAGAATTAATTATTTTTTCTTGAGAATAACCATTAAAATATAAGGAATTAGATATTATATAATGTTTTACATTTTTTACTCAATGAATAAATCTTATTTAGACTCCCTTGAAATAATGTGTATTATGTGAAGTGAAGTCTTTTTAGAAGTATGGAGGAGTTAAAAATAAATATGAAATTTATATATAGTTTAGTTGTTTAGGAATGGAGCTACCCAGAACATTCTAATACTTGTAAATATATTACAATAATCAGTTATTTCCCCAAATAAAACCATATTATGCATCACTGGTTGAAAATTTTAAATCAAATAATTTTTTTTCAAAGCTATAATCCAATATAAAATTTTCAAATATTTAAATAGAGGTACAAAATAGCAATTTCAACCAAAATTCCAGGTGATTTTGAGTTAAAATATTCAAAATCATTCTCCATGATAACTGATGCTATATTTTATGAGAAAATTGAGAAAATTTATCCTATATTTATGATTTATGGGGAGTTTTTATATTTATTTTTTGAAATAGTATTCAAACATATCATTTAAATGTAAATAGGAGAGTAAAAGAATAATTATTTCCAAAATCTAATAAGTATTGGAGATATTTTTTGATATTGAAGATCCTTTGTTTAGATGAGGGGGATAAGAATAATATACATACTTAGTATTTTGAAAATAGTAGAAGAGAAGGCTGAGGAGGAATAAGAAACATAATGACTATACGATTAAAGTCTTAGAGTTGATTAAGACTATCATATTATCGTGAAAAATTCTATATTATTGTAACTATACATGATAAATATACACACTTGAGGTACATGTAATAAATGTTAATTGAAAGAACTATCTAATTATAAACCATAGGTTGAAATATTAGACCAAATTATCTTAGGTGATTCCAGATCCTGATAAGTATTAGTGACTCATGTTGAGTATTGGACATTGTGATTTGTTGTTCCTTTTGTGTGTGTGTGTGTGTGTTTTTATTAAAATAATTAATTCCATAACACTAATAAGTATTTAATGTTATTTTATTAAGAAAAACATAAAATAATTATAAATCATTGATTCGCAACCACTTAGTGATTTCACATATCATGCGAGTGAATTTTCAAGTAAATTTTATCATGAACAACTTTTTTCTCACATCTTTAGGATTATTTCAATAAGGGACATTTACCATCTTGATAATTTTTTTAACAATAGGGTAGTATAAATTACATCAATAAAAATGATGAAGATCTAAGAAATATCTTTTTAAAAAAACATAACAAAAAATCCCAAAACAAGTTCTTTAAAATATGGGAGGTCAATATTAGCGAAAATGACACTAGTTTGGATCAATAAATGAATCCTAAACTTTTTGAAATTCAAAAATAGCTTCTAAAATTGATGAATCAATGTATCTAATAGTTTAGATATAAAAAACAAGAGAGGAAATGGATTGAGTAATGTGAATTATGTGAAATGTATGTACATTCCAAAACATTTTTTACCTAACATTGACATGCCCATATATCCCCATGAGAGTGATTCTTACATGAATTCTGATTGGATAAAATCGGGAAAATTTGAACCTTTCTAAAAAATTTACAATGTTGTATAAAAAAACTACCACAACATTCCATAGACATATTAAAGGGAGATGAAGAAAAATGCCTCCCCCAATTACTCAAATAATCCTAAACATAATTTTAAATGGGAGTCTCATCTATATTATTCCTAAAAGAATTTATAGGGGATGATGTACCAAATATTTAATAAAACAGACTCCCAAAAAGGAAAAATAGACCTAAAAATTCCCAACCCTAAATTATAAATATCTCGAATGGATAAAGACATGAGTGGTAGAGACAAAGGTAGAACTATATGTACGGTTGAAATAAATAAAATAGAAATTTTAATGGTTCACACTACAACATGTGGTTTTAAAACTAATGTAAATATCAGAGAATATCCTTGGAAATAATAAACAATAGTGTTGAGTGATTTTGAATCTAAAAATATTTAAAAAAATTTAATCTAGTAAAGTGGATATAAAGGGCTAAATTATTTAGAAATTGATTCTCTACATGAAAACCCTAATAAACATAAGAATATTAAGTGTGAATAAATCAAAGATATAAATAATAAATAATGGTAGGATAGAACATTAAAAGAAATGAAAAATTATGTTCTAGTCATTCAGTTCCCTCAAAATATAATCAAAATGAATATTGAACCAAAATATCTAATGTTTTTTGAGATGATTGAAAGGATTGAAGTGATTTTTTTTTCATTTTTGGATGATTAGGTAAATATTCCTTCACTTTTCAAACTCATTAAAATCATTATTAATATTATGAATACCATATAAGTCATTTCTATAATATTTTAAACCAAGTAATGTAGGTGTTTCCATTAATATAAAATTCCAACAATGAAATAAGATCATGGAATCATTATTATTCATTGTGAGATATGGATTAGTGGATAAACCAATTTATTGTGTGGCATTGGGATGAGTATAAATCTCATTATATAATATATTTCAACAATTGAATCTTTGAGAATTTAAACCAACTATATTTACTCTTAAAATATTTGATAGGTCCATTACTCAGACAATTAGGTAGTTAAATTATTTTCTTATGAAGGTTGGTGAGTTATACATACGCAAAAACATTCATATTCTTTACATGGGGGGTTATTAAGAGGTTAATATCATTATTTATAGTCCATTTTTATCTATATGGGAGGATGTAATTGATGTTTCTAAGGGGAATATTATTTTCAATTTTTGAGATGAAACTACAGAGTTTTATTTATCCCAAACTATTATTATTTGCACACTTAATTTGAGTTTATCTAGTGTTATTTTTTCTCAAGGAGTTTCTTTTTATGAAATAAATGAATATTATTTTGATTATTTTGATGAAATCATGCATTGCACTATTAATGAGTTCACCAAATCTAATATGGATGAAGTGAAACTCAGTTCTATTTTTTATAATTTAAGAGATTTTGAGAGTAATAGTGATTATTTGACTACTAATAAAAAATATTTTTTAATGTGATATTACTTTATCTTTTGAAAATCCTGAAAATACAATGAATTATGTTGTGCATAATTATTTCCAACAAGTTTTTGAGCAGTTCAATTCATTTTAACAGGGTGAGGACTCTGAAAATTATATCTTATATTACAAATTTTATTTCTTAAATTGGAATTCTGCTACATTGTTTGATTTTAAATCCATTTTTTGGATATTTATTGAAAACATTGAGTAGATATCAACAGGTTTTGCACATATTTACAAGTTCTTTGAATCCAATATGGTGGTCAAATGTTTTGGTGATGGTTTTTATTATTTTTGAAATTTTTCTAGGATTCATTTACCTCTCCAATGTACTATTTATGATTATTTAAGTATGGAAATATATGTGGGTGGTAGGTTAAGTGAAACTATTATGGAATATTTTCGGACATTTTTTATTAATATTGGTGTTTTATAAATTATTATTGTTCATGGGGATGTTTTATTAAATAATAATAATGAAAACAAAAATAATAAATTAATTCTTTAAAATGATTATGGTTATATATTTAGGGAGAAATTATGGCTTCAGGTGTAAAATTTTGAACTGTTTGGGGGGAAACCCCTAGTTTTCTTACTTGTAATAAATATTATGGTATTTTTTTAGTTATGGAAAATAAAATATCTCACACCAATATTTCATGTGTATCCACTCATCACAGTTATATGAGATGAATTCTGCCTATTGTTTTGGATGGATTTATCACATTTTTGTTGCATATCTCTTGAATATCACTCATCAAATACATCTTGGAGATCATTTCCATGACTTGTAACTCTAAAATATCTTCCATTACAATTTATTTTAAATTAAGAAAACCAATGTGAATTTTTTATCTTATAAAATTTTAATGCGGCTAACTATTTTTTTCTTTATTAATGGAAGGATGTGTTTCATTTTCAAGGAATAATTTGGTGCTCAATTGAGGATTTTTGTTCTTTGATATTTACTTAAATATATATAATCCTCACCCCACTTTAATAAAACAAATCTAGTTGATATTCTTTTAATTTAAATTATAGCCTTTAATAATTAATCAATTCTAATTTTTAGGTTCTCAAATAGGATAATGTAGATGGTAATTCATGGTGAAGAAGAAGGAGTTTTTACTACTGTGCACCTAAATTAGAGCTTCACCATTTTCACCTTCCAATTATATTTGAATTCAGGATTCATTTTTAATTGATCATCAACTATTTTGTTCAGATGTTCTCATCTATTTTACTCTTTAGGTACTTAATGGAAGAAAAACCATAAATGTTCTTGGAAAAGAGATTATGTTTCCTAGATCAGTCAAATGAATAAAGATATTACTTTTAGGGGAGTACTTTTACTTTTATTCTATTTTTTGATTTTAGAATTATTTAAGCTATTGCATGGTTCCTCTTTTATTGAGTACTATTTATTTTATTGAAATGTGCATTAAAGGCTGATTTTAATTGGTTTAATACTACTATAATTGTCTTATATTTTATATTTTGGATACAAATAAGTATATTTTTATGATTTCATTATTAACATGCATTGCTAGAAAATAGAGCCATACCCATTGTTTAAGAAAATCGTGGGTATATGTATAATGTGGGAACCTATACCCACCGTTTTAGCAAAACCATGGGGATAGTGTTTTTTTGAAGGCCTATACCCACAGTTTTGTAAAACCATGGGTATAGGTGTTTATTTCAAAGCATACCCCCACAGTTTTTCAAAAACTATGGGGATAAATATTTTTTTAAGGCCAATACCCACGGTTTTTTAATACCATGGGGATAGCTTCCCCAAATTATGGAGGAAAAAAATGCACGGGAAAACAAAAATAATTTGGCGGGAATTGAATATATTTAGTTTGAATGAATATATTTATGTTTATAGAAATTAATAAGCAAATTATATTGGTATCTTGGTTTTTTTAGCGTTTCATACATGTTGCAGTGGTTAAGGTATCGAATCCCGCTGGCTTCAGTTTTTTAAATCAATTTACTGGAATTTGTATATTATTATAAATACAGATATATATAGGCATAGCTGAATTAGCTTAGTTGGTTAAGTGCTTGGGTCATGCTCTGCAGACGCGGGTTCGAAACCCGTTGGGTTCCTTTTTTCGTAATGCGACCATATATTAATATATATTTAAAAATATAAGTGTATATTAATATATATTTGTGCAATATTTTTACCCACGGTTCAAAAACCGTGGGAAGAACACTTTGATAGCATGGAGGATGGGTTGACACGGTGGAAAAAAAAGTATACCCACGGTTTGTCAAATCTTGGGGTTATATTAAGACCCCTATACCGACACCACTCAGCCTCATGGTTCCCAAAACCGTGGTTATAGGATATACCCACAGTTTTGGGGGCTATACCCGCGGTTTTGAACTATGGGTATAGGTAGTTTTTCCAGTATTGATGCATGTAAATACAAATGTTTGTCTTTATAATTTGTTGTATTTTTCAGAAAATATATATATTTTTTAGTTTTTTTGTTTCCTTTGTGAATTCTTTGAACCATAAAATTATAAATACTTTTGGAACAACATGTATTTTTTGTCTTTACCTCTTTTGTGTTTAGTATTTAGAAAATTGTTTTGTTTTTATGTGTGGGGGAATGGGATTTCTCTATTATAATATATCATTCATAGAGTAAAAGTAAAAATTCATTACAATTTTTAATAATTTTTTGTTCTTGAGTGAATTTATTCAAACACAGTGATTGAAATTTCTTCAAAATATTAAGAATTGTTCATCTAACTTTGACGTGGTTAGTCATTTTTATTTTCTTTATAAATTTAATCTAGTAATATATTATGCATTTCTTTTTAGAAAACAAATTGTTGTTTAAATTTTGAGCGTACTTTTTACTTTTTCAATTGAATTTTATATTCTTTATTGTAATTAATATTTTAAATTATACATTAATGTTTTTTAAAATGAACTCATAAATCATGGTTGAGATATATTACATTGGTTTTAAGGGATACAATTATTTTAAGTATAATTTTATACCATTTATTGCTTGAAATCACTCATCCATCTTTCTTTGGTGGGTCTAATTAATCATTTAATTATTTACTTAATTATAGGTTAATTATTGAGTTTCATGTGTTTTTGCGATGTATAAAATTAAAATATGGAAAGAGAACTTGAATGTAGTATGAATTTTGTTCAATTTCATTCAATAATTTAAAATTTTATCATATATTATAAAACTAGAAACCACATTTTATCTAAATTCCTAGACATTTATGGCGTAATAATATATTTTTAACTAGTGATATTTCATGGTGGAAAATATTTGTTGAAAATAATTCATTATTGGTATTGTAATCATTCATTTAAGAAATTAATTATAATTTTACATAGTATATTAAATTAATTTCTAATGGAAAATGAGTGGTCTATGTGTGTATAAATTTGAATTTTTGATAGGTCATTGGTCTAATAAAAATTATTTAATACCCAATTTAATAATTATGAGGAATGTTGGGATGAATACCATGATGATGGAAGTGTGTTTTTGGATTTTAAAAAATATAATAGAATAAAAACATTAATCATGTATCTGATAATTATTAGAGTGGTGAAAGTTTGTGTCATTTAACTAAATAAAATACATGTAAGAGTTAAAGATAGAAAAAATGATAATAATGATTAATAGAACGAGTTAGGGGACATTATATTAACTTGGATTGATGAAAAATGAATTATTTTCTTATAATTATTTTTATCATGAATGTGAAAAATATACTGAAATGTAGTTATTTTACCTTACTTTCATTTGGACAACAAACATTTTCTCTATTATCATTCACCGAATAATGATTTTTAACAATAATTTAATGTATAAGTTATAATTTCATGGGGTCTGAGTTTGGTTGAAAAATATTACTAATCGAGTTGAAGGACCTAGTTGAATGTTTTGTGATGGATAATTGAGATTATTATGTGAGGTAGGAGGATTAAAAACTTACCAAATGGAGGAGGGATCATTGGTTGAACAAGAAAAGTCAATTGTGAAAAGCCCGACTGTCTAAGAGTAAAAATAAGATAGATAAAAAGTTTAAAAAATGAATAAAATTAGATTAAAAAAGCTAAAATGGGAAAAATAATTAATATTTAAAGATATGTATTGAAATTATTTCAGTAAAAAAGATACTTATATTTTTGGGGGATTCTTGAAGAGATCAATATAAGTCTAAGGAATTACTCAATTGAGACGAAAGAAATTCACTATTCAGTTTCAACAAATATGATGCAATGGAAACTTTATATTAATTTATTTGATATCTTTTAATTGGATAGTATTGAGACTTTCTAGTGAATATTTCTTCAAAAAACATGTAACGTATCAGGTTCTTAGGGAGAGTTTAATTCCGCACCATTTTTTAAATTTTAGAGTTCGGTGGGTTGACCAACTATTTTATTGTTTATCAGTACATAATTATAAGAGTTTATTTAACCCAATACATTTTTCATATGGTTCTCAATGAATGAAAAGTGTCTTTGGGTTTTGTTTTGGATTTTTATGTATCATATACACTAAAACAAAAAGTTCATGGGTTCACATATTGAAGAGTTTGGTTTTATCAAACCATTTAGTCTCCCAGGTTTAACTGTGTGACCCACCTAGTGTATAGAAAATAGTTCGGAAAACCATTCTAGAGTGGGTACAAAACCATGATACACCTCAAAAATTTCTATAAGAGGTGATTCATACAGTTTCCACATGGTTTGTACACCCCTGTGGTATAAGAGTGCAAGGTACCCCTTTGGAAAGTGTGTGCCACACGGTTGGAGCACAGTTATCCAAACTGTGGGAGCCAATCGTGGGCCTCATTTAAAGAGGGAAAATTACCTTTCCCCAAATCTCTTATTTTTTATTTCCCCTTTATTTATCTCCCTCACAATGGATCACTCTAGGAATCATGGGAGTTTCCCCCATCCTCACATATGTGTTGAGATCAATTCTTCATCTGAGCTCTATGATTTGATCCATCTACAGTGTTTGATCAATTTCGGTAATCCCTTAAATACTCTTTCTTCTATATTTCTATGTTATATCCATACGGAGCACTAAATCCGTTTGAGTAGATTTACCATATTTATAGGGTGTTCGTATAGAACCCTACTTCCTTCAAAATCATCTTGTGTTAGAGGACAAGTTTAGATGTGTGAGTTTCTACCAACATGAGGTAGGTGGTTCTTATCTTTCTACATGTTTTAGTATCTTTTGGGGGGCTTAAACTTGAGTGTTCCATTGGGTAGTCTGATTGTTACCCTTTAATTTAAATGTCTACATTCTAATAAATTCATTGATCCTTGTTAGATTCCAATGGGAATTGTCAAACATTAATACAAGTGGTTTGAGCCTAGTAAGAGGATTTGAACCTTGAACAGAGTAAGATAAGTTGTGTTTTTTAATTTAAACTGAATCATTTAATTTATATGAATTTCTTATGATGAGTACCATGGGAACTCTATGGGCTTGGATTGAGGATTGAGGTGGTGATGAACACCTAGATTTGAGGCGATGTGATCATCAGGTTGGGCTTGGATCCGATTCCTTGGGAGACATTGATCACTAGTTGGGAAACATGGCTGTCAGGTTTAGGTGGTGATGCCATGAGGTTATGGGGAGGGAATGTGTGATATTTCCTGGTATTTTCCATCAAAATTATCAAAATATTCATAGGGTCATGAGGTGACAGATGATGTTACTTAGGAACTTATTTGGTGATTTCCACTAACCCTGTTGGCCAATTCCCAGTTTGGAGTCATGTGCACATAGTAGGTTTCAGATGATGATGTGGTACTGAATGCTCGTATGGGTAGAGGCCTTCGTTAGTTTGGAATTAGGATTATGGTTTAAGGTTCAATGTAGAAATCCATTGGTATGGTGGGGATACATCAATTTACAATGTTGAGACCATCGTTTGGGGGATAATGCCTTCCATACTTGACGTAATTGGTCTAAAAATATATTGTATGGAAAGAATTTCTAATAATTAGGACATTCGGTGTTGAATCGATGATGTTATTATTTGGAGGACAGGTATCACTGTTCCTTAAATGTCATGCTTTGAGCAAACATATATTCTTTTGATCTGAGGTCTGTAGGGCCATGTACTTGGTTGGGGAATGCCTTCAGGAAATCAGATATTAATTAGATAGTAGTGTGGGTTGACATTAGGCACTTAGTGATTCTATTAAATGTGTAACCTAAGGGTTCACCTGGATTATTATACATAAGGGGATTCCTTGGCCTATATGTTAAGGATCCTCACCACTACGTTATTCCATCATGGGATGAAGTAGTTGATTGGCTTCATTGTGGCCATTGAGAATAAGGGAAGCATGTTATATTTTATGATGTGACTTTTTTCAAAATAATTATTTATCACTCACCTACATAATCACAAATGTATGATAGGTCCAGATTGGTGGTGACCTACTTGGATTCCTTCTCATACCCTATACAGGCCCTTAGAGATGCATGTAGTTTTTATAGATTTGTGATTAAGTAATGGTTCAATATTAATTTTTGGATCTTAGTGACTAAGTATGAAAGGGATGGAAGGTAAGAGACAATGGGTCCTAGCCTTAGCTGGAGTTTATGTTTTTATTTACTTTTTGTATCAGCAAGTTAATATATGTATACACTCTGGTCTGCCATTGGATACTCTTTCTATTTATTGTATTGTATGAATTTTATTGTATGAATGTTTTTATATAGTTTCTTTAAATGGAATTTTGTGATGTTTAATTATTAAAATGGTTTGTTTTCAAGGTGTTGTTATTATTATTACTTCAACTCATATTTCTTGTGCATTCTCTATGGGAGGGTTATTCGTCTAGTGTCCTATGTTTTTTTCTAATGCTTTATATCAATAAAGACCATTATTATGTAATCACCAGAGGGTATAGACTCCACAGTAAATATGGTATTTAAGGAGTTCTTTTACCTTTTTTGGGGTATTAATATTTTGTCTATGGTATACGTGAGATTATAATTTTGTCAGACATGGATTTAGAACTTATTATTGGGTGCCTACAGCTCCATGAATGGGGTAATAACCAAGTTTATAAGGGTTGTAATTGGTTTTTTATTTTGATATTTTTAATTTTGATTTTATTTATAACTTTTGTGATGTACTTGGGTGTTATTGTTATCTATTATGGTATGAGATCCTTAACATGGTATGGTAAGGTGGGGTTTTGTGACCCTTGGCCTATTATGGAAGGGAGGTTTGGTTATGTATTTAGGATAGGAACATATAATATATTTTATATATTGGTGTTGTGTTAAATTAATTTTGGATATGTGATGCCAATATATATATGTGAATGGATCTTATAAGATCAGCAAAGGATGATGATATGCGGTGATTTAGTTCATTATTTTGTTAGACATAGTTGTCACATTGATATGTGATGTCTGACTATGATGTGGGTGGGAGAGGGGCCATGAGGGTAGACTTATATTTATTACATTGATATGATTTGAGTGGTTATGGGGCCAAGAGGCTAGATGTCATTTGACATGGTAGTGATGTGGTAGAGTAATAAAAGTGAGTTTTTTTTCTTGTTAATACTTACCCTATTTTTTTTATATAGATATAAGTGCATAATTATGAAAGTCTGACCATTATATTGGCATTCATTAGGTTTCCAAATTGATGAAATCTGATGGAGTGCTAGGTGGGTGGTGATTTTGTGCCACTTTTGTGAGCAAGGTTTGAGAAACCCGAGGGTTGGAGTGAGGCCCAATAGGGTTAGGTATAGCTTGATCCATAGGTATAGGCTCACGTACATGATCTAATGCAGGTAGGGTAGCCTCCAGATTTGACATCATTGGCTATGTGGCTTGATGGGAACCTCAGAGTGATTCTGGTATGTTTCATCAATGTGATTGATATCATAGCATAAGGAGTGGATACTTCGACAGAATACCTAAATATAGAGTTCCAGTAGAGTCATCCACCACTATTCCTAGGTGAGTGTGGTCCACAAGAGACTAAGAAATGGATTTGTTAAATGATGATTATCTTTGGAAAGCTTAACACATCTCTAAGGTAGAGGGGGGATATGGATACATAAATGCTTAGGGTACATGCTACATACTAGTGGGACATGAAGATTTAGGCGGGATGACATGAGGGGCTGTTTGGGATTTTTTTGAGGCCATTTTCTTTGAGAATTATTCATAGAGATGATGAGGACAGAGAGAGATCTGGAGTTCTTGTGCATTAATTAAGGAAACATGACTATGATGGACTATGTAGTTACATTCAATGAGTTATCTGAATTATCCGCTAGTATGTTGGGTGAGGACACCTCTAGGGTGATGATTTTCATGGATGGTTTACGTCAATCCATTTTGGTATAGGTAAACCTATACGATTTGGCATCATTCTCAATGACAATGAGTCAAGCTCTCATAGACAAGGTAAATTTGATAGATCACTCATACTTGATCCAAGTGATAGAATAATTAAATTTCAGTGGTGATGTTTTAGGTTGCAAGACATGATGCTGAGAGGAGTCTAATTAGGGAGTTTAATCTCAATACATTAGCACAACACCTTAAAGTGGGTTTTCAATGGTGTTATTATAATGTGGGAATCATGGTTATGTGAGGACATAGTGAAACTAGGAGATGAATGAGTGAAAAGAATCTAGTAAGGTCATGAATCCCAAGAGTTTATACAGGAAGCATTATTGGGTGGTTGGAAGTGAGGGACCAGTGTAGAATGAGGGTCCTGAGACCAGATTGGGAATAATACCTGGTTCTAGTATCTGAGATTTAGCTGAAGACAAAGGTCATGGAAGAGGAAGTGGTACCCAGTAGTGGGTTTTGTGTCTGGTGGTTAGTGAATTACTCTAGGGATATTAGGATTCACGCAGTTGGGTGTCAAGCTAGGTGCTTGTTATTGAGCATCAAGGGTCAAATTATGATGGGGTTCATATTATGGTTAGAGGTACACCATGGGAATGACCATTGTTCTTTCGTTTTATTTTTTGCATGGGTATTTTGTATTCATTTCCATTTTTATTGCATGAGGTGCATGGGATGTAGTTAATGACTAAATAGAAGCTGGTTAGTAGGATGGAATTGGTTTAGATGTGTTATATATATATATTTGTTGTGTGGAACTGGGATTTATATGTGATAATCTTTGGGTGTGTGGATTTTTATGTGTTTTGGGATCAAAGAATCATTAGGATGTAATTCTTGTTTGAGGTGTGAGGCATCAAGACTGATTTTGAGCATATGATGAAATAGAGGAACTCATAGGTGTTGTGGATGGTATAGACACGAAGCATGAATCTGATGACATCAAATACATAATGGGTGTCAGATATGAAATTAGAGAGCCTGATGAATTGCAAGATTGGTGATAAATGATGATAGTACTATTGATTTAATGTTTGGTTGATGGACCATTGATTTTTGTGTGTGTTAGTTCTGGAAATAAATGTGGTAGGTAACTCATAAGGTAGAGAGTTCCTTGAGAGGGTTGATCTGTGCACTTTTTGACCTAGGTAGTCTTGGATAATTTTCAAATTTGAGTATATTTAGTATCACCAATGGGTTTTTTTGATAGATCAAGAATGAGCTATGTTAATTTTCTAATATTTTAACAAAAGTGGTTTTTTGAGTGGGTCGAATTCCTCTCCATTTTTGAATTAATGTAGTTTAGTGGGTTGACCAACACTTTTATCATTTATCAAAACCTAATTATATGAGTTTATTTGACCATAGAGCTTGTTTTTAGATGAGTCTTAATGAACAGAATGTGTCTCAAGGTTTTGGTTGGATCTCAAGTGCATTCGAGGTTGAAAAACCACAATTTATGGGGCACCCAAACCAAGGCGCATGGTTTTATCAAACCGTATATCCCCTAAGTGTAATCGTACAAACTCCATGTATAATTATAATTGTTTGTCAAATTATGAGTGAGGGAGATCAAGGATATGTGATTTCTCTGTAGTTTTTAAAAGAGGTGATTCACATAGTTGTCCCATGGTTGGGAAGACCATGCAGGACAACCATGTGAGGAACCCCTTTAGACAGTGGGTGATGCAAAATTGAGTGATGGTTATCCAAACCATGCGAGAAAACTATACACCTCATTTAAAGAGGTGAAGCTATTTATTTCCATCACCTTTTATTTAATCATTCCCCTTTCATTAACTCCATCGTGTGGGATTCCTCTAGGAACTCTAGGATCTTTCTCCTCCCTCACATGGATGTTGGGATCAATTATTCACCTAAGATCCATTCTACATTCCATCCACAATGTTGGATCCATATTAGTATGCCTTTGAATACACTTACCTATTTTATTCTATTCTCTTCACAAACTAAGTACTAAATCCATGTGATCAGATATAACATATTTTTAGGGAATTCATGTAAAAAACTAATTTATTCCAAATAATATCGTTTTATAAGCTGGGATCTAATGTGAGATCATATACCAACATAAGGTAGGTTGTGGTTATCATTATCTAGGTTTTAGAGGTTTTTTCATGGGAGCAGCTTGAGAATTCCCTTATATAGTACGAGTGAGTCCCTCTAATTTAAAAAATTGTATTTTAAAATCCTAATGGGTAGGAATAATCCAGGTTACAAGTGGTATGATTCCAATAAGAGGATATAAACCTTGGTCAGAGTAGGTTATGGTTTGTTTTTTTATTTTAATTGAATTTTTAAATTTATATGAATTGTCTGTGATGATATCAATGGGAACTGGACAGGGTTCGCTGGTGATTAACACATGGATTTGATGCGATGTGATCATCAGGTTGGGCTTGGACCAAATTCCATGTGTGATGTTGATCACTAGTTGGGAGGCATGGTCATTAAGATGAGGTAGTGAGGACTTCAAGTTAAGGTTATGGACCATGTGATGTATGAAGACATTGTCAATCTGATTGATTGACACTTTTTTAGGGGAATGAGGTTCCATATTATGTGGATTATGAAATTATTTTGTGTTTTATACTCACTTGTGTTGGTAAATGCATTATTTGGAGTCATGTACACATATTAGGAATTAGATGATGAGGTGGTAATGAATGATCAGGAAGGTAGAGGACTCTTTTAGTTTTAACTTAGGTTGATGGTTAAAGGTACTTACCATTGAATTTCATGGGGATGATAAGGAGCCATCAGTTGATGGTGTTGAGGCCATCAATTAGGGGCTAAGGCTCACCATACTAGAGGAAATTTTGTGAAGAATATTAGGGAGGACATGAATCAATATTCTTTGAGATGTAGGATGTTGAGCTGATGATATTATTATTTGAAGGAAAGTTATCACTATTCGTCAAATGTCATGATTTGAGCCGAAGAGGTTTCTTTGTATCTGAGTTCCCTGGGACTGGGTAAATGGTTGGGGCATGCCTTAGGGATGTCTTATATTATTTGGACACAAGGTGTCATTTGAAATGAGGTTCTAGGTGATTCTATTTGCAGTTGAGTCAGAGGGTTCACCGGTAACATTATACATTAAGGGATTCCTTGGGATATATCATGAGGAGCCTCTCCACTATGTTATTTCAGCATGGGCCAAAGTAGGTGATTGTATTCCTTGTGTATATTTCGCACAACAAAAGTATGTAATATTTTATGATGTGTATTTTCTTCAATATCTATTTTAGTGCTCACCTATGTAATCATAGATATAATATAGACACAAGTTGGTGGTAACTTACTGGGATTATTTCTCACAACCTTCAGGGGCCCTTCGTGATGCATTTAAATTTTATGGATTTATGATTCAGTAATGTTTCATGCCTATGATTTGTAAATTAATGATTGTGTTATAATATGGTGTAAGGAAAGGAACCATGGGTTATTTCCTCAATTGGAGTTTCCTTTTTTGTTTCTTTATATATTAGCATGCTTATATATGTATACTTTAAGGTCATCCATGAGAGACTCTTCTATTTATTGTATTGTATGACCTGGTTTGTGTACGTGTTTTTCTTTAGTAGTTAAAACTGTATTTCATGATTCTTAATTATGAAAATTGTATACTTTGAGCGTGTTGTTATTAATATTTTTTCTACAGCTATTTCTTATGCTTCCTCCATTTTTGGTTTAATTTTCTAGTGTATTATGGTCTTTTTTACACTGTGTTATATCTATGTTTACTATTATTATATTATCAATAGATGGTATAACTTCCCTAATATCACCCCTTTACACCTTCACTACTAGTCTACATCATTTGGCATATGTGGAGGTTTGCTTAAGGACAAGTGGCACTCAACCTGAAGCATTGTTTGGGTGGATAAGTGAGTTGGGGTGGTAATAATCATATTATATATTACAAAATATGGAGAATGTGTCTTACTTACAGTGGAAGAGAATTTGAAGACCGAGATAGTAAAGTAAGAAACCCTCTTGATAGAGAAATCTTGTTTTCCCCTTAATTCTCTTTTAATTTATTAATTAATCCATGGATTTCATAAATTATTTCATTGTGATCATGGGCATGTGTGACTAAAATCTCATAGGGAAAATAAATAGAAATGGATTGATAATTTTTTCACTATTTTTATATGTAATTTTTTAACTATCTATTGTTCTTATTAGATAATATATTTCTTAAATTTATTTTATTATTATAGTTAATTAAATATTTTTTGGGTGAATATTAGTGATTAAATTTTATTTTAGTGGAAAATTAGATTAATAAACATCCATATATAAAGGAATTGAGATGGTTAACCACTAGTAAAAAAATAGTGTGGATTCCTCGTGATATTTTATCATTTTTAATTTTTCATGAATGACTTTTCTCGACTTATTTAAGTATTGATTGGTGATTAGTAGTGAATAAAAAAATGATATGATTTAATCAAAGATTTTAGATTTAAAAAGGTAGATCCTTCATTTTCTAGTTGAATAATTTTTATGCTTTTAATTATGATAGGGAAATTGTTGCTTATCCAAATAATAATAGAGAAAAATAACTATATTTCATCACAGTTTGTACACAATCATGATAAATTTTTTCATTAATATAGATATCTATTTATATAAATCCTAGTCAACCTAGTCTATATTCACTCATTATCTTTCTCAATGTCATATAGTTATTTATCATGTTGTTACATGAGTTATACTCATTTATATACCACAAACATTTATCTCTCAAAAACTTTTATACTGAGTTATTATGTATCTTGTTTGTTATATTTTTTATGATCCAAAAAATACCTCCTTCCTCAAGGAATTCGACTATAATTTCATTATGATAGTTAGAGTAGTTATTAAAAAATCACTTTCACTATACCCAAAAAGTTACCTACTAACAGAGAGGGATAAGTTTATATAAGAGGATGATTATAACCTAGATATCAGATCTAATAAAAAATGAAATATTAAAGATAAACCATACAACAACATTATATAGAATAACAATTATATGATAATAATACCAATAAAGTCATCATGTACAATAAAAATGAAACCAATAAAGGTTATATATACCTAATTAAAATAATGGAAACTATATGTACTTGGTTATATACATGATAATAATTAGATAATAAAAAAATATACAGGTGTCTATAGTGAAAATTATAGGAGAATATTCAAGAACCACATATATCTCTAGGTCAATCTATCACAAATCATCCACCTAACATAGTGGATTTCCCTTTACCTATAACCCAACTAATAAAGCCTTCGTGTCCACCCAGGTGAAAATGTAGGGTGTGAGTACCAACTCAATAGAATACCCCTAATAAGTCCTTATCATAATTATGGCACCATATATTTATTCATGAACCAAATGGTAAATAATTGAAATCAAATTAACACCCATGCCAATTAATCGTGTGGTAACCAGGCTTCCATGATTATGAATTATAATAATGTCAATTAGTGGTAATAGAACTACTCATTCTGTACCCATGGAATATCAAAATGAACGATCATAACAGTATACATAAAATAATTCATCTCAATGAAAAAATTTTTATTTTAAATTATGTATAAATACTAACATATTATGAATCTTAAGAAATAATGAACTCATACAATATAAAAGACCCTCACGTCACGCCATTTTGTATTAACAAACAGGAAATTGGATTTGAATCATGTAGAAGGATTATTGTATCATACCTATTAAGAAAGTTACCATGATGATGAAACATGTGAATTTTGTTTAATCCTTTGTATCTATAAAAAAATATAGTGAATTTGAATAATGAGGTGGTTTTAACATATCCCACCACTTAAGAATGAACAAACATACACAATTCAACAACCACCCCACCTTCTACTCTAAATTTCACACTTTTAGGTTATGTCCACTTGGAATACACCATCCTAACCCATAAAATCAATCCATTATTAATATTATTCACTTTTAAATATAAAACATAACCCTAATAAATAATTTGTTAAAATGTAATCACTAATTTCCCCATTACCAATTAACACACCCTTGGTGCCCAATTTACCATGAAAAACATCCCACTAGAATACCTATAATGGACTACAAAATGGTTAACATATGTGTGTAATACTCCCAATTCATATCCTAAGTGTAGCTCTCACTTATCCAAATCTATCTAAATCAGTTAGTGCACTAAGTAGAGTAATCACACATGACTATAAAATCTATTATACAAAGTGTTTCATGTATACACATAGAAATTATATATATTAATCAGAACCACAAAACTATACCTACTAGAAAAATCTTATCAAAGTATGTCACTTAAATCAATATAAATCCTTGAGAAGGTAAAAACCTAATATAAGACCTCTAAATTAGGTATTTAATATTTATAAAGAATCAATAATGAAAGGATACCAATATTTGAACCTTGAAGATATTAGTGTTACAAAAATAGAAAGAACACAACAAATGAAACTTGATTCCAATTTAAAATGAGAGTTGCAGAGATCCAAGAATAAAGGACAAGATCATTATGGGAATGTGTGTCATGGATGGAATGGATAGGAGGATAAATGGGTTTAAATTATATTATAAAATGAAAATTTAAATGTGACATTAATTTAAAATAGTACATGTATGACGATTTACATGTTAGACTTGTACTGAATACCTAGTGACATACCCTATACCTATTTTAGGCCATATTGGTTTTCTAAAAGGCCTCCAGGTCCCACTACCCATGGAATTTCTATAGGGTACTCAAGGATGTTTCACCGAGTACTCGATGGCTCAAACTGCTATATTTTAGAAATTGGGACCGCATACAAATCCTTTAATCCTTAACTAACTGTAAAAAAATCCCAAAACTATTTTAAAATATATCTAATCACACAACATAATGTTTAAAAATAAATCTAGAAAATACCATAGTATCAGTATTTCATTAGAAACTCCACTTGGGATTCCAATTCTCAAGAATTATCTACAAGGATCCTCATTAAATAATCCCAAAAATTGGGATATAATATCATATTCATGCACCCATACCTCTTGCAATGTGTGTTTTTTATTCAATAGTAAATGAACCATAAGATTCATGTTTCCTTGGAATAAATTTCAAACACCAATATATAATATATGTATATATACAATTAAATATAAATATATGAAAAATGTTTCTAATAGATTATCGACCATGGACTTTTTAGTTCATGTGAACCTATTTTCCAAAGATAGGTGATCAGTGGGACCTTTCCAGTGACACCATGGAATGCACATTGGTCAAGATAATGGAAGGTCATGATCATATGAGTCATTTTAGGGGGGGGGGAATTTCCTACTCCAAATCTCTATTAATTATTTAATACATATTCACAAATCCTTATCAAATCATTGAATTTTACATTCTAACACTTTTCAAATGATATAATAGAATACTTACATGGATATGAGCCTTTGTTTTTATCAAAGAATCTTCAAATTTCACTTATTATTGAGTTTGGATATGGTTAAAATCCACATATATGGGATCTATAGAAATTATGACCATTAAGGTAGGTAGTGGGTGTTATTCTATTGGGATTGGGCCCATGAGATGGGATTCCTACATATCCATATGAATGGAACCAAACCTATATAGTATGATACCACTAAATGAGACACATTATAACTTGTAACATCATATGAAAAGGACCAGTGTGGTAGATTTTAATGTCATGCATTCATAATTGATTGAATTTCAATTTCATGTTGTACGTATAAGACCAACTGAAGTTATTATTATGGTTATGCATCTGTGACCTATTATATGAAGTTTAAATTTAGGAGGAGTGGGTTTCTTAGAGAAAAATTACTCAAAATGGATAGTGTGGGACATACACATTAGAGATCCTTTTATTTCATCTCTTAGGGAATATAGACCAATAATATGAATGTAAGAACCCAGTTCTTATTTTTGAGGTACGGGTTTCTTCTTTTCACTTTTCCTTAAGTGTTTTTGTGAAATAAGGGAAATGGGGGAAAATCCCAAATTTTGGGACTACACGTGTGTACTTTTCCACACACTGTGTACTTTGGCCATGTTGGATGAGTACATAGGGTGTGTAGCCATGCTGGAGATGGAAGGTGTAAAATCCAACTACACACCATGTAGTGGTTATTTACACGTTGTGTAGTCAGTCGACAGGTAAATAGTAAGGCGGTGGAAGAAGCCACTAGCTGAGCGTCAGTACATGATGTGTACTCATGGATTATACACTGTATACTCCTGTTGACTGATGAATAGTGCCACACTGGTGAGAAGCCACCAGAGGAACAGTTAAAAAAATGAAAACTACACACCATGTACCCAATAGTACAGGCCGTGTAGTCAGTTTTTTTCGCTTAAAATGGGAAGTACCCTCCCCTATTCATAGGGAAGGCTTAGAACCGAAGGAGGAGTCGGGAGAGAGGGATGAACCTTTGAGGAGCTCCAAATCGCACGCCAGGATTCTATTTCCACCTCTGATGATCTTGTTGGAATCAAATGGGTAAGCCTATCCTTCTCCTTAATCCGTTATTACCAATTATTTACCAAGGGAAACTTATTTACGTTTGAATGGGATTTCTTTTATCTAAGAACTACATCGTTCTAGGACAATTCAAGGAGCATTGTTCATGTATACCATTCAGGGGTGTTTAAGGTAGGTGGCTTGGTGTTTAAATTCCAATTGTTGTGCATTTTTGTGTACTGTGGAGCTATGAACCCATGTTGGGGTGTCGTGTGCCTAAGGCCTTGACTGTTTTAAATAACTAGAATTGTATAGGTAATTAAATGTGACAATAAACTGTTGTTTGGGTTCGCTGCTTGGATCCAGGACCACCCCGAGGGTGTGTTCTGCTGTTTAGCCATTTGGCAAGGATACCCGAGGGTATTCCATTGTAATAATGTTTATTAAATTTTCTTGAGAGGAATTGTATGTGAATTGATTATTTATATGTTGGGCATGGCCCTGTTACTTTCACCTGAGGGCAGTGTTCATTTCAGCATGAGGGCATTGTTTGTTTATCCTGAGGGAAAGGTACTTCTTAGCCTGAGGGCAACGTTCTATTTCTCCTTAGGGAAACTTTTAATATGCCAGAGGGCAGTGAATTCTGTGCCTGAGGGTGATACTTCGTATGCCTGAGGGCAATATTCGATAGCCTGAGGGCATGCTTAAGGGCGTGGTTTTACTATATTAGCCTGAGGGAATGATTCTGATTGGCCTGAGGTCTTGGTTCTATTGAGCACATAATGTTATTAAATTAAATGATTAAATGAATAATAAAATGGCAATACAACTGGTAAAGTTAGTTACTTTTGAGTACTGCTTAGTTTATTGCATTTTACTATTGCACACTATTGTTGCATATTTTCACACAGTTGGGCACAAGCCTTTGGTGGGTGCCTACTATGTTTTATTTCTCACACCCTATTTGGGTCATGTCTTTTTCCCATATAGATTATGTTTCTATAGGTGTGGATAAGGGAAAGGGTCCCTATACAGGTACTTGATTGTAGGAGAGGAGTATGGGAGCGTGGGGATGAGCTTAGGCTCGCGATGATGCCGACTGTTCTGTTTTGTTTTGTTGTATCTGTACTTTATATTGTATTGTATTGTACTGCTGTGTAACATGTTATAGTTTTTTTCTTAGAACTAGAGACATGTTGCATCATTATCTATATAACTGTTGGTTATCTTTTACTGCATTTGTTCATTTTAAATGTATATGGTTTATTGTTTCCGTTGTTGTATGATTGTAAATTTTATTCCACTGCACTATACTTTGACAAATGAATGCATAGTTTTCCCAATATCAGACCTGGGCCCTCGCTGCTAGTCGGCAGCCTCTGGAATTTGGGGAAATGCGCTTGAGGTCACGTGGTGAACCGAGTTCGGGGCACCTGTGGAGTGGCTTCCGGATCCAGGACGTTACAAAGTGGTATCAAAGGGGTTCTTTTCTTTGACTTACTATTTGGAGCCTTATTCAGGGATAAGAAGGAAATGGTTAGTGGAAATAAGCTATGCCCGGGAGTAGCAAACCCTTGTAAAGGGAAAAGCCAGTCTACTTCTTATTTTTTTTGCAATTATTCTGATTTTTCAACTATTATAGTTGATTTTATTTTCACCGATGGGTGACACACTTGTGGTGTGCTATTTATATTTTATCCATGGGTTCTAATTAGTTACAACCTGATGAGATGAGGGTATTCCATCTAATTCATCATTTAGGAACATGCTAGAAATCACATGCCATGCATAGTTCCATGCCATGTAGGTGCATTAGAAATTGTGTGTTGTTGTGATAGTTGTTGTGCTAGAAAATCATACTGTTGTGATAGCTTCTTGATAAATACCTACTATGTGATAGGGTATTTTCATGTGAGACGGTTGATAGGACGGACGCCAAACTTTGGTTTTTGGGGAGTGTGGGACCTCATTGACTAGAATTTGGTGGATCATTGAATGTTTATCTTGTTATAACACATATAAGATGCCAAAATTTGTGTCACAGGGAGTATGGGCCCTCCGAGATTGGAATTTGGCACTTAGGTGTTGTTTTCAGTATTTTCTGGGTTCCAGAGTTGTTTCAAAAGCGTACTGTCCGGAAAACCCAGTATACACGCAATGTAGTTCCTTGGACACACACTGTGTGTTCTTTTGTTCAATAATAAAATAAATTTTTTTAAGTACATGCCGTGTACCCATAGTAAACACCATGTAGTCTCTTTCCATGTCATGGACCATTTGGGAGGGGACACGGGGAAGGGATATTCTTGGGTCGAACACGCCATGTACCTGATGTACATGCCGTGTGGTGTTGACCCAGAGTCCGACCGTGTAACTGAAAACACGGGTCGGTGGAATCTTTTTGTACATTCCGTTTCAATGATGAACATGCCGTGTAGTTTGACCTGGGGACCCGACCGTGTAACAAACAAACATGGGTTGGTGTTACATCTTCTTGAACATGCCATGTACCTGAGGTACACGCCGTGCAGTCTTGACCGGTGAGAGGCCGTGTGGACTTAGCCATGTGGCTGGAAAAATGGGGTGGTGTACATGCTGTGTTCAGGTGTAACACACCATGTAGTTTAAGCCGAGTAGTCAGCTCTATCACGAATGACAAGGGCAGTTGGAATTTTCACCATACACGCCATGTAGATTATATACACGTCGTGTGGTCTTGTTCAACGGGAGCCGTGTAGAAGGACCCGGGCAGGGGAAGAAAAGTAAGGTACATGCCGTGTAGTCAGTATACACGCCGTGTAGTCTTGTTTTTTAAATATTGAATGACTTCATCCTTCTATTTCCCTTTTGGTTCCTTCGTTTTCAGTCTTTGATAATGTTGAGCTAAGGCGTTCATTTGACCTTATAGAGTCATGCCGCCGAGACGACCATGCGTTGTTTTCCAAGAGAGCGATAATGATTATACTTTAGAGATGGTGGGCCCTGGGCTACCAGAGGATCATCCATTAGAGGCAGATGCGGCGCCAACTGTTATACCGGACATAGGTGCAGAGGTGCAGTTTCGTGCAGGCTTTATGTGGTTCATGCAGACCTTTCAGGGAGCACCTACGGCTACCACATCTATGGCCAAGCTGACTCGTATATTCCAGCAGCAGCATCTGCCTACATTTTCAAGGGATGGTGGAACACAGGCTGTGGAGTCTTGGATGGGTTCTATGAAGACTATTTCGAGCATCTTGAGATGCCTTCAGGGTGGAGGGTCAATCTCGTGACATATATGCTGCATGATTCTTCCAAGAGGTGGTGGGATGTTACCACCCAGTCATAGCATCACAGAGACATGTTGTGGGAAGATTTTCAAACAGATTTCTATGACTTCTTCTTCCTAGAGACGCTGTGGGAAGATAGATCTTGAGATTTTATGAATCTGCAGCAGGGTGCTATGTCAGTGATGGACTATTCTTCTCATTTCATCGAGCTTCAGCGATTTTCACCCGTTCTGGTGGGTGATGAGATGTTGAGGGCCCAAAACATTGAGGATTCTCTTTGTTATGACATCTGAGCCCTAGTGAATGTTTTCAAGTTCCCTTCAGTACATGCTATTGTGAACCAGGAATTGATTACAGAGAGAAAAATTTATGAAGCTAGTGGTGCAGGCCAAGGAAGTTTGGGACCTGTTTTTGGTACTATTTCTACTCGGAAGAGGAAGTGACAGATGAATTTCTCTCACGGTGGTAGTACTAGCCAGACGATTTCTTCGGGTGGCCCGGTCAGGTGCTACCAGTATGGTAAGGAGGGGAACAAGAGGCTGTAGTGTCCACGTGACCCTATGGAATTCCAAGCTTGTGGCAAGATGGGGAATCTACAATGCTTTTATAGGGTGTTTCTACCAGTGGCTAGTGAGAGGGGTTCTGTACAGACTCCACGTGCGGGAGCAGGATAAACATCTTCTTACTAGTCGGGAAACTGGAACACATCAGGGCGTGCAGGCAGAGATGGTGGTCGTAGTCGTGGTAGCCAAACACCAGGATCTCAGAGGCAGCAGGGCGAGACAAATCAGGGTAGCTAGGCTGTGTCACAGGGTCGCGACACTGGGCATGCATATGTAGTGCAACAGACCCAACAGGAGTAGGATCCTGGACCTTCTACTCTCATAGGTACTATTCTATTATCTTCTATCTTATCTTCAGTGCTTTTCGATAAGGGTTCTACAAATATCGTTATATCTGTGCTTATCATGGAGAACCTTGGGCTTTGTGTTTTTTCTTTTTCTAATGTTATGATGCTATATATTCCGTTGGGAACTAGAACGGGTGGTGTGCGTCAGTGCAAGGAGTGCCCCCTTGAGGTTGGAGGGTGTCACTTCCTTTGGGACCTCTATGTATTGGAGATGATGAGCTATGATGTCATTCTTGGGATGGACTGGTTGGTTCCCTTTCGAGCCTTTGTAGACAGCTATCGTCACAGGGTTCATTTCATGTCACTAGAGGGTAGAGAGTTTATATACAAAGGCGAGTGGGATGTTCATGCGAGTCGAGATGGACCAGAGCATCGTGGGTGAGGTGGAGTCACAACCCAGATTGCGAGTTTATATCTGGATGACTAGGGAACTTGTCATAAGGATTTCCCTCCAGTGGTTGATCGTTTCAGGGATGTATTCTCGGATAACTTTTGAGGTCAACCTCTGAAGCGAGGGGTGGATTTATCTATTGATCTTGTGACAGGAGTGGCACCGGTATCCATTCCTCCTTATAGGATGGCTACACCTGAGTTACAGGAGCTCAAGAGAAAGTTAGAGGAGTTACAGTAAAAGGGTTTTGTCTGACCCAGTACTTCTCCTTGGGGTTCTCTAGTCCTTTTTGCGAAGAAGGTGGATGGTACCCTCAGACTCTGTGTGGATTATCGGAAGCTGAACCAGTTGACGGTCAAGAACTGATAGACCTTGCTGAGGATTGATGATCTCTTTGATCAACTTCGTGGAGCATGATTGTTCTCGAAGATTTACTTGAGATCCGGATATCATCAGTTGAGAGTTAGACCGTCTGATATAAATCTCATAGCCTTCAGAAGTAGGTATGGTGTATATGAGTACTTGGTTATGCCGTTCAGACTCACGAACGCGCCAGAAGTTTTCATGGCTCTGATGAATCATGTGTTCCATCCTTATTTGGATTCTTTTGTGGTAATATTCTTGGAAAATATTTTGGTGTACTCTCACACTTGACACGACCATGCCACCCATCTTAAGATCATATTGAGTACACTGAGAGAGCATCAACTATATGCTAAGCTCTCAAAGTGCCACTTTTGGATGGACCAGATTAGCTTACTGGGTCATATCATCTTAGAGGCAGGATTTGCAGTAAACCCAGGAAAGGTTATAGTAGTATATTCCTGGGAGTATCCTAAGAACATGTTTGAGATATGAAGTTTCTTGGGGCTGGCTGGTTACTACAGGTGTTTATACAGGACTTCTCCTGCTTAGCAGCGCCGTTGACGGGTTTGACTAAGAAGGGTGTGAAGTTTTTTTGGTCAGAAGCTTGCGAGACAACCTTTCAAAAGCTGAAGGGGAAGTTGACATCAGCACCAATCCTAATACTCCTATACCAGGGAAAGAGCTATACAATTTACTGTGATGCATCAAGTATTGGGCTGGGAGGTGTGTTGATACATGGCGATAGAGTTGTTGCGTATGGGTCTCGGAAGTTGAGGCCACATGAGAGGAATTACCCAACGCATGGACCTGAGTTGGCTGCAGTTGTTCATACGTTACACTGTTTGAGACACTATCTCTTGGGAGATAATTTTGTGGTTTTCACTGACTACAAAAGTCTCAAGTAAATCTTTACTCAGCGTGACTTGAATCTGAGACAGTGAAGGTGGTTCTAATACCTCCAGTCCTTCGACTTTGAGCTTCCCTATACACCTGGTAAAGGTAATGCCGTAGCTGATGCACTGAGCAGAAGGACTCAGATACAGCAGTGCAGGAGGCCAGTGGTGAGTGGAAACTTATGGATTTTTTCTCTGAGATACATTAGGAGGTGCATGATAGTTAGGGGAAAACCTATCTTTCATATTTATATGTGACCTCTACCCTCCTGGATAGAGTGAGGTTGAGACATATATCTGTTTTGGATGGCCTAGTTCTACTGGAGTCGGTGGAAAGTGAGGACCCTCCTCCTGGAAGGATGATATGCGATAAAGAAATTCTGTGTTTCCATTGATGATTGTGGGTTCCCGGGGATATATGTGAGGAGTTTATGTAGGAGTTTCATGATTCATCTTGGGTAGTTCATCCTGGAGTTACCAAGATGTACCATGACTTGAGACGTCTGTACTGGTGGTCGGGTATGAAGAGAGAAGTAGCTGGTTTTGTTACAAGATGTTCCACCTTTCAGTAGGTGAAGGCGGAGCATCAGAGGCCAGCCAGACTATTACAGCAGTTACCCATCCCGAAGTGGAAATGGGATGATGTCACGATGGACTTCATGACTAGATTGTCAAGGTCACCTCGAGGCAATGATTCCCTATGGGTTGTTGTGGACAGACTCATGAAGGTAACCCACTTTTTTCTGATCAAGGATACCTTTGGTGTTGACGAGCTCGAAAAGCTATATATCCGAGAGGGCATAAGTTTTCATGGGGTTCCTCATTCTATTGTTTCTGATAGGGACGCCCGCTTTATATCTTGTTTCTAGAAGAGTTTTCAGAGGGCCCTGGGTAAACAGGTGCTTTTGAGCACAACTTACCACCCTCAGACCGATGGCCAGTCAGAGCGTATGATACATGTGCTATAGGACATGCTGTGTGCATGCGTCCTCAACTTTGGGGGCTCTTGGGGGAATAATATACCCTTAGTCGAGTTTGCCTATAATAATAGTTTTCAGGAGACTTTTGAGATGGAACCTTACGAGGCTTTGTATGGTATGCCATTCCGATCACCTTTATACTGGATGGAGGTAGGTGAGGTAGCTTTACTGGGACTACATCTCATGCAGGAGACTTCTGAGTAGGTCTAGTTGATTCAGAAGTTGATGGCTACTGCACAGTCTCATCAGAAACCTTATGCTGAACGCCGTTGACGACCCTTAAAGTTCATGCTCGGGGATCAGGTTTTCTTGTGTGTTTCACCAAGGTTGGGACACAGGCGGATCAGGAGACAGGTTAAACATTCACCGAGGTATGTGGGGACATTTTAGATTCTGGAGAGAGTCGGGCCGGTTGCCTATCGGTTGTAGTTACCACAGATGTACTGGTCCATGCACGACATCTTCCATGTATCTCAGTTGCATCACTATCATTCAGACCCATCTCACAGCTTTCATCCAGAGGAGGTTGAGCATCAGATAGATGCATCATTTGAAGAGAATCTGATTCGTATCATTGATAAGAGCATGAATATTCTTTGAGGCCGGCTATTTCCTCTCGTACGGGTGCTATGGCAGCATAGCTAAGTGCAGGATGAAACCTGGAAGTGGAAGATCGACGTACGTGATCAGTGGCCAGATCTGTTCAGAGCTTTATCTTCACCACCCTTGGAATTAAAATTTGGTGATGAATTTATTTAATGGGGGAAGTTTGTAAGAACCCGGTTCTTATTTTTGAGGTATAGGTTTCTTCGTTTCTCTTTTCCTTAAGTGTTTTTGAGAAATAATGGAAATGGAAGAAAATTTCAAATTTTGGGACTACACGCCATGTACTTTTCCACACGCCGTGTACTTTGGATGTGTGGGTATAGTACACAGGGCGTGTATCCATGCTGGTGATGGAAGGTGTAAAAACAGACTACACGCCATGTAGTGGGTATTTACACGCCGTGTAGTCATTCGGCAGGCAAATAGTAAGGCAGCGGAAGCATCCACTAGCTGAGTGTCAGTACACGCCGTGTACTCATGGATTACACGCTGTGTACTAATATTGACTGATGAATCGTGCTACGCTGGTGAGAAGACGCCAGAGGAACAGTTAAAAAAAATGAAAACTACACGCCATGTACCCAATAGTACACACCGTGTAGTCATTTTTTTCGCTTAAAATGGGCAGTAGCCTCCCCTATTCACAAGGAAGTCTTAGAACCAAAGGAGGGTTTAAGATAGAGGGACGAAACTTTTAGGAGCTCTAGATCACATTTTGGGAATTGGTTTTTTCCTTTGACGATCTCATTGGAATTGTACGGGTAAGCCTCTCCTTCTCCTTAAGCCGTTCTTACCAATTATTTCCAGAGGGAAAGCTATTTACATTTGAATGAGATTTATTTTACCTCAGATCTACATCATTATTGGATGATTCATGGAGCATCGTTTACAGGTTAGCCTCGTGTGGCTGAGGCCATGGCTGTTTTAAATACATATAAGTGTATAGGTAATTAAATGTGATTATAAACTGTTGTTTGGGATCACTTCTTGGATCCAGGACCACACCGAGTGTGCGTTTCTCTGTTAAGCTATGTGGCCAGGATAACTGAGGGTATTCCATTGTAATAATGTTTATTAAATTTCCTTGAGAGGAATTGTATGTGAATTTCTTATTTACATGTTGGTCATGACCTAGTTACTTGCGCCTGAGGGCATTGTTTGTTTTAGCCTAAGGGCATTGTTTGTTTAGCCTGAGGGTAAGGTACTGCTTATCCTGAGGGAAACGTTCTATTTTGCTTGAGGGAAACTTTTTGTATGCCTGAGGGCAGTGACTTTTGTTCCTGAGGGTGAAACTTCGTACACCTGAGGGCAATACTCGATAGCCTGAGGGCAAGCTTGAGGGCATCGTTTTACTATATTAGCCTGAGGGGAAGATTCTGATTAGCCTGAGGGATTGGTTATGTTGAGCACATAATGTTATTAAATTAAATGGTTAAATGAATAATAAAATGGCAATATAACTGGTAAAGTTAGTTACTTTTGAGTTCTGCTTAGTTTATTAGATTTTACTACTGCACACTGTTGTTGCATATTTTCACACAGTTGGGCACATGCCTTTGGTGGGTGCCTACTGGGATTTATTTCTCACACCCTGTTTGGGTCATGTCTTTAGCCCAAACAGATTACATTTCTGCAGGTGTGGATAAGGGAAAAGGTCTCTATATAGGTAATTGATTGTAGCAGATGAGTAGGGGAGCATGGAACTGAGCTTAGGTTCGCGATGCTGCCGTCTATTCTATTTTGTTTTTTTTGTACCTTTACTTTCTATTGTATTTTATTGTACTACTCTGTAACATGTTCTAGCTGTTTTCTTAGAACTAGATACATGTTTAATCATTATCTATATAACTATTGTTTTTCTTTTACTGCATTTGTTCATTTTAATGTATATGGTTTATTGTTTCTGTTATTGTATGATTGTATATTTTATTCCGCTGTGCTACACTTTGATAAATGTGGGCATAGTTTCCCCACTATCAGACCTGGGCCCTCGCTACTAGTCGACAACCTCTGACATTTGGGGATATGCGCTTGAAGTCATGTGGTGAACCTGGTTCGGGGAACCCGTGGAGTTGCTCCCAGATCTTGGATGTTACAAAGAATATGTGTATATCATGAGGAATGAGGATTAGTTAAGGTAATCAGATCACAAGGAATATAACTGTTTTTCTTATTGGTTTCATATGGTATATTTAATAGTTAAAAAATAGTTTGATAGGGAATATAGCCCAGTGAATGTATGGTTTTGGATAATGGATTTTAATGAGTAATATGACCTTATGGAATGTTTTTTGGAAATTTTTTGGTTCGAACCTCATTGAAAACTTAAAAATATTGTAGTTGATATAAATCAAAGTCCACACAGTTTAATTTACATTATTTAAGGTCGTGTGATTTGACTATACCATGATGTACAACATCATATAGTTGGATGTTGGTATGTAATTTTAAATTATGTGATTAGGAAGAATATTTCATGAAAAGAGTAAAAATGGATGATCGATCAGGTATTACACATTTTGGAGTCCCATTATATATTTACAATTCAATAATAATTCACAAGTATGAGATTATGAAAAGGGGAATGACTGGGGTGTATTACAAATTAGAGGATCACTGGTAGATGTTTACTTCCAATTTTTTAGTTGAATGAGGAAGGATGAGTGGACTCAAAAGGAATAAAGACTTATGAGGGTGGTTTGGGGCATTCACATAATAGGAGGCCCATATTTGTAGATGGAGGGAACTAGGATATGTGAAATACTTTCTATTATCCTCACTAGGTGCTGGTATTAACATAATACCTCATATAAGTTAACCAAGATATGATACATGAGTTAAGGGGGGATTTACTACTACCCCCTGATAATAAAACTTGTTATAAAGGAATTATATGGTTCTAAAACCTCTAAGGGACATATAAGTAATAGGGGGGGGGGGGGAATGTGAAGCACACATATATTAAGGGAATAAATAATTTAAAGCGGTTCTTGCTGATGTCTATGGTTTGATTATGTGTCTTAGGTGTCTATATAGGAGGCTTGGGAGAATGTCACTTGATAATGAGATGGTATAGAAATATGAGTATCTAGAAGATATTTTGGGAACCCATTTTAGAGCATTTGAGAAAACTAAGAGAATGAGATTCCTGAAATATTATCAAAAGGGTTTGTTAGATAAATATTGGATAATTTCCTCTTAAGTTATATATTTTGGTAGATTAGGCCCAACATGGAGACTTTGGTGAATTAGCACCCAAGTAAGAGACTTGGGTAAAATTTCATCCAAATGAGAATCTAGTTTGAATGGGGAACCATAGTGGATGGCTTGGGTGAATGGGAGCCCAAGTGAAAGAGTAGGGTGAATGGGGGACTAGTTTAAGACTAGTGAAACTTTTCTCCCAAGCGAGAGATTATGGTTAATGAAAGGACCTTATGGAAGACTAGGTAAAGATTTCTTCCTAGTGAGAGATTAAGAAGAAGTGTAACAATAATGTTGGATTGGGGTGAATTGGTTCCCTAGTAAACAACATAGGATAAACTTTTCCCTGTTGGATGGAAAGGGAGAGGTTTCATCTTTGGGTTGTGCTCATAAGGGAGCTAGGAACAGGGAGACTTATTGTGGTTCTCTCGGGGGGGCCTTCATCCATTTTTTGTGGGACTAGGATTAAGTGGTATGCTATAAAGGTTTTTATCTTTTTATTCTGAAGGTGAATTAATTACATGAAAATCCTAGTTATTTCCTCTTAGGGTTAGGCATAATAACCCACCTTAAAGGGATGAGTGATCACGGGAAAATAGATCTATTAGAATCCATTTAGATTCTCTAAAGATGTCAAATGTGGACCCATTGTGGTATATTTATAATCTATGGGTGACCTGAGAATATAGAGCATGTGTCCAGGTGTGGGTCACTATAGTCCACATGGTGTTTTTCCAACACAAAACATTTGGGTGTGTGTACTTGTGAAAAGTTTATGAGAGCCTAGACTTGGGAGGCCTCTATGTTCCACATCATGAACTTACCACACCCAATGCCGAGTGAAAAAGGGAGTTCCAATGAAAATATAAATATAAAATCTTATAAATACCTATAAATGGAAAAACGCATGCACATAAATATAAAAAAATATAATAATTTTATATAAATGTATTGATATAGAAATAAATACATATAAATATACCATAACAATATATAAAAATAAAAATAAAAATAAAAATAAATACATAAAAATATAAATACATAAAATATCTATGAATTTAAATATATATAACGCATGAATACACTTTCATACAAGTAATTGTATAGAAATACATACACATGCATATAAAAATATCTAAACACACACAATATATATATATATATATATAATTAAAAATTAATATATTTTTTATAAATACACACACACACACGAATAATATATAAAAATATATATATTGACATAAATTTAAATATGAATCCCTAGACACAAAAACATACAAAAATACATATAATTATACATAAATATCCGAGAATCCATATACGTATTTATCTATCTGTATAAATATAAATTTAATATATATATATATATATTTTATAATTATCTATCAGTACCTATAAATATAAAAATGTATATAAAAATATAGAAGTATATTAATATAAATATTTTACATAATAAATATAAATCAATAAAATATATATATATATATATCTTTGTGTGCATAATTCTGTATATTCGTTTATATTTTGTATATATTTGTACAATTTTGTAAGTAGTCATATATATATATATTTGAATATATTTATCGATATTTTTATGTATTAATATATAATCATTTCATTTATATTTATGTATATTTTTAAATAATAAATGTTAATTATTAGTTAATATTTATAAATTAACTAATTAATTAACAATAAATATTATTTACAAATTACTTTTTAATTTTTGTTAATATAAGTTATTAAATTAATACTTTTTTTCTTTATTAATTATAATTTTGACTTATTAATCGGTAATTAGCATATATGCACAGACACACACCCCAATATATAAAATAAATTATTAGTTAGTTATAATTATTATAATACATTGATGGATAGTTTGTTGAAAATAATCGCTGAATAAAAAAATTAACATAGTATTTTTAAAATATATTTCTATTTTTCTAAATATAAATTTTAACATTAGGTGACTATGTAAACTACTTTAAAAAAATAATCAATAAATTTAAGTGGTTTTAATTAAAAAAATTCTAATTAGAACTAATCTTTAAAAAACCCCTCTAAAAATTAAAATCAACATTTAGTGGTAGTTTCAAAAAACACCAAAAAAAACATTTTCTTCATAGTGATGTGGTTATGAGAAGATAAAAACTCACCTTTTCTTTCCCCTTAATTATATCATTGTGAAAATTCCTTAAAAGGCTCATCAGACTATATTCCTCTATGGATTCCCACACTACATGTTCCCAGGTCTTTCTGTTAAGGGAATCCAGAACAACTTCCCCCATTTATAGGAAAAAATCCATCTACAACTCAAAATTATAGAGGTACTCAAACCCGATCCTCTATCATAGATTCAATTTTCATTATAAAAAGAAATATCATAGGATCCTATAGCTTATATAGACCACAAATCACCCTCTAAAAGGATATTTGCACAAACATGTCCGAGTATGGACCACATATTCTAACTCTAAATTATTTATTTAGTTGTTCTACAAAAGTTATGTTAATTTATTATACAAAAAAGAGCCTATCCAATTCTATTTCAAAAGTAAAACCCCAAGTATAACTCTTGAAGCATCATGATAGATGGTGTATACCTTTCAGGAATGAGGAAATCTCAACATTGGAGAAGATGTTGTAATCCCTTTAAACTCCAAAACAAATTACTTCACATCGATTAGTTTACTCAAAATTTACACCTTTATTAGGTACGATAGTCATTAGTACATCCAATAAAGATAAATCACAAATAAACCATCAATAATAACTAACCAATCTAAGGAAACTCATAAAATTAAAAACATTCTTAGGTATCGCCTAAGGAGACACCACATTTACATTATCAACATTAATTTAAATTATATCCTAAGTTATTACATGACCCGGTAAACACACCTCTCAACCTCTATAATATTGGACAGGGGTTATCCTATGGTTATTCTTCTGGTAAGTAAATTTTTTGTTTAATTTTCATAATTTTTCTATATGGATGGATGGTTCTTTCAATGTGAGGCATTAAAACATTGGGTTATTTTAATAAAAACATATATAATATTCCAGTATAGAAATCACATCTTTGGTGTTTAATAATATTCATCTTCACATAACTAAATTTGGATGTGTAATATTGAAAATGTTAATTCTCTGATCAATCTGAAAATAAAAATAAGAACTCATTTTTCTTCTATAGACAAGATATCTGATAGTAAATTTCAAAATTCAAGATCATATTTCACACAATACTATAGACTTAATAATGATTAACTATTAATATATTTTGAGACTTTTTGAGTTTAAAAGTTAATCATAATAATTTCAAATATTTTAGTTTTATGAACATGAATTATAGATTCCAATGTTTATTTAAATATCCTAACATAAAATATTGATAGTATTGTTTTTTCTGGAATATAAAAGAATAATAATAGAGAAACATACAATGATTATAATAATGGAAAAAATTATCACTGGAATAGAAAATACAATTACTTATACAAGAAAATAGGATGAATACTACATGTTATGAACTACCATAAAATATTGAAAAGTTTGGAAGTATAATATCATCTAATAGCTACCTACTACTGGAGTGAAACTATATAAGATCAATCGAACAAGATAATTATCACTATAATTTTTAGGCTACACCACAATTTGAAATCTAACTCTAAATTTATATTCCACTTTTTTACTATGATTTTAGTCATATATCCCACTTTATACTTGATATCGACTGATGCTTTAATTACCTAAGCTTCATAGAGGTAGTATTGGCAATTGAATTCTTCCATGAGCTCCTCCCATACTTAGGTCACCTCTTCATTAATGTTCAACTTGTCACTTTGTTAACATCACATTACATTTAGTTCCATAGATCTCATTTAACCACTCTCTCATAGCATCACATGATATTTTTGTGCTTGGCCTTAGGTACCTCAGGTTTATTGACCTCAACTTGTATTAAATTAAATTATGATCATCTCGATTGTTTAATCGACTTTAGTATTCTTTTCTTCTTTGGAAACATTCATGATTACATTAATTTGGCCCCCTAATATTATTTGATAATCATATTCTTCAAATTGAAATTCAATCAGCCCCTACATCATAACATCCCTTGGATCTGATCATTATGTTTTCATCTTCATGATTCTTCATGAACCTTCTTCATTAAAACCAACCATAATTTGTCTTCATTTATAATAAACTAGATTTTTCATTCATTGTTTTTCATAACCTATAAAGAAAATTAATTTATGTATTCATATTTGTAGTTGTTTATTAATATGAAATCATCAATCATCAATCTGATGGATCTAGTGTAAATTTTATATTCTTTTCTTGTTATATTCTCTTATTATCAACTTATAATAACTCATTATAAACTATTTTCAATTTGATGAATCATGGAGAATAAATTTGTCCATCCTTGAGTGTGAGTGATCTTGATCCATTAAGATATAAGACAATTGTTTAACCTTTTATGGCTTTATACTAAAATGGTTTAGTCATAAACTAGTTTTTAATTACCTAAATTACTCATCAGCTAGGGAATTTTTCCATTGATGTATACATGTTGATTTAATCATACATTTCCACTTGACATAAATGTTAAATATTATTCAACAGAAGTTATCCCTAATTACTTATGCATGTTCGAGAAGAATTTTTATTTAGTATTTGGTCAGCTGCATGCTTATTCTTACTTGTGATCACTTAATTTAATTTCTTTTTAGATAAGTCTATGATTAATATAATGTTAATAAAACTAGGAATAATAAAATATAACAAATCATCCATGTAACATTTCATTTAGAATTAACATACTTGAGTAAGAATAATGGAAATTTGAAATAATTAACATAAAATCCAACATTTGAAACTAAAATAAAATTAGATAACTTAATATTAAATCAAATCCAATAAAAACAATAAAATATAAACCATATACACTATAATAGCATTCCTTTGGATCATGAAATTAAAGACACTATCTTTGGCCTCAATCTAGATAGTGCTCTTGGACCTGATGGTTTTAATAATGAGTTTTACCAAAAGCATTGGGATATCATTCATGATAATGTCTGTCGCATGGCTAAAACCTTCTTTTCTAAAGGAATTATTCCTTATGGATTAAACACCCAATTTCTTACCCTTATTTCTAAAATGGAGAATATGGATGAAATAAATCACTTCAGATCCATTGCTCTAATAAATTCTATTTTCAAAATAATCACTAAATTACTGGCTAATAGAATATCTTCCATCAGCAATAGAATTGTCTCTTGGAATCAATTAGGTTTTATAAAAGGAAGATCTATATAGGACTGCATTTTCCTTGCCTCTAAATACACTGATCTCTTAAACAAGAAAAATGAAGGTGGAAATGTTTCCCTTAAACTTGACATTACAAATTCCTTTGATACCATAGATTGGAACTTTATTTTTACGGTCATTATGCACTTTGGTTTCAATGACACCTTCATCAAAATAATTAAAACTCTTTTTAACTCAGCCCATATTTCCATTATAATAAATGGTTCTCCCAGAGGTTATTCCAAATGATCTAAGGGGATTAGGCAAGGAGACTCTCTCTATTATATTCTCTTCTCTATTATTGATTACTATTTAAGTATACTACTCACTCATTCTATGGAAAATGGTAAGATCAAACTGATCCCTAACTCCCAGAACTTGAATTCCCCTTCACATCCTCATTATGCTGATGACATTATTTTGTTTCTATATGCGGACAAAAGAAATATTAATAATCGTAAATCCTTTATCACTCACTATGAAGAGGTGTCTAGTCCGTATGTCAGTTGGGATAAATCTTTTATTTACTTTGTAATAGGATATCCCCCTAGCAGGAAAAGAAACATTATTAGTGTTTTGGGGATATAGGAGGGTTCTCTACCCTTCACTTATCTAGGTGTCTCTATCTTTTGGGGAAGACCTAAAGATACCTATTTCTCACCCATCATTGACCAAACCCTTCGAAAAATCTCCCCTTTGAAAGGTAAAAACCTCTCCATGGTAGGAAGAATTTTCCTTTTCAAATCCACAATTGTCTCCAAACTTGTCTATTCTATGATGATTTATAAATGGCCTGTTGATCTTTTGAAATGCATTAATGTTTCCATTAAAAACTTTTTCTGGACTGGGAGCACAATTGAGAGAAAACTAGTTACTCTTCCTTGGTCTACTTATTGAAAACATATTGAAAAAGGAGGTATTGGCATAAAAACCATATTAACTTTAATGATGCCCTTCAAGCTAAGCTCACATGGGACCTCATTCACAACAATTCTTCTTCCATGGAATTTATTAGGACTCGATTCATCGATAAATTAAGGAATTGAAATTTCAATTATTTGACCTCTTCAATCTGGCCTTCCATTAAGAATAATTTCATCTCCATTATGAACAAATACAGATGGATGGGTAGCAAGGACTATAATTTAAATTTTTGGTTTGATAAATGGACTGGTACACCCCTTATCTCCTTGGTTTCTAACACTCAAATTCTTGAGCATACTAATGATACCATCAAGGGAATCTTACAAATGAAAAACCCTTACTTACATGATAATATAAAACATGTTGTGGATAGTTATCCTTTCACTATTACTGATTATCTTCTAATTTGGGAACCTGCTTATAATGGCATGCTTGATTCAAAAATCTAGTATAACAATTTATTCTACAAGATGATAATAATTTAATATGGTAAAAAAACTGTAATAAATCTTGGTTAAATCCCTTGAGACTCACTATCATTTGACGTATTGCTCATGGTAGGCTTCCCACTAATATCTGTTTACAATCTTTTAGGATTAATCTTTTTTCCAATTGTCGTACGTGTAATCAGCATCGAGAGGAAAATAATCACCTCTTCCTTTATTGTGATACGACAACTTCCCTTTAGAATTATATTCTTGATTTTTTTGAGTGTAGATGGTGGCCTTGTAGCTCTATAACCTCTCAGTTGCAGTGATATGTGGATTTATATAACTCCCAACAAATCTGGAATCTTTTTATTTCAGCTACAATGAAGCTTTTACATGTGATCTGGTATAGTATAAATGAATATATTTATAACAATAACTCATTCAAGCTTAATGAAGGTAAAATGATAATTCTCATTTCTATATGGGAGGCTTCTTTGCTTAAGAAGGATCATTGTAGTGACTCAGTTAGATATCCTGGGATTATTAGGTGCATCGATGTTGATGGGAGGTAACCTCGCCCTAAATAAACCATGTAAGCCTTTTGGCAAGCTCTACCTCTAGGATGGATTAAAATCAATGTTGATGGTTCTTCTAAAGGAAACCCGGGCCCTGTAGGCTATGGTGAAATATTCAAAAATCACCTAGACCAGGTTCTTGGATGATTTTATAGATCCTGAGGCTTTGTCTCCTCTCAAGAAGTTGAGATGATGATTGTGATTCACGCTACATCTTTTTCCAATCTGGACAACTAGAAAAACATTTGGATCGATAGAGACTCAAATACTATTGTCCAGGCCATTTGGAATGGCGCCGTTCACCTAGCTTGGTCTCTTACTCCTCGTTGGATGAACTATTTTCAGTATCTATCGAAAGTCAACTTCATTATCACCCATACCTACCGGGAAGCTAACAAGCCCACTGACGGACATGCCAACAAGGGATTTAATCAGGAGGTCTCCTTGAGGGGTGACCTTCCTCCTGAGTTACTCCCTCTTTATGTCAGGGATATTCAAAAAAAATCTTTACTTCAGACTCATGTAATCCTTTCTTGTTCCTTTTTTCTTCAATAAAGTTTGTCTTTTGGTCTTTGACCAGAACAACACCCCATTTAAAAAAACTAATGATTAAAATTAATATTCCTAATAAATAAACCAATCTTGTATAGGATTAACCAAAAATTACAACTTTATATATAATATGAGAAAAAAATTACATAAAAGAATAAAATTTAAACTTCTTCAGATTAGAATTAACATCATACTAATTAAATAATATTACAACAGAATTAAAAACTAATTACTTCGCATTAAAATAAATTTACATATTATATTAATGTAATTGAGAATAAAATTTCCAAAATTATAAAGTAATAACAAAATATTATAATAACAGATTGATTGAGACTAATAATTAATAATGAATAAAAATTAATTCTTAATATAATTATAAAAAAATAAATGTTTAATTATAACATTAATAATGAATTCACCAAATCAAAAGTAATTAATAAAACCGCTATAAAGTTGATAAAATTTATAAAAACATAAATACTAAATATAAAATATTTAGTATATAATTATTTATATTTAGGAAAAAATAACATATTATATAAATAAATATAATATAATATTAAATGGGAAATATCAACTCCCACATACATATCATTATGTAGTCCCCCATGAAATTAGTTTAACACACTTGTTAAAATTTAAATCTAACTAAAATATGAATGATTCTAATAAAATTAGTAAAGTTGGTTAGAAAATATTTTCTATCCATGAAATTAAATTAGAAAAAATACATATTATCACGCTCTAAGAATCAAAATATTAGGAAAAAATATAGTTTCTATTGTGTAAAATAATATTCAAATATGAAAGTTTTGAAAATAATTAAATAATTATGACCCAAATGTTCAATTATTATTTAAAACTTCTATTTTTACCACATTTAACTACACACAAAAGTCAATAATTAACCCATAATTAATCACAAAAATATTCAATTAAATTACACTTACAAAATCATAATAGATGAGTGAGTTTAAGAAATAAATAACAATCAAACATTTTAAATATAAACTCATCCATAAAATTTAAACACCAAGACAACTTAACCATGGATTAATATATTATTTTATGGACTATTAAAAGTAAATATTTAAAATATGACATCCATTCAATAATTTAAAATTCAATTAAATATATAAAATCTGTATCCAAATATTCACCATGAAGTGATTTTTAAAGAGATAAATATAAAAATATGTTACTATATTATCTATATAAAGATAATTAAATGTTTAACCACTTCAAATATAGATATTTTTTTTAAATTTTGAAAAAATTACATTCAACTAAGCATGTAAACTAATTATAACAAACAAAGAAATTTTGAATATAAAATTAATGGAAATTTGATGAATTGTTAAATGAATTATGTTTAACACCAAAAACACTTCCACCACACTTAAAACATGAATATTTCTTTAATGTAAAATGCTAAGGTGAAAGAAGGATAATAATATTTATGATAATGAATATGACGATATACATAAAAGAATTAAAAAAATATTTTATTAGAAACACATAATACATGAAACTAAGAAATGAATCAAATCTAATATACAATAAAACAACTAAATCCCACACAATATTAAATATTGTATTTTCATATTTCAAAGTGAACACACATGATTCCAATTAAAATTCATAATTGTATTAAAAACATGCATATAACTATATGGACATAAAAAATATCAATATGATAGTAGATTTAAATTTGAAATATTGCACATATTTTCACCAATAAACAAAAGGTGGGATGAGAGTTAAAAAGGAAACCTTCCTCAAAACATATCTTATGTCATTTTTTCTATAATAAATAATGATAAATTTTCTAAAATAAATAAAAAGATTTCACTAGAAAATGAAAAATAAGGGAAGATGGAAACTCATTTTTTATTCTATAAATTTTTTGAAAACCTGACCATTTGATCTTCTTGATAATGTATAAAAACATTATTATATTTTTTGTTACATTGAAAATAAAAAAAATTACTAAAAAAAATTAAAAAAATGCGAATAATTATTTTTTAGTGGAGATTATCTTTAAATACATTTATTTTCACAAGATGATCACATGACATGATTAAAAATAAGAAAAACCAATCATCTATTAAAAAACATGGCATCATTGATATTAATTGTAACATCCCAGGAAAATAAATAATATTACATTCTAATGTTTATCAATATTTGTGAATAAAATTTTAATATTACTTTAAAGGGAACACTATGCTCGATGGCGTACCCAATACGTGACAACGAGTTCCTTTGAAATCTTACGTTGCACTCTAATAATAAAATAATATTATTTTAAATGGTAGTTAACGCCTAGCCATTGTAATGGAGGGAAATAACGGAACTAACTAAAAAATTATTATATATGTTTGTCAAATATTTTTACTTTTATCCAATAAATGTTAGAGGCGTAAAATGCAAATGAATCCAATTTTAAGCATAAATCTTCTATTATTCTTTAAAAGGTCAATTGACCGCCTTTTGATGGAAAAAGATTTTTAAATATACTTTTGACAATTTTATATGTTGTATTTGAAAAAATAAAATCCTTCTTTATAATCTGGACATCAAAATTTACTTTGTGTAAATTTTTGTTATTTTTCCGATAAAGATCATTTTTAAGTGAAAATGTTGCATTTTAATTCAAAACATCCATTTAATCTGCTTTATTTATATGGATAGACTATATATTTAATTTATATTAAAGTGTATTTAGAATATATTTTTACCATTTAATCCAACGGTGGTCATTGGAATTAATTTCACTTTGAAATTGGACTTAAACTAGTGTTAATCTTTTATTAGATATTATTTCTTAAAAACACGCTATTTGTTTTGACAGCGGGAATTAATTATTAAATTAATTAATTCAAATTATATGTTTTGAATTTTGTAAAATAGACATCATTTTTGAATTCATAGTATCAAATATAGCTTAGGTTGAATTTTTGGTATTTTTCTAAAAAACTTCAATTTTTGATGAATAGTGAAGCCACTAAGTGGTAGTTAAAGAAACTGATTTTTTGTTTAAATGAAACTTTACCACTTCTGTAATTTGATTTTAAAAAATCTTACATACATGGTTTTCATTAGGAATTAAAATGTGGTTCAATGAGATTAAAATAATTTTTGGTGAATAGTAACTTTTAAGTTTTATTAATCGCGATTGAAGGTAATTAGTGTGATTTAAGGTAAAAATGATATTATAATAAAATGAAAATATCTTCACACTTGTCCTAACCCTATTTTATGAGTCATATCCGACCAAGACAACCCATGGGTCGATTTTTGGGACCCCATGGAGCCACTTGGGTAAGATAATGACAATAATTCCTTTTATTTAAAGTAAAAGTAAAAATGACACAAACATGTATTGTTTTACTAAAACAATTTTTACATGGGGTTATACAAGTCAGATTTTAGACTATAAAAATTCATTGAAAATATAAAAATATTTCCTACATCATATTAGTTTATTAAAATTTTTAAACATTAAATAAATTAAATTATTTATGACATAATGACGATTCACCGATTACCTCATTATTTAACGATTTAAATAAAATGAAAAGATAATGTAAAATATAAGACCTACACATGTCAAAAACCTATTGTATGGGTGGATTTAGAACCCTTATCACCTTATCCTCGAAATATATCAATGTGGGACCTTTAAAATCCGAAACCAATTTGAAAATAATGTAACTTTTGTTTGACTTTCCAAGAGTGCCCCTCCTATCCTCTTATAAAAGGCCCCCACCTCTACCTCCATACCAACACCTCTCAAGCCTTTGGTTCGGCCAAACCATGCCCATTTCATCTCTCCAAATCCATCTATTCATCATTTAAGATTCAACTTTGGGCATAATCCTTTCCAAGGAAGCCATTGAGCTCAAATTAAAAAGAGTTACCCGATTTAAAGTAATGTATTCCCTTGTGTTCTTTTGTTTTATTTTGCTTCTCCAACCCTATAAACTCTTTTTATTCCTTTATTTTGTAACAAAACCAGTATATTAAATAAACTATGATGTTTTAATGTGATGTATTTGAGCTACACTTACACACACCTTCGTCTAATGGTTAAAGAACATACTGTTTCTCTGGATGGCGAATTTCTGCCTCACGAAACAATGATTTTTTAATCTTCTCTTAACACCTTCCATGGTGGACATTATGATGTCACTATATTTTATATATGATATATATGGTATTTATTTTTTCTATATGCTTCTGAATTTTATATTTAAAACATTCCTTCATGCTTTTCATGTTGTGAAAATGCGATAATTTCATATGAGGAAGTGTGGACTACCGCCCCCTCAAGTGATGTGACTCATTCATGTAATACATGGAATGTATAAAGAATGAAATTAATGAACTTATGTGACCTATATAACATATATATTATATTGGATTTATAATATATATATATATATCAAATAGTTTTAATTCCATTAATATGTCAAAGAAATGAAAGTAGCGTTCATGCGTACGTACGACCTACCGTCTCCATGAACGGTGCATTTCATTTCATTCTATCTCCAAATATTAGGGAATAGTATAAAATTAATATTTACTGGATATATAAGATATTTATTTCATTAATACTATTCTGGAGATGATTTACTTATAACTACATGGACAGTCATTTTCAAACAGGTTCATTTTTGACTCATGTACCAAACATTGACAAAAACGTCTGATATGAACTCACATTATTAACCAATTATTATAAAATTATAATATGTGATATGAAATGAATAATAATATTTAAAGTATGACCTTATGCAATTATAAATTGACCAAAGTTTATTATTTTTGAATATAAAGAAACGAACAAGACAAGTCAGACTTGAGGTAAGGGATCCGACCTCTCGCTTTCTTTTCAAGTACCATCTTTTATGTCATTTCATTTATTCTCCATGTTCTTATGTTGTAGGATGTTATTTTATATTAACCATACTGTAATTTGTATTTTTATATGATAATATACCTTTATTACTCTCATAAATTATTTTTTCAGAATTTTTAATGGCGCCGTTAGGCTGCCGAATTTTTGTAAGGGAACCTACCCCTCTCTTTCTTTTTAAGTACACTCTTTTATATAATTCCTTTTAATCTCATCTTTCTTATGATTGGGATGTTATTTTATATTAAACATACTGTAATTTTTATGTTCATATGATGAGAGACCATATTTTCTCTCATCAATCCTTTTTGGAAGTTTTGATTGGCATCGTTAGGCTACCGAATTTTTGTAAGAGATCCGACCTCTCTCTTTCTTTTCAAGTACCCTCTTTTATGTCATTTCATTTATGCTCCATGTTCTTTTGTTGGAGGATGTTATTTTATATTCATATTTCTGTACATTTTATTTTAATATGATGAGAGACCATATTTTATCTCATCAATACATTTTTGGATGCTTTATGTGGCACTATTAAGTTGCCGAATTTTCATAAGGGGATTTTCATGTCACTTTTTATTCCCGTGAGATTCATGCTACATTGGCCACTATTTCCTTTTGTGTGGTGTATGTAATTCCCATTATTTTACTATTTTTATAATATACTCTCATTTATGGGTATTTACATCTTCATTGTATGACCCTTCTTTCATGGGGTGTACGTTTCGAAAGTTGCCCAAATCGGTAAGGGAACTTTCCACCCTCCTCTTTTAAAAAGACTTATTTTGTTAAGTATTTTAATTTACATTTTTTTTCTGTTGGGATATGTTCTTATATATCCTTATTGATGTAAATTTTATGTCCAAGTGATGAGATACCATTTTCTCTCTCATCAACTAATTTTATGAATTTTAAAGTGACGCCGTTAGGAAGTCGAATTTTACCAAGGAAACTTTTTAACCCAATTTCGATTTCTTTGGGTTCAACATGATGTTATTGAATATGTCATCCTTTGAATATGTTTTAATGAACTTTTATTGTTTTAAACTTAATATCCACTTATATTTGGTTTATTTATATTTTTCACACATAATTTTGAGATTGATTTATCCTTAATTTAAGGATACCTTCTTTATAAGGGATTTCATCTCATTTTACATTTCTATTGAGACTTCATTGTTGTTATGCACCAATTCACTCTTAAATGGTTTATATAATGTCCTTTGTAATATTATATCCTGAATCCCTTTATTCCCATGATATTGTAAAGTTCTGATTAAATTTTATTCCTCAATTATGGTATTCAAGTGTCACTCACTTTGTTAAAAACCCTTTAACTAAATTATTGTTTTAAATGTTTTAATGATTTATTCTTATAAATATTTCTCATTAATATCCATGTTTTCAAAATGTTTTTAAGGATTTATTTATATGTATATTAATGGTATAAAATGTTAAAAGCTTCAAAGTGGTATGGGACACTTTGATTCAAAAATATCTTTATTAAATGTTTTAAATGGTTTGGAAAATGGTTTGATAAAGCATTGATTATGTCAATATATTGAAATGATATATTGTGATTGAAATGTGGAAATGTTATGTTTCTTTTATGCATGTTTTATGTGATATGACTATGTTATGGTTCTTGGGCATTGTCTATGAATAACGGTGGTTCCGTGATAAACTAAGGGCGGGTGAGCCCGATATAGCTCTCCATTGCATTGGGTAACACGAAAGAGTTAAACACTAAGGTTTCTCCAAAGATATTTAGGTAATATACTGTGATGGGTATTCCAAACATAACCATGAGGGTTACCCCCTACGTAAGAATGTTATGAATGCATCAAGTTACCTTTATGACTTATGATTTCTATTGAGTTATGCATAAATCTTATGATTTCATGAGGTATGTTAAATTGATTATGTTTTATGAGTAATGTATGATTTCATTGATTCTTATGTATACATGGACTGATATTTTCTATCCATAATGTTATAAGCCTTACTGAGCTTCTTATGCTTATCCCAAGTTTTTGAAATGTTTTCATAGGACATAAAGTTGAATAGGGTCAAGGATTGGATCAAGGAAATATTAGGATGTCTAAAACAAGGAACTAGACATGACTCTTTTATTCAAGAGTTTTTATTTTGTGGAAAATATGGAAGCTGTGTAGATGTGTCTACTTTGTAATCTTTGAGATGTAATAGTTATGACCTAATTCTCTAAAACTCTAAACCTGAAAATATCCTCAATGTGAATTATTCAATGTAATTAAATATTAAGTAATGAAATAAGGTCGGAGCCTTATAGTTGGTATCAGAGGTCGGTTTAGATAACTTTAGAGGTTAGGGTATTCTCTAAGCATAAGTGACATTACCATAATGGTTAGGATTTCAGAAAGATTCCTAGTTTTAGATAAAGTGAATGAGTAAGTATATCTTAGTGTTTATCTTCCTCATTAGTACATGATGTTTTTGTTGATATACCCACACTGACATTTCTGTTATTAGTAAATGGGTGGATCTAGCAGGCACCAAAGTGAAAATGGGTTTGAAGAAAACTGTGGTGGTTCTCTGATTAAGAGACTGGATGAAATGGGGGATTCAATGAGGAATCTCTTGGTTGTTCTAAACCAACTATCAAGGAGTCATGATCAACCACTTGAACCTTGGTGAGTTATCTAATGCATCATGTACGAGATGAACAACTCAATGTGGAAGTTCAGTTAATAATTATAAAGGTAACCATTAGGGTTTATATGATCCTTAATTTTGAGGTAATTATGGGTTACTATATGTTATGATGGAATATGAAAGACATGAGATAAGCTTGAGGTTAAATTATGTTATGGTTATTTTTGAAGATTTTATCATTTTTTGGGGAATGTTATAAGAATTATATTGTTTTGAAAAAAGGACAACACGCAGACCGTGTGGCAACCCGTCGCATCAGACAAAGCTGTGGAAATCGAACCCACAATCAAAGTGCGACTGGTATTTATCACCTACCACTGGACTACATGAAGTCTCTTTTCAGCTTGACTAATTCTTTTTAGTTAGATGATTTTAGGAATCAAGAGTATGTTTATTTTGGGTTATCTATGGAAATGATTAACCTGTTATGGAGGATATGTGATTAGGTTAATTACTTTTCAATATGAGACTTTAAGATAAACTAATGTTATTTAGAGATAAATGTTAATTTTTACCTTGGAAGACTATGTGATTAAATCCTTCAAATATTTTTGTTTCAATCTTAGTTTGGTTTACTTTGAATAATTTTATGGACAAATTGTTTATTGAATGGTCTTTGTTGAACTTTGGGTATTTTTTGACAAATTTTGGAGATTAATAATAGATTATTTTTTATAAAGGATTATCGTTTTCGGGTATTATCTGATCTCATACTAACCTTTTTTGTTTTAGTTTTGGTTAAGGTCTAAAGACATGGGAAGTATATAGTTCTCTTTTGTAGATTAGGTGATTCTCTAGAAGTTGATTATAGCTCTCTTAATGTAAACAAGTAATCCTAAATACTCATCTTTTGGAGAAAATATGAGTTCCTGTAAGAAATCTAGTAAAAGTTGAAAATCAACATGACAAATAAGTATGTTTCCTTATTATTAGATAAGCTCAAAAATAAATTCCTCAATGAAAATTAACTTAAAAAAATGTTATCCGTTAACTTTTCCTACTGGGGAATCCAATACTGTTTAACCCATCACAAGTTTGTGATTTTCTTATGGTTAACTTTCTCCTAGACATGTTTACTATCAATCTCCATCAGAACATGACTCTTTGTTTTTTCCTCCATATCCATATTTTCATACTTGTAATCCTAGTATGGGTTAACTCAGGTGACCTTTGTATTTCTCTCCCTTTCTTTTTAAGAGATAGTTATACTGACTCTTGTTCCGATGTGGGACATTCAATGGAGTTTCCAAGCCCAATTTTGAAATTGTGAGGATGCAATTCCCAAAATGGGGTAAGGATGTAACATCCCAGGTAAATAAATAATATTACATTCTAATTTTTATCAATATTTGGGAATAAAATTTTAATATTACTTTAAAGGGAACACTATGCTCGATGGTGTACCCAATACGCGACAACGAGTTCCTTTGAAATCTTACATTGCACTCTAATAATAAAATAATATTATTTTAAATGGTAGTTAATGCCTAGCCATTGTAATGTAGGGAAAGAATGGAACTAACTACAAAATTATTATATATGTTGGTCAAATATTTTTACTTTTATCCAATAAATGTTAGAGGTGTAAAATGCAAATGAATCCAATTTTAAGCATAAATTTTCTAATATTCTTTAAAAGGTCGATTAACCACCTTTTGATGGAGAACCCTTTTTAAATATACTTTTTACAATTTTATATGTTTTATTTGACAGAATAAAATCCTTCTTTAGAATCTGGACATCAAAATTTACTTTGTGTAAATTTTTGTTATTTTTCCGATAAAGATCATTTTTAGGTGAAAATGTTGCATTTTAATTCAAAAACTCCTTTTAATATGATTTATTTATATGGATAGATTATATTTTTAATTGATATTAAAGTTTATTCAGAATATATTTTTACCATTTAATCTAATGGTGGTCATTGGAATTAATTTTACTTTGAAATTGGACTTAAACTAGTTTTAATCTTTTAATAGATATTGTTTCTTAAAAACACGCTACTTGTTTTGACTACAAGAAATAATTATTAAATTAATTAATGAAACTTATATGTTTAGAATTTTGTAAAATAGAAATCATTTTCTAATTCAGAGTATCAAATATAGCTTAGGGTGATTATTTGGTATTTTTCTAAAAAAACTTCAATTTTTGATGAATAGTGAAACCACTAAGTGGTAGTTAAAGAAACTGATTTTTCATTTAAATGAAAGTTTAACACTTTTTTGATTTGATTTTAAAAAATCCAACATAAATGGTTTCCATTAGGAAGTAAAATGTGGTTCAATGAGATTAAAATAATTTTTGGTGAATAGTAACTTTTAAGTTTTATTAATCGCGATTAAAGGTAATTAGTGTGATTTAAGGTAAAAATGATATTATAATAAAATGAAAATATCTTGACACTTGTCATAAACCTATTGGACGAGTCATTTCCGACCAAGACAACCCATGGGTCGATTTTTGGGACCCCATGGAGCCACTTGGTTAAGATAATTACATTAATTCCTTTTATTTAAAGTAAAAGTAAAAATGACACAAACATGTATTGTTTTACTAAAACAATTTTTACATGGGGTTATATAAGTCAGATTTTTGACTATAAATAGTCATTGTAAATATAAAAATATTTCCTAGATCATATTATTTTTTATAAATTTTAGACATTAAATAAATTAAATTATTTATGACATAATGATGATGCATCGATTACCTCATTATTTAACGATTTAAATAAAATGAAAAGATAATGTAAATTATAAGACCTACACATGTCAAAAACCTATTAGATGGGTGGATTTAGAACCCTTATCACCTTATCTGCGAAATAAATCAATGTGGGACCTTTAAAATCTAAAACTCATTTGAAAATAATGTAACGTTTTTTGACTTTCCAAGAGTGCCCCTCCTCTCCTCTTATAAAAGGCCCCCACCTATACCTCCTTACCCACACCTCTCAAGCCTTTGGCTTGGCCAAACCCAGACCATTTCATCTCTCCACATCCCTCTCTTCATCATTGAAGCCTCACCTTTGGGCAGAATCCTTTCCAAGGAAGCCTTTGTGCTCAAATCAAAAAGAGTTACCCGATTTAAATGTAATGTCTTCCCTTGTGTTCTTTTGTTTTATTTTGCTTCTCCAACCCTCTAAACTCTTTTTATTAACTTATTTTTTAACAACACCAGTATCGTAAATATACTAGGATGTTTTTATGTGAAGTATTCGAGCTAAACGTTCACACACCTTCATCTAATGGTTAAAGAACATACTGTTTCTGTGGATGGTGAATTTCTGCCTCACGAAACGATGATTGTTCAATCCTCTCTTAACACCTTTCATGGTGGACATTATGATGTCACTATATTTTATATATGATATATATGGTATTTATGTTTTCTATATTCTTCTGAATTTTATATTTAAATCATGCCTTTATGCTTTTCATGTTGTGCAAATGCGATAATTTCATATGAGGAAGTGTGGACTACCGCCACCTCAAGTGATGTGACTTGTTCATGCAATACATGGAATGTATAAAGAATGAAATTAATGAAATTATGTGACCAATATAACATATATATTATAATTGAATTATAATATATATATATCTCTCAATTATTTTTAATTCCAATAATATGTCAAAGAAATGAAAGTAGCGTTAATGTGTACGTACGACCTACCATCTCCATGAATGGTGCATTTCATTTATTTCTGTCTCAAAATGTTATGGAATAGTATAAAATTAATATTTACTGGATATATACGATATTTAAATCATTAATACTATTCTGGATATGATTTACTTATAACTACATGGACAATCATTTTCAAACAAGTTCATTTTTGACTCAAGTACCAAACATCGACAAAAATGTCTGATATGAACTCACATTATTAACCAATTATTATAACATTATAATATGTGATATGAAATGTATAATAATCTTTAAAGTAGTACCTTAAGCAATTATAAATTAAACAAAGGTTATAATTCAGGAATATAAAGAAACGAACAAGACAAGTCGGACTTGAGGTAAGGGATCCGACCTCTCGCTATCTTTTCAAGTACCCTCTTTTATGTCATTTCATTTATTCTCCATGATATTATGTTGGAGGATGTTCTTTTATATTAAACATACTATAATTTGTATTTTTATATGATGAGATAACCCCTCTTACTCTCGTCAATTTTTTTTAGAATTTTGAAGTGGCGCCGTTAGGCTGCCGAATTTTCGTAAGGGAACCTACCCCACTTTTCTTTTTAAGTACACTCTTTTATATCATTCCTTTTAAGCTCACATTTCATATGATTGGTATGATATTTTATATTAAAATTACTATACTTTTTATGTTCATATTATGAGAGACCCTATTTTCTCTCATCAATCCATTTTTGAAGTTTTGATTGGCGCCGTTAGGCTGCCTAATTTTCATAAGAGATCCGACCTCTCTCATTCTTTTCAAGTACCCTCTTTTATGTCATTTCATTTATGCTCCATGTGATTTTGTTGGAGGATGTTCTTTCATATTCCTCTTGATGTAAATTTTATGTTAATATTATTAGAGACCCTATTTTATCTCATCAATACATTTTTGGATGTTTTATGTGGCGTCGTTAGGCTGCCGAATTTTCATAAGGGGATTTTCATCTCACTTTTTATTCCCGTGAGATTCATGCTACATTGGCCACTGTTTCCTTTTGTGTGGTGTATGTAATGACCATCATTTTACTATTTTTATAATATTCTCTCATTTATGGATATTTACATCTTCATTTTATGACCCTTCTTTCATGGGGTGTACATTTCGAAAGTTTCCCAAATCGGTAAGGGAACCTTTCATACTCCTGTTTTAAAAAGAATTATTTTGTTAAGTATTTTAATTTACATCTTTTTATGTTGGGATATGTTCCTATATATCTTTATTGATGTAAATTTTATGTCCAAGTGATGACATACCATTTTCTCTCTCATCAGCTAATTTTATGAATTTTAAAGAGACGCCGTTAGGCTGTCGAAATTTACCAATGGAACTTTTTAACCCAATTTTGATTTATTTGGGTTCAACATGTAGTTATTGAATATTTAATCCTTTGAATATGTGTGAATGAACTTTGATTGTTTTACACATAATATCCACTTATATTGGGTGTATTTATATTTGTCACACATAATTTTGAGATTGATTTATCCTTAATTTAAGGATACCTTCTTTATAAGGGATTTCATCTCATTTTACATTTCTATTGAGACTTCATTGTTGTTATGCACCAATTCACTCTTATATGGTGTATATACTGTCCTTTGGAATATTATATCATGAATCCCTTTATTCCCATGAAATTATAAAGTTCTGACTAAATTTTATTCCTCAATTATTATATTTAAGTGTCACTCACTTTGTTAAAAACCCTTTAACTAAAATATCATTTTAAATGTTTTAATGATTTATTCTTATAAATATTTCACATTAATATCAATTTTTTCAAAATGTTTTTAATGATTTATATATATAGATATTAATGTTTTAAAATGTTAAAAGCTTCAAAGTGGTATGAGATACTTTGATTCAAAAATATCTTTATTAAATGTTTTAAATGGTTTTGAAAATGGTTTGATAAAGCATTGATTATGTCAATATATTGAAATGATATATTGTGATGGCATTGTGGAAATGTTATGTTTCTTTTATGCATGTTTTATGTGATACAACTATGTTATGGTTCTTGGGAATTGTCTATGAAGAAGGGTGGTTCCGTGATAAACTATGGGCGGGTGAGCCCGATATAGCTCTCCAATGCATTGGGTAATGCGAAGGAGTTAAATGCTAAGGTTTCTCCGAAGATATTTAGGGAATATACTGTGATGGGTATTCCAAACGTAACCATGAGGGTTACTCCCTATGTAAGAATGTTATGAATGCCTCAAGTTACCTTTATTCCTTATGATTTCTATTGAGTTATGCATAAATCTTATGATTTCATGAGGTATGTTAAATTGCTTATGTTTTATTAGTAAAGTATGATTTCATTGATTCTTATGTATACATGGACTGATGTTTTCTATCCATACTGTTATAACACTTACTGAGCTTTTTATGCACATCCCACGTTTTTGAAACGTTTTCACAGGATATAAAGTTGAATAGGGTCAAGGATGGGATCAAGGAAATGTCAGGCTGTCTAAAACAAGGAACTAGACATGACTCTTTTGTTCAAGAGTTTTTATTTTGTGGAAAAGATGGAACCTGTGTATATGTGTCTACATTGTAATCTTTGAGATGTAATAGTTATGACCTAATTCTATAAAACTCTAAAAACGAAATGATCCTCAATGTGAATTATTCAATGTAATTCAATATTAAGTAATGTTATAAGGTCGGGGCCTTATATAAATAGTAAATTTTCAAATTCATATATTGTCACGAACTAGCCCGGGTACCCTAGTAACCCAATAACAAAGCTAGTCTTGACATAGCCTTAAGGTAATTCCCGATTCCCACAGGTTGGTGACTAGCACCTGACATCATACAACATATAAGTGGGAACAATTTTTCCATTAACAGTTCATAAGTAAAAGAAGCATGAAAGTATGCATATAAAAAGAAAACTCCCCTTGGAGTAATGTTCCAAAATAAAACCAAAAACTAAATTCCCAATGTACTAAAACCCATGTACTAAAATAGGGAAGACGACCCAAGGTCTTATGGGAACCAAATCACCAAGCCCAACTTTCAATAGCTGGATCCAACTCTATGAGATCATTTTCCCTTTCTTTAATCTAGACGGATAAATTATACCAACACCTAATGGAAAAAATAGGTTATGAGCTAAAAATCATAGTATGGTCTCACCACGAATTCCATAATAGATTCCAACAATTTATTAACCAATGTAATGCTTAAAATTATCAAAATAAATAGGTTTGTCATTATAAATAATATTTTAATGAATAATGTTATATAGTTAAAATGATGGAAATAAATATTTTAAGCATTGATTTTACAAATGATGTAATATTTTGAAAATAATATCTAAATAAATAAAATTACGTTTAAATTATTATGTAAATTCATAAGGCATGTAAAGTAGTTAAAAAATTGGCATGCCTTTATATCTCAAATATAAATAACAAGCGAGCAACAAAGTCATTTTCCAAGTAGGCACGATAGTGTTTCTGGCTATAGGAATCCACACTCTCTAATTGATCAAGATAATATGTTTAAAAATATGTCCTTTGGACACTAGTTAGAGAGGACTCGTCACCATCATGTATGGGATGTGACTTGCGACATGTATGGTTTAGAATGTTGTAGTAATCATAGACTTTGCTCAAATAAATCACCAAATACCAAAGGATTTCATGCTCTCTTGCACAATCAGTGACAAGAAATTTATTTTAAGACTTCTTAAAATATAATTAAGTCTCATTCTTCTATTTCAAGGCCAATTTTTCATTTTGAAACCATAATGAGTTTTAATTAAAAACATTCATTTTAATAAGATAAAAACATTGGATTTCTATCAAAACAATTAATCCATTTCACTAGTTTGAAATCCAATCAAAACCACTTCCATCATTTCAAAATTAATTTTCACAATTAAATTCAACAATTTAATTGAAATCATTTCCAAAAAATTCATAATTTAAATTTAAAAATTTCAATTGGCTAATTTCCATAAACATGCCACAATTAAATGGAATTGGTGGTTTTCTAAATTGTCGTGCTATAGCCATTCCAAACATCTTGGTTTACTAGAATCAAGTTTTCATCAATTTAATTGAATGAAAATTTGTTAAATTTAATTTAAATCAATAATTGAAAAAATCAAGAAATTCAAGGATAATAAATATGGCTAATCAGGACGGAACCACCTACCACACAGTCATCGATGTTAGTGACAATGATAAGACACCATGCATGGTTCAATACTCCTCTTCATGTCCTTATTATTGTATGTGTCTACATGCCAATGGTTGGAAGTTGTTAATGGTTCCTAGAACCAAAAAAACTATTTTATTTCTCAAGGATTAAAAAAATCACATGGGATGGCATCTTCTCTCTTCTGTATAATCTGTAAATTAAAATTTCATGTCAATGCATAAAATCCTAATAATTATCACCAAGAATAATTATAGACCTCATTCAATAATTAATATCACTAAAGTAATTAGAGAAAAGTGGTGGTACTCCTCATAATTATTCTTCTTTTTTAATATATATACCTATGTATGTGTGTGTGTATATATATATATCAAAATATCATTTGATAATGAATTTATTTCAAAATAAAACATTTCATTTATCTAGTGATAAATTCTTCAATAACTAACCATTGATAAATTCAAGGAATTAATATTTGATAATATTAATAATTATAATTTATTAATCAACAAAATTATCCTATGATAATTTTGATAATCAAGCCATGTGAAAATTACATTAAATTTATCATTTTGATAATCCATAAATTTATACGTTAATAAATTTATATAAATAAATTATCCTTAAGCACATGATATGATTATCAATATATATGAATGTATATATATATATATATATATCTTTTGATAATTCATTTTAAAATATATCTTTTGATAATTTTACTTGAATTATTCTGATATAATTTAGGTTTAAATATTTTTTATCAGAATTATGATGGAGGGGTAAAATGAAGAAAAGAAACAAAATAAATTAATGAAATTAAAAAGAAAATAAGAAAACCTTAGTGGAGCACATATGGAGGATGAAAATGGGCATCACACAATGGAAGCAGAGGAGTCCGGATCAATAAAGTTCACAAACACACCTATATGGGGTTCCAAGGCTGTGAAAAATTGAAGGAAAGAACCCAATCTAAATATTTTACTGTTCTAATATTTAAAAGCCTAAAAAACGCAGCATTAAATACCTCAAATTGGAACACCCGTTTTAATAAATGATTCATCCAAAAACTACTTAGTGAACATTTAATTTCACCCAATTAAGAATTTTCAATTAATAAATGCTGAAAATGGTTGAAAAATGGTGTTTTTAAAACCATGAATTTTAAAAACTGGGGTTATAGTTTTGGGGAAGATGAGTGAATAGTGGAATCTGATTTTTGGAATTTATTTAATAATTAAATGGAATTAATAATGTCAATTATTTAATATAATTTTTAAATATCATAAAATTTATAAGCGATCATACCAAATGTCTATTTCTCTTGAGATTTATTTCTCACCAAGGGTAAACATTACATTCTAGATCCAACGCTGGTCTCAGATTTCTCATACGACACACTGTTTGAGATATATTATTGATTTATTATATGAAAATCAGAAGAAAATAATAGTTAAAAAAATGTTTTTATCAGGAGAGATCTATCCAAATTCCTAATACTTACAAATGTTATACCCCATATAGGGAAAACCCCTCATTCTGGACCCCTCAGGGGTCTCAGATTTCCCATACATGCACTATCTAAGAGATATTTAAATATTATTAATAAATAATACTTAAATATTATTTAATAACTTTATATCATGAGTGAGACATCCAAATGTCAGGCACCTTTGATTGTTATACACCTCCTAGGGTAAAAACCATATTTTAGACATAACCATGATATCATATTTCTCAAATGACACACTGTTTTGGTGTTATTAAAATATTTCAAATAAAAAGTGAGCGCTTAATATATTCTATATAATAGTTTTATTCCCCATTACCCGAGCATTTATTAGCCATAGAATCTTGAACCAACTTAGTGTTGAACTCCAAAAATATTCAATTAAATATTCGAAGCTGTTAAAAGATAGTTAAGGCCTTTAACACATTTATTAAAAATTAACTTATAAGTCAATTTTTTCCACTTAAGATATTGATAATTTAATAGAAGGCGATTTATCAATACGTAAAAAAGTAACGGGATGTTACAACCACCCCACCAGAGAAACTTTTTGTCCCTTGAAAGCCAACGAAAAGGCCTCCAAGTCAAAAAGATGAGTCCAATACTTTAGTATTAGTGCCTCCCTATCCCATGTATTAGGAGAATTAGATCCATCATTCCATAACATAGGGGATAGAGCTATCATCCTCCCATGAAGTACCTCGGTCTCAGAATCAACAACCCTAACTCTTCATTTAGTCACAGATAAACTATGTTCCACTTCAAGACCAAATCAACTTAGAACATGATATGGTTCAGATAAATACTTCCATGTTGAGATATATGAAACACATAATGTGTCAATGTCATCTATAGTGGTATTTATAAACCACATGAAACTTTCCCCGGATGATCAATAACCTCAAAATGTCCCACAAAACATGGAGAAATCTTCCCTTACCTCCCAAGTTATTGACGACCCAAACAGGGTGAAACCTTCAAGAATACCTAGTCACCAACTGAATATTCAAAAGGATTATGGTGATGATCATCATAAGACATATATCGTCCTTGTGTCGTTAACATTTTCAAAAGAATCAACAGAATCCTTTCTATCATCAGTTGGAATAAACTTGGTCCATCAAAGGAACTTTCTGCAATCTCTGACCAACACAATAAAGATTTACAAGTACTAATATACAATGCATCAAAAGGAGAAATTATGATCACAAACTATTAATTTTTCTAAGAAAACCCAAGCAGCCTTAAATGATCATCCCAGGCCAGAGAGAAGACAAGAACACAAGAGTGAAGCGTATCCTCATGAGAAACATCCAACTAAGAATTCCACTCTTTCAGTTCATCTAGTGTCATGCGGTAAGATAGAACTTAAAGTGGTTGAGTATTATGTGTTATGTCAAAAGAAATCTCAACCTACCATACAAGTAGAAAACTAGATAAGTAAGAAAGAAATGTGTTGGGAAACTCAATGATGACTGGAGGGAGATCACCACTCATTGAATATCGCTCTTGATCAAAAGTAAACACTGATATTACTTTCCAGAACTATGGATAAGAAGGTCTGTCTCAACTCGACCTTGGGTATCATTCTACTTGATAGAAAAGAGGCACACTAGGGGTATTAAGTTAGACCCATCAAAGATAACAATCGATCCAGGATTTAGTAGAAATGAGTCAATCTATCCCAAATTTGATGTCAATATATTTCATGTCGAGAAAAATAAAAATCCAAAAAGCTAATCATATGATATATTGAAGACACACGTGGGACTACGAAGATCCTACTCACGTCTGATGCTAAGTGGTGTAATAATATAAATTCACCCTGATAAAATATCTATATAATGATTAATAATAATAACGATACATGTTGTAATAAACAAGTGAGATGCATGAGTATCAAATATATAAGTCACTAATGATGAACCTATAGTAATAGTACCTCTCATGGTTATTGGACTAGTATCTTATTCCTCTAGACACTCTTCCAATATGTGAAGATGCTTCATTCTGGATGCCAGTGGCCTAAAATCTTTTGTACATGAAGTATTTTATTTCCGCATAGTTTTTGAAGGTCTGGATGATCTTGTGCTGCTACGTGGAGTGGAAATGTTGTGGAATAACTTCTAAAACTTCCTTAAACATCTGTAGGTTCCACATTTCTGTCATCCTTCTCAAGCTATAAAAACTCCATAGGATTGGCCAACACAATTTACTATAGATAGAAGTGTTCATTGAAAATAACCTAGTTGTCCTTCCACTCTAATGAACCATGTTTCTTTGTCTTTACAATCGTATACAACCATCTATTACTTGGTCCCTCCAAAATGAAGGTGGAACACTTCACTATGATCTTGTATGGTGTTTCCAAGAACTCAAATAGTCCTACCCAACCATTCCTCAGCATGTTGGGGGTCAGTAGAGCCCTTTAAAACTAGTGGATACTGGTGAATCAAATCTTCAGAATGATTTTGAAGAACATACCCTTAAGGATCCATAATTGGAGCCTGAATGGGGGCTCGTGGTGGTAACTGCCCAAAATATTGGATGGCACACACTATCACCTCATCTAGATTCATATCCACAACATGATTTTCTCATTGAGGATCCACACTAACCACATCCTAGGTCTAATTTTCATGTCTAGTTGGTTTCATAATGTCATACTACATCATCCATCAATAGGAAGTAAATTGATAAGAACTCAATCTGAGTAATGAGAGAAATTATTCTCAATCAAAGGAACAAACAAGAATTTGATTTCACTCTATTCAAATAAAAATAAATGAAAATATGGGAACTAAACCACAAGATGTATTTCCCTAACCACCCATGGAGACTTAAGTTTCATTGTAGTGAGGGATGACTAGGAACTCAATCACCAAAACATCATAAGTGCTGACAAGATTTCAAAAATACATACCGACTTCAAGACAAAATCTCAACATCCCTTTGACACCATTATTTAACAAACAAGACCGGTTACCATGGTAACCCGATAACCGAGCATGTACAAACATATACTGAAGGGTGTTCCCAATCCCTACGGGTTAGCGACTAGCACCTGGAATCATAAAATATGTAAGTCGGAATGGTTTTTCCACTAATAAGGAATAAGTAAATAAAAAAAGAAAATATGCATATAAAAATAAAACTCCACTGAGAGTGATGTAATAGATAACAACAAGGCACAACAATCCCAAAGTACTAAAACCCATCTACCAAAATAGGGAAGAAAACCCAAGGTTGAGAGGGATGCAACTCACCATGACCAATTTTCAACAGCTGGATCCACCTCCAATAGATCATTTTCCCTTACTCAATCATAGAAGAAGAGAGTCTATGAACACGCAACTGAAATATTATGGTGTGTGATAAAAATCCCAGTAGGGTCTCAGCACAGATTCCATAACAGATTCCAAAAATTGATTAACCAAATGAATGCATTCAATTTTAAAAAAACAAGTTTGACATTATAAAGAATATGTAAATGAATAATTCTATACAATTCAATTGATGGAAACAAATATTTTATTGAATGAATTCACAAATGATTGATTATTTCTAAAATAATATTTTATATAAAAACAATTTTATAAAACAATTTATATAAATTCATATGGCATGTAATACAGTTTAAAACAATGGAAAACATTTATATATCAAATATAAATAACAAGAGAGCCACATGGTCATCTGCAAAATAAGTATGATAGTATTTATGGCTATAGGACTCGACATTCTCTAAGTGATCACAACAATATATGTACACATATGTTCTATGGACACTGGTCCGAGAGGACTCATCACCATCACCAGAGGGATGTGACATGCGGCATATTTGTTTTAGAATGTTGTAGTAATCATTGAGTGTGTCCAAATAACTGAACAACTACATTAGGCTTGAATGTTCTCTTACATAATCAATGATGGAAAATTTATTTTAAGACTTCTTAAAATAAAATTAAGTTATGTTCTTCCATTTCAAAGAAAATTTTCCATTTTAAATCCTCAATGAGTTTTAATTAAAAACATTCCTTTTTTATATGATAAATCCACTAGGTTTCTATGTAAACATATTAAGCCATTTTAACCAGGTTTAAAAACACTCAAAACCAATTCCATCATTTCACAATTTATTTACACAATTAAATTAATTTTTTTATTGAAATAGTTTCTATCAAATCTGAAATTTAAATTAAACAATTTCAATCAGATAATTTCCATAAACACACCTCAATTCAATGGAATTAGGGGGTTTCCCAAATTTCTGTTCCATAACCATTTAAAAAATCCCAATTAACTAAAATCAGGTTTTTATCAATTTAATTGAATTAAAATTTAATCAATTGAATTTTAAACAATAATTGAAATAAATCAAGTAAATCAAGAATAATATATTTAACTAAGTGGGACAGAACCACCTACCTCAAGGTCGTCAATGTCAGCGACAATGATGAACCACTGTGTGTGGTTCAATAATCATCCTCACGACCTTATTGTTGTGATCGTAGACATACCAATGGTTGATGCTCGTCAAGGGTTCCAAGAACCAAAAAAACTAGATTATTTCACACATAATTAAAAAAAATCACATGCAGTGCCATTTTGTCTCTCCTAGACAATCCCTAGATTATCGTTTCATGTCAACATATGAAATAACAAGAATTATCACCATGAATAATTATATACCTCATTCAATAATTTATATCACTAAATTAATTAAGGAAATGAGGTGGTACTCTACATAATTATTATTTTTTATTATATATATATATACATATGTGTGTGTGTGTCTATATATATATCCAAATATCCTTTAATAATGAAATTACCATTTAATAAAACATTGAATTTATTTAGTTATAAATTCTTCAATAACCAACCTTTGATAATTTCATGAAACTAACATTAGATAATATTAATAATTATCCTTTATTAATACACACAATTATCCTATAAGAATTATGATAATCTAGCCATTTGATAATTAAATTAAATTTATCCTTTTATAATCCATGAAATTATATGTTAATAAAATTAATATTTTTTTTTTCAGAATTGTGATGGGGGGTGAAAATGAAGAAAATAAATTGAGGAAATTAAAAAGACAATAAACCAACCATAATGGTGTCTATGAGGAGGGTGAAAATTGGCGTTGTATGATGGAATCTTAGGAGTCCAGATCAATAATTTTTACAATCGCACCTATGTGGGGTTCCAAAGCCTTAAAAAATTAAAGGAAACAACCCAATCTAAGGATTTTATGTTTCTATTATTTAAAACAGTAAAAAACACATCACTCAATACCCCAAAATGGAACACCCATTTTAATGAATGATTCATCTGAAAATTAATTATGGATCGTTTAATTTCAACCAATTAAGACTTTGCAATTAATAACCAGTGAAAATAATTGAGAAATGGTGTTTTTAAAACCATGAATCTTCAAAAATGGTGTTAGAGTTTTGGGGAAGATGAGTGAATAGTGAAATATGATTTTGTGAATTAATTTAATAATTAAATGAATATAATAATTTCAATTATTTAATATAATTATTAAATAACATAAAATTTATAAGTGACCATACCAAATTTCTGTTGCATATGATATTTATATCTCACTTCGGGTAAGAACAACATTCCAGATCCAACAGTTGTCCTATATTTCTCATTCGACACACCGTTTGAGAGATATTAATGATTAATTATTTAAAAATTGGAACACATAAATAATGAAAAAATGTTTTTATCACGAGAAAGCCATCAAAATACCCGATGCTTACAGAATTTATACCTCTTCTAGGGTTAAACGATCATTTTATACCCATTCGTGGTCTCATATTTCCCATACATAAACCGTCTGAGAGATATTTAATTATTATTAATAAATAATACATTAAATATTCTTTAATATCTTTATCTCATGAGAGAGACATACAAATGTCTGGTTCCTTTGACTGTTATACCCCTCCTTGGGAAAACCCCATATTTTATAAATAACTGGGATCTCATATTTCTCAAACAGCACACCGTTTGGGAGTTATTAAAATGTTATGAATAAAAAGTGTGCACTTAATATATTATATTTAATAATTTTATTCCGTCTTCATTGAGCATTTTTGGGGATTGGAATATTGCACCAACTTAGTGTTGAACCCAAAAAACATTCAATTGAATATTCCAAGTTGTTAACCGGAAGTTAATTCCTTTAACACATTTATTAAAAATTTGATCATAATTCATTTTTCCCACTTAAGTTATTAATAAGTCTACACAAGATGGTTTATCAATACATGAAATAGTTACAAGATGTTACAACCACCCCACTATTATAAAAATTTGTGCCCAGAAATCCTACAAAGAAGCCCCCATGTTAAAAAGATTAAGCCAATACTTTAGAATTAGTACCTCCTTATCCCACGTCTCATGATAATTAGATCCATAATTCCATAACACATGGACTATAGATATCATCCTCCCATGAAGTAATTTTATCTCAGAATAAACAACATGGCTCGTCATTCAGTCACCGATAAAATATGTTCCACTTCAATATCACACCAACTAAGATGATGATATGGGTTAGATAAATACTTTCAAGATGAGATACATGAAACACATAATCTATCGAAGTTAGAAATGGTGGTAGTTATAAATGATATGAAACTTTTCCCACCTGATCAAAAACCTCAAAGAACCCACAAAACATGGGTCCACCTTCCCTTGACTCCCACTTCATTAATAACCCATCCAGGGAGGAACCTTCAAGAATACCCAGTCACCAAAGGCATTTTTCAAAGGGCCAATGCAACGATCGACATAACACTTATGTTAGATTTGTGTCGTTGAAATTCTCTAACGAATCAAATGAATCCTAGATGTTGCAACCTAGACCAAACTCTATCCAATCAAGGAACATTATGCAATCTCCAACCAACAAAATGGTGATTTATAGAGATAAACATACAATGCATCAAAAGTATCCATTATGATCGCGGACAGATAACTGTTATAAGGAAGCCCAATCATCCACAAATGATCATCCCAATCCCTAGAAAAGTTAAGAAAACAATATTGAATTATATTCTCATGAATAACATCCAATTGAGACTTCAACTCTTTCAGTACAACTGGTGTCATTTGGTAAGAAAAAATTGAAACATTTTGAGTACCAGGTGTTATGTCAAAAGAAAACTCCACCTCCCATACCAGTATAACAAGATAAGTAAGAAGGAAACTTGTTGGGAAACTCAGTGATGACTAGAGGGATATCACCAGTCATTGAATCTCACACTTGGTCAAAATAAAACACTGATATCACTTTCACCCACTATGATTAAGAAGGTATGGCTCAGCTCAACCTTGGGTCGCATTCTCCTTAAAAGACAAGAGGCACATTGGGGGTATTAAGGTAGATCATTCAAAGATAACAATAGATTTGGGATTTTTTAGTAATGAGTCAATCTATCCTGATTATTATGTCTAGGTATTCCATGACGAGAATAAGAAAACTCCAAGAAAGATCAACATATGATAGATAGAAGAAAAAATTGGGACTAAGAATTCCCTGCTCTCTCATGATTCTAAGGGGTGTAATAATATCCATTGCACAAGATAAAATTTCTATATAAAGATTAATAAGATTAACGATACATGTTAAAATAAACAAGTGTGATACACCAGAATCAAATAGATCAGTCACTAATGATGAATCTATCGTAATGGTACCTTTCATGGTTATACTTGTATCTGCTTCCTCTAGAGACTCTTCTCATACATGGATAATCTTCATTCTGGATGCCTATGGAAGGAACACTTTTTTACGTGAATCATTTGATTGCCCTGCCATTTTTTAAGGTTCTGGTGATCTTGTGCTGCTACTTGGCGTGGACAATTTGTGGTAGAACATCCACAAGTTCCCTAAATATCTGCAGGAGCTACAGTTATGTCATCCTGATCAAACCTAAAAAACTCCACAGCCCTGGCTAATACCATTTACTCAGGATAAAATTTTTCATTAAAAAGATCCTTGATGTCCTTCCACTCTAAGACCCCATGTTTCTTTTGTTTAACTATAGTACCCCATAATCTATTACTTGGTCCCCCCCAACATGAAGGTGGAACACTTCCCCCGGATCTCATTTGGTGTCTCCAAGAAATATAAAAATCCCACCTAACCATTACTAAAAATGTTGAGGATCGATGGAGCCCTTTGCAAAAGGTTGTTATAGGTTAATGAATCCTTGAGAATTATTTTGAAGAACATCGCCCTATGAATCCATAATATGATCCAGAATGGGAACTGGTAGTGGTTCCTGTCATAATAATTAGATGGTACACACGATCACCTCAACTAGATTCAAATCCACAACATGATTTGGTCGCTGAGGTTCAGAAAAAACCTCCTACTATATCCAATCATCACATCTTCTATGGGAAACAATGTTATACAACATCAGTATTCAATAGAGTGATATTATATTATCACTCATATTGAGTAATGAGAGAAATTATTCTCAATAAAAGGAACAAATAAGATTTTGATTTCACTCTATCCAAATCATAATATGGAAAATATAGGAACTAAACCAAAAACATCTTTCTCGAACCACCCTTAATGAATTACATTTGATTAAGGTGAGAGATACCCAAGTACTCAATTTTAACTACCTCCTATGTCCAGACAAGATTTCAAAAATGAATACTGACTTTGAGACAAATGCTCAATCACCCTTTGATATCATTTTTTAATGAACCAGCCCAAGTACCTTGGTAACATGATAACCGAACCTATTATGACATAAACCAAATGGGGTCCCCAATCCCCATGGGTTGGAGACTAACTCCTGGAATCATACAAAATATATGTGGGAATGATTTTTCCACTAACATTATGGAAGTAAAAGAACCACGATAGTATTTTTATAAAAAGAAAAATACATTGGGAGTGATGTACCAGAATACCACAAGGCACAATAAGCCCAATGTATTACAACCCAAGTACCATAATATGGAAAATAACCCAGGGTCTCAAGGGACATAGCTCACCAAGCCCAATTTTCAACAACTGGATCCACCTCTAAGAGATCATTTTACCTTAATCGAACCTAGAAAGAGAGAGTCTACAATCTCCCAAAGGAAAAATTAGTGTGTGACATAAATATTTCAGTAGGGTCTCACCAGGGATTCCATAACAGATTCCAAAAATTGATTAACTAAAGGAATGATTTTAGTTTTTAAAATAGACATGTTTTTCATTATAAATATTATTTAAATGAATTATTATATACAGTTCAATTGATAGAAATAAATATTTTAAGAAATGACTTTACAAATGATGGAATATTTCTAAAATAATGGCTTAAATAAAAAAATTTACTTAAAACGGTTTATGTAAACTCAGAAGTCTTGTAAATTAGTTTCGCACATTGTCATACATTTATACCTAAAATATAAATAACAAGCGAGAATCACGGTCATCTGCTAAATAGGTACGATAGTATTTCTGGATATATGAATCCACACTCTCTAAGTGATCACGGAAATATGTGTACACATACATCATTTGGACACTGGTCCAAGATGACTCATCACCACCAACAAAAGGATGTGACCTACTACATATTTGTTTTTTAATGTTATAGTAATTGTAGTGTGCTTCGAAATAAATCACCAACTACATAAGGCATTCATGTGATATTTCACAATTAATGATTTGAAATTTATTTTAAGCCTTGTTAAAATAAAATCAAGTCTCAATCTTCCATTTAAATGCCAATTTTCAATTTAATACCATAAGTAGTTTTAATTAAAAACATGAATTTTTAACAAGATAAAACAACTGGGTTTCAATCAAAAAAAATTCATCCATTTTAACCAGTGTGATATCCATTAAAAACCAATTCCATCATTTCACAATTAATTTTCACAATTAAATTTAACAATTTAATTGAAATCATTTCCATCAAATCTAAAATTTAAATTAAACATTTTCAGTCAACTAATTTCCATAAACATTCCCCAATTTAATTGAATTAGGGGTTTTCCTAATTTTTGTGCCATAACTATTTCAAATATCACACTTCACTAGAATATAGTTTTTATCAATTTAATTGAATTAATATTTTAGAAAATGAATTTAAATCAATAATATAAATAAATCAAGCAATTCAAGGATAATAAATTTGGCTAATTAGGATGGAACCACCTACCTCAAGGACATCAATGTCAGCAACAATGATAAACTGACATGTGTGGTTCAATACTCCTACTCATGACCTTATTATAGTAAGCGTCGACACGCCAATGGTCAATGCTCATCAAGGGATCCTAGAATGGAAACATCTATTTTATTTCATAGGAAATTTAAAAAATTCACATGCGATGACATTTTCTCTCTTCTAGATAATATCTATATTATCGTTTCATATCAACGCATGGAATCACCAGAATTATCTCCTGGAATAATTATAAACCTCATTCAATAATTTATATCACTAAATTAATTATAATAAAGAGGTGGTACTCTGAAAAATTATTATTCTTTTAATATGTATATATACAAGTCTATGTCTATATATATATATAAATATCCTTTGATAATGAAATTATTTTTTAATAAAACATTGCATTTATTTAGTGATAAATTATTCATTAAATAACCTTTGATGATTTCAATAAATTAACATTTTATAATATTAATAATTATCATTTTTTTCAACAAAATTATCCTATTATAATTTTGATAATCAATCTATGTTATAATGACATTAAATTTATCCTTTCATAATCAATGAAATTATACATTAATAAATTTATCTAAATAAATTATTCCTAAGCACACGGTATGATTATCTTTATATATGTATGTGTGTGTATATATATATCTTTTTTATAATTAATTTTTAAAAATATATTTTGATAATTTCACATGAACTATTTTGATATAATTTAGGATTAATTTTTTTTTTCAGAATTATGATGGAGGGAGAAGATGAATAAAATAAATTAATGAAATTAAAAAGGAAATAAAAAAATTAATGGGGCATATGAGGAGGGTGAAAAGTTTTGTCGCACGCTGGAATCAGTGGATTCTAGATTAACAATGTTCAGAGCCGCACCTATGTTGGCTTCCCAGGCTGTGAAAAATCAAAGGAAACAACCCAAACTATGTATTTTATGGTTCTAATATTTAAAATCGTAAGAAAACATAGAATTAAATACTTACAAATGGAGCACCCATTTTAATGAATGATTCATCTAAAAATGAAGTATGAATCATTTAATTTCACCCATTTAAGACTTTTCCATTAATAACCGGTGAAAACGGTTGAGAATTGGGTTTTTGAAACCATGAATTGTCAAAAAAATGGGGTTACATTTTTTGGGAAGATGAGTGAACAATGAAATATGATTTTTAGAATTAATTTAGTAATAAAAAGGAAATAATAATGTCAATTATTTAATATAATTAGTAAATAAAATAATATTTATAAGTGGCCATACCAAATTTCTATTAGTCATTCTATTTATATCTCACCTTGGGTCAACACCACATTATGCTTCCAAGAGTGGTCTCATATTTCTCATACAACACACAATTTGAGAGATATTAATGATTTGTTATTTAAAAATCATAAAAAATAGATAATTAAAAATTAGTTTTTTTTATCGTGAGCGAGCCATCCAGATGCCTGATTCTTACAAATGTTATACCCTGTCTAGGGTAAACCTTTAATTCTGAACCCATTTGTGGTCTCAAATTTTCCATACGATGCACTATCTGGGAGATATTAAATTATTATTAATAAATAATACATTAAAAATTATTTAACATCTTTATATCATGAGCGAGACATCCAAATTTTTGGCGCCTTTGAATGTTATACTCCTCCTAGGGTAAACACCATATTTCAAACATAACAGTGATATCATATTTATCAAACGACACAACTTTTTGGAGTTATTAAAATATTTTGAATAAAAAGTGGGCACTAAATATATTCTATTTAGTAATTTTATTTTGTCATTGCTGAGAATTTTTGGGCCTCAGAATCTTGCACTAACTCAGTGTTGAACCCCAAAAATATTCAACTAAATATTCCAAGATGTTAACTGGAAGACAATGCCTTAAAAAAATTTATTAAAAATTAACTGATAAATCATTTTCCCACTCATGATATTAATAATTTAACACAATATGGTTTATCAATAAATGAAATATAATGGGATGTTATGACCACCCCACCATAAGAACATTCTTTCCCTAGAAAGCCCATAAAGAAGTCTCCAGGTCAAAAATATGATGCCACTTGTAAAATCCCAGTTAAATAAATAATATAACCTTTTCATTTTATTAAAATTTGTCAACTAAATATTAAATTTACATTAAAGGGTACTCTATGTTCGATGTCATACCTTATACGCAACAACATGTTTCATTGAAATCATACATTGCACACAATGTTGAGTTATACTGAAAAATATAAATATAATATTACTATTTTAAATGGTAATTGATGCATAGCCGTTGAATTGGTGGGAATGAACAAAAATAACCATATTATGATTACTTATTTTTCTTAAATGTTTTTAAATTTACCAAATAAATGTTAGTGTCTTAAAATGGGATTGAATCCAATATTAAGAATGAAATACTCTAATATTCTTCAAAAGGTCATTTTACTGCCTTTTCATGGTGAACTATTTTTAAATATAGTTTTTGACACTTTTATATCTTCTATTTGAAAAAATAATTTTCTTTTTTAGAATTGGGACATTATATTTACTTTTGATGAAATTTTGGTATTAATCTGATAATGTTAATATTTTAATGAATAGTGAAAAATACTGTATTTTAATTGAAAACAGCCTTTTAATATATATTATTTATATAGTTATATTATATTTATAATTGGTTTTAAATTGTAATTAGACTATATTTTTACTATTTAATCCAATTTTGGTCATTGGAAGTAATTTCACTTTGAAATTTGACATAAAAAGTGTCAATATTTTAATACTTATTATTTCTTAAAAACACGTTTTTTGTTTTGACAGTGGGAATTAATTATAAAATTAATTAATTAATCTTATTTGTTTTTAATTCATTAAAATAGAAATCGTTTCTAAATTCAGAATATCAAATATAGTTTAGGCTAAATTTTTTGGAATTTTTCGGAAAACATTCATTTTTGATGAATAGTGAAAACACTACGTAGAATTTAAAAAATGGACTTTTTCATTTAAATAAACTTTTAACATTTCAATAAATTTAATTTCAAAAATCCCACATACAATTTTTTCATCAGTAAGTAATCTTTGGTTCAATATGATGAAAATATTTTTGGTGAATAGTAATTTCTGACTATTATTTAGTACAGTTAAAGGTAAATAAGGTAATTCAAGGTAAAAATAATATTATAAAAATATTAAATTACCCTAACATGTTTCATAATCCTATTGGTTGATATATTTCCAACCATGGGCATCCTTGGGTCTATTTTGGGACCACGTGGAGCCACTTAAGAGTGACAATGACACTTTATATTAATAAATTTAAAGTAAAGAAAAAATGACTTAAACAAGTATATTTTAGTAAATCAGTTCTTAATTGGGTTATATAAGTTATTTATTAGAATATAAATATTCATTTTAAAGATAAAAGGATTTATTATATCATGGTATTTGTTTTATAATTTTTAGACATCAAATAAATAAAATTATTTTTGACACGATAATGATGTAGTGTTTACCTCATTAATGAATGATTTAAATAAATAAGTTTATAAAGATTAAAACAAAATTCAAAACCTATCCAATTCTTATTAGATTATTTTATTTATAACAAGTATCTTATTATGTTGTACATTAATAAGTTTTGGACTTTTTTAAATAGAAAATCATTATATAATAAAATAATATTTTCAAACCTTCCTAAAGAGCCCCTCCTCCCTGTTATAAAAACCTCTCACCTCTAAACCAATACTCACATCTCCCAAGACACATGGATCATACAAACTCTACCAAAAAAATCTCTAAATATCACTATCTTCCACCTATAAGATTTACCTTAGGTAAAAGTCACTTCATGAAATCCTTTTGGTTCAAACCAAAGGGAGTTACCGGGTTTAAAGGTAATATCTTTTCTTAAGTTATTTTATTTGAGATATAAAACCTCGAAAGATATTTTTATTCCATTATTTTATAAAAAAAGTATCCTAAATATATTACTATTTTGTTATGAGAAGAATTCAAACTACCCTTACACACACCTCCATCTAATGGGTATAGAATATATTGTTTCTGTGGACGGTGAACTACTGCCTCAGGAAACGATGATTGTTCAGTAATATCTTACATGGCCATTATGATGGAACTATATTTATATATGATATATATTATGTTTATTTTTTCTCTATTATTTTGTAATTTTTATTTTCAAACATATCCTTATTTTTTAGAATATGTGAAAATACGATAATTTCATTTGAGGACGTGCGGACTACCGCCCCCTCAAGGTGATATGATTCATTCATAACATACATGGAACATATAAAGGATGGAATTAATGAAATTATGTAACATATATATCATATGATATTATACTGGAATTATAATATACCTATGTATAATTATGTTTTCATTCCATTAAATATGAAATAGAAATGAAAGTAGAATTCATGCATACGTACGTATTTCCGTCTCCATGAACGGGGCATTCCATTTCTTATCTCTAAATGTCATGAAATATTATAAATAAATAAATATATATATACTGGATATATATGATATATATGATATTTAAATGATTAATATTATTCTCTAGATAATAGAATTTTGACCACATGGACTATTTGTAATTATAACAAGTTTATTTTTGACTCAAGTACCAAATATCAAGAAAAAGACCATTATTAACTGAAATGATTGCCTAATGTTTATAACATGGTTATAAGTGATATAAAATAAATAATAAACTAGAAAAATGTTCTTAATAAAGTATAAATTTACTTTAGTTTATTATTCAAGAGATTAAAGAATGAACGGGTCAAGTAAGACATGAGGTACGTGGTTTCTTGTCTCACTTTTAATTCCATGAGATTTCCATTGTTCACCACTTATTTATTGCATGTGGTGTATTTTGTACTACAATTTTATATATAGTATAATTATTCTATTTATATTCATGGAATTCTGTGATTATTTTTGTGGTTATTAACTTTTGGTCATACGACTCGATTGATTACAACGTGGTTATGGGTTTTCATATCACTTTTTATTCCCATGAAATTAATGAAATATTTGTCACTATTTCCTTTTGAGTGTTGTATGTAATTACTATGATTGTATTCATTGTGTAATGTACTTTTATTTATGGGTATTCATATCTTCATTGTATTATCCTTCTTTCATGTGGAGTATGTTTCAGATGTTACCAATTCCGTAAAGGAACCCTTCACCATCCCCTTTTAGTAAAATACATCTTTTATGTTATGTATTTTAAATTTTCATATTCATATGTTGGGATATGTTCTTATATATCCTTAATGCGGTACATTTTATGTACAAGGGATGAGATACCCTTTTTTTTCCCATCAACTCATTTCCTGAATTTTAATGTGATGCCGTCATGCTGTCAAATTTTTGTAAGGGATCCTCTAAACCCAATTTCAATTCTTTGGGTTAAGCTTATACTTATTGATTATGTCATGCTATAAATATGTGTGAAAGAACCCTGATGGTTTTACATTTAATATTCACTTATATTGGGTTTCTTCATATTTTTCACACAGAATCATGTCATCGATTTATCCTTAATCTAAGGATACCATCTTTATAAGGGATTTCATCTCAATTTACATTCCATTGAGACTTCATTGTTGTTATGCACCAATTCACTTTTATATGGTGAATATACTATACTTTGGAATATTATATCATGAATACCTTTATTCTCAAGATATTATAATGTTTTTATTAAATGTTATTCCTTGATTGTTTCTATTCAAGCATTTCTCATTTGGTTAATAACTCCTTAACTGAAATATTGTTTTAAAGATTTATTCTTCTAAATCATTCTCATCAATGTCTGTGTTTTAAAAAATGTTTTAAGGATTTATTTATATAGACATTAATGTTTTAAAATTTTAATTACATTAAAATCTTCATAGTGGTTAGGGACACATTGATTCAAAAAATCTATTTATTAAATGTTTTAAACAGTTTTGAAAATGGTTTGATAAAGCATTTATTATGTCAATATATTGAAATGGTATATTTTTATTAAAGTTTGGAGATGTTATCTTTTCTTTATGATTGTTTTATGTGTTATGAATATGATATGGTTCTTGGGAATTTTTTACATATATGGCTGGTTCCTTATAAACCTAGGGTGGGTGAGCCAGAGATAACTCTCCAATGCATCGGGTAAAGTGATAGAGTTAAACGTTAATGTTTCTATTAAGAGATTTAGGGAATATACTGTGATGGGTATTCCAATGTAACTCCCTATGTAGCTGTGATAGATAAAATGTATGTTTGATATGGATCCCACAAGTTACCTTTATGATTTATGATTTCTATATGATATTCATAAATCTAATGATTTCATGCGGTATTTTATGATTGAAAAGTATGGTTTCATTGATTTGTATTTATTGATGGGTTAATGTTTCCTTTTGTAATTTTGTGAAACTTACTGAGATTTTTATGATCACCCCATGTTTTGAAATGTTTTCCATAGGACTTAAAGGTGAATAGGGTCAAGGATGCGATCGAGGAAACGTCATGCTATCTAAAACATGGAACTAGACATGTTACTTTTTTTTTGAGTTTTTATTTTATCAAAAAAATGGAAACCGAGTAGAAGTATATCTTTTGTAATTTTTGAGATGTAATGTAATAGTTATGGACTAATTATCTAAAACTCTATAACTAAAAATATCTTCAATGTAAATTCTTGACTTAACACATGATTATGTAATATTTAAAGAGGGGTACTTATACCACTACTTTTGCATCACTGCCTGCATCTCCCATGTCTTATGAGAATAAGAAAAACCATTACATAAAAACCAGAATAGAGGTATCTTCTTCCCATGAATTAGATTGGTATCAGAATCAAAAATCATGGTTGGTTGTTCAGTCATTAATAATCTATATTCCACTTAAATATCACACCAACTCAGAACATGATATGGGTCAGATAAATACATTCATGTTGAGATAAATGAAACACATAATGTCTCAATGCCAATAGTTATGGTAGTTCCAAATGATATAAAACATTACCTAAGTAATTAACTACCTAAAAAGGTACCACAAAACATGGAGCAAGGTTCCCTTTCCTCCTAAATCATCGATGACCCAACCGGGTTGAAACTATCGAAAATTCCAGGTCACCAACTGAATATTCTAAAGGACTTAAGGAGGTAATCAGAAAAAGACTTGTATCTGCTCTGTTTCATTAACATTATATGATGAATCAACTAAATATTAATTGTCATCAGTTGGGAAAAACTTTGTCAAACCAAGGATATTTTTTCAATCTCCGACCTACACAATGAAGATTTAGATGGACGATTATACAATGGCTGAAATGGAGCCATTCTAATCTTAGACTATTAACTGTTATAGTAAAACGAAACCAGACACAAATGATCATCACAAACCCCATAAAATTTGAGAACACAAGAGTGAAGCATATCCTAATGAAAAACATCAAAGAAAGACTTCAACTCTTTCTTTTCAGCTCATGACATGCAGTAAGATAGAATTTAATGTGGTTGAGTACCATATGTTATGTCAAAATAAAACTCATCCTCCCATACTAGTAGAAAACCTATGAATTTAGAAGCAAACATATCTGGAACCTAAATGATGACTGTTGGAAGATAACCACCCATGGAATCTCACTCTTAATCAAAATAAAACCTTGATATCACATTCCCCATCTCTTGAAAAGATTTTTTGGCTCAGCTTGACCATGTGTCTCATTCTCCTGGAAAGACAAGAGGCACACCAGGGGTATTAAGATAGACCTGTAAAAGATAAAATTCGATCTTGGATTTATTAGTAATGATTCAGTCTATCACAAATTTGGCATCTAGAGATTCCATGCCGAGAACTAGAAAAATACAAGGAAGATCAACATCTAATAGATAGAAGGCACAAGTGAGACTACAGAGACACTGCTCTCTCATGATGCTAAGGGGTGTAATAATATCCATTACAAAAGATAATATCACTATATAAATATTAATAAGATTACTGATATAGGTTGAAATAAACAAGTGTGATTCACATGTATCAAATAGAGAAGTCGCTAATGACGAAGCTATAGTAATGGTACCTCTCATGGTTATTGAACAAGTATTGCATCTTCTAGAGACTCTTCCCCTGTGCAAAGAAGCTTCATTGTAGACTCTTATGGCTGGAAATATTTTGTTCATGAAGAAGTTAATTTCCCCATAGTTTTTGAAGGTTCTAATAATCCTATCCCATGAAATTGAGTGAAATTTTTTGGCACAACTTCTCCAAGTTCCCTAAACATCTGCAGGTTCCACTGTTCTGTCAGCCAGCTCAAGCTTGAAAAACTCCACAACATTTTCCATCAAAATTTATTCTAAAGAGAAGTGGTCATTGAAAATAACATTAATTTCCTTCCTATCAAACCCCAATGTTTCTTTTCCATCACTATCATATCCTACCATCTTTTACTTGGTCCCTCCAACACGAAGGTGGAACACGTCACCATGATATCTTTCGATGTCTCTAAGAAATAAAAAAAATCCTACCAAACCATTCCTCATCATGTTGAGGATTGGTGGAGCCTATTTAAAAAGGCGGTTATTACTGAATGAACTCTTGAGAATGATTTTGAAGAACATCCCCCTGAGGATCAATAACTGGAGCTTGAATGGGGGCTGGTGGTGGTGTATCCCCCAAGTATGGACAGTACGTATGATCACCTCCACTAGATTCAGATCCACAACATTTTTTTCCAGTTGAGACTCAGCAAAAACCTCCTCCTAGATCTAATTCGGACGTATTCTCTGGAGAATAATGTTATACAACCTCAGAATTCAATAAGAATACATTATATTATCACTCAAACTGAGTAACGGGAGAAATTATTCTCAATAGAAGGAACACACATGATTTGGATTTCACTCTATCCAAATAAAAATATGGAAAATATTGGAACAAAAACTCAATACTACTTTCCATAACTACCTATGGCGACATAAGTTTCATTGCGGTGAGAGCTAGCTAGGAAATCAATAGAAACTACCTCTAAAGTCCCAACAAGATTTCACAGATGCATACTGACTTCAAGACAAAAGATCAACCTCCCCTTGATACCATTTTGTCATAAACCAGCCTAGGCACACTGGTAACCTAATAACTGATCCTGTCCTGACATAGCCTGAAGGGCATTCCTGATCCCCATGGGTTGGCGACATGCACCGGGCATCATAGAACATGTAAGTGGGATGTATTTTTCCACTAACAATAAGAAAGTAGGAGAACCAATATAGTATGAATATAAAAAGAAAACTGTACTAGGAGTGATGTACAAGAATACAACAAGGCAGAATTAGCCTAAAGTACAACAACCCATGTACCAAAATAGGAAAAACAACCCAATTTCTTATGGTACACAACTCACCAAGCCCAATTTTTAGCTGCTGGATCCACCTCCAAGATATCATTTTCCCTTACTTGAACCTTGAAGAGGAAGGTATACACCCATCTAAAGGAAAAAGTAGTGTCTGAGATAGAATTCCTCGTAGGGTCTCACCAGAGATTCGATAATAGATTCCAAAAATTTATTAACCAATGGAATGATTTCAATTTTCAAAATAAACAGTTTTGGCATTGTAAAGCATATTTAAATGAATAATTCTTTACAGTTCCATTGATGGAAATAAATATTTTAAACAATGATTTTACAAAATATGGAATATTTTTCACATAATGGATTAAATAAAAACAATTATAGAAAATAGTGTATGTAAATTCATAAGGCATGTAATGAAATTTAAAATATTTTCACACATTTATATCTCAAATATAAATAAAAAGTGAGAAATATGGTCGTATTCCAAATAGGTATGATAGTATTTCTAGATATAGGTCTCCACACTCTTTATGTGATCATAGAAAGATGTGTACACATATGTCCTCTAGAAAATGGCTAGAGAGGACTCATAATTATCACCTAAGGGATGTTACCTGCTACATATTTGTTTTAGAACATTATAGTAATTGTAGAGTGTGTCCAAATAATTCACTGACTACCTAAGGCTTTCATGTACTCTTACACAATCAATGATAAGAAATTTATATTAATACTGCTTCAAATACAATTATGTCCCATTCTTCAATTTCTATACAAATTTTAAATTTGAAAACCAAAATTATTTTTAATTAAAATCATTTTTTTAACAAGATAAAACCACTAGGTTTCTATCAAAATATTTTAAGCCATTTTAACCAGTTTGAAATCCATTCAAGACCAATTCAATCATTTCAAAATTGATTTTCCCAATTAAATTCAACCATTTAATTAAAATCATTTCCATAAAATCTGTAATTTTAATTAAACAATTTAAATCATCTAATTTCCATAAACACGCCCCAATTCAATGGAATTGGGGGTTTTCCAAATTTCTGTGCAATAAACATTTCAAATATCCCAATTCAATGAAATTTGTTTTTTATCAATTTAATTGAATGCATATTTGAGAAATTGATTTTAAATCAATAATTGAAACAAATCAAGCAATAGGTGTGTAATAAATTTGGCTAATTGGGACAGAACCACCTACCTCAAGATCGTCAAGGTTAGCAACAATGATAAACCAGTGAGTGTGGTTCAACACTTCTCCTTGTGATCTTATCATCATAAGAGTTGACATGCTAATGATCGACGCTCATTAAGGGTTCCTAGAACCAAAAAAATATATTTTATTTCAAAAGGAATAAAAGAATCACATGCGATTGAATTTTATCTCTCTTGTATTATCTCTAGATTATCATTTCATGTCAACTCATGAAATAACAAGAATTATCACCAAGAATAATTATAGACCCCGTTCAATAATTTATATCACTAAATTAATTAGAGAAAAGAGGTGGTACTCAACATAATGATTATTTTTAATATATATATACATCTGTGTGTGTGTATATATATATATATCAAAATATCCTTTCATTATGATATTATCGTTTAATAAAACATTGAATTAATTTTGTGATAAATTCTTCAATAACTAGCCTTTTATAATTTCATGAAATTAACATTTGATAAAATTATGAATTATCATTTAGTAATCAACATTATTATCCTACAATAATTTTGATAATTCTGTCATGTGATAATTATATTAAAATTATCCTTTCATAATCCATGAAATTATATGTTAATAAATTTATATATATATATGTATATATATATATATTTGGATAATTTATTTTTAAAAATATCTTTTGAGAATTTCACATGAACTATTTTGATATAATTTCACTTTAAATATTTTTTTTGAATTTTGATGAAGGAAAGAATTGAAGAAAATAAATGATGTAAATTAAAAGGAAAATAAACAAACAATAATGGTATGTATGAGGTAGGTGAAAATGGTTGCCACACACTGGAATCAGTGGAGTCTAGATCAATAATGGTCACAACCGCACCTATGTGGGGTTCCAAGGCTGTAAAAAATCGAATGAAACAACTGAATCTAAGGATTTTATTATTCTAAAATTTAAAACCCTAAAAAACACAGCATTTAATTCATCAAAAATGTAACACCCATTTTAATGAATGATTCATCTGAAAAATAAGTATGGATAATTTAATTTCACCCAATTAAGACCTTCCAATTAATAATCGGTGAAAACATTTCAGAAACGGTGTTTTTGAAACCATGAATTGTCAAAAACAGTGTTAAGGTATTGGGAAAGATGAATGAGTTGTGAAATATAATTTTATGGAATTAATTTAATAATTAAATGAAAATAATAATGTCAACCATTCAATATAATTATTAAATAACATAAAATGTATAAGTGACCATAGAAAACTTTTGTTTCTTATGAAAGTTATATCTCACCAAGGATAAAAACCCAATTTCGGATCTAATGGTGGTTTCATATTTCTAATATGAATCACCATTTAAGAGACTTTAATTATTTATTAATTAAAAATCATAACAATTAAATAATTAGAATTAAAAACTTTTTTTATCTCGAGCGAGCCATCCAAATATCTGACGCTTACAAAAGGTATACACTATCTATGGTAAAACCCTCATTTCAGATCCATATGTGGTCTCATATTTCCCATATGACTCACCATTTGAGATATATTTAATTATTTGTAATAAATAATGCATTAAATATTATTCAATAACTTTATCTCAGAAGTGAGACATCCAAATGTTTGGAGCCTTCAAATATTATACCCCTCCTAGGGTAAAATTAATATTTCAGACCTGAAAATTATCTCAGATTTCTAAAACAATGCACCATTTTGGAGTTATTAAAAATTTTCGAATAAAAAAGTTTGAGCTTATATAATGATTTACAAAATATAGGAAATAAATCATTTAAAATTATAAAAAGAATTGTAAGCTTGCAAAGTATTTAAAAAACTCCCCTAAATTGAGATTTTATAATAAAATCTCTATAATTCTTAATTATTTGAAGATTAATTAATCTCTATACATATAATTGAAATAATTATTTTATTTATCAAAGAATAAAAAGAAGTTTATTAACAAATATAAAAACACTTATTTACATATAAACCATGTACGCTAAGTAATTGGATTTAATTTATTTTTAAATGTTTTAGAATGGTATGGATTAAACTATAAGTCTTTTTGTTTTAAATCTTAACATCATTCCATATATCACCCACAAAATAAAAACTAGAGAAAAAAATATTTATAAAACGATATGTGAAATTTTTTTATATACATGAATATTTTTCCATTACAAGTTTATCTACAACACTAAACCACATATTTTTTATGAGTTTCTTATATAAAAACCAAAACAAAATAAAATGAAAATGAAAATCAAAAAACACTCATTAAAGAACATAAAACACACTTCTATAAGAATTTATAAATAAAAAATGACATATTAATATTTTTTAAAAAATTTAAAAAATTTAAAAAATTTAATGAATTTTTTTATGTTTTAAAATTTTATGTTTTAAAAAAAATTATTTTTAGAATATTTTTTTACTTGTAATGTTTTAAATTTTTTTACTTTTTTTATATTTATATTTTTTTCTTGTTCTATTTTTATAATTTTTTTCTTTTTAATGTTGATTTTTTACCACTTTTTACATCTTTTCTCAAGAAAATAAACATTAGACTTTAAACACGATTTAAAATAAATTTCTTTAACTTTTATTTATTTTTAACAAAATCTGAAATCTAATAAAAGAAATGTAAAATAAAAAATATATTGTTAGTTGGAAGATGATAGAAATATTATTCTATTATTGTTATGTATAATATTCTACAAAAGTCAAATGGAGTATCTATCTAAATTGATAGATTAACCTTTGAGAATTTTTAAAAATATGGAATAAATATAAGAAGCCTCCTCACAATATAGGGAAAATAGTTAGATTTTACTTCCAATAGTATACAATAAGCACAATCATTCAGTTTAATATGAAAAATAAATTTTATTTAAAAATCAATATTAGGTTTTAAAAATATGAATTATTAGTATAAGAATATAGGTGTATATGTTATTATAGAGAAATGTTTTTTAAAACTACACCAATTTCAGCATTAAAACTCAATACATAATCATCATCAATAGGTTGAATTGTTATGTTATTAGAGGATGGTAGATGAAATTCATTGTTTTCTACACAAAAAAAGAAATCATTAATACCATCAATAATTTTAAAATCATCATTATTAATCTCAATAAAACCATCAAATCAATTCAATTAAAATTAATTATCATCACTCAATCAAATGATATCATTTAAATTAGAATGTTATTATAAATTTCCATCATAATTTTAAATAAATTTAATACCTATTTCAATATTAAATAAACCATGATCAAATGAATATGTCTTTCATTCAAAATAGTTGAAATGATTTATTTAATATAAAAGTTATATATACAAAAAAATTTTAAATTAATAAATCAAATCTTGTAACCTCCCAACCATCTTAATCAAGAATAAACTTATTTTTATCAGAAAATGTATTTATAAAATTTAATTTTAAATAGTTTTGTTCAAATTTAATTAGAGTATGAAAAGAAATAAACTCAACAAAAATATCCAAATCAACATGATTTTCTTAATTTATATTATTAATTTCATTATAAAAATCAGGGAAAAGAATTTATAAAATCTATTTTTGTTCATTTTCCCCTTGAATTTTATGCTCAGCATCATTGAATGATTCAATTTTATCGAACTATATGTCACCCTAGTGTGATTTATCATTTAAATCGTTTCATATCAATTATAGAATGTTTATATCACAAAAAGGATCATTTTCAAAAGAAAATAAACATAATACATTATTAGTAGAAAAAATAGACGGTTTCACAGATAATATATATTCAGAAAAAATGTCAAATGTAGTAAATTCAAGGAAAGGTTGACTAAATTCAAAGAAAAAATTAGATTTCCCTTATTCTTGTTTAATGTTAGCTCATTAAAGTTATGATTTGATAAGGTTTTAAAAATTAATGAGTAAATTAGAGTTCATTTTAACCATCACAAAATATATTTTCACATTATTTTTCTCAAATTTTTATTGAAATTCTCTTTATCTTTGATCAAATTCAATAAATTGATCATTTTTCGTAATTTTCTTGGGGAAAAGGCTATATTCAATTTATTTTATAATAATGAAATTAAAAAATTGGTTTTCATGGAATGTTATCGTTAAAATTTCATCGCTAATTTAAATTAAAAAATTTATTATTCTAGAAGTCGGATGGTTTTATAATGTTATTTTATTGAAACAATTCACCACCATTTCAACTTTTTAACGAAATACTTGGTCTATTGGTAATCAAATTTTCATCATTCCTAAAATCATTATAATTTTTACTATCTTGAAAGATACATGGGTTATTAGAATTTTCACATTGATTATCATCCCAGAAAGAGAAATAGTTTTGGTTGCATTTGAAATTATAGGGTTTTGTTCATTGAAACTATTTTATGGTGGTCATTTGAAATTCCGTTGATTTAAGATACTAATAATGGTGTATTATAATTATGAGAATTTTAATTTTAAAAACAATTTTTTATTTTTATATTTATTATTAAAATGAAAATAATTTTTTCCAAAATAATTATATTTTATTTTTTGGAATTTGGATAAAATTATACTCTTAAAGGAATCTTCTTTCAAAAGAGTTTTGGTTAAAATAATTTAAATTAATGAATGAGTAGTCCATTATAAATCTTGGAATAATAAAATTTAATTAAAAAAAATTCATTCATTATTTACAGAAACAAAAATCAATAGATCCCAAAGAAAAAATATCATGTCGCAAGAATAAATTGATGAATTTAATTTTAATATAATAATAATATATCAATAGTTAAAAAACACTCCTAATGATTGAAAATTGAAAGAGCAGAATATTTTACAAAGAATTATTTTCAAAAAATCTATATTTTTCTGTTTTTTAATAATATATTTTTTTAAAATTGATTCTATATTAAATTTTTTTTTATATTTTTAGGAAATGTTCACCTTCCCTTGATATGGTACCAAAAATTGGGGTATTGAATATGTAATAATAAAAATTACACATATAAATTACATCACAACCTTACTAATGAGGTGATAATTTTGGAATTAGGTCATTATTCTCTTGAAAAGGGAATTTAGTTAATTTATATAATATTTCTATATGGATGGAATATTTTTATAATGTCACGTATTAAAATTTTAATCTATTTTTATTAAAACATAAAAAAATTCCAATCTAAAAAAATTACATATTTAATAAAATTATGAAACATTAAAATCAAGATGAATGTGTGATCTATATATATTCCTATCAGTGTTGAATCTAAATTGATAAAAATAAAATAGTTTTAATCCCTAGTCCTATGATTTGATAGATAATTTCCAAATTTGGGATTATATTTCACAACAAATTTTAGACTTGAGAGGTTTGAACTATTAAATTCGTATGATACTTGTAGAGTTCAATAGTCAATAATAAAAAATTTAATGATTCAGAAATGTTAAACATAAAGTTATAGATTAGAGAATTTTTTAAATTATAACAATATAAAATATCTATATTGATGTTCTAATATTTATTTAAATTAATAAGAAGAAATAAAATCACAATGATTTGACTACTGAATATTATCTTTAATATATTTGAAACTATAATTAAAGCTACTGAAAATAATAAACAAAAATACTAGGATACCAATACTCAAAAAAATAGATATGAAGAATATTAACTGATATCAGGATGCTTCTATTACAATATTGTATAAAATAAGAACAAGAAAATTCTCTATTTTATATCTAAGATATGATACTACTATCACTCTATAAAAATATGTGTTACATTCCTCTAATATTGAGAAACTCCTTTATTTTGTTTTATTATTTATACAAATTTTTTTAATTCATTCGGAATCACACAAATAATATTATCCACCAAATATGTCCTGAAGTTCCTCTCAAAGATGGGTTACCAAATTTTTGGTTCAGTTTTTCACTCAATCATCATCATATTTAATTTAGTCCCTCAATTATCATTCACTCACTCACTCCCAGCCTTATACGGGGGTTATGTTCTCAATCTTGGTTTCCTTATGTTCATCAACATTAATTGGATTCAAATCAAATACTCAGATTTTAGACACTCCCACTGACTCTATGGGATATTTCATCATCACCTACTTCATGATTCCATTTGATTGAGACACATAAATATATTATTACCATCATATTCAAATTAGAATTCAATCTTCCTTCATTTAATCAAATACATTGTATTCAATTGATGAGTTCTAAAAATCATGCTTCGAGAAAAATATTATCCATTAAAACTATCCATCTTTAGTATTCATCATGATTTACCTAGTTGGTTCATTCTTTACATTACTAAATGAATCCAATGGTTTTTGATTTATATTTATTTATTTTTATAAAAATTTATTAATTTAGAATATTTATTCATCAATTAAATGAATCTCAGTTCCAATTTCTATTCTATTAATTCCATTTTAATTGATCATTATCTTACACTAAATCATTATATATAAGTTTTTTATTCAAATAATAAAGATTAATCACATTTTATAACCTAGAATGTGAGTCACATTGATTTATTTTGAAATAATTCAGATGTTTAATCATTGATGGCTCCACAATGAAATGGTTTAATCTAACACTTATAGATCATCACCTGATTTACTCTTAAATAAAGAAAGTTTTCTATTAATTTTAACACATTTAATATATTATATAAATTATTGATTACAAAATAAAATTCATACCATTTTCCTCATATATGGATGAGATATATTTTCATTTAATATTACATGCACTATTGGTTTAATCTAATGCATGAGAACATCCTCCAATTTATTTTTATATATGTATATGATTAATATTACATAAATGAACTAGGGAATGAAAATATAAAAACAATTAATCATCCATACACCATTAAAATTTAAATTTCATGTCTTGTGTTAGATTAAAATATTAAAACCATTTAACAAAAAATTTAATATTTAATACAAAAAAAAACTATATTACACAATAGTATAATAAAGTTTAAAGAAACTAAAAAAATTGTACACAATATGGTATATAAAATGTTTTGATTTTAACATAAATGATTAAAATTAATATTTATAATAAATAAACAAATCTAGTATAGGATTCAATAAAAATTAACACTACATGTGTAATATGAAACAATGACTTCCAATAAATATAAAATTTAAAGTACGTAATATTAAAATGAACATAATACTGCATATGTAATATTAATCTAAAATTAAAATTGAAAAATTATAACTAAAATTATTTTACGTAATATGTATATATATATATATATACATCTATATAAAATAGAACACAAATATTTCAAGATTATAAATAATGAATGAATATTAAAATAACATATAAATTGAGACTACTGTTAAAAAAGGAATAAATGTTAATGCATAAAATATGTATCCAAAAATAAATATTTAATTATAATATTATTAATGAATTCAATGAATTAAAATTAATTAAAAAAAATGAAAAAAATAAATAAAATTATAAAAAAATTATAAACTATTAATTAAATGAATAATTATACTTCATATATATATTAAAAATAAAATATTAATATATAAATAATAATGATAACATCAAAAATAGTAATTAAATATTCCCACTTCGGAATGTAACAATTATGGAGAAACATGAATCTTCTATTCAATACCCTATATATTTTATAAGATGAAGCACAATAGAATAATAAAGACGGTATAACATTTCCCACATGTTGGTACTAATGGTACCAATTTTTTAGTAAGGTAGATTAATAAATAATTTTGGATGTGAGGAGTTTTAGTTGTCCATATAATATTTTTTTTTGTAAATGGTGTTTATTTATCGTTCCATATGGTCAATAGATATTCAATGAAGTATGGAATTTATTGGAGGTGATATAATGTTGTGTTTATCCAAATAGTGAAAATCATAGAACAGAACCACTACAGACACCATGATGGAATTATACATAAGAATATAATGTTTGAGGAGGACTATGAAGATATACTAAATATAAAATTTATGTGGTGCAATGGTAGTGAACACATTGTGAAGGAATTTATGTTGAGTGTAAATAAGTACATGTATTACTTGGACACACCAAAGCTCATATGTTTACACCACATGGAAGAGGGTCATGCCCAGGTATAAAATCTATGATATTTCATTAATCAATTTATAGTTTATAAGAATACCCCACACCACATAGGAATTTTCCATTTTAGCAATTTCTGTAACATATGATTTCAAATATTGGTTATACGTAAGGATTAGTGTGAAAATCAGAACAAGTAATATTAGTTCCATTATATTTTTTGAATATTGATTGTGTCACTCTATGTGAAATATGTCTCACGTCAACTGAATAAATTATGAATATGATCATAATTAAATATTATCAATTGCATTGTGATGGGATAGTTTTTGTTATAAATCCATGAAATAGTTATTATTCATAATGAGTTTTTTTATTCTCTAAGGATTTTAATCAGGTCAAAAAAAGTCCCAATTTTGTGGAGGCATGAATAGATCACTCTAGGATACATTCAGTTTCTTAAAAGATATGTTATCATATTTGATGGATTTGGATTTGATTAGAAAATTATACTGCAATAGTGTATCACACAAAATCTATGTACAAAATATAAAACACATAACACAGTAATTGTAGAGATCATGCCATCATATATTAAATTCTAACTATTTTTAAATGTTAGGGTGTCTCTCATATTTTTTTCATTATCATTAACATTATTATAATTAATTGAATAATTATGGACAGTTTTAAGGCTCATAAATGAATGATATGTTGTAGATGTGTGGGGATGTTTTTGGGAGATTAAAAATTAATGATTTTGTGAGCATTAAAAAAGGGAGGAAGATTGAGAATAAAAATTTCAAGATAATTTTAATCATATGGAAATATAGATAGGTCTATACTATATAAAAAATCATTAATGGTCTATATTTAAAAAATTTGATTAGGTCACAATGATAACACTTTCTTTTTTATGCTTATCTTTTTTGAAAGTCATTATGAGTAACCACCGTATTGATATTCTTATAACTATTACTTGAATCCATGAGTGAATAGGGTTATAGAGAGAGGTAGTAACCCTTGGATAAAAAATTTACCCTTCCTAAACATGTAATTCACATACATTGTATCGTTAAATTTTAAATAATTTCATCAAAACATTTGTGTATGCTCTTTGGAGTATCTCTTAATTGTTTACTATGTGAAATATCAATGTCATTGCATATATTTTTTGTATTTGGATGTTTTGGTAATGTGGTTTATCATGATAGGTCTATATCATTTTTTCTTATGAAATAACAAGATCCATAGGGAATTTTATAGTTAATAGAAATAATTTCCTTTTCACCTCAACTAATATGTTATTTTAGGACTCTATGGATGCAATAATTGGTATTAGAGAAAGGTTCTATGTTGATGAATCATTATTAAAATGTCTATTATCATTGAGAGAGATTTCAGTAAATAATGATTATACTATCTGATGGATTAAATTACTATTTTTGGTTGGATAAAAAGAGATTAATCCTATTGTTTCTTAGACTTGTTGGTTATTTACATAGTCACGATTCATGTAATTTACATACGCAATGAACTATATATTTCAATGATTTCAGTAACATAAAACTACTTAGTGTTAACCCAAAGGTGAAAATTTCATTCCCTAGATCATTATAAAATCATATTTATATAATGGTGATGAATTTTAAATTTTCAAAAGAAATTTTTGATAAACTCAATAATATATTTGAAGGGAAAAACAAGGTCACTAAGGAAAAGTTTTAGATGTGTAATGATAAATATAATGTTCTGAAGATGATCCTAAATGCAAACATTAATAGTTTTTATTATTATAATTAAGCTTATTATAGTAATCCAATGTATTAGAGAAGAAATGAATGCTTTTGAAATTGTGAACAACACTTTTAGGAGTCTACCTATATTTTAAAATCCAAATGTATCAACTCCTAATTAAAATGATCTTAAAAAAATATCTTTTGATAATATTCATAGAATGTCAGTTTCCCATATAATGTGGGTGAATATGGAGACCAAATGAATCCATTAATAAAATAAAATATCTTTAAAATCCATTTTTAATATTATAATTAAAGAATCATAAGATTTTAAAATAAATATTACCGATGAGTTCTTATTACTTTCGATAAGATGGCTCAAATGAGGTAAATGTATATTAAAAGGAAATATACCCTTTATGAGCTCTAACTTTAAGAAATATGATCATATGATTTCTAGGAACCCAAGGAAGGTTGTGGGATATATTAAAGGTTATAAACAAATATAGAAACTTTCCCCTAATATGAAACATTACATTTTGTATATACTTCTATATATAATTTTTAGTGAAAGGGATGGTGTGAAAAATAAGAAAATGGAGTTGATCTGTGTTTTTAAGATAATGTGGTCAAAGTTATTTCACATTTGAAATATATAATTATTAAAATTATGGAGAAATTGACATATAAAAATGAGGAATAAAATACAATAGATGGTGTTTTGACCTAATGGATGATATTTAAGGAGGACTTGAGTTATTGGATACTCAATTTTTTAAAAAAATGTAACACCCCAAGATTCTACGGTACGCTTCTCTTTGAATAATGTGATAGCGTGTGTTGTACACAACACCGAGTTCTAACACACCATAACCAATCAAACTAGCCGTTATGAATAGTAATACCTACTTTTTGAAGTTATATATATTTTATATTTTAAAATGGACTTCATTTTTGGATTCTGAATATCTAATTTAGCCTAAGGAGAAATTTTGATACTTTTCGGATAACTTTAATATTTTGATGAATAGTGAAAATTACTAAATTTTAATTAAAAATAACATTTTTAATCAAAATAATTTATATTGATAAATTATGAATTTGAGTGGTTTTAAAGTATATTTATAATATATTTTTACCATTTAATACAATGTTGTTTATTGGACATAATTTCACAATTAAACCAAACATAAACAAGTATCAATCTTTTGATAGTTATTATATCTTAAAAACATGCTTTTTGTTTTGACAGCGGGAATAAATTTTAAATTAATTTCTGCTACTTATGTGTTTTGAATTTGGGAAAATGGATTCCATATTTAAAATCAGTATGTTCAAATTGTGTAAATAGTTAACTTTTATTTTTAGACATTTTGAATAATTAGTTCGGTAAATATTTTATTTACCATGGTTAAAGGGTAAATCTGGTAAATAAGGGTTAAACAATAATATTATAATAATAAAAAATTACCCTAAAACGTGTCCTAAACTTATTAGGTGATAAATTTTCGACCATAGGCATCATTGGGTCGATTTTGGGACCCCATGGTGCCACTTGTAAGTGATAGGGACACTTTATTTTAATTAAGTTAAAATGAATACAAAAATGTCACAAGCATATATCTTTTAGAAACACAATTTTTACATAGGGTTATATATGTTGGAGTTTCAACTATAAATATTCATTAGAAAGATAAAAATATTTCCTACATAATGATATTTTATTTATAATTTTTAGATATTAAATAATTTAATTTATTTATAAAGACAATGATGATGGAGTAATTACCATAATAGTGAAAAATTAAAATAATTGGTATTATAAATACCCAAATAAATATAATTTCAGACTTTTTATGAATTAACATAATTTTCTAGGATAATATTACATATTATTATTGACTTAATAGACTTTTGTAGAAGTAATAATTCTGTTATGAGTTTCACAAAAATCAACTATTGAATAGTGTCAAAATTGACAAAAAGGAGTTTTTAAAACAAATATTATATTATTAATTGATATTAAATTCCTAAAAATCTAATTTTTTGAAAAGAGACTTATATCATGATATGTGTATCATTAATTGACCACTTGGGGGTCGCTTGGATGTATATTTTAAGTTTAATAACCATATAATATAAAAATACAAAGAGACATTGTAAAAGTGAAACTAATTAACTAAGAGTTAATAATTAAAGATAAGGTTAATATAATGAGCCAAACCTGTCTAAATTCTATTGGTTGAGTGTTTTTAGACCCATACCCACCTTAAACTTTAAATAATAAACTTTGGAGCCATTAGAAACCGAATATGAATTTGTTATAAATTAATATTTCTAGCTTTTCCAAAGGTGCCCCTCCCCCCTCTTATAAAAGGTCACTCCCCCTTCTCATTACTTCACACCTTCAAAGCCTTTTGGTTTGGCCAAACTCTACCCAAATACTCTATAAACTTCCCTAAATTCAACATAGAGGCCTTCCTTTAGTCATAAATCCAACTTAAGGAGCCCTTTTGTTCAAATCAAAAGGAAGAACCTAAAGAAGAGGTAATGATTTCACCACCCTTTTTCAAGTTCCTTTCTTCTTCCACTTCCTCTTCCTTTGTTGTTACCATTCTAAAATAATAACTCCAGTATCATATATATAATGTGATGTTATTATAAATATGGTACAACCATATTCAGTATTTTATCCATCCTTTGAATAACATGTCACCATACGTGCGTACGTACGGCTTACCGTCTCCACACCGTGGTGTAATTGTTATTCAATAAATTATTATTTGGATGGGTATAATATTGATGTGTAATTCATGTAAATAATAAATTTAACATGATAATGATTCTGTATATATGATATAACATCCAATTATATATTATTTTAACATAAAAATAATGATATTGTCGCTTGTGCGTACGTACGGACTACCGTCTCCACGAACGCGATGAGATTCATTCTCCATCGTATCCATTCAAGTATAATTCTCATTTGATGATTAATAATAGTATCTAAGGACTTGATATCATTCTGGATATGATTAATATACAACCTATCCATTACAAACATGTCTTACGTAACAAAACATATAAAAGAAAATGAGAAAGTTAACACCCGAAACAACGATAATACTAAGATATTATTAACAAATCAATGTTAAAAGATCATATATGATATCATATTAATGTATATGATTATTTTATAATTTAATAAAAATTATTTCACCATTATACAGAAGGTTAACCTACCCCAACCAAGGAAAAGTACAAGGTAAGGGTTATTTCACAATCTCTTCATTATCCGTGGTTGTTTATACGAAATAATCTACTAGGATCTCTTAATCATCCACATCCATGTTTCTTAAAGATGTATTTCAAAACATTTTACTATTTAAAAGAATATGGGTTAAAGTCATTTATACCCTTGTTTGACTTTTTATAAGAGTTTTATAAAGGAATCTTTCCGTCGTTTTCCAAACAAGGTGCTTTTTAACCTTTTCGACATAATTAAGGTAGGAATGTTTTTTTAACTTATACGGCAGGTGCGGTTATTTTCCCCCATTATAAAATCATCGAAGCTTCCCTTACAAGCTTATAATAATAATTTCAAAGAAAATGTTTTATTTTATAAATTTATGACTCTTAAATTATTTCAAAATAGAAAGATATATTTCTCTAAAAAGAGTTTTCATTTCATCTATGTCAACATCCTTTGATGGGTTTTATGCTTATTTGATGTTGATTTATTATGATACAAAACTTCTATATTGTATTGAAGGTTTTGTGATATGTTTGACTGTGGATGTGCTATTTTTATACCATTCATAGTTTATGGTGAAAGTATTGACATTTTGTATTCTAGTTTTAATACAAATGTTTATGTTATGTTTAAACCTTTTCATATGGGAATGCATTGGACTTAATATGTGACGGGTGGAGCCCGCTATAGCTCTTTGATGCATCGGTTGGTCTCATGAGACAAACTAGTGTCTTGGCACAAGGCCTTGGAAAAATATTATTTTTAGTCTTGGCATGAGGCCTTGGCTATGTGGTTATGATAGTCTGTCATTATGCATTCCATCATTATGAAAGTGGTTATTGATATTGCATGTGATTATTCGATTAGTAGAATATCCATGTGAATAAGTAAATGGCATTATTTCATTTTATTTTTTCCATACTATGTTGAAGTTCAAGTTTAAAAGGATTTTGTTTTAGTTATACACTGCCTTAAATGTTTATTCTTATTTATGAAAGTTTACGCTATATTGTTATCCTTACTGGGCATTTGAGCTCACCCCTTTTCTATGTTTTATTTTTCCCAGGATGTGAATAAGTAAATTATGAATGACCTGCAGGGATATTATAAGAGGATAATAGTGTGGACTATGGAGACAATATGTTGTTGTAGTAGTTTTTCACTTTATGATGTAATGTAAGACTTATGAATATATCTAGTGCTTCCAAGGCTACTAAACCAATCGGTCTTTTGAGATTTAATCTTTCTTGTAATCATGCCAATGTTATGTAATAATGCACCGACTCTGGGTAACTAAGGTCGTGGCGTCATAGTTGGTATCAGAGGAAGTTTAGTACAAACCTTGGAATCTAGATTTTGATAAACTCTGATTAGAGCACGTAGACCTAAGATGAACTTTGAGGATTAATATAGAAGAACTTCCTAGAATTTTAGTATTGTAGAGATTTTGTGAGTTTTCTGAGCAATACATCCATGTCTGGATACGAGCAGGTAGAGGCGGCTCTGGCACAGATGTACCTAGGGGTAAAACTCGAAAACACCACTTTGAGCTAGACTCGAATGGGAACTGGTGCACGACAACGTTCGTTGCTGCACTCTTGGTTACGACACTCCCGAGGGATATGATTAGGATAAATATCATTTTCTTTACAAATCATTATGAAGGGTTTATGAGTATATACTTCCTTAAAGAAATTTTTTTTTATGATTATGGATTATATCCATAAATAGTTCAATTTATCTTAAGTGTTTTATAAGTTTGGGATGATGTATTGTGATTCATAAACTGATCTAGTTTATGCCATTGTTTAAAATGGCGCCTAGTGGAAGAAATAGAAACCGTATCAATGAACGCATTCCATGTAGGTATTTCCCTCCTACTCAAGATAATTAGAGTGGAGCTGGGGATGCAACTGGTGCTGATAACCTAATCACCATATTGGGACAACTCATTCCGGTTATGAATAATAACCTTACCCGTTTGGAGCACCCTGATCCGTAGAGTAGAGGATCAATGTTAGATTTATTCATGAGGCAAAAACCACCAACGTTCAATGGGAGTAAAAATCCCTTAGTTGCTGAGCAATGGATAAATTCCCTAGATAAAATATTTTAGGCTTTGGGGAGTAGTGAAAGGGAAAAATTTATCATGGCAGTTTATCGCCTCACTGGAGATGCTGATCAATAGTAGTCATTGATTCAAAATACTAAGGAATATGATGAAGTATAAAATATGGAATGGAGGGAGTTCAAAGATATGTTTTTAGAAAAATACTTTCCTCACAACAATCGAGCAGATATGGAAAGAAAATTTCAGAGTCTGAGACAAAAGGAGGATGAGAATGTCACAAAGTATGAGGCTAACTTTACAAGGTTAGCAAGTTATGCTGGAGATTATATACGTAACCCAAGAAGTAAGATTGATCATTTCTTTGATGGGTTAAAACTATTTCTCTGTCAAGGATTAGTCTCACAATCCTTCTCATCGTACGAACACATTGTCTCATGTGCTATCAAGACTGAAAAGGAATTCTCTAAGTCTTATGACTTTAAAGGAAAGAAAGAGAAGAAGAGACCTGCTGATCAACCAGGGAATGGAAATAAGGGGAAGAAGGGAAAGGATGAATATCCATCCTGTGGTAAATGTGGTAAGAAACACCCCAGTACTTTCTTGAAGGGAACGAGAGTCTGTTACAAGTGTGGTGAAAAAGGCCACCAAGCTTGTGATTTCAAGTGGAAGAAGGAAGCTACCAATGTTCATTGATACAATTGCAGGGAGATGGGGAATTATGCAAATTAATTTCCTAAGCGTCAGGAGAACATAACTCAGAAAAGGCCAAGGGATCAAGGACAAGCTTATGCTATCACTACTGCTAAGGTAGAAGCTCCGAAAGACATGGTGGCAGGTAATTTAATGGTTTCCTCAAGTTTAGAAAATGCATTATTTGATTCTGGATCATCACAATGTTTCATATCTTCATAGTTTGCTAAGAAAATTAGATATTTCCAATTTGATTTAACAAGGGAGTTGTCAGTTAAAACTCCTAAGGGAAGTATCATTGCAATAAAGTTTTGTGAATCAGTCACCATTATAGCACATAAATGTTCTTTATCTGCTGATCTCATCGTCATACCTATGATTGAGTTTGATATAATCCTCAGTATGGAATGGCTTTCGGACTATGATGCGAAGATTTATTGTAAGAATAAAGAGGTTACGATTCTTGATGATGATGATAAGGAACACCTTATCTTTAGAGTATAATCGTCACCACCTAATTCTTATCTAGATCCACCCCCAATATCTCACCTAAATTCAATTATTGGGGAGTAAGAGGAAGAATTTACAGTGGGTGAGGAAAGGAATGTTCAAATAGAGGACGTACCTATTGTTAAAGAATATTTAGATGTGTTTCCGGACGATTTACCTGGACATCCTCCAAAACGAGAAGACGAGTTTTCCATTGATTTAATTCCTGGATCACGACCTATATCGAAGACCCCTTATAGAATGGCCACTGTAGAATTAATTAAACTAAAGAAACAACTAGAGTAATTGAGTAATAAGGGATCTATTCGCCCTAGTGTTTCTCCATGGGGATCCCCTGTTCTTTTTGTTAAAAAGAAAGATGGATCTATGAAGTTATGTATCGACTAAAGGGAGATCAATGCTATAACAATAAAGAACAAGTATCACCTACCTCGCATTGATGATTTATTTGACCAACTGCATGAAGCTCAATACTATTCAAAGATTGACCTTCGATCTGGATACCATCAGTTGTGTGTGAAGAAGGAAGACATTCTGAAGACAGTATTTCGAACCAGGTACGAGCATTACGAGTTTACAGTAATGCCTTTTGGATTGAAAAATGCACACTCTGTATTCATGGATCTGATGAATAGAGTTTCAAGGAGTATCTTGATGAATTTTTGGTGGTATTTATTGATGATATCTTCATATACTCCAAAAACTATGAAGATCATGAAAACCACTTGCGCATTATCCTGAAGACTCTGAGAAGATATGAATTATATGGGATGTTTAGCAAGTGTGAATTATGGCTTCAGAAGATTTCTTTTCTTTGCCATATTTTCTCTAAATATGGAATCTCGGTTGATCCTTCTAAGGCCAAGGCAATCCAAGAATGGCCAGCACCGACGAGTATAACTGAGGTACGTAGTTTGATTGGTTTAGCAGGTTATTATCGACGTTTCATCCAGAATTTTTCCCAGATGTCTAACCCATTAACGAAGCTCAAATGTAAAGGGGTTAAATTTGTTTGGACAAAAGATTGTGAAGAATGTTTCGAAGAACTGAAGAGAATATTAGTCAATGCTTTTATATTGACTCTAACATCAGGGAATGATGGGTTCATTATTTATAGTGATGCATCGAAGAAAGGACTTGGTTACGTCCTTATGCAGAATGATAGGGTTATTGCCTATGCATCACGACAATTGAAAATTAATGAGAAAAACTATCATACTCATGATCTTGAGTTAGCAGCTGTGATCTTTCTTTCGAGGATATGGAGGCACTACCTCTAAGGTGAAAAATGTGAGATTTATACTGATCACAAGAGTTTGAAGTATATTTTCTCACAAAAAGAACTCAACATGAGGCAAAGGAGATGGCTTGAATTACTCAAGGATTATGATTGTATGATACACTACCACTCGGGGAAAGCAAACAAGGTGGAAGATGCTTTGAGCAGAAAAGACCATGGAGTTTTGAACGTGATGAGAATTGAAAGGGATCCAATTTTGATGGATCTAGTGAAGATGGACATGGGAATAACCAGGGAAGGTGAAACATCAATTCTTTTTCAAATGGTTGCCAAACCATCTTTACTAGAAAGGATTGAGAGTTCTCAGACCAATGATGAAGAATTTCAAAAGAAGATTAAAGCTCTGAATGATGGTAGATTGAGAGACTTTGTGTATGAATATGGAATTTTGAAATTCGGGAAGAGACTTTGTGTTCCCGATATACCTGATCTAAAAAGGGAATTTCTAGATGATACTCATAGTTCCAATTTCTCTATACACCCTGGGAGTAGCAAAATGTATAGAGATTTAAAGGAACATTTTTGGTGGGGCAATATGAAGAGGGAGATTGCTGATTTTGTGTCAAGATGAATGGTTTGTCAACAAGTGAAAGCTGGAAGGCAACACCCTGAAGGAGTCATGCAACCTCTTCCCGTACCAGAGTGGAAATGGGACAATAATATGATGGACTTTGTCATGGGGCTACCAAAGACTCCTAGAAGGAATGATGCAATATGGGTTATTGTTGATCGTATTACCAAGTCAGCACATTTTCTTTCTATAAGAGAAGATCTACCACTGGAACGTCTAGCAAGACTATATATTAATGAAGTTGTGAGACTTCATGGAGTACCCCTATCGATTTTTTCTGATCGTAATCCCCGTTTTATTTCACGATTCTGGAAAAGTCTTCAGAAATCTCTGGATACTGAACTTTATTTGAGCACTGCCTACCACCCTCAGACAGACAGACAATCATAACGGACTATTCAAACCTTATAAGGCATGTGGAGATCTTACTCACTTGACTTTCAGGGTATGTGGGATTAATATTTACCTCTGGTAGAATTTTCCTAAAACAATAGCTTCCATTCGAGTATTCAGATGGCACCATATGAAGAGTTATACGGAAAGAGATGTCCCACACCAACCTGTTGGGATGATGTTAGTGAAAGAAAACTTGTAGGCCCAGAACTGGTGGAGGAAACAATAGAAAAGGTGAAGGTAATCCAAAATCACATCAAAGCAGCTCAAAGTAGGCAAAAGAGCTATGCTGATAATCGAAGGAAGGATTTGGAATTTCAAGTCTGTGATCACGTTTTTCTAAAGGTATATCCCTAGAATGGAGTCATACGTTTTGGTAATAAAGGTAAATTGAGTCTTAGGTACATCAGACCTTTCAAAATTCTTGAACGAATTGGGGCTGTGGCTTACCGATTGGCAATGCCGCCAAGTCTCTCCAAAGTTCACGATGTGTTCCATGTATCTCTATTGAGGAAATACATGCCTGACCCAACGCATGTACTCACCTATGAGAAATTAGAACTGGAACCCGATCTTTCTTATCGTGAAGAGCCTGTCGGGATTCTTGATATGAGAGAACAAGTACTGAGAAACCGGACGATGCGTCTGGTAAAAGTTTTGTGGAGAAACCATAAGATGGAAGAGGCAACGTGGGAACCCGAGGAACTTATGATGAAGAAACACCCGAGTCTTTTCATGTGATAATATTCTAGAAACTTCAAGGATGAAATTATTTGAAGGAGGCAAGAATTTAACACCCCAAGCTTCTACGGTATGCTTCTCTTTGAATAATGTGATAGCGTGTGTTGTACGCAACACCGAGTTCTAACACACCATAACCAATCAAACTAGCCGTTATGAATAGTAATAACTAATTTTTGAAATTATATATATTTTATATTTCAAAATGGAATTCATTTTTGGATTCGGAATATTGAATTTAGCCTAAGGTGAAATTTTGGTACTTTTCGGATAACTTTAATATTTTGATGAATAGTGAAAATTACTAAATTTTAATTAGAAAAAACTTTTTTAATCGAAATAATTTATATTGATAAATTATTAATTTGAGTGGTTTTAAAGTATATTTAGAATATATTTTTACCATTTAATAAAATGTTGGTCATTGGACATAATTTCACAATTAAACCAAACATAAACAAGTATCAATCTTTTGAATGTTATTATACGTTAAAAACACGCTTTTTGTTTTGACAGCGGGAATTAATTTTAAATTAATTTCTGAAACTTCTGTGTTTTGAATTTGGAAAAATGGATACCATATTTGGAATCAAGAGGTTCAAATTGTGTAAATAGGTAACTTTTATTTTTAGACATATTGAATAATTACTTCGGTAAATATTTTATTTACCATGGTTAAAGGGTAAATCCGGTAAATAAGGGTTAAAAAATAATATTATAATAATAAACAATTACCCTAAAACGTGTCCTAACCTTATTGGTTGATACATGTTCGACCATAGGCATCTTTGGGTCGATTTTGGGACCACATGGTGCCACTTGTAAGTGATAGGGACACTTTATTTTAATTAAGTTAAAATGAATACAAAAATGACACAAGCATATATCTTTTAGAAAAACAATTTTTAAATAGGGTTATATATGTTGGATTTTCTACTATAAATATTAATTAGAAATATAAAAATATTTACTACATAATGATAGTTTATTTATAATTTTTAGACATTAAATAAGTTAATTTATTTATGATACAATGATGATGTAGTAATTTCCATAATAGTGAAAAATTAAAATAATTGGTATTATAAATACCCAAATAAATATAATTTCAGACTTTTTATGAATTAAACTAATTTTATAGGATAATATGACATATTCGAATTTATTTAATTTACCTTTTTTGAAGTAATCATTCTTTTATGAGTTTCACAAAAATCAACTATTGAATAGTGTCAAAATTGACTTAAAAGAGTTTTTAAAACAAATATTATATTATTAATTGATATGAAATTCCTAAAAATATACGTTTTGGACAAGAGACTTATATCATGATTGGTGTATCATTAATGGACCACTTGGGGGTCTCTTAGATGTATATGGTAAGTTTATTAACCATATAATATAAAAATACAAAGAGACATTGTTAAAGTGAAACTAATTAACTAAGAGTTAATACTTAAAGATATGGTTAATATAATGACCCAGACCTGTATAAATTATATTGGTTGAGTGTTTTTAGATGCATCCACACCTTAACCTTTAAATAATCAACTTTTTATCCATTAGAAACAAAATATAAATTTATTATAAATTAATATTTCTAGGTTTTCCAAAGCTGCCCCTCACCCCTCTTATAAAAGGGAACTCCCCCTTCTCATTACTTAACACCTTCAAAGCCTTTTGGTTCGGCCAAAATCTGACCACATACTCTCTCAACTTCCCTCACTTCATCCTATAGTACTTCCTTTAAGCATAAATCCATCTTAAGTATCCCTTTTGATCAAATCAAAAGGAAGAACCCAAAGAATAGGTAATGATTTCACCACCATTTTTCAAGTTCCTTTCTTCTTCCACTTCCTCTTCCTTTTCTGTTACCATTCTAAAATAATAACTCCATTATCATATATATACTGTGATGTTATTATAAATATGGCACAACCATATTCAGTATTCTATCCATCCTTTGAATAACATGTCACCATACGTGCGTACGTACGACTTATCGTCTCCACGTCGTGGTGTAATTGTTATTCAATAAATTATTATTTGGATGGGTATAATAATGATGTGTAATTCATGTAAATAATAAATGTAACATGATAATGATTCTATATATACACTACTGGAAAAACGGCCTATACCCACGGTTCAAAACCGTGGGTATAGCCCCCAAAACCGTGGGTATAGCCTATACCCACAGTTTTGGGAACCGTGGGCTGGAATGCCGTCGGTACAGGTCCCCAGCCTATACCCACGGTTTTGGAAAACCGTGGGTATAGGTGTCCTGCCACCGTGTCACCGAAACTTAGACAATTTCCACGGTTTCAACGACCTATACCCACGGTTTCAAAACCGTGGGTATAGGTCCTAAAAAAATGCAGGCGCCGAGTTTCGATCCCGCAACCTCTTCGTTGTAAACACCGCGTCTAACCACTACCCTAACATCACATATATGTATGTATATATATATTTAGTTAAATATAGTTATAAAAACCGTGGGTATAGAGGGAAGAACCGTGGGTATAGGGTTCCCGCAAAAAAAAATTCCTTCCCGCGGAAAAAAAAATTTCCCGCGCACACAAAATTGACCTATACCCACGGTTTTTCATAACCGTGGGTATAGGTATTTTATCCCAGACCTATCCCCACGGTTTTCACCAAAACCGTGGGGATAGACCCCCCCTATACCCACGGTTTTGGGAAACCGTGGGTATAGGTGACTTTTCAGGACCTATCCCCACGGTTTCCCAAAACCGTGGGGATAGAGCCCCCTATACCCACGGTTTTGGCAAACCGTGGGTATAGGTCATGAAAATTCACCTATACCCACGGTTTTCCAAAACCGTGGGTATAGGGGGGGTCTATCCCCACGGTTTTGGTGAAAACCGTGGGTATAGGTACATTTTCCAGTAGTGATATGATATACCATCCAATTATATATTATTTTAATATCAAAAGAATGATATTGTCACTCGTGCGTACGTACGGACTACCGTCACCACGAACGCGATGAGATTCATTCTCCATCATATCCATTCAAGTATAATTATCATTTGATGATTAATAATAGTATCTATGGACTTGATATAATACTGAATATGATTAAGATACAACCTATCCATTACAAACATGGCTTATGTAACAAAACATATAAAATAAAACGAGTAAGTTAACACTCGAAACAACGACAATACTAAGATATTATTAACAAATCAATGTTAATAGATCATATATGATATCATATTAATGTATATGATTCTTGTATAATTTAATAAAAATTATTTAACCATTATACAGGAGGTTAACCTACCCCAACCAAGGAAATGTACAAGGTAAAGGTTATTTCACAATCTCTTCATTATCCGAGGTTGTTTATACGAAATAATCTACTGGGATCTCTTTATCATCCACATCCATGTTTCTTAAAAATGTATTTCAAAACATTTTTACTATTTAAGAGAATATGGGTTAAATTCATTTATACCCTTGTTTGACTTTTTATTAGAGTTTTATAAAGGAATCTTTCCGTTGTTTCCAAACAAGGTGCTTTTTATCCTTTTCGACAGAATTAAGGTAAGAATATTTTGTTAACTTATACAGCAGGTGCGGTTATTTTCCGCATTTATAAAATCGTCGAAGCATACCTTACAAGATTATAATAATATTTTCAAAGAAAATGATTTATTTTATAAATATATGACTCTTAAATGATTTCAAAATAGAAAGAGATATTTCTCTAAAAATATTTTTGATTTCATCTATGTCAACATCCTTTGATGGATTTTACGCTTATTTGAAGTTGATTTATTATGATAGAAAACTTATATATTGTATTGAAGGTTTTGTGATATGTTTGACTGTGGATGTGTTATTTTTATACCATTCATAGTCTATGGTGAATGTATTGACATTTCGTATGCTAGTTTTAATACGAATGTTTATGTTATGTTTAAACCTTTTCATATGGGAATGCATTGGACTTAATATGTGATGGGTGGAGCCCACTATAGCTCCTAGATGCATCGGTAGGTCTCATGAGACAAACTAGTGTCTTGGCACAAGGCCTTGGAAAAATCTTATTTGTAGTCTTGGCACGAGGCCTTGGCTATGTGGTTATGATAGTCTGGCATTATGCATTCCATCATTATGAAAGTGGTTATTGATATTGCATGTGATTATTCGATTAGTATAATATCCATGTGAATAAGTAAATGGTATTATTTCATTTTATTTTTCTATACTATATTGAAGTTCAAGTTTAAAAGGCTTTTGTTTTAGTTATACACTGCCTTAAATGTTTATTCTTATTTATGAAAGTTTCCGCTATATTGTTATCCTTGCTGGGCATTTGAGCTCACCCCTTTTCTATGTTTTATTTTTCCCAGGATGTGAAGAAGTAAATTATGAATGACTTGCAGGGATATTATAACAGGATAATAGTGTGGACTATGGAGACAATATGTTGTTGTAGTAGTTTTTTCACTTTATGATGTAATGTAAGACTTATGAATATATCTAGTGCTTCCAAGGCTACTAAACCAATAGGTCTTTTGAGATTTGATCTTTATTGTGATCATGCCAATGTTGTGTAATAATACACCGACTCTGGGTAACTAAGGTAGAGGAATTATAAAACAAATGTGAGAGATTCGGAAAAATTAAATAGAATACATTGATCAAATTAAAGTTAAAATAATTTTTTATTGAACATTATTGGGTAATAAGGAGATATTCATGAAAATTTAAAGTATGTTCATGAATTTAAGTGAAAAATTAAGGAGAAAGGTATTTGATGAACTTAATGTATTTATTGAAAATTGAATTAAAGGGTTGATTCCCTTGAATAAGATATTGTAACTATAAATAAAAAACATAATGTTGTAAAAGAAACATTAGTGGTGATAAAAAGTATTTACAGTTTTGAAGATTAGGTAATGAATAGTTCAAATAAAGGTATTATTGATACAAAAAAATGGATATTAAACTTATTAATGAATAAATAAATAATAACTCATTTAAAGTTGGTTACAGTTCATATAGGTGAAATGCTTAAAAAATTAGAGTTGTTGTGAAAGATAAAGGAAATAAAAATGGTAAATCATAACTCTTAATCACTAAGATATTATAAAAACCAATGAGTTTCTCATAAGATGTGAAAATATGGATAGTGGATGAGGATATAGTTTTTATCCTCATAGATACCCATTACTAATGTTTTCTTACACAAAATGACATATTTTGAAGAACTAAAGAGTTATGTTAGAGAAAAAGAACCCTTGATTAAATGAAAGAGGATGAGAAAGTATCCTACACCATAAAAAAGAAATTATTTGTTTGTATTTTTTTTTCATTATTTTAAATTTTTTATAAGGATATGAATCACATGCAATTGAGGATTCAAAATTACTATTATGGGTGATGAAAGAGGATGGACTCAAAACAACCAAACATGGTTCCATTGTAAAATATGATGTTCCCATTATAAAAATGAAGATGAGTATAAAATCATTTCATGTGTTGACTGTAATGAGGATGTACCATTATATCTCTCAACTCAACCAATTATCTCTAGGATCGAAAATAATAATAATGATTTTGTGAGCTTTTTATGAAAAAAATGTTTTTAAGTGATTTTTTTCAAAACATGCAATTTGTACAACTATACCTATATATAAGAATAAACTAGAAATAATAAAAACATTTATGTATTAAAATATGAAATTTATGTATAAAATTATTCATTTTAAAATATTATTTAAAAACGAAAAATATAGAAAAAATTTCTTTATTACTAATTAAAATGATACTTTATTATTGAAATTATTATGAGTCTTTTCTTTGAATAAATTATTTTTGATGGGAGAATAAGAGTCGTATTTCCTTAGCAGAATCATATTGTTTATGTTTTTTACAATATATAAATTTATTTATTTTAAATAGGTATAAAATATAATTTATTAAATATATATGTTTAAAGGTTAAAAATTTTATTTCTATAAAAATGGTTTTACATGATTAAGTGTATTTTTTAAAATTAACTTTTCACACATTTATTTGATAAAACGGTTTTCAAAATTTAAAATAGTTGCATTAAATTAGAAAAAAATGTTTAATCATAATAATTATCATTATAATTAACTACTAATGTTATAAATTCATTACCAAGGTAAAATTTTGTTTTGGTAATAGTAAACAAAGTTAAAACATAAATCCATAAAACACTTAATGTTTCCAAAAAAGTAGTAGTTGAGGTGAGTTCGACCCACAATCATTTTCTTATCCTCTTTTGTCTAATTTTTGGCTTATAAAACATGAATAATAAACATAAATTATTTTAAATCTAAATTTTCTCCCAAAACTACCCTTCAATTTCCTTATAAAACAGTAACATTTTCATCACATCTTGACCAACATATCATTCAAATTTCCCCTTTAAAATGTTCCATTTTACTTCTTTAGAGACCTAATCCATCTTCAATGGATTATACTCAACCATAGTTACAATTATTCGTTTATTTTCATGTAATCTTACAAGGAAAATTCAAGTTCCTGATGTAATGTATTAATGGCATTATCATTATTTACATACCCCATTAGTTAAGAAAAACAAAATTACTTTTTGAGCATTGTGTAGGCTATTTCTTCCACAATGTAACATGTTTTTTCCTTCAACACCATTAAAATGATATATATAATGGTTCTATTAAATGATATATAGCAAAATTATTATATTTTTAAGGTTTTAGAATGAAAAATTAGTGAAGGTATTGATGATATGATCAAAAAATGGTCATCGTTAAAATAAATCATTTAAAATAATCATTGAAAGATGATAATATTTTATTAAAATTTTTTAATGTTTTAAAATTTAATAATTATTATTCTAATTCATTCCAATTCTAATATATCACACTAGTAAACAATAAATAATATCCTTTTGTTTCTCATATAATGATATTATAAAAAACCACATCAAAATCATTCATTAAATAAGGGTATGTTCATATTTAGGTTTATTTAACTACCTAATTGGACAATACTATGAATTTATATCATGAATAATATGGGAATATAATCAATATTTTAATATGATATAAATGAGTTAAAAAATTGGTTCTAGAGATGTTATATCAATATTTAACTTAGAGGACACAATTCAATTATCAAGAATAATTAAAACAAGTTTTTATTGAATTCATACTTATGGAAAAAAGACAAAAACACTCACAAAAGGAATTTCAAACATCATAAACTATTATAAATAATCCATTATATTATGTTTAATGATAATTTAATTATGCAATTTTAAATAATAATAAACACATACACCACTATTATGAAACTAGTACAAATGATCAAAACTGTGAAATACCAATATGAAAAATATGAGAAATTAATGTAATGAATGACTAATTATGGAGATTATAAATGAAAATTCATATGATTAAGGTCCTAAATGAAGTTATAATAGTATGAATTTCTATGATATAGGAGGTTAAAGTAATTTTTTTGTTGTAAAAATAACAGTTAAGGTTTTTCATCTCAATTTTCCTTAATTGATACAAGTACTTTATTTATGAATCTAATTTTTTCCGTATATACTTCCTATTTTATAAATTGTATCATTAATTATGTTTTAATCATGGTTTATGATGTTATATTTCAAATCCTATATTTCTATGGGTTTTGATTCAAAATTTCCTAAATCTGTAAGAGTCTTCTTGGTCTCAATTCAAATTCTCTAATACATAATACATTTTTTCCATGTTACCTTTATAAGCTGTATTCACCACCCATGGTTATATTTTTATCACACTACTTTTATTTCATTGGATTTACTACCCAAATATTTTTCCCTTATTCATTTGGATATTAATTCAATTTCTTCCCCAGTAGTAACTTTTTTTTTGGAATCTCAACTCTCATTCTTTTAGTTATGATCATTCTATTGAACTTATTTCTTATAAGTTTCGAATATTTTTCACTTTTATTATTATTTTTTGGTATTGTACCATTGTTTTCGAGGATATATATTCCTACAAAATAATCCATTTGAAAACATTTCTCACATATTGTGATGTGTTCTTTTGAAACCAGCCAAATCCTTTCTCGTGTATTTTTCTTTAATTTATGTATTTATCATTATATGGATTATAATGTTTTATTTAACAAGTTATTAATTATGGATCGGTATGAAGGTTTATCATGACTATTATAGTAAAAATATTTAATTTAATATGGTTATTGGTGTGTCCCATAATTATATTTTTCCTAGATATAAAAACAGGTCTCACAAGAAAACACATGTTTGGGTATTTGGTGTATTTAGGTAAAATTCATCAAGGTGCCTTGGCTGTTGTCTTGATGATAGGTAATGTTTTAGTGGAAAATTCCTAAAAAATAGGTTTCTGATGTATAACATTATAAATTCCATCATTCTGATATTATTATTACTAATATCCATTTTTATTTATTGTCTCAGAAATAACATGTTCCCAATTTTATGTTGATTATGGATTCATGTTGTTTACATATTACTAAAATACTGATTATTCCATGAATGGTTTAGTTATATGTTTCCCTTATTGAGTGATTGATCCCAGCCCTTTATTATGTTACTATTACTAAGGTTGAGAAGACAAGTTATAAACATGATATGTTTAGAATGATAACATGTGTGAAAGAATTTGTGGGTTATATTTAAGACTTATAAAAAATTATGTGGTTTCTTGTGTATAATGGAAAAAAACCTTATTTAAGAAGGACATGTTATTTATTATTTTATAATGTCCTAATCCTATAAAGCACTAAACATAAAAAAGATAATTTTGATCTAAGATATTAAATAATCATGATTTATTTTTGTTATTATGGATAATTATATCTCCTATTTTATAAGTTGTATTAAAGAATGTATGTAATGTATTTATCTATAAAGACTGGGAATTGAAGTGTCAATCCAACGTGTCACATATGGTTTGAAAATAAAAGTTTAGAAAACTTTTAGATTTTCATGTGTGATGAGGATAATTAAAAGGTTAATATGTTGGGTTCAATCAAAAGTTCAATGGTATAGATAATAGATTGAGGTAATTATATGATTTAATGTCAAGGCGATGATGAAAATTTTATTTCTAGATTTGGATGAAATAACATCAGTGAAAAATCAAGGAATAACTCAATGTATAAGATTACATCATGATGTTTTTACAAATTTTTTAGTATATTGTTTTTCTAGAAATTAAATCATTATCATGTTGCAACAAGTTGATACAGGCTCTGAAATATATGTAACTAGGGTAATAAACCCAAAAATGGGGTATTGGGTATTAAATCAATCATTACCTAGTGAATTATAAAGAAACCTACATTTAATCTGGATTTAAAAATACCAGGAGTTATACTTTGGTTTATCACATTATCTTTATGTACAATTATGACGGGATTTAAGAATGATGTAAACTAATTATGTTATAAAACCTTATATAAATGAACATAGATAACCAAGGATTGACTATAGAGAGTCATATGATGAACCAAAAGTATCATCTACATGAAATAAACTATTATAACATAATAACTAATCATATTAATGTTTCAAAATACATTTTTTATATTATCATTACTATTTTGGTGTGTGTATTGGGTTAAAACATGATCAAAAAATGGATATTGATATTTTTATGTACCTAAAATTTAATATTTCTTATTACTAAATAAAGGAGAATACGTAAAGGGGTGACAATATTATTATATGCCTATTATGATTAAGGTTAGTTTTCTAGAATTACCTAAGGAAATTATGTTGATATTTTCTTGAAACTCTTATATATTCTCATTAGTGAGTGATATTTATCAATTATATTCTTGTATTTAATAAAATTTATGAGGATTATGCGAAACATATAATGATTGTTGGTAACTATTTCTGCTTTAATGATTTGGAAGAATTTATTAAAGGGTCTAAAAAATATTGAAATATTATTTTATTTTAATGTTATAATTTTTGGGGATAACTATTGGAGAACACAATAATTTTTTATGAATAAATCTAGATTTTAATATATACATAATGTTAGTAAAATAAAGGGTGGATTGAAATTGAATAATAAAGTTACATAATAACTTATAACCTTGGGATTAGTAATTGATTCATGATAATTTTAGATAATTTCATCTGATTTTGTGGATTATGATATATAATGACTAGTTTATGACATTATAAAAAAGTGGTTAATACCATTTTACCGTTAAATGTTGGGTTAATGTTTTGTTAAATATATAAAATCTTATTGTGTTCCAATTAATAGAATATTAAAATTGTTTTTTGGAATGTTATTTTATAGTGAGTATATGATCAGGGTATATATATACTAGGGTATATGATTTTAAGAATGGATAACATTGTTTTAGGAAGGATAAGATGGATTTTGAGAGTATATATAAATGATTATTCGGTTTAGAGTATTTTTTGGATGTTCATACTAATATGAGATATCTATTTTAAGGATTAATATAATAAGTATGAGAGAAACCAACTTAATATGGACTAGGTTGTTCCAAGAAACATATGTGTTAAACTGAAATTGTTAAATGGTGATCCAAGTATAATACTAGTTGATTTTTAGGAACTATTGGATAACATGATAGTGAAATAATGTGAGAAATATTGAGGTGAAATTTTCATGTGGTTATTCATGAAAATTCACTAATAATGATCATAACTCAGATTAAGTCTTTTTGTTATAGTAATTGATAGAAATAGAAGGAAACATGGTCCAGAGGGAGAATGAAAAGAGTATCTCAATGAAAAACATAATAGAATTGGTGTTGGAGAGAGAAAACCATTAATTATTCTGAAAAGTTGTTATGAAATATTATGGAGAATGATAACATAGTTTAAGTCCTAAACACATTAAAGAAGAAAAATATGGATTCTGAATAAATATCAATCAAATAAGCTAACAATGGAAAAATGATTCAATTTCTTATATATAAAGAAACACGGGAAACAAAAAAGGGAAAATTACCTTAACTGGATGGTTAAACACTATACATGTGGTGGTGATGTTCATGAAACTCAAAATTGTAAGTAAAAGATAGAATCTATAAAAAATCAGTCATATAATTGTATTAGAGTTAAGAATTATGTGTCTCAATGTCCCAATCTAATGGTTAATAACAGAGATAATCACCAATGACTATGCAGACAAGGAAAATCCTATGAAACTATTAGTAATGTATCTGATAGTGAGTTTTTACTCTATATTTTCTAGTGTCCTCTATCATGTACGTTTTCACCAACTACTAGATATTGAGTCATAATAACCTCTAGTCGTATGATTATCATATAAATAATTTTCAAGGATTGTGGGATGTTATTAATTATAGGAGGATATATTATTCCCATAGTATAATTATATGTTAAATTTAAAATGTTTTAGCCCCCATAATAAATCATTTATTTTATTTTTCAATATAACTAAATCTCATTCGACATCCAGAATAATCCCATAATCATCTAGTGGTGTATGATTAATTATGAGTTCCCTATAAAAATTACACTAATCTTATGAGTAAAATTGCATGGATTGAATTTATTTATGGGGGGATAAGGTAAGACATTTAAATATGAATAAATTATTATCTTTCTTTAAGTCAATGTGTTTGATAACTTCAACTATAGGAAACACTACACCTAAACAAAACCATGATGTATTTTGAAAAAATATAAATATTTAAGTATAAGTGTTGAAAACACAACTTTAGAGTTTACATTAATTAATAAGGGTAATCAAATTTTGAATTATATGTTTATAGAAGATGAAGGATAATTTTAATATAAATGAAATTAAATTATTTTACCTAAAATGAATAATAAGATCATTTATTGTTTAGAAAATTATTTTTATAAAAAATAATCTTTTATAAATCATAAATTTTATCAATAAAGTTTTATATTAAAAATTGGTCGATTATGATTTATATCTAAAATGATATTAAATAAGAAGAAGAATAGTTAATATTTGAAAATTTTATTTTCTAATTAATATGAGTTTTAATTATATTTTTTGTTTTTTTTAAACAATGAATTTATAATTTTTTGATTTTGAAATTAATTAGCGTGAAAATAATTTTTGAATCCCGTATATAAATATTTACATAGTATGTATTTTTTATATTTTTCTAAAAGGATAATTTTAGTTAAAAAATGATGGGTTTCATTAAACATTTAATTGATATCAATTTACTAATTTCTATATTATCTTTAAATATTGAATATATTATAAGATATTTAGTTTTGGATTTCCTTGGAAGCCGTATATCCATGATTTATTTTAAAATAAATCAATTTATGTCATCAAAATCATTATATAAGATAATTTTATCTTATATATAAGTTTAAATCATAAAAACATTATTTAAATAAAAACTCCTTTTACGTGATTAAGTCTATTTACATTAAAATGAAGTTTTCAAAAATTTATACATTTTATTTGAAAAAAATATTTTGACATTTTGAATTTGATGTTTAAAATTGGATAAAAATTACGGTATTAATATTTTTCATTAATATTTTTACTATGGTTATAAATTAATTACCAATTAAAAAATTTAGTTTGGGTAAAAAGAAAAAATTTAAAATTTAAAATCCATAATACACACAAATATGTCTAAAAAAGAGTGTTTGAGGTGAGTTTAACCCAAAATAATTTTAACCTCCAATTTTTTTTATTATATGTAATATTACACTTGAATAGTTATCTTAATTTATTGAATATGTAAGGGCTGCACCAAGATCCACCCTTCCCCAGAGTTATAAAAGGATAACATCTTCACCACTTCAACAATAAACAATAATTCAAATTTCAACTTGAATTTTTTTTATTTTTCTCCTCTTAGATCCTGATCCAATGTTAAGAAATGTCTAGTACCATTAGTGTAACATCCCAATATTTTTGGTATAAATATTTTTAGATTTAGTCTATTTGATAGTTAACATTGCTCACAACACTGATCTTAAAGGAACAAAAATATATTATTAATATTACTACTTAAAAATATATCGTAGTTGTTAAATTAGTGGTTATGAATTAGATTAACTAAATTATGATTATATTTTATTTGTTTCATTGGTTAAAAATTAAATATAAATAAATATAAAAACAAATTTTATATAAAGATAACATTTTTATAAAAACTATTTAAATTCTCCCAATTGTTTTTTATATCAATAAATTAAAAAATCACTCTTTTTGGAATTTATTGTTTAAATATATTTATAATATATTGAATTTAATGTTTTACATTCATCCAATTGATTTATAAAAATATAAATGAAAAATCCATTTTTATTTATAAAATAACTATTTGTCTAAAAAAGGTTTCACTATCTTTTAATGGAGAGATTATATTAATCCTAGTTTTTAAAAATTTAATAAATTATATTTGATAAAATAAAGTTATTTTATGAAATATGACAGTAATTTTTTTTAAATATTTTGTAATTTTCTAATAAGATTAATTTTATGATTAATAGTGAAAAAATATTGCATTTTAATTGATAAATGATTTATCTATGATTTATTTTTATTGTTATATTATATTTTAGACAATATTTAAAGTATATTAATGAAAATATTTTATAATTTAATCCAATTAATTTCATTGGAATAAATTTCACATTGAATTTGGATATAAAAACATTTCAATGTTTTGGACGCTTTTACATTGAACACCTGTTTTCTCATTCCATCAACAAGATTAATTTAAAATTAATTGCAAAAATTTATGTGTTTTTTATTTTAAAACATTGATTAAATATTTTTAGTTAGTCAGTAAAACATATTTAAATAGGGTTCTTTTATATTTAGAAATTATGAATAGACACTTGAATTTTTGACACTCTTAACGGTAGAACAATTAATTTTGGGGAAAATAATATTATAAATATTAGAAAATTACCCTAAATATTTTCCAAATTTAATTGTTTGAGTGGTTTTCAACCAAATTCATCATGATTTCTAATATAATAGCCTTTTTAATCCACTTGGATGAGGGTATGATAAATATTATATTTTATATAAAGGGAAGTTAAAGATGTCATACTCATATTTTTAATAACAATATAATTTTTAATATATGGATATACATATGATAAATTATAATATTAACAGTAAATTTAGAGATAAAATGTGTATCTTAATCATGATAATTTTTTAATATTAATTAAATAGATAATTATCTTATATGCTTATACAATGATGATATAGAAATTATTTAATTAATGTAAACATCAAATAAATGATATTAAAAATATTTAAGATAATAAAACATGATATAATTAATGTAATAAAATAATTTTATATATTCAATAGATATCTTAGTAATGTATTAAAGGGTATTTAGAATATATCATGTTATTATGAAATTTTTGAAAAGTCATGTAATGAATATTATCAAAATTAAAATTAATTTTATATTAAAATAAACATCATTTTATTAAATGATATAAAATTAATATTTTTTTTAAAATTCATAAAAATATTTTATATAGTTTTAAAATTTCATACATAATTAATTTTAGTATCATTTTTCATTTTATAGTAAATATATTGATCTTTAATTTGAAAAAACTGATGGTGGCATAGTAAGAGTTAAAGAGATTAAATTATGGTTAAGACAAAAAAGGTAATTATAAAGACGTGACATAAACAAGTATGAAAATTATTTTATGAGATTATTTAGAATCATAATAATATTATATTCAAAATAACTCACTTTGGATCAATTTTTAATTGAAATGTAATTATATTAATTTAATACTTTGAGGGTTTCCAAAAGTACCCATCACCTCAATTATAAAATGACACCTTATTACTCACTTTTTCTCACACCTTTGTACTTATATATCAAAAAACCCTAATAATATCTCTTCCCAACATCTTTATACATTTTCATGAGTTCATTTTATTCAAAAAATGAAAACCCTAAATCCTTTAAGAATATATCTAACGGAATCCCACCAAAGAAGAGGAAATCATATTTAAAAACTCATTCAAGTTCATTTAGTCTTCTACTTACTCTTCAATTGTTATTTATATTTTAACTTATGAAATCCATTTTCATCTAAATTTGGAGATTTTATTATGATTATGGGACAACCATAATCCACCATTTGTCCATCATACTAAAAAACAATGCACCACGTGTGCGTATGTACAACTTAACATCTCCACAGTGCGGTGTAATTTATTTTAAATCACCACTTTAACTGGATGGGTATAACGATTGGAACTATTGATATATAAAAAAATTATAACATGATATTCGTTTTTTTATAATTAATATACCTTCAAATTCATTACCCTTTCATCAGTAAAATATTGATTTTGTCACTCCCCTGTATGTACGACCAATCATCTCTATGATATGATATGATTCATTTTATATGTTAAGAATTAAATAATGAGTTTAAAATTTATATAATGTATGAATATTTTTTTTATGAACATGATATAATTATAGAGATGAAATCAATATATCATGTTTATAAAAAACATTACATACACAATAGAACATTCTTAGGAAAAGAAAACACATAACAACTGAAAAAATGATAATAATGATTTTTTATCAAAATGATATAATTGGATCATATATGATATCATAAATATGAATATGTTTTCTCAATAAATAATAAAATTATTTATAACATTATATATAATGTTAAAGGATGTTCAACTAAAGGAATGTGTATGGTAAGGGTTAATTTCAGAATCTCAATATTATTCCGGATTGATTATACTTATGTATCATCTCATTAATATTTATCATACATGTCCATGATTCATAAAAATAATTTCAAAAATATTTTTACTATAATACTAAAAAAAATTAAATTCTTTTTACACATGTTATAATATTTAAAAAATGGTATAAAAGGTATACTTTTGTTGTTTTCCAATCATGGCACTTTATGTCTTTTTTGATAAAAATAAGGAATGACTATTTTTAATATATACGACATGTTTAGATTTCCCACTACCATGAATCTTAAAGGTATTTAAGATTCCTTTAAATGTTTAAAAGACTATTTTCAATGAAATTGTTTTCTTTTATATTTTCATGGCCTATTAAATAAATGATTTCAAAGTAAAAATGTGTATTTCTCTCATGAAATGATTAATGATTTGTTAGAGTATTTTCTTCTAGGTCAAAATCCTTAGTTGGATATTATTATTGATTGAGTTTTACCTAATATTATACAATATATCATATTTTATTTAAATATTTATGATTCTTTTGACTATGGATGTAATATTTTGATACCATTTATGTTTTATGTTTAATGTATTGACATTTCATATGCTAGTGTTCCAATATGAATATTTATATTATTTATGTTTCACCCATTTCAATTATGGAATGTATTGGACTTAGTAAGTGACTGGTAGGGCCCACTATATCCCTTATAAGCATTAGTAAGTCCCATGAGACAAACTAATTTGGGTATTGGTTTAGGATTTACCTATTTCTAAATGGTATCTTGACTAAATCCTTGACAATATGTTTATGATGTATCACATTATGCATTGCCTCATTATGAGACGATTTATTGATATTCCATGTGATTATTCAATTATTAGAATATACCTGAGATTATTTATATGAAATTATTCATTTATTCTACCCAAATTATGATTAGTTTTAGGTGGATTATGTTTTAGTTATACACCTATCTATAATGTTTATTCTTATTTATTCATAATATATTCCACTATACCCTTACCATTACTAGGCATCTGAGCTCACTAATTTCTCACTATTTATTTTCCCCAGGATTCCCAGATATATATTATGATTGATATGTAGGGTTAGGCTTAGAGAATATTGGTTCTCACAAATTATTGACTTTATTTTATTTTATAGTTTTAATTTTGTGGTATGTTTCAAGTATGTCATATGCATTCAAAAAATTATAAATAGATTGGTCCTTTGGGATTTGAGCCTTGTTTCAATGCCACTTTAATAATATAATGCTCCATCTATGGGATAATTTAGTCACGTTTGTCAAATTTATCATCAAATTAATTTTATTAGGATCCCTGGGAAATAGATTTTAGACAACATATATTAGAGAGCGACAAAATATGATTGGATTTAGAAATAAATCCAAATAAACATTCCCAATGATTTATATAATAGTTATTCCTAAATTTTTAATTTTTTTATTTGATTTAATAGTTCTGGGATTATACATTATGTTTGATATTATTATAGACAAATCTTCTGTTTTCTATTTTTTTAGAAATGGTGCCTACTAGAATGAAAGGAAATCATATCAACACACACAATCCTGGTAGGTATTTCCCTCCTTTGTAAGATAATGATGTTGTAGATTGAGGTAAAATTGATGTTGATAATCTTATAACTATTCTTCGATAGATGACCCTGGTAATGACTAATAACATTAACCATATGGACAATCCTATCGACAACATGTTGCAATAATTATAGATCGCTTCATGAGACAATAAACTTTATCATTCAACCAGACTACAAATCCAATAAAAGTTGAAAAATTTGTAAGTCATTTAGAGAAGATATTTTTTTTCTCTGGGAAGAAAATAAAGTGAGAAGGTTGTCATGGAAGTATATCATCTATCTGAAGATGCATGTCAATGGTGGTCACTGATTCCAAACAAGAAGGAAGATAAATAAATATTAGATATGTAATTGAATTATTTTAAGTAAGTTTTTTGGGAAAAATATTTCCTCCACAATAACTGAGTTGATATAGAGAGAAAATTCTTGAATATGAGGCAAAATGAGGATGAGAATGCTGCTAAATATAAATTCAAATATACAATGATATCCAGGAATGTTATGAATTACGTACATAATCCAAAGGGCGATATTGATCGATCCCTTAATGGGTTAAAACCTTTCCTACAAAGGGAACTAGTATCCCAAAAATTCTCATCATATAAACATATAGCCTTATGTGATATCAATACAAAGAAAGAATTATCTAAGTCTTATGACATTATGGGTAAGAAAAAGAAGAAATTATGATAGATTAATAGATAAATAAAGGTAAAGGGTATATAATTATTTTACCACATATAATAATTTTTGGAATGAAACACGCTGGTGCATGCCTAAAGGGAATGAGAATTTATTACATGTGTGGAGATAAAGGCCACCAGGCTCATTATTTTTAGGGGAAGAAAGAATATTTAAAGGTGAAATATTTCACCAACAAAGAGATGAGACCCTATGAAAATGAATGACCCAAGAATCAAGTAAATATATCTCTAAAAAAGAAAAGTTATCAAGGCTAAACATAAGTTGTTACATTAGTATAAGTAGACCAATTAATGTATTTGTGTTTTTGGTTTCATGAATTAGGTCATGATAAATTGTTTATAAGAATAATGAGATATATAAAGTTTATACTGTAGTACTTATTCTATAAGGATATATAAGAATTCATGTCATCATTAATGTTTTAAATGTGATAATGGTATTTATATATTTGATATATGAAAAATATATTTGAAATATGTTGTTTGAGGAAAATATTATGGTATATTTATTTTTTATATTTAGTGAAATTCCTGATAAATTTTTGGACTGTGAATTTGGAAAGATTAATTTTGGATGAGTCTTAATGTTTTAATGGATTAAGTTGAACATTGGATATTACTGTTTGAGGTTGAAGTATGATTTATTGGATACTATTTTCTAACCATTTTAGTTTTTCTAAAAATTTTGTGTATGAATGAATTACTTGTGGAACTTTTGATTTATTAAATGTTCTTAATAAAAAAAATAATCAAGAATATCCATCTTTAGGTGTACAAAATGAAGTGAAAATAGATCTATGAAAAACTAAAGGATGATATTATTATTATAACATGGAAATAAATCATGTAAGTGATTATTTATATAGTAAAATAATATATCTACTATAGAAAATGAATTTGAAATCAAAAATGCTATTTGTTTAATTTTATTATTGAGAAATCAATAGCCTCTTTATCCCATAACATATTTTTGGTTTTGTGTTTGTAAACATTAAAATGACCATGTTCTATATCAGTATCCATTAGAGAATGATGGTAATATTTCAATTCAATGTCAATGTTTCTGACTTTCCACTATTGATTTCCTATTCAAAATCCTAATTTTTTGGTCACCATCTCTTTTCCATTTTCTTCCTATAATGGGGATACATTATTTACCATATTTTTTATTAGGGATTCCTATAAATAATTTTTTTGAGTATCAAATTTTTATTCTTTGAAAACCAATTTAAAATTGTGAGGATGAAATTTAATAAATAATGGCAGAATGTAACACCTTAATATTTTATGGCACGAATATTTTTAAATTTAATATCTTTGAAAGAATAAGTTGCATGCCTGACTGAGTTTAAACGAACCACAATATACTATTAATATTATTATTTAAACTTACATCCTAACTGTTAAATTGAAGGTTATTAAGAATATTAGATAAATTATGAATATATTTTATTTAATTCATTGGTTACAAATTATATAGAAATAAACATAAGAAATATAATTCAAAGAAAATGTTTATATAAAAACTATTTAAATGTGAACTAGTTTGTTCTATATTAAAAAAATAACAAAATCAAACATTTTTTATTATATTAAATATATATATATTTATTATAATGTTTAATATTCATCCTATGTGTTTTATATATAAGATATAAAAACAAATCCAATTAAATTTATAAAAGAAGTTTTTCTCTAAAATGTTAGTTTAAAAATATTTTGATGGGGCACTTATTTTAAACTTATTTTTTTGACTCTCCTATATATTAAATTTGAAAAAAATAAACTTATTTTCAAAAATCAAAGAATAGAAATTTTATTTTGGTTGAATTTTTGGCACCCTTTGGATAAGATTTATTTTTGAGGAATAGTGAAAAAATATTGTATATTAATTGAGAACTTCTTTTTCATATGATATATTTATAATTTTAGATTATATTTCAGACTAGTTTTAAACTATAATTAGATAAATATTTTATAATTTAATCCAATTAAGGTAATTTTAATAAATTTCATATTTCATTTGGATATAAAATCATTTCAAACTTTTGGAAATTTTACATTAAAAAATCTGTTTTATTATTCAGTCAATAAGATTAATTTTAAATTCATTATTGAAAATTATATGTTTTGAATTATTATTAATAAATTATATATTATTAATCACAGGGTCCAAATTATGTAATTAGTTTTCTTTTATTTTTGGGTACTATGAATAAAAACTTTTGTATTATTTAACAAAGATAAAGGTAAATCAAGTAATTAAGTGTAAAAATTATTTTATAAATTCTATAAAATTACAATAAAATTGTAATAATTTTATTGGATGAGTTATTTAAGACCAAAATAATCCTTGGTAAAATATGTTAACCTTTTTGAGACACATTGATGGGAGTATGTCAATTATTATATTTTATTTACAGAAAAGTTAAAGATGTCATACTCATATTTTTAATAACAATATCATTTTTAATATAGGGTTATAAAAAAGATAAATTTGAATAATATTTGTAAAAGTAAAGAAAAATTGTTTATATTCATCATGATAATTTATTTTTAATTTTTATGAAACAAATAATAAACCTAATCTCTTATACAATGATGATGAAATAAATATTCAATTAATGTAAATATCAAATAAATGATACTAAAAATGTTGGTCAGAGTAGTTCACTCAAGAGGGGGGTGAATTTAGTGTCTATAATTTTTTCTGTTAAAAATGGTTCTTTAAAAAAACACCCCAATTAAAGTTAAAGAAGTCAGTTTTTAGTGAATTTACCAAATTCTTGAATGTTCAATTAATTTCCCAGAATATTGATTAGTTCTCAGCTTTAACAATCTAAAGATTAGTCAAACATTTGAAACTAATCTACTAATTCAAAACATATATAAACACATTCTAAACCAACAATCAATGTTCAGTTTAGCTTAATATGAAATTAATTAAACACGTATCTTATTAAAACAGAAGACATACCACACAACGAAAAAAACAAGGGGTTCAGTCTCAAGTAGAGACATAGTCCTCTCCACCTGGTGACCACCTACTACAAAGAAGTTTATATTAAAAAAAATTTGATCCACACCATGGATTGTGGTTCAAAACTGCACACTGGGCTTTCCAGGTCACACTTGACCTCTACCGCTTTTATTCATGGGAAACCTTAACAAACAGATCACATTGGATATCTTCCACAGTTCTGCGTGGGATATAAGAGTAAAAAGGGATTGAGTGTGAGGATATTTTATTCTCCTCCACTTATGATCAGGATACCATGTAAGTTACACAAACAGATTCACACACTACTCAAAAAGTAAACACAAGTTCACAACCGAGTTATAAAATAAGAATAGATTTTTGAAATCTTTGCGTGTTGTGCAGTAAATATCTTGACTTAATGGATGTTGGTAAAATTATATTAGAGTCCCCTTATGGATGTCGGCTTCAAAACAGAGTATAGTAGTCTCTATAATCTAGCTTCTAGCTCTGAAATGGTTCAGATCTTCTATGTGAGTATTTTTAGCAAGCTTCAGCAGATTGCTGCTTGTAATATTAAACTCTTTATATACTCAAGCTTTGAGTTCTTCTATTGGAAATATCTTGCATATTCGCATAACCTGCATATCTTTTTTTTGCGGGTTCCCAAAAAATATTTTAAGGTTGAGCCTGTAATCCTTTTATACTTCAATTTAAATTAGGCATAAAGATCTCCCCACATGAATATACCTCGTACTATCAACAGATAGTTCTACATACTACATTAAATAATGTTAGAATCATTAATTCCTTTAAATATAACCGTTATAAATAAATTTCAATTAATAAATTTGAAATAATTATTTATGGCTATCAGTGATTCATAAGTATCGGTCTATCATCATGGGTCTATCACCATCGGGTTTTCATCATCGTTGTGTCGTCATTTGCCTATTAACATCGTTCTTTCAGTATATGTTTGTCATCAGTCTTTCATCATCGGCGTGTCGAACATTAGTGTGTCGAATATCGGTGTGTCAAACATCAGTGTGTTGAAAAATGGTGTGTTTAACATCCGTGTGTCGAGCATCGATGTGTCAAACATCGGTGTGTCAATCCTCAGTGTGTCGATCATCGGTGTGTCGGTCATCAGTGTGTCGAAAATCAGTGTGTCGAAAATCGATTTGTTGAACAATGGTGTTTTGAGCATAAGTGTGTCAACATCGGTGTGTCGATCATCAGTGTGTCGTCCCTTGATGTGTCGAACATAGGTGTTTCAAAATCGATGTGTGGAACATCGGTGTTAGGAACTCTGAGAAACTAATGAAGTGTCTGTCTTTTACATAACAACACTAGATTAAGTGAAATCAAAAAATACATGTTAAAATACACTTGTAAACATATTTATTCATAAATATAGTTTATTTAATTATTAAAAAATATTTTTCTATATGACATAATTGATTTACATAGAGATTTTAATTGGAAAGAAATAGAAGAATATGTTGATTGAAATAATTTTTGATAATGAAAATGACTATAACATAGAGGGTCCAACAAAAAGTATTAACATAAATAAAATTTCATATAATTAATGTAAGTAAAAATACTTTTATAGATAAACTATAAAAATTAGGGTTGTATTAAATGTTTTGGATCTAAGATATCATGTTGTTATGATATTATAAAAAAGCCATGTTATAAATAGTATCAAATTTGACATTAATTTTATATTTTAATAATTTATAATTTACTAAATCATATAAAATTTATAAAAATATGAAAATTTTCTAATTGATTTAGATAATGTTTTAAATTTCATACATCACACATTTTATGTTCTTTTGGTATTTTATAGTATCTAAATTATCCTATAAATAATAAAAACATATGTTTCCATGATAAGAGTTAAAGAGATTAAATAAGGGTTAAAGGAAAATTATAAGGGTAATAATGTGACCTAAACATGTTTAGAAACTATTGTTTGAGTTTATTTTGAGCCATAAACATATTGTATTCTAAATAAATCACTTTGGAGGTAATCATTATTACTAACACATTCAAGTTCATTTCTTATTCTACTTTATCTTAATGAGTTTTTTTTACTTTATAAAGTAATAATTGAAGTACAATATATATGTTGATATTTTATTATGATTACGAGACATCCATATTCTACCTTTTATCTATCATATGAAAAAAATGTAACACACATGCGTAGGTACAATTTTCTGTCCACAGATCATTGTAAATTTTTTTTTTCATCGCCATTTTAAGTGGATTAGTATATTGATGAAGATAATCGATATATATTATAATTATGACTTTATATTGATTTTTTATAATTAATATACCATCAAATTTCATACCATTTAACCATTAAGGGAAAGATATTGTCGCTCATGCGTACGTACGGCTTACCGTCTTCATGATACGATGTGATTCATTTTTCATGTCAACCATTAAAAAATTATTAAAATATCTATAATGAGTAAATATTATTTATATGAAAATAATATAATTATTTAGATGAAATATATATATCCTATTAATTATAAACTAGAAAAACATGACAAACAATTCATAGGAAAATAAAGCTTTTCATAACTGAAATACGAGTAATAACATAATATTATTAACAAAATGATATCAAAGGATTATATATGATATCATAAATATATATATATATATATATGTTTCTGGTATAAATTAATAAACTTAATTAAAACAATATTAAAGTGGTTAAAGGACATTCAAATAAAGAAAATTGTAGGGTACATTTTAATTTCACAATCACATTATTCTTCAGGATTGTTTATACATAAGTGGTTATTGGGGAATATTTATCATTCATGTCATTATTTCATAAGAATATTTTCAAAAATATTTTTACTATAATCCTAAAAATTATTAAAGTCTTTTTAATTTTTTTTGACTATTTTATAATTTTTTTGGAAGGAATCTTTATAAAATTTTGTAAATGAGGCACTTTATGATTATTTCAACAAAACAAATATGGAAGGAATGTTTCTTAACATATATGGAATCAGAAAATCTTTTCGATTTCATGACACTGTAGTGTCTTGAATCTTCCTTTACAATTTTACAAGATCTTTTCCATGAAATTATTTTCTTTCAAAATTATGTGGCCTTTTAAATAAATGATTTCAAAGTAAAAAAGGGGTATATATATAATATTTTTAATGATTTTATTATATTATTTCCATCTATATCAAAATAATTTGTTGGATATTATTATTCATTGAGGTTTATCTATTGTGATATCATCTACCATATTTTATTTATGGTTTTATGATCATTTAGACTATGGATGTGCTATTTTGATACAATTCATTGTTTATGTTTAAAGTATTCACATTCTAATGCTAGTTTTCCACTAAGAATGTCTATATCATTTATGTTTCATCCATTTCATATGGGGAATGCATTGGAATTAGTAAGTGATGGTTTAATCCATCCATAACCCCTCAATGCATCAGTAGGTCTCATGTGACAAACTAGTTTGGTTATTGGTCGAGGACTTACCTGTTTATATATATTTTCTTGGCCAAAGCCTTGAAAATTGTTTATGAAGTCAGGCATTATGAATTCCCTCATTTAAAGATTAGTTTATGATATTACATCTGATTATTTGATTATTAGAATATCCGTGTGATTATTTATATGGAATTATTTGATTTATTATTACAATATTATGATTATGTTTAAATTCTTTTGTTTTAGTTCTACACCTTGCCATAATGTTTTTTATTATTTATTTATAATTGATTCCATTATACTCTTACCCTTACTGAGGATATGAAATTACCCATTTCTTATGCTTTATTTTTCCTAGGATTCCAAGATGTATATTATGGTTGATATCCAGGGTTATTCTAGTAGAATATTGATTCTATCAAAGGATTGACTATGTTTTATTTTAAATTTTCAATTGCAATGTATGTTTCAAGTATGTAGCTTGGTTTAAAAACTACAAAAATGATCAGTCCTTTGGGATTAAAATCTTGATTTTATTCCAATGTAATAAATTATGGAACAATAATAAGGATACTAGGGATGGTGTGGTTAAAAGTTTTACTTATAAGGCCTTCATTTTTAATGATACTCCCAAGGATAATTCATACCCCCAACATAATTATTACCAAATTATTATTTTTCATCTTATTTATATTATTTTAAATTTATTATTTCCATAGTAATATAATTATTTTAGAATATTTTATATACTATTATGTTACTATATTAATGATATTTATATTTTTATATAATATACTCATTAAGAAAAAAACTATATTTCGTGTGTTGTGCGGACTATTTCCTTCATGAACTAATGTGTTTCATTTTCATTTTCCACCTTATAAGGATAGAGAAAAGGATGGTATAAAAGGTTAAATATTATTTTTATGACATATTTATAGTTTTCTAGGAAAAATTATGTGACCTATTAATGATAATATCAATAAATGATCACTTTTAATATAATTTTCTAAAATAAGTGTACTAAGAGGATACATTTTTTCAAATTGTGTAATGTTTTTTAATTCATTAATTATTTTTATAATTACTTATAATTTTTATATATAACTCTAATAAAAATTAAATAATATCATTATGAGTCAAGTATAATGAAATCACAACTAAACCTCCTCATAACCCCTCCTTAAATTAGGGGATGTTTATGTTTGCGTTAGTTGAAATACCTAATTGAACATTACAATGAATTATTATCATGACTAAATATGGGAAAATAATTTTTGTTATAAAATGTAATAAATTAGTAAATAATTTTCTTATATAGATCTTAGATCAATATTTAAAAAAAAAACTTTGATCATCATGAATCAGCAAAACATGCTTCTTATTAAAATCATCATAACGAATAAATACTAAAAAATTCATGGAAGGAATTTGAAAAAAAACTTATAAATTATCCATTAAAGTAAGTTTAATGAAATATTAATGATTAACTTTAAAATATGAATAAACATGGAAACCACAACTATGAAACTACTTCTAATGGTCAAAACTATAAGCAATCAATGTTGAATATATGAGGTAAGGGTATTCATCATAATATCCCATTGTTGGGAGAATTATTGTATTTATGAACCTAATTTAATTTATATGGTGTAAATAATACCTATTTGAGAAATTATATCATTAATTTATGAAATGTAATGGATGTTCAGTTTCATTACCTCTCTTTTAATGTGCTTTTATTTGAGTGTTTCTAAATCTACAAGGGTTTTCTTGGTGGCAATTTGGATTCTTTTTGAAAGAATAACTTTTGTGCACCATGTTTTTAGAATGGTGTATTCACTCGCCATTGACATATTTTTATTATACTTTTTAAATTTCATTGAATTTACTAGCCAAATCACTTTCCTTAATTCATGTGTCTATTTATTCAGTTGCTTCAAGGTTGTAAGGTTTTTTGGTAAGTTAACTTTCATTCTATGAGTTATGACAATTCTATTGAAATTATTTCATATATGTTGGGTAAATTTATTACTTTTATTTTATTACTTAGTTTTATATCTTTTTTTAGGATATAAATTTTTACCACATAAACCCTTTGACTAATGTTTCTCTCCACTTGAGATATGAATTTTAGAACCATAAAGTATATTTCTCTGGACGAATTAAAATCAAGTTATTTATTTATTGACTTGGTTATATACTCATTAATTTATATAGTGTGAACATTAAATTTTACATAATTAATATTATATAACATTCAAAACGAAAGTTTATGTTTTTATTGGAATGGAGAATTTTTTTAGAATTCTATATTTTTTATTCTAATATGGAAAATTATGGTAATGTTGAATATATATTGTTTGATCGACCAACTTATTTCTATGTATGGGTTTTTATTAGGTTATTAATTTTTTTTTAAATGGGAAATGTATTGAAATTTTTGAAGACTATGGACTACTAACACGGGATGATTATATATTATACTTCTTTATTTGTCATTATATATATATCCATGTTTTATTGAGTAAGAGGTTCTTCGGGGAATGATATAATAGGTTTTAATGGCTGTTATGATGATTTAATTAGATTTAATCAAGTGATGGGTGGGGTGGATAACAATATATCATGTCAATACAATTACAAGTCTAATGGGACAATTGTTTTTTAGTTATTTGGTTTATGAAATTACAGTTCCACAAGATGTCTTGACTGTAGTCTTGATGACAGGTAATGTGTATTGGAAAAAGGCCTTTAAAACAAGGCTTTGAAATCTGAAATTATGAATTAAATATTTATGAGATTAGTATTTTGAAATCCATGTTTTTAGTTTTTTCTCAAGGATATAACATGTTCCCCATTTCAATTTGATTATGGATTTATATTGTTTTCTTATTCCTGTCATAATATTCATTGTATATTTATTCCATTATTGCTTCAGTTATATGTTTCCCTTTTCGAGAATTTAATATTTTCCCTTTCTTTTGATTCCATTTCCAATTTTACAAAGAAAATTATTACACATGATGTATTTAGATGGATATAATGTGTAGAAGAATTTAAGGGAGACTTTGATGATGTATCATTAATTAAGTAGTTTCTAATATATATTGGAAGCCATTTGAATTATTTGAGAAGGAAATGTTTTATTAATTTATTATGTTTTATAATGATCTAAATCTCTAAAACTATAATCATCCATCACATATAATAGATCCAATAATAATTGTTTATTTTCAAATTATGGATGCTTATATCCAGGATTTTATTGCTTGTATCAAAGCATGTATGTAAAGAATATGTCTATAAGAACCACATTCTAGAGAGAAATTTCATGGAATTAAAACATGGAACTTAAAAAAATACTCTATATATAAACCATTTGGTGGTAGTTTATACCAAAAAAAATGATAGGCATATATAATAATTGTTTGAACTACTGTTAAAATTTACACTAGAAAAAATGAGTTGAATATATCCGGGTCACCCAAAAAAAAACTGAACTGAGACAAATAAAATAAAATCACATTAGACTATGTGTAACAATTTAAAACTAATAAAATATAAATAAAAAATGTAGAAATAATAAAACCAAGATTAATTAAAAAAATCCAAAATAAACTAAATTCCATTTAACTAAAATCACATGAAATGAACCAAATAAACCCCATTATACCTTACCAAAAAAAACCGAAATGAATAAAATAAAACTGAATTGAACCTAATTAAATCAACTAGAACTAACTGAATCTAAGAAAATTAACTTATTATTTCTAAACTAAACATAATATAAGTGAAATAAAATTACTATATTCTACTAGAATAAAAAGTCATTGAATTTAATTATCTAGTCCATACTTGGATCAAATAGATACAAATACTATTGAATTGAACCAAATAGACATGAAATAAATCATCCCAAAAAGGTACAAAATATTCAAACATAATATAACAAAAAAACCTACCAGACCTGACCTAACCCAATCCAAGTTGAATAAAATATAAATGATCAAAATAAATCAAATCTAATGAAATAAAAAAATACTTACCTAACATGACTAAAAATTAAATGATACACATTGAAACTCATCAAAGCAAATTATAATGAACTATACTAAATTAAATTAAATTAAATATAATAAAATTAATATGACTTTTACTTCTATTGAATTGAACCAATCAATGATAAAATTAATAGCCCCAAATTGAACTAAACTAGCCTTCACTAAATGGATTGAACTAAATAGAACCCAATTGAATTAAACCAAATTGAACCAAATTGGCACAAAAAGCATAAAAATATAGTATATTGAATAATAAAAAACCCCATTGAATAGAATTGAAGTGAAAAAACAAATTTGAATTGAGGTGAAAATATTTGAATAAAAAATAAACTAAAAGAGATTAATTAACTCAAGTTTAGAAAATTTGAATAAAATACAATAAAAACTAAAGTGATTCAATGAGAGATGACTTGGATTAAAATTATTTTAATCCCCCCAAACTAAATTGAATTAAAATAAATGAAATTGACCATTCCTAACAATACATGATCACATCCACATGGAATATAACTTAATTGAACTATCCAAAAAATGAAGAAATTAATTTTACTAAAAAAAAGTAAAAGTAATAAATCAATTAAAAGTAATTGTAAAATTTCTAAACATATATTTTAAAAAATAATTTTTTGAAATAATAAAGAAAAAATAAAAACTCATAAAAAAAATAAAATAATTTCAAAATAAATAAAACCAAGAACATGCAAAACATTATCATATAGATTTAAAAAAGTCATATAAAAAAGTTAAAATAATACAGAAATACTACTTTTATACTATGTAAAAAAAATAACCAGGATTAAAACAATCACCAGAATACTAGTTTCAAAATATGTAAAAATAATCACCTTGACTAAAAATTATCCCATGAACCCCAATTTTATAACAAGTAAAAATATCACCTGAATAAGTAAAAAAATCTCCTTCACAACCAAATTAACCCAATAATAAATCATACCAAACTAAGATAAATAAAACCTAATTGGAAAAGATGAATTTTAATGGACCTAAATTATCATAAAAAATAATTCAAACAACATAATAATTTTTTAACAAATAATTTATACAAACATATGGATCCCAAATAAAAGGTTAATGAGTATATTTATTTAAAAAAACATCAATAATAATTTATAGGTACTTAGTTTAATTATAAAAATTAACAATATAGAGTTAAAATAAAATCCTCATCATAACTAACTTTTTATGAGAGATGACTATCTCCATCTCCACTATCCACTTATGGTGCATGAATTATAATTTATTTCAAATAAAAATAATTTGATAAATAATATTAACTTAATGAAAATTAATATTCTAAATTGTTATTAAAATGTAAAAGATACCAATTAAAACCCACCAACCATTGATGAACTATCGTCAGGGACACTTCCAATCATCTTTTGAGATAATTAATTCATTTAATTTTGTAGTGTAATGAAATTTATATCCAAAATTATTATATGACTCCCTAATTCCTAGATTGTGTTCCCACACTCATTAATTGTTTTTTTATAGAAAAACAATTTCATATGATATTCAAAAGGGAGAGAATAACAATAACTTGGAAAAGATATAAAGGTTGAAAATTACACCAATTAGTTGGTAATGAACTGAGATATGGATGCTCAAAAACCCATACCACACACATTAATAGGATAATCTTTCCGAATGAATTGACCAACATGATCATCTTGGGAGACAGAGTATGAGTGCATAAGGTTAGAATACCACAATCCCTTTTTTTACATAAAAATAAATATCATTTAAATTGAAATAAATATAAAAAAACAATAAATTTAAATATAAAAGTTTGTACCACAATATCTTTAGTAGGATCATTCACGTAATTTCCATCAGATATGGTTTGGACATATAACCAAATATCATTATGTGAAACCTAACATCCCAATTCCACTGTCTATATAAAATAATTAAAATTAAATAATTTAATATATGAAAAAAATAATATTTAACACATATAAATTTGATTTAAAGAAAATATTACCTTGGTAAATACTTCTCTTGAAAAATATAGACGTGCGAGGTTGATTTGTTTTTCTCCAATTGATGTTTTTTCGTAGAAAATGTATATAAAAGATAATAAGTAATTTAATACTAGTTGTATACATATGTATCAAATGATATTAATATAATAATAGATTACTCAATTCCACATGATTCTCATGGATATTAATATCAATATAAAATTTCTACTACTGTCAAGGTCCCTTATCATATATCTATTTGATATTCAACCATGAATTATTGATCTCATAGAATAGTCTCTATTTAAAATTATTTCATTTATTACCTAAAATTTTTAAAATCCATATATGGGTGACAATATTAGGCATAATATAATGAATGAACAAAAGGAAAAAATTATTTCTCCAAATTATTATAATTTTCTTGAAAAATTATAATCAATTTAGTGAGATATGATCAATTTATTAAAAGTAACTTAATATTTAAATCAAATACTTGATTATTCCATGAAAAATGATTATATATTCAATATAAATAAGTTATTGGATGGGTCAATTGAATAAAACTACAACTGGTATAAGAAATGTTCGATAATTCCCCCAACACTGTCTATCATAACCATAGAACTACCAAATGATACCAAAATCTTTATTGCATTCAGATTCCACACTTGTAAACTATTAATGTCTGTATCTCTAACATTATATTCTATACCTGTATGGAAAAAATTTATTTTATTATTATAAAAATGATTAAAATTTAAATTTAAATTGATTATAATATTCATGACTCTCCAATATCCTCATATGGTAACTGGAGTGACCATCTACACCCATAACACACAAACATCCCATATACAACCAAATGTCCTTCCATTAAATTTTTATGGGGTAGATGTATTGGTAAAAAGTGTTCCAAATAATATGAGGAGGGAGGAATTTGGTGTTCTAGATACAATATAGAGGGATCTAGAGGGTTTTCTATATAAATTACACGTGACATCAGTTGAAAATATTGATGATGACTAGATGGTGGGAAAACCATTTGGCATAATAATAAATTCTCCACTAAAATGTTTTCTCCATGAAATTTCTATCATTAAAATGAGTAAAAAATAATAATATATATATTTTATAAATTATACTATTTTATTTTTTAATAATAAAACTATAATTAAAATAATAAACTTTAACTTGATAATAGATAAAGTGTATAGAAAATAAGTAGTACAAGACATAGTTAATTGACAAGGGAATATTTCATTCAAATCATAGTTGGTAGATGATTTGAATATTATGAGCATACATCACCACTTAAATAAAATAAATATTTAATTTATATATGTATGTACCATCACATATCCCTATCATATCTTACGTCTCCATGTTCTCAATAATTTTCATCTCATTTATAATAACAATAATTATTATCTCTTTCATAAATCAAATCACTATTGGGATCACCAAGAATTATTAGAAACATATTAATGAATGGAAAAACTTTGAGAATAAATCTAAGAGGCATAAAAAAACTATATAAAGTGGAGTAAATGTCTCTAAAATTTATCCAAAATGTATATGTCATATAAATAATCATAAATAAATAATATAACCAATTTTGATTCCTCATCTCCCTTATAATAAACTACCGAGGTAAATTGTGTGGTTAATTTGTAAATAAGTGATAACCTAATTAAATAATTATAGTATTGATATTATATATTTCAAAATGTTCATATATAAACAACCGCATTGATCGTGATTATTTGTAGTATATAAAAAAGTGATCAATACTTTCATCCTAAAATTTGAAATTCAAAAAAAAGTTATTGACAAATCAAAAAAATTATATCTATTTTAGTAGGTAGATTATTTTGAGTAGATTTTAAAACATTATTTAATATTTAGGTACTATTGGAAATCTCCTTTTTCAATGGACATTGAGTGGAGTAACTCCATGATGTGGAACATAGAAGGTTCCCAAGTACATGTGACAAGCTACTACACTAATGAACTTGAATATAGTTACTTCTCCCAATCCATGCACCATTACAACTTGATAAATCCACACCTATGCACCCTAGTACCATATGGGTGATTCATGTGCCATGGTCACTTGTGGAAAAAAAATATGCCCAATGGGTATTTATTTAACAGCTTTTGAGAAATGAAGAAATTACCAGAGTTCTTTTTTCATATGTTCTTTATTTACCCTTCATGTGGGTTATTAAGCCTAAAACTAAGGCAAATAACATGGAATTTTGGGTTATTTAGTTACTTGAAGTTTAATCCCAACAAAACTGTCACTGAAGGCCACAACACCATTATTCTCCCACACCTATTTTGAAGCCCCCCCAAGTGAGCCACACTAAGGCACCACATGACCATCTCCCATAGGAGAGAAACACTAAGTTGAAACATTACTCTAGCCTTATAAAAGGGTGAAACATAATCTGTGATCTTTTTATGGGTATTAATTAACCCTAGTCCTTTACTAGTGATACACCCTTCCTTAATCTCCCACCAGGGTGACACTTCACCCTACTCTTCAACTAGGGTTCCTCTTTTCCCTAGTCTCCCACTAGGGAGATACTCCATATAATTTTTCACTATTTCCCCCATTCACCCTAGTCTTCCACTAGGGCCCCAATCTTCTTATTCATCCAATAGGTAACCCCTTTTACCATAGCTATCCATTTGGGTTATGTTTTTCCCAAGTCTGCTACAAGGGGGTCAATGCTACTATGACTTCTACTTGGGTGCCAATCCTTTGAAATCTCATACTTAATTAATAATTTTAATAAATTTATATACCAACCCCATACAATTTACTTTAGGTAATCTATGCCACTAATATCTCTCAAGTAATCTAAAATGATATCCTAAATGAACATGTGGACACTCAGCGGCCCATACTAACTCATTATCAGGCGTCATTATAACAAGCCTCATATATAACCACCAGTGACACATTATTAGGCCATTCACATCAGTGTTTACCCCTTTCTATCATGTATTCCTTTGAAAAATGTTTAATACTACTTTTAGTCCCTAACTAAGAAGGACCTCATGGGTTTTAATGTTATGTATTCTCTTAGTAGTGAGGGTCCCTATAGAGAGGAAATTGGTAAAGCCTCCCCATGCTCATATAGTCCATCTTGGATAACTCATATATATTATTGGGCCAATACCATCACCCATTGGTTATATTTGGTCTACTCTATGATCTAATGAGATTGTAAATGCCACCTACCATTAGGTGTATGTATTACACATATCCTAGGTGATTCAATGCACATATGTGGGCCTCTAATCAATTATAAGACAAAAAACATACTACTGTGTCTATATTCCCCATGATTCCAGGTTTCCTTCCTTATTCATATAATATATTGGAATTATAAATCTACATATGGGACTCCTACTAAGAATAATACCAAATCCTTTCCCCATGAATGATATAATCCATACGAATCATTAGTAAATAAATAATTATCATGGGAAGATATAATGAATATTACTTAGTCAATGCTCTGTTTTTTCCCCATCCTATATATATACCGTAGTAAAGAAATGTAAAACATTATGACAATGTCCTTATAATACGATGTTAAGTTGCATGGTGTAGTCCTATGAAATGACCATAAAATATGAAACTTATACTAAGTGAGATTTTATTATTGTCATACAGGATACATATGATTCATCACTAAGGTTCAAACCAAAAAATATATTTCCACTTGGCTTTATTCCTTGCGAAAACCAAACAACAAAAACTATAATTTCACTAGGTAATATTCTTTATGAATCTCTATCCTCACTTAAAAATAGAACCTCTATGACCCATTCCCAAATAGAGGTATTCCTTACGAGCTACTCCCCATTACCAAGACATATTCTTCATAATCCACAATGTTTCTTCTTATTGGGATATATTCCTTGTGAGATTAATTCAAAATGGATTCCCATGCATAAGCCCCACACTTGAAATTTCTATGAACATATCTCCTAGAATTCCACAATATATATATTTCAATAGCCTGAAAAAAGTCATGGATGTTAGACCTTAAAATGAATTTCACTTGTTCTTGGATGCATGACTGGAAAATAACCTTCACTTGGTCATGGTTACACTACCATAAAATGAACCTCACTGGTTATTATTTCATGACTTTAAAATCTATTATGTGTCAATTTAGTGGAACCAAACTACATGATTTATGATTCTTGTCATAAAGATATGTAGGATTCCCTTATCATTGGATAGATCCCAAATATACAACCTCAATACCTCCAAGAATTGTGATAAATTCAAGATTTCTGATCTATATGAATTTAAACAAAATCTTTACTCAATAATATGGGAAGTATGGAGAACCTGTGACTCATTTAGATGTTAAAAATAATGTTTGGTTTTTATTATATCATTATTACATTGGTAACTAATCATGTGTTGGTATTTCAGTTTGATTTAAAAAAATGCCTTAAATCTATAAGAGGGTTTAGGATTGGGAAATAATTCCCCCTTAAAATTAGTTCTCTTGAGACAAAACTCCCACAATATCATCCAATATGTATTCTACGATGTTATTAGTAATGTCCCAATGAAAAAATTCTTTTGAAAGTCTTTCATGACCTCATCCCTCTAATAGTAACTCTCTAGGGATAATAATGATGTAAGGGATATAACAACCTATAAATACCACCTACTATAGTCCATGGACTATAGAGTAGTATTTAGGGTATTTAAACACATAGATATGAGGAATTTCCCTCACAATGATTTTAAAATTACGAGATTAGGTGATAATTACCAATGAAAAATAGTTTATATATTTGAATGGTGAGTATGATATGAATACATAGTAGGATATTCCTGAAAACCACTCTTGAAAAATGTGATAGATGAACACTAAGTCCCAGTAAGTAAAAAAATGAAAGCAACTTGTCACTTAAATAAGTATACTATTCATTTCACAACCTCAACATGGATAACTCACAAAATAACTCACAGAAGCACAACCACAATATTGGGAATATATATATATATATAAATAGGTACCCCATTACCACGTCCCCACAAGATTTTCTCTCTCACACCCCAACACCATATGTCACAAGCTCCCCCTTCGATAATAATCATGACTTCATTGATGTGAGTCAGTCCTCAAATCTTCAGATGTTAGTCTCTTGTAGGGATCAACATCTCATGTTTCAATCGGTCCACATATGCTTCTCATCATCATCACTGTTCAATCCATAAAAAATTTATTCTAGAAGACATTACAACCAATGTACCTTCATTATACCTCAAGCCATTATAGCCCATGCATGTACACCCATGGGAAAATGAATCCTCCATGATCATATAAGAGTATTAATGTTAACCTTAATCCATCAAAATATGAAATATACATATATGTGAAATATCCCCTATTCAGACTCATAATTGATACTACAATTGAATATAGATTGAGGGAGTGGAGGTAGTCAACCATCTGTATCCTCACAATCCAAAATTTAGGGATAATCATCCCCTGAACATCTGATTGTAATTTTACCTTTTGACATGGTTCATTTTTTTATGAAATATCAAAACATACATAGGAGATATATCTTACAACCTCACTGAGGGAAACAACTAGTCCTTATAATCATCTCCCAATATAGTCACACATGAAATTTAATTTCCACCACTAAGGACTACATATCAAAGAAGCATACAACATCAATTTTGATATTAATTAATCTATTATTCACTAATTAATATTAATACATTTCAATTCCAATGAGAAAAATTTTAATATTTATATAAAAGTGCTAATGAAACTATTAATTAATATATTGTATTCTCAAGTATGCCATCATCATGATTGAGCATCAATAACCGACCCCATTATTTTATAATTTCAAATATCATTTGGTAAACCTATGGGTACTCTATAACTCTAGTTATTCTTCCACATAAAATATGAACCTCAAGTGTATCACTTTAGACTATGTTTGTTAGTTGGAAACATGTTATATAAATAACATCCAACCATCAAGTCATCATACATGCATAAAGCTTGAAATAAGTATCAATGATAAATCCCTCCTATGAGCATATCCTAATCATCCTAGTGCCCCACATCATTGAGCATAATATAACATTACTTATCCCATTAAAATATCATTTTCATTATCGACACCTCGTGACACCATCCTCATAATTGACATCATGTTTCGCCACCATCATAACCATCATCCTGTGATACCAACAAAAACACAGGAATTCCCACCCATTAGTCATCAATTATTCCAACCACACAAAGTTATCAATCAACCACATCAATTTTCTAAATCCATAAAATAATAATTCTATTTAAATTTTTTGATACACATATAATTTTAAAAGGAAACTATGACCAAATCAGGTAAGGTATTCAAGCCTTTATAAAATAATGATCAAAACACTTAACCCAAAGGGAATTTTTTAAGAAATAGTTAAATTCACATTACCAACTTTACATAACTAATTGTTAATGAATAAATATCAATAGAACTGACCATATAAATTTCCAAGGATAAATATTATTTATTTAATTTGTCATTCCACTATAATCATCTATTTCATATATCTACAACCTCATTGGTAATTAATTCAATAAAACTATTTGTTTATAATCAATTATTACTAGATATAAAATGTTATTTAATTTTTAGTAATATAAAAAATGCTTAAAAACTATAATAATTGATTTTATACTTCCTAGTAAATATCAAGAGGTAGAAATTATTTTTATCAAAGTCAGGTGATCACATGACACAAATAATCCCAATTAGAATATAAAATATCAATATGTGACAATATTTTTGTCTTCAATAATTTATTTCTATAAAAATATAATAATCTCTATGCATGAATAATGTTTTAGAAGTGAAATAATATTATCTAGAAAAGTATAAAAAATGAAATATGGGGTAAATAATATTATTTTCATGGATAAACGTTAAAATATAAAAATTAATCCATAAAATGTGTGTGAAATTTTTCCATGAAGAAATATTATATTATCAAAGTTCCAAAATATTTCTGAAATTAATTATATTACTTTAATCACTACCAAATTTATTTTCAGATAAACTTTTAATGTATTTAAATTGTTTCATAGTTTGTAAAACAATTTAATAATATTATTCTAATTTGAGAAATTATTTTAAAAAAATTATAAAATTTTGAAACCACTATTGAACCATTAGACATCCTATATTGGATATGGAAGGCTTGAGAATATTTTAGACCATCGCATTAGCTACCTCTCAAAAAATTCTTATCCTTAATTATTTAAACAAAACTGAGAAGGATTGAAAAGGAAATAATGTTAATTTAACCACCCCATGAGATACCTCTCAAGGATACTTTTATATTTGGTACCTAACAAACACCCTATATGAACAAAGTGTAAAGATACACAACACCTAAAAAAAATTTCAATGAATTTCCCAAATAAGATAACTATAAAATTGGAAAAAGACATTAATAAAACATTTCATTACGGAAGGGTTTCAACCAAAAATATCTTAAAGATAATAGATACTAATCCCATCAAACTAAAGAATTAAAAAACATGGGATATTATGCATGTATCCTTGACTCTCATACAAAATTAATATCACATAGATACAAAAAAGGCCACAAAAACATCCATAACATACCCAATAAAAAATATATAATAATCAAACAAAAATTAAAAGAAAAAAATTGTACAGATGTAAACACCTTTTAGAAACAATCACTTGATGTTGTTTTAAAAGTAAATCATAAAACATAATTTAAGAGAAAAAATTATTTTATATTTCACTTTAAAAACATTACTTAGGAAATCCATCAAACTAATATCTATACATGTTTTAATTTCATTTATTGTTCTATAAAATTAATGGCAATAATTTAAAATATATCATTCACAACATTTCATAAAAGATATATATTATATTTCATTCATAATAATTTATTAAGAACATATATATTTTACTTGAAACATTTCATTAAATCGTTACATAATATTTGTTCAAAACATCAACTATATTTTCAAATGATTCATACTTTATAAACACGTATCACAAAATTTCATATTAAAAATTATTAATTCTAAAATAATTTTGATAATAAAATTAACTATACCTTATAAATTTAATATTTAAAAACATAAATGATACATAAATGAAAAACTATTTTAAGCCTTATTCATAACAATATTTTTATAAAAATCAAGTTTATGAAAAAAGACCAATATATTTTAAAATTTTGATTTTAAATTTAATGAATGTTTCATAGAGTAACTGTAGTTTTTTATTTAAGAAATCATGTTACCTGTAACACCCCGACCCCAGTTACCTAATGTTGGTGCATTATTACATAACATTGGCATGACCACAAGAAAGATCAAATCTTGAAAGACCGATTGGTTTAGTAGCCTTGGAAACACTAGATATATTCATAAAGTTTTACATTACATCATAAAATGAGAAACTACTACATGAACATATTTTCTTCATAGACCACACACATATCCCCACATACTATACCTGTAGGTCATTCATAAATTACTTCTTCACATCCTGGGAAAAATAAAACATAGGAAAGGGGTGAGCTCAAATGCCCAGTAAGGATAACAATATAGCAGAAACTTTCATAAATAAGAATAAAAATTTAAGGCAATGTATAAATTAAAACAAAAGCCTTTTAAACTTGAACTTCAACATAGTATGGCCAAGATAAAATGAAATAATTCCATTTACATATTTACATGGATATTCTACTAATCGAATACTCACATGCAATATCAACAACCACTTTCATAATGATGGAATGCATAATGCCAGACTATCATAACCACATTTCCAAGGCCTCGTGCCAAGACTACAAATAAGATTTTGCCAAGGACTTGTGAAAAGACACTAGTTAGTCTCATGAGACCTACCGATGCATCGAGAAGCTATAGCGGGCTCCACCAATCACATATTAAGTCCAATGCATTCAAATATGAAAAGGTTTAACATAACATAAACATTCGTATTAAAACTAGCATACGAAATGTAAATACTTCCACCATAAACCATGAATGGTATAAAAATAGCACATCCACTGTCAAAAATATCACAAAATCTTCAATACAATATAGAAGTTTTGTATCATAATAAATCAACTTCAAATAAGAGTAAAATCTATCAAAGGATGTTGACATAGATGAAAACAAAACTCTTTTTAGAGAAATATCTCTTTATATTTTCAAATCATTTAAGATTAATTTATTTATAAAATAAAACATTTCCTTTGAAAATATTATTATAAGCTTTTAAGGGAATCTTCTACGATTTTATAATGGCGGAAAATAACAGCACCCGCTGTATAAGTTAAAAAAACATTCTTACCTTAATTCTGTCGAAAAGGTTAAAAAGCACCTTGTTTGTAAAACGACGGAAAGATTCCGTTATAAAAATATTATAAGAAGTCAAACAAGGGTATAAATGACTTTAACCCATATTATTTTAAATTGTAAAAATGTTTTGAAATACATTTTTAAGAAACATGGATGTGGATGATAAAGATATCCCAATAGATTATTACGTATAAACAACCTCGGATAATGAAGAGATTGTGAAATAACTTTTACCTTGTAATTTTCATTGGTTGGGGTAGGTTAAAATATTTTATAATGGTGAAATAATTGTTATTAAATTATACAAGAATCATATAAATTAATATGATATCATATATGATCTTTTAACATTGATTTGTTAATAATATCTTAGTATTATCGTTGTTTCGGGTGTTAACTTACTCATTTTCTTTTATATGTTTTGTTACGTAAGCCATATTTGTAATGGATAGGTTGTATCATAATCATATCTAGAATTATATCAAGTCCTTATATACTATTATTAATCATCAAATGAGAATTATACTTGAATGGATACGATGGAGAATGAATCTCATCGCGTTTATGGAGACGGTAGTCCGTACGTACGCACAAGAAATAATATCATTATTTTGATATTAAAATAATCTATAATTGGATGGTATATCATATATAAAGAATAATTATCATGTTATATTTATTATTTACATGAGTTACACATCATTATTATACCCATCCAAATAATAATGTGTTGAATAACAATTAAACCACGACGTGGAGATGGTAAGCCGTACGTACGCACGTATGGTGACATGTTATTAAAAGGCTGGATAGAATACTGAATATTGTTGTACCATATTTATAATAACATCACTGTATATATAAGATACTGGATTTATTATTTTATAATGGTAATAACAAAGAAAGAAGAAGTGGAAGAAGAAAGGAACTTGAAAAAGGGTGGTGAAAACATTACCTCTTCTTCGGGTTCTTCCTTTTGATTTGATCAAAAGGGATCCTTAGGATGGATTTATGATACAAATAAGGCCTCTAGGTTGTAGTGAGGGAAGTTGAGAGAGTATTTGGGCAGAGTTTGGCCAAACCAAAAGGCTTTTAAGGTGTGAGTTAATGAGAAGAGGGAGTTCCCTTTTGTAAGAGGGGTGAGGGGTACCTTTGGAAAAACTAGAAATATTAATTTATAATAAATTAATATTTGGTTTATAATGGCTCAAAAGTTGATTATTTAAAGGTTAAGGTGCATATGGGTCGAAAAAAAATCAACCAATAGAATTTAGACAGGTTTGGGTTACTATATTAACCTTATCCTTAAGTATTAACTCTTAGTTAATTAGTTTCACTTTTACAATGTCTCTTTGTATTTTTATATTATATGGTTAATAAACTTAATATATACATCCAAGAGACCCCAAGTGGTCCATTAATGATACACCTATCACGATATAAGTCTCTTGGACAAACTTTAGATTTTTAGGAATTTAATATCAATTAATAATATAATAATTTTTTTAAAAAACTCTTTTATGTCAATTTTGACACTATTAAATAGTTGATTTTTGTGAAACTCATAACAGAATGATCACTTCGAAAAAGGTTAATTAAATCATTACTAAAATGTCATATTAACTTATAAAATTAGTCTAATTCATAAAAAGTCTGAAAATATATTTATTTTGGTATTTATAATATCAATTATTTTAATTTGTCACTATTATGGTAATTACTGCACCATCATTGTGTCATAAATAAATTAAATTATTTAAAGTCTAAATATTATAAATAAAATATCATTATGTAGGAAATCGTTTTATATTTCTAATGAATATTTATAGTCGATAATCCAACATATATAACCCTATGTAAAAATTGTTTTTCTAAAAGATATATGCTTATTTCATTTTTGTACTTATTTTAACTTAATTAAAATAAAGTGTCCCTATCACCTAAAAGTGGCTTCATGGGGTCCCAAAATCGACCCAAAGATGCCTATGGTTGAACATATGTCAACCAATAAGGTTAGGACACATTTTAGGCTAATTTAGTACTATTATAATATTATTTTTTAACCCTTATTTACCAGATTTACCTTTAACCATGGTAAATAAACTATTTACCGAAGTAATTATTCAAAATGTCTAAAAATAAAAGTAAACTATTTACAAAATTTGAACATCCTGATTCCAAATATGGAATCCATTTTTTCAAATTCAAAACACAGAAGTTTCAGAAATTAATTTAAAATTAATTTCTGCTGTCAAAACAAAGAGTGTGTTTTTAAGATATAATAACTATCAAAAGATTGATACTTGTTTATATTCGGTTTAATATTGAAAAAATGTCCAATGACCAAAATTGTATTAAATGGTAAAAATATATTCTAAATATACTTTAAAACCACTCAAATTCATAATTTATCAATATAAATTATTTCGATTAAAAAAGTTTTTTTAATTAAAATTTAGTAATTTTCACTATTCATCAAAATACTAAAGTTATCCGAAAAGTACCAAAATTTCACCATAGGCTAAATTAGATATTCTGAATCCAAAAATGAAGTCCATTTTGAAATATAATATATATATAATTTCAAAAAGTAGGTATTACTATTTATAACGGCTAGTTTGATTGGTTATGGTGTGTTAGAACTCGGTGTTGCGTATAACACACGCTATCACATTATTCAAAGAGAAGCGTATCGTAGAAGCTTAGGGTGTTACATTCTCCCATCCTTCAAATAATTTCATCCTTGAAATTTCTAGAATACTACCACATGAAAAGACTCAGGTGGTTCTTCATAATAAGTTCCTCGGTTTCCCACGTTGCCTCTTCCATCTTATGGTTTCTCCACAAGAATTTTACCAGACGAGTCGTCCGATTTCTCAGTACTTTTTCTCTCGTATCAAGAATCCTGAGGGGCTCTTCACAATAAGAAAGATCGGGTTCCAGTTCTAACTCCTCGTAGGTGAGTACATGCATTGGGTCAGGCACATATTTTCTCAACAGAGATACATGGAACACATCGTGAACTTTGGAGAGACTTGGCGGCATTGCCAATTAGTAAGCTACGACCCCAATTCATTCTAGAATTTCGAAAGGTCTGATATACCTGGGACTCAATTTACCTTTCTTACCAAAACATTTGAATCCCTTCCATGGAGATACCTTCAGAAAAACATGATCACCGACTTGAAATTCCAAATCCTTCCTTCGATTATCGGCATAGCTCTTCTGCCTACTTTGAGCTGTTTTGATGTGATTTTGGATTACCTTCACCTTTTCCATAATTTCCTCCACTAGTTCTGGACCTATAAGTTTTCTTTCACCAACGTCATCCCAGTAGGTTGGTGTGCGACATATCTTTTCGTATAACACTTCATATGGTGCCATCTGAATACTCGTATGGAAGCTATTGTTATAGGGAAATTCTACCAGAGGTAAATATTGATCCCACATACCCTAAAAGTCAAGTGAGAAAGATCTCAACATGTCTTCTAAGGTTTGAATAGTCCGTTCTAATTGTCCGTTTGTCTGAGGGTGGTAGGCAGTGCTCAAATGAAGTTCAGTATCGAGGGAGTTTTGAAGACTCTTCCAGAATCTTGAAGTAAAACAGGGATCACGATCAGAAACAATTGATAGGGGTACTCCATGAAGCCTCACAACTTCATTAATATATAGTCTTGCTAGATGTTCCAGTGGTAGATCTTCTCTTATAGCCAGAAAATGTGCTGACTTGGTAATATGATCAACAATAACCCATATTGCATCGTTCCTTCTAAGAGTCTTTGGTAGTCCCATGACAAAGTCCATCGTAATATTGTCCCATTTCCACTCCGATATGGGAAGAGGTTGCATGACTCTTCCAGGTTGTTGACTTCTCTCTTTAACTTGTTGACAAACCATACATCTTGACACAAAATCAGCAATCTCCCTCTTCATTTTTTCCCACCAAAAATGTTCCTTGAAATCTCTATACATTTTGGTGCTCCCTGGGTGTATATAGAAATTTGAACTATGAGCATCCTCCAGCAATTCCCTTTTTAGATCAGGTATATCAGGAACAAAAAGTCTCTTCCCAAATTTCAAAATTCCATCTTCATACACAAAGTCTCTTAATCTCCCATCATTCATAGCTTTAATCTTCTTTTGAAATTATTCATCATCAGTCTGAGAACTCTTAATACATTCTAGTAAAGATGGTTTGGCAACCATTTGAAAAAGCATTGATCTTTCACCTTCCCTGGTTATTCCCATGTCCATCTTCAATAGATCCATGAAAATTGGATCCCTTTCAATTCTCATATTGTTCAAAACTCCATGGTATTTTCTGCTCAAAACATCTTCCACCTTGTTTTCCTTCCCCGGGTGGTAGTGTATCGTGCAATCATAATCCTTGAGTAATTCAAGCCATCTCCTTTGACTCATTTTGAGTTCTTTTTGTGAGAAAATATACTTCAAACTCTTTTGATCAGTATAAATCTCACATTTTTCACCATAGAGGTAGTGCCTCCATATCTTCAAAGAAAAGATTACAGCTGCTAACACAAGATCATGAGTAGGATAGTTTTGTTCATGAATTTTCAAGTGTCGTGATGCATAGGAAATAACACTATCATTCTGTATAAGGACACAACCAAGTCCTTTCTTCGATGTATCACTATAAATAAAGAACCCATCATTCCCCGATGGTAGAGTCAATATAAGAGCATTGACTAATCTTCTCTTCAGTTCTTCGAAACATTTTTCACACTCTTTTGTCCAAACAAATTTAACCCCTTTATGTGTGAGCTTCGTTAATGGGTTAGCCAATCGAGAAAAATTCTGGACGAAATGTCGATAATAACCTGCCAAACCAATAAAACTACGTAACTCAGTTATACTCGTAGGTTCTGGCAATTTTGGATTGCCTTGTTATTAGAAGGATCAATATAGATTCCATCTTTAGAGACAATATGGCCAAGAAAAGAAATCTCCTGAAGCCAGAATTCACACTTTCTAAACTTCTCATATAATTCATGTCTTCTCAGAGTCTTCAGGATAATGCGCAAGTGATTTTCATGATATTCGTAGCTTTTGGAGTATACCAAGATATCATCAATAAATACCACCACAAATTCATTGAGATACTCCTTGAAAACTCTATTCATCAGATCCATGAATACAGAGGGTGCATTAGTCAATCCAAAAGGCATTACAGTAAACTCGTAATGACCGTACCTGGTTCGAAATGGTGTCTTCAGAATTTCTTCCTTCTTCACACACAACTGATGGTATCCAGATCGAAGGTCAATCTTTGAAAAGTATTGTGCTCCATGCAGTTGGTCAAATAAATCATCAATGTGAGGTAGGGGATACTTGTTCTTTATCGTTATAGCATTGATCTCCCTGTAGTCAATACATAACCTCATAGATCCATCTTTCTTTTTAACAAAAAGAACAGGGGCTCCCCATGGAGAAACACTAGGGCGAATAAATCACTTATTACTCAATTCCTCTAGTTATTTCTTTAGTTCAACTAATTCTACTATGGTCATTCTATAAGGGGTCTTTGATATAAGCCTTGATCCAGGAATTAAATCAATGGAAAACTCAACTTTTCGTTCTGGAGGATGTCCAGGTAAATCTTCCATAAATACATCTACATATTCTAGGAAGTTCTTCTATACTAATCCTCAAAGTTCATCTTAGGTCTACATGCTCTAATCAGAGTTTATCTAAATCTAGCTTTCAAGGTTTGTACTAAACTTCCTTTGATACCAACTGTAACGCCCCGAACCCAGTTACCTAGAGTCGGTGCATTATTACATAACATTGGAATGATCACAAGAAAGATCAAATCTCAAAAGACCGATTGGTTTAGTAGCCTTGGAAACACTAGATATATTCATATAGTTTTACATTACATAATAAATTGAAAAACTACTAAAATAATATATTTTCTTCATAGACCACACTCATATCCCCACATACTATCCCTGGAGGTCATTCATAAATTACTTCTTCACATCCTGGGAAAAATAAAACATAGAAAAGGGGTGAGCTCAAATGCCCAGTAAGGATAACAATATAGTAGAAACTTTCATAAATAATAATAAACATTTGAGGCAATGTATAAATTAAAACAAAAGCCTTTTAAACTTGAACTTCAACATATTATGGAAAAGATAAAATGAAATAATTCCATTTACTTATTCACATGGATATTCTACTAATCGAATAATCACATGCAATATCAATAACCACTTTCATAATGATGGAATGCATAATCCCAGACTATCATAACCACATATCCAAGGTCTTGTGCCAAGACTACAAATAAGATTTTTCCAAGGCCTTGTTCTAAGACACTAGTTTGTCTCATGAGACCTACCAATTAATCGAGGAGCTATAGCGGGCTCCACCCGTCACATATTAAGTCCAGTGCATTCCCATATGAAATGGTTTAATATAATATAAACATTCATATTAAAACTATAATAATAAATGTAAATACTTACACCATAAACCATGAATGGTATAAAAATACCACATCCACAGTCAAACATATCAAAAAATATTCAATACAATATAGAAGTTTTGTATCATAATAAATCAACTTCAAATAAGTGTAAAATCCATCAAAGGATGTTGACATAGATGAAATTAAAAATCTTTTTAGAGAAATATCTCTTTCTATTTTGAAATCATTTAAGAGTCATTTATTTATAAAATAAAACATTTCCTTTGAAAATATTCTTATAAGCTTGTAAGGTAAGCTTCGACGATTTTATAACGGCGGAAAATAACTGCACCCGCCGTATAAGTTAAAAAAACATTCTTACCTTAATTCTGTCGAAAAGGTTAAAAAGCACCTTTTTTGGAAAACGACGGAATGATTCCTTTATAAAAATCTTATAAATATTCAAACAAGGGTATAAATGACTTTAACCCATATAATTTTAAATTGTAAAAATGTTTTGAAATACATTTTTAAGAAACATGGATGTGGATGATAAAGAGATCCGAGTAGATTATTACGTATAAACAACCTCGGATAATGAAGAGATTGTGAAATAACCCTTGCCTTGTAATTTTCCTTGATTGGGGTAGGTTAACCTCCTGTATAATGGTGAAATAAATGTTATTAAATTATACAATAATCATATACATTAATATGATAACATATATGATCTTTTAACATTGATTTGTTAATAATATCTTAGTATTATCGTTGTTTCGGGTGTTAACTTACTCGTTTTCTTTTATATGTTTTTTTACATAAGCCATGTTTTTAATGGATAGGTTGTATATTAATCATATCCATAATTATATCAAGTCCTTATATACTATTATTAATCATAAATGAGAATTATACTTGAATGGACACGATGGAGAATGAATCTCATCGCGTTTGTGGAGACGGTAGTCCGTACGTACGCACGAGTGAAAATATCATTCTTTTGATATTAAAATAATATATAATTGGATGGTATATCATATATACAGAATCATTATCATGTTATATTTATTATTTAAATGATTTACACATCATTATTATACCCATACAAATAATAATATATTGAATAACAATTACACCACGACGTGGAGACGGTAAGCCGTACGTACGCTTGTATGGTGACATGTTATTCATAGGGAGGATAGAATACTGAATATGGTTGTACCATATTTATAATAACATCACATTATATATAAGATACTGGAGTTATTATTTTATAATGGTAATAAAAAATAATGAAGAAGTGGAAGAAGAAAGGAACTTGAAAAAGGGTGGTGAAAACATTACCTCTTCTTCGGGTTCTTCCTTTTGATTTGATCAAAAGGGATCCTTAGGTTGGCTTTCCGATCAATATAAGGCCTCTACGTTGTATTTAGGGAAGTTGAGAGAGTATTTTGGCAGAGTTTGGCCGAACCAAAAGGCTTTGAAGGTGTGAGTTAATGAGAAGAGGGAGTTCCTTTTTATAAGAGGGGTGAGGGACACCTTTGGAAAATCTAGATATATTAATTTATAATAAATTCATATTTGGTTTCTAATGGCTCAAAAGTTGATTATTTAAAGGTTAAGGTGGGTATGGGTCTAAAACAACTCAACCAATATAATTTAGACAGGTTTGGGTTACTATATTAACCTTATCTTTAAGTATTAACTCTTAGTTAATTAGTTTCACTTTTACAATGTCTCTTTGTATTTTTATATTATATGGTTAATAAACTTACTATATACATCCAAGAGACCCCAAAGGGTTCTATCAATGATACAACTATCAGGATATAAGTCTCTTGGCCGAAACTTATATTTTTAGGACTTTAATATCATTTAAAAATATAATATTTGTTTTAAAACCTCTTTTATGTCAATTTTGAAACTAGTCAATAGTTGATTTTTGTGAAACTCATAACAGAATGATTAATTAAAAATAAGTTAAATAAATTATTACTAACATGTCATATTAACTTAGAAAATTAGTTTAATACATAATAAGTCTCAGATTATATTTATTTTGGTATTTATAATATCAATTATTTTAATTTGTCACTATTATGGTATTTACTGCATCATCATTGTGTCATAAATAAATTAAATTATTTAAAGTGTAAAAATCTTAAATAAAATATAATTATGTAGAAAATAGTTTTATCCTTCTAATGAATATTTATAGTCGAAAATCCAACATATATAACCCTATGTAAAAATTGTTTTTCTAAAAGATATATGCTTATGTCATTTTTGTACTTATTTTAACTTAATTGAAATAAAGTGTCCCTATCACCTACAAGTGGCTTAATGGGGTCCCAAAATCGACCCAAAGATTCCTATTGTCGAACATGTATCAACCAATAAGGTTAGGACACGTTTTAGGGTAATATAGTACTATTAAAATATTTGTTTAACCCTTATTTACCAGATTTACCCTTAACCATGGTAAATAAAATATTTACCGAATTAATTATTCAAAATGTCTAAAAATAAAAGTTACCTATTTACACAATATGAACATCCTGATTCCAAATATGGAATCCATTTTTCAAAATTCAAAACACAGAAGTGGCAGAAATTAATTTAAAATTCATTCCCACTGTGAAAACAAAGAGCGTGTTTTTAAGATATAATAACTATCAAAAGATTGATACTTGTTTATATTTGGTTTAATTGTGAAATTATGTCCAATGACCAAAATTGTATTAAATGGTAAAAATATATTATAAATATACTTTAAATCTACTCAAATTAATAATTTATCAATATAAATTATTTCGATAAAAAAATTCTTTTTAATTAAGATTTAGTAATTTTCACTATTCATCAAAATACTAAAGTTATCCGAAAAGTACCAAAATTTCACCTTAGGATAAATTTGATATTTCAAATCCAAAAATGAAGTCCATTTTGAAATATAATATATATATAATTTCAAAAAGTAGGTATTACTATTCATAATAGCTAGTTTGATTGGTTATGGTGTGTTAGACCTCTGTGTTGCGTACAACACACGCCATCACATTATTCAAAGAGAAGGGTACCATAGAAGCTTGGGGTGTTACATTACCAATGAAATCATGTTTTTTTGGTTTTTATCAATTCATATTATTACAAAAAATAATCATAGAGCATGAAAAAATCTTTTAAGGATAAAAACATCCATGGATAACACAATAAAATTGATTTTTTTTATTTTCTAAAAAAAATCATTATTATTTAAGGAAATAAAAATAGTCAATAAATTAATCACTTTTTTATCATGATTATTAGAATATAATTTATCCACCCAATACTATAAGTAGATACTCAATAGTTTCTCATGATAAACCAATTTAATAATTATGAAAAAATCTTTCCACACATGATATCTTACCTTTAATATTTAACATGATTTTATAAATCACATACATAAATAGAAAATTCACAAGATTTTACCAAAATATTTTTGTTCAACTAATATAGTTCTATAATTATATTTACTAGGTTAATATTAGTGAAAATATATTCAAAATAGTAGAACCCAATTTAACATATGATATGTTTTATTAAAAAATATTAGGTCGGAACATCCCACTTTATCTAGGTTTAATGGTCTAAATGTTTTTTAAAAAACATTATTAACTAGGGAAGCACTAATGAAAATGATAAAGATGATTTAATGTCCTATTTTCTATTTACTGAGGGTTTATGACACTACATTAAAGTGTTTTAAATTAGATCCATATATCAGTCTATAGCTGATGAAATCATCTGGATCACTATAAATAGAGCTTATACAAGAAAGAAAAACAAATGAATTCATCCAAAAAACTATGATATTATCCACCCTGGGTGGAACTGAATGACGAACAACATTTTAAAACACATCATGAAAAATAAACCATCGTGATGGGTAACGTGTTCCCTCTGTTCATACACTCAAGGTCATGTCACACAATTCTAATATAAGTGAAAATACTTCTAGGGATATAAGTACACAAGGGCACAACCATATTATAAAATAAGTCACTTGAATAGTCCAAATCATTCAGGAATTTAATTCACATACAAGATATAAATTTATCTGAAACTGTGTAGAAAATAAAATAATTAGAACTACACATTATTTTCATCCCATGAAACACTCATATAATCTAGAATGAGTGAAGAATATATTGATTAAAACAATGGAATAAATACATAAACCCGTTCCACTGAACCAATTCTCCAACACACCAGCCCAGATGGAATAGAATTGGATGAATATGATGAAAACAAGACCAATCTAATACCATTTTTTACATAAATAATCCTAATTATATTGTTATAAAATTATATAAAAAAAGGAAAGATAAACCCCTTCCCAAAATTATATGTTCATATTGAATCCTAGCCCATGGAATGAGATATACTTACTGTGTTTAAATGGAACTAGGTGTGGGATAGAAACTAAAAGTTAAAGTGGTACACAAAATTGTGGCTCACAGATTTAATAGTTGTGTTTAAATTGAGTGGAATAGGTGGTTTCCCTACCCTCATTATTAAGGTATATTAGTCAAATTATGAAGATAATCCTGTTGATTCACTTCTAAAGATAAATAAATAAAGGATTCCATAATCAATGTGGAAAAAATAGGTCTCACAACACATGTAATTTGTAGCGTTTAAAAATCCAATATAATGGGAAAATATAACTGACAGAGAAGTTGACACACTATGTTAAAATAATAAACCTGAACTAGAACTTGATATCCAAACTTCCCCCTCAAAATAGCTAACTCCTTTAAAACATAGATAACATGATCCTCGACAGCTAAACTAAACCACATAACATCATCAAAGATAATTAAGACTATTTATATATCTAATAATTATTGAAACTGATGGATTTCACCACCCCCAACAAGGCCTTTATCCTATTATCAAAAATGGAATCCTCATACTTATAGAGACTCTAGAATTGGAACTCACAAAGTTTCCTCCTTCAAGAATTTTTATCATCATCCCCCATTCTATATTTATTGGTGAAATTTATTATAGAATTTATATAGAATAAACCTGATGAAAATATTTACCTAGACCCATTGATAAAAAATTTAAAACATAAGAGACTCTTAACGAGGGAACATATTTTTTTAATTCTAATTAGGAATTCATTTTTAACATATTTACAATTATATACACAATTAAAAAAAGGTATAAATAGGCATGATGCATGATGCATGATGCATTCAAAGGAATTTATTGTATAATAAATATCACATATCTTAGTGTGTCTATTAAACATGAGGGTTCATTAATCAGATCATAGGGGAGCCTAAAATCCAATTTCCAAGATGATCTCCCTTATTTACATCAAGCAATAAGCCTACAAGATATTATTAACCAACCAAACCATGATTCCTCACCAGTTCATGAATCCAAAATAAATTTAATCTATCAAACATCACCTTTTATACAACTCTGTCACAACCCCCTCCCTCCAAAGGTTCCTCTCATATGCTAAAAATTAAGGAATATATATAATGATCCCCAAAGATTACCATTAATATTCTATGTGGTAAAAACTAGAACCAATGGTATATAAACAAAAAAATAGGAGTTTTTTCCTTCATAAATATTTTAGAAATAAAATATAAGATGATAGTAACCACAAAATAACTACTGATCACAATAAAATAATACAAAATAAAAACACATGAAAGTAATGAAATATTACCAAAACAACTAAAAATAATAAAATAGTTCTTATAAAGCATCCACGAAGATCCAAAATCTCTTGAAAAGTTCATCATACTAGTAATATCCAAGTTGATCACAAACCATTTATTTCTAACATGAAAAATATTTTAAATATATGTACGGTGAGCATAACATGTATACTCAAAAGGATCCTCCCAAGAGCCTCTTATTAAAAATGTGAAATAAGAGCACTAATGTTTAGTGAGTAAAAAAATGAATCTAACTCACCACCATGACTTGTTTCGTGCTTCAGTCATCTTTAAATATAAATTATTTATGTTGGATAGAATTTATCTCATCCCTATAATAGGTTTACTATGTGAAAACCTAACCCACTTGGTCCCTACTATTGGGTGGTAAACTGAGTGTGATAAGCCAAGACCACCTCTAATTGGCCAAGGTATTGAGACAAGCATTGAGTAGGTATTAACCCAAAATGGGGGAAATTAGACTACAAAACATGTATAAATATAAACAACTATCTCTATGAAATAATGAAAAGATATAATAAAATAATAAAACATCTCTATAGTGTAAACCATGAATGAAAAACCTCTAGGAAATACATCACGTGTAGAAGAATATTTTTTTAATAAATGGGGAATTTCCCACCCAACCTAAAAAGAGAACCCAACCTAAAATTTATTTGAAAAAGGGAAGATTAAAGGGATTCAAGCTCACAATATCTTTGGAAGGCCACAAAACACAGTCATTTCCACTATGTACCTATATGCTCCTTAGAAACCAGGTCCACTAAGTTCACCACCGATATTTATTTCATCTTTATAAGAAAAAATAAGTGTCGGTGATCCCATGTATGGTCGAGTAGATACATGTTGTATTGAATTATCTAAAAAATAATAAAGGGAGAAACATAAATAGAAAAAATCACCTCAACCCATAAATAAATATGGCAATGAAAACATATATTAGATATGCTTAGAAGAAACCAAAGTGATTAGAGAGAAAGTGGATCTAAATATCCCCAAAAAACTAATAACGATGAGTCCTCCTCTAGATTAAATGGTCCCATCTCATAGCTATGTATCATGAATAACCACTGCAAAACATAGAGGCCCTTTACCTCACCACTGTGAAGCCCATCTGAGAGAGAAACTCTCCAATGGAAGACCATATCACTACATGAGATCAAGATAGGTAGTACACTCTACAGATATAATATCTACACCCTATATAATGTTTCTGGAGTTTTTTGTATAATAGTATGAAGAATATGGGGGACCCACCACCTAGAGAGATAAAGGGGAGTGTCAACCCTGTTAAAAGTTCGATGATCACACTCGATCACTGGGACCAACTAATCATCGATGATATAAGAATCAATTCTCATTATATCTATGATTCTAAAATTAATGTTGGCATCGAATTATATGTATAAAAATGCTTAAGATATGTTACTCATGAGCCCAAATACAAGTGATGGAGAAGTATATAAGTAAGTTTTAAGTTTCTATAAAATTCCATGTTATGTACATATGTTTACAGGACATGTTACATATCTTGGATCCATGGGAATTTCTCACCTACACGTGGATTAAGAAGACATATATCACCACATAGTGTGTACATGGATTAGAGACATGTCTTGGTAGCTTGAGGTTTGAATGTGTCCCATGTAATATATTATGTACCTATGTACTCTGGCCATTCCCAAGTACCATGGGTGTGTACAAAAGGTACAAAGTTCATCATGTCATGTACCTTTACCAAACATGTACCTCACTGTACAAGATATGTATAATTACACTAGGTCATGGGTGTGTGCATTCAACACATGGATTGGTTTCCTAAGTTGGATCGAAAAAAATGTTGGCTCGACCACATAACATTTTATATATTTATCTCATCCAAAACCCTAGATTCTGTATTATGGAAACTACATGTTGGGTTTTCCTTTGAACTACACACAATGTACATAATAATTTCTAGAAACAAAAGTTCCTTTAGGAGGATTCCATATGTTCCTCTTCCACCACTTCCACCATTGATTGACTCACCCAAAAAATTACAAAACATATTAAATCTATCTTTCTTAATTTTTTCCTTACCTAAAATGGTAGAAAAGTAGAATTCCAGCTACCTGTTCAATAATTTTTTGACCTACCATTACTTCTTAGGGTTCTAATACACGCTTGTTTTCTCCCACAGCTTTAAAGAAACCTCAGTCCATCTATAAAACACTAATATCTATCTCATCTATGAAATCACTATGAATATATGGGTTTTTTTTGTGCTCAAATCTATACCAACAATACAAATCCATGACTCGATGGGACAACAATGCCGAATGTCAAGAAAAGTTAGTTAAAAAAGAAAATGAACATGATGGAACCCTCTTTGGATGGGGTAATCACAAATGAAAACTACATAAATAATAACCAAAGGATATGAAAGGGAATATATGGTATAAAAATGATCAATAAAATAATTTGAAAATATGATCCCTTAATGATCATAAATAAAAAATATAAGAAAATCGATAATTCAAGCTCATCAATTGAATCAAATTGGGAGGAAATCCAATGAAAAATATACCATAACTCAAAAAAAGATTGATCATTAGTAAAGAAATTATCCACTGATGATATATGTGATAATCACATCACATTAATCATTCATCTCAGGACTCTCCATGATCGGATGTTGTTGATACACATTCCTGAGCCACAAAACCCAATTCATAATCTCTCCTCATCCTCTCTAATATACCATCGTTAGTGGATAACCCTAGGAATTCAAAATAATGATGTATTTATAGATGATTTTTAGGGTTTTTGGTAATTAAATAAATTTATTAATTCAATTGATAGACCATCCAATAGTCTCCCTTAATCCAACACCTAATGTTAACCAAATTTTTTTCATTCTAAGGGAAACAACATATTTAAAAAAAACAGGGCCATTTATTTTCCATTTGAGGTCTTAGTCAATGGGAAGACCAGTTACTCTTAAAATATACCCATGTTTTCTTTAATAGATTTTAATATGTTAAATATAAAAGTTTCTGGGTCACATGATGCACAAACACAACATTATATCCAATTAAAAATAAATAGATATATATTGAAATATTCAAAGAATCAAAAAAAATCTAGAGTCATTACATTATCCCCTCCTTGAAGGCTATTCAACCCGAAAAGTATAATGGTATTATTGTGAAGGAGCATCTCACACCCCTAAGATATCTCCTTCATAACTTTGTGATGCCAACTCACTCAAACCATTAGAATGGTATTACCATGAAGGATCATCTCTTTTCAGTCCTCATTGTCTGTTGGGTACTCTATAGAGGTATCTCCATCCTCGATGTCTACCTCACCCTAGTTAATAATGTATATTGGTTTGTGGATGTTTCTCCTCATCTGTAAAACAAGGAATATTTCACGCACTTGGTCCAACTATGGGGGTAAATCCAAGTGGAAATAATACTCACCAACCCTCTGTAGGATTTTTAATGTATTGATGAACCTTGTGTACAGTTTACATCACAGTCCAAATGATCACAATCCTCAGGATGATATGACTCATAGAAAAACATGGCCTCCCTGATCAAACTCCAATGGCCAATGATGTCGAATCGTGTATAATTTTTATCATTTCTAGGATATCCTATTATATTAATGGATCTCATGAACCTTATATGTTATTACGTGTACCAACTCTATCTCACCAAGAGATGTCTCTCCAATCATATTACAGGACAAGGGTGACAGGAAGGATCTCCCATAGAGGGCCTCAAAATGTTTGATGTCGATAGAGGAGTGATAAATATCATTATATTTAAATTTCAACCATTTAAAATGACCATACTATATCTATATTAATACCAACACCCATGATCACTATCCAACCTCCATCACTTGGATAGTCCACTCAGTGTGGCCATCTGTATAAGAATTAAATGTTGTGATCATCCATTACTAGGTCCCAAAATCCCCCTAAAATCATATCCCCAACTATAACATGAATTTTGAATCATGTAAAATGACAGTTCTAATGGGTACCCCCTAATTATGATTTATATCTAACATGTAAAAATTTACCCAAAATATAAACCAAACTATACTCTCAGATGGAAATAAAGTGCGATAAATTAGTAAGTCAGCCAACAATATCCTATATAAAATCATGGAATTTATTTTTATGAATGAGACAAATCAAAAATACCATTTATGCATCATTCCACATTCATTTTGTGATATGAAGAGGTTGAGTCGAGCCAGCTAGAACCTGGTGTTAATCCTTTACCTACTAACATGTGAGACTCCAAAAAACAAACACATCATGGTTCTGCATCATTCTAGCCCACTAAAACTATCATTAAAATTCATTCTATATCTTCACCAAACCTGGATATACATCCAATGGGGGAGTACAAAACTCTTTCAAACCTTCTCACACATCATGAATGGAAACACCATTCTTCACTAGAAAATGAATATGTTTTCCTCTCCATCAAAAAATATGGCTCGTGAATCTCTTGAGGATATCTAATCACATAAAACATAATAGTTGATGTATTCTAACTCAAAATCATTAACATTCTAAAGAAGTGGTGATGTCACCACCATTTACTATAGTTAAAATACACAGATATCCTCCAACATGGTCAACTGTAAAGAGACCAACTACTCTAATTCCACTTACACTAAGAGAGAATAATATTTATTGCTAATTTAATATTCCAAATAAACATCCATTCCATGGAGTGTATAATATCACAAATTCATAATCTTTTAGGAACCCTAACCAAAACCTTTGTTTTAGTTTGAGATCTACCTGTGTGAAGTTATATATGAGGCTCTGGTGGTCTATGTAAATAATGAAATTCTCATCCAGAATATTATTCCACTACATCTTTATAGTGAAGAGTGCCACTGACAACTCTATATCATTGGTCACATAATTTTTCACGTGGAGTCTCAACATCCTTGAGAAAAAAGTGATCACTAACTTCCTATTAATTAGCATACGACTAATTCTATCAATATAGGCATAAAAACACCACATACTCAATTACCTCCTCTATTATCCTCAGAAAGAGATTACAACTAAACCTTTGCCTCATCTCCTTGAATGCCCCTAACACTGCACAGTCTAGGAGAACCAATTCCCTTTCTAATTCATGGTTGTCAAAGGGGATGATATCATGGAAAAGTTTTCCATGATCCTTCGATATTAACCCACTAAACCTAGAAATCTCTACACATTCAACATGCTATTGGGTGGTTCTCATGAAATTATTACATCAATATTCACCAGATCAACTACTACAACATGATTAGAGTTGACATACCTCATAATGTAAACCTTATGGATCCAAAAATGAATCTTCAAGTGATTAACCTAAATATGGCGCTCCTAGAGTAATTGAAGGACCATACCCAAAATTATATTGATGCTCTTCATTAGATGTATCATATATGAGAATGTCATCAATGAAGAAAACTAAAAATAAATTCAATTATGGATAAAAGATATTATACATAAGATCCATGAACAAAGTTGTGGTGTTTTTCAAACCAAAATGCATCATCAAGAACTAAATATTCCCATAGAAACATAGAAATTATTTCTTTATAATATTATCCCTTTACACCCTAAATTCATGTTACCCATACCTGTGATTGATATTTTAGAACCAACTCACCCATTTCAACTGGTCGAAGAAGACCTTAATCATCGGTAAGGGTACTTATTCTTGATTTTTATCTGATTTAAGTGAAGCTAGTAAATGAAAATCCTCAAAATCTCATTATATATTTTTCACATTAAAAAATTGAGATACCTAGTGAGACACACTAGGCCTAATAAAAACATTCTCTTGAAGGTCATCCAACTAAACCCATCTATCTTGGAGCTATGTAGGGGCCATCGGATTCACCGTAGAAGATATCGGTGTGGTTCTGAGGTGAATGATTATGTAGAAGTAAATATCCCACCTCAAAGGTATTATTGAGACTTATTTGGGGAATAAATAAATATAAAACTCTGCTAAAACTGGAATCTAGATGCATGAAGAACCCCACTACACAAAGGGATAAACTCTCCAACTAATGTGTAATTAGTTTTATCTTTTTTCTTGTGAACACCACTTTCTAATCAATAAGACCCCTCTCAACCATGAATGAGAATCACATACCATATATATGAAGTCATATAACTATCATATGATAACAATATATTTGGGAATGAAGTATGTATAACTCTTCTATACCCCAGATGATGTCAAAAGGTTTCATCATATTAGAGATGATATCCCATGAGAAACTCTATCTACTGAGTGCCAACAAAAACTACCAGAAAATGTGAGAAATTGAATTATCACTACCCATATTAAACTCTATTAATAGCTATTGGATAAATATTCAACTAGAATATTGACATCTAACATGAGGGATATAGATAAAATGGAATCACTTACGCTTATGTCAATACATTCTAGAGATAACGCAAAAATGACACATATCATACCCTGAATCAAGTAATGAGTAGCTTTATCATATCCCTCTAGAGATTGAAACTGCTAGTATACTCGACTACCATCCCTATAACCCTGGTGTGGGCTGATAAGTGGTTTTGGTGGCAAGAGAAGCTTTTAGTGTCATTATCTATCATAATCTCCTCCCCCTGGAGATCCACCTTCTCCTCTAATATCACCACCTCCCTATGGGTCTCGTAAAATATTAGAGGGAGATTCATGGTCTTGTCATAACCTCTGTAATAGTGTTTCATCCACTAAATTTACACTATTTTCATCACCTTGGGTTGGAAAATCATGATCCAATTGACCTCACCTATCATAATCATAGCATCTCACCTCCCTGGGATGACTTGATCTTCTATATGAACCTCATACCACATATTCATATGTCTATGTATGGGAATGAGTATGCATATCGAGATAATTCCATAATGGATGATTCCTTCTTGATACTATAGATGACTCTATAATATGATTACCACAGTCGGCTCCAACAACTTAATATTCCTCTACTATTATGTTTTATTAAACCAATACCTTCACCATTACTCTAGAATATGCGGGAATGAAAAAGAAGACCAATATAGATAATATGTCGATATAAACACCCTTCCTAAAATTATTTCCCCATAAGTATCCATCTCATACCATATTTATAGGGTAATGTCTGAGTTTGGTAAACCTAGAGGCTTACTCATCTAGTGAAATATCACCCAAGTATAGTTCTAGAATCTCTTTGATCCAGATAGAGTGAATGTTCAAAGTGTAATACTCATCCTAAAATAATGACTAGAATTAAAAATCATGATAGAAATATATCATCATGTTTCTTAGTGATCATAACCCAACAATGATTGACCATTACATAAATAAGTCTTGTCACAAGCACAACCATCTGACCAGTCGGGCTCAAAAAAATCCTAAATAATTATACCACTACGTTGAGAGAATACTCCATTACTTTAGGGTCTCTCTCATTTTGAATCCTTAGAGATCACTGTAACTATATCTCATGTAAGTTCTAATCATATGTGTATCATTTTCTTGACCTTCTGGAACTATCAACTTCTCAAAAGGTAGTGAAAAGCTTCTATGCATGCCTAGATGAACCCCCTCACGATTGGTTCCTTAAATTGAGGCATAATCACTAAAATAGTCATCATAACAGTCCTATATTTCAATCCATGTTGGATATTGTCATAGAGGAATCATGAATGTTACAATCCATACAATGGTTATTTGAGAATATTTGAGTAGATAATTCAAGAAGGACATGAAATTCAAAAGATAAAATCCTACAAGATGCATGTACCCTTGATTTCCCTACAATAGATGTATTGGAATACTAAGTCAAAAAAAGGTAGTCATAGTTCTTTTATATGGATACATCAGCCCTTGTACCAGAACAAAGTCTCGTATTATGAGATACAATATTGAGACTCCATGAAATCAGTTACCTATGTTACCAAACCAATCCTCACAACATGTACAACTCAAAAAAATAATCCATGGGTAAACATTCTCTAATATCACTCAGTCAGGACCTGACCCACTAAGGTCCACCTGGTTGGTTGTAGGCTGAGTGTGACACCCCAAGACTACATTCAATAGGTATAATGTTGGTGAAAAGTTCCTAGTGGTCATAATAGAGAAACATGGTGACTTATCTTAGAGTACATGTATGCACACACAAAACCAACTTCATGAAAAAGTCTATAGATATTATAAATTGATGAATCTTCTGCAATGTAAACCATGCAAGCACCAACCTTTAGGGAATGATCCAAGTAAATAAGCATGATAAAAATGATATAAATGGGGAAATACATTATCAACAAGCATAGTGGTACCAATATGAAAAGAAACTAGAAAAAGGGACGACTGAAGAGAGACCATATCACATTCTATAAGGCCGACCACTGAACATGGAAAGCTCCACAAATTACCACTATACTCTACCGAAACTAGCTTCAGCAAGGTAAAAACAATCATTCTAACATTTGTCTAAGAAATAACATGTGTGGGAAATCCCATTTTGGGTTGAGTATATACATACCTAGTAGGACACCTAAAAACCCAAAAAGGGAGAAACATAAATAGAAATAGTCTTTTAAACCCATAATGTTAGAGGGTAAAAATACCCATCATTAGAAATCATAGAAAAAAACTCAAGTGAAGAGAGAAAGGAGATTTCCATTTCAACAACAAGACAAGAAATAGGTGTCTTCCTATATCTCCAATGTTCCCATATCATAGGGAATTATCACACATGACCTCTATAGAATATGGAGGCCCCTCACATTCCCACTGAGTAGAAAAACTAAGGGAGAGCCACTCTAATGGAGTTTTCCCTCAACAAAAGATCTCATGATAGGGAGTACACAGCATTGATAGAGTACTCAAACCCTCTTTAACGTGGGAGAGTTCAATATTGACCTATACTAATGATATGAGGGATCTTACACCTTGAAATAGATAGGGGTGTAGTGACCCCGGTAACATTATTATGATCACTCCGAATAACAACCAACATCTAAATGTAATTAAGTGAAGAATCCAAATAACATAACATTTATTCATATCTCGACTTCTAAAATAAAATCTCCCATCGTGTTTTACATAAAAACCCACTCAGGGTAGGATACTCAATGTCCAAAATCGTAGTCCTGGACAAAGATATATGCAATGTATATGTTTATATAAAAAGTACACTGCATGTACATTTGGTCACATGGTATGTGACCATGCCAGGAAACCTGGGTGTGTCCTACCCTTCAAATAGCTTAAGAATCCATGTATGAACACATGCCATGTGAATGGATTACACATCATGTCTTAGATACCAAGAGTATTCACATTTCAAAGGGACGCTAGACTATTCCCATATACTCTAGTCATGCTCATTTTTTTGGGAATGTACATTAAGGTAGATGGCTCATCTCGCCATGTATCTATGAACGATGTGTCCACAAGGGCACAAAATGTGTATAAATATACTGAGTCATGGGTGTGTTCCTTCTAACGACAATTTTTCATCTCATTTATGGCCACATGGAATGTGGGCATGACCACATGACATATGAAATATATCTGACCCATAACCCTATGCACCACAGTAAGAAGATTCTATGGAATGTGTTTCTCTAAATGACATGATGTGTACTTCATAAATATGAAAAAAATAAATTTAATTCCCATGGATGTGACAGCCACACTTTTTCGACATCATCCACCAATTGACTCCCAAGAAATTCCCAAAATTAAGGAAATATATCTCCAACAATCATTTCTTATCCTTTAGTGGGGAAAAAAGTATAGCGACTACCATTGCAACAACAATAATGCCACCCATTTCCTCTTGAGGATACCATCTTTGAATTCATCATCCACAAACCATATAAAAACTAGTTCCATCCATTAAATATTGATATTAGTCTCATTAATTAACCCTATATGAATCTATGGGTTTATTCATGCTTAGATCCAGTGAAACAATGTCAAACTGTGACCGTGTAGGAGAACGACAAACAATGTGAAGAATGATGACCAGAAAAGAAGAAGAACAAGATGATAATATTTTTAGGCATAGTGATCTTATCTAAGAATTACATAGTGTAAAATAAAAATTGAAGTAGGGGTGAAGAATATATAAACTAATATGTTAAAGAATACCTTTTAAAAATGGGTTCATATGAAGAATGTAAATCAAAATAAATTTGAAGTTCTATAATTCATGATAACCAATTGAATAAAATAGTATATAAATCCATGAAATAACATTCCCTAACTCAAGAGAGGACGAGTCATTGGTAAAGAAAGAATCCTATTGTAGTTATAATGATGAACCAACTATGTTAGTCATTCATATTAGGATTCTCCATGATCATCTTTTCTGATCCATGTTCCTGAGTCAACAATGACAACACCAACACTCTCCTCCTCCTCTAAAATCTCAAAAGGTTATGAATATAAACATGGTAATTATTCATAATGAAATATTTATATATTAGGTTTTTGGTTTTGGAAAATTATGTAAATATATTTAATTAATCAATTAATTCAATAAATGCACCAGCCAAGGATCATACTTAATTAAGTTCTCTATGACGACCAACATTATATCTTACCTAGGGTCAACCCCACATTCCAAAAAATAGACAATGTCTTAGATTTCCCATTCAAGGTGTTGATATGGGGGAAAACCACTATTATGGAAAGTCATGTTTAAATGCTTTGAGATATTTTAATAGTTTTAATATATTAATTTTGGGGTATTATGTCACCCAAATGAAACACTGACTCTAAGGAATAATCCGAAGATATATATAGAAATATTAAAAGGATCAAACTATAAAAATTAGAGTTGTTATATATATTTCTTTTCCCATACTCACCATATATCACTAACCAAATAATTCCTATAAGTATAATCATAATATTGATAACATATATATATATATGTAAATAAAAATCGGTTTTGTGCAACAACTTATACACTTGTTTTTCACTATCACTTCTAAACATCACACATCACAATATCCCATCCCATCCATTCCTGTCCTCCCTCAAGTGAGTTAGTCTGTGACCCTACCTACCTCAATACGATTAAGGGTCCAACATATCATACTGTAATTGGTCTTCAAATAAATCAAATCATTATCACCATATATTCCAAAACCATGTGCATGTCTGGAATACACTACAACCCCTGTACATGCGTTATACCTCAATCCATCACAACCCATGAATGTACATCCCAGGGAACCCAGATCGACCATGACCATATATAGGTGTTTACAATAAACTCAATCCCTTATAGCCTACAAAATACATGAATAAGAATTAAATCCCATGTAAACCCACAGATGATACTACAACTGAAGAGAGAGTGGTGGAGATGGGGTAATTATCCATCTATATCCTTACTAACCCAAAAGTTTGGAAATACCCATAGAACTTATGCTTATTATTTTCCCATTCAACATGGGGGGGGGGTGAGTATGAAATATGAAATCATAGTGTATATATTTATCACAACCTCACTAAGGGAGACTACATAATCATAAAATCATCAACAACTATCATCACACATGACACCCAACCACCACAGTTAAGGTAAATATATCAGAATAAATATAAAACATAAAGTAAAATATTAATTAATAAATTATCTATTAATTAATATTATTCCACTTCTATTTCCAATATTTTAATTTTAATCCTTTAAATGAATTATAGTAAAACTATTAATTATTTTCCTGTATCCTCAAGTTTGTCATCATCATAAGTGAGCATCAGGAAACAACCCTATGAACTTATAATTTCAAATATCATTTCATAAACATTTTGTAACTCTAGGAATTAGTATAATATACTACATAAAATATGAAGTTGAACTATATAGCAATAAACTATGTCTCATTGTTGAAAATGTGTCATGTAAAAAACATCCCACCATCTTTCCATCATCTGTAAATCATGTAAGAAATGAGAATCAATGAGAAATTCACGATCTATAATATCACCAACCATATCGATGACCCAAACCATTGTTCATAATGTCACATATGACATCCCATGAAAACATCACCATCATAACTGAGACCCAATTCCACCATCATTATATCCAGTATCTTAAGCCAACATAATCATAACCAAAACCTTGTACCACCACCACATCCTCAAGAATTCATTCCCATTAGATATTATGCATTCCAACCACAAAATGTTATCAATTAATCAGATAAAATCTATAAATCCAAATATTATAATATTTATTAAATTTTTTCTTCCTCACATAATTTGAAAATAAACTATGTAAATAGTAAAAATAATTTTATCCTTCATCAAATAGTGACATGATCACTCCACCCAAATGTGATGATTTATTTAGTCATTAATTTATTAATAGTGTTTTTAGTTAACTGATTAATATTGAAAAAAATTGTATCAATATCCATAAACATAAAAAATGCTAAATATTATTTATTTAATTTGCAATTATGACTTAATATTATCTTTCATATATCAAAAACCTCAAGGATACTTATTTCCACATTCCTATTTTATTATAATAAATCATTACAACCTTTAAGTTATTATATAATTTCCAATACTATCAACCATGTTTATCAACTATCACAACATATAGAGGACTATATTCTAAATATAAAATAGAAATAGATATTTCTATCCAAGGAATGAAATAATACGACCTAAATATTCAAATCAGGAATATTAAATATTCACATGAAACAATAATTCATTATCATTATTTTATTCAATGAAAAGTAAATTTACAAAATCCAAGACCAATTGACAAAGAGCAGAGGAACATAAGGAAATGAGAAGCTATGGTGGCCTACATTGGTGCAAACCGAGAGAATAACCTTTAATAATTTTCTTCCCTTCGGTAGATAAAAAGTGATAATCATGTGATAATCATCTCAAATCATGAATAGAGATATATTGATGTAATTAATTTCATTATACAATAATTACAAAAAATAACAAAAGTGATAATAATTTCAGTTTCCTGTATGAGTATTCAAATAATAAAATTAATCCATATCATATGATAATAATTAATTCATAAAAACAATTATAATATCAAAATTCACAAATATTACAAATATTAAATAAATAAATATCAAAAACTCCATAATTAATATCCATATTCAATATTAAAGCATTGAAATCACTTCCATCACCCCAAGCCACCACCACATCCTTTTGTATTCCCTCCCATTAGTCATAGAGTATTTCTAACACATAAGGTTATATATCAATAACATCAAAAATCTATTTCCATTTATCATAATACATATTATGGTTTTTTGTTCCACACATTATTTAAAAGTAAAATACGACAAAATTAGATTAGGAATACTGGGATATATTATATTATGATAGGAGAAATCATCCTAAAGAAACTAATTTAAGTAATGTTAAAACTCTCATTACTGTGTTTAGTTAACAAATTAATAATGAATAATTCTTAGCAGCACAAACTATACTGGTTACTAATGAAAATTATTATTTAATTAATATGAAATTATTCCATAACATACTTATTCATACATCAACAAACTCAATGGTAGTTATTTAAACATTACTGTTTTATTATAATCATGAATTACAAACTTTATGTTTTTATTTAATTTAAAATCATATCAACAAGGGATAAAAATAAAAATAATAGATAACTCACTCTCTACTAAATATCAAGTGAAAAAATAATTCTATAAAAGGCATGTGATCACAAAACCGAAATATTCCAATCTAGAATATAAAATATACACATGTGATTATATATCTATTTTTAAGAATTTATTTCAATCCTGAGATAATCATATATCCGTATGAAAAAAGTTCTACACATGCAATAATATTCTTCGAAAATGAATAAAAAGAATACAATATGTGAAAAATAATTTAGTTTTCTAGGATAAACCTTCAAATAATCCATTTTAGCCAAAATCGGAACTAATAATTATTTCACCAAAAACAATTATAATTTAAATGTTTAAAAACACTGCCAAAATTAATTATTTTCATTAAAAAAGAAAATTTATTTCCACTTAGTCATTAAAAATAAGGAAATTATTTAAATAATTTTTAAAACAATTTTAAAATTTATTTATATTTCAAAAAATAATTTTAAAGAAACATCACAAACTTATGAAACAAATTTTGAACCATTAGACATTCCAAAATAGAAAATTAATTATTCAGAATATACTAGACCCTTAAATAGTGGGTCAATATCTAATCAAAACACTACAGTTGAGAATCCATCTCAAACAAAATGATGAACCCAATAAGAATCATTTATACATGCAAGTGATTAATCAAACCTTATCTTATATGGGATGTTGCATTAATATTTTTTTCTTATATTTTTTTCCAATAGTTTTTAGGACATCAAATATACGACCCCCTTCAACAAAAAATGATTTCATTGTAAAAAAATCTAATATATTCCACAACTTCCATGAATTTTGTGGCCTTCACCACTAGTAAGAAGTTATCACTGATGAAATGCCTCCAAAAATAGTTTTTCAATTCTTTGTTTTGGGAGGGCCAACTCAATTGTACTATCCCCACCCCAGAGGTGGTCTAGGCAGGCCTCAATGTAATCAAACCTCATGGACCACCTCATTAAAAAAGGACTAGGATTGATCCGATGGCTCTTGTGACCACCTCTGACCTCTTTAGAGGATTATCTTTACAGTGAGAGAATACATACCTCTTTTATCCATGGGAGATAGATATATAAGATAATTTTTTACATACTCTAGTATATGATTCTACTATATATGAAGTCTTTTGATATATCCCAACATCAACTGGAGGATAAGAGAGGTCTCATATCTTCACTCTCATTAATTATTGGGATTATATCCCCATTCATACTATAGAAGAACATCAATAAATCTAGAGGAAAATATCACAGAATAAATATATCCATATAAAAAATTTCCAATGCTTCCACATTATTATAGATGTAATAGAATGTGATTGTTCTTACTACCAAAAAGGCCAGGCCCAAGTTCATAATCATACTAATATTGAATATAATAATCGATATGTCCAATAATCTACTTTAGAGTGGGAGAATATTAATAATTCCATTCAAAATAATCATATAAATATTCTAGTGAGGATGTGTGAACAAGGATTGAATCATATTCCTATATTAACTGATGTTTGTAAAAAGATCATAATGGATACTTTCGGGAAGGATTGTATCCCTACCAACCTCACAGGATAGTATTGACACATTATAATAATTTTTTAGAAGAAGGGTCATACTCTTGATCCTCTTCAATCCAAGGAAGACTATTATTATATATTAATTTAAACTAAGAGGTAAGAACATTTTCTAATACATTATAAAGAAAACCTTCCTCATGTTATTATTTCAAGAAATGGGAAGTCTCAAATAACCGCTTGATCTTGAGATGAAAATTATTATATTTTGATGGCAACACGAGAGTTTTTCAGGCAGTCTTCCACTGATGAAGGCCAACTGTCTATACTGAAAAAACAGAACCTCATAATGGAAAAAACCCCAAGTGACATCTCACTAAGAGAAACATAATATTAACTACCAATAAAAAATCCTTACCCTAATCAATATTGATGTTATCTTGGAACTTCATAACCTATTAACATAAACCCAAGAATATGCCATATAATCATTAAAATGAGAATGCACCCATAATTTTAGATGTACATCCCATTTCAGTTTTAACAATATCTTTGGAGGGAATTCCTAGAGCGTATACAATGAAATTCATCCCCATGGAAACATAAAGTTCCATCATGGATACTATTCTCCTTAAATGAGATACAAAAATAATACTCATATCTTGAATATCAATTGTCAAGAAATTACTTCCCTTACTATTTCATGAAACACTGGTAACCACAAAGTCCCCATAGAAACCAAAATTTCCGACCTAAGGGTCCACCACATGGAATATGTTGCATTGTTTCACCTATTATATGGAAATTAATAAATATTGGAAGTCTTCTCCATGATAGAGATTATTTATATGGCTATAGTTCTTCTAAATATGGTGTTAATTGAAACTTTACTCCACCTAGTGACATCCCATTTTGAAAAGAAGGTCCTGCCCTTGTCAAAATCCCTATGAGAATTCCCTCATATCTTGAGGCACTTGAGAGATTGTGGCTAGCAACACTAAGAACCTCATAACCTGCTGGTGATGTATCATATCGATATAAGGATGGTCTGGGGAAATGACAATCTTTTATTACACCATTATATAGTTTATCCTTTGATGTAATTGAGGTCATTCTAAATAATCTAGTTTCCTTTGAAAAAGTCTAGGAAATGACTACCCTGGTCCAATCATATAACCGAATCCTTATCAAAAAACAAATAGAATACTAATGTAATGAGAAATAAACTAGATGAATTCAAAATATTAATCATTTTTTTGGCTCATAGATACCTCATAATATTACGATCAAGAGAAATTCAAGGATGATTTTAGAAATTTTAAAAATTTAAATCAATGTACAACTCTCCTCTAAATCAAGAAGAAAATAATTTTCTTATTTGGAGTATGAAAACCATGTCATAGAAATATATGAAATTTTTCATTGAAATGATATATATTACCTCTCAAATGTGTGGAATTGAATGTTGGGAAATCATCATAGAGATATGTAACTTGCATACCATAATTCATAAAATATTCTACAACAATTAATTATTTATTCTCCATCAGACGTACACATTAGAGGCTAGGGAGAACATGGAGGGATGTATTTTACCCCACTCTGAAATTGGTATAGTTCCCATAAATGAGCTTAATCACCGCATGCCAAGACTCAGGACGAGATTTTATGTATTCTAAATTTCATGTAAAGAATAATTCATCCATATATAAATCCCAAAAAATATATACATGATTAGAATGAGCTTTATATATGTGTTATTGTTGATTTTTATAGATATATTTTTTTTATTGATTTGGGTGATTGTGTTTGATTTTTTTTATTAATTTGTTTATGAGTATTACAATACATTATAAGTTTTTAGTTTTATATTATATAATTATAATTTACCATGTATTTATTAATATATTCATATATTATTTATATATATTGGAAACTAATTTGTTTACATATGAATGTCTTTGAAATTTTCAATGTAATACAAGTTCATAAAAATTCATACAAAATTACAGAAGCTATATGTTTTCATGAAAAGTCACATAAAATTTTTAAAGTCATAATTTTTCCTAAGAAGTCATATGAAGTGTATTTTGAAGTCTTGTGATTTTTTAAATGTCTGAAAATACACTTCAAAGTGATATGTTTTTTTGTAAATCAATATATAGGACTAAAATTAACATGCGAGACTAAAGGTCATACGGTATTTCAATAAGTCATACATGATTCCAAAAACTTATATGAATTATTGTTATTATTTTTTTCTATTATATATATCTATATCAATAAATCCTTTTTTTATGTTTCCCATCTGGGATAGTGTGATCTTAGGAAACTAATTTCAAATGATAATTGAAAGGATTTAAAAAATATAAACTCATGTTGAGAATACGTTTGTGCTATTACATTCTAATATTTCTTTTCGGTTTTAAATTTATTATATTTTTATAGTATATATTTATTCTATAATTTTTGTTTTGTGATTATCCAATTCCAAAATCTTTTTCCCATTGGTTATACCACATAAAAAGGTAAATCATTGGGTTGTTTTTTGAAAAAGAAATAAATCTTCCTTGGTTATGAATTAGTATGTATAAAGGCATGGATATATAGAATGGGTTGTGACACCAAGTAGGAAAATAAAGGGGTGTTTGTAAAAGGGTATCACTACCTATCATTAGTGAGTATTTTTAGTGATTTACATTACTTTTTAGGACAATGGGTGAGTGGGAAGTATATTTAGGATCACATTTATCCAAACTATTATGAAAAGTCCATGTTCAAATATTTTATTTTCCATTACGTTATTATCCAAACCATTAGGATGTAATGCATGATTATTGTTATAAATGATTAATATGTTATCGATTCATTTAATAATGGAGAATTTTTATTATTTTTGTTAAATAGTTTTAAAGGTGTACAAACCACCCTCCTAATGAACATGTTTGACATCTCAAATAAGAAACAAATGGTTTCAAATATAATTCATTTTGGATTTTTGTTCTATCATTTCTTGTTTGTTCTAACCCCATCCTAAACTTAATTATCTATGGAAATAATTGATTCATAGATTTAGTAATGAATGGGAATAATATCTAGATGCCTCCTAATCTACCATATTTTTCTGTAAATGAATACTATTATTGAAAACAAATAAGGGAGGTATATCTTAAACAATTTTACAATGATCAGTAGACGATAATGGTAAAACCATATAATCTATTATATGTTGATCTTGTTAAACATGTAGGTAATAATATGGAAAATTATGTTATAAAACAATTAACAAATATCTTATAATTCGTTATTACTCACATTTTTTAGTAATGTTATATCATACAATATTAATGAAGATATATGAAGTATACATTAAGTAACACACTATGGTTCAGACATAATAAATCATAAAAAATGGGAATTCAATGTGATGTGTAATGGGACATTAAAATGAGAGAAGATAAATTTATTAACTAGAAGTCTTAATGATTTATGATCATTTTAAATGGTTTGAAGGTTCTTAGTGAAACATTGGATAATATAGTTCTGGTTTAAAGAGTGTTGTAGTCACCACCTAAAAAGTGGAATGTTAAAAATGCGGGAATCAATGAGAGTAAGAACATTAAGGAATACACCTTAGATTAAATCATTATATCACTATAATTGTATGATCTTGAACTGAATAATAGTATATATGATGAGTCTACAAATAATAAAGGTATTGCATTTAAATATATTTTTAATTATTCTTAAACTCCTCAAAATCTGATTAATATGGAAGTTATGAGGAAATAACTCACTTGACCAAAATAATTTACAAATTAGTGAAAAATAATAAGGGATTCAAGTAGAGATTAAAAAAGATGAATCAAAAGGATACAATGAAATCTATCACTAAAAAAATAATGTATTTTCATATCTAAGTTACTATGAGTGATGAAATAAGGGGCATATTAAGACAGGTTTTCCAAAAAAACCATTGATGAATAGAAAATAACTAAAAAATGGATATCAAAAATATAATATAGGCCTATTGATCTATATAGAAGATTATGATTTATATAGTGAACATGAAATTTAAAAGGATATCAGTAACCTTAATTTAATGGCCACATGTTCTAAGGTAATAAAATCATTTTTTACATTGTTATTAAAATACGCTAACATAATATTTACTGAAATTATAAAAATGAAACATATGTAGATTTTGATTATAATTATAGATATGATTATAATTTTTGGAAATTATAATGTCAATGAATTATATGTAAAAAATAAAAAATGATATAAATTTGGTTTAACATTTGTTCATTATTACAAAGAAATTTAAGAAAAGAATATGAAAATTTAATGAATATAATAAAGCCTTTGAAGTGAAAAATATATTATCTCTTGAACTTTAAATCTTAAGATTGGTCAATTCATAAATATTGAATCTTAGAGAAGAAAATAACATATTTCAAGATGTTATTTTTAATAATGATGACGATTAATAAAGGGAATTTAAAATATCATTAAAGATATGACTCAAATTGATAATGAATGATTGAATCAAAAACAATAAAATAAAAAACAATACAATATGTGACGTCCCAGACCCAGATAATGCTTAATAGGTGTCCCAAGAATAGTGGGACACATGGCCTCATGATCATATCCACAAATTCCAAAGGATAATAACTAGAAGTGAGGGACTAAGGTGTGTCTATGGGGAGACTATGCCATCCTTACCAGAGTATAGTACAACAGATAAGTAATAAAAGATGTAAATAGAGTATGTTGTAAAAGGTAATACATAGACAAGGATAACAATTACTTTATCAACTAAATTAACTGACAACGATATGTCATGTCACTATAAAATTTGAAATCATGGGTATATGACAACTGGCACAACATGTTTTATAGAAGCATAAAGTAAATCAAATGAATATCCCAAGCATCCCGAGCTATGTCTCAGTCATCTTATATCATGCCCCACCCTAAATAGAAATAAATCAAGCATTCAAAGTTGTATACTTACCTTTATCAACACTAACATTTTGGTAATCTTGCCTAGGTAACAAACGATGACCAAATAGGGTGTGAGATAAATCTCAGTGACCACAACCAATAGTGTATATAACATCAGGCCCATGTAATCGAAATGTAATAGTGTCCAATCAGGCATATATAATCTAACATGGTACAATGTGACTAAATACCCTTGTACTTGATTCATCCCCTGATTGGTGTCTGAAGATGTAACAGATTTGCATTTTGATTATTACCAGATTATAATTGAGTCATATGATAGCCATAGTGATGGTTCTAAGATATACATGGAAACCTGTAATGATAATTAATAATGATGTTCTAGGTTAATAACCAAGGAAATAAAGAGCTCAAGGTTTGCAAACTTCGAAATGAATATAGACTGGATAAGAGTAACTGTGTAATATAAGGATTATAGTCCAAATAATTCCACAATAAGATACCTATCGTGTCCATGGTGTTTATCCAAGGTAAACAGGGAGAAGTGATGATTAGGCCCGATGTGCTTTAACCCTGGCACGTACTTTTCAATGCATGATCCAAGGAGTGTATCCGGAAAATCATGTAATAATATTTAAGGAATCCCATGATAACATACCGATAATTCAAAGATAAAAAGGGATCAGGTCCAAGATGGATCACAACATTAGAAAGTCATATCATTGGATCAGAGTGGGTTTCATGAGTGCTAAAGTGATTACTTATTTAATACAGGGTGATATTGAGTCAAGGCACTCTAATTTTGGTAATGATGTCACATATAATTCTTAATGTTCAAGCCATTACTCATCATAATTGCGATAGGGTTAATTCAACATGAAACAATTTAATCAAGTCACAATTTATCAATAAGTCCTTTTACTTGAAGGCATTCCTTTAATTAGTGTTACAAGGATAATTAGCACACAAACTTTTCATTTAATCTATTTAACAAATCTTTATAAATCAAGGTTCACTCCACTACCTTCCATTAATAAGGTAAGGTGTTCTTCATACCTACAAGCTATTACTCAATTTCATTTAAAATGGCCAAGTCATATATTATGTATACTTACCAATTTCCATTTCACACTTAATTATCAAATTGAATCACTTAACTTAGGTGGGTCAAGTGGTGAGAATACATGGTACTTTCCATTATGTAATTCACAATTTAAGTCAATCCATTTAATATAAAAAATATTTCCTTTAGAATGGTCAAGCCATGGCACACCCAAATGGTGGATCAAATGTGTCAAAACACTAAAATGATAATTATGGAATAACATCCAAGATGGGATGGATGGAGTTGTGGGAATATCCACTAAAAAATAATAATGTATTTGGAAATACAAAAACCATATAGTTATAATTATTATAAAAATGACATATATTTTCAATAACTAGCACTCGATGAAATAGGTGGTCCCCACAAAAAATTCCAATATCAACAAACTTGATGGATGTGTTATAGGACACCAAACATAGTCACATTCAAATCACTTCCTCTATAATTGACATATGATTTGGATTCGATCAGAGTATTTTTTTTAAAGCAAGCAGAAGGATTAATATTATTAAAAGACAAAGCTACAAGAGTCAGAAGGAGGTAAATTTACATCTATCACGTTGAAAAACGTTCATCAGTTCACCTGGTATGCTGGAGTAATGTATGCTTGTCCCATACAAGGATCCTTTGTTAGCAAGAGAATCAACAATTTGATTTTCCTCATGGTAAATGTGCATGATAAAATATTTCATTGACGCCAGGGTAGTCAGGCATCTATTCCCTTTGGTAGTAAGCTTCTAGGAAAGATGTATTTAACCCATCTTCACCGCTTGAACAATTGTAGTTGAGTCACTCCCAAACAAAACAAGATTCCAGCCTCTTTACCGAGTAAACACAATAGCTTTAATTAAGCCTTGAATTCCTGCTTCAAGTGTTGGGCATAACGACATGAACTATGTTCCACCTCAAAAATATCACTATTGTGATATCTGAAAGTAATACCATATCCAACAGGTTAGGGGTTTCCCCTCAAGGCTCCATCCATGTTGCATTTTATCCATTCTACAAATGGAGACAACTATAAAACTTCAATGGTTCTAAGAGGTCTAGGGTAATTACCTTGAACTTGGAGATTCGTAAGGATCTAAAAATACCTAAATGATTTATCACAAAAATCATCATGCAGATAATTGGCTTTTTGGGCCATAAACAAGATAGTGTAAAGGTCATTTTTTTATTTAGAACAGGTAATAAATGCCTTCATTTATTTCTTATATTACTGAAAATATGAAAAACCTCTTCACAGGAAGTTGAAGTCCTCTCAGTGTGACTGGTAAAGAGCGCACAAGGAGAATAAAGAAATTTCCACCCGCTGCAAGTTCTCATCAACTGGGCGTTTGTTGATATGAAGGCTCTAGCGCAGAGTAAATCGGGATGGCATCAGCCATTTTTTGTTGAAGGCCTCCAGCCTTTTACTCCCACCATAGATAAGGTTATTATAGTATCCCTTTAAGTCCATAATTCCATCAGAGCTAGGCTCCCATAAGAGGAGGTTGTGAATATCCAGGAAAACATAGTTATCAAATATGTGAGCAATGTGCAATGGTAGGTCATTATGATTCTCAATCAGGTTCTTAATGGAGGAATCATTGTCATTATTCTGATCATATGTTATAACTCTGTAAATGTGTGGATCCCCAGTCTAGTTATGATTCCAAATTTTGAGGGCGGTGTGAGCACTAACCATCTAGAGAGAGTGGGAACTGATATTTAGGATGATTTTCTTCAGACCAGGCCAGATAGAAGATAGAAGATATGAAATATTCTCTTCACTGATTCTTTTAAGGAGTTTGGATCTGAGGAAATTTAGTGATTGTTACTTATTATTAATAATTCTCCAAATGAATTTTGTTGACAAGTATTGGTTAAAGATGTCTTGGTTCTTAACTCCATGGCCTCCTTTAGGATGAGGCATACAACATCTTTTCAAAGAGGTAGTAATATATTTCTGTTCAAGGATACTATAAATCCAAACAATGTTTCTCATAACGGAATTCAGAGTCTTGATCATCGAGGAAGGCCAAGAATACACCATAAAGGAATAAACAAGTTTTGATATGGCCAAATGATTGATAAGGAAAACCCTTCCTACCATTGAAAGCGCATTTCCATTCTAGGAGGAGATAGTTCATCTTACATGTCTCACAAATTCAACAAAATGAGAAAAATGAGATCTACAAAAAAGCATAGGGACTCCATGATACGTGAAGGGGATAGTCCCTTATCAAATTCCTAGGTCACTTATTATGTAATACTTCCTTTATGAAGTAATATTTTTACCAAAATAAATAAAGTATTTTCTCCAGTTAACCTCCTATCCCGAAACATGTCAATAATGGAGAATGTACATCTTGATATTTTGAATATTTTTCCTATAAACCTAAGTGAAAATAATGATTTCATTTGAAAACTGAAGGTGATAGGTCTTAGAGATACCTTTTTCATCTCTGATTGTTTGGATTTTACCCGTGCATTTAATGTGCAAGAGGAGTCTTCTAAGGTAGTCTTCGGTGATCTTAAAAATAATTGCAGAGAGTGGATCACCTTTCCTAACACCTATGGAACACTTAATGTAACCCTCCGGGGATGCATTAGTGAAAATGGAGATGTGGGTAGAGCTGATAATAGTTTTGACCCATTTTATAAACCTCATATGAAATCCAAACTCATGGAGAACACGACCAATGAATTTTTGGTCAATAGTATCGAAGGATTTTCTGATGTCCAATTTAAGAGAAATATTTCTACCCCTTGTAGATTTCTAGAGGAGGTTCACACACGCAGAGGTAGTGAGAAGGAAATCCAAAATTTTTCTCCCTTTGACATACCCAAATTGATTCCATGAAATGATATTTATAGAAATTTGAGCAAGACGAGTGATAAGATTTTTTTGATGATTTTATAAATTGTGTTGAAAAGAGATATTGGTATGAATTGAGAAATATCTCCATCATTATCCACCTTTAGGATAGGGATAATAAACTGGGCATTTATGTATTGGGAGAGAGAGAACCATTAGTGAAGAAGTGATTAACGAGTCGGTAAACATCAAAGCTGTTGATATCCCAAAATTCAGTTTGCGCATGGTTTTCCCACCCAATTTTCCAACTCATACACAAACCAAGGATGTGTACCTACCAAAATGGGAATACCAAATGGTTAGGCTGCATAGTTAGGGATACCATGTTCTAACCATGTGGGATGACTCTACCCAAAAATACAGACTGTTTACACTGTTAGATCTAACTATGATCCCAACCAGCATCATTTACTCCAACTATATGTCACATCCACTTTTCCAAAAAATATGTCTTCTATGCTTTGAAGAAGCCTTAGAAACCCTATGGACCCTCAATAACTCATCAGGAATCCATATTAGGTCCCAAATAGTGGTTTATATAGAAATTTAAAGGATCTATATCAAAGTGAACAACCATGTTCTTACATTCAGCCGCATTAAAATAAATCATCTCCGATTTCACCTTCCAATGGTGGTGAAACACTATCTAAGAAAAACTCTAGCGACTGGGAATATCGATAGGCCTTCCACTCCTGAGCCTCATACATCATGCATTGTATCTACCATACCACCCTTTCTAGAGGAATAGACTGACCTTGAAGAACCTTCATGCTATGGTCAACGATGCATAATGGAGACTCCTCAAAGGTAGAATCCACATCTAACTCCAATTACTTATGATAAATAGTGTTAGATGGGTCAACATGATATCAGTGAAGATATGAAACATTGAAGATGTCGTGTATGGAATGGTACCTTTGAGGTAGTATAAATTGATGGGTACTGGCACGACTCTTTCTAGAATCACAAACAACCCTACGTAATGAGGTGGAAGCTTCCCTTCCTATCATAATAATCTATTTCTTTTCCTAGGTGATACCCGAAGGAAAGAACGACCCCCAAAGTAGAAATCCAGAGGTTGTTAATAGTGATCAAGATAAGTTTTTTTCCACACATAGAATCACTCATTCACTTTATGATCAACCAAACCTACAATGAAGTCTATTGTACCAGATGAGGACCTAATATGTCTACCTTACATGCCTATATCCAGCATAAGGTTGAAAGGAAGGACCTTCCATATACGAAATCAAAAGTATATATAAAATTTTTCTCATGAATACTATTATTATAGGCAAAGTCAGTGAGAGGGATATGCTTCTCCGAAGAACCACTAAAATCATGGACACATGCTCGTAGCATATCCTCTAGAAATTTTATTTTCCATTTTGATTGTCCATCGGTATGAGGGTGAAATGTTGTGATTAGAACCACCTATGATTCCATAGCCTTCAGTAAGACATTCTAGAACTATGATGTGGAATGAGAATCCTTATCTATAATGATAGTATGAGGGACCCAGTGTACTTGAATGATCTGAGGAGAAAATCATCCTCATAGATCGTCAATTGAGAAGTTCACTCAAATAGTAATTAAGTGGGATTATTTTTTTAGTATGTAAATAACTACCCATACAACATCCCTACCTCTCTATGACCCAGGTAAGCTGACTATAAAATATATTACAATATCTTCCTATTTCTATTCTGGGACTAGAGGCAACTTTAACAAGCCTACATGTCTCTGGTGCTCTACCTTCACCTACTGACAGGGGGAACATGTTGTGATAAATCCTTCTATCTGATGTTTCATGTGGGGACACTAATACTGGGATCACATATCTTGATGCATATTGGAGATTCCTAGATAAACTTCCCATTATGAACAATGGAATGTGCACACCAAATATTATCTCATATCTATGGAAACCCAAACACATACATGAATGTTCATAATTTCATCTCTATACATAGACTAATACAGAGGCAGTTTATCTCCTGATATACTCGGCTAGGGAACTAGTCCCTCAGGATATAAACATTTTATATTCTTCACCTTCTCAATGAGAGAAGATGTTACGTTCAAGGCTAAAAGGTAGGGAAGTTCCTGATTATCATGAAACTCGAGATTCTTCTTAAAAAATAGTTCCACTAACATCCATTCATCACTATATTCCCATATGTCCTTTAACTAAGTTTTCAAACTTAGTACATCTACAACTACATTTCCCTTCCTAGACATATAGGCAAACTCAAAATCAAAGGATTGTAGATATTTGACCCATCTCTGTTGTGTGAGGTTAAATTCATGATTTTAAAGATATATTTGAGGATCTTGTGGTTTTTGTACACAAAAAAAGAGCTCACATAATAAATAATGTCTCAGGATATATAAGGTATAGAAAACTACTACTAGCTCAAGGTCCTGCATTGGGTAGTTTATCTCATGAGGCCTCAACTACCAAAATCCATATGCAATGAATCTGTCCTCTAGTATCATCACTAATCTTAGGATGATTTATAATGCATTAAAGAAGATGGTATAACCTCTACCTAGATCTCACATATTTAGAATAGTTTTTGAGACAAGCCAACCTTTTATCCCCTGAAAGGATTTTTTTCACACTTTTGAAAAAAAAAAGAACATCACAACTTATTTGTAAAACTAGTGAGAGGTGAATCAAGGCATGATAAATCATTAATGAAATGCATGTAATATTATACAACCAAAAGAAACTATGCATATCAAACACATTTTTGGGATGCTCCTTGGAAACTATAGAACTGACCTTTTTAGAGTCAATAGAGACTCCTAATTATCAGATAATATTAACTAGGAAGTGAAATTTTTTGATCCAGAAGTGGCACTGAGAAATCATGGCACAAATATTATTCTCTCTTAGTGTACTAAAAATAATCTCATAGTTCTTAGCATGGTTTCAATGATTGTGAGAATACAACAAGATTTCGTCAAGAAATACCACGACAAAAGAATCTAAAAATATATTTAATCACTCTATTATTTAGAGCAATGAAAATAAAGGGCATGTTCATAAGACCGAACAACATAAAAAGGTACTCAAAAATCCATACATTCTTTGGAATGTTGTACAAGGTATGTCTGATGGCCTTACTTACACCTGATGAAAACCCAATCTTAAGTGAATCTTTGAGAATATCTTAGCTCCTTTTAGCTAGATGAAGAGACCATCTATTTGAGGAAGTGGATATTAGTTCCACACCATAAGTTAGTTCAACCTTCTATAATCCACAAATATATGTATGGTTTAATATTCCTTCTAGTCAAAAAGTATAGGATAACCCCAAGAGAATGTATTTGGATGTATAAATATATTTTCCCTTGAATCCTCTAACTACTAGTTGAAGTTTAAAATCCCTATAGATACCATCCTATATAATGTAATGGACACTGGAAATACTCTTAGAATAATCTCAGTTGTAATCTGTACCAATATATAATGAGGTAATCTTGAAAAATCATTGTGAAAGACATATTCAAATAATATATTTACCGGAGGGAAAATAGATTGATGTAAACACTGATCCTCCATGAAGAGATTGGTGATTTGGGCAGTCACTCCACTTAGACCATGTGGATTAGTTCTAGATCTACCATTCTAGACATCCCACTAACCCTTATGTAGATAACTGCTCCCTTCTAGTGATGTAAAAGATACCCTATGGTGATAGTTTTCTAAAAAATCATGATACTGAACCTACCAGCCCATCTTGAGAATGGCATTGAAGCTCGTTATCTCGAGAACAAACATGTTCCATAAGAAATGGAAACTTACTACCTCAATGTGATAGTACCTATACAAGTGTATTCCCTCAAAACTATGTCCCCAATGGAGTATATGGGGTCATTACACCACAGTAACATTGTATATCTAGTTTAAGACTTTCCATGATAGGTACTAAGATAAAATAATTCAATGAAATTATATCAAATAAACCATATACTATAATAGATTCCACTAGAATAGTACCTCATACTATAGATAGGATCTAAGCCTGATGCTTGGGTATTGAGTGTAGTGTATGAAACTAACCGGATCTATAAAAATGTGTAATAGCTAGACTACCATGATCAAAACTACTATACCGCCACTTCTAGTGATGATAAGTCTGATTATTATGGCCACAACTTCCTCCTCAGGCAGTCCTGTCAGTGCTATTATAGCTCCCATCTTGATACAACACAAAATAACCCTCTCCTAAACGTGGATATGTTACAAATCCTTTTCCACTCAAATATTATGGAAATGACCTGTAGATTCTCTAAATATGCTTCATACAGCCACAATCTCATCACTCCATTAAGTCTCTATCTAAATGGAGATTCAGGTTCCCCTTTCATCTATGATAATGATTAACCATGGTGTTATCAAAATAGGTACTCTGTTTTTCAATTCCCTAATGAGAAACCATAAGGGAATGTTTCCCTCCCCCATGAGAACTACTGGTATGTCACAGAACTAACCCACTATTCCTAGTATTATTTTCTTTTCTTAGATTGTAATAAATTATAAGAGCACGATTGACTACTTTAAAAAATGTAGGTAGGGGAAATACTTTCAACTATGTATGTATGGCGTACAAAAGACCATCCTCAAAGGATCTAGCACAAAAAATATCATCACCAGCTAGAAGTAGTGAAAACCGTTGTAACTCACTGAAATGCAATACTTACTCCATAACTAACATTTAAACCATATAGTGGAGGATGAACTCTCTGGATTTGTATACTATTAGTATTTGAGGAATGAAATGATCATAAAAGGTAGTCTGAAAATCAACCAATAACATAATCTATTGATGACCATCCCTGGTAACCAAATACCAACAACGCATGGATAAATCTTACATCATGTATGTAGAAAGCCTAACCCTCCACTATAGAGGTGTCTCTAGATGCTAAAATATAGGCAGGTTCGTCTCGAACCAAGATTTTACAGTATGCAGATCGTTATCCCCTAAGAAAGTAGGAAGATAGTGTTACTGGAACTCATGATTCCGATCAGAAATCTTGGGTGCAACTCGTGGAGAACCATGTATCATCTTTATTTGGTATAGGAAACTATCACGAACAAGGGAATCAGTTCTTATATCAGGTAAAAAAGGTGATGCCTCAAGTGTCACTCCTGGAGGCAACACTAGTGGCTCAATACCCACCATGTATGGAGTATAATTATCACCACCTTCATAGTGTACTATACGAGGAATTCGTAGAGGCATTAGTTTACAAATTCCAACCACTCACCTCCGAACAAGATTTATGAAAATAGATAACAACCATTACATAATCTAGACGAGGAAAATCTCTCTACCCAAGGTATACTACCCCAAATACATGCCTATATGACTAGGTAATAGTATGTTCTCAAGTATAAGTTTCTTTTAATTTTTCATTTAATTACCATGTTCACTCCATTACCTTTTATAAGTATGATAAGACAGGATTAGGATGTGCAATAATTTCATTTTACATGTTGTATTTCTCATTATAATGGATAGTCATTCCCATTAAATTAGTTTCCACACACCTTATAACTAAAAATGACACCGATTTATTTATATCATATTGGATTGACTCTGTAAATTACGCAACCCAACCCATGAGGGTCCATGCACCTCATTAAGTGAGTAATAAAATTACTAAATCATATCCAAGGAATATCACAAGAATAAGTTAACTATTACAATATCACTTAACAATCACAGGCATATCCTGAAATGAATGTAGTGAAATGAATCAATATATCATGGGAATATGCATGACATGTAAATTCTTGGTGCCTATATAATGAATTTAACAATACTTCTTACCCTCATCTTATCGGTCCAAGGATAAAATAGAATCTTAATAGGAATAATAATCCGAAATACCACACAATATATGCATCACCCAATTGTGAAATATTATCAACTATAATATGAAAAATAGAATATCAATTATATTTTGGCTTACTTAGATTTTACCCCAAACCAAGGTTTATGACACCCAAGCATGAATTATGTTCATTTCCAATAGCATTCCTAATATCCCATATATTGTCTTCAAATATTTTAGGAAGAATGTAAAACCTCCTATGATACCAATTTCTAATGTCCCGAAACCTGATTCATCATAATAGGTTCCCTGAGCCTGGTGGGTCACATGGCCTCAAGTGCATCTAACCAAATTCCAAGGGCTGGCAACATGTAGGGAGGAACTAGGGTGTGTCAGTGGGGTGACTATTTCCTCATTAGAACATTGCATCAAAGAAAATCAATAATAATAGATGTAAATAGTGGGATTAGGATAAGGTAATAGATATATAGGGATAAAAAAACTATATCAAATAGAATAGTTGATGATGATATGTCATTTCACTAGAAAACTGTAAAACATGGGTAGAATAAAACATGAATAACATGTTCTATAATAGTATAATGTAAATAAACAGACTATCCAAATCATATCGAGATCTGACTCGGTCATACGATATCAGGATCCATCCTAAACATTATTGAATGAAGGGTTCATAGCCATATTATTTCCTATATGAACACCTACATTCATGTAATCTTCCCCAGGTACCAAATGATGCCTATAGAGGGTGTCATATAATATAAGTGCGCCAACACCAATGATGTCAATAACATCTATCTTGTGTAATGTAAATGTAATTGTGTGAAAGGATGCATATATTAAGTAAACCAGTATAGTGTATCTAAAAAAACAGGTATATTCTTCATCCCTTATCTAGTGTTTGATAATGTAACATGTTCATTATTGGATTATTATCAGATTATAATTAAGTCACATGATAGCCACAATGAACGTTTCAAGATTTAACAAGTTATCCTGTAATTATATTTAATAATGATGTTCCAAAGTAATAACCATGTAAACATAGACCTCAAGGGTCTCTAACTTAGTAATTAATATAGACTATCTAAGGGTAAGATTTTAATCAATGGACCATAGTCCATGTAATTCCATTCTAGGGTTCCTACTGAGTCCAATGAGTTCATCTAAGGTAAAACAGGGCTAAAAACTTACTAGGCCTAATGGGATTTAACTATGGCACCTACTCGTCAATTCTGGATCCAAGGAGTGTATACATATAATTCTATAATTTTATTTATGGGAACCCATGGTGTAATACATGGAATCCAATGTTAATCAAGGATCGGGTTCTAGGTGGATTGCAACCTAAACAAGTCGTATCATGGAATCAAAATGGTTTTCTCAGGTGCTCAAGGCATTCCCTATGGAATCCAAGGTGAACTTGAGTCAGGACACTCCAATTTTTGTAATGAAGTCGCTTATAATTCATAAGGATCAATAAATTACATTTCATTAGTTTGATATGGACAATTTAACGTTATTCCATTTTATCAAGTCATAATTAATAAATAATTCTATTTAGTTCAAGCCTTCCCTTTAATTAGTGTGATAAGGCCAAGTAGCATTAAACCATTTAATTTAATCCATTAAATAAATTTTCATAAATCAAGGTTGACACTTATTCCTTCCGTTAACATGGTAAGGGGTGATATAGACAAGAAACATATTATTCAATTACATTTAAAATTGGAAATTCATATACTTAGAATAATTTACAATTTCCATTTCACATTTAATTATCAAATTGAAGCACTTAACATTGGAGGGAAAGTGGTGACCATAAAAGGTACTTTCCATTATGCAATTAAAAATTTAAATCAAGACATTTAATATAGAAAAACATGCCCTTAGAGAGGCCAATACAAGGTACACCCTAAAGGGGGATCAAATGTGTCATAGCACTAAAACAACAATTATGGAATAACGTGCTACTTGGGATGGTTGGAATTGTGGGAATAAAAACTAACAACCAATCACATATTTGAAATAATCACAACTATACAGATCTAATGATTACTATCATGAATTGTATATTCAATAAGCATCACCCGATGAAATTTGAGGTCCCCACACAACAATTCAAAAATCAACAAATTTGAGGGATGATTTATAGACCACCCATATTAGACTCATATGAATCTTATCCTCTAGTATCAGCCTCTCATTTCTCTTGTATCAGAGTAGATATAAGAAAAAGGTAAAAATTATCACACCTCGATAACTAGTTTGGGATAAAGAGAGATGAGTAACTACTCAAGCAGACTTGAATGCTTACCGTTGCACATCCTAAGTGATGACCAGAAGATCAAACAGATCATGGATTTTAGAGATCGTTTCATTTATAACTTAGGCCTTTAAAATGCGCCAAATTGAGAGAAATGGAGGTTAATGTCGCTGAAAATCATAACAAGGATGAAGGATGGTCTTGATTAGATCATTAATGGGAAAATATAAAATTTCATAAACATTATGTTGTGCATAGATTTCTACTATGATTTTCAAAATCATGTACAAACCATGAACATGTAAATTGATAAATGGGTGTACCATATTGTTATGTTTCATGATTTGGAAAACCGTGCACCAATTGTGAGAGATTGATGTGCCTAAAAATTTATACAATCTTCATGGTTAGATCTAACCATGCACCCTACCAGCACGGTTTACTCTAATTGTGTGATAGGTCCATTTTTTAAAAAATATTGGCTTCAGGCTCCGAAAAATACATGGACACCCTTGGGAAATTTTCTAACTCATTAGTAATCTATAGTAGATCCAAAATATAAAACTAGACCTAAATTTAAATGATCCATACATGAGTGAAAATAAGGTTCTTATAGCATAGTTTACTCAAACCATATGATATGACCATTTTTTTACAAAAAAGATGGGTTCCCAACTCTAAGAATTCCCCAAACACCATTGGGGCCTTCAATAACTTGTTATAAATTAATATTTGGTTCAAATTAAAGAATTATATGGAAAGTTAAAGGATCCAAAACTAAGTGAAAAACTAGGTTCTTACAAAATAATTATTTATGTTTAAATGAGAATAAATGTGAGGATTTATAATCTATATTAAAATGAAGTGAGAAATTAAAAGATGAAATTGGTGGTTTAAATGTAAATTTAGCTACTTTTACCAACTAAAATAAAATTATGATAAAAATATTTCAATTATTAAACTAAATGAAAATATTCCTCATTTTTGTTACAGAGGTCAGTTAACTGTGATAAAAAATAATCTTTCTTATTAAAGGTATAAAATTAAGGGTTTCAAGTGTTCTTGTTTTATGTGTAGAATGAAAAGAAAATATTACGAATGAATGTTTTATGATATTCACTCAATTTTTTAATAACACAAAAAATATTTATCTCTAAGAACATAACTTATAGATTACCTATTAATATATTTTTATATTTTTTTGGGTTCCTAAGAGTTATATTGTTTATCATATTGGATAAAAGACAACATGGGTACCGAAAAGATCTTTTAATTGGTTGATTTAATAAAATATTATAAAAGAAGTCTATAGGATTCATGGTATATAGATTGAAAATATTATACAAATATTACTGGTGAAATTTACATCTTTTTATCTAATAATTCATTTAAAGGAGGAACTATCACTTTTGAAGACAGTTCTAAAGGTGACATTTCTGGTCAGAGTGAACTAAAAATTTATAAAGTAATTATTATTCAGAAATTTCAAAATTTTAGAAGTTTAAAACATAATTTATTCATTATGTAATAACTTTTTTATGATTTAATAAATGAAAAATTTCATATTGATTGGCTTATAGTTTTTAACAATGAAAATATTTTGATTTAGAAAAATAAAAAACAAAATCTTCACTCTGTTGATTTTTTTAATCTAACAAAAAATATTGTTATGTGACTTAATGTTATAGAAAAAGATGATATTTTATTTCATACATGGCATTTAAATGAAAATATTTGGTTGATGAATAAACTGGCCAAGCATTGATAAATTCTGGATCTACCCACATTGAGAGTAAGTTGATTTAAAATTTTTATTCATGTTTAAAAGGTAATTACTACAACAAATGTTATAAATATTTAAATGATGTATAATTTTAAATAAACCCTTTATTTTTATATCTATATTTATTTAGAACATTATAAACAACTATTTTCGGAGGAATTATGTACGTTTTTAGAGTTTTAGATGATTTATGTTGATTAACTTGGACTTATTTCAAAAAACATTAAAAGTGAAACATGAAATAATTTTTTTTATTTGGTAAATTATTTCAAACTCATAGTGTTCAATTAATTATCAATGTCTAGAATTATATTGGTGGTGAATTTCAGAAATTAAAATTTAAAAGTAGTTGTGTTGAAATGATTACATTTATACTTTCTATGGCCCTAGAACACCACATAAAAAATTACGTTGTAGAAAGGGAAAATATGTCTATTGAAAAAATAGATTGAAAAATGATTAATGAATATAATTTTATGACAATTGTTTGGGAAAAAAGCTATTAATATAGTTTTTTTAAAGAAGTTTTAATGTGACCATTTTTAAATAAAACCACTTTATGAATCGTATAGAGGAATAATGCCTAATGTTTGATATTTTAGGGTGTTGGGTGTAATGAATTTATTTTAAATACTAAAAATAATATATATAAATTTGATTTTTAATGTGATGATGGAATATTTATAGGATATTCAGATGTTATTAATCCATACATTTTTGTAATAAAATAATATTAGTTATTAAATAATTAGTACATGTTAAGTTTTATGACAATAATGTAAATCATAATTCAAATTTTGGTTATGTTAAAAACGAACATAGAGAGGTTAAAATTGGTTAATATGAACTTGAAAATGATAATTTATCAATTAAGGGGGATAAAATATCATTTAAATTTGATCCAGAAGGCTGGATGACTCTAAAACATCACCCTCCTGAAAATGTAATTAGAAATTATCAATCTATAATTTGAACTAAAAATATGTTTTAAAATTTTGTGATAAATCTAATTTTGTTGTTGATTTTGTGCCAAATATTTTTCATTAATCTATTTAGGATTGTAATTGGATTTATTATATTGATAATAAACTTGATAAATTTTAAATAAATAATGTTTAGAATCTTGTTGAACTTTATAATGAAAAATATTATAGGTAGTAAATGGATTTTAAAAAATTACCTTGATGAATACAGCAATTTTATTACAAAATAAATCTAATAATGCTACTCAATATTTTTTAGGCATAAATAGTATATTTTATTAAATATTTTTCACTATTTACTAGAATTGAATCAATTATTATTTACAATAATTTTCATATTTTCAAGGTTTAAATTTTTTTAAAATCTATGTTAAATGCTTATTTTTAAATTTTCTAATTTATGAGGATGTTTTTAATAATCAAAAGACTAGATTTTAATTTAAAAATTTTCAAAATCATGTTTCAAGAATTTCAAAATTGTTACATTATCTTAAGAAAGATCTAAAATTATGGTATGATTGACTAACATTATATTTCCTAAAAAATGGTTTTGATAAGGGTAACGTTGATACAAATTTGTTTATTATGAAAATTTCTTAGGATATTATAATTATAAAACATAAAATTATGGTATTACTTTTGGTTCCTCTAGATATTTTATTTGTAATGATTTTTATAAATTATCATATATTAAATTTTAAATGATTTTAATGGGTGAATTTGAATTATTTTTAAGACATCAAATTATTCAAAGGAATGATGGAATTTTTTTTAATCATAGTACATATTATAGTGATATAGTTAAAATATTTCATCTTAATTCTTGTAAAAGTATGAGAACCCTTAATAGTACTCATTATAATTTGGATCTAGATTAATATATAAAACCTATGAATATGAAATAGTTTATTGGTATGACATGAATCTTATTATATTTAACTTCATCTACACCAGATATCATGTTTTGCATTTTTGTGTGTCATATGTTTCAATTTAAAAATAAATATAGTCAATTATATTTTTTTAAAATAATAATTATTTATGTTACATAAACTGTTAATAGTGGTTTATTCTATTCTAATTAGAAATATTTTGATTTAATATCTTATTATAATTATCATTTTGGTTATTATTTGATTAATAGAATAATAACACCATGTATGTATTATTTTGATGGTAAAATTTGGAATTAATAGAGATCTAATAAGTAATTATTAGATATTTTATTCACAATTGTGGATGGGTATATAAATAATTCTAGTTTTTATGCCCAAATTATTTATTTTTAGTAAACCATTTCATTTTTTCAATAAGATACCTATTTATTATGATTATACATATTCTTTTTTAATACCAAAAAATACCATACAACATTAAAGTATAAAATTTATAAATGTGATATTTTATTTTATAAGTGGTCATGTTAATAGTTGTGATATTAATCAAGAATACTTTTGATCTATTATTAAAATTGTTGATACATTTACTAAATAATTGAATATAATGAAATTTGAGATGGTCAAATTTGAACTATGTAAGATATAGATTTACTGTTTATTTGTTGAATTTTTAAATATTTATTAACATACCCTGTTGATATTCTATATTGATTGAATTGAGTCTGTTTTTTATCATAATATAATATAAATTATGGTTTATTATTAATTTTTCTATTGATTTTGGTTTGGTATCATTATTATACATATTTATATGTATTTGAGTTATCCATTTATTCAAGGGTTCTTTAAATTTTAAATTTTATTTTAAAGAATTATCTTTATCAAAATATACATTGACCACGTTAAAATCTATTAGTTTAAATATGAATATTTTTTTTGGAAAAACAGTTTTTGAATAAGTATTTAATGTTTCAAATGTTTTATAAATTTAAAAAAAGTTGATATTTTGTATAAAATCTTGTTCATATTGGTAACTTTCAAAATGGGGGAGACAATAAGTGTTACGTTTTGTTGATATATATATATATATATATTTTATGGATTGGGTAGATTATTTCTATTAGCATGACTGATTATAGGTTATGAATAGTCAAATATCCTTTTATTATTATATCATATAATTAGAATTTATCATATATTTGTTTAATTTTGTGTGTATTTATTTATATTATTTGAAACATCATGATTTTGAGAAAAGATAATGTCATATAAAATTTTAAAAGTCATAAATTTTCATGAAAATCCATAAGAAATTCCGATTGTTATATTTTTTCATGAAAATTATTATGAAATTTTCAGAGTCATAAGATTTTATGAAAATAAATTAGAAATAAAATTTCAAGGCTGATTATTTTTTAAAGATTTACCAATGCTACTTCAGAGTCATAAATTTTTTATTAAAGATGTACATAGGACTAAAAATCATATGTGGAACTGAAAGTATTATATATGACTAAATGTCATACATTGTATTCAAAAACATAGATGATTTCAAGAATTCATACATACTTCTAAAATTCATACATGAATTATTATTATTATTATTTCTTTTATCTATTAAATATATTTATTGTGACTTTGTTTTTTTGTGTCCCACATGGGAAGGTATGAGTTTTGAACACTCATTTAAAAAGATAAAGTAGAGGATAAGTAAATGGAAATGAACATGAATAGAATAATATATATATTTGATGATGATAATTGGTTATTTATATATAAATAATTATCAATAAAGAGATGTACTATGATAAAGTAAATAATTACAAGAGTGTTGAAATTTTTCTATCATGATATTTTGTTATTTATGTGATCATTGTCAAGGATATTAAATGTTTCATCAGTTATTTATGAATTGATTATGCTATATGTGGATTTATCATATTTTAAATTTTGTAGGTCTATTTTTAATTTTAATTCTATTTTTAAATGTTTTAAATTTTTTCTATATCTATTTATTCAATACTTTTTTATTTCTGATTTTCCCAGTCCAAAATGATGTGTGTGTTGGTTATACCTCCAAAAAAGTATTACATTGAATGGTCAATCTAAAAAAGATATTTTTTTCTTGGTTGTTCCTTTGTAACACAAAATTATTTTAAAAATAAAATTATTTTTGATACCATATATGACATGAAACACATAGCCTAAACAATCCATTGAATATAATTATTTAAATATGACCATTATAATAACCGTTAAATTAGTGGGTATGAATTGGATTATCAAATTTATGAAATAAATTTTAATTTTGAATTAAATACAAATCTTTTTTTAAATTATTAGTAAATATTCACTCAATTGTTTAGTAAAAACATCTAATGCCTCAAAAATATATATTCATTAAAAAGAATTTTTATTTCCTTTGGAAATAAATAAGATAATTTATTTATTGATATTTTAAAAATAGAATTTTATAAAAATTATATAATTCATAAAATCATAATATAAAAATTATCATAGGGAGAAATGTTCTAATTTTTATAAAAAGACTGATTCTTTCATTGAATAGTGAAAAATACTTATTTTTGTAAAACTGTCAATTATTTTCATTAAATAATTTAATTTAAAATTCTAAATAATATTTGAATTTTATTTCAAACTAATTAAAGTATTAATTAGTTATATATAACCAAATTAATTACATTTTAATTATATTTATATCTTATTTTGGGTGAAGTACATTTTTAGGGTTTAAAAACACACTTTTATGAAAGAAGTATTTTTATTAATCTATAGAGGGTTTAATTTAAATTTAAATTCATATAATTATATAAGATGAATTTAAATAAATGGATATTATATTATTAATAGTAACAATAATTAATATTATAACATAATCTCACCTTAATTTTTTTCCACAATGCATAGTAAAAATAGTAAAAATATGTTACCATGGTTAAGTTTAAAACAAGTTTACCAGGGGTTAAAGTTTATGTATAAGGGTATCAATGACATAATAACTTGTATAATTTCAATTTTATATCTATATTTTGACACTATATATTCTATTTTTTAGAAATGGTCCCTTTTGGATACATTTTTTGTGAATAATACATTTATATATTTTATTCTTTTAAAAAGTTTCAAGTGTGTCATCTCTCCCATAGATAAAAGGAAACCTCATATCCTCACTTTTATACACAAAAAGGGCCATTTTATTAAAAAAATCTCTACCAAAATCCATTCCTTAATTCCCATCACACATCCTAGAGGCCTTGGTTTGATTATAATATAAGCCTCAAAAATATTTTTGTGTAAACGTTAAGAGGTTGTTTATTGAAGATGTATAATATTCTACTAATTGTTTTATTTTTTATTACTCCAAAACCTTCAAATTTTATTCTAACAATACGATAAATTATCATATTTATATTCCTTATATTGATATTTTATTATGTTAATTTCATAACCTACATCCATCTCCTCTTCCATCAAATGGGAAATGAAGCCATCGTTTATGTGTACAGTGGGCTACCGCCTCCCGAACCAATGTAATCTTTTTTATATCATTGCCTTTTGAGGATATTTATAATTATGGGTTTAAGGTAAATATATTATATTAATAAAATTTTAATTAATATATAAAATTATTATATCAAATAGTTTCTTACCTTAATATTAATTGGAATATGATAACATCGTTTGTCTGTACATGTGGATTACCAACTCCATGAAGTGATGTGATTCATTTTACCTAAACGAATCACATGGATAGTATATATAATTTTATTTAAAAGATAATATTATAGTTATTATTTAATTATAATTATATAATGGTAAAATTAACCTTATCTTCTTTGCATCATGATTGTGGAAAAATGGAAACGTTACCAATGTGTGTGTACGTCCTACCGACTCAATGATTGTAGCATAGTTTATTTTCTATAAAAATCATTAATATTTTGTTTTAAAAGTTTGATCAAAATAAAAAATTATTATTAGGTAATTATTATCATTGTGTATATTATTTAAAAAATATCACTTTGACAGTAGTCAACTTACTAGTGCGATTTTAGACTGATGAGAAGAATATCATCAAAAGTATGACACGAACTTAATTGATTAATAAATTTTTTATAAAATTTTATTAAATAAAATAAAGTATAATTTCATATAAAAAATTTATAAATAATTTAAACTATTAACTTAAATTTATTATTAATCAGTGAGTGAATATATTTGAAATGTTAGACTCTTGGTAAGGGGTCTCCTGAAATCACTATTTTCTTTATCTTATGGAATTTTTATCTACACATCACTTTCTATCACTATTTAATTTTATGGAATGATTTAAATTATATATATGTGTGTGTGTGTGTCTCTCACAAATATACCTAGCTTATTATCCCTTCCTTTGATGGGGTAATACACTCATTATTTTCATTTCTCAAATCCATTCATTATGAAATTTCTCTCAATTATGATATGAGGAATTATTAAGAAACCCACTTATTTGTATAGGTAATTATTGTGATTAATTCTTATAATCTATTCACTGTTTGGTACAAATAATCAGAAACATGTTATGAGGGTTGCACCCAAATAGTTCCCCAATTCATTGGTTAAATATTTTGTTTCATGATATGTTGTGTAAGCGATTATGGAGTGAACCTAATCCACTCTAAGGCCCCTTCCACCATGTGATATTTTCTTGTTTACTTGTATTTACTTATTATTATTTCATATTTTATGTTTTTTCCTCATTTTCCATGTTTATATGATCTTTTGATACTATTTTATTTATGTTATTCACATGTATTATTAATCACATGTCTTCTATTTTATGATATAAAGTTGTAACTTTGTGTCACAAATTTTATATCCTTATAATGTTTATTCCCTTAATATAATTTTTCATTCAAAAATTTAGTCTATGTATTTCTCAAATTACCCCATGAAATCTTATGACTTTTAAGGAACTCATAATCTAATTATAATGATTAAAAAATGATTGTTTTATTTTTTCTTCACTTTGATGTTTGAGGGAACTAGTCATCTTTTGACACAAGGACTTTTTATCCTAGTTTATTTTAATTGATATTTATGATAAAAATCATGTAATAGTAGGAGTTAAAGGGTTTGGTTTTTTATAAACTTTCCCTATATGAATAGTCTAGTTATTTTTTAAGTATTATTTTTAGAATACATTATTATTTATAAGAGGGATAAATCTAATTATTTTAATATATCCTGTAATTTTGATGAAGGGAAGAGTGAGTCGTTTACATGAAATTAAATCCCTATCTTGATCATAAAAGTGGATGTGAATATTGCATAGTTTTACCAATGTTTAATAATTTTTAAAAGGGTGCAATGGGGTTTGAATATATTTTCACCTGATGCATGATAAAGAGGCCATATTTAACACATAGTTTTACATTCTCAAGGGATTCGATTTAGAAATTCATAAAATCTTCATAAAATATTATAAAGGAATTAATCAAGTTGTTAGTTTAGATAAAATAATATGAATAATTATGATGGATACCATATATTGAAATATATACACTCATTGGTTAGTATATACTAACAATTTATAAGTTATTCTTTTTATGTTTATGAGTTTTACATTTTTATGTTTATTTGTTAATGAATTATCATATCATGTTTCTTTTATTTTTTTAATTCAAGGAAATATAAGAAAGAATACCAAAAACAATATTTATAAGAAATTTGATCATTTCCCAAATAAAATTCCTGGCCTTATGGGAGTGGGAGATAGAAACTTCAGGAAATTTCTAATTCATTTGGAAAAAGTTATGAATAATTACTTGAATCATGTGTAACATTGTCCTTCTAATTATAAAATGATCATTGTAGTTGAGTATTTTATGAACAAGTGGTCTCCTACATTTAGTGTATCTTATGATAACCTCATCATGGAATAATGAATTTTCTCCATTGAGAATATATACTTTGTCTTAAAATGATCAAAAAAAGAGAGTGTTTTTCTATATGTTTATCATATTAAGGGGGAATTCAATCACTAGTGGATGATGATCAATAACATGAATATGATAAGAAGATACTGATTCCATGAAATGATAAGAATTAAAGAAAATATTTTTCCAATAAATTTTTCCCACAAATTCTCTATCTTAAAATTTAGTATAATTCCTTTGTACTGAAACAAAAGGATGATGAGTTTATAAGCCTGTATGGGGAAAATATTAAATGTATTTCAAAGAATTCATATAGATTTTTCCCCAACATTGTATGTATAGTGGATCATTTATTTAGTGGGTTAATGTTTATTCTATGAATGAATTTAGTGTTTTGGGAATTTGAAAACTATGAAGAGATTGTATATTATGCCCCCAAATTCAAGATGGATATTAGCGATGCTTAGTTTTCTCATGGGACTGAATATAAAAATCATACATTTGATTTTTCTTCAGTAGTGTCAATTGATAAATTTCATGGAGGAGAGGAAACCCAACATACCACATGTTAAAGGTGTAAGGAGAATCACACAATAAATAGTTTCAATAGAACCTAAAGATTCATTTAATGTTAAAATAGGGTCATCGTGCTAATAAATGTTAAATTAGTATGAATAATACCACAAATTAGTTAGTGAAAAAGAATGTTCAGATTAACACTCTACGTATTGTACAATGTTTCAACTATAAGGAACATGCTCACTAAGTAAGGAAATTCTCTAAGGCAAGGGCTATCAATTAAAAACAACATCAACAATAACAACCTCCAAGGCCTAGAGTGGAAGGAAAGGAATATGATATCACTATTATTGAGGTGGATTATGATAATTATGTGGTGAACAATACTCCAATTATTCATTAAATAATATAAATTTTTATTTTTTATTATTGTTTTATAAATTATTTCATATCTTGTAATTCGGGTAGAACTATTCAAACAAAACCTAAAAACATCATGGTTGAGATATTTGTTATAAAATAATAGTGAAATTATTCAATCCTTAATACATAACTTCTCCCCAGTAAATGTTTTTGGGATGAAGATTCAAAAAATATCTCCTTATATCCTGTAGTGGACTTTGATCCCATATTGGGCATATATTTTTTATCCTTATAAAAACCCAGCATTGACTACAGTGAGAGAGAGAGAGATTAATCATCATGTCCCAAGTCATCTTATAATGTTGTATAAGTGTAAGGAATATGATGAATATTTCTTTGAATATTTTTCTAAAGCCTAGTTATTATTTCCTTATGAGAAATCCTATCTACCCAAATTACTATTATTATATAGAGAGTTATTATTGAAGTTGTGATTGTTTTTAGAGATTATAAAGATGTATTCCACAAATAGTTTCATATAATTACTCTTGAAATAGATGATTATTTTTCATTTAGACATATTCTTATATCTCTACCCATATCTAAGACTCCATATATAATTTCCATCACTGATTTCAAGGAACTGATGAATAAGTTAGAGAAGAATAAAAAAATTGTTTTTTATGTATGAGTGCTTCACTATAGGGTTCTCTAGTCCTTATTGTCATGAATAAGGATGGGATAATGTTCCTTTTTATTTATTATCATAAAATAAAAAAAATGATAATGAAAATGTATCCTTTTTAATAGATATAAATATTTTTTTGATCAACTCCATGGGGCTCATTATTTCTCTAAGGTAGACCATCAGTTTGGATATAACCAATGAAAATTTAACAAAGAATATATTCCTGAAGAATCATTTTGAAAAAGGTATAAACACTATGAGTTATTATTGATTCCATTTAGTTTGATTAATTCTATAGAAATATATCTGCTCTTAATGAATATAGTCTGTAGAGATAACCTTGAATTATTTTTGGTAGTCCTTATCAATTATAACATTTGATTCTCTAAAAGAAAGGTGAAGCATGAGTTTATTTTCAATACTATTATAATAAATTAAGAAATTATAAAATATATAAATTTTATAGTAAATTTTAGTTCTGTATGAAGGATGTATTATTCATTGGGAATGCTATATCATAGAAAAGTGACCATTATGTTCCTTTGTAAGACAAATGAATTTATGCAGTGTCCTTAACCAGAATATATAATAGAGATTAGTAGTTTTCTAAGACTACCTCTTTATTAATAATTATTTATGAAAAAATATCATAATTTTTAGGCCCACTATCCAAGCTAACATTCAAGGGATTAATATTTTCATGAAAATTTAATGTTTAGAGTGGTTTAAGGATTTGGAAAATAGGCATATCAATTTTCCAATCCTCATGGTTTTATTAAGTGTCTATCTTTTCATGGTTTATAGTGATTCTAAAAACAAGGGTTTGGATTATGTAGTATAATAAAATAAAGAATTTATAGCCTATGCCTCATGTTAGTTGAATGTTCATGTGTAAAACAATACAACACATGATCTAGTGTTGGATGTCGTGATCTTGTCACTAAAAATATGATGAAATTATCTCAATGGGTATGAGGGTGAAATATATACTGATCTTAAGAGCCATAGATATATATTCACATATAAGGATCATAATATTCTCTAATGAAGATAGTTATAGATTATCAAGGACTATGAATACTCAATCCACTTCCATCCTAGGATAGAAAACAAGTCATAGGTTCTCTAAGCATACCAGATCTAGAAACCTTATCATTGATGATAATTTAAAATGATCTTATATTTATAGACTTATAATGAATAGATATTGGAATCATAAAGTATGGACCATAATTATTCTTTTATCAAATGATTTTCAACCATCGATTTTGGAGTAGTTAATGGATTCCCAAATAGATGGAGTGGGAATTGATAAATAGTTGTATCCTAAAAAAATGGAAATCCTCATAGTTAGAAATTGATGAAAAGGAGTTGAAAGAGATATTTATTGAATATTTTCACTATCAAATCCAAGGATGAAGAAGGATTTTTTTTAATGATTCACATAGACCGACCTTATCTATCCACCTAGGTATCATGAAAATGTATCTATATCTCTATGAATACTACTTGTGTAACAAAATAAAGAATGATATTTTATAATATACATAAAAATGACCTATATTTTTAGAGATGAAGTGTCAAAGGAGAATAGACAAGGGGGTGGTATAGTTATTACCCATACCTATATAAAAATGAGAGATCATCGTTGTGGGATTTTTCATTGGTATTAAAAATAAATCAAGAAGATATAATTCTGTATGGGTTGTGGTCGATTGGAATGTAATTAATTCTCATTTTATTTAAATTCAAGAGGATTTATCACTCAATCAACATTCAAGGTTATAAATTAGATATTTAGTGAGGATATATGAAACATCACTATATATTATATTGATCAAGATAATATATTTACCTCTAAGTTATAGAATCGTCTCCAATATTCTTTAAAAAATAGTGGAAATTAAAATGGATTTTCAAACCCAAAATTATGGACAATATAAGTGAACTATTAAAAAAATGGAATACATGCTAATATAATTCTTGATAATATTCAAAGGATGAGGGGATCAATAACTTCCTTTTTTCTATTTATTGTAAAATAATAACATTCAGTGACGAATCCAAATAGCTCCTTATGAAGCCTTTCATCGGAAGAGGTGTAAAACACATGTGTACTGGGTAAACATTAGTGAATGAAATATTATGGGACTGAAATGGTTAATAAAATGGTAAAAAGTTCAATACCATCCAACAACACTCCAAGGACTCTTAGAGGTGATAAAAAATCAATACTGAAAATCATGAATTAGACCTTGAGTTTGAGGCTAATGATAAAGTGTTTCTCACAATATATCCATGATAGAGAGACACATGATTATGGACGAAGTGAAATATAATCCCTTGGTACAACATTCACGTTGATATTCTTAATCACATAAGAGTTGTGTCTTATCGACTATTATTCCCACCAAAATTTTATCAAGTACAAAAAATATTCCATGTATCCCTTTTTGTAAAATAACATAAAAAATACATCACATGTACTAAATTCAACAATAGTATAGTTGAAAAAGTGATCCATATTATTAGTAAATACTAGTTAAGATCTCGCATCATAGAAATAAAGTTCCAAAAAAATCAAAAAACTCACCTAGTCAAAATATTATGGCTTAACTATAAATACAAAGAGGAAACATGGGAACCAGGGGAAGCCACAAAGCAAAAGTACTGTCATAAAGTTTTTAAAAATAGTAAAATATTAAATTTGGAGAAAAACAATTCATGGGAGGGGTGATGTAATGCCCCTATATTTTAAAAATGAAATTATGTTCGATAGAATATATGACACCCATCATTGATCCTAAATAAACCATGAACTATAATTATTTAAATATGATTGTTATAACGTAACCATTAAATTTTAGGGTATGAATTGGATTAACAAAATCATGAAATATATTAAAATATTCTATTTAAAACAAATGTACATAAATTATTATTAGTAAATAATCAATCAACTTTTTAGTAACAGAATTTTATACATTAAAAATATATTTTCTTAAAAAATTATTTTTATTGATTTTTTTGAGAAAATAGTATAATTAACTTCCATAAATTTTTTTTAAAAAATTAAATAAAATTAAATAATTATTTAAATAATCATGAAAAAAATTTCTTAGGGTGAAGTTTTTTATTTTTCCAAAAAACATTGATTTTTCAGTGAATAATGAAAAATTCTGATTCTTATCACTATGTCACTTCGTTTCAAAAAATAAAGAAATTAAAAATTACAATTATTATTTGGATTTTAATTAAAATCAACATAAGTATTATTTAGTTATATACAATATAATTAATTGGGTTTTCATCTTCATTATATCCGATTCAGTTATGAGTAAATTTTTGGAGTTTAAAAAATAGTTTTATGAAAAAATTGTTTTTCATCGTGTTTTTTGGGTTAAATTTTAAATTATATTTTATAAATAATATGATTTTAAATTAATAAAATGGATTAATTTTTTTGGATCATAATAATTAATATTATTTTGAAAATAGAGAATAATTATTTTCATAAGGAATAGTAAAAATTGGAAAAATTGATTAACGCAATCATGGTTTAAACATATTTAATAGGTGTTAAAATATTTATATAAGGGTTAAAATTGGCCAAAAATGTATTATTTATATTTTATATAAATATTTCCACATTATATCTTATAATATTCAATAACGGTCCATTTTTTATCCATATTTTTGTGAATAATACATTTATAATGTTTTTCTTTTCAAAATTTCCAATTGTGTTCTCTCCCACAATTATTAAAGGAAACCCACTATTCTCACCTCTACACACATAAAAAGAATTTGGGTTCATGAAATACCTACCAAATACCTTAGTTCATTACATTCCCATGTACTATAGTCCTTTTTTGATCAATAAACCATACTAGGAATGATTTTGTTCTGAACATTAAGAGGCTTTCCAAAGAAGTAGTATAGTTCTTAACCAAGAATTATTGTTTTTTGTTTTCATCCACATCCACAAAATAGTTTCTAATAAAATATGATATAATTAAATAAAATTCATATATATACATATAATTTGTTATATTAATTTCATAATGGACATCTATCTACTCTTCTATCAGATGGGAAATGAAACCATCATTCGTGTGTACGATGAACTACCTCCTCGCGAACCGATATAAATCATTTTTCATTACTTCATCAAATTCATGTAATATATAAGGGTATTTAAATAAATAATAGTATATTTATGGTATAATTTTCAATATATAAATATTAAATAACAGATACCATCTTTATATAATGATCATCAAAAATAGAAATTTTACTTACTCATGTGTATGTACGACATGTTGTCTCCATGATTGTGATGTAGTTTATTTTTCATAAACACTTTTCATGTTTGGTTTAAAATTATAATTTATGAATAAAATTGAAAATAATTTAACAATATTTATTTTTGATATTATAGAGGAAGAAACTCTTTGAAGGTAGTCAATATACCAAATTCATTTTTAGATTTATGATCTAAATATTGTCAAATTTATGATTTTAACTTAATTAATTAAGTATTTGTATTTATAATGGAATTAAATAAAATACACGAACTTATTACATTTAAATTATTTATTAATTTAGTAAATAATTAACATACTTCTACTATTGGGGAGTTAAATATCATACGTGATGAGTGAGACTCACGGTAAGAAATCTCTTTAAACCACCCTTTTCTTTGGGTTATGACATATCTATTTATAGATATATTTATTCCTCTACTTTAATATATGAAATTATTATAAATTATTTATATATTTTTTAATATAAAATATACCAATATTTTTATCTCTTACTTTATTGGTCGATACACTCCTTGTGATCGTTTATCGACATCCTTCAATAGGAAATTTCCTTTTATTATGATATGAGGAAAGATTGTGAATACTATATCCTTCCCTGGGTAATCATTATGATTATTAATTATAATTTATTAACATTTTGGGACATGTTTTCATTGAAATTTTAGGAGGGATGTGACCATATATAACTCCAATTCATTTGGTAAATATTTCATCTGATGAGACGTTATGTATGATATTTCAGAGAAAACCTAATCCACTAAAGGAATATGTCTGCATTGTGATTTTGTATTGGAAGTTAGACATATATTTTGATTTCATTTTTTTACTACCTCATTTCATAAGTTTCCATGATAATGTGATACAATGTTTATTATGTTATTCTATAATGTGGTCACTCACAATCCTTCTCTTTTTTAATATCATGTTATGCCTTTTAGTCACATGTTATGTATCCTTATCATGTTTATTCCCTTACTATGATTTTTAACTCATTTCTTTTTTCTGTGTCTTCCCAAGCTATACCATGTAGTTTGTGTAGATGCAAGGGACATAGTATCTTATTATGGATATTAAAATACTTTCATTCTGTTTTAGTTTAACTTTGATGTATTATGAATCTAGTATTCTAAATACACTAAGACTTTTGATCCTTGTTTGGAATTTAATCGATATTTAATGTCTAATATTATATTAAAATGTGTGAAAAGTCATGGGTTGTTATAGATTTGGTTTATATAAATATATAAATATATATTATGGGTGTTTCCCAAGATGGAAAAAAGGAAAGATGTCTTTAAAAGGTTATCAATACCATTAAAAAGTGTGGTTTATTTTTAGTGAGTGTCATTTCCCTGGAGGAGAAAAAGGGATTGAATAATTGACATATTATCATGTTGTTCTGAGATAATATAAAAATTTAGTGTTTGTGTATTTTATTTTCCTCTTCATTGTTATCTTAATCACAAAATTTCACTATTTCTGTTTTTTATACATTATTTATTGTGCCAATATATATGAGTATAATCTTATTTTTTATTTTATTAAATTGTTTTAATGATATATTAATGACCCTATGCACAATATTTGATATATTATAATAGAAAACAACATGCTCTTACAAAAATATGCTAATAAAGATGAAATGGACTCAAATACTAGAGGGTAAAGACCAAAATTCTAGAGCAATCCTGAGTGACCAGTATCTAACAATAGAAATGTTCATTAAATCCGAATCATACAGAAAATGTAAATTTTAATTTATAAACCACTTTTGAGATGGAATGTGGGATCCTAAACAAATGTACCAAATATTTGAAACATTGAAATGATAAAAAGTACTGTATCAACACATATTTAAAATTCAGACATTCAAAATTGATATCACCTCTACCCAATAAACCGAAGAAATGAAAATGACCACCTAAAAACATCACTAAAACCCATAAAAAGTAATCTAAATCACACCTTTAGTGTCTTTACCAACATAATCTGAACTCTAGATAGAAAAAATATACCTTCCATCTGCCACCAATCAATGATAAAGAAAGAAGGAAACAACTGAATTTGATCCAAAGAATAACACCATGGAGATTTATCACTCCCTTCATACCTATTCTAGAGAATAACCAAAATAAATAGTATGACCCTCGACTATGGCCAAATAAAAAATATAAAAGGGAAAAAAATAGCAAAACATCCCCATCACATGAATTGAAACTAGTGAATACGTTATCGTCGACCAATACATCTGAAACTCCACACCAACGATGTTAATTGAAAATGAAAAACCACCACATCCTGGATCTAAGACAACGAATTACGTGCCTCTTGTAACACCATATGATGATGAGAAAACACATCCCAAAGCTTCCTTGTAACCATTGAAGCTAGCCAATTGGGAGAGCCGAGAGGGAACATGAAGATCCAACTCTGTTCAAACTATCCAATGGAACCAACAGAGATACTCATCCTCACATAGACCACCAAACCACAATTGAATCAATCACCAAGATAAAATACCACTTGTAACTCAACCTTAACATCATAAACCTCATTGACAAAACTAGCGCACTAACCAAAATGTGGTCGGAAACACAGTGACCAGAAGTTAAGAGCACATGAAGTTATGATGAGGGATTCAAAAAGGATAAAAAACCAAATGAATTGGAAGGGATATAAATATAGGGGAAAACAATAACAAAAATAAAATAACCAAGATATAGGTGTGGGAAAAGGGATAATAGAATAATGGGGGAGATGAGACCAAAATGTCCATCCCCCCTCCCCCCACCGAAACACCACTGAAAAAACATTAGATCAAGGGACTCGGAAGGGAGAAGCTACTCTAAAATCCTAAAAACGTATTAATAGTTATATTATTATAAATCATGATATAATTTTGGACTAAAAACTCAATAGGGTAGCTCTAATAGATACCTAATTATTGATACTTGTATAATCATAACCCATATGTTTTGGGATATTTTTAACACAACCACCACCCCTAGGATCATAAAATTTATGTCGTTGCAACATGTTATGATACAAAAAACCATATTAACTTCAAACCATGGGTTGGGGGAATTTATATCTCCACCTCCCCCAAGACACTTCTGATTATCTTGATAGGGTGAAACACTATAAGAAAATACTTCATAATAACTTCCACTATATGACCCATCCTCTTATTTTAGGTCATTCTTAGTGAAGACTACTGAGGACTCCCATAAGATCAATCCTTATAAATCACATTTGGGGGAACATCAATTGGATAAGGAAAGATCCTTAAATGTGTGATAGATAAAATGGTCTATCAGGAATGTAAAAACCAATAAGGATTGAAATTTTCTATTGAAAAAAAATCTAAATATCACGATTCAAATTTTATTACTATGGAACAACTGAAACTTATATTGTATTACACATGAGTGAAGTTCTAAAGTGTCATCCCCATTGATAACTTGGATTACAATGTTAATAAAGAGTAGATTAATAAAGAAGTTTCTATTCAAAACGCAGTCCACACTAAAACACTTGAATAAGGTGTTCATACCAAGTATCAAATTAAGGTGCATAATTTTTGAGATCCTATAAATACCCATCTTCAAAATCCCTATTGAGATTCTATGAATGAAAATGGGATGGGTATGCCAACATCTAAACCACCACTCAAGGAATCTTAGAAACCTCACTATTAGTGAAAATATAGCACAATATGAAGATATGTTAATGAAAATAAGGTGACTCAATGCCTCATTACAAATTTTATGTGTTACCCTCTAAGTATAACATCCAAGGAGAGAAAATTACATCTTCTTAGATGAATATACTTCAACATTAGAAAGCTTCTCAACCTGTGAGGGAAAAAATCATCTTATAAGGCCTGGATCTAGAAAAATAGTGTATGTAAACTACAAGGGAAGAGATATAAGAATTTTACTCCACTGGGAAAGTAGTTGTAATTATGTATTGTATATTTCTATAGGTCGACTCATACCCGATATTAAAATCATACATAGGTGATATGACCATATCATGACCAACCCACAATAAGTGTACCCATCCTACTATCCCACCATACTTTCATGAATCCATTTAGTAGATATTTTCACTAATAGTCATTTGGAAGGGTGAAGATCATTAGTGAAACGAAATTGGATGTGGTAACCTATATGGTTTGATAAATCTCCTCCCCATCCACCTTCAATAATCTAGCCTTACCGATTATCAATAGTGCTAGTGACCCAGTGAAATATGTGAAACACCTTATGTATCAATGTAGTCCCATGATGGGAACAATAAAACAATAAGAATAATAAAAACTTATCTGCATTGTGAAAACATTGTACGTTTTATAATTCGTCTTGTAAATAAAACTACCCACGTAGTCCATAATAGGTTGGGAGGACCTTTCTTGGAAATTAAATTTTTAATTAAGATCAAATAAAAAAATGAAGATCCTAGATCACTCTAATTTCAAGTAGTGTGACAAAAGGGGGGGGGGTCTTTAATTTTATTATCAGATATATGGGTATGACTTACTCCTTGAAAATGAAACAGACATATGAACCATTAATAAATGTACGAATAGAATGTGTCTTTGATTATTTTTATATATTATTGATACAATAAAATAACCCAATGGGTTTTGGGAGTTCACAATAGTTTTGAAAAGGTCATAGGATGATTTCCTATACTTAGTGGCCATATATAAGTTGATTCTAGCCACTCAAGAAAATATGGTCACCAAAGAATAATAAAAAACATCACTTAAACCAACACCAAATTTGGATCTATCCCCCAAACCCTTGAAATATCAAATGCATCATCTATTTAATGGAAATATCAATAGTAATGAACCATCAATGTGGATAAATATTATTAATAACCCAAATTACATTCCCAGCCACCAAATACCAAGACACAACATCCATGATTAATTTATCTTCAACAAAATCCTCAAGAATATGGTTGAATCTAGGCAGGTTAAATTTGTCCAGCCCACAATAAATGTTACTTGTGTAATTTCCATCCACCTAGAAGAGAATATATAATTGAAATAAATACCACTCAATGGTATATAAAATATTGACAATTTTATGAATATAAAATATGTTAATTGGGAACAAATCATCCCTAATATCCACTTAAATAAACCAGTTATGACCACAATTCCTATTTTTGATGGGTGAATAAGTTCCTTAAAAATTATAGTCTTCTAAAAGCCCACATAAAAAGTATAGAAAGAACAAGGTGTGAGATATATAATCCCCGATGGTTCCAAATCCAATATATACTCTTCACGACTTCCTACCCCTTGCATTTAGTGGATGAGAATGATCCCTCCAAATAGAATTCATTTTAGATTTAGAGTCACAAAATGGTTTTATCAACGTGATCCACTTTGTGAACCACTTCTCTTTTGAGGAGGAATCATATCAACTTTAATTTTGAAACCACAAACTAATATGAGGCCATAGAGGTTGGGAAGTTCATGGAATATGGGGTCGATATAAATTTAAATGTTTGGAGAATATATTTTTTAAAGCCATATATATTGAAAAATCCTAGAGACTGACAATTAAATAGGCTCCAAGAGATTATAAATATAATCCTGGAGTGTATAGAGTTCAATTAGATCCAATCAAAGTAGAGTAATGGCAAGATAATGAATACATTACTAATCAAAATCAAATAAAGGGGAACTGATTTATCAAGGATTCTATCAACCAATTAAGGGATCTTTGAAAAGAACTCCATGAGGCCCTTTTAATACCAAGAGAGTTTGAGTTTGAGGTTCCTAAAATTTAGGTATATTATGTGTAGATTGACTCAATATATTGTCAATAGTTATATTATTTATAGATTATGAATAAGAAGTTTCAATATAGGGACATATCAGACCCTTGTACATTTTTGGAATGCTATATGATGTCAATGTCTATCATAATATTATTAATAATAGATCCATAATAAACCTCATATTACTTCTAACTATTTAATTATTAAGGTATAGTGTGGTCAACTTGTCTCCCCCCAATAGAAAAATCCAAGATCAAGTTGAAAACCCTTGGACAAATCAACCATAGAGAATAGTTCATAGACCTCATATTTGAATATGAATTCATTTCCTTCCACCATGATACATCTTTTAATTACTTGTTGGGATGGTTTTTGGTTTCATATGCATGCACCAAGGCCTTCATAATAAAATTAGTGCCTCATAAACTCTTTCAATGGGAATGTCATAGTAAGGAATATTGATAATGCCCTATTTGAGTCCTCTGAATATCAATATAGAAAAAGGATTATATAACATGGTAGGGAAATGGTCAATGAGGATTACAACCCACAATGTCTTGGATATATATCCAATTATCCCATTGAATTATGACATCCCAGCTTTTTATTACAACTTAAACATGATTTATTACATAAAACATCACTTGATACAACAAAGAAGATCGAGAGGTTTAGTTTCTTTGGGGATTAGGATCATTGCATAAAAACTTAAAAAATGAAATAAAACATCTTTATTGAAAACATCCTTTTCATGACCACTACATTCCTTCGTACTTAGCATTGGATGGGATAACCTGTGGACATGCATAAGAAAAGGGTGAGAAATTAAGACCAGTAAGGGAGTACACATGGAATAACATGAGGAGTACAATAAATGTTAGAAAATAGGAATATAAATAGAGAATAAGAAAAACATGAACATAAAGTCATGATAAAGCATGAAAATCATAACATGGAAATGTGGCAACAACACATAACATAGAATTAGCATGAGCCAAGGCCCATTGCACATGGAGCATGAGTAAATCCTTATTACACATAAAGCACGAGTAAACCATCGATTCTCTTGAATTAGAATGAGTAAACACTCATTTCACATGACGTATCATGATACTACACTTTACCCAATGCATTAGAGCGCTATAAGGGCACACCCTTCTTAAACATTTCATTTCATGAATAAGTATGCCACATGGATCATAAAACATGGATTCATAAAACGTAATCATTTATTCCACGATAAAGGAATGTGGAATTCATACATGAAAATTTATAATCAATAATTAAATTTGCATAAAGGTGAATACCCTTGATGGAGAAATGGGCATGGTATTCACTACACAATGACATTGGATTAGAAAATCGGTGCGATTTCGGCAGTGTAACGGCATGACATAAGAATTCATAAAAAAAGTTGATGAGAGAGAAAGGGGTTCCTCATCATATTTAAATGTAATGGAAAGTAAGGAGGTCATATAGATACATGTACCAACAATTGAAATGGAATTTATATTCATGATACAAAATTATTTTCTTGAATGTAAAAGAAGAGAGAGAAGTTCCTTTCAGAATTTCGGCATAGTAACGGGTGTACATGGGAGGTATTTAATGAGAGAAAAAGGGGTGTCCCATCATTAAAAAAAATAAGAGGGCAGTATGGGGGAGGTGAAAAATCATACCCCAACATTCATAATTGAAATTAAAAGGGCAATACAACTTAAAGAAAATTGACAAAAATGAGAAAGGAAGAAAAAACCTTACTTGGAAGTTGCTTCAAAAGGCTAGAGAGAGGCTTTTGAGAGGATTATTGGGAGCTTGGGGCACCTTAGTAGGATTATAGAGAGAGTATTCCAGAGGTGGGAAGAACTCCAAGGTATTTTAGTGAGGAGGAAGTGGGAGCTTGGGTGGGTTTATATAGGAAAGGTGAGTGAATTCTTTTTATTTGGGTTTGGGTCCCCTTACATTAAATTAATCCAAACCACAAACCATCCCATGGTTTTTGCCCATTGTTTTTGGAAAATAGAAGATAAAAACTATATTTTATAAGGCCCAAGTCCTAACTTCTTAAAATAATACGATTGCTTATGTGGAGGTGAGTCACACTCCCATGGAAATTAATTTAAAAAGGCAAAGTGTTAAATATGTCTTGAGGGGTCCATTAATGCTTTGAAAAGTAAGTAAAACATACCCAAAATCACTTTATTGTAATGATAAAACATATATTGGCCGAACATAAGGATTGTGGTATTTTATTACATCACCATTGGGTCATTATTATGTCATAAAACACATTATATATTTAAATGGTATTTAATTTTTACCCAAAAATTTGACTGTATCAGAAAATTATGAAAAATTCACCATTGGATAATTTCGACATCCTGATACCATAAATGGAATTTATTTTATCTAAAAAAATTTATAAATATGTTAATTTTCACTTTTAAAATAATAAACAACATTTATCGAAAATTCACGGGTTTTGACAGAAATGGCTTTCAAACCCTAATATAAAATTTTAATTGCATCCATAAAATTATAAGATCATTTATATATAATAAAAATTAATTTAATATTATTATTATTATTTTATTAAAATATTATTTAATTCAAAAATACCTTAATTTAATAAAATATATTTCTTTAATTAAATAATAACTAAAACACCATTTGTACTTTAAAAACTATTTACAATGTATAAAAAATGACTAGAGATTATCTTCATTATTATATAAAAAAATAATGTAAATGAAAATAGTACTACTTATTTGTTACATAACCCCTTAAAACAGCTGCATAAGACCTAAGGGTAAGGTGTGCGATGGTGACAGACTCTTGGGGTGGCTCGGATAACATCGCTCGAGTGGTAATTTCAATTAGCTTCCACTTTTCCCGTAGACGGTCACGTTCGAGCTTGACATGATGAAGCTCAGCTTGGGATTGGTCAAGGGCAAAGCCCAAAGACGCCACCTCTTTTCCGAGCTCAGAAAAATGGGTTTTTATGGGGCAATTCTACTGGATGAGGCCATCACTTCCTTAGTCTGAGTAAATTGGGTTTGTTAAAGTCCTTTTTTTATACTAATCATGTGATTACTGTTCAACGACTATATTAGCAAAGGTAAAAATTCTTAACATAAAACCAAAGAAGTTGACATCTTATAAAAAATATTTTTCATAAAGAGTCATTTAACTGGATGAAGAGGGATTTTCCATTAATGAATCTTTGGGTCGTTACAATATTCCTCCCTTAAGAAATTTCTCCCTCGAAATTTTCCTTTTCCCACACTAAAACAGATATGGGTAACTCAGCTTCATCTTTTCCTCTGATTCCCAAGTCACTTCTTAAAACTTGTGGTTTCTCCACAACACCTTGATGAGGGACATTGTCTTATTTCGTAGAACTTTTTCTCTACAATCTAATATCTTTACTAGTTTCTCCTCATAAGAAAGATCATCTTCCAATTGTACCACCTCGGAAGAGAGTACATTTGAAGGTTCTGGTATGTACTTCCATAATAGGGATACATGAAAGGCATTATTTAGTTTGGCCCTGGAAGGTGGAAGTGCTAGTCAATAGGCCACAGCCCTGACATGATCAAGAATCTTGAAGGGGCCGATGTACCTTGGACTTAACATCCCTTTCTTTCCAAACCTCATGACCTTCTTCCACGGAGATATGCATAGAAAAACCAAGTCTTCAACTTTAAACTCAAGGTCTCGTCGACGATTATCTATATAACTCTTCTGTCGACTCTAAGCTGTCTTGATATGCTACAGAATGGTTTCTAGATTCTCTACTATTTCCTTGACCATTTCTGGTCCAAGAAGCATACGTTCACCGACCTCATCCCAACATGTCGGTGTTCTGCACCTTTTCCCATACAAGGCTTCATATGGTGCCATTTAGATGCTTGAGTTGAAACTGTTATTATAAGAGAACTAAACCATAGGAATATGTTGATCTCATCCTCTTTTAAAGTACATTGAGCTCACTCTCTACATATCCTCAAGTGTTTGGATAGTCCGCTCGGATTGGCCATCAGTTTAAGGATGATAGGCCGTACTGATGTTCAGTTCAGTATTCAGAGCATGTTGAAGACTCTTCCAATACTGAGAGGTCAATATTGGTTCTCGGTCAGACGTAATAGATAGTGGTAAGCCATGAAACCTTACCACTTCCCTGATATATATCTACGCCAGTTGATCCAACTAAAAATCATCCCGAATAGCAATGAAGTGTTCAGTATTTGTAAGACGATCCACAAAAACCCAGATTTCATTATTGCCTTTGGATGTCCTTTGAAGTCCGGTGAAAAAGTCAGTGGTGATGTTCTCCCATTTCCATTCTGGTATGGGCAATGGTTGCATCATCCCCTTATACTTCTGCCTCTCTGCCTTCACTTTCTGACACACCAAGCACTTTGATGTATATTCAGAGATCTCCTTCTTTATATTATCCCACCAAAAGTCTTATCAGAGACCTCGATACATCTTTGTACTTCCTGGTTGAATAGAGAAATTTGAACTATGTGCATCATCCAAAAGTTCCTTCTTCAGCTCCGGATTTGATGGAACACATAGTATTTTCCCAAACCGCACAATTCCTTCTTCATTAACATTAAACTCTGAGGATTTCCCCTTTTTGATAGCTTCCACTTTTTCTTGAATCCCCACATCATCCTTTTGAGCATCCTTTAACCTTTCTAAAAGAGATGGTTGAGCAATCATTTGTGAAAGGATTAATGATGTTCCTTTCTTTATGATTCCCACATCCATCTTCATCAGTCTAAGAAGATTGGATCCTTCTCAATTCTCATCATTGATAGAATTGTTGGGTCCTTTCTACGTAGGGAATCTACCACCTTGTTCACTTTCCCATGGTGGTAATGTATTGAACAGTCATAATCCTTGATGAGATCTATCCATCTTCTCTAGCGCATATTAATATCTTTCTGTGTGAATATATATTTAAGACTCTTGTGGTCAGTATATATCTCACATTTCTCTCTATAGACATAATGCCGCCAGATTTTCAAGGCAAAGATCACAACCACCAACTCCAGATCATGCGTTGGATAGTTTTGCTCATGGATTTTTAACTGCCTTGAGTGATATGATATCACTTAATCATTCTGCATCATCACACAACCTAATCCCTTCTTCGAAGCATCACTGAATACCACAAAAAGTTCCCCACTTGTGGGTAAAGTGAGCACAGGTGCAGTGATAAGCCTCCTTTTCAAATCCTTGAAGCTTTCTTCGCATTCATCAGTCCACGAAAACTTTACTCCATTTCGAGTTATCTTGGTAAGAGGGTTGGACAATCGTGAAAAATTCCTCACAAATCGTCGATAATATCCAGTTAACCCCAAAAAGCTACGGATATCCACTACCGATGTTGGCCTCGGCCATCCCTCATTTGCATCTGTTTTGGAGGGGTCCACAGATATCCCATTGCTTGTGATGATATGGCCTATGAATGAGACCTCCTTCAACCAGAACTCACACTTGCTGTACTTTGCATAGAGCTTCTCCTTGCACAAAGTTTCTAGTACAGTTTTTAAATGCTCCTCATGATCCTCCTTGGTTTTGGAGTATATTAGAATATCATCTATAAAGACTACCACAAATTTGTCAAGGTAATCTCTAAAGACTCTATTATTCAAATCCATGAATATTTCTGGAGCATTGGTGAGTCCTAAAGGCATTAATATGAATTCATAGTGCCTGTACCTTGTACGAAAAGCAGTCTTGGGGACATCTTCCTTCTTCACCCTTACATGATAATATCTCGACCGCAAATCCACCTTGGAGAAGTATTGTGCTCCATGCAGCTGATTAAACAAGTCATCGATTCTTGGGAGAGGATACTTGTTCTTTATCATGATTTTGTTAAGTTCACGATAATCAATGCAAAGCCGCATTGACCCATCATTCTTCTTGACGAAGAAGACTAGTGCACCCCATGGTGAAGCACTTGGGCGTATAAACCCTTTATCCAGATTCTCCTGTAGTTTTTTCTTCAGCTCTTCAAGCTCAACAACATCCATTCTATTTGGAGTCTTGGATATTGGAAGCGCCCCAGGTATAAGTTAAATTGAGAACTCAACATCTCTTCTTGGAGGAAGACCGGGCAGTTCCTCGGGAAACACTTCAGCGAATTCCCTTACAATAGGCATTTCTTCAAGGATGGTTTCTTCCTTGGACTCAATCATCTGAGCCAGATACGCGTGCTCATAAGATAGTAATATCTATTCTTGAGTTTATGGAGCTAAAGGAGATTCATCTACTAACTTACACTTGTAAGGAATCGGGGGTCGATTCTCTATATGGAGTGTGATTTCCCTCTCCTGACAATTTATGATGGCTCTATATAAAGAAAGCCAATCCATGCTAAGAATTGCATCAAATTCCACCAGAGGGAGTATGATGAGGTTCACCGAGAAATTCAATCCATATACTATAACAGGGGAGGACTTATATTCATGGGATGCAATGATTTCCCCAGTTTCTGTACTCACCGACGTCTTTACTTCCATGGTTTGTGGTGGTGTTGGGATTGTTCTACTAAACTTTTGAAATATAAAAGAATGCGTAGAACCTGAATCAAAAAGTATGTTCACTATTCTTGAATGAATAACAAGCGTACCTGTCACCACTTCGTTGTCGAGGTTCACTTCGGCAGAAGTGATGGAAAAAGCTCTTCCTTGCTTCCTTGGAGGTTGTTAGTTGTCTCCGAAAACCCATGGATTAGAGCACTGATTTGAAAAATGACCTGGTTCTTTGCATTTGTAGCATTGAAAAATGCGTTGAGGTTCGAACGGAGCGTTCCTCTCCTCTGTCGCAGCCGTGGGTCTTTCCTGCAGACAGTTAACAGCTATGTGCCCTTCTCTTCTACACCTGAAGCATTTTCTCATCCCCTTAAGGAAATTTCCAGGGTGCTTCTTTTTTCACTTTTGGCTAGTGGGGTGATGGATCTTCTCAGCACCGTTGGATTTATCCATCGGACCACCTGCATTGATGTCCACCTTACGCTTCTTGTCCCCATGATACCCCTGTGATTCCTCGATCTCTATTTCGACCTTGAGGGCACATCGGACAATCTCCTCATATCTGTTGAAGTCACGGGTCGCTAATGATTTCCATAGGCTAGGATTCAGTCCACCAAAGAAGCGGTCAACTTTGCATTCGGGGGTAACGACAAAGCCGGAAGCATATCGTGCAAGCCTTGTGAAGTTTGCCTCGTACGATCCAACAGATTCTTCATCTTTTTACTTGAAGGAAAGGAAGTCCCGCTCCATCTTAAGATGGAGGGTGCACGGAATTTTCTGTAAATCCTTCCATTCCAATGCCTCGATCTCCTCCTCAGGCTTTGAATTTTTGGTCAACGTCCACCATTGATCAACATCACCCTCCATACGATAAACAGCCATGAGAACCTTCTCTTGTTCAGAACATTGAAGGATGGAGAAGATCATTTCAATGGAGTTGATCCATTGTTTAGCGATCGTGGGATCAGATTATCCACTAAAAGTAGGAGGCATTTGTCTCATGAAGATCTCGATAGCGACTTTTTCTTTCTTAGGGGTGTTGAACGTTCCTCTTGACTCGTGTTTCTGTTAAAAACTTGAGTTAGATGAGAGAGAAGCGTGACAAAGTTCACAATTCCCACTCCCATTGGATTTGGAATCTCATTAGTACAGTCATCACACTGATCTTCACAACGGTTGTTAGCCCAAGTCCTTCTATTACCGGCCATTGGCTGGAATAAAAGGAAAGTTAGGGGTAACACATAAATGGTAATCCAAAGACAAAAGTTGATGACTTATAAATAAACTTTTCTTTCCTTACTCAAGAGTCTATAGGCTTCAATCTAGGCTTTTCATGATCTACTTTATAACATATATTCGTAGGGGAATTTTTTTTAATTCCCTTAATAAGGGTTCATACTATGCTTGTGAATTTATCAAAACATATCCTCCGGGAGTGTCGTAACCAAGAGTGCAGTAAGGCCCATTGTCGTGCCCCAGTTCCTGTTCGATTCTAGCTCAAAGCGGTGTTTTCGGGTTTTACCCCTAGGATATATCTGTGCGAGAGCCGCCTCTACCTACTCGTATCCAGACAGGGATGTATTTTTTGATAAACCACTTACTCAATACTTACCAAAACTTAGGGATGTTTTTATTATACTTATTCTTGTATCTAAGGCTTTACTAGGGTTTCCTAATCCCGAAAATAACTAAACCTATCCTCTGATACCAACTATGACAACCCAACTTTTTATTAAAAATTAAACATGATTTATTACATAAAACTTCAATTGATTAAACAAAGAAGGTCGAGTGGTTTAGTGTCTTTGGGTCTTAGGATAATTACATAAAAACTTAAAACATGAAATACAACATCTTTATTGAAAGCTTCCTTTTCATGACCACTACATTCCTTCGTACTTAGCATTGCATTGGATAACCTGAGGACATGCATAAGAAAAGGGTGAGCTATAAATCCCAGTAAGGGAGTCCACATGGAATAACATGAGGAGTATAATACATGTTATACAATAAGAATATCATTAGATTAGAAGAAAAACATGAACATAAAGGCTTGATAAAGTATGATAATCCTAACATGGAAATGTGGCAACAACACTTAACATAGAATTAGCATGAGCCAAGTCCCATTGCACATGAAGCATGAGTAAATCTTCATTGCAAATAAAGCATGAGTAAACCCTCATTGCACTTGAATTAGCATGATTCAACACTCATTGCACATGAAGTATCATGATACTACACTTTACCCAATTCATTGGAGCACTATAAGGGCGCACCCTTCTTAAACATTTCATTTCATGCATAAGTGTGCTACATGGATCATAAAACATGGATTCATAAAACATAATCATTTATTCTATGATAAAGGAATGTGGAAATCATATATGAAACTTTATAATCAATAATTAAATGTGCATAAAGGTGAATACTCTTGGTGGAGAAATGGGCATGGTATTCACTACACAATGACATTGGCTAAGAAAATCGGTGCGATTTCGACAGCGTAACGGCGTGACATAAGAATTCATAAAAAAGGTTGATGAGAGAGAAAGGGGTTCCTCATCATATTTACATGTAATGGATAGTAATGAGGTCATATAGATACATTTCCCATAAATTGTAATACAGTTCAGATTCATGATACAAAATTATTTGCTTGAATGTAAAAGAAGAGAGAGAATTTCCTTTCGGAATTTCGGTATAGTAATGGGTGTACATGGGAGGCATTTAATGAGAGAGAAAGGGGGATCCCGTCATTAAAACAATATGAGGGCAGTATGGGGGAGGTGAAAACCATACCCCAACATTCATAATTGAACTTAAAAGGGCAATACAACTTAAATAAAATTGACAAAAATGAGAAAGAACAAAACCCTTACATGGAAGTGTGCTTCCAAAGGCTATAGAGAGGCTTGTGAGAGGCTTCTTGGGGGCTTGTGGTACCTTGGGAGGATTATAGAGAGAGTAGGGAAGAGGTTGGACAAAATCCAAGGGATTTTAGTGTAACAACCCAAGATTTTATAAGATACATTCTTTTTAATTTCATTCATATCTTTTATTGTACGACACACCATGATTGTCTTGCGCTATACACAACACTGTATTAGCTTGCAGTATACACAACACTTTTCTTGGCTCTTGTTACACACAACTTCAAGTTCGTTTGATAGAAGTTATTCTACTCAACATTGAGTGCATATATATATATATATATTCAATGTATAAATAAAATATGGTTGAATTCTGTTATACACAACAACAAAGGAGTCGTGCACTACACGCAACCCTGAGTTGGCTTGCATTACACGCAATCGCGGCCTTCCTCGATAGCGTGTCTTGTACGCAATACCGTGTTTTACTAAACAACAATATATTATTATAATATTGTTATGAACTAGCCGTTATGAATAGTGTTAACTAAAATTTGAATTTTATAACATTATTATTCATCTTACACATTTCTAGAACATGGTATAAGAACAAAATAAATTTTTCGTTTAAAATAAGTATTTTTCAAAAAATGCAGTTTTTCTGCCTTTTGATGGCGCACACACATTAAATCTAGTTTTTTACATGTTTATATGTCCAATTTGACAAAATAAAATTCTTATTTTGAATCAGGATATAAAAATTTACATTAGATAAAGTTTTGATATTTTTCTGACAACTTTCATATTTTAATGAATAGTAAAAACATGCTACATTTTAATTAAAAACAACTTTTTTCATCATTAATATCTTATGTGGTTAAATAATAATATCGAATGGTTTTAAAGTACAAATAGAATATATTTTTACCATTTAATATAATGTAGGTCATTAGCATTGATTTTACCTTGAATTCGTAGGTTAAATCAATTCAATCTTTTGCAATGTTTTAAAGGAAACCCTGTTTTCTTTCGACAACAGGATTACTTTTAATTTAATTTCTGCATCTATTGTGTATTGAATTTGGAAAAATGGATTCCATATTTGGAATCAGTGGGTCCAAATTATGTTAATAAGCTACTTTTTTTTGGGCATTGTGAATAGTAACTACAGTAAAGTTTATTTACTATAGTTAAAGGTAAACCGGGTAATTAAGGGTAAATATAAGATTATAAAATTACCCTAACACTTGGAAAAATCCTATTGGATTGCTAAAATTAGACCCATATAACCTAAGGGTCGGATTAGATTCATTTTATGGACTTTTTTCCATGAAAATAATTTAATTATTATTAAAACCAAAGAATGTGACAACATGTCACTTTCTTAAATCTTATAAGTATAATAATTTTAATTTAGTGATATACTTCATGAAACTTCTAAAATGAATAGTCTCCAGAAATATAATACAATTATGTACATCATAGGAATTTATTTAGAATTTTTAGGAATTAAATAATTATTTTTTATTATGACACAAAGATGATGCAGTAATTGTTTTATTAATGAAATATTGACATAATTGATGTTATAAATGCCCAAATAAATGTAATTTGAGCATTTTTATGACTTACACTAATTTTTTAGGTTAATATGGCATGTTACTGTTGATTTGAGTTACTTGGTTCTAACTTATCATTCTGTTATAAATTTCATAAAAATCATGTACCAAATAGTGTCAAAATTGACATAAATTAGTTTTTAAAACAAATATTATATTATTAATTGTTATTTTATTCCTAAAAATATAAGGTTCGGACAAATGACTTAGATAAGGTTATATATATTGATAATAAACAACTTGGGGTTCGTTTGGCTTGATATAGTAAGTTTAATAACCATATAGTGTAAGAAAACAAAAAGACACGGTAAAAGTTAAATTATTTAACTTAGAGTTAAATCTAAAATATAATGTTAATATAATGACCTAAACTTGTCTAAATTATATTGGATGAGAGTATTTCCACCCATCCCCACCTTATAATCTAAATAAATCAATTTGGAGCTATTTAAAACTGAACTTGACTTTATAATAAAATAATATTTTTAGTTATTCCAAAGGTGTCCCTCTCCTCCCTTATAAAAGGGCACCTCCTCCCTCTCTTCCTCACACCACTTTGAGCCTTCAAACTCGGCCAACCCCTACCACTTTCTCCTCTCCACTTTCCTAGAGACATTCTAGAGGTCCTGTTATTCTTCAGAGACCAATTTTATTTCCCTAAAAGAAGGTCTGAAAGACGCACCTCAAAGAAGAGGTAATGTCCGTTACCTATTATTTCATCTTTATTTCTTCTTCCACTTCATCTTCTTTAGTTGTTTCATTATGAAGTAATATCATCAGTATCACTCATATACTGATATGTTATTATAAGTATGAAACAACCCTATTCCACCATATATCCATCCTACGGAAAAAGAAATCACCGCGCGTGCGTACGTACGGAATACCGTCTCCACGCCGTGGTGTAATCTATTTTCCACCACCACCTTACTTGGATGGGTATAATGGTGTAAATAATGACTATATATGACTATTATAAAGTGATACTGATTCGGAAATAGTATACATACACTCCAATAAAATTCCACGATCATAGGAATGATATCATCACTCGTGCGTACGTACGGAATACCGTCTCCACGATGTGATGCGACTCGTTCTACATGATCTTCATTTCATAATGATTATATAAATGAATTGAATGAATGAATATGATATATATAACACTAATACCATTCTGGAAATGAGGTATCTATAACCTAAAGATAAGAATAAGAATTTATTCGACAAAACATGCATAAGAACAAAAAGTTATAAACACCCGAATAACAAGTAGCAATAAAATATTACTACCAAGAAACTAAGAATATGACCATATATGATATCATAACAATAATTATGATTATGTAATAAGTCAATAACATTATTTAAATCATTATACAGGAGGTTCGGACACTTACGGGGCAAATCGGACCTAAGGTAAAGGAAATATCACAATCTCATTTTTATCCGAGATTGTTTATACTTTGATATTTACTGGGGTGTATTTTATCATCCACATCCATGTTTCCTCAATATGTAATATTATTTCCATCCACCTACAATTGTTTAAATCCAATTTTACCCTTTGGTGAGTTTTTAGTAAAGGATATGAAATGAATCTTTTGTCGTTTTTCGTACGAGGTACTTTTTGACTTTTCCGACAAAAGTACGAAGAATGTTTTTTTAACGTATACGGCATGAATGGAATTTTAAACAATTATTTCCAAGAAGCTTCCTTTACAAGATTTCAAGTTTATTTTTAATCAAATTATTTTAGTTTACAATTTTATGACATGTTAAGAAAGGAAAAGTGTTTTTGGAGTAGAGAGGATATTTTCCTCAAGAATGGAGTTCAAGTGTTTTATCACAGTTATTTTCCATCTAAGATAATAAAGGGTTCTGTTTTTATCCCTATTATTACATGGATTTGATTATGTCATGATGGAAATATTTTTATGAATTCCTTTATCTTATATGAATTGTTTTATGATGTCACGATGTTTAAGATTCCCATTTTTATTACATGGGTTATGCAATGATGTATGGTTTATGATTTTGTGGCATGCATAATAATGGTATCATTATGAGATGGGTGGGACCTATATCTCCCTCCAATGTATTGGGTAAAGATTTTATATATCATGAGATAGACATGGATGGAATGGTAGGTTATATCGGTTCAGTGAAACAGGACTGAAACTAGGGTGACTCAGTTCAGAAATGGACTTTGTCCACTAAGATAGTCTTGGAAATGAGTCTTGACTAATAAGAAATGATTCTCTATGATTATGTGTGTATGCCACAAAGTTTCAGGTTTTAAGTTATGATTATTGGGATTTCATTTCACTACTATGATTTATCCCATGTTATAAAATTATGCTCTCTTTTGCAGGTTAAGATTTCCAAAATGTTATGTTCTAATGAAAATGATATGATTGATATTTCTTTTGTTTACCCTTACTGAGAATTTGAGCTCACCCTTTTATGTTTTCTTTTCCCCAGGATATAAATAAAGGTTTTAGGTAAAAAAAGGAAGATCTTTATGGGAGATGTTGAAGATCTTTCACCATGATTAGAAGATTTATATTCCGAGTTTCCAATGACACTAAACTATTACGATCCTTGTGTGTGTGTTTTTGTTATGTACTATGTATTCCGCAAAAGTAATGTAATTTCCATGTACGTCAAGCTTCGGGTCTCTATAGTTGGTATCAGAGGAAAGGATTAGTCAACCTTTGGAAACTAGGAGGCGAAAACATTAGTGAGATCCCTAGAGATATTACTAAGGTATGTCTAGGGATGTCCCTAAGGATAAGTATACGTATAGGATATAGTCCTAGAACTACGGTAACGATCTTAGAATTTAACCTAAGATGTTAGATATTAAGGGTACTCCCCCTTTACTATGTTGTTTTCCCTAGCATTATTTTTGCCTCTCAAACTATTCTTTTTGGGTTTTAGACGATGGCTGGAACCCGAAGGAACTGTGTAGATCACTGTAATGGACAATGCAATGATTGTCCTCCTGAACAAACAAGTGTTATGGGAGATGGAGTGCAAAATCTTATTTCTATACTTACACAAGCTATGAATCATTCTGGACTTCCAAATGAGCAGAGAAGGGAACAATATTCTATTGAGTCCTTCACGAGGCAACGTCCACCTTCTTTCAGTGGGTTTTCCGATCCACTTGTTGCTGAACAATGGATCAGTACCACTGAAAAGATATTTTCAGTTCTTCAATGTTCTGAACATGATAAAGTCATCTTAGCAGTATATCGTTTGGAAGGTGAAGCTGATCAAAGGTGGAATCTTATCAAGAATACGAGGCCAAGAGATGAAATTGAGTCCATGGAATGGGACGAGTTCAAAAACTTGTTTTTCAGTAAGTACTTCACTCGTATTCTTCGAACAAAGATGGAAAAGGAGTTTCTTGAGATGAAGCAGAAGGATGATGAATCTGTTAGTATATATGAAGCGAATTTTACAAGATGTGCAAGGTATGCATCTGGCATTATCATCCAACCTGAAAGTAAAGTTGATCGATTTTTCAGTGGCTTAAAACCAAGTCTTCGAAGGGCATTAGCTATAAGATACTTCGGTAGCTATGAAGAAATTATGCGTTGTGCTATCAAGGTAGAAATGGAAGTTGGTGTTACATATCCATCTCATGGTTTTGACAAGAAATGAAAGATGGATTTCAAGGAGAAATCTCAGAATAATGGTGAATAGAAGATGAATGTTTCCTTATGCACAAAGTGTGGAAAGAAGCATGGTGGAGATTGTCTTAAAGGGACTAGAAAATGTTTTAAGTGTGGAAAAGAAGGTCATCGAGCAGCTGAGTGTCGAAGTAATGGAAAAAGGGTTTCTAAGAATGTGAATAAAGCAAACACTGTAGAGAATGCACCACCAACACTTCAATGCTTCAAATGCAAGGAAATGGGGCATTATGCTAATAAATGCCCTAATCCAAGGGTTAGTGATTATCGACATGAGCAACCGCTTAAGGAAAAGGACAAAGGGAAGTCACATGCGATCACTATTGGCGATGTTGAATATGACAACGATGTGGTGGAATGATTAATTGTTTATGTAATGGGATTCCAAAATAATGTTGTATCATGGAGTATTGGAATATTTATGTATTGGTCTAATGTGGTATTCAAATTGATTGAGATATTTTTGGAAATAAGATGATATGCGCATAATGAAGGGAAAACGAGAAAATGAAATGTTTAACAGTATTCATGCGCTCATGATTAATATAAGGACTAAGTGATATCATGGTTTGAGTATATAGAATTTTGAGGATTTTGGTATGTGGAAAGTGTTAACTTTTAACTGCATTCAATTTTTCACTATGGTTCAATGGGTATTCATTTTTTCAAGAGAATACATGATTAAGGTATTCACATGATTGGAATGTAACCAACAATATATATATATGGGGATAAATGATGGTATTCACATGCTTGGTTGATGACATTTCAAGTAATCATTTTCTTTATACTATGAGCTTGGACCGAAGTATTTTAGATAAGCCTAAATATTAGAATGGATTATGTTGGACATATGCTAAGTATTGTTTAAGGATAGAACTTTTTTCGATATTACTGATGGGATTTTATAGTAATGTAGTTTTAGAAAAAGGACAACCTGCAGGTCGGGCGACAGCCCATCGCGTCGGACAAGGCTGTGGGAATCGAACCCACAACCGAAGAATGACTGGCCTTTTTCGCCTACCACTGGCCTACAGGAAGTCCCTGTTTAGTAGAAAACTAGTTTTAATATATTAAGCAGTATAAGTCCATTTTAGGAACTATATAAGATTAATCTCACTATAGATGGACTTATGTATTTTTTTGATAACTTTTCTAACATTTTGTTTGAGACAGATGGAATGACCCATTATTCAATCACATGATCTGCTAACACATCACGAATGAAAAATTCAACTTCATTTCTTTAAGAGATGAAGTGGAAATTGTCCAAATAATGACAAACGGTGAGCCTATACCAAAATCACGAAAGTATTTCTTCTAATTCCAATTTCATCAACTTTAGGTAAATGATCTTGAAAAAAACCAAAAATGTTGTCCTACTACCCTTATATCTGATAAATCAGATGGTACCTTAGATCACCACAAATAAATAGCTTTGTAATTTTTGGCTTTTTCATAGCCATGTTCTCTACCACTCTCCATCAGAACATGACGATTATATTTCTCTTCCATGTCCATATTTTCTCCTATATGGAAACCCAGTGATGATTTCATTTGGGTAACCGTTATATTTCATACTTTAGTTTTTAAAGTTCAATTTTGGTATTTCTTTTTACGATGTTGGTTTTTATGAATAATAAACGATTTATAACCCCGACAAATTTCGAGGGTGAAATTCATTTTAAGGGGTGTAGAATGTAACAACCCGAGATTTTATAAGATACATTATTTTTAATTTCATTCATATCTTCTATTGTACGACACACCAAGATTATATTGCGCTATACGCAACACTGTATTAGCTTGCAGTATACGCAACACTTTTCTTGGCTCTTGTTACACACAATTTCAAGTTCATTTGATAGAAGTTATTCTACGCAACATTGAGTGTGTATGTATATATATATATATTCCATGTATAAATAAAATATGGTTGGATTATATTATACGCAACAAAAAAGGAGTTGTGCACTACACGCAACCCTGACTTGGCTTGCATTACACGCAATCGCGACCTTCCTCGATAGCGTGTCTTGTACGCAATACCGGGTTTTACTAAACAACAATATATTATTATAATATTGTTATGAACTATCTGTTATGAATAGTGTTAACTAAATTTTGAATTTTATAACATTATTATTCATCTTACACATTTCTAGAACATGGTATAAGAACAAAATAAATTTTTCGGGTAAAATAAGTATTTTTCAAAAAATGCAGTTTTGCCGCCTTTTGATGGCGTACCCACTTTAAATCTAGTTTTTGACATGCTTATATGTTCAATTTGACAAAATAAAATTCTTCTTTTGAATCAGGATATAAATATTTACATTAGATAATGTTTTGATATTTTTCTGAAAACTTTTATATTTTAATGAATAGTAAAAACACGCTATATTTTAATTAAAAACAACTTTTTTCATCGTAATATCTTATGTGGTTAAATTATAATATTGAATGGTTTTAAACTATAAATAGAATATATTTTTACCATTTAATATAATGTATGTCATTATGATTGATTTTACCATGAATTCATAGGTTAAATCAATTCAATCTTTTGCAATGTTTTAAAGAAAAACTCGTTTTCTTTCGACAATGAGATTAATTCTAATTTAATTTCTGCATCTTTTGTGTATTGAATTTGGAAAAATGGATTCCATATTTTGAATCAGTGGGTCCAAATTATGTTAATAAGATAGCTTTTATTTTTGGGCGTTGTGAATAGTAACTACGGTAAATTTTATTTACTATAGTTAAAGGTAAATCGGGTAATTAAGGGTAAATATATGATTATAAAATTACCCTAAAACTTGGAAAAATCATATTTTATGGCTAAAAGTATACCCATATAACCTAAGGGTCGTATTAGATTCATTTTATGGACTTTTTTCCATGAAAATAATTTAATTATTATTAAAACCAAAGAATGTGACAACATGTCACTTTCTTAAATCTTATATGTATAATAATTTTAATTTAGTGATAAACTTCATGAAACTTAGAACATTAATTGTCTTCAGTATGATAATACAATTATATACATCATAGGAATTTATTTATAATTTTTAGGGATTAAATAATTATCATTTATTATGACACAAAGATGATGCAGTAATTGTCTTATTAATGAAATATTGACATAATTGATGTTATAAATGCCCAAATAAATGTAATTTGAGACTTTTTATGACTTACAATAATTTTATAGGTTAATATTACATGTTATTGTTGATTTAAGTAACTTGGTTCGAACGTATCATTCTGTTATGAATTTCATAAAAATCATGTACCAAATAGTGTCAAAATTGACATAAATTAGTTTTTTAAAAAAATATTATATTATTAATTGTTATTTTATTCCTAAAAATCTAAGGTTCGGCCAAATGACTTATATAAGGTTATATATATTGATAATAAACAACTTGGCATTCGTTTTGTATTATATAGTAAGTTTATTAACCATATAGTGTAAGAAAACAAAAAGACACGGTAAAAGTTAAATTATTTAACTTAGAGTTAAATCTAAACGATAAAGTTAATATAATGACCTAAACTTGTATAAATTCTATTGGATGAGATTCTTTTCACCCATCCCCACATTATCCTCGAAATAAATCAATTTGGAGCTATTTAAAACCAAACTTGACTTTATAATAAAATAATATTTTTAGTTATTCCAAAGGTGCCCCTCTCCTCCTTTATAAAAGGGCACCTCCTCCCTCTCTTCCTCACACCACATTGAGCCTTCAAGCTCGGCCAAACCCTGCCACTTTCTCCTCTACACTTCCCTAGAGACATCATATAGGTCCTGGTCTTCTTCAAAGACCAATTTTAGTGACCTAAAAGAAGGTCTCAAAGAAGCACCTCAAAGAAGAGGTAATGTCCGTTACCGATTCTTTCATCATTATTTATTCTTCCACTTCTACTTATTTAGTTGTTTCATTATGAAGTAATAACATCAGTATAAATCATATACTGATATGTTATTATAAGTGTGAAACAACCCTATTTCACCATATATCCATCCTACGGAAAAAGAAATCACCGTGCGTGCGTACGTACGGAATACCGTCTCCACGCCGTGGTGTAATCTATTTTCCACCACCACCTTACTTGGATGGGTATAATGGTGTAAATAATGACTATATATGACTATTATAAAGTGATACTGATTCTTAAATAGTATACATACACTCCAATACAATTACATGATCATAGGAACGATATCATCACTCGTTCGTACGTACGGAATACCGTCTCCACGATGTGATGCAACTCGTTCTACATGATCTTCATTTCATAATGATTATATAAATGAATTGAATGAATTAATATGATATATATCACACTAATACCATTCTTTAAATGAGGTATCTATAACCTAAAGAGAAAAATAAGATTTTATTCGACAAAACACGCATAAGAACAAAAAGTTATAAACACCCAAATAACAAGTAGCAATGAAATATTACTACCAAGAAACTAAGAATATAACCATATATGATATCATAACAATAATTATGATTCTTTAATAACTCAATAACATTATTTAAATCATTATACGGGAGGTTCGGACACTTACGGGGCAAATCGGACCTAAGGTAAGGGAAATATCACAATCTCATTTGTATTCGAGATTGTTTATACTTTGATATTTACTAGGGCGTATTTTATCATCCACATCAATGTTTCCTCAATATGTAATATTATTTCCATCCACCTAAAATTGTTTAATTCCAATTTTACCCATCGGTGAGTTTTTAGTAAAGGATATGAAAGGAATCTTTTGTCATTTTTCGTACGAGGTACTTTTTGACTTTTCCGACAAAAGTACGAAGAATGTTTTTTTAACTTATACGGCATGAATGGAATTTTAAAAAATTATTTCCAAGAAGCTTCCTTTACATGTTTTCAAGTTTATTTTTAATTAAATTCTTTTAATTTAGAATTTTATGATATGTTCAGAAAGGAAAAGTGTTTTTGGATTAGAAAGGATATTTTCCTCAAGAATGGAGTTCAAGTGTTTTATCAAAGTTATTTTCCATCTAAGATAATAAAGGGTTCTGTTTTTATCCCTATTATTACATGGATTTTATTATGTTGTGATGGAAATATTTTTATGAATTCATTTATATTATATGAATTGTTTTATGATGTCACAATGTTTAAGATTCCCATTTTTATTACACGGGTTATGCAATGATGTATGGTTTATGATTTTGTGGCACGCATAAGTATGGTATCATTATGAGATGGGTGGGACCTATATCTCCCTCCAATGCATTGGGTAAAGATTTTATATCTCATGAGACAGACATGGCTGGAATGGTAGGTTATACCAGTTCAGTGAAACAGGACTGAAACGAGGGTGACTCGGTTCAGAAATCGACTTTGTCCACTAAGATAGTCTTGGCAATGAGTCTTGACTAATAAGAAATGATTCTCTATGATTATGTGTTTATGCCAAAAAGTTTCATGTTTTATGTTATGATTATTGGGATTTCATTTCACTACTATGATTTATCCCATGTTATTAAATTATGCTCTCTTTTGCAGGTTAAGATTTCCAAAATGTTATGTTCTTATGAAAATGATATGATTGATATTTATTTTGTTTACCCTTACTGAGCATTTGAGCTCACCCTTTTATTTTTTCTTTTCCCCAGGATATAAAGAAAGGTTTTAGGTAAAAAAAGGAAGATCTTTATTGGAGATGTTGAAGATCTTTCACCACGATTAGAAGATTATATTTCGAGTTTCCAAAGACACTAAACTATTACGATCCTTGTGTGTGTGTTTTTGTTATGTACAAAGTATTCCGCAAAAGTAATGTAATGTCCATGTACATCAAACTTTGGGTCTCTACATTTAGTGAGGCGGAAGTTGGAGATTTGGTGGGTTTATATAGGAAAGGTGAGGGAATTATTTATTATTTAGGTTTGGGTCCCCTTACATTAAATTAATCCAAACCACAAACCATCCCAGGGTTTTTGCCCATGGTTTTCGGAAAAGGGAAGAGGAAAACAATATTTTATAAGGCCCAAGTCCGAACTTCTTAAAATAATAAGCTTGCTTATGTGGAGGTGAGTCACAGTCCCATGGAAATTAATTTAAAAAGGCAAATTGTTGAATATGTCTTGAGGGGTCCATTAATGCTTTGAAAAGTAATTCAAACAAACCCAAAATCAAATTATTTTAATGATAAAACATATATTGGCCGAACATAAGGATTATGGTATTTTATTACATCACCATTGGGTCATTATGATTTCATAAAACACATTATATATTTAAATGGTATTTAATTTTTACCCAAAAATTTGACTATCTCAGAAAATTATGAAAAATTCACCGCTGGATAATTTCGACTTCCTGATTCCAGAAATGAAATTTATTTTATCTAAAAAAATTTCCCAATATGTTTATTTTCAATTTTAAAATAAAGACCAATATTTATCGAAAACTCACGGGTTTTGACAGAAATGGCTTTCAAACCTTAAAATAAAATTTTAATTGCATTCATAAAATTATTAGATCATTTATATTAAATAAAAATTAATTTAATAATAATATTGCTATTTTATTAAAATATTATTTAATTCAAAAATCCCTTTATTTAATAAATTAGATTTCTTAATTAAATAATAACTAAAAACACCATTTTTACTTTAAAAACAATTTACAATGTATCAAAAATGACTAGAAATTATATTCATTATTATATACAAAAATAATGTACATGAACATAATACTACTTATTTGTTACATAAACCCTTAAAACAACTTCATAAGACCTAAGGGTAAGTTGTGCGATGGTGACAGACTCTTGCGGTGGCTTGGATAACATCGCTCGAGTGGTAATTTCAATCAACTTCCACTTTTCCCGTAGACGGTCACGTTTGAGCTTGACATGATGAAGCTCGGCTTGGGCTTGGTCAAGGGAGAGCCCAAAGATGCCACCTCTTTTCCGAGCTCTGATAAATGGGCTTCGTATGGGGCAATTCTACTGGATGAGGCCATCACTTCCTTTTTCTGAGTAAATTGGATTTGTTAAAGTCATTTATTTATACTAATCATGTGATTTCTCTTCAACGACTATATTAGCAACGGTCAAAATTCATAACATAAAACCAAAGAAATTGAAATCTTATAAAAAATATTTTTCATAAAGAGACATTAAACTGGATCAAGAGGGAATTTCCATTAATGAAACTTTGGGTTGTTACATGAATAAACTTGGAGAAATAATTAGGTTTCCTATAAATAGGATTGAGGCAATCAATCTAAATTTTAAATGTCAATAGTTCATGTGGATATAGATTAAAATTTCAAATCATCCAATAAATTTCATATAATATGATGCTCAGTCAAATTCAAATACCGAGCATCCACCATCAATGGAGGAAAAGACTACCACCCCAACAATGTAGATCAATATTTTCCTAGAGTGCCTAGACTCAAGGACTTGGTAGAACAATATTTAGACCAAAAGGTTTGTGTTTGTTGACTAGATATTCTAAAATATCATAGTAGGATGTGGGATTGGGTCTTGAGTAAATTTCTCCCATACTCATGATATCATTTGTGTTGACAAAACCTCAAAGAATTGTATAAAAGTGTAATTTTAGTGAGAATAATAATAACCCATATAATAGTTGTCACTCATTTTCATTAAGATCTAATGAGTCTATTATGTAATTATGATCTTAATATAACTAAACATCATAAAAAATTGTGAAAATTTAACCCATGGAATCTCCAGAGTCTTAGGATACTATTACATCATCAACCTGAATGATATGAAGGAGGAAAGAGTAAATTTTTAGGGTTACCCTTATAATGTTTTCCCTACATAATCAACCTTAAGATCAAGATATTCCTCCTCATCATTTATAAGAGATGAAAACGTCTCAAGGTAACATTATATATCTAAAAAATTATATTTATCTCCCTCTTCTCATGATATTTATGTGTTAAAATACGAGTAATAAGATCTCAATGATTACCCTGCAACATTTAAGGAAGGAATCTCTACCATTATTGATTTTAATTGATATTTAAATCTTGGAAAGGAGGGAAAAAATATCACACATTGATTATTGTCTCTATGTCCCCCAAAGTGTAAGAGACATATGTCTCCATCATGAAGTAATAGTTGTAATGACCTTGGCCCAAGTATGAAAGAGCCAGTGTCTAATTTATTATATTTTCACAATATACATGAACTTCTTACTTGAAGTAGCAAATAGTTTAGTAGTCTTGGTAAAATAAATACATATGTATATTCCACATACATTTTTATATATAAAATACATAATTTAATTTCATTAAAAACACCATTATATCCCTTATTATGTCCCTACATATCAATTTAAAAAACATCCTTGTATCCTAGGGAAAATAAAACATAGTAAATGTGTTAGATTAGATACTCAATAAGGTTATACATACAGTGTAATATATCATGAATAAATTATCATAATCAATATGTAAATTTAAAACGTAATATTCTTCATGAATGTAAAAGTGAGATGAGAAACCCTTAACTATGGTTTGAATTCATCCATATGTGCCTAGAACTCCTATATAATAAATATATTTTTATTATAAATCTTTTAAATTAAAATAATAATATATATAATGTTATATTATCCCCTTAAAACATTTTACAACCTATTTATTAATAATATTTCATCATTTTCACTATTTCGACTGTTAATAGATTGGTTTTCTTATGCATGTATTGTTCCGAAAGTTATAATAATTTGTATATAATATATAGTTACATACTATAAGTAATGATATTAATTTTATAAATAGTTTTTTTATATACATCATTATAAATATTATTTAAAATATAACATAGAAAATGAATCACATCGCTTCTTTGAGATGGTAGGTCATACGTACATATGAGCAATGATATCATTCCCAAAAAAGGTGAAAGGGTATGAAATTGTATGATATATAAATTTTCCATTATTTATGTCATTAAATATATATAAAATATATTAATTAAATTTATCCTTTTTTAATTCCATGTAAATCATAACTGAAAAAATCACATTTCTTTGCGCGGTAGTAGTCTGCAGTAAATACGAGTGACATTATCGTATTATAAACAGATGGGAATGTAAGAAGATGTATTTTATTTTATAACCTTATATTATAGTTACATCATAAATATTATATATATAAATTAAATCTTATAGTGTATCCAATATTTATAATTTTTATGTAAAATGAGTTACATCAGTCCGTGAGGCGGTAGTCTAGTGTAAACATGATTGATGATTTTGTTTCCCATTTGATAGATGCGAAGATAGATAAATATTATTACATAAAAATTATAATTTATTAGTATATGGGATGTTACTTTGATAGAATATTTTAATTTTTAATACATAATTTATCATTTTGAAAGAACAATAAAAATAATGAGCTTAGTGAATACAATTACCATATATTAGAAAAAACTCTATTGGATCTATTCTTTAGGAACTTAGGGTTGGACTTTTTGGAAGAAAAATAAGATATAAAATGTGGAAAATGTTTTTAGGAGTGATTTTGGTAGGGATTTGAGGAGCTAAATGGATTGATATGTGTACATAATTAAAGGGAGTGAGTCCCCTATTATAATTGTGGAGTGGAATTTTTATAAACGCCAAAATCTATTTAATAATGGGAAGTGACTCTCACCAAAAGTAGATCCATAATATATTGTTAAAGGGTTTGAGGGGTGATATGTTCTAGAAACACTCCAAACATAAAATAATTTTTTTAACATGTTGTCGCTTAACTTCTATGTTTCCTTAAATCCTCCATTTTAATTATTCATTATAGTAACAAGTATTTTTAACCTAATGAATTTATATTTTAGGAAAAAATTATTTTATAATTGTTATATTTTTTTACCCAACCAATTATAAATATTAAACCCAATTTATAAAAAAAATAAAATATATTTTTTGAAAATTAATGCTTACATAAGCGCTTGTAATGGGAAATCCACTGTGTTAACCTTAACTGTTGTGACAATGTTTTTACTCTTTTCGGATCAAAAATTCACTATAAAAAAATAATTTTTCCATTAATAGAACATAATTGATATTTTGGAATATTTAAGAATTCATATTTGTGATGATAATATATTTACGAATTTTAAATCATTTAATAATTTATAATTAATATAAAATAACATTAATGACAATTTTGACGGTATTCATTTTATTTTAATTAAAATATTCTAAATACAATTATGGAATTGAAATATACCAGGAAAGTTTAGTCAGAGGAAAACCTCTGACCATTTATTAAATAGAAATAAAAAGTGCAGTAAACAAGGAAATGGATGTGGGCGAACATCTTGCCCAAACCCAATCAAGAGTCCCCACCATATTACCACAAAATCAAAAAACCATTCAACTGAGTAACACATTCAACAAAAACCATTCAACAGAGTCAACACATTCAACCAACAGCTCTCCCGCTTCATCAAAAAGTCACCATTGCATCCAGCTTTCAACAACACATTACCACCATCATGGGAGAGTACCATCGTACTCCATGAGAAATCACACCATCACCGGTGCATAATTTATCTAAAAAAGGGTAATGTAATAATTTATTCAAATTATTTTACTTTTAATATTTTTCGTACCATTTTTTTATATTTTGGTTAATTAAGTAAATATTGAATTTGTGTTTATTAAGCATTTCGTGTAAATATATGAATATAATAAATTAAAAATAAATTAACCTCATGAAATTAATATCATTTTTATCAAAATTAACATCCATATTCATTTAAATCATTCTTTTCCCCCAATTTGAACACATAATTTAAATTCAAATGAATGAAGGTTACATTTTGTCTTTTTCTTTTCTTACACTATTATATTGGTCAATTTAATTATATTGTATCCCATAAACTCATAAAACAAGATCCTACTATTATTAGGGTCTATTTATTATCATAAAATCAGAATTTTATATGTCTTTATGTAATTTTAACTTATACCATTATAGTTTAACCCCACAGTTTACTCGTTATAACCTTATATGTCGTAATTAATTATTATTATTATTATTAAATATGAGAAAATATTAAGTTTAAATTTACATATAATATGAATATTTAAAATTCTAAATATGTAACACTTTTTATCAAAATTAACTCACATTAGTGGAAAATTTTATTTAAAATTAAACTTGTAGAGGTGAAGGAAATTCGGTTTTCTAAAAAAGAAAATTCTCATAAGATTAGAAAGTTTTAATAAAAAAAATCAATATGAAATTGACTAAAGTGAAAAAATTATACTTATTAGTATATTTATAATAATTTAAATTTAAAAACAATTTTAAATTTAAAAGAATCCATTAAATGATTTAAGCGAAAATATAGTTCTCAATAAAGTCAATCATTTTTCACAATATGTCGAAAAATGAAACATTTCAAAATAATCAAAAAATTATCGATATGATCATTTCAATATGATTATTTCAGAAACTAAATTTTCATTAATAATTAAATATTATAAAATTTTTAAAAATAATTTTAAAATATTTCCTCGAGGTACTATGAAACCGCCTATTGGAAAAATAATATTTTTTGGGAAATATCTATTTTCCTTTCAAGTGATTTTCATTTTATTTATAATTAATAGATAAAAATTGATTTTTTTTTAAAATTAATATGCAATATAGTATTGGGGTGTTAAATTCTCTTCCACGCTTTGTGTTTCATTCCATATTTGCTATCGAACATGATAATCCCTTTTTATAATATTGGGGTGTTACATTATACTCCAATAAATAAATTGTATCCCCACAATTTAATATCAATCTTTTAAATCAAGGGTTTTACATTTGAATATACCATTTTTAGAAACAACCATAAATTTTTTTTAATACAAATTCAACTTGATAAGAAATAATTGGATTTATGAAAGACATCTAGAATAACACATTACATGGTTTCCAATTAGGAAAACATCAGTGGGTAGTGAAGATATGAAAAAAAAGAATAAATAATTATTGAGTGTTCTAGAGATCACTGATCAAAAAAAGTTAATTATCTATATAATTAAATTACAAATAATTGATAAATCATTGGTGAGTGAAAAGACCATTGGTTCATCCGAAATTATGGTACTACGATAACATTTTTTAAAGATCATTTACTTAGATTTGAGGAATTTTTTTAATGTACAGAAAATATAAATAAGGAAATATACATTCCCAAAATGTATTTTTTCATTATTTAATCAATTCCTACTAAAATATATTTTTTTCCAAACAATTAGTATTAAAGATAATTTTTTAATGTCTAAAATACTAAAATAAAGTTTTAACAGACCGTAAGATCTATAAAAGAATGAAAAATCTTTCCTCTGATATCTTCCAAAAAAAACTGTTAGAATGAGTTACCTAAAAAAAATTTAAAATTAATTCATTCCATAAATAATTTTATCTTATGACCTTTCAAAAATATATCTAACTGATTTCAATGTCCCAAAATTTATAAGTAATGTCATAAAATTTTCAAAAAAAAACATTTTATTCACAAAAAACATAATGTAGCTATTAATGTCACATAAAAATATTTAAATAACTTAATCAACATAAAATATTAATTAACACATTAATGAATATATAAAAACAATATCATGTTATTGAATATAATCTATAAATCACGCCATATAATAAATTACAAAAAATATAACATAAATCACTATACAATTTCTAGGCTACTAATACTTTCCTATAAACATATCTTTATTATTATTATCTCATAATATTATATATATTATACGTTATCCTCATTCAATAATTTTTATTCCAAATATATCGACTTACCTCTATATCATTTATCTTGGTCATCAGTGTCATTCAACATATGTCTTTATGTATTTATAAGAAAACTAATTCACTAAAATCCTTATATTTTTTTTGGATTATTGCAATTGATAAAATAATTCTATAAAATAATTCTTTTAATCCAAATAAAAAATATCTCTAATCATTTAACATTTTCTACAATAATAGAATAAACTTAACCTTGATCCCTTAACTTCTTTTAACGTATATTCCCTTAATACGTTGAAAATTTATTTTTATTGTTCCCCATCTTCTAACAATTGAAACACTGAATATAAATGTTTATTTTTTACCCATTATATAACTAGAATTGTGGAATTTATTTTCACACATATATAAAACTCCCATTCTATTCAATCATGTATTAGGGTTTTTCTTTCCACAATTATCACATGTTGTAAAATCCTTCTTTACTTTCATCCCTTTATCTCTATTTTCTCCCATCATCCTATTCTTCTCTTTATTATCTTAGAAGACATATGACTTGGAAAATTATTTCACTATCTTGATAAAACATTATATTATGAACTTTTATAAAGAACATTTTTGTGATACTAGTTCCCTTAAAAATATCGTATTAATCCCATAATATAAATAATCAGTCTTACAATTTAGATTACATTCATTAATAAGGTTCTCATTCCATTCGCTTAGTTCAATTTTTAAGAAATTTAATACACAATAATATATCATAACATTATGTATCATAATTTTCAATCACAACACTATTTATGCACTTAACATAAATTGAAAATTTTATTCATGGTTAATCTCATAAACCAAAACATTGTTTCTTTTGGAATGTTTCAAATTCATAATTTTTTCCAAATTATTAAAAATGTTTTGTAGTGAAAATTTTTATTATCCTAGGCATATTCCATGGGAGTTTCAAACAAGGTGTGAATTAAGGACCATTCAAGTTTAATATTTAACTATTCATTCAAGACCGATGAACATTTTTTAGAATTATTAATACATAGAATATCTATATCATGACCATGTACACTTGTAGTATCAGTACATATATGAATTTCTTGGAAAACCACATAATATATACCTTAAAATTAGGATTTTTTCTATACATATCCTCAATGTATATCATAGAGAAATATCCCTAATTTATGATTTCCTTAATCAAGTTTCCAATGTTTCTACAAAACCTTCCTCTGATACAACCAGTAATGATCTCAACCACAATAACATAGAGCTGGAGTTTAATTCTTTAAACATGGATAAGATACAAGGAATCACCTCCAAATGAACCAAATATTATAGTAGTCTTTGAAAAAATGGAAAAATAATTGAATTTTATATATATTTGAATACATAAAAGAAATAATGTTTTCTTTTTAGAGTTACACTATTACCCCTCTCATATGGATGCATATCAGTCACAAAACACTTCCTAGTATCTTAGGGAAAATAAAACATAAGAAATGTGAGAGATAAGATTCTTATTAAGGGTACAAATATAGTGAACGATATGCCAAAATAAATAATAATAATCAATAAAATAAGGTAAATAACTAAAACACATTCCATTTAAATAATAACAAGATCATAAAATGGTAACAATAAAGGATTATTAAATAAATCCATACAAATAAACAAATGAGGTTGAAACTTATACAGAGATGTAATAACTAATCAAATAATCACTTGGATATAAATAACTGATCTCTTAATGATTTAATTCATAATTATAGAAATTTGAAGCATACAATCAAGACTGTTCAAAATAAATTTTAAATCTGTGGGTAAAAAATCATCTAATTTGGCCAATTGATTTGTCTCATGAGCCCTGTAGATGCATCAAGGGGCTATCTATCCACTAAACACATACTATGTCTAATTAACTCTACTTATGAAGGGTGTTTTAAATAATCAATATAATCATTCATAATGAATTACTATCATGATAAATGTTAATACTTACACCAGTAAATTAAACATAATCCTAAACCATCTAGAATAATATGGTGAATGGTAGTAAAATAGTACAACCTTAATCAAACTAAATATAACCCATAAAAATAAATAATAAGGATTATATCAATACATAATATCCCTAGTTGATAGGAAGTATTATAATTGGTTGATATTATTGATGAATTGAAATACAATAATACTTTTAGGAAAACATTTTTGATGAAAATAAAATTTTAAATTTGAAAGTATTTTTAGGAATAAATGTTTAAAAAATATTTTTAATATAAATATATTTTAAAATAATCTAGTAAAACATGTAAAAAAACTTTTAAATATTTAATGTTAATTACGGTGGAATTTTATTCATCTTGTATACATTAAAAATATAATTTCTTTACTATTTTTGGTAAAACCCAATCATTAATTATATAGAAAACTAAATTAATATTACATTAAAAACATTTTTATAAAAATTCAAAAATGGGTAAAAAATACTTTAATAAATAATTTTTTGATAATTTTTAAAACATTTTTTAAATTTTTTTTATAAAATATGGTTTTGGATAAAAAATTATTTTTGACCTAAGAAGGGAATGAATTGAGGTTTTATTGAAAACATTTTATCAATAATCATATGAATCATATATGGAAATATATTAAATTTACATGAAAATATCATTAATAAAAATATTATTATAAAATATAGATTTTAAAAAATATCATGTAATTATCCCAAGGGAGACCAAAACCAAAACAATACCAAATAAATATGTGATTGTGAAATGATATTTTACCACTTTGGTAACATCTATATCATAAGTCCCATTAAAGGAATAAATTAATATGAAACATTAAAGAAAATTTATAAAAATATATTCTTGATATAACATATCAAATATGTCAGTATATACACCAAATAATGGAATAAGTTGCGAAATAGTCTCCATGATCCTATATAATGTCATTCTTGGACATAGCCCCTCCCCTGTTATATTTCATACCTCATCAAAAAGTCCAGATTCATACTCAACATAAATATTAATTTGATGCATGTGTGGTGATAGGGGAACCAAGATGCGGATCACCTTACTTCCCTTGATGTTTCTGGCCTCGACCACCTAGTCCTCCATAATATGATGTCCTTGAAACCCGAAGGGGTTAAATTGATTTGGTGGTATTACCTCCATAATTAATAAATTAGGACCCCAGGAACCTGGATTGTTTTTGACCAGTGTGCCACTTTCTTTAAATAAAAATTATCCCATGATTACATATATCTCATGAAAGTAAAAGTTAGATAAGAAACCCTTAACTCTGGTTGAAATTCAATCATATGTGTCTTAGACACAAAAATAATAAATATAGGTTTACTATAATTCTATTAAATAACCATATTAATTTATATAATACCATATATTATTATCTTATAACATTTTACCTGTGGTTTGTTAATAATATTAGATTATTTTCATTGTTTCAGGTCATAATTGTCTTATTTTCTCATTTGTGTATTATCATGGAAGTTACTATTATTGTAAAAAAGATATAGTTTCATAATATTCAAAATGATAATAATTTTATAAATATTATTTTTCTCATTAGATAAATCCTTATAACCATTATTTAAAAGTTGTCATAGTAAATGAATCGCATCACTTCGTGGAGATAATAGTTTGTAAAAATTAATGAGAAACAATATCATTTCTTTAAAGGGTGAAAGTGTATAATAAATTAATTTTAAATATTTTTATAAAATGTCATATATATATCACATATATTCATTAGATTTATAATTATTAATTTCCATATAAATTGTAACTAAAAAATTAATCACATCTCTTCACGAGGCGATAGTCCATCATAAACATGAGTGATGTTATCATATTTTAAACGGAATGGAAATTAAGAAGGTATATATTCTATTATAATTACAAAAGTATAATAATATTATAAATGTTATATATATACACATTTAATCCATAAATATATCCAACAATGAAAATTGTTGTGGGAAAATGATTTGTATCGGTTCGTAAGGCAGCAGTCCATCGTACACACGATGGAAAATATTGTTTTCCATTTGATTGAAGTTTAGATGGATAAATATAATTTCATAAATATAATAACATCTAATTTTATGGTATATATTGGTTTTATAATATTTTATTTTTTAATACAAAATTTAAAGTTGTAAAAGAAGAAGGAAAAGAATGATCTTAGTTAAGATAATTACCCCACCAAAGAGAAACCCCATTTTATCTCTTCTCAAAAACCATTGGGATGTATTTTGGGGAGAAGAAAATATATATTGAGTGTATAATTATTTTTTGTAGGTATTTTTTAGTTTTTGGTTCTGATAATAAGCGTTATAGTTGTGAAAATGTGAGGTTTGTGAGTGCCCTTTTATAATTGAAGGGGAGTGTTTTTTTTGAAAATACCAAAAACTATCCTATAATGGGAAGTCCATCTCTCCCAAAGTGGATCCAAAATTTATAATTAAAGGGTTTTAGGTATGATACGTTTGTGACACATTACCATCGCATAATAAAACACATGTTTTGAACATGTTGTTCCTAAAAAACTTATGTTTCCTTACTTATCTCATTTTAATTTTTTTCTATAGTAACATGTCTTTTTAAAAAATGTAATTTATTATTTAAGTATGAAACAAAATGGATGATTTTATAAATTTTGGAAACAATAATTTTAAATATAAAATCTATTTTATCAAATAAAAATCCTATTCATGTTGAAAACTAAATTTTACACAAGCGCATGTAATGTCGGAAAATACCATTTTAACCTTAACTACAGGAAGCAAGTTTTTACTATTTCAAAGTCTATAAAATCAATATAAATTAAAAATAGGTCCATGAATGGAATATATTTGATATTTTAAACATTAAAAAATCAGTAGTCATAATATAGTATTTTTTATAATTTTAAATCATTTAATAAAATATACTTTAATTCAAAATAACGTTATTGACGATTTTAATATTATTTATTTAATTCGAATTTAAAAAAATATGAAGGAAATGGTGGAATTGAATATAATATTCAAAAAACTGTATAACATGATACATTTATCTAAAAATATAACGTAACACAATACAACATTCAATGTAATATACTTATAATATTTTTTATATCATTTATTTTATTTTTCTGTTAATTTAATAATTATTTCATTAGCGTTGCAAAAGAATTTAAATTAATTATAAGATTACTAAAATTTAATAATAAATTATTTTCATTAGTTTAGTTTAAATATTCTTAAAATTACTATCCATACTCATTCACATCTTTTTTCCCAATGTGAACACATAATTGAAATTTAAACGCAATAAGGTGACATTTTTTACTTTTAATTACAAATATTCTTATATAGATCACTTTCATAGTAATGTGTATCAAGAACATATAAAAATAATAAATAAGGTTATAAGGATCAGATTATGGTTAGAAAATAGTAATTTTAAACATTTTTATTTCATTTCACTCTTAGATTTGTAGTTTGACCCCGAAGTAAATTCATTTAAACCATAACTATGATTATTAATTTTTACCACTTTTACTATTAATTAAGAGAAAAAAATTAATGAATTTATTTTATAATAATAATTAACCTGATTAAAAATATTTAATAATATTTACGGAATTAAACTCTCGTAAGTAGAAATAGTTAATTTAGAATTAAACCCAGAGACCTGATGAAAAAAGCGGCTATCCAAAGAGAAAATTCACTGAAGTGTGGATTTTTAATATCAAAATTAAATATAAAATTTATTCCATTGAACAAAATTGTTTTTTATAATATAATTAGATTAATTAACATTACAAAAATTAAATCAAAATATGAATATTTTTAGAAAAACTCCAAAAAGCCTCCTAAGATGATTTGGATATATTAATATCAAAAATTAAGTTAATTTTATAAAATAAATATTCTAATATTTGTAGAATTTTTTTTTAAAATACGTGTTCAAATCATGATGAAACCACCTTTTATAAAAATTCATTTATTTAGAAATCACATATTTTCCATTCAATAGTTTTTTATTTTATTTATAATTAATAGATAAAAATGCAATTTATTTAAAATTATATATGTCATTTTGTATCTAGGTGATACATTATCCTATAATCATAGTGTTTCATGCCATATATGTTATCGAACATGAAATTCCTCTTTTATAATATTATGTTGTTTTAATAGTATTTATTTTTAAATAATAAAAGAGAGATAACTTGATTGTATCCTGATGTGGCCAACCCTAATTTGGGTCTTTAAAATGATTATAATAGTTATAAAAAATGTATATAGGGTAGTTTATTAATGATATTCTAGTATGGTATATTCGAAAAGTGATGATCTCATTATAGAATTTCATTTGGGAAGTTCAATACCCAAAATAGAACACCAACATCATACTTATCAAGAAAAAGAATGAGAAAAGAATTTTTTTCATTGACCTCATAGATCTCAAAAGGAACATCTCAAAGGATGTATTCTGAATCTTAATCATTGATCTTTTGAATAATTAAATTACTACATTCTATGAACTCTCATTCATGTATTGGTATTTAGGCTATAAAAAAATCTAAATGGCCCCTAGATAGAATGAGACCACTAAATTCTGGGTACCCAATGGGTATATTTCTCTAAAATAATTTCCTTTATATGGATGAATACCCACACCACATACCACTATTATAAGCACCATAACTTCAATATCTAACTGCATAAAAGTATAGAGTTCTACAGTGATGATTCTGTGGTCAATTATCAATGATATTGTGTTTATCTTGAAGATCATGAAACAATTTTCAACAAAATATTCTAAAATATCCAGATGTTGAATCCATTAAAATTTTATTTCTAGGTAAAATCGTGTAAATTAATTAGTTTTGTGATAAAACATCATGGTTTATAAGTTGAACATATTAAATACCATGGTGATTCATCATATTCTCCCTCATCTAAAAATTAAATAGATTATGGGGATCTAGGGAAATATAACTTACATCATAGGGTTAATTGATAACTACATCATATTCTGTTAACCTTCAATCTATTTATAAATAATGGATTCACCTATAAATGAGATGAAGATTATCTGATATCCTTTGAATATATCTATTAGTACCTCATGCATCCTCTTATCAGGTTGTATTTTGCTGAGGGAAAGACCATCATCCTATATGTGGAAAATATGTAATGATTGTTGAGTTCCCTCATAAATCAGAAGAATGATGTAGAAAAGTAAAATATTCTATACTATCTTATAAAAATAATATTAGAAATATATTAATTATATAATGATATCAGAAATAACATCCTTTCATTAATATTTTTATTGTAGACATGAAGAAACTACCTACAACATCATGAGGTCTATCATGACATTAATATCATCCCTCCCAAATATTTCCTTAATCCTCATATGTGAATTGGATGTTTGGCATTGTGGGATATAATATCCAAGATTCTTTACATTCAGTTTCTATCTTGTAAGTATTTAAAGTGAAGTAATTTGAAGATTTTATTGTTCCACACCCTATCCTAGAAAATACATCGATGAATATAGATCACTCATATAAAGGGTATTCCTCTAATCATGATGCATCCCAAATATGATATATATAATTTTATGGTCCGTCCAGGATCTCAATGGGAAGCATAATAGAGAACATTAAGAAGAATAGAGTTGTATCAAGGATTTCCTTCATCTATCTAGTAAAATTAATTATTCCATACTCCATCATTCTTTCAAATTTTTGTACCAAAAATAAAGTATAATACCATACCATCATCACAATATTAAATATGGATATATAGATACCAGTAACAAGTTAATTATTAGGGGTTATTCAGAGTTGGTGGATTATTATATTAATTGCTAATATTACACTAATAAAGAAAATTAAATCCCCTACTTGACTATGTATAAGGTTTGATGGAGAAATTCTTTTATAAATAAACACTATATAACATCTTTTGTTAATAGAAAACTTATTCTAACACATTTGATAATGAAACTACAACCCCAAAAGGCCTCAAACTAGGAAATATAGTTATCTACATTGTGGATCACATGTTTTTATCTCCATTCCTCACTAATAAAATGGAATAAATTAATTAAATCTATACAACCCACGACCAAGTATAGTTGATATCCACACTCACCAATACCTCCATTGGATGCATTTCCCCAATAATGGACTATATCTAAAGGGTAATCGTACCATCATACCAATCCAAGAAAGAAAATATTTGATGATGAAAAATAGAATTCATCCATAATAAAACCATAAATTCACATAAATCCATCTATAAATGATTATTTGATGGATTCCTTCACAGATTATTTAGATGAGGATACTCTCTAATCATTATACAATAAGTCTATCAAGTAACTTATAGTTATCATTAGTTGGGATCCATGATATCTCATCAAATTAGGAGGCCCAGATAATTCTAGTCCATGATGGCACAATAATATATGGATTTTAGTAGAATATTACATTATTTTCGGATACATTCCAATTTCATACACAAACCTCTAAAACTGTTATATATTTACAGATACTCTTGAATGTTTTCCAAAAACATATCTAATGTTATGGGAATATGTCCAAAATATATAACCAGGTTGCTTAAGTACATTCCTACCACCTTTAAATTATTATCTAAATAGGTCATGGTTATATGCCTGAAAGTGTTCATAATATAGTCTTCTATTAATTTCATTATGATAAATATCATAACCAAATTTAGAGCCCCTCACAAAATATTGATGGATAAAAACACCGATATCTATTTTTACTTGGTTAAAAGGATGAATCGGTAATATAACATCCATTATAACCACTCATTGTACTATCATTCAATAGAAAATGAATAGATATAGGCCTTAAATAAAACAATTTCCAATATATTTCAATTTGTGGTCTATAAATTCAATACATCATATCTAGATAAACTCCAACATTCACTTTGGGATTATCACACCATAACCCATACTATAACACATGAAACCTTACCATGAAGGTGTATATAATAAATATACTACTACCCAAAATGATTAAATTCCATCACATTGTGTCTCTATTTAAGTCCAACTATCCATATATGAACAGTCCTTGAAGTGATTGAATGAGTTATAATTCCTTGATGAGAAAGGTTATGCATAGAGCACAACTTGGAAATCCATAATAACTAGGTTTCCCAAGAATTCAATAATAAATTACTCCTCCACTCATTACTCTAAGTGGAATAAGTTCTGTCTCTCAGAACTCTATGGATACATGGGATGAAAACTCCAAAACTAAATACAATTTGGGATGTAATTCATTCCATACACAAGGTCAACCCTAATGGATCATACATTATAATCATAATATATAGAGACTTCATCAATGAATCCTAATATGTGATATTTCTCAATAATTACATTTCATAACTTCATACTTTATTTTCATAATCCAAGATACATAACATTAAAATGCATAGCATAAAATCATAATTATAGGACTATGAACTGTCTACAATCAGGTTCCTCATCGTATGACCCCAGAAAACATGAAATTCCCTTCTGGGTTTCATGATGTAAAACTATATAGAAATGTCCATGTTTTATGTTGTTAAAAAACTTTTAGTATTTCATAGTTATATAACCTCAATAATATATGATATATCTTTGTTTCATGATGCTAAACTACATGGTTATCATTTACTAAATAATTAAATATCATTCAATAAAGGTTATTTACCAAGTACATTATATTTACCACATTGATCATGAATCACATGAGCTTAGATGTTATGGTTGATTAACCCAATAAGAATTATTGAGATGCATTATATTCAAAGGTAGGGAGCATAGAACTTGTCCTAGAATATTAAATTGTATGATGTAAATTACATCTTGTATGAATTTAAAATATATAGAGAGTCCCAAATTCCATATTCTTATCTCCATACATGAAGTCATGATATGTGTTGGAATTCTCTGTGCATGGTTTCCCCCTTTTATTAAACTTTACTAAAATAATTTCCCACATTATATCAAACATACCTGTAGTATAAAAACGAATATTTAAAATGCATTTTATTAAATTATTTTTAATAGAAATATTTATAAAATACAATCTCAAAAATCAAATGGCCTAGATTATTTCTATAATTAGAAACAAAGACCCCAACTTAAAAAAAAATATTTTTAATCTCCACATTGTGCTCCTAGATTCTATAGGTCAATTATTACTGGGTAAGATAACCTGGGTACATACATAAGAAGGGGTGAGATATAAAAACTAGTAAGGTATCAATTAGAGTCATAATGATACATTTAAGGTAAAATTAATATCATGATATAATTAAATGGAATAATATTGTTGAATCATGGAATTTAAAATATGATATCTTTGTATAATGACAAATAATTAATTGGGAAACAATATAAAACATGAAATCATAGGAATGATTCAAGGATTACCATCAAGATATTATAACAAAATAGTCTTGGATAACCTACCATGAACCATAAGAGGTATACCATGAGATGAAAACATTACCTAATGCATCATACTGCTTCTAGGGTACAACCTGAAAATGTTTAAATTTACATGCTCCAAATGAATCATATAAAAAAATAACATATTTCATAATTTTAATCCAAATATTGAGGATTTTTGATTTCATAAATTTAATTTTGTATTAAATGAAGTGTAGTTTCTTCGAATTGAATACTTCTGAATTAAAAAATTGTATGTTATCCACAAAACAAAACTAATGGTATTGAAATAAAGATATATTTTTTTAAACACAATGTGTATGAATAAGAATTTATTTAAGGGATTTATAAGAGAGGAATGTAGTCTCTAATTATTTCAGCAGAATTTTGACAGTAACAGAATATTCTTTAATATAACAAAACATAGTCAATTGAAAATAAAATTTCATATTACATAATAAGTGATTGAATGGAAAAGAAGAGGAAGATAACCTCATCCCATGAGACATTTATTCCTAATTCTTGATATGATCTCATTAAAACCTTATATTAATTTCTTAAGGACCCCAATTATTTATGAAATAATATTTTATAGGTTGAAGGGATTCCTTTTCCTTTAAAAATTTATTTAAAAACTTAAAAATATACTTTTGGTTTTTGAATATGCATTATAAGTTTGGAAAATTAATCATATGTATTTAAATATATCTTATTTAAATGAATAATATTTTTTGTTGATTAAACAATTTATATTATCTATTACATCACACTTATGTCATAATGATGTGGTAACAATTACTGTATATTTATATCATCTTTATTGTTTTGAAAAAAATTTAACTATTTCATTAAATTATGGTAAATTCACCATATGGTAATTTTTCCATGTTTATTCGAGATATAATTATTTTTTAAAATTAAAATTATAAATTTAAGAATTTTCCTTATAAATAAATTCATATAATAAAATGTAAAATAATTTATTTAGAATACACCATTTTAGTTTATTATGAGTGATTACTTTTCTTTTTCATCATGTACCAATTATTATATGTTTGATAATTAAGTATTTGTAATTTTAAAACATGAACATTTTATGAAATTATTCTTTTATTTAATTGGAGTTTATCTTTTAAATACATTACCTTGAAAAAAAATTTAGTGAAACAAACTGTACACACTATGAATATAATGTTATTTCACTAACCATTTATATTTTTAAAAACTAACTATACAAAGGTTTTTTTGATAATAATACACTATACATAAGAAAAATCAAATATTTATATGAAAATATTGTTTTTCATAATTTCATTTTACTGAAAATAACTTGTTACATAACATTTGTAATGGAAAATATTTACTTAATAATATATATATTGAATATCATAAAATAATTTTAAAATTAAAAAAACTATAATGTAAATATAAAAACATGATAAATTTTTGTTTTAGTATAAAAATGATATTTAACCATTCATCATAGGTTTTTCATTAAATGATATATGAGAATATGTTATAAAATTTAGAAATTGAAAACATATATCATATGATGTCAAACATTAGATATTAATGAATCAATTATTATTATATTATAAATATAAAAATTAATGTAGTTATAAAACCATATAAGTTAAACGAGTAATGAATATGTTAAAATATTATATAAAACAATTTTAAAAAATAAAATTCCATTAGACATGAATTAGTATATTAAGAAGAAACCTGTAAAAGAAACAACTTAGGTGATTAATGTGTACATAAATTATTGATTAATATTATTAAAAAAAATAAATAAATTAATTAAATATATAAGAATAATATTCATTGTAAATCTGGGATATTAAATTTTACCCATCTAAATAAAATATGTCTTTATAATTCTAGTTAAATAATTAATAAAATATGTTCATAGATATCTTTTAAGATGAATATCACTAGATAATAAATTTTATTTTTCTCTTTTAGAGGCTTAATGGTGTATAAAGTCACATATAGTTGAATATATAATTAAATATATATAAAACTCTAATTTCGTAAAAAAACATTTTCAATAGTATATATCACATATAACACCAAACCTGATTGAACTATGAATTATTATTATTTAATAGTGGCTCTTACAACATAAAAATTAAATAGGTGTGTATGAATAAGATTATATTCTTTAAGAAATGTATATAAATTTCTTAATAAATAAAAAATTATTAAAAATACATATTAAATAATTATTCAGTATTTAGTGAAGTCATTTTATTCCTTAAAAATATGTTTTCAAAAAATATCATTTATTGCTTTGTGGGGAAAACATATAATTAAAATCACAAAGTTTTATTTTGTAAAAATTATTTAATTTTTAAAATAATCATATTAAATTTATCTTATGGTGAAATATTGAGATTTTTATGAAAGGTTTGATTTTTCAAAGAATAGTGAAAATATGGATTTTTATTGAAAACAACATTTTATTTTAATTTTCTTACAAATTCATATTATATTTTGGATTAGTTTTAAAATTTCACTAGTTAATTTTGAATAAATATAATCTAACTATATTACATTTATTTAATTTTTAACTTGAAATTGGTGTAAAACATTTTTACGATAACCAAGACCTTCTTATGAAACACCATTTTTCACAATGTTTTGTGGGTTTAATTTTACCTAAAATTGTGATAATTTTGTGAGTTGAATCACAAAAAATTAAATAAATATTTTTAATCATGAGGACCAACTTTGTTAAATTGTCTCATTTTAATTATGATAATTATGAACAGTAACTATAGTAAATAATTATTACCGTGGTAATGGTAAATCAGCTAACTATGGTTGAAAATAATATGATAAGGACAAAAAAACAACCCAAAAACATTATTTTTCCTTCTTTTATGAGTTCAGTTTAGTAATTTCCAATATATTCTTGAATATATGTCCAATTTGTTCCCTATTTCTCTGATTTTAACCTTTATAACATTTAAGTATAAGATAAAGGCAAAAAATGTCACTTTCTTGCTTTTAATTAATATAATATTGTTTGATAGGGATAAAAACTAGGTCTGTTTCCAGATAATGATTTTAAATATAATTTTTTTATCATGATAATTTATTTCTATTTTTCAATAATGAAATAATTACATTAAATGGTTATGCATCACTCACACGGTATTTATTCAATTAATGGAAAAATAAAACAAATGATTTTAAGATATTAAAAGTAATATAAATGGAATGAATTATTTTATTCCATAAATTATATATATATATATATAATTTTACTATTATTTTAAAATATTATATTTTAATTCTATTTTTTCTTGTTGTTTTTAGAAACAAATTAAATGAATAGTTCCTAAAATTACATAAATGATATTTTATAATAAATACTATTTAATTAAATTATTTTAATTACTATAATAAATATATTAATGCAAGTTATTGGGTTATTGTTCAAAATTTAAAAAAATTTCCATTTATTGTAATATTTTACTTATATACAAACTATATTGACCCATAAAGAGTAAATAATATTTACAATGGTAATTATTAAATAGGTTTAACACGGAATAAAACAAAGAGATAAGGGTAAAAAATAATATAAAATTGTGAAAATTTTAATATATGATATTATTTAGACCTATAATAATCCTACATTCAAATTACATCATTTTGGATAATTTTTTCAATGAATATTAATGAATATTAATATAATATTTTTAAGAAATTCTAAAAGTTCCCCTCCCCACACTTATAAAAGCAAACCTCCTATCCTCATTTGTTCACATATTAAAATCATTATACATCATTAATACATGAAAAAATACATTAATTACTTCCCTTTCAATGTTTTACAGTCATTTTTTATTATAAAACATTTCTACTGAGGCTTTAGGTTTAATCATAAAGGGGTTGTCTGAAGAAGATATAATGTTCTTAAGCGAGAATTTTTGTTTTATCTTTTCTTCCAAATTCTTAAAATATTATCCAACCAATATGAAATAATAAACTAATTATCTCCTTTATATTTATATTTTATTATATTTATTTTATAATGAAAATATATCTCATATTCCATCATATGGGAAATGAAACCATCCTTTATGTGTACAACAGACTACCACCTCACGAACTGATGTAATTTATTTTCCATTATCACCTATCAGAGTATTTCATAATGATGTATTTAATATATATATATATATATATGGTATTAATGAAACATTTTTCATTATATAATATTAATATATCATATATTTTATTACCTTCACATTCATTGAAATATGATAATGTCGTTTTTGTGTACGTCAAGATTACATCCTCCATGATGTGATGTGTATGTTCAGCCTTGCATATCTATGATTGTAATATAGTCCATGTGTCATAACTATAATTCACGGTTGTTTTTAAAAGAGTAATTGATATGTAAAAATGTTACTAATATCAAGATCATTATTCTATGTATTATAAAATAATAACCTCATTGACCATAGTTTACCTGCTGAAGTCATCTTTGACTTTGGAACTGAATATCATCAAAAAGTCCCACATGGCCTCAAATGATTAAGCAATTATGTATATGATAATAATAAATAAAACAATTGTGATACTAAAATTTAAAAATTTCAAAATAAAATTCAACAATTACTTAATTTTATTATTCATGAGTTAAATAATGTACATGATGAGTTGGTCTTGAGGTGAGAGACTTGCTTATAAAAAATCTTATTTTAAATTCTCCCTTTCAACTATTTTACTTCCGTGTCCAATTTCTTCTTAATATTTGAGTAAAATTATTTTTTATGAACCAATGGATTTTATAGGATATTATTTGTCCATATTTAAAATTATTTACATGATATTTAAAAATTAACCCATTAATGTTTTTATGTAAGGTACCCTTTACTTTAAAAAACTCATTTTAAATATTTTAAATAATTTTTATAAATATTTTAATTCAAATTCCATTCTCAAAAAATATTATTTATTTATTTATATTAAATTAAATTAACTATAATGTAAAATTCACGTGTCTTATGTATTTATTTCAATGGTGCTCAAAATGAATAATTTTATATATTTTATAATTAATCATTTTAGTTTTCTTAAAAAATACAAAAAGAATGTTTTTTTAACTTATAGGATGTAAATAAATTTTCCCTCCACAAAATAGTTATTTTATGTAATATTCGTTGTTAATTTCAAATAAAAACCCGATTTCCCATTTTTCTATGTGTTTTCAAAAAATATTTTAAATTTTATGGAAATTTCGATATATTGAAATATTTTTCTTATGGGTGTAAGGGATCTCTCTAAAAAAACCCATTTTATTTATATTATAACAATTCTATCTCTAAATCACTTCCTAAGTATATTTAATGTTATGACATGCTTATAAATTATTTATATATGTCTCTCAAATATATTCTAATATTACATTCCCTTCATTTGATGGGGTAATACATTTTTTATGTTCATTTCTCAAATTCTGTACTTATGAAATTTAATTTGATTGTGATATGAGGTAAGATTATGAAAATCATTGCTTTCCATAAATAATTCTTATGTTTATGAATTATAATTGAATCCCTTTTGGGGAATAGATACTTATAAACATGTTACGGTTGTTGAACCCAGATATAGATCCAATTAATTTGGTAATGTTTTTTCACATGAGACATTATGTATGGTATTATAGAGTTAACCTAGTCAACTATGGGACTCTCTCCACCATGTACTGTTATCTTAGTGTTGTTCTTTGACTTATTCTTTTTTCATGTTTTCTATTGTTTCCACATTTTCATATATTTTTTGATCTAATATTACCATGTTCTTTATGTAATGTTCCTATATAGTAACTATTGATCTAAAGTGTAATGGAAATTATATTATACTTCATAAGGGTAAAAAAGACTTTTTTTTGAAAAAATTGTCATAACTATTTTCATTAATAAAAGAATACTTTTTTAGTTTTAGTTTCCATTTAGGATTTATTGTGAAATATTTTATAAAAAAATTTTGTAAGAAATTTGGATTTGTTAGGTAATAAAATGTTTATTTTGAGAGAAATTTTTAATTTTTTAAAAGGGCAATATTGAATAAGTATTAATGAACTAACAAGTTTATTTCATTCTTTTTATATATCCCTTACTAGGGTTTTGGTTGTCACCGCAAGTTTCAAAATCTTATTAACATGTATTTAAGGTTTATTAATGATAAGGATGAGTTATAGATGAAAATTTTGATGATATGTCAAGAAAAGAAAACATTTTATATCTTAAAATATTTGTTTCATGAAAAAAATGGATACAAAGTAGAAGGGAAAACTTTTTAATGAAATATTTATTTATATAATAATGATGTCATAAATATCTGAATCCCTTAACCATAACGATCATAAAATATAATAGAATAAATTCATGAATTAAATATCAATATTATTTAATATTTAAGGTATGTTCCTTAAAGTTTGAATTAGACGAAATTTTTATATAAATTTAGAGATTATGATATTTTCATGTGATGTATACTTAATAGATATGGACACTATTAGGGGTCTATAATTTTAATGTTTATTATATGTATAAAGGTATAAACACCCATTTTTATGTTTTATTTGATGATATTTTATTTGTATTAATGAAATTTTGGGAGACATATTTATAGGTTATAGTTTATGGTACATGTTGATTTAGAATTAAATATTATTTCAGAAGAATTCTATTACATTTTTTGAAGGCTTGATTAAAGGTTTGAGATATCCTTTGAGATTAAAATGTTATTTAAGGTTGATGTTATTAAGGATATTTTTGAGAATTGTAATAATTTTTTTTGTAATTTTACATGAATTATATTCAGATAGTTTTTGTATAACAACAAACTGTAAATTGTATGAAAACATGTCACATATGATAATGTCATGTGGAATGGACCCATGATTGATGGGTGACATGGGTCCAATGCCTACCACTAGGCTACAAGATATCCCAATTAGTATGATAGTTTTTTAAATAATTTTACAGAAAATTACTGTGATGATTTTGGGGAGATTAGTTTTATCATATTGTTAACCATGTGATTGAAATTGTTTTTGGTGATTAAGAGATATATTCTATTTTGGAATAAAATTATTATAATTTTCTGTAATATTATATAATTAAGGGAATTTATTTTTAAGAATAAATTTTGAATTATCTTTTGGATGAATATAATATTTTAATGTGTATTTATGGTGATACAAGTTGTTTATTGAAATTATTTTCATATTTTTGAGACTATATTATTTGGGAATAAACATTTGAATATATATGACTTTATGAGTAACTAATTTTGATTTGAGATAAACTAAAAATTATCCATAGAAGAATATGTGATCAAACCCTTCTAATTTTTGGGTTTCAAACATGGTTGGGAAGATATTGATTAATTTTAATAATATATTTTTATAAAATGATCTATGTTGAACCTTGGGTGTCATTGTTGAAGATTTGGATTTTAATGTCGTATTTATTATGTGTAATTATCATGCCTTATTCTAACCATGTTTTGTTTCAATTAATTTCTAAAGATAGAATATATCAGTTGGTTTCTTTTAATGGGATAATTTATATATTATAATTTTATTTTAGTGATTCAGACAAGAAAAGTTCATCTTGAATACCAAATATTTTAAATAAATTTGAGATTGTGTTTGATGTTGATTAATGGTAAAAATTTTACTGTTTAAGTAAGTTTATTTATTTATTTTCTCAATATATATTGTTTTGAAATTCCTAAACTAAAGGAAAATGTTCTCAAAACAAAAAATATTATCTTATTACATATATTTCACATTAATCAATATTACTTTTCACACCTCATCCTTTTATAGTTTTGTTTGTTTCTTGTTTTTTTAAAGAGGTATAGTCAGAAGCAATGGTTCTGAAAATTTATTAATGGAGTGAAAGAATGTACATGAAATGGCGAACAGGGTCATACAACCATAAATACCCTCATTCATCAAAACTAGAAATCCTAATATTACATTTCATTCCCATAATCAGAGTCTCCAGCTTCCCACTCAGATTGAGACTTTTCTATGTTAAAATCCTTCAGGAAATTTGTTTGAACCTTTCTTGGAATCTTTGAAGATTCTCTAGTAGACAAGTTCCTAGGGGTTTGATATTAGTCCTTGCAGGGTCTTCTCTTTGAAGGAAGAGAGGAAAAATGTTCTCCATCAGTCATTCTTGCCTCACCACTTAGTACAATGTCCTTGAAAGAAATAGATCCACCACTGCCCGGACTAGTGAATCTAGCTTTTCCCCCTTCATCATCAGAAACATTTCCCCATTTACCAGTAACTGGGGAAGAATGAAAAAGCTTCTGGACTTCCTGTTGATAATAAAAATTTTGTTGTACATCATTGTGTTTAGTTTCATCCACCAAAGTGGGAACAGGATTTGGTGCTGAAGGTTCGATCTCTTTTCCCTTAAAAGACACTTGAGATACATGATTCTCCAAAGTCTATGCATCAGCAACAATATGTGTTGACTCTTTAGGAGATTCACAGTCCTTGTCATAATACGTGGACCAAGATGATTCTTTTACAGTTGCCTTTCGTCGACAAAGGTTGGAAGGGTGGCCTCTCATCCCACACTCCTTACAAGCATCGTTCTTTGGGCACAGTTCCAAAGAGTTCCAAATAGTCATACATTTAGTGTAGTAGAGAGGCCTTTTCTCATATTCAACATTAATTAAAATGTTATCTGAGGGAGTGGAGAGTGTTACCTTTTTAATAAGAGTGGAGTTGATATCAACTTCCACCAACATCCTGGTGAAGTGCCCATATCTGTCATCTTCAGTTTCCTTATCAAGACAGATGGGGGACCCTATTACCGTGCCAATGTCATGAAAAATCCTCGGATGCCAAAGGACCCAATTGAGTCCATGTAGACAAACCCAGACCTGAGAACAAGTATTTTTGGCTTGTGAGACATTAAAATCCAAAGGCCAATCATGCAGATTAAGCCACCCAGGTTTTAGAAATATAGTACCAAAGCTCCAAGAATGAAGTTTTAAGTCATCCGATGGAAAAAACCAATGAAAAAATCCTCGACCAAGTGAGATACATTTCCAGCTAGCAAAACCCCATAGCATTGAAATTCTGCTGACCAAGTCCTCAAGTTTACAAGTTTTCACACCTTTGGGTAAAACAATGCGAGCAATTAAAGAATGTTTTCCCATCATCAATCTCTTATAAATAACATCAATTTTGGCCTCTACATGAGCAGATGAGCCCTTGCGAAGAATTATTCCATGATGAGATTCCTTGGAAGAAGGCAGCAAAGAAGCCTCATTTTTTTCTGACCTGAAATTGAATCTTTCATCACATCAAAAAAATGAGCGTGAACCAAATGGAACATCACCACGAAGCCCCGTCAGTGATACCCACTACGAACCCTCAGCAATATACTCAGAAAATGAATTCTTCAAAGTATTCTCCGCTTTGCATGCATGAGAGTACAAATAGTTGCGATGAGTTGAAGAGGAAAAAAATACCAACGTGTTGAAAACTCAGATCTGGGGATCAGAACCTTCAACTCATCACACTCAACCGCATCAGTATATCCAATGTTCGAATCCCTCATCGCATCAAATTCCCCATTTCCCAAATAATGTTTTATTAACTCTTTTTATGATGGACAATTTCAATAAGGGTATTTTTAGATGTCAAACACAATATTAGAAATATAGAGTTTAAATTGTGATGATGAGATTTATTAGGGGGTAATGTAACAACCTGATATTAAGAAAAGGAAATATATGTTCCATTGTGTATATGAATCACAATGGTGAGGTTAAATAAACAATGATTTTTTTACAAATGATTGTTCAAGAATTGTAGTTAAATTACAGGGTAGGAATAAGATTACCTAGTTTATGAAAAATATATAATGTTTCTACTCAGTATTAATGTATCTATGTATTCTTATTAAATAATCCCTAAATTTTATTGAAGTCATTTTATTCTTCAAATATACGTTTTATCCAAAAATGGATTTTATTGTTTCTCATGAAAAATAGTATAATAATTATTTTATAAAATATAGAAATTTAATTTTATAAAATGGATATAATTGTTTAAATAAACACATTAAGATTATCTTATGGTGACATTTATAGAATTTTTTGAAAAATTTCATTTTTCAATGATTGATAAAAAATAACATTTTTATTGAAAATTTCACTTTCATTTAATTTTATTTAAATAAATATTTTATTTTTTTATTATTTTCAAAATTTTATTTTTTAAATATAGTTAAATATAAAAAAATTATATTAAATTTAATTAATTTGATACATGTATTTCATATAAAAATATTTTTATACTAAAAGACATTTTTCGGAAAAATAGTTTTTCATCACATTTTAGGGCTTTAATTTTAAATTAAAATATTTTACACATATGAAATAGATATTGAAAATGGAATAAATATTATTAATCATGAGGAAAATCTTTTTTATAGTTTCCTATTTTATTTTTAGTCATTGACATTAATAACTATTGTAAATAACTATCACCGTGATAAATTTGAATCAAGTAATTATGGATAAAAATAACATTATAATGACTATAAATTGACCCTAAAACCTTTATAAAATTTTATAAATTTTTTTCATCCATTTAATAAAATTATATAATATATGGCCACTTGGTTCCATATTTATTTTATTTTTACATTTATAATATTTATATAAATTATAAAGACATAATTTTTACTTTCTTAATTTTAATAACTATAATATTTTTTGAAAGGGATAAAAAATTTATGTTTAGTTATAAATGGTCATTTAAAATATAAGTGATTTTTTGTCATTAAAATTTATTAATAATTTATACTAATGAAATAATAAACAAAAAAGTTTATGCAATGCTAACACAATATTTGCTAAATTAATGGAAATATAATAAATGTTTTCAAAAATATTAAATGTAATATAAATTTAATGAATTAATGTGGTCCATATATTTAATATGTAAATATAGAATATTATTAATGTTTAAAATTAAAATATTCCAATTACACTATTTTCATTATTTTTAATTCCAAATTAAAGGACTAGCTCCAAAAATGATATTAATGATATATTTTAATAAATAAAATTTTTATTAAATGATTTAATTTTTAAAAATTATACTAATATAATATTTTATGAAATTACAAAAGTGTCATTCCCCACACTCAGAAAATATCACCTCCTATGATCTTTTAGTCACAGATAAAAATAATTTTAGTTTTTAAAATCCCTTAAAAATAAATAAATAAATTTACTTAACATTTCATATATGCTATTTTTTTATTATAAAACCCTCCTAGGAAGGCTTTTAGTGTAAACCTGAAGATATTTCATGAAAAAAGATGTATCATTATTAACCGAGAATTTTTGTTTTATTTCTTTTATGACAACCTTAAAATATATTTCAGACATGATTATATAATAAAATAACTATCTCACATATTTTATGATGTTATTATATAAGTCGAATAATTTACACTCATCTCTTCATACATTAAATGGGATATGAAACCATCGTTCATGGGTACGACGAACTACCACCCCACGAACTGATGTAATTAATTTTTCCTCATTTAATCACCCAGATATATATGACGATCTATTTCATATATATATATATTATTCAATAAGTATTTATAATTATTTAAAATTAATAAATCATATGTTTTCTTACCTTTCCATTCCCTTAAAGATGCTAATATTGTTTGTGTGTGCGTGCATATTACTATCTCCACGAAGCAATGTGACTAATTCTTCATTATCGTAAAACATAAATGAGAGATATATGTGTATTTAAAGAAATAATTTGATATTTATTATATAATTATAATTATTTAAATTTAAAATATAAATTATATTATTTCCATTAAGACTATTGACAAATGGGAATATTAGTAATGCGTACATATGACCCACCACATCCATGATTGTAATGTAGTTCATTTTACATATCTATACATCATGGTAGATTTTAAAAATATAATATATGTATAAATAGAAAAATTATTTAATGACTATTATGTTCTATATTATTGAATAATGATGTGATATACCATGGTAAACCTATCAAGCTCATTTTGTAATTTTGAGCCGAAAATCACTTAAACATCCAACAAAATCTTGAATGATTAAATAATTGAATATAACATGATAATAAAAAAATAGGAGGGGTAAAAATATTTCTTATTAAATTAATTAATTAATATAGTTTTATTATTTTAGATGTTATATAATGTATGGGTTGATTCAGACTCAAGGTAAGGGACTTTAAAAAACATATTTTAAAAATCACCCTCCAACACTTTTTCATACTGGACCATGTTCTGATAAATGATTCAATGAAATTATTATTTAAGATTAAATAGTTGATAAATTTAAATTTTTTACCATAATTTAATTTTTTTACAATGTTTTAAAAATAAATTTTTCAATGTTTTTAGTTAAGGAATCATTTACTTTAAAAACCTTTTTTTAAATATTTTAAAGGTTTTTTTTAAAAATCCTTTTCTAATTTTATATATTCTAAAAATTTATTTTATGGTATTTATCTGGAAATAAATGAATTATAATGGTAATTTTGTTTATATTTTTACTTTATCATTAAAAATTTCAAAAAGAATAATTTTACATGGTTTATACAGGACGTTTTGAATTTCTCTATAAAAGAAAACAATAATGATTTATTTTAATTTATAAGACATCATTGGATTTTCCGAAAACATCAACCATTATTTTGTATAATATTATAAGATATATTAAAATAAAGAAAACACTATTTCTATTGTTTCTAAGTATTTTATAAAATGGATTTAAATGGAATGGATAATTTGATATATGGAAATTTTTTAATGATTAGTGTAAGGGATATCTCTAATCCACCCTTTTCTTTGGGTTATGAACTTTCTCTCTATGCATTTATTTATCCCTATATATAATGTTATGTTATTATTATAAATTAAGTCTATATGTATATAAAACCTATACTAATCTTATTGTCCCTTCATTTGAAGGGGTAATTTGTGACTTGTGTTCATTTCTCAAATTCCATCATTATGAAATTTCATTCTATTATGATTTGAGAAATGATTAGTCAATACATTTACTTCCATTGTCAATTATTATGATTACGTATTATAATATATTCCCATTTTTAGAACAAGTAATAATGAAATTTTTTTGATGGTCACAGTGAAATATCACTCCAATTTATTGGGTAATGTTTTTTTCTCATGAGATGTTATTTTTGGGATTTTTGACAAAACATAAACTACTATGGGACTGTGTCCACCATGTGAATTTTTATTCTAATTTTCCTTGATTTATTCTTATGTTATGTATTGTATGTCTACCAAACATACTATGATTACATGATCATATATTAGCATGTTCATTATGTAATTCCCTCATGTGATTACTCTTGAGTTAATGTTTTAACAATCCTATATTCAACTTTATAATGGTGAAATGTATAACTTTTGATTGAAAAAATTTTCAAAATTATTTTCATGATTGAAAATGATCCTTTACAAATTTTATTTTTTTCTTTAATATTTCTTATAAATTATTGGATGAAAATATTTTGGCAGAAAATTTGATTTCATAGGTATGAAAATGTTTGTTTTTATACTAAATCTTATTTTTGGGAAAGGCTAATCTAGTACAAGTATTTCAGAACATACTAGTTTCTTTATATCTTTTTATATGTCCCTTTGTGATATTTTTTCTCATACCACAAGTTTAATAGTTTTTAATATGGGTTTAAGGATAATTAGGGACTAAGAGGAGGTCTAGATGGAAATTGTGAAGATATTAAAGGAAAAGAAAACTTATTATATATTAAATTTTATGATTTATGGGAAAAAGGTACTTAGTTGTAGTGTCCACATTGCGTTTTAATATTTATTAATATAATATTGATATCATAGTTTTGTAAAAATCTAAACCATAAAGGCTTTTAAAGGTAAGAGATTTTATTCTTCACTTTAAACATAATATTATATAATGTTTTAGGATAGGACTTTATAACAATAGGTTTCTAAATTATTGGAATTATTTATCCCATGAACAAAAGTTACCACATGGTAGAATTGACAGTGATAAGTAATTTATAGTTACATGTGATCATGGAATTTAAACATATACTTTTAAAATATGCTTATGTACATGTTTTCTATTAAAATTTTTTACATGATTTGAATAGAATGTTTATAAACATAGTTAGTTTGAAGAATATATAAGTCACTATATAATTTTTTAAATAATATAGATATATTCTTCTTGTAGAACATCCTCCTGTATAGTTGTATAAAGAGTTTCAAGAACTTTTTCTGTGAAATTAAGAAAAAATGACCAAGTTCCTTATATTAATTTCCAACTTGAGAAACGTGGGATAGTTGTGTCATTAACATATGAAAAAAATTTAAAGAAAAGTAATAATTATGATGAATATGAGGAGAATTGTCTATGTTTTAAAGTAAATTTCAAGTGATATGAATTCTAGAAAAGATCTAATAATAACTTGAACAATATTTTTCCATAATGTTTATAATTGAATCATCTGTGAGGGATTGTAGATTTATGTGGGATTTCCTTCATTCAATATTGATTAAATATTTTAATCTATTTAAATAATAAATTTAAAAAATAAAATGAATTATATTTTACCAAATTATTAAATGTTTATTTACTTTATACTTCAATATAATAACTAAGACAAAGGAAAAAAGTAGGGATGAGGGTATTAAAACTAATATGAATATGAAAGGTAAACTATTAACATAAAAGGTATAAATCATAAATGAAATATATACCCTATGTTATTAATTTATAAATTTCAATCATATTTATCCATGGTTTATTTCCTAGTAATTTCTCTAACCTAAAATGATCTTCAAATACTTCTTAATTATGTTTAAAGAGTATAATAATTATCTAAATAATACCCCTAGGGAGTTTCTAGACCATGTGAAATGTTAGGATCTCTCCTCATTCATCGAGTGAATATTGAGTCAATTCTCAACAATCATTTTTAGGGTGATAATTAAGGACTCCAGAACACTTGAAGAGGGGAGGGTGAATCAGGGTGTCAAATTTTTATTTTAAAGTGTCAGGTCATGTTCTCATGTTGGTAGAAACTTGTTTAATCTATCTATTAGTGATGTGTATTAATTTAAATACTCACACATAAAATGAACACACACCAATTTTACATGGTTCAAAAGTAAGGTATAGTCCATGGAGTATACACCGATAGGTTTTCGGTCATACCAAAGTCCATTAATCTTCACTAGTGGTTGATTTCAAAAGTAAAGCATGGTGACATTGTTCCATGAACACTACATTAATATGATTTTAGGGATAACACACTGCATCCCTTAGTTTAATTTCACTGACACCACCTTTCTCATTACCATGGGAAGAATCTAAACTTAGTTTATCGATATGAAGGTCACATCAATGGTTTGGACTTAAATCATGCATCCTCAACTATAGACATATGAACTATTGATGTCCAATTTTTTACTTATAGATCAATTCCACTTTTTATACACACTATTACTTCACAAATCGTTCCACCGAAAATTGCACTGCTCCGCATACCAACATTGTGTACTACCTCCATAAACAAAGACCACATACTACCTTTGCAAACTGCATTCGCATACTGCTTCTTATATGCGAACCAACACCTCCTCATGAACTATATTTTGTGAACCCTCTTCTGGGAACCATCTTTCAACAACCATACTCCACAAACCATCCCCCATGAACCATCTTTTGTGAAATTTCTTCCACAAAGTATTCAACACTTTACTGAATTTCTTCCATATTTCTAATAAATATTTCCATTGCGATGTTGTCTTCCCACAAACCACTCTAGAATTATAAAGATTCCTCCCATATTTTTAATCTCAGTGTCACACCTTAGTGAAGGGTTTAGTGCTCCATATATCTGCAAATAGATCTATGTATTATGTTAAATAGATATTTACCAAATATTCAACATGACACCGCCCTTACCACATACCGTGCATCTCCCACAAACTGTTCTGCTCTACGTGGTCCACGTATAACCACTCTTCCATCGCGGTGGCCCGACTCTTCCGTGAACCAATATGAACATTTATTTCTCCAATGAAAATTCATCCTGTGTACCTCCATCCTTCCATGAACCATTTTCTTCCCACAAACTGCATTCTCCCCGCAAATAATTTTTCATTACGTAAACCATACTCTATTTATAGAAAAGAACAACCTTGGTTTTAACAGATTACCGATGTTGAATTCATTCCCTATACCCATCCACATGCCAAAATCTCGATAGGGATTTAATTTATAGGAAAACACACACACTAAACATTACCAAACCATAATATTATTTCCTTAAAATTATCCCTATGATTTTATTATATTTTTTCGTGTAGTAATTCCAAAAAATAACTAAAACATAAATTTAATAAAAATTATAAAAAATCATATTTTTAATAAATTTTATTTCAGAATTTTTTTATATAAATATCCCTAAAATATATTCTTAAGAACTAAATACATATTGTTTTTAGATAATTAGATACATTACCCATCAAATTCAAAATAAAAAAATTATTATTTTAATCACCACAAGTGCTCTTAGAATCCTTTTATTTCTTAATAATTAATAATATAGCCTGAGGACATATTGAAGTATGGGGTTAGATAAACATCCCAATAAGGGATCAATCAGAGTATGTACGATACGTATGAGACAAAAAAATTATCATGATAATCTAGTAGCGAATAATATCAGTGAAATATCACATGTAAAAGATGATATCATACCATTATGAAATAAAATTAATGTGTCATTATCAGAAATCATTAATTAATAAGAATATGTCAAGGTTAATCATGAATACATAATAACGTAGTGTTCTAGGATAACCACCCACGCACCATACATTGTATCTCATGAGATGAAACCTTTACCCATTTCATTAGAGTGTTATAAGGGTGCACCCTTCATATGTTTAGCTTTATATGTTCAACATAGATCATATAACCTATGAATGTATTTAATTATTATAATCCCATTATTATAGAAAAAGGGTTTCAAAATTAAAATTCCCCAATAAATGAAGAATATTTATATCTAGGTTAATTCAAAAAAATTAAGAGGGTTGGGTATTCACAACACAAAATTTATGGCATAGAAACCAGTAGATAAGTTTGGCAGCATAATGAGTAAACATGAAATATTATAGAGAAGATTAATGAGAGATGAACGTATTCTCCCATTATTTGGGAATAAATTATAAAACAAAGAATTTTTTATTACAAAACACAACATACTCAATTGAGATTAAAAAGTCTTATAAAAAAGGAAGATTTTGAATAGATAAAATTAGGGAGAGAACCCATATCCCCAAGAGGATACCTCTCAGGCATTTGTAGGATCTCTTTAAAAAAATAAAAAATGTTCCATCCCATCCAAGATAAACCTTCTATCTACACTACAATAGAATCACCATTTAGCGGTAGTTTTTATTGCGTTTAGCGGTGGTTTACAGAAACTGCCGCCTAATAGGGTGTTGGCAATTTATTAGTGGCGATTTTTGATATTTGGCGGCGATTTCAGGAAAGAGTCATAGGTGCTTCATTTCACTGCGGTTTTCCTGAATTTAGAGGCTTTTTTACGAGCCCTATATATTTCTTTATTCATGGAGGTTATAACCGCCACGAATAAACTCAATTTCCAGCGGTAGTAAAACCACCTCTAAATTCAGGTAAACCTCCGCGGAATGAGGCAGCCACGATGCTCCTATTTTGCGGCAGTTATAACCACCGCTAAAAGTAAATTTAATTTTACGTTTAGTGGCAGTTTAAACCGCCACCAATATATATTTCGCGGCAGTTTTAACCACCATGAAAAGCTGCCCAGAATAAGAAAAAAGAATTCTTGGATCCTGCTGCACCACTGCCCTGAAGGAAAAATAAAACCCAAAAAAAGGTTCCAACACATTCCTCATACTCATGTATACAATATCCTAAATATTAAATACTAGGAAGATAGAACTCAATTGATACAACATTGTAACATCCCAAACTAGATTCCACTAAATCTTATAACTTCACTCTCTTAGGATAGATTATCCATAGCAATTCCACTCTACTTATAAAAATTGATAATTGATGAATTAGTAGTTATATTAGTACCAAACCATTTATATAATTATTTTTTTGGTTTTGTGGCCTAGAAACCATCCTTAATACTTATAATAAATTTGAACTGATGAAATAGCTTAAATAACACATTAGAAATATAATGTTATAAAAAATACTATTGTGGGAATAGTTTTAGAGTTACATTGGGATATAGCTTTTATAGAAATGTGGATATTTCCAGTGAGTCTTAGTTGACATCTTTTTATGTTGGAATATAGGTTAGGTGGGAGATTCTAGTGACCTTTTAGGAATAAACCTATAATTAGAGTTGATTCCTCGTGTTATGTGAGGGGTTAACCTAGTTTTTCTAGCATCCTTGGTGATATTAAGCATCATTGGATGCATCTTTTTAGTTTTTGGTCATAGAATGTGTTTTTTTATGTATTTTGGGATTGAGTAAGACTCTAGTTTTGGAATGATTCCCCAATTTGGTAGGCGATCATGATATAAGTAAAACTTATAGGTGTTATGAGCATCTTTAATGCTTGAGATTAGTGGGACTGACATGCCAATCTAATTTTATTTAGTTTAGTTAGTTGTGTGAGTTTAATTTCAAAGGTGTATGACTAAAGAAGTCATTATCCATGTTAAATGGTTATGTAGGATAACGTGACCCTTGGGTTTGATTTTTTGAGTAGGATAGAAAATACCAAGAATGCACAGTGTCATTGGTCCTATGAATTATATGAAATGGGTGTTCCCATTTCGTTGATGTAACATCAATTTAGTATTCATTATCATATAAATTTCTTATTTTACTATGGTTTGGTGGAGAGAGTTGTGTGGTGTTTTGTAAAATAATTTCTAGTCTCTGAGAGTTTGAGAAATGAAATCACAGGTAACACCTTGAGAGGTATTATCACATAACTACTTGGTTTAGGGTTGTGGGATCTAAAAAGGTTATGTTAACCAATCACTCCCTGAGTGAGGTTACCTAGGTATTAACTACATTGTGGTGAGTAATGTAGACCAGAGTTTTTAGTAGTAAAGATAAGTTATCCTAGTTCTATGGTTGACTATGTAAGAGGATAGAGATTTATAACATCATCAATCTGGGTTAATGTTCAATATGTAGTTATTGATGATGATTGAATGTGTGCGCATGGAATGAGGATTGCATAATACATGTGATTATGAATAGACCATTTCTATTTATTATTAAGTGGATGATGTAAATCTATGTGGTAGTAAGTTAACCACAGGTTGTTCAAGGATGGAATATTAGTTCCAGATAAGGCTTCGATGTATGCCAAGGATGGATTGTCGTGATGGAACATGGTATAATTATGTTGACTCACATTCAGAAACAATGTTTAGTGGTGGACAGAGTGTTTTTCATGGGAATTTGATTCCTATTTTTATTAAAATGATGAATATTGAAATCCTATGGTGGTGAGAATCACACAGGTCATGGAAAATGTAACCTTTGGGAGAGTGGTTGTAGAAAGAATAGTCATTTATGGTAAAGAAGAAAGTTCTGGAATTCCAGTAATTAAAGTTTCATGACCGGATAGCTTGTAATGAATCAAAGAATGGAATTAAGAATCATAATATAAATAATTCAGGTATATAATGATAGGTAATAATTACCTGATAGACCATGATTAAGTGGAAATTGTGTTGGGAATGCAGTTCAAGTCTTGTAGTAACAGTTCAGTGATCAAAACAGTTATGGTTGGAAATGGTCCATTTTAACCATCCTAATATTGAAGTATTTGGTAGAAGTTATTTTCCTAAAATTGATGTTTTTATAAGACATACCAATTGTGCATCAACTCGACATCCATCTTCGAGATTATATTTTAATTTATAAATTATTCTTTCCTATATTCATGGACTTATGCTAATTTATCACTCCTTAGTCACACCTATATCTTAGTGAACCACCCTTGATTTAGAACATTCTCATGACATTTTAGAAGATTTAGAGCATGTTTAGATACTTTTGACACTTAAATCAGACATTTTCAACAATGGGCCTCACTAAAGTGTCCACAACACTATCCCCTTGATCACTATGAAATAACCCAATTTGTTCAACACATCAACAATGGGTTTAACTCCAAGTCATCCAAAATCTCGACTACCAATTCAAACACAGACCTAAATGGAATGATGTATACTACACTCGAGAAATGAAGACATAAAAAAACATCAGAAATCAATAAAATGCATAAAAAGAAACATGAGAAATCAAGGAAATTTTAGGACATGAAAATGTGTGGTGGAAACTATGTGCCACAAATGTTACATATACAAACCAACTGTTTTCATTTTTGTTCAACACATCAACATTACAACAACTCAGGGTCCGATGATGCATCATCACCCTCTCCACCTTCATTTCCACTTTTTGTTATCACCTGTAAGAACATTATATTGAAAATTAAATAAAGTTACATATTTATATTAAAACTTCAAACAAATGAAAGTTAGAAAACTAAATGATTCTGATTTTCTGTGATTTACCTGCATACCACCAATCGATGCACTCCCATCGGGGACATATCTTCTCATCTGCTGACGTAGTTCAGTCAAATCTTTCTGAAATGCAGATATCTGATCCCCCGGCTGGTGAACTGTGTTTCGTAAAGAAACAATCTCTTTCTTAGCATCTCTGGGATGAATAAATTTAGGAGTAGATGCAGCAGTTATCCCCGGTGGCCTGCTAAAAACCACAGATGGCATGGGTCCCAAACCCATCCCGTACACTCTCCTAGGATGCTCCTTCCCAAGGACTTTAGAAACCAGGTCATCCTAGGAGACAGAGTAGGAATGAGAAGGATTGGCATCCCATAGGTGTTTAATTTTGACCTATAAATAAAATATCAATATATATTAACACAGAAAAAATTGATAAGAATTTATTTTGATAAAAAAATTTACTTCATATCCCAACTTCTTTAGCAGGCTCATTAACAAAACATCCATCTGATTTCTTGTGAACATCCAACCACAGTTCAGTTCTGGATGCTTCACGGCCTAAACTCTGTGACTGCATTAATCAAAGATAAATCAACAATTCAATATATTAAATTGATAATATTGTCTTATAAATATTTAAACTAATTAAAAGATTACCAATGAACTTCTATTTCTAGAAAAAAAAATTGAGCCCGTAGTGTGCGGGATGACTTGCTTCGCTCGGTTTGACGTATTCTGTCTTGATAGATCCTGAAATAAATAAAATGAAATTTAATACTGATGTATTGAATGTCATGTACTTTTCATATACATGTATAAATGTAAAATGAGGATAATTTAATAACATATATATTTCAATACCATCCGCTTCTGATCCCAATGCCTGTCAACAAACACTTTCCACTGCTCTTTTGGTACCCCACTGGGTAGCTTCTCATACATTTGCAGCATGGTCAACGAAGCATCATTTACATCACAACACAATATCCATTTAACATCTTTCCACTTCTTACCTAGATTTTTCAACGTCCACTTCCATGCTATCACATCAGCAATGGTAAAGTGGAAGAACATCTGTATACATAAATTCATTTTGAACATATTAGTAACATGACATTAAATTAAACCATAATGTAATAAATTTACCTTGATTTGAGAATCAAACACTTCATTTCTCCAGCTTGGAGGCATATGTCTCCAAGCTTCGTATGAAATGGGAAGGGAAATGGGCTCCGCTGCTAGCTGGCCTAGAATCTGGCCAAGCAACCCCGCAGCATCATCCATAGGGACCCCGTAAGAATCAAATGGCACAACAATCTTCTCTCCATTCAACTTCCAATCATCTGAACTTTTTATTTTTTTCTCCATGGTTTCATTTTTTTCATCTTCAATTAGAAAACAATTAGTATGAACAAAATGAAATAAATTTATTAAATTAAAATTTGTACCTATGATAGTGACACTCCAGTATGTCCGAGATGAACTGGAAGGGGCGCGTCCCTGCCCCACTACTGAGGCTCCTGAAGGGGGAGTAGATAACTCAGCCTCTACTGGGACATCCACAGATGGTGTGAGAGATGGTGTAGGGGGAGATGGTGTAGGGGTGTCGGTAGCTGGTGCATCAGATGTTGTGGGGAGGGAGCCAGATGGATAGTCATCTGTCGCATAACTGGATAAAATAATATAACTCTTCTTCCTTGGAATTCCTGTCGTTTAATCAAATAAAATTAAGTTCAGAATATATATTTCAAAAAAATTATGCAGAAAAAAATGAAAAATGATAACATATGGTGTACTAACAGACAAAATATATATAACAATAATAATGAATGACTGCAGAAATGAAACAAATGGTTTCGGAATAAATAAATAATTGTATATACAATCATTTTCCCCTTCAATCATGTTGGTTTCCTACTCCATTGGTTCATCCACTTCATTCATCCTTGCTAGACTAATATTTTCAATATCATGATGGACAAATAATTATACTTCCTATTGCTGATTAAATTCAATTTTAGAGATCAAATTTTCCACTTCATCACCCATATCATACAAATCTCTTTGTATTACGTGAGCAAATACACTCCACCCTTCATCGGCAACATCATTCACATAATATACCATTTTTTCTTGCGATGCTAAGATATATGGATCATGCAGTTCACGATCACAAACATCCATCAAGCGAGAGAAGTTCACAGAAGTAAATTGCAAGAAATCTCTTTTAATGCCTCTGATAATATAAACCCATTTGTATTTGAATAAAACAATTGAAAAATGTCCGCGGCAGTTTAATTCAATAATATTATGCAGCTTTATATAGTATTCCACTTCAGCAAATGTAAATATACCACTATTATCTGTTCTCAAACCCACTTCTCGATCGAATGTACGAAATATAAAGCCATTCACATTATAAGCGTCGAACATTCTAACTTCTTTTAGAGGACCTCTAGCAAGAAACTTCAAATATTCTGATACCTCTACTCGAGTATCAGTATTCATGATCTGAAAAAATAAATATACATTATAAGATTTACAAAATGTATGTATCAAACTAATATTCATATTTATTGCAATATTTATGAACTTACATGTCGTGAAAACCATTCTACAAGGTCTTTATTAACATCTTTTGTTATATCTTTCTCATTTAGTGTTCAGCCTCTCATTCATCTCTTTGTTTGTATTCTCAACTCTTCAATAAATGGATCTAAAATTTCACAATTTAGCAGCACATATCTATGTGCCTGTAATAATTCCAATTCAGTCAGTGTCACATTTGAGGTCCTCCCAACTGATCGGCCAATAACAGGAAATATTTTGGATTTCTGATGTATTTGAGATTGAGTCGATGTGTCTTCAACACGTCCAACTCGATTAAATATTATCTCAATATCATCCATGTACCGAGAATAAAAGGTAAGACACTCTTCAGCCACATAGCCTTCAACAATTGAGCCTTATGGTTTAGATTTATTTCTCACTTATGATTTCAAATGCCCAATATATCTATGAAATAAAATAAACATAATTATGCATTTTATTAAGTACCAATTTTTTTTTACTTAAATGGAAACATATAAATTAAGTACCTCTCAATTGGATACATAAATTGATAATGAACGGGACTTCCTAATTTAGCTTCCTCAACCAAATTCAAAGTTAAATGCATCATTACAGTAAAAAAGGATGGAGGAAAGATCATCTCCATTTCTCAAAGGGTGAATACAAACCTCTCCTGGAGGTTGTCAAGCTAAAATTGATATAGAGATTTCTCACATAGTTTTCTGAAAAATGTGCAGAACTGGAGTACAACATCAGTAATGTTTTCAGGTAATAATGTACGCAATGAAAATGGTAGTAACTGTTGTAACAAAATATGTTAATCGGGCTTTTCAATCCATGTATCTTACGATTCTTCAAGTCAACTCCCCTCTAGATGTTACTTGAATACCCATCAGATACCATAACATTCTTTAACATTCGAAAGAATGTATCTTTATCCCTATTTTTCATTGCAAAAATTGATGGAGGATACTTTCCATTCTCATCTGGCCAGAGATCCCATTTTATGTTCATTGCTTGTAAGTCTTTGCGAGCATTGAGATGATCCTTCGACTTTCCATGCTCATTAAGCAATGTGAAAATCAAATTTTCACAGACATTCTTCTCAATATTCATCACATCAAGATTATGCTGCAAAAAATTAAATTCCCAATATAGAAGTTTGAAGAATATACTTTTTTTCCATTGTTGTGTTCCTGTTTCGCTTGACGATACACTTCAGACCCGTTTTCTGCTATCATTCAAATGATGAACCTTCCCAAATTTTGTTTCAACATTTTCATGTTGTGCCAATATTTCAAAACCATTTAACAACTCTGGAGGTGGTCTATGATCAATGTAACCATTAAATTTTGATATGTTCAACCAAAATCTATGAGATGCATCGATAAATCTTCGATGACACAAGAAGCACCATTTTCTACTATGAGGTAGCCGTTTGGGCTCAAAATCAAAGTTACAAATGCGACAAGCCAAACCCATGTAAGTGTTCCAACCAGATAAATTACCAAGACCATGGAAGTCACTAATGGTCCACATTAAAGTAGTATGCATTTTGAACATTGTTTTAGAAGAAGCATCAAATGTCTCAACACCGTTGCTCCATAACTCCTGCAATTCTTCAATCAAAGGCTGCAAGTATACATCAATATCATTTCCAGGAATTTTTTTTTCGGGAATAATAATTGAATGGATAAAAGTTGTTTTTTTCATACACATCCATGGAGGCAGATTACAAGGGATCAAAAAAACAGGCCAAATGCTATAATTGGTACTCAAATTCCCAAATCAGTTGAATCCATCGGCATCCAATCCCAATCGAAAATTCCTAGGATCAGCTGAGAAATCGAGATGTAATGAATCAAATGTCTTACACGATTGGGAATCTCGTGGATGTCTCATTAACCCATCATTGTTATTATCTACAGAATGGCACTTCATGTGTTCGGAGGTTTTCGATGACATGAATAATCTTTGCAAGCGAGGCTTCCAAGGAATGTATTCAAAACCTTTGGAGGTGTGCTCCTTTTCTTCTTCTCCATGAAATTATGTTCATTCAGACTTCTAACATCACCCTTTTCCTTCCATCTAGAAGAAGAACATTTCTTTCAATTCTATCTACTTGAATCCTCTCCCCAATAAAGCATACAATCATTGGGACACACATGTATTTTTGTATAATTCAGACCAATATTGTTAACAAATTTTTTCATATCATAAAAAGATTATTAGATTTTTGCTTCAGGAAATGCATCACGAATCAATTCCAATATCATGGACATTTCCTTATTTGTAATTCCACATAGACATTTGATATGGTACAACTTCAGCAAAAATGAAATCTTTGAATATTTCAAACACCCACTATACAAATCTTGATTTCCATCCTCAACTAAATCATGAAACACATTTTCCTCAGTGAAGTTTTCTCTTACATTTGGCTCCACAGAATCAAAAGGAGGATCCAATGATATTTGAAAATCTTGATCTGCCTGTGTTACAGTCTCAAAAACATCACTTATCACGTTGCAATTTGTAGCACCCTCTTCTGGTTTTTCTGATATGTTTTGATGCTGATAGTTGTGTCTTGCAGTGCCAAATGCATCATTTATTAGGTTTTGCATTTCATTTTCCATTTTCAATGAACATGGGACCTCATTATGCGGATTAAAATCAGTGCTCAATCTTTCTATAACGTTCGATTCTCCATGCCAAATCCAACACAAATATTGAGCAGGGAATTTCTTAAGTATTAAATGTTCATAAACCTCATATCTCTTCAACCATGTTCTAAATTTACATTTAGGACATGGACATTTTATTCTCCCTTTAACGGATTGATTAGAAATTGAAAAATCTAAAAAATCATTCAAACCCTTAACATACTGAGGTGTGTTCCTCGGTAATGTGATCCAGCTTTTATCCATGTATATCACAATGTGACTACCCAAAAAACAAGGAATCAAACATGAGACATCTTCTATAACCCCATCATCAAAAGCAAATAATGATGAACAAAATTTCAATAATAGAGAAAAATTCAATGATATATCAAGAAATGGGTCTTAAAATTCCTCGAAGTCCCTAAACTAGAAGCACAAAATAGATGAACTATTTATATAAGAATTGGCCTTTTCATCATGTTATGGTTTATCCCACCTCTACTCCTTGCACATTGGATTCTCTTCATTCCCACTATTAATTTGTTGCATACCTGATAAAACTAAGGAATGAACAACCATCGATTTCCAAGAATATTTAGCTTCCATTCACATGTCCCTAGTGACAACCTCCAAAATGGATGTTATGCCCAAAGAAAGTAGAGATGTACCAAGGTCTAGGTGAAGACCATCACCAAAGAAATTGTCTTTCTCATAATTGATGACCCCTATCTTTGGAGAATATATAACAAACCTTGAAAGGTTATTGACATACTCCCATACTGATCTGTCACCAATAAAAGGTCTCATGAGCTCACTCTATTTCTCTATATTCATTCCCTTAGGAAATAACCATTAAAAAATAAATCTTGATGAGATTCCAATTCATACATTCATGAAGTTAAGAAGGTACCACTAACTCCAACAAGACTCTACTGAAACTATAAATCCAGTTCTAAAAAATTCTCACAGACAAAGTATCAGGTTCCCTAAGATAATTGAGGATGACCTCAATTTGTTCCAACTACCTAACTGCTTCCACTGACCCTTGAAAAACACTTAATGAAAGAAGATAGTGATTCAGGAATACTATGATGGTGTCCGAGATTGAAAATGATTTAACATCAACAAATCAACACGTATTATAGGACAGAATAAGAAATAAATAATCCTTTTTGAAAATTACAGTGGAAAACAATAACATCTAAATGAAGTATATCAATTTAATACTTAAATTAGATTTATAGGTTGATAAAAGATAGGATATCTAGATTTATCTATATATACTATAAGAGTAGGAATCATTCTCTTTGTAGTTCTGATAAAGGTACTACTATATAAATCATGCTCAATCATTAAAGGACTGAATTTTAAATATATGTATATTGATGAATAAGCCTCTGGTGAAATATATCATGTAGAAATATATCCTATGTATGATAGGGGACATCATTAACATACCATGGATTCATGGGTAAGGGAACATGTTTATATTGAGATATTTTATTTATCTGACTCTCATGTACATATTTACAGGTAATAAAGTTATTATACAATAACCAGATTGAGGTCATATAGAATTTACTATATATCAAGAAATTTTTTCACATGCAATGAGGAAATAGTACCCTTAGGTTGTTCATGAGTATAAAATTTGTGATTTAACACTATCCATGTTTGAGTGGCCTAGTGACTATATGCCTATTTTTTCTATGGTTGAATGGTTGTCCCTATGTGATTTTTATTATTTATTTTCACTGTAAATTATTCATGAGACATTAAATGTGGGTTCTAGTGGGAATAAAAACGAATTTATAGAAAGATACACTTTTTAGGGGTTTAACTTGAAACTTTTTATGGATTTATCATTTTTATTGAATTATCATACTTTTCATATGTTTTTCAATGTGCATTCATAGCAGGGGGACTCAAATATTTACCTAGGATCTTATTGTATTTTTCTAACATAGTTAGTGTTATGTATCATTCAATTAGTATTTTGAAATATTGAATGTTATTCCAATTTTTATATTTTTATGGAAATTCATTTTTAATCAAATTTGAGGTGGTTGGAATTTTGAAATGTGTTGAATAAAATGATGTGATTTTGGTGCCTAATTTCATTATTTCAGAAAACCATGAGGTGTTATGCACATATTTTAATGTAAAAAAATAAAAATATTTTTATTCTATTTTAGGATCCGATGTATTGAAAAAATATTATTGTCTTTTAATCTCATATATCATGGATATAATAGGCAGGTGTGGAATATTATAAAACAATGGAAATGAGAGAATTACATGAATTGTGATACCAATGATCATATAAACAATCTCATGGATATTCACACTATGTTTAATTTCATTGTTCGTAGACCAATCTATGTATAGAGTTTAAGGGATTGTATCCTTGAAAAAAATTATGTGATATATATAGAGATATAAGAGAGGAATAAAAATATGATATGGATTTAGATCATGAAACTCATATGCATATATCCTTAGGGGATGACTCAGATATTTTATGGTCATGATTCTCAGAACTATAACTGCTACTATTTTTATATTAAAAAACATAGAACCAATGATTGGTTAGTCTTCATAGATATTCCAAAACACAACCTGATGTGAATTAAGGATTATTTGTATCATATAATACCTTAGAGGGGGAAATTAATTTTATGGTCCTGATGTTTAGACCATTGTGTCACAAAGATTAATATCCTATGAAAAGGACCATGGTTTTGATAAGACATTATAAAAGGATAATCAAATGTTATATATTTGGGGTATCCAAAAGAGATTAATACACAAATTGGAAGGTGCAGAAGAATATATTTTCATAATTTACTTAACTGTTAAAATTATTTTCAAATGTTTAAACTTCCGGGTACAACAATCACATTGAATATAATGATTTTTGAAGGTTTAAAACATACATTATGAATGCTTGAGTCAATTAGAAATAGAGACCTACTGGTGAAGAATGACCATTACAAATAGTGGAATACTAATAACATTCTCATTCAATAGAATCTAATGGTAGTAGGTTGGATATTTTCTCAATCAGTCCATTGATTTATTATGTGGTTTAGGTGGAACTATCTTCCACGACTGAAATATCCCATAGGGATAACTTTATATGCTTTGAGGAAAGGTGTGATATTCAGTATCAAATTCTAATAGGTCAGCTCCAAATAAATCAACATCCACAACCAATTTTTAGAAGATCCCTACAGACCCACTATATTGGGTTATCCCCCAAGGCCTCATTACACCTTTATATACCGCCCTATAATGAAAAAAACCAGTAAAATAATCATTTAAGTGTAATTTAAAATAAAAGATGTGGAAAAGGAGAGTGAGAGGGGCTATAGGGTGTGAACAAAACTCAACACAAAGAAATGGTTCAAAATAGTGTATGGAGTATCCATTGGTTAATGAGAGTCCATCCAAAAGGTGGAATGTGCTAGCGGATGGAACCATTCATTAAATTATACTTGTGGAGGCTATCATTAACCATCCCCACCAATCATAGTGAAAAAATTATACTATAACTATCATGGTCTTGGAAACACAGGATCAGTTCAAATTATCTAGAATAGTTTCACTTCAATCCACCATGATATGGTTTTTTAGTATAAATCCATATTTGAATTAAAGTACATGATTGGTATTGGGAACTTAGATAACTTTCATGGGTTCTTCCATATCCATTTCAATGGCTACTCTAGTGTCCCTTTACTTATTTTAAATGAATACATTAATGATAGAATCTAATCATTCTTTTCAGACCACATTATCACCTCTATTCACCATTAGAACACCCCTTCTTGGTACTTTCTTGGTCTTCACAGATGTCTTTCTCATAGTGACAAATAGAATTAATAGAATCTTCTTCAAGCCTATGGGAAAATTTTCATGGAAGGGTTTGGTATGTAGGGGACATTACAAAATTTTGTTTTATTCTAAAAAGAAACAGGGTGATAGTACCTTCCACACCTCCATGATGTAGTTCCATCATACAATAATGAGGGTAGGGATTAATGATATGGGACATGCAGATATTCCTTAGACTTGGTTCTGAGGGAACATGATCAACACCTTTATTGTTGAACAAGTAGACCATTTCTTGGGTTTTGGTGAATGGACTAATTTATTCCAACTTTCCATATCTCTCACTTGAGACATACTACCTTAGATATTACCCCATTATTTTCGAAACTACCTATGGTTTAAAGAGACTAAAACATGTTAAATACTTAAAATTTGAGATATTTGTTGACAAATAAAATGAATGTGATGATGTGAATCGAGATAGTCGGATGGTCGATGACCCTGATACAGGAGGATATTCCCCATGTGGCATGAAAACATTAAATGTTGATAGATTCCAAATTTTATCATCCTAATAAAAAGTGTTTTATCATTGAAATAAAATTTAAGGTGCTCTAATCTCACACTCCTTTCGATATTATCCTATAAAAAATATATGAAATTGAAGCAGATATGGATGAATAAATCTACAATAAGAAAGGATTCTAGGATACACATGCATATGAATCCCATATTAAACTATATATTAAAAACCTACCAATTAGAAAACCAAAAAAACATAAATAAGGAGAAAAAAACCCTACCTAGAAGGGAAGACGGTGCAGCTTCTGGGGTCGCGGGGGTCCGGGGGTTGCGGGGTTGCTGGGGTCGCGCGGGGTCACCGGGGTCGGGGTCGCGGGGTCATCGGGGGAAGCGGGGGGCCGTGGTCACGGGGGAAGCGGGGGGCCAGGGTCGCGGGGGAAGGAGGTTCGGGTGTTAAAAAAACCAATGTTTTGCGGCGGTATATTATAAACTGTCATGAAACCTTTTTTACAAAAGGTTTAGTGGCGGTTCCTATAACTGCCATTAAACAACAGTTTTGTTGTAGTGCTAGGCCCCGAACTGAAATGTGTAAATACCCAAAGGGCATTCCCATTCCCCACAGGATGGTGACTAGCCCCCAGGAATAGGAAAAAACTAGAAGGACCAATTTGACCCAACCTGAATAATATAACAAGAAATATATATAAATACCAAAATGAAATAGAAGTCAAAATACCTAAATAAATAAATTCCATAACTGAAAGAAAACAACAGAAGCAATACAACTCAAATCAAATAAATCAATGTCTAAGGTAAAGGTTTGAAAATAAAGGGGATTTAAAATTTAATACAAGATAATACATGTGATATGTGTGGGAAATTACACCATCTCACCACCAGCTACCCATACCCACCTAAAAAAATCCTAACTGCATCATTGTGCCACCTTTCATTTCCCAGCATGGAAATAAAAAAATAGGTTTACACACTATAGAAGGGTTGTGTAGGGTTTGAGATAAACATGCTTCATAAGATCCTTCCCCAATGTTCCATATCATGAATTTATAAAATAAATAATACAATTATCATTTAAAATAAAACATGGAATGATAAGAAATAAAATAAATTTATATCAAAAGAAAGGTAAATATTTCCATTTTTCCTTAGTTTGAAAAAAATAATATAAAAATTATTCCAAATCATAGCTTCCATAATCAATTTAAAATAGTATAAATCCAATAACAGTGTTAAATAGGTCAAGGATCATAATAATCCTATCTAGTAGACCAATCATACCACAATTGATGAATATTGTGTACTGAAGTCCTTAGAACACCTAACTTATGAGTAGATAATCACCCCATTAGTGAACTCCCCAACAATGTCAATTCATATCATTAGAAAAACAAGAATATAAAGAATAAGAACACCCCATTAGTAAACCCCCCCAAAAAGACAACAGATGATGGCCTTGAGCTATGCCTACCACCTAGGTACCCAAGGCTAGACATGTGATGTATTTTCTAAATCATTTTAAATAGTTAAACACTTCACAAAAAATTTCACAACCATTTATTTGACCTGAACATACATTAAAAATTCCATTTTACTTTACCTAAAACCAAGGTAAAACCCATATTTTATGGAAATATATTTTTGCACCTAATTTTATCATGAAAAACTATTGATATATAAATTTATCAAATTGGATCAATATTTTTTTCCAACATTGGAAAGACATTGAAATACCTACCTCTTAAATTGGTTGTACACACCAGTATCATGATCCTTTAACACTAGAAGTAATATATAGACAAAAAGGAGGCACTACAATTTATTTCCCCCTCTTTAAATCACATTATACAATAAAAAAGTTCCAATAAAACTGTTAGATCTGAACATAACTGAAAGAACACACACCCACCATAGCACAAAAAATATAACAGCGAACCCCTAAAGAAGACCACACAGAAGATCTAAAATAAAAAGACAAAATATCACCAAAGGGTTGTAGAATAAAAAAACAACCCCTTGCTAATTCTGTGACCATTGGAATTGATGAATTAGAAAGGTGTGTCACTAGGGAGAAGTGATGCATCAACCACAAAGATCATATTTTGAATGGAGGGACACAAAAAGGGTGAACACCATAGAAATCACACCTCCAATCACCAAGGGTTTGAGAAGGAATTTTTTCATGAATAATTTCAAAAACATTAGGAATAAATAATTGTAAAACCTACAAGGATGAATTTATTTTGGTATAAGAAACTTTTTTTGGGTTTAAATATCCCATTACTCATATACACTAAAAAACAAATCTTTAGATGTTAAATTTTTCCCGATTGATGATTTTATTCCATAAATGTTTTTATGGGGTCAAATAAATTTACAGTGTAGAAAGGATTTTATAGATTAAAATAATCTTATGACTTAAATGGTTTTATGGCCACTTCCAAATGAAGTACATACACTGTAATCTTGAATTCATGACATAAAAGTTTCTATAAAGTAATTTGGACCCTAAATTCTTTAAAAATCCTTAAAAAACAACTCTCATTACCTATAAACATGAAAAAATACTTTGAAAAATTGAAAGATAATACCTCAAAATATAGAATTATACAATATCCTCACCATAAAACTTTCTATCCATGATAATTCTTGTGGAATAAGGGTGCTCTGGAAAGATATGAGGCTACTCCTCCCTCACCGATTATTTGTACTCCCATGTATCATAAGAATCTAATATTTGTATCCATAACAAAGAATAATTGGATACAATTACCATGAAAGACTATCAAATGAGAATCAATTATATCAACTAGATTCCCTATAATAGAAATGTATGGATCCATCTCAATCTCTTCACAGCCCAAAAAAATAGAGGGATAATGATTTTATTATTGAGATACATTATATCTAAAAAATCAAGGAAAACTATCAAATAATTTTCTAATACTAACTGATATTCAACCTACCCAAGATTCTCAGTGACCTAAAATAGTCTAACATATCTCAGATCTATCATTCCATATTTTTTTTGGTAATGATGTCCCAACCATAAAGAAACCCTCAATTAAACTAGATCCTAAAAGTATAAATCTAGAGTACAACATCGATGATCCACATTCGATTTCTACAAACTCTATTATATAATTAGATGATGAAATATATCCTGAATTTTAATGAACTATGTTTCCCCAAGAGTTTCCTTTGTGATGAATCATTGGTCGGAGTGTTGGTGGGGGCCATGTGGCTTAATATTCTGAGAGTTTTCCAAAAACTCTGTTCACCCAAATAGTTCCACCGAAAGAGTGGAACCCTTATGGTGGCACTGGTTACAATGGAATAGTCATGGTCGCACCATCATGGTCTCTCCATTTACAGTGGCACTGTTATGGTCTCTCGATCAAGGTCGCACTGTCACAGTCTCACAGTTTACGGTGGCACCATTATAGTGTCTCACCAAATAGTATCACACCCCCTTACCCATTTTTTTATCATTCCCAATTTCGTCCATGTTATCTATTTTCTTTTTTACCCCATTTAAATTTAATATATCAACTCACAACCATTCACTGGTATATCTCTACCATTGCGGAGGGGAATTGTTAAATCTTAATTAATTCAAACGCATGAAACCACTAAGCAGTGTGTCCAAGCCACGATCTTAATTTTACGTACTTCGAAATGGTCTCCATGATTTTAGGATCTTTCCTCTTCTCAAGACAAGATCTTCTCTTCCTTCTTCCTTTTCGTTTCTCGTGGTTATCCTAGAGACATCCTCCTGAGATGAGTCAGGTAACCATGTTGGATCCCTTCATGCTCATCCTTGTAGTTCTTCCTGCAAGTCTCTCCATCCCATATTCTTAGTGAAATAATGAATATCAATCATTGATCATCTAATTAGCGAGTTTACTTGGCTTCTCTTTAATAGTGCATCATGTGGGGTGGGTGTATTAATGGTTCCTTTTGAGGAACTACAAGATAATCTTCTTAAAATTTTTGAATTAATCAAGGATTTAATATTACCAAAAGATAACTAGTGTAAATAAAATAATGGGTAGGTTGTGGTTTGATGTGATATCCTATTTTATTTTGTTATCATTGGTTCTTTTATGGATGTTGTGGTTGTATGCCTTGTAAAAATCATGGTCATTAATGGTCTTTCCTTGTGTTGATCTATTTCATTGTGATGCTTTGATGTATATATGTAACATGAAATCTGACTAATTACATACAGTTGGTTAAATAAAGAAATTCCCAAAGATCAGACCTATTCTGTAATCACCCCTATTATATTTAAGTGGAAAATGAAGAACCCCCTATCAGTTAAATTTGAAAGTGAATGGTTTGATGGTTGTGGTTATGCGGTGCATTTTTGTTTCTAGGTTTTGTGGGCTTGGTATGTGGGATGGAATAAGGGGGTGTGTTGGTGACTTAGTCTGAGAGATTGACTGATTGTAGAATGGATAAACTTATTTGTAGCTGAACTATCTTTCTATTGTGTTCTGGTCACGAAGCGACGTTTAGCGGTGCGACTGTGGTGTGGTTATGGACTCATTATGCAGTGGGACTATATTGGGGATTTTTTGGATAGTGGGACTATAGGGATAGGTTTTTAGAGAAGGAATGGCCATTATCACTTTAAATAAATATAATTGATGGTGGTTTAATGGGGATGTGTAGTGGGTTCCAAGATTAGTTATGTTCTGTTGTCCTATGGGACCATAGTTGGGTTTTGTTTGTTTCTTAGTGTGGTTACAGTTGTTAGTTTATCAATTGTTTTAGAATAATTTTATTGAACCTCATTAAATATATAAATTAAAATTAAATGAAAAGGGGGATGGGTTATGATTTGGAAGTGGCTGTTGTGTGGTTGTGCATGTAAGTGTATCTGCAAAAGTGGTGTGGTGTGTGATTTTTGTCTATTTGTGTGAAACCCATAGGTCGAGTTTGAGTGTTTCATTACCTACATATATGTTGTATTTCCTTGATTTTTGATATGAACCCACCCTTGTTGAGCACTATGTTCCGAGAACCTCAATTTCATGGGGGTGCCTTTCCCGACATCCTAGTGGGATAATGAATGGCTGGTTACTGATTTTCTTCCTCTCACCCTCTTTCTGATCTTTCCACTCGGGAATATCTGAACAGACATATATGGATGAAGGCTTAATATAGTCCAAGATTCATCAATAAAGGATTAATTTCGGGCTGGGGATTAGGTGTTTTTGGTAAATTTATGTTTTTTCCCAAGTATCTTCGAGATCAGGCCCTAGTGTCTTTAGGCGTGGTGTGTGGTTATTGAGGCCAATGTGTCTTCACGTGTGGTGGTGGTTGTTTTGGCCCATGTGTTTTCGAGCATGGTTGTGTGTGGTTTGAGCCCCATGTTTTTGTGGGCTAGTTACAGTAGTGGGACTATGTATGGGAAGATTGAATGCATCAGGACGTCATATTGATGGGAATGAGTTGTTAACCAGTGGGAAAGTGGTGCTGAGTACCCAAATTTCATTGTCCTTATACGTATACTTTACTTATTTTTTGTTAAATGAAAGAGTGTGGCTTCATGAGGTTTGGGTGGTTAATATTCCATGGTTGGTGCTTGAGGTTCTACTATTTTTTCAATAAGGGGGTTATTATATTCGCTCACTTGTTCACAATTAGCTTTAGTTCCCAAATGGATTATACATGTATGCTCACCCTAAGTATGTAAAAATATATTCAGGTTTCCAGGAGAACATTGAGGATCATTCTGGGATTTTCTATCTTGGGCATCAGGATTATTGTGTTAGCTTTTAATTTTTTTTTATGTTGTACTATAATATGAGTTTTTCTTAATTTGTATCAGTTTTACATTTGAGCATGCAAGTGGAAAAAGATTATGAGATTTACTTTTAACTGTAGTCTTTGGTGTTGCTGGGATTTTTCATCTTATCTCTCGATCTTGTTCTATAAAAAGAGTAATTATTTCCATTAATATTATATTATATACCCTTGGTTCCAGTCACCACTCTGGGACCTACAGAAGGTGGAACTCAGGGTCATTATCTCTCCTTCATCTCGAGGAAGGAAAGGAAGGTAACTTTGTTGTACCTTCCCTCATCATGGAGAAGGAATGTCATGACAGAATGGTATCAGAGGATTATGGTTGAGAGATATGATGGATTTTGGGATTAGGCATAGTGAGGATTGAATGGGATGGTAGGTAAATGGTTTTTGGAAATTTTGATGTGTGAAATAGACTGGGGAAGACAAGTTTGGAAAGTGGATTTTAGGGCCCCCTTTGATCTGATTCAAAGACTCTGGGCCTCCTGAACGACCAAGTGTGGATATACTAATTGTAGGGTAGAGACCCAATAGAAGGTATATGAATCATAATGATGTGTGTTCATGTGTTTATTGGGTGTTTTTTGAACTAAAATAAACAAGAAATTCAAAAAAAATTAAAAGGTATTTTCTTCAATACTTGAGATTAAGAGTTTCTTGTTTTCTTTTTTCAACTATGGCACCTAGACATCGACCATGAGTAGTATAGGTAGTCTAGGACCCATAGGTAGATCTCGTTTCTCATTGGATGGACGATCGAGAGAATGTGGATGAACAGGGGCAGAAGATGCTTCATGCCATCCAGTGGTAGACTCTGGGAATGTACGAGTGCAGGGTCTCAAACATGGAGACAAATTGTTGGATCGAGGAGAAAGTGATAACTTTTTCATTATTCTGGGATCAGACTAAATATTGGGTTCCTCTAGTAGTGATCTAGATTTGATTTGTGTCATGGAAGTGGTGGACACTTTACCTCAGGGAGAAGAAGGAAATAGAGTTTTCATGGATGAGCTTTGAGAATGAGTTTCTGTCGGAATTCCTTTCTTCTATGATGAAGGTCAAGAAGAGGAAAGAATTTCTCTCCCTTTAGTAAGAGATTATGTCAGTAAGGGGGTTGGGGATCATGTTCAATGATATGATTATTTTTTCTATACATAGTTTCTACACAAGGAGTCATTGGTACGATGCTTAGAGAATGCACTTTGACCTTCTATTCAGTATGTTGTTACTCCATTAACTCTACAGATGTACTCTGAGGTTATGAAGGAGGATGATGAAGTGGAGAGCATGAACATGTTGGGAGGTGTTCCTTGAGAGGGGAGGAAGCCGAGTTCATCAAATGGTAAGGCCGTTAGCAGTAGGTGTCTAGATATAGGACCTTCCAGGTTTCCTCCAGCAGGGAGTAGGCCTCAACAGTTCCAGTTTCGATCCTCCAATCCAATCACTTTCTACATGAGCAATGGACCAAGATGGTTTATCTATGGATGTTTTGGAAATATTTGAAAATAGTTCCATGTCCGAGTTCAGTACAATGGGGGTGGGTAGGTTCCATGCCCACCTCAGCAGTAGTGGTTTTTAACATTGCCCTTCCAGTAGCAGGGGCATGGAGATCCCGCTCCATCCAGGGATAATAGTGCCAAAGGAGGCTGACCTCCGGATGGATCTCAAGGAACATGACCAAGGAATGGTTGGGGTGGCGGCTGATAGTCGAGGGGACGAGGGGTTGGGTGTGGGAAGTTATATGCCGTAGAGGTAGAAGTTCTAATGGGGTTAGAAGTTTCTCGAGCTACAATCATTGTGTTTAGTACTCTTGCATGTGTATTACTTGATTCAGGAGCATCCCAGTCCTTTGTTACACCAAGTTTATCCCATTACCAAGGTCTAGATATAGTGTGACTTTTCACACCCCTGGCGTTAAGTATGACAGTTGGAGGTAAAACTAGTCTTTTTTATGTTTTTTGAGAATGTAGACTGATGTTGGGGCCACATCAGTCTGTTGGGGATCTCGTTCTCCTACAAATACAACAATACAATTTTATTCTAAGAATTTAATGAATTTTTTACATGCACATTGTTTTCCACATCTTCTAGAGAAGGTTCGTGTTCATAGATATGGGTGGATAGGTTGTAGCTTTCATTGGTGAGCAGAGTTTCCTGGAAGGTACATAGCATATAGAGCCCCATATTTCCTTGTTATCTGAGCAATTAGTTAATCAATAGACTCAAAGATGGTGGATGTTCCAAATATTTTTAGTGAGTTCTTGGACATATTCACCAAAGAGGTTGTGAATCTACCCCCTTGACATGGTGTTGAATTTGGGGTAGAATTGCAACCTGGTTCCTGTCTGATATCAACAAATCCATATCGAATGGTTACTTCTAAGTTGCAGGAGTTCTTCATTCAAATTGATGACATAATGAAGAGGGTTTTTATCTGATTAGGTGTATCTCCATGGGGTACTCCAATCTTGATCACAAATAAGGAATATTGTGGTATTGGGCTGTAAATAGATCACTGAATACTTAATCAGGTGAAAGTCAAGAACTGTTACCCCCTCTTGAGGATCGATGAACTTTTTGAACAGTTTAAGGGAGCATGTTGGTTCTCTAAGATTGACCTGTGGTCTGGATATCACCAGTGGAGGGTGAAGGAGGGTGACATCCCAAAGACTTATTTTAGGTATAGGTATGAGAACTTTGAGTTCGTGGTCATGTTGTTCGGCGTTACGAATGAACCGACTGTGTTCATGGGACTCTTGAACTCTATTTTCCATGAGTATCTAGATCGGTTCGTGGTTGTGTTCATCTATGAAATTCTAATATAATAAAGATCGGGGATGATCATTTCAAGCATCATAGGACAGTTTTGTAGGGCCTATGACACCGCCATCTCTATAAGAAGTGGTCCAAGTTCATGTTCTGGACAAGAGAGGTGAACTTACTTGGACACGTGGTGTCCCAACAGGGAATAGAAGTGGACTGAATGTCAAAGAAGTTGTTTTATGGGAAGCAACCAAGAATTTGGCTGAGTATAGTAGTTTCCTAGGCCTGGTAGGTTATTACCAGAGGTTCTTACTCATCTTCTCTTGATTTGCAGTGCCTTTGAAAACATTGACCAGAAAAGGACAGACATTTTTATGGGAAGAACAGTGCTAGGAACCTTTTAGTTATATAATAGCGAAGATTCTCAGTGCCCCGGTACTGAGGTTGTTGGAGGAGGTTGTAATGTTCGAAGTGTTATATGATTCTTACAATCTAGGATTGGGGTGTGTGTTGATGTAGCAGCAGGGAGTGATCTCTTATGTGATTAGATAGTTACATCCTCATGAATTTAACTATTCCACCCATGAACTGCTACTTATAGTAGTCATGTTCACACTGAAAATTTGGTGTCATTACCTCATCGGGGAATGCTTCGTGGACTTCACGGATTATAAGAGATTGAGGTATATCTTATCCCGAGAATAAATGATCTTGCGACAGTAGAGGTGGATGGAGTTTCTTCAATACTATGACATCAAAATCTCCTATTCCATAGGAAAGTGGAATGTGATGGCCCATTCCTAGAGAAGGAAGTCACAAAAGGATGTAGTTTGGGAGTCCATAGATGGTTGGAAGAAAATGGAGGAGTTGTTTTCTTTACATTTGGGATTGAGAGTAGAGGATACTAGAGGCTATCTGTTTTAGATAATAGTGCATTTTCATTTTTAAAATGAGTGAAGGAGTCTCAGTGAGGAGACTCAGAGGTTGCGTTGAAGCGTGATTGTGTTATCAAGGGAGACGCACCAGATGGATGGTTAGAGGATAGTCATAATCAGATATTATTCTGTGGGAATCTATTTGTCCTGGTGGAAATGTGTGATGGATTAATCGATGAGTTCCATAACTAACCCTTGGTGGTACATCCTGGGGTATAAAGATGTATTGGGAATTGATAGGTCACTCTTAGTTTCCCGGAGAGAAGTGGGCAATGGCGGAGTTTATGGCAATGTGCCTCATGAGTTAGAAGATGAAGGCTGAGAACCGTGTTCCTAGAAAAGTGATGTAGCCCTTAGGCATTCACGAGTGGAAGTGTGATAACCTCTTGATGGATGTTTTTATATGACTACCTAGGGTTGATTGAGTATATCATTCCATATGGGTAGTGGTGGACCGATTTATGAAGTTGTCTCACTTTTTAGCGGTTAAGGAGTCGAGCATAGTGGATGACTTAGCAAAAGGTATGTGGGTGAAGTTGAAAGACTCCATGGGGTTCCAGTATATATCATTTAATATCATGATACATCTTTTACATAAAAATTATGTAAGGGATTATAGTGTGTCTTTGGAACCCATTTATGCCTTAGCACTGCATTCCATGCTCAGACGGGTGGGAGGACAAAGAGGACCATCCAGACATTGGAGGATATACTGCGAGCATGAGTTCTAGACTTCGGGGGATTATGGGTATGACACTTTCCCCTGTTGAAGTTTTCCTACTATAATATCTATGACTCCGCCATTGAAATGAATATATTCAAAGACTTTTATAGAAGATCGTGTCGGTCAACCATGTACCAGACAGAGTTTGGGGAGGCAAGGGTTCTTCGCCAAGAGGTACAACAGAGCACGATAGAGAAGGGTCATCTTGTGCATGAAAGGATGAAGGTAGCACAATACTGGAAAACGTTGTATGCGGATCATCGGAGGCGACCCTTGGAGTTTGAGGTTAGGGACCATGTATTTCTAAAGGTCTCCCTTTGGCATGGACAATAGAGATTTAGCTGGGGGAGAAAGAATTCTCCAAGGTTCATCAGACCCTTTGAGGTGTTGGGATGAGTTGGTGAGGTGGCATACAAGCTGGAGTTACCACCATAGTTGGGGAGAGTCTCTGAAGTCTTCCTTGTCTCTCAACTCCATCTGTATCTACATGATGACTCCCATGTTTTTGACTAGGGAGAGTTGGATGTAGGGTACAATGCGAGGTTCATGGAGTGGCTAGTGATAGTCGAGGATCATAAGGAGAAGATGCTTCGGGGACATACCATACCCTTGGTTTGTGTGTTATGGAGGCATGGTGTCCTTGAGGAAAGTACCTAGGAATAGGACGTACAAATTCATGCCCAATTCCAAAATTTATTTTGAGTTTTACCCTTATGTTTTTTTGTGCCTTGTTTGTGGATGATTATTGACCTCATTTTCTATGAGATGAGATTTTTCTCATGGTCTATTAATTTGTGTGAAAATTAATGATGTGTGGGAAGGTATAAACTGATCCCAAATCTAGGTACATTAATGCGGATGTGATTAAACCTGTGTGGGTGAGTAAGTGCCTCCGAAAGAGGATAATATCTTGACAGGGGGAAGGTGCTCTCTGATCTATGTTTCTAGACACTGTAAACTTTGGTGTATGTATGTTCTCTAGAAATTTTGGACCCTTAGTGTCTCCAAAGTTATTCAGGAGACAAATGTATAATATATTTTCTGGGATGTTAAGGTTCCCCCTATAGTTCTCATCTCAAGGATGTTTATCCCTGAGAGGTATCTTAAGAGGTGGTTTTTCAAACTCTCTCTTTTCTGGGATGGTTTTGGATTCTCGGGATGAGAATAGTTTATGTGGTATCTGATGTATCATCTTGGTTTTCCTTGGGCCTTTAATTTGTGACGAAACAATGGTTTTAGTGTTAGTGGGGTCCATGTGGCTCCTTGCTCAAAGAGTTTTCCAAAAACTCGAATCAACCAAATGGATCCACCGAAATAGTAGCACTATTATAGTCGCACCATTACAATAGCACCAGTTATGGTTGTACCATCGCGGTCACACCATTTACAGTGGAACTGTTATGGGGTGACCATTATGGTTGAACAATCATGGTTGCACCATCATGGTCGTAGAGCTTACGGTGGCACTGTTACGGTGTCTCACCAGACAGTGTCACAACCCCTTTCTGGGTTTTTCGAGTTTTTCCAATTTCACCCATGTTACATGTTTTCTTCTCTCACTATTTGAAGTTAATCTATCAACTCACAACCATCTTCTAGTCTATATCTACTATTTACAAGTGGAATGATTAAATCTCAATTAATTCAAAATTGTTAAACCACCAATCTGGGTGGTCAAGCCATGATTTGACATTTAAGTACTTCGAAATGGTCTCCCTAATTTTAGGATTTGGCCTCTTCTTAATCCTAAATTCTCTCTTCCTTCTACCTTTTTGTTTCTCTTTGTGCACCTAGAGACTTCCTCCCGAGACGAGTTGTGAAACAGTGCTGGAGCACTTCTTGCTCATCGTTGGAGTTCATCCTGCAATTCATACCATCCCATATTCTTGGTGCTATTAGAAACTTCGATCTTTGATAATCCATGTTGGGATTTTATTTTTCTTCTATTTATTTATGCATCATGAGGGTTGGGTATATTAATTGTTACGTAGTATAAATGGATGGATACTCATTTTAAAAAATAGGATTTAATATCATAAAATGATAACTAGAGTAAAAAAAATATTGGGCAGGGTGTGGTTTGATGTGATCACCTATTTATTCTATTTTCTTTGGTTCTTTTATGGTTGTTGTGGTTATATGCCTTCTAAAAATAATTGTTTTTTGTGGTCTTTTCTTGTGATGATCTGTTTTATTGTGATTCTTTAATGTAAAAAAGTAGCATGAAATCTTACCAAATACGTACACTCGGTTTAACAAACAGATTCCCTTGGATCAAACATGTTCTGTTATCAAACTGGCTATATTTAAGTGGAACTAAAAGAACTATCGGTTGGTTAAATTTGGAAATGCTTGGTTTGATGGTTGTGGTTATGTGATATGTGTTTGAGTCTCGGTTACGTGGGCTTGGTATATTGGGTGGAACAAGGGGTTTGTTGGTGTATCGATATGATTGATTTATTGATTGTTGAATGGAAGAACATGTGGGAAGGTAAACTACCTTTCGGTAGTGTTGTGTTTGTGAAGAGACGTCCAGTAGTAAGACTGCATTGGGGATTTTTTTGGGTAGTGGGTCTATAAGAATGGGTTATGAGAGTAGGAACACGTGGTATCACTTTAAATAAATATAATTTATGATGGTTGAATGGGGATGTGTAGTGGGATTCAAGTCTAGTTTTCTGATGTTTTGTCATGGGACTGTAGTTGGGTTTTATTGATTTCATGGTGCGGTTATGTTTTTTAGATGCATTGAAGTTTTGGAATAATTTAATTGAACACCCATAAATATAAAAATGGAAATTCAAGGAAAATGGGGATGGGTTATTCTTGGGAAGTAGTTGTTGTGTGGTTGTGCATGTAGGAGTAGTATCAAAAGTGTTGGTGGTATGGGCTTGTTTTCTATTCGTGTGAAACCCATAGGATGGGGATAAGTGTTTGATTACCTATATATATATATATATGTTGTAGTTCCTTGTATTCTCGATACACTCTAACCCTTTTTGAGAATGATGTTGACAGAACGTCCATTTCATGGTGGGTGGCTTTCTCAACTTCCCATTGGGAGGATGGATGCCTGGTTACCAATTTTCTTCCTCGCACCCTCTTCCAGATCATGACGATCGAGCATATCTGGGTGGGCTGTAATGGTTCTAGGCTTACCATATTCCAATATTAATTAGGAAATAGTTTTTTTGGACTAGGAGATCAAGTGTTTGTGGTCCAGGTGCGTTTTTTCCAAGCATCTTCTAGATGAGGCCCAGGCGTCCCTGGGCATAGTGTGTGGTTGTTCAAGGCCATGTGTCCTTAGGCGTGGAAGTGGTTGTTGTGTACTAGGTATATTTGGGCATGGTTGTGTGTGGTTTGAGGTCTAGGTGTGTTCGGGAAGGTTGCTACAGTGGTAATGTGTGTTGGATGAGTGGAAACATCAAGACATCTGATAGTTAGGAATGAACAGTTAACTTGTGGTAATGTGGTATGGGGTCCCTAAATATCTTTGTGCATATACATTTATACTAAATTAATTGTGTTACATGGGTGAGTGTGTCATGGTGAGTTTGTAGTGGTTAGTATTTCTTTGTAGGTTCTTGAGGTTCTACTATGTTTTTTTCACATGGGAATTAGTATATTCCCTCAATTGTGCATGAGTAGCTTTATTTTTCCTACATAGTGCACTATTATGCTCACCCTATGTATGTAAAACATTATTAATTTTTTCAAGAGTAATTTGAGGACCGTGTTGGGATTTACTAGCTTGTTCATTGGGATAGTTGTTGTTTCAGCTTAGTTTTCTTTTCATTTATACATTACTAAGAGTTTTGTCTTACTTTTTATCAGTTTCTCTTTTGAACAAGCATGTGGAAATGGAATCTTGGATTTAATTTTACCTTTAGTCTTTAGTGTTGCTGGGATTTACCATCTTATTTGTCGATCTTGTTCTATAAAAAGGATAATTCCTTCCATTGATGTGAGATTCTATACTCTTGGTGCTAGCCGCCACTCTAGGGCCTACTGTAGGTGGGAATCAAGGTTTATTATCCCACTTTCATCTTAAGGAAGAATGGGAAGGCCAATTTTCTGTTCATTCCCTAATCTTGGAGAAGGCATTTCATGAAATAAAACCTCTCCTAAAACTCCAAAAAAAACGAATCAGTCCCATAAGAGAGGCCTCTCCCACCTATAAAAAAATTGGCCTGAATGGGAAGCCATACAATGCCTTGAAGGGATCCATTTGGATCGGTTATTGATAACTATTGTTGTAAAAATACTCAACTAGTAGGATGAAAAACAATTTCCCAAGGCGTAAAATACTATTAGAGGGGACATACTGAAAAGAAATGGTCTTCCCAGCATAATGTGTTTATGTGATTCTTCTAAACTCATAATCTTTCAGTTGACTCTATATAATATCTTTAAAGAGAGATCAAAATAGCTTTACACCAGCAATAACCTAAAATAAACAATTTATGCATATATTTTGGGATAAAAAACAACTCTTTTGTATAAATTAATTGATTAAAATTTTAATAATTTGACTATGTTTCTGTTTTGAGGCATTATATAGAGTTTGATAAAAAATGAACAAAAATAGATGAATATAGTAAGGCAAAAACACTTTGTAGTGTGACATGACATCATATTTTGAAATAAAAAATATTATGATATTATGATTTATATGATGGCATGTGATGAAGTTAAATGTGAAGGACTATGTTTGAATCTTGAAATAGATGAAGTGGTTAATGTGGAGAGAAATCGATAGGAAATGATATGTACACATCATATAATTCATTCCTGATGTGTAACATGAATAATTACACAACAGAAAAACAATTCATGAAAATTTAGGGCTCGCACATTTCATTTCATGAATACACTATTCATTGCATGAAATCAATTTGAAATCAAGGGGCCACTAATAATCATTACACATCACGTGTAACACTTAAATGACATGAAACTTTCAAACAAACCCAAAAATGAAAATTTTGATGGGAATTTATTCTGCCAAATATTTTATATATACCGAGACAACCCATAATACCTTGATAACTATTAGTGGTCCATTTATAATGACATAAAGGCTCTTACATGGTGATAAAAAAGAGGCTAGGGGGGTTTAATAGAGAATCGATCAGTGAGGGATGCTCTGGAAAATGTTTGTTGTAGATTAAGATTACTTTTTTGTTCTCCTTTATCTTTATTTAATTCATGATTAAGGTGTATACCCTCTCCTAAATTAACTTGAATTACCCATACTTTGAGGGTTAGTTCTTGTGAGTGATCGGGAAATAGGGGAATCTTTACCAACATCTATGTTTCAGTTTCAATATTAAATAGAATAAGAACATTCTATTTCTTATCTCTACTGGTTTAAATTGTTGATGAGGTTTTTAATTCTGAATAAATATAGATTTGGGTTAGATTATTTTTATTTCAATTACTATGTTAGATAATTCATATCTCCATCTAGCTAATTTCTATATGTTTTCTAGAGAACATATTAGGGGTGGGTGGTGAGTGTTTGACGATTATCAGATACTATGGGGAATTGTGATCGAGACTGAGGTAAATTATGCAATAATAATACCAAATTTTGAATTTACATAATTATTCTAAAGGAACCATTACAATTACACACACATAAGAAATATGTCATACCGATTGATAATTTATTAGTAATGCCCTTACTATATCTGTATAACCAAAGGGATAGATGAATAACTAGAGGAATCACTCTCATATCAGCTAGAAAAATTAGAATTGGTAAAATTTGGAAACAATGATAGTATATCGATATGTTTATCCAAACCCATTAAATTCACAATGTTACATCAAAAAATTTAATCAAACAATTTAAAATTATTTCTATTTTTAGTTTCTTAAACCAATCAAAAATCCATTTTCTGAAAATCAACAAGAACTTCCCAACTATTTTGTGTGAATTAGTCTTTGGGAGATAATAAAGAGTTATATACAATTCTACACTTGTTTATAAATAAATACACACCCCAGGATAGGCATGCTACAAAACCATACCTTAACCATCCTCTTGAGAGTCCATGTGCAATTGGAGTTGGTGTAAATACATTGGAAGACTTTGAAACCATATTTTCCATAAAATAATTAAACATAACATAAATAATAATTGAATGATTATTCTATGTTGTAAACAATAGAGATAATTTTAATTGAATCTACTGATAATGATATTATTTTAGATACCATCTAATATTCACTGATTGGGAGTATTGACCATTTAATTTATAAATTTCATATCATTAATAAATTTCTATTAATAATCATATAAATTCTATCATCTTAATGAAATCCAATTTCTAATTTTAAATTATTGAATCTTTTTACCACTTGATTTCTTCCCTGTATTACTTCGATAACTATTTTTACAGTATCTTCATCCATATTTACACTATTTCATTTATTTTAATTTTTTATTAATTTTACATCTTCTTTTCACATTATATGTTCTTGATAGTTAAAAATTAATTTTATAACATTTATTTGTCCAAAAATATGAATTGATCACTCGATGTTAGAATAAATTTGAGAATCCATTGAAACACACCCACCATACCTTGGTTTTGACCCATCATAATTATGCTACATAATACTATGTGTTGTTTAAAAAAATATTTCAGTAGCCTTTGATGATCAAGTGTTTGAAGGTATCCCACCCACCATCGTTGTATTGGATTTAGTTACTTCTAAGAAAATATATCAATCATGTTCATATTGATAGAAAATAATGTGAATCCATCTCTAAAATGTTAGTGCCACTAATATTAAAGGACGTGTATAACTACAGAAATATCAAAATCAAGAGTGGGGTTATTCTTCTAAAAATGAAAAATATGACCGGAATCATAGGTCATAACATTATTAACATTGATAATCAAACATCCCAAACCAGTAATATATGTATAAAAAAACACAACATACCCCATACTAGACATAAGTAATATCAAGATTGGTACTGATGTCATAAGTCATTGAAAATCATCAAAAAAAGTTTAAAACCTTACAACCCAAGTGAAATTTAAACATTCACTAGTAATAATGGGAAAAGGTGATGATAACATCAAGATGTCATTGAGAAACCATTGATTGTATCTTAAAAGACCATAGAAGATATGAATCTCAATGATGTTATGTGGATCATCCCAAGTAAATACAAACTTCAACTTATCATGATCGACTGATAAGGCATGTTTAGAAATCACATTCCCCAATAACATTACATCCTAGTTCTAAAACTATATTTAAAAAGAAATCCAAACACACATTGAATCCTCAAAATATCCAAAACCACATTCAGATGGTGTTCCTACTCACAATCAGACCTCAAATAAAAAAATATCATATATGAACACAACTACAATGGTTTTGAGATACTGATAGAATATCAAATTCCCAAGTTCCATAAAAACTAAAGGAGAATTAGTTAAACTAAAATTCATCACAAGATATTCAAAATGTATATACCTTCTCCTAAAATCTATCTTTGGTATATCAGAATCCAAAACTCTAAGCCAATGATAACCCAACTAAATATTAATCTTAAAAAACCACATTTATGCTTTAAATTTTCAAACAAATCACCCACATGGGGTATTGGATACTTATTCTCTATCATCATCAGGTTTAAATTTTCATAGTATATGCACAATCAATGTAAACTGTCACCCTTCAAGGAAATGTAAATAGTTGTTTCTCCTGAGAAAACACCAAGGTAAAAAAACCATTCTTTATCCGATCATCCAACAGAATCTTGTTCTCATTCGGCTTTGTTGGTTCCATTTTATTGGAGGGTATAAAGATTTGTTTTTTTTTTCACAAAACCAGATAAATCATAAACTCTACCTCTCTCTCTATGTACAAGAGCCATATAATTAATCTGAGAAATCCTCCAAAAAGCCCCCAAAACACAATAGGAAGTTCAACAAAAGAAGCAACCACATTGGTGTCAAGCATAACAGTGGACAACAAACTCATGAGGTCTAGGTGGGAAGGTTTTTCACAACTAGATCTTAGATTCTAATCCCCCTAAACCACACAAGATTTCCCATAAACTATGGGAAACATGAAACAATGATAATAATAATAAACCTTTGTATAATTATTGATAATCCAATCTATCCTAATGATGATGTAGAATTTTTACCAATTACGAATAATGAAGTCTCATACAAATTCTGCATCATCTATCAAACGAAAACAATATGGACGTAGAAAAAAACTCTTTACTCTTTAAAATAGGTTTCACAAACTCAAATTAAAATTAAATGATCTACATTGACAATTTCCAAACATAAAAAATGGTTAAATCTAAATGACTGAGAGGAACTAGTATTAAACAAAGAATATTATATAAAGTATGAAATAGAAATGGAACCTCTCACTACAGATGGATCCACATTATCCTCCAATGAAAACTAATCCATAATGTGAAGGTTCTTTATTCCGAAGGAATGTATATGGTGATCTATAGACTTTGAATCTTCTAACTACATCACAGTGTCCCATGGGGATGATGATCTAAAAAAATAATGAGGAGTAGACTTATCTCGACAATTTCATTGCATATAGTTATAGTGACCATAAGTATTTCACACCTTTTCTAGGGTGGGACAAGAACATTGGGTGTTCACAAACATTTCAAACTGATAGAAATTAAAGGGTATACAACATAATGTAACTAATTTTATAGAGGAGTCCAACTACATAGAACCACTTCCACCACTCCTAAAATGGAATCCCACTTCCACTTCATTCCCTTCATTCTACTAAAAGTTTCACTAGGTTAAAGGGGAGGTTTAGAATAACTAAAAAGGACGCTATATTTATACATTCCATCATTTAAATGTCTATTGAATCCACATTGGAAAAAAGATTTAGTATAATTATATGTTATCTAATATCTTATCTAAAAACATCCAGATACTTCCGAATATTCAACTAATACTTATTTTCCACTTTTAGAGCTAAAAGAACTAGGTTTGTGAAATAATTGGCGTATTTTTTCACTAAGCACTCTCAATATTAAAATGGAAGAGACTCTATGTTGTGAAAGTTGGTTCCCTATTCCCAACTTGAACCAGAATTTTCGATTACTTTACCGTGTATACAGTGAGTTATGTATGGTAAAAATTTACCATTATATTGATGATATTTTTGTGTCAACTATTTTAATAGTAATTTCCATAGATTAATTTTCATATAAAAATATTTTATCAGTTCCTAATCTATAATAAGAACGTCAAGATACTATGACATAAATCTTAAACACATTTCATATTGTCTAGATACATCACAGAGAGTAGAAAAAATTGATGTTTTATAATCATATGATGGGGGATCATAAACATTGAGAATACTTCTCATGAAGGTCAAAAATAGTGATCTATAGTAAGTGGTATCATTAGAACAAACCCAATAAAAAGAATATAACATGTTTCAGATGTCATTGGTTATTCCTATATATGAACATGTGTATTAGTCTCCTAACTTGAGATCATTAACAATGGATACCATTTAATATTTTACTTTAATTCAAGGAATAACCTAACATTAATTCTATGGAAAATAATCTTTTTTTGGATGTGTTACTAGTGGTATAGGATTGGTTGAATGGCCATGAAAGAATTTGTCACTTCTGAATTGAGGAAGTGATATCTTTGGACCAAATGATTAAGATGGTAGTACCTTCCTAAATCCTTGTCCAAGGTGGTAAAAGGTAATTCTTTTCCATAATATCAACAAATAATAAAGAAATAATGGATGACAATACAAACTATGCATCTTATTTTATGTGATATGATGATACAGACAGATTATATTAGACAGTTATTGTTCATAGGAATTGTTTTTGTTCCTATGAGTTTTTCATGTCTCCATAGGGGTTGTGATGGGTTACTAGAGTCTACTCTTGGTCAATGAATAGTATTTAGTATCATCGAGATAAAGTCCAAGAGGGTCACATACAATTGTACCTTCAATGGTCTTCTCTATTATGGTGAATATAAATATTGGACATTGTGGGCCCATCATTGGACCTAATAGTTTTAAAAGTAATCGATCCCCAATGAATAAATAAATTCATTTATTGTTAGTATATAATTATTATGTTTAATTTATTTATTAAAATAATTAACTAGGTATTAAGTGAAAATGTGGAAAAATATTATACGAAAAAATTTATTTTAATATTCGAGGTTCATTTAATATTAAGGGAATTACGATTTGAGTTAATGAATTAGTTTTATCATGTAATAAATTTAGTATGTATATTTCAAGTATATGTTAAAAATAGATGGAGTTTTTGAAAAATAGAGTTCTTTATAATGTGTAAATTATTTCTTATTTAGTGGGTGGTGAAGATTTTATGGTTGGGGAAAACGTTTCAGGTAATTTTGACATCCACTATATAAGTAAGTGGGGTTCTATATTCTATAAAATATTCATTAATTCGTAATTGATAGATTATATCTCAAATAGCTTCCTAGAAAGAGGAAATCATCGTCTAGGTGGCCAATCTAAGAATATATTCAAGGATTGAAGGGATGAGATCGAGGTGATCATCATGAAAAAAAAAGAATCATCGAAGCTCTGTGATAGAACCCAAAATTTTATGATCAAAATATGTGTAGAATATTCAAATATGTGTTGATTTTTTACAGAGGTTCCATCAAAGATTCATTGAAAAAAAGTTGTAGGAAACAAGCTATAATTGAGTCCACATTGATTTAAGTGAGGTAAACATTCATTTTAAATTATTTTGTGCTTCAAATATTAACATGATCCTCATATCATACCATGGCTTGGGTCATTGTACATGATTCAGATTCATCACTTCAGTGATGAAAAACATTAATTCTCCAACTCGTCGGATTCTGTTACATGTAATTGGTATCATAGTGAACAGATTAATTTTATGATCTAAGGAAAAAAATTAATTTTTATTAAATTAATTAATTTTGTTCAATTTAGTATCCATGGTTCTCACCATGAACCAGTAAAAATTGAAATTGAGAAGATGTGGCCATCCATAAAAATTGATACGAATCATTTACATTTTATTGGGTAATATTTTTAATAACATATATATATATATATTATTTAATTACTCATAGGAATCTATCAAACTGATTTTCTATGAAACACCGTTCTATGGATGAATTTTTGTGATTGAAATAGTAAACTTTGATTTGACACTTTTCTACTTGGTTATGGAAAATCCATAATGATTCAAAGATTATAAAAATTTAAGTGATTAAAAAAGCTAGATTTATCATTTCTCTATGAAAAAAATGTAAAATGGTGTTGGAAGAAATTTATGGGTCACTTACAATTAATTAAGCCTAAATATTAATACTATGAAATTGGGGAATAACGTCAAAAAAGGATTCCCACTAAAAGTATATTTCAAAATAAAAAATTAATAAACAAAAAAAAAAATCATTTTTCTCAAAGCCTCACCACACAACATAGCCTCCCCATGTACCCACCTTCCTGTTGTATTTGAATTCAACAAAAAATTAATTTCAAGGATTCTTTTGATTGGTCAAAACACTCTTCATATGGATTGATCTGGTGACTTTAACAATGGTGGAGGGGATCCTATATTGGAATGTATAGATAGAATCCCACAGCTCCTCTCTAATAAAACTAGCTTTGGTATTTAGTCCTTTAATGGTATATAAATTTTCCCAAATGATATAAATGTTTTTTAAAAAGATACATATTGAGTAAAATGTTTTTAATATATGTATATATATATATATTTATATTTATAAGTAGACAATAAAAAATAAAAAAAACGTAGAATAAAATATTTTATAAAAAAAGAAAAATTATTCGATTAGTCATAACTGTAGGGATTTATTTGTTTGAAACCTGATTGGGTGCCACTCTTCCAAAATGGTTAGACTAAACCAGTGTAACTACCACCATTTCGGGTTCATAAATACATGATTTCGATATCGCTTAGTAGTTACCATTTTTTCAATCCATGAAATTATCTGGAATCCTCCCAACGTTGGTGTAGTAGGGAAATTAGGAATTGGTGTCTGATTTTCCCCCAAACATGGTGAAATTCTAGAGGTATACGTCCACTATAAATCATACACCATCAATGTTGGGGTGGATCAAACCCTTTTGGACAACAAATCCAATTCACAAATCAAGGTTCTATCTATTTAATTCTTCTGCAAATATATTTTCTAATAATCATAAGGGTTTGAATCCAAAAGTAGATCCTAGAAGATATATTATGAATCTCTAAAATTCATGAACTAAGATAGGGTCAAACATGACTGTTTTGATAGAAAAAACTTCTCTCGGTGGAAGGATAAGCTGAAGTTTCTCCTTACAGTATTGAATATTTTTTACATTCTGGAACTAAATCTTCCTCCCATTCCTAAGGATCCCTATTCCATTTCTTGCAGAAAACTCATTGAAATTATTTAAGTTGACCAGATTCAGGAAATGGGGATGAAACAAGAATAATATGATGTTTTCTGTCGACAAAATATTCTCAGCACGATATCCAATCTTCTTTATGAACATTTCCACCAAACAAAGTCCTCTCAAGATATTTGGGATGAACTCGATTTCAAATACATATTAGAGCAATAAGGTACCAATAATTTTATTATTCCAAAGTATCTAAACTATAATGTGGTAGATAACAATCCAGTCTTGAGTAATGTTCCCATGCTTCATGTTTTAGCAAATTAACTTCTTTCCCTTAAAATTAATATAATATAAATTTTTTATATATGTGGAATTATTCCTAAATTTCCACCTATATAGAATGATTTTGGTAAATCACTCATTGAAAAAGAGTGATTATATTTACATAGGGTGACTGAAAAATCATCGTTGTATTCAAGATGAATCCATGTTGAGAGATGTGTGTATGGATTCAAAAGTTGATATCAAGGTTAGTATCATTGAGGTAAAGACATAACCAAACTTCTCCTTAAATTTAATGAAGAATAGTAAGTAATTTAATAATAAACTAAATCCTTCCAAGAAGAAATGATAATGATTTTCCTATGAAAAACTGGGGCATTTTTCAAGGGAATGTCACTATCGAAAAAAGGTTCAAAACCCCACAGAAAATCTGATGACTAAATAAAATCTATTCACAATGATATATAAAGTCGATATGAATTATTTTAAGATGAGATTGTCAATATATTCTGTAGAAATATAGCATTTGTGAAAGTATCATTGAATGTTAAAAACATTTGACAAAATTACTTTCGTGAAGGAAGTACATCTTCGATATAATGCATGAATAAATATTAGCAGACAAGGAATTGTAGAGATAGAAATTACTTATGGGAATAATCAGACACTTCTAAATGTGTTTTACACCCCTGAGATTAGAAAGAACTTAGTTTATATAGATCTTATGTGTAATGAGGGATTTTGGGTTTCATTCAAATCTGAAAAGGTTATATTTTCAAAGGGAGTCATCTTTTTGGGAAAAGGGTACCCTAATGATGGTATGTATGAAATTTCATTTAATAATATCATTTAATATTCTTCCAACATTATTTAATAATCCAATTTGTGGCATGATTTTTTATCACATTTTAATTATAATTCATTTAAAGTAATGAAGAAGATAAACATGATTAACTTTGGAAATGATTTTGATAATTTTGAAACATTTGTAGAATATAATATAGTTAATAAGAACTTTCATAGTGTTGAATGAAATAAACATATATTATATTAAATTCATTATGATATATGTTAATTAAATTTCTTGTTAAATCATAGGTGGAAATCATATTTTAATAATTTTTTTGATGAATACAAAAGATATTTACAGGTTTGTCTTCATAAAACAAAGGATGAAGCCTTCACTTTGTTTAACAAGTATAAAGTTCATGTTGAGAACCAACTAAAAAAAGATTAATGTTTTACACTCAGATAGAGGTGTTGAATACTTTTTGAATGAGTTTAATGAGTTCTATAAAGAAAATGGATTAATTCACCATAGAACTGCCCCTTACACATGTCAGGAAAATGGATTAGCTAAAAGGAAAAAACACTCTTTGGTAGAAATGATAAATGCATGAAAAATATATCTAAATTACCATTTAATTTTTGGGGAGAATCTTTATTTATTTCAAGTAAAATTCATTATAGGATTTCCTCTATGAGAACTAAGATATATGATTATTAAATTTAGAGATGTATAAGACCTAATATTTATTATTTCAAAGTGTGGGTGTTTAGTTTATTATAGAGTTCCTATTCCAAAATTAACTAAAATTGGTACAAGATAAATTAAAGGCGTTTTTTTCATATATTCAAAAAGTATCAAAGAATATAGAAATATGGATCTAGGAGCTAATATATTTATAAAATCAATGGATGTAGAGTTTTTTTAAAATAAGTTTTATAAAGATGATGTGTATGGATTTATTCATCATAACTTTTTCTCATGTATTACATCTAGTTCAAATAAATTAACAGAGAATAACAACAATTCTAGAGTCTTACCTAAATAGAGTACATGAAGTATGAATGAGAAACATCTGTATCTAGATTTTATTTCCCATGATTCTATAATTTTCCATGTTGAAGGAGATCAAAATAATCATATTATAAATAAGTATCCTATGGTATTTACTATAGATGGTGACCTGAATACTTATAAAGAGGTTATGAATTCAAGACATTTTTATTTCTGGAAAAAAGAAATTAATGATGAAATGGATTCTATTTTGGGGAATAATACTTGGGTCATTAATGATTTACCTAGAGGTTCAAAACCAATTGGTAGTAAATGGGATTTTAGGATGAAATATTATTCCAATGGAAACATTCAAGATTTATAATCTAGATTTGTAGCCAAAAGTTTTAGAAAAAAGGATGAGATTGATTATTTTTATACTTATGTCTATGTATCTTGAATTCCCTCATTAACAATATTATTTGATCTATCGTCAATTAATAATTTTTATGTTTATCTAATGGATGTCAAAAATTATTTTTTAAATGTATAATTAAATGAAGATATTTACATGGAACAACCATAAGGTTTTGTTTTACTGGGTAATGATAAAATGTTTGTAAAATAGTTAAATCTCTTTATGGTCTTAATCAAGATCCATATCAATGGCAAGGGAATGTGACTATATTATTTCAAATAATTCATTTTCTCATAATAATGTGGATACATTTGTTTATTGAATGTTTACAAAAGAATATAGACTTATTTTGTGTCAATATTTGGATGATATGGTTATTTTTTGAACTAATATGATTAGTGTAATTGAGAAAAATAATTACTTATCTTCAATGTTTAAAATGAACTACATTGAAATAGTTGATACAATTATAGGTATTAATGTTAGAAAATATAATGGGGGTTGTTATTTATGTCAGTATCATTACATAGAAAATAATTAAATTTTTTTATTATCTTAGTTTCAAATCTGGAAATAAATAATTGGATTCTAGTGTTAAAAATTTTCTAAACATGAATAGAGCTGTAACACAACATGAGAATGCTAGTGTAATTTGTTACTTACTATATGAGATTCATTTCACTTGAACCGATATTTCTTTTTTAATATCTAAAATTTGTAGATATTCTAGTAATTATAGTGTGGACCATTGTAGATGTGTAATGTGAATTTTTGGAAACTTCAGACTGACCAAATATTTATGTTTATACTTTAATTATTTTTTTATAAGAATGATACCCCGATGAAAGCTTAATTACCAGTATTAGTGATAAACAATCCACTTCTAGATGGTTGTTTCCTCTTGGAGACTGTATTTTTTCTTTTATAAGCATGAAAAAACATGTATTTCACATTCCACCATGGAAGAGGAGTTTATCACCTTAGAGGTATGTGAGAAGAAATCTAAATAGATTTGGAATCTATTATTGGATATTTTATTGTGGACAAGTCTGATGCATCCTATCACAATTATTTGTGATAGTGAATGAATATTATCATGTGTAAATAGTTTCATGTAGAATGAAGAGGTTTGAAATATAATTTTGAGACACAATTATGTGATACAATTGTTACAAGTTGGTAACATAATAAATTTTTAACTGAGATCATGTAAATACTTGCAGATCTATTTACAATATCTCTGTTGAGAGAGATTATCCATGCAAATAATAAAGAGATGGTTTTAAAGATGATATAATGAATCATTTTCATAATGGAAACCCAAAAATTCATGTAGGTATATCCTCAATGTGTTTAATGTGTAAAAATAAGTTATGAAAATGATTATTGATATTGAAAATAATAGCCCTGAATTTTTTTGTTTTAATATCGTCTGTTATGATTATAGGTTGAGTTATAAAATCTTAAAAAAATATTATGAATAAATGAGTTATGTTCTCTAATAAAAAATCACAATGTAATGTTTTACCTATGTGAACATAAAAGTAGTGCCTCTTCTTACTGGAGTTAAGGGGTTTACTCATTAGAGTGGTCATGAAAAGGATATAAACACATGGCCATAAAAGATCTAAAAAATGAGATATTGGTTGAATGTTCATTATATGTATGATTTATATGGTTTTTAAAGTTTAATAAGTTTAATGTTTCAAAAAAATTTGAATCTGATAAACTTTGATGTATTGATAGTGAGTAAATGTCTAAATCAAGACATACCTTTATTATGTATAATGACACATTTGTGGACTGGAGAATTAATATTTTTGAATAAAAGAGGGGTATTTTTAAATTTTAATTCAACAAAATATTATTTAAAATAAAAAGTGTTCTGATTTGTCAAACCACTCTTCACTTGTATTGATGAGGTGACTTTAAAAATGGGGAGAATCCCACATTGGAAAGTGTAGATAGAATTCCATAACTAGTCTCCTATAATAAAAGAATTGGGATTTGGTTATTCAATAATATATATACATTTCCAAATTCTATTAAAGTGTTTTAAAGAAATCCATATCTCTTAAATAAAATTATATATATATATATATATATAACAAAACAGAAAATAAAATAAAATAAAATAAAAATATTGTATTTTATTAAAAACAACTAATGAAGTCATGACCGTAGGGATTCATTAATTCAAATCCTTAATGGTCACCTCTATTCTGAATCAATTAGACTGAATTGGTGTAACTACAACCGTTTCAGGTTTATAAATAATCAATGGTGGGATATCTATTTGGTTACCCTTATTTTAATGTAAGAAATTCTCCAAAATCCTCCTAAAATTGGTGTAGTAGGGAAATAGGGAATTGGTTTCTAATTTTTACCAAACCATGTTGAAATCCTTGAGGGATACATACATACGAAACACTAAACCATCAATTTTGGGTTAGATCAAATGCTTTTGGATAGTAAATCCAATTCACGCATCAAGGTTCTATCTATTGTCTTCTTTTGCCTATATATCTTCTATCACTTTGTTGATGTATCCTCTACCCTAGTGTGCGTGTAAAGATGGAACCCTCTATAGTGATGTCTTTTATGAACCTAACACCTGCCAAAATCACCTTCTGGTCACCACCAAGACAATCCAACTAACTTAGGGGTTTTTCAAAAAAGACCATCATCGACGTCTCCTTCGTCCGTCTTCACAACCACTGTGATCTCTTACTGCCAAGCCCATTGTGACCACTGTCAAATGAAAAATTATATGGGCATAAGGGAATCATATAACAGATGTGACCCCTCATGTATGGCTTCTGCACGATTTACATGCATCCCCCAATTGAGATAATCTTTGAAATGGGCCCCTACACATGAACAACCTCACCTGAACTACATTTCCACATTTGGCCATCATGGTAACACCATTTTGTGTTTTCCCTTGTCCTAGTTTGGATTAATTTCAATAAAATCATATTCTTCCAACCCGATATGGGCCATCATGATTTTATGTAGGTTTGTTCGACCCAAAATTGTTCACAATGAGTCTTTTGGGCTGAGGATGGCCCTACATAAGGTCTTCCTGACCCCGAATCAGCCTACACAGGGTTAGTATTAAAATTAAATTAATTGATTCATTTAATTTTTAGGATAATAATTTATTTAATTGTGACAACAAACTAAAATAGATTATTTGAATTTAAATAATTCATTTAATTTTGAAATGCAATTGAATTTAAATTTTTTACACTTTAATTTTATCCTACATTTAATTTACCTGTAGACTACTCTTGAGTAATTACTATAAATGTATGTATATTTTATTTATTTAATTATTTTTTTAACCAGGTATGAATTTTTCAGTAAATGACTTCTTTTTCTATAGTTTGAGCATCATAATATTAATTTAAATAAGTATAAGGGTCTACATATCCATCAGTTTATTACTATATTTATTTTTGTGATTCTCCAAACCCCATTTCCTACATGTGAGTACATTTATACTATTTTAAATGATGATGTAATATGTGGACCACACCAATATAAGATGTTATACAAGATGGGAAGTGAAAACCCAAGACCAGTGGTAAGATTCATTATGAGTCAAGACCAAATCAGAAATGGTACCCCTAGGTCATGTTTAATCCATTGTGTTTAAATTGACCTACCAATATTAAATTCCCACGAACATTCAAGTAATTTTTTTACTTTATTGATTATTTATTATTATTTATGCACATACATGTTTCTTTCAAGAACACATAAAAAAATAAGAAAAAATTCATAATGAAGTGATGAATGATTTTCTAATAACGCATGTTCTATTTTGGGTGAGACAAAATAGTATGAAAATATTACTAAGAATGGATCACATTTGAATAATATTTTAAAAACAAATCAAAGAAATATTATGTCTTGAAAACCTAACCTCTCTGAAATTTTAATAAAACCTGGTGTATGGGGGTGCTCATCAGCTAATGTTAAGGGATATTCCTTATATTGGGGATTTCTTATGAGTGTCATGGGTAAAATTGACTAGGTGTAAAATGAGTATCCAAATCTATCATGTTAAACTTTTATTTGAATGAATTGAGTAAATCAAGTATATGATTTTAGAATACGGGACTACACTCAACTAGTCAAGGAGTTGTGAGCCAATGTGGTTGTCCAGTCCATATCATACATTGAAACACTCTGAGTAGTGGCATCAAAAAATGTTTTATACTTTGAGAGTAGGTTTCAAGGATACTTTCCACTAGAATAATCAAGAAACATAGTATTTTGAATCTTTTAGTGATGGATAATAGTGTTTGATAAAATAGTGAGAGACATTTGATGATTAAATTAATATATAATATATAATTGGAAATAAAAATAAAAGTAACGATCAATATGATTTTTATGTAAAATGTAATATAATATAAAAAAATTGTGATTATATTGGGAAAATGAAATTTCTAAAATCACATTATTTTTCAATAGTAGAATCAACAATCTCTCAAAGTACTACAATATTAATTATTCAAGGTGTTGGTGTCCCCAATACCTATAAAGACTCTTTAGTAAGAGAGGGTGAGAAAAATTATTAAAAGAGAGTAATGTATGATGAATAAGATGGTTGTGTCATAATTCTATCATCAAAATCCTATGTGAGATTTGTATATAACATCATGACATGGATTATTTCATTCGTTTTCTCATATTTTAAAATCTTGGAAGGACATTTTGGGGAGTGATATGTGTAAGTGATATTTATATTGGCTCAGTGTAAATTTATTGGTTGACCATGATCTTTAGCGACATCCCCTTATTAAATTTCATCACCCATTTAGTATAGTTTCATTAAGCTTACAGAAAAAACATCATGTTTAAATAAATCTATTTCCTTTTGGGCAAAGATTTCCATGTAATTAAGAACATAATGAAATCCATATCATTAGTTGTTTTGGTGAACAAGATTGAATGAAAATTTGAAAAGTACAATGGAATATGTGATGACAAAATCATTCATTCAATGTACTCTAAGGAAAAAATTTATATTATCATATAGGATATTTTCTTTTCATGTCATGAAATAAGCCTATGAAGGTTTAAAATTAATTTAACTAAATCAAAGAATCATGTGGTAAATTATTCTTAAATTATATTACTTAATTTTATTTAATGTTTCTATAATACTTATTGGGTATTCAATAATATATTATTATCATATAGGTGTATTTTAGTGCAGTAACCTATTATGTATGGAATCATTACATGAAGTAAGGTCTGTTCTCTGAGCATCCGAGAAAGGGTGGTTCCTATGTCAATGATGATAAAAACAAAAATTTTAATTTCCCTATAAATGGTTCTAGTTAAACTATTATAAAGTATTACCAAAAAATTAATCTCATATGTCCATTGGAAACAAGGAGAAATTATTTCATTTTTTGGAATGATTGTTATTTCTGGAGATTAATAATCAACCAAAAGTTTAATAATACATTAATTATTGGAAATAAATAATGAATATAAAATTGAAGACTCGGTTATACAAAGTTGTGTCAAGATAAATCTTTTTAAAGTAAAATTACATGTTGACAACAAAGATATACCTTGTATGGTATTTAGACTATATTGAGATAAACACTTTTGTTATTATATTTGAATATACATATTTAGTTCGGATAATGAAACCATCATAAATAAAGGTAATCCACAATAGTTTTTTAATTATTTAAAATATATATTCTAAGTAATTACAAGGTTATTATAGTGGTAAATATAATTTATAATATTTCTTTAAGTGCTTATTAAGGAATGTAAAAATTAATTATGGTATATGTTTTGTCAAGAGATTTGAGTTTCTTCAATCCTGTGTGCCAAAGAATATCTTGGCCCAGCATTCATCGATCATTTTAATATACCATGGTGAAAAAACTAAGCACATATTACCTTATCCATATTTAATATTTGATATTAAGAAAGTGTATTTAAGGAATTTTTTTAATTAAAATGTTTCATGAAGTAATTCTTAGACAAACATTTCCTTATACATGTCAAATTAATGATGAAATTAAAAATAGATTTAAAGTATAGATTTATATAAATTATAGAAGCACCCATTATTTTAAAGAATTTCATTTAAAATAATGGCATTATCCCATAAAAATATTCCAACTAATATGAAAAATGGATATCTTTTGAGTTATAGTATGACAGAAATCAATTATTCCATAAGAAATTGTGATCGGATAAAATAGTTTATTATGATATAAAAAACCTACATATAGAGAAACACAATGTGCATCTAAATTAGTAAACCATATGTTCTATAATGATATTACATAAACCCTAAATAGAAAAGTGATATTCAAGTTATAGAATATATTTTTATAAAAACGTTCATGAATAAATTTGAGATAGTGAAAGAATGATTGATATGTGTTTAGTCAATGCTGAAGATGAAAAAATAGTTTACATAGGAACAAGTTCCATAAGAGAACATAGAATGATATTGTCCAAGGGACACATACTGTGTAGGAAAGATACAACCATGGTAATTATTGTTTATTAACCACAACCGATGATACATTATTCATTAACAATAATGGATCCTTTAAATATACAGTAAATGGAATCAATATAATATTGAAATGATCAATGAAAATTTAATAATAAATTCCATGTTTTAAAGTAAAATGTGATTATTATTGAATATTATGTTGCGTATTAAAGTAAGACTATAAATGGATAGTAAAAGCGTAGATCCAATGAAGCTCGATAGGTAATACCATGTTATTATGACAAATTGTGGTAGAATTTGACTTGATATAACTACTTTCTATGATCATTTTAATGATCATTGGATTTCAATACCACCAATCTAGGAAGGTGACTATATGACACAATTATAATGTGATGGGGACACCATATAAGGAAGATATGGTGTAAAAGTTATTAAAATCAATTTTATGATTAAAATTAGTAATAAAATCCTATAATATTTATTTGGAATGAATTTGTTTCCTAGTGATTGGAAGAGGTTAGATGGAGAACCACAATTTTATAAGTAAAATATGTTTTATAACATATAAAAAAAACTATTGGTCAACATTTTGTTATGAATAGTATAAATATATCTCTCTAATGATTGACTAATAGAACAACTTATATTATTGGGGACATTATCAACTGATGTAGATATAATGGTTTTCTAGACCTATTCAATAGTAAATATGATGACATGTTATTGATAAAATACAAGTGGAATAAATTTGAGAGAGATTTATTTCTATAGTAACATAGAGTATATCTCTCTAGGAAGACATGAATATGCTTATTAAGAGATCAATGTGGTGAGTTGAATTCAATATACTTCAGGGATGGATTAATCACATACTCCATAATATATATAATAAATTATTTTTCACCAAAAAACATTATCAGAGGAAAATATCTGTTAATTGTTGACTTCTTGAGAACCAGTCAAATATATTTGATTATACGTGTGAAAGTACTAAAGATATATAACTAGTGTATGGAGAGGAAAATGATACTAGTTATAAGGTGAGACAGACTAGTGTTCACTTAGATCGATATGACCTAATATCATATTTTGGATAAGGTAATGACCATGAGAAGGACATTTAAGACACTGGTAGCCATTTCTGCAAATTCTGAGTGTGTTGTGTCTTATTATGATAATAAAGAAGTAGTGTATAATACAAAATTATTTGTTCCATTTCATGAAATCACACCTAGTAAATAATTTTTTTCATTATATAGATTTTAAAAAATTAACTACTAGTACTAGCCCATATTTCATGTTTTAACATTGTAAAAGAAGATATATAATTATGGTTTAAATAACATAAATATTTTACTCATGGATGTGAGGTCATATATATTATAATATCCATATGGTGGAAATGTGTTAGGCCCATGACTAAAGACATAATTGAGAAGAAAGATGATCTTATCATGTGAGAGATAACAAAGGATAGTTCACAATTTGGATTTAGTGCATCTGGGAGTGTTTTAATAGTGGGTCCCTTATACCCAACTTGAGAAGTACTTTTCAATTACCTCACCATGTATACAATGAGTTATTCATGGTTTAAACTAACCATTATAGTGTTTATATTTATAATTCCAGTATTTAAATGGTAATGTTCAAAGACTACTTTTCATTTAAAAAGGATATTATAGTTCTCACGATATAATGAGAACCTCATGATACTATGAAATTAATCTTAAAAATATGTCATGTAGTCTAGATATGTTATAATGACTATAAACTTTTTATATTTGATCATCAATTATTGGGGGATAATAAGAATTGATAATTATTATCCTAAAGTTCCCACTTCGGGATCACTAGTATTTGATATCATGAGTATAACCCCTATAATAAAACAATATATGATTTATTTTTCATCGGTTATTTCTATCTATGAACAATTATATTGGTCTTAAGAATTGATATCATTATAAACATGTACCATTTTATCACATACATTGATGTAAGTAAAAAAATCCAAACATTGAGGTTTTGGTGGCATAGCTTGTTTTGGATAAATCATTAATAGTATGGAACTTATTAAATGGTCATAAAAGAATTTTTCCCTTCCAATTTATGGAAGTGATATCTCATTCTTAGATTATTTGGATGGTTATTCCTTTATAAATGTCTGGAAAGGTAGTTGGATGTAATTCCATCTATTTAGATCCATAAATAAGAAATAAATAATGTATGATGACACAAGTTGTGTATCTTACTTTATGGGATATCCTGAGACAAATATATTATATTATATAGTTCATTCTCATAGAAATTTTTTTATTGCATTAATTTTTAATTATATTGTTAGGGGACCTGATGGGTTTATAGAATACTATCTTGACCTATTAATAGTATTCACTCATACTTATATAATAGCCTAGGTGATCTCACACAATATCATATTCAAGAGTTTTCCCCATTCTAGTGAATATAAATATTATACACGATTGGTCTCACCAGGTGGTCTAGGAGTTATCCAAGTAATCAATCACTAAAGAATAAATAAATTATTTTTCATTTTAGTATATAATAATTGGGTTGAATTTATTTACAAAAATTATTCATAAGGTATTAATTGAATATGTGGAAAAATATCATATGAAAAAAAAATATTTTTAATATTGAAGGTTTGTTTAATATTTCATGAATAATAACATGATTTAATGAATCAATTTTATAATGTAATATATTAATTATGTATTAAAGCTATGTGGTAAAATATTAATGATTATTATAATGAATTTAGTTCTTCATAACATGTCATTTATTATTTATTTATTGGGAATTAAAAATATGGGGTTTGAGGAACCCTTTTAGGGTATTTTTGACATCTATTATATATGTAAATAAGGATTTTTATTCTATAGACTATTTATTCATTCGTAATAGTGATATTCTCTTTCCCCTTAAATTCTAGAGAGATAAATTATCTATCTGAGCAATCAATCCAAGAATGCCTCCATGGATCAAAGGGATGGGATCAAGGTGATCATCTTAACATCAAAGGAATTGTCGGATCTCCGTGCTAGAACCTAGGATTCAATGATAGTTATGCATTTTGATTCATGAAATGCTTTTAGATGTTATAGAGGTTCATGAGCCAATATCTTTGAAAAATAATTTACCAGTGATGAGATTCTGTTGAGAATTATTCGATTCGTATGAGTTAACCATTCATTTTAACTTTTTTTACTCTGAAATATACCTGCCATATCCTATAACCTTATAGTGGATTCGATTGTATGAGATGAAGAAGCTTTTTGGATTCAATGATTGAAAATTTTAAATCATTATCCCATCTTATTCCACTTTGTACTGTAATACCATCACTCAAGATAATTTTCCAACATCAGAGACTCTAGATAGAACTACCAGCAGAAGTGTGTATCCAATCCCTTCAAATCCATGCCCACGTGTAAATTTGCATGTACCATGTAATACCACAATAAATTTATCAGACCCACAGACTTGAACATTTATATTATTATGTGAATCCAATGAGTCAAAGATCATGTTGATCTTATATAGATACTCCTCCACCTCTCAATTCTCAGTCGTTCTTTTATAGGAAGGAATTTTTCCAGGTATGAACACTCTAGATTTATCCAAATCTCCCATAGTTCCTAATTTTTACCTCACAAACTATATTATAGGGATGCGTCATATTTTTTTCTATAGACCATATTGATATCATGGTATCCTCTATAAAATTATTATATAGATGAGGATCCCTTGAGGAGAATCTGATGCACCCTCATATGGAAAACATGAATGACATATTAGAGGCATATCATTACACACCTAGAATAGAATAAATGATCAGAAAACTGGAATAAAATCATTTAAAACAAGAAAACCATATGTAAAATTTGAGATTAAAATCTAGAACTCAACTCATGAGACAAATCCCAATAACCCATGGTAACTTGAGTCTTGTTATGTCAAGAGTTGGATAGACACATACTGCGACCTTCATCTGAAGTCTCTACAATACTATATCCTAAATAAAAAATTCCAAAAAATTGAGAATAACCATATTTGGTACTAAATTATCACAAAATAACCAAGATAACCCATCCAAGTAGGCTCCAAACTGAAAAGTGGAAATACCTAAAGGGAATTTTTGATCCCCACTAGATGGGGACTAGAACCTGGGCGTCAACACTAAATAGAGGGAATAGTTAAAGTAACTTGAAAAAGATAATATTAAATATACATACATAAAATTAGGACATAGTTGAAGAAAACCCATAATAAATTTATGCCATAACTCAAATAAAAAAGGTAATTCTATACAATTCAATGCAGCTAAACCGAACTCCATGGTATAGTTCTGAATAAAAGAATATGAAATTTTAATGACATGAAAATCCATGTAATATATGGTAAATGTCCCACCATCTCACCACTAGTTACCCATAACTAACTCACACAAACCTTACTGCCTCAATATATGTCTTTCTATTCCATGCATCAAAAGACATAACCAGGTAACCACACTACTATAGGGGTTCAACGTGTGTGAGACAAATAGGATTTTTAGGATCCCACCTAGGTGTCCCATATCAATTATTTGCATAAATAATCCCAAAATGTCTATTTAAAATAAAAAAGATGAATGATAATAAATACATAAGTCTTATATCAAAATTATGGTAAATATTTCTCTATTTTCACAGTTCCAAAATAAGTCAAGTAAAAATATTTCCATGTAATACTATCTATAATAAAATCAAAATAGTAAAAAACCTTGAATAACGGTAAACATTCGAAGGATTACAACACGTTTAACCAACAGACTCCAAGTACAAATATCAATGACTAGTGTTCAATCAAGTCCTTAGAACTCATTCCAAAGGAGAAGAGGTGCACCCCATGAGTGAACCACATAATAATATCAAACCATGTCCCTAGAACAACAGTCCTTGGGAGTAGATGAACACCCTATGAGTGAACCCCCTAACAATACCATGAACGATTTACCCAAGTTATTCCTTTCACCAATGTTGCAATGTATTCCCATGTGTTTTATTTCATAAATCATTTTTAAGTGTTCCATATTTCATAAAAAAATTACCAACCATTTATTACACCAAAACATGCTTTGAAAAAACTAATTTCTTTTCCCAAAAACCATCAAAAAACTATATTTTATTGAAATCCCTTTATGCATAAAAATAAATCATTCTAATTCATTTATATTTCAATTTATAAAATAGGTGAAAGATTATCTATCCAACATAGTCTAGATAAATAACAACATACCTTAAAATTGGCTCACACATGCCCATAATGGGATCCACAATTAGTGGTAGGAATGAAAAGAAAATAATGGTGGCCCTATATTTGATCCCCCCATATTAGAATAATGTTACATAAAAAAACATTGTTATAGGAGTGGTTAATTCATAACATACCTCAAAGATAATAAACTCAATTCTTCATAACTAATAAAGGTCAATCCCCAAAAGAATATCACACAACAGATCTAAAACAATCACACAAAACACTATCACAGGGTTAATGAATCTAAAACTAAACACCTCTCCGTTGTTGTAGAAAATATTAACAATGATTAAGAAAGGTCACTTACTTAGGATAAGTGACGCAACTAACATAGTGATCTAACGTCGAATAGTGGAACTCTATTAGAGCGGAGACCACCCAAGACCCACCTAAAATTTCTTAGGGCTCAAGAGAGAAGGGATTTATGATAAATAAGAAACAAAATCAAGCATGAAGTGTCATAAAACCTTCTAGGAATAATTTTGTACACTTTAATAACAAGTTTTATGGTGTAAATATCCCATAAATCATATATATGCTAAAAAACACCCTAAATATACTTATGTTTATCTTGATGATTATATGTGATATAAGTAAATCATATAGAATAAAAAAATTAAAAGTTTGTAATATTCCTATGTCATATATAATATTATGGTCGATGTCCAATAAAGGAATTATTCCTTAAGATATAACATAAAATTTATAAATGTTCAGCATGAAATATGCACCCTAGATTATTTAATAACATAGTAAAAATAACTCACATTCCCTCTAAACCTGAAATCACAATATTAAACAATGTAATAGCGTACCTTAAAATCCAAGTTGTTAAATAAACTTCATAAGAGGGATATTTGGGGGAAGATGAGAGTAAATTCATTCTAAAACGATTTAGAGTGAACAATAATGTGATAATAGATTGGTATTTATATAAAAATATGGGGAATTATTTACTAATTTATAAACATATCCCTTATACATCTAGGTAATAAATAATTCAAAACTACTAGACTTTCCATGGTTTATGCCCATTTTATTTTGCATGGTGGACTGGTTTTTAATATTTTAATATCTTTGGGAACAAATTTTTTAAATTAATAAAATTTTGAATATGGTGGGGATTTCTTTTTGTAAAGATTTGTTTTTAAAACATTTAAAATATTATTTAGTTCTTGAATATTTAATATAGGATTGTATAACTAATTTTATCACATTAATGTAACTTACATTAATAAATAATACTATTTTGGGTCAATAATTCCATTTATATTATTTATTACACCACTTTTAAGTCTTTACAATGTCATAATACATAATGTATATTTATACAGTTTTTTTACCAAAAAAGATGAATTTTTGAAAAATTTATGAAAACTTCACCATTGGAAAATTTCGACATGATAAATCTAAATAAAATTTTATTTTTGTCTAATTAAAATTTCATGAATTTAGGAATGTAACTTATAAATAATAACATGTAATAAATTTAAAAATAATTTATTTATAATAAAACAATTTCTTTTGTTATAAGTGATTAAATTTATGTTTCTTATCATGTATTAATTATTATATATATGATAATTATTTATTTATACTCGTAATGAAATTTTATTTTATGAAATTCTTATTCAAGTGAATGAGAATTTTGCATCTAAAAAAATCTATAAAATAGTTTTTGTGAGACAAACTATGTTAACTATGATGATAATATTTTGTTAATAACAATTTATATTTATAAAAATATATTATCAAAATATTCTATGATAATAAAACACTACACATAAGAGGAATTAAATTTTCAAATTAAAATAATATATATATATATATATATATTATTTTATTAAAATAATCATTTTAGTTAACATTTTTATTAGTAAGTTTTTTTCTAATATCATATACATAGAATATAGAAAAACCTATTTACAAATTAAATTAACTATAATGTAAGTAAAAAAGACAGGATAAGGTATTATTTTAGTGTGAAAATTATATTTAATCATTAATCATATGTTATTCATAAAATAATAATAATATATATATATATATTTAATGAATTTAATGATTTTTATAATATATATCAGTGTATCTTAACCATTATATTATAATAAATTAATTATTATGATGTTATAATGATAGAAATTAATGTAGTTATAAATATTTATAAATAAAAATAATTTTGAATGTGGTAAAATATTTTATTAAACCATTATGATATAAATAATTCTAGTACACTTGAATTACTATATTAAGGTTAAAAGTTTAGTGGAAACAACATATGTGATTAATATATACATAAATTCTTAGTTAATATTATTAAAAACAAAATAAATGAAATGAATTTAACTTTTATATATTTAATAAAAATATTCATTAGAAATCTGTAATGTTATATGTGGATTTATTCCTAATGTTTCTTGATTAATAGTGACATCAAGATCTCATACCTTGGGCTCATCTATAGTCCTCAATCACTCTCAATCCCCTTCATTATACAGTGGAACCATATCCGTGTAGGAATTTCTGTTTCATTTTTTTAATGCATCCCCTAACATTCAATGGGAGAAATGCTCCCAATATAATAATCATCTACATTATAAGATTTTCAAATACATTGATAAAGTCATTATTAGTTGACCCTAAACTATAAAACATTACTATACTTATATCACAATTTAAAAAAATTAAATAATAAAGTCCTCTATACATTACCTATCATGTTTTTTGGGATTGTCTGTTAGTGAGATCCATATTCCTTACATTTGATTCATATCCATGTAAGAGTTTGTAGTGATTGTTCCCTTAATTCCATTGATGATTTTGACTAATATATAATTCCCCTACATATATCATAACTATGTATGGATTTATTCTTGTTATTGTAAAATACAAAGTTACACTCATATCACTTATCCTGCAACATATCCTAAATTTAAATTAAATCCCCACATTATATTGATTTTTGGTCACGTCCTATTTCTCATAAATGGTGGTCTATTATTATGGTGGTTCTATCTTTTTCTTAAATCAATTAAGATTGTTTGTAGAAATTTTTATATCCTTCAAGAGATTAAACATATTATAGAGGCCTACCCCATGTGGCATAATTTACCTACATGAGAGCCTGATCCATATAATAACTTCATCAATGCATGGGTTATTATCTATGATTCCATGGTAAAATAAAAAAACACATTAATTATAGAAACCCATAATTTTCATACCTAGATATTTCATATTGAAAAATTAATATTCATTACATAACATTATGATCAATGCCATACTAATATATTTTATGTTTATTTGGTAACATGGATTTATAAGGAACTAGTTCATAGGAAACCAATATCATATCCCACTAAGTTCTTTATAAACAGTATCCTATATAGACATATTATAGTTAAAACCTTTACTAATTACATGATAATATAAAACATAATAATGGATGAGCTCAGATGCTTAGTAATGGTAAATAAGGGAGATATCCTTGATCCCTAATGTATAACATAAATATAATGGCATGAGAAAATTATGTTGACATTAGAAAACCATTACCAAAAAGTAATAGGTTATAATCATGAACTGTGGAATATATATTGAAACTTCATTAACATAAATCATAATTTATCAAAATAACGTGATCTATAAGAGCATATAATTGTTATAACACATAAGTTTGTGGCATACACATAAGTATAGACAAAAATTTTCATAGTCAAGGGTCACTTACAATACTATAATTGTGGATGGGGTTCACTCCCCATTCCATCATATCCTTGGTCATGGTTTACTCCAAATATTATCATAGAGGATGTAGTCCATTATTTGGATGGGTTCAATCTCAATTCCAATATTTATTATCTCATGAAATATCCATCATTACAAAATAGATTGAATGTCAATATAATTCCCGGCCCACTTATGACAAAACAAAAAAATGAATTTTTGTGCCATATGATCATAATACAATCATCTTAGAATATCCCATGGAAAAGAAACATGTTTCATAAACACTTCATCTTTTCATCATAATATAACCCATGAAAAAAACTCATTTAATAATTTTTTTCATCAAAAAATTAATTATCCTTTGAGAAAGTAATGGCTTTTATTGATTCACACTCAAATCATCATCATCATAATCCAAAAAAGGAATGATTTTAGATATTTTTATTAGATAAAATATTTATTAAATCATAAGTAACATAAAATTGTATTATCATAGATGGAAAATGTCATTTAAAGATTACAGGGACATTTATTGAGGAAAACAACATTTTCAATTTGCAACCACTTATTTCAAATAACAAATCTCAAATATTAAAAAAAATTCAAAGAACCCTATAATATGTTTAATTGATCTTAAAATCCTTTATAAGTCATGATATGATAAAATTAAATTCATTATATATACATTGAAACAAATATTTCATTCACATTTTCGGTAAAACGTTAAAAGTCATCATTCAGAGAATGATAAGAATTATCAATTTAATTTTTTAAGAAGTCAAATATGGGTAAAAATGAATACAAAATATCATTTTATATTATTAAAATCATTATTAAAAACATTTTATAAGATTTCTATATAGATGAAGAATGTGTTTTTGATGGAAGAGAGAAATATAGTAGATTTATTTAAAAACAACATTTCACTCTCTTGAGTTATAAAAGAGAATTAAACAAAAGGAAAAAAATTTAATCTAAAAAAATGTAGAATAAAATTCATGGGATAATTGAGAGATAGTTCATAAAATTTTATCTCTAAAAACATGATCATAAACAATCTTGTTAAATAATTATATTGTAACCTAAATCTATTACCTCAAGTCCAAATTGATTTTAAATAACATAAAAAAAATTTACAATAAATTTTAATATATTATAATTCTATAAAAAATCATTTCAATTCTCATAATACAATATATAACCCACTTATAATATTTAAAAACCCATTTATTGATAATTTGTCATTAAATATTAATTTCCAAGTGTTAACTATTTGGCTTTTCTTAAGAGTTTCAGTTCGATAGTTGCGGTACATGTACTTTAACCATGGTATCATCATATATAAAATTTTAATCATGATATAACTACCATATATATTCATTATATATATTTATATTAATTTATAAAATTTATAGATTAAGAAATAAATAACATCATTCATGGATATAATATGACATACATACGCATTGACATCATTTTCAGTTTTAAAATAATGGAAAGAAATAAAGGTAAATAATAATTCACCTTTAAAGATAAATAGTTAGAATATATATATATATATATTCATTAAATATATCTTTATTATGATCCATGTAAATAGGAATCCAAAAAATGAATCACATCGCTTCGTGGAAGTGGTTCTCCACATGTATGCACAAGCAATGTTATTATTTTAAAATAGATAAGAAGGTAAGAATTTAGATATTATATTATAATTATATAATCCCAATTATTTAATTAATATAATATATACACATTATACCAATCATAATCACTATCCATGATGGGTGGTGATGGAAAATGAATTGTATTGCCATGTGGAGGTGGTGGTCCACATGTAGACATGGGTAATACTTTCACTTCCCATTTGATGGAATAGAGGGTGGATATTGGTGGTTAATTAATCATAATAAAAATTAACTATATTTAGGATACATAATTTTTTATTTTATAATTAATATCTTAGATTTTGAGGACGTAGAAGAACAAAATAAGTTTAATGAGTTTGGGTAGGACAATTACATCTTCTTCAGTAGGCCTCCTCTAGATCCCTTCTTAAGGACCCATGTAATTGTATTTTTAGAATACCAAAACCACTTATTCATGTATACAGTAGTCTAAAATATAATTTTGTAGGTTTTAGTTTATCTACAGGGCTAAAATTAGTGTAATGAAGAGAAACGAGGGGTGCCTTTTTATAAATGGGGGAGAGGATACACTTATAATTTCCTAAAATATTAAAATATAATAATTATATACTGAAGGAAAAGTATTAAAAAGGAAAAAAAATTAAAATTTAAGATTGTATTAGGTTGAAATATTTCCATAAAATAGGATTTATACAAGTTTAATTGGAAAACATACCCTTATATCTTGGTTAAACACCCTAGTAAACCTTTTTTAACCTTAATCATGATAATAATTATTTCTATTTTTACAATTAATTATAAAAAAAATTTAATTTTACTTAATTAAATAATATTAGTTATTCTTTAAAAAATATGGAATCAATTTTGTTAAATTCAATTCTCATAGGTGGTAGAAATAAATTCAAAATTGTACCCACAAAAGACGATGAAATGTGGTTTTCTAGGAAAATATTTTCATAAGATTAAAATGATTTTATACCATACACTAAAATAATATTTATTCCATTGAAATTTATTGGATTATTTAAAATATGTATTATCTAATTTTACATTTAAATCAATTTTAAAAAATTAACCTTTTTCTAAATGTGTGAAACCAGAAGGCAAATTTCAATAAAAAACTATATTATCACTGTTCATAGAAAAATAACACTTTTTAGAAAATTCTCAAAATTTTGATATTAGATAATTTTGAGATGATGATTTCAAAAAAGAATTTCATTTTGTATAATTCATTTTCTAAAATAGGTATAAATTAAATATATTATTTTCTCAAAAAAATCAGTAAATAATATTTTTCAGAAGAAAATGTTTTTTTAAAGAATATAAAGAATTGGATAAAACATCTAAACATATTTATAAATATATATTATTTATATAAAATAATAAATAATAATATTAAAAAAATTCCAATTGATTCCTTTAATTTAATGTTTTGGCTGCAACTGTATATTATATTATGGTTTATTTAGACTCGAGAATGTGTGTATCATAAGACAGTGTAGAAATTAAATTTATTTGAAGGAAAATATATCATTAAATATTAAGGTGTTACATTATACAATACATATAATTAGTTTCTCTCCTGAAATTATAACACTTCGATACTATAAAAAATGATAACTTTTTTTATCTCACACTCAGTACCCCATGTGGCATCATTAGATTTAGTATTCATTTATATAACTTTATCCTTGTGAGTATTATTATTCCATATACCCTTATCACTATTATCCATGATTTATAATGGATGTTCATAATTGGAAATATCAAACTCTAGTGATAAAACATATGAATTATGTATATGTAATGGATCAGGTATGTACTTTTCCAGGTGAGATACATGAACACGTCATGAACTTGAGGGAGGTTCGGTGGAAGTGCCATTTGATTTTATACCATCCCTACTTGATCAACAATATAAAAGGAAAAAATATACCTAGGGATATATATTCTTTTATTTTCAAATCCCATATCCTTATTTTATTGACAAATTCATCGAAATACCTTCTCACTAATTTAAAATTCCATATTTCATCGATGATTGCTAGTATAACTTTTCTCTCGACTCTTAGATTCCATGTATTTGTACTAAATGAATTTAAAATTATCTACCATTTCCATAGCTAGCATGGGACACAATATATTTTCTCCCAAAACATCATCCTATGATATTGTATTTCTATGATTCCATATATAGAGATATTTATAAAAATACATAAAAATTATATATTGAAAGACATCATTTTAAGGAATGTTTACTAGAAGAAGGTATTGAACCGAAACACATTTCAATCCATAGTAAAAGAACATATAATAACTTCTATTATTTGTGTGGTTCTATTAGATTTACCATATCTATAATTATGATAAGCAATACTGAACGAGAACTTTAAATCTTGATGTTTATGGATAATATTCCAAAACATTTAGGTAAGCCTTGGATCTCAATCAGAAAAAATAGAATGTAGAAGACCATGAAATCATCCAACTTCATTAATCTATATTCCAGAAAATTAATCAATAGATAAATATTCTCTAATAGTTATGAATAGTTATTTCTTCATAAGTAAAACTACTATAACTAAAATAAAAATGTGGGATTTTTATTTTTTGGGGAGTCCAACAAAAAAATCCAGGGTGATCTTTTCCCATTTCCGTTATAGAATAGGTAATGGTTGCAATATACGATTAGGATCCCATCTCCCAACCTTAACTTAATAAAAAAACAAATCATAGATAAAAAACTAAAAAATATATATATTCTTGTTTTTTAACTAGAAATAAACTTTTAGATCACAATAAATATTCTTACTTATAGGATTACAAATGAATTATTAACTATATGCCTCATCCAAAAAATCCTTCTTCGAAACTAGTACTGATATTGAAAATTCACTATTCTTTATCCTTATCATTCCATCACAATCAAGGTTGAACTCATAAATATTTATCACATTCAATTATAACTCTATATCTTAATTTTGTTCCTTTTTAATATTCACATGGATAGATAGTTGAATACCTATTTGGAAAAGATAATACTACACCAATCTATTGATTTTTCCAGATCCATACACTGAAAATCTAAAAATATTGGGTATTTTGTTATCATCATCATAGATAATAATGTATGATCCTTTGGACCAAAATCATTTTCCACCTTGTTCACATTCCCAAGGAGGTAATGTATTGATAAGACACAATCATTAACCAAATACAACTTTATTCTATAGAACATACTGAAAAAATTTAGAAATTAAATACTTTAGAAATTTAAATTCAGTATATATCACACCTTCCTCCATAAAGATAATTCACCTATATCATTAATGGAAAAATTATCACAACTAACTCCAAATCATGTGTTGGGTAATTTTTCACTGCAAAAATTAATTATCACAAGGATAGAACTATCACTATATCATTTTATATTATAATTCATCATAGTCCCTTCATTAATGAATCACTAAATATTAAAAACCCTTCTAAAATAATGAGTAATCTAAGAATAGATATGTTGACTAACCTTTTATTTAGTTACTTTAATTTTTCCTTAGATCCATCTATACAAAGGAACTTTGATCCATTCCATGTTACCTTGAGTACTAGATTAGAAAACTAGGATAATGTTTCCAAAAATCAATGATAATTTCCATACAAACCAAGAATAATTTGTATCACAATCATTGTGGTTTCTTTGGGAAAATGATCAATAACATTCTTCTCTGATAGATCCACAAATATAACATCACATAAAATTATATAACCTAAAAATAAATATTTTTTTATCCAAAAATAACACTACGTAAATTTTTCATTTAACATCTCCTTTCATAGAATCTTCAGTAAATTCCTCAAGTGATCTACATGATCTTATATTATATTTGAATGTATATAAATATCATCTATTAACACTACCAAAAAATGACTGAGGTAATCTATAAATACCCAATTTATTAAATCTATGAATATAGAGGTGGAATTATCAAGACAAAATGGAAACACAATAAATTCATAGCATCCATACCATATATATAATGATGCCTTAGGTATACTAGATGTGAGGTTATTGAAATCATGAAAAATTGATATTTATAAAACATAATTACTACTAGGGTAGTGCTAAGAAGGGTAAAACCATAGATAAGTATAAGTGATTATGTAGTCCAAAATAATTCTACAAAGAAATATCAATACCCCAAAAGAAATTGTAAAAATGGAATTTAGTGGGTGAAATTAAATGGTGTACGGGAAAAAAGATGATAAAAAACGGAACATAGAAGTTGAGTTAGGGGAACTGGACTGCAATTGATCGATTAAAATTTCACTTTTTTAACATAATGGTATTGAGGTCATTTTTTAAATCCCAGTCACCATTGATCTATCATTGGTATAATTTTTTCTTTCATAGCCTAATAAAATTATGATTATTCTTAGGAAAGAGCTTACTACAAACCTTTCATGTTTAGTACATTGGATGTTGTATCAAAGGAAAAAAGGATATTATACCCTTCAACTCTTGGTACTTAGGGTAGAGTGAAAGAGTTCTCATTAGGAAGGGAAGTAGTTATCACTAGATAGAACACATGACCCTGTTAGTTATTCAACTTATTTCAAGAACTTGTGAATTGAAAACAATTCAATTCATCAAATCCATCCCCCATAAACTACTTAAAAATTCAGAATTTCTACATCCAAAATATATAAGTCATTAAATTAATCTCAAGAAAGTAGGTATGATCACCTTCTTTCCCCAACATAGACTCTATTGTCTTCCTACTCTAAGTATTCCCCCTACATGATCCTTTATCCCTTATTTACGCCCACTTGGTGAATGATTATAGTGGAATGCATGATAGTATTATGTGTGTCATGAATTGATGGATCATGAATCTCCCTAGATTGGATAATGGTGGTAAATTATATGATGACATGTTAAAAGAGTCTTGGAATGAAACAAATGGTTCCTCTTAGTCTCCTACCATTGGAAGTGGTGTGGAATATTTCCTATGTCTTCTTGATTTTTCTTATCTTAATCAACCAAATTTGAGCAGTGCTCATGGTGGATTACAACCTTGTAGTATTCTTCTTCTATTGCTGATTTATTTTGAACACTATTGATCTAGTTTTGATATGGGTATTTTGAGTTTTTAATTATATTTCTTTTTCATCGATGGTTTTTGGATTGACTGTGTTCGATTATGTCCAAAACATAAGTGGTGGGTTAATGGTGCCACTGGAGTAGGGTAATTTTATTATTTCAGTAGTCGATGGAGGCGGAGGTGACTCCAAGTGGAAGTGAGACATGTTAGATGGGACTTCAGCTGACGGTGAGTCAAATTTATAGCAGAATGTGTATTATAAGTGAGTCATATTTCATGTAGTGACTTGGGATAATGGAAACACTGGGTACCTCACGGTGCCTTGGGAGTGGTGGCGGATTGAGAGTTGATGTTGGTGGTGCCTCACCTGGCGGCATCTCCTGCTGGGGATTCTCACCTTGTGGTAGCTCACATAGAGGGAGCTCAATTCATGGCAACTCAACTAGAGGTAACAGATTTGAAAGACAAAAAAATCTACTAAAAAAATCAATTTAATCCTTATAAAAAAATTGAACATAAAATAATTTTGAAATTAAAATTAAAATGAAGAAAAGTAAAATAGTTTATTTTCTAATTATATAATTAATGAAATAAAATAATTAGGAATTTAAAACATTGAAAAAATTATAAAATAAATTAATCACATAAACATTAAAAATTAATGAATGGGTTAAATATAAAGAATTTTTAGAAGAATAATGAATTGTTAATTTGAAAAAAAAATCAACACTGAATTAAAAAAAATAAACAAATGTATTTAAATAAACGAAATAATTAATTTTAAAAACATAAAAAATGAAATAATAAGAACACTAAAAGAAAGTAAAATTAAAAATTCTAATTCAAATAAAAAAATGGATGAAAAATGGAAGTAAAGAAACAAAATAAATTATTTAATTTTAAATTATTCAAAATAACTAAAACAATTAATAAGATAAATATTTTCAAAAAATAAGTAATTTTTTTAAAAATTAAAGGAAAAAAGGTCATAATTTATAATTATTAAACAAAATACACCATTTTAAAAATAAAAATATAAATAGAAATATAAAAAAGTATGTGGAATGTGAATAAAATAGGAGCCACATCATATATCATCCTTCCTGAACCTCAATTGATGATATCCAAAATGATGCTAAATATTTGAATAGTATTGAATTCCACACAGTTGATCAAACAACTGATCAATACATTGAAAGAGATATTTATTCTTCATTTTTATCTCATTATGTTCTCAATGATAAATAGAGTTTCACATTTATCCATATTTATTCTTAATGAAAATTACATGTTTACTCCATGGTAACACACAAGGTCCTATGAATCCCTTGAATATATTGTCTTTGAGTTTCTTCTTTAATTCCAATAACTCATTTGGGTCCATTCTATTTGAATTACTTCAAGTAATTGTTTCACTGGGTATGAGTTATATTGGAAATAACACATTATGATTCGATGGAATACTAGGTTACTCCTCTAGAAAAATATCAAAAAACTATAATACAATAGGATTATATTTAATGTCGAGTTTCTCCTTAACCACCTAGGATAAGTGTCATAAAAAAAATATAACCGGTGTAACTTCAATTGAAAGTTTATATTTAACATCACATTGATGGATGATCATATGTTGTCTTAGAATATCAAATGTGACTTACATTACTTGTAAATTGACATGGTGTTTATGTAATGAAATCAATTTCACATCTAAGATAACATAAGATTTATCTAGAGAGAGAATAACCAGATTTTCAAGAAACACATTACTACAAAATTGAATTATATAAAAATTACAGTCTGGAGATATGGTCATCATACCATTAGCAGTTTTCAGTCATAATTCAACATATAATTGATGATTTGGTACTGTTATTCCCTCAGAAAATTGTTCAGATAAAAAATATTGGGTATATATAGAATCAAATAAGACATGAGATGTCTTAGAATGGATGGTCATTGTGTCTTTCCCCACTTTGTTATCCATATAAGAAATAATGAGCACATGAGATTCCCCTCTATATCTAGGATTGATAATTTTAAAAAATTGATCATATTCATTAACTTCTATAATTTATCACTAGTTAGAAGAATTCCAATAATTCTTGAATTTGAAGTACTAGAGTCTGGGTGGTTCATTCTACGGTACTTTCTCTCCATCGTTTGATAATTTCTTCTAGTCATCACATCAGCAATCAATTTTTGGTTACTATCCTTCCCACACTTAAATTATTTACTAGTTTCATTATAAAAATATCCTCCGCATTTCCTATCATAATTTTTTCATAAAGAAAATATCATATCCTTCCTTATATTGTTTTTATTATTATAATCTCTTTATAAATCATATTTATTTTCATAATAGAACTATAAAATTGAAAGGTAAATCCAATTTTAATTTCCACCCTAGTATTATATCAAATCATATCATCATATCTACAAAACTATATTATGAATAACACCCTTTTTATACATGGTTTTATGCCAATGAAGAATATATGAATATTAATTTTAGGTTGGATGATAAAAACAGAAGTGTATCTCAGGATTCTTGTAAAATTTTTCTTAGATATACTCATGGATTCATTATTATTCTTCATTGGGGTAAATAAATCCGTATCATATCTTGTATGAATATTGTGAGTAATGTACGTATTGAAAGAAATATATCATAATATCATATCACTACTTGGAGTAAATTTCATCATGTTGCCTCATGTTCTTTATAATATTCCACCATTGATATGTTCTGCCTTCCAAACAAGGAACAACTAAAATATTTTTTCATCTTTCAAACACTAGAGAATTAAAAATATATTTTCAATGATATTGATTAATTGTTTAGTAATATATGGATCTATAGACCCACTAAAACATGGTGGATGCTGCCTCATGAAGGAATCAATAGAATATTTTTTCCTCCATTGCTCATTTGGAAGATTATCATGATTCATATCTTCTGAAATTTTAGTAAGCATAGAAAAATGATTTTTCAATATAGATCACATACCATTTGTTTTCTTATGAATAATATCATATCATTTTCAATCACATTCAATATTAACATGGTTTATCTGGGTTCCATCAATTGACTAGAACCAAAAATTATAATGTGAATTAAAATATTCATAGTGGGAAACCAAATATTTAAGAAAAACTGTTTACAAGATGTATAAATTTTGCAAACTTCTATTTAATATATGTCACCATCAGTTTGACCAAGGTTATTTGTAGTCATAATCTATTCAAATCCTTCATAATGGTTCATATAGAAAATGCGTGTTATCCCAAGCCTATCATTAGAGAGTTTCAAACCAAGTGCGTAGTAAGGGTACAATCACCATGAACCAAAATGATGGGTGAGATAAAATCAACCAACTATATTCTATGTTATTACACATAGATGAATCTATGTAAAAATTAGGTCCACTCATAGTATCCAGACACAAATTTGTTTCTAGGAAAAAAATTCTCCTTCCATTACAATAACATAAGATTTCTCCTATATATAAGATTATTACTAGGGTTCTCACTAAAGGTTTACCGTCCTATTTTTCCGAGGTGGAAAAAAAATTTCGCTGATACCAACTATAGTGACCAATAATTTTCATACATCGATATTACAACTTTATAAATGAATATTCATTTCATAAAATTATGATCAATTCCAAAATCATATAGGTTTAGTGTCTATAAAATCTTGGAGACATAAAAAAATGGTTAATAATACACTTCTATCATATTCAACCAAGTAATTCATAAATATCATACTTCTTATAAAAATAATACTAAAAAACATTATTCATTATGAGGGGAAAAGAAAAATAATAAAGGGAGAGATCAGATGCTCAGTAAGGGAAAACAAGGTATATATTAATGATCAGTAAATCATAAAATTATAATAAGGGTATGAGAACATGATATTAAACTTTTTTAAACATACCTAGTAAATCATATATCATAACCTCGAATGATTTAGTAAATAATTTCATTTTATAGGACACGAATTATAAAGGAATCAAATAATATGAGTTATGAGAGAATAATATTAGAATAAGATATATCTTTTTAAAATAAACATAAGCATAAAAAAGAATTTCCTTAGTCATGGATAATTGACAAGGACATAATTTTGGTTCTATTTCACTCACCATTCTATCATTTCCTTATTCAAGGTTCACTCCCAAGAATATCATATTGTATAGATTCGATCACTGCACTTGGTCCACCACCCCTTTTAGTCCTTATAATCTCGTGAAATACCCATCATTACGTAATGCATTTGAATGCTATATAATTTTGTTCCCACCCCTCAAAAAATTAAAAATACACATATGTGTTCCACAGGATCGTAAAACATTCACCATAGCATAAACAATTTAAATAAAATGGGTTTCATAAATATTTTATCATTTCACCTTTGCATAACTCATGGAAAATAAACAAGTTTTATAATGGTTTAATCATATATTAATTATCTCATGGGAATGAAATGTGTTTCATAGAATCTTCCTTACATCATCATTATCATCATACATTATTTAAATAATGAAATATGATGGTATCATTGGATCATATCTCAATTAAAATAAACATAACATCAAAGTATGTTACCATAAATGAAAAATTCTTTTAAAATATCACTAAAACATTTTTTGAGAAAGATACCCTTTTCAAATTTAAGTCACTAATTTAAAATATAAAAAATTACCAAATATTATGAAATATAGGTTATTTATAAAGTACCTTTGAAAATTTTAATGGAATCCCATAATAATTTAGTACTCATGATGGTGTAAAATTTTGTTTATTCTATATACATTAAAACAAATATTCATTTCACCTTTTTGGTAAAAAGTCAAATGTAGTTCATTTGGAAAAATAGAAGATGATTACATTTAAATATTTTTTTTTAAAAAATTCAATCATGGGTAAAAATGAATTTCAATATTTATTTGATATTGGAAAAAATATACCTGATAATATTTTTAAAACATGTATATCAAATAAAATGGATTTTCAATCGAAGAGAGAAATGGAGTTAGTTTTCCTTAAAAACATTCTATCAATCTACTAAGTTTGTAAATAGAGGAAAGAGAAAATGAAAAATAAAATCTAAATAAATAACTGGAGGATAATAAATTCCATGGGATTATTGAGAGGGAGGTCTTGAAATTTTATCAATATAAATGCGATTTTAAATAATTCTGATACACAATTAGATTGTAACATAAATCTCTTGCCTCAAGTTTGACGTGCTTCAAAATTACACTATACATATTTATATTAAATTTAAATTTATAAAAATACTCTAAAAATGTATTTTGAATACGTATAATATCATATATGATCCACTTATAATATTGTTACACCCATTTGTTAGCAATTTCTTATTAAAATAATCGTTTCTAGGTGTTAAATATTTATCTTTTCCTGAGAACATCGGTTTGGTTGTTTCATTCCACGTACATTGATCATGGTTCCATCATCTATAGAATTTTAATAATGATATAAATATTATATATATTAATTATATATATATAGTCATATCTAAAACGTAAATATAAAAAAATTATTTACACCATTCATGGAGATGGTTGGTCGTACGTATGCATGAACATTGTTTTCACTTTAGAAAAGATAGAACCAAAGAAAGTAAAATAATAACACACATTTTCAGAGTGATTATTATATCATGTATATCATATATATTAATTAAATATACCGCATTACTGTCTATATAATGTGGAATCAAAAAAGTAAACCATGTTGCTTCAGGGAGACGGTTTTCCACACGTATGCACAATTGATATTATCATTTCCCAACGTGACCAGACCCATAATAGAATGAACCAAAACATCCCCCAATATAAACTCTAATATCCTAGGGGCTTTATAATTGTGGTGATTACACATATACCACACACATGGTATTACTTACCTTAATTTACCTACACACACAGACATCTCTAGGGATATACAATGGTGAAATGTTAAACAACTGACTACCATATATGGATAAGTCTAAAATAAAACCATTGTAGAAATAAAAAAATGTAATAGAAATAAAATTTCAAATAAAATGCTACCTAAATATGTATAATAAAATTTCAACCTATGTTTTTATAGATTAATATTGTAAATTCAACCACCAGAATATGCCATGGCTAGTCTAGCTCACTAGGATCCTTCCGGTCCTGGTCCCTCTGTGGCTCCATCAAAAGGTTGGTCAAAATTATAAGACATGAAACACATAGGAAAATCCCATGAAGGGATGAGGATAATAATACCAAATAATACATTCCAAAAGCACTAATCATATACCTTCATCAATAGTAGTAATCTCATCATAGATATATGTCAATAGCGAACATAACATGAATATAAAAACATACTCATACTACACACATAATCTCATGTTGAGATCACAATCATAAATACAACAGGGTATTCCAAGTCGAAGGTACCATAAAACACTCACCTGATAGATACACTCAATGAGTAAAATATCACTAATGGATAACTTCCATGATGTCATGGTCATCAGGTCTCTCCAAAAGAAGTACACACTAGATGTCTGAAGAGATCGATACAAAGATTGGGGTCACACCCAATGAGAAGGGCTATACCAACAAACCAATATGTATTAACCCACTAAGTAGGGGATTGACACCCCTATGTTGTTTTTCATGAAGATACCAAGAACATTGCCAAGGGAAGATTATGACAACATGGAATATCACTCCTGACTTTACAGAAGAATTCCAACAACTCTAACTGAGATTGAAGTTTCTCAATGGAAATAAAAACGCTATTCCTATGATGTAAATCTATACTAAACCCTCAGGAAAAAGATCAATGTAATGTACCCTAACAAAACATTTCTGATATAAAGAGGACAAGGCGTCCAATCCTTCTTTGAAGAAGTACACAATAAGTACTTTATATAATCCTCATATCAATTCGATACCTAGAACTGCCCATTTATCACAACTCATGCCCATATATTTGTTTGAGTGAACAACATGTGGCCTAACACACATGGAATGTGGATCCACATTGTCTCTTGGGCATGTACCACATGTGTATGTTAAGCTTCCTACGAGGGTGTAAATTGCATGTGGTATGCCCAGACATCATGTAACACTACCCATATTCCTAGGAATATACACCCTATACCCAAAAAACTAGTAAAAAAGGGTCACAAGGCGTGTGACTCAAATCACACAACATGTGATAACTATCTATTTTACAAAACTCTAGCATCACATAAAAATAGAATACACAACAGTTTTTTTGAGGACTACACATCATGTTGTAAGGTTTTTCAAAGAACCCACAAGATTATTCATTCATATTACTCTCTGAATATAATCCCTTTTATTCCACCATTAAATGAATTGTTTATTTTTGATATGGCTTGAAAAAGCATCCTTCATCCTCACTATCCATATCTAGTCCTTGGGATGTACCTCCCATCATGCCTCACAATTTCACTTTCCTATGTCAAAATTTTAAAATCCCAATCCATTACTATTGCTTGATTATATCATCAATATGAAACCATAATATTAGTATCAATATTTTTCTCCAATAAATGAGTGTCGAAAGATTTATTACATGGTATTATATGAACCACCTGTAAAAGTGAATGTATTTAATGAAAAAAAGAAGAATCTAAGAATAAAAGAAAAAAACGAACCTTAGGAATGAACCTTGTACAATATTCATGTTTTCCATGATTTGATTACATTAGAATGATGAATGATGAGATATAATATAATCAAGAATAGGAATCCCCCAATCTCAGATAATATAACATATACCTGTACTATTCTCATTATGCAAATAAATTCATTAGTTAATTGATACACAATTATTGTATGAATAAAAAATAGGGGATACATCCAAATAAAACCTACATCCTATCAAGATATAGATATATCAGTGATTAATAATAAATATGCATCATTTTAATTAGATAGATCCTTGAATTATGTTTCACACCAATCGACAATCAATTATTTGATCATTATTTACTTGATAATGATCCTCCAAAACACTTTAAGAATTCTCCAACATTATGCTGATATCCCTCGTATTTTTTCATAGAAACATATTTATAGACCATGATGGTTCATGGTTAATAAATTATACAAATTAATTAACAAATTTAATTTATTTAACAATATTCCCTCATTTACACTCAATTTGAACAACAAATCCTCTTTTTTGGGTAGGTTGAAGCTAGGGTAAAACCCATGCTCTAAAATCAATAGTGGCATAAAAATATGGATATGTGCCTCAAATTAAGAACTATTGAAATTTTTCATGAAAATTGTGCATGTGCAATATTTTATTTATATAATATATTTCAAAAATAAATTTTGAGCATACAAGGTATCATAATGTTATTCCATTTCATCACATAGAACTAAAAAACAAATATAATATCCAAATGTGATACATAGAAAAATTGGAGTCTTTACCTTCTCCCAAACATTGGAATTTATGTCCTGAAAAGATAAATAAAATTCTACACAATGAGATGTTGGTAATGAGCAAGAATCTTGGTCTCTCCCTCCCAAGTTCTCTCCTAAATATTCCCATGCTACCAAAAAACATAAACTAAATGAATAGCTCTCCCATGTAGGATCATATCCTACCGATCCTCAGTCTCTATCGGGTAATATGAAAAATATTCTTCATTCTTAATGTCAATCTCACCCATTCGATAATATGTAGAGATACATGCACGTACATCATTTGTTGTAACACATGAAAGACATCATGTACACCGTATACCTATGGGAGTATATTTAATAGGTAATACACCTCTCAATCTCTATGTAGTATCTAGATAGGGACAATGAATCTCAGAGATAGCTTTCCACCCTAGTGAAATCTCATTAACCAACATCTATGTGAGACCTATTTGAACACATGGTCTCCATCTTAAAAATATAATGGCCTCCATTGTCGATCCTCATCGATCTTCTGATAGATTTGTGTATTCCTCATATTATCCTAGATCATATTCACCTTTGCTTTCATGGATCACACCCACTTCATGCCCATAAGTGTTGTCTCTCCAGGGGTAGTCTAGTATAGTGGGGACCTATTGTGTAGCATGTACTAGACCATTAATGGTGGAAAAAAAATAGTGGAATTGTAGTTATTATTGTACGGAAACATCAATAATGGTAGGTGACACTCCTAACTACAACAAAATTATAATATTCAAGACCTCAATATGTCCATTATAACATGAATGGTTTTCTAACTTTGGCATTCAGTTTGAGTTGAAACTCCATGCTCAAACACAACTGTGTCCCAAAGGCATCCTGTAATCCTCTCCATAATTATGGCATGAAGTGAGCATTACAACCTGACACAATCATTGAGGGAACTCCATGCATCTGAACTATCTCCTATATATAGAGTCACCTAAAGATATATATTGAATTCTGCTCTTGATTGTCTTGGAAGAGGTCTAACTTCTTGAGTAAGTCTAAAATCACCAATATGCCATTATGTCCCTGGGAAGTACACAGTAGCCCCATCATGAAGTCTATTAATATCACATCCCACTTCCAACCTGGAACCTTAAGGGGTTGACCTAAACCGAATGAAACATGCTGCCCATCCTTTACATAATAACATGTGAGGAATTGAGATACAAACTTTGTAAATCCCTTCCTCATCCATGACCATAAAAACTAATTTAAAGGGTCCAGGGACATCTTCACCACACCAACCTGTACTAATAAGGGTGAATAATGAATCTCTAATAATACAAACACCCTCAACAAAATTGGTATAATTATTTATCCCCTATAAAGTATCACGTGATTCACACCATTATAAAACCCATTAAGAGCATGTCCAGTGGATATCTGAGTACGTAGGGTCTCACAATTGGTATCCCCAAGTTGTTCCACCCTAACTCGCTATAAAATTATTGGGGTAATAACCATCGACTAGAGGTAAGATACACCATCCCCATCTAGGGAGGATAACTAAAATTAGGCTAGGAGATATGATGCCTTGATCTGTAGCTGCAAAAAAGATCTCTTGCTGAGATCATCTTCTATCATATTCAACATCCTTAGAGTATTGATAATCTTGAAGTCATAATCCATGAGAAACTCTTCCCATCACCTCTATCTCAAGTTATGAACCTTCTAAGAGAAGATATAATTGAGACACATATGGTCATAATAGATGATAAATTACTCACCCATATGGTAGTTTCATTACATATTTAGTGAAGACACTACCGTTGTGGGATCAATATCATGGGTGGCATCGTTCTTATCATCTGTTGTCAATTGATGTGGGCCATATGATGTCACCACCTAAACTGTATTAGAACAAAAATAATACAAATATATGATTCATCGTATAACACTATGTAATCAACACCCTCCTCCTGATATCTCAAAATGTGAGAACTCATCAATCTCTAACTCAACTCTTGGAAGTCCTAATGAAACCTCTATGTACACCAAAAAATATTACCATTAAGGGTCAAATATATCAAGGGATAAAATATCCTAGAGAAATTAGGTATGAATCTCTGACTGTAGCATTTCAATCCAAGAAATCTTCGCACCTCTATCACGCTCTAGGGTGGATCCCATGTTAACACTACCATGAACTTCATTAGGTCTAATAATACTCCGTATGCTAACAGAAAAATTCCCAGGAATTAGGCCTCATAAATCATGAACTAGAACATTTATATATTTTAGTAAAACTGGAGTTCCAAGATTATGCCCATACCGCATATCATCTATCTCACATTCTCCTCCTCATATGCTGAGTACACTAGTATGTCAACAATAAATACTACCAAAAACTAGTATAATAAAGGATGAAAGATTCGGTTCATGAGTCTCATGAACATTTCTAGGGAGTTATTCATACAAAAAATCATCAAGTACTAATAGTGATCATGACTAAATCAATATGTCATATTCATTATATCCTTGCCTTGTACTCATATTCTGTCATCGCCTGATTAGAGGTAAATCTTCAAGAACCATCACACCCCTATAAACATATTGAAGAGGTCATCGATCCTCGTATGTGGGAAATTTTAATTAATGGTCATCTGTTTTAGGGGAAAATTATCCACAAACAAACTAATGATCCAGTCCACATTAATGGTGAAAAATATTGTGGCTGCATAGGGTGAAACACATTCCCTAACAAATCCATTCCCCTAATGTCCCCCCAACTACACCCTCTACTCGCAATGTTTTGTGGGAGCCATCTGTTATGATGGTGTAGATATCTAGACCATATTGAGGTGTAGGTAAATGAATTTCATTATCTAATAGTGGGTAGGTAATTTGGGAATATTCTTAGGAAAGACATCCATATACTCTAGCACCACCACTAGAAAAAAAACTCATATCTTTCACTGCACAAAGGTTCATGATAGCCAACTGGTTTTAATAATATTCACCCGTCTACATATGAGTCTATCCTACTCTTAATGGGTTTACATTTTAGCCCATTGGAAAAAAATTATCCCATCACTACGTACACATTGTATCCTACACCTGAAACAACCTATATGGGCATGAACTATAGATAACCATTCTATACCTAAGATAAAATTTTAAGGCCTCATCAATTATACAAAGAGTTCAAAAAATAAACCCTAACATCCAATATTCAGGTCACACCATCAGTAGAAGTGTTTTTTCATTTATTTACCTCTAAAAGGAGTTTCTAAGTGTACAACGCAAGGGAAAGTCTCAACTAGAATCTCTAATTCTCAAACTAGATTAGTGGAAATAATTGAGTGACTCAACACATTTCTAGAAATGTTATAGCTTAAGTAGAGAAGACACATATCACACAGTGTATCATCCCTAGATCTTCTGGGTCATAATCCTCAAATATTTACGGAGGCCCTCTCCCATGTCCCATAGATACATGATAATGGTGTGGGATACCAGGGACAGGTGGTTTTATCAAGTCCAAATACCATCCACCACAAGTTTCTCTCCTAGATCCTCTTCCATATACATTACCCTATGTAAATTCTTTCTATAGTGACTACCAATGGCTTGGAAGCACATACACTATCTATATATCATCCACATGTCAGGTCAATAAATATCTAGAATGATTTCCTTGACCATCACAATAGTAGAACCAACTATCCTTATGCTGACTAGATCCATCATGTGACCCCTAAATCACAGAACCTTTATCCTCGGATCAAATCCTAAAATGTCTCACACATATAGGTCCCTATGTTTGTCATCAGCATCCAACCACCAAATTATATACCCATGTGTTTCCAATACCAGTGCCAACTACCAACTTCAACTCATACACAATACTCCTAACTACCAAATCAGATTTTGACACCCTAACATAGGTAAGAATTCATAGAGGTGTCATGATAGATATGATTCCTCCACAGAGTCCTTTCTCAATGGTCCAAGAGTAAAATTATTTATCACACACCATATCCATTTAGAACTGATAGAGGTTGGAGAAACGTATTGAACTCTCAACAATATTCATACTACCTTATTGAAGCTACAAAAGCTCTTAGATTCGAAAAAACCTCAATGCATCTATAAAAAACTTATCCCTTAAATGAGTTTGATATCTGACCATGAAAGAGTCACAACATAATATATTTCGGTTTCTATGATAGACCATTTTCTTATGGATCCATCACGAATGCTCACTTCCATTACCACCATCCAGTCTGCATGTGTACTGAAAAAAAATTAAAGAGTCGTGTAACAAAATCAATACAATCCTCATATGCCTAGGGTTCTGGATCACCTCAGAACCAATGGGGTCATTGTCCCTGAAACTCATGGAGTGTCCAACCTTCACACCTCGTCCTCTTTTATTGCTAGTACCATACGCCACTCGATAGGTATTTTTAAGGCTGTTGAACTACTTAGATGCAACACCTCCTAAATAGGTCCCTGTTTCAATGCCTCATTGCCAATGGTATCATACTTATGATCCTACTACTCAATTATCTCCAGAAAATTTCACGGAGGTATCCTAAAATAGGCATGAAATATTACATTCAATGATTATATATTGAGACATGACATGAGAAGGACATTGAAATCACAACCCATTCCTATATGATGAATCTAATAATGGTTTTCCCTACAACCAGTTCATACATTTATCATGTCAAAAAATGGACTCATAGTCATAGTTAATGGATAATTCATCCACTATAGTAATATTGGAGTCCCTATGATGAGAACTAAACTCAAAACACTTAACATTTTTTTCCATAACCCCGACCAATCTCATAAAATCTGGTTATAAGGTAGAACTGATCCTTATTGATACAAATATGTCCCAACCTATCCAAACAGGTCCCAAACCATGACTTCCCAAGCCCACATCTAATAGTTCAGGGGATGGTTACAAGTCCCAGGTAGTCATATCACACACATGGGAGGCTTTATCCCAAAGTAACTATACACATGCACACATCTCCAAACCTATACAACTATAATGTAAACCAAATGATAACCATTCATGCATACATATTAAATATCACGATTAGAGTACAATAATAAAGTACTATAAATTTATCTATAAATAAAATCCCACCAAAAAACTAAAAACAAGTCAAAAATATGAATTATTATAGAAATTTGATAAACGAAACCACCAGAACAAAACATGTTCTATTTGGATAACTATTCTTAGATTTTTTGGGTGCCACTAAAACATTATAAAAAGTCTGTTTTTCTGTTTAAGACATTAAATGCGTGTTAAAATACCTTATAGGGGTGAGTATAACAATTCCTAATATGAAACCCTGGAATCATTAAGTATATATCATAAAAAATACTAGTAATCTCATTACAAGGGTATGTCAACAACATACATAACAAGAATATAAAGATACACTCATTGTAGAAAAATAGCCTCATGGAAAGATCAAAACCAAAAATATATCATAGGATACCTCCTAGAAGGATCTATATATCAGTCTTATGAGAGAACACAATAAATGAGTTAGATAGACTTGTTGAAGTCCATCTGTGATATCTTGGTCATTGGGTCTCACCATAAGAAGTACACACTGAATGTATATAGAGATCGATACACATATGGGGGTAACACCAAAGGACATGAGGTATACCAATAACCAAATATATATTAACCAACTAAATAAGATATCTATGCTTGTGTATAATTTCTCTCCATGATAAGAATAACCCCACCTATGGAAGATGCTGATAATAGAGGATCTCACTCCGTGCCTCATGGAAGGATTCCAACAACTCTATCTGAGATTGATGGTCGATTGAGTGGATCACCATTATATGAATAGGATGTGACTACATATTAAACATTCAAGGAAGGGATCATAGTAGCATACCCTAAAATAAAATGTACAAGGGGAAGAGGAAAAAGGTCTCCATGACTTCTTTGATGATGTACATGATGTGTTTTGGAAGTTCCTGATGTGTCCCTTAAACATAGGGTTTTAACCATGTATCATGACCCATGCTAGTGTACTTGTCTGAGTACATGATGTTTTGACCTACACACATAGATTTTGAAGCCACATAGTCTCTTAGGTGTGTACCACCTGTACACACCAAGCCGCATTCCATGGTGTAAATGGAGTTTGGAATGGCCCACACAGTGTGTAACACCACCAAGCTTCCTAAGAATGTAAACATTGTATATACTGAGTTAGTTAAAAAGGGTCACATGGAATGTGACTTAAATAAAATGGTGGGTGATACTGATCAATAACCTCAAACCCTATCACCACATAAAAAGGGACTACACATCATTTGTTCATAGGACTACACACCATGTAGTCGGGTTTCTCACAGAAGATGTGGGTTTATTCACAATTGTTACGCTACACCTAAAATCCATTTGATTATTCTTTGAAATGTACCTTTCATCATGTATCTGGGTTGACTGAGCCGTCTTCACCATTGATTACTTGATTCTAGCTATATCTGGTGCTCATGACATTCCATCCATTGCACCTTGTCAATGTCACACACACAAATCATGATCATAGACACCTAATATATCATTTTATCTTGATACCATCATAAGTATGAAATATCAATTTATCCATGAAATGGGTGTGTAACACTTTATTGTTATGTATTTGTCAAACCACTAACCATAGATAATGTTGGAGATGAACAAACAAAGAATGGGGGAAGAAAATCACGAAACACAAACATGAAGAATATACCACATACAATGTTCATGTTGTCATAGATTCATTTATATTAGAATGATGAAAAAATAGGCGTAATATAATGGATAATATTAATACCTTCAATCACAGATAATCCTTCCCACACCCACAATATTCTCTTTTAGTGAATCAATTTTTAGTTGATTGATTCGAGTTCATCATAAGAATAATCACACTTAGATAAATCCAGATAAAACAAATGTCTTACCTTGATATGGATTAATCACTGATAATGAATGAATCTATGTAATTTTTGATAGTGAGATCCTCAAATTCCAATGCACACAAATCTACATTCTATGATCTAGTCAATGTTCAGTCAATAATGATACTCTAATTCTCTCTCATAAATCACTAGGGTTATGTGGGTAACCATGGAAGTTTTCCATAGAACCATATTTATAGACAATTATAGGATGCGGAGAATAAATTAAATTAATTAAATAAGTATTTTATTTTATTTATTTAACAATCTTCCCATAACTATTCAAAACCTGAATGTATGATGTTCTCTAAGGTTATGCCACGCATATGGTAAAACTAAGTTTTTGAACTCAATGGTGGGCTCAGACCTCTGATCCGAGCCTCTATTTAAGAGTTATTACACATTTTAATGATAACTACACATGTATGATATTTAATATATTTAATATATTTTAAAAATTAATTATGAACTCTCATAGTTTTGGAATCTTACACCACCTCTGCACCTAGATCTGAAAATAATCCATATAATATCCAAAAGTAATACATGGAAAAATAAGTGTCATTATAGGTAAGAATGTAGAAATAATTTTATAATTAAATAAGTGTAACTATGTTATAAATATCATATATAAACATTAATCTCATCCTTATAACCATCCATGAATTATGGTCATGTAAAATGAATTGTATCACATTGTGTAGGATGTAGTCCACATATTTGCACAAGCGATACTTTCACTTCCCATTTGATAGAATAGAGGGTGGATATTGGTGGTTACATAATCATAATAGTATTTCAGTATATTTAGGATAAATAATTTATTATTTTATGATGAATACCATATATTTAGAGGATGTAAAATAAGAAAAAAATGGATTGTGTTCAGATAAGATGATTACCTCTTCTTTAGTGGGCATCCTTTATATCCTTTCATAAGGACCCTTGGAATGGTATTTTAAGAATATAATAACCTCTAATTCATGGATATAATATTTTAAAGTATAATTTGATAAGGTTTTGTCATTAAATATTTCTAAACATAATGTAAATAAGAGAAAAGTGGGGTGTCCTTTTATATGTTCGGGAGAGGACACAATTAGAATTTCTTAAAAGATTAAAATATAATAATGTCATACTTAATAAAAATGATTTAAAATTAATATATATTAGAATTTATGATATTATTAAATCTAAATATATCCAAAAATAATTATTTAGAGATGTTTATAGGAAAACATACCCTTATATCTTAGTGTAACCCCCTCCCCTGATAAACCATTTTAACCACAATTGTGGTAATTTTTTATGGTTTTTAACCTTCATTGTGATAAAAAAGTAATTTTATATTGTTAAATTATATTAATTATCATTATACATATTTAATTCATTTTTTAAATTCAATTCATATAATTAATATAATTTAATTTAAAATTAATCTTGAAAAATGCAATGAAAAGTGCTTTTCAAGAAAAGTAATTATTAAATATAAACAATTTTTAAACAAAAATTTAACATAAAATAGATTCCAATGAAATTTATTAGATTAATTAAAACATAAATTAATCTATTTTTACATTTAAATTATTTATAAAAATTAAACATTACAAATGCTAGAAATTAAAATACAATTTTAAATAAAAAAATCATTTTTCAGTATTCATTTGAATAATAAATCTTTTTATAAAAATTTCAGAATTTAAGTCTAATCTAAATTTAACATGAATATTTCAAAGACCATTCTTACTTTTTTTAAAACATTTTCTAAATTCAGTAGGGACTAATTATTTTATTTTCTTACTAAAAAAAGAAAAATGATTTTTTGAGGAAAAATGTATTTTTAATGCATAAAATTGTTTAAAACTGAGTGATTTTTATTCAAAGATAATATTCACAAAGACCGACTTTAATAATATTAAAAATGTGGTTATTCTTCTTCATTTAAAAATTTAAATGATATTTTGTAATGATGTCCCAATTATGGTTCATTTGGACTATGGTTTTCATATATCACAAGCTATCAAAGAAATTAAATTTATTTAAAGAGAAAAATATCATAAAATATTATGATGTTGAATTATACCCCCATTAAAATAAATTTAAACCTTTAAATCCTATCGCTCGGATAAAAAATATTGATATCTATATTTAATCAAATCCTCAGGTTCCCATGTAGTTATTTCATATTTATGATTACTCTAGAAAAATTTAACTGGTTGAGTAGTCAGGTTCTATAGAAATTTATCTCCATGATGAAAAATTTATAGTGGTTTTTATTCATAGAAAATATCATTATCTAGAAGTACAACCTTATTTTTCATTATAAAATCGTGAAATAATCTTTAAAAACACTAATATTAGAAGATATAATGAATCTAAACTACTCCGTAATTATCCAGTCATCATTATAAATTGTGTTTAAATCCATTTAAGTGCAATCCTATAATATTTTAAATTAACAAACCATAATAAAATTATCACTAAATTAAATATGGGATTAAATGAAATCTATGTTAACTTTGACACTTCCAATCATGGAACACTACATTGATTGTCGTCGAAAACATAACATCTGGTTAGTGTCCAGTTAGGTTATAATAAAGAGTATATAAATGTGAATTAATTTTTTATTATATATAAACCCTATTAATTGATCCTAGTTTTATTATTTTCAGATATTAATGTTCCACTATCACAATTCAAACAAACCCAACCTTATAATCAAAGTGAAATTCTATAGAGTTACATTGAAATTTAAACCCAATTAATTAATCACAATGCATGAATTATAGATTTTTTATGGATTAATAAAAAAATTAATGTTGTAAAAATTATATTGACTATGAATAGAAGCTAAACTTCCATGAGTGGAGTTTTCATAGGAGAGACAATTTGTGTAAGAAATTGATTGGAAGGATAAAATATTATATTGTATATACTCAAAGATTCTAGAATAAATATGATTTTTTTTGGAATAATAAAGACTGTATTTTATTAAATAAAATTATAGATTACATGTATAACATGAAATACACAAGAATTAGAAGTAGAAGATGAGCACCTTCTAGGAAGAGATCATTACAAAAAGCCTTCGTTATTCCAAAAGTTTGGATAGGTGGAATAGAACAAATCTATTTAGACACACCTCTGTAAATGTATGACCAACCCTACCAAATAGATAAACCATCGTTTAAATATATTTTACGAGTTTTATGGCTTGAAATGTAAATTCCCCAACAATGATGGTAATTTGATGATAATTTGTGTACATGAAATAAAAATATTTTTGATTTTTACAATGTGTAGTTCATTGGATGACATTATAAGTTTTATCAAGGATGAACTAGATTAAATATCCATAAATAGGATTGAAGAAAAAATAAAATAATTTTAAAAGAGAACAAAATGGTGGGCTTTTTATTGATTTTGTGAAAAAAGAAAACAATCGAGAGAAAAATTAATTTTGAAAACAATAATATCAATTATTTGGGTCGATCTAACATAAACCATAATTCTTCTTTAATTTTTATGAATTAATATTAGATTAATTCTATTATTCTTCCCTAATTTGTTATCCTATGAACCATATGAAAGAAAAAGTGTCCAAAAATATTAGAATAAGTAATATAAAAGATTACTTTGGGAAATCTGATCATGGAACCCTAATTTTATTGTAGTACCAAATTTCAAATTATGATAAATGTATAACTAGGATAGAACATCCACTTTTGATATGTATTTTCCTTGAGTTTGTGTATTATACTCAAACTCTATTAGTTAATTTGAAACAGTTTTGATTTGATGATTAAAGTGTTTCTCTCAAAAATCACACACATCTATCCTCATGTGCTATGTGAGAGTTGTTTGTGGGATTATATCTAATAAAAATCTTAATTTTATTAATTATAGTTAGTTCATGGATAAAAAAACAAATTAAATTTCTATTTATAAAATCAAGAAGAAAAATAATTACACTTATATGGACAAATTTTTTATCAAAGAGATGATTTTCATAAGCAAAGTATTGAATGGTATTATCTTTATATCATCTAAAATAATATATTCTAGAACCAATAATAAAAATAACAAGATTAAAAGTGCATAAAAATGAGTTTTATTGAACCTAAACTTGGATTACAACCACAAAACTAAGGAAACACAATGTAGAAGAAAATGGTGTGAGAATTATGTGGAGATATCCTTGTCATCAGAATTCCATATTATAAATGGTTATACAAGCGCAATGGAACCAATATATTATTCCAAGACCTCATAATTCCTCTACTAACCCTATCAATGTGTGAAAAAATCCATTAAATACAGTAGGTGAGGGATAATGTTACAATTTCTAAAAAGGAAACATGTGTAATTCTATATCTACAAGTTGATCTTCTTTGAGACAATTTTTAGACCACCTTCCTATGAGAACCAATTTCCATTCCAGTTTAATTTAATATTGAAAATATATTCCTTTAACTCATCTCAAAATTTTATACCAATCCATAAAATAATAAAACATTCATGGTCAAATTATTGGGGTGGTTCCATTCTACTGAATCAAATCCAACATTAATGTCATAGAAATTATCCAACCTTCAAAAATGGAATAAAGAATCAAAAGTATTAATAAAAACATATAAAACATTTATGAATAAATCTTATAAAAAAATTCATTTCCAAAATCATTACATGGTAAATATTATCATTAAAACACTAAGGTATAGTAAAAATGGTAAAAATAAAATTTTCATGCAATTTCAAAATTCAATCTCAAAATAAAAATTTTGTTTAAATATTTATAAAAACAATGTTGTGTATATAAATAATTGTAAAAAAATACTCAACTAAATTTATTGTTTATAATTAAAATACATATATTCATTTTTGGATATACACCAGAGAATTTCCTTAGTCATAATCATGGGGACTCTTTTATTTTCAATCCCATAACCACGATTTTCCTGTGGCATCCCCAAGGTCACTGGTACATTTAATTTAGAGTTTTATTATTATATGATTGAATTTATATAGTTCATGAGTTTTATTGGTTTAATCTATGAGTTTTGGGGGATAAAAATTAGGGTGCACTATTAAAACACAACTTATCAAATCTCTTTGTTAACCATGTGAGGGGTCCCCTAGTTTTTATAGTGTGATTTTTCACAGTTTCAGAAAGTCCTTCCAAACCATGATAAACCACTAGATAAAACCCTATGGATTATTTTTTGTGGAAATTGGCACATTAATGGTTGGATCATGGTTTTCTTAACCATGTAGCTGAATCATGTGACCATATCCATCTCATTAAAAATTATAAAATTAACATAATGACTCTATAAGTTTTTTATATTTTTTGGATATTTTTCCTACCTCATCATTATCATCCATCATCCCTTGTTTTTAAATCTTCCTCCCTCCTTTATTTGAGGGTTTTATCTTGTAGTCATGAGCTTTTGGCTTTAGGTAAGTTTATTTATTTATGATTTCTTTTTCTTTTCCATCCTCATCCCTAATTCTTCCATTTTAAGGAAGTGTAAACTCAAGTGGGGGTTATTTCTTAAAATTTGATTTTTAAAGGAGAATTTTGTTTTTATTTTTTTGGAATATGTGGGTGAGTCATGTTTATACCTCCTATGGGTGGTCTCTATTAAGGTTGATGGTCACTATGCCAAATCCTAGGAAAGAGTCTCTATTTAATGGCATTTTCCATGGAATAACCTTATATTTCAAATTGATTTTCTGTTTTTAAATTAAATTATCATTTTAATTAGTTACTCTTTGTTTTTATTCTATTTTTTAATTATTTCAATGGTTGGATTGGTAATTTCGGTTTTTAATGTGTGTTTTTTCAAAGGGGTGTGGCTTGTATGCTCACCAAGTGTTTGATAACATGGGTCAAAGAGGGTTTAGAGTTTTTAATGTATTTACAAATTTGTTTTAAAAATTATTTTACCCTGTAACATTTAGTTTCTAAATTGGGAATTTTTTTTATGAAATGGATTTTTTATAGTTTAATTTATATGGTATCTTTATTGTAATGCATTGGTAAGGAGTAACACATGGGTTAACAGGGGTTTGATTGAAAGGGTTGTTGGAGGGACCTTGAAATCCTTTGGTGGGGGGATCTTCTGATCCTCTATTTTTTCCAAGGGACCAAGTGATCCTTTTGTATGAATACCATTAGAGCTTCCGTACATATTTTTTAGAGACCATGTGAGCTCTTAGAGTTGGGACTGGGGAGGATTGTGAGATCTTTTTTTCTATGTAGGCTAGCACATTTTTTTACTCACTCATGTTTGGACTGAGGGTTAGCGCCCTAGGTACACATTACTCATTCTATATTTATTACAGACATTTTTCATTTTATTAGTTCAATTTTTTTAAATATATTTATTAAGCCAATTTTTCATTTTTAATGTATATGGCTATATAATGTTGATGTTTACACTCACCTTTATTATGCCTTTTTTTATTGTTGATCATGTTTTTTCTTGTGGATTTGTTTATTTGTTTGATCCATGATTGGAAATTATTTTGGAAATCCTTGTTTTATTTTGAAAATCAAACCAAACGTTTTTAAATGATTATTATAATATAGAACATTTTCAAAGAGGATTTATTTTGAAATTGTTTTCCAACTTGTATATTGCTTTCGTGGGTAAAATATTCACATAAATTTATTGTTGTTTCCTATTGTGATTTGTGACTGAAACCCTTATTGGTAATCTAGGTTCTTTTTCATATTTATTTTTTAGGACATAGGTAATTCCAAGAAAAATTTTTAAAATGGTGGATCTTCATAATTACCTCCATCCAAAAATTTTCTGGATGATACATAGTCTCTGAGGGATGGACTCTTTTGGGGTTGTTTTTTTATTTTTTACCCATTGGGTTTTACATGGTATTTTTTTGAATTATTCCCTCCATTTGTGTTTGGATTTATTTTGAGATACCATGTATTCATATTTTCCCTATTATGGTAGATTTTTTCAGTGATGTGTGTTTTGTTTTATGGTATCTAGTTATCTTTTATTATTGATTCTGATGATATCGGTGTGGACATCTCATTTAATGAATGGTCCATAACAATTTAACTATAGTGAAATCATTCCAAAGTGATGGTTATGTGGGATGATTTTCAACAGCTCGTGGAAATCAAGATCATGCTTCATGATATCTAGAATTACAAATCTGGTGATTAGTCGAGTCAACATTAGTTTCTTTGATACAAAATGGTATTAGTTCCTTGATATTTGGGACTAAGTGGTATTTTGAATCTATGACTATAGATACTCAAGAGGCTTGAATGGGGGAGTTTAGTTTCAACTCTTCATCATGTCTAACCTCATGTTTCCAGGGGTGGTTTGGGAATGTGGTTATGTTTTGAACCTGGTTATGGGAAGTTATTATGAGATTTTGAATCCATTTTGTAGGGGTTACTTTTGATACTCATATTGAGTATTATTTCTGTAAATGATTTGGGGTTTGATGTTGGATTGTGGTTGATAAAAAATTTTCTTCGTTCTTGAAGAAAATTACTCCTAGTATGACCTCATCCAGTCATAGAGTGGGTATAACATATACTAACCCATAGGTGAACCCTCTCATTGATCTGGATTTGGCTGATTCAACAATCCATATGATCTAAACATTAGGCCAAATGTGTGGTCATGAAAATACATAGACTGTAGACCTTGGAGAATAGTTTTTGAGTAAGAATCCATCAGTGATTTATGGTGATAATGGGCCCAAAAATATTGTGGATTGGTTGGACTGGATGGGTAATATCTTCATGTTTCTAAAGACCCTTGACACCTCTAAGGTGGTATATTTTACTTATGTGATGGAGGAACCAGGTTGGCAGTTTTGGAAGTCTATGGTTCCTTCGAGGTAGCATTATGACCTCACATAGACCACATTAAAGGTGGAATTTAATTAGCAGTTCTACCCAAAGAACATGATATAATATAAGGCCCCTTATTTTTTAATGCTGGAGTAGGGTGATCATTCGTTGATGAATTATTATTCTAGATTCATTAATATAGTTCATGTTTCTCTATATCTCTTTGAAAATGATTACCTTAAAGAAAAAAATTTGAGATGGGATTGTGTCCAGATATTATATCTATACTGGTTGTTATATGTATACTAACCTAATTAGAGGTGGTTGAAAAGGTACCAATTGAAGATGTATATTTGACTAGTAAAAATGTTCTCAATGGTGTTATTTCTATGGGTGGAATCCAGTGTTCTTATTGAGGGAACAAGTGGAAGTAGGAAAATTCTCAGTGAGGAAGTTGAAAGAGTTTTCAAAAGTCATCAAGATAATTTTATTAGGCTCTTATAGGGCATATAACAGTTATTTGATAGCAGTGTGGAATGAAAGACACACTAGGAATAATTTTCTAGTGATTCTGAGGATGTACCACCAGTGTGGGATTTAATGTTATATTTTTTTTATTTTTCACATTTCTTCATGTGGGAGTAATGTAGGATTCACTTTTTCAAATGGATCTCAAGTAAAGTCAATGTCTTAGAAGGGTTTTGAATCTCATCATAATTGAAAGGGGTATTTCCACTAGGGTTAAAATACTCATATAATGTCTGAGATAGGGAATCTCCATACAGTAGAGGTCATACAATATGATACGGATTCTAAGCCAACCATCATTTGAGTTTTGGTTTTTATTTATTCTTTTGTGGTAAGATTTTTATTGGACATTGGCACATACCCTTATATTATTTCAATTATGTTTATTAATTATTTGGTTAATCAGTCTAAGATGATGCATTTTATTATGGGTTTTCTAATCTTGTTGGGTAAGGAAAAGGTGCAAGGATTTATGTTACCTGAGTGTATTATTGTGGTAGGTGGTGCAGATATCTCTTTGGACATCAATATATTGGACTTGTACGTCTCCAACCTCATCATATACATAGATTGTATGATCACATTCAAGGATCTAGTTGAATCCTATCATCATGGGCTCCAGTTTTTTACTCATGGTGGAAGCACTCACATCATTCTGGATGAAGTAGGATCCACATTCAGGGAGAGAAGGACTAGTTGCTTCAGTGATGGGGTTAATCTCATGCCAGTTGTCGAGGGAGTTCCTTGAGGATATTAAGAATCATTCTTAAAATGAGATTACAGTGGTCATGGATAGGTACCCAAACATGTTGCCAAAGGATATTATGTATCCTCTGCTTCCCATTGAGTGGTGATTTTTACTATTGATCTATTACATTAGACCTTCCTGGTCTCCCAACTATCATATTAGATTGATTATAGTAATATAGATTATTTTCAAAGAGGTATTATTTTGAAACTATTTTCAAACTAGTATATTGGTTTCATGGGTAAAAGATTTATGTAAATTCATTGTGGTTTCCTATTGTGGTTTGTGACTCAAACCCATATTTGGACCCTTGGTTCATTTTCATATTTATTTTGTTAGGACACATGTAAATCCAAGGAAACTATGTAAAATGGTGGATCTTCACAATTACCTCCATCCAAAATTTTGCAGAGGATACATAGTCTCCTAGGGATGGACTTATGTGGGGTTGTTTTTTTATTTTTTACGCATTGGGTTTTACAAGGTATTTTTTTGAATTATTCCCTCTCTTTGTGTTTGGATTTATTTTGAGATACCATGTATTTATATTTTTCCTATTATGGAATATTTCTTCAATGATGTGTGTTTTGATATATGTTATCTAGTTATCTTTTATTGTTGATTCAGATGATATCGGTGTGAACGTCTAATTTAATGAATGGTTCGTGCCAATTTAACTATTTTCAAAATCATTCCAATGTGATGGTTATGTGGGATGATTTTCAACAACTCATGGAAATTAGGATCATACATCATGATATGTTGAATTAAAAATCTACTGATGATTTGAGTCCACTTGAGTTGCTTCAATACAAAATGGTATTATTTTCATGATATTTGGGACTCAGTGGAAGTTTGAATCTATGATCATAAATACTCAATAGGTTTGAATCGGGGAGTTTAGGTCCAACTATTCATCATGTCTAACCTCATGTTTCCATGGGTGGTTTGGGATTGTGGTTATTTTTTGAACCTGGTTATGGAAAGTTATTATGATATTATGGATCCATTTTGTAGGGGTTACTTTGGATACTGATGTTGAGTATTATTTTCCTAAATGATTTGTGGTTTGATGTTGGATTGTGGTTGATAAATTTTTTTCTTTGTTCTTGAAGATAACTACTCCTAGTATGACCTCATCCAGTCATAGAGAGGGTATAACATATACAAACCCATAGGTGAACCCTCTCATTGATCTGGATTTTGCTGATTCAACAATTCATTTGATCTAAACATTAGGCCAAATGTGTGGTCATGAGAAGAAATAGACTGTAGACCTTGAACATAGTTTTTGAGTAAGAATCTATCGGTGTTCTATGGTGATAAGGGGCCCAAAAATATTGAGGATTGGTTGGACTTTATGGATAATATATTCATGTTTCTAAAGACCCTTGAGACATCTAAAGTGGTATATTTCCCTTATGTGATGGAGGAACTAGGTAGGCAGTTTTGGAAGTCTATGGTCCCTTTGAGGTAGAATTATAACCACACATGAACCACATTAAAGGTGGAATTTAATCAGCAATTCTACCCATAGAACATGATATAGGAGAATTCCCCTTAGTTTTTAATGCTGGAGCATGGTGATTATTCATCGATGGATTATTCCTCTAGATTCATCAATATGGTTCATGTATATCTATATCTCTTTGAAAATGAATACATTAAATAAAAACATTTCAGATGGGATTGAGGCTAGATATTAAATCTATACTAGTTATTATATGTCTACTAACCTACTCAGAGGTGTTTGATAAGGTACGAATTGAAGATGTATATTTGACTTGTGAGAATGTTCTCAATGGTTTTCTTTCTGTGGGTGGAATCTAGTGTTCTTATTCAGGGTAGAAGTGGAAGTAGGATGATTCTCAGAGAGAATGTTAAAAGAGTTTACAACAGTCATCAAGTTAATTTTATTAGGCTCTTATAGGGAATATACAAGTTATTTGATAGCAGTGTAGGAATGAAATACACACTAGGAAAAATTTTCTAGAGATTCTAAGGATGTACCACTAGTGTGGGATTTTATAGTATATGTTTTCTATTTTTCACATTTCTTCATGTGGGATTAATGTAGGATTCACTTTTTCAAATGGATCTCAAGTAAATTCAATGTCTTATAATGTTTTTGGATATCATCATAATAGAAAGAGGGATTTCCCCTAGGGTTAAAAGACACATATAATGTCTGAGATAGGGAACCTCCATGCAGCGGAGGTCATACAATATGATACAGATTCTGCGCCAACCACTGTTTGAGTTATGGGTTTTATTTATTCTTTTATGTAAAGAGTTTTATGAGACATTGGTACATACCCTTAAATTATTTCAGTTATGTTTATTAATTATTTTGTTATGTAGTCTAATATGATGAATTTTATTATGGGATTTCAAATCCTGTTGGGTAGGGAAAAGGTGCAAGGATGTCTGTTCCCTGAGTGTATTGTTGTGGTAGGTGGTGTATATACCTCTTTTTACATCAATATTTTGGACTTGTACGTGTCCAGCCTCATTATATACATAGTCTGGTTGATCACATTCAAGGATCTAGTTGAATTCTATCATCATGGGGTCTGGTTCCTTACTCATGGAGGAAGCACTCACATCATTCCAGATGAAGTAGGATCCACATTTAGGTAGAGAAGGACCAGTTGCTTCAGTGATGGGGTTAATCTCATGCCAGTTTTCAGGGGGTTCCTTGAGGATATTAAGAATCATTTTGATGTTTTCTTACTCAAACCTGAGGGGGTGAACTTGATTCGGACTGATTCCCTTTGCTTGTATTACTTTCAGCCTCCATAGGCCCTGGTAGTTCTCTTTTCTTGTAGCCTTTTGGCCTAATAATAAAAATATTATGATGATTATGAAGAATCATTCTTCAAATGAGCTTACAGTGGTCATGGATAGGTACCCAGACATGTTTCCAAAAGATATATTTTGTCCCCCACTCCCCATTGAGTGGTAATTTTTACTAAGGATCTACTACATTAGACATTCCTGATCACCCTACTATCATATTAGATTGATTTAGCTGAGTTTAATCTGTTGAAATTTTATATATAGGATCTTGAGGGAAATGGTTTTATTTTCCATACCATGTCACCATGATATTTTCTAGTGATATTTACAAAGAATGTAGGTGGTAGCCTCTGAGGTTTCATATACTACCATAAGATTAAACATGTGGAAAAAATGAAAAAAACCCCATTTTCCAGAATTGATGATCACTTTGACCAACATAGTGTGGACCATTGGTTTTTGAATAAAATATTATGTTGTAGGTACCACCAATTGAGATTCTAGGAAGAGGATATACAAAATATCAATTTCCAAAGTTTGTATGGACACTTTGAGTATTTGGTTATTCTAATTGGGCTTACCAATGCTCTTTCATTTTTAATGGCACTAATGAACCATACAATCCCCCTATTTTTAGACACCATCATGGTTGTGTATATAGATGAAACCTCAGATTACTTCATGATGGAGGAGGAGTATGATGACCATATAGAGTTCATTTTGACTGTTTTGAGAGAGAATATCCTATATTTATGGTTTCCTATGTTCCAATTTGGGATTCATGAAGTGATTATTCTAGGCCATATGATTTTTTAGGTAAGACTTTTAGTGGATCCATAGAAGGATCGAGCAGTCATGTATCGAGAGTAGCCAAATAATTTGTTTCTGATAGACAAATTTTGGAAATTTGTTAGGAATTATAGGCATATTATTAGTGAATTATCTAGGATAACTTATCCCTTGATGACATTGAGTTAGAAAGGGGAAAAGTTTTAGTGGGATGAGAAGTTATAATGTACTTGTGAGTACCAACAGACCCATTTTACATCTTATCTTATGTTATTGTATATGATCCTGTGAGAGATTACACAGTGTATTATGATGATTCTAGTGTCAGTTTTGGGGTGTATTCTGATTCACTATGACCATGTGGGGGCATATGGCATGAGGAATATACAACTACATGAGTAAAATTAGCCCATAAATGTCTTCGAATTGGAGGCTATTATGGGTTCCCAGAATATGTGGATAAATTAACTCTTCGAGGAGAGTTTTACAATGTATTTGGATCATTATAGTTCAATGTATTGTCTCTCATAGAGGGACCTAAACATCATATAATTAAACTGGGTGTATAAACATTATGATTTTGATTTTGAGATTTTATATATGCCAGATAAGGGTAATATGGTCACTGAAACTTTAACAAGGATGCTTCCACTGTATACAGTTTGAGAATAAGAAGGCGACTGGTCTTATGAGCTTGTTAGAAAACCTAAGACTGGAAATGGAGGAGGATTGTGGGTAGGTATCTAGTATAATGTTTGAATAGATTATTTGTGATATAAATAGAGGGGATACAATAGTTGATTGGTCAAGTTCTCTCGATGGTTCTCTTATCTTCTGGAATCAGTTGCATATTCCATTGAGTTTGAGGTAGGAGGTGATGTTGGAGGAAAACCATTCTAGTTGGTTCATTAAACCCAATGAAACCATCTTGTTATATACCTTAAAAGGCTATTATCAGTGGCCTAGTATGAGACATGTTGTGGTGGACTTTGTTTCTAGATTCATGACTTACTAGAGGATCAAAGATAAGCATCAGAGCCCAACCGAGTTATTGTAGCTACTTTGTTTTCCTCTTTCGAAGTGGGTTGAGATATATATGAAATTTTTTCATCATGATACTTCATACTATGTCTGTGAAACATTAAACATGGTGTATTATTAATATTCTAATGAAATAATACCATTTTCTACCCATCATGAAGTCTAAAAAGTAGAGTATATCAGAATCCCACATGTTTGAGAGGTTTTTTGGATCTATGGTGTTCCCTCAGTGATAGAGTTAGACCAGGATAATCATTTACATATCACTTTTGGAAGGGAATCCAAGAGGCTTTCAAATCCCATATAAGATTTATAACCACATATCACCTACAAACTAATGGAAAGTTTGAGTGGGTCATCAAAAATATCGAGGATATGTTGTGGGGTTCTATGATTGATTTATGGGGTTCGTGGGAAAGGAACGTATTATTGTCATGTTTTTTCTTATAATAATGGTTATCATGCATAGATAGGTATTTAACCCATGATGATTAGTATGAGGGAAAATTATAATCCCAGTTTTGTTTGTATGAAGGGGGGAGAATTACTTTGTTGGATATGGCCACATCAAAGATACAACTGATATAGTGCAACTAATTTAGAAATGGTTAGTGGCAGATCAAAGTCACTAGAAGTTATACAAAAACCATTATAACCATATATTATGGTTTTATATTAGATATAAGATATTTATTAGGGTATTAATTCAATTAATATTTCATCACTTGGGAATGTAGGGTAAATTGGAAACAAGTTTTGTTGGGTCATTTCATGTTGTGGAGAATATTGAGAAGGTATCCCACCAATTATTGTTTTCACTGTTTTTAACCTCAATCAATAATGTATTTCATTATTAACATATGAAGATATATCCTCTAGGAACATATCATCTACTTGGCTTGGAATACATGGATTTTGATCATGTTTCCACCCTTATAGAGAAACTTTTTCATGTCATATATGTTGGGAACAAGGTGCATTGTTGGAAGGTGATCACATTAGTCTATGTTCTCTAACAGAATAATGGTGATATCTTCAATCCATCAGAGTAAGAATGTTGGGTTAGGGAGTAGAGGCCTCACCTATTTTATTATAGTGAATCTTAAGGAATTTATGGGGAAAAAGTTCCTTGGTGGGAAGCTTCTAACACCCATCGGAACACTAGAATGCCTAATTTTTTGTTTTATTTATCTTTGAGTTATTTCTTGGAGTTACCAGGTGTTTGGGGTCAATACATTGGGGGGGAGACAAAATAGGGTTCATGGTTAGAGTATAGTTTTTCTAAACTATGTAGAAACCATGTGAGGAGTGCTATAGTTTTTGATAGTTTGGTTTTGAACAATTTGAGAGCAATTTATCAAACTGTGTGACGTACTTATAGAAAACCATGCAACCAATTTTGGGTGGAAACTAGAACCCTCATATTTCTCACATGGTATTTGTAACCATACGAACAAACATAGCGACCCTATCTAGATCATTATAAAATGAAAAATTACAAAAATTCCCCTGTCATGTGTTTTTGGGATTTTTCCTCCCCCATCATGAAAATCAATCCTCATTTGGTGGTGGATCATTTCCCGTCCTTCATTTATGGTTTTCTCTAGTATTCATGGTATTTTATCTTGATTTAAGTTGTTCTATTCATAATTTCTTCTTCATTTTCCAACATCGATACTTGTTCATTCATTTTTGTGAAAGTGTGAAAACCTAGTGGTGGTGTTGTATAAATTAATGGCTTTTAATGAATTTTTGTGTTGGGTTTATTATGGATTATGTGTGTGTGGATTATTTTTACCTCTTTATAATTGTATTCATTAAGGGATAAGATAGTTAGACTAAATTTGAGGTAGATTTTTCTATTTAAGTATTTTTTCCATCACATAAAATTTAATTTCTTTTATAATTTAATTTTTTTTATTAAATTCCCATTTTAAGGATTTATTCATGGTGTTTATTAGATTTTTTTTGTTTTTCATGGACTAGATTGGAAATTTTTATTTCTAAGGTGGATTTTTTCAATGGGGTGTGCCTTATATGGCCACCAAGTGTTTGAAAAAATGATTTATCAAGGTTTTGTGATTTTAAATTGATTTCTAAAGTGGCTTTAGAAAGTTTTTCCTTGGGATGGGTATGTCGTCAAATTGGTAATGGGTTATTATGAAATGGATTGTTTTATATCTTCACCTATAGAAGATATTTATTTCTATTTATTTTGATGGAGTAGCACAGAGATTAACCATGGTTTGGGTGAGAGGTTTATTTGAGGAACCATGTCTCTATTTGTTTCCAAGGGACTGAGTGATCCACTGGGTAGGAAGACCATGTAAACGTTCATATTTGTTATAGAGAGACTGTATTATCCCTTAGAGTTGGGCATGGGGAATACTGTGATAGATTCTATTACTTAGCCAACTGGCGTACTTGTTTACTCATATGCATTATTCCTGATAGTTAGAACCTTAGGAGCACATTTCTCATGATGTATTGGATTACATGATTTATATATTTGATTAATTCAATTTTGATGTAATGAAATGTATTATTCTCATTATTTTATTTTGCATTTATATGGTTATCTGATGCTAATGTTTTCACTCAATTTTATTATTATTTCTTGGTTATGTTGAGAATTTAGTGACTTGTGTCCCAATATATTTATTTGATCCATGTTTGGATTTTTTTAAGAATTTTTTTTGTTTTGAAATGGAAAACCAAATGGGATTAATTTTTTATTTAAAAATGGAATTTTTTCAAAGTGGAGTAGTTTTGAAACTATTTTCATTAAAGTTTATTAGTTTTAAGGATAAAATAATTATATAGATTCATGGTGGTATCCTATTGGAATTTTTGGATAACACACATCTTGGGCCCTTTGGGAATTCAGATATTTTATCTTCCATGACATTGGTAAAGGAAAGGTCACCATGTACTAGGGTGGATCTTCTTGATTACCATAATCCAATGCATTGTTGAGGAGATGTGGTCTCATAAGGATGTATTCATGTGATATATTTTTTGGAATTTTAATTTCGTAGGGTTGTACCTGGATCTTATTTAGCATTGTACAACTCTTTGAGTTTAGATTTGTTTTGAGATACCATATATATGTATTTTATTTATAATGTAATGTTTTTAATGTGATCCATTTTTTCATTTATGGTGTTTTATTAACTTTTTTTGTTTAATATGATGACATTGGTGGGTCCATCCTATTTAATTGATGGGTCTGACCAATTTACTAATGGTGAAATCATTACCATGTGATAGGGAATATTTTTTGGGTCGTGTAAGAGGTTTGATCAAGTGATGATTTTGATCAACAAATGCTTTTTTTTTCAGGTGAACCTTTTATGCCTTTGATCAAGAATATAATAGGGTGTACCTATGAGAAATATGCTTGCATTGATTCCTAATATATTAAAATATTTATTAATTTTAAAACAATATATTTAAACCCATGATATAATTTATCATCCATTTTGATTCCCTCTTTGTCATACTTAAATAACATTATCATGGTTAGTTTGGGACTCAAATGTTCTGATAACCACTTCTATGTTTCCTTTCATATATCATAGTTCAATGTTAAAGTGTTGGAATCAACACAAATATTTTATAACTATAAGTAATTAGTGTTTTCATCTCTAAAGGAAACCTCTATCTAGTAAGGATAATAGATGATTCCATTTTCGGCCCTTCCAACTAGAGGCACATCTCATTCAATGGAAATGGGCTTACTATACTCATACCCAGCCAAAAACATTATCCTGGAACTCATCCCTAAATGAGTATATGGTATTTATTTTCTTTTAAAAACATTACGGCTTGTTGAGGAAGCCAAAGATCAAATAATACTCGCAGCGGCGGAAAAGGTCGTTGTCACCGCTTATGTTAAAAGGAACATTATTTTTGTCATTTAGTAAAACACTTAGTAAAAAAATATTCCTTATGAATTAAAGTAAAATACAAAGGGGTTTATACACTGTATAAATGAAAATATGCCTTAATGAAAGGAGATTGAGACGAAGTCCCTTACCTCATGTCCGACTTGACTCGATCATTCTTTAATCTCCTTAATAATAAACTAAATTTAAATTATACTTGCTTAAGAACCTTTTTCAAGTTTATTATTCATTTTATATCACTTATTACCATGTTTTAAACATTTTTCAATCATTTAAGTTAATAACGTTTGTTTTGTTCATATTTGGTACTTGAGTCAAAAATGGACTTCTTATAATTACATGTTGTTCATGTGGTCAAAGGTCCATTATATCCAGAATTGTATTCATGATTACATGTCATATATATCATATATATCCAGTATATTCTTGTATTTATAATATTACATAACATTTAGAGGTAAGAAATGAAATGCACCATTCATGGAGATAGTAAGTCGTACGTACGCATGAACGCTAATTCCATTTCTATTTCATATTTAATGGAATTAAAACATAATGGTACATAGTAGTATTATAATTCAAGTATTTTATCATATATAATATTATTAAATCTATCCTTTATACGTACGACATATGGTATGAACGAGTCATATCACTTTGAGGGGGCGGTAGTCCGTACTTCCTCTAATGAGATTTTTGTGTTTACCCATAATGGAAACCCTAAAGGCATGCTATAAAAGAAAAATACATAAGTATAAAGAAAAAATAAACATAATATATGTTATATAAAAATACATTGCCATCATAATGGCCACCATGAGAGCGGTTGTAGATATTTGAACAATCATCGTTTCGTGAGGCGTTAGTTTTCTATTAACAGAAACATTATGTTCTACATCCATTAGATAGAGGTTTGTGTAAGTGTATTTTTAATTATTCTCATAAAAAATCCTATTATATTGAGTATACTGTTGTTATTACAAAATAATGTAATAAAAAGAGTTTAGTGGTTGGAGAAGTAAAATAAAAGAAAACAATTTAAGAGAAACAGTTACCTTTAATTTGGGTAACTCCCTTTGGTTTGAACCAAAGGACTTCTTAAAGTGCCTTATGACTAAGGTAAGGCTTCTAAGATAAGGATAGGGATGTATGGATATTAATTGGGTAGAGTTTGGACTATCCAAATGGCTTTATAGGTGTGTGGAAGTTGTTAGAAGTGGTCTATTTTTATAAGGGGGTGGAGGGGCTCTTTAGGAAAGTGTGAAAACATTATTTTATTATATAATGATATTCAGTTTCCAATGGTCCAAAAAACATTATAGTCAAAGATAATACGACTCATGGTTGAAATAAAATCATCCAATAATAATTTTAGAGGTTTTGGATGATATTTTAATCATTATAATTTTATTAATTTAAATCATTTATTAATGAGGTAAATACTGCATCATTATTGTGTCATAAAGAATTTAATTTATTTGATGTCTAAAAATTATTTTAAAAAAATACCATGTTGTAGTAACACTTTTTATCTTTCCAATTAATATTTATAGTCAAAAATATGACTTATATAACACCATATAAAAATGAATTACTGAAAGATTTTTGTTAATGTCAATTTTGCATTTACATTAAATTAATTAATCTAAAGTGTCATTATCTTTCATAAGTGGCTTCATGGTGTTCAAAAATTGATACAAGGAAAGACATGGTCAGAAACTACTCATACAATAAGTTTAGGAGAAGTGTTAAAGTAATTTTGAATTATTATAATATTCTTTTAACCATGAATTACCTTATTTACCTTTAACTACAGTAAATAAAAGTCAAAAGTTACTATTCACCAAAAATTATTTTCATCTTATTGAATCAAATTTAATTTATTAATAACAACCATGTATGTTGGATTTTAAAAATTCAATTCACAGAAGTGGTAAAATTTCATTTAAATGAAAAAGTCAGTTTTTAACTACAACTAAGTGGTTTCACTATTCATCAAAAATTGAAGTTTTTCAGAAAAATACCAAATATTCAGCCTAAGAATTATTTGATATTCCAAATTAAAAAATTATTTCTATTTTTTCAAATTCAAAACATATAAGTGGCATTAATTAATGTTAAAATTTATTCCTGTTATCAAAACAAATAGCGTGTTTTTAAGAAACAATAACTATCAAAAGATTGGTACTTCTTTATGTCAAATTTCAAAGTGAAATTAATTCCAATGAACAAAATTGGATTAAATGGTAAAAATATATTCTAATTAAACTTTAAAACCAATTAAAAACATAATTTATCCATAATAATAAATTATATTAAAGCATAGTTTTGACTTAATATACAATATTTTCACAATTCATTAAAAAATGAACTTTAAAGAGGGCTCTCCATTAAAAGGAAATAAATCGGCTTTTTAATGTATATTATGCTTAAATATTGATTCATTCTCATTTTAAGCCTCTAAGTTTTGTTGGATAAATGTAAATAAATTTAACAAACATGTATAATCATATTTTAGTTAGTTTAATTTATTTCTTCCAATACAACGACTAGGAGTTAACTACAATTTAAAATAATAATATTATATTTTTAGTGTGCAACGTATGATTCCAAAGAAACTCGTTGTTGCGTATCGGGTATGCTATCATACATAACAACCTTTTTAAAGTAAAATTAATATTTAATTAAAAAATATTAATAAGTTTGAAAATATCTTATTCTTCATTTACTGGGATATTACAACTTAATCCTATTATAATACCAAGGTACATTCTATATCTATCCAATTCCAATCAACGAGGGAGTTTATTGTCATAGAGATGATGCAACACTAAGAAGAGGGTACGTTCTCATAAGTTATTCCTCTAATTCACCACTCCTCTTTCTATTTTTCTCCACAAATTTCAAACCCAAATCTTATAATTATAATTAAGTGTACTTTTAAAATTATATTAATTATGTTAAACTACAGGAGGTATTATAATTATGACATATTAAATTGTCATACATTCCATTCCTCCTCTTTGTCAATGTATCATAAATGGTCGGTTAACCACCGACGAGGAAGTTTCCAATTTTTTTACCAAAAAAAACTATGGATAGTTATAATAAATTAATTACGATATATTAATTTTAAATAAAGATATTTTAATCTTCTGTAAACAATTCTACTTATATAAAAATGACCTTGAAAAGAATAGTAAAATTGAATAAAAATGGGAAATTATTAAAGAAAATATGATTTCCAAATGTTTCAACATAAATAATGGAATATTATGAAATGTTGTAAAATCTTTATAATTGTTAAATAGTGACATTAATTAAAATAATTATCTTCTGATTCAATTTTTTATAAACCTAACTTTATTATTTAATATGAGAAAAAGTGACAAAAATAAAGAAAGATTAAAGCTACGAGGATCCTTGAACCCTACTCCTATTTCAGTGGGTTATCCATTATTATTATCATTTCAAGTAAGTGTTTTACCCAAATATTCCTTCAATGTCATTTAACAATTCATCTATTTTATTTTTAGTGATATACGGGCATTCTACCTTTCCCAATTGATTTTTAATCTATATATAATGATTTCTCAAAAATACTTTTCATTCCACAACACATCATTGAATCATCTAGATTTGTTTTTATATTTTCTAAATAATTATTATGTTTATAGAAAATATATTTTCCCTTATTCATTTGGGAACCCCAAACTTTTTTCATGAAAGTCTTTTTTTAAGAAATCCTTAGGAAAACCAACCCTTTCTATAGGTTATTTCAGGACTATAATTTCCATACATTATAATTGTCACATAAGATTATGAACATTTATGATGTGATATGTGAAATTGGAATTATATATTTCACATTTGAATTGGGTAATGTGGTGTATATCATGTGATTTTGTGAACTGTTCATTAAAATTAAGCTGTCTTTGTTGGAAATGATGATTTCATGGATTATTCATATACTTTATGTGTGAACAAGAATCTATCTTTTTTGAAAACTACGTGTGGTATATGGGAAATATGACATGGTGTTTCATTTTTATAAATGTTACACATTCAATGAGTTTTTCAAAGGTATTACTAATATTTATGATTCTTAACCTGTTCTTATGACATGATTAAGATGACTATGCTCACCCATGTACTATTTTTTAAGTTTCATATTTCTCTTTCCCCTAACTGGGCATTTAGATCATCCTTTTATTTTATGTATACCCTCATGTGAATACATGTACATTGGATAATGTAAAATATTTTAAATGAATAGATAAGAAATATTGTAATATTGTTTTTCTTTATTATGATTAATTGATCAATAATCCAAATTTTCCCATGATACCAAACGTTTCGATCCTTGAATGTATACATATTATGTTTTTTTATCTTTAAAATGATTTAATATCCATATAAAAAATATTAGGTTCTCTATTTTTTATAATATAGAGAATATTATTCAATTTGGTATTTATTATTAGATATAATTTGTGATAAACCGTAGAATAAGTTTAATAATATATACATACCCAAAAAGCTTTGATTTAAAAAAAGTGTAAATAGAGGGATCACATAAGATGAGATTTTAGAATTGATTTTCAACTAGAAATAATTTTCTTAATTCAATCTTAATTGAAATATGTTTTTTCAAACCTTTTAATTTTAAAAAATGGTGGGATCTAAGAGAAACTAGGACAAAAAATCATGTGATAGATAAGGAAATGATTTTCTAAATGACATCTCCAATTCTATGAGAGGTGTAATTCATAAATTTTTGGTTACTCTTACCTAGATATATTATCTAATGAAAATAATAAGAACCACATGGAACTTACCACTCCACCCATGAAAGAGAAACTAGTAATTTATTCCTTTATGTAACAATGAACATCAATGTATTAGTGGAACTTCGGGTGCACATGCTACTAAATTGTGGGTAATATCATTGGAGAATATCCTTTCTTTTATACTGTATTATATGAAGGATAATGTCACTCCAATTTTATATTGTCTAAATGGATATGCCGATAAATTTTTGGAGTTGAAAAATAACCCTAAGCTGGATGATGAAATGGAGATATAAAGTGGGAAGGAATTAAGAAAATATTTCTCAATAATTATTTCCCTCAAACTATTCAGAAAAATATGGAGTTACAATTATTAGAGCTGAAAAATACCAAACTGTAATATTATATGTATTTTGAGAAAAACATAATAGGATTTCATGATATTAATCTATTTTTTTATTATAAATTATAGAAAATTAGATATATATTGTTTATTGTTTTAAAACCACAAATTCGAAAAGATCTAGCAATCTGAGACATAATGAGTAGTGAATAAGTGGTTCAATGTTCTCTAAAAGTATATATGAAATTTAGATATTGGTCTTCTGGACATGGGGATAATAATATAAGAGTGTATTTTTAGTATGTTTGGTCAAATAACTATGGAATTAGGTAGATCCAACCAGCCACATGTTAAATAATGGGAAGAAAATTCATGTGAATTTTCTCAAAGTGATAGGAAAATGCTTCAAGTGTCAGAGAGAAAGATAACAAGATAATGAATGTTGAAGACACATGAATAATCCATCCTACATGACGGTGGAAATCAATTAACCTCTTAATGAACCACCAAATGTTAAATGCATACACTTTATAGAGAAAGAGAACAATTAGATCCCATGCACTAAACTATGTGTTGTTGAGGGTAATCAGTGTCATCAACCACCAACGAAAAAGGAGAAAGAGATATCTTATTTCATTAGTAACTCTAAAGTGGATTGTAAAAATTTATTCCTAAAAGGTAGACTATCTATTCAATCAATAGTGGGAAAATTATTTTCCAATAATGGTTCTACACATTCATTTATGTCATGAAATTTCTTTTTATCTATAAAATTTAAGACTCAAAACATTAAAGTATATAAATTTATAAGAACACCTAGTTGTGATAGCATTGAAACTAAAGTATTGGAATATAATCATGTTATTGTATGTGGGAATATTATTTTAGTAAATCTTTTAATCCTTCATATTGGGGAATTAAACACTATAATGGGAATTGATTGAATTTCGTTATATAGAGAAAAGAACAATTTTTAGGAAAATTAAATCTATTTAGATATTTTTAACCATCCCATGATCCTCTAAAAATGTAAGGAATTTCATGATCATCCTTTGGAAAATACATCAATGGTGTGGGTGTTAAAAAAATATTTAAAATAATAACTTTCTAAAAGGGTTGATTCAATGGAAAGTATCAACGTTGAGAAAAATCTCAATGAGACAGAACGAACTGATGTAGTTCCCAATGAGTTACACATACTTTCATGAGATTGTGAGGTAGAGTTATCAATATTTCTTATAAACCAATACACCCATATCTCCAAATTACCCTCTAGTATGGAATCAATTAAACTAGAGTAGTCAATGAGGGATCTTTACGGTAATTTGGATAAAGGATTCATTTTCACATGGTAATAACCTTTGGGTGGACTAGTGATATTTATAAAAAAAATATGGATTGATGCGGTCGTATATTTATTAAAGGGAGATCAACAGGATCACCATAAATAAGATGTATCCCCTGGTAAATATTTTTCATTTTCTAGGTCAACAATAAAGAGATTAGTACATATAAAAGATGGATATTTGTTATAGATATTATCTGTTGAAGTGAATAGGGAAGATATTCAAAACACAATAGTCTGTAAATGGTTTGGAAACTATAAGTTCATAGGGGTACCCTTCATAAATACTAATACACATGAAATATTCAGGGATTTGGTGAATAATGTCTTTAAATACATCCTCAAAAAAATTTGTTGTTTTATCGATGATATTCTCAGCTACTCCAAGATAAAATAGAAACATGAAGAGAATATAAGAATTATTCTAATTCCATTAAGGAAGGATAAAATATATGATAAGTTTATCATGTGTGACTTTGAGATGTAGTAATCCACATTTTTTAGGAACATGGTCATAAGTGAGGGAACTTATGTGGAATCTTCAAAGAAAAAGGAAATAAAGGAATGGACCATAGCCTAAATCACCCCAAGAATCTATGTTTTTCAATGTTTATTAGGGTACTACTAATTTTTTGTGTGAAATTTTTCATGATTAAGTATTCCTATAACAATTTCAACGTTGAAATGGATAAATTATGTCTGAAATGAAAAATTTGAGGAAATATTTAAGGAGCTCAAGAAGAGGTTTATCACTATGCATGTACTCACACTACAACAAGTGGAGAATTTTTTGCGATATATAATATTTCTCCCAAAAAAGGATTAGGTTGTACACTCATGAAAAATGAAAATGTGACAGACTATGCCTCATGAAAATCAAAGATCCATGAGAAAAAACTATCTCACGTGTGATTTGGAGTTTGCAATTGTGACTATTTCCTCTAAAATTTAGCCAAACTACCTTTATGGTGAGAAGTGATACATATATAAATATCCCATGAGTCTAATTTATATATTCAAATAGAAGTATCTCAACATGAATAAAAGAAGATGGTTATTACTAATCAGGGACAATGACTTTTCTATTCATTACTATAAAGGAAATATGAACAAGGTAGATGATGCTCTTAGTAGAAAATATCCTGATACATTATCCATGTTTTGGTTTTAGAAAGAACCAATCTTCATGGATATGTAAAAGATATATATGGAAATAATATTAGCGAGGAATAAAACCTACTTTTCTAAAATGATTTCCCAAAAATATATTAAAGGGAAGATCAGGGATGCACAAAGGGATGATACTTAGATTAAAAAAATGAAAGAAATAATGAAATGAAAGATACATGAGTTATACATCGAATCAGATGGTTTCATTCAATTTTTAAATAGAAATTATGGTCATGCATCACCATAGATAAATAAAGAGCTATTGGATAAGTGTCATAACTCATATATCTCCATCAATCCTAGATGAACCAAGATGTATAGGGATCCTTGAGAATACTTCTGGTGGGACAACATAAAGAAGGTGATTTCATAGTATATATCAAGATTCTTACTGTATCATCAGGATAATGAAATGGGATGGATGTCCAAGGGTATTATGAAACTATTTCATATACCGTAATGTAAATGGGAGAACATCACCATGGACGTTTTCACTCTTCTCATAAAGACATCTAAAGGAAATAATGTGATATGGGTAGTGGTAGATTGACTCACGATGACTACCCACATCATCATAATTTAGGAATATTTCTCTCTTGAATAACATTATATGTCATATGTAAAGTATGTAGTGAAGATGTATAAGGTAAAAATTTTGATCATCTCTAATTGTGATCCAATGCTCACATCAAAATTTGAGATAAGCCTTCAACATTCATTGAATACTGAATTAAATTTCAGTATGGTCTATCACACCCAAACTAATGGATTATATGACAGTATTATTAAAATTCTCAACGAAATTCTGAGATCCTACCCAATTAAATTTAAAGGTTGATGGGATCAACATATCCCATTGGTTGAGTTATAATATCCACTCAAGTATTAAAAAGTTTCTATAAGAATATTTTTATGGGAAGTAATGTAAAACACATTATTATTGTAATTATTTGGAGAATGAATTTTGCATGGACATGATCTTGTGCAATAAATGAAAGATAAGGTTAAATCCATACCATAATATATAAGAGCTACCCAGAGTTACAAAATAATCTATTGTAACAACCATCAAAGGTATTTGGAGTTTTATGTTTGAGACAATGATTTAATTCAGATATTGTCATGGAAGAGAGTCATGTAGTTTAAATATAAAGGGAATATTAGCCCTTGGACTATTTTACCTTTTGAGATCCTTGATACCATGGGAGATGTGGTCAATTTACTTTTAATTCCACCCAATATAGATCATGTTCATGATGTGTTCCATGCAACTCTCTTGGTAAAGTAAATTACCGACACGTCACATGTACTAAATCTAGGGTGATATAATTAGAGAATAACCTCACGTATAAGGAGTAATCAGTGAAGATATTGGACCATAGAGACAATGTTCTATGCAACAAGACAACTGACCTGAAAATTTTACTGTGGAAAACCCATAAGGTTAAAGAGGAGGTGTGGGAATTATATGAAAGAGTATAATAGAATTTACCTCATCTATTCTCAACAGATAATATGAGTTGAAATTTTGAGGGTGAAATTTATAATGGTTAGAAGAATGTAATGGTGCATACTTTAAAAATTATCATTTTTTCTAAAATAATTATGTGTTATATTATATAAATATCATACACATAGAGAACATAGAAAAGAAAACAACACTTAAATTCATTAATAATATTTGTTACATTGTTCAATAAAAAATTCCATTAAAATAAAAAATAATTCAAAGGTTCAAAATTTGAAAATACATATACTATAATGGGAAATTTTTTATCATTGCAATCAGATAGAATCACCCCTCCCATGAATAACACTATAAAAATGAGTCAAAATACAAGTAAACCAATCCAAATAATAGAAAAAGAAAATATAGAACCTTGATAGTGTTTGAAGTGAATATTGAATAAAGAAAATAATAGGTATTTATATGAGGTGATGTGGTCGTTGGAATAGTAACATGAATAATGGGAATGTTAACTAGGTAGTTAGGAATAGTAACCTGACATTTGTAATAGTTGTTTAATCTCAAAAAAAAATATTATAGAAATAATATTCATGATGAGTAATTTATGTAAATATATATTATAATTCTATGAAATAAATATTGTGACTAAAAAACTCAATGAAAATTTAGGCACATTTATAATACACCATATTTTCAATTATTTCCTAAAAAATCATAAGTTGAATATTAAAACATAGAATTTACTATGATATACAATAAATTTTATAAAATGAATATAATTTTTTTATGTCAACACATCTAAAACTTACCCGGGTGATTTTTCAGAAATTTTCTGAAATACATCAATTTTAATGTGAATAGTAAAAATATTTTTTTTCTCATATCTGATGTATCATAAATTACATCATTCATGATTTAATAATCAAATAATCATAAAATGATATTAAGTATATACCAGAACATATTTATTTTGACAAATGTTTTGTTAAAATAAAATAAACACAATTTTCAACCCTAAAAACTACTTTCAAATATCTATATTTTAAAGTATTACATTAGAATAATATTTTCTTGTTTTTTCCACTTTTTATTTTAATTAATATAATTAATTAGAGTTATAAAGTGACTAAAACCCAAAATATCATGTTATTTAATTGAAATATTTTTTTTATATTTTTAGTAATGTTAATATTAAATGTATTACCTTAGATATTGTAATTTATTCAATATTTAACTCTTATAATACCATTATATTCAACTATAAATTACCCATATCTCTAACCATCAAAAACCAATCCATCCTTACTGTAAAATTCCAAATATATACCCAAATACTCTCTCTTAATCCACTAAGAATACCAAGGAATTTTATGGATCCATCCAAATCCAACCCTTAGTGGATTTTAGTTCCATAGATAAGATTCAACACCAAGATGTGTTCCGTTCTCCTCGATTATTCCCCCAAGTATCCTATAATCTTTCTATTTATCTACACCATTTTCAAAAATAAATCTTACAAGAACAGTTAAAGGGTATTTTAACATTATATTAGTTACATAAACCAACTAGGGGAATTATATTTATGACATATTAAATTTTAATGTTTCCCATTCCTACTCTTTTGACAATGTCTCATTAACAGTCGGTTAACCACCAATGAGGAAATTTATAATTATTTTCATATCACAAAAACTATGGGTTTTCATAGTAAATGATTTATTATATATAACTTTATAAATATATTCATTTTAAGATAATATAATTAATTATACTTATGTATACATGACCATAACCAAAATAGAAAAATTGACTAAAAATGGAAAATGTTAATGAAAACATGATATCAAAACGACTAAACATTATAAAAATTATGAAATTTAATACAATTCTTGTTATAGATAAATATTGACATAAATTAACATAATTAAATTCTGGTTTATTTTTTTAATAAACCAACCATTAATATTTGTGAAGATGAAATGAAATGAAATAAAGAGGGATTTAAGGTAAAGGTATTCTTCAAACCAACTCCTATTTCATTAGGTTATCCATATTTATCATTATTTTTTGTATTGTTATTCCCCTTATATTTATTAAATATAGTTTCATTATTCTAACCTTTTCCATTCAGGTGTATAAATATTATCAAACACTCAAAATTGATTTTTAATCGAGATATAATGATTTCCCAAAAATACTTTTATTTCCAAATACCTTACATGAATCATCTTGATTTGTTTCTTATTTTCTCAAGAATAATTATTTTTATGCCAAATATTATTTATATTATTCATTTTTGAAACCCATATTTAATTAATTAATATATTCATTATGAAATCACGATAGAACATATTCATTTATATGAGTTATTTTATGACTACAATTATTATATGTTCAATGTGACATGCATGATTATGATAATTTATGATATTCTAGGTATGACTAGAATTATATATCCATCAAATACAAAGGGTAATGTTATGTATATCCTGTTATTTTGTACACAATGCATGAACATGATACTATATTTTTTCCAAATGGTGTTGTTATAATTAATGGGTATATGTGAAGCATGAATGTAATGATATATTTGTAAAAAACTGTGTTTTTTAACTAACCAATATGACATGAAATTTCATTTTTAGGTATATTCCATGTTGCATTCCTTTTTCAAATTTATTCATCATGTTTATTAAGATGCCCCTTCTCATGACATGATTCTTTTGAATATTCTCACAAATTTTCTATTGATTCAAGTCTCTTATTTATCCTTACCCTTAAAAGGATTTTATTTATCCCCTTTCTTTGATTTATATCCTTAGGTTGGTAATTTAATAAGGAGAACATGAATTATTTTTATAGGATAGAGAAGATAGATTAATTTTGTATATGTTATTTATAATCCTAATATTGCCAATATACTAAACCTTTAGATCCTTAAATTTTTAACTATCATGTTTTTGATCTTTAGAATGATATAATAGTCACATAAGAAATTTGGGTCTCTATATAACATTATTACATAAAAGACATTTATAATACTCACTAAACAAAACCAACTCACCGTCGGGTGTAATTATTTTAGGTATATTTTATAGAGAAGTGAAAGTAATGATCAATACATGAACATCAGTATACACCCCTTTTAGTTATGTATTTCTTTGATAAAGGGAACTTATTTTTTGTTTGTACTGAATATTATGGTCCTACGGGGTTTTATAATCATTTATTTCATTGATTATGACAGTCCTTATAGTCAGGATACCAGTAAATCCCCCCCACCTCCCAGGTCACCCAACTCATCTTGGACGTCTCATATCAACCATTTGGTCAATACTAGCACACAATGGTTCTCCTTGGACAACTCTATGGGTTCTGCAGATAGAAAGAGACACCCCCATTAGTCTTAAGACTCGAACATATAATTTTAATTATATAAACATATGTGGGACTTATATCAGGTGTAAGACCCAATATATTTTCATGAGGCCATATTCTCAAGGAATCTACTCATCTTTCTTAATCTAATTAATTGGTAGGAATAAGACACACACACACACATATGAGTTTCGTACTAGGAATAATTTCCGATTATTACACTATTAATGATATCATCCCTAAAAATTGTTATTGAAAAAGATATAAATTATATACATCCCTAATGAAAAATCCCAACTCAATAATATGTTATTTCCCATGTCACATCATAGAAAACCTAATCCTGTGATGTAAAACTACATGTTAGTATCTTTATTTCATGGGATTAAACTACTTGGTTCAGTCTTGTCACATGTCCTTAAACATTGAAACTCATATTATATGGTCTTTGATTCCAATTAACTAGGATACATATGAATCCTTGATGAGTTTCAAAACAAAAAACCCAAAATGTTATTTCCACCATGCCATAATCTCTATGAAAACCCAATATCAAAAGCCATAATTTCATTTTTCCTTGTCCCCTGTGAAACAATATATTCACTAGTAAATATTACATAGAAAACCCATTCCAAATTTATTTTATTCTATAAAATTCATGAAACTTCTCTATGAAATATAACTCAGGATCCATAGAGATTTTTTTTGTGGGATATATTACCATTAATATGAACAAAAATGATTTTCCATGCATAAGTCTAACACCAGACATTTTTATGAACCTTTCACCTTGAAATTCACATTTCATTAATTTTAAAAATATTTAAATTGGACTTGAACTCATGAACTTAAAATTATCTTAACATGGTCCTAGATTCACAATCAGAATAGGAATTTCAGTTTTTTATTGATAAATGGCCTTAAAAATACACCTTGTAGGACTCTGTCACATGAAATTAAAATGTATGACATTTCTAGTTTATTGGTACCAAACTACTTGGGTTATGATTCATTTTATATATAAATATAATAATACCTTATTATGGGACAGATCCCAAATATATAAGACTAACTGAATCTTTATATGGTGAAAAAATATATAGTTCCTAGCTATGTGGATTTAAACCATATCCAAACTCACAAAAAGGATAAATAATGATAAACTCTCATACATATAGATATTAAAGTGAAAACATGGTTATAATTACATAATTATCACTGGGGTAACTAGTCATGAATTTCAATTTTGGAAGGATTTATAAATATTTATTAAATCTATAAGAGAGTTTAGTAGTAGAAACAATTTCCCTTCAAAGGATTTAAAATTCACTTGGCCTACAACCCTCTTGACCAACACACATTCCAAGGTGTCTCTAGAAAAGTCTCTGAAACATCATACCATAATAAAGATGGTTTTTGTCGAATCAATACACCATGGTCAAGAATATATCTAAAATATTGATAGTTCAATAAATTTAATAAGGATAATAATGTATGAAGATCTGTAGATACTATGATAGATAGTTGAAAAATATGTAATCAGATTGCAATTAGGATAGGCTGTAATGTGGTAGGAGAGGATTAGAAAGGGTGGGGGATTGAGAAAGTTTGACCGTCTTAGGGATGGATGATAGGAAATGAGTCTTATGGAGAGATGATGGGACGAAGGGATGGAGGTACTTTGGAAGTGAAAATCGGGGAAGGTGGCTGAGGGAAGTTAGGTTCAGACTCATAAAAGGAGGTGGGGTGGTTTTTTAATTATATATATATAAGTAGTTTATAAGACCATAGCTAAATAACCACCATTAAATTTATTAATTACTACAGTTATGGTTGAATAAGTAGCTAAGAGATGAAGTGATTTTGAACATGGATAGATTTTTAACATCCAAGGTTATTTTGTTGTCTTGAGAATCTAATGAAGGGCTGTATTTTTTTTATTACGTTAGATTTCATTTTTAAGACCTAAATAATATTCAAAATCATATATTGTATTGCTAATTATTTTAGGTTATGTTTTTTAAAGAGTTGTGATGTGACTTGAAGATTTTTGTACAAGTCAAAAATTATTCTGAAGGTTGTTATAAATGAGTAAAATTTAATATAAAAAATATACCTAAGATGGTCGGGAAAATGGTTTTTAAATTTAAGTGACCTGAATAATTTATATAGGAAAAAATAAATTTTATATAAAATATATTTATCAATAATAGATGAAAAAATTAGAAAAGTAATGAACTACCTATTGTATTTAAGTTTTATATTTAGAAGATGTGAGAATTTTTCTAAAGTAAAAAAATTATCCAATACAAATGTTTTTTTATTGTCTATGTACATTTTTTTCATATTTGAGTAAAGGAGTTAATGAATATTCAAAGTATAAAATCAATATGATTCCAAATAATATATTCTCTACAAAACAGATGATTAGAAAAGTCCTAAACATAAGGTGTGGTGTGTATGTTTTTTATTTATATTATTTTATTTGTAATATATTTTATAAGGATGTGTAATTTTAATTTTTAAAAAAGTTATGTGTGATTCTCTGAGACAAATTTAGTACGTAATTGTTTTTAATTTTTTTATAAATATATATATTTTGTCATAAATATGGATTTTCAAAATTTTATATGTATTTATCATGAATTTTCATAAGAGTCTTCAATATAATTGTTTTTTAAAATTAAATAATACTTTTAAAAGATTATAAATTATATGATGAATAAGATGATCAATAGTTGTTTAAATATCACAAAGAGAGTTTATAATTCAATAATTTAGTGATTAATAATTCGTGTAATAGATATTTTGTAACGTTTTGTCAATACAATCTAAAATAAATTAATAAGAGACTTTCATAAGCATGAGAAACCATGATATTTGAGGTTGAGGATGTTTTTTCTAAGGGGGGAAGATGGTTCACACTATGAAGTAGTACATTACACTAAAAAATGAGTTTCAATAAATGATATCTAATTTTATAGTCCTGGTTTTATATAGTTTCAGCATAATTTATATAAAAGTAACCTGAGATAGATTAAATGACTAAAATAGAAGAAGAATAAGAAGATGGAGAATAAGAAGTGGAAAGAAGAATATAAGTTTAATTATTAGTTTGTAATGATCTATCCTAGGGAATCCTCCCGTTAAATTCCTGAGCTAGATAACAACATAGCCAAGGAGCATCCCTGATCCCCCCATGATAAATAAAAGATTCAAGGGTATCAAACCAAACCTTTTGGGATGGTTTCACCCTTAAAATCAAAATAATAATTTAATAACAAAACTAGGATTAGTGATAAATAAATAAAGATGCATGAAAAAGGAAAACTCAAAAAAAGAATATAAATACAGGTCACTAAACAACAATATAAGCTTAATGAAATGAAAGTGGAAGACTAAAGAGATTGATACAACAAACTCAACCCAACTAGTTCAACGAAACTGAAGGACTGATCACCATATCCATGCAACTCACAAGTCACCACTATGATCCAAATAGCCATATTCTTCTTAAGGAATATAGAATTGGAAAAGAAATCAAAAGAAAACACCAAAAGAAACCTAAACAAAACATGGAATCTACATACTTACCAACATGAGTATATGGTGTGATACAAAGCTAGTGTGATACCACCATGAGCCCAATTCATTACTTTTATAAAATAAAACATTTTTGATAGTTTTTAAATAATATATAAAAATTGGTTTTAATTTTCCATTACATGGTATAGGGATAAAGAAACTCTTAGAGCATACACCTTCATAAAGAAAAACATTCATAAAACATGTCATAATGATGTTTTACCATAAACCATGAATCTTTAAAAACCAAAATTTTCTCTTTAGAAGATAACACTTTTTAAAAATAAACCCAAACATATTTCTAAAAAGTTTCAAAATAATGTTTCATAAAATTACATTGGAAAACCATTTTCACCATTTTCATTTATAATAAAAAAATCAATATCAATAGAGATAAGGAAATAATGGAAACTATAGAAAAAAAATCAAAAGGGTTACAAGTAATTCCAATAAGTGGATTTAAGAAAACTAAATGGCATCATGACTGAACACAATATGAAAAAAACATTAAAAAAGTTCATCCAACAAATAAACACTACACATGAAAATATATAGAAAAAATTAATAACATAGATGTACATCATGAACAATCACTAGAGATACGACCAGGAAAAAACAAGACATGAAAAAAAGGTGGACCTAAATAATGTAAATTAATATAATGACACACAACTATGAATAAAGTATCACTAAAATAACATAATCTGTGGAAACTGACTTTCCAATGCATTAATCTAATCTAGGGGATGATAGACAATGCATATCAATGTACCAATACATGGCACCTAGTGACCCCAGTCTCAACATAGAATAATAATGCATGTGGTCCATGAGAAAAAAAATTAATCTCATGATAATAACAAGGCCACTATGGCTAACACCCTAATTATATCTATATCACCTCCCACATTACCCATAATATGAGCCTCAATTAATGAGAACAACATGCATCACAAAAAAAATATCTATCACAAGGATAACACAACATCATTAACAACACAATGGGTCTCAACAAGGGAATAATCAACAACACATCAAAAGTACCAACCAGGCCTTCAATTATATCTTATAAATTTGGAAAACCATTTTTAAAACAATTATGAATTAAAAAAATTTAAAAATTAAAGCATAAATAGTTCCATGAATAAACAAATAAGTCGATTGAATCTCCATTTTCACATTATAAAACCAAACCACCATTTAAAACAAGGAAAATAATTTTAATGAAAAAGGGATCCCACTTTGAGAACTCAATTTTTCAAAAATATGAAAGAAAAAATTTGTTTCACAAAGAAAATCCAATTTTTAATTTTATCAAACACGCTGAACTCATAATTGCCATTTCAAGACCATGTTCCATTTCAATAGGAAAATCTTAGACTTCTTCTAATGGAAAACACACACTGGAATGGAAATCATCTTAAAAAACCAAAATAGATGTCATATAAATCATTATATGAAATTTAAAACACATTTATGTACAAGAAATCTGGGAACTCTAAAATAAAAGGAAATAAATTAGAAACACCTACCTCTTGTGGTGGAATACTATCACCATTGTCGAAATGCATTAGAAAAGGATTAAAATGAGGGTTATAATCCCCTATAAAGAAAAAGATGGAATTTATCACAACCATTGGCGTGAAAAGAATCCAAATAAGGTTACTAGGAGTGTGTGAGAAGATAAAACAATGAATAAAACCCAAGAGGAAGACGCCAGGAATCCCTATCGTTTTGAAGTGGTTGAAAATCACTAAGAAACGACATTAAAATCAACCTTGTAAGAGGTGTGGAGAGGGAGAGAAGTACATGGATAGTTTCCAAGATGTGGGGTTCTAATGGGAGAATCTAAGGTGAGAATACTAAATTAAAAATAAGGTGAAAGGATAGATATCTTCTCTCTCAAGTGGGACATAATATTTACCATCAATGTTAAAAAAATTGTGGTATCCATTGTAATCACTTCTATAAGAGGTTTCACACATAATCTTCATGGTTTTTAACAATGTGACTTAACCATGATAAATGGAAAATGACCCCAAACATTAAACCTTTTAGATAAAAAAACATATCAAACGTGATGTTCTAAACCATCCATCAAAAAAACCAAATAAAAGTGACACTATGGATGTCACAAACTACCCACCATAACACTTTCTACCTCCAGAAAGTCCAAATTTATGATGATTCCCCTAAAATAAACCATTTAATCCCTTAAACCACCAAATTAATCTAAGAAAAATACAACCACATCCTCCAATACTAGACCCAAAAAGATAATGAAGACTCGAATGGGTCTCTTCACCATTTTGAAAACTGAAAAAGGGTGTAATAAGGAAGATACCTTGAATTAAGACCTCCATAATGAAGAATAATTACTATGAATGTCCAAAAATATATAAAAAAACAAAACCTCACTTACTTAAGTGAAAAAAATCCTCAAATGACTCAATAAAAATAAGTTTCATCCCCCAAAAATATTGACACTCCCCTCTACAAAGAAATTTCCTCATGGCATGCCACAAGAAAAGTCAACATAGACTCATGAATCATGTCACCGTACCCTATTGGTAAACTAGGACATCAAATCATAACATCATTCCCTAGAAAACCCTAAGAAACTATAACCATAAAGTGCTCAAGGATCAAAGGTATCATTTATCCCAGTTACCCATATACTCCACCAAGGGTCACTGATGAAAACATAAAAATAAATTAACCTTAAAATTGGTCATGGTAGAAGGAACCATTAATTTATTTAGAAGAATGAAACAAAATAATAAGGAATGAACACAACCTTAAAACCCAAGGAATCACAAAATCTTGAAGATAGTTAATCAAACAATAAAGGAAACAAAAGAAAAAAAATAAACCAAATCATTTCAAAAAATTATCACATTTTTAATAAATATAAAAACATCATGAAAATAATCATTCTGGGCCTTATCTCCTTTTGTATAACACCAAAAATGTCTATTTTCATGAAAACACACAATAATCCAAAAAACATTTTGGTCTCATTCATATTTTTTCACAAAAATAAGTAAAATAAAAACACATTTATTTTCCAAATCTAATTTTAAAATTGTTTCCACCATCCAATTTAAATGTGAATTAAAACACATCGCACCCATTCCATTTATGAAAACACTAAAATTTCTACTATTCCATGGATTAAGTCACACATCAAAAAATTATTTCAAAACCAATATCTTGAAATATATTTTGAAATAAATATTAAAAAACTATTTTCACAAACATGAATAAAAAAAATTTTGAAAACCAAATAATTTAACATTAAACGATTAAATGGCTTAAAACACACCTTTAAAACATCATGAAATTGTCCAATCATGATAAAATCATTTTAAAACATCACACTTTAACCTAAATTACATTCCAACAATTTCCAAAAAAAATAGGTCACTCTAAATCACTACAAGATTCACCTAAGAGAAACCATTGGATTTTGAAAACCACAACTCCTATTTAATTTAGTGACTCAAATGAGGTCAACCCCCAATTTAAAAGCCACATTTAATTTTAAATAAACATTTAATATTTATCACTATAAGTCATATGAATTCCGTCATAAAATTCCTTGTTAAAACCATCATTCAAGAGAAACAATTCACCCTATATATCTTTTAAAAACCCAAAAAACCCAACACACAAGGGTTAAACATTAACAATATGAAATTTTAAAACAACTAAACACTAATGGAATGTCCTAAAATATACATCCGATTCAACAATATACTGGTTTGGTGGTTATAACTGAAGATGTGTAATTCTTACAAAAGCCTCATGGAATCCTCTGAATCTATCTAAATCTTTGGAATACTATAGAATGGATAATGTGAAAACACGAGGATAAAAACCATAAAAGGAGAACTCCTAGGAACAACACTCTCTATTTATCAAAAAAACATCTAAGAGGCACTTATCAAAAAACATCATACATGATCCGCAACACCCATGATCCTCAGAAAAAACAAGTTCTCCCATAAACAAGGTTAATAAACCAAACACTATTTCAAAAATTGGTTTGAACAAAATATTATTTCTTAGATAATATAATTTTAAAATCTCAACTATTTTCTACCACTATTTTTCCAAAACATCGTCCCATTACTATGACCTACCAGTCCCAAAAGTAACTTAAACTAATGTTCAAATTCCTCCCCTTACAAAAGAATCATATGAATTTTCATATAATAGAATCATCACACATATTTTCCCAAAATTTAAAAACTCCTCTTTGAAATAAACCATCTCAAGTTAAATTATATCATAAACTAATTCATAAAACACCCAATTTATGAATTAAAGTGTTTCAAAAAATAAAATTTTTAACTAAAATTCGTTTTCACTCAAAACATTACCTCAACCTTGTTTTAATACAAATAATACATAGTTTCTAATTACAAAACCAAACACATTTTCAAACCACCACAAAACTATGTTCAAAATTAAGGTTCCTCACTTTCTTTTCAAAAAAAATTCTTTTAAAAAAACAAATCCCACAAGGTAAAAAATTAAGCACACAATCAGTCATCTCAAATAAGATAACACTAAAACACCACTTTCAGTAATATCATATATAAAACAATCATATAGGATACTACGCCAATGAAATACACCATTAGTGTAAATATAAGAGGAAAGGGAGAAACATAATCTTGTAGGTGAATTTTAATCGGGTGTGGTTTATTGCATGGGATGGTAAATTGTGAACCAATTGTGAAGCATTCACTTTAATGGTTTTATAACCATTTTACACACACAATACATGATTTACCAAACCATTCATGGAAACTATGTATCTGAAGTCTACAAACCATTTTCGCCTCCAAAACTCAAACTGACCCCCAAAATCACCGATTATCTCAATAGGGATCAATAAAATCTTATAATCACATCCAAAGGATATAAAAACATCTAAATATGGTCCCAAGATCAATACTCAAGGCCAATACTCCCATGGAAACTAGAGATTCAATGCACAGAAGATCTAGTCAGACACCTTCATGAACACACCATCTAGGTCTCGATGGAAATCCAAGTACCTAAATTACTAAGACACACCCCAAACAAAAAATAGGGTATTACCCAAATACCATTTTGTAACACTCCAACCTGGGACATCCATCCATCAGATTCCTGAACAAATCCACCACATTCCCATGGGGCATCACCAATCCCACTAGGATGATGAAAATTGTCTAGGGTATTAAAAACAACCATTAGTGATGGTTCCACCCTCAAAATATAATTTTAAACTTTAAAACCAATCAAGGTATAGTTATATGGAAATAAAGATACATAACAATGGCAAAATAAAATAAAAAACATTTAATAAATGGTTATAAAACAGTAGTGCAAGGTAAAAAATAATAAAAGAAAATAATAAAGTGTTTGATACCCAAAACTCTAAACAAATGGTTTCATGATTATAAAGGATTAATACCCATCTCAATGAGACTCACAATTTAATACCATGATCCCAATAAACATATACTACCCAAATATTATTTCACCAAAAGCAAATGAAAAATAAAAGACCACAAGAAACCTACACAAAACATGAAGAGTGCATACCCAATAATGTGACTACATAGGTATTGAGTTAAAGTTAGTTGGAAACCAGAAGTAATTAATTTTATTAAAGACTTGAAATTATCTTGTTGGTTAATTGTGTTGGAAAATAGGTTTTCATTTTCCTTTACATTTTTCAAGGATAAAAAAATATTGGAACATCCACTTTCTAAAATGAAACTTTTATATTTATACCATAATGAGGTTTTACAAAAAATGGAGCCTCTTAAAAAATGCCCATTTCAATATAAAATATCATAATTTAAAAAATAAAACCACGTATAGTCCTAAATAATTTCACAAACAAGTTATCCAAGAATGAAACTAGAAAACTTTCTACCCATTTCCCTTTAGAAGACTATATACATCCAATAAAAAGGTAAATAAGGAAACAATGAAAATTATATATAAAAAAACCAAAAAGGATAAAAGTTATTCCATCAAGTGGATGGAATAAAAATAGAGAACATCATAACTAAACACAATATCATAAAAAATCAAAAAACAATCCATTCAAGAAATAAACACCACAAATTCTAATATATACACAAATGGCATCAGATATATACATATCATAAGGAAACACCATAGATACTATGATTAATGAAAAATAAACTAATGAAAAGTGGATCTAACTACTAGAAAGTAATAGAATCACACACAACAATTATATGTTTTCCCCTTAACTAGCCTCATTAGTAACAACACACTAGCTAGTGTGTGCCTCTCAAGAAGGGTCTAGTACACAATAAATAATCACAATTATATATATCGATACCTAAATACATCCCACCTTGTGGCCTTGGTCTCCAAAATTGTTAATAAAAGAGGTAGTCCATGAGAAAAAAATATCATCACAAGAAAATAACAAAGTCCTAGGGATAACACCACAATCACATCCATCTCACCACACATTCTACCCTTAATTAGATCCAAAATCGTTTATCACATCATGAATTGAATAATTAATTATCCACTATAAGGATAACACAACATCATTAACAACATAAGGGGGATCTAAACAGGAACCATTAACATCACATCACAAGTGTCAAATAAGAATTAAATTATATAATATAAAATTTGAAATCTATTTTTAAAGTAATTACAAATAAAAAAAACTCCAAAATAAATCATAAACATTTCAAAGAAAAACTAAATAAGGCAAGGGAATATCCATTTTCACATTATAAAACCAAACCACGCTTTAAAACAAGGAAACCACTTTAAACACAAAAGGGATCCAACTTTGAAAATTGCATTTACACTCAGTCCCAAAGAACAATTCAATTTCACAAAGAAATCCCTCTTTAGTATTTTATCAAACTTGATGAATGCAAAAAATTCAATTTCAAAACTATATTCTATTGCACTAAGAAATGCATCTGTTTTTCTATAAGAACCCCCACCCAAGGATGGAAAACCTTGGACAAATCTAAATTAGATATCTTATAAATAATTACATTAAATTTAAAACACATTTATTACATAAATCAATCATGGTACAATTAAATAAAAGGAAATTAATTATAATCACCAGCCTCAAGTGGTGGAATCTTGTTGCCATCAACAAAATCATCCTAAAAAGAATAAAATGAGGGATCTCAACACATAGGATGTAACAACTCAAATTTTTACAACCCTAGGAATGAAAATCAGTGTAATATAGACACTATCTATGTAGGAGATGAGTAAAATGGTAGAAACACCAAAAAAATGAATCCTTGTACTTCTGAACCAGGTGAAGAATCACCCAGAAACCATTTCCAAATCCAACATGGATTTTTTTTGGAGACAGAGAAATAACCATCTAGGATTACCAAGTTGTGGGGTTAAAATGGGTGAATCTATCATTATAAACCATAATAAAAAAGAATGATAAAGTATATAAACACCTATTCATGTATGGGTCACATGGTTTACCTTTATAGTTAAACAAATATTATAGTAACTATCTAAATAACCCATGTTAGAGGATTCACTATTAGAAAAATATCTTTTAAGAATGATACTGGGAAAAATTCTCCCAAATTTCACCATTATAGCCAACAATTTTTCAATCTCAAGGGTATAAACCATATATCAAATACCCCCACATAAATGTGATATAAGGGGTGTCCCATAGTTAATGAAAGTTATTTTTTTATTTCTAATTTTAATGTTTGAATGTTACTATGTTGGAGACAAATAAAAGAGTGATCTTACATACATTATGTATTTGAAATATGTATAGAAAACACTGATAATATTTTTCAAGTGTTTTATATAATAGGTAATAATCATATATATTATTCAGTTGAAAAAAAGAGAATAAGAATAAGTATTGAGAATACTAGATAGAAGACTTATCTGGTTAAAGGGTATCCTTTTATTAAAAAAATAGGCATATTTTTATTTGTGCTAATGAAATTTACATAGTCAAGAGACTTATATGTATCATGAGTTGAAATAAAAATGCCACACATTCTTAATACATATCATGAAACTAATAGACTACATGACCCTAAGTGAATATTTCTCATGCTAAGGACTAACGTTCCCATTTTGAGAGGAAATACTTGTAAAAATATATTGCACCTTATGTGTTTGTTCTTTAGTGTGCTGGACAGTGATCTTATTAATCACCTTAAAATGAGGTGACAGTTTAGTTTATCATGAACTTTAAAAATGACTTAATATCCCCAATTCACCCCATCCACTGATCTCTCATTGATCTTCGGTGTCATTGTTTTACTATTATCGGAGTGTAGTTAACTTTTTTGATGATAAATTGTTTTGAGTTTGGAGATAAATAATTTATATATGAAATAAGACTATTCTTATAAATTTATTTTGTAAACAATGGAATAAATTAATTCAGTGAACACCATAGTGATTTATACTTTCTATGGTTACAAATATTATATATAGGAATATGATATTCTTACATATTTATTATGAATCATGATGGATATATTAGAGGCTTCCAGTTATGGTTTTACTCCCTAAGATAAATGTACTTCTATATTAATATTTGATAGAAAGAACATGGAGAATGATGGAAGTTCTCAAAATTATATTATGAAATCTCTTTGAGAGAAATATTTTCTCAAGGTAAAAGAGATCTTGAGATCTATGTGAATATGGGACAAGTAATGAAATACTTATGATCGAAATTAAAAGATAAATAAATATAAACTATTTATTTATTGGTTCAATAAAGAAAACCTAAAAAATAATGGATGATGAAAGATTATATAAATTATTCACTAGAGAAAATGAAATCATGAGAAAAGGTTTTGGTAAAAATGTATATGATACAATAGTTGTTGAGATTATTCTATGAATTTTTTAGATAGTTTTGAAGATAATGTATCAACACATGAAGATTGTTGTCCTTGTAAGAACCTTTTATATTATTTATATATCATTATTACTGCATATGAGATTTGGAAGGGAATTTTATTAATTAATAAGGGTAAGGATGAAAAGGAAATTTATTTTAAATAACTAAATTGTAAGAAAAAATATTTTTGGACTAAGATAATTCTAATGAAGTAGAAGATAATGATGAGATATTTGAAAAACACATGACAGTCATCTAAAAAAGTGTGAGAAGTTAAAAAAATAATGTTTAAGCGGAATCATTAAATAACTTTTTTATGTCTAGATCTATTGTTCATTTTACATTGCATAGTCCAAAGTTCAAAAAATAAGAAATTTATGAGATATGTGACCTGTCAATTCATCTTAAAAATGATTTTCTCACCACCATACCTACCTAGTTCTGTATGGATTTTTGTGCTCACAGATCATAGAATGATGAGAATTTACTTAAATAAAAGTCTTATATTATTGATGTTTCGCATAAATAATCTAAATTGGAATTTACATGGGTTATCTATAGTGTATGTTTTTAACATATGAAAAGTTTCGAAATTCCCTTAAATATTATAACAAAGTTAAAGGAAAGATTTTTGACCCATTACAGTGATGGGTCACATAAAATAAGTGTTTTTGGATAATAAATTATTAAAAATTAAATATTAATGTACCCAAATACATTATATTTTTTTGGGATGAAAAAAAATTAGGACAAGTGTGTCTTCGTGATGTGATACAGGTAGTGATGTTTTTTTTAGAATTATGGGTTCTTTATTAAGAGTTTAAAATATATCTGTGTATTAACAAGATGAAAATGGTAATGGGACAACTTGTTTCAGGTTGGTTAAATATAATATCCATGATAATTCAACATTAAAAACGAAAATAAATTCTACAATTTAAGTCTTTTTCATCAAGGTTATTTGAACAAGATCATACTTACCTAAAGTGACAATATATGTGATGTGAAATTATGAATATAGATAGAAACCAGATGTATTATAAATTTCAAAAGGGGAATATTTTTTATTCTCTACACAATAAAAACTATAAGAAAATAAACCTTTTCTAATGGTTTTGAAAAATTGGTAATAGTATTAGAACTATTTTTATATATTATTCTAACAGTTTGTAGGACCTTTGGTTAATAGTTCATTCATAATGACTTATACCATTGGTTTAGAGAAACTATTGGAATATACCCATTAGGATAAGGTTATATGAATGATTCTAGAGAACTATTAGTATAAGCTATATACCAATGGATATAAAAAACATATGGTATAGGACAATCCAACCAGAATCATAATCCATGTAGCCTACACCCCCCATAAATAACTTATGAATAATATAAAAAAAACTACAAAAATAGAACATCCATTATATATTTTACATTTAAATATTTCATAATTTAAAAACCAAATCATAAATAATATATAAAATAAATTACAATAATCCAAAAACATCCACATAGTTATAAAAATATAATAAATATAACATTAGATATAGAAGGGATCAATATCTCCCACCAAAAAATCATCATCATGACCACCACTATAGTCATGGAAATCACTATCATCACCCTCTTCATAAAAGTGCTCATTAGAAACATCACCCTCATCATGTTCATCACTATCACTGCCATTAAATTCACCACATCAACCAGCTCAGGGATCACCATTACCCTCACTTAGTGCATAATATAAGTATCAAATCATCAAAATGCACGTATAAAAACCCACAACATTATTTATTGTAAGTGATGGACACAATTCATTCATAACATTCATGAACTTCACAGAGACTTTTTTAATTCTGCAACACTTCTTTATAGATAATTTTTTGGCCTTTGATGCATTTGAATGAGACTCTTACAATATGGTTCTAGTAGTGGTATTTTAGTTTCCTAATGTGGGATAATACCTACTGGGGATAATACTCTTCAATGGTTGATAGAGAACTCTCCCCTAGTGCACATAACCAAATACTAATTAGAAATGATAATTTCTTCCAAAACTTTCATCTTCCTTCTCATCAAGGGCCAATAAAGAATTATTTTTACAATATAAATAAGATATTTAGGAATGGAATAGATATTAAAAGATTAATGTAGTAGAATAATAATAATGATCCTTTCTAACGACTCTTCATTAATGGAACTCCTTTTATTCTGCATTGTACTCAAGGAAAACAATTTTTTTCAATGTAAAAACCCATAAATGTTCAAAAAATCTCTTTACAAATGGAATTCATTGTATAAAAATATTATTCTATAATATTGTATTACTAAAAAAATAACCCATTCTAACTAATCTATATCGAACCAAAATTGAATCAAATCAAACTAACCATAACTAAAATTAATCATATCATTCCTATATAACTAAAAATAGAACAAATAAAAAAAATTGAACAAATTTGGATTGTTTTTGTCAAGGTATATTTATAAAAGTTTTATTTTAATTTTATTAGATCAGTTCAGATGGTTTTTATTCATTTTTTATATTAATTTTTTTATTATATATTTGTTCAACTAGGATTTGTTGAATTTAGTTTGAGTAAGAACTATTTTGTTCAATCTATAAAATTAGATTCCCTTCATATATTTTGGTTTAGTTGAAAAAAATATATTTCAGGTATGATTATATTGGGTTAATATTTTTTTGTTAATGTTGGTCTTGTATAGTACAATTATGTTTTGTTTGGTTAATTATAGTATGGTTCTATTTATAGAGGTATTTTTTTATTTTATTATGGTCATGTTTGAAATGATCAATTAAATTAAATTTGGTTTGAGTCTATTTATATTTACTTATTTTATTTTGGTTTGATTTTTTCTTATTTTGTGTGGTTCAATATAATTTGATTTAGATTATCTTTATAAATGATGTTACAATTAAATTCATTTAAGGTTAGATTTTATTTAGTTTGGTTCACTTGAATTGTTTTTAAGTTGGGTTGATTTAGATCGATTTGAGTATGTTTGTTCCCATTTAATTCAATTTTATTTTGTTATGTTTAATTTGGATTAGGTTTAGTATGGATAATTAAGATTATTTATATTTATTGTTTTATATTTTTATCAATATATTTATTTTTAATAGTTTACTTAGTTATATGTTTTTATTAACTGAATCTATTTACTTGTTTATAATTTAATATTAATTGTAATTATATAAATTTTAATACAGTTTAGAGTTTACATGTTTACATGTAAATAGTTATATTTTTACATGTCAATAAAGATTAATTTTTTTAATGTATTTATTTTAATAATAAGAGCATATATTTTAATTTTTATATTTTAATATTAAATGATAATAATTATACTATATAATTTGAAATATTTTATGATTATATTAAATTATTTACATGATAATATTATTTTATGTTATTTGATTATTAATTAATAAAATTTAAAACTAACTTGATTTTTTGTTAATATTTAGTGAATTATTTTTCATTTATATATGTTAATATTAACTGAATCTATTTACATGTGAATATAGCTTATTGTGAACATTCTTAAATGTAAACAATTTACATGCTTACATGTTGATATAGTTTACATGATTAAATGTTCATGTATATAAAATATTTACAGAATTAAATGTTTATATTAAGTAAAATTTTTAACATGATAATATGTGTTATTTTTTATGCTCATACTATGTTAGTGGTACAATAAACACATGTTATTTGTTTTGTTTATACTGAGGAGTTTAACATGTTAAAATTATTTTTTTATATATTAATATATATTTAATATTTTCAAAATAGTATTAATATATAAAAAACTCACTATATTAATGTGAGCTAATTCTATGTTAATATAGTTTACTTTAATTAAATATATTTCATTAATAAACTTTATATAAGAATTTTTAAATATATTTTAAATGAATTTACTTTTAGTTTAATATAGTTTATATGTTAATATAGTTTACATGATTTTAGTCTTAAAGTACCCAAAAAAATTATATTAACGTTGATCATATGATAATATATTTTATACATAAATTTATATAAGAGAATATTTATTAATGAAATTTATGTGTTATTTTTGATCTATTAAAATATTTTTCATGTATATATAGTATAAATGATAGAACTGTTTAAATTTTATTATAGTTATAAGTATAAAAATTTATATTTTTATCTATTATTATAGTTTTAAGTGAAATGGTTTATATGTTGACATTTTTTGTGACTTAATAATATTAATATTTTATTAACCTCTTTATTTTGGTCAACTTCTATTTGTTCTAGAACAATTATTGTTAGTTCAGTATGATTTTCTTTATTCAACATAATTTGGACTTATTCTTTTCGATTTGAATTAACAGTGATTTAGTTAGTTCTATTTGGCTTTAATTTATTTTATTAACATATATTTAGATCAGTTTAACTTTTATATTCCATGTTTTTATATGTTTTGTTTAATTAATTTCTTTTCCGATGAAGTCCTATCATTTAAATTCACATTAGTTTATTTCAATTCAAATAATAAAAATTCTGGTAAATTAAATTTGATTATGTTCGGTTCGATTTACAGAAACTTTATTCAGTTTGAATTAGATTGAATCATTTTTATCTGGAGTGGTAATGTTTTAATCATTTACGTTCATTTTTATTTTGTGATTATTTATTATTTTTCGTGTGAATTTATTTATTTTAGTTAGAATACCTTGGTTTAGAAATTAGTTCATTTTGAATTTATATTTTTTGTTCATTGTGAGATAGTTTAGTTCAATTTACATTCTTTTAATTTATTTTGGTTGAATTCAATTTCATTCTATTATGTATAGTTTGAAGAAATTAAATTTTCTTTCCTTTGAGCTCAGTCAAGTTGGTTGATTATGATTCATTCTAGTTTTTAACTAATTCAAGTAGGTGTTGGTTACTTTATTTTTTTGGAACACATCATGTTAGTATTGATTGATTTGGGATGGGTATGATCTGTTGTATTTGGGATAGTTTAGTTATTCATTGGTAAAGTTAGTTCATGCCAGTTTTTCGTGGATTATTTCCATTCTTTATGAATTAAATTCAATTGAATTTTTTTGTATCAATTAATGTCTGGTGTGGTAGGTTTTATCTTGTTTTTTAGTTGTGTTTCATACAATTTTATTTTTATATTTTTTATATATGGTTCCCTAAAACAAGAAAATTTTTCAATTTAGATCATCAATGTAATCATTGTTTTATATTTTTAATATATATATTATAAAATGGTTATAGTTCTTATACATAAAATTTAATGTGATAATGATTTTCAGGTATCCACCATACTGAAGGGTCACAACAGTTCCCTCCTATGATGAGAACCGTTAAATTCTATAATAATATTCAAAAATACATGTTTTATGGTTGGATGATATAATCTGAATAGACACAGATTGTGTAGGCTATCTAGAGTAAGAGGCTCACAAGACATTGAAACTAATTATTATAATTTCCACCCTTAATAATATTCTATATTGTGTGTAATGGGAATAGATTTACCCAAAGAAATTTCCAATGTTTTATATGTGATTTGATATTACTATCTTCATACATGTGTATTTATAGCATCCCATACTTTAAATGTAGATATTACTTGATCAGTGAAGAATATTTATTACATAACAAAAAAACAATGATAGGACTGTAAATGTTTAGTGTCTTTGAAAACTAAAAAACATAAACAACTATTTTATAAAACATCCACATTATCTCCTCCTTATTTATTCATAACTAGAATCTTTTTTGAAGTATCTTACTTAATACCCTTCTTCATGACATGGGGAAAGGAATCATATGAAAGGATGTGTTAAAATTCTCAGTAAGGGTAAACAAAGTAAATATCAATAATAACATAATCATAATAACATAACATTTGAAAATATAATCCTGCAAATAAAAGATCACAATATTATAACATGGGATAAATCATTAAAGTGAAATTTAATCAAAATATTAATAACATAAGACATTAAATTCCATTTAATACACACCTAATCATAAAAAATATTTTCATATTAGTCAAGTCTCATTGCTAAGACCATTGTAGAGGATTAAGTCCATTATAAAACTGAGTTCACTCCTCATTCCTGCCCCGTATTGCTGAACTAGATTAACATTATATTACATTCATGTCTATTTCATGAGATATAAATATTTACTTAATGAATTGGATGGAGATATATATCCCACTCATCTCATAATGAAACCATTCTTACGTATACCACAAAAACATAAGAACACCCACCATAACATAACCCATGAAATAAAATGGGGTTCTTAAACATCATTCCATTATAATTGATATAGAATATAGTTATTTAGTAAAAAACACTCAATAAAATAATCATCTTAACATTGTTATAAATATAACCCTATTTAAGGAGTTTCATCTTAGATGGAAAATAATTTTTAGAAAACACATGAAATTTATTCCTGAAGAAAAATATCCTTTCTTCTTCACAAACATTTTCCTTCCTAAAATTCCACACAATTTTAGAAGAAATAATTTTATCTAAAAATAACCTTGTATTATTTTAGGTTAATATTCATGGAAATAATGAATTATTAAAGCATAAAAATTTATTCATGTCATTCAAGTTAAAAAAACATTTTTCTAATACTTTTTCATGAAAAGTCAAAAACTACCTCATAACATAGTTCTGATATGATTCACATGTATCCAAACCTCCTGTATAACAATTCAAATAATGTTACTGATTTATTATAGAATTATAATCGTTTTTATAATAACATTTATGATCATATTTTCGTCTTTTTTTTAGTTTCATTTCACTGTTACTCGTTATTCGGGTATTAACTGCTTTATGTAATTATGTATGTTTTGTAGAATAAGTTCTTATTCCTCTTTTTAGGTTATAATTATATAATTGAAATAGTTGTATTAGAATAATATATATTATATTTAGTCATAAATTTTTTTATATAATCATGCTTTAATAAGGTATATGTAGAATAAATTATATCTCACCGTGGAGACGGTAAGTCATACGTACGCACATGCAATGATATTGTACTCATAATTGTTGAAATGTATTGAAGTGGATAGTGTATAATATCTAAGAATAAATATAATTTTATATTAATCGTATATATATATATATATATATATATCCCATCATTATAACCATCTATTCTAGGTGGTGGTGAAAATGGATTACACTACAATGTGGAGTCGGTAAGTCGTACATATGTACATGTGGTGATTTCATTTTTCATAGGATGGGAAGAAGGTAAACTATTGTTGTTTTATAATCACAATAAACTATTATTATATTAATAATATTGGAGTTATTACTTTATAATGAAACTACTCATGAGGTGGAAGTTGAAGAAGAATGAATTTGGAAAGAATCGGCAAATGATATTACCTCTTCTTTGACGTGACTCCTCTAAAAATTCACTTAGAGCAATGGAGTTGGCCTTTGAAGAAGACCAGGACCTATAGAATGTTTCTAGGGATGTTTATAATGGAAATGGGAAGGGGTGGTTGAGCTTGATGGCTCAAAAAAAGTGGATAATTTAGGGAGGAAGTTCCCTTTTATAATTGAGGTGAGGGGAACTTTTGGAAACCTCAAAAACATTAATTTATAATAAAACCAAACCCCACATAAAAACCTCAAATATGTTTAAATATAGAATATGAGATGAGATATGGTTTTATGATCATAAAAAAATAATTTTTAGATTATTTTTTTCAATTTAAGCATTAGATCATAAATTAATGATTTAAAAAAAATTAGACCATAAAATAATTATTCAATATTGGTCTGAATGTTTTATGATTTTTAAATAATATAAGAAAACCCTATTTTGACAAAATTTCAATAGATTCAATTTTGACACTAATTATGTAATGGATTTTTTAAAATATAAAAATATGTTGAAAAAAAAGATCAAAATAATTTTATTATATGAATATATGGTCAAGGGAATATAGAAAGTTCATTTTAAAAAATATGTATCCCAAATTATATTTATTAAAATATTTTTGAAAACATTGATTTGATCTCTTTATTAATAAAATAATTACTAAATCGATTTAGTGTTATTATTTAATATATAAAAATTGAAAATAAAATAATATGATGTATATAAATTCAATTATATTTCATAATAATATTTTTAGTATAATTCATCATCTGAAATCCCAAACATTAAAAATGTTATACTCTTATAAAACAAGAACTTGACATATTTGTCTTCACTTTAAATAAAATAATATACTTGTCATAATCTCTTTCATAAGACTCAAAATGGTAAATAATATGAACATTGTATTCTTATGGTCGAGATATACTTGACCAATAAGGTTTAGCCAATTGTTTTGGCATTTTTATGGTCATTAATATTTTAATAAAAAAACTATTTATTTCTCATCAATTAATTAATATTTTTATTATCCAAGTGTAAGTCTTTAAGGAAAGTATTTATTTACTAAAAATTACAATAAATTTTCATGATAAAGGAAAAAAATTATCTTTCGATTGATTATTTATAATCTAATTTATCTTCTTTATAATCTTATAATAAAAATAATTTAATTATTAAAGTTTGAGTTAGACATATTTCACTTTTGTTTAAATAAAGTAAATTAAATGTTCGAATGTCATCCAAGTCTATTCCAATGGACACCATTACGACCCAAGTATGTTTTGGTAAAATTATAATCATCCAATTATATTAATAAAAGTGATAGGGTAATTTTTATAATATATATTTTTACCCACAACTACCTGATTTACCCTTTTCCACATTAATAAATTTTATCTAAGTTAATATTCATATTGGATAAAAAAATATTTATATTTAAATAATTTGTACCTAATTATTAAAAATATTGAATCCATTTTTACAAATTTAAAACAAAAATATTCAATAAATAAATTAAAATTTATCCTCTTCTTGAAATGAGAAAACAAGTTTTAAAATTTACAATTTTGCAAAATATTAACATGTTTTTACATCTAAATTTAATGTAAATTTTACTCAATTGACCTAAATTATATTAAATGGTAAAATTATATTATATTTATAGTTTGAAACCATTCAATAATTTAATTTAATGATAAAAATTATTTCAATAAAAAAGTTATTTTCTATTAAAATTTGGTGTACTTTTACTATTCATAAAAACATGAAAGTTATTAGAAAAAAATATCAAAAATTTATCCAAAGTAAATTTTTATATCCCTCTTCAAAATAACATGTTTATTTTGTCATATAAAAATTAATAATGTTTCAAATACATAATTTAAAATCGGTTCTCCATCAAAGGTGTAAAATTTAACTTTTAAAAAATTATATGTTTTTTATACATCAAATAAGGTTTTATTTATACACAATGACTACATTATACATTTTATGAATATAAAAAATATTTTATTATGTATATAACACATATATATCTCATTAATTTTGTTGCCAATAGTAATTCACTCAAAAATACAAATATCTAGTTGATTTATATTTGTCATAAATAATTGATAGCTAATGAATTTACTATGAATTTTCATAAGATAGTTTTAAATATTCCCGATAACATAATGGCTATTATATAATAGAAATTTTATAATAAGGTAAACTCATGGATATTTTAAATTCATGATTGTGTGAAAATCGTGCTACTGAAGAATAAAATTTATTAAAAGAAAATATTTCATACAAAAGATCTCAGTGTTATATTCTACCCCCTTAAACTGAATTTCACACTCGAAATTCATTACTTCGAAAAAAATAAATGAGGATACCTCTCCCAAATAATATACTCAAGTTCTCATGTATCTTCTTCAAATTTTATGTCCCTCCATAAAAATTAACCAAGCAAGTTATCTTGTTTCGTAGAACTTTTTTGCTACGATCCAGAATCTCTATCAGCTTTTTCTCATAAGAATGATCATTCTCCAGTAGTACAACCTCTATTCTTAGTAAATGTGATGGATTAGGTGTTTACTTTATCAAAATAGATACATGGAACACATCATGAACTTAAGAGAAAATTGGTGGATGTGCCAATTAGAAAAGCTACCTTCCTCACATGATTCCAAATTTCAAAAGGATTAATATACATGGGGCTCAGCTTACCCATCCTCCCAAAACTCATTACCCTCTTCTAGAGAGATATTAGAAGAAACACCTTATCACTAACCTCTAACTCTAGGTCCTTTTATCAGTTTTCACCGGAATGTATTTTCGACTCTGAGCTGTTCTTACGTGTTGTTGAATAGATCTGGCCTTTTCTTCCATTTCATCAACAAGATTATGTCATAATTGATTTATTTCTCCCACTACATCCCCGAAGGTTAGAAATATATACTTATTTCTATAGGGGGATTCATAAATAGGCATTTGAATATGATATTTTAAGATATTATTGTAGGAAAATCCCACCATAGGTAGGTGTTGATCCCAATCACCATTAAAATTCAAAGAGAAATCTCTCAATATTTCTTCTAGAGTTTGAAATGTTTCTTAGACTAACCTTTTATCTGAGGCTTATAAGCAGTTTTGAAACTTAACTATGTATCCAGAGCAAGATAAATACTTCTCCATAACATTGAGGTAAACCTATGACCCCGATCATATATAATGAAATGTGGTACTCCATGAAATCTTACCATTTCCTTTACATATATCCTAGGAAGATGATAAAAAGATAAAAGCTATTTAATAGCAATGAAGTGTGCTGGATTGATAAGGAGATCAACTATAAGACATATATAATTATAGTGTTTAGATGTTTTGGGACATTTTACAAAACATTCTATAGTTATTTTTGAATTTCAATTTTAGTATGGGTAATGGTTTTAACAGAACCTTAGGCTTCTATCTCTCATCCTTATATTGCTGATAAACCGAGCATTGGGTGACATATTCAAAAAAATCTCTTTTAATTCTACCTCACCATAAATATTAATTCAGGTCCCTGTACATATTTTTTCTTCTGGGTTCAATAAAGAATGACGAACAATAAGCCTCATAAAATAGACCCAACTATAATTCTTGTATGGTAGGAATACAAATGTGGTTCTTGGACTTCTATATTCCTTCACAATCCATGTTGAATTTAGGAACATTACTCGCCTTATTTTATAAATCTAAATCTTCCTTCTATGCCTCCTTAATCCTCACTTGTACATATGGTTGAACATTCATTTGAAAAAGACAATATTTCTCCCATTCCATTAAAATTTCTATATCCATCATTTGAAAATCAATAAATATTGAATCATTCGTGATTCACATCATGGATATGTTATCATGGTCGTTTTGACTAAAATTATCAACCACCTTGTTCAATTTCCAAGAGTGTTAATGTATTGAAAAGTCGTAATCTTTAATCAACTACAACCATATTTTTTTACAGATTCAACTCCTTTAATGTGAAAAAATAATTTAAACTTTAATTATCGGTATAATTATAACACCTTTCACTATAAAAATAATTCCTCTATTTCTTTAATAAAAATATTACCACATCTAACTCCAAATCATGATTTGGGTAAATTTTATAATGAATTTTCAACTGTTTTGAGGTATAATCTATCACCATATCATTTTTCATGAGAAAATATCTCAGCCTCTTCTTGGATTCATCACTATATATCACAAACCATTCTCCACTACAGGGTAGTGTGAGGACAATTCCACTTTCTAACCTTATCTCTAGCTCTTTGAAATTATCTTCGCATTCCTCCATCCAAAGGAACTTAACTCCATTATGAGTTAACAAGGTAAGAGGATTAGATAATCATGAAAAATATTTCACAAAACCAAGATAATATCCATCAAATCAAAAAAACATTGGATCTTAGTTAAAATTATTGGTCTCAACCATCTTTAAATAACCACTATTTCTACTAGATCCATAGATATCCCCTCTATTGAGATTATGTGACCCAAAAATGAAACTTTCTAAAGCCAAAATTTACACTAGGTAAATTGGGAATAAAGCTTCTCCTTTTTCAGGTTCTTCAGTATAATTCTCAGGTGATCATCATGTTCTTCCGTTCCTTTTGAATAGACACGAATATCATCTATAATGACTACCACAAACTTATTAAGATAGTATCTAAAGACTCTATTCATTATATCCAAGAATATAGAGTGGGAATTCGTAAAACCAAAAGGTATAATTATTAATTCATAGTGTCCATACCTTGTACATAACTATGTATTTGGTATATAGCCATTTTTTACCCTTAATTTATTATATCTTGAATGAAGTTCGATCTTGGAAAAGTATTCAGCTCTGCATAGTTGGTCGAATAAATCATCAATGCGGTGAAGAAGACATTTTTTTATAGTGGTCTTTTTATGTTCACGATAATCAATAGAGAGTCTCATTAATCCATATTTCTTCTTAACAAACAGAACATATGCTCCCCAAGGTAACACACATGGGCATATGAATCCCTTATCAAGATTATCATATATATTATTCTTAAATTCCTGCAACTCAATTGGGTTCACTGTGTATGGTGTCTTTGAAATGGGCATAAAACTCGGTATGAGTTCTATTGAAAACTCAATTGAAAAATTTGGTGGAAGACCTAGAAATTCCTCCAGAAAGACATAATCAAACTCTCGTACAATGGGTGTAATCTTAATCCTATGTTTATCCCAAACCATTTGAGATAAATAACCATAATTTATAGTAATCAAGAACTATAAGATGGAAGAAATTTCTACTGGAAGGTTATATTCATCTTTGCATCAATAGATGGTCATAGATTGATCTGGAATATGAAATGTGACTTCCCTTCCTTGGAAACTGATATGAGATCCATATAGATAAATTCAATCCATGCCATGAATCAAAAAATATTCCACTATAGGAAGGATCCTATGATTTGAAAGAATAACATTCCCAAAAACATCAATCAGAGAAGAATTATAAACTTTTGATGAAACTATTATTCTATTATGAGTTGTCACAACAAACTAAAAATATAATTGTTTAGCTAATATAGATATACCCTTAGAAAATTCTTCAGAAATAAATGATTTGGTGGATATATAATCAAATAAAACATTTTCTAGTTTAGAGTGGATGATATTAGTACCTTTCACTACTTCATTAATGTACTCCACGTCATCGATTGTGATTTCATGTGACTTCCATTTTTTATTTAGCCATATGACATTCTTGGATTAAATCATCATCAAAAACCCTTTTATTAGGGCATTAATAGACATAATTACCCATTTACTTTCACTTGTAACATTGAATTATAAGAGGTTCATTCTTTGTAGCCTTTTCATTGTTCACAGAATTAGATATACTTTTCCTATCAAATCAGTATTAAACTTCCTGATGACCTTATTTTCCACACATAAAACTTTTATTAGTCCATTAAATATAATTACCTCAATAATTATTTCCACACTTTTAGAATAAGGGAAAATCATCTTCTTTTTTGTGTGGTCTTTATATTTTCCATTGAATTCCATTTTTCTCTTCTTATCTAATATCCATCATAGCCTTTAGACCACATCAAATAATTTCCACATAGCTATTGAAGTCCCTTATGGATAATTCCCTTCGATTAAATGGCTTCAAGACACTAAAGAATTGATCAATTATACTCTCAGGTTGGATAATTTTTCCAAAATAATACTTTGAATGTCTTGTAAAATTTTCTTCATAGGTACCAATGGATTAGTAATCATTTTTATTAAGTCTAAGGAACTTATTCCCCATGTTTTTTCGAATAATATGAGGAAGTTAATTATTGGAATATAAGTTCAAGAACTCATCCCATTCCATAGACTAAATTTCATCTCTTTACCTCATACAGTTGATAAGATTCAAACATTTATTTGGTTCACCTTCCAAATGATAAAGTACAATGATGAAATTATCATGTTTAGAACATTGTAAAACTGAAAATATGTTTTCATTGGTACGGATCCATTATTCAGCCACTAATAGATCAGAAGACCTGCTGAATGATGGTGGACTCTCTCTCATGAAGGATTCAATAGAATTTTTCTCCTTCCTTTGCTCGTTTGGAATTCTGACATTATTCAAACCTCGAGAAATTTTTGTGACCATGGATACAATATTTTTCATTCCAACCCCCAAAACATTTGTTTTCTCAGGGGTATAATCACTGCATTTCCATCTCTTTCAGTATTAACACTGTTCCTTTAGGTTCCATCCATTGACTAAAACCAATAATTATAGTGTGATGAACACTAATCATAATGGGAAAACTACATAATTCAAGAATAGAATTCCAATTTTTGACATCTTAGGTTTTATCCTAGGCTATTCATGGACATCTCTAAAACGTAAGGATAGGATTATAACATATACATAGACACATCCTTAGGGTTATTACTAAGGTTCTCTAATCATAGTTTCCAAAGGATAACTATACCTTTTATTTGATACCAACTATAACGGACCATACATTATATATTTATATTACATAATAATTTAAGATTATTTATTACATAACATAACTAAAACCACACAATGACTGTATAGGTTTAGTGTCTTTAAAATAAAAAAACATAAACAACTTGTTCATAAACAATCCATATTGTCTCACGCTTATTTCTTCACAACTAGACTCATTTTTTACACATATTACTTAATACCCTTTTCCAATAACCTGGGAAAAGAAACATATAAAAGTGTAAGCTCAAATTCTTAGTAAGGGTTAACAAGGGAAATATCAATCATATCGTAATCATAAGAACATAACATGTGAAATTCTTATCCAGCATATAAAAGATCACAATATCATGGCATGTGATAAATCATAAAATTGAAATGTAATGCCAATAGTCATAAAATAAGGCCTGAAATTTTGTGGCATACGCCCATAAGAATAGAAAATCATTTCGTATTAGTCAAGGATCATTTTTGAGACCATCATAGTAGACAAAGACCATTACTGAACCGATTTTACTCCTCGTTCCATCCATCTATTACTAAACTATATTTACATGTTGTTCCATTCATGTCCATATCATGAGATATAAGTATTTACCCAATTAATTGGTGGGAGATATAGGTCCTACCCATCTCATATTGGAACCATTCTTACGTGTGCCCCAAAAACAAAAAAACCATTCCCCATAACATACCCCATGAAATAAAATGGGTTTCTAAAACATCATTCCAAAATAATTGAAATAAAAAAATTGGATTTTATAAATAACACACAATCAAATCATATTAATTATAAGTTTATAAATATAACCTTATTTAAAGAGTGTCATCATAGATGGAAAATAAATTTGAGAAAAAATTGAAATTAATTCCTGAGGAAAATATCCCTTCTTCTTCAAAAATGTTTTCCTTACACAAAATGCCACATAGGTTTAGAACAAATAATTTTATGTGAAAATATCATTGTAATCCTGGAGGGGAATCTTCAATGAAAAAAAATCATTATGAAGGTTTAAAAATCTGGTTGTTTCATTTAAGTTAAAAAACTTTCTTCTCATACATTTTCCTAAAAAGTTGAAAAGCACCTCATACCAAAAAAAAAGATTCCATTAATTCAATTTAGTAATAATAAAGCAATGGGTAAAATTATAGAGGGATATAAAGAATATTTTTAAATAATTTTTTTTAAATATGGATGTGGATGATAAATATACCTTAGTAAATACATACGAAGAAACAATTTTAGATAAAAATAGATTTGAAAATTTATCCCTTACCTTAGGTATGATATGCTTGATATATATCTGAACCTCCTGTATAATGATTTAAATATTGTTAATGATTTATTCTATAATTATATTATTTTTATGATAGCATTTCTGATCTTAATAGCATATGTTTGATAGTAACATTTCACTGTTACTCGTTATCCAGGTATTAACTACTTTATATTCTTATGCATGTTATGTCACCTAAGTTCTTATTCATATTTTTAGGATATAAATATAATATTTACATCATTATATTAGTATAATATATATCACATTTATTATTTAAATTCATTTGTATACTCAATTTTTAATTACGATTATGCAGAATGAATCACATCGCACCGTGGAGATGGTAATCCATACGTATGCATGAGCGATGATATCGTTCCAATAATTGTTGAATGGTATTGAGGTGGATGGTGTATATTATCTTAGAATCTATATAATTTTTCATTAATAATATTTTTATTTATTAATTCTATAATTATATCCATCCACATAAGGTGGGTGTGAAAACGGATTACACCATGGCATGGAGACAGTAAGACGTACGTACGCATGTGTGGTGGTTTTATTTTTCATAGGACGGGTAGAAGGTGGAATATGGTTGTTGAAAAATAATAATAATATATCTATATATATGTACAACTATATTTTTTAGTTTATAATGAAACAAATCATGAGGTTGAAATAGAATAAGAAATATGTTTGATATAATTGGTAAATGATATTACCTTATCCTCAACATGCCTCGTATAAAAATCATCGTAGAGATCTAGAGATGGACTTCTAAGAGGATCAGGACTGATATAATGTTTATAGGGAATTTTATAAGTTAAATTAATTGGGTATTTTCAAGCATGATGTGTCAAAATGAAGTGAAGAGTTGAGGAAGTTCCCTTTTATAATTGAGGCGAGGAGCACTTTTGGAAACCTCAAAAATATAAAATTATAATAAAACAAAACCCCATATAAAAACCACTAAAATTTCCCAATTTAGAATATGAGATGATATTGGGTTTTAATATCATCAACCATAAACTTTTATACATGTTTTTATATCAATTTAATCATTACCATTTTAATTAATACTTAGTTATTCTATTTAATTCTTATCTAGGTTAACAAATATTTCAATATTAAATCTGTGAAATATTTAATTATTTGAAGTCAAATAGACAATAAATGAATAAATTCTAATATTTTAGACCATATAATGATTGATATTTTTTTTAATATTTTTTTGATTTTTAATTAATTTAATAAAACCTAATTTTGACAATATATCAATAGTTTCAATTTTGACACTATTTCTTTCTTGGATTTTTTAGAAAATATACAAAAGTAGTGAACCAAGATCAAAAATTTTGATTATATCCATATGGTGTCAAGGTAATATATAAAATTCATTTTACAAAATTAATATCGCTAATTATATTTATATAAATATATTTAATAACATTTAGTTGATATCATCATTAATTAAATTATTACTACCTCAATTTTGTGTAATTATTTAATATAATTATTTTTTGAAAAAAAATGAAAAAATATAATATGACGAAGATAAATCCATTAGATTTCATAAGAATAATTTTATTCGGATATATCTTATGAAAACACCAAAATTAAAAATACTATACTCTTTTAAAACATGAATGCGACAAATTTATCTTTTATTAAAATAAAATTATATATGTATAATAGTCTCTTCTATAAGCCTAAAATGTTCAATAAGTAAAAACAAGAATTATTATGGTATCTATATACTATAAAAATAATTTTTTTTCAAGTATCTTGGCATTTTCATGGTTAATAATATTTTAATACATATTGTTTTATTGATTTTTCGTCAATTAATTAATTGTTTCAGTATTTAATTATATTTCTTTAAGGCAACTACTTATTTCATAAAAATTACAAATAAATGTTAATGATAAATAAAAAAATTTGATTTAAAATGAGTGTTTATAATATAATTTATCTTATGTATAACCTTATATTAAAAATAACTTAATTATTGAATTTTGAGTAAGACATATTTCAAGTTTCATTAAATAAAATAAATTAAACATAGTAATCTCATCCATGTGGGTGCCAATGGTACCATTTTGACCCAAGTATGTGTTAGTTCAAATTATAATAATCAAAATATATTAAGACAAGTGATCTGGTAATTTTATAATATTATTTTTTACCTATAATTACCCAATTAACCCTTTTACTGTCTTGACAAAATTTGTCGAAGTTATTATTAACATTGCGAAAAAATAAAATAAATATATTTACATAATTTAGATTTACTGATTCAATATATGGAATCCATTTTTCAAAATTCAAAAAGCTTTTCTTTCATTAATTAATTTAAAATAATCTCATTGTTGAAATGAAAAAATGAGTTTTAAAATTAAAATATTTCAAAATATTGAAATACTTTAAATCTAAATTTAAAGTAAAATTAATTTCAATAACAGAAATTATATTAAATGGTAAAAATATATTCTATTTATACTTTTAAACAATTATATAATATAATTTAACCATATATATTATTTCAATGAAAAAAGTTGTTTTCAATTAAAATTTAGCGTATTTTTACTATTAATCAAAACATGAATGTTATCAGATAAATATCAGAAATTCATAAATACGAAATTTTTATATCCCACTTCAGTATAAAAAATTTTATGTTGTCATATAAAAATTATTAATGTGTAAAAATCTAAATTTAAATGGGGTTCTCCATTCAAATGTGTGAAATTAAACTTGTAAAAAAATAGGTTTTTATAAATGAAATATTGTTTTATTCATACATTATGACTAAAATAACCATTGGATTATTATAAAAAATATTTTATTAAGTATATAACACATATATATCTCATTAATTTCATTAACAAAAGTAATTCACTCAAAAATAAAAATATCAAATTGATGTATATTTTTCCAAAATAATTGATAGCCAATGAATTTACAATGCATTTTCATAAGTTAGTTATAATTATTCCTGGTAACCTAATTACAAGGATATAATGTTAATATTATAATAAGGGAATATTGTGGTTTTTTCAAACTCATGATTGTGTGATACGGAATTTACTGAAGAATAGATATTATTTAATGAAATCATTTCACAAAAATATTTGGGTGTTACATTATGGGTCATTATATTTGAGATTATTGTTAATGAATGTCATGAGTAACATACTTTGATTAATTGTGTAAAAAAATTTCAACACATGATTATGGAAAGGTAGAATACCTTGGGTACCTTAATAGTGATATGAAATTAATGGATAAGTCATGAATGGATTTATTTTTTCTATGTTTAGTGAAAGTAGAAATCTTAGATCCTTTGAAGGTAATGGAACTATATTGTTAAGTACATACCCTTGGTATTTTTATTGATGAGTTCGGTTATGAAATTATAAATAAATATATATCATGTATATAGGTTGATGTCACATGTAATGAAACTTCCTTGATGATATATCGATACACATGGATTATATTATACATACAGTGTTCATTGAATTTTATTTTCATTATGACATTAAATTTATTTCTCTAGGGATGTGAAGACCTATTTCAAGACACTAATCTGAGACGTTGGGCAAGTTAGAGAAATGGAACATACAAAATGATCCAACAGGATCACACGATGTGTATCTATTACCTTAGTTAAATTCTATATAAATTTAATATTAGAATAAATATTATTCTCAATTTTCAATGAATAATTATTATTCATGTTTTGTTGCTCATAATTATTAATTATCCAATTATTTTAATGAATAAATATATGAGCTAAATATTTAATAAATATTTATTTTGGAGTTTAGTGAATGGAAGATTTATTTATTTATTTAATGAATAATGTAGTAATATTATTTTATTTAAATAAATATTCATAATTTAATGTTTGAAAAATATTAAAGAGGATTGGTAGACTGAGGTAATGGTCTGGTTGGACTGATATATTGAATTTTATTTAAAAAATATTAATTAATTAATTTAATAAATGATGTTTAAATTATCGTTGAGTATTGAGCACATCAAGAAATTATTATTAGCATGATTATTATTATTATTTTATATGGGGTTATATAAGGATTAAGAGAATTATAAAGGGTATTTTTGAAACTATTAATTTTTTAAACTAGCTATATAAACCAGATTATTTCATTTCCTGGGTTAGTCATTGTTGTGCACAATTAATTATCGAGATAATTCTCTCAAGACATATGGAGAAATTCCTCTAGAACACTATCAATAATTAAGATCCCAAATCCCCTCAATACCCCAAGTGAACTTCAAGAAATCATTCAAGCCTCAAATAAATTATCATTGTGATCAATGGATAATTATTTAAGTCATGAGAGTCAATTTTATGATCACTCGAATATTATATGGTGGAGTTCAGAGTTTCATTGATCACATGTGGATACTACTAGATAGATTCTACACTTGAATCCTTCAATTCAATGATAGTATAAAAATAAGAGTTCAAACAATGTGAAAACAAAGAAAGAATTTGAATTGAGTTTATATTTATATATATCAATAATTTAGAAATTATATGTGAAAGATTATGTTTTTGATGATTTCAGTGCGGTTATTCATTAGGTTCTATGGATTTATCTGAGAAAATATGTAAAGAATAATTATTGTGAATGGGTATGACATCTTCCAACATATCCTAAAACTCTCAAGTGGCATCATATTTGTCATATATTAATATATAGCTATTTTTTTATCATTTATCAAATTCAACATTTTTTGTTAGATTTTCATTTATAGTTTATTCCTCCCTTTTTTTAAAAGTAAAGATATTATGTCTATTCACATTTATATAATGAAGAACTTCCCAATAATAGTTGCATAGAATTTAGAGATCCCATCCAATAGTGTCAAGGATTCTGGATAGATGACATGGGACTATATGGTGTGCAACTAAAAGGTGAACAACATTTATACAGATTCATCACACCAAGACAAGCTACTCAAATAATGATAGATTGCTTCATACAATACATGATTTAATTATAAGCTATATATTGACTAAACAGATGTCACGATATTTTGGGGATACACAGTGTTTAACTCCCTCACACATCATGAAACCTTACATAGCCCCCCCCCCCCCTCAAGAAACACAGAAGTTGTGTGGTAACATTATATGGAATGTATTTATTACATGATACATAGGGAATTGAAGTCAGGAAACTTAGAGAAGATGTGAGTACATGACATGTAACTCCCAAACATATCATGTAAAACATAAATGTTCACAAGATTTTCATGTTGAGTCCCAATATATGTTTCACGAATGGATAGATAGTATAATACATAGTATGTAGCATAGTGTGCCCTCCGTGTAAGTCATATCCATTCACTTTAATTATACATTGACTAGGGTTGTAAATGTGTGGATTATTTATGAGGAATACAATTTATTATTGCATAAAACTAAACTATAGAACATATAGAAATGTACATGTCATGGGATATGGTTTATAAAATTATAAATTACTAATTAATTTCTATGTTCATTTCAGAACTACACACTATGTATTCTCATTATACACATCGTTTACATCACATGAACATTAAAAGTAGTCCACGCCACATATACTAACACATACCATATGTCATACATGTCGACTTGGCTCTCAAATTGATACGCCAAACTACACAACATCTATTATTAGTACAAATTGTGTAAACTACATGTTGTGTGAGTACATATTACAAGATAATGAACACAAAAGATACCAAGTAGTTTCGGTGGCTACATGTTTTGATTCCTCCAATTATTCATCAAGTATTTAATTAATTACAAATTTATTTAATTGATATAATTTATTTAAAAATATTGACAATGGGAATCTCTGAGAGTGTTTAAATTTATTATTAATATAAATGAATGAATTAACAAATAATATAATAAATTTATTATTTTATGGATTTTATTACAATAAATAATGAATCGAAATTTTTTATAGATAGTATTTCATTTGTATAATCATTACACCTGTATATGATCCTGAGATTGAACAACATATAAATGTGTTGGATTTATTTTATTTTAATTAATCATTTAAAGGATTTTGTGATAATTATTATTAAATTAAAATGGTAGTGTACAAGTCCTTCCCTCCAATTTATTTGGTACAAGTTTTTGTCTCCATTATGTAATCTCATACCCCAATTTTTCCACCCATAAATGTGAGTAAAAAACATGTAAGGGATGGACCTCCTAGGTGAGTGGAGGCAGATTAATTTTTGATTTAATGTGAAATTATCCAATAAGATACATAGAAGTATTGGTGGATTGTTGTAACTTGATCCAAAATTTTGTTGAAGGAGGTATTACCCAAGTGTCTACGGTCAGTTAATCATTCTCTTGATAAACCAAACAACAGAAAATCTATAGATCACATAGATTTTATTTTTTTTATTTATATGAATTGAAAGATTAATTATTTATGTTTATTCATTCTTATGAATTATTAGATAAAATAAATTAATTAACAAACATGAAAAATAGAAATATAATAAATGGATGAATTAATTATTTTATCAATAATTTGGCATAAAATTTTCTAAAATCCACATTGTATCATAAACAATGTAAAAGGATAAAATGATAAAATATTATTAATAAAGATAAAAAAACCCCGAAAAAAATATTATGTTGGTATAACCTTCCATAACATTTAAAAATCACATCCATATTTCAAAATACTTATATATCCTATATTAGGGTGATTTCAATTTTCATGAATTTTTAATAGAAGTTTTGGGACAACATAACTTGGTACACATTAAGGGTTGATTACCTCAATGAGACATACTATAACTAATAGGAAATTATTTTGGAAATATGATTCAATGATTTCATGATTGTTGATTCCACCCAACAAATCAAGGAATACTGAGTTAATATATTTGGCAAGTCCCACAAACCTAAATACTCCCAAATATCTTGTTAGGACCCTATTTTGGTTATGAAGAGGGAAATATGGATCCTCTACACTAGAATATCCATATGATGGGATATTTTGTATCTGATTGTGTGGGTTATTTGAATTTTAAAAAATTTAAGGATACTAATAAATAAAATTTACAACATAAAATTTTACTATTCAAGATAAAGTATTAATATTTTATTTCATTTTTTATACGAAATTGCATATAATATGACTTTAGTATTATCAGTATTATCTAAAATGAATAAAGATAACATCTTCAAAGCATTTTCATCGAAAAATGTTAAAGGAACTTGTGCATCACAATCAACCAAGATTAAAATTCATTCGTTTTGGAGTCCCCTATTCATGAGGTTCCCTTAAAGGAGGTGACTGTGAAAGATCTCTATATCCACCTAGAGCACTTGGATGATGTTATTGATGTCCATAGTCTCTTGATATCTTAAATGTCTAGTGATATGTTGACGTTTCATAAGTATATGGATGTGTATATAATGTTATCTCGTCTTTATGAACTATATCAGAATATGGATATACAAGAACGTTATAAGATATCCACAGAATTTTCACATGAATTCTTGGATAATGTTCACTAGTTGGGCGACATGTATCTGAGAAGGTTTTCTATATTGATCATTTGGACATATTGGTCATTAGAACACCAGATTATTTGTGCACTAGCCACATAATTTTTTCATTGAATTAGATCTTCCTTATATTTATTTTTAATTATAATAAGAATAATTTGGAGAAGTAACATATATAACACCTCACCTTGATTAAATAAGAATATAATAACATTACTCATGACAATCATGGATTCTTTATGATGAATATGATTAAGGAAAAGGAATTATATGCCATAAATCACTCCAAGTACACGTCTCTTGAGAAATAACCTTCCAAAAAAAGGAACATCTGAATGTAGGAAATGGAATAAGATGTATACTATTTTTCATGTGTCATGAAGTTACACTAGAAGAATAAATATACCATTGTGATAAATAAGGGAGGATATTCATGATTTTTTATCATTAAGTGTAGTATTTCCATATCTACAATTTTGGTATTATATATAACTTTTTGTCCTCAAATTTGTATCCATATATTGGAATTAAATAGATTTTGTAAGGTTCACCATGGTGAGGTGGATCATTAATTTTCTAATTGCGATATATTGGTTTCTTCATTTAGATGAAAATAGAACCTTAAATTTCTAACATGAATGATTCTAGTCTTGAAGGATAATTATTATCCATAGAGTGTTACCAATTTTTTTTGAGTTTCGACATGGATGGATTTGTATACATATTTTGAATAAAATATATTACTTTTATAAATATTAAATTTATTCTTTTATGGAATTTCTTTATAATAGATTTTATCTACTAGAATATTATAATCATATATTGGAAATATATAATAAATCAGGTTCTCAAGACTCATATCACACCCATTTATGTCATCAACAACTTTTTCATGTAAAAAAGAATCACTTAAAATCCTATATCAAGATGATTATTATATTCTTTAAATTAAAATACATTTAAAATATGTTTTTCTTATATATGTGATAAAATTACCAAACCACTATTTAGTGGAAAGGGTTAAATTGATACATATATTCAAGAATTGTTATGCAATGATTTTTATAGACGATTATAGTTGAATCTAGTGGTGCAAAATCATACTTATAAACTTTTGGGGATTAAAATAGTAGACAATGATGTGTCTACATAATTGGGTATAATTCATAATAATTTGAGAAATTTAAGGAGTTTAATAATGAACCAGTAAATCAGTATGTTACGTGGATAAATAAAATTTGATATTACCGTGTTGGGTATTGTCTTATGCAATAGTTCACTGAATATTTATGGTATTTTGGGATTATATCTCAACTTAATTCTACTTATACACAATAGTGTTGTGGTTTTAATGAAAGGAGGAACTACACCTTATTTGACATGGTGAGGTAAATGATGAGTCATGAAAATCATCCATTATCCTTTTGGGATAAATATTATGAGTTGTGACACACATAATTAATCAAGTGCCTACTAACTTGGAATAAATAATTCACTATTAGTTATTGAAAGGGAGTAAATTAGTGTTGTCATGTACTCATGTATGAGGTTGGAAGATATTTGTTAAGGCCGCATCAAGAAATAAAATAGCACCATAGGGAACTAATTTTATTTTTATAGGATATACATTGGAAATATCGATATATTATCCATAATACCCCGCAAAAAATAAGTCCATAATTTCAATATATGATAGGTTCCTTAAGAGGGGAAAAATCTCTAAAATTAGTAGTGATAGAAATATTGAATTAAATAAAGTTGATTCTCAAGGTATATCGGAGTTAAGATTAGAATATATTACATACGATACCATGGATGTGGTTTTTCTAGAGACACAAGTACTACGTAGTAGCACCATAGAGGATAGAGAACTAGAGAGTTATGGATTTCTAGTTACCATGGATGGTGACTCATTATTGGTTGAAATTAATAATCATTTAATATATAAGAATGAAACAAGTAGTCTAGAATTTAAAAGTTTGAAATTAGACATGAATTCATTGATTTATTCTTCATTTGAGACCCATTTTTGGGTTATGGTAGATATTCAATGAGACGCAAATCATGTTGGTAGAAAATTGGAATTCAAGAATAAACTCAACAAGAAAGGTACAGTAAGTACCTATAATGAATGAAAAAATTGTTAAAGGGTTTAATAAAAATTAATAAATAGTGTACATTGAATCCTTTTCACTAGTATACGTAATGAAATATATTAAAATTATGATTTATATAGTAGATTACCAGGATCCTGAGAGTAAGTTTATGGATGCCAAGATCAAATTCATTAATGAAAACTATATGGTAGATGTTTTTATAACAGAACCAGATGGATTTGTGACTCCACATCACTCTTATAATATATGAAATATATATAGATCCATTTTTATATTGAATCAAGAATCTAGATCATGAAAATATTCCCTAATGAATCCGTAAGGAAATCTAGTTTCATAATGAATGAATGTGATCCCTATGTCTACACGCATTTTAGTCATAGTCCAATAGTTTTCTTATAATATATGTCGATACGATTTAACTTATTAGAATGAAGAAACCATTATTATAATATGTTAGGGAATCAATGATGAATTTCATAACTATAATTGAATTAGGTGAGACAAACTATATTATAGAGATGAAGATCATTTTTGATAGAAATAAGAGTCTTCATGGATGAAGTCATGGTATAAATATTGGAAAATTTATAATGATATTCAGTATAGAAAAATATAAGAGGGGATTGGTTCCAATTTCACATGGTATAAAACTCTCTACAAAAATATCTCCTCAAACAAAAAAGGTGGGAGAGATAGAGAGAGGATGAGTATAATCCTATATGTTTTTATGATAGGATTTATCATTTAATACACATTAGGTTTCACTTTATATGTTTTAATTTAAATGAACATGGTAAGAAGATATCAAGAATACCGAGGAAAAAAACATTTTATTGTAATAAACGGTAACTTTAATTATTTAAGGCATACTAATGATGTGTTCTTGGTTTATGGAATAGAAAAGGATCTAGTCATCAAATGGTAAAAAATTATTTGTTCCAGATTGATTAGAATGATTTGGAATCATATTTAGGATATGTGTTGTGTCTTAATGGGGGGAACTATGAGATGGAAGAGATGAACACATAGAATAATTTTTGATTCTATATTAGAGTCTAACTATACTTTATCTTCTAATTGAGATAAAGTGTCAATGTTGATAAAAAAACATTTTCCAAAAGATTGATATTAAACTTGCAAGTAAAGATCCTTTCAAATTATATTGTAACTATACTAAAATGTTAACTCTATAAATGGAGAAAATTTTGCATCAATGGAAATATAATATAATTCAAATGTATCTCATATTATGGGATTTTTATCAAAGTGTTTTTCATAATAATCAAATTTTCTATAAATGAGAATGTGAAACACCCACTAAATAATCATTTATCTCCAAAACAATGAATATCATGTGAAAGCTAACAGATTCAAGATCATTAACGGTTAGATCAGGTGAAAGTAGGACCATTTTAGAACTATTTCCTTATAGAAAACAACATTTTACTTTCTATTACTGATATCTTCATTTTTTTTATTAATATTAATAAATATTTTCCATTTGATGAATTTTTATCTATTAGTAATTTAATGTGATAATTTAATTATATTTTTTGTCCCATTAGAAGATCATAGAAGTTCTCCTATATGATGGGAACCATGAAATGATATTTTGGTTTTCTTAAATACATAGTCTGTGGATGGATGATATTATCTAAATATGAACATATTATAGAAGTTATTTTTGGTAGAGGTCTCATGTGACATTAAGACTTATTTTGTTGAAGTGTTCAATTGGTAATCTCCATGTGAGGTCATTTTGACAATAGACTGTACATTATAAATAAACATGATTTATATGTCATTGTATATTCTTATTTGTGGATGTGTGTATTGGTCCATGGAATTGATATTTTTATTAATCTACATCATGAATTATATAATTTTATGTAATGGTAAAAAATATGAAAAAATATCCTTAAAGTGAGGTAGATTATGTTAGGCATGTCATGAGTGATATGTATTTAAAGAATAAATAATGAAATTATTTCCTTCCATGTTTAATTGAAGTAGATATTTGAAGACCTTTTTGGGGAATGGAGCCATCATATTAATTCAATCTCTATTGAGGTTTTATTAGTGTGTTCATTTCTAGAAATCAAATAAATATACATCAACAATACAGTTTAGTTATAGAAGGAATAGAACCTTCTTCATGAGATATCAACAGAAAAGGATTGTATTACACAATGAGGTTTTTAAGATATTTTAATCATTGATATAATAACCCTTACTTTACATACATTAATATTACATAAAAAATAAATAATATATATTAAAAAATATAACAAATCCCCAATAGGACCATCTAGGTATAGTGTCATTAAAAAATGGGAAAAATAAAAAATTGGTTCCTCAGACATTTTCATTATCTCCCACTTATTTCATCATAACTAGACCCCATTGTGAAATATCGTACCAAATACCCTTCTTCATGACCTGGGGAAAAGCAACATATAAAAGGGTGAGATTATATACTATGTAAGGGTAAAAAATGGAGATATAAATCATATCATAATATTAATACATAATAACATTACATTTTAAAATCATATCCTACATATGAAAGATTGTGATTCCATGCAATAGGATAAATGATAAAAGTTCATAAAAAATAATAAACATAATCCCAAAATTCAGAATATAAGTCAAATAATTTTCTATCATAAAAATAAGCATATAAAATCATTTCATATTATGCAAGTCTCATTTCCAAGACCATCATAGCAGACAAAGACCATTGCTAAACTGAGTTCACTCTTCGTTCCAGCCCTGTACTACAGAACCGATATCATTTCCCAATCCAGACAAGTCTCTCTCATGAGATATAGATATTTATCCAATTAATTAGAAGCATATAAAAGTCCCACCAATCTCATAATTATATAATTATTATGTGTTCCCCAAAATATAAATCATTAATCATTTCATAACCCAAGGAATAAAAATGGGTTTCTTAAACATCATTCCATCATAACATACTCCTTATAAATCAAATGGTTTGGATAAATATAATTCAATAATAAAAAAAATAAAATAATAGTGATAATAGGGATATAAACATATACTTATTTAAATAATTTCATCTTTGATGGAAAATAATTTTGATACAACACTTAAAATTAATTCTTGTGGAAAAAAACATTTCTTCTCCCAAAATATATTATTTTTTCAAAACACCACACAATTTTAAATGAAAAGAGTTCATTTGAAAATAAACTTGAAATATGGTAATGTAATCATAATTTATGTAAGTAATTACAAAATCATAAAAAACTTTTCAATCCATATAAGTTAAAAAAAATATCATCCTCATACTTTTACCAAAAAAGTCAAAATATACATCCTATCAAAAAAGAAAAAAATATATTCCTTTCATAGCATTTAATAATAATTCACCAATGGATAAAATTAAATCTAAATAATTGTATAATAATATAAAGAATATTTTTTAATACATAATTAGAAAACATGGAAATGGTTGATAAATATACCCAAGTAAATACTGATGTATAAACAATCTACGATAATAATGTGATTGAGAAATTATCCCTTACCATAGGTCCAATTTCATTTGTATGTATCTGAACCTACTATATAATGATTTAAATAGTTGTATTGACTCATTATAGAATCATACTCATTTATATTATATCATATATGATCATATTTTGATCTTTTTGTCAATAACATGTTATCATTACTTGTTATTCATGTATTAACTAGTTCATTTTCTTATACATATCTTGTCGGATAAGTTCTTGTTCCTTTCAATAGTTTATAGTAATATCATTTTAAAAAATATATTAGTGTATATATCATATTAATTCATTAAATTAATTTATATAAAAATGGTTTAGTAAACATCATGTAGAATTAATGGCCTTGCATCGTGGAGACAGTAGGTCGTACCTACGCATGAGATACGATATTATTGCCATAATTATTGAATGGTATTCAAGTATATGGTTTATAATATTTCAGAATCAATATAATGTTATAATAATCATATATGGTTGTTACTTACATCATTATACCAATCCAAGTAAGGTGGTGGTGAAAATAGATTACCCCACGTTGTGTAGATGGTGAGCAGTATGTACACATGCGGAGGGATTTCATTTTTCATAGGATAGATAGAAGGTGTAATATGGTTGTTTCATATTAATAATGACATATAATTATATAATTGATAATATAGTTATTACTTTACAATAAAACAACTCATTAAGAGTATGTAGATAAAAAAATAATTTTGAAAGAATCAATAGAGGAGATTACCTCTTCTTCGATGTGCTCCCTCTAAATATCCTCTTAATGAACTACATATGGTAATTGAAGAAGACAAGAACCTCTAGAATGTATTTAGGGAAGATGATAAAGAATATGGGAAGGGGATGGCTGAGTTTTAAGGATCAATGTAAAGTGAATAGGTGAGGGAAGAGGTTCCCTCTTATAATTGATGTGAGGGGAACTTTTGGGATCTCTGAAAATGATAAATTAATATAAATTCAAAACCCATAAAAAACACCTAAATGTACCAATTTTGAAGATGAGATGAGGTAGGGTTTTAATATGACCAGAAAATAACTTTTATATGAGTTATTCTATCAATTGAAACCTTATCATTTTAATTAACACTTAATTATTTTATTTTATTTTTAACCTGGGTAAAAAAATATTTCAATTATAAAAGGGTGAAATATTTACTTATTTTATGTAAATTAGACCATAAATAATTAACTTATTAAATTTTAGGCCATGTAATTAATATTATATTTTTTTTTAAAATGGTTTATTTTTTAAAATAATTTAATGAAATGTTATTTTTGAAAAATATCCAATAGTGTTAATTTGGAAACTATTCAATAAATTGATTTATAAAAACATTAAGATGGTAGGTTAGCTTCGATAAAATTATTTTATTATGTTAATAATATATTAAATTCATCTATAAAATTCATTTGACATATTAATTTTCCCAAATTATATTTATTTTATTATTTTTAATAATATTTATTTTCTATTTCCTTTAATAATATAATTACTACAACAATTATGTGTAGTTATTTAATATGCTTACTTATTGGAAAAAATTTAAAAACTAATATGAAAAATATAAATTCTCTACCATTCATAATAATATTTATAATAGAATATATCTTATTTTGAATCCATCAATAAACATGTTATGCTTATTAAAACATTAATGTGAAAAGTTTATCATCAATTTAAATAAAATAATATAAGTTTCATAACCTCTTATATAATAATCCAAATGGTCAATAAATCAACCCATAGATGTTTATGTTCACAATATACTCAACCAATATGATTGGGTAAAATTTTTGTGTATTTTATTGGTTATTATCACTTTAAAAATTACCATTTTATTGATTTCCCGTCAATTAAATACTTACGGAATCATTAAAGCGTTAGACTTTAAGATAATTATTTATTTCCTTGAAATTACAAATAAATATCATATTAATGAAAATCAATTTATATTTCAAATTAATATTTATAATCGAATTTATATTCTGTATAACCTTATATTAAAAATGATATAGTTTTTAAAATTTGAGTAAGACATATTTAACTTTTCTTTGAATAAAATAAAGTAAATGTCCTAATCTCAACCAAGATGCTTTAAAATGACATAATTTTCAACTCAAGGATGATTTATATCGAAAAAACTCATCCAATGATATTAGGAAATGTTCTAGGGTAATTTTCTAATATTATTTTTTCACTTAATTACTCGATTTACCCTTTTAATGTAATAGTTAAAATTACCAAAGTTATTATTCATAAATCCCAAAAATAAATTAAGGAAATTTATATGATTTGGAACTACTGATTCTAAATATGGAATCCATTTTTAAAAATTCAAAATATATATTTTTTAGTAATTAATTTAAAAATAATCCCCTTTTTTGAAATGAGAAAATGTGTTTTAGGAGGTAAATCATAAGAAAATATTGAAATGTTTTAACATATAAATTCAACATAAAATTAATTCAAATGACTTATATTAAATTGAATGATAAAATTATATTATTTTCATACATTAAAATCCTTAAATATTATAATTTAACCATATAAATTATTTTTATGAAAATAGTATCTTTCAATTAAATTTTTCTGAATTTTTAATATTCATTAACACTTGAATGTTATTAGAAAAATATAAAAAATCAACCAAAGTAAATTTTTATATTCTTCTTCCAAATAACATGTTTATGTTTTCGTATAAAAATTATTAATGTGTCAACATATTAATTTAAAAAGGGTTCTGCGTTAAAGGTCATAAAATTATGCTTCTGAAAAAATATAGGTTTTTATACATCAAAAAGGGTTTCTTCATACCATATGAAAAAAATTTACTAGTTGAATTTAAAAAATATTTCATTATGTATATAAAATATATATTTCAATATTTTCATTTACTAATAGTAATTCACTCAATTTATTCATAAAAAATAAAAAAATTGATTTATATTTTCCATTAATAATTATTAGCCAATGAATTCACAATACATTTTCATAAGAAAGTTATATTTATTCCTGTTATCTTATTAGATAAGTCATTTTAAACTAAAGGCATCTTGTGGTTCATTTAAACTCATGATTGTGTGAAATTCAATCTATTGAAGTATTAAAATTATTAAAAGATAATATTTTACAAAAAACATCTGGCGATAAATTCTACCCGTCTTAAACTAAATTTATCCCTCAAAATTCATAATGTGTAAAAAAACTAATGATGATACTTATACCTCATCACATCCTCAAGTTTCCACATAGCTTTCTCAAATTGGTAGTTCCACTATAAAATACTAACCAATCAAGTGGTGTTGTTTTGTAAAACTTTTTCACTATGATCCAGAATCTCTATCGGTGGTTCTTAATAAGAAAGATCTAGCTCTAGTGGTAATAATTTTGAGTTTAATACATGTGAATTATTAGTTACGTACATTATTAGGAGAGATAAATGGAACACATAATCAACTTGAGAGAGATTAGTGGGAGCGCCATTCCAAAATATACCTTCCCAACACGATCTAGAATTTCAAAATGACTGATTTAGCTACGACTCAACTTACCGTTCATTCTAAGTCTCATTACTTTTTTCTAGGGAGATATTAATAGAAAACCTTATCACCCACCTCAAGAACTAATTCATTTCATCAGTTGTTAGCAATAATTTTTTTTGACTATAAGTTTTTATTATGTGTTGTTGAATGGATCTAACATTTTCTACCATTTCATCAACAAGATCTGGTCCAAATAGCTTTATTTCACCAACATCTTCCACGAAAGATTGTGTTATACATTTATTTCCATCGAGGGCTTCATAAGTATCCATTTGAATTCTACAGTGAAAGCTATTGTTGTATGAAAATTCTCCAAAGGCATGTGTTGATATAAATCACCATCTAAACCCATAGAGAAAGATCTCAACATGTTTTCTAGAGTTTTAATGGTCCTCTCTGACTAACTATGTATCTATGGATGGAAAACATTGACAAAACATAACTATGTATCCCGAGCCTGCTAAATAATTTTCTATAACATCAAGGAAAACATCAAATACCTATCAGATATAATGGAAAGTGGTACTCCTTTCAAAATTACCACTTCCTTAACATATATCCTAGAAATATGATAAAGATAGAAGACCTCTCTAATAGAAATGACGTGTGAAAAATTTTTAGGGAGATCAACTATAACCCATATAGCGTTATGGCCTTTAGATGTTTTGGGAGGGCCAGAGATAAAGTCCATAGTGATGTTTTCCCATTTCCATTCTAATATGGGTAATGTTTGTAACATCACCTTAGACTTCTGTCTCTTAGCCTTAACATGCTTAAAAACCTAGCACCAAGAGACATAATCGACAATATCTATTTTCATTCCACCTAACCAGAAATACACTTCAATGTACCTATACATCTTTTTTATCATGGGATGTATAAAGAATGAATTAATATGATCCTCACCTAACACCACCTTCCTTAATTTTTTGTGTGGTTGGAATACATACCTGTTTCTAAAAACTTATTATTACATCACAATCATGGTTAAATTATATAACATTTCTCACCTTATTTTGTAGCTCTACATCTTCCTTTTTTCATTCTTAATCATCACCTGTATAAATGTTTTAACATTCATTTGATAAAGATAATATTTTCCCCTTCATATAAAATTTCAAGATGCATCCATTGAAAATCCATAAATATTGGATCTTTTGCGATCCTCGTCATGGGGAGGCTTGCATGGTATTTTCAACTCAAAGCATATGCCTCCCCTTACTCTTTCCCACAGTGGTAACGTATTGAGAAGTTTTAATATTTAATCAAATCAAACCATACTCTTTGATTCATATTCATCTAATTTTGTGTAAAAATATACGTTAAACTTTTATGATTAGTAAAAATATCACACCTTTCCCCATAAAGATAATTCCACCATATTTTTACTACAAATATTACCATAGGTAACTAGAAATCGTGATTTGGGTAATTTTTCTCATAGAATTTCAATTTCCATGAAGCATAAGCTTCCAACATATAATTTCTCATGATAGAACAACCCAACCCCTTCTTGGATACTTCATTGTAGATCACAAACCATTCTCTACTAATATATAGTGTGAGCACAGGTGAACTGGAAAACCATCTTATTATCTCTTTGAAATTCTATTCACATTGTTCCATTCACATGAACATATCTTTATTCCGTGTCAAATTGGAGAGTTGATTATATAATCAGGAAAAAAATTCAGAAAACACCGATAATATTCATCCAAACCAAGAAAACATAAGATATCAGTTACCATTGTCATTCTCGGCCAACATTAAATACCTTCTATTTTTGTTGAATCCATGGATATCTTCTCTCATGAGATTTTGTGACCAAAAAATGAATCCCTCTTAATCCATAATCCATAATTGGTAAGTTTTTTACAAAGTTTCTCTTTTCTAAAAGTCTAAAATACAATTATGAGGTGATATTAATTCTCTTCCTTGCTCTTCAAAAAGATAGGAATGCCATATATAATGAATACCACAAACTAATCAGGATAGTCTCTAAATAATCTATTCACTATAGCCTTGAAGATATAGGAGGAATTATTAAGACCAAAAGGCCTATATATAAATTCATAGTGTCCATACCCTGTACGAAATGTCTTATTTGGTATATCCCCATTCTCAACCCTTATTTGAAGATGTCCTGATCAAAGATCAATCTAGGAAAAGTATTTAGCTCAGTGTATTTGGTAAAATAATGCATCAATGTGGGGAATATGATATGTTTTCTTGACAGTGATCTTGTTAAGTTCTAGAAAATTAATATAGAGTTTCATTGATCCATATTTCATCTTAAAAAATAGAATAGGTGCACCACAAGGTGTTTCACTAGGGCATATTATTCCGTTTTCAATATTCTATTTTATTTTCTTGTTTGGTTCCTGCAGCTTAATTGGGGTCATTCAATAAGGTGTATTTGAAATAATAATAGCACCCTGTATGAGTTCTATTGAAAACTCAACCTCACAATTCTGTGGAAAACATGGAAATTCTACAAAAAAGACATCACCAAACTCCTTTAAAAAAGGTTTATTCTCGGGGGTTCATTTCTCCCCAACCATTTATGATATATAACCTTCATTTAAAGGAATCAAAACCAATAATATGGAGGAAATTTATACTCTATGTTCATACTCATCCTTGAATTGATATATGTCCATAGATTGATGTGGAATATGATATGTGACTTCCCTTCCTTATGAATTAATATGAGATCCAAATAGAGAAATAAAATCAATGACAGTAATCACCTCAAATTATACTATTGGAAGGATCATCATATTTTAAAGTAGTATATTCCCACAAAATTCAACAAGAGAATAAATATAAAATTTTGATGTGATCGTTGTGCCATTAGGAGTTGTCACAACAAACTGAACCTATAGTTGTTCTGGTAATATGGAGATACCCTTATAAAATCTTCAAAAATAAAATAGTAGGGGATCTAGAATTAAAAAAAATCTACTTTAGAGTGGATGGTAAGTGTACATTTCACATCCTCATTATCAGACTCCATATCTCTGATAATGATCACATGTGACTTTCCTTTTTCTTTGTCCATAACAATTTACTTAAGTTGATCATAAAAAATAATCCTTGTATTAGGGAATTGATTGGTATAATTCCCCATTTCATTTCTCTTGTAACATTGATGTGTAGGAGGTCCATTCTATGTAGAATTTTCTATATTCACATAATTAGACATCTTTTCTCCATCACATTGAAATTCAACTACACGATGACCTTCTCTCCAACACATTAAAAAAAATTTAGTCCCTTTAAGACAATTTAATTGCTGTTTCAATCCACATCCAGAGAATAATGGAAAAATACTCTTCTATTCAATGTGGTCTTTAGAATTTCTATTGAATTCCATTTTTCTCATCTTATCAAACCTATAGAATTATGGGTTACTCAAATATCCATCTCAACCTTGAGATAATATTGAACAATTTCCTTATAGCTATTGATGGACCTTATAGATATTGAATTTAGAGACCAAGTTTTAGGACACTAAAGAATTGATCAATTTTACTCTTAGGTTGGTTAATAATTCTATAAGAATACCTTGAAAGCCTTTTAGAATTTCTTTTGTAGGTACCAATGGATTTATCATCCTTTCTATTAAGCTCAAGAAACTCCTTCACTATATTTGTGAAAAGAATATTAGGAAAGTACTTATAGAAAAATAAGTTCTTAAACACATGGCATTCCATTGATTCAATTTCTTATATTTTCCTTATATTCTTGATAAAGTTCCACCATTGATAAAATTAACATTCAAAATGATATATTTAGGAGTTGAAATTATAATTTTCTAATATTTGTAGATGTGTAAATATCTTTTCAGTGGTAATGATCCATTGTTTGATAATTAATGGATCAAAATACTTGCTGAAAAAAGGTGGAAGCTACCTCATGAAGGAATCAACCGAATGTTGTTCCCTCCTTCACTCATTTGGATGTTCTGTGTGATTCATATCTTGAGAAAGTTGTGTGATCATATATACAACATTTTTCATTACATCTCCAAAAAAAATTGTTTTCATAGGAGGAAAATCCTTGCATTTCCTATCACATTCAATAATTAAACGGTTCCTCTAGGTTCCATCCATTGACTAAAACCAACCAGAATAGTATGAGAAACACTATCCATAATGGTAAAGCCACATAATCAATAATAAAATTTCAATTTTGGACACTTTAGGTTTTATCTCAGGTTATTCATGAACATTTCTAAAACACTACTGTACTTTGACATATCCTTCAGGTTCTTTACAATGGTTTTCTCATCCAAGCTTCCAATGGTTAACTATACAATTCCACTGATACCAACTATAATAACCCTTATATTACTTACACTAATATTACTTCAAAATTGAAGAATATATACTACAAAATATAAAAACCCCTTTAGCATACCATATAGGTATAGTGTCTTTATAAACTAGTAAACAGAACCAACGAGTTCATAAGACATCTTTATTGTCCCTGACTTATTTCTTCATAACTAAACCACATTTTGAAATATATTACTTAATACCCTTCATCGTGACCTAGGGAAAAGACGCACATGAAAGGGTGGTCTCAGATTTTTTGTAAGGATAAAAAATGGAGATATAAAACATATCATAATCTGAATACATGAGAACATAACATTTGTAAATCTTATCCTTCATATAAATTATATTGATTTAATGCCCTGGGATAAATCATAAAAGTTTATAAGAAACAATGAATGTAATACCAATATTCATAACATAAGACATGATTTTCTTTCATAAAAATAATAATTGAAAATAATTTCATATTAGTCAAGGCTCATTTCCAAGCACATCATAGTAGATAAATTCCATTAGTGAACTGATTTCACTTCTCATTATAGCCATGTACTACAAAACCGAGATCATTTTCTATTATAGTAATGAATATCTATTGAAATTTAAAACATTACCCCATGAATTTGAGTAAGATATAAGTCCCACAAATATAATAATGAAATTATTATTACGTGTTCCACAAAACTTAAATCATTCTTTATAGAAAACCCCAAGGAATAAAAATTGTTTTCTTAAACATCATTCCATCATATGATAATCCATATAAAATAAATGGATTTCATAAATAGATTTCCATAACAAATAAAATAAAATCATAATGGTAATAAGGATTTAAACATAAACCTATTTAAAAAAATTAATCTTATATGGAAAATTATTAAGATAAAACACGTGAAATTAGCTCTGAAGAAAATAAACTTTCTTCATCAAAAACATTTTATTTTACAATAATACCACAAAATTTAAAAAAAATAATTTATTTGAAAATAAAAATGAAAATTTTTAATGGAATATTCATGAAAATAAGTTGTTATGATGGTGTGAAAATCCGTTCATGTCGTATAAGTTTAAAAAACACTCACCTCATACATTTTCTAGAAAAGTCCAAATGTACCTCATATCCAAAATGACAAAATATTCCTTTCATATTGTTTTATAAAAATTAAAAAATGGGTAAAATTGACTCTAAAATATTATAGAATAATACAAAGAATATTTTAGAATAATAAATTTGGAAATATGGACATGGATGATAAATATACCCTAGTAAATACTTACGTATAAACAATCACAGATAATAATGAGATTGCGAAATTATCCCTTACATTAGGTCTGATTTACATTGTATGTATCTAAAACTACAGTATAATGATTTAAATAGTTTAATTGACTTATTCCATAATCATAGTCATTCTTATGATATCATATATGATAGTATTATCATCCATTTGTTAATAACATTTCATTATTACTCGTTATTTGGGTATAAACTACTTCATTTTCATATGCATGTTTTGTCGTATAATTTCCTTACAATCTTATTTGGTTTTAGTTGTATCATTCACAAAATAATATTTTTATATATATCATATTTATTCATTAAATATATTTATATAATAATTCTTTAATAAATATCATGTATAATGAATCACATCGTATCGTGGAGATAACTTGTCGTACGTATGCACGAGCGACGATATCATTCCCATAATTGTTGAATGTTATTAAACTATATAATGTATAAAATTTCATAATCAATATCATGTTAATATTATCATATATAGTTATTATTTCCATTGTTATACACATCCAATTAATGTGGTGATGACAAACATATTACACCACCTCATGCAGACGGTAAGTCGTACGTACGCACGGCTGCTAATTTTGTTTTTTGTTGGATATATAGAAGGTGGAAATTTTTGTTTCATAATCATAATGACATATAACTATATTATTTATAATATAGTTGTTAATTTACAAGGAAAAAATCATGATGATGAAGTATAAGAACAATGAAGTTTGGAAAAACAAGTAGAGGAGATTGCCTCTTCTTCGACATGCTCCATCTAAATATCTTATTGAAGCACTATAGTTGGTCTCTAAAGAATACCAGACACTTTATAATGTAATTATGGAAGTTTATAAAGGAACATTACAACATATTTTTGAGCTTTAAATCTCAAAGTAATGTGAATAGGTGAGGTAGGAGGTTCCCTTTTATAATTGAGCTGAGGGGAACTTTTTGGATCTCCAAAAATATTAATTTAATAGAAAATAAAACCCAATTCAAAAACATCCAAAATGTCCCAATTTATAATTTTAGAGGAGATAGGGGTTTAATATCATCAAAATATAAATTTTTGACTTGTTTTTTGGTCAATTTAAAAATCATCATTTTAATCAACACTTAATTATTCTATTTATTTTTTAATGAGGTTAAAAAATATTTCAACACTAATATTGAAATATATACATAATTGGTGTCAATAAGATCATTAAAAAATCTTAAAATATTCTACACCATATCATAAATATTATATATTTTTAAAATGTCTTATGATTACTAAACAATTTAATAAAACATTATTTTGATAAACAATCACTAGTGTCAATTTTAACACTATTGAATTCATTGATATATAAAAATCTTAATATGATAATTAAAATTAAAACCAATTGTTTTAATATATTCCTATAATGTCAATATCATATATAAAATTTATTGGAAATATTAATTATCAGAAATTATAATTTTTTTAATATTTTTAACAATATTTATTTGATAATTTCAATAATAAAATAATTACTACACCAGTTATGTGTAATTATTTAATATGGTTACTTGTTGAATAAAAGTCAAAAATAAAATACCATGAAAAATAAAAATTCTCTAGCTTTCATATTCATACTTATAATTGAATAAATATTTTATAAAATACATTATTAAAAATTTTATACTTATTAAAACATGAATGTCATAACTTTATCATCACTTTAAATAAAATAATATAAGTGTAATAATATCTTCTATAAGGATCAAAATGGTCAATAGATATACCATTGGATGTATATATTCTAAATATACTCTAAAAATAATATTTGGTCAAGTTTTTGGGTCTTTTAATAGTAAATAGCACTTTAAAAATAATTATTTTATTTTTTTCTCATCAATTAAATAATTTCTGCATTATTTAAATATATGTACTTAAGATAATTATTTATTTATTAAAAAATAAAAATAAATTATAAGGTACAATAAAAATATATTATATTTCAAATTAAGATTCTTAATAGAATTTTTCTTTTTTATAAACTGATATTAAAAATGATATATGTATTAATATTTGATTAACACATTTTTAACTTTTCGTCAAATTAAAAAAAATAAAATGTGGTTATATCATCCATGTTGCTTCCAAAGGATACCACATATTCACAAGGATAATTTCAGTTGAAACAAACTCATTTAATGATATTATAAATGGATTTTGGTTAATTTCATAATATTATTTTTACCCTTATATGTGCTATTTACACTTTTATCGTGATACTAAAAATTACCAATGTTACTATTCATGAAGCCAAAAAATAATGAAATTTGAATAATTTGTACCTATTGATTCAAAATATGGAATTAATTTTTTATAATTCAAAACATATAAGTTTCATTAATTGATTTAAAATTAACTCTATTGTCGAATTGAGAATACGGGTTTTAAAAGATAAATCATTACAAAAGATTGAAATGTTTTTACATATAAAGTCAACCTAAAATTAATGATAATGACATACATTTTATTTAATGATAAATATATATATTATAGTTATTCTTTTAAACCATTAAATTTTATAATTTTTCCAAATATTTTATTTTGAGGAAGAATTGTTTTTTCAATTAAAATTTCGTGTATTCCTACTATTCATTAAAGTATGAATGTTATTAGAAAAATATAGAAGATTCATCCAAAGAAAATTTTTATATCCCATTTCCAATGAAAATTTTTATGTTTTTATAAAAATAAATTAATTTGTAAAAATCCTTATTTAAATGGGGTTTTCTATTAAAAGGTGGAAAATTATCATTATCAAGATATATATAGGTTTTTATACATCAAATAGGGTTTATTCATACCATATGGAAAAAATAACTATTGGATGAATATAAAAAATATTGTATTATATATGTAAAATATAAATTTCATTAATTTAATTTTGTAATAGTAATTCACTCAATTTATTCATACAAAAATAAAAATATATTATTGATTTATATTTTTCATAAATAATAGGTAGCTATTGAATTCACCATAAATTTTCATAAGATATTTATATTGATTCCCACAATCCTAATGGATATGTACTTTTTTAATAAGTTCGTCTCGTGCTATGTTTAAACTCATGATTGAATGTAATGAAAGCTGTTGAAGAATTAAAATTACTTATTGAAAATATTTCACAAAAACATCTCAGTGTTAAAATTGATATGTTTAGCTTGTTTTCCTTTGGGTGCCCAGACATATTGTTAGAATATAATCTAAAAATTTAGGTGTTTTAGCTTAATGCTACTGAGAAAGAGACATAGAGGATACACACTATCTTTATCCAAAACATCAGTTAAATTTTATGTGAATTTAATATGATAATAAATATTATTCTAAAATTCCAAGAAATAGTAATTATTTGAGTTTGTTTGATCATAATTATTTAGTCACCAATTATTTTAAAGAATAAATATATTATTTGAATGTTTAATAAATATTTATTCATTAATTTATTGAATATAAAATTTATTTATAAAATAAATAGTAATAATTCCAGGTTATAAAAATACTGGGGAGGATTGACAGACTGGGTTAAGATTACAATGGAAATAATATATGAAATATCATTTAAATAAATATTAATTTATTTATTTGAGAAACTTTATTTGAAATTTCAGAAAGTGTTTTGGATGTCAAGTAAATGATAAAAATAATATTCTTATTATTATTTTATGTGACATATACCTAGGATTATAAATGGTATTTTCACAATTATTTATTCTAGGTCCTAGAAATATAAACTGAGTTACATCATTTATATAGAAGCCTTTGTTGTGAACAATGAATTTTCAAAATAATTATCTCAAAACCTAGAGATAAATTCATATAGAATTCATCCAATAATGGAGAGCCTTGATCCTCCTTTTCCCTCTTAATACCTTGAAAGAACCAAAATAAATCTTTAAAGCATTTAAGGAATTCATTTTTTATAAATGGAGAATGATGAAATTAGTGTCAAGAATCAACTCTATTACAATGAGATTCTCTGTCATCATTTTATTAATATTAGAGTGAAAGTGGAGATAACAATTTGGATTCTACACTTCCATCCTATGATGGAAAAAAATAATGATAATAAGAGTTCAACTGAATCAACAATGAAGGACTAGTTGAATGTGGGATAATTATTTATCTCTATCAATGAATTATAAATGATATATGAAATATCTTATCTATGATGATTCAGGTATTTATATTACTCAATTTATGAGTATTTATCTATGGAATCCATTGATAAATCATTTTTGGGAATGAGCCTAACCACTTATATTATTCCCTAGAACCATTAGTTGTACATAAAAAATACCCAGTTTCTTCTATGTTCATACATAGTATCCCACCCCCAATTATGTGTATTCATTATACCATAATTTTTTTTACTTAATCCTGAAAAAATTAATAATATGAAATAATTAATTTGTAAAAATAAAAATTACATTCAATTAGGAAACATTAAATTTGAATATTAACATAAACTAATTATAATTCTAAAAAGTAATAATTTCATAGTATTGTGTAACTCTAGAATCGTTAATGTTTATATACTCTCTAACTCAGTATCAATTCTACTAGGCCAACCAATATATATCTATGTCTTATATGATATCCATTTTTCCCTAAATTATGTCAACTCTGGAACCTTTACTGCTTGACCATCAAAAATGTTAAAGGGAAGCTATGATAAAAATATTGATTTATATAAATAAAACAATAATATGGATCTTAATTTAGGATATTTTTTCCATATCTCATCCAATTCAATCTTTCTTATTTTATCTTCGATGTGTCTCCATGAGATTTCTTAAACTAGGATGATGTCATTCCAATTGGTCAGCATCACCATAAAACTTGTACAATATCTACTATGATTACTGATTAATTTATTTTCTTCATTTTAATGAACCTTAATATTTTTTTGACTATTCTAGACTTCATGAATACAAATAAACTCAAAATAAATATTATCAGAAATACTTTTAAAAATAAAAAGTATAAAATTATAATTAAAAAACATTACAATGGAAATAAAATTAATGTGATTGAATTTAATTCACTCATAAACACATGCCAAATCTCGGATGATTAGTGAGAACAGATAGACCCATAAACTATTGTAAATTAGTTTCTAATTAAGGATTAGTAGGATACAATTCCTGATCTAGTTGATCATAAATAAGTAGAGTAAAGGGAATGGTCCTAAAAAACTAGATAAATAGGACAAGCGGTAAATTGAGAAGGCATAATAGTGCGGGGGGGGATAGAAGGGATTATAAGTTATCATGGGATGTGAAAAATGTATCCCAGAAGCATATCCTATCTGAAATGATGGTGAAGGTGTATAGGAGAACAACTCTAGAGCCTCAAATGGAATAGAGAGATGATAAATTGTAGTATATGGTATATGTGGTGGTGGGTATGGATGTGAATCTGTACTATAGGTCTTTTGAGTAACTCAAGTATCACCCCAATCGATTGGCCACGATGATTATCAATATCAGTAGTATGACTAGAGAAAAGTTGTATCATATGTTGATATCCCTATTAAAAATTTGAAAATTAATAGGGAAATTATATTTACTGTATTTTAATTAATATATAATAAAATTACTATACTCATGAAGGGAACTCTAGGAAGTAGTCTCATCACCCACATTTATTGGAAATTCTCAAGCAATCACTTATTATGAATTTATTCAATATATTTCTTATTATTTATGGGGATAGAATGTTATTTGTTTCATTCTTAACTAATAATGGTTAAAAAAGGAATAAAATATATCACATCATAATCAATTCATACAAGTTATTATGTTAAACATTTTGTTAAATAGTTTTTTAGTTCATTGGGATTAGGTCATTTGGTTGAAGTTTCTGTTAGGACATCTAGTCCATTTTGGGTTATTCTATTGGGTTCATTTTTCGGTTAGGTTTTTAGGTTACTTGGACATTAAGTTATATTATTTGATTTATTTTCTAGTTAGGTCATTTAGTTAATTTCCTTCATTCAGTTATGTTATTTGGTAATCTTTGGGTTAGGTCTATTGGTACATTTGTTGGTTTTTTCTTTTGGTTTATTTGTTCATTTTTTTCCTTTTGGTTCATTTAGGTAAATTAATTTATCTTATTTTTAGTTTATGATATATTTTTATTATGGTTTAGGTCATTCGGATCATTTTTATGTAAGTTTATTTGGTTATTAGGTTATTTATATTAATTGTTGAGGCCAATTGGTTCATTTTTTTGTAATGGAAACTAGTTCACTCGTTTCATTCAATTAATAAATTTTTTTTAATTTTAAGGACCGTCTATGGTTTAATATTCAGGTTAGTTCTTTTGGTTAATTTTTTTTATTTGTTTTAGTTCATATGGATCAATTTTAGGTCCCTTCATTTTTGGGTTTTTTGATTTGGTTCATTTTAGGTTTGGTCATTTGGGCCATATTTTTGGTTTGGTCATTTGGTAATTAGATCATTCAAGTATAAAATATGGTTTATTTTATGTTATGGTATTTGGTTCATTTTAGTTATTCTGTTAGGTTATAAGATAAATTTTGTGTATGGTTATTCAGCTCATTTGTTCATTGGGTTCATTTTGATTCATTTGTGTCAAGTCATCTAGTTCAGTTTTCGATTAGGTTATTTGGTTCATATTTTAGATATGTTATTTGGTAAATTGGTAATCTGTTGTTTTAGTCATTTGGTCATTTGGTCATTTGGTCATTCAGTTATTCAGTTAGTTCATTTGGTTCATTTTTCATTCGGTCATTTGGTTCATTTTTTTGTATGTTTATTTGGACATTTTTGGCTAATTGGTTTATTTTGATTCAAACCAGGAAAACAAAAATAATATCGAAGGAACTAAACCAAAAAAACACAAATGAAATGAAATAAAACAAATGTAATCTATTTTAGAAAAAAATTAGATAATTTTGAATCTATTTCATCATTTTTTCTCTATTAATTTGGTTTGGTTACTATTTAGTTTCATTGGGTTTTGTTTGGTTTTGTTTTTCCTAGGTTTGATTCGTTTCTATTAGGTCTTGTTATGTCTAGTTGGTTTATTATGGAATGGTTTGATGTAGTTTCATTAATTTTAACTTGATCGAGGGTATTTTACTAGGGCATGGTTTTGTTTATTAATGAATAATTTTTTTTATTTATGGCTTGGTTTCGTTTATTAAAGCATTGTTTAATTTATAGTACAAAATTTGAAATGGTCAATGTCCATAGTGAAAATATTGAAATTATTTCGGATTCAATTAATTAGCAATAAATAAAATAATTCTAACATTTCCAATTTATATATTTAGACAATACCTGTTCTAATATGCATAAGTGCCATTTAACATATTCAAACATTATAGTTTAATTGTTTCAAACTATTCAAATTTTAGTATAGAATATTACAATTTATCATATTCCAACATTATATTTTATAAACATTTCATAGTAGTACTGAATAAAATTCTAAGTAAATGATGTCATTTTAATATTTATTTTTAAAATTAGGAAATTATATAGGTTTCAAATGAATAAAAAAATAGGGTTTAGTGTAGACATTGTATGGAATTAGTTATTAATAATTCAAACTTACAATATGTATTAAAGTATCTATAAAAAAGTTTTAAGACATACTATAACTATAGTAAAGAGACTAAAAAATTATATATGATAGATTCTCAAATAAATACTCTTAAATAATGAATTTAATAAATAAATATCAGTTATAAATTCTTTTGTTGCAGTGATAATAAGTAAGTGGAATTTATTACAAGTAAATACCAAAAAATATTATTCAAGATAACTATTATAAAATGATTATATAAATATAAAATTATCTTACTATCAAAGTGAAACTCTAAAAATAGTCTATTATATGAGATTATAATTCTATAAAATTAAAACTTATTTAAGGAATATATATTGGTGTTGGAAGATTCAAAATTAAATATGGTTGTCATCAATAAAAATAGTTGAGGAACTATATTAATGAATCTACACAACTAAAAGGGTAAATATAAGTATAGAAATATTTTAATTTTTTTATGAGGCTTATATTTTAGTAACAATAATGGATCAAAATTTAATTGGATATAGGTTATTATCCTTTTTAAATAAATATAAAATTCATAAATATTTGTCCAAATGAAGATATTCAAATACTATTGGTTCATAAATACCATATATAATAATTTTTCTGGAAAGGTTGAATATAGTTTTTTTAAAATGGTTTTATAATCGTGTTTTTTAAACAACATTCATGTTTTAAACATTAAATAAATCAAATTAAATGAAAGAAAATCAAATAAAACTAAACTAAACAAACCCTTTAAAACTGAAACCGACATAAAGAAATTGAATAAAAATCCAAAAAAATTGATCCAATGAAACCAAATGAAACAAATTTTAATAGTACTAACTTATATGACCCATGCTGAGATAAACTAAATGAACTGAGAACAAGTGTGGTTTTTTATATATATTAACCACCACTACTTATGGTTCACAATCAACTTTCAAAATTGATGTATTTGATTTATCATAAAACACATATCTATTAACAAAAAGTGGGTAATGATGGTCCTAATTGTTTCCCCATCATCATCAAACATATACCTTGGGATCAATTAAGAATTTAAAAAAAATAATGCTTGGAAAATTTTTCCTAAAACACATGTATTTACCCATTTATTCTGAAATATATAGCCCATCAATAGGTATGAATTGAGTCTTTTAATAAATCTAAATCATAAATCTTCAACTAATGTTCATTTCCAATTTTTTGAATCAAAACACATGTATTTCATCATAGATATGTGACCATGGGAGTTATAATCCAATACAATTATTTCCTTATAAACATTATAATGTGAAAATTTTTCATTTTAATGCTGGATATCCAATGAACTATAATAATTATATGTCATTACAGTTAATATAATTCCATCAAATTTTCTTCACATGTTCACTGATTGGTTATTTATAATAAAATTATATCCATTGATCACATATGATTTTCATTCAAAAAATATATTAATTGGACCAAATTCCAAGATTATTATTTCTTTAGAGTTATATTCAAATGGTAAACTCAATACTTGATTTATATATGAATATTTATTATTTATATTAAAAAGTATTTACCTTACCTTTTCTCATTACCTTGTTGGAAAATATTTTTTATGAAAATTTTCTATCCTTATCAAAGGTTACAACCAATGAATTAATCAGATAAATTTTCCATGTTAACTATATAAAACTATATTTACAATTTAAGATATATGTATTGCTTTTTAGGATGATATAATATACATATCTTTAAATTTCTTACTTATTATAGTCATAAAAAATCACAACTAAATAATACAGTGTGATGTACCATGTCCTACTCAACAAGGCTCAAGGTATTAAATTTACATGATCCATTAATTATCCCTAATTATGGAAGTCATGGAAATGGGGATAAATTTTTTCACAATATATCTCTTTATTTTTCATTGTATAGTTATATCATCCAAAAACATTAAACCAACATCCATATATTACTGATCCAAATAACCTTTTAAAATTGTACCATTCAGATTATTATTATTATTATTTAAATAAAACTTCATTGTTATATATATACATATTTATATTGGATACATCCTATGAAAATTAATGGTTACCTCAAGAATTATTTTAGTTGGAAGATGGATAGTTTTATGCACTATTAATGTAAAACAATATTGAGAGAAAAGTTTTCAATAAATCTCACATAATTAATGGTGCCTCTTTTTTAAATTTTTTCAAGAAACAATTTGGAAAAAAAATCAGCATAAATATATATTTAATAATGTCATAATTGATTCACATCAACCATAACAATAATTGAAACTAAATTATGGATTTATTTTGGAATCAATTCATAAAGAATGATGTTATAATCATGATATTTCAGTGAATCTTGTTTCACCTCACATCTATTAATTTATATCAATATGTTTATTGAATATCCATTTTGATCTTTGAAAATATCTATTACTTCTAGAAATATTTTACATTTCTATTTTCATCAAATAAAAAACATTGTGAGATTTCTAATTATTTTGACTAATACACTCAAGATGTTTTTGATTGATACCCCAATCCACCAAGTCACATCAAGATCATAAATTGTATTTGGTCTTCACATTTACATTTATAAGGATTGGAAACAAAATTTAACATGTATATTTTTATATGTTATTTATGACTGAACCATAATGAAACAAAATAGTTTAATAGTATAGAATGTCAAAGAGGATACTTTTATTCCTCCTGTTGTAATTGGATTTAGTGGAAAAAGTATTCATATTTATAGATATCATCTGAACTTTCTCAAATTACAAGATGAAATCGAATAATTAATTAATAATATTAGTTATACAAATAGAATATGGTTTATTTTTTGTCTCAATGGACCTATAAAAACTTTGATGATTTTTTATATATGGGTGATTTTTTAGAAAGAATAATCAATGTACATTGGAAATGAAACCATGATGATATTTATGAATTCTGATCATGTATTTTTCATAAAAATAAGGAAATATAGTTTACCCTTCATTATCCATCTAGTCATCATTTAATAATAAGAAAAATAATTTCTAATTCACATAAGAACAACATGCATCTAAAATATGTATTTTGAATAAGCATAAAATGAGCACACACCCATATTAGAAAGATTCTTCAACTCTTTTATTAATTATTTCATGTACCTTCTTATATAATTTCTTGAATGAAAATTTATATAAATGAGTACACTCAATAATATAAATGATTTTACATACACATACTTTGAGTAATGCTATCAATGTTAATGAGTATTGGCCACTTATTGTGTAATGTAACCATCTGAACAAACACATTAAAATTTCCACAAGATAGAACAAACCTAACATTACACATCGTAGTTACAAAATCTGAATAGCATGTCTCTAATTTAATCTATGTTAATCCATATACAAGATAAATCACATGTCATTATCCTTAATCCTCTCAGCATCAAGAGATTACATATTTTAAGAAATTTCAAGAGGTAAGAAAATATTTTTCTAGACATTGAATCTATTGGAAGTGACACATTACATTCTGTGGAAATTCATATGGTGTTCTATATAAATTTATCTTCCATTTAGATTTAACACATTATTTATAATCATTAATTATTTTAGTTTTAACCAAAATGAGTTTCTAATCATTTGGGGAATAATTAATTTCATTATTTTAAAACTCATGATGATCAATTAACTTCCATTATATATAATGATTCAAGGGAATATCTACATAATCATGATGTAAGTGCCTTAAAAATAAATAATATAATCAATGCCAGTACTATAAATTTTTTATAAATTTTTATTATAATAAATTTTCATTAAAAATTCCATCTATATCATGTGAGCACAATCCAAATATACAAGAGTCCTAGAATCATCCATCAATTTTCACTCTATTAACATCATCATTTTCATTCATTACATAATGTGTACACATACCACATTCCTGATTAATTAGTACATGTTATTTCATATGATAATTAATAAATAGAGAATGACCAAATACCAAATTATGCATTACACTTTGAAATTTTGATAAAATTTATCTTGTTCTGTATTTTTTCCCTTTTGATATCAGACATAATAATAATTATAAAAACTATTTTTGATATATTTTAGAAATAAACAAGTCATTCTGACTGGATTATAATGAGGGAAGTTTATAAGTCATATATATAAATCATTTTTAAATGAAAAATCAAAAAAATATCCAACATATTTTGAAACTAAATTGATACTTGATCAATATTAATCATCTAATTGTTATAAAAATTGTTATAGAAAAAATATATTATTTAATAATAAAATATTATACTATAATTAAAAAATTATTAACATCCATGAATATTTTGAAAAAAAATTGGAATATAAAATAATTCAACAAATAAATTCTTATTTTTATCATGGAAAATATTTATTAAAAAAGTTCATTGTTCCTCATAGCACGAAAAGTCATGTATTTGATACATATGTATTTATTAGGGAAAAAATCACAATACAAGAATGAAATAATCCAATATAAATTGTTTGGATAACATATCCAATAATATAATCCATATAAAACTTTTAATATGAAACTCATCAAATCATACATGTAGAAACCAAAAAAAAAGATTAAAAAATAGAATATAATATAGTAAATGCATACTAGGAGTCACCCAAAAAAGTAAAAGAACTAGAATATGAAAAAATAATACATAATAGTATCAGACCAATCCCAAAAAAATTGTGGGATTAAAAAACATCTATGTTAATCTTATAAAACTGAAGTATCATCCTCATCCAATATACATTTCAATGTTTTAAAACATATATTTGAAAAAAAAATCTATTTAGAAAAATAGAAAATATTATAGTAATGAATCTACATATTAAACCCTTTCAATATAATAATTTCTCATTAATCTAAAATACCATCACCACATAAGATGTTTTAAAGGACCCAAGAATGGGATAAAATGTATAAATTTTATTGAATTGTTAAAAAATAATAACAACTCGAAGTGAATTTTTTTTTACAAAGAACATATTATATAATTCTAGTGTGGTTCAAAAACTAAATCATAATGAATTACATAACCCCCTAATATAAATTATATAAAAAATAATTTCAAAAAATTGCTGTCTCGACCCGTCCCCCAGTGTCTGTTTTGTGACTACCCCAATCCCACATTCCATATAACAGGGGTTGACGACTTGCACCAGAAAGGCGTATCCATAAAATGGGAAGGCATTGTCTTTAAACCTATAAAAACACACAATCCAAGAACACAACAAGAAGAAACCATGATGTAAACTATTGTATTAAATAGTGTACAGAAAGTAAAGGGTCCAGAATACAAGCCCAACTAGAAAGTAAATGTACAACTAAAAAGAGAAAACAGTTCCTAGATCGTCCACCAAGGATCCTACCAAAAGGGAAGGTACATCTCATGATCAGTAGTCTCTTTAGTACATCGCATCAAATGGTCCACCTCTAAGCACCATCTAGTCCTAGCTCCCTTATCCTTGATCAATGTTGTCTATCGTCTGCACAAGAAAGAGCAAGGTGCGGGCATAGCCCATGCAGGGGTGAGTATAACAATACTCTGTAGGGACCCTGAGACCCATGAAGGTATCCTAGAGTTCCACAAAGGAAAAAACACAAAGCTAGACCTCCATCACAAAGCAGGAAGCAGTCATCAACTCTACTTATGTATATTCCCATACATATTCATATGTTATTAGAATATACTCATATAATATATGAGGAAACATAAGGCTGCAATGTTTAAGCCATTTGTTGAATGGATCCACGAGGTAATAATACCGCAAAGGTAACACCATGAAGGTAACACAACAAAGGTAAAAGTACCACAAGGGTAACACCACAAAGGTAACACCAAAAAGTTAAAAGTTCCACAAAGTTAACACGAAAAAGGTAACACGATGAAGGTAACACCACGAAGGTAAAAGTACCACAAAAGTAAAGACTCACCTCACACAAGGTATATAACTCAAATACATAAGTACATATGATTATTCGTGAATCTATATCATCTTTTTCTATTGAGTGGCTCTGTTGCTGACCCACAGAGGATTGATAGATGCTAACCCACACAGGATAATTAGGCTCTGACCCACAAAAGATCAATATATATTGACCCACAGAGGATCTTTAAGCACTGACCCACACATGATCGCTAGATGATAACCCACAAAGTATCGATGCTCTTTCATAACATTACTACCAGCCATGAGAATCCTACACTAAGGACACTTAATTCTAGGAGGATCCTCTACTCAAGCCATCATTAATACCTCCACATCCATGAAGTTCAACAATGAAGTATTCCAACAGACCACCATGCTGTTAGGGTTCAAACACGATAGATGGCACGTCAATTGGGCACCTAGTCTTTGACTGATTACTGTTTAAGTACCGAGGACTTAGTTGAATTCGGGTTCGATCCAACCATGTCATACTACAACATTCTCCAAAACTAGGGTGGAGTACACCAAAAGGATTATCTCTCTCCAAGGATCCCAGTGCCACAGGTAGTTCATCCAACATAATCTTGATTCTCATGTTATGGATCTTTTAGCGAAAATGGGCCTAAAAGGGTCTAGGTTTGGTCTGATCCGGTTAGACTGACTCAGCCCGACCTAGTCTGGGTCGACTTGACCCAGTTCGGTTCTTACCCGGTGAGGCCAAAACCGGCCTGGGCGGACTCGGTTTTGCTAGGCCGTAGCGGGATCGTCCTGCTAGGCTGTGTACCAGCCTAGACCTCCTAGGTGGTGCATCCCACTAGGCTGGCATGGCCCGACCCATGGAGAGGCGTGGCCCTTTGGGCTCGCACCGCATGACCTGCGGAGGTCGTGGCACGCATGGATCATGTGGCCCAACCTGCTGGTCTCGCGTGTCCCAGCTCACAGAGGGCGTGGCCCATTGGGCTCATGTGTCTCATAGGCTGGGGCCCACACTAGCTGGCACAGGGTGGTAACATTTCCCCCATTCTCTAGAACGGCTAAGTCGTTCGGGTAATGGATCAGTGGTGCCATGTGGCGTCGCCTAGTTTCTACGAGACCCATAGGGCTGGGTCCCTCCTCCGCATCAGCAGCTTTGAACCGCAACCATCTCCAGTGACACACGACGGTGATCAACTCTGCCTCCATGGCTGGCTGCTGTCAGCCACCCTGCTTGACCATCGCAGCTAAAAATCTACGACCTTCTCCTCTTGAGGAACGCGAGGGCGTTCCATACCACGTCGATGGTTAGTCGGTGTCGTCCTCCCTACCGACCATAGCTTCCTAGTGTCGTAGCCTCCTCATATGGTGCGTGACGGCGCACTGCCTCCTTCACAGTTGTCCAATGTCGACTGCTTCCATAGCCTACCTGTGTGGGTCACTCGTGTCACACCAGAGGTCTTACAAGGGTCACCAGGTGAGCTTTGGTGGCCGGTTTTCCCTTTCGACGGTGCCAACAGAGCTCTCTGGGATGCCCTATTCGTTGTTAAACCCACCATTCAGAGTTTTTTCCAACCTGAATAAATCACTCGCAAAGAATATGTCACATTTAAAAAAAGGTGGAGGATCCGGGCTTTGTTTCTTTGGACGACACCCTCCATTTTATCTTGATAGAGAGAGGGTAGTTTTTTGATTCAACAACTCTTGAAATTAGACAAGAAAATAAAACCTACCTCAAGATCCTTAGAGAATGTCTGCATTTGATGAAGATTCGGTGTTAATCGGTTCTTGATTATGTGTCGCTTGTCACCGCTCGATGAAACTAGTTATGTCATCCTATTGGTTGGATTCACTATAATTTCCCAAAGGATCATCGCTTGGTGAATTCATTCTTATATTGTACCTCGAGATCAATATAAATGGGAGAGGTGGAGGGTGAGTAATGCCCTTGGGAATTTATGTGGTTCTTTAAATAACGAACCATCCTAATTCCAATGGTGTTTTTATAAATATTGAGGAGTTAATCCAATAAATGGCTTGACATGTTGTTGGTCCTGCCACCGTCGCTTGTCTGTTGGAGGAAAAGAAAAGGAGAAATAAAAAAACATTATTATCTCAATATTCTTTTAAATGTCCAAAATATATCTTTTTCTCCCGACCTAATGCATTTGAAGTGAAGGATCCCTTAAGCGATCCTATCACTATAGATTCAACGGTTCCCTCAGATTTTTTATCTGAGCACCAGTTCAAAATATAGAAATTGTCACCCGTGCATTTACTAAACATACCATAAAAAAGTTCAGAAATTCATTCTGGGCACACCGGGCCTCAGAATCACACGCCGTCAATTTTTTCAGACACGTAATAATTCCATATAATTAAGAAAAATGCATTGAAAAATCTAGGTCTTTACATTCTCCCCACCTTATAGATTTTGGTCCCCGAATGCCACAACATAGACTAAGGAATCAAATGGGGGTACTGAGCATGAATCTGAGCCTCTCGTTTCAATGTTTTCTCCAAGAGGTTCTCGTGTTGCCATCGAATGCACACAAGAGGTATCAATTGTCCATGAAGGACCCACTCTTGTTGATCCTCAATCTCCACTAGAACCTCCATAAATATCACCCCATCATTGATGTCCAGCTCACCCCAATCGATGACGTGTGATGGATCATGTATGTACCTCCTCAACTGCAACACATGGAAAAAATCATGCACTTGGTGCATCTGTTGGGGAAGATCCAAGTGATACGCCACCTTGACAACCCTATTGAGAACCTGAAAAGGTTTGAAGAACCTCGGAGACAACTTGTTGCCCCATCCAAATCTCTGTAAACCTCATCGAGGTGAGACACATAGGACGACATTTTCTCCCTCCTTGAACTCCAAAGGTCTCTATCTTCTGTCAGCATAAGACTTTTGTCTGATCTGTGTAGTCTTCATCTGCTTTGGGATAACCTGCACCTTCTCAGTGGTATCCAGTACCATCTCTGGACCCATAAGTGATGACTCCCTAGGGTCTCTCCCGCATTGATGTGATCTGCAAGTTCGACTGTACAAGGCCTAAAATGGTGCCATACAGATGGTTGAGTTATATAATTTCTTGTATGTGATCTCCACCAAGGTAAAGTGATCCTCCCAAATGCAGAAAAAATCTAGGATGCAAGCACGAATCATGTCCCCCAGTGTATGAATGGTCTGCTCTGTCTGACCATCTTTTAATGGATGAAAGGCGGTTCTCAAATGTAGTTTAGTCCCGAATGACTCTTATATTCCCTTCCACAATCGATATGTAAAACATGTTTCACGGTCAGATATTATCATCGATTGAACACCATGAAGTCATAAAATCTCATGTACATAGAGGTGTCCCATGACCTCTACTGATCCCTCCTCTCAGATAGGTACAAAGTGGGCCAACTTGAAGATTTGGTCAATGGTCAACCATATTGAATCATGTCCCCTGGATTTCTGTGTTATCCCCGTCATTAAGTCCAAGGAGATACCATCCCACTTCCACTCAGGTACCTCTAGAGGCTTCACTAAGCCTGCTAAAACCTGATGGTTGGCCTTCACATGATGACAAAATAGGCATTGTGAAACAAACTCTTCCACTACTTTCTTCATTGTTGGCCACTATTGCTAATGTCGTATCTCCTGGTACATCTTCTTCACACGAGGATGTACCTCCATATGGGACATATGAAACTCCCTAAACACCTCCTCCTATAGTACCATTGATACCATGATGTATCCTTTGAAGAGGATGATGGCATCCCCACATTCAGAAAGTCTATCAGGTGCATGTCCTGAGGATATCTGAGCACATCAAACCTCGCAGTCAAAGTCCTGAAGATGTGCCTCCCAAACTGGTTGAATAATTGGAGGAGTGATAGTCATAGACTGGAGGTAAGATGCTCCATCACTATCTATATAGGATATCTACAACGTGACTAGCTTCTCTGTCGCCTCACTCAACAAGTATAGACCAGACCTTATGCTTAGTGTGTCTGCTACTATGTTCCCCATTCCAAGGAGTGTAGACTATCTCAAAGTCATAGTCCTAGAAGAACTCGATCCCACATCGTTGTCTCACGTTCAGGTCCTTCTATGAGAAGATAAACCCTAGACTCTTTTTACCAGAGTAAATAGTAAAATGTTCGGCCATCAAGTAGTGTCACCACATATTCAAGGCGAAGACTACCGCTATTAACTCCTAGTCATGGGTAGCACAGTTATGATCATGTTTCCTCAGCTGTCATGAACCATAAGTGTTCAATACTCGCTCCTTCCTCAAGAAACATCCATGTCTAGTCACTGATGCATCGCAGTAGACTAAATACCCAACACCCTCTTTTGGTACCCTCTAGATGGTGGCACTCTTCAGTCTATGCATATACTTCTGAAAAGTACCCTGGCATCTCTCCATATATATGAAGGGTTGTCCTTTCTTCATCAATGCTGACATGGGTGCTGCAACTCAGTAAATGATAGGTACGAATCTTCGGTAGTACCGAGCCAATCCAAGGAAACTCTGCACCTCGGTCACACACCTGGGTGGATCCCAAGAATTCATTGCCTCTATCTTCAATGGATCTACTAGAAACCCACCCTCTGAGAGAACATTTCCTAGAAAGTGGACCTCCCATTTCCAAAACTCCCACTTCGAGAGCTTACCATAAAGCTGGTGCTCTCAGAGTGTATCTAGAGCTATCGGAAAATGATAGGCATGCTCCTCCTTCATCACTGAGTACACCAAGATGTCTTCAATGAAGACCACCATGAAAAGATCGAGGTATGGCTGGAAGATCCTATTTACAAGTCCCATGAATACTATTGGGGCGTTGGTCATACTGAATGGAATAACCAAGAACTCATACTCTCTATTCTGACATCTGAAGGTCATCTTCTGCACATCCTATTCTCATACCCAGAGTTGATGACATCCTTATATAAGGTCTATCTTAGAAAACCATTGAAATCCCTTCAGCTGATTGAAAAGATCACCAATCCTTGAAAGTGGATAATTATTCTTCACGGTCACCTGGTTCATGTGCCGATTGTCCACACAGAGTCTCAGACTCCCATTTTCCTTCTTGATGAACAAATCAGGGCACCCATAGAGAAGCATTAGTCCATATGGACCCCTTCCTCTGCAATTCCTCCACCAGTACCCCTAACTCAAGAAGCTGAGTGGGATCCATCCAATATGCTGGTGTGGATATCAGTTCCATCCTAGGGTGCAGGTCAATGTAAATTTTCACCTCTATATGTTCTACCACAACAGGATAGCTCAGACTCTCAACATCAACTACTCCAAGATGATGGCGTAAAGCCTAGACGCCACTACTAGATGATCCCAGCTGATGTCCTATCTTCCTAGAGTAAGCTCACATTTCTTACACCAGTGGGTAATCATAAAATCCTCTCCCGTAGAAGTCTCTAGCTGTAAGGATCGATCCAATGGCTCCATCGGAATCTCTTAACTCTGAATGAGGGTCATGGAAATAAAAGAGTGACTAGAGCTTGTGTAAATAAGTACTAAAACGAGGTTGGAGTATACATATATCATACCTCGAATCATCTCCGGAGAACTATGGTCCTAGGCCTCGGCTGCCTAGAGCTGAGCTCGATCATGTCCACCTACTCTCTATTGTCGGAGAAGACCACCCGGATGTGGTGGTAGTAGAACCTAGAATAGTCACCCACCGTCAACAACATGACCATCTCCTCTTCCATGTCCACTGCCCTTAGTAAATCCTCACTTAAAACTCTACCTTTTCCTTGGAGGTCGCTCGACCATCTGCTGGTTTTTTTATGATAGTTCGAGTAGTCACGAGCCAATTGAACCTACCATCAACACGAGAAGCATTGCCTGCTCATCATTTGTACTCTTATATCCTGTGATCCCCTCATGACCTACCCTAATACCTATGGTTATAAACTAGAAGGACGGGATCTCTTGGTCCTGTGCATCATCCGTCAACTGCCTGCTAGGGATGATTCGTCTACCTGATGTCTGATGGTGGATATCACTATCGGTTCCTTCCCAGTTAGGTGTATCTCCACCAAAAGTGCTCTCTCTAGCACCCCATCCTGCGTCGGAATGCTAAGAAATATCATCAATGATCTGATCTCTTGTTAGAGACCCTTCTCAAAGAATCAGGCAACAGAAAAAGGGTATCATACAATGTCAGTGGAGTAGTGGGAGATATCAGGGAACATTGTTGAGTACTCGGCCACGGTCATGCATCCCTCCTATAAGTGCAGTAACTCTTGTATATGAACTGAGCGTAGGGATGCTGGGATGAACTCTACCTTGAAAAGGCCCTCGAAGTCCACCTAGGTGAGGGTTGGCTCATCATGTATCTGAAGTGTCGAACTCCACCATCTCCCAACTGCTCCCTAGAAGAGACTAATAGGTATGATCACCATCAGAGCAGCTGGTGTCCCAACTAAGCGGAAAACATTGGCCACAACCTCCAGCTGGTCCTCAATCGCCTGTAGATCCATCTAACCTCAGAACCTTAGAGGCCTCTATCACTAAAAATCATGCAACGTGCTCAGTTAAAGTGTACCCTCTACTGGTGGGGCTAGTGGCATATGTTTCCCAATGGGTGGTGGTTCTACTGTGGCACCAACTTATGGTACTATCTCTGTAATATGGCCCGACACTAAACCCTCATCGCTTGGTGGACCTTCATCGTGTACTCTCTTTGGAATATTGGCTGGTGTCTGTGTGGCGGAATCCTAAAAGAAACAGGTGTTCCACGGTTAATAAGTTATACCTAGTGAGATGACTCAAAGAAATCATAAGAAAAACATTTCAAAACACACAGAACCATTATTTTCATGCACTGAGTCAGAAATCAGTATTCAGGGTCCTAGTGTATTGATACGTCGGCCACTACACAAACACAGGATTCCCCAAACTAAAAACCAAACTCATAACACATAACACTACTGCCACATTGAAAATATTAGAGTCCTAATTATTCAGTATAACTAACTCCTCTAATACCACATTTTCAAGACCTGTCCCCCGGAGCCCATGTCGTGACTTCCCCAAGCCCACCTTCCATAGGCTAGGGGCTAGATACTAGCACTATAAAGGTGTATCCCAAAAATGGGAATTCATTTCCTTTAGACAAGTATAAACACACAATCCAAGAACACTACAAGAACAAAAAATGTAGTAAACTACCATAGTAAAAAGTGTACAGGAAGTAAAGGGGCCAAAATACAAGCCTATCTTGAAAGTAAAAGTACAACTGAAAAGAGAAAACAACTCCTAGATCTTCCACTGAGGATCTTACCTGATGGGTAGGTACAGCTCATGATATGTAGTCACTACAACATGTCACGTAAAATGTTCCACCTCTGAGCACCATCATGTCCCAGCTCCCTTTGCCTCGATCAACGTTGTTAGTCTTCTTCATAAGACACATAAAGGTGTGGAAGTATCCCATGTAGGGGTGAGTATAACAATACTTAGTAGGGACCCTGAGATCCCCAAAGGTCTCCCAGAGTTCCAAAAAAGAAAAACCCAAAAGCTAGACTTCAATCACAAAGCACGAAGGAGTCATCAATTCTGCTTAGGTATATTCCCATTCATATACCAATTTTATCATAATATAATCATCTCATACATGAAAAAACATATGGATCTAACTTTTAATTCATTTACTCAACTGATCCATGAGGGAAGAATAACACAAAGGTGACACCATGAAGGTAAAAGTATCTCAAGGGTAACACCAGAAAGGTAACACCACGAAGGTAAAAATACCACAATGTTAACACCACGAAGGTAACACCACGAAGGTAAAATTACCAAAAAGGTAAAGACCCATCTCACACCAGGTATATAACCCAAGTACAAAAGTATAGATGAATAGTCATAAATCTAGAGCATCTTATTATGTCGAGAGGATCTAGAGCTGGCCCACACACGATCGAAAGATGCTGACCCACACAGGATCGCTAGGCGCTCGTCCACATAGGAGCGATATGCATTGAGCCACATAGGAATGATACATGTTGACCCACATATGATCGATTATCATTACATTACAACCAGCTAAGAGATTCCTACACTAAGCCCACTCTATTCCGAGAGGATATGCTCCTCAAGCCATCAGTCATTGCTCGACTTCCATGAAGTTCCGTGAAAATTATTCCAAAAGACCTCAATGTCGTAAGAGTTCCAATGCTATAGGTGTCACGTCAATCGGATTCCAGGTCTGTGAATTATAAGTATTTTAGTATCGAGGGCCTGGTTTGATTCAGGTTTGATCCAACCTAATTGTAATCCAACTTATTCCAAAACTCAAGTGGAGTATAACAAAAGGACTGTCTCGCTCCAAGGATCCCAGTGCTAGAGATGGTTCATCAAACAGACGCTCAGTTCTCATGTTATTTCTCTTTTAGCGAAACTGGGACTAAAAGGGTCTGGGTTCAGTCTGACACGGTCAGACGGACCCCGCCCTATTGGTCTACCGAGGTGGGCTCATCCTACTAGGTCACGGACCGGCCTAGCCCACTGGGCCTGTGTGGCCCGCTATGCTCGCGCTTCCTGGCCCGCGAGCTGGGGCCAGCCTTAGCTGGGGTGGGGGGGTAACTTTTCCCCCATTTCTTCCAAATGGCTATGCCATTTGGGTAACGGAGTGGCAGAACCACATGGCTCGGCCTGTTAACCACAAGACCCGTAGGGGAGGGTCCCTCCTCCTCCGCTGCAGCTTAGAGCCGTAACCATCTCCCGTTGTGTGCGACGGCGCGTCGCTCCGCCTCTGCAGTCAGTCGGTGCCGACCACCCTACTCGACTGCCACGGTAGAGAAGCCACGTCTTTCTCCTCAAGTGGCACGAGACAGCGTGCCACACCACCTTCATGGTCGGCAGGTGCCGACTGCTCTTCTAACTATTGTGGGATAGTGACACAGGCTCCTCCTATAGTGCGTGACTGGCGCTGGATTCATCGTACCCAACTGGTGCCAGTTGTTGCCATTGCCTACTAGCGTGGGTCACTGGTACCATGCCGGCGGTATTCCATGGGTCACCGAGTGAGCTCTGGTGGCCCGTTGATCCCATCCAAAGGTTCCAACGGAGCTCCTCGGAATTCCCTCTTCGTCGTTAAACCCATTGTTCCGTGTTTTGTCCAACCCAAATAAATCGAACCCCCAGAAAATGTCAAATTTCAACAAAAGTTGGATGGTGCGGGTCTTGTTAGTTTTTCTTGCACCCTCCATGTTAGGTTGATAGCAAGAGGGTAGTATATTGATTCAACAAATCTTGAAATTAGACAAGAAAATAAACCCTTCCTCAAGATCATTGAGGAACATCCACATTTGAGGAAAATTTGGTGGTCATTGGTTTGAGATTCAATGGTTCTCGTCACCACTCACTGGAACCGGTTTGGTCCTCATAGTGGTTGGTGTCATGGTACCTTGCCAGAGCTTCATCGTTTGGTGAAGTTGTGCCAATAATCTAACTCGAGATCCATATAAATAGGAGAGGGTGAGGGTGAGTAACGCCATTGGGAATTTATGAGGCTCATTAAATAATGAACCATCCAAATTCCAACAGTGTTGTTACAATTATTGAGGAGTCAATAAAATTAATAGTTTTATATGTCGTTAGTATTGCCACCACCGCTTTTCCATTGGAGAAAAAGAAATAGAGAAATAAAATAACATTGTCATTTTATTATTCTTTTAAATATCCAAAATCAATCTTTTTTCCCAAACTACTACGGTCGAAGTGAAGCCTCTATTAAGTGAATCCTGATGCTGTGGATTCAATGGTTGACTTGGATTTTTAATCCAAGCAACAGTTCAAAGCTAGAAAACACCTCCCATGTGTTTACTAAACTTACCTTAATAAAAGTTCATAAATGCATTTCAATAACATCGGGCATCAGAATCACTCACCTTGAATTTTTGCAGACTCATAATAAATCCATATAATTAAAAAATATTACATGGTAAATTTGGGACTTTATAATAACTAATTTAGACATCTTAAATTGAAGAATAATGTTACAACTGATTTAGGTAGAGGTAGCGAGTAAAAAAATTAAAAAAAATAACTAAATTTTTATCACCATTTTTATGAAATATAATAAATAATACAATATGAAAAAATATTATTAAATGAATAAAAATAATTGTGACTTAATAAATTCTTTTTTTATTTTCTACCTATAAGAAAATGTGCTAGATGCTCTACATAATAGATGATGGACCTAAAAATCACCGATTTGGTGTCAAAGAAGAATAAAATCAATAAGAGGATGAATGGGATGATAGGAAACCAAAGGGATCAATGTGGGTAAATGGATAATAATGATAATGGTGTAGGTGATGTCACACAAGGAATTTATGGTTGGGATTTATTGTAGTGGTATCAAAAAACCATTGGTATAACTAACCTTATACTAATAGATTTGTATAACTATTGGTATAGAACATCAACATTGAATCTATACCAATATTTTATCTAAATCATTTGTATTATAACCTCTATGAAAATATTTATATAAAAAATATGTGATAAGGGAATCATTATAGCCAAAATTTCTAATAGTGAATGTTGAGGCTCAAACAGCTCATTCATTGGATGTAATACATTAAGATATTTGTGATCCTTTAAAGAAAAAATAAATAAGTGGATAGAAGTATTTCATTTATATTGTTGATTAATTTAATTTTATCACTTTTTTATGTTTATTCATCATAAATAATTTGATATGAAAATGTTTATGTGTTTCAGAAATAGTGTTGAAAATGTGACTGGTTTCTCCTTATAAAAATATAAAATGGATAATGGTGTAGTGTGCACTAGTGAAATATTTGAATCACATATTAAGAATAGCGGTATTAAAAATAAACTCATTCCACCATAAAGAACATAAAAAATGGTTTCTCTAGTGGAATTATATATGTTTAGTTTATATGGCTCACATTTTGTTTATCAAGCCTCATACTCAATATTTCTGGTAATAAGAAATAGTTGAAACATTTCACATTTAAAACTATTTTTTTATTTAAAATAAATTGATATATGTCACTATATAATATATATTATAATAAGTACCCTATTTATTTATATAAAAGAGTTTACAATTTCTTATATTATCAATGTGAATGAACAAAATTATGGGAAGTTTCAATAGAGAGATGTTGATGGTATCTTCCAAGGTAATCCTGTAAACTGATGGGGATATAATGATTACAATAAAATGAAATAGAAGATTATTTAAACCAATCATTTTATGGTGTTTGAATAATCAATTAACGAAATCAAACATCAATAATCTTGTCCAAGAAGTGAATATAAAGATATTTTTATTGAGAAATAGATTGAAGATACAGAAAATATTGTGAGTGTACAAGAATTATAGAATGGTGATAATGATTAATAAATTTACAGAGATGAATATAAACTTCTATCATCTCATACAAGTATATGATTTATGTGTATGTCAAAAATATCATTGAAGAAGAAGGATAGTATGTTCATACCAGATGAACATTGAGGAAAACAATACATACGTCACTATTTTCATATATTGAACTAAGAGATGTGAAAGAGGTGTTGGATCATCATGACTAGGTTAATGTTAGGAATGAAAAATTAGATCAAATAGATATAAAAGTAGTTTTTGATCTAGTACCTGATATTGAAAAAATTAATATTATCATAACAAAGTGGGTTTTTAAAAACATTTTGAATAAAAAATAGAGAAGTTGTAATGAATAAAGAAGGAATTATGTCTAAAGGGTATCACAAGTGGATGAAATTTATCTTGATGATAAATTAACATGATTTGGAATACTAAATTTTATTATTATATCTCTTTATATTATAGTGAAACTCCCTAAGAATTTATAAGGACACTATGTTTGATATTGTATACAACATACAACACTAGGCTGAAGTAAACCATGAAATATTATTTTTTACATATGACTATTATAACCTAGTAATTGAATTGGAGTGTGTGAAGAGGAGTAACCACATTATGAAATATATTTTTAATAAATCTAATAAATAAAATTTTATTTATCAAATCTTAATAAATAAGAACTCAATTTTTAGTCAGGTCATTTTATGCGTTAAAAATATGATCTCTTCAAAAATTAGTTTCATTGCATTTTGTGAGTGGATGATATAATTAATTTCTACCAAATATAGAAATTTAATTTTATAAAAAGGATATAATCTTCTAAATAATCATATAAAAATTATCATGGGGTGAAAGTTCGGTATTTTTATGAAAATTGTATCATTTTAGTGAATAGTGAAAATTCTATTTTTCTAAAAAACTTCATTTCCATTCAAGTATTTACAAATACCATTTTGTTTTTAATTTATTTAAAATTAAAATTATTTAATTTTTTTAAAATAAAAAAATTAATTTCATTTTAATCTAAATAATTCCACATTTTGACAGAGAAACATTTTTATACCTAAAAATTTATTTTGGTTGAAAACTACTTTTCCTCAAAATTTTCAAGTTCATTTTAAATTTAATTTATTCAATATATATGAAATGAATTTTATATAATATAATTTATATATTGAATAATAATTTTCAAATTTTAAATAGTATGGAATTATTTATTTCAAAATGAATAGTAACTATGGTAAATATTTATTATCTCAGTAAGAGTAAATCTCGTAATTAAGGATAGAAATTTTGTGAAAAGGTTTTAAAAATATATCAAACACCTGAAATATTTTTATTGGGTGATTTTTGTTCCACCAAACCAATCATATATTTGAAAATATGGAATTATTTCATTTTTAATTGATAAACACCTTTACATTATTTTATGAAAATGAGTATTCCAAAATTTCACTCTCTTTAATATATCTTATATTTTATCATATAAATAATAAGCTATTACAAATGAATCTAAATTTTCATTTTCAACTTAATTAATTTATTTTCATGATGGTAATTAAATTTATTTTAGTGATGATATAATTAACTTAAATGTTTATGCAACACTAACATAGTGCTTGTGCAAATAGTATAAAAATAAAAGAAAATGATTTCTAAAACATAAAAAGTAATATTTTTTGGATGAATTATGTTGTCACCCAAATTTTATGGTTCAATATTTTATACTATAATTACATAAATCTCTTGATATATTTTTTAGACTTTTTTTCTTTGTAATACATTAAAATATATTAAAATATATTTTCATAGTTAGGAGCTAAGACCTTGTGATATTCTGAGGCCCATTGAGCATGCTGCTTATTTTCCCAAAATATTAAATATATTTATATCATTATTAAGTATTATTTTATAAATATTGTAATATATCTTGAATAATTTATTTAATAGAAAATATGAGACCACCATTGAATCTGGAGAGTTGGGTTTAACCTAGGCACATTCTAATATTTGTCAGCATGGGACATTTGTTTGTTGAAGGCGTTGGTGGGTACATTTAAGTAAAATAAATAAATAAATTGTTGTTAGGTTTTATTAAATTTCCTAATTAATCCCACATTAAATATTCTATTAGAATAATTCTCTAGTTTTATCTACATAAATACTGAGAGAATTGAGGGGATCTCTAAGGACCTTATTTGGGGAATCAACATCAATCAATGATAAGTGATTAGATTGATGTGGGTTGATAGGCTGCAGATATAGTGTATCGTCCTCATTACTATAAAATGAATTCTTATACAATGATCAATCTATAATCAAGGTAGTGATTTTCAATTATAGTGTATTCCTTTTAAAAAATGTTTGAGCATGGAAATTTTATTTTCTCCTTTTGATTATATATATTCCCACTCTTCATCAGAGAACATTATCAACATAAATTGTTTATTCAATTAATTATTTATTAATCAAGGATCTCACCATTAGTTTTCTAATTTTAATTTTTTGTTCAAAAATACTTTCCCAATGATGTTTATCACCCCTGTTATTATTCTTCTCTTCCACCGTTCTTTATGTTTATCATTAATGCCCTATGGGATTACTGTTTTACATTTTCATGGTGGGATTGACCATGATCAAACCCCTAGATTCATGGATGTTGTGCAAAAAATTAGGAGGATGGATATTTTTAAATATATCATGTCTATTTTTGTTAATTGGGTGATGTTTTCTATTGATAAATGATATGGGATGATAGAAAGGTGATGGGGGTTTATGTGATGCACAAAAAGAATCCATGGGTGACCAAGATCTAATTTCTATCCACCAAGAGGTCTAAAATTGTTGGATAGAGGAAAACAACACCTGTTTTGGGTGGTAAAATAGCGAGAATCATAGTTGTTGATATGAATCTAGAATTCATGGGAATATCTTTAACTTTTGTGTAAAACTTAACTACACAACATGTGATATGATGAACAAACTCTTTGTAGTACCCTAGGATGCAATTTTAGGGTTTCAGATAGAGATAATCATCGCACACCATTTGGCTATATAGGGACCTATGATTTTCTTACATAAATATTATATCATTTTTTATGAATATTCATAACATTAAAAAAACCCAAGGCTAGGGAAAATAATATGTTGATTCCTTTAGAACCTAGGAAACATAAATAACTTGTTCACGGGTAAGATACATCATCTTGAACTAAGGTCATCATATCTAGATTACTTAAGAAAATCATAAATAATAACTATATTCATATCTTTTGGAAATGAATCATAGAAAAGGTTTTTCTCATATGTATAGTAAATATAATTAGATAAGACATGTAAACATTAAATGAACATAAGGGTATGAAAATATGAGCATAACATTTGAAAACAATACCCTGAAAATAAAAGAACATAATATTAATTCATAGAATAAATATTGGTAGTTAATAAGACATGAATCATAATGGGATTCAAGAACATGTTCCATGAGATCATAAAATTGCAATAAGACATAGATTTTTGGCACACACATAACAAGGTAAAAACATATTCTATGGTTTCCCACCAACACATTCATAACATATTGGGCTTGGGATAAAAACCTGTGTACCTATTTTGAGATTGGGATGACACCCTATGTATCATCTTTTAGGCTTGGAATTACCACCTATTTACTCTCTCTTTCAGCCTTAGTCTAACCACCCATGTACCCTCATTTTTGGGCATGGTCTAATCTCCCTTCTACCATCTAATCTCAAATAACATTTATCATTACCAAATACATTGGAGAGAGATATAGGTCCCACCCATTACATAAATAAAATCCCAAATATGTGTCCATATGTCCATAAAACATTTCTCTTATCAAAAAAATAGAAAATTAAATGGGTTTTATAATCATTTAATCATATCATAACATATGGAAAATAGGCAGGTTTCATAATCATTTAATCATATGATAACTCAGAGAAAAATATGCTAGTTTCATAATAATTTTATTATGGTATAACTCATGGAAGTGAAAAGTGGTTCAGAAACATCATGCAATCTTAAAAATAAATAATTCAGATAAATAATAAAAATGGTATCATTGGATCATATCCCCTGTAAGGCATAGGTAACCTCATTGGATATCTTCTTATATGGAATATGATTTTGATCAATCATTTAAAAAATTTATTGGCGATAAAATCCATTCCTATTTGAAATATTTTATAAAATTAATCATTTGTAAAATATTTTAAGTTGATAATATTCTTGAAATAGTATAATGAATGCTTCAACTAAAATAATGTACAAAATGTCGAGAAGCTTCATTCATGTATGACATGTAAAAAAAATGATTCATTTCACGTTTCCAGTAAAATCCAAACAAGTATTGTTTAAAAAATGATATGAATAAACCATTAAAATATTTTTTTAAAAAATAAGACATGGTTACATTTATTTTTAAAAAATTATATGCAAATAATAAAAAAATTAAAAACATTTTTTTAGATAACACGTTTTTGGAAGGAAAATAATTTCTGATCAAAGATTCAAAAAAAATAGAATTTTCATAAAACAAATTTTTCCATAATATTATGAATAAAAGAGTGAAAAAAATGGTACTATTACTTGAATATATCATGACTAACCATATAAAAATAAAATGCCTTATATTATTGAGATATGTATCATAAGATTTTATTTTAAAAACATAATCATAAACAATACAGATAAATAATGAGATTGTAACATAAAATCATTACCACTTTTGTATCTTTGAATAATAAGCCGCATTAAGGAATAAAATAAAATGTAACCTAAAATATTATGAGTATAAATAAATTCATGATATTACATGTCAATGGGGTTGTATATACACCGTAAAAAATAATATAGGTACATAAAATAACATACTCCCCATTGAAAGAAAATTAAGACAAAAACTCTTACCACTTTAATAATCATTTGAATCATAATCCCCAATAACTAATAACATAAAATAAAACATAAAATATCATTTAAAAATAGGATTCATTGTATTACATTTTAAATTATAAGTATATACACCCAAAAAAAGAAATAAATAAGAAATTTTCATATGTCACCTGGAAAAAAGGGGGAGACTAGAAATCTCGTTACATTATGTATTGACATCCTTCATACAAGTTCAAACATCATGTATAATAAATAAATGTTTATTACAAATATATTAAAAAAATATTTATATATATCATACCAAATATTATTTTCTTATAACATTTTATTTTTCCTTTATTAACAATACCATGTTAAAGTAACGTGTTGGGTAACAACTAATTTTCTTTCTATATATGTTTTTTTTGTCCTCAAAAATTCTTCATGATTTCATCATATAAATATTTTAACCATGAAATAAATATCATATATAATCAATATATATTTATTTAATGTAAACCATTAAATTTAGTAATAGAAAGTGAAATATATTGTTCATAGAGATGGTAGGTCGTACGTACTCATAAATGTTGTTTCCATTTTATAATTGGATTTAAATGAATAATATTAAATGATATTTTATCATTAAAGGATAATTTTTATGTTATATATATCATATATTTTCATTAAAACCATCCTTATTACCTTCCATTTAATGTGTGAATGAATCACATCTCTTCGCGAGGTGGTAGTCTGTCGTACGCACGAGCGTCATTATCATATTCCCACAAAACAAAGAGTATAAAGGTATAATGTATATTATGATATCAATATAATAATACTATCAGAAATTTTAAATATAAATAATTAATCCATTATTATTCTCATCCTTGATATGAGTAAATGAAAATATGATTGACATCGATTCATGAGGTGGTAGTCTTCTATATACACAATGGTCGATTTCATAACCCATTTAGTGGAAGCGGATGTGGTTGTAGGCCATGACCATAACAAAAAACATCTATGTAAGTGTAATATACTATTTTTACTGTATCATAAAGTTATAATAACAGTTAAAGGATGTGTGTGGAGAAATAAAACAAAAATTATCTTTGTTTAACATGGCCTCTTCTCCAGGTATCCCCTTGGGTTTGCAGAAAAATCATTCATAGGTTGGATTTATATAAAAAACAAGGCCTCTGTAATGATAGTAGGGATTATTGGAACTGCTTTTGGTAGTAATTTTATGATAAGGGGTTTCATAATGTGAAAATCATACGAGAATGGGTGGCCTTATATAATTTAGGTGAGTAGAACACATGTATTTTTTTTAAAAGAAAGAGTTCCACCAAAATATTTTTCAAGTCACAAGGCACCAATAATATACTCATATCCATATGAAATGTTATAAGGTTAAAATATATCCATATATGGGTTTTATTCAATTTTTTGTTATTTTTAACCCTTATTTTTTTAGATCCCCTCCTCCACCCCCCACCCACCTGGTAAACCTATTTTTACCTTAATGGTGGTAAATAATTTTTATTGTATTTACTATTCATTTTGGTCAAAATTTTAGTTGAAATTATTAGATAATATACATTATTACGATTCAAAATATGGAATCCATTTTTCAAAATTTCATTCACATAAGTGTGAAATTTTATTTTACAATTAATCGTATACATGTGATGAGAATGCATGTTTTTAAAGTGTAAAGGTTCAAAATATGGAAATATATTTATATAAAATTCAATATAAAATTAATCCTAATGTCCAAAATTGGATTAATATTAGTATTATAGAACTAATTTTACTTTCAAAAAATATAAAATAAAATATATCATTGTAAATAAATTTATAAAAAATAATGGTTTCAATTAAAATTTATTATTTTATACTATTATACAGAAAAGGAAACATTTTTGAAAACCCCATAAAAATTCCCCCATAGATAAATTTTACATTATTATTTGAAAAATGAATTTTACCTTATAAAATAATTTTTTTAAGTGTAAAAAAATATTTTATTATTTTAAATAATGAGGAATAATTCTTTTTGAGAAAATATTATTTTTTCAAACGTGTAATGAATTTAATAAAAATAATGTCTTTTTTTATAAATATTATTTATTTTTATAAAAAGATTAATATTTATTCATTAATTTTCATATCACTATTTTAATTTCTATGTTATATTGGTTATTTTTAAATAATTATAATAACAATATATCATGGTTTTGTTAGAACATAGTGATGTGTGTAACCCAAGATGACCCAATGTTTCATATAGTGTAAGATTAAATTGGTGTATCATGTAATACAAGATAACCTAGTGTTCTCTGTGGTGAAAAATTATCTTTTTGTTTCATGTAACCGAATATATCAAAGAAATTTCATTTATTCGAGAAATTATTCATAAAAACTCATGGTGTTATAGGTTTGGTTCACATGTCATGTTACCATCCCTAGGTGGATGAGTCATGTGCCAACTAAAAACTATTACTAAACTATTAGGGAGGACACTTTGTGTGCTATGGGAGTACACGACCATGTTTTGGTACCCAATAATTGCTTGGTACACATCCAAGTACATGGTTATGGCCCGACAAACATGTGCATGGCCTGGAGCACATGACCAGGCCCCAACTAAATGAGACACGTCATATGGACAAGCTAAATTCTATTTATGGTGACATGGCCTCTAATCTATTTCCATAGGAGTATGCGGTTGGACATCGGAGAGGGAACACACATTGTGTGGACATCAAAAATGTTCTATACTCCTTTTTTGGGGAAATATCCACCTTTATTGTCCACTTTTTTTAGACTCAGATTTTGGCCCATGAGTAGCCTATCCTAATAATTTTCCCACCTAAAACAAGATAGTATCATTGAATTGGATTATGTTATATGATCTGGAATTTTCTGATCATTGCACTTCTTTAGGTGATGCATTGACCATGATAGTGATTGGGAATGATCATTACAGAGATCCTAGGGATGGAATCCCCCCCTCTTGTATGAGGGTTTGGGTCCCACATACTCCTTCCACTAGTTTAACTGGAAACCCATAATGAACTAAGGCATGGTTACTCTACCTACTGAATGGAACCCCACTAACGAACTAGGGATTGGGTTCTCTAACTACATAATTAAACCTCATGGATGGACTATGGTGTGGGCACTCTACGTACTGAGTGGACCCCCCCAATGGAAAATGGAATGGGTCCTTTACCTACTGAGTGTAACCCCAGCTTACCTCATCACACTAGTGTGTGGGTCCTCAACATATTGAGTGGAGCCCCCATTACCACACTAAGTTGTGGGTCCTCTATTTTCTGAGGGGAACCCCCTGGTGCACTAGGATGTGGGTACTATATCTTCTTAGTGAAACCACCTAGTGCACTATGGTGTTGGTCATCTATATATCTACTGAGCTTCACCCTCTTTCCATACTATTGAATTTCTCCACTTTACAGATATTGTTCCCTCCTGACTTTGTGGTATTGTGGATGCTTTGGGTCCTCCACACAATTACTTCTTCGTACGCATGAGATTATGTTCATTTGAGACATAATTCATAGATATTTTGGGAACTCATATACTTGGACTAGGATATGAGATTGATATCCCCTATCCTAACTTTCTAGTTTTCTTATATAAGAACATATATCTATTTTTTTGGGTTTCATTTCACTCTTTCATGGCGTTGATATGACTACTTCTATCAGTTATTATATAACCCTCTATTCAGTTCTCAAGGCATTATATTGGGTATGTATATACTCACCACTAAATGAGATTTTCCCACAAGATTCATGTCTTATAATTATGACATATAGATCATCAGTGATTTAGGATGAGCATAGGGATACTCTGTTGTATAGACTATGTACTGTGGTTAGGCTTTGAGTTAGAGAGTTTGGATCTCTCATCTGTTTTCCTATTCTAGTTTTTTTCATGTTGGGACATATTTTATAGGTGTATGTTTGTTTTTTTCATTTAAATTTTGGATTATATTGTCGCACTCTTTTGTTTTACATATAGGTTATTGCATATACGGTTTTTTATTTATATGTTACTTTATTTTATTACAATTCTTCTGCACTTCTATATATATATGGTTGGGTTTGTTCATACTGGTACAATAGGAAAAGGTATCCCATTTTATTTATTAATTATCAGAACTTGTCTTCATTCCCTAGCATATATAGGTGGGATTCGGGTTGTGGAGGCCGGGTATTCCTTCATCCAGGAGGGACCCGATAGGTCAGTCCTTGCTGAGTCGTGCGAGATAAGTTCATTCCATGAGATGGTTTTTGATTTATCCCTTTTTGATGAGTTTAGGGTTCTTTTAGAACTGATGTAAATGGGTATTGACAGTGGATCTTATTCCATGAAACCTAGTTTTGTTGTGATATCTGATATATCCATACATCAGGACTCTAATTAACATCTTTTTTACTCGCGATACTAAGGAATTACTTACAAGGAACACTGGTAAACACATTATATAGGATTGAGTCATTTGGTTGTCCTTATTGAGTCTGATCCCCACATATATATATATATATACATATATATATATATATATATAATCATATTAATATGGTATGTCTTGATTACCTTCAGTATTACTTGGAAAATAAATCCTTCCTAGTTATTGATTCGAAATCATGAATATGATTCGATGAGTGATGAGGCCTTAGTTCAGGGGTCATATCACGTGGTATTTCCTCTAGGCAGGTAGGTAGGAGCACTCCCACCTATCATTCAGTATATTATATGAATAGAGTAGGATTGGGACTCATGTAGGCATTGTTCACTCCATTAATTCTAATTCCATGGGCCGTTGAGGTTCTGTAGTGATCTTGATCCTTAGGTAGCAGAGGATTGGTTGAGTCTATGATTTGAGTTATTATACATATTCTAACAATAAACATTCGAATGCTTTTTATTAGAGTTATCCTTTTCTATAGAAAAGTATGGCGATGTTGGAGTTTAGTCACATAAACACATAGTGATTTGGAACTCTCAATGTATGAATTTTAATAGTTGTTTTTAGAGGAGTTTTACCCCTCATGATTATACTCAGTTCAGATTTAAGAGCTTATGGCATATCATAAGTATAGTATGATAGTATCTATGTATTTCTTCTAGTTCACTGACCTTACATGGTACTCTCTACACTTGGTTCAAGATGGTTGCATCTAGAAACATTAGTACAAGAAGGGTCTCTATAGATACATTTGTGTTAGTGTGGCACCCATGTGAATTCCCAAGTATTATAGAGGAACTGAGTGGGAACTGGTGACATAGATCTTCTAATATGAGTGATTCTAGGATGCTATAGGTGGTAGTAATAATAATGGGGCTGAGTCATCTACAACAACTAGTAGGAACCAGTCGGCAGGGTCTTTTCATAAGATGAATTCTCATTGACGGGATCTCGCATGTGGCCATGTGGAACATGTACAACACATAAAACCTGGGGTACTTGGAGAGGGGTGATGTTTCAAATGTGAAACATGATTTATTGACCTGAAATTATGGGGAGGTAAATAATAAAATGTATGGAAAACCATATTAGAGGTAGTAGCATGATCCAGGATCTCCCTGGTGTGTCCATAGAGATCCCTGAGGTTGTTGTTCTGGCAGAGGAGATGGAGTATCTCTATATAGGGGTATTGCTAGTGGCTGATGACATTATGATCTACATCAACCACCTCCAATAGGACTTCCACTCCAGGATTTTGGTTCTATGAGTTGGGGTTGTAGGCATTTACAGGATATGGAGGATTATGATCTGGCTGCTCACAAGATGATACGAGGTACGATATGTGTTTGTTATACTCTTACATCAGAACTAGCAGGCCTAGGTTTGAGTCATGTATTCATCTTTTTACTCATGGAATAATATATGGAGCTCTCATTTGAGAATTTATCCCAAAATATTTGCTTTAGGTCCCTACATGGAATGCTTTCTTGATATCACATTTCTACAAGAAGTGTGAGGAATTGTTTGGTGGAGAGAGTTTGTTACAGGACCAATTAATCATCATGATAATACCTTGTGATTTCTTCTAGGTATGGAATGGATTTCCATAGTTTGAGCCTTAATTAAATATCATCATAGACGATTCAGTTTACTATAGATGTATGGGATGAGATTCTTCATTATGGGAAAGAGAGGTCTCATGGAAAAGAAAGTGGGTCTTATGATCATGGATATCTAATCTATCATCCATTAGTTGGTGTGTTTATCCCTCAGCACAATGATATGTTTAGGCATCTAGGTTTCCTTATTTATGGAAGATTATATAGAAATTTTTCATGTGGATGTTTTAAGACTACATTTGAGGAGTGGGACAGACATCTATGTTATCTTGAACCCGGATACCATACCAATATCTTCTTCATCATATTAGATAGGTTGTACTAAGATCCTAGAGTTGAGGGTGCTTCTAAAGGACCATTGAAAGAATGGTTTTATTAGACGTAGTGTTTCCCCCTTTGGAAGCTCTTATTTAGTTCATGAAAAATGATGACGAGAGATTGTAGATATATGTGGATTTTCATTGCATGAAATAGACCGTGTTAAAGAACAATTACCCCTTTCAAGTATTGTGGACCTTTCTAAACATTTTCATGGTTCAATATGGTTCTCGATGATCGAAATCATGTTTGGATAACACCAATTAAGGATTTTTTCGGAAAATATTACGACGATAGCATTCCAATGTCACTATAGCCACTATGAGTTATTGTTGAGGCCTTTTAGTGTGATGAATTATTCCACTATTTATATGTCTTTGATGAACAAGATAATTCTCATAATACTTGGACCAGTCATTTGTGATCTTTGTTGGTTACATACTCATCTACTATGCGTTAGAGGAGGAGAAATAATATCACTCTAGGATGGAACTAAAATTTTTCTATGAGAAATTTTTTTTTGTTAATCTATCAAAGTGATAGTTATGGATCCAAGAGGTTCAATATCTAGGGAATTTTATTTCTGGTAATTTATTTCCTATGAAACAGGTGAATATTAATACATTTCTTTCTTTGGATCTGCCCAGGATCATTTTAATGGGGCAGTGTTTTCTTGGCTTGGATGGGTACTATAGGAGGTTTATAGAATAATTTTCTATTATTTCATCCCCTTTAAACAACTTATCATGGAATTTGAATCCATTTACCATGACCAAATAGTGTTAAGGGGGATTTTAGGAGTTGATGCTTAGGATTACTAGTGCTCATATTTTGAGACTACCAAAGGGGGGAATGAAGTAACTAGTATATTTTCAGGCCTCTGGAGATGGGAATGTTTATGTGTTAATGTATAGGTAGGTAGTGATCACGTATAGGTTGAGATATTTGAATCCTCATTAGTATAACTACATGAATAATGACCTCAAGTTGGTAGAGGTAGTCTTAAATATGATGATTTAGAGGAGCTATATTCTATGTGAGCACTTTATCATTTAATCCGAAAATAAGAGTCTCAAGTATGTCTTCCCATAGATAGATATAAACATGAGATGGAGGATCTAGTTATACTTACTATAGGATTATGAATATAAGATATTCTATACTCTGGTGATGGGAAATATCGTGGAAGATACCCTTTGTATGAAGTAACACTATCTTCTAGTGGAGTAGGAATCCAACTTCTCTTCAATCATTGGTGTTGAATTCCATGCTCCTCATGCATATAAGGGACGATCAGTAGGGAGACATTGACTATGAGGTTTTCCATGACCAAATAAATTCAAGAGATTCAGTAGAAGGATTCCTTGAAGGAGGGGATCACGACATCCATTTCCAGGGAAGAATGGTGGTTTCGATCATCTTGTGAGAGGATATGATGAGAATGTCTCACACTTATTAATTATTTGTACATCCTAGTGTAGGGAATATCTAAAGGGTTCTTTAATTACAGTTTTGGTGGGAGAGAATGAGGTGGATAATTACTAAGTTCATCTATAGGTGTCTCACGTGTCTGTAGGTGAATGCTGAGTACTAGGTCCCAATAGGTTATTTGTATCCTCTTGAGATACAATTGTGGAAATGGAATGTCCTATTGATTAACTTTTTTATAGTGCTTATGTGTATAATGATATTTCATGATTTCATCTGGGTTCTAGTTGAATGACTTACCAAATAGGCACACTTCCTTGCTAACAGAGAGTAGAGTTCATTGGAGTGTTTGGGCCAATTGTAGATGTGGTATATCACCCGGCTTCATGGGGTTACCTCAATGATTATCTCATCTTGTGATGTGTGGTTCTTTTCACAGGTGCGGAGAGGCCTGTATGAGGAATTTAGGAACTATTTGTGGATGAGTACATCTTTTCAACCCCAAACAGATGGGATGACCAAGATCATTATCTAGGTATATGAGGATATTCTAAGGGATTTTGTATTAAACTACAGTCAAATCTAGGAGCACCAGATTAATTGGTTAGGGTTTTCTTATAATAGTAGTTATCACTCTACTATCGGCATGGAACCCTTCAAGGCTCAGTATGAGAGACCTTGTGGTTCACCCTTATACTGGACTAAGATCATTTATAAATCTATTTTTAGGCCTGAGATGGTGTGGGAGAATATGTAGAATGTCACGAACCAACCCGAGTCGACCTTGAACCGGTCACCCAAGCCGGTCCACAACATGGACCGAGAGGCATTCTCGATCCTCTCGTGCTGGTGAAAAGTGCCAGGGCATCAATAGAGTCTGTGGGAGCGATTTCTAACATATAAATAAATAAATAAAATAAAAATAATGCATATTAGTGAAAAAATAAATAAACCAGGTAAATAAACTAAACAAGAATAAAAGAAAATAAAACTAACCGAAAGAGACAACCATTATCTCTATGTGACCTCGTTGTTCACTCTCCAACTCGCGAACAAACATTGTCCATGGTGAACGTACCCAAGCTGTAGCCTGCACAAACACTAAAAATAGAAAATAACTATAAGCGTGAGTATTAAAACTCAGTAGGCTAGCCTGATATCTATTCTCAATGCACTACCTTTAAAATAAAGAAATTTTCTAATTCTAGGTTTGAACTAAATTATATAAAATATTGGTTTCCACACATGCTTTCATTTCAAAACCAAGTATCGGTCCATTTCCCTTTTTAATTTAAAAACAGGTTTAATGTTTGAAATGAATAGGTTCATTGCATTTTTAAACAGTTTTTGTGAACAATTTAGAAATCCAAACTTCAGTTATTAGCCAAAAAGGAAGACCAAACATAACACATAACACACGCCAAGGGAAATGAAAAAAAAAGTGGCACATAGGGGCCAGAAACCGAACTAGACCTCTCGATCATCCGCCACATTCAAACAAACTCTAAAGGAAACATGGGTCAAACATAGGAGAACGTGAACAATCCAGAACATACCATACATGTGACTCATCCTGAAAGCATGCTCTAACTTGATGACATCTTAATGCCCTAATGCTTGGTATAGCCCTACAAGGCCTAACCCAGGGTCTCATTCCCTATAGCAGCAATAACTCAGTATTCCCCTACTATGGTGCCACTAGACAGTGTGTATTCTAAACTAGTGCGGAAATCATTCTAAGAAGATTCACTCACTATGCCAGGTTCCCACATCAACACAGGAAATAAAAAGAAAGGGGTGCGTCCACAATGAAAATAAATGAGTCACGATGCACAAACATCACATACAGCTCACGCAATCAAAGTACACCAAATATCACCCCTGAGTGGGTATTCCAAAATAATTTATTTTATTAATGTTCCAAACGAGCGTTCACTAATTTTAATGAAAAACCTCATCTCTCGAGAAAACACAAAACACCTGTTCAAAGGAAATAATTTATTTTTAAAACTAGAACTACATTTGAAATTCCGTGAATTATGTTTAAAGGTCAAATAGGAATTCTTTCAATACTGGGTGTCCGCTTGTCAAGAAAATGTTTCAAGTGTCGTGTATAAAATAAACGGATCTTTTTACACCAAATAATTAATTAAAAATTAATTATCTTATATTATTTCTCATTTATTAAAATTAATAAAACATCAAGAAATTAGTAAATTCTAAATTTAAAGGTGAGTGCAGTGGGGGACCTACCTCAAGGTGGAACCAATCTGTCCACTTGGATCTTAACGCTTTCTATCTAAAAGCAACTTCTCTTGAAGATGAAAATCCAAAACCACTTCACCTATAATCATATATATTTTCATATTAACCCCATTACATATTCCCCGTGCCATGAGGGAATATGTGCAAGGAGGATATACATATATACATGCTTACTCATGTATTTATATATAGTTCTTTGTCACTAATGACCAAAACCCACACTGCGATGAGAAAAACACCCTTCAACGATGCAAGAGAAACAAATAGCTACCCAAGGCTTCAAACACCACTAAAACAATTTCACTTCACATAAAATAATATGAATTAAGAGAAACACATGAAAAATACACCTTTTATGGAAAATATGTCACAAGGACAATTCACATCACTCCCAACTTAATAAAACATTTATGTAATTAATAAAAATTTTCCAAGATATAAAACAAATCATCACAAAATAAAAACATACTCCCTATTCCCTCTTTAAAATTAAACACACACTAAAACATTTCCCTACACATGGTGCACACAATTAATAAGATTTAATAAACAACTTAAAAATATTCTGAAGCAACTCCAAAAACTATCCCAAGACATTGAATGCAAAAGACCACCCAAAAACTCCTTTTGAGTCCAAATGCACACCAAATATATGTCAAAACATAATTCACATCCCTTGAGTGTCAAAATAAAACAATATCAATGTTTAGAAAAACACAACAAATTTCTCAACAAAAGTTTTCGTAAAATAAAAACATTCATCTCACATAAACACATTACTGAACACTTCAAAAGCATATTAAACCTCAAGTAAAACTACATTAGAACAAATCTGATTAATCACATAACATACTAAATTGATTAAACAAGAAAAATAAAACACCAAATAAAGATTATCCAATGAACTGTCTACCTCTGGTGTCGAAAATCCCATGAAAATTTGTGAAACTCCAATCGCTACAAAACTACACCACAAGGTGAAAAAATAAATGCCTAAAATCAAATTATCTAATCAATTATCCCATAATAAAATAAAATTCCAAACCTAATCACAACACGAAAAATCACCAAGGAAGAAATAAACTCCTTGAAGGGAAATGAACCCACTGCGAAGGTGCGGATGGCCAACCGGGCAAGGGGAATTAGTAACGTGGGTGTGTCGCTATCCAGGATAGGTAGGAGATAGCGTGGTAACTAGTCTCCGGTCTGAAGGAGTGGTGGAGGCAGTCCGAGGAGAGGTGCACTAATTCGGTTTACCGAAGGGAGGCCGTGGGAGGGAGAGCGGCTGAAGGGAGGGGAGTTCGCCTGCGGTGAGCATGGTAGTGTAGCATTAGAGAGGGAGATGGGAGCGATGTCGGCTGGCCATGGGGGGCAGTAGGGCGCGATGCAGGAGGTAGGGAGGGAGAGGGTGGTGTGAGGTAGGGTTTGAGAGGTGAGTGGCGTGACGCCAGGGAAGAGCAAAAGGGGGAGAGAAAAAAAGAGGAAATGAAAATAATGGATAAAAGAAAATCAAATAACAAAATTAATCAATAATGATAATATTATTATTCATAATAACTTAATAATAATTTTAATAAACTTGATAATAATAATATTATTAACCATAATAATAATAACAATAATAAGATAAAAATAATTGTAAATAGATTAATAAGAACAATAATGATATTATTAATAATAATCGTAATATAAATTATAATAAACTTAATATGATATTCATAACCCTAATATACTTAACAAAATTAATAGAATGTTAATAATAATAACTTAATAATAATAGTAAACCTATATTAATAAACTAGGTTAACACAAAAAAACTAATAATAATTAGCATTATTATAATTATTAAAATAACTAATTGAATTAAAACTCATTTTATTCATTTGTCTTGAACATGAGGTAGGTCGCACGGTGACCCTGAAAAAGTTTTCCAGCTTTGAATACACCATGCCCATGCATCGGACACTATCAATGGAAAAGCATTCATTCACCAACAAAAATGCAAATGTTTTAAACAGGCTTGGCCTGCAGCTCGGTAAAAAGTTTCCTAGTCTGATAAAATAATAAAATTATATTGTTTATAAAGTTCGGGTGTGATAATTATCCCCACCATAAAAACTTCCTACCCCCAGAAAGTCACCCAGCCAAACAAGAGAACAAACTCGAGTTTGAAACTGAATGAGGCTAATCAAAACATGAACGCGGTGTGAATTTTCACTCCATCAATCACAGTCCGACCAACTCTAAGGGAAACTGCAAAGAGAAGAGCCATCAAGAAACAAAAAGGGTTTTCCTACCAGAAGAACCCAACTAGCCCAACCAACAGTGAGACTCTCACCAAGTACTAACCCTATAACTGCTAACATGATCCAAGATAAAACCACCACATAGACCAAACCTCGAAGAAGGCACGAAAAGATTCACGGTGGGTCTGAACACTATTTAAGAACTGACCATCTTAAGCCAATTACCACGGACCGACATGAGAAACCCATCACAAACTAACCCATAAACTCTCATCATCAACCAGACCCCCACTACATGGGGTCCTCGACGAAATACCCCAAACCGAATAGCGGATCACACCCCTATTCATTATTTCCCAAGATGCATGTGTACCCAAAACCATAACATCATAAAACAAGGACGGGTAACCAATAGAACTGACCACACAAGAGAGGAAATCATCTTGAGACTCACAGCCATAAAGGGAAAAACTTAAAATCTCACATTTAAGGAGGCACAACTACTGTAATTACAAGAAAACAAGATCCTAACACCTTTTCACAACCAAGGTGGTGTATTCAGTGAACAAAGACCACAACCAGGAAAAGAGAACCTTGCGCCTCTTAAAAGAAAACAGTACCTTAAAAGACGAGGAAGCCTGAACCAAGAAATTTAAACTGTCCCTATTTCAACAGTGGAGACAAAAGATACACCAATGTGACCCACACTAAAAGATTCCTGACTGCGTGAAAGGCTCCACTCCAGGACATGTGTCTAGAGCTCTGATGTCTTGAAGCATCTACTGCCCCGCAGTCTGGATCTAACATCTTTCGGTCGAGACTCTTTCTAACATTGTCTCTAGAGGAGCCCATCCAAGTTTACCAAATAGCCACACTGACGAAAAGTCATCGAAGGATGACGACAAGGTGACTTAGAATATCCAACCCAACCACACTTGAACCAAACAAGAGGGTGGCCCGACTAAGAGAATATAGAATTGACTAGAAGACTCATATGAGATAGGTTCCTCTGGTTTTCTCTCCTCACCGGATGGGGGACCTTCCCAAACACCATAATGAATCAGTCATGGAACCCTGGACGAAGACCTCACTCAAGAAAACTTTAACTGATTCCACAACGCTACCTCCGGGGAAAAGGGAATCAACCCCTCTAAATGCCCAATGTAAGCCTTTACTATCTGTTGTCTTTGTTGGACACTCATGACCTATGACACTTTCCTCACCCACACTTCCACAGGTATAAACCATCATATGAGAGTGGTCTTAAACTCCTTCCAAGACATCCCATCATGCAATGACGTTGGGATCATCTTCTTATATCAATCCAAAGTTTGACCTTTAAACAAACCCAAACTATCACAGACTCTCTTAGCTTCGGGATTTTCCAATAACCTAAAAACACCAATGAATTCACCAATACATTCTACTACCTTCAATAGATCACAATCACCCCAGAAGATGGAAAACAACCGAAAACAATTCAATTCCACTACTCCGCTAAGAGTCTGGGTAGAACCAACAACTAGAAGATACTCACTAGAAACCTATGGGATTTTCTGGGCAGCATACTAAAAAATGAGGTAGAAATCCATATTAAAAATTCATAATAAATTAAAATTACACACCTCAATCAAAAACTAAAGCTCAAACTCAAATCACTATTCCACCCACAATTCAATATTTCAAGGATAAAATCCCACGAAAAAGAATGTCAAGAACAAAAAGAGAACACTAAACAATTGATTACCTTTCCAAACATTCAAATTACCTTTTGAAAACCATTTTCCTATAAACAAAACAACTTTAGTACCCGCCATTGGTCTCCCATTAAGTCTCACATATACACACACCATTGTTCTAGTTCATGCACCCATCCACACATACCACCAATCATCCATGTGCCACATGCGCACCACTATATATGTGATCCATCATAGGAATACCAAGGGTCAACTCAAGACACTTCTCATTTCCAAAACAGATCATTCAGCATAAAGTACAAATTCCTAACTAATTTTTGAAAAAGTCACTTATCATCAACGAAATACCTTTCCAAATTCCAAAACATTTTCCAATTCTCATTCCAAAATTTGTTAATGAGATCCCAAAAAAACTCCCAAAAACACCTCCCCCTTTTTTTGAAACCACACATTCCATTAAAAGAAAACAATTTCCATTTCAAAATAACTTTTTCCCATTTGGAAAAAACATTTTCTTACGAACCATTTTCCTTTTTTTAAATCCACTCAAGTAAGTCAAAACTAATCCAACGCATAACTCACATCAAAACATCCAAAAATAAGAGACTAGTGGCTATGCCAACCTGGTAACATGGCTTAGAAGACCATGCTCCAAGCAAGCATCCACCACACGAAGTATCTTTAACCCTGCGCTCGAGCTGTACATGGGTCACTACTCCCTGAAAGTCCACCGCGTAACACTGGCTCACTTCCTTGGTCATCCCTCATCCACACAAACTAAGCAAAAGAAAAACTAAAATCCCAGACTACCACTGGCAACTCGAGTCATGGGACGGGCAAGGGTTCATGACGTCCTTCCCGTACCTACCACTCGAGTACTGAAACACCTAATCACCAAACTACCTGACAACCCCAAATAACAAGGACTCCTCTGATACCATTTTGTCACCAACACGGGTCGACCTTGAACCGGTCACCCGAGCCAGTCTGCGACATGGCCCGAGAGGCGTTCCCGATCCTCCTGGGCTGGCGACAAGTGACAAGGCGTCAATAGAGGCTGTGGGAATGATATCACCCATATAAATAAATAAATAAAATATAAATAATGTAGAGTAGGGAAAAAATAAATAAACCAGGTAAAGCAACTAAACAAGAATAAAAGAAAATAAAACTAACTGAAGGAGACAACCACTATCCCCATGTGACCATGTTGGTCACTCTCCAACTCGTGACCAAACGTCGCCCAAGGTGAACGCACCCAATTTGTAGCCTGTACAAACACTAAAAATAGAAAAGAACTATAGACATGAGTATTAAAACACAGTAGGCTAGCCTGATATCTATTCCTGATGCACGACCTTTAAAATAATGATATTTACAAATTCCAGGTTTAAAAAACATTATATAAAATATTGGTTTCCCCACATGATTTCATTTATAAACTATGTAGCGGTCCATTGCCCTTTTTAATTTAAAAACAAGTTTAATGTTTGAAATGAATAGGTGCATTGCATTTTAAAACAGTTTTTGTGAACAATTTAGAAATCCAAACTTCAGTTATTATCTAAAAAGTAAGACCAAACATAACACATAAAACACGCCAAGGGCGATGGAAAAAAAGTGGCACACATGGGCCAGCAACCGAACTATACCTCTCAATCGTCTGTCACATACAAAAAAATGCTAAAGGAAAAAATGGGTCAAACCTAGGAGATCGTGAACAATCCAAAACAAACCATACATGTGAGTAATCCTGAAAGCATGCTCTAACTCGATGACGTCATAACGCCTTAACGCTCGGTATAGCCCTACATGGCCTAACCGAGGGGCCCAATCCCCATAGTAGTAATAACTCAGTATTCCCCTGTTATGGGGCCACTAGCCAGTGTGTAATGTAAACTAGTGCAGCAATTATTCTCAAAAGATTCACTCACTATGCTAGGTTACCACATCAACACAAACAATACAAAGAAAGGGTTTCATCCAAAATGAAAATCAATCATTCATGATGCACAAACATCACATAGAGCTCACGCAATCAACGCACACCAAAGATCTTCCCTGAGTGGGTTTTCCAAAATAATTTATTTTGTTAAAGTTCCAAATGGGCCTTCACAAATTTTAAAGAAAAACCTCATTTCCCGAGAAAACCCAAAACACTTATTCAGAAGAAATCATTTATCATTAAAACTATAACTACATTTGAAATTTCGTGAAATATGTTTAAAGGCCGAATGGGTATTCTCTCAATACTTGGTGTTCACTTGTCAGGAAAATGTTTAAAGTGTCGTGTATAAAATAAACGGATCCTTTTACACCAAATAATCATTTAAAAATTAATTATCTTATATTATTTCTCATTTATTAAAATTAATAAAACATCAAGCAATTAATAAATTCTAAATTTAATGGTGAGTGCAGTGGGGGACCTACCTCAAGGTGGAACCAAGCTGTCAACTCGGCTCTTGATGCTTTCTAACTAAGAGCAGCTACTCTTGAAGATGAAAACACAAAACCACTTCACCAATACGCATATACATTTTCATATATATATATATACCATTTAACCCTAGTACATCTTCCCCACACCATGAGGGAATATGCGCAATGAGTATATACATATATACATGCTTACCCATGTATATACCTATAAGACTTTGTCACTGACGACCAAAACCCACACCGCGATGAGAAAAACACCATACAATGATGCAAGAGAAACCAATAACTACCCAAGGCTTCAAAAACCACTAAAAAATTTTCACTTCCCATAAAATAAGATGAATTCAGAGAAACACATGAAAAATACACCTTTCATGGAAAACATGTCACAAGGCCAATTCGCATCACTCCCAACTTAATAAAACAATTACGTAATTAATAAAACTTTTTCAAGATATATAACAAAGCATCACAAATGAAAAACATACTCCAAATTCCCTCTTTAAATTTAAACACACACTAAAACATTTTCCTACACATTGTGTACAGAGTTTATAAGATTTAATAATCCAGTTAAAAATATTTTGAAGTAACTCCAAACAATATCCCAAGACATTGAAGCAAAATACCACCCAAAAACCCCTTTTGAGGCCAAAGTCACACCACATACATGTCAAAACCTAATTTTCAGCCCTTGCACGACATAATAAAACAACAGAAAAGTATAGAAAAATACATAAAATGGCTCAAAAAAGTTTCCATAAAATCAAAACATTCATATCACATAAAGACATTACTAAAGACTTCAAAAGAATATTAAACATCAAGTAAAACTACATTAGCACAAATCCAATTAATCGCATAACATACTAAATTGATTAAACAAGAAAACTAAAACACCAACTAAATATTATGCACGGAACTGTATACCTCTGTTTTTGAAAATCCCATGAAAATTTGTGGAACTCCAATCATTGCACAACCGCACCACAAGGTGACAAAATAAATCCCTAAAACAAATTTATCTAATCAATTAGACCATAATCAAATCAAACTCCAGACCAAACCACAACCCGGAAATTAACCAAGGATGAAATGAACCCCTTGAAGGGAAATGAACCCGCTGCGAAGGTGCAGATGGCCAATCGGGAAAGGGGAATGAGTACCGGAGGTGAACCATTTTCCTGGAGAGGGAGGAGATGGCGTGGTTGTTTTTCGCCAGTCCGAAGGAGGGGGTGGAGGCAATTCAAAGCGAGGTGCGCCGATTCGGTTCTCCGAAGGGAGGCCACAGGAGGGAGAGCAGCTGAAGGGAGGGGAGTTCACCGGCAGTGAGCAGGGTGGCGCAATATGGGAGAGGGAGATGGGAGCGATGCCGGCTGGCCATGGGGGGGAGTAGAGTGTGATGTAGGAGGCAGGGAGGTAGAGGGCGGCATGAGTTAAGGTTCGAGGGGTGAGTCGAGTGACGCCAGAGAAGAGCAAAAGGGGGAGAGAAAAAAAAGGAAATGAAAATAATTGATAAAAGAAAATCAAATAAAATAAACACAAAATTAATCAATAATGATAATGTTAATATTCATAATAACTTAATAATAATTTTAATAAACTTTATAATTATAATATTATTAACCATAATAATAATAACAATAATAAGTTAAAAATAATTGTAAATAGATTAATAAGAAAAATAATGATATTATTAATAATAATCGTAATATAAATTTTAATAAACTTAATATGATATTCATAAACCTAATATACATAAAAAAATTAAAAGAATTTTAATAATAATAACTTAATAATAATAATAACCCTATATTAATAATCTTGGGGAACATAAAAACATTAATAATAATTACCATTATTATAATTATTAAAATAACTAATTGAATTAAAACTCATTTTATTCAGTTGTCTTGAACATAAGCAGGCCTCACAGTGACCCAGGTAAAGCTACACAGCTTTGAATACGCCATGCCCATGCATCAGACACTGTCAGGGGCAAAGCATTGATTCAAAAACAAGAATGCAAAAGTTTTAAACAGACATGGCTCGTAGCTCGATATAAAGTTTGAAAGTCTGATAAAATAATAAAATAATATTATATTAAAAGTTCTGGTGTGACATAGAAGGTCTATGTGATCTATGATTAGATGCATATAGCTTAGTTTAGGCATAAATATTGTACATATTGACGTCATTTTCATTTTTAGTTTGAGCAGGGAGACCGTGTTTTCTTGAGAGTCTCTCCATGATAAGGATTTTAGAGGTTTTCCCAATGTGGAAAGATATCCTTGAGGTTTATTAGGATGTTTAGGATCTTATATAGGGTTTTGGAGGTTTCATACCACTGAAATTTAACCCCATAGGTGGATCGGGTACCTGATATCTTCCATGTGTCACATTTGGGGAGATGCATGAACGATCCTACTCACAATATTGACAATAATGATCTTGTTATCAAGGATGGAGACACCATCACAAATTACCAGGTGGTGATTGAGGATTTTTTGGAGAGGATCATGCAAGGAAGAATCATTCCATTTTTATGTGGGTTGTGGTATCATGGGAGCATGCAGGAGAGCTCTTTGCAGGGGTAGAGCCAATTGTGGGCTCAGTACCCCCAGAATTGATTTTTTAAAAATACTAAATATATTTATCTCAGGCATTTTAGGTTTTTAAGAAATAATGTAGTATATCCTGAATGGGGTATCAAATAAAAAATTAAATTCTACGATTAAATATGAAGTGTGGGGTTTACCCTAGGAGCGACCTGAGGTTGATTGGATCCAAATGTCTAGTTGAGGCAGTCGTTGGAAGGATCATTTAATTTAAATTAGTAAATGAATTATTTTTTAGTTTCATTAAAGGATGAATTTAAATCTAATTTAAATAATATTTTATAAAAATTATCTAAGGTTATCTATATAAACCCATGGATAATTAATAGGATCTATAATGACCTTTTTTGGTGAATTGACATCAGCGAATGATAAGAGATCATATGGAGATGGATCAAAAAGCAGGGGATGCAGTGGAGAATTCTCATCAATGGATAATAAATTATTAACCAATGATCAATCCATAATTGACGTAGGTCTCATAAATTTATATATTTCCCTTGATTAAACATTTTATAATAGATATTTTATTATTATATTTTGATTATGTGTATTTCAACCCTTCGCATGAGCCCATTTTTGAATTAAATTGTTTTATTTAATTAATTTTTTCTTCTTATAGGACCCCACCTTGGATTCTGAATTTTGCAATAATTTTCCTAGAATTCTTGTAATATGATGTTTATGACCATTATTATAGTTATTTTCATCCACCATTATTCACTTTATTTTTCATTGGCCTATGGATCACAGTTTTTCTTTCTCTGTGCGGGTTTGAGCATAATAGAATAACCAAATTATTGGTAGTTGTGCGAATGATGATTGGGATGATGGTTTGAAGATTAATAGATTTTTTTGTGTTATGATGAAGATATTATATATATATATATATATCTAGGTTTTTTTATGAAATAATTATAACCAGAGTTATATGAGATGTGTGATGGGCCACTGTGGTTGATCAAGATCTAATTTCTAGCCATCAAAGGGAAAAAAATAATGGCTAGAGGAAAATGACACCGATGTCATGTGGTAAAATTCTGGGAATCATGGAAAATACTGTGAATATTAATTCATGAACATATAATTAATTTCAATTGGAAAACCCAACTACATAAAATATAGTCTAATGAACACACATCGTGTAGTACCCCTAGATGAGGTGCATGGGTTTTGGGTAGAGATAAGGATCACACACCATGTTACCGGGCTCACACACCATGTGACCCTCCCCAAGTGGATGAACCTTGTTCCAACTGACCACGGCTAGGGCCCCATGTGGTATTAAATTATTTGTATTGTAGTAGTACATGGGAATGTGTTGTTACCTGGGAATTTTCAGGTACATGGCCAATGGAAAAAACAGTAGATAATTAACATGGGCATGACCAGGAGCATGTAGACATGCCTGGGGTGGTTGAGACACATGGTTTCACGCCCTATAATCCATGTCCTCTAGCACATGTCTAGAGTATGATAAGTTAGGTAGTGGAATGGGACAACATGATATGTCGACCTCATACACACCATGAACTTCCTCTTTTCATAAACATAAACCTTTTGTATCCCCTTCATCTAAAAAGTAATTTTGTCCCATGAGTACCATATGTAGAGAAATTTTCAATAGAAAACGTGATGGTAGACTTCATAGTGGATTTTCAGATATGAAATGGAATTTTTTGAGCAAGGAACTTTTTTAGGAAATTCTTGATGACAGTGGTGATCATGATGGATCTTCATAGAGGTATCGGGGTTGGAAACCCCCCAATCATAACAGGTTTTTGTTCCCCCATAATCCTTAAACTAGTTTTAGTGGAACACCCTTATGGACTAGGGAATTGATCCTATACCTACTTAGTGGCACCCCTAGATAGACTAGGATGTGGTTCATCTACCTACTTAGTGGAACCACCCATATGTACTAGGGTGTGGGTCCTCCTCCCACTGAGTGAAATACCCTTGATGCATTAGGATGTGGTTCTTCTACATATTGAGTGGAACCCCATGATGCACTAGGGAATGGGTCATCTATCTTCTAAGTGGAACCCATTAATGCACTAGGGTGTGAATCTTGTATCTTCTAAGTGTAACCCCCATGAAACACTAGGGTTTGGGTCCTCTATCTATCTATTGAGTGGAAACAATTTATTGTAATAAGTAATGTGTCTTCTACTTAGAGACTATTCCAACATGATTGTGAAACACAGTGGTGTGGTGTGTGCCATCCACATTGTTATTTAATCATATACATGAGATATTGGGCATCATAGATAGATTTCTTGGATATTTTATTTGACTCGTCGACCAGGGTTAGGATGTGAGAGGGAAATCCACTTTTTTGTCTTATTTTGGTTTCATATATGAACATATATATCTATGTTTTTGGGTTTTGGTTCACTCTTAATTTGGGTTTAGTTGACTACTTTTATCGTGTATTATGTTTCACTATGTTATTTAATCATGTAGTCATGTAGGGTAGGTATATAATCACCCCTTCATGATATTTTCCAACACACATCATATCTTTTTCTTAAAAAAAATGAACGATGGTGATTCCAGAAGAGCATATGGATACTCTGATACATAACCTATGTCACCCAGCTACCACTGGACCCTTAAACAACAATGCATTTATAGCCTCATGTTTCTCTATATAAAAAAGGATGGGGAAACCCCGTACATGAAGATATGTGGCTTGGGGAAGTATTCTGCTCTCCACATCAATCATATCCTACAATATCCTGAATTTTCTGGTGACAACAAGGACATGACATTGGGCACCGTCACAGCGGACATGGTTTTCCCTAAGATAAACAGAGAAGACTACACCAGTGTGAGATCGATGAAAAGAACTAACTCCCTTGGGTAGAACATAATTTGGTGGACCCCATAGGTGTCCACACTCACCTACAAAGTTTGGTACTTGGATTTGGGGACCCATATTTATCATTTCCCATCGTTAAGAACACCAAAAATTGTATGGGTCAGATAAGGACTTCCCGGCCACTGAACCCATCCAATGTCACATACGAGACATAGGTTGATCTTCCCATGGTCACCACCCTGAAGAAAATTTTATATCATAGGAGGATCATTGAAAAGTTACATGTTGAGAAACATGAATACTAGAATCCGGATTATGGTGATCCTCAAACCATTAATATCCCCCTCTATTGAGGTAGTAGGGGTAGAGATAGGCCCTTCTCGGCCAGTTTCCTCCAATAGATCTCAACAGTCGTGTGAATATTGATAGGGTATAGATAATATTCCTTGGAAAGAGATCATTGTATGTTTCCAAAAATCTTCCTGACCATCATGAAACTTTATTAGGATCCAGATTCTTCTTCTCCACTAGCTGTTCCACTAGCTACTCCACCAGCTACTCCATGAGATAATGCACTGATTTAATATATTGATGATCCTGTTGACACTCTGGTGGTTAGAAATTCTCTCCAATATTATAATCCCCTCTAGGAATATTTGATATCCTCTCTAATTTCTCACCTTGATTCCCTGGAGGCACAGCAGGTGGAAATCACACTAGATTTCATGTTTTATTCGGTATTGGTGGATGACAAGAAACCACCACTAGGTTTCGGGAATCTTACCTTCATCTCCTTCAAGAATAATGGTGACCAGCTACAACATCTAGATTACTACATCCCAATGCACGATCCCATGTTGGGAACACCATTGTAGAAGGAGGCCACCAAACTATTTTTTTGTTGACATTGGTAGGGAATGTGTTCATTTGGTACAAGAAGGTTCCCAAAATTGTCCATTTCTGGTTGGGATGATCTTAAAAGTATGTTTCTATGTCATTTTAGTTCCACCACAATAAATACAAGTATTCATAACCTCAGAATTTTAAACAAATGACCATATGAGATTGTCAGATATTTTTTCACTAGGTGGAATGGCCTCACATATTCGTTCAACATGCCGCTAACCCAAGAGAAGCTATTGAAAATGTACATGGGGAACATAAAGACTTCAATGGTTACATTGCTCATCAGTCAAAATTTCCCAAGTGGTTTTTTAGATTTTTATAAAAATTATCATCACCTAGAGGAAGCCTTATAGTAGGCCATGTCGGCACACCCATTTCTCCCTTCGGCTCTTGCAAGGAGAGCCATCAAGGCAGAGACTATTTCCATCAGACAGATAGAGGCCCCTTGGATTCTAGAATTTTTATTGGTATAGACTCATCGACAACCTCTGTGAGGGAAACAACCCCATTCTTAAAAAATCCTAGAATAGAATCGGTAGGCACTTCCCGTAATGCACCACCGCCAACTAGAAGAGTGATGTAGGCACTGACCCCTCATTAGGGCTAGGATCCTAGATCACCCATCAAAGATAGAAAAAATGGACATTCTCATCTAATGAGGCTCAATTTCTTATTTATTTCTAATGTTCCATGTAGAAAAGCATTGTAACACTTCATGATGGCATGAAGTTGTAGGAGGATAATGACCCTGATCGCCCTAACTACATCCCTTATCACATAATACTTGGGAATATCACCAATTGATTCTATGTGTTCATTGGCTAGATCCAGGACCTAGTATATAACAATGTGGTCATATAAAATACTAAACTGGGTCAGGTGTCATGTATCTCTGTAAATCCTAACAGTGACATTGATGGCGAATGAAAGCAGGTCTCCAGCTGTGGTACATCGAAATATGACAACTGATTGGCTCACAGAGCAGTCTATCTAGCCCATGATGTCATTCATGCTCATTTTAATTATCCTATACCTCATATAGTCATTTTTTGTTCTTCAACTAACACCACATCTGTGTCCACATCTCATCCTTAAAAATCTCTGAAGAGAGGCCACCTACATCAAAAGGAAAAGAAATATTCTCTACCAGTGGTGATTATATCTCGCACTCTTGTTGAAATAATTCCTCCATATATGGGGATCACCCTATAGTCAACCTGGTATTTATATATTCCTCTAATAATGACTAGAAGTATTCCTCTATGAATATCATCGAATTTGAAGATCCTTATATGGAACCTGATGATGAAGAGTATTTGGTTGACCCACCAAATTCCCCTATTCAAATCCATCATTAATAGAGCTGAGGGTGTGTGAATTGTTAATATGCTGAGGGAAGTTCTTGATGCCAAGTCATTCATGCAACTAAGACCAGGTAGAAGGATCTGTATAGGACACAATAGGAATATTATTCTTAGTCCATATTTTTAGATTTACTTTTGCTGCCTTTTGTGAAACTCGACCTGGTAGAATAGCCCCAACCATTTCCTGATCAACCAAGTTCATATTTAGACATGACTTATCCATCTGATAGTCATCCATTGGTAGTTCTGGTAAGTTATTTTGATAAGAAGAACATTTATCGCACTATTCAGAATCATATGTGTCAACCAGTAGTGTCGGTCATACCTCCTACCAATGAGACACCAGATGTCAATAGAAATGTGTCTGTCACAGAATTATTACGTTCTAAAGCTAATTTCTATTACTCCTACAATGATCATGATTTTTAGCACTCTCTATGAATTAGAATACATGAGATAATCCATTGTAGAATCTTTTATGAGCCCCCTCTATTTTGAGATAGAGGTAGCCACTGGAGAGGAATTCCATGATGAGGAAGTAGAGAAATATGAATGCCAATATGTCACATAATTATCATTTTAAGATGTAGGATAATCCATACAAGGATATATCCACCCACATTACAACACCATAAAGTTCAATTTCTTGGAATTCAACCACTTTCTAGTTGATACAGGTTCTAGGATCAACTATATCCCAAAATAGATGATCTGCAAGTTGGGGATTACTGTGGGAGATATGAGACCCTATAATCTGTTGATACATGGTTATGATAGGACTGAGTGGAGGCCATGTGAAAAATCCATTTGAATATCTACTTTAGTGGTCTAGTTACAAGCACTGTGTTCATTGTCATCTCATAAGATACTGCTTACAATTCACTGATGGGTGGACCCTGGATTCATCTACACGTAGAGTTTCCCTCCTCATATAACTAATTAATCAATTACTCCCTCAATGGTCAATTAGTAATGCTATATGGTGATGTTCCTCCAATCACCTCTTTTGATCCATGATATCTGGATGACGACTACTAAAAAATCAAGGATAAATGGGTCCACACCAATGAGATTTATCACCCTACTACTATGTCCAACCCATGTAAGAAATTATATTTTTCTTTCATCTTATCAATTCACTAGTTGGATGCCACAGTTCCATACCAAGGATTCTACTTCTTCATTTTTTAGGAGAGAGGAAGATGTGTAACCAGGTATAAGGAACATTGGTAGATTACATCGTACTCTTACACAAGTTAGGAATGAGGGATACTAGAACCCCATACCTCAATGAGGTATTATGATGTTCACCCCATGACTATAACTGTACACCATGATTTTTTGTTCCACCAAGTCGGTTTGTGCTAGCATAGGTTGACACATCACCACTACTTTGACACCATCAAGCACAAACCCCTCTGTCAGAGGCCTGATGAAATTAGTTTAATAGCTTCTGTCACTATGGTTTCAGTAGAGATGGAGATCCCCCGTGAGAATTCCACTTCTTCCCAATTGGGTACCAGTGTTCTTCCTAAATCAATTGGATGGGATGAACTATCTCTACCCACTGACTCCCCTAGATCAAATGATTAATAGGATTTGGAAGATGCTCCTCTCACATTTAAAGAGGACATGTCCAACACCATTGATGACCTGGTTCTAGTGAATATGGATTTTGAGGTAGATCTGAGGCCATTACTGATTAGTGAAGCCATTTTGGTAGAGGAACAACAACTCTATAGGGAGATTCAGAAGCATAATCGTGATGTTTTTTTATAATTATTATGTAATTCCAAGACAAGACCCTTAAGTCTCAATCATCCATCTTGGTGTTCCAGTAAGTCATCACGGGTCAAACAGCTTCCTAGGAAGACGCACCCTTCTCATGGTGCAATGGTTGAGGTCGAAGATGATAAAATTATCAAAACCAACTTCATCAAGGAATTTTTTCACCCTAAGGGTCACTCCAATATCATTTATATAAGGAGGAAAAAAAGATAGATTAGAGTTTGTATCAAATTCTAAGACCTTTATTTTAATGGCCTGAAGGATGAATTTACCATTCTTGTGATAGAGTAGTTGATTGATGATACATATTGATTCTAGACCCTCTCATTCATGGATCGGTATTCTGGATATAATCAAATTTGAAAATCCCCTAATGATGGAGAGTCTACTACATTCAAAGAACCATAAGGAACCTTATCCTATCAGGTAATTCCCTCGAGTTTGAAGAATTTTGGAGCTACCTATCAATGTTCCATGCACTCAATATTCAATCTTCTCATTGGGATTCAAGTGGAATATAATGTGGAAGATATGGTGGTTAAATTCAACTAGCGCCAACACCATCTCAGAGACAGTGATAAAGTGTTATTATTCCATTGATCTAATCATCTGATGATGAACCCATTGATGTGTGCCTATGGGGTGACCTATGGTTAGTTTCTCATCTTTTTCATCCGATGAAGAGGCATGAAGATTGACTTAGAGAAGCTCTAGGACATCATTTATATTCCTCTTTTGAGAAACCTTTGAAAGATCTGAGGCTTCAAAGGACACTTAGACTACATATGATGATTCATCACAAATTTGGAAATCATTTTTAATCCCTTCTCTAGGATTAAGAATAATGGTTTCATCTACTAGTGGTATTAAGGTGCCAAACTTCATTCTAAGAGATTAAGCAATACCTGCTTCAACCTATGATTTTGATGAAACCCTGCTCAGGGAATCCATTGGTCCTCTCTATGACCTCCTTGCAATGATCCTTTGACGACTTGGTCACCCATAAGAACAAATAATATAAAAAATAATATTTTATACTTTCTCAATAGAATTATCCTTGAAACGGAGTCCAGAAACTCTATTATTGAGTAGAGATTCCTCGTACAAGTTTTCACAGTTCAGAATTCGTGACACTATCTACATCATCCTGAGAAATAGTTGGTATACTTTGTAGAATCTATAAATTATATCATGAATCTCCATATGTTTATAGAACATCAATCTCAATGGGAAATGATCCTTATGTATTTCAACATTATATTTGATCCATAGAAGTTCGTTAAGGGTCATGATCTTGCAGACTTTCTCACACCCATCAAGTCCACATAGATCAGTCCCTTGATATTGATTCCCTAGATGAGGCAGTCCTCTAAGTAGATCAGGATATTTAATGTTGGTATATTGATTTTGAGGGTGCCTCCCTATAGTTTGAATGAACAATGGTCTTAGACTTAACATAGTGGACCTAGGTATTTTCTTCATCTCCCAAACAAAATCCGGTATTCCTTATTCATTCCTCTTATTAGAAGAAAGAACTAATAATAAGGAAGATTATCGGGATATAATTATTAGTCTCAAGGTATCCTTCAATATTTATTTCCACCATTTTCACATCAAGGGGGGAACTGAGTTAGTCATCAAGAAGATCAAAGGTGACTATGTCGTCCAAGAGCCAGAACTCATGACCCTACAGGAAGTCACTTTCAAGATAATGTACCTATTATCCTCTGTACTAGAGGTAACACATATTCCCTGGTAATAATATGGTTGAGCCTATGACTTTGATTTTCTATCCACCTCCCTTGTAGAGTCTTTCTAGGATGACATGTTCATCCATGTGTCACAACAAAGAGTCATTTCCCCCAAACATTCAGAAGATTATGAATCCTATCTTGATAACCACCATAACATTTGTCCCCCCACCCCAAGACCCCTAAATCACCCTACAATTTAAGAAACCATCGGTTGTATGACTCCATTAATCGAGTATCTCCATCATGGAACCTTTCACTAGATATAGTTGAGTGTGGGATAATCCACTGGTGCACATCATAGTTCACCATACATAGTGGTCTCAACCTCGAAAGGACTCTCTAAAAATGTTGGCTGGATGGAATTATCATTCATTTCATTCATGGAGGCGTATTACATAGGTTATTCATAATTTCCATGCTGGTTATTTTGGAGTTTATCAAGAAAGGTTGAAACATTCATAGAACATTCAAGGATTGGTTTATTTATATTCCACCATAGTCCATGAATATATCATGTTCTCCATGAGGGGTCATGCATTTAGAATTCATTCCAAATCCATGCATCGACCACCAGATCCTCATTTTACTATCATTTACTCTTAGCCCTTTTCAGTTTGGGGACTCAATGTCATGGTACCATATCCACTAGAAATATCTCTCATGTCCAAGTTCATTTGTAACATGACAGATTTATTTTACCGATGGGTAGAGGTTATTCCAATCAAGTATGTCAAGGAACAGTCCATTGGTGAGTTTGTGAGCCCTAACATTATCTATCGATTTAGATTCCATCATGTTGTTCTCACCGAAAATATAACCAACTTACAGGTAGCTAAGTTGAATAATTTTCACACCAAGTATAGCATACGGCCCAACCATACTTCCTTCTATCACACTCATGTGAATAGATATTTTTTTGGAGTTCAACAAAATACTCTCAATATTTTACAGAAAATTGTTGGTCAGAATAAGAAAATTTTTCCAAAAAATTTCCCAACACTATTTTGGATTGTCGGTTGATTACTCACAATTCCACATAGGTGACCCCTATTAACTAGGGTATAGAATAAAGGTAGTTATTTCTGTTAATATTCAACTAAATTTTCTTTGAATGGCTATCTATGATCAAAATATGTCAGACATGGTAGAAAATATTCACCTAGATGAACTAGAATCCCTCAATGAGAATAGTCTTTGGGCCTTGCATAATCTAGAGAGGGATCAGAACATTATAGGCATAGCATTATCTGAGAATGTTTATCTCTGATCCTTCATTCAGGGAAACGCCATTTTTTGCTTTTGAGATTCCAATGATACCTGGAATGAATCTCTCAAAGATGGAACCTGTGTTATAAGGACAGTGCATCATTCAATATATATATCCCAATGATTCATATTGTTTTTTCACCATGGATGGGGAGTGAATCACACCTTCTACAAATGTCAAGTTCCTTAAATAGAACTTTGTATTAAGGGGTTACAACATCATATTTGCTGGATGTTAAACTAAATATAAGAGTCAACATCCAATATGAAGGATGTTAAACTACATAGCACTATCAATTTTCTAGTTGAGTGATGTTAAACATCATAACAAACATTGTTCTAGTCACATGACTTTAATCATCATAACAACCAATGGTACAAACTCTATGATTATAAACTAATTACCTCACATTCCAAGCTATATGACTTTAACTATGGCATAAACCTCCTAGCTGTATGATTTTAAACTTCATATCACCACCAATGTTCTAATTACATGCTGATAAAATGGGTAAAAACCATTTTACTTAAAAAAATAATGATAATATGTATGGATAATTCCTGTGACACGACCTTAAATAGAAGCCTTGGAATCCAATCTCCATTATGCTAAACTGTACATCATTGAAGGTCCCTTCTGATTGATCTAAAAAAGGAAACTACCCCATGTCCCTACAACATGAAGTTAAACTATGCTTCTTTTTCCTAGTTTCATAATAATCAACTTAATACCATTTCACATCCTAGTAACACAATGATAAATTGGCACCAATGGTACAAACTCTATGATTATAATCTAAGATCAACTGGTCTATGAAATATGGCCTTTACCTTTTTGTAGTAATAGGTTCCTTTATCCTGATTCTAGCTATGTTCTACCATTGACATTATCATATGTGATGGGTAATGAAACCTAATGTTCTAGGTTCCACATGGACACATCCATGATACAATATCATACATTTAGTCTTTCCATGTTTGGATCCCCACTGCATTTCATATCCATATTTAACCCATAACAGTGATGGTCTCATTCAATATTTGTCTCACCTCTCATCCTAGGCCAATTCCCAATTGGATCTCTAGTAAAAAATAGTGGATCCTATGTTTCGAACATGGGTGTCATTAGATTCAGTATTTTCATTCCTCATCCCCAAATGGTGTAGTTGTTGATCCTATGTTTCTAATTTCAAAAATAGTTCTCCCTACTCATCTGTCTCCCCATCATGATCTAGATCTTAAAAGTCTTAATTTAATTTTTTTTCCACCTCATTATGTTTTGGTGAAACATTAATATTCTTAGTGTTAATCTTTTAAAAATCTATGTGTGTTGAGTGTGAAGGTCAGTCCCATCAGGAATTCCCCACTTACAACCTACCTACCATCATTTTATGCTTCTACCTATGATGGGGAAAGCCCCACCCTACTCATTGTTTCTCGCTGTAAAAATCACTCATATGGGATTACAAGTTTTTTAGGGCTTATACCTAGATATGGGAGCTCCACAACTCCAAGGTCCAAATTATAGTGACCCTTCCTTTTCTTAGATTACTATTACATCATTTAAAAGATAAACAACATAATAGTATTACACATAGAGGATCCAAAGGTTTAGTGTCCTGGGTAAACATGGACCACACATATAAAATACAACATTAAGTATAAACATTTATTTAATTTCTTCTTCTCTAGCTTCTTATTGGCACTTTTCCTCTCCTTAGTACATGTAGGCACCTGAGGATATACATCAAAGATTTGAAATGTGGCAAAGCATAAAAATAAAACATCATGTCGTAGTGGTTAACTAACACACACACTTGTGAACCAATCTAGAATCTTGTTCACACATCATTTCACATTTACTCATTAGATTCATCACTTTACCCAATGCATTGGAGTGCAATATTATTTCAGGCGCACTCGTCACTTTGAAACATTCATAATTGTGCTATAAAATTCTGGGCGCACCCATCACATCATAACATTATCATTATCATGCTTTCCACATGGAAAATACATAAAAAGTTAACCTAACTAAACCATGGTAAGGAATGGTTTTCATCTCATAAGAATACATTTATAATATTTGTGTTCCCAAAAGAAATAGGGAACAATATACTTGATATAAGAACCATCAACCATGAATGAGAGGTAAAAGTTGAGTTCTCAAGAGAAGAGTTCTTTCGGAAAACATTTGGATTGACATAAACTTCATGGGAAGACATTTCTAATCCATAAAATGAAAGAAAATGATGAACAAATGATCTTTAATTAGTGAACATATCAAAAATGGAGTGAAAGAGGTAGAACTCGAAGGATGAAAGTTGGGTTCGAGAATTTCCCTTACCTTGTACCTGAATGCATCCTTCTCTTTAATGTACTATCTAATGACATTATATTGATTAATTAGAAATCCAGAACCATGTGTAAATAAATATGGTTCATTATGGTTTCATTATGTCATATTATGTTCTTTTGGATGACTTATAGAGTTTAGAAACAGTGTTCGGGGATGTTTGGTTTTACTGTTTTTCTTGGGTGGTTCACTGGTATTCTTAAATTGAAGTTTGGGTAGAACATGGGTAAACATACAGAAATGATATTACATGTTATTAGTGATATTAGAAGATCTTGAATGATTTTATAATTAACTATATTAGATCCATGTGGATGAATCATTAGATAATAATTAAATGGTGATTATTTGGGTTAATTTGTGTGATTTTTCGATCATAATGAACTTGTTTTTATTTATCACTAGAAATATGGTCATAAGTTAGTTCCAGAACATGAAATAGGAGATAATACATATAAAATATTCTAGATAAACCATAAAAATGGTTTCATGATCATATCTGAAGGTAGAAATGGAAGAAGAAAGCATGTCATTCTTTAAGGTGAAAAATTAACACGTCATGAGCAATGTTCTCTTTAATAAAATAAAATGAAGAGGGAAAGGGGGTTGGATGATATAATATCACATTAGAATCATATAATTATATTATATTTATAATACTGGTGTTAAAATATCATTTGGATAAAGATAGGTGGGGAGAGATCAAAAAATGAACTTGAACTTGAAAAGAAATTAAAGGAGAAGAGGGAGAGAAATTACCTCTTAAATCTTCCTCTTGAGAACCTCCTTGAGGGCCTAAGCATGGTCTTTTTATGAGAACAGAAGCTCATGGACGTGGGGAAGGGGCTAGGTAAGGTGTTTGGGAAGAGTTTATAGAATTATTGGAGCTTGAGAAGTGTGAGTAAATGAGGTGTGAAGGGTGGCTTCTATAGTGGAGGGGAGAGGGGTTTCCTTAATATAAAATTCATTAGTTTATTATGTCCCCACAAGACAAGGAATAGTGAGTCTTGAACGACCAAGAATATTAATTTAATAATGTAATCCCAAAACAAGTGGTCTTACATCAGAAAAACATCACACATGACCCTATAATTAGCTTATTTAGCTTATTTTGTAAATTACGGTATTTCACTATTCATAAAAAATTCAACTATCTCAGAAAAATCCCAAAAATTTACCAAAACCATTTTTAGACATTTAAAATCCAAAAATTATGTCCATTTTTCAAAAATAATTTTCTAAATATTTTTAATTTAATATTTAATTAAAATCATAATTTACTTAAAAACTGTTTTTAAGATTAAAACTGACTTATAGTGCTTTCAAAAATTACGTAGGGTCTTATAATATTATCTAAAAACTATAATAAATTGATTCAATAATTTATAAATAAATTTTAGGTAAATAAATATTCATTTAAATTAATTAATTAATTATAATTATTTATTTATGACTTACAAAATACCAAAACATTTACTAAGGTCAAATTGTCACTTTGTAAGATGTCTAAATTTTATTTTATTATTCATATGTAATTTTACTCTTATTTTTGATGATTTACTATTCATAAGGGTCATCTTACTATTCATAAGGGTATGTTTCTATTCCTAAGGGTATGTTACTATTCACTAAAAATTATTTTTGTTTCATTAGACTCAAAAAAGCATCTTGAAGGCAACCGTGTATATCGGATTTTCAAAATTACAAATATAGGAGTGAAAAAATTATTTTCAAAGGTCACTTATCAATTAGTAGTTCATTATTTTGTGTTTTTATGAAATAAATATAAGAAGGTAATTTTCCATTGAAAAACATTGGATCGTTACATTCTTCCCCCCTTAAGGAATTTCACCCCTGAAATTTCACTTTACATAAACAGGTGACGGTGTTTCTCCTCCATTTCCTTTTCTGGTTCCCAAGTTGTTTCCTCAAACTTATGGTTACTCCACAACACTTTCACAAGATGGGTTGTCTTTTTGCGTAGAACCTTATCTATCCGATCCATAATCTTTACTGGATGCTCCTCAAAGGAGAGATCATCTTCCAGTTGCACCACCTCTGAGTTTATTACATGTTAGTGGTCTGGTATGTACTTCATCAGTAGTGACACATGAAACACATCATGAACATGAGCCATATTCTGTGGAAGTGAAAGACGATAGGCCATGACTCCTATGTGGTCAAGGATCTCAAAGGGGCCAATATACCTTGGGCTTAGCTTTCCTTTCTTCCTGAATCACATGACTCTCTTCCATAGAGATATTCGAAGGAAGACTTTATCTCCAATGTTGAACCCCAAGTCCCTTTGATGGTTGTCATCATAGCTCTTTTGCTGACTTTTAGTAGCTCTGATGTGTTTCTGGATGACTTGAACCTTCTCTGTCATCTCTTGAACAAGATCGGTTCCAAGCAGCTTTCTTTCTCCAACTTCATCCCAACAGGTTGGAGTTCTAAATCGCTTTCCATATAGAGCTTCATATAGAGCCCTCTGAATACTCGAGTGGAAGCTATTGTTGTATGAGAACTCAACCAATGGGATATGCTGATCCCAACCACCTTTTAATTCAAGAGAGCAGGCTCTTAGCATATATCCAAGCATCTGAATAGTCCTTTCAGACTGTCCATCAGTTTGGGGGTGATAGGTCGTGCCGAAATTTAATTCTATACTCAAATCATGTTGAAGGATCCTCCAGAATTTAGATGTGAACCTTGTATCATGGTCAGAGAAAATTGGGAGTGGAACACCGTGCAATCTCACCACTTTCATCACATATATATTTGCAAGTTGTTCAAGCAAGAGATCTTCCCAAATAGCGATAAAATGGGCAGTCTTGGTGAGTCGGTCAACCACAACCCATATTTCATTTTTTCCCTTTGACGTCTTCGGGAGACCTGTGACAAAGTCCATAGTAATGTTTTCCCATTTCCACATGGGTATAGGCAATGGCTGCATCATACCCTTGGACTATTTTCACTCAGCTTTAACTTGCTGACATACCATGCACCTTGATATATATTATGCAATCTCCTTCTTCATGTTATCCCACAAGAAGTGTTCTCAGAGATCACAGTACATCTTGGTACTTCCAGGATGGATAGAGAAAGTTGAGCTATGTGCATTATCCAATAACTCCTTCTTTATCCCATGTGATGAAGGCACACAAATCCACGTTCCAAACCGAATCACACCATCATCATCGATATGGAACTCTTGAAGCTTCCCTTCCTTTACTACATTCACCCTATTTTGTATCTCCACATCTTCCCTTTGTGCTTCCTTAATCTTCTTCTGGATGGATGGTTGCGCAATCATTTGGGAAAGGTAGGATGTATCCCCTGCCCTTATGATTTTCAAATCCATTCTTTTCATATCCCTGAAGATAGGGTCTTTCTCAATCCGCAGCATGGATAGAGTACCAAGTTCTTTTCTTTTTAGAGCATCAACTACATTGTTCACCTTTCCAAGATGATAGTGAATAGAGCAATCATAATCCTTGATTATCTCTAACCATCTCCTTTGACGCATGTTGATCTCCTTTTGAGTGAATATATACTTTAGGCTCTTGTGGTTGGTGTATATGTCACACTTCTTGCCATAAAGGTAGTGCTGCCAGATTTTCAAGGCAAAAATCATGGCTTCCAGCTCCAGATCATGTGTCGGGTAGTTCATCTCATGGATCATCAATTGTCGTGAAGCGTAGGCTATCACATTTTCATTTTGCATGAGTACACAACCCAAGCCTTTCTTTGAAGAATCACTGTATATCACAAAACTTTATCCACTTTTCAGTAGTGTGAGTACAAGTGCAGTGATCAGCCTTCTCTTTAGCTCCTTGAGTCTTCCCTCACATTCTTTCGTCCAGACATACTTTACTCCTTTCCTTGTAAACATAGTTAGCAGGATTGACAATCATGATAAGTTTCTCACAAAACGTCGGTAGTACCCAGCTAATCCAAAAAACTACGGATTTCTGTGACACTAGAGGGTCGGGGCCATTTCTTTAATCACCTTTGTCTTTGAAGGATCCACAGAAATTCCCTCACTTTTGATCACATGTCCCAATAATGTGACTTGATTCATCCAAAAGTCACACTTGATGAACTTGGCGTACAACTTCTCTTTTCTCAATGTCACCAACACAAGTCTTAGATGTTCTTCATGTTCCTCCTTTCCCTTTGAGTAGATAAGAATATCATCGATAAACACTACCACAAATTTGTCGAGGTAATTTCTAAAGACTCTATTCATCAAATCCATGAAGATTGTAGGGGAATTAGTATGTCCAAAGGGCGTCACCAAAAACTCATAGTGCCCATTCATTGTACAGAAGGCAGTCTTCTGAATATCTTCCTTCTTCACCTTTACCTGATGATATCCAAAACGAAGATCCACCTTTCAAATGTATTGAGCTCCTCCTAACTGGTCGAACAAGTCATCATTCTTTGGGAGAGGATACTGGTTCTTTTTGGTGATCTTGTTGAGTTCCCGATAATCGATACATAGCCACATGGTTCCATCCTTCTTCATCACAAAGAGCATTGGCGTACCCCAAGGTGATGCACTAGGGTGTATTAACCCTTTGTCCATATGCTCTTCCAGCTGATTCTTTAACTCCTCCAGTTCAATAGGAGCCATCCTATAGGGGTACTTTGAGATAGGAGTAGCTCCAGGTATGAGTTCAATTGAGAACTCTACCTCATGATCTGGGGGAATTTCAGGTAACTCTTCAGGAAATACATCACTGTATTCCCTCACGATGGGCATTTCCTCAAGGTTTGAACTTTCCTTCGACTCAACCATTTGGGTGAGGTATGCTTCTTCATAGGGAATCAACACCCACACCATTTAAGTATTTTTCAAAGGAGATTCATGATCTTCATTTCATTTTTAGAGAAGCATAGGATGGTTCAGAATATGAAAATATATTTCATTTTCCCGATAGTTGATATGCGCTCGATATAACGAGAGACATTCCATTCCCATTATAGCATCGAATTCCACCAAGGGAAGTATTACGAGATTTTATGGAAGAATATTCCCACATACACCAACAGGAGAAGATTCAAACACTTGGGTTGCAATGATTTCACCACTTGGTGTTTTTACAAATATCTCTACTTTAAGGTTTCGGGGCTTCGATTCTATAGTTCTATCAAACTTTCAAGATATAAAAGAATGTGTAGAACCAAAATCAAATAATAATTTTTCCATTCTTGAGAGAATAGGAAGTGTACCTTGTACGACTTCATTATCATGCTCCACCTCCACAGTAGTGATGGAATAAGCCTTCCCTTGTTCCTTTGGCTTTGGTGGCTGCTGACGCTGATTACCCTCGAGAACTCGAGGTTTAGTGCACTGGTTTGCATAGTGCCCTAGCTCCTTACAGTTGTAGCATTGAACCATGAGTGGTTCTCTCCATTCACCGACTACATTATCCTTGTTTTTCGTGTCATTTCGACACTCTTGAGCATGGTGTCCATCTTTCCCACACTTGAAGCATTTACCCATCCCTTTGTGGTAGTTCCCATGGTGCAACTTCCCACATTTTTGGCATGTGGGTCGTTGATTTATCTTCCAACCATTTTCACTAGATCCACCGTCTTGAAACTCTATCTTTCGTTTCTTATCCCCATAGCCATGGGACCACTCTCAAAACTCCATCTCCACTTTGAGAGAACACTGAACAAATTATTCATAACTCCTAAAGTCTCTAATTTCAAGATCCTTTCGATGGTGTGGTTTTAATCCACTAAAGAATCTATCAATTTTTCTATCATTGTTGATAACAAAACCTAAAGAATACCTTGTGAGCCTTGTGAAATTATCTTCATAGGTTGTCACAGATTCTCATTCTTTTTGCATGAGCTATATGAATTCTCTATCCATCTCCGTGCGAAGATTTTGTGGTAAATACTTATTAAGAAACATTATCTTATAGTCTTTACATTCCATCTCTTCAATTTCCACACTTGGCTTGGTGTTATTAATAAAATCCCACCGTTGATCAGCTTCTCCATCTAGATGATAAACGTCTAGAGTCACCTTCTCTATCTCAGAATAGTGAAGCATAGAAAATATCTTCTATATGGAGATGACCCACTATTCAGCAACTAGTGGATCAGAAGATCCACAAAACGTTGGTGGTCGTTGCAGCATAAAACATTCAATAGCCAGTTGCTCCCTCCTTGGTGAAGGAGGAAGTTTCCCATTATTATGGTTATTATTCATAACCTGAGATAATTGGGTAAGCGTCACCATGAAGTTTTTAACTCCACCTCCCAAATCATTAGGGATGTCATTTGGGAAATCGTTGCATTGGCCCTCGCATGAGTTGTTGGCCTGATTTCTCCTGGTTCCCACTATTTTCTAAAATAGAAAAGGATATAACAAAACATAACTAAAAAGTCATGAATAAATTATTCATTTAAACAATTATATCAAAAACATAACATATGGGACCCCTAGGTAAATATTCCTGTGTGCATATTTTTACTTAGTCCCATACTAGAGGTTTTCTCAAGGGTTCACTAATCCAAATTCCCAAATTAACTAAACCTTGCCTTTGATACCAACTTTAGAAACCCTAACTTTTCTTACATTACTATTACATCATTTAAAAGATAAACAACATAATATTATTACACATAGAGGATCCAAAGGTTTAGTTTCATGGGAAAAATAATACCACACATAACAAATAAAACATTAAGCAAAAACATTTATTTAATTTCTTCTTCTCTGGCTTCTTATTAGCACTTGTCCTCTCCTTAGTACATGTAGCCACCTAAGGATATACATCAAAAGGAGTGAGCTAGAATCCTATTAAGAGAATAGATAATAACAATATATCCTGGGGTGAGCATAATCATAACATAAGAAAAAGATCATGAACATGAGAGGAGCATAAATAAAAGACTTGAAATGTGGCAAAGCATAAAAATCAAACATCATGTCTTAGTGGTTAACTACCACACATACCTGTGAACCAAGATAGAATCTTTTTCACACATCATTTCACATCTACTCATGAAATTCATCACTTTACCCTATGCATTGGAGCACTGTATAATTCCAGGTGCACCCATCACTTTGAAACATTCATAATTGCGCTATATAATTTCGGGTGCACCAGTCACATCATAACATTATCATTATCATGATTTCCACATGGAACATACATCAAAAGTAAACATAACTAAACCATGGTAAGGAATGGGTTTCATCTCATAATAATACATTCATAATCTTTGGGTTACCAAAACATACAGGGGACAACATACTTGATACAAGAACCATCAATCATGAATGAGAGGTAAAAGTTGAGTTCTTAAGAGAAAAGTTCATTCGAAAAACATTTGGATTGACATAAACATAATTGTAAAAAATGTATATCACAGAAAATGAAATAAAATGATGAAAAAATTATCTTTAAGGAGTGACAACATAAAAAATGGAGTGAAAGAGGTTGAACCTGAAGGATGAAATTTGGGTTCGAGAATTTCCCTTACCTTGTACCCGAATGCTTACTTCTCTTTAATGTCCTATATAATGAAATTATATTCATTAATTATAAATACAGAACCATGTGTACATTAATAGGGTTAATTCGTATTTCATTATGTCATATTATGTTGTTTTGGATGACTTATAGAGTTTAGAAACACTGTTTGGGGATGTTTGTTTTTATGGATTTTCTTGGGTGGTTCACTTGTATTCTAAAATTGAAGTTCGGGTAGAACATGGGTAAACATACAAAAATGATATTACATGTTATTAGAGATATTATAAGGGCTTTAATGATTTTATAATTAATTATATTAGATCCATGTGGATGAATCATTAGATAAAAATTAAATGACGATTATTTGGGTTAATTTGTGTGATTTTTTTATCATAATGAGCTTGTTTTATTTTATCACAAGAAATATTGTCATAAGCTAGTTCCAGAACATGAAATAGGAGATAATACATATAAAATATTCTGTTTCAACCATAAAAATGGTTTCATGACCAGATCTGAAGGTAGAAATGGAAGAAGAAAGCATGTCGTTCTTGAAGGTGAAAAATTAACACCTCACGAGCAACGTTCTCTTTAATAAAATAAAAGGAAGAGGGTAAGGGGGTTGGAAGATTTAATATCTGATTAGAATCATAAAATTACATTATATGTATAATAATGGAGTTAAAATATCATTTGGATGAAGATAGGTGGGGAGAGATCAAGAAATGAACTTAACTTGAAAGGAAATTAAAGGAGAAGAGGGAGAGAAATTACCTCTTAAATCTACCTCTTGAGAACCTCCTTAAGGGCCTAAGCATGGTATTTTTATGAGACCAGCTGCTCTTGGAAGTGTGGGAGGGGCTTGGGAAGGTGTTTGGGTAGAGTTTAGATAAGTCTTGGAGCTTGAGAGGTGTAAGAAAATTAGGGTGTGAAGGGTGGCTTTTATAGTGGAGGGGAGAGGGGTTTCCTTAATATAAAATTCATTAGTTTATTATTTCCCCACAAGACAAGGAATCGTGAGTCTTGAATGACCAATAATAGTAATTTTATAATGTAATCCCGAAACAAGTGGGATTACATCAGTAGAACATCACACATGACCCTATAATTAGCTTATTTAGCTTATTTTGTAAATTATGGTATTTCACTATTCATCAAAAAATTCAACTATCTCAGAAAAATCCCAAAAAATTACCCCAAAATTTTTTTGACTTGTAGAATCCAAAAATGAAGTCCATTTTTCAAAAAAAAATATTATTAATTTAATATTTAATTAAAATCATAATTTACTTAAAAAACAGTTTTTAAGATTAAAATTGATTTATAGTGCTTTCAAAAATTATGTAGGGTCTTATAAAACTATCTAAAAACTATAAGACAGTGATTCAATAATTTATGAATAAATTTTAGGGAAAAAATATTCTTTTAAATTAATTAATTAATTATAATTAATTATTTATGACTTTGAAAATACCAAAACGTTTACTAAGGTCAAATTGTCACTTTATAAGATGTCTAAATTTTATTTTATTATTCATAGTTAATTTTAATCTTATGTTGGATGATTTACTATTCCTAAGGGTCATATTACTATTCATAAGGGTATGTTACTATTCCTAAGGGTACATTACTATTCACTGAAAATTATTTTTGTTTCATTAGACTCCAAAAATCATCTTGAGAACAACCATGTAAATCGGATTTTCAAAATTCCAAATATAGGAGTTACAAACTTATGTTTAAAGGTCACTTATCACTTAGTAATTCATTATTTTGTGTTTTTATGACATAAAATTAGAAGGAAATTTTCCATTGAAAAACATTGGGTCGTTACACAAATTCTATGACCTTAAACTATGATCCATAAAGTCTAAACATTATGACATTAAACCATAAGAATGATTCTCTTTGGATTGTTGCTTGTGGTGATGGGGACTCCTAGGTCCTCATTCACACTGGAGTTTACATAGCACCATGCTAGAAACATCCTCTATAACACAATTTTCTCCTGATCCAAAGTCTATGACATTAAATTAAGAGTTTATGGTCTAGGAAACATGACCTTAAATTGTTTGTAGAAAGTCCATGCATTATGACCTTGAACTATTTTCAACCCTTATAGTCCAAGAATCAGTATAAAAAACAATATGTAAATGTCCTCAAGAACATATTTTATAGAAATAGGACTTCTTCATCCTTATTCATGTTAGTTTTATCACATTTCCATGCTATGTATATCCACTTGATAAGCATACCCCAGAGTTCGAATTCTATGACCCCAAATTAAGAACCTTACATCCCAAGAACACAACATTAAACTAGTTTCCCAAGTCCAGGACTTACAACATTAAACTGTTTGTGGGTCTTCCTTGAAGATGTGTCATGCATCATGGGCCTCTTTGGACCTCATTCATGTTGGTTTTTTCCTTTCACTCTATATATGTCCTTTATTTTGGATTCACATCCATTATTGTGTAAGAATCAAAACTTCAAACTATATCCAGGTTATATTAAGAATATTTTGGGTGACATTGGGTCCCCTAGGCCCTTCTCATTGGGTTTTTTCAACCTTACACAGTGCACAATTCCATCAGAGATTCCTACCTCTTATGGTCTGAATTATTTGACCCTAGACTAAGAACTGTATAGTCCAAGATGTCGTTACTTTAAAATACACAACGCTATTGTGGTATTCTTTCCCAAGAGGAAATCATTTTTGACATCAGTCAGATATTATTCAAACTATTAAGAAAAACATATGGATTGATTCCCATTATTATGGGAAGCATAGGAACACCCAAACATTTCATATTTGGGCATATCCAAAAATTCATGCTTTTGGCCCTGTCACATGACCTTAAACTGAGACACCATCATTTGAGTTGCAAGCTGAGAAACAACCCAACAAAGAGGTGTTTTTACCTAATGGGACATCACCTTTGGAACTATTCATCTACCATGAAACATTTAAACATTTAAGTATGTCTTGATTCACATCCTTCTGGGATACATACAAATGCCTAGACATTTTTTCTTTAGGCCCAGTAGTAATTTCAATTTTTCGTCCGCTTTGCCTATATTTCCCTCTGGAGTGTGTGTTGTGATGCTGAACTCTATGCTTCTCATTCACATTGGTTTATGTTTGTCACTTTTTTCACTCCACATTGGGAAAACTCCTCATTCACAACGTCCTAGATGTATGGTGAAAAACTATATTAGAATCAGCATCCTAGATGCATGATGATAAAAAGAATAGAAACTAGTGTCCACACCGCATGATGATAAACTACATATACCAGTCTTATCACATGAACTTGAACTATGGAACCATTATCCTAGCCACATGATGAAAAAAGGCATAACATTGTGGTGTTTTTTTCCTTGATATGAAATCACATGTGGAACTAGTTATCCACCATTCCATCTATCGAGATGTATGTATGGCTTGATTTTTATTCACACATGCTATATAGAAATGCCAGAGTTTTCTATCATGGTCTATCAAGACAAAAAATTAAAAAAATAATAAATAATAAATAATAAAAAAATTAAATATAATTCCCCCCTGTATATTGGTCAAACTTGCAGAGAGATGTTTCCCTTCATGAACAATGTGTGGCATGATTCCCATCCATATGGAATACTTACTGATTCCATGATCCTTAATTCTTGGTCCAAATTCAATATTTTCTCTATTTCACATTGGGTCACCAACGTTCTCACCCAAAAACATTAAACTATATGGAATTCAAGAACTACATATGTCTTGATTCCTATTAATATAAGATTCGTAGTAATGCCCACCTTTTCACCCTTAGTCCTAAAGGACCCCAGAACACCCTGAGAGGGGAGGGGTGAATAAGGGTGTCAACTATTTCTTTTTAAAGTTAAGGATCTTCTTTTCATGTTGGTAGAAACATGTTAAATATGTCAATAAAAATAAAGAAGGGAGATGACACAACACTTTTACTTGGTTCACTACTAAAGGCTACGTCCAAGTAGCATACATCAATAGGTTGTCGGTCATACCTAATTAAAATAAATCTCACTAGATATGGATTACAAGGTTTGGGTATAGTCACTCTATCCCAGGCACACTGCATTTAATAATGTTCTGGGATTGCTCACTATGTCCCTTGGGTCACTCCCATCGACTCCCCCTAGACAACTGCCTTGGATGAAGTCCCACTCAGTTTACAGACATCAAGGTCTATTTAATAGATTTTCATTGAAGTATTTGTCACTATTCAGCATGAGAAACCTCTTGCATTGATGTCCTGGATTGATGAACTTAAAAGAACTGATCACACACATTAGATATTCAAAATACTGTCAGAAGCATAACACCACACTTGTGCGCAATACCCCAAATGGCATTCATGTTTGGGAATTGTCATGAAATATTACTTTCGCGTAACACCAACATTCTACGCAACCCTTATCTTTTTCACAAATGCACCGAAGGGTTCACTTGGTCCTTTCAGACTGAAGAAACACCTAGCGCTCAAGATTGACTATCTTCCAATCTTTTTCTCACTAATATTTTGCGTGGCAGAGTTCCCTGATTTTCGATGGAAAATTATTACGTATTCCTTGGGGGTAGCCCCAAATTTATAGTCCCTTGAAGACCCGGCACAAAATATTCAGGCGTGTCTTCATCGGTGTGTGTAAGTTTCATGTAGAGCATGCAAAACCCCTTTTGATGTCGCATTGGGCATGCAAACACTTTTACACAACATCATCTTCCACTCACTCCATGACATTTCCATTTTTCAACGTTCTGATCCTGAAACATGTCTTGTGTGCAATTTCCAAATATACCTTTAATATTTTTCATAAAAACCAATATTTCACACACAATTCAAATATTTCAGGCACCTTCCTTTTCTAGAAACACGTTTCTCCATTTTCAGATTTTTAGCCCCAAAAATTTGACAAACACTGGAGAATGGTGCCACCTTCAATACTGCTTTCAGATCAAACTATATGACCCCTTTACATTTAATCTCTAGGATATTCCATAAAAGGGTTGACAATAAGAAACCCAAACAATGATCAACCCAAATTATATTGACAACAAACACAAACCGAACTCCTTTTCCAGCAAAGAACAACCTTGGTTCTAACAAGGCACAACCACATCACTTCCCCTTTTCACATCAATTCTTCTTCATCCTTACTGCATGATGTTAAACTACACATAACTCTAGATTTAATATTGTATAGATTCCCATACTCATAGAATATTTAGTGATGCCTAGAAATTTTTTCTTTGGGGCTAGACATAAGGTTATCATATCTCGGGACCCTCTATCCTTATCATTGTCTAGAAAAAATGACTCAACATTGTATGCGCGATTCCTCTGGAATGCACATGTGGTGTGTGAGGGACTCATTTGTCCGAATTCACTTCAGGTATGTATTTCCTCCACATTATTCACTCTTCTTAGAGATCCTCACTTGTAGTCCAAAACCTATGACCTTAAACATAGAGTTAATGTCCCTAATGCATGACATTAAAATGTAACTCTACATTGAACAAGTTTAGTGTCCCCGTGATAATTATGGGATTTTAAGATTCCTTGACAGAGGGGATTTTCCCTTTCATTGTTGGTCTCTTACCACACTATGTTGAAGAACTATGTATGGATTTATTCCCATCCTCATGGGATACAAAGAGATTCCTAGAGAGATATTTCCCTTCATGAACAATATGTGGCTTGATTCCCATCCATATGGGATAGTTATTGATTCCATGATCCTTAATTCTTGGTCCAAATTGAATATTTTCTCTATTTCACATTGGGTCACCAACGTTCTCACCCAAAAACATTAAACTATATGGAATTCAAGAACTACATATGTCTTGATTCTTATTAATATAAGATATGTAGTAATTTCCACCTTTTCACCCTTAGTCCAGAAGGACCCCAGAACACCCTGAGAGGGGAGGGGTGATTAAGGGTGTCAACTATTTCTTTTTAATGTTATAGATCTTTTTTCACGTTGGTAGAAACATGTTAAATATTTCAATCAAAATAAATAATGGAGATGACACAACACTTTTACATGGTTCACTACTAAGGGCTACGTCCAAGTAGCATACGTCGATAGGTTGTCGGTCGTACCTAATTCCAATAAATCTCACTAGTTGTGGATTACAAGGTTTGGGTATAGTCACTATGTCCCAGGCACACTGCCTTTACTAATGTTCTGGGACAGCTCACTATGTCCCTTGGGTCACTCCCATTGACTCCCCCTATACAAATGCATTGGATGATGTCCCATTCAGTTTATAGACATCAAGGTCTCTTTAATATATTTTCATTGAAGTATTTTTCTCTATTCGGTATGAGAAACCTCTTGAATAGATGTGCTAGATTGATGAACTTGAAAGAACTGATCACACACATCAGATATTCAAAATCCTATCAGAAGCATAACACCACACTTGCACGCAATACCCCAACTGGCATTCATGTTTGGGAATTGTCATGAAAGATTACTTTAGTGTAACACCAACATTCTGTGCAACCCTTATCTTTTTCACAAATGCACTGAAGGGTTCACTTGGTCCTTTCAGACTGAAGAAACACCTAGCACGCAAGATTGACTTTCTTCCAATCTTTTTCTCACTAATATTTTGCGTGGCAGAGTTACCTGATTTTCGATGGAAAATTATTATGTATTCCTTGGGGGTAGCCGCAAATTTATAGTCCCTTGAAGACCCAGCACAAAGTATTCAGGTGTGTCTTCATCGTTGTTTGTAAGTTTCACGTAGAGCATGCAAAACCCCTTTTGATGTCGCATTGGGCATGCAAACCCTTTTACACAACATCATCTTCCACTCACTCCATGACATTTCCATTTTTCAACGTTCTGATCCTAAAACATGTCTTGCGTGCAATTTCCAAATATACTTTTAATATTTTGCATAAAAACCAATCTTTCACACACAATTCAAATATTTCATGCACTTTCCTTTTTTAGAAACATGTTTCTCCATTTTCAGATTTTTAGCCCCAAAAAATTGTCAAACACTAGAGAATGGTGCCACCTTCAATACTGCTTTTGGATCAAACTATATAACCCCTTTACAGGTAATCTCCCTGATATTCCATGAAAGGGTTGACAATAAGAAACCCAAACCATGATCAACCCAAATTATATTGACATCAAACACAAACCGAACACCTTTTCCAACAAAGAACAACCTTGGTTCTAACAAGGCCTAGCCACATCACTTCCCCTTTTCACATCAATTCATCTTCATCCTTACCGCATGATGTTAAACTACACATAACTGTAGAACTAAGAGTTTCTAGATTCCCATACTCATAGAATATTTAGTGATGCCCAGAAATTTTTTCTTTGGGGCTAGACATAAGGTTATCATATATCCGGACCCTCTATCCTTATCATTGTCTAGAAAAAATGACTCAACATTGTATGTGCGATTCCTCTGGAATGCACATGTGGTGTGTGAGGGGATCATTTGTCCGAATTCACTTCAGGTTTATATTTCCTACACATTATTCACTCTTCTTAGAGATCCTCACTTATAGTTCAAAACCTATGACCTTAAACATAGAGTTAATTTCCCTAATGCATGACATTAAAATATAACTCTACATTGAACAAGTTTAGTGTCCCGTGATAATTATAGGATTCTTAAGATTCCTTGAAAGAGGGGACTTTCCCTATCATTGTTGGTCTCTTACCACACTATGTTTAAGAACTATTTATGGATTTATTCCCATCCTCATGGGATATAAAGAGAGTCCTAGATAAAAAATTCATGGCCCATCTATAGGTTCATTAACATTTTCATCCCTTTGGTCACAGTTATGGTCAAATACTTGTAACCTTAATATGTATTCAAGTCATTTTAAGGTGTGTGTGAAACATGTGGGCCTCCATGGTTCTCATTCACTTCAGGTTTTACTAATTATATTCTGTATGCATTCCATAAGAAGGAAGATATCCCACAATGTCTAGGGAGTATGAACTTAAACTATGCACAATGTATATATTTGAACATCACTCTTTAATATGTCATTTACACACATCAAGACCTCCTTGGTTTGGGTTTCCATCATCTTTCAAGTCAATATGGAGCCCCTTATAGTGATGTTCTCATATCTATTTATCTCACCACTCATTCTAGACCAATTCCCCTAGGGGTATTTGGTAGATAATGATGCATCTTGTGTTTTGAATTTTGTCAAAATTCGATTTCTCATTTGTTCACCCCATCCTCAGTTGTTATGGTTAAGAACCTACCTATTGTAGATGTTCAAAAGTTGATCATTTCATACCAGTTTCCCTTTTATCCAGACCTTGTAAGTCTCCACTTACATAATTCTTACATACTCATATCGTTGTGGTAGTTTATCCTTAATGTCACCCCTAAGGAACACTCCCACATGTCATATTGACCATTTTTTTATTCTTTGTTTCCCAGACATAGAATTTATAACATGGGACTAAGAGTTATGGTAAGGTTTTTATCAATTTTTTCAAGTTACTCATGATCTACTGAGTTAAAACTATATGAACTTAAACTAACAGCCTCATAGGTAATGTGTGTTGTGTCAGTTCATTCCACTCTTTCGTACCACACCCAAATTTGAGAAGCCCACTTTAAATCAATTTTCTTATATTTTTGTGGTATTTAGGCCCATTTGGGCTCATTCACATCATATTTCTACCCTCTATACCATACATATACCTTATAATATAACACCACAAACATTTTATGGTATGTTTCTCTTAAATACCTTCTATTCATTAGATAGCCTATATTTTTGGAGGAACTAAGTCTTTTTTGAAATGAATCATCATAATATAATGTTATATTCTATCCATTAAATATAAATATTCCACTTCTATGTTTTGAATTTTGAGAAACAGTCATCTAGAGTTGTGACCGGTAAGTCATTTGGATTCTGATAGAACCAACTTGATTTTTTGATGAATAGTAACATACCCTTATGAATAGTAATATGAATAGTAAAATGACCCTTATTAATAGTAAATAATTATCATATTTTTTTCTTAAGTAAATAAGATAATGAGATCTTAATTAATTTTCCAATGTGATATAAAACCAATTATACCTTTAAAATTGTTATTTTTCTAACTAATTGTGAATTTATTTAAAAATTAAATTAAAAATACTTAAAAATTATTTTCTAAAAATGGAATTCATTTTTTAATTATACTCATAAAAAAATGGGTAGGGTGAATTTTTTGAATTTTTCTAAAATACTTGAATTTTTTGTGAAGAGTAAAAATACAGTTTTGAGTTTGCGATAGTTTAATGACATCATAATGATGTAATAATTGAATATAAAAGTATGGTAGACTTTTTTCATTAAATTATGACATGAGGTGTCCCAAGTGGCTTAAACCATTAGCAAATACCATCGGAAAGCCCATGGTTTGGCAAAAACCACTAATGAGGTGTCCCTTGGAAATTATTAAAAAACTACCTCTCTCTTCTATAAATTCTCACTCATCCATTTGTTTTAATTCATTACAAATCCCACATCCAAGAAGATATGGTGTTTTACCTTTATAGGAGTCCTCTCAAGGTGTCCTCAATCCCCCAAAGTTTCATCCTTCAAGAACTAGGAGTTACTATACATGGTAAGGGAATCCTTCATGCTCGTCTTTTAGTCGACACTCCTTTTATGTTATCTATTTGAATTTTTCATTATCATATGTTGGGGCTAGATTTAATGTGTTATTATTACTGTCCTTTTCATTTAAATATGATGAGATACCCTTTTTCTCTCATCATTTCTTTTTATGATGTTTTGAGTGACGTCGTTAAGCTGCCGAATTTTCATAAGGGATCTCTCACCGTTTCATTTTCTTTCAATTTCATCTCTTTTCTGTTTCTCTCATCACATCCTATATCCAAAAAACCATAATAAACTCTGATATAATCTATATACTAGAATTATATCATGTGAATTGAATAACCATCATCAATATTCTTACTCCCTTTCTTTTATTTTTATAAACGAAATGAACATCCATGTGGTTCCAATTTATAACCTTTGTGGACGACGGAGTTTCGTTCTTAACATTCTAATTCATTACTATTAATGAAACCATTTTATGGGTGAAGAAGATAATAATATATTTGTTTTATCTCATTAATTCTCTATAATCTTTAGACACTCGTAATATAAAATAATAATACAATACAAGTTCATTATGAACAAAACGGCCAAGTTAATCCGAATATTTGTAATAAGATTTTAATGAATCATCATCCTAGTATATAACCCAAAATAATTATAAGATCATTTATATCTCTTTAATGTAATTAATAATATATATTAACAATTCTGGATGTTTACCCACATTTCAAATGAACTTAAATTCATGAAAGCAAGTAAACGAATCCTAGAAACCAAGGAAGAAAATGCTTCAAAACAATAAAATTGAACCTCTTAAACCCATTAAAAGGTCTATGAATGAACCTTATAAGGTTATACTAAATAAATTACATCTATTGTAGGTTCTGGACTTATTAATTAATGAATATAAATTTCATTATTGAGGTCATTAAAACAAACGAAGAACACGCTCGAGCAAAAGGTAAGGGGTTTCTCATCTCACTTTCATTTCTGTGAGATTTTCATTGTTCGCCACTTATTGATTGTATATGTGTACTACCATTTGATATATAATAACACTATTATCTTTATATTCATGTTATTAAATGATTCATTTGAGGTTTATTAAGTTCTGGTAATATTATTCGACCGATTACATTGTGGTAAGAGACACTGTCTCAACAATTATTTTGTTGTGAATAACTTTTTATGGTGCACCTAATAATCCCTATGTAATGTACCTACTACCCATTTGAGATAACTTTTCACTTAAAATTATATTTACATTAAATATCCATAATCAAATACCATGGATATGTTTTTTTTCTAAACCATATACAATTTTACATACGGTTCTAATTTGGAATGATATTTTAATTATGGAAATATTGATGAATCTGTATACTCTACTGTATACGTATATTGAAAAGTCATATTGATCATGTATTAAATCAATGTATAAAGAATGATTTGGATATGAAGTGGTGTGTGGGGCCTGCTATAGCTTCTCAATGCACCGATAGGTCTCATGATACAAATCATTTTGGCGACAAACCCTTCGAGTTTGTTTCCCAAAATAAGTCGGGTTTCAACCAACAAAATTAAATGGTTTTTACGATATTATGGTATGTTGTGCCAGATAGATGACGTCCAATTAATAATCATTCTCTTTATTCATTATCAGTTGTTACTATCCATGAGTTTTTTACAATGACAAAATCTAGGGATGTAGTTTCATTCTCAGTTTATTAATGGCGTGAGTGTTTCATTTATTCACCATGCCATGTTGATTATGTGAAATTGTTTGCAATTAAGTTACTATTGATTTCTGATTCTTCCATTTGTATCCCTTAATGAGCATTTTAGCTCACCCCTTTAATTGTTTACTTTATGTAGGTGACAAAGAGGATATTATTTATTAAGTTCTTGTGGTTGCGGCTTTTAGTTTTTGTTATGTATTGTATTTTGTAAAATTTTCCAATGTAATTTGAGTAACATTTATGTATCCAGTTTCTTGAAGACTACAAAACTGGTTGTTCCTTTAGGATTTAAATTCCTTCTAACCATTCCAATATAACAAGTAATTCACCGGCTCCAGTGTAGAGGGGTCGGGGTGTTACAGTTGGTATGAGAGGAAGTTTAGTAGAAAACTTGGCAACTAGAGTAGGAAATGTATAGTATGGAACAAAACCCTATAGTAGTATTTGAGGATAAACGTATAAGAATGTACTTGTATTTTAGTAATGAATATATTATGTGGATATTTTTAACAATACATCTCTATCTGGATACGAGCAGGTAGTGGCAGCTCTAGCATAGATGTTTCTAGGGGTAAAACCCAAAAACACCGCTTTGAGCTAGACTCGAATGGGAATTGGGGCACGACAATGGGCGTTGCTACAATCTTGCTTACAACACTCTTGGGGATATTCTTAGGATAATTTAAATTTTCATTACAAGCCATTATGAATGAGTTTAATGTAAATTTTCCCCAGATAAACCATGTTTATAAGATTAGCTATTAATAGAATTTCAATCTATGTTGAGTTCTTTTCTATATGATATTAATAAACTAATCTAGTGTATCCCATTATTTATAAATGACATGTAACAGAAGAATGGTAATTAATACTCATGGTCAAGGTAGGGATATCTCTACTGAGCAAGTCAACACAGTCAATGTTAGAGCAGATCAGATCATGAACATATTCAGACAACTTACTCAGGTTGTAAGGAATAACCATTCCACACCTATGTTGGATCGTTTCATGCAGTAGAAGCCCCCATCTTTCAGTGGGACTACTAACCCAGTTATTACTTAGCAATGGATCAAGTCCATTGAAAAGATATTCATGGAATTACGATGCAATGAAAAGGATAAGGTAGTATTGGCAGTATATTATCTCAAGGGTGACATTGATCAATGGTTTTCCTTGATTCAGAATACCTTAGAGGAAGAAGAAATAGATGATATGGAATGGAGGAATTTTAAGGAAATATTATTTGAAAAATATTTCCCTTGTGAGAAACGAAACAAAATGAAGATGAAATTCCTTGGCTTAAAGAAAAGGGAAGAAGATAGTGTTGCAGTGTATGAGGCTACCTTCACAAGGCTAGCCAGGTATGTTTTAGATTACATACGTGACTCAGAAGACAATATTTTTCATTTCTTTGAAGGTATTAAGCCATGTATTCAGAGGGCACTAGCTTCTCAAACATTTTAATCATATGATGAAATTGTATCAAGTGCAATCAAAACAGAGTAGGAATTTACTAAATCTAATTTTTTCAAAGGAAAAAAAGATAAAAAGCGGTACTCTAATAACCAAGGAAAATGAGAAGCACCAAAGAAGAATAAGGGAATAAAGTTATTCCCATTATGTGTGAACTGTGGAAAGAATCATCTTGAGAAATGCTTAAAAGGCATGGGAGTCTGCTATAAGTGCGGAGAAAAGGGCCATTGATCTGATGAATGAAAGGGGAAGAAACAATTCAATGATATTCAATGCTACAATTATAGAGAGATGGGACACAATGAAAATGAGTTTCTTAAAAACCAAGGAAACTTGACTCAGAAAACTCCAAGAGAGCAAGGGAGAGCCTATGCGATTACAACTGCGGAGGTTAAAGTTCCTAATGACGTGGTGGCAGGTACATTAATTATTTCCTCAAACATATCCAACATTTTAATTTATTCTGGATCATCGCATCCATTTATATCTTCCTCATTTTCCAAGAAAATTAAATAAGTCCACTTTGATTTAATAAAGGATTTGTCAGTCAAAACTCCCTTGGGAAGTATCATTGCAACAAAGTCATGTCGACTAGTCCCCCTTTAGACATCAAAATGTTCTTTATTTTCTAACCTTATCATCATACCAATGATAGAATTTGATATAATTCTCAGTATGGATTGGTTGTCAAATTCTGATGCGAATATTTATTGCATAAAAATGAAGTTACAATTTTTCAAAATGGTGTAGAATCTCTTATCATTAGAGAGAAGACCTCGCCATCTAATTCTTTCTATACCCACCCCCAGTACCTCTATTGAATGCAATTCTTGGAGAGTAAGAGAACCCAATATATATGAGTGAGGAAAGAAATATTCAATCTATATATGTGCATTTAGTGAAAGAATACACTGATGTGTTTTAAGAGTATTTACCTGGACATCCTCTAGAGTAGGAAATTTAGTTTTCCATTGACTTAATTCCTAGTGCAAGACCTATATCAAAAACCCCCTATAGAATGACCACATTGTAGTTAGTATAGCTAAAGAAACAGCTAGAGGAGTTGAGTGACAAAGGATTTATTTGACCTAGTGTTTCTCCATGGGGAGTCCTGGTTTTTTTGTCAAAAATAATGATGGATCCACAAGGCTATGCATTGATTATAGGGAAATAAATGCTATTACAATAAAGAATAAGTATCCTCTTCCCCAGATTGATGATTTATTTGATCAACTTCATCAAGCTAAATACTTTTCAAAGATTGACCTTTGATCCAGATATCATCAGCTACTTATGAGGAAGGAAGATATTCCTAAGACAGCATTTCGAACCAGGTATGGGCATTACGAGTTTACAGTGATTCCTTTTGGAATGACAAATGCACCCTCTATTTTCAAGGATTTAATCAATAGAGTTTTCAATGAATATCTTGATAAATTTTTTGTGGCATTCATTTATGATATCCTTGTATACTAAAAATTCTATTAAGACCATGAGAATCACTTGCGAATTATTTTGAGAACTCTTAGAAGCAATAAATTATATGGGAAGTTTAGCAAGTGATAATTCTGGCTTCAATCAGTTTCTTTTCTAGGATATATTGTCTCTAAGGATGGAATCCTAGTTGATCCTGCAAATAAAAAAGGAAATCCAAGACTGTCCCATTCCAACAAACATAATCATGGTATAAATTTTTATTGGCTTAGTAGGTTACTATCGTATTTTCGTTAATAATTTCACCTGATTGGATAACCTGCTAACCAAGCTCACACATAAAAGAGTTAAGTTTGTGTGGAAAAAATAATGTATAGAATGCTTCGAAGAATTGAAAAGAATATTTGTCAATGCTCTAATTTGGACTCTTCCATCTGGAAGTGATGGATTTGTAATATATAGTGATGCATCATTGAATGGTATGGGTTGAATCCTTATGAAAAATGGTTAAGATATTTCTTATGCATCAAGGCAGTTGAAAACTCATGAGAAAAATTATCCAACACATGATCTTGAGTTACTGGCTTTAATATTTTCTCTAAATATATGGAGATATTATCTTTACGGTGAAAAATGTGAGATATACACAGATCACAAGAGTTGAAATACATTTTCACACAAAAAAATCAACATGAGGCAAAGAAGATGTCTCGAGTTACTCAAAGATTATTATTATTCAATACACTACTACCCAAGAAAGGTGAATAAGGTGGCAGATGCTTTTAGTAGGAAGGATAATGGACTTCTGACTCAAGTGAGGATTGAGAGAGATCATATATTTTTTTATCTACAAAATATTGAAATGGGAATTGTTAAGGAAGGGGAAACATATTTTCCCTTTCAAATGATTGTGAAACAATCTTTATTAGAGAAGATAAAAAGCTCTCAATCTGATGATGAGAATCTGCACAAGAAAATTAATGTTGTTATGGATGGGAGACTGGCTAACTTCATGTGTGAAGAAGGAGTTCTGAAATTTTAGAAGAGGTTATGTGTTCCACCAGTACCTGAGATAAAAAGGAAATTATTAGACGATGCACATAGCTCAAATTTTTCTATATACCTGGGTAGCACCAAGATGTACATAGATTTGAAAGAATATTTTTGGTGGGAGAATGTGAAGCGGGAAATTACTGACTACATGTCAAGGTGTCTAGTTTTTTAACAAGTGAAGGCATAGAAGAAACATACTAGAGGAGTGATGAAAACTCTACCTATTACTATGTGGAATTTGGACAACATTATGATGGATTTTTTCATTGGACTACTAAGGACATCTAGAAGGAACGATGTAATATGGGTAAATTTTGATTGCCTCAAAAAATCATCACATTTCCTTCCTATAAGAGTGGATTTACTGCTTGAGCTCCTGGAAATACTTTATATTAATGAAGTTGTAAGACTTCATGGTGCACCTCTATCGATTGTGTCTGATTGAGATTCCTGATTTACATAAAAATTCTGGAAAAGTCTCCAGAAGGATTTGAATACTGAGCTCTATATGTGTACTTCTTATCACCCCCAAACTAAGGGACAGTCTGAAAGGACTATTCAAACATCAGAAAATATGATGTGGTCCTGATCTCTTGACATCCAAGGTATGTGGGATCGACACATACCTTTGGTGTAATTTTAATACAATAATAGCTTCAATTAAAGTATTCAAATGCCCCCATATGAAGCATTATATGGAAAGAGATGTCGAACTCCAACTTGTTGAGATGAAGTTGGTGAGAGGAAACTTATAGGCCCAGAACTTATTGAATAGAACATGACAAAGGTGAGGCCAATTCAAGCCCATATTAAAGCATACCAAAGTAGAAAGAAGATTTTTCCTAACAACTGGAGGAAAGATTTGGAATTCTAAGTGGGAGATCATGTCTTTCTGAAAGTATCTCCATGGAAGGGTGTCTTAAGATTCGATAAGAAAGGGAAACTGATCCCTAGGTACATTGTACCATTTGAATTTTTTTTAATGAATTAGAGCTGTAGCTTACTGATTAGCAATGTCGCCAAGTCTCTCCAACGTCCATGATGTATTCCATGTGTCATTGTTGATGAAATACATGCCAGACCCAATTCCTGCACTCACATATGAAGAAATAGAACTGGAACCTGATTTTTCATACTGTGAAGAGCCTATTGGGATTCTCGACAAAAGGGAGCAGGTATTGAAAAATTGAAAAACTCATCTAGTAAATTTTATTTGTAAAAACCAGAATATGGAGGAACCAACTTGGGGATGAGAGGATTTCACGATGGAGAACCAACCACATATTTTTGGTGGGCTTTATACATAAAATTTCACGAATGAAATTTCTGAAGGAGGGAATACTATAACACCCCAAATATTTTATGGTATGTTGCTCTTAAATACTTTCTATTCATTAGATAGCCTATATTTCATGAGGAACTAAGTCTTTTTTGAAACAAAACATCATAGGAGAAAGTTATATGCTATCCATTAAACATAAATTTTCCACTTCTACATTTTGAATTTCAAGAAACTGTTATCTTAAGTTGTGACCAGTAGGTCATTTAGAGTCTAATAGAACCAACTTGATTATTTGATGAATAGTAACATACCCTTATGAATAGTAATACGACCCTTATGAATAGTAAATAATGATAATATTTTATTTCCTTAAGGGAATAAGATAATGAGATCTTAATTAATTTTCCAATATGATATAAAGATAATTATATCTTTAAAATTGTTATTTTTCTAATTAATTATGATTTTATTTAAAAATAAAATTAAAAATACTTAAAATTTTATTTTCTAAAAATGAAGTTCATTTTTGAATTATACACGTTGAAAAATGGGTAGGGTAAAGTTTTATGATTTTTCTAAAATACTTGAATTTTTCGTGAATGGTAAAAATACAGTTTTGAGTTTTCAGTAGTTTAATGACATCATAATGATTTAATAAATAAATATAATGGTATGGTCGACTCTTTTTACCATAAATAATGACATGAGGTGTCCCAAGTGGCTTAAACCATGGGAAAAGACCATGGGAAAGCCCATGGTTTGGCAAAAACCACTAACGAGGTGTCCCTTTGAAATTATTAAAAAACTACCTCTCTTTTTCTTTAAATACCCACTCATCCATTCTTTTTAATTCATTCCAAATCTTTCATCCAAGAATATATGAGGTTTTTAACTCTTTATGAGTCCTCCCATGGTTTCCTAAAGCCACCAAGTAATCATCCTTCAAGATCTAGGAGTTACTCTACAATGTAAGGGAATCCTTCATTCTCTTCTTTTAGTTGACACTCCTTTTATGTTATCAATTTTGTTTTTTCATTATCATATGTTGGTGTTAGATTTTATGTGTTCTTATTAATGTCCTTATGATTTCAATATGATTAGATACCCTTTTTCTCTCATCATTTCATTTTATTATGTTTTAAGAGACATCATTAGGATGTCGAATTTTCATAAGGGATCTCTCACCGTTTCTTTTATTTTCAAGTTCATCTCTTTTCTTTTTCTCTCCTCACCTCCTTTATCCAAGTGACCTTGATAAACTCTAATATCATCTATATACTATAATTATATCATTTGAATGTAATAACCATTATCAATATTTTTACTCCCTCCCTTTTATTTTTATAAACAAAATCAACATCCATGAGGTTCCACTTTATAACCTTTGTGGATGACGGAGTTTCGTTCCTCACTTTATAATTCATTAATAGTCATGAAACAATTTTAATGGTTTAACTAGCTAATAATATATGTGTTTCATCTCATTAATTTTCTGGAATCCTTAGACACTCGTAATATAAAATAATAATACAAAACAAGTTCATTATGAACAAAACGGCCAAGTTAATCCGAATATTTGTAATAAACTTTTTACTAATGAATCATCATCATGGTATATAACCCAAAATAATTATAAGATAATTTATATCTCCTTTATGGCATTAATAAGATATATTAACAATTCTGTATGTTTTCCCAAAATTCAAACGAACTTCCATTCATGAAAGCAAGTAAACGAATCATGGAAACCAAGGAAGAAAATGCTTCCAAACCAATAAACTTTAACCTCTTAAACCCATTAAAAGGGTCATGAATGATCCTAATAATGTTATAATATATCAATTAAATGTATATGAGGTTCTGGAATTGTTAATTAATGAATCTAAATTTCATTATTCGGGTCATTAAAACTAATGAAGAACACACTCGATCCAAAGGTAAGGGGTTTCTAATATCACTTTCATTTCTGTGAGATTTTCATTGTTCGCCACTTATTTCATGTATATGTGTACTGCCATTTGATATAAAATAACGTGATTCTCATTATATTCAAGCTATTTGATGATTCATTTGAGAATTATTAAGTTCTAGTCATATGATTTGACTGATTACATTGTGGTAAGAGTCTTTGTCTCAACAATTATTTTATGGTGACTATATTTGTATGGTGCACCTAATATTACCTATGTGGTGTGACTACATCCCATTTGAGATCAATTTTTATTGGAAATTATATTTATATTAAATATACATAATCTCATATCATGGATTTTTTTTCTAAACTGTATACCATTTTACATACGATGTTTATTTGGAAAGTTATTTTAAGTAGGGAAATATTGATGAATCCATATACTCTAATCTATACGGATATTGAAAAGGCATGTTGATCTTGTATTGAATCAATGTATAAAGAATTTTTTGGACATGGAGTGGATGGTGAGGCCTGTTATAGCCCCTCGATACATCGGTAGGTCTCATGAGACAAATGAGTTTGGCGACAAACCCTTTGAGTTTGTTTCCAAAAATCAGACGGGTTTCTACCCACAAAACTAAACCATTTTTATGGTATTACGGTATCATGTGCGAGATACATGATGTCCAATTAATAATAATTATCTTTATTCATTATCATTTATCACTATCCATGAGGTTTTCACTATGAAAAAATCTATGGATGCAGTGTCATTATCAGTTTATTAATGGCGTGAGTGTTTTATTTATTCACCATGCCATGTTGATTATGTAAAATTGGTTACAATAAATTTACTATGTATTCATGCTTCTGCCATTTTTATCCCTTACTGAGCATTTGAGCTCACCCCTTTTATTGTTTAAATTCGACAGGTGACAAAGAAAAGATCATTTATTTAGTTCTTGTGGATGCATCTTTTAGTTTTCGTTATGTATTGTATTTTGTAAACCTTTCCAATGTAATTTGATTAACATCTATGTATCTAGTTTCTTCAAGACTACTAAACTGATCATTCCATCAGGATTTTCATTCCTTATAACCATGCCAATATAACGAGTAATTTACCAGCTCTAGTCTAGAGGTGTCTGGTTGTTACATATAACATTTAATATTCAATGAATCCTGACTTTAAACTATTTACCATGTTCTGAGTAGAATGACCTTAAACTATGTGAAACATCCCATTCACATGATGTTAAAATGTAGGTTAATCTTGATCAAATGACATTGAACTGTATTTTGAATCATCCTCACTATATTATGTTAAAATATATTCTCATCATCCTCACATTCATGATTTAAAATATAAAATCATACCAATACCTCACCTATGTGGCCTTCTCCCTCGATGCGGACCATATACCACATCAATAATATCTTTAGATATCGCTCGATGTTTGAGATGATACTCCCATTAATGATTGGTTTGATTTTCTTAGACCAGTATGCTCACAGTAGTGTGGAATAAGACATGGTTGCCTAATTTTGAGAGTGTTGGAAACCATTGAGACATTCCATCACTCCACTCCCATGCTTTTTGTTCCACCTTTTTGGATCCTCATTCTCTTTCACATCTGAAGTGACCCACTAACAGAATGGTGTCTAGCCAAGGATCTCCTAACATCCTGTGCTAATGTCCCAGAGGAAGTTGGTTGACAATTTGATACATATCCCATGTTTCGAACAAGGTAAGAGGTCAACCATTGTTTGTTTGTCCCCATTTCATTATAATTAATATCAATACTATGTTTCGAACATGGTCAAAAATAATCATATATCATGAAGTTTCTCTAATTGTGTTCTGAATTTTTGTGTCATGATTCACACTTCCCATTCCCCTTTGTTTGAATATATTCCAACTCTCTAGGGGTTATCCCATCTGTGCACTAGGTCACATTGGGAATTTAAAGTTTGATGTTCTAAGAAGCCAAGGCTCCATCCATATCCACTCCCATCCAAAATTCTCTATGAGTTCAGTCAACAACAACAGACCCCAAGTCTTCCCTGATTATGGTAAAATCTCATAAATAGTGAAAAAATATATGATATTCCATTGTTTCCATTGCTGGGAATGATCCATGGGATCTTAGGGATTGATCAGTATCTATCTCAGATATATGATTGAGATTAAATAATTAAATCATGTATGAATGTTTCCATGAATGTTGTTCAATATATGTGAGAAAACAGTAATGTATGTTTCAAATGTTATAAAAAAAATATCCCATTACAGATCAAACCCTTCAATTGAATTCATTACCTCCATCACCTTATGAAACTTGGACTCTAGAGTCTACTACCCTTGCCTGATATCCCTCTCTTCATCAATGGGCACAGTATGAATTTCATTTTCCTTTGACTATGAAATGTCTTGTTTAGATAAATGATCATTCACTCGATATATTTCCTATTTAATTAGATCTTGGTCATCCTCTATCTAGATATTCAATCATATTATTAGTATTGATTGATCAGTGGTGAAGGAGGAGTGATCAATTGTCTGATAATTTTTTGTATTGGATCTCTTTTCTATCCTCCTAGAGCTTCTTGATATTGCAAGATTTATCTCAGCACAAGGAATCATCCAAATTTTGACTAATTTCCCACATCTTCTCATAAATATAGTCAGGTACTAAGGCATGCATATTGCGAGCGTCCATTCCTTTGACAACCAGGAAGAAGAACCCAAAGTAATGTGACCCCATTCATCTCACCCATTTCAACATTAGGACCTCAAGGAAATTCTTGAAGAACTTCCACACCTTACGGCGATTCATGCTTATTTATTTATCCATGTCGAGGTTGGAGTTATCCAGCAATTCGGGATCCAAAAGTTAATATTTTAAGAACATAACCAAATGTATAGCAGTAGGGTCTTCCCCTGAAATCCTATCGAATAGACTAGGATCTATGACATAGGGATGACTATATTCACTCACTTCCTCTCAAACGACCAAACCTCCTCCATATTTGAGATCTTCCCTGTAATTGACATCATCCGTAGGTACAACCTACTACTCAAAGGTTTCCAATGATAGATCATCTTGAATGACTGGATCCTTATGGATAAGTGAATTCATCGTAATATCTACCTTTTATGTCCAAGGATCATTAGTTTTCCAAGATTGTGGTCTAATGATAACTATATGATATAAGAACCTCAGTCAACCTGATCCTCAAATGATATATATGGGTCTTTAATGATAAATACATACAAGAGATGAGAATTTATGTATTGAGTTCCAAAGTCACTGCAAGAACATCCACCTCTAGGGAATCTTCAACACTTGTTAATTAGATGATTGGAACTAACTCCCCAGGGAAAATGGGAGTAGATTGAGATTCCAATTTTGTCGCTTTTCCCCCTTGGATGGCCTACAACTAAATGCCTCGGCCAAGACTAGCTTATTTCCTGACTCATCATCAGGTGTAGGCCCAAAGGAATGTCCCTTCACATCTATTGGCATGTTCTCAACCCTTGCATTGGGAGATCCTTGATCAAAATTGATGTTATCCTATACAGGAAAAGTTCATGTTATTAGATCGATGTTCTAATAGGGGAAGGGGCCAACGTAGATATATTCTATGACTTAATGCGATATGTTCAGCAAGTACCTCATCAAAGCCTAAAATATCTCAACTCTCTTGGGGGATCCCTAGTTGATTTGTTGTCCCATGGGGTTACACACCATCAGGATATTCATCTTAAGAATTTTACTCTTCTTCTTACTCTTCTTCTATTTCCTCTCTACATTATTCGTTTTCTTCTTCTTCTTCTTCATATTATTCATCACTATTTTCATACTCAGGTGACTTCTCTTATGGATCATTCTCTTAACTAAGAATCAATTTCTCTAAGAGATGTGGTTATTCATATTTCCCATGTTGTCATGCATAGGCATATATGTCCATATGTTATGAATGACATTGGTGAAATTACACCTATCTACCACATGGATGTTCTTGATTACTAGATGCTCGAGCCCACTACATATCAGTCTCTGCCACAAGTCTTTAGTTTATAATAATTATCGCATTGTCCTCCATGTAGACCAGAGTGTCAGGAAAACAACATTGATAAGTGGTTATAAGAGATATGTTATCTTCTTACCATGGTATTATTTGGCTAACCCACAAAGCCTCTTTTAGGATCACCCCTCCATTAAATGAGACGTTGAAACCACACCCGACGACATTCCCACTACCGATGTTCCAGCTCCTGCTACCCCTATTTCCTATCATGCCTCTTATATTTCCTCCCAGGTGGTAGCCCATCTACCTCTTCATTTATCTTAACCTACACTTGTTACCAAGATATGTAGAATGTCTCTTCACAAAATTCCCTTTGAATTTTCTTCCACCCTGTACATATCTTATTCAATTGATATCCTGACATTGACATTTGTATGTCATAGTGTGATGTTTTTTGTAAATACATAACTTGATAGCATTCACCATAGTGGACGGAGGATGTAGGGCTAACTCTCATCACGAACCTCTATATACATATTTCTCTATGATTTTTAAAGTCATGTAAACTATGAAGAATAGTGTGATGGAACATATGTCTAGAAAATGATCTCTCCAACAATTCGGGCTACTAACACACCTCCCAAGACTATTTGCAGGTATTCTCTATGCTCTAGTGAACCTCCAAGCTTATCCACCATCTTTCTAACTAAAACTTGAAAGGGGTTAATGTTTAAATTTTCATGACTACCGATCTGAAGCTTGACCCATCATCAATGAGCATCAGTTGCTGGACCCAAAAAAATATTCAGAATAGATGGTCTTAGTCCATTTCTTGGAAGAAGGATGACGTTTGGGAAGTAATATCTGCCAAAATGGGATACAACCCAAACATGGAAGATCTATAATGGGTGAATGATACTCCTTAACATGCCTCTCCTTAATATGTGCCCAAGAATAGAGTAATGAATTTCTAAGATAGGTACTCCCAAACCAAACTTGTTGCAAGATTTCATGATCCCCACCATCACCAAGGTTCCTGGGCGGACCCCCATTCTTCAAAGCCCCATTGGATATAGCCACCCACTCATGAATTTAGTAATAAAAGAAGTTTAGTGAACTCATGGGTCCCAATCCTTATCCATTTTGTACCCCAATTATTGATATTATACTTCCTCTAGGATCACCAATTATGATCTTGCCTTTCCCCTCTACGACACATATGGGAACTAATTTCCTCATCTTGGAATCCTCACCTTCCTAACATTATTAAAGAACATAAAGAACCATTATTGGAATGTGATGGCTTTCAGGATGTACTCAATTCCCAGCTTCTCTTTTTCTGCATCCTGGAGATGTCGTGTGAGGGTGGGGGTTCATTATCTATCCTCTCAGATATTATCCATTGGCAGGAAATCATCAGTATGAAGACCCTCATGGGTAATGAATATGATATATTGAATTTAAAATAGAATAACACCTCCCCCCATTATGGTGGTGGAAAGTGATCATGTTAGGATACCATTAGCTAAACACCACTGGAACCATCTCCTTTTGATGATATAAGTGAAATTTTGACGTATATACAGCATCATATAGATAGATGTTGTGAAGATATTGTCTAAAATCTTCGCATTTATAGAGTACCATGTATGACCATGTCCATTTTCTTGTGAAGTTACCCCCACACCTCAGGTCCAAGTCTTGTTTCCATCGAACACAGTCATCATGTATACTACTTTGAAAGGTTCTTGCATAGAGGGTTGATTTCTCTTCAGGAATCGGATCATCTCCCATGATCATCCTGTTCATTAGATTTATAACATATATAGATATCCTATGATTATCCCTACCATGATGGCCATTTAATATGATTTTGTACAACTAGATTCTATCTCCATGTGTGACCCACAACCGTAATGATTTAGTTTCAAAGAATGGGATGGCTACTTCATCTAGAATCCCGAAATTCAACAGCATGAGACTGTCTCTTAGAAGATAATCCTTATATAGATGCTTCATCATGCCCAAGAGTGCTTGATTCCTTGATAGGAAACTTCTGGCATGATGTATTTGAGGATTCATGGTCATATCTTCTCTTCGTAGGTTGATGGAAACTTCCCTCTGAACAGTGGTTTTTTAATGAAAATATTGATCAAAATTTTGGAAACACTATGGATGGAAAGCGAAAGGCCAAGGTTTAGCATGGAAAAAGGTTTTTCTTCCCACAATATTAGATGGGTATCATTGAAAGGGCAGATAATTTCATAAAAACTAAAAATCATGTAATAATACTATTGCTAAATGAATTAAAGTGAATATGATAATGTTTTCCACACACGATTCAGAAACATACATGCATGAGAGAAAACACTCTTTCTAGATAGAAAGTCAAGGTACTATTCATATGGGTACCCCAAATATTTATAGGTGTAGAATTGGTCTTATTTTTTCATGCAAGGACCTGGTCTCTATATTGTGCATATGCATCCCCACATACACTTCTATTTTCAGTGTTTCCCTCGAAACCCAAGACTCAGATCCCCTTTCAGCTCAAATTCTAAGGGGAACATTTTTTGGAATTAATTTTCACTCGAGGATGAAAATGATCATCATTAAATAAACATAAGACACCATTTCTCTCAATGTAACATTCCAATAAGGCCAAGGTATCAGCACACAAGATTCAAGGGTTGTGTATAACATGGAAATTCACATGTAAGAGCCTCACATGCCCAATGTAATGTCAAATTCCCTCTTCAATGCCAACAATATTATGCTCCACCACCAAAGATTTTTTATATGTATAGAAAGGATGACCCTTTATTTGGGGTAATGATCTAAAAGTAAAATTTTTTCTCCCACGCATGCAAGATGACCTCTTCCCAAACAGTATGAAAGACAAGTACCCCACTAGGTATAAAATATTTTTTAACAGTCCCCATATGGGTCCCCCTTCATGTGGTCCCAGAAGGGTTTGACCCACACCCATTTCCTTTCTTCCTAAGGCATGTTCATTTAAAATACGCTTTTTCTCATTCAACAATTTCACTATCATGCCCCATCTTCCTCTCAACACCCTCTCTTTTGTGTGCAAGCCTCCAATATTGCACAGAACCCCTATTTGATACTCCATGGGATGACTTAAACATAATGCACTATGTTTAAACCCCTATTGAACACACCCTTCATTTATTATTTAATACTATCCCACCAAGCCCTTCAAGCATGCACATAGTCATTTCATGGTCCTTTGTCTGGTTTCCTTTGTTGTGATGCCCTACCACATCCTCTTTTGGATTATGAATGCTAATGGATTTTTCTTTTCGAAATAGCCACACTAAAATGGACCCTACTATTTACCAATACTACACACCACTCTAATAGGGGTTGATTGATTCATTATATTCCCTATCGGTTGTTGAGAATAGATTATGTATGTCGAAGGAGTGGGAGTGAGTCATACCCATCTACATTACAGGGCGTAAAACTACCTAGCTCTTTCGTCCTCAGTAAATGAAGGTAAACTATTATCTCACCCTATTCAATGCACATGGGGTGCCATGCCTCAAGACGTTTACATCTCCAAACATATTCATGGGATTGATATAATCCTCACATGGAATAAGACCATCCTTACATGTAATTTGATTATCCTTAGGAATCATCTACATGTATGACCCACACCATGTTTCGGTAATGAATCTTTCATGATGCGACCATCTGTTTTACTACTTCCTCTTGTTTCTCACACTAATCAAGACTCATGTTGTCTTATATTATAATAGTAACCATGAATAAATCCTACACTAGTCATACCTCATGGAGTAATCCTCAGTTTCAACCATCATGGGTCGCTAACCATGAATATGATCCATCCTTTCTGAACGACGTCGATCTTGATCTATATTTCCTAAACATGGTACATAGGATGCCTCATCGAGGTTAAATCTTGAGTAATGGAAAACCTCGGTGCCCTACTCCATGGGGTGTAGATATTAGATCCCAGTATCTGCCCATCATTCATTCCCTTTCTTATCCCTCACTAAAGACACCATGTCTTGGGAGGGATCATTCCTGAGGCAAAGACCACATCTCCCTTAGTTTTCCATAGTCATCCGTCCTAGTGTAATCCCCATCATACACCTCTCATTTAGGTAGCATCCATGCATAATCCCCAACCACATTCATATGTTCATCATACTTAGGTATATGCTTCACTTCCCCATTAAGAACTACATGGACATTGGTTCCCAACAAACTGGGATACATCAGAAACCTCTATCAGGTTTAATCCCAACACCTCCAACAACCTATCCATATAGTAAGCCTCTTTTCCCTCTTACTAGGGGGTGAAACCTTCCAAATCCACCCCTAGTAGTGGCCATATCATCTTTTATGGTGTGACATATTACACTATATGGGACACAGCTTCCCAGTCCACTCTCATTGGGAGTTCTAACCCATCCATCAAGTAAATATTCTCGGTACTCCTACCTAGGTAAGAACCTCCATGACCATCCTTAATGGGGGTGTTGTGATTAATTTACTCCATCTCTAGAAGAAATTAAACTTGTGTTTTACATTGTGATAAACATGGTATTCCTGAGGAAAACCTTGGAAGACATTCATATTGCATAAGATATAATGTGATTTCCACAGGATGCCTCGAGTTCTCCACCATTGAAAATCCCTCTCAGGAGGATGAATATAGGAGACGGATGTTCTAGAATCCAGTCATGCCAGAGATGCACAACATGACTATTAACCTAGATTAAGGTTATTGTGTTCATACCCCTATGAATGTCAATAAAGGAGAAGCATAATTAACCATAATTCACAACTAAATGACACTGGTAATCAGTTTCATGAAAAAATATTAATCATTGAGTGAGATAGAGACTATGTGGAAAGTTACATGGATAAATGCATGGAATTTAGAACAAACATCCCATCAACCCGATTTGATCGTGGATGAAACATCACCGAGAAAGTGATGAATGAGGCCCGCCCTTGTAATAGGGAATGCAGGGAATCAATTGTGACACCAGTGGATAAAAACATTAAAGGATGACATGCCTTAGTGAAGGAATTGAAATAAAAAAAGAATTATTTTATGCTTATGGTTACTATATCATATTTCTAATCATAAAATTATATTTGTATAGTTTGTTTTATCCAATGGCATCTTATTAATTATTTCAGTCAGAATCCATGATATATATATCAATCATATTCGGTCTTCTAATTCAGGTAAATCATGAGCCTTCATATACATCTCATCCATATCATGATTTACAACTCAAGGTATATACTAAGCTATGATATCCCATGTTTTAGGACAGAACCAATAATATCCCACTCACACTGAAACCCTAAAAGGATTTAATAAAAAACATCACAGTACTATTTAGACACATCCAAATCTCTTTTGGATATGGTTTATCATAATCTCTTAATTTAAAAAAATCTTTTTCAAAAACATAATCCTTTTTTAAGGCCTAACTATGTGACCCTAAAAATATTATTAGAATTGAAAATAGATATGAATCCACATTTTATAGATGTAAGAAATGATAGGCCTCTAGAAAATAATATTCATACTAAATCTAATAAGGGGTCTATCATGATCTCCATTAAACATACTCATAAATCTATATGAAAACATACACCAAAGGTTTTATCTTATAAACCATATGTATAACAATATAACCCCTTTTCCCATGACATTGAGTAATAACTAGACAAGGGACAATATCAATAGAGTATAGGCCACCTCAAACTTTATAATTATATGAATAATACTCACTAGGTCAATGAATACATCACATGTCATTCATCTTATAGATGTTCATATCACATTTCCCATATCCAAATAGTTGAACACATCATATGTCACTAAACAAATAATTTTAATTCATTTTCTTAGTCTAATTAAATTTTAGGCTCGATTTCATTTCTCATATTATGTGTTGAAATATCCCATATTGGTTGAGCTCCAACTGAGGACATCGTCGACAATATACCCAATAGTAACCTGATTAGATAATCCTTAATATATTGAATAAAAAATTTATCAGGGTATAAAAATTTCCATGTTAGGTATATCTCTAAATTAAGGTAAAGTTTATGTAAATAAGAATACAAACCTAGGAAAATTGATGATTATATGAAATTCCATGGGATAAATTTGTCGGTGAATCCAAATAGTAAGTCTCTTATTAATATCTCATGATTCCAATACTCATTCAAATATTAAAATATCTATAAAATCATAATTATCTATAGTGATCATTAATTAAGGATAACTTTAGGTTATAAATTGAGGAGATATTATAATTCCACTATTCTTGTAATGTATATTACAAAACACATGAATAAATGATAATTAAAGAAAACATTTTATTATAAAATCATGATGTATTACCTAACAATTAAATAAATATCTAATATATCATATACCAATAGATGTAACATGACCCTAATGTTTCTATTATACTAATGGGTTTTTAGTGGATCCACTATATTTTCTTTTATATCAACCCAGCAGATCCTCACATCACCCTTCATAATGATCTCTTATATGATATCGTATTTGTGAAGGCAGTGTTTGGTCCCTTACTAAGATTTTGGTTACCAATCCTAATTTATGGACCATTTTTTTTCATGGTAAATTGTTATTCCTCCATAATTGGAGAAACCAACTAATGTTTAGTAGTGGAATTCCTAATCCCAATAGCTTCCTTCAAAGTATCTAATGCAGTGATGTACTATATATATATTTTTTGAATCCGACATGTTGGATCGGGTTATACCAAATATACACAAGAAAGGGGTGAATTGTGTCTTTTACAAATTCTTTGTGAAATCGTGTTATTCCCTTTGACTTTAATCAGATAGATTACTACAGCAGAAATTTAAATAGCAGGGACACACGATGTATAGTGGTTCAGGGAACAGAAGACCCCTAGTCCACTCTGCCAACACTCTACTCCACGAGCTTAGTGATTTTCACTATCTTTTCCTCTTGTCAACAGACTATTCCACAACTGAGTATAGGCAGTTGACACCTTTACAATCTAAGGCAAAACAGAGCCTTCTAGTTCAATCACAGAACTTTCACAACATATTATGAAAATCTGGTCACTCTAAAATAAAAATAAATCTATTTGTACTTTGAAAATACTTGCCCGTTGTTCTTCATAATTGCAACAGAATGTAATTGACTTTACATGGATCATCTCCTTCAGAAATATTGATCTTTCAAGAAGAGTCATTCTGAGTCAATATCGTTGCAGTAGATATAGAAATATAATTTGCAACTTCAACAATAGTAGATTCATAGTAGATCTTTGATGACTAAAGAGTGAATCTTCTTCGAGATTCTTCTTCTTTAATAAACAGAGATTTCTTGCTCTTCGTAATCAGTAGATATGTGTTCTTGATAGTCTATGTTTTTTTCCTTTTTTATAGTTTTCATTGTTGTTCAGAAAATCATGTATACATTCTGTGTAAATATCACATCTAGAAAAAATAAAATAACAACAAACACTTTTCCAGCAAATTTAGATCCAAAAAAGTAGCATTCTAACTCATGATATTCAAAACTTAAAAATAAAAATAAATCATAACATTCTTTAAGATTAATAATAAAAATATACCTTTAAATTGATCATTTGAATCATATATAAAATGGTTTTAAATTAGTCAAATACACTCTTTAAAAATCCACTTTTAATCCTGATTGAAATCAGCCTAATAATCTGCTTCTAGACCGTTGCATAATAATATCATCTTTAATTATCTGATGCCAAACGTAAGGTTGAACTGTATAGCATGCATCATTCAAATGTAAAGTTGAACACAAACGTAGGGTTGATGTTGCATCCTTCAAACATAAGGTTGATTACAAACGTAGGGTTGATGAACCATACTTTTCTTTTTAACATTCAAATGTATAAAAAATGATCCATACTTTTAAAAGCTTCCAAACATATGGTACATGATCCATACTTTTGATGAAACGTAAGGTTGATTACAAAAGTAAGGTTGATGAACCAAACTTTTCAATATCCCAAACGTAGGGTTCCTTGCTAACGTAGGGTTCATTCCTAATGTAGGGTTCCGCTTCCATACTTTTCCAATAACGTATGGTTGATTAACCATACTTTTCTGATAACTCATAATGTATACACTGCATTCCATCGTTATGCTATGTTTCTCCATGTAGGGTATGAATAGTGATTCCAGAACACTCATAAGAAATTCCCAAATATGTAAAGCATGAACAATGTTTCTAGAACATGCTAATTCAAATAATTTAGAAATTAAATCTTGTTGTTCAAGAACATAAATATTTCTTCCAGAAATAAAAATATAATGAATAACAAATTCCTGAAATATACATAAAAATAAAATCATTAGAAAACAATTTAGGGTATTTGTGAACATCAAAATCATCATAATGAAATAGAGTATTATTCTTAACAATCTCCCCCTCTTTAAATAAAAACATTATGTATTGTTGAAAACAACACTTACCCAACAATATCCACCTTTTTGATGATCACAAAACCCATAAAATAACCAATGAAATTAACTTACAAATTTAATTAAAATTATGATAAACTCAAGAATCAAGGTGTGGTAAGGGTATGAGATGGGGACTATCTTTGCTGAACAACGGCCTTGATTTCTGTCAACTGCTCCCTCAAACCTCTCATCATTCCATCTCCCAGCTTGATAATAATATCTCTATTCTCCTGAGTCATATGAATATCTTCTATCATATTTACTTTAAAAAAATCATGAAGTCTCTCTTCCTTCTCCATAAATAGAGTTAATTTTTCTATGAACTGAGGCAGCATAGTTCCAATAATTGGTTCACTTGTGGTCAAATGGTCAACCAAAAATCTCTGATTATCTAATAAGAATGATAGTGGAGCATTATTGAATTTCAGATCATGCAATCTGTAATTCATATTGCTCATTGCAGTTGTGATAGCCTGAAATCTTCTAATTAAATTAGGTGAAGTAACTGATCCACTAGCTTCACCAGTCCCGACAGATACAAACTGTGTCTCCATATAGTCTTTAAACTCTGACAGATCTAACTTCATCTCCATTTATGATTTCAGCTTGGATACTTTTTTCAACATCCTTTTCATAAAAATTTCTACTTCCTTCCTAGAAACTATACTTCTTTTAAGTCTCTTGAATTTCAACTATTCTTCCTCTAAGGATCTCCTTAGAGCAACATTTTTATATTCCAAATTAAACAACTTTATGTACTGCTCTTATTCTTCATTATTCACTGAATCAGAGGCATCATGTGCTTGATTCTCATTAGTTTGTACTTGATGCAGCAGTACTAATAGAAAAGAGTCAGCATCAGATTTTTCCTTTGCTTCCTCCTGAGTTGGCTGGTCCATAGACTTTTCCTCAGAGACTTTTCCAGACTCTTCCATAGAAAAATCCTCATTAATTACCTCTATATGGAATTCAAAAACATTTTCATTGTGAACATTAGTAATCATATCTTCCACTGGATTTTCTAAAATGATATCTTCTTTATTTTTCTGAGGACTGGCCACTTCTTCACCAGGCTCGACCTCATTTTCCTTTTCAATTGTAACTTCAGCTTCAACTAAAATTTGAGGTTCAATTTCAGTTACAACCACAACCTATTCATAAGTATCATTTTTCATATTATTCTTGAATTTCAGTTTGTAATTAAGGAGTCACATTAAATTGAGCAGTATCCTCTTCTTGTGGTTTCTCAACAGCGTCTTCTCTGAAAAAATTGTAAGTGAGTAAATCTCTTAATGTTAAAACATGTGAACCAAGTTCCTCATGGGCATTATAATTTCTTTTTCATTGAATCTGAAGTCCCTCTTGACAACTTTATTCTCGATCTTCTCTAGTTTCAAATCTTAATCTTCTTATAGTAGTTCTCACTCTTGATTCAACCTGTCCTTCCTTGGACTTAGTAGATTGAGCCTGAGCACTCTCTTCCTCTTCTTCATCTCCTACTGGAAATTTTTTTCTTTTAATGTTCTCAAGAAGTAACCAATCATTATAAGGGTCCCAACACCAAAAGTGTTACTATAATGGCATCTAACTCTGGCTTCCACCAGCCTTTCCATATCCTTTTTGAACAAATTTTTTTATATGAATCAACCAAACGGATAAAAATTCATGTGTGCTTCTGTTTGAAAACAATAATGAAGGTACCTTACCATGTACCTAGGAAAATTAAGTATTATATCACTCATCAACAAATAAATTATATACATGTCTGGATACAAGATTTTCTCCAGATCAAACGTCCTAAGTGCAATCCCTATTTGCACAAATTTCACTAGGATTTTATGATCCGGCTCCAAGTCCTTTATGAACAACTTTCTTATATATGTAGAACCAAAAAGAAAAGACATAATATTTTTAGACTTATATAATGAATCTCCTATATTATTCAAATCAAAATGAATGACTCCCTCATGAGTGTAGTTCAGAATCCAACCAATCTCCATAGAGGATATCAAAACATATCAATCTTCAATCTTAGATACCATAGTATCCTAATCTTCCCCTGGACTAAAATGAATAGATTTAATGAAATAACAAAGTCCTACCTCATATAAAAACTCCGTAAAATCTCCATTAAACATCTGTTCATGTTTTAGAAATGAAAGAGCCTGCTTCAGCAATAAGTTATTCTGATATAACCATTCCAGATATATAACTTTTCCATTCAAAATTTTCCTTCCTTCAGAGTGCTTTCTCTTGGTAGTGATGGCCTCAGCCTCATCAGTTCTCTTAGTCTTCTCCTTTTCTGTCGAAAAAATCACTATAGTTTTTACAAAGGATTAGGGTTTCGAAGGATCATGTTCTAATAGACAAATAGTAGTAAATTGATGCCTGTTCGAAAGGGTTTTTGGTGGAAATGAAATGATTCAGAATTCGAAAGGTTTTTGAAAACCTTGATTCCAGTGTCATCAATAATTATTACATAGATGTTAAAAATGAATAAAATTGATCTCGTGAAGAAAAAAAAACTTATTCTGTTTGAAAAAAAATAAATTTATTTTAAATAGTATTAAAAGACAAAAATAACATAATAAAATAAAACATTATTTAAAATTAAATAATACTAGTCCCCTTAATAAAATCAAACCCTGTAGTGGGAAGTGGTTTGGAAAAAATATCAGCTAATTAAATTTCAGTACTTAAAAATTTTAAGAATATATCCTTTTTAATAACATGGTCTCTTAGAAAATGACTTCTGATATCAATATTCTTAGTCCTAGAATAATTAATAGGATTTTTTGAAATATTTATAGCACAAGTATTATCACATAAAATTGGCATACTATTAAAACTTAGTTCAAAATCTATAAGAGTGTTCTTCATCCACAAAACTTGTGCACAACAATTGATAGCAGATACATATTCTGCATTGGCTGTTGACAGGGAAAATGAGTGTTGTTTCTTACTTGACCATGACACTAAGTATTTTGCTAAAATGTGACAAGTACCCGAAGTTCTTTTCCTATATAATCTAAAATTCACAAATTCTGCATCCAAATATGAAAGTAACTTAAAATCAGACGTTTTAAGATAAAGAAGATATTGAAAAACAGTTCCTTTTAAATGTCTATTTTTTTTAACAGTAGTTAAATGGGATTCTTTAGGATTTGATTGAAATATTGCACAAAGACATACTGAATACATTATATCTAGCCTACTAGTAGTAACCTATAATAAACAACCCATCATACCTCTATATAACTTGTTGTCACCTGATTTTCTAGTTTCATCCAAATCAAGTTTTATATTAGTACATATAGGAGTTGTACATGTCTTTATGTTTTAAAGTCCAAATTTCTTTGGTAAATCAGTAATGTATTTTATTTGATTTAAAACATTTCCAAAATCTTTTTCTTAAATTTGAAGTCATAAAAAGAAATTCAATTCTCCCATCATACTCATTTAAAATTATTTTTTGAATTAGATTTGAAAACTCATGATAAAGAGATTTATTAGATGATTCAAAAATTACATCATAAACATAAATTTTATCCAATAAAATGTTATAATCTACAGTTTTCTTTAATTGTGTTGGATCTTCCATTCCAACTGTAAAATAATTTTTCAAAAGAAAAAATTGTAATCTTTCGTACCATGCTCTAGGTGTTTATTTAAGGTCATAAAGAGCTTTAGTAAGTCTAAAAAAAGAATTTGTTATTTGTGAATTTTCAAAACCATTAGGTTTCTCAACATAACCTTCCTTCATTAAATAACCATATAAAAACATAGACTTAACATCCATCTGAAATAATTTAATGTTTATATGAGATGCATATTCTAAGAGGATTCTAATGGCTTCTAATCTAGCTATAGGTGAAGAGGTATCATCATAATCTATACCTTCTTCCAGATTATATCCTTTATCTACTAGTCTCACTTTATTTCTAGTTATTATTCCTTGAAAATCCTGTTTATTAATAAAGTCCCACTTGGTTCCAATCACTGGATAATTCTGTGGTCTTTCAACTAATTTCCAAATTTCATTTCTCTTGAACTAGTTTAATTCTTCATGCATTGATATCCACCAACTTTCATCATGTAAAGCTTCTTATATAGACTTGGGATCTAATTGGGATAGAAAGGAAGAAAACTTAACAAGATTTATTATGTTCCTTCTAGTTTTTATTCTTGTTTCTAAGTCTCCTATCACAGTTTCTAAAGGGTGATTTTTTAGGGTCCTTGGCTATCTAGGTAGTACACTTATAGGTTCTTCAGTGTCATTTTCTCCTAGAATGGACTGAATTTCATTTATATCTTTTTCAAAATCATCTTTTATGTTCTCAAGACTCGAGATATCATTAGAACCAAGCTCATCTATTTGATCGGTCCTTTTCTCAAAGGGATCAGATTCATAAAATTTAACATGAACTAAATATTAAAAATCCTTGAATTTTTATTTAAAACTCTATAAGCTTTTGAAGTAGTAGAATATACTACAAAAATTCCTTTGTCTGATTTTGGATCAAGATTACCAAGATTGTATTTGGTGTTTAAGGTGTAAACCTTGCATCTGAAAACTTTAAATTAATTTACTTTAAGTTTTCTGTTATTCCAGAGTTCATTAAGTTTATTTTTGATAATTATCCTAATTAAAACTCTATTCATTATATTGCAGGTTGTACATACAACTTCTACCAAAAAATATGTAGAATGACTGTATTCATTTAGCATAGTCTTAGCCATTTCTTGAATAGTCTAATTTCTTCTTTCAACAATTCCATTTTTTAGGTGTTCTTGGTGCAGAGAAGGTTTGTTCAATACCCATATTTGAGAAAAAGGAATTTAATTCTAGATTCCAAAATTCTCTACCATGATCATTTCTTAATGATATTATTTTAAAACATTTTTCATTTTGAACAGCTTTGCAAAAGCTTTCAAATAATGTAAAAGATTCATTTTTAAATTTTAAAAAGAAAATCCCTGTAAATCTAGAATAGTTTTCGACCAAAACATATATATATATATAGTTTACCATCCAAGATTGCTACTCTTGAAGGTCCAAACAAATCCGCATGGATATGTTCTATAGGTTTAGATGTAGAAATTTTGTTAATATATTTTAAGGATGATTTGTGCTGTTTTCTAAGTTGACATGGATCACAAAATCTATCACTTTCAAACTTCAGACTAGGTAAATCAGAAACTATTTGTTTCTTGGATAATTTATTTAAAGAATATATATATTTCAATGTCAAAGTCTTCTATGTCGGATCTTGGATTCATTTATCATAGCAGTTAACCAGTTTACTTGTTGTTTACACAAAGAATTTAAATCCAGGGTATACACATTGTCAGTTCTAGGTGCTCTAAATTTAAGTAGTTTATTTTTGAAAAAAGAACAGAAATTGTTAGAAAAATCAATAGCATAACAATAATCTCAATGTTGAGAGATAATTATCATATTTTGTTTCAATCCTTGTAAATAAAGTACTCTGTTGATTGATACAGCTTCTGGATCTCCAACTGTTCCAATGCCAATGATTTTCCCTTTGGCATTTTCACCAAAAGTGACAAGTCCACCAACTTTTTGAGTGAGTGCAGAGAAATTTGATGATATTCCACTCATATTCCTTGAGTAACCAATATCCATATACCATATGATCTTTTTTTCTTTTGTGACCTACTTCCTACAAATGCATTTAAACAAATTTCTTTGGTACCCATATTCTATTGGGTCTAGTTTTGTTAGCCAGCAAAGATCTAGGAATCCAGACATGCTTTGTTTTTCTATATTCAGCAGAATAAAATAAATTATTTGAGACAAAATATTTCTTAATACCACTTATTTGAGGTCATCTTAAGAAATAGTTTTTTGAAATATGTCCCCTTGTTCCACAGTAATTACAGTTTAATCTTTTTGTGCTTGGAATAAAGTAATTTTTGAATAGCTTAGTTTTTTCACCTTTACTACCAATTCCAAATCATTATTTCTTAATGAAAGTTTTCCCAAGAATTTAATTAAAGGAGTTTACTCCTTTAGTAAAATTGAGATCTATACATTTATATGTTTCTACTTCAGTTTTTAGTGTTTTTATTTTAGCATCATGATCTGTATAGTCAATGTTAATTGAATTATACATATCAGTTAACTCCTTAAATTGATTTAGTATTGTGTCTCTTTCATCTGAAATAGAATTTTGATTGTTCATTAATGACTTATGCTTCTTAAAAAAAGAGTCATATTTTTCTTCAAGCATGTTGCATTAGTCTAAAAGTTTTTCATTAGAATATATTATTTCAAAACTAGAGTTAGAGTTAGAAGAGTAGTATGTTTGTATTTCTTCTGATTTTTTCATAAAGCACATGTTGGATTTTAAATTTACTTCTTCCTTCTCTGAGTCTGATTCTGAAGAGCTGCTGGAGTCTTCAGACACACTCCATGTTTCTTTCATTTCTTTCTTTTCTTCTAGTCTTCTTTTAACTGTGGACAGTCATGTCTGATATGACCCATCTTCTTTCACTCATAACATTTGACTTCCTTTTCATACTTTTTGAATTTTTTTATAAAACCATTCTTCTTTCACTAGAATTTACTATACTTTCTAGCTAGCTGAGCCAGTTCTATATCATAATTTGATGAATTAGAACTTTTTTATTTCACCTTTACTTCTTTTTTCTTTAGCTTTTTTGCTTTTTCCTTGATATGAAACTTTTAAGGCAGTGTATTCTATCTTCTTCAGAAACTTATGCTAATTTTCTTCATCTTGCATATCGGATTCATACATCATAAGTGTTCCAATCAACTCTCTCATGGTTAAGTCATTGACATGTGTTGACTGTCTTATTGCAGTAGAGATTCCATTCCATTTAGTAGGCAGTAATCTCAGTACTTTCAAAGTTTTATCAACTTGTTTTGTTGGTTCTCCCAAGGCAGTTATATTGTTGACCATTTCTTTCAATATTCCATTCATTTGAGTAATGATTTCACCTTCAAACATTCTGAATGTATCAAATTTAAGCTTAGTAGTAGCATATCTCATTTTCTTGACATTTTCAGTTCCTTCATAAGAAACAATAATAGTTTGGCACATCTCATATGCTATCAGGCATTGAGATAATTTGTTAAATTCATCAGGTCTTAGACCACATATAATTGCATTCATTGCCTTCAATTTCATATCAAATGCTTCCTCAGTGGCTGCACTCCATGTTTCATGTTTATCGGGTATTTCATTTGGAGTCATAAAATTAGAATAAAATCTATATCTAAGTTTTTTTAGATATATTATCATTCTTGATATCCAGCCCCCATAATTTTCTCCATTGAAGTACAATGCTCTGACCATAGACATTCCTTCTCTTGTATCAGTCATCCTGCTCTGTTTATAATCCTTAATCACTTTCACATTGGTAAGTCTTTATCGGAATGCTCCACCCCTGATACCAACTGTTGGATCGAGATATACCAAATACACCCAAGAGGGAGTGAATTGTGTCTATTACAAATTCATTGTGAAATCGTGTTATGCCCTTTGACTTTAATCATATGGATTAATGCAGCAAAAATTTAAATATCAGGGACACATGATGTATGGTGGTTCAGGGAACAGAAGTCCCCTAGTTCACTCCACCAACACTCTACTCCACGAGCTTGGTGATTTTCACTATCTGGTCATCTTTTCAACAGACTGTTCCAAAACTAAGTATAGACAGTTGACACCTTTACAATCTAAGGAAAAATAGAGTCTTCTGGTTCAATCACAGAACCTTCACAGCTTAGTACAAGAATCTGATCACTAAATAATAAAAAGAAATATATTTGTACTTTGAAAATAATTTCCTGTTGTTCTTCACAATTGAAACAGAATGCAATTGAAAGTAGATGGATCATCTCCTTCAGAAATATTGATCAGTCAAGAAGAGTCATTCTGAGTCGATCCATTTTCAGAAGATATAGAAATATAATTCTAAACCTCATCAGTAGTACATTCATAGTAGATCTTCAATGATAAAAGAGTGAATCTTCTATCGAGATTCTTCTTCTTCAATAAATAGAGCTTTATCGCTCTTTATAATCAGCAGATCTGTGTTCTTGATAGTCTCTATTTTTCTCCTTTTTTATATTCTTTTTTGTTGTTCAGAAAATCCTGTATACATTCTTTGTAAATATCACATCTATAAAAAATAAAATAATAATGAGCACTTATCCTACAAATTTATATCCAAAAAAGTCGCCTTCTAACTTGAGATATTCAAAAATTCAAAATAACAAAGCAGTCATAACTTCCCTAAAGATTTGGCCTAAAAATCACCTTTTAAATTGATCCTTTGAATCATAGATAAAATGTCTTTGAATCAGTCAAATACGCACTTTAAAAATAAGATTTTAATCCGGATTGGAATCATCCAAATAATCCACTTGTGGACCATTGCATAATAATATCATCTTTAATTCTCCAACGCCAAATGTAAGGTTGAACTGTATAGAATGCATCTTTAAAACATGAAGCTGAACACAAACTTAGGGTTGATGTTGCATCCTTCAAACGTAAGGTTGATTACAAATGTAGGGTTGATGAACCATACTTTTTTTTCAACATTCAAACATATGATAAATGGTCCATACTTTTAAAATCTTTCAAACGTAAGGTACATGATCCATACTTTTGATGAAACGTAAGGTTGTTTACAAAAGTAAGGTTGATGAACCATACGTTTCAATATCCCAAATGTAGGGTTCCTTCCTAACGTAGGGTTCCATCCTACGGCAGGGTTCCTCTTCCATACTTTTCTGATAATGTATGGTTGTTTAACCATACTTTTCTGATAACTCATAAAGTATACACCACATTTCATCCTTACGCTACATTTCTCCACGTAGGGTATGAATAGTGATTCCATAACATGCTTAAGCAATTCCAAATATGTAAAGCATGAACAGTGTTTCTAGAACATGCTAATGTGAATACTTTAGAAATTAAATCTCATTGTTCAAGAACGTAAATATTTATTCTAGAAATAAAAATATATCAAATAATAAATTCTTGAAATATACTTAAAAATAAAATAATTAGAAAACAATTAAGGGTATTTGTGAGAATCAAAATCATCATAAAGAAATAGAGTATTGTTCTCAACAATATCCCCCTTTTTAAATAAAAATATTACACATTTTTTAAAACAACACTTGCTCAACATGACATAATGTCTTGTTTGTAACATTTCTAACTGATAGCTCTATTTTTAAAGAAAAACATGAAACCATATAGATATTTCATGTAATATAAATTATATTTGAAACCATAATCTTTTTATCTATTTAAACAAATTTTTTCCTCTTCTCTAAAGACCAATCACATAACTTAAGTCCTTCATAAGTAATTTAGGAAGTTCTTACCAAAAACTAGATAATTGCATTATGATTGTAATTGTATCAATTAGTTATGATAAGAGAATTGGTGACATCAAGATGAGTACAAAACATATAATACATGAGAGATCCTATAGATGACTCATAGAAAATTCTATCCATCCTTTATAACTCTATATAATTATCCAAAATCATCTTAATATTATTACCATGTAACAATAGTGAATACACCTTTTGGAGTTCCCTATTATAAAACTATTTAGAATTTTTCAATCTTGACTTCCTAACTGAGTCTAAAAGACTACTTATATCTATCTCTATGGATCTTCATACCCAATATGTAGGCCACTTCACCCATTTCCATCATATAGAACCATTTACCCAATCATATCCTTACAAATTGTGTCTGGATATCATTTCTAATAAGAATTATGTCATACATATACATCATTATAATCACTAAAATATCACCATAGATTCAATTTTATATATATATCATTCATCTATGTTTTTAATGAAACCAAAATATTTTATTTCATCACCAAACCAAATATTCCATCTTCAAGAAACTTTCCTTAATTCATAAATAGATCATTGTAACATTAAATATTGAATAGATTAATTTATCACGTTAAAACCTGTAGGTTTTATCATATACATGTCTTTAAATAAATTCCCATTAAGGAAAGTCATTTTTACATCCACTAGATTTATCTCATAATCAAAATGATCTATTATAGAAAGTGATATCTGAATGGACACTGTCATCAAAATAGGTGAAAAGGTTTTTTCATATTCATTTTTTGTAACACTTTGCCACTTGGAATGATTTATACGTAGACACTCCCCCATCCATGTCATATTTCTTATAGAATACCCACTTGTAACATATGGGTCTCATCACTTTAGTATAATCTTCAATGTTCCAAACATGATTATTGTATATGGAGATCATTTCAAATTCCATGGATTTTAACCATTTCAAAAAATCAAAACTCTCAATAACCTCTTTATAGTTAGTAGGTTCATCTCTTAAGAATATTACATTATCATCATTTTGATTTAGGAAACCATATCTCACGAGATCTAGACGAATGATTACATAACATTGAGAATCTTATGTCACTTGAGTCGGTTCTTCTTCTATAACTCTTTATGGAACTATCTCAACTTCCACCTTGGAAACACTTCATGGTTGATGGTTTGGAACTACACAAAGTTTAAAATTACTCTGACTAACTCTATTTTCGATAGATTAATTCCCAAGGAAGGTATAAAATAATGCCACAACCACTTTGTTCTCAACATGATTACAGAAATTAAAACAATATTTTTGTAATTTCTCAGGTATTATGATCTGGTCAAAAACATCTCCCTTTTTGAATAATGTGAATTGATGGGTATTACAATTTATTTTTCATACTTTGGAAATTAATTACGAGTTTTTAATTAATTATTAGTTTCTTATTATTTATAAGTTTCTAATCATCATAATATATTATTTATGGGTTTTTAATCTCCTTTGGGTAAACCGTGAAACACCTCAAGGAAAACTATAATGCCCAATATTCTAATACTGCATAGTTTGGAAAACTGTGTGGGTTGGGTTGCACAGTCATGCGTGAAAGTATGCAGTTTATTAGAGGGCTTCGCATTGTTTTCACATTGTTTGGAAAACCGTGTGCAAGTCGCATTTGTAGTGTCATTTAGAATGTGCCTTCACACTATAGCCCAAATATTTTGTGCATGATTTGGAAAAACCATTAGAGGTATACAAGAAAGATCTAAGTTTACAGTAGAAATCATATCATAGTTTCCTCAAGGTATGGAAACCTGTGCGAGCTGACTGTGTGGCTCATTGAAGAGGTGATGTGATGGATATTCCCCTCTACAATTTTTCCCATTTTTATTCTTCTTTCTCTTCTCTTAGTCATGAATTGTAGTAGGGTGATCTTAAATTTCTTCCTCCACCATGGGTGTGATCCCTATCCTCCATCTGACATCCATATTGATCTCCATATGGTGTATTTGAACCACATCGGTAAGGATATCCTCACTTATGATTATATTTTCCTTTACTCTTGGCTCATGGAGTGCTAAATCCATTTTAGTCAATTTTCCCTATTCTAAGAAAATTTGATTGAAACACTAATTTATACGAAAATATTTGGTGTTAGAGGCTAATATCATACATTCCTATGTCTATGACTCTAAGATAGGTGGTTCATACATTTCTTTTAGATTGAGTAAGTGTTTGTTGTGGTGTGACTTTTAGCATTCCCTTGTTTTCATCGAGTGAGACCCTTGAAATTCAAAGGGATTATTTTATATTAATTAAATGTTTGATATGGGATGACCTTTGGAATTCCCTCACCTTATTTATATATTCATGGTCGGGTTAGAGGTTGTTGACCACTTGGGAAGCTAGGTCAGGTGTGTTGTTTGAATAATATTATGTTATTAATATAATTTGAATTGTTCAATTCAATTCGCTTGAATTATTTACCTACAATAAAGTGAATTATATATATTTGAATTTATTATGATGAATTTATATATTACATCAGAATGATATGGTCTCATCATAAGGATTGAGATAGGGATTACCATCTGTTTGAGATGTTGTGATTGTTTGGATGGGCTTGGCCTGGGTCACCTGGGTGATGTGATCATTGGTTGGGCCACACGGTTGTCAGTTAAAATGGAAAGGTTGTTAGGTTGAGGGAATGGCATGTGTTATGGGATGGAATGGAAAATGGATTTGAGTGACAAGGTTACAAGGTCATGAGATGTCAGTCCTAGTGTGGCTTAGGTGATATTTTTGTGATGCCACACACCCATGTTGGAAACAAGCACCATTTGGAGTCCTGTGGACACTGGTTGACTTAGTGATGAGCTGTTTTGGACTAATCACATGGGTAGAGGCCCCTGTTGGTGTCTTTTAGATGGTTTGTGGGGGTTCATGTTGTAGAAATCCATGGGGATAGTAAGCATCCCTCGAATGACAGTGTTGAAACTGTCTGTCGGGGACTGAGACCTACCTTGAATGAGCCTGTTAGGATAGGTTAATTTTGGAGGACATACATCATTGTTCCTAAAGACTTAATGCTTATAGATGATGGTTATTTTAAGTTGTGGACAAACATCACTGTGCCTCTAAATTTCAAGTTTCATGTCGACGAGTGCTTTCAGGAAGTCGATCTGAGGGACCAGGTATGTATTGATTTGGGAATACCTTTAAAAGTTTGTAACATGTTTTGGCATGAGATTTTAGGTGAAATTGGTTGTGTAACCTAAGGGTTCACTTGGTGCTTTTGACATTAGTGTATTTCATGGATATGGGATAAGGATCCTCTTTGCTATGGATTTCAGACATTGGTTGAGGTAGTTGACCTCTTCCCGGTGGTTGTTGAGCACTAAGAATGTTTTTCTTATATTTATATTCTTGTGCAGATGTTTTTTTATATACAGTTGACAACTTCTAAATCACAAATTTAAGATACACACATGTGGGTGTTACCCTACTGAGGATCGTTCTCATACCCTACATGGTCCCATTACGATTTTTGTAGACCTTATGCTTTTACATTCAGTTAAGGGTTAATGATCAGGAGCTCAATCATATTTTCATGTTTCCATGGATAGAAGGCAAAGTACCTTGAGGTTCTTTCCTTAGATGGAGTTAATTTTTTGTTTTCCATTCTATTTGAGCATGTTATGTATATGTATATATAGTGGTAATCCACAGGGGACCTATTTAATACTTATTATACTGGATTAAATTTATTTGATGCAGGTTTTTTGAGTTATGAAAATGTTATGTGGACATGTTTTTTTATTTCTGATTCTTGTTTATTGCTCCATCTATTGTATATTGTTGATTCTGCATCCTTCGTTGGTGGTCCTAGTTCAAGTTTGATGAGCCTTTTTGTCCACTATTTGATATATATATATACATATATACTCTTACCAATGTAATATCATCAATTGAGGGTATAGTCTCCCCACTATTACATTTCACACCCTCACCACTAGCTAGTATCCTTTGGAGTATGGGGATGGTTGCCTAAGGCCAAGTGGAAATCTTGACTGAAATCACTATTTTGGTGGCTCATCATGTAGGGGCACTACAAGTAGTGTCATATTAGTTCTTTACTAGAAATTATTAGTGGTATTTTGGTGAATAATAATTATGATAAATGGTTTTTTTCACTCTTGGTCTTACTTTTTGGCAATGGTAGACGAGATATTAGGATGTTGTTGAAAATGGGTTTAGAACTCCTGCTTGGGTGCTTGCAGCCACATGTACAAGCGATAGACCATGTTTTTAGGGGTGTAAACACTACGGGAAAAAGTGGTATTAGCGACGGGTTATTTGCGACGGGATTATTTCATGTCGCAAATAACCCCCGCGATCGGGTTATTTGTGACGGGATATTCTCATATGTCGCAAAGGGTTTGGCGCGACTTGCGCGCCAAACCGTGCGAAAGATATTTGCAATGGGATCCCCTTCCCGTCGCAAATAACTGGTGGCGGTAACAGGTTATTTGTGAAAGGAAGGGATTCCCGTCGCAAATAATCCCTTTTATTGCCGCCCATAATAAATGCGGTCGGGGTTATTTGTGATGGTCCCATCGCAAATAATAATAATTGTGACGGGAATACTGTCGCAATAAACCCCGTCGCAAATAATATAACCTATAAATATAGTCATCCTTGACATATTTTCCGTATCTGAACTAATTCTTACCAGTTTATATAAGTTGAGTGGATTTTTTTTTTGCAAGCTGATTTCAAGGTGGTTGCGGGGATCATCCTACAAGTACAACAAATCGAAAGCTCGAAAACCAGTTTAAGGTTTTTATCTAAATTTTAATTTAATATTTATTTAATTTTTCTTTTATATATTTACATTAGTTTTTATTATTTCTAATTAGATATAATTATGTTGTATTATGGTTTTATTAAATTTTATTTGTTAAATTTAATTATTAGTAATTAACAATATTTCATAATTAAGTGACAGTAATTAGTAATTATTAACTATAATTTTAATTAAAGATAGTAATTAGTAATTAATGAATGTAATTAGTAGTTAATGAGTGTAATTAGTAATTAATGAATGTAATTAGTAATTAATGAATATAATTTGTAATAATTAGTAATAATTACTAATAATTAGTAAAACTTTCCAATAATTAGTAATAATTTGTAATAATTTGTAATAATTAGCAATAATTAACAAAAAAATAGGAATAATTCAATAAAATAGTAATAATTAGCAATAATTAACAAAAAAAATAGGAATGATTCAAAAAAATAGTAATAATTAGATAAAATTATCAATAATTAGTAATAAGTAACAATAATTAGTATTAATTAGTAATAATTAGTAATAATAACCAATAATTACCAATAATTAGAAATAATTAGTAATAATTAGTAATAATTACCAATAATTACCAATAATTACCAATAATTACCAATAATTACCAATAATTACCAATAATTATCAATAATTACCAATAATTACCAATAATTAATAATAATTACCAATAATTACCAATAATTACCAATAATTAGGAATAATTACCAATAATTAGGAATAATTACCAATAATTAGCGATAATTACCAATAATTAGAAATAATTAGCAATAATTATCAATAATTAGCAATAATTAGGAATAATTAGCAATAATTAGAAATAAATAGCAATAATTAGCAATAATTAGCAATAAATAGCAATGATTAGAAATAACTAGTAATAATTAGAAATAAGTAGTAATAACTAGCAATAATTACCAAAAATTTGTAATAATTAGCAATAATTACCAATAATTACCAATAATTACCAATAATTAGTATTAATTAGAAATAATTACCAATAATTAGAAATAATTACCAACAATTAGTAATAATTGCCAATAATTAGGAATAATTACCAATAATTAGGAATAATTACCAATAGTTAGTAATAATTACCAATAATTAGTAATAATTTCCAATAATTAGTAATAATTACCAATAATTAGTAATAATTACCAATAATTAGTAATAATTACAATAATTACCAATAATTAGCAATAACTAGCAATAACTAGCAATAACTAGCAATAACTCGCAATAACTCGCAATAACTCGCAATAACAAGCAATAACTCGCAATAACTACCAATAAGTATCAATAAATACAAATAACTGCCAATAATTACCAATAATTACCAATAATTACCAATAATTTGTATTAATTAGCAATAATTAGCAATAATTAGCAATAATTAGCAATAATTAGCAATAATTAGTAATAATTACCAATAATTACCAATAATTAGTAATAATTACAAATAATTACCGATAATTAGTAATAATTACCAATAGTTAGCAATAATTAGCAATAATTAGCAATAGTTAGCAATAATTAGCAATAATTAGGAATAATTAGCAATAATTAGGAATAATTACCAATAATTACCAATAATTAGGAATAATTAGCAATAATTAGGAATAATTAGCAATAATTAAGAATAATTAGCAACAATTAGGAATAATTACCAATAATTAGTAATAATTACCAATAATTAGCAATAATTACCAATAATTAGCAATAATTACCAATAATTAGCAATAATTACCAATAATTAGCAACAACTACCAATAATTAGCAATAACTAGCAATAACTAGCAATAACTAACAATAACTAGCAATAACTAGAAATAACTAGCAATAACTAGCAATAACTCGCAATAACTCGCAATAACACGCAATAACTACCAATAACTACCAATAACTACCAATAACTACCAATAATTAGTAATAATTACCATTAATTAGCAATAATTAGCAATAATTAGCAATAATTAGCAATAATTAGGAATAATTAACAGTAATTAAAAATAATTACCAATAATTAGCAATAACTAGCAATAATTACCAATAATTAGCAATAATTAGAAATAATTAGGAATAATTACCAATAATTAGCAATAATTAGGAATAATTAATAATAATTACCAATAATTAGTAATAATTAGCTAATTGGAAAAAACTAGCGTGATTAGTATCTTTCTCAATTATCTTTTCATCTTTGTATTGGTTTTAAGAAAACTTTTCTCTCCACGTGTAATATTTGCATTCATTTTCAAAATTATCATCCTACTCACCAATAAATAGGTGAAAGTGAATGCAAATATTACATGTGGAGACAGAATGTTAAACACACAGATGAAAAGATAATTGTAACATAATATAGAAAATTATATTATTTTAATATTAATAATAAAAAAGTACTAATAATGTAATAATGTTATTATTATATAATTAATATTTATGAAAAAATAATATTAGTATTATTAAAATATTAAAAAATTTATAAAGTATTAAAATTATCAATATTCATAACAGGTTTTTCTCTATTCTTAACACGTTCAATTTTTAAAGGGTCAATTTTTAGGTATATCCCAATAAAAAGTTCGTGTCAGTCATGTCTGATGTAATATTTATAATTATCCTTGGTTGGTTGATCATATTAATTTTATTTTTTTATAAATATTAATCATATAATAATAATTACAAATAACTATCGGTAAATATTGGTAATTATTAAGAAGTAGTTGTAATTAGTTATCCTCTCTTTTTGAGTGTTTTTTTAACAAATTATTCAAAACCAGTAATGCTTTTATATTGTATAGAAAAATATGGAACAACGAGGTCATCAACAGTAATTATTAGATGACCACGTATGGATAAATCAACATAGAAATAAAAATGGTTTTGGTTTAAATCCAGTATATATTGAGGGTGTGGGGAATTTCTTAGCATTTGCGGCATCAAATCCTGAATTTGTTTCAGAAGGCACAATAAAATGTCCCTGTAAAAAATGTGCACTGAGAACATTTGACACGTTTGACAACGTTGGGGGACATCTCTTGCGTTTTGAATTTTATGGCATACTTGATGAAATCATTGAACTCTGTTATCTAGGAAAACATTACATAACGATGTTCAAATGTTGGTGGTTGGATAATGAGAGAGGCGTGCGTGTTCATCCGACTCATGGAATCATCAATATTAAATGTAAAAGTATTCTTGCAGTAAATGAACCATTCTTACTGGCTCAACAGGCACATCAAGTTTATTATGCATGTACTGTGATACTTTAAGAGACTTGACTGATTGGTGGAGTATAATAAAAATGAAAATTCGAGACAATCAGTTTAGTCAAAGTGAATGTGCTTTCACTGAAGTGCAAGGAATTGATGTTTTTCAAGAGAGTACTCAAAATAAATCTTTGTTACAAAGAGACATGAGTATCGATGATGACACCCCTCAATTATAAGTCAGTGATGATGATGATGATGTTAATGACGTCACAAATGAATTTGAAATGGTAAGAGATGAAGCAACTGTAACTCAAATGGATATCGATGATATTGAGGAGGAATATGAAGATGACATTGACAGATATGAAGATGACGATGAAGCTGAACATTGATACAATTAAATGATAGTTATATATAATCATAACTAATATATAGGTATATATAATAAACAATATCAATTATTTGCTAACAAAATTCGTTTTCTGTTTCAGATAGATGAGGAAAAATTTCGTGAGTTGGCGAATGCTGACCTATCTTTCGATGCGGATGAGTTGCTGGCTCCAGACCCTCAGCCTGAAGGTGCTTCAGGGGGTACGCGGAGGGGGCGTGGTCTTGCACGACTGATGATTCCTGACCCCATCCCCGAGCGACGTCCATGTCTTGGGTTTGATCCACGCACCCGGAGGTGTGATAACCTGTGCATTTTACTAAGATTTCATTAATCTATTTAAATAATAAATGTTTTATTATTGTTTTTACAGTTTTCCGCATATAGCAGTCGGACAGGGCAATGCTATTTTGCGCAACTATTTTTCTCATCCATGGACGACATGGGAGCATATTCTCATTGATGTGCAGTAGGCCATATTCGGCCATTGGTTGGTACGTACATAAATAAATAATTTTTATTTTGAAATTTATTTCATTTATAACTTGATATTTTGAATTATTTGTAGGGTTTATGGTATCCGATTGGGGATACCATGAATGATTCCATCCACGAGGCATGGGAGGTGGCCATGCGTGATCGCTTTCGTCAGTTTTTGCACAATTTAAGAAGAGATGCCATGAAGAAAGTAGGAGTGCCAGATGTTGACGAGTCATGTAGAGCACACCGACCAGAGTACATTTCATCCCATGTATGGGTTGGATTATGTGCACACAGGTTGAGTGGTGGCTTTCAGATGAGATCATCGGTGGGGAGGCAGAATCAGGGAAGACAGGAGGTGACTCATCGAGCTGGGAGTCGTACATTCAGTACTCATAGATAGTATTTGGTACGTACATTTTTTATAAATATTATATATAACTTTAAATATTAACAATTTATTTTATATTCTTATAGGCTGTTGAGCACCCCGATACTACGGAGTATGACGTATATCGGAGGATGTACAGTGATCCAGCTACTGGGGAGCTCAGAGGTGATCGCCAGCATCACATAGTGGTCAGTATTATTTGTTTTCAAGTTTAAAAATTAATTGCATATAATATATTCACAATTATAATTTAAAATTGCAACTACATGAGTCATATGACACTGCAGCGTCACAGAACCGGCCTAAGGGTCAGGCCGAGGCATCAGATCAGACTAGTGGCCATCATTTTTATAAGGTGGCATGGATGCAGGCGACCCAATATGCCTTCGATAAGGGCCGGGTAGTTGGTATCGGATTTCGACTGACTCCCAGAGATTATTATGGCAGTGCTGCGATGTCGGCATCCAGCTCGAGAGGAGCTCGTGCATCTTCTTCCGCTACACAGTATGAGGATTGGTTGCGATCTCAGACTGAGTTGATAGAGAGTCTCCAAAAAGAGCATGAGTAGATGCGTTGGCAGCAGCAGCCGCATGAGGAGGAGCGCCGATGACAGTAGCAGGTGTACGAGGAGCAGATGAGTCGGTGGCAGCAGCAGCAGCAGGAGCCGATGGAGTACATGCGCTGACTCACTCGTACCTTAGGGATGGAGTTTCCTCCACCAGCAGATCCCCCCTCCCCCTCCACCTTTAGATTAGTTATTGTTTAGATGTTATAAAGTTCATAAATTTAAAATATGACATTTTTTCTATTCAGAGTTTCTGTCTCTCTTATACTAGTGTCAATATTGTATTATTTAATTTCTATTTATTTTTAATACTTTATTATTTATTATTGGTAATTATTTTAATGTTTGTTTATTTTATTAGTAATAATATTACTCTTAATATTTTATTATTTGTTTATATTTCTTTTTGCAAATGTTGATAATTTTAATATTTTTATTTTTTAATTATTTTAATAATATTATATTCAGTATTTTTAATACATAAAAAGTTTCAAAAATTTTAATTAAAATTATAATTTTTTTAAATATTTATAAGAATATGAATTTGGTATATTATTATTATTATTATATTATATTATATTATATTATTTAAATTACAATATTAATATGATTAATAATATTATTCATATTTTATAATATTAATTTTATATATATATATTTAAATTTTTAAATATTTTAATTTAATTATATTTCTTTAAATATTTGAATGATTTTTTGTTTTAATATCTGAATGAATTATAATTGTATTATTACTAATATAATATTAATTAAAAAATTATTAATTTTTTAATTTTTTTATACATATTTGCGATGGGATAATCATCTCGTCGCAATAGGTAATTGTGACGGGCTCGTCGCAATTCCCTAATTTTCTTCAATTTTTTTTTTAAAATTTTTTATGACGGGAATATTTGACCGTCGCAATAGGCAATTGCGACGGTCCAGTCGAAATTCCTTATTTCTTTTTTTTTTAAATTAACTTTTCCGCAACGAGATTAGTGTCCCGTCGCAAATGTTATTTGCGATGGTCCCGTCGCAAATGCCTTATTTAAAGTTTTTTGAAATATATCGATTAGTATTTGCGATGGGAAATATTCCCATCGTGAATAATATGTTTAGTGATGGGCCCATCACAAATAGTGTTAGTTGCGACGCCATTTACCACAACGGGTCATTTGCGATGGACCCCCATCGCAAAATCCCATTTTCGATGGGATCCCGTCGCAAATAACCCTTCACAAATGTGTTGATTTCCAGTAGTGAAACTTCTGTTATATTTTTCTCATTTTATAGTTTATTCTATTTCCACATCTAGTGAAATAATTTGAATGTGAATTGTTACCTATTTTGATATGTGATCCTTGGCCTAATATGACAAGCAATGAGATATTGGACCCCTAGTCTGATAAAGAAGTGTGTGGTTTCTATGCATTCATATTCTTTTGTTTAGTAACATAGGATGTTTAAATTTTTTATATGAATATGTTCTTTTGATATGAAAATTCCTTATAAAATTTTATATGTTTTGTAATTAATATATATGTTTGGGGTCTGGCTCTTATAAGACGAGGCATGTCCTATTAGATGGGGTGATGTTGATCACAAGGTTGGGAGACATGGTCATCAATATGAGGTGACATGGTTCATTATGATGGGTGTGGCCCGGGATATATTTAATACTTGTCTCTTATATGGGAGACTAAGGAGTCCATGAGGTCAAGATGTCGTGTGGCATGTTTGTGATGGGGGAGGGTAAGGGTAGTTAGTTGATTTTTCATGTTACTTTTTTCCCAATCTATGATAAATATATAAACATATTATATAGATTTTCATACAATTTAATGGTATTCAGTAGTTTCCTACCTAGATGTATTAGATAGAGTGTCAGAATGGTGAGGACAGGTTTCCACTGGGGCATGAGCAGTTTACCACCCAAAGGGTCAAGTATAGCAGGTACAAGCTCCAAATCAGGTATAGTTCCTATTTTTGGTGGGGAGTTCACTAGATTTCACAGTCTTCGGGCCTAGTTTGATGATCAGATCAGAGGGAGTCTGGTTCATGTAAACCAGGGTATCGGCTAGGGTGTTCATGGAGGTGACCATTCCATGTATTATCTTACATAGGAGTTCCATCCACAACACTTGCCTCCTTTTTAGGGTGAGGATGGTCCAAAAGTGGTTGAGAATTGGATCGAGTCCATGTAGATGATCATTGAGCATCTACAGATGCCTCTAGGGTGGAGGGAAAATATGTCTACCTATATTCTCATAGGACTGGAAACTCACTGGTTGGATGTGTGGGTGAAAGAAGGTATACATAAGGGACCGACCTAGAAGGACTTTGAGGAAAGGTTCATAGATCACATATTCTCAAAGACACTGAGGGTATATATTGCTCAGGATATCTTGATCCTTTAGTAGTGTGACATGTCTACATTGGACTATACAGTGATGTTCACCGAATTGTCTCTCTCTTCACACATCATAGAGAGTGATGTAACCTCATGGATGAGGTGTTTTGGGGACGGTTAAGGCACTTCATTTAGGTGTAGTTTAAAATATTTAAGCCAGCCTCATTCTTAGAGGTGGTTAATCAGGCTCTCATAGCTGAGGGAAATTTGATAGACTGATCCTACTTGAGCCGAGTTATGGGATCTGTTGATTATTGTGGAGACTCTTTAAATATCAAGAAGTGAGGTTGGGATGAATTCTAGTTTGGAAGACAATCAAGGACTCTAGCAGACCACCTCAGCGTGGATCATTAATGGTTTCCTATTTGTGGGGGTAGATAGGGCATGTCTAGACTCGGTGCAAGAAGCATCGAAACAAGTGTCAGGCATGTTGTTTGGTTGGGAATCTCGAGTGGTTCTACAAGAAGCCTTCTTGGATAATCAAAACTCAGGAGTTGATTTAGAATCATGGTTCTGATATTGGATTAGGATCATCACTAGGTCATGGTATAAGAGTTTTAGTATCACGTGGAGGTTGTGGTGGAGATATTTGGACACAATAGTGGGGTCAGTGGTCAGTGGTTAGTGATGAACCATAAATAGGTTTGGATTCAACAATCCGGGTTTTATACCATGTTCTTATTGTGGATATGCTAGGTGCTGGGAAGGATGGTGATCCAATTATAGACAGAGGTACTTCATGGACATAGTTATACTTTTTATATTCAATTTTGGAATGGATGTTTTAGGGGAATGTCCATTTTGACTGCAAGATGTGATACATATATATGTATAGACTAACTAGAAACTATTTAGTAGGTTGGAATCATATTAGATTATTTATATGTATATATATATAAGGTGCATGGAACTGGGAAATATATTTCACCATGGATAGATTCATGACATTTGTGGTTCTCTAGCATTGGGGCATCAAGAAAATGTTTGTTTCGTGATGTGTATTGAAATCTGGGCATCATTACAATAAGGTACATTATTGTGGTTTCAGGCACCATGATTTCTTTGAGAATATGATTAAATGAGGGGCCCTGTTGATTCCATGTGTGAATGGAACAAGGTGGAACTGATGTGGTGTGGGATTTTGATGGTTTTGGGGAATGAAAAAGTAGAACCTGCTGAGATTTAGGAGTGAAGATGCATCAGGATAAGACTATTGAGTTTTAGAATGGTTAATGGAGCATTTTTTTATTTGAGCTTTGGGTTGGGATGCGGCTGGGGTAGGTCACTCCTATGGAGGGACCCCCTTAAGGTGGTTGACCTGTGAACTTTTTGACTAGGGTAGTCTAGGTAACTTCTGATGGTATGGGAATCTTTGGTACCATATTTGAGTTCTTTATAGCTCAAGGACGAGATTTGTTTAGGTGGCGATATTGTTATGTATCGGTTATTTGGATTGGGTCAAAAACCTCTCCCTTTTTTTGGAATTGGTTGCTATGAGAATTTATTTTTTGAGATTCAGAACTCAATTTTTAGTTTTTCATCAACTAAATATATTTTTTTATGTATTTATAGGCTCATAATGTTCCTCAGGTGTTTGTACATGGTTCAAGTTTTTTGGAGGCTTGAATTCCTAGTTTTGGGAGTTTGGGTTGAGGCACATGATTTCGGTAAAATGTGTTGCTCGTCAGAGTAAACTATGTGGCCCAATTTTGAACTATCTCATGGATTGGAAAATCATATAGGTTGGGGGGCATGGCCATTCATGTATGTCTTCGGTTGTTATAGATAACTTCTATATGGTTTGTGCATGGTTTTTCACACTATTCACAATATGAATGTGTATTTCTATTTATGTAGAACTTTGGCACTCTAGCCAACATGATCTACACATGGTTTGGAAAAATATGTGAGTTAATCATGAAAAGTATGGGTTTATAGTGGTTGGATTCATATGATCTCCACACAGTTTGGGAAACCATATAAGAAAAAAACGTAGCAAATTAAATAGGTAAAATGATGTATATGACCATCTCATCTTTTTTCTTATTTTCATTCTTCATTATCGTCTCATGGTCATGGGTAGAGGAAAGGTGATGACCATTTATTGCCTCTATATAGGATGTGATACTTCTCCTCCATCAGAGTTCCATTTTGATCATCCTCAGGTGCATTGGAACAACATCATTAAGGATCTCCTCACTCATTCTTCTCTCTTCCTGTGCTCTTGCCTCATAAAGCACTAAATCCATTTGAGTCAATTTTCATTGTTTTCAGGGTGTTCGATAGAAACACCAATTTAACATAAATTGTTGGATGTTTGAGAATAATATATTATTTTTCGACTTCTATGAATCTAAGGTAGTTTGTGCATACATTTATTTGAAATTTAGCAAGTGTTTAGGGGTGTATTTTAACACTCCATTGTATTGACCAAGTGAGACCCTAAAATTCATATGGTTTATTTTAAATTAAGTAAATGGTTAATATGGGATGTAATTGGGAATTACCTCACCTTGGTTATACATGCAAGGCCATGTTAGAGATTTTTGACCACTTGGGTAGCCAAGCAGGGTGTGATGTTTGAATTATATTTAGTTATTTATTTAATTGGAATTATTCAATTAAATTAAATCGAACTTCTTTTTTAATTATAGGTAAATTATATATATGTCTACTACTTGTGACGAATGGTAGAGTTCCGATAGAAGTTTATAGACATTGTTGACATAGATATGGATATCTATTTTTCATTAAGTGATCATCAGGATGGGTTTTGTTGGGGTTACATGGCTGATGTGATCATTGGTTTGAATACAAGGTCTTCAATTATGGTGGAAAGGCCATCAAGTTGAAAGCATTGCATGTGGTACTTGATGGCTTGCCTTGAGGATTTCAGCGACATGGTCATAGGGGTAGGAGGTGTTGGTCTTGGTACAACTTATTTACTATTTTGGTGATGCCACTCACCCATGTTAGCCAAAGAATCATTTGGAGTCCTGTTCATATGGTTTGACTTAGTGATGAGGTGGTTATGTCCACTTGCGCTGGTAGATTCCCCCGTTATTGTGTCTTTGGTGATTGTTTTGGGGGTAATTTCCATTAAAATCCATGAGGATGATGTAGAGAAATTAGATGACAGTGTTGAGGATGTCTCCTTGGGGCTACAACCTATTATTTTTGTGGTCGTTAGGCCATGATCATTTTGGAGGATTGAGATCATCATTACCTGAGAAATAATTCGTTGATCCAACAATGATTTTATATTGAGGATAGATATCATTGTGGCTCTGGAAATTAGTCTTTATGTTGATAGGTGCTTTCAAGTAGGGGGTCTGAGGGACCAGGGATGTATTGATTTGGGTATACCATTGAGACATTGGAGACATGGGTTTTCGTGAGGTGGCAGGTGGAATTGGAGGTGGAACTAGAGTTCTTACCTAGGACATTTTACAACATGAGATGGCTTGGTCAATGGGATAAATATCCTCTTTTCTACAGATTTCTAGAATTATCTATGGAAGCCATACTTCATGGTGGTTGTTGAGAACTCAGGGATCTATGTTTATATTTTTATTCATGTGTTGTTCTTTATCTATATATAGTCCAAACCTTCTAAATCAAAAAAAATGTAAGGTATGCACACATCGATGGTACCCTACCATGACTCGTTCTCATGCCCTACATGCGTCCTTCAGGGTGTGTGTAGACTTCATTATTTTACATTTCTATAATGGTTTGGGTTCAGGAGCTAGATCATAGTTTTTATGTTAGCATGAATTTAAGGTAAGGGGCCATTAGGTTATTTCCTCATCAAGAAGATACATTCTTTGTTTTCCTTTTATTTTCAGAATGTTATGTATATATATATTTATACTATGATCCCCCATGAGAGACCCCCTTACTTATTATTGTAATTTATTACCTATATTTGATGAATATTCTATTTTAGTTCTGAAAATGGAATGTTTACATGTTTCTTTATTTCCAATTCTTCTTTATTATTTCTTCTATTGTATATTATTTGTTGTGCAACCACCATTGGCGGGTCGTGTTCGCGTCTCCTATGTATTTTCTCATGATTTATGATTTATATATATCTAGAATATTATTATATAATAAAATGAGTGTATATTCCTCACACTATTATCCTTTTACACTCTCACATCTAGTTGGTAGCCTTTAGAAAATTGGGAGGCATGCTTAAATACCAATAGAGATCCATCCCGATAGAACTATTCAACTGGATAATTGGGTCGAGGTACTACACAGTCTAATTGTGAAAAACTAAAATAATAATCTATCATACTTAGGGTCAAATTTATTAGAATCAAAATATCCTATGTATTCTTCACAAACCCATATATTTATAAAAATAAAAACGATGATATTTATCAAATTGTATCTCATATAGCGTCTTTATAAGTGTCTTAGATGGAATGGGGATTAGTAAAAATGCATAAGTATCTAGATTATAACCCCAATATTAAATTTAACGGTCTCTATAACTCGTTGTCAATCGAACCATGTTTTAATATGTAATATTTCTCCTATCAAACACACCATTTCATGATGTTGTTCTTGGAGGAGTGATATGGGGAACAATTCCATAACTTCTCAGAAGTTTAGGGAATTCCAAGCTAATGTATTCACCCCGTAAATTAATTACAGAATCTTAATAACTTTTCCTAGTTATGTATGTACTTCATTATAAAACATTTTTTAATTTTAAAAAGTTTCATACCTGTGTCTCATATAAAACATATATCCATAACAACTAAAGTAATCATAAAATTAATAAAGTTCCTAAGGCTACCACTTTATTGAGTGTAAATTTGTAAAAATAAATCATGATGTATAAGATAAAATATTATAATACTCATATGACCTTTTATATTGAAATTTTCTTCAGAATTTTTTTATAATAAACAAGATTCACATTTATCAAATGATTCATAATCAAATAGTTCCAAAAATCAATCACTATGGAGTCTTTGGGGGGATTTTATATTTTCATCTTTTATGTGACAATGCCAAAGGTTGGTGGGATTATAATAAAACCTATTAATATTATTATAAATCTTTTAAATTAGTGTACATTCATCTAAAATATAAAAAATTATTTCTGTATTCTCAATTCCAAAAAACATTTCACTCATATTTATTTATAATCAAGAAAATATGCTTTCCCCCGGGCGTCCTAGTGGGTCAAGACACATCCTTCCCCTATATGATTCTAAATCACTCATTAGACCCATTTTCATATATTCTACAATCCATTTCATTATATTCTTAAGAGTCATAGGCCATGTAGTTCAAATGTACTATTCAAAGACTGGTCTTGTGACTCATAGTCCTTATGGTTGTACAAAGGAACCATTCAAAGACCTGGAAACCTTCCAGTAAATTTCCAAATCATCCACATTCCCCCACTTTCTGGGCATGATGTATCCCTATTACCCATTGTTTTGGAGAACCATCAACCACCATCCCAACTATTTTTTCTTCTTACCATGGGTTATTCACTAGAAATGCATGTCGGCCTGGTTTTTTCTACCCACCCCACCCCCTTATGATCTATCATCACCTATTTCCTATCTTTTTTCATCCATATCCTCACTTTGAATCCACATACCCAAGGTTATCACACATGTATGTCATTGATGCCACACATCCCATGATTCCAATAGTAGAAACATCATGTAACATCATTAGGGGAAACAAATACCACCTCCTGCCAATTAAATTTGTGGTGGAAATGAATTGGTAAGGGATCGTTCCCTAGATGATATACAAAACCATGTTCTTAGTAATGAATTAAAATACCTACTTGTCTAAAAATGTTTCAAAAATAATTTTCATATATATAATAGTAATATAATAACGGTCCTCTAATTCTAAAACTAATCCACAAAAAAATTCACTCTGTAAGTGATGACTTATAATGTAGGAACTATTTCTCTCTTACTGACATGAAGATATAATTAACCATTATTAAATTATTTTAAATTTATAAGTCTATTATTATCAAAAAAAATTGATGCACACATAGAATCCAAAGTTAGGGTATTTTCTCTTGACATAATATTTGGAGCCTTTATCTAGGGATATGACGGAATAGGTTCTTGGTAATAAGATATGACTGAGTGTAGCTAACCCGTGTATAGGAAAAAGCCAATCTACCTAATTTATTGCAATTTGACTGGTTTTCAATTTTACAGTTGATTTTATTTCACTGTTTGGTGATTCACATGTTTTGTGCGGTTACCCTTGATGTTATTTAGGTTCTATTTCTATCGCAACCTAATGAGATGAGGGTATTCCATCTTATGCATCATATAGGAACTTCTTAGAAATCGAATTCCATGTATTCTTTCCATGTCATTTAGGATGCATTAGCGATTGCACTTTGTTGTGGTAGATGTTTTGTAGAATATGCATGCTGTTATGATAGATTCCTAGATAGGGATACCTGGTATTTGGTAGAGAATTGTGTGTAAACTTTTGTCTTAATGAATGTAAACACTTCATTCTTGAGGTGTTATGGGACCTCATGGACTAGAATTTTGCGGATCATTGCTTTGTTTTCCTTGTTATAACTTGTTAAGATGGCAAACATTGATTAACAGGGAGTAGGGGCCCTCACGAATCAGAATTTGGAACTTTCAGTGTTCATTTTAGTGTTTTCTAGGCTCTAGAGTAGTTTCGGAGGCTTATTGTCTGGAAAAACCTAGAATACAGGCCGTGTAGTTTTGACTACATGCCATGTGTTCTTTAGTTCGGGAAGAAACATTTTTTCATAAGTACATTCCATGAACCTTTTATACACACCGTGTATTCTCTAACTGTGTCACATGCCATGTGGGCAGGGACATGAGATAGGAAAAATCTCATGGGAACACACCGTGTACTGATTATGCACGCCATGTAGGGTAATCCTATGAGTTCATCCATGTAGTTAACAACACATTCGGTGGAGTCTCTTCTTATACACATCGTGTCTACCTTGAACATGCCATGTAGTCTTACCCAGGTACCTGGCTGTGTCACGAACAACACGGGTTGGTGTTATCATTTCTCGTACATGCCATGTCTGTCAAAAACACAACGTGTGGCTTAAGCCGTGTGTTGGACCATGTCACTAACAAAACGGGTTAGGTGAATCCAATCTCGTACATTCCCTATCTGCTGAGAACATGCCATGTAGTCTTGACTTGGTAGAGACGTGTGGCTTAGCTATATAGAAGGACTCGGGCAGGGGAAGAGGATTCAGGTACATGCCGTGTGTTAGGATAACACGCTGTGTGATTGCAGTGTTACACGACCAGTTTAAGCTAAATTACATGCCCATGTGAATGACTTAAGGGAACACGTCGTGTAGTAATAGTACACGTCATGTAGTCGCGTTTCCTAAAATTTGAATGCTCTCTTTCTTCTGTTTCGTTCTTGTCCTTTCTACTTTCAGTATTACATAATCTTGAATCTATGGTGTGCGTTGACCTTGCAGAGTCATGCCACCGAGACATCCTTTGGTTGTCCGCCAGTTGCAAGTTAGTGATCAGACGCCAAATATGGCTGATCAAGGACTCCCCGAAGTTCCTCCTATTGTTCCAGCCTTGGCACCTGCAGTGATACCGGTTACAGGCGTCGATGCATAGTTTAGGGAAGGCTTTCTAAGGATGATTTGGGCCTTCCATGGAGCACCTCCACCTGCCTCGACTATGGCAGACATGACGCGTGTTTTCTAACAGCAGCATCCTACCACCTTCTCATGGGAAGGAGGACCTCAGGCTGCAGAGTCATGGCTAGAATCCATGATGAAGATCATTGAGTATCTGGAGACACCTCCAGAAAGGTGGGTCAAGCTAACTACCTTCATGCTATGAGAATCCACAAAGAGGTGGTGGGGTGTGATCTCATAGGCGGTTCACCAATAGGTTATGGTGTGGGTGGAGTTTCAGCACGTCTTTTACGACTACTTCTATCCAGATACCTTGAGGACCGATCGGGCCTGGGAGTTCATGAACCTAGAGCAGCGTACTATTTCTGTCATGGATTATTCCTCAAGATTCACCATGATTTAGTGTTTCACAAATCTGTAGTGTGGAGATGGGTTGTTCTTGGAAAGAAATTTTGAGGATTTTATCAGACGGGAGATCCGCTCAGAGGTGAATATCTTAAGGATGACTTCGATCACTTCCATCGTCAACCAGCCACTGATTTCAGAGCGCAATCTGAGAGATTCCAGAGGTGAGAGCTAGGCCGGTTCTACTTCCAGAGTTAGTGTTTCACCAGCTGACAGCAGGAAGCGTCGTAGGGAGTCTACATGCGGTGATCTGAGGCAACAAGACAGATCTTTAGGTACCCAGGTCGTATGATACCAGTGTGTAAGGGATGGGCATACAAGGCTGTAGTTCTAGAAAGACCTAGTGGAGTTCCAATCTTGAAGCAAGATGGGTCACCTTCAGCGCTTCTATCAGGTTTTCTCACCAGCAGCTGGTGATAGGGGTTCATCCATGACTCCTCATTCAGGAGCAGTGCCACTAGTTTCTCACCAATATAGGAACTGAAGTTCTTCCAACCGTTTGGTATGAGGTAGAGGTTGAGACCGTAGTGGTCAGTCACCGTTCATTCAGTGAAAGTAGGGTGGATCAACTCAGAGCGGTGAGGCAGTGTCACAGGGCCGTGGTACAGGTCAGTCTTTTTTAGTCTAGCAGACCCAGTAGGAGCAGGATCCTGGACCCTCTACAGTTTGAGGTACGATCATAGTATCCTCAGTTTTATCTTCTACTCTTTTCGATACAGGGCCTTCTCATAGCTTTATCTCTATTGCTATTATGGAGAGCCTTGGGCTATGCATTTTTTTTCTTCTACTGATACTTTGACTCTAGACACACCGTTAGGGACTAGGATAGCTAGTGTACATCAGTGCAAGGATTTACCTTTATGGTGGTTGGGTATCACTTTCTATGGGACCTCTATGTCTTAGAGATGACAGGGTATGATGTCATTCTTGGGATGGACTGGTTAGTTCCCTTTCAGGAAGTCATCGACTATTATCATTGCAGGGTGAGATTCATATCACCAGAGGGTGAATATCTTCTTCATCGAGGCGAGTGGGATTCCCAAGTGAGTAGAGCAGGACCCGGGCATCATGGGCTAGGTGGAGTAACAGCTTAGATTACAGTTTGTATCTAGATGACCAGGGGGCTTCGCAGTTAGACATTCCTCCAGTGGTGTATCATTTTAGGGATTTATTTCTATATGACTTTTTAGGTTTGCCTCTAGAGTGTGAGGAAAACTTTTCTATTGAGATCATGCTAGGAGATTCACCAGTGTCCATTCCTCCTTATAGGATGGATACACCTAAGTTACAGGAGATCAAGAAGCAGTTGTAGGAGTTACAGGAAAAGGGTTTCATCCGACCCAGTACTTCTCCTTGGGGTTCTCAGGTCCTGTTTGCGAAGAAGGCATACGACATAATTAGTCATTTTGTGGATTATCGGAAGCTGAACTAGTTGACGGTCAAAAACAGATATCCCTTGCCTAGGATTGATGACCTCCTTGATCAGATTCAAGGAGCCCGGGTGTTATTTAAGATCGAATAGAGGTCCGGTTATCATCAATTGTGTGTTAGACCATCAGATATACCTCTTACATCCTTCATGAGCAGGTATAGTCTATACGAGTATATGGTTATGTCGTTCGGCCTCATTAACACACCAACAGTTTTCAAGGAACTGATGAACCGAGTGTTCCATCCATACTTGGATTCCTTCATGGTTGTTTCCATGGACAATATCTTGGTGTACTCTCACACTCTACACAACCATGCCACACATCTTGAGATCATTCTGAGTACACAGAGGGAGCATCAGTTATATTCTAAGCTCTCAAAATTCCACTTTTGGATGTTCCGATTCACTTCTAGGGTCATTTTATCTCAGAGACAGGAGTATCAGTAGACCCATAGAAAGTGATACCAGTAGTTTCATGGGAGTATATTAAGAAAGTATTTGAGGTGCAGAGTTTTCTAGTGCTGGATGGATACTACAGACACTTCATACAAGAATTTTCATGCTTAGCAGCACCGCTGACAGATCTGACCAAGAAGGGAGCGAAGTTCTGAGGGTCATATTCTTGTGAGTCAGCCTTTTAGGAGATGAAAGGGAGGTTGAATTCAACAACGATACTAGTCTTTCCAGAGCTAGGAAAGAGCTATGTTGTCTACTGTGATGCTTCAGGTATCGGGATGGGAGTTGTGCTTATGCAGGGAGATGGAGTCATTACTTATGGGTCTCAGTAGTTGAGGCCACTTGAGAGGAACTAGCTGACGCACGATCTCGAGCTGGTGGCAGTTGTTCATGCCTTGCAATGTTGGAGGCATTATCTTCTGGAAGAGCACTTTGTAGTTTTCACCGACCACAAGAGTCTCAGGTACATATTCACTCAGCGTGATATGAATTTGAGACAGTGAAGGTGGGTTGAGTACCTTCAGTCTTTTGACTTTGAGATTGCCTATACACCGGGGAAAGGCAATGTAGTTGGTTGATGCGTTGAGCAGTAGGACTCAGATATAGGTGGTTCGGGAGGCCAGCAGTGAGTGGAAGATTATGGATTTGTTCTCTGAGATTTATTTGGAGGTGAATGATAGATAGGGGAAGACTTTTCTATCTTCTGTAGCTATTACCTATACCATTCTTGATCGAGTACGAATGAGATAACTATCAGATTCGGAAGGCCTAGTCTTATAGGAAAGAGTGTTAGGAGACAACCCTATTCCTAGGTGTACCATAAGAGAAGATGATATCCTGCAATTCCAGGGACGTGTATGGGTGCCAGAAGATATAAGTGAGGAGATGATGCGGGACTTTCATTGCTCAGTTTGGGTAGTTCATCCTGGCATCAGCAGGATGTATCATGATCTACACCGCCAGTTTTGGTGTCCAGGTATGAAGAGGGATGTTTCTGGTTTCGTCATGAGGTGTTCCACTTGTTAGTAGGTGAAGGCGGAGCATCAGTGACCATCAAGGCTTTTTCAGTAGTTACTGATTCCCAAGTGGAAGTGGAATGACGTCATGATGGACTTCATGATTGGTTTCCTGAGGTCTCCTCGAGGGAATGACGCAGTTTGTCTCATCGTAGATAGACTTACGAAGGTTGCTCACTTCTTGCTGATCAAGGAGACCTTCAGTGTTGATGAGCTGGGACGGTTGTACATCCGTGAGATTGTACGTCTTCATGGGGTTCCACACTCCACCGTTTCAGAGAGGGATGTACATTTTACTTCTCAGATCTGGCAGGGGTACAGAAAGCTTTGGGTACATAGGTGCTTCTAAGTACAGCCAACCATCCTCAGATAGATGGCTAGTCTGAGCATATGATTCAGGTGCTTGATTACATGCTCCGAGCATGAATTTGGGATTTTGGAGGTTCTTGGGAGAAGCATATAACTCTTGTGGAGTTTTCCTACAATAGTAGATTTCAAGTAACTATTCAGATGGCACCTTATGAGGCTTTGTACGGTAGGCCATACTGATCACCTTTATGTTGGCTGGAGGCAGGAGAGGAAGCTTCACTGGGACCTCGTCTTGTTCAGGAGACCATAGAGCAGATAGATTTGATTTGTAAAAGGATGGCTAATACACAGTCTCGTCAGAAGTCTTTTTCTGGTCAGCGGAGACGACCTTTGGAGTTCGAGGTTGAGGATTTGGTTTTCCTGTGTGTCACACCGAGGTTGGGATACAATAGGATTAGGTGATAGGGTAAGCTTTCACCGAGGTATGTCAGGCAGTTTTAGGTGTTGGAGAGAGTTGGGTTGGTTGCCTATTGGTTGCAGTTACCTCAGAGGTACCGAACTATGCATGACGTCTTCCACGTTTCGCGGCTTTGATATTAATTTTTAGACCCATCATGCTTTCCAAACCGAGGAAGTCGAGTTGGAGGTGGATGCATCTTTTGAGGAGCATCCTATCCGGGTTGTCGATCGTAGTATGAAGGTTCTCTGTGGCCAGTCAGTTCATCCGGTACGGGTGCTATGGCAGCATGGGAGAGTACAGGACGAGACTTGGGAGAGGGAGGCTGATGTACGATCATATTGGCCGGAGTTTTTCGAGTTTTCTTCTTCTACTCCACGCTAGGGAAATTCAGGGACATATTTATTTAAGGGGGGAAGTTTGTAAGAACCCGGATCTCCTTTTCAGGTATGTTTTTCCTTTTCTGGTCATTTTTGGGGAAAAGAGGAAAATCTAGAAATTATCGAAGTACACGTCGTGTACTTTATAAGTACACGACGTGTACTATGATTCTGCTAGAGGCCATGTGATGGCCGTGTCATGGCCAGAGACACAACCATGTAAGGGTGACATGGAGGCCAGCTAAAGGAGAGTATGGAAAAGGTGATTACATGTCGTGTACTCAAAAATTACATGCCGTGTACTTTGTTTTTTTTTGCATTAAATGCACTAAGGTCGCATCTAATCGCCATAATCGACTTCTTTTAGGTCTTCTTTATCCGAGAGCGCCGAGCTTCCATAGATCTTCGACGAGCCCCTGAACCTCCATTAGTTCTCCGATTCGAACACCGATAAGTGCATTGGAATCACAGCGATGAGTTCTCTCTTCTCCTAGAGCATCATTTCCCAATTCCTTCTCTTTTCCATGTTATCGTGGGTTGAATGTTTTAGATGTTTTTTTAGATCTTTGACATTCTAAGGAGATTCAAGCCATGTGGTTCAAGTATATCGATCTCCTAGCATCAATGTAGGTGGTTTGTGCCTTACTGTAGGATGTCTTTGAGTATTATGTGTAAATTCCACCAATACACTTGAATGAGGTATTGCGTGTTTACTATTTTTCCCCTTTTGTTTTATTGAATTTCATGTATGCCTGAGTAGGGGTTATTGTTTGTGAATAGGGTAATTTTTTGTGCTTTGGATGTATTTCCCATGCATGTTTTTCCTGTTTATGACTGTTTGGTCTAGTTTTTCCTGGTAGGCTATTGCCAGTTCCATACCTAGTATTGTAGAATGGTGTGACTATTTTTCTTCCATGTTGAGATGTTGTAGAATTATAGCTAAGTAGTTCTTGAGGTTACTTTGGCCGATACATTAACTATTCTTATTTGAATTACACTGGGTCGTGAGAACCAAGTGTAGTAGACCACAGAGAGAATGGACTTAAGGGCTTCTCAAGAATGTCTTTATAATACGATGTGAGACCACAGGGGGAATTGATGTTGAGTGCTTCCTCAGAGTGTCTCTAGTTCCTTAACGTGGGCCATAGTGGGAATGAGTCATTGATTGATTCCTCAGAGTGCCTTTAGTATGATATGAGACTATAGGGGGAATTGGCAGTGAGTGCTTCCCCAGAGAGTCTATTATTTAGCTGAACCAGAGGTGTGAGGCTGTGTGTGCCTCCCATAAGGTGGATAATAATTGTTGGTTGAACCATAGGGGTTAGGCTTTGAGAACTACCCAGAGGTTTACCTGTTTGTTCTACTTGCTTGAGTGGCTGCTTACTTGTTTGTAAATTAAATTCTAGAAACTGTGGATTTCTTGCTGCTGAGTACTTTCTTGTTTACTGCTTTCTGTACTTTTACCTGCCATATATTCACTGACTTTTAGGAACAAATCATCAGGTGGTTTCCTACTAGTATTATCCTCACACCATGTTTGGGTCATGCTTTTGGGCCCAAAAATATTATATTGTTGCAAGTATAGATAAGTTAAAGCTCCCTTCTACTTCAGGTTCTGGATTTCTGTGGAGCTAGAGAGCATGAGAGCAAGCTATGGCTTGTGATGATCAGGAGTTTATCTGCTTTCAATTACACTTTGGTTTAGCACTGTTGTATTTCATCATTGTGAATTTTTTGGCTTCTTTCCTAGATATATATGTAACATGCATCATTTATATATATATTTTTCTCCAATTGTTTCTTTATCAGTATTTCGCTATTTACTATTGTTGGATATTTACTACTTCTACAATTGTCTATTATTTAATTCTACTATGTACTCTTCCAATGAGGGAATAGTTTCCCTACTATCACACCCAAGGCCCTTGCTACTAGTTGGCAGCCTCTGGTGTTCTGGGAAATGCGCTAGAGGCCATGTGACCCACCGGGTACAGGGCACCTCTGGGTGGCTTCTGGAACTGAGACATTACAATGGGCTTCAAAGGGAACGATCTTAATGGTTGAGGCCATCTCTACCTTTTTATTTGTCAAAAGGATTTGTTAAAACCCAATATATATACTAGTCATTTGATCACTATTCAATGACTAAATTATCAATAGTAATTATATTTAACGGTTATTTAAACCCAATAAAAAATCAAATGTTTTTATATACATATGATATTAAAATAAATGGAATTTTATTCATGATTGTTCAGGATGTTACAACATTCCTCCCTTCAGAATTTTTCCCTCATAATTTTCTTTTCCCACACTAAAACATATATGGGTAACTCTACCTCATCACTTCCTCAGGTTCTCACATTGCCTTTTAAAACATGTTGTTTCTCCATATCACTTTGACAAGGGGCATTGTCTTTTTTCATAGAACCTTTTCCCTATAATCTAATATCTTAAATGTATTTTCTTCATAAAATAGGTCATTCCCCAATGGTACCAAATATGGATTGAGTACATGTGATGTGTCAGGTATGTACATCCTCAAGAGTGATACATGGGCTATGTCATGTACTTGAGTCAGGTTTGGTGGGAGTTCTAGTCGACATGCCACTACTCCAATGCAATCAAGGATCTAAAAAGAGTCATTGTACCTTGGACTAAGCATTCCCTTATTCCCAAATCTTATAACTCTCTTCCACAGTGATATGTAGATAAATACCATGTCTCCAACATCAAACTCTAGGTCTCATAGACAATTATCAGAATAGATCTTTTGTAAACTCTGAGTAGATTTAATGTGTTGCTGGATGGTCTTAACCTTCTCTAAAATTTCTTCGACCATTTCTGGACCTATTAGTTTTCTCTCCCCAACATCATCCAAACATTCTGGTGTTCTTCACCTCTTCCCATAATGGACTTCATAAGGATCCATTTGGATGCTTGAGTGGAAACTGTTATTGTAAGATAACTCGATTAGAGGAAGATGTTGATCCCATGCTCATTTTAAGTCTATTGTGTATGATCACAACTTGTCCTCAAGGGTTTGGATAGTCTTCTCGGATTGGCCATCATTTTGGGGATGATAATATGTACAAAATTTCAGCTCAATATTCAGAGCATGTTAGATATTCTTTTAGAACCTAGAGGTGAACCAAAGATCACGATCAGATACAATCGATAGTGGTAATCCATGAAGCCTTGCCAATTCTATGATGTATATACATTCCAGTTAATCTAATGATAAATCCTCTAGAATTTCAATGAAGTGTGTAGTATTTGTAAGACGATCCACAACAACCTAGAATGCATTGTTTCCTCTGGATGTCTTCAAAAGTTTGGTAACAAAGTCCACGATGATGTTCTCCCATTTAGATGTGGGTATGGGTAATAGTTGCATCATCCCCTTAGACTTATTCCTCTTGTACATTAATTTTTAACATAAAAATAAAATTGATTTATACTTAGTTATATCCTTATTCATGTTATCCCACCAATAATTATATCGGATATCTCGATAGATCTATGTGTTTCTTAGGTGAATGGAGAAATTCAAACAATGTCCATCATACAAAATATCATTCTTTAAATATGTATTTGATGGAACACATAGTCTAGATCCAAACCTCACAATTCCTTGTTCATTAACATTTATCTCCTATGATTTCCATTTTTTATATTTTCCTCTTTCTTCTGAATTCCCACATCATCCTTTTGAGAATCCATTAACCTTTTCAAAAGATATGGTTTAGAAATAATTTTTGGAAATATTGATGATGAACCCTTCATTGATATTCACATGTTCATCTTCATCAAATCTATGAAAATTGGATCATTTTCAATTCTCATCAATGATAGAATCACAGGTTCCTTTTTACATAGAGAATTTTTAGTCTTGTTCGCTTTCCTGGGGTGGTGATGGATTGAGAAGTCATAGACTATTATCATCTATAACCATATTTGTTGGTCTATGTTCAGATATTTATGTGTGAATATATACTTGATCCTTTTATGATCCATATATATTTCACAATTCTCACTAAAGTTGTAATGTTGTAAAATTTTTAAAGTGAAGATTATTGTAGCCAGCTGCATATCATGTGTTGGATATTTTTTCTCATGAAATTTCAATTTACATGAAGCATAGGCAATGAATTTGTTATTTTGTGTCAACACATAGCCTAGTCCCTCCTTCAAAGAATCACTTAATACCACAAAAATTTCTCCACATGTTGGTAGTGTGAGTATGGGCACAGTGATAAGCCTCCTCTTCAGCTCATTAAATCTCTCTTCACATTAATCATTCCAAACAAACCTGACTCCCTTCCATGTTTGCATTGTAAGAGGGATTTAAAATCGTGAGAAATTTCCCATAGATCGGCGATAATATCCAGCTAACCTAAGGAAGCTACAAATATTTGTCACAAATGTTGGCCTCTTCCATCCCTCAATTACAATTTTCGTGGAGGGATACACAGATATCCCATTACTTGTGATGATAAAACCCATGAATGAGACCTCTTTCAAATAGATCTCACACTTTCAGTACTTTTCATATATCATATCCTTTCATAATGTCTCTTGTACAGTGCTTAGATACTCCTCATGATCCTCCTTAGTTTTTGGAATATAAAAGAATATCCTCTTTAAATACTACCAAAAAATTTTCAAGGTAATATATAGAGACTCAATTCCTCAAGTCCATGAACATTTTTGGAGAATTAGTGAGTCTGAAAGGCATTACTATGAATTCATAATTCCCATACCTTGTTCAAAAAGCAGTCTTGGGGATATTCTCTTTCTTCACCCATAATTGGTAATATCCCAACCATAGATCCTCTTTGGATATGTATTGTGCTCCATGAAGCTAATCGAACAAGTCACCAGTTTGTGGTAGAAGACACTTGATCTTTATCGTGATTTTTTTGAGGTCACGGTAATCAATAAAAAGTTTCATTGACCCACCCTATTTATTAATGAATATTGGTTCCCCCATGGTGAAGTAGTTGAGAATATAAACCCTTTCTCCAAATTCTACTATAGTTTTTTATCTCCTCATGCACCACAACACCCATTTATTACAGGGTCGTGGATATTGGAAATTCCCCATGGGGTGAATGACTATTCAATGTAGTTAGGAATATAAACCCTTTCTCCAAATTCTAGTATTGTTTTTTATATCCCCAAGCACCACAACAGCCATTTAATATAGAGTCGTGGATATTTGAAATTCCCCATGTGTATGATCAATTGAGAATTCAACCTATCTTCTAGGAGGAAGACCATGAAATTCATCAGGAATCATTTAAGCGAATTCCCTCACAAAAGGCATGTATTCAAAGATGGTTTCTTCCTTATACTCAATAAGCTAAGAAAGATATGTGTGCTCATATGGTATTAATATCCATTCTTGATATGATGGTTCTAAAGAAGATTCATCCTCCACTTTGCACTTGTACAAAGTCGGGGGTTGATTTTCTATATGGAGAGTGATTCCCATCTCAAAAAAATTTATGTTAGATTTATATAGGGAATAACAATCCATACAAATAATTTCATCAAATTCCACCATAGGGAGTATGATGTTGTTTTCCGAGACGTTCAATACAGAAATTTTGACAGGGGAGGTGTTATATTTATGGGATGCAATAATTGCCCCACTTTATGTTTTCACAGATATCTCCACTTCCATGATTTGTGGTGGTGTTGCGATTGTTCTACTAAAAATTCAAGATATAAAAGAATGCGTAGAACCATAATGAAAAAAATGTGTTCTCTATTATTGAATGAATAAGTGTTGTACCTTTCACTACATCGTTTTCAAGATTTTATTCAGTGGTAGTAATGGACAAAAAGCACCCCCTTGCTACCTTGGAGGTTGTTGTTTGCCTTGGAAAACCCTTTACTGAGGGCACTAGTTTGCAAAGTTCCCTATTTATTTGCAGTTGAAGCAATGAACAGTGAGCTCATAGTGAAATAGAGAATTTATATGCTCTGTTGTAGAGGAAGGTTTTTCTTATTGATAATTCATGGTCAGGTGTCGTTATCTTCCACACCTAAAGTATTACCTTGACTCCTTCAGGAAATTTTTGGGGGGATTTTTTCCGCACCTTTGTTAAGTGGGGTGATGGAATTTATTATCACCATTGGATTTATCAATAAAACTACAATAATTAAAGTAAATTTTCTGCTTCTTATCCCTATTATACCCCTGAGATTCACAAATATTCATTTCGACTTTGAGGTCACATCATACAATTTTCTCATTTCTATCGAAGACACAGATTGCTAGGGATTTTTATAGGCTAGGTTTTAGCCCACCAAAGAAGTGTTCAACCTTGAATTTCGGGGTAACTCCAAATCCAGAAGTGTATTATGCATGCCTTGTGAAGTTTTCCTCACATGATCTGATATATTCATCATCTTTTTTTTAGGTAAGGTATGTTCCATTCCATATTAAGTTGTAGGGTGTGAGGAAAATATTTACCAAAAAACATTTTCCAAAAATCAGTCCATTCCAACACCTCAATCTATTCCTTGAGCTTTGTATTTTTTATAAATGTCCACCATTGATCAGATTCAAACTACATAAGATAAATAGCTAGAATAAAATTCTTTTGGTCATTACATTTAAGGATGTATAAGATATTCTCAATGGAGATGATCCATGTTTCATCGATTGTGGGACTAGATGATCCATTGAATGTATGGGGCCTTTGTCTCATGAATCTCTCAATTGTGGATTGTTCTTTCTTGGGGGGGGGGGGGGGGTTGGACGTACCTCTTGACCCATGTTTATATTCAAAACTTGAGTTAACTGAGAGAGTATCGTGAAACGTTTTGTGATTCACACTCCCATCAGATTGGGATTCTCATTAGAACAGTCATCACATTGATCTTTACATCAGTTGTTAGCATGACTCCTTTTACTAGCCATTTGATGGAATAAAATGAAGGTTAGGGGTAACACATAAATGGGAATCCAATGAAAAAATGGATAACATAAAAATTATAGTTATTTAATTAACTTATGAATTTATAGGATTCAATGTACGTTATCCATGATCAACATCCCAACATATATTCTTGGGATAATTTCTTTATTCCCATAATAATGGTTCATACTAAGCTTATGAATTTAAAAAACCATATCCCCTAGGAGTGTCAAATGAAGAGTAAAAAAGGCCCATTTTCATGCACTAGTTATCGATCGAGTCTAGCTCAAAGTGGTTTTTTGGGTTTTACCCATTGACACATCTGTTCCAGAGCCACCTCTACTTGTTCGTATCTAGACAGGGATGTATTTTATTGATAAACCGCTTACACTATACTGACCAAAATTTAGGCATGTTTTTATTATACTTAGTTTTATCTCTAAGGCTTTCACTAGGGTTTTCTAATCCTAATACTAAAAAAACTAGTCATATCCTCTGATACCAACTATAACAACTCTTCCCTTTATTACATACTTTAACATGATTTATTACATAAACATGCACTTAAGACAAATCTGATGATAAAGAGGTCGAGATTCTTAGGAAATTAGGAACATTAAAAAACCTCTTAAATCATAAAATAAAACTTATTTATTGAAAACTTATTTTTCATGACCACAAAATTCCTTCATACTTAGCATTTCATGGGATAACCTAAGGACATACATAAGAAAAGGGTGAGCTATAATTCCTAGTAAGGGATTAAACGAGGCATAATATGAAGAATACAATACATATTAGGAAATAGGATTATCAATGGAGCACAAGAGAAAAATAAACAAAAATGCATGATATACCATGATTATTAGAATATAGAAATGAGGAGACAGCATGCAACACAATATTAGCACAATCCAAGGCTCATTGCATAAGGACTAGCATGAGTAAACCCTTATTTCACATGAATTAGCATGTGTAAACCCTCATTGCACATGAATTAACATAAGTAAACCCTCATTTCACATGAATTACAATTACCAAACCCTCATTGTACATGTAGTATCATGATACTAAACATTACCCAATCCATTGGAGCACTGTTAGGGAACACCCTTTATAAATATTTCATTTCATGCATAAGTGTGCCACAAGGATCATATAACATGGGATTATTCGATATCATCATTTATTCCATGATGAAGGAATGTGGAATAGATATATATAAGTACCCTTAAATATATATATTTTCATAAGGGTGAATAATCTTGATAGAGAAATGGGTGTGGTATTCACTACATAATGATTTTGGATTGGAAAATCATGGTGCAATTTCAGCAGCATAACGACGTGACGTAAAAATTCATGAAAAAACTTGATGAGAGAGAAATGGGTATATCCTCAAATGTACATGAAATAGGCAGTAAGGGGTTCATATAGATACATTTCCAAACACATGGAATTCGGAAATAGAAGGTGTAACATAATAAAGAAACTTGAAGAAATATGATAAATGGAATAACTCTTATGAAATTTCGGCATGGTAACAGGAGTACATGGGAGGAATTAATGAGAGAGAAAAAGGTATCTCATTATTTAAAAATAAGTTGGGTAGTATGGGAGAGGTTCTAAATCATACCCCAAAAAATTTTAATTGAAAATAAAAGGGTACAAAAACATAAAGAAAGTTTGAAAAAATGAGAAATGAAGAAATACCTTACTTGCACATGAGCCTCAGCCCAGTTGGTGAGCTATCCTTAAGTGCATCCATGAGACCCATGTTCAAAACCAGGTAGAGGCATATTTTCGAGGGTACTGTAGTAGTACTGTAGCTAGTACTGTAGTAGTATTGTATCAGATCTATACATTGTGTGGGTATTGTAGTAGAAATGTACACTGTGCAGGTACTGTAGCAGATTGCACACTATGCGTGTACTGTAGCAGGCACTGTAAAAGTTAAAATAGCAGGTAATGTTTGGTACTGTAGCATTTGGAATTATTCACCTTGGGTCACCGATTTGGCCTTAGTGTCCTTAAAAATTTTGGGCCACCCAGGCCTTCGTGTCAGTAGGGCTTTTGGGCCACCTTTATGGACATCTGGCCCCCTCAAGGCCTTTGGGCCACATGCAGTTGCCCCATACAGACTTTACAAAAAAGAAGCATTCGTAGAAGAGGATTCAGAGCCAGTGCACTCACCAGAGTAAAGCCAAATGGATTTTTCAGAATGGGAGGGTATGGATATTCCATTGGGACTAGCCTATGCTTGCACAAGAATCCTAGCCAGACGACCATGAGAAGGTGGAGAGCTACTATCACAAGGCAGATGTGGGGGACAAGAAGTTCTGTGTAGATAGTCTGGTTGAAATCCCTAAGACCATAGAGTCATGTGATCTCCTAAGACTATGGGTTATGTAATATCCTAACCCTACATGCCACGTAATCTATGAGCCTACAGGCCTTGTAAAGTATCCACCTCATCCCTTTAAATGAGGGTTATCAAAAATCAATAAAAATGAAGGCCTTCGGACCATTCGGGCAAGAAATCCCTCACTTGAGTGTGTGACTTCAAGAGCATGTGGACGAGATTAGTGATAGAATTGGGCACCTTGTGAGGATTATAGAGAGTGGAGGTATGATTAAGGACTTCATGTAAGGATTTTTTGTGATGATAAGTGGGATATTGGGTGGGTTTATATTGGAAATGGTCAGGGAATTCTTTAATATTTCACAAACATAGGTTTTGGAATCTATATATTAAATATTCAAAATCAGAATCATTAAAATTTTATTTTCCCATGGTTTTTTTTCAAAATATAGTGGAAAAAATAATTTTATAAGTCCAATGGCCTAACATATTAAAATATTAGGCTTCCTTATGTGGAGGTGAGTCACACTCTCAAGGAAATCATTTTAAAATGCAAAAATATTTTATAAGTTTTGGAGGGTCCACTAAGGCATTCTAAATTTAATAAAACAAATCTAAAATCAAATTATATTAAAGGTAAAAAATATATTGGCCTAATATTACTTTTATAGTATTTTATAAAATAAATATAAAATCATTTAGTTGTCATAAATAAAATTATATATTTATAAGGGACATATTTTTTACCCAAAATTTTTATTATCTTGGAAAATTATGAAACATTCACCAATTGATAATTTTGAAACCCTGATCCCAAAAATAATATTAGTTTTATCTAAATAATTTTATATATACTTGAATTTTTTATTTTAAAATAAAAACCTGCATTTATTGAAAATTCATGGGTTTTGACAAAAATAATTTTCAAACAATAAAAAAATTACAATTTTATTCATAAAAATTATATAATAATTGATATTTAATAGAAATTAATTTAGTAATAATATTTTACTAATATATTATTTAATTCATAAATCCATTAATTCATCAAAAATAGATTTCTTAATTAAATTAAAATTTTAACTAAAAATACTATTTCTTATTTAAAAACCATTTAGAAAGTAACAATATTAAAATGAATGTATATTATTTATTATATACAAAAATAATTCATGTAATCATAATTATTGGGACTTTTTACATATCCCTTTATTAAAAAATCATATTCCTTAAGATTATGGTGTGCGATGATGGGTCTCTCTTGGGGCCCTTCAGTGAATATGGTTTGGGACGTGATCTCAATGATCATGAACTACTCATATAAATGGTTTTGGTCAAGATTAAGTTATTGGATCTCAACTTGGGATTGGTCTATGGAAAACCCGGAAATTCTATCTCCCTCAAAATATCTATTAAATGGGATTTAAAGGGATCAATCCTTCTAGTCAAGGCCATCAAATCCACTGTCTGTGTCAAAAGGAGTTGTTTAAACCCTATATATATACACTAGTCAGGTGATCACTGTTTAACAGCTATATTATCAATGGTAATGATACGTAATGGTTATTTAAACCCAATAAAAATATACTTTTTATATATCCATGAGACAGTTAAGGAAATGTAATTTTATTTATTATTTTTTGTGTCATTTCAATATGGACACTTCCCCCACCAAGATTCAATCATTTAAAAAAATCTAAGTCCATTTTTGTGAGTCAGTGTTTTCCTAATGAGGATATTATCAAGGTGTGGTGGATGAGTTACGTTGAATTTTAAGTCTGATTTCCTTTTGGTATGATAAGCTGTCAGAATGTAACCATGTCTAGGTGAGAACGTTGGAAAGTGAATGCACATCTCTAGGAATCCAGATCTTGTGGCTCAGTGGCTTCAAGTGAGGTTCAGGGTATGACATGTGTCTCTACTTATCCACCTATGATTATAGCAGATAGTCATCTACAACATTACCCTAGACATATCCACTATTCATGACCTAGTGATACAGTAGAGGACCATTTTTTTCATCCTCTATGTTAGAGGCTCCTATATAGTGGATTAGTGATCACATGTTTATACTGATGGGGTGATCTTACTCTAAGAGGAGAGATAGTGGATCACAAAAAAATCATTCCATATTGGTAGTGAGAACCTTTGATTTTTTCCATTGTACAGACAGTCTCCTACCAGGCATGCTCAAATGATTGATTCTAGTGAGTATGTTAGAGCTTCCGGGTTTTGGGATAGAGTTTTCCTCCTTAATGTGGAGGGATCCACAAGTGGTGTAGGATGGGACCATTCGCAAGGGGGTTGTAACTTCTTTATTAGTGGGATAGGATTTTTTTAGAGTAGGGGATGTTATGAGCTATAATTTTCCTATAATTATGTTGGGTTTTATATCTTGTTCCTTGAGGATGTGTCAGGTTTACCTCTTCATCATGAGATAGACATCTGCATAGAATTGAACAATGAACGACCTGATATTTTTGATAGCATATCAGATGAACCTGTAAATTTGTGAGAGTTTTAGGTGTGGTTGTAGGAGTCTGAAAAGAATGATGGCCCTATAAAACCCATAATTTTCTACCTGGGAATCCCCATGTTTTTCACCAAAGTGTAGGATAGCTTGAGGTCGGATGTGGATTTAAATATCCGTGCGGGGTTACTATATTGGAAGAGAATCTAAAAAATAGAATTGGTTATGTCTTATCCTAGTGGATGGAGGTGAGGTTTATCTATAAGAATGACCTTAAGATTGGTTATCACCAGTTCTCTGATCGAGATGTGGATGTACCGACCTTGGCTTCTAGAAACTGATATGGTTTCTTGTGCTCATAGTGATACCATTCGACATATTGAACGCCCTAGAAATGATTGAAAGACATATGACCAAGATCCTTATCCATTCATGGATCGTTTAACGATAGTCTTATGTGATGTTCCCCTCATGTACATGGTGTCATAGTTGGAGCATGTGATACATATGAGGATAGGGATAGACATGATTTGGGAGTTTTAGTCATATGAAAAATCTCATGGGGTCAGATATTGATTAGAATATCCACTTATTGGGATATGAATTTTCATATATAAGAGTGGAAAGAAACCCTATAGAGGTTGAGGATACATGATATTGAGGTGCACTTAGGGCATGGTCATAGTAGAAGATGCTCACAATGAGGTTTTCTATCCGTTGTTGTCTTGTTAGGTGATATAGTAGTCAATATCTTCACAATTAGACATGGTACTTGGTGTTATCCATAGGTCGTAGAAAAGTAGGCATGTGAAAATATAATTGTATGATACTGACAATGGAATGTCAATCCATGAGAGTGATGTTCCATTTTTTTAAGGAGATGTTGTTGATGAGAACCAACAAATAAAACCCCTTCATGAGAAAGTATTTTCCTTAGGTGTGGGTTTGTTGGTAGCACATCAAACCATTGGGGGAGGTCGTAAGAGAAGGAGATTAGGATTTGGGCTCAGTGTCCCAAGATTTTTCCTTAGTTTTTTCATTTGGGGTAGAATATATTTAATGAACGAAATAAATTAGAGACTCTAGTTCTATCGTTTAAGACATTGGAATATTCATAATACTATTTTTAGACCCACAAACTGAGATGGTGCACGATTCCAAGGCCTGATGAACCCAAAATTAATTTCATAAAAAAAATAAATATATTTTTCTTGCATACACTCCATTTTATAGAAAACAAATATTTTCTCCCGAACAAAATCACATATTTTAAATCCAAGGCCATAGTTGAATCCAAAGTGTGGGTTTTACCTGAGGCAGAAACTAAATTTGATCCAAGAGGGAGGTTCAGATGAGGTAGATATTAGAGGGTATGTTTAATTAAAATAAATAAATATTTTTTAATTAACTGATCAAATTAAATCAAATAAAAATACCCTCTTATTAAAATGTTCAAATGTTTGGCTATATATACCTTGCAATATTGAAGAGGAGGAGGAGATAATCCTTCTTTTTTGGATTGATATCATACGATGACCAATTGTCAGATTGAGGTGGATTGTAAAATGGGAGACACAATAGAACATCTTCATCACTAGAAGATGATTTATTCACTAACGATCAATCCATAATTGAGGTAGGACACATAAATTTTATTTTCTGCCATCTTGATTAAATTATTGATCATGGTATAATTTGATTCCATAGTATTCTCTTAGATAAGTCTTCACATAATCCTGTGAATCAAAATAAATAATTATTTCAATTTATTTGTTGTTCATACCATGCTTTGAACCCCGATTTCCCATCTACGAACCTATTGGCCAATAATTTTTGTCAATGATGCTTATCCTTTTTATTTTTCATGGTTTTCCCCCACCATTATTCACATATTAATCTTTGGACCATAGATTCCGGATTCAATATTATCAGTGATGGTTCGAGTGTGATTATAACCATGGATTCATTATGGTAGCACGAACAACACATGGATTGATTTTTTTTATGGAGTGAGGAATGAGTGAGATGGTGTTTTATGAGTGGATTGAATCGGTACTGTTGGTGCGAGTGAATGATTGGAGGTGGTCCATAATCATATTGACAATCCTCATTTTTTCTGATTGATACATGGTGATGACATGATACTTGTTTGGGTCAATTTTTTGCGGAGCTTGTGTGTGAAGTCTCGTGGTATAGGCTTATCGTCATTAAATTGATGGTGGATAGACTCAGATCTCCAATGAGGTGGTCTAACATGGTAATCATAGTGAGTGTAAATATTATTAATAATAATAACAATATAACATTATAAAAAAAATAATGAAGTTAAGGCACTTATTATGAGTAGATATGTGGGAAACTATTATAATGATATTACATTAGAGTAAAATAAAATAATGACATAATTGTGGAAATTATTTGAAAAAAATTTGGGGAACCACTTTCAGTGAATACGAGTGGCCAAAGGAGCTCAATTATTTTCCACATGTGTGTGATTTGAGTGAGATTTGATTATAATTTATTTAATAAATAAATATTTTATTTGTTGATTGGGAGAAAAAATGGATGAATGCATGATTAGGCATGTAGGAGGATTCCAACATCTAGATCCTTTATTTTAATGTTTTTAAAAAAATTAAAGAATAATAATATATTTTTTCAAACCATAATCTGGTTGTAACTTCTCCATACGACATCGGATTGATGAACCACCAGTGGAAATGTCACCATGTCTTTGAGATAGTCATTTTATGTAAAATTTTAAATATTTAATTTAGGATCATGACATAGGACCACAGAGCACCCAACATTATTATTATTATTATTATTATTATTATGAAATCTAGTATCCAACATATCTTCTACACGAAATGTCAGAATGGAGAACCAGATATGGAATTGAGACTATGAAATCAGTGTGGAAATTTCAAGACTAATATTTATTGTTTAATTTAAATTTGGGGCTCAATCCCTTGAATCTGTTTTCATAAGTTATGTGGTGAAATATGACTTTTTCACCGAGTGTATAATTTGGTCAAGTGAATAGCCTATCCCAAGCATTTTACCATGATGATCACTACAGTATGATCCTTTTTTCCATCAAGGGCCATTTATAGATACATGTCAGTAGAATTAAAATTTTCCCACTGACTGATGATAAGCCTCCTACGTTTTTCAGGCTTTTGGCTATGAAGTGTCACGTATTACCCTTTTTCATCAAATAGTAATACATGTATAACAATCTATATTATAGTGAGGAAAAATTTAAATAGTAGTGTGGGGCCACACACCGTGTGGGTCCCCTACATTCCATTGCTACTTGGTTCCTTTTGGGGAAACTAGAAGGTTATGTATCTCTTACATTCGGACATAGATTTTGGCCCGTGAATAGCATATCATATGTTTTTTCTATATAGAATGTGATGTTTCCTTGGTTTTAGATTTTTCAGATATGATGTGGAATTCTTTGTTCATGACACTTAGTTAGGTGATTCTCGATAATGGTAGTGATCATGTAGGATCACAAGTGTCATCCTGAGTGGAAAACTCTAGTTGAGCTGAGTAGTACGTCCTTAATGACATTAAGAGTGGAACCCACCCAATGGGCTTAACATGGGTTCTCCTCCAACTTCCGAGTGAAACCCTACAGTCGATCTAGGTAGTGGGTCCACAAAAAAATCCTAGTGGAACCCTCCAGTAGAGATGGGTAGAGGGCCCTATATAATTAGTGTGTATCCATCCTATCAGCATATGGCATGGGTCCTCTAGAAAAAAAACTATGTGGATCACTCTAGTGGAGATGGTAGTGGGTCCTCAACAACATTCGAGTGGAAGCCTCCATTAGAGGTGGTCATAGGGTCCTCAATGATTAGAGTGGAACCCTCATATCAACACATGTCATGGGTCATATATCAAATTTTGAGTAGAACCCCTTATTAGAGATGGGGAGTGGGTCTTCAACCACTTCCTAGTGGAAGCCTCTATTAAAGCTCGATAGTGGGTCACCATGAGACTCCCGAGTGGAACCATCTTGTAGATATGGGAAGTGGGTCCTTTAATGAATTTTATAGTGGAACCCTCCAGCGTGGTTGGTCATGGGTTCTCTACCACCATAGTGGAGCCCTCGTGATGGGTGTGGAATGTTCGATCCATCCATTATCAGAGTAGAAACCTCATGTTGTACTAAGGAATTGTTCCTCTACCTAGATACTTTGGACACCTGACTATGCAACATAATTACAAGGAATTCCTTAACTTGACAGTTACATTTGGGAAAGTTTTTGAGGTGATGGGAATAATTAATTTACTTTTGTAACTATTGAAAACTCATTTCTTGGGTTGAGTTGTGAGATAGATATCCCCTTTCTCTCCTGTTTTGATTTATTTTGACTGAGTAGATATATATATTACATATATTCATCTTAATTTATACCTTCATATTTGGTTACTCTCTTTCCATGAGATGCAAAGATGCACATGGTGTGCTATGTGCTTTCTATGTTTTGCTTCTCATGGTTGTATGAGATCGCTCTCCAATTGTGGGTAGTAAATACTGGATATGTAGTTTATCTACCCACCGTGTTGAGACCCATATGCTTGGATGAGATTAATCTTTATCATCCATTGGGTTGAGCTGCAATTGTTTACTATTTTAATATATTTCTATTCATGTTGTATCTCTTATAGGTCCCCCATTTTAGATTTTGGGTCACCCTACTGGGTATGTACATATTCATCCCCACATGGGCTTTGGCCACATGTGTCATGTCTTATGCAGATGAAGGATAGGCTGGCAGTGACTTTAGATTAAATTAGGGATTCAGGGTGGTGTTGACCTGATACGGTGGTAGTAAATTGGAGTTTAGGAGATGGGATCTCTCAGAAGTTTAATTTTGTAGTTCTATCAGGTTGGGACATTTTTCTGGTTGGGTGTGTATTTTTCCCCTTTACTGTTCAGTTTTCATTGTTGTACTATTTTACACCCTAGAGTATTTTCATGCTTGGTTTACAATCAATATTTTTCATATTTTAAATGTTATTACTTTTCAATTATATGTTGATATGTTTGGGTAAATGTGTGTATGGTTACTTAATAAAATTCCTCCCATTTAGGAAATTCCATTCTATGATTGTCTCCAACCCCTATCCAATAAAGGCTATCTTGAGGTAGTTGTGACTCAATCCCTGATTAGGTTCAGGTTATGAATTTATTTGTGGAGGTTGGAGTTGCAGCAGAGCTAATGTATGAAATATACATCATTTATTTTATACATACATGTAATGGTTTTTCAAAAATTATGTATCTGGGTGGTTCATAGCTTGTACGTGACTATGAAGTAAACTGTGAAAAGGGTACATGTCATGTAAGTGGGATTGGTGAAATGTAGTAAATTCATGTGTTAAATCCTTCGAGGAAGTGTTTTTTTGGATAAGGTTGTAATTTCTTGGAAACTTATCTATTACATTTTGAGTAATGTTTACACAACGCGTAACATGTGGGATTCCAAGTTTTAAGTCCCTTTCTCAGCCGAATTTCTTTTCATTTAGATGTCTCCCTTATTTCTTGTTTTGGTATAGCCCTAGGAACCCCAAAGAGTTCTTCAAGCCATCGTCTTTCCATTTGGATCTTTTGGTTCTGGTGGATTGTTGTTGGAAATCCATGGTAAGTTATCCTCCCATGGTTGGTTCTCTTCGGTTCTTCTTCCACAAATTCATAGTGGGTATGTTGTTTTGGGTTGGGGTGTTTGTTGGGATTCATTTTAGGATACATTGTTGTGGTGTAGGTAGATCAAACATTTTCTTAGTGTGGTTACATTTTTCGGGTGTTTCTTCTTTGCCTTATAGTTCACAATGAGATGGAAAGATTCTTTAAGGTAGGACATCCCTTGTTTCTCGTTGTTGTCTATCATGTGGGAGGGGTTTTCACATGTTTATCACCTGGAGATCTTTGTGAATCTTAATCAGTGATAATTATTTTGTTAAATTGAAGGTGAAGGGTAAATGGTTTTTTCTCATGTTTTTATAGCCTTACGATTATTATGATATACTGATTGTATGGACTTGATACTCTAATAAAAATTGTTATTGTTCGTGGCACTGTTTGCATTGGATGACATGTGATGTGACTATTGCTCCGGGTGTGATTTTTTTGATATCACGCTATAATAGAAATTGGATAACCACTTATATCTAGTTAATAAAATTATTGCCCATTGATTATGGTTTGTGTGATTAAGCACTTAAAATAAAGTTAAATTTGATAAATTCCCCTTTGTAAAATTTTAAAATCTCTTTTGAGGTATTGTGTTGTGTGTTCATGATTTTGAGGACGTGATGAGTGGTTTATTTGTGGTTCAAGCTTGTGGGGTTGATGGTTGTTTGGCGATTCTTTTGGGGTAGTGAGGTGGTGTTTGGTTGGCTATGATCCTGGAGTGGTGAGTTGATGGTATGATGGGGATGATGAGTTGCTTTTGATTTGTGTTTGTGTTGTGCTAGATGCACGGGTAGTGATGGACTAATTGTTTAATATTTCCTGTAATGTCATGGGATGGTATGGTTCTTGGAATAGAAATGACTAAAAAATAAATTTATGGTGTTTTGTGCGGTTAAATGTCGTTGATTCTAAATAATGAACTGAATTGGTTGGATAATGGAAATTGGTTGGAAATGTGAAATGGGGATTGAGGCTTGTTGTGTGGTGTTATTGAATTAGGGGTGACAGAAAAAGTGATGATGTTGTGAGTTGATTAGTGTTTGGTTGTGAACTCATAGGTTGGGATTGTGTGTGGATATATGTATATATTTGTATATTACTTTTTATTTCCATACGCACCCCACACACGTCGAGCACTATGCGCCAAAACCTGCATAGTCTCGTGAAAGGTTTTTTCTGACATTTATAATGTCTGATGGATGATTGGTTACCCGATCTTTCCCACTCTCTCTCATAGGCAAGGTAGGTATTTCCCTGGTTGAAATGCTTGGATGTCTGTTAGTGCATTTGATGGTGGTTGTGTTAACCCTCATGTTTTTGGGTGGGATGTGATGGCCCATGTGTTTTGGGGGGAGATGTGACTTTGCTTATGGAGTGGTGGACCTGGTATCAATAAAAATAAATAATTAGTTAACTATTCACACACATGACTTTCACAGCTTCGAACCAGTCAATGTGTAAAGAAAAGGCACTATAAAAATTCAATTTCAATATTTTAAGTATGAGGGATTTAATTAAATTGAATTAATTTTTTACATTCAAATAATTTAATAATATTCAGGATACTATTAATATAATTCTAATTCAAAGAAATAAATTAATCAATTAATTTAATACCAAACATATTTTTTTTGTTCAAAATACTAATATATTATATTTTTTAAATCAAAATTAACTTTGTTAATTTAATTTAATACTTAAAATAAATTAACTAAGATAATGAATTCTGATTATTTTAAAAAAAAAAATTCTTAGGCCCCGGAATGCCACACAGGGCCAATGGGTCTGAGTGAACTCTTCTAGATCCATACTTTTCTATGCGGATCCCATGGAGGGCTATTGGGGCTTGAAAGGCCTACCCAAATCCGTTGTGGGTCAGGCCAACCCACCAAATCCTATAAGGGGAAATTCAAGTAAAATTTAGAGCCACTCTAGCTGTGGTTCGCATAATAGAACAGACGTTACCTCATCAGGGAGATATGAAGCCTGTTTTGGGCACGGCTTGGCCATTGGATACAGATGTCTACACTATCTGTCGGGTAGATGGAGACCAGTAAGGTGGGGTTGCCTCATAGGGGTGCATAATCGGGGTGGCGCCTATCCCACTTGAGTAGGCAGCAGTGTGGTGAACCAAGCAGTATTCCGATCATTTTTATTTGGCGCAGGGGATCATCGATGATGGATACCGACGGCGGGCGGCTACGCTTCTGTCGGGTCCTTGACTCAGAATGGAATGAGGGGAAATAAAATCTGGTGGGGCTCTGAGATCATGGTCGAGGGTGGCGGCAATTAGCGCGAGTGGTGAAGGGCCAAATATAGAGCTTCCACCAGGATCCGTTCGGTTAGCTCATGGGGGAAGGATGACAGCAACAAGATGGTCAAGTCAGAAAGTGTGGCAGGGATGGCACCGATGTACCGATAGGGAAACAGGGGTTGCTAGAGATTTCAGAGGAGGACGTCAGATGGAGTGGTTGTGTTAATGATGGTAGGTCATAGTGGCGTCATTGGTGTGTTGTGATAAGGTGAGGAGGAGGTGATGGTCGTGGGGAAGTGCTCAGTCTAGGAGGCGGCAGTACGCTGGTTCGGTGGCCAGCTCATTTGAACCCACTGGAAGAGGAGGCCCGCATGGCTTCTATGGAAGAAAGAGACAGAGTGAGCCATCCCCACAAAAAAATTTCAAATTTTTTTTTTATAAATTATAATCATTAATTTATTATACATGGTCAATGTTACAGCCGGAAAATCTAAAGTATGAACAGTCTATTTGATAGCATGTATAACACGCAACACCCGGCGCATAAGGGAATATGATATCCCAATTATTTATAATATATTTACTATTTTAAATAATTTCAATGTATTTTACAGTTTTAAATGAATGAAACACTGAGTTATCATATGAACAGAGAACTAAACTATTTATTATTCATTCACTAGGGATATTGGATAAAGAATAATATTTATTTTGATTAATTGATATGAGGAATGCTTTAGATTGGAAATTATGGATGCGTCTGTGACTTTATATATCCTCTTGATGCATCAATAGGTTCTCATTAGACAAGTAAGTTATGGAAATTAAACAGGTTTCAATCCATCATCTTTACCCACATTGTGATAGGTGTTGATATTTTATGTTTTCATGTTATGGGGACATGACATCCAATAATTAAGAATTTAATTTATTAAGATTCAATTATTATTCATCCATAATATTGTGCGGCGACATATATATGGATACATTTCATTTAATTTCATCGATTAAATGGAATGTGTTTCAGTTTAATACCTGTTTTGTCAAAAGTTATCTTTTGACTTCTATATTTTATTTTGGAAATCACAAATGTCTTTTTAATCGTATCATACTGACTCTGTCAATCGTATCGTACTGACTCGGTCAATCGTATCGTACTGACTCTGTCAATCGTATCGTACTGACTCTGTCAATTGTATCGTATTGACTCTGTCAAATGTATCGTACTGACTCTGCTATTCATACTTTCATTACTTGTTTTGGTACTTGGTCAAAAACACTTGTTTCATATGAATCGTACCATTGCTTATCATCGACATATATCTTGTTTTAACCAATACGATGTCGTCGAGTTAGTTACAAACTAATCAAAACGATGTCGTGCTTTCTGTTTCAATATGACCGTTATGATGCCAGGTGTCCAAGTTCGTCAGAGTTTTTCGGAGAAATATGACCGTTGGAGGCAACATGACCTTTGGAACCCGATGCCTATAAATAAGAGGTCATTTGAAGCTGACAAAGAACAACGAATGAGACTTTGTGGAACACCTGTGATACTCTACTTCTATCAAGTTCTAGAGAGAGAAACCGTGACTTCTCTCATCTGCTTTGTGCGTCCGATCATCGTATCGAGGGCTTTCAAGTGATTGAAAGTCAGAGGTTCCGATTACCTACAAAATCGAGGGCTTCCAGGGATAGGCAGACGGACGGACCGATCATCGTATCAAGGGCTTCCAGGGATAGGCAGACAGACAGTCCGATCATCGTATCGAGGGCTGCCGGGGATAGGCAGAGAGACGTTCCGATCATCGTATCGAGGGCTACCGGGGATAGACAGACAGACAGTCTGATCATCGTATCGAGGTCTCACCAAGGTTTTGGTGAGACAGACCTTTTATCCTAGGTGAAAGGATCACCCTTCTCTTTGGGTTAAAAGAATTGTAATTCTTTTACTTTTCCGCTGCTAATTGTATTAGAAAAGAAATTGTTTTTGTTTCCTTTTCAATCTCTTATTCATTTGTAATTGTTTCAATTACATCCATTCTATTACGTATTGTATTGATTGATTCTATATGCTTTAAGGTAGAATCATTCATCTTTATATTACTCTGATTATTGTGTTCATCTTGAATACAATTGTTTTACATTTCATTAATATTACAATACATCATAACTTTTATATTCAATACAATTGTGGGTGTTTGTATTTGTATTAGTTTAAGATCATTTAAACTAATCTCTTCAGTGCTAAAACTCAAAAGGTTTTTAAACCTACAATTCACCCCCTCTTGTATTGTTCCATCTAATAGACATACATATCTATATATTCAATCCAACAATTGGTATCAGAGGAGGTTTTCCACTGATTTGTATTACTTGTTTTGTTTCTTTCATATTTTTTAAACTACTTACTACACTAACGTGTGGAGTGGAAAAGATATTGTTTTTAGATGACAGGAATGAATATTGGGTCAATAGACAATCTGAATCCTTCTAGACCACCTATCTTTGATGGAAATGATTATGAGTACTGGAGAGATCGTATGAAGACTTTTGTGATCAATACTGGTGTAGACAATTTTATTATGCTTACTGGAGGTTACAAAATTCCTGACAAAGAAGTCAGTACTTTCACTAACCAAGAGAAGCAAGAATATCAACTGAATTACAAGGTACACAATACTTTATTATGCTCTATGACCAGGAATATATACAGTCAGATATCTTCATGTGAAGAAGCCAACTGTATTTGGATGAAATTAGAAGTCACTCGCTTTGGAACATCCAAGGTTATAGAAATAAGAAGAGAAATGCTTTGAGCAGAGTATCATGGATTTGTTTTTCCTTATGGAGAGCCAGTATGTAAAGTGAAACAAAGGTTTATGACAATTTTAAATAGCTTACAATCTATGGGAGAAAAAGGTCTTGATGATGAAGCTCTAGTTGATAAAATTATAGATATAATTCCAAATGAATGAGAGTCAAAAAGGACAGCTATTGATGAAAATAGAAAATTTTCCCAAATTTCTCTAGATGAGCTCTTTGGAACTCTTCTACAGCACGAGACAAGAATGAAGAGAGATGCTGATTTCAACAAGAAGAAAAATGGGAATGGAAGTGTATCCTTTGCATCTAAAGCTAAAACACCTGAAAGGCTTACAAGATCCAAAGCCAAGAAAGTTATATCTGATTCAAGTGATTGTGATGTTTCGGATAATGAGTTAGCCAATCTTGCTCAAAGGATGAACAAGATTCTGGGAAATAAAGACTTCCAATATAGATTCAAAAAGAAAGATAGGAATGATAAGAAAGATTCAGAGGTAACTTGTTATGAATGTAAGAAAGCAGGACATATAAGGCCTGATTGTCCTTTACTGAAAAGGAAAGACGGAAAGGAGAAACACTCTCAAAGAAACAAGAAAAGGTTTTATAAGACAAAGAATGTATTGAATGAAAATGATACCTGGAGTGCAAGTGGTAGTGATTCTTCAAGTGATTCTTCAGAATATGAGTCCTCAGGACAGAGGAATATTGGACTTTTAGCCAGATTACCAATTGAAGATCGTTGTCTCATGGCAAAGGTACATAATGTTGAAGATATTACAAATGTCTCTTTGAATGCAAATTATACTGATAATAGATATTATGAATCTTCAAATGACAAATCTTCATCATCAGAAGATGATACATTACCTACTTTTGAAGAAGTATCTAGATTTGCTAAATTACTTGAAAATGTAAATTATAAACTCAAGAAGAGGCTTGAGAAAGAAAATTCTAGAATTTCAATCTTGACTAAAGAAGTATCAGATCTTTCTAAAGATCTTTATGTGAAAACTTCTGATTTTGAAAGTATTTTAAAAAACCTTGAGAAAATTAAATCTGATAAGGATAAAATTTCTAAGGATCTTGAAAATGTAATTTCAAAGAAAAATATTTTAGAGCCTAACTCTAGTTCAAATTCAAATGTTTTGGAAAAAAAGAATTTGGTTATAAAACTAAAGTCAGAAATTTTTTCCTTGAAAAAATGTTTGTCAAACTTTACTCATGGAAAGGAAAACTTTGACAAGATGTATTCTAAATTAGACCTTTGAGAAATCGTTCTGGTCTTGGTTATACTTATTCCAAACCTGTTTTTAGTAATAACTATTTTTTTTCCACAAAAAACCTCTTTCTGTTCTAAGTGTTAATGTGGTGGACACTAGAGAAGAGATTGTTCTCTTAACAGAACTCAATCTTTAGGATTTCATAAAGCTCATTTTGCAAAACAAATGTGGATTCCTAAAATTCTTTTATCTAACCCTTCTGGATACAAACAAGTTTGGATTCCAAAAAACTTATTGTTTATTTTTTAGGAAAATGAAAAGTGTACCAATAAGAATATTTGGTGCATGGATAGTGGTTGTTCTCGACACATGACTGGAAACAAAGATCTCTTTGAAAAGGTTATCAAAACAAAAGGTGGAAAAGTTACCTTCGGTGATAATGCTCAAGGAAAGATTGCTGGTATAGGTAATATCATTTTTCTTGGAAAATTTCTTGTCTCAAATGTTTTGTTTGTTAAAGGTCTTAGGCATAATTTCATCAGCATAAGTCAATTATGTGATGAATGTTACCTTGTGAATTTTAGAAATGATAAGTGTGTAGTTCACAATTCCAAGAATGAATTCATTCTATATGACCATAGGCAAGAGAATGTTTACACTATTAACATAGAAGTCCTTAGGAGCCAAAACCTACCCTGCTTAAGTGCAATAGAAGACCAATCATGGCTGTGTCATAGAAGACTAAGACACTGTAATCTGAGAAACCTTAGTAAACTCTCAAAGAAAAGACTTGTGAATGGGCTACCAGACCTTAGATATGATTCTTCAAAAGTCTGTGATCCTTGTCAATTTGGCAAGCAGTATAAAACTAGATTTAAATAAATTAATGAAGTTTCTACTTCTAATGCATTACAGCTAGTGCATTTAGATCTTTTTGGTCCTACACAAACTGGAAGTCCAACACAAACTGGAAGCATTGGAGGCAAATACTATGTATTTGTTTTAGTTGATGACTTTAATAGATTTACTTGGGTATACTTTCTCACAAAGAAATCTGAATCCTTTTCCTATTTCAAAACTTTTAGAGCCCAAGTTAAAAATGAGAAAAACCTACCATTGATAACTATTCATAGTGATCATGGTGGTGAATTTCAAAATTCAGATTTTGAAACTTTTTGTAGTAAGAAAGGTATTACTCACAATTTCTCAACTCCAAGAACTCCTCAGCAGAATGGTGTTGTTGAAAGAAGAAATCTTATTCTTCAGGAAATGACTCGAACCATGTTGAGTGAATACTCAATTGCTAAGCACTTTTGGGCTGAAGCTGTTAGTACTGCCTGTCATACTATAAATCGTGTTTTAACTAGACCATTTCTTAATAAAACCCCTTATGAGTTATGGACAGGCCGAAAACCTAAAGTTTCATACTTCAAAGTTTTTGGATGCAAAGTACTCATTCTGAATACAAAAGATAATCTACACAAATTTGCACCAAAATCTGATGAAGGAATCTTTCTAGGCTATTGTACATCCTCTAAGGCTTATAGTGTTTTCAATAAAAACACTTGTAATGTTGAGGAAACAGTACATGTAAAATTCGATGAAACTGATCCTTTTGTTTTCAACCAATCCAATCCTACATCCTCAGATGTGTTTTCAAAAACTGATTATCAACCTTTGATAGAAGATCCTTCTGATAAGGAAAATATTCAAGAAGATACTTCTGAAACATTTACCACGGAAGATTTTCTACCATATGTTGATGAAAAGGCTTTACAAAACCCAAATCAATTGTTTCTTAGGAATCATCCTAGTGATATCATCATCGGTGATGTAAATCAACCTGCAAGGACCTGAAATTCCTTAAGAAATGAAATAGAACATCTTTCTTTTCTTTCCCAATTTGAACCTAAAAGCCCAAGTGAGGCCTTAGGTGATGACGATTGGATCAAAGCAGTGAAAGATGAACTAAATGAATTTGAGAGGAATCAAGTCTGGACTTTAGTAGATAGACCTAAAGAAACAACTGTGATTGGTGTAAAATGGGTTTTCAGAAACAAGTGTGATGAAAATGGAATCATTGTATCAAATAAAGCAAGACTTGTTGGTAAAGTCTATAATCAAAAAGAGGGAATAGACTATGAAGAAACATATTCTCCTGTAGCTAGACTTGAATCAATTCGTATTCTATTAGCCTTTGTAGCATACTTTAATTTCAAACTATTTCAAATGGATGTAAAATGTGCTTTTCTAAATGGTTTTGTTCAAGAAGAAGTTTTTGTCGAACAACCTCCTGGTTTTCAAGACCTAAAACATACTGATCATGTTTTCGAACATACCAAGGCTCTATATGGTCTTAAACAAGCCCCTATAGCATGGTGTGATAGACTTACATGATTTCTTTTACAAAACAATTATACAAAATGTACAACATATCCAACCCTTTTTATAAAAATGGAAAACAAAAATGTTTTGATTGTTCGAATCGATGTTGATGACATCATATTTGGATCAACTCAGAAATATTTAACTGATTATTTTGTGAATTTAAAGAAATATGAGTTTGAAATGAGTATGATGGGTGAGTTAACATTCTTTTTAGGTTTTCAAATTTCTCAAAAACCATAAGGAACATATATATCTCAACATAAGTATATAAAATATTTACTCAAAAAGTATGGATATGACAAAACTAAAAGTATTAGCACTCCAATTGGTACCTCAAATACACTTGATCTTGATGAAACTGGGAAACCAGTAGATCAAACAATCTTTAGAGGTATGATAGGAAGCTTTCTATACTTGACAGCTAGTCAACCCTACTTAATGTTTTCTGTATGCTTATGTGAAAGATACCAATCTAATCCAAAAGTGTCTCATTTAAAAGCCGTAAAGTGAATATTTTGGTATTTAAAAGGCACTATAGATTCAGGTCTTTTTTTACTCTTCTAGGAATGATTTTGTTTTAAAAAGTTTTTCAGATGCTGACTTTGGTGGTTGTAGAATGGATATAAAAAGTACATCTGGAACATGTCATTTCTTAGGAGATTCCTTGGTTTCTTGGTCCTGCAAGAAACAAAAATCAGTAGCACTATCCACTGCTGAAGCTGAATATGTAGCAGCTGGAAGTTGTTGTGCTCATGTATTGTGGATGCAGCACACACTCAGTGACTATGGATTGAGTTTCTCCAAAACTCAAATTCCTTGTGATAATACTAGTGCCATAGCTCTTAGTAAGAACCCAGCACACCACTCTCGTGAAAAACACATAGATGTTAGGCATCACTTTCTTAGGGATCACACACAAAAAAGAGATATTATTCTCCAATTTATCAGAACACAAGAACAACTTGCTGACATTTTTACAAAGCCATTATCATCTGATAGATTTGCATTTATAAAACAGAAGCTAGGAATGATTACATTAAAATAATCATTCATATCTACTTCATGTTTTACAATTCTCCTAACATTAAATAACTCCCTTTGAAAGGGGGAGGACATATTTTTTTACTATGTTTCTTTTTATCTTATGATATTTAATTGTTTACTCTCCTGGTATGTGTTTTTACTTTTCTGTTTACCGTATTGACAGTTTTATCGTATCATTTACCTTTCGGTTTATCATATTGACAGTTTTATCGTATCATTTACCTTTCTGTTTATCGTATTAATAGTCTTATTGTATTATTTTCTTCATCATATCGACCGATGATGGTAATGAATTTCTTTTCCATTGTATCGACCGATGATGGTAATGAATTTCTTTTCCATCATACTGACAGATGATGGTAATGAATTTATTTTCCATCGTATTTCCAGTTCATGGTAACGAGAATGTTTTCCATCGGCTTGTTAGTTCATGGTAACGAGATTATTTTCCATTGGCTTGTCAGTTCTTGGTAACGAGATTGTTTTCCATAGGCTTGTCAGTTCATGGTAACAAGATTGTTTTCCATCGGCTTGTCGGTTCATGGTAACAAGATTGTTTTCCATCGGCTTGTCTGTTCATGGTAACGAGATTGTTTTCCATCGGTTTGTCAATTCATGGTAACGAGATTGTTTTCCATCAGCTTGTCAGTTCATGGTAACGAGATTGTTTTCCATCGGCTTGTCAGTTCATGGTAACGAGATTGTTTTCCATCGGCTTGTCAGTTCATGGTAATGAGTTTGTTTTCCATCGGCTTGTCAGTTCATGGTAACGACTTTGTTTTCCATCAGTATGAAGATTGATAAGTTTTATTTTATTTCGTACGTTTGTGTTTTATTTTGAATTCTACTAAAACCAACAATTACCTTACGTTCTCCGGCAGGTACTTTCCTTTTTTTAATTTTTTTTTCTTTTTTAATCATAACCATTGATCTTTTTTCCTCTAATCTTGACTGTAGAAGATCAGCGGTCACCCCTTTATCACCTATAAATAGCCCCCCTCCCCAAACCCACATTTTTTTTTCAAGTTTTGAGGTGAAGCTCTGCTCCACTGGTTTTAAATCATCGTACGATCTTTTATTGGCATCACCTTTATGTCTCAATCCTCTGCTAAAACTCCCTCCAAAATGTCTTCAAATACATTTACAGAAAAAGACTTTTTCATAGAAAGGTTAGTTTCTCGGGACTTTTTTGATTCGTATGATTCCACAATCAGAAGAATTATTCTGTTTCAAGGATGAGAACATTTGTGTGTTGAAAGACCTATTTCTCAAGATCCGGTTCTCCTTGATGAAGTCAGTCAGTTCTATAAAACTGTATCTTTCGACAAAGACATGACTATCAATTTTGCTGTGTACGATAGAAAGTGCTCTATGTCTATGAAACAAGCGGCTCATTTTCTGAATGTCCCAATAGAAGGGGATTCTTTCTGTCCATCTCATAAACTACCAGAGGAAGTTGGTATGTTTAATAGAGAAAGTGCTGAAAAGTCTTTGTTTGTTATTAATGAAGAAAAGAGAAAAGTGGATCATCTTTCTCCGGACAATCGGTTTGTGACTTTATGGATGCAAGGTTTTCTTATCCCAAGGAAAGGGGATATAGAAACTCTCAAAGTTTCTGATATTTTTATGCTGGACTATCTTGTAAATATGAGAAAATTAAATCTCATGGGGTATGTTTTTGAAACCATTAATAATGTCAAGACATGAGAGATTAAGTCCCAAATTATTATGTATCCATCCATCCTTACAAAGTTTATTCTTGAGAGCATGAAGTTTTGCAACATTCCTTTGAAAGGAAACCCGATAGATCTGAAGCCATCTTGGATTAGTAAGAGTACGATGAAAAAGATAAATGTTTGTTTTTATCCAAATTCAAAACTTTTTATAAGAGATGTAGAAGCTGAATCGGCTCAAAATCAATTGGCACCTATGCCAGTCAAAAACATTCCTTCTCTTGTTGTTCCTCAGAAGTCTGATCCTCAAACCAACTCAAAGATGAAGAAAAAGCCTAAGTACAGTAAGGAAGTTGTAGACAAGTGGAGAAAGGATAAGGAACAAAGAAAGGAAGGTGATCCAAAGTTTGGACTTGATCCAGCCAAAGCCTTTTATAAGGCCCCAGCCTTAAACCTTACTTAGTCTTGAGTTATTACAAGATTACACATTGAGGATCTTTTCAGGTTTAGAGTTTTAGAGAATTAGATCATAAAACTTTCATTACATTCCACATTTAAACAAAGTGGTTACATAAAAGATAGTATTCATTTTTTTTCCATCAACGGAAACATATTTAAAAATAAAGCATGGATTCTTTCTTGACACTTCCTTGACACTAACATCATATCATGTACCTTTCCCTTGACCTATGAAAAACATTTAAAAAAAACATGGGATGAGCATAAAACGCTCAGTAAGGGTTATAAAAAATATGGAAAGGAAACATGAGTTCATATATAGATAAGAATGAAATCATACTTTACCCATAAAACATAAGCACTTTAACATACCTCATCAAGTCATGAATAAATCATAAGAATCATAAGACATAAAAGGTAACTTGATGCATTCATAAAATTCTTACGTAGGGAGTAACCCTCTTGGTTATGTTTGGAATACCCACCACAGTATATTCCCTAAATCTCTTCGGAGAAACCTTAACGTTTCACTCCTTCGCGTTACCCAATGCATTGGAGAGAAATATCAGGCTCACCTGTCCTTTGTTTATCATGGAACCACCCGTCTTCATAACAATGCCCAAGAACCATAACATAATCATATCACATAAAACATGCATAAAGTAAACATAACATTTCCACATTTCAATCACAAGATATCAATAAAACACATTGATATAAAAAACCTTATGAAAACCATTTTCAATACCAAAATAAAAGAAAAGTAAAACATGATATTTATTTTTCTTTTAAAAAGACGGTATGGCTTTTAGAGGAAGATGAAACTCAAATAATGGTCACGGCAGCGGAGAAGTCATTGTCGCTGCATACGTATGACAAAAACATTCCCTTTTGTCGTTTTGTAAAATTCTTCATATAACAAAGATTCCTTTTGGATAAACTTAAAAGTCAAAGTGGTTTATACACCGTATAAAATAAAGTTGTGTATAAAACAAAATATGCCTCAATGAAAGGAGATTGAGACGAAGTCCCTTACAAAGACGGTATCCTTGGTTTAAGGACAAATCAATTACATAATTATGTGTGACAAATGAATACACCAAATATAAGTGGATATTAAGTGTAAAAAAATTAGAGGTTATTCACACATATTCATAGAACGACATATTCAAGGAGTACATGTTTATCCCAAAGAATCAAATTTGGGTTAAGAAGTTCCCTTGCAAAAATTTTACAGCCTAACGACGTCACTACAAAATTCATAAAATGAGTTGATGAGAGATAAAAGGGTATCTCATCACACAGACATAAAATTTAAATCGATAAGGATATAAAAGAACATATCCCAACATAATAGTATTTGAATTAAAAGACATAACAAAAGAAGTCTTTTAGAAAGAGGAGCGTGAAAGGTTCCCTTACCGACATGGGTATCTTTCGAAACATACGCCCCGTGAAAGAAGGACAATACAACATTGATGTAAATAATAATAAATGAAAGTATATTACAAAATGAGTAAAATAATGTTCAGTACATACACCACTCAAAGGAAATTGTGGAAAATGTAGCACAAATCTCACGGAAATAAAAGTGAGATGAAAAATCCCTTACGAAAACTCGGCAGCCTAACAGCACCCCTTAAAACATCCAAAATGGATTGATGAGAGGAAATAGGGTCTCTCATCATATCAAAATAAAGTTTACATAAAAATTAATATAAAATAACATCCCCCAACATAACAAATAGGAGCTTAAAAGAAGTGACATAAATGAGAGTACTTAAAAATAAAGAGAGAGGTTGGATCTCTTACGAAAATTCGGCAGCCTAACGACGCCACTCAAAACTTCCAAAATGGATTGATGAGAAAGAATAGGGTATCTCATCATATGAACATAAAAATTACAATATGATTAATATAAAAGAATATCCCAATAACAAGAAAGATGAGCTTTAAAAGGAATGACATAAAAGAGTGTACTTTAAAAGAAAGAGAGGAGTCGGATCCCTTACCTCAAGTCCAACTTGTCTTGTTCGTTTCTTTATATTCCTGAATAATAAACATTGGTCAATTTATAATTGCCTAAGGACCTCCTTTAAAGATTATTATTCAGTTCATATCACATATTATAATGTTAAAAAAATTGTTTAATAATGTTAGGTCATATCAGACATTTTTGCCGATGTTTGGTACATGAGTCAAAAATGAACCTGTTTGAAAAATGATTGTCCATGTAGTTATAAGTAAATAATTTCCAGAATAGTATTAATGATTAAAATATAATATATATCCAGTACATATTAATTTTATACTATTCCATATCATTTGGAGATAAAAAATGAAAAGCACCGTTCATGGAGACGGTAGGTCGTACGTACGCATGAACGCTACTTTCATTTTTTCTTTGTCATATTAACGGAATTAATAATAAGTGATATATATATATATATATTATAATTCCAGTATAATATATATGTTATATAGGTCACATATGTTCATTAATTTCATTCTTTATACGTTCCATGTATTGCATGTACGAGTCACATCACTTGAGGGGGCGGTAGTCCACACTTCCTCATATGAAATTATCGCATTTACACAACATGAAAAGAATAAAGGTATGATTTCAATATAAAATAAAGAAGCATATAGGAAACATAAATACTATATATATCATATATAAAATACAGTGACATCATAATGTCCACCTTTAAATGTGTTAAAAGAATATTGAACAATCATCGTTTCGTGAGGCAGAAAATCACCAACCACAGAAACAGTATGTTCTTTAACCATTAGATGAAGGTGTGTGTAAGTGTAGATCGAATCCTTCTTATAACAACATCATAGTATATTTAATATACTAGATTTTTTACAAAAGAAATTAATAAAAAGAGTTTAGGGGGGTGGAGAAGCAAAATAAAACAAAAGGACACAAGTGAAGACTTTACCTTAAAATCGGGTAACTCCCTTTTGTTTGAGCTCAAAGGCTTCCTTGGGAAGACTTCTGCCCAAAGTGAGGATTCAAGGAGTTATAGAGGGATGTGGAGAGACAAAATGGGCAGGGGTTGGCCGATCCAAAGGCTTTGGAATTGTGGGTAAGGAGGTAGAGGTGGGGGCCTTTTATAAGAGGAGAGGAGGGGCACTCTTGGAAAGTAAAGAAATGTTACTTTATTTTAGAATGATTTTCGGATTTTAATGGTCCCACATTGATGTGTTTCGAGGGTAAGGTGATATGGGTTCGAAATCCACCCATAAAATAGGTTTTGGACATGTCTAAGTTTTAGATTTTACATTATCTTTCCATTTTATTGAAATCGTTAAATAATGAGGTCATCGCTCCATCATCATGATGTCATAAATAATTTAATTTATTTAATGTATAAAAATTATAAAAAAATACTATGATGTAGGAAATATTTTTTTCTTTCTATTTATTATTTATAGTCAAAAATATGACTTGTATAACCCCATGTAAAAATTGTTTTAGTAAAACATCTCATGTTTGTGTCATTTTTACTTTAACATTAAATAAAAAGATATTTATGTCATTTTCCAACCAAAGTGGCTCCATGGGGTCCACAAGTTGACCCATGGATTGTCTTGGTAGTCCATGACACATCCAAGGAGGGTAGGACATGTGTCTAAGTCATTTCATTTTATTAAAACATTATTCTTACCTTAAACTACACTAATTACCTCTAATCGCGATAAAAAACTTAATAAGTTACTATTCATCAAAAAATTATTTTAATCCCATTGAACCACATTTTACTTATTAATGAAGACCATGTATGTCAGATTTTTGAAATTCAAAACACAAAGATGGAAAAATTTCATTTAAACGGAAAATCAGTTTTTATAAGTACCACTTAGTGGTTTCACTATTCATCAAAAATTGAAGTTTTTCAGAAAATAACCAAAAAGTTCACCCTAAGCTATATTTGATTTTCTGAATTCAAAAATGATGTCCTTTTTACAAAATTCAAAACATATAAGTTTCATTAATTAATTTAATAATTAATTCCCGCTGTCAAAACAAATAGCGTGTTTTTATGAAACAAAATATATCAAAAGATTGACACTAGTTTAAGTCTGATTTCAAAGTGAAATTAATTCCAATGACCACTATTGGATTAAATGGTAAAAATATATTCTAATTTTACTTTAAAACATATTCAAAAGATAATCTAATCATATAAATAAATTATATTAAAAGAGGTTTTGAATTAAAATACAACATTTTTCACTATTCTTTAAAAATTGAACTTTTTCGGAAAAATACCAAAAATTTACACAAAGTAAATTTTGATGTCCCGATTCTAGAGAAGAATTTTATTTTGTAAAATATAACACATAAAATTGTAAAAAAGTGGATTTAAAAGAAGTTCGCCATCAAAAGGCGGTTAATCGACCTTTTAAAGAATATTAGAATGTTTACGCTTAAAATTGGATTCATTTGCATTTTTAATCCTCTAACATTTATTGTAAAAAGTAAAAATATTTGACAAACATATAGAATAATTTTGTAGTTAGTTCTGTTCATTCCTGCCATTACAATGGCTAGGAATTAAATACTATTTAAAATAATATTATTTTATTATTAGAGTGCAACGTAGCGTGTTGGGTACGCCATCGAGCATAGAATCCCCTTTAAAGTATTATTAATATTTTATTCACAAATATGGATAAATATAAAAATGTCATATTCTTTATTTACCTGGGGTGTTACATCCTTCCCCCCTTTTTGGAATTGAGTCCTCACAATTTTAAAATTGAGCTTGGAAACATCCTTGAAAGTCTCACATCGGAACAAGAGTCGGTAAAACAATCACTTTAAAATAAAGAAATATAAGTACAGAGGTCACCCGAGTTAACCCATACTAGAATTCCATGTAGGAAAACATGGACATGGAGGAGAAAACATAGGGTCATGTTCTGATGGAGAGTAATAGAAAACATTTTTAGGAGAAAGTTAACCACAAGAAAATCACAAACTTGTGATGGGTTAAACGGTATTCGATTCCCCAGTAGGAAAAGTTAATAGACAACATTTTTGTTTTAAGTTACTTTTTATTGAGGAATTTATTCATAAGGAAACATAATCAATTATCATGTTGACTTTCAACTTTTATTAGATTCCTCACACAAACTCATATTTTCTCCAAAATATGAGTATTTAGGAAAAGTTATTCACATTAAGAGTACTATAATCAACTTCTAGAGAATCACCTAATCCACAAAAGAGAACTATATACTTCCCATGTCTTTAGACTTTAACCAAAACCGAAACCAAAAAGGTTAGTACAAGATCAGATAATCCAAAAAAGGATAACCCTTTATAAAAAGAAAATCTATTCTTAATATCCAAAATTTGTCCAACAAAACCCAAAGTTCAATGAGGACCATTCGATAAAGAATTTGTCCATAAAATTTTTCAAAGTAAACCAAACTAAGATTGAAACCCAAATATTTGAAGGATTTAATCACAAAGTCTTCCAAGGTACAAATTAACTTTTATCTCCAAATAACATCAGTTGCTCTTAAATTCTCATATTGAAAAATAATTAACCTAATCACATATCCTCCATGATAGGTTAATAATTTCCATAGATAACCCAAAATAAACTTACTCTTGATTCCTGAAATCATCTAACTAAAAAAAATAATTAGTCAAACTAACCAGGGACTTCACGTAGTCCAGTGGTAGGAGATAAATACCAGTCGCACTTTGGTTGTGGGTTCGATTCCTGCAGCTTTGTCCGACGCGATAGGTTGTCACACGGTATGCGTGTTGTCCTTTTTCCAAAACTATATAATTCTCAAATCATTCCCCAAAAAAGAGATAAAATCATCAAAAATAACCTTAACATAATTTAACCTCAATTTTATCTCATGCCTTTCACTTCCATCATAACATATAGTAACCCATAATTACCTCAAAAGTAAGGATCATATAAACCCAAATGGTTCTTTATAACTATGTACACAAAAGAACAGATAACTATTCCTTGAATAAAATTTTGATATATTAAACATCAGGGTTACACATACTATAAAAAGTCTTTTAATGTAACCCCATCATCAAAAGAGACTTAATACTCTTAAGAATTCCACCATAACTATTGAGGCCCTTATATTTTGACTTCTTACTCACTCAACATTCTTCATGATACATTAACCATTCCTTTCCAACTTATTCTGAAATACTTCTTTCCTACAAACAAAATCATGAATCATATACTAAGATTCCAAAATAGGAAAACAAAAGTTATGAAATAATCCATGCCGCTGATTGGTCATTGTCAGTTTCTTCATCCTCAATCGGAATGGCATTAGGTATTGGTAAACGAATATTTGTACGATCTTGGTGATCCCATTCACTAAACTTCTTCATAAGACATGTGTTTTCATAATGACCATGCACACCACATTTAAAACATTCAATTGATCCCTCAAAAATAACTTCTTTCCCTTTCCTCGAGTCAACTGGATGCTTCCTTTTTCCATGGAAGGTTCTTACTTTATGACCTTCATTTCCACATCTATAGCATATTTATGTCCCTTTGAAACATTTTCCTAGGTTTTTCTTTCCACATCATTGACACATAGGTTTTTGAACACACTTACCTATATGGTTATTACCTGTAGTTCCGTAGGGACTTGTTTCATGCATATATGATGCCTTATAGAAATCACCAAGGTTTAGGTGGTCAATCATAACTCCAGATAGTTGGTTGAGGATAAACACAAGAGTTCTCATTGCAGCTCCCATATCATTGAGTTGCTTTCTCAAAAAAATTGTCACAGTTTCCTTCACATCCACTGTTACTTTGGTGCCTGCTAGATCCAGCCATTTACTAAAACCAAAAAGGTCAGTGCGAGTATATCAACAAAACCATCATGTACTAATGCGGAAGATAAACACTACGAAACACTTACTCATTCAATTTATCTAAAACTAGGACTCTTTATGAAATCCTAACCATTATGGTAATGTCACTTTTGCTTAAAGAGTACCCTAACCTCTAAAATTATCTAAACCGACCTCTGATACCAACTATAAGGCCCCAGCCTTAAACCTTACTTAATCTTGAGTTATTACAAGATTACACATTAAGGATCTTTTCAGGTTTAGAGTTTTAGATAATTAGATCATAAAACTTTCATTACATTCCACATTTAAACAAAGTGGTTACATAAAAGATAGTATTCATTTTTTTCCATCAACGGAAACATATTTAAAAATAAAGCATGGATTCTTTCTTGACACTTCCTTGACACTAACATCATATCATGTACCTTTCCCTTGACCTATGAAAAACATTTAAAAAAAACATGGGATGAGCATAAAACGCTCAGTAAGGGTTATAAAAAATATGGAAAGGAAACATGAGTTCATATATACATAAGAATGAAATCATACTTTACCCATAAAACATAGGCACTTTAATATACCTCATCAAGTCATGAATAAATCATAAGAATCATAAGACATAAAAGGTAACTTGAGGCATTCATAACATTTTTACATAGGGAGTAACCCTCTTGGTTACGTTTGGAATACCCACCACAGTATATTCCCTAAATCTCTTTGGAGAAACCTTAACGTTTCACTCCTTCGCGTTACCCAGTGCATTGTAGAGAAATATCGGGCTCACCTGCCCTTTGTCTATCACGGAACCACCCATCTTCATAACAATTCCCAATAACCATAACATAATCATAGCATATAAAACATTCATAAAGGAAACATAACATTTCCACATTTCAATAACAAGATATCAATAAAACACATTGATATAAAAAACCTTATGAAAACCATTTTCAATACCAAAAGAAAAGAAAAGTAAAACATGGTATTTATTTTTCTTTTAAAAAGAAGGTATGGCTTTTAGAGGAATCCGAAACTCAAATAATGGTCACGGCGGCGGAGAAGTCATTGTCACCGCATACGTATGACAAAAACATTCCCTTTTGTCATTTTGTAAAATGATTCGTATAACAAAGATTCCTTTTGGATAAACGTAAAAGTCAAAGTGGTTTATACACCATATAAAAGAAAGTTGTGTATAAAAAATATACACCTCAATGAAAGGATATTGAGATGAAGTCCCTTACAAAGACGATATCCTTGGTTTAAGGACAAATCAATTACATAATTACGTGTGACAAACGAATACACCAAATATAACTGGATATTAAGTGTAAAAAAATCAGAGGTTATTAACACATATTCATAGAACGACATATTCAAGGAGTACATGTTTATCCCAAAGAATCAAATTTGGGTTAAGAAGTTCCCTTGCAAAAATTTGACAGCCTAACGACGTCACTACAAAATTCAGAAAATGAGTTGATGAGAGATAAAAGGGTGTATCATCACACAGACATAAAATTTAAATAAATAAGGATATAAAAGAACATATCCCAACATAATAGTATGTGAATTAAAAGACATAACAAAAGAAGTCTTTTAGAAAGAGGAGTGTGAAAGGTTCCCTTGCCGACATGAGTATCTTTTGAAACATACGCCCCGTGAAAGAAGGACATTACAACATTGATGTAAATACTAATAAATGAATGTATATTACACAATGAGTAAAATAATGGGAAGTACATACACCACTCAAAGGAAATTGTGGCAAATTTAGCATAAATCTCATGGGAATAAAAGTGAGATGAAAAATCCATTACGAAAACTCGGTAGCCTAACAGTGCCACTTAAAACTTCCAAAATGGATTGATGAGAGGAAATAGGGTCTCTCATCATATCAAAATAATGTTTACAGAAATATTAATAAAAAATAACATCCCCCAACATAAAAAATATGAGCTTAAAAGAAGTGACATAAAGGAGAGTACTTAAAAAGAAAGAGAGAGGTTGGATCTCTTACGGAAATTCGGCAGCCTAACGGCGCCACTCAAAACTTCCAAAATGGATTGATGAGAGAGAATAAGGTCTCTCATCATATGAACATAAAAATTAAAGTAAGATTAATATAAAATAATATCCCAATAACAAGAAAGATGAGATTTAAAATTAATGACATAAAAGAGTGTACTTTAAAAGAAAGAGAGGAGTCGGATTCCTTACCTCAAGTCCAACTTGTCTTGTTCATTTCTTTATATTCCAGAATAATAAACATTGTTCAATTTATAATTGCCTAAGGACCTCTTTTAAAGATTATTATTCAGTTCATATCACATATTACAATGTTATAACAATTGTTTAATAATGTTAGTTCATATCAGACGTTTTTGCCGATGTTTGGTACATGAGTCAAAAATGAACTTGTTTAAAAAATGATTTTCCATGTAGTTATAAGTAAATAATTTCCAGAATAGTATTAATTATTAAAATATAATATATATCCATTAAATATTCATTTTATACTATTCCATATCATTTGGAGATAAAAAATGAAAAGCACCGTTCATGGAGACGGTAGGCCGTACTTATGCATGAACGCTACTTTCATTTTTTTATTGTCATATTAATAGAATTAAAAATAAATGATATATATATATTATAATTACAGTATAATATATATTTTATATAGGTCACATATGTTCATTAATTTGATTCTTTATACGTTCCATGTATTGCATGTACGAGTCACATCACTTGAGGGGCGGTAGTCCACACTTCCTCATATGAAATTATCGCATTTACACAACATGAAAAGAATAAAGGTATGGTTTTAATATAAAATACAGAAGCATATAGTAAAAATAAATACCATATATATCATATATAAAATACAGTGACATCATAATGGCCACCTTTAAAGGTGTTAAAAGAATATTGAACAATCATCATTTCGTGAGGCAGAAAATCACCAACCACAGAAACAATATGTTCTTTAACCATTAGAATAAGGTGTGTGTAAGTGTAGCTCGAATCCTTATTATAACAACATACTAGTATATATAATATACTGTAGTTTTTACAAAAGAAATTAATAAAAAGAGTTTATGGGGCTGGAGAAGAAAAATAAAACAAAAGGACACAAGTGAAGACATTGCCATAAAATCGGGTAACTCCCTTTTGTTTGAGCTCAAAGGCTTCCTTGGGAAGACTTCTTCCCAAAGTGAGGCTTCAAGGAGTTATATAGGGCTGTGGGGAGACAAAATGGGAAGGGGTTTGCTGAGCCAAAGGCTTTGTAATTGTGGGTAAGGAGGTAGAGGTGGGAGCCTTTTATAAGAGGAGAGGAGGGGCACTCTTGGAAAGTAAAGAAATATTACTTTATTTTAGAATTCATTTCGGATTTTAATGGTCCCACATTGATGTGTTTCGAGGATAAGGTGATATGGGTTCGAAATACTCGCATCAAATAGGTTTTGGACATGTGTAGGTCTTAGATTTTACATTATCTTTCCATTTTATTGAAATCGTTAAATAATGAGGTCATCGCTGCATCATCATGATGTCATAAATAATTTAATTTATTTAATGTATAAAAATTATAAAAAAATACTATTATGTAGGAAATCGTCTTAGATTTCTATTTATTATTTATATTCAAAAATATGACTTGTATAACCCCATGTAAAAATTGTTTTAGTAAAACATCTCATGTTTGTGTCATTTTTACTTTAACATTAAATAAAAAGATATTTATATCATTTTCCAACCAAAGTGGCTCCATGGGGTCCAAAAGTTGACCCATGAGTTTTCTTGGTAGGCCATGACACATCCAAGGAGGGTAGGACATGTGTCTAGGTCATTTAATTTTATTAAAACATTATTCTTACCTTAAACTACACTAATTACCTCTAATCACGATTAAACACTTAATAAGTTACTATTTATCAAAAAATTATTTTAATCCCATTGAACCACATTTTAATTATTAATGGAAACCATGTATGTCGGATTTTTTAAATTCAAAACAAAAAGATGGAAAAATTTTATTTAAACGGAAAATCAGTTTTTATAAGTACCACTTAGTGGTTTCACTATTCATCAAAAATTGAAGTTTTTCAGAAAATTACCAAAAAGTTCACCCTAAGATATATTTGATATTCTGAATTCAAAAATGATGTCTATTTTACAAAATACAAAACATATATGTTTCATTAATTAATTTAATAATTAATTTCCACTGTCATAACAAATAGCGTGTTTTTATGAAACAAAATATATCAAAAGATTGACACTAGTTTAAGTCCGATTTCAAAGTGAAATTAATTCCAATGACCACTATTGGATTAAATGGTAAAAATATATTCTAATTTTACTTTAAAACAGATTCAAAAGATAATCTAATCATATAAATAAATTATATTAAAAGAGGTTTTGAATTAAAATACAACATTTTCACTATTCATTAAAAATTGAACTTTTTCGGAAAAATACCAAAAATTTACACAAAGTAAATTTTGATGTCCCGATTCTAGAGAAGAATTTTATTTTGTCAAATATAACACATAAAATTGTCAAAAAGTGGATTTAAAAGAAGTTCTCCATCAAAAGGTGGTTAATCGACCTTTTAAAGAATATTAGAATGTTTATGCTTAAAATTGGATTCATTTGCATTTTTAATCCTCTAACATTTATTGTAAAAAGTAAAAATATTTGACAAACATATATAATAATTTTGTAGTTAGTTTTGTTCATTCCCTCCATTACAACGACTAGGAGTTAAATACTATTAAAAATAATATTATTTTATTATTAGTGTGCAACGTAAGATTCCCAAGAAACTCGTTGTTGCGTGTTGGGTATGCCATCGAGCATAGCATCCCCTTTAAAGTAATATTAATATTTTATTCACAAATATGGATAAATATAAAAATGTTATATTCTTTATTTACCTGGGGTGTTACATCCTTCCCCCCATTCTGGAATTGCGTCCTCGCAATTTTAAAATTGAGCTTGGAAACATCCTTGAAAGTCTCACATCGGAACAAGAGTCGGTAAAACAATCACTTTAAAATAAATAAAGATAAGTATAGAGGTCACCTGAGTAAACCCATACTAGGATTCCATGTAGGAAAACATGGACATGGAGGAGAAAACATAGGGTCATGTTCTGATGGATAGTGATAGAAAACATGTTTAGGAGAAAGTTAACCACAAGAAAATAACAAACTTGTGATGGGTTAAATGGTATTCGATTCCCCAGTAGGAAAAGTTAATAGACAACATTTTTGTTTTAAGTTACTTTTTATTGAGGAATTTACTCATAAGGAAACATAATCAATTATCATGTTGAATTTCAACTTTTATTAGATTCCTTACACAAACTCCTATTTTCTCCAAAATATGAGTGTTTAGGAAGAGTTATTCACATTTATAGTACTATAATCAACTTCTAGAGAATCACCTAATCCACAAAAGAGAACTATATACTTCCCATGTCTTTAGACTTTAACCAAAACCAAAACCAAAAAGGTTAGTACAAGATCAGATAATCCAGAAAAGGATAACCCTTTATAAAAATAAAATCTATTCTTAATCTCCAATATTTGTCCAACAAAAACCAAAGTTCAATGAGGACCATTCGATAAACAATTTGTCCATAAAATTCTTCAAAGTAAACCAAACTAATATTGAAACCCAAATATTTGAAGGATTTAATCACAAAGTCTTCCAAGGTACAAATTGACTTTTATCTCCAAATAACATCAGTTGCTCTTAAATTCTCATATTGAAAAATAATTAACCTAATCACATATCCTCCATTATAGGTTAATCATGTCCATAGATAACCAAAAATAAAATTACTCTTGATTCCTAAAATCATCTAACTAAAAATAATAATTAGTCAAACTGACCAGGGACTTCACGTAGTCCAGTGGTAGGCAATAAATACCAGCCGCACTTTGGTTGTTGGTTCGATTCCCGCAGCTTTGTCCGACACGATGGGTTGTCACACGATCAGCGTGTTGTCCTTTTTCCAAAACTATATAATTCTCAAATCGGTCCCCAAAAAGAGGTAAAATCATCAAAAATAACCATAACATAATTTAACCTCAATTTTATCTCATGCCTTTCACTTCCATCATAACATATAGTAACCCATAATTACCTCAAAAGTAAGGATCATATAAACCCAAATGGTTCTTTATAACTATGTCCACAAAAGAACAGATAACTATTCCTTGAATAAAATTTTCATATATTAAACATCGGGGTTACACATACTATAAAAAGTATTTTAATGTAACCCCACCATCAAAAGAGACTTAATACTCTTAAGAATTTCACCATAACTATTGAAGCCCTTATATGTTGACTTCTTACTCACTCAACATTCTTTATGATCCATTAACCATTCCTTTCCAACTTATTCTGAAATACTTCTTTCCTACAAACAAAATCACGAATCATATCCTAAGATTCCAAAATAGGAAAACAAAAGTTATGAAATAATCCATGTCATTGATTGGTCATTGTCAGTTTCTTCATCCTCAATCGGAATGGAATTAGGTATTGGTAAACGAATATTTGTACGATCTTGGTGATCCCATTCACGAAACTTCTTCATAGGACATGTGTTTGCATAATGACCATGCACGCCACATTTAAAACATTCAATTGATCCCTCAAAAAGAACATCTTTCCCTTTCCTCGAGTCAACTGGATGCTTCCTTTTTCCATGGTAGGTTCTTTCTTTATGAACTTCATTTCCACATCTATAGCATATTTTTGTCCCTTTGAAACATTTTCCTAGGTGTTTCTTTCCACATCTTTGACACATAGGTTTTTGAACACACTTACCTTTATGATTATTACCTGTAGTTCCGTAGGGACTTGTTTCACGCATATATGATGCCTTAGAGAAATCACCAAGGTTTAGGTGGTCAATCATGACTCGAGATAGTTGGTTGAGGATAAACACTAGAGTTCTCATTGCAGCTCCCATATCATTCAGTTGCATTCTCAAAAAAACTGTCACAGTTTCCTTCACATCCACTATTACTTTGGTGCCTGCTAGATCCAGCCATTTACTAAAACCAAAAAGGTCAGTGTGAGTATATCAACAAAACCATCATGTACTAATGCAGAAGATAAACACTAAGATATACTTACTCATTCACTTTACCTAAAACTAGGACTCTTTCTGAAATCCTAACCATTATGGTAATGTCACTTATTCTTAAAGAGTACCCTAACCTCTAAAGTTATCTAAACCGACCTCTGATACCAACTATAAGGCCCCAGCCTTAAACCTTACATAATCTTTAGTTATTACAAGATTACACATTGAGGATCTTTTCAGGTTTAGAGTTTTAGAGAATTAGATCATAAAACTTTCATTACATTCCACATTTAAACAAAGTGGTTACATAAAAGACAGTATTCATTTTTTTCCATCAACGGAAACATATTTAAAAATAAAGAATGGATTCTTTCTTGACACTTCCTTGACACTAACATCATATCATGTACCTTTCCCTTGACCTATGAAAAACATTTAAAAAAAACTTGGGATGAGCATAAAAAGCTCAGTAAGGGTTATAAAAAATATGGAAAGGAAACATGAGATCATATATACATAAGAATGAAATCATACTTTACCCATAAAACATAGGCACTTTAACATACCTCATCAAGTCATGAATAAATCATAGGAATCATAAGACATAAAAGCTAACTTGAGGAATTCATAACATTCTTACGTAGGGAGTAACCCTCTTGGTTATGTTTGGAATACCCACCATAGTATATTCCCTAAATCTATTTGGAGAAACCTTAACGTTTCACTCCTTCGCGTTACCCAATGCATTGGAGAGCTATATCGGGCTCACCCGCCCTTTTTTTATCATGGAACCACCCATCTTCATAACAATTCCCAAGAACCATAACATAATCATAGCACACAAAACATGCATAAAGGAAACATAACATTTCCACATTTCAATCACAAGATATCAATAAAACACATTGATATAAAAAACCTTATAAAAACCATTTTCAATACCAAAATAAAAGAAAAGTAAAACATGGTATTTATTTTTCTTTTAAAAAGAAGGTATGGCTTGTAGAGGAAGCCGAAACTCAAATAATGGTCACGGCGGCGGAGAAGTCATTGTCGCCGCATACGTATGACAAAATCATTCCCTTTTGTCATTTTGAAAAATGCTTCGTATAACAAAGATTCATTTTGGATAAACGTAAAAGTCAAAGTGATTTACACACCGTATAAAATAAAGTTGTGTATAAATCAAAATATGCCTCAATGAAAGGAGATTGAGATGAAGTCCCTTACAAAGATGGTATCCTTTGTTTAAGGAAAAATCAATTACATAATTATGTGTGACAAAAGAATACACAAAATATAAGTGGATATTAAGTGTAAAAAAATAAGAGGTTATTCACCCATATTCATAGAACAACATATTCAAGGAGTACATGTTTATCCCAAAGAATCAAATTTGGGTTAAGAAGTTCCCGTGCAAAAATTTGACAGCCTAACGGTGTCACTACAAAATTCAGAAAATGAGTTGATGAGAGATAAAAAGGGTATCTCAACACATGGACATAAAATTTAAATCAATAAGGATATAGAAGAACATATCCCAACATAATAGTATGTGAATTAAAAGACATAACAAAAGAAGTCTTTTAAAAAGAGGAGGGTGAAAGGTTCCCTTACCGACATGGGTATCTTTCGAAACATACGCCCCGTGAAAGAAGGACAGTACAACATTGATGTAAATACTAATAAATGAAAGTATATTACACAATGAGTAAAATAATGGGCTGTAAATACACCACTCAAAGGAAATTTTGGAAAATTTAGCATAAATCTCACGAGAATAAAAGTGAGATGAAAAATACCTAACGAAAACTCGGTAGCCTAACAACGCCACTTAAAACTTCCAAAATGGATTGATGAGAGGAAATAGGGTCTCTCACCATATCAATATAAAGTTTACATAAAGATTAATATAAAATAACATCCCCTAACATAACAAATAGGATCTTAAAAGAAGTTACATAAAGGAGAGTACTTAAAAAGAAAGAGAGAGGTTGGATCTCTTACGAAAATTCGGCAGCCTAACGGTGCCACTCAAAACTTACAAAATGGTTTGATGAGAGAGAATATGGTCTCTCATCATATGAACATAAAAAATTACAGTATTATTAATATAAAATAATATCCCAATAACAAGAAATATTAGCTTTAAAAGGAATGACATAAAAGAGTGTACTATAAAAGAAAGAGAGGAGTCAGGTCCCTTACCTTAAGTCCAACTTGTCTTGTTCGTTTCTTTATATTCCTGAATAATAAACTTTGTTCAATTTATAATTTCTTAAGGAACTCCTTTAAATATTATTATTCAGTTCATGTCACATATTATAATTCTATAATAATTTTTTAATAATGTTATTTCATATCAGACGTTTTTGCCGATGTTTGGTGCATGAGTCAAAAATGAACTTGTTTGGAAAATGATTGTCCATGTAGTTATAAGTAAATAATTTCCAGAATAGTATTAATTATTAAAATATCATATATATCCAGTACATATTCATTTTATACTATTCCATATCATTTGGAGACAAAAAATGAAAAGCACTGTTCATGGAGATGGTAGGTCGTACGTACGCATGAACGCTACTTTCATTTTTTCTTTGTCATATTAACAGAATTAAAAATAAATGATATATATATATATATATTATAATTTAAGTATAATATATATGTTATATAGGTCACATAGGATCATTAATTTCATTCTTTATACGTTCCATGTATTGCATGTACGAGTCCCATCACTTGAGGGGGCGGTAGTCCACACTTCCTCATATAAAATTATCGCATTTACACAACATGAAAAGAATAAAGGTATGGTTTTAATATAAAATACAGAAGCATATAGGAAACATAAATACCATATATATCATATATATAATACAGTGACATCATAATGGCCACCTTTAAAGGTGTTAAAAGAATATTGAACAATCATCGTTTCGTGAGGCAGAAAATCACCAACCACAGAAACAGTATGTTCTTTAACCATTAGAAGAAGGTGTGTGTAAGTGTAGCTCAAATACTTCTTATAAAAACATCCTAGTATATTTAATATATTGGAGTTGTTGCAAAAGAAATGAATAAAAGAGTTTAGGGGGTTGGAGAAGCAAAATAAAACAAAAGGACACAAGTGAAGACATTACCTTAAAATCGGGTAACTCCCTTTTTTTTGAGCTCAAAGGCTTCCTTGGGAAGACTTCTGCCCAAAGTGAGGCTTCAAGGAGTTAGAGAGGGATGTGGAGAGACAAAATGGGCAGGGTTTGTCCGAGCCAAAGGCTTTGGAATTGTGGGTAAAGAGGTAGAGGTGGGGGCCTTTTATAAGAGGGGAGGAGGGGCACTCTTGGAAAGTAAAGAAATGTTACTTTATTTTAGAATGAGTTTCGAATTTTGATGGTCCCACATTGATGTGTTTCAAGTATAAGGTTATATGGGTTCAAAATACACCAATCCAATAGGTTTTGGACATGTTTAGGTCTTATATGTTAGCTTATCTTTCCATTTTATTTAAATTGTTAAATAATGAGGTCATCGCTGCATCATCATGATGTCATAAATAATTTAATTTATTTAATGTCTAAAAATTATAAAAAAATACAATGATGTAGGAAATATTTTTAGCTTTCTATTTATTATTTATAGTCAAAAATATGACTTTTATAACCCCATGTAAAAATAATTTTAGTAAAACATCTCATGTTTGTGTCATTTTTACTTTAACATTAAATAAAAAGATATTTATGTCATTTTCCAACCAAAGTGCCTCCATGGGGTCCCCAAGTTGACCCATGGATTTTATTGGTCAGCCATGAAACATCCAATTAGGGTAGGACATGTGTCTAGGTCATTTAAGTTTATTAAAACATTATTCTTACCTTAAACTACACTAATTACCTCTAATCGTGATTAAAAACTTAATAAGTTACTATTCACCAAAAAATTATTTTAATCCCATTGAACCAAATATTAATTCTTAATGACAACCATGTATGTCAGATTTTTGAAATTCAAAACACAAAGATGACAAAATTTCATTTAAATGGAAAATCAGTTTTTATAAGTACCACTTAGTGGTTTCACTATTCATCAAAAATTGATGTTTTTCAGAAAATTACCAAAAGTTCACCCTAAGCTATATTTGATATTCAGAATTCAAAAATGATGTCTATTTTACAAAATTCAAAACATATAAGTTGCATTAATTAATTTAATAATTAATTCCTGCTGTCAAAACAAATAGCCTGTTTTTATGAAACAAAATATATCAAAAGATTGACACTAGTTTAAGTCCGATTTCAAAGTGAAATTAATTTCAATGACCACTATTGAATTAAATGGTAAAAATATATTCTAATTTCACTTTAAAACCGATTAAAAAGATAATCTAATCATATAAATAAATTAGATTAAAAGAGGTTTTGAATTAAAATACAACATTTTTCACTATTCATTAAAAATTGAACTTTTTCGGAAAAATACCAAAAATTTACACAAAGTAAATTTTGATATCCCGATTCTAAAGAATAATTTTATTTTGTCAAATATAACACATAAAATTTTCAAAAAGTGGATTTAAAAGAAGTTTTCCATCAAAAGGAGGTTAATCGACCTTTTAAAGAATATTAGAATGTTTACGCTTAAAATTGGATTCATTTTCATTTTTAATCCTCTAACATTTATTGTAAAAAGTAAAAATATTTGATAAAAATATATAATCATTTTGTAGTTAGTTCTATTCATTCCTGCCATTACAACGGCTAGGCGTTAAATACTATTTAAAATAATATTATTTTATTATTAGAGTGCAACATAAGATTTCCAAGAAACTCATTCTTGCGTGTTGGGTACGCCATCAAGCATAGCATCCCCTTTACAGTAATATTAATATTTTATTCACAAATATGGATAAATATAAAAATGTCATATTCTTTATTTACCTGGGGTGTTACACCTTTGCTGAGAGATTAGGGGTTGAGGATACCCTTCAGGCTAAAAAGAAGAACAAGGTTATTTTGAAAAGAAAAACATAGGAATTTGATGTCTCTAAAGTCTTGAAAGTAGTTGAGGAAGCTAGTGCTCAACTTACCACATAATTGCATCAGGAGCCTATCGTACAGAGCCTTCCTGAGAAAGAAAAGGGAAAACAAACGATGGAAGAGATAGAAGAAGTGGAAGAAGAGGAATGATATTTTCTTTTAGAATTTCTTCAAAGTTCGAAGAAGAGTAGGGAGGAATCGGTTCAAAAGCTGAGTGAAGGTGTTCAACAAAACCCTCATGCCGATCAAGCACTTTGTGAAACTTCTGAAACACCGGATAAAACACCACCTCAAGTAAAGCAAGGTTCTCAATATTCTCATATTGAAAAAGTTGTTGTCATCAGTGATAAAGTGGAAGAAGAAAGAAAGCAGAAATAAAAAGAAAAAGGAAAACAACCAGTTGTTGACTCAAGACGATCGAATGAATTTCCTCCGTACGATGAGGATACTAATTCAGAACATACAATCTCTCTCAAGAAGAGTGATTATATTGTCCATGTTTTGAGAAGGGTTGAGAAGACTATTCCTTACTTTCCCAGGCTGGAAGGGAAAATTGATTTCATTACTGAAAATCAGAAAAAGAAGTTTGGTTCTGTAAAATAATTGAGAAAGAATGTTTTGTTATTTGAAGCTGATTTGAAAGATCTTTCAGAAAGCTCAACTGCTCAAAGGAAAGCTTGCCACAGGATGACCAAGTGGTCGTAAAACACAGAGAGCTCAGTCAATGATCATGAGATATCAATTGAAGATATAAGAAGGTTGTCAAATGATCTTGAAATGGCTTTCAATAATCTTGACAGAGAAACGATTGAAAGGTTGAATCTTTTTTTCTTCCCAACGAGTCGATATTCCTTCAGTGAAAGAATTTCAAGAGAGAATGAATGCTTTTCAATCTGAATTCTTGAAGGTTTCATCTTTCAAGGATGAAATGGTTTTGTTGAAGAAACAAAATTATGTGTTATCCAAAGATAACAAGAATCTTCAAGACATAATTGATACCCTTGAAGAAGTAATCAGAGTCCAGGAGGAGACTATCAAGAATCAAGATCAGATTTTTGCGAACCAACAAGAGCTTCTTAGAACTTAGGGTGAATCAATTTCTGAAGACAAGAAAGAAATCAAGAAGATGAAATATGTTCTTCATGAGCTCATAAAGAAGGAGAAGGAAAGAGAAAACAAATGACTATTGTATTTTTTTCCCTTTGGAACCTATCTTTGTTTTCTAATAACTTTTATTATTCTTTTCTTTTGTCCTGCAATTCTTCTCTCTAACCCTTTCAAGAAACCCAAATTAACCCCATTATTTTTGTAAACCACATAGGGGGAGAATGTTTTATAAAGGGGGAGAATGTTTTACAAAGGATATTGGTTTAATGAAATACTTCGAAACCAAGGAAAATCTATGAATACAATCCTTCGTAAAGTGTACACCTAAGGGGGAGTTAGTTGTATTCAAATTCATATTCAGAAGAGTTTCCAATAACTCAGGGGTAGATAAGTATTTCTTGTTATATTTACTTGGTGTGTTGTGATTTCCAAAAAGGGAAAGATTGTTGAGTCAAAAGTTATCTTTTGACTTCTATATTTTATTTTGGAAATCACAAATGTCTTTTTAATCGTATCATACTGACTCTGTCAATCGTATCGTACTGACTCTATCAATCATATCGTACTGACTCTGTCAATCGTATCGTACTGACTCTGTCAATTGTATCGTACTAACTCTGTCAATCATATCGTACTGACTATGTCAATCGTATCTTACTGACTCTATCAAATGTATCGTACTGACTCTGCTATTCATAATTTCATTACTTGTTTTGGTACTTGGTCAAAAACACTTGTTTCATATGAATCGTACCATTGCTTATCATCGACATATATCTTTTTTTAACCAATACAATGTCGTTGAGTTAGTTACAAACTAATCAAAACGATGTCGTTCTTTCTGTTTCAATATGACCGTTATGATGCCAGGTGTCCAAGTCCCTCCATGTTTTTCGGAGAAATATCACCGTTGGAGGCAACATGACCGTTGGAACCCGAGGCCTATAAATAGGAGGTCATTTGAAGATGAGAAAGAACAACGAATGAGACTTTGTGGAAAAACTGTGATACTCTACTTCTATCAGGTTCTAGAGAGAGAAACCGTGACTTCTCTCATCTGCTTTGTGCGTCCGATCATCGTATCGAAGGCTTTAAAGTGATTGAAAGACAGAGGTTCCAATTACCTACAAAATTGAGGGCTTCCAGGGATAGGCAGACGGACAAACTGATCATCGTATCGAGGGCTGCCAGGGATAGGTAGACAGACAATCCGATCATCGTATCGAGGGTTGCCGGGGATAGGCAGATAGACGTTCCGATCATCATATCGAGGGCTGCCAGGGATAGGCAGACAGACCATCCGATCATCGTATCGATGGCTCACCAAGGTGTTGGTGAGACGGACCTTTTATCCTAGGTGAATGGATAACCCTTCTCTGTGGGTTAAAAGAATTGTAATTCTTTTACTTTTCCGCTGCTAATTGTATTATAAAGTAAATTGTTTTTGTTTCCTTTTCTATCTCTTATACATTTGTAATTGTTTCAATTATATCCTTTCTATTACATATTGTATTGATTGATTCTATACGCTTTAAGGTAGAATGATTCATCTTTATATTACTCTGACTATTGTGTTCATCTTGAATACAATTGTTTTACATTTCATTAGTATTACATTACATTAAACCTTTTATATTCAATACAATTGTGGGTGTTTGTATTTGTATTAGTTTAAGATCATTTAAACTCATCTCTTCAGTGCTAAAACTCAAAAGGTTTTTAAACCTACAATTCACCCCCCTCATGTATTGTTCCATCTAATAGACATACATATCTATATATTCGATCCAACAATACCTTTCCATATTGATTTTTCATAATCTAGTTACTTGAATGACACATGTTTCTAGTTATTACATTTCTATATTATATATACACTTCCTCCTAAGTTTCATTTATTACATTTTATGTGTTTTCAGTTATTTACCACAACATAATTATTACTATTTTTATTAATTGTATATTATGTTTTATTTTTCCCTTACTAAGAATTTGAGATCACCCTTATTATGTTTCATTCCATAAGAATCCCAGAAGTTTACTACGAAATACATGAATGGATTTACTATATTGAATAGAGTAAACTTCGATGTTATTTATTTAAAAAATATAGGTTATAATTAGTGTAATCATTTGTAATACAAGAATCATTTATGTATCTGGTTTACCTGGACAACTAAACTCTTCGGTCCTTTGGGATCTAAATCCTTATAATCATGCTAATGTAATAGTACTAAACATCAGCTCGAGGCTATTTGAAATCAGGTCTCTATAGTTGGTATTAGAGGAATTTTATTAGCCACCATAGGAACTCAAATTTTTGTAAAAAAGGGATTATGTGTGTATTCCTAGAAATACATCCATGCATGGATTCTAAAAGTGGATGTGGTTATGTAACATATGTACCAGGGAGTATGTTAGGACCAATAGGGGCCTATATACCCAGAGAGGGGGGGGGGGGGGGTGAACCAGGGTATGAATATTCTTTTTCAAAGTTATTCCTTCCCCACTGGATCTTGACCTCTTTATTACAAGGGTCACATTGTTTGCACTTGTGTGTTTATTATGATCATTTATTTCCTTCTTTATCTGACGATGATGCTTTAAATGCAATGTAGGGAAGTATGCAGGTAGACACACATATTTTTACTTGGTTCACCCTCAATGGGCTATGTCCAAGGAGCATACGCCGACAGGTTTCTGGTCATACCAAATTTCACTATTCTTCACTAGATTTGGATGCAAAGGTTTGGGATAAATCACTTCTATTCTAGGCTCACTACCTTTACATGGTTTAGGGTTAGCTCACTGCTTTCCCAAGGGTCACTCCCTGTTTCTCTCTCTCTGGATCACTGCCGGTGGAGAGGATGACCTTTTTCCTCTTCCTTCGCTCACTGCTCTGGAAAGGATCCACTCATAGTTTATAGACCTGTAGGTTTCTTCATTTTCATGAAGGAATGCATCTTACTCTATATGTAGATGCTCTGTTGAAGTAAAAATTTCACCCGTATATGAATATCTCTTTGAACCGAAGGTATCATGAAAACTTCCATCTTCCACGCAGCCTGAAAACGCTACTGGAAAAACAACCTTACTTGGCGTGCAAGTCTAAGCTGGCACACAAGTATCGGCATGAAAGTCACAACTGGCATGCAAGTATTCCTCAACCACTTGCGCGACTCAAGCTTCTACAACTCCAAACCTGTGTGACTCACTTCCTTCCTCGCCTAAACCACCTTAGGCATGCAACTAACACTTGGCGTGCAACTTCCAACACTGGCGCGCAAGTCCCACTTGCGCGACACACCACCACCTGCGCGACCACCACACATGCGTGATGGGAGCTCTGAATCTTCAAAGTGTTGAACTTCGGTAATGAATGAGGAGGGGTGGTCCAGTATTTATAGGCAATTTTACCCACCTGCGTGACGGAGCGCTAGTCTCCCCTTGGCGCGCAAGTCTCAGCGCGCAAGTCCTATGTCCTCCTAGACACTTACGCGACCAAACCAAATACCTGCGTTGCCCTCTTTCCTTTGCTATATTTTGATCTCGTGATTATGAAAAACAATAGGAATTGAAGTTACCAAGCCTCCTAGGCATCGACACACAAGTCTCTTCACGGCGCGCAAGTCACCTGCGCGACCCTTATCCCTTTACCATATTTTGATGATATGATCTTCAAAAAAATATGGCGCGCAAGTTTCCTATCCTCCAAGACCTCGATGCGCAATTCTCTTTGCCAAAATCACTTCTCTCCTTTCATTAATTTTCAGGCCCAAAAATTTGGCAAACACTGGAAAACGGTGCCACCTTGTATCTGTTCTTTTTGTACTTCCTCCAGATCATCCATTCATTTGTCGAAGTTCTTGAATAAAAGATAGATCGTTGACCATAGTTTGTTAAATCGACATTCTACCATGAAATCCCCTTTGTCAACAAATTTGTATGTCATGGTTTGTATTGTCAACAATCACAACAGAGATGTTCACTTTTTCAACAAATACAATCACCTCAAAAATACATCAATGATGCCTTGAGGGATTTTTTCCCAACAATCTCCCCCTTTGGGTTTGTTGACAACTCTTCCATAAAAGGATATAACATTAATTCTTCATCCACCATTCGCCTTTATGATTCCTTATAGTGATCAAGGATTTACTCAACACATACTCGAAGCCCACATGAGCAATGCTCGGCGTGAGAAACAAGAGTAAATGAAAAGTTAATCAATGAATCACTTCATCTTTTACATCCACTGTTGACACCAAACTGATACCAATTTTTACCAAACTGATACCAATTGTTGGAAATCATATTACCACATTCCAAAATCTCTCTTTTACTTTTATCACGATCATCAGCTATCGTGATATATATTATTTGATCGATCACTTCTAGCATCATCTGATTTTATACGCTCCCCCTTTCTTCTCAAAGCTTCAACTCGTGTCAGCTTCAAAACCTCTTTGGCCCTATCTCTTGTGTTGTCCAAGCTAAGATCTGGCTAAGAGCGTTCAACTAGCTTTAGCTCCCCATATCTGGCTACTCCACCTGTCAGCTTCTCCCCATATCATTTATGATTTATCAAATAGTCATGTTGTCTCCCCCTTGAACAATCACTATTTCCCCCCCTTTGTCAAAGAACCCAAAGGTCACTCCTTTGAAGTCTGTAACAGAGTAGAGAATACATATCAGTACATTAGGGGAAAATACATCATATCTCGGGGAGAGGGGGTGATTCCACATCCACACTCTTTTAAGTGAGGGGAGTCAACTGAACTACCAGAGCCAGTCGATGCCTCTCAAATTCTTCCTTGGGTAAGGCCTTTGTCAGAATGTCTGCAACCTGTATCTCTATAAGCATATACTCAAACTTCACGAGACCCTTCTCAATGCACATCCTGACATTGATTTTTTTTCATCTGCTGATTCGGCCCAGTCTGCATCAGTATATCCCAATAACTCTGTCTGAGATTTGTTATTATATGTCAACCCGAAATCCACCATGTCCTTGATATACCGAAGTATTCTTTTCACAGAAAGCACATGGATTTACTTGGGATTACTCTGATATCTCACTACTTGGAATGTGGAAAAAACAATATCAGGACTTGTTTCTGTCAAGTACAACAAACATCCAAGAATTTTCCTGTATTTTATGATATTAACTGGCTTGTCATTCGCATATTTTGATAATTTCATCTGGTTAGCAACCATAGTCTTCATTTCTTTGGAAATATCCATTCCAAACCTTCTTAGAACCTCCTTGACATATTTCTGAAAACCACCTTCACTATTCTTCATTTGAATTAGAGATTATGAAAATATTGATTCAGCATTGAATATCATTCTCTTAGTTCTTGTTCCAGCCCATATAATTCTTTCTTCAGCCGACAAACCTTTTTCCCATCCACATGAATGAGAAAACCGTATAATTTCTCGATATACACTTCTTCCTCGAGAATCCAGTTCATGAAATGTAGATTTGATGTCCATCTGAAACACATTGAACTTTCTTTGCACTGCTATGTATAAAAATAATCTGATTGTCTCCAGCCTTGAAACTGGTGCAAATGTCTCATCAACTTCAATACTCTCTTCTTTTCTCCCTGAGTCTCTTAAAACTTCTTCAATTTCAATAGAAAACTTTTCACTATGTCATTGTTTAATGACATCATTTCCTTCTACTACTTTTCTAATTTTCTTGTTGAACAATTGTTGATACTCTCTCGTAGCTTCTTGGTATCCTGAAAATAGTCAGCTGATACCACATTGTTAGAGAAAAATAAGTAAGCATGAAATGCTTGATTATTGCTACTTCCCCTATAATATGTCTTCCCTCCATAGACGACACCTGAGTCGAGTCATTCAATTATTTCATTGATGGATCTTGCATCTGATTTTGTTATTTAATGATCCCCCAATGTTATGAAACACTTCCTAGGGTTAGGCCCACTATTTTGACTCATAACCATTCTTCTCCTCATACAACATTTTTTTTCATCTTCCAATTGGAATAAATCCATTAACAAAATCTCTAAGCCTACTGAGTTGGAACTCGGTGTAGGAAACAAGAGATAATGTTAATAACACAACCAATTCCTATTGCGATCTGTTTTTCCCTTTCTTCTTCGACTTTGGTACCTGATTTGAGTCAATTGAAACTCTAAAGGATATCACCTTACCACTGTGCATCTTTAAATGCCACTTACCCTTAGATTGTATCTCCCTAGAACCTGAAACACATGAATCATCAGTTAATAGAATTTTATACATAGGGGGAGGGGTATCTTCTGGAATCCTCAAGAACAGGATTGCGGTTGATCCTGATGGGTCAACCCTTTGATTCTTTCTTGTAGAGCATCACACTCTTTCCTTGCTTCTTCTAGCTGCCTAGCCAACTTTAACTATTCTGGCCATATGACTAGGAATTCTTTACTCACATTTTGAGCCTTTTTCTGATTTGTAGATTCTGCTGGCTTGGCATTTTTCACAATTTGGGGCTTAAACCCACTAGTACACATTTCCTTCTTTGATGTTCTTGCAAAATTCCATTTCCCTTGATTCCTTCCCTAACCGGGAATATCTTTTCTTTCCATCTTCTCTTGATTCTTCCACCATTGAAAGGATCTTGCGCCTTCCTCCACTTTTCACTGTGGAACACAACATGTGAATTTTTCAATACATTCTTTGTTCATCTTTCTTTTATCAGATGTTTGAGTCACCACACTAGTTTTCACTGGTGGTGAGTCCTCCATTGAACGTTCATTCTTCTTTATCACAGCTGGAGTAGATCTCCCCTTAATCTTCCATGTATGTTCACATTCTGTCCTTGAGAAATGTTGTGAGTATGACAGAGGAGGTGACTGATACACCTTTCGTTTAGTTCCACGTGATTCCCCTGAGGCTCTAAGCCAATTCTTATCCTTACCACTTTGTCTCCCAGTGTAGAATTTCTCATTATGCATCATTAGAGTCGAGAATCTCTTTTCAAGTTCCTTTTCCTTTCTTGCATTTTTCTTGCTGCATTTTCATGCCAAATGCCCTTGATTGGAACATATGAAACATCATCTATTGAAGGTATATCTCATTCCATCATCTCTTAGCCAAGATCTTGATGCAGCTTGAGATCTTCTTCTGATATTGAGATCCTAAGCTTCCTCACACATATTCATGGTGTGTCCCATTCTTCCACAACAATAGCATCTTATGAATTCTTTCTTATGAGAGATTCTTCTCTTGGATTTCCCATGATTCTTCTTCTTATCCTTAGATTTATTAAAGTTTCTATTTTCATAGCCTGAAATGTATTCTAGAGCCTCTGGGTAGAAGCTTGACGTGTGGCCATGAATCCCACAAAAAAATCACATGTCATCACTTCTTTTTGTAATTGTCCTCTTAGGGCTATCTCCAATACCTATATTCTTTTCTCCACTCCTAGAACTATTCATGTCTCGCATTCTATCATGCACGATAATGGATTCATCAAACCCGGTGCTAGATTTTCCCATGCTATATGGTCTTTGAGCTGAGAAAATATTTTTTTGCTTCTCCTAAAAATATCATACTTCCTTTTCATTTTATCATCACTTTTCGAAGGACAATCGAATAGTAGGTGCAGCGCATCCTTCAACTTATGTTTTCCATTTTCCTTTGATATATCCATTTCTTTCTTGTATTTTTCTATCACATCATTCAATTGTTGAATCTTTATATCTCTTGATTTATGTTGAGCATTAGGTTCTTTTCTGAGATTCTTCTGGCTCCTCAACTCATCTTCATGTTCCTGTGTGAGCTTTTCCACCATGTCACTTTTCTCCTTCACCTTCAATTTTTCTTGAGAAACATATTCAGAGACAAATTCATTCTCTTGTTGTAGCCTTTGATTATTCTGAAGTTCTTCAGACAACTATGTCGCTAGATCATAAATTCTAGCTTTTAGATTCTGAGCTTTATCTGACTTTTGATTATCTTCATAATCACCAGCCTTTTGTTTTCCTTTCATTTTATCCATCTTTTGTAGTTCTTCACCTTGAGAATCATTCTTCTCCTTTAGGTCAGTGGCCACATCAATAATCCTTTGATTTAAGCCTCTTAGCTTGTTGACCTCAATTTCCAATACTTGGATCATGATATTTTTAGATTTCACTTCTTCATCCAATTTCTGATCTGATTTCTTTGTCATGTTGACAACATCTACTGGTGGCTTCCTTCTCAAAACTTCATCATCATCAGTTCTTTCGGTATCACTTTGATGTTCATGTACTTCACTCATTCCAGAATAATGGTTGAGGGAATCAATCTTTTCCCTATCAGATGCATCCAGACCTTCCTTCAGTAACCTGTTTGATTGTTTTAGTTGAATCACACATTTTCTATAAACACTTCCGCACTGAGGGATATCTCCTAAATTCTGATTCTTCTTTGATGTTTTTTCCTTTGCCTTGTGGAAAAATTCCACATTTCGACTTCTTGGTGTTTCTTCATCATCCGTGGTTCCAACATCACTTGGAAAATCATGTTCTTACCTCATTCCATCAACATCATTGAATGAGTAATTATTTTCATAGTATGATTCATCCAAATAATTTTTCTGTTCACTACATGATTCCTTTAACTGAATCATACTCTTTCCATTGACACTTCCACAACGGGTAATTCCACCAGCTTTCCGCTTCTTCTTTGATGTTTTTCCCTTACCCATGGCACACCGAGATTAGAATAGACTGATTCTTTAACCAAACAAATCGACTCCACCATGTATGATCAAAAAAATCTGATAACAAAAACCTTCCCTCTAATACCAATTGTTAGGACCAATAAGGGCCTATATACCTTAAGAGGGGGGGGGGTGAATCAAGGTATGGATATTCTTTTTCAAAGTTATTCTTGCCCCACTAGATCTTGACCTCTTTATTACAAGGGACACTTTGTTTTCACTTGTGTGTTTATTATGATCATTTATTTTCTTCTTTATCTGATGATGACGCTTTAAATGCAATGAAGGGAAGTATGTAGGAAGACACACATATTTTTACTTGGTTCACCCTCAATGGGCTACGTCCAAGGAGCATACGCCGACAAGTTTCCAGTCGTACCAAATTCCACTATTATTCACTAGATGTGGATACAAAGGATCAGGATAGATCACTTCTATTCCAGGAGCACTGCCTTTACAAGGTTTAGGGTCATCTCACTGCTTTACCAAGGGTCGCTCCCTGTTTCTCTCTCTCTGGCTCACTGTCGGTGGAGAGGATCATCTTTTTCCTCTTATTTTTCTCACTGCTCTCGAAAGGATCCACTCACAGTTTATAGACCTGTAGGTCTCTTTATTTGCATGAAGGAATGCTTCTTCCTCTGTATGTATATGATTTGTTGAAGTAAAACTTTTACCCATATATGAATATCTCTTTGCACCAAAGGTATCAGGAAAACTTCCATCTTCCACACAGCCCGAAAACACTACAGGAAAAACCACCTTACTTGGCGCGCAAGTCTAAGCCGGCGCGTAAGTATCGGCGCGCAAGTCACAACTGGCACGCAAGTCTTCCCCAACCACTTGCGCGACTCAAGATTCTGAAACTCCAAACCTACGCAACTCACTTACTTCCTCGCCTAAACCACCTTAGGCATGAAACTAACAGTTGGCGCGCAACTTCCAACACTGGCAAGCAAGTACCACTTGCGCTACACACCACTACTTGCGCGAACACCACACCAGCGCGACAGGAGCTCTGAATCTTCAAAGTGTTGAACTTCGGTAATGAATGAGGAGGGGTGGTCCAGTATTTATAGTCAATTTGACCCACCTACATGACAGCGTGCTAGTCTCCCCTTGGCGCGTAAGTCTCGGCACGCAAGTCCTCTGTCTTCCTAGACACTTACGCGACCAAACCAAATACCTGCATGTCCCTCTTTTCTTTTCCATATTTTGATCTTATAATTATGAAAAACAATTTATGCGCATGTTCCTAAGCCTCTTAGGCATCGACGCACAAGTCTCTTCTTGGTGCGCAAGTCACCTGTGCGACCACACTAATACCTATGACACCCTTATCCCTTTACCATATTTTGATGATCTGATCTTCAAAAAAATATGGTGCACAAGTTTCCTATCCTCCAAGACCTCGGCGCGCATGTCTCTTTTCCAAAACCACTTTTCTCCTTTCGTCAATTTTCAGGCCGAAAAATTTGGCAAACACTAGAAAACAGCGGCACCTTGTATCTGTTCTTTTTACATCACCTCTAGATCATCCATTCCTTTGTCTACGTTCTTGAATAAAACATAGATCATTGACCATAGTTCTTGAACTCGACATTTTACCTTGAAATCACCTTTGCCAACAAATTTGTAGGTCATGGTTTGTATTGTCAACAATCACAACACAGATTTTCACTTTGTCAACAAATACAATCACCTCAAAAATACATTAATGATGCCTTGAGTGATTTTTTTCCCAATAATCTCCCCCTTTGGGTTTGTCGACAACTCCTCCAGAAAATGATATAGCATTAATTCTTCAGCCACCAATCGAATTTGAGATTCCTGATAGCGATCAAGGATTTACTCAACACATACTCTAAGCCCATATGAGAAATGCTCGGTGTGAGAAACAAGAGTAAATAAAAAGTTCATCAATGAATCACTTCATCTTTGACATCCACGGTTGACACCAAACTGATACAATTTTTTACCAAACTGATACCAATTGTTGGAAATCTTCTTACCACATTCCAACATCTCTCTTTTTCTTTTACCACGATCATCAGTTGTCGTGATATCTATTCTGTGATAGATCACTTCTATCATCGTATGATTTTATACGCTCCCCCTTTATTCTCACAGCTTCAACTCTTGTTAGCTTCAAAACCTCTTTAGCCCTATCTCCTATGTTGTCCAAACTAATCTCTGGATAAGCACGTTCAACTAGATTCAGCTCCCCCTGTCTGGCTGCTCCACCTGTCAGCTTATCCCCATATCATTCATGATTTATCAAATAGTCATACTGTCTCCCCCTTGAAAAATCAATATTTTCTACCCCTTTGTCAATGAACCCAAAGGTCACTCCTTTACAGTCTGTAATAGAGTAGAGAACACATATCAGTACATTAGGGAAAAACACATCATACCTCGGGGAGTGGGGGTGATTCCACATCCACACTCTTTTAAGTGCAGGGAGTCGACTAAACTCCCAGATCCAGTCGATGCCTCTCAAATGATTCCTTGGGAAAGGATTTTTTCAGAATGTCTGCAACCTGTAGCTCTGTAGGCACATACTCCAACTTCACGAGTCCCTTCTCAATGCACCTCCTGACGTTGATTTTATCTCATCTGCTGATCTGGCCCAGTCTGCATCAGTATATCCCAATAACTCTGTCTGATATTTGTCATTATATGTCAAGCCAAAATCCACCATTCCATTGATATAACGAAGTATTATTTTCACTGCAAGAATGTGTATTTCCTTGGGATTACTCTGATATCTCGCTACTCGGCATGTGGCGAAAACAATATCAGGCCTTGTTACGGTCAAGTACAAAAAAAATTCCAAGAATTTGCCTATATTCTGTGATATTAATTACCTTGCCATTCTAATCTTTTGATAATTTCATATGGGTAGAAACCAGAGTCTTTATTTCTATGTAATTCTCCATTACAAACCTTCTCAAAACCTTCTTGACATATTTCTGAGAACCACCTTCCCTACGCTTCATTTGAATCAGTGATTCTGCAAATATTGATTCAGCATTGAATATCATTGTCTCAGTTCTTGTTCCAGCCCATATAATGCCTTCTTCAGCTAAAAAACCCTTTTTTTCATCCACATGAATGAGAAAACCATATAATTTCTTGATATAAAATTCTTCCTACAAAATCTAGTTCATGAAATGTAGATTTGACGTCCATCTGAAACACATTGAACTTTCTTTTCACCGATATGGCTAAAAATAATCTGATTTTCTCCATCCTTGCAACTGGTGAAAATTTCTCATCAACTTCAATACCCTCTTCTTTTCTCCCTGAGTCTCTTAACACTTCCTTAATTCCAGCAGAGAACTTTTCACTATGTCATTGTTTAATGACATCATTTCCTTCTACTACTTTTCTGATCTTCTTGTAGAACCACTGTTGATACTCTCTCGTAGCTTCTTAGTATCATCAAAACAGTTAGCTGATACCACATTTTTAGAACAAAATAAGTAAGCATGAAATGCTTGATTATTTCTTCTTCCCCCACAATATGTATTCCCTCCATAGAAAACACCTGAGTCGAGTCATTCAATTATTGCATTGATGGCTCTTACATCTGATTTTGTTATTGAATGCTCCCCCTATGTTATAAAACACTTCCTGGGGTTAGTCCCACTGTTTAGACTCATAACCGTTCGTCTCCTCATGCAACATTATTTTTCATCTTCCACTTAGAATTATGCCACTAACAAAATCTCTAAGCCTACTGAGTTGGAACTCAGTGTAGGAAACAAGAGATAATGTTAATAACACAACCACTTCTTATTGTGCTCTGTTACTCCCATTGTTCTTCGACTTTGGTACATGATTTGAGTCAATTGAAACTATGAAGCATATCACCTTCCCACTGTGAATATTTAGATTCCACTTCCCCTTGTATTGTATCTCCCTAGTACCTAAAACACATGAATCATCAGTTAATAGCATTTTTATACATAGGGAGAGGGGTATCTTCCGGAATCCTCAAGAAGAGGATTGCGGTTAATCCTGATGGGTCAACCCTTTGATTATTTCTTGTATAGAATCACACTCTTTCCTTGCTTCTTCCAGCTGCCTAGCCAACTTCAACAGTTATGGAAATATGACTAGGCATTCTTTACTCACATTCTGAGCCTTTTTCTGATTTGTAGATTTTGCTGGCTTGGCATTTTTCACAATTTGGTGCTTAAACTCACTAGTACACATTTCCTTCTTTGATGTTCTAGAAAAATTCCATTTCCCGTGATTCCTTACCTGACCAGGAATATCTTTTCTTTCCATCATCCCTTGCTTCTTCCACCATTGCAAGGATCATGCACCTTCCTCCACATTTCGCTGTGTAACACACATGGGAATTTTTCAATAAATTATTTGTTCATATTTATTTTATCATATGTTTGAGTCACCACACTCGTTTTCACTGTTGGTGAGTCCTCCATTGAACGTTCATTCATCTTTATCATAGCTGGAGTGGATCTCCCCTTAATCTTACAGGTATGTTCACATTCTCTCCTTGAGAGTTGTTGTTAGTATGACAGAGGAGGTGACTGATACACCTTTCATTCAGCTCCATGTGATCCCCCTAAGGCTCTAAGCCTATTCTTCTCCATACCACTCTATCTCCCAGTGTCGAATTTCTCATTATGCATCATTGGAGTCGAGAATCTCCTTTCGATTTCCTTTTCCTTTCTTGAGTTCTTCTTGCTGAAATTTCTTGCCTAATGCCCTTAATTGGAACATATGAAACATCTTCTACTGAAGGTTTCCATCATTCCATCATCTCTTAGCCAAGATGTTGATGCAACTTGATATCTTCTTCTAATATTGAGCTCCCGAGCTTCCTGACACATATTCATGGTGTGTCCCATTCTTCCACAGCAATAGAATCTTATGAATGCTTTCCTCTGAGAGAATCTTCTCTCAGATTTCCCATGATGCTTCTTCTTATCCTCAGATTTATTAAAGTTTCTATTTTCACAGCCTGAAATGTATTCCAGATCCTCTGAGCAGAAGCTTGACGTGTGGTCATGAATCCCGCAGAAAAATCTCATGTCATCACTTCTTTTTGTAACTGTCCTCTTAGGCCTATCTCTAGTACCTATATGTTTTCCTCCACTCCCGGAACTATTCATGTCTCACATTCTATCATGCACGGGAAGGGATTCATCAAATCTGATGCCAGATTTTCCCATGCTATATGGTCTTTGAGCTGAGAAAATATTTTGTTGTTTCTCCTCAGAAATCTCATACTTCTTTTTCATTTTATCATCACCGTTCGAAGTACAATCAAATAGTAGGTGCATCACATCCTTTAACTTAGGTTTTCTATTTTCCTTTGATATCTCCATTTATTTCTTGGATTTTTCTATAACATCATTCAATTGTTGAATATTTATATCTCTTGATTCAAGTTGAGAATTAAGTTCTTTTCTGAGATTCTTCTGGCTCCTGAACTCATCTTCAAGTTCCTGTGTGAGATTTTCCACCATGTCACTTTTCTCCTTCACCTTCAATTTTTCTTGAGAAACATATTCATAGACAGATTCATTCTCTTGTTGTAGCCTTTGATTCTTCTGAAATTCTTCAAACAACTGTGTTTCTAGATCATCAATTCTAGCTTTCAGATTTTGAGCTTTATCCGACTTTTGATTCTCTTCATAATCACCAGCCTTTTTTTTTCCTTTTATTTTAGCCATATTTTGTAGTTCTTCACCTTGAGAACCATTCTTCTCCTTTAGGTCAGTATCCACATCAATAAGACTTTGATTTAACCCTCTTAGCTTGTTGAACTCAATTTCCAATACTTGGATCCTGATATTTTTAGATTTAACTTCTTCATCCAATTTCTGATCCGATTTCATTGTCATGTTGACAACATCTACTGGTGGATTCTTTCTCAAAACTTCATCATCATCAGTTCTTTCAGTATCACTTTGATGTTCATGTACTTCACTCATTCCAGCATCATGGTTGAGGGAATCAATCTTTTCCCTATCAAATTCATCCTGACCTTCCTTCAGTAACCTGTTTGATTCTTTTAGTTGAATCACAATTTTTCCATAAACACTTTCGCACTGAGGGATATCTCCTAAATTCTGATTCTTCTTTGATATTTTTCCCTTTGCCTTGTGGAAAACTTCTACATTTCGACTTTTTGGTGTTTCTTCATCATCTATGGTTCCAACATCACTTGGAAAATCAGTTTCTTCACTCATTCCATCAACATCATTAAATGAGTAAGTATTTTCATAGTATGATTCATCCAAATCATTTTTATATTCACTAAATGATTCCTTTAACTTAATCAAACTATTTTCGTTGACACTTCCAAAGTGGGTAATTCCACCAGCTTTCTGCTTCTTCTTTGATGTTTTTTCCTTAGACATGGCACACCGAGATTAGAACAAACTAATTCTTTAACCAAATAGATCGACTACACCAAGTTGGAGAAAACAAATATGATAACAACAAACTTCCCTCTGATACCAATTGTTAAGACCAATAGGGGCCTATATTCCCGGAGGGGGGGGGGGTGAATCAGGGTATGGATATTGTTATTCAAAGTTCTTCCTGCCCCACAGTATCTTTACCTCTTTATTACAAGGGTCGCTTTGTTTTCACTTGTGTGTTTATTATGATCATTTATTTTCTTCTTTATCTAATGATGATGCTTTAAATGCACTGCAGGGAAGTAAGCAGGCAGACACACAGATTTTTACTTTGTTCACCCTTAATGGGCTACGTCCACGGAGCATACGCCGACAAGTTTCCGGTCGTACCAAATGCCACTATTCTTCACTAGATGTGGATACAAAGTTTCGGGATAGATCAATTCTATTCCAGGCTCACTGCCTTTACAAGGTTTAGGGTCAGCTCACTGCATTCCCGAGGGTCACTCCCTGTTTCTCTCTCTCTGGCTCACTACCGGTGGAGAGGATCACCTTCTTCCTCTTCCTTCGCTCACTGCTCTGGAAAGGATCCACTCACAGTTTATAGACATATAGGTCTCTTAATTTTCATGACGGAATGCATATTCCACTGTATGTAGATGCTATGTTGAAGTACGACTTTCAACCGTATAAAATACATCTTTGCACCAAAGGTATCGGGAAAACGTCCAGCTTCCACGTAGCCCGAAAACACTGCTGAAAAAACAACCTTTCTTGGTGCGCAAGTCTAAGCCGGTGCGCAAGTATCAGTGCGCAAGTCACAACTGGCGTGCAAGTCTTCGTCAACCACTTGCGTGACTCAAGATTTGGCAACTCCAAACCCACAAGACTCACTTCCTTCCTCGCCTAAACCACCTTAGGCGTCCAACTAACACATGGCGTGCAACTTCCAACACTGGCACGCAAGTCCCACTTGCGTGACACACCACCACTTGCGCGACCACCACACCTGCACGAAGGGATATCTGAATCCTAAAAGTGTTGAACTCTGGTAAAGAATGAGGAGGGGTAGTCTAGTATTTATAGGCAATTTGACCCACCTACGTGACATCGCGCTAGTGTCCCCTTGGAGCGCAAGTCTCAGCACGCAAGTCCTCTGTCCTCCAAGACACTTGCGCGACCAAACCAAATAACTGCGTGAACCTCTTTCCTTTTCCATATTTTGATCATTTGATAATGAAAAACAATAGGCACGCAAGTTCCCAAGCCTCCTAGGCATCGGCGCACAAGTCTCTTCATGGCGCGCAAGTCACCTGCGCGACCACACTAATACATGCACAAACCTTATCCCTTTACCATATTTTGATGATCTGATCTTCAAAAACATATGGCACGCAAGTTTCCTATCCTCCAAGACCTTGGAACGCAAGTCTCTTTTCCAAAACCACTTTTCTCATTTCGTCGATTTTCAAGCCCAAAAATTTGGCAAACACTGGAAAACGACGTCACCTTGTATGAGTTCTTTTTGACCACCTCCAGATCATCCATTCCTTTGTCGACTTTCTTGAATAAAACATAGATCGTTGACCACAGTTATTAAACTCGAAATTCTACCATGAAATTTCCTTTGTCAACAAATTTGTATGTCATGGTTTGTATTGTCAACAATCACAACACAGATGATCACTTTGTAAACAAACACAATCACCTCAAAAATACTTCAGTGATGCCTTGACAGATTTTTTCCCAACAGAGTAAATAATTGAACATGATGTCTCAGGACTGAACATAATAATGAGCCTTACATCACACCTAGTTTGACACTCTATGGGGACATGCTTAGGATAATTTATAATTTCTATACAAACTATTTTCAATGATTTTTTTACAACGAATGAACAAGGATAAACCCTATACAAAGGAATGTCCTATGTTAAATAAAATTGTTAAAGTATTTATATATTAGGTTTGTATTGAAAATCCTACTTAGATGATATTTTTAGATTTACCTTATTTAAAGGATGTTCATCATATTTATTTTGGAAATTATATTAATTTAGTCTTAGAAAACGATATTTAGTATGCTAGTTGATAACCCATCAAATAATTCAATTCCACGGGGCTTTAACCCATAATCAAAAGACGATAAGTGTTTCCCGCCAACCAGTAACAGTCATAATTTCTTGGTAAATAAGTAATTGTTTTTAGTTAAAATAATTGATGAATAATTACTTTTAACGAACCAGTCTTGTAAAATTATTGGTTTAGATAATAATTTATTGATCACATTCAGTTTGGGGATATTTAGAGACAAATATTTAGATTTAACACTCTTTAATGGGCCTTAAGATCATATTTAAATGTATTTTAGTGCTTCAAAATTGATTTTAGGGTGAATTAGAATTTGATTAAATAGAAACTAAAAGTTGAATTTATTATTATGAATTTTAAATGTATCAATAAATTATATTTCCTTGTATTATTATGTAGAAAAATAATTACTCAAGATTAAGAAAATGACAAAAACAAATTTGTTCTCTTAATTCCATAATTTTTGATGATAAAATGGTCTAGTAAATAATCTCAAATATATAGCTTTGAGGCCCTCAAAATTCAGTTGATTACTCAATTGTTATTGATTGGTGACCTCAATCAATCCCTATAAATATTTAGACTTTTCCTCCATGTTTGTATCTTTAATTTCCACTAATGTTCTAATACTTAGAGACAAAGTTATATGTTAGTCCACTTGACCTTTGTACGTTCTAAAATAACATTTATAGAGGTTTTCTTATGAAACCTTATCATGATGTGGGGTGTAAAAATAATAATTGAAGAACAATATATTATTAATATCGAGTTTAAATTGTGAGGAATAAATTTAATTAAGATGAGGAAAATGTAACATCTCACAAATCTAATGTTGGAACATTATATTAAATAGCATGTACAACATGAAACACCAAGCTCATAAGGGAAAGTGATATCCCAATAATTTATAATATAATTAATATTTTAAATAAACTTAATATATATTATATCTATAAATGTGTGAAAAAATGAGTTAGCAAGCGTCGCACGCAACAACGAGTTTCTTCAATGGTGTGCATTAGATGCAACACTAACTTTTACTAAACAATAGTATATTATTAAATATTATTATTTAATAAAATAATACTTATACTAGTATTTATGAATAGTGTTGAATAACTTATGAAAATAAATGTTTGACACCAATATAAAATTAATTAATAGGTATCTAATTAATTGTTAACAAAAATATAATAAAATTGAATATAAAAGAAATATTATTATTTTTATGTTTATAAAAGCTTTTTGTCTTAATAAATAAAATTAATTATAACTTGTAAATGATAATAATTAAATACATATGTTATATATTAAATCAAATAATTTTTATATTCATCAAATAGATCTGATATGTATAAAATAATTAGAAACCCAATATTATATATAAAAACATATATTTTTATTAAGGCACTTTTACCACCTTTTAATGGAGAACCTATTTTAAATAAATTTTTTGGAAGTTTTATAAATATTATATGTAAAAATAATCTTTATAAATGAATAAATATTATAAAAATAGGATATGGTAAATTTTTGGTTTTTTTCTATGATTTTTCATTTTTTATGAATAATGAAAAATACTAATTTTTTTACTCAAAACTAATATTTTGTCCAATTTATTTATAAGGATAAATTCTATTTTTGATTTATTTTAATTTTTAATTAGATATTATTTTTATCAATTAATCCAATTTTTTCAGTGTATTCGCTTTCACTTTGAAATTGAATATAAAAACAAAAGGAACTATTTAATGATTTTTCTTTAAAACCTCGCATTGTCATCTCATCTTCGAGATTGTGCTTAAATTAATTTCTGCACTTATTTTATATGAGTTTGGAAAAATGGATTTTATATTGGGAATCATAATTATTTATAATTTCTAATATGTTCAACTTAGTTTTTTAGAAAAAAATTGAGTGAATTTAATTAAAATTAATTACAATGATTAAGGTGAAATTAAGCTTAACAAGGGACTAAACCCTAAACAAGAGTCTGAGTTTGGCCTTGAAACATGTAAAAATGCCACATTGTGGAAATATTCTGACCTTATAATATTATTTATCTATTTAGGACCATTATTTATCCACTTTAAATAAACAAACATTGACGGGGATCCATTTTTCCTAAAACATTACAAGAGTGTCACTCCTCCCCCACTATAAAGACCTCATTTCCTCCCTATTCATCACACCTATCAAGCCATATAGGTTGCAAAAATATCTTACTAATTAACTTTACAACATACCTAACTTTATCCTAGAAGTTTTCATTTATGAATAAAGCAATCTACAGAATCTCTTTGGTGCAAACCAGAAGGACTTACTCGATTACGAGGTAACAACATTCCTTAACCTCTCTAGTTTTATTTATTTTCTCCACTACATAAATTATCCTTTTTCTATGTTTATATAAAAATAAAATATCTTAAATATACTAGTGTGTTTCTATGTTAAGGGTTCTACATTCAATTACACACACTTCCATCTAATTTGTAACAAACATATTCTTTTCATGTACGACGAACTATCGCCTCACGAAACTATGATTATTCATTTTTTCCTTAACCACCTCTCATGGTGGAAATTATTATGTAAATAATGATTATATATGATATATATGTTATTTATTATGTATTTAGGTCTCTTTAATTCTTTTACAACACATATATTTATAAATTTCATTTCGTGTAAAAATGATAACATCATTTGCGGAGTAATGGATTATCACCCTCTCAAAGCGATGTGATCCATTCCCACTATACATGTAATGTATAAAAGTGGGTTTAAGTTTAACATGTGTAACATAAAAGTATATATATTTATATTTTATTAATAAAATAATTACATTTAATATAAATATATATATATATATGTGAGTTCTTTTATTACCCTTTCACACACTTAAAAACTGATAACGTCATTTGTGGACGTGTGGACGACCACCTTCTCAACACGATGTGAAAACATTTACATCACAACAATTATATAAATAATTAGATATGATTAAATTACATTTTATTTATGTTGTAATGATCATTCTGGGAAGATATAATGTTACTTATCTTCTTTCCATAATGATTATAGAAAAATGTGAATGTTACTCATTAATATATACGTCCTACCATCTTCAGGATTTTAAATTTTGTACATTTTTATAACCATATTTAATTATTGGTTTTATAATTATTGTTGTTTTATAAATATGATAATCATATCCTTATTATTATTCTGGAGATATTATATACTGACCACTTTTACCAAAGTTGACCATCCAAAGTTGTTTTTGACACATAAATCGAATTTCATCAAAACCCTCGACATAAACATAATTATTTAAGTTTGTGTATATGAAATGGTAATAAGTGAAATAAGAGTTACATAAATATTAATAATTTTCTCAAGAAAGTAAATAATTAATATAAGTTTGATATTCCATAATATGAATAAACACGAGACAAGTCAGACTCAAGGTATGGAATTTCATCTCAATTTACATTCTTTTGAGACTTATTTGTTGTTATGCATCAATTAAATTTTATATGGTGTTTATAATTCAATTTTAAATTTTAGATAATGAATATCTTTAATCTCATTATATTCTATGTTTCATTTAATATTATTTTATTATAAGGATTTTGATTTAAATATTTCATGGTGGTATGTGACACTTTGTAATGTATAAGGAATATTCTCATAAAGAATGTTCTTAATGATTATCTTTTCAACATCACTTAATTTTCTTATTTTTATCTTTACCTTGAAAAAATAAATATATTTTAATCATTTTCCTTGGAATGTTATGTGAATATACCTATTATCGTGCAATGGATACTAGTATTTCCAAAAAGATATATCCTTTTTACATACGGTGTTCACTTTGACAGTAGTTTTATTTAGTGGGGAATTATTAATAAATCTATTTTGATACATAAATATGGATATTTATTAGGAATATTATTTATTTTGATTAATTTATATGTGGAATAATTTGGACTGTTAATGATGTGTGTGGTCTAGACTTTACAGAGCCCCTTGAGGCATTGATAGGTTCTCATGATACAAATAAGTTCTAAAAAATAAATCTATTTCTATAAGTAGTTTTAAAAAATCATATGAAAGGTTTTGAAGGTATAGGTTTTCATGTGCCTTAGACATAATGCCATATAATTAAGCATTTATCTTATTTAGTTATAGTTATTATTTATCCATTAGATTGTGCATCGTCATATCTATGGATACATTTCATTTCAGATCGTTAATTAAATGGAATTTATATCAGTTTCTCACCTTTATGGATTGATTTTTTCTTATATAGTAATTTGAGTTCCATGTTTTTTTTGTTATTACCTTTCCATATTTTTTATACAGTTGATTCTCAACAGTTTTTTTACATGGTATGTGTGTTCAATTATTCTAAATGCCATAATTATTACTCTCATTTATTCATTATTGTTTCTGTTATTTTTTTCCCTTACTGAGCATTTAAGATCACCCTTATTATGGGTTTTACCTAGGAATCTAAGAAGCATACATTGAAATATATGTAGGTATTTAATTGATGTGTTAGAGTTATACTTGACGTTTTTTATTTTAACAGAAAAAAAATTATGTTATAATTAGTGTATTAATTTTAGAGAAAGACTCATTTATATATCATCATTAACAACACTAGTAAACAATTCAATCATTCTGGGATGGATTCCTTATAATCATTCCAATATATTAGTAGTAGACACCCACTATGGGCTCTCTGGGTTGGGTTTATATAGTTATCTTCCATTTTTTTCTTGTTGTTTTTTGTGGAGAATTCCATAAATCCTACTCCCATTTTTTTCTCTAATTACCCAGCGAGTGAAAAGAAATAATGTCAATACATTTTTTAAAATAATAATATAATATTTAAATTCCATAATTGTGTGTAATTAGGTGGTGGATGAAAAATACTACTCCGACCAACATCTCAAAACCAGTCTGAAATTTCATCCCCAGATAGATTCAGATTACAAAATAACATATTTTTTTAATTTTAATACATGAAAATCGTAAACAATCTGTAAAAACCCATAGTCAATCCATTTAAAATCTTTGAATTACCATAATTTTGTCATTATAGATTATATCTATGAGTGGTCATATCCATTGAGAATAATTTTAAAGCCTCTACTTAATTTCAATAAAATCAATTTTACTTTGGATTAGAAAATTATTTAAATCCCTCTGATACCAATTGTTGGTAACGGGGAACACAGTGGAAGTATGTGGGATGGGAATGTAACAATTTTCATCTTTATATTGTTGAAACATGAAATATCATCTGATTTGGGATGTATTAGAGATCCAATGATCTCACATAAATAATTTGTAGCATAAAATTAAATGGGAACATGCAATGTCTCTTGAATCAAAGAGTTTTCCTTATTCGTTCATCACTAGTGACCTTTTTTAAAAAGATATAAATATAAAACCATCTATATCATCCCCACATGATTCAAGAATTTTCACAGATTTCATTCATCAAATTTTGGGTTCTAGCATAGATATCCGATGATATCTTCGATGTCACGATGATCACTATGATCCAATACATTCGACACATCAATGGTGTCTTGGATCAATCACTCAAGAGAGACCTTCCCTCTCTAGAAAGAGGGAGTAGATATAGAATCTCATTTTTAAATTCATGTATAACACATGTAATTAACCTCTTATTCTTCTTATATAGTGGGATGTGTTCATACCAGGAAAGGGTTCCCCTGCCCCTGGAAGTTAAATTTCCACTAAATAAGAAATATACAAATAATTATAAAGAACTAAACTGTATCATAAGTATTATTTATATTTTATCAGATACCTATAATATATGTATCTAATATATTACGTGATAAAACTGATTCATTTTAATCATATTGTAATTCTCGCTAATATTAAACAACCTTGGAATATTAAAATATTATTTATTCATACAATATTATTCCTTCTATTTACATACACTTTTAAATAATTTTAATAAATAAGTTATACCAAATTATTATTAACATTAATAATCATTTATTTAATTATTTATTGATGAGTAATAATCATGGAAAACTCTTGGACCCTGTAGTGTGTCTCACAATTTCAGATATACTTATTCACTAAAAGAGGTAATATTTTTTAATATAATATTTAATGTGACCCTATAAGACATTATCTAGACAACAGTTAATAGTATTCACATATAGAAGTGGAGTCTAGAAACCCATAAAGACCCATAATGATATAAGGAATAGTCATAGCAACAAGAACCAACCTAGAATCATGTATTGTGTAATATAATCTCTTTTCCTTCAGATATCTCATAAATCTAGATGCATGTTTGTGACAACATCATTTCTATATTTATTATTTATTAATCTAACTAAATTCATTTACCCTAAACTACCTTGTACATGGTCTTATGAAGGCACTACTATATTGATCATCTAGGCCCAATATATATTAGTTCCTCAACTCAAAAGCAACAAATTATATCTTCACCATAAAACCAAATCCATTACACCAATGAAGCACCCAACACAAGCTACCTCTCAAAAAATTCATTTTTGTGGTTTCTTCCCTACATCAAATTATACAATCAAAAGGAACAAATTGACAATGGTCTCATGTTAGGAGACTAATACACATATGGGAACAACCTGTGGAACCTGCAAACATGTGGTGTTCTTATTAGTGGGTCTTCCCTCAAGATATCACCAACCAGATATCACTAAGAGATAAATTCAATAGATAGAGTATCAATGATTATGATCCCCAAGCACCAGATAGTCAGACATAAACTATGTCTAGCCAGTATGATGCATCTAGACCACAAGAAAACTATTTAATTTTAATGTCATAGTATCTTGAGGATCTCATTATATCATGTTATCTTCTATAATGTTTTTCTAAGAAAATTAATCTATATAAATTACTTTTAAGTCATGGATTCATAAATATCTACACTATAATGGTAATTTTACATTATACATATCTCATAGTAAACATAAAATAGTAACCTACAAGCACTGTATATATGTGTCGAGGGAACCCACAATTACAACACTCCCACTTTCACTAAATCCAACAAACTATCCGTCATTGTTATATCTCACATGACAAATTTCATGTTTCTATTCAGTCATGCCTTTATTTATGGGTTATTCCACATCGCTACTACATGGAAATTCTACTATGTGTGACCTCACCTCTTTGTGTAATACATTACAAGAGATGTAATAACAATGTATTTTCCCTTTGTTCATTGTCAAAACCTATAATCTTTTCAAGTAGGATTATGATAATTTACATTATTATAATACTTTACATTATAGGGGTGATTCCATAAACTGGAAAAAATCATTACATATTTTACACTGCTTTTTTAGCTTCCTTAGAAGGTACAACATACTCAGTATTTATAGGTATGGATACCAATGTATTTTATAAGCTTTTCAAACTCATTCCCTTAGCCTAACTATTATATTATATCTCATTAATCTATCTAAGACTAGTTTTTGTCCTCTCAAAACTACAATCCCTTCTTCACCACATACCTACTATATATCCTTTGTAATTTCTCTAGTAATAATTGATAGCTGAAACTACATACATTGTAGTTTTGCTGAATATAATTGATAATATCTTATCATAAATTATTTTTCAACATTTTCATTTCTTGTACATTTCATTTCATACATTATTGATCCACTTAAAAAGTGTATGTATTTTCAACTTAGCACTTTATTCTCTTTTTATTCTCATGAATCCCTTCTTGGATATATTTATGCCATGTGACATTGGAAATAGTTTTCTCTTGAATTGTTACAACATTTTTTTCAATACATTCTTAGTATCTATATGATTTAATAGGTCTAAAGAACCATTAGATCCACTAAATTAGATCATATTCCCTAGAAATCTGGTCAATACAATAATTCAACCTCAAGATAGATACTTTAATTTTGGTCTTAAATGATTATAATGCCAATAGTTGTTTTTCTTATGTTACCAAACATATGTAACATTGAAAAAAATGTCTCTACCGCTAAACATTGGTAGACACAAGGAAAGGGTTCACTCCAAATGAATGTTCTATGATAATATTTCTTTCTTTAATCCTAAACTATATTTTAGTAACTTGCACTCCTTATTGGTATTCCTTGATGTCACCATCCCTTTCTGGTTTCATCGTATAGGCCCCTTCCAAAATTTACGGTCTTAATATACAATTCTAAAAAAATAATCCTAGAAATTAGTTATGAAGGTAACTTTTATAATGGATTCAGTCATAATAGCATGGTACAACCAAACGATCATTATTGGTATAATTATTGTTCCATTAATATATTATCTCACTTGAATACTCACCTCAATAATAAAAATAATAATCCCCTTGTACTTTGATACATGGAATCCATTGTTCAATTTTAATCAGTCTTGTCAATTATACATAATTTCCATATATAACCTACTTTTAGGAATTATTTTTCACAATGAATAATGTATCACTATCCGCAGTGAATATAAAAACTATCATTATAGTTTTAATCATCATATATAGTATGTGTCTCTGGAATATTCTACTTCCACACCACTTTTGAAACTCATTCCTATGAAAAATGTTTGTGCATCTCTATAATTGACTAAACCCAATTTAATATTGCTTCCACAATCTCAATTAGAGATGTGCACACTTTTTATATAAATTTATTTCATCACTTGAATAAAAATTTTATATAATAGTGATTTTTGTAATATCCTAAGAATTTATTAGGATAATTAATTTAGACTAACATTATGTTTTACTTGATGCATGTTTTTTATATCCTTATGAAATGCTTTGCATATAAACTTATGTTCTTATAAAAAAATGGGTTTCCATCATCCTATATCTCATATGATATTAATTTTTTAGGATATTTGGGATTTCAATATAGGATAAAAACATTATTTATGATACATGTCTTCAAAATAGTTTAAGTAACTACAATTCATATATGTATCAAAATTTATTCTCTTTCAATTACATCACGTCTCTGATCCGTCTTAGGAAATGCGTGTTTAGGAATTAATCCGCACTTTATTTTATTGATCGATGAATGCTTGGTCTGGATATTCTTCAAGATGATAGTCTGATGCATCTCATATCTTTTGACCATGAATATACCAAACAACATTGTCACATTCCATAATACAATTAAAACAATCATATGAATTATATTTATATCTAGCTTACCCATGTAATAGTTCACTCTTTCAAGATGAACTAATTTAGAAAGATTTATAGCATACCGTTATTTCTAAAGGATTGTTTTTTCAAACTAAATAACGAAATACCTTGATAATACCTTATGTGTTTATATCCATTGAGTCTAAATTCCATGATAGGTATATCATTGATGTTTAAATTTAGTTTAACAAAAAATAACTTTCAACAACTATGTTTATAGGTTTTTCATTTTATATTCATCAAGTATTACCTATGAATCACTTATCACAATACTATTACATGAGTATTCTACACCGAAAATAAAATTCATTTGTAAATAGGAATAATGAATCCTTCTATCCAATTGTACAACTGAGATAAATCTTTTAGTTATACACCATTAATATTATACTTGATACATTAACTCAGTAATTATAAGTTGTGTGCTTCTTAACACTGACTTAGGAACCACCCTTTCTCAGCTACACAGATAATAGACCTTACTTTTAGAAAAACAATTTATAAATAATTGGTTACTATATTTTGATACACGTATGTGATAAAAAAATTTATTTAATACCCATGATGTGTATGAGAAAAATAAATTACAATTTATGAAAATACCTAAAGAAAAGATATTAAATTCTTCTTCAAATCAGTTAAATTTAAACATCCATAGATTTATGTCATGATTTGTGAATCAAATAACCTCTTATTCAATACCACTTTCTTTGAATGAAGTTGGGAAGGTGTATTTGTCATCACTCTTCCCATTGGACTTTTTTCATTGTCTTTCAATATTTTCTCAATAATAACTAATTATTAAACCTTATTAAAGTTCTTATTTAATTAGAAAATCTTACATAGGAGGTAACAAAGTGTATTCCCTATACTATTTGTTTTCGTAATCTAAAATGAAACTGGAATAATTGGGTGAAAAATATATATGAACGATTCATTGAAAGATCATGATATGCCTTCTAATTTACACATAGCAAGTGTAATAATCACTCATTATATCTTGCTTCACATTGTTCATGCAATATTCTCAGAGATGATACCACATGTGTAATCATTTATATACTGATGTTGTATCCACAACTAACATTGGGAGTTGATTATTTCATAATAAAATAACCATGTTATTCTATATACATGAGTCTCACAAAAGATTATTTTGACTCCCACTCTTCTTAAGGTGTCTAAATAGATATTGGGGAAACAAATACCTTGAATTTTTGATATTGTAGTATTATGCGGATGTTCCTTGACTACACTGGTAGATTCATGGTAGTTTGGGTATTTACATTTTCCATGATTATCACTGTGTGACTTTTAGTATTACATACCATTTTATAAAAAAAATCTAGCTGATTGTACTACTATATGGATTACCAATTCACTAATTATTTATAAATTAATCAAATCATTAAATTTCTCCCACTATGTTTTCAAACATTATAAAGACTCTATAAAATAATGAAAATACATTGTCACTTGAGTATTCTAGTGGAAAAGACCCTTGAACATCCCCTCATAGTCTATAAGCTATGGCTACAGAAGTACTTAAAGAGACCAAGGTATGCATTTGACTAGATAACTACATTAACTCATAGTTACATGATTTGTTGAGTGAAATCTCAGCTTCTAAAAACATTAACATGATTTACTCAACTCAATTCTTGACTTAAAAGATGCAACATGGTAGATTTGGATAATTATTTTCTTCCAACATTAGTTAATTCAACCCATCACTCTCGTTAGAACTCCCCAGTAGTAAGAGGAACTATCAAATTTGGATGATGAGAACCCTAAACACCTGATTTTGTTCAATTTAAAATGATGGGAGGTTTTTTGTGACTCAATATTTCTTTGAGGGTTTATAAATTTTTCCATATGAATGTAATCCATTTCTATGAATTTGCCTATACTTTGACATCACATGCAGAACTGAACAATAATATAGAAAACATTCATCGCTTGTTAATGAATTTTACATTATTCAATACTTCATATGCTTCCCACTATCATTCAAATTTATAAAATAACAAACAAATTCATGAAGAAAATTAATACCCGACTGTTCTTGAGAAACTAATATTGGTTTATATATTGAACCATAATAGATCTATCATGACCTAGGGGGGTCAAAACTAATTCATTTCTTGAATCAAGATGTAGCTCATCCATTTTCTAGTGTTTCCACTCCACATCAGGATTTTTCCTCATCTGGGTGGGGTTCGCATATTATATATTTATCGTCTATGTAAGATAAAACTCACACAATGGTGAGGGGTAATGGGAGTAAAAATAAATTCTGATAAATTAGATGTGCATGAAATTATAAAAATTGATGGAAAATAAGATTTTATGTAGACCATCAATAAAATTATTTAATTATTTAGAATCATCACACACAAATTATAAATAATTAATCAAATAAACTAGGCATACACAGGTTTCTAAATGCACCAGACCAATCAATATGTAAAGTAAAAGGGTGATAAAAATTAAATAGCAATAATTTTAGTACAAGAGTAGTAATTAAATTAAATGAATTGTATAAATTAAGATAATTTAACTAAATCGGTCCACTATTAATTTACCAGAAGATTTATGACCCAAGAAAGCCTGGTCATAAAATTAATTAATAAAAAACAAGAGAGTCAGGTAGAGAAATTAGTTTTACAATGCCATGAGTGAGAAACACCCCTTATATACAAGTCAACCAAATATACGAAATTCATAGGTACCTCTGAAAACCACATCTATGTCGCCTCCATAACCACCTTCACTGAAAGAGAATATTCCACCTGATTGGATTCCTTATGGGAATGTGAGACCGTAAGAATGATCTCCCTGGTTTCTTGAATGTATTAAGATAATGTGGGAGGACCCACCATGGAACTTCCCTCTCCATTCCCTCAATTATTCATCTATAAGTGTTGAATCTAACTTGATTCAGATATTATCCAATCCATGATGAATAGCTTCTTTGAAATCCTATTCTGTAGCCTAGATCTAAGCTTTTGAAGTTATACCAATTCCAATATACTGTCAGAAACATACTTTAATGAAGACGCGATGGGTCTAAAAAACCACCACACCATGAAGAGCCTAGTTCTCTTGCTTCTGTACCAATAAAATTGAAAATTTTCCATGGAAGGATGGGAGGAAAAAATCATATGTACTTCACCATAAGTGATATTCTCTCCCTTCCATGCATTTCATGCATCCTGAGTGTACTAAGGTCAGAAAAGTTTTTGTCCATCGAATTAGTTTGAAATATTGGTATAGAAAAAACATCCCTATGTATGGAAGTGAAGTCCACATGATTGGAGGAAGGAATATTATTGAATGTTAGATCATTCCTGGAATGCCATGTATGGGAAATTATTTCTGATGAAGTAGTGTATAGAAGGATGGCGATCTATGCACTGCATCCAGCAGTACTAATGGAGAGAAATAGATCTTCAATATGGTTATACTTGTAGAGATCAATACCAGAAACAATATACAAGTAATCCAAAACCATAGAAATTTATTTACAACTAATAAAGATGTTCTTAACACAATAATCTTCTTCCATGCATAGAAGGCATATTGGAGAAAGATGAAATCCAACACACCAAAATTGATCTTTCATGGGAAACCAGTTATTCCATATTTCCCAAATTAGCATGTATTTTGAATGTTGGATGAAGGGTACTTTTAGTTTGGACAACCAGGAGGGAGTAAAAATATTCCCCTAGAATTTGGATTTGTATCAATCCCTCATATTTTAAATCCCATTCATGTTTGGTGTCTATATGAGCACATATCTATTAATAAAATTTTAATTCTTCTCTTTAGTATACATTTGAAGATGAATAAACATGTCATGCCTAGAATTATTAGGAAGAAATTAATAAATGGAGAGATGCTTCCTATTGGGGGGGATAAAAAATACTCTCACTAAGGGGTTTCTCAAGCCATGGGGTGACCTAAACATTAAATTTGACTGCCTCTTGACCATCCATTTATTTTTTCCATCATATCATTGAAGTAATATGAAATGTCTGACAATGTAGAAGAGGAAAGATAGTATGAGTATTTATCCATCAACCTCATTTAAAATCTATTATTAAGAAACTCAAGAGAAGCATCTTGTCAGATCACCAGGTTCTAGGTGCATTTGGTTAGCAAAAATTCATTAAAGAGTTTAATATCCTTGACCACAGGTCCCCCCATATCAAGGTGATTAACGCAATCCTTCCATTACATGGTTACCAATTTCCTTTTGTTCACAGATCTAGTTCAGATGATGTTTTTAATCTATTGTTATAGCTCACTGATAAATGTATATGGGAATCTATAGGGGGAGAAGGGATAAACCAATTTTGAGGTTATTAATGAATTGACCAGAAACACTCTCCTGACTTGGAACATAGATTTCCATTTCCATTTTGTGTGAAGAATGATGTTTCTAGAACTCATATTTTTTAGGTTTCATTTTATAATTTTCTTCCAAAATAGTGTTACACAGTGGTACATTAAGGGTAAATATCCTTTTTTAACACCCATCATCCTGAAAATACTATTTTAACTTGTACCTAAGACCCCTTGTCAAAAAAATATTTATGCCCACTGATGGATTTCCCAAAAACTTCCTCACAGTGAGGAAACATTTCCTTGATGACTAAAAGACCTTTTTTAGAAACCCTTCCCGATATTAGAATATCACCATCATAAAGGAGATGAGAAAGAGAATTTAGACCTCTTCCGGCCTTGGTACATTTATAATAACCAATGCTCACCATGTCATTCAGATAGATACTTAGATAGTCTTCCATAATGGAAGAAAGGAGTCCCAAGAGTGGATCTCCTTTCCTGACACCCCTCATTAATTGAAATAATTCTCAAGGAGCTCCATAGTCAAATGGACAACCTCGTTGTGCTAATACATACGCCATTGAGCTTAATAAACTCATCAAAATAATTATATTTATTGAAGAATAAAAAATTGAAAATCCATTTGATGGTGTCCAAAGCCTTATATATGTCAATATTAAGAGAAAATTTCTTTGGGATTGATTTCTTATTTAATAAGTTGATTCTTTTAGAAGTAGTAAAAAATAATGTTTTTGATACATTTTCTAGGAATGGAACAACACTAATTTGATGTGATGATTTCACCAACCAGACTTCCCATCCTATTTTCAATGAACTTTCTGATAACATTTGGAATGGTGTTCTATATTTCCACTAGCTTGAAGTCTCTGATGTTAATTGAATTTTCTTTCTTAGGTATCAGAGTAATGAAGATGGAGTTGAGACCATAATTCATGTAGGCATGACTAAATAAATATCTCATAGAATTATTCACTTCCTCACACAGAATATCCCAATAGAATATGAATTTTTTTTTGTTAAGCCCATTAGGCCTAGGTGAACTATCAATATTGAGAGAAAATAGAGCCTTCTTTATTTCCTCTTGAGAGGAGGTAGAATATGTCCCTGATTCTACCGATCATCAATGAAATGTGGGATATTATCAAGAATTTCATGAGTTCTATGACTCCCATAATCTGAATAAATATCCTTGATGTACTAAAAAACTTCCTTAGCGGTCTCAATTTTAAAATTTAAGAGGCTCACAATGATTTTTAGATCATTAGACCCCCCTTCTATTCATTTCGATTTATAAATACAATGAAAGAGATTTTTGTTTTGGTTACAATCTCTTAAACATATTACATTTATATGATTCATATTCAACCTTTCCTTGATCACTAAGGGCTCATCATGTTTGGAAATGGCTTATAATTCTTATCTGGAGGGATAATTTTGACTTTTATTTTCTTCATGACAGGAGTAAATATGTTCTTTAGTCGCATAAAATGGGACCCAAATGTGGCATACATATCATAATAGAACCAGTGTTACCTCGACATAGAGTAGTGAATCATTTTCTAGGTGCATCTTGGGAAATGTTCACGACCAAAGTTGTGTTGTATGTCGGTTAGATGGAGGCCAACATGGAGGAGTTTCCTCACAGGGGTGCATAGTTTGGGAGGTAGAAGACCCACTTCGGGAGGCGTCAATGTGGTGAACAAACCATCGCAGTGGCTGAGTGTATTTAGTGTAACAACATATATGTGGTAGATCAAGACTGCGGGCAGATATTCTTCAGTCGACGGGTGGCTGTGCTTTCGGTGGAGGCCTCATCTCAGAATGGAATGAGGGGAAACTGTAATAAATGGTTCATCCATTAATTACTAATTTAATAAAATATAGTCCAATAAAATATATTATCTAAATATTAATGTGGTTAGTTATGATAAATATAATTATTTATTATTAATGAATTAGTTAAATTCTATTGAATAATTCATTTATTACTTTTATGGCAATCAATCTCCATATATTAATACTCATTACCGATAGAGTAAATTGTGGTGGGTTCTTGATGGTATAACCCCCTATAAATATAAACCCACTAACCTCAGCAGGTTATGGAAAAATATACACCATCTATATCACCGTGAAGTGTGTAGAAGACATTCAGGTTTTAATTCCAATGTTTCCTATTATTACAGTGTCTGGAGGTAAGTAAAATATTTCTTTTATTAAAGAAAATTTCTAGTCATAAAATCATACATTCTAGAAAATTTCATACATTTGGTATTAGAGTGAGGATTATACATCTGTCTATTAATAAAACATCTGTCATTTTTTTGAAAAAACACTTATATTTTTAGATTTGTAAACGACACATTTCCTTATCTACTTTCACCCTCTTCATTTCTTCATTTTAAATTATTAATTATGGTTTTCACATCCTTAATTCATTAGTCATGATTGTTTTGTAAATCTTATTAAAATTACAGTTTTTCAAACCACTCTTAATTAAATAAAATTTATATATTCAATAAAATCGCATTAAATTATACATGCACTTGTTGCAATCTTATTAATCAAATGATATTTATATATCTTCAATGTAGTTAGACAAATATTAAATTTTATTTTAAAAATTTTACCTTATATATTTTGAATATTAAAATTTTAATATCTTGACATATGGTTCAATTAATAAATTATAATTCAATAATTTATGAATTAAAGTCTAATTTCATAATTATGTGTTTTTTGTAAATTTTATTAAATTGACGTTTTCCACAACCTTACCAATTAAATAAAAATTACATATTCATTAAGACACATTAAATAATATAATAGATTTTATCCGACATGAATTTTTTTATATTTTTTTGATGAAATATTAAATTATATTTTCATAATTTTCCCATAGTAATTATGAATATTAATAATTTAATATTTTCTCATATGGTTGGTTGAATTATCAAATTATAATTCAATTAATTAATTAAAATTTTACTTGACAATTCTTTTTTGATTACATGAATTTGTTAAATTAAAAATTCTCCCACAAGAAATTTTATATTTTTTAGACTCATGTTGGCAGAATTTATTATTTAAATTGTGTAATTTGGACTAACATGCATGTATTTAATTTTTTGTTATTCCATCTGAATTTTCTGATATTAATTGTGAAATTCTTGAATTAAAGGGTGGAAACTATAAAACATGGTTGGAGAGAATTCTTCTTCATCTAGGATGGATGGAAATTGATTAAGTTATTCAGAAAGAAAAATCGCATGTGGTAAATAATGATAGAACACTATATGATATATCACCTTTTGAACATTTGGAGTGGTAAAACCGTTTTAGTACAATGTTTATAAAAACTAAATTTTGTGCTAGCATTTGCAGATCAATCGATGGGAATAATAATGTTCATAACTCGCTAAAAGCAATAGATGAAATGTTTATATCTTTATATAAATCATTATGAATCAAATTAATCATGAAGTTCTCGTCTATGAGACTCACCACTATTAAAGGTGTGCACAATCACATCATGATGGTGAGGAATATTGCATCTCAACTTTAGAATATTTAGGTTGATATTTCCAATCTGTTTCTAGTGCATTATATTATCAACACTCTTCCGCATCGATATGGGTCGTTTAAAAACTCTTATAACACACATAAATATTAATGGTAAATTAAGAAATTAATGACTGTGTGTTCAAGAGGTAAAATGTCTTGTAGTGGAAATAGGAGAAACCAATATGCTAGAAATGCACCAGTGAATAGAGGGACACAAATTTCAAGTTAATAAAAAGGTTAAAGAGAAATGTCTTCCCCAACCAAATATTAAGAAGGAAGACATTTTTTTCTTCTATACAGGAATAGGACACATAAATAAAAGTTGACCTAAATTTCATAAATGGCTAGAAAAGAATGTTATTTTAATCTCATTGGTTTATTATGAATCAAATATGGTTGATACAATTTGAAACACTTGGTGGATTGATTTTAGTTTTATAATCCACATTGTGAATACCTTACAGGGATGTAAAATCTATGTAAACTAGTGGACAATGAGCTTGGCATGAATTCAAGAAACAAGATGCACTCACATGTGGATGTCATGGGGATATGCATTTTAGTGTTAACAACTGAGCATACATTGCTTTTGGAAAAGAAATTTTATATTCCATGTTTCTCTAGAAAATTAATTCCAGTTTCAAAACTTGTTCCATTGGGATTTATATTAAGTTTTTGTAAGAGTAAATTTTCCTTGATATATAGAAATGGAATCAATGAATATGACACACAAAAAGATGATATTTTTTCTATTGATTTGAGAAGTAAAATTGATAATTATAACATCAATGTTCATACTAGAATTAAAATAAGTGTTATAAAAGAAAAATATTCTATTTTATGGAAAAAATGATTAGATCATATCTCAAAAGAAAGGGTTCAAAGATTAGTTATGAATGGGGTACTTAGAACTCTTGATTTCACTGATTTTGAAACTTGTGTGGATTGCATTAAAGGAATGAAACCCAATAAATAAAATAATGGTTCAAATAGAAGTTCATCCTTATTAAAAGTAATACATACAAACATATATAGCTCATATATGGATTTACATAATCATAAATTATTCATTTCATTCATTGATGAATATTCACGATATATGTATCTCTATTTGATTCACAATAAAAATGACGCACCTCACACCATTAATATTTTTAATGTTGAAGTAGAGAAACAATGTGGAAAAAAAATAAGATTGTGAGTTTATATAGAGGTAGAGAATATTATGGGAGATACACTGAGGATGGAGAATTGCCTGACAATTTTGCAATGTTTCTTCAATAAAATGGAATACTTGCACAATACAATATGCCGGGTTCACCAGACCAAAATGCGGTAGTTGAAAGAATAAACTGAAAATTAATGTACATTGTACGATGTATTATTAGTAAATATAAGCTTCCTAAATTATTGTGGATGGATGCACCTAAAGTGGCATCATAAATTGTGAATCGGGTTCCAACAATGGAATTTTCAACAAATCCTTTTGAATTGTTTAAGGGTTGGAAACTGAGTTTTCAGTATGTGCATATAAGGATATTTCCTTAAAAAGTGTTTTTTATATACCACATAAAAGTAAGTTGGATCATAGGACCATTAGAAAATACTTCATTGGATATGTCGAATGGTCTAAAGGATATCATTTTTATTGTCCATCATTGAAAACTAGAATTGCAGAATAATGAAATGAAAAATTTCATGAAAATCACCTAATTTGTGGGAGTGATCATTTCAAAAAAATTATCATGAAGACCATCCAGAATATATAACCTCTAACTCAGGTGATGGATTGATAATTTTAAATAAAAAAAATTATTTTCGAACAAATATCAGTCAACAAGATTTTGATAATTATCCTTTGGATCAGATAGTTCAAGAATTAGACACCCTTGAAAATTCACATGAACCAAACATTTCTCAATAAAATAATGGTGAAACATTTAGGAGGACCACAAGGATGATAACACCATAAATTTGTTGTGATTATATAGTGTTTCTACAAGAATCTGAATACAATATTGGAGCCCAAAATGATCCCGAAACTTTTTTACATGCCATGATTTGTGAGGAGTCAAATATGTTGTATGATTCCATGATGAAGGAGTTTAAATACATGAACAATAATGATGTTTGGGACCATGTTGAGTTTCATTTTGGTTTAAAACCTATTGGATGTAAATGGGTTTTTGAATCCAAGAAAAATTTATTAGGCAACATTGAAAGATACAAGGCCCGACTAGTTGCTAAAGGGTTCACTCAAAAGGAAGGGATTGATTATACTGACACATTTTATCTGGTATCCAAAAAGGATTCCTTACAAATTATATTGGAATTAGTATCTCATTTTTATTTTGAATTACTAAATATGTATGGGAAAACTTCTTTTATGAATAGTAATCTTGATGATGAGGTTTATATGAAACAACCTGAAGGATTCCTCTCTTGTAATTTTGAGAATTTGGTGTGTAAGCTCAAAAGGTCTATCTATGGTTTAAAACATGAATCCAAATAGTGGTAATTATGATTTCATTATGTAATTACTACATTTGTTTTCAAAGAAAAAATTATAGATTAATGTATATTCTAAAAGGTCATTGGGAGAAAAATATGTTTTCGTATTTTATCTATAGATGAATTTTCAATATCCACTAATGATAAGGGTTTTCTATTTAAGGTTAAACAATTTATCTCCAAAAGTACAAAAATGAAATAAATGGGTGATTAATCATATGTCATTGGCTTAAAAAAATAGGGATAGGTTGAGAGGCGTTATAGGCTTGCCTCAAGATACCTATATTAATAATGTATTAGAGATATTTTGTTGTGAATGAATGTGAACCAAGTGTATAACCCATTTTTAAGGGTGATTAGTTCATCATTAACCAAATATCTAAAATGGTTTTGAATGAGAATAAATGAAATACACCCTGTTTGCTTAAACTGAGGTTGGTTTGATGTATGCTCAGGTCTGCACGAGGATTGACATTTCATTTGTAGTTTTAATTTTTAGTAGATATCAGAGTGTTCTGGGTATTGAACCCTGGAATTCCATGAATAAGGTATTGAGATACATCAAATTCACTGAGGACTACATTTTAATATATATATGAACTCAAAATTTGGAAGTCATCGGATACTCAGATGTAGAATTTTCCATCTATATTAATTCTCCCAAATGATCATTGGGATATGTATTTATGATGGATGGAAGATTTGTGTCTTGGAGAAGTGTCAAATATACATTAATAGAGACGTCTACTATGGAATCTGAGTTCGTTTCATGTTTTTGGTCCAATTCCCATGGTGTATGGGTAAAGAGTTTCGTTTTGGGTCCTAATGTTATGGATTCTATTTCAAGGCCATTGATTATATATTTTGAAAATTCAGATTCTATCTTTATGGATAAAAATAAAAAAAGTGGAAGTCAGACTAAGCACATCGACATCAAATACATAGTCATAAGGGAATGTGTTAAAGATGAAAATGTGGGAATTTATCACATTAGAACCAAATTGATGATTGTAGATCCTTTGTCTAAAGGAATGCCTCTATTAAAATTCAAGGATCATGTAACATGTATGTGGTTAATTTATACTTTGTAAATTTCTTAAATTTCATTTGAAACTCTTTATATTTAAGTATTTATCTCATTAGTTTAAGTGTACACATTAATTACTTGAGAAATATTTTGGGGATCTTGAATAATCCATAAGGTCATGGTTTGTTCATATGGAAAATAAATCATGTGGTTATGGTTTATTCATATATTTATCTAATGGTACATGATATATTGTGATATATTGAAGGGAATACTCATTATTTAAAGTAATACCACTATGATATAAATATCATGTTTCCATTTGAAGATGGATATTTAATTCTTTCACATCAATTGGTTTGGACCAATTTGGAGAATGTAACAAATGGCCCCTCAATTAATTAATAATTTTTTAAATAATTGGACAATAAGATATATTATCAATATATTAATGTGGTATGTTATGATAAATAAGATAATTTTTTTTGTATTTAAGAAATTAAATTAAATTGAATAATTTATTTATTACATTGATGGAAATCAATCTCCCTGCCTTAATACTCATTATTGACATAGTAAATTGTGGTGGGTTCTAGATGGTATAAACCACTATAAATATAATCCCCCTACACTCGGAAGATTAAAGAAAAAACATACACCATCTATATCCCCATGGAGAGTGTAGTAGGAATTCAGGGTTTATTCCACAATTTCCTATTTTTACCATGGCGGGAGGAATGTAAAATACTCCTTCAATTAAAGAAATTTTATGATCATACAATCATACATTCATGCAAATTTATTTCTAAAACATCATTTTTTGGGGCTTTGGGATCACAATTGAGTGTGGAAATGACCAGCCTGAGAGGTGGTGGGCCAGATCTGGAGCTACTGACGGGATCTGGTCGATGACATCATGAGAGAGTGACAAAAATAGTATAAAGGGAAAGAAGAGGCAGTCTGGTGGAGACGAGGTCTAAGTATAGGGTGGAGCATGTAAAGGCCGCTCAAAATGAATGTGGATACTGTCAGACCGCAGGAGGGCTCTTGGAACAATAGTGGGTCCAGGTGGCGCTGGGAGTGTGATGCGCCATGGGGAGGAAGAGCCGAGGGATGTGGGGTAGTGCTCAGTCTAGGAGGAGGAAACACAATATTGTGGTGCCAACTTCATTGAAAATCATCCAAAGAGGAGGATTTCATGGCTTCCCTATAAGGAAGTGACATAGGGCCCAACCCTTTTGAAAATTTTCAACAAGTTTTCTTAAAATTTACAAAAATTGTTTTATTATTCCCAATCAAGCCCCCGTTTTTTCTTGTTGTTTTATGTGGGGAATTCCATGTATCCTAATTCCCAATTTTTAAAATAATTTTCCAGTTAGTGGAAAAATAATTTAAATCCATTTATTAAAATAATATTACAATATTTCAATTCCTCAATTTTTTGGAATTAGGGGGTTGATGAAAAACACTATTTCGTCCACCATCTAACCTTTTGTCTGAAATTTCCACCACATAACGATTTAGATAACAAAATAACATATATAATTTTTTAAATTTTAATAAAATAAGACTATAAACAATCCAAAAAATGGATGGTCATTCTATATCAGATCATCAAATATTCATAGCTTGGTCGTTTGAAATTTGATCGACGTCTGATCTAATCCATTGGGTTCAGCAATAAACCCTATAATACATTTATGGAAAATTAATTTTTCTTTGGATAATAAAATTCACGTAATCCCACTGATAGAAATTATTCGTATTGAGGAACACATTAAATTCTAGTGGGCTAGGGATTTAAAAATTTTCATCACCGAGATAATGAATCTTTTCGTCTTCAGCTATCAAAGTCCTAATAGAAGTTCTAGGATATTTTGTGAATTATTCAATGAAAAAAATTAAATGGGAACATATAACATATTATAAATTGAAGTGTGTTCATCCTTTGCACGTCACCGGTGGCCATTGCTAGAAGGATCCCAAGATAAAGCCCCCTAGATCATTCACACAAGCACCATGAATCCGCACACATGTTGTTCTTCAAATTATCGGTGCTAGTGGTGATATTTGACAATATTTCCAATACTGGAATGATCACAAAGATCCCTTGCCTCTAATCCATAAAAGGAATCATGGATTGATCAATCACGAGAGACCTTTTCTCTCTAGAAATCAGTAGGATAGATAGGTTCTCATTTCTAAATGCTGAAATCATATATGGAATGAGCCTCTTCTCTAGCTTATATTTTTAATACAATGAGATTTTCTGAATTATTCGTTTCCAAATATATTTAATTATTTTGATACTTTTCACTTCACGCAATAGTAAACATATATTTTATCTTCACATAAAGATTTAATATTTTATTACATTATAAGAAACACCAAGTTATTCTTGCAGTACATACAACACCGACATAGTTTGTGTTACACATAATAATGAGTTTCTATAAAACAATACATTCTTATCATAATTATTTAAATGAGATAGTAATAACATAGAAATTAAACATAGTAATATAAATAGTAATTACTAATAAAAATTTTCACATAAATAAAACATATTTATAATGAAATGTATAAATTTTTATAGAGTCATTATATGTTTAGAAATACTTTTTTCTTAAAGGTACTAGTTTTTATATCTTTTTGTGTATAATAATAATATTAATTTCAGACACTATATGAAATTGAATTTGATAAAATAAACACCATTTTAAAATTTGGTTGTTAAAATTAACTTAGGGTGAATTTTTAATATTTTTCTGAGAGGAATAATTTTTTGATGAATTGTGAAAAAATACTACATTGTAGTTAAAAACATCCTATTTCATTTAAATAAATATTATACTTTAAAATGAATTTTCTGTCACAATAGATCAATTATACATATATTATTTCATTTGAGTTCATTACAATTATTTATTATTGAAATTATATAAAAAAATTATTGAACTTTTGAATGTTCTTTTTTAACTGCTTTCTCACCACATCAGTGGGATTAGCGTTCAACTTAACTTTTTCGCTTCATTGAATTGAATTCTGTAAAATAGAAATACATGGTTGTAATCAATAAGATATCTAATATTTAAAAGGATAAAATTAATATTTTGAATATTATGAATAATAACATTTATAAATTTTTATTTAACACAGTGAAGAGTAAAGGGAATAATTAAATGTAAATAAAATATCATAAAATTGTAAAATGACCCTAAAAACACTCCTAACCTAATTAAATAACTGTTTTTCGACTAAATCAAGCCATATTCTTTATTTATAACCCTTTTATGACACATGGGTATTAATTTAAAATTTATTATTATTTTTTTAAAGGTAAGTAAAAAATTTTATACTCATGTTTTTACTAACGATAACATTTATAATATACGGTAATACAAGAAGTTAAATTAGACTATAAAAAGAAATTTCAAATCTAAAATGTTAGTCTACATCATGATAATTAATTTATAATTTTTAGTTATAAACTAATTAACACAAATGGTGACACAATGAAAATGTAGTAATTGTTTAATTAATAAATAGATCAAATAAATGAAATTAAAAATATTAAAATAAATATAATTATAATTAATTATGGTGGTGCATGAATTTTTGTAGTTGAATATGATATTTTACGAGTGTCATAGGTTATTTGATTTCGAATTATCTTGCTTTTTTGGATTTTATTAAAGGAAAAAGTTGTGAATAGTGTCAAAATTGACACTAATGATATTTTATAAGAATAAAATTTTATTAAATTAATTAAAAAGCATAAAAATATTTAAAAAAAAATATAATTTTATATGGTCCAAAATGTAATAAATTATAAATTTATGGACAATTAGTCCCACATAATTAATAATTTATAACATTTTAATATTTAAAATGTTGTTACCATAATTAAAATTACAATTGATTAATTAAGTGTAAAAAATGATAAGTTTTAAAATAAAACCAAAATATGTCCAAAAATTGTGGGATGAATATTATTAGACCCTCATCACCATAAAATCAAAGTAGGGTTGTGTAATGGACACTAGTCCTTGAAAATAACTTTTATATTATTTAATGTTATGGATAGTTTCAAAATATAACTCTCTTGTATTTAATATGTTTTTATGTGTCCACGTAGCGACAATATAAATATAAAAATATTATAAATTTATATTTTTATAATAATGAAATGAAATTTTATTTAATTTTATTTCTAATTTTTAAAAATTATATAATTATCTTAAATGCTTCTTCAATGCTAACATAATATTTATTTAATTAATAGAAATATAAAATAATAACTTTTAATAATATTAATATAAACATATTTTAGATTCATTAAAAAGTATAACTAATTTTATAGATATCTAATGTATATTAGAGATATTTGAAACAATTATATTTGAATTTCCAAATTTATGTGATGTATTTAATGACAAATTAATTTAATAGTATCAAACTTTACAATAATGATATTTTATTGAAATAATATATAAATAAAATATTTAAAAATAAAAAAAAATCCCAAATAGGATAATATATTGTCTACACTTTCTTCCCCCATTCATTTATTTCTCATTTTTAAGTTTTTTACTCTATAGTATCTTTATTATATTTTAGCATTTTGAGGATTTCCAAAAGCACCCATCACCTCAATTATGAAAGGGCACATCCTCTCTCACTTCCTCACACCAATTTTAGGTTTTTATCTTAAACAAATCCTATGTACATCTACTCCCAACATTCTTATCTAAGTTCATGAGGTACCTTTATTCAAAGAAGACCATGTTTAGATCCGTTGATAAGAGATCTAAATGAAGCTCGCCAAAGAGGGGGAAATCTCCTTTAATGACTATCTGAAGATCATTAATACTTATACTTCCTATTATAGTGTTTTTATATTATATAGTAATAAATACAGTATCACCCATATTCTGAGATGTTATTATGATAATGGAGCAACCATATTCATCCTTTTATTTATCCAATGAAAAATGAAGGTACACCATGTGGATATGTACTACTTTCCTGTAAAGACCAGGACTTTTTCATGTATTTTTTTAATTATATTGAATTATTAAGAGTCTGCAAATTTTTACGGCATGTGATTCCAAGGCCCGGTGTTCCTGTAATGAATTTATGAAATTTTTTTAAAGTACATTCAGTAAATGAACATATGGAATTTTCTATCTTCTGAACCAGTGATCAAATAAAAAAATTAGAGGGCACCGTTGAATCCACAGCGCCAAGAAAAAAAGTTAGATTTTGGACTTTTAAAATAATAATAAATAATAAATTTTATTTTATTTCTCTCTTTCTTTTCCTCCAACAGACAAGAGGTGATGGCAGGACAACGACATGTCAAGCCATTAAATGGATTGACTATCCTATATTCCTATAACTGCACCATTAGAATTAGGAAGGTTCATGAATTAAATGATCCTCATTATTTCCATGTGCATTACTCACCCTTCTCCTATCCTATATATATGGAGACTGGGGTGCAGTGTTGGCATGGATTCACCAAGTGATGATGCTCTGGATAAGTACCTGGACACCAACCACTTGGAAGACGAGACCGGTTTTAGCGAGCGGTGACGAGCACCACCAGATCATGAACTGAACACAATGAATAAAGAGTTCTGTTGATTAACGTCAGTGAACATATCTTATGGGTAGAGGGTTTATTTTGATGTTTTCTTTGACGAAGTAAATTTCTCTCTTGTTTGTTATCATGTAACCTGGAGGGCGCATGACAAATGAACAAGGCCCTGGACCTCCGTCGCTTCATTCTTGATGTGAACATTGGGGAACAGTTTCCAACTCGATGAAAACAGGAAATAGCAGGTCATTCTATGGTGGCAGAAACACTGGGGAGCTATAGGCGCAGACGACACCATGAACAGACATTAGAGCACGTCCGATGACCCGCGGAAGAAACTTGTGGTGTGCCATTTCAGCGCCGGCCAGCGGCGGCTGGAGGAGACTCGTGGATACCGGCCAGGGTGCCTTAGTGTCCTAGGGCGGACGGCCTGAGCCGACCACACAAGACAAGGGCGACGCCCATAGGCACCAATGGCAAAAGATCCCACAACTATCAACCCATGACCGGAGGGTGCGGGGCAGCCCGCACCGTTCCTGGTTGGCGAAACCTGGTCGGCCAATTGGCCAACTGTTAAATGCGGTTGGGTAGCACCCCACCGGCTGGCGAACAACCCCACAAGTGTGAGGGACATAGGGATGCAATGGTCTGCCTGCAGGCGGGCTGAGCCGGGGCGGGCCGACCAAGCAGACCGGACCTGCCGGTTGGATGGGCCACACCCATGACCCAGTAGGATGGACCAGTGACCCAGGGGGCCAGATAACCAAACCAAGCTGACCCTGATGGGCCATACCCAGTGAACTAGGCTAACCCTTAATGGGTTGGACCCGGGTAGGGTTAGGTAGACCCTGAGACCTGTTGCGTCGGGCTGGTTTGACCGAGTCAGACCGGTCATAGACCCAACTAGTCCCTGAATAAATAAACACCCATAACTGACAAACTAGGTATTCATTTTACATTTCATATGTGGCGTTGGGATCCCAATAAGGAAGCGGTACCTTTGAAATATTTCGATGGGCCCCACCGAGCCGGGCCCTACCGAGGTGCGACCACCCCCATTTCATGGAAAGAGATGTAACTAACAAACTGAGCATCCGATTGATGCACCATTTGTGGCATAATGAACCTAGTTACAAGGAGTTACTTTTGAAATAATCTAACAGTTTTTTAGAGAATGTATGAATATGATTGGTTTGGATCGACTCAAAATCCAATCGGGCCCTCGGCACTAAAATGACAATAACTGATAGTTCAGGCATCCGGTTGATGTGTCGTCTTTTGCGTTGGGACACTTATGATGTGATAGATAATAGGGATAATTATTAATGGTACTTTTTGATAGTTGAAATAAGAATAATGGTTTGACATGCATTTCTCCTAGAATCAAACGTTCTATGAGTGAGAATCCATTGGCTGACTGTGAGACGAAGGTTGGAGACAGATCATACGGAGGTTAATACCGAGTGATCCTATGTGGTTAAACACCTCATGATCCTATGTGGATTATCACCAAGAGATCTTGTGTAGATCATCACCTCACAACCTAACGATTACCAACCTTAGAGCGACCCATCGTGGATCAGTGACATACCGATCCTATGTGGGTCAGATCCTGTGTGGGTCAGTACTCAACGATACTATGTGGGTCAACGCATGTTGATCCTATGTGAGTAAGATCCTATGTAGTTCATTACGCGGGTTAGTACCTATCGACTATGGGAGGGTCAAATCTAGAGAGGGTCATTGCGGGGGTTAGTACATATCGACTTTGGGCGGGTCAGATCTGATGTGTGTCATTGCGGATGTTAGTTCCTATAGATCCATTGTGGTTCCGACTCTGTATGGCCAGCAACAGTGACTATTGATAGAATAAGATGATCTAGCTTCAAGACTGATCATCTGTACTTCTATAATTCAATAATATCTGGTTTGAGATGAGACGCTATTGAAGTTATGTCTATTTATTTGTGCTTTGTGATTGAGATTATGCTTTATGGGTTTTCCTTTGTAGAACTCTAGGAGACCCTTGGGGGTCTTGGGGTACATACTAAGTATTGTTATACTGACCCCTGCACGGGGTTTTCCTACACATTGTTTTGTCTTGTGCAAATAGCGAGAAACTGGGTTGAGGTTTGAGGGAGCCAGGACCAGGTGGTACATAGTGGAGACAAGCTAATGTGGATTGCTCTAGAGACGATCTGTACCTACCCTTCAGGTAGGATCCTCAGTGGATGATCTAGGAGTTTTTTTATTTTCAGTGGTACTTGTAGTTTTCATTTTGGCTTGTATTCCAGCCCCTTTACATTCAGTACACTTTTTATGACAACATTTTACTTTTTGGTTGTTTCTCGTTGTGTTCATGGATTGTGTGTTTGTATAGGTTTAAAGATAGTGTCTTCTTGATATAGGGATACACCTTTTTGGGGCTTATCACCAACCCCTGGCCTAGGGAAGGTGGGATTGGGGTAGTCATGGCCCAAGCCATGGGGGACATGTTGTGTCAAAGTGTTATCAAAGGAGTAAATTCTACCAAAGAAATGAGAATATGATCTTTTTTAATGGAGAAATAGTGTTAAGTTTTTTGAGTGTGGTTTTTAGTTTGGGGAATCTAGTGTTGGTGTGGCAGAATATGTATCCATACACCAGGACCCTAAATTCATATTTCCGAATTAGTGCACAAAAACAGAGATTTCATGTTTTTGAATGTGTTTTACTTTTGATCTCTTTGAGTCATCTCAAGAAGTATAACTTTATAACTATGGTGCACTTGTTTTATTTCTAGATTCCTCCATGTAGATAGAAAGTCATGATTCCCGATAGAGTACATGATGATGGCCCACCAAGTGATGAGGCCTCGGTGCAGGGCCCTCTTATAGTGTTAGCACCTTCGGGTGGTGTACCAGTAGTAAAACTACCCATTGGGAAGCTGTTTCCAAAATCCCCACCAGAAGGCGGTGTATGCTGACTGAGCTCATTGCATGAGTTTTAGTGGAAGAGGACTTCGAGGTTCTGAGGCGAGATGGGTCTGCAGGCAGCTGAGGAATGTCTGGAGGTTGTGGCCAAAGTTTTTCACCTGGTTAAGACACTAGCCAACTTGATGGTGATCCTATCTGCCAGTATTTCTAGGGAGCAGCAGGGAGATGGTGGACCCTAATGCTTCAAATGCACGACGAGGTGAACCACACCTTGGTAGATTTCGAGGCATTTTTCAGGGCAAAGTTCGTCCCAGTGACTCTATGATCTATGCGTATACAAGAGCTGATATGCTTACAATAGTGTAGCCCGACTATGGCCCAGTACATGGCGAGTTTCACAGACCTCTCTTGTTACTCTACCAACAGGGTACGAGACTCTTTTTTCAGGGCATGGACCGTCAAGCAGGGACTCTGATGGGATATTAGAGCTCTGATGGTATCTCTCATCATCCCAATGGATGGTAGAGTGCTAGAGAGAGCACTCTTGGTGGAGATATTGCTTGTAGAGCAGAAATCGACAATGAGACCCACCACTGGGAAACACGCAGCATAGTCCTCTATGGCTGGTAAAAGGCATATGACATAGAGGTCCATGTGGACCGGACATTTTGATGGATGATCCCGGGATACAGGGTTGGAGGTGTGTAGCTTTCAAGGTATATAGGATCAGATGGGGTCAGGGTGTGCTTCACGTGCGGCGGGCAGGACCACATGGCTCACGATTTCCCGACCCACAATACCAATGATCAGTAAATGGTCGAGGGACCGCCGAGGAAGAGGTAGAGATTCGAGCGAGGGGTCAATAGAGAGGTGGACTTGGAAGAGGAGCTGATCATGCTGCAAGTGGTGGGAAGAGATTTGAGGTTTTACAGCCACCACCACCAGGTGGTCCACCCCGACCCTAGGGAGCAAGTGGATAGTGGAAAGAACCACTACAGGCAGTAGAGGCCTATGACCATGATGCTATGGAGATTATTAGAGTTACAATCTATGTCTATTCTACCATAGCTAAAGTACCTATAAACAAGGATTTCAGTCATTATTTCATTTCCACGGCAGTCATTCAGAGCTTGGAGATTATGGTGAAGCCGTTGGCTCGCTCATTACGATTAGAGACACCTACATGAGAAGATTCTACAATTAAACACTGGTGCAGGAAGTTTGAGCTTACTTTAGGAGGCGAGAGCTTTGACTATTAACTTCTTTTAGCAATGTTGAGTCCTAACGATGTCATCTTGGCTATGGATGGGTTATCCAAAGTCCATTCTTAGAATGACTGTATTAGGTGCAAAGTACAGTGTGTCCATGACGATGGGACCGGGTTTTCCTTCACCAGCGAGAAGGGAACCTTCGCGGGATAGGATGGACTTACCCAGAAGAGGGTTCAACTGATCACACATCAATTATCCAGACTTACCCTCAGAGTAGTTGATGTTGAGAGTTTGAGCTATCCGGTAGTGGTGGACCAGTATGACGATGTATTCCTTGATGATGTCCTGGGACTACCTCCACGTAGAAAGATGGACTTATACATCTACCTATACCTTTGTAAAACACCGATATCTACTCCAGAATATCAAATAGATCCTGTGGAGCTTCGGGAGTTATGGGTATAGCTGGAGGACTTGCAGAGTAAGGGGTTCATAAGACCTAGTGTTTCTCCCTGGGACGCCCCGATTTAGTTCACCAAGAAGGAAGATGGGTGTTTGAGTGTCTAGGTGGATTATCGGTGCCTGAACCAAGTGACCATGAAGAACAAGTATCCACTTCCAAGGATTGGTGATCAGTTCGATCATATGAATGAAGCTCGTTGGTTTTTGAAGATATACATCGGATCGGGCTTTCATCACCTTAGAGTATGAGGCGAGGATGTATAGAAGAAAACCATCAGATGTTTGTATGGACACTATGAGTTCGTGTTTATCACATTCGGTGTGACCAATTCCCCTTAAGTGTTCATGGGACTCATGAAAAATATCTTTTAGTCACACCTCTATCACTTTGTGGTGGTCCTCATCAATGAAATGTTGGTGTACTTAGAGACTAAGGAGGATCCTGCCTATCATCTACAGATTGTATTGGATTCACTGCAAGAGCACTAGATTTATGGTAAACTACCAAAGTGCTAGTTATGGATATGGGAGGTCCGCTTTCCGGGACAAGTTATCTTAGAGGTTGGAGGTTCATTGGATTTGTAAAATATAGAGGCTATTCTTTCTTGAGAGCCTCCCAGAAGTATGAATGAAGGTGTGGAGTTTCCTGGGGTTGTTTGAGTATTACCGGAGATTCATACCTGAATTTTATAGAGTTGCGACACCCTTTTCTGTGTTGACTAAGAAGGTAACACCCTTCATATGGATGGAGAGATTCTAGTAGAGTTTTTAGGAGTTGAGGCAGATGATGAATATTTCCACCATCATGAGTCTTCCAGAAGAGGGAATTGGGTATGTAGTCTATTGTGATGTGTTAGGGACCAGACATGGATGTGTCCTGATATAGGAGTGAGCATTGATAACTTATGGTTCATAATAGTTGAGACAACATGAGCAAAAATACGCTACCAATGACCTAGAGTCAGCAGCAGTGGTCTTCTCCTTGAAGATGTGTCTACAATACTTGATGGGTGAATGTTTTAAAGTCTACTCTATTCACAAGAGTCTCAGGTATATCTTCTCACCGAAGGACATGAACCTGAGACAATGGTGATGGATAGAGTTCCTCCAAGACTATGACTTTTAGATATTCTATACTCCTAGGAAGGGGAACATAGTAGCACACACGCTCAATAGGAGGTCTAGTCTGTAGTTTCGGAGTTAGGAGACAGATTATCTAGCCACATTACAAATATCATTTGTGGATATAGATGGAGCGTCATACCTCTAGTCTATGTCTATCACTCTCCCACTTCGTCAGTGAGTGCGGGAGCCACAAATTGGGGACATTGACTATGAGGCTCGATGTTCTTAGATATCCACAAGACATGCACCTTATAGATTTTTTGAAGGTGGTGGGAAATTTTTACTTCTCAAAGGATGCACCATGGTCCCAGTGGAACTACATGAGGAGGTGTTGAAGGGGTTCCATACTTCCCCTCTGGAGGTACATCCTAGTGTGGAGATGATGTACCAGGACATCCGGCATTAGCACTGGTGGTCAGGGATGAAGAAACTGGTAGAAGAGTTTGTTTGATGATGCCTCACTTGTCAGCAAGTGAAGGTCGAGCATCAGGTTCTATTAGACTTAGTTTAGCCACTAGAGGTACCGAAGTGGAAGTGGGATGGTATCTCTGTGGACTTTGTGACAGGGCTACCATAGACATCCAGGGGATTTGATTCTAGCTGGGTGATCATTGAATGACTCACCAAGTCATCCCACGTTCTACCCATCTGAGAGAAGGGATCGGCAGAGGGCATGGAAGGCCTCTATGTAGAGGATATAGTATGGCTTCACAGGGTTCCTTCTACAATCATTTCTGACCATGCCACATGTTTTACATTCTGATTGTGGAAGGGAATATAGGAGGCATTCAGGACTCAGCTACATTTGAGCACCGCATTTCATCCACAGACAGATGGTCAGATGAAGCAATCCATTCGGACACTGGAGGACATGGATCATGCTTGTGTCCTAGATTTTGTCCGTAGTTGGGAGGATCATTTGACCTTGGTGGAGTTAGTGTACAATAACAACTATCACTCCACCATCGATATGGAACCATTTGAGGCCTTGTACGGTCGACCATCAAGATCAAATCTACGCTAGATAGACCCAGGGGAGTAAGCACTTATGGGTCCATAGTTGGTAAGGGCTACCGCTGAGAAGGTGCAGATCATGCAGGAGCGGTTAAAGATTCCACATAGTAGATAGAATTATTATGCTGACAGGAGACAGAGACCTTTGGAGTTTAAGGAGGGAGACCATGTATTCCTAAGGGTCTCACCTCGAAGAGGTTTGCGAAGATTTGGCTGGGGCGGCAAGCTATTTCAGAGGTTCATCATACTATTTCAGGTTCTCAGTAGGGTTGATGAGGTGGCGTATCGCATAGATCTTACCCCACAGATGCATCAGGCGCATGATGTATTCCACATGTTATAGCTAAGGAGGGATGTTCATGATCCATCACACGTTATTGACTGGGGTGAGATGGACTTTGATGATGTGGTGACTTTTATGGATGTTCCAGTGGAGATTGAGGATCGACAGGATCAAGTCCTTCATGGACTATATATTCCTCTGGTGCACGTTCACTATCAACACCAAAACCTCTCAGAGATCACATGGGAGTGGGAGGCTCAGATTCATGCTCAGTACCCCCATTTCTCTCCTTAGTCCATGGTGTGACTTTTGGGGATGAAGATCCCTAAAGTGGGGATAATGATAAGACCCGGATTTTCCATGTAAATTTTTTAATTATATGGAATTATTACAAGTGTGTGAAAATTTATGGCATGGGATTCCGAGGACCGGTGGGCCAAGAATGAATTTATGAAGATTTTATAAGGTATGTTCAGTAAACGCGCATGTGGTGTTTTCTATCTTTTGAACCAGTGCTTGGAGTAAAATTTTAGGGAACTGTTGAATCTACAGTGCTGGGATTCCCTTAAGTTAGGCTTTACTTCAACTACAGTAGGTTGGGATAAAAAGATTGATTTTTTACTTTTAAAGTAATAATAAAATAGTAATGCTATTTTTTCAGTTTTTATTTTCCTATAACAGAGAAACAGCGGGGGTGGCACCAATGAAACATCAAGATATTAAATGGATTGACTCCCCTTTATTCTTGTAACTACACAGTTGTATTTTGGAAGGATCATCAATTAAATGAACCTCGTTAATTCCATGTGCGTAACTCACATTTTTCCTCTTCAATTTATATGTAAATCGGGGTGGGGTGTTGGCAAGACTTCACCAAGCGATGAAGCTCTTGAAAAGTACCATGATGCCATCCAATTGGAAGACAAGACCTATTTTAGTGAGTGGTGATGAGCCACACTGAATCACAAACCAATGAAAACAAGGATGGAGTTCCATCGATTGATGTTAGTGAACTTCTCTTCTAAGTAGGAGGTTATTTTGATGTTATCTTTGATGAATTAAATTTCTCTACCGCTTTTTATCATGTAACGTGGAGGGAGTGGGCCAAAAAAACAAGGCCTTGACCCTCCACCGCTTCGTTCATGATGTGAGCTTTGGGGAACAATTTTCAACTCGATGGTAACACAAAATAGTGGGTCACACTGTGATGGAGAAAGTGCGGGAGAGCCATAGTTACAGATGGGAAAATGGACACTGGAGCATGTCTGGTAACCTGAGGAAGAAACCGCCATGGTGCCCGGTCGGCGGTGGCCAGTAGGTGCCGGAGGAGACCCGCAACAACCATCCCCGGGCGGAGGAAGGCGGCGCGCGACGACACGCTACTGCGGCCAAGGGAGGTTGGCCTGAGTAGACCGTGAGAGACAAGGGCGGTGCCCGCAGGCACCACCGGCAGATGTGGGCACATCCAGCAGGCCGTGGTAGGATAGTGCAGCGTAGCCCGTGCTGTGCCGCGTAGGCGAAACCCGGTCGTCAAAACAGCTGACCGTTAAATGTGGTGGGGCAGCACCCCAATGGATGATGAATAGACCCGCAAGCACTGGGCTAGTGGGATTCAATAGTCAGCCTTCAGGAGGGATGATCTGGAATAGACGGGACCCGCGACCTAGCCGACTGGATCCTTTAGTGAGCCGGGATGGACCCGTGACCCAATGGACCATCGCGGGTGGGCCGATTCCCACCCGGCGGGCTGGGAGAACCACGGCTCGGGCCCAAGAACCAAACTGAGCTAACCTTGATGGGCATGACCCTATGAACTGGGATGAACCTTAATGGGCTGGACCTAGGTGGGGCCAGGTAGACCCTGGGACCCGTTGTGTCGGGCCGGTCTGACTGAGTCGGACCCGGCCCAGACCCAACCGGTCCCCAAATAAATAAACACCCATAACCGACATACCAGGTGTTAGTTTAACACACCATTAGTGGAATTAGGATCCCTTAAGAGAAGTGGTTCCTTTGGAATATTCTAGAGGGCCCGACCGAGCCGAGCTGGACTAAGTTGAGATCACCCCCCGTTCAACGGAAAGGGATGTAACTAACAGACCAGGCATCCGATTAACACGCCCTCTATGGTATAAAGACCCTAGTGACAAGGTGATCTTTTTGAAATACTCAATGAGAGTTTTGGAGAAAGTTGGAGTACGGCCGGATTGGATCGACTCCAAATCCAACCAGGCCCTCAGCACTAAAATGACAATAACTTGCAGACTAGGTGTCCGGTAGAGGTACCATCTTTTGCGTTGGGACCCTTATTATGAGATGAATCATCTGTTTAATTTTTCGTGGGACTTCGTACCTATTGAATTTATACTGATGGCTTGAGGATCATATCTCCCAGAATAAAGTGTGATATGAGTGGGAATCCATTTGATGACAGTGAGGTAGAGGTTGGAGACATATCATTTAAAGGTTAGTATCGTGTGATCATATGCGGTTAAACACCTAGCGATCTTTTGTGGATCAACACCGAGATATCCTCTATGGAACATCACCCCGCGACCCAATGAGGACCAACCTTAGAGTGGGCTGTCATGGATCAACGACATACCTATCATGTGTAGGTCAGATCATTGGTGGGTTAGCGCTCAATGATCTTGTGTGTGTTAGTGCATACTGATCCTATGTCGGTCAGATCCTGTGTGGGTCATTGAGGGGGTCAGTACCTATCGACTCCGGATGGGTCATATCCTGGGTGGGTCATTACGGGGGTTAGTACCTATCAACTCCAGGCGGGTCGGATCATGTGTGAGTCATTGCGGGGGAAGTACCTATCGATCCTATGTGGGTCAAATTCTGTATGGTCCGCAGCAGTTCCTCTTGATAGAATAAGATGATCTAGCTTTTCAATTGATCATCTGTGCTTCTATACATCACTAATACTAGGTTTGAGCTGAGACTTTGTTTGAGATATTTATATAGATTTGTGCTTTGTGATTAAGATCATTATTTGTAGTTTTTCCTTTATGTAACTTTGGAAAACCCTTGGGGGACTTGGGGTCCCTACTGCATATTGTTATAATCAACCTTACATGGGCTTTAGCTGCACCTTATTGTGTCTTGTGCAGACATTGAGCAGATGGGATGAGGCTTGAGGGAGCCAGCACCAGGAAGTAAACAGAGGAGACAAGATGTCGTGGAGTACTGTGGAGATTATATTTACCTACCCTTCAGGTAGGATCCTCAGTGGAAAGTCCAGGAGATGTTTTCTTTTTTCAGTTGTACTTGTACTTTTTAGTTAGGCTTGTATTCTGGCCCCTTTACTTTTAGTACACTTTTACTACAACAGTTTACATTGTGGTTGCTTCTCTTTGTGTTCTTGGTTTATGTGTTTGTAAATGTTTAATGTAAATTCCTTCACAATGTAGGGATATGCCTTTTGGTGCTAGTCGCCAACCCCTAGCCTATGGATGGCGGGCTTGGGGTAGTCACAGCATAGGCCCCAGGGGACGGATCGTGACATTGTTGTCTCCGCATCTTGGTGTGATATGTTTTTAATCACCACATTACATGGATGATTATAATCATTGAAAATATAATTATTTATGAATATTATTACATGATATTGATTCCTGAACCAAATAAATATCATCCACTTCCTTACTTTTTCCAAATTAAGAGAATTATATCATTGTTCGTGTGTACGTGCGACAAACCATCTCCATGACGTGATGAGATTCATCTTCCACATTAACTATTTAATGAATGATTATAAAAATATATATAATTAAAAAATATAAAATATATGAGATAATAATGTTTATGGAATAATATATAAATATATATATATATATGGCTTACCTTTTTTATTCAGTGCGATTAGAAAATGTAAACATCCTTCATGCGTACATATGACTTATCGTCTGCATTAACAACATGTTCCATTTCATATATATATATATATATATATTATATTTTTATACTAAATATATTTTATATATAAATCATGTTTTTTCATTCAGGATGAAATTATATCATAATCTAAGTAATAGTATCAATAATAACAAGTCAAAACACCACCGACAAACAATATAGTTATTACCTGAAACATTGATTTAACATGGAATTGTTAATAAAAGGGTAATAAATTAACATAAATGAATCATATATGATATAATAAATATTATTATTATTCTTTTATAATTTAATATTATTTTTAAAAGCAATATAACAGAGTTTCTGACATGTATAGATGGAATCTGACCTAAGGTAATAGAATTTCGTCTCACTTTTTATTTCTATGAGATACATGCCATATTCACCAGTTTTTTATTTTTTATGGCATATAAAATGAACTATGACATGTTATATAATTAATTTCCTTTATTTGATGTTATTAAAATATTATATATATGTTATTATTTTATGGGGTTCATGATTGTAAAGTTACTCAATTAGTAAGTGATTTATGTCTCACTTTTATTTATGTGGGACACATGTCTTATAACCTAATCAATTTTTTTATGTGGTGTATATACTACCATGAATTTTTTTTATGATTCATATAATGAAAATTATTGTTAATTTCATATCCATTAAATTATCCCTCTTTCTTGAGATTTACATATCTAATGTTTCCAAATCAGTAATATAAATTTGTCTCAATTTATCTTCTTTGACAAAATGGTTATGTTATGCACATATATTATTTTACGATGTGTATATAATACAATTGACATCTTTTTATCATGAATGCATTAATTTTTATATTATTATAAGCTTCATGTAATGTTGTTCTCGATTCATTCGTAAATTTATGTTCTTTTTAAATATATTTTTCTAATATTTTTGTAAAGGTGTTTTAAATGATCATTTAAGTATATTCAAGAAAATGTATTTCAAAGATTTTTAAAATCACAATATATATGTTATTAGGGTATTTTTAATAATTTTTTCATATAATTGGTTTATGATTTTAAAATAATTATTCATAGGGAAAATTATATTTTCCTCAAGAAATTATTTAAAACCCATATTTCAATTGTTTTTATTTAAGATGTTATACGTTTTCATAGTTTATGGTTAATTTATGATATGATTCAATAATACAATTCGTATTATTTCATGAATGTTTTATTTTAATGTTTTAATGATATTTATGAAACAAATTTATTTTCCAAGGCTTATGTTATGATTGAACGATGTTTTTGTAACCCAGTTCATTCGATGGGTTCTGATTTGATGATTGATTTTTGTTATTGGGAACACATATATATGGTTTCTATTAGATGATTAGTTAGAACTATATCTACATATAATACATTGGTCAATGATTTATGCCTCAGGATATAAATATGGGAATCACGTAGATGGCCTTGATCCACTCTAAGAATATGGGAAGACACGATACATAAGGAGAAGATGTGGAAACCTGATCTACTATTGGAAGATGGGAAAACCTGATCCACTATAGGAAAATGGGGAAACCCAATCCACTTTGGGAAGAGTGGAAACTAGATACCTCACATGGAAATGACTATGACTGAGGATGTTGGTGTGTCCCTCCCAAAAGGTATAGTCCCCATGAAGTTTTTTGATATGTTCTAATAATGCATGTTGAAATATAGTGAATGATATTACATGTTTATGTGTGTGACATAATTCCATATCTTATTCATATGATATAATTTATTGGATTATGTTATTTTTTCATTATGATTCTTGTATTTTTAATTTCCAATATTTATTCCACAATTCATGTATTTGTTCATTGATACACATGGTATGATCTTCTATTTTCATGATCTTGTTCTCAGACACTTATCCTCTTGATTATGTTTACATTTATCCCTTGTATACCCTTACCGAGCATATAAGATCACCCATTCTTATGATTAATTTTCCCTAAGTTCCAAATGATAGTTTTAGGTTGGTTTATTGAAGGGGATTATCTTTGTGGGAAACGTTGGTGATATTTAATGAGACTAGAATTATGTTCTCAATGTTTTTAAAGGCACTAAACTAATATGGTGTTTAGGAATTTATTTTTTTATTTTTTTAATTATTCCAAAAAAGTGATGTAATTTTTATATACATTATGACCGGTTCATTATAGTTGGTTTCTAAGTAACGATTTATCATACCATTGGATTATAGGATGAAAGAACACTATTGGGATCCTTAAATGTATAAGGGTGTATATAAGGATAAATGTGAGAATGAGTTAATGATTAGGAAAATGTCATGGAATTTTGGTAAAGGATATATTGAGTGGTTTTCCAGTATTAAATTCTTATTTGGATACTATAAGTGAATTTGGATCTCACACAGATGTACCTAGGGGTAACAACTAGGACACAATGCATTAGTTCTGACTTGAGCGTAACCTGGTACACAATAACGGGCATTGCTGCACACCAGGATTGACACTCCTATGGGATATGTCTTAGAATTTCACAAGCTCATTACAAATCATAATAATGGATTTGAATAGAAGGTGGCTGTGAATATCCTTGATTATACCTAAGGTGTTATAGATTAAGGAATTTTTCATAATTTAAACATCCCATAAGATATTTTTTATGATTCGGTGGTTTAACATTATGGTAAATGTTTCTCACACTATTCTTACCCGTTTAGGAAAATATTTGGAACTAGAAGTAACTTGGTGAAAATTGAATGTTTTAGATGTTGAAATTATTGGATATATTAAAATAATAAATTTTCTATGTTGAAAGATCATGATGAGAATTAAGAAGGTGGTATGAGTATTGGTCATACTATTAGGGATAAAAAGACTACAAATGACATGTGAATTGTTTGGGATGTTCTATATATTTTTTACATTTAAACATAGAATATAGGTCAGATTGAGGTTCATGAACCCTAAGACCCAATTCATGTTTCATAAAATAATAAGATGACGGGTATTGAGTAATCGTTTAAGAATAAAGTTGGATGACCTGGGTGTACATGTTCTAGAATTCAAAGATTGTGTTATATGAATCATGAAATATATAAGTATTTTCATTATAATTTTTTCATTAAGGATTATAAAGGATATTTTGAATAATTTCTAATTACATATAAAAGTTATTTAATGGTAAGGTGACATAGTTGGAGAAATTATTATTAAGGGAAAGATAACCCTTGACAATTCCCTTATGTTATAATAAAGTAATTTGGAAGATGATATGTTGAATATGAATAAGTAAATTAGATTACTCTAGTTTCTTGGGAAAAAATTATGGATTTTTTGAAAAGTGGGGTTTGATATCATTGATGAAGTGTAAAAAATTTTAGACTTAAGGAAAGTATTCAATAAACATTGGAATACAAAAACATTCATTTTTTCAATTAGGATGTATGGTAATTCAGGTTATGACCATGTTTCAAGAGAACACATGAAGAAGTGATTCACATGTTTGGAAGGTGAAAACCAAGAGCTACCATATGATATATAGGAGATAAATGTTAAGGTGATGTAGTTCACTAATTTAAAATGTTTTTTATTTTCATTCTTCAAATGGATAGTATGGTTATCAATTTATTGAAATTATATATTAAACTATAGATCATGTTTACAGGATTAATGTGTTATTTCACCATAGGTGGACACATTCATATTTCATAACTTGTGCTAACATTTTCTTGTGATGAAAAATCATTTTATTTAAATAGATAATGTTCTATTAGTAATTCTGAAAAAAATCTAACTTTCATTTCATAGAATAAGAGATTAAGTGGGAATTAATTAAGGCAAAAAATGGTTAATATTAGGCTAAAATCAAGTACATATTTTCTCTCTTTAAAATAATTCAGTGATAGAAAAATAATTTTGATATTAAAGGCTGTCATATTATCGTCATTGTAGATGATTTCGATGACCACTTTCATGATTCATTAATTTATTCTTTAGTGATTTTTAAATTTCTATGGATCACACACTTTCTTATGATCATTAAATTTTATTAATCTCTATGATTATTTATGCTTTTCCTCCACACAAAAATCTTTACCTACGTTCTCCAGAATGGAAACCTAGTTTTGATTTTCTTTTGGTAACCATTATTTTCCAACTTCTCATTTATAAAAGTAAGTTTTGAAATTAATTTTTATACTGTGTGTTTCTATGAAGGGAACTTTCATATATTAAACCATGGATGACACAGATGAATTTTGATGGAGAAAATCATTTTAAGAGGGGTATAATGTAACACTTTAAGATTTAGTGAAATATTTTTTGCTGGATTAATTTAGTCATTTTATATTATTTAGTTCATGTAAAACTGAATAAATATTTCTTTTTTATATAAAATAACTATGTTTGGATTAAAATACACACCACACCAAGTTATTCTTGTGCAACATGAAACATCTACTTGTCTTGCGTTACAAGCAACAATGAGTTTCTAGGAAACAACACTTTATTATAATAATGATTTAAAATGAGATAGTTATAACCTATCCAATAAACATAGTATTAAAAATATTATTTACTAATTAAAGTTTTAACACAAATAACACATATTTATAATGAAATGTATAATTTTTGATAATGTCATTATATGTTTAGAAATACTATTTTCTTAAAGAAACTACATTTTTTGTTGTTTTGTGAATAATAATAAAATTAATTTTAGTGACTCTTAGAAATTGAAATTTATAAAATAAATAAAAACCTTTTCAATTTGAAATTTCAAAAATAATTTACAGTTAATTTAGAGTAATTTTCTGAGAAGTTTCATTTTTCGATGAATAGTGAAATATACTCTATTATTATTAAGAACTACCTTTTTCATTTAGAGAATTATTATATGTTAAATTTATTTTTTATGTCACAATAGATAAATTATACTTATATTAATACAATGATGGGCATTAAAATCTTCTTATATTGAATCTAGTTATAAAAACTTATAGAACTTCTGATCATTCTTTTTACCCGCCTTCTCTCCACATCGACGATATTATTGTTAAACATAATTTTTCTCTATATATGAATTGGATTTTGAAAAATAGATAGAGATCATTGCAATAAATATGATACCTATATTCTAATATGATCATATAAATATTTTTGACATTCTGAATAGTAACATTTGCAAATTTTTATTTACCATGGTTAAGGGTAAATTAGACAATTAATGGTAAAAATAATATTATAATATTATAAAATTACCATAAAAATTATCATAATTTCATTGTATAAGTTTTTTATGACTAAAATAATATTTATTCATAAATTCTAACATTTTTAAACCACTTTGGTAAAAATATAAAATTTATTAAATTTTATTTAAATATAAGTTAAAAATGGAATTCTTATATTTTTATTATAGGGTTATGCAAAAGATAAATTTTTCTCTAAATAGTCATTTTAAATATAATTTTTTTATATAAATCATGATAATTTATTTATAATATTTAGTGATAAAATAATAAACATAAATGGTGACATAATGATGATGTAACAATTGTTGAATTATTAAAATGATCAAATAAATGATATTAGAAATATTAAATAAATATAATTTGAATTAATTAAGGTGATTGATGAATTTTTTAGGTGTTTATAACATGTTAAAAGTTTCTTAAATTTTTTTTTTCTAAATTATCTTATTGTTTGGATTTTATTTAAAGACGAAGATGTGAATAGTATCAAAATTGACTATAAGGATAATTTATAAAAATATTATTTTATTAAATTAATTTAAAATAATTAAAATATTTAAAATTACATATAAATTATGATAATGTATAAAATTTCATAAACTGTGAATTTATAGACAATTTACCCCATATAAGTAATAATTTATAAACTTTTAATAATTAAAATTTTGTTACGACAATTAAAATTATATTAGATTAATTAAGGGTAAATCAAAATGATAAGTTTTAAAATAAAACCAAAACATTTCCCAAAAATATTGGACTAATATAATTCTACCCTTATCACATTAATATCAAATTAGAGTTGTTTAATGGACACTAGTCTCATAGAATAACATTTATAGTATTTATTATCAAGAATAGTTACAATATATCACTCTCTTGTATTTAATATCTTTGTCGTGTCCACATAGGGAGAACATCAAGATATGAATGAATATAAATGTTTATTTCAATCATAATGAAATAAAATTAATTTTATAATTTTATAATTTTTGGAAACTATATAATTACGTTAAAGGATTATTCAATGTTAAAATAATATTTATCTAATTAGTTGAAAAATAAAATAATTAATTTTAATAATATTAATTTATATATTTTTGTAAGAATTAAATTTTTTAATGAATTTTATAATTCAATAATATATATTAAATATTTTTTAAATCATTATATTCTAATTTACAGTGTTTCTAGATGTATTTAAAGTGAAATTAAATGAATGGTATAAAATTTGACAAAAATGATATTTTATTTAATTTTTATATTATTAAATTATTTAAAAATTAATTTTTTTTAAAATAATAATAAAGGGTAAAATATATGGTGTAAAATTTATTCTCCCATTCATTAATATCACATATAAATGTTTTTGGCTATTGAATATCCTTATTATATTTTAATATTTTAACCATTTCAAAACATTCCCCTCACCTCAATAATAAAAGGGAACCTTGTCCCTCTCTTCCTCACACCACATCGAGCCTATTATCTCAAGATGAAAACTATACAATTTGTCCTCCCAACATCCCCATACAGGTGATGTTGGCCTTGGAATTTCAAATATACAATCATTATATCCCTCGAGTAGAAATCTAAAGGAAGGCCACCGAAGAAGTGGTAATATCCTAAGCCAACTCTCTCATGATTATTTCTTCTTCTAATTACAATTAATTTTTTTACATTATAAAGTTATAAATATAGTATCATCTATATTATTAGATATTATTATGATTATAGAACAACCATATAATACCTTCTATTCATCCGAGGAAAAACAAAAGTACCATGTGTGTGTACGTACAACTTATTGTACCCACGTCGTGGTGTAATATGTTTTTCATCACCACTTTACTTGAATTAGTATAATGATGGAAATAATGAATATATATGCCTATTATAACATTATATTGATTCTAAAAAAATACCATTCACTTCCTTTCTTTTAAATAATCAATGGAATGATATTGTTTCACATGCATACGTAAGGCCTACCATCTCCACGATGTGATGACATTCATCATCCATGCTAACCATTTCAAGAATAATTACTAAAAAATATATAATGAATAAATATGAAATAAATTATATAATAATTCAAATATAATAACACACACATATATATATATTATTTACCTTCTTCTATTCGGTACGATAAGAAAACAGATACAATGTTCATGCGTACATACAACTTATTGTCTCAATGAACGGTGTATTATATTTCATATATATATATATAATATGATATTTAAATGATTTTTTACATTCATGAAGTAGTAAATCAGGATCTAATTAATAGGATCAAGAATAACAAGTCAAAACAGATATGATAAACAAAGCGGATATTACCTGAAATGTTTCTTTAACCTGGAATTGTTAATATGCGGGTAATATGAAGTCATAAATGAATCATATATGATATAATATGTATTATTATGATTATATTATAAGTTATTAATTTGTTTAAAACCACACTATAAGAGTTTCATACACCTATAGAGGGAATCAGACCTAAGGTAAGGGAATTTCATCTTACTTTTTATTTATGTTAGATATATTGCATATTCACCACTCACTTATTCTTTATGGTGTATATAATTACCTATCACATGTTTTATGGTTAATTTATTTTATTTAATGATATTAAAAAATAAAATTTATGTTATTCATTTATGAGGTTTTTTGTTCTAAAGTAACTCATGCAGTAATGTATTTATGTTTCACTTTTATTTATATAGAACACATGTCTTATACACTAATTTATTCTTATGTGTGGTTTATATATAGAATTTAATTCCATTTTTGAGAATTACCCTGAATATTATGGGTATATACACATCCATTTGATGATCTACCTTTCATGGGGTTTACTGATCAAAATTTACCTAATTAGAAAGGTAATATTTTTCTCAATTTTCCTTCTTTGATACTCATGTTACATTATGAACCTATATTATTTTAGAAAGAGTATATACTAGCCTTTGACATGTTTTTTCTTGTTTCTTTTTCTTTTCATGATATTGTAAGATTCATATAATGTTTTTATCTCTTCATTTGGAAATCCATGTTTCATCAAAATAGTGTTTTCTAAAAATATTTTAAAAGTTATTTAAATGATATTTTATGTTTTATCAAGAAAAAGGATTTCAAATATTTTTAAAATATTACTTTATATTTTTCATGTTTATTTTCAATGAAATATGTTTTATAAAATTTTTATGATTTTGAAATCATTTTTTAAAGAGGAAAGGGCACTTTCCTCAAGATATGTTTTAAATCAATATTTCAAAATCATTTTTCATATAATTTGATATACTTCATCATTATTTATGCTTAATTTTGGAATATTATCAAATAATTCCATGAATATTATTTCATGAATGGTTTATGTTTATGATGGGATGATATTTATTAAACTTATTTATTTTCCATGGCTTATGTTATGATTGAATGATGTATATGAAACCCACTTCATTTCGTCGGTTTTAATATCATGAGAGATTTATGTTCTTATAGAAAAAATATGTTTGGTTTTCATTAGGTTAATGATGGTACACATATATGACTCTAATTAATTGGGAAAGGATTTAAATCTCATTATATAATTATTTGAATCAAGTCGATGGGATTGGTCCACTATAGGAAAATGTGGAAACCTGATCCACTATAGGAAGATGGTGATACCTGATCCACTATGGGAAGATTGGGAAACCTGATCCTCTATGGGATGATGGGGAAACCCGATCTACTATGGGAAGAGGTAAAAATATATCCCTTACATGGAAAGGACTGTTATTAGGGATGGTGGTGTATCCTTCCCTATGGGTGTAGTCGACATGAAGTGCCTAATGCATCTTGACTTAGAGGGAATGATATTACATGTTTATGTGTATATCAAAAATCTATGTCTTTTTCATATGTTCTGATTTCATGGATTATGTTATTTATTTAATTATGATTCATGTCTTAAGAATTTCCAAAATTTATTCGATGATTCATGTTTATGATCATTGACACATAGGGTATGATCTTTTATTTTCAAAATCATGTTCTCGTGCCCTTATGCTCATGATTATGTTTACATGTCTCCCTTTCTTAGAATTAATCAGCATATGAGCATACCCTTACTTATGTTTTATATTCCCTAGGTTATAAATAAATGTTTTATGTAGGCAAACTAAAGGGGAATATCTTTGAGGTAATAATTGAAGATATTTTAATAGACAAGAATTTTGTTTTCTAAGTTTCCAAAGTCACTAAAATAATATTGTATTGGGTGTCTATTTTTGTAATGTTTTAAGTACTCTAAAAAAGTTATGTAATTAAAAAGTATGTTAATATTGGGTTATTATATATAGAGTTCGAGGTGGAGATATATGGGAAGGGTTCCTCGACCCCAAAAAATAAACCACTCAATAGATAAGAAATATATAAATATTTACAATGAACTAAAATACATTGTAAATATTATTTATATTTTATCACATGCATGTAATATATATATTATATGTGATAAAACCAATTTAATTAACTCAACTCAAAATTACCACTAATATTAAACAAAACATGAATATTAAAATAATATTTATTCATATAATATCATTCCTTGTATTTACATACACTTGTAAATATTTTTAATAAATAAAATTTTCCAAATTATTATTAACTATAATAATAATTTATTTATTTATTTTTTAGTGACTGATAAACATGGAAATATCTTAGACCCTGTCGTGGGACTCACTATGTCGGATATACCTACTCATCATAATAGAGAAGATTCTTGAATATGAAATTATGTGTGACCCTCTATGACCTAATCTAGATAGAAGTGAATAGTATTTATAGACTGGGAGTAGAGTCTATAAAATAATTAGGTCCCTTTAAGAGATATAAACTAGTTATAATAATAACAACCACATAATGAAAACATACCATGTAATATAATCTCATTGGCAATAGCTATCTTATAATGTTGGACGCACACTTATGTAATCATCATTTAATGATTTATTATTTTTGGATCTAATTGGATGGATTTTATCTTGATTACCATGTACAAGGACTAATGAAGGCACTACCATCATAATCAACCAGACCTGAGATATATTACTTCCTCAACATAGAGTAAAAAATTCTATCTTTATCATTTATCAAATTTCAAATCACCAATGATTAACCAAGAAAAATATACCTATATATGATTTCATTATCATGGTTCATTCCATGCATCAATGTAAGAAATTTAATGAAACACATTGATAATGAACTCATGTCTGGATACCAATACACAAGTCTGCATATAAGAAATATCGATGACACCTGAAACCATGTTGTGTTACTATTGGTGGATCTGTCCTCATGATCTCACCAATCAGAGATCACTAGTTGCAAACCTCATGAGAATAAGTCACAATAATTATGAGCCCCCAAAACCTTACAGTCGGACATAAAATATTTCAAGTCAGTATGATGTATCTAGACCATACAAAATTTATTTAAAGATAATTTTATTGTATCTTGAGGTTTTAAATATAGCATGAGATCTACTATAACATTTTGATATGATAATTAATCTTTAAAATTACTATTTTATAGTAGATACAGAAATGTATATATTATAATTGAAAGTCTAACAAATAAATATCTTGACGTATAAATGAAATAGTAATAAAAATGTATTGTATAGTTTGGTCTAGGGTTCCCTCTATTACAAAATTACTTTTGAGACTTTTATCTGTATTTATTTTATTTTTATGTGCATTTTTTGATGGTTTTAGTTTCTTTTTATATTATTCCATTTTGTGGTTTATGGATTCTTCATCTTATATCTCGATATTATATTATTATAGAGGTTATTGCCTCCCATTTCATGATATTTGTATACCATCAATGGTAGTTGCCAAACCACAGAATATGAGTAGGGACACTCAGACGTCCTTTTCTCTCTCCCATCATTATGGTATCCTTGGAGGGAGGGGGTCATGAAACAATATTCATAGTTACAAAAAGGTTATTTTAACCATGTTAGTGAACCATAAAACCATATTAAATAGGGGTATATTTATCCTTTTTCACCCTTTATAATTGGGGTTTGTTTTTTTAGATTCCCCACTCATTTTACCATGACCATTGTGCCTTCTATGACCTTTTATCCATCTCCTAAGATAATTAAAGATTATTTTAGTGTGGTTTAATGGTGATTCATCCTTGAGATTTAATGATCTAGGGTTCCATACCATTACAATTAGGTTCTCATCCTTTTTTCACCATTTGTGAAAACCCTGGTGGTCGTGGTTGGTCAATTTCCAATCCTAGGGTTGTTTTAAAAATTATTTGTTTCTTTATAGGGGTTGTTATCCCTCCTTTGAGACATAAATAATTGGTTTTCATCAAAGGTGACATGATTAAACTACATGAGGCAGGTTTTTCCATTTAATTTTATTTTATTTAAGAGCTGCATTGCTGATTGAATTTATAAATTAATTTCAACTCTAGATGATTATGGTGTGGGTTATATTGGATGGGTTTGTAAAGTATATCCATAACATCAATTGGTATTCATTTTTCATAATGGTTAGAATTTATTATTCAAATTGAAATTTGTTGTAAATCTGTATTTAATGCATTCTAAATTATTAATAATATTCCCAAAGATGGTTTTCTATAATAAAAGTACATGTTCATATGGTTTTAATTGAAAGGTAATTTTCAAAGTGGGGATCTTTGTTTTAAAGGGTGGGGGGTTTTATGAAATTAAATGGTTATCCCATGGAATAATTTTTTTTGTTTTTTCATATTTGTTATGATTTCTAATGGAATTTTGTTTGGATTCAAAATTGTTTTAAAAGGGTATTTCTCAATGTATATATAATATGTGACAAGATAAAGCCCCTCTTGACACTTTATGATGTGTTGATTGATTGATTGTGGGTGTTACCTTAATGAACCCTCTTTCTCATATTGTAATGATGTATTATAATTAATTTAGATGATTTTGGGATGAAATCTAGTGTCCCATACTGTACACCGTCACACAACTAGGATATAATTGAATTTTCACATATAGAAATCCTATCATTAATTGAGATGATCAAAGTTTTATAAATAGAAACCCAATCTCAAATTCAACTAATAAATAAGACGATGCTGCATTACACTAATCACAAAGTAATTCCATTATGATATAGTATTGTAGCCACCAATGTACACATAGCTATAGTACCACAATCATCCATGTCCAAACTGTTATTAAATCGATGGACAAAAGTCCTCAGAGTAATAGTACCACTGTCTCCAAAATATGATATGATACTGTGTCATGACCATGTTGCCTGGTCATCTCTGCTATAGTGCTATGTTGAAGTAAAGAATTAAATAGTTTGATCCACTCAAATTCAACCGAAATTCGTCCAAATGGATCAACCAACCCCATTCCAATATAGGTTGTATGTCATGGATGGGTTGGGCTCCCTGTTCTGAAGTGGTTCATTGGGAAAATGCATCTATCATAACCCTGGGTAGACATGATCCCATGAGATAATACATACATCGGGCCCATATTTTGAGGTGTTTCCCTAAGATGTTTTGTACCATCATGCCCTCATTTAGAGCTGATTTATTATTTAGGAATTTTTGTACATGATTACTTATCAAACATGTGGAGTGAAGGTTTGTGGCTAGTTCCATCATGCCATTGGAGTCCCAAATATTGGTAGATTTGTTTCAGTGTTACATTCCTATGATGATATCCTAGTGTTTGAAATTAATTTCTATCCATAAAGTGGACTATTGATCTTCCCATTGATATAGAGAATGTGGTTGATTTTGTGTCTGTGTAAGGCAGGTTTTGGATTTCCAATGGAGGGGGTTATTGTGAAGGTGGACATAAATCAGGTGTTTCACTAAAAATAGGGATTGTGTATTTTCTTGTTTTTAGTTTTCCCCTTATTTAATTTAGTTGTTTAATTTATTTCATATATTTTTAGTTTTCAGGTAGGATAATAATATAATGGGTTCATGAACATGTTATGAGATCAGATTATAGGTTCCCAATTGGAGGTGGCCTACTGATATTTTTATCTCACCCATTATATTTAATCCTCAGTGTGTGTGTGAAGACCCGATGTCTTCTTTCAGTTCAGAGCATAGGTTTCATAATGGATGGGGTCAAGGACTAATGTTTCATGATCAAGTGGAGCTATTCACATGGAGTCCAAGATTTGGGCTAGTGTAGGTCAAGCATCATTGTGATTGGGTATGTGTTTTAGATTTATGCTGGAAGTAAATGTTGTTGTATTTTAATTTTTAGTTTTGTTTATTTTGTATTTTTGGTCATCCCAGTGGGTGATCTATTTTTGTATGTTTTTCATTCATTTATTATTTATTATTGTATTCTTCATTCCATTTATCATAATATTATTTAATTTTTGTAGTTTATTTATGTGTTATTGTTCATTAACCATGTATTTTACATTGGTTATTTTACATTGTTATTACAATATGGAAAGAGGGTATAGTCTCCCCATAGTATCTTTTAAACCCTCACTGCTTGTTGGAACCATCTATCATTCGGGGATGTTCACTTAAGGCCTTGTGGTGAGCCATATTGGGCAAGATGTCAGGTTGACCCAGGCTAGTATGTTGTATACCGCATGGTTTGGTAAACAATGAAAACTAATCACATTTGGAAATTTTGGTCAATTATTATTGTTTTTTAGTAGAGTAATCCTCCCCTATTCCCCTATTGAAACCACTCCATCCTAAGTTCATCTCAATTGGATTTATCCTCCTTCCAATCCCATGCAAAAATCAATCTTTATTTTCTTAGGTGGTTCTTCTTTGGATTGAAATTTAAGATCAAATATCTCTTCTCCCTCCAAAATTATTTCCTTTTTATCCCTTTCAATAAAATCCTAATGGCAATGGTTAGATGATTTTGATGTCTATAATTGTTCTAATTGATGTTTTTTAGGGGTAGTGATCTCCCCCTTAAGAAATCTTTTAGTGGATTTCATCGAAGGAGGCATGATTGCACTACTTGAAGTTTGTGTTTCCACTCCATCACTTTTTATTTTAGAATTAATTGTATGTTTGATGTTTTGATTTTTTCTTTGAAATAAGATAAATATATTTTATTTATAATTATATGGTCAATGCCTTTCCATGTTTCTTTGGTTTTCCCTTTGAAAAATTTGGTGAATTTTATATTTTTATAGAACATGCATTTTTAATGGTGTTTTATACATTATATAATTTTCTTATAATTAAAATGAATATTTTTTTAAATAAAAATGTGTATTTATGATACTTTGGATCAAAATAGATTTATAATGTTGGTTACCTTTTGGTACTAAGGATTTTACATGTTTTAATGGGTTGTTTTTTCTTAAAAAATAAATAATTTATTTATTTGGGTTGATTTTGATTTGGGAATTTTTTTTAATTAGGGTTTACCTTACATTTATATTTTTTTCCAAATGGTTTTGATAGGGGATTTCCAAACTTTATATTTTATTCATAATATGAAAAGGGACCAATTGAAACATTTAAATGATGGTTGATTGATTTTTTGGTTGGACCCTTATTGATCCCCATTGTAGTTTTATGATGTTTCTGAATTTTCTTGTAAAGGTTATTTAAATTTTGATTCATGTTTGTGCTCATGTGTTGGGAATCTTGTTAATAGGAGAGGTTTGAGGTGGGAAGGTTATGACTGTGTTTTTATCCTTTAAGATTTTTTGGTTTCCATGGGATTAACATTTGATTAGTAGTGGCCCGCATATATTATTTATTTCACGGGGAACCTTAGGCTACTATGTGGGAAATGAAGGCATGGTTTCTTTTCTAGAGGCACATAGTTGAGATTAATCTATATAAGGGATGAATCTTTGTTAAGCCTAATTGAGAGTGATTCAGGTGACCTGTGTAGAACCATAATAACTTTAGGCTAGGTGTCCTTCCTATGTATTTTAGGTATTATCCAAATATTCCCTATGATGGTAACTCTTGATATATATCATATGTTACGCTTACCTTGTTTTTTATTTGTAATTTGACTTTCATATTCCCTATTAAGAGTTTATATTGATGTATTGTATCCCTTGTGGTTGATCAAGGATTTTGATATGCTTTTCCTTACCTCATTACATTTAATATTTTATGAATTCACATGATATCACTTTCCCTGATGGAATTCCATTTTTTTATTATTCATTATGTTCATGCGACAGTTTTAAAGAAATGTTTTCAGGTGAGTTTTCAAAGTTAAACAATTAAAAATGGAATGTTAATTATTTTTTTCTTTCAAAACATAAATGTGAAATGAATACCTTTTTGTTTTTTATTTACAAATAGTGAACTTGGTTTCCTTATAAAATGAATGGAATGAGCTCATGGTAGTATCCAGTTGGACTACAGCTCACACCCTACACACTCATGTTGGTGGGTATATAGTCATCATGTCTTGTGTAGGTCTTCATGTCTCAGCTGTTGGGTTTTGTTAAGCACAAATCTCTTTTGGGAATTATGTGGTGGTTGGTTCATGGTTTCACTATAGCGTAACATGGATATGGGGGTTGTTCACATGGGTTGGTTGGATTGTTTGGGGTTTATTGAGTTCCAGCTCTCTCGACATTCTTACTTTGTGATTGTTTTTGTTTATAGAGTTATAAATATTTATAAACAATGGTATAATTTTTTGATTTATTTTTAAAATTTATTATTATTATATATTATTATTCTCTGTTAGGATGCGATGGTTTAAGGTATTTGTTTATTTATTTTATAATCACAGCCAATGTCGGGACACCTTATATTTGGTTCCCTTTAGGAAGACAGTTATTTTGTTCTAGATTCTTGACCGTGAAATCATTACCACTTTTTCATATGTGATACTCTTGCATTTATCACCCACACTAGGTGATCAATAACACACTCTAGGCATTATGGTGTGCTAGGTTTGCTCTCAGTTTTATTAGAAATACATGTAATGTTCATTACAATGACCTAGGTAATTGTTTTTTATTTTCATGATGTTTCAATTACCTCGAACTAAGATAAAAATCAGGGACCCAAGAGATGGATATACCAATGAGGACCTTGAAAAACATTCCTTACAAATGATACATGTTTTTGATCATTTATGGTCTCTATAACTATCCTCCATTCAAATTTAAAGCACCTAATGATAACACCCCCACAAATCGTGAATACCATGTAGAAGCATTGGCCCAGTGACACCAAGAAACACTAAAATCAATAGGGGCCTTCAGCCTGCCACCAGGGGCATTCTTAGTGATTCCCTCTATAATGAGTCACCATCCAACATAGTCACAACCTAAATCATTATCCTAAAAAAAGTATAAGCCTCTGAGTAAGTAATATCCTCTTAATAAATAGATGGAGTAATGATTTAATGTCCATTATTCCATGACCATGACACAACTAAAAAGGATATAATTATTAATTAATAGGTGAAAATTAATGGCTTTCAAAATAAAAAAAACATAAAACTAAACATAGAAGAGATGAACACCACCCCCTTACTTTGACACCAAAATTGAACCTAGATATACCTAAAAAACCAAGATGACCACCTCTAAGATTAAAATTTAAAATATATAACAAAAGAAAATAAAAGAACCTTGTAAATGCGGTTAAACTTAAATCTTTTCTCACATTCAATGAAAACACGAGGAAACATGCTTTTAATGTTAAATGGTTATTATATGGTGAAAAAAATAATAAATTTTACAACTCTCTTCAAAGAGTTAGAAAATATTTTAGACCACTTACTACCTTAAACTATGTGGATAATAACTTATAAAATTAACACGACATTAAAAATTATATTGTTTCATATTTTGAGTCCATCTTTAATGGTCCTGATAACCACAAAGACATGCTACCTGAGGTCATTCCGATGATAGTAAATGATGAGGATAAAACTTTTTTTCTAAATACCCCTCTTGATCATAAATTTAAATACATTATATTCAATTTGAATCTAGACAATGTGTCGGGTCCTGATGGTTTCAACAATGGTTTATTTCAACATTATTGGGATGTTATTTGTTTTGATGATCGCAAGCTTATAAAGTATTTCTTTTATAATGGAATACCTCCATATTCTCTTAACTCTAAAATTATTTCCTTAATTAATAAAGTGGATAATGCATGTAAAATTCATTTATTTAGTCCTATTTCTCTAATTAACACACTCTATAAAATCATCACAAAATAATTACGAATAGACTTACAGCTATCAAGGGAAAAATTGCCTCTTGGAAACAATTTGGGTTTAGTAAGGGTAGATCCATTCATGAATAAAATTTTCTTGCCTCTGGATGCCTTAACACTTTGAACAAATAAAATAGAATAGGTAATATTGTTATTAAATTTGACATTAAAAAATATTTTGATACCACAGATTGGAGCATGATCTTCAAGGTTCATAGGTTGTGGAGTTAGTTATTCATTTATTAGTAAAATCATTACTTTGTTCAATTTGGCCTCTATTTACATTCTAGTAAATTGTTCTCCCAAGGGCTATTTCAAATTCAACAAAGGAGTAAGGCAAGGTGATCCCCCCACTTCTATTAGCTTCTCAATTGTGTAAGACTATCTCAGTCACATGCTCACTCGTCCTGTAGAACAAAATATGTTCAATCCCATTCATGTCACTAGAAATGTGACCAATACCACCAACATGTTATATGTTGATTAAGTCATCCATTTCCTGCAATGTGATAAAATAAACATTACTGACCTAAAAAATGATCTCTCTCACAAAGAAGATGTTGCTCCTCGGACGATTATTTGAAATAAATCTTGCATCTTCTTCAGAAAAAACAATCAGTCCAATAGGAAATGTAACATTATAAATTACTTAGGAGTAAAAGAGGATTATTTTCCTTTTACATATCTTGATGTTCCCATATTTTGGGGTAGACCCAAATCCTGCTACTTTTCTACCATATTTGAACAAGTTCTTAACCAACATTGTTCTTGGAAAAGAAAATCTCTCACCTTGGAAGGAAGAATTAGCATAGTTAAATATAAAATTGTTTATAAGATGGTTTATTCCATTATGGTCTATAAATAGCCTATTAGTCTAAAAAATATGAATATCTCAATTATGAATTATATCTAGAATGATACCACTCTAGAAAGAAAACTTGTCACTGTCCCCTAGTCGACATGTTGCAAGCCTTTAAGAAAAGGTGGTATTGGACTAGTAGGCCCCTAATTTCTATGAACCCAACTGATCAAACCACAAAAAATACCAAATAATCAATTATATATATGCTAAAATCTCAACATAATAATCTTATTGATTCCATTCTGTGTATCATTGGAAAGTATCCTTTCTCAAATATGAATTATTTTTTAATATGAGAGCCTTCCCACAATGGTATGCTTAACTCAAGAAACTTATATAATCATTGTTTTTGTAATTCTGATAATGATTTTATTGGATTAAACACTTTAAAAATCCCTCGATTAATCCATCATGATTAAATATTATTTTTTATCTTTCTCACAAAAGGGTCCCCTCATAATGTTTCCTTCAGTTTATTGGAATCCAAATCTACTCTAAATACAGATTTTGTAACCAACATAGAGAAGATTCTGACCATATTTTTCTTTCTTGTGTGAATTATTCTACTCTTTGGAAGTATATTTTTGACATATTTGATTGAATATCAATGATTCTTGACTCCATCAAATCTCAACTAAATAGATGCGTAGAAATGGAAAGTTCACATCAAATAAAAAAACATCCCCTTTCTTCTGTTCCTCAGCTACGCCATGTGATCTGTTATGACTGAAATTATTTTATTCATAAAAATTATTCATTTAATCTAATTGAATTTCAGGTAAAGATATAAGGATCCATCCTTAAAACATTATATATTCTTGAATTAAATGAATAATTATCATTGAGGATCTTCTAGGGATTAGAGTTTTAGAGAATTAGGACATAACTATTACATCTCAAAAGATTAAAAAGTAGACACTTCTACTCTGTTTCCATTTTTTTCATCAAATAAAAACTCTTAAAAAGAAATATGTCTATTTCCATGTTTTAGATAGCATGTCTTTTCTGGATCGCATCATTGACCCTATTCATCTTTAAGCCCTATGGGAAACATTTCAAAAACATGGGATGAGCATAAAAATATCAGTAAGTGTTATAAAAAAAAGAAAGAGATCATTAGTTCATCAATACATACATAATATAATATCTTTAGCATATCTCATAAAAAATAGGATTTATGAACAAAACATAGTAATAAAAAAATAAAGGTAACTTAAGGCATACATAATATAATTACATTGTAGCTATCACAACTACATAGGGAGTCAAATTTGGATTACCCATCACAGTATATTCCCTAAATATCTTTGGAGAAACATTAACGTTTACCTCTGACATGTTACCCAATACATTAGAGAGCTATATCAGGCGCACCCGCCCAAGGTTTATCACATAACCACCCATATACATAACAATGGCCAAGAACCATAGCATAATCAAAACACATAAATTAAGCATAAAGTAAAGATAACATTCCCACATTGCAATAAAAATATAACATTTTAAGATATAATAAATCCATTCTAAAAACCATTTTCAATTACAAAATATGAAAAAAGAGTATATGGTATTTATTTTTATTTTGAAAACATTATGACTTGTTTAAGAATCCATAGATCAAATAATACTCATGGCGGCGGAAAATGTCATTATCAGCATTTATGCAAAAAAACATTCCTTTTTGTCTTTTAGTAAAATTCTTCATTGAGAAAATATTCCCTTTGAATGAAATTAAAACTCAAAATTGTTTTATACACCATATAAAATAAAGTCATGTATAAATCAAAAGATGCCTCAATGAAAGGAGATTGAGACGAAGTCCCGTACAAAGACGGTATCCATAGATTAGGGATAAATAAATAATATTATTATGTGTGAAAAATATAAATACACCCAATATAAGTGGATATTAAGTGTAAAACAATTAGAGGTCATCCACACAAATTCATAGCATTACATAATCAAGAAGTACATGTTTAACCCAAAGAATTGAAATTTGGTTAAGAAGTTCCCATATAGAAATTCGACTGCCTAATGACGTCACTTTAAAATTCAGAAAATGAGATTATGAGAGATAAAAATGGTATCTCATCACTTGGACCTAAAATTTACAGCAATAAGGATATATAATAACATATCCAAATATAAGAATATGTAAATTAAAAGACCTAACAAAAATAAGTCTTTAAAAAAGAGGAGGGTGAAAGGTTCCCTTACTGATTTGGGTAACTTTCGAAACATACACTGCATGACATAACGGTCATAAAATGATGATGTAAATACCCATAAATTAAATTATATTACACAAATAATACAATCATGGTAAGTATATACACCACAAAAAGGAAATAGTGGCAAATGTATCATGAATCTCACAGGAATAAAAGGTGAGATAAATACCCCTTACCTCGTTGTAATCAATCGAGTCGTATGAAAAAAAGATAATAAACACCAAATGAATCGCATAATAACATGAATATATATAGATTCATGATAATATATATGAAATTTAAGTACAAAATACACAACCTGCAAGAAAAAAGTGGTGAACAATGGAAATCTCATGGAATTAAAAGTGAGATAAGAAATCCACTTACCTCAAGTCCGACTTGTCTTGTTCATTTCTTTATATTACTGAATAATAAACCTTGGTCAATTTATAATTGGTTAAGGAATTCCATTAAATTTTATTATTCAATTCATATCACATGTTATCGTGTTATAATAATTAGTTAATTATGTGAGTTCATATCATACATTTTGTCGATGTTCGGTACATGATTCAAAAATGAACTTGTTTGAAGAGAATTGTCCATGTAGTTATAAGTACATCATCTCTAGATTGGTGTTAATGATTTAAATATCATATATATCCAGTATATATGTATTTAAAAATATTCCATAATGTTTGGAGATACGAAATGAAATGTACCGTTCATGGAGACGGTATACCGTACGTACGCATGGATGTTACTTTAATTTTTTTTTCATATTAATGGAATTTAAAACTAAATGAGACATAGATATATTATAATTAAAATATAATATATATGTTATATAGGTAACATAAGTTAATTAATTACATTCTATATAAATTCCATGTTTTGGATGAACGAGTCACATCACTTGGGTGGACGGTAGTCCACACTTCCTCAAATGAAATTATCACAGTTCCACAACATGAAAAGAATAACGATGTGATTTAAATAGAAAATTATGAAGAAAATAGAAAAAATAAATACCATATATATCATATATAAAGAAAGTGACATCATAATGGACACCATGAGATGTGTAAAAAGAATATTGAACAATCATCATTTCATGAGGCAGTAATGCGCCACCCACAGAAACAGTATGTTCATTAACCATTAGATGGAGGTGTGTGTAAGTGAAGGTAAAATAATTATCATAAAAACATCCTATTTTCTTGAGTATACTGTTGTTATTATGGGATCAATTAATAAGAAGATATTGGAGAGTGAAGAAGGAAAATAAAAGAAAGAAACTCGAGAGAAGACATTACCTCTAAATCGGGTAACTCTTTTTGATTTGAGGCAAATGCTTCCTTGTAAAGACTTATGCCCAAAGTGAGGATTGAAGAAGTTAGAGAGTGATGTGGAGAGATAATATGAGTAGATTTTGGACGATCCAAGGGCTTTATAGGTTTGGGTAAGGCGGTAGAGGTGGGGGCCTTTTATAAGAGGGGGAGGGTTACTTTTGGAAAGTCTTGAGATGTTAGTTTTTTATAAAATGATTTTCTGATTTTAAAGGTGCCAAAATGATATATTTTGAGGATAAGGTGATAATGGTTCAAAATACACCCATAAAACAGGTTTTCAACAAGTTTATGTCTTATATTTTACCTTATATTTTCCTTTTATTTCAATCGCTCATTAATGTGGTAATCACTCCATCATCATGGTGTCATAAATAAATTTATTTATTTAATGTCTAAAAATTATAAAAAAATTTGATTGATGTAGGAAATATTTTAATCTTTCAAATGAATATTTATAGTCTAAGATATCATTTATTTACAATGAATTAAAATTGTTTTACTTAGGATATACAAACCTTTGTTATATTTCTCTTCTTTTTTAAAAATAATGTCATAAATGTCACTATCACACCCATGTGACTCCATGGGAGCTCATGTTTGGTATAAAGATTCCCATGTACGTCCATGACACAAAAAAAAGATTTGGACACATTTTGGGGTCATTTTATATTATTATGATATTATTTTCTTACCCTTAACTACCTGATTACTACTTAATCACAATAATTAAAGATAATTTTCATCGTTACTATTCATATTGTCTAAAAAAAGAGTATTAATTACATAATGTTGAACTTATGGTTCCAAATAGGGAATCCATTTTACCAAATTAAAAACATAGAAATTGCAGTAATTAATTTAAAAATTATTTCTTGCTGTCAAAACCAAAGACGGGTTTTTAAGAAGTAAAATTTATCAAAAGATTGACTTGTTTTTACATCCAATTAAAAAGTTAAATTACATACAATGACCAAAATTGTATTAAGTGATAAAAACATAATTCAATTAAACTTTTAAACCAATTAAAATTACAATCTAACAATATAAATAAATTGGATGAAAAGGAAATTTTGAATTAAAATACTGTATTTTTCGCTATTCATTAAAAAATGAACATTATCAGAAAACTAAAAAAATTCACCCTAAGATGTCATGAATCATCCTCGGGGCCTGTTCCGTGACTAACCTCAAGACCGACTTCCATAGGCTAGGGGCTGGCAATTATCACCAAAGGTGTAATTCCCTAAGCTAGGAAGGCATTGCATTTATAAAAGTAAACAAAACAACAGAGTACACAACTAGAAGTAAAACACAATTTAAAACTGTAAACAAAAGTGGGTGTTGAAATTAAAGGGGCCAGAAATACAATACCAATAGTAAAGTACAATATAACTTAAAATCTATTACAACTACAGTAATGTAAAATAGCAACTACTGAGTCGTCCTCCGGGATTCCCACCTGAAGGGTGGGTACAGATTTCCTCCACAGCACCCCATGTCTGTTCGTCTGCTCCGTGTACATATCACCAAGTGGTCCACCTCCATTACATTTCTGGGTGTCTCCCATGAAAGTACCGCTTCAATATTCACTAGATCTACTGCAACTCTAGCTAAAGCAGACGTCCCTCCCCCTTGGTGGGGGGGGGGTTATCCTACAAAAATATTTTGAAAATATGTCCCCATGTTCTTACACTCTTGTTTGGAACCAAATACCAAATACTCCTACTTCCATGAGGGTAAGGCTGGCCAAATCAAGACTGATCGACTGCACCCTCCTATGCATGAGTTTAACCTGTGCTGCCTCAGTTTCCCTTTTCACCGACTAAATAAAACCTCATCCCAACATTGTCGATAAACCAAAACCTTTTTGCCTAATACAGTCAATCTGTGTATGAACTATGGTTTACTAGTCCATATCCAAACTAACGTCGTAAGTCCTCGACACTGCCACCAAGAGGTTCCAACTGAAACTCTCACCTCATGGGTCAGATCACACCGTCGGTGTTTGTGTGATTATTGAGTCTCCTCCCAAAGGTATCTCCAGACGTGAGGGTCAAGTCAACGGCTTAACTAGAAACTCTAGATCTGAGACAAGATTCATGGAAGGAAGGAATGATTCGTATCTATGTCTTTTGATACTGAAGATAGTAGTAGACACTGACCATACCTCAAATCATTCTTAGAGACCTTGGGTCACACTCTTTGACCGCATGCATCTATTCTATTCCCCTGCCCTCCAGATCCCTGAGCCTAGCACAGACTAGAAAGGTGGGTGCTTGTAACATGTCAAAATATTCATCACCTCATGCTGCTCTCGTAGATCTTCTTCCACATCTTCTACCCAGAAGATTCATCTGTCCTTAACACTTCTTCTTCTCAAAACATTCTAGATGCTCAAGTCTCTGAGACTGGTGCCAGTTTCATGCTTTCCAACTGCTAACATTAACTGTCTATATCCACTCATCCAATGAAAATTCAACCACAAAGGTTATTTCTAGCACCGTAACATAAGTAGGAATGCAAAGAGGAAAAATTATTGTCTTATATATCCTTAAACACACCTCGCTTAGAGGTCCGAGATCTATAGCACTGATTATATCATATTCATTGAGTACCAGGAAGGATCAGTATGCCTCGATGAATACTCATCCACCGACACGTCATCTTGCCGAAGCTGTATAAGCTCTAGAAAACTCTCAGCCACCTCCTCAAGCCAGTCCTTAGCCTCCTATGGGTTGGGATCACCTCAAGGGCTTGAGGGGTATCTGATGCTAAAACACGTGTTAGGCACTATGCCTACAAGTGTCCTCTACCAGTACTGCCGGTTGGAACTGCTGACCAACATGCAGTGATATAGCTGACATAGTGGGTCTGACAGCTCAGATGAATCATAGCTGTTCCTATATCCTATGTGGCTCTAACAACTTAGATGAGATAGCTGGTCCTTTATCCTTTGTCGGTTCGATAGCTTCGCTGGTCCTGTATCCTGTGTGGGTCCGACAGCTTAGCTGGTCCTGTATCCTGTGTGGGTCCGACACCTTAGATGAATCAGTGACTATATCTTATCATCTCTATCTCTCTGCAAAAGATGTATATATGTGTGATATGAGTCAAGTATTTCAACCATTATCATCTTGGTGATTGACATTACTTACTTTGGGGAATGGTTTGTGCTTGGGCTCGAGAGTTGGTGCCGGACTGAGATTGATAACTTAGGTATATGTATGGGCATATACCTAAGTAGGGTCGTTTGATACTTCATGATTGTATCGTTCATTTTGGTTTATAATTTTTGAATATTGTGATACCATGAGGGTCTCAGGGTCCCAAATGAGTATCGTTATAGTCACCCTTGTACGGGTTAGGCCCGCACCTCGTTGTGTTGGTTACAGATGATAGACAACACTGATCGAGGTAGAGAGTTGTAGAGATGAACGATACCTGGAGGTGGACCACTTGGCGTGACGTATACGGAGCGGACAGACGGACTTGGGGTACTGAGGAGGCCATCTGTACCCACCCTTCAGGTTGGAATCTAGGAGGACGAATCAGTAGTTACTATTTTACTTTACTGCAGTTGTACTAGCTTTTCAGTTATATTGTACTTTACTGTTGGGCTTGTATTTTCGGCCCCTTTACTTTTAGCACCCTATTTTGTATACAGTTTTACTTAGTGTTTTACTTCTATTTGTGCACTATGTTGTTTTTTTAATTTTTTAAAGGAAATTCCTTCCCAACTTAGGAAATTACACCTTTGGTGCTAGTCGGCTGCCCCTGGCTTATGGAAGGCTGGCTTGGGGTTAGTCACGACACGGGCCCCGAGGACAGGTCATGAAAAAAGCTATATTTGTTATTCCAAATTCAAAAATTATGTCCATTGTACCAAATTCAAAACATATAAGCTTCATTAATAAATTATATAGTTAATTCCCGCTGTCAAAACAAATAGCGTGTTTTTAAGAAATAATATCTATCAAAACATTGATACTTGTTTATGTCCATTTTCAAAGTGAAATTAATTCTAATGACCACCATTGGATTAAATGGTAAAAATATATTCTAATTACACTTTAAAACCTATTAAAAATATAATCTAACCATATAAGTAAATTATAATAAAAGGTGGTTTGGAATTAAAATACAGCACTTTTTACTATTCAATAAAAATGAAATTTATCAGAAAAATACAAAAAATTTACACAAACTAAATTTTGATTCATTGATTATAAATAATGATTTTATTTTGTCTAATATAACATATAAAAGTGACAAAAAGTATATTTAAAAAGTGGTTTCCATCAAAAGTCAGTTAATTGACCATTTCATGAATATTAGAATATTTATGCTAAAAAATTGGATTCATTAACATTTTAAGCCTCTATCATTTAATGGGTAATTGTTAAAATAATTAACAAACATATATAATCATTTTTTAGTAAGTTCTATTAATTCCCTCCATTACAATGGTAAGGAGTTTACTACCATTTAAAATAATATTATCATATTATTAGTGTGCAATGTAATATTTCAAAAAAACATGTTGTTACGTATTGGTTACACCATTGAACATAACATCCCATTTAAAGTAATATTAATACTTTATTCACAAATATTAGTAAATATGAAAATGTCTTATACTTTATTTAACTGGGATGTTACATCCTTCCCCCCTTTGGGAAATTTCATCCTCGCAATTTTAAAATTGGGCTCGGAAACTTCATTGAAATCCCCACACTGGAAATGGAGTAAATTAAACTATCAATTTAAAAGAGAGAAAGAAAAGGACAAAGGTCATCTGAGACAATAGATACTGGGATTCCCTGAAAACATGAATATGGAGGAGAAAACATGTAAGGACCCGGCCTTAAACAATACTTATTATTGAATTAAATGAATAATTCACATTGAGGATCTTTTCAGGTTTAGAGTTTTAGAGAATTAGGACATAACTATTACATCTCAAAGGATAAAAAGTAGACACATCTACTCAACTTCCATTTTTAAAAAAAATAAAAACACTTGAACAAAAGAGTCATGTCTAGTTCCTTATTTTAGACAGGCTGATATTTCCTTGATCCCATCCTTGACCCTATTCAACTTTATATCCTATGAAAAACATTTCAAAAAAAACATGGGATGAGCATAAAAAGCTCAGTAATGGTTATAACAATACAAAAAGAAAAAATTAGTCCATGTATACATAAGAATCAATGAAATCATACTTTACTCATAAAGCATAAGCAATTTAACATACCTCATGAAATCATAAGATTTACGAATAACTTATAGAAATCATAAGACATAAAGGTAGCTTGAGGAATTCATAACATTCTTACGTAGGGAGTTACCCTCATTGTTAGGTTTGGAATACCCATCATAGTATATTCCCTAAATATCTTCGGAGAAACCTTAACGTTTAACTCCTTCGCGTTACCCAATGCATTGGAGAGCTATATCCGGTGCACCCGCACTTTGTTTATCACAGAACCACCCGTTTTCGGAAACAATGCCCAAGAACCATAACATAATTAGAGCACATAACTTAAGCATAAAGGAAATATAACATTCCCAGATTTCAATAACAATATAACATTTTAAGATATTGAAATAATGACTCCATTCCGAAAAACATTTTCAAAACCATTTAGAACATTTAATAAAGAGATTTTTGAATCAAAGTGTCCCATACCACTTTGAAGTTTTAACATTTTAAAACATTAATATCTATATAAATAAATCCTTAAAACCATTTTGAAAACATGTATATTAATTAGAAATATTTATAATAATAACTCATTAAAACATTTAAAATGATATTTTAGTTAAAGGGTTTTTAACAAAATGAGAGACACTTGAATACAATAGTTGAGGTATAACATTTAATCAGAACTTTATAATATCATGAGAATAAATGGATTAATTATATAATAGTCCAAATGATATTATATACACCATAGAAGAGTGAAATGGTGTATAACAAAAATGAAGTCTCAATAAAAATGTAAAATGAGATGAAATCCATTATAAAGAAGGTATCCTTAAATTAAGGATAAATCAATCTCATAATTATGTGTCAAAAATATAAATACACCCAATATAAGTGGATATTAAGTGTAAAACAATCAAAGGTCATTCAAACATATTAAAAGGATGACATATTCAATAACTACATGTTGAACCCAAAGAAATCAAAATTGGGTTAAGAAGTTCCCTTGGTAAAACTCGACAGCCTAATGACGTCACTTTAAAATTCATAAAATTAGTTGATGAGATAGAAAATTGTATCTCATCACTTGGACATAAAATTTACATCAATAAGGATATATAAGAACATATCCCAACATAAAAATATATAAATTAAAATAAATAACAAAATAAGTCTTTTAAAAATAGGAGGGTGAAAGGTTCCCTTACTTATTTGGGTAACTTTCGAAACGTTCACCCCATGAAAGAAGGACCGTACATCATTGATGTAAACACCCAAAAAAAAATTATATTACACAAAGAGTGGAATAATTGGAATTACATACACCACTCAAAACAAATAGTGGAAAATGTAGCATAAATCTCACGGGAATAAAAGTGAGATGAAAAATCCCTTACGAAAACTCGGCAGCCTAACGACGCCACTTAAAACATCCAAAAAAGGATTGATGAAATAATATATGGTCTCTCTTCATATTAAAATATAAATTACAGAAATATTAATATAAAATAACATCCCCCAACATAATAAATAGGAGCTTAAAGTAAGTTACATAAAAAGGTGTACCTAAAAAGAAAGAGAGAGGTAGGATCCCTTACCTCATGTCTGACTTGTCTTATTCGTTTCTTTATATTCCTGAATAATTTTTTCTTTTCAATTTATAATTTATTAAGTAACTCCTTTAAATATTGTTATTCAATTCATATCACATATTATAATGTTATAATAATTAGTTAATTATGTGAGTTTATATCAAATGTTTTTGTCGATGTTTGGTACATGAGTCAAAAATGAACTTGTTTGAAAATAATAGTCCATGTAGTTATAATTACATCATATCCAGAAGATTATTAATGATTTAAATATTATATATATCCATTACATATTTATTTTATACTATTCCATAACATTTGGAGATAAAAAGAAATGAAATGCACCGTTCATGGAGACGGTAGGCCGTACATACACATGAACGCTACTTTCATTTCATTGTCATATTAATGGAATTAAAAATAATTAAGATATATATATATATTATAATTACTGTATAATATATATGTTATATAGGTCACATAGGTTCATTAATTTCATTCTTTATACATTCCATGTATTGCATGAACAAGTCACATCACTTGAGGGGGCGGTAGTCCGCACTTCCTTATATGAAATTATCGCATTTGCACAACATGCAAATAATAAAGGTATGATTTAAATATAAAATAAAGAAGCATATATAAAACATAAATACCATATATATCATATATAAAATAAAGTGATATCATAATGGCCACCTTTAATTCTGTTAAAAGAATATTGAACAATCATCGTTTCGTGTGGCAGTAATTTGCCATCCACAGAAACAGTATGTTCTTTAACCATTAGACGAATGTGTGTGTAAGTTTAGCTCTAATACTTCTTATTAAAACATCATATTATATTGGAGATACTGTTTTTGTTACAAAATAAAGTAATAAAAAGAGTTTAGGGGTTTGGAGAAGCAAAATAAAACAAAAGAACATAAGAGAAGACATTACCTTTAAATTGGGTAACTCCCTTTGGTTTGAACCCAAAGGGTTCCTTGAAGAGATTTCTGCCTAAGGTAAGGCTTCAATGATGAATACAGGGATGTGTAGAGATGAAATGGTCAGGGGTTGGACGAGCCAAAGGCTTGAGAGGTGCGGGTAAGGAGGTAGAGGTGGGGGCCTTTTATAAGAGGAGAGGAGTGGCACTCATGGAAAGTCTAGAAATGTAACTTTATTTTAAAAAGAGTTTCGGATTTTAAATGTCCCACATTGATATATTTTGAAATAAGGTGATAAGGGTTCTAAATATACTCATATAATAGGTTTTTCCAATTTTACGTCTTATATTTTACAATTTATTTTCATTTTATTTAAATCTTTCATCAATGAGGTAATCACTGCATCATCATGATGTCATAAATAATTTAATTTATTTAATGTCTAAAAATTATAAAACAAATACTGTGATGTAGGAAATCTTATTAGATTTACAATGACTATTTATAGTCTAAGATATCGTTTATGTAGAAAAAATTAAAATTATTTTACTTAGGTGTTACATACTTTGGTTACATTTTCCTTTCTTTAAAAAAAATATGATAAAAGGTCACTATCACACTAAAGTGATTGCATGGAGTCCCAAGGTTGGCACAAGAAATCCCATGGTCAGGAATGACACAAAAAATAGAATTATGACACATTTTGGGGTCATTTTATATTTTTATGATATTATTTTTTACCCTTAATTACCCGATTACTAATTAAACACGATAATTAAAGATAATTACCATTGTTACTATTCATAATGTCCAAAAACAAAAGAGTATTAATTACATAATTTGGACATTATGATTCAAAATATGGAATCTATTTCATCAAATTAAAAACACATAACTTGTAGTAATTAATTTAAAAGTAAATCCCTTTGTAAAAACAAAAGATGGGTTTTTAAGAAGTAAAATTTATCAAAAGATTGACTTGGTTTACATCCAATTGAAAAGTGAAATTACATACAATGAAAAAAATTGTATTAAGTGATAAAAGAATAATTAAATTATACTTTAAAAACAATTAAAATGACAATATAAATATATAAATAAATTGGATGAAATGGTAGTTTTGAATTAAAAAATGTATTTTCTACTATTCTTTAAAAAAAAGCCTTATTAGAAAAATACCAAAAATTAACCCTAATCTATATTTGATATTTAAAATTTATAAATGATGTCCATTTTAACAAATTCAAAAAAATATAAGTTTCATTAATAAATCATATAGTTAATTTCCACTGTCAAAACAAATAACGGGTTTTTTGGAAGCAATATCTATGAAATGTTTGGCACTTGTTTATGTACATTTTCAAAGTGAAATAAATTCTAATGACCACCATTGACATAAATTGTAAAAATATATTCTAATTAAACTTTGAACCCAATTAAAAAGATAATATATCCATATATTTAAATTATATGAAAAGGCAGTTTTTATGTAAAATGCAATATTTTTCACTATTCATTAAAAAGAATGAACATTGTCAGAAACATACAAAAAATTTAACCAAAGTAAATTTCAATATCCCAATCATAAAGAATATGTTTATTTTGACAAATAGAGCTTATAATATTGTAAAAAGTTATATTTAAAAAAAGGTTCACCATCAAGAGGCGGTAAAACAATCTTTTTAAAAATATTAGAGTATTTATTCTTAAAATTGGATTCATTTGGATTTTAAGCCTATAACATTTATTGGATAATTGTAAAAATATTTTACAAACATGTGTAATAAGTTTTTAGTTATTTATGTTCATTCCTTACATTACAACGGCTAGGCATTAACTATTCTAAGATTATTATATTATTAGTGTGCAACGTAAGATTTCAAAGAAACTCGTTGTTGCGTATTGGGTACGCCATCGAGATTAGTATTCCCTTTAAAGTAGTATTAAAATTTTATTCACAAATATTGATAAAAATTAAAATGTAATATTATTTATTTACCTGGGATGTTACATCCTTCCCCCCTTTTGAGAATTACGTCCTCGCAATTTAAAAATTGGGCTTGGAAGCTTCATTGAAAGTCCCACATCGGAACAAGAGTCAGTAAAACTATCATTTTAAAAGAATGGGAGAGAAGTACAAAGGTCACCTGAGTTAACCCATACTAGGATTCCAAGTATAAAAATATGGATATGGTGGAAAAACAAAGGGTCATGTTCTGATGGAGGGTGATAGTAAACATGTCTAGGAGAAAGTAAACCCCAAGAAAATCACAAGCTTGTGATGAGTTAAACGGTATTAGATTCCCCAGTAGGAAAATTTAACAGAAAAATTTTTTGTTTTAAGTTACTTTTCAGTGAGGAATTTATTTTTGAGCTTAACTAAATCATAATGAAACATACTTACTTGTCACGTAGACTTTAAAATTTTACTAGATTCCTTAATAAACTCATATTTTCTCCAAAAGATGAGTATTTAAAAAGACTTGTTCGCATTAAGAGTACTATAATAAACTTCTTGAGAATCACCTAATCCACTAAATAGAACTATATATTTCCCATGTCTTTAGATATCAACCAAAACCAAACCAAAAAGTTTAGTACGAGATTAGATAATACCCAAAAAGGATATTTGTTTTTACAAAAAGAAAAACTACTCCTAATATCAAAAATTTGTTAAACAAAACCCAAAGTTCAACAAAGACCATTCAATAAAAATATATCCATAAAATTGTTCAAATTAAACCCAACTAAGATTGAAACCCAAATATTTTAAGGATTTAATCACATAGTCTCCAAATGTACAAATTAACATTTATCTCCAAATAACATAAGTTTCTCTTAAAATCTCATACTGAAAAGTAATTAACCTAATCACATATCCTCCATGATAGGTTACTAATTTCCATTGATAACCCAAAATCAACTTACTCTTGAATCATAAAATCATCTTACTAAAAAAAATAATCTGTCAAACTAACCAGGGACTTCACATAGTCCAGTGGTAGGTGATAAATACCATTCACACTTTGGTTGTGGGTTTGATTCCCACAGCTTTGTCCGACGCGATGATTTGTCACACGGTCTGCGTGTTTTCATTTTTCCAAAACTGTATAATTCTTAAAACATTCCCCAAAATGAGATAAAATCTTCAAAAATAACCATAACATAATTTAACCTCAAGTTTATCTCATGTTGTTCATATTCCATCATAACGTATAGTAACCCATAATTACCTCAAAAGTAAAGATCATATAAACCACAATGGTTACCTTTATAATTATTACCTGAACTCCCATGTCGAGTTGGTTCTCTCACACATGATGCATTAGAGAACTCACCAATGTTCAAGTGGTTGATCATGACTCCTGATAGTTGGTTTAGAATAACCATGATATTTCTCATTGAATGACCCATTTCATCCAGTCTCTTAATCAGAGAACCACCACAACTTCCTTCAAACCCTTTGTAACTTTGGTTCCTGCTAGATCCATCCATTTACTAAAACCAGAAATGTCAGTGTGAGTATATCAACAAAATCATTGTGTACTAAAGAGGAAGATAAACACTAAGATATACTTATCCAAGTTATCTCAAATTCATTCCAACCTTCAAAATAACAATGAATATATCTAATATAATAACCATTGTGGTTATACACAACTTATCACTTAGCACTCTAACCTCTATAGTTATCTAAACCATCCTCTGATACCAACTGTAAGGACCCGACATTAAACATTACTTATTATCGAATTATATGAATAATTCACATTGAGGATCTTTTCAGGTTTATAGTTTTAGAGAATTAGGACATAACTATTACATCCCAAAGGATACAAAGTAGATACATCTACTAATCTTCCATTCTTCACAAAAATAATAACTCTTGAACAAAAGAGTCATGTCTAGTTCCTTGTTTTAGACAGCCTGACATTTCCTTGATCCCATCCTTGACCCTATTCAACTTTATGTCCTGTAAAAAACACTACAAAAAAAACGTGGTATGAGCATAAAAAGCTCAGTAAGGGTTATAACAATACGGAAAGAAAACATTAGTCCATGTATACATAAAAATCAATGAAATAAAACTTTACTCATAAAGCATAAGCAATTTAACATACCTCATGAAATCATAATATTTATGAATAACTCATAGAAATCATAAGACATAAAGGTAGCTTGAGGCATTCATAACATTCTTAAGTAGTGAGTAACCCTCATGGTTACATTTGGAATACCCATCACAGTATATTCCCTAAATCTCTTCAGAGAAACCATAACGTTTAACTCCTTAACGTTACCCAATGTATTGGAGAGCAATATTGGGCTCACCCACCCTTATTTTATCATGGAACCACCCGTTTTCATAAACAATGCCCAAGAACCATAACATAATCATAGCACATACATTAATCATAAAGGAAAGATAACATTCCCAAATTGCAACAAAAATATAACATTTTAAGATATTGAAATAATGAAACCATTCTAAAAAACATTTTCAAAACCATTTAAAACATTTAATAAATAGATTTTTTAATCAAAGTGTCCCATACCACTTTGAAACTTTTAACATTTTAAACCATTAATATCCATATAAATAAATCCTTAAAACCATTTTGAAAACATGTATATTAATTAGAAATATTTATAAGAATACATCATTAAAATGTTCAAAATGATATGTTAGTTAAAGGGTTTCTAACAAAATGAGAGACACTTGAATACAATAATTGATGAATAACATTTAATCATAACTTTATAATATCATGAGAATAAAGGTATTAATGATATAATATTCCAAAGGATAGTATATACACCATATAAGAGTGAACTGGTGCATAACAACAATGAAGTCTCAATAGAAATGTAAAATGAGATGAAATCCATTATAAAGAAGGTATCCTTAAATTAAGGATAAATCAATCTCTTAATTATGTGTGAAAAATATAAATACACCCAATATAAGTGTATATTAAGTGTAAAACAATAAAAGGTCATTCACTCATATTACAAGGATGACATATTAAATAACTACATGTTGAACCCAAAAAATCAAAATTGGGTTAAGAAGTTCCCTTGGTAAAATTTGACAGCCTAACAGCATCACTTTAAAATTCATAAACTTAGTTGATGAGAGAGAAAATGGTATCTCATAACTTGGACATAAAATTTACATCAATAAGGATATAGAAGAACATATCCCAATATAAAAATATGTAAATTAAAAGACATAACAAAATAAGTCTTTTAAAAATAGGAGGGTGAAAGGTTCCCTTACCGATTTGGGTAACTTTCGAAACGTTCACCCCATGAAAGAAGGACCGTACAACGTTGATGTAAAAACCCACAAAAGAAATTATATTACACAAAGAGTAGAATAATTGGAAGTACATATACCACTCAAAAAAAATAGTGGAAAATTTAGCATAAATCTCACGGGAATAAAAGTGAGATGAAAAATCCCTTATGAAAACTCGGTAGCCTAACGACGCCACTTAGAACTTCCAAAAAAGGATTGATGAAATAAAATATGGTCTGTCTTCATATGAACATAGAAATTACAGAAATAGTAATATAAAATAACATCCCCAACATAAGAAATAGGATCTTAAAGTAAGTTACATAAAAAAATGTACTTAACAAGAAAGAGAGAGGTAGGATCCCTTACCTCAAGTCCGACTTGTCTTGTTTGTTTCTTTATATTCCTGAATAATAAACTTTTTTCAATTTATAATTTAATAAGGAACTCCTTTAAAGTTTATTATTCAATTCATATCGCATATTATAATGTTATAATAATTAGTTAATTATGTGAGTTCATATCAAATGTTTTTGTCGATGTTTGGTACATGAGTCAAAAATGAACTTGTTTGAAACAAATCATCCAGGTAGTTATAAGTAAATCATATCCAGAAAAGTATTAATGATTTAAATATCATATATATCCAGTAAATATCCATTTAATACAATTCCATAACATTTGGAGATAAAAAGAAATGAAATGCACCGTTTATGGAGACGGTAGGTCGTACGTACGCATGAACGCTACTTTCATTTCTGTGTCATATTAATGGAATTAAAAATAATTAATATATATATATATATATATATATATTATAATTACAGTATAATATATATGTTATATAGGTCACATAATTTCATTAATTTCATTCTTTATATATTCCATGTATTGCATGAACGAGTCACATCACTTGAGGGGGCGGTAGTCCGCACTTCCTCATATGAAATTATCACATTTGCACAACATGAAAAGAATAAAGGTATGATTTAAATATAAAATACAGAAGCATATATAAAACATAAATACCATACATATCATATATAAAATACATTTACATCATAATGACCACCTTTAAAGGTGTTAAAATAATATTGAACAATCATCGTTTCGTGAGGCAGTAATTCTCCATCCACAGAAATAGTACGTTTTTTAACCATTAGACGGATGTGTGTGTAAGTGTATCTCTAATACTTCTTATAAAAACATCTTAGAATATTTAATATACTGGTGTTGTTACAAAATAAAGGAATAAAAATAGTTTAGGGGGTTGGAGAAGAAAAATAAAACAAAAGAACATAAGAGAAGACATTACCTTTAAATCAGGTAACTCCCTTTGGTTTGAACCAAAAGGGTTCCTTGAAGAGATTTCTGCCTAAGGTGAGGCTTCAATGATGAAGATAGGTATTTGGAGAGATCAAATGGGAATGGGTTGGCCGAGCCAAAGGCTTGAGAGGTGTGGGTATGGAGGTAGAGGTGGGGGCCTTTTATAAGAGGAGAGGAGGGGCACTCTTGGAATGTCAAGAAATGTTACTTTATTTTAAAAAGAGTTTCGGATTTTAAAGGTCCCACATTGATATATTTCGAGGATAAGTTGTTTCTAAATATACTCATCCAATAGGTTTTTACTAAGTGTAAGTCTTATATTTTACATTATCTTTTCATTTTATTTAAATCGTTCATCAATGAGGTAATCGCTGCATCATCATGATGTCATAAATAACTTAATTTATTTAATGTCAAAAAATTATAAAAAAAATACTATGATGTAGGAAATATTTTTAGCTTTAAAATTACTATTTATAGTCTAAGATATCTTTTATGTAGACAAAAGTAATATTATTTTACTTTGGTGTTACATACTTGGGTTACATTTTCCTTTCTTTAAACAAAATATGATGAAAGGTCACTATCACACTAAAGTGATTCCATGGGGTCCCAAGGTTGGCACAAGGCATAACATGGTCGCCCATGACACCAAAAATAGAATTAGGACACATTTTGGGGTCATTTTATATTTTTATGATATTATTTTCTTACCCTTAATTACTCGATTACTAATTAAACACGATAATTAAAGATAATTACCGTCGTTACTATTCATAATGTCCAAAAACAATAGAATATTAATTATATATTTTGGAACTTCTGATTCCAAATATGGAATCCATTTAATAATATTCAAAACACATAAATTGTAGTAATTAATTTAAAAGTAAACCCCATTTTCAAAACAAAAGACGAGTTTTTATGAAGTAAAATTTATCAAAAGATTGACTTGTTTTTACATCCAATTTAAAAGTGAAATTACTTCCAATGAAAAAAATTGTACTAATTGATAAAAAATAATTCAATTATACTTTAAATACAATTAAAATGACAATCTAAATATATAAATAAATTGGATGAAAAGGAAGTTTTGAATTAAAAACTGTATTTTCCACTATTCATTAAAAAAAGCATTATCAGAAAAATACCAAAAATTAACCCTAAGCTATATTTGATATTTAAAATTCAGAAATTATTTCCATTTTACCAAATTCAAAAAATATATGTTTCATTCATAAATCATATAGTTAATTCCGGCTGTCAAAACAAATAGCAGGTTTTTTGGAAGTAATATCTATGAAATGTTTGACACTTGTTTATGTCTATTTTCAAAGTGAAATTAATTCTAATGACCAACATTGAATTAAATTGTAAAACTATATTATAATTAAACTTTAAAACCAATTATAAAGATAGTCTATCATTATATTTAAATTAGATGAAGAAGCAGTTTTGATGTAAAATGCAATTTTTTTGACTATTCATTAAAAAGAATGAACATTGTGAGAAACATACCAAAAATTTAACCAAAGTAAATTTCAATTTCCCAATAATAAATAATAAGTTTATTTTGAAAAATAGAGCTTATAAAATTGTCAAAATTTATATTTAAAAAAAGGTTCGCCATCAAAAGGCGGTAAAACAATCTTTTAAAAATATTAGAGTATTTATTCTTAAAATTGAATTCATTTGGATTTTAAGCCTCTAACATTTATTGGATAAATGTAAAAAAATTTGACAAACATATGCAATCATTTTGTAGTTATTTCTGTTCATTCCCTCCATGAAAACGAATAGGAGTTAACTATAATAATATTATTATATTATTAGTGTGCAACGTAAGATTTCAAAGAAACTCATTGTTGCGTATTGGGTATTCCATCGATCATAGTATTCCCTTTAAAGTAGTATTAAAATTTTATTCACAAATATTTATAAACATTATAATGTAATATTATTTATTTACCTGGGATATTACAAAACAAACCATCATGTTCTGATGGAGAATGATAAAAAAATATGTCTATGAGAAAGTTAACCACTAGAAAATCACAAACTTGTGATTGGTTAAACGGTACTTGATTCCCCAGTAAGAAAATTTAACAGCCAATGTTTTTTTAAGTTACTTTTCATTGAGTAATTTATTTATGAGCTTAACTAAAACATAAGGAAACATACTTACTTGTCATGTAGACTTTCATCTCTTACTAGATTTCTTACACAAACTCATATCTTCTCCAAAATATGAGTCTTTAGGATGACTTGTTCACATTAAGAGCACTATAATCAACTTCTTGAGAATAACCTAACCCACAAAAGATGAACTATATATTTCCCATGACTTTAGACCTTAACCAAAACCAAAACTTTTAGTACAAGATAAGATAATCCCCAAAAGGATTATCTTTTTTTTAAAATAAATACTACTCTTAATCTCCAAAATTCAACAAAAAGAACCCAAGGTTCAAGAAATAACATTAAATAAACAGTTATCCATAAAATTCTTCAATGTAATCCAAACTAAGATTGAAAGCCCAATCTTTGAAAGATTTAATCACATAGTCTTCCAATATAAATCTTATCATTTATCTCCAAATTACATTAGTTACTCTTAATGTCTCATATTGAAATGTAATTAACCTAATCACAAATCATCCATGATAGGCCAATCATTTCCATAGATAACCAAAAATAAAATTATTCTTGATTCCTAAAATCATCTAACTAAAAATAATTTTTCATACTAACCAGGGACTTCATGTAGTCCAGTGGTAGGTGATAAATACCAGTTGCACTTTGGTTGTGGGTTCGATTCCCACAACTTCATCCGATGCGACGGGTTGTCACACGGTCTGTGTGTTGTCCTTTTTTAAAAACTATATAATTCAATATCATTCCTAAAAAGAGATAAATTCATCAAAAATAACCATAACATATTTTAACCACTATGGTTATCTAATAACTTTCGTTTTGCATCCCAAGATGTATTAACCAGAAATTGCCTCAAATTCAAGGATCATATAAACCTAAATGGTTCTTTATAACTACATCCACAAAAAAAAGATAATTATTCCTTGAATAAAATATTCATATATCAAACATCAGGGTTACACGTACTATAAAAATTATTCTAATGTAATCCCATCATCAAAAGACCCTTAATAATTTTAAGAATTTCACTATCCAAAAATCTATCGTAACTCTTCAATCCCTTATATGTTGACTTCTTACTCATTTGACATTCTTCATGATATATTAACCATTCCTTTCCAACTTATTTTAAATAATTCTTTCCTACAAACAAAATCATGAATCATATCCTAATATTCAATAATATGAAAACATATGTACAGAAATAATACATACCTTTCATTGGTCATTGTCAGTTTCTTCATTCTCAATCAGAATGGCATTAGGTATTGGTAAATGAATATTTTTATGATCCTGGTGATCCCATTATCAAAACATCTTTATAGGACATGTGTTTGCATAATGACCATGCACACAACATTTAAAACATTAAATTGATCCTTCAGGAAAAAACTTCTTTCCCTTTCCTAGAGTCAACTAGATTCTTCCTTTTTCCATGGAAGGTTCTTGCTTTATGACCTTCATTTCCACATATATAATATCTTTTTGTCCCTTTGAAACATTTTCCTATGTGTTTCTTTCCACATCTTTGACACATAGGTTTTTGAACACACTTACCTTTATTATTATTACCTGAACTTCCGTAGGGATTTTTTTTCTCGCATATATGATGTCTTATAAGAATCACTAAGGTTCAGGTGGTCAATCATGACTCCAGATAGTTGGTTGAGAATGACCACAAGAGTTCTCATTGTAGCTCCCATATCATTCAGTTTCTCGTCCAGAAAACCGTCACAGTTTTCTTCACATCCACTGTTACTTTGGTACCTGCTAGATCCATCCATTTACTAAAACCAAAAAGGTCAGTGTGAGTATATCAGTAAAATCATCATATATTACTAGGATATAATTATTAATGTTATCTTAAACTCATTCACTTTATCTAAAAAAACTATGACTCTTTCTAAAATCCTAACCATTATGGTAATGTCACTTAAGCTTAAAGAATACCCTAACCTCTAAAGTTATCTAAACTATCCTCTAATACCAACTATAAGGACCCGTCCATAAAACATTACATAGTATTTAATTAAATGAATAATTCTCATTGAGGATATTTTCAGGTTTAGAGTTTTAGACAATTAGGACATAACTATTACATCTCAAAATACGACAAAGCAGACACTTCTACTCAGTTTCCAAATAAAAACTCTTAAAAAGAAAGATGTCTAGTTAAATGTTTTAGACAACATGTCTTCTCTTGATCCCATACTTGACCCTATTCATCTTTATGTCTTGTGCGAAACATTTCAAAAACATTGGATGAGCATAAAAAGCTTAGTAAGGGTTATAAATCAAAGAAAGAGAACATTAGTTCATCAATACATGCATAACAAAATCTCCTTAGCATATCTCATTAAAAAATATGATTTATGAATAACACATTGTAATCAAAAATCACAAAGGTAACTTATGGAATACATAACATACTTATATTGTAGCTATCACCACTACATGGGGAGTCACATTTGGAATACCCATCACAGTATATTCCCTAAATCTCTTAGGAGAAACATTAACGTTTACCTCCATCATGTTATCCAATGAATTGGTGAGCTATCTCGGGCTCACCCACCCTAAGTTTATCATGGAACCACCTGTATATGTAACAATGTCCATGAACCATAACATAATAATAACACATAACTTAATCATAATGGAAAGATAACATTACCATATTGCAATAAAAATATAATATTTTAAGATATAATAAATCCATTCTAAAAACTATTTTCAATACCAAAAGACACAGAAAGATAATATGGTATTTATTTTTCTTTTGAAAACATTTTGTCTTGTTAAGGAATCCATAGATCAAATAATACTCGTGGTGGCGGAAAACATCGTTGTCACCGCTTACGTAAAAAAACATTCCTTTTTGTTGTTTAGTGAAACAATTTGTAGAGAAAATATTTCCTTTTAATGAAATGAAAATTCAATAGGGTTTTATATGCCGTATAAAATAATGTCATGTAGAAATGAAAGGATGCCTTAATGAAAGGAGATTGAGAGGATGTCCTATACAAAGATGGTATCCTTAGATTAAGGATAAATCAATTACATTATTTTGTGTGAAAAATATAAATACACCCAATATAAGTGGATATTAAGTGTAGAAAAATCAGAGTTCATCCACACATATTCATATCATGACATAATCAAGAAGTAGAGGTTTAACCCAATGAATTGAAATTAGGTTAAGAAGTTCCCTTACAGAAATTCGGCAGCCTAACGACGTCACATTAAAATTCATAAAATGAATTGATGAGAGATAAAAAAGGGTATATCATCACTTGGAATTAAAATTCACAAAAATAAGGATATATAAGAACATATCCCATCAAAATAATATGTAAATTAAAATAACTAACAAAAATAAGTCTTTTAAAAAGAGGAGGGTGAATGCTCACTTAACGATTTGGGTAACTTTCGAAACGTACACCCCATGAAAGAAGGGTCATACAATGAAGATATAAATACCTATAAATTAAAATATATTACACAAATAATACAATAATGGGCAGTATATACACCACAAAAAGGAAATAGTGGCAAATGTAGCATGAATCTCACGGGAATAGAAAGTGAGATAAAACCCCTTACCTCATTGTAATCAATCGAGTCGTATGACCAAAAGATAATAAACACCAAATGAATCACATAATACCATGAATATAAATAGAATCATGATAATATATATGAAATGGAAGTACACAATACATCATATGCAAAAAATAAGTGGTGAACAATGGAAATCTCACGGAATTAAAAGTGAGATAAGAAATCCCCTTACCTCAAGTCTGACATGTCTTGTTCGTTTTTTTATTACTGAATAATAAACCATGGTAAATTTATAGTTGATTAAGGACTTAAATTTAAGTTTAATATTAAATTAATATCACAAATTATCATGTTATAATAATTAGATAATTATATGAGTTCATATCATACGTTTTGTCGATGTTCGGTACATGAGTCAAAAATGAACTTGTTTGAAAAGAATTGTCCATGTACTTATAAGTACATCATCTCAAAAAACATTTCATTATTTAAATATCATATATACCAAGTATATATGTAATTAATAATATTACATAATGTTTGGAGATAAAAATGAAATGTACCGTTCATGGAGACGGTAGGTCGTACGTACGCATGAACACTACTTTCATTTTTTATCATATTAATGGACATTAAAACTAAATGAGAAATACATATATTATAATTCCAGTATAATATATATGTTATATATCTAACATAAGTTTATTAATTACATTATTTATAAATTCCATGTTTGGAATGAACGAGTCACATCACTTGAGGGGGTGGTAGTCCACACTTTCTCATATGAAATTATCACAGTTCCACAACATGAAAAGCATAACGATGTGATTTAAAAAGAAAATTTAGAAGAAAATAGAAAAAATAAATACCATATATATCATATATAAATACAGTTACATCATAATGTCCACCATGAGAGGTGTCAAAAGAATATTGAACAATCACCGTTTCGTGAGGTAGTAGTTCGCCACCCACAGAAACAGTATGTTCTTTAACCATTAGACGGAGGTGTGTGTAAGTGTAGGTATAATCCATATCATAAAAACATTATAGTATATGGAGGATACTGGTGTTATTATGGGAACAATAAGAAGAAGATAGTGGTGAGTGAAGAAGGAAAATAAATGAAAGAAATTCGAGAGAAGACATTACCTCCAAATCGGGTAACTCTTTTTGATTTGAGACAAAGGCTTCCTTGGAAAGACTTCTGCCCAAAGTGAGGATTATAGGAGTACTAGAGGGACGTGTAGATATAATATGAGTAGTGGTTGGACGAGAAAAGAGCCTGAGAGGTGTGGGTAAGGGGGTAGAGGTGGGGGCCTTTTATAAGAGGGGGGTCACTTTTGGAAAGTCTTGAAATGTTACTTTATTATAAAATGATTTTCGGTTTTTAAAGGTCCCAAAATGTTATATTTTGAGGATAAGGTGATAAGGGATCAAAATCCACCCATCCAATAGGTTTTTGACAAGTTTTAGTCTTATATTTTACCTTATCTTTTCATTTTATTTAAATCGTTCATTAATGAGGTAATCACTACATCATCATGGTGTCATAAATAAATTTATTTATTTAATGTCTAAAAATTATAAAAAAAATACCATGATGTAGGAAATCATTTTATATTTCTAATGAATATTTATAGTCTAATAAATCATTTATGTATACAAAATTAAAATTGTTTTACTTAGGATATACAAACCATTGGTATATTTCTCTTCTTTTTGAAAAATAATGTCATAAATGTCACTATCACACCCATGTGACTCCATGGGCCCTCAAGTTTCGTATAAAGATATAAATGGTCGGAAATGACTCAAGAAAGGGTATTTGGACACATTTTGGGGTCATTTTATATTATTATTATATTATTTTATTACCCTTAACTACACGATTACTAATTAATCACGATAATTAAAGATAATTGTCGTCGTTACTATTCATAATGTCAAAAAACAAACGAGTCTTAATTATATAATTTGGAACTTCTTATTAAAAATATGGAATCCATTTTACCAATTTACAAAAACATAAAATTAAGTAATTAATTTAAAAATAATTCCCATTGTCAAAACCAAAGACTGTTTTTTTATATGTAAAATTTATCAAAAGATTGACTTGTTTTTACATCCAATTGAAAAGTGAAATTATTTCCAATGAACAAAATTTTATTAAGTGATAAAAAAATAATTCAATTAAACTTTAAAACTAATTAAAATTAAAATCAAACTATATAAATAAATTTCATGAAAAGGAAATTTTGAATTAAAATGCTATATTTTTCACTATTCATTAAAAAATGAACATTATCAGAAAAATACCCAAAATTTACCATAATCTATAATTGATATTCCAAATTCAAAAATGATGTCCATTTTACCAAATTAAAAATATATAAGTTTCATTAATAAATTATATAGTTAATTCCCACTGTCAAAACAAATAACATGTTTTTAAGAAACAATATCTATCAAAAGATTGATACTTGTTTATGTCCATTTTCATAGTGAAATTAATTTTAATGACCACTATTGGATTGAATGGTAAAAATATATTCTAATTAAACTTTAAAACCAATTAAAAATAAATCTAAACAAATAAATAAATTAGATTAAAAGGAGGTTTTGAATTAAAATACAACATTTTTCACTATTCATTAAAAAATGAACTTTATCGGAAAAATACCAAAAATTTACACAAAGTAATTTTTGATGCCTTGATTATAAAGAAGGATTTTATTTTTTCAAATATAACATTTAAAAGTGACAAAAAGTAAATTTAAAAATTGTATTCCATCAAAAGGCGGTTAATCGACCTTTTAAATAATATTAGAATGTTTATGCTAAAACAATTGGATTCATTCGCATTTTAAGCCTCTATAAGTTTTTGGGTAATTGTTAAAATATTTGACAAACATATATAATCATTTTTGAGTTAGTTCTATTCATTCCTGCCATTACAACGGCTAGGCGTTTACTACCATTTAAAATAATATTATCATATTATTCGTGTGCAACGTAAGATTTCAAAAAAACTCATTGTTGCGTATTGGGTACTCCATCGAACATAGAATCCCCTTTAAAGTAATATTAATATTTTATTCATAAATATCAGTGAATATGAAAATTTCATATTATTTATTTACCTGGGATGTTACAAAAGATCCTTATTTCTATACGTGAATTCACCTCAAAGAAAAAAGGCCACTAAAACCACTATATTTGTGACTTCGGAATCCTACGACACCTAAAGATAGATAGAAATTTGCACCAAACTAGTAAAAACGTAGAATTATTCTAGAGTGATCCTTTTACTAGATGGATTATTGTAAATGTTGGTGGTTCCTCCAAAGGAAATTTGTGGCCTGTGGGTTTTGAAACTATCTTCAGTAATTATAACAAAGATATTATTGGATACTTTCTTATTAGCTACGACGTTTCCTCCTCTTTGGAGGCTAAAATGATAAGTTTGATCGATTCAGTTACCTTTTTTAAAACTCTTTGGCTAGAATAATATCTATATTGAATGTCACTCAAAAAAAATTGTGCTATAGACTTGTAAGTGTGACGGTCACCTTGCTTGGTTGACTACTACTCGTTGGATGGATTTCACCTAGTTGCTCTTTGACATCAATCACATCATCACACATGGTTATCATGAGGAACACTTGGTTGTTGGAAGCCTGGACAACAAGGTATTAAATCAAGACATTACCTAGAATTATGATATCCCATTGATATTCACCTTTTTTATAATAAAAATTGTAACATGATTACGTCTTTTAGACTCCTGTAACCTTACTTTAGTACTTTTTTTTGCTTTTGTCATTTGGGGCAATGCACCATATTTAAAAAAATATCCCTTTCAAGACTATGATTGAATGATGATACCCAAAAAAATTAACTTTATTATGAAAATATGAAACTAGTACACCCCTATAATGATGCACCTTGTGGGAAGGGAAGATAAGGTGGCACAACAAGGCCCCTTATAGTGAACTATATTGACATAGAACGACAATAAAATTTGGAAATAATAAGGTATATAATTATCCAAAAATAAAACCATCAACCATTCGTGGGTTATTCAATACCAATATTCCAATTATGGGAACTCTAATGTGTGAAGGAACCACCAATAAAATGAAAAATTCAAAAACCATGATAGAGGAAGTGAGGGTAGATGATCACCGCCATCGACTAAAATAGACAATTCTAAAATCTATGAGAAACCTCTCAGAAAGAGAGTGTACCATAAGATAAATGTTCTATGAGTATCCTCTAGGTGGTTATATAGAATCTTTAATGGCCTAATATGTCAATTATAGGGATCTTGCACACATTCCATTGGAAATTGAGTCATTTTGATGCACTGATTGGGTGAGTGGCTATGGTTAACTATTTAATGACCCCATGGAGGTTGTGAATAAATTATTATATAATCTAACAACCTATTTTATTTATTATTAACTGTTCATGACATTCCTTATAGAGAAATTATGAAAGGGGTGAGTAATGAAATGTGTTTCTTTAGAATACTTAAAAAATTGAGGTCATCCAAGAGGGGTAACCTATAAACTAAACTAAGAATATAATTAGGGGTCTTGGTAGGCCAATATGAGACATGATGGGAGTTATATTAAGGCTATACAAGTGGCTTGACCACCTATTGATCATTTCACCTTGGGATTTTTATGGATAAAATAAGTTGGTGAAGTGACAAAAAGGCTAAGTTACAATGTGGGACATGATATGTGAGATGGATAGAAAAAAATGGAATGGACCAAGGTTATTATTTTCTGAATATGAGTTATGATCAATCGAGAGTAGATTATTATTGTGGTTATTCTCACTTCTGGGAAACTACCCCGTTAATATTGATTACCTTTTTATTTTTAACATTTGTTGAAAAGATATACGAATAAATTCAATGTAAAAAATATTGTTTTAGCATTAGTCTTTAAAACTGGTATGAAAATAGTTTTCATTATTAGTTATTAAAAAAAGTTGATTTCATGACTAAATGGATATATTTATGGAATTATTATGTTAGTTATCATAAAAGAATGATGTTAAAAATCTCATTTCCAAATCAGTTTTTACAAATAAATGACGTTTAATGTAACTTGCAAAGACATTTTTCCAAATAAAAAACATTAAAACCTATTTTATTATATTTTTAAATTATTATAATATAATAACTAATGTAATATAACAAAATTTCTAGTACTATGATAAGAAAAAAACTACATCCGACAACAAATAAAAACTCATTTTAAACTTTTCTATAACATTATTTAACCAAATATAACAGCTATAAGAAACTTTTAGAAATACATCGAAAAATTAATCAAAACAATAAAATATTTTGAAGATAATTATTTAATGTCTTTTATGTATATCTAATATGTATAAGAATAAAAAAAAATACAAAAAATATAAATATTATGAAATTAGTAATTCAAAATATTGGTTAAAAATATAATATTTGTAATAGAATTAACCTTGTAAGAATATTTCATCGTTCTGGTCATAATTTCACAAATTATTCATAAAACAACATTACTACATTCAACATTTCTTATTTCATTTTTAAATTATAGTTTTGAAACAAAAAATTGAAAATAAGAAAAAAAATTACATATAAGATAAAAACTGTATTTAAGAATATATAAGGTATCTACATTCATGAAACATAATTAAATTCATTTGGATTTTTTATCAATAATTAAAACCTACTAGAAAACATTAATAAACTCATTTATTTTAATATATTAATCACCAAAAAAATAAATCATGAAAAATTATGATTAAACAACTAATGGAATGGAATAAAACTTACAAATTCAATAAATCTTAAAAACATTCATGAATTTCACCCAGTAAAGTGAATAACCGATATATTTTGAATTTATGTGGGAAGAATACACCTAACATCCAATGTAAAGTAAAATATAATTTTTTAGCATAAATTAAATTATAATGAATACATGTTTTTAATTATATATGTCTTATTTCCAATTATGGAATAGAAGGAACTGTCACTTAATATTTTCGTTTGTTAATCATTGAGATGTATATTTAACTCCTGTAGGATTCCTTGAGTTTTGCAAAACCATTGAAATGTTTTATAGATCCATAAAACCATAAATTAGTATTCAATAATTTTTTATTAAAAATTGTAAAGAAGACTAATTATAAAGTAATAAATCACGTCACTATAAGTAGTATTTACTTAATGAAAATAAAAATAAAAATAAAATTTTCTTTTATAGAAAACAATGAAAACACTGTTGATCTCCAAATGAGTAACAATATCTAGTATTTAGTTTTTAAATATTTATAACATATAGTTTCTCCCACATATGTAAACTCACATAAAAACTACGAAATAATTTATAACCTGCAATAATTCACCGAAAATTTTTCTAGCCCTTGAGAAAACTAAGAAGTATCTGAAGGTGCTTGTTCAAGAAACATTTATTTTGTTTTAAATGATTCTTTAGATTTTAAGTACTCCTAATTATAGTAAATTTCTGAATTTTTTTGAGTAATTTGAAATCAAATATAAATAATAATTATAGAAAAAATACCCCATATATCAATAAATGAACAAGAATAGTTTTCTAGTGTAAAAAATATATAGGACTCTATCTAACTATAAACAACTTATTAGTCAGAAATGACACTGAAGAAGACATCGATAATAATTTAAAATTTAACTATAAATTTATTTGAAAATATAATTTAAAAAATCATATAATCCCACAAATTATATATGATTTTTTTATACTACAATATGAAAATGGGGATACCCAACATTTAACTCATAGTATACAGTCATTTCATAATGGGGAGGTAAATGATATGGATAGAGATGCTACATAAGAATCATCAGTCATAATATATCTACAAATAATTTAATTCACTCAAATATAGACTAATTCATCTATCAAGTCTTATCTTTCCTGTAATCTATTTCTCCCTTGTATTTTTCCTCTCTCGTTGTTGTACAAGGACACCTAAAAAAATTTATAATACAGACACTCATATCTTATTCCCTTCTTGACCCGAGTGTATTTTCTTATCTAAAATGTAGAAATAATGTTCGCCCAACCATCAAGGATAAAGGATCCCTACATCCCTTTCCCCAGATGGTAATCCTAAAAATGAAATATGTAAATATTAAATTAGTATGGTAAATTTACAGGGTACTATTGTAAGATAAATTTATCACCAACTTTTTTTATTAATCAGTAAGATACATCCCTATTTTTTTTCATTCAAGACCTTTTCTATTTTTCATGGTTAGTAATGGGTGATAGAGGACTAAATTAGACCTCTTCAGAGCTAATTCTTGGTTTACCTCTTCTTTCATCAAATTTTTCAGGAATCATTTTCTAATCTAATAAATGATACCCTCTATATGATAATGTATAAGGGTATACATTTGTTGATTAGATCTAATAGTGATATCTCCAACAATCCTATTACATAATAATAAATGAATGTTTCATTAATTAATTTAAAAACAATATTAAAAAATATTTTTATAAACTAAAATTATCATATTATAAAGGATTACATCAACATAATTGTAACAAACTTATTCCATGTATCATAAACTAAAATATCATATTTAAAGAATGATTTTTTTGTTTCCAAAAATAGACACTGAAGTAATGTTTGATTTAAAATACATCCATTAAGTTACTTAAAAAGATATATTCCTATAATAAAATACTTTGATATAAATAAAATATAATTACATATGTAATTTAATAGATAAAGTGTTGATAATAATAAATATATAATATTTAAACTGTTAGAAAAAATAATACTGTTGAGATATTTTACTATTATGAACTCCCACAACCAATATTTCATCACCTAGTAAACTATCATCTAATGAGGATATAATATGATTATATTATATCATCTTTTCATTAACATTAAACACTTAAATAATTTTTCATTTTGGCCTATAGGGGTATTTCTACCATCGAATTCAATTAAGATCATATTTAATTTTCTACAAGGAAGTGAATGTTTCTGTAAATGTGTAATAAAACATCTAATAAAATTGTGTATCTTATTCTATATAGAATAAGAAGACTCTATAATAGTATATTCAATAGTAGTAATGAAAATAATTATAAACAAATGAGTTTAATCTCATTAAATAAATTAGCTATTACATATATAATTCTATGAAAAAAACATAATGGTACCTCGATAGATGTCCTTTTTTCCTCTATTTATATATTAAGAAAGATGAATTATAATTTAAAACAACATGTGTTCCTAAATTTGATTAAAATTAAATCATTTTTAGAATTTAAAAATTTACTATTCCAAAATAGAAAAATAATTTTAAATATTTTGTTAACTAATACAGTTGAAGATAAATGTGGACATGAAAATGATGAATCTGAATAAATGATTATAGGAAAATGATAATGTAAGATATCCTGAACAAAAAATGTTCACCTAAAGCTGGTGAATGTAAATATTAGTGGTAAAAATTGTATAAATGATCAATATCCACAGATTTAAATATTGAAGTTAGAAAGTAATTTTTTTACATGTATAAGCTTCACAAAAAAATTGATATTTACCTGAATTATTTGGATAGTGATGAAGTATTTTACCATGTCACTTATATGAGATAATTTCATATAGAATATACCATCCCTACATTAAAATCATCATTATTCTCTAGTAATCATAAAATAAATGAATAAATATAACATTCCACAACATCATAAACATCACCATCTTGTAAATGAATTTTCCCCAACAAAAATTAAAGACAAATGTTTATTAGATGGGTCAATAAAATAAAATGAACATTTATTATGTCACTGTGTTAAATGATATCTCTTTGAAACTAAATATTTTCATTCCAATAAGAGTAAATCTATAATCATCATGTTTCACTACACTTTACTATCAACCTAGTTTTACTTATATAAATTTACCCAAAAATTAGTTTAATAAATATCTCGTATATCCTAAAAAACTAAAAAAATATTTTATTCATGTATAAATAAGGTTTTTTCATTTTCACTTATAAAATTAATTGCTTCTAGAATGACCATTACTAGAATATTTTAAAAATTACAATCGTTTCCCTGATTTTTTATATAAAAATTGTATCCATTATTATCAAACCCAGACCATGTGATCACATTAACACATGGTACTAATGTTAACCATTTAATGTTTTATGATGGTAATTAATCAATGTTAACATTAACCTTAAGCCATTAAACAAATGTATTTTTATTCTCCTTCATCAACACATTTTAATTTTTTTGATATTTTACATTGAATATAGAAATTTTTAATGATTTAAATGGTTTAACTTCACTAATATTGTTCAAAATATATATATATATATATATATATATGTGTGTGTGTGAATATTTAAATACCATGAAATTATATTTACAATTAATCCATGAATACCCTTACCTTTAGTATCAACTGCCAGATTCGGAGATATTGGGTGATCAACTTCATCCACTCAATATAAGTGGTAAACATAAAACTCATCCACCACCTCAAATATATGTTTTTGAGTAATAAAGTCTTGTGTTCAATATAGAATTTATATATATAGCTTCTGTATTTCCACATATCATTCAAATAGATACATGCTACTTAAATATACAATCTCACATAACCTTATCTCTCACACCAATAGATTCTATAGAGAACCCATTATATCAAAACATTATAGTGATAAATACATCTATAGTTGAAAATAACTATGAGGATAAATCTATTATACAATGCATTTTAAAAAATTGAAATAATGATCTTATTTCCAATTTAATTGAAAAAATACAAAAAATTGATGTCAGTATTTATAACATGCATCGGTAATATGCCACACAGTGAAACTGGTAGTAGTTACTACAATAATAAATGACATTGATGAGATTCCATGGATAATAGCTTTCATATAATTTAGTGACACTATATTTTTAATTTGAATAATACTCACTAGGTACCTTAATACCATGTAGGTACTCATAAAAATTTATTTTTTCACTAACGTATAACATATGACCAGTCAGAGTTAAACATGTTTATTTTCCATTCACAGTGGGAGAATAATCCAATCATATTACCATATAAATATTAACTTCAATATTCATAAAATCAATATTTTCTTCATTCATTTTATATATAATAATGTTTTTATAAAACTACCATTGATGTTTTTCTAAACATGAATAACATTAATGTTATATTTTTAATAAAAAAATATCCAATAAGATAGAACGAATACTATCAATTGTTTCTTACATTTATTTTTTTATGATTTAAACTCTCTATCTTCCCCAATATAACATCTATTTTTTAAAATTTATGTAATATTATTTTGTTGAAAGGAGTTTTAATGGGAAATCATACTCTTGTAAACCATTAAATTATATTTTTAATCATTTATAAGTGGGAACCATTTACAAAACATATTTGATGAACCATGTGCAATATCATTCTCTAATTATGAAATTGATGACATCAAGTCACTTATTTTTAAATTGGATAAGATTTATGTCCCTTAACAATATATATAGATAAGATTTAAAATGTAGAAAAGTTATTTATAGTGAACATTATCATAACATGAAAAATAAAACATTATTTATTGTATTTATCAAACACATTAACACTTACCAACCATAATATTTTTCAATAATAAATCAATTATGAGAGGTAAATATCAACATCATTTTAAGAATTTTTATCTAAAAATCATCATGATCATCTTAATATAGTTTTTCTATATACATATCTTTGGCGACAGGTTTTAAATCACCAACATAATAGTCCATGAACTATATTTTCTAGTGAGCCTCCAATACGGATTCAGTCCATTTATGCATAGTCCCATTCTAGAATTTATTACCTCATTTCAAAAAAATGATAATTATTGATTAAATCTCTTTCATTGTGGTGAATTATTAGGGTTATATATGTTTCCGTCATAGATTCACTCATTTTTATTCCATCTTAAGCACTTTACATAATTTAAAATTTTAAATAAATTCTTAAAATAATTAATTATTTTAAAATGAAATATTTTTTTATGAGTAGGTTTTGTGTTTATTCTTGAGGATGAATCACAACTAGATCTATCTTCCATTTTATATAATGATGACCTATATTTAGGAAATTTCGATAAAACCTTATATTTTTTTCTATATAACTCATTATCATTATAGAAAAAATGTATTTTTTCATACCCTAGTCCCATTGGACATAATTTTTAGTAACATCATAATTGGAATTTAGAAGGTTTTATCCTTATTGAAGTATATCATTAAAAATCTCAATCAATTTATTGGCACTTTTTCCACTCCCGCCATATCATTTTTTAAGTTAACCAATCTCAACATTGTTGAAAACATTTTATATTTTGTAAAACCTATGAATAATAGGATTTTAGTATCTTTATATAATAATTTAACAATTTATATTTTATCTCTATGAATTTGTTCACCGATGATCAACTATTTACAAAAAAAGATAATTTAAATTAAAAATATGATGAAATATTTAAACATATAAATCTATAAACAAATTTAATGATATATAAATTTAAATCACACATAAGGATAGATATATATATGTGTATATATAACTATAAACACACACTCACAAATATATAAATGTAGAAGATATAAATATATAAGCACATAAATATAAATTTAAAACATATACACACATAATGTTAAAAAATAAATACATAAACATATATATATATAAATTATATAAAAAAATTAACATATAAAATTAATTCATATAAATAAATATAGTTAAAACATATAAACATGTTAGGATATATAAAAAATGAATAAACATATAAACACATATAAAAATAATAGAATCCATATTGAAAATCAAAACCACTACAACTACATCCAAATATTAATGATTTTTTTAATTTTATTAACATATAAAGTAACTAATTTTACAATGAATTCAAAAAAAATTAAAATTCATAATATTATAAATTCAAACCTACATAAAAATTATTTCTAGAAATATATCTAACTAATAATAAAAAATCCCTAAATACAGAAATTTGTATATTGCACTAAGAAAAAAATCAAAAACAAATTCCACAATTAATAATACAATGGTCTGTTCAATAAATTAATATTAATAAACTAAATTATGCATAAAAATAAAACAAATAATGGGAACAAATGAAATATGTTTGAAATCAAAAAAAATGTGAATGATTGATGAAATGATGGACAATGATGGAGGAGGGAAAACAATTTTGATATAAGGTAACTAAGTGTGAAATAAGTGGGATGGAGATATTTTAAGGGGGAAAAGAGGAAAAAGAAGTTGAAATGGTGTGAAAAAGTGGTTATTACAATTGAATATTTAATTGGTGACTACTGGAAAGTAAGGTTTCAAAATATACTACATCATGAAATAAGGAGGGAGGCCATAAGCATGTGTGGTTTACTTTTTAAAAAAAGTTTTTTAGTGTTGGTTTTTATAAAACTGATGTTTAAATCTTGTACTAAAGGAATTTTCACATTAATTATTAGATAATAATAATTAAAAACACCATATTTTAGAGTACATATTATATTAGTATATGTAATAGGTATATTCTAAAACCGTAGAATTTTTCAAATGACTTATAGTCTTGTGGACTATATCACAAGATAAGTGGTTATCGAAAATGATGTTATGATACTAGAATAGGTGATCCTATGTTGTGTGTATTTGGGTGCTAAAAAAGAGACCATTGAGTTGATAATATTATTGATAAAAGAAAAGGTATGTAAGGATATGTGAAACATGATTTGTAATGGGTGATTCGTCAATGAATGGTATTAGGCAGGTTATAATGTGTTATTATAATGAGTTATCATGATGTTTTGTGTATTATGACCCATTGATAGTTCTAATGGTTGAATGATGAGGTATATCCTTCTATTTCAGTGATTTACAAAGGATTAATGATGTGTGTGCTTCCACTATAATGAGGATGTGGTTGAATGGTGTAATGATATTATTAACTCTATAATGAGAGTGATATGGGATATTCTTGAGGCACTAATGTTGATGTATATACATGGGACTGATGAGGTATAACTAATGCTAATGTGATGATTATAGCTATTTGGACACAAGTTGATGTTGTATTTTGAGTTTAATAGTCATAGAAGGGCTTCACATAGGCTATCTTCATATCTGATCATGATAAGCATGGGAAGGTTAGATGAAAACCAACCTAGTCTCTCTCTTTTTGAGTGTGGGTAGGTTTGTAAAAATAGTGATGAGAAAGGGAAGCTGAAATATTACCCAATGGTAATGAGCATGAAATAGTTTGGATATAGGTTTATCTATTCATTTAAGGTGAAGATCATATAATTATTAGACATAGGTAATCTTAGTAATTAGTTTCTTATGTGCATAAGGGGTTGTAATTAGGTTTACACATATTCAATATGTTGTTTTAAAACTCTAGAAAACTTCTTCCAAACACTTAAAACCATTAATGAAATAAATAAAATTAGAAATGTCTGAAGAAGGAATGGTTTAGTCATCATGGTGGCTCCCCAATGACCAGATAGTATAACCATTTTTATACATGTTATTTTTTACTTATTTCATATCATAATATATATTCATGAATGCATATATGTTTTATATTAGAGGAATTGTTAGTGGTTCCCTATTGAGATTTTAACCAACACCCAACACATACACCATAGTATATGTTTAGAAGTTATAAAAACATATAAGTCCTGGAAATTGCTCTAGTACATATAGGAACCCTAGGATACACCAGTGGGGTTGAGGATAATGTTCCAAGGTAAAGTTAGGTTTATGTATGAGTACCTCATTTATTAATTATAGTTTATTATATGTACATTTTCTGATAAAAAAATTAGGTGATATATTTTCGGGTGTACAATTTTAAGTCATTGCATGGGTTCTATTTGTTTTTTTGGTGTAATATTTTTTTATGGTTATCTTACCTCTAAAACATCATATGTCTCATTATAAATTTTGTTATTAATTTTGGATGTTTTTTATTTACATTATTGTTTATGTGATGATACCATGGGTATAATTAATTAATGGGAAAATTATTGACCCTCTTTGCTATTTATAATCATCTAGTATAATTTAAGGCACACATCGAATCATGTAGCATCTCGACTCAGGACAATGAATGGGGTTTCAAGCTAATATATTACACAGGTGATAAATAAAAAATAATGGAAATAAAAAAATTATAGATATTTAAATAACATCATATAATTATTCCTCTGACTGAGGTGATTTCTCAAATTCTACATGGCACCAAATTCATAACGAATACTATATCACAGAATAATAGGCCTAAGGATTTAAGCATAATATTACTCAATGAAGAGTGATTAATTTCATACAAAAAAAGTTTCCTTCAAATAAAATATATCCTACACGATTATCATCCTAATTATAGGTGGGTTATTTACATTTCAAGAATAACTTTATAACTTGTGAGAATGTTTAAAGATAATACCCTGAAGTGTCTTGAAGAAGCTATAATTAGAAAACATAATATAGAAAATGTTTTTCATTCTATCTGATTAGTTGTTCATATTACTGAATGTGACTTAAACTTTCAACTTATGATTTTATTTGTGTGGAAGGAGGAACTTTAGAACATAAGATTCAATCCATTGGAGAGTCATATATCAGCGGATATCTGAAAAAGGTGGGATGACCCAGAGGATAGAATATGGAAACAAGGAGTGAAAGTATACATTTATAGATGATGATGTATGAATGGTATATGTCACATAAGAATAAATTGTATGAAATTAAGTAAGGGGTTCTTTGTGGTTACATTCAATTAATTTTTTGGTTTCCAATGTCCTTGTAAGAATCCTCAATGTGTTGTATGAAAATGACTTATACATTCGTTGTAAGATAACAGTTGAGATAAAATTGTCTATAGGAAATCATAGGTGACTAAGGCTAATGGTGGATCCCCACAGAAACTCCGAAGGTAGTGGATCCATTTGACTAGAAGGGCTCCATTATAAAGGTGATGTAAGACCAATTGTATACATATGTTTAATTGTAATCAAATATCAACTAATTTCTTGAATGTGAATATAATTTTTTATATTTTGAGGGATTTTGTAGTGTTCTCCCATTAATATAGAACTAATTTTTAATCCATATCGAATCTATTTATAGTTTTACATGTTTTATTTTGTTTCAAATTTTATAGGAGATATGTTTTTATTAAGTGTGAAGGGTGTCGATCTAGTTTTATGAACTGGATGTATATTATTTTTTAAGTTTTAATGAATAAATTTTTCCGTATTCTTTAAATTATACAAGTTCTAGATCTTTTCAACATTCTTGAACCTTTTTTTGTTTTCTTCTAGTGATCATTTCATCAAAATATTAACAAGTGGTATTAGCGCTTATAACTCTTTAGGTAACTTTATTTTCACTATGATTTATCAATTCAAGGGAAGTAAACTATTTTAGAAGGTAGGTCATTAGAATAATTCAAGGTAAATTTTTATAAATCTAATGGGATATAAATCAGTATCTAGAGGACATAGAGGGAGGATTTTCTATTTTATAAGGACCTCAAAGTTAAACTGAAAGGATCTAAACCGATAGCAATGAAAAAAGTGGATTGGTAAAGGCTTGATTAGAGGGAACTTGGAATGGTATAGATATCACCGATATGGAATGTTTCCAATAACATCCATAATTTTAAGACTGTAGTGAAGATAATAAATTACCAAGGGGATACATATGAGAAACAAACAAAAATGATCAATTTGTGCATGATTTGGTGATTATATGTTGTGATAGTATCATAATAAAAATATGTAGATGATCATTTCTATGAACTTAACATATCTTAGAGTCACCATGAATTAGTAAAGGTTGTGTTCATAGAATATGTGTGGGTTTTTTTTTGAAGAAATATCACTACAAGAATCATGTGATGTTATGGTTAATTAACTAATAAATTCTTATGGAATGACCAACAGAGTGTTTGATGACATTCATGATCTCATTCTGAATGAAGATCTTGGGTGGAAGGAATCTTATGATCCTACCACAACTGCCATCAATTTGGAAGCTATATGAAATTTATTTAAATGGAATATTCAAATAAATTTGAAATAAATATCGAGGGATAGAAGTCAACATAAATCAATTAGGATCAGAACCATATTTTCACATTGTACGAATAAGGGTTACCTGAAAAAAGTTAACATGGGATTGTGGGGTGAATTTTGAAAAGAGTGCTTTTAGAAGTTCGAGTTCCTCCAACGCCGTGAATCACTTATAGAAAAATTTAAAATATATTATATAATTATGTATATAGGTAATGATAACCGTGGAGTAAATTTATGTAGAAATATAACTCCAAGATATATCTTCCAGAAGCCACACGTGGCTATAGGAGATGAAAAAATTAAGACCGTTGAATTTTGAACCAAGTTCTTGCACTTGTAGGATAACTACCCCTACAACTTCAAAAACAAAATTATGATGCAAAAAAACACACACACATGTATATATATATATATATTCATATATAAGAATTTATAAAAATGATTTTATGTTACTATTTAATTATGAAATTTTTAGTTTCAATGATAGGGAAAGAGAGTGTATAACCAGGGGTTGACCAACCTGTGGCTATATGCGACCGATAGACATGGTCCCACATGACTTGTGGCTATAGGTTCCTCTCACACCATTCCCACATAAATACTTTTTTTCATGGTTATAACATGATATGATGTAGTAACGGGTAGATATTCCTTTGGTTATATCTCTCATTTAGCAACAACCATTTGTTTACAATGGATATAGATGGCCTATAGCTATGATCCAGCCCATCCATGGATATAGGACATGGTTGTGGAGAAATGTTCCTGTACTAGATGAATGTGAGAAAATTTTACTACTGAGTGTTATTATTGTAACTCCCCATGATTTTATGTTTTGTATCATTTTATGTTGGATCTCCTTGATAGCTTATGTTGCACAAAACACTAAGCTTAAACGAACCACGATATACTAATAACATTATTATTTAAAATAAAACAATATCATAGCCATTAAATTGGTGGTTATGAATTTTATCAACTATAATTTTAAAATATATTATTAAATTCATTGGTGATGAAATAATTAGAAATATATATATATATATAATAACATAAAGGTAATGTTTTTATAAAGACTATTCAAATGTGAACAAGTGTGTTTTATAATAATAAAATAAAAAAATCACACCTTTTAGATTATATGAAAGAAATATAAATTTACATATTTGATATAATTTTTAACATTCACCCAATGTAATCTCTCGACATGATAAATGAAAAAAATCCAATTTTACGCATAAAAGATTTATTTTTAGAAAAAAGAGAGTTTTACCACCTTTTGATGGTGTACTTGATTTAAATATAGTTTTTTTTCACTTTTATAGATTCTATTTGAAAAAATAAACTTCTTCTTTTAATTTAGAATATAAACATTTAATTTTATGAATTTATGATATTTCTCTGATAAGTTTTATGTTTTGATCAACAATGATAAAATATGGCATTTTAATTGAAAATAAATTTCATCAAAATAATTTATGGTGTTAAATTATATTTTTAATTAGTTTTACAGTATAAATAGATCAATTTTTTATTATTTAATGTAATTTATTTTATTTTAATCATTTTTAAAATGAATTTTATATAAAAACATTTCAATGTTTTGATCATTTTCACTTTGAATACTCATTTTCTCATTCCATCATTGAGACTAACATTAAAATAATTTTATCCAATTATATGTTTTGAATTTGAAAATTAATTCCATATTTGGAATCACAGGGTCCAAATTTATTAAATATTTCCCTTTTATTTTTTGGAAAATATGATTAGTAACTTTTGTAGTTTATTAAATTACCACAATTAAGGGTAAATCAGGTAATTTAGTTTAAAAATAATATTATATGTTTTCTATAAATACCCTATAACTTGTAAAAAATTATTTGATGAGTTAGTGTCAACCAAAATCATCATTGTACCGATTATATGGCCTTTTGGAGCCACATGGACAACTTTATGTCTTTTTTAGTATTTTATTATAAGGGAAGTCCAATATGTGATACCATGTTTTTAATAAGTATTAAATTTTTCATATGTGGTTATTCAGAAGATATATTTGACTATAAAGAGTAATTTTAAACATAAAATTATTATATTTAACAAGAAATTTTGTTTTTAAATTTTATTAAATAAATATTTTACTTAATGGCGTACACAATTATGATGCTGTAATTTTTTAATTATTAGACATAGAAAATTAATGTTATTAAAAAAATTTAAATAAATATAATTTGATTTAATTATTATCATACATGAATCATTTTTATTACCTAGACATATTATGTATGTATTAATGTTTTTGGTTTAATTTTAACTTTTTTGTTGATATTTTTTTAAACGTAAAGTAATTAATGGTGTCCAAATTGTCATTAATGATATTTTAAAATAAATAATAATTTATTAAATGATATAAATTTCATAAAAATAGAAACACAATAAAATATAAATTTATAGTGTTTAAAATATAATCCATGACACATTTAGGGTTCGTTTTTCATTTTATAGTAACAATATTAACCCTTAAAGAGTAAAAGTATATGTTGTCATACTAATAGTTAAATCGTTTAAATATGGGTTAGCGTAAAATATGAGGTTAATAATGTATTATAAACTAATCTAAAAATTATTATAATTTTATTCTTTTGTCCCATAATCATATTTTCTTCGAAATAAATCACTATGGATCCATTTATAATTTAAAATCAATTGTTTTTATTTAATATTTCAAGAGTTTTAAATAGTGTCTCTCACCTCAATTATAAAATGAAACCTTGTCAGACACATCCTCACACCATATTGAGCCTTATATATATACTAAATCCTTCCCATGTATCCTACAAACATCCCTACCTTTATCCTAGAATCCTTACTATGGGTAGAAATTCAACCAAAGAATTCATTTTTTGAAAATCAAAATGAGATACCCAAAGAAGATGTAACGGTCTTCCGAAAAGATTTTGGTTTTATTTATTCATTAAACCCTTAAAATATTTTTTTGCAATGTTAATATAATAAACTATGTATACTAAATATAATGATATGTTTTTATTTTGAGTGTTATACCTACACTCACACACACGTCCATTAAATGGGACACGATATCATCATTTATTCTTATAGTGAACTATCATCTAACGAACTGATGTAATTCCTTATTACATTTCCTCTTTTAATGGTTCAAAAATATTATTTAATTTCTATTTTTATGATATATATTATATATATGATATATTTATATTTATTTAATTTTTATATAACACATACCTTCATGATTTTCATATTGTGTAAATACGATAACTTTGTTTATGGATGTGTGGACTACCGCCTCCACAAAATTATGTGATTCATTCAAAAATTACATGGAATGTATGATGGATGAGTTTAGTGAATTTATATTATATATATGACATAATAATTCAACTGAAATTATATTAATTACTTTATTTCATTTAACACAATAATATAATTGAAACAACGCTCATGTGTATGTACGACCTACCACTTCCATGCACAATGTATTTCACTTTATATTTTTATATTTCATATATTATTATAAAAATATATATACTAAATATATGTATGAAAATTATTTAATGGTTATAATTATGTATGTTCTAAGAAATATAAATAATTAATATGATCAAATGTATGAAAAATCAAAACATATAGGAAAAACACAATGGTTATTACCTGAAATGTAACATTAACATGGAATTATTAATAAATGGGTAATGTAAAGTCATAAGTAAATCAAATATGATATTTTAGAAATTTATATTTTTCTATTATAGATTTATAATAAATATATATTTATTATATATGATGTAAAATCATGTTTGATTAATAGAATTTTGTTGTAAAGGAGTACGTCACAATCTCCCTATATTGAGTCCTAGTTTGATGTTATACATAAAACTTATTTTATGAGGTTTATATACAGCCCCTTTGACTTATCACGTCATTAATTTTTTTATTTTCAAGTTATTTAATGTTTTATAAAATTTTATTCTTTTTTTCTGCTTATAATTTAAATGTTCAAAGTTGTATGGGACACCTTGAATGCTTAATGATTTCATTATGAAATATTTTTCTACATGTGAATATTAAAAATATTATTATATATATATATTTATTTAAAAGTATTATAATAGAAATTTTCTTTATATTTTTAAATTAAATCAAATGTTTTCAAAATGTAATATTTAAATGTGTTTTATATTGAAATTTTTGACAAATGAAAAATGGAATGTTCTATTTTTAACATATACGATGACAATGAATTTTCAACCATCATGTCCATTATCTTATTATCATCTTCCTTATAAATATTTAATGTTTCTTAAATGAAAAACCATATTTATCTTTTTGGATATTTTTGGTAACAAAAATGGTTTTTCAAAGAAATATATTATTTTGAATTTAAAATGGGTTCATAAAATAAAAGAATATTTTTATATGAAAGTATTTTTTCCTATGGGTTTAATAAGAGTTTGTACTAAATAATTTTACAATGATACCATTTAATGTATTTTCATCATTTTCAACATCTTTTGTTGAATCTTTCACTTCATCAAGTTTTATCTCTTATGATACCAATATTGAGATTTCATTAAATGGTTTATTTTCACTTTTACTATGGAAGTATTGATATACCATAGGACTAGTTATTTATTTTGTCTATACATATTGATTTACTTGTTTAATTTATTCATATGATGATTTCATTGGAAATTAATGAATGGTTGGGGACCCTATATAGAAAATACCCATGCTTCATCAGTCATCTTTTAAGATGAAATTAGTTTGCCACAAACCATTTACATTTATTTTTAAGAAGTTATAAATTTTTAAGAGGATATATCTTGACACAAATCATATTTTTTTCTACCGACAAACATAAAATATCTTGAGAATATAATCTTGATAGTGCAGACATTAGACATTATGTATTATGTCATTTTTATTATTCCTTTTGATTATTTGATTAGTTAGAATATCCATGGTCATGTCGTAATATCATGTGATTTTTTATATGTCATTATTCGATTGTAGTCTATTATTTCCATATTTTTTATTCATTATTAATGCTATTCAGATTCTAGTATACATTAACCTTACTGATCATTTCATCTCACCCATTTATTGTGTATGATTTTCCCATGATTCCAATAAGTCTATTATGAATGATATATAGGGTTAATATAGTATAATAATGATGTTTTCAAAGTTTTTTATATTTATAACGTAATTTTAATTTCAAAAATATATCCACTATTCCAGGACTACTATATTGTTCAGTCCTTTGGGATGATATATTTTGAATATTATACTAATGTAATAATGTGAGGCACCAGATCTGGGCTATTATGGTCGGAGTCATTATAGTTGGTATCATAGTAATAAGTCAATGTATAAGATACCATCTTATATATTTTGTAATATGATGAATAACACAGGTTAATCATAAGGATTTATACATTGATATGAAGATATGATGATTTGACATCCTATAAATTATTCTTCATGATTATAATACTATGATTAGTATTGATCAAATTTTTCTTGTGGTGTTGTTCAATGCATATCATTAGTAAGGAAATCCACGTAATGGTCATAAAAATGATAATTAAGATACTTCAAAAGAAAAATGAAATAAATGAGGTAAGAATGAATAAGATGATTGTGTATAGTTAATGGTTTTAAAATGAAGTATAATGGAAATTTTTTTTTATGAATTGGGATTCAATAAATATTTAATCATTGGTTCGATGGTTATAAGAATCATCAGATATATAAGGATTTTAATTCAATTCTTCATCTTTATATATTTGGAAGAATAAACATTTTCATTAATGTTATTAAGGTGGGAAAATATTTAGTATGTGATAACAAGAGATACATTATGATTATCCGTAAATTTAATGTTAAGTTTATTTTTGAAATTTTATGACCCTCCTTCATCAGTTTTAGACTTTGAATTTAGACAGAAGTATTTTAATTGAGTCTTAGGGTAACTACTTTGTGAATGGATTTGGTTGAACTTTATATATTATTATTTGAGATTAAAGTTTGATTTATCATATTGTAAAATATTTGGATAAATGTTTTGGTGTTGATAAAAATACAGAGAATGAGTGAAATAATTTTGGACTTATGATTTGTTAGAAGTGCTTTAAGAATAACTGTAAATCTTGAATTTCCATATCCAGGAGAATGGAATGAAGTGGAAATTGATTGAAGCACAACTAAAGGATGAAATTATCTCATCAAAGGAAATCAAATAATTTTTATTGAGTTTTTTTACCAATATAATAATATAATCCTTCAAATTTTTTACAATGATTTTGAAATAAAAAACTTATCCGGTTAGTACACTTATTAATAAATAAATGATCTTTTAACTCATCATAATATTTGTGGTTTTGTTATGGTTAACATTGTAATGACCATGTTCTATATCACTATCTATCAGATATTGGTAGTTATATTTCTCTTTCATTTCTATATTTTTAACTTACACTAATGATTTCATATTTGAAATCCAAATTATGTGGTGACCAATGTAATTCTCTTTCCCTATTATTAAGTATATTTTTTATTAACACTACTATCAATGTGGGTTTCCCACAAAAGGAATTATCAAGAATCAACCATTGATTTTTGATATTCAATTTCAAATTGTGATGATGACATTTATTCAAGGTGGGAGAATGTGACACCCCAAGATTTTATGGTATGTATCTTTTTAAATTTAATCACATTGATAGCTTATGTTTCACGCAACAATGAGAATAAACGAACCATGATAAACTATTAATATTAATTTTTAAAAGAAATTTTCTAAAAAAAATATATTCTTGGTTATGAATTTGATTGAATAAATTATGAAATTTTATTTTTGACTTTATCGGTTACCAATTAATTATACATAAATCTTAAACAAAATTTAGTATAAAGAATTTTTTTTTATAATAACTATTTAAATACACAAAAGTGTTATTTATACTAATAAAATAAGAAAATAACATCTTTTTGATTATATTGATGAAATAAATATATAATTTAACCAATATAATGGTTAAAATTCATCATAATTATTTTCTATACCTGATACATGAAACAAAATCCAATTTTATGCATAAAATGTGAATTTTTATAAAAAGACATTTTTACCACCTTTTGAGGGACCACATGTTTTTAATATATTTTTTTAAATATTAATAAATTATATTTTTTAAAATAAAATTTTTATTTTAAATTGTATTATAAAAATATACTTTTTTTGAATTTTTCATATGTTTTAGAGAAATTTTATGTTTTGATGAATAGTAATAAAATAATGCATTTTAATTGAAAATAAATTTTTCATCTAAATAATTTATATTTTGAAAATTTGATTTTAATGGTTTTTAAAGTATAATTATATGACGTTTTTATCATTTAATAAAATTTTGGTCATTGGAATAATTTCAACTTCGAATTTTTATATAAAAACCTTTCAATATTTTAAAAACTTTCATAATTAAAACTCGTTTTATCTTTCTATCAATGAGATTAATTTTATATATTAATTTTGGATAATTGATTATTTTTTTTAAAAAATTATTCCATATTTTTAATAATAATTTCTAAATTAAGTAAATAATTCCATTTTAATTTTAGATAATATGAATAATGTGTTTTGATTTTTTTAATTACCACGATTAGTGATAAATCAAGAAATTTTGGGTAAAAATAATTATATAATTATTTTAAAATTACCATAAAACTATACTAGATTTATTGGATGGATTATTTTCAACCAAAATAATCCTTGGGATAATTTTATGGCCTATTTGTTCCTCTTGGATGGCTTTAATCCTTTTTTAGTATTTTATTCCAGCATAAGCTCAATATGTCACACCCCTTTTTTTAATAAGTATAGAATTTTTGAGATGTGGTTATACAATAGATATATTCAATGATAAATAATTATTTTAAAATTAAAATTCTTACCTTCATCATGAAAATTTATTTTTAATTTTTAGGAAATAAATAATTTCCTTTATGTCTTTCAAAATGATGATGATGTAATTGTATAATTAATGGACATATCCAATAATTGTTATTAAAAATATTTAAGTAAATATAAATTGATATAATTAATTTCATACATGATTTTTATTGAATATATAGTCATATTAGGGATTTATTATTGTTTTTTCTATGTTATCTTCTATATTGATATTTTTTAAAAAGTCAAGTAATGAATTGTTTCAAAATTGACATTACTAATATTTGAAAATAAATATTAATTCATTAAATGATATAAAAATTTTAATAATCTAAGACTATTCAAAATTAATTATATAAAGTATAAAATTTAATCCATTACTCCCTTATAGTTTGTTTTTCATTTTATTGTATCTATAATAACCCTTAATTAGTTAAAACTGAAGTTTTTACGATAAGATTTAGAGGGTTTAACTAAGGGTTAAATGCAAATGATAAGGGTAATAATGTGACCTAAACTTGTCTAAAAATAATTGGTAAAAAGTATTTATACCCATACTCATTTTAAATTTTAAATAACATACTTATAATCTAGTTTTACTGAATAATTTTTTTTATTCATTTAATATTGTGAGAGTTTTCCAAAGTGCCCCTAACATCAATTATAAATGGTAACCTCCTTTCTCACATCCTCACACCACATTAAGCCTTATAGCTCAACCAAAATTTTACTATTTATCCTAAAAACATCCCTAAATTCATCCTAGAATCATTAATTTGGAAATAAAGCTGACTAAGGAAATCCTTTTGTGAAAATCAAAAAGAGATACCCAAAGAATTTTTAACAGTCATAAATGAATATTTATTTACAATTTCATACATAAAACCGTTAAAATAATATTAATTCATTACTAGATAAAAATATTATATTCCTAAATATACTTATATTTCTATATTAAGGTTTTGACCAACACTTCCACACATTTCCATCAAATGGGTTACACAGTCGTCATTTGTGTGTACGATGGACCGCCGCCTTACGAACTAATGTCATTCATTCTTCTGCTTCCACCTTTCATGGTTGAGTATAATGATGTAATTTCTATTTTTATATGATATATATGACATTTACGATTTATTTATTCTAGGATAATAATGGTGTTCTGAAATAAAATACATTATGTGTTTAGTGTTTTAAATGTAATTTGAATTTCAAATATGTATATAGTTTACCAAGACTAGTAAACTATTTAGCATTTTGGGATATGATCTATTATATCTTATGAAACATTAATAATTTACGGTACCAGCTCTGGTATAGTTGGGTCAGGGTCATTAAAAGTATTCCATTGTAATGATAAATAATTGATTCTAAGTCTCAATTACATTATATGGAATAGATGCGATGCATGGTGAATTTTGTGTCTATAAGGTTTAGTTGGGTTTATATTTCCAATATTGAAGCTCTCAAGAAAATGGGTAAGGGGAATGATAAAATATGAATTAAAAATGAAATATTCTTGGAGTTATAGGGAGTTTGAGATGTACCATGTTTATATAAGAATCTAATTTCCCTTGGTCAAATCGATGAAGTGGGTTCTGGAACCAGATTCTCAAATTGATAATGAAATATTACATAGGGTTCAACAGTTATAGAAGGAGTTTTTAAATGTATTACATTTTTTCTAATAGGAAGATCAGATCAAAAAAAATTCTAGAATGAAAATTTAGAATGTCCTTGGGAACTTAAGTGAAAATTACATGATATTCATAGTGTAAATGTTTATATTGATTCCTATAAATAAATATTTCTGATATCATGTGATTTGTATTCCATGAATTTAGATAAATGTGTAATTTAACATAAATATAAGAACAAAAAAGATTCGCAACATAGACCACATGCATACATATTTTTGGGGATCTGAAACCATCTGTTCACAAAGAGAACCATTATAATTTTTTACATTCATTGATTATTCAATATTAAAAGTAAAATTTACATCATAATTCATAAATAAAATGTGTTAATGGGGTTTATTTGATGATGTTCCATGGGGGAAAAAGAGATTAGAAATATGTTCAAGTTATTAAGGTTTGATAATAGTGGTTAATATGGTATTATGGAATTCTGAAGGTTTTAATGGTGAAAAGAAATCATGTTTGTGATTAATTTTCATAGAACATTGACATAGAATGGTGTAGTTGAGTTGATGAACTAAACATATATTGATAAGGCTCAATTAAAGATTAAAATCCCATAATGACTTAGGATATTTGGTTGGTAGCATTTAATTTTGCAATATATCTTATGAAGAGGATTATTATGCTGATGAAATCATCCTTTTTTACAAGGTGACAAGATAAATATCAATAACCTAAAAATTTCCCTCTCAAACTATGAATATATATCTAGAAAAACAATCAATAGGATCAAATCCTACATAATTTTTGGAAATATATTTTTTTACAACAGGAAAACCAATATTATCAATATTTTAGGAATTAAGGAGGGTTACTTACCCTTCACCTATCTCGGGGTTCCATTATTTTGGGGTAGACACAAATATTGTAACTTTTGTGACATTTTTACCAAATTCTCCACCAACTCTCATTGTGGAAAGGTAAATCCCCCTCCATGGCCAACGGGATATTTCTAGTCAAGTCTACGATTGTTTCCAAAATGGTCTATTCCATGATAGTTTATAAAGGTCCTACTGTTATCTTATATATAATAAATTTTTCCATCAAAAACATTTTTTGGAGTGGGGGAACTCCTAAAAGGATACTGGTAACCATTCACTATTCTACCTGTTGCAAGCCTTTTGGTAAAGGTGGGTTCAACATAAAAAATCTCTAATTTTTCAATGTTGCCTTATATTCCATACTCACTTGGAATATCATTCATAATAAATCTTCCTCTCTCTACTTCCACAAAATCTGCTTTCTTGATAAATTAAAGAAAGGAATGATAAATTATATGAGCTCATCCACCTAGTCTTCCATTATGAATTCCTTTTCCAAAATCATGTCTAAATCTATATAGATGGTCTGAAAAACACTACCCTAAACATATAGCTTTCCAACTAGACTGGTGCCCCTGTCATTTCTATGGTATCCCACAATCAATCTCCTAAACACTATAATAATATCATTAATAATATGTTATGATCTCAAAACTCTAATATACCTAAAAATATTAAGTAGTTAATTGAAAATTATCCTTTCTCCACCACTGATAATTTTTTAATTTGGGAACCTGCTCATAATGGAATTATTGACCCAAAAAACATTTATGATCTTCACTTTAACAACTCTGACAATAATTTTAGTTGGATAATCATTTTTAACAAATTATTGTTAAACCCATAGAGATTCACTCTTTTTTTCCTATTTCATAGAAAAGGGTCCCGACTGACACTTTTTTTTTAATATTTTGGGATTCAACATTTTCCTATTTTTCATTTTTTTCCCCAAACTCAAGAATGAATTACTAACTTGATTATTTCTTGTGATATGGACACTACCTTTTGGAATTATTTCCTTGATCTTTTTGAGTGCAGATGGTTACTTTATGACTCTATAAACTCTCAACTACAACATTGTGTGGATATGATTGACTCCCATAATATCAAGAATCTATTCATAAAAGCTATAGTTGAGCTACTACATCTGATTTTTTATTATTGGAATGATTATATTCATAAAAATTACTGATTTAGTCTTAATTTATGTAAAATGAGAATCCGAATTTCTATTTGTGAAGACGTCGTAATTTTAAAGGATCTTTGAAGAAACACTATTTTAGACATTGGGATTCTCCAACGGCATGGGGTGAAAGGCATTTATCCCCATCCTAGATTCACTTTGAAGTATTATAGAAGGATATACCTCTAGGATGGGTCAAAGATAATGTTTATAGTGATTCTAATGGAAACCCATGTCCCTCTGGTTGTGGTGCTAACAACATGAACCACTATGGGCAGACTCTAGATTTCTTCTATAGAAGCTATGGTGTCACCTATTATTTGGAAGATAAAATGATGAGTGTGATTCATGATATATCCTTTTTAAATCAACTTGGCTGAAATTCAATCTGGATCTAATTAAATTTTATGACCATTGTGTAAACTCTTTGGAATGGAGTAGTACCCCTTGTGTAGACACTTACTTCACATTGGATGGATTGTCTACATTCACTAATAGACACCAACTATATTGTCACACATATTTATCATGAAATGAACATGGTTTTAGATAAAAATGATATTAGGGGAGTCAACCATGATGTCACCTAGCTGAATGATATCCATTGTGACTTAATTTCTCTTTATTACATGGACTGGAAAAAATACCATCTTTCAAACTCATGTAATGTTTTCTATAATTTTTTTTCAATAAAATTAGTGTTTTGGTCTTTGAAAAGACCTCCATAATTTAAAAACATGGAGAAAACATGAAGCTGATTCCCAACCCTATTTATGTGTAGGTTATGGTGATAAAAAAAATTGGATTTTGGTTTTGGGATAATGATAATCAAAAGATCATTAAATTATGGAATGTATTATTCAATAAAAAAGTCTTATATAAATACCAAAACATTGAAGAAGATGGTTTAAAGAAAAAATAATGAACTGGCCATTTCCAAGTTGATCAAAAGGGATGTACAAGAATAACAAGAGTTCTATAAATTTTAAGGATTTTGGAAATTATTGAAGAATCATATAGTTCAGAATAAGTATCGATGAGGTCAGGTATTGGGGAATCTTTGGCCAGATCTTCAGAAGGTGGAGTTCTAGAAGCAATAGTTCTGTATATAGGAAAATATTAGACTGATTTAGGATGGTCCATCAGTATCATATGACTAATTTAAAGGTTCGAAATTGATCTAATGTAATTCATCTTATAGAGGGAGTGTATCCTGGTATCCTAGAAGGAAATAAAGTCTCAATTATTTTAGAAATATGTATTTATAAATGAATTATTTTATTGATTTACTGCATGTAATCAGAACTTGGGATCTGAAAAAAATAAAATATGGGAAGAATAAAATGTATAAAATGTGTATTCAAGTTGAAGGAATAAACAAAAGGTAGAACGTTGTGAAAGTCTAGGTTGGATTTGAAAGCGTTTTTAGAAATATGAATGTGTTTATTTCTCTAAAATTTTCTCACTCATTAGAAAACAAACAACCATCCGTATGGTGTTGAATTTTTTTTCTTCAATGACTTTTATATGGAATATATATATGTGAATACTGCATTCAATCATAGTTATTTTGAGGAAATTTTCATGAATTTTCTAGAATGTTTTTTGGATAATGGGAATGAGGTATTGGTGTGTAATTTAAAAAGTAATCCTTTCTGTTTTCAAGAAATCACTAAGGAAATGGAACCCAAATTCATAGACTTTGTAGATAATGACAGGTTTTATTGGAGAAAATCATATAATTATTAATATTATGAGGTGTTTTAGGATTGTATTTTCATCATCCTTCTCTTATTAGTTGATTACATGATCCAAGAAGGCAAAGAAAATAAATTTATTCATTAGGTGAAAGCAGATTTGTTCAGATGGTGCAATATAAAGGATCTCAATGAAGAAAACAATATTTCAATGATGTGAATTGAGTGAGATAGGAATACCATAACATTGGTTTTATCTCAAAAATATTACATGTGAATTTTCATCAAATGATTTATAATTACTGAATGTAAACTAGATTGAACTACATTATACATATACTTTATTAATTCAAAGGGAAGGAACCAAAAATGAAACATGAGGCAAATCACATGATTAAAGTTCTATTTGAATTAGCGTTTAAAAGCATTATGTAATCTATGTTTTATATAAGGATTAACCATGCTCATGAAGTGGTTTTTAGTAGATTTATGATGAATCCAATAAAATAACATTGAGAAGCTATGAAGTGGATTCTTCAATATCTAAAATGGTCATAAGATATAGCCTTTTGTTTTGTAATGTATGATTTATAGTGTGGTTGTATTGATGTGGATTTTGGAGGTGATACAGATGCATTGATGAGTACCACATGATTTTTGTTGAAAATTGGAGGGAAAACCATAAATTAGATGTTAGTATTGAAGATGGTTGTAGCACTATCAATAATGGAAGTAGAGTATATGTCCTGATAAGAGTACATATCGAATTGATAATGCTAGAGGCTTTAATAGAGGAACATAGAAGGGATATAAGAAAGTGTGTTCTTCTATGATAGTTAATAGTGAATTAATTTTGATAAAAAGTTTGAGTTTCATTCATATATAAAGAACCTTGATCTAGAGTATTATTTAATCTTAATGATGGTAGAGGAAGGCCTGATCGAGTTATAAATTATTTGTGGAAGTATGTTTCCCGAGGGCTTAGTCTATGTAATTTTGAGGCAGTAGTTTGAGGGATAGAATCAATAATGAACATTTTTTTATGATAAAAAACACTATATAGTATTTTATGATTACAGAAAATTTTAAGGGGCTTGGAATTCACGGTTTTATGCTCACTTCCTTCTCAATCATAAGGTGTGTTTTGGGTAGCCATAAGGCATGTCATGAAAAGAGTTTTCATGCTAGGGCCTTAAATGACCTAGGAAATCATAGATTCTAATCAAAAAAGTCATATGGAATGGAAATAATAATCCCTACTACTATATATCTCAATCATATGTGATTATTTCATAATAAAAAACAATAGTTTCATCAAATATTCCATGCTAGAAGAATGATAACAGTTATCATTGGAATAAATTTATCCCCACACATGTTATCATTAAATTGTAGACTATATTGTAATTTAACGATGATAAATACATGCATATAGTTAATATATAAGGTGAGGAATTAACTCATGCATTGTAATACATGAGTTAATGCATATATCACCAAGGATTATCCTTGGGTGGTGTATAAAGGTTACATCCATACTATGAATATACTGTGTAATGATTGTTCAATTCCTTCGATGATGCTCCCTATCACTATAATCACATTCTTATTCCCCCTTACCATCACAATATACTGGAACATCATTGAGGATAAAGAGTTCTACCTGTACAATAGATGGAGGTAAGGGTAATTTGATCATTCATTGGGGGTCATTGTCATATATAGATGATAAAGGTGTTTTTTTGACATTGGAGTATAGTACACAAGATTTTACAGGTTCTTCATTTCCTATATACATTACATTATTTTAATCTAAGCATAGTGATCATGGTATAGGATTTCTATTTTTTATGTGAGTAAAAAAAGTGTAGCTTGATCTCATAGGAAATCCATCATTGGGAAATCCATGTTCTTGGATGTATGAAATTATATGCGAAATCTTATTTTTATATATAATATTTCATGTAAAAAATAATTTATAATGTACAACATGTTTTAATGTATTGACGATTATAAATCAGAATGTATGAAAAAATTTATCATAATCGAAGAAATGATATTAATTCCAATTTTTCAGTCACAGAAAACGACTACAATCAATAATAAAATACGATTTCACTGTTACTTATTCAGGAAAACAAATGTCACATAATATTTAAGATATCTATTTATATCATTAAATATTATATGTGATAATGTAGAGGATGATATGAATGTCTATCATAAAATATGACTGGAGTTACACCATGATATTTTTTATTTGGAGATATGTGATAATAATAGAATATGACTGATACGCATTCAAGCATCAAGTTTATCAGTCATAGCCAAAAACTTACCCTGAGTCATAGAATAGAATAGAAAAAGAAATATTTATTTTCACTTAAGGATGAAATTAATTATTTTTAAATTTTTTATAAATAATGTAAAAATGTATTGTTAGAATATTTACTAGCATATAAAATATTTATAAGTTATTTAATTTTAAATATTTTATAATTTATTCATAAATTCTTATGAGTCATTTATGATTAAATGTTCCTAAATATTAAATATAAATATTAAAAATTAATTTCATAAAATTATAAGGCCTGACATTGGTATTAAATAAATTTATTATTTAATCATAATTATAATGTTTAAAGAGATTATAAATTACAAAATAATGTATAACATAATGTGTTAATATTTATGAAAATTATGAAATGTTTCAAATGAAAAATTTGAATTACTTAAATTAAACCAATATTGTTAGGGAAATTAATTAAATCCTATCGAAAATTGGTTTGATTATTGATAGGATCAATGGATTAAATAATATTAAAACATGATATTATATTATGTAAAATATTTACAGAATCAAAAATTGAAATACAAAATGTTTATATTTCATGAATTATCAGAGATTTAAATTAAAATTTTATATAACGAATAAAAAGAAAATATTATATAATGCAATCAATATAAATAGATTCTATTCAAAATTATAAAATGTCCAAAACAAAAAAGCTAAATCATAAAGAGTTTATATTCAACTATTTTTATGAATTATTCATAATTAATTATCTCATGATTAATTATTTAAAATATACTTATATTTAAAGGATATTCCCTGATTTATTTATATTTCTAAACTAATTATATATTATTCACACGTGTATAGCATAGATTAAGTTCTTAAAGTAGTACATATAAATTTTCAATCCCTACATTACATATTTCCTATATCAAAAAAAGATTTTATTTTCATCCACATTGACCATAATTGGTATATAAATTTATTAAATCACATTTATTTTTTGGGAATGATTTATATTTATAAACCCAATAGACTGATGTAGACACTCTTGTTAGGGAGGGTGAACTATGTGTGGCCAATTTTTTTTCCAAAATACAATTTTTTTGTAACCTTTTTACACCTCTATACTTTAAACCAATAAAGAGAAATGATTTTTTCTTGTTCAACCTAGTGTACAATTTTATGAAATTCAAGAGAGAATTAGAGTAAGAAACATGTGTTTTTACAAGGTTCTACCCCTCTTGGGAATCTTACTCCTTAATGTGATCACGATATCTAAGTCATAGATTCTTCAATATTAATTAATCATCAATATAGGTTGAGTTGGAAAAGGATAATCCTAAAACCAGGTTCATCAAATTATAGAGGTGAATTTTAACTATATTACACTAGTGAACTCTGATCACTCATACTAGTTCTTTATATTGGCACCGTACAAGTTTGTTTAAGCATCCATATATAAAATTGATCACCAATAATCATATGTAGTGTTTCAAAGTCACACAATGCAATAAGATGCAAAGAACACATATAGACGTGGTATGAGGCATGAAACTCTCAAAACTAAGGTGCATCCCATGACATTATTAAATATACCTAGAATTTCAAAAATGTTTTAAATTAAAAATAAATAAATTGAATAATAATAACAAAAATTAAAAAAATATAGATAGTTTTTAACCAAACCATATTGAAATAATCAATTTTTTAGGACATAAATATAATAATTATTATTAATGGATATTTCATAATTAATGAAAGCCTCCTATTCACTATTACACATTTAATTTGACTCATATTCCTCTGAATATTCCTCTTCAACAACATTCATCTCATTATAAACTCATGCACATTTTGAACCAGGAAATTTTGAAGAATATGATATTTTTATGTTTTATATTGATCTTAATGTATATTTAATCTCTTCAACACCAGCTGTAGCAAAATAAACACCCCATGTTAAGCCTTACACACCCTCATCATTATATATAATGTATTTATTAGTATACTCATCCACTTTGTACCACATAATAGGTTATTTAATTCTTTCATAAATCTATTTGAGTGTAATGGGATCAATGGTGTCACATATTTGAAACAGACACTTCAATGCATGATTATATTTAATTTAGACAAAATAATTGTGTTTTTGTTGAGACATCCTATTTCTATTTTTATATGAATTTGGAATATAAATCAATTTTAAATGTTATATTTTTTATAATAATAAATAAACTACATTAGGAAATGAACCTCATATGCTAAAAAATATAGGTTATCTCACATATCGATGTGATTCAAGTGAGATTAAGAACCTTAAAATAATTTTTTCATAATTTGGGGTCGAATATCTAAAAATAGACTACCATTCAACCTGAGTGGATTTATTTTTAAGTCTAATTTATATAGAATTGGAAAATAGAACCTCATCCTAATAGTGATAAGTAATTTAATCCTTGATTTTTTCAATAATATCAAGGCTTGGGACCAACCATTGATTGGATTTAATTAATATATGTTTTACATAAAAATAAAAATGGATATTCAGAATAGAATAATAAATTTTCTTTCAATAAATACCCCAAATGGATGACAAGGTTTATGAAACTTTATATCTCACATATAAACAATAATAGTAAAATTTTCATTGTACTTCTCTTCCTTCATTGAAAAAATCCCACATGTTCGCCTCTTTAACACCATCCATGGATTAAAAATGTATCTCACCAGTGACCTTTTCTCACCATCAACCAATATATTCATATTTACAAGTGGTTTGGTCACATTTAAGACAATAAAAAATGAAATTAAAAAATGATGGCATCAATATAATTTTTGACACACATTTTCTTGCACCTCTTTAACCCACTTGATTCTTTCCAATACATAGGATATGAAATTTTTTCTATAATTATTCTCCTTCTTATTAATACTTTCCATTTTATGGAAAGAGATACAAAATCTAGTTTTTTGTACAAGAAACACTTTCTTCCCTATGAATTATCTCATCATATTCACCCCCTTGGATGAGTACATATGATATGTCTCAAATAATTTACTCCATCCATCCATACAAATCCTATTTTTATTAGATGAGAAAACATAAAAACAGGAAAACAGGGGGACCCGATAGTTAGGGGGTCTAAAGTAATGAAAACCAATACCATCCCCTCTAATAAAGTTTACACCCTCAGGTTTAAGGAAATTATTAGAGAGGAGGTAAGTAATGTCATGTTTCTCAATATCCTATAATATCAAATCCAAATAGTTTGATGTGCATGGACTTCAATAAAGTTTTTTACACATTACCTCAGGCATTTCCCCTAAAAATAAGACTTCAAAAAATAATAAACAAACATAAATAAATTATTAATATGAATAATTTATACATAAATAAAAATATTGATAAGGTGGATATAAATAATATATGCTACAAATTTGTAGGATTTGATATTATTGTCAACATGAAAAACATTTTCCTTGCCAATAGATTCCCAAAATTTTCTTTACAATTTAAATATTTTTTCTTTATTTTCTCAAAATAATGAATCATAAATTGAATCATTGAACTATTACGTTTGTTACAATTCACTAAGAAATTGGTCAACATCCTTTTTGTTTTGTACTTCCAACCATCAAACATACTTTTAAAAAAAATTGACCCATATTTTTCATGTTCTTCAACCATTGTCTTTGTGTGCCCTGATTCCTTATTTAACAAGATAAACTCACATCATGATATATTGGTTACTTCATTCCAAGACAAAATTTCTCAATTTATTTAATCATGGAATGAAAGATACCATATTTCACAAAAATGAAAGTCATTCCTATATCATATATCAATATTGTTATTTGTGTATATGCCCTCTCTCAAAATTATTTCTTGTAATCTTTAGTTTTTTATGAATCTATGTAATTTTTTTCCTTTCCAAACATGGAAAATTTATTCTAGGTCACATGTAAAATTGGCATCCATCAATCAAATATGGAATGATGACTTAACTAATGCCTTTCCAGTAGCAGTTCTTCCACCTTTAAGAATAATCTTTTAAATTCTATCATCATCTTTATCTTCATAATAGAAATCATCAATATCTATAAGTATATCACACTAATTATTATGTACTTACATTTTCTTCATATATTTTCTTTTATCCCCCTTTACTTGATTAAAAAATTTCATACAAATGGTATTATTTTTTTATCCTCCAACCAAGTGATGTTTTATTTGAATAATACATCAATTTTGTTTCTAACTGGAGACTACATGTGATTTAATATTTTTCATTATGATTTAATTTATGAGGATACATCAAAGATAATTATTTCCTTACACAATGTGTAGCTTCACTAATTGGTGTTTCATAACAATTATCACTCATAATTTCACAGTTCGGTGAGTGTTTAAGTTTATGTTGATTAAAACAAAAGAGGCCTGAATTTGGGATGGAAAACAAGGAAAACAAATGAAAAGGACATAGTTATAATGGAAATTTTGAAACAGAGGAAAATGGAGGAAAACGAATGGAAATGATAGAGTAATAGAGGAAAAATGAAAACAAGTGTTGAATAATATGATATATAAATATAAATAATCTTTATCTGTTGAAGATTCAATGAGAGAAGATGAATTCTTGGGAGGCTTTTTTGTTGGGCTTCATTAGACGTTGTTGTTTCCCAGTGTGTTTTCTACTAATCAATCATGTTTTGTATTTTTTTGATATTTATTGTATACTTTTTAGAGACTCGTTCTGTTATTTTGTTTATTAACTCAATGAATATATCATTTAATTTTGATGAAACCCCACCCCTATGGCCACCATTTTCAGGAAATAACAATAATATTTACCCCTGTTGCCCTAGGTTTCCACCCCTATCACCCTGATTTCCACCTGTGCATCCCTCTATTTCCACCCCTTCCACCATAACTTTTTAGAAAGGATCCCTAAATTCCATCCCATTTATCCCCTAATTTTCATCCCTATGATAACCCGATTAATACCCCAAACATCACTAAAGGATCCCTATTTTTTAGGTGGGATTAATTTACATTTTATGGAACCATAGATTCTATAGTGATGGCGTAAGAAGAATGTGATATGGTGTACCTCAATGATCTCACATCCCCTCAGTAGTGAAAAGGAACTCTAGGTGCACCTCACAGTGCCTGATCGATAATAGACTTCTACTCATTGTAATTAAAGGGAATCATGTGATTTCCATATTGATGAGATAAGAGTTGTTGGAAAATAGAAGATATATGAGTGATATTGTTTTCTCAGAAAAAATAAATAATAAAGAATCCCATAAGTCCATTAATGTATTAATAGTCTTAGAAACATGCTTAACCAAGTGATCCATGGAGTCGAGAAGCATAGAAAATATCTTTTTGACCCACTATTCCGATTTTTGGAATGTGACAACTTTTGAATTTGGAAGGGTTGAAAAAAGATGAGAATAATAACCCATGTATTTCAAGTTGACAAAAACAATCTTCTTCAACATGATGATATTGGAGGAATTAATGCATTCACCCACAAGACATATAGTATTAGTGATAGTATCTGAAAAGAGTGATAATGTTGCCTTATATGGTGCTGAAGATCAGAAGATTGTTGAATGTTCATGATATGTAAGGAAAAGGAACTAAAATAGAATTATGTGTAGAAAATTTGGCGTTGAATGTGAACATATTGAAAATCAGGTATTTATTAGTTCATAAAATAATGAATCATAGAGTTGGAGTTCGGGAGAGGAAATGAAGGGTGGGGATTCACATAGGGAAAATACATTGAGAGGAGTTCATGCCTGGAGGGGTTGTGCAGGGATGAGCGAGCAACTAGAGGGATGCAATGGGGGAAGTGGATGTGTGAAATACATAAGAGGGTGTTGAAATGATGTGTCTCAAAAGTAGGGGTCATGCTAGGATGGGTCACATATGGAGGGATCACTAAGGTAGGCGGCTCGCTTGGGGAAGTTGGGGAGGGTCCATCACCATGGATTGGGTGACGATAATATTGTCTTCATAGGGATGCAACTCAAAGTCAGGTGGCACAATAGGAGGGTGGTGTGAAAGGATGTTTTATGATAGGGGTGAAGAGAACAATTGACATGAGGGGAGACATGGAAGATGAGAGAGAATATGTGTTTGTTTGAAATCAGATTGATACCATGGTGAAATGGAAACCTTAACTCACACTAAGGCAAAAACATTATTTTTAGAGAATCAAAGGAGTAAAATAGAGGTTTGAAACTGATGTGGGACATTAATATTAAAAATATAAAAAAACATATAATACTATTAATATATGTGTTTCTCATTTATATTTCCAAGGTTATAATTCCAACGATATTTGGGATTAGAAACAATCCTTTCCTTCTAATTCTGAATCTTTTTGAAAATATTTTCCATATCTAGAATGTATAAAACATTTATCATATTCTTAATTCTATAAAACATTTTCTTCTTATAGATAAAAGAACTACTGTAAAAAATAATTAATTTTAACTCCTTTATGTCCAAATAAGATATAGAAATCAAATATTTGTTTATATAGGAATCATAATAACAATTATATTATTCAAGGATTAATATTTGGGGTAAAGTTAGAATATTACTTCCATCCTGTAATTTAGTAACCCTTTCTTCATTACTGACATATTGTTCCACTTCACTCTTTTTAAATTCTATTCTATCTATAAGTGTTTTTATCAGCACAAATGTGTGATGAACACCTGATATCTAATACCCATGTGTTAGAGTTAATTAATTTAATTTCTACAAAATTCACATTCAGAATCTTGGACTAATTCTCCTTGAGTGTACTTCTCAAAATTAGATAATAATTTTGAACTATTATATTGGAAATACCTATAACAGATCCAAATATAATTATCATGAAGTCTTCTATAATCTAAAACAAAAAAATATCTATGGATGAGTGTCATATTTTATATCATTTCATTAAAAACATTGAATTAACATACTCCCACTAAAAATTATGAAACAATACATCATATCATATAAGTGAGCTAACATTTATAATTCAGCATGACTTACATATGGTATCATGTAAATAATATATATCTGTAAGATAGATACTAGAAATCCATATCATATATGATTATTGGTTATTTAAATGGATAAATCCTTACCTTAATCTATCAGATGAATTCACTCAACACTATTCCTCTAGTATCCCTACAGTTATGGTTTCCCAGCATAATATATCTCAATAAAATCACCAAATATAAGGAAACTAATAGCTAGAGTCAGTTTTGTTGAATGCTCAAGGTCTTTAAAATTTACAGTTTTGAAATAATCTCAAAATTAGTATTTTAAAGGGTATTTTTTTAAAAGTCTCACACATTTAAAAAAACTCACAGGCATATTAAACCCATTTCATCTCATGTGATATTTACTATATCATGTTTTAATGTTTTTTGTATTCATTCTTCCAATTATTTTATTTTTGGAATCATTACTCTATCCACGAAATTAATGTGTTCATGATACATTAATGTGTAACTATTTACACAGCACACACGTTTTCATTAGTCAACCAAAAATAGAAGTCAATATAATTCATACATATCCAAATGTTTCTCATGAATAATGTACATGAATTAATCTTGTAAATGTTTAGTGTAATATGAGATCTATAATGTCCACATGATCAATCCCTGAGAAATAGATAGCTAGTCCCTCCCCTTTTAAGAACATGGAAAATGTCTTTAGGCCAAGGGGTGGTCTAACCCCAAGTCATTCTCCTCGGAGATACTTTTAATACATAATATCCCTAAAACATAATATGAACATAATATATTCAAAAACTATTTCCAAGCTCATAAATAAAAACTGAAAATAAGGTTATGATATATGAAAACTAAATCTTATGTAGTCTCACCAAGAATACAATGCATGGATCTATCTTTTAGAATCAATTTATCAGAAAAATAAATCATACAAGATATTCATAATTCATAATAAATAAATAAATATAAATAATATTAAAGGAAGAAATAGATTACTAAACACGTTATGTATTTTTCAAAACATGGGAATTAATATGAACTTTACATATTTTATTTAGGCATAAAAAATCATTTTATAATGTCTAACCCTTATAATTTATAAACAATTTGGAAATAAAAATTTAAAATATCAAAAAAATATAAATGTCATATTTTATGGATGGTCATATTATTATATATCATATAATGTGACTAATACTAGAGAGAGGTTTTCTTAGATGTCAATCATATTTTACGATACAATTTACATCATACTCTATGATTTGTGTCACTGAATGCGACGTGTTATATCATATTTTTTATATTGTATTATATGATTCAGTGAATATTGTATTTCTTCCACAATCATGTTTTGTTGAAGAATGTAATTGTGTTTTATTTTATGATATCCTATATCATAAGATATAACACAGTACAAATTCATGAGTTTTCTAAACATTGTACTTATGAAATAAACTTTTTTTACATTATGACAAAAACAAACAAAATGTTTTCTTCATGTTTTATGTTACTATATCAATATAAACCTATAGTTTAAAGAATTATTCCAAATAATTGATCTACATGTTAAATCCTTGAAAAACCTAGATTTAATACAATTTATGAGTTTAAGTGTATCTTCATTTGATCATAGGTAGTGGAAATGATCCCAAATAATTGTTTATATATCTTCAATAAATCAATATTCAAGGAATTATGATGAAAAATTTATATGTGCTTCATTTGTAGAGGTCACCATCATAATAGCTCAAGTTTGTTGATGATCACTGAAACAACAAGCAAGTACTTCCTTCCTTAGATGAAATTACACCGTTAATGGAGATTAGATTGTATCTTAAGGACTATCGTATTCTAAATGAGTATTAGTGCCTTCACTATGTGACGGATGATTCTATGAAAAAAATAAAGAGAGATTTGACAACCATCACATAAAACATAACCCTTCAGTTAAATCATTTCCTTAGAGGATTCTGAGTTCTAGTACATCATTTTTCTTGGATTCTTCCAATTATTGAAGTTCTAGAGCCTTGATTCTTGCTTCAAGCTTTTAGAGGTTTTATTCTGGTGATCTATGAAGATTCTTGAATCCCAATAGTTTAGTCAAGTATCTAATGGATTTTATTTTGGAATATTCATTTGAAATATAATAAATTTATGTTCCCATAATATTTCTTAATACTAAATATAGATGGTAATCATGATATTCCATTTATACATTGAATAACTCTCATATCTATGAAGTATATTATCATTGATGTAAATGTAGTAATAAATGATTTTACATTCAAAGAATAAATGGTCACATTGTATCTTAATTAGGTGGTGAAACTTGAATCAATTATGTTAATTTTGTATTTCAAAATTAAAATAATTTTAATATTTTCAAGAAAAAATAATTATTTTATTATTATACATTTTTTGTTGTCTCAGGCATATTTATGGTTGGGACTCTATTTGGGCAGTCACTACTATTGAACTCCATTATGTGTGTTATAACTCTTTTGTTGGGAATCTCACACAAACTACTTATCTTTTGGCCCACCATGACTATGAAACCCCCCTTAAAAATCCATACAAGATATTTTTTCCTATTCATTGAAAAAAATCCATCCAATGACCCTCAATTATGGTGGTTGTGTTTTTATCAATCTCAGTGATCCACTTCTATTTCCACTAGTCCACTTACATACTGCCATGTGTCTCATTCTCTATATTCTTTTTTTTTCATCAGTATTCCTTCCCGATCCTTCTAATCTACACGTCCATACATGTGACTGCCTCGACCAGTGCTCCAAATAGCAGCCCGTCACCTCAGTCTCCTACCTTACTTTTAATGCACTTGATTTATTCATTTTTGAGAGAGTGATTATTATCATTCCATTGGAATTAACCTTTCAAAGATAAAGAGTTTGAAGGAGGATATGTTGTGCTGTTGTGAACTTGAAAGCCTTGTACTAGTGTTCCCTTTAGTGGAGAGGCTACCAATTACGAGTCTTATTTGAGAACCATGCCTTCATGAAGTGCCACCCACAATAGCTCAATTCTCCAACTACGTCATCTTGGGTTCTTGGTTCATTCATGAGTTTTTAAGTCAGTATTTTCCCTTATCCTTTTTCATGTTTGGGGTTGCGTGTATGAATCATTCCATCTAGATGGTGTACATTACCATTTTGGAGCTAGGGTTAATTTCTAACACCTATAGTGATTTGGTTTCTATGCAAAGATATTTTTTGGGGTCAATTTATTTTTTTATCTACATTTCTCTCTCTAATTGTATGTTTTTTTTGTGTAATAATAACCACTATGGTGGTGTTTCTATCATGTAATAGGACCGAACTGGTCTGGACCACGTAAATAAATGTGTTAATCTTTACTTACCATCAATTTACTACATGTTTATCTCATTCTTAATTTTGCTTTGTATTTGTCTTCATTTTTTATTTTTGTATTTATTTTCCCATAATCAAACTAATTATTCATTTCTATTATATTTTATTCAAAAAAACCTCATTGGATCTGTTCCAAACATCATAATTGGTATCATATCCATAAAAAGATTTTATAATATAATATGTTAAACTAGAAGTCAAAATATTTGATGTAGAAAATGATTTTATTATGTGGATAGCTATGATGCATGCACTTTTAGTTCATAGTGGTATAACAATCACTTTTTATGGACCCAAAAAACCATTGTGATTGTTTTCCCCGATTTCTAGTATGCAACAATTTACATTGATGTTGACCATAATATTCTAGAATAGGCTCATTACAAACAACTTGTATCCTTTGGAGACAATGTCTTATGCAATTTCACCCATGCAGCTACTACTGAATCTATTTAGATTAAACATGAAAATTTATATATGACCAAAACATTAGTTCGACACTTTTATAAAAAAATGAAGTCGTATAATTTCAAAAAGAATCATGGATCTTCTTTTAATATTCATATTGATCAGTTTAATAATTCTCTTATTGATTAATCTAATATAGATATTGAAGTTAAGGAATAATTTCAGGATTTTATTATTTTAACCTACCGTCATGAATATTTTAATTCATTAAAGTATTCCATGATGTTTGGTAGAGATTGGATAACATTACAAGATGTGAAGTCTGCCATGTTGTATCATGATACTCATAGTCTGAAGTAAGAACATAATGGTGTTAAGAATGAAACTCAGTTGATGTATAATAAGGTTAAAATTTAAAATAAAGGAAAGATAAGAACAATTTTAAGAATTTTTCATTATTTGAGAGTGGAAAGAGCAGCCATAAAAACACTACTGAAAGGATAGGGTTATATATATGATGCAAAAACAATATTTGTAATTTGTTTATATTTTGTTTTGAAAAGGTTGCGATATGTTAATTCTGGTTTTCAAAATTAAAATTATTTTAAAATTTTCATGAAAAAATGATTCTTTTATTATTATTCCATTTCCATTGTTAACGTCCAGGTTCCGAAATCCACCAAGAGCCGCCCCATACCCAGTTGGTCACATGGCTTCAAGTGAATTTCTCCAAATGCCAGAGGTTTCTGACTAGCAGCGAGGGCCTTGGGTATGGCAGTGGGTAACTATGCCCTCATTGGCATAGTATGCAGCGGAAGTAAACAAAACATGCAGTAGTGGAAGTAGTAAATATCCAACAACACTGCACAAGTAAACAATAGAAGACTAAAACAATAAACCACTAGAGCACATATGTATATATGAAATTATGCATGATACATATCTAGGAAAACAGCCAAATAGGTCACAATGCTGGAAATACAAACAGTACCAAAACAAGTACAAAGAAAAGATAAACAGCTCCTCAGCATCTCAAGCCTAAGCTTGGTCCCATGCTCTCCAACTCCAAAGAAATCAAGTACCAGAAGTTGAAGGGCTCTTGCCCTTGTCTATACCTTCAACAATATAGTTTGTTTGGGCTCAAAGCATGACCCAAACAGGGTGTGAGACTGAATCCCATTAGAAAACCACCTGAGGATCTGTGCTTCACAGTCAGTGAGCATATGGTAGGTAATAGAACTGTAAGTAGAATATAGTAATAGTAAACAACCAACAGTAATTAGTAAGCAGAAACATGATGACATACAACAACATTCAATCTAAAGAACAACAAGCAGCAGTGAAGCTAGAGCCAACCACAATAGGAACCCTCTCTGGGACGTACTCGTAGCCAACCCCTCTGGTCCCATCCAAGATGTACCAATAACCCTCTGGGCAATTCACTCAGCATAACCCCTCTGGTTTGGTCATAAAAAAATATAAGACTCTCTGGGGAAGATCACTCGGTCAATTCCCCTTATAGTCTAGGGTAGTCAGGGACTCTCTAAGGAAGATCACGTGGGTTAACCCTCTTATAGCCCCAAGTTCTAGAAACTCTTTGAGGAAGATCACTTAGTCAATTCCTCCTATAGTCTCAGGTCTACCACAGACTCTCTAAGGAAGTTCACTTAGTCAATTCCTTCTCTAGGCTGAAAAGGTTTTAAGGAAATTCAAACAAGTAAAGACTCTCTGAGGAATCTCACTCAGTCTACCCTCCGGTAGTCTATAATATCCAAGACTCTCTAGGAAGCTCACTTGGTCTATCCCCTATTGTCTATAACAACCAAAAATCTCTGAGGAAACTCACTCGGTCTACCCTTCTATAGTGTACAAAATCCAAGACTCTCTGAGAAGCTCACTCGGTCTATCCCTTATAGTCTATAGCACCAGGTTCTCATGGTCCCATGCCAGTCAGTGCATAATAATGCTATAAGGCCAATGTACACCTAAAAAGATACTTGGGTAATCATTCTAAATTATTACAAGCATGTCAAGAATATCATTCCATCCTACGATCACAAGACATGGAAAATAGGTATAACGGCCAAAGGATAACAAGACCCAAAGGCTGTAAAAACAACAAGCCATGGGAAAAACATACAAGCAGATAAATTATCCTCACACAAGATTAAATTACCTCTACACAAGCACACAAGCAAGGTAGGAAAACAACAGGGCCAAAATGGTAAATGCGCAATACCCCGTTCACGAGTATTGGTGAAATTTGCACATAATACTCAAAGACTCTTAAACTTAAGGCACAAACCACCTACTTTTATGCTAGGATATCAATATACATTAACCATGAGGATTTATTCTCTTTATAATAGTGTAGATCTATGAAAACGCACAAAATGTTCAACCCACAATATCTTCAGAAAGAGGGAAAATCAAGGAATAAAACTCAAGAAGAACGAAGAGCTCACCGCTACGGTTCCAATGCAATCGACGGCGGTTGGTTTGAAAAACAGATGGAGGATCGTGGCTCGGAGGACGTTTGTATCCGTACGGGGTGCTCCTAGTCAAAGAACCTAAAGAAGAAGATGTTTTCGTCGATTAGGCGTGACCTTGGTCCGTTTAATGAAAAAAAGTACACAACGTGTAATTCTAGGGTACATGGTGTGTACTTTGCCTTTCCGTACTCCGATTTAAGTGGCCTCCACATCGTCCCTACACACTATGTGTGTTAATAGGACATGGATAGCACACGGCCTCGCATGGTGACAAGGTACACAATGTGTAATTATAAAGTACATGACGTGTACTTTGAAATTTTCTAGATTTTCCTCTTTTTCCCAAAAACGACCAGAAAAGGAAAAACATACCTGAAACCAAGATCTGGGTTCTTACAAACTTCCCCCTTAAAGAGATTTGTCCCTAAATTTCCCTAATGAGGCGTAGAAGAATAAACCCCGAACAACACCGTCTACTGCAATCGTACATCGACCTCACCCTCCTAGGTCTCATCCTGTACTCGCTCGTGCTGCCATAGCACCTGTACCAGTGGAACAGAACAGTCTCAGAGAACCTTCGTACTGTGATTGACAATTCGGATAGGATGATCTGAACAAACACGGTGTGTATAGGATAGATAACATCATCCCGTGTTGTTCACGACACAGACATGTAACTAGAAAAATACTACACGGCTTGTTCATTCCCAACACGGCGTGTAACAAACGAGCTTCCCTGACCCGTGTTGTTAGTAACACTGCTGGGTACATGACTCCCGACTATACAGCGTGTAACGACTGCACACGTCCTGTTTCAAAAAAATTTTTAACCACCGCATGTTTCTGCTCACACAGTCAATGACACGGTTTAAAACTACACGGTGTGTAATCAAGTATACGCCATATAGTCTGGGGTGTTACACGACCAAAGGTGGCAGAAGTACACGCCCATGTTAATGGCCTTAAGGAGCATTCTGTGTAGTTTTATACATTCCATGTATTCATGTTTAGTAAACATGAGTGATTTTTTCCTCCTGTTCCCAATTTTTACTCTTGTTTTTCTGTCCTTGATAATCCTGATCTGAGGAGTGCTTTTGATGTTTCAGATCTATGCCTCCGAGACGTCCTCTGGTCGTACGTCAGCTGCTAGACAGTGATCAGACATCGGATATGGCCGATCCGGGACCTACTGAAGATCCTCCTACTATACCCGCCTTGGCACCAGCTGTTATACCTATTGCAGGCACCGATATGCAGTTCAGGGAGGACTTCCTGAGGTTGATGTAGACCTTTCAGGGGGCGTCGCCTCCTGCCCCGTCGATGGCTGAGTTGACGCGGGTTTTCCAACAGCAGCATCCTTTTACATTCTTGGGGGATAGAGGACCTCAGGCTGCAGAGTCGGGGCTAGAAGCCACTCTGACGATCTTTAAGCATCTGGATATACCTCCAGAGAAAAGGGTAAATCTGGCTACTTAGATGCTTCGAGACACCGCCAAGAGGTGGTGGGAGGTGATCTCACATTCAGGGCACCAATAGAGTATGACTGGGGATGAGTTTCAGCGCATCTTCTATGATTACTTTTATCCAGAGACCTTGAGGGCTGACCGAGCCTGGGATTTTATTAGTCTTGAGCAGGGTACTCTTTCTATTATTGTGTACTCGTCTCATTTTACCGAGCTGTAGTGTTGCACGCCGATTCCAACAGGTGATGAGTTATTCCTTTCTAGGAAGTTCGAGGATAGTCTCAGGAAGGGGATCCATTCCGAGGTGAATATATTCAAGTTTAATTCGATATCCTCGATCATCCACCATGAACTGATCATTGAGCGCAATATGAGAGACTCTAGAGCCGTGATCCAGGGCGGTTTGACCTCCAGAACTAGTGTTCCTCCTTCTGATAGCAGGAAGCGCCACAGGGAGCTATCTCGAGAAGATCAGAGTCAGTAGAGTGCATCTTCTGGTAGCCATGTTGTATGCCACCAGTGTGGTAGGGGCAGGAATACTAGACCTCAGTGTCAGAGAGACCCGATGGAGTTCCGATCTTGCGGTAAGATGGGCCATCTTCAAATTTTCTGTCAGATCTTCTCTCCTATAGCTGATGTTAGTGGTTATTTAATGACCTCGCGTATAGGAGATGTATCACCAGTTTCCCTCTAGTATGGGAACTGGAGTTCTTCTGGCAGTTCGGGCTGGGGTGGAAGTCGCGTCTGTGGTGGTCAGTTACAATGTTACCAGCGAAAGCAGAGTGGATCAGCTCAGAGTGGTCAGCCAGAGGTGCACGGCCACGGTACAGGCCAGACATTCGCCGTGGAGCAGACCTTTCTAGAGCAGAATCTCGTACCTTCTACAGTTAGAGGTATGATCTTATCGGCCTTTGTTTTATCTTTATCTCTTTTCAATACTGGAGCTTCGCATAGTTTTATCTCTGTCACTGTTGTGGAGAGCCCTGGGCTCTGTATCATTTCATCTTCTGACATGTTGACTCTTGATACACCGTTGGGAATGAGGACGTCTAGCATACATCAGTGCAGATAGTGACCTCTTGAGGTTTCAGGGTGTCACTTCATATGGGACCTCTATGTCCTAGAGATGACAGGCTATGATGTCATTCTCGGTATGGACTGGTTAGTTCCCTTCCAAGCAGTTGTCGATTTTTATTGTTGCAGGGCGAGTTTTGTATCACTAGAGGGCATATATTTTCTTCATAGAGGCGAGTGGGATGTCCAGGCGGGTAGAGCTGGACCAGAGCATCCTGGGCTAGGAAGAGTGATAGCCCAAATTGACAGCCTTTATATGGATGACCAGGGGACTTCACAGTTAGACATTCCTCCAGTGGTAGATCGTTTCAGGGATGTCTTTCCAGAGGAATTTTCAGGTTTTCCTCCCGAGCATGACGTGGACTTTTCTGTTGAGCTTGTTCCAGGAGCGGCTCCAGTGTCCATTCCTCCTTATAAGATGGATACACCTGAGTTGTAGGATCTCAAGAAGAAGTTGGAGGAGTTGCAGGAAAAGGGTTTCATCCGATCCAGTACCTCTCCTTGGGGTTCTCCTGTCCTGTTCATGAAGATGGAAGGTGGTAACCTTCGGCTTTGTGTGGATTATCATAAGTTCAACTTGTTGACGGTCAAGAACCGATATCCCTTGCCGAGGATCGATAACCTCTTTGATCATCATCAAGGAGCCCAAGTGTTCTCGAAGATTGACTTGAGATCCGGCTATCATCAGTTGAGCGTTAGACCATCAGATATACCTCTTACAACCATCAGGAGTAGGTATGTTCTATACGAGTATATGGTATGTCGTTCGGTCTCACGAATGCGCCAGTAGTTTTCATGGTGCTGATGAACCGATTTTACCATCCATACTTGGATTCCTTCATGGTGGTTTTTGTGGATGATATCTTGGTGTACTCTCACACTCGGCACGACCCTGATACCTATCTTGAGACAGTTTTGAGTACACTGTGAGAGTATCAGCTTTATGTGAAACTCTCGAAGTGCCACTTTTGGATAGATCAGATTCATTTCTTAGGTCATGTTATCTCAGAGACAGGAGTATCAGTGGACCCCGAGAGGGTGGGAGATGTAGTTTCTTGGGAGCAGATGAAGAATGTCTTTGAGGTGAAGAGTTTTCTAGGGCTGGCTAGATAGTACAGATGCTTTATCCATGACTTTTCGTGCCTTGAGCACTGCTGACAGGTCTGACCAAGAAAGGGGAAAAGATCTTATGGTCAGATTCTTCTGAGACAGCCTTTCAGGAGCAGAAAGGGGGGTTGACATCAGCATCGATACTAGTCTTTCCAGATCCAGGAAAGAGCTATACTATTTACTGTGATGCTTCAGGTATCGGGCTGGGAGCTGTGCTTATGTGGGGAGATGGAGTCATTGCGTACGAGTCTTGGTAGTTGAGGCAACATTAGAGGAAATACCTGACACACGATCTAGAGTTGACAGCTGCTGTTCTTGCCTTACGTTGGAGACATTACCTTCTAGGAGAACACTTTGTGGTTTTCACCGATCACAAGAGTCTCAAGTACATATTCACTCAGCATGATCTAAATCTGAGACAATGCAAGTGGGTCGAGTATCTTCAGTCATTCGACTTTGAGCTTGCATATATACCAAGAAAGGGAAACACAGTGGCTGATGCGTTGAGAAGAAGAACTCAGATTCAGGTAGTTCAGGAGTCTAGCAGTGAGTGACAGCTTATGGATCTGTTCTCTGAGATGCTCTTGGAGGTGCACGACTGACAGGGACAGACTTTTTTATCTTCTGTAGCTGTTACCTCTTTCCTTATTGATCAGGTGCGGATAAGACAACTATCAGACTCAGATGTCTTAGTCCTGTGGGAGAGTGTTTCAGAAGAGGACCCTCCTCCAGGATAGACAGTGGGAGAGGATGAGATCTAGCATTTCTAGGGACATGTATGGGTACCATAAGACATACGTGAGGAAATGATGCGGGATTTTCATTCCTATGTTTGGGTAGTTCATCCTGGCATCACCAAGATGTATCGTCATCTACACTGCTAGTACTGGTGGCCAGGTATGAAGAGAGATGTTGTTGGGTTTCTCATGAGATGTTCTACTTGTCAACTGGTGAAAGCGGAGCATCAGGGACCAGCATGGATTTTGCAACAGTTACCCATTCTTTAGTGGAAGTGGAATGATGTCGTGATGGACTTTGTGACCGGGTTACCGAGGACACCTCGAGGGAGTGATACTGTTTGGGTTGTCATTGACAGATTTACGAAGGTTTCTCATTTCTTTCCAATCAAGGAGACCTTAAGTGTTGATGAACTAGGACAGTTGTACATCCAAGAGATTGTACGTCTACATCGATTTCCATACTCCATTGTTTCAGATAGGGATGTGTGTTTTACTTCTCAGTTCTGGCAGGGGCTTTAGAAGGCTTTGGGTACACATGTACTTTTGAGTATAGCATATCGTCCCCAGATAGATGGCCAGTCCGAGTGTACGATCTTGGTGTTTGAGGATATGATCTGAGCTTGCATTCAAGACTTTGGATGTTCTTGGGAGAAGCATATTCCTCTGGGGGAGTTTTCCTATAACAACAATTTTCAGGTGACTATTCAAAAGGAAACATAAGAGGCTTTATACAGTAGGCCATGTCGATCACCTTTGTGCTGGATGGAGGCATGAGAGGTAGCTTTGCTGGGACCTCATCTTGTTCAAGAGACCTAAGAGTAGATAGAGTTGATTCCGAAGAGTATGGCTACATCACAGTCTCGACATAAGTCTTATGCTGATCAGCAGATACAGCCTCTGGAGTTTGAGGTCGAGGGTCAGGTTTTCCTGTGTGTCACACCGAGGTTTGGATACATGAGGATTCAGAGACAGGGTACAATTTTACCGCGGTACGTCAGGCCGTTTGAGGTGTTGGAGAGACTTGGTCTAGCTTCCTATCGGTTGAATTTACCTCAGAGGTATCAGGCTATGCACAACTTCTTCCACGTCTCACAGCTCCGACGTTACTTTTCAGACCCATCTCATGTATTTCAAACTGAGGAGGTTGACCTCAAAGTGGATGCGTCATTTTAGTAGCATCCTATCCGGATTGTCGATCTTAGTATGAAGGTTCTCAATGGTTGTTATGTTCCTCTGGTATGGGTGCTACGGTAGCACGGGCGAGTATAGAACGAGACTTCGAAGAAGGAGGCCGATGTACGATCGTAGTGGCTAGAGCTATTTAGGGTTTCTTCTTCTATTCCTCGCTTGTGAAATTCGGGGACGAATTTCTTTAAGGGTGGAAGTTTGTAAGAACCCGAATCTTTGTTTCAGGTATTTTTTTCTTTTCTGGTTGTTTTTTTGAAAAAGAGGAAAGTATGGAAATTTTCAAAGTACACGCCGTGTAAATTATAAGTACACACAGTGTACCTTGTCACCACACGAGGCCGTGTGCTGGCCATGTCTGGGCCACACAAACGGTGTGTAGGGGTGATGTGGAGGCCTCTTAAAGTAGAGTACAAAATGGAAAAGTACACCCCATGTACCCCATAAGTACATGTCGTGTACTTTTTTTCATTAAATGGACAGGGGTTGCTCCTAATCGACGAAAACAACTTCTTCTTCTAGTTTATTGACCGGGAGCACCCGGTACAGCCATAAACATCCTCCGAGCCCCCCGATCCTCCGTCTGTTTTCCGAATCTACCGCCGTCAATTGTGTTGGAACCGCATCGGTGAGATCTTCCTTCTTCTTGAGTTTCATTCCTTGACTTTCCATATTTTTCAAGATATCGTCGGTTGAACTTTTGGAGATTTTTCATAGATCTACGACGTTTTAAGGAGAATCAAGCCTCGTGGTTATAGTATATTTATCTCCTAGAATTAATGTAGGCGGTTTGTGCCTTACCTTTAAGAGTCATTGAGTTTTATGTGAAAATTCCACTAATACCCATGAACGGGGTATTGCGTGTTTACCGTTTTTCCCATGTTATTTTCCTACCTTTATTGTGTGCTTGTGTAGAGGTAATTTGATCTTGTATGAGGATAATTGTTGTGCTTGGATGTTTTTCCCATCCCTTGTTCTGTTTACGACCTTTGGGTCTTATTAGACTTTGTCCATTATACATATTTTCCATGACCTGTGACCATAGGATGAAATTATATTCTTGACAGACTTGTAGTAATATAGAATGGTTATCCAAGTATCTCTTTAGGTGTACTTTGGCCTTATAGCATTATTATACACTGACTGGCACGAGAGCGTGAGAACTTGGTGCTATAGACTGTAAGGGATAGACCGAGTGAGCTTCCTAGAGAGTCTTGGATATTGTAGACTATAGGAGGGTAGACTGAGTGAGCCTCCTCAGAGAGTATTGGTTGTTATAGACTACAGGGGATAGACTGATTGAGCTTCCCATATAGTCTTGGATATTATAGACTATAGGAGGTTAGACCGAGTGATCTTCCTCAGAGAGTCTTTACTTGTTTGAATTTCCTTAAAACCTTTCCAGGCTATAGAAGGAATTGACTGAGTGATCTTCCTTAGAGAGTTTGTGGTAGACCTGATACTATAGGAGGAATTGACTGATTGAGATTTCTCAGAGCTTTTCTAGACCTTGGGTCAATAAGAGGGTTAGACCTCGTGATCTTCCTCAGAGTCCCTGACTACCCTAGACTATAAGGGGAATTGACCGAGCGAACTTCACCAGAGAGTCTTATAATTTCATATGACCAAACCAGAGGGGTTAGGCTGAGTGTACTACCAAGAAGGTTGTTGATATTTCTTGGATATAAATAGAGGAGTTGGTTGTGAGTACTTCCCATAGGGGTTATTATTGTGGTTAGTTGTTTGCTTCTCTGCTAGTTTTTGTTCCGTGGATTGATTACTATTGTATATAATTCTGTTACTACTTATTGCTGACTGCCTGCTGTTTACTATTACTATTTACTACTTAATGTACTATTACCTACCATATACTCACTGACTGTAAGGCACAGATCTTCTATGAACATAGGACTGGCCCTGCTTGTTTTTTAGGGGAACCTGATTAGAAGAGAGGGAGTTTTAGGGCTGGGTGAAGCCTTTTGGGATTGTGTGGATATCTTTCTCTTGTTCGGTTTATGTTTTATGGTTTGTGTGTTTCTGCTTCTTTTAATATTACATTAATTTGAGATTTCATTTTTTTCAGTTTTTATTTTATCTATATTTTATCTTTGAGGAATGATATGTATATTTTGGTCAAATAATTCACTAGATGACCTTAAGGTGTTTTGGAAAATTAGGTATTGGTGGTATGATCTAATTTTAATGTTTTTGTTTAGAATTATGTTCTTTGGGAATTTTATAGTTTGATAATTGAATATGGTAGTGTGGGTATAACATGTTCCACTAACAAAACATGCTAAGTGGAATTCATACTTGGTGAGAACCCCATAGAAAAAGATTTTTTATTTTATGAAAATATATAAACACTAATGAAAGGATAGGGTTATATATATGATGAAAAAACAATATTTGTAATTTGTTTATATTTTATCTTGAAAAGGTTGGGATATGTTAATTCTGGTATTCAAAATTAAAATTATTTTAAAATTTTCATGAAAAAAGATTCTTTTATTATTATTCCATTTCCATTGTTAACGTCCTGGTTCTGGAAGCCACCAAGAGCCACCCCATACCTAGTTGGTCGCATGGCTTCAAGTGCATTTCTCCAAATGCCAGAGGCTGCTGACTAGCAGCGAGGGCCTTGGGTGTGACAGTGGGTAACTATGCCCTCATTGGCAGAGTACGCAGCGGAAGTAAACAAAACATGCAGTAGCGGAAGTAGTAAATATCCAACAACAATTCACAAGTAAACAATGGAAGACTAAAACAATAAACCACTAGAGCACATATGTATATATGAAATGATGCATGATACATATCTAGGAAAACAACCAAATAGGTCACAATGCTGGAAATACAAACAGTACCAAAACAAGTACAAAGAAAAGATAAATAGCTCCTCAGCATCTCAAGCCTAAGCTTTGTCCCATGCTCTCTAGCTCCAATGAAATCAAGTACCAGAAGTTGAAGGTCTCTTTCCATTATCTATACCTTCAACAATATAGTTTGTTTGGGCTCAAAGCATGACCCAAACAGGGTGTGAGACTAAACCCCATTAGAAAACCACCTGAGGATCTGTACTTCACAGTCAGTGAGCATATGGTAGGTAATAGAACTGTAATTAGAATATAGTAATAGTAAAAAACCGACAGTAATTAGTAAGAAGCAACATGATGACATACAACAACATTCAATCTAAAGAACAAAAAGCAGCAGTGAAGCTAGAGCCAACCATAATAGGAACCCTCTCTGGGAAGTACTCGCAGCCAACCCCTCTGGTTCCATCCAAGATGTACCAACAACCCTCTGGGAAATGCACTCAGCATAACCCCTCTGGTTTGGTCATATAAAAATATAAGACTCTCTGGGGAAGATCACTCGGTCAATTCCCCTTATAGTCTAGGGTAGTCAGGGACTCTCTAAAGAAGATCACGCGGGTTAACCCTCTTATAGCCCCAAGTTCTAGAAACTCTTTGAGGAATCTCACTTACTCAATTCCTCCTATAGTCTCAGGTCTACCACAGACTCTCTAAATAAGTTCACTTAGTCAATTCCTTCTCTAGCCTGAAAAGGTTTTAAGGAAATTCAAACAAGTAAAGACTCTCTGAGGAAGCTCACTCAGTCTACCCTCCGGTAGTCTATAATATCCAAGACTCTCTAGGAAGCTCACTCGGTCTATCCCCTATAGTCTATAACAACCAAGACTCTCTGAGGAAACTCACTCGGTCTACCCTTCTATAGTGTACAAAATCCAAGACTCTCTGAGAAGCTCACTCGGTCTATCCCTTATAGTCTATAGCACCAGGTTATCATGGTCCCATGCCAGTCAGTGCATAATAATGCTATAAGGCCAAAGTACACCTAAAATGATACTTGGGTAACCATTCTAAATTATTACAAGAATGTCAAGAATATCATTCCATCCTACGATCACAAGACATGGAAAATAGTTATAACGGCCAAAGGATAACAAGACCCAAAGGCCGTAAAAACAACAAGGCATGGGAAAAACATCCAAGTAGATAAATTATCCTCATACAAGATTATATTACCTCTACACAAGCACACAAGCAAGGAAGGAAAAAAACAGGGCCAAAATGGTAAATGCGCAATACCCCGTTCACGAGTATTGGTGGAATTTTCACATAAAACTCAAAGACTCTTAAAGGTAAGGCACAAACCACCTACTTTTATGCTAGGAGATCAATATACATTAACCATGAGCATTTATTCTCTTTATAATAGTGTAGATCTATGAAAACACACAAAATGTTCAACCCACAATATCTTCAGAAAGATGGAAAATCAAGGAATAATACTCAAGAAGAACGAAGAGCTCACCGCTACGGTTCCAATGCAATCGACGACGGTTGATTCGAAAAGCAGATGGAGGATCGTGGCTCGGAGGATGTTCGTAGCCGTACGGGGCGCTCCTAGTCAAAGAACCTAAAGAATAAGATGTTTTCATCGATTAGGCATGACCTTGGTCCGTTTAATGAAAAAAAGTACACAATGTGTAATTCTAGGGTACATGGTGTGTACTTTGCCTTCCCGTACTCCGATTTAAGTGGCCTCTACATCTTCCCTACACACTATGTGTGTAGCTCGGACATGGCTAGTACATGGCCTCGCATGGTGACAAGGTACACGACGTGTAATTATAAAGTACATGACGTGTACATTGAAATTTTCCAGATTTTCCTCTTTTTCCCAAAAACGACCAGAAAAGGAAAAACATACCTGAAACCAAGATCTGGGTTCTTACAAACTTCTCCCTTAAAGAAATTTTTCCCCAAATTTCCCTAACGAGGCATAGAAGAAGAAACCCCGAACAGCACTAGCTACTGCGATCGTACATCGACCTCCCCCTCCCAGGTCTCGTCCTGTACTCGCCCGTGCAGCCATAACACCTGTACCAGCGGAACAGACCAGTCGCGGAGAACCTTCGTACTGTGATCGACAATACGGATAGGATGATCTAAATAAACACGGTGTGTATATGATAGATAACATCATCCCGTGTTGTTCACGATATAGACATGTAACTAGAAAAAGACTACACGGCATGTTCATTCCCAACACGGCGTGTAACACACGAGCTTCCTTGACCCTTGTTGTTAGTAACACGGCTGGGTACATGACTCCCGACTATACAGCGTGTAACGACTTCACACGGCCGGTTTCTAAAAACTTTTTAACCACCCCGTGTTTCTGATCACACAGTCAATGACACGGTTTAAAACTACACGGTGTGTAATCAAGTACATGCCATATAGTCTGGGGTGTTACACGACCAAAGGTGGAAGAAGTACACGCCCATGTTAATGGCCTTAAGGAGCATGCTGTGTAGTTTTATACATTCCATGTATTTATGTTTAGTAAACATGAGTGATTTTTTCCTCCTGTTCCCATTTTGTACTCTTGTTTTTCTATCGTTGATAATCCTGATCTGAGGAGTGCTTTTGATATTTCAGATCTATGCCACCGAGACGTCCTCTAGTCGTACGTCAGCTACCAGACAGTGATCAGACATCGGATATGGCCGATCAGGTACCTACTGAAGATCCTCCTACTATACCATCCTTGGCACCAGCTGTTATACCTATTGCAGGCACCAATATGCAGTTCAGGGAGGACTTCCTGAGGATGATGTAGACCTTTCAGGGGGCGCCGCCTCCTGCCCCGTCGATGGATGAGTTGACGCGGGTTTTCCAATAGCATCATCCTTTTACATTCTCGGGGGATGGAGGACCTCAGGCTGCAGAGTCGGGGCTAGAAGCCACTCTGAAGGTTTTTAAGCATCTGGATATACCTCCAGAGAAAAGGGTAAATCTGGATACTTAGATGCTTCGAGACACCACCAAGAGGTGGTGGGAGGTGATCTCACATTCAGGGCGCTAGTAGAGTATGACTGGGGATGCGTTTTAGCGCATCTTCAATGATTACTTTTATCCAGAGACCTTGAGGGCTGACTGAGCCTGGGAGTTTATGAGTCTTGAGCAGGGTACTCTTTCTGTTATTATGTACTCGTCTCATTTTACCGAGCTGTAGTGCTGCACGCCGATTCCAACAGGTGATGAGTTATTCCTTGCTAGGAAGTTTGAGGACAGTCTCAGGAAGGGGTTCCATTCTGAGGTGAATATATTCAAGTTTAATTCGATATCCTCAATCATCCACTATGAACTAGTCATTGAGTGAAATATGAGAGATTCTAGAGCCATGAGCCAGGGCGGTTTGACCTCCAGAACTATTGTTCCTCCTTCTGATAGTAGGAAGCGCCACAGGGAACTGTCTTGAGAAGATCAGAGTCAGTAGAGTGCATCTTCTGGTAGCCATGTTGTATTCCACCAGTGTGGTAGGGGCAGGAATACTAGACCTCAGTGTCAGAGAGACCCGATGGAGTTCCGATCATGTGGTAAGATGGGCCATCTTCAAAGTTTTTGTCAGATCTTCTCTCCTATAGCTGGTGTTAGTGGTTATTTTATGACCTCGTGTATAGGAGATGTATCACCATTTTCCCACCAGTATGGTAACTGGAGTTCTTCCAGCAGTTCGGGCTGCGGTGGAAGTCGTATCCGTGGTGGTCAGTTACAAGGTTACCAGCGAAAGAAGAGTGGATCAGCTCAGAGTGGTCAGCCAGAGGCGCAGGGCCACAGTACAGGCCAGACTTTCGCCGTGGAGCAGCCCTTTCTGGAGCAGAATCTCGGACCTTCTACCGTTAGAGGTATGATTTTAATGGCCTCTGTTTTATCTTTAGCTCTTTTCAATACGAGAGCTTCGCATAGTTTTATCTCTGTCACTATTGTAGAGAGCCTTGGGCTCTGTATCGTTTCATCTTCTGATATGTTGACTCTTGATACACCGTTGGGAATGGGGATGTCTAGCGTACATCAATGCAGAGAGTGAACTCTTGAGGTTTCAGGGTGTCACTTTATATGGGACCTCTATGTCCTAGAGATGACAGACTATTATGTCATTCTCGGTATGGACTGGTTAGTTCCCTTCCAAGCAGTCTTCGATTTCAATTGTTGCAGGGTGAGTTTTGTATCACTAGAGGGCAGATATTTTCTTCATAGATGCGAGTGGGATGTCCAGGCGGGTAGAGCTGGACCATAGCATCATGGGCTAGGAAGAGTTATAGCCCAGATTGACAGTCTTTATATGGATGACCAGGGGACTCTACAGTTAGACATTCCTCCAGTGGTAGATCATTTCATTGATGTCTTTCCAGAGGAATTTTCAGGTTTGCCTCCAGAGCATGATGTAGACTTTTCTATTGAGCTTGTTCCAGGAGCGGCTTCGGTGTCCATTACTCCTTATAAGATGGATACACCTGAGTTGTAGGAGCTCAAGAAGAAGTTGGAGGAGTTGTAGGAAAAGGGTTTCATCCAATCCAGTACCTCTCCTTGGGGTTCTCCTGTCCTGTTCATGAAGATGGCAAGTGTTACCCTTTGTCTTTGTGTGGATTATCATAAGTTTAACTAGTTGACGGTCAAGAACCGATATCCCTTGCCGAGGATCGATAACCTCTTTGATCATCTTCAAGGAGCCCAAGTGTTCTCGAAGATTGACGTGAGATACGGATATCATCAGTTGCGCGTTAGACCATCAGATATACCTCTTACAACGATCAGGAGTAGGTATGTTCTATACGAGTATGTGGTATGTCGTTCGGTCTCACGAATGCGCCAGTAGTTTTCATGGCACTGATGAACCGATTTTTCCATCCATACGTGGATTCCTTCGTGGTGGTTTTTGTGGATGATATCTTGGTGTACTCTCACACTCGACACGACCCTAATACCTATCTTGAGATAGTTTTGAGTACACTGAGAGAGTATCAGATTTATGTTAAACTCTCAAAGTGCAACTTTTGGATAGATCAGATGCATTTCTTAGGTCATGTTATCTCAGAGACAGGAGTATCAGTGGACCCCGAGAAGGTGAGAGATGTAGTTTATTGGGAGCAGATGAAGAATGTCTTTGAGGTGAAGAGTTTTCTAGGGCTGGCTGGATACTACAGAAGCTTAATCCATGACTTTTCATGCCTTGAGCACCACTGACAGGTCTGACCAAGAAAGGGGAAAAGATCTTATGGTCAGATTCTTGTGAGACAGCCTTTCAGGAGTAGAAAGGGATGTTGACATCAGCATCGATACTAGTCTTTCCAGATCCAGGAAAGAGCTATACTATTTACTGTGATGCTTCAGGTATCGGGCTGGGAGCTGTGCTTATGTGGGAAGATGGAGTCGTTGCGTACGAGTCTTGGCAGTTGAGGCCACATTAGAGGAAATACCTGACACACGATCTAGAGTTGGCAGCTGTTGTTCTTGCCTTACGTTGTTGGAGACATTACCTTCTAGGAGAACACTTTGTGGTTTTCACCGATCACAAGAGTCTCAAGTACATCTTCACTCAGCATGATCTAAATCTGAGACTATGCAAGTGGGTCGAGTATCTTCGGTCATTCGACTTTGAACTTGCATATATACCAAGAAAGGGCAACACAGTGGCTGATGCGTTGAGAAGAAGAACTCAGATTTAGGTAGTTCAGGAGTCTAGCAGTGAGTGATAGCTTATGGATCTTTTCTCTGAGATGCTCTTGGAGGTGCACGGCTGACAGGGACAGACTTTTTTATCTTCTGTAGCTGTTACCTCTTTCCTTATTGATCAGGTGCGGATGATACAACTATCAGACTCAGAAGTCTTAGTCCTGTGGGAGAGTGTTTCAGAAGAGGACCCTCCTCCGGGATAGACAGTGGGAGAGGATGAGATCTTGCATTTCTAGGGACATGTATGGGTACCAGAAGATATACGTGAGGAAATGATGCGGGATTTTCATTCCTATGTTTGGGTAGTTCATCCTGGTGTCACCAAGATGTATCGTCATCTACACTTCTAGTACTGGTGTCCAGGTATGAAGAGAGCTGTTTTTGGGTTTCTCATGAGATGTTCTACTTGTCAACTGGTGAAAGTGGAGCATCAGGGACCAGCATGGCTTTTGCAACAGTTACCCATTCTTTAGTGGAAGTGGAATGATGTCATGATAGACTTTATGACTGGGTTACCGAGGACACCTCGAGGGAGTGATACTGTTTGGGTTGTCGTCGACAGATTTACGAAGGTTTCTCATTTCTTTCCAATCAAGGAGACCTTCAGTGTTGATGATCTAGGACAGTTGTACATCCAAGAGATTGTACGTCTACATCGAGTTCCATACTCCATTGTTTTCAGATAGGGATGTGTGTTTTACTTCTCAGTTCTGGCAGGGGCTTCAGAAGGCTTTGGGTACACATGTACTTTTGAGTATAGCATATCATCCCCAGATAGATGGCTAGTCCGAGTGTACGATCTAGGTGTTTGAGGATATTCTCCGAGCTTGCATTCAAGACATTGTATGTTCTTGGGAGAAGCATATTCCTCTGGTGGAGTTTTATTATAACAACAATTTTCAGGTGACTATTCAAAAGGCAACATAAGAGGCTTTATACAGTAGGCCATGTAGATCACCTTTGTGATGGATGGAGGCATGAGAGGTAGCTTTGCTGTGACCTCGTCTTGTTCAAGAGACCTAAGAGTAGATAGAGTTGATTCCCAAGAGGATGGATACATCACAGTCTCGACAGAAGTCTTATGCTGACCAGCGGAGACAACCTCTGGAGTTTGAGGTCTAGGATCAGGTTTTCCTGTGTGTCGCACCGAGGTTGGGATACAAGAGGATTTAGAGACAGGGTAAGATTTTACCGCAATACGTCGGGCCGTTTGAGGTGTTGGAGAGACATGGTCTAGCTTCCTATCGGTTGAAGTTACCTCAGAGGTATCAGGCTATGCACGACGTCTTCCACGTCTCACAGCTCTGAGGTTACTTTTTAGACCCATCTCATGTCTTTCAAACTGAGGAGGTTGAGCTCAAATCAGATGCGTTATTTGAGGAGCATCCTATCCGGATTGTCGATCTTAGTATGAAGGTTCTCCATGGTTGGTCTGTTCCTCTGGTATGGGTGCTATGGTAGCACGGGCGAGTATAGAACGAGACTTAGAAGAAGGAGGTCGATGTACGATCGTAGTGGCTAGAGCTATTCAGGGTTTCTTCTTCTATGCCTCGCTTGTGAAATTCGGGGACGAATTTCTTTAAGGGTGGAAGTTTGTAAGAACCTGGATCATCGTTTCAGGTATGTTTTCCCTTTTCTGGTTGTTATTTTGAAAAAGAGGAAAATATGGAAATTTTCAAAGTACATGCCGTGTAAATTATAAGTACACACAGTGTACCTTGTCACCACACGAGGCCGTGTGCTGGCCATGTATGGGCCACACAAACGGTGTGTAGGTGTGATGTAGAGGCCACTTAATGTAGAGTACAGAAAGGTAAAGTACACTCCATGTACCCCATAAGTACACATCATGTACTTTTTTTCATTAAATGGACCGGGGTTGCTCCTAATCGATGAAAACAACTTCTTCTACCAGTTTATTGACCGGGAGCACCCTGTATAGCCACAAATATCCTCCGAGCCCCCCGATCCTCCGTCTGTTTTCTGAATCAACTACTGTCATTTGTGTTGGAACCGCATCGGTGAGATCTTCCTTCTTCTTGAGTTTCATTCCTTGACTTTCCATCTTTTTCAAGATATCGTCGGTTGACCTTTTGGTGATTTTTCGTAGATCTACGACGTTTAAAGGAGAATCAAGCCTCATGGTTAAAGTATATTGATCTCCTAGAATTAATGTAGGCGGTTTGTGCCTTACCTTTAGGAGTCATTGTGTTTTTTGTGTAAATTCCACCAATACCCATGAACGGGGTATTGCGTGTTTACCGTTTTTCCCATGTTGTTTTCCTACCTTGATTGTATTATTGTGTAGAGGTAATTTGATCTTGTATGAGGACAATTGTTGTGCTTGGATGTTTTTCCCATCCCTTGTTCTGTTTACAACCTTTAGGTCTTATTAGCCTTTGTCCATTATACATATTTTCCATGAACTGTGACCATAAGATGGAATTATATTCTTGACAGGCTTGTAGTAATATAGAATGGTTAGCCAAGTATCTCTTTAGGTGTACTTTGGCCTTATAGAATTATTATACACTGACTGGAACGAGAGCGTGAGAACTTGGTGCTATATACTATAAGGGATAGACCGAGTGAGCTTCCTAGAGAGTCTTGGATATTGTAAACTATAGGAGGGTAGACTGAGTGATCCTCCTCAGAGAGTATTGGTTGTTATAGACTACAGGGGATAGACCGATTGAGCTTCCCATAGAGTCTTGGATATTATAGACTATAGGAGGTTAGACCGAGTGATCTTCCTCAGAGAGTCTTTACTTGTTTGAATTTCAATAAAACCTTTCCAGGCTATACAAGGAATTGACTGAGTGATTTTCCTTAGAGAGTTTGTGGTAGACCTGAGACTATAGGAGGAATTGACTGAGTGAGCTTTCTCAGAGATTTTCTAGACCTTGGGTCTATAAGAGTGTTAGACCTCGTGATCTTCCTCGGAGAGTCCCTGACTACCCTAGACTATAAGGGGAATTGACCGAGCGAGCTTCCCCAGAGAGTCTTATAATTTCATATGACCAAACCAGAGGGGTTAGGCTGAGTGTACTACCTTGAGGGTTGTTGATATTTCTTGGATAGAAATAGAGGAGTTGGTTGTGAGTACTTCCCAGCGGGGTTCCTATTGTGGTTAGTTGTTTGCTTCTCTGCTGGTTTTTGTTCCGTGGATTGATTACTATTGTATATAATTCTGTTACTACTTACTGCTGACTGCCTGCTGTTTACTATTACTATTTACTAATTAATGTACTATTACCTACCATATACTCACTGACTGTAAGGCATAGATCTTCAGGTTGATGCCTATTGGGATTAGTCTCACACCCTGTTTGGGTCATGCTTTTGGGCCCCAACATACTATGTTGTTGCAGGTATAGACAAGGGAAAGCAGCCTTCGACTTTTGGTACTTGATTTCTTTGGAGCAGGAGAGCATGGGAAAAATCCAAGGCTTATGATTCTGAGGAGTTTCTTATTTGTATTTCTATCGTACTTTGGTTTAGTATTGTATTCAGAATTGTGACTTGTTTGGCTGCTTTCCTAGACATATGTATCATGCATCATTTCATATATACATGTGTCCTCCAGTTGTTTATTGTTTTAGTCTTCCACTGTTTATTTTTATTGGATATTTACTGCTTCTTCTATTTTCTTCTTTGTTTACTTCCACTGTGTACTCTGCCAATGAGGTCATAGTTTCCACACTATCACACCCATGTCCCCCACTGGTAGTTGGAATCCTCTGGATGGACAGTGGGTGAGGATGAGATCTTGCATTTTCAGGGACGCGTATGGGTTCCAGCAGACATACGCGAGGAGCTGATGCGGGATTTTCATTCCTCTGTTTGGGCAGTTCATCTTGGCGTCACGAAGATGTATTGTGATCTACACTGCCAGTACAAGTGTCCAGGTATGAAGAGAGAAGTTGCTGGGTTCATCATGAGATATTCTACTTGTCAGTAGGTGAAAGTGAAGCATCAGCAACCATTAGGGCCTTTGTAGCAATTACCCATTTCTAAGTGGAAGTGGAATGATGTTGCGATGGAATTCGTGACCGGGTTACTGAGGACACCTCGAGGGAGTGATATTGTATGGGTTGTCATCGACAGACTTACGAAGGTTGCTCATTTCTTTCCAATCAAAGAAACCTTCAGTGTTGATGATATGGGATGGTTGTATATCCGAGAGATTTTACATCTGCATGGAGTTCCACGCTCCATTGTTTCAGACAGGGATAAGAGTTTTACTTCTCAGTTCTGGAAGGGGCTTCAGAAGGCTTTGGGTACACATGTACATTTGAGTACAACATACCATCCCCAGACAGATTGCCAGTCTGAGCGTACGATCCAGGTGCTTGAGGATATGCTTCGAGCATGCATTCTATACTTTTGCGGTTCTTGGGAGAAGAATATTCCTCTCGTGGAGTTTGCCTATAACAAAAATTTTCAAGCGACTATAATTTGTCCCGACCCATCCTCGGGGCCCGTGCTGTGACTACCCCAAACACACCTTCCATAGGCCAGGGGATGGCGACTAGCACCAAAAGTGTAAATCCTGTTAAAAGGGAAGGCATTGCCTTTATAAAGTAAACAAACATAACAGAGTACGCAACTGAAGGAAGAACTAAGTAAACTGAGTACAAAATGAAGTGCTGAAAAGTAAATGAGCCAGTATACAAACCCAACTTAAAGTACAGTACAACTGAAAGTCTAGTACAATAGCAGTAAGTAAAGCAGTAACAACTGAGTCATCCCCTGGGAATCCCACCTGAAGGGTGGGTACAGATGGTCTCCTTGGCACCTAGGGTCCGTTTGTCCGCTCTGTATATGTCACTCCAAGTGGTCCACCACCAGGTATTGTCCAGCTCCACAAGTCTCTTCCACGATCTGTGTTGTCTGTCGTCTGCATCCAACACAACATTGTGTGGGAATAACCCATGCAGGGGTGAGTATAACAATACACAGTAGGGACCCCGAGACCCCCGAAGGTCTCCCAAAATCCATGAAGGATAAACGACAAGAAAAGATACAATCACGAAGTATCAACCAACTCTACCTAGGTATATGGCCATACATATACCTAAGTCATCAATCCAGTTCGGCTCTAACTCTCGAGCCCAAGCACAACCCAATCCACATAGGAAAGAAGTCAATCACATTGATGATAATGATTGAAATTCATGACTCAGCTCACATAGGTATACATATTTCGTAAAGTGATAAAGATGATCAGATGCAGTCACTGATTCATCTAATCTGGAGGACCCACATAAGATACTATTCCATCTAAGTTGTCGGACCCACATATGATACTAGACCAGCTACTCTGTCAGACCCACGTAGGATACTAGAACAGAAGTCAAACTGTCGGACCCATGTAGGATACAAGAATAGTAATTATTGTCATCGAACCCATGGAGGATTCCTGTAAGGTAGTCATCATCACCGAACCCACGGAGGATTCTAGTACGGTAGTCGTTGTCGTCGAACCCATGGAGGATTCCAGTACAATATTCGTTGCAGTCGCAGCCATCTCTAGGGTCCCCGCACACAACACGCTCGATTCCAGGAGGGTTTTCCCCTCAATCAAAAGGGGGCTAATCCAAACAAAACATATCCAAGATACTTTGTACAAGATGACCAAGACTTTTACCAAAAAGTACACAGCGTGTTGGTATATGGTACACACCGTGTAGTCAGACCACAGGTACTGCCCATGTGCAATGGACCATGTTGTAGGGCTGTTCATGTAGAAAAGTAAGTACACGACATGTGGTATGGTTACAGTCAGTGTCCAAACATCTAGGGTCGGCTCCGTGTAAGCTGGCCATGTGCCCGTACACAGCCTCAACCCGTGTTCTCCAACCCATGTAATTGGTATACGGGTTAGCCCATACGACTGGACATGTCTAGCCATGTGGTAGGGTACATGCCCATGTACTCCACACCGTGTCCGTGTATTCCCAGAATACAGGTCGCGTATCATGAAGCTATTACTACCAATCTGCGTAGAGAGTACACGTCGTGCCTCTTGGCCGTGTATTTTGGTCGGTGTCCATGTATTTCCCAAATTACATGCCATTTCTTGTGTAGCCGCCACCTCCTTTCTATGTGGTGAGTACAAGTCGTGTGAAAGAGGTCACACATTATGTGTTAGCAGTCTGATTTCCAAAACCCTAGCCCCATAAAGACTGAACTACATGGCGTGTTCTCCAGGAGTACATGCCGTGTAGTCTGGAATTTTTTAGAAATGATACCTTTGGCCAACGCACCTACCTTGATGCCCATTCTTCATTCCGACGGTTTATTAATCACTAAAAATCATGCTCTAGGTCTCCCCGATGTCCCAAAGTCGATTCTAGTGTTTTGGGCTTCCGATTGGCTACAAAAACACGTTTTGAATTCACTCTCAAAGTACGGTCAAGGAACGGTCCATCCTGTTCCAGTCCGAACTATTGCCCGCTATCGTCATCGCACCTCCGCTAGGTCACCGTGATGTTGAGTCTTCAATTTTTTGTTTTTTGCATCACATAATGAACCTGTAATGATTCATTGTTCGTCACCCATGAAGAACACGAAGAACCACCGACAATCAAAAAAATGGCGGAGGATTCAGACCATGTTAGCTTGGCCCGGTCTCTCCACATTAGTTCAGTAGAAGGCAGTTAAGGAGAAACAAAACAAGAAGGAAAGAAGATTCAACGTTGTTCCAATCAAAACACACCCCTACCTCGATAATTGACATCGCACATCTTCGATCCATGGAAGATGAGCTTTGCGGTAGATGGCATCACAGAGAACGACATCACGTAGAACGGAGGTCGATTCTGTGGACATCGGGGTGCGTCCATGGAGGAAGAGGAATCTCCTCACTTGTTGCGGAGAAGAGGAAGGAAGGGTCTTCGTCATTCTTTGTGTAATTGGCGTTCTTCATCAAAGTGGGAATCTTTCTTCATGGAAGGATGAAGCTCTCTTCTAATTCCAAAGGTTCCACAGAAATATTTTCCAAGCCAATATTAAAATGAGGCTTTCACCTATTTTAATAAACTTTCCATGCCATTTCATAAAGATTCAAATACACCTGAGGATTAATTCTAGCTAGGGCCCCAATTGGTTATCCAGTGATGTTGGGTTCAGTTATGTTTGTTGGACCAGTTTTGCAGGTTTGTTTTCTTGGACACCTTATCTATTGGCCCACCTTGTCCTTACATTCCACCATGGAAATCTACACAAGATGCGTTCATCTGTGTATTGATACAACTTCATCCTATGGATCTCCATCAGAGTGTATTTATTTTTTTCAATCACGGAAATCCTCTCCCATTACTACCTTCCCACTTGCCAACTTCCATATGTCCCATGCTTTCCGAAGATCATTTCATTCACCTACCATCACATTAATTATACTCTCCTTCCACCATACATGTGCCTTCCACTACTTCCACTCTTGAAATAATCTCATCACCTTATATTTCTACCTCACCCTCAATGGACCTGCTCATATCATTTTACAGCGGGTGGTTCTTATTATTCCTTCCACATTCCTTTTTCAAAGTGAAATATCGAGATAGAGGATCTCTGGTGATCTTGTGATCTTACACATCCCTATTCTAGTGATCCCCTATATTAGAGAGCTCGCCTCATGTGAGACTTTTTTGACCTCAATGTAATCAAATAAGAAACATCCACATTAGCTCAGTTATCCAAAAACCTCTTCTCATATTTTTGGTGGATTCTTGAGTTTGTAAGGCTATATTTTTGTTGTTGTTAGATTATGTATCATCTTCTTTCTTATCATCCAAGGATGAGTTTTCATGTGCGAGTTCTTGTAAATTGAGGTCAGATGTTACATAATTCAAACTAGGGTTCATTGATGGGTCTTTGAGTGAAAAGTTCCCTTTTCTTAGATACTTTCTATTGTCAATGTGTGTTTCTATCTACATTACATTCTATTCATGTTTTTTTATTTTTTATAATAATAATCATTATGTTAGTGTTATTGTTTTGGAGTAGGAATAAACATGTTTTAAACATGTACATACATGGGTTACAATCCACTATCCTACAAATTATTTTCTCTTTCACCCATTTGTGCTTTGAAATTGCATATTAATTTGATATTTTTAATTTATTTTTTCATTGTAAAACTGATGCATCGTTTTTCTTCTAATTTCATTGGGAAACCTTTACTATATTTATTTCAAATATTATAATTTTAATAGGATTGAAGCATTATATTATTAGTAAAATATATCATTTTATAATCAGATTAAATAGATACAGATTATTAGAGAGAGATGCTAGAATAAATTTATGGCATAGTGATAAATAGAAGATATCATAATAGTGATGTGGAATTCCAGGATGTCCCATGTGTAGATAATATATCAATTTAATCATATATTGATCTTGATTCTTATATTCTATCCAACCACCCTTTTTAACATTAAATCAACTCTTAAAAATTTTAAGGTACTCTCTATTTAGATTTAATGATTCATCACTATAACTAATATTATTTTTATTACATAATAAGTAGGATAAATGGTCATAGAGGATGAATGAAGTTAATTAAAGGGAAATATGTCACTATAAAGTTCATATAAGGATCTTACAAAGTTGTTAGTCTAGAGAAAATAGTAGCCTCACCCAAACAGTACATAACGTTTTCTATGGTAATGGCAAGGAGATATTGGTGGAACATTGAGTGTGTTGTATAAGTGATGATATATAGTGATAAAGTGAGAAGAACAAGACACATAGGAACCCTAAATCAATCAATATAAATATATATTTAAGAGATGGATATATTTCTAAGAACAAATGTTTTGGTTGAGGTACGAATTGAGGTCATATGTCGAGGGAAAGCATTTAACTCATAATTCTCAATGAGGCACCGAGATCAGAAAATGAATCTGTAGAGACTACCATCTAAGCCATTGGTGGATGTATTTTTTTCCCTTATTAAAGGGGTAATCAACAATCTATGCACACTTAAGACTAAATTACAATATAAGGGGGAGATAAAGTAGCTTCATGTTGAGTATGATTTCATTTCAGGGAACAAAAAATTAACAACATATGACACCAAATTCATTTATTTGTAGTCTTCAAACCGAGAAGAGAGGACCAGAGACATGGAAAACACTGATTCTATTTTGAAATGGTTGGTATAAATGTTTTTTATTATGGATATTGCTACCCCCTTTTTTTCAAGGGAGGTAGTTGGGTGGATGTTTGGTGGGTGGAAACCCACACCATCCCATCACTAGGAGAGGTAGCAATATGGTCAAATACTATCCTATAAAAGGCATGTGGATCGTATTCTTTCAGCATATCATCAGCTTCACAAACACCCTCAAATATCATTTGAGTACACTTATATCTGTGGTGTATTGTGAGGTTTATTTATCCATTATTGAATAGAGATATTGTGAGGGTGTTTCTCCTTATAATAGTGAGGGAGCATGTACCCACATGTATCAAATTGTACACATATTTACATCATTCTATTTTGCAGTGGTTTTTACCCCTTTCATTTTGGGTGGTTTTTTACACATTAATTTTAGTGTCCATTATTTTCAAATTTTTCAATTTATTTTATATCATTATTGTTACTGCACCAGTGGGATAATCACATACAGTCCCAACAAGTGGTATCAAAGGGTAGGTTTTGACTTGGTTCCGTTCATGTTTTTAGGTATAAATAAACCTAATAAATTTTAGTCTTCTTTGTGATTACATCTATTTTTGATCTATCAAATCATAATAATTTTTTTGAAATTATTAAAAATATTGTTGTAAAGGAGACGAGGTTCTAGACAGACGGTGTATCCAGAGGTTGGTGAAATTCAAGATCGAGAAATTCAATGGGTATAATTTTTCAGTGTGGAAAATAAAGATAAATACAATGTTGTATAATAATATTAACCTTACAATAATTGAAAAAATAAATAAAGATGTGATTATGAATCACGGATTAATTTGGACCTAGAATTATGACATACAATAAAATGTGGTGAGTACTTATAGAAGTGAAGATATATAGGTCAGTGAAGAGGCATCGACAACTTGAAGAAGGAAGCATATCAACGATGAATGGATTATTGAATTGGGATCAACATGGAACATGGTGTGTTAAAATGAATGTTTTCATCTAGATGAAACCCTCTTTTAAGGAATTGTGTATAAGGGGAACGAGCACACCCATAAGATTGTTGGATTCTGAACCATCAAACTGATGATTCTTGATGGTATTGTTCAAAAAATATATTGAGTACAACATGTGAAGGGCTTCAAGAATAATATATTGTCTACAGAGAAATTTTATGAAATTAGATAAATGAATCACACTAACAATGGTGTGATGAAAATTGTGAAGAGAGTGATTATGGTGATGATGGTATATAAGATCTTAAAGAACCTATACATGCTTATGGGTGAAATGCACAATGACCAAGAGAATGGTGTTGCATAAACTACCACAATGGAAGCATTGAAACCATTATGGAATTAGAAGCTTGACCATATGTTTGAACGAGGACTTAAGATTCTTGTGGATTTAAAGTTATTTCCTAGGCTTGCAAAGGTATCTTTTCTATTTTTTAGAACTTAGTTTTAAGAAAGTAACACATTAGTAATGTAGGGACATAAATAGCATGAAATAAATAGATCATAGAGTTGATCCGTTCCGACATTTAAAAAGTATCAATTATATCCCTGGGAGGAGAAATGTATTTTTATCATTCATTGATGATTATTCTAGGAGTTGTTTGGTGTACCCAATCAAGAGTAATTAAGATGTTTTTATTCCTTCAAACCATTAAAATTTAGGAAAGATCATTAATATAGAAAGAAGATCATGTGAATAAGGATTGAAAATAGTGGAGAATATACAAGTAATGAGCATTATACATGTTTCAATAGGAAGGAATTAAGAGATATTTCATGATGGAATATACATGCTAGAAGGATAGAGTGGCATAACAGATGAATAAAACCTTATTGGATTAAATATTCCAAATGATGAAGACTGCAGGAATAGAAAAACATTTAGGGTAGAAGCATTAAATACCACCTATATTGTGATCAAAAAAATTATTTCAATGCTGATTAGCATGAAGACCCCAATAGAGATGTGTAATGGTAAAACCACTGACTTCCCTTAGTTACATGTTTTTGGAAGTCCTTTATATGCATTGATTAATGACAAGGAAAGATCAAATTCATATTTGAGATCAAGGATATTTATCTTCATGGGGTATGATGAAGGTTTAAAGAGGTATCATTTAAGGGAACACACTACCTGCAAACTTATCAAAAGTATACATGTCATTTTTTTATAAGAAAAGGTAAAAATGACAACTCATTGAGATATAGAGAAGTATAATACCAAATATAAAAAAATCAAAGTAGAATAAAAATTGATGGATGAACCTATTTCCTCTAATGAATTACCAAATCATAATAATAAATTTTCAGATGAGTCTGTACCGTGAAGGTCATCCTGGGAGAAAATTGAACCAATATAGCACTCAAACTATTTGACTAAGATAATTTTTACATATATATTATTGATGGAGGATGAGATTCATGCTCTTTTGTGGATGCATCTTATAGATGAGATGTATCGTTATGTATGGTGGAGAGGAAGGGGGAACTTGAATCCCTCCACAAGAAAAAGTCTAGGGATATTTTTCCATTACCTCATGGAAGGAAGGGTATCTAAAAAAATGGGTCTTTATGATAACATGGGATTTAAAGGACCAGGTGTAAAGATATCATTAAAGATTTGTGGTCAAAGTATATTCTAAAAATTAAGGTATTGATTCGGAGGAAATAATTTCTTCTGTTGTTAGAATGACAACTCTTTAGTAGTTATGATGATGTGTACTTCATATAGTCTACATCTAGAGAAGCTAGGTGGGATGAAATTTTTTTTCTATGGTGATCTCTATAAAGAGATCTATATACTCAAACCGGAAGTTTTTTCATAAAAAGGAAAAGAGAACTTGGTTTTAAATTTTAAAAAATCCATGTATGGCCTCAAATAGGAATCAAGGTGTTAGTAGATGGCATTTTATTCCAATATCATGAGCCTTGGATACATCATTCTTAATTTAGATACTTTTGAATATTTTAGGAGTTCAAGTGGTAATGATTTTATCATTATTCTACTGTATATGGATGTCATGAGGATTGAATTCCCCCATAAAAGATTAGATCTAGGAGGTGAAGGTATAATAGGTTAGGGATTTTGATTTCAAGGGCATGGGTCAAGAAAAAAAGATTATTAGGATAAAAATTTATTGAGAAAGAAATAATGGGAAGACTTTTCTATCAAAAAATAATTACATAAGTAAAGTGAAAAAATTATCATCATGTAATATTGTAAGCCAATCTCTACCCCTATTCCCATTAATTTAATGTTAGCCTCTATGATGAGTCCTATCAGTGAAGCAGAGAGAATGGATATGTCTTAAGTACCATACACATCAGTAGTGGGAAGTCTAATGTTCACTATGGTTTGTACTAGACCAAAAATTTAACATGTAGTGAGATCATTTAGTTAGAACATATAGAATCCGAGATGGAAATATTGGAGCATAGTTAAGAGGATATTGAGATACATCACGGAGACCTCAAATACTACATTATGTTATTGAAGATCAGATTACACTATTATAAGATATGTTGATTCATATTTTGTAGTAGATTCTGATTGGAGGAAATCCACTAATAGTTTTATGCTTACTCTTGTAAGAAGATATGTGAGCTAGACTTCAATAATACAATTAGATGAAGAGTTATCCACGATGGTCACAATGTACCTGGAAGCTACACATACTTTTTAAGAGGTGATATGGATAATAAAGTTATTGGGGGAGCTTAGGCACAGATAGTATCTAATTACATTGTTTTGTGAGAGTCAGAGCACATTTAACAATTCATAGAATCCATATTTTCATTCTAGGATGTATAACATTAGGGTAAATTTTCATTTTTTCGAGATTTTGTGGGGGAAGAATGTGTGTACATATGAAAAAATCACACTAATGAAAATCTAAAATTTCTTGATGAAGTTTATTGACTCCTGGTAGGTCCTCTAGGTCAAATACTCTATGATGGGGGGGGGGGGTTGATTTAGGGTATGATATGTTAAAACACTTACCCGTATGACCATGTTTCATTGATAAAAAACACACTTCTCTCTTTCTACAATAACAATATATATTAAAAAATTAAAATTATGCACAAGACACAATGATTTTATGTGGATCACCCTCAATAGGCTATGCCCAAGGATCATACAACGCCGATGTGATGATGTACCAAATTCACTAAATCTCACTACTAATTATAATATTTAGGCTAGATCTTATATTCCCAGGCTCACTTCCTTTACAAGGCTTAGGGTCTTATCACTGCATTCCCAAGGGTCACTCCCTAGGTCTCTTCCTCATGCTCACTATTTGTAGGAGGGATCACTTTCATCCAATTCCTATTCTCAATGCTCATAGGATCGATCCACTCACAGTTTATGGACATGTAGTCCCCTTAATTCTAATGAAATAACACAATTTAAAAAGTAGGTACTTACTCTGTTGAAGTCCATTTTCTCTCGTAGATGAAATGTACTTTCACGCAAAATTTGTTAGTGGAAATTACATTCCTGAACTGTTTTAGTGTGTTTTCATACTTTCTCAAGACCTCTGTGAACTTCCTTATTCTTCTGTGAACTACATAGAACATATGTTTCACGGACCACATCCTCCATGTACTATCTCCACTTTCACTGCCGTGTACCACCTCCATATACCATCTTGTAAAATCAATTCAGCATACCACTTCCTTGTACTGCTTCCATCTACATGAATTTATTCTTCCATAGAATACCAGTTTCTTGGACTGCTTTTCCTCTATGAACCACTTCCCTTTTGCGTAAAATTTTCCTTTTCTAGATATAGTATCTCAAATAATCTTTTCTTGAATCCTTTCTATGAATTTATTCCCTTTAGAAGAATCCTCCTCGCAAACCACCTCTCTTTTATAGGCTTGGTTCCCATGTAGTAATTTAGACTTAACTGAATTCTTGAAGAAAATATGTTTTCTTATAAAAATTTATCTCTCTTAAATAAGGGATTATCACTCCTCATATAGGAAAATAGATCAATTTTTTTTGATAATATGATATTTACCAAATACTTAATGTGGTGTCTCCTTCACCGCGTACTACTCCTTCCATGAACAGTTTCACTACGCAGTCTTTGTACTGTCATTATTACTTTTTAGTGGCCCAAATCGCCATCTCATTTTCACCAAGGATGCATTTCACTGCTTCTAAAATCACTTTTTCATTTCTATAAACAATAATTCATCCCAATTACCGCAAGACATCCGTGAACCTTATGTCATCCCGCAAACTGTTTATATTTTATGAATCGCAAGCCACCCCATGAACTGTTGTCCTTCTGCATATCGTTTTACCTTATTCAAAACATTCTACATACATCCTTTACAAAACGTGATATGTACTTAGTGGTTCTCACACTGATCAATCCTATGTGAAAATATTTCTTTTTAAAAAACCAAAATCTTGATTTTGATTGCCAAAAATTTGGCAAACACTGGAAAACAACACCACCTAAAATATTTACTTTGGAAAACACTGACCATACTTATTGGTGGTCATCTGGCCCTGTCAACAAACACAATCATACCGAAAACATACCAAGAGTAGACCTTAATGTATTTTATCCCTAAAATATACCATTTTGGGTTTTAAAAAAATACATTCACAATTTTATATATCATTATAGATCCATTCAACTTCTACCAATATTTTCTTCTTGTGATTAAAATAGTGATCAAGGATTTAATCAACAGATATTCTAATCCCACATTATCCATGATCGGTATGAGATACAATATTATAATTCTTAGTTCATCAATGAATCACTTCACTTCATTTCAAAACCACTCTTCTGCTTTTGTAATGAAACTCATCTATCATGATATGTATCCTTTGATCGATCACATCTAGAATCATCATATTTAACACTCCCCCTGCATCACACATCCCCCTAATAGCTTCAAGTACCCTTATATCGCTTCTCCACATAGAAATGATTCCCCGTGTCTTGACTGAGGAATTTTCTCCCTTATAAAATCACAATTTCTTCCCCTTTGTCAATGAACTTGATGGTCATACCTTGGAGTTATTAAATAGGTTAAATAATAGAAATAATCACATTAGAGAAAAACACACCATACCCTAGGGAAAAGGGGTCGGGGTCCCACTTCCACAATTTTGAAGTGTAGGGAGTCAACTGAACTGCCTTATCCAGTTGATTCTTTTCAAAGGATTCTTTGGGTAAGACTTTTGTCAGAATATATGAAAATTTTTGTTCTGTAGACACATATTACAACTTCACAAGACCTTGTTCCACCTTCTCCTTGAGAAAATGATATTATATTTCAATGTTATCTATCCTTGAGTGATGGAATAGATTATTTTTATGATTTATAGCACTCGAATTATCACAATTGATTCCAATTGGGGACCTCACTCCAACCCTCATATCCTTAGGCTATTGTTTCATCCACAATAGTTGTGTGCATGCTTGTGTAGATTCAATATAATCATCTTCTATAGTTCTAAATGAAATGAAATCTTGTTTCTTTATTAGAAAAAAAATAAACAATCCAACTAGATAAAAATTGCTTCATGATTTTGATTTACTTTCATCTATACAATTGGCACAATATGAATCTATACAACCCAACAGATATAGATGAGATTTGTCATTATTCATCAAACCAAAATCCATAGTTCCATTCATATACCGAAGTATTTTTTTTATTGTAATCATGTTGAATTCATTGGGATTAGTTTGATAACATGCTACTTGAATCTTGGGGAAAATAATATATAGTCGTGTCACCGTTAAGTACAAAAAACTTCCAATGATCTTCCTATATTTGTGACATTAAGCACTTTTCCTTCATCATCCTGAAACAATTTCATCCAAGTATTAACCAGAGACTTCATCTCCATGGAACTATCCATTCTAATCCCTCTCAAGACATACTTGTAATATTTCTATTGAGAAAGGAAAGTGTCATTCTTTCCTTGTGTCACCTGTATACCAAGGAAAAAGTTTATTTAACCAATCATTGAAATTTCAAACTCAATTTTCAGGAATTTGAAAAACTATATACATTGTGGATCATATGGTCCTCCAAATATTATTTCAACTACATATACTAGCACAATTATCTTTTTATTACTATCATGGTTTCTATATAGATTGTAATCAACTCAACCATGATGAAAAATTAGATTTTTTAGAAACCGATCTTTCCTTGGATACCAAGCTCCAAGTACTTACTTTAATCCATATAAATACTTCTTCAAACAACAAAATATTTTCTCATCTTCATGAATCAGTAGACCATATGGCTAATAAATATAAAATTCTTATTTCATATCCTTATTTAGAAATACTGACCTGACATCCTTAGGGAAAACCTTGAACATTATTTTCACTACTATGGAAAAGAATAATCGAATTGTCTTTATCCTTACAACAGGTGAAAATGTTTCATCATCATCGATACCCTCTTTCCAGGAGTAACCTTTGAACATTATTCATGCTTTGTTTCAAGGAAAACTTTATATTCATTCAATTTTTTGCAGAATACCCATTTTTTATCTATGAAATTCTTATCTGGTGGGCTCCAAATAGTCTCCCATGTTTGATTCATCTGAATTTGGTCAAACTAATCATTCATACCCTTAACCCAATTCTTCATCCCTAGCTACTTCACCAAAACATTTCATCTCTAAATGTGATATGTGTGATGCTTGCTATATATAACTTATCCTATAAGTATATACTTTCACTATCTGATCAATATTTATGTTTCATCTATAAATGTCGGCTCTTCTCTTTTTTATTTTTGTAGATTAATTACTTTTCCACATCCTTCTTATCATCTATGTCTTTTTCTAAATCAGGCTCTATAAATGAAGCATCCCTTGATCTTCTTATTGGTTCATCACTATCCCCCTATGACTGATCATGTATTTTCTTATGATTATTCTCATTATACATTATGGTTACATCAGGTATTTCATAAATATTTCCTAGCCTCTTATTGAATAATTTATATGCTTTTCATTTCTTTGAGTATCCAATAAATATCCCTTCATCTCCACAAGATTCAAACACCCAATGTTACTTTTTTTTATAATGATACACTTACTTTTGAATATTATAAAGTACTTAAATGATGAATTATTTACATATCATAGCTCTTATGGAGTATTATCTTCTTTTTGGAATAGTAATACCATATTTGATGTGTATACTTCCATAATCACTACTTCTTTCTAAATTTTCTCTAGAAGGTCATTCTCAATGTTCATTGTTCTGGACATGTTGTTGAAAATATGATTTCTTCTGTTGAATACTCCATTGTTTTTTGGTTTTCATACCACATAACCTTGATGCCTTATCCCATGTTTCTCGAGATAATCCTATACTTGGAAAATTGTGAACTCTGTTCCATTATCAGTTCGGATCTTCGTATTGTTCAACCCATAATCTTGTAAACTTCCCATTGATATGATTTTATGGAACTAAATATCTCCTATTTTTGGGTGATCATTTAAACTAAATCCATTATTCTATAATCACCAATGAAGAGAACATAATATCTCCTTCCATCAACAGATCTTGGTGAAATTGGTATGCACACGTCCATATGAACGAACTCATGAAATCGTGCTAACCTTTTAACTTTTTCCTTATATGTATTTTGAATGATCATACCTTGTTGGTAAGAATTAGATGTATGTGAAAGATCACATGATAATATAAGAAGATCTCAATTAGCATCATATTTCAACAAATTATCCAAGGATATTTGGCTCATGTGGCCAAGATGTTTATTCCACAACTTATTTTCTTCTTATTTGGATAGAAATTTCATATCTTCTTCTCCACTCATGAGGTGTAGAATATATTTTGTATTCTTTTCTTGCTATAAAACATCACCATATTTTTTCTTTATTAAATGTAATTTATTTTGAAAGATTATGGCATGTCTTAAGTCACAAAACTAACAAAAACTTAATAAGTTGTTACTACGAAATTCAACAACTAAGACATCTATATATCTTACGTCTTTTACCCCAAACATTTCTTTCCTAGAGCCAATTATTTTCAACCCCTCATCATTAGAAAATCATACAATAATTTCTTTATCATACCTGATTCACATAACCCAGTCCTTCTTTCCTATAATATGGGAGGTACATCCATTATAAATGTTCAAAATCTCTATGCCATCTGATCCCTTGAATTCAATCTCCATAACTGCTTCCTTCTCATATACATTCTTTTTTATCTATGTTTTTGACTTTATAACTGGTATGGATTGATAATCTTGAAATTAGTCGAAATATGATGACCTAACTTCATGTTGCAGATATTCAAATCAATTTTTCATTTTCAGCTCATTTAATGATACATTTGTCTGCAGCTTATAACCATTCTCTATCTATAAGACCCCAAGATTTCATAGTATGTTATCTTTTTAAAGTAATTCAATAACTTGTGCAACACACAACAATGAGTTTGAGAGGACTATAACTTACCAAACTAGCTGTTCAAAAAGAGGATATGAATAGTGTTAACTAAATTTATAATTTTTTATTCTCTATAAAATTTTAGAATCTATATTATGTGTTTCTTAAACATAATATGAGAACAAATTCATTTTTTTAGATAAAAGAACTATTTTTGAAAAATTAAATTTTACTGCCTTTTAATAGGAGAACCCTTTTTAAATTAAATATTATACAATTTTATATATTCAATTTGAAAAAATAAACTTCTTCTTTAGAATCAGGACATACAAATTTAGTTTTGATAAATTTTTTGTATTTTTCTAATAACTTTCATATTTGGGTGAATAGTGAAAAATACTAAATTTTAACTAAGATCAAATTTTTTAATCAAAATAATTTATAGTGTTCAATTATACACTTGAATTGTTTGGAAGTATAATTAGATTATATTTTTATCATTTAATATAATGTTGGTCATTATAAGTAATTTCACATTTAAATTTGACATAAACACATGTCAATGTTTTGATAGTTTTTACTTTTTTACAAACCCGCTTTTTTCTTGTTTTGACAACGGGAATTAATTTTAAATTAATAAATGAAACTTATAATTTTTAAGTTTTGTAAAATAGACTTAATTTTTAAATTCATAATATCAAAATTATCTTAGGGTGAATTCTTTCTATTTTTCTGAAAACATTCAATTTGTGATGAATAGTGAAAAACATTGCGTTATTGTTTAAAACTGACTTTTTATTTAAGTAATTAGTTATTTTATTTTATTTTATTTTAGGTCAAAATATATACATAATACCTGTATATGTTCAACATAATTAATTGGAGTCATGTTATAATATGTTTGGATATATAAAATTTTATTGAACTTTTTACCGTCTTCTACCCACCTTCTAGGAGCATTTGAAATTTTGCATAAAACATAATTTTACCACTTCTGTGAGTTGAATTTTAAAAATCCAAGAGACATGAATAATATCAGTAAGTAAAATGTGGTTTAATAAGATGAAAATAATTTTTTTAGAATAGTAACTTTTGACTTTTATTTACGACGATTAAAAGTAAATAGGGTAATTAAGGGTAAAAATGATATTATAGTTACCCTAAAACATGTAGTAATTCTATTGTATAAGTATAATTAGACAAAAAACAACATTAGTAATAAAATATGATCCTATTTGTTCCACTTGGATTACATTAGGACCTTTATAATTATTTTATTTAAAGAAGAGTTTAAAGATTTAAAATCAATGTTTAATAACTAAACAATTTTTAATATTGGGTTATACATAAGATAAATTAGACAATAAATATTCATTATAAAGATAAAAATATTTACTACATAATGGTATTTTATTTATATATTTTAGGGATTAAATAAATAAATTTATTTCTGACACAATGATGATGCGGTAATTACCTTATTAACGAATGATTAAAATAATTGATATTATAAATATCCAAATAAATCTAATTTGAGACTTTTAATGAATTATAATAATATTCTAGGTTAATATGACATTTTAGGGTTTATTAAATAAATTTTCTTTAAGTAATAATGTTGTTTTAAATTTAAAAAAAACAAAATACCAAATAGTGTCAAAATTGACATAAAAGAGTTTTTAACAAATATAATATTTCTAATTGTTATTCTATTCCTTAAAATATAAGGTTAGGAAAAAGGTCTTTAATAATATTATATATATCATCAATGAACCACTTGAGGTTTGTTTGGAATTTTATAGTATGTTTATTAACCATATAATATAAAAAAATCAAAGAGACATGGTAAATGTCAAACTATTTAACTAAGAGTTAAATTTAAAAGATAAGGTTAATATAGTTACCCAAACCTATGTAAAACCTATTAGTGTCATGGTTTTTGTCCCATACACACCTTATCATTGAAATAAATTATTTTAAATCCATTATAAATGGAAAATGATTTTATTATTAAATAATATTTCAATCTTTTCCTAAGGTTCCCCTCACCCCTCTTATGAAAGGGAACTTCCCCTTCTCTCAAATTCACACCTTCAAATCCATTTGAATTGGACAAACCCAATGAAAATATCCTCTCAAATTTCCTATCTTTATCCTAGATTCATTCCTTTAGTCAGTAAGCCAACCTATGTAGCCCTTATGATCAAATCAAAAGGAAGAACCCGAAGAAGATGTAAATATTTCATCACCTCTTTCAAGTTCCTTTCTTCTTCCACTTCATCTTTCATTGTTGTTTCTATTATAAAATAATAAATCAGGTATCTTCTATATATAGTTATGTTATTATAAAAATTTTACAACCATATTCATTATTCTATCCATCCTATAAATGAAAAAATCACCATATGTGCGTACGTACGATTTACCGTCTCCACGTCGTGGTGTAGTTTGTTATTCAAACACTTCATCATTTGGATGAGTATAATAATAACTATAAATTATGTAAATAATAAATATAACATGATAATTATTCTTTATATATGATATAAAATCCAATTATATATGATTTTAATATCAAAAAAATGGTATTGTCGCTCGTGCGTACGTACGGATTACCGTCTCCAAGAACGTGATGAGATTAATTTCCCAATTGTAACCATTCATTTGATGATTAAATATGATTATTAAATAACTTAATATCATTTTGTATATGAATAAAATAGATCCTACCCATAACAAACATGACTTACGTAACAAAACATATAAAGGAAACTGAATCAGTTAACACCCGAAACGATGATAATACGAAACTATTATTAACAAAAAAATATTAAAAGATCATATATTATATCATATTTAGGTATATAGTTCTTGTATAATTCAATAAAAATGTTTTAACTATTATACAGGAGGTTATCATACCATCTACTAAGGAAAAGTAAAATATAAGGGTTAATTTCATAATCGCTTTATTATCTGATATTGTTTTATATGTGAGTATCTACTGGGACCTCTTTATCATCCACATCTGTGTTTCCTAAAAATGTATTTCAAATTTTTTTTACTATTTAATAGACAATAGGTTAAAGAAATTTATACACTAATTTGGCCTTATATGTTTTTTAAAGGAATCTTTCCATCGTTTACCAAACAAGGTACTTTATGACCTTTTCGACAAAATTATGTTAAGAATGTTTTTTTAACTTATATGGTGGGTGTGGATATTTTTCGTCGTTATAACATCATTGAAGCTTACCTTACAATATTATAATATTATTTTCAAAATAAATGTTTTCTTTCATAATTATATGACTTTTAAATTATTTCAAAATAAAAAGAGATATTTCTCTAAATTTTTTTTTGATTTCATCTATGTCAACATCCTTTGAGGGATTTTAAGCTTATTTGAAGTTGATTTATTAGGATAAAAAACTTCCATATTATATTGAAGTTTTTTTGATATTTTTGACTATGGATGTGTTATTTTTACACCATTCATTGTTTATGGAAATTGTATTGACATTTTATACGCTATTTTTAATGCGAATGATTATGTTATGTTTAAACCATTTCATATGTGGAATGCATTGGACTTAGTAAGTGATGGGTAGAGTCCGTTATAGATCCTCGATGAATCGGTAGGTCTCATGAGAAATACTAGGGTCTTGGAACAAGGCCTTGAAAAAATATTATTTGTAGTCTTGTCACAAGGCCTTGACTATGTGGTTATGAAGTTTGACATTATGCATTCCATCATTATGAAAGTAGTTATTGATATTGCATGTGATTATTTGACTAGTAGAATATTCTTGTGACTAAGTTAATGGAATTATTTGATTTTATCTTTTCCATATTATACATAAGTTTAAGTTTAAAAGGATTTTGTTTTAGTCTTATACATTGCCTTAAATATTTAGGATTATTTATGAAAGTTTTCACTATATTGTTATCCTTACTGATCATTTGAGCTCACCCCTTTCAATGTTTTATTTTTTCCAGATGCGAAGAATTATATTATGAATGACCTATAGGGATAGTCTAAGAGATATGAGTGTGTTAAAAAGGGTAAAATATGTGGTTGATGTTTTTATTTCATGATGTAATGTAATGTTCATGTATATAATTAATTTTCCCAGACAGTTAAACTAATCAGTCATTTGGGACATGATTCCTTGTATCATGACAATTTATTAAATAATGCACCGACTTTGGGTAACCAGGGTGGGGGTGCTATAGTTGGTATCAGAGTAATTTTAGTAAAACACTTGGAAGCTATATTTAGATAAACTTTGATTAGATCACATTACCCTAAGATATTCTTTGAGGATTAGTATAGAAGAACTTCCAAGAATTTTGGTAATGTAGAGATCTTGTGAGTTTTCCAGGAAATACATCCATGTATGGATACGAACAGGTAGAGGAAGATATGGAACACATGTACGTAGGGGTAAAACCTGAAAACACTACTTTGATCTAGACTCGAATGGGAACTGGTGCATGACAACAGGCCTTATTTCACTCTTGGTTACGACTCTCCCGGGGGATATGCATAGGATAATTCTTGTTTTTCATACAAACCATTATGAAGGGTTTATTAATATATACTTCCTCCAAGAAAATTTTTTATGTTTATTGATTATATGAATAATCATTTCAATTTATGTTAGGTATTTTAAAAGTTAGGGATTTTACATTGTGATACATAATCCAACCTACTATATGCCATTGTTTACAAATGGCACCTAGTAGAAGGAATGATAATTCCAACAGTACGCATGATCAAAAGATTAAGAAGGATCATATCTTTCATGGTATTAAGCCAAAATTTAAAAGGGAAATAGTCTCCCACATATTCTAATCATATGCAGAAATAGTATCATGTGTTAATAAGATAAGTAAAGAATTCTATGAGTCATATGCATTTGAAGGGAAGCAAGAGAAGAAAATGATGGAAGAGAGAAAGATGGATAAAGGGAAGAGGGGAAAGAATGATTTTCCTGTATGTGATAACTGTTGAAAGAATCACCTTGGTAAAATTTTTAAGGAAAAGAGAGTTTGTTTTATGTGTGGAGAAAAAGGACACCAAGTACGTGATTGAGAGGGTAAGAAAAAGGTTTCTAATGTACAATGTTTCATCTTCCAGAAGTTGGGACACTACGCAAATCAATTTACAAATCATCAGAGTATACCCCAAATGCTATTATTGGATAATAATCAAGTTATTATACTACTGAAGTTGAAGAGGAATGATTAGAGATCTTATATTGTTAAAGTATTGTGTCATTTCAGTACTGTATTAATGATTTACATGTTGTAAGAATTATAAATTATATAAGGATTATACTGTAATATGATTTCATTAAGGACTTAAGATTATGTGGAACCAAGAAAAGTGACTCAATAGCATGTTAATTATTTTGGAAAATATATGGTTGAGAGAAAGATAAACTATAATATGGTTCTAATACTAAGGTAGTGATTATGGAATAAGATATGATTTATTTGGGTACATTATATTGAATATTCTTGAATATCTTGAAATTGATTAATGATTTGTATATTCCACCATTATTGGATTTTACTACATTTTTGGATATATGGAGTATATCCAGTATTATAAATGGAATAAAGAAGAATGATTGTAATAAATATGGTTATATGATAATTCAGAGTGTTACCATGTTTTAAAATAATACATGATGAATGTATTCACATGTTATTACATGGAAAAAAGGTTCTTCATTGTGTTTACCTTTCATATAAATTTTGGACTGTGAGTTGGGATAGAAGTATTTTGGATAAGTATAACAGTTGGAAAAAATTACATTTTACATTGAATACTATTATTAAGGTTAAATCATTTCTTGATATTATTTTTCAATTGTCATAAAAAGGACAAACCAGAGCTCAGGTGACAACTCGTCGCGTCCGGCAAGGCCATGAGACATGAACCCACAACTGAAGGGTGACATGGGTGCATCACCTACCACTAGCCTATGTGTTTTCCTCATTTTTATAGTGTATATTTTTTTAAATAGTCTGAAGAAAGAGTATAAATTCATTTTTTTATCCCTATACGATTAGGATAAAAAGAATATTTTTAAATTCTATTATACTTTGGAGTGAAATATGTGTTTATGGTAAGAATTAGTTGAAGGATGAAACTCTACCTGTAATATATATATATATATTACTCTTAATCTATGAATAAATTAATTCTTAAACATTAGGGAAGGGATCTTAAAACTAGAAATTTGTTATCCTAATACCATATGTTTTTTTGAACCGATGATATTTTACATCATCTTAGATTGATGGCTTTGAGGCCCCCAATCTTAAAATTGTTTGTGACTGATGAACTCTATCAGTATCTATAAATATTTATGTTTTCCTCCAATTTCGTGTCTCTAATTTCCACCAATTTTCTCTTAATCGATATCATAATTTGGTGGTGACATTTTCATTTCCCTTTCCCTCTTATTGAGACTAAATTTTATTAACAGAATTTCCAATGTGGGTTTTCCACAAAGGTATTTTCTTTTTCTAACCTTTTATTTTCAAAGAACAATCTCAAATTTCAAGTACACAATTTATTAAAGGAGTGTATAATGTAACACCAAAATATTTCATAGTACGTTATCTCTTCAAAGTATTTCAATAACATGTACAACACGCAACACCGAGTTTGAGTGCACCACAACTTACCAAAATAGTCGTTCAAAAAGAGGTTATGAATAGTATTAACTGAATTTTTTATTTTATATACTCTATAAAATTTTAGAATAAATAATATGTGTTTCATAGACATAATATGAGAAAAAATTCATTTTTTTCAGATAAAAGAAGTATTTTTCAAAATTGAAATTTTACAACATTTTAATAGGAGAACCCTTTTTAAATTAAATATTTCACACTTTTATATATTAATTTAAAAAAATTAAACTTATTTTTTATAATTAGGGCATAAAAATTTATCTTCAATAAAGTTTTGGTGCTTTTCTGATAACATTCATATTTGGGTGAATAATGAAAAATACTAAATTTTAACTGAAAACAAATTTTTTAATAAAAATAAGTAATAGTGTTTAATTATACATTTGAATGGTTTGAATGTATAATTAGATTATATTTTTATCATTTAATACAATGTTTTTCCTTATAAGATATTTCACATTTAAATTTTATAGAAACACATGTCAATCTTTTGATAGTTTTTACCTTTTAAAAACCCACTTTTTTGGGGTTTTGACAACAAGAATTAATTTTAAATTAATAAATGATAATTATATGTTTCTAATTTGGTAAAATAGACTTTATTTTAGAATTTGGAATATCAAAATTAGTTTAGGGTAAAGTTTAAGAATTTTTCAGGAAACATTCAATTTTTGATGAATACTGAAAAACAATGTGTTATTGTTTAAAATTGAATTTTTATTTCAGTAATTAGTTATTTTGTTTTAATTTATTTTAGGGAAAAATAGATACATAATACCTATATATGTTCAATGTAATTCATTAGAGTCATTTTATAATAATTTTAGATATATAAGTTTTTTTGAACTTTTTACAGTATTATACCCACCTTCTAGGAGCATTTGAAAATTTGCATAAGACATAATTGTACCAATTTTTTGAATTGAATTTCAGAAATCCTAGATAAAAAATTAATATGATTATGTAAAATGTGGTTCAATAAGATGAAAATAATATTTTGTGAATAGTAGCTTTGGACTTTTATTTACCACTTTTAAAAGTAAATAAGGTAATTAAGGGTTAAAATGATATCATAATTACCCTAACACATGTACTAATTCTATTGGATAAGTATAATTAGACCAAACAAATCATAGTAATAAAATATGCACCTCTTTGTTCCACTTCGATTACATTAGTACATTTATTATTAATTTATTTAAAGAAGAGTTAAAAGAGTTAAAATCTAAATTTAATAACTAAACTATTTATAATATAGGGTTATACATAAGATAAATATGACTATATATATTCATTAGAAATATAAATAAATTTCCTACATAATGGTATTTTATTTATAATTTTTATACAATAAATAATTAAATTTTTTATGACACAATGATGATGCAGTAATTACCGTATTAATGAACGATTAACATAATAGATATTATAAATATCTAAATAATACTAATTTGAGAATTTAAATGAATTCCACTAATTTTATAGGTTAAGATGACATGTTAGGGTCGATGAAATTAATTTCTTTCTAAGTAATAATGCTGTTACGAATTTAACAAAAACAAAATACCAAATAGTGTCAAAATTTATGTAAAATAGTTTTTTAAAAATATTATATTATTAATTGATATTCTATTCTAAAAAAATATAATGTTCATACAAAGGGATTAAATAATATTATATATGTTTTTAATTAACCACTTTAGGTTCATTTGGAAGATTATAGTAATTTTATTATCCATATAATATAAAAATACATAGAGACATGGTAAATGTCAAACTATTTAACTAAGAGTTAAATCTAAAAGATAAGGTTAATATAGTAACCCAAACCAATCTAAAACATATTTGATGAGTGGATTTCGACCTATACCCACCTTTTCCTCGAAATAAATCATTTTTTATCCATTATAAAAGGAAAATTATTTTATTATAAAATAATATTTCAATCTTTTCCTAAGGTCTCCCTCACCCCTCTTATAAAAGGGAACTTCCCCTTCTCTGAAATTCAAACCTTGAAATCCATTTGGCTCGCCCACCCCCACCAAAATATCCTATAAACATTCATTAATTTATCCTAGAGGTATTCCTTTAGTCATAAATCCAACCTAAGGAGCCTTTTTGATCAAATCAAAAGGAAGAACCCGAAGAAGAGGTAAATATTTCATCACCTCTTTCAAGTTATTTTCTTCTTCCACTTCCTCTTTCTTTGTTGTTTCCATTAAAAAATAATAACTCAGGTATAATATACATACTATGATGTTATTATAAAAATGGTACCACCATATTCATTGTTCTATCCATCCTATAAATGACCAAGTCACCATACGTGTGTACGTACTGATTACCGTCTCCACATCGGGGTGTAGTTTTTTATTCAAACACATCATCATTTGGATGGGTATAATAATGAGTATAAATGATTTAAATAATAAATATAACACGATAATTATTTTTCATATATGATATAACATCCAATTATATACTATTTTAATATCAAAATAATTTTATTATCTCTTGTACGTACGTACGAATTACCGTCTCCACGAACGCGATGAGATTCATTTCCCCTTCGTAACCATTCAAGAATATTTTTCATATAATGATTAAAAATGATGTTTAAATAACTTAATATGATTTTGGATATGAATCAAATACATCCTATCAATAACAAATATGATTTACATAAAAATATATAAAGGAAAATGAATCAGTTAACACCCGAAATGACGATAATATGAAAATATTATAAACAGAGAAATATTAGAAGATCATATATGATATCATATTTATGTATATATTTCTTGTATAATTTAATAAAAATGTTTTAACTATTATACAAGAGGTTAACATACCATCGACTAAGGAAAAGTACAAGGTAAGGATTAATTTCACAACCTCTTTATTATCCGAGGTTGTTTTATACATGAGTATCTACTAGGACCTCTATATCATCCAAATTCATGTTTCTTAAGAATGTATTTAAAAAAAATTACCATTTAATAGAAAATGGGTTAATTTCATTTATACCCTTATTTGACCTTATATTTTTTTTGAAAGGAATCTTTCTTTCATTTTTCAAACAAGGTACTTTATGAACCTTTCGACAAAATTAAGGTAAGAATTGTTTTTAACTTATATGGTGGGTACAACTATTTTCTACCTTTATTACATTGTCAATGATTCCCTTACAAGCTTATAAAAATATTTTCAAAATAAAAGTTTTCTTTTATTATTTTATGACTTTAACATTATTTCAAAATAGAAAGAGATATTTCTCTAAAAAAGATTTTATTTCATCTATGTCAACATCCTTTGATGGATTTTAGGCTTTTTTGAAGTTGATTTATTATGATACAAAACGTCCATATTGTATTGAAGGGTTTGTGATATGTTTGACTGTGGATTTGTTATTTTTACAAAATTCATGGTTTATGGATAATGTATTGACATTTCATATGCTATTATTAATACAAATTTTTTTGATATGTATAAACCTTTTCATATGAGGAATGATTTGGACTTAGTATGTGATGGGTGGAGCCTGCTATAGCTCCTCGGTGCATCGGTAGGTCTCATGAGACAAACTACTATCTTGTCACAAGGCCTTGACAAAATATTATTTGTAGTCATGGTAAAAGGCCTTAACTATGTGGTTATGAAGTCTAGAATTATGCATTCCATCATTATGAAAGTGGCTATTCATATTGCATGTGATTATTTGACTAGTAGAATATCCATATAAATAAGTAAATAAAATAATTTTAATTTATCTTTTCCATATTATGTTGAAGTTGAAGTTTAAAATGATTTTGTTTTATTCTTATACATTTTCTTAAATGTTTATGCTTATTTATGAATGTTTTCTCCATATTGTTATCCTTACTGAGCATCTGAGATCACCTGACTGACCTGCAAGGATAATATAAGGGATATGAGTGTGTTCAAAAGGGTACAAAATGTTGTTGATGTTTTTAGTTAGTGATGTAATGTGACGTTCATTTATGTAATATATTTTCCAAGATTTATAAACTGATCGATCTTTAGAGACTTGATTCATTGTAATAATGGAAATGTATTAAAATAATGCACTGACTCAGGGATTCTAGAGTCGGGACATTACACTATCTTCTTTGGAATGTTACTCTGTATTTTTGACGAGCAATATCTTTCCATGTTTCCAAATCCTACACACCTAAACAAGAAACCATTAAATGATTACCTGGAAAATAAATCATGGTATGACTGCCTCAGTTGGCCTTGTTTTATATGGTTTATCATTTCTATGGAACAAACATTTTTGAGTGTCTCGTATTTCAAAAAAAAATATCATCTTATGTGGGGTACATTTCTATGTGTAAATACTGCACCACTGGTTGTATATTGGGGTTTTTGAATCATCTGATTCTATATCATACACAAATAAGTTTTCAATATTGGTGTGGATTTTTTTTGTCTCACTTAAACCATTACTGACTTTTATTTTCAATCAAGACCCATTCCAAACTTTCCATATGTATTTGACTATTGCTTCTATTTTTCTAGACTACTATGCTCAACTTGTATCATCTCTTTTGTCTGTATGATATTTGTTCCTGATGTCATACCTGGAGTGAATAGTTTTTATTGATCATTAACACTTATTCATAGACCAATAAATTTATCTTCGTGTTCATCGATTCATTTTATTTGTTCTTATACAATTTTAGTTAAACTTTATATCCCTATTTTCTATTCGTAAATTCTATGTTTGTACTAGACCACATTTCTTGAGACTTCTGGAACTAACAGATTCAGTTTTTCAATTTATTCTTTCAACTCAGACTTCTCTTATTCCTAATACTATATATAGGGTTGGGAATCAGAAACCACTTTGTTATATTTCATTTTTTGGCTCTTTAGACATATATACCTTCAAGATAAGGTTCTAATTTATCCTGAAAGACCACTATTCTTTCAAATTCTCCTTCTTCATTGTTACTTTCTTATTTTTTTATAGAATTTATGACACCCTCCACCAAAGAATCAACCTCATGATCCTTGAAGTCCTACTACTCTTCTGTATTAGATTCATAAAAACTTTTATCTTATTTTGAAAGTAGATTCTTATTATTTAAGAACACTCTCTTATCACTTCTCTTACCTTTCTCACTGGATGAATACTTTTTTTAGGGAATTTCATCCTTGTCTTAATTATCATCTTCAAACTTCATAAGACACATTACTACAAAATGTCCAATCATTACACATCATAACCATGAAAGTATAGGTTTAACTTTAAAATTTCCTCTTTTCCATTGAATATTTTAAGAGGTAAATAATATGAAATCATTCAAAATATCTTCATCCTATCTATCTTCAACATATAGATTCTTCGTGGCCTTGAATTCCACTTCGCTGGTCATCCAATTTTTCACTAAAACATTATCATCATTTAGTATTTCATATGCAATAAGATTAATGTGCAAGTTATCCAATGTCATCTCCTTTGGATCTAAATATTCCAATAATAAAACATTAAAATTAAATTGAGGAGTTAGTTTACTCAAAATATGCTTCAAAATCATTATATCTTCAATGATTTCCCAATAACACACATGTTTTCTACTACAACATTGACCCTATCAGAGAACAAATCAACATATTCATTGGGATTCACTCTCAGATCTTCATAATTGTTCCAAAAAACCCACATCTTTTTCTTTATGACCTTTACAACACCTTCATATATAGTCAACAGATTTTTCCATAGGGTATGTGATATTTTACATGAAATAAACTATTGGTAAATTTCATTTTATATGGATCATCCAAAATCATTAACCCCTTTAGAATCTGCATCCAATTATCTTATTTTATCTTCTAATAAAGTGCCACTATTGATATTGGCTGATATTCCATGCATAATATCGTTGAAGACATCCATTCGTAATGATTGAAAGTAGAGTTTCATCTAATTCATCCATAGTAGGGAATTATTACCATTGAAGATTGAAATTACTTTTTGATTGAACACTTCCATTTCTTCTACTAAGAGAGAACCACTAAATTTAAACCTTTCTCTCCATTACCAATTGTTAGGTCCATTAGATCCAATACCCTATGTGGGGGCTGAATCAGGGTTTGAAAAAATAAATCTCATTCCCCTTCTGATATTTTTAATTTTTAATCAATAATAAATTCACTCTTTCTCCCATGGAAATATTTAAATAGAAATGAAATCATGCAGAGGACATAGTGATTTTGCATGGTTCAGTAACACTGGGCTATGTCCTAGGAGCATACAACAATGATGTACTGATGTACCAAATCCACAAAATCTGACTACCAATTACAAGATTTGAGATACATATTATATTCCTCGGATTACTTCCTTTACAAGGTTTAGGGCCTGCTCACGGCATTTCCAAGGGTAACTCTCTATGTCTCGTCCCCTGGCTCACTGCTAGTGGGAAGGATCATTGTCTTTCGCTTCCTTTGCATGCTGTTCCTGGAAGGGATCACTTATAGTTTATGTAATTGTAGGTCCCTTTATTTTCATGAAAGAACATATCCATATATGTAGGTAGATGCTCTATTGAAGTGTCTTTTTCACCCATAGATGAAATCCAGATTTCTTTGTACTAATAGTTACAAAAAATTACTTGAGTGAACTATTTTTGTGTGTTTTAATAATTTCTCAAGTCCTCTATGAACTTCCTTACTCTTCCATAAACTGGATAGTGCATATGCTTTACGGACCACCTCCTCTACGTACTGCCTCTGCTTTCATTCCCATGTACCGCCTCCATGTACCGTCTAAGCAAACTGCTTCCACTTACGACTTCCACATATCAAAATTTGTTATTCTGTAGACTGCCTATTTTGAGGACTGATTCTCCTTTATGAACCACTTTTATTCCATATACTATTTTTATTTTCAGGATACAGTTCCCCATAAAACATTTTCATGAACATTTACCTTCAACAGATTCTTATTTTATAGAATCCTCTTCACGAAGCACTTCTCTTTCACATACTTGTTTCTTGCGAATCACTTCGGCCTTAGACAAACTCCTAGAAAAAAAATTTTTCATATGAAAAATACTATTCAATAATTAAGTAATTAGTGATCCTTATACAAGAAAAATTGATCCTAAAAATCCTCTAATATGTGATTTACTAAATAGTCAATGTGGTACCACCTTCACCCCGTACTACCCCTTCTATGAACTGTTTCCCTACGCAGTCCATGTGCGTCCTTTATTCCTTTGTGGCAGCCCAAATCATCATCTCATTTTCACCAATGACACCCTTCATAGCTTGTCAAATCACAACATCGTTTACACCAAGGACAAGACAAAACATGTACCACAACCCTTCTGAATACCATTTCCTTCCCGTGAACCATTTATGTGAACTATATTCCTTCCATGAACCAAAAGCCTCCTTGTGAACCATTTTCCTTCTATGTATCATTATGACATTTGGAAACCATTCCATGTACATTGTTTTCAAAATGATAATTTTACTTTGTGGTCCACATACTGTTCACTCCTACATGGAAATATTCATTTTCCAAAAAAAAACCTGATAAAGAGGCCCAAAATTTTGTCAAACAATTGGAAACTACACCACCTTAAACACCTGCTTTGGAAAACACCAACCATACTCCTTCACAGTCATCTGACCTTATCAACAAACAAACTCATACCAAAAACATACCAAGTGGATACATTGGGGAATTTGTTCCTAACATATTAGATAATTTTAGATGGTTTAAATACTCAAGTGGACTCATAGAGACTTGGGCATATTGTTTTGAAGATAGAAAGGATTTTTGGTAATGTTATTGGTTCTCAATGAAATATCCATGTGGGATATTTTACAGAAACATTTATTTTATTCTTGATAGTGTCTCCCCCCTTTTATAAATGGAGGTAGGCAGGTGGATGTGTAGTGGGTGGATAACCCCACCAACCCGTCAATGAGAGAGACAAAAAGATGGGAAATAAGAAAGCTATAAAAAGATAGTGCATCCTCTTCTTTTAACATATCATCAGCTTCACCAACACCATAAATTCCAATTTTAGTGTTCTTATATGTGTTGTACTTTTTGAGGTTTATATCCCCATTATTTGAGAGATATATTGAAAATGATCACTCTATATAACAGTGAGGGAGTGTGCACTAAATTTTACACATAGTGAGATCCTTTCTTTTTTATATTCTTTTTTAGAATTTCATTTTTGGGTTATTTACAAGTAAAATCTGGTGTCCATTTCTTCCACATTTTACACATTATTTTCTCTTGTGATTATTCTTGCAATGGTGGACCTATCATTTATGTTACCAATAGTGTTTCTTTATGCAACCAAATGGTGATTATCATGTAATATTCTATGATATGAATCCAATGAAAATACCCCATTTAGATTTTGGTGAATGTCAAGAAGTATTCAGGGTTTAAAAATAAAATATCTTCAATGAAATTTACATTGAGCCCTCAGTGATTCAAAGAAGTAAGGATATCCTAGTATGGGGATGGACATCCTCGAAAAAAAAGAGTTACCAGCCCAATAATACTTACAGAGAAGATCTTTCCTTGATCAATAATCCATATCATGTTATCTTTAATTTTTTTGAGAGCATTAGTTTTCTATTTCTAGGGAAGAATAATATAGAGTTTTCTACACTATATGAGTTAGGCCAATCGGGTATCCATATCTAATACGTTTAAAGTAGGCTGATGATGATTTGTATTTATCTTTTTTTGTTTCTATATTATAATTCACATAAAATTGTTTTCAATTCATTTTTATACTAAACTATACGTATGTAAGTCATGGATTATTTTTTATCTAGGCCCTATATTTGGGATATTGTGGAGATTTATTTTGGACCATGGTGCATTGTTTCTCCTCCAATTTAGTAATATTTTCCTAGTTTGTCTCAGTAATTTATTGTCTTCACCATTCATTTTATCTGTTCGTCCACATATCATGTCTTCACTCCTTCAGTTGTTTAGCTTCCCTATGTGGCATTCAATGTATATTCTAGGTTGTTATGTCATTGCCTCATCTATTACACCTCGTTTGGGGAATTGATGATCCATTCATGCATCCTCATCCTTCCAATTGGATCATACACTACTATAGTCTTTCTCACTATTAGTTGGGAGAAACTCTTGTGATTTCAATGGGAAATACTAAAGAGATATTAGGGTAGAGGATTAGAATTCCCCAAAAAATTTCATTGTGTGTGATTACTGGTGGAGCTTCAAGGTATTCCCGTCACATAAATTAAAGTTTTCACACCCAGTCTAAGATCTTCAATGAAGATTCAAGCATGGTAAACTTGGGAGAGATATTCCAAATCCAAGATTTCATTCAATGACTTTTAAAGTGTGAAAAGAGGACTACCATCTAGTGGTAGGTTTTACGATGTTGGATGCTTTTCTATAGTTCTCTTTTACTATATCAAAGTTAAATTTTCATAGTACTTATATTCTTGATCTATCTAGTATATATTTTATATTGTAATTTGTTTTTTTGTCATTAATAAGGTGTGTGAGTGGATTGTGTTCTTGTCATGCACATATGACCACAACAGTCTGAAACATGTAAATATCTATGGTATTCTTTATTTATTATAATGTTTATCTTTATTTCTTGTTTTAATTTATCACTTTTATTGTATCTCATCTTGATATTATAAAATATGCTCAAATTATGAAACTCATTAATTTCTATCATACAAAATTATTAGAAACCAATCATTCATATGTTTTCTTTGTCTGTTCTTGGGGGTTTTTACATAATGTTGTCCCCAAAAATAATGATATAAAATCCTATGAATAAATGATGTAATATAATAAGTATGATATAAATAAATTTCATGGAGACAATGTAATTAATCATTGGTACATCAAGATGAGTGTCTTTCTTATACAACCGAGGTTCATCAATGATTTACATGGCTCTAAGAAAATTTTAATTTGACTATATGATGATGGATAGACTATAAGTACCTGTCAAGATGTCTATGTTGATGTATTATAGAAATTCCATATCTCATTTTTATTATCCCTATGATATAAATTCCTTAGGGATGTTTCTTATATGTCTCTTACTGCTAGAATTTGGTTAAAACCTATCAAATTATATATGATTTCCTCAATGATTTGAAATCTCTAAAAAATCATAGGATATTCACCTTTAAGATGTAGTATGGTACTTCTATCAGGGCCCATCTTGATGAATTTAACAAAATCATGATTGACCTTGCTAATATCAATGTCTCAATCATTGATGAAGACCATGTTATGATACTCCTTTGTATATCTTGATAATTTGTATAATAATCATGTTGAAACCATGATGTATGATAATGAATCTTGAATCCTAGAAGAGCTTAAACCATCTTTACTCTCTAAAGTACTCCAAAATAGACATAATCAACTGTCTCAGGAAGAGATATTGTTTAATAGATGTAATCCTGAGAATGTAAATAAAAATACATGTAGTAAAAATTTTAATGTAAAGAAAACTAAATATCCTAGACATAATAGATGATTGTCCAAGTCAGAGATTTTTAACTATTGTAATTGTAGAGAACCTGGACATTCAAAACTTGATTAACCTGTAAATCAAATTTTTTTACTAGTTCTAGTTATGATATTAATGAGGTGATTAATGATTATAAACCTTTCTTATCTAGTGAGTGATTATTTAACTTTAGTTATTTATTATAAAATGTCCTTATATATAATATTTTCATTCTTTAACTAAGATATTAGAATCAGAGGTTATTAAGGGAGATGATTGGAGGTGTAGGGTCCCCATTAGAGGTTCTATTTTACAATAACATCATAATCACTATATTTTCACCTTTCATGATATATGGTTGATCCCCAAACTGAATAGGAATTTAATAACATTATTTGTTTTAAAACAAAAATTCTACGTCTTCAAGTCTGAATCAGGATGTCTAAAGATCTAAAAAGGCTCTAGAATATTTATTATAGGATATCTTGTTTGATGGATCTATATTTTGGATTAAAAAAATAATAGTAGATATATAAGAAATATTTATGTTTCTAATAATGATAGTATTATTCTTGGGCATAGGATACTGGGACATTTCAGCTCCAAGGGTCTTAAGGAATTATGTAGACCAGAATTGACGAATGATATCCACCGAACAATCTTCCATTTTGTAAGGATTATGTTTTGGGTAAGGATAAAAGAGTAAGTTTTAATAGGTCTTTTTTTAATTGAATCAACCTTTAAAATAAATCTATCTTGGCATATGGGGTCCTGTTATAACTTCCAATCATGGTGGAATGCCCTATATTTTGATATATATAGATTATTTTTTCAAAAAAAATTAGATTTAAATTCTTCATAACAAATTAGAATTAGAATTAAGGATATGAGATAAAAAAATTATTTAGTGTATATTTCATCTATATTTAATAAATATATGAGTCTGAGGGTATACATAAACATTTTAATATTAGGGAAAGTCAATAAAAAATGGGTTATCTGAATAGATAAACAAAAATATAATAAAGCAGGTTTGTAGCATGTTTTCATTCTTAGTGCTACACTAACCATTATGGGTTGAGGCTGAAACTACTAAAATACACGATATTAATAAATTTTCTTCATCTTCTATTCAGTTTAAGACTCCTAAAGAGTTATGTTATAAAATACCCCCTTCATATGGTCACTTGAGAATTTTTTGGTGTATAACATATGTCTATGCTAATACTGATAAAATTTAATAAAGATCCTTAAAACATATCATCATTGTTAATATCAATGGTGTAAAAGGGTATACACTATAGGTAGATAAAATTGGTTACATAAAATGTAAAATAAGTCATGTTAATATTTTACAGGAATATGTTTCTCCGAAAATCAAGTATCTCATTGATGATAGTATGTCACACCTCAAACATCGAGTGTCGATATTGTCATTCCAACCCATTTCGAGTCTTATTATTGATTCTTTTACACCCGAACCTCATTATAAAACCCCATATTAGTAAATCATAGATATTTATTCATACAATGATCCTTCCAGTGCTTGTAGTAACTACCTACTAACTAGATATAGAGTTAGGAGGGTTTGTAGGACACCTACTCTTTTCGATCAGTATTATATGGGCTCTTTTACTTTAAGAATTGTCCATGATATCATTTACTAGGATTCAAAATCTATATAAGGAATCTTTTATTTATAGATATCTCATGGAATAGATCTATTCTATTAATGATGATATGAGTTCCCATAAAAATAATAACAATTGGTCTATTGTTAACAATCCCATGAATTCCATGGTAATTGGTAGTTTTTGGATATTCAAAACAAATAGTGATAATACTGGAGATAGAAAGGCTATATATAAGGATATAACTATAGCCAAGGGTTTCATCAAATGAGAGATATTTTCCTATTCTTGAGTTTTTTCTCCAGTTATTAATCATTCATTTATCTGAATTTTCTTACTTATGCTTCTTACCATGAATTTAAAATTGAGAAACTCAATGTGAAATGTGTTTTTTGTCTTGAAGGAATTGATGAGAAATTGTACATGATACCCCTTGATGGTTATATTAATGATATGAAATCTAATCAGAGATTGTTTTCTAAATAAGTCTTTGTTTGGTTTAAAATATGATTCCCAATAGTGATATAAAAAATATGATACATTCAGACTTGATAATCATTTTAACAGATGTAAACATGACACATATGTATTGTTTAAAACTATCTATAATTTCATGATTTACATTAAGCTATATTTAGATGATATGTCAATAATATGTATGGATATGAAATTCATCACTACTATTATGTCACAATTGATGAGTACTTTTGTAAATAATGGTCTGGGGAATGTAAGGAAAATTTTGGGAATGGAAATATTTAGAGATATAATTAATAGGATTCTATAACAATCTCAATATGCTTTCATTTAAAAGGTTATTAATAGATATAAGTTTGAAACATTGAAAATTGTTAATGTTCCTTTTTCACAGAATTTCAAACTATCTATGACTCAAAAAATAGCTACTAATAATAATTATATGTTCAACATTCCATATGTTTTAATTTTTTTAAGTATCATGTATACTATGATTTTCACTATACATATGTGTCCTTTTCAATATACACCCCTATATTATTTGAAAATAACCCTAGAAAGCTATATTGGTATGCCCTCAAATTGAGTCTTATATACATTTTCCATACCTTACCACTATCTCTATGATTAGGAATAAATTTTTGTAATGATCAGTTTTTTACACCCCGATATTTTTTATGAAATATTCTCTTTTAATAATTGGGTTTCTTGGATAGATTATGTGGAATTCAACACTGAGTTTAAATGAACCATGAGTTACTATTGAAATATTATTATCTGAACATGACCGTTATAACATTACTGTTTAGTTGGTAGGTATGAATATGAGTAAATATATTATAAAATATATTTGAGTGTTATATTCAATATACATTTATTTATTTATTCTTATGAAATAAATAATTATTTTTTTAGTAAATTCATGTTAGTCTTTATAAATATGTTATCTTAAAAATGATATTTATTTCTTTCTGTGAGAAAATAAATGAAATTAGTTTTTAATGTTTTTGAATTATTTTTAAAAAATAATCTTTATTTTATAATTAATCATATCATAACTATATTTGGATTATTGTTTAGAAACTTTTTTGGGAAAATTGAATTTTCAATGAATAGTTAAAAATAAGGATTTCCATTGAAAACTGTATTTTATTTTAAAACATTTACAGAGTAAAATTATATTATTGGATTTGTTTTAAAATTTAATGTGTTCCGTTTATCCCAATTTTAATCTTTGAAATGAATTTTGTACATGAATTTAGTATAAAAAATTATACTTAAAAGTACATTTTTCAGAAATAATTGAATTTTGATGTGTTTTTCCAATTTAAATTTAAATTCAATTATGAAACATATGTGTTATGAATAATGAAAAATGGATTCAATGTTTAGAATTTTGAGTTCCAAATTTATTAATTATACACCTTTTATATTTTATCAATATGAATTGTATCCTTAGTAATTTTTGTTACCATAATTATGGCTAAATTGGGTAATTAATGGTAAAAAAATATGTTAAGGATTATAAAATGACCCTAAAAATTTCTCCAATTCAATTTTATGATCTTGTTTCTACCATAATAATACATATTTTAAATTTATGACATTTTTGTTTTTTATTGTTTAAATTAATAGCATTATATTATTTTATTAATGAAAATTCAAAGATACCACACTTTTTTTTAATAAGTACAAATTTTTGAAGATCTGATCATCCAAATGATATGTTCAACAATAAATTTTATTTTTTAAGAAAAAATATTTATCTTTATTATATTAATTTTATTTTAAAATTTTAAGTAAAAAATAATTACCTTAAATTCTTACACATCAATGATGATGTAATTATTAAATAAATAAAAAAATAAAATAAATAATATTAAAAATATTAAAATAACTATAATATCTTATATTTAATGTGATCCAATATTTTTATATTTTACCCTAAAATTTTTGAGATAAAATAAACTTTTATTTTTAAATTTTAATTAACATATTGATGCTATATAAGTCACACTAACGAATAATATAAAAATTGACATTAATGATATTTTAAGGGATTAAAATTTTATTAATTTATTTAAATGTACTAAACATATTAATTAAGTCAAAAGGGTGTGATATATGAAAAATATAGTGTTAAATATCCATTCGTAGGATATTTGGATGCATTTTCTTTTAGAATAATATTAATATATTTTAATCTTTTGAGATATTCTTAAGGTTCCCCTCACCTCCATTATAAAAGGACATCTCCTCCATCACTTCATTTCCAAACCATAATCCTTATATATCTACCCTTATCACAAAATATTATTATACACTTTCCTATCCATATTCAAGAAGTTTTTCCTTCTCAAAATACCATCTGAAGATCCCTTTTAGGAAAACTAAAGAGTCATTTAGAAAAAGATGAAATAACTCTAACCAATAATTTTTTAAACTCGTTTTTAACTCATCTAAATCTATTATTATTTTTATTAAAAAATTAATTTTTAATCCTAAATATATATAAATTTTATTATTATTATTAAAACACTATTATACACCCTCTTTCCCATTAAACAATAGGTGATTTTATCACTCGTTCGTACATACAACTTACCGTCTCCACATTGCGATACAATTAATTTCTCATAACCATATTTTTTGGATGGGTATTATGATATATTTAATTCTTATAAGATATTTATGGAAAAAATAAGAATTTAATTTTAATATTATATCTATATTCTTATAATCTAATGTTTTATGATACGATAATGTCACTCATTCATATATAAGGACTATCATCTGCACATTGTGATTTGATTCATTTTCCTTTTATATTTTACATTTATGGTAATTCGGATAAATTTTATTAATATATATTATATATTTAACATAATAATAATTCTAAAAAATTTAAACTATAATTAAAATTTTGTTCACTCCAACATTCTAAAAATGAAAACAACATTCATGCATACGTATGACCTTCCATCTCCAAGAATGGTTTAATTATTTTTTCTATCAATAATTTCATTGAATGATTATAAATATATATTTAATGAATATATATGATTACTACACCATTATTAACATTATTAAAATTATGGGACCATAATCAATGTATAAGGAACGAGACTTCTGAACCAACAGATGCATGGAAAATGAAGCAGTTATCACCCAGAACAATATATTTAATAAACTATTGTGATTAAATAAGTGATAAGATTTTATTAATAAATCAGGAATTTTATGGATTATATATGGATATGTAATACATTTATAATAAAACAATACTTATTATATAGTATTATTGAACATCAACGAGGATAGGTGAGACTTGATGTAAGAGTTTATTTCACAATCCCATCATTATTCGATATTTTTTTGCTTTAAGCCTCCATTGGAAACTATTTCTCTTACATGTCAACATTTTCTAAGAATGTTTTCAAAACTCTTTTTACTCTTCTCTTAAAATATATAAATACATTTCTAACCATGATTTAATTTTTAATAAGAGGTTTGAAACTAATTTTTTCATGTTATCCAAATGAGGTACTTTGTGAAATTTCCAAAAAAATATATAGAATGAATGCTTTTTAAAATATACGACATGAGTTTATTTTTCTGCAGTCATGATGCATCAATTATTTTAATCTTACTTTATAGGTTTATAATATTATTTTCGAATAAATTTTTTTCCTTCATATATGCACATATTTTTAGAATTTGGAAGTTAATTTAAAAATTAAATGTTATTTTCCCAATAAATTATTCGAAGTGTTCATTAGAATTTATTTTCCATCTAAGATGAAATTATTTGATGTTACTTATGATTTACTGAGTATATGTTCCAATAATACCGTATTTATTCTTTCCCTGGATGGTTTATGATTCAGATGAAATGGGTATGGAACCCATTTATTTTCTTATGGGTTATGGTAGGATAAAAATTTTATGAAAGACATTTATTTTCATGTGTTTTAGTATTTTGAATCATTTTCTTTTGGAACACATATATATGGTTGTTATTATATGATGGGTAGGACCAATATCTCCCTCTAATTCATTGAGTGAGGATTTATATCTCATGATATATACACGAATAGAACTAGAAGTAACACTAGTTCAGTAAGAGACTTTATTCAATGACAGTTTGGGAGTGAAACATGACTACTATGATGGTTTGGGATGTAATATCATTCCACTATGATAGCCTTGTAAATGAGACTTGACTACTAAGGACATGATTTTTTATGCTTATGTGTATGCCACAATTTCAAATCTTAGGAAAATTTTATTCTATCATGACTCATGATATTTAATGATTCATGCCTTATAAAATACAAAGATTTATTACACAACTAATTATTATGATCATTGACAAGTTGGACATAATTTTCAAATATTATGTTATGGTAATTATTACATTATGATCATGTCATATTTGAGATCTTCCTTGTTTTAAAATATTGATCATCTGAGCTCAATATTTTCTTGTGTTCATATTCCCCAGGAAACAGATAAATGAATTAAGTATGATATTTAAAAAGTTTTTTAGTTATGAAGGAATAAATGGTAGATGGTGTAGATGTTTTTTGAACCAGTTGTTTATGTTTACTAGTATCCAAATACACTAAACCCATATGTTTTTCATGGTGTTTATGTTATGTATTGAATATTAATCTATTTAGAAGTTATATCTATGTATAGAGATCATGGGTTGTTGTATGTTCTATGTGGGATTTATAGACACTGATTATGTAGGGAATGTTGACTTGAGAAAATCCCTCACATGATATTTATTTACTTCTTGTGGAGAAACTATTTCATTAAAATATAACGTATAGTATGTGGTGGCTCCCTCACAACTAAGGCTATGTATATTTACTTAACTGAGGAAGTAAAATAAAAGATATGGTTGAATGTTTTGATCTTTGATCTTTCTTTATGTAATCCTAATATTACTGAATATTTTGATAGTCAATTTACTTTTCACCTATCTAAAAATCTAGTTTCACTTGGTAGGTCAAATATTATTGACATTATATAAGGTTTCAATAAATATATTATTGAATTTTGAACAATATGAGTCATTTATATACATAATGACAATAATACGACTAATCGATTAACTAAGGTTATGAAAATGTAAAAATTCAACAAGTATTTAGATTTACAAAGTTTGGTTGTAATTAAATAACATTGGGTGAATGAACATCAAAAAACATTATATGAAAATGGTTAAGTTTTTAGGTTTTTAAATTTTTTATTAAAATTTCCTTTTAAATATTCCATGTCTCTATATGTTTTATACATTTCACATGCATGAAAAATTGATCATAGTTTATTTTTTGATCAATTATACATATTCTGGTATGGGATTAATTTTTGTGTGGTCTATCCACAAGGGATCGTGTTTTGGACACCTTTCTTGGACAATGTGTGTTGGAACATTCTCTATGGTTTTCTTTTTTCTAATACTCCACTACAACTCTAACACTTTTTTAATCCCACCTCAGTAAATTCTTTTCCATTGATTTTATTCCCCGCCCCCTTTATCTTGGTCATCCACCTATTCTATCTTCACTACTTATGTTTTCAGCTTCCCCAAATGAAATTTGATTATTTCTTGGGTTATTTTACTGGTTTCATGTTTTTTCACCTTGTTAGGTGAATTTATGACCCTAGTAGTCTCCATCACCCAGTCAATTTCAGCAAGAAATCATTGAGAGATATAAACATAGAGGTTTATTGTTCCTAGGAGTTGTTCCTTATGTGTCATTCATGGAGGAACTTTTATCTCTTCCTGTCATGTATATAGAGTGAGGACGCTCTCAATAAAGAAACTTCGATAGAGATTTAGGAAATCTCTACTTGTGTGTGTGATTCGACATACCAGATTTCCTTTATTGACATCTACAGTATGGAAAGAAAACTACTTACTAGTGGTATATTTAGTTGTTGTAATTATTTCTTTGGTTATCATTTGTGGCCTTTATTTTTTTTTCAAAAAGTTCTTGTAGTCTTGATCAATAATTCATTTACTATGTTATTAACTTAATTTTTTTGATCACTAAGAAGGTGTGTGGCTTCTCATGCATCTTAAACAAGAAAAATATGAGGAATGTAAATCCCTATGTTATTCTTTCTCTATTATTATGTTTATATTTTATTAAGGGTATTTTATCACACGAGCTTCATCACATCTTGATATGATACCATTATGCTCATCTTTTTGAACTCACAAGTTTCTCTGGTCACATTAATTTCAATCATACAAATTAATTGAATTCAATCATTCATTTGTGTTTCTAGGACATTCGTAGGGGTGTATAATTAGCATTTCACACAACAACCTTCAATGAGCTCCCAATAAGTTTTTACATACAGTATATCCATTATAAAAAAAATAAAAATTTGGTTGATTACACCTTCTATTGTAGAGATCATTAGAATCTTCCAACTCAACCAGTGGAACCATTTCTCTAAACCTGAATGTAGAAGGTTGTTCAAGAGGATTTTCTCAATGAATTTGAGAATAATATTGGGGCCAATAACATTGAGAGTATAGGCACCCAGAGCAAGGAAAAACACATTGAATCAAAGTTAAAGTTAATTTTAGCTAGAAGATATAGTTAATTATAGTTTTTTATATAAGAGGTGATTCACTTTATAAGAGGGTTAAAATAAGAAACACAATCATGCATGTGGATGAGGGAACCCAAACTGTTGTTGGTATAATGTATTATAGGTGACATTAAAATTGGCAGCACGACTTTTTTTTAGTAAAGGATTAGGATTCACCTTCTGGAAAAAAAATTCTTACAATTATATCTTTATTTTTTAATTTTGTTTAATGGGTTTATATCCCAATAAATTGTGTTCTTGTAATGACCTTAACATTCAGGAATGAAATTCCCTTTCTTCTATTTAATTAAATGTCTTATAGATATATAAAAAACATGCACATTTTTTATTTTATCCAATTGAGTTTAAATGACTATTAAGTATAATTACTATTGATAATATAGTTATTGAACAGTGATCACATAACCAGTATAAATATAAGGCTTTCAAAAAGAATTTTTTCAACACCGACAAAGGAGATGATAACCTCATCCAGAAGACTCAATTCATATGAAGCACATTTTCTAGAGCTCGAAAAATAGGTAGCATCAATGGGCTTTTCTTTTGACCAAGCCCAAGCTGGATTCAACACATTATGCTTGAATGGAATTTCCTACATGATAAGTGGAAGTTAATAGATATTACTACCTGATTGATGTTATCCGAGCGGCCCTAAGAGTCAATCACCATCCCACACCTTACCCTTAGGTCTTATACAGGTGTTATAAGGGGTTATTTAATAAGGCCTAAGTCACATTTTGTGTAATCCATTTTTATAAATAAAAGTCTTATTTCATCAATTATTTTTTGAAAATAGTTTTTCTTATAAATATAATGAATTAAATTAATTGATTTTTAGGGCCAAATTGTACTCTTTAAAAATATATAAATTATTATATTAAGCTGAGGTTTTATTAATATTGTTATGATAATAGTGTTATAAGAACACTCTTTTTAATTTTATGTTATGATAATATTTAGCCTTTATTTTTTTACTCTATAAATGATTAAGTATTTAGTTTGGTAAGAATTTTATTTTTGTACGGCGAAATTGAAATTATGTTTTTAATTAAATAATGTCATTTTTTGGATTAATGATTTCTTGGAATGAATAATATTTTAATAAAATATTATTATTATTATTATTATATTTTTTTTATTAAATATAAATTATTTTTTAATTTTTATGAAGTCAAATGTAACATTTATTAATGTTTGGAAACTATTTTTGTCAAAACCCATCCATATTCAATAAAGGATGGTTTTTATTTTAAAAGAAAAAATATATATATTTAGAAAATTATTTAGATAAAATAAATATTTTTTTTTGGAATCAGGATTTCAAATTTATCCAATGGTGGATTTTTTATAATTTTCTGAGCAATCAAATGTTTGGATAAAAATTAAATAATGAATAAATATATAATGTGTTTTTTACACCATAATTGATCTAATAAAACACAGTAAAAGGTATAATTGGCCAATATATGTTTTAACATTAGAATTTTTTGATTTTAGATTTTGTGATTAGTTTTTTAATGCCTTGGTGGACCCTCAATGATTTATAAAATATTTTAACATTTTAAAATTATTTCTTTAAGAGTGTGACTCACCTCTACATAATATAGACTAATATTTTAAAAGTTTTGGCCTTTGGAATTAAAAAATACTATATACCACCCACCTTTTATATAAACCCTGGTAAAAACCATGGGATGGTTTGTAGTTTTGAATATTTAATGTGCAGTGTCCTAAACCTAAATAATAATGAATTCCCTCTCCTTTCCTATATAAACTCATCCAATCTCTCATTCCTCTTAACTCAATCCATTTGGAGCTCAACCACCATCTGAGCCTTACTCCTTATATTCCTCCCAAGGTGCCCCAAGCTCCCAATAAGCATATCCCAAGCCTTTGGGATCACACTTCTAAGTAATGGCTCCTCACTATCCTCTCCTCTTTTCAAATTCAAGCATCTTATTTGAAAGTAGTTCTTCTAATTTCAAATTATTATAATTCTAATATTTCATAATAATTTTATTACTGTACATTTTTGGTTATTTTAATTAGGTATCATTTATCCTCCCTTATTTGGACCCATACCTAAGCTGTTACTACGCAAAAATTCTATAAGGTATTTCACTCTTCTGATTTTCATTCAAGCTACTCTTATACAATATGATTCATAAGTTCCATATTTATATATTGTTTTATGATGTTCCAAGACCCCCATACATTAAATTTGATTTATATATGATGATATCTTCATTTCACTATCATAAAGCCCCCTATGATCCTTCAAGCTCGCTCATTACTATGCCGAACTTCCATAAGGGATCTTTCACTATCCACTTTTATCAAGCATTATTTACATGTTTTGTATTTTAATTTCTTTTATTTCTATGTTTGAATATGTTAATAAATAAAATACTTACCATTTTATGTATAAATTATTAGATCCTCTTTCACTCTCATTTATTTATCTTAATAACCCTTATGTACACCCGTTACGATGCCAAATTTTCTTAAGGGATTTCATCCTTTCTCATTTTTTTCCAAGTTTCCTTATGTTGTGATACCCTTTTATTTTCAATTAAAAATGTTTTGCTTTGATTTATAACCAACCCAAATCATCCCTTATTATGTTTTAATGATTATATACCACTTTCTTTCTCATTAATCCCTCTCATTTACACATGTTACCATGTTGAAATTTCCTTAGAGTTATTCCAATTCTCCTCTTTCTTCATGTTTTTTTATTATGTTACGCATTATATTTCAAAATTATATATGTTCGGATAGGTATATATATTAACATATTACTTTCAATTTGGTATACATACTATGATATACCCCTTGTTCTCTCATCAACCTTTTTTATGAATTTTTATGTCATGTCGTTATGATGCCGAAATTGCATTGTGATTTTCCAAGCCAAAATCATTGGGTAGTGAATAACGTACCCATTTTTCTATCAATGTTATTAATTTTTATTCACATATAAATATTGAATGGTATATACTTTTATGTATTCCACATTCCTAATAGTGGAATAATTTATGATGTTGAATGATTTCAATTTATATGTTCCATCTGGCACACTTATGAATGAAATGAAATGTTTATAAAGGGAGCGTCTTAATAGTGCTCCAATACATTGTGTAATGTTTAGTATCAAGATACGCCATTTGTAATGATGTTTTACTCATTAGAATCCATGTAAAATGAGGGTTTAATCATTCTTATTCATTTTCAATGATGATTTACTCATGTTAATCCATGTGCAACACATTAAACCCTCATTGAGTCTAAAGAAGAAACAATACTTGAAAATATGATTGTTGTCAGGCAATTTTCTGAAGTGTTTCCCTATGAATTTTCTGGTCCACATGATAGAAGAGATGTTTAATTCTTGTTTGAGCTTATACTAGGGGTGTTTCCAATATCTAAGACTGTTTATAGAATGATTGTTGTGGATCTTTTAGAGATAAAAAACAAAAACAAGAGAATCTAGATAAAGGGTTTATACTCCAAAGTGCTTCACCATAGGGTGCACCAGTTCACTTCTTCGAGAAGAAGGATGGGTAAATATGACTTTTCATTAATTATCATGATTTCAACAAAATAATTATAAATAACAAGTGTCATCTACCATTAATTGATGACTTGTTCGATCATTTATATGGATCACAATACTTCTCCAAGGTGGATCTACGGTCAGGATATTACAATGTAAGGGTGAATAAGGAGGATATCTCCAAGACTGCTTTCCCTACAAGGTATGGGTGCTATGAATTCATAGCAATTCCATTTGGACTCACTAATTCTCCAAAAATATTCATGGAAATTATTAACAGATTATTTAGATATTACGTCGAAAAATTTGTGGTAGTATTTATAGACAATATTCTAATATACTCCAAAACCAAGGAGGAGCATGAGGAAGAAAAAAACCACTATACTAGAGACCAGGAGAAAGGATAATATATATGAAAAGAATAGAAAATTTGTGTTCTGGTTGATGTAGGCATCATTCATGGGTTATATGATCACAATCAATGGTTTATCTGCAGATCCCTCCCAGAAAAATACAATTGAGGGATGACCGAGGCCAACATATATGACGAATATCTATAGCTTCTAGAGGTTAGATGGATATTATTGCTGATTTGTGAGAAATTTCTCTTGATTATCAAACCATATTACCAAGTTGACTTGAAAGGGAGTCATGTTTTTTTAGAATGATGAATGTGAAGAGAGAATTATGGAATTGAAATGGTGTCTTATCACTATGCCCATGCTATGACTACCCATAATTGGAGAAATTTTTGTGGTATTCAGTGATGCTTCAAAGAAGGTCCAGGGCTGTGTGTTGATGAAAAATGAAAATTTCATTACCTATTCTTCAAGGTAATTTAAATTTCATTACAAAAACTATCCAACACCTGATATGGAGTTTGATTCATTAATCTTCTCTTTAAAAATTGGGTGACATTACCTCTTTGAGGAGAAGTGTAAAATAGATATGGATTACAAAATCCTCAAGTATATATTAACATATAGAGAGATAAACATGTGAAAACAAATATGGTTAGATCTTATCAAATACTATGACTAATAAATCCATTACCACACTGGGAAAGTGAAGAAAGTGGAAGTTTCTCTAATTAAAAAGGACACACCGATTCAATCAATGATGAGAATTAAAAAGGATCCAATTTTCTTATTTTTCATTAATATGTATATCGTAATCATAAATAAAGGAACATCATAAATCCTATCACAAATTATTTCTCAATAGCTTCTTTTGGAAATGTGAAAAGATTACCAAATGGATGATGTGGTAATTCAGAAGAAACTGGAAAATTTCAGAAAAGGGAAATATTTGGAGTTAAATGTTTATGAAGAAGGAATTGTGGGATTTGGGTCAATAATATGGCTTCCATCAAAATTAGAGATAAATAATGAAAATTTGGATGATGCACATAGTTAGAATATCTCCATTAACCCAGTAAACACTAGATTGTATCGAGATATTTGAGAGTATTATTCGTGGGATAACATAAAGAATGATATCCCTGAGTATACATCAATGTTCTTTGTATGTTAGCAATTGAAGGCTGAGAGGCAGAAGTATAATTTGCTGATGAAGAAATTACCCGTACCAACATGGAAATGGGATAACATCACCATGGACTTTTTTAATAGACATATGAAGACAAACAGTGGAAACAATGCTATCTAGGTTGTTGTGGATCATCATAAAATGACTGCACACTTAATTTCATTTCGAGAGGATGTATTATTAGATAAATTGGTATGGATATACATTAGATAAGTGGTATGGTTTTATCGAGTACCACTATCAATTGTGTCTGATCAAGATCCAAGATTCACCTCTAAGTTCTGGAAGAGTCTCCAACACACTCTGAGTATTGATCGGAACTTTAGTATGGCTTTTCAACCTTAAAATAATGGATAATCTAAGCTGAATATCAAAACACTTGGGGACATGTTGAGGGAATTTTCAGTGGACTTAAAAGGAGGATGAGATCAACATCTTCATCTGGTTGAGTTCTCTTATAATAATATATTCCACTTGATAATCCAAATATCTCCTTATAGAGACGATTAGGGGAAGATGTGTTGTACAACAACATGTGGAGATTAATTTGGGGAGTGAAAACTCCAAGGTCGAAAAATGGTTGAAGAAATGGTGGATAAGGTTATGGTCATATATTAACACATTAAATTTTCTCTATGTTGACAAATGAGTTATGCTGATAATCTTCGACAAAAAATAGAGTTTGATATAGGAGACAAGGTATTCCTCTGCATGTCATCATTGACGAGAGTTATGAGATTTGGGAAGAAGGGAAATCATATCCCAAGGTATATTTTCCCTTTTGAGATACTTGATCAAATCGGATCAGCGGACTATCAACTAGTAATCACACTTAACCCCTCTCAAGTACATGATGTATTCCATGTATCAATTTTGAGGAAGTACATACCTGACCAATCACATGTACTCATTCCATGGGTGGTACCACTGAGAATGACCTCTCCTATAAAGAGCAGCTGATAAAGATCTTAGATCATTTGAAAAAAGTTCTAAAAAATAAGACAATTACCCTCCTCAATGTGTTGTAGAGAAACCATGAGTTTGAAGAGGAAAAATAAGAACCAAAAGAAGTGATGAGGCAGAGTTACCCAAATCAGTTTTATTATTGGAAAATAAAATTTTGAGGTCTAAATTTCTAAAGGGGGGAATGTTGTAACGACCTAAGAATTCATGAATAAAATTCACATTATTTTATTTAATTAAATGTCTTATGATTATTGAAAATACATGATTTTTTTTAATTTTATCCAATTCAGTTTTTATGACTCTTAATTATCATAACCATTTATAATATATCCATTGAAGAGTGATCACATAACTAGTATAAATTTAAGGTTTTTATTTAAAGAATCGACATAGACAAAAGAAAGGATGGCCTCATCGAGTAGACTCAAAATGTCCAAAGCTCATTTTTTGGATCTCAGAAAGTAGGTAGCATCACTGGGCTTCTCTGTTAGCCATGATCAAGATGATCTTCAACACATTAAGCTTGAATATAATCACCTACAAGAGAAGTCTACGTTAATAGATATTACCACTAAAGCAATGTTATCCAAGCTGCCCCAATAGTATAACACCACCACACACCATAACCTTAGGTCTTATGTGGGTGTCATAAGGGGTTATGTAATAAAGAATTAATTACATATTGTTTAATCCCTTTTATATTAAAATTCTTATTCCATCAATTACTTTATATGAATATTTTTTTAATATATAATGAATTAAATAAATTGATTTTCCTGGTAAAATGGTACTTTTTAGAAATATATAAATTATTATATTAAACTAAGGTTTTATTAATATAGTTATTATAATAGGGTTATAATAACACTATTTTTAATTATAAGTTATGATAATATTTATTCCTTATTTTTTTTACTCTATAAATGAATAAGTATTCAGCTTGATAAGAATAATATTTTCATATAATAAAACTAAAATTATATTTTTAATTAAAGAATATATTTTGATGAATTAATTATTTTTTCAGAATAAATAATATTTGAATAGAATATTATTATTATAATTTTTTTATTAAATATAAATGATCATATAATTATTTTGATGTCAAATGTAATTTTTATTATGGTTTAGACACTGTTTTAGTCAACATTTATCAATTTTTAATAAATGAAGGTTTTTATTTTAGAAGTAAAAATTCATATATTTACAAAATTAATTAGATAAAATAAATATTATTTTTGGAATCAGGGCATCAATATTATCCAACTGTGAATTTTTCATATTTTTCTGAGACAATCAAATTTTTGTGTAAAAATTAAATACTGAATAGATATAAAATGTGTTTTATGATATCATAATGATCTAATTGTGATGTAATAAAACACTATACAAAGTATAATCGCCCAATATATGATTTAAATTTAAAAAATTGTGATTTTAGATTTTTTTGATTAATTTTATAATGCCTTATTGGACCCTCCGAGACATATAAATTATTTTATCATTTTAAAATGATTTCCTTTAGAGTGTGACTCACCTCCCCATAAGAAAGACTAATATTTTAATATGTTAGGCCCTTGTAAATATAAAATATTTTATATCGGTAACCTTTGGCAGAAACAGTATGTAAAAACCATAGGATGGTTTGTGGTTTGGAATATTTTAATGTGTAGTGTCAAAAACCTAAATAATAATGAATCCCCTCTCCTTTCCTATATAAACCCTCCAAATATCCCATTACTCTTTACTAAAATCATTTTGAGATTGAACAACCTTTTCCCTTTACTCCATAGAGTCCTCCCATGATTCCCTCAATCTCCCAAGAAGCCTCTCCCATGCCTTGGGGGTCACATTTCAAGTAAGGGATCATCACTTTCCTCTCCTTTCAACTTAAAGCATCTTATTTGAAAGAAGTTCTTCTAATTTTGAATTTTTATATTTTGATTATTTCATAACAATTCTATTAAAGTAAATTTTATTTTATTTTAATTAGGAATAATTTATCCTCCACCACTTGTACACATTCCTAATCTATTAGTATGCAGAATGTTTGTAAGGGATTTCACTCTTCTCATTTTCATCCAAGATACTATTTTACATTAGGATTCTTAAGTTCCATATTTATATTTTGTGTTATGATTTTCTAGAACCCCCATAATGTCCATTTTATATATATTTTATCATATCTTCCTTTAACTCTCATCAATAACACCGATTATCCTTTAATCACACCTGTTACTATACCGAAATTTCATACCGGATTTTCCACCCTCCTCTTTTATCAGGAATTATTTTCATGTTATGTCTTTTAATTTATTTTATTCATATTCTTGGATATGTTACTAATTATCCTAATTACTTAAAATTTTATATATAAATGATTATATCATCTTTCACTCTCATTTATTCCTCTTATGAACCCTTACGTGCACCCATTACCATGCCAAATTTTCGTAACAGATTTCTTCCTTTATCATTTTTTTCCAAGTTTCTTTATGTTATTATACCATTTTATTTTCAACTAAAAATGTTGGGTTTTATTTAATAACTCCACCGTACTTCCCTCTTTATTTTTTAATGATGATATACCAATTTTTCTCTCATTAATCCCTCCCATGTACACACGTTACCAAACTGAAATTTCGTAAGTGTTATTCCATTTCTCCTCTTTCTTTAAGTTCCATTATTATGTTATACATTCAATTTGAAAATTACATATATTGGGATATGTATTTATATGACCCTTTTTCTTTCCATTTCTAGTAAATAGGACAAGATACCCCTTTCTCTCTCATCAACCATTTTTATAAATTTTTATGTCACACTGTTATGCTGTGGAAATTGCACCTTGATTTTCCAAGCCAAAATCATTGGGTACTGAATATCATACCAATTTCATTATCAAGGGTATTAACATTTATTCACATATACATATTTATTGGCACATAAATGTATATATTTTACATCACCTAATCATGGAATGACATATTATTTTGAATGATTCCACGTTATATGATCCATGTGGCACACTTGTGAATGAAATGATATGTTTATAAAGGGTGTTCCCAGATAGCACTCCAATACATTGGGTAATGCTTAGTAACATGATAATTCATATTAAATGATGGGTTACTCATGATAATCCACGTTCAATGAGGGATTTACTTGTTGATTAAGGTACAATGATGGTTTACTCATGCTAATTCATGGGAAATGAGGGTTCAATCATGAAAAATCACATGTAATGTGGGTTTACTCATGCTAATACATGTACAATAATCCTTGTATCATGCTAATATAATATTGTATGTTGTTTCCACATTTCCATGTTATGATAATCATGGTATGTCATGCCTTTATGTTCATGTTTCTCTTTTGATTCATTGATATTCTTATTGCCTAACATGTATTATATTCTTCATGTTATGCCTTGTTTACTCCCTTAATGGGATTTATAACTCACCCTTTTCTTATGTATGCCCTTAGGTTATCCCAAGCATTGTTATATAAGAATGAATATTATGGTCATGTAAAAAAAAAATTCAATAAATATGTTTTATTTTATGTTCTAAGTTGTTATTTAATGTTCCTAATTCCCCAAGACACTACACATCTATATCCTTAGAGTAGTCTTAAGTTAATGTTTATGTAATTAATCATGTTAACGTGTTTAATAAAGATCATGGTTGTTATAGTGATCTTGTATAAATTGTATAGCATTTGAGTGTATACGGAATGTTTTTCTATTTTTTAGTCTTGGTTCTATTTTTTTCTCTATGATCACCTCTAGGGACTGAAGTCTCTGTTTTTAGTGAAAATCCACAATTAGTGATATCAGATTATTTAAATGTGACTTGTTGTGTCTAAATAGTTTCAATAGATCTGTTACCAATTAATTATAGTTGTATAGGTAATATGGTGATGAATAATTAGACTCTGTATTTTTTCATCCATGTTTATTTATAAATCAAAAAGGGTATATATTTTGGTTTTCCATCCCACTAGTATACTTATCAAATTTTAAGTCACTTTTTAAAATTTGTCAAAAGTTATTATTTTACCTCTACACTCTCTCCAAATTATCTAAAATAAAAATTTTTATTTTATTTTCCTCCCTTAAACATGCCAATTTCACCCTTAATAATTCTCTTTCAATTTTTCCCTCCATCCCCTTTAAATGAATTTCATTAATTTTTCTAAATCTTAATACTACATCAATGGAAAATATAACTGCACAATATTTAATCTCAAGATTCTATGGATATCATGGAGGATGTATAAATCGATACTGAGTCCAAATAAGTGGAGGATTCTCACATAGAACATTAAAATGAAACACATTAATAAGAACAAAAGAAAAAATAAAATTCATAATCTATCAACTTTCAAGTTCTTGAAAAATGTATTTTCCAGATAGTTTCTTCATTAAAAACCTACCGGGTAATGTGGGAAGATCTTGAAAGGAATTCAAATGTCCTAAAAAAAAGTAGATATAATTTCAATCACTATGAGTTGAGTTTGAATCCCATTTTATTAAATCATCTATAATCATTGTTGATTATCATACTCATGTAATGTTATTAGTGAATGAACTCAGAATAAATCAATACAATATTCAATACATATGGTCATGTGAGAAATTTTTGTGATATTTATATCTAAAATTTAACTGTATAGATGTATCATGGAAGGAAAATAGTGATTTGAATAATTTTTTTAAAATAACTCATTGAATTTCTATAAACACACAAACAATAGTTGAATTAGTGGAATGAAATAAAAGGAGTGGATCATGCCTTGAATTCAAAATTTTTTCTCAAAAACTCTATAAAGGGGTAATGGGAAAATTTTAAGATGATTATGTAAAGGATTATATGGAAAATAAATAGATATAAGAAGATGACTAAGAGTTGGATAAATCCATAATTGATGAGGTACTTGATATCAAAATTACAATCCATGATAATGAGGATAAGGGAGAAGTAGAGTATTTCAAAATTTTCAAATAAAAATAAAGAGATTCATTCAATGTTATAATTTTAAAAAAATATGGACATTATAGTAGTGAATGTTGGAGAAAGAAACCCATATAGAATTTCAATGAAGAGGAAGATGTCATCGGAGTTGGGTATGTTACTAAAGAGAACTTTAGGTTTATAGAAATAACATCAACAAAAAATCAAGGTATGTGTAACATTGACCATGGATCTAAAAACTACCTAACAATACATAAGAAATTTTTTATGAACATAGATATGAGTGTTCAAGGTGAAATTTCAATTATCTATCTCTCAGTAAAACTTTTTTATGAAAGAGTTGATATTCTGATTAATAAAATATTTGGAAATCATACATTCACCTATGATGACTATTATGTAACCAATATAAAGACCAATATTTTGATCCTCATTGAATTAGTAATAATGGATTCCCTATAAACCTAAAAAAATTATGATTGTTTATGGTAAATGAATTTTGGTCACAAAATTTCCCATGAAAATGTGTCACATGTTTCCACATGTAATCTATCTCAACATACCATGATTTTCAATATCAATATGTGATGAAAAAGATAGTCCATAACATCTCATGTTTGAAAATTTATAATTGTAAAATTTAAGATTATTAAGATGCACTAACATGGTGAATATAAATCATAATATTATAAAAATGAGAATAAAATATGTGAAATCTTTGTTCTAAGCAAGAAATATATGAAAATACTTGCAATTAAGAAAATATATAATGTTTGTACACCACTCTAGTTATTACACACTAATGCATGTGGTCTGAAAAACCGCTTATTCTACTTGTTCCTTTGATCTTTAAATCTACCTATATGTGTATCTATTTGTACGATCCTTATCTATTTGTGGTAATGTTTATATATTATTTTCTGTTATATGAATAAATAAACATAAAAAGATATTTTATGTCCTTATAACCCATAAATTGAAAAACACCGTAGTGAATTAAAAAATAAAAACAAAATTGAAATGAAATTTTTGGAGAAATAGTTCTTGTCCTCAATAACCCACCTTAATTCCAAACATTAATAAATTATAAGGATAATGGTAGTTCTAGGATGAGGGAGTTTCAAATAATTTATGTTTCAAGAAAACCTTATTTAATATTAATTTCACCTATATTCATTAACTATGTACAAAAATTGTTAGACCTTTCAATATTTCTAGATTGTAATGGGTTATACAATAAAAAATTAGTAGAATTAATGAAATACTTCTATAATACAGAGCTATAGTAACCTCTATTATGGAAACAAGAAACTATAATCTGAATATGAGTTTTTTCCTTTTTCCTTCAAGGTAATTATTAGAACTGGTTTTCGAGTCTTAATGTAAATATATTTGAAAACTAGGACATATTTTATAATACTTTTGTAATTAAATTGTAACCCTAAAGTCATAAAGGTGAATTGAGAATCAAAATAACATATGTTTTTCAAGATGATGGGTAAGACTTTCATGGGTCTTATGGTTTATTTAGGGACCTCCTTAGGCAGTTTCCACTTAATTTTCTTACCTCAAATGTTCTAATACAAACATTCATTAAAGGATTTCCCTCTTCTAGTCAGAATCATGATGGCCAATCTATTGGAGGTAATTACAATGATATAACAGATGAAGAGTTTATAAATATTTTCAATAACATTTATTTAAATTCTCAATAGAAAAATATAGGAGGAAGAGTGATAAAAGGAGTGGAAATAATAATGGTTCATGGGTAGATGCTAAAGCCCATCTTGATGAAATAAAGACCTAAATAAATCATTAATGAACCAAAATTCCCAGAAAATGTTAAAAAATTGGGCTATCAAAACAAGAACCAATATTAGTTTTCACACTGTTGGATGTTTGGGAACATTGAAAATTCATTTCCAGATTTTAACATTCTATCCCTCATGAAAATATTAATTTTTAAAATTATGGTCCTTGGATGCCTAAAAAGGTTGATCCTTTTTCAAAAAACTATATTGAAGGATTTGTGAACCATCCCAATCTATCAAGGAAGGAAAACGACATCATTAGACAACCATGTACCCCTGGATACCAAAACCAACATCGATAAAAATTTTAAAACCAACAAATGGGTGATCTATCCAAATCCTAAGGGAATTTTGAGAGTAAATTTATTAATAGAATGAACAAAATTATTAAAATATTTGTCAATCATTTGAAAAAATGTGACTATCAATTAGAAATAAATTAATTTCATAAAGAAAAAGGTGAAGCTATAATTCAAAATCTGGAATTTTGAATTAGAAAATTAGCTCGATATATGAAATATAGGGATTGAGGAAACTTCCTTGAACAACTGAAATAAACCCTATGGAAAATGTTGGGGATGATATCAAAAGAAGTGGGATAAATGTTCTAGAAGAACCTGTAAAATAACTTAGGTGTTCCCTAAATGAAAAAACTGTGGGAATTTTGAATTAATCTTTTTTCATTACAATCAATCAAGAAATAAGGAGAAATGTTCTTAGAATGATGAAAATATAATAATTACACATGAAAGAAAATTGATATATTTTTGAAATATAAAAACAATAAATTGAAGGATAACATTTTAAAATAAATAGGTTAAATGACTTTTGTTCTTAGGAACAATTACCTACCCATTCCTTTAAATGAAAAATATGATATCCAAGATTAATAACAAGGAATAACAACTTTAGTTATTTGGACATCATACCAAGATCCTAGTGAATATATCATTCATCCAACCCTTGATTCAAAATACTTCATATTTTAAATCATTTAAAAGAAATAAAACAAAAAGACTCTATAACAATTTTCTATATATAGAATGACTGAAGATTATTGTGGTATCATTCAAAAGAAAATTCCTCCCAATCTTAAGGACCCTGACAGATTTTTCATTTCCTACACATTAGGTAATAGTAATAAATTAAACTATATATGTGATTTATGTTCTGGTATTAATATTATACCCCCATCACTACCTTAAGAGTTGATATTAAGTTAAAATAAACCCATCGTAGTCAACTCATAGTTGGATAACTATTCAAACACACAAAATGTGGGAATGGTAGAAGATCTTCTAGTTATAATGGAAAGTTATTTCTTCCATCATACTACTTAGTGTTAGACATTGATTTTTACCAAGAGGTTCCCATAATTTAGGGTAAGACCTTCTTGGACCCTAGAGTTTAATTTATAGATATTTTGGAGGGTCAATTTATCTTTAAACATGGGTAATAATATGATTAATTCAATATGTTTAAAAATTTTAAAAAACCAACATTCACTAAATCATGTTATATGGTAGAGAACATAGAAGTAGAAACACAATTGATCATTAAAAATAATATAAAAAAACATCCGGCTGAAGAAATTAATTTCAAAGTTGAAAATGACTTTTCACACACAATTGAATCCAATCAAATTAAGATCATAAAAATTTAAAAAATTGGACAGTAATCCTATTTCTTCTATTAATAGTCAAACTGGGTATAAATGCTCTTTTCTTGAACATAGATAATTTTTTAAATAACTTGAGGATGATTCTATGGATAAAAACTTTACTAATATTTTTTACATGATTGAGGTAAAATATTAAAATAATATGATTATTTTTAATTGAACAAAATCTTGAATTCTAATCTCAAGACTTATGAGGGTAAGATATCCACATTGTACAATATTGAAGAAAATTTAAATAGTAGGTATAAAATAGAAAATCATTCCACTTTTGAAACTCATTATAAGAAAAATTATTAATATCTTGGTTTTAGTAGGCCAAAATCCATCCTTCATGTCAATAAGAGCCCACTTTGGGGTTGAACTAACACCTGTCACACAAGAAATACTCTTTTTTGGGTAAAAATTCAACACTACCTATGATAATTTATCATAAATTGAATGGTAATAAAGAGGAATTAATTATGGATATTCTTACGAAATATAAATTTTCAATTGTAGGGTCAATAAATGATATAAAAGGTATTATACCTTCTTTCTGCATGCACGTGATCACTATATATCCAAGAAACAAACTATGAGTAGAATGATAAAGGATAATTAACCCTAATATGAAAGTGGTTATAAGAGAAGATTAAATTAATCTGCTATAATCTAATATTATTTACCCCATAAATGATAGATCTTAGTTTATTATAGTCCTACTATCTCAAAAAAAAAGATGGTTTCACAGTAGTAAAAATTAAAAATCCACAAATTCAAGTAATAAAGAAAAATAAATGAAGAGTATATATAGATTATATAAATCTAAACTCCACCACTAGGTGGTATCATTTTATAATTCCTTTCCTAGATGAAATACTTGAGTGGATTTTTGGTAATGATTTATTTTTCTATTTAGATGGATAGTATGGATACAACTAGATTCAAATATCGCCATAAGTTAAACAGAAAACTACATTCAAATTCCCATTTAGTACATTTTTCATCTAGTGGATTCCTTTTTCATTAGGTAGTGCACATCCTACCTTTTGAAGACGTATGATGTCTATCTTTTCAGATATGATAGATAAGATCCTAGGAATTTTCATGGATGAATTATCCATTGTTGGTAGCAGAATTTATAGTTTTATGAAGAATTTAGAATCAGTTTTAAAAATGTTTTTAGAGACCAAATTAGTTAAAAACTGTTGGAAATTCCATTTTATGGTCACTGAAGAAATTATGCTAGGACATAATGTGTCTAAGAGGGGTTTAGAGGTAGATAATTTGAATATTGAAGTTATTAAAATATTCCATTCTCCTGAAAATGTTATGGTTTTTCTATGTTTCTTAGGGGATTCCAGTTTTTACTGGTGGTTTACAAAAGACTTTTCAAAAATTACAAATCCCTTATGTCATTTTATGGTAAAATATGCACAATCTTTTCTTGATAAATGTTTTTTGGAATCATTAAATTTTATTAAAGAAAAAATCACTTAATAACCCATTATAACTGTGTATTAATGGAAATTATCCATTCAAATAATGCGCGATGATAGTGGTATAGATATTAGATATGTATTATGATGATGTTGTGAAAAAAGGTTACATGTGATTTATAATGAAACTAGAATACTAGATGAATAAAAATACAATTACACTATTATATAGTAGAAGTTGTTAGCTGTGATTTTATGTCTAGAAAAATTTAGGCAATACCTCATTGGTTCTAAATTCATAGTTTTTACAGACCATTCAGCCTTAAGGTTTCTTCTATTAAAGATGGATTCCAAAGCAGGACTCGTTAGGTGGATTATCGTATTAAAATAATTATATATTTAGATTAGAGATAAACAAGGAGGAGTTAATGTAGTTGAATATCATTTTTCTGGGCTATATAATACCCACTTTGAATATCTAAAGGAGTTTAAATATTCCTTTACTCCTGAGATATCTATAATTGTTTCTGTTAATTAGTATTCTTGGTTTTCAAACATTTCTATCTTTTGGCATACATTTTCATTATTAATGATTTTTCAAAAAATATATAGAAATAAGTTCATTTCAATGCTTAAGTACAATATAAGGGATGATCGCGTTTTATTTATGAGATTTGCTGATGGGATTTTTAGAAGGTGTGTGATGGAAGAGGAAATGTTTTAAATGATTGATATTTTTCACTCCTCACCTTTGGGAGGAAATCAAGGTGGATAGTGGACATTCAAAAAATTCATTAAAGCTGGAATTTTCTGGACTAATTTATTCTTGGATTCTTGGAGTAATGATTTGGACTGTGAGAGTTACCAAAATATAGATAATGTTGGGATAAATTGGAGCTACCTCAGAAAGGTATTCTATATGTTTAAATTTTTGATATCTGGGGCCTAGATTGTATAGGAACATTCCTATCATCTCCTCAAAATGAGTATATTTTAGTTTTTTGACTATGTATCCAAGTGGTTTGAGGAGGTAACATTGCCCAAAAATCAGGCCAGTAGTGTAATAAAATTTATTTTAAAGGTGATCTTATTCTGGTTTGAGGTCCCTGAAACATGAACAAGGCCCACCCATGATTTTTTTATCAATGGGGGTAAATCAATGATTACACTTTTATTTTATGATTCATTTATTTTGAAAGAACCTATGACTCATGTTAAAGATTTATCTCTTTTCTAAAAACAAAATACTCACATATCCACAAAAAAAATTCATTTATAAAGTTCACTATTCATAAAGTGATCTACATACTTGGTATGGTACATAAATAGTGCAATCCCATAAAATCCACGAGACAAAAAATTCTTTAGTTTAGATACAAAAACAAGTATGATATACCATTACACTTGTGTAGTGATATGATCAATACAACAGTTCGTGTTCTTACTCTAGCACAAATGATGTAATATAAATTTGTGTAAAAAGTTATGAAACCATCACCAATTAATTACAAATAGGTTACTATGCTTCCTAATAAAATTTTTCAGTTGATAAATATCAAAACAATTCTTCACTTTATTACCCAACAACAGGTAAGAACTTATTTAGAATTCATAATGGTACTCATTCTGATAGAACATTCCAATTCCTCAGTCTAGAAAACATAATCCCCCAATAATACCTCAAAACCAATTTAGAACCACCATGAAACCCCATCTAGAAAACTGTTTTTTATTTCTCAATCTGATCCAACAACCACTAAATACGATCTTCCATCACCAACTTTTTTCCAAAAAACACTCCTAGTAATGCTGAATCCAAAAATCTCTTCGCAGTAAAATATTCATTTCTTTCTCCTTCTCAAATAACCTGTGAACAGTAAAAGTGTCAGAAAGTACAATGTACTTCAAACTACTTATAGGTCCACCAAAATATGTTTGGGTGGGAGTATAAAAACGTTTTCCTTATTAAACAAATTTCAAAAACCGTGTAATTTACATCATTTATACTGTATATTTTACTTATTTAAAGATTTAAATTTTTTATTAATTCATCTAAAAACTTTTCAAACATTTTCACTACTTCTGATCACTTCAAAATTTCTATCCCTTAATTAGTTTGATAACAATTTATATTTCCTATTTCATCATTACGATGAAGAAAAATGAACTAAATCCAATTATTCATAACATTTAACCATACAAACTGATGGTATGAAAATAAAATGAACTCTAAGGTTGATGATCCATACAAAAAAAAATGAAAAATATGATGTTGCGTACAAACTATTAATAATAAAACATGGAAACCATTCTTCTTTAAACAGATTCAAAACTTATATAAGTATCAATAGTCTCAGAATAGTATTAACAATAGATTCAAAACCCCATTTGAAAAATATTTCCATGAAACTCTTCAATCAAATTCATCTTTTCTTATTTTCCTTAGAGAGATGATATAGTGTCCACTAATGTTAATAATATCAACATATATCTGACGGATTGATCTCTGCTTCACATTGATGGATCGTTATCAGATTCAATTTGAGGATTCAATACGACATTATATCTGATCAATCTCGACACAATTGTAACCATAATAAAATTATTATTTCATTCATAGACAAATTTTAGATAACCAACGTTTTTTTCTAAAAATAGTTGTTCATATTTCTGATTATCATTTGATTGATTTTACCAAACAAATCCCACTAAAACTATTCTGAATCTGAATGACTGGTTACAAATTGTGACTGATGGACCGGTATCATCATCATTGACTTTAGAAAATCCATTACTTTTCTAATTATGGTACCCAAAAACGTCCACCATTCACTAATTTGATTATCTAAATTTTTTATTCTTGTGGCTTATTGACTAACTAAAATTAGATTTTTTATTATTATGCTAACACTTTTAAGGAAAAAAATGAGAAACCATACATGAATTCACCACATTATCCCTTCACCACATCACCAATTCACCACATCACCAAATCACCACTTAAAACCATAAAATTATAATGGATGAAAAATCCATTCAAGAAATCATACTGATCAACCATCATAGTTGAAGCCAAAATCACTAAGAGATGGTGTAGGTACCATGAACCAAGGAATACGAACATAAAAAAGTGAGACAAACCTCAGAATTGGTCACCTCAAATGCCCACCAGTACGACCGTCGACACTAGCCCAAATCCACAAACCCACCAGCGGACACTAGTCAGAGTTCTCCCAAACAAGATTATTGGACTTACTAAAAACTAGTATCTTTTCTTTCTCATGTTTTAAACAAAACTTCTCATCCATCAAAAAATTCTTCATCATGTTATCTCAAATTGATAAAATCATAGAAGAAAAATTTTAATTCCAAAAAACATTATTCCAAAAACAGCTTCTTGTAATCATGATTTTCTCATGACATTGAGAAATATTATTATTGGTATATAATCTTACTGTTTACTTTATCAAGTAGTATAACTTCACATTTTTTTAGAGTTTCCTTTTTTCCAACTAAAAATCAAACTGATTGGAAGAACTTAATCTCCCCTTTCTGTAATAACGATAACATCACTATTTTCTAGAAAACATATTATCTTTAAGAACTCAATGATTAGGAAAATGTCATTATATTTTCATTAGAGCCATCAAAAATGTAATACATATTCTCATACCTATTAAAAAATTTATTTTAGACGCAGGATGAGTCTGATGAAAAATTCACTTGAAAAAAATCTCTCGCCCTAAAAACATTAATCAACGAAACTTTTTTATGAAAAGAACATCTGATTATATGATTATAATTCATACTTACAAACCTATCATCCGATCACAAAATATTAAAAATTGAGATGATTTATTTTTCTTCACAACAAAATACAACATAAGGAAAAATAATCAGAAAAAAATATTTTGGTTTCCAAAAACACTTCCAGTCAACATGGTCACCACAATCACCCCTTTGGATTTTCTTGTTGACCATGGTTCAGAAATCACTAAACTTTTAACCTTATGAAATAGATTTCTTGTTAACAATTCTAATCCAACATGAGATAGCTCATTGTATAAAAAAATATTAATTGATTGAAAAACCATGTTTTCTCAAATTAGTGTGCTACAAAAAAAACATCATCTTTTAATGATTATTTATGTTTAACCATATTTCACATACCTATACAAGGTTTCCTGCAACTATCTTAACTGACCATCAGAATAGTTCACACACTTAAATGCTCAGTTCATAGCTTACCCAAAACTCCCCCTACATACATGCTTTCTTAAATGGGTTTTAACATATTAATAGACAGATAAAATAAATAATTATCCCCCTTTACAACACTATCCAAACACTAAGTGAGTGAGGGGACAGAAACACATACCTCATTCCTAATGAGAAATATGTTGGATTCCCTTGTTCATCCTTAGTTTGAAAAATAATTCCTCCAGTAAAGGTTTTGTGAATATGTCAACAAGTTGTTCGAATGTAGGAACATACTTAATTTTTAATTCATTATATTTAACATGCTCTTTTGTGAAATTATATTTGATATCAATATTTTTTGAATGAGAATATTGTAATTGGATTCAAGTAAGGGTGATTCCACTTTGATTATCACAACCTAAGAGAAGAGGTGACATTACTTAAATATGCACAGCTTCTAATTGAGTATTGATCCAAAAAATTTGGGTATCATCATGGGTGGAAGTATTAAAATATGATTTAGTCATGACAATAGTTAAAAAATTCTGTTTCATTGCATGTCAACTGACAACATTTTTTTCCATAAATAACACTCTAGTAGATGTGAATCTTCTACCATCAACAATTTATTCCCAATCATCATCTACATACCTAAACAAGTCAATAATTTCTGAGCTATAATACCTGACTCTATAATATATTTTGGTTTTGATATATTTGAGAATTCATTTGTTATAAAATAGTTGTGGTTTTTTGGTGCACTTTTGAATCATGCATATAAGGCTTCAACATAAAAAATTTCTGGTCTTAAAGAAGTTAGATATATAAAACTACAAATTATCTTCTGAAACAATTTTTAGTCAACTTCATTATCTTATCTATATTTAATTAAGTTTTTTCTCACTGAAATTGGTGTGGGAACATGTTATTAAATATACATTCCAAACTTATTAATAATTTCCTTTGAATACTTTTCTTTAAAAATAATGACATGGTTATTCTTTAGTCAAATTTTTAGCCCAATAAAGTATATCATTTCATCATGTACGGACATTTAAAATACCTCTTTCATTTCCCCAGGAAAACTTTCAAAAGTTTTTTATTCATCCCCAATAAAGATTATATCATCAACATATAAAATTACAATGATTAAAATATCCCAACTTTCTTTGATGTATATATTACTACCAATCCTCCTTTTCATGATGTTCAACTTCTTTAAAACGGCATCCAATTTGGAATACCATATTTTTAGAGATTTATTTATCCCTTACAAGGATTTCTTTAACTCACACACATAAATTTCTTTCATCCAAATAAAAAATCCACATGGGTTTTCAATATAAAATTCTTTATTAAAATCTCCATTCAGAAAAACAAAATTCACATCCTTCTAATATATTTTTTGACAATATTGAGAAGAAATATAAAGACGGATTTTAATTTTTTCTGATCTTTACAGTAGAAAACTCACATTTTACAGATAAATTTATTTTATTCAATGTAGGTATGAGTTCCAAAGTATAATTATTTTCAATATTTTCCAACTCTTCATTTTTATCTGGAATCCATTAAATATGCTCAAATTCTTCTTTCACATCATTATTCTCTACTTATATATAAAAAGTAATATGTGTAATATATCATTACATTCTTCTTATTTGACCATTTTGATGTTGATCACCAATTGTGTTCTGAGATGTCACTTGCTTCCTTAGTGAAGGATGATATTTTCATGGTTCTTCCTCATAACAATAAATAGATGGGTCTGATTTTTCTTCTTGAGATGGATTCTAATTGAATGAATCCTTATTATAACTCTTAAAAAAATCATCTCGTTTATCTTCCATATCTTCAAGAGTTTTTTAGCAACCTCCTTATATTTTTCAATATCTTTCAGATAAAAAGATTCAATTATTCTTCATGTATCCTTTTATAAACATATATATCATATTCTTATTATAGAATATCCAAGAAAAATTCCATCTTCACCACTTTGTTCATATATTCCAAAGTTTCCATTATCTTCTTCAAGATTCATGGAATCCTCAAAAATCCTAAGTGTTTTAAACATGGAGTTTTGTAATAATTTTTTTTATATGGAGTCATATATGAACATGGAATATATAAATATTGGTTTTTAATATAAATAGTAGTGCTTATGGATTTACTCCAAAATTAATTAGATAGACCATGATAAAGTAACATAGTTTTCTCCATTTCCACTAGACTTCTATTTTTTATTTTATGAATTCTATTTTTTTGAGGGGTGTAAGGGGTACATAACTCTTTCTGAATTCTATTATTCTAAATATAACATTCAAAATTTTAATTTCTGTATTCACCACAATTTTCTAATCACAAATTATTCAATGAAAAATCCCAGTCATTCTCAAATTTTCTCTTGAATCTTTGGAACATCTTCAGGGTAGATGACTTATGTTTCATATACATAACACAAGTAATGTGATTAATCTATCTAATTAATGTAATTAATTATATATCTTTATGAGTTTATTGTTTTCTAATTGTCCCAAATATATCATAATGAAAAGTTTCTATGTGTTTTTTTGAACAAAAGTATATTTTCTTATACAAAGAGTTTGTAATCATTAATTTATGAAAAATTATTCAATACTATTATCTTATTATTGGAATATTTTGTATACCACACACACTATATCACTTTTATAAATTGATCATATTTCTCTAATATATTGTCCTAACATTTTATGGAATAACTTATTTTATTCCATGGTGATTAAGTAACATGAGTTCATAACTTCACCAGCATGAAATAAATTCCCTTGAGTATTTTGTCCATCATTAAAACATTTTACATCATTTTATATTTAAAAAAACCATATTTTCTAAAAAATAACAATATATATTTCTTTATAATGTTGTGAAATTATTACAATGTTATGTTTCATCCCTTGAAAAAAAATTCTTAGACATCAACTTTTCATCCCCAATAATATTGGATCAAACACCTCTGATTCGGAGAGATTCATCATTTTTAAATGTAACTATTCCTTCATTGAAATATTTCACATTCATAAAAATTTTATAATAAACTATCATGTGAGAAAAATATCCACTATCCAAGATACAATTTCATTACCCTTTTGTAGCATTGATAGTGGTTTCTACAACAACATATATTTCCTTAACTTTATCTTTCTTCACATCCAGGTTCATAGAATTTTTATCAATAATTTATTGGGTTGGTAAAAAAATAAGACATCCCTTTTCAATATGTACCGGTTTTCCACACCTTTCCAAAATAGTTTTAAAAGTTTAAAAACTAATCTCAACTTTTACCCCAACCTTATCAGGTTTGATCATTTGGGAGGATTGACTCCCCCTTAATATTTTCCTTCTATAACATTTGGAGTAATTGATATTTTGTTGATTAAATAACCACATTCTTGTCATATTCCCAAATCCACCAAAATACAAGAAGAACACATAGAATGAATATTTTACTCTCAAAATTGTATATTTTTTTAAGTTAAGAACATATTTCTAAGAAAAATTGTTGTCTTTAACATCAGAACGTTGTTTCATCACAAAATTTTGTTCTCACGTGGATCCTTCTTCTTGATGTTGGTTTTATTTTTATCCTTGTCTGAACCAGAAGTTTCATGAACCTTTTCCGAATAATTTTTTTTAGAAACTTCTAAATTACCTTCTTATTTAATTTTTTTCATGTATATAACTTTCTGAAAATTCTTATTCTTTTGAATAATTTCAAATTTCTTTATTTTTCTGAATAATTTCAACTTTATTTCCAACTGTTGAAGGTAATATTTATTGATCATTCTCAAGATTATCATTCCCATATCTCCCATTGACTTCTGAAATCAAGTTCTTTAAACTTGTAACTCTCTAGTTGGGTTTATAAGATTTTTCTTTAGAAGTTTCAATTAATATTATTTTTTCTACTTAACTACTATATGTTCATTCAAATTCATTTCATTCCCAATATATTTATTTAACTCATAAATCTCTTCTAGAAGATTAAATTTATCATCAAGAAAACATTATATATATTTTTTATTAAGGATATTTTAGTTCTCAATTTCCTTATTTCATTCTAAACAATTTAAATATTGCTCATAAATTTATTCCATTCTTCATTTAGAAGATGTTTTTACTTATTTTATTCTTCTATAGAACTACTACATCTAAACATATCATTTTTAACTATTGAGATGAAAGTATTCTCTCCAATATTCCATGAATAAATTTGGGATTGAACTTTAATAACTTCAACTTCATCATCTTTTGATGAAAAACTTCTCATTTTGGATTTGGAGAACATTTTGTTTTTTTCATTTGGAATAATATAAACTCTTATCGCGCATTTTCTTCCACAATATTTTCATATTATTTCATCTTCATTGTTAACCTCTTATTTATTTCATTGAGGATAATTAGACCCAATGTGTCCAATGCATAAAATTCAAAAAAATAGTATGATGTTTCCCATTATATTTTCTTATAACTCTTTTCCCATTTTTAGAAGAAAATTTTACAATTTCATCAAGATTTTTACATATTTAATTTTATGAATTATAATCTTTAGAATCTCATTCTTCAATAATATTATTCAGATTTTCTATCCTAGCATACTTAAAATAAATTTCCCTATCAAAATTTGTTTTTTAATTTCATAAAATTCTCCATTATCATTTCTTAAGTGATGAGAGTTCTATTAAAGTCATTTAGGGATAATGTTTTCAAATCACTATCATAAAACAAGGAAACCATGGCATCATTCTTACTAGAAATAATTCTGAAGATATTTCAAAAAATAGTATAATCATCCAAATTTTCTCCAAGACATATAATAGTTTTAAAGAATTCATTGACGCTGGTAAATAAGCCACCAAAAAATACATACTCACCCAATATGAGATCTTCAAACATCAATATCTAGTTTTTTAAGTTCAGCTCCTTGATTTTTATATCACTTTTATAAATATTTTTTAGATTATCCTTGATACCTTTGTATGAGTAAACACCCTTCACTATTAGTAATTCAATTTTAGAATGTGATGTTCTTAATTAATTTTTCACGCTCCCGTATTTATAATGATTCTCATTATCAAAAGCTATGAGGGGAGTGTTTTCAACATAAGGAGGAAATCCAATAGTGGCAGATTCAAAAACATCATGATCAAGATATATAAGATATAGAAACATTCTATCTTTTTATATATGATATTTCTTTCCATAAAAATTATGATTCCATTAATATTTACACAATTTTAATTAAATATAACAACTTTCCTTCAAAAAAACATAAGAAAATAGAAAAATATGGATCCAAGACTCCGATAAAAACTAAAAACGATCAACCATAATTTTTTTATCATTGAGAGGTGGGGGGTGGACCAGTGATACCCTTTTTCTTTTGATTTTCCTTTTTTGAAACAAAAATTTCATTCTATTGTTGATTTAACACTTTTCTGAAAATAAATAATCTATATATCCACAATAACATAAGTATTTACAATGATCACTGCTAAAAAAAGAGTAGATACATCCTTGGTATGGTGTGGATGGAATCCCATACCACACAATCCATAAGAAAAAAAATCCCTTTGTGTGGATACGAACAATTAGGATATACCCTTAAACTTGTGTAGCACTATGATCAATAATATAGTTCATGTGCTTATTCTAGCACAAATGATGCAATAAAAGTTTGTATAACAAGTTAGAAAACTTTCACAGATTGTCTCTAAACATGTTACTATGTTCCGTTTTGAATTTTGACATTTGATAACTTTAATAAATATTTCATACATTCCTACCTATCAAAAGGTAAGAACTTATATAGTCTTTTTAATGATACTATGTCTGATGGATTTTTCTATTTCCTCAGTCTAATACCTCAATACAAAAAAAAATTCATCAAGAATACCATGGAAACATTTCTGTTGGACTTTCAATATCTGTCAAAAAAATTCCTAATTGCTTGATTCAATATAGTAACCACTAAATATGATCATATTTCATCTTATCTCTTTCCTCGAAACATTCATCGCATTAACCTTCTCTGCCCACCCATGAAATGTACAAGTGTCAAAATGTAAAATGATGTTCATACTATTTATAGGCACACACAAAAAATTTTGGGTGTGAATATGAAAACTTTTACCAACATAACCAAATTTATCAAATCCCAAATTTATTTACATTTCAACTCTATCTTTGACTTTTTCATCACTTCAAAACTTTTCTCGATTCGTCTCAAAACTTCTCTAACATTCTCACATCCTTTGATCAGATCAAAATTTCCATCCATTCTTCATTATGTTAATAATTTTTCTTTATCATTTATTTATTACAATGAGGACATATATACAAAAAATTGAATTTTTATAATGTTTCCATACACCAACATATTATATGAAAAGTGAATGAATTTGCAATACGATTCTCCATACCAAATGAAAAAAAACATCACATTCCAATGATCCACAACAATTTTTAGTCACAAAAAATCAAAAACATTATTTTATAAACATATTAAAAACTTCTAAAGGTATCAAAACTTCTTGGAACCACATAAAAAGGCTTCAAAACTCCCCTCTAAAAAGGATTCCATGAAACTCATCAATCAAATTATTCTTTTATTATTTTTCTTTAAACATATGATAATGTTTCCAATGAAGTTCTTAGTATCAAAATTTATATGATTGATTACTCTTTGCTTCACCCAAATGGATAATCATGAGTTCTAGTATAGTGAATTGGTACAACATTATATATGATGATTGTTGACCAATTTTAAACTAATATAATTATTATTTAATTATTTACCCAATTTCACATAACCAATATTTATTTCATAATTTAATCAATACATTGTTGATCTTGATATGTTTTTTAACCAAAAAATCCCAATTTTTTCTTCCCCTGATGGATTGGTGACACACTACAACTTATAAAATGGTATCATCAACTTTGACTATAGAAACTTCTTTCCTTTTTTGATTATGGTACAAACAAACATCCACCAATAACTACCTTATTTCTAAAATTATTTTTATCTTTTTTATTATTGGTCAAATGGAAAACCAAAATCTTCACCATCTCCTATTTTAAACACAACATCTCATCATTCAAACAATTCTAAGTCTAGAGATCTAACAATGATAAACTAAGATCCGAAACATTTAACTTCAAAAAAATTCTTCTACCACAAACTATTAATTATAGTCATAAATTCCACATTACATTGGGAAAAATTAAAATCATAATAGAATCTTCTATCTAAAATTTTAATGTATTAAAACTTTACATGATTTCATCATTTCCTAATTTCAATAGAAACCCTAAACAGATCGATATCACTTCTTCTCCCCATTTTATTCATAATGCAAACATCATAAGTTTTCTATTAAACTTATGATTTATGAAATATCTAAGATCAACAAATAATCAATATATTTTCATTGGATCCATAAAAAAAATCATATATATCTTCTTGTTCTAATTTAAACATTCATTTAATACCTAGGGTGTGTCTGATGAACAACTTCACTTGCAGAAAATATCCAGCATAGAAAAATAAAAACTGTGAAACAATTTTATAAAACATAGATTCAATTTTATTTTTATGATTCATACTTATTTCCATGTCATATAATCACCAAATCATATAATTTTAGGTGATTTATTTTTTCTTGAAAACAAAATACAACACAATATAATAAAATCACCAAAAACTTCTTTCAGCAACCAGAATCACTTCCACTTAATAAGGTCCAAAAATAGAATTCATTTCTAATAATAGATACCATTTTAAAAAATAATAATTTATTTACTTTATGGATAAATATGGCTATTCTTAGACAACTAGAACTTCCCACCATCCATAATCATGCGGGCATGTAGAAATTTCATATAGGGAGATGAAACAGATGTTAGAAAAAAAGGTCTTAAACTCTAGGAAGGATTAGTCTCTAAAATTAGAGGATTAATTTTTGGGCCTATAGAACTATATTTAAATCCCCAATTGGTATGTATCCATATATACTATTATTTTAAAAATGATTTTATTTACCATTTAAGTTGCAACACACATCATATTTGGTTGTAAGGGAATTAAATAATGATTATAAGACCACTGGAGATAGGTGTATAGTAGAGATTAGTGAGATGAATGATATCAGGAGAGAGTCTTATGATAATTATAGTATTTTAAATGAGAGTTCCAAGGTATTTTATGATTATGTCATTAAAAAAATAGAATTAAATGATGGATAGAAGAAACTTCACTTTAATTACGAGCTTAATATATTTCCTATAAAATTGAAATCTTAAAGAAATGGACCCTTCACTATCCTTAGACTGTTGATTAATGGAGTTGTTTAAATAGTTGGAGAAGAAAATTTACCAATGCTAGTAAATAGTCATATAATTAAAAAAATAATTTTATTGGAAGCCATGTGAATTGGGTTCCATCTACATACTTGAAAAAAAAATTCAAATTTATTCTAACTGAATATATTAAATTTAGTGTTTCATGGGAGTCAATCCATAGTCTATCAGGGTAATTTTTTTTAACAATAAGATTTTTTTTAATCCTTTTTCCCACTCTGTTTCTAATGGGAATACGTTTTTGGTGTTCATGTTCATTGTTCTTTAATAATGTTACTATAGAGGTGTTAACAAAATAGAAAAATTCCCAAATTTATATTGAATTTTCAATGAGATGTTTCATGCTGGAGCCTCCCTGAAATGAGACTAATTCATTAAACCAAGTAGTTTTTATTTTTGATTTAATTTATACTCTTCATCATTACAGATTTACTATTAAAATCAAAAAAAAATTTGGAAAAAAATGTCTAATGGGTTTTCACCAACATGGAATTTAACATTGAGGAAAACATTGGGTTTTTTTGTGTCGAAGAGATGGTCTTTATTTGGGCTAATATGTTCGTTAATTTAATCCCATCAAATCCCATAATTATTTTTTCAAAACTTTGTTTTTCCCAAGATTTTATTTTCAATTTCAATGGGTAAATGTTTCAATTAAATTTTAAAAGATATCATGAATCTTTGAAAAGGTTACATCTTAATTACATGATGATTTTAATTGAGTAAATCATTTACTGACATCCTGAAATCATATGATCATGGTAAGATATTGAGATAATTTTATACAACAATAATTTGAATGAAACATTTTGAAAAAATTAATCTTATATTACATGAATTTGGATGAGCTATGAAATGAAAATCCTAGTCAAGGATGAGTTTATCTCCACTATTCTTTCGTTTTTTTGTAAGGCTATAAATATTAGATGATTAATTTATTCCTTCATGTATTTATTAAACCCAATCATCCATTCATTTGTGTCTAATTTTTTTGAGTGATAATTATGTGTGTCTCCTCACCCATAGGTAAATAGAATCTTGGAAGTCTCATTTATATTCTATTTTATGTTTGTTTTGTTCAATTCAAAAAAGATTAAAATTAATAATTTTAGTATAACACTAGTTATTATTAGATAGAATCTTATTTCTTTTAAGGGTTAATTAACACTTTATTCTTAAATTAGTTCATGGTGGATTGTAATTTTTCATTAATCAATTCATTGAAGAATTTCAATAGTTTAACTTTGAGATTTGTTTTTCCCAATCAAATTTTATTATTAAATTTTTAGGACTGTCAATCATAATGTATGGGGTAATTAGATTTTTACTATAATTGATATGTTTTGACACATCTTCTAATTATGTTTCTAGCATTTTAATAAATTAATTTACCCTTAATTGATTAATAAATTAACTTAAGTAGATATATTGTTTAAATAATATAATTAAAATATTTTATCTTTAAATCTGTGTTATTTATTTTAAATTATTATTTCTTCTTATTGAGATATTATTTATATTTTATTTAAAATTATTTTTTAATCTAACCATTAAGTTTGTAATTTATCATTGCCACTTATTATAATTAAATATTTAACTATATTTAATTCATTTAATTAAATGGAATTTATTTAATTTAAAGTCACTTATTTTGGTATTTTCAAATATTTGAACATTTATTAATAATTTAAATAATATATCTAGCTTCAATTATAAATTTAAAGCTTATTTTTAATTTTTTATTTTAATTGATAAATTAAGTATCAAATTTATTAATTGATTTATTTAATGTTTTTATTTAATTATTAGTATTATGATTTTGAATTTACTTAATTATTCAATAGTTTTTAACTTTAACTAATTAATATTTTAATTTGAGTTTAATTTATTTTATTTTTTTATTTCCTATTATTTTTTATTTTAATATTTTACTTTTTTATTATGATTAATTTTTAATTTTTTTTAACTATGCTACGACATCCACTACCAGCCAATATTCCGTGAAAATGAGTCACCACTCCCCCTGACCCATCCTTAGATGACTCAACATCAGGGAAACAACTAAATTCTAGATTCTAGCACAACCCACTGCCAGAGTGAGGCACTACCGTTGAATTTCTACTAAGCCACCACCAGAATCCCCTACATTTAGTGGTGCTTTCTCCAAAATGAACTTCCACTGCATTTTCTCCTATACTAGCCCTCATTCCACCACAAGGACCTTCTTCTAGCCCGGGTCCTAGTAGTGCCCTTACCCAAATGACACACCCCAAATGTGAGGCATCGAGAGAGCTGATTGATCCTCCAAGAGAGTAATGATCCACCACAAGACTCCATGCATTATTACCAAACCACATAGATCTCGCACCACCAAAATGAATCACCACTGAAATAAACCAACAAAACAACTCCACCATTAAAGAATTATGGCTACTATCGACAAAGGAAAGGTTATACCTCAATGGAGTCACCGGCCCCTAAACATGATATAGCATGAGATCAAATCAAAAGAGAGATTTACATCTATCAATGTCGACAACTCGAGCGCCCCCAACACTGATGCGTATCGGGAACCCACCAGCTAAGCTGTTTCCACTTGGGAGGATACTGAAGACAGATATACTAATACAAACTACTTGAGCCCTTGAGGCTGACACCGCTCCACCCCTGTTTTTTCCACACCTAATTTCTCCATATTTGAAGGGCACTACCACACAAAACTTTCACAAAATAAGTAGAAGCATCACCAAGATTAATCCTACAATTACTCCTCTCTGAAAGCAGAAATCGAGTTTGAGCCCCTTATAAAGGAATGAATACCCGGGTGGCCATAGTTGGTTAAGATGAATAACAAATAAATAAAAAAGTATTCTTAATAAAAATATTAAAACATTAAATTTAGAAATAATAAATACTAAAAACAAGTTAAATTATTTAAATAAATAAAACTACAATTTTAATTTTAATTAATAAATCTTTTAAACTATTGAATAATTAATTAAATTCAAAATCATATTAGTAAAAAAGTAAATCTAAAATTTAAATAAAACTAAATTAAAAATAAAATAAAATAATTACTGAATATGATACACAATTTATTAGTTAAAATTTTAAAAAAATACAATATTACAATTTATAATTAAACACAAATTGATTATTAAAATAATAAATTAATGTTTAAATATATTAAATAAAAAATAAAGTGACTTGAAATTTAATTAATGTTCAGTTAATAAAATAAATTCAAAATGGATAAATATTTAATTAAAAAAAGGAGTCAAAAAAATTAAAAACCTAATGTTTAGATATAAAACTATTTTTAAATAAAATATAATGAAAATATAAATATTAATAAACAATAATTTAAAATAAATAATATGAAATTAAACATTAAAAAAGATAAATTTATTATTTAAACACTATATCTACTTAAGTTCGTTTATTTAAAAATTATGGGTAAATTAATTAATTAAATATAAGAAAATGTAATTAAAATATGTTAAAAAATATTTCAATGAAATCCCACATCACTGTTCTATATAATAAACATAGAATCAACTTTTCAAATAAGGGAAATTGGAAAGTTGTTTGACTACTCAAGTTAGTACACACTGATATGTGTGGTTCGCTTAATCCAAAATGAAGTTGACAATAAAATAAATTTATAACATTTATTAAGGATAGAATTTGGAAGACAAGCAAATAATATCTCTATATTTAGACAAAAATGGTTTGTGTATTTAATGAATTCAAGGCGTTAGAGGAAAATTGATGCCACTATTACAAAAAAACTACATTATAATATGATTGAGTTTGGGAGTACACCTCCAAATTCTTTTCAGGAGTACCAGAATAAAAATGGAATTAAAAACCAATTGATGTTGACATACATACTAAACTCAATAAAATAGTTGAAATAAAATAAATCCAAATGATCTCAACATGGAAAGAAGGATGATGAAAGGTAAATTTGTGCTCAAGACATTCTTGGTTGAGGAGGCTTTGTTTGTGGTGTATCTACTCAATAGATTCTGAATAAAACATATTAAAGAAAAGACACTACATGAATCACTGGTTACAAAAAATCCATGCTTAGGTCATATTTTTTTTTGTTTTATTTCCTTTATTAGGATCATGGAGGTACAAAAAATCCATGATTACATAGGAGTGAAGTGTTTCTTTATGAGATATAGAGATCGAGAATTGGAATATAACTCTTGTAAACACATCACTAATAAGATTATAGTAATTAGAGATATTATCTTTCAAGAAAATAGATTATTTAAATTGAGTCAATATAATGATTTAGGACATGTAAAACACACATTAGAAGAATAAGAAAACATTGAAGAGTTACCAATAGAGGAATCACTACTGGAATTGTGGGTTTTACCAACGGGTGTTTACCAATGGTTTGCCTAAAATGTTGGTGTTGAAGGATTAGGGAAATCTTTACCAACGATTTTATAAAACTGTTGGTTAATAAATGGTCAAGGAAGCCTTTCCCAACGGTTCACTGAAACTGTTGGGAAAAGTCACCCCTTTTCCAACGGTTTAAAGAAACCGTTGGTAAAGGGGTGTTTTAGGTTCCATTTTGCCAACGGTTCAACAGAACCATTGGGAAAGGGTACCCTTTTGCCAGAGGTTCTATTAAACCGTTGGGAAAGGGTATCCTGAACATCTCTTTCCCAACGGTTTTTAAAAACCATTGGGAAAGATTTCCCCCAACTACAGCCGCGTTGCTGCTCTCCCCCATTCACGACAGAACCCTAAATTCATTCCTCCTCCAGTGCTCTACTAATCTTGTAAACTCCCCTATCCGAAGAGGTAAAAACCCATCTAAAATCAGGTATTTTTTCCTTTATACACATATACTACCTTATTTTTATTGTTATTGATCTAATATTTTAGTTTTCAGTTATCAATCCAGCTTCAACAGCTCTCTACTACTCTCAAACTCCCCCATCTGAATAGGTGAAAACCCATCTGAATCATCTCAAATCAGGTATTTTATTCTTTATACACATATGGTACCTTATTTTTATTGTTATTGATCTAGTATTTTAGTTTTAAGTTTGGATTTTGATGTGATTTCACCATGAAAAATAGGGAAATGAATGAATATTTTGTTAATTAATTAGTTTACCCTGGAATATCAGTTGTGTTATAATGTCCATGCTAAATAAAGGGGTAATGTAATAAAAGAACTTAAATAAATAAATTATGGAAGTTGGGGTATGTTGCCTCTACGAGAGGTTTTTTTTTGTTTCATTGTATGTTGTAGGCTGTTTTAGGGGATTGAGGTGACCAGTTGCGCTTTGTGATATGTGGGGTTTTAATGTGATAGTTAGTGGGCATGGATTTGACATGTGAAGTTGTATGATAGTGATTATGTGTGGTGGTGTTGTGTCGTGTGGAGGTGCTGTGTGATGAAGTTGTGGTGTATTATGTGGTGAGGTGGTTTTTGTTGTGCATGGGTTTGTGATGTGCAATATTTTTGTTGTGATATGTGGTTATTTTGGTGAGATGGTTGGTCGATGTAACAGGGCGTCGATGGTTATTTTGAGATGGTGAGTTACTGTGTGGTGGTTTTATTAGTTTCCTGGTTATATATGGAATAAATTATGTTGATAAAAAAACAAGATATTAAATAAATGAGATGGAATAGAAATGGATGTGTGGTAAATGGATTTAATTAATTTAACATTAAATGAATGGACAATGTAAGTGTGAATGAAGTGGCTTATAAATGAAAGTGAGAAATGTTATGCGTCTTGTGTGGTGGTGGTGTGGTTTATGTGTTTTATGGTAGTAGTGAAGTGTGTGATTATGTAGTTAATGTGAACCCATAGGTTGAGTATTTTGTTCTATCTATATATCATGTATTTTTATATTATTTCTACACATTCCCAACAAGAGTTGGATAAACTTACCAACGATCAGAGGTTTTGAGTTATGGGTATTTTTTCTAATATCTATGATGGTGGTTATATGGTTGGATAGCTACCATGTCTTCTATACTCTTCCTTCCAAAGTGATTGACCATGTGTTTTTAGGTAATATGGGATGTGATTGTCCATGTGTCTTCATGTGAGATGTACTATGATTTCCCTAGTGTTTTCCGGTGAGGTGTGATGTGATAAGTCTATAATAAGATGTGGCATGTGGTTGGGGTCATGTAGGGTAGGAGGATGGCACAAGGTTGATGTTATTCATGTTCATGATACCCTAATAATATGGTTATGGGATGAGGCATACTGTGATATGATATAACACATTAAGTTCTTGTTGGTTTTACATTTTTTCAATAACACATTTGTATGTTTTTTTCACACGTGTAGTTGATACCTTAATTATTTTCTTCCTTTATCATTTACTTAAATGTATTTTCTATTAAAGTTCAATATTATTGAATTGTTTATGACAAAATGACTTATATAAATTCTTTTTACAGAATGGATAGAAGTTGGATGTATGAAAACAATCAGATCTCAAGTGATTTTCAAATCAATTTGGAGAGCTTTATAGATTTTTCATTTCACAATGCTTCAGATAGTGGTCGCATACACTGCCCATGTTCCAATTGTGTTGGTGGACCTTGGTTGAGCTATGAAGAAGTCAGCTACCACATAACCAAAAATGGTTTTCAAGTAATCTACTTTTTGTGGTATCACAATGGGGAGAAAATGAAATCTCAAATTGGTGATGATCGAAATGAAAGGACTGGAATGGAGAATTTGTTAGATGATCAGTTTTCGTTTATTCGTCATCATGAAAAAGAAAGGATTTCAAATCAAGAAGACTTCTATATGAGGAAATCTGATGCATCTAGTGAAAATGATGATATTGATAGGGTGAAAAAATTGAATGATGTTCCCATGAATCCAGTATATCAACAATGAGATAAAATGAAAAAGCTGGAATTTTTAATCCGATTGTTTCATGGGAAAACTATGCATGGAATTTCTAATACAGTAATCGATTAAATTCTTACCCTCTTGAAGGATTTACTTCTAGATGATGCATATATTACCTCAAACCACTATATGGAAAGGAAGTTAGTTGAGGAACTTGGATTTTCAAGAAAAAAAACTCATGCTTGCCCGAAAGATTGCAGTTTATTCTGGGAGGAAACTGCTGAACGAAATGATTGTATAAAATGTGGCACATCCCGCTGGAAGTCAAAAATCTGATGGAACACCATCCCACATTCCATAAAAAGTAAGGTGGCACTTTCCATTGATCCTCAGACTTCAGAATCTTTTTTTGTCTGATGTCATATCAATAAAAATGAGATGGCATGATACTGAGAGAAAGAAGACTAATGATGAGTTGGTTCATCCTGCAGATGGATTTTCATGGCAGAGATTTGATGCTCAACATCCTGATTTTGCAGCTGACGTGCTTAATGTGAGGCTGGGTCTTTCATGCGACGGTTTTAATCCGTTTGGGCAGATGCTTACTTTGCACAGCACATGGGCAGTTTTTATACACATTTATAATCTTCCCCCATGGTTGTGTATGAAAAAACCTTTCACTTTCATGAGTATACTCAAATCTATTCCTTCTGATCCCAGCATTGATATTGATGTATACATGCAACCTTTAATAAAAGAGTTGAAACTTCTTTGGGATGTGTGTGTGCGCACATACGATGCATGTTCGAAAGACATATTTCAGATGCGTGTTGCGCTTATGTGGACGATCAATGAATTTCCGACTTATGCAATGATGTCAGGATGGAGCACGAAGGGAAAACTGTCATGTCCAGTTTGTATGAAGAATATACAATCCAGAAGACTGAAACATCATTGTAGTTTCAGTTTTATGGGACATCGACGATTCTTTCCAAAGGATCATCCATATAGAATGAATCGTCGAAGATTTGATAATACTATAGAGACCGATGATCCACCTCAGTGTATGTCTGGAACTGACGTTCTTAATGAATTGAAATATTTCAGTTTTTTGTTCGGGAAGGGTCAAATGAAATATGTAAAGATAAATAATGTTTCCACTGAAACTTGTTATAATTGAAGGAAGAAGAGTATCTTTTTTGATTTGCCTTATTGGTCAACCAATTTGTTACGTCATTGCTTAGACGTAATGCATATTGAAAGTAATATATGTGAAATGTTGCTTTCGGTTCTTCTAAATGTCAAGGGGAAGACAAAAGTTGATTTACAATCTCGGCGTGACTTGGTGGATTGGAGCATCAGACCAGAATTGAATCCTGTGCATATCAGTGAAAATAAATGGCAACTTCCATGTGCTTCTTATGTGATGAGACCTGTCAAAAAAAAACAATTTCTGGAAGTATTAGAGACTATTAGAGTTCTTGATGGCTATTAAAGGAACATATCTAAACGGGTCAATAGAAGAGAGTTGAAGCTAAAATCTTTGAAAACTCATGATTATCACGTTCTACTGCATGAGTTGCTTCCAATAGCAATCTGTCATCCTTTGTCCAATAATGTAAGGGTGGTTGTTATTCGGTTGTGCCATTTTTTTAGAGATCTTTGTGCTAAGAAGTTGTCCAAGTCTTTCTTGCAAAAAATGTTGACATATTCGCCATTAATTTTGTGTGAGTTGGAGAAAATATTTCCTCCATCATTTTTCACATGCATGCTGCATCTAACTGTCCATATTCCCACTAAAATACTTCTCAGAGGACCTGTTTCTTTTCGTTGGATGTATCCAACTGAAAGAAATATGTTCACATTAAAGTCTTATGTCCGAAACAGAAATCATCCTGAAGGTTCTATCGTGAACGGTTAATTGGCTCAAGAATGTATGGATTTTTTCTCGATGTATTTGTCTGATCTTACTACAAGATTGAACAGAACAATGAGAAATGAAGAAGAAAAGTATGATAAAATTGAACCCAGTTTTCCATCACTTCCTCAAACATGAAGAATTCTTGGATTATATACATTGAAGACATTAAGCCATGAAGAGCGGGAGATGGAAAATCGCACAGTTTTTTTCAACTGTGATTTGTTCGATGACTATATTAGGTAACTAAATTGATTATGTATATCCGACATATATATATGTTAAACTATTAATATATTTTATCTACATGGAACATAAGACAATGATAAATAAGAAGCATCATTATTTATCTTTGAGAATGAGAGAGACTTTTCATAGAAAAGAGTTTTCTGCTTGGTTAAAATTGAAGGTATAAAAAAATTAATGTTTAAAATAATTATATCAATATTTAATTAACTTTAATAGTCATTTATATTGCAGGTATTGAGTTTTTCTACTGACTCTATCTCGGAGGAAATAAGAGCTCTGACTTTTGGTCCTAATACCATAGTTCGTGACTGTAAATCAATTATTATCAATGGGTACAAATTTATTGTCACTGAACGAGCAAAGAACATTAGAACACAACATGATGGTGTTATGGTTACTGCCACAACAGATTGTTATGCCAGTTCATCAGATAGTAGACAGCGATTTGAAAATGTGGGTTATTATGGAGTTGTTGAGAAAATAATAATATTGGATTATTACTCTCATGGACGAGTCACAATGATGAAATTCCAATGGTTTGATTCGATGACGATACATGGCACATTTATTGATGATTGTGGATTTCGAGTAATTAATATGACCCGCACTCTTGCTACCGAAGAACCATATGTGTTGGCATCAATGGAAAAACAAGTTTTTTATGTCAAAGACCAACTTTGACCTAAATTTGGTTTCATAGTTGAAGTAATTCCAAGACATATTTTTGATGATGGTGATGATGGAATTGACACTATCCCTAGTGCCATTAGAACCAATCCATTTATTTCTTTTGATGACTCAAATAGCTCAATTGTCAGAGTTGATTTTGAACCTGAGGTTGTGGTTGAAAATATATATAATCATTCATCCATGTTCTCAATTCTTTTGGTTTACCTTGAGTTGGGTTGTTAAGGTTGGTAATATTCAAATTGATTTAGTATTGATCACAAATATATTTTAGCTGACTTGACCGTTATGTGAATTTTCAATGTTTATTGGTTGTAGTTTTATTTGAATTGTATTTTCTAATTTGGAATTGAACTGTATTCAAACATAGTCAAACAATATTTCTAACTTGGTGAACATTACAACTTGTATGACTTGTTAAATCCATTCAAGCTCTTCTAAAACAATTGATAGCTGACTTGCCCATTATGTGAATTTTTAATGTTTATTGGTTGTAGTTTTATTTGAATTGAATTTTCTAATTTGGAATTGAATTGTATTAAAACATAGTCAAATAATATTTATAACTTGGTGAACATTACAACTTATATGATTTATTAAATCCATTCAAGCTCTTCTAAAACAATTGATAGCTTAATTTACCATTATATGAATTTTCAATGTTTATTGGTTGGAGTTTTATTTTAATTTCATTTTCAAATTTGGAATTGAACTGTATTCAAACATAGTCAAACAATATTTCTAATTTGGTGAACATTACAACTTGTATGATTTATTAAATCCATTCAAGATCTTCTAAAACAATTGATAGCTAAATTACCTATGAATCCTCTATTCCCTCATATATTTAGTTTTTTGGGTTACACATTAGTTTTTATTTATAATTAATTACATATTTGTTTTCAAAAGCAGGAAATGAAGCCAATTGAAGAGAGACGAAGGAGAAAAATGATGGAGAACAATCGTCGAATGACGGCGATGGGCGTTCCACCATTAGTGCCTACAGTGAGTACTTTATTTAAAATTGATATATTTAAAGAATATATAATGTCATGTGATTAATTTTTTTTGTAAACATTTTTGTAGGATCCACCTATACGTCGACAGTTATTCGATGAGGAGCCTAGTACTGGTCCTAGTACTCAGGCCAGTGGTACGAGGAGGGTTCGTACTAGAGGTGGACGAGAAGCTGCGCATACCCGACTAGACCCTGATCCTCCCACTGACATGTCGTCCTTCCCACATTCTGATCCCGGTGTGTCGTTAGAGACACACGGGATATTTTGGACTCCCATGTTTTCTCTACCTTCTGCATCTTCTGGCCCATCATTTTCACATCCCATGATGATTCCCACTCCTCAGTCAGCATCCGGTCAGACAGCTGTCCCATCTTCTTTTCCTTCTACTTCTATCTCTCCGAGCTTCTATATTCCATCGTCTTCGACTCTTTTTCCACCATAGGGTGTTCCATCAGTTTCTGTGGATCCAGTGGCACTCAGTAATCAGACTGGCAGAGGTATATTTATAGAACCCTAACAAATTTTTATAGAAATATTTATTTTCATTATAACATGTTTTGATAAAATATTTTTTTTTCTTTCATGACAGATACATCTACCGACAGGAGGCATGGGCGGGGGCGTACACGCATGCGTTCGGTGTGGAGCCGCCGCACACAGATTATGGTGGATTATAATTAAGATAACCAAATGGTTGAGAAAACATGGCAGCAATGTCGGAGTTTTTTGGTGACGCTTTCCAAATACTCCGATATCATTCCCGTCAGCCCGCTATCATGGAGACATTTTCCACATGAGGTTAAGGACAGAGCTTGGGAAGAGATATGGGTAAAAAAATCTGTTCTATTTAATTCCATGAATTATTTTTGTATTTATATGGATTAATATTTTGATTTCAGCTTCGATTTAATTTTCCCAATGATGAGGGTGCACGATCGGAATGTCTAAAGGATTTAGGAGAGCTTTGGAGAGCCTACAAGCATGAGTTGTATATTGGTTGGGTTGCTAGAGTTTTCACTGAGTTAGAGGTAGTACCAGTGGTGGATGATTGTCCTATAGAGGAGTATTGTCAGATGATTACTCATTGGATGACTACCTAGTTTAAGGTATTAATAAAATTTGAGGTATTTAAATAATAACTTTCATTTTTTTAATTAATACTATCTGTTTCATTTTTGAATTTTATTTAGGAATCATCTGGAAAAAATAAAAAGAACATTGATGCAAAAAAATACCTCCTCACACTGGGATGCACTACGATGCCTGATTATGAGAGGAAGCAGGTATAACAATTGTTTATAAGTTTTCTTTATGACTTACACTTTCTTTTGTTTCTTCAATTATTTAATAGTTTGCTAAAGTTTTCATATAACTTTAGTTTTCAATGTCATTTTAGAGGAAAATACAAAATATTGAAGGAAGCATGCCTCGAGCAAAACTGTTTTGCTCGAGTAGACGGAAAAAGGATGGAAGTGCCGTCAACGAAGTGACTCAGCAGCAGATTGTAAGTTTTAATCTGTTGAATTTATTTTTTAATATATATTTTGTAACTTAATGATATATTTATATTTGTGACAGGCTGCTTTAGAGGCCCTCGATGCCCAAGAACCAGACAATTTTGGGCCAACAGATCACTTACATCAGGTGTTGGGAGAGGAGCATTATGGCAGAGTACGCTGCTGACCTAGGATAGCCCCAACGAGATATTGGCCCTCCTCAGGTACGAGCTGTAGTGCCACCGAGCTGCATCAAGTTAGGGTACAGGTAGAAAAGGCTGAGAAAAGGGCCACAGAGACGGTAGAACAGTCTTCTAGGGAAAACAGTGCGTTTATGAAATTTATTGAAGTTCTACGTCCTACACTTCCAGCAGAGGCCAACCCAGATTTTGATGAGTATATGTCGTCGATACGTTCTATATACGGTGCACCAGGTGGCAATTATAGTGGTGGTCATGATGATGTACAACTTGACGATGATTATGGCGAGGAGTCTGATGCGGAAAGGGAGGGAGAGGAGGAGGTCGAGGCAGGTGGCGAGGGCGAGGAGGAGGGCGAGGACGAGAAGGAGGGCGAGGGTGAGGACGATGATGGGGACGAGGATGAGGGTGATGATGATGATGGTGATGATGGTGATGGTGATGTGGGACAAGTTGATCCATTACATTTTTGACTGATATTACTGAGATTTGATATTTAATCTATTCTAGTTGTTGGTTTTATCTAGACTCGTAGTATAGTATTGGAGTTGAGTTATTTTTATATATTATCTGTTTTTATGGATGTTGTTTTCTTTTAGTGATTGTGTGTTTGGGAACCCCCCCCCCCCCCCCCTCCTTCTTGGACCCTGGACAACCCCCCACCCTCCTCCCCGGACCCCGGACAGCCCTGCCAGAAAACCCCCCAGACAGCCCCCCGGACAGCCCCCCCACCCTCCTCCCTGGACCCTGGACAACCCCCCGGACAGCCCCCCAGACAGCCCCCTGGACAGCCCCCCCCCACCCTCTTCCTTGGACCCCAGACAACCCTCCGAACAGCCCCAAACAGCCCCCGGACAGCCCCTCGAATAGCCCCCGGACAGCCCCCCCACCCTCCTCCCTGGACCCCAGACAGCCCCCCGAACAGCCCCCCGAACAGCCCCCGGACAGCCCCGGGACAGCCCCCCAGACAGCCCCCCCCCCTCCTCCATGGACCCCGGACAATCACCCGAACACCCCCCGGATAGCCCCCCGCACAGCCCCCCCCCCCCCCCACCCTCCTCTCTGGACCCCAGACAGCCCCCCAGACATCCCCCCCACCCTCTTCCTTGGACCCCGAACAACCCCCCGCACAGAGGATTCTCATAAAATGGACATCATTTTAAGTACATATGGAAAACTGACCAAATTCATTCGGATTGTGTCGATACATTAGCACAACGATCCATGGGTCATATGTGACGTGTACGAGTCAACCCCGCCTCAATCCGAGGCACGGTGTGGCCGCCACCACTCAAAGTGTGTGTCTTTTGCTTAAAATGGAAAACAATTTAAGTACATATGGAAAACTGACCAAACACATTCGGTTTCCATTGAAACTTTAGGAGAACTATCCATGGGTCATATGTGACGTGTACGAGTCAACGTTGCCTCAATTCGAGGTGCGGTGTGGCCGGCACCACTCAAAGTGTCTGCCTTTTATTTCAAAAGTACGTCATTTTAATTGAAAAACATCTACTGGAATACGGAAAACTGACCAAAGGCATTCGGATTGTGTCAATACATTAGAACAACGATCCATGGGTCATATGTGACGTGTATGAGTCAACCCTGCCTCAATCTGAGGTGCGGTGTGGCCACCACCACTCAAAGTGTCCGTCTTCTATTTCAAAAGGTCATAATTGGAAGTGAAATACATCAACTGGCATACGGAAAACCGACCAAACGCATTCGGATTGTGTCGATACTTTATCGCAACTATCCATGGGTCATATGTGACGTTTAAGAGTCAAGCCTGCCTCAATCTGAGGCGTGGTGTGGCCGCCACCACTCAAAGTGTCTGTCATTTTCATAAAATGGACAATAATTTAAGTACATAGGGAAAACTGACCAAACGCATTCGGATTCCATTTAAACTTTAGGAGAATGATCCATGGGTCATATGTGATATGTATGAGTCAACGCCGCCTCAATCCGAGGCACAGTGTGGCTGAAACCACTCAAAGTGTCTGGCTTTTGTTTAAAAAATATGTCATTTTAATTGAAAAACATCAACTGACATATGGAAAACCGACCAAACGCATTCGGATTGTGTCGATACATTATCACAACGATCCATGGGTCATATGTGACGTTAACGAGTCAACCTCGCCTCAATCCAAGGCACGGTTTGGCCGCCACCACTCAATGGGTCATTCTTATGTTTCAAAAGGACATAATTTGAAGTGAAATACATCAACTAGCATACGGAAAACCGACCAAACGCATTCGGATTGTGTCGATACATTAGCACAACGATCCATGGGTCATATGTGACGTGTACAAGTCAACCCCTCCTCAATACGAGGCGTGGTGTGGCCGCCACCACTCAAAGTGTGTGTCTTTTTCTTAAAATGGACAACAATTTAAGTACATACGGAAAACCGACCAAACACATTCGGTTTAAATTGAAACTTTAGGAGAACGACCCATGGGTCATATGTGACATTCAATAGTCAATGTCTCCTCAATCCAAGGCGCGGTGTAGCCGACACCACTCAAAGTGTCTGCCTTTTGTTTCAAAAGTACGTCATTTTAATTGAAAAACATCAACTGGTATACAGAAAACTGACCAAACGCATTTGGATTGTGTTGATACTTTAGCACAACGATTTATGAGTCATATGTGACGTGTACGAGTCAACCCCTCCTCAATCCGAGGCACGATGTGGCCACCACCGCTCAAAGTGTCTGTCTCCTGTTTCAAAAGAACATAATTTGAAGTGAAATACATCAACTTGCATACAGAAAACTGACCAAACTCATTCGTATTTTGTCGATTCTTTAGCAAAACGATCCATGGGTCATATGGGACGCGTACGAGTCAACCTCGCCTCAATCCGAGGTGTGTTGTGGCCGCCACCACTCAAAGTGTCTATCTTTTGCTGAAAATTTATAACAATTTAAGTACATACGAAAAACCAACCGAACGCATTCGGTTTCCATTGAAACTTTAGAAGAATGATCCATGGGTCATATGTGATGTGTATGAGTCAACGCCGCCTCAATCCGAGGAATGGTGTGGCCGCCACCACTGAAAGTGTCAGCCTTTTATTTCAAAAGTACGTCATTTTAATTGAAATAATCAACTGGCATACGGAAAACCAACCAAACGCATTCGGATTGTGTCGATACATTAGAAAAACGATCCATGGGTCATATGTGATGTGTACGAGTCAACACCGCCTCAATCCGAGGCACGGTGTGGCCACCACCACTCAAAGTGTCTGTCTTCTATTTCAAAAGGACATAATTTGAAGTGAAATACATCAACTGGAATACAGAAAACCAACCAAACGCATTCGGATTGTGTCGATACATCATCACAACGATCCATGGGTCATATGTGACCTGTACGAGTCAACCCTGCCTCAATCTGAGGCACGGTGTGGCCGCCACCACTCAAAGTGTCTGTCTTTTTCTTAAAATTGACAACATTTTAAGTGCATACGGAAAACAGACCAAACGCATTTTGTTTCCATTGAAACTTTAGTAGAACGATCCACGGGTCATTTGTGACGTGTACGAGTCAAGGCTGCCTCAATCAGAGGTGCGGTGTGGCCTGCACCACTCAAAGTGTCTGCCTTTTGTTTCAAAAGTACGTCATTTTAATTTAAAAACATCAACTGGCATACGGAAAACTGACCAAACGCATTCGGATTGTGTCGATACATTAGCACAACGATCCATGGGTCATATGTGACGTGTACGAGTCAACCCCGCCTCAATCTGAGGCACGGTGTGGCCGCCACCACTCAAAGTGTCTCTGTTCTATTTCAAAAGGACATAATTTGAAGAGAAATACATCAATTGGCATACGGAAAACCAACCAAATGCATTCATATTGTGTCGATACATTAGCACAATGATCCATGGGTCATATGTGACATGTACGAGTCAAACCCGCCTCAATCCGAGGTGCGGTGTGGCCACCACCACTCAAAGTGTCTGTCGTTTGCTTAAAACGAACAACAATTTAAGTACATATGTAAAACTGACCAAACGCATTCGGTTTCCATTGAAACTTTAGGAGAACGATGCATTGATCATATGTGACGTGTACGAGTCAACACCGCCTCAATCTGAGGCATGGTGTGGCTGGCACCACTCAAAGTGTCTGCCTTTTGTTTCAAAAGTACGTCATTTTAACTGAAAAACATCAACTGGAATACGGAAAATGGACCAAACGCATTCAGATTGTGTCTATACATTAGTACAATGATCCATGGGTCATATGTGACATGTACGAGTCGACCCTGCCTCAATCCGAGGCGCAGTGTGCCCGCCACCACTCAAAGTGTCTGTCTTTTGTTTCAAAAAGACGTCATTTGAAGTGAAAAACCTCAACTGGCATACGGAAAACAGACCAAACGCATTCGGATTGTATCGATACTTTAGTAAAACGATCCATGGGTCATATGTGACGTGTAAAAGTCAACCCTGCCTGAATATGAGGCTCGGTGTGGCCGGAATCACTCTAAGTGACTCTCTTTTGCTTAAAATGGACAACAATTTAAGTACATACGGAAAACCAACCAAACGCATTTGGTTTCCATTGAAACATTAGGAGAACGATCCATGGGTCATATGTGAAGTGAATGAGTCAACGCCGCCTCAATCCGAGGCGCGGTGTGGCTGGCACCACTCAAAGTGTCTGCCTTTTGTTTCAAAAGTACGTTATTTTAATTGATAAACATCAACTGGCATACGGAAAACTGACCAAACTCATTCGTATTGTGTCGATACATTAGAACAACGATCCATGGGTCATATGAGACGTGTACGAGTCAACCCCGCCTCAATCTGAGGTGCGGTGTGGCCGCCACCACTCAAAGTGTCTGTCTTCTATTTCAAAAAGACATAATTTGAAGTGAAAGACATCAACTGACATATGGAAAACTGACCAAACACATTCGGATTGTGTCGATACTTTAGCACAATGATCCATGGGTCATATGTGATGTGTAAGAGTCAAACCTGCCACAATTCGAGTTGCGGTGTGGCCGCTACCACTCAAAGTGTCTGTATTTTTTCTTAAAATGGAAAACAATTTAAGTACCTATGGAAAGCCGAACAAACGCATTCGGTTTCCATTGAAACATTAGGAGAACGATCCATGGGACATATGTGACGTGTACGAGTCAACGCCGCCTCAGTCCGAGGTGCGGTGTGGCTGGAACCACTCAAAGTGTCTGCCTTTTGTTTCAAAAGTACGTCATTTTAATTGAAAAACATCAACTGACATACGGAAAACCAACCAAATGCATTCAGATTGTGTTGATACATTAGAAAAATGATCCATGGGTCATATGTGACGTGTAAGAGTCAACCCCGCCTCAATATAAGGCACGGTGTGGCCGCCACCACTCAAAGTGTCTATCTTCTATTTCAAAAGGACATAATTTGAAGTGAAATACATCAACTGGCATACAGAAAACTGACCAAATGCATTCGGATTGTGTTGATACTTTAGAACAACGATCGATGGGTCATATCTGATGTGTATGAGTCAACCCCGCCTCAATCTGAGGCGCGGTGTGGCCGCCACCACTCAAAGTGTCTGTCTATTGCTTAAAATGGAAAACAATTTAAGTACATACAGAAAACCGACCAAACACATTCGTTTTCCCTTAAATCTTTAGGAGAACGATCCATGGGTCATATGTGACATGTACGAGTCAACGTCACCTCAATATGAGGCGTGGTTTGGCCGACACCACTCAAAGTGCCTGCCTTTTGTTTCAAAAGTACGTCATTTTAATTGAAAAACATAAACTGGAATACGGAAAACTGACCAAACACATTCGGATTGTGTCGATACATTAGCACAACGATCCATGGGTCATATGTGATGTGTACGAGTCATCCCCTCCTCAATCCGAGGTGCGGTGTGGCCACCACCACTCAAAGTGTCTGTCTTCGGTTTGAAAAGGACATAATTTGAAGTGAAATACATCAACTGGCATACAGAAAACCGACCAAACGCATTCAGATTGTGTTGATACTTTAGCACAATGATCTATGGGTCATATGTGATGTATACGAGTCAACCCCGCCTCAATCTGTGGTGCGGTGTGGACTCCACCACTCAAAGTGTCTGTCTTTTTCTTAAAATGGGAAACAATTTAAGTACATACAGAAAACCAACCAAATGCATTCGGTTTCCATTGAAACTGTAGGAGAACGATCCATGGGTCATATGTGACGTGTACAAGTCAACGCCGCCTCAATCCGAGGCATGGTGTGGCTGGAACCACTCAAAGTGTCTGCCTTTTTCTTCAAAAGTACGCCATTTTAATTGAAAAACATCAACTAGCATACGGAAAACCGACCAAAGGCATTTGGATTGTGTCGATACATTAGCACAATGATCCATGGGTCATATGTGATATGTACGAGTTAACCCCTCCTCAATCCAAGGCGCGGTGTGGCCGCCACCACTCAAAGTGTCTATCTTCTATTTCAAAAGGACATAATTTGAAGTGAAATACATCAACTAGAATACGGAAAACTGACAAAACGCATTCGGATTGTGTCGATACTTTATCACAACGCTCCATGGGTCATATGTGACGTGTACGAGTCAACCCCGCCTCAATCCGAGGCATGTTGTGGCAGGAACCACTCAAAGTGTCTGTCTTTTGCTTAAAATGGACAACAATTTATATACATACGGAAAACTGACCAAACGCATTAAGTTTCCATTGATACTTTAAGAGAACGACCCATGGGTCATATGTGACGTGTACGAGTCAACTCCGCCTCAATACGAGGCATGGTGTGGCAAGCACTACTCAAAGTGTCTGCCTTTTGTTTCAAAAGTACGTCATTTTAATTGAAAAACATCAACTGGCATACGGAAAACCGACCAAATGCATTCGGATTGTGTCGATACATTAGCACAACAATCCATGGGTCATATGTGACGTGTACGAGTCAACCCTGCCTCAATCCGAGGCGTGGTGTGGATGGTAGCTCTCCAGGTGTATGTATTATGTTTAAAATGGACATTATTTCAAGTAAAAATATATGGTATACAAAAAACCGATCAAATTATGAATTGACTTCCGAATTCCACATATAATTGTCATCTAAATTTTAAATTGAATTCTAAATGAATTATGTATGTTTATAATTCTGTTATGAATTCTAATTTAATTATGGATGTGTATAGTTCCACCATGATATGTTAAATGTGTATGAATTTGTTCTCTATATGTAAGTGTTAGTTGGTTATTGCAGGTACAATAATTGTATACGTATGTGTTAGTTTATTGCAGGTACAATAATTGGATTTAAAATGAGAGGGAACCCACAAAATGAGACCTGGTGGGAAAATTGTAGAGCCGGTGGTCAAATTGGAAAGTTGCTGGGTAAATTGCAGAGTTGCTGGGAAATTTTCCCAGCAGAGGCAATGCCAACGGTTCAAACCCGTTTGCATAGAATGTATAGGTCTTGTTTTACCAACAGTTCATAGAACCATTGGTAAAACACTTTTTCCAATGGTTCTAAACCGTTGGGAAAGAGGATATGTTGGGTTTTTCCCAATGGTTTTCCAAACTATTGGAAAAAACATGATAATTTTGTGCACTGTATCCCAAAGGTTGTAAACCGTTGGGAAAAAGATTTGCCAACGGTTTTCCAGAACTGTTGGGATAGGGTAATTTTTCAGCACCCTATCCCAACGGTTCACTGTAAACTATTGGGAAAAAATTTTCCCAACGGATTAATTCCCTACGGGTTGAAGAACCGTTGGTATAACATATACCAACAATTCTGCAGCCTTTCCCAATGTTATAACCATTGGGAAATCCTCTGTTTCCAGTAGTGAATGTGGAGTTGAATAACAAATGATTCCTACTCTACAAACTATTACATCAATAGATATTGAACAAGAACTATATAATATAGAGAATGAAAATGTTATAAGTCTTACAGAAATATGTGAATTCATCGAAACAATATATGTGTGTGAATTTTAATTTTTTAGTGACTTTTTATCCTTTTATTTTTGAGGAAGCTAAATCTAATTAATGATGAAGGAAGGTAATGGATTCCAAAATTAATTTCATTAAGAATAACCAAACACGATACATGACCGACACATCATAAGGGTGTAAAATAATTAGAGTTATGTGGGTGTTCAATTCCAAGAAGAATTCATAAGGAGAAGTAAAAACCTAAAAAAGGTCACCCTCCCCAATGGATATAATGAAAATTAAGTCATCGAATATGGTGAAGTTTTTTCACCCATTACAAGGATAGAGATGATTATATCATTGATCTCAATTTCATTCCAACATGAATGGAAGATCTATCAACTATATGTGAAGTATACATTTCTAAATGGTTTTTTGAAAGATGATAGATATAATTATTAACAAGGACATGTGAATAAGGGTTGATTATAAAAGGTCTGCAAGTTGATGAAGGTGATCTATAGGCCTAGGAAAGCACCATGTGATTGGAACACTATGACTATTGATTAATTTTAATCTAATGGATTTCAAAAGATTCCATATGAAAACTCAATCTATCTGAATATGGAAGGTGATGGATAATATTATATTTATTATAGGTTGATGATATTATTTTTTTGGATAAAATCCTAGAATTTTCTCATCCTTCAAGAGGGGTACGATCAAAGTGGTTAAAATTGATGATATTAGAGGGATGTGTAACTTGATCGACATTTAATTTGCTAAAAATTATGGTGAATATTTAATTCCAATGGAAATTATGAATTTTTTTTAAGAAGATCAAAATCGAAAATTTAAATCTTGTCACAACCCCAGTTGAGGTATGATTGGAATTATAACGAAATGACACTACATATATTGATCCTAAAAATTTAAAAAGTCTAGGAATAAGATTGATATTACTTACATGCTATAGACCTAATATTCTCTATAGGGTAGGACTTGATAGTAAACATATGGATACTCCCAGTCTGACACAGTTGAATTCGGTAAAAATAATTTGGGTGTTTCATTAATGGATTTTTCATTGAAGGTATGTTAAATAAAACTAATATATATTTCAATCTTGTTATGTATTTACATAGTGATTGTTGAAGATATCATGATAAAAAGAACAGTACAACTATTTTTACAATATTTTTTCTTGACATGATTTTCACGTTATCATCCAAAGAAACATGCCATTGCAAAATTATCTTCTTATGAAACAAAGTATGTTGCTTCCAACTCAACTATCTGTCAAAGAATATAGCTTAGAAATGTGCTATGATTTTTGGGTTATACAAATAAAGAACCTGATAATATATTCATTGATAATCATTTAGTTATTTTTTATAGAAAGTCAAATTTTCAAGGAATGAATAAAATAAATTGACATGAGGTATCATTTTATTAGAGACCATGTAAAAAATAATGAATTCTAACTTTTCTCCTATAGAAAAAATTAATATGTTGATAAAAACATCCTGAAACTATTGAAGCGTGATATGTTTTTCAAGTTCAATAAAATTATTTGGTTGTAAATAAAATAATAATAATGGTTATTTTGACAAAAAAAACATTTTTCACTGGGAAACACCAACCCTTACAGGTGTGATAAAGGTTGGATGGCATTAAAATTTCAAGGTTGACATGTTTGGCACTCGAGGATTGGGCGACGTCAACTACAAAAAATATAAACACTAATTTTTCTATCAATACTATTGTTATTTGATTTTAGTGTGTTTATATCACTATAAATATGGTGTTATTTTATGTATTCTATATTATCTGAAATATAAATATAAAATTGGTTCTTTTGTTTCTGCCCTACTATAATGTTTTTTCATTATGGTCTCCTCCAGGGATGTGAATCTATATTCTTTTACTGTAAAATCCACCATAAATAAGCATAAAAAAATGCATCCATGGAAGAAATGAGCTTCAAGTCAAAGCATGGGAAAATAAATATTGTAAAATATAGTCCAGTATTCAAGAAAATTACAGCTTCTAGGAGCCATAGATAGAGGGAAAAAGATTTTATTATTAGATACATTTACTAGAGAGACCCTCAACCCATTGTAACATTACCAAAGATCGAACAGTTCTGGCATTTAACAATTCTAGACAAAAAGCACTAATAAAGTGGTGAATTTTAACAGGGCTTGGAAAAAACACTTAAAAGTTTAGCTTTTATCAGTGCTAAAAAAGTGTTGATACAAGTGTACCCTTTGTCATTGATTTTTTCCCCATTGAAAAATGTCCCACATTTATCATCAGTAATAAAAGAGGCACCTTTATCACTGGTTATAAAGGTCGTAGTGAGTAATTTATCTCATATGTAAATATGTATATATTTTCAAATAATATTTATATCAATATATATATATGTAAATATAATATATAAATATGATTTATTATTTCAAAATTATATAATATATAAATGAATATATTTATTTAAATATATATATATATATATAAATTAAATAATTTAAAATATATGTACATTTATAACTATATGTGTGTATGTGTATGTGTCTATATGTGTATATGAATATGTGTGGGTGTTGATGTGTATGTGTACATATGTATGTCTCTCATGTCCACACGTATATGAAAATATCATGAATTCACATTTTAATATTTTGGTAATTTTTTTAATTTTATTCATTAATTTATTATTATATTGACAAAGAGATTGTAATAGAGCAGAAAAGGATACTTATTGAAACCCAAAAGACCAAATATCAAATCCGAGTAGGGGGATTTTAAATTTACTATAGAAGTAATATAACAGCTACTATGAAGGGGTACTATAATAGTTATTATAGAAGAAGAAGAATTCACCCGATTTGGGTCTTTGAGTCACATGGCCTTTGGGTTGTTGGGCCTTCGGGCCATATGGCCTTCGAGACACCGCAGATCAACGAGTGAAAGAAATTTTTTTTGTTGATTAGTGTAAGATATTAGGTAGGGAGAGCATCTTAGACTAATGCATCATCATTCGGTGGGTAGCTCAAAAGAGTGATAGATGTTTTTGAGAAAATTTTCTGGCCCTCTCCCCACTTTGGAAAAAGAGGTTATCATTGATGGCATAAAAAATGGTTACACAAAATATTGGTTCTTTGTGGAGGGTAGGACACAGCATTTGAATGGTGATGACTGGACATGTGAAGTGACACATCTTGGAGGCAGTGTGGCATGGAGATATGCAAGCGTTGTTGGGTGGGTATCAAGAAGGATTGATGGGATCACTGGAATCTATCATATGTCCCTATACATAGATATGGGTTTAAATATGGGTGTTCTACTAGGTCCTCAAGTGGGGTAGTGCAATGTGATGACTGATGGTAGGAGGCACCATAGCTAGAAGACTATGATCATGATGTGATGTTAGGATACTTAACTAAGGCCATCAGTGCGATAGGAGATTTGAGCCATCAAAACATGTAATGGGTATTAGAGCCGCTGATACTTCATTTCATGTAAGGGTTACCTCTAAACCCTGTTGAAAATAGGGCCATCATTCCTCAATAAAAAATAGATGGTTAAAGCTAACTCCAACATGAATTTGTGGCTTGATAATTTGACTGGTAATCCTTTAATTTCCATGCTACCTCCTAACTCTCCTGATGAGAATAAAAATTACACTATTAAAGATATTCTTTACTCTCACAGGAATGAGCTCCATGATAGCATTTCTTAGATCATTGATTACTACCCCTACACTAGATCTGATGACATTCCTTTCTGGGATCAAGCTTCAAATGGCATCCTTGACTAAAAATATTTCTACAACCACAATTTCTTTAGAATTGAATCAAACTTTCAATGGTTGAATTATTTTAACAAGGTTTGGATCAAGACTATAAGACTCACTCTTATTTGGAATATTTTACACAATATATTGCCCAACGAGGTATTCATTCAAACTTTTCGTATCAATCCCTTTTATAAATGTCACATATGTAACCAACATAGGGAAGATACTAACCATATTTCTCGGTCATTTACTATAGTTTCTGATCTATGGAATTATATTTTTGGCATTATTGAATGTATATGGTTTATTCTTGACATGATCTTTTCTATTTTAATGAAATTTTTTGATAATGAGGCTTCTCAACAAATTAAAAATGTTTTCCTCTCAACCAATGATGAGCTTCGGCATGTAATCTGGTATGACCGAAATGAAATTCTCCATAATAAATTCTCATTAAATCTTAATGCAGAAAAATCCCAGATCCACATTATGGTCTTAGAGGCTGCTTTGATTCCAAAGGCCCACTACAACAACTTTGTTGGTGATTTTTAGATTTTGTACAAACTTCGGGTTGATGGCCTCTATCGACAACCCAAACGCACCTTTGAAGTATTCTGGAATCTTCTGATGCCAAGATGGATCAAAGTGAATGTTGATGGTGCCTCAATGAGAAATATAGGTCTTTTAGGCTATGGTGCGATATTTATAGATTCTTTTGGATAGTTTCATGTTTACTTCTTTGGAAGATGCGGTATGGCATCATCACTGGAAGCTGAAATTATAGGTGTAATTCATGCCGTGATTTTTTTCCTTCAAAAAGGATGGAGGAAGCTCTAGATCGAAAGTGATTCGACCACCATTTTCCATGCAATTCGGAATGGTGTGATCCATACGGCCTAGCCTCTTACAACCCTTTGGATGAAGTTTTTGGATTCCCTTCATAGAGATTAATTACATTTCCACTCATACCTTTCATGAAGCGAACACTGTTGCTGATGCCCTTGCCAACAAAGGTGTTCACCGGGATTTGACTTGGCTGAATTACCTTCTTCCTTATTTATTTCATCTTTTTGACACAGTTTTAAAAAACATCCTTCCTTTTGAGTCCGGTAACTTTTTTTCTTTTTATATTCAATAAAATGTGCTTTGGTCTTTGACCAAGGCACTACTTTCTCAAAAAAATTATTATAAATATATTTATTATATTTATAATTATATATATAAATAAATAAATATATAATTTCATAAATATATATAATTATATATATATAATTACATATATATATATTTAAATTTATATAAATAATTCTTAATTATATTTATTTACAAATTTGAATATAAATAAATAATTATATTTTTATATAATTTGAAAATTAAAATAAATATATTAAAATAAAATAATATTTATTTTGTTTATAATTATATATATTTGTATATTACCTAGAAAGTGTGAACCATGAATAAAATCCATGATCCCATAAAATTAATTATAAAAAAGAACACAAAAATAGAAACAGGAGAGTTATTGGGTACATGTGACCAGTAAACCACAAAAAGAGAAAGACAAAACAGAAGTCATCCTTTATGTTGACCACCCCACCCATGGTGTCTACCATTAACTCTCAGGTGACGTACTCACATATATTACTTTGGATTCTACCACTCACTACATTGATCATCTGTTTCTGAGGGTTCACTATCCTCATCGGTAGTTCTCCCACCAACTTGATCATTTTTTATCACATAATCACTTTGAAACACAGCATCACTCTGGTCATCCATTGAATGCCTACCTTCCAATGTATTCTAATTAGAGGAATTCCTATAAAGATGATGAAAATTATATTTTCCATCCTTTTTAATCATCAAAGGAGTATAGGGTGCATTAGAAATAGAAGATGTTACACCAATGGTACCATTCCAATCACGACGATCCCTATAGAGGATGTCAAATTTTGGGCAGTTGATAGTGTCCAGTATCCTAAAAAAAATTGGATACTCAATATGATTGGTGGGAGTCACAGTTTTTGGAGAGCCCACCAGGGTAGGTTTCCATACCTCAACGGTACCTGGTGAAGGAGTGACTATTGGTACAACCATCACAATGTCATGATTATGAGAAACAGAAAAAGAATCACATGAAAAAAATATATGGAATCCTTTACTATCTCTGAAGTAACTAATAAAAATTATAGGTATCCAATACAATCTCATGATTTTTAGAAGCATAAAAATCCTCACTCTTCTTATTAGGCATCTAAGCTATTGAGGATACCCCTTTTGATAATGCTCCACTGGCCAACTAATATTTTGATAGATTATGATCCTCTAATAAAATTATAGGACCCAATTCAACATCACTATTCAGAATATATACTTAATCATCATTCCATTTTGAGAGAGAAACATTACCTTGTATCGTAGAGACAACATTAGACATATTAGGTGGGAAAAGTGTGCCTTAAACTAGAGGATTATGAAACACACTCTCACTAACATTAGAAATATGCTGACCCCTAGTAGTTTTTTAAGTTGTTACAACAACATCAGCAAAGAATGCTGATACATAAACTGGATAATCATCTCTCACTCATGGCACATCATAATTACCACATCTCCCATAATTAGGTACTGATGTCGGAAACATTAAAAGATTAAACTTAAATTCTCAAAAGAGTATCAATTACACCATGCACTACCTTCGTTTCTCTCCCTCATCAGTGTAGTAGCCTCCAAATTCAATATAACTCTACCTCCCTTCCATATTCACCACCACTCTCCCTCACTTATGTTGTGAATGTTGTGACTCTCACTCATCTTCACATTGACTCCCTCTCACATTCTCAAACAAATTGACATCATCCATTAAATTGTTTAACATTTTTCTTTTTTATTTTGGTGTTTTTAACTTTCCCAAATGATTTTACCATCACGTCACCTCAATCACACATTTTGAAGTAGTTTGAATGTTGAGGGGAATGATAATTTTTATCTGTGACATTTTTCTTCCGATAATTATCGGTCACCAAAAAAAATCCCACTCCTTCTACAACAATGTTTCGAATATATAATTTGATATTTGTTTTTAATATATAATTATATGCATATTTTAAAAATGGATTGAATGGATAGAGAACATAGAAACTTCTATTACGGTGCAACTAGTATCCAATTTCATAAAGTCCCTAGAGAATAAAAAACCCTCGTATTTGTTGATTTGTTCAACCCCATGATCTAATAATATCCTATTCTATAAACCACAATCCCATGAAAATAATGTTTCTACTAGGTACTTCCACAGTGCAGCCTAAAATACCTCAGCATTACCTCTCCACAAACATCCAAGTCTTATCTTACATCTATAGTTCTACTATATATTTCCATTTCATATTTATTTACATATAAAACATCCTTTTATAATGTTTTTAATTATTTTCATATATATATATAAATTATAGAAGTGTTTATTTATTAGTATAATTTATTTATGATGCCCATATATATATATATAATCTGTAATGTCCCTAACTGTTTCTCCACCCTATCTCCCTGGCCTCGATTCATTGATTATTTATCCACTCCCTCATCATCATGTTCATTTTCATTCATTCATCATTATTTCTCATTCTGATTACATGGATCTAAAAATTTTTCACTATAAAAAACATTTCCCACTTATCATGTAAGGTGGGGACTAAAAATGATAAGTAATTAGTGTTTTTGTGGCGTAGATAAGGATATCGGCTCCAATTTCAAAATATCCCTCATGATTCTATAGATAAAATTCAAACAATTTTAACCATTTTTTTCTATTAAAAGGTAGAAAAACTTAGAAACTTTTAACATCTTATTATTTGTTAATTAAAAACTAAATTATGTAATGCGTTGAATTTAGTTTTTATGATTTGATACAATATTTTATATTTACAGGTTTTGATTAAAATTATTTCATGATACCTTTGACACTTATAAAAAAAAGTTAATTTATAATCTTTACTTATTATTTTAAGTTTGTTCTTCATAATTTTATCTTGTTTTGGCAGTAATATGTTTTTTTATTTTTTAACATTTTTTTAATATTTTTTTAACATTCAAATTATATATATATATATATTATGGATACTAAAATTTTATATATTTTAAAAATGTGATAAGACATGAACACATGGGTTATTTACAAGTATTATAGATGCATAATGAACTATCATGTACAAAATAACCTAATGTTATAATATAGTTACAACACGTGTGACATCCATTGCTTAACTACCATCACAATTTTATATTATATCACACCCCAACACATCTTACATTACCTCCAATGGACTAGACTATATCGACACAAGATATGTCATTTCTACAATTCCAGTATAGCTAAAAAATCAATCCAACACAATGAGCATTGTAATGCTCTACTCCTGTACTATTTTTGAAATCCAACCTGCAACACTACATGTTGTGTATTTAACATTAGTAAATATTCTTGATACTATTCTTCATTATATAAAAATTAATGGTAGATGGAGTCATTTTATGGTTATTTATGCAATAACAACGTATTTTTTAGTTCATGAAAATGATAGTTGATTTATATAGTGCATTAAAATGCCAAAGAAGATAGTTTTTTCATTTCTTATTAATAATGGAATTAAATTATAAATATATATATATAAATTTAGATAAATTATTGCATATCATGAACAAGGTTTTTTATTTTTTTCTGAAAAATAGGATTATCCAAATTACATTTTCCAAATTTGGTAGTCCATTCAAATTACAATGACCTGGTTTACGTGTTTTACATTAGTTCCATGTTTTATAAATGGAGAATTAATTTTTAAATTTTTTTATGATTAGAGTGATAGTATTTTATGCCTCTAGGTTTCTTTAAAAATATTACATTGATCTAAGAAATGTAATTATTGAATGTGGAATGTGGGGTTTAATGAATTGAATTCTATTACATGGGTTGTTGAAAGTACCCTTTGATAAAATGGTATCTTTATAAAATGGTAATGAAATAAAGGAACTTAAACTTATGAATTCTAGTTAATTTTATTTAAATTAAAGAGTATCTTTAAATAATACTTGAAAATGACATTTTATGGCTTCCTAAAATTGAATTTATATTTATCTATTTATTTTTTAATAAATTAATATTACCTAATAAAATTGGATGGTTATTAATCAATAATGGATGGAGACCAATCGTACGAAAAAAGAGTAGAAGGGATAGTTGAATGAGTTCATCATGATTACAAAATATCATTCATATGATACTTCTCAAATCCTTTGTCATTGTTTACGTTTTTTATTGAATAATAAATAGTCCATAGCAGTTGGTAGAAAACTTGGTCTATCAAAAAATAGATTGATGTTAGAAATGATAGAATAATCATGGGAAAAACATTATACAAATATTATATAGGATATGAGTATGTTTTATGGATCATATGATATGATTAAAAGTGTGGAAAATTATTATGAATGTATCAAGGATGTAATTATAGGTGTGAATTATGATGGAGATATTATTGAGAAAATGAAAAAAAATTGAAGTTGAAATTCATGATTATCCCAATCTGTTTGAGAAGTTAATGGGTTGTGAAAAGACTCTATTATATTATACATGTACTAAATATACAACATTGTTAGTCATACTTAAGATCTATAATTTAAAATTTTAAAATAGATGGAGTGATGATAGTTTTACTGGACTAAATTATCACTTTTATGGTTTTTTCATTCATTATAAGGTTTACTCACCTATATGGAATTGAGGAGATGAAATCATAATTGATGTGACATAAATATATATGAAATAAAAATGGGAAACTTCTTCATTCGATAGACTCTACTCAGTGTAAGATAATTTATCATGAGTATCCAGAATTTTAAAACAAGGTGAGAAACCTTCATCTTTCACTACCTACAAATGGAGTGAATCCTTTTGGTTTTCAAAGAAGTGCTCAAAATACATGGTCAGTTATTTTATTAAATTATAACCTTCCACCATGGTTATGAATTAAATGAAAATATGTTATGTTATATCTCTTAATATCGAGACAAACCCAATTTTGTAATGACATTGATTTTTATTTGGATCCATTAATTGAATATTTGATGTTATTTTGGATACAGGTGTTACATATATGATGATTACATAAATGAATATTTCATGGTGAGATTATTGTTGTACAGGATGATAAATTACATTCCTTCTGATGATTTTTTTTGGTATATAACATTAAAGGAACTAAATTTTGTCTCATTTTTCAAAAAGTTACACATTCAATTAGGTTATAATATTCATTGAATACTATGTTTATACTACATCAAATATTTATATCTCAATGGAATATGTATAGATCATGGAAGACATATTTCAATGGGAGTTTAGAATAATCTAAAAAACCGTCTCCAAAAATGGGTGATAAAAAATTTGATAAACTAAAACAAATGGACGCTGATTTTGGAAAAACATTTTTGAAAAATATTACCAAGACCAGTTAGAGAAATGAATCCTCTTTCTAGAATTACCATACTGGGATTTTTTGTATGTTATACATTTTCGTTATGTTATGCATGTTGAAAAAATATATGTGATATTGTCATTAGAATGTTACTAAATAAAGTAAGAAAATAATGGATGGAAATAAGGCTAGTATGAAAATGATTGACATGGGAATATGGGAAGGGTTAGAACCAGTGAAGAGTGAAAAAATATGTTTCTTCCATCAGCCGCTTTCACTCTTTCCTAGAAAAAGATATATCATTTTAGATAATTCTTGAATGATGAAAATTTTGTAGAGGGGTATTCATAAAATATAATGAATATTGATTAAATGAAAAATATAAAGTCAATGGGTAAAAAAATCACATGAATTTCTTATTTTGATGTAATACATAATGCCTATATATTTATATTTCATTTTCCCCATGAATATCTTTCATATTTCAACAAGTATCCACTTCCTTTTTAAATATATAGGTAGAAGATTTATACAAATGGATAAATTTACAACTATGGAAAACAGAATTTATATTATATTATATGAATTGGATATGTTTTTACTGCCATCATTCTCATATATGATGGTTCACTGGGTAAGGGATATTCGATTATATATTCCTACACATTATAGAAAAATATACTTCATTGAATGTTAGATGATTATTTTAAAAGGTTCTATAAAAAATTGAAGTACTCCAAATGGTTGTATTATGGAGAGATATGTTATTGTAGAAGATGCTGAAATCTTTAATGACTACATGTCCAATATGGAAGGAATAAGTCTACAAAAATCTCGGGTGATAGAATTTATAGAATTAATGTTGTCACAATTACTATTATAGATCAATATTGGGACCACATTTATGTTTTGTATAAAATTTTAGAGGTTTCACCATATTTTCATACTTATAAATGAATTCATAGGAATTTGAATCCATCAAGGAATGAATGATGGATATCCAATAAACCTAATCAATAGCCTTTACAATGGTTTTTAGAATTTATATTTAAGGAATCAATGAAAAATCTAGATTCAATTTTAGAACAACTTTGACAGATATCCATATGACCAAGTGTGCATGTATTTTATGAAAATGGTTATGTAATTAATGGTTATACATTCTATAAAAATGAAAATTATGAATGTATTACCATGAATCATTGTGGAGTTATAGATGTGGCTGAAGAAATAAATATATTTCGTACTATTGATAGAAATCAAATCTATCATAACATGACATACTTCGGCTTCATCAAAAATATATTAGTGATTGATTATACAACATTATAATAGTCAATTTTTCCATAAAAGTAGGTTACTAATAGGTATTCCATTAAAATTAATAAATTTTAATGAATTAAAGTTAATTTCTCTGAGGTTATAAAGATGAACTGTTTATAATGACATCATGGGCAGTACAAATATTTTATGTTCCAGATCTTGCAAACTGAAAGTTGTAAATTGTTCAATTACTAACTAAAATCATTCAAGGGTATGATTTTAATTCAACCAAGTATGACCCTTTGGTTGGGGTGTCTCAATAATTTAACAGTGATTAAAATGTAGGCAATGTAGTGTATGTCAATGAAGACTATAATAAATGTATTTGGATACTCGATAGTGTGGTAAAATCAACACAACCTTTAAAAATTATAGATTTAAATAATCAAGTTATAATAATTTTTTAATATACATTGTGTTACATCATATTATTACCTTTTCACTACTACATTTACAAAATTTAAATTAAATGTTCAACAACATATATAGATAATGGCTTTTCACATTTTCATGCTTTAAATATATAGGAATAATAAGATTATCAACATGATGGTTCTCTTAATTAAGAGGAACTACACCCTTCCACACATGTAGATGCTACCAATCCATAGGAAAAACACCGTGAAGATGTTGAGGCCAATAAAATGGTATACAGTGAACAACATATGTTCTAAAAAAAATAGGAGCGCTATAGTGTGATGGTATTCAAAATAATTATTAATGTGGGAAAAAGGCATAAAATATAAGGTTGGATGGACTGCACGTGATCAGCCTACTAACCCTAACGAGGATATGTTGAGTAGTTACTATTGGATAAACATTCACATGTTCATGGTAATTGATTTAGATTCACGACATAATTTTGTTATCATGCTTAATAATATTATTTTGGAAGATATTAGGGTAAAATTATGAACCACTTTTTATACATTTCTAAAAAATTTAATTTTAAATCTTTAACTTACTCCTCATTATCCTTTATAGAATGAATTTATAGTGGATGAATCGGGAATGAAATTTTTATTATTTATCACTTGAAAGGATTATAGAGGCATTTGAATAATTCTTACAAAATATCATCTCAAATATAATTAATGTAAAATAAACCCACAACCCACAAAACTTATGCAAAAATGATAACCCAATGAGTGTGGGAAGAATTTATTGATCATCATAAAGAGAAATATTTTTAGTAATATTGTGAATGGTTATAAGATTCATGAAAATACAAGTATTAATAAATTTTATAAATAATTTGTGTTATTCAAACAATAAATGAGTGATTAAAATATGAAATGGGAAGAAAAACTAACATAACCCAACCGTAAAACAAGGATAGGGTAAGCTTCACCTAAAAATAGTAATAATTTTATATCTAATGTAATAATTTTATGTGACATGATACAAAAACATATATATTTTTCTATGTTTATATTCATAATAATTAATAAAAATACAATTTCACTTCCATCAGACATCATAAACTATGGAAGGAGGAACATGTAAATAAAGAAGTGATACTAATATATGAAAACAACCAAAAAGTGTTTGAGGCATGTGCAAGTATGAAATATATTTTTTGATTTAAATAGGTATTACATAATAATTATAACTTATTTTCCTATGTTTTTTTATCTAACTTAGACATAAGAATCATCATCAACTATACTCGATGAATAACCACTATTAGTGGCCTTGAAGTGGCCAAAACAATATTTTCACATTAGAGGTTCGGGTTATGCGGTGTCGCCCCAAACATAATATGAGAATAAAATGAATAAGGTGATAAAGAAAAGAAAATGGAAGAGTTTTTAGCATTATTATACTATCTAGAAGAAAAACTTTAATTTCATTCATAGTTGTTATAAAATATCATGGGAAATAATCCAAGAGAAAAAAACACATGAACAACCACTACATGAAGATAACAGACCACACCATTATTGTGCAAATCCATTCCCCATCAAAGAACTATCTTAGAGTATGTAATGGATCTTAGATCATTTTAAAAAATATGTTGACATGGAGGTATTCATTTACAATTTATTTTTCATACAAATAGTTTTACAATTAATAATAAAATATCTAAAATGATGAATTATATTATAGATATATAAAGGGAATGTGTTGAAATGTAAGGTAAAATATAAACAAATAAAGGATAAAACAATTAATCAAAAATATATTTAAAAATTATGTTTACCCTACCAGTTCAACTTCCACATTTACAAATATTAAAGGATTATGAGGGTAAAAAATTAGAATGTGGTGATACAGTCACAATTTATTTTTAATAAAATATGTACAGAGAGTATATTATAGACTATATTGGTCTTGATAATTGAAATAAAATCCTCATACATGAATGGCTAGTATTTTTTGTTTTAAATGTATACACAAGGTGTGATTTCATGATTTCTTTGTCTAATAGCTAATCTATTTTGTTAATTATGACTTAATACTATTTATACTTTTTTAGGCATATATATATGTTCTTTATGTAGGTAAAACCATGTGAATAGAAATTTAGACTCATTATTCCTCACAACACTACTCAAAAAATATTCTCTTGGGAGAAAAATTAATATGAATGAATAGTGAAAAAGTCTAGCCACAATGTTTCAAAGAAAACTTACAGATAATAGAAGCTTCCTAATACCCATTATGTAGGTAAAAAATATATAATTTAACAATATAAATTATATTTTCATTAATTTCATTACTTATTAATTTTTTTGGGAAAAATTGGTCACTCAATGCTGTAAATGTGGATACCCCAAAGATTTATTTTCTATATTCAATGCATGGATAACTAAAACACTGAACACACATGATGATGATTATCAATTTCAAATACACAAAATTCAAGGTTTCATAACTATCCATAAAGTTATATATATATTATATTATGTTTTAATGGGAAATAAATAATTATAGAGATGTGTTTAAATATCATCAATGGGATGGGGACTCTCCATAACTATAAAAAGCCTATAGACTTCTAAAAGTTGATAAGTATTAGTGTATATATAATAATATTTCACTACCAAAACATATATCAAAGTAAATTAGTCATTTTTATCATTTTTTATATAGAATCATAAAAAACCCCAATCTAAATGATTATCGTTATTATGTTTAAAATTTTTGGAAAGATATCACATATCATCAACTAACTGGAATCCAAAAAGACATATTTTCAAAGATAATTACAATTAAATTTAATGTTTTTGTTAATATTTTGATTATTTATATTTTTCTAGTACTACAAAGACTATCGATAATCCTCATATTTGAAAGAGGAAATGGATTTTTTTAGAAATTAATGGGAAGAATACCCAATGTTAGAGTATATACTTACATCATGAAGAGTTTCCTTTCTGATACATATTTTGTTTATTCTATCTAATTTTTTAGTCACCTTAAGTATAATATTTATCTAATACTTTCGGAAAATTATCTATAAGTCATTTGTGACATGTATGAATCATCTAAAACTCAATCTAATATCCGATGGGTCTAGTACGACACATAATTCTCGTTTTTAGTTTAAAATTGACATTTAGTTGAAAACAAAAATCACATACTCGAAATGAATAAAATTAATTATGATTGTCTTGATAATTTTGGAAGATGACCCATAATCCGTCTATGATGTGTATTAATTAGTAACACCTTAATTAAATACATCATGCTCCTAGCATGAGTCATAGTTTCTGTAATTTGTTCTAGAACTACAATTTAGTTAAAAACATGTGTCACTCACTTAAAATCAAGAAAACATGGTCATATATTTCTTGATAATTTATAAAATTAATTCTTAAGTAGTTTTGGATGTAAAATAATTAGTATCATATCATACTGACGTAAAATGTGACCAATACGACTTAATGTGAATTCCATTAGTTTAAAATGACATTTTAGTAAAAAAATCCACTTAACCTTCACATAAATGAAAAGATTATTTTTGATTGTGTTGATACTTTATGAAAACATTACTTTTGTCATTTTTTACATGTAGGAATAAATATCATGTCAATCTAATACATGGTGTGACTGATATGGATCTAAGTGTGTATTTTCAATTTAAAAATGATATTTTAGTATAAACAACAAGTGATATACTCAAAACTAAGAAAATACCATAATATTGTTTTGATGTGTTATAAAAACAACCCATAAGTAATTTGTGACATGTATGAATCATCCACACCCCAATATAAATTACAATGTGACTAGTATGAATTAGAGTGTGTCTTTTTATATAAAATTTACATTTTAGTAAAATAGACTACTGACATACTCAAAACCAGGAAATCGTACTTAGATTATTTCGATACATTTATAAAACAATCCCAATGTCATTTTTCGAAACGTATGAATTAATTTCACCTCAATATGATACATGATGTTCCCAATAAGTAACAAATTATCTGTTTTGAGTTTAGAATTTACTTTTTAGTACAAAAAAATCAGCCACAAAAAGCTATGAAAATTCACTTTAATTGTATTGAATATTTATCAAAATTATTCATAAGTCATTTTTTATATGTAGGATTTAGTCTCATATCAAAATGACACATGATGTGACCTATATAACTCAAAGTGAATGTTTTTATTTTAAAATGGATTTTCAGTAAAAAACAATTGACATAATGAAAACCAAGAAAACAAATTAATATTATTTTGATAATTTAGAAAAAATATTAAAAAGTCATTTTTGATGTGTATGAATCATTATAACCTCAATATGACTCACAGTATGACCAATATGAATCAAATTTATTTTTTTTGGTTTCAAATGAAATTTTCTGAAATACCACAAGTGACCTACCCAAAATCAAGAAAAATAGTCATATTTTTTGATACTTTATATCAAAATTCCCTAAGTCTTCTTTTAAATATAAGAATCTTCCTAGCCTACATATGAGACATGGTGGGATAAGTATGACTCTAAGAGTGTATTTTTTTCAAATTTACATTTTATTATAAGAGGAAACTGACATACTGAAAACTGATAAAACATATTCATATTATTTTTATACTTTATGAAAACAATCTATAAGTCATTTTTTACTTTTTTGAATCAGTTGGACAAAATAAAATAAAAGATGTTCCTGTTTTGGCTAAAAGTGTTTGTTATCAGTTTAAAATTGACATTGCAGTTCAAAATGCGTGTCACTCACTAAAAAATAAGAAACAAACTCATATTGTGTTGATAATTTTGGAAAAAATTCAAAATTAATTCGGGACTTGTAGTAATTAGTATCACATAAAACTGACACACGATGTGACTGGTATGACTCAAAGTGCATGTTTTTTGTTTAAAATGGAATTTTAGTTAAAAAAACAAGTGACATACTCAAAACCAAGAAAAAATTATATTGTTTTAAAACTCTAGTAAAATGATCCATAATAAAATTTGATATGCAAGAATTAATTTCACCTTAATAAAATTCATGTTGTCACTAGTATTACTCCAATTGTGGCTTTTTATTTAAAATAGACATTTTAGTAAAAATGAAAATTGACATACTCAAAATCAAGAAAAAACATTCATATTGTTTCTATAATTTAATAAAATTGTCCATAATTTTTTTTTAAATATTGCAATAAAACTCACCTAAATCTTATATATAGTGTTCTTTGTAAAACTCAATGTTTGTGCTATTATTTTAATTTTTTTAGTTTAGAACATGTGTCACCAACTAAAAACTGTGAAAATGATCTCTAAGTATCATGGTAATTTATAACAATGATTCAAAAGTCATTTTTTACATGTAATAATCTGTCTCGAATAAATAAGAGATATTATGTGATCAGTATGACTCAAATTGTGTGTTTTATGAATAAAATGACATTTTAGTATAAAAACAAGTTACATTTTCAAAATTGAGAAAACAGATTCATGTTATTTTTGTACATTAGTAAAAGATTCAAAAGTCATTTTTCACATGTATAAATTATTAGCATGTCAATACAATTAATAGTGTTATTTTTATGACTCAAATTGCATGTTTTCAGTTGGAAATGTCATTTTAATAAAAACCACAAGTGAAAAATTGAAAACTGAGAATACTCATTTTTATTATTTGTGTAGTTTAGAAAAATGATCCATAAATTATTTTTGACTTGTAGGAATTATCCACACCTCTATCTAATTCACGATGTGACTAGTATGGCTCTATGTGGGCCTTTTTTATATAAAATTGACATTCTAGTATAAAAGAAAATTGACATACTCAAAACCAATAAAACACATTTGTATTTTTTCAATACTTTAGTAAAAATATCCATTAGTCATTTTTGATGAGTATAAATAATTTCCATCTTAATCTGATACATAGTGTATTTGGTAAGTCTTAATGTGTTTTTTTATCAGTTTATATTTGTAATTTTAGTTCAAAACACATGTCACTCAAATATAACCAGGGAAAAATTATCATATTATCTACATGATATAGTACAACTATTCATATGTTATTTTTGATGTGTAAGAATCATTCTGACATAAAACTAACACATGATGTGGCCGGTATAAATTAAAGTGTGTTTTTTAAATTTAAAATGACAGTTTAGTGAAACAATAGGTGACATAATAAAAACAGAGATAACACATTTGTGATATTATGATACTATTTAAAAATTATCCACAATTAATTTCTAGGATATAAGAATTATCCTCACCATAATATGAGGCATAGTGTAATTGGTATGACTCCTAGGTGATCTTATTATTAAAAAATATACATTTTAGTAAAAAATACACGTGACATATATAAAACTAATAAAACACATAAATATTGTTTTGAAACATTATGAAAATTATCTATAAGTTATTTTTGAGTTTTTAAAAAAATTCCTTCAATCTAATACACAATGTTCCTGATATTACCCAAAGAGTATGTTACCTATTTAAAATTGATATGTTAGTTCAAAACATGTGTCACTCACTAAAAACTGAGAAAAAATATCAAATTTTCCTGATAATTTTAAAAAATTATTCTTAAATCTTTTGTGATGTGTTGGAATTAGTCTCATATAAAACTGGCACCTAATGTGATGAGTATGACTTAAAATGTGGATTTATCAGTTTAAAATGAATTTTTTGTAAAAAAAAGTGACATTCTCACAATTGAGAAAACACATTCATATGGTTTTGATAAACTATGAAACAATCCACGAGTCATTTGTTACATATAGAAATTATCCACCCCTTAATATAACCCATGATGTGACCCTTATTACTCAAATTGTGCGGTTTATGTTTTCAAATTACATTTTATTAATGTATTGTCTCAAATTTATGGTTTTTTATTAATTATTATATTAATAACATAATATTTTTTATCTTATATAGGTGTATTGTTTTTATTGATTACGGGTGATATTGTTTACAACTGATTCCATGATCGGGCGTTTTTTAGATGGGTTTAGGTGCTAAATATAATGAAACCATTGATATTTATTAATTTTTGTGAAAAAATGTATGTGCTAATGTAATTGTACAAAACAATATCTAAAATTTCATTAATAGTTTATTTTTTATTGTATATATGATATAATATTTATTTCAATTTAATTAATAATTTTCCAAATCCTGTATTTTCTTGTATTTGTTGATGTAGTGTGCTATAATTTTAATTGCACATTGCAGTAGTATGGCCTTTAATTGTGCTAGATGTATCACTAATAAAGACCCACATTTATTAGTGATTTTTTAGAAAATAGAAATAGTCCCCATTTCAATGATTCTTAGATCAAAAATACTTTTTTAACATTGATATGGTAAAATATTTTGGTCCTTACTGCCTCCATCAACTTTTTAAATATGATTCTAAAGTCCTAATAAGAGATGGTAAAATTAAAAGGTGATAGGGGATCAACTTGGATAACCCTCACACTTATTTGAAGAAACCAAAATTCCGATATTTAAGAATAATGGTCAACAATGGAGAGATAGTGCACCTGGAAACTAAATAAAAAATAAGCTCTGAGAGAACAAGTATTCTAGAAATTTGTAGAATAAACCCCCTCTATATCTTACCATGTACAATTTTTTCATCACATTTAAACCTCATACCCTTCGGTTTATTCCCAAATAAAACTCTTAATAAATACAAGTCTCACCATGAATACTTCTCCTAAAAAAACAATTTTATTCATATTAAATAACCTATGGATGCAATAGAAATAAATGACCATTAAAGAATATTAATGAGTATTTTATACCTTAAACTTTAAAAATGTTGAGAATTTTATTAAATCAAAATAGGGATGGGTATTGTATATGGTAAGTTAACTTCTAAAAAAATAATGTATAGGTGTGACAAGTTCCTCATTAATCATTGTATAGGCTTGAATGGAGAAGGAATCAATGCATCCTTTATGTCCAATAGTGCTATCAGCTCCAAACTTAGTAATAAGGTCATATATTTCCTCTTTATATGGATAAGCCATGGAGAAGTAGTTTTCATAAGGAGATAACATAGTGAAAATGATAATAAAAAAATCTCCATGTCCCACCCCAATTTTAGAATTACCATGCAAAAGGGGAATGTCGACCTCTACCTAAAAAATGTGGATAAATGTTCTAGATCTAGTGGACCCAACTGTATGAAATTATTCTTAAAATGACCATATTCATTCTATAAGTAAAATTAACCTTGTATTTTATCATCTTTGATGTAGAGGCTTGAAAAAAATATAGTTTTGTGATATCCATCATGAATAAACAAATACTAGGTGTGATATGTGTGGATTAATGTTATTTATGATAAACTTGATTATTTATTATCTTTACATACTTTTAAATTTTTTTATTGCATGTCTTAATTTTCATATAGTCATTTCAAACATCCATTTGTGTATGAACATGAATTTATTTTCACCCTAAAATTTATTTTTGTTATGTTTTTCTTGGTTAATTATATCTTAGTTGGGTTATCTTCAATGTTGATCAAATTGATATCACGATTCTAAAGTTTCTCATTCATACTTTTGTTGAATGATTATTATCTCATTTAGGTTTAATGAAGCTTTAATTTTCATATATTTTATACTATAAATCAATGTTTATAATCCCACCATAGTGTTATTGGATAGTTAATTGTCACGTTTTTAGGTTTTAGTGTTATGTTGAGCCTAAATGTGAAAAACACCTAATTATGGATTTTAGACAGATTTTTAATCAAGGGTATTTTAGTCATTTCATGGAAAATATTTTTCCACATTTTGTGATTAAATTTTTTTTATAATCCTAATTTTATTTCCTTCAACTTTTTCTTCTGGACCAGGAGATGATTCGGCCATCTAAAAGGTCTAAAATTTCATTAAAGTTGGACATTTTTCCGGGCGGACAACATGGACCCCTCTACTATAACGAAACCCAAAATCGGCCTACACATATCCAAATGAGGTGTTTCCACCTGGGATATAGCGATTACATCTATTAAAAACTCTAAAAAAATTGGGAGTGTTTGTAAGTCATTAAGGCGGCCATTAAACGACATACTTTTGGAGTAACCATCCTGGAAGCTTCGTTCAAAAACTGAAACCGAAAATGTAAAAATACAAAACTCCTTCATCTGGTTTCCAAATTAAAAAACATGTTGATGAGAGATGGAAAATATATTTATGAACAACATTTATGAAGGGTGGAACACCTTTAATAGGTCATTAATGGGGTCTACAATGCATTGAATTTTGGGGGACGAATTTTGCTTATAAAAGGAGGCCCTCACCTCCTTCCCAAATCATACCGTTCTCTATTCCATTCCTTCAAGGCACAAAGGGTAATATCTTCACTGAGGGAGGATGGCCAAAAATCTTCCCCATTTCATTTTTTTATTTATTTATTTTCTTTATTTTTGTTTTATTTTTCATTTGTAATTTAGATTTCTAAAAAAATCATGATTTTATTAAATTTGTGTGTCCACACATCCACCCAATTTTCTTCTTCATATTTTCTCCTTTTCTTCTTTTATTCTTCTAATATTCTCCACCATGACCTATTACTCTCAAATATTAGGGGTTAACCCGAGACTTGGCCCGGGGGAGCTATGTGGCAATTTCAATTATTTTGTGCTTAAATTCCTATGTTTTATTAAGTTTGCAATGAGTAAGAGTGATGTGCATGGGTGTGGAGATCATCCACCATGACACTGGTCTAAAACTAATTTCTATTCTTTTATTACATATTTTCCCTCCCTTATAATTGATACAAGATCTTCATATGATGGAGTTGAGCCATTCAATGGTTGAAATTGCATATGATGGAGCCAGGTCTTTAAAGATGTCACACTCTCGATCGAGGTGTTCCATCAACCTTGATTATAGGAGGAGGTGAAGATAAGATTCCTAAATGAATTCAAGATTTCACACCAATAAAAAAAATAATAGTAATTCATGAATGAGATCTCATAATTGAATTATCAAACTTAATTTAAATACCAACAAGGAGAATGATGAAACCCAAAAACCAACCCATAAAGGCCAAGTTCTTTCTCAATTAATTGGATTTTGTCTTTGCATGTTATTTTTATCTTTTATTTTAATTAAATTGTATTCAATTCCTAGATAAAAATAAAAACCAAAAAATTAGTTTAGTTAAATTAGATTAAGTAAGTAAAAGATTGATAAAGCTCCTCAACTGAGACGACCTTGGTCAGCCTCTATGCGGCACTAAGAATAATTAATTTTCTTTTGCCACGCCCTACGAGAGGTGTGCCTCAAAACAAGAGCTATTGTCGGGGATCTTATCAGATTTTTACTTAATTTTTATATTTTAAAATTTTATATAGTTTTCATTATTTAAAAAATATCATAAAAAATTAATTTTCCATGATGAATTCAAATTACAATTATTATGCATAGATTAATTACTCACAGGTACAGGAAGAATAAACCGACTACACTAAGGAGGTCCTCCAATGAAGGGATGATGCTCTAATTATAAGGTTCAAACAGAAGGAAAGAGGACTTGAAAAATGGATCTCACTAGAAGATTTGATATCTGTGGCCGATGAACTCAAAACTGACATTGAAAGATTCAATGTTAAGAATAAATTTCCACAGGTCTTACCTAATTTCAATGAAGAAATTCATGAATTTGAATCCAAACTCGAGGCGGAGGAGCATGACTACCTATATCTATCCAGTGATAATCAACTCCAAGAGGTGATTTCAAATCAAGAGGAGATAAACGCTGAACCCACTGAGGGAGTTGAACCTTACATTGACTCTATCCCTTCTGTTCTTACTGAATCTGAATTTTATGTCACTCCATCATGTTTTACAGAATCAGATAGTCTTTTCTATGCCTTGGAGGAAGAAGAAGAAATTGCACCTGTTGAGGAACACCTGGAGCTCCCTGAATATATTGATCATCTACTTGAGGAAGTCTATGAAGAGATAAAATTGGATTTTTCTGAAGAACCAAATCTACAAGCTACCTACCTTAAAAAGGGAAGATTTTGAAGTTAATATTTCAAATTTAAATTTTGAATCTCTCTTTGACTATTCTTTTCATGCTTCACATCTAGAGAAACCACTTGATTTTTCAGAAGAAGTTGCACATGTATCAACTAAAGAGGAGGAGGTTCCATACTACATCCTACCCTCGTCATGCAAGAGGTATATAATTGTGAAGGGGGAGGATCTGGTGTACTCTATACCTGGAATTATCCTCACCTAGAACAACAAACTGCAAGCTGGGAATAAAAACATGTGGTGGTTCAAATCAAAGAAGCTTTATCCACTTATATATTATGGATAAAAGGTGGTACTTCCCTATGGAGGCTGTAAAATATTACAGGGCCCACTTGGGGGATCATACCAAGATTTATCTTTACATGCTTTCTAGTAATTTAAATTTCAAATTCAGTATTAAGAATTAGTCTATAATGTGGACCCCTCTATCTTTTCATTTTGATCTTAAATGAAATGATCCTTGTGATTAATTGAGTAATTTTTCTTTTGTAGGATCATGAAAGAAGAAGGAATCCCCGAGAATTAGAGGAAGAGGACCAAATCCTTATTTAAGAAGGGAGATCAATTTTATGATTATCATTTAAAATCCTTTCATTTTTTTGGTCCAAAACATATTTTGATATTTAATGAATATTCTTATCACTTTTCACACATAAATTGATTTTGAAAGAGTTGAAATGATTTTTGAAATAATGGATTTTAAATGATTGATGATATGAATTCTTTTCCCTTGAAATGGATTTTCAAGCATTTTAATGAGTTTGATTGATTTTTGAAATCCAGGCTCATGAAACACTGAGTCAAAATATTTTTCCAATCCTATGAGGTATTCTAAACCACTTTTACATAATCTTCATAATACCCACACTTTCTTGAGGGAAACATGAATTTTGTGTGAGAACTAGAATTTGTGAATAATTCTCTTTCAAAGCATTGGATTTCATGGAATGTATTTGAAATGATTGAGGCATCTCTTTGGCTAGCCACATTTTATCTTTAGACCCACCTTTATATTTACCCTTCGTTATCCCTTAGATTCCAGGAATTTCAATATAGGTTTAAGCCACATTATAAGACACTTTTTCCTTACCTACCCGCACTTTTAGTATTTTTAGCATGGATATTTCAATTTTGAGTGTGGGTGGAAGGACACTTCATGTTCTTTCATTAGGATGTGTATCATTTATAGGTAGTGTGAAGTGTGTGTCAATATTTTGAGAAATGGACAATAAGAGAATTGGGCAGGTGTCATCATTTCATTGTGCTTTATTTGTTTCATCCATTTCTCCTTCAAAAAAAGAAAAGAAAAAAATGGAGATAAGCTTGAATTTCTCGTTTTATATTCTTTTATTACTCATGTCCCTCTCAAAAATCAAGGTCATGAATTTTCATTCATTCATTGTATTCAATTTTTATCTCATCATCCATGAAAAAAAAAGAAAATGAAAATAAAGTTGTGCCTTTCTGGAGCATTGAAAAAAAGGTGAACTTAGATGATATCATTCATTATAATAACTTAATGGACCATGTACATGTCATAAAATGGGGTGGTGTTGTTTTTCCCTTTTTCAAGTGGGATTGATAGAGGATGTTTCTGTGTTTTCCCTTTATTTAATCATCCACATTACTTAAAAGCCCAACCTCCTCTTTCTAACCTGAAACATTTTCAATCATTTATCCACCAACCCTAAGCCATCAAATCATTTGAACCTTTAATTAAATCCCTTATGATTAAATTCATTTTAATGTTTCACACTGTGGAGAAATGAGAATTTTCACAAACCTATGGTGATACATGCGATTTTCAAGTATGAGTATAACTATAGATTCAATTTCACTTTAGTGAAGTGTAACTTAAAATTTAATGTGAGGTAGGTTGTGATTTAGACATGGATTGATTTATGAGGTTGAAAAAAATTTAATAATTGAAATTAAAATGATAGGGGATTGTTTTTCATATATGATACATAATGATCTTTTATTTTTGATAAGATCATTGATATTTTTTCATTTTCGTTTGTTGTGTAGAATTTGATTTGGATGTAAGATGATTGCCCGAGATTGTAATGTTTAAGTGTGGGGGAGTGATGAAGCTTAAATTTCAAAATATTTTATACTGTAAATAATTTTTTATAATCCCACCATACTGTTATTGGATGGTTAATTGTCAGGTTTTTAGGTTTTAGTGTTATTTTGAGCCTAAATGTGAAAATACCTCATTCTAGATTTTAGACAGATTTTTACATCAAGGGTATTTTAGTAATATCATGGATCATATCTGTCAAAATTTTGTGATTAATTTTTTTTTAGAATCATAATTTAATTTCCTTCAACTTTTTCTTCAGGACTAGGATCTGATTCGGAAATCTATAGGGTCTAAAAATTAAGTTAAGTTGGACATTTTTTCTGGCGGATAGCGTGGATCCCACTACTGCAACGGAACCCAAACATGGCCTACACATATCCAAATGAGGTGTTTCAACCTGGGATAGAACTATAACCTCTATTATTTACTCTAAAACAAATTTTGGGGAGTTTGGAAGTCATTAAGGTGTCCATTAAACAATATACATTTGGAGGAACCATTATGGAAGCTTCGTCCAGAAACAGAAACCGAGAATGAAACATTCAGAACTCCTTCATCCAGTTTCTGATTTATCTAAACATTTGAGGAGAGATTGAAAACATATTTATGAACAACATTCATGAATGGTAGAACATGTGAAGATGTAATTAATGGTGTCTACAATGCGTCGACTTTCTTGGTATGAATCCTGCCTATAAAAGGAGACCCTCACTTACTTCCCAAATCATCCCATTCTCCATTCCATTCCTTCAAGGCACCAAGAAGGATATCTTCACCAATGGAGGATGGCCAAAAATCTTCCCCATTTCATTTTTTTATTCATTTCTATTCTTTATTTTTGTTATATTTTTCATTTGTAATTTAGAATTTTAAAAAAAATCATGCATTATTTTTATTTCTGTGTCCACCCATCCACCCTATTTTCTTCATCATCTTTTCTCCTTTTCTTCTTTTGTTCTTATCATATTATCCACTGTGAACTCTTACTCTAAAATATGAAGGGTTATCCCAAGACTTGTCCCGGGGGAGGTATGTGACAATTTGAATTATTTTGTGCTCAAATTCCTATGTTTTATTAAGTTTGTGATATGTAATAGCGATGTGCACGGGTGTGGCGATTGTCCACCACGACACTGATCTCAAAATCATTTCAAATATTCTATTAAATATTTTTCCTCCCTTAAACTAGATTCAAGCTATTTATATTATGGAGTTGATCCATTCAGTGGTTGAAATGGCATATGATGGTTCCAGGTCTTCGATGATGTCACAGTCTCGATCGAGGTGTGCCATCAACCTTGACTATAGGAGGAGGTGAAGTTAAGATTGCTAAATGAATTCAAGATTTCACACCAATAAATAAAATAATAGTAATTCCTGAATGAGATCTCATAATTTAATTATCAAACATAATTTAAATACCAAAAAGGAGAATGATGGAACCCACAAACCAACCCCTAAATTCCAATTTCTTTCTTAATTAATTGTGTTTTGTTTTTTCATGTTAGTTTTTTATTTTATTTTAATTAAATTTTATTAAATTTCTAGATAAAATAAAATCAAAAAAAATTAGTTTAGTTAAATTAGATTTTGTAAGTAAACTATTGATAAATCTCCTCAAGTAAGAGGACCCTTGTCAGCCTCTATGTTGCACTAGGAAATATTAAATTGCTTTTTCCACGCCCTATGACAGGAATGCGTCAAAACTGGAACTGTTTCTGGGGATCTAATCAGTTGTTTACTTTACTTTTTATATTTTTAAATTTTATATAGTTTTAATTATTTAAAAAAATCAAAAAAATATTACTTTTCCATGATTAATGAAAATTAAAACTATAATGCATGGAATAATTACTCACAGGTCCAGGAAGAATTAACCAAATACACTAAAGAGGCCCTCCAACGAAGGGCTAATTATCTTATGATATTTTCAAATAGAAGGAAAGTGGTCTTTAAATATGGATCTCACTTGAATATTTGATATCCATGGACGATGAACTCAAAACAGACATTCAAATATTTAATGCTAAGAAGAAATTACCAGAGGTCTTCCATAATTTCACTAAAGAAATCCATGAAGTTGAATCCAAACTAAAGGTGGAGGAGCATGACTACCTATCTCCATCTAGTGATAATCAACTTCAACATGCGCTTTCAAATCAATAAGATATTAACACTGAAACAACTCTGGGAGTTGAACCTTTCATTGACTCTATCCAATCTGGTTTTATTGAATCTTAATTTTATGTCACTCCATCTTGTTTTACAGAATCAGATAGTCTTTTTATGACTTGGAAGAAGAAGAATAAATTGCACCTATTGAGGATCAACTAGAGCTCCATGAAGATATGGATCATCTACTTGAGGAAGTCCATAAAGAGATACAAGTGGATTTTCCTGAAAAACCAAATATACAATATGCCAACCATAAAAAGGAAGATTTTGACGTTAATATTTAAAATTTAAATTTTGAATCTCATTTTGACTATTCTTTTCATGCAACACATCTAGAGCAAGAACTATATTTTAAAGAAGATTTTGCACAAGTAGAAACTGAAGAGGAGAAGGTTCCATACTTCATCCTACCCCCGCCATGAAAGAGGTATATAATTGTGAAGGGGGGGGGGGGATCTCGTGTACTCTATACATGGAATTCTCCTCACCAAGAACAAATAAATGCAATCTGGGAAGAACAACATGTGGTGGTTCAAATAAAATAAGCTTCATCCAGCGACAGATTATGGATAAAAGCTGGTACTTCCCCCTGGAGACAGTAAAAGATTCTAGGGCCCTCTTGGGGGATCATACCAAGATTTATCTTTACATTCTTTCTAGTAATTTAAATTTCAAATTCTGTATTATGAATTAGTCTAGCATGTGTCCCCTCTCTCTTTTCATTTTGTGCTTAAATGAAATGATCCTTGTGATTAATTGAGTAATTTTTCTTTTGTAGGATAATGAAGGAATTAGGAAGCCCCGAGAATTATAGGAAGAGGACCAAATCCTTATTTAAAAAGGGAGATCACTTTTTATGATTATCATTTAAACTCCATTCATTTTTTTGTTCCAAAACATATTTTGAGCTCTAAGGAATTTTCTTATTACTTTTCACAAATCAATTGTTTTTGAAAGAGTTGAAATGTTTTTTGAAATAATGGATTTTAAATGATTGTTGATATGAATTCTTTTCCCTTGAAATGGATTTTCAAACATTTTAATGTGTTTGACTGATTTTTGAAATCCATCCTCATGAAACACTAACTCAAAATATTTTTGCAATCCTATGAGGTATTCTAAACCACTTTTATATATTCTTCCTAATACCCACACTTTCTTAAGGGAAAATTGGATTTTGTCTGAGAAGCAGAATTTGTGAATAATTCTATTTCAAAGATTTGGATTTCATGGAATGTATTTGAAATTATTTAGGCATCTCTTTGGCTATAAAAATTTTATATTGATACCCACCTTTACATTTATCCTTCATAATCTCTTAGATTCTATTAATTACCTAATAGGTTTAAGCCACATTACAATCCACTTTTTTCTTACCTACCTGCACTTTTAGTATTTTTAGCATGGATATTTCAAGTTTGAGTGTGGAGAAAGGGCCTTTCGTGTGCGTTCATTGGGATGTGTATCATTTATGGGTAGTGCGAAGTGTGTGTCAATATTTTGGGAAGTGGATAATAAGATAATTGGGCATGTGTCATCATTTCGTTGTGCTTTATTTGTTTCATCCATTTCTCCTTCAAAAAATGAAAATAAAAAATGGATATGATCTTGAATTACTCATTGTACATTCTTTTATGCCTCATGTCCCTCTCAAAAATAAAGGTCATGAGTTTTCATTCATTACTTTTATTCAATTTTCAGCTGATCCTCCATGAAGAAAAGAAAAACAAAATAAAGTTGTGTCTTTCTGGAGATTTGAAAAAAAGAGAAATTAGATGATTTCATTCATTATAATCACATATTGGCTCATGTAACATGTCATAAAAGTGGGTGGTTTTGTTTTTCAAATTTTCCAGTGGGATTGATGGAGGATGTTTCTATGTTTTCCCTTGATTTAATCATGCACTGTACTTAAAAGTCCAAGCTCCTCTATCTAGCCTGAAACATTTCCAATTATTTTTCCACCAACCCTAAGACACAATATGATTTGATCCTTTAATTAAATCCCTCATGATTAAATTCATTTTCATGTTTCACACTATGGAGAAATGAAAATTTTCACAAACCTGTGGTGATACATGCGATTTTCAAGTATGAGTATAACTCTAGATTCAATTTTTCATGAGTGAAGAGTGACATAAAATTCTATGTGAGGTAGGTTGTGATTGGGCCATGGATTGATTTATGAGGTTGAAAAATTTTTAATAATTGAAATGAAAATGATAGAGGCCTATTTTTCATATATGATACATGATGGACTTCTATTTTGGATAAGATCATTGATATTTTATCATTTTTGATTATTGTGTGGAATTTGATTTGGATGTAAGATGATTTCCTAGGTGGGTAATGTTTAAGTGTGGGGGAGTGATGAAGCTTACATTTTCATATATTTTATACTGTAAATCATTGTTTATAATCCCACCATAGTGTTATTTGATGGGTAATTGTCACGTTTGTAGGTTTTAGTGTTATTTTGAGCCTAATTGTTAAAAATGCCTAATTCTGTATTTTAGACAGATTTTTACATCAAGGGTATTTTAGTAATTTAATGGAATCTATGTGTCAATTATTTTGGATTAATTTTCTTTAGAATCATAATTATATTTCCTTTAACTTTTCCTTCTGGTCTGGGAGCTGATTCAGCCATCTATAGGGTATAAAAATTCATTGAAGTTGGACATTTTTTCGGGAGGACAGCGTGGACCCCACAACTATAACAGAACCCAAACGTGGCCTACACAAATTTCAATGAGGTATTTCTACCTGGGATAAAATGAGGGAATCTAGGACCAAATCTAAAACAAATTTGGGGGAGTTTGGAAGTGATTAAGGCGGCCATTAAATAAAATACTTTTGGAGGAACTATCCTAGAAGCTTCGTCCATAAACAGAAACAGAGAATGAAAAATTCATAACTCCTTCATACGTTTTCCAAATTAGCTGAAGTTTTTCGGAGAGATGGAAAAGATATTTATAAACAACATTAATGAATGGTTGAACGTGTGGAGAGGTCATTAATGGGGTCTAAAACATGTCAACATTCGGGGGACGAATTCTGCTTATAAAAGGATGCCCTCACCTCCTTCCCAAATAATCTCATTCTCCATTCCATTCCTTCAAGGCACCAAAGAAGAGATATTCACCGAGGGATGCCAGGAAAAAATCTTCCCAATTTCATTTTTTTTATTTATTTTCTTTATTTTTGTTTTAGATTTCATTTGTAATTTAGATTTATAATAAAATTCATGCATTATTTTTATTTATGTGTCCACCCATCCGCCCTGTTTTAATCTTCATCTTTTCTCCTTTTCTTCTTTTATTCTTCTCATATTATCCATTGTGACCTCTTACTCTCAAATATGACGGGTTATCCTGAGACTTGGACCAGGGGAAGTATGTGTCAATTTCAATTATTTTGTGCTTAAATTCCCATGTTTTATTATGTTTGTTATGAGTAAGAGTGATGTGAACGGGTGTGGCGATCGTCCACCATGACACTGATCTCAAACTCATTTCTATTATTTTATTAAATATTTTCCATCCCTTCTACCAGATACTATCTCTTCATATGATGTAGTTGAGAAATTCAGTAGTTGAAATGGCATACGATGGAGCCAGGTCATCGAAGATGCCACACTCTCGATCGAGATATGCCATAAACCTTGATTATAGGAGGAGGTAAAGTTAAGATTGATAAATGAATTCAAGATTTTAAACCAATAAATAAAATAATAGTAATTCATGAATGAGATATCATTATTTAATTATCAAACATTATTTAAATACCAAAAAGGAGAATGATGGAACCCACAAACCAACCCATAAAGGCCAAGTTCTTTCTTAATTAATTGCATTTTCTTTGCATGATAGTTTTATCTTTATATTTTAATTAAATTGTATTCAATTCCTATATAAAATAAAAACAAAAAAAGTTGTTTAGTAAAATTATATTATGTAAGTAAAAGATTGATAATGCTCCTCAAGTGAGACGACCCTGGTTAGCCTCTATTCTGCAATAGGAAAAATTCAATTACTTTTTCCATGCCCTATGACAAGTCTGCGTCAAAATTGGCACCGTTTGTAGGGAGCTAATCATTTGTTTGATTTAGTTTTTATATTTTCAAATTTTATATAGATTTAATTATTTAAAAAATCATAAAAAAATTACTTTTCCATGATAAATTCAAATAACAATTATTATGTATTGAATAATTACTCACAGGTGTAGGAAGAAGAAACCGACTACACTGGGGAGGCCCTCCAATGAAGGGATGATGCTCAAATGATAAGATTCAAACAGAAAGAAAGAGGACTTGCAACATGGATCTCACTTGAAGATTTGATATCCATGGATGATGAACTCAAAACTGACATTGAAAGATTCAATGATATGAAGAAATTGCTACAGGTCTTCCCTAATTTCACTGAAGAAATCCATGAAGTTGAATCCAAACTAGAGGTGAAGGATCATGAATACCTATCTCCATCTAGCGATTATCAACTCCAAGAGGCTCTTTCAAATCAATAATAGATTAATGCCAAACCAACTCAGGGAGTTGAACCTTTCATTGACTCTATCCCTTCTGGTTTTATTGAATCTGAATTTTATGTCACTTCTTCTTGTTTTATAGAATCAGATAGTCTTTTATATGCCTTGGAGGAAGAAGAAGAAATTTCTCCAGTTGAGGAACACCTGGAGCTCTCTGAAGATATTGATCATCTACTTGAGGAAGTCAATAAATAGATACCAGTGGATTTTCCTGAAGAACCAAATCTACAAGCTACCTACCTAAAAAGGGAAGATATTGAAGATAATATTTCAAATTTAAATTTTGAATATCCCTTTGACTATTCTATTCATGCATCACATATATAGAAAACACTAGATTTTGAATAATATGTTGCACAAGTGGCAACTGAAGTGGGGGAGGTTCCATACTTCATCCTACCCCCGTCATGCAAGAGGTATATAATTATGAACGGGGAGGATCTGGTGTACTCTATACATGGAATTATCCTCACCAAGAACAAAGAACTATAATCTGGTAAGAACAACATGTGGTGGTTCAAATCAAAGAAGCTTCATCCACCGACATATTAAGGATAAAAGCTGGTACTTCCCTCTAGAGGCTGTAAAAGATTCCAGGGCCCACTTGGGGGATCATACCAACATTTATCTTTACATTCTTTCTAGTAATTTAAATTTCAAATTTAGTATTAAGAATTATCCTAGAATTTGGACCCCTCTCCCTTTTCATTTCAGCCTAAATGAAATGATCCTTGTGATTAATTGTGTAATTTTTCTTTTGTAGGATCATGAAGGCAGAAGGAAGCCCAAAGAATTAGAGGAAGAGGACCAAATATTTATTTCAAAAGGGAGGGAACTTTTTATGATTATCATTTAAACTCCTTTCATATTTTTGGTCCAAAAAATATTTTGAGCTTTAATGAATATTTTTATCACTTTTCACAGATCAATTGATTTTGAAAGAGTTGAAATGATTTTTGAAATAATGGATTTTAAATGATAGTTATTATAAATTATTTTCCCTTGAAATGAATTTTATAGAATTTTAATGAGTTTGAATGATTTTTGAAATCCATTCTCATGAAACACTGACTCAAAATGTTTTTAAAATCATGTGATTTATTCTAAACCACTTATACATATTCTTCCTAATACCCCCACTTTCTTGAGGGAAACATGAATTTTGTGTGAGAACCAGAATTTGTGAATAATTCCCTTTCAAAGCTTTGGATTTCATAGAATGTATTAGAAATGTTTGAGGCATCTCTTTGGCTAGACACATTTTATCTTGAGACCCACCTTTATATTTATCCTTCGTAATCCCTTAGATTCCATGAATTTCCTTATAGGTTTAGGCCACATTACAAGCCACTTTTTCCTTACTTACCCGCACTTTTAGTATTTTTAGCATGGATATTTCATGTTTGATTGTGGGATTAGGGCCTTTCGTGTGCGTTCATTGGGATGTGTATCTTTTTTGGGTAGTGCGAAGTGTGTTTCAATATTTCGGGCAGTGGACAATAAGAGAATTGGGCATGTGTCGTCATTTCATTGTGCTTTATTTGTTCCATCCATTTATCTTTCAAAAAAAGAAAAAAAAGAAGATGAGCATGAATTCATATTTTTAAATTCTTTTATGACCCATGTCCCTATCACAAATCAAGGGCATGAATCTTCATTCATTCATTTTATTCAATTTTCAGCTCATCCTCCATGAAAAAAAAGAAAAATAAAATAAAGTTGTGCTTTTCTGGAGCTTTGAAAAAAAAGGAGAACTTAAATGATATCATTCATTATAATAAATTCTTGTCTCATGTATCATGTCATAAAAGGGGGTGGTGTTGTTTTTCACATTTTCAAGTGGTATTGAGAGAGGAAGCTTCAGTGTTTTCCCTTGATTTAATCTTGCACTGTACCTAAAATTTCAACCTCCTCTTTCTAGCCTGAATCATTTTCAATCATTTTTCCACAAACCCAAAGACACAGAATCATTTGAACCTTTAATTAAATCCCTCATGATTAAATTCATTTTCATGTTTCACGCTGTGGAGAAATGATAATTTTGACGAAACTATGGTGATACATGCGATTTTCAAGTATGGGTGTAACTCTAGATTCAATTTCTCTTGAGTGAACAGTGACATAAAATTCAATGTGAGGTAGGTTGTGATTGGGCCATGGATTGATTTATGAGGTTGAAAAAATTTTAATAATTGAATGCAAAATTAGAGAGTCTTGTTTTTCATATATGATACATGATGGACTTCTATTTTTGATAAGATCATTGATATTTTCTCATTTTTGTTTGTTGTGTGAAATTTGATTTGGATGTAAGCTGATTGCCCAGGAGTGCAATGTTTAAGGGTGGGGGAGTGATGAATAATACATTTTCATATATTTTATACTTTAGATCATTGTTTATAATCCCAACAGTTTTATTGGATGGGTAATTGTCACGTTTTTAGGTTTTAGTTTTAATTTGAGCCTAAATGTGAAAAATGCCTAATTTTGGATTTTGGACAGATTTTTACATCAAGGGTGTTTTAGTCATTTAATGAAAAATATTTGTCCAAATTTTTCAATTAATTTTTTTTAGAATAATAATTTTATTTCCTTCATCTTTTTCTTCTGGACCAGGAGCTGATTCGGTCATTTAAAGGGTCTAACAATTTATTGAAGTTGGACATTTTTCCAGGACGAGCATCATGGACTACACTACTATAACAGAACCCAAACTCCGCCTAAACATATCCAAATGAGGTGTTCCCACCTGGGATAGAACGAGTACATCTAGTACCAATGCTAAAACAAATTTTGGAGTGTTTGGAAGTCATTAAGGATGCCATTAAACAACATAATTTTGGAGGAACCCTAATGGAAGCTTTGTCCAGAAACAGAAACTGAGAATGAAAAAATTCATAACTCCTTTATCCAGTTTCCAAATTAACTGAAATTTTTAAGAGAGACGGAAAATATATTTATGAACAATATTCACGAAGGTTGGAATGCGTGAAGAGGTCATTAATGGGGTCTAAAATACGTCGACTTTCGGGGGACGAATTATGCCTGTAAAAGGAGGCCCTCACCTCCTTCCCAAATCATCCCATTCATCATTCCATTCTTTCAAGGCACCAAGGAGGAGATCTTCACTGAGGGAAGACGGCCACAAATCTTCCCCATTTCATTTTTTATTTATTTCTTTTCTTTATTTATGTTTTAGTTTTCATTTATAATTTAGATTTCTAATAAAAATCATGCTTTATTTTTATTTCTGTGTCCAACCATCCACCCTATTTTCTTTTTCATCTTTTTCCATTTCTTCTTTTATTCTTCTCATATTCTCTAAAATGACCTCTTAATCTCAAATATGAGTGGTTATCCTGAGACTTGGTCCAGGAGAGGTATGTGGAAATTTCAATTATTTTGTGCTTAAATTCCTATGTTTTATTAAGTTTGTGATGAGTAAGAGTGATGTACACGGGTGTGGAAATCATCCACCAAGACACTGATCTAAAAGTCATTTCTATTCTTTTATTGAATATTTTCCATTCCTTCTACTAGATACATGCTCTTCATATGATGTATTTGAGCCATTCAGTGGTAGAAATGACATACGATGGAGCCAGGTCTTCAAAGATGTCACACTCTCGATCGAGGTGTGCCATCAACCTTGATTATAGGAGGACGTGAAGTTAAGATTGCTAAATGCATTAAATTTTTCACACCAATAAATAAAATAATAGTAATTCATGAATGAGATCTCATAATTGAATTATCAAACTTAATTTAAATACCAACAATGAGAATGACGGAACCCACAAACCAACCCATAAAGGCCAAGTTCTTTCTTAATTGCATTTTGTCTTTGCATGTTAGTTTTATCTTTTATTTTAATTAAATTTTATTCCATTCCTAGATTAAATAAAAACAAAAAAGAACGTAGTTTAGTTAAATTAGATTATGTAAGTAAACGATTGAGAAAGCTCCTCAAGTGAGATGACCCTGGTCAGCCTCTATGTTTCGCTAGGTAAAATTAAATTGTTTTTTCCATGCCTTATGACAGGTGTGCGTCAAGGATAGGCCCTTATTTTAACATTTTCATTAAATCCCATCCAATGTGGTTTTTTGGTCATTGATTTGTTACACAGTTCTATTTTTTGAATGGATTTCCACATCTATGTAATCCACACATTGCTCGTCCCATGTAACTTCACATGGTTCACATCGATATCCTTCCGATAATTATTGTCTTATGAAAATTTTTATAGAGATATTATTCATTTTGTTCATTTATTAAGAGAAAAAAATTATGGCATTTCAGAGAGAATGATTGAGACGAAAAAATGGAGGAGATATTGTGATACGGGGCCCTATTACTACACCCTTAATGTTTGATTCATCTATCCTCGCTAATGATGCGAAGAGTATTTCTCTATTGTACTTTAGCGTAGGAATTTGATTATTGGAGAGGGATGATCCTTTCTTGGAGTTGGAGAGAGAAGTTAAAAATTTTCCATTCTAGCCTTGACTATTTCTTGGAATTCAGATATGCCCAATATTTGAATTCTTCATTACATTATTGTTATGTTGATGGTTTTATGATGTATCCTTTTATACCCGGTTTGTGTAGTCTATATCATCCAAAAAGGTATTTTTCAAACTCAATGTGACAAGTTTAATCATTGTAACCGAGTTTAGATGGGTCTACTTCCTTGAATAGATTCTCTGATCCTTTAATGTTTTTAATCCTCTTTTATTTTTCTTTTTTCATTTCATAATAAAGATCTTGGAGTAAGTGCTACCACTATGAATGAAGGTCTGATATTGATCAATCATGTTAAAATCTTATATCCCCCTTTCATTTATTTATTTTACATATTTTTCTCATCATGATCTTCATTTACTTATTTAATTTATATTTCCTAATTAATTTTTTTTTATTAAAATCACAATCCATTACTATAAATCTATGGAATCTGGCTATTGAATATGGAATTCCATAAAAATATATCTCATAATAATTGTTATTAGAGATAACTGAGTCAAACTAATGAGTTATATAAAAAATTTTATTTATAAATTCAATGTGGAAAAATATTTTAATGCATAGAATATTAAAATGAGTGTTTTTATTTATCACAACAAGATTCTTTATGCTATATGTGGTCCAGAAAATAATGATACCATCATTTACAATGATGGAAAATACATTGTTACCATTTTATATATGTCTATTTAGGTATTTCTTAAATATTGTATCCTCATATTATTTTCTTTCTGTGATAAGATTCTTTGAGAGGTTTCTTATGAGTATACTACTACTGAAATATATTATAGACATGAGACTATACATATGAATATATATTTTGTAGGAATATTTCTTAAGAAAATAAGATATTAAAATTCTAGGATGTTCTTTAAAATTATAACCACAATGTATATATATGATTTTAACAAAATAAATTGGATCTTTCATACAAAAATATCATGATTTATGATGAAATCCTTGTAATTATTTTTTTATCATCATTATATGACTCATATAATTATGTTAAGGTGCCAATATTTTTTGTTAGGGATACTCTTGAACTTGATGTGTTTAAATATTCCTTATTTTCTATATAATTATATAAATAATGCCTTATAAAAATTGAGGTCTGATGAATTAATCATAGAGAAAGAAATGAACATACAAGAAATCAAAGGGATCACAGAAAGTCTAGAAGTTTTTTTTTCAAAGACTCGGAATAGATAGAGAAATTTTATCGTTGTAAAAAAACCAAGGTATGTTAATATGAATTATACTTATAAAGGGGATAATTATAAGTGAAACAGTCTTCAGTCATTGTTGGTAGATTAAAATTTTGATAATAAAGATGTTCTTAATGTGTTTATGAGTACTATGTCTGAAAAGTGGGGCCTTGATTAGGATACCCATTCCATGTAAATGAATAGAAAAAACATCACTGATTTGTGTGATGTTGAGAATGTTGATGTGTATTTAGGATATAATAAGAGTTTTAACCTTATGGGGATATGTTATGTTTATTTGGAACTTGATAATATAATAATGAAACCCATTAATGAGTTTTTGTGGGTTTATGAGTTAAAATGATACATCATTTCCGTAGATGTAACAGACTTTAAGGGATGCACCTTTTTTCTGATAATAGAAATATTTGTATAGCTAGGGGTAAATATCCATAAGGAAAGGACTTCTCACTAATAAGATATATTTATTAGTTGGTAATACACATTTTAAGTAACTGAATTCCATTCGTGTCGCAGTGTCTGCTAACATGGTGCTCTAGCATAGAAAGACTAGGAATGTAATTCCCAAGGGTCTAAATAGACTAAGTAAATAAGGGTTGTTAACTAAGATAACCCAGAAAAAGTAACCCTTTTATAATAATTATGTGTTTGGAAATTCCAATTGTGAGAGTTTCAATAGGTTGTCATAAAAAGATATATACCCCTTGAATATGTGTATTTATATTTGTGGGGTTAATCTAGGTTTTCGTCAAATGCTGAAGGAAATTAATTTATAAAAATTATTGTTTAATACTCATAGAATATCATGATTTATTTACTCAAACAATATTTTGATTTTATTAGAACATTTAAGACCTAGATTGTTGGTTTTAAGAATATGATATGAATGAAGTTGAAACCCCATATAATTTAGAATATGTTAGAGTAATTATCAAATGAATTCATTGAAAATCCTCCCTTATAATGTTAATTCTTACGGTGTAATTTAAAGGGAAAAAATAATAAGTAAACAAAGAAAGATCTCGGAAAAGGAAATTACCTTCACTTAGAAAATCCTCCTTTGGCCTTCTTATTAAGGACACTATGGTTGGTCTTTTGGGAATTTTAGAAGATTTTCAATTTGTATAAGGATTCTTGGGAGATATTTTTTAGGTTTTGGTTGAGATAAATTTCTTGATATGGGTAAAACAGTAAAGGCATTAGGTTCTCGTTTATAATTGAGGAGAACGGGACACCTGCAATTTCTTCATGTTTTTCAATAATATCCAGTCACATTCATTGAAATGTGGATCCAAAATAGATAATATTATATATTTATAAGGTTATAATCAAAATAAAAACAAATAATGGTGTTTTGACATGTTTTTTTCCATTTAAACCCTTATAATTTTATATTAAACCCTGATATATCCATCTTAACCATAACCTTAGTAAATAATTTTTACCATTTTTATTATTTATTTGGAAACAGATTAGTTAAAATTAGTAACCAATAGTAATTATTATCATTCAAAATATTTAATCCCTATTATAAAATTAAATTCATATAAGTGGAAAATTTTAATTTAAAAATAAACCAAACAAATGAGCAAACAACATGTTTTCAAGTAATACATTTTTACTATTTAAGACATGTTTTCCATTAAAAGGTAAAAAAATTGTCTTTTAGAAAAAATACAGAATTTTTTTCTTAAAAATGGATTTATTCTTTTTTAATACTATAAAAATATTAGATGAATTCAAAGACATTTCAATGAATTTAAAGCATATAAATTTCATTAATATAATTCAATAATAATGATTAATTTAATTTATTAAGATAAACTGCATTTGTGAAAAAAAATCTCAAAAAACATATCCTTTATTTTAAATTACTTTTTATATTAATATATAATTAATTGATATCCTAATAATTAATTTCATAAATCATTTAATACTATTCATTAATGCACTTTATATGGCTAGGTGATGACTATCATAATATATTTTTTCAGTATCACTCAGCCTTGCGTGTAACAGAAGCTATCGAAGGAAATATAAATTATGTGTAACACAATACAAAAAATGTGTTCTATGTACCTAAATCTAATAGAATTATTACATGTAGTGAAATATTAACATTCTATTGAGAATAAATCAGGTATAACTTGGTGTATCATTCAATACAATCCAATAAAGATTATATGTTTTTTGAAAAAAATAACTCATAAAAACTCAAGGAGTTACAATTATATTAACATGAAATTATCTCTGTATATTTAAGATATTTGTGTTATTATTTTATAATATTTTAATAATATTTAAATAAGTTTTCTAAAGAAATAAAATTAAATCATTCGGTTAAAGACTATACCACTTCTTCGGGTAACTTCTTTTTCTTTTCACCTCAAACCCTATAAGGTTGGAATTATTCCCAAACAAAGACCTATAGAATGCAGGGGGTGTTAGGAAAGTATTTTGATAGATATTTTGGGAATAAAAATTATTTTTATTTGTGAATAGATAACTAGATGATGTATGCTTTTATAAGAGAGTAGAGGGGAACTAATTTAATTTCTTAAAGTATAAAATTAATATAAATACTTTCTCATGGAAAAATAGATAAAAAATTATATATTTATAATTTAGGATGTCTATGGGTCTATTTCCCTCGGAATTTGGGGATGACCTCCTAATCAAAGGTTCAAACATTCCGATCTTTTTCTAACGGGTTTCTTCGTAGAACCGGAAACATCCAATGATTCCACATCCATTTGGACCTACTTTCCAAAAGGTAGGTGCTCATTAGTTTGTGTAATGATGAGGCTTAGGAATTTTCATTGGTTGAGAGAATGGGAGGTCAGACTCATCACACCTTTTTGAGGGGAATTATTGTCTACTCTGGGACTCTATTTATATATTTAAGTTATGTTCGTGAATCCTTATTACATTACCAAGTATAAAATGAGCTTTCCTTCAGAGCTGAAAATCAATGATTAAATATGTAGGAAATTTAGAGAATCTTTTATATGTATTCGAGGTTCTTCATTGATAGATAATCATCTGTATTTATAGAGATTCTTGTTCAATGGTATCCTTCGACACATTTATATAGAAGTATCTCGGTCATTATGATGACCATGCTAGTTTTAAATAAACTCAGTGGGGAACTTGAAGATTATTGTCATTCAAAAGGACATGGATTATTTCAGAGTTGGGATTGAACCCGCAGATGGGCTAACTATGTATCCTTTGTTTATAAAAGGAATCATAACCCACATAGTTCGAGTAAGGGACTATGAAGTTTATGATTGATGGCTCAAAGAAGGAGCTCATAATTAATTTTACACTCTAAGCTCACGTGAGTCATGCTCAGTGTGAGAAACAAGAGGTATTGGTAAAAATCAGACAATTGTGCCATGAAAGATGCAATCATAAGAAATAATGTGGGACTTATGTATGTATGACTTCCAAGATAAATGAATATTGGGATTCACTTCAGGGAAGAAATCTAGGAACAAGGTCCATAAAGGTATACGTGCTTCATAGAGATTTGAATACTCTAACTTGGGGCTTACTCCTAAAAAGGAGGACCAAATTAGAATAGGACTTATGATTTGGTTTTACTCCTGAGAAGGAATCCCAGATCAAAGGTAAATTAGGACTGTTGAAGAGAAATTAAGACTGGGGCTTACTCTTAAGGAGGATGCCCCGATTAGGGGAATTTGGACTTACTCCTAAAGAGGATTCCAAAATTAATGAGATTTATGACTAGGGATTATTACTAAAAAGGAGACCCAGGTTATGGATTCTCTCATATTAAATGATGAGGTTGAATGAACGAAATATCAATCATTAGTGACCTAAAGATGTGTAAATCACTAGGTTTTGAGAGATATTCCTCAGAATTCATCTCAGATGAGGAATTCAAATAAAGAAATCATTCCATAAATGGCTTTGAAGAGTGTCTTGAAAACTGAATATTGAATAGGAGAGGTGGAATGGCTCAAGAGGGGTGAAATGGGCAATTAGGGCACCCAAAAAGGCATGGGGTGCGCATGTCCTGGCAGGCACACAAGTACTGCATGGGCGCGCAAGTCCTGGTCGTGCAGGTATACATGCACGACCTATGGGTACTTGTGCATTTGTAAACCAGTATGGTAATACTTGAGCGGTCCTTGACCAATTATTTTATAATTATCCTGAGGTACTTCCAAAAGAGAGTCATGCAAGTTTTTGTGAGGAAGTAGGGCGGCGCGCAAGTATGTTCATTCCCCTTAAGGGTAAAACACCTTAGGCGTGCAAGTGTTAGTGAATTCTAACACTTAAACCTTACTACTCTTTTTTAGACCTTCCATTCTAGGTAAATGATTACCTTAGAAGTGTTCGGAAGACCTGAAGAAGAGACTTGGCCATTCAGAGCTCTAAAGAAGACCCTGAGCGGTTATCTTTTAGGGCGCGCACGAAGTTATCATGTCTGTAAACATATGTTTTCCCAACCCAGAAGTGTTCGGAAGACCTGAAGAAGACCCTGAGCGGTTATCTTTTAGGGTGCTCAAGTCACTTGCACGACCATTAGGCATCACGCAAGTCCACTTGCGTGACAGTGATGAATCTTGCACGGCACATGTGCTTTTGATCCCTTGTTCATGCCTTTGTCGATTTTTGATGTTTTCTCCAAAGGATGAATCAATTTGTGATAATTCATTTCCATTTCCATTCATGTGGACAATGTGACGAAAAAGAGCATCAACAAAAGTCCCCCCTCAGAGTTGGATCCAAAAGAAATGTGGATTTGACTCTGAGGAAAAGAATAAAACCAAAGGAAAGGCGGTGCACAAGTTTTCAGGGCGCAACACTGGGCGCGTAGGTTCTTGTCATGCAGGGCTGGAGCGCTGGATGGAGCTCTCTGGGTGGGGGCACGCAAGTGAGCCTCCTGGCCTATAAATACGCGGTCCTTTTCCGCGGATCGCATCTGATTCTGGATTCTCGAGCTCTCGCCACGCAGGTTCCCTTCGCCGTGCAAGTTGATCATTATCCGTTGTTTCTTTGTTTTCGCACCGTTGTCAAGGAAATAGGACTTGTGCGGTGATACTTGCGCGCCAAAAACTTGCGCGACACAATAACACTTGCGCGACATGTCCATACTTTCACGCCTTAATGCCTTAGCCATTTTTCTGAAATTCCTTCACAAATTTTATGAAAAACCAACTTACTTAAATGTTAATTTATTCAAGTTTTGTGCAGAATCAATGGCTCTTAGAACTGGAATAGTTGATGAACTGGCTAGCAAGCGGATTGATGATATGATGAACATCATTGGACACGATTATTATATCGTCAAAGATAGCACTCTTCCAGATTTGGATAAGTATCTGAAGAAATATCATCTTGACTTCCCTCAAAGCACTTTTCTTCCATTCTATGGCTATGGTCATCTGTGAGAAGTCACTATTCCAGAAGCAAAGAATTATCTTCCATTTTCATGGTTTCAAAATTACACCAACTTTTCTTCAGAAAATATCTCATGTGCAGGAGGATTTATAAATGCTAGAACAGCAGAGAAGGCGTATATGATGCATCATAGCCCTTGTACACCATATTTAAAACCGCATACGCCCGAGCTGCAACCACATTGTCATCCTTCAATCTTCTGAAACACTCATATGGATCAATCCAAAGGCTGGAAGAAAAGTTGGGACTTCCGTCCTGGGGGAGGCTTGAAGCCAAATTGGATGTGGGCATACTGGGTGCAACAAACCTGTGCAGATTTTGTCGAGGATCTGAAGGAGCTGCAATATACGAAGCTGTCTGGGTTGGGCAAACATATGTTTACAGACATGATAACTTCGTGCTGGAGATACTTAGCCACTAGAGCCCAGCAACTAATTCTTTCCATCTGACTCATGGAGAAGTAGGTATCAGTCTGTGGGATGTCCACAAGATCTCAGGGGTTCCAATTTTGGGCGATATTTATGATGAATTCATTCCTCCCAAGGTGACTTGGAATGATTCAGAGAAGACTCCTACTTTAGCTCGTGAATTTTTTAAGATCTTCCATAGGCTCAAGAGTTCAGAGACCTCGTTAACTAATTCTAGAAAGGATATTCATCCAGAGGAGTGGATGAATATTTTTCTTATTGAGAAGAAATATAAGGAGCCAAAGGAGAAGGGGCCGAAGGAGAAAGGATCCAAGAAAATTAAATCCAAGCATAAGAGGCCCAAACGTCCTACCACCTTCCCAAAACCTAAGAAGAGGGGTACTCCTGGCACATTCTGGCCAAATCTAGAAGCAAGAGAGTTTGAAACGTGGGGATCTGAGGTGAATCAAAGGATCCAAATAAAGAATCATCTGGAGAGATTCTTGGCAATGTGGCTCAGCGTGTATCTCTTGTCGGTCAGGGGTTCTAAGGGAGGCGTCAGGCTAGGGACCTTCGTCATTGCGGCAAAGTTGGCTGAGGGAAAAATGGTTGGGTTGGCTACCCCCATTTTAGAAAAGATTCACAGGAGTTTACTTCATGTCATCATGGGTAAATCTCCTTTACAAATAGTGGGACCATTCCAAGTTTTATGGGGATGGATCATCACTCACTTCAAGACTTACAATGTACATAATGGATTACAAATCCATAGAATTTCTTTTAGGATGTCAGTGCAAGAATTATCTGGAGTTGCTCCATTAGATGCTAATGCCTATGAAATGAAAGTGAGGCTGAGCATGTTTAATGAATTTAACTTCTTTCCCTATGGAAATCCTCCAACCGGGTGGTTCTTTGATGATGGAACAGCCCGCTTGGATTTGAGGGCATACATGCTAGCTTACAGGGATGGTGTGCTAGTTTCCAGGATTGAAGGAGAAATTATATGCGAGGCCTATGCTCCATATAGATTTGCAAGTCAATTCAAATGTCTGCAATGGATTGATGTATCTCCTCCAGTACATTTCAGGTTAGAGAAACATCCGATGGTTGCTCGACAACTATGGCTGCTGGCATCAAGGGAGAAGACTGGGGCAGTATTTGATCTACCAGTTGAAAAAGCAGCACATAGCATGACTACATATTATGCCGAGCACTGGATAACATCATACCCAAAAGGGGTATTGAATCACCCAGTTTATCAGGTGGGGAAAAGGAAGAAGAATGTAGAGAAATAAACCCTTCCTCATGAAGGTGATGCTTCCCCACCTGAAGTTGATTAGACAGACTCCTCCTCTAGAACTGATTCACCGGATTCCCATGATGGGGATGATGAGGCACAACCAGCGGCAAAGTGGTTTCGTGCCCGATATAATCCTCCGGATAGAATTAAAAGACCCACTCCATCAACTCCTGGTGAGTTACTTCATTATGGTAATTCAATCACTGATTCTTTATAAAGCAATAAGTCTTATTTTCTTATTCTCTATCTGTAGTTGCAGGAGCTGGGAAGAAATTGAAATAAAATATTGTAGGACCTTCCTCGCAGCCTTCATATCTAAGATTAGAGACAGTCCAGTTATGGCAGAGTTTATACTGTGGTACTGAGACCGTATGGCTGGATTTGTGTGAGGGCTTACAATTCCTGGAATAGGGAATCTTCTGGCTTCTTCAAATCTCCAATACGAGGATAACCCACAATGAAGTGCAGGCTTACATTAGAGAGCTGGAAATGCTCATATACTCCACTGATGAGTCTGTTCCTGTCACTAGGTGGGTGAAGGAAATGATTGATCATGGCTCCACTGAGGGGGCTGGTGGTTCTGGAGATGAGGAGTGGCATGAGTATGTGGCTCCTGAAGATGTATGTTTTCTTTCCCTATTTGTTTTTCAACTTGATTCCAGTCAAATCTTTGTTACTTAACGAAGTTATTTTCTTCATCTTGCATCTTGAAAAGAAAGGAACTGAGGTTCCTTCGCCACAATATAGTCCTGGTGGTACTACCATCGGGGCTGCTGCTGATTCTTCTCGCGAATCGGGCAAGATATCTCCAGGCCAGCAGGCCATGAATGAGGCGTTGGACATAGCCTTCCATTCGCCAATCCAAGTGCCAATAAGGGAGACTATCAATACTACCAAAAAACCAATGAAGCAAAGGCAACGAAGGAGGAAGTCCACAACTAAACACTTCATTATCAGCGGTAAGTCCTTCGGGTAATCCTGAGTTTATACCCATGACCACATGGTTACTCATATTTCTGGGGATTGTAGGGGCTTCTTCAATTTCCCTCCTGACGGAAAGGACTAATCCTCCTTCAAAGACCACAGAAAGTGATGTGGAACAATCACAGATCCAAGCTGGCTTAGCTGCACCTGGAGAAGAGCTATAATCTATTCCCAGTATCCCTCCTGCTTCTGTTGCAAGAAGAGAAGAACCTGTTTCTAGTAAGTCAACAATGCTTCATAAAAATGTTGAATGAAACACCGACTGACTTCCATTCTGTGATACGTCGGGTTCAACTCCTGCATTTGAACTTCTGGTGACTATTGCAACTGATGCAACTGATGCTATGATTTTACTCGAAGATGATGTCTAGGGTCAGGGGCTACAAGACGTAATTCGTCAAGAAGACACATCAAACTCTCCCACTGGTGAGACTAACCAGGATTCTGAAATATCATTGGATGAAATGATGAATCATGGCATGTCTTTCGAAGAATATTATTATCATGCTAAGTTGTCATGTGATTTATAAGACATTGGGCGTGAGTGTTATCCTTCACCCAGTAAATTTTCTTATAATTTACACTTCTAATCATGACTGAAAATGATATGCATTTCCATCCATAGAAACTGTTGAACTGCCAATGCCTAAAGAGGGTGTGGACATTGATGTCAACCCTACCATTGCAGAAACAATATCTCAAGTAGAGCTAAACCCAGTAAAACCTTTTGAGACCCATATTGAATATCCTGTTGAGACTGGGAAAGATTGGGAGGAGTCTTCTCAGGTTTTTGATCCACTATCGGGTAAGGGATAACCATATTTGTGATTGTACTTACTTTGCAAGACAATCGATTCTTTTGTTATCCTTTGAAGATGACCAAAGATTTCAATTAATCATGCAGGGCCATCAACTGCAGTGGCTAGATCTGGAGGTGAGGCCTCAGCCTCTTCCCCAACATGAATTGAAAGCGATGAAGCACAGTTCAAGGGGGAAGGAGTAGAATAGGGTACTTCTTTAAGTGAATTAATCCCAGATTACATGCCCCCTGTGATGATGATGTTGAGTCAGACCTAGAGGTGCTTAAAGCGTTCAGCTTTTCATGATGCAAGGCATGGAACAACATATATAAAATAATATCTGAGGTGCCTTTATAAGAGCTATAATTGAATATACCTCGATTTTCATCCCAGTTTGTCATGCTAGGACTTGGCGGTTTTGGATATGAAAAGATCCATCCACGGTGAAACAATTCATCTTTAGGTGGGAGCAGGAGAAAAAGTGTCACAAATATCTGACCAAGGTAAAACTGTCAGTTAACATCGGCAAATTTGAGGCTGTGGTATCCCGAGCTGAGGCTAATTATACTGCCAATATGAAGGAGCTGAAACATAAAATCAATGAAAAAGTCATCCAGCAGGTGCAGCTCCAACAACAGTTAGATGTTGTTACTGGGGAACTTGATCAGCTCAATAAAACATTGGAGGGAGCTCAAACGAATGGTATTAAAGCCATTGCAGATGCCACTAAGGCACTCCATCAAGTTGAGAAGAGTGAAGTTGGTCGAGTGCACAAGATTCAAGTAGCTGATGGTGAAGCTCAGGATGTTGAACATCAAATAAAGACTTTTGTTGACAGTCTTTTGTAATCTCTTTAAAAAGAGAAAAGGCTCCAATCTGTGGATGCCCCTCTAATTCTTGTGCATCAATGGAGAATACTTTCATCTTCAATCATTTGTACCTACATTATTTCACTACCTGTTTAAATTTACATAATCCAATGGGCTTAGTAAGCATAGTTTGATTTTTACTAGGATTAATATAAATAACCCTACAAACTTTGAATCTTTTAATTTCTTAGTATTACCTAAATCATACAAAATGTATGTTTAGTGAGCTGGAACATGACTTTTATTCAGAGTTCCCCTGTATTTTGTGGGCAGTTTAAAGTCATGCACCTCAGACATAAAGAGGCTAATGTTTAAGGTCGAAATAGCTTTGACCGAATGAATTAGAATTGACTCAATTCCTTGAAAATTCATCTGAAAACATAGTACCATACTCAAGAATGAGGGAAAAATATGTAAACAATGACTTAAGAATATTTGAATCTAAGGAATGATATGAAAAAGAGCTAAAAAGCATTAGAAGAAGTAGTTCCCAAGAATGAAGTTACCATTATTTAACAAACCCATTAGGGGGTTGAATTATGTAGGGCCACATAAGGGCATTGGATGCATAGTTAAATAAAATAGTATATTTTAGCTAACAAGTCTGTTATGTAGACTGTTTATGCAAGGCCACCTATGGGCATGTGCTGTATAGTCAGGAAAAAGAACTCTCAGAAATTTACTTTCCTAGTGCTAAAAGCCTGTGAAAGTTTATGGAGATTCAAATTTTCCAAAGTATAGAGTTTTCTGTATAGAAATAGGTACTTGAATATGGAGAAGAAATTTCCAAACAAGATTATTGAAGAAATGAATAGATATCACTCCTATGAAGGTCTAACCCAAACGTAGGGAAGGAGAATATAAACCATAGACTTGAATACTTTTCAGATCATGAAAAAGGGTATAGGACAAATATGTTGCGGATGGCTATTTTTGTGGATCCCTACATACTGTCATTTAAGACCAATAAGGACAAAAGAGGCTTTCTTCCCAATAATGAAGTTACCATTATTTAACAAACCCGTTAGAGGGTTGAATTATGCAGGGCAACCTAAGGGCATTGGCTGCATAGTTAAATAAAATAGTATCTTTTGGATAACAAGTCTGTTATGTAGACTGTTTATGCAAGGCCACCTAAGGGCACGTGCTGCATAGTCAGGGAAAATAATTCTCTGAAGTTTGACATTTTGTGACTAGAAGTCATGAAATGGGTTATGAAGATCTAAAAATATTTAAGGTTAGGATTATGAAACATAAAGATGGGTATTTTCCAATGTATACAGATATACACAGATCAATGCTAACCATAATCATGTTGTGGATGGGTCCTAAATTGAAATGTTGGACTTCACTATGTATCCCATAAGGATGAGAATCAAGCCATACGTAGTTCTTAAACTATAGTTTAATGTCATGTGGGACAAAAGGATTAGAGATCTTAGTTTAGGGTCATAGATCTTGGACCATTATAAGAAATACACAGTGTGTGTTTTCATGGGGACTTTTCATCCAAGGGACTAAAAGTGGAATTTGTTGTTAGGACCAAAGACTTGGGGTTGGATTCGAGGGACACTCGAACGTTCTTACGTATCCCATAAGGATGGGAATCAAGACCACATAGTTCTAGAAATACCCTCTGTACAAATTTGGTTCGTACATGTGAAGGGTGAAAGGGGACTTTAGTACAATGATGGTTTAACCCAAGATAAAAGGTTTAGGCATTACCATGTATTCACGTAGTCTTTGAAATGAAAACATGATTGGAACGTCAATATAAATAATGGTTCTCTCTCAGGTGAGGGTATCAACCAATATTGTAGTTTATTGTCATACTGGACAAAAGTGTTGTATAGTTTACCGTCGTATAAAAAGGACGAAACTAAACCAATGTAAAGATATTGATTCTAGGGGCGGTTTCACTAATCAACATCGTATGAGATGGAGGTGAATAAATGTGAAGAGATTGATTTTGGGCTTGAACCTTGGGAGGTTGCCAACGTACCCAGCCTGGAAGGCAAGGATCAAAGTCCGCGTAGTTCAATTAAAGAATGAATTAATGATCAAGTTGTTCTTGGGGACAACAACCTAAACAATGATGTTGGGACTTACACATGGTTAGTAGCCTAGAGAGAGTGTTATGGTTGAGGTTTTCTCTAAGCTCACATGAGTCATACTCGGTGTGAGAAATAAGGGGTAACAACAACCTTAACGATGCATAGTTTAATGTCATGTAATACATATCATGGGACTATGCAGTTTAAAGTCTTGCAGTTAGGACAATTGGTGATTCATAGTTTAATTTCATATAGCAGGGATAAAGTACAGTTTAATGTCATGTAGGACATATCAAGGACTTTCTGTATAGTTTAGCATCATGTAGTTAGGACGATGGGGACAATATAGTTTAACATCATGTTGGACGAAAGGGGGACTGTGTAGTTTAATGTCATGCAGTGAGGACAAAAGAGTACACCATTTAACGTCATGTTGGACACATTGGGGATTTTTTTTCATAGTTTAACATCATGTTGGATGAAAAATGGACGATACAGTTTAGCGTCATGTTGGATGAAAGTGAGAATAGTTTAAGGTCATATGTATGGATTGTGGATGGTGCAGTATAATGTCATACTAGATGGTGGTGTAGTTTAAGGTCATACAGGACCTTTGATGATTATGTAGTTTAATGTCTTTCCGGACGTAAGGGACTTTTATACAGTTTAGTGTCATGTAGTTAGGATGTCACAGTTTAACGTCTTGCTGGATGTAAGGGACTTGAAAATAGTTTAGGGTCATATGCATGGACCGTTGATGATGCAGTTTAAGGTCATACGGGACCTAGTTGCAGTTTAAGGTCATACTGGACCATTTAGGGAACTTTTTCATAGTTTAACGTCATGTGGGACAAAATTACAAATAGTTTAAGTTCATATGTATAGACCACTGGTTATGCAGTTTAACGTCTTGCTGGATGGTTGTGCAGTTTAAGGTCATACCGGACCAAGTTGCAGTTTAAGGTCATACTGAACCATTTAGGGAACTTTTTCACAGTTTAACGTCATGTGGGACGAAAGTAAAAATAGTTTATGGTCATATGTATGGACCATTGGTTATGCAGTTTAACGTCTTGTTGGATGGTTGTGCAGTTTAAGGTCATACCGGACCAAGTTGCAGTTTAAGGTCATACTGGACCATTTATGATGTATTTTGTGTTTATACAAAATACTTCTTCAAAAATCTGGCATTGTTTGGAGTAGTGATGAGTTCTCTATCCATATAGATTAATGAATAAGCTCCATTGGAGTAGACCCTAGGTATTGAGTAAGGTCCCTCCCATTTTGGATCAAGCTTGGGAGGTTTCTTTCCTGGTATCATTGGAGTTCTGAGAACTAATACCAATTCTCCCTGAGTGAATGAATGAAGAAGAACTTTTTTTTAAAAGATCATGCTATTCAATTCTGATAGACTTCCATGTGGTGAAAAGTGCACAATATTTTCTCATCTAACTGTTCCACTTCATTCAATCGCTTTTGAGATTTTTCATCTGTAGATGACTGATCACAAATGGCTACTCTGAGCGAAGGCAATTGAACTTCAATGGGAAATATGACTTCTGTTCCATATACTAGTGAATATGGAGTTGACTAAGTTGCAGTGCGGGTGGTAGTCCGATAAGCCCATAAAGCATGAAATAGTTTATCATGCCATGACTTCTTATCTTTATCCACCATCTTTTGCAGTATATTTGAAAGAGTCTTGTTGAAGGCCTCTATCTGGCCATTGGCCGTTGCATGATTCTGAGATTAATGGTTGGATTTGATGTTGTATTCTTGATACAACTTCTTCACCTCGGATGAACAGAAGTTGGTGAAATTTTCCATCAATATGGTATGAGGGACACTAAATCCGGCAATGATGTTAGCCTTCATGAAGCTAACAACGCATTTAGAACTGACTTCCTTGATAGGTATTGCCTCTGCCCATTTGGAAAAGAAGTCAGTAGCAATAAGAATGTACTTAAACTGCTTGGCCGTAGCTGAAGGTTACGGTACCACCACATCCATTTCCCATGTGGAAAATGGCCATTAGTATTTATCTGTATGAAGCAACTCTGGAGGTAGATGAATGAATTTGGCATGTACTTGGCATGAATGACACTTCTTTGTGAAATCGACACAATCTTGTATCACTGATGGCCAAAAGTATCCAAGCCTTCGAATCTGATCAGACTATCTATGTCCAGACTGGTGGGCACAACAGACTCCTGCATGCACTTCATTCATGACATCCATTGTATCTTCACCATCAATGCATCTGAAGAGAACTCCATCAAAACCAAGTTTGTAAAGAATTTTCTCTAGGTGATCTGGGCTATCATAAAGAGTAAAATTGACCACACATCGCTGGATTTTTTCTTTATCGAATCTATCAGGTGGAAGTGATCCATTTTGAAAGTATTCCCTGATAGGTGACATCCATCCTGTAGTATGACCATACGGTTCAGGAATGGGACTAGTTTCATTAATTTCCTCTGTTCTGATTCGAACATAAGGTGAAATTACACGACTTTGGGCAATACTGATGGTTGTCTCGTCCCAGTTTGGATCTGCCAGAGTTGTGGCTATATTAGCCTTTGCATCAGCTTGAGCATTTTGTGATCTCAGGACATAAGAAAATGTCGGTTCCGAATGGAATTCTGCCATTAACTCTCTAACGTAAGCATACAAAGGTATTATTTCATCTTTTCTGATGGCATAATCCCCATTGACTTGTTTGATTACCAGGTCTGAATCACCTTTCACTTTTAAGTGATTCACTTGTGCTTGATGTGCTAATTCCAAGCCTGCGATGAGAGCTTGTTATTCTGCATAATTATTGGTACCACCTTCCCACAATAAGAAGGAATAAGGTAACACTGCCTTTTCTGGAGAAATAAGCACAATTCCTAATCCAACTTTGTTGAATTTAGGATTTTCCATTTTCCTCCCTGTTGGACTTATGGAAGCACCATGAAAATACATTTCCCATGCTTGAGGACTTTCTTGAATAGAGAATACTTCCTCATCAGGGAGTTCAATATCTAATGATGTGTCTCCCACTAAAGGGTGTTCATCCAGGAAATCAGCCAGAGCTTGGCCCTTTATAGCCTTTTGAGACACATACTGAATGTCGAATTGCTGCAAAATAACTGGCCACCTTGCTAGAAGTCCTGTAAGCATTGGATGACTAAGGATGAATTTGAGCGGATTATTGAGAGATACCAATTGGACCTCGTGATGTTGCGGGTTGTGTCTCAACATCTGAACTGCAACGATTAATTCCAGGAAGCACTTCTCAATACTTGAATATCAGGTTTCTACTTCAAGCATAGTTCGACTGAGATAGTAGAGGATGTTTTCATTCCCAGTATCATTCTTTTGAGCCATAAAGTCACCCAATGATCGCTCTAGAGCTGTCACATAGAGGATAAGTAGTCTTCCTTCAACAGGTGGCGTGAGTACCGGTGGACTCAAGAGGTATTTCTTGAGAATATCGAATTCTTTCTAACATTATTCATTCCACTGGTAAGTGACTCCTTTCTTAATCAATTTGGTGAAGGCTAAACTTTTTCCTTCTAAATTGGCGATGAAACGCCGAATATAGGCTAAGTTTCCTTGATGTCCTCTTAATTATTTCAAATTTCGAGGAGGTGACATACCAAGGATTGACTTGGTCTTCTCAGGATCGACTTCAATACCACGATGGCGTACAACAAAGCCGAGAAATTTTCCTGAGGTTACCCCAAAAGCACATTTTAAGGGGTTCATCTTCAAATTATGTTGTCGAAGATTGTGAAATATGACTTCCAAATTAGCCAAGTGATTAGAAAGTTTCTTGGATTTAACCACCAAATCATCTACAAAGCATTCAAAAAACTTCCCTAAGAAGGTTTTGAAGATACGATGCATGGAACGCTGATATGTTGCACTTGCATTCTTTAAGCCAAAGGGCATTACCAGGTAGCAAAAAACACCCTGAGGAGCTCTGAAAACTATGGATTCCTCATCTTGAAGGGCCATTTAGATCTTATTATATCCAGAATATCCATCAATGAAGGAAAGTGCTTCATAGCCAGCTGTTGCATCAATTAAAAGTTCTGTAATAGGAACTGAGAAATCATTCTTAGGACAATGCTGATTAAGATCTCTGAAATCGATGAAAACTCTAATTTGTCCATTATTCTTATTTACAGGGACAATATTAGCCAACCATTTGGGATTTTGAACTTCTCTGACAAAGTTATCTTTGATAAGCTTATCCACTTCAGTTTCAATTTTAGAATCATAAGTTGGGTGTGTTCTTCTCGCGGCTTTCTTAAATCTTTGATGTTCTTCTGGTAAACCCAAATGATGAGTAGCAACATCAGGATCAAGCCCAGGAATTTCCGTATAGTTCCAAGCAAATATATCTCTATTTTACTTTAGAAAAGAAATATACATCTCTTGATCTTCATGAGTCATGGACGCACTGATTAAATTGGGGCGTGGGTCTTCTTTTGTACCCAGATTTATTTCTCTGAGCTCGTCCACAGTGGTAGAGATACCCTCTTCGAATGCTGGAGGAGCATCTTTGAGATCTTCCTCTTCTTCTTCATCATGTGTTATTTCTTCCATTTCTACTTGCATAGTAGATGATAAGGCAGAATTTTCATGATCAGAAGAGATGTCAAAATTAGCACATCTTGAAGAAGAAGCTTCCATTTCTGACCCAATTGATGATGAAGGGTCTTCTTTGGGTAATAAGGAGGAGATGATGGATTGAGAATCTACATCATTATTCACCTACGATGTTGCTATAACTTCTTCTGGACTAATTGGCGAAGTATAGACTTGTTGTATTTCAGTAGATGAAATGAAGACGTCACCATTTGTTCTTTCATCACTGCTTGGTGGGTTACCAATTTCTCCCATGTAGTCTGGCTCGATTGCCGTAATTGACATTATAGATCTTTCCATAAGAGAATTTTTATTTGGTTCTATATTTTCAATTTGATAGATAATAAAAACATAATCTGTACTCACATGTGTAAATGGATTTACTAGAATCTTTTCCAAACCATATGGAGCATTAACTTTGTTAATCTCCTTTGTTGTGGATTTCTCCCTTCCCTTCATGTGATTGAATTCTGTCTCAATGTATTGAGACTCACATGTCTTGAACGGGACCTTATCACCATACAATGTCCCAAATTGACCATCTAAACAATATTTGAGACATTGATGGCATGATGAAGGGATAGCCGCATGTTGATGTAGCCAGGGTCTTCCAAGAAAGATGTTGAAAGCTGAGTCTTGATCAACAACCATGAAATATGAATTAGATACAAGATCTCCAAACTATGTTCTGAGTGTAACTTCTCTCAGTGTTTCTTGTTCATTTCTATCATATCCTTGTAACATCATAGTATAAGAAGATAAATCATATTCTGTGAGGCCCAATCGATGAAGTGTACGAATGGGCATGAGGTTGACTCCGGAACCATTGTCAGTGAAAGCTCTTTGAACATCTACACCATTGACCTTGCCAGATAAGTACAAAGGTCTAATATTCCCATGCACAACATCAGCTTCATCTTTATCAGTAAAAGATATTACTGCATGGCATTCTATAGGATTATTCTCTATGTGGTAGACTTCAGCTGTAGCAATTTCAGTTTCAAACTCCTGAGGACTTGACAAAGCCTCGATGAGTGCTTCCTGAAGATCTTTTGATAGATTCAAAGCATCAAGAATTGATAACTTGGCTGGTAATTGGGCCAAGTGTTTCAATACATCATAATTCTGATCTAGAGTTCTGTGTTTCCCAACAGGAATATGTGGTTTAGCAGGTACCTTGGAAGCAGATGATTTTGAAGTTGATGCACCTTGTAATGGGATAGGAGTTGGCAATATTCCTGGTTTTGGAAGATTAGACTGATTAGATCCATTTATTTGCTGAGAGGAAGAAGATGGAACCTTCAATCAGTCTTCTAAAATAACTATTCCAGGACTGAATTTTCTATTGGTAGAAGAACTTGCTTGTTCTGGCTGAGCTCGCTGAAGGGCTCTACCATGAGTTTCTGCTGTGTACACAGTTCTTGCAGGGGTAGAATTGGAATAGTGGCTTTTGAAAGATCTACGTATTCCCCTTTATCCTAAGCCTCTGGAACTTCTTCTTATTCCTTTATTTGATATAGGGAATTTAGGCTCATCGAAATCGAAATTGCGACTGGAATATGGATCTGTTAATTGAATCATATTAACAGAACCAAAGATTAACTCTTCGTCTGGTTAAGACTCTACCTGATTTTCCTATTTAGGTTGTTCCGTTTGGTGGGGAGGTGCCCGTGGCATTGAAGTAGATGGCATGAAGTCTACCAGAGTCAAAGACAACTTACGTTTTGACACATAATCATCATCTTCTGATTCTTTTTCTTTCATTGAATCATGTCTTTTCTTCGAGGACTTTCCCTCTGATGAAGAGGGTTTTTCCGCAACATTCATGGTAGAATACACAATTGGTTTCTTTATTTGTGTTCACAAAATAGCACGAGTTCAGTTGATTGTATTTCTGACCATCCAATCATCATACTTCTGTGCATTTTTTCTTTTGACTTCTTTCCATTCGCCTTCCTCCTTTGGAACTGTAGCAGTGATACATGCTACCTAGGCTGAAGATCCTTTCAGTTTGACTTGTCCCGAGTCGACCATCTTTTGCAGGAGGTCTTTGAAGACAAAACACTCCTGGATGGGATGCCCCAACATTTGATGAAAGGGGAAATAATTGGGACGGTCTTCAACTCCTTCCTTGTTTGGCCTCTTTGGCTTTGGCAGTTGAACCAGATTATTTTCCAGAGCCGAAATGAAGTAACCAGGAACTTGTTCATTTCGGAAAGAGTATGTTTTTCTCTTCAAATACTAAAATTGTTTTCATCTTTGATCTCTTTGATCATCTAGACGAAACGTCTTTTGTTGTTGGCGATCAGGAGGTGGAGCCCTTCGAGAAGATGAAGGTTTTGAAGTAGAAATAGGCACGGGTGATTGTTTAAGCATAACTGTATTAGTTTCTACTTTACCCATTCTCCTTCCTGGAGCTGATGGAATTACACGAGATTTAGCCTTATTCTGTATAAGGTAATCTTCAATATATTGAGCAATTGAAGTAAGGTATCGAAACCCTACTGTATATTTCACAGGGATCAACAGCGTGCTTAATTCGTCACGCAGATTTTCCACACAGATTGGCAACAATTCCTCTTGAGAGAGTGCTAATCATAGGGAATATGTTAATCCCTTCCAGTGAGCAATGAAATCCGAGACCCTTTCATTCTCTCTTTTCTTACATTTTGTAAGATCAAAAACTGTTGTCTTTGGAAAAGTTGAGCTGAACATAAGAATGAATTTTTGATGGAGATCCTCCCATCTAGTAATTGACTGGGATTGCAAACTTGTATACAAGAAAAAGTCTGGTCCTTGCAAGGATCGCACGAAGCGTCTGAGTTTTACTGCTTCTTGCTGCTCTGGAGTTCCCATCATAGGATCACAATAAGACACATAATGCATCAAATGCTGTTCAGGGTCACCTGATCCATTGAAAATAGGGAATACAGGGTTTCCAAAACTGGATGGTGGAGAGATTGAATCTACCCATTCAGGGTACACTTTCTTTTCTGGTTGAACCTGTGCATGTTTCCCTTCCATAGTTTCTAACCAAGATATTAATGACTTAATGGTAGTTATTAACTTTTGTGAATCATCCGGCTGAACTTGGACTTGGGTAGGTGCAATGACTGGAGCTTGGACAGATGTGGTGGTTAGTGCTGCAACTGATGGTAGCACTACCAACTGTTGTTGCACTTGACCCATAGGATTAGACCTGTGAGGGTGTACTGATAGAGGAGGATATTCTTGATCCATCTTAGTAGCTGTAACAAATTCCCTTAGCTGACTGACTCTAGCACAATCATGAAGAAGACTACCCTAAAGTAGTTCTCCATTCAACCTCCTTAACTCCTTCATTTCTTCCTCTTGTTGTGCAAACCTTTTCTATAGTGAGAGCGATTGGCCCTCTCCAGAGGAAGGATATGTAACCTGATTCTTTTCACTCCCTTTGTTGGATCCTTTTCAGAGAGGGGGAAGTGGGTTACTCGAAGGATTACCTATGTTCTAAGTAATCCTTTGATTTCGTGTACTCACACCTTCTTCATTTGTGTTGGTGAGTACATCTTCTTAAGAAGGACCCTCTTCATCTGAGTCCCCTTAGTGAGCCTCATTTGGTGGATCAGAAACAATGACATTGATGACATTGATTGATGCATAACGCATCACATCTCTTCTATCAGCATTTCTGTGATATTGTCTTCTTCCATTTCTTTGATGAGAAATTTCCTTTTGTTGATTTGATCCCTCAGGAACTTCTTGATGAACCATAATTTGGAGGGAATCTCCTAATAATTTGGCTCTTCGTTCCTCTTGAGGCTTCTTCCCCAATCGAGAAAAGACCGAATTTCTCTAAGGAGGGGATTGATGATTTGAAAAATTCCCCAGTCCGGTGGACTGGGGTTGTTCCTGATGTTCCCACTCAATTCCTTGAATCCTATTTGTTGATTCTGAGGGTTGGTTTAAAAGATTCCCCAATCTGGCAAGCTAGGGAGGATCTTGACATGCTATGTCTGAAACTTTCTTAAAAGCTCTCCTGATCTTACGGACATTAGTCCGGAAATTAGCTGGATGCATTAATCTGTATCCACTTTTATCACCTGGTTCAAAAGATAGTTAGATAATTTCTGACACTTCTGTCACTTGATGATGTGCTTGCTCCGTACGAGAGGCTTGTTCAATATTCTCATTTTCTTGATGCAGGAATAATTCAACAAATTGTTCTCTATATGATTGATTTTGAGAGGAACTAGTTGAATCATGTTCTTGGGAAAGCTTTTGATTACAAACAAAACCCATTGACTGTGGCTGACCATGGACAATAACATTGCATGAGACCATTTTCGGCAGGCTTTGCTGACTGGAGAGCATAGTGAAATGTAGTGCTCCATGAACACCCCATCATCTGACATGAATACTAGATGGGGCACTGGCAATTAACTGATGCAATCTTCTTAGTTCACCAAGGCATGAACGTTGAAGGGCTCTCTGCTGCTTTTTAGCCTTCGGATATTGAGAGACTGATAGAGATTCCAAATCAATCTGACATTGTATCCCTTCTATTATCTTAAGATGATTTTCATATTCATCATAAGATAATACTTTCTTCTTCAACTGACAAAGATTTTTCCATATGTTGAGACGAATATCATGGATTCCATCTTCCGTCAACATCTTTGGAATGTCATACTGAGAGTTATCCAGAGGCCAAAACATGACTGGTATTTCACCTTTTTCCAGTTTTTTTCTATTGTTCAACATTTTCTCTTTATCATTAAACGAATATTCTTCTACCTGATTTGACCAAAGCTGGTGCTTCCTTGTTTCTTCATCAGATTCAACAAGATTGTTAGAGAAATCATTGATGAAACTAGAAGATGCATGACTTAGGGGTGGTTTAGAGAATGACCTACACCCTGGGCTATCTTCTGATTGAGAAAGTATTTCACTTGCAAGCGATGAAGCATCAAACATGACTGGTTTCTCATTTTCAAGTGCCTCAAGATAAGAGGGCTTTCTCGGCACTACGTTGTCCACTGAAGCATTTTCCGAGAAATGTGAATCACTACTGTGGAGAGGACTTTCGCAGCAAAATTCATCATCATGGGGAGGACCACCATGGTGGGTTATAGAAAAATATGAGATCTCTTTATCCTTGGTCTTCTGACCACACAGAGGGCTCATGTGGCTCTCATGTAAAGATGAAACTTCAAGATCGACCGAATTTTCATGAAGAAATCTTTCATGAGGAACTTTCTGTTGAATACCTTCGGAATTAATGTTCACACTATTGGGAAATGAGGGAGTAGAATCTTGAATTCCAACAGATAACTGTCTGAGGGCTTCAAGAAATCCAGCATCGAGCAAGGCCTTGTTACAGATTGGCTCTTGATCTTCTTACTGTGTTGAGAGGGTCTTTTTCTTAGATGTCATCTTACTCGCTTTGGAAACCACTTGTTGATGAAAGTGGATGCTCTGAGTAGGTGTATGTGCTTGATCAGGAAATATGGCTGGGTTAGGCTGACAATCTCCACTCAAATCAGGTGTATATACCTGACTTGGTTGTCCGTATGATATGAGGGAGTATTCCCCACAACCCTCTTGGACTAGAACAGATGTGTGAGTATGTTCCAGAGTGAGCTATTGATGTGTCACTCCACTAGTAGGGATAGATTTATGTGTCTTTCCCTGATATGCTGCTGAAGCTATTATAATATCCTGGAAACAATCCAGAATATTAGCAGGGATTTACTTCTTCTCTTTCACCATTGATAAAATATGCTTGGTGACTTCAGCTGCCGGAACGAGGATATACGTCCATTCCATGCTTGGAGTAGGTGTATGTGCCTGCTCCTGTCCTCCTTTTCCTGTCAGTGAATCCTGACAGTGCTCAAGTGTGGGGGCAGAGAGTTGAGTCTGCCTCTTGTTTGTTGTCGGGGCTTTTTGACTAACTTCTCTGAATATTACCAAGCAAGACCGTTGGTAGGCTTGATTAATACTAGCAGGTGTATGTGCCTGCTGATTACACTTTGCTGAATGTGGTTGAAGAGCTTCATCATATGTAGTAAGACGAGCCTGCTGACTAGCTGATGATGTATAAAAATGTGTACGTTCCTGCCTATAGTACTCTTCCGGAATTGGCTGGAGGGATTGGCGTGATGCTGCTAGAGGAGTCTGCTGGACAGGGGAATTAAAATGGGCAGGCATATGTGCCCGCTTGTTGCTTGCCACCAAGTTTGGTTGGTGGACTTCTACAAAGATGGAAGAGATGAGAACCTTCTCACTGTTGATGGGATTCCGCCTCTGGCGGTTCCTCTTTCCTTCTCGGGTTCGAGGAACCTGAGTCGAACGCCTGGAGTCGGTACCCTCATCATGTTGAGGGCATACTGTCACACGATTCTGGTGGCGATTGTTGATAGGATCCCTCAGGAAGGACTCCTGCTTCTTTGAATTAAGTCCCAGAGGGACCTGCCCAGAACATGGGAGTGAATAGTGATTGCGTTACTGGGATAACGACCCGAAATAGTTGGAGATGGTGGTCAGCACCACCTGCTTCTTGATCACTGGTCGCCTTTGTTTGGACGACCGATGTGAGTTGTTCACTTGGAGGGCTTTTCGGGCATCCTCCAGAGTTGGGATGGTACCATGTTGATGGTACTCCTTTACCAGTGCATTTGATACCCTGCGTCGAAGATGCTGAGTAGGTGATGTCATTCTTATAGCAGATAACGATCCAGCAGGAGTAGCAGCAGTGGCATTTGCAGCAGCAGTATTCACAGGTGTGAACTTGAGAGCAGCCTTTATGGAAATGCATAAGATCTTGGAAAAGAGTTCCTGTTTGCTATAACAGACGTAATCAAGATAAATTCAGCCACTATATCTTTTGGATGAGCACATATGTCAATGATTGTTTTTGTTTTCCCTCTCATTGAGTTTTAAATAGGGGACTAACAAATAGGTAAAACACCATTTTAACTTGGTTAAGGATTCACGTCGGGTTCACCATTTTTTGTTTCCCTCAAAATTCAGGGATGACCTCCTGATCTAAGGTTCAAACATTCTGATTGGTTTCTAACAGGTTTCTTCATAGAACTGGAAACATCCAATGATTCCATATCCATTTGGACCTAATTTCCAAAGATAGGTGCTCATTAGTTTGTGGACTAATGAGGCTTAGGAATTTTCATTGGTCGAGAGGATGGGAGGTCGGACTCATCACACTTTTTTTAGGGGAATTATTGTCTACTCTGGTACTCTCTTTATATATTTAAGTTATGTTTTTGAATCCTTATTACATTACCAAGTATAAAATGAGATTTCCTTCAGATCTGATAATCAATGATTAAATATGTAGAAAATTTAGAGAATCTTTTATATGTATTCGAGGTTCTTCATCGATAGAGAATCATCTGTATTTATAGATATTCTTGGTCAATGGTATCCTTCGACACATTTATATAGAAGTATCTCGGTCATTATGATGACCATGATGGTTTTAAAGCCACTCAGTGGGGCACTAGAGCTTTATTGTCATTCAGAAGGACATGGATTATTTCAGAGTTGGGATCGAACCCACATATGGGATACCTACGTATCCTTTGTTTAGAAAAGGAATAAGAACCCACGTAGTTCGAGTAAGGGAGTATGATGTTTATGATTGATGGCTCAAAGAAGGATGTCATAATTACTTTTACACTCTAAGCTCACGTGAGTCATGCTCGGTGTGAGAAACAAGAGGTATTGGTAAAAATCAGACAATTGTGCCATGAAAGATGAAATCATAAGAAATAATGAGGGAATTATAATGTATGACTGACCATATAAATGAAGATTGGGATTCACTTCAAGGAAGAAATCTTGGAACAGGGTCCATAAAGGTATATGTGCTTCATGTAGATTTGAATACTCTAACATGGGGCTTACTCCTGAGAAGGAGGCCCAAATTAGGAGAGGAATTATGATTGGGTTTTACTCCTGAGAAGGAAACCCAGATCAAAGTTAAATTAGGACAAGTTAAGAGAAATTAATATTGGGGCTTACTCCTAAGGTGGATTCCCAGATTAGGGGACTTTGGACTTACTCCTAAAGAGGATGCCCAAATTAATGAGAATTATGACTGGGGATTACTCCTAAAAAGGAGACCCAGGTTAAGGATTATCTCATCTTAAAGGATGAGGTTGAATGAACGAAATCTCAATCTTTAGTGACCTAAAGATGTGCAAATCACTAGGTTTTGAGAGATATTCCACATAATTCCTTTCAGATAAGGAAGTCAAATCAATAAATCATGCCATAAATGGCTTTAAAGAGTGTCTTGAAGACTGAATCTTGAATAGGAGAGGAGGAATGTCTTAAGTGGGGTGAAATGGGCAAGAAGGGCACCCAAAAAGGTAGGGGCACGCAAGTCCTGGTAGGCGCGCATGTACTACGTGGGCGCGCAAGTCCTGGTCGCGCAGGTATACCTGCGTGACCTTTGGGTACTTGCGTGTTTGTAAACCAGTATGGTAATACTTGAGCGGTCCTTGACCAATGCCTTTATAATTATCCTTAGGTACTTCCAGAAGAGAGGCGTGCAATTGTTTTTGAGGATGTAGGGTGTCTTGCAAGTATGTTCATTCCCCTTAAGGGTAAAACACCATAGGTGCACAATTGTTAGTGAATTATAACACTTAGACCTTACTCCTCTTGTTTAGACCTTCAATTCTAGGTAAAGAATTACCTTAGAAGTGTTCGGAAGACCTGAAGAAGAGACTTGGGCATTCAAAGCTCTAAATATGAATTCTAGAAAAATTCCTCTCCGAATGAGGGGCCCACAGGGTCTATTTATAGGCTACAGAAGACCCCGGGCGGTTATCCTTTAGGACGCTCAAGTCACTTGCGCAACCATTAGGCGTCGCGCAAGTCCACTTGCGCAACAGTGATGAAACTTGCAGGGCACATGTGCTTTTGATACCTTGTTCATTCCTTTGTCGATTTTTGATGTTTTCTTAAAAGGATTAATCAATTTGTGCTAAGACATTTCCCTTTCCATTATTTTAGACAATGTGACGAAAAGGAGCGTCAACAAGGTCTAAATTCTCATAGCCAATAAAATATATACAATGTTATAGTGGGGTTTTAACTGTATGTTTTTAACCCCCAGTTAACATTTTTTACAATTATGATGATAACAAAGTTAATTGGTATTTAAGGCTTAAGATAGTTACAATAAAAGAGAAATTAGACCATAAACGGAGCATGATTGATATTATAAATAATATATAAACAATTTTTAAGAATATAATATTATTATAAATTTTAATTCATTAAATAAATCATTATTTACTATAAAATATCATTTATAACAATTTCATTACTATTCATTCAATTTGACTTTGAAAACATCATTAAAATAAATTATTCAAAATATAACCTCTAACACATTAATAAATTGATATATTTATCTTAAAAAATTGTGTAACACATTATTTCATTCAAATTATTTTACTTTTAATATTATTAGGATCATTTATTTTATTTTTCTGTTAATTGAATAAATAATGTTTTGTCATTACGTTATCATTTAAGATAATTATTTTATTAATAAAAATTAGAAATTAATTACCATGATAACCAATAGTTTATCACTCAAATGACCATTTATACCCAAACATAGCCTCTTAGTATTTTAATGTCAAAAATTTCGAGTTAATGAGAAAAATTGAATGACATTTTTAACTTTTTTTCACATAAAATAATATAAAGATCCAAATAAGATAAATATGACACCATGTTCCCATTTTTTTTAAAATATTTTATTGAAATTTCAAAATCCACACACCCAATAGCATACAGGAAAGTGGTAAAATCATTTTTTGTCCTTATCATATGATTTTTAACCATAATTACCCGATTTACCCTTACAGTTTTTACAATTATTTACTATAGTTACGATTCTTAATGAAAAAATAAGTGAAATATTTATAAAATATGGATCTCATAATTTAAAATATAGATTCCATATTTCATGATTCAACTTATAGATGTGGTAGAAGTTAATTTAGGTTTAAAACATATAATGTAAGAAAAAACATTTTTTTAAATGCCATTTTTTGTATAAAAAGATTTTTATACCAAATTCAAGTAAAATATTTATGAAAAAGGTTATAGTTGGATTAATTTAGATAAAAATAAGATAATTAAAATTTAAAAAAAGTTCACAATAGGTTTTATATATGTAAATACATTAAAATAAAATACAGTTTTCCAATAAAAATTATTATTTCCTGATATTTATTGAAAATGGAAATATTCAGAAACGATAAAAAACATTAACAAGAAGCTAATTTTTTTATTCTTATTTGAAAAATAATATTTTTTTAGGAATGAAAATTTCTAAAAGTTATATAAATGAGTTATAATATTTTCTCACAAAAAACAAAAAAAATATTATTTCAAGAAAATCTATATTTGAAGAAATGTATTTTTGAAGTATAAATTAACTTAACTAAAAATTGGGGTTCTATTTATGAATAATTTATAAATATATTTTTATTAATTGGGACCATTAAATATATATATAAATAATAATATTTTTTATAGTATATCACAATTCCATTAAAGCCTGGTGTTGCATGTTAAACAAGATATCGAGCATAGTATTTTTTAAAAAATTAGAGTGTTACATTATTCTCACGTAAATAAATTTCACCCTTGAAATTTTGACTCAGTCATAGTAAACAAAGATTTTAAATTTCGAAATACCTTGTTTTAAATACCATATCATAAAATGGTTTAATAAAAATTATGCCTAAAAAGTGGTAAATGGAAATATGAAGGTTATTTAAAATAACACATAATTAGGTTTTCAAATAGGATAAAATTAGTGGTGACTAAAAATATGTACATGTAAGAAAAGAATAATGTCCAAATAATTTTTTAAAGTGACATAGATCATTGATCACAAGAAAGTGAATGATTATAAGAAATTTGATGAACAAAAAAGCATAAACTAAAGAAAAGTGAAAAAGGCCATATATTCATCCAAAAATAAGTTAATAGGATAACATTTTAGTTTCCAAATTTTTTCCTAGAGTTATGGAATTTCTTTACCATATAGACTTATAACAAAAGTGAATATAATAACTTGGCATGTATAATTTCATCCTTAATCAATTTACCCATTAATATCATATATATTTCTTTTACAAATGATGAGTATTGAAGATGATTTTTTATTAATGAAGAACTAAAATCAGATTTCTAATCCTCAAAATGATATAATTATATTACCTTTCTAACTAAATATTAACACAAAATGAATGGTGAGCATATGATAAGATAATATCTAGAACATTTAAACCCCTATATGAACATATATAACATTTAACTCCAAAATTTATATAATAATAATAAAATAACATATTAGATCATTTAATAAAAAACCATACATCCTTAATAACATTAAGAATATAAAAATTATAAAATGGTTTATCCTCATATGAGATATCATACCTATCAATCTTACATTCACAACATTTTATTTCATTATTCCCAAATAGTCTTTCATGTTAAATCAAATGTTAAACCTAATGTTCACATGTTTCTAAAAATCTAACAAAAAGGCCAAAATCACATTATACCTGAAAAAAACCTAATAAAGGAAACTCATTGTCCAAAATATATGCCCAAATGGAGGAGATATTAGACTTGTAAGTTTCATAAAAATGAATTTCCTGATGTGTAAGGGTTCCACACGGTGTGCGTACACACTACTATACATATGGATGTTCTTGTTAACACATATCTCTCTATCCATGAATCGCTCTATGGAATTTAACCATACTACATGATATATCCCAGCCACCTGGTGTCGAGCCATTTTCTCTTTGTCATTCCCATCAAGTCATGCCCATGTACTTGTCCATGTTCATGTACACAGTATGTTCCTATCCATTTCCATGTCTGTGTACTCCCAGTGTACATGAAGGACCTCCAGAACCGTGTCAAAAAACATGTTGGGGCCCACATGGTGCGTGATATTTAACTCACCTAGAAACTCTATCCATTGTTGTTAGGTCACTTCATGACATTTGTTCATCAAAATACAAGTAATTTAGTAGAGTTTTTCACAGAAATATAGATATGAACTTATCATCTCAAATAAAACACTCCTACTGAAAATAAAATTATTTAACCCCTCAAAACATGTGGTAGCCTCCTCAATATTTCTATTCCATCCCTCCAGTGTCCAAAAATTGAATCTCAATAATTTTATATGAAGCCCATACACACCACCCTTTTCCCATGGCACCTCCCACTGTCTCACCAAAATCTTGATCCATGGGGGAATCACCATTATCCCAAAAAACATACCAATACCTCATAATATATTAAAATCATCCATCACATGATAATATTCCATGAATTTAGGGTTTTTATTGATCTCAAATCCACCTGGAAATATCGAACCGTGGCCCTATAGGCCAAAAATGAAGATTGTAAAGAAATATTGTGGAAAAGAATAAAAGGAAAAAAGGTGTAAGAATAATTTTCAAGCGTTATTGGCCAAAGAAAATTGATTGGGGATATATTGGGTGAGGAACATGATACCATGTAGAAAAGTTTAATAATCAATTGAAATATGATACACGGCCTCTTTCTAGGTATATATTTAAACAAAGATTAATGAATAAAAGTTTTGACCATGCTTAATGTTTTAATAATAAGGGTGTAAAAAAAGTTGGTGAGTCCTAACTAGAGATTATATCCCTTGTTGGTGAATAATTCATTCTCCCGTGATGGGAAAGTTATGTTGCATTTGTTGCACCTCAATTAACATTGATCTTAATTTTTGTTGTCGTTCGATCACAATCTGCCAACAAATAATGTTGGAATCCTCCTCTCAAAGATAACTAGGCTATGAATATAACCCTATATATTTTATATAATTGTGTATATATATAGTAAATACATTTTAGGTCATTTTATGAACTAATTATATGATGTAATTAATTAATTCACTTAACATACATCCATCAACCACTTTATCCGATCATCCTGTGCTGACCCGCTTTAGGTTTCACCTATGGTAAATACCACACTCCAAATTCAACCATGGTCACATATTTTGGAATCGAGACTCTCATTAAGTTATATTCCATCATTTCTGAAAAACTATGCATGCATTATTAAATATAGATAATATTTTTGTAAAATTAAGTATGGGCACACCAGGCCTCTGAATCACGTTTCGTCTATACATTTGGATCCTAAAATGTTTTTATAATATATTTGAAAGTATTACAATGTAAAAAGGTATCTACATGGTAAATTTTGGTCTATAATGTATTAAGGTATATGATATGTGCTTACAAGGACTATGATGGATCCCATTTTATCATACATGAATGTGTGTGTTTCCATGACTTAGGGGTTATAACACATGCATGATTTCTGAATTTAATGAAAATAGTTACTATATGTGCACATTTATAATATATGATGGATTGATTTATTGTTCATGAAACATGAATTATTCAGGACTTCAAACCTCTACCTAGTATAAAAATGAGATAGGTCACATGGGGATCAAGATGAGGTGATGAAATAAATATATATTGAGATTCCCTAATGATATGTTGAGACCATAATATTAATTGGTTAAATAGGGACACATGTTGACCCACATAAAACGTGACATAATATATGGAGGGTATTATAGCCTAGGATGCTCAGAATTGGGGTGTAGGATAAGAAAACTAGTGGGTAATTATATGTGGAGTACCTTTCTTATATATATATATATTATTAATATTAAATTATTTATTTCTATATGTTTTATAGTGAGTGAGACTTGCCATGTTTTGGATTTATTTCACCTAATTAAGTAATAATTTTGATTCTTTTCTTTATTCACTGATATTTAACTTGCTTCTTTTAGGTTTTCATGATAGGTTTATGGGAGGATCCTTCTTTGTATGCTTATATACCTATAGATATATAAATATATATGATATTAATTTTAGGTATACTCGATATAGTTAGTTATAAATATGAGTCTAGCAAGATTAGAGTGGGTTTTTAGGATCTTTCCATGTTCATGGTTGCAACCTATGTTTTGTTTTTGGTATTTTCATTTGTTTCATCGTTATATGAAATTTTAGGTATTGAGATTGCCCATTTATTTATGTGGTGGATTTGATTAGTATATCATATATATATTTTAAATTTATTATATATTTATGTTAAGACCTTTAATTCCCAAATATTAATATCCTCTGTGATAGTCTCAAACCTATCACATATTTTAGGTGGTATTTGGGGTCAACATTCCTCTTCATTGCCAACCCAGTATGGGTAGCAATAGAGGGGGTCATGAAAACATTGATTTCATGTTTCTTATCTCAAAACATAAATCTATATCAACAATTATAGAAAAAATAAATTGAGATTAAATTATTTCACATTGAAGGTACATAAATATCATATAAAAAGGAATAATTCCAACATTTAGGTTCAAATATTCTTCCCCTATCTCCAAAAAATATGTTTTAGGTCTATCATCTATAATTATCCTTAACTCATTGTTATTTGGATCCCTCATTCTTGTGAACCCCTAAAAAAATTAATAAGATAAATAGTTTCTTCCAAATCTATCCACCTAGTATTGGGAAGAATATAAAAAATATATGATTAAAAAAATTAAAATCTTGTATTGTACCTTGACTATAATTCTTCTTTTTTAGAATATAAGAATAATTTAGTGCATTTAAATACTCATTAGAACACCTTTAATTACCTTTCAAACAATTCTTCTTTGATCTCATTTTATGATCATTATTTCTAGTTGATTTTTCTTGGTGTCCATTTTCCCTATTCTTTGTATGAGAATATGTACTTTTAAGCTAAATATAGTTAGTTATTATTTCATAAAAGTTTCTTTCTTATTGACTATTAAAATAATTCCATTGATTATCCAATCTTATTTTTGAGTATTATATGAATTTATTAGAACATAAAATTGAGATGTAATGGGCTCTAAAACATTTTGAATAAATTGATTATCCATAATAGTAACCATAAAATAATTTATCATATTAAAATATTGAACCGTTCTAATTATGTGTTCTCGTGCACCACTACATCCACCATTCATGGAATTTTAAATCAAAGAGATAGATATTGAGTTTTTTGTGTCCTTACAAAACATTAAAATAATTCAATAATAGATCTTAAAAATCCTTTTCATTATTGTTAACTTTAAAAATATTCTAATAGACTTATTCATGGTGTGTTTAATCACCATAAAACATACCTTGTTTGAGTTTTCCAACATTTCATAAGAAGTCATTTGATCTTCATTGGATTCAGTGGTAATATCATGAGGTTGTTATTCCATTATATTAGAATCCATATTAGGGATGTTCATATAATTATCTAAATATTCTATCCAGTCCTCGTACATAGTTTCACTTAATGTCTTTATAAAATAAGGAAATTTTTATATCATTAGAATAATGAAATTATCATTTAAAAATACATAAATACTTATACGACCAACAAAATAAATTATTCTATATTCACAACCAATTTGTATTTTCCAAATAATTTTAATTTATTATGATCCCACCTAAGGGTCTCAGAACATTATAAATAAAAATTTATATATAATGATATGATGAAAAAAATTTATGTCCCACAAAATCAAACACCAATAAGATATTTTTGTATTGAAATAATGAAAGTGGGAAAAAATAATTAATAGAATTTAATTAATAATAATATATATAAATCATATATTAATTACTAATAATATATATAATAAAAACATTTTCATATTTCTTCCCATAATTTGTGAGTACAAAAATATAAAAAATATTATAAAATTATGCATATGTTGGTACAATTTAACAAAAAAAAGTGAGTAGAAATGATTTTTTAATAGGTTATAAGATCTAAATAATAATGATAAATAATAATAATTTAAACTAAATCAATAGATCTGATAAAAATTGAAATAAAAATTTAAATGACATGATTTATTTTTAATTTGAGTTGTAATGGATTGTAGATATATAATTATTATATGTTAAAAATAATTATAATAAAACTATTAACTATATCAAAAATATAGTTTTTTTATATATAATAATAACTAATTCAAGTAGTTGAAAAATAATTCAAAATGAGAAGGAAAACAAATAAAGGGGGACTAATCTATTACCTATAATTAATCAGTAATAATACCACCCACACAACTGAATAATGGGGAATCAGTTTATATAGAATTTACCAAATTAGAGTAGAGATATTTCTTTGGCCAAATAAGTAAAAATATCCATCATGTAACTGTTAATTATGTTTCAATAATTAATATCAATAATATATTCTACACAAATAATTAATCTGTTATATTATGATTACGTGGAAGATAAATCATCAATGCATACATATTTAATTTTTAACCTAAATCAAATGCGTGTAAATTTTTAATTTATAAAAATCCATAATTTTATGTTATATTTAAATCACCACCATGGAAGGTGGGGAGATGGTGGAAAAATTAAATGAGGATGTTGTAGGATCTAGAGTCTCCCAAATTGATGTAACAAAACGCCTCCTTGTTAAAACCATAAAAATGATATAGGGGAATGATTGGGAGAGTTTTGTGATAGGAAAAGGAAAATGGATATTGGACTCTTATCCATGGAGTCATGCTAACTTGTAATCGTGTTCGTTGTTGTGGCCCTACAAGAGGAAATGAGAATAGAAGGAAAATTTTGAATCATATTATATTTCATTCCCCATAAAAAATCCTCCCTGATTGAATGTTGATTCCAAAAGGGGTGTGAATGGGTAGTGTCCATTAAAACATATATGTGCATGGAAATGGGATAAATATGGTTAATTGTTTTATCATATGCTCAGATAGAGTAACCCAAAGAGTCTCCATAACCCTTCAATACTATTGGGTTTTTTAGTGAGTTGGGGGAGAGTATGCAATGAGATCTAGAGTACTAGGGATTTGTGATCATGACCTTAGTGGGAGGTTTAGGTTCCACCAAAAAAATTTATGAAACTTTGGAAATAAAAAATTTATGATTCATATGACCATGCTTTAGTAAATATTACATTAGATCAAATAATTATGGAAAATTTTGGAATTTAGCATACACACACTTACAGTCTAGGAAAGTATTCAAGCTTTACTTACCCAGAAAGAAGAGGACACTATTTGTCGATTTAGGTTGAACATGGAATAAAGGGTGTGTGGAAGAGAATCATTTGCCTCTTATAGTTTAGACAGAGAGATAGAGAATATACAGTTTCCCTTAGTAGGGCTTCCAGTCTTAGAAAATGCTTGAATGGGGGGAGGATAGTGGGTAGTAGTTTAAGGTGGATATGGGAACAAAAATAATAGTTCTTTCTTATAATACATTGGAATTCCATATAGGCTATTTGGGGATTAATTGGTATCCTTAAAGATTGGTTTTAATCTCTATGTTGGTACCAGACATGCAACAAAAGTGTAAAAAGTATGGGATTTTTAACATTATATACCTTACAATCGATATAGTAACATCATCGCCAGTGTAACAACACATGATTTCAACCTAAGGATATCATGTGGATGTAATTAATCATGAAGGAAAATCAAATTATTACATTTTTTATTTATATTCATCGGCGCATTCTTCTCATCATTAACAATTATTTTTCAAATTAATTGAAGTCATATCCTTCATGATATTCATTAAATTCTCTAAATTCTTATGGATGCATCGATCATTGATTTTTTGGATCTAGTGGATAGAATAATTGACACCTTAGATGATTTGATGTTTATAGTAGTATCATACATTTAATATGGAAGGGAAACTTGGATTAGGTTTCTCTTATTACAACTTCCTCTTTTTAGAAATTTAAAGAGAAGAGAGAGGAGATCTAAAAATCATGTTGTCATCAATTATAGTGGTTTTTATTTTCTTACATAGGTGGGTATCATTTTTTTAAAATTTCACTTAGTCCCTCAAAAAAATGAAACCTTTTAAATTAAGACATATTTTTCATATATGATGTAGTGAACATTCAATAAACATAATAAATACTTTAACTCTTAATTTTAAAATCTTTATTGTGTTACTGAATAAAATAAAATCCATTTTCTCAACCCATCACTTAAATTTTTTTAACAAATCATTAATAAAAAAACTGTAAAATATTATTCCCAGTATTGAATTAATAATTGTGAATAAACTATGAAAATAACATGAATTCCTATTATAAAAACACAAATAATAGATTATTTATTTATTTCTTGTGATAGATAGAACATGTAAATTTATCACCCCCACTACAGGGCCCACCATGTCCTAAAATCCATTTCATTTAAATTGGACACAAATTTCAATACACATGGCTTATGGCCCTATAGGACCTTAATTAAATATTAGTGAGTGATAGCCACATCAAACAAGTTATATATAATGACACATCATGGAACCAAAGGAGATAAGGATTAGACATGGAAATGAAAACATCATACAGACACACACCGTGTAATATAATTTCATTTCCTGGTGATATCTCATAAAGTAAGATACAAAAAATTATGTCATCATCCTTTCATGATTTAGTATTTTATGAACTTATTGGATGGAATATTGTTCTTATACCATGGATATGGATTTAGTAAAGGTACTACCACCATGTTAAATTAGTTCCAAGATATGACTTCGTTTAAAAATATAGAAACCCGGTATTGTCCATTCTATCATTATTATATAACTAATAATGCACCAAACAAAAGATACCAAGAAACAAACATAAATTTAAGGATTTTAATCTTTTATAAAATCATGTGGTTTAATGTCATGCAATTTTAATGACCTCATGTCAAGACACAAATACATCTGATCATAGATAGAAACATATAATGAAACCTAAAACATGTGGTGTTTCTATTGGAAGGTCAATCATCATGGTCTTATCTAATCTATATCACTTAGTGGAAACATCATGAAAATAAGTCTTGATACTAAGCATCTATTGGAGCATGATATTTGGGAATCATTTATATCATGTAGGAATGATTGTCCCTGACCATAGGACATATATTTAATATTACCATTGAGGTTTATCTAATTTGTAAATATTGTTGGAAACCGCTATAAACTTTTTAAAAATCATATAATTCAAAAAAAATTAAATATTGGATGTATAAGTTTCAATAGTTTTATGGTAAGAATATATCTATTATAATTAACTATATAATTATATAATGATATAAAAGTTATCTTTATATTGAGTCTAGGGAACCCACTTTCTCAACACATATACATCACTAGATCCAACTTGTGAACCATTAATCTATTAGCTGTCACATAATATGATCATGCTTCAACTGAGTAATGGATTTAGTCATTACGCCTCTAATTTTTTCTTATATTGTGACTCCACTATCCTCATATCAACTTCCTTATGTAAATATACCTCATGATATGTTATATCCAATATAAACCTATTATCCTCTATAATTGGCTTAACATAATGGATAATACCATTATTATAATCTTATCTTAATGATAAAAATTTGTTTTTTAGTATGATTCCAATAAATCGAAAACAATTGTTTCGTATTTTATACTACTTCTTTAGCTACATTAGAACCCCAACATACTCTTTGTTAGAAAATATGGATACCAAAGGGTTTAATGAGACTCCATTGATCATTTTTTCTCAACTATGATATAATATCAATTTATATATAATAATAATAGTTTTCCCATTATTGAAATTAGTGTTTACTAACCTTTATATATTTCATATGTATACCTATCACTTTGTCAAGTACCATTGGAAACTTCTGACTACTTCCCATTTAGTTCTCTTGAATTTATCTGCTATTTTCCAACGATTATGTATGTGTTAGAAATATAATATCTAGAACATTTCATAACATATGTGAGAGATCAATCAGCAACATGTATATAATTTGGATCACCATTTTAATTTACTAATATGTATTATACATGTCTACTTAGATAGATTTATGCCCAGTGAAATCGAAAATATTCCCATCTTAATTTATTCTAAACGGTATTTTCAATAGATTATTTTTCTATTTAATTTGAATTTCTCAAAAAAAACCCATAGATAAACCTCAGTATATATTTTTTTAAAATAACTTACGTTCCTAATTTATGTAAATATTTGGGGAGACTCTTTCAACATAATAATAACTAAGTATAATACCAAAAAAGTATTTTCCATATGATATCAATATATTTTATTTGAATTTTTTTTCCTCTAACTAACATTTTTTAGGCATAATAGAAATATTTTTTCCAAATGAAAATTATATGATCAATATTCTTGAATTAATATATAAATTTCATTCCAGACAATAATCTAGGTGTACACCTAGAAGCCAACGTAGGGGAGGGGTAAATTAGGGTGTAATTTTTTTCTTTTAATTTAAATGGATCTTATCCCCATGTTATTAAGAACTACTTAAACTTATATAAATAGAATTCACATTAAAAATTCATAAATAACATAAAACCCCAAATTTTCACTTGGTTAATAAATAAGGTCTGGTCCAAGGAGTCATCGCATATAATGTGATGGCAGTGCCCAAATCCATTAAGATTCACTATATTTGGTTTATTAAAATTGTTCATACATGATCAATCTATTATAAGTCCACTATATTTACAGGATTCTAGGTAATGTACCATGACATCTATTGAATCACTTCCATCGACTCCACCTTACTCACTACATTGGATAACATATTTCTCTATTTAATGACTTGATGGTCTCTCCATCATCAATAGTAATTTGATGAGTAAATCACATAAATAATTTCAATGTATGATGCTCTTATGATGTACTTGATATTTAGTATAATCACCAAATATGGAAGGGTAAAAAATTGGATAAAAACTAGTAATAATCAAGTTATACGGGGTATACTATCCATTTCACTCTATAATTGATGATCCAACTTCTATGATACATGATCATCCTTGAACTATGTGATACTAAACCTCATGAACATGATTTATAGGACCTCATTTGTGGTATGATTTGTTCCATGATTTTTGGAACGTGTTACAATATGAGAAAACTTTCTTTGGGGATGAATCCTAAAATTCATACTCTATTTGAAATGTGATTGACTGAAATTTTCTATTCGTTACAATGAAATTAGGAATCTTATTAGACTTTTATTAGATTCATAATGAATGGATTAATGAGTTATTTATAGGTAATTTTTTTTAAAATAATTATAATCAATGAAATTACCTTTAATAACCTTCATGAGTGAGTGTAAATGCTATGTGGTCAGTTCTATAGGGTTCCCCCAAAAACACTACCTCATACTAAAAACAACATAATTTTTTTTTGAGGATTTCATGACCCTTCTTTTTTGTATTCCAAAAAACATAAATGAAAAATCATTTGTTCTTTCATGATCCCAATGTGGTTATAAATCTATTTTTTACACATTTTAAAATGTAATAGTCATTATGTGGTGCATACAGTATAATTCCTTTGTGGTTTTCAATCTTTTACTTCCTATTCTCTATAAATGAACATCCAACAATGAACTCGCTACACAAACGAAATGAATTTTCAAAAAAAAGAACTTCAATTATAGTTATATTAAACATAAAATATTACCTATTTATTTAATATAGGAGTTATTTTGCTCCCATTTTCAATATGTGGTTCATATTCATTTACCTTAAATTTATCAAATAACTTTACTAAAAAATACCAATATTTTATTCCTAAATTTTTTGAATACTTTAGAAAAAACACCTTTTCAAATCCTCTTTTGGGACTCCATTAACTTCAAAACATATCCTTTAAAATTGAACCTATTGATATATGTGGATAATGATTGAGAAAAAATCTTTAAACACCCTCTAAGAGAACCACAATCCCAACCTTCCAGGTCTTTGGGTTTATTATCAATCCAATGTGAATTTAAATTTCACACAGATTCTCCAAAACCTAAAAAATGAACTATAATAAATTATCTATTATAGTAAGTCTATATGAGAAATAATATTTGTAGAAAAAAAAATAATTCAATAGATCATTACTTGCCTCATGAAATTCCATATTCCAAAACTCTCCAATCTACATACTAAAAAACCCAAACTAAAGATGATATCTCCCCATAACATTAATACCATAAACTTATCATATATCCCCCTTATTTTCCCAAAATAAATATATCCTTGGATTTTATAAAAATTAATATCACTTCAAAAATGAACCAGAATATGTGTAGAACCTTCCAATAATGAACAAACATGTAAAAAAATATACAGAGTGGAAAGGGGAACTTATAAAACATCTCAAGCTAGTAGAAACGTTTGAACACTGAAGTTCAACCAATTTTTCTTAGATATTAGTGTGTCTAATGTATTTGTCTTGACATATTACACTTTATCATTTGTTCCAACATGTTCCGCTATTACCATTCCTTTATCAGCTATTACTTTAATGACGTGATACCTGATCTCAATATACATGGTATGGGAATTCTGTGTTGTATTTTTCATGAGGTCAATTAAACTCTGGTTATCACATAAGATACCCATCAGTAAGTTCAACTATAATATAATATCAACCAGTAGTTACATCACCAACCATAGTTATGTGAAATCCTTAGTCACTGAAATATATTTTGAGTTGGTAGTACTTTGAAAAGTGTTCTCCTAATTCTGTTTCAACTAGACCAAATATTTATTTCCAATAAATAAAGAACCTCCATCCTTCATGGATTTTCGATTCACAATATCACCAGCCTAGTTATCATAAGAAAAATTTATAATTAATAATTCTTTTATGATTCAAAGAGAAATCCAAAAATGATAGTTCCTTATATATACATCATGATTCGTTTAATAGTTGTAATAGTATCTTCTTTAAAGTTACTCTATAAATGATATATTAAGGATATTGTAAAGAACATATCTAGTAATGTTGCAGTCAAATATAGTAGGCTATCATTTATCTTCTTTTATAATGTGGGATCCACAAATTTATCATCTTTATACTTCCTCAGTTTTGTTCGAGCTTAACTAGAGTTGAAATTTGTTTTTAATCATAAATGATGATTTCATTTAGTCTCTCTATTTCATAACATTCCAAATCAATTAAACTAAATTCTTTATATCACTCGTAACGCTAGAATGTATATGAGTTCCCAATCATGGATATTCCAAATTTTTTATTTCATTTTATTAAAAAATTCAGCCACATATTTTCTCTTACTTTGAAAAAATGATATCATCAACCAAAAAAATCTCCATAAACTAATACTGAATTGATGTCTCCAAATATAGTTTCTATTCAAAACCACCCATTTTGAATTTTAGATTATTACTATATGAAACCATCTAAGTATAAAATTCTTGTGGTTTATACATTATATTATATTGATAATTTTTAAATACCTAAACTTTTTTTTCATCATTTCTAATTAGAAATCCCAGTGTTTGTTAAATGTAATCTTCTTATTCAAGAACACCGTTTAGAAATACCTTTTTGATGTCCAAAAAAAATTATCCTATTATATTTTCCATAGAAAAAAGTATCCTAATTGAATCTAAATAGGTGACTGGGGAAAAGTTTTCTTCAACATCAACACCATAAATTTGTATATAACCCTTACATAATAGTTTCACCTTGTTTTTTATGAGATTTCATTTCCCATCATATTTTTTCTTTAAATATACACTTGGTTTTGAACACATTTGTGTTCTATTGAATTTGAACTAGGTGTATAGTTTTATAATTTTCAATTTGATCTAATTTTTTATTCAAGGATTTAATTTATTACCCTTCACTGAATGATTCGTCAAATGATGTTGGATCCACCATAAACAATAAGGTGGAATTCACTATACTCATCATTCCCCTCATTTGAGTTAGAGGAGATTTATCCCTAATATTGATAATGGGTGAATTTTTTTCTAATATTTCTCCTTTTAGGTATTGGATAACTTTATTTAGGAACAACATCATCCTCTCATCCAACATCAAATTCATCATCATTTATATAACTGTACACAACTTCATTATTCAGACCCTTTTAATTTTTTTATTCTTCTTCTTTACATAAAAATTCAGTATTCCGATTTATTTAATTCTTCATATCATTCCCCTCAATAAATATTAAAACATGACTCTCAATAATTATATTCATCCTATTGGTAATGTATTTACAGGACTTACTCGTTATTTATCAACCTAGAAATAATCTTACATCAGCCACATCGATATAGTTTACTTTATTACCTTCCTTATGAAAAACATAGCATTTATTTCTAAGGACACAAAAATATTTTAATATGGTCTTTCTTCCATTATATATTTTATATGGTGTCCTTTATTTTCCTGGCCTTAGAACTATCATTTTTTATAGTGTATAATGCATAGATTCATTTCAATAGTAATGAATATTAGAACTTTAAATGAGTATTTTCTTAACCATAATATTCGCCAGTAGATTTCTTCATGGAATAACTAAATTTTACTTTTGATTTATTTCAAAATATACCTCATTATTAATTCTTTACTTCCTGAGGTAGTTTTAAAATTAAATGGATTTGTATTCTATTCCAATACTTGATCACCTGAATTTGATTATGTTTCTAGTCTCATTTTTTAATCTTATTCGAGACATCTTCATAAATTACATAATATCTCTATAGTTTTTCATGAACGGAAAACATTATATTATATAATAACCATCAATGAAAATAATGAAACACCCATCCCCATATATGACCAATATATTCATTATTCCATAGAAATCAGTATACAATATGTCAATATGATTAGATTTTCATTTTTTTCTTCTATTATTGAATATAGATTTTGGAATATATTTACCCATATACAAGCCTCTTAGTTACTCTAAAAATATCATTTTTGATTGGAAATATCTATAACATCCTTTATCTTAGAAAAACACTATATGCTCTATTGGTGAATGTGGATAAGTATTTGATTCATAATGTTATTCAATTATTTTACTATTAGAAAACAAGTATTCTTTTTATTGTCCATAGGATAAAAATTTTCATGTTTCATCATCAAGTATAATTCCAAAAAAATCATTTTCTAAAAAATCATGGTATCTTTTCATAAAAAAAATTATAGTTAAATACTAAAATTTTTAATCATTTAATGTTCTTAAAAAAATATTTTTATTATCAAAATAATCATGAAAACTTGGTTATGTCAATATTCCCTAAAAATTCTTTAGGATATTTTATTTTTCAATCACATCTGATACAAACATGCTATAAAAGATCTAGGAACTATTATTCTTTATATATTTGAGTTCAATTATAGAAAAATAGAATTTATCTCTATTTTTAATTTACTTTTATGGGATCCCTTGTTGGGTCGTTTCATCTAGAAAGTTATGGAAACCTTCTGATCCTTGATTTAATCATTGTAATATGTATCCATATGTAAACCTTCCAAAGAGTAACCTATTATACGAATCACATGATTTTATGTCTGATCCAATTTTTTCTTAATGTAACATCCTATTATTCTAGATATTATACCTTCTACATTCACTATTTTATATAAGAATTAAGTTCATAGATAACCTAAGTATATTATAAAATATCTATCTTTAATTTCATAATTTTTTTAATGTAACTGATTTTCCAACTAATTATATAACTCTTCTAGTAGAAGGTCAATAAATAAATTGATCTAATCCACATATTAAAAATATTATTTCAAAAATCCATTGTACTTTTTATTTTAATTTATTAGGAGATCAAATTGTTCAATAGTTCCCTTAAAATCTTCATTGAGATCAACTTTACCACATGGTTAATAGTGTTCCTCCTTTGTAGGCTATTCCTTTTCAACAATAGACATAACAAAATATTTAATATCAAACTTAAACTTTGTATCCAATTCTTCGAGATAGTTTTCATCATCACCATATTATTTTATTATGATGATATTCCAATAGAATATCATTCTAGATTCCAATTCACTTTATTTGGGGAACATCATCTGAGGCCTCTACATGGTTTTTGTGTCAATTTCTTTATAATAAAATATTCTTGAGAACCTTGAAACAATTTGTCTTACTTTTTCTCATTAAAAACATGGAATGGGTAGTTTACATTCGAACCATCCCTTTCATCAATTGAATTTTATATCTACAAGAGATAGGAAATCATCATCAAAATATTATTCCTCTTATCCACATTTAGTAATGTCAATTATTGATATTTATTTAAAATAAAACTACTTATTTGAATAACTAGATTTTGTTTCCATATTTTCATGTATTTTATAAGACACTAAATAGCTCAATAGATCACAAAGGAAAATTTTTATCAAATCCATTTTTTTCAAGTGTTGATTCATTTGGACTATGTTGAAATAGAAGAGGCTGTATTATTTTCTTTATAAAATCATTATACTTAATTTATTCAATAATACCTTTAATATATCCAACAACCTCAATAATTATTTTTAATATTTTGTCATTATTTTCACCTAAATTGATTTTCAAATAAGAAAAGATAGTATAGAGAACTTGTATCTTAGGCTCTTTCATCTTACTGTCCCCTTCATATATATTGAAATGTTTTTTTTATATGCGAAATAAATTTATTAAACTCATTACGTTTATATATATCTAATATTATAGAGATCTCGGTAGCACATTTTGATATTTGACATAATCATTGATCCTATTTATATTAACTTCAATCATATACTTTATTCTCAAATTAATGAGTTGAATCATATGAATGGGTGATGAAAGAACTTTTTAACTAAGGGATCAAAGATATGACCGCATACTATTTTTTTAAATATAATAATTATTCCCTTCAAAGAGTGTTACACCTTTCACATTATCTGGTTTCTCGAAACTAAAAATTAAAATATAGATCCAATTCTTGGAACCTCAACTATAATACCACTTGCTACAACTAATAAATACTTGAAAGGGGAGGGGTGAATTTGGGTGTTAGTTTTTTCATTCACTTTATATAGATCTTATACCCACAATGTAGTAAATCTATAATAATTTATGATTGGAATTAATATTCAAAAAGTAACAAATAAAATAGAGAATAATAATTTTACTTGGTTTACTGCCTAGGGACAGTCTAAAGTGAATATGATAATAATTTTTTGATCATAACATAATATAATAAGCTTTCCTAGATTTGGTATTTTATAACTGTTTGACCATGGTCTACCTTTTCCATGTGCATGTTATTTATAAGAGTTTAGGAATGGCTTACTACATCTCTCAAATCACTTCCACTAACTCCTCCTTTCACACTAGATTCGATGAAGTCTTTCTCAATTAAATGGAATTAAGATCACTCCATCATCAGTAATTTTAATATTATGTTTCACCATGATTTTATTAGTAGGAGGATTTTATGGGCTCCTTGATCTTCAGTATAATCACCATATATATCTATATAAAATGATAGATCTTAAAACATACATGAACATTGTGCTACATGGTACACTATTCACTACACCGCTTACTTATTGAGCCACCTTCTATGATACACAAATATCCTTGTGATACATTTATATTCCTCTCATGAAAATTATTCATAAAAACTCATTCATAATCTTCTTCATACTATTCTTTGAAGAAATATTTACTTTTAGATCCAACCAACATTGTAGACCAATAGTTCATATGTGGACACTCTTTTCTATTTCATTTGTTTGGATTATCAATTTTTCAATTGAAACTTCATATATTCTTAAACTATTATATTATTCATAACATATTCAAAAATACTCTTATGGGATTTAATTAGCTTCAAGACATATCCTTCAAAATTTAATATTTTGATCAACCAAGAGGTATATGGACAATATACACAACAAAAACTCAAACACCGACTTTAAGCACATTGGTTCCAAAACATCCAATGGTGTCACTAAACATTTCTTCCTATATTGTATGGATAGATTACAAGAAAAGAGGTCCTCAAATTCAATTACCAATATAATGAATATTTAATACTGTTATGAAAATTATAATTCTAATGTATTTTAATAAGATGACTTTGCTATAACCAATTTATAATTATCAAAACCACACTTTTTCTACCCATGTATAGTTCCTTTTGAATAGAAATCAATTTATTTACATAAATTTTAGAAACTACCAAAATATAGAATTGAATTTGGTGCATATAATTTATTTTTATAAACTTATATTAAATATTCAATAATATATTATTGTCATTTATTACTTCCTAGAAGGATTCATTATTCATAAAAAAACATCTCCAACTATAGTGAATATTCAACCATCACTACAGTTTTAACATTCATTATAAGTATATATATATAAAAAATTAATTTTCCATGGAATCTTTCTGAACTTGTTCCTAGGCCAACCACTTTTTCATATCGAGCCTTGATTTTTTCAAAGTCAGTATTTCTTTCACAATCACAAAAAAGATCACCCGATTATAAAAATATATTCTATCATAAGAATATAAGTTTTATATCTTAATGATCAATGTCCAATAATTAGAATCCTTTAAATATTTATCATTTATGTACTTTTTTTATGATGCAATTTTTTTCATTTCCATGTACTTAACCAACTATTTACATATAAACACATTAATTATAACATAGTTGAATTATTTCAGAAATTAACTCATATGATATCAATTTTCTACTAAAATTGTAATATTTTTATGGTTAAATGCAGTTATATGGGAATAATGTCATGGAAAGATAATGTAATACTTTTAAAATATTATAAGAATCATTAATCCTTGTTCTACCAACCCATGGCTATGATGTCTATAAAGAAATGTGAGTTTATGAAAAAATTAACAATGTTTTTTCATGATCAATTAATATTTACAATACTTATTACTAATCCTCATTTTACTATGATCATGTATAAGATGTATATGTAAATTTGATTTTTAGAAAAAATCCACTCTACATTTACTTGATCGATGGATGATTTGTTATGATATTCAGCTCGAAGCATCTTATATCTTATTGCAAATTTTTTTTTCCTTACTCACTTTTAAATATCATCCATTTCCTTAAGGAGTAACATAATGTATATAAATATAACTCTATTTTCTCTATAGATTATTTCACTCAGTTAATATAAACTAACTCTTGATGCTTTTTGACTTACTTTTATATGTTTCTTTGTCTACAACATGATAATTAAGTGTGTTAATAATACTTAAGGTTTTTATCTCCAAAAATTATGAAAACCATTCTAGATAAATCCTTGAAAAATAATTTCAGTTTTACAAGCTAAACAATTATTTTCTATACCTACATTTTATTGATTTTTTCATTTTATATAAATTATTTATTGTTAATGATTCAAGTGTTACTGAACTATTAGTTTATTATGGAACACCAAAACAATCATTCTAAAATAAAATAATATCAAATCATTTCCATTGGATGCATGAGATAAATGTTTTTGTAATACTCAAAGAATGTTATACGAGAATAAAAAATCATCAATAAATGGAATTTGTATTCTTCTCAAAAGTGATATAGAAATCACTCTCTATTATCCACATAGAAAATTATCCATATTTCTTAAAATATTTCTTAAAATATGTGGTTATTGTATTTCTTTAAGAAGGTGTAAAACAAAATTAGTATTTAATACTCAAAAATTAAAAAGAAATATTATAACAAAGGATGAATATTAATGAAGAAAAATCAACTTGATTCTTCTTTAGTTTATTGAAATTTATCTTGTAATTAACATTCAAGATAAATCGAAATCAAGGATCCTCTAATTTTATGGTCTTTCTATTTATCTTTGGTTTCATTGAATTATGTTATGGTTGTGTCTTTTGGGTCACACTTTCTAATGGAATTAATACATCTTCTTTTAACTTATTCATAATAAGAACTAATGATTATACTTTCTTTAGGTTCTTATATTCATGGAAACCAAGAAATAAATATATTGAATTAGTTTCTCTATACATTTAATTTTATAATTCTTAAAGAAATCTCTATTATATGGGTTATGAGGGTGTATGAACGAGATAAACTCGTTCATTTATTACTTTAATTTCTCTGCAAAAAATTTATTAGAGATGAGACAACATGTGTAAACATCCATGTATTGATGTTAATTTAATAACTCACTAGACATTGACGATAGAATTTTAATGTAATCATAAAATGTTTTATCCATGTGTCTCATGTAAGCATCTATTTCTCGAACTTTCTACATGATGTGTCTTAAATAGATGTAAGGACTCTAGAACATACTATTTCCTTTCATATATTACCACTATGAACTAGCACCTGTATCACTCATAGAAATTAGTATCAATTAGGAAAAAACATCGTCAAAAATTTATCATAGTGTTTCTAGGGTAATAGTTACCATTTATATATAATACCACATTAGTGTATCAGAAATTTTATCTTGATTAATAATTATTATACAATAAAAAATTATTAATCTTAAATGTCGCCCATTATTTTATCAAATTTTAATTTCCCTCAACTTGTAGATTCAAAATACTCAGTTTCTTGAGTATTTTTGTGGTAAGGATCCGCAAAACTTTTCCTAATATTCTAAGCTATGACAAAATAACTATTTGGATAGTTTCAATGTAGAGTTTTTTGTTATGCCCAACATTAACATACCTCGCTTTGATCTGTTTGTTGGAGTCTCATCTCATACCAAACATTACCATTTTATTACTCAATTATTTAACACTAATGTTAAAACATTATAGCTATAATTTATTTTCTAAAATTAGTTAATTAATCCAAAAACATTCAAATAATCTCCTAGTTGTAATATTCTCTCATAATTGGGGATGAATACCACCAAAAATATATTGTTTTATTCAAATTTAATTTTCAAAAAGAGTTTGAGACATAATATTTTTTGATTTATTTATTGTTTTTTAAGAGAATGATATCTATATCTATTTATCTTTATTTCTATATTATAGAACTCTCACAATATAGTATTTCTGAAATCAAAAACAATTATTTCACAAATACATTTTTATTTATGTATGTGTGTTTATTATTACATGTGATCAGAAAAATATATAAAATAAAAATAATAATAAACCATGAATAAATAAATAAATACTTAAACAGATGAGGATCATTTATTAATGGTTTATATTTTGAGAAAATAATTGATTACATGAGACCTGAGGGTAACTCCTTGAGTAACATTTGACTGAAGTCACAAAACCAACCCACATCAAATGTATCTATTCATCATTTAGTACTTTTCTGAGTCTTGATGAGGCCCTTATATTCTTTATTCATTGTAATTATACATAAATAATCACACATAGGTGGGGATCCCTAGAGGGTTATAAATAAAAATGAATAAGATAAATCATGGACATCCATAACCCTATATATATAATGAGGAAAATAGATAAATTAAAAAATGTAATTTATTATCTACTTATTTCAAACATCACATACATTTCAAAAAATAAATAAATAAATAAATAATCCTGACATACATTGGTTGTTCACGCTCATTATACAAAGACATTCAATAAAAAAGATAAATAAAATTTAATTTTCAATTTATTCTATTAATGTTAAAATAATTATGATTTAAAATAAATTAATCTCATATTTATTCACAACTAATATGTATAACCATCCCATGAAAATTATTATTATATTTAAAATAATTTAACTGAATTTTATGAAATATATTTTATAGTTTTTTGGGCCTCTAAGACACTCTAAAAAACATTGTGGTGTCACTTGTATCTTTTGAACCCAAAATATGTCGAGAGGTCCAGGAAGAACCCGAACCAGCCAGAAGCAAGTAAAAAAATGTGGGTTCCTCAAGATGGAATGTGGTTTTGTGTTAGTGGGTGGTGATCATAATGGGAACCACTTCCAGAAAATCACCAAAAGAAAAACACATGCCTCCCAAAAAAAATTCTGGATCTCTCCTTCCCCCCCCCCAAAATAGGGAGTTGAAACTGTATAATAGGAGTGGTAAAACAACCCATGCGATACATTTCATTCTCTAAATCTAGCCTACCATTTTTTTGTAATTCTATATATGCATTGATTTTTTTCAAACCTCCCATCTATGATTAAGATCCCAACATGGTACTATTCTAGACAGGAAACCCCCAGCCGAACCACTATTCTAATTGCATATATTTTTATAGCCCAAATATATTATTTTGATCCTTGTAAGGTCATAAATTAGTCATCCATCCTCATAAAAAAGTGTCATAATTATTTTTGATATCATTACAAAACCCTCTACTAAAATTTATTAAAATATAACCTAAAATTTGTCTTAGAATAAAGTTACTCGGATACCACTTATTGATATTGGTAATTCAACTAAAGTATGATAAGAAGTCTATGTTAAAAAATACACAATCTTATCATCGTAGCGATGTCACTATTGGTGTACCTATAGCTGGTTTCAACTCGATAATAATTTTTAGACGTAATTAAGCATGAAGGAAAAATAATTTTTTTACCTCATTTGATTTTTAGTTGTTCTAATGTTCGAAACATAATTTGAGATCATTTCTCAATTGGCTTTTGTTGGATACAAATTGATTATCCAAATGTTCTCTATATTCTTATGGATGTGTCGATCTTCAATTTTTTGGTGCTAACGTAAAGAATTAATGATTATTTTTATGATTCAATGTTTTTGAGAGAATCATACCTTTAATAAATGAGGGAAACATGGGTTGGGGTGCTCGGATTTCTCCTTCCCCTCTCCTAGAATCAAGTGTGTAGAAATTTTTTCTCACTAAATCATGTGACAAATAGTCGTTGTAAATAGTGTCTTTAATTTCATTATATGGGAATGATTCATTTTTGAAAACTGAAAATAATAACTCTTATAAATTAAACCCTTTAAATTAATCCATATTCATTTTGTATGATGTAGTGAATGTTATGAAAAAATAATCATTATTAAATCGTATACAAGTAACATCTAAACTATGTTACTTGACAAAACATTAGAAAATATATCAATACATCTCCCAAATTTTTTTAATAAACCCATAATTATAGTATTTTTCAAAAAATATTGTTCCTTATAATCATATAATAATCATGAATACTCTAATAAAAATTATTTTTCTTTATATTTATTTAAACAGAAATTACCGATAATTAATTTATTTGTTATGATCGATAAGACTCAGATATATAACCCCCCCATCCATGGGGCCTTCTATGTCCTTAAATTTAATTAGATATAATGGGCCCAACAACTAAATACTCTTTAAGTATGACTCTATTTTACCCTACCTAAATATAAGTTAGTAATATCCAGAGACCAAGAGTGATATCTACCAACACAAAATATACTCTAAGGATATAAGGATTATTCATTGATACAACAAACTCCTATGAACACACGTCATTTAAGGATGTAACTCTATATTCTCATTATAACCGGGAACTACTATAAATTGTTGATAACAAATGAAATTCATGGAAATTACCATATAAATAGTGGATGTGGAAGTGTGAATACTGTTATCGTAAGAATAAATCCTATATAACTCATTGTATACATGATATAGTAATCAAAAATTAATTTTAATTTGTGTATATGGAACCCACTTTCCAAAAACCTTGAATATATTTTACTGTAGATAGATTCAAATTGGGAGAGAGAGTTGTTGTATCTCTACCTAAATTTACTTTAAAATGGGTCCTTGATGATTGATTTTAATAATCATTAATGGTAACCTTATAGGATATCAATAAAAATAACTATTAAAGTTAAGGATGGAAAAAAATTCAACACTAATATTATAAATATTTTAAAGTAACAAGACCAATAATTTCTACTCTTGAATATCTATTGATATAAGGATTGAAGTCATGTTTATGATCATCATGAATATTCTCAAGTCCCGATATACCAATAATTGAACTTATAATATCCATATACAATAGGTCATGTTAAAGTATCCAATTATATGGTAACCATAAGAAATAATGGGAGGATTTACCTATAAAAAATAACTTGTCACCTAATACATGTAGAATCATCCACTACATAAAAAATTAAAATTCAATAATTCAATAGAAAACATGCATATATAACAAAAATGTTAATAATAATACATATTTCAGTCAAATGAATCTCCACAAACTGAGAACACATAATAAATATATATAAGAAAACATAATTTTGAATATGATCACAACAAAGGTGTTTATCTAAATAATGACTGCAATACATCTCGTACCACATCCCCTTTCAATATTAAACCTCTAAGAACATCCAAAAACCATAAATTCTTTTTGTTATGAACACAATTTTAGATAATTCAAAATTTTGAATCCCAGGGACAATAATAATACATATTATGGTAATCCAAATCATTAATCCAACCCTATTATCCACTTGTGTTAATTTGAATAAAAAATAAAGTATAAATAAAACCAAACATCAAAAAACTCATTATAATTGGTAAAATTGATTTCAATTATCCATTTCACATCAATACGTATCATTGTGATCCTTATTAGTAAATAAAAAGGTATTTATATGCATAAATATATACCCATTATTAATAATATCAAAACAATAAAGGACCTTCTGTACAATATCCATATATAAGACACAAAATATCCAATCCCTAATCCCCCATTCACTATTTTTAACCAAAAGTCAGGGAGTATATATATTTTTATAACCCTCATTCCATATGTAGAAAAATCATATGCTACCCTTTATGGATATTTGAAATCATTAAAACCATATGTGTATGGTAGTTGTTAATTCCATATGAATCTTCAATTCATACAGCTTCAAACCAGTTAATAAATTTGAAAAAAAACCTCACTACGTAATACTACTCTATATTATACAAAATATGATCCTTGATGATAAACCCATAAATAAAAAGTATATAATAGTAAAACTAAATAATTTATAAGGACTAACTATGAAACAAAAATAATATTTCTAAGCTAAATGAATCCATATATGGATGAGGGGCAGTTGGAATTTATTCCTACAGAATTGTGGTTATTTCTTATCACTTATAGATAGGGTAACCTGAAACCATGTTTACACATAGAATTGAATCAACTTAAAGGAAATGATATAGATCAAAAACTAGTTAATACATTAATGTAGAACTCTCCCGCTAAAAGATAATGGGGAAAAAATTACTAAAGAAGAGATTTTGAAAAATTGAACATTGAGAAAACCCATCATAAGATTGGATTAAAGGCAAAGTACCTCAATTAGAATCGACCCACTCCATTGAATATTCATGAAACAAAACCCTATATTGTCATTATATCTAATCAAGGATGAATCTAAAATAAAAATGAATTCAAACCCCTAAAATGACAACAGAATCTTCAATATGAAATGGAAGAAACAAAACCCACTAAACATTCTAACCCCCTTGTGTGCTACAGTTTCATCAATTTATTGGGGAATATTTTCCTACATATCTCCACTTTTATATCATTTATCTTCTCCATATCTTTATAAATTTGATTTCATCTCAAATTAAGTCAACATAAGTAGTAAAATCACATAGAGAGTATCCCTTATTTGTCCCCTGAAAATGGCCATTCAATGATTTCCATAAAATAAAATATTTGAATTTAGTTTTTTATTGTAGATATATTTAGATCATGAAATAGTCAAAATATAATGATTGTTTTCTTCATCCTTTAACAAAATTCAACACACTGAAGCACTCTTTGTCCATGTTATTACCATTTCAACAGCTAATTGATACTTATTTATAGTTTATGAAATGTGTTTTGTGGAAATGGTACTTAGGACTATAACTTCATCACTCATTCTCACACTTGTAACATCATGAAGAATTCTATAATGAAGACACTTGAATTTAACAGTTGGATTTCACTTATGACCCACAAGTTTTCTTCCTATAGTATAACACCGGTTTTTCCAATCTTTATCCCTGCTTGTAGATTTCACTTCAATATGCCACAAAATCACTTCTTAAATAATTTCAGCAACAATTTCAATTCACCATTACACTCATGCATGAAGGAAAATCAAGAACAAGTGAAATAATTAAATTGACCATGCTGATGATGTGGATGTTTCATTCATTAAAAATACATATACAAAAGTTATTCGTGCAATTTTACTGATTTTTTTAAATATATTTTATAATAAAAATGATTTAAATATTTCTAGGTTAAAAATATTTTTGAAAACTAATGTCGAATGGTCGCATTGGGGACTCCTCCTTTCAGTAGGAAAAAATATCTTATATATATATATATTTTTATATTATAAAATAAATATGTTTCTGTATTTTGATAAATATATTTTAATATTTTTTGTTATAATTATTTATATTAATATTGAAAATAAAAAATTTATTTATTTTTTAAAATAAATTGTGTGACACGTAAATTAGACATTACTTATTATATTTAGGTTTTTTTGTATTTTCAATTATGTATTATATGTTGAATCATTTTGTCCGATATCATTTATATTATATTTATATTTTTTATTTACATTCTATCAAATTATACTACATGAAAAATTGTTATGTTTGAAGTTTGTGGATGTGGATATTTATAAATAATAATTTAGAAATAAAATCAAAATTAAATCTGACACACATTCTAAACATATAAAAAATTATTCAAAATAGCAAACATTTAAACCAAAAAATTAATGAAAATGTAGTATTATTTGCACAATATATCATTGTTTTAAACCATAACATTTGTATTTATAATTTTTTACATTACTTTAATTTTCAATTTTTTATTATATTTTTTAAATTGTTTTTATTTTCAACAGTTTTTAGAGGTTTAGAATACAGTTTATGTTTTGTTTGAATTTTTTTATAGGTTATATTTTATAATATTTTAAAGGTACCTACATTAAATTTAATAATTTTTACAATTTTTCAAGTATTGTACTTTTAAATATTATAAAATATAAACTATATAAAAAATGTAAATAAAAATTGAAATAGTGGATAAACATATAAAAATGGTTGATAGTAAAAAATAATTTTATTATTTTAATAGACAGAAAGTCATATAGATGATATAATACATTGTTATTTCAAATCCTTTATGTAAAAGGAACACTTATAAATAAATAAGTACAATCACAGTCTATGATGAGGTCTTGTACAACAATATAGTATGTGAATGGGATACCCATATTGATATCTATGGAATATGTGATGGGTAGAGTTTGATGGGCTGGAGATAGATCTTTTATAGGTGATACAACCTCGATTGTTAGATTCTCTCACTATGACTCATATAGAGGAGGTGTTTCTAGATTTCAGCACATGCACTATATCTGTCTCCCAAAAGAGGAGTATAAAGAACATTTTTCATCTCATGGGGAAACCATAATAAATGTGAAGGCACATGCACGAAAGGTTGTTGAATAGGACATACCCCATTATTGATTCTTAGATCAGTTGTACTGAGAGAAAATTTTGGATTTCTTAACAACATGAACAGTTTTAATGCCTCATGATACACATCCCCATTCGGTAGATACTCGATTTCTAGAGAGTCGACCTATTCATGTCGAATAAGTGAGGCCTCACATACATCATGATATGGTCTACATCTTCATTTTCATCATGGATCCTCAACATCATCATCTATTAGAGGAGGAACCTGAGCATGAACCTCCACTCCTTGGGAGGAACATCCTCTCCATATGGTGGATGAACAAAGATGCTATATTTTAAATAATGATAAGATGATACACTACCCCATTCTACATCATGGTATACTATCTGGATAAATACCTCCCACCTTAGATTAGACATACAGATAATATGATTCAGTTGAGTATTCATTAAAGAGATTCCAAATGATTTTAAAGAAAATTACAAAACCCACAACAAAAAATGAAGATTATTTAAATACTAGATCTTGGATCCATCCACCACATGGAGTAAGATACAGTATAGAATTAAATCTATACCATAGATCATACTCGAGTTTCTATGCTACAGGGAATCAGATAATACGTATACCCTCGACATGAAATGACCCTCATATATGAGAGAAGACTAGATACTATGCATGTCATCAGTTCCATTTGATATCCTGTCTTCATGTCAGCTTCATGGAGTGAAGCATTGAGACTTTCTCGGTGGAAAAGGAATCCACTGAAAAAATCAAAAATAGCACATGACTCTATGAGGCTGGTGTCACTCACCAATGTTAAAGTGAATGAGAGGCACAATAACAATGGAACTGTGAATCCCAGTAGTGTATTATTTTGGTAGATGGTATAATAAATCCCAATATGGTATCCATGAAATTTGAAATGAAATGTGAATATTGTTAAAAACAATTTTAATAAAAACCTAAAAAATATAACATTATGAACTTGATTAGTCAACAAAAGACTATATATACCTACATCATAGGGTATTAAACTATCATAAATGAGATGAACAAAACCCAATTTTTTCTTGATTTTCTTGAAAAATAGGTGTTCTTTACTGCACCTATAACACACAACATAGAGTTGGATAAAGAATAAAAAAACTAAATTTAATAACAAATAGTAGTAATAGAAAAAAAATATTATTGATCACAACAACATCTGCATGGAGCATCGTGCATAACATATATATAGAGATACAAACCAAAATAATAGGGGATGGGGGAAGGGTGTTCCCACATTACCACATCTAAATAAGGTTGAAACATCCCCTGATATTTATGAAATATAATGAGCAAGCTATTCATAATGCTCTGTAATTTTAAGCTATGAACGCTTATCTCCCGATGTATCTCCAGGCCTAATGAAAATCCTCTTGTATCCCCAGATACATCATGTGAACATTAATAAAATTGTGATAATCTCACAAATCCCCTCCAATGAGCTTCAATACATATTAATGCACATGAATCATGATAGTATGCTTGTTATCATTAGTGGGTAATAGTTCAAAGTGCATCTCAAGCCACCTCATAGATATTAAACCACCATATTTAGTATCATAATCAACCAAAATTTCCATTACTACAAATATTTTTAAAATATAAGGCCAATATCCATGTGTGGCTCCTTTAACCGTATACCCTTGGATAGGAAGGCCAAGTAGAACTGTCTTATCCCCCAGTTTGAGGGTCATCTCTCTCTCAGACAAGTGGGATGTGTGTGGCATAGTTCTACATTACTCGATAAGTGCAACAATGAGGTGGTGATCATGTAATTAAAATAATATATAATAATTTCATTTAATCTAGAACAACATAGATTTGGTATAATTGAGGATAGAGGTGGAATGTGATGATAATGGTGTGCTCGATGAATATTGATCCATCAAACATAATGACCTGCTTGCACGTTACATGAAACATGCATATACTGGACAGTGAGTAGCATAGTATCCTCCATTTATATTTAAAAAATGGAAAAAAAATAAGTGTAAACCATAAATATAACATTATGGTTAGAATAATGTTATTATTGATAGAATGTAAGAAATAATATGTCCATTTCCATTTTCATGAAGTTTTTCAGACAAAAAAATGGAATGTCTTCATGTTTCTCAAAGAATATTTATAAAGTGGTATTAGATATTATTTACCCTATAAATTTTGTTTTGTGAGATATTGTTTTATATTTTTATATATATAATCATTTATATTTTTTTCTAAAGGTTAATTAGAAAATATGTCACACAATGTTTTGGAAAATGAGTTAAAAATAAGAGAAATGATCAAATTTATTTATTTATCCATAATAAAATGACAACTATGATCATATAATGTTAAATGGACAAGAACAAACACATTAATTTTTGCATAAATTAATTACAATAGATAAGAAATACCTTGAAATTTTCAACAGAATAGTGTATGGATGAGTTGATCTTCATATTAGAAGTTAAGTAAAATATAGCTTATTATCAAGTAGTATCTTAATAAAATCTTCCAAATGGTTGTATTTTCAAGTGATATCTTAATCATCAGTTAATTATTCTCAAATAAATATTCCAACATTCATTAATCTTTAGTTAACAAATATTTAACCAGTATTTAATCATTAGTTAATAATTCATTAGTTATTAATTAATCATTACCTAATCATTAGTTAGTAATTAGTTAATCAATCATCATTAATTAGTTAATATTTCATTAATAATTAGTTAATAAATCCTTAATAATTTGTTAATCATTCTTTAATCATTAGTAAATCATTATTTAATCACTCTTTTATCATTCATTAATCAATCTATAATAAATCTTTAATGATTCTTTAATAATTATTTTATCATTCATTAATCATTTTTTAAATAATCTATAATGATTAGGTAATCTCTCTAAAATCATTATTTAATAACTCTTTAATCATTAGTTAATCATTCTTTAATCATTAATTAATCTATCATTAATAATTAGTTAATAAATCGTCAATCATTAGATAAACATTCTTTAATCATTCTTTAATCATTCTTTAATCACACCTTAATAAATTGGTAATGATTAGTTAACCAATATTTATTCATTGGTTAATAAATATTTAATCATTATTTAATCAATCATTAATCATTACTTAATGATTATTAAATAACTACTTAACCAGTCTTTAATCATTAGTCAATTATTCTTTTATCATTAGTTCATAAATCTATAATCATTAGTTAGTAATTCATTAATCATAGTTAACCAATATTTAATCATCAATTATCTATTCTTTAATAATTAGTTAATAATTATTTAATCACTAATTAATCTTCCATTAAATAATCATTAAAAATTAGTTAATAAATATTTAATAATTTATCAATCAATCTTTAATCAATAGTTAATAAATATTTAATCATTAGTGAATCAATATTTAATAATTAGATTATAATTATTTAATAATTTTTTAGTAATTATTTAATCATTATTTTATCAATAATTAGTAATTAGTTAATCCTTACCTAATCATTAGTTTATAAATAATTAGTAATTATGTAATCATTATTTAGTCATTAGTTAATCATTCATTAATCATTATTTTATCATTAGCTAATCATTATTTATATATTAGCTAAACATTTGATAAGAATTACTTATGCCTTAATTAATTGTGGCTAACTCATTAATTAATCAAATGGTATTAATTAGTTAATCATATTATATTCATTTTTATTTATTATTATCTTTTCATTATATAATAATTATTTAATCATGCTTTATTAAATATTTAATTTATACGTAACAATTAAAAATAATAACTAATATTTTAAAATTATATCTAACAAACTATTTTTTTATTTGATGTGATTTGGGGTACAGTTACAAAAAAACATGCACACACACACACCACACGCACATATGTCAGAAAGGTAGGTCATAGTCCCCCCAATGGATAATCCACCCCACCAACCACTTTATTACATTGATAATCTATGTTCTGAAGAACCATTGGGAATGAAGCCCATTACGTGGCCCATAGCCCCACTATTGGGGGTGATCTTTTACCAGAATTTTAGAGAAATATGACAATGGAACTGCTTCCCTTTGATATTATTTATGTGAAAATATGCATCATGAATGCTTCCATTCTATTTAAATTAGGTTAATGGTGGAATCAACCATTTCACCATTTTCATGTCATTGATTCGTATCGTTAAGAGGAAAAGGAAACATTGGATATGTCAACTTTTTATTAATAGGAATGATGGTATGGCCTTTTCAACATTTCTAAATTTGTTATCAAAAAATTTCTAATATAGTCTAATTTAAATAATATTTTTCATAAAATACATATTGTAAAAAAAAACTCAATTTCACTCCTCATGGTGGTGCCCATTTTTTCATGAGGCAATATCTATCAGGATCGATTTCCTCTATCCAAAGGTCTTTCCAGCCCAACACAAAGGACCTTATGGAGTTCTATCCTAAAAAATGTTGTTAATTTGAGGAATTTTCCATATAATCATATATGTGTTCCATGATCCTTGGTGGAATCCGATGTGGTAATTGGGTTTGTACCCAACAACCCTCCCCTCAAACCAAATACGACAAAATTGGGCCATCCCTTCAATAATAATTCTTTATAAAATGGTGATTTTAGGAATCAGATATTTGTACATGTCATCCCGTGATCATCACTGATGCTCACAAGGTGAAATTCATATTTGAAAGGGTTATTGAAGATGATCAAGAGCTCCACAGGTAGGGGAACTCGTAGATCTTTAGTGGTCCGGTGTGAGTATTGTAGATAGTTGTGGTCTGATAGAGGGTGTGAGGGATTTATCTAATGCACTAGATATGGTTGAGACACCATAATTTCATCAGTTATATTAATTTTGAATAGTTCAAATGGATGTTGTGATCCACCATTGACATGTCATACATGAGAACACTCCTTAATATACCATTTAGAAGAGTTAAAATCCTATTGAGCAGCCCCAAACCACCCCATATAGACCCTCCTACCCAATGTTGACCCAAATATGTCCATTCTATTATTTCCTCTCATCTTTAGAAATGTAAATATATTACTACTTTGTCAAAAATTCTCTAAACTATATATACGTACGTAGTTTTCCCAAAATTCCTTTCTAAAGGATTATTTTCAAAAATAAATAAAACCACGGAATAATTTGGTCAAAAAATTTAATAAAAAAATAAATAATTAAATTTAGATGTTAAAATATATACAATAAATATATATATCAAATCCTCCATCAAATAAACCATGATTTTCCAAAAGAATGTAGTCTCCATATACATCACAGAGAAAACCCATGATACGAGTATTTAAATATAAAAAAATGAATCAATGGATAAATAAACATTCAATCTTCTTGTAGAAAATAATTTTTAAAATACCCACATTTTAACAGAACTCTGTAAAATTTGAATTGTACACTTCCCCATTGTGAAATTAGTGTATCTTATAATAACATACATTTAAGAATCATAATTTATTGTTACTATGATTTCTAGTTGTTATCTATCTAACATTGAAATTTTATTCACTCTTCACTCATAGTAAAAATTTAAATGGAGTTATGATCATACCTCAATTAAATGATTCTTCCCATATGATTGAATATCCTATCGAATCTCCACGATATCACATTTAGTCATGACAACTTCCAATCAAGGATAAAATGACTCTAAGAATTAATTTAGATAGGTAATGATGTGGAATATATTATAATTATCACAGGGAGGTTTAATTCAAAATCACATTGTATGATAATTAACAACCAAGATAAAGTAATGACTCTTAAAAAATGAAACCATCGTACACCCTAAAATTAAATGAATTAATCATTAATATTTATTAAAAGGTTGAGGGTCAAAACCCTATTAATAAACATAATATATATATATATAACCACTTTTGAAAAATAGGAAAGGGTAAACCATTACACTACCCAGATGAAAATAAACCACGGAAAATTCTTTGAAGGCCTTGACAAGTAGCCATATGCACAATAAGAAATAGATATCACAACATTTACCAGACATATGTTTCAACTCCCCTATCTGATTAATAAGTAGTTATTACTATAAAAAATGATCTATCACCCCCTTAAAAGTTGTTTCATTCTTACAAATACATCATGGAAGGGCATCCTCCACCCCACACTAACATGGAAGAGGAGGACCTGATGATTGGTTCTAACACAACCTCTCTCTTACGATCTACCCACCTACCAATGCTTGTGATAAATTACTATAGAGTCAACATGATGCACTATAAAATTGGATAGAAAAAAACTGTGAAAATCCAACATAAGGTTCACATCCATCCCCTAAAAATGAGGATAGGTGGATGAATAATGGGAGCCAGCACACCCATCTAGATTTTGTGGTATCTCACATGATGACACCGGCAGGGGGAAGATCCTCCTTCCAAATCCAGCAAAACAAAATCAAGAAGAAGTACTGAATTATGAATCCCATTAGACATCCATTCCTTGAACTAAATGAACATAAATATCAACAAGAAAACGGTATAGATTATAAATCTAGTAGTTATAAAAATATCATAGTTTGACCTAATGGTGATTTTTAACTTTACTAATAAACAACACATTTTTCCCTAAATTTTTCAAATTTTTTCAAGTTGTATATTAATGAAATATAATTAATGATAAGAATTAAACTCTCCAACATCCTATAAAAAACACACCCATATCATCTCGTTAAATTAAGTACATCCCATTCCACCATGGGAAGCCTATCCCCCACACATAAACCAATGGATATCATGTAAAATACCTATATTATGTGTAGGAAGGGTATATAAGGATTATAGTGTTTCCCTTTCCCAGCCATGGTAATTCATGGTTTCTAATGGATTAAAATAATGATACAATGTTAAAGGTAGGTATCAAGGATAAGGGATATTTAATGAAAATTCATTAATCATTTTAAATTTGATTTTATTAAATCATAAATTTGAAAAGATGAAATGAAATATCTTGAACAAAAACATCTCCCAAGTATCTCTCAATAAATTTGTTAGAGAAAAAGAAAAAATTAGTTCTAGAATCATCCTAGGATTTATAATATTTTAAAATTGTCAACAAATAATTCCATTACTAATAATAAAAAATTAATCCATATAAACATTGGAAAATAAAATCATTGAGTGTGTTTGGTAAATTTCATCTATATTAATCAACTAGTTCCCATAAATTAAGATTCATCAAATTAGTGACTCAATTCTTATCAATAATCATTTAATCTCCTATTTTAATCAATCAATATTATCATAAAGGAGATCCAAAACTTATCTGCATTGTTATCCTAATATTTTCATTTAATCCTATATTAATATGAAATAATAATATAAGTCGGGACAGGACATTTTCATTAAAACCAATATGAATGGAATTTAGAAAGTTGAAAATTAAAATTAATAAGGAATTGATACATATATTCGCATTTCTTCATGATTCTCTTCTTTTCCATGAAAATTTGTTCATTTCTCATCATGGTTCAAAAAAAATGAAAACCACAAGTGAAAGTACAAGGACCATAAATGTAAAATATAAAAAAATGGTAATTAAAACTAATTCCTAAATCATATTCCTTATATAATTCTTAAAAACTAATTTTTAAAGTCCTAGAAATAAATAATAAAAAAATTCAGTTTTCCTCCCAAAAAATAACTATTGTGTAAGGTCATTTAGCAGGAAATTTCCTCTTTGGATCACATGATAGGAGTATCTTATAGAGTTACCTGGTCCATATTTTAGTTTGATTTATGTTGTAGATCAACCAATGTAACTTTACCACTCTCAATGCAATCATATTCTAACCTTGTTGAGGATAGATCCATGTATTAGGAATCTCTAGATATTGAATAAGTAATTCTCATACTGCACACACTTGGTAAAACTTATCTTCTACAGATTATGGCTGTAATTTTTGAAATTATTATAGAGTTATTTCATTGGTCATTTCTACTTCTTTTTAACATTACTTTTTCTTGCATTGCATCTTATTCTTATTTTTATTCTTTCAATTCTTTCAATTCTTCCACATCTTTCAATTTATCCATTTATAAGACCATTTTATCATTTATAATGGTATCTTCCACAAACTCATATTCAACATCTTCATTAAAAGACACCTCAAATTAAGTCTTAATTTCAGAATGAGAGTCACATGGGATCATGTAGTTACCCTAATAGGAGGCAAATCAGGGGTAATCAAAATTTACTGATTAAGTTCAACATAATTTTTTTTATTTCATTTTATTCATTGAACTCTTGTCATCAGTTATAATGTATGGATAATTATAAATATCCCTCACCAATTTTACCTAATGTTATGTAGATGATGTAAAGTAAACAACACACATGCATTTTATACATGGTTTGACCACAATTTGAGACTCTTCCCCTTTTCCTTGTCGACTGTTATCAAGTCATAGTTTTTCCACTAACAATATTTTCCTCAATACATGTAGTGCGAGAAGTGTCAATACCTAACCTATGATCACCAGATGAAACACTATGTATCTAGACTTTTCAATGCCTTTTTTCTTCATATTATACTAATGCATGTCAATATTCAAGATCCTAAGAACTTGAACAAGTCTCTAACTGTAACATCTTATTTTCTTGTAGTTCTTACATGCCAACCTTGTCCTAAAGCTGATAATGTAATTTCAAAGATATATATTTTTAGAACCTGAAGTTCTTATTTTCTTAACATTACCAAAAACATGATGTTTTAGACTTATAATCATTATTTAGAAATATATTTTCTATAATTCATAACTTTCTTTACAACTTTATGTTCCGATTTTCTTAACATTCCTAAAAACCTGATGTTGCAAACATCACAAAATTTCAACATGATATTCTCATATTCAAAAAAATGACTCAACTAGTCTAAAATGAAAAATAGTTTTAGAAACTTCTTCTCTAAAATATTTATACACCTCATGAACATCAGTATTTAAATTAGATTATTGATTTTTATATGCTAAACTTTGCTAAAAATTTAGATGATTTGTAATCTCAAAACATCAAAGAATAATTTTGAACACCATAACAACATATTCTAAAATTTTTGAGTCATCTCAAATCTTCACAAAATCGGGAATCATGTCATTCTTCATATTATTCCTCAAAACATGGATTAAATTGTGAACTTTTTTTCATGACTATTGAAAATTTACTATCCAACTAAGCATCATTATAATAATTTTTATCATCATATTAATGTGAGGTTACTTAGATTATTTTAGGTTAACTTACTTATGTATAATTAATTAATTCCTTACATGAATATTTTTTTATATTATTCTATTGGATATAACCATTTTGTATGTTAGTATTTTCATGTTCATTATTTCAGTAGACTTTAATATTTATAAAAAACATCATTATGTCATATCACAAAACTCTTTATGCATGTATATATCATTCTCACTATATGGTGTGTATTTTTACACACCAACTAATTCTTTTTAAATGTACTAAAACTCTCTTATTACCTTTTCTTACATTTTACCACCCTTCTTCTTCTCAAACATAACTCAACATCCTATCTCAATATCTAATAATATAACAACTCCAACTCTAGATACATAATTATTCAACTTCTTATGTTTTTATCAATAGTGCTTTGTATGATAATAAAATTCCACTAATTTTGGTATTCTCCTCATTGAGTATTCATACTATAATAATTAACATTTAAAAACTATCTTTATTTGAACACAATATCTTATTATGATTCATTTTCCTATAAAATATTCACCACTCACCTTCATTCAAACTTTGATAATGGTCAGAAAATCCTCACTATTTCAGTTTACGTGTTCAATCGCATATAGATCCTGTATATATACATGCCTTATGTTTCCCCCTATTTTTTATATAACAAATTGGTAGCTCACATTCAAGCATATATGTTATTTATATATTTTTCTTTTAAAAACATTGTTTTTTCATTAAGGGAATTCTAAAATGTTTGTTATTATTACTAAATGTTTTACATCTTCCGTTACATTCAAATGTCACATTTTGTTCTTATAATTTAATGATTTACCTTACAGATCTTCTCAACTGGTAAAAAACAACCTTTAGGATTCATCTTACAGTGAACACTTTTCTTCATAAAATTTTCTCTATCATTCTCGTATTCTTAAATATATTTATTGTACTCTATGTTCTAGTAAATTAAATTCCATTCATCAATAGGACTCAATATTTTGTTATATAAAATAAATTCTTTTTCAAGTGATATTAACATTATCTTTCTGATATATACCACACTTGTCTTCATATATCACCTTATATTCTTATTATCTTAGTCACATTATTCTGACACATTGATGTGTATTTATCATAATTATAAATACATTCATAGTCAAATGAACTTATTTTTTTGAAAATATATCTAATGTATATATTGAAGGAACATAATTCCTCTACTCTAAAATATGTACACATACATTCTACCTACTACAGACTACTTTCTAAATGAATATTATATAGCCGCTAATGCAACAACATATAGATTTAGATCACTTGTGGTGATCTCAACAGATTTCTCTATAGAAATGAAATGATTTTATTTCTTCATATTCATATTATCATACATCCCACAAACCACATATCTATATATAGGTATAAAATCATATATATAAAATAAAAAATAAAAATAGTGAAAATAAAAGTCCTTGGTTGGGTGTAGTATCGCCGCCCAAGACTCTAGATATAAACATGTCAAGCTACCCACTTTTTAATTCATCAATCCTCTACTGCTACAATGGAGGTAGGACAAATCCAAGTAAAAACGTTTTTATTATGAAACATCCCCCTACAACTTTTTTTCCCTGAAACATATAATTTTTTATCATATATTGGTGGTTAACCAACCGGTGCAATTACTTAACTATAGTCAAGGCTATCCTTTTTCTAGTTTTCTCCAACAGTATTTATGGAATATATTTTTTCATTTTTATCTTTCTTCCACATTTCATCTGTTTTTTTTTTTCATCGGAGCTAAATAGATTGTAAATCACTGAGAGATAATATAAATTTAAATACTTCTCAATTGGTTTTGTTCTCTCACATATATATATATATATATATACATATCCTCAAAAAATTTGTGGTTGTATATGAGAACGTCCTTATTTAATTTCATTTTATGTAAAACTTTTTGGTGATGACATTAGTGGTTCTTCTATTACCCATTCCTATGATAGTCTTTCTTGAACTATTTCTTCATCTTCTAGATTGATTTGTAACTCTTTAGGATAAGCATCATGATTCCATATCCCTGTCTTCTATTCATCAAAGATATTATCTCTTCTAAATATAATCTTCTTGGTTATGGTATTATATAACAAAAATCCCATTCCTTGGTGTTTTTATCCCATAAAGACACACCTAAATCATTTTTCCTTTATATTTGTTCAATTTTATCTAGGACCGTGACATAGAAAATAGAACAAAAAGCTTTATGTGGTATTACACTTGTCTTTTGATTACTCTAGGATTCATGTAGAGTCTTTTCATTATGATTTTTAGTTGGGAATCTATTATGTAGATACAGTGCCCAAAATGCCACTTCAGCCCAGAAAGTGATGGGAACTAAGTTTTTTGTTTCAAAGTTATTATTTTCAGGTTGATAATGGTGAGTTTTTTCGTTTTTCAACGACATTACATTGAGGTGTGTAAGATGGTGACTTCTAGTGCTTAATTCTATGCTGCATGAGGCACTCTTGAAACACATCAATGGTGTAATACCCACCTTTATTAGTTTGAATGTTTTTATGTTATGTTTTCCTTAATTTTACACCAGTTACATGAATACATTGAATATTCCAAACACTTCCATCATCATCATGAGAAAATATATCCATGTATTCCTACCATAATATCCAATAAAAGTCATAAAAGTCATCTTTTTTTATATGATTTTGGATTCAATGGACCTCACACATTAGTGTGATCTAGATCCCACGGCACTATATCCTTATGGTTGTCCTTTTTTAAATGGTGTTTCTATGTTTCATATTTATAACATATATTTCACATATTGTATTTAGGTGTTGAATGATAGTAAGTCCATTTACCATATTTTTCCTTTAAAATTATCCAAAAAGTTCTATGATTAAATGTCCCAACCTAAGATTCCATAGAATGTATTTATCATCACATACCATCATTAAACACCATGGTACATCCGTATGGATCATAAGTGAAAACATGTGATTCTTGAAAATAAGTACTTTTTTTCATCCTTCCATTTTCATTGAAATTCACCATTTTTTATTTATTTTTCCATCTTAGGTGAAATCCTTTTTCCACTAACTTCACGAGACACAAGCTGTTGGTATTCATGTTGGGTACGTAGTAGATGTTAGATATGAAAGCATGATTATTATGTTTTTTCTTGATTAGAATATCTCGTCTTCTATAGAAAAATATTATAGAAATCACAAAATAGAAAGTCTTCTAGATCCCTCTTATTGAGGTTTGTAAACAAGTTTTTGTACCCTATCATGTGGTTGATAGCACTAGATTCAATATACAACATACCTTGATTTGTGTTGATTTTGTACCATCATCACATGGGACTCTCAAAAATATCTTCTTCTTTGATGATATGTTCATCCTTGATGGAATTTTCCATTGATTTCTTATACTGACATTCATTGCTATAATGTCCATATTTTTTACAATTATAACATTTAATATATGTTTAGTTTAGTTTATGATTGTTAAATACTCAACTTCTTATGCATCCACGTTCTCATGGAATATAGTTTTGATACTCACTGCAACCTTGATATGGTATTCTTCCACCTCATCCGCCTCTTCATGGATCAAATTATTTTCCATGGAATCCTTGACCTTAGGTTCTTTGAGATATCCCCCTTTCTTCCTTTTAGAGTTTTCGAGATACAAATTTGACTGCAAGGAATTCCCTACTCCATTCATTTCACTATTGTGTCTCACCATTAGTTTTTTGTATTATAGAGATCACATGATTTATTGGATAGAAATAATCTCCAGGTCCTTTGTTACTTCTATGGAAATGACTACATAATGAAATTTTTTATCATGGGACCAAAAAATATTCTCATATACCATCATGTTTGTAATATTTTTTCAATCTCATCACAGTTGGCCCACCCCAACCATTACAAAAGTATGATACTCAGTAATGGTTCTAGAAGGTTTCATAAATAGTGATTTGAACTCACCTCACGTAGATTGTAGCTGAATCTGCTTCACTTTTTTCTCTCATGTGAATGCTTTGTGAAGAGTATCCTATATCTCCATTAATTATTTACAAAAATAAATTATTAGAAAATACACTTCATAAAGTCCTTGATAAATTGAAGATTCCTCCTTGTAGTACCTCATTTGTTCCACAAGAAGAGTGTCTTTTTGAACATCTGACAGAGCATCCTCTGCTTCATTGGATTCAGGATAAGTGTATCCATGTTCCATAATGTCCATTACATATTGGGTGCGAAGGAGTACTTGAATTTTGAGGCATCATTTTTATTTTGTAGTTTTATGACCACATCTACTAAAAATTCTTTCTCCCTGAAGGAAAACTATTTTATCATATGGGAAAAAAATATGTTGACAATTATTTTTCATAATTGAAAAAAATATTCTTTTTTGTATTTTTATAAAAAAATTCTTTAGTATAATAAAATGGAGATAATTAGTTTGAGTTGGGATAAATACAAAATGCTAATGGTAATTTTTTAAGAGATGGAGTGGTGAGTACTTGGATGGGAGGATAAATTAAATGGGAACTTAAATTGGGAGTCATGGATGTTAATGTTGAGAGGAGAGAGGAGGAGAATACAAATTTGGAAAAAAACAATGTTGGAAAAAACTTTTCAAAATTTAAAAAGAGAAATTTAACTCACTTTTAACAAAAAAAAACAAAAAATCCAAGTGGTATGAAGAATGTCATTGATTAGAATAGTTTCCTGCTATCAATCATCTTCTCCATAGATCCTCCACTTCTCTAATTGATCTGCTTAAAGATCTCATAGATTTTTTGCAGTATAGATCAACTTCTCATACTTAGATACCACTACAGGAGGGTTATGTAGTGACTAACACAACAACACATAGACGCAGATCACTGGAGGTGATCTAAATATAATATGTAATGGAAATAAAATGATTTTATTTCTTCACAATCATATAGTCATACAACCAAAAAACCACACATCTATATATAAGGATACAAATTTATAGGAAAAATAGTTGTCCAAAATAGAGTAAATGGAAGTCCATGGTTGGTTGCAGTAGTTGATGCCCAATAATCCATATCCACACACATTAATCCACCCGATGTTTTATTATTCAAGCCTTAATTACTGTTCTGGAGGTATGCACAGTCTATGAAAAATCATGTTTATTATCCAACACTTTTGATATACACATGATTGTTATAGTTGTCACATTCAACATATATGCACTTGAAATATTTTAACAAAATAGTAGTTTAAATTTTCTCTTCATTTTGTCTTATAGATTTTAGTATCCAATAAACGTATTTTTTTAAATTAAATTTTGGATGATCATTCTAAATCATTCTTCAGAATAATTCATTAATAAAATAATGTGTGGAACTATAAATCAATAGATATTAACTTCATCTGGACATAATTATTTCCATGAATTTTTATATCCATCAATAATATTCAGTCCACATTTCTATATCTTCTAGTGTTATTGCTTGAAATGATTTTCTCATTCTAGAGTATGTACTTATGATTATTATAATTCAAGAATTCCCATAGAAAACTCCAACATTATTTTCATTAACTAACTCATGGACTTTTCTAAAATTTACTGAAAATATAGACAACATGTTAATCATTATCATCGAATGGGATCTTCAATATACCCCTTGATATTTTTTATAAATTAAAACATTAATGTTAAATTCAATGAGATTATCTATCCCATATTGAAAATAATTTTGAAATCTATCCTCACCTTTTTCTTTAATGATCATAATTTGAATCCCATTTATTAACATTTTGGGGTGTGAGAGGATCTTTATTTACATAATTTATTCTCCTAACTTTTTCTTCTAATGGAAAAAATTATATCTTAAATTAATTGAGATAATGACATAATCACATTTAATTAAATAAATAATAAACAATTAAACAAACTATATGTCTACATGTGAAATGTTCGGTGTGAAAAACAATAGCGATTAACATGGGCATCACAACTATCCACAATATATACCAAGTAATACCATTTTATGAATTCCCATTTCATGTGTAATTTCAATGGATTTCCATATTACTTATTTCTTAAAACCATCTCAAAAAATGGATGAAAATATTTTATGCATAAAATAAAATTTTTCTCTCCCTTTAAAAAATATTTTCACATTTCCCTAAAATCAAATTCTCCCCTTTTCATTTAAACTTACGTTTTTATATGAAAATAGCAGAGTATAGAAAACATACCTCAATATGACAAAAAAAATCATTTCTTTATATTTTTAGTATCTATAACTTTATCATCATCTATATATTTATCCACTGTGAAATTCAAAGAAAACCTTATTAGAACATGACAATCGAATTTCCAAAACATTGGTTTTATGAATTTTTTCTATTCATTTCAAATTCAACGAGTTTCTATAATAACAATCATACTTTTTAGAGAGAAAAACCCACTAAATCACATAACCTTTAATTCCACATTTCATTTGACGTCATTATAACTTATTAAGGAATAATATGGATTTTTCATTTATCCAACCATTATAGTAACAGGACTAGGATGATTTTCTCAACCAGAAAAAATTTTCAAAGCAACTTTTTTTCTTCATACAACCCCCCATAGTTTACAATGCATTAAACTTTTTGGGTGACATGTATTTTTAATCCATACTTTGCCTTTCAAAGAAGTGTGTTGGTTTCGTCTTATCTTCATCTTGTAAAGAAAATTAAATTTTCTTATTTAATTCTTCATCAAACAACAATTTTTTTCTTATAATTTAATTGTCCATATAATCATAAAAACCTTCATAACAAGTTCAAATTTCTTCTGGTGCTATGAAAAATTTGTAATAAATGTATCTTATAAATATTTTCTATGATTATTCAACATCTTATACTCTCCAAGTTACTATATCATGAATTTTTTATGAGTTTTTTTGTCCAACCTATAACTTCTATAAAGATTCTTTTCTTTAAGTGTGATACTCTTCATAGGTAACTTCAAATTTACATCATCTTTTTCTATGGAAGTTTCATTCAATATTTTAACCCTCTTAACTTTTCCATGACTTGATTCCCATTTTTTAAAGACTTCATACTTTAACTTGAGTTTTCATGGCTATCTTATATCTTTTTTTTAATGTGAATATTAATTCTATAATAGACTGATATCTTATTTTTTGTTACATCTACCATTTATTTAATATTGGGTGCAATCAACTTTGTAACTTACCTTTGTTTACAATTCAAAGGAGACTTGTTGTATATATTATATTCTATTTTCTTCATATTTTCTATCCTACCTGTATTGGTTTTAACCAATTTATTATTTTATGTTATAAAACAATACACATTATTATCAAAGAATCTTATTACCCAGCATTTATAGAAATTTTCATGACATTCAATTCTATTTGAAGTATAAATATATTTCGTCTTCTATAAAGGTTGACCGATATTATCATAATTTACATTATTTTGTATTCCCCCCCCCCCAACTAAATATAGGAATTCTATATTTTTTGATGGATGAAGATTTTTGCTATCAATATATGGCTTAGTGTCTGAACATTCAACAGCACCAGTAGTATCCAAAAACAATCTTTTTTTCCTTTGAAATTAATATTTCCAAATAGAGTAATCTTCATTTCATCTAGTATAAATATATGTATTTTTAATTACATGTGGGGAATTTCATATTCTTTTACTTATTTCATATACCTTTAAGAATGTTGTGGGTTTATGTTAAAACTTTTTTACCAATAATTTTTTGGAATAAAAATTTCTTCCCACACCTTTCAAAGAATAAGAATTAGTACAAAATAAATTTTTCGATCTTGTGTTTTACATCTTATTAATATTATTTTAAGGTGATACATTGGATGTTTTTATTCCACTATATTCAATAAATACAGGCTTTAGGGAAGTAAGTATCCCCTATGAAATCGTAATGAAAATAGTTCTTTTCTCAACTCTTTGTGACGGTTAAACATTATTTTATTTTGGGTTCTTTAAATTAATCTTTAAATGAAGACACTTTAATCTGAAACTGTTTTTTCTAATCCTTAATAATATATAACTTCTATTCACACATTGATTTCAAATATCTATCTTTTTTTTTAATGAAATCTCTTTTCTTATAGTTAGTATCTGTCAATATCATTAACTCTTCCTAATTAAATATTTAATTGATAATTCTTCACATCTACCATTTTATTATAAGTATTCTTCGATGCTTGGAAATCATCCTTAACAACATTCATTACAACCTCAAGATCACAAAGTAAACATTTTTAATGATTCTACCATGTGGTTTAACATTTCTTCATAATATAATACATTTACTTATATACCCTTAGTGAGTTTAGTGATAGTTTTACATATACGTATCTTCGTAAATAATGTATCCTCCATTGTATTAGAATCTTTACCTAGAAGTGATTTTTCTTCATAAATCCCACTGATAAGTGAAAGTATATTTATAAAAACCTCAATGGGGTATTCTTTTAAAATATATTTAATTTTATAGTAAAAATACTTAATAATTTCAACAGATTCGTAATCACAAAAACATGAAGAAAACAATTCAAGGAATAAATGAAGAAGATTTATCAATATAATATTCGTCTAAATTAAATTATGGATGTGGTGGATCCTCCCTCCCCTGATCTCAATAGGTTGACTTTATAAACTTTTTGACCCCATTTTCTTCTAGGTTTTCAATGATTTTGATGATATTTAAATATTTCTATAACCTAAGGTATCATGCATTAACATTATCTCATGAATAACATCATTATCTTCTGGATAAAACATATCTCAAATGTCCAAAAAAAAATCACTTCATATAATTTAGTGAAAAAATTAGGAATAACATATAGATATAAATAATGGAAACCGTGTTTAATAACCATTGGGAGTGTCAAGGGATCATGCAATCACTATAATATAGAACTTTTACCAATTAAATTCAACATAAATTTCATTATTTCATTATGTCCATCAAACCTCTATCATTGGTTTGGCAATATTTAACTTTATGATTCACCCTTACCACATTTCCCTAATTTTATGATGATTATCTAACAAAAAGAATGCATAATGAATTTTTATATGATTTTTCATCCAAGAAAGAACCTACTTTATATCATGTTGACTCTCATCGAGTCATGGATTTTCCACTAATAATATTTTAATCAAATAAAAGTTGTCTGGGACGTTTCTACCCTTCAATGATAGTGTGAATCCCACACAAAATGTCTCTAGACACTATAAAGTATCCTTCCATCAGATTATAATGACTCTTATCATTCATCATGATTAAATTAACTTGATTATGTATTCGACTATTAATTTATAGTTTTTTGGAGTACCTTCACACTAAACTCATTATACTTCCAGAAATAGTAATTATAGGGCTCTCACTTCTATTGAACATGATGATTCAATTTTATCAAATTTAATCAAAACCTGATGGTTCATACTTCTAAACATTCTTCAGAAACTCATATCTCAAATATCTCAACATTTTATAAAATCTAATGTTCTTGTCTTCTCAGAAACATAGAATCTACTAAATCTTACTCAAACACCATGTTTAATAACTTTATCTCTCAAAATTTTCTATAATTCCAAAACTTCATTCAATGAATGAGATGAAACTTTTATATAGGATTAAATTTACCAATAATGTAGATGTTTTTTAATTTCCAAACATCATGTATCAATTTTTTAATTCCTAAAATAAGTCTTTTAAAAACTCTATTGAACTGAAATCTTCATAAAAGAAAAAAACAACTAATTATTCCAATTAATCCTCAAAACTAAAATTAAATAACTAACTTTTATTCATGAATATTGAACATTAACATTATCATCATTATCATAATTATTATTAACATTACATAAATTTTAATTTCCTTAATTTATTTCATTTGTAATTACTTCTACAGACTTGAATGATTCCCCAAATTAATATTATTTTCTAGTATTTCATCGGACATAACCTTCCGGCAAACAATAATTTCCAGTTTTCCTATTTTAGAGTGTGTTAACATTTCTAAAACAACTCCATTAATATATATACCAAAACACTACATTCACATATATCTTGGTCTCACTAGTGGGTGTATCTTTAAGACACATACTATTTATTTTTCAAATCCCATAAACACTTATAATAAATACAATTATGTTGTACTAAAATTTTTTCTTCTATAAAATAACTCAATACCTTATATCATCTTATGAAAAGGTAACAACTCTTTCTACTGATACACAATGATTCTATGTATTTCTATGAATGGATATGTTGGGTTAAAAAATGATTTTCCAGTGGTTGATTCGTTAATCATGTGATAAAATAATGTTTAAAATGTGAAAATAAATAAAAAGAGATGTTATAATAACCCCGCCCCCCCCCACCCCCACCCCTAATGAATGGGGAAAACTATGGTAAAATAGAATGGTCACTATAAGTAAAAGTTTTTATAAACTCCCTCACTATTAAATAGAGAAATACATATTAAATATATCTCTTTAATAGGCAGGGAATCCAGCTCAAAAAATAGCACGCACTGATGGACTTCCAATGATAAAATGGTGAAGCAAATGATACTAAAACAATTGGGGCAGATCCCCTTTAGAGGATTCAAATTCCACATCCTACTTCCATCTCCCTTATGTGGTTTTTTGGGGTTTGTCTACCACCACATACCTATACCTCCACCTCCTTTGAAAAATTGGGGGCGACCACCGTATGTTGAAAAAATATTCCAACACATCTCCCACATTGATATTTTATTTATAAACCATAACATATCCACAAATAATTTATATCTTTAAAAAATGATACTTATATACTTATGAATCCACTAAAGGATCTATACCATAAAAAATTATCAGATTCAATAACTTTCATCCATAAATCTTCTACATTTTCTTCATTGTGTTTTTTATTAATGTAAAAAATTTATTCCTCTAACACATCTATGAAAAAGTGATACTTTAGGCTGATATGTTTCATCCTGGAATGAAATATGGATTCTTTTCAATGTGAAAAGAACTCTAACTATCAAAAAGTAATGTAATATTCTCTTGTTTTAACCCGAGATCCTTCAATAACCTTCTCATCTAGATTACATCTTTATAATCATGTGTAGTTTCCTTATTCTCAACCTTCATCATGGATAAATAAATAAATGACTATAATTTTTAAATCCAACTCCCATATCCTCATACAAGATTAAACACATAACAAGTAGAGGATTTTTCCAGCCATAATCACTAGAAAATTTTGAATCAACATAACCTCTGATAGTAAAATATAATCCTCTATAACATACTGTAGAATATGAGGTCTCCTTTATGTATCTCAATATCCTCTTCATTTTGGTCTAATAATACCATCCTTGATTCTTTATGTAACTTATAATGATGATAATTTTATTACATAAATATTAAATAATTTCAATGATAAACAACATAACAGAATTACAAAACCATGATACAAAGGTTTAGTATCACCAGAGAATTAGGATCATACATAACTTATGCATAATAATACATAAAAATTTATTTAAAATAGTCATATTCATCCTTATAAATCCCAAGATCATATTAGTACATTTACTCACCTGAGAATATACATCAAAGAAAAGGGTAAGCTAAAAGCCCAGTAAGAGGATACATAAGGACATTAATAAATATAACATTGGTGAGAATAATAATAATCATCATAACATAATAATAAGATCATCATTATAATCATGAAAGGAATCATTATATAAATTTATGAAATTTGTAAAATACTAAAAATGAAATGTCTTGTCATAGTGGTAAAATACAACAAATTGTTTTATACAAAACTAGCATCATTTTCATACATAACATTGGTGAATAATCATAAAATCATTATTGTGAAAAAATGATCTAAGCATATTAATAAATAATTCACATCAACTCATCTGGTTAATATCATTAACCAATGCATTGGAGTGCTATATAATTCATGAACACTCATCATAACATAATATTTACATAACTATGCATAACTCATAGAATATATGTCCATCAAAGTCATGAAGTAAGCAACATAAAGGAATGGGTTTCATAATTCTTTTTAAAATAATGGATAAAATTTGATTTCCTGAATTAAAAGGGAAATTAATATCATTAAAATATTTTTCATTCTAGATTAAAAAAGAAACAACTGAAGATAAGTCAAAATGTGTTTTGGAAAGAACTATTTTTTTTTGTAAAATTGTTATTTTTTTGCATTAATTCACATTTAAAACATGTATATCCTAGAAAATAAAAGTTAATGACAATGAAATTATATTTTTAGATTATTAAAAAATACACACTGGAAATTGAAATTAAATAAGAATAACCAAAAGAAAATGAATTGGGTTTTAGAATCCCCTTCTCTTATGTCTGAATAAATTCCTCACATTGATATCATAGAAAATAAAATAAACTAAATTAATTAAAAAAAATATGGAACCTATAATACATTTATTTTATTTATTATATTTTTATTATGATCATTTTCAGGCATTTTCTTGGGTTTTATAGTTTAATTTCATCATTTTGAGAGTGTTTCTCTTCTTGGTCTTCATGACCAGTTTTCTTGTATTCAAGTGTTGAAGTTCATGTAAAATGGGAATATTTATAATGAATTGACATTATATGATATTAATGAACAGACATAAGCTTAAATGTTCTTATATATCAATTTTTTTAATTTTATGAGGATGATTCATTAGATTAAATGTTAATGAAAATGATTTAATTTATTTTGGTTGTTTTCGTGTCCATAACAATATTATATCATTTTATTTAATATCATGTTAATATATTGGCTCCAAAACATTATATAACTAATAATTTGTATAATAAACTTTTATGTAACCATAATATGGGTTTTTTTACTATCCTTGTAGTTGAAAATTCAAAATGAAAATGTATCATCCATGATGGTAGTAAATCAACACATCACAGACGATGTTATCATTTTTAAAATAAAAGGGAGAGAATAAGGGGTTTGATGACATATATTCCATTAATATATTAATATTAATTAAAATATAATATACTAGAGTTTTCATTTATGTTTTTATAGAGGAGGTTAGGAGAGGAAAAAAAGAAAACAAATTAAAAGAAATTAAATTAGAATGAAATATGATTTTACCTCATTAATTAATTCTCCTTGAGAACCCACATAGGGAACTTGGGTTTTTTATATTTTTAGTACTAGTTTCTCGTATATTAAGGGGAGATAATTAGGAAGTGTTTTAGGAATAATTTGAATGTGCTTCATGGATTTGGAGGTTTGAGGAGAAGAGGTGGTGAGGGGTGGTATTTATAGGGGAAGAGATGGGTGTTTTTTATTATTATATTCCTTATTTTATTATTTTGGATCAAGACTAAAAAAATTGTTGAACCATATCACTAAATATTTTAAATAATTAATGTTATTTTAATAGTATTCTCTAACACCAGCTATATATCATCTAAGAGTCAAAAAATCCGGTATTTAGTTTATATCATAAATTATTGTACTTAACCATTCACAAAAAAATCTAATATATTAGAAAAAAAATTGACCTTAACCCATTTTTGATGTGTTGAATTAAAAAATGTAATGAATTTTATGAAAATAATATTATTAATATTATATATTTAGTTTTAAATAAAATCAACATTTATTATAAAGATACTAATTTCAATATTATAATTGATTTTAAAACACATTGAAAATTTAATTACTGTCTCATAAAATTATATTATAATCATAATATAAAAAATTGTAATTTATTAATATATTTTGTGAAAATAAATTTTATTTAAATTCATTATATTAAAGGGATCGGAGCCACTTTTTATTATTAAACAAAGGAACCTCTTTCTTTATTGGTATAGAAAAACCCAATTCATAGCCCGAAGGCCCATGACTCATAAGCCCAATTTGAGTGGCCAAAAGGCACTGGGCATGCATCCATAACACGTGGAATTAAAGACCATTTTTTCCTAAAGGACTCTCTAGTGAATAGTACTAATACAGTACCTGCTATAGTGTCACCGCTGCTACAATTCTTACTATAGTACTCGCTAATGCTATAGTGCCACCACTACTACATTTTTTCCACCACTATAATATAATTATATCAAATTTTTATTTATAATATGCCTAAATTTTCATTATACTTTAAAAAGGTAGGTTACTGTTCTATTGGATAGATTTCTATTCCTAATTTCCATGTTACTATTACAAGGGCCATGTTACTATTGCATTGGTATAGGTTCTTTAATTTATATAAATATCACATATATAATTTTTCATTTAATATAATAATGTTTTTATTGGGATTTATAGGTTATGTATGTGGTTTATATCGTATAACATAATTAAAAGTTAGAAAAAAATTCATTGATAAAAGATTGGTTCATTATAGAATGGCTAATAGTTCCCACTACATGTGCAATGTCTGGTCTATTACAAACCACAACAAACATATGAATCACTAATAATGATGTATAAGTTACTTGAGACATAACCATCATATCTTCTACATTAATTGGACTCATCGTAGAGGATCACATAAAACTAATAGGAAGTGGGGTAGATATTGTCTTATACCCATGCATGGTGAAGAATTTTAGGACTTTCTGTATGTAATTATTCAATGGTAGACAAAAAATACCTTACTTATGTCTCATTAAATATTCATCCCTATAATATTGTTTTCTGGTCCCACGTACTTCATGTAAAACTCCCTATCCAACTTCAACTTTTTCTCCATGATCTGATCATTTTTGTTGTATGAAACCAAAATTTCATCGACAAACAATAGAATAAAGATGAAATAATTGCCATCTAATCCCTTAAAATATTGAAAAAGATCCAAATAAAATCTATTTTATCCAAGGATCGTGATATTGGAATGAAGAATCTTTTACTAACACAACAACTCTGACTTGAGACCATACAATGATTCTTCAACATACAAAACAAGTTCTATTTGACTTCTTCTATAAATCTATATAGTTGGACCATGTATATTTCATCATCAAGATCATCTTGTAGAAAATATATCTTCCCATATAGCTTCTCTATATGTGAAATAAATATAACACACATCACCATAACTATCAAAACATTCTTCTGTATAACAATAGGATAAAATATTTTGTTGGAACCAATACCTTCCTTATGTTAAAATCCTTTTACCACAAGTCTTGGACAATATCATTCCACATGGTCCATTCAATCCTACATGATCCTAAAGACCATTTTTTTATATCATTACCTCCATGAGGTAATGGAATGATATCCCATATCTTGTTCTTGTTCATTGAATCATGTTTCTCCTGCATAACATCCAGTCAAGAATTTACATATAGAATTTGGTTCACCTCGACAAAATAATATTAATCTCTATCCTCCCTAAAAATTTAGTAGAAGATATTTCTCTTAGTGACACAGTTTAAGTGACATACTAGTGCTATTTTATATTGAGGTGAACAACATGGCCTAGACTCAATCTGTAATTGATCATCATGTTTTGGTAATGACTAAAAGGAAACTTATTATTCCTATGACATTTCATACACCTCAAATATTGTAGTTTATAAATTTTATTTATCCTAATATCCATCAATTTACATTTCCCCTTGTCTTATAAATAAATACATCTCTGATGATGATACTTTTGTAGGCAGTGGGGTTTAAAAATGATTCCCCTTCACACCATCATTTTATTCAATGAAGATACATTTCTTGGGTCTGGAATCCAATACTGATATTTCTTAGTCATTAAATAGTGCATATAAATGACATATATAAGTATATAAATGTTAATAGTCACCGGGCATAATTTTCTGCATCTTCATCAATGTCTTCAGATCAACTATTATTGAATGATATTAGTTGATCAGATAACAGGAGATATTCAATAATTTTTCCTAGAATGTTTTGATAATTCATATAGTCATCAAAATCACTGTTTTTTTATCTAATGGGGTTATATTCATCTTCTCTTAAACTACAATTTTCGGAGGAGCATATGTCATCGTGAACTATCTCATGGTTGATTCAATTTTAAAAACATTTATAAATTTACCCTCTTTTATATTATCCACTATTTTCAGTTCATAGACACTTGAACGTCATTCCAGATTCAATCTTCTTATGCACATTTAATGTTTTTAAAACATTAAATATATCAGATTCCTTCTTGATTTGGTACACCCATCTTCTTTTGGAATAATCATCAAAGAAGGATACAATGTACCTTTATCCTCCCAAGTATATTACCAGTGATTTAAAAACATTTAAAGGGATCATATCTAAGATATCCTTTCTTTATTCTGTTGGCACCCTAAACTTTAACCAATTTTGCTTACTCAAAACACAATTGTCACAAAATTGTAAGGATGCCTTTGTAATACCGGGAATAAACTTATAATCTTCAATAATATTTTGGAATTTTTTTGACAAATAGTTATGCTTATGATGCCATAATTTCATCAACACAATCTTTGAGGAAATTAATGCAACAATTATCTCTTCCTACTTGTAAATTTTACCCATAATTATGTACAGGTTCTTCGAGTTCTTCACTACCTTCATCAGCAAAAGTTATCCCTTCAAAATTCACAGCACTCTATTTTTTTGTGAGAGCCCTGCATCTAATATCATCAAATTTTCCTAAAGAAAATATATTCTTCTTCAATCCCTTTGTATGGAGAACTTGTTGGATGTTTTGAACAATACCATCTTGTGTCTTCAATTTGATGGTATTGACTCCAACGATCTTCCATGTGTGATTGTTCCCCATGTAAACAAGTCCTTTTCGGATAGTTTAATATTGATAAAAGCAATCATGTTGAGATTTCATACTCCATGTTACTCAAAATGTTATTATCAATGTGTCGAAGATATGTTTTCTTCTTACAGAAGTCATCGTCACTTCACTAACTAGTATATCTTCTATTCAAGAAGTATATGCCACATTTTTTCCTGGTCATGATTCTTGATCCCATTGGAACTATTCCCCATCTTTACATCTTTGTGTCTCTCATCAATTTCTATTCCACACGTATAATTTGGTAACATTAACCAGATCACCACGTTCCACAATGTAATGTTATTCCCGTCGATTTCCCTGATCTCAAATTTACCTACAATCGGGACACTCCATCAGCCAATAACCTCCACCATTTCACAATAGAATATTTAATAATCTCAATATTATTTTTATTTGAATGGTTAAGAAAATTTATAATAACAGAGAACAGTCAAATTTATGAAATGTATTAACACTATAAAAGGTGAGAAAACTAGACTAGAACTTATCTCTGTTACCACCTGTTGGGACCAAAAATTATTGGTCCATTAGTGTAGTGAAAATAAAGAGATAAAATAAATTTAAAAATGTAGAAATAAATGACACTTTACGTAATGTGGAAAACCCCCAAAAATGAATGGATTGAAAACCCATGGCCAAATATAATGATCAATATGGGTAAAAGTGGAAAAATACTCCATCACTATTACAATGATAAAAAACTCATAAATATATCTTATAAATATGCAGGAAATCTACTTAAAAAATATCACATACTAATGGACCAAAAATAATGAGATGGTGAAGTTTATGATGCTAAAATTTTGGGGGAGATCCCATTTTATAGGCTGCATATTCCCCCACCAACCGCTATCTCCCGTAGGAGGTTTGGTGGGGTTTTTCAACCATCCATTGACCCAACCCACCACCACCAGTAACAAATTGAGGGTGGCCACTGTTTAGGGAGAAAACATTTTACCAATCGGTTCTTCCAAAGATAATCTCATTCCACTACATTAGTCTTTCCCCCACTTTATCTCGCACAATAAAAATCAATGTGCTAACATTATCTTTATATAATAAATTCTTGAGTTCTCATGATATGGGGTACTACATTCTCATTCACATAATTGTACATGCACAACATGGGATAGTGGGGTCCTTTTTTCAATAATATATAGTATATTAATATTTTTGGCATGATGATAAATGATTCAATGCGAGGAATATTGTACAAAATCATTAACTTAAATAATCCTTGGGCCCTGGTTTTGGCGATTTAAGTATTGTTCATTTGATATATACAACACATGTCTTCATAAATTGTCTCATCTTTTGATTATTTCAATCTCATTCAAATGAAACATTGAATCTTAAATATAAAGTTTTTTTGTTTTTTTTCATGGAAATATATTCATCTAAATAATAGTTGGATATTTTTTAAAAAAATTAATGGAGAAAGGTGGCATCAGCCTTGTCACAATTGGGTTTTACTACAAAGTTAGAAATGTCTACTTTGTCTTTACGGAAAACGTAAAAAAGTATTTAAAAATCTAAAAATATATATATTTATATATTTTCATTGATTTATTAATTTTATTTTATTTTCTCTATAATTATGTCCATTAATATATGATATTGAAAATGTTATTTTTTATGTAATTATTTTTTTCAATGAAAATTATATTTTACTTATTATGTTTTTGATTTTTTTTTAAATTTGAAATAAGTTTGACATGTTGATTCAGTTGGTTAAATATCGTTTATGTTGTATTTAAATTTTATAATTTATATGATTTCAAAGGTACTAACATAAAACATAATAATGTTTCAAGTTGGAAGCTTTTAATGTTTTTAATAATAAATTAGAAATAAAATTTTAATGAATTTTGGAACATTTTATTAACATATTAAAAATAATTTAACGTAACAAAAATTTCTTAAAAACAATTAATGAAATGAAATTCTTATGGCATAATATATTTTTGTTTTAAACTCTTACATTTTTATGGATAATTTTTTATACTTCTTTTATTTTCAATTATTTATTATATTCATTGTTTTCTTCAGTGTTCTAAATTTATTTTTATTTTCAATATACTATATTTTATGTTCATTTATTTTTTACCATGTATATATTTTTTTTTAATCAATAATATTTGTGTAATTTAAATTATATTATGTTTATTATATTTATGAAATTCCTTCTATTTTTAAATTTTTTTTATATGTTTAGTCTATAATATATGTTTTATTTATATTTTTTGTTATTTTATATTTTATATGCTTTTGATGTTACCTGCATGAAATTTAATAATATTACCTATTTTCAAGTATTAGACTTTGAAATATTATAAAATATAAATTGTAACTAAAATATAAAAAAAATTGAAATTGTTTCTAATCATTTAAAATTATTTGAGTAAAAATAATTTCATCATTGCAATAGAAAGGAAATAATATAAAGGAATGAATATAGTGTTGTTTCAAATCCATTAAGTAAATAATACTCTTATATTTAAATGAGTAAAACCCACTGTCTAAGATGAGGCCCCATCCCACAATCTGTTGTGTGAATGGGTCACCCATATCAAGATCGTCGACCTCTACGGAGGATTAGTAAATGATGAGTAGGAGAGGGATCTTCCTCAGGAACTTGAACCTCAAATTTTAGGTTATCTAGTTGTGACTAATGAAGAGGAGGTGTCATTTAGATGTCATAATCTGAACCTAATCATCTCTTATTATATAATGGTAAGGACCGACCACCGTCATATGGGGGAACTATAAGTCCTATGAAGTATTAGGAACAAAAGTTGGAGGCATAATAACTGAACCCTCATAGAAGCACAAATCAGCTATACACATTGAAAAGTGTGGATATCCTGACAATAAAAATGGATCATATACCTCCTGATGCACATCATGAAATCGGTTGAAGATAGACTCCAATAGGGTAATCCTTTTCTTGTGAACTAGATGAGGTCTCAAGTGGTGCATGATGTGGTCTATGTCATCTTCATTGTGGATCCTCAACATCAGCTGATGCTAGAGGATGTTCTTCAGCAGGCGCCTCCACTCCCTGAGAAGGAATGTCATCTCCCAAGGGTAGATTATGAAAGATACTATAATGTAAAACATGATTTTCTAGGAACATCCCCTATGATGTATAATTGTATGATTCCTAGATAAAAACTCCACCTCCTCTAGAGAAGAAATGAAAACAATATTCTATAATAAATAATGTTTTAAAGAGATTAAAAATGACTTAAAAAAGTAAAAAACGACTAATGATAATTTATTAACTTACCAAATCATGGATCCCTCTTCCCTATAAAGTATCATGAAATATATAATTCAGTATATATCATGTCTCATAGTAGATCTACTACACTAGAGGGAATCAAATAGTATTCATATCCTTGATATGAAATGATTCTTTTTTATTCCCAAATAATCTACATGTTGTTCGCACTAGTAGACAACAATCCACCCTATTAGCTTCAGATAATAAATTCATATAGAATGTCTACGTTGAAAGGGAATATTCTAAACAAATATGTGTTAATGCATGACTCTATCAGGACGGGGCCACTCAATAATGTAAATGTTATTGAGATAAACTACATTCATGGGATCATTAATACTATTAGTGTAGTATGTGGGTAGCTGGAAAAATATACCCCAATATGGAAGACATACAATCTAGAATAACATCTCATATTAAAAAAATAACTACGAACCGAAACAAATAATATTATGAAATAGATTAGTAAATAAAATACTCTATATACATACATTTTTGGGGATTATACTATCAAACATGGGACAATATACACCCATGTTGGGCCTCAAAATCCTAAAAAAGTGGTGTGCCTGAATTGACTTGTAATTTACAATATTGAAAGTGATAAATGATATGAAATTAAATTAAATAACTCATAGTATCATTAGAAATAAAAAAAGATGAGTGATCACAATGCTGTCTTTGAAAAGCATCATGCAACAAATTTATATGATGCTGGAGACCATCAACAATTGGTTAGATGGGAGGGATGCACTCCCATACCCACATCTAAATAAGGATGACACATCCCTCAAGACCAGTTCTATATTATTATAAGGCTTTTCATAATGCTCTGTAAGTGTATGAAAAGAACATAGATCCTCATATGTATCTCCCAACATGATCAAAATCCTCCAAAAGCCCCGAAAAAGTCATGTGAGCATGCATACTTGAGTTTTTAGTGCATTGAATTCTTCTAATGAGCTACCTGATTTATGAACACTTGTTACACATAAATTTCTGCTCATTAGTGCTGGTGGGAAAATGTGAAAAGGGAATCCCAAACCAACTGATAGATATCAACTGACACCTCGTAGAATCATCATCAACCACAATGTCAATTCCTAGCAATTCTGGTAATTATTAGTCTAGTATCCATGGGTGGGTCTTATAACATTATCCCCATTAATAGGAAGACTGATCAGAACTATAAAATCCTCAAGGGTGATGGTCTTCTCTCCCTCAAAAAAGATTAATATTATTGTATTGGATCTTCATCTCTCAGTTAGAGTTGTAAAATGGTGGAGATAAACAAATGTTGAATTAGATACAATAATTCCATAGAATCCAACATGGCGTATGAATGGGATAATAGAAATTGGAGGTAGAATGTGATGATAATTGTGTTCTCTACTCACCTTGATCCATCTATCCTCGTGAATCTCTAGAATGTCATGTAAAACAACCCAATACTTCTCATTGAGTAGAATAGTATCCTCTATATCAATGTATAGATCTAAAATGATCCTTAAGTGTAAAATTTAAATATAACTTTATGTCTAGAATATTGTTATTATTGGTATAGTTTTAGACATTACATGACTATTCCCATTGTTTTATGATGTTTTTCTAACAAAAATAACTGTTAATGTATTGATGTTTATAAAATAATATATCAATAGTGTTTCTATATATGGATTTACCTAATAAAAGATGTTTTCTAAGATATTGTTTTATGTAATTATATATATAATAATTTTTTCTTGATTTTCTAAAATATTATTAGAAAAAATGTTATAGAATGTTTTGGAAAGTGAGGTAAAAGTAATAGAAAAAATAAAATAATATTATTTCTCCATAATAAAATGTAAATATGATCCTATAAAGTAAAATGGAAAAGAAAAAACTCATTAAATAAGAAATTAATTCTTTACAATAGTAAAGAAATACCTTGAAAATTTTTAATAGGAGAGTGTTTGGATGAGATGAGCCTGACATCAGAGGTGAAGTGAAATCCCTATTAATTTCTAGTGGTAGCATAAAAACATCTACTGAATGGGTGTAATTATCGTTTGATGTTTTATAATATTTTATCCTTGAAATGAAATATTTACCATATGGGGATGTCTTTCGTTTTAAGGATAAAATATTTTGAAAATAATAAATTTATATACATCCCTTTAAAATATGTTAGTAAGTCGCCACATGATAATAAAGTGGGTTTTACTTCACCTCTGATGTCAGTCTCATCTCATCAAAATTATTTTCTATAAAAAAAATTATAATTATTTATTTTTTTTTTAAAATAATTCATGTGTTATTTAATGGGTTTTATTATTTTTTCTTTCACATTAAATAATCATAACATCCATTTCCATATAGAGAAATAATTTGATTTGATGTTTTCTCTTCATTTTACACCATAATCCAAAAATTTTGGAATCTTATTGACTAATTTACATCATGAATAATGATTTATTTATTAAAATGATGTAACATTTCGTAATATTTATCTTGTGGGTGATTTATGTAAATGGTTTTATAATTTATCACGTATTTATTATTTTATAGTAAAATTATTCAATAATGTCACAAAATTATTAAAAATAAAGGATTCTATATTAAAACCATATAATTGATAATATGAAATGTTCACATTGGAGGAAATAATTCATTATAGTTGAGAGTGAGAACTAGATCCAAAAATGATAGGGCATTGTTTCCTATTACAACCTTCCAAATGAAATATGTTTCATCTCAATCATTTCCCCTATTCTTGGGGCCATTCAATCTCACTCTGCATCCTTCTAGATTTCAGTCTCCCTTATTGTCACAACATGTTGATTTCAAGTACCAATATCTGATAGTCTTGGGTCATTGGTAAACGTTGAAAATAAATAATAGGCATCAATGTAGTATCATTCAAGTTAAAAATTGTTTCCATCAAGTACACTAGATATACATATGCTTCCTATGATTTTTTCAAAGAGGCACATTGTGTGATGGAGTATACACATTAAAATCATAATGCCTGAGAGTTTCCATATTTATAGTACCTCACTTCTAGTAATACCTTCAAGACTCGACCATTGCTACTTGTGATGGTGTCAAGACACTCTTTCACATAAAATTGATAGTCTTATTAGTGGCAAATTCACACTCGACAAAAAGAATCTTCTTTAATGTTATTTTCAATATCTCTTTTTAAATGTCTTATGTACCTTATACCCTAACGAATCCTACTTGTGCTATATTTTTGTCTATTATTTAATTGTTTGACCTAATGATAAAGTGTATCCTGAACTAATTTAGTTATAGGAAAAATTTAAATCCCCTTGTAGAAATCATTGATTTCCTCCACAAATTTTTTGGTCCTGTGTTTGTACCTCTTCACCCGTAAAATTATAATGTCCTTTTTTCTTTTAGAATATGAATCATATAACCCTATAGTAATTGATTATCATTGTATATTTCTTCTGAACATTTTTCAAGCCATCACTAATCTAGTACAAATGATATTCAATAGTGATAATATTTCACATAAATTATTTTTATCATTATTTTGTAATCGAAAATAAAAATAAAGAGACTACATATAGAACCTCATGATTTCCATATTCATAGGTTCATAATGTAATGTTGTCACCCGTTCATAGAAATGTGATAGATGCATTATCATTGATTTTAATTCATGGTTCTCCATGTGTCAGGATCCATATTTATTGACTCATTGATTACATTATGATGATCATCTATAAAACAAACACCCTGAATGTGGGTGAATTTGTTAGTGATACCTAGACAAAACCAACTCCATGATTTAATCTTTTCTATCTCCATAATGGAAAATGAAAAGAGGAATTGATAAAAATATTCCATCTTGGGTTTCTCAAATTAGTAATACACTATTTTATTTTCCAGAAAATGTTTTTCAATAAATCTGTATGAACGGTTTTCATAAAAGAAATGTGGAAATATATAGTTGGACTATATAAAAGTAACAAAGAAATTTGAAATTATATGTTTTAACTCGGTTGTCTTGATATACATTGTAGAGAACCAAATGTTGACATACATGGACAATACCTTACTTTTTTGGAATACTAAATACATAACAAAAACCAACACTCAAGGACCGTAATATTTTAGTCTCTTTGGAAACTCATAACATAATCTTCTAATCATGGTGAAAGATATTCAACATCTCCCATAAATATCTTCCACTTTTTGTTTTCTTACCTAAAACATTTCATTAAATTATGGGGAAAAGAAAACATATAAAAGGGTGAGCTCAAATTCTCAATAAGGGTATGAATGGATAAAATAAAACAAATAATATACATTTGAACTTAAAAACATAAACATAATGTTTAAACATCAAGATCTTGAGAAATGACATAAAACATGGAAATACGTAAGGCATAGATCATAATGAAACAATAATCCTAATAAAATAGAATGTGAATAAAACATGTAATTTTGGAAACCATTAAGAACATGTTATGATTTCCATAGTATCCAAGGCATTGCACAAAAGACCATCTTAGTGGACAAAGTACCTTTCTAATTCGAGTTCACTCCTCATTTCAGTCCAATAACACTGAACCGGATTAACTTACCATTTTAACCATGTTTATATCATGAGATATAAATATTTACCCCATACATTGGAGGGAGACATATGTCCCACCCATCTCATAATGAAATCATTCTAACTTGTGCCACAAAATAAACATAAATCATTCATCATAACCCAAAGAATAAAATGGGTTTCATAAACATCATCCCATCATAACGTAATCCATATAAAACAAATGGATATCATTTCATCATAAGAAGAATAAAACCATGTAAATAATAGGGACATTATACTCGAAACATAATCATACAAAATAATTTCATCTTACATGGATAATCGTTTTGACAAAACACTTGAAATGAATTTTTGAGTAAAATATCCTTTCTTCTTCAAAATCATTTTATTTTCAAAAAATGCCATTCAATTTTAAAAGAAAAGGATTTTGTTGAAAATAATAAATAAATCTTTTAGATTAAGCTTCATGAAAATAAGGCATTATAAAACTATAAAAATTCTTTCATGCCGTATAATTTAAAAAAACATTCTCCTCGTACTTTTTTCAGAAAAGTCAAAAAGTTCCTCGTATGGTAAACAAAAGAACGATTCCTTCCATAACATGTGGTAAAAGTAAAAACAATGAGTTGAAAGGACATTAAACATACATGAAAAAAATTTTAGAAAATATGGACATGGATGATAACAATAACCCCAGTAAATACTTATGAATAACAATATCGGATAAGAACGAGATTAGAATAGTTATCCCTTACCTTATTTTTGATATGCTTCGTATGTATCTGAACCTCCTATATAATGATTAAAATAATGTCATTGAATTATTAAAAAATCATATTCATTATTATTATATGATATATGGTTCACTTATGACTTTATATTATCCGTTCTTTTGTAAATTCCATTTTAAAGCAGTGTTTTGCGTAAAATCGTTTCATTTATCGTCCATGTTTTGACTTGTAATTATTAATATGAATACGTAGATCATGATTACTTAATTACAGAATCTTAAACTTGATTTATATATAATATATATTCAAAATATACAAATATATAATAGATCAATAAATGGAAAGAAATACACCGTTCATGGAGACCGTAGGCCGTACGTACGCATGAACGCTATTTTTCGTTTCCTTATTGAATTTAATAGAATTAAGTAGATGACATACATATATATATACATAAATATAGTAGCATTATTATGTCATATATTTCATGATTACTTATTATAAATACTTTATAATCATTCTTGAATTCTTAACATGGAAAATGAATCTCATCGCTTCGTGGAGATGGTAATCCGTACGTACGCAGGAGCGATGATATCATTCCCATATTTATTGAATGGAATTGGAGTGGATGATATAATATATTAGAATCAGTATGATGTTATAATAATCATATATAGTTATTCATTACACCATTATACCCATCCAAGTAAGGTGGTGGTGGAAAAACTAATTACACCACAGCATGGAGACGGTCTTCCATACGTACGCACGCGTGGTGATTTCGTTTTCCATAGGATGGATACAAGGTGAAATAAGGTTGTTTAATATTTATAATAACATATAAGTATATATTTAATACTTATGTTATTAATTTATAATGAAACAACTAAATAAGAGGAAGTATAAGTTGAAAGAAATTTGAAAGATTCGGTAGAAGAGATAACCTCTTCCTCGACGCAACTCCTTTAAACTTCATCTTAGGGAATTAGATTTGGTCTTTTGAGAAGATCAGAACATCTATGATATAACTAGAGAAGTTGAGAAGTATAATTGGAATGGTTTGGTTGAGATTTAAGGCTCAAAAGGGTGTGAAGAGAAGAGGGAAGGGGTTCCCTTTTTATAAGGGAGGAGAGGGGCACATTTGGAAAAACTTAAAATATTATTTTATAATAAAGTCATATTTGGTTTATAATAGCTTTAAAATGATTTATTTCAAATCTAAAGTGGGGATGGGTCGAAATCCACTCAACCAATAGATTTTAGACCAGATTAGTTTACTATTTTGAACTTATCATTCAGATTTAACTCTAAGTTAAATAATTTAAATTTATCGAGTATTCTTGTTTTCCTACACTATATGGTTAATAAAGATACTATAACAAACCAAAAGAACCCCAAGTGGTTAATTATTAATATATATAACCTTATCTAAGTCATTTTTCTAATCCTTATATTTTTATTAATATAATAACAATTAATAATATAATATTTGTTTTAAAAACAATTTTAGGTCAATTTTGACACTCTTTGGTAATTGATTTTTTTGAAAATCATAACAACATGATTAGTTCGAAAAAAGTTAATTTAATAAATACTAACATGTAATATTAACTTATAAAATTAGTTTAATTCATAAAAAGTCTCAAATTACATTTATTTGTGTATTTATAACATTAATTATGTTAATATTTCATTAATAAGGTAATTACTACATCATTATTGTGTCATAAATAAATTAAAATATTTAATGTCCAAAAATTATGAATAAAATACCATTATGTAGGAAATATTTTTATATTTCTAATGAATATTTATAGTTGAATTTATCTTATGTATAAACCTATATTAAAAATTTTTTAGTTATTAAACTTTGATTTTAACTATTTTAACTCTTCTTTAAATAAAATAAAAATAAGTGTCCTAATCTAATCCAAGTGTACCTATAGGGTAATATTTTATTCTTAAGGTTGTTTTCGCTCGAATTACACTTATCCAATATAATTAGGAGAAGTTTTAGGGTAACAATAATATCATTTTTACCCTTAATTACCCTATTTAATTTTAACCGTGGTAAATAAAAGTAAAAAGTTACTATTCACCCAAAAAAATTATTATTGAACCACATTTTATTCCTTAATATTGACCATGTCTCTCAGATTTTCAAAATTCCACTCCCAGAAGCGGTAAAATTATGTTTTATGTAAATTTAAAAATTTTTCTAGGAGGTGGTTAAAGACGGTGAAAAGTTCAATAAAATTTTTATATATCTGAAATTATTATAAAATGACTCAAATTAATTACATTTACCATATATAGGTATTATGTATCAATTTTGTCCTAAAATAAATTTAAATAAAATAAATATTTATTTAAATAAAAAGTCAGTTTTTAAATAGTAACCCATTGTTCTCACTATTCATCAAAAATTGAATGTTTTCAGAAAAATACAAAAAAAATAACACTAGGCTAATTTCTATATTCTGAATCCAAAAATGATGTCCATTTTGAAAGGTAGAATTTATAAAATATCAAAAAATGGGTGTTACTATTCATAACGGCTTGTTCATAATAATATTATAATAATATCTCGTTTAGTGAAACATGGTATTGCATACTACACACGCTATCGAAGAAGGTCTTGATTGCGTGTAAGGCAAGCCAAGTCAAGGCTGCATGTAGTGAAAGCTCCGTTTGGTGTTGCGTATAACATAATCAAAACTTATTTCATTTAAACATTAAACAGAATCTATACATAATGTTTTGTAGAATAATTTCTACAAAACGAAGTTCAAATTGTGTGTAACACAATCCAAGAATAGTGTTGTGTATACTTCAAGATAATAGGGTGTTGCGTATAGTACAAGCTAATATTGGTTTAGTGTATAATAGAAGACATAAAATAAATTAAAAATAATATATCTCATAAAATCTCGGGGTGTTACATTCTACCCCCCGTAAAATGAATTTCGCCCTCAAAATTCATCGGGGTTATAAATGGTTTACCACTTGAAAGTTTCTTTCTTAGAAACGCACATCGAAAAAAGGAATACTTAAACTTAATTTTAAAAAGGGAAGTTAGAATCATAATAGTCACCCAAAGTATCTCAAAACTGGTTTTCCACATAGGACAACATAGGTGAAAATATAGATATGGAAGAGAAATATAACCATCAACTTCTGATGAAGAGTGGTAGAGGACATGGAAATGAAAAATCCAATAATCACAAAGACATAAATTTGTGATAATCTAAGGTACCATCTGATTCATCAGATATAAGAGCACTAGGACAACATTTTTGGTTTTCGAGATCATTTACCTAATGTTGAATAATTATTGAATTAAAATAAATACTTACTTGATTTTTGCACAATCTCATCATTGTTCGTGACTTGAACAATTTTCACTTCATCTCTTAAAGAAATGAAGTTGAATTTTTCATTCATGAGGTGTTAGTAGATCATTTGAAAGAATGATAGGTCATTCCATCTGTTTCTATCACAAAAAGTTCAGCTCAATTTATTAAATATACATAAGTCCATCTATGTTGAGATTAATCATATATGGTTGATAAAATTGACTTATACATCATCTATCATAGCGCTTAATAAAATAAAACTAGTTTCTACTAACCATGGACTTCCTGTAGACCAGTGATAGGTGATAAAGGCCTGTCACACATTAGTTGTGGGTTCGATTCCCGCATCCTTGTCCGACGCGATGGGTTGTCTCCCATCCTACGGGTTTTCCTTTTTCTAAAACTACATTATTATAACATTCCATCAATAATATAGAAAAAATTTATAGACTTAAACAATACTAAATTAGGTCCAATATAATCCATTCCAATATTTAGGCTTATCTAAAATACTTCTGTCCAAGCTCATTGTATAAAGAAAACAATTACTAGAAATGTCATCTGTCGAGCATGTGAATACCATCATTTATCCCCCATATATCATATGGTATATCTTGTTGGTCAAATTACAAACATGTGAATACCTTAATTAGATATTCTCTTGAAATACCCATTGAACCATAGTGAAAACATGAATGGTGTCAAAATTTAACAATTTCCACATACCAACATCCCAAAATTTCTATATACTCAGACCATGATATAACTTTGTCCTTATATCAGTCATGAGCTCATTTCATTTTTTCTTTATCCCTTTATTATGCACATATCGTCTTCTTTCCAAAAATATTTCAATCACTTATCATGGTTACTAGTACCATATAATTATTGAAAACCAATACATAGATATTTTAAAATTCTGCGATACAATAAATGAGATTCCATGATACTATTTTAAAATCCCATTACATAAACACTTAATCATTACACAACATCATTGTCATACTCAAAATCAAAAATATTGATCACATATTACTTCCATTTATCCTTTTCCTTAAGAGGTTGATCAGGTTGATCATCATTAACCCTTGGATTATGGCATTGATTAGAAGAATGCCCCATTTCCTTGCACTTGAAGCATTGATGTATTGGTCGTGCATTCTCTATAGTATTTTCTTTATTCACATCATTAGAAACTCTTTTTCCATTACTTCGATACTCAGCTACTTGATGACCTTCTTTTCTACACTTAAAACATTTTCTATTCCCTTTAATACAATCTCCACCATGCTTCTTTCCACACTTTGAGCATAAAGAGACATTCATCTTCTTTTCACCATTATTCTAATATTTCTCCTCGAACTCCATCTTTCGTTTCTTGTCAAAACCATGATATGGATATGTAACACCATCATCCATTTCTACCTTGATATCACAATGCACAATTTCTTCATAGCTACTGAAGTCTCTTATAGATAATGCCCTTTGAAGACTTGGTTTTATGCCACTAAAGAATCTATCAACTTTACTTTCAGGTTGGATGATAAAGTCAAATGCATACCTTGAAATCCTTGTAAAATTCACTTCATATATACCAACAAATTTATCAACCTTTTTCTTAAGCTCAAGGAAATCGTTTTCCATCTTGGTTCGAATAATATGAGGAAAGTACTTATTGAAAAATATGTTCTTGAAGTCATCCCATTCCATGGATTCAATTTCATCTTGGGGCCTTGTATTCTTAATTAGAGTCCACCACTGGTCTACTTCACCTTCTAAACAGTAAATAGCTAAAAATGACTTTTTCATGTTCTGAATAGCGATGTATGGAAAATATCTTTTCAATGGTACAGATCCATTGTTCAGAAACAAGTGGCTCAGAAGACCCATTAAAAGACAGTGGACGTTGCCTCATGAAGGACTCAATATAATATTGTTCCCTTCTATGATCATTTGGAAATCCTGAACGATTCATAGCTTGTGTAAGTATAGAAATAATATTCTTCACCCCATCTCCCATAACATTGATTTTTTCATGAGCACATTCATTTCATTTTCCATTACATTGATCAACACGGTTCCTTCGGGTTCCATCCATCATCTAAAACCCAAAAACAATAGTGTAAGAGGAAAAAATCATGCTAGGAAAAACAACATAATAAAGGGGGAGTACCTTCAATATATAACATCTTAGGGTTAATTCTAACATTGTTACTGTAATTCTAGGACTATAACCTATACTTATACTTAACCTTAGGGACATCCCAAGACATACCTTAGAAATATCTCTAGGGATCTCACTAAATTTTTCACATCCTAGTTTCCAAAGGTTAACTAAACCTTTTCTCTGATACCAACTGTAGAGACCCAAATCTTGAAGTACATGGACATTACATTACTTTTTCAGAATAATTAATACATAACAAAAACCAACACTCAAGGACCGTAATAGTATAGTGTCTTTGGAAACTCAGAACATAATCTTCTAATCATGGTGAAAGATCTTCAACATCTCCCATAATGATCTTCCCCTTTTTGTTTTCTTACCTAAAACCTTTCTTTAAATCCTAGGGAAAAGAAAACATATAAAAGGGTGAGCTAAAATTATCATTAAGCGTATTCATGTATAAAATAAAACAAATCATATACATTTGAACTTAAAAACATGAACATAATGTTTAAACATCAAGATCTTGAGCAATGACATAAAACATGTCAGCACGTAAGGCATAGATCATAAAGAATCATTAATCATGATAAAATAGCATTGGAATAAAACATGTAATTGTGGAAACCATTAATCACATGTTATGATTTCCATAGTAGCCAAGGTATTTCTTCCAAGACCATCTTAGTGGACAAAGACCCTTTCTGATTCGAGCTCACTCCTCGTTTCAGTCCAGCAACACTGAACCAGATTAACTTACCATTCCATCCATGTCTGTCTCATGAGATATAAATCTTTACCCAATGAATTTGAGGGAGATATAGGTCCCACCCATCTCATAATGAAATCATTCTTACTTGTGCCACAAAATAAACATAAATCATTCATCATAACCCAAATAATTAAATGGGTTTCATAAAAATCATCCCATCATAAGGTAATCCATATAAAACAAATGGATATAATTTCATCATAAGAAGAATAAAACCATGTAAATAATAGGCACATTATACTTGAAACATAATCATACTAAGTAATGTCATCTTATATGGAAAATAGTTTTGACAAAATAGTTGAAATGAATTCTTGAGGAAAATATCAGTTCTTCTTCAAAATCATTTTCTTTTCAAAAAATGCTATTCAATTTTAAAAGAAAATGATTTTGTTGAATATAATCATAAAATCTTGTAGAGTAATAATCATGAAAATAAGGCGTTATAAAACTGTAAAAATCCGTTCATGCCGTATAAGTTAAAAAAAATCTCCTCGTACTTTTGTCGGAAAAGTCAAAAAGTTCCTCGTATGGTAAACAAAAGAAATATTCCTTCCATAACATGTGGTAAAAGTAAAAAAATTAGTAAAGATGAAATTAAACATACATGAAAACATTTTTAGAAAACATGGACATGGATGATATCAATAACCCCCAAAAATACTTACGAATAACAATCTCGGATAAGAACGATATTTGAATAGTTATCCCTTACCTTATGTCTGATATGCTTCGTATCTATCCAAACCTCTTGTATAATGATTTAAATAATGTCATCGAATTATTAAAAAATCATATTAATTATTTTTATATCATATATGGTTCACTTATGACTTTATATTACTCGTTCTTTTGTAAATTCCATTTTAATGTAATGTTTTGGGAAAAATCGTTTCATTTATCGTCCGTGTTTTGACTTGTAATTATTAATAAGAATACTTAGATCATTATTACTTAATTCAAGAATATAAAACATGATTTATATATAATATATATTCAGAATATACATATATATAATAGATCTATAAATGGAAAGAAATACACCGTTTATGGAGACGGTAGGTCGTACGTACGCATGAACGCTATTTTTCGTTTCCTTATTGAATTGAATGGAATTGAGTAGATGACATTCATATATATATACATAAATCTAGTAGAATTATTCTTTCATATATTTCATTATTACTTATTATATATACTTTATAATCAATCTTGAATTGTTAACATGGAAAATGAATCTCATCACGTAATGGAGACGGTAATTCGTAGGTACGCACGAGCGATGATATCATTCCCATATTTATTGAATAGAATTGGAGTGGAAGATATAATATCTTAGAATTAGTATGATGTTATAATAATCATATATTTTTATTCTATACACCATTATACCCATCCAAGTATGGTGGTGGTGGAAAAACTGATAACGCCACGACGTGGAAATGGTATTTCGTACGTACGCACGCGCGGTGATTTCATTTTATATCGGATGGATAGAATGTGAAATAAGGTTGTTTAATATTTATAATAACATATCAGTATATAATTAATAATGATGTTATTACTTTATAATGAAACAACAAAATAAGATTAAGTATAAGAGGAAAGAAACTTGAAAGAGTCAGTAGAAGAGATTACCTCTTCCTCGACGCAACTCCTTTAAACTTCTTCTTAAGGCACTAGAGTTGGTCTTTTGAGAAGACCAGAAAATCTATGATATAACTAGGGAGGTTTAGAATAGTAATTTTCAGGGGTTGGAAAAGCTTCAAGGCTCAAAAGGGTGTGAAGAGAAGATGGAAGGGGTGCCTTTTTTATGAGGAGAGGGGCACATTTGGAAAAACATAAAATATTATATTATAATGAAGTCATATTCGGTTTATAATAGCTCCAAATTGATTTATTTTTAAAATAAAGTGGGTATGGGTCTAAATAATCTCAAAAATAGGTTTTAGATAAGTTTATTCTACTATTTTAACCTTATCATTTAGATTTAACTCTAAGTTAAATAATTTAACTTTTACCGTGTCTTCTTATTTTCTTACACTATATGGTTAATAAACTTACTAGAACAAACCAAAAGAACCCCAAGTGTTTAATTATTAATATATATAACCTTATTTAAGACATTTTACAAACCTTATATTTTTAGAAATATAATAATAATTAATAATATAATATTTGTTTTAAAAATAATTTTATTTCAATTTTGACGCTATTTGGTAATTGATTTTTGTGAAAATTATAACAACATGATTAGTTCGAAAAAAGTTAATTGAATCAATAATAACATGTAATATTAACCTATAGAATTAGTTTAATTCATAAAAAGTCTCAAATTACATTTATTTGTGTATTTATAACATTAATTATGTTAATATTTCATTAATAAGGTAATTACTGCATCATCATTGTGTCATAAATAAATTAAATTATTTAACGTCTAAAAATTATAAATAAAATACCATTATGTAGGAAATATTTTTATCTTTCTAATTAATATTTATAGTCTAATTTATCTTATGTATAACCATATATTAAAAATGTTTTAGTTATTAAACTTTGATTTTAACTATTTTAACTCTTCTTTATATATAATAATAATAAGTGTCCTAATCTAATCCAAGTGTACCTAAAGGGTAATATTTTATTCCTAAGGTTGTTTTTGATCTAATTAAACTTATCCAATATAATTAGGACATGTTTTAGGGTAATAATAATATCATTTTTACCCTCAATTACCCTATTTACTTTTAATCGTGGTAATAAAAGTAAAAAGTTACTATTCACCAAAAATTATTTTTATCTTATTGAACCACATTTTACTCCTTGATATTAAACATGTTTCTCGGATTTTCTAAATTCCACTCCCAAAAGTGGTAAAATTAAGTTTTATGGAAATTTTCAAATTCTCCTAGGAGGTGGGTAAAAGACAGTGAAAAGTTCAATAAAATTTTTATATATCTAAAATTATTATAAAATGACTCAACTGAATTATATTGAACTTATATAGGTATTATGTAACAATTTTTACCTAAAATAAATTTAATTAAAATAAATAATTATTTAAATAAAATGTTGTTTTTTATATAGTAACCCAATATTTTCACTATTCATCAAAAATTGAAAGGTTTCAGAAAAATACAAAAAATGCACCCGAGGCTAATTTCAATATTCTGAATCCAAAAATGAAGTCCATTTTGAAAGGTAAAATTTATAAAATTTAAAAAAGTTGGTATTACTATTTATAACGGATAGTTTTTAATAATATTATAATAATATCTCGTTTAGTGAAACTTGGTATTGCGTACTACACACGCTATCGAAGAAGGTATTGATTGCATGTAAGGCAAACCAAGTTAAGGCTGCGTGTAGTGAAATCTCTGTTTGGTGTTGTGTATAACACAATCAAAACGTATTTCATTTTAACATTAAACAGAATCTATACCTAATGTTGTGTAGAATAATTTCCAAAAAACGATGGTGAAATTGTGTGTAACCCAAGCCAAGAATAGTGTTTTGTATACTGCAAGCAATAGGGTGTTGCGTATAGTAAAAGATAATCTTGGTGCAGTTTATAATAGAAGACATCAAAGAAATTAGAAATAATATATCTAATAAAATCTCTGGGTTTTACACACATGTTTGGTCATATCGATATGGAAGAAAAATGGTCATTGTGTCTCAATATGGCTAGCAATTGTCGTAACACCTAATACGAGTCATACAAATCACAATAGACCTTAACAATTTTCTTTTGTTTCTTAATCCATACCTTAATATATGAAATCTTATAACCAAATGTTTTTGTATCCTCTTATGAACAAGGGATATAGAAATATCTTATCTAGATCTAATCATCTCAATGATAATAGATGACACAAATTTATTATCTAATGAAGTGTGATATTGGGTTAGGTTTGGATGATCTTTAGTACAAACTGAAATTATTTTCAATATTCCCAAACCACCGAATAAAATGTTTGTAATTTTCCTTAAGAGGAATCTATAATCATCTACATATTTATTATATTATAAAATTCAATTTTTATGTCTTGATTTATGAACCTTATATCTATAGTTCCTCTTAATATGAAATATTTTTATTATGTTTTTAAATACATCTTTACTTGGAAAATCCCTTCCAACAAATAATGTTTTCTCTAGCTCACTAATATTATCCTCTAAATCTCTTAGAAACTTAGTTGGAGGTGTGAGAACATTCCAATTTAATCTTGGAAAACGTTCTATTGCTTCTGACCATGATATGAAGAGTAGTGGATGATTTATTGTGGTTCGAGTTTGTTGTACAACTACTCAATTTCTAGAAATTTCCTCACCAACTTATGAAACTTCCTCCTTATCCACACTTTTATCTCTATCTATTCAATTATTATATAATTCCTCATCGAATGATGTATTCATATGTATATCTAGCATATCAGATAGTTTTTCCTATTTTGTACTAAATGGAATAGACAAATTTTCTTAGGATAGACCTTCTTCGACTAATACTGTATGTCTATATCTTCATACAATTGGATATTTTTATTCTATAGTATAAATCACAACATATAACTCCATCATGGAACTATCTGAGAATTGGGATAATAAATTTATTTCTTTGACCCGGTGCACATCAATATCCAACGGACAAGATGGATGTCATAGTGTAACCGAGAATTTAAAATTTTGATATCTAATAAACATTATATCTTGATTATGCCCTAGACGTAAGAAACCAAGAATTGTTTCTTCAATTTATCGTATGGTTACACAATCAGATGTCCTAGACATTATTGTTGGTTGTGTACTATAAGAAGCACCTTGCTCGGTTTAAATAACCTCCACATAGAATTAGTAATAAGGAAATGTGATTTTCTACATGAATAATGATTTTGGTCAATATTTTGATAGTGTAAATAATATTGACAATGAGGAATGAAAATATATCATTAACCATAAAGTCTTTATTATACCAAAATATCACAATGTATTTTTATATCCTAAAAGATGACACTATTGTTTTGATGAATTTTTTTAATCTTTCCAAAGGTATGTTCAGTAGTTGATAAAGAAAATAAGAGTCATCTATAGAAGCTCCCCCAAGTGTGTCAAACTAAGTGTGTGATAAGGCACGTTATCATGCACCAGTTTCTAGTTATATCTTTCTCAATATATTATTTTCATGTTTTACCCATAGCTACATATATACAAGAGGCACATACACCTGTAGTATATAGATAGGGATTTAATCTCTTATATAACTTTATAATATTTATTATAACTATATTTTTGTACTTCTTAAATCCTAAAAGATGAAACTAATTTTTTATAATATAATTTTTATAGTTCCCAAATGTGTGTTCAGTGGTTTATAAAAATAATGTGATTGTTCTAAAATATATCCTCTAAAAGTAAGAAACCCAGGTTGTAATAAGTTATAAATAATCTAAATCATTGGAGTATTAATTATAACCACCTGAGTTTATGGTTACAAACTCATTACTTAAAAATGTGGTGTAGTAATTTTTTGTTATAAAAGATAACTGAAAATTACACAATACATTAAATAAAATACTACCTTTTACTAGTTCAGGTTGTTGAGGATTATAAAAAACCTTACATTTTTCATAGTTGAACCAAAATAAAATACATTCCTACTACGATTCCGCATGCGCAGACTCCAAAAGTGGTGCTTTCTGAAAAAACAACTTCTAAAATACCTGTGAAAAATGATTTCAAAACAAAGGGAAAGTGATCAATTTTTAATTAAGGAATTTTGAAATTTATTAAATACTTTTTATAAAATATTTCATTATAAATAACTTTGAGAAGTTCCTTTGATCATAAAAATACTTTTTAATACACCCTTTGAGAAACGTAATTGAAAATAATTACGGTTAAAATAAAATAACTCATTTGAAATTACTTGTGCAATTTTTTTAAAAAAATAGACCAGTGATTTTTGGAAAAAATTGAGCAAGATTTTGAAAAATAACATGGTGGCTTATGGAAACATGAAACATTGAAGGCTATCTTGGTCCATCCCACTTATTGATGGATTGGGTTCACCCCCCAATTACCTACCATATTTACAACATTCAAGTGTCGGATTTACTGAAATAATTTTTAAGATTTCTTTACCTATATATATGCATTCTCTAGAGTTTGAATTTGAAAAATGTAATTGTGTTAAAATACAAATTAAACTTATATTTATATATATGAGTATGTATATATATAAATATATGAACGTCCATTTCATTTTACTTATAATTTTGATTCGGACCAAAACCATAGACTTTTATAAAAATCTATGTACCCAAACATCTTATGAAATACATGATTTCATATTGTTATAACTTCAACCATTTTAGAAACTAGATATCAAATAAAAATATCAAATAAATATTTGTTTAATTGTTTTCATTCATGAAATAATGACGTGACTATATAAAGTACCATAAAAAATAATCATAAGTAATAGCTAATTGTGTGTCACACATAAAATTATCAATGTATCATTTCTTATATATTCAAACATTCATGGATATATATATGTATACATATATAAAGAATGAACATAAAAATTAATTGAAAACACAGTTATTAAATTCATGAATAACAAATCTAGACTTGGATTTCATAAAAGTATAAAACATGCCATCGAAATATTTCAGAAATCATGATGAAAACAACCATGATGTTTTGTAATATTACTCAAATACATATATTGAGAAATATAAATATTTGAAAATTATAAATAAATGATTTTCATACAAATAAATCTCTTTCTCTTGGAATGAATTTAAATATTGGTCTAATAAATATAATTCCTAATAGGAACTTAAATTGAAACCTAAATTGATAAAAATAAATTTAATTTAGTTAAACATAAATCATTTAAATAAAATGAAAATATTTTTAAAGAAGATAAAAAATTTAAAATATAAATAATCCCTTAAAAAATATTAAAATTAAAACATGAAAATAACTCAAGGCTGAATTATAAAATAATGTATATAATCTGATTTTATATATATAACACATTTCATTTTAAATAAATCACCTCTTACTAATGATGAAGATTGCTATAAAAATGTAGTATTACATTCCAATATTAAAAACATGAAAATAGAAGTTTAAAATTTAAAATAAATAAACAAAAAACCATTATAACATAAATTAGAAATTGAAACTTATTATTTATTTAATCTTAACAATTAAAATATGTTTCCCTCGCGAAAATAAAATGGAAATGCAATGAATGTATAAATTTTATCCCTTAATGATTATGGTAGAAGGTAGATATCCATCTCCACCTTCCATTTCTTCATATTCTCTAACCTCTAAGTCCACATATCTACCAATTCTATGTGAAATATCTACATAGAACAAAGGATGGATTTTATAGATCCTTGAATATCGCTATCTGTATAAAAAAACTGAATACCAAGCACGCATAAATTATATTATATATTTATTGAAGTCATAAAATGAGAAGGAAAGGATAAAAAATTAAATTTTTTATTCATCCAATTATAGAATCATCATAGAGATTATACAAAACTAATCTCCACAAACTTATCATAGATTGGAGATAGGGATATCCAAATGATGAATTTCAGTGTATGCGATGATACTCAATAAATTAAATTTTTTTACTAGTCGATCTATGATCTGCATAATGATCTGAATATGACTGATAAAAAATAAAATCCCTCATAAGAATATTAAAATTAAATTTATCAAAGACATATTGATTGAAACTGATGACAATCTCAACAATAATTCAATAAAAGATATGTATAGAAGATCTCGAGTGGATCAAATTCAAAATAAATCACTTTACCATAGATCTAATTTTAATAATATTATGATAAAAATAATTCCTCACATGAACTTAAATTAAAATATTAATTAATTAAAATATTAATTAATAAAAATAAATTTAATTTAGATAAACATAGGTAATTTAAATAAAATGACATGATTATGAAAGAAGATAAAATCTTTAATATATAAATAATCCCTTATAAAATCATAAAATTAAAATATGAAAATAAATAAATGAAAAATTATGAAATAAACTATATAATCTAATTATATATATATAAATATAACACATCAATTTAAATAAATTATCTCTTAAAAAGATCAATATTGCAATAAAAATTTTGTAGTATATTCCCTTACGCAAATCGAAAAATGGAAGATTAAATTTTTAAATTAATAAAAAAAATTCCCTTAAAACATAAATAAAAAATTGAAACTAAATATTTATTATATATTAACATTAAAACATGATTCCATCACAAAAATAAAATTTATATTCAATGAAAGTATAAATTTCTCCCTTTCCCTTATGGAAGAAGGGTGAAATCCTTCCCCACCTTCCATTTCTTCATTTTCACTAACCTCAAACTCCCCCTCTCTAATAATTATAAGTGACGTAGCTGCAGTGACTGAATTATGTTTTTAATAGAGTCTCGTATATCCATATTAGTATCAATTAAATAGCCTACGGAGCACTTATAAATTATATTATATATTTATTGAAGTCTACCAATGAGGAGGAAACAATAATCTATTAAATTCTATATTCATATGATTATAGAATCATCATTGAGATCATACAGAATGAATATCCACAGACTTCTAAAATATTAGAGATAGTAACATCCAAATGAAAAAATTCAGTGTATGCGATGATACTAAATAAATGAAATTTTTTTACTATTCATGCTCTGATCTACACAGAGATACGAATAAGACATATAACAAATCAATACCCTTAGAAAAATATTAATGTAAAATTGATCGAAGATATATTGATTGAAATAGATGACAATATCAACAATAATTTAATTCAATATACGGATAGTACACCAAGATGGATGAAATTGGAAAACTAGGTCACTGTTTAGAAAATCCCAATAAGATTCAGATATACAAATCCAACTTACATTTGAGTGGAAATCTTCAAACTAAAGGTAATTTTCCACAGAATCAACATTAAATTCTCAATGCGACATAGATCTATTATTCGATTCTAACTCTCGATGATCTGAAAACTCAGTTCGAACTTCATCCTCACCACCACTCGAAACCTCGGATCTGGATTTCTAGATTTGGTTCAAAAACCCTAACCTACAGACATACCACCATCGATCGATCCTTGAAATTTTGATGGCACGACACTTGGTGCAATAGTGATGATCTTTACTCGGCATTCCCCCTTTGGTGCTCTATGGCTACAACTGGGGACTAGCGACCCGTGACCCGGTTTAGCCTTACTGCACAACTCAACCGAGAAAAAAACCCCAATTCCCTTTTTCCCATAGACAAACCTCTACACAATTTCTATCTTCCATTATTAAATATTTACTTTTTTTTAATTTAATTTCATTCAAAAAATAATAATTTTATATTTTAATAAAATTAAATTATAAATTATAATTATAAAATAGTTCCTAAATATATATATATATAAATATATATCAAAATAAGAAATTTTCTTAAAAAAAATAAGATTGAATTATTATTGCTAATTGTATATTTATTTATCATTAATTCAAAAAAAATTATAAATATATATTATTTCAATATTACCTTTAAATATTTTTAATTTATTAAAATAGTAACGAACATAAAATAAAATATCATATATTTTAATTATATATTAGTTTATATACTCTAATTTACATTTAAAAAAACATTTTTTAAAATTATTTTAATAAAAACATATTTAAATGACTATTAATTATTTTAAATTTCAAAATAATATATACATTATTAAAAACGTTAATTTGGATTATTAAAAATAAATTTATTTATTTATTTTACAATATTATAAAATTTGATTTTGAAATATTTTTATTTGAAACATAATTATTTATAAGTATTTCTATTATATTATAATCAAATTAATAAAACAAGAAAAATCCTTTTTAAAAGTAGTTCATTTAATAAGCAATAAATATTTTAAACATGATGGGCTGTTACAAAAAATCATGTGTGAAGTTAATCCACATTGTGATCCAGTTAGCCACCATTCATTCTATAATAATTCTATGTTAATCCAATGTTAATCAATAGCTAATCGTTAATTAATTATTATTCAATAATTATTTAATTTTTATTTAATCATTAATTAATCCAATATTAATTATTCCTAAATAATTAATTAATCACAATTTTATCACTACATCATTAATAGATATCAAATAGTTACTTTATATGTAATTATTAGTTAATTAATAGTTAATCATTATTTAATTATTAGGTAGTCATTTTTTATCCATTAGTTATTCATATGTTATTCATTAGATAATTGTTACCTAAACATTTATTAAGAATTGGTTAATCTTATATTAATCATTCTTTAATCGCTCATTATTATCTTTTTAATCATTAATTAATTAATAAAAAATATGTATTTATATCATAGTTATATATTAGTTGATTACGCTTTTATCATTAATTAATTATTAGTTAATCATTCTTTATGATCATTACTAATTAATAGATATTAAGTAATTACTTTATAGTTATTTACTAGTTTATCATTAGTTAATTAATTACTAGCTAATAATTCTTTAATCATTAGTTACCAAATCATTAATCATTATTAAATAATTCATTAATCATTCCTTAAACATTATTTAATAATTATTTAATCATTTTTCTAATCATTCATTAATCATTAGGTAATTATTCATTAATCATTAGTTAAGCTATATTTAATCATTATTTAATCATTCTTTAACAATAAATTAATAAAAATGTAATCCTTTGTTAATCATTCATTAATAATTTGTTAATAATTAGTTATTTTTTAGCTAATAATTATTTAATCATTAGTTAGTCATTCTTTAATCATTAGTCATTCATTATTTAATAATTAGTTAATCATTTTTTTAATCATAAATTAATCGTTATTTAATCACCTTTTAATGATTTTTTAATCACTCTATAATAATTAGTTATTCATTATTTAATCATTAGTTAATTAATATTTATTTATTATTTCATCATTATTTAATCATTATTTAATCATTATATAATTATTAGTTAGTCATTATTTAATCATTAGTTAAATATTATTTAATCATTATTTAATCATTATTTAATCCAACATTAATCATTAGTTAATCATTCATTAATAATTTTTTTATAATTAGTTAATCATCGATTAATTATTATTTAATCATTAGTTAATCATTATTTAATCATTAGTAAATCATTCTTTAATAAATATTTCATCATTCCTTAATTAGTAGTTAATCAATCTTTAAACATTAGTTTATCATTATTTAATCATTAGCTAATCATTCTTTAATATGTAATTTCCAAATATTTAATCATTATTTAATCTATCTGTAATCATTATTTAGTCATTCTTGAATCATTAGCTAACCAATCATTAATCATTATTTAATCATTCTTGAGTCAATAGTTCACCATTCATTAATAATTATTTAATCCTATGTTAATCCTTATTTAATCATTACATAATCATTAGTTAAACATTCATTAAGCATTAGTTAATCATTTTTATTAATTAGTTATTTCTTAGCTAATCATTTGGTAAAAATTAATTAGTTATTAGTTATTTGTTCCTTACTCATCAGTTAATCGTATGGTATTGATTAGTTAATCATTAGATAATATCTATCTAATTATTCATTAATCTGATGTTATTCATTATTTATTTGATACATAATCATTAATATAGTATTAGATAATCATTAATTATTTAATCCTTAATTTCTATTAATCAATTATTTCACTAATATTTATTTATCATCAAGTTAATACAAATTCCAAATTATTTGTCTAATATTTATAAACTACTATGTTATACAAAATAATAATTTTATTATATCAATAAATCCATTACTAATACTAATTAAAATTGTTTTAGTCTAGATTCAGAAATAAATTGTAATATTTTATTTAATAATTATTATTATTACTTCTAAACTATATCTAACTAAATAAACTACTGAGAAAATAACATATTTAAAATTAACTAAAGATGATTCAACTAAATAAAAAAATAACTTTAAAAATATATAAAAAATACCTCTAAATAATGCTTCAAAAAATTCATAACCCATTTTGGGGAACCGAAACCATCGAACACAAAGGGAGAAGAACTATGATAATTGTATAAAGGGAGGGAGTTAAATTATTGAGAGAAAGATGGTGTGAAATGGGTGAGGAGAAGGGGGTGTTGGTTCCCTATTTATAAGGGGTTTTTGGGAAAGGTGGCATCTGCCTTTCTGCTTTTCCGTATTAATTTTCAAAAAAATAACAAAGATTTATTTAAAAAATATTAAAAAACCCATTATTTATCATAATTCCAAATACCTATATAGTTCGTATGAAATTCAACTTCCAAAAATATAATTCATTTATATAGTACAAGAATAGACATTCGTTGAGTCGTTTTATGTATAAAAACATTATTCTTACCAAGGTGTTCCTCCAAAATCCTCACTACTATTCATATGCACCCCACATATTTCAAATAAAGAGTATTTTAAATTATCATATGGTTTTATCTTTTGGGTACCCATATTCAACTCCAACTTCCATTACCTTAACTTATTAAATTACTTTCCAATAATTTATTGAAAATGAAGACACCACATTTGTCATTATCATTAGATGAGCGCATTATATCATCACTAGTTACTTGAAAGCATAACTCTCCCATTCCTCTTAATGTTTATCCTAAACCTTTTCTTGCTATATTTTTCACATCCTTTTATTTTTGAGTGTGTGGGAGAATGTTATCTAGAATTTTCTTCACCTATTTCAATTTTTTATACATGTATTCGAGGAAATACTAGTTTTTACTTTGGTGTGGTTATAAAACCCATGTTCGATGCTTTCTCTCCTATCCTTCGATTTGGATCTTATTTTTTGAGTATAGCAATAAACTCTGAGAAATTCTCCATTTGAATTTCCATGTAAAATAGGGAATTTATTTTTATTAATTTTTTAGCAAAAAAAACACTTGAAATGGTAAGGATTTTTCTATTTAAGACTATAGAATATTTTTGGGAATATTTCTGGAGTTGGGTGTGGAGAGTGTGTAGAAATTAGAGGCCAAAAGAGCCTTCATGATATGATATTAAAAATATTATTTATATTATATTATACACACAATGAATTTCATAAATAATAAAATTACACCTAGACATAGTTTTATAACTGTAATTTGAGACTATTATCAAATCAAGAATGCAGTGTTTACCCTAGGTGTGATATGAAGTGTATTGGAACAAGATGTTCATTGAAGGAAGACCATTGGTGGAATAATAATTAATTAATTTATTAAATTACAGTAAAATAAACATCCCCTCTCATTTTTCTTCCCACATAAAGAAGTTGGGAGGAGGGTATCTCCCTCACTTAATGGTTATACCAAGTAGAGGATATGTCACAATGCCTCTTGCTCACTAGTGATCATGAGTGGATTGATATGCAATATCTTCAAAGAATGGATATAGACCAAAATCTTCTTTATATTTCAATGATTTTGTAATATTTATGATTTTTGTGTCCTGATACCCATATAAGAATTTTTTTTAATGTTTTAGAGCCCTATGACAGCTGTTACAGATCCCCTGGTGGTTGATCAATGAGAAATCATGGGAAAATTGTTGTTCTGGGAGGGTCATGGGGATTTTTTGTTTGAAGATCTTAATCACATGGTGTGTAGTGAAGGATCACATGTTATGTGTTCTTAAAGTTTAAGGAATATTGATATTTAAGAATTACATGGTTTTATAGGGGGTACATACTGTGTATTGGTGATTGGCCATGTGTTCGAGGGAATAGGAATCAACACCTTGTTAAGAGGATATGGTTTTATAGTATCACACAATTAGGTATGTGGGAATGATATGATGTACAAGGCCATGAGCTAGGGGACACGACCATATAGTCATAGTGATGGAACAATTAGTGTACCAGGAGTACACACTATGTTGGATTACATATCCAACCAAACAGTGTGTTGGTGAGGACATACCCTACGTGTCCAAGAAAGATTACACACTTTTAAATTAGATATACTTTTTTACATTCCATATAAATTCTTAATAACTATAGGGGACATATCTAGGGTTCATCCCCTATATACGCAGAGTTAACTCCCCTCAAAGACATTTTTCTCATGTCTCGTCCTTCGACACTCAGATAGCGGCATGTAATTAGTCTATCATGAGAGGTTTTTTATATATAATGTGTTGGTGGATTTCATTATGGAGTCATATATGCAGCATAAGATAATGATAGTGAGACACTTCATTTAGATATATATATTGAAAATTTTTAGTTATGTGAATTCCCTTGGTCAATTACTATGAGGGTCTAGTGTGGGTTTGCTGCTTGATTATAGTATTTTGATCCCCTCTATGGGATCAGTGTGGATAGATTTTTAAGGAATCCATTCGGGTGTAAAAGGATGGGATCCTCTATCACCTCTTCTTAGCTAGGCTGATTTTTGGGTATTGACATGTCCAATGTAAATGGGAATTAATCCCCTATATAGATTGTCATAACATATGGGGTTCATGTTGTCCCGATGCATTCTGGGGTGTGATCCCCTTTTCAAGTGTTGAGATATTCAGCATTCGTGTTGTGGTTCATGGTGTACCACAACTATCCTTGGTGTGATTCCCTATTTTTGTATTGAGATATTATGAGTTATAGCTAGGGAGTTTGGTTTCCCCATTGGTTATGGGTGGGATCCCCTATCTGAGTATTGATAGTCATTGAGTTCCATCCTGACTTCCTTTGGAATGACCCAATGAGAATGTTCACTTTGATGGATGCCATTATGAATGAACTACATGTAAAACACCACTGTAGTGATCCCGATGGGTGTGATCTCCCATGTGAGTTCCATTTTGGATTTAAGATCTATACCTTATGAGTGATATCTCTCATATAAGTATCATCATAGATGGTAAATCTTGTGTAGTGAATTCTTTTGGCCTAGAGTTATCTTATTCCTAGAGTAGAATCATGTTGTTGGTAATAGGGTTGATACTCCTTTGTGGTTTGGTCTCTATATTGAGTATATATAGGTTTTTTTATCTGGAAAGTATTTCTCATATCCCAGTTGGCATAGCTTGGTGACTTTTATCTATCTCAATGATCTTAGCTGAGCTCTAGAGATTGGTAATCTTCAATCTTTGTCACTAGGGACATTTTACCCACATACTTATGGGTTTGAGTAGAAATATTCCATTTAGCTTTTCCAACTATTTTTGGGTTTTAGTGTGCCTACTATGTATTTTTATACTCATCATGCATGGTCTCTTCCCACACATGACAAGTATTATGCACATGACATTTCTATTGGTAGAGTCTTAGTAGGACTAGCAGTAGGTAGAGCATAGAAAGTAAGATATGTAGTATTGTGTTCGAGGGATTTCATTATATATTAATCATCTCTTATATAGTAGGTTGTAAAATTTTATCAGTTATGGTGGGATTGTGTTTCTTTATATTTTCATTCCATGGAACTATTGTACTCTAATTATTTCTAATATGTTTTTGAATTCATGTTTTACACTACATATATTGTAATATTATTTTTATCTCTACATAGTTTCATGTAGATGGATGTGTGTGTTTTTTCATAATTAATTCAGGATTTGGCCTATCTTGTGTCTGATATACCAACTCAGTGTTAGAATCCATCCCTTGTACAATTGAAGGTGGAATTGGGGTAGTCACACTCACTATTCCACTATTAAGAAAAGACCTAGTGTGTTGGGTCCTGATATTGTGGTATCAGATTAGGTTTTATTAAGACCATGGTTTAGTTCATTCGAGATTTTAGGTTTAGTTTGGGAAATGGAGAAATAATTTTAACGTGATTTGAGTTCATATATCAGGCTAGGGACACCGGCTTTAATGTGGTGGCTGACACATCTATTCACTATGACTCTAAAAACCTATTAGTTGGATCGGTACGTGTATATACTTGTTTCAAGGGAAAAATTATACATGAATCATATAAGAATGGATTATGTTTTCCATGTACTTATTGATTTATCTCCTCATATATACTCTTTTGAACATGGTGCATCTTGTTTCTCTCTAGATACTTCTGTAATGAAAGCCACCAAGGATTTTTTTTAGTGAGATAATGATGATGATCCTACAAGTGGTGATGCTTCAATGTAGGGGTCTACACATGAGGTGATATATATGGGTGGATTTTCGATCTCTTCAACACCTTTTGATTATGAATTTTCACCGATAGTATTCGCTGAGGATGTGTGCAGGAAGAACATGCTTTATGAGGTGTTTTCCTCTAAGATGGTATAGTGCAGTGCTACCACCGACTGACCAGGGATTGGTCACATCTCCAGTGGTCTAATAGGGCGATCATTAGTGTTGGAAAAAATCCCTCTTGATGGTGACTTCAAATTGATTGTGTTTATTAATATGGTTTGACAGTTTTTAAAACTACTAGTTGACAAAGGAGGTGTGAAGAGTTGGCATGAATATTCTAACGGATAAAGTGGATCATGAATATATTAACATTTCATGTGGAGCTAAAATGTCAGAAATGATCACATTGATTGTTAATGTATGAACTGATCATGTGAAGGGATCATGTGGTTGCATTATTTTTTAACATATCATTAGTATGACATGAATTTTTATCTAATCATGAAAAGGATTCATGCAAAGAACCACATAATTTTCAAAGGATCTCATGGATTAGACCATGTGTATCACATTATGATGTTGTGTGATTGTTAGTGGATCTCATGGAGAGAAAGAATACGTTCATGAAAAATAAATAAATGGTAATGAGGGATATATCTCATGGTCATTTGAAATCTTACGAATTGTATGGGTAATAATGGATCATTCAGTGATATCATAAGAAGCGCACCAGATTCTTAGTATATCTCATGAAGGGATCATAAAAAAGTATGTTTTATTTTAATTTGATCAGATGATGGGATCATGGGATGATATCAAATTAAATGATTATGATCATGAGAAACTCAGGTGACATACAGAAGGAGATCACGTAAAACAACTACATGTATCATATAAGGGTGATTGTTAAGGCGGCTGAATGAACAACTAACTACGATTTTTAGAGTAAAATATCTGTAATTTTGCCTATAAATACCCCCTAATATAACCTTAAGATTATTAATATTTTTTTATTAATTGATTAGATCTCGAAAAAGTGTTTTTCATGATCAATTAAAGTATCTTGACAAAGGGTATCACCAAGTTATTCCATAATAAAGAAAATTATTTCACATGAGTAGTAGAAGGTCTTGAAATAGAATCACATGACATATGTAATCATAAGGAAAAGATTATAAAGTAGTCTTTTAAAGGTATCCCATCATGTGATATATGCATACTGTATAGGTGGGCCTATTGATATCACATGATTAGGTGTGATCTGTTTATGGTCTCACCGAGGAATCATGTGATCCAAATGATCTATATAATGTCTCATGGAGGAATCAATATATCATTTTAATCTATTGAATATTTCCTTGATAAGAGTCAATAAGGATTCTGGTAGAGATATCTTGTGAAGGGGTTTAATGAAGTGGTTTTCTATATGGGTCACACACTCTAAGAAGAAAATTCTTATGGAAAGGTGGTTTTCAAATATTTTACGAAACCAAAGTATAAAGGTACACAAAAGTGTGATTCAACTCAAAATATATTGTAAAAATCTTCTTCTAGAAGATCAGTGAGTTCACTGTAGGTGAGTGGGAGTATTGATCCTTCTAACTATAATTTTTTTAAACCATGGGGGATAGTGAGTCTCGTCTTAACCTTGTATTGGAAGTGACTTATAGTGGACTTAATATACTAGTACATTTACATAGTATATTCCTTATACATATCCTATTATGGGATAAATAAGTAAAAAAATCAGGTTCATTTGTTAATTTTAATTCATTATGTTCTATGAGAAGGAATGAAAATAGAGTTTTTTCTACAATGAAATAAGAACCATGTATATGGTTTTTTAAATATTTCTTACCACGATTCACCCCCTATATTGGTATTTTACCCTATTAGGTTAAAAATTATTATTATAGGGAAGGATTAAAGTTAGAGTTTCTCTCTTAGGAAAAGTGATAGAAGTTGTTAATCATAATGGAATTACAATTTCAACTATGGAAGAACCGGATCCTTCAATACTTTTGATCATTAGAAATGGTTGAGTTTATAGTTGTGATGTATGGTATTTCTATCAATGTGGTTATTGAATCTTTATTAGAAGTATATCAATGGTAGTTATATTCTTACACTATAAAAATAAATTCCCTAGAGGTATCCTTATCCAACGCGATCTACATGAATGGAATGTTATGTAAAAATTAAAATTTTATGTGTTAAACGTTTTTATATATCTATGACGGTGATTTAAAATTATGAGAACTAAATTTTAGGTTCTATGTAATAAATGTGAGGAAATGATGATTCACCCCAATGAGTCTATCAATGAATTCATAAAATGGTTGATTGTTTTCATGGAATAAATTAAATGTATTAGAGTGATTTTAGAATATGTGAATATTTTCAACAGTATATTAAGAAGTCTTTTACAATAGTTCAATATAAATATCTCTATTTTTTAAGATAAATATCCAAATTAATTTTCATTTTATAGTTTACAAATTTCCCTTTTCAAATACAATATGAGAAATGATGATAACAAGCCTATGAAAAATGGGTAGTCCAAAGAGGTGACATTCAAGGCCATAAAAAATTGACTATAGAAGATACCCATAGATAATATGTTTTGGATGAAATTATTTCATTAAATTACTAAAATATTTATAGAGTAAAATGAATTATTAAAGGAAAACTTCAACTTGTATGCTTTCATTATGGAAATGAATGACATTTGTTTAGCAAAGTGTCCCGAGAATTGTCAGGCCCCTGATGAGGATAATGATGAAAATGTCATGAATATTTATTCTACATGTGTAAATGGAAATAAAAATAAAAAAGAAAATATTATTCATAAAAATAATTATCTATCATGGTAACATGATATTTTAGATGATTTTGAGGCATAAGGGATGGAATACATTGTGTATCATAATGAAAATGATATGGTGGAAGCAGTGGGAAATTCCCAAATAGGGGAAGTAAGAGACAATGATGAAGATGGATTTTAAAGAAGAGTTGATCACTAAGTTTAATTAAAAGTATATCTTGAGGACATAGATGTATGTAGAGACAAAAAAATAAATCTAATAGGTTGGTTAATAATTCCAAACTTCATATGTAGTAATAGGAAGAAAAAAAGTCTAAGATGAAGGTAGAATTTTAAATTCTCAAATAAAAAATTTCAAGAACCTGATAGGAAGTCATTATGTTCAATATCAATGTTAAAGAACAAAAAAATTTATCTATATCATTAATAACTTAATAAAAAAACTAGTCAAATAGATTATATAACATGAGGATAATGTTCTAGTCCTAGGAATAATGGAAAAATATCAAGAGAAAATATAGGATCCTGATATGAGATTAGGAAAAAGGTCACATATGTGATAGAAAGATTTAAATTCGAATCCTAAGATACAACAAAACAGGGAATGGAATATCTAGAGAATAAAATGACACATCATATTAACACACCCTTTATGGGGATTGATCATAAAGATAAAGAAGCAATGGATGATTTTAGAACAAAATATCCCACTCCAAGGATGAATATTGATTTGGCTGTGAATCAGAATAAAAAGATTGAATGATTCCAATGGATAATCTGTGGTACGATAATGATGATTAGGATACAATCTGTATAATGTGTTAATAATATGGAATTATGATTCATTCTAAAAATTCATGTTCCATGTCCAAGAGGTATATATGAGTATAATAAAAATAGTGGAATACATACCGAGTTCAGTATAATATGAATTCCTTTGGTAGTCAATTTTTTTGGTGTGTAGGAATCAAACAAACGGATAGATATTTCTCATCAATGATGTATAGGAATGTTCTAAAATAAACCTAAAGTGGTTTCATGTAGCAGGGATCATTACACGAGATGAGTACGCAAAATCAATTTATATATTTTCATGATGAGGTTGGACCATCATATTCTAAGGCTAATTAAGAATATCAGTCAATATCAATTCATGAAGTCAAAGACATAGACTATAATGAAAATGGTTAAGTTAGATTTGATTATGGACATTTCTTTTAAGGCATAAAATCACACTGGAAAATATATCATTTAAATTAGGTGTAACTACCATATAAAAGTAAATAAGGATTTGGTGATTGGTATCAAGTATGATATAGAAGGGATTGTAATATTTAAAAATAGTGAATGTTTGAAGACAATTGGATTAGTTAAAATTGTGTTTAGGAGAAAAGAAATCATTCCTGATGATGTGTTAGTGGTTGAAGGCCTCAGTCACAATTTCTAAGTTTCAATCAACTATGTGACTCAGGACAAGCTATAATATTTACTAAGAAGATATTTTTTATCATGGGATGATATGGTATAGTGTTTTTGCAAGGAATGTGCACCAAGTGGAATCTATAATTTGTTAGTGGAGAAGATTAATTTTTCTTTCTATCCATGTTTGAAGATAATTGGCTGTGCCAAAAATTTCTTGGTCATCTATGGAAAAACAAATTGGACAATTTGGTGAAATATTACTTTTCATGATATATCCTTATGTTATAATTTGATTTTACAAATACATGTGAAGATTTCCAATGAGGTAATATTACTAAAAATATGCATGTCATGAAATCTAAAAGTTTAAGGATAGTGTTGGAGAATATTCTCATTGATATATATAGAACTATTTCATCCATTAATGATACGATATATTATGTTATTTTTATTGATTATTTTAGTATAATTTAATGAGTTTCAATTATCACCCACAAGTTCGAGGTGTTCAATTTAATAACAAATTAATAGAGGGAGTTGAAATGATTATATGTAAAAAAAATCAGATGTTTCGAACTTATAATGGAATTTATTTCTTAAAAAGTCATGTGGGTTATTATAATAAGAAACATTGGATGAAGAACCATGTTTCCTAGTTTAGAAATTCTTATAACAATGGAGGTGTTGAAAGGAGAAACCAAATTATCAACAACTGGCCATAATGATTCTTATCAAGAAAGACCTTCTAGAGAAGTTTTTGAAAGAATAAATGTTGAAATAGATATTTATTTATAATAGATATTTATTTTTTTTCCAATGTAAGAGATGACTCCATACAAACAGTTGTATGAAATGAAACCAATATTGATGTTCTTTCAGGTCTTTTGAAGTAATTTATTCATTATCAATAAGGAAAAATAAATTAATTTTTAATATCATGGATATGATATGGTATTAATTGATTATTCAAGATAAATAATGTGTATAAATTTATAAATAATAAATTGGAAAAATTTATAGATATCCATTATGTGTTTATAGTGTAAAATGATCAAAATATTTAGTAAAATTATAAACAATATTAGGAGGATAGTGATAGAGAAAAGAGAAGATCTGGGGGAGTGTAAGTTTATAAGGTATAAATTGAATAATATTTTGATTGTGGGAATAATAAACCTCATTAGAAACCAACATTCTTGAGCCAACATCGATAGGAATAATATCCTTAGGGGTCAGTCAACACTAGTATAGATAAGAAGGATGATGTCTCAATAAAAAGATTATTTTTTATCACAGGTAGATCCAAATTTTTTTGAATAATATTCAAGAGATGATAATTGGATTCAGGTGATTAAGTATGATCGTGATCAAATATAATAGAATTAGATGTGGTATATTTTTTCAATACAAATAGAAAAGAATATCATTGGGACCAAATGTTTTTTCTGAAGCTAAATGAATGAATATGGTAAAATAATTTGAAATAAAGAATGAATTGTGTGCAAGGGATTCTCTTTGATTGAGGTCATTAATGTTAATGAGATATTCACATATTTTGTGAGGCCAAATACTATTTTATTATTTTTCTCATAATAGTGAAAATGAAATTCAAATTTTTCTAGATGGAAGTGAATTCGGTTTTTCGGAATGGGGTTCTAGAAGAAGAGTATTATATTCAATATCTAAATGGTTTTCTCATCCTTGATCATGGGGAAAATATTGGATGAAAGAAGGCACTGTATGGTTGAAAATACAAACCAATAGAGTGGAAATAATGTTTTGATCTGTACTTGAAGAAGATTGATTTTGAGTGTGGTGAAGTAGATTTAAATCATTTTGTAAATATTGAGAGTTATCGAATGGTGATGGTTATATTTTGTGTTGATTAAATACTATTTGGTGGAATGAATTATGAGCAGTAAAAACTATTTGTAGAATTTATGAAATGTGAGTTTGAAATTTCAATGATTCAAGAGATTATATTTTTCCTTGGATTATAGGTAACATAAGGAATACATGGAACATTTATGTTTCAATAAAAATATTCTAAGGATATTTTGATAATATTAATAATAGAAGATTCTAATGAGATGAAAACTCCAAAGACTACTTAGGTAAAACTATCATGAGGTGATGATGAAAAATTAGTCAATATCACTGAATACAGTCAGATTTTCATAGCCAGATATATTTAACTATAACAGGACCTACTTTTTATTTTCTCCACATGTCATCTAGCATATAATCAAATTAATACTAAATAAATTCACTTTCATAAAATGAATATAATACTTTGATATAAAAATGGAACATTGGATTTTGATTTATTATATAATGAAAAAAGTAATAATGATTTATTAGCTTTTATAGATATATATTGGGACAATTTAGAAGATGATTTAAAGTCATCATCAAGTGGTGCATTTTATATTTTTGTACTATGTACTTCATGGATAAAAAAGAAGAAATATTTTATTTCACAAAACACTGTTGAATCCTACAATATTGTGGTTCTTAAAGCCTTCACTCCATTTTTGTTGATAAAGAAGGATCTCAAAGACATGGAAGTTGAAGTGAAGTCTCCAATTAGAATATATTATGATAATTTAAGTTTTATAAATCATTGTTAAAATCATGTCCATAACACATGGAAAATGAATATTGAAATAATGTATATTTTTATTAAGGAGAAGGTAGAGTACGGGCTTGTGAAATTGAAGTATGTGCCTATAAAACTGTAGGTTTGTGATTATATGACAAGTTACATGGACAAAGAATGTGTTGAACAACATAAAATGGATCATGGAGTTCAGTTCACTCTCCACACATTAAAAATGTGGATGTGGGACCCCCTTCCCTCAAGGTATGGTATGTTTTTCCCTTATTTTCTAATATGGGTTCTTTATTATATCAGAGACCACAAAGTAATGACCTTTGGGTTTATTAAAAAATGGGGAGAAAATGAATTGATCAATACAGGGGGAAGCAAGTATGGGTATCATAAAAACAAGGGGTGTTCAAAATATTATGATGTAAATTATTGACTATTAATGAATATGAATCATGACAAGGTGTGGACTTTGTGTTCATGATGCATGTTATATATATATATAGTTAAGAAGTTATCTTGAAGAATAATATTGTTTTATCCTTCGATGTTAAATTTTTTTCTTATGGTAGGATTGAGAAGAAATTGATTCATCATTGAAATTTTCATGTTAAAATTGTTTATCACATTTATCATGACTCATGTGGATTTATAGTAAGTGTTAAGGGATTCCTTTATGAATATATAAGGTTTTAAAAGGAAAATGGGTTTTGATATCTATTACATGTTAACAAGACTATTCATGATTTCTTAATGTGTTTTCCAAAACCCAAAATGGGTATTTTTTTGGGAAAATCCATTTAGATGATGATTTTGGCTTGATTGTGTTTATAGAAAAAGGTTGATTATTTCCAAATGCCGACTATCAAAAGAGGTGTGAATAATTGGAATGAATATCCCAAAGAGTCAAGTAGAGTGTGGATCTCTAAACTAAACATGTAGAGTAAAAATTTCTAAAATGATAATGGAGAGCACAAATGTTCAAACTGATCACATAAAGGGATCACATGATCACATGATGTTTTAACAGATCAAGGGCAACGAATGAAGTTCCAAAAAATCATAATAAAGAGTTACATGAATAATCACATTATTGTAAGAGGATATCATGGATAGATCATGAAAATTACTTAAATACATCCCATGATTTTTAAATGATCTCGAAAAGAGATCATGATATTTTCAAGAAATAAAAATGTATGGTAATTATGGAGATATCCCATGGTTGATTGAAATAATGTAAATTGCATGAAAGATGATGGATCATGAAGTTACATCTTGATAAGCACACCTGATTTCTAGTATATCTTGTGATGGGATCATGTGGACCATTTTTTATTTTCAATAGATCACTTGATGGGAGTAAATGATGCAATAAATTAAAATGTTTTTTATCACATAAAGAGTGTGTTTCATATAGAACAATATCACATTAAGAAATCTTGTAGAGCATGTAAGGATAATTTTAGGGTACTATAACGAATGAGTAACTATGATTTACAGAGTTAATATGGTGAATTTGTGCCTATAAATACCCCTAACCCATCCTTAATATTATGTGAATATTTTCTCATGTGAATTGATCCAGAGAAAAAGGTTTTCTCAAGATTAGTTAAAGGATCTTGAAAATGGGTCTCAAGAAGGTGTTCCATGAAGAAGAAAATTGTTTCTCATGAATTGAAAAAGGTATTTCACTGGAATCACATGATCCATGTAATTAGAAAAAATAACTTTCATAGGAGTCTCATGAAGGTATCTCAAAAGAGGATGTTTACCCTGAGAATATGATGACCTATTAATATCACACAATACACGTGAACAATTGAAGGTCTCTTAGAGGATTCACGTGATATGTGTGCCCTGTAGAAGGTATCATGATGGAATCAAGTTATCCAAATAATACAGATAAGTGATCTTGATGGAGTCACATGGTTGTATATAGCATCTCGTCTTCTTATAACATAAACATTCATTACATTACATATAACTGAGGATCTTTAAGGTCTAGTGTCTTGGAAACCAGGAACAAAATACATAAAAGAAACATAAAGGATTCTTCTTAAACACTTGAAAGGCTTCTACTTAAGTTCATCCTAGGTTCATTACTGCATCTCATAACCTGGGGACATACATCAAAAGAAAGGGTGAGCAGAAGGCCCAGTAAGGGAAACAAGAGGAACATTTTACATGTGAACTTGATATATTTCAATAAGTACATGAAAAGAACTTTAAGGAATGAGAAAGAAATCATGAGGCATTTCATAATAAAAATAACATTATTCATAACTTGAAGATGTGGCTACATCATTTAACATAGACAATAATGAACATATCACCAAGGTCCATCCCCAAGGTGTCATTTGAAAATTACCAAGGTTATTCACCAAGGTATCGTGAAAATTGTAATCTCTAGTGGTTACATCATTACCCAATGCATTGGAGCGCTATCAGGGCGCACCCTTAAATTTTCCTTTATTATCATGTGATCCACATATATCATCATCAAACATTTCATAAATAACCCATATATCATAAAATAAATGGGTATCATTTCATAATCATAACGTTTTAAAAACTGCTTTAAAGACATGATCTTTACGTCACTTTAAACCCACGGAAAGGGAAAGCGGGTCTCATGTATGTAAATCCCAGAATTTAAAATAGAACACTTTGATATATATGTGAATACCCTTATAGAAATAATAGCTTTGAGTATTCACTTTATAACATAAAATGATTTTGAGAAAAGAGAGAGGCATTTTGAGACGAAAATTCTGCAGCATAACAACTATGTTTCGGGGTTTTAGAAAACATTGAAAAGAGAGGGGACATGGGTCACCCACTCACAATTGATCCATAAAACAGTAGGGGGAAGAATAATAAGGATATATGTACATGGTAATGAAGTTTTAAGGACATATCATTTGAAATGAAAAACATGGAAGGAAGACAAAAATTAGATTTCTCTTATGAAAATTCGGCAGCCTAACGGCGTCACTTAAACTTCAATAAAAATGAATTGACAAGATCAAATAGGGTCTCTCATAATATGATCATAATAGATCAGTATTATAGATATAGAGATCATACCCCAACATAATAAAAAGGAACTTGAAAGACTTGTCATGAAAATCAAACTTGAAAAATGAGAAGGGTGAAAGAATCCCTTAACAATTTGGCAGCCTAACGGCATCTCTTAAACTTTCATAAAATGAAATGATGAGAGTAATAGGGGATCTATCATCATATGAAAATTGAAAGGGCAGTAAGAGGAATAGAAAAGAACATCCTATCACATAAGAACATGGAGCATAAAAGGAACGACATAAAAGAGATTACATGAAAAGAAAGAGAGGGGTCGGATCCCTTACCTTAAAACGTGACTTTTGAAACTCAATGTTTTGGACCTTGAGGGCTTGGGGGAACCTTGGGAGGACTCCTTGGAAGGTAAGAAGACCAGAAATTTTTTGGGGGAGAGTTGGGAGTGAAAACTAAAGGAGTAAAGGGTGGGTATTTATAGGGAAAGTGAGGGGACAAGGCATTAATGGCCAAGGGACACCTCACTAGCGGTTTTGGAAAAACCATGGGCTTGCCCATGGTATTTTCCCATGGTATTGGCCACATGGTACACCTCATACCTTATCTTACTATTCATAATTAGACCATATTGAATATATACTTAATACATAATTTAATGATGTCATTAAACACCCGTAACTTAAAAACTATATTTTCACTATTCATCGAAAATTCAACTTTCTCAGAATAATCCCAAAATTTCACCTTAACCAATTATCAATGCTCTGATTTCAAAAATGAAATCCATTTTATAAAAATAATTTTCTAAATATTTTTAATTTAATTTTTAAATAAAAACACTATTCATCCGAAAAAACTAATACTTGACTAAGAATTTATGAAACCGTTATTTACCCATTTTATTGAATCACATTACTTAATCTAGGTGTCTAAATTATATTAAAACTTTCTTTGAGTGAAATTACTAATCCATTTGGTCACATTACTAATCCTAAGCGTAAAATCACTATTCATAATTTACTATTCATCAAAAATTAAGTTGATCTTATTAGACTCCAAATTCCTTACTGAACACTTTTGTAGAAGACCATTTTTTGAAAATCATTACACATCATTAGTTATTTGGGGTTTACATAAATATTTTAAAATATCCTTTTTTCAAAATTCATCAATAAAATCAATTCTAAAATTATCTGGACATTTGAAATTTCACAAACATCACTAAAGGAAGAAATCTCAATTCATTCACCCGAAAGAATTATACAAGGAAGCTAGGGTCTCGTCACATAGCCCCTTATAACACCGGCATAAGACCTAAGTGTAAGGTGTGCTATGGTGAGAGAATCTGAGGGAGGCTTAGATAACATTTCCTTAGTAGTAATCTCTACTAACTTGAACTTCTCCCGTAGGTGTTTCCATTCAAGCTTGACATGCTGGAGTTCGGATTGGGCTTGGTCCAAAGCGAAGCCCACAGATGCTACCTCCTTCCCAAGCTCTGATAAGTGGGCTTCATAAGGGTCGAGTCTACTGGATGAATCCATCGACTCCTCTTTCTACATTAACCATTAACATCTTATTAAATCATTAAGAGTAAGTTAATATACTACTCAAAAAGATTGGGTCGTTACATTCTTCCCCCCTTAAGAAATTTTTTCCCCGAAATTTATACTTGAGGCCTAGTCGAAAAGGTGAGGGTACTTTTGCTTCATCGTTTCCTCAGGCTCCCAAGTCGCTTCTTCATACTTATGATTCCTCCACAACACTTTCACAAGGTGGGTAGTCTTGTTTCGTAGAACCTTGTCTCTACGGTCCAAGATCTCCACTGGCTCCTCCTCATAAGAGAGGTCATGTTCCAGTTGTGCCACCTCTGGGTTCAGTACATGCGAAGGGTTGGGTATGTACTTCCTCAAGAGAGATACATGGAAGACATCATGAACTTGAGCTAGGTTCGGTGGAAGTGCTAGACGATAGGCCACTGCTCTTATGCGATCAAGGATTTCATAGGGGCCAATGTACCTAGGGATGAGCTTCCCTTTCTTCCCAAACCGCATGACTCTCTTCCATGGAGAAATTCGAAGGAAGACTTTGTCACCAACACCAAACTCCAAGTCCCTTCGACGATTGTCAGCATAGCTCTTCTGCCAACTCTGAGCAGCCTTTATGTGTTGTTGGATGGCATGAACCTGTTCTGTCATCTCTTGCACGAGATCAGGCCCAAGAAGCTTCCTCTCACCAGTTTCATCCCAACAAGTTGGAGTTCTACAACGTTTTCCATACAGAGCTTCATAGGGTGCCATCTGAATACTCGCATGGAAGCTGTTGTTATAGGAGAACTCCACTAATGGGAATTGTTGATCCCATCCACCTTTAAATTCTATTGAGCATAATCTCAACATGTCTTCAAGTGTCTGAATAGTCCTTTTAGATTGGCCATCAGTGTGAGGATGATAATCCGTACTAAAATTCAATTCAGTATTTAGAGCATGTTGCAGACTTCTCCATAATTTTGATGTGAATCTTGGGTCACGATCAGATACGATGGATAGTGGTACCCCATACAGCCTTACCACTTCCTTCACGTAAATCTTGGCAAGCTGATCTAGAGAGAAATCTTCCCGAATAGAGATAAAATGGGCTGTCTTGGTGAGATGGTCCACAATAACCCATATCGCATTGTTTCCTTTGGATGTTTTTGGGAGACCAATTACAAAGTCCATGGTGATATTATCCCACTTCCATACTAGTATGGGTAGCGGTTGTAATACCCCCTTAGGAAGTTGTCTTTCCGCCTTTACTTGCTAACACACCAAGCACCTTGTAGTGTAATCGGAAATCTCCCTCTTCATGTTATCCCACCAATAATGATCACAAAGGTCTCTATACATCTTAGTGCTTCCCGGATGTATAGAGAAAGTATAGCTATGAGATTCATCCATCAGTTCTTTCTTTATCTCCGGAATAGATGGGACACATAGTCTTGTATGAAATTTCAATACACCTCCTTGATCAATATTGAAATCAGGTAACTTCCCATCTTTTACAGCCTCAAACTTCTCCTGCAGCAAAGGATCTTCTTTTTGAGCCTTCTTGATCTTCTCTAGTAATGAAGGTTGAGAAATCATTTGGAATAGGGTTGATGATGTCCCTTTACTTATAATTCCCATGTCCATTTTTTCTAGATCTTTAATCAAGGGATCTCCTAAGATCCTCATTGTTGCCAGAACATCAGGATCTTTCCTGCTTAACGCATCCGCGACTTTGTTTTCTCTTCCAGGGTGATAATGTATTGAAAAATCATAGTCTTTAATAAGCTCCAACCATCTCCTTTGTCTCATGTTCAATTCTTTCTGTGTGAAAATATACTTTAGACTTTGGTGGTCAGTGTATATATCACATTTATCCCCATAAATAGAGTGCCTCCATATCTTTAGAGCAAGAACAACTGCCGCCAGCTCTAGATCATGCGAAGGATAATTCTGCTCATGAATCTTCAACTGTCGAGATGCATAAGCAATTACCTTGTCATTTTTCATGAGGACGCACCCAAGCCCTTTCAGAGATGCATCGCTAAAAATAACGAATCCTTCTCCGATAGAGGGTAGTGTTAACATAGGTGCAGTAACCAATCTCTTCTTCAGCTCTTGGAAACTTTCCTCACATTCCTTTGCCCAGATGAACTTAACCCCTTTTCGAGTCAACTTGGTTAGTGGATTAGAAATCCGTGAAAAGTTTTTCACAAAACTCCTATAATATCCCGCTAAACCAAGGAAACTACGAATCTCAGTTACTGTTGTGGGTTGAGGCCACTCCTCCACAACCATTGTCTTTGTAGGGTCAACCGAGATTCCTTCATTGGTTATGATGTGCCCCAAGAAAGCCACTTGTTGTAACCAAAACTCACACTTGCTGAACTTCCCAAAGAGCCTCTCCTTCCGCAGAGTTTTCAATATAACCCTTAGATGATCTTCATGCTCCTCACGACTTTTTGAATATATCCAAATATCATCAATAAAAACTACCACAAAGTTATCAAGGTAGTCCTTAAAGACTCTATTCATCAAATCCATGAAAATAGCAGGAGCATTAGTCAAGTCGAAGGGCATAAAAGTAAACTCATAATGCCCATATCTTGATCGGAAGGCAGTCTTTGGAATATCTTCCTTCTTCACCCTCAGTTGATGATAACCAGATCGAAGGTCAATCTTAGAGAAGAATTGAGCCCCGTGAAGTTGGTCAAATAAATCATCAATTCTTGGAAGAGGATATGTGTTCTTCACTGTGATCCCGTTCAGTTCTCTATAATCAATGCATAGCCTCATTGATCCATCCTTCTTCTTCACAAAGAGAACTGGTGCTCCCCAAGGAGACACACTCGGTCGGATAAACCCCTTCTCCAAGAAGTCTTGGAGTTGTTTCTTTAACTCTTCTAGCTCCACATTTTCCATTCTATATGGAGTCTTTGATATCGGTTGAGACCCAAGTATGAGTTCAATGGAGAACTCTACCTCTCTTTCTAGGGGAGGTCCAGGTAACTCCTCAGGAAATACATCCATGTATTCCTGAACAATCGGAACATCTTCTATTTGTATGCTCCCTTTTCCTTCTTCATCATCACCGATTAACTCCATAAAGAAAGCTATAGGAGGTGCTTCTAGATAGGGATCAGTTCGGGATATCTCTCCTTGGAAGATAACTGTAGGTCGTTCATTCAAGACTACTGAGATTTCCTTACTTCTACATTTGATCTTAGCATTATACTTTCAGAGCCAGTCCATCCCTAGTATAACGTCGAATTCCAACATGGGAATGACTACTAGATTTGCGATAAGATTGTGCTCACTAAAGTAAACACTAGAGTATCTAAATACTGTTGATGTAAGGATAATCCCACTTGGAGTCTTGACTAACAACTCTACCTCTAGCAGTTCGGGGATTGATTCTATATTCCTTGCAATCTTGGAGGAAATAAAGGAATGCGTAGAACCAAAATCAAATAAAGTACTTGCTAGTTTTGAGAGGACGACAAGAGTACCTGCTACCACATCGTTTGGAACTTCAACTTCAGTTGTTGTGATAGCGAAAGCATGACCTTTCTTTCTTGGCCTCTGCTGAGGTTGATGGTGATTCCCCTCCACCGCCCTCGGATTTGGACATTGATTAGCAAAGTGCCCAAGCTGTCCACACTTGAAGCATGTGACTTCGGGTAGGGCCAGAACCATCTTTCCTCTGTCGTTAGTGTTGGGAAGTTGAGGCTTCACATCACTACGACAATTCCGAGAAATATGGCCTTCTCTTCCACACCTGTAGCACTTACCACTTCCGATCAAGCAGTTCCCCGGATGCTTCTTCCCACACTTATTGCATGTGGCATGTTGCATATGCTTTCCACCTATTTCCTGATTAAAACTTCTACCCAGGCTTGGTTCTAGAGTTCTCATATTTTCATTAGATTTGTGAGACCATTGTGTCTCCCCAAACTCTAGTTCAACTTTCATAGCACTTCGAACTATTTCTGCATAGCTATCGTAGTCCCTGTTGGCTAGATTCTTCCGCAGATGAGGTCGTAGTCCGCCAAAGAATCTATCAACCTTCCCATTAGGGTCCATGACAAAGCTTGAGTTATAACGGGAAAGCCTTGTGAAGTTCATCTCATAGCTTCTGACAGATTCATTCTCCTTCTGCTTTAGCTCGAGAAACTCTTTCTCCATTTTCGTTCTCATGGAATGAGGGAAATACTTGTTAAAGAAAATTCCCCGAAATTATTCCCACTCCATAGCTTCCATCTCTCCTCGTGGCTTCGTGCTTTTGATCAGTGACCACCACTGATCAGCTTCTCCCTCTATGCGGTAAACAGCAAGGGTGACTTTTTCTTGTTCCGAACAGTGAAGTACAGAAAAGATCTTTTCAATGGATATTATCCATTGTTCCACAACCAATGGGTTAGTAGATCCACTGAATGTTGGTGGTCGTTGACGCATAAAGGACTCAACAGAATGTTTTTCCCTTCATGGTGAGATCGGCCTCTCATCTTGATTCAAGTTATTACTCATAACTTGAGTCAGTTGGTTCATCATTCGCATGAATGTTTCCATTCCGGCTTCCATCGGAGGGCCGTCAGCACATGGTGCATTGTGGTCACCATCGGCACGGTTCCTCCTATTGCCTGCCATCTTCTAAAAGAATAAAACCTTAGTGAGAATCTTATTTCATTTATGAATCTTTTAACTAAGACTTCATGCTTAGAAAATTATACTTCTCTATAATTCCTTCATAATGATTCATAAAAAGCTTGTCATTAAGCAAACATATCCCCCGGGAGTGTCGTAACCAAGAGTGCAACAAGGCCCGTTATCGTGCACCAGTTCCCGTTCGAGTCTAGCTCAAAGCGGTGTTTTCGGGTTTTACCCCTATGTACATCTATGCCAGATCCGCCTCTACCTGCTCGTATCCAGACAGGGATGTATTTGTTTGATAAACCACTTACTCAATACTTACCAAAATACCAGGAAGTTTTCCTATATTTAAACTTTTCTATAGGGTTCTTCCTAAAGTTTTTATATCCTAATTTCCACAAATAACTAAAACTACCTTTGATACCAACTATAGCATCCCTTCTTCTTATAACATAAACTTTCATTACATTACACATAACTGAGGATCTTTAAGGTCTAGTGTCTTGGAAACCAAAAACAAAATACATGAAATCAACATAAAGCATTCTTCTTAAACACTTGAAAGGCTTATCCTTAAGTTCATCCTAGGTTCATTACTGCATCTCATAACCTGGGGACATACATCAAAAGAAAGGGTGAGAAGAAGGCCCAGTAAGGGAAACAAGAGGAACATTTTACATGTGAACTTGATATACTTCAATAAGGACATGAAAAGAACTTTAAGGCATGAGAAAGAAATCATGAGGCATTTCATAATAAAAATAAAATTTTTCATAACCTGAAGATGTGTCTACATCATTTAACATAGATAATCATGAACATATCACCAAGGTCCATCCCCAAGGTGTCATTTGAAAATTACCAAGGTTATTCACCAAGGTATCATGAAAATTGTAATCTCTAGTGGTTACATCATTACCCAATGCATTGGAGTGATATCAGGGCGCACCCTTAAATTTGACTTTATTATCATGTGATCCACATATATCATCATCAAACATTTCATAAATAACCCATATAGCATAAAATAAATGGGTTTCATTTCATAATCATAACGTTTTAAAAACTGCTTTAAAGACATGATCTTTACGTCACTTTAAACCCACGGAAAGGGAAAGCGGGTCTCATGTATGTAAATCCCAGAATTTAAAATAGAAAATTTTGATATATATGTGAATACCCTTGTAGAAATAAGAGCTTTCAGTATTCACTTTATAACATAAAATAATTTTTAGAAAAGAGAGAGGCATTTTGAGACGAAAATTCTGCAGCATAACGGCTATGTTTCGGGGTTTTAGAAAACATTGAAAAGAGAGGGGACATGGGTCACCCACTCTCAATTGATCCATAAAAAAGTAGGGGGACAGAATAAGAAGGATATATGGACATGGTAATGAAGTTTGAAGGACATACCATTTGAAATGAAAAACACGGAAGGAAGACAAAAATTAGATTTCTCTTATGAAAATTCGGCAGCCTAACGGCGTCACTTAAACTTCAATAAAAATGAATTGACAAGATCAAATAGGGTCTCTCATCATATGATCATAAGAGATAAGTATGATAGATATAAAGATCATACCCCAACATAATTAAAAGGAACTTGAAAGACTTGTCATGAAAATTGAACTTGAAAAATTAGAAGGGTGAAAGAATCCCTTAAAAATTCGGCAGCCTAACGGCGTCTCTTAAACTTTCATAAAATGAAATGATGAGAGTAATAGGGGATCTATCATCATATACAAATTAAAAGGGCAGTAAGAGGAATAGAAAAGAACATCCTATCACATAAGAACATGGAGCATAAAAGGAACGACATAAAAGAGATTACATGAAAAGAAAGAGAGGGGTCGGATCCCTTACCTTAAAACGTGACTCTTGAAACTCAAAGTTTTGGACCTTGAGGGATTGGAGGCACCTTGGGAGGACTCCTTGGAAGGTAAGAAGACCAGAACTTAGTTGGGGGAGAGTTGGGAGTGAAAAATAAAGGAGTAAAGGGTGGGTATTTATAGGTAAAGTGAGGGGACAAGGCATTAATGGCCAAGGGACACCTCACTAGTGGTTTTGGCAAAACCATGGGCTTGCCCATGGTATTTTCCCATGGTATTGGCCACTTGGGACACCTCATACCTTATCGTACTATTCATAATTCGACCATATTGAATATATACTTAATACATCATTTAATGATGTCATTAAACACCTGTAACTTAAAAACTATATTTTCACTATTCATCGAAAATTCAACTTTCTCAGAATAATCCCAAAATTTCACCTTAACCCATTATAAATGCTCTGATTTCAAAAATGAAATCCATTTTATATAAATAATTTTCTAAATATTTTTAATTTAATTTTTAAATAAAAACACTATTCATCCAAAAAAACTAATACTTAACTAATAATTTATGAAACCGTTATTTACCCATTTTATTGAATCACATTACTTAATCTAGGTGTCTAAATTATATTAAAACTTTATTTGAGTGAAATTACTAATCCATTTGGTCACATTACTAATCCTAAGCGTAAAATCACTATTCATAATTTACTATTCATCAAAAATTAATTTGATCTTATTAGACTCCAAATTCCTTACTGAACACTTTTGTAGAAGACCATTTTTTGAAATCATTACACATCATTAGTTATTTAGGGTTTACATAAATATTTTAAAATATCCTTTTTCAAAATTCATCAATAAAATACATTCTAAAATTATCCGGACATTTGAAATTTCACAAACATCACTAAAAGAAGAAATCTCAATTCATTCACCCGAAAGGATTACACAAGGAAGCTAGGGTCTCGTCACATAGCCCCTTATAACACCGGCATAAGACCTAAGTGTAAGGTGTGCTATGGTGAGAGAATCTGAGGGAGGCTCAGATAACATTGCCCTAGAAGTAATCTCTAGTAACTTGAACTTCTCTCGTAGGCGTTTCCGTTCAAGCTTGACATGCTGGAGTTCGGCTTGGGCTTGGTCCAAAGCGAAGCCCATAGATGCTACCTCCTTCCCAAGCTCTGATAAGTGGGCTTCATAAGGGTCGAGTCTACTGGATGAAGCCATCGACTCCTCTTTCTGCATTAACCATTAACATCTTATTAAATCATTAAGAGTAAGTTAATATACTACTAAAAAATATTGGGTCGTTACATTGTAACACCCCAAGCTTCCATGATATTCTTCCCTTTGAATAATTCAATATCTTGTGTTGTACGCAACTTCGAGATTCTAACACATCGCGACCAATCAAACTAGCCATTATAAATAGTAATACCCAATTTTTGAAATTTTATCAATTTTTTCTTCCAAAATGGAAATCATTTTTGGGATCAGAATATCAAAATTATCTTAGGGTGATTTTTTGGTATTTTTTTGAAAACATTCTGTTTTTTATGAATAGTGAAAAATACTAAATTATAATTAAAAACAATTAATCAAAATAATTTATAGTGATAAATTATACTATTGAGTGGTTTTTAAGTATAATTAGATTATATTTTTACCATTTAGTCCAATTTTGGACATTGGACATAAATTCACATTTAAACTGGACATAAGCAATTGTCAATCTTTTGATAGTTATTATTTCATAAAAACACTCTTTTTGTGTGGACAATGGGAATTAATTTTAAATTAATTTTTGTAGCTTACGTGTTTGGAATTTAGAAAAATGGATTCAATATTTGGAAACATGATATCTAAATTGTTTAAATAGGAAACTTTAATTTTTATACATTAAAAATATTTACTTCAATAAATATTTTATTTACCGTGGTTAAAGGGGTAAATCCAGTAAATAAGGTTAAAAAATAATATTATAATATTATTAAATTACCCTAACACATGTTCTAAACCTATTGGATGATACATTTTAGACCATGGGAATCTGTGGGTCTATTTTGGGACCCCATGGATCCACTTGTAAGTGATAATGATATTATATATTAAATAATTTAAAGTAGAGACAAAAATAACAAAAACAAATATCTTTTAGTAAAACAATTTTTATATGAGGTAATATAATTAATATATTTGACAACAATACTTATTAGAACGAAAAAATTATTTCCTACATAATGGTGTTTTATTTATAATTTTAGACGTTAAATAATTAAATTCATTTATGACACAATGATGATGTAGTAATTACCTTATTAATAAAAAATTGAAATAAATTGTATTATAAATACAAAAATAAATATAATTTCGAAGTTTTTATGACATAAAAGAATTTTTTAGGTGAATATGACAAATTAAGGTTTATTTAATGAATTTTTTTCAAAGTAATAATGTTGTTATGACTTTAAAAAAAATTATTAAATAATCTCAAAATTGATATAATTGATTTTTTAAAACAAATACTATATTATTGGTTGATATAATATTCCTAAAAGTATAAGGTTCATCCAAAAGGCCTAAATAACATTATATGTGTCATTAACTAACCTATTGGGGTTATTTTGGAAGTTTATGGTATGTTTATTAAAAATATAATATAAAAATACAAAGAGACATGGTAAAAGTCAAACTATTTAACTAAGAGTTAAATCTAAAAGAAAAAGGTTAATATAGTGACACAAACTTGTCTAAAACCTATTGGTTGAGTGTTTTTAAACCAATACCCACCTTATCCTTCAAATAATTTATTTCAGAGCCATTGGAAACCAAAAATTATTTTATTATAAAATAATATTTGTAGCTTTTCCTAAGGTGCCCCTCACCCATCTTATAAAAGGTCACTCCCCCTTCTCTCTAATTCACACCTTCAAAGCCATTTGGATCGGCCAAAACCTGCCCAAATACCCTCTCAATTGTCCCCCCCCCCTTCATCCTAGAGGCCTTTCTCTAGTCCTAAAGCCAACCTATGGAGACATTTTGAACAAATCAAAAGGAAGACCCCGAAAAAGATGTAAATATTTAATCACCTCTTCAAGTTCCATTCTTCTTCCACTTCCTCTTTATTTTTTGTTTCCAATATAAAATAATAACTCAAATATATTCTATATAATATGATTTTATTATAAATATGGTACAACCATATTCATTATTCTATCCATCCTTTGAATGAAATGTCACCATGCGTGCGTACGTAAGGCTTACCATCTCCACGTCGTGGTGTAATTGTTATTCAATACATTATAATCTGGATAGGTATAATAATGATGTGTAATTTATGTAAATAATAAATATAACATGATAATGATTCTGTATATATGATATACAATCCAATTATATATTATTTTAATATCAAAATAATGATATTGTCGCTCGTGCGTACGTATGGATTACTGTCTCCACAAACGCGATGAGGTTCATTCCCCATCGTATCCATTCAAGACTAATTTTCATTAGATGATTAAAAATAATTTTTAAAAACTTAATATCATTCAGAATATGAATAAGATACATCCTATCCCTAACAAACTTTACTTATGTAACAATGTATATAAAGGAAAATGAATTTGTTAACACATGAAAGGATGATAATACTAAGATATTATTAACAAATCAGTGTTAAAAATCATGTATGATATCATATAAATGTATATGATTCTTTTATAATTTAATAAAAATTATTTCACCATTATATAGGTGGTTAACCTATCCTTGACCAAGGAAAAGTACAAAGTAAGGGTTAATTTCACAATCTCTTTATTATTCGATATTGTTTTTACGTAAGTATCTTCTAGGAAAAATTTATTATCCATGTACATGTTTCATGAAATAGTTTTCAAAGGGATTATTTTTAAGGGATTTTTTTAATAAAACATCATTTTAAATTTTTTAATAATTTATTCTTCTAAACCATTTTCATTAATTTCCATGTTTTCAAAATGGTTTTAAGGATTTATTTAAATAGACATCAATGTTTCAAAATGTTAATTCCTTTAAAAAGTTTAAAATTGGTATCAGAAACTTTGATTCAAAAATGTATTTAAATGTCTTCCATTATAAATTGTGTGACTTTTAAATGTTTTCATGAAAAAAGGATATTTCTCTGAAAGAGATTAACAAATCATTTTCATCTATGCCCAAATCCTTTAATGGATTTTAAACTTGTCTGAAGTTGATTTATTATGATACAAATATTCCATATTGTATTAAAGGTTTTGTGATATGTTTTACTGTGGATGTGTTATTTTTATACCATTCATGGTTTATGGATAATGTATTGACATTTTGTATGCCAGTTTTAATATGAATTTTTATGTTGTGTTTCAACCTTTTCATAAGAGGAATGCATTGCAATTAGTAAGTGACGAGTGGAGCCTGCTATAGTATCATGATGCATCGGTAGCTCTCATGAGACAATCTAGTGTCTTGGCACAAAGCCTTGACAAAATCGTATTTGTAGTCCTGGCACAAGGACATGACTATGTGGTTATGAAAGTATAGAATTATGCATTGCATCATTATAAAAGTGGATATTGATATTGCATGTGATTATTCGACTTGTAGAATATCCATGTGAGTAATTAAATGGAATTATTTTATTTTTTTCTTTGACACGTTATGCAGATGATCAAGTTTAAAATGCTTTTGTTTTAGACTTATACATTGCCTTAAATGTTTAAACTTATTTATAAATGTTTCTGCTGTATTTTTATCCTTAATGAGCATCTAAGCTCACCCCTTTCTATGTTTTATTTTACCCAGGATGCAAAGAAGTATATTATGACTAACCTGTAGGGATAGTCTATGGGTTCTTTGTGTTGTCTATGGAAACAATATTTTTGTAGTTTTTTATTTTATGATATAATGTAAACCTTATGAATGTATCTATTACTTCCAAGGATACTAAACTAATTTGTCTTTCAATACTTGATCAATTGTGATCATGCCAATGATACGTAATAATGAACCCACTCTGGGCTTCTAAGGTTGGGGTGTTACAGTTGGTATTAGAGGTTGTTTAGTACAAACCTAGGAATCTAGATTTAGATAAACTATGATTAGACCACATATCCCTAAGATAGAATTCGAGGATTAGTATATAAGAACTTCCTAGAATTTTGGTATTGTAGAGATTTTGTGAGTTTATCAAGAAATACATCCCTGTCTGGATACGAGCAGGTAGAGGTGGCTCTGGCACAAATGTACCTAGGGGTAAAACCTGAAAACACCTCTTTGAGCAAGACTCAAATAGGAACCAGTGCACGAATACAGGCCTTGCTGCACTCTTGTTTACGACACTCCCTGGGGGATATCCTTAGAATAATTCTAATTTTCTATACAATCCATTATGAAGGGTTTATGATTATATACTTCCTCAAAGAAAACATTTTTATGATTATGGATTATTTCCATAAACTGTTCAATTTATGTTAAGTGTTTTACAAGTTTGGATTTATGTATTTCAATTCATAAAATAATCTAGTTTATGCCATTTTTTTTGAAATGACGTCAACTGGAATGAATGGAAATAGTATCAATGAACACAATACATGTAGGTATTTCCCTTCTTCTCTAGATAATTATAGTGGAGATGGTGATACAATTAGTGTTGATCAGCTTATGACTATATTGGGAAAACTCACTCAGGTTATGAATAATAACCTTACCCATATGGAGCACCCTGATCTACAATGTGGAGGATCAATGTTAGATCTCTTCATGAGGCAACAACCAACAACATTAAATGGGAGTATAAATCCACTAGTAGCTGAGCAATGGATAAATTATTTAGCGAAAGGGAAAAAGATGTCATGGCGGTTTACCTCCTCACTAGAGATGTTGATCAATGGTGGTCATTGATTCAAAACACAAATAAAGATTATGAAGTATCATATATGGAATGGAGGGAGCTTAATGAAATTTTCTTTGAAAAATACTTTCCTCATGACCATCGATCAGATATGGAAATACAATTTCTGAGACGGAGGAAAAAAGGGGATGAGAATGTCGCAAAGTATGAAGCGAACTTTACAAGGTTTGCGAGACATGCTGCAGATTATATAAGCAACCCAAGAATTAAGATTGATCATTTCTTTGATGGGTTAAAACAATTTATCCGTCAAGCATTAGTCTTAAAATCCTTCTCATCGTACGAAGATATTGTCTCATGTGCTATCAAGCCAGAAAAAGAATTCTCTAAGTCTGATGACTTTAAAGAAAAGTAAGAGAAGAAGAGATCTGATGACCACTATGGAAATGGAAATAATGTGAAGAAATTAAAAGTTGAATATCCATCCTGCAGTAAATGTGGGAAGAAACAACCTGGTACATTCCTCAAGGGAATGGGAGTCTGTTACAAGTGTGGAAAAAAAGGCCACCAATCTCATGATTGCAAGGGGAAGAAAGAGGTTGTTGATGTTAAATGGTACAATTGTAGAGAGATGGGGAATTATGAAAATGAATTTCCTAAGAATAAGGGGAACTTACCTCAACAAAGGACAAGGGATCAAGGCCAAACCTATGTTATAACTACTGTTGAGTTTGAGGCTCCGAAAGATGTGGTGGCAGGTAATTTAATGGTTTTCTCAAGTTTAGAAAATGCTTTATTTGATTCTGGATCATCGAATTGTTTCATATATTCGCAGTTTTATAAGAAAATTAGATATTTATAATTTGATTTAAAAATGGAGTTATCAATCAAAACTCTTAAGGGAAACATCATTGCAACAAAGTTTTGTGAATCAGTCCCCATTAGGGCATATAAATGTTCTTTATCTGCTGATCTCATTATCATACCCATGATTGAATTTGATATAATCCTCAGTATAGATTAGATTTCGGACCGTGATGTGAAAATTTATTATACAAAGAAGGAGGTTACCATTTTCGATGAAGATAATGAGTACCTTATCTTTAGAGAAGAAATGTCACAACCTGATTCTTATCTAGATCCACCCCCAATAGCTCTACTAAATTAAATTGTTGGGGAGGATGTGAATGAAATAATTATGGGAGAGGAAAATAATGTTAGAATAGGTTACGTTCCTATTGTGCAAGAATATGTCATTGTGTTTCCAGAGGATTTACCTGGACATCCTCCAGAATGAGAAATTGAGTTTTCCATCAATTTAATTCCTGGTTCAAGGATCATATAGAAGACCCCTTATAGAATGGCCATTGTGGAATTAGTGGAACTAAAGAAACAACTAAAGGAATTGAGTAATAAGGGATATATTCACCCTAGTGTTTCTCCATGGGGAGCCCCAGTTCTTTTTGTTAAGAAGAAAGATGGATCTGTGAGGTTTTCATTGGCTATAGGGAGATCAATGCTATACCAATAAATAACAAGTATCCCCTACCTCGCATTGATGATTTATTCAACCAAATTCAGGGATCTCAATACTTTTCAAAGATTGACCTTTGATCTGGATATCATCAGTTGTATGTGAAGAAGGAAGAAAATCCGAAAACAACATTTAGAACCAGGTACGGGCTTTACAAGTTTATAGTAATGCCTTTTGGATTGACTAAGGCACCCTATGTCTTCATGGATCTAATGAATAGAGTTTTCAAGGAATATCTTGATGACATTGTAGTGGTATTTATTGATGATATCTTGGTATACTCTAAAACCTACTACGATCAGGAAAATCACTTGCGCATTATCCTAAATACTCTTAGAATACAAGAATTATATTGGAACTTTAGCAAGTGTGAATTCTTGATTCAAGAGATTTCGTTTCTTGGCCATATTGTCACTAAGTATGGAATCTCTTTTTATCCTTCTAAGATAAGATACATTCAGGAATGGAAATAAATAATGATTATAACTGAGGTATGCAATTTTATTGTTTTAGTAGGTTATCATCGACGTTTCATCCAAAAAATTTCCCAGTTGGCTAACCTATTAACAATGATCACACAAAAAGGGGTTAAATTTGTTTGGACAAATGATTGTGAAGAATTCATTGAATAACTAAACAGAAGATTAGTCAATGCTCCTATATTGACTCTACCATCGGGGAATGATGGGTTGTTTATTTATAGTGATGCATCAAAGAAATGACTTGGTTGTTTCCTTATGTAGAATGATAGGGTTATTTCCTATGCATCGCGACAACTAAAAATTCATGAGAAAAACTATCCTACCCATGATATTGAGTTTGAAGCTATAATATTTTCTTTGAAGATATGGAGACATTATTTCTGTGGTGAAAAATGTGAGATATATACCGATCACAAGAGTTTGAAGTATATTTTCTCACATAAAGAACTCAACATGAGGAAAAAGAGATGGATAGAACTACTCAAGGATTATGATTGCATGATACAATACCACCCAGGGAAGGCAAATAAGGTGGCAGATGATTTGACCAGAAAAGATCGTGGAGTTTTGAACAAGATGACTGTAGAAAGGGATCTATTTTCATGGATCTAGTAAAGATGGATATGAGAATAACCATGGAAGGTGAAACATTAATGCTTTTTCAATTGGTTGCCAAACCATCTTTATTAGAAAGGATAAAAGGTTCTCAGACTGATGATGATGAATTTAAAAAGAAGCTTAAATCTTTGAATGATGGGAGATTGATATACTTCGTATATAAATATGGGATGTTGAAATTTTTTGAAGAGACATTATGTTCCTAATATACTTGATATGAAAATGGAGTTGTTGGATGATGCTCATATCTGCAATTTCTCTATACACCCTGTTAGCACCAAAATATATAGAAATTTGAAGGAAATTTTTTGTTGGGACAACATGAAGAGGGAGATTTCTGATTTTGTGTTAAGATATATGGTTTGTCAAAAAGTGAAAGCTGGAAGGCAACAGCCTGGAGGAGTCATGCAACCTCTTCCCACACATGAGTGGAAATGAGATAATATTATGATGGACTTTGTCATGGGACTACTAAAGACTCCTAGAAGGAACGATGCAATATGGGTCATTGTGGATCGTCTTACCAAGTCAGCAAATTTTCATGCTATAAGAGAAGATTTACCACTTTAATGTCTAGAAAAACTATATATTAATAATGTTTTGAGACTTCATGGAGTACCACTATCAATTGTTTCTGATCATGATCCCCGTTTAACATCAAGATTCTAGAAAAGTATTCAGAATGCCCTGGATACTCAACTTTATTTGAGAACTACCTACCACCCCCTAACTGATGAAAAATTAGAACAGGCTATTCAAACCTTATAATACATGTTGATATGATGCTCACTTGACTTTCAAGGTATGTGGGATCAATATTTACTTGTGGTAGAATATTCCTATAAGAATAGCTTCCATTCAAGTATTCAGATAGAACCATATAAAGCATTTTATGGAAAGAGATGTTTCACAACAACTTATTGGGATGATTTGGGTGAAAGAAAACTCATAGGCCCAGAACATGTGGAGGAAACTATGGAAAAAGTGAAGGAAATCCAAACTCACATCAAAGCAGCTCAAAGTAGGCTGAAGAGCTATGCCCATAATCGAAAGAAGGATTTAGAATTTTAGGTAGGAGATCATGTTTTCTAGAAGCTACATACATGGAAGGGTGTTATCTGTTTCGGTAAGAAGGATAATTGAGTCCTAGGTACATCAAACCTTTTTAAATTCTAGAATGAGTTGAGGTTGTAGCTTACTATTTGGCAATGCCTCCAAGTCTCTCCAAATTTTACGATGTACTCCATGTATCACTGTTGAGAAAATACATACCTGACGCAATGCATGTACTCACCTGTGAGGAATTAAAACTGGAACCCAATCTGTCTTATTAAAAAGAGCCTGTCAAGGTTCTTGATACAAGAGAGCAAGTGCTGAGTAACCGGGCGACTCGTCTGGTAAAAGTTCTATGGAGAAACCGTGAGACGGAAGAGGAAACATGGGAACCTGAGGAACTTATGATGAAGAACCAACTAAATATTTTTATGAAGTAATATTATAGAAATTTAGAGGATGAAATTATTTTAAGTATGGGAGAATGTAACACCCCATGTTTCCATGGTACGCTTCCCTTTGAATAATGCAAAAGCTTGCATTGTACAACTTTGAGATTTTAACACATCGCGACCAATCAAAATAGTTGTTATGAATAGTAGTACCAACTTTTTAAAATTCTATCAATTTTATATTTCAAAATAAATTTCATTTTTGGGTTTGGAATATCAAAATTATCTTAGAGTGAATTTTTGGTATTTTTATAAAAACATTCATTTTTTGATGAATAGTGAAAATACTAAATTGTAATTAAAAAAACATTTTTAATCAAAATAATTTATAGTGATAAATTATACTATTGAATGATTTTTAAGTATAATTAGATTATATTTTTACCATTTAATCCAATGTTGGACATTGGATGTAATTTCATATTTAAATTGGACATAAGCAAGTGTCAATCTTTTGATAGTTATTATTTCTTAAAAACGGGCTTTTTGTTTTGACAATGGAATTAGTTTTAAATTAATTTCTTCCACTTCTGTGTTTTGGATTTAGAAAAATTGATTCCATATTTGGAATTAGGAGTTACAAATTGTATAAATAGATAACTTTTATTTTTATACATTAATAATATTTTCTTCAATAAATATTTTATTTACCGTGGTTATCAGGGTAAATCCAGTAAATAAGGTAAAAAAATAATATCATAATAATATTAAATTACCCTAACACGTGTATTAACCCTATTTTATGTTATACTTATGACCATGGGAATCCTTGGGTCGATTTTTGGACCCCATGGAGCCACATGGAAGTGATAATGACATTATATATTAAATAATTTAAAGTAGAGGCAAAAATAACAAAAGAAAATATCTTTTAGTAAAACGATTTTTATATGAGGTTATATAATTGACCTATTTGACTATAAATTTTCATTAGAAAGATAAAAAAATTAATATATAATGTTATTTTATTTATAATTTTTAGACATTAAATAATAAAATGTATTTATGACACGATAATGATGTAGTAATTACCTTATTAATGGAAGAATCAAAGAAATTGTATTATAAATACTTAAATAAATATAATTTCAAAATTTTCATGAAATACACGAATTTTATAGGTGAATATTCCATAAGAAGGTTGATTTAATGAATTTTATTCTAAGTAATAATTTTGTTATGACTTTAAAAAAAATTATTAAATAATGTCCAAATTGACATAATTGTGTTTTTAAAACAAATACTATATTATTGGTTGATATAATGTTTATAAAAGTCTAAGGTTCGTCCAAAGGGCCTAAATAATATTATATGTGCCATTAATTAACCTATTGGGGTTATCTTGGAAGTTTATGGTATGTTTATTAACCATATAATATAAAAATACAAAGAGACATGGTAAAAGTCTAACTATTTATCTAAGAGTTAAATATAATAGATACGGTTAATATAGTGACCCAAACTTATCTAAAACCTATTTTACGAGTTTTTTTCAACCAATCACCACATTATCCTTTAAATAATTCATTTTGGGGCCATTATAAACCAAAAAGGATTTTATTATAAAATAATATTTCTAGCTTTTCCTAAGGTGCCCCTCACCCCTCATATAAAAGGTCACACCCCCTTCTCTCTAACTCACACCTTCAAATCCATTTGGATCGTCCAAAACCTGCTCAAATACCCTCTAAAATCTCCTCCATTCATCTTAGATCCCTTACGTTAGTCATAAATCCAACCTAATAAGCCATTTTGATCAAATCAAAAGGAAGAACCCGAAGAAGAGGTAAATATTTCATCACCTCTTTCAAGTTCCTTTCTTCTTCCACTTCCTCTTTCTTTGTTGTTTCCATTCCAAAATAATAACTCCAATATCATCTATATACTGTGATGTTATTATAAATATGGTACAACCATAATCATTATTCTATCCATCCTTTGATTGACATGTCATCATACATGCATATGTATGGCTTACCGTCTCTACGTCGTGGTGTAATTGTTATTTAATACATTATTATATGTATAGGTATAATAATGATGTGTAATTGATGAAAATAATAAATATAAAATTATAATTATTATTTATATATGATTTAACATCAAATTATATATTATTTTAATATTAAAAAAATGTTATTGTCGCTCGTGCGTACGTACTGATTACCGTCTCCACGAACGCGATGAGATTCATTCCCCATCATATCCATTCAAGACTAATTTTCATTAGATGATTAAAAATAATTATAAAAGACTTAATATCATTCTTAAATGAATAATATACATACTATTCATAACAAAAATTACTTACGTAACAAAGAATCTAAAGGAAAATGAATTAGTTAACACCTAAAATGACGATAATACAAATATATTATTAACAAAGCAATGTTAAGAGATCATATATGATATAATATAAATTTATATGATTATTGTATAATTTAATAACAATTATTTCACCATTATACAGAAGTTTAACCTACCCAAGACCAAGGAAAAGTACAAGGTAAGGGTTAATTTCACAATATCTTTATTATCTGAGGTTGTTTTTACGTAAGTATCTACTGAGACATATTTATTATAAATGTCCATATTTGATAATATAGTTTTCAAATGGATTATTTTAAGGGAATTTGTTACTAAAACTTTATTTTTAATGTTTTAAAGTTTTATTCTTCTAAACCATTCTCATTAATGTCCATGTTTTCGAAATGGTTTTAAGGGTTTTTTTAAATGGACATGAATGTTTCAAAATGTTAATTCCTTTCAAAAGTTTCAAAGTGGTATGGGAAAAATTTATTCAAAAATATCTTTAAATGTCTTCCTTCCTAAACTGTGTGGCTTTTAAATGTTTTCATGAAAAAGGGAAATTTATCTCATAGATTTTTACAAATTATTTTCATCTATGTCTAAATCCTTTAATGGATTCTAAACTTGTTTGAAGTTGATTTATTATGATTCAAATATTACATATTTTATTGAAGGTTTTGTGATATGTTTGACTGTGGATGTGTTATTTTTATACCATTCATGGTTTATGGATAAATTATTGATATTTTGTATGCCAGTATTAATATGAATGTTGATGTTATGATTAAACCTTTTCATATGAAGAATGCATTGGACTTAGTAAGTGGCGGGTAAAGCCCACTAATGCTCCTCAATGCATCGGTAGGTCTCACCATACAAACTAGTGTCTTGGCACAAGGCCTTGACAAAATCTTATTTTCAGTCTTGGAACAAGGCCTTGACTATGTTGTTATGAAAGTATGGCATTATGAATTCCATCATAATTAAAGTGGATATTGATATTGCATGTTATTATTCGACTAGTCGAATTTCTATGTGAGTACGTAAATGGAATTATTTGATTTTATCTTTGCCATATTATTCTTAAGTTCAAGTTTAAAAGTCTTTTATTTTATTCTTAAACATTTCCTTAAATTTTTAAGATTATTTTTTGAAAGTTTGCTTTGTATTGTTTTCCTTACTGACCATCTGAGCTCACCCCCTTTTATGTTTTATTTTTTCCTGGATGTGAAGAAGTATATTATGACTGACCTACAGGGATAGTCTATGGGATCTCTGTGTTGTCTATGGAGACAATGTTGTTGTAGTTTTCCATTTCATGATGTATTATAAACCTTTTGAATGTATCTAGTACATCTAAGGCTACTAAACTAATTGGTATTTCAAGAATTGATGTTTTGTGATCATGGAAATGATACCTAATAATGCACCGACTCTGGGCTTCTGGGGTTGGGGTGTTAAAATGGTGGTGTATTGTAAAGAGTTCTCATGAAGGGGAATCTCAAAAGCGTTTTTCACAAGGGTCACACACTCTATGATGAAATGTCCTTCATAAATACGTTTTTCATATCTTTAGTGAAACAGGGTTATAAAGACACACACAAGTGTGATTAAACTTGGAACTAATTTTTATATGTTTTTCCTAGAGGAGAAGTGAGTTTAATTCATTAGATAGAGAGTACTAAGATTTATAATTTTAAATGGGTTTAAATTATGAGTGGTAGAGACTCTGCTCTGATCCTTTTATTTAAAGTTATATTTAGTGGGTTTGTTACATCAGTACATTTTCTTTGTATACTCTATGGACATATCTCGGGGAGGGTGAACCATGTAATATTATTTTTTTCATGTGCATATGTTAATTCTCAATAATTATGTTCTATGGTATGAAGAGAGAAGAAAGTTTGGATTAACAATAATACAAGATCCAGAGGGACGATTGGTTTCATTTTCCATACCCCGATTCACCCCCTCTCGTGGTATTTTATATATTTGGGTAAACATTCCATGTGTTGAGAAGTCTCTGGCTCCATCATGGATGATTATACGTGTAGGCATAATGTGTTACCCATGTTACAGAAAAAAGTCTTGTTGAAGTTTTAAGGTGATATAGACCCTTAGGTAGTAGTGGATTATGTCAAGGTAGTGGGTCAAGTCGTTCATCCATTGGACCCTGATAAACCCAATGGTTGTTCTAAAAAAGAGGTGTTTTTTGTGAAGAAATTTTATTATAGGTGGTATCAGTAAATGAAACAACTATATTGGTGCGTATAGTAGATTATAGATTTAAATATCACCCATGCATCTTGGTGAGATAGATCCCCCATTTTTGGTCGGTGGACAAGAATGAGCTATGTTGGGGGTTTCTAGCTGGGATATGACCCATCTTTATAGTGGTTGTACTTGTGATAATTTTCTTGGGTGATGGGGGAATAAAAGGAGCCGTGTGGTGGTGGTGTTTGATATGGATTTACAAACACAATAAATAACAAAACTTTCCCCCCTGAGATGAATTCTTTTGACACAACACAAAAATATAAAGGTGAGATAGTGGAATAAAAAGTGGTTAGTTCCATGTTGTGGTGGATGAGTGCCTTTGAATTGTGAGTTTAGGGATGTTTTGTGTGATAAGGTGTCTTGTCTAGCCATAGTTGTGGTGAAAAAGAGGGTGAGGTAAAGGATGAGCTTCAGTGAGGAACATATTTTGATCTAGAGGTTTTGAGTATGGTTTGAGTTATGATACAAGTCTTCACTACCCATAATATAGATTCATAGAGTCATGAACCACTTCTCCATAATCATAGACCCTATTTGAGATGTTGTGATACAATTGGATCCCTTCTTGACTGACCCTTGTGTTTAGAGGCTCCCTCGTAGAGGATCAATGATCTTACACTTCTTCAATAGTGTGACATGACTATATGAGGAGGTAGAGCCTTAAAAGGAACATTTTTATAGTGGATATGAGACACTAATATGTTTTCCATATTATAGAAAAGTTACCTACCTTTTAAGTTCAATTGAGTATTACCAATAAGGGTTACAGTTCAGTGGGATGGATTTTTCTATTTTGGAAAAGATTGTTCCCAATATGAGTAAGATGAGAACTTTCATGGGAGATAATAGATGATTTCATATCAGTTAGATAGTATTTACCATGGTGTAGTGGATGTTATGAGCTTTAAGATTCCTATAGTGATGGTTGAGAATGGTGATGTTTTTACTGAGGATATACTAGGGTTGCCTTTCCATTGAGAGTGACTTCTGCATATACATTTACACCAGGATTTCCTCAATATTTTTTACTTCATGAAATATGTGAATCATGGAGCTCTGTGATTTTATGGTGTTGTTGGTGGTTTTTTAAAAAGTAGTCTTGTCATTACCAGTGCATTCACCTAGGATGCCATAAGTTGTTCTCCTAGGCAGTGGATGACAACATGATGATAGTTTTTAATTAATGTTACGTAAACCAAGTGACTATTTGAGAGGTGTATACACCCCAATAAATAATTAAATATTTCTCCATTGGTTAGGGTAAAGGTGGTTCTCAAATATGACTTCAGGGAGAGTTACCATCATCTCTTGGTTTTAGAGGAGTTGTTCCAAAGGAGGGGTTATAAATCCACTATGGTTTCTTTGAGTTTATCATGATACACATCTATTTATGATGATTTCACTGGCCCTTGCGTATCTGTCTGTCGAGGATGATGAGGATACACTGGTCGTGGCCCCGCATTCTCATTTTCCAAAGGTAGGTGGCATCCATCGCTTTTTCAGGGACATTTGCTCCTTGATCAAAATAGGATGATGGTATATCAGTCCTCCTTCTGTGGATTCCTCCTCAGAACTTGTTACCTAGTCTGTGTCTCCCTTGTAGACTGAAGACATTTTTCATTAATCTCTTCCCAGTACCATATCTTCATGGGCACTGGAAAATTACACTACTTTTGTCGGGACATTCCAAGGGGTCCAGCCAGGGCAGTAACCATCAGTTGGGGGAGTAGTCACATTGGACATCACTGGCATGTCTGGAAGTTGGAACAGTGATGCTTCTATGTTTTTTATGCTTATTGTTGTGCTTCTCGATGGCATGGAAGCCAAATCAATCCAATTTCAAATGCGGAGAATTGTATTCCATAGGCATGTCTCTGAGGTCTTCCTCAGCTTCCAATGTTTAACACGTAGTATGTCGCTAGTTCAATGTCTAGCAAAGAAAAATCAGACTAATCAGAACACTAACTAGAGTGGATTTGATGGGTGCAACCCTTTGAGGAAACACTGATATTCGGTTTAACACATGATTAGTTACCTAGTTACTAATAGGACCAGTGAATAGGTGAATTGGCATGATCTCCCCAGGATGTGGCAGCCCGGGTAAGAATCAAGATGGATGATGGAGATTTGAATGAAGTGGATGGAGAATGAGATGGAATCGACATGAAGATGACGGTGATGTTGGTCTTTATCCTCTAAGATACCTCCTACATATCCCTATGGTTGGGAGTAAAAGTCCACGTAATTCAGGATAATGTTTAGTGAACCGATGTGAAGGGGGGTCGGAACGACCTGGTGTTGGGAAATAACCTCATAGAGGATTACTACTTGCATTGCCTTAACAAAGATCAAAGTCCACGTGGTACGGGATGGTGTTTGGAGAACCGACATGAATGAGGGCTGGAATGACCAGATGCTGGGCTTGAACCTCAAGGAGGCTTCCTATATACCTTGCCTTGGAAAAGATCACTGTCCACGTAGTTCAGGATAGTGTTTGGTGAACCGACGTGAATGAGGGTCGAAATGACCAGGTGTTGGTCTTGAACCTCAGAAAGGCTTCCTACGTACCTTGCCTTGGAAAAGATCAAAGTCCATGTAGTTTGGAATGGTGTTTGGTGAAACAACATGAATGGGGGTCGGAACGACCAGGTGTTGGCCTTGAACCTTAGGGAGGCCTCCTACATACCTTTTTATGGAAAAGATCAAAGTCCATATCGTTCGGGATGGTGTTTGTTGAATCGATGTGAATGAGGGTCGGAACAACTAGGTGTTGGTCTTGAACCTTAGAGAGGCTTCTTACGTACCCTACCTTATCAAAGATCAAATTTTGCATAGTTTGGGATGGTTTCTCGGGCTTACACTCTAGGCTTCCCATAGAGGATTTCATGGTTGATGCTTACTCTACGCCCATTTGAGTCATGCTTGGTGTGAGAAACAAGATATAGTGAAGACCTAACGATTACGTCTCGAACGGTGCATCTGTGGGAAGTGGAATGGGGATTACACGTGGTAAGTAGACCAAAATGGAAGCAGGGGCTTACATGTGGTTAGCAGCCCAAAGAGGAAACTAGGGCTTATGTGTGGTTAGCAACCCTGGGAGACAGTGACTGGACTTACTCTAGGATGGAGGCCCATGTGGTGATAAATCCCAAAGGGAGAGGGATTTAGCACTTAATAAATGAGGGAACCGATGACCATCCCCCCTCTCTGGTCGTCGTCTAGGAATAATAAAGGAGGATAAGGGGTGCTACCTCCTTAAAGAAAGGATAGAGGCCTACAACAAGGTGGTTGCCCTTTCCCCATAGAAAAATTCTGCTCTGATTAAGAGGATCTAAATCCATGTGAGGAATGATTTTACTCCCATAGAGACCAGTGGGTGTTTAGAATGTCCAAGGTGGGGGACCCTGTGTGAGATGCAAGGGGCATGCTCACAGTTTAATTTCATGTGCTGAGGAGGATGGCACTTGGATGTTTAACATCCTGCAGCTCGGACAAGGTTGGTTTTCCCTTCACCCCTAGAAATTACATAACTGATACCCACCCACCCTTGGGGAAGGAAAGGCATCAGCAATGTCATTGTGAGGGGGTGTTATGGAGTGATCCACTAAAAGTTCCATGTTATCATTGATATATGAAGAAGAAATAGTTGTTATCAAACCTATGAGAAGAAGAATGAGGTAAAGCAACGCAATGTGAAGTACCGCCCAAGGAGCTTTGAAATTGCTCTGTGAAAACCTAATGGGCCGCATTGGAAGAGAGTGTGTGATGCAAGTGTGTTGCGCATAAGAGGGGCTCAGACAGGGTGCCTTAAGGTTAGGGAAACCCATGGAGCTCATGTAAGAGAACGGGTTGGGAACAAGATATACAGTATGCATGCAAGATGCAACGGTTGCGTGCAAAATGAAGGGGTTGCATGAAAGAGGGAAAGGATGCACGCAAGATGGATGGGTTGCGTGCAAGAGTGGCCCGATGCAGAGGGAAATTTTGTGTAAAAAGGGATCTCTTGCATGCAAATGACTTGGGGAGAAAATAAATTCACGAGGATGAGTCCCATGAGATCCCACCTAAAGGAGCCCCCTCAGGGGACCTGTTGCGCAAAATTCAATACCTGAAGTCCATTGGGTGTTTCACAAAGTCGCGGAAGACATGGCTTTTGCACAACAAAGCATCGCTTCATCTTATGTTACCACCCCTGAAAGTTTGGGAGATGTTTCTTTTTATATCCTAAGTCCTCGGGGGTAGCGCGCAAAGGGTTTTGGTGCTCAAGGATGTGGTTAACGGGGCCTTGGGCATGAAAATGGTACCGAGTGCGCAAATGACCGGTTGACATCGACTGGGGTGCGCAAAGGGGGGTTGGGCGTGCAAACGACCGTATGAAATCTTCTTGGGATCGTAAAGGGGGTCAGGTGCGCAAACACATGATTGAAGTCACCTTGGTCATGCAAAGGCAGTTCATTACTCAAATTCACGCTTGAAGTCACCTTGGGAACACATGATTTTGTGCATCGGAAGGCCCCTTGCGTGCATCCCTTGAATCTTGTGCGTGCCTGCCTTTCGGCCCCTAGAATATTCTCCTTCTATTCTGGATTCATTCATTTCTCTTTTATCCGCCTGATGCAGACCTTCTACAAATTTTGGTGTCAAAAAATGCCCCACTTAGATTTGGATCTGAAAGAGAACCCAAAGGTCGGATTTTGAGGGTACACCAAAAAATAGGAAAAACTATCTAGAGGCCCGTAAAAACGCATTTTATGCGTGCAACCAAGTTGAGCACACGTGGAAGAAATGTCAGCACTTTAAAAATATTATGAGGGCCTCCCCTAGGCCCTACAATGACTTTTTCCATACGACATGTGTTTTTCACTCCTATGTGAAAACGGTCTCGATCCGCACGTAAGATTCCGCAACCGACTCCTGGTTTTGTGCGTCATCCCTTTTTTTGCGCAAGTCGACATTATTTCACACTACCATAGATTTTTCATGCCTAACATCATTATTTCATGCCAATTATTTTGAATTTCAAAAAATGGATGATCAATAGACTGATGTCGAGAGGGAGGATGTCGCTGCTACAAGAATAACCCAAATGATCATGAACCCTCATATTCTTTGTGCGAGGAGGGTTGTGTCTGATAACAAAATCTGTTTTGGCACACTTAAATAGGCACAAAAGGATTACGTCTTGAGAGGTAGCCTACCTATATGGAACTTAGGTCTCCTGGAAGAGGTTCTAATTCCATGTTTCCATATGGACACATCGCGGTCATGGGTGACGCGCGAGGATAGTCTTCCACACTTCTATATTACAAACAATGTTCATCCTGCTAGGGAAATGAAGAACACAACCATCTGTGTCTAAAATATGAAGACCAGGATGTTTGTGGGAAGCAATCCAGCCCCCGAGGAATCTTCTACTATTTATGCAAGTACTTTCAGAAGCAGCATTATTGACGAGATGAAAGGCTGATAGGAATGGGATTTCAGATCCCAAGGAAACTTTACTAATGAATGGGAAAGGGTGTACTGGTTGCGTCAGACATCCAAGGATTTTGGGCCATATTTGTAGTACATTGGGATTTTTTAGGACATTTGGATGTCCCAATTCCACTTCTATCGACAACAGGACTTGGTAGAAGAGTTGTTCAGTTGATGGCCACCTGACACCAACACTTTTCACTGCCCCCAAGGGGAGGTGGGCATCATTCTGTGGGATGTACAATGTATTGGGGGAATCCCCTTGGATGGGTAATAGTACGAAGAGTTCCTTCCGAAAAAGAATGTCTAGGGGGATAGGACCTGCACCCCAATCTTGTCATGGCACCTGCTGAAGCTGGATAAAGAGGAACACAAAATAAAATATATCCTGAAGTACAAATCCTATTTAGGGTGGATTAGTATTTTACTAACCTAGGATATGGCAGTGAAGATTCCATTCCCGGGGAATCAATGCCCGAACACCTCTCAGAGGGAAAAAGTGGGATCGTATTGGATGGTTTTGGAGACAAGAGAGTACCAATCGTGGGGCATTGGAATTAATAAAGGTTGAGACCTGAATGTGTGATATGACATGTTTCTTGCCACATTCTTGAGTGGATGGTTGTTTCCTATGAGGGACACAAGGATGGGAGTCCGCCCAGGGATGCTAGTGATGGATGGGATTATGGTGGCAAAGAACAAGGTTAAACTAGGGGTACCATTGTTGGATAGGTTGTACAGTATTCTAGGGCGCATCTCGAGGGGAACTATGCCTAGGAGAATATTAAGGATATTATAGATTCTCTATGTGTGGGTCACATCCCACTGTGGGGTGGTATGACTTCCCAAATTCCATTTGCCCCTGGTAATGGTATGCAACCATCCCTCTTGAACATCACTGGAATCTGCCCATTCACGCTCAGGGATAAGGGAACTGAGCTCAATATTGGAAGCCACACCCACTTCGACTTCCACCAATTCTGAACCTCGGTCCACCAAATTGTAGATGATGGGTGGGGTCCGCTGGAGTAGACGGAGTACCTACAGAGATTCTAGGGCGGTGTGCTAGTGGCTCGGATTGATAGAAAAATCTTCTGCGAACTGTATGTGTTGACCATGTTCCCCAAGCTATTCGGGTTCATGCATCAGATTCCCAATAAGTTATACACAGAGGTTCGGGAAGAGCAACATCCCTACATTCTCTTCTAGTTGTTTCTTTTGTACAAGATGGCATGCTTGGGACAAATTATCACTCTTCCCCCCACCGATGTCAATGTGGGACTGTCAATAGAGTATGTCGAACACTGGACAAGAACGTTTCCCTTGGTGATTCTTTGGAAGTGCATTTGGAAGATCAATCTGGCTAGTGCAGGTCTCGAAGAGCAGGGTGGTTGGAGAGGTGTTGTGGGGGAAGTAAGGAAAATAACGGGTTGGGAAACTAGCATGGCGCAAGCTGGAACTTAATCAGTTGGGGCAGTGCGGGCTGAGAACGTGCCTCCACCCTCCTGGGAAGGGTGGTCTCGTATACGGCCTTGTGTTCTAGCTAGGGAACTCCCAAGAAAGCAACTTAGGTACCTCCTGACGCCATATTCTGATGATATATTTAATTATTTGTGGTCTTCTTAGAGAACGTTGCGACCGTCCATGTCTGCTGAAGAGTTGTGGCAGAGGTTGGTACCCACCGAGCTTAATCTGTCAGACATATGGAGTATCAAGATGATGGATAGGGTAAACTTTCATCGTCGGCATGAATACCTGACATCCATGGATATGTACACATGCCAGCAGGAGCTATATGAAGAACCAAATCTCCAGGTGAAATTAACGCCTGGCCAGGAGCATGACCAAGATAATCTTCCCTCTGAGGATTAATGTGTAGAGGAAGGAGAAGAGTAAGAGGAAGGAGGAGGAGTATGAAGAGGAGTAAGTGAAGAATATAGACATGAAGAAGAGAAGGAGGACGAAGTTTAAGGTCTTGGTGGTGAGGGGCCTTCAGAATCTCTTGCTCACCAGTGGAGCTCTTGGGAGAGCGGTGAAATCGTCGGCTCTGATGAAGAACTGGAAGAGAAACTTAAGGTATGGTTTAAACCTAATCTTCACTAGACTTTATCTTATTATAATCTTGATCCACTAACCAAACCCTATCATATTTAGGAACACATGAGTGAGGGTCCCCAGGAATCCTTCTCCACAGGGGAAGAAGGTATGCTTATGGAGACCAGGGAGCAACCTCGGCTGCCTGTCCTCAGGACTGAGAATATTGGGGTACTGATTTCAACTAGAGTAGGCGACAATGATCTAGAAGGAGAGTCCCCTTCCATATCCATTATTCATGAGGATCTGATGCCAGTGATTGAGTTGACAAGGTACAAAGGCTCCCCTGTGGTGGAGGCCCCTTCCATGACATAGGCATTGGACACTACTACACTTGGATCCCATAATTTCTTTCTCATCGGTTCTCGTCTTTGCTAGATAATTCAGCTAATCAAGATACCGATTCCTGATGTAGTGATCGCATGGTTGGAGGCACGACAAACCATCGTGTCTGGGACATTTGATGGAGTTGGATGGGAAGAGGCTACTTTGGCCTTTATAAAAGCAACCAATCTAGGTGGCCCCACCCAGGTACTCGACAAGTAGAAGATTGAAATGATGGATGGTAATGCTGTCGGGGAGGAGCTCTAGCCCGACGAGAGTGAAGTCACTAACGAGAAGGAGGTTCAAGAAGAAGACCCTGATGCTGAACCCCTCGCCGCATTCCCTGAATACAGCCCCATGGACCCTAATGAAATTGATGATTCTGAATCCGATGCTTCAGAGGAGAGCCATATGACATGACGAAAAGCATGGAAGTGAATCAGACACTTTCTCATCCAACCATAGGAACAATGGCTAGTCTAGATGGAGTCTCTCTGCACCAGGCAATGATTTCTCTACACTAGTGGGGTATACACTATCCGTTCTCATGAAATGATCCGTGATTATATGGAAGAGAAGATACGGGAGGACAACCGACATTCAGAAGTTTCCAGGTTCCAGGAGGCTTCAGAGAACACTCAGGCCTTTCTGGTGGTGGAGTAGGAGGTCCAATGCCTTAAGGAACAAGCGAAGGAAAGGGCAGCCTTTATTCTAAACCAATATGAGTTCATTGAGAAATTGAATGCCCAGCTCGGGGATGCTCCAGAGTATATAGCATATGTGAATCACCAGATGATTGAGCTGCGGACTGAACAATCACGGGCACAAGCCAGGGCTAATGAGTTACGCCCTACCACTGCTGTTGAAGATAATGATCTTAGTGAATATAAAGTGATGATAGAGGCCACAAGTCAAAAGGTGGTAGTATTGGAACAATCCATCCAAAATTTCGATCCATGAGGGCCCTGTTTTGGCTAACCCCCTAAACTGATCATTTTTTACTATTTCCAATTTTGAATTTCATGCATCATCAAACTATTGGCTTGTTTATTTTAAGGTACTCCATCCACAATCCCAAAAATAAATTCAAACCCATTCATAATCTCACGTGGGTCATACCTGATGTGAGAAACAAGGTATACTCACACTATTAATTCATTTGAATGTGGTAGTTTCAACCATACTTCAGACATCCGAGGTAGAAATAACCTATCCAGGCTTTCAAAAATAGAAGGGAAGACCTGACTGGAGAATGAGGTCCCTGGGACAGTTGAACTATTACTTCCTCAATACACTCTAGTCCACGAGTGGGGTAATTCCGAGGGCATTAGAATAAATCCAAACATAGGGGAGTGGAATGTGTGAATCACGACACACAAAATTCAGAACACCATAGGGATGGATTGAAAACATAGGATTACTATTGACCATGTTTGAAACATAGAATCCCTAGTGTTTTACCCTAAAATAGGGATAAAAAATGAGGGATGACTTAAGATGATTCCCACTTGTCTTCTATAACATTTTCCTAAGATAGTAGGCAATCCATAGGTCGTGCAACCACACTATTAGGGAGTTCTTTTTAGATGTTAAAGAGTGTGAAGGTCTGGATAAAGGACATGCAAAGCATGGAGCAGGGGTAATAAGTTATTCGAATAGATTCCAGCACTTCTGAAATCATGCCACTATGGTGGAAACACATTAGGTGGACCTACCAGTTTGATCAAGGATCATTCCTACTCCCAAAAAGGACCTCTCTCGCGAGGAAGATAGTGCACCCCATCATTGTCGTGGGGAATCCCAAACTTGGTCAGGGTGAAGCTACAACTGTAGGACTCCCTGAAAGAATTCGGGCCTTGGGGCCTAAAAGAGGGGGAACCAGATTTACGATTCTTGGGGATGGACCCAAAGGCAAGATGTCTATGCATTCCTACGTATCCCAAGCATATGGGAATCAATCCACACATAGTTTTAGAAAATTTTGTACAGTTTAACATCCTGTGGAAAGGACACAGAGTGATCTTAGTTTGTGGTCATAGACCGTAGATCATAGGTGGTAAAGAATGTGAGAGACACATTGTCAGGTGATTAAAAACCCCGGTGTGAATGAGGATGTGAGTTCGGATCACCATGTGTTTCTCGAGGAGGTTTTAGGTTGAGGTAACGAAAAAGAAAGATAGGTTGGCCCTGAAGCAGAGTGTGTGGGAGTTCCCACATATCCCATGAGATTGTAAATTTGGCCATACATAGTTTTTAGTGGTGGCATGGTAAGGTACCAATGACAGAGATAATTAGGTTGTGCAGGTCAGACCCTCTCACCGAAAGAAGTAAAATTTGATAGATCTTGTTTGTCATTTAGGATGAATGTTTTGTTTTTTTTGTGAAGTGATGGACCTAGGATAGAATTTTAAAGTATATCCACAAGAATCAAGTCATATTTAGGCATTGACAAATGGTATGGTGTGTGACTGATACCAAACATGATTTCCACTCGAGTGAGGACACCAAGATGCAATGCCCTTTTTCATCGTTCGGCTAGGATGATAATATCACAGTTTAGGCTCACGTGATGGGACCGACCATGAATATATGAAATAGTTTAAAGTCATGGGATACTAGAAATCATATTTTAAAGTCATATGGCTCAGACATATGCAAGAGATATGAGGTTCAAGAGGGAATTTGCATGGCATGATAAAGCATACCCGACGTGAATGGGGATGAGTTCCACATCATAACATGCATGATTCCAAGGAAGAAACCATGGGATGAGGGGGTAGAAAAGGTTAGAGGATATGGGAATTAAGAGGCTAGCTCTAAGTTGAGCTAGTCCCAAAGGTGAAATTCCCTGGTATTCCTATGTATCCCATGAGGATGGGAATCATGCCACACATAGTTCTTGAATGCACCTTTTAATGTAGTGCAGGACAACATATAGTTTAATTATATGAGGGACAGAATGTAGGAGGTACTAACTCCTAGAAGGGGGTGTATGTGTTGAAGATATTTCTAACCCGACGTGAATGAGGACATAAACCCACATGCACCACACCACGTAGTCCTATAAGAGTCAGAGCCTAAAAGGAAAAATAAAAGAGAAGAACTATAAAGAGATCTTAGCTTAAGGTATTAGAGCTCAGAAAATGGTGAAGCATAACTCTTTCAAATAGGCGCAGACCTCGATTCAATCCTTAAGCCCACGTGAGTCGAACTCAGTGTAGGAAACAAGGGCGGAGAAGATCCTCACAAAACATTGAATGCGCCTAAAGGGGAAGTTGGTGCAATGCCCCAAAGAATTCCTTAAAGCAGAATTGTCCTCCTAACGTGCAAATGTGCACTCAGTTATATTACCAAGAGTGTCAAAATTAGACTTTAGAGGTGATGGCATGGAAAATGATGTGAATCATGCGACTGACATTTTGGGCTTAATGGGGTTTGTGTGACAATGAGGGATGACTATTCACCATGTTCAAAACACAATAACCATATCATGTGACCTATAATAGGAACAAAAAATGAGCATCGAATGCTGACCGCATTTACAACATGGGAATTGTATTAATTTATATTTTGAAACCCTCATGGATTTTGTCTTTTAGTGGTAGGAGGGCCCTTGGGTCGACCATCTGTTCCATTTGGGGGTCCCTTCAAATGTGAGAGATGATGGAAGTCTTAGGTGTGGAACACGAAGCCAAAAAGGTGGGTGAGAGCATGTCTGGGTATAATTAGACACTCTAGGTGCTAGACCAGAGTACTCTTGGGCACATTGGAAAATCACTGAAGCGGGTCGAGGGACCTAATTGAACGGTTGCTGACTCAAAAAGGTGAGTATAGGAAAAGGGAGCTAAAGGAACTCAAGAGATAGAGGTATGTGGCATGGTCGTTATTGACCCGATATGAATGAGGGCATAGGAAAATACCACACCATTATCCCTCCCTTGGAAGGATGCAGGCCAAGGAACCCAGATGATAGGGATGTTTCTAAAAGATGGGGTTGGACCCAAAAACTAGACGTTCGGGCGGTCCTGCGTATCACATAAGGATGGGATTCAAGACACACTTAGTTCTTTAAAATATCATGTAGTTTAATGTATTTCGGTAAGGATGAAGAGTGATCTTAGATTATGGTCATATAGCTCAGATCATAAGTAAATCAGAACACTTCTAAATAGGTGCAGACCTCGATTCAATCCCTAATCCCATGTGAGTAGAATTTGTTGTAGGAAAAAAGGGCAGAGGGGATCCTCGTAATACATGGAATGTGACTAAAGGGGAAGTTGTTGAGGATCCCTGAAGAACACCTTAATGTATATTTTTCCTCCTAATGTGAAAATGTGGACTAAGGAAAAGTACCAAGAGTTTCAAAATTCCACTTTAAGCATGATGGGGTGGAAAATGATTTTAATCATGTGACAGACATTTTGGGCTTAATGAGGTTGGTGTGATGATGAGGGATGATAGTTGATCAGGTTCGAATCATAGTATCCATATTGTGTGACCTGAAATGGGAACAATAAGTGAGTATCGATCGATGATTGTATTCACAACACAGGACATGTACCAATTTTTTGTTCATAAGCCTCAAGGATATTGGCCTATAGTGGTAGGAGGTCCCTTGGTCTGAGCATCCATTCCATTTGGGGGTCCCTTTGGATGTGTGAGATGATGGATTCTCTAGGTGGGGAACACAAAGCCTGAAAGGTGGGTGAGAGCATGTCTGGGTAGAATTTGACACTCTAGGTGCTAGACCAGAGTTCTCTTGGGCACATTGTCGAATCACCGAAGAGGGTCGAGGGACCCGACTCAAGGGTAGCTGAATTAGAAAGGTCATTATAGGGAAACGGAGAAAAAGGTTCTTAGGAGAGAGAGGTTTGTGTCATGGTCACTACTGACCGGACGTGAATGAGGGCATAATACCATACCACACAATATATCCCTCCCTTGGAAGGATTCATGCCTAGGGGCCCAGATGATAGAGATGTTTCTAAGAGATGGGGAAGGAACCAAAAACTAGATGTTCGGGCAGTCCTACGTATCCCATAATGATGGGAATAAATCCACATTTAGTTCTATAAAATGTTTTGTAGTTTAACATCTTGTAGAAAGGATGCTGAGTGATCTTGGTTTATGGTCATAGAGATCGATCAATAGGTGAATCAGAACTCTTCCAAATTGGTGCAGGCCTCAATTCAATCCCTAAGACCACGTGAGTCAAACTCAGTGTAGGAAACACAGGCGGATGAGATCCTCACAATACATGGAATACGCCTAAAGGGGAAGTCGGTGTGGAGCCCCGAAGAATGCTTTAACGCAGATTTATCTTCCTAACGTGAAAATGTGCACTGAGGGATAGTACTAAGTCTGTCGAAATTCCACTTTAGAAATGATGTGGTGGAAAATGATGTGAATCGTGTGACTAAAATTTTCGACTTAATGAGGTTGGTGTGATGATGATGGGTGACTATTGACCATGTTTGAAACACAATATCTGTATCATGTGTCCTGAAATGGGAACAACAAATGAGCGTTGATTGTTGACCGTATTCACAAATCGGGACTTGTATCAATTTTTTGTTGTAATCCCTCAAGGACGTAGGCCCATAGTGGTAGGAGGTCCCTTGGTCCAAGAATCCATGCCATTTGGGGGTCCTTTCGAATGTGATGGATGATGGAAGCCCTAGGTAGGGAACACGGGTAAGGAATGAATATTCCTATGAGGGATAAGACTCGAGGGGAGATCTTAATGTTTGGGGATGAGCCTATGGACAAAATATCCCAGCGGTCCTATGTATCCCATGAGGATGGGAATCAAGCCATACGTAGTTATGAAAGGGTCTATACAGTTTAACGTCATGAGGTAAGGACATGGGAGGACTATAAGAACAAGGAGGATCACATGGCATGACATTCATAATCTTGACGCGAGTGTGGACAAAGGAACTTAGGCTGCATCACACAAGATCCTCTAAGAGAACTACACCCAGGAGGGGTATCCAAATGAAAGGAGCATGGGGCTGGACTTAGGTCGAGGCGTCTGAGAATTCCTACATATCCCATAAGTATGAGAATCAATCCATACATATTTATAGGGATGTAGTTTAACATCTTTCTTGACGACGCACAGTTTAACCTCATGCGGGATGTTTCATAGTTTAAGGTCATGTAGGACCGTATAGTTTAAGGTCGTGAAGGATAGTATAGTATAAGGTCATGCTGGACCACACAGTTTAAGGTCATGTTACACCATACTTTTTAAGGTCTTGCTAGACCCAATAAGATCAAGGAAAGTATCTGTTTAAGAACTTGGCATTGGTAGGAGGAGTAATACGCTCACCATCCATGGTAGCCCGGGAGTATGCTCCATTGGAGTAAATATTGTCTACAATATAAGTTTCTTCCCAGTTGGGCTCCAACATGGGTGGTTTCTTTCCAGGTATCATTATTGTCCTGGGGTCCATAACCAAGTCACCATGCAAGATAGAGTAAAGGCAAAATTTATTGTTTAATGCTCTAGCCATCTTGTTCTGGTGCCTTTCCATATTGTGCAAGGCACAAAGCCTGTTATCGTCGAGCACATCCAGCGCTTCCAGGTGGATTTCAGCTACTTTATCTGGTGCTTGATGATCGTAGATAGTTACGAGAATGAGGGAAACTGAATCTCGATAGACAGGACGGACTTTATCCCATACACCAGGGAATATGGGTTCACCTAAGTGGAGTTGCAAGTCGTTATCCAATAATCCCAGTGGACAATGGGGAGCTTGTCAGGCCAACTCTGCTTTTTCTGAGAAACCATTTTCTAAAAAATGATAGAGAGTGTTGTGTTTAAGGCCTCAATATTTCCATTTGATTGTGCATGATAGTGGGAGGTATGGTTAGAACGGATTTTGTACTTGGTGTACAGTTTCTTCAGATCAACTACCCAAAGGTTCGTGCTGTTATCGGTGAGGATGGCATGAGGGACTCCAAATTGGTGGATGATATTGTAGCTCACAAAGTTAGTGACGGAACGGGCCTTTACCTCTTTAAGCAGAACTACCTCTACCCACATGCAGAAGAAATCTATAGTAGTCAGGATGAACATAAACTAGTGAGTTGTCACCGGTGGATCAGTTCCCATGAAATCGAGTCCCCATTTCACAAATAGACCAAATTACTTGGTATAATGGAGAGGATTTAGCAGCTGATGCATGAAGTTATCATGAATTCAGAAATCATGGCACATCATGGCGAACTCAATGCAGTCATGGATCATGGATGGCCAAAAATACCCCAGTCTCTGGATCTGGTGAGATAGTTTCGGACTGGTCTGATGATCCCCACAAGAACCATTTTTAAACTCTTATATAACTTTGGAAATATTGTCTCCTTGAATGCAATAGAGGATAACCCCATCCAACCTAGGATTGTAGAGGATCTGCTCACGACCAGGACCATCCTGGAGGGTGAACTATAACGTGTAGCATCGAATTTTCTTGTGCTCTGCCTGATCTTTCGATAGATTATGGTTATGGAGGAACTCGACAGAGGAGGTTCTAAAATCAGGAGTCACTTCAATCACTGCATCCTGAGGACCTGATGTTCCTAACGTGGAGGTGTCGATGGTAAGGTGGCTTATCTATGGGTTTTCAACATCATCTGGGGTGATGGGAGAAATGAATCCTTAGTGTGCCATGTGGATAATCAGATCATCCTACTCGGGCTCTACAAGTGTTGCAGCTAGGCTAGCTAAGGCACCAGGCCAGCCGTTCTGATATTGAGGGACATGAGTAAATTCCAGTTGAGATGAGAACTTTTCCATTATTTGTAGGGTGCGCTCCAATAGTGGTGCGAGCTCTGGATTTCTGAGGAGATAGCCATCGTTGATCTACTTGATGACTATTTTGGAATCCCATCTCACATTCAAATGGGGAACATCAATCTCGAGGGCTAGCTCGAGGCTAGTGATGAGCACCTGATACTCTTCCTCATTGTTGGTGCATCCTTCTAACAATAAGAAATAATATGGTAGGATAGCTTGTGTTGGGGTAATGAAGACGATACCCAGGCCTAATCTATTGAGTTTGGGTCCATTCAGGCTTTTACCGGTGTGGCTGTAGGAAGCACCATCGATGTGCATCTTCCAGCATGGTTTGGCTTGGTCTACATAGAGGATCACCTCATCGGGGAAATTGAGATCCATGGACTGGTCATCAGGATACGAATGGGTATAAAGGAAGTTTGAAAATTCTTTTCCCTTAATAGTCTTCTGAGGGAAAAACCTAATGTATAACTATTGGAGAATCACTACCCACTGAGCTAGACTGGCTATCAACATGGGGTGGTTTAGGATGTACTTTAGTGGATTTACATGGGATACTAGATGTTCCTCATGGTACTGCAAGTAATGTCGTAATTTCTGTATAGATAATACCAGTACAAGGTAGCTCTTTTCGATAGGGTAGTACCTAGTCTTTGTAACGAGGAGCATTCGGTTGAGGTAGTAAAGGATGTTATTTGTCCCCTCACTGTTCTTCTAGGTGAGAAGGGCACCGAGAGATCATTCTTAAGTGGTCAAATAAATGACCAACGACTTTCTATTGATAGGTGGAATTAAGACCAAAGGCTGCAGTAGATACTACTTTATTTCCTTGAACACTATCTGAAATTCTACTTCCCACTCATAGAGTGTTCCTTTCATCATGAACCGAGAAAAGGGATTACACTTGCCTGCCAAATTTGTGATGAATTGGTGTATGTATGCTAAGTGGCCTTGGAAGCCTTGAAGCACCCAGATACTACTCATGGGAGAAATCAGAATGATTTCCTTGATCTTCTCTAGGTCGATATCGATGCCCCTATATCTGACAACGAAGCTGAGAAACTTTCCGGAGGTAACCCTGAAGGTGCACTTTAGTGGTTTTATCTTCAGGTGGCGGGAACAAAGGAAGCCAAACACTTTCTCTAGGTCTTTAAGATGGTCCTGACACTGCAAAGATTCAACCAAATGATCGTCCACATAGCATTCCACCAATGTTCTGAGTATTGTCTTAAATATGCAATGCATATCCCACTGATAGGTGGCGCCTGCATTCTTTAAACCGAAGGGCATGACTTGGTAACAGAAATTACCTTGTGTTCCCCTGAAGGTTGTAGACTCCTCATCCTTGAAGGCCATTCAGATCTTGTTATACCCGAAGTACCCATCCATGAAGGAGAGGGATTGGAACCAATTGGGTAATCAATCAAGTGTTCCATAATAGGAAGGGGAAAAATGTCCTTCAGACTATGATGGTTGAGATCCCAGAAGTTGATGCCGACTCTGATTTATCCATTATTCTTCTTGATTGGAACAATGTTGGCTATCTATTTTGGGTACTAGAACTCCTTGATGAAATTGGATTTGATGAGCTTATCAACTTCTGCCTCTACCATGGCACCGTGAGAAGGGTGCATTTTTCTGGGAGGCTACTTGAACCCGTGATGATTTTCCAGGACACCAAGGTGGTGGAAGGCTGCCTAAAGATATACTCCTAGAATCTCATTATAACTCCAATAGAACACATCATGGTGTTGTTTCAGGAAATCATGGTACTGTTGTTTCTCCTTGAGGGGCACAACGACACTGATCAGTGTGGGTCTCAGGTCTGCCTCGCTGCCAAGGTTCAACTGTACTAGTTTATCGACTGTGTCAGAGACGCCATCTTTAAAGGTAGGATGAGCATCATCTAAATCAACTTCTCCAATTATGGAGGAGGTATCCTCAGAGATAGGATTTTCTTATGATTTGGTAGATCCCAATAGGATAGAGGACTCATGTGCTACCGAAACCATAGCGATGAAGGCTGTCGATCTGATCCCATATTGCCTTCGGCCCAAGGGACCCTGTTTGATGATATCGAAGTAATAGTGGCACACCAGCTTGAGCTGGTTAATTCCATCCCGATGGAACAAGAAAGTATGATGTATTTTCGTTGCCATGGGGTTAAAATTTCGATATATTATGGGAGTAGGAGGCTCCGGGATCACTTGAGCCTGATTTGTATAGGAGTACGAGGTGATTTTTCGGCGTCTCTTGGACTTGGGAATGTATCCCCCCTATTCTCAAAAACAAAAAAGCATTGTCTCATGTCTGGGGTTGTAGCCTACAATCGGTGGATTGGAAGGATGGAGGTATCATCTAGATTTGTCCATAGGTCAGTCACAGTTGTGGCATTCTCAACCTAGTTAGTCTAAATCTTATTTTCCTTGCTCTTTTAGTAGTCGGCATCCATGTAGCGGGATTCACAAGAGGCAAAGGCAGATGTTTCAACTTGAAGAATTCTCAGTAGGCCATTATTGGAGTACTTGAGGCACTGGTGATATGATGAAGGAAATTCCAAATGTTGGTGGAGCCATGTCCTACCCATCAAAGCATTGGAGGCGGTGTCCTGGGAGACAACAATAAATTTAGTGTTGGAAACTAGACCACCAAATAGGGTCATGAATCAGATCTTGCAGACCGGTGTCTGTTATTTCCTATCATAACCTTGGAATATGAAGTCAAAGGGAACCAAATCTTCTTTAGAGAATCCCAGTTTTTGAAATGGTTGAGTCAGAAATAGGTTGATTCAAGAGCCCGTGTCGACAAGATAGCAACGAACCTCTACATCATTGAACTTGCCAGTGATGTACAGTGGTAGAATGTTCACCTCTATGGGAGAGCCTTCATCTTCTCCAGAGAATGAGATGATGGCCTGACATTCAGCATTCTTGACCACCTCAACATGAACGGATTTTATGGTTGTTACCACTGTCTCAACCTAGAGGGGGCTCCTTAAATCCTCAGCAAGGGCCTCACGCATGTCTGATGATAGGAAAAGATCCTTAAGGATAAAGAGATTTTCTAGAATGATAGAAAGATGCTTGATAACATCATACATCCTTGCGAGACATGAACTTCTACTTACAAGAGGTTTCTCTATGACAGGAGTTATGGTGGGCCCTATCGACTGGACCGATGGCTTGCTGGTTCTAAGAACATCACGCTGCTCACTGGTCAAAGCCTACCGAATGACTACCGGATGATGGAAAAATGATAGAGACCGGAAATTAGCTAGGCGTGGCTGGTCATGGTGCGGTCGAAGTGGATTTGCCTAATATAACAACAGAAACAGTGGCGAAGGTGATCCTAATGTCACCAGATGAGAATGATGCATGTGCTAAGCTCTGCGCTGAGCTAGGTGCCTAGTTTTGGTAGCATGCACATCCTGGTTGTAAGTGCTGACCGAGGCACCCAGATAGACCATATATCGATGACTCTGTCGATACTGACAGTGGGTGGGGACATTGGGAGGATCTGCATGGTCCTCCTCATCATCAGGAATCATGTAGGGGCTTACCAGCTCTATTATATTAACCGAGGCATACCTTTGACCATCACTTGAAGATTCATCCACTACTAGATGGATTCTGGTAGGAACTTCCATCTCCAGGGGCATGAAGTCACTAAGATTACAGGATGACGGGGGCAATAGTGTGGGACTTTGCTTTCCCTTGCATCGCCAGTGTTTTCTCTTCTAGGAAGAGGACGAACGAGATGATGATTAAGAAGTGGTGGCTATAGATCTTGAAGGCTCTAGCAGATTTAGGCATGCCTTGATGACACCATTTTCATGGGCGACTGTTTTACTAGCCATACAATAATCATACTTCTAGGACCCATGATTAGAAACCTGATGCCACTCGCCCACACTGTTACTCATGTTGTCTGGCCTCATGAAGTTACATGCCACCTCTGTAGGGTCTAGACCCAACCGGATAATTTTGTTATCTACCTGGTCTTGAATCCAGTATTTAAACACATAGAATTTCTTGAGAGTGTGTACCAGGATCTAGTGATAAGGGAAGTGGTAAGGGAAATTAGTGAGGTTCTCCATTTCTGGCCTTCTGCACTCAGGAAAACATAAAATCCCCTACTTCAAGGCACTGAGGAAGTATCTAGGGACGTGATCCTCATTGAATGAGTAGGTTTTGTTTCTATTATCTAGAAAGGGTCCCCTTAGAGAATGACCCTAACGAGGAGTTAGAGGAGCCTTTCGATGTGGTGGAGCCTGATTATCTTGTCTAGGTGGCGGCGGCACATTACATGGGGGAACCTATTGATTCTGAGGTGGGAGTTGCTAGGATGGAGGCTATTCTTGAGGTGGAGGGCCTCAACGAGGATGTGGAGGGGGAGACAAAGGTAACATCTCCATTTTTCCAAGGGGACTCTATTTGGGCCACTACGGCATGCTCGGCTCTGGAAGTCCTTCTCGCGGGGATTTCAGGAGGCAACAGACGTGCCATCTTAGCCTACTATAGGGATTCGTTTAGGCATTGGGCCTTATTGGAGAAGACTCAGAATCCCCTGGAGTAGTTATGGGTGATCAATGAGGGGACCAATTCCATCTTGACATTACCTATGCACATCATCAGCAGTTTCCCCTAAGACAATGGAATATCGAGGGAGTATGTGATCCCTTTCCACCGGGATATAAAGTATGCAACGCGCTAATTAGGCCTATTCTTCCACTTGAAGAGTTCCACGATACCCATCTTCTGATTGCTAGAACTGAAATGATCAAGAAATTTATTACGGAGGTCTTCCCAGCCAGCTACTGATCTGATGGGAGCTGGATGTACCAGACGAACGCTGGTCCCTCTAATTTCTCTACAAAACACCAGTGTTTAGTATCTTCCTACTGCACTGGGGTTCCCAACATGGGCACACACCTTGAGATGATGTGATCCAAGTGTTGTAGCGGGTCCTCTCTCCCGTTTATGGGGGGAATGGTGGGATTATCAAAACCTGGGGGTGCTAGCATATCATCCACCCACACCAAATAAGGCTTTCCATCAGGCGGGGTTGCCACCTGTCATGTCTCCGACTCCTCGAGATGGACAATGAGTGCTACCATTGGATCATCTGGGCGAGGGTCCATGTATTGAAGGGGATCCCAGACCAGCAGTCCATTGGCGGGTTCTTCATCATGATAAACGTGTCCATCGGCTCATGGAGCGGCTGGTGGAATGCCCTGTGGGGTAGTTGGGGGGATCTGAGTTGGGTCATGAGGATTGACACATTGTTCAGGAGGATTTGGAGAGACATACCATGTCCCCTTGTCATAAGCTCCAGACTCAACTCTGTCTGCGTGGTCATGATGGTCAGGATCACCCGGGGGATGTCTGCTGAGGGGAAGTTGTGCCTGCCCCTATTTTCCCTGCCTAGGATCACCATTGTATGGTCGTCGCTCTGTAGCTCATTTAGCAAGGAGTTCATTGATCATCTATTTTTTCCCCGCAAGCTGTTGACGCAACACCAATTTTTTAGGGTCTTGGTCTGTCATCTGCACTGAGCTAGACCGGTCATAGGGTCTCGCAGCTCCGAGGTATTCCCTGTACTTGTTGGGATTACGGCTGATGACTAGTTCCTCGGTGGGCATAGTAAGAACCATTATATTTTTTTTCTAGAAAGTGATCCTCCATGACGGGTCTACGAAGTGTGAAACTCCCTCGGGGGGTTGGTCCTCTCCAAGAATCTCTTGCTCATTCAGATCCTCCGGCAGGTTGGCCATTGTAACACCCTGAGATTTTATGAAAAATATTCTTTTTAATTTTATTAATGTCTTGTGTTGTATGCTACACCAAAAGAAGATTGCACAACACACATCCTTGACTTGCCTTACATTACACGCAAGCGCGAACTTCCGCGATAGCGCGTGTTGTACGCAATACCGAGTTTCACTAAACAATGATATGCTATTAAAATGTTATTAAAACTAGCCGTTATGAATAGTAATAACCACTTTTTGAATTTTTTTTAAATTTTATTTTTCAAAATGGACTTCATTTTTGGATTTGGAATATCGAAATTAGCTTAGGGTGAAATTTTGGTACTTTTCGGATAACTTTCATTTTCTGATGAATAGTGAAAATTACAAAATTTTAATTAAAAACCACCTTTTTAATTGAAATAATTAATAGTGATAAATTATTAATTTGAGTGGTTTTAAATTATATTTAGAATATATTTTTACAATTTAATACAACTTTGCTCATTGGATGTAATTTCACATTTAAACCAGACATAAACAAATGTCAATCTTTTGATAGTTATTATCTCTTAAGAACACGCTATTTGTTTTGACGACGGGGATTAATTTTTAAATTAATTAATGCAACTGATATGTTTTGAATTTGGTAAAATAGACATCATTTTTGAATTCATAATATCAAATATATCTTAGACCTAATTTTTTGTATTTTTCTGGAAACTTTCATTTTTTGATGAATAGTGAAACCACTAAGTGGTAGTTAAAAAAATGAATTTTTCATAAAACTTAATTTTACCACTTCTGTGAGTGGAATTTCAAAAATCCGAGAGATACAGTTGATGTCAGTAAATAAAATGTGCTTCAATGAGATGAAAATAATTTTTGGTGAATAGTAACTTTTTACTTTTTGTTCCACGGTTAAAAGTAAATAGGGTAATTTAGGGTAAAAATGATATTATTATTACCCTAACACATGTCCTAATTCTATTGGATAAGTGAAATTCGACCAAAAACAATCTTAGGAATAAAATATGACCATTTAGGCCCACTTAGATTAGATTAGGACATTTTTTTTTATTTAATTCAAAGAAGAGTTAAAAGAGTTAAAATCAAAGTTTATTTACTAAAAAAATTTTAATATAGGGTTATACATAAGCTAAATTCGATTTTAAATATTCATTAGAAAGATAATACGATTACCTACATAATTATATTTTATTTATAATTTTTAGACATTAAATAAATTTATTTATTTATGACACAATGATGATGCAGTAATTACCATAATAGTGAAAAATTAGAATAATTGATATTATAAATACCCAAATAAATATAATTTGAGACTTTTTATGAATTAAACTAATTTTCTTGGTTAATATTACATGTTAGTATTGATTTAAATAACTTTGTTCTAACTAATCATTCTTTTATGATTTTCACAAAAATCAATTACTAAATAGTGTAGAAATTGACATAAAATAGTTTCTAAAACAAATATTATATTAGTAATTGTTATTTTATTCCTAAAAATATAAGGATCGGCCAAATTACTTAGATAAGGTTATATATATTAATAAAAAAACAACTTGGGGTTAGTTTGGCTTCTTATACTATGTTAATTAGACTTATAGTATAAGAATACAAGAAGACACGGTAAAAGTTACATTATTTTACTTAATGTTAAATCTAAATGATAAGGTTAAAATAGGAACCTAAACATGTCTAAATTATATTGGATGAAAGTATTTCGACCTATCCCCACCTTAGATTTTAAATAAATCAATTTGGAGCTATTTAAAATCGGATTTTTCTTTATAATAAAATAATATTTTTAGTTTTTCCAAAGGAGCCCCTCTCCTCCCTTATAAAAGGGCACCTCCTCCCTCTCTTCCTCACACCACTTTGAGCCTTCAAGCTCGGCCAACCCATGCCAACTTCCATTTTAAACTTCCATAGAAACATCCTAGAGGTTATGGTCTTCCTAAAAGACCAATTGTAGTGCCCTAAAAGGAGATCTCAAAGTGGCACTTCAAAGAAGAGGTAATGTCCGTTACCGATTCTTTCAACTTTATTTCTTCTTCCACTTCTTCTTATTAGGTTGTTTCATTATGAAGTAATAACATAAGTATCACTCATATACTGATATTTTATTATAAGTATGAAACAAACCTATTTCACCATCTATCCATCCTACGGAAAACGAAATCACCGCGCGAGCGTACGTACGGAATACCGTCTCCACGCCGTGGTGTAATATATTTTCCACCACCACCTTACTTGGATGGGTATAATGGTGTACATAATAACTATATATGATTATTTTAAAAGTGATATATATTCTGATATAGTATACATACAATCCAATACAATTCCACGATCATTAGAACGATATCATCGCTCGTGCGTACGTACGGACTACCGTCTCCACGACACGATGAGATACATTCTCCACGTTAACCATTCATGAATGATTATAAATTATATATAATAATTAATCATGAAATATATGACATAATAATGATACTGGATTTATTTGTATATGTATGTATGTTATCTACTTAATTCCATTCAGTAAGAAAATGAAAACAACGTTCAGGCGTACGTACGGCCTACCGTCTCCATGAACAGTGTATTTCTTTCCATTTACTAATCTATTATATATATGTATATTCTGAATATATATTATATATAAATCATGTTTTATATTCTTTAATTAATTAATCATGGTCTATGTAATCATATGAATAATTACAAGTCAAAACACGGACGAAAAAATGAAACGATTTTACCCAAAATGCTCTTTAACATGGAATTTACAAAAGAACGGGTAATATAAAGTCATAAGTGAACCATATATGATATAATACAAGTAATATGATTCTGTAATAAGTCAATAACATTATTTAAATCATTATACAGGAGGTTTGGACACTTACTAAGCAAATCGGACCTAAGGTAAGGGAAATATCACAATCTCATTTTTATCCGAGATTGTTTATACTTTTGCATTTATTGGGGTGTATTTTATCATCCACATCCATGTTTCTTCAATATGTAATATTTTTCCCATTCACCTAAAATTTTTTAAATCCTATTTTACCCTTCTGTGAGTTTTTAGTAAAAGATATGAAAGGAATCTTTTGTTGTTTTTCGTACGAGTAACTTTTTTGACTTTTCCGACAAAAGTACGAGAAGAATGTTTTTTTAACTTATACAGCATGAATAGATTTTTAAAACATTATTTCCAAGAAGCTTCATTTAAAAGTTTTCAAGTTTATTTTTAATCAACTTATTTTAGTTTAAAATTGTTTGACATGTTAATAAATGAAAAATGTTTTTGAAGTAGAAAGGATATTTTCCTCAAGAATGGAGTTCAAGAGTTTTATCAAAATTATTTTCCATCTAAGATAATATAGGGTTCTCTTTCTATCCCTATTATTACATTGATTTGATTATGTTGTGATGGAAATATTTTTATGAATTCCTTTATCTTATATGAATTATTTTATGATGTCACGGTGTTTAAGATTCCCATTTTTATTACATGTGTTATGCTATGATGTATGGTTTATGATTTTGTGGAAAACATAAGAATGGTATCATTATGAGATGGGTGGGACCTATATCTCCCTACAATGCATTGGGTAAAGATTTTTTATCTCATGAGATAGACATGGCTAGAACGAAAGGTTAAACCGGTTCAGTGAAACAGGACTGAAACGAGGAGTGAACTCGGTTAAGAAGTGGACTTTTTCCACTAAGATAGTCTTGGAAATGAGTCTTGACTAACAAGAAATGATTCTCAATGATTATGTGTGTATGTCACAAAGTTTCATGTTTTATGTTATGATTATTGGGATTACATTTCACTACTACGATTTATCCCATGTTATGATATTATGATCTCTTTTGCGGGTTAAGATTTCCAAAATGTTATGTTCTTATGAATATGATGTGATTGATATTTCTTTTGTTTACCCTTACTGAGCAATTGAGCTAACCCTTTTATGTTTTCTTTTCCCCAGGATATAAAGAAAGTTTTTAGTTATAAAAAAAAGGAAGATCTTTATAGGAGATGTTGAAGATCGTTTACCATGATTAGAAGATTATATTTCGAGTTTCCAAAGACACTAAACTATTACGGTTCTTGTGTGTTTTTTTTTGTTATGTACTAAGTATTCCGCAAAAGTAATGTAATGTCAATGTATGTTAATCTTAGGGTCTCTGCAGTTGGTATCAGAGGAAAGTTTTAGTCAACCTTTGGAAACTAGGATGCGAGAACTTTAGTGAGATCCCTAGAGATATTTCTAGGGTATGTCCAGGGATGTCCCTAAGGATAAGTATACATATAGGATATAGTCCTAGAACTATGTTAACGATATTAGATTAAACCAAAGATGTTAGATATTGAAGTTACTCCCCATTTATTATGATTTTTACCTATTACACTATTCTTTTTGGGTTTTAGACGATGGCTGGAACCCGAAGGAACCGTGTTGATCAATGTAATGGACAATGCAATGATTGTCCTCCTGAACAAACAAATGTTATGAGAGATGGAGTGAAAAATATTATTGTTATACTTACACAAGCTATGAATCATTATGGACTTCCAAATGAGCAGAGAAGGAAACAATATTCTATTGAGTCCTTTATGAGGCAACGTCCACCTTCTTTCAGTGGGTATTCTGATCCACTTGTTGCTAAACAATGGATCAGTACTACTGAAAAGATATTTTCAGTTATTCAATGTTCTGAACATGATAAAGTCATCTTAGCATTGTATCGTTTGGATGGTGATGTTGATCAATGGTGGAATCTTATCAAGAATACGAGTCCAAGATATGAAATTGAGTCCATGGAATGGGACGAGTTCAAGAACTTATTTTTCAATAAGTACTTCCCTCGTATTCTTTGAACAAAGATGGAGAAGGAGTTTCTTTAACTAAAGAAAAGGGATGATGAATCTGTTGGTATATACGAAGAGAATTTTACAAGGCTTGCAAGGTATGCATCTGGATTTATCATCCAACCTAAATGTAAAGTTGATAGATTCTTCAGTGGCTTAAAACCAAATCTTCGAAGGGAATTAGCTATAAGAGACTTCATTATCTATGAAGAAATTTTGCGTTGTGCAATCAAGGTAGAAATGGAAGATGGTGTTACTTATCCATCTCATATTTTTGACAAGAAATGAAAGATGGAGTTCACGGAGAAATCTCAGAATAATGGTGAAAAGAAGATGAATTTTTCCTTATGCTCAAAGTGTGGAAAGAAGTATGGTGGAGATTTTCTTAAAGGGACTAGAAAATGTTTTAAGTGTGGAAAAGAAGGTCATCGAGCAGCTGAGTGTCGAAGTAATGGAAAAAGGGTTTCTAATTATGTGAATAAAGAAAAGACTGCAGAGAACGCACCACCAACACTTCAATGCTTCAAGTGCAAGGAAATGGGTCATTATGCTAATAAATGCCCTAATCCAAGGGTTAGTGATGATCGACATGAGCAACCACTTAAGGCAAAGGACAAAGGGAAGTCACATGCAATCACTATTGGCAATGTTGAATATGACAACGATGTGGTGGAATGATTAAGTGTTTATGTAATGGGATTCCAAAATAATGTTGTATATAGTATCGTGGAATATTGGAATATTTATGTATTGGTATATTGTGGTTTTAAATGGTACCGGTAACCATAGAATGTGATTGAAATATTTTTGGAAAAAAAAGATGATATGCACATAATGAAAGGAAAAAAGAGAAAATGAAATGTTTTACTATATTCATGAGCTCATGACTGATATAAGGAGAAGGTTATATCATGTTTTGATTATATAGAATTTTTGAATTTTGGTATGTGGAAAGATTTAACTTTTGACTGCATTCATGTTTTCACTATGGTTCAATTAATGGGTATTCATTATTCAAGAGAATACATGATTAAGGTATTCACATGTTTGTAATTTTACCAACAAGATATATCTTATGATATATGGGGGGTAAATGATGGCATTCACGTGATTGTTATGTGACATTTCAAGTAATCATTTTCTTTATACTATGAGCTTGGACTGAAGTATTTTAGATAAGCCAAACGATTGGAATGGATTATGTTGAACATAAGTTAGGATAGAACTTTTTTCTATATTATTGATGGGATGTTATAGTAATATAGCTTTAAAAAAAGGACAACCTATAGGACGGGCGACAGCCCATCGCATCGGAGAAGGCTGTGGGAATCAAACCCACAACCGAAGTGCGACTGGCCTTTATCGCCTACCACTGGACTACAGGAAGTCCCTGGTTAGTAGAAACTAGTTTTATTTTATTACGCGGTATGATATATGAAGTATAAGTTCATTTTTGGAATCGTATACGATTAACCTCACCATATATAGACTTATGTATATTTGATAACTTTTGCTAACCTTTTGTTTGAAACAGATGGAATGACCCATCATTCTATCACATGATCTATTATCACTTCATGAATAATAAATTCAAATTCATTTCTTTAAGAGATGAAGTGGAAATTGTTCAAAGCACGAAAAACAGTGAAATTGTACCAAAATCATGTATGTATTTCTTTTAATTCACCAACTTTAGGGAAATGATCTTGAAAACCAAAAAAGTTGTCCTAGTGCCCTTATATCTGATGAATCAGATGGTACCTTAGATCATCGCAAATCTATGGCTTTGTGATTGTTGTCTATTTCATAGCCATGTTCTCTACCACTCTCCATCAGAACTTGATGGTTAGATTTTTCTTCCATATCCATATTTTCACATATGTTCTCCTACGTGGAAACCCAGTGATGAGTTAATTTGGGTAACCGTTACATTTCATGCTTTAGTTTTTAAATCCAAGTTTGGTTATTCCTTTTTACGATGTGGTTTTCTATTAAACAAACTTTCGAGTAGTAAACCATTTATAACTCTGACGAATTTCGAGGGTGAAATCCATTTTAAGGGGGGTAGAATGTAACACCCCGGGATTTTATGAAAAATATTCTTTTTAATTTCATTAATGTATTGTGTTTTAAGCTACACCAAAAGAAGCTTTCACAACACGCATCCTTGACTTGCCTTTCATTACACACAAGCACGACCTTCCGCGATAACGTGTGTTGTACGCAATACCGAGTTTCGCTAAACAATGATATGCTATTAAAATGTTATTAAACTAGAAGTTATGAATAGTAATAACCACTTTTTGAAATTTTTAAATTTAATTTTTCAAAATGGTCTTCATTTTTGGATTCGGAATATCGAAATTAGCTTAGGGTGAAATTTTGGTACTTTTCGGATAACTTTCATTTTCTGATGAATAGTGAAAATTACTAAATTTTAATTAAAAACAACCTTTTTAATCGAAATAATTAATAGTGATAGATTATTAATTTGAGTGGTTTTAAAGTATATTTAGAATATATTTTTACAATTTAATACAATTTTGGTCATTGGATGTAATTTCACATTTAAACCAGCCATAAACAAATGTCAATCTTTTGATAGTTATTATCTCTTAAGAACACGCTATTTGTTTTGACGACGGGAATTAATTTTTAAATTAATTAATGCAACTGATATGTTTTGAATTTGGTAAAATAGACATCATTTTTGAATTCATAATATCAAATATATCTTAGGCCTAATTTTTGGTATTTTTCTGGAAACTTTCATTTTTTGATTAATAGTGAAACCACTAAGTAGTAGTTAAAAAAATGAATTTTTCATAAAACATAATTTTACCGCTTCTGTGAGTGGAATTTCAAAAATCCGAGAGACACGGTTGATGTCATTAAGTAAAATGTGGTTCAATGAGATGAAAATAATTTTTGGTGAATAGTAACTTTTTACTTTTTTTACCACAGTTAAAAGTAAATAGGGTAATTAAGGGTAAAAATGATATTATTATTACCCTAACACATGTCCTAAATCTATTGGATAAGTGTAATTCGACCAAAAACAACCTTAGGAATAAAATATGACCATTTAGGTCCACTTGAATTAGATTAGGATATTTATTATTATTTAATTCAAAGAAGAGTTAAAAGAGTTAAAATCAAAGTTTATTTACTACAACATTTTTAATATAGGGTAATACATAAGATAAATTCTATTTTAAATATTAATTATAAAGATAATAAGATTTCCTACATAATGATATTTTATTTATAATTTTTAGACATTATATAAATTAATTTATTAATGACATAATGATGATGCATTAATTACCATAATAGTTAAAAATTAGAATAATTGATATTATAAATACCCAAATAAATATAATTGGAGATTTTTTATGAATTCCACTAATTTTTTTGGTTAATATGACATGTTAGTATGTATTTAATTAACTTTTTTCGAACTAATCATTTGGTTATGATTTTCAAAAAAATCAATTACTAAATAGTGTCAAATTTGACATAAAATTGTTTTTAAAACAAATATTATATTAGTAGTTGTTATTTTATTCATAAATATCTAAGGTTCAGCAAAATAACTTAGATAAGGTTATATATATTAATAATAAACAACTTGGGGTTCTTTTGGCTGCTTATAGTAAGTTTATTAACCATATAGTATAAGAATACAAGAAGACACGGTAGAAGTAAAATTATTTTACTTAATGTTAAATCTAAATGATAAGGTTACAATAGGAACCTGAACTTGTCTAAATTCTATTGGATGAGAGTACTTCGAACCATCCCCACCTTAGCTTCGAAATAAATCAATTTGGAGCTATTTATAACCAAATTTGTCTTTATAATAAAATAATATTTTTAGTTTTTTCAAAGGAGCCCCTCTCCTCCCTTATAAAAGGGCTCCTCCTCCCTCTCTTCCTCACACCACTTTGAGCCTTAAATATCGGAAAAACCCTGAAAAATTCCATTCTCCACTTCCATAGAAACATCCTAGAGGTTCTGGTCTTCCCCAAAGACCAATTTTAGTGCCCTAAAAGGAGATCTCAAAGAGGCATTTCAAAGAAGAGGTAATGTTCGTTACCGATTCTTTCAACTTTATTTCTTCTTCCACTTCTTCTTCTTATGTTTTTTCATTATGAAGTAATAACATAAGTATCACTCATATACTGATATGTTATTATAAGTATGAAAAAACCCCATTTCACCATCTATCCATCCTACGGAAAACGAAATCACCGCGCGTGCGCATGTACGGAATACCGTCTCCACGCCGTGGTGTAATCTATTTTCCACCACCACCTTACTTGGATGGGTATAATGGTGTACATAATAACTATATTTGATTATTGTAAAGTGATATTGATTCTGATATAGTATACATACACTCCAATACAATTCCACGATCATGAGAACGATATCATCGCTCATGCGTACGTACGGACTACCGTCTCCACGACACGATGAGATACATTCTCCACGTTAACCATTCATGAATGATTATAAAGTATATATAATAAGTAATCATGAAATATATGACATAATAATGATACTGGATTTATGTGTATATATATGTATGTCATCTACTTAATTCCATTCAATAAGGAAACGAAAACAGCGTTCATGTGTACGTACGACCTACCGTCTCCATGAACAGTGTATTTCTTTCCATTTACTAATCTATTATATATATGTATATTCTGAATATATATTATATATAAATCATGTTTTATATTCTGGAATTAAGTAATCATGATCTAAGTAATCATATGAATAATTACAAGTCAAAACACGGACGAAAAAATGAAACGATTTTACCCAAAACGCTCTTTAACATGGAATTTACAAAAGAACGGGTAATATAAAGTCATAAGTGAACCATATATGATATAATAACAATTAATATGATTCTGGAATAAGTCAATAACATTATTTAAATCAATATACAGGAGGTTTGGACACTTACGAAGAAAATCGGACCTAAGGTAAGGGAAATATCACAATCTCATTTTTATCTGAGATTGTTTATACTTTGGCATTTACTGGGGTGTATTTTATCATCCACATCCATGTTTCCTCAATATTTAATATTATTTCCATTCTCCTACAATTGTTTAAATCCTATTTTACCCTTCGGTGAGTTTTTAGTAAAAGATAGGAAATGAATCTTTTGTCGTTTTTCGTACGAGTAACTTTTTGACTTTTCCGACAAAAGTACGAGAAGAATGTTTTTTTTAACTTATGCAGCATGAATGGATTTTTAAAACATTATTTCCAAGAAGCTTCCTTTACAAGTTTTCATGTTTATTTTTAATCAACTTCTTTTAGTTTAAAATTGTTTGACATGTTAATAAAGGAAAAATGTTTTTGAATTAGAAAGGATATTTTCCTCAAGAATGGAGTTCAAGAGTTTTATTAAAATTATTTTCCATATATGATAATATAGGGTTCTGTTTCTATCCCTATTATTACATTTATTTGATTATGTTGTGATGGAAATATTTTTATGAATTCCTTTATCTTATATGAATTATTTTATGATGTCACGATGTTTAATATTCCCATTTTTATTACATGTGTTATGCTATGATGTATGGTTTATGATTTTGTGGCACACATAAGAATGGTATCATTATGAGATGGGTGGGACCTATATCTCCCTCCAATGCATTGGGTAAAGATTTTATATCTCATGAGATAGACATGGCTGGAACGGAAGGTTAAACCGGTTCAGTGAAACAGGACTGAAATGAGGAGTGAACTCGGTTCAGAAGTGGACTTTGTCCACTAAGATAGTCTTGGCAATGAGTCTTGACTAACAAGAAATTATTCTCATTGATTATGTGTGTATGCCACAAAGTTTCATGTTTTAAGTTATGATTATTGGGATTACATTTCACTACTATGATTTATCCCATGTTATGATATTATGATCTCTTTTGCAGGTTAAGATTTCCAAAATGTTATGTTCTTATGAATATGATGTGATTGATATTTCTTTTGTTTACCCTTACTGAGCAATTGAGATCACCCTTTTATGTTTTCTTTTACCCAGGATATAAAGAAAGGTTTTAGGTATAAAAAAAAGGAATATATTTATGGGAGATGTTGAAAATCTTTCACCATGATTAGAAGATTATATTCCGAGTTTCCAAAGACACTAAACTATTATGGTCCGTGTGTGTGTGTTTTTGTTATGTACTAAGTATTCCGCAAAAGTAATGTAATGTCAATGTACGTTAAGCTTCGGGTCTCTACAGCCATGTTAAATGCAACTCTTACTGGAGACACATCCTTTATGTCTCCTAGTAAATCATGCTGACACCAGATAGGAATAAAGAGGAGGACATGATATTACCCCCATCCACAGATCTGAACATGGGGAGAAGCCTCTTTAATAATCAAGCAGAGCACTTTGAAGCCCCGGATTCATCATTGCTGGAGGGCCCTACGACAACCTGGTGACTCAGTGCGTTGGGCCATAGAGAGTGCGGCCAAATCAACCAAATTTCATTGTTTTCCAATGTACTCAAATGTTTCTTGGATCATAGGGTATGCCAATCGCTGATGATAATGATAGAAATGGGTCGCCCAGAGGGTCTGGCAGAAATACTCAACTTCCTATTGGGTGAGGGATTCCATCACACACAAATTCAGTGTTGAAACCAGAAAAAACATCTAAGGGAAGTGGTCCACTACAAGGATATCCCATAATCTCCTTTGCTCAAATTCATGGTCTAGCCATTCATTTCCCCACTCATCAACCGAAGGTGGCTATGGAACCAATAGAGGTACTGAAGCAGACCGTTGGGACGGTAGGATGGTCGGTGGGGAATAAGGTGAGCGAGCTGACAAATCACTGCATCTCAAGAAATCCTCTATAGAGTGTAGTGACTTATCCAAGACATCGCAGTAATATGGGCTGACAATAGTGGTTTTCGGTGTGGGGACCGTGGCTTCTGACAGTGGATCATGCTACTTCTCATCCACCATTTCTCCCCAGAAAAGCTCAACATGATCTCAAGTAGAGGTAGAGAGTGCTTCTAGTGATAATGTTGGTGATTTCATGGCTGTAACCTGTGAATTTTTCAAACATTCGTCCTTTTAGATATACTTGTGGAGGTAGGCGTGAATCCGACTGACCTCGCATTCCAGAAGTATGAGGCTAATGCACCTTGTTCTTTCCCAAGTCCTTGACACGGAGGACCTAGATGAGGGTTTCGTCGCTGGGTCATATTATACCTTGGAATCTGAGATGAAAAACTATTTGATCTCATTTTGAATCTTTTTTTTGTTATTTTTATGGTTGTGATGACCCAACCTCCTACCCAGAGATGGTTCTTTAGGATAGGTTACATTCATGGAATGAGGATGACCTTCGGTCATACTGGTGTTGGGGCGGGTAGGGCTTCCGCCTGAGTTAGCAGGGGTGCGAGGAGAACCTCGACAGATATTGAAGGGGAAATGGGGAGAACCTCCATGGGATGTTTTGGAGTGGGTAAGACCTCCGCTGGAGCTAATAGCAGCATGAGTAGGACATCAATTCTTGTTTCCCCTAACAGTGTCAGCAAGAGGAGGATCCTCATACTGGTCAACCCAAACACGGGTAGGACCTCCATGATGGTTGCTAGTGAAGCGAAGCTAGCCTTCACTCCTCTGATTTCTTAGGCAAGGAGGACCTTCTCCAGCAGCTTTTAGGATAATTGGAGGCCCCCATGCAAGAGATTGACCAGATGTGCAACGTCCCCCCACCAGCAGTCTATGGTAGGAGGGATGACTCCATACCCGATGTAATGAGCATGGGAGAGGCATCCATACTGAGTGTCACCATTATGGGGAGGTCCCCCATTTAGACTAAGGGTATCATGAGGTGGTCCTCCATGCTGATCTTGGAAGTGGAGGGGACCCTTGTTCTACATGGTGGCAGTATAGGGAGGACCTTCATACTGGGTGTCGTTGCCGCGGGTCGGTCCGCGGCAGGTGTTCCCTGTGCCCGCGGCAGAAAGAGTCGACTCAACCTTCCCATGGGGTATTTGCGATCAGGATTTGGGTTTTGAATACAAGTTCCCCTACTTAGAATACATAGGGGGTTGATGACACATGTTGGTGAGGGAGAAATCCATAGTAGTTGCTAATGTTGATTCCCCTTTGTGGGTGTCCTCTCTGGCTTGTGCCCGACGCTGGCGTCAGGTCAGTCGTACTGGGGTCGGTGGTGTAGGTACATAACTTACCTTATCTTCAGATCAAGGGCCTGGGTGGTAGCACTAGAGTTGCCTAGTGGGGTCCTCCTCGGTGAAACTTGAAATGGGATCCCGGACGAGCTGGCCCAGACATCCCCTACCACTTCTATGTAAGGAAGAGAGTCGTCGAGGCTTTTTAGGGAGAGGCTCTCGAAATGATTGCATGTTGGGGTGGGGAGTAGTGGCTCCCTACGTGTCCCTTGGGGTGGCGATAATGATGAGGCATATATGCCTCTAGTTCCTGGCAGGCCATATCCCGAGTCGGGATAATCGCCTCCTCCTCGTATCGGCATATGATGTCTCTTATCACCCTTCATTGAATGACTTCAGAAGGTGAGATGGGGTGTGGGAACCCAGAAGCCATGGTTTTGGAGGTTTTCCCAGAAGTAGCAGATCCATATGGAGTTATCACATTGGTGTTTCCCCTGCCCCTATGTCAGTGGGCGGGTGGCGATCGGATTCTGGACGCAGCAGCTTGGTTCCTGGAAAAGCAGGGATATTAAGGCATTAGTGCTGAAACAAAGATATCAAATTTCAGTGACCTAACACCATTCCATATTCCATGGATGGTTATAGGGATCCATACTGACAATGTTGAAAACTTATATGGCCAAATTTTTGATTGCCCCCACTTCTGGTGAGTTTCACGCCAGGCCTTCTATTTGCTTGGTGGGACCCATCACTGAATAATTGGTTCTGGTGACATGCTAGTCCACTGATGTCTCGAATACTACTAATCCCTACATTTTGGAGAATATATTCATGTCGGGTTCCCCATTTTTGTTTTTGATGCTTTCTCTAGGGTGTGTGTATCCATCTATTGAGGACGACGATGACGCTCTGGTTGTGGCCCCACATTCCCACTTTCCAAAGGCGGGCGACATCAGTCACTTATTCAGGGAAGTTTTCTCCTTGATCAGAATGATATGATGAGATTTTGGTCCCCTTCTATGGATTCCTCCTCAAATCTCATTACCTAGTCCATGTATCCCTTATAGATATAAGATTTTGTTCATGAAACTCTTCCCAGTGACATATCTTCATGGACACCGGTTAATTACACTACTTATGTTGGGACATTCCAAGGGGTCCAGCCAGGGTAGCAACCTTCAGCCAGGGGAGTAGTCACGTTGGACATCACTAGTGTTTCTGGATGCAAGAACACTGAAGTGTCTAGGTTTCTTCCCCTTATTATAAGGATTCTCAAGGGTACGGAAGCCCGAGGCATCCCACGTTGAATGTGGGGATTTTTATTCCATAGGCATGTATCTGAGGGTTTCTTTAGATTCTTATGTTTAACACAGAGTATTCCGCTAGTTTAACATATAGCAGAGAGGGATTAGACTAATCATAACACTAACTAGAGTAGATCATATGTGTGAAACCCTTTGAGGGAACACTGATGTCGGGGCTAACAAGAGATTAGCTACCCGGTCACTGCAAGAAGTAGTGAATAGGTTAATTGGAATGATCTCACTGGGATGTGGTGGCCTGGGTATGAATCAAGATGGATGATGGAGAGTTGAATGAAGTTGATGGATAATGAGATGGAATTGATATGAGGATGATAGTGATATTGGTCTTGAGCCTCGAAGAGACCTCATACGTATCCACATGGTAGGGAGTCAAAGTCCACGTAGTTCGGGTCGGTGTTTTGTTATCCGACGTGAAGGGGGATAGAAACAACCAGGTGTTGGTCTTGAACATCAAGGAGGCTTCCTATGTACCTTTCCATTGAAATGATCAAAGTCCACATAGTTCAAGATGGTGTTTGATGAACCGATGTGAATGAGGGTCAGAATGACCAGGTGTTGGGCTTGAACCTCTGGGAGGCTTCCTACCTACCGTGCCTAGGAAAATATCAAAGTCCGCATAGTTCAGGATGGTGTTTGGTGGACTAACGTGAATGAGGGTCAGAATGACTGGGTGTTGGGATTGAACCTCATGGAGGCTTCCTACGTATTTTTTCATGGAAAAGATCAATGTCCTCGTAGTTCTCGATAGTGTTTGGTGAACCGGTGTGAATGAGGGTCAGAACGACTAGGTGTTGGGATTGAACCTTAGGGAGGCTTCCTATGTACCTTTCCTTGGAAAAGATCAAATTCCACATAGTTTGAGATGGTGTTTGGTGAACCGACGTGAATGATGGTCATAATGACCAGGTGTTGGGCTTGAACCTTTGGGAGGCTTCCAACATACCTTGCTTTGGCAAAGATCAAATTCCACGTAGTCCGCGATGGTGTTTGGTGAACGGACATGAATGAAAGATAGAACAACTAGGTTTTGGGATTGAACCTCAGGGAGGCTTCCTACATACCTTTCCTTGGAAAAGATCAAAATCCATATAGTTCGGGATGTTTTTTGGTGAACCAACGTGAATGAGGGTCGAAACAACCAGGTGTTATGCATGAACCTCGAGGAGGCTTCCTACATACATTACCATGGAAAAGATCAATTTCCACATATTTCAGGATGGTTTGTGGGGATTACACTCTTGTCTTCCCATAGAGTATTTCATGGTCGATGCTTACTCTAAGCCCACACGAGTCATGCTTGGTGTGAGAAACAAGATGCATCAAAGACCTAACGATCACATCACGAAATGTGTGTTTGTGGGAAGTGGAATGGGGGTTACACATGGTTAGTGGTCCAAAATGGAAACAATTGCTTATGTATGGTTAGCAGCACAAAGAGGAAATAGGGGCTTACCCGTGCTTAGCAGCCCCATGAGATTGAAACTGGAACTTACTCTAGGATGGAGGCCCATGTGGTGATAAATCCAAAAGGGATAGGGATTTGGCAATAATGAAAGGAGAGATCTAGTGCCCATCCCCCCTCTTTCGTCTTATTCCAAGAAGAATATAGAATGATCATGAGTGATACCTCCTGTAATAAAAGCTAGGGGCTTACACCAAGGTGGTTTCCCTATCCCCACAGACAAACGTTTCTCTGATAAAGAGGATCTCACTCTATGTGAGGAATGATTTCACTCCTGTAGAGACTAGTGGGTGTGTAGAATGTCCAAGGTGGGGTAACCTGTATGTGATGCATGTGGTGTGGTCACAGTTTAATGTAATGTTCTGAGGGCGATGGAACATGGAAGTTTGACGTCCTGCAGCTCGGACGAGGTGGGTTCATTCCACACCCCTGGGACTTACATAACAGATACCCACCCAACCTTGGGGAAGGGAAGGCATCATCAATGTCGTGGTGAGGGAGTGTCATGGAGTGATCCATTAAGGGGTCCATGTTAGCATGGCTATGTGAAGAAGAAATATTTTTTAGCATGCATATATGAAGAAGCATGAGGTGAAGCAACGCAATGTGAAGTATCTCCCAAGGGACATTGAGATTGCTCTGTGAAACCTAAATGGATCCATGGAAAGAGAGAACGTGATGTAGGTGTGTTGGACATAATAGGGTCTCAGACATGGTTTCTTAAGGTGAGGTAAAAACATGGAGAATACGTAAGATAATGTGTTGGGCTAAATATAGAAGGTATGCATGCAAGAGTCAAGGGTTGCGTACAAGATGAAGGGGTTGTGCGCAAAAGGGAAAGGTTGCACACAAGATGGATGGTTTGCGCACAAGAGAGGCCCGATGTGGAGGAAACTTTCATGAAAAAAGGGTTCTCTTGTGCACAAAAAAAAATAGGGGCAAAATAAATTCATGAGGATCAGGCCTAAGAGTGCCCACCCGATGGAGCCACCTTAGGGGACCTTTCATGATTAATCCAATACCTGAAGGCCATTAGGTGTTTCGCGCGGTCGCAGAAGACGTGGATTTCATGTAGCAGAGCATCTCTTAGTCTTCTGTTATTGTCCCTAATGTGTGGGTAGATGTTTTGTTTTATAGCCTACGTCCTCAGGGGTGGCGCGCAAAGGGTCGTGGCACGCAAGGCTGCAGTTGACGGGGCCTTGGTAGCGCAAATGGGTATGGGCATGCAAATAACCATTTGACATCGCCTTGGGTGCGAAAAGGGGGTTTGAGCACACAAATGATCGGCTGACATCCCCTTATGCATGCAAAGGGGTTCGGGCTAGAAAACGCACGCTTGATGTCACCTTGGGCGCACAAGATTTATTCGCCCCAGAAGGCCCATTGCATACGTCCCCCGAATCTTCTGTGTTCCTACCTCCCGGGCCCAAAAATATTCTCTTTCCATACCAGATTCATTTGTTTCTCTTTTATCCGCCCGATACAGAACTTCTCTGAATTTTGGTGTGAACAACATCCTCATATTATATCCCCTAGAAGTGTTTGTGAAACTTATGATCTGGATACTTAATCCCTCTTTAATCAGTTAATAGTAGTATTATTGTTTCGTATCATCTTGTACTCAACTTAAGATTGAGAGCATGCGTGATAATTTAGAAAGGTTCAAAAAATTATCAAAGAGTACCAAATTTAAATGAATTTATCAAGAAGACAATTTTTTCATTCAGTAGGTTCACTTCTTGGGATATGTCTTCTCAAAAATATGGTTGATAGAATGCCCAACCTTATATGACAAAAAACTATCCTGAGAGCATCCCAAGGGAATTTCCTTGGTAGAAATTGCACATAGTGAATTTTGTTTCCAGTATTTTTGAGAGTATTAATGTATCTATTGACCTACTTTTAATGGAACATTGAGGGTGTGTATGGTTAAATTTATTTTCAGTTGATGGTTGTTATGCCTCCTCGACTTCATCATGTCAGGGTGGAGAAACATAGAGATATTGTTTGTATAATATCGTATGACTGGATACCCACCAGACTTATTCTTTATGGATTTTTATAAGGTGGGGAGTACATCATCCATACAATGATGGAAAATGACACGAATTATACTATGATATGATATTTGAAGGAGGTTTCTTTCCCTTAGTAGTACAACTAGAATTGGGGAGGTTGTATTGAGATCCTTTGGCCCTGGGTTTGGTGGAAATTGATATTGCATCTTATCATTGAGTTTGGATTTTAATATATCACCATTATTTTGGTGGAGAATGAGATGCCTGAATAGAGGTGTAAATGGAGCAGTGACTATATTTTTTTGATGGGTATTCCACAATCCGCAATATTTCACGATGCTTCTCAAGTTATCATCTACTGACTCACAAATTTTGTCCACTTACTAACCATATGAGTGTAGAGTTTCATGGAGAGTATGAGATTACATAAGAAGTAGTAGGTAATCCAAATTCATTTAATTACCTCGATTATCATTTTAGCCTATTATTCTTGCATCACATCAAAATTATGGACAACATGTTGGAGGATATAGGACTCATTTCAAGTCGATAAAAACTTTCTTTCCTTTGATTGATGCCCAAATAATGGACCATTTTGTTTTTGGAGGACATTATTTGGGGTTTCATGTTAGTATCAATAAAAATTGGTAGGATCATTCCCTCAATAGGATTTTCATATCATAGAAGTTACCCCTCAACCATCATAGTAGGACCATTTGATTCTATGTATGGGAGACCATGCAGGTAACCCCAAAACAGGTCAGAGATAGTGGGAGACAATGCATGTGGTCCTAGATTTGTTTCTAGTGATGGATAAAAATGTTGAAATTTGCTTGATATGGATTAGGATAGTTGTGACACATCGAGTTTCCTCTGTGATCTAATGATGATATCCTTTGCAGGTTGATGATGAGATCATTTATTTTGAGTTATCTCACATTGTCAAGAATTAAATAAATTTTTTTATGATTAAAGGATTTTTATGGTTTTCGTAGGACCTTTTCCATTTATTTCATTTGGTTAAAAAATTGGCATACCTATTTTTCCTTGTCCATAGTTTGATTGGGTTCTCTATGTATTGCACCTGTCATAGCTGAGGACTTGTGTTCATGACTCATTATACGATGTCAATTGGGTTGATAAGGATATTGAATGTAGAGTTAATTTTTCAAGGTGAACAATGATGTTAGACGCCTAACCATAACAGGTCATTTTTGGGAATATTTTTCCCTTAGGTGTGTGTTTTTTGATAGTATAGGGACATTTAAGAGATCCCATGGGAGTCAGAAACCTACTTGAGAGTTTGGTATCCTCACTTGTGAGTTGGTTTTTATACTTTTGGGATCAAAATCCCTACGGTGGGAGATTTTAATGACCCTTATCTTTATATATATGAATTTTTAATATTTATAGTGATATTTCTTTAGTTTGGTGTATATAAAACACGGAATTACGAGGTTGGGAGAGCCTTGGTGTGGTGATATTAAAAATATTAAAAAAATTATATCACATGAACATAGGTTTTTTAAAATAAGATATTGACTACCAATAAAAGTATAAGATTATATATATGAGACAACCATTAAATCAAGGATGTAGTTTTCACCCTAGGAGTGACATAATGTTGGTCAGCATTGGGCGTTCGGTGGAGGGAGACCATTGGAATCATGATAATTAATCAATTTGTTATTTATAAATTATTAATGAAATATGTGCATAATAATCATCCCACTACCAATTTACATCCCATTTATGGAATTATTTATGATGGTTTCTCTACTATGCATTGGATGGAACAATATGATGAAATTCCACCGAACTCCATCCTTGGTGGCGACCGCAGGCAGATCGAGCTATGTCAGCATCTAGATGTGGATATGGACCCAAATCATCGATTTTCTCACAAAAAGTCAGATATATTTGTGAATTTTATGTCCCAATTTCCATATATGTGTTTTTGGAGGCCTTATATCCCTATTGTAGCTATTATGGATCCCACGGGGGTCTATTTGTGAGAAATTAGGGGAAAATGGGGGTTTTGTGAGGGTTGTGGGGATTTTTCTTTATAAAATTATTATTAAACGGTATGAAGTGCAGGAGCACACACCATGTGTTCTTCCTAGTTGGGGAAGATTGATATTAGGGAAATAAAAACAATGTAGAGGGGGTACACTCTGTGAAATTTCACTTAGCAATGTGGATGAGGACAAGGGAATGGACACTATATTATGAGGAAATGCCTGTGTAGTTTTACATGTCCATGTACATGGTCACGGGCCAAAGGACCGCACCATATGCCTCGGGTGAGGTAACATTCTATGTATTATGTCTACACTCTGTGTAGGATGGAATTTCTATCCAATATGTGTTTTGTCATTAACATGATGCGATGTCCATTTGAGGATACACATCATGTAATCGGATGCAAGCCATTTATATTCCTTATACACATTGAGTATCAATAGGGGACATAGTCATAGTTTATCCCTAAGAGACGTGTATTTTACTATGGGTACACATCGTGTAATCCTCTTAGAGACTTATTCCTCACATATCCACCTTACAAAAATGGTTTGGGGACTACAATTAGCCTATACTGAGTAGTTTTCCACAAAGAACATGATGGTTTCCATCATTATGGAATCAGATATGTGCCATGAGATGATTTTAGTGGGATTATTGTTTTACCAATGCATATATCGATTTAATTTGGGTGAATTACATTGTTCCATCCCTATGTGGTTATAGTATTGAATTAAATCATGATCATAGGATTCTGATTCCCTTAATGAGATTGGTGTGGATAGTGTTTGGGTGAATCCCTTCAGGTGGCCTGGGTGGTACCATAGTTCATATTATCTTCCCTAGAGGGGTTTTTTAGGTATCCTCATGATAAGAATACTTGGGTGTTAATCCCATACTTAGTGGATTATTCAAGATGTGGTTCATATTTTCCACTAGTGGTCTTGGTTGTGATCCCGTATTTGAGTATTGATATCCCCAAATATCTAGTTGGGGTTCTTAGTGCCACGCAATAGTCATGGGTATGATCCCATATCCATATATAGATATTTTTATATTAATATCTAATGTTCATTCTACCTCCATAAATATTTTGAAAGATTACTTATATGAGTATCAAGATCTATTAAGATCCATCATGACTTCCTTCATAAATAACTGATTGGAATGTTCTCTCGGATGGATTCCATCAGAAATGGATGACATGAGTAACTCTAGTGTAGAGATACTTGATGCTTGATATATATTAGAAATGTTCAATCATGGATGAAGGGATATACTCCATGATTATTATATCTCATATGAGTTATATCAGGAATAGAAGAGCTCATGGAGTGAGTTCTCTCTTGTGAGTGTTATCTTAAGCCTTAAGTAGAATCATTTTTTTAGAAGTTTGGTTGAGTCCCATTTGAGTTTTCATCTCTATATTTAGTATATATAGGTTTTTTATTTTTTAGTATGTTTTGTATCCTATTTATCATACCTTGGTGATATTGGGACGACTCGCTAATCTTAGATGAACTGTGGAGGTATAGAATCCCCATTTTCTCTCACATTGTATTTTTGTACCATCTTTCTTATGGGTTTAGGAGAATGGTTCATTTCATATTCTCACATTATTTTTGGATTTTAGAGGAGACTATTGGGTATTGATATAAATACCCTTCTTATGATCTTCATACAAATGTGGTGTCTTATGCAGATGACACGCCGCTTGCCAGAGTCCTTGGGGGACTTGGATCAGGAAAATAATATTAAGATAGACAGGTTATGGCGTGTTCTAGGTGTTTCAGTTGACAATATCTCCCTAATACTGTGAAGGTTATAAATATTTATTAGTTATGGGGGGCTTGAATTTTTCATTTTTTTCTTATTACATTACTATACTATCATCATATTATAGAGGCTATTTTAATCTTGTTTTACACTTTGTATGATTCACTATTATTTTCTCTCTCTATGGTTACATGGATATGGATGCATGTTCATGCATATAGGTAATCTAGGATAATTCCTCCCATGTGTGTGATATAACTTCTCAATGATAGAGTATATCCCTTTTCCTATTAGATGTTGACTATGGTTGTCCACATTAGGCGAACTGCAGTCTAAGAAGGCCCAGATGGGTCAAGTTATGAAAAAAAAAGTACATAAAAGAAAAAAAAGAAAAAAACCCAATAAAAAACATAGTAAATATAACCTAGTGAGGGAAAATTCTTTATGATAACAATTAAATCAAATCATATCCAACCTAATGCCTCAAAAAATCCAAAAACTTCATTTGGGCCATATGCCCCATCAATTCATATGTGTTCAAACTAGTTTAAAATTTTAAAAACATGAGAGAACACAACCAAAAAATACTAGGTGGTATAAAAAATATGACCATTGAGGTAAAACCCATGATAAAATGGTAAATAATACTTAAACTCGATAACTAATACATATTAAAAATGAAATAAAACTAACCAATATAAACTATAATAAAAAAATACATAAGATGTACTAGGCAGATTAAAATCATGTTTCATGAAATAATGAAATGAAAAATATACTTTGAAACTTATGATGCTGTGGGAATAATTTCGATGTAAATCTCTTGGTCTAGTAAGATACTCTCCAAACATTTATTCTACCTTTTTAAATGTTTAGATAATTTAGGTCCCATAGATATCATGTAACCCAAAACCTTTTTGAAACATATATTTTAATCAACTAAATGGTCATGATGAAGATTAAAAACTAGTTAATACATGAAAAACAAAACTATCTCAATCAAAGTAATTGGTCATGTGCATGTAAATTATAAAGATGTATAGAAAATTAGAATAATACAAAAAACCATTATAAGATATCATAAAAGGAAAATTACCTCAATTTGAATCGACCCCCTTCATTATATCACTATAGATAAAATACTACTCATGCTTACCCTGGGTGGTTGAAAACAAAATAACATGGAAATCAAACCACTAAAAAGATAACATTAGTCTCTAGCTGTTGTGGTAGCAGCAAAACCTCCATCAATTCCCCATGTGTGCTGAAAATTCCTCCATTTATAGGAAAATATTTTCCATCATATCTTTTTATATTTTTCCTTTATCTTCAATGTATATTTAAAATTTTATTTCATCTCATATTATATGATGATAGGAAGAAAAACACCTCATGTAGTATCAATTATATCTTCCTTGAAAACAAAATCAAGAAGATTTCATGAGGATAATGTATTTTAATTGATTATTTTTCTACAGATATTTCATGACCTTGAAATAGTCTTACCAGATGCCATTTTCATCCCCTTTTCACATACTAAACCATGTTAAATCATTCTATATCCATGACATATTTACATCCTATCCTACAAGGTTATTATCAATAATTCAAACAACTAATTCTATAGGAATCAAACTTTCGAATTTCCATTAACATCATTACTCTTTTGTACACCTACAACACCATTATAAACTCTACAACAAAGACACTAGAATTTTACACTCTAAACTCACCAGTGATCCATGATTTCTCCTCTAAATAAATAGCCTGATCTTATTTAATATTCATCAATTTTTATGGATTTATTTTCCCTATATTTTAGTACCATTTAATTTATTTTTTCTCAAAAAAATTATATTAAAATTAATATTTTATGTACATTTTCATGGAATGTATAGAAACTATACCTATGCATTTTATGTTTTTGGAATTTTATTTATATTCTCTATTTTGTGTTAAAAATACCATGTACATATGTTTACGTTATTATTAAACGATTGTTTTAGGACCATTATTCATTTTGATTCAACAACCTCTATTGATCATCATGTGTTTTGACTCTTTATTGGGATTGATTCGTGTTATTTCCCTATTAGCATATGCATGCTTCGACATATCACTAAAATCTATATCATTCAAAAATATTCCAATGGAATCTTTCATATGATCCTTCTACATGTCTCCATCCAACACGCCTCACCTGAACTAATCATCACTTCATCTAAGAATCATCATTTCACATTATCTAACTCCTATTTAATTATTTTTATTCTCCTCCTTTTGTATCATTCATGTCTAAGTAGAAAAGAAAAAACCCCTCCAGTTTCTTGTGAGATTTTGAGAGAATGTAAGTGGAACAGAGTTCTCATGCCATGATAACTTCTTCTTGGTGCAAGAAGTTACAATTCCTAGTAAATAGATCACTCGTCAAGTGAAGATTCTATGGATACCTCATCTTAGAACTTTCACCATATGATCCTTGAACAAGCATGGAATCTATGAATTTATCCTTCTAATAGTAACTATATTTTGATAAAGAAATATGGAACTATAAAATATTAAATTCTTGTATTTTTATATTGTATCCATTATATTGTGTGTGTATGTGATCCCATATAGGATAGGACAATTCTAACTTCTCGTAGTGGGGTTTATCACCAACACTGATTTTAGCTTGGCAGGCCAGCTCAGAGTGCTTCTCTAGTATTTTTCTTCTTTTATATGAGTATATATTTATTTTTATGTTCCATTGTTAATATATCTTCCATGGGGTAGTGTTCACACATTTCACATAGGATCATCACAATCTAAGTCACATTAATTCATGTTTTCCTTTTAATATTTTTCTAACATGTAACTATACGAGTGTTCATCTCGTAATCAGTATCATGCTTTCTGAATATATTTTTTCTAATCATATCATAACCCATATAGTACCCATTAGTGGATATTTTCCATTCATAAGGATATCCTCATCAACACTTCCCACAAAAATTTTTATTATAGATTTATAAAACATTTATAATAGGGTGTACTATGATTGAAATTGAAAATTTTTATGGGGAAAATTAGTTCAACCTATGGAGAATCAAAATTAATTCTCCATTAGGTCACAATGATTTTATAAATACTCTGGATAGTCCTAAAAAGAATGTTACCATTCTATCAACCGAGGTAAATACTTTTACAACTTATATTGTTGTAGCTGATGATGTTCTTAGGAAACCCCATGTTATTATTCTATTGTATTTGGGTGATAAATTCCTTAACCAAGTATATTTTCAACCCTCTACTTCTGGTATTTTGTTCAAGTTAAAATCATTATATATGATTAAGGATTATTTTGGAAGATTATACAATAAAATGAGATTTTTCACATTGAATATACATCAAGTAATTGTATTTAGGACACATCTTGATGATTTCAATATAATCTACTTAGGTATTTATAATATAGATTTTGCAATAGGGGATGAGGATTGTGTTGTAATTTTTTTTACATCATTGGATGATTCTAACACTTCTATATAGGACCCAATAATGTATAGTTCTGATTATCTAACACTATTAGAGGTCAATTCTACTTTATTAGCCAAACTCCATAAAATAAAGGAACTTTTAAGAGTGATAATGTTGGTTTAAATTTTAGATTACAAAGTTATTATTGGAAAAAAATAGTGAGAGGGATGTAAATCTAGAAAGAAGAGGTATAAATAAATGAATAAAGTTTATAATAATTGAGTGTATAAATTCTCCCACTACAAACAGCCTAGAAATATTAAAAAAACTTCCCTAATTAAAATGTCTATAATGAAAATAATAGTGACCATTCATTATTTGTTGAACATTATTTTTATATAGTTGATGTGTTGAATGTTTGTGATCATTCTACCTCTAATGATTGGATTTGGAATTCAGGATGTTCTTTTTACATGTTTCCTATTTGGGAGAGTTTCACTACATTAAAAGAGAGTGACTTATGAGATTTTTAGTAAGTAAATAAAAATATTTATTGCATTATGGGTATGGGTTCTATGTCTCTAGAACTTTATTATGGGATTTTTAAAAATCTTGAGGATGTTATTTGGGTAGCCGAAGATAAAATAATCCCCATTTCCATTGGCATCCTAAACCAAAATGGTTATAACATTCGGTATGGTTATAGTATTTTTATAATTTCTCATGTATCTATTAATATGATGAAAGGAATTATCATAAATGTTATTTACATTATAGAAGTTAAAAATCACATGAGGAAACATAATGTCACTTATGACCCAGTATTTGAAAATTCCACCCATTGGCATTAGAGACTAGGGATCGTTAGTTCCATGGGTCTTAATGAAAATAAGAATAAAGTCTTATTTACCATTACAAATCCTAGAATCCTACCATTCTATGGGGATTTTTAGTGGAAATTCTAAGAAATAAAGATTTTTTAAGTTATTATTCAAAGATAGAATCCTACTAGAATTAATTCATTATGATCTTTAGGTTCCCTCTAGAACTGATTACCCAGTTAGAGGTTATTAATTTTTCTCATTTATAGATGATTAATACCAAAATTTATAGATTTTTAAAATTTAAAGGCATGTCGTTATCATTTTATAATTTAAATAATGGTAAATCTAATATATAAAATTAACCTAATAGGATTCTATATTATTTCAAACGAATTATTTTTTGAATTATTTTTTTCACTAAAAATTTTGAGTTCCACAACTCTAAGGTAATATGTAGGTGTTGAACTGTTGTGGAAACCCCACGACAGAATGATTTCTCTGAGACAATGAATAGAACAATTTTAGAAAGGGTGAAATGTATGTTGTCCTATTTTTATATTCCTAATACATATCAGTATATTATACCACTACAATAGTAATCCTAATTAATCATTTTCCATATTCTATTAATTATTTTAAAATACTCAAATAACTCCCGAATGGAAATAAAATTAGTCTTTTTTACCTCAGGGTTTTTGATCCAAAACCTATGTTTATTTTTAAAATGATAAGCTGGTACCTAGCAAAATAAATTATGCCTTCATTGGTTATCCATATGTTGTCAAGTGATACAAGATTGGGATAGAAAAATTGGGGTATCCAAACAAATATTCAATAGTGGTGTTGTGTGCATGAGTCATGTCTCCTTAAAGGGAACATTTTTGAGTCTTTTGGTTCCATTACATGACAAAAATTGGGTGTTAATGTTATTTATGAGTCTGGAGTCATCTCAGAACACAAACCTCACCCTGTCATTCCTCCCCTATATGTCCAAGATGAATTAGAGTCAGATTATATTTTGAACTAAAACATACAGAGGGTGACTTCTAGGAATAATAGTTGAATAATATTCAATCAAGGAGTATTCTCAAACCCCTTAATCAATTTAGAAATTAAAACAGGACTATTAATGATTTTAATTTTCTCAAGACCTAAAAAATAATTAGCCACAAACCATTATGTAAGTTTTAAATTCTTGTGTATCTTGACAATGGATGGATTCCATAAACAATGAGATGAATTAACTCATAAGAATTGAATTTTTCATTCTGTTACCAAACCCTTAAAAAGGTATTTTTTGTAAGTGGATATTTCTGAAGAAATAAGATAACATAATGGAGGTAAAAATCAAGTATAACGTTAGATTAGTTTCCAAGGAATACCTTCATCTAGAAGTAGAAGACTATAGTGAAATTTTTTCCATTTTGTAAAACATTTATCTATACCAATTAGTATTTATTTTTATACTAAAAATGAGTTCCATAATGATTAATTGGGTTTCAAAACATCATTTTTGAATTGAAAATTAGATAAAATAATTTATAATATTCCTCTTGAATGTTTTTTAATGTTTCTTGAATCATTATTTTATCCTAAAAAGTACCTATATGTTTTGAAAAAAATCTTCAAGATAGTGGTACAAATGGTCAGATTTCTTTATTATAGAAAGATATTTTAATTGTATAAATTTTAATGCATGTATTTATTTCCAGAATGTTGTGCATGATATGTTTTACATTATTTTATATATTGATGACATTCTATTTAATTGAAAAAACCTGGGACTTATTTTCCAACTAAAAATCCAATCGAACTATACATTTGAATATATGGATTTGGGAAATGTAAAATAAATCCTTGGAAAAAATTTCATTAGATATAGAAATGATAAAACCGTATATTTCTCAAAATTATCCTATGTTAATATTTTTAATGGAACATGTTTTGGAACATTAAATTAATTAGCATACCCATTGTCCAACCCTTCAATTTTTCGCTAGAATAATCCTTTTTTAGTGAAGACAATGTAGATTTATTGATAAATATACCTACTTTTAATGTATTTTAGAGTCTTAATTATGAAATCGGTTTTTCTAGATGAGATATTTATTTTTCCGTAAATACATTTAGAATGTTTATATAAAAACATGAATAACCACACTGGCATAGTCTAAAATAGCTCCTCAGGTACATTTTAATGTCATCTAGGTTATTCATATGATTTTGTAAAAATTATAGTAACAATGAATGATTTAAAGGTTTTTTATATTTAGAATATACTATTAATATCAAAACTCATAAGTCTACTATAGGTTTTGTTTTCCTTTCTTATTGGGGTCACATTTCTTACTACTGTAACATACAGTCAATAGTTTCTAATCCACCATAGAGGCTGAATATATTTCTTTAACAAAATTCATTAAATGATCTATTTGGCTAAAAAAATTTATTGAAAATTTATATTTATCCATATCAATCATATTTATACACTATGATATCCATCCAAGAGGTAGTTTAAAAAAGTGAAATAAGGAATAAAAATCTTAAACCTCATGCATACCATGTTTTTAGGCTGAAATAAAGATTTTTGACTAGTTAAAATATTTAAACATTTATAAGGATGGTTGAGTCACAACATTAATGTCTTATGGATATAGGCGTTTAGTGCATTCCCATGGGGAAGATGATCACACATTGAGATATTATAGTAGTGAGAGCGAGTAAACCCCCATGTCGGGAGATGATCACACATTGAGATATAATTTTGATGACACAAAGTGTACCTCATTCGGTGAAGATGATCCCACATTGATTTTTAGTGTGTTCCCATGGGGAAGATGATCACACTATAGAATTTGATGGTAGTGTTGTGTTTTTGTGATTAAAACTTAGGGAGGTATCCTAGGTTCATTGATATATTATGATTGAACATCATGGAGGTGTCAAACATAACCTATTAGGGGACATGGATTAAAACCCATGTTGTTTGATGCCGTGGTTTAAGGTCATGTGACATGACAAGTCCATGCAGTTCAACATCATGTAATAGGGATACTCATGTCACAGAAGGAGAATCAACAAGGGATGTTGTGGGTATTGCACCTAGGATCTTCCTGAAGTAGGCATTTAGATCTCTTGGATGGAAATTATAGTGTGGGGATTACACAAGGAATATTTTCATGGTATGTGTTTCATCCCATGATGAGGAGGAGGTTTCATTTCATGATGGTCATACATGAGGCATCGTGTGTTCATCATAAAAGGTCAAAGTTGTGGGGTAATCATATTCCAGTCATACACATGGCCTCCATTGTTCACCTAACAGAGTATGTCTTTAATTTTACATCATGTGGTGAGGATATTGTTGTGAAATTTAACATTATACAACTAAGATATTGGTTTGTGCAGTTATATATCATGAATCTAAGATGTTGTAGGGGAATTACACCTAGGGATACCATTTACAATTTGTATATAAATATATGAGATAAGAACTCCAAAATGGGAAATGTGGGAAATTTCCCATCCCAATGCCACCTTAGAAACTTACAAATCTATTTAATATGCACCTTTGTGTGGCGCATAGTGTAAACACTACCATAGATGAGTGTAAAATAGGGGTAATTATGTTAGGGTGTATATTTTTATTAAAAAAACGTGTTTGGGTTCCTATTATAATGATGAAAACAAAATACAACCATTCGGTTCTTTCTGGGCGAAAATAGGTCCATACACAAGGGTTTGTAGTAATGGTCGCATGGAAGATCAGAACACAGATAGAATGGTTTAACATTGGATGGTGTACTAAAGCACTATACTAACACACAATTATATTTTGAAGATGGGGGTATAGAGGAAGTTACCTGATGGTTTTTTATGGCTATCTACATTTATACATGAACATGGAGTTTCATGAACCATTGGTTCTAGCATAAGACCACTATATATATTTTGGAGGCATTCATGTGTGCCAAATAGGAGGTTACACACAATATAGTGTTTCATGATAGAGGTTTTCTTGTTTGAACCCAAAAAGACTTAAGATAATTTTCATTAGTAACTACAAAATACAGTCTAGGACATTTCATGGCCCATGGGATGTCAATCGCGCAAGTTTCTACCTTTGGGATTCCAAGAGTAGTGGAGTTTTATATTATTGAAGAAGTAGAGGATATAAGAGATATATGTGTCTTAAAATTATGGAGATCTATATTGAAGGTTTGGTAGGGTTATGACATTAAATTTGTAGCTAAAAATTGGAGATAGTATGCCCATAACCCCATCATAGTTACACAACTGGGTTATGCCCTTCTCGTGCCTTTGTTCATGGGATATGACCCCACATTCTTTGATAGTTTTACATAAATTTTCTCCAAAAAAAGTGATTTTTCATGCCAATGATAGGATTTTGTGAAAACATATGATATTCCAAAAAAGTTTTTTTTTATAATTTTTCAAGGATCATGGATCACCCATGGAACTTTGATATTTAGAATTTCCATTTCCCTGAAAATTGGTTCTACAAAGGATATGAACATTGTGTGCATGAGATGATAGTTGTGCATTCATAATTTATTGATTATATAATGGTTATTTGGACAATTCTTCCAGTTGTTTTGGTAAATACTATCATTTTTCTTCACTAAAATATTCCTCCCCTAATATATGGAGTTGAAAAGAAATTATAAGGTCTGGTTCTGAAGGAATCACCCAAGTGGAAAGAAAATTTCTATTGATCTATGAAACTTTCATATTTTTCATGCAACCCATTTTCAAGACCAAACAACATAGGGGTCCCATCAGTATAAATATAGTGAGGGTTACCCTAGTGTGGTATCTTGACTTATGTGTTTGAAAATTCATCTCTCTTGCATGGAACCCAAGACTTTGCATGACCTCATGAGCATTCAGTCATGATGTTTTCACAAATCATTCTTATAGAATCGATATTTCATGAATATCTCATCATTTTTCATGAACTACCAAGAAATTGTTAGAAAAAACACATTTTTTTGAAAATTAAGACCCATTTAGGAGATATAGTGTTTTTAAATCCTTTGAAAACCTTAGAAATGGAAAAACCTTATAATAAATCCCTTACTGATGTTGTTACAGCTACCTATAGTGAATAGATGGTTGGGAATCCTAAAATTCACTATTCTAGGAGGATTTTATCAAAGAACTGATATATATTGGGATTGTTGACTGAATTCCATAAGGAATAATTGTTAATAAATTGTATCCACTATACAATTTTGGACTAATGGATGTTGTGGTTATCCTGACCAAATAAGTCAACACATAATGATTTTGGTTTTCCCATTTGGATTAAATAAATCACGTTAATATCATAGCCACTGTTCTTATGGATAGGGAGTAAAAGGGAATATATATCTATACTTTGATTGCATGGACAAGGGTGGTAATAGGGGAACAACCAACAGATGAGGAGTTCCTTGCTTAATATGTGAGCACCATCCAAACCATTATCGAGAACAACATCATGGGATGGTTTGAGGACTTGAACCCACAATCTGGGAGAAACTTCACTAAGGAGTGGGAATGAGCATACTAGGTACGCTACACTTGTAATATGTATGGGTTTGAGATACTCCACATCGGGCTACATGAAGTAGTGTGGATGACCTAATTCCACATTTACCAATAATAGGATCTAAAACAATAGATTCTTAGTCGATGGTCCCTGGTCATGTACACCTTTCATTTCCATCATGTGGAAGTGTGAATCATCCTATAGAGACAACACTATATTGTAGATATCCCAAATAATGCATTCCAATATAATTAATTCCATCTAATTCACATATCTAGGGGGTATAAGAAGTAGACTGCCACTACAACGTAAATTTTTCTAACTAGGTTGTCTTGGGTTTTAAATCATTACCATTCATTCCATTAGGAAATTACATTCAATAACTAGATGTGAATGTTATTGAATTAACCAAATATTTATATTCTAGTGTTTCTGAAGAAGTGGCTAGTAGAATAACCTAGAATAATGATGGGGTCTTACTGGATGATTTTAGAAGAAGGACACTACTAGGAATAGGGTTACAACATGAAGGATTGGCAGTCAATGATCAAATATACATCATTCCTTTCCACCATTCATTTTTTTGGCTACTGTTTATTAGGGAATCTACCATTGGCCTACCCATTGGGATACTGGTTATTGCAGGGATCATGTAATCTAGAAACAAAGTGTATCTAGGAGTCCCTATGTTGTTCAACATCTTTAACAAACTCTTTCATGTCATGATAGGAAACATTTCAGCATGAATTTGTAGTCCATTCCAAATTCTAAAAAGGTAGATCATAACACACTTACAATGGTATGAATTTCCAAATTCCACAACTCTCATGAATGTTGGATTATGTACCCCATTACTCAAAACATCTAGGGTTTGACTATTTTCTATCAATGAAACTAGGGTTGTGGCTAGCATTGTAAATATTAAGAACATGAACATTCATTTGTTACCAACTCCCTCTGATGAGATGGTAGATAAAATGGATGGGATTATGGAAAACTGGGAGTACATTTAGGCCCTTCATGCTGGATTATTGTTTTCTATGATAGATGAAAAAACATATTGTGAACCATACACTCTGTCTCGATTCTCCTAAAAGTTTGATGCATTAAGAATCTGATGAAGAAAGTCTATATTGGGATCCATGAGGAAAGGAATCCCTATATCATTATCTAACAATGGAGGATTTTCATAGATGAAGTCACATGTGAGGTCACTATCCTACCACCCACTAATCTCAATATTATCTTCTCCGAGAATTATTTCGACAATTAGATAACAACATATCCAGGAGAAATATTATGTCAGCATGTAAGGAGGGTTCTTCCATTATATGAGCTAAAAGATAATAATTGAATAAGATGGGTTTCCCTTGGAATATACTACATGGAATCAAGCAATCCATCATGATTATTAGTAGGGGAATATTATTTCAATGTTACAAATCTTTTCCCTTGCAGTGTGGACTCCATAAAAATCTACCACGAGATCCACATTGGGATCTTAGGTTTGAACGAGAAATATCGGGGAGGATATGGGGAAACAAATATGGTATCTAGTTTAGTCAGCCATTAATTCCACATATCTTGTGGTCTAGGTGTTATGGGGAATTTTTATGATTTTTTTGATGGTTGAGTCTTACCCAAGGTGGGCTCGATCCACCGAAGGTTGGGATCACCAGGATCATAGCATGCATATACTCTAACAAGCTACTTGACTACCAGGCGGAGATGGATTCCTTCACGCACTAGTGAGGGGAGGGTTGGTATACCAATACCTAGATAAAAACTATGATTTTTATAGAGCCTGAAGAGACATCATCCATTGAGGTTCCAACCCATGATTCCTCTATCCATAGTACTGATAGTTAGGGTTCCAATAATGAAGATTATTGGAGATCATCCACCGACCAGGAACCCTCTCAAGAGAGGAGATAGGTCATTCCTATAGAAGATGACCTAATAAATATCTTATATTGTGTGTTCTTTTTAACATTATATCCACTTATATCCTTTATTAATTTTAATGGTTTTAAATAGATATTTTCTCTTATTTTGGAAGTAGGATGGGAGAGAAAATTGGGACTATATTGAGTGGGATGAGAGTCTCTCTATAGAGTCTTTGAATCTTGACTTGATGTATTCTCTAGTTTTTAGGTAGGAGTGGTGTTTATAAAATGTGTTTAAGGGGAGGTTCTTGATTCTATATCCCTTTCAATCATCTATGTGAGGTGACACTATGACATTATAATGGAATCTTCTATCTATGGTGGGGTAGATCGCCTAGGTAAACTCATTATTGATATCACAATGCTTCAGGGAGAGATGAAATATTAATGATTAATAACTCCTAAATTATTCAAACCTTCACAGTTCTGAATAATTCTATTATATTAACATGTTTGTTCATTTTATGAAGCTTTTGGCTATGTAGTACTAAGTGCCATGGTGCCAACTGTTTAGGTTCCAATTGGTGTTGAGGGGTCCCCAATGGTGTAATTTTTATTTGAGGACATAGGAATTGATTTCATCGAGGCTCTCTCCCATTGTACTTTTTTTCATTTACACAAGTCATGTTTTTCATGTCTGTTTACAGAAGTCAAATTGAATGATGTGATTTTGTTTGAAACGGTTCTTGAGAGAGTGCATTCGTAGCAATCAGATGTGGCTAGGGGAGTTAGGATGGTTCTCCCTATAACCAAGAAAACCTTCATGGAGCCTCCATTTATGTTTAACCAGCCTTTATCCTAAGAGGGAAACCTGTTTAATATGTGGGTGTGGTGTCTAGGGAGGTAGTTATTGAGCATGGAATTGATATTGCTGACAATATATAGTTAGATGGGGATGAAGCATCTCCAAACATGTCGTTTTTTTTCATCCCAAAGGATCACATTAGAAGACCCTAAAATAGATATTCTCCTATATTTTTTTTGACTATGAACCAATGCCTCCTGATGAATCGTAATATTCTAGTTGCAACATTTTCAAAGAGAATCACATTATCAGATGCAAGTCATGCACAACAATGCAAACGTTCATTAACCGAACCCAAAATCCCCAACTAGTGAGTCAAATTGGATCACTCTGTCACCTGCTACTAAACTAAGTGATCATAGGGGTGGACACACATGTAATCTAAACATTATATTTTTATTATTTTTTTGAGTGGGTGAATAAGTAAAATCAATATTTTGATGTTTCCTGGAATAATGAAAAATCATAGTGTACCAGGAATCTCTAGGAAGCCGAATAAAAACATACAAGGCAGGGAGATCAAGTGTGTGAGCTCATTGATTTCATCAATGATCATGCAAGGAACATTATCTAATTAAGGTCCCAATTGGAAGTGGTCGAGTATATTATATTTGTGGTGGAATCCATCATGGTGGAGTTTCATGACGAGAAGATCCATGGGTGAATTAGGCATACCAAAGTTCATCTAATTGATGAGGATGAAGAAGAAGATCTTTTTACACTAAAAAATGTTTTGGAGGTCACTTACACAATGGCTGATCATGATGTACTTCCTGATTTTTCAGGTAGTTCCCTAGGGAGTACTAGTTTTCTTGAAATAAAATAAGGTTCAAGCACAGGGGAATAAATCCCAATATTATGGAGTTTGTTTCTTTAAATTACCCATTTTTATGAGTATGTTTTTATTTACTGAACCTCAATAACATTTATTATAAAATCAATAATTAATCATTAATCCCACAAGGGAAATTCTTGGTATGGTAAACAAGGAAAAACAATAGATTTTTTACTTATATGAGAGTGTCAGATAGCTTCTCAATGCTTAGGGTTTGAATTTCTCATTGACCACTGAGAGTATCCAAAACATGAAAGTTATGGTTTCATAGTATGGATCTAAGCACAACCATGTTGGTTTTACAATGTGAACATTTGTACGGATGGGATAACACTTTTTGAAATTAATTCTACCTGAAAATAAGGGGGAGGATGGAAATTGTGTATCAATAGATCGAATATTTGGACCACAAAGGGGGGGATAGGGTGATATAGGATGACTTATAACCATTTTGGAAATAAATATTTCGCTATCATTCTATTTGAGATGGGAATAGACAAATTAGGGTTCATTGTAGACCATGTTCAAAACATAGTACCTATCATAATGTCATCAGGACTCTTTCAAAGCATGTGTCCAGGATGGTTGGTGGCCCAGTATTGTTAAGAATAATTATTGTGAGGGGGATCCATTTGGTGTGAAAGTTGATGGGGATCTAAATCAAGGAGGAAAAAAAGTGTTAGGATTAATTAAGTGTATTTTTGAATATAGTTTGACACCCTTCAGATTATACCACTATGTTTATAATAATGTTGGTTAAGAATATTATTTTGAACGAAATCTAGTCCCATTCCTCAAGGTGATCACTATTATGGATGAAATCCAATGTTCAAGGACCTTAAATGGTGTTTTATGTGACCAACAACAAATGTAGAAAAGGAGTTCTCATCCAAAGTTATGGGTCAATTTTTAGTTTTATGATATACCATCATGATGAAGGGTATAAATTTTAATGTATTTAAATAAGATTAGTAAATGCAAAGTTTAGGATTTTACATTGAGGAGGATGCGTCATACAATTTAACATCATTTGACTTGGACATTCATAGTACAATTTATCATCTTTTGACCATGACATATGAGTCCACGTGAATAAATCGTTTTAGTTCAATCTAGTTGGATGTATGAAAATGGTAGAAAATGGAAATCACCTTGAAGAGGATCTCATAGAGAAAAATGAGGTAATATTTGGCTCTAAATTGTTCCTTAACCAATGGGATCTGGATAGCGTAGCCTCGATTTTATTAGGACTAAATGTGGGACCCTCTATATTTTCACCTCTTTAATTACACCCCTATCCTTACCCAAGTTTTATGGGAAATTTGGTGGGAGGTAGTATGACTTTTTACTAGGATTCCCTAATGGGGTTTCAACCAAACAGACATATGTGCCTCTTTCATTGGGTATTTCAAAGTCATCCAAGTTGGACCGAATGTTGAAAATAGTTTAAGGACATAAATATTGGACTATGAAGTTAGTGGTATGAAATGGTTGAAACCCATTGTGAATAAAGGGGAATTAATTTAACTAAACACTAGAGGTATCCAAAAGAAAATTAAAATTGTCGGACAAAGGTATCCACGTACACATAATTTAATGTCAAAATTATTGGACCAAGGTGGAGTGTCCCAATGGATCATGTGTTGAATGAAAAAAGAGTATAAAAATTTGAATTGAGGGATGAAAGGGGAATAGTTTCATATAATACATCTTTGAGATTACATTCAAATTTTTAGAGGTCATGATTCCTAGACCAGGGCTCATAGTTTATGGTCATAGAGTTCTGACCGAAGATGTAGTACTCTGTTTATGGGACTCCTTCACATCTAAATCATGATTAGTTAAATTCCTTCATAGATCCTAATCCCATTTGATCCATTATTAGTGGGAGAAACAAGGACCATTATAGAGTTCCCACTAATTGTGTGGGAAAAAATAATAAGGGGAAAAGGAAGGTGACCTACTGAAGTCCCAAAAGGTTACAACTTATTTATTCACCATATGTGAGTGTATGGGAGGATTTCACACAGGGTATTAAAATACAATCATACAAATTGTAGTAATAAAAAGGTGTAAATAATGATTTCCATGACCTGGTTCACCAAATGGGAGGTTACTGATAGGTGGTGAATAACTTCCAACTGTGTTTGACACATAAGTTCTAAACTCATACCAGTAAACGGTGTTATGAACAAATTTGTGATTCATTGTTGAACATGTTCAACAATTGGGAAGACTCATTTTATACCATTGATCATTCTAGGTGTGTGCCCAGGATTGTAGGTGGGCCAGTGTTTCCTAGCACCATTACTGTTATGGGCCTGTTCATATTTGGAGGATGATGAGAATCCAAATTTAGTGGAATATTAATGTATAAATGTGGATGTAATGAAATTTTATGGGGGATTTTGAGTGCCATTGGAGCAATCCATCCATGACCTTCAACAAGTTGGAAGAATATGTTGTCGGGAAAATATTGGGTCTGTCCTAGAGGGGAAAGAACCCAAAATGAATTAGTGGTGGGGTTGGGCTTGGGATATGATATATGGGCATCACTATTTATCCTAATATAATGGGAATAAATACATATTTATTTCTTTCACATGGAATGGTATAAGTTTGACTACATAGGGATGGTTTCCTCTATGGATAGGAAAATATAACATCTGATAGTTATCATATGAGGTATCCTATGTGCATCATATAGTTTAAGGATACAGTTTTACATCCTATTATGATGATGTTGGGTATTAGAGTTTAATGTAATATATATTGGACTAAATAATCTGCTAGTTTATGGTTTTAGATGTTATACCATACAGGGTTGGTATATCAAGGATGTTCATGTGGTGCAAAAGAGTTGAAACTGACCTGAAGAAGGATCCAAAGAGTCCCTGCACCATACAAAAAAAACCCTAAAAGTAGTTGTATGTAATTTGTGATAATGATTATTGGACTATGATGAGACCCAACAATAGTTTTTCGTTTAGGAATGCCCCTTTATGTTGCTTCCATACATACCTATGTATCCCGTTAGGCATGGGAATCAAGTCGAACATAGTTCATGTTCACGACGTGGAAGAAGATCAACACTTTATGGGTGGTATTCTCTCTTGGGAGGATGATAAATAATCTCATAGTTATAATATGAGGCATAATTTGTGCATCATATAGGTTATTTATAGTGTTTCTCATAATGTGTTTTGGATGTTTTTTGGTTATCTCATACATTTTATAGGAGTCATCCTATGATTTTGGAACATGGTAAGGATATAGTTTAACATCATATGATGAGGACATTTTTTTGGTCATGTCATATTTATAATATGAGGCATCATATCTTTATCACATAGGGTAATGGTACATTTTAACATCATGTGCTAAGGTCTTTGGTTTTTGTCATATCATATTTTTCAATGAGGCGTCCTATATTTCTATCACAGTGTAAGGATATAGTTTAACATCATGGGATAAGAATTTTTTTGTTCATCACATATATTTCATATGAGGCATCCTATGTTCATCACATAGGGTTAATATATGGTTTAACATTGTGTGCTGAGAATTTTGTTTTTGGTTTCCTCAAATTTTGAATATGGGTCATCTTATTTCGTGGAAATATGGTAAGGCTATAGTTTAATTCCATGTTCTGAGGAAGTTTGTTTTTGTCATGTCATATTTTTCATCTGAGGAATCCTATGTTCATCACATAGGGTAAGGTAATAGTCAAACATCGTGTACTGAGGATTTTAGTTTTAGTCATTTTATATTTGTCTTATGAGGCATCCTATATCACACAGGGTAAGGCTAATGTTTAATGTTGTTTGATGAGGATGTTGGTTTTGGTCATCTCATATTATTCATGAGGCATCCTCTATTTTTGGAACTAGGTAAGGATATAATTTAACGTCATGAGATGAGGATATGTGTTTTGTCCATCTCATATTTTTCATATGAGGCATCCTATTTCTATCTCATAGAGTAATGATATAGATTAACATCATGTTCTAGGGATGCTATTTTTTGGTCATCTCATATTTTTCATATGAGGCAATCTATATTCATCATATTAGGTAAGACTATAGTTTAAAATCATGTGTAAAATACAATGGTTTTGGTCATCTCATATTTTTCATATGAATCATTATTTGTTATTGGCATAGGATAAGGATATATTTTTACATCATATGTAGAGGAAAATTGATTTGGTCATCTATATTTAGTATATGAGACATCCTATGTTAATCAAATAGGTTAAGACTGCAATTTAATTACATGTGATGAGGATGTTGGTTTTTGTCATCTTATATTTTTCATATGAGTCATTATATGTTCATCACATGGGGTAAAGATACAAGATAACACCATGTGATGAGGATATTGAGCATTATAGTTTAATGTCATACAGATCGGACTATGGTTACTGCTAGTTTAATTTACTAGAGCTCAGATCTTGGGGGTAGATGCTAGTTCATGTTCATAGAGCTTGGACCAAGGTGTTTCATGCATAGTACCACATGAATAACCTCAAATTAGAGGGAGGTGTTATATGCGCCCCATCTAAGGTGATTGTTGAGTATGAACCATTGGAGTAGAACTTATGGATAATGTAAGGTACTTCAAACTTGGGTTCCATCATCATCAATTTTTTCATCTATCATTATCATCCTGAGGGCATGTACCATTTAACTGAGAAGGAGGGAACACCGAAAAACCATTTTGTTGAATGATCGCACTTCCAGGTTTTGGTTCCTCTCTAATTTATACAATGCCTGAAGTTGGTTTTACTCATTAGCTTACATCTCAACTAAATGGGATTATACCAATCTATGTAGATTATTTAGGTTGTAAACATCCATTTAGAGCAATGAAAATTGAGCCTCAATAGGTAAAAATGATTTTTTTCAGTACACTAGGGAGTATGGGACCTCCTGGGTGGAACATTGAGTTATCGTATGATGGTCCAGGAGGATATCAGGGAGTTTATCTATACTACTCTTTTTGTTCTAGCCTAAAATATTATACGATATTTTAGGGAGGTTTTTGATGAATTTTTCCATTTTACCAATCACCTACACATGCTATCAGGAAGTATCATTAGACTATATGTTGTACCTGGTGTGCACATTCATTAGCTTGGCTTCTGAAAATTCTATTACATTTTTTTTAGAATTGTGGGAGGCACCCTAAACTAATGTATTACATCAGAGTTAATGAATTTGATCAAGGAATAGGTTTTTAACTTATTTTAGGGTAACCGCTTCTACCCATTTATAGAATAACTCATTTTTAATTAGAATGAATCTATATTAACAAGTTACAAGTTATTACTAGTGGTTAGGGACCCACAACATAAAGTCCCAAAACATAGAAGGTCCAAGTGTACATTGTTGTGTGGACAAGATCTAGTAGTTGAAGTACAAAATTGTTGTGGATCTAGAATTCATGAAACCATTGGGTGAACTCAATATAGTGATGGACAATGATAGTTCAAAAGCAACCCATCTGCCAAATGTTTTGGGGGACCATCAATCTTGATCGATGGGCCCTATAGGATCCATATTAGATGTATTGCAAGACCTTAGGAATCTCCTTCCCTTGTATATAGTGGAAAATAATTCCATTGAATCTTCACCTATGGAGAGGCAGTTCAATCTTACAACCACTCTGGAGGTATATAATTGTTGTACGATGGTGGATTCATTCAGGCTAGACCTAGTATGGTGGAAGAAGGTCATAATAGAGATACTCAATGAGGAAAATCGTCCAAAAAGGAATATCCTAGACTTTGAGGGAATTTGAAGGCCCTGGAATGGAAGTATCATTGTCCATCTGATATACCGGTGGGTTTCCATCATCATGAGTTGTGTGGGGAGGGAGGGGTGGATGGCTGTCTATTGTGACACATGAATGACCAATTCATCCAACATGGGACCAGGATATGAGATATGGGCATCACTATTTCTCCCAATGGATTGGGAATAAATCCATATTTAGTTCTTTCACATTTTGTGGTATAAGGTTGACTTCAAAAGGTTGGGGTCATTTCTAGATAGAAAAATATAACATCTCTTTATTATAATATGATGTTTCCTATGTGAATCATATAGTTTAGGTATATAGCTTTACTTCCTAGAGAATAGAGTTTAATTTCATATAGATTGGACTAAATAATCATCTATTTTATGGTTTTTGAGGTAATTCCATAGAGGGGTGGTACATCAAGGATGTCCATGTGGTGAAAAATAGTTAAAACCCAACATGAAGAAGGATCCAAAGAACCCATGAACCATATAAATAAATGCTAAAAATAGTTGTATGTACTTTAATTTCATGAGTCTTGGACTATGATGAGACCCAAAATAGTTTGGTATTGAGGCTATCATCTCGATGTTGCATCCATACATCCATATGTATCCTCTTAGGCATGTGAATCAAGTCATACATAGTTTATGTACAGGACGTGGAAGAATCTCAACACCATGTGGGTTGTATAATATCTAGAGAGGATGATAGGTAATATCATAGTTATTATATGAGGCATAATATGTGCATCATATAGGTTATGTATAGTGTTTAACATCTTGTGTTGTGGATGTTTTTTTGGTTATATCATTCTTTTCATATGAATAATCCTATTTTTTGGCACATGGTAAGGATATAGTTTAGCATCATGTGTTGAGTGCATTTGTCTGGTCATCTCATATTTATAATATGAGGAATCCTATGTTTATCACATAGGGTAAGGGTACATTTTAACATCAGGTGCTAAGGTATTAGGTTTTGGTCATATCATATTTTTCAATGAGGTATCCTATATTTGTGACCCTGTGTAAGGATATTGATTAAAATCATGGGATAAGAATTTTTGTTTTGTTTATATCATATTTTTTATATGAGGCATCCTATGTTCATCACATAGGGTAAATATAGGATTTAACAATGTGTTCCTAGGTTGTTGTATTTGGTCACCTCAAATTGGGAATATGGGGCATCTTATTTCTTGTACATATGGTAAGTCTATAGTATAATTCCATGTACTAAGGATGTTTTTTTTCATATAATATTTTTCAAATGAGGCATCATATGTTCATCATATATGGTAAGGCCACAGTTTAACATCGTGTGCTGATGATGTTAGGTTTAGTCATATTATATTTGTCATTTGTAGCATCCTATATCACACAGGTTAAGTCTATAGTTTAATGTTGTGTGATTAGGATGTTGGTTTTGGTCATCTTATATTTTTCATGAGGAATCCTTTATTTTTGAAACATGTTAATGATATAATTTAGCGCCATGAGACGAGGATATTTATTTTGGCCATATCATATTTTTCATATGAGGCATCTTATGTCCATCACATAGATTAAGGCTATAGATTAACATCATGTTTCATTGATGTTATTTTTTGTCTTCTAATATTTTTCATATGAGGAATCATGTATTCCTCATATTAGGTAAGGCAACAGTTTAAAATCATGTGTTGAAGACAATGGTTTTGGTCATCTCATATTTTTCATATGAAGAATTCTTTGTTTTTGGAATACAGTAAGGCTATAGTTTTACAACATATGCTAAGGAAATTTTTTTGGTATTCTTTTTTTATTATATGTGGAATCCTATGTTAATCACATAGTATAATACTACAATTTAATTACATGGGATGAGGATGTTGGTTCTTATCAACTAATATTTTTTATATGAGTCATTATATGTTCATCACATGGGGCTACGATACAAGCTAGCATCATGTGATGAGGACATTGAGCATTATACTTTAATGTATTACATATAGGACTATGGATTCTTCTAGTTTAATTTTATGGAGCTCAAATCATGGGGGTAGATTCTAGTTTATTTTCCTTGATATTGGACCAAGGTGGTTCATTCATAGTACGACTTGAGTAACCTCGAGTTAGTGGGAGGTGTGATATACTCCCTATCCAAGGTGATTGTTGAGTATGCACCATTGGAGTAGAACTAATGGATAATGTAAGGTCCCTATGACTTGGGTTCCATCATCGTCATGTTTTTTGGGTATCATTAGCATCCTAAGGGCATGTACCATGTAACCGAGAATGATGGAACAAAGGAAAATCATTTTGTTGAAAGATCACACTACCTGGTTCTGGTGCCTCTCTGAGTTATGCAATGCCTGAATTTAGTTTTACTCAAGAGATTACAACTCAACTATATGGGATTCTATTATTATATATAGATAATTTTGGTTGTAAATATCCATTTTGAGCAATGAAAATTGATCCTCAATAGGTAAAAATGCATCTGTTCAATACACAAGGGAGTATAGGTCCTCCTAGGTGGAATATTGAGTTATCCTTTGATGGTCCCAGAGGATATTATGGAGTTTATTAGGAAAACACTTTTTGTTCTAGCCCACAATATTCTATGATATTTTTGGGATGTTTTTTATGAATGCCTCATTTTTTCAAATTGCCTACACATGATATGAGGAAGTAACATTAGACTGTATGTTGTACTTGGTGTAAACATTCATTAGCTTAGCTTCCCAAAAGTCTATTACATTTTCTTTGAGAATTCTGGGTGGCACCCTAATCTAATGGATAATATCATAGTTAATTTATTTGATCAAGTAATAGGTTATTTACTTATATGAGGGTAACTACTTCAACTCATTTTGAGAATAATTCATTTGCGGTTAGAATGAATCACTATTAACCAGCTATCACTAGTGGTTAGGGACCCACAACATAAATTCCTAAAAAAGAGAAGATCCATGAGTAATTTGTGGTGTGGAGAAGATCTCGTAGTAGATGTACAACATTGGTGTGCATATAGAATGCCAGAAAACGTTGGGTGAACTCAATACAGTGATGAACCATGATGGATCAGAAGAAACCCATCCTTCAAATGTTTTGGGAAAGCATCAATCTTGATCCATGGAATCTGTAGGATCCATCATGGGTTTTTGGAAAGACCTAAGGATCTCCTTCCCTTGGATATAGTGGGAAAAAAGTCCATTGAATCATCACCTATAGAGAGTTTTTTCAAGCTTACGGCCACCTTGGAGGGAGAAAATTGCTTCACGACTGTGGATTCATTCAGACTAGACCTAGTATGGTGGGAGAAGGACTTACTGGAGATACTCAATTAGGGGATTCATCCAATAATGAATATCCTCATGTTTGGAGGAATTTTAAGGCCCTGTAATAGAAGTATCATTGTCCTACTGATATACCTGTGGGTTTCTATCATCTTGATTGGTAGAGGGGGTGGGTGAATGGCCATCTGTTGTGACACATGAATGACAAATTCATCCTACTTGTGCTCTAGAATAGAAGCATCAAGTCTACAAGAATCATAACTTCCAAAGTTTTATTGAAGGATTCATTTGAATAATAGCCTTTATTTTCTCAAGATCAATATTGATACCTTTATATCTGACACTGAATAAAATAAACATTCAAGAGGTAACACTAAAATCACACTTTAAATGGTTTATTTTTCATGTGGGGAGAAGGAAAGAATATAAACACCTTATCAAGATCTTTTGAGATTGTTTTGGTACTGGTTATATTTAGCCACCAGATCATCCATGTACCACTCTACAATTTTCTAAAGAAATATCTTGACGATATAGTTCATGGAACATTGGCAGGGGGATAAAAAATTCTTTATGTTCAAAGGAATTACCTAGAAGAAAACATATTTCTAGGGAACCCTGAAGGTAGTGGAATCCTCACCCTCATGGGACATATAGATTAGATTATACCTCAAGTATCCATACATTATGGAGAGGTCTTGGAACCCAATAATAGTATAAATCAATAGCTCCATCACCAAAAATGGAAATTAATCCTTTGTAAAATTGGATTTTATGTATTGGATGTTAATAAAAACTCTAATATATGAATTATTCTTTATGACCAAGAAAATGTTATCCAATTATTTGGGATATTGGGACTTTATAACATATTTTTAATTAATAAACTTGTCAAATTCATCCTTTACCATGACACCATAGGTGGGATTTGTCTTTTTGGGAGTCTGTTTAAACCCATGATGACCCATTGGGAGACCAAGGAAATGGAAAAATATATGAAAACAAGGCATTTAATATCACTATAGCTCAAATAGATCCTAATTTGGTTCTTCTTTAGGTTGGTCACATACTATAGTTGTTCATATCATAACATGGATGCACTGATTTTTGTAAACCTTATATCTTTCTTAGTTCTGAGGTTTACCTAAGTCAACTTCTTAATAGTATTGGTGACACACAATTACAATACAAGAGTGGAATCTTCCATATCCTCAACGTCATGTAATATGATGGGGTATGATTATTTTACAAGAAAAACTATCTCCATAGAGACTACAAAAATTAAGGCTAACAATCCAATCCCATGTGATCTCCAACTTGGCTGTCCACTCTTAATATCGAAGTAATTTTGAAGGTTCTACTTCCCCCGAGACATAACTACTTTTTGGAACATTTGGGAATTTTGTGGATCAATTTCTATGGGAGAAACATCTAAATAATTTAGATGGGTATCATCTTCCAACACTGGATGAGATTATCTATTGTAGGAGTATGTGGTAATCTGTGAACACTTCTTTTTTAGGACAATGAAACAACTTCCCATGTCTAATGCCATTGGTTAAAATAGATGGATTGTGATTAAATTGATATATTTTAAGTATTCCCAAGGATCTCATATAGTGGTTTTCAGGTCATTGGGGGCCTTGATACACTCTACGCGAACAATATGGGACTGATTTTTATCCCTTTTTAGTAACCAACATCGATGAAATGGGACTCATATTAGTGAAGGGGTAATGTAACAACCCGAAATTTTGTATAAATCTTGTTTCCTAATTTTTTGGGTTATTTTATTTTATTTTTTATACTCAACAAAAATGTTTCATTTGATAACAAGAGTATAATTAAAATGAGACCGTTGGGTTTTGACTGTTATATGACCATTGGTCAATATGACCGCTGGAAACTAAACATTTTTATTTTTGTCACTAAATACAAGTAATCTTGGTTAATTATTATAGAAAGAATATTCGATGGCCTCACCCAGTAGTATTGGACCGATCGAAGCCGATCTAACAGAACTTGGGAAGGAGGTAGCACCACTGGGCTTTTCTCTGGACCAAAACCAAGCCGAACTTCATTGTGTGTAGCTAGAATGGAATCGCCTTCGCGAGAATTTCAACCTGATAGAAATTACTACTCGTGCAATGTTGGCTGAGCCTCCCTCAGATTCTCTCACCTTAGCACACCTTACACTTAGGTCCTATGCTGGCGTGATAAGGGGCTATTTAAGGAGACTGTAACTGCCTTGTGTAATCCTTTGTTTTAAATAAAAATTGGGATTTATTCTTATGATGAAGTTTATGAATTTTCAAATGACCGGATGAATATAGTATGCATATTTTTGATGAATTTTAGAAAAATTGTATTTTAAAAAAAGTTTATGTAAACCTTAAATAATTAAAAACGTGTAATAATATTCAAAAAATGGTCTTATACAATTATGTCCAGTAAGAAATTTAGAGTCTAACAAGATCAACTTAATTTTTGATGAATAGAAAATTATGAATAGTGATTTTATGCTTAGGATTAGTAATGTAACCAAATGGATTAGTAATATCACTTAAATAAAGTATTAATATAATCTAGGCACCTTGATTAAGTAATGTGATTCAATAAAATGGTTAAAAAACGGTTTCATAAATTATTATTCAAGTATTAGTATTTTCAGGTGAATAGTTTTTTTTAATTAAAAATTAAATTAAAAATATTTAGAAAATTAATTTTATAAAATGGATTTCATTTTTTAACTCAGAGCATCGATATTATGTTAAGGTAATTTTTGGGGATTTTTCTGAAAAAAATGAATTTTCGGTGAATAGTGTATTTATTTAAAAAATAAATTAAAAATATTTAGAAATTTATTTTTATAAAATGGAGTTCATTTTTGAAATCAGAGCATTGATATTTGGTTAAGGTGAAATTTTGGGATCTTTCTGAGAAAGTTGAATTTTCAGTGAATAGTAAAAATACAGTTTTAGGGTTTCGGTATGTTTAATGACATCATAACTGTGTCATGGTGATATCATGAGATATTTTATGGGTTGGCCGACCAAAGGTGATTAATTATTGTATGGGGGGCCCATGTGGCCTAACTCCATGGGAAATATCATGGGAGAGTACATGGTTTTGAGAAAACCACTTTTGAGGTGTCCCTTGGCCATTAATGCCTTGTCCCTTCACTTTCTCTATAAATACCAAGACATCCTCTCATCCATTTAGAATCCCCACTCTCCCCCAACTAAGTTCTGGTCTCATTACCTCCCAAGGAGTCCTCCCAAGGTGCCCCAAAACCCTCAAGGTCCCAACCTTTGAGTTTTAAGAGTTATGTTTTAAGGTAAGGGATCCGACCTCTCTCATTCTTTTCAAGTACTCTCTTTTATTTCATATCTTTTATGCTCCATGTTATTATGTTGGAGTATGTTCTTTTATAATCATCCTACTTTCCTTTTTATGTTCATATGATGATATACCCCCTATTTCTCTCATCAATTCGTTTTAAGAATGTTTATGTGGCGCCGTTAGGCTGCCGAATTTTTAAGATATTCTTTCACCCTTCTCGTTTTTTTTAAGTTCTATTTTCATGTAAAGTATTTCAGTTTCCTTTTTATTATGTTGGGGTATGATATATAAATTTATCATACTGATATTTTATGATCATATTATGAGATACCCCATTTGATCTCTTCAATTCAGTATTTTGAAGTTTTAAGTGGCGTCGTTAGGCTGCCGAATTGTTAAGTGGTTCTTTCATCATTCTCCTTTTTCAAAAATCTAATTCCATGTCAAGTCTTGAAAGTTCCTTTTTATTATGTTGGGGTATGATATCTAAATCTATCATACTTATATTTTATGAGAGACCCTATTTTATCTCTTCAATTCAGTATTTTGATGTTTTAAGTGGCGTCGTTCGGCTGCCGAATTTTTAAGGGATTCTTTCACCCTTCTCGTTTTCAAGATCTATTTTCTTGTCAAGTCTTTCATGTTAATTTTTATTATGTTTGGGTATGATCTCTAAATATATCATACTGATCTTTTATATTCATATGATGAGAGACCCTATTTCATCTCATCAATTCATTTTTGTTGAAGTTTAAGTGACGTCGTTAGGCTGCCGAATTTCTAAGGGGTTCTTTCACCCTTCTCGTTTTCAAGATCTATTTTCATGTCAAGTCTTTAAAGTTCATTTTTATTATGTTGGGGTATGATCTCTATATCTATCATACTGATCATTTATTTTCATATGATGAGAGACCCTATTTGATATCGTCAATCCATTTTTGGAAGTTTTAAGTTATATCGTTAGGCTGCCGAATTCTAATAAGAGAAATCTTATTTTTTTGTCTTCCTTTCAAGTTCTTCGTTTCATATGGTATATCATTAAAATTTGAATAAAATGTTCTTAAATGATTTATATTTTGTTCCCCTACTGTTTTATGGATCATTTATGAGTGGGTGACCCATGTCCCTTCTCTTTTCAATGTTTTCTAAAACCTTGTAACATAGCCGTTATGCTGCAGAATTTTTGTCTCAAAATATCTCTCTCTTATTCTAGAATTCATTTATTTAATTAAGTTAATACTCAAATCACTTTCTTATAAAGGGGTATTCACATATATATCGAAATTTTCTATTTTAATTTCTGGTATTTACATATATAAATCCCACTTTCCCTTTTCGTGGGTTTAAAGTGACATAAAAATCATGTCTTTAAAGCAGTTTCTTAAAACGTTATGATTATGAAATGAAACCCATTTATTTTATGCTATATGGGTTGTTTATGAAATGATTAATTATGATATATTTGGCTCACATGATAATAAATACATTTCAATGGTGCGTCCAGATAGCGCTCCAATGCATTGGGTAAAGACTTAATCTCTAGAGATGACCTTTTAGACTGATACCTTGGTGAATAACCTTGGTAATTTTTAACGACACCTTGGGGATGGACCTTGGTGAGACGAAATGATTTTAAATATTAAATGTTGTATCCACATCTTAAAGTTATGTAAAATGTTATTTTTATTATGATATATCTCATGATTTCTTTCTCATGCCTTAAAGTTCTTTTCATGACCTTATTGAAGTATCTCAAGTTCACATGTAAAATGTTTCTCTTGTTTCCCTTACTGGGCCTTCTGCTCACCCTTTCTTTTGATGTATTTCCCCAGGTTACGAGATGAAGTAATGAACCTAGGATGAACTTAAGGAGAAGCCTTTCAAGTGTTTAAGAAGAACTTTTTATATTGTTTTCATGTATTATTTTCCTAGTTTCCAAGACACTAAACCTTAAAGATCCTCAGTTTTGTGTAATGTAATGAAAGTTTATGTGATAAAAAGGAGGGATGCTATAGTTGGTATCAAAGGATGGTTTAGTTATTTGTGGAAATTAGGATATGAAAACTCTAGGAAGTACCCTATAGAAAATTTTAAATATAGGAAATCTTCCTGGTATTTTGGTGAGTATTGAGTAAGGGGTTGCCAAGCAAATATATCCCTGTCTGGATACGAGCAGGTAGAGGTGGCTCTGGAACAGATATACATAGGGGTAAAACCCGAAAACACTGCATTGAGCTAGACTCGAACGGGAACTGGTACATGAAAACGGGCCTTGCTGCACTCTTGGTTACGACACTCCCGGGGGATATGCTTTGGTAAATTCATAATCGTAGTATGAACCATTATTAAAGGAACAAAGATAAAATAAAATAAAGATTCACATAAGAATATATGATCATGGATAACATAGTTTTAAACCTAGGGGATCACAAGTTAGGGTATACTTTTCTTCTACAAGTTATCCTTATATTATTTAAGTTACTTTTCATGATTTTTGGTTAAGTATTTAAGCCTCTAATTATACTTTCTCTTCTTAGTTAATGGTGGTAAATGGAAGAAAGTGTCCCAACAACCAATGTGATAGAAATGCGATGATTACCATATTAATATGACAGAGATGATTAGGGGATCAAAAGATGATTATTATTTTAGAAGACATTCACTATTTTGGGGACCCTATATGATCAAGGTAAATAGATTACTATGGTATTTTCATTGAGGAGTAAGGTTGACTTATATTTTGAAGAATCGATGAATTTAAGGTGGACTTATAGTAATTTAGGTTACTTATGGGAATGGTTAACCTGTCTTGGGTAAAATATGTTTAGGTTAGCTACTTTTGTTATAAGATGTTAGGAGTGGTTGATATTGTTTGGAGATGAACAATGAATTTTATTTTGGAAGACTATGTTATCAAATCCTTCTTTTATTTGGGTTTCAATATTAGTTTGGTTTATTTTTAAAAATCTTAAGGACCATTATTTATGGGATGGTCTATGATGAACTTTGGGTAGTACCATGGAACTTTGAAGATTTAAAAGTATTTTCCATTCCTATGGGATTCTTTCTTTTTGAAGAGTTGTATTACTTTACCCTTTCTATTTTTGGGATAATGTTTAAAGATAAAAGAAATAGATAGTTGATCTTTTGTGGATTATGTGATTCTCTAGAAGATGATTCTTGTGTTTTGATGAGACCAAGTAGTTTTGAATGCTCATCGTTTGGAGAAAAGATTAGTTTTGGGTATAAACTTATTAAAGGATGAAACTCTACATTAAGGTAGTTTTATTTTCTTATGTTTTTGTTCTATGTAGTAAATGAATTCCTAAATATTATGAAAAGGAATTTAAAACAAAAAAAATTGTTGGTTTACGTTTCCTACTAGGTAATCAAAGACTGTTTACACACATCATACTTTTGGGATTTTATGGTGGTTAAATTTCTCCTAATCATGTTTTCTGTCACTCTCCTTTAGAACGTGACCCTTTGTCTTCTCCTCCATGTCCATGTTTTCCTACATGGAATCCTAGTATGGGTAAACTCAGGTGGCCTTTGTACTTCCTTTTCTTTCTTTTAAAGTAATAGTGTTACTGACTCTTTTTCCGATATGGGACTTTCAATGAAATTTCAAAAGCCAATTTTAAAAATTGCGAGGATGCAATTTCTTAAGGGGGGAAGATAGTAATGACCCAAAATTTTGAATAAATCTTGTTACCTAATTTTGTGTGTTATTTTATTTTATTTTTTATACTCAACAAAAATGTTTCATTTGATAACATGAGTACAATTAAAATGACACTGTTGGGTTTTGACTGTTATATGACCATTGGTCAATATGACCACTGGAAACTAAACATTTTGATTTTTGTCTCTAAATACATGTAATCTTGGTTAATTATTATATAAATAAGATTCGATGGCCTCACCCAGAATTCTTGGACCGATCGAAGCCCATCTAATAGAACTTGCGAAGGAGGTAACACCATAGGGCTTTGCTCTGGACCAAACCCAATCCGAACTTCATTGTGTGTAGCTAGAATGGAATCACCTTCGTGAGAAGTTCAACCTGATAGAAATTACTAATCATGCGATATTGGCCGAGCCTCCCTCAGATTCTCTCACCATAGCACACCTTACACTTAGGTCCTATGCTGGCATGATAAGGGGCTATTTAAGGAGACCGTAACTGCCTTGTGTAATCCTTTGTTTTAAATAAAAATTGTTATTTCTTCTTATGATGAAGTTCATGAATTTTCAAATGACCGGATAAATATAGTATGCATATTTTTGATGAATTTTAGAAAAAGGATATTTTAAAAAAAATTATGTAAACCTTAAATAATTAAAAACGTGTAATGATATTCCAAAAATGGTCTTCTACAATTATGTCCAGTATTAAATTTAGAGTCTAATAAGATCAACTTAATTTTTGATGAATAGTAAATGATGAATAGTGATTTTATGCTTAGGATTAGTAATGTGACCAAATGGATTAGTAATCTCACTTAAAGAAAGTATTAATATAATCTAGGCACCTTGATTAAGTAATGTGATTCAATAAAATGGTTAAAAAACGGTTTCATAAATTAGTATTCAAGTATTAGTATTTTCAAGTGAATAGTGTTTTTTAATTAAAAATTAAATTAAAAATATTTAGAAAATTATTTTTATAAAATGGATTTCATTTTTGAACTCAGAGCATCGATGTTATGTTAAGGTAATTTTTGGAGATTTTTCTGAAAAAAATGAATTTTTAGTGAATAGTGTATTTATTTAAAAACTAAATTAAAAATATTTATAAAATAATTTTTATAAAATAGAGTTCATTTTTTAAATAAGAGCATTGATATTTGGTTAAGGTGAAATTTTGGGATCTTTCTGAGAAAGTTGAATTTTCAGTGAATAGTAAAAATACAGTTTTAGGGTTTCGGTATGTTTAATGACATCATAACTGTGTCATGATGATATCATGAAATATTTTATGGGTTGGCCGACCAAAGGTGATTAATTATTGTATGGGGGACCCATGTGGCCTAACTCCATGGGAAATACCATGGGAGAGCACATGGTTTTGAGAAAACCACTTTTGAGGTGTCCCTTGGCCATTAATGCCTTGTCCCCTCACTTTCACTATAAATACCAAGCCATCCTCTCATCCATTTCGAATCCCCACTCTCCCCCAACGAAGTTATGGTCTCATTACCTCCCAGGGAGTCTTCCCATGGTGCCCCCAAGCCCTCAAGGTCCCAACCATTGAGTTTTAAGAGTTATGTTTTAAGGTAAGGGATCCGACCTCTCTCATTCTTTTCAAGTACCCTCTTTTATGTCATATCTTTTATGCTCCATGTTCTTATGTTGTAGGATGTTATTTTATATTCATCCTACTTTCCTTTTTATGTTCATATGATGAGATACCCCCTCTTTCTCTCATCAATTCGTTTTAAGAATGTTTATGTGGCATCGTTAGGCTGCCGAATTTTTAAGAGATTCTTTCACCCTTCACGTTTTTTTAAGTTCTATTTTCATGTAAAGTATTTCAAGTTACTTTTTATTATGTTGGGGTATGATCTCTAAATTTATCATACTTATCTTTTATGATCATATGATGAGATACCCCATTTGATCTCTTCAATTTAGTATTTTGAAGTTTTAAGTGGAGCCGTTAGGCTGCCGAATTTTTAAGTGGTTCTTTCACCATTCTCCTTTTTCAAAGTTCTAATTCCATGTCAAGTCTTGAAATTTCCTTTTTATTATGTTGTGGTATGATCTCTAAATATATCATACTGATCTTTTATTAGAGACCCTATTTGATCTCTTCAATTCAGTATTTTTATGTTTTAAGTGGCGCCGTTAGGCTATCGAATTTTTAAGGGATTCTTTCACCCTTCTCGTTTTCAAGATCTATTTTCTTGTCAAGTCTTTCATGTTCATTTTTATTATGTTTGGTTATGATATATAAATATATCATAATTATCTTTTATATTAATATGTTGAGAGACCCTATTTGATCTCATCAATTCATTTTTTTAAGTTTAAGTGACGTCGTTAGGCTGTCGAATTTCTAAGGGGTTCTTTCACCCTTCTCGTTTTCAAGATCTATTTTCATGTCAAGTCTTTCAAGTTCCTTTTTATTATTTTGGGGTATTATATCTATATCTATCATACTGATCATTTATGTTCATATGATGAGAGAGCCTATTTGATCTCTTCAATCCATTTTTGGAAGTTTTAAGTGACGTCGTTAGGCTGCCGAATTCTCATAAGAGAAATCTTATTTTTTGTCTTCCTTTCAAGTTCTTTGTTTAATATGGTATATCATTCAAATTTCATTACCATGTTCTTAAATACTTTATATTCTGTTCCCATACTATTTTATGGATCATTTATGAGTGGGTGACTTATGTCCCTTCGCTTTTCAATGTTTTCTAAAACCTTGTAACATAGCTGTTATGCTACAGAATTTCCGTCTCAAAATCTCTCTCTCTTATTCTCGAATTCATTTATTTAATTAAGTGAATACTCAAAGCTATTTCTTTTAAGGGGTATTCACATATATATCAAAATATTCTATTTTAAATTCTGGGATTTACATACATGAAACCCGCTTTCCCTTTCCGTGGGTTTAAAGTGACACAAAGATCATGTCTTTAAAGAAGTTTTTTAAAACGTTATGATTATGAAATAAAACCCATTTATTTTATGATATATGGGTTGTTTATGATATGATTAATGATGATATATGTGGCTCGGATGATAATAAATATATTTCAAGGGTGCGCTCAGATAGTGCTCCAATGCATTGGGTAAAGACTTAATCTCTAGAGATGACCTTTTAGACTGATACTTTGGTGAATAATCTTGGTAATTTTTAACGACACCTTGGGGATGGACCTTGGTGAAACGAAATGATTGTCAATATTAAATGTTGTAGCCACATCTTTAAGTTATGAAAAATGTTATTTTTATTACGATATATATCATGATTTCTTTCTCATGCCTTAAAGTTATTTTCATGACCTTTTTGAAGTATCTCAAGTTCACATGTAAAATGTTTCTCTTGTTTCCCTTACTGGAACTTCTGCTCACCCTTTCATTTGATGTATGTCCCCAGGTTACGAGATGAAGTAATGAACCTAGGATGAACTTAAGGAGAAGCCTTTAAATTGTTTAAGAAGAATGTTTTATATTTTTTTCAGGTATTATGTTCCTAGTTTCTAAGACACCAAACCTTAAAGATCCTTAGTTTTGTGTAATGTATTGAACTTTTATGTGATAAAAAGGCGGGATTCTATAAGTAAGCATCACCTAAGAGTACTGCAACTCGACTATCAAGCGATTATTTTGGGAACTGGTGGTACAAAGAGGGAAACACCACAAGAAAATGAAGACAAGGCCTTTCCATCTGGGCGTAGAAATCCATATCCTATCATTCAACTATAAATTATGTGCTTTCACTCAGTACACTGAGTAAGGTCATTACTCAAATATTATCACAAGTCTTGTAATTAATATATTCATACCCCTGAATTTTCAAAAGAGAGGAAAAATTCAACTTATGTGAGCCCCATCTTGTGATGCGTTTGAGTTTGATGAGATTGATCATGGAGTCGGTATCAACTAGGTAGTGGTGAATTTCAACTCCATTAAACTAGCATGTGATATACAACATGTTTATGTTACCTTGATTTCTAAACCTTAATCTTCTTCAGGAAATTAAATGATGGGTTGACATTATTATTATTTAGATTTTTCTATGTAATAGGCCTCTTCAGTAGCTAATTCATTCTCAAAATGAAGTGGGTTCTTCAAGGATTATATAAGGGGATCACACAACTCTTTGGAGAATTGGATTTCCTCGAGGATTGAGATCCTCATAGTTATGACAATAGGGTGACTCACACATTATAATTTTGTGCTAGGTGTACATTTTTACCTAAATAGGTTTGTTATTTAGCGAAAAGAATAGGGGGAGATGTTGGATGAGGTATTGACTCTTAACGAGTTAAAGATGTACTATTATGTCGGTAAACTATTTTTCTCTAATCACGTGATAGATGCATGCTAAAACTCTATGGTTACACCCTAGGTGGGTCAAACTGACCTTTGGGTGGTCATGGATGAGTCATTATTTCAACCAACATAGTTAGCTGCGAAGTCCTACCCGATAGAGTGTAATGGTAAAGTAGTTCTTCATGATTCTTATACAAGGCCTAGAGTCTCATCTTAGTGGCAAGAATTTATAGTTTTGAAATGATAAAATGGTCATTCTTTCTGATGGTATGTCCCCTTCCAATCCTTTGATGCTATCATCTAGAGGTTTTGAATGGGTTCATATAGAATTACTAACCATTAAGAATCGTATAGTGATCCACTAATTCAACAGCATTCACAAAGGTTTATTCCAACTCTTTTTAGATGTATACTATAGGGATATATGTACAGAGGGGGAGTATCTTAATTTAGGAGGCATATAGTCACAAATTATATAGAATATATTCAACACTATCATGGGAATTTTGTTTCCCTTACACTATATATGAAATTTCCTTTGATACATAGTAGCCTATGTCACAGATATTGAGTAAAAACAAGAGGAGATGTGGTAATTTATAGATTTTCACATCTAATCACGTGGGAATAGATGATACAATGAGTTACAATGACTATATTTTGATCCAACCAATCATTTTACTTCCATATTTCATGATAGGGGACCTACTTCCCCTAACAAGAGTCTTCATTGTCATTATTAGGGTAAAAAAAGGTGATACATGGGCCTAACCATCTCCCAATTTGACTAGGACATGGTCCATTTAGTCCTGGATCAAATCATTGAATAAGAATCATTTTTATGGTATTTCTGATGATCCTATGGTATTTTTAGTGATTAGTGAAATATGTATTTTTTTCACTTGGGGTTACTTTTATTACATAAATTTCAAGATGCCCTTTTACTAGGAACATATGAAATATTATAGGACATGTACATCCTTGAAGGAGTAAGATATGTTACTTATTCCTAAAAATGGAGTCCTAGGAATTTGTACCTAATAATAGTATGGGGAAACATTATATAGATGTGGTTGTGGCTGGTGAAGTTACACTTGACAATGTTTCTTTTTGTGGGGATGCAACTGGAAAGGCAGTGCCTTACGGGGCTCATCTTGTAAAGGGGCCAGTATGTGAACTTTCTCAAGAAAATTTTCATATAAAAATTTATTTAATTTTCCTAACATAGGCCTTATCACATGATTTGGAAGGGTTAATGGTTTAGACCACTACTTTTTCTGCTACAAGGCTTCTTCAATATGCTAAGATTATTTAACGAACTCTAAAAATATATCTAGATAATTTATGGATATGGGGATAGGGACCTTCTCATCATTGAACTTATCTAAAGAAATTAGTAGCTAATACTAAAAAATATACACATAAATAGAGTATGTGATCCCCTTCCATCAGATAATGAAGTTAGTGACTCACTAATCAATCATTTTTTTAACTTTTAGAGGTATATGATAATGGTATTCCATACAGTGCAGCTTAATTCTTAGAAAAACTTTCTATGATGATCCTCCTAATTAGAAAAAGATCTTGGGTGAATATTTATAAAATAAAAAAATGTAGAAACATCCAGAGTTTTGAAAAAACATCAAGGCTTGGGGGATTCCTAATTTTCAAGATTCTCAAATATTGGGCCACACCTTGATGAAAAATGGGATAGATTTTAGAGAGGATCACCCATCACATTAAATAGGATAAATATTGGATTGATGAATTTATGATTTGTTTGAAGCTTTTCTACCCATGAAAGATACAACTTCCCTTCAGTTGGAATTGACACTTGTGTTGTTTCTGGAGCCTCAAGGCGGGCATGGAGAGAAGCTATCGTGTCATCATGGTGAGGAATTTGGTCAACAGTTCCCTAACAGGATCATCGTATCAAAAGGTAATGTGACCCAAATCTCTATGGGTAATGTTTTGATTCATATATAGAGTGGGTGACTTGTATTATTTTCATTCACTATAGACCCCATATTCTACCCGGATTTGACGTACATGTCTACCTAGTTCAAACCTGGGAGGCTAGAAAATAACAGTTGGGTTACCAAAAGGAGGAGACATATGGCCCCTTTTGAAATTTGCATGGCCTAGGTGATTCTCGAAAATTTTCATTGTAGTAATCCAATTGTGCCCCTATAGATCCTTGAGAAAAGTGGCAATCCTGGCATTCACCAAAATTTCAAATGAAACCTAGGATAAAATGGTAGGCTCAGTTCGCCCTTACACATTTTCTATATATCAGCAAGAGTGAAGAAATATATCATTGTGGAGACTCCCAAAGCCTACCGCATGTCTCTACTGATGAGTGTGAGCAAATTTTGAGGGATTCACTTGGTACGGTGCCACCCCATTGAGAGGATTCTACCTATCATACCTTTCATTAGTGGTTCACTACCCTTAATCCTTATTATGGTATATAGTGATGACATTCACAGTGGTGGTGGTCAAAGAGGAACCATCACTATTAATGGGTGGCCCATAGTGATGATATCATTGTTTTCAAGGGATATGGATGAAATAGAGAGTAACATGACACCCCCAGCCTCTCATGATCATGTATTGAGATGTTTCTTCTATAAATCATTGGATTATAGTGAGACTATTGATGTAGGCCCATTGAAAGGTCAATAAGTATTCATGCAATTTATGATGTTGGTCTACAAAGATTTTTGAAATGTCAACCCTCTTTTACTATTGGTTGATCTCATTGAGATGTTTTTGGATTCCCAAATAAATCAGTAGCTGATCATGAAAGCTTTTTAGAGTATTTAATGTATTTTAGTAGAAAAAAGCCTCATATTCCTTGATGGGGGACATTGGGATGTCAATGTTTAGGGATTTAGGTGGCTATAATGTGAAAGAAAGATGGTGTGTAGACAAGATTCCCCAAAAGTCCTCAGGATCATTAACAATAGTATGAACCCATCACTAATCATACCATATCCCAAATAGGGCTATAAGAGAAACTAGAGGTGACCCTAACAAAAACATGTTTTAAAATTTACTTTCTTGCATGTGGGGTGTTTCATGGGCCTAATTTCCACTAAACATTTGAATGTTTTTTAGGTGGGACCAACTTCAAGATCATTTCTATAATTCATGTGGTGTTTACTACCCCGTTGTGTGAAAGAGAACAAATGTTAATTTTGGGTTTGGAAAAGTTCTCTCAAACAAATGTGGGGGTCATTACAGACACCGATGTCTCTCAAATGTCGAGTTTAGATGTTGATAGTAGGAAAGATAACGGTGGTAGAGATGGTTTCTCTTCATGTCCTTGGAAGTAGGCCAAAACATTCTCCACATTCTGTAGTTCGAGAGATTTATGGTGACATGATGTTTCCTATGGTTCTTCCTCTGATGAAGTAAGAGTTCTATGTGTTCCAGTTATAGGTAGTCTCTTGGGTTTTTTTTGGTGTATTAGGACCTATGTCAAGGGAATGAAACTTATGATGATTGATTTTCCTCCTTCCCCATGACATGACTTCAGAGAGGGGCATGTATTCTGTGTGGGGAGGACCTCTTGGATGATAGGTTTTATTACAGGGGGGACATACATAGTTGAATTTATCATCCTGAGATGTATCATAAAGATTTTTTGGGGTTCCCATGATTGAGAAATTCAACCTAAACTTCCTAGGTTGTGGATGGGGTCTTGATTCCAAAAGGGAAAAGTCAGGTCCCCATAAGGTGGTTGAAGGGTTGATGTAAGAGTTTTTCGTGGTGATTGGTGCCAATGGAGATGAAGAAGAGGCCTCCTATTAGGATTTGTTCTCAATCATCCATCAAGATCTACATCTAGAGTTCAGGATATGGGATAGTGGAGCAGTGATGGGATCACCCACCTCATTTACAAATGTGAAAGATCGATGATGGTGTTGACACTAGTGGGTGGTATCACTCCTTGGTGGATCCCATGTAGTGTTTATTATAGGTATGACTCAAAAATCCCATACCTCCTTGAAAAAGGGGGCGAATATTTCCGATTTTTATAGAGAGATACTCCTGAAGTGGTTTTCTTTTGAAATTGGTGTGGGGGGGTAGTTTCCCCCTGCAAGGCTCTGAGGGGTGGTGGTGTTAGTGTTGTTTCAATGCTTCATGATCCAAATGGTCCATATCCATTATGGGAAATGATAACTTCTTATTCATATCAGTTATCAAGGCCATTTATTAGACACCTTTCGATATTCTCATAGGGTGAAATGGGGTATGGGAACCTGGTGGTTTAATATGTGTTCGTTTTCGTGATAGGGATGTAATTGAACAAAATTATTGCACCCATATTCTGCTGAACCCCATTCCCATTGAAGATAGATCATCTATATTCTATAGATTGAGTTCTCTAGAGAATATGGAATCAACTATCTCTATGGATTTTCTGAAACTTATTCCCATTCCCCAGAAAACATAATCTTTTTCTTAGGTAGAGAAAAGATCCACATTGAAGCTTCCACAAACCAAAAATTCTCAATTTTATCTACCTTAAATCACTGGGGAGTTTGTTGATGGTACCACCACTCATTATATGGTACCTCATGATGAATATCTTGATTTGGATATAATAAAGTATGATGGTTACCTAACATTACCCTTCCTCATAGTTGAAGGATAATAGTTTAATTTCTTGTTCCCCATTTTTTGTAACGCTATATCATTGGGTTCATGCACCATTCTCTTCTAATCCCACATTCCCAATTTCCAAATTCATGAGGATTAGATCAATGTAATTAGTTATATTTTCTCTTTCATTGGAACTGTATGATATTATGTTGATTCCTCCATCCATGGATACCTCCTTGGGTCTCATTTCCTTGTACGGGTTTCCCTAATATATTTGAGTCATGTCCATGAAATGAATTTCTATCTCCATCTCGAGGTTGAACCTAGATAATTATGCTACTTATGTATCGAAAGGGTAGTAAAGTTTGGTTTAATATATGGTAATGCTGGGGATATCTATAAATTTTTAGTTGTTATTAATTTCAGGCATCTGCGAAGTCTTCTAATTTTATTCAGAATCTCATGTGTGAGGCATCTTTTGTGCGGAACCCAAGTTATTCTTTATTAACCAAGATGTAGTTGAGACCTGGGGTATAATGCATAGTATTCCATTAATCCTAGGCATCCTGTGATAATTGTATGGGGTAAATATTATTCATTGCGTCACAAGTTTAAAATCTTGCAAGGAAAGTGAGTGAGAAGTTTATTGTATTACAATGATAAGATTTCAGTGCATTCCCATGGGGAAGATAATAACACATTACTATATGATAGTATTGTGATGGATTGTGCCCCCCTGGGGGTTATGGTTACACATTAACATATTATGGTGATGATAGAACATGTACCACATGGGGGAAGATGATAACACTTCATTTTTTAGTGTGACCCTATAGAGAATATGATCACAATTTGTGATTTTAAGGTAGTGTTGGGATTAAACCTCAATGAGGTATCCAAGGATCATTGAGATATTGATATTTACCATCATGGAGGTCTTCTATGTACCATGTTAGGGGAGAGGTATCGAACCCCACATAGTTTGATGATACAATTTACGTTCATGTGACCTGATCAGACTATATAGTTTAATGTCTTGTTGAAAGGACACTCGTGCCATATATAGAGCATCAACAAGTGATTGTGTATGGATTATGAATGGGAACTTCTTATTTTAATATTTTTATCCCATGGTGGGGAAGGATAGTGTGGGTCTTATGCCTGTAAGTTACCCGTGGAAGGTGATTCATCCCATGATGGGGAGGAGGTGGCATCTTATGGTGTTCATACATAAGGAATCTATTGTTCATCACGTAGGGTAATAAGTGCGTTCCCATCCCATGATAAGCATACATGGGAAAACCTATTTTAATAACATAGGATAAGACTTCACTTTTATGTCATGTTTTGATGATGTTTCTGTGCAGTTTGACATCAGTTCACTAGGACGTGAGGATATGTAGTGTTACGTCATGTAACTAAACTTTTGGTGGGGGATAAACCTATGGAGACCATTTCCAATTAGTATAGAAATATCTGGAATAAAACCTCCCTAATAGAAAAATTGTGTAGTTTTCCATAACGATTCTACCTTTATGGATTACATGTCTACTTCACATGCACCTTTGGGTGGTGCATTGCTCAAACCCTACCATGGAGCAGTGAAAAAATAGGGTCTGGATGTTATAGTTCATATTCCTAGTAAAAAAATTTGTTAGGGTGCCTATGATTAGGATAAAAATTAAATAAAACATTTTATGTAATTTTGGGATAAAAGGGGTCCATACATGAGGATTGGTGGTACCAGTCACATTGAAGATCATCACATGGATTGACCAATTCAACATGGGGTGGGGTATTTGAGCACCCGATTGACATACAATTATGTTTCAATGGAGGTAGAAAGGAATGTAATAAAATTTTGTTGTAAAAAACTATAAAATTATTCATTAAAGTAGGGTTTTGTGAACAATGGGTTCTCATATAATACATCCATATAGATTTTGGAGACATACATGTGCACAACTTCAATGGTTACGGGTAGTATGGGGTTGCACGAGGGAGTTTATCTTGTGGAAAACAAACTACCCTTAAGGGACGTTTCATGAGGAAATCTAAAAAAATATTCTAGGACATTATGGGGTCTAAGAGAGTTTAGTCCCATAATTTATTTTCCTTTAGGAATCCATGAGTTGTAGATTTGTGCAATTTCGTAGAAGAAGAGGTTGTGAGAGAAAGAACTGATGCTTTGAATTATGGAGATATATATTAAAGGTTGTCTGTGTGTGTGGTGGGGGTGGAGGATATATTTTTATCCTAAATGGGAGACACTAAGTGCACAAACCCAAATGGGAAATATGTTTCCCATCCCATATCCGATGGGATGCGACTGTGAAGTTTTTAACATTTGGACGTTTACTTTCTCATGAAAAGTTATTTTGAATTCCAATGTTAGGATTGTTTGAATCATACGGTGTTTCACACCATTACCTATTATATTGTTTCAAGTCTCCCGGAGCACCTGTGGAACATTTAAATTCAGTGTTTATTTTCATGAATGAAATATAAAAGTTTTTTGTGGGACATAATACGTTCACACACATCATTAATAAATTAAAAAATCGTTCTTTTCCTTATTCTACCTGCTTTTCAGGGAAAAAAACTGACCTTTGAAATAGTGTGACATATTTCAAGTTCCAACATGGTATAATGGGAGAATAAATTTGTCATATAGTTTTTTGTGAGATTTCGGGAGAGTTAAAGGTGAACTAAGGTCTCAATGCCTACTGTTTACTTTCTGGTGAACAATGTTCTAATCCATGTAACTAGATCACTCAGCTAATGAAGATTCAATGGGGACCTTAGCCTAGTCGAGAACTAGAAGATCCTCACCTAAGCCTGGTATCCATATATTTATCCATCATATAATAAGCATATTTTATTAAATAAATTCAATACTATACGAGAATAAATTATTGTATTTTTCTACAATATCCTTTTTGTTGTGTGTGTCATTCCATCTAGTATTGTATGATACTAACTTCTCATTATAGAGTTCATCAACACCATCATTTTTATCTTGGTCGGCCTCCATTATATAGTATTTTGTTTCTTGCATCTTAATTTATATTTACTATTATATTACATTAGCAATATATCATTCCTAAAGTGTGTCCTCACTATGAACATAAGATCAACATGATATGAATCACATTAATTTTTTGTGCATTTTTACTATTTTTCATTATATATTTTATAATATAATTTATATTTTGATCAGTTTAAATTTTTATAAATAAATATTTTTAAATCACCTTCTAACCTATATAAAGCATTTCAGTGGATGTTGACTGTTCTTAAGGAAACTGCATTAACACTACCCTTAATAATTTGTATCAATTTCATATTAAATGTTTACAATGGTTTCAAGGATGTTTTAAACAGAGAAATTTTATGGTAAATGGTTTAATCCTATGGATAATAAAGATTATTGATTCATTGGATAATAATGAATTTCTAAATGCGCTTGATGGACCTAAAAAGGTTACCACCATATCCAATGGGTAAACCACCACTAATTATGTTTCTTTCACTATTGGTATTCTTAGTAAATCCCATAGTCTTATACATTTTTGGTTAGGTGATAAATTCCAGATAGTTTTATCTTTTAAACACTATAATTATTCTGTTTGGTCCAAGTTAGATGCCTTGTATATGGAAATCTATTTATTCATATGATTACAAAAAAAATGGGACTTTAAACATTCAAAATGAATATTGAAACTATATTCCATACTCATCTTGATGATTTCAATATTATCTTATATTCTCATTCTAACATAAATGTTAGAATATATGATCAGGATCAGTATATAATTCTATTGAAATTATTAGATGAGGCTTAGACTTCTGTTAAGGATTCGATGATCTATGGTAGGGATTCTCTAACACTACAAGAGGTTAATTCTACTTTTTTATCCAGATAACTCCAAAAGAATGTAATTGTTAAGAGTGAGGCTAATGGTTTAATAGTAATAGGTAGGATTGAGTATTAAGATAATTAGTGAGAAATAATCCAATCTATAAAAGAGAGGATTGAATCCAAGAATACATTGTTAAATAAAATGTTTTCAAATTATTCCACTACAAACAACCTACACATATGAAAATAAACTAAACCAATAAGAAGATTTTCTGTAATGAAAATAATATTTATCATTACCTATTAGTTGAGTAATATTTTAACATAGATGATATGTTGAATGTTTGTGATCATCCAACCTATGAATATTGGATCTTTGATTAAAGATGTTCCTTCCACATGAGTTCTAATAGGGAGTGTTTCACTGAATAATGGGAGAGAGAATCATGAGATATCTAAATAGGAAATAATAATATTTATTACATTATGGCTATAAGTTATACGTCTCTGGAACATCATGATGGGTTGGTTAAAACTCTAGAGGATGTTAGATGGGTATTATAATATAAAAGAAACCTATATTCCTTATGAATTCTAGGCCAAAATGGATATAACTCTAGTTATAGTTCTGTGAGTATATGAATTTCTCACGGACCCCTTGATATGATTAAAGGAACACTCTAGAATTGTATTTACATTATAGATGGTTTTACTCACATGAAGTAACTTAATGTATCTCATGACATAGTATCTGACAATACCACCTTTTAGCATAGGATTCCATGGAACTTTAGTTCCAAGGGTCATACCAAGCTTATAAATAAAGGCACGTTGACCAATGAAAATCATAGTGGTATATCTTTCTATGAAGACTTTGTGTATGGTAATTATAAGAAAAAATGTTTTTGTATGTAATCATAGAAAGCTACAATCCCTCTCAATGGAATTTACTCAGATCATTAGATTTCCTCTAGGACTACATATCATGGTGGATATAGTTACAATGTCATTATTATATATGGTTACTCTTATAAGGATTGTATTTATATAATGGAACACGAGTTAGACACCTTTCAGACATTCTATAATTGGAATACTAATGTAAAAAAATAACCTAATGGCTTTGAGTGTTTATAATGGTTTAGATTAGTTCTTCATTAAATTTATTATGTTCTCTAACTTTGAGAAAATACAGAGGTATCAAAATAATATCAAAATCTCCAAAAACAAAGGGTTATCTAAGGTAATGAAAAAGAAATTGTTTGAAAGGGTGGGATGAATCTTATCCTATTCATCAATTACTAATTCATTTTTTATGAGGATTCAACTAATTAATTTTTTCCCATATTTTGGTAATGATTTTAAAACAATAGAATAAATTTGTGGAGGAAATCAACCTAATCGTTCTCACGTAAGGGTTTTTGAATCCACAACTTATGAAAATTCAAAAAATGACAAGCTAGAACCTACAGATGATATGTTTGTATTCATTTATATAAAAGGTGTAATGGGATAAAAGTTTTGGAAAGAAAAACCAGGGTATAAAAAATGAATCATTATTCATGATGTTTTGTTTTTGGAGTTATGGCTTCCCAAAGGGAAGGCGGTTGATTCTGGTGGAACTTGCGCACCCCATTATTTGGGATTCAATGTCAGTTCCATGTCTAGATTCCTATTGAAACCAAAACATGACTCCTACATTACTCCCCTATAAGTCAAATTTGAATTAAATTCTAATTATGGTTCTTAACAAGAACATGGGGAGGTTGACCTTAGGGAATACCAGTTGACTTGGGACCGAGCTATAAGGATTATTAGACCCCATATATGGTTGATGAATGCTAATATGGATGCATATTCTTTTAATGTTTCATAAGACATAAAAATTAATGAGATGAATGAAATTTTTGTATTTTTAATATCTATTGAATATAGATAGAATTTGGAATCTATTAATGATTAGATGAATTTCTTTCTTAAGAATAAAACATGTGTTGTCATGAATAAACCCTTAAAGTAAAAGGTAATTGATTGTAAGTGGATCTTTAAGAGGAAAAAATATAACTCTTGGGATTTTTAAATAAATTATAAATCCATATTAGTTTCCAAGGGATACCATTAACACAAACGAAATTATTATGGTTATATTGTTTCCCCTATGGTCAATTATTCATCTGTACGGATTATGATCGATTTTTTGGCTACAAATGGTATTTTATATTGAGAAACTATATGTAAAAACATCATGTTTTGATGTAAATTTAGATAAAACTAATTTTCTTATATTTTTTTTAAGGTTTCTAAAATAATTTCTAAAACAAATCAATATTATATTTTACAAATGTCCTTATATGGTTTGAAATAGTCTTCAAGGTAGTGATACACATTTTTCAATTATTTTATGATTGAAAATACTTTTAATAGAAGAAAATTTTATCTATTTTTTCATTTCTTGAATTTTAAGCTTTATATGACTTACATTCTTTTATATGTTAATTATATGCCTATTATTTTACAAAACATGAGAAAATTATCCATGTAAAATCACAATTGAACTATGTATATGAAATGAAGGATTTGGGAAATGAAAACAAATCATGGGAATGGAAATTATTAGACATAGAAAGGATAAAACATTGTACTTTTCCCATAATTCCAATATAAAATTAGTTTTATAATGGTACTTGTTTGAAAAAATTAACATAGTTATCATACACCTAGGCCAAAAATTCACATTGTCCCTAAACCAATATCATGTTACTAAAGCTGGGGTAGATTTCATGGGTAATATAGATTATACTAATGAAGTTGGGATTATTATATATCAAATAGTTTCCTCTGAACCAAGATTTTCCTTTTATTTACATAATCTTTGTAGGATTATTGGAAAACTTAGGGAACCAAACTATCATGATCTGAAATGGATTCTCAAGTATGTTTCATCATATTATGAATAATTCATTCGAAACGGAAGAAATGTTAGTAACAAAAACGAAATTATATTTTTTTATATTTTTATTATGTTTATAAAATTGAAACTCTTTATTAAATTACTAGTTTAATTTTTATTTTTATAGTGGTCTCGTTTCATTGAAATATAACATTGAATCCATAGTTTCCCTATCCATAATCGAGAATTAATATAGAAATTAACATAATTAATTAAATAATCTATTTGGTTAAAGTTTTTTATTAAAAAACTATCTTTATCTAATTCATTTATAGTTTTACATTATGATAGTCAAACAGTTTTGATTTTTTCTAAAAAAATGTTTTCCATGGAAGATGGAAGAATATTTATTTTAGGTATCATTTTTTCAATATAATGGAAACTAGGATAGCGTTTTTTACCAGGATACACACTGGTGATAATCTAGATGAAAGTATTAATAATGTTTTACCCCCATAAAAATTTAGATTTTGTCTAAATATCATGAACATGTTTGTAGTTCAATAGTAAAAATTTTGATAACATCATCAGTAAAATGTTTTTCCTTACAAATTATATGCAGGATTGTTATTTTGTAATTTGAATTTCGATATTGAAATTCAAATTTTGTATAAATTTCCATGTAATTAATGGGTGTAGTACATGTGTCATTAAATGTCATGGAATTTAATTAATATTACCCATTTTTATTTAAATCTATTCCCAGTATATGTTTTTATTATTATTAGTGGACTGTTTCAGGATTGTTGATCATTTTCGTTCAATATCCTTGATTGATCACTGTGTGTTTTTTTGTTGGGATTGATCCTTGAAATTATTCTAGGACAATTATAATGATTCTATGTGTCCCTACTAGCTACTCCATTCATGGTTCTTTTAAAAAATCATTTGATCCATCTATGTCTCTCAATTCCTTGAACCTTTCATGTGATGTCCATGACATCACCTAGGAATCATCATTTCACATTATGTACCACCTTCAGCATTTAGTTTGACCTCCTTATTCACAATAATTCTGAAATGAAAAGAAAATAAATAATACCACTAGTTTCATGTGGGACTTTGGGATAAGGATATAAGATTGAGGTCATGGACCTTTTTTATCATTTCAAGGTGCTTGAAGATCTAATTCCCTATAATTGGATCACTCATATGAGAGATATTCAGTGGATAATTCATCTTGGAAATAGATCTGGATGATCCAAACAAAATCATGGTTACTTTTGATTTATTCATCTAATCATTATCATATTTTTGTAATAGATTATGGAACTATAATTGATTAACTACTTATATATTTAGTTTGTATCATTTATTTATTTTTGAATGTGTTTTCATATCCTTTCATGGATAATGATATATTTTCTTAATGGATTTCATCACCACCACAAGGTTGTTCTTAGAAAGCCTCCTATGATAGTATAGTATTTTATATCTTTCATATCAATCTTTATTTCTTGTTCTGTTCCATTGTTTTTATACCTTTCCTAGGGTTTTGTCCACTCCATGTACATGGGATCAATGTAATCCAAAAAACATAAATTTTTTATGTCATTTTAATAATTTTATAACTTGTATCTATAATAGAATTCATCTTGTAATAAGATTCATGTTTTCTAAATAAATTGATTTTTCTTATCAACTCATAACACATATAAAATGCATTAGTGGATCTTGGTTATTTTTAAGGAACTCTTTAATATTTCTTCATTCATTTACCAATCCATTTCTATTAACAGTTTCACTCATGCATGATTGAAACTCACCCATATTTGAAACCATAAAATTCACCACATTGATGATTTGGGAATTTTTTCTTTAAAAAATCAATGTAAAACATGGAATTCATTGAATTTAACTCATTGGTGTGTTGAAAATTTTATTTTTCATGGACCATCCTCATCCATAGGTCACATCATCGCTTATGTTGGAATTCCCTTCTTTGGTATCCCCATGTATCCATATACAGAATGCATACAGTGGATATCTCATGCATATTCTCTGTATAAATGGAATCCCCCAAGTTAAATGGTGTACCCATGGTGGTATCAATATTTATAGGGCTTTATGGAGGTGATCTTGAGCTCCCCCGATGATTAAATTTGTAGTTCTCCAATGGAATGGTGAGGTGTCCAGTTGGTAGTGGTGTGAGGGATATAGTAAGGAATTTGTCGAAAGGTGGATACACAGGTGTGGAATTGAAATAAAATCATTTTTAGTTCAATGATGTATTGATCCCATATCAAAATATCATTCATGAAATCTCTTATTAGTGTACCATTTCATGGTAGGGATAATCTATATGAGTCATTTTAGACTACCTTGTCTGGACCCTCATACCTAGCACCAATTCATGCCAGGATTTCATCTTGTTTCCTATTATCACTAGTAATGTTCCAACCCACACATGTTTTTCTAATACCATATCTACCCATGTACTCCTTTCTTGGTTTATTTTTAGTCCCTCTTTTCATGCACAATTTAAATAAGTATTTTAATTTATCAAAACTTATCAAATTTATATTTAATTATTTTTTCCAAAATTCCTTTATAATGATTTTATATAGAAAATAAAGAAATCCTAAGAGTAATTAGTAAAATAGCTTAATTATATAAATAATTCCATGAATTTAAATACTAAAATATATGGTTGAAATATATACATCTTTAGTCATATAATGAAAATAACATATATGAAAACAATGATATCATTTCATATTCATTGGGTCCTCACCCAACTTAAAGTAAGTCCACTAGAATATAATATATTATAACTTCATGAGAAAAATAAAAAAAAACTAAATTAACCCCATGTACAAATCCATGGATCATGGAAGACAAGTGCACCCCAGTCACCATGCCACAACATAGAACCACCTAATAATGAATATAAGGACTAAAAATTTACTAATAAAAAAGATAACCAACTAATATGAACAGAAAAATATTATGTGGTTCAAAATTTTACCCCAGTCATTAAGGAAATTATAATTTATTGTTACCTAATAAAGAAAATATGATTAAAAATCATATTATTATGATCAAAATTTTCTCACCCTTCATTATTTAGAAGTTCCTAGTCAGTGCCTCAAGTTCCCACCACCATATGATCTTTCTATGTCATTCTCCACCTCATCCCATATTCATGGATGGACCTCTATCATGTAATGTAATTTCCAAACCAGAACCAGCTCATATATTTCATTGTTACACATCCAAAGGTTATACTAGATATAAAACCCACTATATCTTATAAGGATCAAGACATCCAATGTTCTATCATGTTGCTCCATATGGATGTAATATTCCTTCAATATCCATTGAATTAATCCTAGACACTTCCTCCCTATTATCCATAGAGTCATTTAAATAAGTTCAATATGTTTTCTAACATTTTAGTGATTTTAATTTCCTTCTATGGAAAATGAACCTCAGACCCCAACAATCTCCCACTTCAGATTCATTGGAAGGACTGACCAAGACAAAGTTCTTCGTTAGCTTCCACAGACATCCATCATACTTTTTAATTATTTTAAAATGGATACATGGTTACATAAATATATATTCCCATCATCCAAGATCATATAAGGTACAACATTGACCCAATAATACTTTGGAAAAATCCTTCATCAATATTCATCATACATTATGAGTTCCTTCGATATTTCATTGGTCAGAAACAACGTCATACAAAAACATTCATATAATATGACACTCCATATAAATATTCTTCTTCTGAGAGTGAAGCACACAATTTTTGACCATGTAATTCATTCTTTGTGAGCGCTAAAAAACATCCCAACTTTTGGTCTTCTTCTAAAATCCTCTAGCAACCCCTTCTGCCAAACCAAATACATCCTTTCTACAATAAATGTGATGTACTCTGCTTTCATTATTGAAAGTGCATCCACTAGTTGAATATTTTAAATCTAAATCACATACATTCCTTGAAAATTAAAAACATAAATGGTATTTCATCTCTATGTGTATGAATCACCTCTGAAATTCAAGTCTTCAAAATCCTAAAAAAGATCATTTTTTTGAAGAAATTTTTAGTACTTCAGGAACCATTCAAATATAAAATAACCCACTTAATATCCCCATAGTTCTCTCTTTCAGGGTCCAACATAAAAATTTTTATGTCTCTCACATTTTTTGAAATTTATGGATTAGTAAAAACCATTATATATATGAAAATTATGATAGCTATGGCATATAAAATTTTTATCATGTACTTTACATTAGAACCTGTTTATAGTTACTTCTGTATTCTATTGTTAAAGTGTCCATCTAGGGGTGTTGGCACTAGATTTTCCTCAATAATTTTGATGTACTCTAATATCTACTTTATGTAGTCTACCCAAGGTAGAACCTTGGTTCTTGTCTATCCTCATCCTAAAAATGTGCTTCATGTAATTGAGGAAATTTTTCCTGAAACTTACAAAACAATCTGCATTTATCACATCAATACATTCATTTAGCAATCCTGAAATCATAATTTCATTATTATAGACATGCAATATAATCCAACTCTTTACACCAATCTCCTTCCAATAAAAAAATGGTCAGCATTGCCCCAGTTGTACTTATACTACTCCATGAGGTAATTTTACTATAGGTTCAAAACCCTTTTTTCTTTCTTCTTGGATTAAAATCTACATTTATGATTTTAAAAAAGTTTATGGTTCAATTTATCCTTGAAATCAGTCATCTTCCCCATGATAATTTTATCATCTATGCCCCAATAATGAAATTTTTTCTTCCCATCCAACCTCTCCAAATGAATTCCTTCAAATGAAACCATAGTAATCACTATTCAAATATTTGTTTTCTTAACTGCCACTAAAAATTTTCAGAAATTACATAATTTTTATTATCTTAAATACTTTCATGAATAGATTTTCCTTGTACCTTATTCAATCATATTCCACTTCCTTTGGTTGATAAACCCATTTTTTAGGAATCTTTTTCCCATTAGGTATATCCATCTAGTCCCATGATCCAGACACATAGAGATAATCGATTTCATCCCTCATAGAAAAATCCTGCTATTCTAAATCTTTTAAATTCCTCGTCACTTTATATATCTTAGTATCTCAATAATCTACTAAATAAAATATATTGAAAACTATCTCCATACTTTTTCCATGGGCATCTGTCACTAGAAAATAGCTAAAATTTTCCATGTGGTTGGTATCCTTTCAGTATAGTATCCTCTAGAGTATGAACACATGTTGATCAATCTTCCATATTCCATGAAATCTTTATTACATCTTTCATTAGAAACACTATTAAAACTTGGCCCTATTTTGGTAAAACAACCAGATGGTTTAGTTTTTCCTCAATAGTCATGCCCCTAATGGTTTTTGAAATACATACATATATTGGTTATCAATATATGTGTACCTTGGATTATAATGATACCATAATTCAATTGGAATTTTCTAATGGGTTATTATCCTTCCATAAGATCTTTTTATTGAAGATAACATTTTGAATTGTGATGATTTTTTTAGAGTCATTATCCCAAATCCAAAATCTAAATTATTCAACATCATAGGAAATAAATTATTATACTCAGGACATAGCCTATATCTTTCCTCATTACCTAGAATCAATAAGATCATAGGTGAGAAAATTGAAGAAATTTAGTTGTTTGAAATCAACATTCCTTCTAGAATAAGAAATCTTGAGTAGTTATTGTTTAATAAGAGAAAACTGACACTTATTAATTAATTATGTTGTGAAATTTGTTGATTCTTCCCAAAATATATCTGGGAAACCAATGTAAATTTTCATACTTCTTTCTTTATTAAATAATATCTATTTATCTTCTTTATAACTCTATTATACTCACGAGTCTATAACAAATCCTACTCAAAATGAATCCCCTTCCATTAGTAGAACACCTAGAACTCTTTTCTTCTATACTATCCACTATTATCTGATCATAAATACTTAAATATTGTTCCTATAATCTTCCCCCCAGGCCCCCATTGGAAACAACTACCAAACACTCATACTTTTTTCCATGAACCAAATCTGGTCGCCATCAAAACCGGCACTAAACCTGGCCTTTGAAAAGGCCCAAAGGGAATTCCCAATCCCCATGGGCTCGAAAAATTGCCTGGTTATCATAAAATGATAATTGGGAATGATTTACCTGAGTTTATAAACATACAATGACAAAGAAATACCCTAAAACATGTCAGGAATTTTCAAAGAAAAACATCTTTTACAAAATTTCAGAACTGAATTACATAATAAAAAACAATGATTAATGACCATTAAAAAGGAATAAAACAAAAAAGGACCACCCAAGAACCTCCACAAGGAAATATGAACCTCCCTCAAGCCATCTAAACAACACTGCATCACGATGGACCACTAAAAACCTGAAACATTGGCACAAAAGCGATACCCAAACCTTTAACAAAAATAGACTTGTCTACTTACACCCTAAGGAGTGAGTAGGGTGTGAGCCAAATCCCAGTAGGATATAACCACTAAGGTATTCCATGTGAAAAACATTCAAAGGTGAAAATATTTCATGTTTTTATAACAATAAATTCTAGTAACAATTTCAAAAAGATGCAACTTTAAATAAAAACAGTTTTCAAGTTGGTGATTTTAAAGAATCAACAATTTTAAACAAAATTAAAAAGCTACCGAATTTTTTCGAAAAACATACCATATGCCGATGGTAAGCATAAATAATCCATTGAGCATAAGAAACAGGTAGTAACCCCTAGGAACTAGCTTGTTATGGGTCACAAGAACCACATATCTCAGTGAATGTAACCATTATAATATCTGTTCTCTTACACATGAGCCACTTGTAGGGACCATACCTATAAATAAGTGGTTCCCTATCATCATCCTCATCATAGATTAGTTAGTCTTGTCAGTGTCAAACTTGATACACAAAACTAAGGCCAAACTGCATGGGATCACTAGCATACTAGAAAATGACCACCCACCTAGATACCTGGGTTTCACTCTTGTGCACAAACAAGTTCAACAATCCATGAAATATAATTTTCACATTAAAATACCACTTACACATCACAAACCCACCAAATAGCCCACATACATGTCACATAAAACTCTTTTTCACAAGAAAAATTCTTTTTTCACATCATACTCACACAAAACTGCCCACATACGTGTTTCACGCGTTTCTCGCAATTTGATAAAACATTTCAGAAAATTATAAGACATTCGGAAAATGTTTAGCATCATAAATCAGAAATTTACCTTTCAAAAACCCATCTTAGGTGAACACACTCACCAAAAAAGTACATGTAGATCCTTTTCCACTTTTTTATCTCAAAAAATCATTTACAATTTTCATGAAACAATATCAAATGGTATAACCATGTTTTGCACACAAAACCCATTTCAAAACCCTCTTTCCATGCCAAAATTGCACTAATACCAATCCAAATAAGAATTTTCATCCCTAGAAACATTTATTAAACCACTCGCAAGTGTTATAAAATCACCTTGAATAATATGAAAAACAATACACATGACAACACACATTTTTGTAAAACACTTTCATGACTTATAATAATGCTTTAAACATAAAATCCATTCAAAAACTCCCTTTTTGGACCACATGACACTAAAGCAATACCTGACCAGAATTGGAATCCCTTTTCAACAACTAATAAATCACTTCAATATTTTATAAAACTTCCCCAAAAGATATCACCTGAGTTACAATTGAAAAGTACACAACATCCAATAGAAATGTAACTTTAATACTAAATGCATTGCTAATGCTACGAAAAATTGTTTTCGCACCACACACAAAAAATTATAAAAATGCTAAATTAATAAACCAAGAAAACTAACTCATAAATAATTGCCTATACATGGAATCACCTAACAAAAGTGTTGAATCCCTCAAATGTGGTTGTGAAACATCAAACACACCACCAACGTACCACAAGGAGGATAAATAGTGCCCTATACCATAGGATTTCACAAAAAAGATGCATAGTTAAACCCTAGTAACTAACCCTAGCCTATTAACACTTTAGAACTCATTAAAGGGTGAAGGAAACCCTAAATAATGGGAATAAATCAAAGATAGAAACACTTACTTGCATGATTTTGATGATTAACCCATCAAATATCCCAATAAAATTGAGTTCCAGGGGGGAGAGGGCTTGGTGTCTTTCCCTAGAGGTAGGGAATGAAATGGGGAAATAATGGGTGAATTTGGGTTTATTCCGGAACTAAAAAATGTGAAATACAAAAAAAAGACCTGGACACCCTTGCACGGTCTAGTAAACCATGAAACCTATTATGGCCACCGAAAAAGAGATATTTTTCCTCCAATTTCAGGTTATCCAAGGGTAAAACCAAGGTGGAAACATAGGATGTAGATATGGGAGAAACATTTCCAAAACAAAGAACTCTTTTCACCCCAAAACACATCCAACTCATTGGTACAAACCACCTCAACCACTTTCCCCACAAGTGGTGCCACTAGGAGTGTCACAAAATCAACTTCAAAACACCACAACCTAATACCATCCTTTTGAAAAAAGGGCAGGCCAAGTAATATACAATAACCCCATGACCAAGGCCATAGATCAAGAACACATGAGCCACCAAAATTTCAAACATGGAACACCTAGAAACCATGATAAATCTATGAACCGAAAGAGGATTTGAAACAAAGAATGGAAATTAAAATCTGGGTGTGAAAAGCATCCCCAACATAAATCTTTCTTCCCCTGAAAAGACATAGCATGGAAAAAAGAAAAAACAAAACCCAACTTATAATCCATGATATACTCCCTTTTCAAGTTTCACCCCCAAGGGACAAAACACCTCAAGTTATCATTTAAGGAATGAATACTCTTGCAAACAAAAACATACACCACTTTCCTAAAATGATCAAGAACATTCAGCCTCTTCCCAAAATAAAACTCCTCAAACTCTATCTAAAAAAGACTCAAGAAACTTACCCAAATTAACTACAACTTAGAACAAGGTTAAACAAACCTTGATTTAACTAAACCATTGGGTGTTCTCCAATCGCAGCGTTTACCCAAGGAAGATGTTGGTAGTTAGATAGCTCCAAACGAGACTACATAATGTCAAGCCAAGACCAAATACAAATATAAGTTACTAGTACATGGAGACATAAATGGCATATCCAACATAAGAGATAAAATAAATTTTTCCTAAGACAGAATCCAGACACTAACAGGGGGAGGCCTGAACAGACTCACCGGTAGAAGGGGTAGACTTCAATTAGACTAATTCAAAAGAACATAAATAAGACTCATTATGGGTCTCCCCACCATAGGAACCAACCTTATTAACCAACCAACATAGGTTGGAACAAAAATACCCCAAAATATAAAACGTTTGGATGGTCGTACAGTTAGTCCACACAATTTGGGAACCCGTGTGCTAACCATGGGGATCATTCTGTTTTCCTGGATTCCTGGCACATGGTTACTACTAATCAATCACAAACCATGTGCTAATCCATTCAAGACAAATTTCAATCCTTTCCCCAAAAATTCAATGGAAACCAAAGGGGTATGGAATGACATTGTGCAATAACACGGACCCAAGGTCCTCCCACCTCTTTCCATAAAACAGGAACAACAAAAGAAAGATGATGACACCAAAGGTTTAAACTATTCCCATATTTCATACTGAATATAGAACATTGTACAAGGGTTTTAATAACCCAATTATTTCCTCTGAATATGTCCCTAGTTCACTCAGGGACCTATGGCTGGAGCTCAAAGGATTGGATATGATTTAGACTCGCAGTAAGGCTGTGGAAACCCCTGAATGTAACATCTTCTTCCAGTGCTACAAAAAACCACACTACAACCCCAGATGGGTTTACCAAGATGTAACGCATTCCAAAACTCACTTTACCAAAACCTGACATTTCACTAAAACAAGTGATTCGATGATGCACACACATCACCCTTTATTTCCTCATATGATAAATGGAAAGTGTAAAGGATATATAGAATCACATTCCTCTAAAAAAATGATATCTAGATCTCCTAAAAGGAGACAAACATCTAAAAAAACAAAGACTCAAAAAATATTGTACAACTTCACCTTTATAATCAAATGACCATGCAACATCACAATGTGTCACTGAACAAGTACATTGAGACTGATATAAAAAATACATTGAAAGGGACCTCATGCAACGCCCCAAAGCATCACACAGTTCCATAAAGTGGCCATAACAGAATCTCATGACCAGATTTCCCACACTAGTGGTTTAACATGTGCCCCTAGTTTGAAGAAACTAGTAATGAACAAATGGACCTCTTAGACATCATCCACACTAACAACCCCAAACTGCTTTCACCTTCATATAATAAGGTAACATAAGAAGCTAAGGTCTCATTCAACCTTCCATGAGAACTATACCGCTATAAGTGGATCCAAACAACTAAGAATGTGAAGGGAATAGACTCAATATATAAAGCTCTAGAAAAATATTCTCTATATTAATCCACTAGAGGATCATCCAACGATGAAACAATCTGGGGTGCACTTCAGTCGTGCATTAACTCTTAGTGAGGGAATATCTTATCCAAAGAGAGAACCCAAGGACCCAACCAAGCTAGTCCATTGGTAAAAACATGCCACAAAACAGATCATAATAGATAAAGGGAACCACTATAAAGGCTTCCCAAACATTTCTCAGGAGAGACCACTAACCAGCCATTCCACCTAACTAACCGACCGAACACAAACCCAAAACATCATTCAACAAAAGGGGTTCTTGGACTCAGAACATCCCACAACTACCACATTTCAAAAAACACATAAGTCCCACAATCCCAAACCAGTAATCTATACATCTTGTTTTCCTTTAAAATCATCTCTTTGAAAATAAACGGTATAATGGTTAGCGTATCCACCAATGGAACCCCATGGGCCTCACACATGCATACTTCCATGCCACACTGGGAACCCTCCCAATATCCATCCTGGAACTCATAAATCCATTCCATTAACCATCTCCCATTCCATGTAACACGATGCATGTGGTCACTCACAGAAATACCAAAGGATAAAACAAAAATTCCTTTAACTTTTAAAAACTAAAACAGTCAACCAACACTTCACTTTTTCTAAGGCCCGATAACCACAAAATCAAACCCAATTTACATCTTACAAAACATTTCACAGAGACAAAGTAATTCAAGTGAAAACTCACTTTCAATTAATTCACATAAATTTCATAACTTTTCAACCCCATTCAAATAACCTTCTATTTTATGAAAAACACCATTTCATAAATCCATATTAAATCGGGAACTCATCTCTTCTCATTTAAAAAAAAGATTCCAAATTTTATGAACCATTTTCAAATGATCTCCAGTTACCAAATAAAAATCATTTTCCAAATCACCACACATGACCTTCAAAACATTCCATCCCATTAAGACACCATTAAATAGTTTAGAAAACTCAATTGGAAACACTTTTTTCAAAACCAACTTCAACATAGTCCCTGATTTTAAAATAGGTGTAAACACACCTTTTTCCATTTCAAAACCATTCCGAAAATTCTGTTCAACCATTACAAAAATCAATAAACTTCTAATTTACTGAAAAATAATTTCATAAATTTTCAGATTTCTTAAATCATGTCATCTTTTTTTGAGACCAAGTTTAAATATTCCAACACGAAGAGACACGAGACAATATGTGAGGAAACTAGTTTTGGTGGGTGACTTGGACATATGGTTGGTGGCCATAAGAAATCACTTCACCATCAAATAGAGTGTTCTAGGTAATTATCCCCATCTCCACATGGATTTCTAGGCCCTGTGAGCTCACTAAGACCATTAACCCAACTCTCTTTTCATTTCCCTTAATCGTCATCAAACAATGAAAACCAAAGGACTCATACAAATCCTGACTTCCTTTGGTGAATCGAATCCAGTCAAGAGGTGTGCTGGCCAGTCACACTACCCATAATCAGAATTTCACGTCCTGAAAATCCTAGCTCCAGACTATCCTGACTCCAATACAGATAACATAACCTAAGAGAGTGAACCTCCTTTAATTCCATTTTTTCATGAACTGAATCTGGTTTCCATCAAAACAGGCACTAAACCTAGCCCGTGACAATCCATGTAGGGAATTACCAATCCCTATAGGCCGGAACAAGTTCTTATGAATCATAAATGGGAATTGGGAATGATTTAACTGATTTTATAAACATACAACGATAAACAAATCCAATAAAACATTCCTAGAATTTTCAAACTACACCATATTTAAAAAAAATTATAACTGAATTACATAATTTAAAACAATTTTTAAAGACAAATAAAATAGAATAAAACCAAAAAAGGAAATCCCAAGAACATACACATGGAAAGAGGCACCACTCTCAATCCATCTTTACAACACTACATCATGATGGACCGCTAAAAAACCAAACCGTTGGTACAAAATTTGTACCCAAACCAGTGACAAAAATAAATAAGTCAAATTACACATAAAGGTGTAAGTAGGGTGTGAGCCATATCCTAGTGGGATACCACCACTATGATAATACATGTGATATACATACAACGATGAAAAGATTTCAATTTTTCATTACATGAAATTCAAGTAACAATTTCTAAAAGTTCCATATTTAAATAAAAACAGTTTTCAAGTTGGCTATTTTAAATAATCAACAATTTTAATAAAATAAAAAAGCTACTGAATTTTCCAACCAAACATACAGTATTCCAAAGGTAAGAAAAAATCATCCAATGAGCACAAGAAATGGGAAATAACCCCTAAGCACTTTCTCATTGTGGGTCCCAGGTACCTTGTATCTCGGTGAAAGCAAGTATCAAAAATCCATCCTTGTGCACATGAGCCGCTAGTAAGGAGAATACCCATAACCTATTGGTTCACCAACATCATCATAATCATAGTTTAGTTAGTGTTGTTATCTTCAAACATTCTATGTGAAACTGATGCCAAACCCCACGGGATCACTAGCATACTAGTACACATCCACCAACCTAAATAATGGGGTTTCCCTCTTGTGCTCCAAAAACTACAACAAGACATGAAATATAATTTTCACATGAAAATACCACTTCCACGTCACACACTCAGCAAACAACCCACATACATGTCACATAAAACTCCTTTCACAAGTAAAATTCATTTTTCACATCATACTCACAAAAAATTTCCCACAAACTTGTTTCACACCTTTCTAGCAATTTGATGAAACATTTCATCAACTTATAAAACATTCTAAAAATAATGACATCCAAAATCACCACTTTAACATTCAAAAACCCATATTAGTTGAAAACAATCACCAAAATAGTATATGAACATCATTTTCCCACTTTTTTATCCCAACAAATCATTTACAATTTTTATAAAACAATCCCAAGGGGTATAATCATGTTTTTCACACAAAACACATTTTAAAACCCTCTTTCCAGGCCAAAATCGCACCAATACAAATTTAAAATATAATTTTCAACCATAGAAACATTTATTAAACCTATCTAATATTCTATAAAATCGCCTTGAATAATACCACAAAAGATACACATGAAAACACACATTTTCCAAAAATACTTTGAAGAAGTATAACAAAATTTTACACATCAAACCAATTCAAAAACTACCTTTAGGCCCACATTACACTAAAGTATTAGCAAACCACAATTGGTATCCCCTTCCAACAACTAATAAATTAGTTCCATATTATATAAAACTACTAAAAATGATATCACATGAGTTACAATTTAAATGTTCACAACTTCAAACAAAAATGCAACTTTAACACTAAATGCTTTTCTAAGGCTACAAAAATGGTTTTGCACCACTCACAAAAAATTATGAACATGTTAAATTAATTAATAAATAAAACTAACTCATCAATAATTTCTTTTCAAATTGAATGAACTACCAAAAGTGCTGATACCCTCAAATCTTGGGGTGAAACATCAACTGCACCACCTCAGCACCGCAAGGAATATAAATCAAGACCTAGACAACAATATTTCACCAAAAAGACTCATGGTTAAACCCTAGGTACTAAAACTAGATACTTGACACTTTAGAACTCATGAAAGGGTGAATTAAACCATAAGGAAAGGGAATAAATCAAAGGGAGAAAGACTTACTTGCATGATTTTGAAGTTTTCGTCCATCAAATATCCCTTCAAAATTGAGTTCCAAGGGTGGGAGAGAGATCTTGGAGGATGTTCGTGGAGATAGGGCATGAAATGGGGAATAAATGGGAGGATTTGAGTTTATTTGAATGTAAAAATGAAAAATAAAAAAAATTAATGACGTGGACACCATTTCATGGTTTGGCTGTATGGTTTTGTAAATTGTACGGCCAAACCGTGAGGCTGGTTCTAGAAACCCAAGAACTGTTTTTTTGCCTTGAAAATTAAGGGGGTACAAGGAGGAAACCAATAGGAAAATATATTCCATGTATAGGGAGAAGAATTACCAAAATAAATCACTCTTTTCACCCCAAAAATCATTCAACTCATGGGTACAAACCACCTCAACTTCTTACCCCACAAGTGGTTCCACTAGGAGATTCAAAAAACCAACTCCAAAACACCACATCTTAATTCCATCCTTTTGAGAAAAATAGGAGTCCAATTATCTTATAATACCCCCTACTCCCAGGATATATATCAAGAACACCAGGGGCACCAAAAATTCAAACCCAGAACACCTAAAATCCATGATAAAGCTAAGAATCAAAATAGGATTGGAAATAAAGCATGGAATTGAAAATCCGGCTGTGATACTTTTTCATTACAAAGCATGACCAAAATTTCCATGTCGAATCATTGATGAATTCCCCCTAGATGAGTGACCCCCCATGATAATGAACCAATTCCAACCCTGGTACATATGTGTGAAACAATTATAACTTCCTAAGATTTTGAATTATCTACTATTTCCAAAAGGAAACAATCCAGTACATTACAAATATGTAATCCTCACTCACTTCATACTACATGCATTTCTAATTCAACACCATTTAGATGTAATGATTTTCATCCCCTTCTCACTATGGAAATCATTACAACCATACCATAACTTCACTAATGATAAATCTATAGAATTCCTTTATCCTTTTAGAGAATACATGAGTTTGAGAGTCTCATCCTTCAACCCTATTTCAATGACCTTGGATCTATTTTAAATATTACATGAACCACCTATGAATATTTAATAGAAATTTATTTCATCAAGTTCTCCAATATAAATTTAGTTATTTGGTTGGCCTAAAATATTGCACGTGTCCTTCAACTATAGTATTGTACTATTCTTTTTCTATAATGAAACCTTTCCTTTATTCACTATCTAAAGAGCCTTTCATCCTTTATATGAACCATTATAAACCATTCATAATTCTAAATCTTAATACTCTCTCTCTCAAATGAAACATGGAATAAAGATCCAGAGTAAATCAACCTATACCCTAATGAAAATGTGGTATGTAGTAGTAGGATAGTCTTATACTCTGGTATGGGATCCTCATATGCAAGGCATATATTCCAAATATCATCCTTTATTAACTATAATCCTTCATGATTTGTCCTTTTCTCTTGTGATTCCAATGCAGTGGAGAACTATCGGATGATCTACCCCTAATTTTTCATTGTCTTTCTTTATCCTTCTAGTAAATTTTCCATCAAACCGTACATCCTCATTCCTCTTTATTGTATATATTATTAAAATATCCATGAATAGCCCCCAATTAATTTTCTTATTCATTTTTAGCTCATGAACAACTATGAACGTCATGTATACCTTTCCATTGAAATTACTCATAATTTTCAACATCTTTTCCAATGATTTTGGGAGTGGAGATTATAGCTACAACACCAAAATCAAATTAGTAAAGTCTGTATTCACTGAGTACGAATGACATCTTATGAAATTGAATTTTTTTGTAGGATCAATGGTATATCATCCTTATTCCAATCACATGATAAATAATCTACATAGAAAGAAAATATTGATCATTAAAACTAGGGTATAATACCTATCTGCAAACGTATTTATGAGTTTTGATGCCTTCTTCACATATAGGGTGTTGTACACCACATTCACAGAAAGTGATCATTTCATCAATAAATTTGTTTTATTTCTTATCCTCAACCACTCTTTAACAGTCCTCCCTTATGAATTTGATCCTATTAATCAATGATTAACGTCCTTATGTAGAACAAATTTTTCCATATTCATATTTCAAAACCAAAAATATGTTCCATAAAACATCCCCACCTAGAAAATACTCTTATTAAAATCCATAACTAAAAAATATATGAACTCATATCTATTTTAGACTATGTGAGATTATATATTGGAAATTTAAAACTGATATCCTCCAAGAAGATAGATTTAATAATGATCATTCTAAACCTATAGGACCCCAGGACAACCTGATATTGGAGGGGTGAATCAGGGTGTCAGATTTTCCTTTTAAAGTAATGGATCTTGTTACCACGTTGGTATGAACTTGTTAACCCTATACAATGGATATAATTCACAATAAAACATTAACATTCAATGAGATGACATAAAAAAATTACTTTGTTCACCCCTTAGGGATAATTCCAAGGAGTATATGCTGACAGGTTTCCGTTTGTACCAATATCCACTAATCTTCATTAGTTTTGGAGTACAAGAGTTCGGTCACAGTCACTCTATGCCAGGCACACTGCCATTACAAAAGTTTAGGGGCATTTCACTGCTTCCCTTGGGTCACTTCCTTTGACTCCCCCTAGTTCACTGCCTCTGGTAAAGTTACACTCATTTTATGGATGTGAAGTCCCCGACAACATATAAGCATGAGAGCCATTGTCTTAGTCCAACATGAGACATTTCTTTCATCAAAGTCCTTAATTGATGTAATTTTCTATTAAATCTTCTATTTAGTGTAATAACTGATTGGGTATAGATTTTTAGGCACAAACACACATCCTTACCTCGTGAATTTTCATTCTTCTTCAAATCATGGGTCTTCTTCATTGTGTAACCAGATAGCTCTATGGGTCTTCGTTTCTTTTTCATGCAACCAGAGTATTTCATGGTTCGAGTGTCTTCGCAAAGTACTGTAAGGGTGATCATGCACTGACAATGTACCCACAGGATATACTTCTTCAAAAGACTCTTCAAGAGTGCGTAACATTTTTTTAAGTCCTACATGACACTAATCTTTAGTGAACCACTTTTGGGCGACTTTCTTGCAACATTCAACTTTTGTCGTAGAAGACCACTTGCGTGCAACTTTAATCTTGCGTGAAAAGCTCTTCTTGCGTGCAACCCTTATTTATTTCACGCAACTCCATTTTTATATATTTTTTGCATTCTTTAGAGCACCAATTTATTCAAAGTGTTGAGATTCCTCAATGTGAGGGGGTCACATCTTATTTATAGAGCTTGTAGACCCCCGCGCGCAAAAACCCTGATGTCTCACGCGAGATCCTAACACGTCACACAAAACCCCATTTTACATCGCATTGGGCATGTAAGTATATTTCACACCAACCACATCTTTCATGCACTTCTTGAATATTTCACACAATTCATGCCTTTTCCATTTTTCGATGTTCTGACCCTGAATCATGCCTTGCGCGCAACAATCCAAACTCCCTTTAATCTTGTGCGTAAAAATCAATCTTTCTTGAAAGCCTCTACTTTACCAGATTTTGATGTTTAGATCATAGAACTACACTTTCATTAAACATACCAAGACATATTCAAGCTTGCACTCAACATCCTTTTCTAAAATATCATTTCTCCATCTCCTGATTTTCTGCCCCAAAAATTTGGTAAATGTTGGGAGATGGAGCATCCTTAAAAGGTTCTTTAATTCAACCTCCATATCATCCATTAATTTTCATGATTCTATTCACTAAATTCCTTGACCATTCTTCATCATCTATCATGAAATCACTATCATGATATGTATCCTTTGATTAAACAGATTTAGCATCATCAGATTTTCATCGGGAAGTACTATAACTTCCTTATCTTCTAGCAGCATCATTATTTCTAATCAAAACTGAATATGAATATAATCATATTTAATCCACCTTTCCCTCATAGTTCTTGCATCACATGTTCTCAAAACTTATGATATTTGGGAAATGAAAATCAGAAAAGCATCATCTAGTTTAGCTACAATGTGAAATGCATGGCCATCTAAGAATTCCAAGACCTTTCACACATACTCTTATTCTTTAATCGTCATTCTCTACTTTATAAAAATAATATGATTCTATTCTTCATGTAAGATCTTTCATGGTTCCCATTAAACCATGAATAAATGCTTGGTTTTCTTCTTCAATCATCCTTATATGTATGATATCTCATCATTCCTATATTTCATTAGAGTTATTCTTGATCTCCTTCATTTTGATCTTCATTGAAAACTATTGAAAAATATAAAACCTTATACACAATGTGGTCCCAACAAAACCAAGATCCAAAATATCTTCTCCAATGTTAGATCCTCCAAAATCACTCTAACGTTGAGATCTAAAACCATTTTTTAGGCCCATAGAAACCTTCCTGTAAATCCATTTGATGATACTCTACAAAATTTTCATGTGGAAATGATAAATATTTAGAACAAACCCCACTTATGATGTCTGAAAAATAGAATAAATGATCACCCTTATCACCACACGATAATATAAAACCACCAAATTATGCAAAAAATGACTTATAAATTATATTATCAAAATAAAAAAGGAGAACAAGAACAAAAATATTTTTTTGGTTCTGGGTTAAACCATAATCTATAAGGGAATTCCTTTTACTCAAGAATAGAAAGATGATAAAATTATAATTATTATGATCAATGTGATCAAAACCTAAATTATATAGGAGTGACCAGAGAGTGCCTACAGTCTAGACTTCAATATAATATTCCTATGACATTTTCCACCTAGGCATATCTTCACAGATGCACCTTGATGTTTCCAAGTAGTTCCACTACATCAACAAGCTCTTATAGTGAATTATTCCTTATTCAAAGGTTATGATAGATATGAAACACAATGTATCATCAAGATATTTCATATTATGGTGCTCTATATGTAACATCTCAAGTAATTAATGAATAATAGATATTTTTATCTATGTCTATTAATGAATTAGATAGTGTTTTAGAGGCTTAAAATGAAAATAAATCCAATCTTAAGCATGGAATAAACTAATATTTTTAAAAGATTGTTTTACTGCCTTTTGATGGAAAACCATTTTTAAATATATCTTATGAAAATTTTATAAGCTATTTTTGTCAAAATAAACTTATTCGTTATGACTGGGACATCAAAATTTACTTTGTGTGAATTTTTGGTATTTTTCTGACAATGTTCATTTTTAATGAATAGTGAAAAATATTGAATTTTACATCAAAACTGCTTTTTAATATAATTTATTTATATGATTAGATTATCTTTTGAATTGGTTTTAAAGTTAAATTAGAAAATATGTTTACCATTAAATCCAATAGTAGTCGTTGGAATTAATTTCACTTTGAAATCAGACTTAAACTAGTGTCAATCTTTTGATACTTATTGTTTCATAAAAACACGCTATTTGCTCTGACAGCGGGAATTAATTATCAAATTAATTAATGTGACTTATATGTTTTGAATTTTGTAAAATCGACTTCATTTTTTAATTCGTAATATCAAATATAGATTAGGGTGAATTTTTGGGATTTTTCTAAAAAACTTCAATTTTTGATGAATAGTGAAACCACTAAGTGGTACTTATAAAAACTGATTTTTCCGTTTAAATGAAAATTTTCCATCTTTGTGTTTTGAATTTAAAAAATCCGACATACATGGTTGTCATTATAAAGTAAAATTTGGTTCAATGGGATAAAAAATAATTTTTTGGTGAATAGTAACTTATTAAGTTTTTAATCGCTATTAGAGGTAATTAGTGTAGTTTATGGTAAGAATAATGTTTTAATAAAATCAAATGACCTAGAAACATGTCCTACCATCATTTTATGTGTCATGGCCAACCAAGAAAATCCATGGGTCAACTTGGGTACCCCATGGATCCACTTTGTTTGGAAAATGACATAAATATCTTTTTATTTAATGTTAAAGTAAAAATGACAAAAACATGAGATGTTTTACTAAAACAATTTTTACATGGGGTTATACAAGTAATATTTTTGACTATAAATAGTAATTGGAAATCTAAAAAGATTTCATACATCATAGTAGTTTTTTTATAATTTTTAGACATTAAATAAATTAAATTATCTATAACATCATGATGATGCAGCGATGACCTCATTATTTAACGATTTAAATAAAATGGAAAGATAATGTAATATCTAAGACCTAAACATGTCCAAAACCTATTGGATGAGTGGATTTATAACCCTTATCACCTTATCCACGAAATACATCAATGTGGGACCTTTAAAATCCGAAACTCTTTTGAAAATAAAGTAACATTCTGTAACTTTACAAGAGTGCCTCTCCTCTCCTCTTATAAAAGGCCTCCACCCCTACCTCCTTACCCAAACTTCAAAAGACTTTGGATCGGCCAAAACCTGCCCATTTTGTCTCTAAAAATACCTCTATAACTCCTTGAAGCCTCACTTTCGGCAGAAGTCTTCCCAAGGAAGCCTTTGAGCTCAAACCAAAGGGAGTTACCCGATTTTAAGGTAATGTCTTCACTTGTGTCCTTTTGTTTTATTTTGCTTCTCCAACCCCCTAAAATCTTTTTATTCAGTTATTTTGTAACAAATACAGTATCTTAAATATACTAGGGTGTTTTTATAATAATAATTCTAGCTACAATTACACACACCTACATCTAATGGTTAAAGAACATACTGTTTCCGTGGATGACGAATTTCGGCCTCCCGAAACGATGATTGTTCAACATTCTTCTAACACCTTCAAAGGTGGAAATTAAGATGAAACTATATTTATATATGATATATAATATGTTTATGTTTTACTTAAGCTTATGTATTTTTCATTTATGGTGTACCTTTATGGTTTCCATTATGGGTAAACGCGATATCTTCATTTAATGAAGTGCGGACGACTGCCCCCTCAAAGTGATTTGATTCGTTAATACCATATGTGGTATGTATAAATATGTATTTAATGATATTATATATGATAAAATACTGGAATTAAAATACTATTATGTATCATGATGTTTTAATTCCATTAAATATGAAATAGAAATGGAAGTAGAGTTCATGCGTACGTACGGCTTACCGTCTCCATGAACGGTACATTTCATTTCTTATCTCATAATGTTATGTAATATTATAAGTACATATATATAATGGATATATATGTAATATATTACATCTAAATTATGGATATCATTATATAATTATAACATATATATATATCTCTCTCATTTTTTTTAATTCCATTAATATGACAAAAAAATGAAAGTAGCGTTTATGCGTACGTACGGCCTACCGTCTCCATGAACGATGATTTTCGTTTTTTATCTCCAAATGATATGGAATAGTATAAAATTAATATTTACTGGATATATATGATATTTTAATCATTAATACTATTCTGAAAATTATTTACTTATAACTACATGGGCAATCTTTTTTCAAACAAGTTCATTTTTGACTCATGTACCAAACAGCGGCAAAAACGTCTAATATGAACTAAAATTATTAAACAATTATTATAACATTATAATATGTGATATTAACTGAATAATAATCTCTAAAGGAGGTACTTAGGCAATTATTAATTGACCAAAGTTTATTATTCAAGAATATAATGAAACGAACAAGACAAGTTGGACTTGAGGTAAGGGATCCTACTCCTCTCTTTCTTTTTAAGTACACTCTTTTATGTCACTTCTTTTAATCTCCTCTTTGTTATGATGAGGGATGTTCTTTTATATTCCTCTTGCTTTAAATTTTATTCTAATGTGATGAGATACCCTATTTGATCTCATCAATCCATTTTTTTGGAAGTTTTAACTGGCGTTGTTAGGCTGCCGAGTTTTCGTAAGGGATTTTTCATCTCACTTTTATTCCCGTGAGATTTATGCGACATTTGCCACAATTTCCTTTTAGCGGTGTATGTACTGCCCATTATTATACACTTTGTGTAGTATAATTTCATTTATGGGTATTCACATCTTCATTGTATGACCCTTCTTCCATGGGGTGTACGTTTCGAAAGTTACCCAACTCGGTTAGGGGACGTTTCACCCTCCTCTTTTTAAAAGACTTATTTTGTTATGTGTTTTAATTAACATACTATTATGTTGGGATATGTTTTTTTATATCCTTATTGATGTAAATTTTATGTCCATGTGATGATATCATTTTCTGAATTTTGAAGTGATGCCGTTAGGCTGTCGAATTTTACCAAGGGAACTTTTAAACCCAATTTCGATTTCTTTGGGTTCAACATGTAGTTATTGAATATGTCATCCTATGAATATGTGTGAATGAACTTTTATTGTTTTACACTTACTATCCACTTATATTGGGTGTATTTATATATTTCACTCATAATTTTGAGATTGATTTATCCTTAATTTAAGGATACCTTCTTTATAAGGGATTTCATCACATTTGACATTTCTATTGAGACTTCATTGTTGTTATGTACCAATTCACTCTTATATGGCGTATATACTTTCCTTTGGAATATTATATCATGAATACATTTATTCTCATGATATTATAAATTTCTTACTAAATGTTATTCCTCAATTATTTTATTCAAGTGTCTCTAATTTTGGTAAAACCCCTTTAACCAAAATATCGCTTTAAATGTTTTAATTATTTGTTCTTATTAATATCCATGTTTTCAAAATAGTTTTAAGGATTTATTTATATGGATATTAATGGTTTAAAATTTTAAAAGCTTCAAGGTGGTATGGGACACTTTGATTCAAAAATCTCTTTATTAAATGTTTTAAATGGTTTTGGAAATGGTTTCTTTTTGAATGGATTCATTATTTCAATATACTAAAATGTTATATTGTGATTGAAATGTGGAAATGTTATGTTTCCTTTATGCATGTTTTATGTGATACGTTTATGTTATGGTTCTTGGTCATTGTTATGAAAATGGGTGGTTCCGTGATAAACTAAGGGCGGGTGAGCCCGAGATAGCTCTCCAATGCATTGGGTAACACGAAGGAGTTAAACGTTAAGGTTTCTCCGAAGAGATTTAGGGAATATACTGTGATGGGTATTCTAAACGTAACCAAGAGGGTTACTCCCTATGTAAGAATGTTATGAATGCCTCAAGTTACATTTTATGTCTTATGATTTCCATGATTTATTCATGATTTGATGAGGTATGTTAAAGTGCCTATGTTTTATGGGTAAAGTATGATTTCACTCTTATGTATATATGTACTCATGTTTCCTTTCCATAATTTTTATAACCCTTACTGAGCTTTTTATGCTCATCCCATGTTTTTGAAATGTTTTTCACAGGTCAAGGGAAAGGTATGTGATGTGATGATAGTGTCAAGGAAGTGTCAAGAAAGAATCCATGTTTTATTTTAAATATGTTTTCGTTGATGGGAAAAATGAATATTGTCTTTTATGTAACCACTTTGTTTAAATGTGGAATGTAATGCAAGTTTCATGATCTAATTCTCTAAAACTCTAAAACTGAAAAGATCCTCAATGTGTAATCTTGTAATAACTCAAGATTAAGTAAGGTTTAAGGTTGGGGCCTTATAGTTGGTATCAGAGGTCGGTTCAGATAACTTTAGGAGTTATAATTCTATTAAATGATTATCCAAAAATATTTTTTTTGTCAAATTAAAATGATATAGCATTTGAATATTACCATGTTGCTTCATCTAAGACATATTTGTTCAGAATGTTTTTCCGCAGAGGAAACAGGGAAGCAGTGCTAGGAAGGCATACAGAAGGAAATAACCTTCTGAATCAGCATCTAGAGATAGTTGGAATTGGAACTGAACTGTTTGTTGCAGTAATGGAACAGTTGACTCAAGAGATAAATGGTAGTGGTATCCATGCACGAGATCAGCCAGATCAACCACAGAGGAACATGTCAGTGGTGGAACATTTCATGAGGCAACATCCCCCATCATTCAGATGATCATCTGAACCTGTGTTAGGTGAAGGGTGTATTAAAGCACTGGAGAAGATTTTTGATGTCATGGGGTGTTCAGACAATCAAAAGGTTAGTCTTGCTATTTACCGTTTGGAGGGTGAAGCAGATCAGTGGTGGTCTATGGTTAAAAATATCAGGTACGCTGATGAGATTGTTGCTCTTGACTGGGATATTTTCAAAGGTATGTTTCTTGAGAAGTATTTTCCTAAGGCTGTTCGACTTAGGATGGAAAATCAATTCTTGGAATTGAGGCAAGAGGAAGACTCAGTGGCTACCTATGAAGAAAGGTTCACTCGATTGGCAAGGTATGCTCCAAATTTTATCTGAGACCTTGATAGTAAAATCAATCGTTTTTACTCAGGATTAAAGCCAAAATATCCAAGGGCATTAGCTTCTCATGAGTTTAAAAGATATGAAAAGCTTGTTCGATGTTCTAAGAAGGTGGAAATGGAGTTTACCGATGATCAAGTGTTCTATAACAACAAACAGAAGAAGAGACCGAGGTGGCAGGATAAAGGTAAGAACTCTTCAAAAAAGTCTGACGGTAAGAAAACTAAGTTTCCAGTTTGTGATAAATGTGGCAAAAGACATGTTGGGGAATGACTTCTGAATTCTGGAAAGTGCTACTGATGTGGTAATATGGGACATAAGGCTCATGATTGCACTAAAAAAGATCAGGGTGATGGTAAGACCAAATTTGATTTACAGTTAGTGAAATGTTATAAGTGCAATGAGATGGGTCACTATGCAAACGAGTGTCCGACAAAGAGCTTGAGTGATGGGAAGCAGTTAGACTACAAGCAGAAAGGGGTGGTGAAATCCTTTGCAACTACTTCAGCGGATGTTGGGCCGTCAAATGAAGTTGTATCATGTACTTTGTTTGTTTTTTCAGATTATGCCAGTGTGTTGTCTGATTCGGGGTCTACACATTCTTTCATCTCTGAAACCTTTTCTAGTAAAATGGGAATACCATCTCAAGAAATGACTCCTAAACTTTTGGTAAAAACACCTGGGGGAAATGTTGAGGCAAAAATAATTTATAAGAATCTTCCTATCCTTATCTGTGGAATGAACCTACTTGCAAACCTTATTGTTCTACCTCTAGTAGAGTTTGATGTTATCTTGGGTATGGATTGGCTCTCTATTTACCATGCTAAGATTGACTGTAGAGCTAAAGAAGTTTCTTTTCAGAAAAACTTTCAGTTTGTGTACAAGAATGAACCCTTACTGTTTATAACTTATCAAGAGGTCAAGAAACTTGTAAAAGATGGAAATTAATGTTACCTTGCACACATCGTTGAAAATAAAGGAATTGTTTAGATTAATTATGTGCCAGTGGTAAATGAGTATCCTGAGGTTTTTCCTGATGAGTTTTCTGGAATAATACCAGATCGGGAAGTTGAGTTTACTGTTGACTTAGTTCCTGATGCTAAGCCAATTTCAAAACCCCCTTATTGAATGACTCAAATTGAACTTTTAGAGTTGAAGGAGCAATTTCAAGATTTATTAGAGAAAGGTTTCATTCGACCTAGCACATCACCATGGGGTGCTACTGTCTTGTTTGTTAAAAAGAAGGATGGGTCAATGAGAATTTGCATTGATTATAGGGCCTTGAATAATATCACTGTTAAGAACAAATATCCATTGCCTCATATCGATGATTTGTTTGATCAGCTCCAGGGAGATCAGTATTTTTCAAAGATTGACCTGATATCGGGGTACCATCAGTTGAAGGTAAAGGAAGCAGATATTCCGAAGACTGTGTTTCGTACAGGATATGGCCATTATGAATTTTTAGTAATGCCTTTTGGGATAACCAATGCACCTGCTGTATTAAAGTACTTAATGAATAGAATTTTCCATGAGTTCTTGGATAAGTTTGTGGTGGTTTTCATTGATGATATTTTGGTGTTTTCTAAAAGTAAAGAAGAGCATTAAAGAAATTTAAGGGTTATTTTTCAAACCTTAAAAGAAAAGAAATTGTATGGGAAATTCAGCAAGTTTGAGTTTTGGTTGCAACAAATTTCTTTCCTTGGTTATATTATTTCTAAAGATGGGATAACTGTTGATCCTACAAAAACAAAGGTTGTGGAAGACTGGCCAAGACCCACAAATGTAACTGAGATTCGTAGCTTCCTTGGTTTGGCAGGCTATTACCAAAGGTTTGTTAGAAATTTTTCACGGTTATCTAGTCTAATTACTAAGCTAACTCGGAAGGGTGTTAAGTTTATCTGGACAAAAGAATGTGATGATTGTTTTTAGGAATTGAAAAGAAGATTGGTGAATGATCCAGTTTTGGCACTACCTTTCAGGAATGGTGAGTTTGTTATATATAGTGATGCTTCATTGAAAGGAATTGGTTGCGCCCTAATGCAGAATGATCAGGTAATTTGTTATTCTTCACGACAGTTGAAAACTCATGAGGTAAATTACCCTACACATGATTTGGAATTAGCTATTGTTGTTTTCACTTTAAAATTTTGGAGGCATCATTTGTATGGAGTAAAGTGTGAAATATATACTGATCACAAAATTTTAAAGTATATATTCACTCAGAGAGAGTTAAACATGAGATAGAAGAGATGGCAGAAAAAGTTCAGCTGATTCAGAAACACATGAGAACAGCTCAGAGTAGGCAGAAGAGTTATGCAGACAACAGGAGGAAGGATCTAATTTTTGAGGTAGGTGATCATGTTTTTCTCAAAGTCTCACCATGGAAAAGTGTGATGAGATTTGGTAAGAAAGGAAAGTTGTGTCCAAGGTTAATTGGACCATATTAAATTCTGGAGAGAGTTGAATCAATTGCATACCGGGTGGCTTTACCTCCGAGTTTATCTCAGGTACACAATGTTTTTCACGTTTCGATGTTGAGAAAGTATATGCCAGATCCATCTCATGTTTTGAGTCCAGAGGTAGTTCAGTTGGAAGAGAACGAATCTTATGAGGAACAACCAGTCCAGATTCTTGACCACAGGGAGCAATTGTTACGGAATAAGGTGATTAATCAGTTAAAGGTTTTGTGGAAAAACCACATGATGGAAGAGGCGACATGGGAATCTTAAAATGCAATGAGGGATAAGTACCCCCGTTTATTCGATAAGTAAATAAATTTCGGGGATGCAATTTTCTAAAGGGGGAAGGATGTAACATCCCAAGTAAGTAATGAATAATAGATATTTTTTTCTATGTCTATTAATGAATTAGATAATGTTTTAGAGGCTTAAAATGAAAATAAATCCAATCTTAAGCATGGAATACACTAATATTTTTAAAAGATTGTTTTACTGCCTTTTGATGGAAAACCATTTCTAAATCTATCTTATGACAATTTTATAAGCTATGTTTTTCAAAATAAACTTATTCTTTATGACTGGGACATCAAAATTTAATTTATGTGAATTTTTGGTATTTTTCTGACAATGTTCATTTTTTAATGAATAGTGAAAAATACTGCATTTTACATCAAAACTGATTTTTAATATAATTTATTTATATGATTAGATTATCTTTTGAATTGTTTTAAAAGTTAAATTAGAATATATTTTTACCATTAAATCCAATAGTGGTCGTTGGAATTAATTTAACTTTGAAATCAGACTTAAACTAGTGTCAATCTTTTGATACTTATTGTTTCATAAAAACACGCTATTTGCTCTGACAGAGGGAATTAATTATCAAATTAATTAATGTGACTTATATGTTTTGAATTTTTTAAAATAGACTTCATTTTTGAATTCGGAATATCAAATATATCTTAGGGTGAATTTTTGGGATTTTTCTGAAAAACTTCAATTTTTGATGAATAGTGAAACCACTAAGTGGTACTTATAAAAACTGATTTTTCCATTTAAATGAAATTTTGCCACCTTTGTGTTTTGAATTTCAAAAATCCGACATACATGGTTGTCATTAAGAAGTATAATGTGGTTCAATGGGATAAAAAATAATTTTTTGGGGAATAGTAACTTATTAAGTTTTAAATCGCGATTAGAGGTAACTAGTGTAGTTTATGGTAAGAATAATGTTATAATAAAATGAAATGACCTAGACACATGTCTTACCCTCATTGGATGTGTCATGACCGACCAAGACAATCCATGGGTCAACTTGGGGACCCCATGGAGCCACTTTGGTTGGAAAATGACATAAATATCTTTTTATTTAATGTTAAAGTAAAAATGACACAAACATGAGATGTTTTACTAAAAAAAACTTTACATGGGTTTATACAAGTCGTATTTTTTACTATAAATAGTCATTGGAAATATAAAAAGATTTCCTACATCATAGTATTTTTTTATAATTTTTAGACATTAAATAAATTAAATTATTTATGACATCATGATGATGCAGAGATGACCTCATTATTTAACGATTTAAAAAAAATGGAAAGATAATGTAATATCTAAGACCTACACATGTCCAAAACCTATTGGATGAGTGGATTTATAACCCTTATCACCTTATCCTCTAAATACATCAATGTGGGACCTTTAAAATCCGAAACTCTTTTGAAAATAAAGTAACATTTTGTAACTTTACAAGAGTGCCTCTCCTCTCCTCCTATAAAAGGCCCCCACCTCTACCTCCTTACCCACACATACAAAGCCTTTGGCTCAGCCAAACTCTGCCCATTTTGTCTCTCCAAATCCCTCTCTAACTCCTTGAAGCCTCACTTTGGGCAGATGTCTTCCCAAGGAAGCCTTTGAGCTCAAACCAAATGGAGTTACCCGATTTTAAGGTAATGTCTTCACTTGTGTCCTTTTGTTTTATTTTGGTTCTCCAACCACCTAAAATCTTTTTATTCATTTATTTTGTAAATAATCCAGTATATTCAATATACTAGGATTTTTTTAGAAGAAGTATTCTTTCTAAAATTACACACACCTACATCTAATGGTTAAAGAACATACTGTTTTTGTGGATGGCGAATTTCTGCCTCCCGAAACGATGATTGTTCAACATTCTTCTAACACCTTCAAAGGCGGCCATTAAAATGACACTATATTTATATATGATATCTAATATGTTTATGTTTTACTTAAGCTTATGTATTTTTAATTTATGGCATACCTTTATGGTTTCCATTATGGGTAAACGCAATATCTTCATTTAAGGAAGTGCGGACTACCGCCCCCTCAAAGTGATTTGATTCGTTAATACCATATGTGGTATGTATAAAGGATGTATTTAATGATATTATATATTATACCATACTGGAATTAAAATACTATTATGTATCATTATGTTTTAATTCCATTAAATATTAAATAGAAATGGAAGTAGCGTTCATGCGTACGTATGGCTTACCGTCTCCATGAACGGTACATTTCATTTCTTATCTCATAATATTATGTAATATTATAAGTACATATATATAATGGATATATATGTAATATATTAAATCTAAATTATGGATATAATTCTGGAATTATAACATATATATATCTCTCTAATTTGATTTAATTCCATTAATATGACAAAAAAATGAAAGTAGCGTTCATGCGTACGTACGGCCTACCGTCTCCATGAACGATGCTTTTCGTTTGTTATCTCCAAATGATATGGAATAGTATAAAATGAATATTTACTGGATATATATGATATTTTAATCATTAATACTATTCTGAAAATTATTTACTTATAACTACATGGGCAATCTTTTTTCAAACAAGTTCATTTTTGACTCATGTACCAAACATCGGCAAAAACGTCTGATATGAACTAACATTATTAAAAAATTATTATAACATTATAATATGTTATATGAACTGAATAATAATCTCTAAAAGAGGTACTTAGGCAATTATTAATTTACCAAAGTTTATTATTCATAAATATAAAGAAACGAACAAGACAAGTTGGACTTGAGGTAAGGGATCCTACTCCTCTCTTTCTTTTTAAGTACACTCTTTTATGTCACTTCTTTTAAGCTCCTATTTGTTATGATGGGGGATGTTCTTCTATATTCCTCATTCTATACATTTTATTATAATGTGATGAGATACCCTATTTGATCTCATCAATCCATTTTTTTGGAAGTTTTAAGTGGCGCCGTTAGGCTGCCGAGTTTTTGTAAGGGATTTTTCATCTCACTTTTATTCCCGTGAGATTTATGCTACATTTGCCACAATTTCCTTTGAGTGGTGTATGTACTGACCATTATTATACACTTTGTGTAGTATAATTTCATTTATGGGTATTCACATCTTCATTGTATGACCCTTATTCCATGGGGTGTACGTTTCGAAAGTTACCCAACTCGGTAAGGGGACCTTTCACCCTCCTCTTTTTAAAAGACTTCTTTTGTTATGTCTTTAAATTCACATACTATTACGTTGGGATATGTTCTTTTATATCCTTATTGATGTAAATTTTATTTCCAAGTGATTAGATTCCCTTTTTATCTCTCATCAACTCATTTTCTGAATTTTGGAGTGATGCCGTTAGGCTGTGGAATTTTACCAAGGGAACTTTTTAACCCAATTTCGATTTCTTTGGGTTCAACATGTAGTTTTTGAATATGTCATGCTTTGAATATGTTTGAATGACCTTTTATTGTTTTAAATTTAATATCCACTTATATTGGGTGTATTTATATATGTCACACATAATTTTGAGATTGATTTATCCTTAATTTTAGGATACCTTCTTTATAAGGGATTTCATCACATTTGACATTTCTATTGAGACTTAATTGTTGTTATGAACCAATTCACTCTTATATAGTGTATATAATGTCCTTTGGAATATTATATCATGAATACATTTATTCTCATGATATTATAAAGTTCTTACTAAATGTTATTCCTCAATTATTTTATTCAAGTGTCTCTAATTTTGGTAAAACCCCTTTAACCAAAAATATCGCTTTAAATGTTTTAATTATTTGTTCTTATTAATATCCATGTTTTCAAAATGCTTTTAAGGATTATTTATATGGATATAATGGTTTAAAATTTTAAAAGCTTCAAGGTTTTATGGGACACTTTTATTCAAAAATCTCTTTATTAAATGTTTTAAATGGTTTTGGAAATGGTTTCTTTTTTAATGGATTCATTATTTCAATATACTAAAATGTTATATTGTGATTAAAATTTGGAAATGTTATGTTTCCTTTATGCATGTTTTATGTGATACATTTATGTTATTGTTCTTTGTCATTGTTATGAAAACGGGTGGTTCCGTGATAAACTAAGGGCGGGTGAGCCCGAGATAGCTCTCCAATGCATTGGGTAACGCGACGGAGTTAAAAGTTAGGTTTCTCTAAAGAGATTTAGGGAATATTCTATGATGGGTATTCCAAACGTAACCAAGAGGGTTACTCCCTACGTAAGAATGTTATTAATGCCTCAAGTTACCTTTTATGTCTTATGATTTCCATGATTTATTCATGATTTGATGAGGTATGTTAAAGTGACTATGTTTTATGGGTAAAGTATGATTTCACTCTTATGTATATATGTACTCATGTTTCCTTTCCATACTTTTTATAACCCTTACTGTGCTTTTTATGCTCATCCCAAGTTTTTGAAATGTTTTTCACAGGTCAAGGGAAAGGTACGTGATGTGATGATAGTGTCAAGGAATTGTCAAGAAAGAATCCAGGTTTTATTTTAAATATGTTTCTGTTGATGGTAAAAATGAATACTGTCTTTTATGTAACCACTTTGTTTAAATGTGGAATGTGATGCAAGTTTCATGATCTAATTCTCTAAAACTCTAAACCTGAAAAGATCCTCAATGTGTAATCTTGTAATAACTCAAGATTAAGTAAGGTTTAAGGCTGGGGACTTATACTATCCCACAGTACCATCTAGTTTTTATTTACCTGTAGTATCTTGTGAATGGAAACCAATCATTTTCACTAAATTTTATATTTAGTTATCATAGTAAGTTCACCATATTTTTTATACCTCTAGTGATCTTAATTCCCTTTTATTAGAAACTTAATCTCACCTCCCAATAATATCATATCATAAATTACAAATTCAATTTACCATCAATGATGGACCACTAAATCATATTAGAGTAGTACATTTATATTTGGTCTCAATCTGTAGCATCACTACTGTGTAGAGTATTTCACAGAGATAGAGTTATGGTTATGGAAATAATAATATCTTAGTGCATCATTTTCCACCTTGATCCCAAATATGATGGAGAGAAATAGTGTAAATACTCATTTGAATCATTGTCTATCAAAATATATGATAGTTTATGTCACTAAAATCAAATACACAAGTTTATCATCAATAGAAAATAACCTCTTATATCGGTTGAGAAAAGATTAAATACTTATATTTTATTTTCAAACACTAACAGAAGCCAGAAGGTGAGTATGAGAGTAATAATTATAGTACACCATCACCTAAATATCCACCAACTAGTCAAGTTTATCACATATTCCAAGTAAAATGAGTCAACATATCATACATTATAGCCATAAAATGATAAATATATCAATCTTGTCAAACATAATAAAATAATAATCCACATTACCTTCATCTCATTGAAAATGATTTCCCATGTCTTTAGCCTACCAAATATTAATTAAAATCAAGTTGATTACTAAATTTTTAAATTCATTAAATTATTATAATATTAACATCAATATTCACCTCATATAATAATATCCATATCCTTATAAGTGATCCAAAGTGTCTCCAAAAATTATCCCATCATTATTATATTATATATGCTATATTGTCTTAGAAAATCTATCAATTATATTAAAAAGGTTCATATTTTCTCTCTATATTGGCTCAACAATAATCAATTATCATTTATTAAATATTAATAAATGTACCAATGAGATAATTATTTGCCACTAATATATTTTCTTATTATCTTCGAGTTCATTCGTATTCTTTATTTAATGATTCATATCCCTAGTTTACATTGTCCTCATGATATATCATCTATATTTATCATAATTTTCAGCATCTCACGTCAAAAAAAATAAATTCATATCAATTATTATCAAAATTAAATTCTTATAATTACACATTGAATGTTTAATTGTTATCATGGGTGTAATCATTATCCTATTATTCTGACCCATTAACTTAACTGACATTATATTATAATAAATTGTATTTAAGTATATCATTAATTACTTTCCTATTGAATTTACATAATAAATTAAATTTTTCATCCCCAATATTTTATTAATAATTAATAACATTTTAGTAATTAATTTATGTCCTCCATCAATCCGGTCAATATTTGTAAATTCATGGAATAGATTAATAATTCACAACATAATACCTCATCAAATATTCATAAAATTTTATAATAATAATTTATTCTATTAATTAATCAATACATCCTCTTTAATTATATAAAATATTTATCATTAGTAATTCTAAGTAGAGTAAATGTTACAATCATAACAACCTTATACCCTTCATCATCAACTCAAAATTATTCAACATAACTATATTATTTCAAATAATAAAATATATAAATATGTAAAATTATTATTTGGTTAATAATAATAATTCAATTGCTTATCAATAGTCATAACCATAATATCATAAATTAATTTATTATCACAATATGGTGTTAAATTAATAACCACAATATATCTACGATACCAATATAAGAGATTCATCTATGGTCTACATGAGAAATAATTCAATGAGAGTGTATAATAATTATTTAAAAAATATCGGGTAAAAGTGTATATCAAAATTCATTAAAATTATCCAAACAAGGTTTAATTATGTTTATTATATATAAAAGCGTCCAAAAAAACATTTGATGTTGAAAAAGGACCCCACACAAATAATATCCTCAATTGTTAATGATAACAAATCCATCATTGATACTAATTTATTATTTTTTTTATCAGACAATGTAATATTTCAATAAATATAATTTATAAATTTTTTAAAGGCTTTTCATAAGGGTGAAATACTAGTTAGAAACATAGAATATTCAATAGATTTTTTTGGAGTTAGATGTTGAATTGGCGTGATATTATGAGTGTCATATATCCTTAGTAATTACGTAATAAAAAAGTAAATATATTATATTATGAACATTTTTTTATTCAAAAGTTATGAAAAATCTCTTAAAATATGGATCATATGGGAAATTTGATTCCACCTTTAGGTTGGGAATGAAGGGTTTACTCTAGGGGTGACATAACTTTCATGCATAGTGTGTGTTGGGGTAAATTACATAGGAGGGTAATTTACTTTTATTTTTTTTTTTTTTGAAAAAAATGAAGTATCTCTTGAAAGTGGCATCGTATAAGAAATATGAGACTTGTATTAGGTCTAGAATCCATGTTTTACCATAAGAATGAAAAAACCTTTATTTGTTTCAAGTTTTTTGTAACATCTTGCATGGGGGTAGTTTATTTTACCCCTTGTATGATATTTTTTAGCTATTAATTTTCTTCTTCTTCCTTACCACACCTAACCTCCCTTTTTTGAGAAATTAATCCTATATTCTTGGTAAATCAACAATTTTCACCAGTTTTAATTTTAAAATCCTTAATGAGGTAGAATCTAAGACTCCACCATCCATTTTTTTGTCAAATCACCGATTAAATCATGTGCTTTTAATTTTGATTTGTTATTTTGTGATTTTTGGGTTTTTGAAATAGAAGACCTATTTTGGCTTCAATTTTGGATGATTATATTGATTTAGGGTGATCTTGAGACTCCCTTGTGAACATTTCATAAATCCTTCATCGATTGTTCCAACCTCTTCTCCAATTTCCAAGTGTGATACCCTCAACGTTTCCCCCTTTGTGTAACACTATATTGAGGTTTGTTTTTTTTATTATTTATTTCTTTTCTTCAAATTTCAATCGCAAATTATCAAAAAGAAGGTTGAAAAATAAAACAATTAGATGTGGTTTTTATCAATTAATAATTATTAAATAAATTATCAAAGGATAATTATTTGAAATTATCAAAGATAATAATAAGGAAATATCAACTAATTATACATAGAATTATAAAAGAACTTTTTTTAGAAATTACCAAAATATAATTATTCCAGAATTATCATGGGGTAATTCCACAAAATTATCAATGTATAATTGCATATAATTATAAAATGTTAATTTATAAAAAAAATTATCAATAGATAAATGTGTGAAATTATCATAGATCATTCATGGAATTATCAGGTGATGATTACATCATTTTATAAAAGGATAATTTATGGGAAATTATAACATGATAATTATAAAAGGGTAATCCATTACAATTTTCAAAAGATAGTTACTTAATTCTAAAGGATAATTTTAGGGAATTTTCATGGGAAAATGATATACTATTATCATTTTGAAATTATGGAAATTATTAAGGATATTTATATATTATTATCAAATAATAATCATAAGGAATAACAATATATTATGATAGAATAATATTGATATAGATTAATATTATCACATGTGGTTATATAATTATTTTGGAGGATAATATTTCAAGTTCCTAATTTAGCCTGAAATTATAATTTATAAATTATTTAGGATAGAGAAAGTATCATCACATGTAATATTTTATTTATAATATAAATAAAATACCTTGTTTTGGTTATGTGGATGTGTTATTGACTCTTGATTTTTTCACATTGGATTTTGAACCACATGGGTTGGTTTATCCATAAAATTAACTAAACAATATTTGAGGTTGGATGCTATTAACTTTCTTGGGGTATCGTTACACATGTTTCCATTGTATGGTTATTTTTCTGACATATTTGATATATATGTTTGATTTGTGATCGTATGTGGTTGTGATAATATCTCAGGATTATATATGACTTTATTCATTGAGAATTATTGAGATAGATTTATTCCATGATGATCTTTGATTAAAATGTTGGATATGTGATGATACAAGATTTTTTCATGATGTGTTTTATGGATATTATCATGGTATGCCTTTTAATTTTTAACTTATAAAAGATTGGTATGTTGTATATGTGACAGGTCATCATCTTGGAATGATTACTACTTAAGGGGTGAAATAATTGAGTTAATAGATAAAATTGATAGTGCATTGTAGCCTTTTAACCTATTCTCTACTCAATGCCTTATAGATTCCAATTATATGGACATCAACCGATGCCTTGTGGATTTCGAGTAGGTTGCATTTACAAGATGCCTTATTGATTCTGAGTATTACCAGGTGGATTTTTGAATTTTGGTAGGATACTCTCTCAATTCCTTATGGATTACAAGATATAAACCAATAGACTTATTTTATATTTTTACTCTTATAGGCATACAATACATTTTATGGAACGGAGCCGAAAATGGTACTACCAGGGGTTTTTATCATCATGGTTAGTGTACGAACAATTGATTTTAAATTGTATGTTTATTTTCATATTACATATTTATTACTAATGTGGAATCTTATTTTATAGTTTAGAACATGAAGTTTAGGATACAATGGTGGTGTCCTACTAAGTCTTATACTCACACCCTACTCAAGAATTTTCAATATGCTTGTAGGTTTCATGAAGGACCTGATGAAGTGAGAGGGCCCTATTGTGGATGAATGAGAATAGGAGAATGGAGAATGTGGTATATTGATATGGACTTTGGAGGACTACCAATGTATTTTTTATTTTTTTATTATTTTTTTATTTCCTACTGCTTTGCGTTGGATATCCTTTCCACATTTGGAACCATTTTTTTATTTGACATGTATTCCATTTATTTTGTTTCCACATGTTTACTCTATTCATTTATTATATACTTTATTGTTTATTATTTATCATATGACATGATACAGAGAGTATAGTCCCCCTGTCCCTTATGGAATCAGACCCTCACTGCAAGTTGTAATCCACTTTCATTTAGGGAGGTGTGCATGGGGTCATGTGTCCTTCCAACTGAGACCCAAGGGTTCATCTCAGGATATTAAAAAATGGAATCAGGGAATCATGAATCACTAAACTATTTCTTCTCTATTCCTTGGTTTAGTATAGGGTAGATAGGATATAGGATTTTTGGGAGTCCGGTAGGGGAACTATGAAAGTAACTAGCCACTAATGTATAGTGGACCTCTCATATTATATAAATTTTGGGAAATTATGTTTTTTTTCTTATCGTTGATGAAATCAACCTTGGATGATACAAATAATTTTGATTTATGATTAATGAGATTTTAGGTGAATTCTTGCATCATTACTAGGCATATAGGCTTACACTCTATATATATACCTATTATTGTTCTACATTGTAGTTTATTAGTTAAATTCCTTGATTTGTGTTGTCTTTTTAGGATAGTTTCTCTTTATTTATTATATTTGTGTCAACACATTGTTGTGATGTTACATTCTTGGAATTAATTATCTGAACTGAGAATGTTTTTGTGTTATTATATATAAGATGATTGTGACTAATTTACAGGTATGAAGATTAGTGTTAGTTCTAGGAGGGGTATACCTTTGGTTAAGGGTAGACTCCTAGGAGAACCTTGTGTGATCCCATGGACCAGTTAGTGTTTATCCTACTAAATCTATTTTTTTAATTGTTTTCTCCACATTATAGATGATGTCCCCTTAACATAATCTTATTGGGAAACAAGGGATGCATGTTATAATAATCATAAAAGAGAGAAGGTTTCTCTATTACCACTGGACATTTAATAAAATTTAGTTTATGATATTTTTGTCTAACTCATTGGTTTAATCATGAAGGATACTTCAACCATAATTAATTTGAATATAACATGTCCTATGAATATAAGTTTAGAACATTGTTCAAATATTCCATACTTTCAAATCCAATATTTTTCATCCTACTAGGTAACTGGAGGACGTTAGGATGTTGAGTAATGTGTTTAAATATTTGTGGAATTATTTGACCTTGTGAGACTATAAAAAAAACATGGTAAGTTTAGTTTGAGCTCATGCAAGTTTCAAAACCCATTTTGATAACCATATATCATATGGCACCAAAACAAATATGAAGTAGATCATTGTACATCTTCATGAATTAAATCATAATTTATTTAACAAGATGGGTACATCACAGTGGGGTGAACCTATGCAGTTCTCTAAGAAGTTGGATGGTATAATTAAACTATGAATTAATTACTGAAATAAGAACAAGGATATAGTGAAAAATATATATATAAATTTCCCAAAATCAATGATATTTTTAATCAATTACATGGATCCTGATGGTTTTTTAAGATTGATATTTAATCATTCTATCACTAGTTGCGAGTAGGAGTGGAGGATATTCCAAATACAATTATTCCGAGAATGTATGATTTCTATGAGGGCATGAAGATGTTTTTCATACTATAAAACACATTTTTACTATTCGGTGACATCATGAACAATATATACCACCCATTTATAGACTCATTCATCTTGTTTTTCAACAACTGGATCCTTATCTTCTCGCCAAAACTGATCAACAATTTTGGAACCTCTAGATAGTCATGAATACACTTCATTCACACTAGCATTACACCAATCTATCAAAGTATGATTTATAAATAAAAAAGAAATAATTCCTAGTATATGTGGTGTATGAGATGGTCAAAACAATAGAAATTAGATGAATTCAATTCCTGGACATGCCATTGGAACCTGTTCGAGATCATTAGATTTATGGGATTAACAGGATATTACTGGGTGTTTATTCAGGAATTCCCCCAACTATAAGAAACCATGAGTGTTCCAACCAAGAATGGAGTAAAGATATAGTGGAAAGACCAGTTTTATGATTAATTTATTATACTGAAGGAAAGGTTTAATATAGATCTATTTCTAATACTACCTGATCTAGGGATCATATATGTTGTATACTGTGATGCATTAGTTATTGGTTTGGGTGTAGTATTGATGTATAGCAAGAACATAGTATCTTTTGAGTCACATCAACTATGAACCCACTAGCATTAATACCCTAGTCACAACTTTGAGCTAGAGAGTGTGGTCTACACTCTAATTCTTTGGTGACACTCCCTATTTAGAGGGATATGTTATTGTTTACATGAACCAAAACAGTATTCATTATATCTTCATTTATCGGGCCATGAACATGAGATAGAGGAATTTGGTTGAATGTCTACATATTCTTGAATTTGTGATGGGTTATTCATAAAGAAAATATAATATCATTTTGGATTCCCTTATCCATATAACACAGGCATAGTAAGATCATAGTGGGAGGCCTTTTGTGAAATAAGGTCTTTTTATGTGCTTATTGGATTAATGAAGGATGGATACTTCTAAGGATCATGGATCAAGGAATTTTTCCCCTTTAGTGATCAAATAATCACAATTAGACTAGGTGTATGATGGATATGTGTTATACATAGAGTTGGATGTGATATTGGAAAAAATAACTGGATGTGACCTAATACTTGAGTGAACTTTGGGTGATGAAGATGTGATCATGGTACATGGGACAGTGGAAGTCCCTTCTTCAATAAAACAAGATAGGATAAGATAGTTCCACACCGAGATATGGGTGGTACTACTAGTGTGAATATGATGTTCCATGACTTTAATAGATGGTTTTTGTGGAAAGTAATCAAGAGAGATATTGTAGGGTTAGTTTCCCGTTGTATTACATTCCGTGTGATAAATGTTGGGCATCAATGTCCTAGTGTGTTTCTCTAAAACAACCATTACCCAAGTGGTTGTGGGAGTATGTCATGATGGAATTTGTGATGGGGATACTAATAACCCTTACGAATCATGAAAATACAGAGGATATTTTTTATTTGCTAATTAATGATTCCCACTTTTTACTAATCTATGAGACTCACTCTATGGTTGAAGCAGGAAACATCTATGTTTTTGAGATCATATGCTTACATGGAGTTTCCATAAGAATAATTTTTTATAGATATTCATCTTTTTAAGTCAATTTTTTGTTAGGGATTTTAGAATTTCATTGGAAATCAATTGATAATGAACACAACTTACCATCCCTAGATTGACGGATTGTCAGAGCTGACGATGTGAATATCAAAGGATATGCATATAAATTTCATTCTAGTTTTTTGGACCATTATATGGTAATATATCATTGGTTTATTTAATATAAAACTTCTATTATCAAATATAAATTTCTATTTCACCTTAATAGGCTCTATATGGGATTCTAGTCCATTCACTACTTTTTTGGCATGCGGTAGGTGAGGCAACATTCATGGGGCCAATTTTGGTTCAATAAACCTAGAAGATAGTGAAGTTGATTCAGAAGAGGTTGATCATTTATCAAAGAAGTAATAAATACTATTCTAATCATAGGAGGAGACTTTTGGTGTTTTTTATGGGTTATTAGGTTTTATTGAGAGTGATTCCTTAGTTTATACACTGATGTTTGAGAATGAATATTAAGCTAGCACCACTGTTTTGGGTACCTTTCAAGATCACTAAATGGGTTGGGAAAATGAAATATCATCTAGAAAAACCCACTCAATATTGAGGTACATGGCTGATCCTATGAATGTAAACTGTTGTGAGTATATAGAGTTAGAGCCATATGCATATTATGAGGAGTTTCTGGTGAAGATTGAAGATCATTATAAGATGGTCCTTCGAGGGAAGATAATACCACTTTTCAGGATTCAGTGGCACCATGGATAGATCTAGGAGAAGATGTGGTAGTTTGAGTTTGATTTCCATGATCAGTGGCCATCATTTTTTAATCAAGGTTGGTAAAGATACCTTTCTAGAAGGAGATGTAAATAGAGGTGGATAATTGTAATATCAATAATTTGTAATGAAAATTAGAACCCCCTTTGATAATAATTATAGAGTGTTTTTATGTTAAATTTTATTTTTTCAATAAAATAAAATAATAAATATTTGAAATTATTTTTTATGTTTAAAATCCCAGTTATAAACTTGTAATATTCTATGGAATGTTTTTGTAGTTAGTTGCTGAGTCACCTCTAATTTCGAGGCCAATAAAACCTCAGTAATGATATAAAAAATTATTGAAAATAAATTATATTACACACATGTATTTTTAAAAAACAAATGAAATATATAACTATTGATGTCTCATATTATAAATCTAATACATCTATTAGGTTTGGAATTTCGTTCTAACCTTATGCCCCACATAACATATGTGTGCATCGGGTGTTTGAGTAAATCGCATGTGAGGGTAATTTATTTCATATTTTTATTATAAATTTTAGGAAAAAATTTATGTATCCCATGAAGAGTTAATCATATTAGAAATTATAGAATTTTATTAGGTCCAGAATATGGGTTTTACCCTATCCATGTCATTATCGTTATATGTTTTGGGTATTTTCTAGCATCACATGTTTGGGTAATTTATTTTACCCCTTTTTTATATTATTATTTTTTAACTATTTAATTCATTTAAATTATTCTTCACCATTACTAACCTCTAATTTCATGTAGAATTCGACCCAAAAATCATGGAACATGAATATTTTAGGACTTTTTTAATTAAAAAAATCTTAATTTAGAAGAATCAAAGACTCCTCCATCAAATTTGGATCTAATCAATGATTAAATTGGGTGTTTTAAATTAGTATTTTAAATTATTTGAAAATAGAGGTTATAAAATAAATAAACTATTTTAACACCAATGTTGGTTAATTCGATTGAGTTAGGGTGGTCACAAGACTCCCTAGTGCACATTTGGTTAAGGATCCATAGATTGATCTAGAATATACTCCAATTTCCACACATGAGACCATCCTCTTTTCCCCTTATGTGAAATTCCATAATGTGGTTTGTTATTTTGTTTTACTATTATTTCTTATTTATTTTATTCCATTTTAATTCATCCCAAATTATGAAAAATGGTTGAGTAATAAAAAAATAAAATCTATTTTTTATAAAAGAATAATTCTTAAATGAATTATCAGGGGATTATTATGAGAAATTATCAAATACAATAATAGGGAATTTCAAAATGATAATAAATAGAATTATCTAAGGATTTTTTTTAAAATTATCAAAATATAATTATTCTTAAATTATTAGTGGTTATTCTATAAAATTATTAATGTATAATTACATTAAATTTTCAAAGGATGGTTTGTTGAAAATTATCAAAAGTTAATTGCATGAAATTATCAATGATTATTATAAAAAATTATCAATTGATTGTTACTTCATTTTGTAAAATGATAAATTATGAAAAAAAAATCAAAAGATAATTATAAAATGATAATCCATTAATATTATTAAAATATAATTATTGAATTATAAATGATATTTTATGGGAACTATCATGGGACAAAGATATCAAATTATCAAGGGTAATTATGAAAATTCTCAAGGATTGTTATATAGTATTGTCAAAGAATAATTATAAAGACTGACCATGTATGATCTTAGACTAATATAGAGTGAGATTAATATTATCATGTGTGCTTTTGTAATTATTTTTAATTACAATATTTCGAGTATATGAGTTGTCTTAAAAGGATAATTGAAAAATTATCCAAGAGATATAAAGTTTTATAGCATGTAATATTTTATTTATTCATGAAATAAAAAAGAAATTTTTTGTATATAAGAAACTTTTTTAAACTACTAGAATAGATGTGTTGGAAATATGAACTTTGATTTCTAAAATGGAGACAACTATGATAATATGGATTATGAGGAGTTATTCTGGACTTTTGAGGTTTCAATTCATGATTTTGAACCAAAAATGGTTGTTTATCTCTTTCAATGACATCGATAACCATGAGGTATGACGTCCCTTGACTTCATGAGATATAAATGCATATGTTTCCATTGTATGATTATTATTTGGAAATATTTTATATACATTCTAGATTTGTGATCACATGAGGGTGTTTGTGTGTAGATCGTGAGATCATTTGACTTTCTTTCCTGAGAATTATTGAGATAGATAGATTCAAAGATGATGTTTTATTTAAATGATGGATATATGGTGATGCTATATTTAATCATGATGTGTGTTATAGATATTATCATGTTATTCCTTGACATATTTTCCCTTTATAGGATTAATAATTTGTATGTGTGAAAGGTGGCCATCGTGGTATGATTACTCCTCAATGGGTGTGATCATAGAGTGTGATGATGATCACAGTGGTGTATAATATACTTATAACCTGGTATTTAACCAATGACTTGTGGATTATGATTAGATGGCCAACACTCAATGCCTTGTCGATTATGAGTGTAACCCGATGCCATGTGGATTTGGATTATATCAAATTTACTCAATGCCTTATGGATTATGAGTGTTACCTAAATCCATAGGGATTTAGGGTAGTTACTCACTTGTTTCCTATGGGATTTTGAGTGAAACTCTAATATCCTTTTATTTAGTCTTGGACTCTTGCTTACATACTATGAATCTTCTTGTATAGAGCTAATGAAAGTATGGAAAGTTGTTTATAGAGGCTTGGTTATCACACAATCGATCAGTTTTGTATTGTATTTTTATTTTCTTATTACATATTTATTATTATTATAGAATACACATGTATACATGAGAACAATAAGTTAATGATTCATTTATTATTTCCTATATATTCTTTTATAGAAACCATACTCAGGGACTTCAGTGTACTTATAAATATCATGAGGGATCCGATGAAGGGAAACATTCATGTGGTGGATGGGTAAGATGTGGAGTGAATCGATAGAGGCATACTAATATGGACTAATAATGACCCCCACTTTTTTTCATGATACATTAAAGGGGTTATGTTTGATCCATTGGGAGCTATTTGATTGATATGACATGTAGGCCATTTATGTAGTTTCTGCATGTTTACACTGATAATTTATTATATAGTTTATTTTTTATTATTGATAATAAGACATGATGTTAAGGTTGTAATATCATTAGTGATGGAATAAAACCCCCACTTCTAGTTTGTAGCCTCTTTCTTATAGGGAAACCCACATGTGGTTATTTGGGCTTTCAATGTGTCCCCAATGTTTTAGTTCATGATGTTACAATACCAACCCCATGAACCACCTCTCTATCTAACAAATAAAGGGGTTACACAAGGAAACCCTACATCCCAGAACCTTTTTTACTCACCCAAACCACATATCTCCCACTTCAACCTCACTCATCCATCCGATGGAGTGATTAGATGTTCAAGATTATGGATCCATGCACTCCACATGTAATGTGAGTAAACAGATGGGGATATTTCAATAAACGAATAAAATGAATATGAATGGATTATACAACACCATACATGAATATGTCTTTCATGACTCCACATAGATACATGGTGAGTAGAGCACCATCCAATCAAATATTATACAACCATCATTCTAACAGAATCCCCCTCAACCCCAGACTCACTTATATCGACATCTAAGATTTTTTCATCCATAATGGAAACCTATAGAGTGAAACATAAATTTTTACAATAAATTTATTCATAAAGATCATTTAATTTTGAAGGAAATAAAAAATTTAACTTTTAAACCATGTATCAATCATAAAGGCATGAAACCTTATAGAGAAGGTGAAAATTAAATAAATTTCAATATTTTACAGATTTCAATATATAAATCATATATATATATATTATCTTTTTTTAGGATGATTTATTCATATGTTAAAAAAAATATTTCATTTCAAAAGTAATTATCCATAGTTTGAATATATTCTCAATGTTATCAAAATTGAGATCAAAACACCTCACCAAAATATCTACAAAATAGTAAATGCAATTTTCTTAAAATTAATATCCTTAGAACTGTATTGAGTTTTATATTTAAAGTATATAATTCATTTATCATTAATTAAATGTTTCTACAATATAATTTTTTATAGATTTTTGGAATCATCAAATAATGGTGAAAATCACGCCAATTTATAACTCAAATTAATGCAATTTCTGTTTCATTATATTTATCATTAATTAGTATTCATTAAACATGGATTATAGAAACAAAATTCTAACTATAGAAGGCATATGAGAAAGATTAAATATTTGAGGATTTCACAGTATCATAAAAGTTATTAGAATCAAGGAGTGATGCCTATTTCTCTATAAAATCCATGACATTGAATGAATTTCCTTCTTGGTGGATACCTCCATCTAGAAATATGCATATTCTAGGGTTTTCATCATATAAATCTCTAAATTTGAATAAATATAGAAATATTTAGGATAAAATAATAATAATAATATATTTTAATATTTAATTGAAATATAATCAATGATATCAATAATTAAATCAATGGAAATAATTATTAAAACTCATTCAAATGAATCAACTTACTCAAAACTCAATAAAGAAGTTTATTTCATAGTCGAAAACTACATATATAGAAAATTAATATTTTTCCACTTTTAATATAAAACAAATATTTCCTTTAAATTATTCAAAGGGTTTATTTTAACTTAAATAATGAAACAATAATGGGTGAGGTCTTCATTGAATACAATAAAGTTGAAGATGAAATTAAATTTAGAGTAAAATATAATTAAAACTCAAATAAAATTGTTATGATTAAAATATCCCCACATTCAAAAAATTTCATCCTTGAAAATAAAATAATATATAAATAAATCATTCATTTAATAAATCCCCACAACCCTTAGTTTAAAAAAAGTGAATATTTTTTTAAGTCAAAAAGTAAATGGAAATTAGTAGAAAGGAAATGTAGATTAGTGAAATGTACTATAAAAGTTTCTAAAATATCAAAAAAAACATATCAAAATATGTAACAAGTATAAATTAATTATCCAAAATATTCTATAATATTCAAATACAACTACCCAAAATTAATTAGAACAAAATAATACTTTTTTTTAAATTATTAACATAAGACAATGAATATCCACCAAATTAATTATACATGTAACTAAACTCATACCACCTATTAGAAGAAAATGTACTTTCATTTTCTCCACCATCCTGCAATATTAATCATAAAATAGAACATTTAATATTAATTGAAAACTTTATCAACTTTAACAATAAACTATTATCAAGGAATCATCATGACAATATGAATAAAAAAGATATAATCACCATGATAAAATTACTCTTCTATTTTTGAGAATTAAAATTTTTACTTAATAACATTTAAAAAATAATTTCTTTACTAACATCATATTTGATTAGGAAATCAAAAAATTATGTGACATCACATCACATGTTGAAAACTACATAATCATCTAAATTAATGAAATATATATTTATAAAATATTGAATAATTTTTTATAAAGTTATTATAATTTTATCAACATAGTCATATATATCCAATTTGAGAAATTTATTTATAGAAATTTTTTCCAAGCTCTCTGATGATAATAAATTTTCTTATAATCCTTGACAATATTTTTACCACCAATAAATATAGTAAATTAGTTACAATATTGTCACATGTGTTGTTTTAAATTGACTTATTTGTCACTTAGAAATTTATATGAGTATCAAAAGTATTAATGGGGTTTTCTTGTATATGTATTCGATAAAAATGTATCAACAGTTATGAATAAAAGATTATTGAAACATGAATAGAAATAGTGTCTAGATCTAGTTTGACCCTCTAATAATCTCTTAATTATCTGTCCAAATTCATTTTATTATTTCTAAATTACTCTATGTATAATTTACTGTCATATAATACACACCTCATACAATTTAAGGATGAGTAACCATGATAAAATATTAATGAATGAACTATTTTCTTAGAGATATGATCAATTTGTTCAATAATAATTAAACACAATATACAATAAGTAATACACTATGATCATAACTCCCAATCAAGAGAATAAGGCTTAATTTGTGGAATAAAACTGTATTCCTATATGATGGAATTTAATCATAAACCATTTTACTAAAAATATCAATACATACCATCTTATATTAATTAAATGATCAAGGGGGAAAGAATTGTTATATGTACAAGAATAATGCATAAATTTATAAAAAAAGATAATTATTCATTGAAAAGAAATAAAATTACCACAAGGAAAGATAACAAGAATTAAGATGAATTAAATTATTGTGATATTTCACAAGATTTATATTCTATATCTAGGAATTATGTACATAGCCTTACATGGATAAGATATTTGGGATATCCTTTATTACTCTTAACCTTTATATAAGGTAACACTAAATTACTCTATTTATAATTAATATATAATATTTTTGTATATATCATCCGATATATAAAAATTTTACTCCTTTTATATATAGATAGTCGACAAACTATAAAGGAGCCTATCCTATTTAGATTTTAATAGATCACTATATAGAATTGAAGTTTTGTTTTTCTTTATTTTTACTCCAAATGGATCAAGAATCACTTATTTAATTGAGTCTACAATCCTATACTAGTTTTAGATCAGATCCATGGTATTCCAACCTCAAACATCTAGAACATGTCCTTCTTCATTATCCTTGACATGCTCTAGATTAACTATTATCTACCTATAGTGAAATTGGTTACTCAGATAGATCAAATTAAAAACCTAGTATTTTACAACAAGACCAATAAAACCATTATTGAGTATTATAAACCTTAATATGAGATTAATCACACTATATTTTAAATTCTTCCATTGGGTGAATAATCTCAACTTAATAGAACATCAATTGACATACCATGTTTGGATTCATGGGAACTCTCTATAAGAAATGGTATACTCGATTTATACAATATCTAGACTTATATCATTACCAGAAACATAAGAGACACAATGTTCAATATCATTGAGGTGAGGGATCAAATGACATGAATTAAAATATTTTATGTCATTGATCCATCAACTACACTTATATAGCTAGGAAAATATTATGTCTTAATATTCAATGAAGTATATATGAGGACATATATTATATTATTTTCCAAACTCAAACATATGAAAAAGTAAAAAAATAGGTATAAATAAAATAAAATCAGTATAAAACTCATCAAAAATTCCTAACAAATTATGATTTATCAATATTACTTTAACATTTTTCAAATTGTGAACACACACCTATTTTTAATAATTAATGAAATTAAGGGAATAATTTTCCAAGGAATATCAATTGAAAATATTGAAATATTTAACTAGATAAATTTTTCAATATTGATATTTTTCTCTCTTAATCAAACATAAATAAATAAAAATTAACTTCTTATGTTTACTAAGTAATAATTAAAAATTAATAAATTAAAATGTATTCATCACGCTTCATGTATAACCAAATTAACTTCTCACATTTTTTATAAAAACATAATTCAAAATTTTGTTACACCCAAAAATCATTTCACCCAACTGTTCCAAAATTATTCAAATTACACTGTCAAAAAATTTAACGTAATGTTATTATAATCCTTAAAAATGAACATACTTTACATAATCTTGTTAAATCACTCATTCATCCATTAATTTGATAAAAATATCATCAATTAAAATTAATTTTTATAAGGTATTCTCAATATATTATTATTTGTATATTAATATTATATAAAAGATCACAATATAAGGTTTATCCCTTGAAATAGAATCCATGCATGAATAGTGTAAAGATTAGTGAAACATTTCCTATAAAATTCATGTTCAAATCACTAAGATATTTTCCAATATGAATCTTCTAACAAATAATAAAAATAAATTATTTTCATTATTTCTAGTCTATTTTTCTTCTTTTCATCATTTTTATAAACTTTTTTAATTTCAACTTCTTATCTATGTTTTTTGGAGGAAAAGATAAATAAACACTCTTTTATATTGGATATGAAAATATAATATCAATCCATTTATCATGTAAAGTCAACAAAACATCTGCTAAACACTTCCACACTTACACTAAACAAAGAACAAGTATCCTCTTTCATACCAAAATTTACTATCTTTATGCGTAATAATTAAGAGAAAGGTAATAATTGATTTATGCTTGAAATATTCCAAAAAAAATTCCATACATGGTCTTTATGGCTTAATATAAGGGATAAGTCTAGAGGTGGAAAAATAGTTTTTACAGGGATTAATAAAGATAAAATGTACTCTATCACTTCAACACTCTCTAAAAATCCATGAGTTTTCAAATTGTGTAGTTGTATATTTTGGATTCATAGACATTTTTTATGTGCCATAAAATAAGGATATCACATTTTATGATATCCATAAGTCATAACCAGTAATATAGGCATGTATATGATAGAATAATATTATAGAGTTTGTATCTATTATATTTTTTAATGATAAAGATATATGTTATTTCTATTGTTAGTGGTTTCCCTAGAGCCAACACTATTGTACAAATTGATTTGAATTACATGTATACTATTTGATATATATATATATACATATTTATCTTACCATGGTAGTAATGATACTTCTATGTATACAATATTTATATCAATGTCCTTATATTACATGTTCTATCAAAAATGATAAAATAGTTCCTCATCTATAAGGAGAACCTAGAGATACCATGATTGTTATCTTAAATATATTTACTACAGTCTATAAACATCATTATAATAGGACGCAAACAATGTTTGACAATCAGGTGTTGGGGGATCATAAGCATTGAGACCTCTTCTCATGAGGTTCACACATGGTGATCTTGAGTAAATGAGATCATGAGGATTGACCCAAAAATATGACCAAAATGTGTTCGAGGTGTCATTGGTAGTTCATATCTCTAAAAATGTGTAATGGTATCCTAACATTAGATTATTGTTAGTTCATACTATTTGATTATGTACTTTGATGCCAGATGAAAACCATGAAATTTATGTCATGGAGAGGTATCAAATTTTGTGTGTTCCATTAGTGGAATTTCATAGATTGAATGACCAAGATATAATTAGTTTTATCCAAAAGGATTTGATATAATAAGACTAGTTAATCATAATTACAGTACCTTTACTTAATCTATAACACTGTGATATTTTTTGAAATTCTTTTTTTTTCAAATAAACTTAATCTTTTTGATATTTTATGTTGCACACAATATCATGTTGAGCTTGTGTTACATTCAACAATGTGTTTTAATTATGTTATAGATATAACTAAGTTCATATTGAGTTACATGCAATAGTACGTATAGATTTTCTTATACATAATTCTTAGATTATCTTTCATTACATGTAACACTGAGTTTAACCAAATTGTGGAATACTATTAAAGTATTACAAGTTAATATGATAGTAATCCCATAACCCTTGTAATAAAGTGAATGAAAAGTATTAAATAATTATGAAAATATATGTTTTACACATGTATATATAATTAATTCATTGGTGGATAATAAATTTTAAATTAAAATCAAAAAATCAAAAATAAAGGATATAATTTTCTAAAGAAAACTTTTTATACACATAAACATGTTTACCTAAAAAAATAAAAGAATTTATTTTGGTGTATTATTTTTAAAAAAATTAACATATTATATATTTAATAAAATGTTTATAATTAATATTACCTATCTTCTATATTAGTGATAGTAATAGATCCAATATTATGCTTAAAAATAATAATTTTCTAAAAAATAAATTTGTCACATTTATAATATGAAATTATTTAAAAACTCCTTTTTGAAACTTTTATAAAATTAATTTTTTTAAAAAAACTTCAAATTTCAAATCATAATGTTAAAATTATCTTAGTGTGAATTTTTTGTACTTTTTATAAAATGTTTAATTTTTTAGGAGTTATGAATAATATTTAATTTTAATAGAAAAATGTCTTTCCATTTTTTATTTATAAGGATAAATTATATTTTAAATTAGTTTAAAATTAAAATTAGTTAAATTATTCATGTATTAATAGAATTTAGTTCATTGAAATTAATTTCATATTTAATTTTGATATAACAACTTTGAAAACATTGGAACATTTTTTCTTTAAAACCTCATTTCTAGTCGTGTATGTAGGATTAATTTTAAATTAAAATTTACCAATTCAAATAATAAACCTTGGAAAAATGGATCCCATATTCATAAAAAAAATTATTTAATAGTGAATGAAATAAAAATTAATTTCAGATCTTAAGGTAAAAATGATTTTACCCGGGGTTAAACAAAAAATATTATCATAAACATGACCTATAAAATTTTCAAAAAAACTATTTTTTACCATATATAGAGTATTCCAGCTCCAATATTGGATAATGGGACATGTTTTACCTTTATTGAATATGAAAAATGTTGGACCACTCAATTATTTTCAAAAATATCATGTGTGTCATCTCCCCCACTTATAAAAGGCCACCCTCTCCTCCTTTCTCCACACTTTCACACCTATTTGGTTTGAACAATACCTACCCAGATAACATCAAATATATATAACATCATCCAATAAGCCTTATTATTTTCATAAAGTCAACATGGTAAGGATTTACTGTAAACCTAAGGAGAATACAAAATTAATAGGTAATGTTCTTCAACAAGCATATTTATTTTTTTCCTTATCCTCATTCTTCAATTATCATTCCATGATTATTGAAAAACATTAGTATATTTAAGATAATTATATATTTTTATTTTAGTGGAGTTACCTATGAAAATATCCACTTCCATCAAATGGGTAACGAAATCTTTGTACGTGAGTATGGTGGACTATCGCCTCATGAAATGATATCATTTGTTTCTCCATTACCTTCTCTTAAGGGTGGATATAATAATAGAATTAATTTTTATATATGATATATATGATATTTATAATTTATTTATATTTATGTAATTAATATATCACAGATACCTCCATTTACTTCATTTTGTAGTAATACAATAACTCCATTCATTTTTACAGCGGACTACCGCCTCGTGAAGCGATGTGATTCATTCACATTTTATATGTAATATATTAAGGATGGTTTTACTAAAATTATGTGATATAAAATAAATAAATATTATTCTTTAATAAAAATATATTATTTACCTTTTTTATTTTCATCCATAAATAAATGTAAATAACATTCATCCGTACAAACGGCCTACCATCTCTATGATTGGTGTATTTCATTTTATATAACTGAATTATTGGGATTACTATAAATACATATATACTGAATATATATGATATTAAAATCATGGTTATTATTCTAAACATTATGGAACTGTGATCAAATTTAGTGAACAAAAAATATAACAAATCAAATCTTATACAAAAAAACAAAGCGGTTATTCCCCAGAACACAACTTTATCGTGAAATTTTTCATAAACCGATAATATCATGTCACCAAAAAATCATATTTTGTATGATATATAGAAATTTTATTCTATAATATACTTATAATATAATTTTATTTATTTTACACAAGATTCAGACATGTATGAAGGATAATGAGACTTATGGTAAGAAATTTTCATCTCTCTTTTTATTACTTATAGGGGACAAATACAATATTCAACACTTATTTTTTATCATTTTTATAAATTATAAAAATTTATTTTATTATTATTATAAATATAATTACTGGTATTTACATATCCATTTTAGGATCTCTCTTTTAGTGGGTTTATGGTTAAAACGCTAACAAATCGATAAGGGATTTCTATATCACTTATCCGTATTTGTGACATAAATTATGTTATGCACCCATCATCTTCCTTTATGTGTATATTATACCCACTAGACAAGTTATTTCACGAATATATTTAATTTAGTGATATTATTTCATGATTATAATTATTACAACATACTAAAGTTGTAAACGTTTTATCTTCAAATTTCATCATTTATTAAGATTGTTTATGATTTTTCTTAAAATAAGGAAATATTATGATATATATCTCAATTAAATCATTAATTTTATTATCCTAGGGTTATTTCATGAGAATTAATGTTATGATTTTCTCAATCTCTTTTTATACTAAAGAGTTCAAAATATTGTTTTATGAAAAGTCACATTTTTACTTGAAAAATTATTTTATTCCAATGCCATGTTTTATTGAAATGTTTTAAAAGATACTTTATTTTACTACTATGATTTATAAAAGACAATTTTACCCATGGATAACTTTATAAAATGTTTTTTTTTTGAAATAAAAATTTATGTTTTTTCCAAACAATCCATGTTAATATTTTACCAAAAAATGTGAAAGGAGTCTTCAACTTAATTTGTTTGACATGAACATAATTCTTTGATATCATGAACAATAATTGTTTTGAAGCTAACATTATAAGTTTTCAATATTATTTTCAAATAAAATTAATTTGATTTTTTTATGTTTTAAAATGTGTTTCTCAAATATAAAAGTATATTTTCTTAGAAAAATGTTTTAAATATTTTTTAAAACATTCCCTTATAATATATTATTATTATTTTCAAATAAATGTATATTTAAAATGGATTTATGTTTCAAAAATGATTTCCAAAGAAATTTTAGTTTAGCCAAGATATTTTTTAGATGTTAAATAATAATATTTCTCCTTCTAATATTGCATATGTTTGTGTTACATATTCCTTACTAGTGATATGATCCAAGGACGCAATTCTTATTTTTTCTCTGAATGGTTTATGTTTATAACAGATTGATGTTTATAAAATCTTTTTCTCTTTAATAGGATATACCCTGAGGAAATTATTATTAAAACCACTTCTTTTATTTTTTTATTCAATAATGAAAGGATCATGAAAACCCTCCCTTTTCCATAGGTTATGATACGATGAAGTGCTCATGAAACTCATTTCAATTCATGGGTTATGACATGATAAACATTAATGATCTTATAGCACACATGAATTTAGTTTTAATTATTAAATAGTTGGGACCTATATCTCCCTATAATTCATTGGCTAAAGATTTATATAAAATGAGATAAAAGAGGGAAACAACTTGAAGGGGTTGATACACTATGGGAAATAGGTGTGTACTATTCCACTATGGGAAATAGGTGTGTCCAGATTTGTTATAGGAAATAAGTGATAAGTCCTGACCCACTATGTTGATGGTCATAGTAGTTTACATTGATATATAAAATGTGATTCTATATTTAAGATGGTGACATGCTGTTATGACATTAGATTATAGTTCGTGATTGATTTATGATGATTTCTCAATCTTGTGGACCATGTTTTTTAAAATAATAAACTTTTCTTCCATTACTATTGTTTATGATCCATGACATTTGGGTTTGATATTTGTAATTTATTTCCATGATCACATACCATTATTCTTATTTTATTCTTTCATATTATGATTGATTTAAATCTCTTATGTATACCCTTTCTAATAATATAATCGAACTCATTATTATGTTTACTTTACCAGATTTTGAAAAAATTTCTTAAGTAGGGTATGTCTATGAGTTGTACTAAATGGGAATACCATTGTTGGAAACATTGAAGATCGTTCACTAGATTGGAAAATTATGTTCTAATTTTCTAAAGGCACGAAACTATTATGGTCCTCTAGTGTGTGTTTTTGTAATGTAATGAATATTTATCTCAAAATATGTAATATCCATATATGAAAAACATGAGTCCCTATAGTTAGTATCTGAGGAAAGGTTTAGTTGAACTTTGTTAAATTGGATGAGATAACCTTGGTGAAATCCCTATGGATGTGTCTAAGGATAAGTATAATGATTATTCAAAGAATATTAAATTCTGGTAAAGGATATAGTGATGAGCTTCCTAAAAATACATACCTATTTGGATTTTGAAAGTGGTTGTTTATTTGACATATATGTACCTTGGGGTAAGACCCACAAAAAACTATATTTAACTAGACTCTTTCGGGAATTGATGCAGAACAATGTGCCTTGTTTCACACCTAGTTTGACACTCCCATGAGATATTCTTAAGAAATTCAAAAACTCTTTATAAACCATAATTATGGATTTATATAGATGATTAATGTAAATTTCCAGGATAAACCTATGGTATCATGGTTATATAAGAAGGTGCCATGTTTTTGAAACCCTATAAGTGATTTTCATGATTATTGGGTTTACAGTTATGATTACCATTTCTCATACCATGATTTTCAATTTATTCAATGGTTGTAACCATGATGAATCACGTTAACAATGAATCTAATGGAAAATTCAATGACTATGAGAAACCAAATTGGATAATGAATGTAGATAATGATATATTGATTATGACTAATCAACTATCATGATATATTACTAAAACATCATCATCAAAGAGATTTTTGAAAATAAAAAAATGTGTAATATAGACATGGTTGAATGATCATGTGGTAATGAAAATAGAGGAAAAATATTTGACTTTATTTATATCAAGAAGGTGGGAAGAAAATCCTTAATGGATATCTCAAATGTATGGTAAGTTATTATCTCTATGGAAAAATGTCATAAAGAGAAAAAATTTCCAGGATTTAAAAGTGCTTTATCTATGGATAATATTGGTACTATCCAACTCAATGACCTGATTGAAGAATTATCATCTATATTATGGAAGGAACTATTTTATTCCATTCAATGAAGTGGAACTAATGGAGTATTTATGAATTTGGATTCGTGAATTATTAATTGTGAAATATATAAGGATTGTTCAGTATATTTTTTTCACTAATGATTTGAAATAATATTTTGAAAGATATTGATGACATATAAAAGTGATTTAATGGAATGGTGGTATTTTTATTAAGGTAAATATAACCCTAAATATTTTCCTAATTTTGGGATAATGATATTGGTATAAACAGATTTTTTATTTGGATAAAGTAAGTTGCATAATATTGATAACCTTGGAAATGATTAATGATTTGGGGAAAAGTTTTTATATGAGATCAATTATGGAGTTTAAATAAATTTTGTATTGAAGGAATATCTTAAAAAATTGTGTTTTATTAATCAAATAAGGAACCATGTATTTTTACAATAAATTCTCGTAGAAAGTCAGGTTATTAAAATGTTTTAAAAGAATATATGATGAAGGTATTCACGTGTTTGGTATGTGAAAATTAAGATCTAATTTATGTATTTTGGGGGACTAATAATAATATCAAATTGGAAATTTAGTGACATTATTTCTAAATTTTTGGATGTTAATCTTTTGGAAGGGTCATAAAGTTAACTATTTATGAAATAGTTTATGTTCAACTTTGGATGAGGTTTTAAAGATTAATGTATTACTATTCTATATGAAGATTTATGCATAACTTGTGTGAAATTTTTTATTCTGATAATAACTATATATATATATGGAATGATGTATCATTCATTAATGGATCTTATTTAGTGCTCTAGACATGAAAAAGTGCACTCTTTTAGTAAGAGATGAGGTGGAAATTGATCAAGGAAAAAGAAAAGGATGAAATTGAGCATGTGAAATAGAAATATTTTAAGTAATAAAATTTTCATGTTTTCTCAATCTATATGGTAAAATAATTCATTTGATTCAAGAAAATGATCTTCAAAAAACGTTATCGTAGAATCTTCATTTTCAATGAATCAAATGGTCCCTTAAATCGTCAATGATTTGTGGATTTGTACTTGTTAACATTATTTGGATGAGCCAAATTCTTGTGATCAGTGGCCATTATCACTCTAAATTATTATTTTATCTTTTCTTCTATATTCAAAATTCACATAACACATATGTTCTCCAATTTTGAAACCTAGTTATGTGTTACTTTGGGTATCTATTATGTTTCTTACTTTCCATTTTTAAAATAAGTTTAATTATTCATTTAATTGATGTGGGTTACTATAAAGGATTTTGTTCAATTGATAAACCATTAATTTCAATGATTATTCTTTATAGAGAAATTAATTTTATTTGGGGTATAATGTAACACCATGAGAGTTTGTACAATAATTTCTTTTCAAATAAATTTAATATTTTTGAGATTTTGTTTTACATAAAAAATCTAGTTAAGAAAGAGTTACATGAAACACTGAGTTTGGATTACATAACATGTAACCCTATTTCTATATTGAATTAAATGAAACTGTATGTTTGACTAGTGTTACACACAATAATGGGTTTTTCTTTCATTACATGCAACACCAAATTTCAACAAAACGTGACATATAATTACATTATTATTATTTAATATGATCGTTATCACATAGCTGTTGAAATGGTGGGTATAAATAGGATTAACTAAATTATAAAAACAATATGGTTTAAACATTTATATAAAATTAATTCATTGGTAAACAATTAATTAAAAATGAAAATAATATCCTTTTGGAAAAAAAATCCTTTTCTAAAAAACTTTTTTTATGCACATAAACGTGTTTTAGAAAAAAAATTAAATGACTCCATTTTAGTGAAAACTTTTATTGAAGTTTACATATTATATATTTAATAAATTTTTAGAATTGATCTTATGTGTTTTATAGAAAATAGATACCAAAAAATCCAATTTTTTGGTTAAATTGTTTTTTCTAAAGAGCAGTTATGTCGCATTTTTTGCTACACTAATTTTAAAACTATGTTTTTAAAATTTATAAAATTTATTTGAAAAAATTAAATATACATTTTTAATTATAATGTAAAAATTATCTTAGGATTAAATTTTTTTTTTTTCTCAAAAGTTTTATTTGTTATGAATAGTGAAAAATAAAGAATTGTAATCGAAAACATCATTTTTATTTAATTAATTTATAATGATAAATTATATTTTAAATTGGTTTAAAATTAAACGTATTAAAATTATTCATACATAAAATAAATATATATCATTTATTCAATTTTAAATAGAATTTTTATATAAGAACGTTGAATCCTTTGGAACATTTTCTCTTTAAAACTGGCTTTCTCGTCGCTTCTATGAAATTAATTTTAAAATAAATTTTGACACATCAATGAATTTAATTTTTGAAAAAATAGATTGCATATTTGTAATAATAATAATATATACTAGATAATATATTAAGACTAACTTTTAACAATAGTTAATAATTAAGGGAGAAGAAATTAATTACTGTCGTTAAGGTAAAAATGGGTTTAATGTGGTCTAAACTAAAATGATAAGGGAAAAATGAAATATAAGTTTGTTTGAATTTTATTTCCATATTTTGACCATTAAACCTATAAGTTTTGTTAATATCCCTTTTTATAGTCTTTTGAAAAATAAAAAACGTGGGGGAACTCAATTATTTTCAAAAATACCAACGGTGTCCTCTCCAACACATATAAAAGGTCACCCACTCTCCTACGTTATTCAAAAATTGAAACATATTTGGTTTAGAAAATCCCTAGAAAATTTAATTCCCAAATTTAATCCCCTTAATCTAGAAGATTTTTTTTCCATAACTACAACTTTAGAAATCTAAAATTCAAAACAAATTATAATACCCGAAGAATAGGTAATGTTCTTCAATGATCATCTTAATATTATTTCATGATAAAAAAATTTAAATTATTGTTGTACCATGATTACATAATTACCTCGCTATATTATATATACTGATATGTTTTTATGCAAATTTAATTACCTAAAACCATATCTACCTCCATCAAATGGGTTATAAAATCATTGTTTGTGTGCACGTCAGGCTACCTCCTCACAAAATGATATCATTTGTTTCCATAATAACACATATAAATGAATTAAATAATGATGAATTTATTATTTATATATTATATATATTGTATTTATAAAGTTATTATGATTTTTGAAGTACTATATCACACATTCCTTTATACTCACCATTTTGTGAGAATATGATAACATCTCTCGTGTGTATTGAGGACTACCGTCTCATGAAGCCTTATGATCCATTAATGATTTAAATGGAAGATATTAAGGATGGATTTAATGAAAATCTATTATATATATGACATAATTATTTTTTAATGATAATATATCATTTACCTTTCTTTCTTTTAATTCAACAACAAAATGGAAATGTTGTTCATGTATACATGCGACCTACTATCTTTATGAATGTTTTATATCATTTATATCAGTAAATTTGATGGATTAATATAAATACACCTAAAATTAATATATATTAAATTTATATCATGGTCAAAATTCTTGAGATAATTGTACCATGGACAAATTAGGAGGATAAAAATTAAACAAATCAAAACATTTGTGAAGAATAAAACAGTTATTACCCGACATGTAACATTAACATATAATTTTTAATAAAAGAGTAATAAAAGGTAATAAGAAAATCAAATATGATATGATATATATAAATTTGGTTCTATAATAAATGTATAATAAACTTATATTCATTTTATTGGTGGTTCAGGTGTGCACAAAGGATATCGAGTCTTAAGGTAAGGTATTTTCCTCTAACATTGTACGTATGGGAGACACATTCCTTATTTACTCCATATTTATTTTATATGGTGTGTATACTAACCATGAATATGTTTTATGATTATTATAATAATAATTTTTCATATTTACTCATCCATTCAATTTTCTCTCTTTAGGGGTGGTTTAATTTTAAAAAATTTACAAATCAATAAGAGATTTTCATCTAAATTTACCTTTTTAGGGTATAAGTTATGTTATCCATAGATAATCTTATATGAGGGGTATATAATTCCATTTTTACAACTTATATCATAAATAAATTTATTTTCATGATATTTTAATTTAAATTTAATGATATTCATTTTTAGGTCTTAAAATTCAAAGTTACCAAAGTGGTAGGAGTTTTATGTTAAAATCTTATTGTTTTAGGGATTGATAAAGATTATGCTTCCAATCATGAAATTTTTTGGTATATACCTCAAAAAACTCATGAATTATATTATATATAGTTATTTCATGAGAATATACATTATCATTTTTTTCCATATCATTATGTTCTTATAAGCCTAAACTAATGTTTTTACAAAATAATAATTTTTCAATCAAAAATAATTTTTCAATAAAAAAATTCAATAAAAATGTTTTAAAATATATTTTATTTTCCTCCTAATATTTTTAAAATATAATTTTACCCTTCTCTTAATTTCAAAAAAAATTAAAGGAATCCTGAGGTAATATTTTAAATAACTCCCATTTGAATTTATTATAAATGTGGAAGGAATACTCATTTTAATTTGTATGACATTAATGGAATTTTATAATTTCTTGAATAATCATTAATTTTGAGATTAATTTATAATTTTTAAAGGTTATTTTCTAATAAATGGATTTTTAAAAAAAAATAGGTTTGAAAAAATCAAATCACAAAGGATGTTTTCTTAAAGAAATGTTTGAAATAATTTTTAAATGTATTAATTATATGTTTTTATTATTATTATCAAAGGAATTGATTTTCAAAATGGTTTTATGTTTTAAAAATGTTTTTATGAGAACATTAATAAATTTTATAAATGATAAATCAAAATAGATTTCCATATAAGATTACATATATTGATGTAAGCTATGCCTTAATATGGATATGATATAAGGACACCATTCTTATTCTTTCCCTGAATGGTTTATGTTTATTATGACATGGTGTTTATGAAACCCATTTATCTTCCAAAGGATATACCATGAGTAAATTATTATGAAATGTATTTATTTTTTTAGTTATTCTATGATGAAATGATTATTAAACCTACCAATTTTTCTAGAGGTTATGATACAATGATATATCTGTTATATCCATTTCATTTCGTTGGATTTGATGTGATGAATTATTAAGATCTTATGGTACAAATTTTATGGTTTTTATTATTTTACAGTTGGGAGCTTTATCTACCACTACTTCATTGGGTAATTATTTACATGTCATGTTATATAAATGAAAAACTAGTCGACCTGCATGATCTACTATGGGAAATAGGTGTGTCCGGATCCATAATGATAAAGGTGTGTGTTGTGATCCACTGTAGTAATTAAAATTGTCCTGATCTACTATGGAAAACATGGGTGTCTTAATCAACTATTGTAAACATGTTTGTCTTGATACATAATTGGAAACATCTGATAAGTCTTGATAAACTATGATGATTGTCTTGGTAGTTTGATGTGAAATATGATTTTTTTTCAATATTTATGATGATTCCAATATTTATGACATTTTCTTTTCATTCATGATTTATTTCTGATGTTTTCTCACTCTTATAAGAATTGTTTTCTAAAATGAAGAAGTTATATTCCCTAACTCTTATTTGTGATCCACGAAAGTTTGGGTATGTTCTTTGTAAGTTAAGTTCATGATCAAAAACCCTTATGCATATCTAATGATTTGATATGATCATAGACTAGTTTCTCTTTTTTTACCCAGAATTAGCATATGATTTCTTTTTATTCCCTAGGTTATGAGGAATTGTTTTAATTAGGGTATGTCTATGAAGATTAATAAATGTAATGATCATTGTTTAAAATATTGTATAAATTTCACAAGATTATAATACTATATTCCATTATTCCAATGGAAAAAAACTATTATGGTAATCAAGCATATGTTATTATACTATAGTAAATATTTATCTAAAAAATATGTAATATCCATGTATGAGACATCTGTTTTCTATAGTTGGTATAAGTATAAATGTTAGAAACTATGATGAGAAACAAAATATGATATCCTTAAGGACATGTCTGAGGATAAGTCAAAGGATGATCTAATGTATAGGAAAATGTCCTATATATTTGGTAAAGGATATAGAGAGTGGTTTCCTAGAAAACCATTCATTTCTCAATAATAGAAGTGGATGGAAATTTTTCATAGACATGTCTTGGGGAAACAACCCCTAAAATATTCTATTGAGCTTGAATTTATTGTGAACTAGTGAATGATAATGGGCATTACTGAACACCTAATTTGACACACCCAAAGGATATTCATTGGAAATTACCAAACACTTTAAGAACCTACATTAAGGATTTAAATAGATCATGAATATGAATGACCTAGGATAAAACTAATGTGTTGTTGATAAAAGGAAAATGTCTCATTATTTAGAAAACTTATAAGATATTTTCATGATTATTGTTTTCCTATATTGATTATCATTGCTCACACTATGATTTTTAGTTTAATTAAATTAATATAACAAGAGGGAATCATACTAACATTGAATATAAAAGAAAATTAGTGATTATGTGACACCAAATTGGATGATGATTGGAGAGAAAGCTATTTTGATTATACTCAATCATCTATCATTATATGTGATTAACAATGTAAAATTCAGTGAGATTCCTTACAAATTTAATAAGAGGAAAATTGAATTTTTTAAAAGTTTATTTTCTAATTAACATAGAGGAAATAATATTTTTATTCCTATATTTCAAGATGGTGGGAAGAATAATATAATAAATATGGAAAATGGAGGGGAAGATGTTATGTGTGTAGAAAATAATTTCATAATGTGAAAAATTATCAAGGAGTTCAGTGTATTATGAATGGAATGAATGATAATTACCCAATACAGTTCCCTAACCCAAGAATTAGCGTATATTATATGGAAGGAACTATTCTATTCTAATAATATATGTTAAGTAATGAAGTATTAATATATTTGAATTTTGGAATTATTAATTGTAAAAAATATAATGATTGTTCAGTATAAGTTTTTTGTTATGTATTTGAAAGAATATTTTGAAAGATGTTGATTTCCAAAAAAGTGATTTAATAGAAGTTTGGTTTTCTGATTAAGTGAAAGATAACCCTTAATATGTTCCTGATGTTGAGATAATGAATTTGGAAAAAATAGATGATTCATTTGGAAAGTGTAAATTGGATTGTATTGATGAAATTTGAACAAACTAAAGATTTGTGAAGAAAGTGTTTTATGATATCATTTATGGAGTTCACAACATTTTTAGTTTTATGGAATATATCCAAATATCTAGGTTTTATTAAAGTGATAAGAAATAATGTATGTTTGTTATACAATTTAATGGTAATTTTGGTTATTACCATGTTTCATGATGATACCTGATCAATGTATTCACATATTTTCTATGTGATAATTAATATCTACTTCATGTTATTTGGGGGTCTAAAGATAAGACCATATTGGAAATTTGGTTACTTTTTTCTAATTTTTTGGATTTAAATCTCTGTTAATGTTCATAAAGATAACCATTTATAAAATTGTTTAAGTTGAAATTTGGATTAGGTTTAAAATATTAATGTATTACTTCAGCATATTAATATTTATATATAACTTCGGCTAACCATTTTACTTTTTAAAACAACTAGAGTTAGAGTGGACAATTTTTCTATCTTTTATGGATCTTATTTAGGGATTCAAACCTAAAAATTTTATCTCTTGGAGTAAGATATGAAGTTGAAATTAATCAATGCACAAACAAAGGATGAAATTTTTCCTTTGAAATAAAATTATATCAAGTAGTCACATTTTCATATGTTATTACTCTAGATTTTATAGGAACTACTAAACAGTAAAAGAAGGATCTTGAAAAAAATCTATCGTAGTACCTTTATTTTATAATGAATCTAATGTTGCCTTAAATAATCAAAAAAAAATTGGTTTTGTGGCCATTAAACTTCTCCATATCACCCAATTTATTATGACTAGTGATCTGTATCACTCTTTGTAACTATCTATGCTTTTATTCCATTACCAAATATTTACTTCCAACACATGTTCTACTATGTGAAAACCTAGTTATATGATACCTTGGGTAACCAATATCTTTCTAACATGGATTTTTTAAAGGGATTTTTATTACTCATTTGTATGATGTGGGATTATATGAAGGAATTTTTTCAATGTTAACCATTTTTGAACAATATAAATTTAAAGGGTTAAATTAATTTTATATGGGGTAGAATGTGGAACACTGAGATTATGTGAATTTATTTTCTTCCAAATAAATGTTATCTTTTCATTATTTTTTGTCATTAGCCATATCATGATACGATTGAATTACACGCAACATAGAGTTTTTCAAACATTTCATGAAACACTATGTTTATCTTGAGTTACAAGAAACACTTTGTCTTTCATGTGTTATAAACAATAACAGATTTTATCTTGTGTAACATGTAACAGCGAGTTTAAATGAAACATGACATACTATTATAAATTAATTATTCAAAATGATTTTTATCACATAGACATTGGAATGGTAGGTATGAACATGACGAACTAAATTATGAAATTATGTGGTTTATACGATTATATATAATTTATTAATTTGGGACCAATTAACTATAAGTGAAAATAAAATCCTTTTAAAATAAAGGAAATAATTTTCTAGAAGACTCTTATTATGAACATAAACATGTCTTGCATCAATAAAATAAAAAACACATTTGGTGAATAATTTTAACAAAATTATTATATTTTATACTCAATAAAATGTTTATAATTCACTTTATGTGTTTTATCCACTGTGGGAAACAGGTGTGTCCGGATCCACTTTAGGAAATAGGTGTGTCTTGATCTACTATGGGAAATAGGTGTGTCCTAATCCATAATGGAAAATTGGTATGTGTTGATCTATAATGAAAAACTGGTGATAAGTCCTGATTATATATGTTGATGTTCATTGTAGTTTACCATGAGATATGAAATGGATTTCAATATTTATGATGGTGCCACACTTTTATGACATGAGATTATGGTTTATAAGTGATTTATGATGATTTATCACACCTATGGACCATGTTTTTGCTGAAATGAAATTGGTTTATTCCATGACAATTGTTTATGATCCATGAAAGGTTGGGTATGAGATTTGTATTTTATATTCTTGATCACATAATTATATGCTTATATTATGATTTTATAGGATAATATATTGATATATATTATGTTTAACCATACTGGGAGTCTTATTAAACCATTTATTATGTTTCTTTTTCATAGGTTATGAATAATTATTTTATGTCGGGATTTTTTATGAAGAGTACCAAATGGGAAGATATTTGTGGGAAACATAATTCACATGTTTAGAAGATTTTATTCTATGTTTCCAAAGGTAGTATACTATTATGGTATTAAATAATTTTTTGTGTATATTTATTAATATTCATCTAAAATTATGTAATATCCATGAATGATAAGCATGATTCACTATAAAATCCATTTCCATGGTATATGAAGGTAAGTCCATCCAGTGAGGTCATCAAATAATAAAAAAATAAAGGATGATGACATAGAGTATTAATCGAACATTATGAGATATCATATTATTAATATATTATATTACATGAATTTTTTTATAGGAAAGGTTATCATTGCTATTAATTGTTGGTCATAATCCCGCATTGTATCATTGAATCATTTTTTAAGTGATTCTGTTTATTGACAAAGTGGGCCTCGATGTTGTGTTTGTTGATAAAGCAGACCATGATGTCCAAATTGATGACAAAGGAGGTTTACATGGTGAGTTTTCGGGTTTAAGAGATGTTTTAGAAAATCAAAGATTCACAGAAGAACCTCGATAAAGGAATGAATGATCTGGAGGTGTTACAAAAAGAGCACATACTAGGTGGTGCCATTTTTCAGTTGTTGCCAAATTTTTTGGCCTGAAAATCGTAAAATGGAGAGATGTGTTTTTGGAAAATGAAGGAGTGTGAAATATTGGAGTGGTTCTCAAAATAGAGGAATATATTTTTTTAGGTGAGTGGTTTTTCAATATCAGATGCCCGAAAATTGGCAAAGGCATGAGGTGTGTGAAAGTTTAGAGTAGTGCGTGAAATATGGTGTTGCGTGGAAGATGTGTTTTCTACGCTCGAAGAGGATTATAACCTCAAGAAGGGTTTTTCACACAGGGTCTATTTTTCCTATAAATATGAAGTTACCCCCTCATTCTCAATAGCTCATTACTTTAAGAAGATCTATGCTTTGGTATGCCTAAAAAGTATGCAATGGGAGTTGTGCGAAAAGTTTTGTGTTTCATGTAACAATTTGGGTTGCACATAAAAATTGGTGTTGCGTGTAAAATTTTGAATTTCACATTAAAAAATGAATCTTGCATGGAATTATTGAGGTTGTGAAAAAAGTAGAGTGAGTATTTCGTGAAATAAGGATATTTTGTGTGCAAGGCATGAGAATTACGTGCAAGGCGTAGGAAGGGATACACGTAAAATTTGAGGTTTCCAAGTTCAATTATTTGGTAAAGTGGTATTCATCTATGGATTAAATTTGAACATCAATAGATCATATACATAAAATAAAGGATGTAGGTATTCGTTCAATTGAAGAGACCTACATGTCTATAAACTATGAGTGCATCATATGAAGAAGCAGTGAGCACACTTCAGCCGAGAGAGCATTGAGCTTTCATATCATGATTGGTTATAAAACAGAGGGGAATGTAAGTCTGCATTGATCATTGTAAACACCAGTGCTCTTTTAGTGAATTTTTTAACTCAGCACATCGCAGGTGTATACTCCTTGGACATAACCTAGTGATGGTCACTATGTAAAAATAATTACGACTTGGTCATGGTTTAATTTTTGTTTTTTTACTTTGCTATAAGGGAGAGAGAGAAGATAGTTTTTCTTAACAGAGTAGCAAGATCAATAGGGGTAGTTGTTTTAATATTTCATATGCTGATTCACTTCCCCCCCCCCCCACAGGGTATCAATCCTAGTAGACCTAAGATGAATTTTACGTATGCCTTTATGGGACTTAAAGGCTTTCTAGACTTTTCTTTTAGTCTTTGAATGGTATTCACTACTATTGAGATAAGGTTTTAAAGGGTCACATGCAAATAAATTTCAAAAGGATGGATTGTTCTAATAAATATTTTTATAGAACATGGGGTCACCACAGGGCTTGATATATGTCTAAGAATAAATGATCAAAATTGAATTAATAAATCCATTATTATTTTACTATTGAATAATTGTAGTTGAATTTTTTTGTTTAATGTATTTTCTTAGAATTATTGGAATACAAGGGAAAATATTTAATGATTGAATATTTTTCTAATATTCAAGGATCATTTTATAATTTTTTGAATGATGATTCAAGTTAATTACTCACTTTTATCAAGATATATATTTATTACATTACAGGTAATTTATAAAAATATAAATTTTTTTTATGACACACATAGTTGGTCATAATGTTTTTTTATTATTTTTTAGTGGAAATTAATTATATGGGAGTTGAGGAACCTTTTCCAAGTGTTTAATTTAATCTTTGAATAAAAGATGTATATCTTTTATAAGGAACTATTCATCTACCCAAATTTGATAGTTTATCTCTCATATCTCCCACATCCTAGTGAGATAACTACTTATTCCAAGAAATTGATACAATATATACTTATCATATAGAAGGAACGACATAGTGTTGATCATTAGTATGTTGAAGGATTCATTAGACCTCTGTGCTAGCACCCAAATATCAATAATCAACATTCCTATAAGCATTTGAATCACGTGTGGACGATATAGAGGGATATAACCAAGGTTTGTTTACGAAATTTTTACCGATGATGATAGGTTGTTGTACAAGCCTTAAAAATGAATAAGGTAACTTTTAATTTAATTTTATTTTTCTTAAATCATTCTATATGGGATTCTTGGCCTTTTACTTGGGTTTGAATCATTATAGATGATCTTATTATGTTGATATAGTGAAGAAATATTTTAAATCACTAACTCATCTACTTCTGTTGCATGGACTTAACCCTTAATTATGAAAAAAAAAAGATTTATAATAGTTTACGACACGTAAAAAAATTAAATTTGACATAAATTCTATTATATGCCATCAAGATGGTTACAATTCAAAGAATTATGCATTGATCTGATATCATATGACCAAGTTGTGGTAATATAATGTTTTAAATTTAATGAATGTATGTGCTCTTGTGGGTTTAAAATAAATACCACCAAAAACAATTCATGGGTTCACACACACACACACACAAATTTTATTTTACATAGAAATTATCTCTATTTATTTTTATGGTGAAACACTAATTTTTGTTAAACCCTTGAATTATGGAAAAGTTTCATAAAAAAAATTGTATATTACAGCTTTATTATTTTTTAAATAAAATTGGAATATTAAATTAAATTGATCTTATCATAATTATATTGTTGTTTTACATAAAAAAACAAAAAATTTAATTAAAAACATTGGAAAAAACTATTCTATAAGGTCTGCAATCCAAAAAATGGGTGGAAAGGGTTCAGGATAGATTTAATACACTAGAAGAAAAAAATAGAATATAGAGGAAAAGGGTACACATAAACCGAAAAAACATGATATTAGTGAGGGAATAAGTGCCACCCTCTTTGACAATTTTTAACCTCCCTACTATGTGGGGGAAGGAGCTACATGAATCATGTTCCAAAATGTTGTGATTTTTGTGAAATAACAAATTTTTATTTGACATTACCCTTCACCCAACCTCCTCACATGCTAGTCGTATAGGGAACCACTACCGGATGACCCACTCGAGCCATTCTAAATCCAAAAATAAACTAAAACATTATTTTTGGTATTTTGGAGCCACTCGAGTGCTTTAAAAATTTAAAGAAAGTTTAAAACCATATATTTTTTTTTTGAATTGTTTTAAAAAATTTACGGGCCACACAATTATTATTTTATGAATTATAATTTGATAAAATTATTTTCATTTATTTAAATTACCCTTGAGTTTTATTTATGGGAAAATTAATTTCATATCACATGTATATTACATACTAAATAAAATTGATAATTTAATGAAAAATTTATGTTAGGGAGTATATTTATATCTATTGAATTAATTATTCCAATTATATATAATGTGTGTAATAATTAATTAATTTTGATAAATTTCACAACATCTCTTCACATGTAATATTTATAAGGTCATGTGGGTCCATCAAAATAAGTTTCCAAGTATTTTACACTTTCTTGGGGTGTTTATGTATTATTTTGTGGATATTCTAATCCATGTACCAAGCCGAGATGAGGTAATATTCCAGAATAGACATGGAAGCATTAGAACGGGGTGTTATTTTCAATACGAGTCAACCATAGATCAGGTATTTTACCCCAAGGGTTTAAATTGATACATTGAGTACAAAAGGATCAACCAATACCAAATTATCATGATCAGTTGGGTAATTTATATAATTTATGCATGGATTATTATTTTTATGGATATGCATATTGATACGATCACATGTAATAATTCACTAAAATGCATATATTAAAAACATATAAATATTTGATGCATCTGTACTATTTAATAATTTTTCTAGTTATGAGGGTGATCACATAGTAAAAACATATTAACTAGAAAATTAATTCATTCATCATGTAATAAAAAAACCTTAGAAAATTATAATCCATTATCTCTTTCCTCTCTTAAATTTGAACAAAACCGGTTGTACGAGGTTCTCATCAGCCCTAGTTGAGGGTGAATCCTGCCACTGATGAGTCATTATGCGATTGTGGGGTCAACCTATTATTTTTTGAATTAATGTTATGATTCCTAGATGTTGGGACATAACTCAATAGTTCAAGGATCCATGTTTTAATGTGGTTGGCTAGTCTAGCACCAACCTTGAAGTTCATTTTGTAGTGTCGTAGAGATAACGTGGACTATGAGGAAAGGTTTCAATGAACCTTCCCACTACAATACTTAATAGATGTAGTATTATGAATCTTTTAGAGATGTATTTTATGGTTTGATAAAATAGTGGGAGACATTTAATGATTTAATTGGTCGGTAATTTCATATCCATAATCATGATAATGTACCAATTTCTATGTTTATATGTTGTTGATAAAGTGGAAAATTCCACCATAAGTTCTTTATCACAACAATTTATATTGTATAAATATGATATCATGATTTTCCATAAGTTCCATGTGTGGTGAAGTCGCTCACACATAGTATTAAAATTGTGGTTTCTACTACGAATGTGGAACATGATGCAACATTGAAAATTGAAAGAAAATTTTGGCCATGGGACTCAACCTCACGTCTATACCCCAAAACCCTACCCTCCCTCCGTACCCCATCTAACTATGGGGGGAACTTACACTAGTATTACACCAAGAGTGAAATATTTATATTATGGAGTCATCATTTCCTACTGATCCTTCTCAGAGGTAACTCAAGGTGGATAAATAAAAATATAATAAGTATATATATGATGCATGAGATGTATAGTGCATAATATTTTAATCTATTTCTAGTCAAATAAAAAATGAATGTGGAAGAAGTTATCTACAAGATTTCAACTCATATCCAAGATTTACATCCATGGAGATCCTAGAAATAAATATATTAGATATCATTTTCATTTTATAGGTGTAATCCATAGGAAGGGAATCAACAATGGCCTCATATACAAATGATTATTGGGTATATAGAGAGACTTAAATCCCTTAGGCTCAAATAGAACCATGAACTAGTGAATAATATCATTATTTCCTCTCTACTACCAAGACTCGTGACTTGTATTTTTCATTATGACATGAATATCATGATACGTTAATTATTTAACCAATTGGATTTGGTTCTATAAGCTGATAAGGATATGAAGAATACCAAATCTTTGGTCCTTATGGTGAACATGAGGAGGAGGGGAAATGATAAGGGGTCTAAGTCTAAACCCAAGATGAATGCACTAACACACCATCCTTCTAAGAATCCAAATATATATAAGGATGAAAATGAGATGCATGTCATAATATATTCATGTGGTATGAAAGGAATGTAAAATAAGAATTTCATAGATGGTAAAATTATTCAATACGATGCTTATACCTTAGAAATTTTTAACATTAAATGAAATCTATATGTATCTATAAGTTTATTATTTGATAAAAAATATGGATTAAACATTTTTATTCATATACAAGAACCAATTGGATTCTAGAAGACTTCAAAGATCAGGGTGGATCTCTGGGACTCAAGTGGTGCGAGAATAGCAGCCTTAGTAGTGAAAAATTATCATTTATCTTTTTTGTGAGGTTTAATTATTAAATTAAAAAACTTGTATTATGTTCCTTTTTCAACCAAAAAAATAATCTATGTGTCAATTTTAGACACCACGGTATTTTATTTGATGTTTTTAAAATAATATTTTCTCTTTTATAAGTATGTCATATGTTATGTTGTGAATCATTTTAATAATGGAATGTATATACATGAACTAAAAAACCAAGTATAGCGGATCAATAAAAAACTAGTGATCATGAATTATATAACACCTACCTATGAAACATCAATATTTCTCATGTAAATGATAATAATTCATATAAATTACATTAATAATGGTATTTAGACTATTGAAATAAACCCCCCAAGATGTGGGTCAAACTTGTTTATAAGGGAAAATGACCAATGCACCCTTCATTGGGAATTGATTAAGGGCCTCTGTATTAGAGGAATTGATTCATATTGACATATATGGTATATTTACAATAGAGGATAGGGGTGGGTTTCTTGTACCTCATTAATTTTACTGATGAATATTGTATGTGTTGAAATATATATATAATGAGGGACAAGTTAGATTCCTTTCATATGTTTAAAAAATACCAACATCTAGTAGAAACCTATATTGGTAAGAAGATTAAAAATCTATTCTCAGATCAAGGATAAGTGTATCTAAATTAGTATTTCACGATCACATAAAGGATTTTGGAAGAGTACCACAACCCACTCCTCCTTATGCACCTCAGTGGAATGGTGTTATTGAATGGAGAAATCAGACCTTGATAGACATGGTGAGATAAATGTTGATTCAGGAAACTCTTCCATTATCTTTTTGGGGATTCATGTTATTGACAAAAGCTTATACCTTTAACCAAGTACCAACTAAAGAAATAGATGTAATTCCATATGAGTTTTGGTTTGGAAATAAATCCAATCATTCACACATATGTGTGTGAGGATACAATGATTTTGTGATGACTATACCAAGTGATGAATTATCCTCCTAAAGTGTGAACTTCATATTTATAAGTTTTCATAAAGAAGCTAAAGGTTATTACTGATATAACCCATTACGTTGAAAATTATTTGTAAAAATACAATCAATATTAATAGAAATATACTACTATTTCAATGTAAATAGTGGGAGAAAGGTAGAATTTGATGAAGTTGATGCTTCAGGTGAAAAAAATGGAACATGAACAATCAACAAAAGAAAAAATGGTAGATGAAGATGTTTCTATAACACAAGTGCTGCATAGGTATACCTAATATGTTAGAGAACTAGAGAGATATGGTTTTTTGGTAACTATGAGAGGTGATACATTACTCTTAGAGAATAATGAACAACTAATATTTAAAGAATCAATATAAGGTTAATATGGTTCTAAATGGAAAGATTCCATGTATTCTGTGATGGATTCCATATACCAAAACATGTTTTGATTTTTTTATACCCTCTAGATGATGTAAAATCAATTGGGTGTAAGTGGTTATCTAAGAAAAATCATGAAATGGATCGTAATGTAAATAGATATATGGAATGACTAGTAGATAAGGGCATTATGAAACATCATGGAACATACTATGATGAAAAATTATCACATGTTTTGATTCTAAAATCCATTAAAAAATTACTTTCAATACCAGCCCTACAAGATAATTAAATTTTAAAAATGGATGTAAAAAAATATTTTATAAATTGGAAGTTTGTTGAATATTTCTATATGACTCAACCAGAAGGGTTTATTAAATCATATAGTTCCAATAAAGTATGAAAGTTACAGAGCTCCATTTGTGGGTTGAAGCTTGAATCACAAACATTGAATGCTAATTTTAATGAGTCCATAAGATAACTTGGTTTCAACAAGAATAAACGAAATACATGTGTCTATAAAAAGGTTAGTGGGAATTTCATAGATTTCCTCATATTATATACTAATGAAATATTAATTATGGAAAAATAATTGTATGTATTATATATAGTTATGACATGGATAAATGAATTCTTATGTATAGAAGACTTAGTTGAAACATCCGACATTCTATGGATCAAGATAGATCTCAGAAGCTTATTGGGATAAGTCAAACTATATATATTCAAAAGGTAATAAAATGTTTCAATACAAAACAATTCAATTGATTTATATTTACAATGACACATGGTATCGATCTCTCTAATAAAATTAATCTAAAAAAATTGGACTATATTGAAATAATCAGAAGAATACCTTATTCTTTAGCAGTGGGATCGGTAATGTATTTCATTCTATATATAATGTTTGATGTTGAATTTACATTAAGCATAGTAGGAATACATTAAGCTAATACAATAGAACCACATTGGGAATCTTTAAAAACTATCATGACATACTTGAGATATTCAAAGGATATATTTCTAGTGTGTGGAGAGGATGAATAAATAGTTATGAGTGGATTCAATGATGATAGTTTGTAGATAGATCATGATGATCTAAAATCCCAATCAAGCTGTCTTTTTCCTCAATGGTTTTGTAGTGACCTGTACAATCTCAAAGAAACCCATGGTTTCTCACTCTATAGAAGAATATGAGTATATAACACCTTCTAATATAGCTATACAGGCAGTTTGGATATGAACCTACTTTTTTTCCTAAGAGTGTTGGCTCTATTATGGTTTATTGAGATAATACTACACTGGTGGTACCTTCCAAGGATCCCAGGTCACACGAGAGGACAAATAAAATACTTAATGTGATTCACCTATTGTGAAATTTTACTCATATATGTGAAGTATCAGTTAATAGATTTTTTATAAAGGATAGAATGGCTTACCACCCGACTAAAGACATATCACATCATAATCATGATTCTCTTGTGAGAGATGGCAGGTTGAGACTTGATAGTAGTAGGCTCTAGTGAATGTTGATGTTTTTTGACTGGGTTCCCTATACAAAAATAATTTATAATCTTTGATTAACTATACAAGTATAAATATTTATATTTACATGTTTTTATCATAGTAAAATTGTATTGATACATTTGTATCTTTAATATTTATGGTAATGTACTTATACTACATGGTCTATAAAAAAGATTATAGAATTTACCACTCTACAATGAGAACTTGAATATACTAAAAAAATAATTATAAATATATGTTCTATGGTCTAGAAATAGTATACTGAATGTACACATATGATTTTTGACCATTAGGTGATGGGAGATCATAAGAATTTAGACTTCTTATCATGAAGCTTTCACTTGGTGATCTTGAGTAGATGATATGATGTGGTCTGACCCACCAATAGTAACAACTCATGTTCCAGGTGTCATTGGTATTTCCTATCTATGAACATGTGTAATGGTCTCCTAAATAGAGATTATTAATAGTTAACACTATTTTATTATGTAATTACATGTAAGAAAAAATACATGGAATTAATGACATGGATATGTATCATTCTTTGGGAGCACCATTGGTGGTATAAAATTGATTGAATGATCAAGACAGATTTTTTCACTTCTAAAGGATGTGATATATTGAGACTAGATGATCATGATGGTAGTACATTCAATAAATAAATATCCATGATAGAATATGGTAAGTCCATCTAGTCAAGACATTAAATAATAAAAAATGAAAGGATGATGACACAAAGTGCGCATAATTTTCTATGATGTTTCATATGGAAAATAGATTATATTACCTATCATGTGTTCTTATGAATAGTCTTCATTTCTATGACTTTTACTAATATCCATAGGGGCCCTGATGGGTTTTTTGACTCCACTCATGGCATGTGAATAGTATTCACTACTATTGAGATTAGGCCCTAGATGGTCACAAACACAGAATATTCTAAATTTTATCATGTTTAAATGAATATGTGTATAGGATATGGTGGGACCCATAGGGAAGTCTAAGAGATGTCTAAGAAAAAATTAGCCCTAATCAGTAATTAAATTCATTATTATTTGAGTACAGAATAATTAGAGAGGAATTTATTTATTTAATGAATTTACTAATATTTAGCTGAATGAATTGAAAAAATATTTAATGAACAAATATTATTCTAATATCCATGGTCTGTTTAATACTTATGGTAATAAAAAATTTGATTTAAGGACCCTATTTTATCACATAAAATATCAATTATATTGAAGATTAGTGATAAAAATCTAAATGTTGATTCATACATTGTTAGGTTCCCAGAACATGTGGTTTTTTGATTATTTAGTAGGAATTACTTATACATAGGATGGTGAGTCTTTTCTGGGTGTTTAATTTCCACTCTATAAGAAATAGGGAGATCATTCCCAATATACTATTTAGCCACAAGAATTTGAGAGCTCCTATATCATTCCTCCTATATAATATGGGGATAAGTTCCCATTCCAATAAATCGATCCTATATCACCTTCATGGATAAAAGGAACAACCTAGTGGTGATCATATAGTCATTTATTTCTTTTTCATATCTCCATTCCATTACCTAGATATCGACACATGTAAATCCCATTGAATTTTGAAGCATGTGCAGATAATCTAGGTGGATCTGAACTCAATTCAATCCAGAAATAGTCATTGATGATGACTGGTTGTTGAAAGAACATTGATATTATATGACATAGCTATTAATTTAAATTTGTGTTCTTAAATAAATTCACATGTGTTCCTATGAATTTTACTAGTGTTTGAATCATTATATATGACACTATTAATTCAATCAGGTGATCAAAAAAATTTAAATCCTAGGGCCATCTAATTCCACTGTGCACCATGATACCTTTAATATCATGTTCTTATCCACTACCATGTATTCTAATATGATTTCCTTATGTTGTTGATCATTAAGATGATTCATTTATGGGTACATAAAGATATGATTATTTATTCAAGTGTTCTAAGGATCATAACCCATAGATTCTACAAGTTGGTAGTTGACACTAAACTCCCTTCATTGGATCAAGGGAGTCTATAAAGAGATGTGATCCCCATATTGGAGAGGTACGATATAGTCCTATCATAATAAAAAACTATTTTTCAGGTTCTCCTATCATATTCACAAGTATTTTGATAACACAATTTTGGATATCATGAGTTCCTCTTATTGTGAACAAGGATTTTGGTGGCCAGTTGAATCTTTATAAAGGCGTGAGTCTCTCATAACCTATATTAGTTCATATCATACTTAATTTTATCACATGTTCGGTTATTATCCATTGGAATGATTGAATTTATAATATAATATGTTTTAATAATGTTTTTTATTAGTCGTTGTTAATTAGGATATATCATAAAGTATGACATAGTTTAATCCTATGATTTTGTTTAGTGTTGAAGGATATGATATAGTAAATATAATATGCTACAATTGAAACCTGGGTTAATAAGTAGACCATCAAGAAAAAATATGATATAACATACTGGCCGTGATGTCGTGACACGTCAAATTGATTATATTTTTAAGATTTATTTATAGTCTAGGGTAAACCCTAGGTCGTCTCTCAAGGAGCGTTGGTAGGTTTAGAGTGTGTATTTTTGATAAAAATGTCTAAGAGAGGGGTGGTTTTGAAAACAGCTTAAAACAATGACTTAGTTGAAATAGCTTAAAAGATGAGTGACTAAGTGGATTTTGAGAAATATGAGATAAAAGGGTCGATGTGATTTCACTACACACATATCAAGTTCATTGTTCATAGAGATTCATCTTAGGTTTAGAGTAATCCTTTGGTTAGAGTTAATTGGAATCCCGATTAATTCCTAAGCTTTTATTTCAATACTTTACGGACTGAACCTTGACGTAACAATCGTATTGTCAAGGTCCAGTACTTATGCATAGAATAAGAGCTTCCAAATCATATTGAAATCTCAATAAGGTGGGTATGAAAAGGATTCTTGTGATGTCCAATCGGAACAACACAAGTCACGCACTCAAAACCTCACACCGATCGGTTAGAAATTAAGAGCATAACACTCACATGCATCAAATCAAGAATTCAAATCTGAAATAAGATAAGATACATGGAATGAAATGTTTAAACACCCAAATTACTCCAAACCAGTAGCTAATTTATGCATCGGAACTCCCTTGGCATGTGTGTAGCTCCCTCACAACGAACACCCAACTTTTAGCTCGACATCGGGAGGAGGAGGAAGCTCGGGTGGAACTCCTTCTTCATTGTTGATCTCCCTATGAGGATAGGGACCTCCAGAACCTCCAAGGTGATTAGGAGACTCTTCTAGGACTCCAAATTGGCAGCACTTCACTCCTTGGCCGAACTTTCAAATGAGGAGCCCAAGGTGCCCTTTTATAGGAAATGTGGGAGGTGGTTTTGGGAACACATATTTCATCAATCCACTTGCAGGACGCGTTTCGGCATTCAGACAGTCTTATCTCGCTTTGGAGAAAATAGAAACGTTGTATCCCTACCTCTTGACTGTCTCCACCGAAAGTTTGGCACCTTTTGGACAAATAATGCTCGAGATATTGATAAAATACAGAACACAGAATTTGACTTGGTCCAAATTCGGTGGCTCGGACAGATCAGTTCGTATGGGCCCCATGCAATCCGAATCAGGATTGGGTTCCTGAATAGGAAATGTAGAATATTGAATTTTGGACAGGCCCACAAAAGTTCAGCCCATTTGGATGCACGGATTTTGTGTAATATTCAAAACAGTGGACAGATGTCCATGGATCCATGCAATTTTGGCCCAGTTTTCTTTCACTTCATCAAGAGCCCTCCAAATCACCTCCACCTACATTGTAATTTTCAAAACAAGTATCATTGCCCTATTTAATAGTGATAAACACTAAATTATTGAATCAAACATGAAGTACAATTTGATAATATTTTTATAATTTTTAATACAAAATATGTTTAGCACAGCGGTGTAAGGGTGAAAATGAAACAGTGAATCGTGGTACGATCATACCCCCACACCTAAACATTTGCACTCCTTGGCAAAGTCACATATTCAAATACAATGACTCATATATATATATATATATATCCAACATCATAAAGATTTATCATTTGAGTAAATTTTATTTAAAGTAAAGTGATCAATGCACGAATCACAGCAAGGAGTTCTTCCTAGTGAAAATAGAAAAAGATGTCTCATAAATCATATCATAGTGAAATTCAAAAAGATTCATGATACCCAATTGAGAAAGGAATTCAGAAGTAAACCATGACGCTAAATATCCATGTGTGTGTGTGAAAACCATTACATGTTATTCTTTCCACTTGATATCTAATAAATATATGTTATTTTAACATTTTTCAGCTTAAATGATTTTCTCACCGAACCTGTCCTACATCCTTTGCAATCATATTTCAAGACCCACTCATTTAAGCATTCCCAGAAGTCAAACCATAAGCTCCCGACCTAGATATCCCCATATGTTGCACATTTCATCACTCCCCTCATTTTTTTTTGAAGTTGCAATTGGAACAAATCTCACACTCATCTCTCAACCCTTGTTTGATCTCCTCACGACACTAATTGCAATAGTTATAACAAGATCAAAGGTTGAGGAGGAGTGGTTTTTGACCTGCCCAAGACACAACAATTTTTTTTTTTTGAGGGCGTACAACAGTCGGACATTAGGTACACACGCATAGGTCAATCTGGTACAGTAATGAAACAGATCGGATAAGGAACGAACGTATGGAAATATCATTTAAAGCTGAAAAATATTAACCCAACATATATTTACCTTATATTAAGTAAGAAATAATCACACTTTGTGGTTTGGTGCAATATTTTTTTTGAAGATATTAGCGACATAGTTTTCTCAAAAACTACTCACACAATAGGCATCAATCATCTCAAAGGTTTCACATAGATACGACCATTTATATCATTGACAGAAAACCAATTCACTAAAAATCACTCCCTGATGTTAAATTCATACAAATATTCTTTTTAGCCTTCGTTATGGTATTTTTACATTCCCCATTTTATGGTCGCCACATCATGGAATTTCGAAATTGTTGATGGGGAAAAATAAAAATACCATAAAGAATGCCAAAAAGAGAAAACAAAAGGAGAAAATGGTGAAAAATCCTAACTAACCCAGGAATGTATCCACCCCCCCACACCTAGAGAATGCAGTGTCCGCACTGCAATAAAAGAGACTGTGTGAAGGAAGGATAAAACCTGGTGAGTGTTATTCATAGACCGCTTCTTGAACATGGAGTTCCTCCATTGGGGACTCCGGAATGGCTTCATGGAAGTGCTTCAGCCGCTGCCCATTGACAGTGAAGGTTTGCTTGGTGTCTTCATTTTGAACCTGGACAACACCAAATGGAGAGACATTAGTAACAATGTAAGGTCCAAACCAACGGGAACGAAGCTTACCTGGGTGCAACTTCAGCCGTGCATTGTAGAGGAGGACCTTCTGCCCAATTTGGAATTGACGATGAAGGATGAGACGGTCGTGGGCAGCCTTGGTTCGCTCTTTATAAATTAGGGAGTTCTCATATGAATCTCTTCTCATTTCCTCCAACTCCTGAATCTGCAACTTCCTTTGAATACCTGCACCAGAAAGATTAGAATTGCATTGTTTAATGGCCCAATAGGCTCGGTGCTCTACCTCAACAGGGAGGTGACAACTCTTCCCAAAAACTAGCCGATATGGTGACATGCCAATTGGAGTTTTGAATGCAGTACGGTAAGCCCATAACGAATCATCGAGTCTAAGACTCCAGTCTTTTCTGTTTGGATGAACCGTTTTCTCAAGAATCTGTTTTACCTCTCTATTTGATACTTCAGCTTGACCATTTGTTTGTGGGTGATAAGCAGTAGACACTCGATGCCCAACCCCGTACATGCGCAAAAGAGATTGCATTGTGCGGTTGCAGAAATGAGAACCCTGATCACTGATGATAAACCTAGGTAATCCAAACCTACAGAATATTTGGGTTCTCAAAAATTCCACAACTGTCTTGGAATCATCGGTCCTCGTGGCTCGTGCCTCTACCCACTTTGAAACATAATCCACTGCCAGAAGAATGTAAAGGTTCCCAAATGAATTGGGGAATGGTCCCATAAAGTCAATGCCCCAAACATCAAAAATGTCATGGAAGAGTAAGGGTTGTTGGGGCATCTCATTTCTTTTAGAGACATTCCCTATTCTTTGACAGCGAGGACAAGATTTACAGAATTCATGGGCATCCCTAAACAATGTGGGCCAAAAGAGACCAGAATCTAAGACCTTGCGAGCAGTCCGTTGGGGACCAAAGTGGCCCCCACAAGCAAGTGTGTGGCAGAACCTAAGGACAGATTGAAACTCACTATCGGGAACACAACGCCTAATAACTTGATCACTACATGTGCGCTAGAGGTAGGGGTCATCCCAAATGTACCAACGAGACTCATGTTTTAGACGGTCGGCCTGGTTTTTGGTGAAATCAGCAGGAATGAAAGACGCTACCAAATAATTTACAATTTCAGCATACCAAGGAATAACATCTTGCACTCGGTACAATTTCTCATCAGGAAACAATTCATTTATGGGAATACAGGGGGATGAGTCAATGTCCGAGGGTGGTAGAATCCTACTGATATGGTCAGCAACCACATTTTCTGCTCCTTTTTTATCCCTAATTTCTAGATCAAATTCTTGAAGGAGGAGCATCCAGCGAATGAGACGTGGTTTGGCTTCTGGTTTCTTTAGGAGATATTGGAGGGCTGCATGGTCTGAGAACACAATGAATTTGGACCCTATAAGGTATGGCCTGAATTTACCCAAGGCAAACACAATGGAAAGAAATTCTTTTTCGGTGGTGGTGTAGTTTGCTTGGGCAGGGTCCAAAGTACGTGAGGCATAGGCAATGACATGTGGAGCTCGATCGACCCTTTGTGACAAGACTGCCCCAACTGCATAGTTAGAGGCGTCACACATGAGCTCAAATGGTAAATCCCACCGGGGTGGTTGGATTACCGGGGGTGACGTGAGACTCCATTTTAACTTATTGAAAGCTTCCTCACATTTTTTATCAAAATCAAATTCTTTTTCTTTTTGGAGTAATCGGGAGAGGGGGAGTGCAATTTTACTAAAGTCACGAATGAAACGACGATAAAATCCAGCATGACCCAGGAAAGACCGCACATCCCGAACATTTTTAGGGAATGGTAGGGAGGAAATGGTATCTACTTTTGATTTGTCCACTTGGATTCCTTCCCCAGAAATGACATGTCCCAAAACTATGCCTTGTCGCACCATGAAATGGCATTTCTCATAATTTAATACAAGATTCTTTTCAATACAGCGACATAGGACAGAACCAAGACTACTTAAACATTCATCAAAAGAGGATCCATAAACAGTAAAATCATCCATAAAAACCTCCATGCAATTCTCCAGGTAATCCGAAAAAATACTAACCATACATCGTTGGAAAGTACCTGGAGCATTGCACAGACCAAATGGCATCCTTCTATAAGCAAATGTACCAAAGGGGCAAGTAAAGGTTGTCTTTTCCTGATCCTCAGGGGCAATATGGATCTGAAAGTATCCAGAATACCCATCAAGGAAACAGTAATGGGACTTCCCTTCTAGCCTCTCTAGCATCTGGTCAATGAATGGCAATGGGAAATGGTCCTTCCTAGTGTGTTGGTTTAGTCGGCGATAGTCTATACAGACACGCCAACTATTCTGCACACGAGTTGGAACCAATTCATTATTTTCATTTTTAACTACAGTAAGGCCAGTTTTTTTAGGAACTACTTGAACTGGACTGACCCATTGGCTGTCAGAGATAGGGTAAATGATTCCAGCAGCCAACAATTTTGTTACTTCTTTTTTAACAACATCAAGTAGGTTTGGGTTCAGTCGTCGTTGTGACTGCCTCACTGGTTTAGCATCATCATTTAATAAAATATGATGTGTACAAATTGATGGGCTAATGCCAGGAATGTCAGCAAGGGTCCATCCCAAAGCTTGTTTATACTTCCTCAAAAGATCAAGCAGTCGCAATTCATGCTCAGGAGGGAGTGAACTAGCAATGATGACGGGCAACTTGTTTCCATTCTCAAGATATGAGTATTTTAAATCTTGAGGCAGTTGTTTTAGTTCCAATTCTGGGGGATTTTGGATTGACAGAAGTGTGTGTGAAAGTGAGAAGTCACTGATCTCATCTAACTGCTCAATGGTAACATCCTCAGATGAGGAATGAGCTTTTACAAGATTAGCAGTATTATCGATGGTCATGTGATCCTCTGTGTTCAAGAAATCATCAATTAACAAACATGCATGACATTTCTCTAAACCGCTACAACAATCAATGCATGATTCATTACCTAACATTTCAATCAATGAAGAAAACTCAGAAAGGGGATCAGGTGAATGAAAATAAGTTGGTTCAGGGGAAGGGAGAACATCAATTGAATTGACAAAGAGAGAGGAGTGTTCTTCTGAGGGGTGCTTCATGGCATCAAGGATATTGAAGTGGACAATATTACCACCAAACTCCATAGATAATGTACCATTATGGACATTAATTATGGTTTTTCCGGTTTTCAAGAAAGGTCTCCCCAATATAATTGGGGCATGTCCATTCATCCTATCATCTTCCATTTTAAGCACGTAAAAATCAGCAGGAAAAATTAAATTTTGTACCCTCACAAGAACATCCTCTAGCACACCAGAGGGGTGTGCCGTACTCCGATTTGCTAGCTGAACGACAATACCAGTGGGCTTCAGTTCACCGACCTGCAATGAAGAGTAAATAGAGTGAGGCATCACATTAATAGAAGCACCCAAATCAAGCATAGCATTGGAACACGAATACTCCCCTATGGTGCATGGAATCGAGAATGTCCTAGGATCATTGCACTTGGTAGGAAGTGATGACTCTATCAATGCTGAAACATTCCTCCCCAGGCTCACCTTCTCATCACCACGAAGCCTCCTTCGGTGTGTACACATCTCCTTCAGAAACTTGGCATATCTTGGAATTTGCTTCACAGCATCAATCAAAGGAATGTTAACCTGTACTTTCTTGAAAGTTTCCAAGATTTCTTTATCAAGTTCGGTTTCTTTTTGTTTCCTAGGTTGGGCAGCCCTTTGAGGAAATGGAAGAGGAATGGTTGGGATAGGTGGCTCATCAACAACCACAGTCTTTCCTTTGGAAGGGCTTCTCTCAGGAAAAGGGTTTTCTTCTCTTGGACCATTTTCAGCAGTTGGGATGGTGTTTTCCTTTGGATGGGAGGACTCTAATGGAGGGGTCATTTGGCTTTTGAGTTGTGTCCCACTCCTAAGGGTGATTGCACTAACATTTCCTTTATCCCTAGGGTTTACTACTGGTTGAGATGGTAGTTTACCCGACCCATGACTTTGGATTTCCCCCCACCGAGTTGGCAAGTTGTCCTAGTTGGGTCTTTAGGTCTTGTATGGCTGCTTGGGTGGTTTGTTGGAATTGGAGATTATTGGAAGCCATTTGTTTCATCATATCTTCTAGGCTAGGATCAGTTTTTGGAGGGGGTGGTTGGAATGGCCTTTGGGGTGGTTGAGGATTTCTGGGTGGTGGTGGATGACTACTCTGACCTTGTTGGTTCCATTGCTGTTGAGGTTGGTTTGAATACCCCCCTTGCCTATAGGCTTGGTTGTCCTTCCAACCTTGGTTGGATGGATAGTATGGTTCTTGCCTAAAGGGTTGGTTAAAGGGGCGTCCTGGAAATATTGCCTCACAACTTTCAGAAGTTTCTCTCAATTGGGGGCATTGGTCAGAATAGTGGGTGTCAGAAGAGCAGATTCCACAATGGATGGGAGGAGGAGATTGATATTTCCCTTGGGAGAGAGCTAGTTTTCACAGAAGGGTACTTACCTCTTCGAACTTCGTGTCCACCTTCTTCTCAAACTCAGTACTTTGCACCTCATGGACACCTCGAATGGGAACACTGGACCGTGTACCGAATTGTTGAGTGTTCTGTGCCATGTTCTCAATGAGGGTTCTTGCAGCGATTGGGGTCTTATCTACCAATGCACCACCTGCAGCAGCATCAATCATATTTCGATCAATAGGAATCAAACCTTCATAAAAATATTGAATTAAAAGTTGATCACTTATTTGGTGGTGTGGGCAACTTGAACATAACCTTTTAAAGCGTTCCCAATATTCATGTAATGTTTCCCCCTGAGATTGTCTTATACCACATATTTCTTTCCTTATAGTTGCAGTTCGAGAGGCTGGGAAGTATTTTTCAAGAAAAAGGCGTTTCATGTCTGCCCAGCCCCTAATTGGTGAATTGACATAGTATAACCAATCTTTTGCAGTGTCTTCTAATGAAAATGGGAATGCCCTAAGCTTCACTTGTTCTTCATCCACATTAGCAGGTTTTAAGGTTGAACACACAGTATGAAATTCTTTTAAATGCTTATGTGGATCTTCTCCAGGCAGTCCATGAAATCTTGGTAATAAATGAATTAAACCAGATTTTAGTTCAAAATTGGGTGCCTCACCTTGTAATTGAATGTAAGTGGGTTGGATATCAACATCAGGTGAGGTTAGTTCTTTTAGTGTTCTATTATTTTCAGCCATGTTATACAAGTTATGTTCAATTTTAACTTTGGTTTCAGAAGAAGAAGAAGGATCAAGAAGAATTTTAAGATTTGATGTCTCCTCCTTCAAAGTGTGGTCTTGTATGTCTCGGTTTCGTTGATGTAGGATCATCTCCGGTTCGGGTTCGAAAGTTTGTAGGTCTCCCGGAGTAGAACGCGTCATACAAAGAACCTACACAATAAATAAATTAGAACACAAAAACAAATTCAAAGGTAGAAGATAAAACAAACAAATATTCACAAAAATTAAAAAAAAAATTTATCAAAAACACGCACAAAAAACCAAAGCGCTCCCCGGCAACGGCGCCAAAATTTGGCTGTGATGTCGTGACACGTCAAATTGATTATATTTTTAAGATTTATTTATAGTCTAGGGTAAACCCTAGGTCGTCTCTCAAGGAGCGTTGGTAGGTTTAGAGTGTGTATTTTTGATAAAAATGTCTAAGAGAGGGGTGGTTTTGAAAACAGCTTAAAACAATGACTTAGTTGAAATAGATTAAAAGATGAGTGACTAAGTGGATTTTGAGAAATATGAGATAAAAGGGTCGATGTGATTTCACTACACACATATCAAGTTCATTGTTCATAGAGATTCATCTTAGGTTTAGAGTAATCCTTTGGTTAGAGTTAATTGGAATCCCGATTAATTCCTAAGCTTTTATTTCAATACTTTACGGACCGAACCTTGACATAACAATCGTATTGTCAAGGTCCAGTACTTATGCATAGAATAAGAGCTTCCAAAGCATATTGAAATCTCAATAAGGTGGGTATGAAAAGGATTCTTGTGATGTCCAATCGGAACAACACAAGTCACGCACTCAAAACCTCACACCGATCGGTTAGAAATTAAGAGCATAACACTCACATGCATCAAATCAAGAATTCAAATCTGAAATAAGATAAGATACATGGAATGAAATGTTTAAACACCCAAATTACTCCAAACCAGTAGCTAATTTATGCATCGGAACTCCCTTGGCATGTGTGTAGCTCCCTCACAACGAACACCCAACTTTTAGCTCGACATCGGGAGGAGGAGGAAGCTCGGGTGGAACTCCTTCTTCATTGTTGATCTCCCTATGAGTATAGGGACCTCCAGAACCTCCAAGGTGATTAGGAGACTATTCTAGGACTCCAAATTGGTAGCACTTCACTCCTTGGCCGAACTTGCAAATGAGGAGCCCAAGGTGCCCTTTTATAGGAAATGTGGGAGGTGGTTTTGGGAACACAGATTTCATCAATCCACTTGCAGGACGCGTTTCGGCATTCAGACAGTCTTATCTCGCTTTGGAGAAAATAGAAAAGTTGTAGCCCTACCTCTTGACTGTCTCCACCGAACGTTTTGCACCGTTTGGACAAATAATGCTCGAGAGATTGATAAAATACAGAACACCGAATTTGACTTGGTCCAAATTCGGTGGCTCGGACAGATCAGTTCGTATGGGCCCCATGAAATCCGAATCAGGATTGGGTTCCTGAATAGGAAATGTAGAATATTGAATTTTGGACGGGCCCACAAAATATCAGCCCATTTGGATGCACGGATTTTGTGTAATATTCAAAACAGTGGAAAGATGTCCATGGATCCATGCAATTTTGGCCCAGTTTTCTTTCACTTCATCAAGAGCCCTCCAAATCACCTCCACCTACATTGTAATTTTCAAAACAAGTATCATTGCCCTATTTAATAGTGATAAACACTAAATTATTGAATCAAACATGAAGTACAATTTGATAATATTTTTATAATTTTTAATACAAAATATGTTTAGCACAGCGGTGTAAGGGTGAAAATGAAACAGTGAATCGTGGTACGATCACATACACAATCTCATACAACTTGATATGTAAGAGACTACCAATTTGTGGTTTAACATTAAATATGGTTTACCAATCACAAAATATTATTTTCATCAAGGGATTATTACTAATGTGTATGTGTGACCCCATAAGTAAGCTTTATTCCCATTGATGAAAATTTGAAACATAGGGGTATTTTCCCTATAAGTGAGGGTCACTTGACCATATGTAAGGGTTATTACCTTTTATAATTTTTGAAACATATGTATTCATGGTTATATCAGTCTTAAACAATGATTCCCTATCAATAATAAAATAATATATACCAATAAAATGTGAAAAATACATTTTGGCTACAAATTCTTATAGTTTATAAATTATTTATAATTCATAAGTGTTATAAATTAAAAAATATGTTATTTCCATGACTAAATAAAATAAAAAATATTCAAATTTATATATCATGTTTTTAAAATAAATAAAATATTTATTTATTTTTTTATTCCTTTTCAATATTCAATTTTATGAAATTTGGATATTATGTATGCTTAAATTTGTGTGATAATTTTTTCTTATATGTTTCAAATTCATGCATTACATGTTATGTATGACAACATAAGATTTAGCTTTCATCTAACTCGATCTTAGTTGGTGATTAATTTATATTTCTTGGATTTATTTTCTGAATATAGTTTATAGATATTGGGTATTAGAGTTATGATTAATTATATTCTCTCTTGAGTAAATTATCCTTGGGTATAAGGTCTTTGGATCTAACTTCCCACTATAATGGAGGAATATTCGATATTTGGGAAAGGTGGGCGTAGGATATCTAGTGCTTCAATATTACTAATGTGAAGATTATTAGTTTCATATTATTCTAAACCTTTATATGAAAAGTGTATATACCCTATTCATAATATTCATTTCATTATGTATGAATATGTTTAAATTTTCTATTTTTGATGAGTAATAATAATTCTGGGTTGTGTAAAGAGTTAAATATTAATATAGTGTCAACATAAAAATTTGGTGGGTTAAACATTGAATCCAAAACTAAAACATTTGAATAATCTATATATTAAGGAATAAAATTTAACAAAATTACGATTTCATGTGATGGAATAGTTATGAATTTAATATGAATGCGATGTATATTAATTTAGAGGGACATTGAAAGAAAACCCCTCAAAATTATTAGTGTGAGATTACAGCCAAATTATAAATTTTCAAGTCATTGATTATTTTATATGGGTAAAACTAACCATTTCATTCCCATGTATTATCTTTTGTAAGGAAAAAATTTAACAAGGTGAACTTAACTATTTGGTGACTTATTCATAGTGTTTCCTTTGGGTTATAATTAACTGGGAAAACATTGTTGTTATTATACCAAAGGAATATTTTTTAGTGAATCTATATGATGGATTCAGGGAACGATTTTTCAACCCAACTATCCAATAATTATATAAGATTTTATTGATAAAAGGTTTAGAATGGATATATTCCTGGATTGTTAACCTGATACCTGATGTAATGGATGATGAAATGATGGTCTTGGATCCCTAAATTAATATTTGTATAGAGCAATCATTTTTTGTGGGTTTAATTTCATTAAAACTCCTTGACAAAAAATATAAACCATTATACTCATCCTATACATGTCTTTATTGTGGGTTGTGGAGTGAATAATATGTATCATTTTATGATATATTAGAGATATAGTCTATTAAACTATTATAGAATGGTATATATTGTCAAGAAGTGTTTTAAAAGATAATCATTGAAATAATAGGAATATAAATGTTTTAATGATCAATTTCTCAAACATGGACTCAATTGTATTAGATACCTTCTTTAAATTGCACATTTTGGTTGATAGGATAGACTTATAAATAGGAGGGAATTGATCTAAATTGTGTAAATAAAGAAATATTTAATGCATTGGTAGAAATCACATATTATCTATGTATTCCTAGTGGATTATTTATGGAATTTGAGAAAAAATATCATGTTCCTGCTATGTATAGAAATTTTATTTCTATATCATGTTTTGAAAAAATGGAATTTTCATTCATTATTAAGATCACAATATATTATATATATATATATATATATATTAAATTTTTGATATCATCTGGAATATAATTTATGATTTACACATTCTAGATTTTTATAATTTGAATGCACTATTGTAATAGAAAAAATTTAAAAATTTATAAGCTTTTAACAAATGTTGAAGTGGTTGTAGGGTTTGTCCCATAATGAGAATATGTGTAGATAATATTTGAAGGTTCTAGGAAAATATAAAGTGACAAATAAGGTATTTACAACTCTTAATTTTATCATAATTGATGATTAATCAAAAATTTTAATCAAATATAAATTTCATGACCAAAACAATTTAATCAAAGATTAATTGATGAGGGAACTACGAAACCAAAATGTAGGATTATCATATAAGGATTTATAATTAATTTAAGAAATTAAAGAATTATATTGTGATTAAGTATTTATTACTTGATAAATATAAGAACTCACATATGGAATAATATAATTGAGTTATAGGAAAAATATGTAGATTCCCTCCAGTGGTGATCCACCTGTGCTCCATGATCCTCTAAACGTCACCGTAGGAATCTCTGGTTGCTAAAGAAGTATATCCTAACATTTGAGCCAATTTTCTTTGATGAAATTGAAAATAACTTCATGAAATATTATATTTGGTGTTTCTAGAATTGATATTATAGGAGGATAAGGATCATATTCCATTCTTCAATGAATTCTTGAAGAATAATCTCTCTAGGGTTTTGAGAAAATTATCTCGATGCTATCAGACACAACCAAATAAAATACCAACAAGCCCCTCAGAAATAATATAATTTGGGTTAAATAGTATGAGGGTTATAAAATAATAGTTGATTACATGACCTTATTATTTTCCAAATCATTGTGGACCCTAGTTTACATAATAATAATAACAATAATATTAATTTATGAAATTAAAAAAACACGAAAATTTATTAAATATTATTTATCCAAATAATATTTAACAAATATATTATTTCTCAGAAAAAATTAAAATCGTTCAACCATTCCTCCAAAATATCAATCTAGTCTTAATTAATGACTATTTATTTTATAAATAAACATCACTCTAATATTTCTCAATAAATAAATAAATATTACATTCACTAAGTAATAAAATATATTTATTAAATATTTTTCTTAAAAAAAATCCCCTTAAATAACCAGTGATAAAATATATTTGATTATTAAAATATAAATAATTACTAAACCACATGTAGCAATAATATTTATTCAACATGTTAAATAATTAAATATATTATTATTTAACTGAGGTTCTAGATTCACTTACTACGTATTCCTCTCGGCATCTATCTTAGTTTCATTAGGTGAAGCATCCGAAAGTTCATGTTTAGCATCTAAAAACATGGGAAAGAACCAATAGGTAATGTATTTAATTTATTAATAACAAAAAATAAAATGTAAACTTAGTATGTAATATAATCCATTTATTGTGATATCTCTAATAAATAATGTTACAAACTAGTTCCATCAATCTATGATCGATGTCTCTTTATTTGAATATTTAAAATTAAACTTCCCTAAAAAAACCACGGACATAAGTTTATTTTGGATTTATAAATTATATAAATAATAATTATATATCAACATATATTAATAAACATGAGTGGACCATATATTCTCATATTATTCGATAATAGATTTTACTCTTGACGCATCTAACATATCCTATATCACAACGAAAATATGTCATCCTGATTTTCATCAATAAATCAAAGTAAACAGTTCAAAATATACATTAATAATTTTTTTAAACTCTAAGGATAAATACACACATCAATGGATATTAATATCTAATGTAAAATATAAATATGTATTTCCAACAAGCGGTTCTTCTTCTCATAATCTCCTAGAGTGTAAATTATAAAGGGCTTGCACCATGAGTCGGCGTGTCAATGTACAGTGAGTCTCCACCCCTAATATCCTATATCATTTGTGTCCCTTAAATGACTTATTATGGATATATAACATATATTTAAGAATATTTTCATGTAAATTCCTAGTTCTCATCATATTGAGGAACTTTTATGACCTTTTAGTAAAATAACCACTCTAATGACATTATCACATATTATGTCATGTTGAAGAAAAATAATGATGTGATAAGTACATTATTATTATTAAAAAATATGAATATAGGTAATATTAAATTACACAAAATATGGTTCATGACCCCAACTCTAATAGACTCCCTCTTTCACTAGAGCCAACTGCAAACAACCTTTAGTTTGCTAGCTCTCACATGTGAATTGTTCTTCTATTTAGATAATTTTTTATTCAAGGGGTATGCCATGTTTTTTTATATATAAAATCTTCTTAAAAATACTTCACCACTCTATCAAAAATCCCTCAAGTGGTGATACACCAATAATATGTTCTTTTTCTATTGTTATAAACTTGTATCTTTTGAAATAACCATAGTTATATTATTCTCACAATATAATGTGATAGGGTCTTTATTACTAGGCACCACATCAAGATCATAGATAATGTTTCATATCCATAAATATTATATGGATACATCAGAAGATATTATATACCTAGAATTCACTATAGAATCAGTGACAACTAGTTTTTTAACTCTTCTATCTCATAACTATCATGTTGATACTGAAATCTTATCATAATTAAACTTCATATCATTATAGTCTATTTAAAAACTAGATTTTTCAAAACCCCTAATGGCTAGGTCTACATTCCCTCCATACACTAGGAATTTATCCTTAGTTTTTATCAGATACATATGGATAACCTTAACAACATATCAATATTATTCACATGAATCATCTTGATATGTGCCTACCATTATCAATGAATTTGTAATATAAAATCTCTTACATAACATGGAAAACATGATAAATCCAATCTCCAATGTTTATGGGATATTACTCAATATCACTTTCTCACGATGTGTATAAGGACACCATATCTTGGAAAAATGTATGTTATGTGACACTAATACTTATACTCAATTGTATAGTTCCATAATAAATATATTTAGTATCCAGTCAATTTATGGACCTTGGATTAGTCCAAGAATCCTCTCATATCTATCATGAATTATCTTCATCTATAGAGTGTAGGATGATTCACCAAATTTCTTCACGGAGAATAATTTGTTATTGAGTCCTTAACAAACTACAAGATTGGAATGTCATTTTAAATAAGTAATATTTCATCAACATGTACTAAAAGTATAATGACCATATTCCCACTAAACCTATTATAAACACATGGATCGCATTCAATATTAATGAAACCAAATTCATTTATATTTTTATCAAACCAAAGATTCCATGACCAGGATTCTTACTTCAATCCATTAATGGATCTCAATAACTTGGATATCTATTGGCAATCACTTTGTGTGACAAACCCTTTTTGTTATGTCATACAGACATCTTCCAAAAGTTTTCCATTAAGGAATTATTTTTTGACATCCATCTTTGAAATTTCATATTTGTGGTATTCTTCTATAGAAAGAATAATTTTTAGGGATTTAAACATAGAAACTAGATAATTTTTTCACGTTTTTTAATACCTTGATGGTGTTTAAAACATTTTTCATGTATCATTTATTTTTAGGTGTTAACATTACCATCTGTGTCCATATTTCTATTGAATTATCATTTTAAATCAACTAAATTTATATCAATTGAAGGATAGAATGGAAACCAAAAATGGGTTGGATACATTGAATATGTTTAAAAATTCAAGGCTTCTTTAAATATTGTTACATAAAATCTCTATACTGGTTTTTTATAGGAGATACGTTAATTATTGTAAACTAATTATGACTCGCCATTTTTAGTTAAAATATAATAATATCTCTTTTGTTATCTCACTTATCTGGTGATCCTATAAAATACATGTGTTTGAAGAACGTCTTATTTACATACCTATGTAATATATTCAAATACCAAATATTTTTTATCTTGATAATCAACTTCATCGAAGTCAACCTTTCTCACTATGTACTTCTTGAGGATGTGATCTGCCTAAATAAATACCTCTTGTCAATAAAAAGAAAATTTCTTATCTAAGTGGTTGTATAGATAGTATAACCTTATTTACATATTATATACTATAAAGAAACACATTTTCCCCTTGAGATTCTAGTTTATATCTTGAGAAGGCCCTAACAAACATCTCACAATACCATACACATGTAGGTGAAAAAACAGGTTTCCTTCATGTCCAAAAGTCAAACGGAATTCCATTTCCCCTTTAATTGGTACTTGATTTAGTGTGAATGTCATAGTTTATAATTCGTACCCCCTAAATATAGTGTAAGATATATAATCCCCAACATCAACGTTACTATGTATAGAAAGTCATAGTTCCTCCATTCATTAGCAACATTACACTAGGGTGTGTATGGTCAAGTGAGTTGAGAATGAATCTCCAACTCCTGTATAAAGATGATAAACTCCTACTTAAGATACTTACCACCTCAATTAGATCAAATATTCTTTGTATTATTTGTAGGTTCATTCTATACTTCATTCATGAATTATTTTAATTTCTCAAAGGGGTCATATTATACCTCATAAATTTGAAAAATCTATGTCTACTCATGTCATCTATAAAATATATAAAGTAAGAATACCCACATAAAGTTAATATTTGAAGTTCTACACAAACATTATGTATACCAATACAATAATATATGTGGAACTTTCTCCATGCCCACTAAATGTTGACTTGGTTATTTATTATATAAACAAGAATAAAATATTTCCTATTGTTTTCGATATAAATAATCTAAATTCCCATATTTATAGATTTTTTTTGGAACATATTGTTTACATGACCAAGATGGTGATTCCATAATTGGATGTTATATGAGTCTGGAAAAAATGATTTCTTATAAATATAAAATATTCTATTTTCATAATATATTACATAATCACAATTATTTTAATGTGTCATACTATAACATATGTTGTATTTATAAAAAAACAAATTTTATTTCCATACATGAAAAATATCATATTTATGTACGTAGGATATTTAAATTGTGTTTTTGGTAACAGTTGGAACATAAGAACAATATTTTAAAAAAATTATCTTCTTTATTTGAAATATAATTTGGATATATCCAATATGTATATTAGTGAGTCTCACACCACTGGAAGCCCAAAAAAACAACCACTCCACTAGAAATTTTTTAAATCTACTTAGATCCTAGATTTAGATACATATGTGAGAACATCAAGATATATATAATACCCAATGTGTATATATATATATAGATAAATATTTATAATTAATGAACCTCATTCTTCCCCTTGATTTTGGGTGAATTTCAACTTCTAGTGGCCTTGTTCACCATATGAAAAACATATTTTTTTCCCTTTACAATGATTTCCTTTGGATATTCCTCTTCTTGGAAGAACATTTATCAAGATAATTATAATTTTTATTAGTCTTTTGACCATTTTTATTTTTATTCCATTTATTATTCACCATAAGGACCGTGGTTTTGGTACGCCCCATGTCTTTTTCAACTTGGAAAATAAGAGTAAGAAGTTATGAAATACTCTTCTCATTATTTAACATGTTATAATTATCAATAATACAGGATAATGACATGGGTAGTGAGGAAAGGATAATATATGTCCACAACTAATATTGGAATTTAATTCCCATGATTTATAAGTGCTCTATGTATCCAATAAGTGTGACTAAATGAGGACTAGAAAGAACATAATCTCTAATACTGTGTGTAAACAGTGCATTGAATATCCCATAATTGTTTTGCATCACCATCACTTGATAGAGAACACGAAGGTGAGACATAATGATATAAAAATTCATGTCCTCGTGTTTATTTATAATATCATTGTTCATATATTATATTATGAAACATTGTACATCTGTGTCATCATCCAACTATTTCTTTGAGAGAAACAACTTTTCCTCACTTGCTGTTTAGCCAGGAACTTCATGAAAAGGGTCTTCTAGCACATATAATTTCCTTTCAGAGTGTAGGATAATGTATATCCACCTTTTCCATTCATGTAAATTTGTGGTGGAGATATTTTTATATTTCTTAGGTATGGATCACATTTATTTTTTGTAATTCATATTTCTTGTCATTTTTGAAATTAATAAGGGAATAATTTTAGTTCTTTATCATATAAAGGAAGATAAAAATAATTATATTTATTATTCTCCCAATAATTTCTTAAAACACATAAGATATTGTTTCTTGAATATTATAGTAAAAATTTCTCATACCACGCTTATAATAACCCGTACAAGGGCATAGAAAGTTAAATTAATGGTATTAGGTAGACATTAATATTTCCAATTTCATTGACTCATTGTTATTTGATATTTTGAATAGACTCACCATCATTAAAATCCTTAAAATTGATTTCCTATAGCCTTAACATTGAGTTACACCATGTCATTCTTGTGTATTCAATCATTGATGTGAACAAATTTAATTCAATGAAAAACATTATGTTTTCATTACTTGATAATTGAAAGCACCCCATCATGGGCTGGTGAAGAACATTAAACTGTGGTTTGATTTTAACGTAAGTAGCGGAACTCTATACTGACATAATTTATAATTCAATTACTTTCATAATAATATAATGATTTCCAATTTAATCATTATTATTTAATTTTTAATATTAAGTGGATTTACATAGGTGAATATCCATGTCTAAAATGAATTTTCTAATAATCCAAATTACCTTTGTTCTATCTTGGTTGCTTTTTAATTAAATTTTTATGGATGAAGACTCTTTTAATTTTTAAATAAAAGACCTCATTTTTGCTAGGTATATGGAGACCCATTACATATACCATAGGAAAAAGGACAAGTGGCCCATAAAATAACTATTAACTAAGGAGAAAACACATTGATCCATGACGTGGTTTTTGTTGAATATTTCCACCTATACTCCCTTGTACCTATCAGATTAGTTTTACCTCATCTCAAAACTTGGACCTCTTCCACTAGCATGGGAGTTTCATCCATTACATATGATTTTACTCACACACAAGTGAGTGGAACCAAAGGATTGGATAAAGCGTTTACATAAAAGAAAACAGTTGTCATGTAGACCCTTACATAATATGGGGTGGGGTGATGCCCACCCCATAAATTTTATTTAATAATAAATTAAATGGAATCCAACCATATACAACGGTATGGTCTAGGCTCTTGATCATCCACCTAAATGAAAAAATTTAAAAATTTAATAGAATTATCATTCAATTATAATCATTGTTATTTAAGAGAAATCACATTTGAATCAATAATTAACTTATTTAATTAATCAATAGTATTATCTTCATAAAAATGTGGTGTTACCCCCTTAGTGTTAAAAAAATTATATATCAAAAAATACTTTGGAAGAATCATAGTGACTACCCATCTGAACTGCCATTGGTGTATTATATTCATATATTTTCTACTCATTCGCCATGTGTAAAACATGACTTATCATATAATTCCATATTTTTTCATAGTCAAATAAGTGAATCATGAATCATATGTTGTTTATATCGGGTGATTTGTCATAGTACACATAGAGTAATGGATGTATTTTGACTTTTATGTGATATGAAATTTAATCCATTTTGTCAAAATTAATTAGAAATTATATATATATATATAACATGTCACATGACATGTAAATATTCAAATTAATTTCTCATGAAACACATGTTGATAGGGTTTAAGCAATATAATAAATTAATTTTGAATTTTATGTAAATTATTAGTATGCATGAAATGTAAAATACATCTTTGGATCATGTATATTTCTCACTGTCTATCTATGGAACACACTAATGTAATTGGTGTCTAATCATGTCATGGGAATTAATGGAGTACTAAACACCTACATGGGCTACGTGTTATGTGTTATCCACGTTACATGGTATCCAGCCATGTAGTTCATGTATAAAAGTACATGGATCATCTTTGAATAATGGACTACATGTCATTTTCTCATGTTATACATCGCATTGTCTAACTTACAGTATACCAGCCTAGCTCAGTCAACACATAGTGTTTTTAAATACACACCATGTATAATAAATGTGCATGAGTTTAATAAATTATTAATTAATTCATAAATAATCTCGGTGCATTGAGCATGAGAACATGGAATATACCAATGTGATACATGATGTGTACTCTTATTAACACATCTAAATGAGTTCTTTGAATGTTATTAATTAATAAAATTAATGGATTTAGATTATACATGTGAGATTAACGTTGAAGAAAAGTATATCTCATGATTCCTATTAAAGAAGAATTAAACTGGAATTTAAAAATAATGATTGCTAATTAAATCAATTTTCTTTAAATAACTATTAATAATTATGTGATTTATTAAACACCACGTGATGGTTTCAAGCAAGAAAGAATTTATAGATGGGGTATGAACAAATCAGATATTTTTCCATATTTAATGATTAATACGAGATTTACTTAAAAAATAAATTTTGTGACGAAAGAAATTAATCATAGATTAATTGAGAAGAGAACTCCAAAATTAAAATATAGACCAATCACATAAATATTTATAAATAATTTTTGAAATTAATGAATTGCCTTGGGATTAATTATTTCTTAATTGATGAATCTGACAACATGAATACTTTGTACCATCATTTTTTGTATGAATAATGTTTATATTCCCTCCAATGATCATCCACAAATTCTCCATAAACCTCCAAATGTTGTTGTAGGAATATTTTGTAGATAGCGCATTAGGTCATAATGAATCCATTATTCATCTTTGATCACCCCAAGAATCACTTCCAAAATTATTCTCTTTTATAACGTTTGAATAAAGTGTGATGGTGAAGGATGATCTCTCTATATGTTAGAGGGATTTCTTAGAGAGGTAGATATCGAGAAATTTGAAAGAATTCTATGGATGTTGTTGTGTATAACCAGAATAAATGGAAACCAAACAATTATAACTAATATAATTGGGTTTAAATAGTGATGGGTTTAGAAAATAATAATTTAACATGTGACCTTATTATTTCATTAATATTTTTTAAACCCCATTTCTCTTATAATAATAATATTATTATTATTATTATTTATTCACATGCATTAAACTACCGTATTAATTGATTATTACATATTCAAATAAATTTAATAAATATATTATTTTTCACTGGACTACTTAACTCAGTGCACTATTAGTCCTCAATATTTATTGGTCCCTGAATAATGAATATTTATTGAATAATTAAATGTCAAATATTTTTTCCCTAATAAATAAATAATGTTATATTCAAGAAATAGGAAATAAATATATATTAAATATTATGATCACAAAATATTCTCTCAAGTAACTAGTGACATGATATCTATGATCAAGAAAAAAAGAATAATTATTATACCAAAGGTGGAAATAATATTTAATTAACATGTTAAATTATAAATAATATTATTATTTAACCAAGGTTCTAAATTCACTTAGTGAGTGATCCTATGGGCCTCTTTCCAAGTAGAATTTAGTGAAGCATCCAAATGTCCAATGATATCATATTGTGCTACAAAATACTATAACATTTCTCGCAAAATATTCAATGTATCATACTCTTGTGTTATTAAAAAATATGAGATATTTCAGTGTTGAATCACTTTTTTAAATACAACTAACATTTTCTCATAATATAAAAATATCTATCTATGTTGGTCTCTCTCATAAAAAATCACTTTTTTGATATAGCCTAATTATTTTTATAGAGTAATCACACAACATAAATGTTTTTAAATCAATATAATTATTTATTCAACATTTTCTCACATGTGAATTATGATTCATCGGGAAATGAGATGAAATATATAAACAAATAAATTCTATGATGTTTAACTTTCTAGTGATTACTTATTAGGTATCACATGAATGGGCCTCAAATCATGTGTGAAAATCTTATATAGAATTTTTTTAAATAGAGATATAATTTAAATATATATATATACAATTTTATTTAATTAATATGAAAATAAAATATTGAAAATAACCCATGTTTATTCATATACCATTACATAATAAAAAACCAGGCACTATAATTGTTATCTATCCATCACAAAAAAAAGTGACATGAAAAATAATTAGCATATAAACCATGTTTGTGTTAATAAAAAGATCACTTCAAGCCCCTACTGATGATTACGACATAATAAACCTGACATGATCGATCATGGGACCATCAAACCAAAAAAATATGAGAATTTACAACGCATAAGATTCATCTCCACTCATAATTCTATTGGAATCACTCTACAAAGAACCATACCACTCACATCAACCACCTAGATAGTTTTTTATATGAATTTTTAAAAAAAAAAAAAAATAATCCTGGGATAAAAATATTTTTAAAACTAATACAAAAGGGAATTAAAACCATTATAATCTTTCATTTTGTTCGATGCATCAGAAAGTATTTAAGGGTGTAAAATAATTTCTCATGGGTCAAAAGAAAAAAATATTTTAATCCCCCAGCCTTATTTGTGTTGATTTTTTTTACTTATTATTATGTTTATGTAAACATTTTTATTGACTTTTTATTTTAGTTTAAACTTTTTATATTTTTATTATTTCAATTCCATATAGAAATGGACTATTTATTTAGGTTTTTAGTTTTTATTGGCTGTGTATCGAGTTTTTTAAATATTTTTTTTATAAACATATATGAAATAAATTTGTTAATAATACCACTATTATTAATAATTTTTTTATATTAAAAATTTAATTAAGATTTATTTTAAAATAATATTGTTACCTACGTTGATAGTTAGGTTACTAATTATATTATTTACATAATTATTAATATTTATTATTTTAATTATTTTAAATATAAAATAAAATAATTTATATTTATTAATAATATTATTAATAATATTTAATTATAATATCATAATTATTATTACATAATAGTAATTTGATGGATAATATATTACATAATAATACTTATGTTCAATAATATTTTAAAGTGTAAATGGTTAGTGTTTAGGCGATAAATTTTGTGACTTGTAAATTATATTTTGTTTGATAAATTTATATATTTCTTAATTTAAATTATATTATATATGTTGAGACAGTTTTTTAAATTTCATTTAGATTTTTTTTAAACATTATAATTTAAATTGTTTCAATGTCACCTATGACAAACATAATAATGTTTCGAGTTTGTGACTTTGAAAGTCAATTAATAATAAAGTAGAACAAAAATATAAAGAAAGTTGGCACACTTAGTGAGCATATAAAAAATAATTGAAAATAAGATGAATTTAATTTAAAAAATTAAATGTAATTCTAATGGAATAATATATTTTTATTTTAAAACATTATATTTGTAATTATATATTTTTTATAATCATTTTATTTTAAATTATATTTAATATGTTTAGTAAATTTTATAAATTTCATTTATAGTTTATGTATACTATAATATATGTGAACATATTTTAAATTTTTAAATATTATGCTTTTAATAAATAATATTTTTTCCATGTTAATTAATTTTCGTTTATAACTTTGATGTATTTTGTTTATTTTCAGAAAATTATTAGATGTTTAGGCTATACTTTACGTTTTAATTACATAGTTTTTATAGTTTATATTTTATAAGAATTTAAATTTAGATAATTTAAATTTTATAAGGTTTATTATGTTTCAAGGTGTCAAAATTGAAAGCTTATAAAATTTAAATAGTAATAAAATATAACAGAAAATTAATACACTAGATTAATGTGTAAAAAATGGATGGCAGTAAAAATAATCTCATCAATTTAATAGATATAAAATAATATAAATGATAGAATGTATTTTTGATTCAAATAATTTTTGTCAATATAAATAATATAAATGAATAACTACTATGACTGTCTATCCTGAGTCTTCATCCCACAATCTAGCATGAAAATTGGATGGCTGCATCAAGATCATCGACCTCTGTAATAGGGTGGAGTATAATGAGGTAAATAGGGATCTTCCTCAAGTGTTGGAACCTCAAATATCTGATTTTATACCTATGAATAATTGGTATTAGGTGTCATTTTAATGTTGTTATGTGAAATTGATCCTTCTCCCACTACGTAACTGGAAGGAACAACCACCATCTTTCGGGGGAACTATAATGGACATGAAGTATCAATCATGATAGGTGGAGGTAAGTGAAATGACCCCTAATATGAGCTCAACTTAGATATACCCTTGGAAAACTATAGAATTTTGTAAAATATTAATGGATCTCATGCCTCTTGGAACTCATCCATATTCAGCTAAGGCGGCACTGCTAGAGAGGTGACCTCATCAAGTGGTATACATGAGGCCTCATGGGATTTAGGACACAGTTTATGTCATCAGTGTCGTGGCTTCGTAACATCAATAGATATTGGAGGAGGTTTCTAAGTTGGAATCTCCTCTCTATAGGAAGGGCCATTATATCTTTGAGATGAATGATAAAATATTTTATCTTGTAGAACATGATATAATTATATTATTTTTTCTATTGTAGAATGGTATGTTGAATGGATAAAAACCTCACCATCCTCGAGAATAGAAATGTGGATAATATGTTTCACTTAAGTTTGTTGTGAAAAAAATCAAAATTAATTAAAAAAATTTAAAAAAACAAACTAATTATATGTTTTAGGCTTACCAGATCTTGAATCTATCTGTCATGTGGAGTAAGATATAGTATAGAAATCAGTCTATAGAATAGATCATAATCAACCTACTGTGATAGTTGTAATTGTATCATACACATTCCCTTGATACTAAAAAATGCACGTCTATATCATAGGTTGTTATACTTATCATGTTTTCGGTTCCAATCAATATCGTGCCTCCTGGTCATCTTTACTGAATGAACCGCTATTAACTATCAAGGTGGGACTAGAATACCCTGGAAAATCCAAATTAGTGTGTGGCACTATCCTATTAGATCCACTCAATAATATGAAATTTAATAAGAGGCACTACAGTTGTGGCTTCATGAATCTAATCCCTATTGTCTATAGGAAGAAAGTCTAATAGACCCTAGTATTGAAACCATGATATCTAAACTGACATGTGACATTTTTAAAAAAAAAATTATTACTAATTTTTAAAAATTATAATATTATTAAATTTATTTCTCAACAAGAGAATGTACATAATTACATTGGTGTGTGGTAGACTATCCAATATGAGAAGATATGCACCAAAATAGTGTCTTGATGTCATGATGAAGTGGTGTTCATGATTCCACCTATAACGTACTTCATTGAAAGTGATAAATAATAAGAAATAGATTATAAAACTCAAATTATCATAAAAAATATAAATATTATTGATCGTACTAGAGTCTATGTGGAGATTCACATGGCACGTTTATATGAAGCATTGAACCAATAGTAATAGGGTTGAGGGGAGGGATTCACTATCATTCCCATATTAGAATCAGAATGAACCATCCATCAAGATCATTTTGATCTAATCAGCATGTAATGCATAATACTCACTATAAATATTCAAGGAATATAGATCCATAGTTTTATATCCCATCTCAATAAAAATACTCCAGTAGTCATAGATACATTAGGTGTGCATGCATACCATAGTGATCAGAGCATAATTTCACTCCAATGAGTCGTACTGTATATGCATGGTTGTGACACATGATATTTTTCTCATCAGGGTCAGTGTGTAATTGTGTGAAGTTCACATCCTTCCAGCTCCTAGATAGTGTTCCTCCATCTATAGAATCACCATACACTGAATTTCAATACCAAGTAGTCATTGTAAAAGATCAATAAAGTATCCATGGGTGGCTCTAATAACTACAGAACCTTAGATAGGGAGACCAAACATAACTGCATCATCCTCAAGGCTGATGGTCATCTCTCCCTTGGAAATGTTAAAACTATGAGTCTCAGGTCACCATATCATTGTGATGGTGGTGAGGAGGTGATGATCAATGTATGTATAACTAGATAAAATGATGTCATATAGTCCATCATGACGTAAGTATGCTAGAAACCAACTCCATGATTCATATTTTTCTTTCTCTATACCAGAAAATGTAATCAAATATGGTGAATGATTTCCGTCTTGGGTTGCCTCAATCAATAGTACACCCATTTAGTTTCCACATAGATACATGCCATCAGTTAGTAAAAACTATTTTCATAAACGAAAAGCAATAATATATTGAAGGAATGCCTAAATCAACCAATGAAATTTGACATGAGATGGATCAATTTGGTTATCTTGAGGCACATGTTCTTTCATATCGATATTGAGGAAAACTCTTTCATTGTGTCTCAGTATGAATTGAAATTGAGATAACACATAATTTAAGTCATCCTAATCACCATAGACCCTGAACATTTCCCTCTCTTTATCCATAAATTCCATTGTATAAGAAATATTAGAACCAAAATATTGTTATATCCTCACCTGCACAAGGGATACAAACACAATTTGGTGCATTCAGATAATCTCAATAATAACAGATGAAAAGAATTCAGAATCCAATTATGTATGATATTGCTTAAGTCTTACCTAAACACAACAGAATCCACAATATTAGAAATTATTGTTCCTCAAAATGAAATGTTATGAATCACCCTCCAGAATGATCTATAATCATCCCCATATTTTTACACCATATGATTTATTTTGAATTGATTGGATACTAAACTAAATATATACAGTGTCTCTCAATATGAAATGATTTTAGTGTGTTTCTCATGGAATATTTTCTTGGGAAATATCTTCAAATGTATAATGTATTGTATAGTTAAACAATAATATCCTTGGAAAATATAGATAACTCACTTGATGATGTGATATCATTTAAGCCCATTTTAGGAAAACATGTTATTACTTTAAAATAAGATAATTAGATGGGTGGGTGATATTTTGTGTGTCAAGGATGATTTGAAAATACTATATTTCTGCCAACTTCCTCCCCAACGTTTATAACTTCTTCCTCCTCAACATTATTGTCTCTATATGCTCCTTCATTGGACACTTCCTCATCATCAAAATGATATTTCTATAGATTAGGATTATCTATTAGGATTTCATCTTCTACATCATAGGTAATAACCCCTTTTTCTTGGGATGAAACTTATTCAATATATATTTCATTCCAATGTTATTCTTTAATTAAGATTTGTTGTTTTATAATATAAACCTCAATATATAACACCATCATGGAACAATCTAATTACTGGGGGAAATATTTATTGATAAAATCTATTCCACAATAGAATCCAATGGACAAGTGATATTTTATAGAGTAACCTAGAATTGATATTGTATAATGAAAATAGATTATATCTCTTTTCATGGTCCCAGAATTAAATAACCATAAATAATTTTCTAAATTTATATTGGGTTACACAGTCTTATATACTAACCATTATTCCTGGATGTTTAATTTATGAATATCCATGATCAATTTGAATAACCTCCCTATAATAGTAGACATAGAAATACGTGCTTCTCTGTATGAAAAAATTATTTTTTACCAAAATTCTAATAGGTTGTAAAATAATGATAATGAGTAATAATCATTTATTGTTGACACACAATAATTAAATTATCAAAATTTTAGAACATCTTCTAAAATCCTCAACGATGGCACAAAAAATATCTAGTATAAATTTTAATCTTCCTAAAGGTATGTTCAGTAGTTGATAAAGAAAATGTGAATCATCTAATGTAAATCATGAATGAGTTTCAATCCTTATATACAACAAGGCTTGTTTTTTTCACCATTTCCCAATTGAGACTAGATGATTAATATATTTTGTGGTTGTTAGCCCTAGTAATATTTTTTTAAGATCCACACCCACTTGTAGTATCTAGATTTGGATTTTATTTATTTAAAAACACAATCACTACTTAACTAAAATTTCTGATTATATTCCTATATCCTCTAAGTTGATAATAATGTTACATTGTTTTATTTTTAATCATCCAAAAGTCATGTTTAGTAGTTAATAAATGGAATTTTAATCATCTAATTTGTATTCCCTGGTATTTTCAAATCAGGTGTGTAGTAGGGCTGATTGTCATGAACTAGTTCTCAGTTGAGTCTAGCTCAATACGGTGTTTTTGGGTTTGTACCCCTTGGAACATCTTGGTCATAGTATGGTTTTTAATCTTCTTAAAGGTATGTTTAATGGTTTATAAATAGAATTTGTATCATCTAAATAATATCCCCTCAGAGTGTAAAATAAGGTGTCTAGTAAGGTATGAATCACCTAAATGGTAGTAGTGAAAAATCAGGTGTTCATATAAGCCTCTTTGTCATGAAATTATCCCTCTTTAATCTGATGTTACATCCATGTTAATCAGAATCCAATAAATAGATAATTTTTACTTAATCCTAAGTTAATCCTTCGTTAATCATTTCTTAGTCAGTAGATAATAATTCTTTTATTAATAGTAATTAAGTAGTTAGTTTAAAGTTAAATAATAATTAATCATTAATTAATTAAAAGTTAATAATTACTAAAGCCTAAGTTAATCAATAATTAATCATTCATTAATGAATCATTAATCACTAATAAATAATTTTATAATCTTACATTAATTAATTTCTTTTAATTATTTTGTTTAAATTTAATTCGTATTTAATCATTAGCTAATTTTTGTTTAATAATTAATTTATAATTAATTATTTATAATTTATTCATTCTATAATCATTGAATAATAATTCATTAATAGTTGATTAATAACTAGATAATAATTATTTAATATTTTGATAATCATTAGTAAAACATTAGTTAATCATTATTTAAGGAATAGTTGATCCTGAGTTATTTATGCCTTAATCATTTGTTAATCACTAATTAATCATTCCATAATTAATAAATATTATGTTGTTAATTAAATATACTTATTAGTTCATTAGTATTTAATCCATATTTTGGTAGTTAGTCGACAGTTAATTAATAATTAATCATTAAATAATTATTAGTTATTTAGTATGTCATCGTAAATTACTCCTATGATAATTACTGGCTAATAATTAATTAATTAGTATATATCCAGGACATACTATGTAGTTAGTTATGGGTTAATTAATAGTTTCGAATTATTTAATTATTAGTTAATCATTAATTATCCATTAATTAATGATTATGTAAAATTTCATTAATAATTGGATATTCATTAGTTAATCATTAGTTAATATTTAATCATTCATTAAACATTATTTAATCCTGTGTTGACTATACCTTAATCATTTTTTAATAACCCATTAATCACAACATAAATAATAGTTATTAAGTATTTACATTAAATAATATTATTAGTTAATTATTATTTAAGTATATACTTTATTATTAATTTACAGTTAATGATTAATTAATTATTGTTAATCATTATTTCCCCGTTTATTACTAATTGATTAATCATTCATTAAACACTCATTAGTCATTATTTTACTATTCGTTAATCCTTCACTAATAAGTAATTAATCATTGTATAATAATTCGTTATGTTTTAGTTAATCCTAAATTAATTAAACCTTAATCATTCATTAATCACTTATTAATTGTTACTTAATTAATAGGAACTAAGTAGTTACAATATAGTTAATTATTAGTTAATTAGTAGTTAATAGTTAATTTATTATTTGTTAATCAATCTATAATCATTATCTAATCATTCATTTGTTGTATGTTATTCATAATTATTCATTAGTTAACCAATAATTAATCATTACTTTAGCATTAGTTAATCATTTGATATTTAATCGTTAAATATTATTGAATCATTATTTCAGTGATATTTTTTCATCATATAGTTAATGATAATTTTTTATTATGTTACTAATATTTATAAATACTGAGATATACTAAATAAAAATCTTCTTATAATGAAAAATCTATTAATAATACTAATTATAAATTGTTTTCTCAAAACAGATTATTAAATAATAATATTTTACTTACTAAAAATAATTATTATTTAAAAATTATATCACACTTATTAAAAATCTAAGTAAGAAACATATTCTATCCTAGATCATGACTTATCCAATACTGACCTTTAATAGTTCTAGACAAAAGGAATTGATATAGGGGTGACTTATCTTAGTACTTGTAAAAATCTAGAATAAATATACCTTTTAAAAGTGTTGACCAAAGCACTGATAAAATGGTACATATTTTTAGCTCTTTTTTCTACCACTTATTAAAGGCCCCCATTTACTAGTGCTTTTTTTAGAATTGATAAAGGTGACACATTTATCAGCGCTTATTATTAGCGTTGATAGAGGTCATAGTGATTATTTTAATTTATATATCAATATTGGTATATTTTTAAATAGTATTTTTATTATAATAAATATATATGTACATATAAATATAATATATAAATATAATATATATGAATTTTAATAAAAAAATAATCTCATTTTTATAATATTATATAGAAAAAAATTTCGAGTCTATATTAGTCAAAATGTTTAATAGTTTATTTATATATATTAATTACTAAATTTATATATAAATAAAACGAATATAATAAATAAATATTTTATTTAAAATTTATTTAATATATAAATGAATATATTTATTTAAATAAATAAATATATTAATATTGAATAATTTAAAATATATACCCATGTATAAATGTAAGTCTGTATGTGTATGTGTATGTGTATGTGTATATGTGTGTATTTAGGTGTGTGTGTGTGTGTTTATGTGTACATATTTATATTTATAACTCATGTAAATGTTACAAATTCACTTTTTAATATTTTTTAATTTATTTATTTTTATTTATTTATGTATTGTCAGATATTTATTATTAATAATAAAAATAAATCTATTGATTTTGAAATATTTTTTATACATATATTTATTTACTATACATGTAATATTTTCAATATGTTTGTAATTTATATAAATAATATTTTTTTTATTTATTAAGTATTACAATTTAAAATATGTTTTAAATTTACATAATTAATATATTTAAATGATTTTTTAAAAAAAATTCAATATAAATAGTTAATTATAAAATTTATAAAGATATATAATTTTAATTTTTTTAAAAAAATTATAAATAAAAAAATATATTTATTTATTTATTTAAATAATAATTAAATTATAATTAATATATTAAAATAATAAATATATTTATTAAATTTATAATTATATATATTCATATATTTTCCATGAAAATCCATGGTTAACGCTCAAAACACGCCCATTGGATTCAAAACCATCAAACTAATTCAATTCATATACCACTATATCTCATCACAAGAAAAAAATAGATTGAACCTCCATTTACTGGCCCCTCCAAAAACGTAGGACTTCTACCACTGACAGACTTATCAATTACCTAAAACCGATGCCTTTACTCTTAGAGGCACTTTATTATTGTTTTGAAAGAAACTCTGAAGTCTCAACCTATCATTCCTTTTTCATTACTTCAGAAATATTCTTTTTTTGTAGTAGATATCTTCACCATGCTAATTTAGTTAATTGTGTTTCATGTTGTTTAGGATTTCCTAATTATCACCAACTCCCCACTCCATATTTCCAATCAGCCAAAAATCTGGGTGATTTAGAATGATAACCCAGTAGAGCTTATGCCATATTTTAAAATGTTCTACCTTACCATATTTACAAATTATTTCAATTTATTATTATATATATATTTATATAAATTATCTATCATTATCCATCCTAGTAGGGCCTATGCCTTGACTCCCCAAGTCAGCCTCCAATAGGCCAGGGGATGGTGACTAGCACTAAGTAAGCATATCACTAAAATATGAGGAATTTATTATGTACTTGAATGCACACACACATCACCAAGCCCACAAAATGTTTAATTGTAAATCCTACTAAGTATACAATGCATTCATATAACTAATATAACACAATAGATTATGACAGTAAAAGTACTAGAAAGTAAACATGGAAATATATAAGCCTACCACAAGGAGTCTGTAACGCAATTCCAAACTGGAAGTAAAGGTATTGGGTCTACTATCTGAAAGCTATAGGATCAAACCTCTGACTATCCTGTAATGGCTCGGACCTCTCCGGCTCATTCCTTTGTGAAAATATGGTGTTTGAGGTGATTCGGGAGGTCAATGGGACTTATCCCCAATACTTTTCCAATTTTCAAGTTCAGTGAATAGTTCCAACGGTATACAGTTGTGAACAGTGGAATGGTAACCTTCTGTGAACAGTTCATCGGTTACCTTAGGTGAACAGGTTCATCGGTAACCTTCTATAAATAGTGTCATTAGAGACCTTAGGTGAACAGTGTCATCGGTAACCTTCTGTGAACAGTGTCATCAGTGACCCTTGGTGAATAGTGTCATCGGTAACCTTCTATGAACAGTTCTATTGGTGAACAGTTCTATCAGTAACCTCTAACGGTAACCTCTCCTTCCTCTCCCAAATTTCAAATTCTATGAACAGTTCCATCAGTGAACAGTTCTATCGGTAACCTCTATTTTCCTTTTCCAAATCTTGAGTTCATGAATAGTGTTTCCAGAATGGTGAGGTCTATCGTTAACCTCTATTTCCTTTGCCAAATTTTGAGGTCACGAATAGTGTTTCCAAAATGGTGAGGTCTATCAGTAACCTCAATTTCCTTTTCCAAATTTTTAGTTCGTGAATAGTGTTTCCAGAACGGTGAGGTCTATCGGTGACCTCTATTTCCTTTGACAAATTTTGAGTTCATGAACAGTGTTTCGAGAATGGTAAGGATTATCGGTAACCTCTATTTCCTTTTCCAAAATTTGAGTTCATGAACAGTGTTTCCAGCTTCCAACAGTTTCACCCCTGTAACATTTCCTTTGACGTAAAATAATTTTAAAGACTCATTTTAAGGACTTTAAGGATGATTGAAAGGCCATAACTCCTATATTTATTATTCCTGAGGATTGGGATGTTTTTACTTGGTCAAATTTCATGGTTTAATGTGATCTTTTTTTAATGTGAAATCAAGCGTAACATAAACTGACACTCCATTAAATCTTCAAAAGGGACAAGATATCTTCCCCCCTTGTTCTTCCTCTTTGTTCTCTAGTGTGAGACGGTCCAACCTTTCCTTCCTTCCCATATTAATTTTGAGAACAAACTTTACCCCATGGATTGGTTTTCCCTTGATGTTCTTCCTGCTGCATGTGGACACCCTGCTTTGGTGCAAGCAGCAAGGGTCGATCCTTCATTGAAATAAGTTATATGTTATCATGGTTCTTTTGGGTTAATATTTTCTTTTTTATCCTTTCCACATTATATCATGTGATATCCAATATTCTAATGAAGTTTTCTTGGGTTTTGTTGATGTGGTCATAGCGTGGCATCCTCGGGTGGATGCAGTTGTCATGAGAGGAGGCGGTCGTGATCTATTTTGTGGAATGTTCTCGTATAAAGAATTTCAAGAACAATTTGAGGTAGGGGAGTTATTACTTCTCTTTTCTTTTACATGAAACTATATTGTTAGCATGTTTTATCCCACTGGATGACAATGGAATTGAAATAATAAATATTTAAACCGGATAAATAAATTGATATTTGTTGGATGTTATTGCCTCTTGTTTTTCTAGATAGTGTGATATCTATGCTTTCTTTTTTTAGCTGTTTGTTCTTAATGGAAATTGGTAATGAACGTAAACAGAAATTAATTGAGAATTGTTTGGTTAAAAGATAAGGAGGCATGTAAATGAATCTGGTTCTCCTTGTTGTAATTTGATGTTAATAAAATTGGTGCACTAAGAATGTTTAATTATTTTTGATATCCTACTGATTAGGATTCCTGAACGTGGAAACTATGAATAATAAATCACTTAATTCATGATTGATTAAATAACCTATTGTTTGATAATTTCTTGAAGGGTTCTAAGTTACCATTTCGATTATTAAAGGTTTAAGAGCCCAATTTTTAAGATTTTTGTTTTCCTAAGGATTTTTTTGTGATATGGGCATTGAAGGCTATTGTGGTATGTGGGGGCATGGAGACCATTGTTTGTGGCAGCAGATGACGCCTAGAGTGGCATGATGCATCGGTATATGCATGTGGGTGTCGAGGAGGAGACCAGAGATGATCGAATGGGATGGATGTGATTTTTCGATGCTTTCTGATTCTTATTGGTTGATTATCCACTTTACTTTTCCCCACTGCTCAAGGTAGATGGCCTTACATTCCCATCGTCTAAAAGAGGCGAAGACACACGGGTTATGCCACGTGAATTCTGTGTTTAGCTTCTCAAGGGAGGATGGTTCTATTCTCTTGCAATTGGAAGAAATGACTCGACGGGTAATACATCTACTCATCGTGTTGAGCACCATTGATTTTAGTAGCATAGATTGTTTTTCTAGAATTACTGGGAATATTGGAAAGTAATTCTATAATGAATTATTGAATAAATGATTTTAACCCATGGGGTTGGAGTTTTCTAGAACATAATGATGAAGTTTTAATTTTAATGGGACAATGGACTTTGGGTGTGATGCTAATGAAATTTAATGTGGAATTGTTATTGGTTAATTAATGTTTAAATAATTAATTATCATAAATTGAAACTGATAAAAAGGGAATTAAATAATGTATTAAATCTCTTTAAATGGTTGTGTGCTTATAGGATACCTAGTCTGAGAAGTGGAAGACGGGAGTCTGAGAGACGTTAGTTGCAGTTGAGTCTAAGAATATGTTTTTTCCATAGTGTGGTTGTGAGATATAGTATATTCTGTACTTTTTTTGTTTCTATAAGCTTCTCCACCATGTCATTAATTACAACTCACACCTTGAGGATTTTGAGACCTGGGTGGGGCTGTTTTCCCCAACATTCCGGTGGGAGGATGAATGGCTGACTACCCCATTTGGCCCCACTATCTTCTCATGGTAGTTACTTCTGCTGGTAGGCACAATGGTTTTTTCCCCATATATGTGCATAGAGGGCTGTAATGGCTTGTTGTTATTCACACACATATATTCTAGATATAGTTTTTAATGGGATACTATAGGTGTAATGTGTATAGGTTTTTATGGCTTGAGGATCCTTACTCGGTGTATGGGCTTTAATGGCTTTATGTATAATACCCAATGTATGATACAAGTTATCCGAGCTGTGGTGGATCCCAGAAACAACCTGGTTACTTTTCTTAAGTGGACATGGTTGTTTTTTTGCATTAGGTGCATATTGTGGTGCTTCACCTAGGTGTCTACGGGAAAGCCTTTTTGGAGAGAGATGCTTAGGACATGCGATGTTGGGGAAGAGAGGAAAACTAGTGGGGAAGTAGTAGTGGGGTACCTTTGATATTCTTTATTATATGATATATTATTGTATGCATTACTTTGTGAGAGTATCCATGGTGAGGCTAGGAACTTAGTATACCTATTTCGATGACGAGTTAGTTTCACTTGTTGTTCACTATGCTTTAGCATGTTTTCTTTACTTTTGCACGAGAGGCTTCGGGGATGATCCTGGTGAGTATACTGTTATACTTACCCTATGTATATATAAACTGTTCCCCAGGTCACTTGGAGAAAGTTGGAGATCAAGCTGGTTTCTACTAGCTTGGGGTTGCAGGAGCTGTTCGGGCTTGTGGTTGCTGCTGGTTTTACTTTTGTTTTTGTACTTGCAGTTTTCCCCTTTCAGTTGTAGAGATTGGCATGAAATTTTATATGTGTAATTTGGGTTTCTTTTATCTTACTGGTTGAGTTGGAGTTGGATGGTGTTTATCTTATCTCTCTCTTCCGCATGTGTTCTCTTAGAGGGCAATGCCTCCCATTTGTGTGTTTTCTATACCATCGGTGCTAGTCGCCAACCTAGGGCCTACTAGAGGTTGGACTCGGGGTCATTATCTTTCTTCTCACATTATCAGCCCAAGAGGGGTACTCTTTGTGTGGAGGGGGTTGTGACAGAGTGGTATTAGAGGTCTGGTTGAGGGATAGGATGGAGTTTGGAGTTAGGTACATGTGAGGTTGCATAGGTCGGCAGTGCAACAATGTCATTCATGTTTAGAAAGGGATGTAAACCCTGGAGATTGGCTAAGACATAGGCATTTAGGGGCCCCTATGATCTGATGTACGGACCTTTATATTTACAATGGATACTAAACATGGTGATACTAGTTGCAGGGTAGAGACCTAGGAAAGGATCATGCATCATTATTTTGTGTGCATGTGTTGGAATGTGTAGACCTTGGGATAGGTTAAACTAAAATAAATTAAAGAAAAAAATTAATTAATTAATGTTGATTCTTCCATATCCTAGGTTTAGGGGCTCTAATGGTTTGTTATTTTACAAGTATGGCTTTAGGTATATGTCCTCATCAGGTTTCCAAAGAAAATGTCTAGTAGGATATTCCAGCATATCGCCACAATGTATAGGTTAAAGAAAACAATAGTTGGAGGAAGAAACTCCGAGATTTTCAATGCCAGAGTTTTGTAGAAGTATTAGGGATCTATTTCAAATGCAGTCACAGAAGACTGGTTGGAGGTGGTTGAGATAGGCTTCAGTTCGATCTGTGCTCAAGAGGATCACTGGGTGTCCTTGTTTGTGAAAATTCTGAGTAGAGAAGTGAGGCAGTGGTGGTGCTTGTTCCTCGGGGATCGTGGGGAGTCAACGTTCTCATGGGAGGAATTCCGAGAAAAGTTTAGAGTCAAGTTTCTTTCTTCGATTGTGAAGGTTTCCAGTTGCTAGGAGCTTCTTACCCTTCGATAGGGGAGCTCCAGTGTTCAAGAGTTTGGAATCCGTTTCAGGATCCTTTTAAGATATGCTTCAGACCTGTTTCCAGATGAGGAGGCCAGGGTGAGGTATTTTGAGGAGACTTTGAATCCAGAGATCCACCGCCAGGTCACCCCATTAATGTTGTAGTCATATATTGAGGTGCTGGAGAGGGCATAGGTTGTATATAGGACTTTGACCCGGACCGAATCATCACCAGAGGGGAATCATCATGATTCTTCATAAATCAGAGTAGTGGGGTTCCTGGTTTTCAGGGCAGAAGAGTTTTCGTTCAGCCGGGGGTAGGTCCAATCCCTTCACTTCTCATTTCTCCAGAGGCAGCAACTCTCAGTCCTATGCCAAGGGATCAGGTGCTTGTTTTTCTTGTGATGGTCATCGTCATCAGCAACGGGAGTGTCTGACCTTTCAGAGCATTCATCGTGCACTAGGTGCTACGCTCCAAGTTCCTCCATCAGAGAGGCCATGAAGGAGGTCATGGTAAGATTCATTCTCTAGTGTTTCCAGCTCCAGGTGAGCCAGACGTCGTTCAAGGTACCCTTTTCTTGTTTCCTACCTTGGTGTATGCCTTGTTTGATTCAGGAGTGAAACACTCCTTCATATAACCTACAATTTTCCATTCTTTGGGACTTGAGGTAGAGAGTCTTCCAGTTCCCTTGGCGTTGACTACGCTAGTTAGAGGATGAGATGACTTGTTTGAAGTATGTAGAGAATGTGAGATAGTGTTGGGGCAACACCACTCTTGGGGAGATTTCCAATGTTTACGAATAAAGCCATATGATGTCATCCTCGACATGTATTGGTCGTATTCGGTGGAGGCTATTGTGGATTTCTTCAGGAAGAAGGTAATTTTCATTTGTGCCGATGGAGAGATGATGGTGTTTGCTGGTGAGCAAGATCCTTGGATGGGTCATAGGCATGTTCCATCCTTATCATCCATGATGGCTGAAATGATTTTGAGTTCATCAGAGGTTCAGTAGTTGGAATTTTCTAGGGGTTATAGAAGTGTACCCTGATGTATTTCCAGAAGAGGTGGTAAAATTACCCCCTCGACGAGAGATCGAGTTTGGGATTGAACTACAGCTAGAAGAATCTTCTATCTCTATGTCTCCATATAGGATGGCCCCTTATGAGTTATGAGAGCTACGTATACATCTTGATGGTCTTTTATAGTGCAGTTGTTTTCAGCCAAGTGTGTCACCGTGGGGTGCACCAGTTTTTTTTCGTGAAGAAGGATGACGACAGTTTGCGGTTGTGTGTCAATTATCGTCACTTAAACAAATTGACAATAAATAATCGCTATCCTCTTCCATGGATTGATGATTTATTCGATCAACAAAAGGGTGCCAGTTGGTTCTCAAAGATCTACTTGTGGTCAGGATATCATATGATGTATTTAAAGTATGAGGATATCTTGAAGACTGCTTTCTATTGTCATCATGGGCATTAGGAGTTTGTTGTAATATCGTTTGGCATGAAAAATGATTCAGTGGTGTTCATGGGATTGATGAAAGCTGTGTTTTGTGAGTTCCTGGAAAAGTTCGCTGTAGTTTTCATCAAAGACATCCTAGTGTACTCCACATCTGAAGAAGATCATGTGGATCATCTACACGCCGTTCTGGGAGTTCTTCGTCAACATCAGCTGTTAGGGAAGTTTCTGATGTGTGAGTTTTGGGATCAGGAAGTCCGTTTCTTATGGAATGTTGTGTCTCAGGAGGGAGTATCTATGGATCCATCGAAGATATAAGTAGTTCTATCTTTGGAATCCCCCAATATAGTGTCATAGGTGTGAAGTTTCCTTGGTCTCGCAGGCTAATACCAGAGGTTCGTAGCCAATTTTTCACGAGTTATGACTCCTCTGACCACTTTGACTAGGAAGGATCAGGAATTAATATGGACTAATCAGTGTTAGGAAGCATTCAAGTATCTAAAGGAGCAGTTATTAAGTGCTTCAGTTCTTTGTCTACTAGTTGAGGGTGTTCAGTTTGATGTTTTCTATGATGCTTCACATCTGGGGTTGGGCTGTGTTCTGATGCAGAAAAGATAAGTTTTTTCTTATGGGTCTCGGTAGTTACATCCCCATGAACATAAATATTCCACTCATGATCTTGAGTTGGTATCAATGATGTTTTCTCTGAAGTTGTGGATAGATTACCTCATTGGTGAGCGTTGTGTGGTTTTCACTGATCATAAGAGTTTGAGGTATGTTTTCTCCTAGCGTGACATGAACTTACAAAAACATTGGTGGATGGAGTTCTTATAGGAATATGACTTCGAAATATCATATAAACCAGGAAAGGGGAATGTTGTAGCTGATGCACTAAGTCGTAAGTTGCGTAGTGATGCAGTGTGTGAATCTGGTGACTCCTGGAGTTTAATGGAAGAACTATCATCATTACATCTTGATATGGGAGAATTTGGGGGACAGTGGTTGTTTTTTCTAGATAATGGTGCAGTCAACTCTATTACAACAGGTGGAAGAGTCCCAGTTGAGGGATCTTGAGGTGGAGGTCTGGAGAGACTGAGTTGTTTGTGGTGAGGCCCCCGATGGTTGGTCGAAGGATGAACAACACCGAGTGTTGTATCACTAAAGGATTTTTGTTCCCTTGGTGATGCACGATATGGTTATTAGAGAGTTTCATAGTTCTCCTTTAGTGGTGCATCTTGGCGTGACAAAGATGTACAAATCCTTGAGGAGCCAGTTTTGGTGGCATGGGCAGAATCATTCAGTTATGGAGTTTGTGTCTTGATGTTTGTTCTGCCAGAAGGTGAAGGCCGAACACCATGTTCCTGGTGGTCTTATCCAGCCATTAGATATTCCTCAGTGTAAGTGTGAGGTCATCTCAATGGAATTCGTTACTGGTTTACCTCGAGATCCAGGAGTACATGATGTTATTTGGGTGGTATTTGATCATTTATTAAAATTTTCCCACTTCATAGCAATCAAGGAGTTGAGCTTAGTGGAAGTTTTGTCGAGGCAGTATCTGGAGGAGTTGGTGAGACTTTAAGGAGTCCCAAGGAAGATCATTTCTAACCAAGATACAATTTTTACTTCTAGGGTGTGGAGAGGTCTCCAGCATGATTTTTGTTAGGGACAAAAGGGTCCTAGATACCCTGAGAGGGGGGTGGATCAGGGTATGGATATTAATTTTAAAAATTCTTCTTACCCCACTGGATCTTGACCTTTATATTATAAGGGTCATTTTGTTTTATCTTATGTGTTTATGTTGATCACTTATTTTTATATTTATCTGATGGTTATTCTTTTGATGCAATTCAGGGAAGTAAGCAGGCAGATACATAGATTTTTACTTGGTTCACCCTCCCTGGGCTACATCCAAGGGGCATACAATGGTGATGTGACACTATACCAAATCCACTAAATCTCACCGCTAATAATGTTTGGGATAGATCACTTCTATGCCCAAGCTCATTGCCTTTAAAAATTTTAGGGTTATCTCACTGATTTCCATGGGTCACTCCCTATTCCTCTCTCTTTGGATCACTGCCGGTAGAAAGGATAACCTTGTTCCTCTTCCTTGGCTCACTGCACTTAGAGGGGATCCACTCATAGTTTATAAACCTGTAGGTCTCTTAATTTTCATGAATACTTGCATCCTCAACTGATGATAGATGCTTTGTTTAAGTCCAACTTTCATCCACTGATGAATACCCCTTTGCCTCTTAAACACTGGCCAATTCCTTTGGAAATACCTTCGTAAAGCACCCTACTTTGGGCGGCTCCCAATTTCGCAAAGCTCAAACAAGGCTTTGCGAAGTTCCTTCCTTTTCCAGAAGCTCAAGACTTTGCAAACCTTAGGACATTGTGAAGCTCCTGCCTCTTTGTGAAGCACACTCCTTAGATCACACGGCCTCGCAAAGCAGACTTCCTTATAGCATGCGGCCTCACGAAGTGTACATCCTTCGTGGAGGAATATTAGCCTCTGTGAAGCTCCTCTCTTTCGCGAACCGAGAGAAAAATATTTTCATCGAAAAATATCTCTTCACTTCTACTTCTCTTGAAGGGGGCGAGGCTTATTTATAGGCGATTCCACCGACCCTCAAACTTTCCACGCGAAGTCAATGCCACGTTATAACAAATCGTGAAGCTCCAAAGTTTCTACCAAAATTCTCTTAATCTCGCGAAGCACCACGACAATTTTATATCGTCATGATTGATGTAATTATAGAGCATCATTGTTAATCCCTTCACACCTTCACCGCGAATCTCCCTCACAAATCCCTTCACCGTCGCGATGTGCTTCAACCTCTACCATTCAATAAGTGTGATTTAATCGCGAAAAACACCGTCAACATTCTTCTTATCTTCATGAAATTCAATCCATGAAGCCTATATTCACGATACTCATGCCTTTTCCATATTTAAATGGATATTCAAGGATATCCACTTTTTTCAATGCTCACCAACCTCCAAATTTTGGACCCCAAAAATTTGGCAAACACTAGGAAATGGAGCCACCATGAACTTCTCTTTTGTACCGCCTCCAGATATTCCATTTCTTTTTCATGGTTCTTTGTCAACATTGATTGTCAACAATATCTCTAGAACTTGACAATTCACCATGGAAACCTGCTTTGTCAACAAACACAATAAACCCAAAAATACTGCAATGTTACCTTGAGGGATTTTTTCCCAACACTTTTGGTTCTCAGCTATGCCTTATCACATCTTTTCATCGTCAAATAGATGGTCAGATAGAGTGAACCATCCAGACTCTTGAAGACATGTTACGCTCTTATGTTCTTGATTTTGGACGTTCACAGATGAGGCACTTACCCTTGGTGGAGTTCTCTTACAATAATAGTTTTCACTCCACCATCAGTATGGCGCCATTTGAATCCTTGTATGGACGACCTTGTCGTTCTCTGTTGTGCGAGACTTGGGTCGGAGAGTCAGAAATTCTCGGACCAGAACTAGTGCATAATACAAAAGAGATGGTTCTGGTGATTCTAGAGAGGATGAAGACAACGCTAGATCGTCATAAATAATATGTTGATCAAAGGAGGATACCCTTAGAGTTTAATTTTGGGGATCATGTGTTTCTGAAGGTGACTCCCCATCGTGGACAGTGAAGGTTTGGTCATGGGAGTAAGCTTTCTCACCACTTTGTTGGGCCTTTAGAGGTGTTATCTTGTGTTGAAGTTGTGGCGTATCGAGTAGCACTTCCACCACAGATGAGTTGGATACATGATTTTTTTTTCATGTATCATATCTCTGTCATAATATTCATTATGAATATAATGTCATCAATTGGGGAGAGATCGATTTTGATCATGATGTGACCTTTGAGGAGCGACCTGTGGAGATCCAAGACTACAAGGAGAAGGTGTTGTGTGGGTGTTCTATCCCCTTGGTTCATGTCTTATGGAGAAATGGTGTCATGGAGGAAAGTACCTGAGAACACGAGTCATAGATACATGCTTAGTACCCAAAGTTGTTTGATGTTTAACTCTTTTCATGTATCTATGTAACCTTTGTGTTTATAAACATTTCATGTTTATGAGATGCCTTCCTTTTTTGCCTTTTTGGCTTGCTCTCTTTTGAGAGGTATCTTGATGGGTGGTTGTTTGGACCCCGTTTAGTTTTCACTTTAGGTGGGTTTTGAATTCTCAGGTATGAGAATGTTTTGAGAGGTATTTGATTTGATGGCCTAAACCTCTCCGGACCATTATTTTGTGAAAATATGGTGTTTGAGGCTATTTGGGAGGTCAAGGGTACTTATTATAAGGACCCGGTATTATTACATACATAATCTTTAATTTAGTTGAGAAAACACTTCCTTTTACATTGAATATCTTTTCATGTTTATAGATTTAGAGAATTAGTACAATACATTCATGACATTACACATTATTACAGAGTGGATAACCTAAAAACAGTTTCCATTTTTTTCAAAATATAAAACATTAAAACTTAAAAAAAGAATCCTTGACAATTATTCAACATTTAACATGGATTCCTTCCTTGTATTACACATACATTAACCTATGAAAAATCATTTAAAAACATGGGATGAGCACAAAAGCTCAGTAAGGGATGGAAAAGAAGGAAAGATCACATTAGTCCATGAATACTTGTAACATATGAAAGCATTTTCAAAAGACATTATTGTCACCCATATATACTTACTTTGTGTAACAAGAGATTTAAACAAGATCCCCCCAAAACATGAGAACATAAATATAATCATAAAGTTATCTTGGGGCATTACTTATATTATCTTATACCCATTCTTGGATACCTAATAATTTGTAACCCTCACAGCTACCTTACTTTGTTTAACCATCCTAGTTACACTTGGAGTAACTATATAGCCGTCCTCTAAGAAACACATATCCAATTCACTGGAGGAAGATATAGGTCCCAAACTTCATCATAATATAATGGAAGAGAGACTTAATAGAGTGGATGGAGAATGTATATATACTATAAATACCCATAATGAAACATAATATAAATAGAACTCATCACACAGACAATTTAAATAGCACATAAATAATAAAGTAGAAGGTTAACCCAAAGAATGGAAATTGGGTTAAGAATTCCCTTACCTTGGGTTTTTCTTACTTCAAACTTGTTTAAACATTCTGAATAATGGTTAAAAGAGTTTTATTAGTAGTTTAAAGAAACGTTTTCATGTTTATAACATCTTATATTATCATTTCATTACATCATTTCACCCTTTAATTGTTAGTATTTTTCTCCATGCACTGTTTTTGGGTGAGTTCTTAACATGATTTTTATGATTGGTTCATGGTGGATGTTCTTTTTGATTAGAAGTGAAATTATATAATTGGAATAGAAAGGTATTTAAATATTTCAAGTACCATAATTTATACCATTTATCATTTTGATGTCTAATATGAAGATGATTCATAAGTTAAAACATTAATGATGTTTGTTTATATCATTTTAGTGGTTCTTTGATAATAACAACCTCATTTTGTCTTATAAATTAAAACCATTTGTTAAAAAAAATTACAGAACCATTTATGAGACATAATAAATATATTATAACCTAGTTCAACCATAAAAATGGTTTCATGGCTATACTTGGAGGATTTAAATAAAAATGAAATCACATCGTCCACGATGTCGGTAATTCGACACATCATAGACAATGTTTTTAATTCTTTGAAAAAGTGGGAGATGAGAAGAAAAATGATGATGAATTTTCCATGAACATGAGAAAATCAATAATATACATGATTATGGAGATTCCATACCACTTGGGTAATAATATATGAAGAAATAATGAGAAAGGAACTCAAAATTAAGGAATAATTGAGAAATCCCTTAAAAAATTCAGCAGCCTAACGGCTACACAACATGGTTTTAGAAAATATTAAAAATAGAGGGAACAAGGGTCACCCATCCAAAAATGAATCATAATATATATTAGATCAAGAATAATAATTAAATAAGAAAATGTTATGGAAACATGAAAGTTATACCACATAAAAGAGAAATTGAATGGTAAAAGAAAGAAATTGAGAATTTTCTTACCTTATAGAGTAACTCATAGAACATGAAGGTTGGGACCTTGGGGGATTGAGGAAACCTTGGGAGGACTACTATAAAGTTAATGAGGCCAGATCTTAGTTTAGGATGAATTGGTAATGAAGTTAATGAAGGAATGGGTTGGTATTTATAGGAAAGGTAAGGGAATATTTTAATAATTTTCAAGGGACACCTCATGAGTGGTATTTGAAAAACCATGGGCTTGCCCATGGTATTTTCTCATGATATAATCCACTTGGGATAGCTCACATCTTATTTAACTATAAAAAAGTCTACCAGATTTATGACAACATTATTATATAATTAATGATGTCATTAACACACAAGAACTAAAAACTGTATTGTTTACTATTCACTGAAAAACAAACTGTTTCAGAAAAATTCCCAAAATTTACCTGAAACATTTATTGGTGTGTAGATTTCAAAAATGAAGAACAATTTTTGAAAAGAATTTTCTAAATATTATTAATTTAATTTTTAAATAAAATTATACTTAATTCAAAAATTAACAATTCTAATTATGTAACTACTTCTACATCACAATGAAAAATTAACCTAGATGATATTATCTTAAAGCCTTAAAAAATAAAAAAAATAAAATATACTATTAATTAGGTTCATATTACTATTCATATTACTATTAGTAATGGTATTTTACTATTCACCAAAAAAACAAGTTGGTTTCAATAGACTCCAAATAACATACTGAATACAATTGTAGATGACAGTTTCTTGAAATTCAAAATATAGTAGTGGAAAAATTATGTTTAAAGGATAGTTATAAATATCTACTTAAAACAAAGTTCCATGCATTTCTATTTATTTTTAGAAAAACTTGGGGTGCTACATTATCTCCACCTTCTTGAAATTACATCCTCGCAATTTTATTTACTTTTTAAACAACTGAGGGTATTTTTCTCCCATAGAATTTTCAAACTCCCATGTTTCTTCTTCAACCTTGTGGTTTCTCGACAAAACTTTTACCTAGTGGATTACCTTATTCCACAATATTTGTTCCCTTCGATCAAGAATCTGAACTGTTTTCTCTTCAAAAGAAAGGTTCTCTTCCAGTTGAACTGTTTCTGGACTCAAGATATGTGATGAATCTAGCACATACTTTCTCAACATCAAAACATGAAAAACATTTTGTACCTGAAACAAGATCGAAGGAAAAGCTACATGGTATGAAATTGTTCCAACTTTCTCTAAGATTTCAAAAGGACTGATGAACCATGGACTTAACTTCCCTTTCTTACCGAAACACATCACACTTTTCCAAGGAGAGATTTAATGGAAAACAGGGTCACCTACCTCAAAAGAGAACTCTTTACTTATATTATCTGTATAACTTTTATGCATGCTCTGAGCTGTACTCATGTGCTGCTATATCATCCTCACTTTCTCAACCACTTCATCTACAAATCCTGGACCCATCAACATTCTTTCACCAACTTCATCCCAAAATGCTGGAGTTCTACAGCGCTTCCCATACAAGGTCTCAAAAGGTGCCTTCTAAACACTTCAATGAAAAATGTTAATATAATAAAACTCAACTAAATAGAGATGATGATCCCAAAATCCCTGATATTCCATTGAACAAGATCGAAGCATATCCTCCAAAGTTTGAATCGTTCGTTCTGACTTCCCATCTGATTTAGGATTAAAAGCTATACTGAAATTTAACTCTATGCCCAACAACTTCTGAAGTCCCTTCCAAAAGTTAGAAGTTACCCTAGGATCTCGGTCAGATACAATGGAAAGAGGAACTCCATGTAACCTGACAATCTCCTTGAGGTACAATCGATAAAGATGATACAAAGACATTGTACCTTGAATAGATAGAAAATATGCATACTTTGTTAGCCAATCAACAATAACCTAAATAGCATTGTTACCTCAAGAAGTCTTTGGTAGTCCCACCAAAAAGTCCATGGATACATTCTCCCATTTTCGCTCTGGCATAGGCAATGGGTCAAGCATCCCCTTCGGTAACTGCTGATCTACTTTAACCTGTTGGAATGTCAAATATTTCATGGTAAAATCAGAAATATCTCTTTTCATTCCATCCCATCAATAATACTCATGAAGGTCTCCATATATCTTAGTACTGCCAGGATGAACAGAAAATGGAGAACTATGAGCTTCACACAATAAATATTTCTTCAACTGGGAATCACTAGGCACAAAAAACCTTTTTACAAATCTTAAAACACAATATTTATCAAGGTTAAATTTTGGAAACATACCCATTTTAACCAATTATACCTTTTTCTGTAGCTCACGGTCTTCCTTTTGCGCTTTCTTAATTCTGTCTGAAAACAAAGACTGCACTGAAACCTGAAACAAAACAGATGTATTCCCTACACCAACAAATTCTAAGCCAAAATTCATCAAATCATTAATAAAGGGATCATGTTCCAAACCTAACATGGTTAATGATGCATGATGTTTCCGACTTAAGGCATCGACGACGTTTTTTTCTTTCCCAGGATGGTAATTGATCGTGCAGTCATAATACATTATCAGTTCTAGCCATCTTCTCTACCTCATGTTTAATTCATTCTGATTGAATATATACTTTAGACTTTTATGGTCAGTTTATATTTGGTATTTGGTTCCATATAGATGATGCCTCTATATTTTCAAAGAAAAAACCACAACTGCTAATTTCAAATCAGGTGTGGGATAATTTAGCTCATGAGGTTTAATTTGTCTCGAAGCATATGCAATTACCTGATTATTTTTCATCAAAAAACAACCAAGTCCATTCAAAGAAGCATCACTCTAAATTAAAAACTCACAATTTTGGGAAGGTAAGGCCAAGACTGGGGCATTCACCAATATCTTCTTCAGTTCCTAAAAACAAACATCACATTTCTCTGTCCAAACAAATTTAACACCTATCCGTGTTAACTTAGTTATCGGGCTAGATAACTGTGAAATGTTCTTAAAAAATCGTCTGTAATAACCTGCTAACCCAAGAAAACTATGAATCTCAGTAACATTTGTGGGTCTTGGACATTCATAAACTACTTTTGTTTTGGCAGGATCAACTGTTATTCCATCATTATTTATAATGTGCCCAGGAAAAGAAATATATTGCAACCAAAAATCACACTTTCGGAATTTTTCATATAGTTTCTTTTCTTTTAATGTTTTCAAAACAACCCTTATAAGTTTTTCATGCTCCTCTTTATTTTTAGAAAATACCAGAATTTAATAATTAAATACAACCAAAAACATATCCAAGAACTCATGAAATACATTATTCATAAGATTCATGAATACAAAAGGTGAATTATTTAATCCAAATGGCATAACAACAAATTCATAATGCTCGTATCTAGTACAAAGGCTGTTTTCGGGATTTCATCCTCCTTCACCTTCAGTTGATGCTATCCAGATCTCATTTCAATCTTGGAAATTTACTGAGATCCCTAAAACTGATCAAACAAGTCATCGATTTGAGGCAAAGGATACTTTTTTTTAACAGTGATGTTATTCAAAGCTCTATAATCAATGAAAATCCTCATGGAACTATCTTTCATTTTAACAAACAAAACTGGGGCTCCCCATGGTAAAGTGCTATGATGAATGAAGACTTTGTCAAGAAAATCCTGTAACTGATTTTTCAATTAAAGATGTTCTATTGGAGACATAAGATATGGGGGTTTTGAAATTGGTTTAGCATCAGGAACAAATTCAATTGTGAATTATACTTCTCGATCAGGTATGACATTGGGTAACTCATTAGGAAAAACATCAACGTATTCATTTACTACAAGCACTTCATTAATTTGAATAGTTCCCTTGTTTTCAACAATATGAGAAAGATAACTTTAATTTCCATCTTTCAATAGTTTCTCATCTTCCTGATATGTTATCAATTGTATGGTTTCACTCTTGTATACAAACTGAAACTCTTTTTGAAAAACAACTTCTTTAGCTCTACAATCAATCATAGCATGATAATCAGAAAGCCAGTTCATTCCCAAAATTACATCAAACTCGACTAAGGGTAAAACAACAAGGTTTGTATGTTAAGCCTTTCCACAGACCATAATATAAAGATTTTTATAATTCCTCTTTGCTATAACATTTCCCCCTGGTGTTTTAACAACAAGTTAGGGTCTCATTTTTGAGGAGATATTTTTAATTTACTAGAATATTTCTCAGATATTAAGGAATGTGTAGACCCCATATCAAACAAAACTTTAGAAAAATCATTGTGAACAAAAAATGTACCTAATACAATTTCATTGAATGGCCTGACATCTGCTGACGTAGTCATAAAATATCTCACTACACCATTCTACTTGTAGTATGGCTTTTTGCATCATTTAGATCTCTCTTTGGGCAGACATTTTCATAATGAATGATCTTACCACATTTAAAACACTTTACAATTTTCTTATCAGGTTTATTCTTAGGATCATTTTCATTGAAATCTCAGGCCATATGTCCAAAATTACCACATTCAAAACACTTCCCAGTTTTTCTAAGACATTCCCAAAGGTGTTTCTTTCCACACCTTTCACAAACTGGAAATTGGATATTCTTACCATCAGATTTCTTCAGTTGATTCATACTCATTGCTTTCCAACTGGACCTCTTCTTCTCTTTGTTTCCAAAATGAACATGATCATCAACAAATTCCATCTCTACCCTCTCAGCACATCAGACAAGTTTCTCATAATTTTTTAATTCATCAAAGGCCAACGCCCTTCGATACATTGGCTTCAATCCTGAGTAAAAGTGGTTGATTTTGATATCAATATCTAGAATAATATTTAGAGAAAACCTCAATAGTTGGGTGAAGTTTTCTTCATACACAGCAACTGAATCTTCCTCATTCTGTTTCAATTCAAGTAATTGCTTCTCCATTCTAATTTGCACAACCTTAGGAAAATATTTTTCAAGGAAAGAATTTTAAATTCATCCCACTATAAGGCATCAAAATCCTCTCTACCCCTGATATTCCTTACCATTGACCACCACTGATCAGCTTCCCCTTCAAAATGATAATTCTAAAGACATACCTTTTGAATGTCTGAACATCCTATAACATCAAATATCTTTTCAAGGGATTTGATCCATCCATCAGCTGTTACTAGGTCAGAAGATCCATTGAATGCAAGAGAATTTTGTCATATAAAATTTCCCACTACTATAATGTTCCATTATGGTACTTATATTGGTTCTCTTGCATGGATTCCACCACCATTTATTTCCTACATTAGCTAGGCCATTACTATCACAAACTGCTTGGTTCCAATCACTACCATTCAGGGCTGTAGTTCCAGAAGGATGTCATTTTGGTGGTGCCTCTCCTCTTCAGCATCCATGTTCCTTCCATGGATAACCATTCTGAACAAACATTTCTCAGAAGAAGAAAAATGGTAATCTTTAAATGCTAAAATATTTCAAATTAAACATAGAGTGAAAATCATTTATGGTATTCTATTAACATCACACATACCCCTAAAGTTATCTAAACCATCCTCTGATACCAAATATAATTACCCACCATTATTACATATATAATCTTGAATTCAGTAAATAAAACTCTTCCTTTTACATTGAATATATTTTCAATTTTAGAGATTTAGAGAATTAGGACAATATATTTATGAAATTACACATTATTATAGAGTGGATACTGGCACGCGCGTCGCAACGCGTGCGAATTTGCAATATTTATTTACCTACTAACTACTGTAGAAGTGGCGAGCAGGGTCGAACCACAGAGAGAATGTGAGTAGACACTAGAAATGTCCTTTTGGAGGAATGTTCAGGTGGATGAGCTTTAATTGTGTGATTAACAACTAAGTTCTAAAAACTAAATGACTATTTTAAAAATGGCTAATTAAATTAACTAAAACTATCTAAGTGAACTTAGCTATGAAAGAAACTGGCAGAGATGGAAGTGTCAGAGTCGTGATGTCCGTTCAAGTGCATGCAATGTCAATTATTTAATTCCCACATTTGAATATTTATTTATTAAATTATCACCGATTCCAAATTTAATCAAAATGTCATCTGGTCTCGTTCTCTGATGTTAGAAAACATTCTAATTTTCACACAAATTATTTATCATTTCTTTCTCTGTCCTGACAAATAATTTGCGCGTCCTTATAGCACTGAATCACTTGGTGAAATACAATGACCCGTTTCTCACAAAGTCTAAGTATCTACCTGCGTTGGGTTCGCTCACATGAGATTACTTATTAAGTATCACTCATGTCATTTTGAAGGAGAGCGCACACAATATATTAATTTTTTCAATTAATATATTTATTTATTCAAAATTCGATCGCGCGCTTGATCAAATTCCGGATAAATAAATTCTCGGATGAACTCCCGTTCGTGATTACTTATTAGGTATCACACGAACGGGCACCAAAGCATGTGTGCAGGGCCCAAATGATAATTAATTTAAACGCAGATACAATTAATTAAATAAACATCCTAATGAAATTAATTCAAAAGTCAATCAAACGTAAGAATAAATTAAATACATGCATTCACCATCACATTTATCACAACTCCGACACAAAGAAAGTTAGCCTGCCATCGCGACGACAACACGACACATAAAATAATAAACAGAAATCACCGTGCTCATGTCGTCGTAATTGTCACCGCAGGACGCCGTCAACGGTCGCAAAATAATAATCATCGCTCCGCTCTGTGCAGTCGCTGACGCCGCACCCGAATCAAACCACCGTGTCGCTGAAAAATATGTTTTGATCTGCGCTCGCTCTCGCCGTGCGACGTGAATCTTCGGAGGCCAAGAAAATCGCTGCGCACGTCGATGAGAGCTCCCGGCTTCTTGGTGTACCTGTTGCACTTGAAGTGGAGGAATATGGAGAGGGCGAGGGGTAGCGGGGGCTGGCCGAGGCCTTGGAGGAGAGGGCAGTGGGGTGCGGGTTAGGAGTGCGGCCGGGGAGCGGGGTCGGCCGGGCTGTGGCGTTGAGCGGGTCCAGCGGGATAAGCAGGGGAGGGCCGCCGTGGGGTGCTGGAAGGGTTGCGGCTGAGAGGAGGCGGCCGGTATATGGAAGGGGAGAGGCGTCCGCGGGTATTGGGATAGAGGGGAGGCTCCAGCAGAGGGAGATGGGGCGCGGCCGTGGGTGAGAGGAAGGGAGGAGGCCGGAGAGGCGGCTGGGAGTGCTTCAGCGGGATTGAGCCGGTAAAAAAAAAAGAGGGGCCAGGCGGCAGGTTCGGACGGGTAGATAGGGGCGAGGGAGCAGGGAGATGGGAGATGGGGGCGCCGGTCTGGGTTCCAGCGGGTGCGATGGGAAGAGGCGAGCGGGATGGGATGAGTAAGTGCAGGAGTGGCGGGTCCAGCCGGGAGAGAAAAGGAGGCCGAGAGTGAGAGGGGAGATAAGGGGCCGGCGGTTCCAGCGGGTGAGAAAAAGAGGGGCGTGGGGTTGATTGGAGAGAGGGAGAGGGTGAGGATTGGAGAGAGGGTTTTAAAAAAAAAGAAAATGAGTGTGGCATAATGGTGATTGGAGAGAGGGAGGTGGAATAGGTCAAAGAGGCGTGGGAATAGGGGAAATGGATTGGAGAGAGGAAGTGTGGGTAGTTAGGGGGGAATAAAAATAAAATAAAAATGTTAATTTCAAATTAAAAATAAAGTAATTATCTAATTAAGTTAAAAAATGATATTAATAAATAATAATATATTAACACACATGTAATTAAATATAATATTACTATTAAATATAATAATAAACTAATAATAAATATTATTTTATTAATGCAACAAAATAATGAAATACAAATTAAAATATACATACTAATAAAAATTAATAAAATAAACTAAACTAAAATTAGAGAAACTAATAATAATAATATAGTGTTAAATATAATATATAAAATTAATATAACTAATAGAAAAACTAAATTACTAATATTAGTATATACATTAACTAAAAATTATCAAAATATCTAAATTACTACAAAACTACAAAAATAAACTAAAAATATAAAAATTGGTTAAACTAATTAATTAAAACTAAGTTAGAAAGTTATAAAAATACATGTAAAAATCCATGTACATCAAATCCCCCACACTTAAACTTTTTCACTCCTGGGCAAAACAATCAGAAAGAAAAAACAAGTGGACCCATAGACAAATCAAAACATCAAAATTACATGTTCAAAATTTTCCAATCTCTTTCCTCATAATATATCATGCTTCATTTAAAACTTTAGTTTCAAAAACAATTTTTCTTCCACTTGCATTTTTTCAAAACAAGTATGTGCACTCATCAATCATGTGACCTACCTTGCCATTACACTCATCGCTCGAAAAGATTTGATCAAAGTTTTTCTCAGTTCTCATGCACATGCATGCTTACCATAAGCTTGCCATGAATTTCACATCTCCACTAGTGAAAATCAAAAGAATGTACCAATCTCAAGGACTTTACATGAGGTTCAAATGTTTCTGAAGCTGTGGGACGGTGGTTTTAAAAAAAATATTGACATATTTTTGGTAAAAAGGAGGGTTGAATCTTGAAATAAATGCATGATAAGTCAATCTAAATGTCTCCCTCAAACTCTCGCTCCCCCACACTTAAAACACTGCTTGTCCCCAAGCATTTGATAATCCAATGTTGCACTCTCTTTTTTACACAACTCACTCAAATAAGATGAGTAGGAAAAACAAGTGAGTATCAGTTCCAAAACCCCATGAAATAAATGTCAGACAATAATCCCAAAGAAAGGTACACAAGTAGCGTATACGATGTAACATCTCAATGAAGGTAGGTCATATAGAAAACTTTCTAGTTCCTGGAGTAATGGATCATCACTTTAATAGGTATCCCTAAAGTCGAGGGTTACCGCGTAATGACCACCAATGTACTCATTGTTGGAACTGAAAAGGATTCTATATTCCTATATCAAAATAATATGAAATGAATGTGGCTACTGTGAAAAAGAACTCATATGATCAGGATGGGATAATGTCAATCCATGTACATCAAATGACTCACTTCCCCTTGAAGAACCCTCTCCATGAGTAAGTCTCTCTCCCCCACACTTAGATTGAAATAATCATGCAAAATTTCAAGAAATTGGTAGGGAAGGGTATCGGCTTGGGCTCATCCTAAAAGGCTCCTGCATGGCTTCTAAGGGATATACGAAGGAGAAAATTTTTGGGTGGCTCAGTGGGTCAACGGGGCTAAAATATCAAACAGATACCTCGATCATTTTAGTGCAACTTTCAAAAATTCCTATCGCTTTGATGGAAAAACATGGCAAGTTATAGAAGACAAAACATGGTTGAGATTCCCTCAAGAAATAAGAGAAATAAGAGATGATTGTAAAATAGCTCAGAGTCCTCACGGGTATGGAAATATAATTTTGGACAGCACAGATGATCATGAGTACGAATAAGGGTCTCAAACAAAATACAAGTTTTTGAAAAACATTTTTGAAGCATGAAATAATATCAGCAATCATCTAAGTCATGAGATCAAGGATCAAAGAATTCCAAACAAGAATCAGGTGTTCAAACTGCCCAGGGACACAAGTGTTATGTTCCTAACTGTGTTGCGACAAGAATACAATAGCTTTTATGTGGGTTCATCAATGAAAGGAATGTTAGTTTTTTTTTTCATTTTTCAAAAATTTTCTCTTTTTTTTTTGTGTGTTTTTTTTTACATGGTGTTTTTGGAAGCATAAAATATGGAAAAAAATAGAACACTTCCCTGTGTAAGTGCAGATTGACACGGAGAGGTTGTTTGTATCTGATGAAGCTCCAGAAATGGTATACCTGTAAAACCTACACATTGACAGCACATACTCGCATCATATCAAAGAAGTCACACCATAATAAAAAAATGTGGATGATAAAAATATTTATGATGAATTTAAATCCACTACTGTGCCGGGAGAAAACAGATTGTTGTAAATGCATGCCATTTTATTTAAAATAAAACTAAATGAAATGAAATGAAGTGAAGTGAAAAGAAAACAAACAAATGATGGGTTGCCTCCCATTGAGCGCTAAGTTTACTTCGTCTTCAGCCAGACGTTATTGAAACTCCACCAGGATCGAACGGAAATGTAAACCATGCATTTGCTTCTTTTTCAGTAGGAGTGTGGAATCTATTTGTTGAAGAAGAGTTTATCCTGCAAGCTGCACAAAATCTCAACGGAATCTTGTTAGAATAGTGGGTGTGTGGAATGAAATGAAAATATGCCAACTCACAAGGGAATGAATATACCTCACCTGAAGAAAGACTCATCGAATTGTTGAATTTTGGGAAAAGGTTGTCAATGGAAAGATCAAGAAGATTACCTCCTTGAACATACACAGGTGAAAAAGTGCCATTACTAGAATCCTTCAGTGGTTCGCTTATATCCATCACATTCTTGAATGCAGTATCTGGGTTGATGATGTATCCCAATTCGTTTTCACACCCAACTACTAGCACAGAAAAATCCACTGGTTTCCAACTCAATTTATGCTTGATGGTTTCATTGATTGTGCCAAGGTCAAAAATATTGTTAGAATATGTGGGTATTTTAAGTGAAGTGTTTTTAACCTCGACGCATAGAGCAAGTGACTCAGGATCAATTGGAGCAGATGACTCCATTGTGTCAAGAATGACATCTTTTTCAATTTTTTCTTCTATATCACCCTCATCATATTTCACTGTTGGAACATGTGTCACCACGAAATCAGGATCCTCCAAGCAATCCCATTCTTCCATTGTTTCTAGAAAATTATGAGTGTTCTCTTCCACCAATGCTGATTGATTCTTCGACTCCAGAAATGTTTCAGATGTCTCCATTTTAGAAAAAGTTTCGGACTCACAAAGATTTTCATAAAGAGGTGATTCGATGTCATTTGAAGTGATGTCCTCTTGAGTGTGGCAATCCAATGTCTCTTGGTTCAATTCTAAATCTATCATGGTAAAGAATGATCCTAGTTCAATGTCCTCTTCATCCTCAAAAGGTGCAGTTTGATATACATTGAATGTGTCCTTTTTCACTTTGGGATGACTAGGTTGTGAATTCACAGAAGGACATGAAATCACATTTTATGAGGGACCATTATGTTCAACAGGGCGGAAGACCAAGCTCTCATATTCTTGAAATGTGATTAGATTGGAAGAATTATTTTGTGATGGAGGGGAGTAATCAATTGTATGATAAGAAGGCAGATCAATCCCATTATCAGACTCAGGACATAGATGTTGTTCAAATGGACCCTTTATTGCACTCTCCTTAAAAGAATTGTTTTGAATTAGATCATCAAGGGGTAATGAAGCAGCTAGTTCGGAAATATGATTCATTTGATCTACTAAATTATTCAATTGATTTTCTAGATCTTTTGTTGAGGAAAGCAACTTTGCATTGCATTCATCTTGAAGTTCAAACCTCCGATTGGTCTCAGTGATAGCACAATGCAACATGTGTTCAATTATTGAATCATTTGTTTGACATGAATTGTCAAGTTCTAAATTTTCAGGAATGCATTGACTTTGAAAATAATTAACAGATGTATAAGGACTTGTTTCATATCATGGTGAAATGTTCTCATATGGATCATAGCATGGACTTGAGTAAAGACCATTGAAATAAACGGGATTACCTGGATAACTCATGTGTGGTGAAGCATTATATGTCATACCTTGAGTCGGGGCTGCATAGGGCGGATACTGGTTGTAATTGTGTGGTGCGGCCCACGTCATTTTGAACTTCTGGGTGTCTTGAAAATCCCTGCAATGAAAAATTCCCAGAGTAGTAAACTTTTTTTTTTTTTAATTTTTTTTTTAATTTGTGACCTAAATTACTCTTTTAAAGGAACTCCTAATGCTACTATTCTCCCCGGCAACGGCGCCAGAAATTTGGCACGCGCGTCGCAACGCGTGCGAATTTGCAATATTTATTTACCTACTAACTACTGTAGAAGTGGCGAGCAGGGTCGAACCACAGAGAGAATGTGAGTAGACACTAGAAATGTCCTTTTGGAGGAATGTTCAGGCGGATGAGCTTTAATTGTGTGATTAACAACTAAGTTCTAAAAACTAAATGACTATTTTAAAAATGGCTAATTAAATTAACTAAAACTATCTAAGTGAACTTAGCTATGAAAGAAACTGGCAGAGATGGAAGTGTCAGAGTCGTGATGTCCGTTCAAGTGCATGCAATGTCAATTATTTAATTCCCACATTTGAATATTTATTTATTCAATTATCACCGATTCCAAATTTAATCAAAATGTCATCTGGTCTCGTTCTCTGATGTTAGAAAACATTCTAATTTTCACACAAATTATTTATCATTTCGTTCTCTGTCCTGACAAATAATTTGCGCGTCCTTATAGCACTGAATCACTTGGTGAAATACAATGACCCGTTTCTCACAAAGTCTATGTATCTACCTGCGTTGGGTTCGCTCACATGAGATTACTTATTAAGTATCACTCATGTCATTTTGAAGGAGAGCGCACACAATATATTAATTTTTTCAATTAATATATTTATTTATTCAAAATTCGATCGCGCGCTTGATCAAATTCCGGATAAATAAATTCTCGGATGAACTCCCGTTCGTGATTACTTATTAGGTATCACACGAACGGGCACCAAAGCATGTGTGCAGGGCCCAAATGATAATTAATTTAAACGCAGATACAATTAATTAAATAAACATCCTAATGAAATTAATTCAAAAGGCAATCAAACGTAAGAATAAATTAAATACATGCATTCACCATCACATTTATCACAACTCCGACACAAAGAAAGTTAGCCTGCCATCGCGACGACAACACGACACATAAAATAATAAACAGAAATCACCGTGCTCATGTCGTCGTAATTGTCACCGCAGGACGCCGTCAACGATCGCAAAATAATAATCATCGCTCCGCTCTGTGCAGTCGCTGACGCCGCACCCGAATCAAACCACCGTGTCGCTGAAAAATATGTTTTGATCTGCGCTCGCTCTCGCCGTGCGACGTGAATCTTCGGAGGCCAAGAAAATCGCTGCGCACGTCGATGAGAGCTCCCGGCTTCTTGGTGTACCTGTTGCACTTGAAGTGGAGGAATATGGAGAGGGTGAGGGGTAGCGGGGGCTGGCCGAGGCCTTGGAGGAGAGGGCAGTGGGGTGCGGGTTAGGAGTGCGGCCGGGGAGCGGGGTCGGCCGGGCTGTGGCGTTGAGCGGGTCCAGCGGGATAAGAAGGGGAGGGCCGCCGTGGGGTGCTGGAAGGGTTGCGGCTGAGAGGAGGCGGCCGGTATATGGAAGGGGAGAGGCGTCCGCGGGTATTGGGATAGAGGGGAGGCTCCAGCAGAGGGAGATGGGGCGCGGCCGTGGGTGAGAGGAAGGGAGGAGGCCGGAGAGGCGGCTGGGAGTGCTTCAGCGGGATTGAGCCGGTAAAAAAAAAAAGAGGGGCCAGGCGGCAGGTTCGGACGGGTAGATAGGGGCGAGGGAGCAGGGAGATGGGAGATGGGGGCGCCGGTCTGGGTTCCAGCGGGTGCGATGGGAAGAGGCGAGCGGGATGGGATGAGTAAGTGCAGGAGTGGCGGGTCCAGCCGGGAGAGAAAAGGAGGCCGAGAGTGAGAGGGGAGATAAGGGGCCGGCGGTTCCAGCGGGTGAGAAAAAGAGGGGCGTGGGGTTGATTGGAGAGAGGGAGAGGGTGAGGATTGGAGAGAGGGTTTTAAAAAAAAATGAGTGTGGCATAATGGTGATTGGAGAGAGGGAGGTGGAATAGGTCAAAGAGGCGTGGGAATAGGGGAAATGGATTGGAGAGAGGAAGTGTGGGTAGTTAGGGGGGAATAAAAATAAAATAAAAATGTTAATTTCAAATTAAAAATAAAGTAATTATCTAATTAAGTTAAAAAATGATATTAATAAATAATAATATATTAACACACATGTAATTAAATATAATATTACTATTAAATATAATAATAAACTAATAATAAATATTATTTTATTAATGCAACAAAATAATGAAATACAAATTAAAATATACATACTAATAAAAATTAATAAAATAAACTAAACTAAAATTAGAGAAACTAATAATAATAATATAGTGTTAAATATAATATATAAAATTAATATAACTAATAGAAAAACTAAATTACTAATATTAGTATATACATTAACTAAAAATTATCAAAATATCTAAATTACTACAAAACTACAAAAATAAACTAAAAATATAAAAATTGGTTAAACTAATTAATTAAAACTAAGTTAGAAAGTTATAAAAATACATGTAAAAATCCATGTACATCAGATACCATAAAAACAGTTTCCATTTTTTTCAAAATATAAAACATTAAAACATAAAACAAGACTCCTTGAAATTTTTTCAACATTTAACATGGATTACTTCCTTGTATTACACATCCATTAACCTGTTAATAATCATTTAAAAACATGGGATGAGCTCAAAATCTCAGTAAGGTATGGAAAAGAAATAAATATCACATTAGTCCATGAATACTAGTAATGTATGAAAGCATTTTCAAAAGACATTCTTGTCACCCATATATATATACTTTGTGTAACATGAGATTTAAACCTGATCCACACAAAACACAAGAACATAAATATATTGAAAAAGTTATATTGGGGCATTACTTATATAATCTTATAACCATTCTTGGTTACCTTATAATTCGTAACCCTCACGGCTACCTTACATTGTGTAACCATCACAGTTACACTTGGAGTAACCATACGGCCAAACTCCAACATACACATAAACAATGCATTAGAGGGAGATATATGTCCCACCATTCATCATAAATAATTCCCAATAACCAAAACATAATCATACAACATGAATAATTCCATAAAAACATTAATTGGCAATTTCATAAAACCGAATTTAAAAAGAGGATTTAAAAAAGAAAATCCCCTTATAAATATCATAAAATTGAAGAGAGAATTAATAGAGTGGATGGAGTATGTATATATATTGTAAATAAACATAATAAAACATAATATAAACAGAAACCATCACAAAAACAATTTAAATATCACATAAATAATGAAGTAGAAGGTTAACCCAAAGAATGGAAATCGGGTTAACAATTCCCTTCCCTCGGGTCTGTCTTACTTAAAACTTGTTTAAAATTCTTATATAATGGTTAAAATAGTGTTATTAGTAGTTTACAAAAACATTTTTCATGTTTATAAAATCTTATATTATCATTTCATAACACCATTTCACCCTTGAATTGTTACAATTTTCCTCCATGCACTGTTTTTGGGTGAGTTCTTAACATGATTTCTATGAGTGGTTCATGGTGGATGTACTTGTAGATTGGAAGTGAAATTACAAAATTGGAATGGAAAGGTATTTACATATTTCCAGTACCATAATTTATACCATTTATCATTTTGATTTTTAATATGAGGATGATTCATAAGTGAAAACAGTAATGATGTTCGCTTAGATCATTTTAGTGGTTTTTTGATAATAACAACCTCATTTTGTCTTATAAATTAAAACCATGTGTTCAAACAAATTCCAGAACCATTTATGAGACATAATACATATATTATAACCCAGTTCAACCATAAAAATTGTTTATGACCAGACATGAAGTATTTAACGAAAAATTAAATCACATCGTCCATGATGTCGATAATTCGACACATCATGGACAATGTTTTTAATTCATTGAAAAAGTAGGAGAGGAGAAGAACAATGATGATGAATTTTCCACGAACAAGAGAAAATTTAGAGTATAAATGATTCTGGATATTTCATTCCACTTGGGTAAGAAGAGATGAAGAAATAATGTGAAAGGAACTCAAAATAAAAGAATAATTGAGAAATCCCTTACAAACATTTGACAGCCTAACGGCTACACAACATGGTTTTAGAAAATATTAAAAATAGATGGGACAAGGTTAAACCATCCAGAAATGAATTATAATATAGATTAGATAAGGAATATGAAGGAAATAAGAACATGGTATGGAAACATGAAAGTTATAACACATAAAAGGGAACATGAATGGGAAAAGAAAGAAATTGAGAATTTTCTTACCTTGTAGAGTACCTCTTAGAAAATGAAGGTTGGGACCTTGGGGGCTTGAATAAACCATGGGAGGACCACTATGAAGTTAAGGAGGCTAGATCTTCATTGAGGAGGAATTGGGAATGAAGTTAATGAATGAATGGGTTGGTATTTATAGCAAAAGTAAGAGATAATTTTAATAATTTTCAAGGGACACCTCATGAGTGGTATTTGCAAAACCATGGGCTTGCCCATGGTATTTGATCATGGTATAAGCCACTTGGGACACTTCACATTTTACTTAACTATACAGAAGTCTACCAGATTTATGACATCATTATTATATCATTAATTATGTCATTAACACACTAGAACTAAAAACTGTATTTTTTACTATTCACTAAAAAACCAACTGTTTCAAAAAAATTCCCAAAATTTACCCAAACCATTTATTGATGTGTAGATTTAAAAAATGTAGTCCAATTTTTGAAAAGAATTTTCTAAATATTATTAATTTAATTTTTAAATAAAAGTATACTTAATTCAAAAATTAACAATTCTAATTTTGTAACTACTTCTACATCACAATGAAAAATTAACCTAGATGCTATTATCTTAAAGACTTAATAAAATAAAATAATAATAAAATTTACTATTAATTAGGGTCATATTACTATTAATAAGGGTATGTTACTATTCACCAAAAAAACAAGTTGGTTCCAATAGATTCCAAATAACATTCTGAACACAATTGTAGATGACAGTTTCTTGAAATTCAAAACATAGAAGTGGAAAAATTATGTTCAAAGGATAGTTATAAATATCTACTTAAAACAAAGTTCCATGAATTTATATTTATTTTTAGAAAACTTTGGGGTGTTACACTTATCCCCAACACTTTTCCAATTTTCCAGTTCGACGAATAGTTCACACGGTAGACAGTTATGAACAGTGCAATGGTAACCTTCTGTGAACAGTGCAGCGGTGACCTTAGGTGAACAGTGTCATCAGTAACCTTCTGTGAATAGTGTCATCGGTGACCATAGGGGAACAGTGTCATCGTTAACCTTCTGTGAACAGTGTCATCAGTAACCTTCTCTGAATAGTTCCATGAGTGAACAGTTCTATCGGTAACCTCTAATGGTAACCTCTCTTTCCTTTGCCAAATTTCTAATTCTATGAATAGTTCCATCGGTGAACAGTTCTATCAGTAACCTCTATCGGTAACATCTATTTTCCTTTTCAAAATTTTGAGCTCATGAATGATGTTTCCAAAATAGTAATGTATATCGGTAACCTCTATTTCCTTTTCCAAATTTTGAGTTAATGAACAGCATTTCCAGAACGGTGAGGTTTATTGGTAACCTCAATTTCCTTTTCCAAAATTTGAGTTCATGAATAGTGTTTCCATAACAATGAGGTCTATTGGTAACATCTATTTCCTTTACCAAATTTTGATTTCATGAACAGTGTTTACAGAATGGTGAGGTCTATCGGTGACCTCTATTTTATTTTCCAAATTTTGAGTTCGTGAGCAGTTTTTCCAGAACGGTGAGGTCTATCGGTAACCTCTATTTCCTTTGCCAAATTTCGAGTTCGTGAACAATGTTTCAAGCATCCTACAGTTTAACCCCTTTAACATTTCCTTTGACAAAAAATACATTTAAATCCTCATTTTAAGGACTTTAAGGCCAATTCAAAGGCCATAACTCCTATATTAATTATTTCTAAAGTTCGAGATGTTTTTACTTGGTCACACCATGTGGTTTAATTTGATCATCTTTTAATGGGAAATCAAGTGTATCTTAAACCCTTTCTCCATTAAATCTTCGAAAGAAACAAGATATCTTCCTCCCGTGTTCTTCCTCCTTGTTCTCTGGTGCGAGACGCTCAAACCTTCCCTTTTTTCACATAAGAATCATGAGATCAAAGTTTTTACCATGGATTGGTTTCCACTTGAAGTTTTTCTTGATGTATGTGCACCACCTACTTTGGTGCAAGCAACAAGGGTCGATCCTTCATTTAAATAAGGTATGCTTTATCATAGTTCTTTTGGGTTAATCTTCTCATTTGTTTCCTTCCCACATTATAGCATGTGATCTCCATGCTTCTAATGGAGTTTTCTAGGGTTTCGGTTGGTGCAGTCATATTGTGCATCCTCGGGTGGATGAAGTTGTCGCGAGAGGAGGCGATCATGATCTATTGTGTGTACTGTTCTTATATAAAGAATGTCAAGAACCGTTTGAGGTAGGGGATTCGTTGCTTCTCTTTCCTTTTATGTGAAACTATATTATTAGCATGTTTTATTCCACTGTATGACAATTGAATTGACATAATAAATATTTAAACCAGATAAATAAATTGGCATCGATCGTATATTATTGCCTCTTGTTTTGAAAGATAGTGTGATACACATGCTTTCTTTGTTTAATTGTTCATTCTTGATGGAAATTGGTAATGAATGTAAATAGAAATTAATTGGTAATTGTTTTGTTAAAAGATAAAAGGTCATGTAAATGAATCTGTGTTACTTGGTGAGAGTATCCATGGTGAGGTTAGGAACTTAGTATACCTATTTAGAAGACGAGTTAGTTTCACTTATTGTTCATTGTTCTTTATCATGATTTCTTTACTTTTTCATGAGAGGCTTCAGGGAGGATCCTACTGAGTATACTATTATACTCTCCCTATGTATATATAAAAATTTTTTCCGGTCACTTGGAGTAGGATGGAGATCAAGATGGGTTCTACTAGATTGGGGTTGTAGGAGCTGTTCGGGCTTGTGGTTGCTGCTGTTTTTACTTTTTTTGGGTACTTGTAGTTTTCCCATTTCAGTTGTAGTATTTTTTTCATGACATTTAATATGTGTACTTGGGATTTATTTTATCTTTCTGGTTGAGTTGGTTTTGGTTGGTGTCTATTTTATCTCTCTCTTTCGAATAAGTTCTCTTAGAGGGTAATGCCTCCCATTTGTGTGTTTTATATACCCTCGGTGCTAGTTGCCAACCCGGGGCCTACTGGAGGCAGGACTCGGGGGTCATTATCTCCCTTCTCACTTTGTCAGCCTAGGAGGGGTACTCTTTGTAGGGAGAGGTTCGTGACATATCCTATCTCACTAAGCACTATCTTGTCATGGTCCTCCTAGGCCTCTATCAAAAGGTTGATCATCTACACAAGACACGACATGTGCAGGAAAATTCTATGTCAATGTGAGTATAACAACACTCAATAAGACACCGTCAAACTAAAAAGAAATAACATAATAGAATACCACAAAGGAATACCACAAATGAAAGTAAACTCATCTCTACATAGTTATATGTCTATGACATAAATAAAAAGAATATACAGATATACTCAATCCAAGACACACACTCTAAGGGTAAGTCACAACCACCAGCCAACCATAGGATTCTGCTCGAAGCACGCTCATTCTGAGAGGACTCACTACTCCAGTCATAATATCATTGGAGACACTCATAATGTGGTATAACTTATTTGCTACCGACCCGAAGATGAATTATTTTTTCAATGAATACTATGATACATAGAGAGGGGGTCACACCTAGAACTGACCTAAGGACACCATAGATTATGCCAAGAATCATTGGGGGATACCTCGTACCCAATATGGATCAACCCGCAATGTTGGAGATCACTCTCAGTCACACCAGTAGGATACCAATGACCATACGAATGTGTTCTGCTCAATGGAGGATTAGCACCTTGCTCAAGGAGGTTATGTGATTCCATAGACTCCACTATAGGTAATAGAGGGTCTCACTATAGTATTGAGGAGGATACCATACTCTTTCTAAGACTTGACCACTATAGAGGATTACATTCTAGTGATGTGAATGTAATGTTGTATTGAAACCTCCAGGGAAAGAAACAAGAAAATTTTCTCAACCTATACTACTCAAAATTAAATACTCACCACCTATCCCAAAATTATTATCATAACATCAAGATATAAACACCACAGATGGCTCATCGATTGGGTGATCCATTTAGGATATATGCTTATTTGAGAAAAGCCACCTGCAAGCATATGAGGTCCAACCTACCTACCTCCACATTCTGTATAACCAACTGTTGTGGTCATTCGAATGACTGTGAATATCAGTTTCATAGTTATTGTGCCCGTAGAGGACCATCGTGGTCAACCATGTGGCTGTTACGCCTCATGACAGCAATAGCTATCGATGCTCATGGTCGACAGTGGATGCCTCTGTCTTAGTGAACCTGGTTCCAACCTAGTTCTTATCTTGGCCCACATGACCTGAACCGGCCCACATGGCTCGACTCAAACCATTTGGCTTAACCCACTAGACCGGCCTTACTCTGCGTCTATTCCCTCCTCCATCAGTCACAACGGAGTCCAACTCTTCCCTCCACCGCGTCATTATCAATGTCGGTCCTGTGTCTCCACTGCCGTATCACGTAGTCACTACCACCACTACCTCTGGCAGCACCAACTGAACACCACATTCAGCTACCAGTCCCTATTGTTGCACCATGGGTCCCTCCTATAGACCACCAAACCTCCTTTGATTCCCAAAAAATATAATGGTTGCATATTTATGGTCCTTGAATCCTGATCTACATAGATCCAACATTGGTTGTTGATTCGACTCTAATCCAATGGTTTGATCATGTTCAGAACCACCAGGAAAAGTCAATCTGGGAACCACAGGGTTCCAACATCGAATAAAATGGAGAAATAAGTGAGGAAATCACAATATCAAATTTTTTAACATCGTTCGCTAAGAGTTATTTTCCAATGATCAAGATAAGGGAGTTTGGATTTGAAAACTGAAACAAATAACTCCCAATAATCCTATATAAAAAATCATCCCACAAATATGACATAATTTTGGATTAATCAGTTAATTGATTGGTCCATGATCATCATGGAATTATTTGTTGGGGAACTAAAATCAAGATAATAATCCCTACATATATTCATATCGGTTACTAATGAAGAACAGTATCTGCATCATTATTGAGGGAAATTCCCTTCGAATCCGAGGTGTGTCGGTCACCAATCCAGAATCCATCATCATCGCTTGAGATTGAATCCTAAAAGCTCTATCCAATAGTTCTCTAAGGATTATAGGGTTATTTTTCTAACCCTTTAAATTATCCATGACAATATTTTTAATGATTTTTGGTTGATGCGTCAATTTTTTTTATTGATTTTTTATCATGTTATGTCCTCTGACAACTTATTCATAAACGACCTACACCGACTAAAGTTAAGTCACACATATGGTATAACTGTCATTTTTTGCTCAACGGTGCCCGAAATATATTTATTCAGGCTCCCATTTAAGAGTTATTCTACTTTTTCATGAAAATCGTCCCTGCATGCTATGGAAATTTTTAATATTTTCTAGTTATTTATTATGGAAACATTGGGCCTTATAATCACACATTGTCTCAGATCCTATTATTGAAATCAATCCATATAATATCCAAAAATATTGTATGGAAAATATGAGATGTTACATTCTCCCCACCTTAGGGATTTACATCCCTTTAAGACAAAACAAGGGATAGAAAAATAGAAAAGGGTATTGAGAATGAATCTGAGCCTCCTGCTCACATGTTCTCTCCTAGATATTCTCATGATTCCAATGAACACACACCATAGGAATTGACCACCCACAAATTATCATCTATCTCCACCGGGTACTCAACAAATGTCACTCCATCCTCGATGTCTAGATCACCCCTATCAATGACCTATGATGGGTCATGCATGTACCTCCTCAACTGTGATAGTTGGAAGACTTCATGTACCGGATCTAACAATGGTGGTAGAGGAAAGATATATTCCCCCTCCCCAACTCTACACAATATCTGGAAATGGATAATGAACCTCAGAGATAGTTTTTTGCCTCGTCAAAATCCCAATTATCCTTATCTTGGTGAAACCTGAATGAACACATGATCTCCTTCCTTTAACTCTTATGGCCTCTCCCACCAATTATCATAAGACATATGATGGATCTATTTAGTCTTTATACTCTCATAAATTATTTTTACATTCTCTGTAGTAGAACTCACAAACTTTGGTCTCATGAGTGAGGATGTTCTCGGTTCATTCCATCAAAGTGGTGACCCATAGGGTTGCTTGTACAAGGGCTCAAATGGTGTCATGAAAATGGGGAAGTGTAGCTGTTTTTGTACACAAACACCACCAATGGTAGGTGATCCTCACAAATATTCCCAAAATCTATAATTCACTCCCAAAATAAATCCTCTATAACTTAAATGGTCTACTCAGTCTGGTCATCCATCTATGGGTGAAACACTTTGCTCAATCGTAAATGGGTACCAAATGACTTCTATACTCACATCCATAACTAGGAATTAAATAATGAATCATGTTATTAAACTATCATCAATGGAACTCCATGTATTTGAACTATCACAAGTATGTAGAGGGGGTCAAGCTCTCTGCTAAACTCTGCTCTCAGATAGCTAGGAAGTGGGCCGACTTGGTCAGTTGGTCAACGATCACCATGATGGAATCATTCCCCTAGACATATGTTGTAAACATATCACTATGTCAATTTATATCCCATCCCACTTACATTATATACCTTCAAGGGGGTGATATAGACCCACTAGAATCTGGGGCTCAACCTTCATCTACTGATAATTAAGGATTCAAGAGACGAAGTATGCTACTACTTTATTCATCCCTGGCCACAAAAAATTATATCGGAGGTCCTTGTACATATTATACATGCCTGGATGTACCACCAAAGGGGATATATGAAACTCCCTATAAACCTCCTCCTGTAATACCACTGGTACTACTATGTGTCCTTTGAAAAATGCAACGTGGTCCCCACCTTTTGAGTATCCATCAAGAGCATACCCTATGGATATATGAGAATGTAAGGTCTCAAAGTGGGAATCCCCAACTTGTGCCTCCCTGACTCTCTATAAGATATAATTCATGACAAACATACACTGTAGGTAAGATAATCCATCTCCATCCTTAATGGTTAACTATAATGAGGCCAACTGCTCTAACTCCTCATTTAGCAACTACAAATTAGATCTCCTGCTGAGAGCGTCTACCACCATGTTCCCTTTCCCATGAGTATAGAAACTCTCAATGTAATTTTCCTATAGTAAATCTATCCATAATCTCTTTCTCAAGTTTAAATCATTCTAATAGAAGATATACCTGAGACTATTGTTATCATATTATATGATAAACCACTCACCCATTTGGTAGTGTCTCCGTGTATTCAATGTGAATACTACCACTGATAACTCAAGGTCATGGCTGGTGTAGTTCTGATCATGCAGTCTCAACTGGTGAAAACCATTAGAAATCACCGATTTCCCATACATTAGGAGATAACCAAGCTTGGTCCATGAGGCATCATAGAACACCACAGACTGGATTCATTCCTCTATCATCTTCTGAATGGGAGAGCTCATCAACCTTAGCCTCATCTCCTGAAAGCATTGCGGGAACTTCTCTGTCCGCATGAAAGGCTTCCCCTTTCATGTGATAGTGGTCAAGGGTGATTCTACTAAAATGAATTTGGGTAAAAAAATATAATAGTACCCTCCAGTCATAGGAAACTCCTCACATCGATAACACTCTTGGGTGGATATCTAGAAATCACTGCCACAACCTTCACTAGATCCACCGCAACTCCATACTCAGAGATGGTGTGTCCCAGAAAATGGAAATATATAATCCAAAACTAAACTTTCAAGAGATTACCATAATTTTGGTTCTCCCATGCTATGTACATAACTATCCTCATGTGTCTTGTGTGATCCTCATCAAATGTAGAGTACACATGGAGGTCATCAATAGAGACAATCATGAATTGGTCTATGTAAGGCCGAATAATCTGGTTCATGAGTCTCATGAACAATGATAGAGTATTTTTCACGCCAAAAATCATCACCTAGTACTCATAGTGAATGTAATGATAATTGAATGTTTTGTTCAATATATCCTTATCTTGTACCCACAGTTGGTGATAGCATGATCTGAGGTCTAAATTTGAGAACTATCGCATCCCTTTCGACTAATCAAAGAGTTCTTCGATCCTCAATATTGGATAATTATTCTTCATGGTCACTTGGTTTAAGCTTAGGTACTCAAAAAATAACCTAAATCTCACATATCCCTTGTTGAAAAACAAAACTAGGGTCTCCTAGTGTAAAGAACTTGGTCTCACAAATCCCTTCCTCTGTAAGTCCTCCAACTACACCCTCAGCTCGTGAATCACTGCACAAGCCATCTGATATGTAGGTGTTGTTATCACAGTCATCCTTGGGTATATATCCCTATAAACATCCATCTACCTGTTGGTAGGTCAACATGGAACATCTTCAAGAAATTTATCTTCACACTCTACCACCACATCATGAAATTGAGGACTTATACCATCCATCGCACCGAGGGTGACTCTAGCCAATAATTGAGTAATCGGATGAACCATCCTATGAGTGAGTAAATCATCCACTTTCTATGTTTCCTTTTCACCGATAAAAGAGAAACTTGTTCCATAACTATAGAAACATTATACTCTTCACCTAAAATAGTCAATCTAAGAATGAACCATTAATAACCATTCCATTCCGTGAATGACGTCATAAGACCTCAATACCACTACTAGGAGATCCCAATTGAAACTCTCAACACAAAAATTCAAGTCACTTTTTTGTCACCAGTGTGTGATCATAGAGTCTTCTCTAATAGGGGTCTCCAAGAATTAGGGTTGAGTCAACTTTTTAACTGGAATCTATGACCCCCAAACAACATTATTGAAAATAAAGAATTGACTAGAACATGGGCCTATCAAAACTAAATCTAAGGTATAAAAGACATAAAATGTATCTCATATCAGCAATGGATCTCTGAGGTCATAAGACTCTATTTATTGTAGCTAGCCTCATCCCTATCACCATCTCCCTAAGCCTATAATGGACCACCTAGGGGTGGTGGTAATATGTTGAACCTCTGACAACCACTTTCTACCCTACTTACCCCTCTACCATGTTTGCCACCCTGAAAACCACCCTACCCCTATCTCTACCTCTTTCTTGACAGTCCCTCGATTATCTCCTGATCAACTATATGACGGGTCAGGAAATCTCGTGTCAAATTTCCCAGACCATTGGATGAGTAACACCATCAATCCCTATGCTTAGTTGATCCACCCTAAGACCCAGGAACCACTGAACTTGAGTGATTAGACCATCCCTTCAAGTTCCTGACCCTCTTGGATCCCTGTGACTACCATCGGCTGCCTCTTGACGAGGTCTCAACTACCCGGTGCCCACTTTTTGATACCACTTTTAGTGTCTGGTCATCTAGAAAACTCTCCACTAGAAGGGCTCACTGATGTACCCCAACATAGGTAGAAATTCTAAGGGATACCACATATTCCCTGATGTCCCAGCATAATCCCTAATTAAATGTCTAAGACCTAAATAAATGGTATAGTACCACGTATATGGTGTAACAAGAATGGTATTTAAACTTCATTGAATATTCTCCCATGGTTATATTACCTTACTGCAGATGATGAAGCTCCTGTATGCATACATATCGCAACCAGGATAGATAGAACTCCTCTCTAAATAGATTCCTGAATTTTATCCATGGGAGAGTGGTCTCGTCATGTGACTAAGTCTCCAAGATCCACCATCTCTGCATAGATCCTTGATGAAGACTCATGGCAAGGTCTACTATCTAGTTAGAAGGAATCCTCACAAGGCGGAAAACAAGGGTGACAACCTCTAGCCAATCTTCATCCACCTAGGAGTCTGGCTCACCCTGAAACATGGGAGGATGCTTCTTCTAAAACCCATTCAACCTACTGATCTTGTGTGCATACTCAACTGGTAGTTATGGTAATATTTGATTCTCTATGAGTGGTGGTATAGATGGTAAACCACCTAGACGTGCTATATCTGGTACAAGACCATGTAACATTGCCTCATCGTCGGGCATATCATCCCCATGATCAGAAAATGGAATCCTAGATGGATGTCTGGGTGGAGGAATCTTGAAATAATACTAGATGTGCAACAGTCAATTGAGCGTATCTAGAGAGATGAATCAATAAGGACATGGAAGACACAACCATTCCTTTTTTATGAATGTACAAATTCTTTTCCCTACAACCAGAGTTTTAATGTAATGAGTTGAAAATCCATTAATAAGAGTCATGGTGTATGGATATGTCAAACGCCACACAAATAATGGAGTCTCGAGACTGAAATTCAGACTTGAAACACTTAACATTATTTCCCTAATCCAATTTCATATAGTCTTGGTCCTAATTTATAACTAAACTCAATTGATACTTCCCTATCATGACCCATCCAAGTGGGGATCATGCTACGACTCCCCAATACCACCTCCAATCAAACAGGGGTTGGTGACTATCATCGAGTAGGCATATCACTAACATGGGAGTCCTTTCTTATGAACCTGTATGCACATACACATCCCCAAGATGAAAAAATTATGAAATGTAAAAACCACCATGTAAAAAATGCAGGCATAATACAAAGATATCACAACAGAGTACAATAGTAAAAGTAATGCAATGTAAGTTGGTCCAAATACAAGCCCACCACAAAGAGCATGTAACACATGTCCAAACTGAAATAAAAACATATTGGGATAGCTTCTCGAATGCCACATGAACTCACCTCGGTCTATCTAGTATCACCACCACCGTTTTGTCCTACTCCACCTAGGACTCCCTCAAAAGGCTAATCATCTGCACAAGACACGAAATATGTGGGAAAATCCCATGCAGGGGTGAGTATAACAATACTCAATAGGAAATCCCAAAACCACAAGGCAATACCACAAAGGATTACCACAAAAGAATTCCAAAATAGAATTCCACAAAGGAAAGTACATTCAACTCTATAGAGGTATTTTCCTTCAACACATATAATAAAAATATCTAGATATACTCAATTGATGACACACAGTCTAGAGGTAAGTCACCACCACCTTCCAGCCACAAGATTCTTCTCAAATCATGCTCGTTCCAGGATAAATCACTCCTCGAGTCATGATATCATTAGAGACACACATAAATTTGTCTAACTCCTTTGGGACCTACCCACAGAGTACGTATTGGTCAATGAAGACTATGGTACATCGAGAGGGGGTCACACCCAGAACTCAATGGGGGGATACCACTGATCACACCCAGACTCACAGGGGGATACCACGTACCCAATTTGGATCATCACGCTACATAGGGGTTCATTCCCAGACACACTAGGGGATACCACTGACCCAACAGAAGTGGCCTTCTAGATGGAGGATCAGCACCCTGCTCAAGGAGGTACTCGATTATACAAACTCCACTAGGGGTGATAAAGGATCCTGCACCAGTACCAGGGAGAGATACCATACTCTATCTGAGACTCAACCTCTATAGGGGATTATAATCTAATGATGTGAATGCAATTCCATAATAAACCCTTGATGGAATGGATCAATGGAATACTCTCAACCTATACTAGTCTAAATAAAAAATTCAACACTTGTCCCAAAATTACAATATCAGTGTCAGGGGATCAATGATGTTGAAAGATCATCGATTGGGAAATCCGTTTAAGAGATATTCTCATTTATAAAAACATCCTGCATGCCTACTGGGTCCTATGGACCTACCATCTTGGTAGTCCTAACCTACCACCATAGTTGGTTGAATGGCCACGTAGATCATCTGTGTGGTCACTTCGCCTATGGTCAACCTTCACAGTTGACCGACGTGGTCGACTGTGTATTCACTAATCCTCATGGTAGTTCAAGCTATCGTAGATCACCATCGATAGCCATAGTTAACTGAGGCCAACTTTGTCGGGGGGACACTTGGTTCGACTGGGGTATGACTCAAGTGGTGGCTCGTCACACCTTGTCCGACCCCGACCAACTTAGCCCAACCTGGTCCATTAGGTTTGACTTGATGGACTGACACCACTCTGTATCCACATCCTCCTTCACATGTTGTCACAAAATTCACCACCTTTGGCCCCTAAATCTCCACCACCACCAATCCTGCATCACCACCACCATCTCACACAGTCTCTTCTGCGATCGCCGCTTACCTCCCCCACCGCACACGACACCACAACTACACACTGCCAGTCGGTAGTGCTACTCTAGTGGTCCATTTCATGAACCACCACACCTCTTATGATACTCAAAAAATCTAATTTTCATGGATCTGAGCTTCATGGGTCTTGATATCTAGAAATCCAGCCTCTGTTGCCAATTCACCTTCAATCCTGGGGTCCGGTCATGTTCGGAAGAATGTGAAAATGTCGATCTATGAACCACGGGTTTCCAATGGAAAATAATGTGAAGAACAGAGGGATAAAATCATAATAAAAAAGTTTTTAACGTTGTTGGACAAGTGTTTTTATCCAACGATCAAGATCGGGGAGTTCGGGTTAGAAGAACAAAACAAATAATTAATGATAATACCACATATAAATCCATCTCGCAAATACAAATAAACTAAGGATTAGTTTGTTCGCTGATTAGTCTTAGTTCATCTGGGAATTAATGAATGGGGAATGATAATGATGATAAAAATCCCTTCCTTGATTCATATCAATTATTGAAGTATAACGGTAGCTATGTCTTTATTGTAGGCATGCTCCTTCGAATCTGAGGTGTGTCGGTCATGGATCCACAATCTATCGTCATCATATGAGATGGAATCCTTAAATATATCTCTAATTTTTATCCACGTATTCAAGTGTTATTCATATAACCCTTTATATTCACCATAAAAATCATTTTAAAGACTTTCACTCACTGTTTGAACAAATTAATTTTTATTAATCTATTTTATTCTTGTTATGTCCGATGTCAAATTTTTCAAAAACAACCCTCACCAGCTAAAGTTAAGTCGTTTCTAGGGTATATCCACTATTTTTATCTCAATGGTTCCATCATATTTTTAATCCGAGGTCACATTTATGTGTTATTCCATTTTTTTGGAAAACCACACCCATGTTCTATTAAAAAGACTGATATTTTTCAACCATATATTCCTAGAGCAATGGGCCTCAGAATCAAATTCTTTCTCAGCACCTCATCTCCAAATAAATCCAAATAATATCCCAAAATAGTACACAAAATATCCAAGATGTTACATGATCTTAATGGGGATTGTTGCTCAAAATGGTGTAGACCATGGTGTCTATGGACCAATAAATTTATTATAAAAACTAAAGTACTAGAATGGAAATCATGGTTAACAATGGAAAAGAAAAATTACCAACATCAATATCAAATTCAACACCTTTTAGGTCTACAGCCCCATCCATAGATGATACCCTATCCCCTGGGATATTGGCCTCTTTTAGACTATTTGAGAGTCTACCAGTCTCCATCATAAACTTGCATGTCTGATGGTGCATCTTTCATAATAAGTGGATGAGTACGAGTTCTATGAACCATTCTAAAATCATCAAAAAATTATTCCTTAGCATTAGATATATTTGATTTCTCAGGTAATTAGAATTTACTCATGGTGGGACTAGAGACCAATGGTGTACCATAAGTCTCCTTCCCTTCCAAAGTTCCAACAGTAGCTAGACCTTCAACTGCATCCTCAAGAAAAGCATTATGGTCATGTCTTAATTTTCTTGAGATATCAGCATCATGATTAGCTTCTATTCCCATTATTTCCACTTCTGAAACATCAATAAAATCCACCATTTTTTCAGCCTCCTAGGACATACTACACCCAAGCATCCTAAGAGATCCCTCTTTATCATGTACCTGTAATAATGTTGTAGCGAGGATGCATTCATTGGGTTCATTAAAAATTGGATCAAATACCACATGAGGGGAACATGCAAGCACATTGGATATTTCCATCTCACCTATGAAAGTATCAACAGGGTCAAGCACCAACCCATGAATAGAAAGAATCTGCCTTCCCAATGAGGTGTTACACCCAGAGAATAATCATGATCTCCCCCATTAATAGAAGAGGCAGGCACACTCACCTCTAGACCCATCCCCTAAGGCTATTGAGATATTAATTAAACTTTATATAGAAGTTCAAAATCAATTCTCCACATTCCCTTATGATCCCTTGAAAAAATTAATTATTCATGTATAACCTATTGATCAAAAAATCCACGACCATAGTCTTCATCAATTGGTTGATTATCCCATCCAACCTCACCCAAATCCTCACCAACCATATAATTTTCATCCAAGTTTTCATTGTTCATACCCCCTTCTATACGACACCCTCCTAGGTTTTCATTAAAATAGATACCGTCTTTCAAAAATAGGACCAAAATGATTATTAGACCTATAATTTTCAATATTACCTATTGATGTTGTAGATACATGGTCCCAAATATGATTCTATCTAGATGACTAGTGAACAACCGACTACTCTGAACCAGCCCAAGCATCACCAATTTCATGGAAAACAAAATTATGGTCACATTTCAGACCCAAATAATCAGTATTAGAATTATGTTTCTTCTTGAAAACAACAACATTATAACCATTTTTCTAGTAGAGGGAACTAACTATAGTTGTTTGAAAAGATTCCAAAGAATAGACAATTATTTTGTACACAAAGGAAAATTTTAGAAACATCCCATAAGCAATATGAATATTCAATTTGTCAGATTCATATGGTAGGACCACCCTATCTATAAGAGTCTAGTTTATATCCACCTCCACAAGCACACAAGAAATGTATCCATACCAAGCCTTCTTGGTTTCTTTGTCAATCTTGATAGGAACACCAATTGAAGAGGTAATGTCAAATAGGATGTTCAGATTCCATAGAATCTAATTCAATTGGAGGATCTTAACCTAGTCCTTCACAAATTAGTTTTTCTACTTCAAATGAGTTAAATTTGAATCTTCATTCATTGGTGCTCATGGATTGAGGCTTTAACAAAACCATACCAAAACCACATTCTCTCCATTTCAAATCTTCATTCGAGAAGTGTATCTGAATGTATCACTATACCGAAGGGATACATTTCCAATAAAAAATACCCTTTATTGATGAAAGTCTTCAAATATAATATGGGGTTTCCAGAAATTATCATCCTTTGAAAGCATGATTCTAGCGATTATCAAATGCAGGACTCAATTTGATCTACAATCAACTCATTTCATGCAAAAACATGTGTAGCAATACCCCATTTAACCAATCAATCATTAAGAAAAGTATGAATCATGGAGAAAAGCCTATGATTTTGATTTTTACCTTCATTCAAAGACTAAACCCATTGTGAAACATATTGTTCCCCTCAATCCTCAACCCTTCCAGTGAGAACTCATCCATTAGCAAGAAGATTTTTTTTTGTTTCTATTACATCCTCCAATGGGAAATCATTGAGTGTTCCCTTACATTACTAACAATTATTAATAATTTTGATTACCTGTATATAAATAATTATAAATAATTACAAATAATTTATGAATAATTTTTATTATAGATAGTTTTGATTATAAATAATTTTGATTATAAATAATTTTTATTGTCTTAAATTACTAATTTATACATATAATTTAAAAATAATATTAAATTAATATTTTGTTTGAATGAATATTTTTGAATTAATATTTTTAACTAATATTTAATTTAAATAAATAATTTTTCATTAATAAATTTTTCTAATTAATCATTTTTAATTCATAATTATTTTTAAATAACATCTATGAATTGAATTTTTTTATTATCAGGAATAACAGACTCAGAATTAAGAATTTACATAAATATTTTATAAATATTTATTCATACCTTGAAATGATAATTTTGATTATGTGTATATAAATAATTTTGGCTGTGTGTATAAATAATTTTGTTCATAAATAATTATGTGTATATAACTAAATTTGATTATGAGTGTATAAATATTTTGTTCATTATAATTTTTATACAATAATAACAAACAATTATAAATATTTTTTAAAATATTTTTTTAATTGATTAATATATATATATATATATATATATATATATATATATATATATATATATATATATATATATAGTGGTCTAGGTTAGGCCTCGGAGCAGCCTCTCTCCAAATCCTGCGCCCTCTAGGGTTTCTCCCTGAGTCGATTCCCCTACCCCCTCCTGCAAGGTCCATTCGCGGCGGCAGAATCTTTTTTCGGCTTGGTCGGTCAACGTCGCACTTTAGGTTCCCATGCTCAGCGTCTCAATGGGGCTCGACATCTGCGCTTCTCGACGACACTTCAGTGTTTTCTCGGCTTGGCTCGCCCCTTTTGATGACGACGAGGCTCGGTGGCGTTGAATCAGTGTTATCCATCACTTCTGTCGACGTGGATCGACCCCATAAAGGTATCCTGGCTCGGCCGGCATGACCAGGTGGTCTATAGCAGATCCGATGTGGCTCGCCCAGATATGCGTGTTCCAGAGGGGGAGGAGTTAAGGGTTATTTTTTGTCATATTTTGAAAGAATTTTTTTATTTTATTTTAAAAATATTCATCAAATGAGGAGAAATATTACAATCATTTCTTTCATTTTACTAAATCTCACATCGAAACAAAAAAAATAATTTAAAATTACAATCATTTCATTATTTAAGATATTTTCAAAATCTTAAACTTTTTATCAAAATAATTTTCTTATTTTAAATTTTATATAATTTTATTTTCCTGAAAGTATAATGATATATTAAATTTAAGGCATGTGATCACATGGGATCAGTTCCTCCCCATCAAACACCATTGTTGATTTTTAATTCACCAAAATTGTGCGAACAAAGCATGCACAAGTGATATTATTTACCCTTGATCTAACTCAATAATTCTCCAACTAATGTATCTTGCCTTTATCCATTTTTTTGGTTCACCCATCCCTCCCCTACGCATTAATTATCACTCATTCTTAATTATTTCTTAATCTAATTTCATTGAGCTCCAAGCTATGCACAGAAAAAAAAACATCACAGTTATTACGTAAGTTAGTGACTGTAAAGTATAAGTCAGTAGTTTATTTACAGTGTATAGCAAGTAATCAGATCCATGTTACAAGCATCCCGCATACTCCCATGTTCCACACAATATATATTTCCCAATCCATTGTTGGTTAACCCCCCCCCCCCCTTGCCTTCATGTTCATTTTCCATCATTCATCATCATTTACCACTTCGATTAAATGGAGGTTCTAGTTGCACAATACATAATCACTTCCCACATATCTTGTAAGGATGTGACTAAAATTTAAATTGGTATTGTTTTTTTGGTGCACATCAAGTAATAATCTCTAATTTACAAGTTTCCCTTCTTCTCCAATGGATTAAAATCAAACAATTCTACCCCTTTTATTCAAAGTATCCATAATAATCTCATGGATTAAAACTGCAATATCTTTTTAAAACATGTGATTACCTGGTTTATTTTATTTTTCATGACCATTATAGTGTTATCTTTCTATATTTTTTTCCTTTAAGGAAACAAAAATAAGGAACGTATATTGTACCAAATGTTTAGATAGAAAATATTAAAGCCAACCAATTTTAATTTTTGTATAAAAATAGTTATCTAGCATTGATATAAATAGAAATATTTGAAGATTTGTACTAATGGTCACCTTTATGTTGAGTTATAATAGGGGAGTAGTCTCTCTTTGGACCAGAATTAGAGCATGAGATTGTATATGAGGTTCTTATAATATAGAAAATATTAATGATAACCCATGTTAATAAAATCCTAACCATTAATAAAGCAATTAATTTCTATAAAATCATAACCATTAATAATCTTACCTTATAGTAATATTTTAATCATAAGATAAACTTTTTCAATGAAATGGTTATTACTGTTTTTATATTTTGTTAAATATTAATATTACTGAATCAAATAGAATGTATTTGAATAGAAAATGGATAGATGCCAATCTCTGGACCAAAGAGTATGAAGATGGGGTGAAAAAGTTCATCATGTTTATAAAATATCATTCATATCACCCTTCTAAAATCATTTTTAGATGTTTAAATTGTTGTTATTCATGTCTAATTAGATTATAGGAGTTGGAAGAACACTTGATCTATCAGGGAATAGATCATATTTATAAATTTTGGACTAAAAATGAAGAAAAAATTTATATATCTAGTGTCTTGGATAAGATAGTATTTTATAGAACATATGATATTATTACAAGGGTTGAAAATAATAAAGACCATATCAGGGATATGATTATAGGTGTGAAAGATGATGAAGATTTTGTTAAGGAAATGACAATTACAGTTGAAGATGAACTCCATGATTTTAAAAATTTGTTTCAAAAGTTAAGAGTTGTGAAAAGACACCATTTCATGTGATTTGTACTAAATCTACTGCATTAAATATTATTTTGAAGCTATATAATTTAAAATATTGCAACAGATGGAGTGATGATAATTTTACTGAAGTGCTTGATCTATAGAATGATATGACCCCATAATATAATAAGCTTCCTTGTTGAACATATAATGCTAAATGAATTTTATGTTCGTTGTGTTTGATCTCTAAAAGAGTATGTGCCTGTCAAAATGATGGTATACTATTTCTCAAGGACCACATATCAGATAAAAAATCCCAAATTGTGGTGCTTCTTGATACAAGAAAGAATAATTAGGTCCCTAGAAAGATGTATAGTACTTTATAATCATTCCAAGTTTAGGCACCAATAAGTAAGTGAGGATATTATATGACGATTAACATGTCATATAGATAAAAAGTAAATATTGGAAACATTGGAACCCAATATAATCTCCTTAGTAGAAAAAAAATTAATCATGTGTATCCTGAATTTGGAAAAAATATGAGAAACCACCATCTTGCACAATCTACATATGGAATGAATCTCTTCGGTTTATAAAAAAGAACTTACAGAACTTGTCAGTTTATGTTTGTAAATTGTAACATTGCATTGTTGTAATTCATGAAATGAAAATACATTATGTTATCTCTTCTTATACGAGGAGTAAAACAATTGTGTAATAATATTGACTTTTATTTGGCTCCATTGATCAAAAATTTAAAATTATTGTGGGATTCAGGTGTTACTTGTATGATGATTATAAAAATAAAGATTTCACACTGTGATCCATGTTATTTGGGATGATAAATTCCTTTCAAACTTATGAAAAATTTTCAAGATATAACATTAAAGGAACTCAATGGTGTCCCATTTATGAACAAGGTACACATTAAATTTGGTTGAAACATTAATAAAAAACTTTGTTTATAGGAAATCATAGTTTTCTATCCCAACGAAATAAGTACCAATATTAGAGGAAATCATTTTATGAGAGTTCAAAAGAACATAAAACACTATCTTGAATAACAGGTGATCAACTATATGAGAAATTTAAAGATATGTACACTAATATTGGTAATAATTTTTTGAAAATATATACAAAAAAAATATGGAAAATGAGATAAGTTTTCATAATTATTATAACATCCTGCCTTTTTATTACATAACATTTCATTACATTTTATAAATAAAGGATTTATAAAGTCTAGTGTCTTGGAAATCAGGAACATAAAGCATGAGAACAACATAAAACATTCTTCTAAAACACTTGTAAGCCTTCATCATAGGTACATCCTATGAATATTTACTACATCTCATATCCTGGAGACAGACATCAAAGGAAAGGGTGAGTAGAAGGCCCAGTAAGGGAAACGAGAGAAACATTTTACATGTGAACTTGAGATACATCAATAAAGTCATGACAAATAACATTAAGGCATGAGAAAGAGATCATGAGGCATATCATAATAAAAATAACGTGTTCCATAACTTGAAGACATGGCTACAATATTTAACTTAGACAATCATTTCCTTATCACCGAGGTCCATCCCCAAGGTGCCATTAAAAAATTACCAAGGTTATTCACCAAGGTATCATTAAAATGGTCATCTCAAGAGATTAAGTCTTTACCCAATGCATTGGAGCGCTATTAGGGCGCACCCTTAATATGTATTTATTATCATGTGATCCACATATATCATCATCAAAAATTTCATAAATAACCCATATAGCATAAAATAAATGGGTTTCATTTCATAATCATAACGTTTTAAAAACTGCTTTAAAGACATGATCTTTATGTCATTTTAAACCCACGGAAAAGGAAAGCGGGTTTCATGTATGTAAATCCCAGAATTAAGATATAAAATTTTGATATATATGTGAATACCCCCATAGAAGAAAGATATTTGAGTATTCACTTAAAAAAATAAAATAATTTGAGAAAAAAAGAAAGACATTTTGAGACGAAAATTCTGCAGCATAACAGCTATGTTACAGGGTTTTAGAAAACATTGAAAAGAGAAGGGACATGGGTCACCCACTCGTAAATGATACATAACACAGTAGGGGAACATAGTATAAAGGATTTAAGAACATGGTAATGAAATTTTAATGATATACCATATGAAATGAAGAACTTGAAAGGAAGACCAAAATCAGATTTCTCTTATGAAAATTCAGCAGCCTAACGGCGTTACTTAAAACTTCCAAAAATGAATTGATGAGATTAAATAGGGTCTATCATTATATGAACATAAAAATAAAAGTATGATAGATATAGAATATCATACCCAAACATAGTAAAAATAACTTGAAATAAATGACACGAAAATAGAACATGAAAAATGAGAAGGGTGGAAGAATCCCTAACAAAAATTCAGCAGCCTAACGACTCCACTTAAACATTCATAAAACGAAATGATGAGAGTAAGAGGGGGTCTCTCATCATATGATCATAAAAAGGGAAGTAATAAGAATATAAAAGAACATCCTTCAACATATGAAAATGGGTCTTAAATGAAATGACATACAAAAGAGTACTTGAAAAGAAAGAGAGAGGCAGGATCCCTTACCTTGAAGAGTAACTTCCAAATCCTGATGGTCGGGACCTTGGGAGGCTTGAGAGATCCTTGGGAGGACTCCATGGGAGGTAAGAAGACCATAACTTCGTTGGGGAGGATTTGAAAATGAAATTAATGAGGGAAAGGCTTGGTATTCAAAAACTTCACCATAAGAAGAAATCACAATTTTTATTTAAATCAAAGGATTACACAAGACAGTTACGGTCTCGTTACATAGCCCCTTATAACACCAGTATAGGACCTAAAAGTAAGGTGTGATTGGTTGATAGAATCTTGGGGTAGCTCAGACAACATTTCCTGAGTAGTGATTTCTACCAGCTTGAACTTCTCGTGAAGGCGATTCCATTCCAACTTCACATGATGAAGTTCGGCTTGGGTTTGGTCCAGGGTAAAGCCCAACGCTTCTACCTCCTTCCCAAGTTCCGTCAGATGGTATTTGATCGGCCCGAGACTACTGGATGGGGCCATCAAATCTCCTTTCTATATTAATTAACCAAGATCAGTAATATTTATAGACAATAATTGTAACATTTAGTTTCCAATGGTTATATTGACCAATAAACAAATAACAATTGAAACCCAATGGTCTTATTTTAATTATACTCATTTTATTAAATGAAATAGTTTTGTTGAGTATAAAATAAAATAACACCCCAAGTTAAGAAACAAAATTTATTCAAAAATTTCAGGTCGTTACAATCTTCATCCCTTAAGAAATTGCGTCCTCGCAATTTTAAAATTGGTCTTGGAAATTTTGTTGAAAGTCCCACATTGGAAAAAGAGTCAGTAAAACTATTACTTTAAAATAAAGAAAGGGAAGTACAAAGGTCACTCGAGTTAACCCATACTAGGATATCCTGTTGGTAAACAAGGATATGGAAGAGAAAACAAAGGGTCAAGTTCTGATGGAGAGTGATAGAAAACATTATTAGGAGAAAATTAACCACTAGAAGATCACAAAATTAAGATGCATTAAATGGTATTTGATCACCCAGTAGGAAACGTAAACCAATGATGTTTTTGTTTTACATTCCTTTTCATAATTTTGAGGAATTAATTTACTATAAATAATAAAAACATAAGGAAATATACTTACCTTCAATTAGAGTTTCATCCCTTAATAAGTTTCCACCAAGAATAATCTTTTCTCCAAATAATGAGCATTCAAAAAGACTTGGTCTCATCAAAAGAACAAGAATCATCTTCTAGAGAATCACATAATCCACAGAAGGATAACTATATTTTTTCCTTGTCTTCAGTCATCAAATAAAACTAAATAGGTTAGTACGAGAACATATAATCCCCAAAAAGTATAATCCTTCATGAAAAGTAATATGAATATTAATCTCCAAAATTCAACAAAAAGTACCCAAAGTTCCAGAAAGACCATTCAATATACAATCATCCTTAAAATTCTTCAGAATAATCAAAACTAAGATTGGAACCCAAAACTCAGAAGGATTTAATCACATAGTCTCCCCCAATAAATCTTAATATTTATCTCCAAATAACATCGACTACTATTAAAGTCTCATACTAAAGTGTAATTAACCTATTCACATATTCTCTATGCTAGGTTCATCATTTTCTAGAAATAACCCAAATCACCATATGTCCACAATAATTACATAAATTCTAAAAAAACAACCATTCCTCCACATTTTAAATCCTATAGTATTTTATTTCCCTTAGGCATATTGTAATCAAAAAGAGAAAACATTGTACAAAATAACCATTACTATTTAATCACAAAATCATTTTCCTATACAAAGGATATCCATTTGATAAAACATAAGTTTCCAAAATCAACTTATTCTTGATCCATAAAAATAGTATGTGAATTAGTCGGTCTAAAGGTCATAACAACAAACTCATAATGCCCATATCTTGATTGGAAGGTAGTTTTTGGAATATCATCATTCTTCACCATCAATTGATGATAACTAGAATGAAGATCAATCTTAGAGAAGAATAGAGACCCACAAATTTGGTCAAATAAGTCATCAATTCTTGGAAGAGAGTATTTTTTCTTCACTGTGATCCCATTAAATTCTCTATAATCAATGCATTGCTATATTAATCTATCCTTATTCTTCACAACGAGAGCTGGTGCTCCCCAAGGAGACACACTTGGTCAGATAAACCCATTCTATAAAAGATCTGGGATTTGTTTCTTTAATTCCTCTAGATCCACATTTTCCATCCTATAGGAGGTCTTTGACATCGGATGGGATCTAGTAACGAGTTCAATTGAGAACTCTGCCTCTCTTTCTGGGGGAGGTCAAGGTAACTCCTTAGGAAATACGTCAACGTATTCCTAGACGATGGGAACATTCTCTAAATGAATAAATCCATCGTGAGAAACTTATTTCATTTATGAATCTTTTAAATAAAAGGATTTTATGTTTTAAAACTTCATTCTTATAAAATTAATTTTTTTTATAATTCCATCATAATGATTCATAAAAAGCTTGCGATTAACCAAACATATCCCCCGGGAGTGTCGTAACCCAGAGTCCAGCAAGGCCCATTGTCGTGTACCAGTTCCCATTTGAGTCTATCTCAAAGCGGTGTTTTCAGATTTTACCCCTATGTACATCTATGTCAGAGCCACCTCTACCTGCTAGTATCCTGACAGGGATGTATTTGCTTGATAAACCACTTACTCAATACTCACCAAAATACCAGGAAGATTTCATATATTTAATCTTTTATATAGGGTTATTCCTAAAGTTTTCATATCCTAATTTCCATAAATAACTAAACTATCCTTTGATACCAACTATATCATCCCGCCTATTTATTACATAACATTTCATTACATTTTACAAACAGAGGATCTTTAAAGTCTAGTGTCTTGGAAATCAGGAACATAAAACATGAGAAAAACATAAAACATTCTTCTAAACCACTAGTAAGGCTTCATTATAGGTTCATCCTATGTACATTTAATGCATCTCATATCCTAGATATAGACATAAAAAGAAAGGGTGAGCATAAGGTCCAGTAAGGGAAACAAGAGAAACATTTTACATATGAACTTGAGATACATCAATAACGTCAAGATAAATAAATTCAAGGCATGAGAAAGAGATCTTGAGGCATATCATAATAAAAATAACATGCTTCATAACTTGAAGATGTGGCTGCAACATTTAACTTAGACAATCAATTCCATATCAACAAGGTCCATCCCCAAGGTGTCATTAAAAAATTACCAAGGTTATTCTTCATGATATCGTTAAAATGGTCATCTCTAGAGATTAAGTCTTTACCCAATGCATTAGAGCGCTATCAGGGAGCACCATTAATATGTCATTATTATCTTGTGATCCACATATATAATCATCAAACATTTCATAAATAACCCATATAGTATAAAAGAAATGAGTTTCATTTCATAATCATAATGTTTTAAAAACTGCTTTAAAGACATGATCTTTATGCACTTTAAACCCACGGAAAAGGAAAGTGGGTTTCATGTATGTAAATCCCTAAATTAAAATATAAAATTTTGATATATATGTGAATACCCCTGTAGAAGAAACAACTTTGGGTATTCACTTAATAAAATAAAAGAATTTTAGAAAAAGAGAAAGAAATTTTGAGATGAAATTCTACAGCATAATGGCTATGTTACAGGGTTTTAGAAAACATTGAAAAGAGAGGGGACATGGGTCACCCACTCATAAATGATCCATAAAAAAGTAGGGGAAAATAATATAAATGATTTAAGAACATGTTAATGATGTTTTAAAGATATACCATATGAAATGAAGAACTTTAAAGGAAGACAAAAATAAGATTTCTCTTATGAAAATTCGGCAGCCTAACAACGTTACTTAAAACTTCAAAAAATGAATTTATGAGATAAAATAGGTTATCTAATCATATGAACATAAAAAGTACAGTATTATAGATATATAAGATCATAACCCATCATAAGAAAAGGAACTTGAAAGAAATGACATGAAAATAGAACTTTAAAATTGAGAAGGGAGGAAGAATCCCTTACAAAAATTCAGCAGCCTAACGACGCCACTTAAAAATTCATAAAACGAAATGATGAGAGTAAGAGGGGATATTTCATCATATGATCATAAAAAGGGAAGTAATAAGAATATAAAAGAACATCCTTCAATATAAGAACATGGGTCTTAAATGAAATGACATACAAAAGAGTACTTGAAAAGAAAGAGAGAGGTAGGATCCCTTACCTTGAAGAGTAACTGCAAAAGCCTGAAGGTCGGGACCTTGGGAGGCTTGAGGGAACCTTGGGAGGACTCCTTGGGAGGTAAAAAGACCAGAACTTTGTTGGAGAGGATTTGGAAATGAAATGAATTAGGTAAAGGCTTGGTATTTATAGGAGAAGTGAGGGGACAAAGCATTAATTGCCAAGGGACACATCATCGGTGGTATTGGCAAAACCATGGGCTTGCCCATGGTATTTTCCCATTGTATTGGGAACTTGGGACACCTCATAACTTATCTTAATATTAAGAAGTCCACCTGAATTATTTCATAATTATTACATCCTTAATGATTTCATTAAACACTCGAAACTCAAAAACTGTATTTTCACTATTCACCAAAAATTCAACTTTCTCAGAAAAATCCCAAAAATTCACCTTTACCAAATATCCATGCTCTGATTTCAAAAATGAACTCCATTTTATAAAAATAATTTTCTAAATATTTTTAATTTAATTTTTAAATAAAAACACTATTCACTAAAAATTCAAATCTTTTAGAAAAATCCCAAAAATTCACCTTTACCAAATATTGATGCTCTGATTTAAAAAATGAACTCTATTTTATTGAAATAATTTTCTAAATATTTTTAATTTAAATTTAAAAATAAAAAACACTATTCACCTGAAAAAACTAATACTTAATCAGTACTTTCTAGAACAGTTATTTACCTATTTTATTGAATCACATTACTTAATCAAGGTGCCTAGATTATATTAATACTTTCTTAAGTGAGTTTACTTAATCCATTTGATCACATTACTAATCATAAGTGTAAAATCACTATTCATAATTTACTATTCATAAAAAATTAAGTTGATCTTATTAGACTTTAAATTTCATACTTAACACAACTGTAGAAGACCATTTTTTGAAAATCATTACACATTTTTAATTATTTAAGGTTTACATTAACATTTTTAAAATATCATTTTTCTAAAATTCATCAATAATATGCATACTATATTTATCCTGACATTTGAAAATTCACAAACTTCACCATAAGAAGAAATCAAAATTTTTAATTAAATCAAAGGATTACACAAGGCAATTATGATCTCGTTACATATCCCCTTATAACACCAGCATATGACCTAAGATTAAGGTGTGCTAGGGTGATAGAATCTTGGGGCGGCTCGGCCAAAATTGCCCGAGTAGTGATTTATATCAGCTTGAACTTCTCCCGAAGGCAATTCCATTCCAACTTCACACGATGAAGTTCAGCTTCAGTTTAGTCCAGGGAAAAGCCCAAAGGTGATACCTCCTTCTTGAGTTCCATAAGATGGGCTTTGATCGGCCCGAGGATACTGGATGGGGCCATAAAATCTCTTTTCTATATTAATTCACCAGGATCACTTGTATTTATAGACAATAATCACAACATTTAGTTTCCAATGGTCATATTGACCAACGATCATATAATAGTCGAAACCCAACGGTATTATTTTAATTGTACTAATTTTTTTAAATAAAATAGTTGTGCAGAGTATAAAATAAAATAACACACCAAGTTAGGAAGCAAAATTTATTCAAAAATTTCAGGTCGTTACAATATTCATATTGAAATTGTTTGTATGAAAATAATTTTCTGGATTTTATTCATCTTGATTTTTTTTGAGATAGTGTCATTGGCACATTACTAAATGCACTTGAAAAACAAAGCATTGAATTAAGGCTAGGTTGGGTATAATGGAAATCGAAATACAAGAATAGTTGGCATGAGTGAAGAGTGATAAAAATCATTTTCTTCCCTAAGATGCTTAAACTCTTTCTAGGAAATAGATATATCAAAATTTAATCTTATTTAATGATGTAAAGGTTACAATGGGTTATTCATCAAATATCAAGAATATCATGAGAATGAATGATTTAATGTAAAAAGGTCTGAAATTACATGATTATCATGTTTTTATGTAAGATATAATTCCCTTAAATTTATGATTCATTTTTACAAGAATTCCAATCATAAATTAACCAGTATATTTTCATTTTTCAAATATATATCCATAAATGTTATATAATTGTAGAAATTTTCCACTATAGAAGAGGTTATTTCTCTCTTATTATGTGAATTGGAGATGTTCTTCCTATAGAAATTTTTTTGATATCGTGGTTCACCTAATGGTTCACTTAGTAAGAGAGATTTGACTATGTGGTCATATACATTATAAATGTATTATACCTTTTTAATGGTATATGAGTACTTTGAAATGGTATGTCTACAATAAATTCATCCATAAGGTTGTGTATCAGAGTGATATGTTTTTTAGGAGGTCATTGAATTCTGTATCAAGTACAAATCCAATGTGGAAAGCATTGTTCTACTAAAATATCATCACACCGAGAAGCTTCTGGGTGAAGAAATTTCTAGAATAGTGGTTTTCATAATTACTATTATGGGTCAATAGAAGGACCATATTTACTTTTTGCACAACAGTTTAGAGGTTCCCCCATATGTTAAACCCCAAAAAAATCGTAGTAATTTGAATCCATCAAGGGATGAAATCTTGATTTCAAATACACATAATCAACTTTTTATAGGATGGTTTTGAGACTATATTTTTAAGGATGCATATGGAAAGCCAGATTCAATTTCAAAAAGACTTCTATAGACAACCATAGGGCCAAGTGTGAAAGTATTATCTTATAATGGTGATTTAATTAATGATTATGCATTCTATATAAATTAACATGATTAATGTAGTACCATGAAAAATAGTATAGTTACACATATCGATTAAGTGATTCATGTCTCTGGAATAAAGGATAGAAATCCAATTTATGCTAATTTGTCTATATTTTAAATACTCAAACAAATATTATATTTGGATTCTACAACATTCCATGTGATGATTTTTCAATGCAAGTGGGTTGACAATAGGAGTCATGATAAAATATATAAATTTGGATATGTGAAATTGGATTTCAATAAAGAAGGGTATAAAGACAAACACATTATAATGGAATCACAGGATGTATAAATATTTTATGAACTAGATCCCCCAAACTGAATGTGATCATTTTTTCTATTATTGACCAAAACCACTGATGGTTCTAATGTCAATTCACAAGAGGATAACCCTTCAATTCGGATATCACAATCATTTAATAGTGTTCACAATATTTATGGGGACTTGTATGTCCTAGAATACCACAATGAAGGGATTTGGATTCTCGATAGATTGGTCAAATACCCTGAACCATTAAAAAAATTAATAATTATGCTATCTTTTTTTGTATTAAACATTATGTTAGCCCATATTATTATATGTTAACTACTAAATTTATTAATACAAATTAAATATTCAACCACTTCTATAGATATTGACTTTTACACATGAAAATGCTCCCAATACTTGATAACTGTAGGTTTTTTGACATGATGGTGCCCACAATACATAAGAACAATAAACTTATACACATGTTGATGTTATTAATTTAGAGGAATAACATACTAATGATGTTAAAGCTGAGGAAATGGTAGTTAGTGACCAATTTATTTTCTATAAAAAACAAGAACATCGTTGCATGATGGTGTTAGTGAAAATTATTAAGGTGAGAAGAAAAGGAATCAAATTTTAGATTGGATGGAATTAAATTGGCCAACCTATTAACCCAAAAATTCCATGTTTATTAGTTACATTGGTCTCACCACTCACATTCACATGCTGATTGATATGAATTCATGGCCCAATTATGTGACTATGATTATGACACTAATTTGGGACGATATTAGGGTAACATTATGATATAATATCTTTATTTTTCTGAAAAATAATAAATTATTGAATTACCCTTGATTATAACTTTAATATTTTATTTTTATTAGATGTGTCCCATAATAAAATATTATTAATTCTCAAATAAAGGGATAATAGATGCTTTTTTATAATTCATATGAAGTTTCTTCTCAATGATGATGAAGGGAAAATAAACCTAGACCCACCACAGATGAATTATCACCTAATAAACTAATAAGTGTGGGTTGCACCTATTATTCATCGAGAGGAGAAATATTTTTAGGTATATTGTGATTGGTAAAACATTTCTTGACAATCCATGTTTTAATAACTTTTTTAAGGAATTTTTAATTTATGAAACAAAAATTTAGTTTTGAAAATATGAAACAACTATAAAAACAAATATAACCGTACAGTAAATCCATGACGGGGAATTCTTCACACAAAAAAGGTAAATATTTTAAATATTATATAATAATTTTAGGTAACATGAAGAAAAAATGTAATTATCTTTGATTTTTATATGAAGATTCATGAAATGAAATACCAAGCCACATCCATCCCACATCATGTGCTATGGAAGGATGAATGTGTAAATAAAGAAGGTATATTAATAGAAAAAAATAGGAATAAAAAAACAATATGGGAAACATGTTTACGTATCAAAAAATAAAATTTTCTGTGATATAAATTATTATAAAATAATAACAATTTCTAATTTTACTATATTTTTTATCTAAAATAGAGAAATGAATCATCATTAGTTGTACCTGATGAATAGCTACTATCAGTGGCCTTGATGTGGTCATAATATTATGGTTTTTTCAGAGGTACAAGATATATGGTATCACCTCAAACATATTTTCAGAAAAGAAATTAATAGTGAGATGAATATAAGAAAATTAATGAGTTTCAATAATTATTTGTTTCTCTATAAAAAATAGTTAATTATTAGTTAGATTTTTTAGAAAATGTTATGGAAGAGAATCAAAGAAACGAAAAATGACAATAATAATCACTAAATTAAAATCCCCCAACCCCTACCATCTATGAGGTGACTAGTTTCACTAAATTATCAATCATAGAGGAGGTAATAAATATTTTCATAATTTTTTCTATGAAATTTCAATTAGTCAGATGCTGATACCTTTCCAGTACTGATATTATATAAAGTGAAAATGATTGTGATTTATATCTATCAATACCTTCCCTTAACCTTATTTAGTGGGGTATTATTTAAAATATCCAAGGAGATATCCTAAATGTAAAACAACATCCAATAGGCTATGTGAGAGTGGGGATTAACGTAGATCAAGAGCTGATCACCAATAAACTTATTCCACTTAATGATGTGTATATTCATAGAGTTGAGAAATCCTTTTTATCTTTTGTTCCATGGTAATTAGATATTATAAAAAACATTTTGGTAATGTGGTATTCATTTCCAAGTTATTTTTCATTATTTTTTACAATTAATGAAAAAGGTCTAAATCAATGAATTTTATTATATAAAAAAGGTAAGGGGTTAAATTAAAGGTCGAATCAAAAAAATATAACGGATCATCTAACAAATAGAAATAATATTCATAAAAACCCTTTATAACACATATTAAACTTTCAGATTTACTGACATTAATGTTTTATGAAGATACAACATTATTAAGTGGTACCATGGCCCAAATTGATTTTGATATACAGATTTAGGGACAATCCATTTTAGACTATAACTACTAATTTTTTTGGAATTTAATAGCGCTAAAAATGGAACTTAACAATAATAGAAAAGATCTTATTAATGGAATAAGATTAAAATCCCTAGTATTATAACAATGCTATAAAAATCATCGATAATGGGGTCCCTTGTCAGTTTTTGAGAAGCACTGATAAATGGGTCCTTTATCATTTCTATTAGAAGTGCTGATAAAGGAGACATTTATTATCACTACTAAAAGTAATAATAAAGGGGAATATTGTGGTGTGCTGTAATAGTACACTATAACACTAATATAGTGTGGTGTAACAGCACACTGCATCTCCAAAAATAGCATGAAATCAGAAAAATATAGTATGAATACAGAGTTTAAATTAAATAATATTTACAATAAAAATTCTAGAAAAAGACATTATAAACATTCCAAAAATTAGTTTATACAATTAAATAAGTAAAAATTATTATATACATTAAAAAAACAGTCTTTATTTGTCTTTTGATCCTAACCCTAGATCGAGAAAAAATACACCTATATAAGAAAATAATTCTTATGATAGAAATAATATAATGAATAAATTTATAGAAACAATTAATTTAAAAATAATCTTTGATTCATAACTGGAAAATTGCGTATCAGATTGAGTTGCATTTGATTCTAGCACGTCACACCATTTATTTTTCATCTTAAATAATTATATATATGAAAATTAATTTTATAATTATCAGATAAAAATTATAATGAAGTTAAATTATTAATAGTAGATATAATTATTATAACAATCTAGTATTTTTTATTCTTTCCCGTGATGTGATTCATATTTTAACATAAAATGACACTTATATATTGAAAATATTCACTTGGAGTCATACTGGTCACACCATGCATCATATTGAGGAGTATATGATTCCAATATGTCGGAAATTACTTATGTATCATTTTATGAAATTATGAAAAAAATTAAAATGTGTTTCCTTGATTTTGGGTACATCACTTGTTTCTTTACTAAAATGATACTTTAAATTGGAAACATGCACTTTTACTCATACCTAACACATCATTTATTGGATTGAGATGATACTGATTCCTAAACATCAAAAATTAATTTTGAATCGATTTCTTAAATTATCATGGAAATCCATGTATTTCTTCTCTTTTTTCAATTAGTAACACTTTCCAAACTAAATTGTCAAATTTGAACAGATGAAAGACACATTGAGTCAAACCAGAAACATAATATATCAGATTTAGGATAAGATGATTCCTGTAAATCACAAATGACTTATAGTTAATTTATCTCTAATTTCAAAACAATTAAAATGTTTTTAATTGGTTTTGAGCTGGTCGTTTATTCTGTTTACTAAAATTGATGTCATTTTTAAATAGAAAGAAATAGTTTGTGTCATTCTAGTAATAATGTGCACTGGATTGTGGTACGGATGATTCATACACATCATAAGTGTCTTATAGATCATGTCCCTAAAAAATCAATATAATTTTAATTTTTTATTGTTTTTGAGTATGTCAGTTGTCCTTTTTACTAAAATTGTTGTCAATTTTAAATAAAAAGACCCACATGGAGTCATAACGGTCCCACTCAACACTGGATTCAGGTGTGGATGATTCCTACACATCCAAAATGACATATGGATCATTTCATAAAATATAAAAACAATATTAATTTGTTTTATCTATTTTTTGTAGCCCAGTTGTCCTTTTTTCTAAAATTGATGTCAATTTTAAATAAAAAGCCACACTTGGAGTCATACTAGTCACACCGTGCGTCAGATTAATGTGCGTCTAATTCATACATGATCCAAATATCTTACAGATCATTATCCTAATGTATCAAAACAATTATATTGCATTTTATTTGTTTTATGTACGTCACTTTTCATTTTTATTGAAAGGTCATTTTAAACTAGAAACACGCACTTTGAATTATACCGATCACTTAGTATATCATTTTTACATGTGGCCAATTCATTCAAATCAAAAAATAATTATGAATATGAGTCCTAAATTATCAATAAAATCTGAGTGTGTTTGATTAGTTTTCAGTGAGTGACATTTTTTATACTAAACTTTGTATTTTAAATGATAACTAGCATATTGAGTCATACTGGGAACATCATGTATCAGATTGATGGGTGAATAATTATTACACATCAAAAATTACTTATGGATCATTTACGTAAATTATAAAAGCAATCCAAATATTTTTTCTTAGTTTTGAGTAGTTCATATTTCCTTTTTACTAAAATTAATTTCAATTTCAAATAAAAAGTGTCACATTGAGTCATACCAACCATATCATGAATCATATTGAGGTGTGGATGATTCCTACATGTCTCAATTGAGTTATGGATAATTTTACTAAAATATAGAAATAATTTTAATGTGTTTCCTAATTTTTGAGTATGTTAGTTTTTTGTTTTAATAAAATTTCATTTTAAACAGGAAAGAAAAACATTGACCCATATAAATAAAATTGTTTATCGGATTGATGTGAGATTGATTCCTACATGTAATAAATGACTTATTAATCTATGACCTAAATTATCAATAAAATCCTTATTCATTTTCTCTATCTTCCCTGAGTGATATTTTTTTATCTAAACTATCAACCTTAAACTGAAAATAGACAAAATGATTTATATAGGTCACATTGTGCACCGAATTGAGCTATATATAATTCCTACACATAAAAAATGACTTATGGTTCATTTCCATTAATTATCAAAAAAATATTAATATGTTGTATAAGTTTTGAGTATGATATTTTTCTTTTTTACTAAACATTATTTCAATTTTAGATAACAATAATCACTTTGAGTCGTAATTGTCACACAATGTTCCAGTTTTAGGGCTGTAAAATTCCAACATGACCTAAAGACTCAAAAACATTAACTTTAAATGTTACCATGTTTCCATTTCCTTTTTATGTTGAACTTCCAACATTTCATATATATTGAATCCTCATTCTTATAAAAAAAATCATTGTTAAAATCCAGAAGAGAAGGGGAGTATCATGTTCCCATTATATCATGAGAAGTTTCCAAAATTGGCACATGAGTTTCCTATACTATTCTATATTTAAAGAAGAAAAAAGGTTGTCTGACTAAGAACAACGAATTAATATTTATCATTGGTTGTTCTGAAATGAAAATAAATGAAAATGGAAAACAAGGTAACATTGGTAGAAAAAAAAATTTATGTTTTGTGACTTGGTACAGATATTTGAAAGAAAAATATGACTTCCCAAAAGATCTATGAAAAAAATATTTATTAGATAACAATTATAAGGAAATTAAATTACAAATAGTAGATGAATTGATGATAAAATTAATTAATTTAGTGGTAGGAATTCACCCATTAATTCATTTATGTATTGTCATTATCTAAGTTGCAGGATAAATGTACAATCCCTCATGATCGTGAAAAGATTCAAAAAAACACCCCAACTCAAACAAAATAATCCACCTATATAAGAAAAAAATACATATATGAGTAATACTAAAAATAAATAAATTAATAAATAAATATGAATACATACATTAATTCCATAGATAATTATTTTACTATCCAAATATTTTTTACCATAGGGTTATGCTGAAAGTAAAAAAATAATAATGATAAAAAAAGAAAATAGATCTATCAAAAAAATAATTAAATGAGTGAGGATCATGAGGATAAAATAATATATCTTGGGTCGAGAATTTAAATTAATTAAGACAAAGTAGAGATGTCTAATTGGATTCCTAAAATATTCATTTCTATAATAAATAAATAAATAAAAATAAGATATTAATTATCAATGGATAAAGTTAATGATAATTATAATTAGGGAAACTCAAAATTTTATTGTTTCAAATAATTTCAGTATGCTTTGAATAAAATGGGTAATTGAATTTAAGAAAGTAATTACTCCACTATGGTAGGTTTTATTCTCTTAATTCATCCAAAGGTGAAAGTTATATATAATTTTTATCCCCATCAGCTCATCTTCTGATAATTTATCATTTCATTTTTTGGTTGTCAGTCATCCTCCCTCCCTTGTGGACATGAACCTATGTTTCCTGAAATAATCAAACAAGTAGTCATCCATATGATTAATACAACTCAAAGTAGTACATGAAACTGAAAAGGGATCTGGGATGAGAGAAAAACAAAAAAATGGGATAATAACAGTTTAGGTTATGAAACTGATGAGGATGGGAGTTAAAAACCATTGTGTTATCTAAAAGGGGTAATGCCTCCCATTTTTGAGATTTACGTGGAAGGTGATCATAGATTCCAAAGGGTGAAATAAAAATATAATGTTAAATAATGATCTATTTTTAGATGTATTAAAGTAAAACACACATAGTATTTATTAGATGTGTGATGAATGGAATGATGTTATTTTTAGGATGTATTAATGAATGTGTTATCATTTCCAAGATGGTTACATTTCTATAAAGGTATAGAAAACTAGTCGAACCATTTTTTATTTGGGGTCTGTAAATATTTATGGTAATTGTGTTTGAAAGAAGAAATTGATTTTTTGTAGTACATAATTGAACATATAAGATAATGAGACTATTAATTAATGACATAAAATGTTTTATTGTGTTGTTTTCATGATAACAAGATAATATAGGTAGATATTTTTTACTAAATAGAATGTGGAGATTATTAATAATTAATATAATGATGAAACATTGGAGAAAATTAATGTTTTATTGATAATCATATGAGGAGAACACTAGGATGAGGTAGACTCAAAATAAGACATTTATGGTGGGGAAAATGAGGAGGGATTATAAACAGTATGAAATAAAATTATGGATGGAATTAATGAATAAAATTTAATTGGTGATTAGGCATTTTTGGTGAAAATTAGAAGGTGTGAGACCTAAGATATGAGGATTGGAAAAGGCCTAATGCTATTTTTTGGATTATATGAGGTATGATATTGAGATTTATATGATGGTGAATCATTTTTCTTTTCTTATAGTTGAATCAAGGAAATTATATCACATTAATTTCTCAATAAAAATATGAAAAATAGGTTCCCAAGTGATTTTCAATGGAATATTCCAAACCAATGATAATACCGACCACTCTATGGATGAATTTTTCAAAAGTTGACGATTGTAAAGAGGTAGGTGTCATGAAATGTTGGTAATGGGTGCCAATTATAACTCACAATTACATGACCCAACATTGGGATCATTATATTTGAAGACGCCCAGTACCAATGTCATCCCAAGGAGAGCCACATGGTATCGGGGAAGACGATACTTAAATATATCTAAAAAATTGGGATGTTTTATTATAGGATAGTGCAACTAGAGTTGTTTGGAGGCACAAATGAATAATGAGAATGTTCAGTGGATAACTGAGGGAATGTAGGGATACCTAAAAACATTTATTTCGTTAGATCCTTGTATTTGTTCAGATCTTGAATTGTTAGAGCCCTGGATTCTAGCCTTCAATTATTTAGAGTCTTTATTCTAGGCTAGATTGGAGTATGTATTCGATAATAAGGAACACTGGTAGTATGAAGCTTCCAGAAAGAGCTTCAAATATCATGATATGGTACACGATGGTTAGGGTTCTTAAAATAGATCGAGAGACTTTTTATCAGTGCATCAAAAAGACACTGGAAAAGATACCTTTTATTAACACTAATTAAGAAAGTGATTATAAAAGAACTATTTATCATCACTTTTTAGCGCTAATAAAGATAGATATATATCAACACTAAAAAAAGTGTTGATTAGTAATTATAATTCTTTTTTTAAATAATAATACTTTTTTGAAAATTTATAAAATTGTGATACATACAATAATAATTTTTTATAATATAATAATTTCATAATTATTTGAATATATAATTATTTATTTATAGTTATATAAATACTTTTTTTGAATATTAATATTTATATCATTATATATTTATATAATTATATATTAATGTATATGTATTTGATAAATATATATATAAATATAAATATAGTAAATATATTTATTTCTGAAATAAATAAATATAATTATTTATTTATAAGTATATAAATAATTTTTAAAACAATATTATCTTATCTATTTATAATTAAAAATGTATAGAAATATTAAATATAAATTTAAAAATATATTTCTTTATAAATAATTTTTTGATAAATATATTTTTAACATTATTAATGAATATTTAATCTTAAGTGTATACATGTTAAAAAAGAAAAAATTTGTAAAATAAAAATAAAATAAACATTAATTAACAATATAAAAAAATTGGATAAGTTTCACTATTTAAATATATATCATTATAAAATTTATATATATTGAAATAAAGATAAATACATAATTGAAATATTAAAACATAGTAAATATATATATATATATATAATAAATAATAGAAACTTATTAAATTCCTAGAAAAGTATTTGTATTTGTGTGTTGTATATAAGAATTCATTATAATTTCATCTATGTGAAATCAATATAACACACATTTGATCTATTTTAAATTGAAAAATCAAACGATATTCATTTTTATACATTACTCTATCTAAATAGTTAGTATTTTTATTCATATTAATTTTTAATTATTAACCATTTTTTAATAAATATATTACTATTTATTATAAAGTATACATATTTTTTGTTATATAAATAATATTTATATACATTATATATATATATTTAATATATAAGCTTTATTAACATTACCAATAATTATTTAATTAATACAATGTATAATATTTTTCCCTATTTATTAATTTTTTTAATTTTTATTTATATAATTTAAATTTTATATATATTTATATATTTAATATATAATACTTCTTTGTACTTGTAATTTATATGTAGTAAAATAAATTTATTTATTTTTATAATAATTATTAAATTAATAGTATTTATAATTTTTTTTAAAAATCATTTTTATTTATTTTATTATTTATTTTCCTTCTGAATTTCATCCACACTAAAAATAATCCACTCAAAAAGGAACACTTTATCAGCACTAAAAAAATGTTTTGATAAAGTGTTCTATTTTTCATCATTAGAAAAAAATCACTAATAAATGTAGGCACTCTTAAAGGCCTATTTTTTAGTAGTTTATATAGGTCTTTAAAATGTAAATTAAATCCTCATGCATGAATGTCTTGGAGTCTCAGTTTAAAATGTATACATGAGGTGTGTTTTCATTATTTCTATGTCTAATATAAAATCTATTATTTTAATTATGAATGAACACTTTTAATAATTTTTTTGTTGTATATATCAACACCATTTGAAGGGAAAACCATGTGAATAGAAATTTAGACTCATTAGTCCTCACAAACACTTTTATATAAGAATTATCTTTCGAACCAAAGAAATATGAATGAATAGTGAAACAATTGGCCACAATGATTGAAAGAAAACTATAGATGATAGATAATTCTTAATACCCATGATACATGGGTAAAACACTAAAATTTAATCATATCAAATATATTATCATTTATTTCATTAGTTGTTCCAATTTTAGGCAGTACTTATTTCTCATTACAGAAAACATTGATACTATGAATATTTATTTTCTTGGATTAAATGCATGGATAACCAAACAACAAACCACAATCGATGATGTTTATCAATTTGTAAAACACTAAATAAAACGTTTTATAACCAAACATCAACTTATAAATTTTCATTTTTTTTAAATGAAGATTCTGTTATGATAGGATGGTGTTTAAATATCATCAAAATCATAACATAAGGACAATACATGAGAATAATGATCCTATAAACTTCTACAAGAGGGAAAATTTTAGGGTATATATAATAAAATTTCACTGTCAATGTAGCAACCCAAACTCCAATATCTGGGAGTCAGTTTCTTACTCTATTACATTAGTATAGATGCAAAGGGTCAAATCCCAAAGATAGATTATTCTAGAAGTTTTAGACAACCAGATACATACATGATACCCATTTAAATCTGGGAATATAAATTAAAACATAATACATGAAAAAATAGAATTAATTACATCATTGAAAACTCATTCCAAGAATTCATCTTCTTAAATGGGGGAAATCAAGAAAAATAAGGATGAGATAAACTGATAAGTAAGGGATATGTATATTGAAAGCTATCATGAATCAATAACATTAAAAAAAATTGAAAGGTAAATAAATGAAAACAAATTATATTTAAATAACTTGGATATCATATTAAGAGAAGGGGAATCAATATGGATATGTAAATAACTATAAAACATTTTATTTGATAAATAAACTCATAATGGAATACATCAAGAGACGATTTCCTTGTAAAAATAACATGGATAATAATAATTGAATTCTCAATGAATGAAATTCTTAATTATTAGATTTCATGTTTCCCAGTTACATGAAACATTTACCTTCATGATCTATCCACATGATAGATTAAAACTACTTTGTGAAAACCAATATGATTTGGCCAACTAGTTTGTATCATAATATTAATGATGCATTGAGGGGAAATCTATAACAATACCCCACCCATGTATTTTATTTCAAAATCATTCCTCATACATCAAGTTGTATATTTAATTAATAAATAACATTCCTTATCATTAAGTATCTATATAGACTAAAAGATATGGATTTATCAATATTTTACAAGTTAATCAAATTACATTAGAAGTAAAAAATTGTATGTAAAATGGTTTAAAGTTTAGTAAATAATCATATCCATCAAACAATAATACGTTTATTTGATATATATTAAATTTTAAATGAAAAATTATCATAATAAATTGATTTCTTAAAATAAAATTTAACAATCCAAAAAGAAAGTGTGATTGTATGATAACAATTAACACTTGGTAATTTTCATGTCAAATCCCATGAATGAAATAATTAAAATTGAAACATAAAATAATATTTATTTTTATTGAATCTTGATATTAAATTTCAATTCGTAGTATATGAAACATATAAATTAAATTAGGTGCATAAGATTACAATATTCCTCAATGAAGAAAAATTGAGATGATGTCCCTAAACTCACGCTTCCATTTGAATGACTATTTTTAACCTCATGTATAATTGTTTTAAAAAAATTTCTTACTAATTATACAACCATATTAACATTTATTATATCATATATTATCCTTTTATATCATATTATCACTCTTTAGTTAATAATCATTCATTATTTTTATTTTTTTGGGTCTTAATTTCCTTGTTTTTTCATACGTGATTTGTCATGAATGATTTGGTTCTTTTTCATGCTATATACTTCCAACATATCTAGAATAATTATCATGAAATAATTATCTTTATTTTAAAGAAATTATTATTTTAATATAAACAATTAAATATTGTTTTGATAAATGATGTACACTACTATCATGGATATGGTAGGTCCTACATATGCATAAGTAATGTTTTCCATTTTATAATGATCATTATAGAAACAATATAAGTAATATATTATCTTTACATAATGATAATATAATCATAAATAACATATTTATTTATTTACATGAACCTATATATATCATCCACGTGGTGTGGTGATGAAAAGAGTGTCACATCGTTTCAGGAAGGCGGTAGTCCACAAGTACACGGATGATGTAATCAAATTTCATTGAGTGAAAAGGTAAGAAGTAAAATGATATTTGTTATATATTCAGAATGGTAAATATGTAATGAATATTATAATTATTAAAACAACAAACATATAATCATTAACATTATCCTTGCCAACTTCAATGTAAAGTGTTAGTCAAATACAAATCATATCGTTTTGCGAGGGAGTAGTCCTCCATTCACACATGAGATGTTATCATATCTCAAATGAAATGGAAAGAAAAAAAATTATATATGATATAATTCATAAATTAGTATAACTATTTTATAAATATACTATATATATTTTATTTCCATCATCATACCCAACCGTGAGAGGTGATAATAGAAAAATTAATTACATTGGTTCATAAGGTGGTAGTCTGTCGTAAACAGGAATGATGATTGTGTAACCGATTTGACATAAGTGCGGATGATTATAGGTAATACCCTTTATAGAAAAAAAATCTATGTATATGTAAGTTATAGTGGATATCATATCAACATGATTTAATAATAATTTAAATAGGTGGAGGGAGAGATAAAATTAAAATTCTCATTGAAGAACGTTACCACTTCTTTAGATATCCTATTTAGGTTTGAACCAAAGCCTTCCAAAGTTAGATTTATAACCAAAATAAGGAATATAATATGATAGGATGGAATATATTATGTGATTTACTTAGTTATTCTATTAAAAAATGTAGTTTTATGTTGTTTATAAGAGATTAGAGGAGGTGGCCTTTTATAAGTTAGGTGAGTAGAACAATTGTAATTTTTGGAAAGAATGAATTCCACCCAATTTTTTCCATGTCACAAGGATCCTATAATTTAAAATTCTAGATAAACAGATTTATATGGTATAAATATTAAATCCATAATATTTAGACAAGTTTTTTTATCATTATTTTTATTAACGTTTTATTTTACCCCATATAAACCCATTTTTACCTTAACAACGGAAAATAATTTTCACCATTTTCACTATTAATTTTGGTAAAAAATTTAATTTAACCTTATTATATATTAGAAAGTTATCTTATTAATAATATGTAACATGTTTTTCCAAATTCATTTCATAGTAGTTTAAATTTTTAAATAATATTATTCCTGCACGTGCGACGAGAAATTATGTTTATAAAGAGAAAATGTTCAAATGCCTAAAAGTATTTTATATGAAAAATAAATATGAAAATGACTTCAATTATATAAATTGGATTAATTTCAATATAATAAAACTATTTTTACAATAAAATAAATTCAAAATATATTTAAAAATTAAAAATTATTTAAATGGAAAGGCAGTTTCCAATTAAAATTTATTGTTTTCATGTATTCATCAAAAAATGAAACATTTTTGGAATATCCAAAATATTCACCCTAACATAAATTTGAAATTATAATTTTAAAAATTAATTTTATTTTGTAAAATAAATTTAATTATGTTGTTAAAAAGTAATTTCAATTTATTTTTTCAAATCTTGACTAAACTATCCTTCAAAAAAATACAATTTTTCAAAAATCATTTATTTTTCACTAAAATGAATATTATTTTATTTATAATAAGTATTTAAAAAAATTAATAAGTTGTTGCCACTATTAATATCCTCCAACTTAATATCCATGTTATAATGATAATTTTTAAATAATATTTTAATAAAGTATCGTGTTTTGTTTAAAACTGGGGTTGTGTACATTGCAAGCTATCCAAGAGATTGAATTTGTTTTCTAAAAATAAGTATATCATAAATTCATAGGATGTTATATTATTTTCTATGCATAGTGTTGTGTGTTATACTAACTATTGAAAATAATCTTCTTCTTTTAAAATAATGGAGTGTTACATTCTCCCCACCTAAAATAAATTACCTCCTCATAATTTAAACATGATCTCGATAATCAAGGGTTTGACATTTAGAAATATAGTTGTTGAAAATCCCCCATCATAAAAGGGTTAATAAAAATTCATCTTAACATGATATAAAATAAAGTATGGTGTTATCTAGAGTAACACATAGCCATGTTTCCATGAAATATAACATAGGTGGAAAATAGAAATATGGGAATGGAAGAAAAGAATAAATAATTATAGAGAGTGATAAAGGTCATTGAAACCAATAAATTGAATGATAAATGAAACGATTGAGGAAAAAAACTATAAATATGTGATGATTTAATAGACTATGTGGTTAAATGGATATGAATTTAATGGGACAACAATTTTTTATATCCTTTTCACAAATTTGAGGAATTATTTTACTATCTAATAATATATAGAAATATACATACTTGATACATTTTTATTTCATAAGAACAATTTCATCCATTATTTGTGCATTGATCAATTTATAATTCATCACTTATTCCAATAAAAAAATATTTTTTATTCATAATGTACTAAAGTACCCTTTTAAATGATAATAATATCTATAATATAATGACATGTTATTCCTTTGATCTCAAGTTATTATTTTTATGAAATGGTTAGTAAAGGTTATCCCATATACATAAATCTTCATGTGGTGAATTAATACATTAATTTTCAGAACCTCATTCAATGATAAGCTTAAAACATTTCATAAATTCTTAACCTTATAACCCTTAAAAGATATTAAGATCCAAGTCATTAGAAATAAAGTAATGAGTTTTTAAAATGAACATTTCATTCTTCCTCCAGATAACATAAAGAAGCTCTTAATTGTAACATACCAGAGATTGGAATACCTTAATCAAGTATTTTCTTCAAAACATTTAATAGCATGAATTTATATAAAACATTATTGAAAACATTTTGACTTCCCTGTTCCCTTTTAAAAACAAAAATTATTGTATATATTCCTTTAAACCAATGATGATGAAAAGTCTATCAATGATATGATAAAACTCATTGTCAAAAAACCATTAACCAGTCCCAAGGTAATCACTAAAATATAATTTACTTTATCCATATCAATTATCTATTAATACCAACATATTTTTCTTAACATCAAAAACATATTAGGGGTTATCTTTTATTAAATAATGTTTTCTCTAAGAAGATCAAATTTTAACTAAATCAGTTTTATTGGTACCAATCCCCAACTAATTTCAAATATTTTAAGAAACAATATTGTTGTAAAATATAAAATACATTGAATTATTCTTATTACAATAATACCATCAATTTAATAATTTTACAACATATTTATTATATCCAAATACATAACCACATTAATGAATCCACTAAGGTTTTATAAATAACATAAGCCTGACCTTTATCCCTTAGCTTCTTTTGAGTTATATTACCTTGATTCTTGGGGAATTGATTGTCAAAGTTCCTCATATCCTTACCATAGAAGCATTGTAAATTGGAAATTTCATTCATTCCCTTTAAATGATGATAATTTTGTAACTTATCTCCAAAAATTCTGAAGAATATCATTGCCTTTAACAAAGTACCAAGGTTTATCTTTATATAATCATCTCATATGGGAAAATATTTATTTCCCTTCATCTCGTGATATGTTTTTTTCTCTATCCTCTTCTTCTTCTCTTTCTTCCCTTAAATTCCTTTTGACTTGTATAATTATTTCCCCATCTTGATATCACATTAAACAATTTTATTTTATGAAGAAACTGTTGAGAGACCAGCACCCTTTAGAGACATGGTTTAAGACCTTTAATGAAAGGGTCGGTCTTATACTCTTTTTTGTGCATATAATATGTATAATACCTAGAAAACATTGTAGAGGTAGAATCATTATTCTCAATAACTTCTTATTCATTTTTATTAAATCTAAGGAACATTAACTTTATCTTAGTTTTTTTATCATGAGGTAAATATTTTCAATGAATTTCTCCTTAATTTATTCCATTCCTTGAGTTATATTTCCACTTCCTCTATTCTATTATGGATCAACTAGAAATATTGATTAGCATCATCATTGTGTAAATAAATTTAAATTGTAACCATTTACTTATTGACACATCATAAGTCCATAAATATCTTCTCCAAATATATAATACATTTCTTAGTTCCCATTGTATTAGTAGTCCTAACAAATGAGGGGGCGTCTATCGCATAAAGTGAACCAAAATTAGAGAAACTCGCTTTGTAAAAACATTATCTATCTAGTAAAGGTTATTTTTCATATATTGATTAGGATTATATATTATATCAATAATTTTTATAGTTCCAATACTTATTGTGTTATCTTTATCATTAGGGAATTCTCTATATTGTATAAGAGTATTGTTAACATTATTTTTTCTAGGTTCCATTCCTAGAAAATATAATATACTAGATTAGATCATAAAATTAATAATTTTAAATCATATTTTATAATTCTAAAAATAGTTTATCACTTTTCATAAATTAAAATATATTCATTTATAATCATATAACCATAAACTTGGTTTCTTTGGGGTATATTTATATTTGAATCCTTTATAGTGTTTTCTAAATAAAAAAAAAGTATGCTAAGTATATCCCCCAAGATTGTAAAACTAGAAAAATAGTAAGGACCATTTTCATAAACCATCTGATGATTGGGTCTATACAAATGTAATCATTTTAGAGTTATTACCATTGGCACTCTTTGAGCTAGAACCACGTCCACTTGTAGTATCCTCGAAAGGATGTATTTCTAAGAAAACCCACAAAATATTTTCCTTAAAAAAATTAATATGTTCCTATATGTTTATCCTAAAATAATATAATATTGTTATATTCCCTAATAAATTATTTATTAATTATATTTTCCAAGTATTTTACTAAAATTCTTATAATACCAACGGTAGAGACCCCGTCTCTGATGTATCGAAGTCAGTGTCTTATATTCTTACATTTTCATACATAGAAATGGTCAAATCTCAATGGAAAGATCAGATTATTAGTTTTGGAGAACCAAATTCATTAATGGTACCCATTTTATATTTTTAATAGAAAAAAATACATAATAAATGACAAAAAAAATAAACCGCATCCTTGAAAACTCATTCAAGGAATTCTTCTTCAAATCAAAGGGAAAAGAAACATAATAAGGGTGAGTTAAAATACTAAATAAGGGATAAGTAAAATAAAATATATCATGAATAAATGATAATAATCCCAATGTCAAATAAAATAATGAAACACACATTCTATTAAATAACATGATTATTTGGGTTAGATAATGCATAAAAATATGGCATTGTAAATAAATAAAAACACATTCCATTTAATCAAAAAATTGAGAATGAAATTCAACCATAAATAATATTATTGTGAACATATATGGGATAATAATAACATAATTATTAATAAATTAAGTGATTCAAATTTTATATATTGATTCTCAATAACATGATACAATTATCATTAAGATCTATCCTCAAGATAGTTTAATACTACTGGGTAAAAACCCATCTGACTTGGCCAACTGGTTTGTCTCGTGATTATATAGAGATATCAAGGGGTTATCTAAAAGTAGGCCCTAACCCTATCTTTTATTTCAAATTTTTTACTCAAATATTGAATAATATATTTAATTAATTAAAAATTTACCTTATCATCAAGTATCAATACTGAGTAAAGCACATGGATCAATAAATATTTTTCCATTTAATCAAATAACTTTCAAAGTAAACACAGTATATAAAAATGGTATAAAGGTTAGGAAAAAAATCATATACATCATAAAATAATAAGGATATTAATGATAAATTTAATTTACAAAAAAATGAATCACAATAAGGTGATTGGTTCATGAGAAAGTTAACAATCATAAAATATAGTCAGATTGCACAATAACATTTACTTGTAGGTAAGTTTTTAGTCAAATCACCTTGGATGAAAAAATTAAAACATAAACATAAAATATCATTGATTATGAATTTATCATGACATTACATGAAAAATGGAATTATATACACCATATAAATGAAATAAGGTTCCTGACATTATAATATTTCTCAATGAAGGGGAGTTAAGATGAAGTCCCTTACCTCACACTTATTTTGGTTGAACATTATTTAACAACATTTATAGTTGTTTTAAATATATTATTAACTTATTAATTATCCATATTATTATTTATCATGACATATATTATTCATTTATATCACTCTTTTTTTAATAATCATCCCGTATTTTCACTATTTGGGATGTTAATTTCATTGATTCCTCATTCATGATTTTTCTTCAATTTTCTAGTTATTGTTTATATTATAAAGTTTAAAAATATATATAATTATAATAATGAAATAATTATAATTATAGTACATTAATTATAATGTTAAGACCATTCATGAATTATGGTTTTGAGAAATTAAGTATGTTGAAATTAGTGAGATGGTAGGTCGTACATATGCATGAGTAATGTTTCCATTTTCTAATGATCATTATGGAAAGAAGTAAAGTAATATATTATATTTAAACAATGATAATAATATCATATATAACACATTATTTCATTATATATATTTATATATATAATCCATGTGGTTTGGTGGTGAAAAGAGTGGGAATATCATTTCGTGAAGGTGGTAGTCCACACGTATGCATATGATGTTATCATCTTTATTTGAGTGAAAATGTATGAAATAAAATGATATATATTATATATTTATAATGATAAATATTTAATTAATATCATAATTATTTCATTTATATCACATATAATAATTAAATTTATCCTTATCACCTTCCATGTAAAGCTTTACTGAAAGACAAATTACATCACTTCACGAGGCAATAGTTCACCGTACACACGAGCGATGATATCATGTATAATAAAAAATGGAAATTATAAATGGTATAAATTTAATTTAATGATATAATATTTATAATTAAGTTATAAATATTATATATATACTTTATATTCATCATCATACCCAACCATGAGATGTAGTAATGGAAAAATGAATTTTTTCGGTTCATGAGTCTATAGTCCACTATACACAAGAATGATGATTCTATAACCCATTTAATAGATGTATGGGTGGATGTAAGCCATTAAATTAACATAAAAACTAATTATTATATGTAATATTTTTAGGTTATTATATCACCATGTTTTATTAATAATTTAAAGAGTTGGAGGAAGAAATAATATAAAAAATACGGATTCCTCTTCTTCAGGTATCCTTCTTATGTTTACACCAAATCAATAGTAGGTTGGATTTATGCTCAAATTAAATCATATAGTATGATAGGATGAAATTTGGGAAGTTATTTGGATAGGTATATTCTAAACCAAATTGTTTTTAAGGTATGAATAAGGGAGGAGAGCGGTGGCCTTTTATAAGTGAGGTGAGTGACACGCTTGCAATTTTAGGAAATAATTAATCCCAGCCATGTTTTTTTCATGTAAAAAACCAATTGATAATTATTTATAATATAAATTATATAGTCTAAATATTATCACAAAATAGATTTTATACATGTTTTTAGTTCATTTTCAACCTTATCTTTTTAGTTGAACACATGATAAATCTATTTTTACCATAACCACATTAATTACTTTTTATTGTTTTCACTATTAATTTTTGTAGAAAAATAATTTTAACATATTAGAAATTTTTATTTATGATTAATAAAAAAATGGAATCCATATTTATAAATTAAATTCACATAAAAAAATTAGTTTAAAATTAATCCCACGGATATGAAAAGAAATCGGGTTTGGAAACAAATTTTATTAAATGTTTACAACGTTTTTATACCAAAACAATTATTAAAATGACTGTAATTACATAAATTAGATTAATTGAAATATAATTTAACAAAATTGAATTAAAAATAAATTAAAAAATAATTTAACATTATAAACAATTTTAATAAAAGGGAAGCTTTCAATTAAAATTCATTAATTTCCTCTTTTCATAAAAAAAATTAATATTTAAGAAAAATACCCCAAATTCCCAATAATATATTTTTTTTATCATTATTTAAAATTTAAGATTATTTTTTCAAAAAATATTTCTACAAATTTTTACAAATAAATTTAAAATTATGTGCGCAAATCATGAATAAACCATCCTTTATAAAAAATTATAGTTTTTTAGAAAACATTTATTTATCTTTTAAATGAATCTTATTTTATTTATAATCCATATATAACTAAAACTTTTCAGAATTAGTTATTACAATTGATACCCACAAACATAATGGATAGATAATAATGGCCAAATTTAAATGAAAATTTTAATATGGTATCATGTTTTTTTTAAACCCGATGTAGCGTGCATTAAAAGTTACCGAAGAGAATGATTTTTTTTAAAAAATAGATATATCACAATGTCTTGTGATTATATTTTTTATATTTTTTATTTTTTTCAGTTTCAAAAAGACTATCTAAAGTTACGTTCTTCTATTAAAATATAGTGGTGTCACAATAAAAACATATATCAAAACAAATTACTTCTTTCTATCAATGTTTTTGCAGTGTCTGAAACAAATCAATAAAAAATATTATGGTTATTGTAACATCCCAGGTAAATAAATAATATTACATTCTAATGTTTATCCATATTTGTGAATAAAATGTTAATACTACTTTAAAGGTAATACTATGCTCGATGGCATACCCAATACACAACAACGAGTTTCTTTGAAATCTTACGTTACACACTAATAATATAATAATATTATAATAGTTAACGCCTAGCCATTGTAATGGAGGGAATGAACAGAAATAACTAAAAAATTATTACATATGTTTGTCAAATATTTTTACATTTATCCAATAAATTTTAGAGGTTTAAAATCCAAATGAATCCAATTTTAAGAATAAATACTCTAATATTTTTTAAAAGATTGTTTTACTGCCTTTTGATGGAGAACCTTTTTTAAACCTAAATTTTGAAAATTTTATAAGCTATATTTGTCAAAATAAACTTATTTTTTATGATTGGGATATTGAAATTTACTTTGGTTAAATTTTTGGTATCTTTCTGACAATGTTCATTCTTTTTAATGAATAGTGAAAAATAATGCATTTTACATCAAAAATGTTTTTTCATCTAATTTAAATATATGGATATATTATCTTTCTAATTGGTTTTAAAGTTTAATTATAATATATTTTTACAATTTAGTTCAATGGTGGTCATTATAATTAATTTCACTTTGAAAATGGACATAAACAAGTGCCAAACATTTCATAGATATTGCTTCCAAAAAACCCGCTATTTGTTTTGACAGCGGGAATTAACTATATGATTTATTAATGAAACTTATATTTTTTTGAATTTGGTAAAATTTAAATCATTTATTAATTTGAAATATCAAATATAGGTTAGGGTTAATTTTTGGTATTTAACTGATAATGCTTTTTTTAATGAATAGTGGAAGATACAGTTTTTAATTCCAAACTGCCTTTTCATCCAATTTATTTATATATTTTGATTGTAATTTAAATTGTATTTAAAGTATAATTTAATTATGTTTTTATCACTTAATACAATTTTGTTCATTGGAAGTAATTTAACTTTTCAATTGGATGTAAAAACAAGTCAATCTTTTGATAAATTTTACTTCTTAAAAACCCATCTTTTATTTTGACAACGGGATTTACTTTTAAATTAATTACTACAATTTATGTGTTTTGAATTTGATGAAATGGATTCTATATTTAGAATCATAAGTTCCAAATTATGTAATTAAGAATCTTTTGTTTTTGGACATTATGAATAGTAACGACGGTAATTATCTTTAATTATCGTGTTTAATTAGTAATCGGGTAATTTAGGGTAAGAAAATAATATTATAAAAATATAAAATTACCCCAAAATGTATTATAATTATTTTGGTGGTTTCCTTTCTGACCATGGGATGCCTTGTGCCAACCTTGGGACCCCATGGAATCACTTTAGTGTGATAGTGACCTTTTATCATATTTTTTTTAAAGAAAGGAAAATGTAACCAAAGTATGTAACACCTAAGTAAAATAATTTTAATGTTGTCTAAATAAATGATCTCATAGACTATAAATATTTATTATAAAGATAAAACTATTTCCTGCATCATAATATTTTTTTTATAATTTTTAGACATTAAATAAATTAAATTATTTATAACATCATGATGATGCAGTGATTACCTCATTAATGAACGATTTAAATAAAATGAAAAGATAATGTAAAATATATAAATTAAACTTGAAAAAAACCTATTGGATAAGTATATTTCGAATCCTTATCACCTTATCCTCGAAATATATCAATGTGGGACCTTTAAAATCCGAAAATCTTTTTAAAATAAAGTAACATTTCTTGACTTTCCATGAGTGCCCCTCATCTCCTCTTATAAAAGGCCCCCACCTCTACCTCCTTACCCACACCTCTCAAGCCTTTGGCTCGGCCAAACCCTGCCCATTTCATCTCTCCACATCAATCTCTTAATCATTGAATCCTCACCTTAGGCAGAAAGCTCTTTAAGGAACCCTTTTGGTTCAAACCAAAGGGATTTACCCGATTTAAAGGTAATGGCTTCTCTTATGTTATTTTGTTTTATTTTGCATCTCCAACCCCCTAAACTCTTTTTATTCCATTATTTTGTAACAAAAAAAGTATATTCAATATAATAGGATGTTGTTATAAGAATTATTAGAGCTAAACTTGCACACACATCCGTCTAATGGTTAAAGAACATACTGTTTCTGTGGATGACGAATTACTGTCTCACGAAACGATGATTGTTCAATATTCTTTTAACACCTTTAAAGATGACCATTATTATGTCACTATATTTTATATATGATATATATGGTATTTATGTTTTATATATGCTTCGGTGTCTTATATTTAAATCATACCTTTATTCTTTTCATGTTGTGCAAATGCGATAATTTCATATGAGGAAGTACGGACTACCGCCCCCTCAAGTGATGTGACTCATTCATGCAATACATGGAATGTATAAAGAGTGAAATTAATGAACTTATGTGACCAATATAACATATATATTATAATGTAATTAAAATATATATATCTCTCTTAATTATTTTTAATTCCATTAATATGACAAAGAAATGAAAGTAGCGTTCATGCATAGGTACGGCCTACCGTCTCCATGAACGGTGTATTTCAGTTCTTTTTATCTCCAAATGTTATGGAATAGTATAAAATGAATATTTACTGGATATATATTATATTTAAATAATTAATAATATTCTGGATATGATTTAATTATAACTACATGGACGATTCTTTTCAAACAAGTTCATTTTTGACTCATGTACCAAACATCGATAAAAACATTTGATATGAACTCACATAATTAACTAATTATCATAACATTATAATATGTGATATGAATTGAATAATAAAATTTAAAGTAGGTCCTTAATAAATTATAAATTGAAAAATGTTTATTATTCAGTAATATAAAGAAACGAACAAGACAAGTCAGACTTGAGGTAAGGGATCCAACCTCTCTCTTTTGTTTTTAAGTACCCTCATTTATATCATTTCATTTATGCTCCATGTTCTTATGTTGGAGGATGTTCTTTTATATTAAACATACTATAATTTTTATTTTCATATGATGAGATACCCCCTATTACTCTCATCAATTCATTTTAAGTATTTTTATGTGGCACCGTTAGGCTGCCGAATTTTCATAAGGGATCCTGCCTCTCTCTTTCTTTTTAAGTACACTTTTTTATGTAACTTACTTTAAGCTCCTATTTATTATATTGGGGGATGTTCTTTAATATTCATCTTTTTTTACTTTCTATTTTCATATTAATAGATACCATATTTTATTTCATCAATCCTTTTTTGGAAGTTTTAAGTGGCGCTGTTAGGCTGCCGAGTTTTCGTAAGTGATTTTTCATCTCACTTTTATTCCCATGAGATTTATGCTACATTTGCCACTATTTGTTTTGAGTGGTGTATGTACTTCCTATTATTCTACTCATTGTGTAATATAATTTATTTTGTGGGTGTTTACATCAATGTTGTACGGTCCTTCTTTCATGGGGTGAACGTTTCGAAAGTTACCCAAATCGGTAAGGGAACCTTTCACCCTCCTATTTTTAAAAGACTTATTTTGTTATGTCTTTTAATTTACATATTTTTATGTTGGGATATGTTATTCTATATTCTTATTGATGTAAATTTAATGTGCAAGTGATGAGATACCATTTTATCTCTCATAAACTAATTTTATGAATTTTAAAGTGACGGCGTTAGGATGTCGAATTTAACAAGGGAACTTATTAACCCAATTTTGATTTCTTTGGGTTCAACATGTAGTTATTGAATATATAATCCTTTGAATATGTTTGAATGAAATTTTATTTTTTTACACTTAATATCCACTTATATTGAGTGTATTTATATTTTTCACACATAATAATGAGATTGATTTATCCTTAATTTAAGGATACCTTCTTTATAATGGATTTCATCTCATTTTACATTTCTATTGAGACTTCATTATTGTTATGCACTAGTTCACTCTTATATGGTGTATATACTATCCTTTTGAATATTATATCATGAATCCCTTTATTCTCATGATATTATAAAGTTCTGATTAATTATTATTCCTCAATTATTGTATTCAAGTGTCTCTCATTTTGTTAAAAACCCTTTAACTAAAATATCATTTTAAATGTTTTAATGATTTATTCTTATAAATATTTATAATTAATATAAATGTTTTAAAAATGGGTTTAAGTATTTATTTATATGGATATTAATGGTTTAAAATGTTAAAAGCTTCAAAGCGGTATGAGACACTTTGATTCAAAAATATCTTTATTAAATGTTTTAAATGGTTTTTAAAATGTTTTTTAGAATGGATTCATTATTTCAATATCTTAAAATGTTATATTGTTATTACAATGTGGGAATGTTATATTTCCTTTATTCTTAAGTTATGTGATATGATTATGTTATGGTTCTTGGGAATTGTTTATGAAAACGGGTGGTTCCGTGATAAACTAAGGGCGGGTGAGCCCGATATAGCTCTTCAATGCATTGGGTAACGTGAAGGAGTTAAACATTAAGGTTTCTCCGAATAGATTTTGGGAATATACTATGATGGGTATTCCAAACGAAACCATGAGGGTTACTCCCTACGTAAGAATGTCCTAAATGCCTCAAGATACTTTTATGTCTTATGATTTCTATGAGTTATTCATAAATCTTATGATTTTATGAGGTATGTTAAATTTCTTATTCTTTCTGAGTAAAGTATGATTTCATTGATTCTTATGTATACATAGACTAATGTTGTCTTTCCGTATTGTTATAACCCTTACTGAGGTTTTTATGCTATCCCAAGTTTTTTTTGAAATGTTTTTCACAGGACATAAAGTTGAATAGGGTCAAGGATGGGATCAAGGAAATGTCAGGCTATCTAAAACAAGGAACTAGACATGACTCTTTTGTTCAAGAGTTTTTATTTTTTTGAAAAATGGAAGCTGAGTAGATTTGTCTACTTTTTAGCCTTTGAGATGTAATAGTTATGTCCTAATTCTCTGAAACTCTAAACCTGAAAATATCTTCAAAGTGAATTATTAATTTAATTCAATAATAAGTAATGTTTAAGGCCGGGTCCTTACAGTTGGTACCATAGGATGGTTTAGATAACTTTAGAGGTTAGAGTGTTAAGTGAAAAGTTGTGTATAACCACAATGGTTATTATATTTGATAGATTTATTGTTATTTTGAAGGTTGGAATGAGTTTGAGATAACTTGGATAAGTATATCTTAGTGTTTATCTTCCTCTTTAGTACATAATGATTTTTTTGATATACTCACACTGACATTTCTGGTTTTAGTAAATGGATGGATCTAGCAGGCACCAAAGTGACAAAGGGTTTGAAGGAAACTGTGGTGGTTCTCTGATTAAGAGACTGTATGAAATGGGTCATTCAATGAGAAATCTCATGGTTATTCTAAACCAACTATCAGGAGTCATGATCAACTGCTTTAACCTTGATTAGTTCTCTAATTCATCATGTACGATAGAACCAACTCGACAAGGAAGTTTAGGTAATAATTATAAAGGTAACCATTAGGGTTTATATGATCCTTACTTTTGAGGTAATTATGGGTTACTATATGTTATGATGGAATATGAATGACATGAGATAAACTTGAGGTTAAATTATGTTATGGTTATTTTTCAAGATTTTATCTAGTTTTGGGGAATTTTTTAAGAATTATATAGTTTTGGAAAAAGGACAACACACAGACCGTGTGACAACCCGTCGTGTCGGACAAAGCTGCGGGAATCGAACCCACAACTAAAGTGCGACTGGTATTTATCACCTACCATTGGACTACATGAAGTCCCTGGTTATTTTTATAGATTTGTTTTAGTTAGATGATTTTATGATTCAAGAGTAAGTTTATTTTGGGTTATCTATGGAAATTATTAACCTATCATAAAGGATATGTGATTAGGTTAATTACTTTTCAGTATGAGACTTTAAGAGAAACTTATGTTATTTGGAGATAAATGTTAATTTGTACCTTGGGAGACTATGTGATTAAATACTTCAAATATTTGGGTTTCAATATTAGTTGGGTTTACTTTGAATAATTTTATGGATAGATGTTTATTGAATGGTCTATGTTTAACTTTGGGTTTTGTTTGACAAATTTTGGATATTAGGAGTAGTTTTTCTTTTTGTAAAAAAAATATCCTTTTTGGGTATTATCTGATGTCATAATAAACTTTTTGGTTTGGTTTTGGTTGATATCTAAAGACATGGGAAATATATAGTTCTCTTTTGTATATTAGGTGATTATTAAGAAGTTTATTATAGTACTATTAATGCGAACAAGTCTTCCTAAATACTTGTCTTTTGGAGAAAGTATGAGTTTGATTAAGGAATCTAGTAAAAGTTGAAAGTATACGTGACAAGTAAGTATGTTTCATTATGATTTATTTAAGCTCAAAAATAAATTCCTCAATGAAAAGTAACTTAAATAAAAAATGTTGTCTGTTAACTTTTCCTACTGGGGAATCGAATACCGTTTAACCCATCACAAGTTTGTGATTTTGTTGTGGTTAACTTTCTCCTAGACATGTTTACTATCACTATCCATCAGAACATGACCATTTGTTTTTCCTCCATATCCATATTTTCATACTTTTAATCCTAGTATGGGTTAACTCAGGTGACCTTTGTACTTCTCTCCCATTCTTTTAAAGCGATAGTTTTACTGACTCTTGTTCCGATGTGGGACTTTCAATGAAGTTTCCAAGCCCAATTTTGAAATTGCAAGGACGCAATTCCCAAAAGGGGGGAAGGATGTAACATCCCAGGTAAATAAATAATTTTACATTATAATGTTTATCAATATTTGTGAATAAAATTTTAATACTACTTTAAAGGGAATACTATGCTCAATGACATACCCAATACGCAACAACGAGTTTCTTTAAAATCTTACGTTGCACACTAATAATATAATAATAATATAATAGTTAACTCCTAGCCGTTGTAATGGAGGTAATGAACAGAAATAACTACAAAATGATTACATATGTTTGTCAAATATTTTAACATTTATCCAATAAATGTTAGAGGCTTAAAATCCAAATGAATCCAATTTTAAGAATAAATACTCTAATATTTTTTAAAAGATTGTTTTACCACCTTTTGATGGCGAACCTTTTTTAAATATAACTTTTGAAAATTTTATAAGATATATTTGTCAAAATAAACTTATTCTTTATTATTGGGATATTGAAATTTACTTTGGTTAAATTTTTGATCTGTTTCTGACAATGTTCATTCTTTTTAATAAATAGTGAAAAATATTGCATTTTACATCAAAACTGTTTTTTCATCTAATTTAAATATATGTATAGATTATCCTTTTAATTTGTTTTAAAATTTTATTAGAATATATTTTTACAATTTAATTCAATTGTGGTCTTTAGAATTAATTTCACTTTGAAAATGGACATAAACAAGTGCCAAACATTTCATAGATATTGCTTCCAAAAAACCCCCTATTTGTTTTGACAGCGGGAATTAACTATATGATTTATTAATGAAACTTCTATTTTTTTGAATTTGTCAAAATGGACATTATTTCTGAATTTTAAATATCAAATATACCTTAGGGTTAATTTTTTGTATTTTTCTGATAATGCTTTTTTTAATGAATAGTGGAAAATACAGTTTTTAATTCAAAACTGCCTTTTCATCCAATTTATTTATATATTTAGATTTTCATTTTAATTGTTTTTAAAGTATAATTGAATTATTTTTTTATCAATTAATAAAATTTTGTTCATTGGAAGTAATTTCAATTTTCAATTGGATGTAAAAACAAGTCAATCATTTGATAAATTTTACTTCTTAAAAACCCATCTTTTGTTTTGACAACGGGATTTACTTTTAAATTAATTACTACAATTTATGTGTTTTGAATTTGATGAAATGGATTCCATATTTGGAATCATAAGGTAAAAATTATATAATTAAGACTCTTGTTTTTGGACATTATGAATAGTAACGATGGTAATTATCTTTAATTATCGTGTTTAATTAGTAATCGGGTAATTGAGGGTAAGAAAATAATATCATAAAAATATAAAATGACCCCAAGATCTGTCCTAATGCTATTGTTGGTTTCATGTCTGACCATGGGATGCCTTGTTCCAACCTTGGGACCCCATGAAATCACTTTAGTGTGATAGTGACCTTTTATCATATTTTTTTTAAAGAAAGGAAAATGTAACCAAAGTATGTAACACCTAAGTAAAATAATTTAATTTTGTCTAAATAAATGATATCTTAGACTATAAATAGTCATTGGAAAGATAAAAATATTTCCTACATAATAGTAGTTTTTTTATAATTTTTAGACATTAAATAAATTAAATTATTTATGACATCATGATGATGCAGTGATTACCTCATTAATGAATGATTTAAATAAAATGAAAAGATAATGTAAAATCTAAGACTAAAACATGGAAAAAACCTATTTGATGAGTATATTTCAAACCCTTTTCACCTTATCCTCGAAATATATCAATGTGGGACCTTTAAAATCCAAAACTCTTTTTAAAATAAAGTAACATTTCTTGACTTTCCATGAGTGCCCCTCCTCTCCCCTTATAAAAGGTCCCCACCTCTACCTCCTTACCCACACCTCTCAAGCCTTCGAGTCAGACAAAACCTACCCATTTTATCTCTCCACATACCTCTCTTTATCATTAAAGCCTAACCTTAGGCCGAAATCTCTTCAAGGAACCCTTTTGGTTCAAACCAAAGGGAGTTACCTGATTTAAATGAAATGTCTTCTCTTATGTTCTTTTGTTTTATTTTGCTTCTCCAACCCCCTAAACTCTTTTTATTCCTTTATTTTGAAACAAAAACAGTATATTCAATATACTAGGATGTTTTTATAAGAATAATTAGAGCTAAACTTACACACACATCCGTCTAATGGTTAAAGAACATACAGTTTCTGTGGATGGCGAATTACTGCCTCACGAAATGATGATTGTTCAATATTCTTTTCACACCTTTAAAGGTGGCCATTATGATGTCATTTTATTTTATATATAATATATATGGTATTTATGTTTTATATATTCTTCTTTATTTTATATTTAAATCATAACTTTATTCTTTTCATGTTGTGCAAATTCGATAATTTCATATGAGGAAGTGCGGACTACCACCCCCTCAAGTGATGTGACTCGTTCATGCAATACATGGAATTTATAAATAATGAAGTTAATGAACTTATGTGACCTATATAACATATATATTATACTTTAATTATAATATATATATATCTCTTAATTATTTTTAATTCCATTAATATGACAAAGAAATGAAAGTAGCGTTCATGCGTACGTACGGCCTACCGTCTCCATGAACGGTGCATTTCATTTCTTTTTATCTCCAAATGTTATGGAATAGTATAAAATGAATATTTACTGGATATATATGATATTTAAATCATTAATACTATTCTGTAGATGATGTACTTATAACTACATGGACGATTCTTTTCAAACAAATTCATTTTTGACTCATGTACCAAATATCGACAAAAACATTTGATATGAACTCACATAATTAAATAATTATTATAACATTATAATATGTGATATTAATTGAACAATAAACTTTAAAGGATTTCCTTAAGAAATTATAAATTGAAAAAAGTTTATTATTCAGGAATATAAAGAAACGAACAAGACAAGTCGGACTTGAGGTAAGGGATCCGACCTCTCTCTTTCTTTTTAAGTACCCTCTTTTATGTCATTTAATTTATGATCCATGTTATTATGTTGGAGGATGTTATTTTATATTCACCATACTATAATTTGTATTTTCATACGATGATATATCCCCTATTACTCTCATCAATTCATTTTAAGGATTTTTAAGTGGCGCCGTTAGGCTGCTAAATTTTCGTAAGGGATCCTACCTCTCTCTTTCTTTTTAAGTACACTTTTTTATGTAACTTACTTTAAGATCCTATTTATTATGTTTGGGGAAGTTATTTTATATTAATATTTCTTTAATTTCTATGTTCATATGAATAGAGACTATATTTTATTTCATCAATCCTTTTTTGGAAGTTTTAAGTGGCGCCGTTAGGCTGCCGAGTTTTCGTAAGGGATTTTTCATCTCACTTTTATTCCCGTGAGATTTATGCTATATTTTCCACTATTTGTTTTTAGTGGTGTATGTAATTCCCATTATTCAACTCTTTGTGTAATATAATTTATTTTTTGGGTTTTTACATCAACATTTTACGGTCCTTCTTTCATGGGGAGAACGTTTCGAAAGTTACCCAAATCGGTAAGGGAACCTTTCACCCTCCTATTTTTAAAAGACTTATTTTATTATGTTTTTTAATTTACATATTTTTATGTTGGGATATATTATTATATATCCTTATTGATGTAAATTTTATGTCCAAGTAATGAGATACCATTTTCTCTCTCATAAACTAATTTTATGAATTTTAAAGTGATGCTGTTAGGCTGTCGAATTTTACCAAGGGAACTTCTTCACCCAATTTTGATTTCTTTGGGTTCAACATGTAGTTATTGAATATGTCATCCTTTTAATATGTGTGAATGAACTTTTATTGTTTTACACTTAATATCCACTTATATAGGGTGTATTTATATTTGTCACACATAATTATGAGATTTATTTATCCTTAATTTAAGGATACCTTCTTTATAATGGATTTCATCTCATTTTACATTTCTATTGAGAATTCATTGTTGTTATGAACCAGTTCACTCTTATATGGTGTATATACTATCCTTTGGAATATTATATCATGAATCCCTTTATTCTCATGATATTATAAAGTTCTGATTAAATGTTATTCCTCAATTATTATATTCAAGTGTCTCTCATTTTGTTAAAAACCCTTTAACTAAAATATCGTTTTAAATATTTTAATGATTTATTCCTATAAATATTTCTAATTAATATAAATGTTTTCAAAATGGTTTTAAGGATTTATTTATATGGATATTAATGGTTTAAAATGTTTAAATCTTCAAAGTGGTATGGGACACTTTGATTCAAAAATCTCTTTATTAAATGTTTTAAATGGTTTTGAAAATGTTCTCTAGAATGGATTCATTATTTTAATATCTTAAAATGTTATATTTTTATTGCAATGTGGGAATTTTATCTTTCATTTATGATTAAGTTATGTGTTATGATTATGTTATGGTTCTTGGGCATTGTTTATGAAAACGGGTGGTTCCGTGATAAACTAAAGGCGGGTGAGCCCGATATAGCTCGCCAATGCATTGGGTAATGCGAAGGAGTTAAACGTTAAGGTTTATCCGAAGCGATTTAGGGAATATACTATGATGGGTATTCCAAACGTAACCATGAGGGTTAATCCCCACGTAAGAATGTTATGAATGCCTCAAGATACATTTATGTCTTATGATTTCTATGAGTTATTCGTAAATATTATGATTTCATGAGGTATGTTAAATTGCTTATTCTTTATGAGTAACGTATGATTTCATTGATTCTTATGTATACATGGACTAATGTTTTCTTTCCGTATTGTTATAACCCTTACTGAGCTTTTTATGCTCATCCCAATTTTTTTTTGAAATGTTTTTCACAGGACATAAACATGAATAGGGTCAACGATGGGATCAAGGAAATGTCAGGCTGTCTAAAACAAGGAACTAGACATGACACTTTTGTTCAAGAGTTTTTATTTTTGTGAAAAATGAAAGCTGAGTAGATGTGTCTACTTTGTAGCCTTTGAGATGTAATAGTTATGTCCTAATTCTCTAAAACTCTAAACCTGAAAAGATTCTCAATGTGAATTATTCATTTAATTCAATAATAAGTAAAGTTTAAGGTCGGGTCATTACAGTTATTATGTATGAAATTTTATTAAAGATACCATATAACATAAAAAATAGAATCTTTAAAGAGTTGTTTTAGAAGTTAAATAAAATTTCATTAAAAATATTTATTAATCCTTTAATTATATTTTCCATTACTATAAAGACTATCAATAGTTTTGATATTCAAAAGAGGAAATCGATTTGCTTAAAAAAGGTAATGATACCTATTAGAAGAATGTATACAAAAATCATGAAGAGTTCACTTCCTACTAATTATTTAGTTGATTTTTTCATCCTTATATTCCCATTATTACATGAAGTTTATGTTTTAGTTTAAAATTTCCATTTTTGTTAAAAAAATATTTCACATTCCAAAAACTAATTGAAAACTATAATATTTTCTTAATAATTAAAAAATGTGATCCATAAGTCCTATTTTATATGTAGGAATCAGTCTCACCTTAATCTAATTCACAGTGTTCCCAATAGGACTCAATTTGTCTATTTTCAATTTAAAACTCACATTTCCATTCAAAAAAATTTTCACTCACCAAGAATCATGTAAACACACTCATGTATTATTAATAATTTTGGATAATGATTAATAAGTCATTTATGATCTATATGAGTTAGTCTCACATCCAGTGACACACTGTGTGACCAGTATGACTAAAAGAGTATTTTTCAGTTTAAAATGAAATTTTAGTTACAAAGACAAGTGACATACTCAAAACCAAGAAAACACATTCATATAGTTTTGATACTTCAGTAAAATGAATTATTAGTCATCTTTGATGTGGAGGAACTAGCCACACCCCAATCCAACACACTGTGCGATAGGTATGACTCAATTAGTGACTTTTTATTTAAAATTTACATTTTAGTAAAAAAGAAAATTGATATACTCAAAACTAATCAAACACACTCATGTTGTTTTCATAATTTAGGAAAAATTATTTGTAATTAATTTATTAAATGTATGAACCATCTGCACATCAATATGATACACGGTGTGTCTGGTATAACTGAAAGTGTATGTTATCAGATTAAAATTGACATTTTAGTTCAATACTTATTCCACTCACTGAAAACAAATAAAACCATGATAAAATTGAATTGATAAATTATAAAAATAATTCATTATAATTTATTACATTTAAGAATTAGTATCACATAAAATTGACACATTATGTGACCTGTAATACTCGAAGTAATTATTTTTAGTTGAAAAATAAATTTTTGTAAAAAACACATGTAACATACTCAAAATACCCTCAGAGTGTTTTTATAATTTTGAATAATGATCCATCAGTCATTTGTGATGTGTGAGAGGCATCTTAACCTCAATAAGATGTATGGTATGACAAGTTTAACTCTAAGTGTGTCTTTTTATTCAAAATTGACAATTTAGTATAAATGATAAGTGACATATTAAAAATCAGAAAAAAAAACCGTTAGATTGTTTTGATACATTAATAAAAATATACATAAGTAATTTTTTATGTATATTAATTGGTTTTACCTCAATCTGATATATCATGTGCTCTGTATAAGTCAAAGTGTTCATTATTAGTTTTAAATTGTAATTTTAGACCAAAAAATATGTCACTCACTTAAAACCAAGTACACATGCTTTAATTGTATTTATAATTAATTAAAATGATTCATAAGTCATTTTTTATGTGTAGGAATCAATATTATATCAAAATGACACATTATGTGACCTCTGTGGCTCAAAGTTCATGTTTACTCTTTAAAATAGAATTTTACTAAAAAAGATAAGTGACATACTAAAAACCAATAAAACACATTAACATTGTTTTGATACACTAGGAAATTAATACATAAGTCATCTGTGATATTTAGGAATTATCCTTGTCTCAATATGATGCATGGTGTGATTGGTATAACTTCAAGTGAAACTTTTAATTTAAAATTGACATTGTAGTAAAAACAATAAATGACATACTCAAAACTAATAAAATGAATTTTTATTATTTTGATACTTTAGGAAAATGATCCAATTTTTTTTTCCCTATAGGAATCAGACACAAATAAATCAGATATATAGTGTACCTAGTATGAATCAAAATGTCTGTTATTAATTTAAAATTTACATTGTCATTAAAAATATATGTGACACTAAAAACCAATAAAAAATGCTCTCAGTTTCCTTATAATTTTGGAAAATGATTTATAACTCATTTTGTAACTGTATGAATTAGTGTCACATCAAACTCACACACAATGTGATTGGTTTGAGTCAAAGTGTGTGTTTTCAATTTAAGAATATATTTTAGTAAAAAATATAAGTGACATACTTAAAACTAAGAAACACATTAAGATTGTTATGATGCATTAAAAAAATGATCTATAATTTATTTTTGACATTTATAAATTAGCATCACCTCAATTTTACACATGTGACAGGTGTGACTCCAAGTGTTGTTTTTTATATAACTTAAAATTGTAGTTAAAATGATATGTGACATACAAAAAATATAATGAAACACGTTTTTATTATTTTTATACTTTAATAAAGTGATTCATGAGTTTTTTTTATGTGTTTTAATCGTTCATATATTAATACAACACATAGAGGTCCTGGTATGACTCAAAGTGTCCATTATCAGTTTGAAATTGAAATTTTATATTAAAACATGTGTCACACATAGATTATAGAGAAAACACACTCATATTGTCTTAATAATTTTTTATAATGATTCATAAGTTATTTTAGATTTGATAGAATCAGTCTCATATAAAACTGACCCATGATGTGAAATGTATGACTTAATCTGTGTGTTTTTAGTTTAAAATGAAATTTTACTAAGGAAAAAATGCAAAATACACAATAATAAGAAAACACATTCAGATTGTTTTTATATTTGATAAAAATGATCAATAAGTCATTTTTGATGTGTTGGAATTATCCACACCTAAATTTAATGCAATGTGTGACCTGTATGATTCAATTTGTTTCTTTTTATTTAAAATTGACATTTTACTAAAAAACTGTTACATACTAAAAACCGAGAAAACACATTTTTTTTTGATACTTTATGAAAATGATCTATAAGTCATATTTTCATTTTCAGGATCACATTTACCATAATCTAATACATTGTGTGCCTGAAATGAGACAAGGTGTCTGCTATAATTTTAAAATTGACATTTCATTAACATATTATAACATATTTATGATTAATTTACTTCATTATAGTATTACTAAATATAAAAATTATTTTCATATATAATTGGTTTCTGTTTCTCGAGTTGGGGTGGTATGTTCAACAACTGATACCGTAATATGGATTCTTTAGAGGGGTTCAGGCACCGAAGATAATGAAACCATTATTGTTTTTGAATGTTTATCATATATTATACATGCTTATTTAATTGAAGAATCAAAATGTTCAAAATGTCTATAATATTTTATTTTTTTGTATTTTTTATGTGATTTTTATTTTAATTAAATTATTAATTTTCCATATCTTTTGTTTTTTAATGGTTCCAATATTTGTTACATGTTTGTTGCTACAATTTTTTTTAATATTCACAACACACGACACTAGTATGTCCTTCATATGTGTTATTTCTAGCACTGATAAAGTAATACCTTTATTGAAACCTTTTTAGTGATAATAATGTTCCCCCCTTCTAAGTGAGTTTAGGAAAACAATTCATTTTTGGTTCTATTGAAGTACTTTTATCATTCTCTCATTAGAAAATCTATAGCATTAATATTTAACCATAACTAAAAAACTAAACAAGTAAATAAGCAATTTACATAAAATAAATTAGAAAAAACCCCCAAAAAAATTCACAATTTTGGCACTTCACAAATTTGAAACTCCTTTTATTCCACCAAAAAGTATATTCAAAAGATAGAAAAACTGGTGAAATTTTAATGAGAGATAAAAATAAATTTGAGAGAAGTGGGCTGAATTGATTGAGTAGAAATGGGAGAGGCATGTAGAAATTTGATGAAGCCTGGGGAAAATGAATTATTTGAAAATTCACCATTACATCAATTTTGGTGAAAGGGTTTAATGCAAAAGACACATTTCTCTTAAATTATGGTGTAAATATTTTTTGCATTAACAACTTTAACCTCCTCAATCATGTAATCAATTTGGGTCGATGAAAGGAAAAGGTCGCATCAACCTTAATGCATTTCAACTAAAATCAAAAGGTGGCAAGTCCAATTCTGCACTTCTCTATTACTTTTAATTGTATTTTAAACCTATGATTAAATTATTTTTTTTCAAAAAACACGTATTAAAAAAACATCTACACCCGAGCCATGATAATGAACATGTAAATCAATATGGGATTTGGAAATCAATTAGTAATGAAAACCAGGTGTTGGCACATTAAGCCACATAATGTAAATAATGATATTATATCATATTCATTTGGTCCATTTCCACCTCAAGGTAAATAAACTAGAATATAATATAATGGAAACTCATGTTCATATGTAAAAACTCTAGAATGAACCCCATATACAATACCCAAAACATGGAATAAAAGTGCACTCAAGTCACCATTACAAAACATAAAACCACAAGATAATGAAAACAAGGACTAACGAATGAAAAAATAAATATAAAAACAAAGATCCAGAACAAAAATAAATATATGGTTCAATATTTTAACCTAATATATGAGGTAATACTTATAGATATCATAGCCTTTTTAATATAAAATTACATTATTTTAAGAATAATTAAACATCATAGTACAAGCCAAGGATCGTGAAATTTAGTGTCTTTTAAGAATAGTTACATAAAACATAAAACATGGGGCTAAAAATATCTTTATTTAATATCCATAAATAGATCCTAACATCCATTTAGCCCTTTCATCTGCATAGGCTACCCTGTGGAACACATGAAAAAAGGAATGTGATAAAAATCCCACTACAGGAATGAACATTAGAATAAATCTTAAGCTCATGAGTTAGGAGGCTTGACATAATGATATCAAAAGCATAGAATATATGGAATCATAACATATAAACATGGGATCACATAAACATGGAATCATACAAATTAGGAAGAAATATACAACATTTCTTTAGTATAAGTCAAGGCTAACCTCCAATCCTATTTCCTATAGTAGTATGGGTCAAGGCCAACCGCCAATCCCGTTTCCCATAGTAGCAGAAACTAAGGCTAACTGATAATACCATTGCACAAAGCATATCATGAGACTTAACATTACCCAATGCATTAGAGCACTATCTAGGAGTACCCATCTTAAATTTCATGAATATATTTTCCACATAAAGAATCATACATAATAAATCATACAAAAACATAAGGGTTTCCCATGGAATGAATTGGGTACCATAATGATGACATAATGTATAAAAAATGGGCATATCATGAAATTGAAAATGAAAGAAAGGAATTAGAACACACATGGATGTTCATAAGGTTAAATAGGAATATATCATGTCAAGTGATGTCAAACAAAAGTGACAACATTTAGGAAATGTATTAGCATCCAAACAGTATTGTGCAGTTTTAAGGAAAATACTATGGAGCATTTAAAATAAGGAAGAGGAAAATACATTATATAAAACAAGAATTTAAACAATAGGGTTTTCATAATAAAAATAATGATTTTATAAATACAATGGTGGATTAAATCAGAGGATAGAGCTCACATGAAATTGGGTAAAAATTTGTGAAGTTCCCTTAAAATGAGTTTGCTTACTATGAAGTATAGAGGAGGAAATCACATAAAAACATTTATATCCCAAAACTAGAATGAGTGAGGGATCCTAGAACATGATTTTGGATCATATAAACATAATTTATAAGTTTTAAATAATAAAATACAACTTCATTTGGGTAAAAATAAAGATAGAGATACCCGAATGAATAAAGGCAGTTCTGGTAGAATTCCTTATGGATTATTAGCATAATATCCAGTGTACTTAGGAGGGATTAATGACAGAGAAAGGGATTTATAATATTTTATAAATTTTTAGTAAAGTATGGTTGGGTTTTTAATTGTACCCCATCACTAAAAATTATAAATTAAAGGGAATAATATAGAGGATAATCTTGAATAAAAGTGAAATGGAGAGGATCCCTTACCTTAAGTCTGATGGTGATATTTTCTTGAACTTAATGACATGAATAATTAAATTATGTTTATTAATTAACATCTAAAGAACCTCTTATGTATATATAATATTTATTATAATTATTTTGAGTTCATTTATAACCATTTTTACTGGTTATGAAGTACAATTTCATTATTTGGGTCTGTTTTCTTACTTGGTTTTATTTATCTGTTCACTTATATTCATGTTCGGATAAATATGTAAGATGAATGTGGTTGTCCAAAGTTGAAGTTTTATGTTTTTAGTGATTATCCAAGAGATTTAATGGTTATTTAAATTCATTTGGTTATTTGTATTGAATATGAGTTATTATATAAAACCTTACTGATATCTGTTTTGGTTAATTGGTGGGTTTGATTACAAAGAACTTGTTTTTATTTATAACATAATACCATTTGTACAAAAAGAATACAGAAAAAAACTAGTATATATTACATATATAATTATCCAGTTCAACCATAACACAAATGGTTTCATGACCAAAATTAAGGATGATAATATAAATTGATAAATCATTGTCCTTGAATGTGCTAAATTAACACATCTCAAACTCTGTTTTCATTTCTTTCAAATAAAATATGGGGAAGGAAAGGAGATAATGAAGAATCACATTAGAAAAATAGAATTATAGTACATGTATGTTATTGTAGTTATCATTCCATTTGGTTGAAGGGAGGTGAGCAATGAAACAAGAAAAGAAAAGAAATTCAAAGAAATAAAAGAATTGGAAAGAAGAATTTACATCTTGAGTTTAACTCCTTTGAGATCCTCTTAAGAGGATAGGATTTGGTATTTTGAAGATACTAGGGGATTTTGGACGTGGTGAAGGATCTTGGGAGGAGATTTGGTCATAATATTGGAATGGAAAAAGGTATTAAAGGAACGGAGAGAACATGGAGTGAAGGGAGGGGGGTTTATAGTGGAGGAGAGGAGGGTTTTCATACTTTTTAATCATTGGTTTATTAATTTCTCTAAAGACCAGAAATAGTGATGATTCCATGAAAAAAATTGTAAAAAATTAATTTGAGTACGAATCAATGGCCATTTACATCATCCATGATACAAGCATGATGCAAAAATTCTAGTTACAGCATTTATTGTTAATTATCATATTTTACTATTCATAAAAAAATCATGTATTTTAAGAAAACTCTCAAAAATTCACCCTAACCATTCTTTGATGTGTAGAATCCAAAAATGAAATGAATTTTTCAAAAATAATTTTCTGAAAATGATAATTTTAATATTTAATTAAAATATTAATTTATTATTAAAAAACCATTTTTAAAACATTCATTTACTTATTCTAACATATAGGTACATCATACACTCACTTGAATATTGTTTTTATACTATTATAGGTAAGGTTACAATTCATTATGGTATATCACTATTCATAAGGTTATGTTACTGTTCATAAGGGTATGTTACTATTCAACAAAAATTATGTTTTTTTAACAGACACCAATTAACATACTGATCGTTACCATTTATGTCAAAATTTTGAAATTACAAATAGAGAAGTGAAAAATTATGTTTAAAGGTCACATAGAACTTAGTAATTCATTATGTTGTGATTTCGTTTGATAATATGAATTATTTATAAGAAAGGAATCTCTATTTATAAAACGTTGGGTTGTTACATTATTCCCCCCCCCTATGAATTTTCTCCATAAAAATTTCTTTTTACACTCTAAGTCGTAAATAGGTCTTGGTACTTTTCCTTCATTGCATCCACCAGTTCCCATGTTTCCTCTTCATACTTATGGTTCTTCCATAGTACCTTGACTAGGTGAGTAGTGTTTTTACGTAGAATTTTATCTCTACGATCCGAGATCCTTATTAGATGGTCCTCATAAAAAGATCAACCTCCAACTGTACCACCCATGAAGAGAGTACATGTGAAGGGTCTAGTATATACTTTATTAAGAGGGATACATGGGAAACATCATGTACTTTTGCCATGGTAGGTGGAAGTGCCAGTTCATAATCCATAGCTCCAACTTGATCAAGGATCTCTAAGGGTCTAATATACTTGGGACTTAGCTTTCCTTTATTCCAAAATCTCATGACCTTCTTCCACTAAGATATATGGAGAAATACCGTGTCTCCAACTTTGAACTCAAGGTCATGTTAATGATTGTATGAATAACTCTTTCGTTGACCTTGGGATGAATTAATATGTTGGTAAATGTTTTTCACATTTTACACCATTTCTTGGACTATTTAAAGTCCTAGCTATAACACCCTAGGATTTCATATTACATTATATCTTTAAAGTAATTCAGTAGCTTGTGCTACACGCAACATTGAGTTTGAACGCACCATGACTTACCAAACTAGTAGTTCAAAAAGTATTTATGAATACTATTAACTTTATTTTGAATTTTATATACTCCATATAATTTTAAAAATCATTTATGTGTTTCCTAGACATAATATAATAATAAATTCAATTTTTCAGATAAAATAAGTACTTTTCAAAAAAAAGCAATTTTACCACCTTTTAATGGAGAACACTTTTTTAATATAATATTTGACACATTTATATATTAAATTTAACAAAATAAACTTCTTATTTAGAATTAGTACATAATAAATTATTTTGGATAATTTTTTGGTATTTTTATGATAACTTTTATATTTTCTTGAATTGTGAATGATACTATATTTTAATTGAATTTTTTTTAATCAAAATAATTTATAATCTTAAATCAAATATTTTAATGGTTTTGATTTATAATTAGATTATATTTTTATCATTTAATCCCACATTGGTCATTGGATGTAATTCCTCATTTAAATTGCACATAAATACATATCAATCTTTTGATAGTTTTTATTCTCAAAAACCCGCTTTCTGGTTTTGATAATGGGAATTAATTTTAAATTAATTATTTAAATTCCAATGTATTTAATTTGGTAAAATAGAGATATTTTTTGGATTGAGAATATCAGAATTATATTAGGGTAATTGTTTTGTATTTTTCTAAAAACATTTAATTTTGGATGAATAGTGAAAACACTGCATTATTGTTTAAAACCGACTTTTTTTTAAATAATTATTTATTTTATTTAAATTTATTTTAAGTAAAAATAAATACATAATACCTATATAAGTTCAATGTAATTAATTGTGGTAATTTTATAATAATATTATATGTATAAAATTTTATTGAACTTTTTAACGTCTTTTACCCAACTTCTAGGCACATTTGCAAATTTGCATAAGACGTAATTTTACCACTTCTTTGAATTCAATTTCAATAATAATAGAGACAAATTTAACAATATTAAGTAAAATTTGGTTCAATAAAATGATTTTATTTTGTGAATAGTAACTTTTGAATTTTATTTTTCATGGTTTAAAGTAAATAGGGTAATTAAAGGTAAAAATGATTGTATAATTACCCTAAAACATGTCCTAAGTCTATTGGATAATTTTATTTCTACCAAAATAAACCATAGGAATTAAATATGATACTCTTTGATCCACTTGGATTAGATTAGGACAGTTATTATTATTTTATTTAAAGAAGAGTTAAAAGTGTTAAATTCGAATTTGAATAACTAAAACATTTTTAATATAGGGTTATACATAAGATAAATTAGACTATAAATATTCATTATAAATCAAAAAATATTCCCTACATAATAGTATTTTATTTATAATTTTTAGATATTAAATAATAAAATTTATTAATGACATAATGATAATGCATTAATTACCTTATTAATGAAGGATTAGAATAATTTTTATTATAAATATCCAAATAAATGTAAATTGAGACATTTGATGCGTTCCACTAATTATATATATTAATATGACATGTTAGGATTGATTTAATTTTTTTTGAAGTAATCAAGTTTTGTTGACTTTCAAAAAAACCAAATACTAAATAGTGTCAAAAATTAAATAAATGAGTTTTTTAAAACAAATACTATATTATTAAATGATATAATATTCATAAAAATATAAGGCTCAGCCAAAGGACTTTCATAATTATTGATATGTCATTAATTAACCATTTGAGGTTATTTTGTCTTTTTATTGTAAGTTTATTAACCATGTAATATAAAAATACAAGAAGGCATTGTAAAACTTAAACTATTTATTTAAGAGATAAATCTAAAAGATAAGTCTAATATGGTGACTTAAACTTCTCTAAAACCTATTTTATTAGTGTATTTCTACCAATACCCACCTTATCCTCAAAATAAATCCATTTTGAGAAATTAAAAACCGAAAATGATTTTATAATAAAATAATATTTCATGCTTTTCAAAAAGTGACCCTCACCTCTCTTATAAAAGGGTACTTTACCTTCACTCAATATCACGCATCCAAAGCCATTTGGCAAGGCCAACCCCTGATCAAATATCCTCCAAAATACCCTCAAATAAACCTTGAGGCCTTAATTTTATCATAAATCCAACCTATATTTCCAATTTGATCAAATCAAAAGGAAGCACCCAAAGAATAGGTAATAATTTCATCACCACTTTAAAAGTTCCATCTTCTTCCACTTCCACTTTCTTTTTTGTTTTCTTACCAAAGTAATAACTACAGTACCTTCTACATACTATGATGTTATTATAAATATAGTACAACCATATACATTATTATACACATCATATGAATGAGAAAGTCACCATATGTGCGTACATACGTCTTACCGTCTCCACGTCGTGGTGTAGTTTGTTATTCAACACTTCATTATTTTGATGGGTATAATAATGAGTATAAATTATTTAAATAATAAATATAACATGTTAATGATTCAGTATATATAATATTCCATCCAATTACATGCGATTTCACCATCAATAGAAAGATATTTTCAGTCATGCGCACGTACGGATTACCGTCTCCACGAACTTGATGAGATTCATTCCCCTTCGTAACCATTCAAGAATAATTTTCATTTTATGATATAAGATAATGTTTATGAAGTTAATATCATTCTATATATCAATCAAATAAATCCTATCCATATCAAACATGACTTACTTAAGAAAACATATAAAGGAAAATAAATCACTTAACACACAAAACAATGATACTACTGAAATATCATTAACAAAAAAATATTAGAAGATCATGTATGATATCATATTTATGTATATGGTTCTTGTATAATTTAATTACAATTATTTCACCATTATACATGAGGTTAACTTACCCTCTACTTGGGAAAGGTACAAGGTAGGGGTTATCTTTACAATCTCTTTATTATCAGAGGTTGTTTATAAGTAAACATGTATTGGGAATTCTTTATCATCTACATCTGTGTTTCTTAAAAATATATTTCATAACATTTTTACTATTTCCTAGAATATGGTTTAAATTAATTTATACTCTTGTTTGAATTTTTATATATTTTTTTGAAATAATTGTTTCCATCATTTTCCATACAAGATTCTTTATTACCTTTTCAACAAATTAAGGTAATAATGTTTTTTAACTTATACGGCAGTTGTGGCTATTTTTTACCGTTATAAAACCTTCAAAGCTTCCCTTACAATCTTATAATAATATTTTCATAAAAAATTCCTTTTATAATTATTTGACTTTGAAATTATTTCAAAATAGAAAGAGATATTTCTCTCAAATAGTTTTTATTTCATCCATTGATAGATTTTACACTTGTTTGAAGTTGATTTGTTATGATAAAGTCTTCCAAATTGTATATATGGTTTTTTGATATGTTTGACTATGGATGTGTTATTTTTATACCATTCATGGATTATGGTTAAATTATTAACATTTCGTATGCAAGTTTTAATATGAATGCTTATATTATGTTTCTACATTTTCATATGAGGAATACATTAGACTTAGTAAGTGATGGGTAGAGCCCGCTATAACTCCTCGATGCATAGGTATGTATCATAAGACAAAATAATGTAATAGGATAAGGCCTTTAAAAAATATTATTTGTAGTCTTGGCATGAGGCCTTGACTATGTAGTTATGATGATCGGCATTATGAATTCTATAATTTTAAAATTAGCTATTGATATTACATGTGATTATTCAACAAGTAGTATATCTATGATAATAAGTAAATGGAATTAATTGATTTATCTTTTCCATATTATGCTGAAGTTGAAGTTTAAAAGTTTTGTGTTTTAGTCTTATACATTGCGTGAAATGTTTATGCTTATTTATGATAGTTTCTACTATATTTTTATCCTTACTAAGCATGTGAGCTCACCCCTTTCTTATGTTTTCTTTTTTCCTTGGATGTGAAGAAGTATATTATGATTGACCTCCATGGGATAGGCTAAGGTATATGAGTGTGTTCAAACGGGAACACAATGTGGTTGTTTTTTTATTTCATGATGTAATGTAAATCTTATGTATGTATCTTGTACTTCTAAGGATACTAAACTAATTGGTATTTTGAGACATGATTTATTGTGATCATGCCAATGTTATGTAATAATGTACTGACTATGGGTAACTAGGTTCGGGGCATTACACTTAGTATCAGAGAATTTTAGTACGAACCATGGAAACTATATTTAGAAAAACTCTGATTAGAGAAAATTACCCTAAGATAAACATTGAAGATTAGTACAAAATAAAATCCCAAAAAATTGCAGTGTAAATATTATGTGGGTTTTCAAATAAAATATATCCTTGTATGGATACAAACAATTAGAGTTGGCTCTGGCATAGTTGTACCTATGAGTGAAAACTCCGGAAAGGAGTGAAAACTATGACAATGAGTTTTGGGCTTGGCCCGGGTATCCTGGTACACGAAAATGGGCCTTTCTACACTCTTGGTATTAAAAATCTCAGGGGATATGATTAGGATAATTCACATTTTATTTACAAACCATTATGAAGGATTTATGAGTAAATACTTCCTCAAAGAAACCATTTTTATGATTATGGAATATATGCAAAAACATTTCAATTCACGTTACGTATTTTACACATTTTTAATTATGAATTGTGATTCATAAACTAACCTAGTGTATTAAATTGTTTAGAAATGGTGCCTATTATAAGGAATGTGAACATCAGCAATACACATGATCCAAAGAGTAATAAGGATCATATATTTCATGGTTTGATGAAAATATTTAGAAAGGAAATAGTCTCCCATGTATTCTCATCATATGGAGAAATATTATCATGTGTTAATAAGATAAGTAAATAATTCTCTAAGACCTATGGATTTGAAGGGATGCTGGAGAAGAAAAGGATGGTAGAGAGAAATATGGATAAAGAGAAGAATGGAAAGAAGGAATTTTTCCTTTGTGATAACTGTAGAACAAATCATCTTGGTAAATTCTTGAATGGAATTTGAGTTTGTTATAAGTGTGGAGAAAAAGGACACCAAGTACGTTATGACAAGGGTAAGAAAAAGTTTTCAAATGTACAATGCTTCATCTGCAAGGATTTGGGAGACTATGTGAATCAATGTCCCAATCATCAAAGTATCCCCCAAATGATGCTATTGGATAATAATCATGTTATGATACTACTGTAGATAAAGAGGGATAATTAGTGTTATTATATTTTTTTTATTAATGAATTTTGTCATTTTAGTGTTGTATCAATGATTTAATGGTTATATTAATTATGTAAATAAATAAAGATTGTACTGTAGTACTATTTCATTGAAGATTTGAGATTATATTTTACAAAGAATAGTGACTCAACAGCAAGTTAATTTTTTTGTAAAATACATGGTTAAAAGAAAGATAAACCTTAATATGGTCCTGATACTAAGGTACTGATTTTGGAATAAGAGACCGTTGATTGGGATAAATTATATTGGATATTCTTTAATACCTTGGGACTGATTACTGGTTTTTTTATTCCTTCATTATTGGAGTATTCAATATTTTTTGATATAAGGAATAAATCTAGTACTATATAAGGAATAAGAGAGCATGAATGTAATCAATAAGGTTTTATGGTAATTCAAAGTGTTACTATGTTTTAAGATAATACATGATGAAGGTACTCACATGTTATTATGTGGCAAGAAAAGATCTTCATTGTGTTATGTTGACCATCCTTATAAATTTTTGGAATATGAGTTTGGACATAAGTATTTCGAGTAAGTCTAATGGTTGGAATGGATTAAGTTGGACATTGGATATTGTGGTTTAAGGTTAAAAAATGTCTTAAGATTATTTTTGTGTTTTTTTATAAAAAGGACAACTAGATGTTTGGGCGACAACCCGTCGCGTCCGACAAGGCTGCAAGACTTGAACCCGCAACCGAATAGGGACAAAGGCATATCACCAAAAGTTGGCCTATGTGATGTCCGATTTTTTATAATGTAGTTTTTTCTAATGATTTTATATATGAATTATAAATTCATTTTTTTGAAACCCTATACGATTATGATAAATATAATATATTTGTGTTCTGTTATCTTTTGGAGTGAAAGATGAGTTTGTGGTAGAAATTACTTAATGGTTGGAACTATACTTGTCATTTTTTTTTCATATTGTATGAAAAATTTAATTCTTAAACATTAAGGAAATTATCTTAAAACAAAAAATTTATAATCCTAATACCATATGTTTTGATGAAAAAATAATATTTTAAGTCATCATAGATTTATGGCTTTGAGGCCCTCGATTTTCTATTTTTTATTCACTTGTTTTTTATTGATGACCTCAGTAACTACCTATAAATATTTAAGTTTTCCCTCCAATTATGTTTCTCAAGTTTCCACCAATGATATCCAATTCGAAATCCTAATTTGTTGGTGACTTTTTAATTTCCATTTCCCTCTTATTATGACCAAATTTTATTAACCCTATTTCCGATTTGGGTTTTACACAAAGGTATTTTCTATATTTAACCTTTTATTTTAGAAGAACAAATTCAAATTGTGAGGACACAATTTATTGAAGTAGGGTATAATGTAACACCCCCATCTTTCATATTACATCATCTATTTAATGTAATTCAATAGCTTGCGCTACACGAAACACTGAGTTCGAACACACCACGACTTACCAATATAGATATTCAATAAGTAGTTATGAATATTAATAATTTTATTTTTAATTTTCTATACTATATATAATTTTAAAAATCATATTATGTGTTTCTTAGTCATAATATAAGAACAAATTCCATTTTTTAGATAAAATAAGTATTTTTTAAAAAATGATAATTTTCCACCTTTTATTGGAGAACCCTTTTTAAATACAATATTTGACACTTTAATATATTAAATTTGAAAAAACAAACTTCTTATTAAGTATAATTACATAAAAAAAAATTTTGGATAAATATTTGGTGATTTTCTGATAACTTTGAAATTTTCACGACTAGTAAAAATACTAAATTTTAATTGAAAACAAATTTTTTATTAAAATAAATTATATTGTTAAATTATATATTTGAATGTATTTTAAGTATAATTATATTATAGTTTTATCATTAAATCCAATATTGATCATTGTAAGTTATTTTACATTTAAATTGGACATAAACACAGATCAATCTTTTGATAGTTTTTACTTCTCAAAAACCTGCTTTCTAGTTTTGACAACGAGAATCAATTTTAAATTTATTTGTGAAACTCTTATATTTTGAATTTTATAAAATATATTTCATTTTTAAAATTGGAATATCCAATTTATCTTAGGTTGAATCTTCGGTATTTTCCTTAAAACATTCAATTTTGGATAAATAGTGAAAAACACTCTATTATTGTTTAAAACTGACTTTTTATTTAAATAATTATTTATGGTATTTAAATTTATTTTAAGTAGAAAAAAAATATATAATACCTATATAAGTTCAATTTAATACATTGGAGTCATTTTATAATAAAATTATATGTATACAATTTTATTGATCTTTTTAACGTCTTTTACCAACCTTCTAGGAAAATTTGCAAATTTGCCCAAAATGTAATTTTACAACTTCATTGAATTAAATTTAAAAAACCCAAGAGACATCATTGACATAAGAATGTAAAATTTTGTTCAATCAGATTAAAATAATTTTTGATGAATAGTAACTTTTGAATTTTTTTTACCATAGTTAAAAATAAATATGGTAATAAAAGGTAAAAATAATATTATAATTACCCTAACACAGGTCCTACTTCCATTGGATAATTTTATTTTGACCAAAATAATCCTTTTAAATAAAATATTATAAAATTTGATCCACTTTTATTAGATTAGGACATTTATTATTATTTTATTTAAAGAAGAGTTAAAAGTGTTAAATTCAAATTTTATTAACTAAAACATTTTTAATATAGGGTTATACATAAGATAAATTTTAATTTAAATTTTAATTATAAATATAAATAAAATTTATACATAATGGTATTTTATGTATAATTTTTAGACATTATATATTTAAATTTATTTATGACACAATGATGATGCAGTAATTACCTTATTAATGAAAGATTAAAATATTTGATATTATAAATATCCAAATAAATGTAAATTGAAACTTTGGATGAATTAAACTAATTTTCTAGGTTAATATGACATTTTATTATTTATTTAATGTATTTTTTTCTAAGTAATAATATTTTTTTGACTTTCAGAAAAACCAAATACTAAATAGTGTCAAAATTGATAGAAATGAGTTGTTAAAACAAATACTATATTATTAACTGATATAATATTCCTAAAAATCTAAGGATCATAATAAGGACTTATATAATTATTTATATGTCATTAATAAACCGATTTTGGTTATCTTGTCATTTTATAGTAAGTGTATACACCATTAAATATAAAAATACAAGATGACATTATAAAATTTTATACTATTTAACTAAGAGATAAATCTAAATGATAAGGATAATATGGTGACCTAAACTTTCCTAAAACCCATTGTTTGAGAGGATTTAGACCCATCCCTACCTTATACTCAAAATAAATTCATTTGGATCCATCATAAACTGAAAATAATTTTATAATAAAAAAATATTTCAAGCTTTTCCTTAAGTGACCTCCACCTCTCTTATAAAAGGGTACTTCCCCTTCTTCAAAATCACAAATCCAAATCAATTTGGATCGGCCAAAAACTAATCAAATATACTCCCAAATACCCTCACATAAACCAATAGTTTTTAATTTCATCTTCAATCCATCATATGGAAACCTTTTGATCAAATCAAAAGGAAGCACCCGAATAAGAGGTAATAATTTCATCACCTATTTCAAAGTTCTTTTCTTCATGCAATTCCTATTTCTTTGTTTTTTCCATACCAAAGTAATTACTATAGTACCATATACATAATATGATGTTATTATAAATATGGTACAACCATATTAATTATTCTATCCATCCTATGAATGATAATGTCATCATATGTGTGTACGTATGGCTTATCATCTCCACGGCATGCTATAGTTTGTTATTCAACACTTCATTATTTGGATGGGTATAATAATGAGTAAAACTGATGTAAATAATAAATATAACATGTTAATTATTCTTTATAAATAATATAACATCAAATTACATATGATTTTACCATCAATATAATGATATTGTCGCTCATGCATACGTACGAATTATCGTCTCCACGAACGTGATGAGATTCATTCCCCATCATAAAAATTCAAGAATAATTTTCAGTATATGATTTAAAGTAATTTTTAAGAAGTTAATATCATTTTGTATATAAATCAAATAAATCCTATCCATAAAAAACATGACTTATGTAACTAAAGATATATAGGAAAACAAATCAGTTAACACCAAAAACAATGATACTACTGAAATATCATTAACAAAGTAATATTATAAGTTTATGTATGATATCATATTTATGTATGTGTTTCTTATATAATTTAATAAAAATTATTTCATAATTATAAAGGAGGTTAAGGTACCCTTGACTATAGAAAAGTACAAGGTAAGGGTTAATTTTACAATCTCTTTATTATCTATCGTTGTTTATAAATAAGAATATACAGGGAATTATTTATCATCCTCAATAGTGTTTCATAAAAATGTATTTAATTTTTTTTTGACTATATCCTAGAATATGGATTAAAGTCATTTATACCATTTTTTTACTTTTTATAAAAAAATTAATATTTTCGTCATTTTCCAAACAAGGTACTTTATGACATTTTCAACAAAATAAATTAAGAATGATTTTTAACTTATACAACGGGTGAAACTATTTTCTTCCATTATAACACCATCAAAGCTTCACTTACAAGCTTATAAGAATATTTTCAAAATTTTTTTTTTTTATAATTATGTTACTTTTAAAAGATTTCAAAATAGAAAGAGACATTTCTCCCAAGAAGTTTTGATTTGATCATTTTATAGATTTTACACTTGTTTGAAGTTGATTTATTATGATATAGTCTTCTATATTTTATTGAAGGTTTTGTGATATGTTTGACTGCGGATGTGTTATTTTTATACCATTCATGGTTTATGGTTAAATTATTAACATTTCATATGCTAGTTTTAATATGATTGTTTATGTTATGTTTCAACCTTTTCATACGAGGAATGCATTGGTATTAGTAAGTGATGGGTGGAGACCTCTATATCTCCTCAATGTATCGGTAGGTCCCATGAGACAAACTAGTGTATTGGTAATAGGCCTTGAAAAAATATTATTTTTAGTCTTGGCATTAGGCCTTGACTATGTGGTTATGATGTCAGGCATTTGGCATTCCATCATTATGAAATTAGATATTGATATTACATGTGATTATTTGATGAGTAAAAAATACATGTGAATATATAAATGAAATTAATTGATTTATATTTTCCATATTATGTTGAAGTTTATGTTTAAAAGGCTTGTGTTTTAGTCTTATACATTGCCTTAAATTTTTATGATTATTTATGATAGTTTCCTCTATATTGTTATTGTTACTGAGAATATGATATCAACACATTCATATGTTTTTCTCCCAGGATGTGAAGAAGTATATTATGATTGACCTACATGGATAGTCTAAGGGATATGAGTGTGTTCAAATGGGACATAATGTTGTTGTTGCTTTTTCATGATGTAATGTAAAACCTCTGTATGTATCCTGTACTTCCAAGGATACTAAACTAATAAATATTTCAAGACTTTATATATTGTGATCATGCCAATGTTATGTAATAATGCACCAAATCTGGGTCACTAGGGTCAGGGCATTACACTTGCAGCTTGCACTCACCGACTTCATCCCAACATGTCGGTGCTCTTCCCCTTTTCCCATAATGGGATTCATATGGTTCCATTTGGATGCTTGAGTGGAAACTGTTTTAGTAGGAGAAAATTTGATGGTCCCATCCTCTTTTAAATTCCATAGAACATGCTCTCAATAAGTCTTACAGTGTCAGAATAATCTACTCAGATTGGCCATCATTTTGAGGATGATATGACGTACTGAAAATCAGTTCAATTCTTAGATCATGTTGGAGAAATTTCAAGAACATTGAGGTGAATCCTAGATCATGATAGGATACAATGGATAGTGTTAATACATAAAGACTTACCACCTCTTTTATGTATATCCATTAAATTTTATCCAATGACAAGTCCTCTTGAATTTTGATAAATTGATCTGTCTTTATAGGATGGTCCACAATGACCCATAAAGAATTGTTTCCTCTAGATGTCCTAGGAAGTCTAGTGATAAAGTCCATGGTAATGTTCTCCCACTTTCATATTGGTAAGGGTAGTGGTTGAATCATCCCCTTATAACTTTTCCTCTCAGCCTTCACCTTCTGATATACCAGGCACTTTGATGTATATTCAACAGTACCCCTTTTCATATTGTCCCACCAAAAGTTTTCTCAGAGATCTTGATGCATATTTGTGCTCCTTGGGTGGATAGAGAAGGTCAAGCTATCTTAATCATTAAAAAGTTATCTCTAGATCAGATGATACACATAATCATGACTGAAATCATACAACTCATTCCTCATCAACCATGAACTCAGATGATTTTCCACTTCTGATAGCTTCCACCCTTTTCAAAAATTCCACATCTTTTCTTTGAGCATCCTTTATTTTATCCATGAAGGTTGGTTGATAAATAATTTGAGAAAGTATTGATGATGTTCCTCCCTTGATGATTCCCATGTCTATCCTTTACAAATCTAAGAAGATCGGATCCTTTTCAATTCTCGTCACTGATAAAGATGATGGATCATTTCTACTTAGAGCATCTACCACCTTATTTTCCTTCTGAGGATGATAGTGGATTGACCTATCATAATCCACGATGAGATATTTCCATATTAATTGGTGCATATTAAGCTCTTTTTGTGTGAATATATATTTTATACTCTTGTGATCAGTATATATATCACAATTCTCCCCATAGTGATAGTGCCACTATATTTTCAACCCAAATATCATTATTTCCAACTCCAGATCATGCATAGGACATTTTTTCTTCATGGATTTTTAGCTTCCTTGAATCATAGGCTATCACTTTTCATTAGCACATGGCCTATTTTCTTTTTTGTATCATCATTGTACACCACAAAGAGTTCTCCACTTGTTGGGAGTGTGAGTAGTGGCACAGTGATATGCCTCTTTTTCAACTCCTTGAAACAGTCATCATATTCATGAGTACAGAAAAATAATACTCCCTTCAATGTCATCTTGGTCATTGGGTTTCACAATCATGAAATGTTCTTTACAAATCGTCAATAATACCCAGCTAGACCCAAAAAGATGTGGATATCCATTACAGATGCGGTCTTGGGCCACTCTTCAATTTCCTTTTTCTAAGAAGGGTCCACAGATATCCCTTTGTTGGTGATAACATGCCCCATGAATGATACTTCCAACATCCATAACTCACATTTACTTTACTTTTCATATAACCTCTCCCTTCAAAAAGACTTTAACACATTATTCAGATGCTCCTTGTGTTCCTCCTTTCTCTTGGAGAATATCAGAATAATTTCAACAAAGACTACCACAAATTTTTCGAGGTAATATATAAAAACTATTTTCATTAAATACATGGAAATTTATAGAAAATTAGTGAGTATGAAGGGAATAACTATGAACTAATAGTGTCCATAACTCGTTTGAAAGGCGGTCTTGGCAATATCATCCTTCCTCACCTTTAATTGGTGATATCCCGACCGAACGTACCCCTTAGATAAATAAATGGCCCCATGGAGATGATCTAACAATTAATCTATCCAAGAATGTGGATAATTTTTCTTTATTAAGATTTTATTAAGATGATGACAATCAATGCAGAGTCACCTTGATCCGTCCTTCTTCTTGACAAATAGGACTGGTGCACCTCACAGTGAAGCACTCGGGGATATAAAACCCTTCTCCAAATTATCCTATAACTGATTCTTCAGCTCTTCCATCTCTATAGTGTCCATTTTATAAGGATTCTATAATACAGGTTGAGATCCAGGAATATGTTCAATTGTAAACTCAACCTCTCGATCATAAGGAAGACTAGGGAACTCTTCAGGGAATACATTAGTGTAATCCCTCATGATGGGCATGTCTTCATGCATGATTCTCTCCTTTGTCTCAATCATTTGATCTATATATTATTTATAGTTAAAGAAACAATATCCACACATTAGATTATGATTCTAAAGAAGATTAATATTCCTCCTTACACTTTTAGAGAATATTAGGATACTTAGGGATGTGAAGAGGGATCTCCCTTTCACGACAGTCGATATTGGCCTTCTATAAAGATAGCCAATAAATGCCCATGATTGTGTCAAACTCCAATAGAAAAACTATGATGATATTTGAATGGAGGTTCAGTCCACAAAAATTAAATAGAGAGGAGTTATATACCATGGATGCAATAATTAACCAATTTGTTGTTATCACAGATAACTTTTCCTCCAAATTTTGAGGCGGTGGTTGAATAGTTCTACTAAACTTAAAAGATATGAAATAATTTGTTGAACTAGAATCAAATAGTATGTTCTATATTATTGAATGAATAACTAGATTACCTTTCACCACATAATTTTCCAACTCCACCTTAGCAGTAGTGATAGCATAAGCCCTTACTTCTTTCAATGAAGGTTGTTGTTGATTTCCTCTGACAACCCTTGGCTTAGAGAAATTGTTTGCATAATACCCATACTCCTTTCAGATGTAACACTGCACCACTGGCTGAGAATTGATCTAATCCTTCCTTTCTTCTTCCATGTTAGTGGAATTTTTTATATCCCTTCTTCATTTTTTAGGTAGATGACCAAACTCTCCACATTTGAAGAAATTCTTGGTTCCCTTATGAAAGATCCCAGGTTTCTTCTTCCCACAATTTTTACACATGTGATATTTGGTGTACCTTCCATCATGGGATTTGATTGTTGAACCACCCATGTTGTTCTCCATTTCCTCTTCTTGTCACTGGGCCCATGAGGCCACCAACAGTGTCCAATCACCATTTCAACCTTGAGGTCACAATAGAAAATATCTGCATAACTATCATAGTCTCGAATCACCAATGATTTTCATATACATGGATTTAGTATTCTAAAAAATTGATCCACCTATCTTTTTATGGTCATGATAAATCCAGAGGCATACCTTGTAATCCCTGTAAATTTTTCTTCATATACCCCAATAGAATCATCTTCCTTCTGCTTGAGTTTGAGAAACACTCTTTCTATTTTGAGATGGATGATTTAAGGAAAATATTTATTGAAAAATATCTTCTAGAATTCCTCCCAATCCATGGGATCTATTTTATCTTGGTACATTGTATTCTTGATTAGTTTCCACAACTTATTATCTTCCCCATCAAAATTATAGACCACCAGTACAACTTTCTCTTTTATCATGCACTAAAGGATGAAGAATATATTTTCAACAAAGTTAATCCACTATTTCACAAGGAGGGGATCATACAATCCGCCAATCAGGGAAGGCCTATTCCAAATTAAGTATTATATGACTACTTTTTATTTTCTTTGAGGAGTAGAGTGTTCCACATGATTCGAGTTATTAGTCATATCTTGAGTAAGCTAAGAAAGTACTGTCATGAATATTTGAGCACCCATTTCCATCATATTAGGCATATAATTAGGGAAATCATGAAATTTACTATCATATTGGTGGTTGGTACATGTTATTATACTTCCCTCCATTAACTATGAAAAATAATTCAAAATTATAAGGCTTGAATACTCCGTCATTGAACATTGAAATGAAACTTTTGAAAAAAAATGATAAACTTGTAACGGAGAAGTATATCCTAACATGGGATTCATATGGTTTAAATCTAGGTAATCCTTGATATATTTCCTAACATATATTCTTATGGGAATATTTTTATTCCCATAATAATTATTTTCACTAAGTTCAAGAATTTAAGAAAACATATCCCCTGGGAGTTTCAATAACAAGAGTGAAGCAAGGCCATTTGTCATGTACCGGGATACCCCGAGTCAAGACCGAAACACCTTTTAGGAGTTTTCAATCCAAGGTACATTTGTACCATAGAAACATCTACCAATTTTTATCAAGAACGAGATGTATTTTCTTGATAAACCACTTACTCTATACTTACCAAAACATATCAGTGTTTTCTTATACTTTGTCTTATCCTTAGGGTTTTTAGTAAAGTGATATATTACTAATCTCCAAAAATAAATAGACCATCCTATGATACCAAGTATAGAAACCATATCCATTACATATAAAATTACATGATTTAAGCATAATTATACATCAGAGTATAGGACAAGGATCATGAAGTCTAGAATATTTGAAGACTAGGTACATAAAACATAAAACATGGGGATAAAAAAAACATCTTTATTTAATTTCAATAAAGAGCTCCTAACTTCCTCTGATCCCTTAAATATTCATAGGGTACCCTGTGAAACACATGAACAAATGGATGATCTAAAAATCCAAGTAATGGAATGAACATAAGAATAAAGCTTAAGAACATGATTTAGGGTCATGACATAATGATATAAAAAGTATGAAACATATATGAAAAAATAACATATAAACATGGGATTTTAAAAACATGGAATCGTATAAATGTGGTAGAAACATAAAACATGTCTTTTTTACGATTCAAGGTTAACTACCAATCCTGTTTCCCATAGTAGTACGGGTGAAGGCTAACCACCAATCCAGTTTCCCATTGTAGCACCAGCCAAGGATAACTGTAAAGACTATTGTACATAGAATATCATGAGACTTAAAATTACCCAATTAATTGGAGTTAAATTTGTTCATAACCATCTTACATTTAATTAATATGTTTTCTACGTAAATAATCATACATAATCAGTCTTACATAAACCTAAGGGTTACCCATGGAAATAATTTATTACCACAATCATGACATAAAGCATAACCTACGGGTGTATCATGAAATTGTCCATGAAATAATAGAATTAGAACATAAATGGATTTTAATAAGGTAAAATAGGAATATATCATGTCACGTTATGTCCAACAAAAGTGACAACATGTAGGAAATTTATTAACATCACAACATTTTTGTGCGATTTTAAGGAAAATACAATTGAGCTTTTAAAATAGAAAAGAGGAAAATATATTATAGAAACCCCAAATTAAATAAGAAGGTTTTCATAATAAAAATACTAATTTTATAAAGACAATGGTGGACTAAAATAGAGGATAGGGTGAACTTTAAATTGGGGAAAATTTTTAGAAGTTCCCCTAAAACGAGTTTGCTTATTGGGAAGTATCTAGGAGGGAATCACTTAAAAGCAAGTATATCCACAAAAGAGAATGAGGGTGGGATATTGAAACATGATTTTGGATCATATAAAAATAATTTATATTTTTCACATAAAAATAAAAGACAAATTAATTTTGGTAGAAATAAAGATAGAGAAACCTGAAGGAATAAAGGTGGTTCAGGTAGATTTCCTTACAGATTATCGGCATGATATCGAGTGTATTTAATAGGGATTAAAGAGAGAGAAATGGATTTATAATCTTTTATATATCATAAGGAAAGTATGGGGGAGGTGATTAATCATACCCCATCACTAGTAATTACACATAAAAGGTAATCACATAGAGGAAAATCTTTAATTAAAGTGAAATGGAGAGGATCCCTTACCTTAAGTCTGATGGTGATCTTTTCTTGAAATTATTGACACGAATAATAAAATTAGGTTTACTAATTAATAAATCTAGAACCTATTCTATATGTATAATATTTATTTTAATCATTTTATGTTCATTTATAACCATTTTGATTGGTTATGAGATTCAATTTCATTGTTCGGGTCCATTTGCTTACTTGGTTTTAATGATCGGTTCATTTATATTCATGTTCGGAAAAAATATAAGATGAAATTGGTTGTTCAGAATTGAAGTTCTATATTATTAGTGAACATACATGAGATTACATGGTTATAAAAATTCATTCAGTTATTGGGAGTGAAGTTGACTTATTATATAAAACCTTAGTGATAACTGTTTTGGTTAATCGGTGGGTTTGATTACAAAGAACACGTTTTGATTTATAACTTATTACCATTTTTAATAAAGGATTACAGAACCAAAACTAGGATTTATTACATATATAATAATTTGTTTCAACCATAACACAAATGGTATCATGACCAAAATTAAATACGATAATAGAAATTGATAAATTGTTGTCCTTGAATGTGCTAAATTGACACATCTCAAATGGAGTTTTCATTTCTTTAAAATAAAATACGGGAAAAGGAGAGAAGATAATGAAGTATCCCATTAGCATAATAGTATTACAGTACATGTATGTTACTGTAGTTATCAGACCATATTTGTAAAGGGAGGTGAGGAATGAAAAAATAAAAGAAATGAACATAAAAGAAATAAAAGAATTGGAAAGAGGAATTTAACTCTTTAGTTTACCTCCTTGATAGCCTATTAAGAGGAAAGGATTTGGTATTTTTAGGGGGTGAAGTATCTTGGGAGTAAATTTGGGTGGCATATTGGAAATTCATATGGATTTAAAGGATTTTAAAGAAGAGGGATTGAAAATTGGTCTTATAGTGAAGGAGAGGAGGGTTTTCCTAATTTTTTAATCATTGGTTTATTAATTTCCCTCAAGAGCATAAAAAGTGATGATTCCATGACCAAAAACATTAATAAATTCATGTGAGTTTGAACCAGTGATAATTTACATCATCCATGATTCAATCAAGATGCATAAATTAAGGGTATATCATTTATTGTGAATTATCGTATTTTACTATTCATAAAAAATTCATGTATTTTATAAAAATCTCAAAAAGTCGTCCTAACCATTTTTCAACATGTTGAATCCAAAAATGAAATCTATTTTTAAAAAATATTTTTCTAAAAATATTTTTCTTTAATTTTTAATTAAAATTATAATTTATTATTAAAAACCCAGTTTAAAAACATTTATTTACTTATTCTAAAATATAGGTACATAATACTTTCACATGAATATTATTTTTATAATATCATATGTAATTTTACTACTCATTTGGGTATATCACTATTCATAAGGGAATTATAATATTCATAATGGTAGGTTATTATTCACCAAATATTAATTTTTTCTTATCAAACTCCGAATAACATACTGATCAAAACAGTTTATGTTAGATTTTCGAAATTCCAAACACAAAAGTGAAAAATTTAAGTTTAAAGGTCACATAGGACTTAATAATTCATTATGTTGTGATGTTATGTGATAATAAAAAATATTTATAATAAAGGAATCTTCATTTATAAAACATTGGGTCATTACAATACTAATATACTATTACATAAGGAAAAAATATTATTGTAAGTCTAATTACAATGATCAATTAGATCAAATAATACATTATAAAGGAGTGCAAAAATTGTGTGTCTGGTCTCCACCATCATCTAATCATTCAGTGTCATTGTCCACCTTATCACATCATTATGGGTTAACCTGTGTCTATTCAAGGAATCCACCCACCATAACTGACTCATAGAGTTCATTTTTCCTGATCAGAATTTTCTGCTAGATATAAAACCTATTGTTTTATTTGATGATCTGGACTTCTAATATTATGTCATATTCCACCATTCAGCTATAATATTCCTTTAACAACCAGTGAATTGATCCCAAAAACTAATTCTATATTATCCATCCATTCATTGAAATAATTTCACTAAATTTTATCTCATTTCAGTGATTTTAATTTCCATATCTTGAAAATTAATCTCACACCCCAACAATCTCCCACATGAGAATCATTTAAAGAATTCACCATAAAAAAATTCCTTCACCAACTTCTAGAAACACCCTTACTTTTTAATTTTGTTAAATGGATAAATTCTTCCCAAAAAATATATTTTATTCATAAAATCCCAGTTGAGAAACAACATAGGCCCAATACTTCCTTGGAAAACACCTTCATAAATATTTCGAAAGGATTATGAGTGCCTTTAGTCATTATTAGGTCGAACACTCCATCCAATAATAACTTATGGATGAAGTGGATCATCAAATAAATTTCATTCATCTGATAATGAAATATAGTGATTTTGGCTACGTGAATCATTCTTTGTGATTTAGAAAAAAAATCTCAACATCTAGTCTTCTTCTGAAATACTCCACTAACCACTTTATCTAGACTAAATCCATCTTCTCTTCTATCAATATGATGTACTATTCATTTTTTTCGATTTTAAAACCACTAATTAAATAATTTAAATCTAAAACCCCATTATTCCACAAAAATTAAAAATATAACTGGGATTTCTTCTTTATGTTTCTGAATCTCCACTGAAATCTAAGAATGAAAAATCCTAAAAAATTTCATCTGTTCTGAAGAAAAGATCATTACATCTGGATCCTTTCAAATACCAAAGAACCCACTTCATATAATAATAGTACCATATTTTTGGGTTCAATATGAAACTTCTTGTTTCCCCCACATCTTGTGCATTCTCTGGATGAGTGAATATCATGTAATATATAAAAATTAGGATAATCGATGAATATATAACATTCACCGTGTACATGACGCCAACATATTTTTATGGTGACTTCTCTTTTCTCTAATTAAAGTGTCCTTATAAGGGTGTGAACATTGTATTTTCATCTATCATTCCAAAGTACTCTAATATCAAATACATATAGGTAACCTTAGTCAGAAATTAGGTTCATCTCAATCCCCAATGCTAAAATAAACTTCAAATTACTAGAATTATTTATCAAGAAACATCCAAATAACAAAAAATTTATCTCATAAATATTTTCTTTTACCAATCCTACATCCATCATATCTAAAACATAGATAAGTAAGATAGTCCAAATCATATCACCAATTTACTTCAAGTAAAGAAAATTTTCAACATTTATTTGGATGAACACCCTATACTCTATGAAGTCATTGGGCTTATGGTTGCAATAACTCGGTTTATCATTCAAACTACAACATTTATATTTAAACATGTACACAAGTCTTTACATTTTTTGATCCTTGAAACCTATCAGATTCTATATGTAATTTTATTCATCTATGTCCTCATAAATAAATTTTTTCTTCACATTCAATTTTCCAACATGAATTTCTTCTATATAAACCATGCTCAACACTATTTGAATAATTTTATTTCTTAACTTTGGTAACAAACATTTTTGATTAATAATGACCTTATGTTAGTTGAAGTCTATTCACAAATGGCTTGTCCTTGTACATCCTTCAATAACATTCCTCATCCTTCATCCAATAAACCCATTTTTTTCAATAATATTCTTCCTAGTAAGTCTCTCAATCTACTCCCTTGTTCAATATACATAGATAGAATAACATTCATCCATCTTGGACTACTCCCAATATTTTTAGTATTTCAAACTCCTTGACTATTCCAACATATTGGTCTCTCCATCACCTATTAAAATAATATTGTGAAAACTTTCACCATACATTTTCCCTCAATGTCTATCCCTATTAGATCTCTATAATTTTGGTAAATCCACCGGATTGGTAGGTGTTTTATAAATATTCATGCTCCCAATTTTTTTTGGATGTTAAAATTTATTTGGTTCCCTATCCAAGTAAGACTTAGATTCTGATGATACCATAATTTTATTGATTAAATATTACATTTTGACTTTTGATGGATTCTTGAGAGTCATTTTCATAGATTTGAAATCCAAAATATTTATAGTAGTCTCCAAAAAAGTAACATTCAAGAGAATTAGCCTCTGTATTTTCTCATTACATGCCATAAAAATTGAAATAGGTGATACATTTCAATACATTAAAGTGGTTGAAATCAATATTCACTCTAGATAAAAAGATCTTTATAAATTCTTTTCTAATAATAGAAAATGTACTCTAATTGATTAAATATGTTGTGTCATTCATAGTTTCTCCTCAAAATATCTCATGAAACCCTATATGAATTTTTATACAACAAGAATTTTCCACCAAATGCTACTTTATCCTATCTATAAGTATATATTGGTCTAGGGTTTATAACAGAGTCTTCTAAAAATGAATCCCTTTTTTCAGTAAAACCTCTATAACTCCTCACTTCTTTACCCTCCACAATTATTTCACTATAAAAACATCAAATTTCACCAAGTCACTTATTCCACCATATCCCTTGATATAAAAATGGTCTCTAACATCTCATAATTATACTTTAGAAAATAAAATTACAATTTTCTTGTGGAATCATCAATGAATTCCCTATGGATGAGTGACCCTCCAGGAGAATTCATTGGTATCAGTACCCATATATAAGTGTGAAATAGTTCCGAATTATAAATGTTTGGAATTTTCTTATATATTTTGAAGCAAACCATCCATTACTTTCCTAATATTATAATTCTCACACTTTTTATTACTCAAGATTATTTCATTTATAAATCCCTTTTATGTAAGTATTTTCACCCATTTCTCACTAAGTTGATGAAGAAAATCATACCATAACTTCACTTAAGTTTACCCTCATTAATGAATCACCCCTTCCAGTGAATCAATGAGGTAGTTAATCTCATCATTAACCCCTCTTCCAATGACCATGTATTTATATGAAATAATTCACGCATCACCTTGGAAATATTTATAGAAATTTATGGCATCAGGATTTCCAATGGAAATTAAGTTCTCATATATGCCTGAAATATATTAAACATACTTCAACTCTAGTGTTTTTTAATTCCATTTCAAGAATGAAACATTTCATTTATCTACCATCTCAAGATACTTTTCATTAAAAATATGAACCTTACCAAACATTTCAGAATTATAACTCTTGATACTCCCTCTCATGAACACAATATGGAATAAGGATCTAGAGCCTATCACACATGAACCCAATGAAAATGCAGTACTTAGGAGTATGATACATTTATCTTCTGATATGGGATCCATATATCCACTTGTAAAATAATATATTCCCATATTTTTCCACAATTCACTACAAACATTCCTTATGTGTTCCTTTCTCCTGTAATTCCAACACAAGGGAGAACTATCATATGAGATACTCCTACTTTGGCATCTTTTTTCTTTGACTATCCACTGAATTTTCCATCTTGAAGTACATCATCTTCACTCCATGTTGTATATATTATTATATGATTCATGAATCTCCTCCCAATGAATTTCATTATCCATTAATAGGTAATTAAAATCCATGAACTTTAGGTATACCTTTCCATTATAATTACACATACTGGTCCCCATCACATCAAAAGATTTCAGGAGTGAAGAATGTAACAACAACACCAAATCGAGTCTATAAATTCTACCTTCTTTGATCCCAACTAACATTGAATAGAATTTAATTCATTTATATATATATGAGAAAATAAAATTTCTATCATTTAAATCCAAAATATTCTACATAGTAAGAGAACTTTATTCATTAAAATTAGGTTTTAATACATACTAGCTAATGTATTTATGAGTTATGAATCCTTATTCCCTTCTAGAATATTGTACACCACATTCTGAGAAAGTGAAATTTTCATCAATAAAATATTTTTATTTATTATAGTCATCCATTCTTCAACTTTCATTACTTTTATCTTGGATCCTATAAATGAATGGTAACGGTCCTTCTATATAAGAAAATCATCCATGCATCTTCCAAAACACAAAATATGTATTGTAAAACTTCTCAACCCAAACCATACATTTATCAAACTTGATAAGTACAAAATTTGTGAGCATACACTACTTCCATACTATATAAGATGATAGTTTAGAGAATTCAAATCGATATCCTCCAATAAGGAAATGGGAAGAATGGTAATATTGAACCAAGATCTAAAATACCATCCCTAAGGAATGATCTTAATAAAATAACTCTATTCATGATCTCGAAAAACATTAATCGGGTTCAAAAAATCCTTACAGTAAATACATTGGATGATAATATTCCAAAACATCATGTGATAAAGAAAAATCTCTGGAATAAACCCTATATATGATTCCTTGGACATGGAATATAGGCATACCCAAGTCACTAAACCACAATTTGAACCAACTAGATGAATCATAAAAGGAAAAATAGATGGAATAATCAAAATAAAAAAAAGAACTAGAATAATATGAATTATGTGGCTATGGATTGTTCCATAACATACGTGGTAATACTGCTTTACTATTACTCAAGAAACAATGTATGATACAATTATACATTCCATGATCAATGTAATCACAACCTACATTATATTAGAGTTCCCAACTACTGAATTCAGTTATGGGTGACATCAAATATTATGGGGATGTTTCCCATGTCAACCTATCTTAATGGAAAAACGTTCATGTAGCCAAGGAATTCCACTAACTCAACTATCTCTTTCAGTACACTACTCCCCATCTGAATGTTATGAAAGATATGAAACCCAATGTATCATCAAATTATTTAGACATATGGGGTTATATAACATTGTACCCTCTAGCTATTAGATACTTTAATCTTCTAGTGAATGAAAATAATTCATTTTCACTCCATTTTCTATATAGTAATCAAAATAAGTTCATTGTATTTTCTCCACTTCCACTATTATAAATTTCCTAATCTATAAAATAAATCTCACACCCTCAATAATATCTTATCATTAATTTTATATCCAATGAACCACCCAAGATGCATTGTTGTATCATATCAAAATAAATACCTTTATAGTTAGTCTAAAGCTAGAGGTTCACTAATATGGCTAGTATAGCACAAGCCTGTAGTTGTGGTTATAGAAATGATAAGTACTTAGTACATCATCATAAAACTTGATCCCTATGTTGTGGGAGAGAAAGAATGTAAACAATTAGATTAAGCATTGTCTATCAGAATCTAGGTTGGTGGATGATACTAAAATCAAATATGCAAGTGTATCATAAATTTCCAATAATATTGAGTAATGAGTATGAAGAGAGTAAATACTTATATTTCATCATCATCCTCTAAGACAATTTAGTAGATTAGTATAAGAGTAATCATTATAGTACACTATTAGTTAAACATCCACCAACCACAAGACTATATCACATATAAAAATGAAAATTTGAAAACACATCATATATAATACCCCTCCAACTATGAATATATTAATGATATTCAACTTAAAACATAAAAATATAAATTTTTTTCATCTCATTAAAGAGGATATTCAACAAAATCAAGTTTTCTTTATTAAGATATTAAATTAACTAAATTATCATAACATTAATATAAAATTACACACCCTGGAAACATATCTATATCATCATAAGTGATCTAAATTATCATCAAGAATTTTTTCATCCTTATTACTTTATACCTAATATATTTTCATATAATAACATCCACGTATATTAAAATGTCCATATTTTATCTCTAATTTTCCTAAAAAAAATCAATTATCATTTATTAAATATAAAAAACACTACCAAGGAGATACTTCTTCATCACTAGTACATTTAATTAATATCATCAATTTTATTCTTATTAATCATTTAATGATTAATTTCATTAGTTCTCATTTTCATTATGATATATCAATGTTAATTATAATAATTCTCAATAGTTCTCATGAGCATAAATAAATTCACATCAATTCTTGAGAAAATTACATTATTATAATCATCAATTGAATGTTTAATTTCTCTCATTGGGTATAATAATTATAATATTATTTGGACTCAGAATCATAACTCACATAAAATTATTATAAATCATATTTATTAATAACAATAATTCTTATTCTTTTGAATTACCTCACTTACTAACATTTTTCTTCACCAATATTTTATAAATAATTATTATCATTTGGGTAATTAGTTTATTCCCTCCATCAATCCATAACTTATTTGGAAACAAATTGAATATATAATTATTTCAAAACATAATACTTCATCAAATATTTAAAAAATATTATGATAATTCATTATTCAATCAATTATTCAGTATATACTCTTTAGTTATCTAAAATCATTATCATAACGAATTCACACTATTCTTGAGTTATTCTTAGTATCAAAATTAGCTTATTCCCTTCATCAATGACTCAAAATTATTTAATGTTACTCTATTATTTCTAATAATAAAATACATCAATAAGTAATATAAATATTCTTTTAATAATAATAATTCAATTAATTATTATCAATAGTTAACATACACTCATAAAATATTTTATTATCTTAACATGGAGTTAATGTCATTACCACATTTTATTTAAGATTCCAATGGAAGTGTTTCATCCATGGTCAAATTGAGGAAAAAGAAAACGTGAGTGTATAATAATACATTAATGCAAATTATATAGAATTGTTTACCAAAATTATCTAAACTTATCCAAATATTGTTTCATTAAGTGTAGAATATTTAAAGGAATCAACAAATTTTTTATGTTGAATGAAAACCCCTCACATTCAATATCCTCAATTTTTAATGATAATAAAAATCATAATTGATAATAATTTATTTTTATTTCTATTGGAAAATTTAATTTGTAATTAAAAATAAATTATTAATTTTTTTAAAGGATTCTCATATGGGTAAAATACCAGTTAGAAACATAGAATATTATATGGTAAGTTTTTGGACTTAGATAATGAGTTCTTGCAAGATTATGATGTTCATAGAGCCTTGGAAAATATATAATAAAAATAATAAAAATATTATATTATATGTGTGTGTTATTGATTTTAAAGTAATGGAATATCTCCCAAACTATGTCTCATATAAGAAATATGAGTCTACTATTATGTTCAGAATGCAGTGTTTACCCTAGGTGAGAAAAAACATTTTTGTGTATCAGGTTTTTAAGTAAATGACATATGAGGGTAATTTATTTGATATTTTTACTATAATTATTGTGAAAAAAATTAATGTATCTCTTTAATGGTGCATTATATGATAATTTATAGACTTTTATTACATATAGAATACAGGTTTTACCCTAGCTACAACATAATTCTTGTGAATGTTATTTTTTTTCTTAAGATCACATGTGAGGGTAGTTTATTTTACCCATTATTATATATTTTTTTACTATTAATTTTTATCTTCTTAGTCACCATGAATAACCTTCGTTATCACATCGAATTACACCTAAAATATTGGTAAAGGAACAAAATTTTCTAGTTTTAGTTTTCAAAGCCTCTAAGGGGTAGAATTAAGGACCCCAAAATAATATTTCAGTAGAATCCAGGATAAAAATGGGTGTTTTAAATTTTAATTTGAAATGTTGTTATTTTGGGGTTTTTGAAATAGGTGAACAATTTCAGATTCAATATTTTTTTATTCTATTGGGTCACGAAGATCTCGGTACTCATGTGTTCATGTTTGGTAAAGTTGTTTCCAATCGATCTAGCCTCTTCTCTAATTTCCAGGTGTGATACCCTCCTCATTTTCCCCTATACGCAATTCTTTATTGAGGATTATTAATTTATTTTTATTATTTTTTATTTATTTTATTCTAGTTTCCTTCCTCCAAAATTATGGAAAAGAGGTTGAATAGTAAATCAACAAAACCTAATTTGTGTAAAGGGATAATTCATAAAAAAAATTATGAATGAATACTTATGTGAAACTGTTAATGATATTAATAAGTAATTGTCAAAAAAATAATTCATTGAATAATCAAAGGAATATTTGTAAAAATTATCAAAAGATAATAATTAAAAATTATCAAGTGGTAATTCCACAAAACTAATAAGGATAATCTCATAGATTTATGAAAGGATAATTTATAGAAAATTATCAAAACATAATAATGTGAAATTATAAAATATTATTGTAATGAATTATAATGTCATGGTTACATTGTTTTATAACAATATAATTTATAAAAACAAATTATAAGATAATTATCAAAGGATAATTCAATAAAATTAAAATATATATATATAATTATTGAATTATATAGGATAATTTAAGGGAATTATTATATAGAAATGATATCAAATTATTAAAGGGTGATTATAAAAAATTGTCAAGGATAGTTACATAGCATCATTAAGGAATAATTATAAGGAGAAACAATTTATGACCTCGTACTAATCATAAGAGAGTTTAATATTATCTGGTGTGGTTTTACAATTACTATTGAGGAGAATGTTGAAGATCAATGATTTGTACTAAAATGATAATTCATAAATTATCCATGAGATAGAAAGTATCATCACATGTAATATTTTAGTTCTTTTTGAAATAAAATATCTTATTTTGGTTCTAGGAATATTTGATGAACAACTACCATTTATGTGATTGAAATTACAAACCACAAGATTGAACATGTTAAAAACTATAAAAATAAGGAACATAATGATATTTTCTTAACTATTGAGGTTTCCACTCTAGCTTATGAACAACAGAAGGTGGTTTATCCTTGTTGTTGATTTTTATGATTTTAAGGTTGTAGGTTCCTTACTTTCTTGGGATCTCATTACACTTTTTCCGATGTTATGATTATTTTGTTGGAATATATGATATCTATGATTTATTTTTGATCTTATTTGGGTATGTGTGTGTGTATCGAGTGACACTATAGGAAATTCATCCATGATAATTTTTGAGATAATGAGATTCCCTGATGATGTTTGATTAACATGTTGGATATATGATGACACAATATTTTCTCATGATGTGTGTGTTGGATATTATCATCTTATGCCTTTTCATATTTTCACTTTAGAGTATTAGGATGTTTTAAACATAATGTGGTCATCGTGGTATGATTTATCCTTGAGGGTTGAACATATTGAGTGCATTGATGATGACAATGGTGCATGATTTTCTTATAACATGATCTCTACTCAATGCCATATGGATTCCTAGTAGATGGCTAACCCCAGATGCATCAGTGATTCTTAGTGTTACAAGATGCCTTGTGGATTATATTTAGGTTACATATATTCCATTATTTATGGATTGTGAGGGACACCACAATGGCCTTGTGGCTGGTTTTATACTCTTATCAACATATCAAAAAATTTCAAGCATGGATCCAAAGTAGGTATAAATGGGGGTTTGTGGAGGCTTGGTTAGAGCATGGGTGCTAGGTTTTGGATTTTATGTTTATTTTTATATTATTCATTTATTATTATTATTTCATAAAATTTTATATTCGATCACAATAGGTTAATGATGAAATAGTAGTATCTTATAGATTCTTGTATGCACACCCTACACAGGAATTTTAGTGTGCTTATAGATTTTATGAGGGACTCAACAAAGGTAAAGTGCCTTGTGGTGGAAGAATGAGTAGAGGAGTGTCAATAATATGGAAAACTAAGATGGAATTTAGAAGAACCACCATAGTTATGTTTATTTATTTATTTCATAATGATTAAAATGGATAGAATTTCTACATTGGGATTTGTTTTATTCATATGTTATGTATTCCATTTATTTTGTTTCCACATGCTTACTTTGATTATTTTTTATATTTTTTAAAATTTATTATTGATCCCATAAAATGATATGGATGGTGTAGTATCCTAAAAAATGGACTAAAACCCTCCCTGCTAGTATGTAGCCTCTTGTGTATAGTGAGGGGAATATGTGGCCATGTGACCTTCCAGATCAGACCTAGTTGTTCAGGTTCGGATGTCACAAAATGGTATCAAAGAATTAGAAATCACTGTTCAATTTTTTATATATTACTTGATTTGGGATTGGGTATATATGATATAGGATGGTTGGGACTCATTCTAGGGAACTATAATAGTAAATGGTTAGTGTTGTGTTGTGGACCATTAAGTTGCAATAAGAGTAGGGGAAATTATGTTTTTTTATATTATTGTTTATTAAATTCAACTTGGGTTATGGACAAGATTTTTTTATGTGATTTCTAATATATCAAATACATTCATGCATCATGACTAGGCATGTATGTTTACATTCCATATATATACCTGTTATTTTGATATATAGTAGTTATTTAATTAAATTACTTGATTTTTTCTATCTATTTGGAATAGTTTCTCTTTGTGTGATATATCTATGTGGACATGTTGTTGTGATATATCTTTATCAACATCAATTAGTTTATCTTAGCTTGATATCATGCTAGTATAAATATTATGACTATGAACATGTAGGGATGAAGAACATAGTTAGTGATTTGAGGGTTATACGTTGGGTGAAGGTTAGACTTATTTGAGGAACTTGTGTAGTCCCATAGACTAATTAGGTTTTATACTAAAATATATATTTTTCTCAAAGTGTTTACTTGTTCTTATAGAAGATGTTACCTAGAAATTGTATTAGGGGAATACTCGGGAAGTAGTCCAAAATAATCCCACAAGGGAGGAGGTTTTTGCATTACCATAAGGCGCATAAGAGAATGTAGTTTGTTATACTTATTTACCAACTTTGTAGTTTATGTAGCATTTCTACTTCAACTAGAATTAATTTTTTATTACATGCCCTAGGAATAGGAGTTTATAACCATGGTCAAATATGCACTAATTTAAAATCCAATGTACATCATCCTTTAATGGAACCATAATCCCTTAGGATGATGAAGATGTGTTGAAATATTTTTGGATGTATTTGACATAGTAGAAACTATAAAGGATCAACATATTTAGTTTATATAGAACTAATTCTAGGTGAACATCCCATTTTGACCCCTATATTTTATAGTTCCCAAAATATATTATAGATTTCAAGGTTTATCTTGAAAACTTCACACATAAGTAATTTAATAGGATGAGTACTTCAACGTTTGGTGAAATTGTAGAGTTCTACAATTAGATGGATGGTAGTCATTAACTCTGCATCATTTAAAAAAAGATAAAACTACAAATAGTGAGGAATATATATGCTTTTCCTAGGATCAATTAAATTTTTTTCTAAATTTATGGGGAGCCTAGTGGTTTTATTAGATTGATATTTGATTGTGATATCAATGGTATGAGTAAGATTGGAGGATATTTTATAGACAATGTTTCAAACAAGGTATGAGCTATATGTGTACTTGGTGATGTCATTTGGACTAGTGAACACATTAGACATGTTCAAGGAACTTATGAATAATATATTCCACCCATACATGGAATCATTCATCATGGTGTTCACTGATGAAATCCTCATCGACTCACCAACACAAAAGCAGCATTTATAGGCACCTTGAGATATTCTTGAGTAAACTTTTAGCACACTAGACTTATTCCAAACTATTAATGTTTGATTTCTAGATTCAAGAGGTGATTTTCATAGGATATGTGGTGTATATGATAGGTAAATCCATTGACCCTAATAATTTTGATTTATTCATGTCTTGGATCCATCCCCACAACAAGTTCAAGATCATTATATTTTTAGGTTTAAGAGGATATTACTGGTAGTTTATCCATGGCTTTAGTAGACAATCAGTAAAAATGATTGATCTAACCAGTAAAAGAGTAATGTTTTAGTGGATAGACCTGTATGATGAGTTATCTTCTTGATATGAAGAGAAGGTTGAATATAAATCCTATGTTGATTCTACCCAATCCATGGATCATATATGCCATTAATTTTATGCTTCAGGGAAATGGATTGGGAGTAGTACTAATGCATATTGAGTTGGAAGTATATTGTGTATCATGTCAACTTTGACCCCATGAGAGGAACTACCCTAACCAAGTCATGGAACTAGAATGTGTGTTCCACATCTTGAAGTGTTAGAGACACTATCACTTCAGTGAGAGATTTTTTAACATGAACTACAAGAACTATAACAATATCTAAATGTAGTGAAACCTAAATCTGATATAGAGGCACTCAATTTAGTATATATAGATGTTTTTCTTTTAGATATCTTATTTTTAAGTGACCCACAATTTTCAAACATTAAAATATCAATATTTTTTTCATAATATTAGATAAATTACAGAAAAATACACCAAAAGAATTCACTATTCTAGTGCCATTGGAAACATGAAAACATAGACATTGTTATATAAGTGAGCTGAATTATCAACCAAAAGTTTTTTCATGACTATCACCCTTCTAATAAACATTATACATAATACATATCTTCATAACCTAGGGAAGGGAACATAAGATGGGATGATCTTAGATCCTTAGTATGGGTAAACAAGGGAGATTTGTAAGCATGAACAAGACCATAGGGGTATGAGAATGTGCTCATAACATTAGAATATCAGACCTAACATATCAAAGATCATTAATTTAAATCATGGAATACAACTTTTCAGTTCATAAGAAATGAATCACAATGGATTCAAGATCATGATACATGAAATCATAATAAATGAATAAGGAATGGAATTTTGTAAGACACATAAACATAGAATATCATTCCCTATAAGTTATAGTGCACTACCAAATCATATTATGAAACATAATATGAAATACAATTACTTATAGGCACACACCACCATCCCCCATCATAGTCATTTTTTTAATTGATCGGGTTTCCCTGTCTTCCCATAGTGGATTTGGTTCCCTATCTTCCTATAGTAGATGGGGTTTCTCCATATTCCCGTAGTGGAACGAGTTTTCCCTTATTCCCATAGTGGGTCAAGCCTGTATAATTGGTTCCCATAATTTCTCATGAAATCTAAATATTTACCCAATGTATTAGAGAGAGATATAGGTCCCACCCATCTCATAATGAAACAATACATATGTTTTCCAAAATATCACAAATAATCCTATCATAGCCCACAAAATGAAATTGTTATCATAAACATGTAATCATTTAATAAACTATAGAAAAAGAGACATGTTTCATAGTCATTTAATAAAAATAATAACTCAGTAAAATAATTGTATTTCATATATATATAACACATGAATAGTATTTGGGTTTCCAAAACATGTAACCCATGAAAGAGAAATGGGTTTCACAATCGTGTAACATGGGAAAGAGAAAAATGTTTCATAAAAACCATGCCATCAAAACATAAACCATTCATTGAAATAATATGAATGGAACCATTGTATAATTTACCCATAAAGTCATTAATAACATCAATGTATGTTACCTCAGTTGTTGTATTATTTTGAAATATATTTTAAAAACATTTCTTGAGAAAAATATCTTTTATTCTTTGAAAAATTGACTTTTAAAAAATAAATCCTTTCCAAAACCATTTTATTTGAAAATAAACCTGCGAAAATTTAAATATTTTTGAAATATATTTGAAAACAAAATTATTTTAAAAGAATTTTAAATCTTATAAATAAATATGTAAAACGTTTTCAATAACATTTTTTAAACACTTTGAAAACATATAAAAAATATTAAACATGTTTTGAAAATAATTTATTTGAAAACAATTTGAAAACATATAAAGGATTATTTGAAAACCATAAAAATAATTTAAACATAATTTTTTCTTTAAAATTATTATAAAATATCACCCTTGAAAACATTTTTGAAAATGTGTATTTTGAAATTCATGATATTGGTCTCAAAGGACAATTGAGACAAAACTGCTTTACCGATTTGGTAAATTTTGAAACATAAAACACATGAAATAAAGATCATAAAATGGATCTTTAAATACAAATGTAATTTATTATAACAATAATATAATATATTAATGGGTAGTATAAAAACTACATAAAACAAATGAGTGGTGAATAAGGCATAAATCTCATAGAAATAAAAGTGAGACTAGAAATCCTGTTAGTTTATGTCTTGAATCTCTTCCTACTCATACAAACCTTAGGTATAATAAATATAAGTTTATTAAAAATATTTTATAGAACCATATTATTATATATAATACCATATATGGTGTATGTCACCCTCTTATTAAAAATTTCATGTTAAGGTTACATTTCGGGTAATATCAACTTCATTCTTCACACCTGTCTTAATGTTTTATAGTTTTTATCCTCATACTTATTTCATGGTGTCTAAAATGTAAAAAATTATATTAATATCATTTATATTCATTATATATATATTTTTACTATTATATTAATGATATAAAAATGAAATAGAATACATTGTCCATGGAGACAGTAGGCTATACGTAGACATGAATGTTGTTTCTGTTTAATTGTCATATTGTAAGAAATCAGGTTTATGAAATATATGTATATAAATATATATAATAATTATAATGTCATTATTATGTCATATATATCATCTATATTTACTTAACCCATCCTTAATACATTCTAGGTAGAGTGTGAATGAATCGCGTCGCTTTAAGGAGGCAGTAGTCCAGACTTCCCAAATGAAATTATCATTTTTTTCATAGTATAAAAAGAATAAAGAGAGATGTTATAAAATGATTATATATGAATAAATAAATAATAAATATAATATATATATATATATTAGATTTTATATCATATTTCCCAACCATGAGAGGTGGTAAGGGAAAAAGGAACAATATCATTTCATGAGGCGATAGTTCATCATACCCAAGAATGATAATATTGTTACCCATTAGATGGAGGTGCGCGTAAGTAGGTAAAAATAATATATTTATAACATCTTATTATTTTTAGTATACTAATGTTATTATATAATCATGGAATTGTAATATTTGAAGGGGTGGATAATGAAAATAAAGAAAAATTGCTTGAGGAAGGATGTTACACTTCATTGGGTAACTCATTTTCGTTTCCACCAAAGGGATTCCATGGATAGATTTTTTTCACGAAAGTAATATTCAAGGATTAAGGTGAATATTTAGGGAGGATATTTAGTTTTTTTACAGGAAAAATGTCTTGAAATGTGTCAATAAGTTGGAGGGGTGAGCCCATTTTTATAGCGGAAGAGGAGTGTCATTCTTGATATTTTTTGAAATGGGAATTCCACCGACCACATTCCTATGATTGTTGTCTCCAAGAAGTCATATAATATTATAAAATAGATTATAGGTTCAAAATATTGACATATAATGGCTTTTATACAAGTTTTTAGGTTATTTTGGCCCTTAATTTTACGGTTTAGTCCATTGTTAAGCTAATTTTTCTCTTAGTTATTGAAATTAATTTTAATATCTTTCACTAATATTTTTATTCAAAAACTAATTTTACAATATTATACATTATAATTTATTATTATTTCATATATGGAATCCATTTTTCAAAATTACAATCAGATAAGTGTCATAAATTAATATAAAATTATTCCTTCACAGGTGTCGCAACAGCGGGTGTTTAAGGAATTTTCTAAAAGATTTGGATGCTTTTATAACTAATTTCATAGAGAAATTGTTTCAAATAACCTAAATTGGTTCAATTTATGTATAATTAATCTTATTACACATCAAAAAAATTGAAAAAAAATTCAACTATATAAATAAATTAGATGAAAAAGTTGTTTTGAAACAAAAGTTATTATTTTTCACTATTCATCAAAAAATGAAGTTTTTAATATACATCCCAAAAATTCACCCTCTTATAATTTAAAAAACATGAATTAAAAAATTATTTTTATTTATTCCCAATAAAATTTCAAAAAGGTTCGAATATTATTTTTATTATTGGTCACATAAGGACATACAAAGTAGTTCATTTGAGAAAATTATATTTTAAAACATATAATTACATTAAAAATATTACGTGTTCAATTATCAATATGATTTATTTATATAAAACCATTTTAAATAACATTTAAAAAATATTTATTAGTATTCATATTACTATGTTTTACAGAAAGGTTATAAATATCCAATTTAAGTAATTATAAGAGAAAAATGATGTTTCATAGAAACTCATTATTGGGTGTAGCACAAGAAAATTTGGTGTTGTGTGTAGAGAAAGAATATCATGGTGTAGAATATAATTAATGTTTTTCTATGTGTAGCAGGAGATTCATGAAATCATTTAAAATTAATTTTTTTAGAAAAAAAGTTCACAAAAATTTTGGGGGGGTTAAATTCTACCTTATTAAAATAAATTTCACCCAAAAAAACTATTCATTATAATACAAACTAATGATGATACTATTTCTTCATCATATCCTTGAAATCCCACATAGCTTCCTATAACTAGGAATTTGTATTTAAATCATTTACTTGGTGAGTGTTCTTGTTTATTATAATATTTGTTGTACGATCATGAATTTAAACTGGTTATTCCATAAAAAAATATCTTTCTCCAGTGTTATTCTCTCTATGTTTAGTATGTGTGAAGGTTTAAGTATATGATTCCTCTAGAGAGATACATTGAAGACATCATATAATTGAGAGAGATTTTGTGTAAGTGTCTATGGATAGGCTACTATTACTATATGACCAAGAATCTCTAAGGGATGGATCTGCATAGGGATTAGTCCCCATTTTTTTGATGAACCTCATAACCTTCTTCCAGTGTGAGATTCATAGAAACAACTTATCACCAAATTCAAATTCTTGATCATGCCAAAGGTTATCATCATAATTTTTTTGTTTCCATTATGCTAACTTGTAATTAAATTAAATGTTTCTAATATACTTAGACATTTCATTATCTATCGCAGGTCCAAATAGTTGTCTTCCTCTAACTTCATCCCATCAAATGGGAGATCTACATTTCATCCCCTAGGGGTATTCATAAGGATCAATCAGAATCCTTGAGTGAAAGATATTTTTTTAATAAAACTCAAATAAAGAAAGGTTTTTATCCCAGCCACATTTGAAATCCATGAAAAGATATCAACATATCCTCTAGTGTTTGAATTATTATTTTAGACTTACCATCTGTCTAAGGATAACAAGTAGTGATGAAATACAATACAGTATCATGTGTTTGCTGATGACTTCACCAAAACCATGATGTAATCCTTGGATATGAATCACATAAAATATAATGTTTTAATCTATGAAACCTTACTAACTCCATAATTTATATCTAAGAAATATTATCTAGAGATAAGCCTTCTATAATAGTGATGATGTGTTCTGACATAGTAAGGAAATAAATTATCACTCATATACCATTAAACACTTTAGAGGTTTTGTGGAGTCAAACAACAAAATCTATAGTGATGTTCTCCCATTTCCATTAAGGTATAGGAAATAGACGAGACATCCCCTTAGACATTTTTCTTTCAGCCCATGATTTCTGAAAAACCAAGCATTGAGATACAAACTCAGTGATGTCCCTCTTCATGGCATCCCACCGGAAGTATTATCTCAAGTGTTTATTCATTTTCATAATTCTAAGATGAATAAATAATGAATAACTATGAGATTCCAATAACATATCCTTCATCATATCAAGTATGAATGGAAGACATACACTATTATTGAACCTTATTATACTATCCTGATCATGGTTAATCTCCGGAACATCTCTAACACTATTTTGCAACTCTACATCTTCCTTTTACACCTCTTTGACCTTCACTTGGATAGAGGCCCAAAATTTAAATTGAGAAAGATAATATTTTTCCTCTTCTTTAATCATTTATATATCCATCCTTTTCAAATCTATAAATATTATTCCATTTTTGATCCACATCATTGATAAACTAGAATGGTTCTTCTTACTCAAAGCATCAGCCACCTTGTTCTCTTTCTGAGGGTGGAAATGTATTGAGAAGTCACAATTCATTATCATCTCTAACTATATTCTCTAAGGAATTTTAAACTCATTTTATGTGAATATATTTAATAATTTTATTATTAGTATATATATCACACCTTTCTTCATAAAGATAATTTTTTCATATCCTTATTGAAAAAAAAATTGTAGCTTACTTCAAATTATGAGTTTGGTAATTTTTATCCTTAACATTCAACTATTGTGGGGTATAATTTATATCCATGTTATTCTGTATAATAATGCATCCCAACCCATTCTTGTATGCACCACTATAGATTAAAAACCCTTCTCTATTATTGTCTAATGTAAGTACATGTGCATTGACTTTCCTTCTCTTTAGTTCCTTGAATGTTTCAAGAAATTCATATGTCTAGAAGTAGTTGGATCCCATATATGTTAATTTGTTCATAATATTATATATTCATGATAAATCCCCCCCAAACCATTAATAATATCCATATAAACCAAGAAATATATGGATCTCATTCACTATTGTTGGTCTAGGACAATATTAAATAGCCTTTGTATTGGATGGATCTAATTTTATACCATCTCTTATGGTTATGTGATGAAAAAATGAAATCTTTTGTAGCCAAAATATACACTATGTATATTTTTCATATAGTTTATCCTTTCTTGGGTTATTTAGTACAATTCTCAACTGGTATTTGTTCTCTTCCTTGTTTTTTTGAATAGAAAATAATATCATATATAAATACTACAATGATATGATTGAAGAAACCTCTAAAGTCTACATTCCTAAAATCAATTAATATAGTAGGGGAATCAGTATAAACAAAAGGCATTACTATATATACATATTTTCCATACCTTGTACAAAATTACATATTTGGTATGTACCCCTTTTTGATCCTCAACAGATGATATCCATACTGAAGGTCAATTTTGGAAAATTATTGATCTCTACATAGTTTATAAAAAAGTCATCAATTTTAGGAAGAGGATACTTGTTCTTGATTATGATTTTTCCCACTCTCGATAATCAGTGTACAATCACATTGATCCATATTTATTTTTCACAAAGAGGATAGGTACACCCTAATGTGATAGACATGGCCAAATGAATTGCTTATCAAGGTTTTCTTAGGGTTTCTTCTTCAATTCCTACATCTCAATTAGGGAAATCATATCGGGAGTCTTTGAAATTTGTGAGGAACCAGCTATGAGTTCTATTGATAACTATACATCACATTTTGGTGGAGGGATAGGAAAATATTCCAGGAAAATATCTATGATTTCTATAATAATAGGCATAACATAGATGTTGAGTTTCTCCAAAACCACTTGAGAAAAAAATGCATTTTGAATGGGAATTAAGACCCATACATTGGATAAAATCTCTATAGAATGATTATACTTATAATAACATTAATATATGATCATATGTTGGTTTGAAATATCAAACACAACTTATTTTCCATAACAAATTATGTGGTATTAATGAAGATAAATCCAATACATGTCTAAGATGAGATCAACTTAAACCAGGGGAATAATTTCAATATTTGTAGGAAGTTCATTCTTACAAATGTCAATCATGGAGGAATCAAATACTTGACCTGCAATCAACATACCTTTTGGGGTTTTCACTTCTAATTCCACATCTAATCATTAGGGTGGAATCTTAATTCCCCTAGAAAATATATTACATATTAAAGAGTGGGTTGATGCATAATAAAATAATAAAGTATCAATTCTAGAGTATATGGTAAGTGTACCTTTCACAATTTCATTATGTAACCCCTTGTTAGAAAAATTTATCACATGAGATTTCACCTTGTCCCTCAGTTTAAGCAGTTTCTGATGCTGATCATTGTCACCAACCCTTTGATTCAGTCACTAGTTTACATAATGCCCATCCTATTTACACATGAAGAATTGAAGTGTGGAGGTTCATTCAAGTTATATTTTACGCTATTTTAATCATTGTCAACTTCTTACCATAAATTCAGCAATCAATTTCAGGAAGGCCTTCCTTTCCACAGCTAAAACACTTATTAGACCCTATATGAAAATTTCATCTATGATTATTTCCATAAATTGTTCATAAAAGAAGGCGCATCTTCTTCTCTCAATGGTTTTTTATTTTTCATTTAACTCCATATTCCTTTTATTGTTAAAATTATGAGATTGATACACAACTCCAACATTAATTTCAACTTTGATTAACCAATGCATGATCACTTCATACCTATTAAAGTCTATTACTAGCACCACCATTTTGAGACTTGGATTTAATCCACTGAAGAACCTATCATCTTTAATATTGGGTAGGTTGATAATTTGATAATTGTACCTCTCATGTTGTGTGAAATTAGCCTCATAGGTACTAACATATTCATCATTATTTTTCTTAAACTCAAGGAACTCCTTTTTTTATCTTCATGAAAAGAACACGAGGAAAGTAATTATTTAAGAATGATTTCTTTAACTCGTCCCAATCAATGGATTCAATTTAATCTTTCTCCTACATATTATTCATCAAGTTCCACCACTGGCCTACATCACCTTCTAACTTATAAACAGCTAGAATTAATTTATCCTCCTCCGAAAACGAGATAACGGAGAAAATATTTTTAGTGGTACTAATCCATTGTTCAAAAGCAAGTGAATTAGAATAACCATTGATAGAAGTTGGATGTTTCCTCATAAATGACTTAACATAAGGTTGTTCCCTCATTTTTTAGATTTGAATCTCAACATGATTCAAAGATCTAGAATGTTGGGTGAGCATAGTAACAAGATCATTCATTCCAAATCCCATATCATTTAAATTATTAGGAGGAAAATAATTGTGTTGTCCATATAAATCACCATTAAAGCATTTATTTTAGGTTTCAGACATTTAATAAAACCAAAATGCATAGAATGAGAAATATTTTTCCTAGTGAGGAACCACATAATCATTAAAAACAACTTACAATATGGCTAAATTATATCCTCTTCCTTAATCTATTACACCCAAATATTAACCAAGGTTATTCATAGAAAATTTATATTAAAATAATTAAATAAGGCTTGTGAAGATTTTGTGTATTCCCAAATCATATCCTCTATCATTGTAAAACAAGGTGCCTAGTAAGGCCCATTTTTATATACCAGGTTACACTAGAGTCATGACCAACAAACCTTGTCAGATTCATTACTCCTAGGTACATCTGTTCTAGAACCATGTATAATTCTAATATCCAGATAGAGATGTATTTCTATGAAACCACTCATTCTATCCTTTACCAAAATTACCAGAAATTTTCCTATACATTTTCTTTACCCTTAGACTTATCCTTAAACAACTCTTTAGAGTTCTTAATATGTTTTTCTCATCCCAGTTTCCATAGGTTAGCTAAAAAAAATTTCTCATACAAACTATAGTGACACTATATTTTAAAATATTAACATTATGTAATTTTTTATAGAATACATAATATATTACACAAACATATGCCCAATTATCATACTATTCTAGTGCCTTTGGAAACATTGAAACATAATAACTGGTAAATAAGTGAGATATATTATCTCCCACTAGGTTTTTATAACTAAAAACACTCTTAGACACATCATGCATAATAAATATCTTCACAATTTGGTGAAGTAAAAAATAAAAATGGGTGAGCTCAGATGCTCAGTAATGGTAAACAATAGAGATATCTAAGAATAACCATGAGGATGAGGGTATGATAATGGGATCATAACATTATAATATCATACACAACATATCAAAGATCACAAACATTCATATAATTTAGATATGTAGTTCATAAGACATGAATCATAATAGAATCAAGATAATGAGGAATAAAATCATAATAGAGGAATAAGACATAGAATTGTGAAAGACACATAAACATGTAATATCATTCTCTATAAGTCAGGGAACATTTCCAAAACATATTACGACACTTCATAAAGACCGAACCTATTGGGAGGGATACACCACCATCCTTAATTTTAGTCCTTTACTTTTAAGGGATTCGGTTTCCCCATATTCCCATAGTGTATTAGGTTTTCACATCTTTCCATATTGGATCAAGTTTCCACATCTTCCAATAATAGACCATTTTTCACCATATTCCCATAAAGAATCAAGATTTCCCATATTCCTAGAGTGGATCAAGCCCGTCGACATGATTCCCATAATTATCTCTTGAGATTTAAATATTTACCCAATTCATTGGTGGGAGATATATACATGTTCCAAAATATCATAAACAATCATATCACAACCCATGAAATGAAAATGGGTATTATAAACATGTAATCATTTTATAAACTATGAAAAAATTGATAGGTTTCATAGTCATTTCATCAAAAGGATAACCCATGAAAAGAAACGGGTTTCATAGAAAAATAACCCATGAGGAAAAAACAGGTTTCATAAACATGTAACACATGAAAGAGAAATGGGTCTCATAAACATGTAACTCGTGAAATAGAAATGGGTTTCAAAAACACAATTCCATAAAAACAAAATCCATTTAGAGAAATAATATGAATCGATCCTTTGTATAATTTCCTCAAAATAGCCAAAGTAAAATCAATTGATATCAACTTATATAAAAAAATTTTAAATATCATTTGAAAAAATTTCTTGAGGAAAATATCATTTCTTCTTTAAAAAATATTTTTCTAAAAATTAAAACCATTTCAAACCCATTTTATTTATAAATAATCATGAAAATTTACAAAGAATTAATTATGTTTTTTTAAACAATTTCATCAAAAAATCATTGAAAACTTATAACGAAATCATGACAAAAAATGAATACCCTTTTTTGAATATTTTTATTCTTATAAAGAAATCATGAAATGGTTTGGAAAACCATTTAATTGAAAGAAAATTGAAAACAAATAAAGGATTATTTAAAAACCCTAAAACAATTTAAAAATACATTTTATTTGAAAATGAGTTTAAAATGTGATCTTCTTTTTTGAAAACATGGGTTTTTAAATTCAAGACATGTGTCTCAAAGATAGGAAATTTAGTCAAAACTACAATACCAGTTTTGTAACATTTGAAACATAAACCCACTGAAAAAATATCATCATAAAATGAAAAAGTAAATACCCATAGTATTAAGTATAATTATCATATAATATACTCATGGTAGGTATATACACCACTCAAAAATAAACTAGTGACGAATAATTCATAAAACTCATGGAAATAAAAGTGAGCCTAGAAATCCCCATACTTTATGTATTGACTCTCATTATACTCATAAAAATATACTATTTAATAAATATAAGCTTATTATACATATTTTACAGAAATATATTCCAATATATAATACCTTATATGGATTTATATCATGTTCTTATCAACACTTACACGTTATGGATATGTTTTGGGTGATAATCACTTTTTTCTTTACATGTGCATTAATTTTTAAAATTTTTGGTCCTTATACTTATATCATGATATCCAGAATGTCAAAAATGGTATAAATATTTTTTATATTAATTATATTTTTATTTACAGTAATATTGGAAAGATATAAATTTAAATTGGAATATACTATTCATTGATATAGTAGGTGTGTATACGCATTAATGTGGTTTATGTTTATTATCATACTAAAGGAAAGAAACTAAATGAAATATATGTATATATGTATATATAATAATTCTTGTATAATTTTTATTTTATATATATCATATATGTTTACTTAACCCATCTTTAATTCACTTCATGTAGAGTTTGAACGAATCACATCGCTTTGAGGAGGTGGTAGTCCACACTTCCCCAATTGAAATTATCTTTTTTTACAAAAAAAATGGGACAAATGAAGGTATGAGTTATCGAATGATTCTAGAAGAATAAAAAAATCCTAAATAATATATATATATATATAACATATTTTTTATTTTAATTCCCAACCATGAGAGGTGGTAAAATAAAAACAAACAAAATTTTTTCACGAGGCGATACTTCATCGTACACAAGAATGGTAAGTTCGTAGACAATTAGATGGAATTATGTGTAAGTGTAGGTCAAAATTTTAGAAAAAAAGAATATCATTATATTGAGGATACTGAGGTTATTATATAATAATTTAATAATAAGTTAATATTGGGTGTATAATTAAAATAAAACAAAAGAGCTTGACGAAGGATGTTAATTCTTCTTTAGAAAACCCCTTTTGGTTTGAACCAAAAAAATTCCATAGAATGATTTTTGAAAAATGAAGGATTAGAGGATTAATTTAAGGTTTTTGGGAGATATTTTGGAGTGTTTTTTCCAATATAATGGGATTTATAAGTTTAAATACTTGGTATAGGTTAGTTCCTTTTTATAGTGGAGAAGGAGTGGCATTCTTGTAAATTTTTGAAAATGGAATTCCACCCACGTTTTTTCAAATAAATTTGGATCTAATAATGGTACTGAACAAATAAAATGAATTATAGGGTCTAAATATGTAAATAAAATGTATTTTGGACAAATTTAAAGGTTATTTTGAGACTTGTTTTAAGGTTTAGTTCTTTTTTATTATAATATTTCTCTAAATCGTTGTAATTAATTGTATTCACTTTCAGAAAAAAAAAAATTTAAAATAATTTGAGATTATTAGATATTATAAATTATGTGAAATAAAAATATGGAATCCATTTTTAAAAATTCTAATTTCATATTTCTAAAAAATTAATTTAAAATTAATCCCACAAACGTGTCGTGCCAATGGGTTTTTTATGAAAAAATGTTTAAAAGTGTGGGATGTATTTATACATGATTTAAATGTGAAAATGGTTCCAATGACATAAATGAGATAAATTTATTTATAACAAAAATTAATAAAAAATAAAACCAAAATATAATATAATATAACTTTATAAACAATTTATATGAAAAAGTAGTTTTTGAATTAACATTCAGTATTTTTCACTATTCATCCAAAAAAAATGATGTTTTCCAGATAAATCCATAAAATTACCATAAGATAATTTAGAAATTATTAATTCAAAATAATATGTTCATTTAATCAAATTAAATTTCTTAAAGCGTCTAAAAATAGTTATTTTTTGGGTACATGTAAGGACCTAAAAAGAAGTTCTTTTGAGAAAATAGTATTTTCAAACACATAAAAACATTACCAATGTTACATATTTTATTATATATTTGTTTTTTATATAAAAATATTATAATTAATATATAAAATTTATTTATTAAAATTCATATTACTAATTTTAATGACTATTTTATAACTTTAATACATAAATAATTATAACAACAAAATGATGTTTCATAGAGACTCAGAGTTGCATGTAACGAAACCCAAGTAGATGTTGTAAATATCACAAGTTTTTCTTAGTGTATTGTATAATGAATGTTTTATATAGAGAATCATGAAATGAAATAAATGAAAGAAAAATAATTTATTCATAAAAAATTTCCAAACAACAGGGTGTGTTACATATTCAACATGGAATGCTATCATCATTGTGGATTCCCTTATCCATAAAATGTTGGAAAAGAAGGAGTATTGTGAGAGGCCTTGATAAGAATGGTTGTTCTTTATGATATTTTTGGACCACTGAAGGATGGATTCTTATGATTATTATGGAAAAATTATTAGTTTTCCTTTAGTGATTACATATTCACTTGTAGATCAGGTGAAGGTTGGAAACGATTCAGACCTAGAGTGTGTTATGATATAGGAATAGCTCGATTGAGGTGACCTAAAAACTTAGGTGGAATTTGGATTATGATGATGTGATCATGTTATATAGGTGCGTGGTAGTACATGATCTCATAAAATAACATCTGATGAGAGATTTTCACTTTTCGATATGGGTGGTTTGTCCAAGTGTGATGAAGATTCACCATGACATGAGGTGATAGTTTTGGTGGTCAGGAATGAAGAGGGACATCACATGGTTTGTGTCCTGATTCCTTACCTACATGAGGGTAATGGTCAGATATCGGTATCCTGGCATATTTATTCAGAAACATCTAGTTCTCATGTGAAAGTGGGATGAATTAATGATATAGTTTTTAAAGGGGTTACATAGGGCCTTGAGGATTTGGGACATTGTCTGGGTGATTTTCAACCAACTGATAAAAGATTCCCACTTTTTACTAACTTAGGAGACTCACTCAGTGGGTCAAGTCGGAAATATCTATATATATGAGATTATATTCTTAGATGGAGTTCCCTTGAGATTTTTTTTGGATTGAGATTTGTGTTTTTACATCGTGGGTTTAGTAGGTCTTGTAGAATCCCCTAGGAACTCAACTCAGGTTGAACATAGTGTGTCATCAATATACTAATTGATAGTATGAGAGGAAAATATATATATTGGAAGATATGCATAAAGCTTGTGTTTTAGACTTTGGTTCAATATTATATGATCATATAGATATTTTTTGTTAAAAGAAACAATTTTTTACCAGTCTTCAATTCAGAAGTCACCTTATGAAGATCTTTAAGGGAGGCTATGTTGTTTACCGCTTTGTTGGAATAAAGTAGGTGAGGTATCGTGCATTGAACCCAGTTTGGTTTAAGAGACCTATGAGAGAGTGTACTTGTTTCAGAATAGGTTGAAAATTAGTGAAAGTAGGGATAAATCATATGTAGACCATATGAGGATTCCTTTGGATTTCACTTTGAGTATTCATGTTTTCTTGAGAGTGACTCCTCAGTCAGGACACCATGGTCTGATAAAGAAATTAAAGCCATCACCGTGGTTTATGAGACCTTTCATGACCACTAAACATGGCTGGATAGTGAGAAATCTTCTAGACCTTACTTCTCACTACTGCAGTATTCACAATGTGTTTATGTGTCATGGTATCATAAGTACATTATTTATCCTATGCATGTCATCAACTATGAGGATGTGGAGTTAGAGATAGATGCATCTTATGAAGAGTGTATGATGTAGATTATAGATCAAAGCGTGAATATACTTTCGTGTTAGATGATACCAATTGTTTGGATTCATTGTAAACATGGATGGACCTATAATGAGACATGGGAATAAAATTATAATGTTTGATTTTAGTGGAAAGAGTTACCCAATAATGACTATTAGAAACTCTTCCGTGGAAGGAGAACCTATAAAGGTGGATAATTGTAAAATCCTCAATTAAAAATGATAATAATAACCCCCTTTGATAATAATTTATTAGTATTTTTATGTGAAAATGAAAATTTTCAATAAAAATCAATTAATAGATGTTTCAAAGTCTTTTTGTAAGGGTGCATCCCAGTTAGAACTTGGGAATATTCTATGAAATGTTTTCAGAGATAGGTGATGGGTTGGTGTAATATTTTTAGTCCTATAATGCCTCTATAATTATACAATAAAAAAGTAAATATATTATATTAAATGAGCATATTCTCTCAAAAATAATGTAATATCTCATCAATGGTGTCTCATATGACAAATTTGTGACCTTTGTTAGATCTGAAATGGGAGTTTTAACTTAGGAGTGACATAACTTTTGTTTGTGTTGGGTGATTGATTAAATCTCATGTGAGGGTAATTTATTTAATATGTTTAATAATTTTTTTTTGAAATAAATTGAATTATATCCTATAATAGTGCATCTTATCAGAAATATAAGACCTTGATCAGGTCTGAAATATGAGTTTTACCCTAGTAATGACATAAACATTGTATGTGTTGTGTTATTGGAAACACCAAACACAAGGGTAATTTATTTTTACCCCTTATTATTATATTATTATAATTATTATCTATTATATTCATTTTTATTCTTCCTCACTATGCCTAACATCCATTTTCGTGTGGAATTCCACCCAAAATCATGGGAAATGAACCATTTTAGCTGGTTTTAATTAGAAAATCCCTAATGAGATATAATTAAAGACTCCAACATCAATTTTCAGTTGAATCACATATTAAATTAGGTGTTTTATATTAGGATTTTAAATTCTATGATTTGGGGGTTTTTGAAATAATTGAATCATATTGGAATCAATAATGGTCAGTTATATTGAGTTAGGGTGATCTAGAGACTCCCTTTTACACATTTAGTAATGTAATTATCGACCGATCTTGCATATTCTCAAATTTCTATACATGATACCCTCCTCTTTATCCACTATGCACGGTGCCATTTTGTGGTTTTTTAGTTTGTTTAATTATAATTTTTTCACTATTTTCTCCCATTTTCACAATTCCCAAATTATGGAAATAATTATGGATAATAAAGTAATAAAACCATGTTTTTATCAAGGGAAAATTATTAACCAAATTATCAAAGGATTACTATGTGAAATTTATTAATTTAATAATAAAAAATTGCTAAATGATATTACATATAACTATTAAATGGAAATTTATAAAAATTATCAAAATATAATTATTCCAAAATTAATGGGTAATTCTAAAAAATTATCAAGAGATAATTACATATAATTATCAAAGGATAAATTGTAGAAAACCATCAAATGATAATAGTGTGAAATTATCAAATATTATTTTAAATAAGTATAAAAAAATAGTAACTTAATTTTATAAAAGGATAATTTATGAAAAAACATCATAAGATAATTAGCAAAGTATAATACATTAAAATTATCAAAAGAAAATTATTGAATTATAAAGGTTAATTTAAGAGAATTATCATGTAAAAAATTATATCAAATTATTATAGGGTAATTGTGAAAATTTTAAAGGATGGTTATATTTTATTATAAAAAAATATAAAAGGAATAACCACATATGATATCACAATAATATAAAGATATATTAATATTATGATGTTAGGTTTTATAATTATTTTTAAGTAGAATATTTTGAGTGAATGAGTTGGTCATAAATAATAATTCATAAATTATCTAGGAGAGAAAAACTATGATCTCAATTAATATATTTTTCCTCATAAAATAAAATAGTTATTTTTTGGGTCTAGGATCCATTGATGAACCAAGAGAATTGACATTTCAAAAACTATGAATTGCGAGCATTGATGTGTCGACAACTATGATAATAAGGCTCATGAGGAGGTGTTTTTTACTGTTGGGGATTCCAATTAATATTTAAAACATGATGTGGTATTATCCTTTCCATTGAAATCAATGACATTGAGGTAGGAAGTTCCTTAACTTATTGGGATATTGTTACACATGTTTTCATTATATGATTATTACGTTAGAACATTTGATATCCATGATTGAATTATGATCACATGTGGGTGAGTGTGTGTATCTTGTGAAAATTTATAACTTGATTCCATGAGAATTGTAGAGATTACTAAATGATATGATTTGGTTTGATTCAAATTTTGGATATATGATAATGTGATATTTTATTATGATGTGTGTTTTGGATATTATCATTCTATACCTTTTAATTTTTTTATTTGGATGATTTGTATATTGTTTATGTGATTAGTGGACATCATGTTAATATTAATCCTTAAGGAGTATGTTCATTGAGCCTGACGTTGACAATGGTGGTTCATGATATCCTTATAACTAGGTCATTACTCAATGCCTTATGGATTCCAATTATATAGATTACTCTCAATGTCTTGGGAGTTATTAGTGTTTCTTAGTGATTTTTTGATTCTGAGTAGGTTAAAAATACCCAATACCTTATGGAATCTGAGTATTGCCTAATTCCTAGTGGAATCCAGGTAAGTTAATGATTTTATTCCATGTGCATTCTAAGTGATACATCATCAACCTTGTGGATGGTTCTTGATTCTTACTAAAAAACATTAAATTTTTCCTCATTGATTAGAAGCAGGTACAACCAGGGTTTTATGGTGGATTGGTTAGAACATGAAAAATTAGTTTTGAATTACATATTTATCTAAATATTATTAATTTATTATTCTCATAAAATAGACTTGTATACTTGAACACAATAGGTTAAGAATTAATTGGTGGTGTCCTACTGATTCCTTTACTCACACTCTCCATAGGAATTTCAGTGCGTTTGTAGATTTCATGTGGGATCAAGGAATGGGAAAGGGACCATTGGTTTGAAGCTATGCATATGAGCGTAGATAAGTTGAAGACCGAGATAGAATCTAGAGGACCCTCCCCCCCCCACACACACCCACTATGCTGTTTATTTACTTATTTCGTGATCCATTACACAAGTTGTGCTTTCCACATCGGGGGTGGATTTATTCATTCGATATGTATGCCATTTATTTAATTTTTTCATGTTTACAAAGATTAATTATCATATTTTAATTGTTTATTATTGATCTTATGAAATGATAGTAGGGATAAAATATCATCATTGATGGAATCATTCCATCCCAGCTACTTGATAGCGTTTTATTTGGGGGAGACAAACATGATGTTATGTGACCTTTTATATTAGACCTAAAGGTTCAGGTGAAGTTGTTACTAGACCACCCCCATTTAACACATCTTTATCCACCCAATAAAGGGGTTATACATGGATCCCATACATTCCCAAACCATTTTGCCTCACCTGAATCACATGTCTCCTACTTCAAACTCTCAACGATCTGATGGAGTGATTGGGTGGCCCAGATTTTTGATCCATGCACCCCGCATGTATTATGTGTAAATAAATGAGGATATTTCAATGAAATTATCAAATGACCGAAAAATTATCATGAAACACCACAAATGATCATGTCATTCACACCTTCACATAGCCACATGGTTACGATAACACCATCTAATGAAATGTCAGACAATAATCATTCTCATATAAGCCCAATCAACCCCCATTACACTTCTATCAGCATGTATCATTTTTACCACCCACACCGGAAACCTAGAGAGTAAAAGAGATATTTTTCATATAAATATCTATATAATGTTCATATCATTATGAATATCACCAAAATATGACTTCTAAACCATGTATCAATCATAAAGGCATGAAACATTAGAAAGAAGGTAAAAATTTAAGGAAATTTTTCTCTTTGATATTTTTCAATTTGTCGATCAGATCACTATGTTATTAGTTTTTTTAGGGTTATTTATTCAAAAGTTAAATAAAATATAATTTAAAAGTATATTATTATTGATTTGAGTATTATCAATGTTATTGAAAATTTGATCAAAACACTTCTTTAAAATATCACCAAAATAATAATTCATTTTTTCAAATAATTAATATAATTGGAACCATATTGTGATTTGGAATCAAATTATATAATCTAATTATCATTAATTAATAATTTATAAATTAATATATTATATAGAATTTCGAAATCATCGAATACTACTAAAATAATACATCAATATATGACTCAAATTAATGTAATTTCAATTTAATTATATTTATCCTTATCTAATATTCATTATACATGAATTATATTATGAAATTAAAAATATATAGATTTATGAGAAGGATTTAATTTTATATATTTAATTTTATGATAAAATGTTATCATAATCAAAGAAACATTCCAATTAAAAATTAAAATTGTTTGTCTTAAATTCAATAAAGAAACATTAATGAATAATAACATCATTCAATCTAATAAAGTCCAAGATAAATTTAAATTTAGAGTAAAAGAAAATTTTAACTTAAATTATACTAGTTTGATTACATTATATCCACCTTTAAAATAATCATCCTGGAAAATAAAATAATACAAAAATAAAATTTTCATTGGATACTTTCCCCCAACACTTCTATTTTAGTCAAATACAACTTCTATCCAAATTTCAACAAATAAATGGAAAAAAGAATCCAAGAAAATTAGATTTGGGAAATATACAATATAAAATTCCACAATCTCAAGAAAAAAATATCAAAATATGTTACCAATCTAAATAAATTATCAAAAACATTCCATTTAATGAAAATACAACTACCCAAATTGAGTTGAAAGAAAATTTTTTTTTTTTATTAATTATGCACATAATATAAAAACATATCTTGCATAAGACTTATCCATGTGAATACACTCATATAGCCTATTAAAATAAAACACACATTCATTGTCAACAAATTCCAACATCATACCACATAAAATATAACTTCCAATATCAATAAAAACCATTCTCACAATAATTTATCCAAAAATACTAAGGAATTATAAAGGACATATGATCAGAAAGTAAGGTAATCACTATGATAAAATTACAATTATATTTTTATAAGTCAAAGGCTTACATACTACTCTTGAAAAAAAATTGACTAACTAATATCACATTATATTTGGAAACCAAAAACAAATGTTCCATCACATCACATATTGAAAAATAAATAATCTGAAAAATTCAATATATATATATATATATTCATAAAATTTTGAATAAGTTTTTTAAAAAATTTAATAATTTCTCAACAATTTTAAAAAATTTCAAATTATAAAATTTATGTAGGGAGAAAAACAAATCTCTACCTTGATATGATTTTTTTTATTAAATCATTATCAATATTGTCAAATACTATGAGTGTATTAAATCAATTCTCTATTTTTTCCATTTGGTGGTTTCAATTGATTTATTTCTAACTTTTAATTTTTTATTTGATATAGAAGTATAAATTTGGTTTTTTAATTATATGTATTGGAATTTAAATTTATCAATTTTTATGAAAAAAAGATGAATGAAACAATAAAATAAATTGTAGTTAGATCTAGTTTTATTATCTAATAACTTACCCATTCATTTTCTAAGTTTATTTCACCCTTAGTAAATCACTCTATGTATATATTTCAATCATATACTACACACATCATACTATTTAAGGATGGGGACCCATTATAAAATATCAATGCATGGGATATTTGCTTATTATATATGATCAATATGTCCAATAATCACTAAATTCAAAATAAGATTAGGAATCCAATATAGTTATAGCTCTCAATCAAGAGAATAAAGTTTAATTAGTGGAATAAATTTTTATTCCCCTCGCATGGAGTGTAATAACAAATTATTTCACTCAAAAACTCAATTCATGATATCTTATATTAATTAAACATCTATGGGTGAAAATAAATTATTTAAAGTGCGATAGGAATGCAACAATTATGAAAAAAAGATCATTATTAATTTATGGGTAAATAATTTCCAAGAAGATAATTTGAAAATAATTAAAATGATGTAAATAATAATATTATAACACTAGATTAACATTCTAGATATATCAAATGTGTTCTTATATTTCAATTGATAAGCAATTTGAATTATCCATATTTACTCTTCTAAATTATATTTGATAACATTGAATTACTCTATATTAAATGAGTATATACTCTCTATGTTCATATACCATTATCTATAAAATTTACACTCTTTTATTTAATGAAAATCATTAGAAAACAAATACACATATCTATATTATATTTTAGAAGATTGATATATTGAAATGAAGTTTTGTTTTTCTTCATCTTAACTCTTAATAACTCAAGAATAACTCCATTAATTTAATTAACAGCCCTTTGCTATTTCAATCTCCAATATATGCTAGTAAAACATCCAAAATCTGGAAACTATCCTTCTATATTCTCCTTAACATGTTATATATGAACCATGATGTATCTATAGTGAAATTGTTCAGTTGTATATCTCAAATTTGAAACCTTATATTATGAAACAAATCTTATAAATCCATTATTAAGTATTATAAACCTTAATATGTGATTGATCCCACTAGATTATAGATTATTCCATCAGATGGAATCAACTCAACTCAATAGAACTCCAGTTGATATATGGTTCATGGTAACTCTCTATAATAAATGGTATACTTGATTTAAAAAACATTTAAATTTATATAATTAAAAAGAATATGAGAATCAATTGTCAATATCTATTAGGTGAGTGATCAAATGACATGAAATAACATATTTTATGCACCTTATCCAACTAATTCCATTAACCATTAGAGAAAATACAATTCTCTATTATGCAAAATAGTCTAAATGAGGATCGATCATCAATTATTTTCAAAACACTTACATATAAAAAAGTAAAAATTAGATATTGAAAATTTTAAATAAGTATAAAAAAATTAAAAATACCAAAAAAATTATGAATTATCAACATTACATTAACATGTTCAAAAGTATGAAAACAAAAATATTTTTCAGAATTAATAAAATAAATAGAAATGTTTTTCAATGAATATAAAGTGAAAATATTGAAATATTATACTTGATAAATTCATATGTCTTGAAAATTTTCTCCCTTAATAAATATATATAAATAAAAAACAATTTATTGAGTTTTTAAGGTAAAAATTTTAAATTCATCAATTATAAATTATTTATTTGGATTCATGTATAAACTAATTTCTTTTCACTTTTAGTATACAAAAAATTAATTATATCTTCTATTACACACAAGATTATTTTCATTGATATTTTTAGAAATTATTCCACTTAGACTTTAAAAAAATATTAAGAAATGTTATGCCAATTAATGAAAATATAACCAACTTTACATAATCATGTTATATTACTCATTTTTTAATTCATTTTATAAAAAATATCATCCGTTAAAAGTAATTTTAAAATGGTTTTATTAGGACATTTGGGTTAGTAGTTGGATTTTAAAAAATTTAACGACCCGATCTATTTCAAAAAAAATCACCTTTTTGATTTAATTAAATTTATTGTGGTTATAGAAAACAAATAAAATTATTTTTCTTTTATAATATTAAATTGGATTGAAATGAATGTAAGGTATCTTTACCATTGATAATAAATTCTTTGAATAGTGATCACGTGACTATTATAAATACAGGGTTTTAACAAATACATTTATCATTGAAAAAGGAAATGATGGCCTCAAAAAGTAGGATCATACTATATGAATACCATTTAATATAACTTATTAAGGAGATATAACTTTTTTTATTTTACCTAAATTATGCCCAAACTAAAATCCAATAACTCAAGTATGAGCAATACCATTTATAGGATAAGTTCAAGCACATCGAGATCACATCCCAAACCATGTTTCCTGAACAAACCCATGAAATCCAAATCATCACACACCTTACTATTAGGTCATATTTAGGTGTATTAAAGGAATATGTTTCAAGACCCTAGAAATTAGAGTATGTAAATTACTTTTTATAGATTAAGGAATATATATATCCTATTATTTTCAATTTATAAATGTTTTTTATTTTAATTATATAAAACAAAAATAGTATTTTTGGTTGATATAAAAATTATATTAAGATACTTATTTTTAAGAATTAATTTATTTTTTAAATAAATGAATTTTTAAAAATATATTATCATTATTAAATATTAGTGATCTTATAACTTTTATGAAATCAATTGCAATTTTTATAAGGCTTTAGAAAAATGTTATTACCAAAACATTTCATTTGCAATAAATGTAAATTATTATTTTAAAAGAGAAAATTTACATATTTAGAAAATTATTCAGATAAAATGAATAATTTTTTGGAATCAATATGATGAAAATATCCAATAGTGAATTTTTCATAAGTTTAGGAGAGGGTCGAAATTTCAGGTAAAAATTAAATATCCTATAAAGATACCTTGTGTTTTGTGACATCCAAATGACCAAAAGAAGATTTTATAAGTAATATAAATAATATCCACAACCAAATATATGTTTCCAATTTAAAATAATGTGACTTTTGATTTATTTTATTTATTTTGAAAAGGTGTTATGAATCCTCCAAGACATATAATATATATTAGGATTTTAAAACCAATTATTTAAGTGAGTAACTCAACTCCAAATCACCAATTGTAATATATTAATAATTTCATCTATTGTACTTGTAAAATAATTTATAATAGTCCAATTTTCAATAAATTATGGGAAAAAATCATGGTAATGTTTTTTGTTTTGGAAATTTTATTATGTAGAGTCAAAAACTAAAATAATAAATATATCACCCTCCTTTAATATATAAACCCACAAATCCCCCCATTCTCTTCACTAAAACTCCATGTATCACGTCCAAAATATTTCTTCCCCTCTCTATATTCCCACAATGGTACCCCAAGCTCTCAATAATCCCCTTCCAATCCATTGGAGTCACAAATTCATGTAACAAAACCTCATCTTACAATCTCTACTATTATCAAGCACTAATTTAATGTTATGCCTTTTAATTTTCATTTTATTATGTTGGGATATATTATCCCATATCCCCCATCTATTAAATTTGATTTATAAATTATTATAAAAACATTAAATCTCATTTTTATGATCTATGAGCCCCTATGTACACTTGTTACCAAGCTAGAATTCTATAAGGGTTTGTTCCTTTCCCCTATTTATTTAAGTGTCTTTATTATGTTACAACTTACCACTTATATTTATTGGTATAGTTATTTACATTTCCATGTTACTGTACATTTCATATATAAATTATGAGATATCTCTTTCTCTCTTTTCAAACCAATTTATGAATTTTTATATGACATTATTATGCTACCAAAATTCCACCACAATTTTAAATTCCAAAAACTACTGTGTATTGATTACCATGTTCATTTAATATGATGGTAATTCAAGTTTCTAAACTTATAATAATATTATTGGGAAAATATATGTATTTATTCCATTCTACTTGATCGTGGAATAAATTATTATGATGAATTAATCCTTTTTGATTGATCTATGTGGGACACTTAAGCATGAGAATTAAATGAAAGTAAAGGGTGAACCAAAAATTATATACCAATATAATGAATTAGGTATTTGTTAGTATCATGATATGTCTTTTTAGGATAAGGGTTTACCTTATTTCTTTATATGACTTTGGCCACCATGATTCCCTAAATTTTTTTTCCTTGACCAATGTTTGTGATCCAGTGTTTTAATATGTTTCCACATTTCCCATGTTATTATTATCATCCTATATCATGCCTTATTATTCATTTTCCTTTGATTTTCCATTGATATGCCTATTTTATGACATTTATTTTAGACTTCATGTAATTACTTTTTCATTCCCATAATAATGTTTATATATCACCCCTTTCATATGTATGTCCCCAGGATATCCCATGCAATGTTATGTAAGAAGGAATGTTTTGGTCATGTTAATGACATATTCAATAAAGCTGTTTCTTTTCATGTTTTAAGTTGTTATGAAATATACCCAATTTTTAAAATACAATATACCTTTCAATCATATGGGTTGTATTGACATTAATTTTATGTACTAAATCATGTTTAAATGTGAAATAAAGAGCATGGTTGTTATAGTGGGAATCAGTGGATATGTTTTGTTATTTTTGGGATTTGGATGGAAAAATCTTATTAAAGCCTTAGGATTAGGGAAGCCTTGAGAATAACTTAATGATAAGACTATATATAGTAAAAAATCCCTAAATTTTAGTAAGTATTTAGTAATTGGTTTATCAACAAAATGAATCCCTATCTAAATAGTACAAGTGGATGTGCATCTGGAACATATGTACCGAGGCGTAACAACTCTGACAAGATGTTCTGGGACTGATTTTTGGTAATCTGATATATGAAAACAAGCCTTACAGTGCACTTTTTTTGACACTTCTGGAGTATATGATTTAGTAAATTCATAAACTCATTATGAACCTTCATTAGAGGAATAACAAAATTTCCCATAAGAATATATGTTAGTAAGTAGATCATTGATAACATTGATTTAAGCATAGAAATACATAATACAAGGAGTTAAATTTAATTTATAAGTTATCCATTTATTTTCATTTAATACCCCTTTATGTGTTTAATAATTTTAAATAATCATCCCCAATTTTCCCTTTATTGTATCCAATGGTCTATAATAGGATAAATTCGGTTAATAATGGATGGGAAGGGAAATGTGATGACTTCCCCCACGGGATGCCCAATCTGATGGGAGAGGGAATTGAAAACATTGTCACAATACTCTCTCAGATAATTGATGTTCTAAATATAATCCTGGATATAGTGGAGTGAAGAAACCACTTAAGATAGAACAATCAACAACAGAGAGTTTCATGCAACAATGGCCTCCTACATTCAATGGGTCGTCTAATCCCTTGATTTTGGAATAATGGATCAACTCCATTGAGGAGATATTATCTATCATTCAATGTTCCCAACAAGAGAATTTTCTTCTTAATTTTTATCATATGCAGGTAGAAGCTGATTAATGGTGGACATTGATCAAGAATATGAAGCATGCGAAATAGATTAAAATAATTAAGTTTAAGGAATTCCAAAAAAAATAATATTTTATTTAGACTCTATGTCTTAAAATGGAAATCTATTTACTTTCCAAAAAGAAAAAATATGATTAATGTATTGGGGAATATGACATAAACTTCACAGGACTTGCATGGTACACCTCTGGTATGTTCTTTACCCCTAAATACAGGGTTGAATGCTTCTTTGGGGGGCTAATGCCTAGTCTATGGAAAACCTTGGGGATCCATGAGTTTTATATCTATGAGGAAAGTTTCTTATGTTACATTAAAGATAAAATAGATATTGAATAATTCCATGGTTAATATGGTGATAACATGTGAAAAGTCAATTTTGTTTCTAGCATCCGGAAGGATAAATCCAATGGTGCTAAGAAATTTCAGCATCACACTTGTCAAAGGTGTAGAAATAATCACCATAGAAATTGCCTATGAGGAACAAGGAAATTCATTAGGTGTGTAAGATAATGGAACACGTAAAATGATTATTGAAAGGAGAAGTCCAAAAATGTGATAGAGGAAATGAATGATCTAGTCAACACTGAACATATTTTTCACTACATCAACTACATGGAACCAATGAACGTTACAATTTAGTTCACTAAGCAAAGTGTTTTTGGAGGCAACCAACAACCTCCAAGGTATCAAGGGTGATCTTTTTTAATCACTATCTTTAAAGTGAATCTCGACAACGAAGTGGTGACATGTATGTTAGTCATTCATTCAATAATAGAGAACATAATTTTTTTTCTATTTCTACACATTCCTTAATATCATGAAAGTTTATTAGAACTATCCAAAAACCATAATAAATCATGGAAGTAGATTTGTCAATGAAAACGTAAAATGAAGAAATTAATGCATCATAAGTATATATATCCTCCCATGTCATTGTTTTTGGACCAAATATAATAACCCTTATAATTATTATAAATTAATAAAAAAATTAATTACATAAAATTAAAATTAATACAATAAGAAATATCTTGAATTCTAGTTTCTTTTGAAATTATGTACATTTAATTATAACTTTAAACTGAATTACAATTTATATTTTGAAAACTTATTTAACGTGATTGAGCTTAAAACTACATTGGATAATGAGGGTAAATACATAATAAATGGGTGATCTATAAAGAATAGTAAGGGAATAAACATGGAATAACATGAAGACAATAATACATGTTAGACAAGGCATATCAATGAGTCATAATGAAACATGAATAATAAGTCATGATATCGCATGATAGTCATAACATGGGAAATATGGGAACAACTTAAAACACTACATCATAAACATAGGAAAAGGAAAAACTTCCATGGCCTCATGGTGGTCAAAGTCTAATAGAGTAATTAGGAATATTTTTTTTTGAACATGATGTATCATGATAACAAACAATACCCAGTGCATCAGATCTCTATGTAATTCTTAGAACACCAGTCACTTTCATTTCATTCTCATGTTTAAGTGTTCCATAATGATCATAAAAAATGGATTCTTTCATCATAATAATTTATTCCATAATCAAGGAGTGTATAATACAAACATGTAAGTCCCAATAAATATGTATATGTACATAAATTTGGACAACCATAATAGGAAATGGGCACGACATTCACTAAACAATTGGTTTGGCATGGAAAATCGCAGTGAAAATTCAGTAACACAATGGTGTCACATAAAATTTTCTAAAATGGGTTGATGATAGAGAAATGGGTCCCTAATAATTTGGATAAGAAGTGTAAAGTAATAGGATAATTGGAGGACATGTACACACATTCCTAATTAGAAAAAACGCATATGACAATAAATAAGATTGAATAAAAAGAGGATGGAATAGATGCTTATGAAATTTTGGCTTGGTAATGAGTGTATATGGGAGGGATTAATGAGGGAGAAAGGGGTATCTCATTGTTTATAAATAATAAGGTAAGTTTGGGGGAGGTTCAAAATCATAACTAATCATTAGTAATTGAAAATAAAGGGGAATAACAAGATAAAGAAACTTGGATAATATTAAAAAGGAAAGAACCATTATTAGAGTTTGTGGCTCCAAAAGCACAAAAAGGGGCTTCTTGAGAGGTTGTACCTCCTTGGTATATTCTAGAGAGTGAAGGTAAAAGTAAGGAAATTATGAATGTATTTTTAGTTAAGATAATTATGATCATGGTTGGGTTTATATAGGAAATGAGAGTTGAATTATTTAATATGTCAAAAAGTTGTTTTTTGACTCTATATAATAAAATACTAAAAACCACAACCCCCATCCCCTACCCCCATGGTTTTCCCATTGGTGTTTCCACATGGGATGGTATTTTATTGTTTTATTAAGAAATGGTCCTAAATTATTAAAATAATTTCCTTACTTATGTGGAGGTGAGTCACACTTTTAAATAAATTAATTTAAAATCATAAAATATAATATATATTTTGTAGAATTCATAAAGTAATTATAAAATTAATAAAATAAACTTAAAGAAATTATTTTAATGGTAAAAAAATATTTTTTTGGGGATACCCATTATAATATATATTACATCATTTTTGGGTCATTGTGATGTCATAAAACACACTGTATATTTATGTGCAATGGCCCAGACATCCCTTTCCCATTTGTTAAAATCTAGTGTTTGAGGTGTTCTTGGAAGAAATATTAGATCATTTCAAGATAATTCCAAAATTATAGCTTTTTAATTAGTAGGACGCATCAGTGACACAGCTTCATTATCTCTACATAAGTAGTTCGAGGAGTTGGTGAGTTAGGGAGTTGGTGAGTCAGGGCATCGATAGGTAGAGTCATGGGTCAGTTAGGGCTTTAGTAGGTCTAGGAGTCGGTAAGTCTAGGCATCGGTATGTCAGGAAGTTGGTGAGTCAGGGTGTTAGTGATTTAGGGCATTGGTGATTCAATCATTAGTGAGTTGCATCAGTGACACACTATCAGTGATTCATGTCAGTGGTTCAACACCAGTGAATCGTGTCAATGATTAAGGTGTTAGTGAATCACTGTTGGCACTCGTGTCGGTGAATCACCCATCAGTGAGTCATTTTTAGCTTTCCCCTTTTTTTTATTTCACCCCTCTTACATTTTATGTTATATAAATCTAAATTAACTCCGTTTGAGCATTTTTAAAAACATTTCAAAGGATATTAATTATAACTTTAATATCCTAATTCTTCGAGGACTTTGAAATAGTCAAACTATGTGGTCTTGACCATGATCCAATATTAATGGCCCTTGAAATTGTTTCCCTTTTGTTGATATCATTTTTGGATCGTCTATGATGAGATCTTCAATTTCCAGTGTGTTTCTGTTTTCCATTTGTGTGCATATAACCTTACTTCCCCACGGAGTCACGCACCTGTCATGTAGCCGCTCATTCCTTTTTCCCTTGGAGTCCTTACTAATACTCGCAAGGCCCCCCATGTTTTTTGTACAAGGAGGAGTCGTTGATCATATGTTTTTTCAAATAGGGATCCCTTTATCTATATTTTATTTGTATATCATGTGGGGTGGGTTTACTCATGTCCCCTTGTGAATGCAGTTGGACCCAAATTTAATGAAGAGAATAAGAAGTAATAAATGAGGTTCTTGGAATATAATGATGATGATCACATTGTTTTATATGTTATCCTTGATCCATGATGTTTTTATGGGTTGTATGCCATCTAAAAATCATGGTCATTGTTGGCCTCTATTTTCTCACCTGTATGACTTGTGAATAATTTTTTTCCCTTTCCGAGTGGCTAAAATGATAAAATGTATAAACCATGTACACCCTGTTATATATTTTGATGCCCTAGAATTAAACTTATTATGTGTTCACCCATGAATTATCAATGTGGAATTAAAGAACGAGTGTGGTTAAATCTGAATACACCTTGCTTGTTGGTGTGGTTTTTTGCTTTGTGTGGTTATGTTGACCTTGTTTTTTGTGTTGGTCTTGTGATGTAGCGGCAGAGAGTGTGTTTATGAGTATGGGGTAGTATAGGTGGTGTAATGGAATATCATGTTGAGATATTATTTGGTTGTGGGATGGATGAACTTGTTTTTCAATGGGACTTTATGTGGGTAGTGGTTGGGTAGTGAGGCTGCAGGTTCAGTTTGGGTTATGTTTGAGTTACTGGGTGTGTTGGGTGTGCTGTTTTTATAAGGTGGGGCTGCCATGTGTGGTTATGATGAGGTGTGTTGGGGATTTTCTTGTATATAGAAAGGATTGGGTATCATGAACTTTAATAATGATGATTGTATCGGTCAGACGAGTATCCTATAAAAGGGAGTGTGCAGTGGGACTACAAGCTGGTTGAGTTTTGTTTTTTTCTAGATGTGGTGCTTTTCATGTAGTGGGGCTTCCAATGATGGATTAGGATGGATAATTTTAAATACGGATGGTGTTAACTTTCTTGGTCCTTTCTTCTAATGTTTTTAGGGACATCGTGAAGTCTGTGTGGGTTATGAGGTTACTTATGGTGTGGTGTGTTTGGTAGTTTCTCAGGTAGGTATGGAATAAATAAAAGAATGAATTTATAATTCCTAATAACAACATGTTTAATGAATTATATGGGGGTATGTTTTGAGTTTTGGATTGTGGTGAAGCAGTGTTCATTTCTCAAGTTACAAAGTGACCATCGTTCGAGTTGATACGTGCATGTGGGGTTGGAAGCAAGGGCTGTTTTGGTGTGGGATGGTTGTTGTTTTGAAAATACATAGGTTGGGATGATTTATTATTTCCTATATATATTCATGAAGTTCCTTGTTATTTCTATGCACACCCCACCCATGTTGAGAATTACATGTTGAACACCCACATTGTTATTGGGGGTGTTGTTTTCCCAACATCCTAGTGAGAGGATGGATGGATGGTTTTTTGCTCTTCACTATTCCTTCTTCTAGTAACTGGTGGCCCCAAAATCTTCCACTGGTTACGGTGTGGTTGTGAGGTCCATATGTCTGTAGGTGTGGTGTTCTTCCCATGTGTCTTTAGGATGAGATACATTGTACCTTCCAAGGTGTTTTCAGGATGAGGTTTTGGTTTTTTGGACCATGTTTTTTTGGGTGGGATATGGTATGTATCCCAGGTGTCTGTGGGAAGGTTGTGACAGTGGGGCTTATGGAAGAGTGTGGTAGCTTTAGGATGTTCACCATTAGGGATGAGTAGTTAACCAATTGAAAGTTGTATAGGGTAACCTATAATCTATGTGGTTACAACATTACATTACTTGACTTGCGTTATTTGGTGAGTATGGCTTGCTGAGTTTGGGGTGTATAGTATACCTTGTTATGTGCTTTTTAGTTACTATTTTATTTCTCATAGGAGCATTAATATTCTCCTCCCACTTGTGCACCAGTGAATTTATATTTTTTTACTGAGTATACTCGTATGCTCAACCTACATATATAAAACTGTTTTCTGGTATCTAGGGTGATTTTCGGGTCATGTTGGACCTTACTAGCCTGGAAGTTAGGATAGTTTCCATGTCACTACTTAGTTTTTAGTTATTTTTCTATTTACATTAGGGAATATTGTTTTTGTATCAGTTATATTTTAAAACATTCATGTGGGATGGATTTTGTTTTCTTTCATGTGTGTGTGTGTGTCATGGAGTGGTTTGAGGATGATACATCTTATCTATTGATCATGGATACAATAAAAAGGGTAATGACTCCCATGTTGTGAAATTTCTATACCCTTGGTGATGGTCACTTCCCGAGGGCCTACTAGAGGTATAAATTGGTGGGTCATTATCTCTCTTTCTCATTTTTCAGCTCAGGAGGGGAATTATTTGAGAGAGGGGGTCATGACAGAATGGTATCAAAGGTGATGGTCTAGAGATAGGAAGGATATTGGATTTAGGAACAGTGAGGAATGCATGGGTTGGTATGGAAACATTGTTAGGTGATCTTTGTACAAGACATAGGACGAGGAAGACCGGCTGAAACATGGGAGTTTAGAGCCCCACATGATCTGAAGTAAGGACTCTGAGCTTACCAAACGACCAAGTGAGGATACACAGATTGCAGAGTAGATAATCTAAGAATGGTACATGCATCATGATGACTTGTGTTCTTGTTTTTTGTGAGTTTTTTGAAAATTAAAATTTACAATGGGTTAAAATGAATCCAAAATAAATTCCATAATATTTATTCTTAGGAGTTCCTTGTATGAATTTTATTCATAGAACCTAGTTTTCGTCCACGAGTGTCTTGGGATGTGGAGGCCCAGCTGGCCAGTTTGGCTAATCAGTGGAGGGTTCATCAATAGAAGGAGGACAATCAATGGCAAAAGATTCATTGTATTTTCCATTGGAAGACTCTATGAATGTGAAAGGGTATTGTCTGAAACCTAGAGATACAGATCCGAATTAAGGATCTCGAGATCACCTTCAGCCTAATCTAGGATCTGACAGAGTATTGGGTCCCGTTGGAAGTTATTCGGATAAGGGGAGTTGCGCATCAATGGTAGATTTTATATCTTGGGGATAGGTAGTTGGTTGATGTTCTGTGGGTCGATTTTGAGAAGGTGTTCCAGACGGAATTCCTTTATTTGACCATGAAGGTTGAGAAGTGATAAGAGCTACTATCCCTTAATCATGGGATTATGTCAGTACGAAAACTGGGGATCAAGTTCAAGTATATCCTTCTATTTTCTCCATACATCTTTTTTCAAATGAGGAGTCTCAGGTGAGACTCTTAAAGGAGTCACTTCGTCCAAATCCTTATTACGTAGTTACTCCCTTAAACATTAAAACATACCAATAGGAATAGAAGAAGGATGAATTATTTGGGAGAATGCACTCATGAGGAGTTCTACCATGATAGGGGATCCAACAAGGTTCTATGAAGGTTAAATATTACAGTAGCATGACTCAGGTTATTAGAACATCGAGGTTTTGTTTAGAATGGAGTTGAACACAGTAGTTTCAGTTTCAACCTTCTGGTCCTTGTGATTTTCAAATAGGCTTGGGACTGAGGTGTTTATATTGTGGAGGTCGAGGGAACCTTTAGATTATGTTCCCAATTTATGCTCAGTATGGTGGAGGTGGGCAGGTTCAATGCCCGCCTCATCAGCAGTTGTTGGCCATTCCATTTTAGTAGCAGGGAAAATAGACTCCAACTCCACCAAGGGGAGATAGAGTAGGTGAAGGCTTACCATAGGGTGTTCCTCATAAACCTCAAATTTGATGTGGTCGACTGAGGTTGAGTACACCAATCGGATGTTAGAATACCATGTTGAATGTTTTCTGGGGATGTAGACTGATATTGTGGCCACTTCAGTCTAATATGGATCTCTTCTTGCTATAGATGAATCCATACAATGTAATCCTTAGCATCAACTGGTTTTTTTCCATGCATTATGGCATTGACTACTTCTATAGGAGAATTTTGTTTTAAGATGTGGATGGAAAAATTGTGTTTTTCATTGGTGAACAATGTTTTCATATTGGAAGTCAGAACCTGGAGCCTCTTCTTTCCTTGTTGTTTGAGATGTCAATGGAATTTGTGGATACTGATATGGTGGAGGTTTTAGGATTTATTGGGGAGTTCATCGATGTTTTACCCGATGAGAATGTGACTATATCCCTTCAACGTGATATTGGTTTGTGACATACTTACAAGCCGGTTCTAGTCTGAATTAGATGGCTCCTTATAGGATGGCTCCTTATGATCTACTAGAGTTGCGGATCCATATTGAAAATCAAATGAAGAATGGATTTATTCAGCCCATTAAGACACCATGGGTTCTTCATTCTTGTTCCTAAAGAAGGAATATTGCGGTCTAAGGCTTTGTTTATACTATCGTATGTTGAACCAGGAAACTTTCAAGGACTGTTACCCTCTCTCGAGGGTAGACGGAATTTTAGACGAACTGAGGGGGGTATGTTGGTCTTCCAATATCGACCTGCAGTCTGGGTATCACCAGTTGAGGCTGATGGTGGGTGACATCTTGAATACTGCTTTCTGGTGAAAGGATGGTAATTTTTAGTTCGTGGTTATGTTTTTCAGTTTTACAAATGCACAATCCATGTTTATGGGGCTTATGAACTCCTCACATGAGTTCCTAGAATGATTCATTGTTGTATTCATCTATAAAATTAGGATATACTTGAAGTCAAATGAGGAGCATATTGAGCATCTCGTGACTATCCTGGAGGTCATTCAACACCACTAGCTCTACAGAAATTTTTCAAAGTGAAAGTTTTTGACATGGGAGGTCCACTTCCTTGGACATGTGGTGTATCAATAGGGTGTAACAGTGGATCCCTCTATGTTTGAAATAGTGGTTTCTTGGGAAGCACCCTATAATGTGGAAGAAGTTCATAGTTTTCTCTATTTGGAAGGCTATTACTAGATATTTGTACCTGATTTCTCTCGAGTAGAGGCTTCACTGATAGCTTATCCCAGAAAGTACCAACCCTTTGTGAGGAGTGAGCAGTTTTAGATATATTTTAACTATATAAATAGGAATTTGGTCACTACTCTAGTGCTCCGATTTCCAGAGGAGGGTGTGATGTTCAAGATGTTTTGTGATGATTCCCATCTAGGAAAGGATTTTGTGAGTATTCATCAATGAGGAGTGATATCTTATGGGTATAGTATGTTACTTACCCATGAATGTAACTTTGACACCCATGTTTTGGTGCTAGCATTAGTTGCATTTTTTCTAAAGTTGTGGCAGCATTAACTCATTGGGGAGTGCTTTTGTCTCTTCACCGACCACAAGAGCTTGAGCTATTTCTTTAACCAGTGAGACCTGAACTTATGAAAATGAAGGTTTATAGATTTTCTCTCGGATTATGACATCAAGATCTCATAAAACATATGAAAGGGGGACATTGTGGACGATTCCCCAAGTAGTAAGTTATTGAAGGAGGATGTTTGGGAATATGCAGACGCTTAGAGGGAGATAGAGGAGTTTTCTTCCTTGCATATAGATGTAGGAATGGATAGCATCAGAGGATTATAATTTTACATTATGGTGCGGTAATCTCTAATCCAGCAGGTGGAGCTGTCTCTATGGAGAGGCTTAGAGGCAGTGGTTATGTGTGATCGTTATGACCAGGGTGATGCTCTGGAGGTATGGTCGAAAGATGGTCATAATCAAACGGTGTTCTATGAGAAGCTATTTCTCACAGTGGCAGTGTGTGATGGATTGATCTGTGAGTTTCACATCTCACCCATAGTAGTACACCAAGGAGTTTCCAAGATGTAACATGGATTAAGGGATCAGTTTTGGTGGCCCATGATGAAGAGATTAGTGGTGGAGTTTATCGAAAAGTTCCAAGTGTTCCAAAAGGTGAAGGCTGAGCACCATGTTCCCAACAGTTTGTTATAGCCCCTATATTTCACTGAGTGGAAGTGGGATGAAATAATTATGTTTTTTATCATGGGTCTACCGAGGACTAAGGGGGGATATGATTCTATCTTGGTAGTGGTGGATTAGTTGATGAAATCGGCACACTTCTTAGTGATTAAAGAGTCAATCATAGTGGATTCCTTAGAGAGAATATACATTGATGAGGTGGTGTCGTTTCATGGAGTTACAAGATAAATTTTCTTGTATTGGGATATGCATTCTACCTCACATGTATGGAGGGTATTTCATCATGCTTTTCAGTCTCAATTACACATTAGCACTGCTTTCCACCCTCAGAAGGATGGTCAGATAGAGAGGACCATACAGACATTAGAGGACATGCTGTGAGCATGCATCTTGGACATTGGTGGGTCTTCAGTGAAATATTTTAACTTGGTATAGTTTTTTTATAATAACATCTATCACTCTTCCATTTTTTTGGATTCATTCAAGGCCTTGTATGGGAGACCGTTTTGTTCACCTTTGTGCAGTAAAAAATTTGGGGAGGCAGCTATTAATTCACCCAATGTGGTTCAAAGCATGATCGAGGAAGTTCGGCTCATCTGTAAGTGGATGAAGGTGTAATAATTCCAGAATAATTCATATGTCAGTCTTAGGAGTATGAACTTGGAGTTTTAGGTTGGGGACCATGTGTTCATTAAGGTTTCCCATTGATGCGGGCAATAGAGGTTTGGTAGGGGGAGAAATATTTCTCTAAGGTTCATCATACCTTTTAAAGTCCTGGGGTGATGTGGAAAGGTGGAATACTAGTTGGCATTTCCCCCCAAAATTTGAGAGGATCCAGAAAATATTTCAAGCCTCTGGGATTCTTCGGTATCTTCATAATGATTCCCATTTCATGGACTAGTGAGAGGTGGATATCATGGGTGATGCAACGTTCATGAGGTGCCCAGTGGAGATCTCATATCATCATAATAAGGTGTTTTTTAGAAGAACCATTCCTTTGTTCAGTGTTTTTTGGATGCATGGTGGACTATAGGAGAGTACTTGGGGGGTAAGGGAGTCAAATTTGTGCCCAGTACCATACGCCTTTTTGAGTTTTTCTTTCATTTTTTTCATTGTGATGTATTGAATGAACATTTTTTTCTATGATATGAGTTGTTTCCTTGTTTTGTAATGTGTGATGAATTCCTAACCTATATAAATGGGGAAGACCTGAGTCCTAATAAAGTCATATTAATTGATATGTGATTAAACCCATGGAAGAGAGTTACTGTCGGCAAGAGCAGATAATATCTTGATATGGAAGAAGGAATTCCCAAATTTATTTTTCTAGATAGTTGGTGCTTGTATGGTGTATCATTTGGATGTTTGTGTTAGAAAATGTGGGAGGAGGTGTTCTTGTAATTTGAGGATTCACTCCATATTTCAAACAACACAGGGTGGTTTATCCTTGAGAGGTATCTCTGGGGTGGTTGTTCAGACACCTCTTTCTTCTATGTTTGGTTTTGAATTCTTGAGTGAGGGAGTATTTTGAGAGGTATCTGATCTAATAGAATGGACCTCCCAAGTCCATTACTTTGTCCAAACCTAGTTTTTGGGGAGTTTTATATGGAAACAGTGGGTCATTTTGAATAGTTTTACAAAATTCTAGTTTTCCCATCGGTAGGATGCATCGGTGACTTAGCATCGGTGGCTCAACGTCGGTAGGTCAGGGTGTCAGTGATTCAGGGTTTCAGTGAGCCAGATATTCAATGATATATGGTGTATATAGTTTGAGACGTTGATAGGTCAGGGCTTCGGTAGGTCAGGGTGTTGATTGGTTAGGCCGTTTCTAGTTTGGGCATAGGTGAGTCAGGGCATCAGTGATTCAGAGTGTCGATGAGTCAAGATGTCAGTGAGTCGGGCATCGGTGAGTCGTATCAGTGACTTGATGTTGGTTAGTCATGTCTATGGATCAATGTTGCTGACTCATGTTGGTGATTCTGGCATCAGTGACTCACTCTCGGTGACTCTCCCATTGGTGAGTCATTTCCAATTGTTTCCAGTTTCACCCCACTTAAGTTTTATTTGACATAAAATGAGATTGAAGTCTTGTGTTAGTGTTTCTAATGGTTTTTTAAAAGATATTAATTATATATTTAATATCATAACTCTATAGGGACTTTCAAATAGTCAAACTGTGTCTTCTTTACCATGATCTGACTTTAATGTCCCTTGAAACAATTTCCCTTCCATTGACATAGGATTTTACTATTCTAAGACGAGATCTTCTCTTACTAGTGCATTTTTGTTTTCTCTTGGTGCGCCTTGAACCTTTCATCCCCAAGGAGTCAGGCACCTATGATATATCCACCCATTTAGTTTTCCCTTAAAGTCATTCAAGTTGATCGCACAACCCCCCTGTTTTTTGTGCAATGAGGAGTTGTTGAGCGTCTTTTGTTCCAAGTAGCGATCCCTTTATCTCTCTTTTATGTGTGTATCATACAAGGTGTGTTTACTCATGTACCGTTGTGAATACAGTTATAAACACATTTATTGAAGATAATACTGAGTAATAAATGAGGGGCTGAAAAGATGATGATGATTTATATGTCTTATATGTTATACATGATCTATGTGGTGTTTTATAAGGGTTGTATGCCTTGTGAAAATAATGTTCATTTCTAGCCTCTATTTTTGAACACATATGAATTGTGAATATTGTTTGTTTCATTGTGGTGAGGCTGAAAATATGAAACTGATTAACCACGTACACGTAGTTAAATATATGTATTCCAAAGGATAAAAATTATTCTGTAATCACCCTGGAATTTTCAAAGTGCAATTAAAGAAAGAGTGTGGTTGAATCTGAATACACCTTTCTTGTTTGTGTATCTATGTGATGTTGGTGGTTCTATCAACCTTATTTTTCTTGTTGGTCTTCTGGTATTATGGATGGGTGTGTGACTATAAGTGTGGGGTGGTATAGGTGGTGTAATGGAATCTCATTTTAATATATTGGTTTATTGTTGGATGGATTAACTTGTCAAGCAATGGGACTTCATCTAGGAAGAGGTTGGGAAGTAGGGATGCAAGTTTATGTTATGTTATGTTTGTGTTACTGGGTGTGCTAGGTGTGTTTTTGTTATGTATCAGGTCTACCGAGTGTGGTTGTGATGAGAATCGTTGGGGGTTTTCTTATTAAGAGGAAGGAGATGGAAGTATGACATTGATGAATGATGATGGAGATGGTTAGATGGTTCCATGAATGGGGACTGTGTATAAGGGACTGTAAGAAGGTTTGAGGTTTTTTTTGTTTTGATGGATGTTGTGATTTTTGTGGAATGGGGCTATCTAGGATCATTTAGGAGGGATAATTTTGAATAAGGCTGGTGTAAAATTGTGTGGGCCTTTCTTCTGATGTTTCAAGGGACTTTGTGAAGTGTGTGTGGGTTATGATGTTACTTGTGGTGTGTTTTTTTGGTAGTTTCTCAGGAAGAAATTTAATGAATAAATTAATTAATTGATAAAGTATAATTAAAACTTGTTAAATGAATTGGAAGAGGAATGTTTTGAGTTGTGGATTTTAGTGAAGTGGTGTTAATTTATCAAATTATGGAAGTGACCATCATTCAAGGGGAAACATTCATGTAGGGTTGGCAGTAAGGAAATTTTTTGTGTGGGATGGTTGTTTTTTAAAAAACACATGGCCTAGGCTTAGTGTTTGGTACCTACATATATACATGTAGTTCCTTGTGATTTCTATATGCATGCCACCCATGTTGAGAACTACATGCTGAACACCCCCATTGTTATGGGGTAGGGTGTTTTACAAACATCCCAATGAGAGGATGGATGGATGGTAATTGGCTCTTCTCTACTCCCTCTTCAAGGAATTGGGGGCCCAAGACTCTTTGGGCATATTGTGGTGCATTTGTGAGGCCCATGAGTCTCAGGGAAATGTGTTCTTCCCAGGTGTCTTCAAGATAAAATATGGTGTACATTCCCTGGTGTCTTCAGGGTGAGGTTTCAATTTTTTTGGCCCATGAGTTTACGGGGGGTGGTATGTGGCCTAGGTGTGTCTAGGAGGGTTGTGGCAGTGGGTCTTGTGGAAGATCATGGTAGCATTCAGATGTCCTCTGTTAGGGATGAGAATTTAACCAGTGGGAAGTGGTTCTGGGGTACCCTATAATCATTGTGCTTACAAATTTACATTAATTGACTTTCATTATTTGGTGACTATGCCTTGGGGAGGTTGGGGTGGATAGAATACCTTATTAGGTGATTTTGAGTTACTAAATTTTTTCTCCCAGGAGAATTAGTTTTCTCCTCCCACTTGTTCATGATTGAATTTTTCTTTTCCTAATGAGTATACACATATGCTCACCCTACATATATAAAACTATGTTTAGTTTTCTAGGGAGTTTTCACAGACTGTGTTGGACCTTACTGGCCCAGATGTCAGGATAGTTGTCATGTCGCTACTTAGTTTTTTGTTTTTTTTGGTATTTAATTTAGAGAATGTTATTTTTTTATAAGTTACAATTTGAATCATTAATGTGGGATGTATTTTTTTCATATATATATGTGTGTGTGTGTTTGTGTCCGTCTCTTTGTCTTGGAGTTGTTTGACATTGATATATATTATCTCCTGATCTTCGTTACTATAAAAGGGTAATGCCTCGAATGTTTTGATATTTCTATACCCATTGTCTAGGTCACCACCTCGGGTCCTACTAGTGGTGGGACTTATGGGGTAATTATCTCTATTTCTCCATTTTCATCTTAGGAGTGGCATCTTTTTATGGAGGGGTCGTGAAAATATGTTATTTAGCTTTTACCGAAAAATTCTATAGTCACAAAAAATTAGTAAAAAAACACCTTTGGATAATCTCAATGTTCTAAGTCGAAAAATAATATTTAATCTACATAAATAAATTTATAAATATGTGAATTTTTACTTTTAAAATATGATTCCACATTTATTGAATAAAACTAGTTTTTTGACAAAAAACAATTTTCTAACATTTATATGAAGTAAAACTCATTTCATAAAAATATATGATGATTTATAATTAATAAACATTGTTTAATAATATAAAATTATAAAAACTTTATTTATAAATCCCATTAATTCATCAAAATAAATCCCATAATTGAATTTAAATATTACCTTAAAATAAAATTTTTGTTTACTTGAATAAAAATAAAAATTATTTTGAAAATAAAAAAAATAAAAAATAAGTTAATTATTCATTACAATATACTTATTCATATTATTATGGTCTTGATAAATAATGATTTATTATACTGGTGTATTCCCTAAAAGTAAGGTGTGCGATAGTGAATCTTATATGGGGCCATTCGATGAACATGGTTTGGGTCGTGATCTCAATGATCTTGAACTTCTCCCATAAATGGTTTCTCTTAGGATTATGTTGTTGGGTTGCAGCTTGGGTTGGATCAAGGTAAAATCCCAGTGACACTATCTCCCTCAAAATCTATGATAAATGGGATTTATATGGTATAATCCTACTGGATGATTCAATTAAATTATTTTTCTATGTCAATTGGATTAATTAAATCTCTATATTTATATTCATCATGTGATCACTGTTTAACTGCTATATTTTCAAGGGTAAGGATTCTTAATATAATTTATGAATCTAATTGGATATAATAAATTAAAAAAATTGCATGTGTTTTTTATAACTATATTACATAATAAGACATATAATTAAATCAAAACGGGAATCTTAATTTATAATAGTTAGGGTCATTACAATCTTCCCCCCTTGAGATATTTCTCCATCAAAATTTTCATTTCACCCCTTAAAAAAGATTAGGGTGATTCTATAACATCACTTCATCTAGTTCCCATGTTGCTTCTTAAAACTTTTGGTTTCTCCATAGCACTATGACAAGGTGCATTGGCTTATTTCATATAACTTTTCCTCTATTATATACGATCTTTACCATCAGCACCTCATAGAAAAGATCATCCTCCAATGGTACCACCTATTAAAAGAGTATATGTGAGGGTTTAGGTTTGTAATTCCTCAAGAGTGATATATGGAATACATCATGAAATCAAGATAGGTTAGGTGAGAGTGTAAGTCTATAAACCCCCACTCCGATACGGTAAAGGATCTCAGATGGGCCAATGTATGTTGGAATAATCTTTCCCATATTCTCAAATCTCATCACTTTATTCCATAGAGGTATATGGGGGAATACCATGTATCTAAAATAAAACTCTATGTCTCATTGATTATTTTCATCATAAATCTTTTTAAACTCTGATCATCCTTGATGTGGTGATGAATGGTCCTAACCTTTTCCACCATTTCCTTGACCATTTCAAGACCTGGTAGTTTTTGTTCCCCAACATCAACCCAGCATGCATGTGCCTTGTAACGTTTCCCATAATGGTATTCATAGGGAGAAATTGGGATGATCGAGTGGAAATTTTTTTTGTAAGATAACTAGTCCAAAGGAATATGTTGATCACATCATACATTGAATTTAATTGAGCATGACCTCAACTTGTCCTCAAGTGTTTGGAGATTCTGCTTTGATTGGTCATTAGTTTGAGGGTGATAATTTGTGAAGAAGTTCAACTCAGTATTTATTTAATATTGGAGACTCTTCCAGAACATAGAGATGAATCATGGATCTCAATTAGATACAATTAATTGTGGTAATCCATGAAACCTTTCCACATCCCTGATGTATATTGGTGAAATTAGATCCAATTATAATTCCTCCTCTATTGAAATGAATTGCAATGTCTTTGTAAGACAATCCACCACAACCCATATATTATTATTCACTCTTTATGTCTTTTAAAGATCATTGAAAATTCCATATTGATGTTTTCCCATTTCCATGTTGGAACGGGTAATGTTTGCCTCATTCCCTTAGACTTTTTCCTTTCCACTTTCACTTGCTGGCATACAATACATCTTAATGAATATTCTGTGATCTCCTTCTTCATATTTTCCCACCAATAGTGTTATTAGAGATCTTGATACATATTCGTGAATCTAGGGTGTATGGAGATGGTTGATCTATGTGCATCATATAAAAATTCATTCTTTAACTCATAATTTGATGGCACACATAGTCTTGACCCAAATCTCACAACACATTCATCATTAACATTAGACATTGAGGATTTCTCTTTCCATATAGATTCCACTTTCTTATGAATTACAACATTAACTCTTGGAGAAATCTTTTATCCAATCTATAAGAGATGATTGAGAAATAATTTTTGAAAGGATTGATGATTTTACTTCTTTTATGATTTTCATGTCCATCCATTCCAAATATAAAAAGATCAGATCCCTCTTGATTCACATCAATGATAGAATTTATAGATCCTTTCTTCTTAGAGTGTCTTACACATTATTTTATTTCACAGGATGGCAGTGGATTGAGAAATCATAGTCTTTGATCAACTCCAACCGTCTTCATTGGTGCATATTAATCTCAATATTTGTTAATATATACATGGGACTTTTGTGATTATTATATATCTCACACTTCTCCACAAAGAGATAATGTAGCCAAGTTTTTAAAGAAAAAACCATTGCATCCAACTATAGATCATGTGTTGGGAGGTTTTATTCATGAACATTCAACTTCTATTAAGAATAGGCTATAAATTTTCCCTTTTACATTAACACACATCCCATGTAATTTTTTAAAGAATCACTAAATTCCATTAAAATTTCTCCACATGAGGGTAGTGTGAGCATAGGTGTAGTGATAAGCCTGCTATTAAATTCTTTGATTCTCTGTTAACATTAATCATTCCAAGAAAACATTACACCCTTCTGAGTAAGCCAGGATAGGTGGTTTGAAAATCATGAGAAATTTATCACAAATCAGTGATAATACCAAGCTAACCCAATGAAACTACAAATATTTTTTCAAGATGTTGGCCTCATACATCCTTTAATTGCATTAGTCTTTAAAGGGTCCCTAGATATCCAATTTCTTGTGATGATATAACCCAATAATGATATATCCTGAAACCAAAACTCACACTTTCTGTACTTTTCATAAAACTTATTCTTTCATAAGGTCTTTAGCATAATGTTCAAATTATCCTCATAATCCTCCATTCATTTGGATTATATTACAATGTCTTCTATTAATACTACCACAAATTTTTCATGTTAATCCCAAAAGACTCAATTCCTCAAAACCAAGAATATTCTTGGATAATTTGTGATTCTGAAAGGATACACTATGAACTAATAGCACAAGTTAATTATACAAAAAGTACTATTGGGGATATCCTCCTTCTTCACCCTAACATGGTAATATCCCAACCAAAGATCCACTATATAGAAATATTGTGCTCTATGTAGCTAATTCAATAATTCATCAATCCGAGGAAAAGGGTAGTTATTTTTTATCGTGATCTTGTTGAGATCATGATAATTGATCCAAAGGTGCATTTACCCATCCTTGTTCTCAAGGAAGATGAATGCTTCCCACCATGCTTAAGAACTTAGGTGTAGGAAACCATTATCTTGATTCTATTGTAGTTTTTTCTTCATATCCTCAAGTTCCCCAAAATCCATTCTATACAGATTCTTGGAAAATTGTAATTCCTCGGGTATAGTCTCGATTAAAAATTAAACATCTCATCTTGGAAGAAGAATAGAAAATTCATTAGGAAACACATTAGCGTATTCTCTCACAATGGGAAATCCTTTAAGGATGATTCTTTTCATAGAATCAATAATTTGATCAATAAACATTTTCTAATATGGAAATAATATCCATGTTTGAGATGATGGTGATAAATATGATTTATCAACCACCTTGAAATTTTATAGAATCAGGGATCAATTCACAATATGGATATAGATTTCCTTCTCATGAAATTTATGTAGGTTACACAAAGGGAAAGTCAATTCATGCTTATAATTGCATCAAATTCCATTGAAGGAAGTATCAAATGGTTCGCTGGGAATTTCATCCCACAATCTTTGACATGGGAGGTTTTATACACTTAGGATGCAATAATTTACCTATTTTTTAATTTTCATTGATAGCTCTAATTTAAACCTTTGTGGTGGTGTTTGGATAATTATACTAAACTGTCATGATATGAAGGAATTCATAGACATATAATCAAAAAGTACATTCTCAATTCTTGAATGATTTAATAGAATACCTATCACCACTTCATTTTTAGGATTCACTTCAATGGTAGTGATGAAAAAATCATGTCCTTGTTGTCTTGGTGGTTTTTGGTTGTCTTTAAAAACCCTTCTCTTAGTGAATTGGTTTTTAAAGTTTCTTGGTTCTTTTTAGTTTTAAAAATGAAAATATATTGATTATTGAACAAATAATTTCTTTCCTTAATCGCATTAGGAAGCTTCTCATGCCGGAAATCACTGGATATGTGCCCTTCCTGCAACTAAATAATTTCCTTGTCCCCTTTCAGAAATTTCTAAGGTTCTTATTTCCACACCTTTGGATGGTGGTATTTTGAAATTTATTAGAACTATTAAATCTCTTAATTAGACTATTAGAATTGATCTACACTTTCCATTTTGTATACCCATGATACCCCTATGATTTTCTGATATCCATTTCATCTTTAAGGGCACATTGGAAAATTTCCTCAAAGCTATCAAAGTCACAGATCACCAGGGATTTTATTAGGCTAGGATTTATCCCACCAATGAAGTGGTCAACCATGTACTTAGAGGTAATGAAAAATCAAGAGTCGTATCATAATACCCTTGTAATGTTTTCCTCATATGTCCTGATAGATTCTTCTTCTTTTTTATTGAGGGAATGAAAATCCTTCTCTATTTTAATATGGAGAATTTGAGGAAAATATTTATTGAAAAATATTTTCCAAAAATCCCTCGACACTATTACTTCAATATCATGTTCATGAATCATATTTTTTTTATCAATTTACACCACTAACTAGCTTCACATTCCATATGAAAAACATCAAATAGAACCTTCTCTTGTTCAGAACATTGAATTATGGATAAGAACATTTCAATGAAGTTGATCCACTTTTTCGTGATTAAGGGATTGGATGACCTATTAAATGTTAGAGGCCTTTGATGTATTAAACCCTATATTAAGGATTATTCTCTCTTCAGGGGTTTGGATAATCCTCCTTATCTAGGTTTATATTAATAACCTAGGTTATTGAGAGAGTATCACCATGAAATGTGAAATTCATACTCTTATCAGGTTGGTCATCTCATTGGGGAAGTCATCACATTACACTTAACATTGATTTTTTACCCGATTCCTCCTATTTTCAGCCATTGGATAGAATAAGGAAAATTGAGGATGATTATATTTTAATTTTAAACACATAAATATGAAAATAATTATATTAAAGGGATAACATATAACATACATGTGTTCCCATAACATATGAATTTCTGGGCTTCAGTCTTTATTATCCATGATCAATTTCCTAATATATACTCTTATGGGATTTTTTTACTACCTTAATAATTTTTAATAATGAGATTATGAATTAAAAAATCATATCCCCCAGCAATGTCAAAAATGGGGTACAATGAGGCTCGTTTTCATGTACAAGTTTACCTCGAGTTAGGCATGGAACACCGTGTTAGAGTTGTTACTTTTAGGCACATCTGTTCCAGAACCATGTCCACTACTAGTATCCAGAATGGGACGCATTTTCTTGATAAAACACTTAATCTATAATAACCAAAATTTAGTGATGTTTTCTTACACTTAGTCTTATCTGTAAGTCTTTCGTTAGAGTTTTCTAATCCTAATCCAAAAAATAACTAAAGTTTTACTCTAATACCAACTATAAAAACCCTTATCTTTATTATACATTAATACATTATTTATTTATATAAAATAATGAATAATGCAACCTAGATGATTGATAATTATAGTTCCTTTGGGAATTATGTACAGTTTATTACAGTTTTAGACATAAATTACAACATCTTTATTTAATAATTTTTTAACATGCTTGAGCTTAAAACATCATTGGATAACCTGGGGAAATACATAAGAAAGATGTGATCCATAAAACCCTGTATGGTAATAAACATGTCATAACATGAAGATAATAATACATGCTATACAAGGAATATAAATTAATCATAAAGGAACATGAATAACAAGGCATGATATAACATGATAATCATAACATGGGAAATGTGGAAACAACTTAAAACACTACATCATAAAGATATGCAAAGGATAAACCACCAAGACTTAATGGTAGAAAAATTCCCATAAAGGAACTAGATATACCCCTATCCAAAAATTATGTATAATGATATTAAACATTACCCAATGCATTAGAGCACTATATAATTTTGGGTGTACCCTTCAGTTTCATTTCATTCTCATGCTTAAGTGTGCCACATAGATTAAAAAATAATTCATTAATCATACTATTTTATTCCCCAATCAAGGGATGTGGAATACATACATTTAATTACCAAATAATAGGGTAAATGTCCATAAAAATTAACTTCCTTGATAAGAGATGTGTAGGACATTCAATACACAAGTGGTTTGGTATGTAAAATCATAGTGAAAATTTGACATCATAATGGTGTCACATAAAAATTCAAAAAATGGGTAGATGATAGTGAAATGGGTCTCTAATACTTTATACATAATGTGGAAAATAATATTGAAATGGAATGATATTTCCACACATTTAGAATTATAAAAATAAGGCATATTAGAATAAATAAACTTGAATAAAAGGATGAAAGAAATGCTTCTTATGAAATTTAGTCCAGATAATGGGAGTACATGGGAGGGATTAATAAGAGGGAACGAGGTATCTAATAATTTATAAATAATAAGGGAAGCATGGGCGAGGTGAAAAAACTTACCATGTCATTTTTAATTGAAAATTAAAGGGAATCACTAGATAAAGAAACTTGGATAAATATGAGAAAGTAAAGAACCCTTAATTGAGTGTGTGGATCCAACAAATTGAAAAGGGGATTCATGAGAGCTTACAGTGGATTGGCATGATTATAGAGATGGGATGGTATATTAGGGATGTATAATAATTATTTTTATTGAAGAAAAGTGGGATAATGGGTGGGTTTATATAGGAAATGAGTGTGGAATTATTTAATATTTTATAAACATAGTTTTTGGACTATATATAATAAAATATTCAATACCACAAACCCTCCCATGCTTGTTCCCTTTTTTTCCAAAGCAGTGTTTTTTCATTAATTTATTAGTCTATGGTCTGAACACATTAAAATAATTCTCTTTATTATGTGGAGGTGACTCGTACTTTTAAAAAAATGAATTTAAAATCATAAAATAAATTATATATTTTTGATTTTTCATAAAGGTGTTAAAGAATTAATAAAATAAACATAAAGTCACATTGTATTAAGGGGAAGGAATATATTTGGCCTAAGATTCCCATTATAGTATTTATTATATCATTTTTTGATCATAGTGATGTCATAAAACATACAGTACGTTTATAATGTATTTAATTTTTTCCTGAAAATTCGGTTGTCTCAGGAAATTAAAAAAATCACTACACGATAATTTAGATATTCTAATTCCTAACATAATTTTTATTTTTTCTAAATATTTTTCTAAATATTTTTCTAAATATTTTCCTAAATATTTTCCTAAATATTTTTCTAAATATTATCATTTTCACTTTTATAATAAGATTCGACATTTATTGAATAAAACTAGTTTTTTGACAAAAATAGTTTTTAACCCTTTTAAAAATTTCATTTCATTTCATAAATATTATATAAAAATTTATAATTAATAAAAAAATTTCAATAATAAAAATTTATTAAAATGGTATATATTTCATAGATACATTAATTCATCAAAATAAATCCCTTAATAAAATTAGAATATAACCCAAAAATATAATTTGTCTTTAAGCGAACAAAGTCAAAATCATTTATAACATAACAGTAAAAATGATATTAAATTAACTATTCTATACAGTATAAATATTCATATTATCAAGGTCTGGATAAATATCCCTTTATCACACTATAGTACACCCTAAGAGTAAGGTGCATCATATCGAGACTTTCATGGGGTCATTCGACGAACATGGTTTGGTTTGTGATCTTCATGATCTTGAACTTCTCCAGTAAACAGTTTCTTTAATTCTTAAGTCATTGGATCTCAATTTAGAAATTTTTCAGGGTAATGAAAATTGATTATATCTCCCTTGGAAGCTTATATAAATGGGCTTCATAGTATACAAACCTACTAGTTTATTTAATTACTTTCTTTGTATGTGTCAATTGGATTCATCAAACCCATGTATTTATATAAATCATTTGATCACTATTTAACATCTATTTTGTAAATGGTATAGATTTTTACAAGTATTTTGAATCAAATTGGGTATAATAAAACATGAAAAGTGCATTTTATTTCTACAAACGTATTACAAAATAAGAAATTTAATTATTGAAAAAATGGGAAACTTTATTAATAATAGTTTGGTTCATTACACTAAACTTCCCAGAGAACCTTTCCATACATACCCTAGCCTAATTTGATGAAATTATGGTAAATTATAGGATATACCTACATAGATTTAACATAAATTTCCATGATAATTAAATGATTATTCATATGGTGAATCAACCCCTAATTCTGAACAAGTATACTTTTCCACAGATTGATGACTAGTGGGATCAGTTATGTAGAGCACAATAATTCTCCAAGGTGGATCTATGGAGGGGATATTACTATGAAATAGTGAAGAAGAATGATATCCCTAAGGCTTATTTTCGTACAAGTTACAGTCACTTTGAGTCCATAGTGATGAAATTCGAACTCACTGTTGATACATAAATCTTCATGGACATGATGAATATATTAATTAGGGACTACCTCAAAAAAAATTGGTGTAGTCTTTATAAATGATATTATAATATACTCCAAAGCCAAGGAAGACCATGATGATAATATAAACACTTTGATAAAGAACTTTTGAAAGGATATACTCTATATAAAGTAGAAAAATTGTGAGTTCCAGTTGAAGGAAATATCATTATTTAGGAATATTATCAAAAGCAATGGGATATCCATGGGTCCTTCAGAGTCAAAAAAAATTGAACGATGGATGAGGCCAAAAATTGTGATAGATATCTATAGTTTCCTTGGGTTATCTAGATATTATAACTATTTTTTAGACCATTCTCATAATTATAAAACTCTCTTACTAAACTAACTTAGAAGGGAGAAAAGTTTGCTTGTAATGATGAATGTTAAGAGAGCATCAACGAGTTTAAAAGGAAGTTTATCACTTCCCCTATGATCACACAACTCACAAGTGGGGAAATTTTAGTAATTTTTAGTGATTCTCCAAATAAGGGGTTACGATGAGTTTTGATGAAAAATGGAAAATTCATAGCCTAGGCTTCAAGGCAGTTGAAAGTTCATGAGAAAAACTATCCCATGCATGATATGAGGTTGGAAACAGTGATATTTTATTTGAAAATATGGAGGAATTCTCTATTTAGAGATAAGTGTGAAATATATAAGTATCACAAAAGTATGAAATAAATATTCACATAGAAAGATATTAATATGCACCAATGAAGATGGTTAGATCTCATCAACGATTATGACTGATCAATCAACTACCATCCTAGGAAAGCAAACAATGTGGCATATGATCTAAGTAGAAATGATCTAGTAATTCTTTAATTAATTATAATTGAGAAGGATATTATATTATTACATTTTAAGATTATGGACATGAGTATCATAAAGGAAGGAACATCATCATTCCTTTCACAACGTATTTCTCACATATATCTTCTTGAATGTTTAAAGGATGCTAAAAAAGATGATGTGGGAATTCAGATGAAAGTGGAAAATATATGAAATTGTAAATCCATGGAGTTAAATGTTAATGAATTAGGAATTGTTAGATTCTTGTTAAGACTATATGTTCCATAAAATCCTTAGTTGAGGAAGGAACTATTAGTTGATGCACATTGTTCGACTTTCGCTATTTTCCCAAGAAAAAAAATATGTATCCAGATCTATATGATCACTATTGGAGGGATAAAAGGAAGAAGAATATTTTTTATTACACATCAAAGTGTCTTTTATGTTAGAAATTGAAGGCTAAAAGGAATAATTCTAAGGTGATGATGTAACCATTACCAATAACAACAAGGAAATGAAAAAACAACACCATGGACTTTATCACCAGTCATCCAAAGAAATCAATGGGAAACGATTCTATTAGGATTATTGTGGATCATATAACAAATAATGAACACTTCATTAAAATTTGATAGGATTTATCACTTGATCATCTTGAACATATATAAATCAGATAAGTGATGTGGTTTCATGGATTACCACTATTGATTGTATCTGATCGAGATCCTCGATTCAAATCTATGTTCTAGAAAAGTCTACATCATGCTCTAAACATTGAGCTGAATTTCTGTATAGCCTATCTTCCTCAAAATAATGGCCAATATGATAAAAAAAAATTAGAAATTGGAAAACATGTTCTGATCATGTTCTATGGACTTCAAAGATGGGTGGTAGTAATATCTTCTTTTGGTCAAGTTATCTTACAATAATAATTTCCCACCGAGCATCCAAATGGATCCATATGAATCCCATTATTGGAAGTGGTGTATAATACCAACTTGTTGGGATTTAGTTGTGAAATGATAACATATAGTTCCTAAAATGGTCAATGGAATGATGGATAAGGTTATGACCATTTATCATCACATCAATGATGCTAAGAGTCGACAAAAGAGCTATGTTGACTATCATTGATGATGACTAGAATTTGATGTTGGAGACATGGTATTCCACTATATATCTCCATGGAATAGAGTGATAAGATCTCAGAATAATGGAAATCTTAATCTAAGGTACATCGACCCTTTAGAGATCCCATATTTCATTAGAGAAGTGGAATATTTACTAGAAATCCCACCAAATGTGTCTCGAATATATGATATATTCCATGTATCCATTTTAATAAATTAAATACCTGACTAATCACATGTACTCAATCCATAGGTGGTACCACTAGAAAATGACTTTTCCTATGAGAAGCAGTCGATGAAGATCTTAGATCATAGAAAACATTTTCTATAAAATAATACATTTCCCTTGGTAAAAGTGTTATGGAGGAACCAACTGTTTGAATAAGGAACAAGGGAACTGGAGGAAGTGTTGAAGTATAGATACCCTCATCTATTTTAGAGTGTAAATAATAACTTTTTGAGGGATAAATTTCTAAAAGGGGTTATTGTAACTACTTGAACTATTACAAAATAAAATTACCATTTATGATTTGTTTAAATGTATTATGGTTATAAAAAACTAATTAAATTATTTTGTTTAATTATATCCAATTATATTTATATAATCTTTATGTATTTTTAGTTTTTATAATATAGTTATTGAACAGTTATCACATGACTATTATAAATATTGGGTTTTAACAAATCCATTTTTCATAGACAAAGGAAGTGATGACCTCTGCCAATAGGATCGTACCCTATGAATCCAAATTATCAGAGCATCTAAAAGAGATATAATTTATGGTATTTTACCTAGACCAATCCCAACCAGAGATGCCACAACTTAATAATGATCAAAACTATTTGTGGGATAATTTCATGTTCATCGAAAGCATGGCCCAAACAATGTTCATCAAATTGCCCCATGAAAGCCCCACCAGTGAGAACCTTACTCTTAGGGTGTATTCTAGTGTATTAAATGGATATGTATCAAGACCCTAGAAATATTAGTATTTAAATTATTTTTTTATAGATTAATGAATATATTTTAGTCTTGTTACTGTTTCTTTGTAAGTGATTTTTATTTTGATTATATAAAACAAAAAATGCATATTTGGTTAATATTCGAATTCAATAAAGATATATATTTTGATGAATTAATATATTTTTGAAATAAAAAATATTTTAATAAAATTTTATTATTATTAAATATAAACCATCATATAATTTTTATGATGTCAAATGTAATTTCTATAAGGTTTCAAAAAAAATATTATTTCTAAAAACATATCACTTTAATAAAATGCCCGTTTTTATTTTAAAATTGGAAATTTACTTAATCAAAAAATTATTTAGATAGAATGAATACTATTTTTGGAATCATGTTATCGAAATTATCCAATGGTTAGTTTTTCCTAATTTTCTGAGCGTTGAATTTTTGAGTAAAAATTAAATACCATATAAATATACATTTTGTTTTATTACATCATAGTGATCAAAAATTGATGTAATAAGTAATATAAACAGTATCCAAGAGAAACTATATTTATTACCTTTAAATTAATATGATTTTATTTTTATTTGTTTTATTTTTTAAACCCATTATGAATCCTCCAAGATGTATAATATATTTTAGTATTTTAAAATCAATTCATTAAGAGTGTGATTCCCATCCAAATCAATGATGGTAATATTTTAGTACGTTATAACCTTAGACTTATAGAATACTATTTAAAACTCCCAATTTATTGCAAAAAACCATTGTAAGGTTTGTGAATTTGGATATTTTATTATGTAGATTCCAAAACCAAAATAATAAAGAAATCCCCCTAATTTCCTATTTACCCCCACCCAATACCCAATTTCTCTTCAATTATACTCCTTATTGCACATCCACACTCTTCCCTCCACTTCCTAGAGTCCTCCCAAGTCACACTAAATATCTCAAGAATCCCCACCCAAACCTTTGGGGTCACGCATTAAAGTTAAAGAGCCTTATCTTCCACTCTCCAATTTTATCAAGCACTAATTTTTTTGTTATGTATTTTAATTTCCATTTGATTATGTTTTTATATTATCTCCCATATCACCCTTACTATTATTTTGGTTTAAAAAGGATTAGAGACCCTTTATCTCTAATTTTTACCTCCTATGAACCCTTATGTACACTCGCTACCATGCCAAACAAAATTACGGGTTCTTTCCTTTCAAATATTTCTTCAAGATTAATTATTATGATACAACTTATTTTTTTCAATTAATTTTGTTAGAAAATGTATTTACATTTCCATGTTACTATCAATTTTATATATAATTGAATACATAATATTTTCTCTATCATCAACCAATTTTATTAATTTTTATGTGGTGCTAATATGCTTTTGAAAATGCACCGTGATTTCCCATTATAAAACAATTGTGTTGTGAACTCCATGCCCATTTTCTATCAGGGGTATTCACCTTTATAAACATAAACTTATTTGATTGGGGTCTTAATTTTATTTATTCCACACTACATGATTAGGGAATAAATAATGATAGTGAATGAATCCTTTTTGATTGATCTATGTGGAACACTTAAGCATGAGAATAAAATGAAGGTGAAAGGTGCCCCAGAAATTATATAAAACTCCAATGCATTGGGTAATGGTTATTATCATGATATGTCATGATGGGATATGTGTTTTACATAATTCCATTATGGGAATTTTTCCACCATGATGTCTTGCCATGTTTATCTTTTAACTATTATGATGATGTGGTGTTTTATGTTGTTTCCACATTTACCCTGTTATGATTACCATGAAATATCATGCCATATTATCTATGGTCCTTTTATGCTCAGTTTATATGCATATTTTCTAACATGTATTGTATTATTAATTTCATTTCTTGTTTATTACCTTACAATGATTTATAGATCACCCATTTCTTATGTATATCCTCTGGTTGTCCTATGTAGTGTTAATTACGAAGGAAAATTTTCATAATGTTAAAGAAGTTTTCAATAAATATATCAGGTTTTATGTTGTTATTAAATTTACCTAATCTCCTAAATAAACTAGACCTATCTATCTTATGGTTTGTATTGAGTGTAATTTTATGTACTAAATCATGTTTAAATGTGAAATAAATAGAAGGGAAATTATAAGAATATAACAAAAGGAGGTTTGTCTCTTGAAATACAATTCATATAGAAATTGTGTTAAGATTAATTTGAAATTTAATATATAATTATTCTACATATCACCAACCCATTTTTTACTCATTATTTTCTAATAAATAAGAAAAATAAATGGTTTTATTTGTTTTTATACTATCTTGAATCTTTTCATAAATGTTATCAACATTTTATAAATATTCACTTCTAGTATATGTATTTTAGAGGAAAATAAAAATAAACATTCATCTCCCTTGGACAATAAAATATTTTTTCAGTCCATTTCTCATGTAAAGTCAATAAAACATCTTCCAAACACTTCATTACATTCACTAATCCAAGAAAATGTATCATCTACCATACTTATCTTTCACTATCTTAATTAATTATAATTAATGGAAAGGAATGAGTGTATTTAGCCTATAAATATGGATCCAACAATTCCTTATGTGGTATTTATTGATTAAAATATGGGATAAGTGTCAAGTTGTCCCAATGGTTATTTAATGGGATTAATAAAGATAAAATGGACTCTATAACTTTAAAAATAAATATGTGTCCAAGATTTTTGTAAGAGTATATCAGTAAGTTCTTGATTCATAAACATGTTGGAAATGAACTAAAATAGGGATATCACATTTTATTAAATCCCTATGTTATGACAAGTATTATAGGCATGAATATGCTATGATAAAACAATATTATTGGTATTTATCATAATGTATGATATATTAGAGGTATTTCAAATATTTTGCGAGTGGGTTCTCTAGACTTATCTCTTTTATATACCTTTTTTACCATTAAATGTATATTGTTTGATATTTTTTTATATGTTTGTTTATCTTACCATAATAACTCTATTATACCTATGGTAATTCCCTTAGATTACATGTTGTATATAAAATGTTAAAGAAATTACTTGGCTATAATGAAACCCTAGTGATAAATGAGAGTGATCATAAATAAATGTATTAATGTCTAGACCCATCATGCTAATAGGACATAGATTATGTTTGACCATTTGGTGTTGGGGGATCATAATCATTGAGACTTCTTCTCATTAAATTCACCTATGTGATTTAGAGTAAATAAGATCATAAAGACTGACCTGCCAATTGGAACACTATATGTTTAGGTGTCGTTGGTAGTTATTATATATAAACACATGTAATGGTATCCTAACTTCAGATTATTATAAATTCATGCTATTTTATTACACACCTTAATGAAACATGAAAACCATGGAATCTGTATCATGGAGAAGAAGATTTTTTTGGGTGCACCATTGATGGTATGACATAGATATAATGATTAATATAAAAGTTCTCTCTCTAAAAAGAAGTGAAATCTTGAGCCTAGTTGATCATGGTGGTAAAATCTTCACTAAATCCATAGCCAAGTTAGAAGAAGGTATTCCCATCAAGGGAGGTAGAAATTTAAAAAAGTAAAATATAATGGTAACAAAAAAAATTCATCCTAAATTATGAGATATCATATGATAAATATATTATATTACATGACATCAGTTTGTTTGAATGGTTATCATTGTTATAACTTTTAATTATCTCTTTATGGGTCAGGATGAGATACTAGAATCCACTCCCAACATGTGAATGATATTCATATATATCAAGATAAAGTTATAAAGGGTCACAAACATTGTGTATTCAAATGTCATTCCATTTCTACTAAATAGGTGTATAGGACATGGTGGCCCCCACCATGAGGTCTAACAGATGTATATGATTAAATGATAAACAATGAATAAATAAATTCATTATTTTTCATGTGTATAATAACTGGATTTTAATTTATTTATTTAATGTACTCTCTTATTTTTAAGTGAATATAAGGGAAAATATTTAGTAAAAGATTATTATTTTAATATTCATGGTTCGTTTAATATATCTAAGAATGATTATTTGAGCTAATGACTCACATTTATCACGTAATATAATTTTATATTAAAAGTGATAAAAATATAAATTATGTTTATGACACACTTAGTTAATTATAACATGTTTTTTATAGTTTATTTTGTGTTAATTACTTTTACGGGGTGTCAATAACCCTTTTTCATGTGTTTAATTTCCACAATATTAGAAATAATGATATCTTTTCCAACAGACTATTCATCTGCTCAATTTTGATAGCCCCTCTATCATCCTTCCATATCCTAGAGAGGGAATTTCATGTTCTAAGTATTCAATCTCACATATCATTTTCAGATCAAAGGAACGACATCATGGAGATCATTGTGATGTCGAAGGATTCATTTGATCTCTCTGATAGTACCTCGATATCAACTATTGGAATTCTTGCTGACATTAAAAGAACATGTGGATGATCTACATGGATTTTACCACTATTTATTTGAGAAATAGTAATCAATTTCTAGAAATTTTTTAAAACACCTTCGAAACCAATGAGGTAATTTTCATTCAGTTTTCTCTGATTAAATCATTTCACATTAGTTCCTCAACCTTTTATTAGGGCTTGAATCATCAGAGACAATGTTTCTTTATTGACATGGTGATGGAAAATTTTGAATCTCTAACCCATATTCTTCTGTTGCATGACCACATACCTTCAATTCATAATTGAGAAAAATTAATAATATTTTAATTAATATAAAAATTATATTTTAATTATATTCATGTAGAGGGTTTTATAATTCTTCCACTATGATGAAATATGCTACGATCTGATCTTAGATGAAAAATTTCTAGCTATCTGATGTCTTATATTAGATCAATGTTGGTGTCCTATGGTTTTAAAATGAATAACACACACACATTTTATTTTACCCAAAATCGATCATCATTGATATTTATGGTGAAAGCATAGTTTCTAGTGAAACCCCAAATTCCAACCCAGTTTCAGATAACCGAGATAGTATTTTCCATCCAGATGATTTTCCACAAAAATGTAAGATATTAAGATATGTTTTTTCTCATAATTATAAATATGTTATGATTAAATAAAATTAATAATTAAAAATCTAGGGGGAATAATAGGTTTGGCAGGTTAGAAAATGAAAAAAAAAATCTTCAAAGGGTGTGGGATGGCCTCAAGCCGTTGGAAGAAAAAGAGGGAAAAGTGAAAAAGGTAATATATATCTAGAGAAAAATGATATTGGTTGAGGCAGTAGTGCCACCCACTTTGAGAATTTTCATCTGCCAATTGTTTTTAGGGCGGGAGATACCCAAAACCCAAGCCATCATGGCACGAGTAGTATAAAAATATATTTTTATTTGATTTTCCCCTCTACCTTTCCCCGCCGATCATTGGACATATGGGAAACCATTCCTAGATGACTCAGTGGACCAATCAGGTGGGGTATGGTCTTTCCTGACCTACATAATCCCTTCTAGATCCAAAAATATCCCAAAACCCTATTTTTTGGTTTTTGAGCCACCGAAGGTTTCCTGCTTTTTATTTAAAGAATCTAAAATTAATAATATTTTTGGAATGATTTAAATTTTTTAGTAACCATTATATTATTATTTGATGAATTAAAATTAGATAAATTTTTACTCATTTATTTAACTTACCCTATAGTATAGTTTACTGAAAAATTAATTTTATATCACATTTAAATTACTTTTTATCTGATCTTGAGTATTAAACGACCAATATACGTTAGGTTTTATATTTATATCTATAAATTAATTATTTTAATTTCATGCGATGAATATTATAATTAATTTATTTTTATAGTCTGCATATCATTTTCCCTCGTTAATATGTAGAAGGTTATACACAGCCTTGAGTATAATTCTGAATGTATTTTGTGCTTTATTGGATTTTTATTTATTATGTTGAGGACATAATAAGATGGGAACCATGCTGATATGAGATAGTATTTTAGTCAATACCAGGGATCATTGGACCTGGGAGAAAGCTATAATACAAGTCAGACCTGAATAATGTATGTTACTTATAGGGTCATGGTCGATCCATTGAGAATACATGAATCAACCAATACCAAATTATTGTGAATAGATGTGTAGTTTATTTAATATATGCATAGATTATTATTTTTATGAATATATATGTCTACATGATCACATTTAATAATAAAATAAAATTGATATATTATAAACTTATAAATATGCAATGAATGTTTTCTATTTAATTAATTTTTTATTTATAAGAGTGATCACCTATTAAAAACATAAAAAATAAAAAATTCATTCATTCATCAAGTAATACTAAAAACCCTCAAATAAATATTATGTTTATGTGTCATCCTTTTCTGAAATTTGAAAAAAAATGTTGTACGAGGTGCACTTCTGCCCTAGTTGAGGGTGAATCCTACCACTAATTATTTATTTTAAGAGTTATGGGTTAACATAAATAAATAAAGAAAACAATAATAAGTAAATGCAAGATTTTTTTCTCTATAGAATAATTTTTTTGAGTGAATCAAGGTTAAGATTACTAGAAGATGGCACATCACTCAAGATTTCAAGGATCCGTCAGATAATGTGTTTGGCCAATCTAGAACCTAAATTGAAAATACATGTGAAGTCGGGGTAGCCATAACATGGACTATGACGAGTGGTTTCAAGTAACCTTCACACTAGAATACTCAAGATACATAATTTTATAAATGTTATAGTGAGAGATACTTTGGTTTGATAAAATAGTAGGAAACATTAAATTATTTATTTGATGAGTAATTTTTAATATGTTATCAGCATAACATACCAACTAATAATCTTATTTTTTGTAGATAAAATTGAAATTTCCACCACTAAGTCATTATTACTATGATATATACTAGAAAAAGAGAATATCCTGACTGACCATAACTTCTAGGATTGGTATAGGAACTTGCGTATAGTCCTATTCCAATAGAGGATGATTTATGTTTTGGATTCCTCACTTCCTACTGATCCTCAGTGGTGAGAAAGAAATGTGGACAAAGAAAAACATAAGATGATCTTATATAATTCTTCACATGTGTAGTGTATAATGTTTCCATCGATGTATATTAATCAATATAAAATTAATGAATACAAATATGTATATAGGATGTTAGCTCATCTCCAAGAAATATATCAAGAGAGAGTAAAAAAATAAAGATATGAAATATCAAGTTCAATGTATAAATGTAAGATAGAATAGCAGAATCAGGCGAGACCTCATGAACTCAAGATGGTTTGGTACATTGAGATACTTGAATCCCTTGGGTTAAAACTGAAATAATAACTAGTGAATAATATGATTCTCTCCTCTTTAATACCAATATTATTGAATTTTATGGTTGATTATTACATGAATAATATGAAAAAGTAACTCCATGACCAATTCAATTTAGTTATCTAACATGATAAGTACATGAAGGACACCAGCTCTCTGTTCCTTATGGTGAACCAAAGGGGGAAGGGAATTCCTTTGGGTTCTAATACTAATCCCAAGATGAAGGCACTAACACACCATACTTCAAATGATGCAATTATATAGTGGGATGAAAATTAGAATGAGGCCATCTAATTATCATTTGTAATAAAAGGGTAGTAGAAGAATAATTTTGTAGCTTGTAAAACAAACTCAGGTGATGCTTCTACATTTACAATTTTTGTTGATGAATTCAATCTATTTGTATTAAAAAAAATTTGGGATACAATATATATCTCTCACATTTGAATTTATATACAAGAACCAAGTAGATTCCAAAAAAAATCAAAGGGAAAGGTGATTATTTGGGTCAAAATGGTGAAATAATAGCATCCTTGGTCATGATAGGTTATCATATGACTTTGTATTGTGGTTGGGTTCTTGTATTAAGAATTTTTTATTATGTTTCTTCTATAACTAGAAAAACAATAAAAGTGTCTAGTTTGGAAACCACGGTATTTTATTTCATGTTTGGACATAAATTTATTTATAATGATAGCATATGTTATGGTATGATGCATCTTAATAATGGCTTGAATATAATTGAACTTGAAAACCATGAATAGGAAATCAATAACAAAACTAGTGATCATGAATCATGTAACACCCCCAATAGAACATCAAGCACGTACATGTAAATGATAAATTTTTTCATAAATTACACCAAGAAGGGTCTTCAGAATAAAATATATTAAAACCCTTGAATATAAGAAATACTTTTTTACTAGGGAAAACGGCCATTGCAACCTTCACTGGGAAATTATTTTGGGCCACTCAATTATAATAATTCATTCATATTGACACATGTGTTCTATTTACAACAGAGGAAATGGTTGGGTTTTTGTACTTAATTATGTTTACCAATGACTATAGTACTTATTTATATATATACATAATGATTTATAAGTCAAATTCTATTCATATGTTTAGTTAATACAAACAAGATGTCGAAATCCATCGTAATAAAAATATTAAGGAACTATACTCTGAATGAATGATATTATCTAAACCAAGATTTCATTGAATACTTAAAAAGTGTGTGGGATAGTATCCCAACTAACTCATCATTATATACCATAATAGAGTGGTGTTAGTTTAAGTAGTAATAATACCATGATAGACATGGTTGTATCCTTGAAGAGTTGGTAAAATCTTCTATTATCCTTTTGGGGACACATGTTATAGATAGAAGAATATTCCCTTAATTGAGTAATAATAAGGCAATATATGAGATTATATATGAGTTTAGGTATGTTAAGAAACCCAGTCAATCACACATACATGTTTTGGTATGTGTGGATTTCTTTTGGAATATATCTAGGGAAAATTAGAAAACTAAATAATGAAGTGCATATTTATAGGTTATTCTAAAGAAGTTGAAAGATATTACCTACAAAAACCTTTATATTAAAACTTTATTGTGGAAATTAAATTCATATTTCTTGAATGGGAGGAATTTTCCAATGACAACTATAAAGCCCCAGCCTTAAACATTACTTAATCTTGAGTTATTTCAAGAATACACGTTGAGGATCTTTTCATGTTTAGGGTTTTAGAGAATTAGATCATAAATCATGCATTACACTCCACATTTAAACAAAGTGGTTACATAAAAGATAGTACTCATTTTTCCCATCATTGGAAACATATTTAAAATAAAACATGGATTCTTTCATGATACTTTTTTGACCCTATCATCACATCATGTACGTTTCCCTTGACCTGTGAAAAACATTTCAAAAACTTGAGTTGAGCATAAAAAGCTCAGTAAGGGATATAAAAGTACGAAATGAAAACATTAGTCCATGTATGAAATCATAATTTACTCATAAAACATAATCATTTTAACATACCTCATCAAATCATGAATAAATCATAGAAATCAAAAGACATAAAGGTAACTTGAGGCATTCATAACATTCTTATGTAGGGAGTAACCCTCATGGTTACGTTTGGAATACCCATCACAGTATATTCCCTAAATCTCTTCGGAGAAACCTTAATGTTTAACCCCTTCACATTACCCAATGCATTGGAGAGCTATATCGGGCTCACCTGACCTTAGTTTATCACAGAACCACCCGTCTTCATAACAATGCACAAGAACCATAACATAATCGTATCACATAAAACATGCATAAGGAAACATAAAATTTCCATATTTCAATCACAAGATATCAATACAACACATTGATATAATAAAAACATTATGAAAACCATTTTCAATACCAAAATAAAATAAAAGTAAAACATGGTATTTATTTTCCATTAAAAAAAGGTTATGGCTTGTAGAGGAATCTGAAACTCAAATAATGGTCACGGCAGTGGAGAAGTCGTTATCGCCGCATACATATGACGAATAAAAACATGCATTTTTTGTTATTTAGTAAACAATTCGTATAAAAAATGATTCATTTTGAATAAATGTAAAAGTCAAAGGGGTTTATACACCGTATAAAATAAAGTTGTGTGTAAAATAAAATATGCCTCAATGAAAGGAGATTGAGACGAAGTCCCATACCTCGTATCCAAATTGACACGATCGTTCTTTAATATCCTGAATAATAAAATTGAGTTAATTTATACTTTCTTAAGAACCTTTTTTGAGTTCATTATTCCTTTTATATCACTTTTTAACATTTCATGAACACTATGTAATTATTTAAGTTAATAACGGTCGTTTTAACGATCATTGGTACTTGAGTAAAAAATAAACGCTTTATAATTACAATTTGTTCATGTATCCATTATATCCGGAGTTATGTTCATGATTTAGATATCATATATATCATATATATCCATTATATACTTGCATTTATAATATTACATAACATTTAGAGGTAAGAAATGAAATGCACTGTTCATGGAGACGGTAAGTCGTACGTACGCATGAACGCTACTTTCATTTCTATTTCATATTTTATGGAATGGAATCATAATGATATAAAGTTATATTATAATTCCAGTATAATATCATATATAATACCATTAACTTCATCCTTTATACATCCCACATGTAGCATTAACGAATCAAATCACTTTGAGGGGGCGGTAGTCCACACTTCCTAAAATGAAGATATCGCGTTTACCCATAATGGAAACCATAAAGGTATGAAATAAATGAAAATTACAGAAGATTAAGGAAAACATAAATATATTATATATCATATATAATTATAGTGACATCTTAATGGCCACCTTTTAAGGTGTTATACAAATATTGAAGAATCATCTTTTCGTGTGACAGAAATTAGCCATCCACAGAAACAGTATGCTCATTAACCATTAGATGTAGGTGTGTGTAAGTGTAGCTCGAATACTTCTTGTAAAAACATAATATTATATTTAAAATACTGGTGTTGTTACAAAATAAATGAATAAAAAGAGTTTAGGGGGTTTGAGAAGCAAAATAAAACAAAAGAACACAAGTGAAGGCATTACCTTTAAATCGGGTAACTCCCTTTGGTTTGAACCAAAAGGGTTTCTTGAAGAGATTCCTGCCTAATGTAAGGCTTCTAGGATGATTAGAGGTATGTGGAGATGGAAAATGAGCATAGAATGGCCGAGAAAAAGGCTTTATAGGTGTGGGTAAGGAGGTAGGGGTGGGGGCCTTTTATAAGAGGAGAGAAGGGGTACTCTTGGAAAGGTATAAAATGTTACTTTATTTTCAAATGAGTTTTAGATTTTAAATGTCCCACATTGATTTATTTTGAGGATAAGGTGATAAATGTTCGAAATATACTCATACAATAGGTCTTTGACAAGTGTAAGTATTATCATTTACATTATATTTTCATTTTATTTAAATCGTTCATTAATGAGGTAATCGCTGCATCACCATGATGTCATAAATAATTTAATTTATTTAATGTCTAAAAATTATAAAAAAATAATATGATTTAGGAAATATTTTTATCTTTCCAATTACTATTTATAGTTCAATAGATAATTTATGTATACAAAATTAAAAATGATTTACTCAGGTGATACATTCTTTGTTATATTTAACTTTCTTTAAAAATAAAAATATAAAAAGTCATTATCACAAAAAATTGATTCCATGGGGTTCTCAAATTTGGAACAACGAATCCCATGGTCGGACATGACACAACCAGTAGCATTAGGACACATGTTAGGGTCATTTTTTATTATTATGATATTATTTTATTATCCTTAACTACCCGATTACTAATTAATCAAGATAATTAAAGATAATTACCGTCGTTACTATTCATAATTTCCAAAAACAAAAGAGTCTTAATGAGATAATTTGGAGATTTTGATTTAAAATATGGAATATATTTTACCAAATTCCAAACATAGTAATTTCAATAATTAATTTAAAAATAATTACCGTTGTCAAAACAAATAGCGGGTTTTTAGAAACAATATCTATGAAAAGTTTGGCACTTGTTTATGCCCAATTCCAGAGTAAAATTAATCCCAATGACCACCATTGGATTACATGGTAAAAATATATTCTATTTACACTTTAAAACCAATTCAAAAATATAATCTAACCATATAATTAAATTAGATGAAATGCAGTTTTGATGTAAAATTCAGTATTTTTCACTATTCATTAAAAATGAACATTGTCAGAAAAATACAAAAAATTTATACAAAGTAAATTTAAATTTCCCAATAATAAAGAATAAGTTTCTATTGACAAATAGAGCTTATAAAATTGTAAAAATGTTGATTTAAAAATGGTTTTCCATCAAAAAGCAGTAAAATAATCTTTTAAAAATATTAGTGTATTCCATGCTTAAGATTGGATTTATTCTCATTTTAAGCCTCTAAAACACTATCTAATTCATAAAGAGGCATAGATAAGAATATCTATTATTCATTAATTACATGGGATGTTAAATCCTTCCCCCTTTAGAAAATTTCATCCCCACAATTTATTTACTTATCGAATAAGTGGGGGTATTTATCCCTCATTGCATTTTCAGATTCCCATGTTTACTCTTCAATCATGTGGTTTTTCCAAAAAACATTTACTTGATGAATCACCTTATTCCATAACACCTTCTCCCTATGGTCAAGAATCTGGACAGGTTGTTCCTCATAGGATAGGTTCTCTTCCAAATGAACTACCTCTGGATTGAAAACATGAGATGGATCTGGCATGTACTTCCTTAACATTGAAACATGAAAACATTGTATACCTGAGATAAACTCGGAGGTAAAACCACTCGGTATGAAATTGATCCAACTCTCTCCAGAATTTCATATGGTCCAATGAACCTTGGACTCAACTTTCCTTTCTTACCAAATCGCATCACACTTTTCCATGGTGAGACTTTGAAGAAGACATGATCACCTACCTCAAAAGAGAGATCTTTCCTCCTGTTGTCTGCATAACTCTTCTGCCTACTATGAGCTATTCTCATGTGTTTCTGTATCAGCTGAACTTTTTTTGCCAACTCTCCTACCAATTTTGTTCCCATCAACTTCCTTTCACCTACTTCATCCCAAAAACCTGAAGTTTGACACTGCTTCCCATATAACGCTTCAAATGGTTCCATCTGTATACTGGAATGAAAACTGTTATTATAAGAAAACTAAACCAAAGAAAGATGTTTGTCCCAACTTCCCTGATAATCCATCGAACAAGCACGTAGCATATCCTCCAAAGTTTGAATCGTTTGTTCTGACTGCCCATCTGATTGAGGATGAAAAGCTGTACTAAAATTTAATTCAGTACCCAACAACTTTTGAAGACCTTTCAAAAAGTTAGAAGTGAACCTGGGATCACGGCCATATACAATGGAGAGAGGAACTCCATGTAACCGGACTATCTCTTTAAGATACAAACGGGAAAGTTGATCTAGGGAAAAATTATCTTTTATAGCAAGGAAATGAGCAGATTTAGTCAATCGATCAACAATAACCCAGATTGCATTATTACCTCGAGGTGTCTTCGGCAATCCCACAACGAAGTCCATGGATATATTCTCCCATTTCCACTCTGGTATTGGTAAAGGCTGAAGCATCCATTTAGGTAACTACTGCTCTGCTTTAACCTGTTGACAAGTCAAACACTTCACAGTAAAATCAACAATGTCTCTTTTCATTCTGTCCCACCAGTAATACTCTTGAAGATCTCTATACATCTTAGTACTGCCTGGATGAACTGAAAACGGAGAACTATGAGCTTCAGATAACAAATCTCTCTTCAACTATGAATCACACGACACACACAATCTCTTCCCAAATCTCAAAACACAATCATTATCAATGTTGAATTAAGGAAACATACCCTTCTGAACCAGCTCTACCTTTTTCTGCAACTCACTTTCTTGCTTCTGTGCTTGCTTAATTCTGTCTGATAGAGAAGATTTCACTGGTACCTGAAACAAAACAAAAGGACATCCTGCACCAACCACTTCTAGTCCAAAGTTCATCAAATCCTTAACCAAAGGATCACATTCCAAACACAACATTGTTAATGAAGCATTACTTTTTCGACTCAAAGTATCAACAAATTTATTTTCTTTTCCTGGATGGTAATGAATTGTACAATCATAATCCTTGATTAATTCTATCCATCTCCTCTATCTCATGTTCAATTATTTCTGTGTGAATATATACTTTAAATTTTTTTGATTGTTATATATTTCACACTTTACTCCATACAAATGATGCCTCTAAATTTTTAAAGTGAAAACAACAGCAGCTAATTCCAAATCATGTGTAGGGTAATTTACCTCATGAGTTTTCAACTATCGTAAAGAATAACCAATTACCTGATCATTTTGCATTAGGACACAACCAAGTCCTTTCAATGAATCATCACTATAGATAACAAACTCACCATTCATGGAAGGTAGTGCCAAACATGGAGCATTCACCAATCTTCTTTTCAATTCTTGGAAACAATCATCACATTCTTTTGTCCAGATAAACTTAACACCCTTCCGAGTTAGCTTAGTCATTGGACTAGATAACCGTGTAAAATTTCTAACAAACCTTTGGTAATAGACTGCCAAACCAAGGAAGCTACGAATCTCAGTTACATTTGTGGGTCTTGGCCATTCTTCAACAAACTTTGTTTTTGCAGGATCAACAGTTATCCAATCTTTAGAGACAATGTGACCAAGGAAAGAAATTTGTTGCAACCAAAACTCACACTTGCTGAATTTACCATACAATTTATTTTATTTTAAGGTTTTTAAAATAACCCTTAAATGTATTTCATGCTCCTATTTACTTTTAAAAAACACCAAAATATCATCAATGAAAACAACCACAAACTTATCCAAGAACTCATGGAAAATTCTATTTATAAGGTCCATGAATACAGCAGGTGTATTGGTTAGCCCAAAAGGAATTACTACAAATTTATAATGGTCATATCTTATACAAAACGCGGTCATTGGAATATCTACTTCCTTTACCTTCAACTGATGGTACCCCGATCTCAAGTCAATATTTGCAAAAAACTGAGCTCCCTGGAGCTGATCAAACAAATCATTGATATGAGGAAAAGTATATTTTTCTAAACAGTGATGTTATTCAAGGATCTATAATCAATGTAGAGTCTCATTGAACCATCTATCTTTTTAACAAATAAGACAGGAGCACCCCATGGTGAGGTTCTAGGTCGAATGACACCTTTCTCTAATAAATCTTGCAATTGCTCCTTCAACTCTAAAAGTTAAATTTGAGCCATTCGATAAGGGGGTTTTGAAATTGGATTAGCATCAGGAACTAAGTCAACAGTAAAATCAACTTTCCGATCTGGTATAATTCTAGGAAACTCATCCATAAAAACATCAAGATACTCATTTACCACTGGCACATCATTAATCTAAACAGTTCCCTTGTTTTCAACGATATGTGCAAGGTAACATTCATTTCCATCTTTTACAAGTTTCTCGGCCTCTTGATATGTTATCAATAGTAAGGGTTTGTTCTTGTACACAAACTAAAAGTATTTATAAAAAGAAACTTCTTTAGCTCTATAGTCAATCTTAGCATGGTAAATAGAGAGACAATCCATACCCCGGATAACATCAAACTCTACTAGAGGTAAAACAATAAGGTTTTCAAGTAGGTTCTTTCCATGGATAAGGATAGGAAGATTCTTATAAATTATTTTTGCCTCAACATTTCCCCCAGGTGTTTTTACCACAAGTTCAGGAGTCATTTCTTGATATGGTATTCCCATTTAACTAGAAAGGTTTTTGGAGATGAAAGAATGTGTAGACCCTGAATCAAACAACACACTGGCATAATCTGAAAAAACAAACAAAGTACCTGATACCACTTCATTTGATGGCCCAAAATCTGCTGAAGTAGTTGCAAAGGATTTCACCACTCCTTTTTTCTTGTAGTCTAACTGCTTCCCATCACTCAAGCTCTTTGCCAGACACTCGTTTTCATAGTGACCCATCTCATTGCACTTAAAACATTTCACTAACTGTAAATCAAATTTGGTCTTACCATCACACTAATCTTTTTCAGTGAAATCACGAGCCTTATGTCCCATCTTACCACATGAGTAGAACTTCCAATAATTCAGAAGACATTCCCCAGCATGCCTTTTACCACATTTATCACAAACTGTTAACTTAGTTTTCTTATCATCAGACCTTTTTGAATAATTCTTTCCTTTCTCCTGCCACCTCAATCTCTTCTTTGGATGGTTGTTATAGAACACTTGATCATTTGAAAACTCCATTTCCACCTTCTCATCACATAGAACAAGCTTTTTATAACTTTTAAACTCATTAGAAGCTAAATCCATTAGATATTTTGGCTTTAATTCTGAGTAAAAACGATTGATTTTACTGTCAAGGTCTCAGATAAAATTTGGAGCATACCTTGCCAATCGAGTGAACCTCTCTTCATAAGCAGCCACTGAGTCATCCTCCTACCTAAATTCCATGAATTGTTTTTCCATCCTAAGTCTAATAGCCTTAGTAAAATACTTCTCAAGAAACATACCTTTGAATTCATCCCAGTCGAGAGCATCAATCTCATCAGCGTCCCTGATATTTTTAACCATCGACCACCACTGATCTGCCTCACCCTCCAAACGGTAAATATAAAGACTAACCTTTTGATTGTATGAACACCCCATGACATCGAAAATATTCTCCAATGATTCAATCCACCCTTCAGCTAGCACAGGGTCAGATGATCCTCTGAATGATGGGAGATGTTGCCTCATGAAATGTTCCACCACTGGCATGTTCCTCTGTGGAAAACCATTCTGAAAAAACATGTCTAAGATTAAGCAACATGGTAATCTTCAAATGCTATATCATTTCAATTTGACTATAAAAAATATTTTTGGAGAATCATTTAATAGAATTCTAAATCCAAAATTTATCTAAACTGACCTCTGATACCAACTATAAGGCCCCAACCTTAAACATTACTTAATCTTGAGTTATTTCAATAATACACGATGATGATCTTTTCAAGTTTAGAGTTTTAGAGAATAAGATCATAAATCATGCATTAGAATCCACATTTAAACAAAGTGGTTACATAAAAGATAGTAATATTTTTCCCATCATCGGAAACATATTTAAAATAAAACATGGATTCTTTCATGACACTTCCTTGACCCTATCATCACATCATTTACCTTTCCCTTTACATGTGAAAAACATTTCAAAAACTTGGGATGAGCATAAAAAGCTCAGTAAGAGATATAAAAGTACGAAATGAAAACAGTATTCCATGTATGAAATCATACTTTACTCATCAAACATAATAATTTTAACATACCTCATCAAATCATGAATAAATCATAGAAATCATAAGACATAAAGGTAACTTGAGGCATTCATAACATTCTTACGTAGGGAGTAACCCTCACAGTTCCATTTGGAATACCCATCATAGTATATTCCTTAAATCTCTTCGAAAAAACCTTAACGTTTAACCCCTTCGCGTTACCCAATGAATTAGAGAGCTATATCGGGCTCACCCACCCTTAGTTTATCACGGAACCACCCATCTTCATAACAATTCCCAAGAACCATAACATAATTGTATCACAAAAAACATGCATAAAGGAAACATAACATTTCAACATTTCAATCACAAGAAATCAATAAAACACATTGATATAATAAAAACATTATGAAAACCATTTTCAATACCAAAATAAAAGAAAAGTAAAACATGGTATTTAATTTCCATTAAAAAAATTTTATGGCTTGTAGAGGAATCTGAAACTCAAATAATGGTCACGACGGCGGAGAAGTTGTTGTCATCGCATACGTACAACAAATAAAAACATTCCCTTTATGTCATTTAGTAAACGTTTCATATAAAAAAAGATTCCTTTTGAATAAATGTAAAAGTAAAAGGGGTTTATACACCATATAAAATAAAGTTGTGTGTAAAACAAAATATGCCTCAATGAAAGGAGATCGAGACGAAGTCCCATACCTCGTATCTGACTTGACACGATCATTCTTTAATCTCCTGAATAATAAACTTGAGTTAATTTCAACTTGCTTAAGAACCTTTTTCAAGTTCATTATTCCGTTTATATCGCTTATTACAATGTCATGAACACTATGTAATTATTTAAGTTAATAACGGTCGTTTTAACGATCATTGGTACTTGAGTCAAAAATAAAGTCTTTATAATTACAAGTTGTCATGTATCCATTATATCCAGAGTTATATTCATGATTTAGATATCATATATATCATATATATCCAGTATATACATGCATTTATAATATTACATAACATTTAGAGGTAAGAAATGAAATTCACCGTTCACGGAGACGGTAAGCTGTACGTACGCATGAACGCTACTTTCATTTCTATTTCGTATTTTAAGGAATGGAATCATAATGATATAAAGGTATATTATAATTCCAGTATAATATCATATATAATATCATTAACTCCATCCTTTATATGTCCCACATATGGCATTAACGAATCAAATCACTTTGAGGGGGCGGTAGTCCGCACTTCCTAAAATGAAGATATCGCATTTACCCATAATAGAAACCATAAAGGTATGAAATAAATGAAAAATAAAGAAGATTAAGGAAAAAATAAACATATTATATATCATATATAATTATAGTGACATCTTAATGGCCACCTTTGAAGGTGTTAGAAGAATATTGAACAATCATCGTATCGTGAGGCAGAAATTCTCCATCCACGGAAACAGTATGCTCATTAACCATTAGATATAGGTGTGTGTAAGTGTAGCTCGAATAATTCTTGTTACAATATCCTAGTATATTAAAAATACTGGTGTTAGTACAAAATAAATGAATAAAAAGAGTTTAGGGGGTTGGAGAAGCAAAATAAAACAAAAGAACACAAGTGAAGACATTACCTTTAAATCAGATAACTCTCTTTGGTTTGAACCAAAAGTGTTTCTTGAAGAGCTTCCTGCATAAGGTAAGGCTTCTAGGATGAGGAGAGGGATGTGGAGAGACAAAATGAGCATATCTTGGCCTATACAAAGGCTTGAGAGGTGTGGGTAAGGAGGTAGAGGTGGGGGCCTTTTATAAAAGGAGAGGAGGGGTACTCTTGGAAAGGTATAAAATGTTACTTTATTTTCAAATGAGTTTCAGATTTTAAAGGTCCCACATTGATGTATTTCGAGTATAAGGTGATAAGGGTTCGAAATATACTCATACAATAGGTCTTTGACAAGTTTAAGTCTTAGAGTTTACATTATATTTTCATTTTATTTAAATCGTTCATTAATGAGGTAATCGCTGCATCACCATGATGTCTTAAATAATTTAATTTATTTAATGTCTAAAAATTATAATAAAAATACAATGATATAGGAAATCTTTTTAGATTTCCAATTACCATTTATATTCCAATATATCATTTATTTAAACAAAATTAAAAATGTTTTACTTAGGTGATACATTCTTTGTTATATTTAACTTTCTTTAAAAATAAAAAGATAAAAAGTCATTATCACACAAAAGTGATTCCATGGGGTCCCCAAATTTGGCACAAGGCATACCATGGTTGGAAATGACACAACCAGTAGTATTAGGACACATGTTGGGGTCATTTTTTATTATTATGATATTATTTTATTATCCTTAACTACCTGATTACTAATCAATCAAGATAATTAAATATTATTACCGTCATTACTATTCATAATGTCCAAAAACAAGAGTCTTAATTAGATAATTTAGAACTTATTATTCCAAATATGGAATAAATTTTACCAAATTCCAAACATAGAAATTTCAATAATTAATTTAAAAATAATTCCCGTTGTCAAAACAAATAGCAGGTTTTTTAGAAACAATATCTATGAAAATTTTGGCACTTGTTTATGCCCAATTCCAGAGTGAAATTAATCCCAATGACTACCATTGGATTAAATGGTAAAAATATATTATATTTAAACTTTAAAACCAATTAAAAATATAATCTAACCATATAATTAAATTAGATGAAAATGCAGTTTTGATGTAAAATGCAGTATTTTTCACTATTCATTAAAAAATGAACATTGTCAGAAAAATATCAAAAATTTATCCAAAGTAATATTCAATGTACCAATCATAAAGAATAAGTTTATTTTGACAAATAGAGCTTATAAAATTGTCAAAAGTTTGATTTAAAAATGGTTTGCCATCAAAAAGTAATAAAACAATCTTTTAAAAATATTAGTGTATTCCATGCTTAAGATTGGATTTATTCTCTTTTTAAGCCTCCAAAACACTATATAATTCATAAATAGACATATATAAGAATATCTATTAATCATTAATTACTTGTGATGTTACAATAATAGAGGGATAAAATTGATTTTGTTGAATTTGATACTCGAAATGCTCAAAATTTTGAACAATAACAATCTTTACAAGAAACTAAGGGAGGTGTAGATGATTCTAATAAACAAGTACGGTGTAGGTCTACCTAACAGGTTAGATAAATTGGGAGATGTGGTTTTCTAATCATAGAATTAGGTGATACATTACTCTTATAGAATAATGAATCCCTAATAATCAAATAAGTAGTAGAATGTAAGGATGCTACAAAATGGAAAGATTTTATGCATTATGAAATAGATTCCATGTACCAAAACCAAGATGGGATTTTTTTTATACCCTCCACCAGATGTATAACCAATTGGGTGAAAATGGGTATTTAATAAAAATATAGACTTGTATGGTAAATAAAATATCTATAAGTTGTGACTAGTAGAAAATGGTTTTAGGGAACATCATGGAATTGACTATGAAAAACATTTCTCAGGATTTGTGATGCTTAAATCCATTCGAATATTACGTGAAATTCTTGTATTCCGTGATTATGAAATTTTTAAATTAGATTTAAAAACTACTTTTCTAAATTACATAATGGTTTACGATCTCTACATTACTCAACTATAATTGTTTATTAATTCAAATAGTTCCAATAAAATATGAATGTTTTAGAGAACCATTTATGGGTTGAAGTAGGAATTAAAGTTATTTAATTTTCATGTTGATGAGGCCATAAGAGAATTTTCATTCATTAAGAATGAATGTGATACTTGTGTCTATAATAATGATAGTGGGAATTCAATATCTTTCCTCGTATTATATATTGATGACATATTAATTATGGGAAATGAAGTGAAAGTATTAAATTTAGTAAATAATATGATATATGAATTATTATTTCTGAAGGACATAGGTGAAATATCTTAAATCCAAGAGATAAAAATATATCTAGAGAGGTGTCATAATCCTGAAGGGTTAAGTCAACTTACCTATATAAACAAGTTACTCAAAAGGTATAATCTAGAACAATCCAATAGAGGGTTGTTTCCAATAACACATTGTATCAATCATTATAATAAAATGTTTCCATAAAAACAATAGGATATTGAAAGAATGATTATAATTACTTATGCTTCATTTGTTATATATGTCATGTATTCCATTATATGTATAAGGTGTGATGTTTCCTTTACTTTAATCATGGTTGGAAGATATCAATATAATCTATGAGAATTACATTGGCAATCTGTAATAACAATATTGAATTACAAGAGACATAAAATTGATATTTTATTTGTTTATAGAGGGTATTAAGAACTAATAGTGAGGGGATACACTAATGGTAGCTTCCATATAGATCGTAATGATCTGAAATTGCATTCAGGATATGTATTTTTCTAAAAGGGTGGTACAATGAGATGGATAATCTCAAATAAACTTGTTGTTGTCGAATCTATAGTAGAATCTATGTATGTATCATATTTTGATGCATCTAAGGAGAAATTTTGGATATGACCCAATGTTTTTTCTAATATTTCAGACTCTATAATACTTTATTGTCATCATTCTAGAGTAGTGGTACATTCTAAGGAGCCCAGGTCACACAAGAGGGCAGTGAATATACTTCACAATTTTCATATCTTTAGATATATTACATAGAGATTCAATGTATTGATTACCATAGTTTCTATAGAGGATAATGTGTTAAACCCCCTAACTAAATACATATTTTTGTAGACACATGATTCTCATGTGAGATATAGTAGGTTGATACTTTTTAGCAATTGTTTTCTGTGTAAGTGGGTGTGTTGTGAGGCGTTCCCTTGAACCAACTCATTTTGTATAATTTTATTACCATTATATGTATACAGTTTGATATATACATATTTTTATCATTTCATAATAGTATTGATACTTTTGAATCTACAATATTTATCTTAATTTATATAAATTGCATGCTTTATCAAGAAGTTTATAGCAGTTCCCAGTTTAATATGAGAACCTAGATATAAGATGATAGTAATCTTAAATATATATATCCTATGGTCTAGATACAACATACTTACAATACATGGATGATTTTCGACCATTAGGTTTAGGGGTCTCATAATCATTGATACTTCTCATCATGAATTTCACACATAGTGATATCAAGTAGATGATATCATGAGAACTGACCCACCAATTAGAACAAAACATGTTTCAAGAGTCATTAATAGTTCCTATCTATGAACATATGTAATGGTTTCAAAACATGAGATTATTAATAGTGCATACTAATTATTTATGTACATTGATGCATGAAAAAAATGGACTTTATATCACGGTGAAGTAGATTTATTTTCGTTAACAGTTGATGGGATGACATTGATAGAATGATCAAGATATACTTAAACGAAGTGATATCATGGATCTAGTTGATCATGATGGTATTTATTTCACTAAATCCATAACCATGATAGAATAAGGTAAGTTTATCCAATGATTTCAATTAATAATAAAAAAGATATAATATTAAATGAAATGTATTATGACACAAAGTGTCCATCATGTATTATGAGATCAAATAAAAAATAGATTATATTAAATGAAATGTATTTGAAGGAAAGGTTTTCATTTCTTTGAAAAAAAATTATTACCTTAGGGGATATGATGTGTTTCTATACTCTACTCTTAGTGTGTGAATAGTATTCACTAACATCGAGATAAGATCCTAGAGAGTCACACAAATAGTGTATTCAAAATTTTGGCGTGTTATATTTAATAGGTTCCTATGACATGGTGGGACTCACCATGAGGATCAAGAGACCTATAATAATTAATGATCACCAATGAATAAATGAATTTATTATTATTAGAGTATAGAATAATCATATTTTAATTTTTTATTTAATGTATTTACTAATATTAAATTCAATACATGGGAAAATATTTAAAGAATTAATATTATATTAATATTTATGGATCATTTAATATTTTAGGGAATGATAAGTATTATTAATGACTCTATTTTATCACATAATATTTTTATTATATTAAAAATAGTTAATAAATATATAAATAATATTTATTACTCAGTTAGTTGGTCATAATATGTCGATTTTTCCTTATTTAGTGGGAATTACTTATACATGAGTTGGGGAGTCTTTTCTAGAGGTTTTAGTTTCCACTATACAGGAAGGAGGGATATCTTTTATGAGGTACTATTAAGACACATAAATTTAAGACCTCCTCAGAATACCTCTTATATCTTGGAGAGAGGAACTCTCATTCCAAGTAATTGATCCTAGATCTCCTTATCATATTGAAGGAACAACCTAGTTGTGATCACTGAGACATTTACTATAATGCTTTTTTTATTATAATAAGAAAGATGAAACATAAAGGAACATAAACAACCCAGGCACTCAAGGAGGCCTAAAGTAGTGTATCCTTAAGGCTTCCTTCAACACGAAGGTCCTACATTCAAGTAGTAGGGAGCCCAAGATTTTATACATAACGATCTCATCCTCGGGGCTTCCAATCTTCGCAAGCGCATCCACAATGAAATTACTTTCCCTCTAACTATGTTGTATGATGTGTCCTTGATTGGTCTCCAAGGCACACTACTTGATGATACAAGCAGGATCCATGGTGCATCCGACCTTCCCCGAACATGGTTAACCAAGACCTCTGAATCCAACTCCACCTCTGACGCCTAAATGCTGCTACTCTTGCAAGCTCTCAGTCCCGTAAGAAGGGCACAAGCCTCCTCCCCCAACGAGTTGCCCATTCCAAAGGTAACACTAAAGGCCATATATAAAGATCCTTATGAGTCACGAAGAACCCCAACGCCTCCCATCATGTCATGCATGCATGATATTTCCATGTTAAGCTTGAGCTATCTGGAAGGAGTTTTCCATCTTACCCACCACCCTTCAGAACAGATCAGGCCTTGAGGTCTGTGCACAAAGTTGGACGCCGCATCTGAGTACAGATCCAACCTAGCCAGCGAGACCAACTCATGGACCAACGATCTTTCTCTTAATTGAAACAAGAAAGTTGAACTCTGGGAACCCAAGTGCTCTTTGTTCCTGGCCTCCCTGATGACCCAGTAGGTAGCCACGAGAATAAAAGCTCTCACATTTCCTTCTGATTCCCTAATCATCCCTCTGAGAAACCACGAGGACAGCAGCTCCTAGAAGCTGAAATGTTCGAAGCTAGTGTAAACTGGAAGGGTGAACATGTTCCATATAGTTTTCTCCCAATCGCTTAGAAAAAAGAGATGCTTGGCTGATTCTCTCTTGGGAGTTTTACAGCAATAGCAGCGGGATACCGAATGGATTCTCCTCCATTGAATTTTATCATCCATCGGAAATGCATGGTTCTTGACACGCAATACTAGGAAGTTAATCTTGGTTGGAATTTCCTTGCACCAGGTGTTCTCCAACCCATAACCAGGACTAGTCTCCATGCTTCACCATTCTCTGTAGTCCCTAATGGAGAATCGACCCGAGATAGAACCTGTGAAACAACATCGGTCCTATTCCTCATTAATGCAAATATTGTCAAAGACCTTCTTCTTTTCTTGTATAAGAACCGCGTTGATGAACTCGGGGTGATTTTAAGCTTTTCTGAAGGTGATGTCCGACATAGGGCATCTGGAAAAAAAAAACCACTCCCCTCCCCAATTGTCTTTCCAAAACCTGGCGTCCCCTCTTCCAATGATCCATCTGTTCGAGTCGTGAAGCTCCTCCAGAAATCCCATTATGCACCTACCCAGGTAAGATGGCCACACCCTATGCTCACTGGTGTTCCTCTCTAGATCCCCATAACACTATTTGAATAACTCTGTTTATAATGAATCTCCCAGCACAATATCCCACGCTAAGCGTGCCTACATTCCCTGAATAGTAGCTGTAAGATCGGGTAGCCTCACTCCCCCTTCCTCTATAGGTTTGGCCAATCATGCCCAAGAGGCCCTATGGAAACGGCATGCCTGATTGGCATCCCAAAGGAAAGCTGTGAGGATTTTCTCCATCCTCTCCACCGTAGCTTTTCGAGGCTGGATGACAGAAAAGACATGCATCAGATTCGAATAAAGGATGTTGTTGATTAAAGTAACCTGACCGCCAAAGGAAAGGAACCTAGTTTTTCATTTGTAGATCCTCCCCAGCATAAGATCCATGACCCCCTCAAATAATGCTCTTTTGATCTGTCCATATGAAATAGGAACTCCAAGGTAACTCATGGGGAAATTCTTCTATTGGTAGCCCAAAGTTCTCGGAATAATTCTGCATTTCCTGGGAGAGCACTTAGTTGAAACATACACCTTTCTTTTGGATGAGTTGATGAGCTGCTCTCTAGCCCTGTCATACCTTGATAGCACCTCCATAAGGATATGAAGAGAATTTTGACTACCGTTAGTGAAAATTAAAATGTAATCTGCAAACATGAGATGAGAAATGGTCTCCCTACCCCGTCATCCAATATACGGCCTGAAGATTCCGTCCTCTAATTTCCTCTGAAGGTTTCTAGTAAGGGCATCTTGTGCTAAAGTAAACTAGACACATGATAGGGGATCACCCTGATGTAATCCTCAGACCATCTTGAAGAACCCAAAGCACTTTTCTCCAAAAGAGATGGTCAACCAAGGCGAGGGGAAACACCGGAAGCAGAGGTCACTTGCCCATTCATGGAAGCTGAGCTTGCGCATCATCCTCAGGATAAAAGACCACTAAAGTTTTTCATAGGCCTTGTCCATATCATCCTGCAAAATAATGTTGGATCCAATGGATTGCTGATTGATATCATTCACCAGCTCGCTCAAAATACTTATTGATCCTTGGATGCCTCTTCTTTGATAAACCTGTGATTTTCCTTGGAGACCAAATTAGGAATCAGTCCATCAATTCTTTTAGCAATGAGGCTCACAAGATTTGTGTATGACACATTGCATAGGCAGATTGGTCTGAATTGGCCAATAGTTGAGGGGGATTTGACCTTTGGGATGAGCACAACCTGAGATGCACTCACACCCTTGCTGAATGCTCCTCCCCGGAAAACGTTTTGGACCGCTGCCACCACCTCGTGTCGAACTGTATCCCATGCATGCACGTAGAAACCCACTGGAAAACCATCAGGGCCAGGGGCGATATCCATTGGCATGTTAAACACTGTCCTCTTGATCTCTTCCTCCTCTGGAATCATCATGAGCCTCTTGTTTTCAGATACCCCCACCAGCCTTGGAACACACTCCAGAAAGCCTTAAACAGCCTCACTATTACCATCACTTCCCAACCTTGTTTGTGCCTCTCCAGCCAGTAGCCTTTTGAAGTGGTCCGGTGCCAGACCCCTGGAAACTTCAACATCATTTGTATACTCACCATTTCCAAGATGAATGTTGACCTCATGGTTTCTTTCTCATTGATTGATGCATGAAAAAAGCCGTTATTGCATTCTCCCTCTTTAATCCACTTAACTCTGGTTCTCTGTCTGAGGTCCCTCTCAATCTCCACCAGCCTTTCTGCCAGGAAGACCCATTTGCCACATAATGAGGTAAACGTATCGTCGTTCCAATACAGCATCAAGTTTTCCTCCATTGTTTCAATCCCTCTCGGAATCGACTCAACCTCGTATTGTCATTTGGTCTATTGTCGAGCCAGATTATAATGTATTTTTTGAGGCATTTAAGCTAGTTGGTTAACCCATACCATGGGCCCCCATCCACTCTGCCCTCCCACAAGTTCCTCACTGTCGACCAGAAGTCCGGTGATAGATTCCAATTGATAGAATACAGAAAGGCCTAATTTTTGTGGTGTCTTCCTCGCATACGTAGGTCCACCAGCAACGGTGCACAGTCCAAGAGTGATCGAGGGAGGTGGGTAACTAACATAAGGCCAAAGGAATCAAGTGCCTGATGATTCATAAGGCACCTGTCCAACCTGCTCCAAATACGATTCGCGCCCCTCCATTTATTGCACTAGGTAAAATAGCTCCCCATGAATCCCAGGTCGAAAAGGCCCACAGAGACGATGAAGTCCATGAAGTCTTGCATCCCACCTATAGTCGCAGAGATTCCACACTTATTCCTAGATGCATTTCTGATTTAATTAAATTCACCCCCACAAACCACAAGAGGGAGCCTGGCTAGAAGGTGTTGAGAAAACTCCAGAGTTACATAAAACTACGAACCTCAGTGCTCGCATAGATGAAGGACCACATCAATTCGCCCTTCGAACTGAATATTTCTGTATTAATAAACTGAGATTAAACGCTGATCAAATCCACCTTAATAGACTTCTTCCAATAGATCCAAATATTGGAGTTATCTAAGCACCCATGCACATATGACTAAAATCAATGCTTCTTTGAAAGACTAGGGAGTTTACTGTTGATCTTGCTTCAGATCAATAATAAAAACTATGGAAGCACTAGACTTCTTAGTTTCTGAATATAAAAGAGAGCTCTTCTCTTGATCCCTCATTCCTCTCACATTCCAAATAATCAGGGACATCATTATACCTTGAAAAAACTAGGTTTGAATCCGGGGGAGCCTGATGGGGAAAATAGGGATCGAGTTGTATCTTCCTTTGCCTTTGACCATGTGAGAGGGCCCTGGATGCCTTTCGGCACATCGAACAATTTAGGGAGGAAGATCTTCTACTTAAAGGATCCTTCCTCATGTTCAAGTAGAGACAGTTGCACCGATGAAGGAAGACCTTCAAATTGTGTCTCCACCTCCCCTTGGATCACGGATAGTAAGAACGCCCTCTGAAGAGAGTCGCGTTGTGACTCCACCTCCTCTGTCACCCCTTCCAAAATTGCGGACGAATGAGGCACTGTGAGGGATGCCAATGCCAGGTTGGAATGAAGGGATCGTTGGAGATACATAAGAGACAAGTGCAACAAAACGCGAGCCTGAATAGGAGACGCGGATACAGTTCCACTTGGAGAAGGTATGGAGAAAGAGAGAAGGTCAAGCTTGCACCACGATCGGGTTTCCGTACAGAAGTCAGAGGCCACCCTACTGAAAGCCGGGAGGGAACTAGGTGGTGAAGGGGATCATGAGATCAGGTCCGAAACTGAAAGGACAGAGGCTGGAGCCACTATCTCCAGGCCACGATCTTTGTCAGACAGGGTCACAGGCCCTTGGGATCCACTCTTTAAATTAAAAAAAAATGGATCCAACGGTAACCTTCCCTCTCTCTTGCGCCGACGTGGCCGGGTGATCCACCTTCTTAACTACTCAAGAAACTGGGAAAGGCAGCGCCGTCATTGTTCGTGGGCTTTCCCCACCATCTGAAGCCATCACAGGAGCAGAAGAACCAGAAAGAAGAGGGTGCGAACCGAGACGCACCCCAACCCCCCTGCCTACGCTTCGAAGGTACCTTCATTTGAACCACTATGAGGAGCCACACCAGAAGGGCTCGAAGCTGGTCTTCTCTTGCTGCAGACGTTATATGAGTGCCCATGAATCCAGAAAGCAGTGAAAAACTTCTTCGGGTCTATGAAAAGGAGTTGTTGCCACCATTGGAAATTTATCCCCGCGCGTACCAACACACGAGGTAGAAACCTCATGGAGAGGTCCATATCCACACAGATGCGGGGGAACGCCGCGCTCAGAAGGGAAGAGGTGCAGACATCTGAGCACAGAAACGAGCCAAAAGATTCACCAACCTCTTTGAGGATCTATGGATTTTTCAAAGGGAGAGCAAGGCTTGGAAGGTGAACCAAAACTACTGCAGACGAGGATTCCCTTCTGTAATGGTGGTCCCACGACCAACGCGATATAGAAAACTGCCAAGATCGGCCCTGCCTCTCCTCCCTGGACCAGGCCCGCACAAAATCATCCTTAGAAGAGAAATTGATACAGATGGACACTTTTGATAACTAAGACAACCATACCGGACACTGGAGACCCCAAGAAGTCACGATACTCTGAAACAGATCCAACAGGGGTTTGTTAAAACCAAAGCAAGAAATCATAGAATGATCATGAAAGGAAGCTGAATCTGCAAGCTCTGCCTCCGACAAGTCCACCATAGGAAAACCTTTCATAAAGCTGAGATCCTTGGGGCCAACCACTATAGGAGGAATGTGAACTCTCCCCTCTGGCACTTTGTCCACGGAGGAGGTTGAAAAAGAAGTCGTGTCGTAGAGGACCTCTTTAAAATAGGGTCCCAAGGAGCCCCCTGCCAAAGGGCCACCCACTGCCGGTCTCGGAGGACAACGACCTACCTCATCACCAGCTGAACCTGGAGAAGACAACGAGATGGTGGAAGGTTGCGGGATGAGAGCCATTGACAAATGGATCATCACCGATACATTAAAGGCTTAATCTGGTCTCCATTTTGGAACCCAAATATTAACAAATATAATTCTTATAGAATTTTAATGATCGTATGGATAGTCTGGAGGGATTTTTCTTTTTTCTTGGCCATCCACTATCACTAGCATTGAAAAATTGTTGAAATCACCTTCAAAATGAACAAGTTAATTTTTTATTTAAATTTTTGTTCGTATTTCATTTCATATTTGATTATAAACTATTTATTAGTGTTAATTTATCTAGAGTTGATGTTGTTAAGTTTATAGGACAATGATAAATTTAAAATCCCCATCTCATCTTCTCCAACTATGCACCATGGTACCTTTAATATCATGAACTTATCCACTTACATGTTATCCACATTGGTTTTATTATTTTATTGATCATGAAGTTGATCTATTTATGGCTACACAAAGATATAATTATTTTTTGAAGTGTTCTAATGATCATAACCCAATGGGCATACATTATTGTAACATTTGATGGCTGTTAAGAGTTGGAAATCAACACTCAAATCTTTTTAATGAATCAATGGTGTCTATAAAGGGATTTAATCACCATATTTTAGACAGATGACACTATATTAGAATAATACAAAACACTCTTCATCCAATTTATTCTATTTTAATTGAAAATAATGTCATAACACCCATTAGGATATCACAAGTTCCTCTTAATGTGAATGAGGATCCAGGTGGCTAGTGTAATCTCGGTACAGTCATTTCTTCCATGACCTATAAAAGTTCATATCATTGTGTATAATATAGCATAGTAGGATACTATCCAATGGAACACATAAATTAATAATATAAGATAACATAATTATTGTTTTTCTTTTTCATAGAGTAAAATTTTGAAATATCATAATGAATGATACAATTGAATCCTATGATTTTGTTTTATGTTGTAGGCTATGATATAGGTGATATCGTAGGATATTATTGAAATATAAGGTAAAAAAGATCATCCTTTCTTAATTTTGATATAAAATACATCATCAAATATGACTTGATATATAAGCAAATAAAAATGGATTTTTTACCATTACAAATGGGTTACCCAATACATTAGTGTCTTTCCTTCAATGGGTTATTACTATTGTGTATGGGTGACCCCATAATTAATTTTCATTCCCTTTGCTAAAACTTTCAAACATAAGTGTCCTTATCCTATATGGGAGGGTCATTTCCCCACATGTAAGGGTTATTACTTTAACTAAATTTTTAATCATTAGGGTACAAACCTATATCAATCACAGATTATGATCCACGATCTATTATAAAATGTAATATATCTATAAAATGTAATAAAAATATTTCGACTAAAAATGATTATACTTTATATGTTTTTCTAAAAATGATAAGTGTTAGGTATTTAAAATTTTATATTTATATGCCTAAATAAAATATGAAATTTTCATATTTATGTATCATGTTTGTAAAATAAAGAATATTTTTATTTAATTTTTTATTCAATTACAAGTTTATAAAATGTCTATAAAATTTGGATATTATGTATGATTTAATTTATGTGATAATTTTTTTTATAAATTTTTATTTTAATCCTTACATGTTATGTATGATAACATATGATTTAGTTTTCATCTAAATTGTACTCTATTTTAAATTAAGATAATTTTCTTGGATTTCTTTTTTTAATATAGTTTATGCATATTAGGTGTTATAGTTGCAATGAATTTGATTCTCTCTTGAGTAATGTATCCATGGGTTAAGTGACATTGGATAAGACTTTCCACCATCCTGGAGGATTCATCATTATTTTGGAATTATGGTGGTAGGCTAACCAAGGTTCCAAATTTACTCATGTTAAGATTATTATTTTCATATAATTCTAAACCTTTAAATGGAAATTTAACATAACTTATCCAAAATATGCATTTAGATATGTATGATATGTTAAACTTCTCTATTTGGGTGGGTAACAAAAATTGTGGGTTGTGTAAATAGTTAGATGTTAATATGGATTTAACATATCAATTTGTTGGATTAAATATGGATTCCAAAACAAAAACATTAGAATAATGCACCCATAAAGAAATAAAATAGTATATAATTAATATTTCATGTTATGAAATAGTTTTTAATTTAATATGAATATGATTTATATTTAATCAGAGATACTTCAAAATATAACCCCTCAAAAAACGTAGTGTCATATTCCTTCAAAAGTAGAAATTTTCTAGACCATGATCATTCTGTATGGGTAACCCTAACCATTTAGTTCCAATAGATTATCTTATATAAAGAAAGAAAGTAACAAGAAGACCATAAAGACTATGTTCTTTATTCTTGGTGTTTTTTTGGGTAATAATTAACTTTTAAACCTTAACCATTAGGACACTATAGGAATAGATATGATTTAATCCATATGATAGATTTCATAAAAGATTTATCCACTCACCTATCCAAGAATTATCATTTATATGATTGATCATATTTTTATACAAAATATTTTCATAGATTAGTAACTTTATACTTGGTGTAATTCATGATGAAATATGGATCTTGGATAACTAAATGGGTTTTATGTATAGAGTCCTCATTTTTTTTGGGAGTACATTCATTATAAATACTTGATTAAAATATATAAAAAAGATACTCATTTATATATATACCTTTTTTATAGGTTATGGCATGCATCACGTATATTATTTTCAGATATCTAATATATATAATATATAATGCTATTTTTGATAGGTATCAATGGTTAATATGTTTTCCTAGAGATAATAATTTAATGAATATGAATATAAAGGTTTTAGAGATCAATTTATCGAACTCAGACTCGGGGGGTATAAGATACCAAGTTTGCATTACACAATTTTTTAAATAAAAAAATACTTAAAATATGTGGGAATTGATCTATATGTTGGTAATAAAAAAAGTTATTCTATATTAGAAGTCGAAACATATGATATTGGTCTACCCAATGGATTTTTTATGGAATTGTAAAACAATTATTATATTTCTATAATAAACATTAATTTTATTTATATATCTTATCCTGAAAACATTATATTTTTATTCATTATTAATAATAAGATCTATTCTATACATGTGAAGGATATTTTTTTTGGCCTCAGGAAAATAATAAATTGTATAAACATTCTAGATATGGATAATTGGTATACACGACTGTGATGTGCCAAATTTTAAAATTTATAATCTTGAACTACAATAGTAGTGAGAGTAGGTTTGATCTAATAGGGAGAACGTGTGTAGACACCAGCTGAAGGTTCCAGGCATAGTGAAAGTTCCATATGAGGTATGTCCCAATGTAGATTTTTTTTTCAAAATCAAAGATTAATGCAATATTTACATTTGTGTAAAATTCCGTGAAAAAAAGTGAATAAAATATTACTTGATGAGATAATACTGGAACAAAAATACAGAATCATCACATAATTATTTATAATTAATTTAAGAAATTTAAGAATTATCATTTGAAAAATTGTGTCTTCATTGTTGAATCTAAGACCATATCTATGTCATATTTTTTTTTTATAGGAATAGGGTGTAGATTCCATTTAGTGGTGATGAAAATTTTCTCCACACCTCTGAATGTCACTGTAGGAATATCTAGGTGCTATAATGTTAGATCATAACAAATCCATCTTTTTTATTTGATCATATCAAGAATAACTTCAATAATAATAATAAGTTATACCTCTATAATCATGAATGGTGATATAGTGGGGTTCACTCTCTGTACTGAGGATTATTCTTGGAGAGTGATCTCTCTGGGTATTTGAGAGAATTATATGAATATTGTTGTGCACAGCCAAATAAAATGGAATCCAACTTATTATAAATAATATTATTGGGATTAAATAGTGTTAGAGATAGAAAATAAAATTTGAACAAGCACTATTACTATTTTCTTAAACCATATAAAACCTCATGTCTATAATAATAATATTATTATTATTTCTTGAAATTAATAAAACTATATAATTAGTTACATATTATTTAATAAAATAATATTTAATATATATTATTTCATAATGAACCATTTGACTCATTAATTCATTCCTCCGTAAAATTTACCAATCCTAGAATAATGATTATTTATTGAATAAATGAATATCTCTAAATTATTCACCAATAATTAAATAATGTTTAGATTCAATACATATAAAATAGTTATTCATAATTTATTTTTCTGAAAAAATATTCTCTAGAATAACTAGTGGTGGAATATATATGATCAAGAAAACATTAATGATTATTAAACCACGTGCGGGGATAATAAATAATCAAAATGTTAAATAATTAATAATATTATTATTTAATTAAGGTTCTAGATACACTTTGTGTGTGATCGTTTTTGCATCTTTCTTGTTGGAATTAGGTGAAGCATCTAAAAGTCTAGCATTAGAATCTAGAGAGATTTTTAGGAAACTATAGAGAAAAAATTTAAAGTTTCAATGATATAAAACCTCATATAGAAACTATGTTATATAATATATTTATCAGAATACCTCTAATCAAGAACGTTGCATATTGGTTCCATTAACATGTTTTCTCGATATCTCTTTATTTGACTTTTCAGAATTGAAATTCCCTACAAAACATCATGGGCATGGATTTATTTAGGCTATATAACTTCTATTAAAGGGAATGAGATTTCAACTTCTATTAAATAATAGAATAGTAAAATCAATTTTCACATTATTCATTAATGAAATGTTAACCATGTTGAATCCAAAATATCCAACATTACTATAAACATATCTTATCAAAATTTTCATCAATACATCAAAGTACATGACTCATAATATCCATTAATAATAGTAATAAAATCTAAGTATCAATACACACATATTTATATAGGAATATATAATAACACATATAAATTTGGATTTTATTCTGATGAGCCTTGTTCTCATAATACACTACACTATAAATTACCAAGGGTGTACACCATGAGAAGGTATATTAATGTACTCGTAGTCTTCACCCCTATTAGCATGTATCATGTGTGTCCATAGAATGATTCCATCAATCTATAGAACATACATTTATGAATATTTTCATGTCACTTATGGGTTTTCATAATAGAAGATAAGTGTTATCACATTTCAGGAAAATAGATACTCTTAGAACATTATCACAAATTATTTAATGTTGAAGAAAAATTATTATGAGATAATAAGATTAATATAATTAAAAATCGTGAATATGGATAATTAAAAAGTACACATAATATGGTTCTAGGGCCTCAAATCAAATAGAATCCCAAATTCACTAGATCAAACATATAACAAACTTTAGTCTGCTAGATCTCAAAAGATATTCAGGATTCCATGAAGATAATGATTTAATAAAGGCTGAAACCATGTTATCTTCCATAGAAACTCTTCTAACTATTTCTTCACCCCTCTGAGAAACATCCCTCATGAGGTGATACCTACAGACTATGTTCTTTGTCTATTTTTATAACCATGGATATTTTGAAGGAACCACCACTACATTATTATAAAAATGTAATGTGATAGGATATTTACTACAAGGAACCACATCAAGCTCCTATAAAAAGTTTCATACCAAAATATCCTATCTGGTAACATCATAAGCTGGTATATACCTAGAATCTACTATAGAATTAGTGATAACTAGTTTCTTTTAACTCTATCATCTAAAAAATTCTCTATTAAAACTAAAACTATCCTAATTATGACTACAGATCAATTTTAAATGTTTGAAAAAAAGTATTAGTATAACCCCTGATAACTAGTTGTTCATCTCCCCCATACACTAAGAACATATCTTTAGTTTTTCTCAAAATTTTAATAATTAACTTAATATGAGACCAATTTTTTTCAACTAGATCAAATTGATATTTTATTAATATTCTCAACCCTTATGAAATATAATGTCTTGTACAAAACATGGAAGAAATTATTGATATTGTAAATGAAGTTTATGAGATCTTACTCAATCTCTCTTTATCCTATTAATTTTGAGGACACATTATCTTAAAAATATGAAAATCATGTGACACTGAGACTAGTCCCATTTTGAAATTTTCCATACTAATAATATTTAGTATCTGGTCAATGTTGGTATCCTCACTTAGTCCAAGAAGTATATTAGATATATCATGAATTATTTTCATCCCTTGAGTGTAGGCTACTTCACCTAAGTCCTTCATGGAGAATCACTTGTTTACCCATTCCTAAAAATACTATAATATTGGTATGATATTTCAAAAAATTAATATTTCATCACCATGTTCTATTGGAATAATGACCTCTCTCCTAGTAAGCATCTTGTAAACACATGGCTCACATTTTTGCTTTTTTAAACTAATTTCTTTTATAGTTTTATTGAACTGAATGTTCCATGAAATGGATGGTTTCATTAATCCATAAATGGATCTTTGAAACATTCATATCATTTTTCCATCACATCGAGTCTCAAACCCTTTTGGTTATGTCATATATAAATCTTTCTTAAGGATCCCATTAAGGTGATTTTTTTATAACCATCCTCCAAATTTCATAGTCCAGTAAAGATGGTATATAATTTATAATTCTGATGGATTTAAAGATTGAAACTAAAGCAAAAATTGCATTCTATCCAATTAATTTATGTTTTTACACTATATATCCCTTATCCATTATTTATTGGTATTAAATTTTCCTTACATGTCTATCTATGTCTTGAATACCCATTTTCACCCAACATTATTTACATCAACTGGTGGATCGAATAGAACCCACACATGGTTCTTATACATGGAATCTACTTTAGGATTCATGTATTATTTCCATATTGAAAACTTTTACCTTTATTATACCTCTCTATAGTAGAGAGGTTCATTATTTTCAACCAATAATTGGTCATCATATTTAGTGACTATAAAAATATAACTCTATCATTATCTCACCTTGCTAGTGATTTTATGAAAAAATTCTGTTTAAGTAACAAATTCTTCCATGGATACCTATATAATATATTCATGTTAAAACTTTTGTGTATTTTTAGAATCAATAGCAATGAAGTAAATTTTTCTCCCACTATCCTTATTGATTTTTTTCTCCCTATTTAGAAAGATGACATGTCTAATGAAAATAACATTAATTTTTAAGGGGTTGTTTAGGAATTATCCTAATGTTTCCTTATGATACCCCATAAAGACAAAAAAAATTCCTGAGGCGATACTTTATTTAATGAATTGTCCTTAACAAACATCTCACAACCCCATACACATGTATGTGACAAATTTTTTTTCTTTCCACTATATAACTCAAATTAAATTCCATTTTCATCTTTAATTGGTACTCAGCTTAGTGTGTTTTCTATATTTTGTAATTAATATCCCTAAAATGATAATGGAATATCTATATGAATCATCATCAACCTTAGTATGTCTATAATGGCATAGTACCTTCTTTCACTGACAACATTCCACTGATGTGTGTAAGGTGGAGTGAGTTGAGAAAGAATCCCAAACTCCAATAAAAAGTTGAAAACTCTCAATTAAGATAATCACTACCTCAATTAGATCAAATATTATTTATATTCATTATATGTGGATTCCCATATTAAATATTTAATTCATTTAATTTATATAAGTTCTCAGACTTATACCTCATCAAGTAGACATATCCATGTCTAATCAATTCATTTGTTAAAGTTATAAAGTAAAAATACCCACATCTGACATGTATTTGAAATAGTCAACACAAATTTGTGGTGTATATGCTTCATAATATATAAATTAAAATATTAAATGTCATTTATTAATGTTAATTTAATTTCATATTAAATAACTCTATCTCGTAAGAGGTTTTTATTTTAGTGCCTCTCAAGCAGTGAGGGTTTTTATTAACTCCATTCATGTTCATTGAGTTATAACTGTTATTCATGAAAATATTTCATATAGGTTGAGTAAATTATACCCTATGATTGTATTATAAAGTATTTTGTCTTTGAATTATTTGTATTTACCTTTTCCGTATAAACTCTTCTCTAAAAGTTTCTTAATACATGAAAATTATCCCCTTAAGGGAATTTGGTAACTCAAATATCTTTCTTTTTGTTATATAGTTTCCTTTAAAGTTTGACCTTAAATATTCTATAAATTAATTGATTTCACATTTCAGATGATGTTATCTTTTATATTTATTTGTATATTGTATCTTTTGATTCAAATCTTCCTATTTGATTGTTCCCTCACCTAAAATTAAAACATTATCATGAACAAAACTCCATTTCTTAATTGAATATTTATTTCAAGTAAAAATTTTCCTTACAACCAATGTTGTCCTATATTTTTGGGAAATCTAATATGGATAATTTCCTATGATTATAATAATTCTCCTTACCCCTTTTCATAATAAAAATATAATACTCTTTCTATGATGTGAGTTTCGAAAAAAAATATTTCAAAATATTTTCCATCCTTTCAAAATAAAATTTTTTATCATCCACCCCAAATTTCCTTTGATAATAATTATTAAATTTTAAAAAGTGATTTATTTAAATTTATTTTAAAATGGTAAATATTTTCTAAATTTTTCAGATTAACCTTTTGAAAATAACTTATATTATTGACAACCAACATTATCATTCTATGAATATATTGAAAATGATATATTTTAACATTTTCCATTTGAAAACATCTTTTTGCAACCTTGGATAAATTTTTTAAAACATTATCTCTATATTTTCATGTTTTATAAAAGAAATTATTTTTCACCAAGATTTATAATATTATTCTTTTGATATTATTTTTAAAGATTGATTTTGTTTCTTATTTACAAACTAATTTTCTTTCAAAACTCATTAAAAGTATTTTTCATATATCACATTTTCCTTTTACATATCTTATGTTTCAATAAGGATACTTTTTAAAATGTAACCACCAACATTCTTGTATTTGGATGGATTATATAATGTCTTTATCATTTTTTGAAATGATACATCACTAATTGTTTGTTGCATAATCATTTTTAAGGCATAACTATAATTTTCCCTCCAATATCCTTCCTTTGTAAATACCCTTTCATTATTCATTTTGTTTAATGGTGTTCACTAATATACCATTTCTCTATATTATGTTTATAAAATATGATTTTTTATCTTGAATGAATATTATTTACCAAGAATTTTATTTTATGTTTTTGGATACCCATTTATTTTACATGGATTTATCATGTCATGATAATTGGTGGAATTTTGAATTATTTACTTATATAAATATATTTTAAAAGGATAAAAATTCCATTTTATTCCCAATGATTATTTATGATGTGTTAAATGAAACCCCTGTTATTTATTTGGGTTTTTATTCTATGAAAAGTGAATGATATTTATTGGTATGTTTTATTAAACTCATTCTTATTCTTGGCTTCTGATGAGGTGATGGTTAGACATTTTATAGTGGAAAAAATGTGTATGGAAAATATATAAGTCATTAATGGGTCCTTTATAACCCTCAAATTAATTGAGAAACGCTTTACATCTGATGGGGTAACAGTGAAATGAGTAGTGAATCTGGATCCAAAATAAAAAATAGGTTGTGATGCCTGATACACTATGGAAAACTGGGGATTAACGCCTGATCCACAAATGGGAATATATGAGTGAGGACATATTCATTAAGAGAAATATGTTGTGATACCTGATCCATAATGTTCTTATTTTTATCCATTTGTTTGTGAAAGAATTATCAAGTATTCAATGATCCTAGGATATAAAGAATTTTCATGACATATTCTAATGATACGACCTTATTTATTATCTATTCCTTATCTAGTATAACTATATAATTTGTCATGATTATACCCATATTCTTTTCTTATGAACACTTATGATTATTGATTGTTATCACATATTATTACCCTAACTAAGAATCCATGTTAACCCCTTTATTATGTTTACATTTCCCTATGTTATAAAAATTAGAAACACCTCATACATATATAAGAGTAACTTATATGGATAATTTGTAGGAGATTTTGATGACTTGTTATAGAGTAAGATGTTTATTTTATAGTTGGAAAAATTTAAATTATTTACAAAAGTCATGATTTTTGTTAGTTAATTTTTCCCCCAATTCTATAAGACATTAAACCTAAAAGGCCTTGTGAATGTATTGTAATGAAATAATTTCTTTAATTCATGTAATTTAGATAGTAACATATATGGGTCTTCACACTACAATTACATTTTTATTTTATTTTATAATAAAACCATCTTTTATTGGTTTTCAGGATACCCTAACATGGCCCAAAGGCCCCATGTCCCAAATACCCTTCTTAATTTTGGATAGCTCAGAATCCTAGTGGCATGAAAGGCCATTACATGGCTGAAAGGCCCAAACTATAAATATTAATAATCTAGTACACATAATGATATAGTTCCTTTAACTAATATAATACTCTCCACTACTATAGTACTCAATTTTTCTATAATAACAGTAGAGCCCTCAAAAATTAGGGGTCATCGGGGGTGAAACCCCTAACCTATTGATAAATTTTTAAATAATTTAATGATAATACTAATGATAATAGTGTTAAGGGTAATAATAGTATATATATTAAAAATATGTATAAATATATAGTTGTAAATAAATATATAATAATAATATATATAACTAATATAAATTAATTTTAATAAAATTAAATTAATTTTAATGTAAAATTAACTAAAAATTAAAAAAACTAAAATAATTTGAATATTAAAAAAATAAAAACACAAATATTGTTCAAAAAATTAATTGAAATGAATTTAAAATTATGTAAAAATATATTTCAGTTTCCATTTTTTTCTAATTCTTATTATTTAAACTTTTTCACTCATCAGAAATAAATCAGAAAAAATTAAACCAATACACCCCTAGTTAAATTAATGCAACACCATCCCATATTAAAAATGTTTAAATCCATTTAACCATAAAATACAATTCTTACCTTGAAGTAATTTTTTTTAAAAATATTCCCTTCCACTCACATTCTTTTAAAAATAAGAATCTACACTCATATATCATGTGACCTACCTCTTCATCACTCTCATCGATCAAAAAATTATAATGAAAGATATGATCAAATCTTAGGCACATGAATTCTTACCATATCATTTCCCTAAATTTTACATATATACTCTTTAAAAAAAATCATTTTTCTAATTTGGATCTATTTATATTATTTCTAAACAATCACTAATTTTTTAGGATGGTGAGTCTAAAAGAAATAGATATTTTTCATCCAAAATTAGTGTTGAATCTTAAAATATATACATGGTAAATGTAAAACAAAATGTATCCCTAAAAATATAACTACCCCACACATAAAAAATTTATTTTTCTCAACAAAATTTCAATACAATGCCTCCCAAAAATTGATTTTATTGGGGTACAACTCCCTCAAATATAATGGAAATATAATCAATTGAGTATATCTTCAAAACACCATTATATAGATATAGGAAAATATCCTAAATAAATATAACTAAGAGATCATACTCAAAACAATCTCTATGAATGTAGGTCATATAAAAATTATTTATCTCGTGGAGTGATTGATTATCACTTTAGTAGGTATCTCTTAAGGTGAGGGTAACCACAAAAAAATATACTCTTTTTCAGAAGAAAAAAGAATTTACATTTCCATTTCAAAATAAAATCAATTAATTGAGATACTATAAAAATAAAAAATATATTATTAGAAGATAATTACAATATAAGTGAATAAAATGACTCATTGCTCCTCAAGAAACACTCTCCATTAGTGAATTACTCCCACACCGTTAGATTAAAAACGATTATTCAAATATCCAACATCTAGATATGGAAGGTTATTAAAAATGAGAACATCCAAAAATGGATTTTTCATGGATTTTAAGAGCTACATAATGGTGAAAATATAATGGTGTATCAATGGGTAAAATAGGACAAATAAAAAAAATGATACAATCATTTTAGTAAAACATTCAAAATTCTTATAGCATTGATGGAAAAATATGGAATGTTCTAGAAGACATAGCATAGTTGAGGTTCTCACAAGAAAAAGATAAATAGTAACAAGTGTTAAATGGTCTATAATCCCATGATTAAAAAAATATATAATTGGATAGAATGTATGAGAATGAGTGAAAATAAGTGTCTCAAAAATAAACAGGATTCCAAAATATCATTTTTAATGCATGAAATGATATCACTATTGGATATGCACCAACATAATATCCATTTGAATCATATTACTTATAAATTTTTTAAATAATAAATCCTTAATAATTATCTTGAGTTTGTGTAATTTTAAAAACTACTTGGTCGCATGTGATGCGAAAAGAAAATATAGGTTAAGGGAATACACATTCTACTTTCCTCCCACATGATATTCATTAAATACATTAAAGGATTTTAATACATTTATTTAATGGGTTTAATTTTCTAATAAATGATGTATAATTCGGGGATGGAACCTAAAAAATAATATATTCATGAAATAGAATCATGGAATCGCCTATATTAAGGTTGGTCACTACCATTGGTATGTTGTCGATTGTTTGAGCTTTTGAGGTGATTGTGACCATCAATTTCATGAAAATAATTCTAAATTTTTTTCCCATGAATTCATTCAACAAATATATTGAAGGAACTAACACCCCTATTTATGCATATGAATCCTCATAATACAATCATATATCCATCAACTAATGTCATCCATATGAGGTAGAATTATTAGCTCTACTAATACAATGATATTTATCAATCCTACACCATAAAATATGATTATGAATATTGTTGTATTGATATTCCAGTTATGTTCTATTTGTTTTATTCTTTAGTATTCATTAATTTTTGATTATTTAAAGGATTTATTGGCCTATTTTTTTATTTACTTATGATTACTATGATCATAGTATTATCCCATGATATTTATCAGTGGTATCAGATCTTTATTCCTCATTAGATGATTTTTCTCTTCATTGTAAAATGAAGTACACTTTTTTCACTATTACTAGTTTAGATTTATTTTAATATTTGATATGAGAAAATGTATTAGTTTATTTTTTTACTACATCGGCAGAATCATGTGGAGTTGATAATTTAATCAAGGGGGTGTACCGATGCATGGTTATATGATATCAATGATAGAATCACATGTTGTGGAAAAACAAAGATGTGTTTCTCTTTTACTAGAATTTTTTTAATTTCAGGATGAGATTGGAATTACAATGTGAGACAATGTAATGTCAATTGTTTCATGATGACATCGAGTGATAATTATATAAATTCGAATATGATATATAGATATCATATGTGACATGCAATGATGATTTTTAAGTGAATAATATATAAATTAATAATGGATTTTTTCATTCTTGTTAAAGTGAAACAATCAAAGGCATCATAATTGTGTCAAGCTCTTCATATAGATATTTCATGATCTAAGTGTTTGGTTGAAAAACGGATATCCCTACGGGTGTCGTTAATTCCTTCCACGTTAATGAATTTAGAAATTTATAAAATGGAGAAATAACACTAAACTAAAGGGTAGTATAGGAAATAAAAGTTAGTGGTTGAACCTAGAGAGATAGGGTTGGAGAAAATATCAATTAAAAAAAATAAACCTAAGCTAATTTTGATTTTTTGAAATTAGATCTAAACTATCGAGCGTGGATTTGTTTTAGAATAGAGGATAATACAATATAAAATGGGTTTTGAGCTACAATGAATCCAGGTTCATGAGATGAAAAGGTATGGAATAATAAATTAACAATCAGGTAGTTGTTGGAATCAGGTCTTAGCAAGTTCAATGGTCATGATAAATTCCCCTATCATATGTAATTTCTTTCTCATGGTCAGATACTTAGGATTACAAGTGATGTGTAACCCAAAACCTAATTTAAACCTAGGAAAAAGGCAAACCAAATGGTCATGGTGGAGGTCTAGTCCCTAGATCACATATTAAACAAATATATGAAATCTAGGAAATATTCATGCATAATGAAGGAAATTAAACCCAATATAGAACCCCACTCACTATGGCCATCTAAGAAGGATTAAGAAATTGGATATTATTGAAGAGAAAATATGAAATCCGAACATGAATTGAATTAATTATAAAATACCTTACATTCAATTCCCATTCATTACACACACAACGGCACAAAAAATCATCCACTCATGCAAACCATAAGACGGTGTATAAAAATAAATAAATAATAATCTTATGAAAGCAGTGAAGAGGGTGGTGTGGCTTCTCCATAGGAGTCTATTTGTGGGGATTCGTCCAAAAGATCTCTTAAATTGTGTGAAGAGGGGCTTTATTTATAGGCTTCAAACGTGGCCTTCTCATCACCAGTCATGATGTGTACATAAGTTACATGTTGTGTACCATTGGTTGGTGTTGCCTCGTTGTCTGTATGAGTCTTCTGTGTATCAAATTCATTAATTCTAAGTGTGATCGTCATGAAATTTTGTATGGTGGGATCATGAAATGAACATTCACAATCTTTGGTTGTCACAGATCTCACTAAAATCTTTTGCCAAATTTGTGCTGAAAACTGTCAAGTCATGTAATCAGGTTACACTATGTGTAATTTTCATTCACGGCTTGTTTTCTCATCACAACTTGTTCTATCTGTGGTCAACTTCTTAGATGAAGTCACGACATGTATGGGTAGTACACGACGCGTATTAGTTTTTCATCAATTTTCTAACCCTTCTTCCCTCTCAAAAATCTGGTGTCGGGCCGAATTTCTTCGATCACAACATGAAGTGTCTTTAAGAACATTTTCCTCTGATTTTCATTAATTTAAAAAAGATTCAATGTTTCCTTCCATAAAACATTAAAAATATTAATTCATTCCAAAATTGGAAATATTTATCATTTAATTACACAAAATAATACATTAAAACAGTCTAAAAAGTGTGTATGAAATACACTTATCAACCCCCCCCCCACACACACACATGAATTCAACCTTGTCCTCAAGAACAAATCTATTCATACTACAAAGTAATTTCATCTTACCATGGTTTAAATTAATTTTCAATAAAATCAATTGATCAAATGTAAAATTATTTTTTCGAGTATCACATAGGAAAATTCATTAATGCCTCATTTTTCAAAGAAACAAGCATACCAAGCATTTTACTTTTCTACTTTTGATATAACCAAGCCTTATAAATCATTCATTCACATTTGATAATCCATTATTAATATTAATTCCACTTGGAATCTACCTCACATGAATTTTTTCTCATCATCAGGGTTCAAATATAAATTTCATTCAGAACATACCTCAAAAACATGTAACTTTACATAGGCTTTCATGTCATATGACATATCTAAAGCATAAAGATATAAATCAAAGTTAATCATGAGGGCTTCATCTATATATATCAAATGAATCTTAGGCTTTAGGGTAGGTAGGTAAATGATATAAAAAGTAAGGCTCAAAAAGGAAGTTTTACCCTAAAGTACGTTTTATGATATTCAAAACTAGATCAATGAATATGTCCATCACAAATGTCAATTCTACCTTCTCCAAAAAAACTCAAAGTGGGCCCATGATACATGTAAACATAATGAATAGATCAACCTTTCTTTCACTTTTTCTTATTTTAATTTTATTTCGTTTTAAAAAGTTATGCTTAGGAGAAATATTACATCCATCACATAACCACATACGATCAAAAATCATCGGTCTAGAAAATAGTTATTTTTTTATCCTCCTAAAATAGAACCCATTTTTTTCATTTTCATAAATGTTTTTTAGAAATAGATGTGACTAATGGAATAAAATGAAAGATACATGTTATATCTCAATACTATAGTAGAAAATCCCCCAGAAAAATACCAATAATAAATTACATCCTAATAAACCATATAAAGTTCATTCCCCATACTTTTTCTTTTCAATATCATGAAAAAAGTATAGGAATGTAGGAATGGATAAAATAGGCTTGTAAATTTTGCCATTTCCAAAAAAGGTTCTTCATGGAATCTATGAACTAAAAAAGGATTAATGAATGGTAGGTCTCAGGATAAGAGTTAACAAACTATTGCCTCTATAATATTAAAGGGGATTCTATACAATCATATATTTGATAAGATGCAGTGAATGTTTTGGAAGAAAACATGCCCAAGTTTCTCAGGAAATATATTATAGATAGAATGGTAAATATTTTCTTAGTGGATATCTTAGGAATTAGAATAATGGTTGGGAAAATCACTCATGGAAATGCATATGAAAAATTAAATCAATTAATGAAAAAATAAAAAAATTAAAACATTGAAAAAACCCAAAAAATCATATACAATTATTAACATGATCCTTTATATCATGATTTGTAAAATCCAAATCCACATTCGTATCTTTAATAATTATTTTATCCATTTTTCTCATTCAAATTTAATGAAAAATAAATCTAAATACTTAGAATGAAAATTTTCTTGAGTAGTTTATGTCTCTTAGTTAAGTTTACTAAATAATGAATTTAGTGTGGGGCATGCAATTTCGAATTATGGCTCAAAAAACAATTTCTATGTGGAGAATACAATATAAGAATTCAGATTGAAACTCTTACTCACCTTTCAATTAACTCTTTGAGATTGGGGTTGTATAGGTTCTCTATACACTAGATTCATGATGTGTAAATGGTCTTGTAGCTTCTAATACTTTTGTTTGTTCCCTTGATAGACCTAAAAAATAGCTAGAAACAAGTGGAAGTACATGACCTTTCAATAAATCTCTAAAATTGTAAGGGTAATTGAAATTAAATCCCAATATAAAAGTAAATTTTATGAAAGAAATAAATTTAAAATCCTAGAAAGCGATAAAAACTCGTGTCGCCTCCTGGAAGTTTCTCATTTTTAACTAGTCGTTTAGCTCGACTATACCTAGGTTATCTAATTGGGATGTGGTAAAGTGATAACCGTCTTGTATTTACCAAATATTGACTTTGGAATTCACCCAAATCATCTTGATTTTTCCTCAATGGAATATGCATGGATCTTAGAGGTGGTGACCTGAGTCTAAACAGTATAATTATTGCTAACAAAATCTCAACATCTGTCCAATCCCAGTAAAATTTTTCTTCATTAATGGATGGTTTGAGGTGTTGTATTTCTTAAATAACTACTTATGGGTCTACATCCATCTCTTCAACATCTTCTTTTGTTGCTTTAATTTTATCCTTGAGAGATTCAGCGCAGGGTGTAGCTTTTTCTTCTTCCTCCTCATCATGTGGTGCATTTAGACTTTCTAGAAAATTTATCATATATTTTGCGACCACCATCTCCCCTCGTTCTTATTCAACTTATTCAAGATAATCTGAGCCTGAAATGTCAATGGAATATTTATTATCATAATTATAATCTTCAGAAGTGGTACTTATCTCAGTTTCTTTGTCCACGCTTCTTTGATTGTGATAGGCCTTATAGAATTCATACTCTAGGATATAGGGTGTTGTTATATAAATCCTTGGGTACAGTTGTGGAACTAATATTGTTGAATTCCCATTTCATTGATATATATGAGTAGTTGTTCCATGTCATCCAGTATACCGAAGAATATCTCCTAGGAAATCATTCTTCTATTTAGTCCATTAATCATAACTAAAAATACCCAGTGTGGTAAAAAGTAAAAATGTTAATAAAAAACCTATGTTAGAATTTGTAAATATAAAATATGAGAGAAGGATTTTTCTAAATTATTCAACTAATAATTCTCCGCTCTTATCCCGGCAACGAATCCAACAATTTGATAGCCCTATGGGCATCGTTAATTTTCATCAGGTTACTGAATTTAGAAATTTATAACAAGGAGAAAAAAACACAAAACTATAGGGTAGTATAGTAAATTAAATTCAAATGTAGAAGCCATATATCTCACCGAAATCTTCTCCAAAATTTGTTTCAAAAAGAGTAACATATTTTACTGAGGTTACACGTTGTGTAATTGTTATTCAAGGCGTGTTTTCTAATCACAACTTGTTCTATCAGTGGATAACTTCTATGATGATGTCACAACCTGTATGTATATTACATGACATGTTATATTTTTTCTCCAGTTTTCCAGCACATCTTCCCACTCAAAAATCTAGTGTTGCGCCATTTTTCTTCTCTCATGGCGTGAAGTATCTTTAAGATTATTTTCCTCTACTTTACATTCCTTTTAAATAGATTCAATGTTTTCTTACATAAAACATAGAACTACTCAAGTAATTTAAAAATTGGAAATATTTATCATTTAATTACACAAATCAATACATTAAAATAGTCTAAAGTGTATGCATGAAACACACTTATCAACAAGAATGACATAAAACATGCATGTGGGTGAAACGTTTCTTACTGAATGTGTCCCACATCAGACATCTCTTCAGTATAGTTCTTATTAATTACCTTGGATATACTAAAGGGGGTCATTGAAATCCTTTTATTTGTCCTCATGTCTTATGTTCATCATGTTTCCCCATGTGGCGGTGTCCCTGCTAGAACTCATCCTCACTTCTTGTTCTTATTTTGTCCCATGCATGCTTGCACCTCCTCTATATCTCCAATATAACATTCCATTGATCATGGCCTCAATCCCTATGGATGAAAAGTTTATTTGGAATAAAAACTATGTATTTTCCTTATTTTATAATAATAAAATAAAGGTGTTTATTGTTTTTAAATAAATACATTATGATGATAATTTATAATTTTTTATAAATTATAAGTTTAAGTCTTAAATTATGACTGATTTTACAATCCTAAATTAAAAATGAATTTTTTAATTTTATTCTAATATTGAATTAAATTTTTTTCATTATTTATTCTTATATATTATTAATATTGATAAATTGTTTATAAAATTTGAATAATGTGTAAGATTTATTTATTTGATAAATTTATTTCATTTGACTTATCATTTCATATAATTATTGGTAAAATATCATAAGATTTGGTATTTTATTTATCTCAATATCGGTTTTTTATAGCAATAAAATCTTGAGAATATTTATTCAATATAGTTTTTAAATATTATGCGATAGATATATTATGAATTGAATTACCTGTGGGTATTAAATTATACACAGAATGAGTTGGAGAGGAGTTTGTTTCATTCATTGTTTTGTTATGGTTTTGGAGGTTTGGGAGTTTGTTCCTGACCACTTTGCATTGTCATGGGTTATATTATTTTGTCAAATATTCTGAATAAATTAAATTTATTCAAAAAAAATATTATGAATTTAATTATATATTAAGAAAATTATCACTGGGTAGAGTGACATGTGGTCATACTACCCACTGACCTAGAGTCTTATGACTCTATTTTCGAAAGTTAAAGGGGCATGATATCTGTCTCTTTAGGCATACTCATATAGAGATTATCAATCTCATATATCTCCATACATTTACATGGTAATGTTTATAAAACTTATACATGTGATGAATTAAAATATGTATGAATATAATTCGCTTCTATTATTGGGTGAATAACACATACCTTCGGGTTGTGTAAAATGTGACACATTAATGTTGTGGAACACATTAATTTGGGGGATGTAATAGAGATTCCAAAGCTAAATTTTTATAATCATGTATACAAAAAAAGAATAAATGATAAGATAAATATTTCCTCAGATGAAATAGTCATGAATTTAATATTCATATGATATATATTAAATTGATGAGATTTTTTAAAAAAATCAAATAATATGTGTGAAATTATTTCTAAAGAATCTATTGTAAATTACTCTATCATACAGTCAAATAGGTTCTACTAAAGCATTGAAATCATGAATTATATTTTTGATAGAATATTACTGATGTTTAATTGGGATAATTCATCTAGGAAACTTGATGTTTTTGGATACTACAGGAATACAGTTGAGTTTTTTCATATAATTGATCAGGACAAAGAGTTTCCCGCTCAACATGTTGTATTTATACTAAAACCAGTACCAAAGTCCTATGGTTTTTAATTTGATGTCTCTAATAATAGACATATCGGTTTTGCTGTGTACACATTTTATACATGTGGCATGTCCTCCTTTTTTCCATTTTTTATCCTTTACAAACAAAATAGTTGGTTCATTCATAGTACATGATGTTCATTTGTTAAATTGTGTAATTAATGAACTCCAATTTGATGAAATAAATAGATTCTATGCGATGTAATCTAGGTTATCAGATATGGGAAACACTCTAAATTTAATGAAAATCATCAATTTTGTATATATATATGAGGATTTTATCCTCTCCTGTTGGGTGCGAAATGTTCCTATGATGATTGCATCCATCCAAAGTATAATCAATTTATTATGTTGAACGCAAGCTGAATGAAGCAGGTCACAGAGGTCTAAGGTAATAAATACATAAAGAATATGTGCACACAAGACTAACACAATCAAGGGGAAGGGTTCCCATACTCAAGAAAATCATATTATATCAATCTAAATTACCATTTGAAGACAATAATTAAACAACCATATTTTCTGCATGCGATGTGTGCATGAGTTGATAGTGCTCAATGAGCCTTCTACAGCTTAAGATGAATTAAATAATTTTCCAAGGAGTGTATATGGTGTTCTTAAAGGAGTATATGATCAATAAAGAATCGATTTAAATGGATTCTAGTGGGACATTATGACATGAGTAGGCCAGAAGTTCATCAAGAACTTCCCGGACCTCCACCATCAGCGGTCCCTAGCCCTGAGAGATAATATAGGAAATAATAACCAAACCCCTATCATTATTAACCAATCCCACCCTTTAATGTGATCCTATGAAGAAATTATCCTATATAATTGAGTTTTTACCCTATAATATGATGATTCCATTGATCCCATCTACCCTATTGGGTCATGCTTTGACTCTATGGGAGAGAATTACTACTAGATTTCAAGAGACTCAAGGAGGAAAACCGATGCCCATCTTACAGCATAGATCACATGTCATCCTCCAAACAACGAGCATGAACATAGATGGAAAATCAAGATCTAAAGAAATCCTCTATATGGGTTTTATTCCAAGAAATTCAAAATCACCAGCATCCATCCAATAAATGAACCAACCTAGACTTCCTCTCATTAGAATTATTTTTCATTTCATTAAACACAATTTGAGTAAAAATTACCCTATATTACACCTAATAATTAAACATGAATGCTGATATCAATCCCTTATACACTATAGAGGTATTTCCTCCTCCAAAAAATAGGATATACACTATTTTTTCCAAGGTGGATAACAATAATGTCATTTCAATAGGATTAAACATCCTCTACTTTTAGTCAAATAAACAGCTGGAATAGTTTTATTTGAGATAGAATAGAGAAGAAAATTGTGCTTCCCAAGAATATATTGAAATCATAATAGTTTACCCCTCACTCTGTGCTTGGTTGATATAGAGAGCATGGAGGTTATATTATTTCAATAATGTACACAAATAAAAACCTCTGAAAACAATCCTATTAAGATCATTTGAAATATATATGGAGTTGATAGTGACCCACTACATGTTATCGAAGATAAACTATATGAAATATGGATTCATGTAGGTATGGGAAAATATAATATTAGGTGTTGGATAGAATTGGAAACTCATAGGAACACTTAATCAGTTTTATGAAAAAAAATTAATTTCCCCGTGGCCAATGATCCAATGGGATTTGTGGTTATGTTCCAAGGGATAACCCCAGGTTATCTTCAAAATAATCGAAATTATCCCTATGAGAGACTCTAGATCTCTACCATATTCTACAATAATGAAATTTTCCTAGAGTGATTTCCCCTCTAGAACATCCCACAAAAGTTTCACCTGTAGAATTTTCATAGCTTCCACCACACATCCCAGATTGATGCATCCATCAATAATTGTTTTAGCCATATTTTTTCATGAGGCCCAGGGAAACCATCATTTAGAATGATCATACCTAATTAAGGAGTTTAATGTTTTATCAATGATTTCAACCACTATTTGGGTTAATATAATCACTAAAAATACATACATGGGAATTGAAGACAACACACAATAAACCAGAGTGATTCATCCCCCAAAAGAGAGGAGACAATTCTTCCAGTTGACAATCTGATCATATATTTTATCCATCAGTGAAACATGAGATAGGATATCTAATATAGTTTATAATTTGTCAGATTCTATTGATACTGAAGTTATATTAAATATTTTTAACTCCTCTTTTTGAACAATAATTCTCAATGTGTATACTGCTTCTCACCTGGTCAATACGTGGGCCTCTCCAATGACTATATTCTTCAAATATTGAGTTCAACCCTGTGAATGATTAATCACTTCCATTTTTGAAAAGAACTATATCTTCCGCAACTAGATGATGTGAAAGACCCTTAATGTGAATTCAACCTTTATAAGGCCTAATTGAACTATTGAGAAGGGTATTTTCTAGTGTCTATTTAAGATAATATTTCTCCATAATAATAATAGTGGGAAAGGGGGGGTCTCCTTGTCTTAAAAAGTGATATATATTGAAAAAACCACATCTCTTTCCCAAGAATTTCACTAAGATACAAGGGAATTGAAGCACATGAAAAAATATCTAAATACCCAGTTAAAAATACATATTGGGTGTTCCTCTATGAATAGAACTCCATTATAACATATTTTACACTTTATATGAATTAATATTGATCACCATTTTTGATCCAACAGTCTTCTTATTGATATCTCCAATCATTTCATATGCTAAGTTAATTTATTCTTGGGTATATCTACCCATAATAAATCTATATTTCTTATCAATGATCCAACCATAGAGGTTCATAAAAATTATCCTATTAATTACACTTGCAATAATATTATTGGAGAAGTTACATAGAATAATTAGTCGATAATGGGAAATAGAGGAAGGATCTTTGACCTTTGGATTGAGAATAATAATAGTATAACATGAAAATCGAGGTAAGAAACCTCCTCAGAAAAAACTTGTGTTGCCTCAAAAATATCCTCCTTAACAATATCCCCTGAGGTCACATGGAAAGCACTGGGGAAGCCATTAGGGACAATATAATGTTTATTTTTAAGAAATCCCATAGCCTCCCATATTTCCTTTTCATATATGATTCTCTCAAATAAGGAGTTGTTGGAATCATCAAAAATCTTAGGAATAGAATCTAAAAGAATATATTGGGCCATTGGATATCCTTTCTGTAAAAAATGGATTTGTATAAGAAATATGTGTTTTGAAATGTTCACCCTCCATACTCCCTAATACATCTTGGTTATTATAATAACTTCCATCATCCATTATAATATTTGGCCAGATTCCCCTTTGCATCTATTTTAGGTAATCCTAAAAAATGTATTGTTTTTATCCCCCACCTTCAACCATACCTGTTTAGATTTTTCATTATACACATGTTCCTGCTCTAGAAATATGACCTCTAAATGATTCTTCTCATAAAGAATTTCATGGAACTTTACCTCATCCCATTTACCTTCTATATTGCGATCATCCTACTTCATATACTATTTACTGAATATTTGTCCTAGAAATGACCTAGAAGATGTTCGACCTAGGCATGGATGTCCCCATTAATTCATCAAAAGTTATTTCAAAATAAAACCCATGATACCTCACATGGGAACTTGAACTGGGACTAAAAAACCAAAATGTGGTATGCTAGAATGAAATCCCACCTCTCCATAAAAAATAAACTCTTCATGATTATTAATTTAGGTACCAAATTAACCATGGTGGATGTGTGATCAGATAACAGATGAACAAGATGAGTGTCTTTGTTTCAGGAAGGGTGGTTATGCCCTGTAGGTTTGTGAGGAAACGATCAAGACAACACAATATATGATTGCGACCCTTTTGATTATTACACCATGTAAAATTGTCTTCTGAGAATCGAGTTTCCATGATTCCTCTCCATAAATAAAATTAATATCACTCTTTCTTATCCTTCCATGAGGAAATACCTCTTTTTTTCACCACAAAATTACATGATTGTGTTGAAGTCTCCACCCACAAACGACACATAATACATTGGATTAAAAACATCTAAATCACACCATAGAATTATTATTTCTCTAACAAGACACTTAGCATAAAAAATGGAAAAGAAGCATCTAAAATATTCAAAATCAAACTTTACGGTAATATGATAATTGGAAACACCAAAGTTTCCCACAAAAACCGAATTCCTCCATAAAATCAAAATTTCCTAATTAAATGGTTCTCAATTCAAAAAGTTGGGCATGATGATAAGATGATAAAGATCCTTCATCCTATGAAAATATATATTGGGTTCCAAAAGAGATTCCATAGATAATTTTTTATTGTGGTATTAATTGTAGAAAAAATAATATTTTACCCTGGAACCCATGCCTCGATAATTATAAATCAAACAAGAAATCATTGAGAATGTTGGAACTAGTGATTCACCTTTGGTGCGGTATATTTATTTTCATGATAAGGAGAACATATTGAAAAAATCTGGGATCAAGAAAAGGTTATCATGCCACTAGGCTGACATGCCTGGGTGATGATATCCTAGTCTGGGGTCACCTACACACAAAAAATAAGCTAAAGGAGAGGCTATCTGAGGATAAGTCTGATCAAGGTAAGGGCTATTATGTTGACCCAATAGAAATGGATCTAAATTATCAAGAAGTTCTATGATGTAAGAGAGGTGTAGGGTATGGGTTTCCTCATAAGATAATATGCTAATGGAATTGTGAGAGAATTTAGACGTCCAACTAAAAGAACTAGGATCATGAGCTAGAGGCATAACAAGATGAGACTAATAGAAGATTAAATCCTTACCATGATGCTTCTAGAACATTAAAACAAAAAAAACCAATAAACTAGTCAAACTGATGTTTTGGGAACTTCAAAGGATGATATCGAACCACGTATAGCCATCATTTTTCCTTGAAAACCCCACTGGGGGAAAGGACAATGACTTAAAAATGAGAGATCAGGAGCACAAATTAATTGATATCGTCCCCTACCAACAGATCTAAAGAGGGCCAATGCGTATTGATGATTGGAGACCCTGAAGCCCCACTATGATCCAAAAAAGGTGGCTACCAAGAACCTTCAATTCTCAGACGGAAACCTACAGTAGCATGATGGGATCTTCAATATACTGGCACCATGTGAAACTGATAGTGACTGGAGGAATAGTACGATGGGGGAGGATTAGAAGATATATCAGAACTAGACGAATGAGTCCTCCACCTGAATAAAGATCTTCATTGTGAGAGGATGAGAGATTTTGATCTCTTTGAAGATACAATCCACAAATGTTTCATTAAAAACAAGGGCTAATTCATCCATGAAAATAAAGGAACCTATAGATTCTCCAATTTTAAGCAAAAAAGAGATGTTTTAAAAGGGAAGGGGGAGCCTATGAATATTGAGCCACAACGACATGCAAGAGGATTTCCTACCACTACGAACCTCTATCGACCATCAAAATAAGCGTAACTGCCAATGACCATTAGAGATAAGGCTATCATTCCAATAAATTATTAATTATTCATGATATCGGAACATGATGCAGAAAAACATACGATTGTGTATACATACCACCACGGATTCTGATTACCCCAATATTGCATCATGATCTAGAAATAAGAAAGAGGATGTTTGTCCACCCCTAATATGGACACAAAGGTTAAATTGAGAAGATCTAATGCCTATCTGAATTATGTGGTTGGAAATATGGGAACTAGGTCTCCTATTAATATCACCAAGATAACTCCATCAAAGATGGAAGTGGATGTAGCTGATGTTTGGGTATTTTAGGTACACCATTTACAATATTATTTTGTGAATACATTTTCACATTTTACTCTAGGAGATATAATCATCTATGTTTTGGGTTATCATCCTCATCCAAATATCATTATATGATCTAAAATAATCTATAATTGGAATCAGAGTGAGTTTATTTATGATTTAAATTTGTTTGATTTGTGGTTTTGGAAATCGGTATCATCACCACATCTTATAAGTACGATTAATGACATAAAAATGAAAAATTCTTTCACACCATAGAAAAGTGAAGACTATTGATGTTCTTCATTGGAAAAAAGGGTTTAGTTTGATCACCATGGAGTCTCTCAAGCCTAGGTAAATCATAATTTCTTTTTTTAAAAAATTGATTTTTACATTTTGTTTTAAATATTGTATAAATCATTATAAAATTTATTCTAGGATATTTTAATCCATAAATGGGGTATAATTAATTAATTATGATTTTTTTATAAATAATTAATGTTTTTGAAACATTTAAAATATTCCCAAAATATTAAATATTAATAATGAAAATACATATTTTAAATTATATGGAATATGTTATGATCTTGAAATAAAATGATTATTTATAAATCTATAAAAATACCATATAAAGGTTTTAAATTTTAATGATAAAATATAAAATTTGTTATATTTATAATTATGAATTTTATAATTAATTGTTTTGAAAATATTCATGTTATAATTTAATCCTTATTTAAAGATATTATATACAATACAACAAAATGGTTTTAATAATTAATATGATTAATGGTTTAAATAATATTTAAAATTAAATATAATGGTATTATGAAAGAGTTTATATTGTTTGTTAAAGTAAAGTGTTTATATAAATGTTTTATATAATTTCTAGAATTTTTATAATTTTCTTGTTTTTATGAATAGTTCATAAATGTCTTATGTTTTGGAAAATGAAAATAATGTTTATTTTTTTTAAATTCCATTTACATTCAGGTTAAGTAAACTATTTATTAACTATGAATATTTTTTATGTCATATTCTATGTATTAAACGAATTATATGATAAATACATACATGTCATGCTAGGATTGATTTCAAAAAATTCAGTATTATATACATTAAACATGAATTATGTTATATTTATAATCATGAGAATAGTTTCTGATTACAGTTTGTGTATATTATGTGTTAGAGATATCAGGAATTAAATTATCACTTGAGTAAAATATCATCAGGTAGAAGATCAATTGGTTATACCCATTACTGTCATGGAGGCTTTTGTCCTGATTGAAAAGTTAATGGGGTAAGATTTCTATTATTCTAAGCTTACTCAAGTGGATTTCATCAATATCATGTAACTCAAATCCTTTACACAAAGAGATTATGTACGTTATACATTCAATGCATTTGAATGTGTATGAATATACTTAGATTCTATTTTTTGGGGGGTAAAACAAACTTATGGGTCATGTAAATGATAACACATTAATGTTGTGTGAACACATTAATTTGGTTGTGGGAAAAGTGATTCCAAAATTAAATAACTAGAATCATGAATACAAAAAAATGACTAAAACATGAGAATATATATATTATATATTATATAATACATATCAATTTTAAAGGAATATTATATATATTAAATCGGTGAGATTTAAAATCCCAAAAATAATATGTGTGGATTCCTTCTAAGTAGAGACTTGTCAAGACCATGATCATTCAAATGGGATGGTTCTTAAATAGTAGGGTTCCCCTGGGTTATCTTTTGTAAATGTAATAAAGTAATATATTACACTAGATATCATTTGGTTAGGTTCTTACATAGAATGGTGACTCTGAATTGTATTTTGTTAGTCTATTTTTGGAGTTTTCTTTCGATAACACTTAGTAGGAAAACCCTTAAGGAGGATACTAGGGGAATAGTGTTAAGTGAATCCATATGATGGATTTAGATAATTGGTTATCTTCTCAACTATCCAAGAATCCTAAATTTTATGATGTTTATGTTTCATAATCTAAATATTTAATATTAAAATTAAATCCAATTTGAACTCATATCTTAATGAAATATGGATCTTGTCTCACAAAAAGGATATAATGTTTGATGTCATCATTTTTGGTGGGATCATATTTATTTAAGGACCTAAATGAAAATATATAACACATCATACCCACCAACTAATATGTCTGTGTTTTATATTATGGAATATGTCATGTTAATCATTTTGAGATAAATAATAAGTATCACATATATGAAAATTAATGATTAGTATCTAGGAATTCTAATTTTTCAAATGAATAGACAATAAGAGTATCTAAATGAAAATGTTTTTAAGATCATTTACACTAACACTAACTTATGGGTATTAGATACAGGGTGTTCATCGAACATTTGGGCTGATAAATGCAGACTCATAGATAGGATATAATTGATGAATGGTGATGTATATATTCATGATAGTAATGGAGAAAGGGGGTTTTAATTATTATTCATCACATATAATCTAATCTTACCTAGTAGAGTGATCCTTGAATTAAAAAAAAATTATTTTATTCCTTCCATACATCAGAATTTTATTTCTATATCTTGTTCAGACAAGATATAATTTTCATTCATTTTGAAGATAAATATTTGTTCTATATATATGGATGAAATGATTAATGGTGTTGGGAGTGTAATGAATGGGTTATAAAATCTTGATATGAAAAATCATTTTTATAATTTTTAGAATATGAAGGTCTGAGATGATTCAATCTCACATACCTTTTGAATTGTCACCTTGGATATATAGAAAAAGAAACACATTAAAAAACTACATAGAGATTGATTATTGGAATCATTTGATTATGAATCATTTGATAATTGAGAATCACATTTCTTAGAGAAAATGATAATTTAATTTTTGGATAAATAGTTATAAGGATAGTGGGATATTGGATCTCTAACATAGTGATATATGGGGACCCCTAAGTACACTAAAAAATTGTGGTTTTATATACTTCACTAATTTTATCGATGAATTTAATTGGTATATATATATTTGTTTTGGATGAATCACATTTATGAAACTTTTGAAATGATCTAAGAGTTATAGAATAAAAGAGAGAATCAACTGTGGGGAAATATTAAACTCCTCTGATCAGATCAGAGAGGATAATACTTAAGCCAAGATTTTATAACTCATCTAAGAGATTATGGAGTCGATTCACAACTTATTACTCCTATAATAACATAATGGATTGATGTGTGGGAATGTGGTATCATACCTTATTATCCACAGTTCAATCAAAGATGAGTCTGTGTGACTTTCTTATTTCATTAATGTGTTATTATATAGAGAGTACTATATTTTTGTTAAATTGTCATCCATCTTAAGAATTTAGGAAGACACCATATATGGTATAGATTGGGACATATACAATAATGTATTTTATAAGTATTTAGGGTTTGAAACAATTAAATATAATGATTTAATTTGGAAAAAAATTAATCTAATTTATAAAAATTATTATTCATTGGTTATCCCAATGAAACTAAGGGATATTGCATTTATAATCCTATTAAAAAAAATTGTGGAGAATTTTACACATTACATGAGATTATATTTAAGGATATAGGTTTCAGTACATGATATGTTGAACTTGGGGAAGTTTGAGATTTAAAAACAAAAACTTTTTAGGAGATGGGAGTTTGGTCGCTTCCACAAAGAGTTTTGGAAGAATAACCGATTGAAGATACACAATAGCCATGAATGTTTATAAAGATTCTTTAAGATATAGTGAGATATTGAATTCAAGTTTTTGAATGATGATGAGTTAGTGTTCATATGTGATGAACCTACCACCTACCGAGAATCCATTGTGATTTCTAAATTCATGAAATAGATAAAATGTATTGAATCTGAGAGAGAATCCACATACACTAACCATGATTAGAATGTTTTGGATTTATATGAAAGGGTAAGGCCCCTAGGGTGAAAGGAGATTTTCCACAAGAAAACTAACATGAATTGTATAGATTCTACATATCAAGAAATCATAGTGGAAAAGGGTAAAAAAATCATGATATAACCATGAAGAGACATTTTATCATGTTTTCCTGAAAAATTTTGTAAAACCTTGAAATTTCTAAAAGAATTACTATATTGAATTGTGTGTATGACATGAAACACCAATCATAAAATAGAATATAACATCCCAAAATGTTATGATATACTTACTATTTTAAATAAATTCTATATAATCAATATATTTTATTTCACACAATGCTGATTTGAATTTTGTTTTAGGCAACAATGATTTTTTCGATATCCCGTGTTACACACAAGACCTGGTTTACAGAACAATAATATATTATTAATATTATTATATAATTTAATAGTTATAACCCAACCATTAAATTGGAGGGTATGAATAGAATTAATGAAATTATAAAAATATATGGGTTTTAGAAAAATAAAATCAATTCGTTGTATTCTAGTTTGTTAGAAATGAAAATAAAAACCAATTCATCATAAAAGAAATGTTTTTATATAAAAAATATGCGCCAAAGAAGTCTTATATTATTAAATTTAAGTAATTAATTTTCAAGGAAGATATTACTTAAATTTAAGTATTATATATTAAAAATAAAATTTAATTTCATATAATATATATTATAGGCATAAGATAAACACAAACCAAATTTTATTCATGAAAATTGTATTTCTCTATAGGTAGTTTTTCCACCTCATAAAGGTGATATTATTTTAAAAAAAATTGAAGCTTTTATAAATTTTATTTTACAAAATGAACTCATTTTTTTAAACTTCATGTCAAAAATCATTATATGTTAATTATTTGGTAATATGATAATGTCGTTCGCTTGTACGGTGGACTACCTTTTCACCAAACAATGTGATTCGTTCACACTTTAAAAGTAATGTATTAAAGATGATTTTAATAAAAATATATCATATATATGAAATAATAGTGATACTATAGTTATAATATAAATATATATATAATTATATATAATTTACATTTTTCTTCTTTCAATATGACAGGATAATGGAAACAACGTTCAGATGTATGTATGGTCCGACATCTCCATTAACGGTGCATTTCATTTCCTATCACTAAATTTTATGGATTAATCTATATAAATAAATAGTGATTATATATGATAAATAAATAATTATTTACATTACTTATGTGATGAAATCATGATCTATGTATGTGGATGAAAAAAAATAACAAGTAAAAAAATTCTCAAAAAACAAGGTAATTAACACGTGAAATAATGAAAATAATGAAATATTATTAAAAAGGGGTGATAATATTTTATAAAAAGATCATAAATTATATTATAAAAATTTATATGGTTCTATAATAAGTTAATAACATGATTTAAACCATCAAATGTGTTTTTAAATAGCATTCATCTAAAAGGAAGCCTTTGTTATAGATTTCATAACTCAATTTCCACTCATTTTTTAAAATAATGATTCGCTGATTATGACATGACAAGATTATTTATGAAGTGACTTTTTATTATATTATTTTGTATTTAAACTTAATTTTTATTTATTTACAACTGATAATAATAATTCATTCATTTATTAATTCACACTTCAATGTTATGATCATTTTAAGGGTTTATTTCCAATCTCATACTAATCGGGGTTGTTTATTCTCGAATATCAACTGAATGAAATTACATGATCATTTCATAATAAACCATTACTTTTTTCAATTCCTCTATTTATTAATTAAATCTCTTCATGTAATATAATAATTTTCTATTCTTTTTTACTTCAAATGTTTTGGAAAATTATTTCAAGAAAATATGACATCGTTTCTCTCTTCAGTATAAAATATATTTTATTAAAAAACTATGTTTTATAAAAATGTTTTAATTTTTTTTAACATTTTCAAAATGATTTTATTAAATAATTTTATCCCATTTTTAGTCTTTAACATTTTTTCAAATGAATCTTTATTTCTTTTTCAAAACAATTCCGGATTGGATTTTACCCAAAACAAGTGAAATGAAATTTTCTTTCAATGTGTAAAGCATAAATAGAATTTATATTCCTCAAGAAAAATCAATTTTTTTCAAGATAATTTTATAATATTTAAATTTTATTTTCTAATAAAATTATTTTCCAAATTTTTTCATAAATTTTAATTTTTAAAATTGATTTTTGAAGAAAAGTATTTTAAAAAAATCAAAATTAAAGGATGTTCTCTTCAAGATGGGTTTTAAAGATATTTTTATGGTATTTTTATACATCAATGAAAAAACACTTTATTATTAATCCAATGGATATATATTGTGTTAATACCACCCTTAATATTCTTTTAGATGGTTTATGATGACTTTGACCAAGGAAATTATTGATATTCACTTCCTTGATTCATTATGGTTTTTATTAACTTTAACTTGAATTTTTTACATTCTTGAGGATGCTAAATTATCCAAAAACGTAAATATTATTTATCATGGAAAATTTTATTACCAGAAATATATACCATTCTTACATAATATAATTACTTTGATATTCATTGATTATCTAGGGAAATATTTGGATAATTATGTATCCTTTATTCAATACAGATATTTGATAAGGAACATTATTTATGAGTTGAATAGATTTTTCAATATATGGAGAATTCTTGGGAATAGAATTACATGGGTTAGGGGCCACTTAAATTAATACCCTCGATGCGTCGATAGTCTTATGAAATGAAATTGGTTAGAGACAAAACCTTCATGTTTGTAACCAAGTATATGTAAAATGTATTGTAAAAGTTCTTGATAGTAGTATGTCAAATTGTCTTTGGAAATGTATTGACAGTAAAAGATTAATGTTCCTAGGAAACATGAAATTCAATAATTAAACCTTACATTAATTCATAATTCAGTTACTATTATCCATGATACACTGACTATGAAAAAATATATGGAGGAATTTTATTCATAGTTTGTTGATTAAATGGAATGAGTTTTCAATTATTTTCTTTTTCCTATTAATTATGTCTTATCTTATCCTCATATTCGTGTTATTGATTAAATGGAAAGTGTTTTATGTTATTTACTTTTCCATGTAATTTAAATATTTCCATCTTAATTTATTGATTACATGGAATGTTTGTTCAGTTATTTTCCTTTCTGTATTGATTATTCTTATTTCATCATTAATTATTTCACTGTACAAAACCCTTATTGATCATACGATCTCACCCTTATATTTTTTAATTCCCCATGATTCAATAAATTTTACTATGACTGATATTCAGGGATAAACAAAATGGTATAAATTTATTCTTGAAAAATAAAAGAAAAAGTAAGTTGTAATTTGTGTATTCAAATGTAATATAAGACCCATGTATGTATATAGTTTACCAAGACTAATAAACTAATTAGTCATTCGAGGTTCATTTCCTTGTATCTTATTCCAATGTAATAGTAGTAGTAACCAACTCTGGGCTTTTTGGGTTGGGTCTCTAAAAGTCCATTCAGAATTTGTTACTCATAATAGCCCATAATGATTATGAGATATATCATATGGATTTCAAAATCACATTCCTGAATGTCTATTTATCCAAGTATGTGTATAAAATAAAACATATGTGTTTTGATGTTCTAAAAAATTATTCACAGTTTTTTGTGTTGTAATGGTCCATTTTTGGATTGAATCAAGATTTTAAGAGTTGAAATATCCAATTTTATGATGTAATAAAAGATATTAATTTCATAAATAATAAAGATGATTCCAATGTGTATAAGTGGACTAGTAGGAGTGTTTTATATTTTCATATATTGTATGTATATGAAATAAAACTTATTTAAAATGATATATTGACACTAAATTCCAAAATGTTTCTGATGGTTAAATGTTTCTCAAAGAAAGACATGGGTGATGGTGTTGACATACTAACTATAATGATATATAAACATAGATATAAAATGCCGATTACACTAAGTCAGTACACATATATTACTAAATATCTAGATAAAATTATCATAGAGAAATTCAATAAGAGATATTTACTAGTATTGAATTGAATAAATCTTAGGAGTGTTCAAGATCCATCTAAAGATTCCAAAAGGATGGATAGGATTTTATATGATTATTCCAAATGATCTATCACGTACAGCATGTTATTATCCTAACCTGATGTTTTTAATTATTTTATAATAACAAGTAGATGAAAATTCAATCCTAGTGTGAGTTTCTATATTTATTTTAAGGAAATTATTAAGTATAAAATAATGACTAGGGATATATTCTTGGTATTTTGTGAGGATGAGATTTCAGAAAATGGTTATATATATGAAATTGATTAAAATTTACATTGTTTTTATAATAAAGAAAATCTTGAATTATAATTCATTAATGTGTGTTACAATTTATTTTTCATGAATGGATGAATGATAATATCCCATCAAAGTATAACTTTTTGTTGTACCTAATTGAAGTTCATCATGGAGTATTGTGGGTTGTGATGAAATTAAAATGTTATTATGAATTCAATATTATACATAATATAAGTGGTTGTATCTATGGTATGAAGGCTGAATTCTAGTGGTAAAAAATAGATACTTATTACTTAGATTTGTTTTCTAATGTATATCTCATGGAATTTCATGTGGGCATCAATATTATTAAGGGTGTATTCATATTATCAATCCTTCTTAAATTAGGATGGGAATATACCTAGTATGGTAACCTTCATACTATGATACCCAACTTATACATGTTCTTATTTTATCATAGCTAATACAAGGGTGGTTGGGTATGTTTTTCAACATGTAGATGGTTATATCACAACAAAGATGGGATTTTTCACTTATATGATATAAAAATACATCTGTAACCTGATTGAGTTTGACTAAATATATGATTTTTCATGATTTGTTTCTTCATATATGATGTAGTATTCTACATAGATAAGTGACATTTGATGTTATTATTAGATTGATGAATGACATGTATTGTATTCATCGACATGGTCATCCTTTTAATAGAATCAAGAAATAATGAGAGGATTATAATTAATTTACATGTTATATGTTTATTTTTCATTTAATAGGAAAATGGTATTATAATGGTATGAATATGATGTATAAGATACATCTTGTGGTAATGAATTTCTTATAGGTATATTAGTATTTGGATGGATATTACACTAGACCCATTAGTAGCTTGAGTAGCACTAACACTTTGATATAGGCCTCTCTTTGCTTAAATATATAAAATAGGACTTTCATATTTTTTCAGGGATACTAAGGACCATGGTATCAAACATTTAGACTCTTGGGTAAGGATTATGTTTTGGCTAAAGTGTTTGTTCCAAAATGAAGAGATATATGATGAAATAATATCATAAAGGAGTTTTTGATGGATTCAAACATAATTGAAATGTTTTGTATAAAATATTTTCTAGATTTTAATATAATTGGGATATTGTTTGATAGACACTAAAACTAGAACCACCACACTGGGGTGGTGAATTTTACTTCGTGGTAGACAGCCATTCTGGTTTTATCATGCAACAAGGTGCCACATGCTCCTCTAATACAGTTTCTCGTCTATTATGAACTATGATGTTTTTTCAGTAATTTAATTTGATGTTAATTCATTTAATTGTTAAATGAATGAACTCTAATAGTTTGGAATGAATATATTCCATAAAATGGAATCTAGGTTATCACATATGGTCGACCCTATTCATCTAATGAAGAGGGTTGATGTTGGATATATAAGAGGATGTGATCCTCACCTATTGAGATTGAATGGTTCTTATTATTATTTCATTCTATTCAGATATATATTCTCTTCCCAAAACACATTCATAACTCGATAGAGGAACTAGAACCCCTTTGATCATTTGGGTGTCCACAAAATGTTTTCACATGTCCATTAGTTTGTGTATTTCCCTCAGGTGTAAGAGTAATTCACCCACTTCTCCTCATGATCATCATCAAGATAACTCTATTAATTGTGAAGGTGGATGATTTTTATGTTTAATAATTTTATGGTGTGACATTTAAATTATCAAATTTTCAAATAAATTTTCATATTTTATTCTTGGATATAGATTATTTTATGTATGGTGTCTTCTTTAGTTACTAATGATCATTATAGGGTCAAATATAACTCATGAAAACGGTCTAAAAATAATAATTCTTATGATTGGGATGTTTCCATTCCTAAATTAATAAGTAGTTTGAGGAATTCTAAAATTGACTAATTTTATACAGAAATATAAATTTTTTCATACTAAAAAAAATTATTTTTAGGGTCATTAATTGTAGTGAGATTACTTTAATTAAAAATCATTGATTGAAAATATATAATATATGATACTCACCCATTGATAAGTTTTATTTATTTATTATGTATTAATTCATGATAATTTTATTTATATCTTTTATAGGTGTGACATATGTAAAAATTAACTATTGGTATCTAGGATTGAGAGGTGTTCTTAAAGACAACAATTTTGATAATATAAATGTGAATGTTATAGATTTCATTTCCACTAACTCCTACTCATGAGTAATTTATACTGACTGTGCATCACACATTTGGGATGTTAAACATATACTAAGAGATAAAGGGGGAATTTATAAAGGTTTAATTTTAAATTCATTTTTGTAACGGATAATGAGTTGATACATTAGAGGTCATAAGTTATGATTACGTTTTAGAATATGTATTGATATTAGAATTAAATAATTTTTATTATGTTCCTTCTATAAATTAAAATTTCATTTCTATAACATATTGGGATAATAAGGGATTTTCATTCTCTATTAAAAAAATAATCTACATATAATAATTAATTTCATTTTCAATTTGGAAGATAATAAATAGACTATATATTCGAGATATTAACAACCCTATTTATAATTTTCAGAATAAAAAAAAACATGATTAATTCCAATCTCACCTAATTTCTCATGTTCATCGTGGACATAAAATTAAGAAAAACATTAAAATAATCCACTACAATAGATTATTGGAACCATTAAACTAGGAATCATTTTTTGAATTGAAAATACTGCTTATTGGGGAAAATTATAAAGTGGTATTTCCATAGAAAAATGTGAAAGGGTAAATGGACTATTGGATATTATACATAGTGAGTTGTGTGAAAAATGAGCACTCAATTAATTGATAGTTTTGTGTATTTCAATATATTTTATAATTACATTAGTCAGAATGGATATGTGTTTCTAAGGAAACATAACTATGAAACATTTGAAAAGTTTAATGATTATTATAACAAGGTAAAAATAAATTGGTTAAATGTATTAAGATTCTTTCATTTAATCAAGTTTATGTATACATGCTCCATGAAGACATTGATCATCTAAGGAACTGTGTAATTTTTTTATAACTCACTGTAATTAGAATACTATTGTCGATTGTTGTCTCTATAGGGAGAAATAATATCTTGTTCGATTTATTTCAATAAATGATGAATAAATGTGACCTTATTTTATTTTTGTGTTATGATCTGGAAGCAGTTTAATTTCTACAAAATAATGTCCCATATAAATAAAACATAAAGATGTCATATGATATATAGACTTTGAAGTGCCCTATTATGTATTTTTTTAATTTTGTTGGATGTGTTGATTTTTTATGGTGATTTTTTTGAATAATATTAACACAAAATAAAAAATAAAAAATTGTTAGTCTAAGGAAACTATGAGATGTTATTTCTATAATACTACTGAGAAAGAATTGTTTGATACTCTATTTTATACATTTCATAGGAAAGAATTTATCGATCATGGAATTAGTAGAAGAAATGTTGAAATTTATATAGTTCAATACCAATAAACATGAAGTGTTCCTAAGTAATTGATTGAGATAGTTTAAAAAATATTTATATAAGAATATCTGACTCAAAATTACACAGGAACCTTAAAGGTCTAGTAGGATTCCTCAAGATCCCATTAGATTTTGATTTCTAATAAAAAAATAATCACAAGGTAATGTTAATTGGGGATGAACCTAGAAAAAACCAAAAATATTTTGATAGTTTATATTCTAGGAACTGATATAAAATAACGGAATCTAAAATTGACTCCTTGTACACTAACTGAGCTTGTAACTTTTTGAATGAACCGAAAGGGGTGAGACATGTAGGTTAAAATTGTGGTTTTTTATAAAATAACCTACATGGATGGTATACTTTCTACCAATAAATCATTATTAGTTGAAAATTGATATAAGAAAAATAATAGTACTGGGTATAAATAACCATTTAAACTGTGGTGATGATAATGTCAATTTGGTTATTTCATTCCATAATAGCATAATTTTATTATGGGATATTAAAATTGAATATAAAATTTACACTAATTAATGGGAATTTATTCAAGGATGTGTATGTGACACAAACTAAAGTCTTATAAGTTTCAAATGTGATTGTTTTTGTATGTAAGATACAATATCCCATTTATGTACTGATGTAATTTTCTTGGAGTTGGAATATTTGTTCTTATAATGTAATAAAATAGTTTGGTTTTATCAAGAACATGGATGATTAATGTGTATAAAAACATATTACTGGGAATATTATAGTGTTTCTAATATTGTATTTAGATGACATACTGATTATCATAAATAACATCTTGAAACTTTACTCTATGAAAATGTTGTTGTGTAAGTTCTTCTTGATGAAATACATAGGTGGAGTTGCCAAAAAAATTGGGAATAAATATCAATAGAGATAGATCTAATAGGCTAGTTGGAATCAATCAAGACACTTACATTGGTTAATTTATAAAGATGTTTAACATGGAGAACTCCAAAAAATTGGACTATATTTGTGTTACATGGCAGGAATATTATAAAAATTCAGAATCCTTCTAAAGAGTTATAAAAGATGGATATAATTAATTATACATCCTCTATAGTATCTATCATGTATTCTCTATTTTTCACCTAAACTTATGAATCATATACTATAAGAAAAACAAATTATAGCCTAATCAAAATATTTTGAGAGTCACTATATTTTTTTTTGAAGAACATACTTAAGTACCTAATAAAATATGGAGATTTTTTCTTGGTATTTAGAAGAGAGGAAAATATATGTGTAAAAGGTTACATGGATGGAATTTTCAAATCTAATAAAGAATATATGAAACCTCAATCTAGTTTCATTGTTTGCCTAAATTATAGTGAAATTATTTTTAAGTGATCTAAAAATACACCATAGTGGACTCAAAAATATAGTCAAAATAAATAATTGCATGAGATGTTGTGAAGGAATATATTTGGATTGGGAGTTTCATTTTTGAACTTAGTGTGGTTCCAAACATTGAGGGGGTAATTGAGATACACTATGAAAACAATTAAGACATTACTCAGGATATGGAACCTCAGACTCAACAATGGAATATTCACATCCTTTGAATGTATCGTCTCATATAGGACATCATTGAGAGACATGATATGAATATCAATATGGTGGATCCATATGACAATGTAGTCAATCCATTAATGAAATTGTTGTCATAGAATAAGGATAAGGATCATGTAGAGTATCTTGGTTCAAAATATGTAAGAGATTTATGTAATGGTTGATTAATATATCATGTTATTATAATAAATCAATCCCTATTTATTATTCATTCATGTATGTTGAAAATTAATTTACATAACTGTTTTAATGATAATATCTCCTAAAACTATGGTTTTGATCTTTCCCTAGTCAATAATCATCATAAATAATTATGGGGTGTGATTATATAAAATTATTAACATGAATTGTATATTTTTCCTATTAAAAATGGTTTAATATGATATACAAATAATAGATTCATGTGGTCATAAGTGGAGACTTATTAAAAGGATTGACCCACTAATTTATTTCGCATGGAATGTCATACAGTCACCAATATACTTAGGGGTGTAATATTATATTAAATCATCCATACATATTGTTTGAGAGAGACATATCATGAGAAAATTAATTATTTGATACATTCCTTATGAAATTAATATTGACTTTTCTAATTAGGAGGTGGTAGAGTATGATGTTTACTATATTTTCAATTAAAGTACAACTACTATGTGATTTTTTCCACCTACATGATAAGTAAATAAATCTTACCCTTTAATGAATTATACTAAGGAAATGCATGGTCGTGCTTAATTAAATCAGGTGTATTTTTTTCAGACTAATTGTTTGAGGGACATGTGATTTATTCATCTATTTTTTGAATGACATGTGACATATTCATTAACAAGGTGAGTCTCTTTCAGTGAATCATGAAAAAAGATTTTTCCTATACATGATTGATGTGTTTTATTTCAATTTTTCACTAACTTTTAGGTATATATGGATTATATTGGTATACATATGATTTATTTGATACATCTTGTTGTGGAATTTTTTTGGGAGATATGACTATGTTTGATAAAGATCAAATGTGACCCCTTAGTAGCCTGAGTGGCACTGATTCTTTGCAAGAGGCTTCAATTTTCATACATATATGAAATATGGATTTTATATTTTATTTTAATGCTAATAAGACCCAGAGGTTCACACCGTTAGACCCTTGGATAAGGATTAATTTTTGGAAATAGTTTTTGTTCCAAAGTGAAAAGTGCTAGATGAAACTATATCCAAAACAAATTTTGGATGGATTCAAAAAGTGTTTTTAAAACATTTATGAATCCCATAGGAATTTTAGTGAAGGTATAAAATTTTTTATATATTTCTAAAAATAATATTCATTTAATTAATATTTCATAAAAAATTACCTATCAGTTCATCCTTAAGAATATGCCTGTGTTTGCGTTGTTGTTAGCGTAATCTTGTTATTTGTGATAAAACCCACAAATATTGGTTGAGTGAATGAAAATTCTAGTTTCCTCTTATGTGGACTTCATAAAATTGATTAATTTATTTTCATATGTTTATTAAACAAGTTCAATGAACACATGAATGAGGTATAATGCCACGATGGAACCCAACACATTAATCATTCATGAAGGAGCATCAGAGAATCGCCTATATAAAAGGAGTTCAATCTCATTGGTGTTTTGTAGGTTGAACTATAATTTAATGTTATTTTCATTATTAGTTTCATGAGAATATTTTTGAAAATATTTCATTTACACAACATTGTTCATTGTGTACAACTAAGGTGATATAAACTCACACATTGCATGAGAATCCTCACGATACGATCATGGAACCTTTTGTTAGTGTTATCCCTTGGAGGTAGCAGTCTCACTATTTTTATATGGTGATCGTTATTAATCCAACACCATTGAAAAAATGTTAAGTCTGATATACTAGCATTCCATGTATTTACTATATTTTTTATTTTTTATTTTTCATACATGTCTGATTATTTCGAGGATAGATTTGGATATATTTTTTATTTTATTTCACTTAATGGGATTATTGGATGATCAAATTATACTCCTCAATAAATAATCATTTAATTAATATTATTATGAATCAATGAGTAAAAAATAATCATCATTTTCTTATACTAACAAAGAAAAAAATTAGCATGTCTACAACTACACTAAAATAAAAACACCACTACTTTCATGTGGGTCCAAAAAGATAAAGATATTATTTTTTTGTTTTTTAATTTTTTATAGGATTTTTATTTTTCATTTTTTTTGAAAGTGTAAATAAAATATTATAGATTATATAATACTTCACTAAGTAATTTTAAATTGACACGGGGAGTTTACTTGTATCTAATGAAGCTCAAAAAAATGTGGGACCTATAAAATCTATATAAAGACAACAGATACTTGTAACATATCAAAGAGATAACACCGTAATAAAAATAAAATGTAAAAGAAAAAAATATGAATTATGAATTCAAAAACTCTTTAGTTCTTGGACCAAAATTTTTTTTAGGTAAATTCATTCCATTTTATTAACTACCACTGAATGAAAGAAAAAAAAAATGTAGTGACAAAAACTAACTAATGATAGGTTACCTATCATTCAGCTCTATGTTTACATCATCTCTAGAAATGTGTTGATAATAATTCAGAAGGATCAAATTGAAATTAATAACATGAATATACTTTATCATTAGTGGGATTATTTAATGTATCCATTGAGAAAGTAATTATCCCACATGAAACAAAATATATCAATAGAAATTATCTAGAAAAATGGATGTGGGGAATGAAAGAAGAATAAAAAATTTAAAAATAAGATAACTAAACCTCATATGATGGGAAAAAACTAAACAATTTAGGTTTATTAAAATGGAACCGACATGAATATCAATAAGACTACCTCTTTGAATTTGTCTCGGAGAAAAAATGTTTCTACCAAAATCTCATAGTGATCATCTTGTATTATCACATCCATAGATTCATTATATTAGATAATTTTTTAAACTGATTATTTTACCTCAATAAATACAAAGATAATGAAATCCACCAATCCCAAGCTTAATTCATGCTCCATGGTATCCATGATTTCTCATCAGTAGAGAGTATATTTAACATCAATGGGTATTTCAAGTTATGTGGTGTTGACCTTAGTTCTTGGTGTAAGTGGGACAAGATGAAGTGGAGTTTAAAAATAGAATATATTATATATTAATTTTCTCCCATTTTTTATTTATAGTTTTAATTTTCATTATTCCTCATTATGACATGATTCACCATGAGCTCAGGATTCTATAGGTAATAAAATTCTTCCACTATTTCTATAATATTATGGGTGTCATATACTACCATACTAAATATTTTTTTCAACTCTGGAACCATTTTAGATTCTTACAATTTGGAAAAAATTACAAACTCACAATGATTCTAATATTAAAAGGAGTCAATTTTATTTAAAGTTATATCCACTAAAATTTAGAAATTCATGGTACATTATGCCAATTTTTACTCTTTCCTATAAAATAACAATCCTAGATTAATGTCATCCTCATACTCAAATAAATTTTCAACTTCAAAAGGTGAATTTTGTTATATATCAAAGGCATTTATTTTAACTTTGCGGGATAAATAATATTAACTCATTGGATAGGTACAATAAATAAAATTGTCTGATGGATCATCATATCATATAGTGTATAAGCTAGTTCCCTTATATAATTGAAATGTCCTCGGAATGTAAGAAACATGTTGTGATAGAGAGGATTCATTAATGGAATGATATGAAGGTGGTTCACTCAAAGAAGACTCACCATCAAAATATGGAAATTGATGTTATTTATATGGAACATATACTAAACTTTCAAAATTAAAATTATTTTGAATTAAAACATCATGTTATAGTGAGTATGCTAAATTTATTATTTTAATCATTTTATTTTCTAGATTTTTTATTATAGAAACAAATATTTCATTACATTCTTCTTAAAGTTAAAACATTTTATTAACCTCATTGATAATAGAATGAAATATATACAATAATGTTGAAGTATTTAGATCAAATGATGATTGATACAAATTAGTATCTTTTTGAAGTGTGCAATATTATTCATGTTCTACAATGTTTTGAGATTGTGTAGTTGAGTTTTTATTTTTTTTCTAAAAGTTATAACTATATTGATAGAGTATATTAATTACTAGGATCAACATTTTCTTGAATGCCATGACATTTAGAATTAATAAATTCGTGGTATGAATTAAAATCATAATATAATGATATTTATTACTATGGTTAATGATATAGATTTGAATGATATCCATTAAAATAAATATAATCACCTAGACAACTCATAGGTGGTGAAAAATTGTAACTCAAACAATCCATTGTGGGAAGGTAGGGTGGGTGTTGGTTGTAAACATATGGGGTTTTCCATTCCATTATGTACTCTTGGATGTCCATAATTTTCCTACAATAATAGATCACACAGATTAGTAATATGAATTTATTTGGTTATTTTATTTTTTAAGATAAATCAATATTTATTGAAGATATATAAATGCTATAAGTATCCCAGGAAATATGAATAGTTATTGTGTATGCACTATTGTGGTACATTAAATTTTAAAATTTATAAACCGAAAACTAATTTAGTAATGGAAGTATAGTTGATCACATAAGAAGAAAATGTGTACAAACTATTAATGTACCTATTAAACGATGCATAGGTACAAGATTTTTTCAATAGTTAAAAATAAAAGTATAAAAACTAAAAACCAATTTAAATGAATTAAAACTAACCTAATGGAAGTTAGTGGGGATGGATGATCTAAATAAAATATTTCTTCTTAGGTATATGTGATTCCAATTATTAAATTTCCATATCCAATTGATTATTCAATTAATTATAACTGATTCCATTTTTAATCCTGTTTTTATCAAATATCATTCCATGATGTTGGATAATACTCTATTTTTCTCCAAATTTATTCAATGTTCTATTCTCAAGTGTTATGATCATTACATGAGATGATTCATTACTAAATAATTTGGTAAAATAACAACTCAATTATATAAAAATCATAAATATCTATCTATATCAGTTTCCCTCATAAAAGATCAATTTTTAGGTATCACCAATGTAGTTTGAAGAGTAATCATTCAAAAACAAATTTGTAAATCAGTATAACTATTTGTTCTACATTTTATCATGTTTGACTTATGATTATATCACACATGTGATAAATATAAAAAAATAAATTCTCTAATTTTTATCTCATTTAATATTAGTTTTTCAATATCATGTGAACTAACCACAAAGCATGGGTGAAAATATCATATAAAAATTGTTCAGATTGAGATATATTTTAAAAAAACAAAAAAAATCAATTAAATTAACTTAACTAGAAATAAAACATGGGAAATAAAAAAAAATTATATACCATCACATAATAAAAACTCTAAAACTATGATAATTATCCCTCCATGACTAAAATACAACATGAAAAAATAATGAAAAGAGATAAGTGTGTTCGTGTAAATATAAAGGCCATTGCAAGACCTGTTGAAACTTTTTTAATAAGAAATTTCATTTCATTGAAAATTTTAAAATAAAACCAAACCAATATTTTCATCACAAAATACAAAAATCATCTCCAATTAAGAATGAATTTAGAATCACTGTGCAAAAAATCATCACCACTCACATCACATACCCAAACAACCAAAATGAACTTGCACTTTATCAATGGTATATAAGATGAAATTATGGAGAAAAAATGGGTGAATTTTTCTAGTATCTTGTTTCACATAAGAAATAGATTTGGTTGATGACTATTAAGACAGTACTGTAGATGCGAATAAGGATATTAAGTGCTTCTCTAACCACTTGGTAACTCACGAGTGTGAACAGAAAGAGGCCATGTTGCGCATCTTTGTAGGGGTTTCACATGGTTAGGAGCATGGATATCAGATTCCACACAAAAGTGTAGATCGGGTGAGGTACTATTTCATATAGGGAATGAGTCCTAGTTCTCCAAAGTGTGTGTGATGATGAGAATGTGGGTTGCACTAGGCCTGGTCTGAAAGTGTGCGATGAATAGGTGGAGGGGTTTGCGATGGTGGAGATGTTGAGATGGGATAGTCGGTCTTAGGACGTGGGTTCTTGGATAAAATAATAGAGTTAATGATGGAGTATAATTAAAACATAGTTCCTCTTAAGATCACCATATTATGGTTTTCTACTAGTGAAAGAGTGTCATATCTGTAACAGTATAAGATTTTATAATATATTTTCTCTAAAATAAATTTGATTATCTTGATAGCTTTTGATCAATGTAAAAACAAACATAATTGAATAATTATTTATTATAATAAAAAATGAAATATATTAAAATATAATTAAAAAAATCATAATTAGTAAAATCAATTAATTAATAATAATAAGTACTACTTTAATTATTCTTGGATAAATGGAAATGTATTGTTTAAAAACACAGTTTTATTATACATTTTTTAATTAAAAGTAATTTTATACTATTTAGAGTTTAAAAAATTTGTAAAATTATTTTATATACATGTAAAAAAATAAATAATCATTCATAAATTGATTATAAAATTGATTAAAATAATATAAATTCGTGTGAAGGTAAAAATATATTTTTTTCTAAAAAGTATTATAATGTGTGCAAAGTATTTCTATTGTAATAAATTAAATTAATCACTATTGATCAATATATTTAAGAATAATTATAGATAATATAATCAATCATAGAAATTAATATTAAAATATTTATTTTCATTGTTAAAGAAATGAGAATAAATTCATTTTAATTATTAAAGATACACATTTCTAAAAGTGGTGTTTAATCATATTGTGTGCGGATAATAGAAATAATTTCTTCCACCTATTGGAATTGAATATTATAAGGGTTTAAAGAGTTAATGTGTGGGTTAAACTAAGAGATATAACTTCAAATATCACCAAAACATGTCAAAATATGACTATTTTAGGGGCTTCTGACCTTAAATTATCCTATATATAATAATTGGTCATTTATATTACACTTTAATATGAAAAAGGATTTAAATTATTTAAAAGTTGCAGGTATTTTAATGGGTATCACTTATCTCAATTATCCATGTGATCCTCGTATCCCCACTTTTTTTACACACATTGATCACCTTATCTTAACAAATATATATCCAAATGACATTAAAAATATCCTCCTCAAGTCCTAGATTTCTTGGTCTCAACACAATACCAACCTAAAATGGTTTAAGGTGTAATTCAAATGAGGAATCCCAAAGAAAAGGTTATTGTATTTACCAATATATTTCATATTCTTTTTTTCATTAAACCTCTTATAGATATTCTCTAAAAATATTGACATAATAAATTCATTTTATTTACTATAATTAAATGTTTCATGTTAATGGTTGAAACTATTTTTAGAATTTTACACAAAGAAAATGTTGTTTTGTCATGTTTTTCAAATTAGATTTTTATTGGTTTTATAAATGTATTTTTCATCTATGTCAATATCCTTTAAGGAATATTAAAATTATCTTGGTATTTTCTGTTATGAAACCGTTCAATTTATTTATATTTATGGATTATTATGATGATATTGTTAGAACATTATCATGAAACACAATTATTTCCCATGGTTCAATTAAGCTATGAAGAAATGGAGAGTGTTTTTATGATCATATGACACACTAATGTAAGGTTTTAATTATTTTATGGTTCTACCCCAAATTATATGGCCCTTAAATGCATCGGTTAAATCAAAATATCTCATGAGTTAATACATAAGGTAATATGATGTGAACCCAATCCACTATGGGTCTCTACCCACTAGGTTTATTAGAATAGGGACTGAACCCAATCCACTATGGGTCTCTGTCCACTACGATAGTCTTGGAAGTGAGCCCTGACTAAATAAATGATTTTATATGCTTTTTTTATATAGAAAATTTATGTCTTATTTTTTAGATATTATCTCATTACTCATGATTTATTATTTATGATTACGTACTCTTATAAATCTTGGATGTTATTTTGAAAAATACATGTTCTATGACTCTAAATTTATGGTTTATGACTCTCAAACCATTATTCTTATATTCTTATCACTTATGATCCCAGATTTAAATCACACATGTCTTCCTTTACTAGTCATCTGATATCAAGCATTCTTATATTTACATATTCCCATGTTATTAATAAAGGTATTTTGTAGGTAATGTCTAAGTAGGGTACTCTTTGAGAAGACAATTGGGGGATATGTTGAATATATTTCTAGAAATAAGTATATTATGTATCTAGTATCCAAAGATACTAAATATTTACTGTTATTAAGAATATATTATTGTGATATGTATTGAAATTTTATATAAAATATTGTAAAATTTATATAAGTGATACTAGGGTCTCATTAGTTCGTATTAAAGTAGGGTTTAGTTATTTTTTAAAATTAATATTATAAAACCTTAGTGAGAATCATATATATATGTCTAAACATATGAAATATCCTAAAATATTGGTAAATTATGGAGTGTATGGATTCAAATAAATTAAAATCAAGTTCGGATACAAACAAGTGTATATCGGCACTAGAATAGACACACCTAGGGGTAACAACCTTGAAAACTATAGTTGATTATAACCTTAATCCTCACTCGATTCATGAAAAAGAGGCCTACAAACACACCTGTTTTTATATTACTTTGGGATATGATTGGTTGATTAACATTTTATTTATGAACTATCTAGGTATATTTGAATATATTTCTCTTATAATTCCTGATAGGAAATAAATATAGAAAAATTAGATTAAAACCTCAAATTTTTTTGGTTATTGAGAAGGTGTCATAAGTTAAGACATCTCTAGAATGATTTTCATTATAATATTATTTCTCAATCTTATTATTAATGATAGATACTCACCCTAAGATTTTTTTTAGTTTATTCATGTTACTATAAATAATCACGTTAACAATGTAAGTGATGTCCAATGTAACAACCATCCTTATGATAAAACAAATGGGAAGGGAAATGTGGGTAAAACCTCGTGGAAATTATTTTTTATCTTTCTCAATATATGAATAGTAATTAAAATCATATTTACCTCTCAATGACATTAAGGAGGTAGTAACTCACTAATGATTTCTTTATGAGACAATTCCATCATTTCTTCAGTTGGTCTTTAGATCCACCTATTACCACAAAATGTTTAAATGATACAGAAAATGTTTTTTTTCTCTAGTGCTCAAACCATGATTTGGTTTTTTTGATATATATCATTTGAAAGGCCAAGTTAATAAATTTTGGAATATTATCAGGAATATTTGGAAAGATAAAATAATTCACTCAATGAAATGGAAAGTGTTTGTGAAGGTATTTTTCAATAAGTATTTTCTTAAAACTCTAAACACTAAAATAGAGTGGAAATTCCTATAATCAAAGCATAAGGATGATGAATCCATTGGTTATGAGGAAAATTTCACCATACCTTCAAGGCACACTTTTGAATTTACCATAAACCCTGAAATCCAAATTGATCAATTATTTAGTTTCTTTAAAAAAAGTCTTTGAAAGGAATTGCCTATAAGATACTTTTATAGTAATGAATAAATCATTAGATCTTACATTTAGTAATAAATATTAATTAAATACTCCCATTATTCTCATGGTTTGTGGGATAAAAAATCAAATGCATAATTTCATAAAAATTATAATAATAAACCCCGTAGAGTAATGGAAATTAATCTACCTTCATGTCAAAATATGGAAATAATAGTAGGATAAATTTCTTAAATGGAAAATATAAATTCTCTAATTGTGGAAAATAATTTCATGTAGAGAATAACTGTTTAAGAGACATGATTTGGTCGATAAATAAAGAAAAGAAAGATCAAACCAATATTCCACCCATACTATAGAGCTATAGTTTAATAGATAATGGACATAAACCCAATAAATTAATGAATCTATGGGTTAATGACAAAAATCAATGTCAAAGAAACTACTTATCCAAATGAAGAAGTAATAAAATTTCAAATCAAAACTACTGAAGGGGTTTATAAAAATTAATTGGTGAAAGGTACACTTATCATCCATTCTAGAAATAAAAATGTCTTATTTTATTAAGGTTTTACCCACTCTTTTATATCTAATGAATTTTCAATGAGTATCGCATCACAACCTCAATGGTATGATACTAAATTTTTGGTGGAAAATCATAATGGTACTATGATTGTATCTCATGTTTATAGCTCCTATATGATATAATTTTGTCATAATCTTCTTCCTACAAATATTTTTATACTCTCTATAGTAAAATGTGGTTTGATTTTGGGTATGTATTTTATCTCTCTATATAGAATCTATATTCATTTCCATAAAGTTAATGTAACATTTTATATTCTAAATCAACCTATGATCATTTATCAGTGTGGGCATGAACATGAAATTCCTATGGAAGTTACTACCATTATATGGGACATACTACCTATTCATGAAGGGGATTTATCTCAAAATGTTGTGGAGAAACTCAATATTAAATATATTCTTATTATTCTGAAATATGATATTGTATATTATTAAAGATTTCATTTCCCGTTCCCCTAATCATGATGTTGATTTTGTAATATAATTCTTACTTAGTGATACACCTATTTCAAAGACTCTTAATTTAATGTACCTAATTAAGTTATAGAAATTTAAGAAGAAACTACAAGATAATATTGAAAAGGGATTTATACACCCTATCACGTCACATTGAGGTGAACCACTTTTATTTTTTAAGAATAACTATGGGTCAATGTGTCTTTTCATTGATTATCAATATCAAAATAATATTTCTATTAAGAACAAGTATTTATTTACCCCATATTGATGACTTGTTTGATTAACTACATAATGATCAATAATTTTTCAAGACTTATATTTAATGTGTATATCATTAATTAAGGGTAAAAATGGTGGTTATACCTAAGATGTCCTTTCATATGAGGTATAGAAAATATTAATTTATAGTTATTCCATTTGGAATAACTAACACCCCTTCTATATTTTTGGGTATAATGAATAGTTACTTAAGATCTTTCCTTGATCAGTTTGTTATAGTATTTATGCATGATATTATTAGATATTTTGAGAGTAAATAACAGCATAAAGATCATTTGAGAATTATTTTTAAGACCTTGAGAAAGAATAATTTTTATGCCAAAATTTTAAATTTTAAATTTTTTCTAGAGAAAGTTTCATTCTTGGGTTATTTAATTACAAGAATGGGTATATCAATGAATCATTATTGGATAAAAGATATTGAATAATTACCTAGAAAAACCATAGTGATTGAGATACTTATTTTTATTAGATTGGTCATCTACTATTAACAATTTGTGATAATTTTATAATGGCTATCAAATACACTAACTTAGTTAACATGAAAGGGAGATATGTTTCTTTAGTGAGATAAATGTGAAGAAAATTTCAAGGTGTTTAAGGTAATGTGGGTTAGTGCACATGTGATTACAATACCCCACAGTGGATAATGGTATCTGGTATATAGTAATTCATTAAATAAGGTACTAGGATGTATTCTCATGTACAATGACATAGTAATGGCCAATTCCTCCCACTAATTAATGTTTCCTGAGAAAAGATACATGACTTGTGATTTAGAGCTAACAAAGGAAATTTTTTCATTGAAAATATAGAGTTATTATATTTATGTTTAAAGGTGTGATATATATAATAAACATAAAAACATGAAGTATATATTCATATACAGATACCTGAATATTTACTGAATGAAATGGTTGGAGTTAATAATGATTGTGAATCCTCAATAAATTACCACTCTGGGAGGGATAACATGGTAGTATATACTCTAAGTCAGAAGGAACATGCTACTTTTTTCATGATTGTAATTGATAAATATCCAACTCAAATATAATTATTGGGAATGAAATTTTAAATCATAATAAAATGTGAGAACCCAATCTTATTCATATGCCTGGTAAACCATCTATTCAAGTTAAGATTAAGGAAGCGTAGAAGAAAGATGTTGAGCTATAAATAAAGGTAAGGATTTTTTTGGAGTCTAACATTAATATTGATGTACTGATAAGATTTAAGAACTAGATATGTTTCCCAAAAATATCCAAATTGAATAGGGATCTATTTGATAAAGCACTTAGATCATTATTTTCTATCCATCCTAGATGTTCCAAGGTGTATATAGATCAAAAATAGAATTTATAGTTGGATAATATGAAGATGGATATTATAGATTATTTGAGACCCCCTCATATTTTAGAAAAATTTATATTTATTAAATCTTATTCCTTGGATTCATTTTGATGAATGCAATTCCATGTTTAAAAGAATATTGATTCAAAATAGAAATAATATTATTAAAATATGGTTTTTGTAATACAGTTTTTGGATTGGTGGGTATAAATAATTGTAATAAAATTAGGAAATATGTGTATAAAATGTTTCATAAATCAAATTTATTGATTATTTCCTCAGAAATAAGAACTTGATTTTAAATGATTAGAATGAAATCAAACAAGGCTAAGAACAGTTATTATTTAAAAGTGTTATTTTTCAATAAAAGTTGGTTTTATGTATATATTTTATTTAAATTTAAAAGATAAATTTATAAATTTCATATGATTAACATTATAATTTTTTTTTTATTTTTTAATTTTATCATATTAAAATTTTCTTATAGTGAATTTCTGATATTTTTCAGAAATAGTGGATTCTTTTGTGAATAGTTATAAATACCAATTTTAAAAAAATGTCACTTTTATGAAATTATCATGATTAAATAATTACTATTAAGTATATAAAATATTTTTATAGACCACCCAAATACATATTAAAGAACTTATTTCAGGAATTTAAAAATATAATTTGGATGTTATAAATCTATGTTTGGCATTTTGGAAATCTAAATAATGTAATTATTCAAACAAAACCTATTTTTGGTTCTCATATGTTAATCAAATATTCAAAAAAAAAATTATATGTTTTTGCATTTTATTTTAAATAATTATCATTTTATTTAACCAAATATAATTAATTTAATAGAAGTCAATATTATTCATTATTTTGGTATAAAATAAATTTTATGATTAAAGAATGCATTTTTTTAAACATTTTTTCCATAAAATTAGAGAATTTATTTTAAAATAAATTGTTACCAATTATATAAATGGATTACATATTTGGGATTAAAATTCTCAAATCATGTTATATGTTCTATTTTATTTTATTCATAATGAATAGTAACCTTGGAAAAATTCTATCAATGTTGTAAACGGTAAAATTGGTTAAACATGGTTGAAATTGTGATATAATGCCTCAAAATATCACAAAAACATTCCATTATTTCATTTAATGATATTATTTCATCCAAAATGATTATATATTCTTAAAGTTTTCAATTTGGTGTTTCTTTCCTCTAATTACAACTTTTATTTTTTTTAAGTTAAGATTAATTACTAAATGTCACTCACCATAGATTATTATATTTTCATAATATTGATATAAATAAAAATACTATATGAAAGAATATATATGAAAAAATTTATTAATAATAAATTATATTTATGATATTAATTTGTTCTAAAAAATTTATGGTATAATTACATAGAACACATATCGTCAATGCAGTGCTTGTGCAAGTGGATAAAAAATCAAAAGTAATTTGTCATAAAAGTATTTTAAGTTATTTTTTTGAAAAATACAAAGACATTAATTATTTTTATGCATAAAAGTTAAATTTCACTAACTATTAAAATATTCAAATTTAAACCCCTTTTTTATCATGATTTTTTTAAACTTAAATTTTATGAATAGTCATAAAAATGACTTTAAGTATATTTCATGTTAAATAATAATCTACAAATTGATAAAAAAATAAACCTATTATAATTAGACAATTGGTATTCTTAATGGATTAAAATGAAATAAAAGCTTCATTTTTTAGCCACTTTAAATATTTAAAATAACTTTCAGAACCTTAAATTTTTTAATATTTATGAAAACACAATTGATTTTTTTCTATAGAACGAGAATTAATCAAACATTTTAAAATGATCATATGAGTTTTTTCACTCAAGAATATTCCCAAATACATCTAAACACTTCCAGTACCGTATTCCTAATTCCTTATTGTGACTAAAACCTCTCCTCCAAATTCATTATATCCAATCGAACAGAAGACACCCAAATAAGATGTAATTTTTATTGCCCATCTATTTCAAGTTTCCTTCATCTTAAACCTCCATTAAAAATTATGTAACAATATTGACATAATTATATAAATATATTTTCTATATAAAACTTTGTATACATTAATTGTAAAACTATTTTATCTTTAGTTTCCATCTAATGGAAAATAAAAACATCATTAATGCATATGTATGGAAAACCGTCTCCATAAATATATGTTTTTAATTTTTCTTCATAAACACATACATATAGTTATAAATATGTATTAAATGGGAATATATGATTTTATTATATAATTATGATTTATTAAAGATAAAATATTATTTACCTTCCCACCATACCATCCGTTGGAAGAATATAATTTCATTTGTGTGTATTTGTGGACTACCACTTCCATGAATCTTTATTATTCATTTTTCATTTCCAATTTAAATTTCTAGTAATAAAGAAATATTTAATAAATATATATTATACATATGTTACATTTTTAATTATATAATTTTAAATTATTATTTAACTTTCTTTCATTGCATTTATTCAAAAAATTAAAACATCATTTGTGCGTGTGTACAGACTACCATCTCGAAAAAGTGGTACAATATGTTTTCCATTACTACATTACATAGAATGTTATAAAAATTTATATAATAAAAATATATTATATATCAATGAAATTATTATGATTATAAAATCATTACTAATTTGAAACGAGAAGAACCATCAAATAGAAACATATATTGAAATCAGAACAGTTAACACCCAAATATTGATTATAATGAATAATTCTTAACAAATGAGTTATTAGAAATTATATAAAATTGATATATTGAAATATAATTATGAATAAGGTTCTATTATAGATTCATAATATGTATAAATTTTTTATTTAAGAGTTTTTAACATGTATAAAGCGTGTTAGGACTTGAGGTAAGGGTTTCTCATCTCAATTTTCTTTCTTTGATACATATTCCACATTCACCATTGGTTTTATATTTCATCTTTTTTTTAATTCCATATGGATTTTTGATATATAAATAATGAAATTAAAGGTATTTAAAAATCTCTCTCTGGTTATATCAATCATGGGATCTCGTTTCAAGATATACCAATGTTGTAAGGGTTTTCTCATATCAATTTACCTTCATTGAGATATATTTTATATTCAATGAATTTTTGTGGTGTATATACTACCTAAGAATTTATTTTATTATTATTTTACTGATAACTATATTGATTTAAAAACTCGTAAAATTTTCCATCTCTTTTTAATTCAATGCAAAAAGTATAAGGGTTTATGTAGAAATCACAATTTTTTAATCAGGAGTGTAAATATTTATTTTTATATTAGAGAAATAATATTATATCTCTCTCTTAAACCCCATCCATTTTTTAATATATTTTTTATCTAGGATCTTCAATTTTTACTTTCACTTTTCCCTCTCTGGTACTCAAAGAGACTAAAATAATTTTTTTATAAAAACAGACCTTATTTTTCCTCTTTAGTCTGTAATATTTCTATTACATATCCATGTTATTCAAAATTATTTTATATAAGTTATCATATATTTTTAAATAATTAATAAATGTGTTTATATATTACCTTTTAATTTATTTAAAAATTATTTAAAGGATGTATATGGGGTAACTTAGGCACCATGTATCGAGCTCAAGCATCAAGGAGGCATCCTACGTATCCTGGTTATAGCAGGAATCACAGTTTTTGTATTTCAGTCACTGCTTTTGAAATTACCTTGAGAAATATTCCCTTATATGTGTAGTCATATCATTCCACTGATCCGAGCTTACACATTAAGGCTTAACTAGCTGGTGGAGATTCATGATATGATTAATATGATCATTTCCAATCCCTAATCCCAAGTGAGCGATGCTCAGTGTGAGAAACATGGGATGGAAATGAATTAGTTTCCCTGCATATATATTAAGAACTTACATATTATAAAAACCCTTTGTATGTTTATTAGGGATCTCAGACATTATGAAGGAATCTTATGTTTCCTGGTTATGGCACTAATCTATGTCAGCATACTTCAGTTTCCTTTTCAATCCAATGATGGATGAGGTAGGATAATTATCATGTAAGAGTGATTAGGTCCAGATGGATGAAATGTCAAGGACATAGTGGGTCCTACACCAATGTGGTTGTTCATTTGATCTTAGGACTTATAATGGCCTCTTACATATCTTGGTTATAGTAGGAATCATATTCATAATAGTTCAGTTTGATTAGGGCTTACATGCTAGCGTTTCCCTTAAATGGGGGTATATCATATCATGCTACTGATCGGTGCTTACACATTAGGTTTTCCCATAGTTTTATTCATCAGAAATGTGTTCATTTTATGTTTGAGGCATGGTTTTGGGGATTAAACATAAGAGGATTCCAAGTGGATCTCAGGAATTAGAAAGGTGTCATATGTATCCTGTTTATAGAAGGAATTAGAGTCATCATAATTCAATTCTATTGGGGACTACACATTATGGTTTCCCTTATATGGGGGAATGTAAAATAATTCCATTTATCAGGGCTTACACACTATTTTTTCCCATATATATATCCACTATACAATATTTTCATGTCTCGAGATGCCAGTATGACATGTCCTGATAGCCTGTCTGACATGTTCTAGTTGACTGCCTGACATATATGAGAATGTATGGGAATGTCTTTGTTTCATTGTGAACATTCCCAAGGACAATCTCATTATCCAACTGCCATGTCTATATCACATCACATAACCAATAATACATGCTTGAATACCATTTCATGATCATTTTTGAAATGTTTGGAGGGTTTCAAATGACATGGCCTTCTTTTCTAGAGGACATCACAAGATCCAGGTTGACAATTCTAGAGGGTTTCATATAACCTTTCTTGACTTTATGAGATTCATCTTCAAATTTCCATAGGACATCAAAAGTTTTTATAAATATATCCTATATGTATTTAAAATACTTGGGTTTCATTCTTGGAGGTTTTCGTATGACTTTCTTGGCAGGTCTAATAGGGCATTGCCTGTTTCAAATAGCATTTCAAGGGAGTGAAGCATGATTTGAGTGACATGTCCCAATGTTATCTCATGATGAAAAATATTCATGAGAAAAACATAAGGATAATTTCATATGTTCTTATCATAAGTCTCCAATCCTTTATCCTTTGTTTCATCCATTTTGATATATGTGCCTCAGGTTTATCCAGTGTTAACTTATTATTTACGTTTCATGTGAACAATATGATATGTGGGATATCTTTTTCATAATCTGGTTTTTAGATGAAAATCCTTTCACATGATCTATGAGTGACCATAAAAAATTTCTATTTATGTTTCATGATCCCTAATTCCATTTCCCATATTTTTACCAAGAAGATGATTTCGCGATCACTTGATTGTTCGTTCCAATAAGTCTTCTACAGTGCTCCCATGTGTGATCAGTCATGGATGTGTAGTCATATTTTTTGTGTGGGGGGAGTATTATACTAAAATCCACCCTAGTAATATTCTACCTTGAATGGTGTGTATCTCATATATTTGTACTGGATTCAGGGGATGGATTTGGTGTCATGTGTTTTTCGAGATCATTTTGTAGGTCATCTTGGGGGCATCACATGATTTTCAATGACCACAATAATTTCCCACCTCCAAAATTTTTATGACGTCCATGATGGTCAAAGTGAAATTTCTTGAGAACATGTTAATTGAAATTAGTGTTCAAAAAGTTAGGATGACGCATATGGGGGCCTTCCTTAGATTACTTTTCCATTTGAATTTATTTCACATGATCTGAGATACATTATCTAGGGTTCCCTAGGAGACAAATGTGACATTTCAAGGGTCATTCTCAAGACCAAGTCATCTTTTCAAGAGGGAATCCACAGGAATGTTCAAACATGTCTAGGGGAAAGTATGCAATAAATGGTGACTTCTCTAAGTCCATAACCCCTTTTATGTGATGATCAATGCATCCTCTCCTCCTAAAAATATTTCTCCTTTTCTCCTATAATTTCTTTCTTAATTTCACAAAGTCCTACGATATAGCGAGTTTTTATGAGTGTTGTAAAATAAAATAACTCTCCCAATCATTAATGCATTTTATTCTCAATAAAGGGTCTTATGGTGATGCATGATCACTGTCATGGAAAACCCTTCGGATTGTTTTATATATCCAAGGGGTTAGAACAAAATCGATTGGCCATTTATGAGACCCTCTGCATGATGAACATTTCATTATAGCAATATTTTTCCTGACAAGGATACTAGGTCTTCCATGGGGCCTTGACAATGGATTGATTTAATTAAATAAAGATCAATGACTGTAAGAGTATTATGTCTTATGCATATTTTTTATCCCATAATTTTCTAGGATTTTTATATGGTTTTTTGGTTCATGCCGACTAACAATTCATGTATTTAATAGAAGTTCGCTTTGAATCCATTTTATGATTAATGAATGTCTTTGGATGCTCTTCAAAGATTAATAGGATTTTTACAAGGGGGTTATTCATGATATTAAGTGGTCCATTCACTTCACATGTCTCATTTGCTTGACATTTTAAAGGTGATGCAATCTAGTATCATTTTGTCGTTCATATGATTCACAGGTCTTGGATACCTTCACTTAAATTTTTGGTGGGTAAAATAATACCCATGACTTGGGTATTTATTCCCTTATAGATTTTCCAATTCTCATTTTTAAGGAATAAACTAATTTCCACCCCCTAAATAGGGATATAAAAAGGTATGAAGGATTGATTATAAAGAATGTAAATTCCCACATGATTCCTTGGGATATCACTAATTAGTGTCTTTATTGATAAAATGGATTACTGGGGAAGACTGACTAATCCTATCATCACTCATATATTCTTCCTAGGGTACATCTATCAGAGATGAATTGAGTAGTGACTAGGAAAATGGTGAAGATGGATCACCAAGTCAACTAGCTCAACTGAGGCTAGTGATTATTATATCTAGAGTGATCCCCTTGGCATCAATGTATTCTTCCAGGATTCCTTAATTCAATCATATTTGGAACCATCTAGATATCACAGCCTTGGGGAAGGTAAAATTAAGCCCTCTGAATAGTAAGGTCCCTCTCCCCAAAAATTCTCATGTAAGTGTCACATTTCAGTCTTTCTTTGTTTTGGATATTCCAGTAACACATCTTAATTTTTTTAAATTGTGAAGGTCCCCACTGATCTCTCTTAGAGGAGCATATAATCTCTACAAAGTATTAATCCAATCATTTACTCACTTAATCGGATCCTTCAATGTCGGGCTTAGCCCTTTTGAAAGAAAATATGGATGGTGTGCTATCTCAATAAGGTCTTATACTCGCTGAAAATATTATGGTGAATTGAATATTTTATCTGGTGTAGGGGAATATAATTTTGGAAGTGAATGTTATAGGTATCTGTTCTTCTACTGAGTTAGCCATGATGGGGGTGAATTCTAGATAAGGTGAATACTTCTTTAGGAACTCCAAACATGGTTCTCATTATGCCAGGTCACCTAATATATAGTTTTTTCATTTAAACCTAAATGGTGCTGATAAAAACACAACATCAGATAAAGCACTAAGGGTGCCACATTTTCACTTTTATAAGAGGTAATTTCTTCTTCACGAGGGTATGGGTTGGCGGTAGCAGACATTTTGAACGATGAAACCATGAAAGGTATGTTTATAACATTAATCATATTCATTTATTACCTTGTGATAAAATGTCCTTTATACTATGAAAAACCTAGGTTCCTCTTGTTATCGTTCCTTCACCCTAGAGATCAGAGCATCAAATCAATTCTTTCTTTTGGATTCCTCTTAGAGAGCTGAGTAATTTAGAGGTCATCTTCATTCATAATTCATCAAAGACTATGAGAACAACTTCCACGCATAGAGTCTTGGCCCAAAAATATATTTTTATTCCAAGGATTTTCTTGGTTTAAGGTCCAAAGTCTCTGTAACTTAACAAGTCGATGTGGCGGAATGTATGGAGAGATATTTAGACTTTTATTTTAGATACCCCTTTGGAAGGATTGGATGATCAACTAGGTCACCTTTAATTTATGTTCACGACCCTTGGTTATGAGGCCTTTGACTATAAAACCCTTTATTCTTGGTTGAAGGAGGTGATATCTTTGTGGAATAAAAATAGGCCCCTTGAATTATGGTTAATATAAGTTGAGGATTACTCTTTGGTAAACTATTGTTAGGATGAGGTTTTAAAAGAATTTTCCCAACATACAAAAGAGGTAACAGCTCATCGGGATGTGTTTTGTATAGGAAAGGTTGAAGTAGACTATCTCCAATATAAAATCAGTCATCTTCAAGAAGATATCTCCTAATTTCATAAATCACTTAAAATATAAGAGAAGTATGTATTGAAGAAAGAGGGACTTTTCAGTATGGTGAAAAGGCTAGTATGGACAATGTTACTATAGTAGAGGAAATCGAGTAGATTATGGAAGTGTAAAATGAATATATTGATCAATTAATCCAATCCAATACATCCTTTGAGTATGTATATTTATATAGTAAGGACTCTTCAGATCACATGTTGTGATGATATTTCTATTTCATGACTTTTCCTTTATTTTCATATTCATGGGAGAGACTCTAAACTATAGAGATTCTAATTTGTTTACAATGTCAATTAACATAAGTTCTAAACATTCTATTTCATTGTTCTCCAATCCTTTATTCATTATTTGCATGAGAATTAACTTATTTGATGTTGTACGGATCATCAATGTTACTCATCCTTTTTATAACATCACGTAAACTGGAATTCATCGATTAAAATGTCTGAACCCTGAAAAATATTTATTAGGAAGTTCTCATGAAAACCCAGTAATAGGAGATATCTTATCGATGAGTCTTCTCCAGCAATCTTATTATTACATATTTGACAAATAGATTAATTGGATAGAAAATATGTCAAAGGGGGAGAGTGCTCATTCTTTGGATAAAGTCATTAGATTTAGAGAGCATATCATGATTTTTAATAAGGTGATATGGTGGTCCCTAAAATCTTTATATCTTATTTTTTGTATTTCCCTAATGTTTTCTTAGGCATCATATACAGTATCCCTTAGTGGGAATGGAATCATATTTTTTATAGCATTCCCTTATTGGGTTTTCAACTCAGTGGGTTTTGTTCCTTTTCTAATCTTGAAAATTATACTATTATTGTGCTGTAGATTAGGGTTTTTAGATTAGTCCTTCTATTATGGTATTTTATTGTATTTTAGAACAGAAATTGCATCACTTTATTTTAAATTATTTTATCTCAGAACATCTATTGTTTGAGTTTGAGGTATTTTTTCCCAGACCTTATATAGATATAGTTTTGGGTCATTATCTCGAACCTTCTATTCCATTAGTTTATGGTCATTTAGATTATACCTTGAAATTCCATACAATTTAAAATCTTTCTACCATGCCATGAATGATGAATATGTAATATGGATCATACATTCCATGGATGACCAAAAACACCCCTATATTCTATGTTTTTTTTGGTGTTACCGGAGATCATGATGATTTGATTTCCTTTACTATCAAGAGGGGATACCTATAGATTCTTGGCCAAATCTCTTACATGTCAGTATCATTGGAAAATAGAGGTTTAACAACTCTTTTCTAATTTCCCTAGAAGTTTTATGGGGTTAATATTGGTTGAGGGATAAATGATAGGGAAGTTAGGTCCACCAGGACAGTTAGAGCAAGGGTTATGTAAATCATGTGTCCAAGAGTTTGAATCGATGAATCATGGAATAGGGAATACAAACTAGGTGAGACCTAAAACTTCCTAATCTTTTGAGATCTTCCATAGTGTCATCAGGGTTCATAAGGATTTTATTTCATTCCCTATAAGGTGGATACTCCCTAAATTATTAGTTCAATGCCCTTATACATGAGTGCATAGGGATTGCATACAAGGTTAACTAGAGTTGATCCCCACCCTATTATGAGGGCCATAAAATATTTTCCTAGAATCTAACTTCTACTCAATGAAGTTGGGTATAGAGAAACGGATATCTAGAAGGGGTTCTGTAACCCTATGGAAATTTATCTTTTAGGTTTAGAAAATCATTCTCGGCACCATGTTGTCTCGAGTCAAGTGGTGTGGAACATCAAAAGGATCGGGAATGGATTTTCACATTACTTATTTGATAAGGGGTACAATTCATGATGAATTATTGTCAAGGATTTATAATATATATAAATATTCTAGTTATGGGGATCTTAAATCATGGTATAGGAATATTTGAGTTAGCTAGAGGTTGGAACTAGTGGGTACAGTTTAACCATATGTTAGGGAGAAATCATCTAATGTTCCACATGGCTAGGACAATAACTCCTAGATTTAAGGTGTTATTCCTTGGATCTGGTGGTCCATTTGGAGAAACCATTAACTATTAACAGTTTTTTATAGGGATGATCTAATATTAAAGAAGCCAATGGTCCACAGGGGTCATAGAGAAGGATATAAACTTAGGGAACTGGTTGTGCCATCTTAGACTTCAAAAGAATTAAAGTGGTTTATTAAAAGTGTAATATTCAATAAGGGATCAAGAACCCTAAATGCACTTTCACTGCTTAAGGAAAATGTTATCAAAATTAGGAGATGTAAAAACCATTACATTGATTTTTTTCATAGACTCGGGTGTCCAGTAAGTATATCTTGGCTTTTATTATGTCAAAAAAGTATGCCCTATAATATTTATGCCTTATTTTCTTCTCTAATTTTTTCCTAAACTCCGTAGATGAATATTTTAGTGAGAAGAGACTTAGATTTTGATCAAGACTACCTTTTTTGGTTTTCATCTAGTAATGTTTTTCTAATTTCACAAAAATTTAAGGGTCTTGCAATTTGGACCATCGTAAGATAAAATTTTAAGGTCATGCATCCTTAATTAAAGTACATAAAGTTATGGTCATTATGAATGTGGGAATAATATGAGGGGAATTTTACATAGTATCCTATTTTGGATACCCTAGGTAAATAGTACTCAAACATCTTCCTAAGATATAGATGAAAAAATTTTACATGATGGATCAAGATTCTCAGGTCATGAGTAAGGATATAGAAATATTTTTTTAACACCCTAATATTTTATGCAATATATTTTTTTCAGATTAATTTAATATTTTGATATTTTTTCCATTTCACACAACACTAAAAATAGTATTTCACTAAGTAAAACATTCCTATCACATGGAACCATCTTTTTTAATGTTACACACAACACTGACTTGGTGTACATTACACAGAACAACAAGGTTATCATACATTACACGCAATATTTGCCTTTTTAAATGGCTTGTGTAACATGCAAGACTAAGTACTACCTAACTGTAATATATTATCAAAATATTATTATAATGAGATATAACCAAGCAATTAAGTTGATAGATATGAATATTATTAACTAAATTATGAAAATATAGTCTTTACATAAATATAAGATGAATTTTATAGGTTACCAATTAATTAGAAATGAATTGAAAATCAATTGAATATAAAATATAATATTATTATGGCCACAAAAATATTTTAACATAATAAATGAAATTAATTAAAATTAGTGATTAATATTAATGTAATAAATATGATATAAAAATAAAATAATTTTGATATTCATCAAATATATCTGATAGACATAATATAATATCAACCCCAATTTTATGCTTAAACCCTATATTTTTATGAAGGAATTTTTTCCGCCTTTAATAGAAACCCATTTAAAATAAAAAATTTATAACTTTTATAGATTTAATATAACAAAATAAATCTTATATTTGGAAGAAAAATATATAAATTAGGTGAGGATTGAATTTTTTTATTTTATGTCAGGTTTCATCTTTTAATGAATAGTTTGAAATAATATATTTTAATTTAATACTTATTTTCATCTAATTTTTTTGTTGGGAAAAATTCTATTTTTTACAATTTTAATAGTTTATTTAGATAATATTTTTACCAATTAATCCAATTTAGCTCATCAGAACTAATTTCACATTGAAATTGGATATAAAAGCTTATAAAACTTTTGAATGTTTTTGTATTAAAAATGCATAGTGTCATCTAGTAAATCTGATTAATTTTAAATTAAAATATTCTATTTATGTTATTTTAATTTGGAAAACAGGTTATGTATTTGGAATGAGAATAATTTATAATTTCTAATAAGGTCAACTATATTTTTAACCAAAAATATGTATGAAAGTGATTAAAATTAATTACATCGGTTAAGAGAAAAATAAGAATAATAAAGTACTAAAACATTAATATAAGTTCCAAAATGACTATGAAACTTGTCCAAAATCCATTGGTTGGATATTATTCATCCATTAACCTTCCATTATAATGTTTGTTTCGGTTTGGTAGTACATTTTCAGTTAAAAACATGGGTACACCTAACTTGTTTTAAAAAATATCAAGTGTGTCTTTTCCCTTCCCTATAAAAGGCCACCTCTTCTACCCACTTACTAACACCTATCAAGACCATTGTATTTATTATACAATAATTTTTTATTGGTATGAAGAGAGTAAACACACAAGGTAAGATAATTTTATCTCTCTTTTAATTTCAGTGAGATATGTGCTTTGTTTACCCCTCATTACTTCTGTGTGGTGTATATAATGACCATGATTGTATAAAATTATTATTATACATAAATTTATGGCTATTTAAATATCTATTTTATGATCCTTATTTCATGGTGTTTTTGTTTCAATAATTACCAAATTGGTAAAATAGTTTGGTCTCAATTTTCCTTCTTTGAGACTTGTGTTTTGTTATGCAACTGATGTCTTTTTTTGAGGTGTATATACATACATTTTACATTTTATATATTGAACCTAATTATTTTCATGATATTTTAAGCTTAATTTATTTTAATTTTTTTACATGAATAGTATGATCCAAATTTACTAAGTGATAAGAGTTTATTGAAACAATCTCATAGCATTTCGATATTGTTTAAGTTTATGCCGACTTTGATTAATTATTATGTCACATAACTCAATAAATTCATGAAATTTATTATCCTATGGTTATTAATTATGTATTATTGTGTTGTTTAATCTTTGGTGCATATGAATGTTAATAAAGTGTTTTTAAGAAACCTTGAATTTACCCTCTCTTTAGTTAGAAATTTAAGTTCCTTCAAAACCATGTTTTCTAAAAATGGTTTCCAATATTATACTAACATCCTATGATCATTAAAATACATCTTTAATCTTTTTTAGTTTACCAATTTTTTCGAATTAGTCTTCTTGTCTCTTTCATAATGTGTAAATTTTCTACCCTTTTTTCCATGAAAAATGAATTTTCTTTTTACCACATAAAAAATGTACGGATTTATCTACCGTTAATCCTTTGAATATTTCTTTTCAAATTTAAATATTATTTAATAAACATATTTCCAAAGATATTAAAAAATAAAAATGGTTTTAAAAACATTTTCAAGGGTCTTTTATAAGTTTCAGAAAAATGGTTTTGAAACCGTTTTCAAAATTATTTTATTTGTTTTCAAGGAAAATGGTTTTCAAAACATTTTCAAGATTTATTTATATATTTTCAATGTATTTTAAATGAAAATAGTTTTCAAAACATTTTTAATATTAATTTATTTGTATTCAGTTTATTTTTTAATAAATTATTTTCAAAACGTTTTCAATCTTTCATTTTATGTTTTTAAAATGTTTTTGAAGAAAATTGTTTGTCAACCATTTTGAATATTATTTTATAAGTTTTCAAGGAAAATTATTTTCAAATTATTTAAATTATTATTTATAATTTTAAATTTTATTTTATATTAAAATTATTATCAATTTTTTTTATTTATTAAAAAAATAAATAATGAAAGGGTATTTTCCCCCATGAAATTTTTTTGAAGGATATTTCCAAATTATTTACCATCTAAGATGGCATCGGTTCATGTTACTCATTACCTTTTAGGAAATGATCTAATGGTTAAATTAATATTATTTATATTAATGGGTTACTCTTAATTTCATGGTCTTTATGAAATCCATTTCTCTTTAACAGGTTATATTCACTTAAAACCAACTTCTTTTCTGGGGTTATGTTTATGATGAAATGATTATCAAACATGTCTTCTTTCACATGTTATGATATTATTACATGTTTATAATAATCTATTCATTTAATGTGTTATGATATGATTATTTATGACCTTGTGGAACATGTATGTATGATTTCATTATGAGACGGTTGGGACATCTATCTCTCTATAAAGCATTGAGTACATATTTATATCTCATGAGATAGACTAACATGGACATGGGAGTGAACCATGATTACCAAGATGGTATGATGAGTGAACTCATGATACTAAGATGACCATGGTATAAAACCATGACTAACAGGATGGTATGGGGATTGAACCCATACTACCAATATGGACTTGGTAGCAATACCTTAGATACTATGAAAATCATTTTATATATTTATTTTTTTCCACAATTACATGTTTTATTCTAATTTTATGCTTTCATAGGGTATGTTATTTATTTCCTTATGATTCATATCATATGAAATAATAGTATTTATTCCATGATTCAATTTTATGATCTTTAACATGTAGGGTATGATCTTCTAATTTCATGATCATGTTATCATACCCTTATTCTTGTGATTATGCTTACATTTTTCCTTTGTTTACCCTTACTAAGGATCTGAGCTCACCCATTTTCATGTTTCCTTACCTTTGTTATAAATAATTATTTTTCTTGTTATTTATAAGAGGGGTTCTGGTCTTACAGAAACTAGTGGGAGAAAATGTGGCTCTTTCATATACCAATTTTTAGGTTTCCATGTTTCTAAAGCCACTAGAAAAAATACGGTCTTTAGGCATCAATCTATGTAATCTTTAAGTATTCTGCAAAAGTTACGTAATGTTAATGTTTTGAAAAGAGAGGGTTTCTATAGGTGGTATCATAGAAAATTATATTTATGGTTTGGAAGCTAAAATGAGAAAAATTTATTGAGTTTATTAGGTGTATATATATAAGGATATGTATTGGGGTGTCTCTATGGATAAGAATAAGGATGAGTTCACATTTAGGAAAATGTATTTGAATTTTGGTAAGTGATATAGTGAGTGGTTTCCTAGAAATACATACCAATCAGGATAATACAAGTGGATGTGTCTCTGGAAAAAAAATTTCTTATGTGTAACAACTCCAATAAGATAATCCAGGCCTGACATGGGGTAATCTGGTACATGAAAATAAACCTTTCTATACACCTGTTTTGACACTCCCAAGTGATATTCTTTGTAAATTCACAAACTCTTCATGAACCATCATTAAGTATTAGAATATAATTTGGCTCGAAATAACCTAGGAAATAAATATGGTGTCAGAGATTACGTAAGGTGTCATGATATAGAAATAATATATGTAATATTTTTCAAGACTATGTTGTTTTATACTTTGATAAGTAATGCTCACACTATGCTTCTAGTTTTAGTAAATAGAGGGAACCAGAATGAATTGGATTTATGTTGAATGTGATGGAATATTTTCTGATGAGCAGTCAAGTGGAATGATCGCTTGAGTGAAATATGTTGTGGTCCTTCCTAATCAGTTTTCATAGAACATTATTAACAACATTTACCTTAACGAAATCTCCAACCCAACAAGGAATAAAAAGAAGGAGTTTGCTGAGAGTGTGGGTAAAAGAGACCATGGAGGAATGAATAGTTTCTTTCCATTATGTCAAGAATTTAAAAATAATCACCTAAGTAAATGTCATAGTGGAATAACAACATGTTTTAACTATAAAAAAGACGAACACGATGAAAGTGACTTCAAGGGAAAATTGAAGAGTTTGGTTCAAGAAATGGATGAGAATATTGGTCTCCATAATACATAATCAAGGATTAAGTGTTTTAAGTGTAGATTAAACGGTCATTACAAAACTCAATGTCCCAAGAAGAAATTTCCTAAAGAGAATCAGCAATGTGGTGTGAGAAATGGTTACATTATGGATGATGATGAGACAATAGATGAACTGTAAAAATGAATATGTATTATGTAATAGGATGATTTAGCAAAGTTAATGGATTAAGGATGAAGTAATCAATTTTTTTATGAATTTGGATTCAAAATATAGGAATGGTGAACTATAAAATTATTTCTATACTTATGATTTTTCTATTTGTATTTACATGTTTATTTTGAATGGTTGTGACGGACGGGTGATGTGATTTAATTATATGGTGATATTTTGACTAAGGGGAGGTAACCCTTAATATCATATTTATTTTTTTATAATGATGTATGGATAACAATATGTGGATGTGGATATGTAAATTTTAAGGTACTTATTATCCTAGAACTAAGAAAGTAAATGTTTATAGGTGTTTTATGCAATCATTGAAAAAATTTATTGAACATTTGGATTTAAGGAATAGATCCGATATACTTGGGAATAAGGAAGAATGATTGTTTCCCAAAAGGATTTATGGTAATTCACGTGTCTGAAATGTAAAAAAATAGCCAATTTTTTATATATTGGGGAATCAATGTTATGCTAGTTTTGTGACTTACTATATAATGTTTTGGATTTTAATCTTTGAAACGGGTTATAAGGTTAACCATTCAAGAAAATTTTACGTTAAACATTTGAGGAAGTTATTATGCACAAAGTATGTATTTAAAACCTTGATTAAAAGGAAATTTAGTAATAAAACTTATTCAAAGGGTGTATTTATTATATATTTTGGAAATTATATTAGTGTTTTTTAGAAAAATAACTTCTTGTATGTTGGGTGACAACCAATCAAGTCTGTCAAAGCCATGGGTCTTGAAACCAAAACCAAAGAATGATAAGAGTTTCACACCTACTGTTGGCCTACATGATGTCTTGATTAATGTGTATTTATTTTTGATGAATAAATTTTAATGGTCAATCAATAGTGTTACTTTTTATGTTTATATATTAACGCATATTTATTTTGAAGAGACAAATAGTTAAATTTTCTTATTATTTTATGGGCCTTAAGATCCTTTAAAAGTGTATTTTATTGCATTATGCATCGATGTTAATTTATGTACATTCATTCCTTGAGTTATTGGATGTATTATAAATTGATCAAATAAAAACAAAAGAATGAAATTTTGTTTATATAAATATATCAATAATTAATAAAAATTATGAAAGTGATAAAAAAATTCCCTAATACCTTAAATTTTGTTGAACCGATGGATTTTGAAATCGACACAGATTTATGACTTTGAGGACCTCAACTTTTCATTGATCATTCACTTATTTATGATTAATGACCTCAATCACCCAATATAAATATTTTTATTTCCTTCCATGACCAATATTCACTCCCAACCTACGTTCTCCTGTGTGGAAACCATGTTAGATGTTACTTTGGGTAAATGTTATGGTTTCAACTTTCCCTTTTTACGATATGCTTTAGTATCCATTTTTAAAATGTGGGATTATATGAATGAGACATTCAAGTATTAAACCTTTGATAACCCATATGAATTTTGATATAGAAGTTCATTTTAAGGAGTGTAAAATGTAACACCCCATGATTTTGTGAAATATTTTTTAAAAAATAATTTAATCTTTTGATATTTTTTCAAATCAAACAACATAGAAAATAGAATTTCACTAAGTCAAAAATTACTTTCACACAGAACCAAATTAGTTTATGTCACATGAAACACCGACTTAAAATATGTTACACAGAACAATATGGTTATCATACATTACCAGCAATATTGACCTTCCTTGATGGATTGTATAACATACAAGACTGGGTATTACCTTAATATCATATATTTTTAAAATATTATTATAATAAGATATAACCTAGCCGTTAAGTTGATGTATATGAATATTATTAACTAAATTATGAAAATATGTGTTTTACACAAATATAATAGGATTTCACAGGTTACTAATTAATTAGAAATTAATATGAAAATCGATTAAATATAGGGAAAATATTATTATTTTCATAAAGATGTTTTATCCTACAAATTTAAATTAATTAAAATTAGAGATTAATATTAATGTCATAAAAAGGATATATGTATAATAAAATATATTTTTTTATGCAATCGATTTTATAGACATAAGATAAGAACAAACCCAATTTTATGCTTAAAAAATATATTTTTATTAAGGAATTTTTATCACCTATAATAGAGAACTCATTTCAAATAAAGTTTTTATAACATTTATATATTTTATATGTAAAAATAAACTTTATCTTTGGAAGCGAAACAAAAAATAGGGTACAATGTTTTTTTTATTTTTATGTAAGGTATCATCTTTTAATGAATAGTTAGAAATACTAGATTTTAAGTCAAAACTGCTTTTTCAACTAATTTGTTTGTGAGGATAAATTATATTTTTATTTTTTTAATATTTTATTTATATATTATTTCTATCATTTAATCTAATTTAGGTCATTATAACAAATTTAACAATGAAATTGGGTATAAAAACATAGTAAATATTTGGTTGTTTTATGTTAAAAACTAAGAGTGGCGTCCCATCAGCAGGATTAATTTTAAATTTATTTCATCAACTTATGTGATTTTAATTTTGAAAAACTTATTAAATATTTGTAATAAAAATAATTTATAATTTATAATAAGTTCAACTTTTTATTTTTCCAAAACTATTTTTGAAACTGATTAAACTAAATTAAATCAGTTTAGAAAAAATATACTTAATAAAGTACTAAACCATAAATATAAGACCCCAAATGTGCTAGAAACATTCCCAAAACCCATTGGACGCCATTATTCAGCCATTAATATTACATAATTTATTGTTTTTGGTTTTCTATGTCTTTTTTAAATAAAAATGTGGTTACACGTAACGTTTTTTTTTAAATGGCAAGTGTGTCATTTCCATTCCCTATAAAAAGGCCACCACCTCTACCCACATCCTCACACCTCTCAAGCCCATGGGATCACCAAACATATGATCAAATAATCTCCCAAATTCCCTACCATACTTCTATAATAATTCACTTTGGTATAATGAAACTCAAGGAATCCTTTTGGCACAAACTAAAAGGAGTTACCCGATTTAGAGGTAAGGTCCTCTATCTGGGGAATTTCCTTTATTTTCATTCTCCATCCACTCTACAATACTTATACCATTATTTCATAAAAAATCTATTATCCTCACTATACTATTTTTTATTATTCTAAGGGTTATACCAACACTTACACACACCTCCATCTAATGGGTAAGAAACATATTAATTCTGTGTACGGTGAAGTATTTCCTAACGAAATGATGATTATTCATTTTCCAATTACACCATCCCATGGTGGAAATTATGATTGAATTTTTTTTATATATTTCATATATTATATTTTTTATTTATTTAATCTAATTTATTCCTTTTACAACACATATCGTTTTAGTTTTCATTTGATGTAATTATGATAATTTTATTTGAGGAAGTGTAGACTACATCCTCCTCAAAGTGATGTGATTGGTTCAAAAACTACATGAAATTTGTAAGGGATATGTTTAGAAATATTATGTTATATATATAACATTATAATGGTACTTTAATGATTTTATATAGCTATACATATATTTTATTTTCTTTCTTTCTTTCAATATGATATTAAAAAATGGAAACATTTGTATGGCTTACCATCTCCATGAGTGGTGTATTTAATTTCATACTCACATATTATATAGATTATTATAATACACATATACATGATATACCAAATATAAATATCCTGGTCTACATTCTGGAATCATTATATATGTATAGTGACTAGTCATATAAAAAATTAAGACACATGAGAATAACAAAGATAATATTACCTGAACTGAAACCTTAACATAGGAACATTAATAAGTGGGTAATATAAGGTCATAATAAAACTATATATAGTATTATGTATAATAATATTCTTCTAAAAAATATGTATAATAAACATATAATTATTATATAGAAATCTTGTATGAGTAGGAAGAGAGTCAAGACACAAGGTAAGGGGATTCCTTCTCACTTTTACTTTCTATGAGATACTAACTATGTTCACCACTCTTCCACTTTGTGTGATGTATATACTACTCATGGTTGTATAAAATTGTTATTATAATTAAATTTATGGGTATTTACATATCCAATTTATGTTATTTATTTTTTTGGGTTGAATTTCAAAAATTTACCAAATCGGTAAAATAGTTTGGCCTCGATTTTCCTTCTTTTATTCTCAAGTTTTTTATGGACATAAATTAGTTTTTTGAGGTAAATATACTAACATTTAACATGTTATATCATGAAAATGATTATTTTCATCATATTTTAAGCTTCATGTAATATTTTTTCTTACACGAAAAATATGATCCCAAGTTACCAAGTGATTAGAGTTTATTGAAACAATCTCATCACTTTTCAAGATTATTTATGTTTAAGCCTACTTTGATGACTTATTATGTTCCATCTCTCAATAAATTCATGAAATTTATTAAACCCTAGTTATTAATTCTATATTAATTTATTTTATCTATTTTCTAATCTTTGGTACATAAGATAGTTAAGAAATTTTTTTTAAGAAATCCTGAATTTACCCTCTCTTTGGTCCGAAATCTGTGTTCCTTCAAAACCATGTTTTCTAGAAAGGGTTTAGAACAATATTATACTAATATAGTATGAAAAATAAAATAAATTTTTACCCTTTTTTATTTTACCAATGTTTTAAATGGAATATTATTTTTACTTTCTGAATAAAAAAAATTCTTTCCTTTTTACCGTGAAAAAGGAATGTTCTTTTTTACCTTGTACAACATGTGAAAATTTATCTACCATTAATACCTTGAATGTTTCTTTTCATGTTTAAAGATTACTTTAGAAAATGTTTTTAAAATATATTTTTGAATAAAAATGATTTTCTAAACATTTTCGCTCTTCTTTTATATATTTTTTAGAAAAATGGTTTCTATACCATTTTAAAAATTCATTTATAAGTTTTCAAGGAAAATGGTTTTCAAAATTTTTTCAATATTTATTTATAACATTTCAAAGTATTTTCAAGGAAAATGGTTTTCATATTTTTTTTCCCTACATTATTTATAAGTTTTCAACGTATTTTCAAGGAAAATAGTTTTAAAATGTTTTCATGATATATTTATATTGTTTTACATTATTTTCAATGAAATTATTTTCAAAATGTGTTTAGGATTTATTAATAAGTTTTCAATGTTTTTTCATAGAAAAGTGATTTTAAAATGTTTTGATGTTTATTTTATATGTTTTTAAGAGAAATTCTTTCCAATGGCTTGAAGTCTTATTTATATGTTATAAATGTATTTTCCATTTATATGATTATCAAATGTTTTTAGGTATTAATAATTCTTTTTCAATGAAGAATGTATATTTTCCTAAAGAAATGTTTTCGAAAGATATTTCAAAATTATTTTCCATCTAAGATGACATTTATTGAAGTTACTCAATACATTTTATGAAATGATCTAAAAGTTCTATTAATATTCTATATATGAATGGGTTATGCTAAATGTATTGGTCATTATGAAACCCATTAATATTTTATTGGTTATATTCTTTTAAAACCTACTTCTTTTCACATGTTATATTTATGATGAAATGATTATGAAACCTACCTTTTTTCACAGGTTATGATATGATTACATGTTTATAATACCCATTTTTTTTAATTGGTTGTGATAATATCATTTATGATCATGCGGAACATGTATGTGTGATTTCATTATGATACATGTGGTACTTATATATTCATTTAATGCATTGGGGAAAATTATATCTTTTGAGATAGGCTAATATAGACATGGGAGTGAACCCTAACTAACCAAATGGTATGATGTGTAAACTCATCCTAATAAGATTATCATGGGAGTGAACCACGATTACCAAGATGGTATGGGGAGTTAACTCATATTACAAAGATGGGTTTGGCGGTAATGCCTTGCTAAAATAGAAATCATATTATATTCTTATCAGTTTTCATCAATTCTATGTTTTATTCCTATGTTATGCTTGCATGGCTTATGTCCTTTATTTCTTTATGATTCATATCTTATAAACTACGAGAATCTATGACATGATTCATGTTTATTATATTTAACATGCATCATACATTATTTTGTTTTCATGATCACATTCTCATACCCTTATGATCATGATTATACATACATGTCTCCCTTGTATACATTAATGAGCCTCTGAGCTCACCCATTTTCATATATTTATCCCCATGTTATGAAGATTTATTTTTTTAATATTATGTCTAAGAAGGGTACTAGTCTCAGAGAACCTAGCTAGATATATTGTTTCTCTCTCATATAGTAGTGTTTACATTTCTATGTTTCCAAAGGTACTAGACCAAATACCGTCTTTGGATGTCTGTTTGTATAACGTTTATGTATTCTAAAAAATTTATTTAATGTTAATGTTTTGAAAATAAAGGGTCGCTATAGTTTTTGATGCTTTCTCTAGGGCCCCACCTATGTTTTGACATATGAATGTGTTTCACTAGTTGGACTATATACCTGCACACCGACATTCCAAAGGTGTAATATTTAATCGCATTCATTGGTGATATTTACTCTTGATCAAAACAGGATGAAAGGAGGTTAGTTCTACCTTCCATGGATTATTCCATGGATCTAATTTCCTAGTCTGGGTCTCCATAAAAGATTTATTTCATGTTCATGGAACTTAGTCCAAGTTCTATCTCATTGTGGATGGTGGTTAATTACACTGCTTATATCATTAAAGGGAGGAAACCTATAATCAATAGATTAGTCATGTTGGAAATCATAGGTAATATATATATTTTGGGCATATTATTCACCTAAGAATCCTTCTCATGTGAAGGTTTCTCATATGATACATATTAAGGCATGAAACCCAATAATCTCTTATCGATCATGAGATAACAATGCCAGGGGTGTAAGTATTCCAATGATTTTTACCTTAGGAATCCCACATTTATGAAAAGGTTAACCATTGGGAATGGGCCAGATGTTCTATGTCATGTGGGGATGGATCGATTCATCTAGATGTGATAGATCAAGGCATGTGTTTAATGTATTATGGGGATAGTCTTGAAAAAAATGTCTTCTTGGGATATTATGGATGGGTCAGAATGACCCACGGAGGCAGATCCAAGGTTGTGCATCAGGACACCATGTTGAGGTGGATCCATAAGGTCTATCCCTAATAGGTAATATGTCACACTTATAAATATACCATTGTATTAGAACACCACTAGAAGGTGGATCCGAATTTGTGGATCAAGATTCCTTATAGAGGAGGATCTGGGAGTTGTGTCCTTAGGAGGGAAGACGTCACAAATGAATGTTTAATAATGTATTAGAACACCCTATGGATGCAGATCTGGGGTTTTGGATTATGATTCCCCATGAAGGTGAATTTGGAAGGTTAATCCCTAAGAGGGAAGATTTCAAACTTATAATATTACCAATGGATCAGAACAACTCATTGAGGTGGATCTAGATTTGTTGACCAAGATGACCCATGAAGGTAGATCTGGGAGGTGCATCCCTAGGAGGGAAGATTTCAAACTCAGATGTTTTCCAATGGACCATAACACCCCTTATAGAAGAATATAGATTTGTGGACCATGATTCCCCCTAGAAGTGGATATGGAAGGTGCACCCCTCGGAGGGAAGATGTCACACCGGGAAGTTTCCCAGTGGATCAGAATGACCTATATAGGAAGATCTAGAGTTGTGTAATATCACACAACATGGATGCGGATCTGTGATGTATGTTCCTAGGAGGGAAGATGTCATGCCTGGAAGTTTACCAATGGATAATAATGCCCTATGTAGGTGGATCTAGGATGTGTGTACTTAATATGGAATATGTCACACCTTGAATTTTAAAAATGGATCAAAACACCCAAAGTGGGTGTATTTATGAGGTGTGTCCCTAATAGAGAAGATTCCACACCTAGAAGTTGTCCAATGGATCAGAACACCCCATGATGGAGGATCCATGAGGTGTGTCACTATGTGGGAACACCATGAGTGTATTATTGTCATGATTGGACCTTAGTGAGGTGTCTTATAGACCCTCTTTATATGATAGGTATCAAAACCCATTTAGTTCAATTATATAGTGTAAAGTCATGTGACAGGACTAGTCTATGTAGTTTATCATCTTTTATTAAGTAATCTCATATCATTGAAGGAGTATTGATGGGGGATGGTTTGGGTATTATTTTTTGAATATTCCCTTCCCAAGGGAATTGAAATTGGGTGAAATGGTGTTGTGATGATTTATTGAGATACTTTGAAGATCGCATCCCATGTGAGTTGTGTGTGGGGAATCATATGTGTATTGCATGGTTAATAGATGTAAGGGGTGTAGGGTTCATCCCATTCCACTTATACACGGAGAATCCTATGTTTATCACATAGGGTAAGACTATATATTTAGATAATGTTATGAGGATATTTTAATAGAGTTTAACATTATATCACTAATATGTGGAACAAGTAAGGTTTACATCATGTACTTTGTCTATGGGGGACTCACTCCTCACCCCTTGGGATTACATGACTAGCACTCATATGCCTTTTGGAGGGGAATGTCATCAGCACTTCCATGGTGGAGTGGTCAGTCATAGTTTCCATTTTACAATACGTATTCATATAATAAAAATGGGTTATTATACCTATTCATAAATGTAAAAGGTAGGTGGGAGGCTCGAGCTGTACTTGCGGTGAAGTGGGCATACATAAGAATTGGTGGAAATGATCACATGGGGTCTCAAGGTGAAATTGAACAAGTAATAGATTAGAGTGTGGCCTTTGTGAACTCAACCTTCCTGTAGGTATTTTATGTAGAGAACGACGCATTACATACACTAACATTACATCATTTTTTTACAATACTTAACACATTACCCAAATAGATTCTGGAAGGCTATATTTCTTTAGTGCCTTTAGAAGCATGGAAACATAAACACTCATATATAAGTGATCTAATATATCTCTCACATTGGTCTTAATGATTATAACCCTTCTTATACACATCTTACATAAAACATATCTTAATAACCTAGGGAAAGGAAACTCAAAATGGGGTGATCTCAGATGCTCATTAAGGGTAAACAAAGAAGTTATATAAGTGTAAGCATGATCATAATGCTATGATAATGTGATCCTGATGTTAGAAGATCATTACTTGTATAATAAATATACTATATATGATTCATGGTATAAATATTATAATTTTATAAGACATAAATCATAAGTTAATCAAAATTATAATCCATCAAATCATAACATAAGATTAATACATGGAATTGTGGCACATGAATAAACATATAAAATGACTTCCATGGTAATCAAGTAATTACATCCATTACAATCTTGGTAGTATGGGTTCACTCCCCATTCCATCATGGTATTCATGTTTCACCCCCATGACCATATTAGTTGTCAAGGTTCACACCCATGGCCATCTTAGCGGAAATATTCCTTTACTGAACCATGTTCACTCCTGATCCAACCATGAATTGCCCATGATATATAAATATTTAACCAATGCAATGGAGGGATATATAGGTCCCACCCATATCATAATTAAATCAAACATACTTGTGATAAAATATCATTAATAATCATATCATAACCCATGAAATTAAATTGGTATCATAAACATGTAATCATATCATAACCTCTAGAAAAAGACACAGGTTTTATAATCATTTCATCAAAGCATAACCCATGAAAATAAGTGGGATTGTAATCACATAACCCATAAAAATAAATGAGTTTCATAATAATATATCCCGTTAATGGTAAATAGGCTTCATAATCATATAACCTATGAAAGGAAAACATATTTCATAAGAATATAACTCCTAAAAGAGAAATGTGTTTCATAAACATCATACCATCAAAACATAAACCATTCAGATAAAGAATATGAATGTAAAATTTGGATAAATTCCCTAAAAATGAATGAGTACCTATAAAGGATTATATATTATATGTAAAATAATTTGGAAGATCCTTTAAATACATTTCTTGAGAAAAATATCCTTTCATACTTGGAAAATATTTTTTAATATATAAATCAATTATGAAAACAGTTTTCTCTAAAAACAATTCTAAAATCAAAAAATTACAAAATATTAATAAAAAAATTATTAGAAAGGAACATTTTAAATTTTTAATTGATAATTAAATGAAATTATTCTCATGATGTTGGATAAATCTATACATTCCTAACATTCAATTTTTACAGGAAAAAGATTAAAATAGTCCCTTAATCAGAAAATGCCAATAATATTTTTTTTAAAACATTTTTTTAAATAGTAGTACATGGGTAAAATGTAAATATCATAGGTTAATATTAAAACTTTTTTTATAACATTTTTATAAAATATGGTTTTAAAAGAACACATATTTCTGACCAAAATGAGAGATAACTTCAGATCTTTATAAAAACACTTTCTTAAATATCTTTAGTACCAAAGATTTGGAAAAAGTTACTAGTACATGAAGATATCATGAATAAAAATTGGATATAAATCTTTATCAGATTCCTTGATATATGGACTATAATATTTCACCAATGGAAGCATAATCTTATTAAATCTCAGTAAATGATGTGATTGAAGCAATAAATCGTTGCAACATTGGTAACTTTGAATCACAATAAAATGGGATAAATTACATTAAATGAAGTTTAAAATATCATGGAAATAATTAGATTCAGGATATAAAATCTCAAAGTTATTATATACACCTCATAGAGAAATATAGGTTCATAATGTGGCATGTGTTTTAAAGAAGGAAAATTTTGACAAAATTACTTTACTGATTTGGTAACTTTTGAAACATAAACCCCATGAAAGAAAGTTCATCAAATGGATATGTGAATATGAATATATTTAATTGTAATAATAATATAATAAATCCGTGTTCATTTTATACACCACATATAATAAATTGGAGGTGAACATGGCTTGTGTCTCACATAAAAGTTTGACACAATTACTATACTTAGATGTTTTTGGTACATGTATTGACTTGTTATTATTGGTCCTATTAATTAGACCATTATTTAAATATTTAAATAATATAAAAAATGATATAAATATAATATATTGTTAGTATATATTTATTATAATAATCTATAAAATATATAAATATTAAACAAAATGCATCCTTCATGGAAACGGTAGGTTGTACATATGCATGAATGTTGTTTATGTTTTCTTCTTGTATTGAAAGAATAAAGGTAAATGAAATATTTGTATATATATTATCATTACAATAGAATTAATATTTCGTATGTGTGATTTCATTTTACTAAATTCAACATTAATGCATTCCATTTAAAGTATGAACGAATCACATCACTTTGAGGAGGTGGTAGTCCACACATCCACAAATGAAGTTATCGTATTTCCAAAAAATTGAAGGAATGAAGATATGTTTTATTAATAATTAAATAATTTTAAATAAATAATAAATACAATATGTATCATAATTAATATAGTTTCCATCATAATTCCCTTCCATTATAGGTGGTAATAGAATAACAAACAACATCATTTCATGATGTGGTAGTTCGTCGTACAAAAGTATGCTAAGTTCGTTACCCATTATGTAGAAGTGTGTGTAAGTGTAGGTAGAAAACATATAATAAAAAAAATATCAGTATATTTAGTACACTAATTGTATTATGTAATCATGGAATAATAAGATTTTAGGTTGTGGATAATGAAAATAAAACAAAGGAGATTAAGAAAAGATGTTACATCTTCTTTGGGTAACTCTTGTTTGTTTGCACCGAAGGGATTCCTTTATTGGATTTATTCACAAACATATGATTATAGGATTAAGGGAGGTATGTTGGAATATTAATTGAGTAGAGGTTTGGAAAGAAAAATGTCTTCAGACGTGTGAATAAGTGGGAGGGGTGAGTGCCATTTTATAATGGAGGAGGAGTTTTATTCTTTTAATGTTTTTCAAAGGGAATGATACCCACATTTTTACTATTGAAAAGTGCCTATAATACCATAAAAAATCCTATAAAGGGGAATACAGGGTAGAAATAATTCCATAATTTATCTTTTGTAAAAGTTTTTAGATCATTTGTGTAATTAATTTTAAGGTTTAGTTCTTTATTAGGCTAATTGTCCGCTTAATCACTGTAATTAATTTTAATCACTTTTATTCTGATTTTTGCTCAAAATCTAATTTGACCTAATTATAAATTATAAATTATTCTGATTCCAAATATATAATCATTTTTTCTAAATTATAAACAAATATTTATTAGAAATTAATTTAAATTTAATCTCGAATATAGGATGACAAAGCAGGGTTTTATAGTAAAAATGCTCAAAATTTTAAAAAGTTTTTATATCCAATTTGGATGTGAAATTGATTACAATGACAAAAATTTCATTGATATTTTAAAATTGATATAATAAAACTCTAAAACAATATAAAATATAATTTTACTATATAAATACATTATATGAAAAATTATTTTTGAATTAAAATTCAACGTTATTCGTTATACAGCAAAAAATGAAACCTCACATAAAAATAACAAAAAATCACCCTAATCTATTTTTTATGTAAATAATTCAAAAATTAAATTTATTTTATAAAATAAAAATTATACAAGTTTCAAAAATAATATTAAAAATTATTTCTCCATTAAAAGTGTTAAAAGTAGCTTTTAGAAAAATACATCTTTATATTCATAAAATTGGACTTATACTTACCTTATACCATTCAAATCTATTGGATGGGTGTAAAAAATATTTATTGAATATATTATATATAATTTTTTTTAACATTAATAAAAATTGGTTTTTTTTTAATTTATTAAGATAAAATTGTGTTTGTGCATAGAAAAATATTTTTCTTAGAAAAGTATTTTTTTTATTTTCAAATAGTTTTTACATCACTTCTACTAATTTTTATCTAAATGATTCATTTTAAATAAATGTGCAAATCATATTTTCAAAATTTAGTTAATATTATTCATATCTTCCATTCCAAGTACTGGGTGGTATCTATAAAAAATAGTTTAATGATAATATTAATAGATCTTGTTGTTTTGGTAAAACTCATCCATGCATGTGAAATAAGATATCAAAGGGAATCGGTATAGTGTTTAATACTAGTAAAAAAAAGTGTTGTGTATACCAAAAGCTAATCTATGTGTTGTGTGAGAGGCAAGATTAACTTGGTGTTGCGTATAATAAAATCCAGAAATAGGGCATTTGTATGTGAAAAAAACTATATTCAGTGATTCATGAAATGAGAAATATTAAAAAATGAAATTAATTTGAAAAAATAATTCAAAAAATCACAGGTATTTTCATTATACCCCACTTAAAGTGAATTTTTCCCTTGAAATTTCTCTGGGTTATCACTGGATTAATACTTGAAATTTTCTTTCTTAGAAACCCACTTCATAAAAATGAATAATAAAACATCCATTAAAGAAAGGGAAATTGAAAACCTAATACTTACACAAATTAATTCATAACTAGGTTTCCACATAGAAGAGCATAAATAGAAAGTTAAAACATATACATGGAAGATAAATATAAATATTAAGTTCTAATGGAAAGTGATAAAGAACATGGTTAGGATAAATTTAGAAATCACAAAGACATAACCCAAAGAGCATTGAACAAGGCCATTTATATAATAAAAAATGATGATAACTAGGAAACATTTTATTTCAAGACCCTTTTTCCGAAATTTGAATAATTTTCTTGAAAAGATATACTTATATGATTTCAATACAACCTTACCAAATATTTTTCCTTGATCAACTTCCATTTCATATCATATTGAAGGAAATAAAGGTGAATTTTTCATTATTAAAGAAATAAAAGATCATGAGATTTATAAATGGAATGATAAGTGATTCCATATGTCATTACATAACATCATAGTAAAAAAGTTTATTAAATGTTATAAATGCATAAATCCTTATATGGTGAGATAATAAGTTAACTTAAAACATTAAATAAATGGATATCCTTATAACACTTCTAAATGATAGAAGTAAATAACTATAGAAATAATGTCACTACATTTACCAAAAACAGCTTCGCATTGATCCCACATATATCATAAAGTATCTCTTGATTGTCACATACCAAACATGTGAAAACCTTTATCATGTATTCTCTTGAAACAATGTAATAATCTGAATTACCAAAATTCATTATAAAAAAATGCATGTTTCATTATTCCAAATTTTATTGGATATCTTTCATTAATCCAAAAATGATTTAAAATACCACAATGATAGCATAAACCACATGTAAACATGACCTTAACTAGTTCCAAGTTTATGATTATCATACAATTTACATATTCATATACAACATATCTTTATCTAAATAATGTTTTCTTAGTATACGGAATATATTTAGTATTATATTCCCCTCAATCATGTTTTTTACAAGAACATCACCATTCCATTAAATCAATTTTCTAGTCCATTGGAACAATTCAAAATATTCTTGTAAATCTATAGCGGAAAACATAAATTGGGAAATCCTTATATATTTCACCATTAAAATAACATAATTATTATATCCAAATACATAAAAACATTAATCATTCCACATCATTCTTAATCCATAAGAAGTCCACCTCATCTAATAACTTAATACTTATTTCATTTCACATTTCATCTCTAGACACGTCATCATCAGAAGTATAATCGTTACTCATACCCCCTTTCTGATTCTCTTTGAGATATTTCAACTTAGGACATAAATTTGAATAATGATAATTTATTCCACACTTAAATATTTTAACCTTTGACGAATTCTTACATAGGCCAATATTCTTATCCACTTCATTGACTATACTCTTAAAATTTACATTACAATTGAATTATTTGTTCCATTCTTTTCCACACATAGAACATATTATTGTTCATATAAGACATTTACTTAAGTAATTCTTTTTACATTATTGGAAGAAAAAAAATTGAATCTTCTTTGCTCCATGGTCTATATTACCCAAACTCTTAGTGAACTCCACAATTCTTTTCCTTGGTGAGTCCTAGAGTTGGTTAAGGTATACATTATTAAACATGTTTTGTGAAAACTGACTAGGAATTCTCACAACATCATTTACTCTAGTGATCATCCCATTTGAATTCTCATCAGAAATATTTCATTTACATTCAGTGCTAACCAATTTCTTTCTGGTTCCTACTATTGACAAAAACCATAAAGAATAGTGTGAGAAACATTTATCATACCAGAAAACCACATAATCATGAAAAAATCACTTATAATTTGTATAAATCATAAAACTTACTTCTTTAATATATGCAACCTTAATTTAATCCAAGGTTATTCATTGTATTATTTTATTTAAATCCTTCATTATGGTTTGTGAAGAGCTTGTGAACTACCAAATAATATCCCACGAGAGTGTCAAACCAAGTGTGTAGTAAGGATCATTTTATTATACCAGGTTACCCTCGATTTAGTCCCCATTAAACATTTTAGAGTTTATTACCCTATGTACATATATTCAAGAGACACATCCACTTGTAGTATCCAGACATATATGTATTTCTAGGAAACCACTAACTTTATCCTTTCCCAAAATTCCAACACATTTTGCTTTACTTTTTTCTATCCTTAGTTTTATCCTTAAATATGTCCTTACAGTTCTCAAAAAGGTTTTATCATCCTTGTTTGAAAAGTATTACTAAAACATTTTATTGATACCAATAATGGAGAACCACAAATTTCACACACTAACATTACATCATTTTTGGGGAATAAAAAATATATTACACAAATAGACGCCCAAAGTCCGCATTAGTCTAGTTCCTTTAGAAACATAGATTCATAGACATTGGTATATAAAAGATGTTAAATTATCTCATGCTTGGTTTTTCATGACTGTTAACCATATTAGACACGTCATACATAATTCATATCTTCATAAACTAGGTAAAGAATGCAAAAAAGGTTGTGGTCTTAGATACTTAATATGGATAAACAAAGGAGACATGTAAGTATAAAAATGATCATAATGGTATGAGTAAGTGATCATGATATTAGAAGACCATAACCTACATACTAAATATAATATTCATTATTAATTTCATAAATATTGATAGTTTATAAGTTATGAATAATAAGGGAATCAAGAGAAAAATCCTTGAAAATATAACATAAGATTTTGACATGGAATTGAGTAAGACACATAGGCATATGAAATAATTTTTATAATATTCAGGGAATTTCAAACAAGTCCATATTATTAATATGGGTTTATTCCATATTCCATCATGTTAATAATTGTTCACTCCTGTTACTATCTTTAGTAGTCAAGGTTCACTCCCAAGACCATCATAGAGAAAAAATTCCTTCACTGATCTGAGTTCACTCCCATTCCAACCATGTCTATCTCATGAGATAAAAATCATTAACAAATAAAGTTGAGGGAGATATAGATCCCACCCATCTCATAATTAAATCATACATATATATTTCACACAATTATAAAAAAATCATTTCATAACCCTTGAAATTAAATGTGTATCATAAACATATAATCATATCATAACTTGTGGAAAAAGTGACAGGTTTCATAATCATTTCATAATAGAATAACCCATGAAATGAAGTGGATTTCATAAGAATATAACCCCAAAAAATAATCATGTCTGATAAGAATATAACTCATGAAAGGGTAATGAGACTCTTAAGCATATAATCCCTGAAAGGAAAACATGTTTCATAAATATGCATCTCGTGAAAGATAAATGAGTTTCATAAACATCCTACTATCAAAAAATTTACCATTCAAAAAAAGAATATGAATGAAACTTATAGATAATTTCCTCATTAAGTAATGAGTAACACCAATGGATTCAATATTATAAGTATAATAATTTGGATGATCCTTCAACTATATTTCTTGAGTAAAATATTCTTTCTTCTTTGAAATATGATTCTTAAAATATAAAATATTTTTGAAAACATTTTTCCTTTAAATCCACATTAAAAAAAATTATAGAATATTTCGTAAAAAAATTATCAAAAATGAATCTTATAATTTTTTTAAAAAAATCAATTGATGGATTGTCATGATGGTGGATAAATCAGTACATGTTAAACATTCCTTTTCCACTGCAAAATAATTAAAAAATTACCTAGATCAAAAAATGAAGTGAATATTTATTTTCAAAAAAAAACGAAAAGGTAATACGTGGGTAAAAATTTACTTTCACCATATTTTTTCAAACTTTTTTATCAAACATGGTTTTTAAGGAACACAGCTTTCTGACAGAAGAGTGAGATAAGGTCAATTCATTATAAAAACACTTTCTTAAATATAAAAATACCAAAGAGTGTAAAAATGGTACCAATACATAATGATATCATGAATAACAATAGGATAATAAAATCAATGATATTCCTTGATATATAGATCATAATATTTTTCCATAGAAACATAATGTTACACAATCTCGATAGATGGTGAAATTATAGCGATAAACCATTAACACTATGGTAACATTGAATCATAATAAAATAGAAATGATAAAATGTAATGAAACTTAAAATAAATTGTAAATAATTATAATCTTGATATAACATGTCAATGTTATTATATTCACCTAATAGAAATATATATGTTCACAATATGGTATGTGTCTCAAAGAAGGAAAATTGAGACTAAATTACTTTACTGATTTTATAACTTTCGAAACATAATACCCATGAAAGAATGTTCATAAAATAGTTATGTGAATACCCATATTTTTAATTATAATAATAGAAAAAAACTATGGTCATTTTAAACACCACATATAATAACTAGGATGTGAACATGGTTTGTGTGTCATGGAAAATGAATCTAAGATGAGAAAACCCTTACCTTTTGTGTTGAATCTCATTGTACTCACTCATTCCTCATGCATAATAAGTATATTTTGTTATAAATCCATTATATAACCATATTCATATATATAATACCATAAATTATTATCTTATGACTTTATAATATCATTTTATTAATAAATTTGTGCTAATGTTACGATTTGGGTGATATCCTCCTTATTTTTTGTACATTTTTTTACTCGTTATTCAAGTTTATATTACATATATCATGATTTTATTATTTACATATTTTAAAACATGATGTAAATTTTATATAGATTTATTATATATTCTTTATAATATTCTATAAAATATATAAATAATAAATGAAATACATTGTTATTAAAGACAGTAGGTCGTACGTACACATTAACGTTGTTTCCATTTTCTTGTCGTATCGAAAGAAAGTAAATGAAATATTTTTGTGTCTATATATATAAAAATATTATCATTAAAGTAGAATTATTATTTCATATATATCAAATAAGTTTACTAAAAACATCATTAATATGTTCCGTGTAATGTGTGAATGAATCACATTACTTTGAGGAGGTGGTACTCCACATGTCCACAAATGAATTTATGGTATTAAAAAAATGTAAATCATGATGGTATGTTTTATATAATAAATAAATAGTCATAAATAAATCATATATATCATAATAACAATGTTTCTATCCTAATTCACAACTGTTATAGTCAGTAACAGAAAAATAGGCAACATCGTTTCGTGAGGCGGTAGTTTGTCGTACACAAGAACGGTAAGTTAGAATCCCATCATATGGAAGTGTGTGTATGTGTTGGTAAAACCCTTATATTAAAATCAGGTAAGTATACTTAGGATATATAGGATATTATAAAATCATGTAATAAAAATATTTTAGGGTTAGAGAATGAAAATAAAAAAATGGAGCTTGAGGAAGGATGTTACCTCTTCTTTGGGTTACTCATCTTATTTAGCAAAGATTGGATTCCTTGGTTGGATTTATTTACAAATAGAGTATTATATTATTAATTTGGGTATTTAGAGATAATTTTTATCATATTTTTGGTGATTCAAATAGCTTTAGAGGTGTGAATTAGTGGTAGAGGTGGGTGCCTTTTATAGTGGAGGAGGACCAACATTATTATAAATTTTATAAAAGGGAATTACACACCAGTTTTCCCATGAAAATTGGATCTGATGATGGTCCAAATCATATCCAAGGTATTATAGTGTCGAGATATGGAGAACATATATCATATTTTACATGTTTTGAGATCATTTTTTCCCTTTTGTTTAAGGTTTAGTCCCCTATTACGGTAATTTTCCTCTTAATTGATGTAATTAATTTTAATCAATTTACAAATATTTTTTGTAAAAACTCAGTTGAACTTATTAGAAATTTTAAATTATGATGATTAAAAATATGGAATTAATTTTTCTAAATTCTAATCATAAAAAATTAGTAGTAATTAATTTTAATTTAATCCCATGGATGGGATGAAAAATCAATTTTTAAAAGTAAAAATGTTAACTTTTTTAGAATTTTATTATATCCAATTTCATTATGGAGTTTATTATAATGATGTAAATTGGATTAATTTTGGTAAAATTAGTCTAATTAAATTCTAAAAATAGAGCAAAATATAATTTAACTATATAAATAAATAAGACAGAAAAGTAGTTTTGAATAGAAAATCAGTATTATTCACAATTCACCAAAAAATGAAACGTCATAGAAAAATACCAAAAAAATTACAAAAATATAATTTTTATGTTCTTATTTATAAATTTAAATTTATATTTTCAAAAAAAATTATAAAAGTTTCAAAAATCATATTTAAAATGGATTCTCTATAAAAAGGCGATAAAATTACCTTTTAGAAAAATGCATCTTTTATTCATAAAACTTGATTTATTCATACCTTTTTCTAGTAAAATCTATTTTATAAGTATAAAAAATAATTATTGAATATATAATATATAAATTATATTGAAAAAAGTATTCAGAGCTAGTTTTTTTTATTAAGATAAATTTTGATTGTATATAGAAATATAATTTTCTTAAAAGTTTAATTTCCATATTTTCAAATAGTTTATAAATTCACTTATATTAATTTTTATAAAAATTATTCATTTTATATAAATGTATAAATCATAATTTTACAATTTAGTTAATATTATTTTTTAGTTCCATTCCAATAGGTAGGTGGTAGCTATATTAATATTTTAAAAACAATATTAATTGTTTCTTGTTGTTCGGTAAAACGAGACATTGTGTGTAACACAAGCTATTGAAGGGACTCAATATTGTTTATAACAAAAGTAAAATATAGTGTTGACTATAGAAAAACATAATCTATGTGTTTTTTTGTTCTATATTAACATTTTTTAATGCAAGCCAAACATAGTGGTTTTATATGTAAAAAATCTATATTTCTTTTAGTGAAATGAAAAATATTAAAATATTAAATTAATTCAAAGAAATTATACACAGAATTCCAGGGTGATACATTTCAACATAATAGAGGCACCATGGAGGAGCTCATGAGTGGTTCTTCATAGATATTTGAGGTTTTTGAAAGTGGTTCCTTTATGTATTAGGTCCTCTTGAAGGTTAGGGGATTTATGAATGATCATTCTTCACAAAGCAGAGAGACCCTACCTCAAGATGAAGTCCTAATTCATAATGGGGTGTTTCATGAAGGATGAATTGTTCATGAAACCTCATGTTCCAAAAATTTCATTCTTCCTTCATGAAGAGAAGAGGAATTCGTGAAAGGAATCTCCACCTAGGATGGAGGCTCCCAAGAATACAAGTGAGGGGGTTTTGTGAAGCTTAGGTACCTTGGATGATCCTTTTTTCCATAAAGATTAGGAGGTTCAAAAATCAGGAGTGATTTCAAAAGTAAAAATTTCAAGGCTCGTTCCTCAAAAATCATACCAAAGTGGGAATTTATAGAAAATGGGTTTTAAAAATATTAGCATTGTTCGCAAATCTGTATGAGATTCACAAAGGTGATCAGATCTGTGAGTCTGAGAGTCGAATTCACAGAGACACTATCAACCCTTCCCATTTTCACAAAGCCCTCCATGACTCTAAATATCATGTTTTGGAGGTTACCAAAAATCTGTTATGTTCTCATAGTGTAATTTTCTTATCAATGGATCTTCGTGTGCTCTGGGTTTCGGTGAAGTAGCTGAGCTTTGCTAAATAGACCCTTTAGAGGGATTTTTGGTCGTTTTGACTTAAACTCATTATGAACTGACTATTCCTTTCTCAACCATTCTAGTAGAATGCGTACTTAATAACAAAAAAATTCCGCCACCATTAGAATGGTATCTAATGGGGAAAATGTGGTTTGTATTTTAGGGAGGGTCGTTGAAATTGGAAATCAACTCCCTTTCATGAAACTCACTCATGAATCTCGTTCGCAGTGATTGTTTTGAAAAATTCACTTCATAGAGACCATCATGAACCCAGGTTCGGTCGTTTGCCTATAAATTGTATAGGGTCCCTTTAGAGAGACTACTAAAAATTCATGATGAAAAAATATTTTGCTCTCTTTTCGTGAAGCACAAACCCTTCAAAAGTTCTTTGATATTTTGACCTACATCGCTCGTGAATCCCATTCTCTGTGTGAAGCTATAAACATAAATGATTTTTAGAAAACTATACTTCATGAAACCAAGAGTCACTGATGAACATCATGGAAAACTTCTTTGAGTGATATCTTGGACAACCTTTGCAAACCAGACTCAAAAAACAACTAAGTCTCAAATCAAAAGTCTGCTTATGGAATCTATGTCCCCGCTTAACCTGTGGAAGAAATGGATGTTAATATCATGATTGTGGAGAGAGTTCAAAGCATATAAGACCAGGAATCACTTATCACACTACTGATGGAGGCTTGGAGGGATTACCCACTCTAAAAGAGGCTAAAAAATTATGGATTCAGGTTAAGAGAAAATGATTTTATCCCAACAGTAAGAAAATACCAACCAACCTACTGGTTCATAGGTATAGTGGGGTTGTACCAATGGAATAGGGTTATTGGATTACACATATGGAAGGAAAACTTTCCAATTATAATGGAAATTCATTTCAACCACATCAAAAAAATTGACATGTAGAATATGGAAGATGATGCATCCCTACCAAGGTATGAGACTATCCTCAATAAGAGTTTTAGGAATCTGCCCTCAAAGGGTTGAACAAAAACTGGGAATTATACTGAGGCGAAAAGTTTACAGATGAGTGGGATTTCTATTATTTGGTATATGTGTCGTGAAATGAATTTGAGGTATATATGAAGTGAGTGGGGCTCTATAATGTATCATGGTCCTTATAGTTCTGCATCTACATCCCTTAGTAAATTATGCGTGAGGTGTTGGTTAGGTGGTCATCAGGTACCAAAACATTCCATATTCATCCTTGGGAGGTTAGAATCCACCTGTGTTGACTTCATCAAATTTTTATAATCCTAATTTTAGGTTTTATTTATGAAGTATCACACCTCACATAGAATTGATGAGAGGAACAAGAGTATCTATCGGGCCTAGAAAAGGTATTGCTGGATCGAGTTCATGAAACCAACAAAGAGATGCCAGGTATGAGGGATTCCCCCTTGAAGAAATGGTTTGAGTATTTCCTGAATGAATTATCAGTGGGTTTAATCAATGGATATGAGATTGTAGATAAGCCACTGGGGAGGCCACACAAAAACCCTGGATCATGAAAGCAGGGAACGAAATACTCTTAATGGAATAACATAGAGGTGAGTCGATGGAAGGTATGGGAATAATGTATAAAGCGTGAATGTCATCCTATAGCCAAGATAGTGAGGTTAATTTTTATACTCATGTATGTCCATATTCTCTGTATGAGAGATGAACACATGAGGGTGAGGCCGAATACCTTCATCATGGTGGTGATATTAGCGACGGTGTGGAGTGTCAATTTGGTTGTCCCAATACTGGTAAAGTTGTACAAAGTGCATTTCCACATCAACGAAGGGAAGACTCCACTACATGTGTGTGGGCCCCTATATTTCTTATATAGATGGGTGGCTATACAAATGGGGTATATGACTGCACAAACCCCATTTATCCTCTTATTATAAACTTCCAACCTATGATATTAAATATCACGGGGAGTCACCCATTCAAGTGTATTTTGTTGGACGTGCTATAGAAGGTATGGCTGGAATAGAACTTAATATTTCACCCATTCCCTCTTCCAATGGGGATGGTGAATGATAATATTTCATTGAATTTCAACAAATGATTTAACCTCTTGAACTTATGAGGTAGGGTACTAGTGGTGAGGGTAGATTGTGAGATTATTTGTGAGCCATACAACCCACATCAATACAAGAGGTAGTTCAGGTGTCAACAGCAGCTGGAAGTAAAGTTATAAGTAGAGGTCAAGCTTGAATTACATCCTTCAGTGTTGAGATGTATTTTTTTCAAGTTCACATTCAAGTATAGGAAAGTGTGGAATGAGTTACCTCTACCTAACTCTACATATGGACTCGTCCATGAATACGTTCTATGTTGGGAGATCTCTTATCCTAGGGATCTATTGAATTAGAGGGAAACCCACGATAATAAAGGGGTGGAACTTCAACCATAGAGAAAGGTTCAAGTGGTGATTAGTGCACACTATGGTGGTAGAGTTGACCCATTTGGAAGGGTAGCAACAATGGGTTTCATTGTTCACGGTCCCAGATAGGTGATAGCCACATGGAGAGGAGAATCATCGAGCTCAACGCTTCTGGGAAAGTGGTAGGATGGGGAAGAAAATACTGCTAGGAAATTCCTAAGTACATTTTTCCAAGATCACTAGAAGTAGTTTTACCATTTGAACATTTCTATTGACATTTTCTTTCAAATTCGTGGAACATTTGGGAAATTTATAAGTTGTTTTCTAATTCCTATGGGATATGGAAGTAGATCAATAGGGATGTGATGTGTATCTATAACACTAGTCATGAAAACTCTTTATTTCATGATTCCTGATATGAGGTGGAGTAATATATATCAAATCTATAGGACGTTTTCCATTCGTAGGTCACTCTGTTCCCTATGATTGGTTGGGTAAAGGTGATGATGAACACGTTCTCTCCCCCATTGATATCATCAACTAATATATCTATTATTGGTAATCTTCTAATGCATTATAATGATTGTTTTCAAATAAATTCCTACCAATGCTAAAAAAATACATAAATTATACTACTGGCCACATAAACCCTCAGATCATTGTGTTTTCAGAAATCACTCAACCTTTAAACACATTGATGGATCCCTTCCTTCACTTTTGTAGGAATTGTTAGCATGGAAGAGAAGGATCCATGACAGACCAAAAAAAGAGGGTGATGGGACCTCAACATTTAGTGGGGGAAGTGAAGTGGTCCCATCGTAACATTGTGTCCTCAAGAAGAAAACCATCATTTCCAGAAACTAAGGGAGTGGTCGTAGAGGGTATCTTACCTAAAGAACTACCTGAAAACCTCCAAGAGCTCTGTGATGGACTGTACAGTTCAAATAAGTCTCTTCTTCCTTTATACCATTGCCTCCATTGTCATCGAATCCTATGATTTATTAATGAATTTTGGAAAAGAAGTTGGAACATTTCTCATGACTCATCCACCAGAATCAGTGCTTACATTAACTGAGCTTTGGGTTGAGGTGGTGATGACAGATGTTAATATCTCATTGAGAATAGCCAAGGAGACCATATCAGTCAATTAAAACAAAGAGGTACCACTGGAGTGGATAGCTGAGACCGCACCTTGAATGGAGGGGTCGAGATGAGTCATATGTAGCGGTTGGATTAAGGAGATGTAATGGCAGATACAATCATTGAGGCACCACCAGAGGCGGCTATTAGAGATGAAATCATGATGGTGGATGTAGAAAAGTGACAATATCCCAGGATACTGAGGAAGCTATATTAGATATGTATGCCCCATAATTTGCAGTGGTGGTAGATATAGTGTCCGAATATAAGGTAGGTCCACCAATAGGGGTAGCTGAGGGAGATGTCATGGTTTTGTCCACCTCGAAGGTGCCACATAGAGTTGTAGAAGATCCATCTCATGAGGTGTTATTTCTGAGAGTGGATATTCATCTACTCACACTACTAGAAATTTAGGCTATAGTCGTGGTTCTAAACTGTGGATATAGGCCCAAAAACCATGGTTATAGGTTATAGCAATGGTTTCATGAACCATGGCTCGTATTGGTGTGGCTATAGGGCAGATCCTATAGCCACGGTTGTAAACTGTGGCTATAGCCCTATATCCATGATTCCAACCGTGGTTATAGACCTATTGTCACAGCTCCAACCATGGATATAGGGCTATACCAATGGTTTAAGACCATGGATATAGGTTTTTCCCTATAGCCACGCCAATATCAGCCATGGTTCATAAAACAATGGCTATAATCATGTAGTCATGATTTAAACCGTGGCTATAGGTCTTTAGCCACAATTTAAAACCGTGGCTATATGCCTTTCCATTGCATAAAAAACCAGCACGGTTCACCGTGCTGGCTATTGAGAGGACACTACCAGCACCCCCCACCACCTGCTTCTACACACCTCCCCTTCCCTCCCCTTATCCCCCCCTCCCACCCGCAACTTTCACCCTCCTTCCCCCTCCTCGCTACACACCCCCTCCTCCTGGAGATCCCCCCTCCGTCCCCCTAAACCCCCCCCCCCACCCCACCACCACCACCACTCCACCTGCATCCCCCCTCCTCCCCCTGGACATCCCCCCTCCCCCTAGATAACCCCCCCACCACCACCACCACCACCACCACTCCACCTGCATCCCCCCTCTTTGACCAGAACACCCCCTACACCCCCTCCCTTTCCCGGGATACCCCCACCAGAACTCCCCCTAAAAACCCCCTCCCCCATAGACAGCCCCCTCCCCCCCATCCCCCCACCCCCAGGATAGGTCCACCCCATCACTCCCCCTACAGCCCCTCCCCCCCCCATTTCCCTGGACATCCCCCTCCCCCTGGATAACCCCCCCCCCCACCGAACACCCACCCCCCACTCCCTTACAGCCACCCCTAGACAACCCCACATTCATGGACAGACGCCCCCCCCCCACACACACACATTACACACCCCATCCTAGACATACCCCCCCCCCCCCCAGACAGTCCCCCCACCCTACACCCCCACAACCCGCCATACACACCAGTCAATTGAATTGAAAAAACCAAAAACATGCTAATATATGGATATTGTACAAAAAATCCTGTCAAATGAACTAAACTAATAAAAAACATGTTAAAATGACTAGAACTAAATCAAACATCATCAATCCAAATTGAGTAGAGTGGAAACAAACCAAATGGTTTTGGAAAATACTAAACTGAACCAAACTAGAAATAATGTAACCAAACTGACCCAAACCAATCAAAACTGACTTCAATAAAGTGTAATTGAGTAAGAAAAAATGAAACTAATGAAATATACCTGATTTAATCTAAAATTAATTTAATTTAACTGAATAGCCCCAAATCGAAAAAAATGAACCTGTTAAAAATGATATAAACGAAAACAAATGAACCCAATAAAAAATAACTTAGCAAACCTAACCTGGGCCAAACTGAAAAAAGGAGTCGGGTGTTATGTTGAAATTTTAGAAGTCATTATGCCCACAAGTTGAGAGGATATCCCCGTCATGTGGTGCTTCACTATCCTCAATGAGATCCAAAATGAACTGCAAAAATATAGGGAACCCAAAAATCACAAAACCCCTAATTAAAATTGAGCCAAAGAATAAAAATGGAAGAAAACTTAGTTGAATCCAATATTGAACTCACTACCTTATATGGTGGTGCGTATAATTGACCTCATCATATGTAACCAGCTGTAAGTAAATAATAGGAAAATATTTAGATATAAAAACTTCTTATATACATGTGATTAGTGTGCCAATTGTACATGATAAATAATACATAACTCCATAACCAAAAATGAAAAAAGAATATTCATATTGATATGAGAATCCCAAAACTGAATAACATGATCGTTAACAAAGGATTTTTGTTCAAATGAAATACAATTTCATTCAATACATACACAAAAGAAGCATTGGAGTTATATTATTCTATATCTATTGAGTACTACGTAATGAAGTAGGGTGTGCCACTATTGATGGGAAACATGAAAGACATGAGCGGATAGTGATGCAGTTTGACACCCCTTAAGTTCTGTTGTATTTTTTGACAAAATGTGTAGACTCTATCCAAGATGATTTGTTGAAATGATGTGGAGATTGATGGACACCCCTAAAGTGAGTTTGAGTTAGACATGTTGACAAGGTTGTTGTTGAGGAGTTTGAAGTTGTGAGAAAATAGATCTGTTGGACAGAATCCCCCCCCCCACTCCTTCCATACTGGACAGACTCCCCCCCCCCCACTCCTTCTGGACAGACCCCCCCCACCCTAGATAGACCCCCACCCCCTCAACCACTACATAACCCCCCTACTGAACATTCCCCCCACCCTGTACCCCCTGGACAGCCCCCGTTGGACATGTGTCCAGGCCCATGCATTTTGTTGCCCTTGATATTTACTAGACCCAAAAGAAAACAAAACAAAACTCCACCACCTAGCATTTACATTCCCAAAAACATTAACCCACAAATCATCATAGAACCCTATCTAACCAATAAACCAACAGCTCAGTCATCATATTCTACAACTTTTAATACAGATAACAGACCCAAAAACTAAAGGATTAATCATTCATGAAACAAATATTCCCAATATAATAATTTAATGAAACAAGGAAACTTATATTAAATAACCCCCCAGATTGATGCATAGATGTTTCAAAATTTGTGCCACAATACTGCATTCTGTTGATCCAAAAAGAGGAGGGAATGGTATCTAATTACTATGACTATAACCATAAAAAAGATAACCAAATTCCCTTGAAATGTAATGAGGCTTTGGTAAACACCCAATTTTCAACTAGGAGACTACCAATTTCCATTTTAATTTATTATATATGTGTCTCTAAATATATTTGTGTGGAAGGGGATCCATACCAGCTTCACTGCAGCACAGGGATAGACATTGGCACTTCCAGAAATAAAAATCCCAAGTTGTTCGGTTAGACGATCCAGGTTCCTAGAATTCTCTTCCGGACAGACCTCCCCCCCCCCCCACTCCTTCCTAGACAGCCCCCCACCCACCCCTCCCCCACACTATAGACCCCCCCAACTGAACATACCCCCCACATGATTTCCAATATACTAACAAGTATTGTATACACCTATATTAACCAGAACAAAACTTACTGCATTCAATGATTGATCATTCATGAAACAAATATTCCCAATATAATAATTCAATTAAACAAGGAAACTTCAATTAAAAAACCCCCCATCTTGATGCACAGCTTTTTTAAAATTTGTGTCACAATACTGCATTTTTTTGAGACAAAAAGAGGATGGAATGGTTTCAAATTACTATGATTATAACCATAAAAAGCTAACAAAATTCCCTTGAAATGTAATTAGGCTTTGGGAAACACCCAGTTGTCAACTGGGAGACTACAAGTTTCCATTTTAATTTATTATATATATGTATCTAAATATATTTGTGTGGAAGGGGACACATACCGGCTTCATTATAGCACAGGGCTAGACATTGGAACTTCCAGAAATAATAATCCCATGTTGTTCAGTTAGAAGATCCAAGTTATGATAATTCTCTTCCGGACAACCCCCCCCCCCCCCCACTCCTTCCTGGACACCCCCCACCAACCCACCCACTGAAGACCCCCCTACTGGACATACCCCCCCCCCATACACTTGAATTCCAAGATACTACCAAGTATTGTATACACCATATTATCTAGAACAAAACTTACGGCATTAAATGATTAACATGAGTTCTGACTTTTAGTAACCTAGGTGTGGGATATGAATTTTGATCTAGATAGTTTTTATACCCTCATTAATTTTTCTACTTCAATCCATAGTATTTCTAATAAATGAAAAACTTTGGTCAATCGTACAATGGTACCTAGATATATCATTGATGTTGTATTACACCACGGAGACATCTCCACACACAATCCTTCGGGATTACAAGAGCTATCATATTCACATTGAACATGTTAGTTTCCAACTATATGGGTGACCCTAAACTAAATTCCCTAGTTACCTACTATCACCACATCCTTGGAGATCATCCACATAAATAGAAACATTATCAATGGTCAGCTAACTACCTCACTATATCGTTTCAATGGAACCCTCATATAACCACAACGTGAATTCTCATTCACCCATTCATTCCCATCAAGTCATGATTACACTACTCTATACTATAACATAGTGGTTCCCCCATGAGTAAAGGACCTCTAGGCCTAGACACACATTCCATCACATTTTCCCCATTCATGCATCCTTCAAAACACCATCAACTGTATCAGATTCCTAGATCTAATATTGATCTTTTTTTCTATAATATTGATCTTCCTCAAAAATCATCATAAGAATATTTTTCTTGATCCTAATTCTATTTAATATTTAGATCTTAAATCACTTATGGTGCCAACATAAATGGCTTTACCTCTTCTATAGATTTATTTGTTTTACCAAAAGATCTAGTAGCCAAGGGAATCGATAATTTTGAATAATACTTATGATGCATTATTCTTTTCCCTTTATTGACTGGATAATTCCATGACTCACATATGTCTTTCATTCAATTCCTTAATACAAAACCAAATGGAACTATCGCATGATGATCCTACACATAGTCCAAAGAAAATTCGGAATCTACTTATTTATCACTCGGATCTGGTTCTGCTTAGATATTTGGACCAACCTGCTTTATTTTTCACCTAGAAATACTATCTTTCACACTTAAGGATCATTATCACCCTCAACATTTTCATTCAAATCTTTGAAATGGTAGTGAATATTGATTGATTTGGGGGGCTCACATCTCAGAAGACAACTACATTTCAACATCACTGCTATCTGGACCATAAAATGTCTGAGGATTCAGTTCTACCACATTTTTTTCCAAAAAAAACTATAATAATACAAGAAACACCAACCTAGAATGTTGAAATATGAACTGAATCTAATGGAATTGGACTACAGTAATTCAAAATTCTGGAAGTAGTGATCAGAACAACACCATCATCAAGATCCTTCCCTTTGCACCCATTTATAGAAGTTGCAGATTAGGAATAGATAGATATAGCAGTGGAAGAGATTGGCTCTACCTCTCCCATGACAAGCATATACCACTTGGATCTTCCCATGTCTTTCCTCAAACTTGCAAAGATATATCTGACCCCTAGTTCTAGTTGCAGTGACCTCACCCCCTTCCAGTGAGAATCATTTATTATGCTGCCTTTGATTTATGAGTTACCTATTGAGATGCATGCATGATGTTAAACTTTCTCTCCATACTGGAAGTTGGATAGATCATGACCCATGTGTCTACATGATGAACAGAAGTCATCCCAATATTTATAGTAGACCAGCTGCTTCCATCAAAGGTCCCCTTCAATATCAATGCAGATAAAATCCATCGGTACCTTTGATACATCGATCTCAACACATATTTTAGGATAAATAAGGTGGAATAAAGTTATGTTGTGATTATTAGTACATAATAAGTGTCCAAAATATTACCAATCAATTTAAGAATCACCAAATTATGAAATGGGGGATGTGGGATAGGGACGGAAATCCAAATCACCATGTAGGGAAGATCCTATTTTAGGTGGAACTTGAAAAACCAATAGAAAATAGAGAAGTTTAAGAAAGTGAAAGCACGTGGAGAATTCAATCAGGTAGATATAAGGGCATATTCAGTTGATAAATGAATCAAAAATTTCCACCGATCCATAATCCCTATAATCAACCATTCAAGAAAACCACATGAATCAAAAATAAACCTATAAAAGGTTTCTATTGAGGGAAGACTCTTACTGAAGTGAGCCACTAATGTGATATTAAATAGAGAAGAAGCATTTAAAAATTCTAGGGTAAAACTATAGTCTTAATAATTTCATCATCTCATGATAGAATTTTAAGGCTAATTTCAATTTTCAGAAGTTTGACAAAAGGCTAGGGTTGATGAAGGGGGATAATGGTTAGAACGATGAATCTGGAGTAGTCGGGATGAATCCTCTCACCCACCCCAAGAGAGGGGGGCCAGAGGGGAATCCATGTAGCCTACAACATTATCAAAAAATCAACATGATCGAAATAGGTCTAGCCTTAGAAGTAGACACACATAACAGTTCAGTCAAAATAATTTCATCAAAAACTCGTATTAGTGCTTGCTCTCCAATAAGCCTAACATATCAACCATTCCAAGTCTAATCACACAACCACCCATCAACTAGCATCTTCTCAAACCCTGAGTGTATACTTGTACTCTATCAATCCAATATCAGACCATTTAGGATCATAATCATCTACCTCATCAGGATTCATACCCAAAAACAGTCTGGCCAAGTATCCTACCAATACTTCCCTTTGAAATCAAAACCTCAATACTGAAACTCCTAAAGTCCTTTTCATCATGGAAGCCTAAAGAATAACCATTCCTATACCACATACTCGATAGTACCTATAATGCACCAATATCATAATTTAAATCATCTACCCATGATTTTTTCTCTAAAGGAACTAACAATCCATGGATAATTCATATATTTGGTTACTATCATATACCATATCTAATATCAATCATAATACTTGAATAACCAATATCTTGAGTCATATCTCAAGGGAATTAGGCACTCCCACCTAGCTCAATAACCACGTCTTGAATAGGTCAAATCTCGAAGGGAGACATCTATTTTTTCCCATTTGAAATATCTTAATGAAACTAATGTGCTAACACCCACTCTAAATTTCTAAAATATACCCATATCAAGAATTACATGCAAATCACCATCCTACTAGGAAAATTATACTAAACTAAGATTATACTATCATCCCTAACCTGTACCTCATCCCAATTTTCAATATCTTCCAAGATATCTCAATCAATATTGAAACTATAGGCTTATTCCCAACCTGAACCTACGATTAGTGAATTATTCTTAGGTTCCCAAGCATCATGGCCACCCAAGAAGTGTTTGAGTACAATAAAGTAGAGAACCACCAATGGGGTACTATGCATAACCAGCAAATATAATGTATGGGTAGATGATATGCTCAATTAAATAAATAAAAAAACTATGGAAGTATAAATAAATACCCATCATTGATCCTTGGGCTATAACGTGACACTAAGTATTGGTTATACCTACTTTGGTTAGTGTTAGAGTTTTTTTTAGCATGTCACATGATCATTCCCACTAGTAAAGATCCCAATAGAGATGTATTATAAGGTGAAAGCATCGATTATTTGGAGGTAATTATAGTAAATATAATTGTATCAATCCCATGCCTAATTCCCAAGAGTGTGTTCTAGGAGATATTGTAGTATCTAGCATATAACAGATTCATATGGGGATAGGCCTAGGAAATCCAGTAGTATCATCAATAAAATAGATTCCTTGGGGGATGACCCTAGGTCATCATATTGACCCAAAGATGGAATCCCAATATCCTGAGAATTCTATATAAACCAAAATATTCAATATAAGGGGATTTCCCAATGCATTCATATTGTATCAGGATCAATAGCCAGAGCCTAGGTGCACATCCCAGGAATCCTATTTTGACCATACAGCTGAATCTTAGGTAACCTCTAGGGTATTCCACTTAAACCCTTGAGGGTAGTGTGCCCCTCCCGTAATATCTCATATAACACATTATAGACAAGTTGTCAATCATCGCAAACTCATCTCAAAAAACAAGGGTTCACCTCTCAAGCGCATGACCTATCATCATCGCTAATTCTATGTCTGGATTACACACAATTGATTTGGGTACCAAAGTGACACCTACAATCATTTATAATCCTTATCGCATGCACCCTCACAAGGTTCAAAATCACTAAGGAACCCTCATGGGTTCCCTAGGTTACATTATAGCATGAACACCCTATGTGGATACCATTTATCAAATTCACATCTATCATGTCAACACCCACCATTGGGAATCACATCCCTCAAAATAGTTATAAACATCTAACGACCTCACTATACTCATAAGAAAAGCCTTACTTGCATAGGTTTAAAGATATGGAAACCTTACCACATCACTTTACAAGGCACACTATGTCGGTCCGCTAACCAAACCTATCATCTATTTAGATGAATTACACCCACCAAGGAATCTAAGCCTAATTAGGGGAGGAACACCTTCCGGCACTCATATCTACTAGAATGAAGGTTTTAAGGCATATTAAGGGTCTTTCATGGCCAACTAGGTATAATAACTATATCTCTTCACATCCCTCCACTTGAAGGTCACCAAGGAACCTACACTAAGATCCACTATGCTTATATAATTCACTTTATTTTATATACACCCCAAATGGGGTTCATGTTTCTCTAGGCATACAATTATACTTATACTCTTAGACATCTACAGTCGAGATATATAGCCAGTTCACAGTGGTCCATCATGGACCTTGGAACTTTCCACATTTAATTCAAATGAATTCCATTATAATTAAACTAATTAATTAATTTATAAGGGTTAATCTCTTGATGTGGTGAAACTACACACATCACCTTTCACATAAATCCTTTATAAACCAAAGGTTTATGCCAAATAAACCACTAACCTTAACTAAAGTTATTTCCTTTAAAGAATCTTGACTACTTTTTAAGCTTGTATAAGATCTAGTATCAACTGAGGCTCCTAACCTGGTCCCAAAATTACAAATAATCAATTATAACATTTTATAATTAATTATTTTATCCAATTAAATTAATTATGTTGATTATAATTACTTTCATAATTTAAAACAAAAATACATAAATGCTTAATCAATCACTGGGCTGCCTCAATGCACCGAAACCATGAACAAACACACATGGAGGCTCCATGGAATACACCGGATACTATCACGGGAAAATCCAAAAAAATGGTATCTATTTAATAGTTTATTTCCATAAATTTAGCTGAAAACCATAAATAAAATCATCAAGAGACGTACCTTTTTTGAAACAGTGTGAAATAACATGAAAATTTTATCTCAAGACATCCTATATCTACACCAGGAAAAATCCCCATCATGTGGGACAATTTCCACCATCCTTCGGTGGAAATTTCCAATAAACCCCAACATAAATATTCTAAAATTATATACTATGGATGGAAACCAAAACAAAAGTAAAGGGATGGAATAACTCACTCGAAATCATCATCGAATAATACTAGAAATCGATCCCCTCTCAAGGTGTATCAAAGGAGGGACAAAGTGAAGTACAACCATCAAGAGCTAGCCTTTTCCTAATATTCAAAACCCATTAAACCCAAAAAAAACCCTGATTTCATATAAACGAAACTACCCCCATGTAAAAAAGAAAATTTGGCTCCATTCATGGAAAGAACAGGGGGTTCATGGAAAGATTTACCTTTCACCTGAGTAACCTTCATGAAGGAGTAATTGTAGAAATATTCATAGAAAGTGTAGGGGATAGCTTATTAGGATCCCACTCATGGAAGGTCTTGGTTTGGCTGATTCACTGATTGGATGAGGAATGTGCGACGAAGGGGGTAGAAGAGGAGATGAATGTATGAAGAAGGGGATGAGAGGGATCGTGCGAGGGAGGGGTGAACTGAGTCGAGAATCCGGCGAGGATCAACTGAGGGAGAATTGAATAGTTGGAGATGAGGAAGAAAGGTTTCTCATGTGAGAGATGAGTCCCGATGAGGGAGATATGCAAATGGGAGAGATGCGGGTGGGAGATGAGTCCCAATGAGGGAGATATACGGGTGGGATATGTGACATGATAGAGTTAAACAAATTGAGGAACTATTTCCACGAGACTCATTTTAGCCGTAGGTTTTTCTATTCTAATTCCATGGTTATCAAATAATCATGGCTATATTTTAATCTATAGCCACGGACCAATTAAACTGTGGCTATAGGTTCGTGGTGATAGATCATTTTTCTAGTAGTGTCATTCATAAACACCTATACTTAGACAATCCATATAATGATATATTGGCTATATTCCCTCCTTATGAGCCTACACAATGAGAATATTTTGAAGATTATATCTTGTACATCTCTGAAGAGAACCATATTTTCCATCATAAGGCGTGGAGATGTGTGTGGTTCTTCATCACCCACACCCAAATAAGTGAACTAAAAAACCATGTGGGATCTATTTTTCACATTCAAGTAATATTGGGAACTAGTGGGGTAGATTATAGTATCTTACACACACTAGCTTGAGACTTTCTTGTTGAGCATGCGCATACAGAATGGAAGGCACGTGACTTGGCATGGAAGAAACAAAAGGTTGAGGGCTTCAATGCTCTCAAGGAGGCTCAATGAGAAATATCCCACCTCAATATGATGGTATAGGATCACACAAAAATCATGAATAAAAAAATAGAGGTCATAAACAGTCAAAAGTCCTAGTTGGAAGTGGATGAGTCCAAGGTGGTAGAGGTGACATTATCAGTAGATGAGTGTCGGGATAAGTACAAAAAACAGAGGATTAAATTCCAATATGTATTCTCTAAGTCCTAAAAGATAAAAAATGCATGGATTAGTGATAGTGGACCCTAGAGGCTACTCCAGAAAGCCTGGCTGAGCTCATGCACTTAATTGTTGAGGTTGATCCCTTAATTAACTTTTCAATGGAGAGGCTCCAACATGTTAATGACCCTATGAAAAAAAATTCAATTCTAACATGTTCAAACAAATTTTATTCTTTTTATTATCGCAATTAAATCATATCCATAAGAAAATAAATTCTCAATCCTTAAGATCACTTGAGTCATGCCCAATGTGAGAAACAAAGCACTACTACAAAAATGGCCAAGGGAAGCGGCACCCTTTATCAGTGCTAAAAAGTGCTGAAAAGGGGGTCCTTTATTAGTGCTCAAAAAAGCGCTGATAAAGGGGAACTTTTATCAGCACTAAAAAAAGCCCTGTTAAAAGTGACCCTTTATCAGTGCTTTTTTAGCACTGATACCCCCCCCCCCCCCTTCCCTTTATGAGTTCTTATTTTAGCACTGATAAAGGGGACCCCTTTATTAGCATGTTTAAGTAGCGCTGATAAAGGAGGACTTCATCAGTGCTTTTTCTTAGCACGGATAAAATTTATATTTAGAAAAATCTTAAAAAATAATATATTGTTATATAAGTATATTTATATTGATATGAAAATAATATAAATTTTTTAAATATGTTTTAGATAAGTATAAATAGGTTATTACATTTAATATATAAAATATTTAGCAAAAATGGATTTAAAATATTTTAAAAAATATTATTAATCAAAAATTTCCTAATTATCATCGATTAATAATCATTTAATAACAATCTGAAGACACAAAAAATCAAAAAAAAAGAATAAAAGATCAAAAATAAGTTGAAAATGTAACTCAAACTTCAAACAGTCATAACTTTTTATCGGAATGTTCGTTTGAGCTCTATAGAATATTAAATCAAATCGTGCGATGAGCTCTACACACTAGTTCCTCAAGGGAACCTTCAGTCACAATTTTTGAGGCTCAAAAAGGCTCAAAAGGCCTTCAAAACTAAGTTTTTAATCAGGATACCTTGATGTCTTAACAATCAAATAGGTCTAACCTCTTATCTGAATGTCCTCTAGGCCTGTACCACATTTCATATTGATGATTGATTCATTTTCTTTAATTTGACCAGTTCTGGAGTTGAAACAGACTTCTGGATTAGAAGTTATGCTCCTTTTAACATTCTATGGCTTTTCAAATACATATATATATATGTATTTATTCGTAAATATAAATATATATATATATATACATATATCGGTGTGTCTCTCTCTCTCTCTCTTTGTGTGTGTTTTGTATATATGTATGTATTTATGTATTTATTTATTTATTTATAAACACACATAAAAGACATATTTTATAAATGTATTTAAAACTAATCTTATAAATATATATTAAATTAAAAATAAATGTATGGATAAAAAATTATAACTAAATATATATATATATATATATAAATATAAATATAAATTAATATATGAATAAATATACATACACAAATATATGAATAAATATAAATGTATTAATATAACTAAATTTATTTATATTAATATGAATCTATATTAATATACAAATAAATATAACTATATATAAATAAATAAATAAATATAAATATATATTAATATATGAAAATATATATATATATATATTAATAAATGAATAAATATATATGTGTTAATATAACTAAATATATTTATATTTATATTAATCTATATTAATATATGAATAAATATAACTATATATATATATGTATCAATAAATACAGAAAAATAAATAAATGGCTTAGTGGTAAAGGTGCAGGCCCACAAGGGGGGAATTCATGGGTTCGAGTTTGGGTGAAAGCATGTGGGCATGTTGGGCGATGCGCTGGAAAGGGCAGTGTACAGGAGAGTGGGAGGGGGTTTGCCTTGTGCTGATAAAGAGGGGTTCAAGCACTGTTAAAAGGTCCCCCCCTGTGCATAATATATTCCTTTTTATTTTTTTAAATTTTTTTAACTTTTATCAGTGGTTTTTTTAGCACTGATAAAGGGATCTTTTATGAGTGCTTTTCTGAGCACTGATAATAGGGACCCCCTATCTTCGTCTCGATTAAGGTTGACCATGTAATTTCTAAAGCGTATGCAAGTTTGAGATAACTATATAACACTCAAGGTCTGTTATTGTTGACTTAAAATTGGGAGTGCATGGACCAAGTGGGGATGTGGCTAGAGAATAGAGTTCTCCAAATAGCACACTTTCTTTTCAAATGTTCTCTAGTGCATGAATTGGTTAACACCAGGGATTTTGAATTATACCCAAACCAAGGTGAATTAACAGTTTGAATCACAATGCCCATAAATATCGAACACAAGGGTTGTGGAGGAACAATATAAGACAAATTATAACCTTTCTCAAAAGAAAGCTTCCATATCTCTTAGCTGATATAGGGGATAAACAAAAAGGTTCATCCACTGACCATGATCTAAGACACATGACCTATATCAGAATGGCATCCAATATCCTTCAGTTCATTAGACTAAGGTGGAAAGTGATCCATTTTATCCTGAAACCTTGTCGTTAGGGGGTCCCTTCATAGATGGGTGAGTATGAGGATCCAAATAAGGGGCATGAAAATGGTGGAAATGATGTGACAGAATGTTTGAATGTATTCTAGAAATATTTAAATTATCCCACTATATATTAGATCATATTGGGGTGGTAATATAGGTATCAATTAAATTCAAACCTATTTTCTAGGAGAGAATCGTCTCATATGTTGTGAAATGGTTGATTAATATAAATTACATGGTAGATGACCAGCATCAGAGGAAAGGGCTTCTCGGGTGACTACCTAGGATGCATTGTAGTTTTACATCATGCAATGAGAATGATTAACATTAAGTATAAAATTGTGGGGTGATTAAATTGGGAACATGGTATAACATCATATGGTAAGTATGTTGAATTGTATAGTTTAACATCATGTTATGAGGATTATTCTCATAGATTAACATCATATGACCGAAATGTAGTGTGTGGGAGGCTTATGTGTCATGTTTCGCAACTTTTCTCCCTCATGTAATGTCAAGTGAGAATCTTGTGTTTATTTCATGGGGCAGGTTCATAGTTTAGAATCATAAAAAATTGGATGTAATGAACCAATGCAACTGATACATGCCCAGTTATTATAGTTGGTTGATAAGGAGGGTAGCATGATGGATGGCCCCACACCGAGAAATGGAATCTGGGGTGAGCCACATAGAGTTTATGTTCATGGTTATTAGAAAATGGATTTTAGTTTAAGGTCATAAATATTTAACCTATGTTAAAATTTTTATGGTTGTGTTGCATTGACCATGGGGAGGGTGTCTTGAAAGAATGCGTGAAACATGAAGGAAGGTTGCCTAATGTGAATGGAGAGGCCTGAGAGGAAACATGATGCCACATGATACACCCTTGATCCAATTAATACAGAGTTTAATTTCATGATGTTTATAATTGATTTCAACTCCTAGTTTTAGGTCCTATAATTTGGACCATGGGGTTCCCTAATGTTTTTGACATGGCATGAAGAAGTACTAACCTAATGTGGATGATATAAGGAGACCCTCTTTCCATGGGGAACATAAGGGGAAAGTTTAAAATAGTTTAAGTTTTTATTTCATGGATTATAGATTTTATATTATATCCATAATGTTCAAGACATGAAAATATAGAAGGAAAAGGCCCCGTGAAGAGTCAATTGAGGGTATAGACCAGTAATAAAATATTCGGGCATCACTACATATCCCATGAGGATAGGAATCACGCCACATGTAGTTTTGAAACATAGAATTATAGGAGACCGATGTTGTTAAGTGGGTACTATCTCAAATGTGAGTATTGAATGTTCTCATACTTGTATATGAATAATTCTAAATTTATATGCGGTGAGGATATAATTTAACATCATGTGTTGAGGATGTTTTTGCAGCCAATATTTCTTATATTGGGCATCCTAGTCTGATGTCAGATAATATCATCTCTTATTCAAAGGCATCACAAACTTTTCTTGGGTAATAATTTATTTTTACAACGTATGCTAAGGATGTTCCTTCTTCATATCAGGATATGAGGGCATCTCAACCCACTGATGGTTAGGGAAATTGAATGGGTATTATACTTGGAAAGACTCATGTGGGACCTTTGAAGTGATTTCACCATAGGTAACGGATGATTTTGTGTTGAATCGGAAATTGGTCCCAAAGATAGAATGTTTAAGAATCACAATGTGTCCCTTGAGGAAAGGAATTAAGTCACACATAGTTCTAAAAGAGATACACATAGTTTAAGGTCATATGATCTGTATAGTGAGATGAATGGAGGTTTAAGGATGTTTGTGTGGTGGAAGAGTTAGAACCTGATGTGAATGATCCAAAGAGGCCTATAAAAATGTGAATTAATCCATAATTTTTTTTCTAATAGATTAAGGTCATATGGTATAAAACGTGTAAAACATTTTATAGTCATGTTTCTTGGAATAAGTGGAATTAGTTTAAAGTTATGATGTATGGACTATTGAAGTATGTGTTTCAAGGGTACACATGAGGCATGAAAGAAGTAAGACCCCGCATGAATGAGAGAATCTGAGGATTTTCTACCACAAAATATTCAAGAGACAAAAGAACATAGTCTATGGTCATAATTTTTGACCATAACTGGGGCCAAGGGGTCAAAGGATTGTTAAATTTTTTATTAGGCCTGGAGGTAAGATTTTTGGTCGTCTATATGTATCCCATGAGGATGGGAATAAGTCCACATGTATATATAATAAGGAATGGTAGGCGACATACATCAATATAGAATATCCTCATTTGTGAGGGATTTCAAGGCATCCTAGAGTTATCATGGGGTATCCCATATTTAGGGAATGGGGTAAAGATCATCTCATTTTTAGATGCATCCCAGTTTAAGAGGGGTAAAGATAATCCCTTGTTTATAGCTCCAGAGGCATCCCATCTTTCGATGGGGTAAGACCACAGTTTAACATCATGAGTTGAGGAAATTTCGTTTTGTTGTTTAAAATCATTCAAACTTGGATAATAGTGGTTGTAAATATTTTAAGGACATAATGATTGGACCTGTTGTGGGTAGTTTATGGTTGTATTTATGGGACCAAAGGATCATATATTATATTCATAGAATTTAGACCATGGGGATGGTCTTATCAAATGGATATATAGCATGGAAGAGTGAAACATTATGTGAATGAGGGATTATGAGGACCCACACCACACAAAATATTCCTGAGAAGGATTTCATATAGTTTAAATTTTTGATGCATAGACTTGGGGATCCATGTTTAAGGTCATAGTGTTCGAACCCATGTGGATATTATTTTAAGGTCATAGAGTTTGGACCAAGGGGTGAGTGATCAAAAAGTTGTATGCATGGAAGGAATAGAACAACTTAACCTGAATGGGGGGCCAAGGAGTCTCGAATCGCACAACACACTCCAAAATAAGACCTTCATATAGTTTAAAGACATGATACTGGGACATGGGGTCTTAGTTTAAGGTCATAGTTTTTTCATTTGTTGGGATCTTAGTTCAAGGTCATATAGTTTGGATCATACGGGCAGAGCATTCAAAATAGAGTACATATAGCATCGAATAAGGGAAAATTAATGTGAATGGAGGGACAAGGAGAAAATGAAATCACACAACATGATCCCAGAGAATCCTACATACAATTGAAAGTCTTGATGTTTGGAATTAAACTCCTAGATCAAGGTCATATATTTTAGACCATCTTCTCCCCTTTTACGAAGTACTACTTGATAATCTTGGCATTGGAAGAAGGTATGGTACATTTTTCATCCAAGGTAATAAAAGAGTATCCCCCATTGGAATAGACTTTATGAATAGCATAGCTTTCATCCCACTTGGGATCCAACATTGGGTACTTCTTGCTAGGTATTATCAGAATTCTGAGATCTAGTACCATATAAACCAAAAGAAAATAGTGGAGGATAACCTTATTATATAATTATCTCTCTATCATGCTCCAATAACTCTCTAGAATATGGGAAGACTAAATCATGTTCTCTTTGAATGCTTTTTTCTTATCCAGATAGACTTATACTATTTTTTATAGAATCTTAGGGTCGTATATAGCAATTTAAAGTGATGGAAATTAAACCTCCATGGGAAGTAGTGTCTATGGTCCATTCACAAGGGAATATGGGGTCACTGAGGTGGAATTATTATTTTTCATATGATATGTCCAAGGGCTATTGGGGAGATTTCTGGCAAACTTTTCTTCTTTTAGAACCCCTCCTTTTGAAAAAATTTAGAGATGGTTTTTTGAATGCCTCAAACTATCCATTTTCTTGGGAATGATAATAGGAAGTATGGTTTGAACAGATCATGGTGTATAATATCTTTATCTTAGAATCCTATAAGTTGGTTTCATTGTCAGTGAGAATAAAGTGAGGGTATCCAAATTGATGGATGATGTGGGAGCCTATGAATTTGATCAAAAATAGATCCATGACTTCCTTGAGGGGACTTCCACCAACTTAGAAATGAAATCCAACACATCCAAAATGAACCTACACTGGAAATTTGTTTCTAGTCAATAAATACCCACAATATCGATTCCCCATAACAAAAAGTCCTAAGAATACTTGGTGGTATAGATGAGCTCTGGTGGTAGAGGCACAAATTTGTTGTGGGTCTAAAATTCATGACACCTCTTGGAATACGTGATGCATTCATGGACCATGTTGGGACATAATTATCCCAACCATTGAATTTGGTGGGAGAGTTTCAATCCTGCGTAATGTTCACCCGAATACCCGACATGAATTTCCTATATAACCTGGGTAATCTCATCCCTATAGATACAATGGAGGATTTTCCATTAAACCCACATATGTAGAGAGTCTTCACAAGGTTAGGCCCACTCTGAAGGTTGAACTGTGATGCACGATGAGGGATTCCCTTACACATGGATCAATATAGAGGGATAATTCAATTCTAGGTATACTCAATGAATGAATCTATTCAATTAGGTGCTCCCTCTACTATGGGGGAACCTGAGGGTCTTGACATAGAACCACCAGAAGCTAGATGTTTTACCTACTGGTTTTCATAATCATCAAGAATGACAGGAGTGATGAACCTGTTATTCATCACATGAATGTATAGGTCATCCTAGTTAAGATATTTAGGAGAGTAAACTAAAGAATACGAGTATTTGTCTCAGCTAATCTTTGATGGAGGGACAGGATTCACATCTGACCAAGAATAGAACAAGTCCATCAGCTGATGAGTGTTCTAAAAAAGGGGCACGATCTCTAGATTTTTTTTATTATGTAACCACCATTAATCTATTTGATGAATAATTGGAGTCTCCATTCACATGTAAGTGGGGTACATAAATCTCGAGGTCCAGTTTGAGACTATTCATGGTATCCTGATACTCAACCTTGTTGTTGGTGAAACCATATAAAAATAGGGACAAGTACGGTAGAAAAGTCTGTGTTGGGGTGATGAAGAAAATCCCCATGCCTGCTTTATTAACCATGGGATCATTGATCCTTCTTCAAGTTGGGCTACATGAGGCTGCATCAAAATACATCTCCCAACATAACAAAACTTGGTCCACTAATTGGATATCCTCATCTAGTAAATCAACATTTAAGGATGGTTCTTTAGTGGAAGGATGGGCATTTGGGAATTCTAACAATACCTATCCCTTGATTTCTTTCTGTAGAATGAACTTAATGTCGAAATACTAAAGTATAGCAACCCAACATGTCATCCATATTATTGTCATGGGGAGATTCTGGATATAGTACAGCATATCCATACGAGGAACCAACTATATCTCATCATGTTGATGATAATGTTGCAACTTATGTACTAAAAAAACCAGCACTATGCATCTCTTCTTAATAGAGGAGGATATGGTCTCCCAATTTATTATCTTAAAAATAAAATATTATAAACTATTTTCTCTACCTTATTTATTCTTCTAGGTGAGAAGGGAACTGGGGGACCATTCTAGTATAGTCACACAGTGGACCTGAAGCTTCCCAAATATGGGTGCCATCAGAACTAGAGTTTGTAGAATATAATTCATGAATTCCTCATAGCTAGTCTGGAACTATTCATCCCATTGGTATATGGTTCCCTTATTCATTAGTCTCAAAAATTGATTACACTTTCCTTCAAGTTTGTGATAAATTGGTGTATATAGGATAAGTGGCGTCAGAGGCCTTGAAGCTCTTGAAGGCTTCATAGGGGGAATCTAGCTTATTGAATTGATCCTTTCTAGGTAAAAAACAATAACTCTGTATGTAATAATGAAGATTATAAAAATCCTAGAGTTAACCCTCATTGAAAACTTCAAGGGTTTTTTCTTCCAATTCCGGAATTGAATGATGTTTGACACTTTATCAAGGTCCCTAAGATGGTCCTCACACTTGTGGAATTGTACCACCAAGTCGTCCATGTAGATTTCCACCAATGTACCAAGAATTAGTTTGAAGATGTTATTCATGTCCCCTTGATAAGTGGATTCTGAATTCATTAGACCAATTGAAATAAACTGATAACATAAAGTCCCATGTGTCACCCTGAAGGAGGCAGACTCCTCATCCGCATGGGACATCTAGATCTGGTTTTACTTGAAGTATCCATCCATAAAAAAGATATCATGGATCTAAACTATATAATTTATCAATAACTTTATCCCTAGAAGGGTAAATTAATCTTTTGGAAAAATCTAGTTGATTTCCTTGACATTGATACAGACTCTATTCTACCTGTTCTTCTTCATGATCAGGATGATGTTGGCTAGAAACATGCGGTATTGTAATTCTTTGACAAATTTGGAATTGATATGAGTATCAACCTCATCCTCGACCATAGCACCATGGGATGGGTGAATTTTTCTATGAGTCTTTTAGAACACATGATAACTCTTTATGAGTCCAAGATGGTGGATAGAAACCTAAGGTATACTCTAGGAATTTCATCATAACTCCAGGAAAATACATTGCGATGTTATTTTAAAAATCCATAAGATATGCTTTATCCTATGGAGGCATGGATTGACTAATCATCATTGGCCTCACATCTACCTCATTACCCTGGATCATATGAATCAACACATCTACAGTGTTGGTGATACCCACTTTGAATGTAGGAGAAACTTCTTCTAAATCCTATTAATCAAATGAGTTTGGAGAATCAATAGGAGGAGGTGGTTCACCTAGGCCATCTGATTTAGGGGAGTATTGGTTACTTCTTAAGAAGATAGAAAGAATTTTTTGTGGGACTCCTATAACAGCCCGAGATTTTATGAAAACTATTCTTTTTAATTTTATTAATGTCTTGTGTTGTACGCTACACCAAAAAGAGCTTGCACAACACGCATTCTTGACTAGCCTTGCATTACACGCAATCGCAACCTTCCTCGATAGCGTGTGTAGTACGCAATACCGAGTTTCACTAAACAATGATATGCTATTAAAATATTATTATAACTAGCCGTTATGAATAGTAATAACCACCTTTTAAAATTTTAGAAATTTTAGCTCTCAAAATGGACTTCATTTTTGGATTCGGAGTATCGAATTTAGCCTAAGGTGAAATTTTGGTACTTTTCGGATAACTTTCATATTCTGATGAATAGTGAAAATTACTAAATTATAATTAAAAACAACTTTTTTAATCGAAATAATTAATAGTGATAAATTATTAATTTGAGTGGTTTTAAAGTATATTTAGAATATATTTTTACAATTTAATACAATGTTGGTCATTGGTTGTAATTTCACATTTAAACCAGACATAATCAAGTGTCAATCTTTTGGTATATATTGTTTCCTAAAAACACGCTATTTATTTTAACAGTGGGATTTAATTATAAAATTAATTAATGAATATTCTATGTTACGAATTGGGTAAAATAGACTTCATTTTTGAATTCAGAATATGAAATATAGCTTAGGATGAAATTTTGGCATTAATCTGAAAAACATCAATTTTTGATGAATAGTAAAACTACTAAGTGGTAGTTAAAAAAACTGAATTTTTCATAAAACTTAATTTTACCGCTTCTGTGAATGGAATTTCAAAAATCCGAGAGACACGGTTGATGTCAGTAAGTAAAATGTGGTTCAATGAGATGAAAATAATTTTTGGTGAATAGTAACTTTTTACTTTTATTTACCACGGTTAAAAGTAAATAGGGTAATTAAGGGTAAAAATGATATTAATATTACCCTAACACATGTCCTAATTCAATTGGACAAGTGTATTTCGACCAAAAACAACCTTAAGTGTAAAATATTATCATTTAGGACCACTTGGATTAGATTAGGACATTTATTATTATTTAATTCAAAGAAGAGTTAAAATCAAAGTTTATTTACTATAACATTTTTTATATAGGGTTGTACATAAGATAAATTCGATTGTAAATATTCATTAGAAAGATAAAAATATTTCCTACATAATGGTATTTTATTTATAATTTTTAGACTTTAAATAAAGTAATTTATTTATGACACAACAATGATGCAGTAATTACCCTTTTAAGGAAATATTAACATAATTGATGTTATAAATGCTCAAATGAATGTAATTTGAGACTTTTTATGAATTCCACTAATTTTCTAGGTTACTAAGATATATTATTGTTGATCTAATCAACTTGGTTCGAACATATAATTCTGTTATGACTTTCACAAAAATCATATATCAAATAGTGTCAAAATTGACACAAAATAGTTTTTAAATCAAATATTATATTATTAATTGTTATTTTATTCCTAAAAATCTAAGGTTCGGCCAAATGACTTAGATAAGGATATATATATTAATAATAAACAATTTGGGGTTCGTTTGTCATGTTATAGTACGTGTATTAACCATATAGTGAAAGAAAACAAAAAGACACGGTAAAAGTTAAATTATTTAACTTAGAGTTAAATCTAATTGATAAGGATAAAATAATACCCTAAACTTCTCTAAATCCTATTGGTTGATAGGATTTCGACCCATCCCCAATTTATCTTCGAAATAAGACCCTTTGGAACCATTATAAACCTATTTTGACATTAATATAAAATAATATTTTGAGGTATTCCTAAGGTGCCCCTCTCCTCCCTTATAAAAGGACACCTCCTCCCCCTCCTCCTCACACCAATTTGAGCACTCAATCTCGCCCAACCCCTGCCAAAATCTCTTCTCCACTTCCCTAGAAACATCCTAGAGGTTCTGGTCTTCCTCAAAGACCAATTTTAGTTCCCTAAGAGGAGGTCTCCAAAAGGCGCTTCAAAGAAGAGGTAATTACCGTTACCAATTCTTTCATCTTTATTTCTTCTTCCACTTCTTCTTCTTAGGTTGTTTCATTATGAAGTAATAACATCAGTATCACTCATATACTGATATGTTATTATAAGTATGAAACAACCCTATTTCAACATCTATCCATCCTACGGAAAAAGAAATCACCGCACGTGCGTACGTACGGAATACCGTCTCCACGCCGTGGTGTAATCTATTTTCCACCACCACCTTACATGGATGGGTATATTGGTGTAAAGAATAACTATACATAGTTATTACAACATCATATTGATTCTGATATATTGTATAATCCACTCCAATTCAATTCAATATTTATGGAAATAATATCATCGCTCGTGCGTACGTACGGACTACCGTCTCCACGACGCGATGAGATTCATTCTCCATGTTAACCATTTAAGAATGATTATAAAGTATATATAAGAAATAATAATGAAATATATGAAATTATAAAGCTACTGGATTTATGTATATATATATATATGTATGTCATCTACTTACTTCCATTCAAGACAATAAGGAAAGGAAAACAACGTTCATGTGTACGTACGGACTACTGTCTCCATGAACGGTGTTTTTCATTTCATTTATCTATCTATTATATATATATATACTGAATATATATGATATATAAATCATATTTTATATTATGGAAGTAAGTAAATCATGATATAAGTAATAATAATGTCAAGAACAACAAGTCAAAACACCTACGATAAAAGAAACGATTTTACCCAAAACACTTCTTTAACATGGAGTTTACAAAAGAACGGGTAATATAATGTCATAAGTGAACCATATATGATATCATAACAATGAATATGATTCTTTAATAAGTAAATGACATTATTTAAACCATTATACAGGAGCTTCGGACTTGTACAAAGCAAATCGGACCTAAGGTAAGGGAAATATCACAATCTCATTTTTATCCGAGATTGTTTATACTTTGGTATTTACTGGGGTTTATTTTATCATCCACATCCATGTTTCTTCAATATGTAATATTATTTCCATCCACCTACAATTGTTTAAATCCAATTTTACCCTTTGGTGAGTTTTTAGTAAAAGATATGAAAGGAATCTTTTGTCGTTTTTCGTACGAGGTACTTTTTGACTTTTCCGACAAAAGTACAAAGAATGTTTTTTTTTAAACTTATACGGCATGAATGGATTTTTAAAAAAATATTTCCAAGAAGCTTCCTTTACAAGTTTTCAAGTTTATTTTTAATCAACTTCTTTTAGTTTATAATTGTATGACATATTAAGAAAAGAAAAGTGTTTTTGAAGAAGAAAGGATATTTTCCTCAAGAATGTTGTTCAAGTATTTTATCAAAATTATTTTCCATCTAAGATAATAAAAGGGTTCTGTTTTTATCCCTATTATTACAAGGATTTTATTATGTTGTGATGGAAACATTTTTATGAATTCCTTTATCTTATATGAATTGTTTTATGATGTCATGTTTAAGATTCCCATTTTTATTACATGGGTTATGCTATGATGTATGGTTTATGATTATGTGGCACACATAAGAAAGGATTCATTATAAGATGGGTGGGACCTATATCTCCCTCCAATGCATTGGGTAAAGATTTTATATCTCATGAGATAGACATGGCTGGAACGGAAGGTTATTTCGGTTCAGTGATACAGGACTGAAACGAGGAGTGAACTCGGTTCAGAAAGGGACTTTGTCCACTAAGATAGTCTTGGCAATGAGTCATGACTAACAAGAAATGATTTCCATGATTATGTGTGCATGCCACAAAGTTTCAAGTTTTATGTTATGATTATGGGGATCTCATTTTCACTTCTATGAATTATTCCATGATAAGATATTATGATCTCTTTTGCAGGTTTTGATTTTCAAAAAGATATGATATGATTTTTATTTCCTTTATTTGCCCTTGCTGAGCATTTGAGCTCACCCTTTTATGTTTTCTTTTCCCCAGGTCAGGAAGATGGATATTAAGTAGAATATGCTAAAAGGGACCCTAGATATGATGAAATAAATGGGAGACACTGTAGAAGATTTATGAACCAGTTGTTTATGTTTCCCAGTTTCTAAAGACACTATACCTATACGGTCCTTTGTGGTTTTGTCATATGTTGTAATAAGTGTGCTTCAATTTTGAAGTAGTAACAATGTATGTAAAGTATGGGTCTCTACAGTTGGTATCAGAGGAAAGGTTTAGTCAACCTTTGGAAACTAGGATGCGAGAACTTTAGTGAGATCCCTAGTGATATTTCTAAGGTATGTCTAGGGATGTCCCTAAGGTTAAGTATACGTATAGGTTATAGTACTAGAATTACGCTAACGATCATAGAATTAAACCTAAGATGTTAGATATTGAAGGTACTTCCCCTTTATTATGTTGTTTTCCCTAGCATGATTTTTGCCTCTCACACTATTTTTTTGGGTTTTAGAAAATGGCTGAAAATAAGATGATTCACGATAATGGAGGATATGATGGACAATGGAATGATATTCTTCATAATGAAATGGTATTTGGAAGTCCAAACATCATTATTATGCCGAATCAGCAATCTCATAATATGATCAATAATGTAAAATTTGGTAAGTTTCCTGACTCGGCTAATAAGAGAAAGATGGAGTTTCATGATGATCATAGAGGAAAGAAAGTTCAATTTCCCCTATGTAAATAATGTGGGAAGAGGCATCAAGGAGAATGTTTCAAAGGAGCTGGAAGATGCTTTGGGTGTGGAAAAGAAGGACACAAAGCCAGTAAGTGCAAAGGAAAAGGTTCAGTTAACACCAGGGATGAGGATAATGGTATTGCTACGACATCAACACTGGTTAAATGTTTTAAATGTGGAATGTACGGGCATTATGCAAACCAATTCCCTAAGGGAAAGTCTCATGAAGAGAATCAGTATGGTCGTATGGGAAGTATTTATGTTGATGATGATGAAGAGACTACAAATGATATGTGAGATGAAAGAATTGTTGAATCTTGGACAATGGTTTAAGAATGTAGTGGAATGATTACATGTTTATCATGTGTAATGTTGTATAAGTAATCTCATGGTACTGTAGAATAAAGAGACATGTAAGGATTGTTACACTGTTGTCTGATTAATGTTACCAGTATCCATGAAAGGTTATTCAGATATTTTTGGAATGTAGATGATATGCACATAATGAAGGGATAAGGAGAAAATTAAATGTTTGATAGTATTCATGAGCTCATGATTGATATAAGGACTAAGTGATATCATGGTTTGAGTATATAGAATTTTGAGGATTTTGGTATGTGGAAAGAGTTAACTTTTAATAGAATTCATGTTTTCAATAAGGTTCAATGGGTATTCAAGAGAGTACAAGATTAAGGCCTTTGAATGTTTGGAATGTGACCAACAAGATATATCTTATGATATATGGGGATCACCGATGGTATTAAATCTCTGGTAATCGTTTTCACTATGTTATGAGAGTGGACTGCAGTATTATGGATAAGCCTAAAGATTGGAATGGATTATGTTGGACATAAGTTAGTATTGTTTAAGGATAGAAGTTTTTCGATATTATTGATGGGATGTTATAGTAATATAGTTTTAGAAAAAGGACAACCTGCAGGACGGGTGACAGCTCATCGCGTCGGACAAGGCTGTAGGAATCGAACCCACAACCGAAGTGCGACTGGCCTTTATCGCCTACCACTGGCCTACAGGAAGTCCCTGTTTAGTAGAAACTAGTTTTATTATATTAAGAAGTATGATATATGAAGTATAAGTCCATTTTAGGAACCATATATGATTAATCTCACTATAGAATGACTTATGTATATTTAATAACTTTTTATAACCTTTTGTTTGAGACAGATGGAATGACCCGTCATTCTATCACATAATCTGCTAACACTTCACGAATAACAAATTCAACTTAATTTATTTAAGAGATGAAGTGGAAATTGTTCAAGGCACGAACAACAGTGAGATTGTTCCAAAATAAAGTAAGTAATTATTCTAATTCAAATTTTCAACTTTAGGGAAATGATCTTGAAAACCAAAAATGTTGTCCTAGTGATCTTATACCTGATGAATCAGATGGTACCTTAGATCGTCACAAATTTATGGCTTTGTGATTATTGGATTTTCCATAGCCATGTTCTCTACCACTCTCCATCAGAACATGATGGTTAGATTTCTCTTCCATATCCATATTTTCACCTTTGTGGAAACCCAGTGATTAGTTTATTTGGGTAATCGTTACATTTCATACGTTAGTTTTTAAAGCCAAGTTTTGGTATTCCTTTTTACGATGTGGGTTTCTATTAAAGAAACTTTCGAATAGAAAACTATTTATAACCCCGACGAATTTCGAGGGCGAAATTCATTTTAAGGGGGGTAGAATGTAACAGCCCGAGATTTTATGAAAACTATTCTTTTTAATTTTATTAATGTCTTGTGTTGTACGCTACACCAAAAAGAGCTTGCACAACACGCATTCTTGACTTGCCTTGCATTACACGCAATCGCAACCTTCCTCGATAGCGTGTGTAGTACGCAATACCGAGTTTCACTAAACAATGATATGCTATTAAAATATTATTATAACTAGCCGTTATGAATAGTAATAACCACCTTTTAAAATTTTAGAAATTTTAGCTCTCAAAATGGACTTCATTTTTGGATTCGGAGTATCGAATTTAGCCTAAGGTGAAATTTTGGTACTTTTCGGATAACTTTCATATTCTGATGAATAGTGAAAATTACTAAATTATAATTAAAAACAACTTTTTTAATCGAAATAATTAATAGTGATAAATTATTAATTTGAGTGGTTTTAAAGTATATTTAGAATATATTTTTACAATTTAATACAATGTTGGTCATTGGTTGTAATTTCACATTTAAACCAGACATAATCAAGTGTCAATCTTTTGGTATATATTGTTTCCTAAAAACACGCTATTTATTTTAACAGCGGGATTTAATTATAAAATTAATTAATGAATCTTATATGTTAGGAATTTGGTAAAATAGACTTCATTTTTGAATTCGGAATATGAAATATAGCTTAGGATGAAATTTTGGCATTAATCTGAAAAACATCAATTTTTGATGAATAGTGAAACTACTAAGTGGTAGTTAAAAAAACTGAATTTTTCATAAAACTTAATTTTACCGCTTCTGTGAATGGAATTTCAAAAATCCGAGAGACACGGTTGATGTCAGTAAGTAAAATGTGGTTCAATGAGATGAAAATAATTTTTGGTGAATAGTAACTTTTTACTTTTATTTACCACAGTTAAAAGTAAATAGGGTAATTAAGGGTAAAAATGATATTAATATTACCCTAACACATGTCCTAATTCTATTGGACAAGTGTATTTCGACCAAAAACAACCTTAAGTGTAAAATATTATCATTTAGGACCACTTGGATTAGATTAGGACATTTATTATTATTTAATTCAAAGAAGAGTTAAAAGAGTTAAAATCAAAGTTTATTTACTATAACATTTTTTATATAGGGTTGTACATAAGATAAATTCTATTGTAAATATTCATTAGAAAGATAAAAATATTTCCTACATAATGGTATTTTATTTATAATTTTTAGACTTTAAATAAAGTAATTTATTTATGACACAACAATGATGTAGTAATTACCCTTTTAAGGAAATATTAACATAATTGATGTTATAAATGCTCAAATGAATGTAATTTGAGACTTTTTATGAATTCCACTAATTTTCTAGGTTACTAAGATATATTATTGTTGATCTAATCAACTTGGTTAGAACATATAATTTTGTTATGACTTTCACAAAAATCATATATCAAATAGTGTCAAAATTGACACAAAATAGTTTTTAAATCAAATATTATATTATTAATTGTTATTTTATTCCTAAAAATCTAAGGTTCGACCAAATGACTTAGATAAGGATATATATATTAATAATAAACAGTTTGGGGTTCCTTTTTCATGTTATAGTAAGTTTATTAACCATATAGTCAAAGAAAACAAAAAGACACGGTAAAAGTTAAATTATTTAACTTAGAGTTAAATCTAATTGATAAGGATAAAATAATACCCTAAACTTCTCTAAATCCTATTGGTTGATAGGATTTCGACCCATCCCAAATTTATCTTCGAAATAAGACCCTTTGGAACCATTATAAACCTATTTTGACATTAATATAAAATAATATTTTGAGGTATTTCTAAGGTGCCCCTCTCCTCCCTTATAAAAGGACACCTCCTCCCCCTCCTCCTCACACCAATTTGAGAACTCAATCTCGCCCAACCCCTGACAAAATCTCTTCTCCACTTCCCTGGAAACATACTAGAGGTTCTGGTCTTCCTCAAAGACCAATTTTAGTTCCCTAAGAGGAGGTCTCCAAAAGGCGCTTCAAAGAAGAGGTAATTACCGTTACCAATTCTTTCATCTTTATTTCTTCTTCCACTTCTTCTTCTTAGGTTGTTTCATTATGAAGTAATAACATCAGTATCACTCATATACTGATATGTTATTATAAGTATGAAACAACCCTATTTCAACATCTATCCATCCTACAGAAAAAGAAATCACCGCACGTGCGTACGTACGGAATACCGTCTCCACGCCGTGGTGTAATCTATTTTCCACCACCACCTTACATGGATGGGTATATTGGTGTAAAGAATAACTATACATAGTTATTACAACATCATATTGATTCTGATATATTGTATAATCCACTCCAATTCAATTCAATATTTATGGAAATAATATCATCGCTCGTGCGTACGTACGGACTACCGTCTCCACGACGCGATGAGATTCATTCTCCATGTTAACCATTTAAGAATGATTATAAAGTATATATAAGAAATAATAATGAAATATATGACATTATAAAGCTACTGGATTTATGTATATATATATATATATGTATGTCATCTACTTACTTCCATTCAAGACAATAAGGAAAGGAAAACAACGTTCATGTGTACGTACGGACTACTGTCTCCATGAACGGTGTTTTTCATTTCATTTATCTATCTATTATATATATATATATATACTGAATATATATGATATATAAATCATATTTTATATTATGGAAGTAAGTAAATCATGATATAAGTAATAATAATGTCAAGAACAACAAGTCAAAACACCTACGATAAAAGAAACGATTTTACCCAAAACGCTTCTTTAACATGGAGTTTACAAAAGAACGGGTAATATAATGTCATAAGTGAACCATATATGATATAATAACAATGAATATGATTCTGTAATAACTAAATGACATTATTTAAACCATTATACAGGAGCTTCGGACTTGTACAAAGCAAATCGGACCTAAGGTAAGGGAAATATCACAATCTCATTTTTATCCGAGATTGTTTATACTTTGGTATTTACTGGGGTTTATTTTATCATCCACATACATGTTTCTTCAATATGTAATATTATTTCCATCCACCTACAATTGTTTAAATCCAATTTTACCCTTCGGTGATTTTTTAGTAAAAGATATGAAAGGAATCTTTTGTCGTTTTTCGTACGAGGTACTTTTTGACTTTTCCGACAAAAGTATAAAGAATGTTTTTTTTAACTTATACGGCATGAATGGATTTTTAAAAAAATATTTCCAAGAAGCTTCCTTTACAAGTTTTCAAGTTTATTTTTAATCAACTTCTTTTAGTTTATAATTGTATGACATATTAAGAAAAGAAAAGTGTTTTTGAAGAAGAAAGGATATTTTCCTCAAGAATGGTGTTCAAGTATTTTATCAAAATTATTTTCCATCTAAGATAATAAAAGGGTTATGTTTTTATCCCTATTATTACAAGGATTTTATTATGTTGTGATGGAAACATTTTTATGAATTCCTTTATCTTATATGAATTTTTTTATGATGTCATGTTTAAGATTCCCATTTTTATTACATGGGTTATGCTATGATGTATGGTTTATGATTATGTGGCACACATAAGAAAGGATTCATTATAAGATGGGTGGGACCTATATCTCCCTCCAATGCATTGGGTAAAGATTTTATATCTCATGATATAGACATGGCTGGAACGGAAGGTTATTTCGGTTCAGTGATACAGGACTGAAACGAGGAGTGAACTCGGTTCAGAAAGGGACTTTGTCCACTAAGATAGTCTTGGCAATGAGTCATGACTAACAAGAAATGATTTCCATGATTATGTGTGCATGCCACAAAGTTTCAAGTTTTATGTTATGATTATGGGGATCTCATTTTCACTTCTATGAATTATTCCATGATAAGATATTATGATCTCTTTTGCAGGTTTTGATTTTCAAAAAGATATGATATGATTTTTATTTCCTTTATTTGCCCTTGTTGAGAATTTGAGCTCACCCTTTTATGTTTTCTTTTCCCTAGGTCAGGAAGATGGATATTAAGTAGAATATGCTAAAAGGGACCCTGGATATGATGAAATAAATGGGAGACACTGTAGAAGATTTATGAACCAGTTGTTTATGTTTCCCAGTTTCTAAAGACACTATACCTATACGGTCCTTTGTGGTTTTGTCATATGTTGTAATAAGTGTGCTTCAATTTTGAAGTAGTAACAATGTATGTAAAGTATGGGTCGTTATAACTCCTGCCATGATAACATGAAGGAGACATAAGTTTTCCAAGAAATTCCATCCAACCTTCGATTATGAGGCCCATGATTGATGTCAAAGAAATAGTGGTGGTTCAACTTCTATAAAATTAACCCTTCCCTAATAAATGATTGGAGTTTATGAAATAGTGATGATAGGGTGAACCTCTTGGTAGATTATAGGGTTATTGGATTCTGGTATCACATGGGCCTATCCTTTGTAAGAGTAAGATGTAATATTCAATAATTCCTTGCTTTTAAGAATGTAAAAAACCCATATTCTTGATACAAAATGAAATTCACATGTACACCATTGTTGGATATAATCTATGGATTGAGTGAATGAAGGAATCATCCAATCCCACCCATGGACTGGCTGTAGGGGTTGTGAACTCATCATCATTGTACTGAACTTTCTTCCCCTCCCTCTTTTAATAGTGGGAATCTAGATAAAGGGATTCACAAGAGTTTAATGGAGACTAATCAACTTGGAGTACCCTTACCAAACCATGGAGAGAGTATTTGAGGAACTTCTAATATGTGGAAGGGATTACCATAAGTAAATGATGTCAGGTCCTACCCAAAAGCACGTTTTACGTGTTATCCTATGATACTACTAGAAACTCAGTATTTACTATTAAGCCACTGAATTGGGTCTTAAGACAAATATTTCCACATGGTTTCTACTCAGTCCTATCATAACCCGAAATGATTAGTTTAGAGGTATTCAGATCTAATTCATCCAATCCTAGATTGTGAAGCATTCGGGTCTGGATGAGATTGATCCAGGAACATGTGTCCTCCATGTAGTGGTGGATCTCTATTCCATTGAACTATCCTGAGATGTATATATAGTGGATGTTCCCCTGCACAATCACTCCTTCATCCTCTCAAGAGAATGAGATGATGAATTATAATTCCACTAGCTCATCCTCATCCACATAGAAGACCCATGTAGAAGTTACATCTTCTTCAAACTCGAAGTGTATTTTCAATTCTTCTATGAAGGACTCAAACATTACATTTGAAAAGAGTAGGGCCTAAATGATTGAGATACTTGAGAGAATTATAGAGAGTTGATTCAACACTTCATATTTTCATGCCAAAGGCATGTTTTTTCCCATAGGGTTCATTCCTTGGTAGGAGGCACAACAGGTGCTACCAACTCTACCAATGGGTTTCGGATGGTTCTAGAAATGCCCAACTAATGACCATATAAATCACTCTTAACCCCTATCTTCTATATTCTGGTTCGATGATACATAGCTCTAGATATATGTATCCAATGATTGAGGCATAATCCATCTCTCCAACAGAGGGTTCTTCAACAGAGGTCTCTTCATATGATAGATGGGATCTAGGGGTGGTTCCCAAATCAGTAATCATGAAATCACTAAGAGTGTAGTATGGATTTAACATTAGTGGGGGGTTTGGTTTCCTTTTCTCTATTGGTGACTGCTCTTCTAAGAATTGGAAGGTTTTGACATAGATATAGATGTGTAAACCAAAAGAGGTGTGGAAACTAAATCTGGATTTGGCCAACTTAGGAAAGAACATATGACTCTGTGAGTGTGAGAAACTACTCTATGAGCCAACCAATCATCATACTTCTAGGTCCCATGGTTGGAAGACTGCTTCCATTATCTGGAGTGATCATTGTTACTAATGGGGTCATCAGAGATATGTTTCACCTATGTTTGGATGTCTTATAATAAGAGAAAACATTTATCCACATAGTATTGTATATAATCCTTGAACTCATATTATTTTGTCATGGTATGTTTGAGGATCATGTGGTAGGGGATGGTCGCGACAGTCAATGATTCTGGATTCTTGGGGCCTTTTGGACTCTTCCAACATCATAATCCCATTTTCCATAGAATATATGAAATATTCGAGGAAGTTTTAATGCTTGTAAAAATATTGTGTGTTCCCTCTATCCGATAAGGGAACTCTAGGAGCCCAGCCTTGATGCGGGGCTATGCCTGATGAGGGGTTGGAGCCACATTCTCTCATCTAGGCAGTTGTGCATTGTGAGACGAAGCTATATGGTTCTATGCTAGGCAATTTTGAACTTGATAAGGTTTCACTTGGAGAGGATCCTATAGAAAAGGGTCGTATAATTCCATTGGCTCCGGGGAATCTACTGGTAGAACATGGTTAGTCACTACTTTGGAAGACCATCTTGCAAGAGCTAGAAGTGGAAAAGGGTGAAATTTTTTATCCTGCTTTAAGGATTCCTCTAGATTTTAGGATTTATTAGAAAACTCAGTGAACCCACCAAGAAAATTATGGGTTATAAGGGTAGGTAACAACTCAGTCTTAAAATTCCCCCATGTGCATCATCATTTGTTGCTCCGGAGTCAACAGTATATCAAGTGAGTATATGAGACCTTTCCATCGGGTGAAAAAATATAAAACACACTCAACAAGACTTTGTATTCACTAGAAGAGGTTACAAATAATTTTCTTTCACACTGTGGAGATAAACAAGTATGTTAAATTTATTCATTGGTCTTGACGACTAGTGATGGACCCTATTGGTAGCTTTCTATACTTGAAAAACAAAGGTCCTTCTAATTTCTAGACTAAAAATCAAGTCTTGGAGGCTTATTGCTACTATGTAGTTCCCAACATTGGTCTGCACCTTGAGATGAAGTTGTCCAAATGATGTTGTGGTTTACCCATCCTATTGAATGAGGAAAATGTAGGGTAACCAAATTCTAGGGATTCCTGCATGTCATCCTCAGATGCCAGGAATGGGGTTTGGTTAGGTGGGATCTCCACCTATCACGACTATAGAGACTCAAGGTGTTCAATGAGAGAAGATATCAAATCAACATGGTAAGGATCTTTGTCTCGAAAAGGATTCTTGATCACCAATACATTTAAAATATCATCAACTCGGTAATTCTTCTTAGATAATTTTAGAGAGGTACGACCTAGATCCTAATTAGGATTATTACACCACTCTAATGGGTTTGGTGACTCATTCCTCAATCACTTAAAACACCCCTACCTATTCTCTATCTAAAGGTATAGGGTTAACAAAATTAGTTGGGGACATATAGAAAAGGAGTAATTTATTCCTTGGTGGATTAGAAATGGGATCCCATCAGGAAATACCATAATTCAAGAACAAATCAATAAAGAGTGTAGTGATTACCCCATTATTCTCTTTGAGTTGCATGAACAAGGAGGCCACCATGGGCTTTATATTGTTTTTTTTAACCCAGGGTGGATCAGAATCTCTTCTATGATCTTTACCCTTGTTGATGATTCAATTGGAATGAAATAATTCCTTAATGGAGTGATCCAAAAGATTGAGAACCTTCCTTTTCTAGCGGATGAGGACACATGTATGAGGGTCGGTTTGGTACTATGCGTCCCCCAGGGGAAGGTTTTCCCATCCGTTCATTGAATTAGCATCTATTTTTCTATAATCCTCTAGTAGGTTAGGGATAAACATGCTTACAATAATATTACCTGGAGGGTAACCCTCATTGTTGGTGGGTAGGTCATGTTATCGCAAGATAGGTCTGAAGTAGAGAGCATCGTACTTTCCCCATCCCATGATATACACATGAAGAGGTAACTATTCAATAATCTAGTGGATCATTATAAGGATATTGATGAATCCTTGTTGGATTATCTATAAGTATGCAGATGAAGTGGGTATCTGAGTCCCTAGGAGTGCTTCCCACACGACCCTTCAGTACTGTTGATCGATGTCCTTGAGGTGACCCAGGCTACCTAGATAAGCCAAATGACAATCACAGAGATGTTTCAATGTCACCTAGATGATTTGGAGAAAATTCATATCCTATCTCTCTATAAGGGACTCTATGATGTTGAAGTTGGGATTCATTGACAGCTAGAATGCCACTAACTACTGGTTGGTAGCTAGAACCTCCCATAGGCTCTCTTTCTCAAAGGAAGGGCCATGCTTCAGGTCATCCCAAAATCCAATTGGTGTTGGTCAATAGATACATGGTGTTAATGATATGAATTATTTCAATGATTGTTTTTCTATTATAGAATACAATTCATGATTCATTTGTTCACTGCATGCTTGGAAATCACTTCGGGGAGGTACCAACAACATCATCATATCCATGTAGGACGGGGTACTACCCACTGCATCATTTGAGTGGGAAGCAGCACTCATATGTGGATCATCAAGGCTCTCACCATATTAAGGAGTCATACTTGTTGGATTAGGTTATACCAAATATGCACAAGAGGGGGGGTGAATTGTGACTTTTACAATTTCTTCGAGAATCGTGATGATTTCCCAACCTGTCATTTTACTTTATCATAAAGTTTATGTAGTGGAAAATAAACAGATTGAACAATGAATGAATTTATATTGGTTTGGGGAACATAAGGCCCCTAGTCTACTCTACAAACTCTCTACTACATGATCTTGGTGAGTTTCACTATATTGTCCTCTTATCAATAGACCTTCCATAACTAAGTGCTGGCAGTTGATAACTTTACATGATAAGGCTAAAACAAATCCTTCTGGTTCATACACATAACTAAATACATAGCCTAGAATGAGATGTTGTTTACAAAAATGAAAAGAGTATTTTACTAAAAATACTTTCTAGTTGTTCTTCATAGCTGCAGCAACACGCAACTAACAGTAGATGGATCGTCATCTTCAGAAAATATGTTCTTCAGGTAAGTGTAGTTTTGAGTCAACCCAATTTCAAATAGATATTGAAATAAAATCAGATACTTCAACAACAATAGATTCACAATAGATCTTCTATTTAGAATGATAATCTTTAATTCTTTTCCTTTTCGTCAGAAAAACATAGTCTAATAGATCTTTGTTGTAGTAGATCTGTGTGACACATATAACTCTGTAAAAAATTGTATTAAAAAAACTCAAGATATTTTTCTTCTAATATTTTCCATGATGATTCATCTCTCTGTGTGATTTAAAATAACATACATATATTAAAAAAATACAAGAGTTTTACTTACAAATTTAGATCCACAAATGTCGCCTTAAGAATTGTGATATTCAAATGTTTGAATAAAATAGCAATCATAACTTCCCTTAATAATTGACATGAAATCCTCCTTTTAAATCAATCCATTGAATCACAAATAAACAGATTTAAAATAGTCAAAGATGTGCTTTAATATCGGGCTTTGAATCTAGCTTGAAATTAGCCTAATATTCCGTATAAATATTGTTGCACAATAAAGATGTATTTTAAGTCTCTAATGTGAAATGTGGGGTTAATTATCTATTCTTCAAACGTAAGGTTGATCTCAAACATAAGGATGATCATCCATAATTTTCTCTTCCACTTTCAAATGTATGGTATATTATACATACTTTCCTCTTTAGAAAAATGTAAGATACATGATCCATACTTTTTGATTGAACATAAGGTTCATTATAAAAGTAAGGTTGATGATCTATACTTTTATAAAGCAAACGTAAGGTTTCATACATATGTAAGGTTGTTCTGCCATACCTTTTTGATATTACAAATGCAAGGTTCCTTTATAATGTAATTTTCTTTTAACATTCTTTTTCAGATAATGTATGGTTGATTAACCATACTTTTCAGAACTCTTGTAATGTAAACATAGAATTTTATCCTTACACAATGCTCTTCAACGTAGGGTTTGAATAGTGTTTCTAGAACTCGCTAAAATTATTTCAGAACACTTTGTCAAATATCCCACATGGATGAAATACTTTAATATTATTCCAAAATAGAAATATAAAGGATATTAATTTCTTGAAATATAATCAATGTAAAATCATTAGAATAACAAACAAGGGTATTTTTGAGCATCAAAATCATCATAAAATGATAGAGTATTGTTGAAACAATACATTCTCAACAATCTCCCCTAATCATAATAGTATAGAGTATTGTTGAAAAAAAAACTTTCTCAACAATCTCCCCCTTTTAATGATCACAAAACCCATGAAATAACTCACGAAATTAATTGCATAGAATTTAGAATTTTGCAAGGATAAAATAATGTTTGATTTTAACATAATTATTCCAATAATAAATAAAGTGTTTCCATAGTTCTCCCTTATATAACGAAATGATTTTTAAAATTTCTTTAAAATTTATTTTAGAAATTTCTCCCCCTTTATAAATTAAAGAAAATAATATTGTGTGTTTATCCAAATTTATACCAAAAACAATATAAAATGTTGCATTATATCCAAATTTCTACCCCTAAGAAAAGATATATCCATTTTAAAATAAAATGTTGTGTTTATCCAATTTCCCCCCCTTTGTGTGATATCAAAAAGAATGGTAGAATAAAGAATATAACACAGTTAATGTAGCACTAAACATATGTAAATTCAATCATGAACTATTTTTTAATAATTGAATCTGGATTCTGGCATTCTAACATGGAGAGAATAGTAAAACAAATTAAAAAAACATAGAAATGAGATTCAAAAATATTTTATTGAAAATATATATACAAGTACATAATTGATATGTGAATCAAGTTTAAGATAAAATTTACTGAAAAAAGGGTATTTTAGTGAATTTTAATGACATTTTCAATTATACTAACCGCATTTTCAACCTCTTCATCAGTCCATCTCTTAACTGAATTATCAAATCCCTTACTTCCCAAGTCAAATTAATATCTTCAGTCAGATTGACTTTGAAAAACTCATGAAATATTTCTTCCTTTTCCATGAAATGATTTAGCTTTTCAGTGAACCTGTTCAGTAACTCTCTTACTCCTGGTTCAGCTGATGTAAGCTGCTCAACAAGATGATTTTGATTGTCCAACTGAACAGAAATTGGAGCACTATTACATTGTAAATCCTACAAATAATCATTCATATTTCTCATTATGGTTATAATGGAATGTAATCTATTGATTAAATCAGGTGAATTATCTGATGTACTATTTTAACTTCATGTGATAGTTACAAACTGTTTCACCATAAAAGTTTGTAATTCTGCCAAAATCTAATATTAGTACAACATTAGATTTTAATTTTCCAACTTCAGCTAACATATCCTTCTTAAAAACTTCCACATCCCTTTTTGAAACTATACTATCTTTCAAGTTCTAATACTTTTTCATCTACTTCTCTAATTCTCTTCTCAAAGAATCGTTTTCAACTTGAATTATATTAAATTTTCTAATTAACTCCTCCACATGCTAATTCAAATAATCAGAGGCACCCTGTGATTGATTCTCAACTTCATTTATCAAAATTAAAGTCAATTATTGAGCATTGGATATCTGATATGTAGCCTTCTCCACTAGTTGATCAACTGATTTTTCCTCAGAGTCATGAATTGACTCATCCAAAGAAAAAATTTCATTTAAAACTTATGTATAAACTTTAGAAGGACTCTTTCCTCTATTCAGATTTTCATCAGGATGTTTTTTCTCATGAGCATTTTCATTTACTTCCTCTAATAAAGATTCTTCTTGAAACATTTCTTCTTGAATATCTTCAGTAGTTTCTGAAGACTATTTTTTGAATATATTCAGGTTGATCCACTTCAACTTCTCTACACTCTGCCTATGCCCGAGGTACAACTTCTTCTTCAATTTGAGGTACCACCTCAATCTGAGAAACATATTCTCTTACAAATCGGTAACTTAAAAGATCTCCAGTTTTAACAACATTTATTTGAACAGGATCCTCACCATCTCGAGCTTCTATGTGTCTTTTCCTGTAAAGTCTCTCTTGACTTCCCTGATTAGAAGGTGCAACAACTGCTTCAAATCTTACTCTTCTAGATGTTTTTGGAACATCACTGGTCCTTGATTCTACTTTTCCTTTTTGGTTTTCCTAGTTTTATCTCCCTGAGAAAACTTCTGATCTTCATCAGCACCAACAAGAATAATCTTTCCTTTCACAATGATCCAGAAAAATTCTATTTTTTTAAAGTTCTAGCGTTGAACAAGTTACTATGATGGCATCTCACTCTGGAATCTACTAATCTCACCACCTCAAACTTAAACAATAATTTTGAAATGAACGTCCCATAGGGATAGAAGTTCATTATAGCCTCAGGTTAACAGAAGTAGTTCAAATTCCACATCATATAATAGAGAAAATTCAACTTAATGTCACTCAGAAATAGAAATATCAAATACATATCAGGATATAAAATATTTTCCATTTCAAACATCCTTGGGGAAATCCCTGTTTGAACAAATATGAAAAGAATTTTTTGATCTAGCTCCAGATCCTTGACTAAAATCTTTCTTATATTCATAGAACCAAATACAAATTACATAATGTCCTCTGACTTATGTTCATTATCTCCATTGGATTTCAAATCAAATTTATAAACTCCCTTATGAGGATAGTTTAAGATTCTAGCTATTTCCGCAGATGAAATAGAAAAATACTCATCATCAATTTTTGTGAATATAGAGTCATATATATCTCCAAGACTGAACTGAATAGATTTAAAGAAATTATGAAACTCTACCTCATACATAAATTAAGTGTTTTCATCACTGAATAGTTGTTCGAGATTCTAAAAGGCCAAATATTTCTTCAATGTTAGATTAGTCTTGTAAAGCCATTCCAAATCAATTACTTTTCCCCATAAGATCTTCTTTCCTTCCAAACGTTGATGTTTGGAATTACTAGCTTCACCTTACTTGATTCTCCTTGTCTTGTCCATTTTTGTCTCAAAGTTATGAAGGTTTGAAGTTTTATGGTTTGGAAGGATCATTCAAAGGTAGACGAAGGGGGTAAGGGTTTCAGTGTTTCGAAAGGTTTTAAGAAAATGAACGGGTTTAGAATTTGAAATGGGTTCTAACAACCTTGATCCCCATGTCATTACATACATAATAATTATTACATTACTTAAATTAAATTAAAAATGTATGCGTAAAAAATTACAATACAGACAAAAATTTAAATTATTCTAAAAAATAATTAAATTATTTAAAACAGTGAAGATTAAAATAAAATAAGAATTAATATAATAAAATAAGTAAAATTAAAATTAAAATTTTATTTAAAATTAAATAAAACTAGCCCCCCTTAATAAAAACAAACATTGTCATGGGAAGTTGTTTAGTAAAAATATTAGCTAATTTAATTTTAGTACTTACAAATTATAAGAATATATCCCTTTTAAGAAGATGATCTCTTAGAAAATGATGTCTGCTATCAATATGCTTAGTCCTGGAATGATTAATAGGATTTTTTAAAATATTAATTGTGCCTATATTATCACATAAAATAGGTTTATTATTAAAATTTATTCTAAAGTCCACACGATTAATTTTCCACCACAACACTTTTGCATAGAAATTGCCTACAGACACATATTCTTCCTTGGATATTGACAATGTGACTGAGTGTTGTTTTTTACTAGACCATGAAACTAAATACTTTCCTAAAAAATGATAGGTTTCTGGGGTTCTTTTTTTCCTAATCTTCAACTTCCAATTTCAACAGCTGAATAAGAAATTAAATTAAAATTAGATGTTTTTTGATAGAAAATTTATTGAAAAAATAGTTCCTTTTAAACATCTAAAACTTCCTTTGACATCACTTAGGTGATATTCTTAAAGATTTGATTGAAATATTGTACAAATACTTACTAAGTACATTATATCTGGCCTACTAGTAGTAATATATAATAAAATACCAATCATACCTCTATATAACTTTTTGTCAACCGATTTTCCAAATTCATCCAAATCATGTTTTATATTAGTACACATAGGAGTTGTATATGTCTTGCTATTTTCAAATCTGAATTTCTTCAGCAAATCTATAATTTATTTGCTTTGATTAAAAAAAATTCCAAAACTTTTTTGATAAATTTGAAGTCCTAAAAATAAATTTAATTCTTTCATCATACTCATTTCAAATTTTTTTGCATTAAATTTGAAAACTCATAACAATTTTTTTTGTTTATTGATGAAAAAATTACATCATCAATATAAATTTGAACCAATAAAATATTAGAGTTTTCAATTTTCATAAATAATGTTGGATCTTCCATTCCAATAGTAAAATCATTTTTCAAAAGAAAATAACATAATCTTTCATACCAAGCTATAGGTTCTTGTTTAAGTCCATAAAGAGCTTTAGTAAGTTTAAAAATAGAATCTGGTTTTTGAGAATTTTCAAAACCAAGAGGTTTCTCAACATAAACTTCCTCCATTAAATAGCCATTTAAAAAGGAATACTTAACATCCTTATAAAATAATTTAAAATTCATATGAGATGCATAGGAAAAAGGATTCTAATGGCTTCTAATATAGCTACAGGTGCAACAGTCTCATCATAATCTATACCTTCTTCCTAATTATATCCTTTAGCTTCTAGTCCTATTTTATTTTTAGTTATTATTCTTTGATCATATTGTTTATTTCTAAATACCAATTTCATTCCTAAACTGGATAGTTTTTTGGTCTTTTAACTAAATTCCAAACATCATTTCTCTTTAAATGGTTTAGTTCTTATTTCATTTCTATCATCCAACTTTCATCAACTAAGGCTTCTTCTAATGTCTAAGGTTCTAATTAGGATAGAAAAGAAGAGAATTCAACAAGATTTCCTACATTTCTTCTAGTTTCTATTTCAATGTCTAGGTCTCCTATAATAGTTTCTAAAGGGTGATTCTTTAGGATTTTAGATATTTTAGGTAATACACTATTAGGTTCATTAGTGTCCTGTTCTTCGAAACTGGACTGAATTTTATTTATATCGTTTTCACAATAATCTTTCAAGTTCTCATGTCTCATGTTATCATTATATTAAGATTAATCAATTTGATATTTCCTTTTCTAAAAGGTATCATATTCATAAAATTTCTCATGAACTGGTTCTTCAACAATCCTTCACATTTTACTAAAAATTCAATAAGCATTGGAAGTTGTAGAATATCCTAAGAAAATACCTTCATCATATTTTGGATCAAACCTACCAAGATTGTCCTTGGTATTCAAGGTTTAAACCTTTCTCCCAAAAACTTTAAAGTACTTTACATTTGGTTTTCTATTATTCCAGAGTTCATAGGGTGTCTTTGGGAAAATAGGTCTAATTAAAACTCTATTCATTATATTGAAGGATATACTTATAGCTTTTTCCCTGAAATAGGTAAGAAGAATGTATCGATTTAGTATAGTCCTATCCATTTCATGAATAGTTATATTTCTTCTTTCAACAATCTCATTCTGTTGAGGTGTTATTGGTGCATAGAAGGTGTGCTTAACACCCAAATTTGAGCAAAAGGAATTGAATTCCAAATTCTCAAATTCTCCAAAATGATCACTTATTAATGAAACTATTTTAAAATATTTTTCATTTGGAATAGATTTGTAAAAAAATTCAAATATATTGTAACACCCCGAGATTTTATGAAAAATATTATTTTAATTAATTTCTTGTGTTGTATTCTACACCAAGATTACCTTGCACTATATGTAACACCGTATTAGCTTGTAGTATATGCAACACTATTCTTGGATCGTGTTACACACAATTTTGATAATAGTTATTCTACGCAAAATTGAGTATATATATATATATATATTCAATGTATAAATGAAATATGTTTGGATTCTGTTATACGAAACAACGAAGGATTCTTTCACAACACGCAACCCTGACTTGGCTTTCATTACACGCAATCGCGACCTTCCTCGATAGCGTGTGTTGTACGCAATACCGGGTTTTAATAAACAATGTTATATTATTATAATATTGTCATGAACTAGCCGTTATGAATAGTATTAACTAAATTTTGAATTTTATAACATTATTATTCATCTTACACATTTCTAGAACATGGTATAAGAACAAAATAAATTTTTCAGGTAAAATAAGTATTTTTCAAAAAATGCAGTTTTGCCGCCTTTTGATGGCGTACCCACTTTAAATATAGTTTTTGACATGTTTATAAGTTCAATTTGACAAAATAAAATTTTTCTTTGGAATCAAGAAATAAAAATTTACTTTGGATAAATTTTTCATATTATTCTGGTAACTTTCACATTTTAATGAATAGTAAAAACACGTTATATTTTAATTAAAAACAAATTTTTTCATCATAATATCTTATGTGGTTAAATTATAATATTGAATGGTTTTGAAGTATAAATAGAATATATTTTTACCATTTAATATAATGTATGTCATTAGCATTGATTTTACCTTGAATTCGTAGGTTAAATCAATTCAATCTTTTGCAATGTTTTAAACAAAAACTCGTTTTTATTCGACAACGAGATTATTTTTAATTTAATTTCTAAAACTTCTGTGTATTGAATTTTTAAAAATGGATTCCATATTTTGAATCAGTGGGTCTAAATTATGTTAATAGGCTACTTTTTATTTTTGGAAATTATGAATAGTAACTACGGTAAATTTTATTTACCATAGTTAAAGGTAAATCGGGTAATTAAGGGTAAATATAATATTTTAAAATTACCCTAAAAAATGTCAAAATCCTATTGGATGACTAAAAGTCGACCCATATCACCTAAGGGTCGGATTAGATTCATTTAAATAAATTTTTTCAATGAAAATAATTTAATTATTATTAAAACCAAAGAATGTGACAACATGTCACTTTCTTAAATCATATAAGTATAATAATTTTAATCTAGTGATAAACTTCATGAAAAATCGAACATGAATAGTCTCCAGAAAGATAATACAATTATCTACATCATAGGAATTTATTTAGAATTTTTAGGGATTAAATAATTATCATTTATTATGACACAAAGATGATGCAGTAATTGTCTTATTAATGAAATATTGACATAATTGATGTTATAAATGCCCAAATAAATGTAATTAAAGACTTTTTATGAATTACACTAATTTTCTAGGTTAATATGACATGTTATTATAGATTTAATTAATTTTTTTTCGAACTTATCATTCTGTTATGATTTTCACAAAAATCAATTACTAAATAGTGTCAAAATTGACATAAAATAGTTTTTAAAACAAATATTATATTATTAATTGTTATTTTATTCCTAAAAATATATGGTTCTGACAAATGACTTAGATAAGGTTATATATATTAATAATAAACAACTTGGGGTTCTTTTGGCTTCTTATAGTAAGTTTATTAACCTTATAGTGTAAGAACACAAGAAGACACGGTAAAAGTAAAATTATTTAACTTAATGTTAAATCTAAATGATAAGGTTAAAATAGGAACCTAAACTTGTCTAAATTCTATTTGATGAGAGGATTTCGACCCATCCCCACCTTATCCTCTAAATAAATCAATTTTGAGCTATTTAAAACCGAACTTGACTTTATAATAAAATAATATATTTAGTTATTCCAAAGGTGCCCCTCTCCTCCCTTATAAAAGGGCACCTCCTCCCTCTCTTCCTCACACAACTTTGAGCCTTCAATCTCGGCCAAACCCTGCCAAATTCTCTTCTCCAATTCCCTAGAAACATCCTAGAGATTCTTTTCTTCCTCAAAGACCAATTTTAGTGCCTTAAGGGGAGGTCTCAAAAAGGCGCTTCAAAGAAGAGGTAATTTCCGTTACCGATTCTTTCACCTTTATTTCTTCTTCCACTTCTTCTTATTAGGTTGTTTCATTATGAAGTAATAACATCAGTATCACTCATATACTGATATGTTATTATAAGTATGAAACAATCCTAATTCACCATCTATCCATCCTACGGAAAACGAAATCACTGCGTGTGCGTACGTACGGAATACCGTCTTCACGCCATGGTGAAATCTATTTTCCACCACCACCTTACTTGGATGGGTATAATGGTGTAAATAATAACTATATATTATTATTTTAAAGTGATATTGATTCTTAAATAGTATACATACACTCCAATATAGTCCCACGATCATGAGAACGATATCATCGCTCGTGCGTACGTACGGACTACCGTCTCCACGACGCGATGAGATTCATTCTCCACTTTAACCATTCATGAATGATTATAAAGTATATATATAGTAATCATGAAATATATGACTTTATAAAGCTACTGTATTTATGTGTGTATATATGTATGTCATCTACTTAATTCCATTCAACTCAATAAGGAAACAAAAACAGCGTTCATGCGTACGTACGACCTACCGTCTCCATGAACAGTGTATTTCTTTCCATTTACTAATTTATTATATATATGTATATTATGAATATATATTATATATAAATCATGTTTTATATTCTGGAATTAAGTAATTATGATCAAATCAATCATATGAATAATTACAAGTCAAAACACGGACGACAAATGAAACAATTTTACCCAAAATGCTCTTTAACATAGAATTTACAAAAGAACGGGTAATATAAAGTCATAAGTGAACCATATATGATATCATAACAATGAGTATGATTCTGGAATAAGTCAATGACATTATTTAAATCATTATACAGGAGGTTCGGACACTTACGAAGCATATCGGACCTAAGGTAAGGGAAATATCACAATCTCATTTTTATCCAAGATTGTTTATACATTGAAATTTACTGGGGTGTATTTTATCATCCACATCCATGTTTCCTCAATATGTAATATTATTTCCATCCACCTACAATTTTTTAAATCCAATTTTACCCTTCGGTGAGTTTGTAGTAAAATATATGAAAGGAATCTTTTGTCGTTTTTCGTACAAGGTATTTTTTGACTTTTCCGACAAAAGTACGAAGAATGATTTTTTAACTTATATGACATGAATAGATTTTTAAAACATTATTTCCAAGAAGATTCATTTACAAGTTTTCAAGTTTATTTTTAATCAACTTCTTTTAGTTTAAAATTGTATGACATGTTAAGAAAGTAAAAAATGTTTTTCAAGTAGAAAGGATATTTTCCTCAAGAATGAAGTTCAAGTGTTTTATCAAAATTATTTTCCATCTAAGATAATAAAGGGTTCTGTTTCTATCCCTATTATTACATGGATTTGATTATGTTGTGATGGAAATATTTTTATGAAATCTTTTATCTTATATGAATTGTTTTATGATGTCACGATGTTTAAAGATTCCCATTTTTATTACATGGGTTATGCAATGATGTATGATTTATGATTTTGTGGCACACATAAGAATGGTATCATTATGAGATGGGTGGGACCTATATCTCCCTCCAATGCATTGGGTAAAGATTTTATATCTCATGAGATAGACATGGATGGAACGGTAGGTTATACCGGTTCAGTGAAACAGGACTGAAACGAGGAATGAACTCGGTTCAGAAAGGGACTTTGTCCACTAAGATAGTCTTGGCAATGAGTCTTGACTAACAAGAAATGATTCTCTATTATTATGTGTGTATGCCACAAAGTTTCATGTTTTAAGTTATGATTATTGGGATTTCATTTCACTACTATGATTTATCCCATGTTATGAAATTATGCTCTCTTTTGCAGGTTAAGATTTCCAAAATGTTATGTTCTTATGAATATGATTTGATTGATATTTCTTTTGTTTACCCTTACTGAGAATTTGAGCTCACCCTTTTATGTTTTCTTTTCCCCAGGATATAAATAAAGGTTTTAGGTAAAAAAAGGAAGATCTTTATGGGAGATGTTGAAGATCTTTCACCGCGATTAGAAGATTATATTCCGAGTTTCCAAAGACACTAAACTATTACGATACTTGTGTGTGTGTTTTTGTTATGTACTAAGTATTATGAAAATGTAATGTAATGTCAATGTATGTCAAGCTTTGGGTATCTACAGTTGGTATCAGAGGAAAGGTTTTGTCAACCTTTGGGAACTAGGATACAAAAACGTTAGTGAGATCCCTAGAGATATTTCTAAGGTATGTATAGGGATGTCCCTAAGGATAAGTATATGTATAGGTTATAGTCCTAGAATTATGATGACGATATTAGAATTTAACCTAAGATGTTAGATATTGAGGGTACTTCCCCTTTACTATGTTGTTTTCTCTAGCATGATTTTTGCCTCTCACAGAATTATTTTTTTTGTTTTAGTTAATGGAGGGAACCAGAAGGAATTCGGTTAACATTGAATCCAATGTACAAATTGGTGACTATGAGCAACAAAATTGTGTAATGCCTAGAGAGAAAGATATTGTGATTATGCCGAATCAGTCATCGCGATATATGATTAACAAGGTGAAATTTAGTGGTATGCCTAATTCATCAAAGAAGAGGAAGATAGACTATTATGCATGTTCGCATGTTGAGGAACATAAAGAAAGGAAGATTGAGATTTCTAAAGAAGGGAAGAAGAACCTTGAGGAATACCTCAAATGGAGGGACCGATGTTATCTGTGTGGAGAAAAGGGTCATAGAGTGACAGACTGTTATGGAGTTCAATGTCTTATTTGTGGAGAACATGGGCATTACCCAACTCAATGCCCTGACCTAAAAAGTTACTTCTAAATCAAGGAAGGACTTATTCCAGGACAATCATTGAAGTGGATGGACTGAAGTGTTTATGTATTGGTATTCAATAATAATGTTGTTGAGGTACTTTTATGGTGTATTTTAATATTTATGTATTGGTCTATTGTGGTTTTCAATAATTTTAAGGTACCGGTAACCATGAAAAGTGATTCAGATATTTTGGAAAGTAGATGATATGCACATAATGAAGGGATAAGGAGAAAATGAAATGTTTGAAAGTATTCATGAGCTCATGATTGATATAAGGACTAAGTGATATCATGGTTTGAGTATATAGAATTTTGAGGATTTTGGTATGTGGAAAGTGTTAACTTTTAACTACATTCATGTTTTCACTAAGGTTCAATGGGTATTCAAGAGAATACATGATTAAGGACTTTGAATGTTTGGAATGTGACCAACAAAACATATCTTATGATATATGGGGATCAACAATGGTATTAAATCTCTGGTAATCATTTTCACTATATTATGAGAATGGACTGCAGTATTATGGATAAGCCTAAAGATTGGAATGGATTATGTTGGACATAAGTTAGTATTGTTTAAGGATAGATGTTTTTTTCGATATTATTGATGGGATGTTATAGTAATATAGTTTTAGAAAAATGACAACCTGCAGGACGGGCGACAGCCCATCGCGTCGGACAAGGCTGTGGGAATCGAACCCACAACCGAAGTGTGACTGGCCTTTATCGCCTACCACTGGACTACAGGAAGTCCATGTTTAGTACAAACTAGTTTTATTATATTAAGCAGTATGATATATGAAGTATAAGTCCATTTTAGGAACCATATATGATTAATCTCACTATAGAATGACTTATGTATGTTTAATAAATTTGGCTATCCTTTTTTTTGAGACAGATGGAATGACCCGTCATTCTATCACATGATCTGCTAACACTTCACGAATAACAAATTCAACTTCATTTATTTAAGAGATGAAGTGGAAATTGTTCAAGGCACAAAAAACAGTGAGATTGTACCAAAATAAAGTAATTATTTATTCAAATTCAAATTCTTCAACTTTAGGGAAATGATCTTGAAAACCAAAAATGTTGTCCTAGTGATCTTATATCTAATTAATCAGATGGTACCTTAGATCGTCACAAATTTATGGATTTGTGATTGTTGGCTTTTTCATAGCCATATCCTCTACCACTCTCCATCAGAACATGATGGTTAGATTTCTCTTCCATGTCCATATTTTCACCTATGTTCTCCTATGTGGATACCTAGTGATTAGTTAACTTGGGTAACCATTACGTTTTATACTTTAGTTTTTAAAGATAAGTTTTGGTATTCCTTTTTACGATGTGGGTTTCTATCAAAGAAACTTTCAAATAGTAAACCATTTATAACCCCGACGAATTTTGAGGGCGAAATTCATTTTAAGGGGGGTAGAATGTAACACCCCGAGATTTTATAAAAAATATTATTTTAATTAATGTCTTGTGTTGTATTCTACACCAATATTACCATGCGCTATATGCAACACCGTATTAGCTTGTAGTATACGCAACACTATTCTTGGATCGTGTTACACACAATTTTGATAATAGTTATTCTACGCAACATTGAGTATATATATATATATTCAATGTATAAATGAAATATGGTTGGATTCTGTTATAAGAAACAACGAAGGATTCTTTCACAACACGCAACCCTGACTTGGCTTGCATTACACGCAATCGCGGCCTTCCTCGATAGCGTGTGTTGTACGCAATACCGGGTTTTAAAAAACAATGTTATATTATTATAATATTGTCATGAACTAGACGTTATGAATAGTATTAACTAAAATTTGAATTTTATAACATTATTATTCATCTTACACATTTCTAGAACATGGTATAAGAACAAAATAAATTTTTCTGTTAAAATAAGTATTTTTCAAAAAATGCAGTTTTGCCGCCTTTTGATGGCGCACCCAATTTAAATATAGTTTTTGACATGTTTATAAGTTCAATTTGACAAAATAAAATTCTTCTTTGGAATCAAGAAATAAAAATTTACTTTGGATAAATTTTTCATATTATTCTGGTAACTTTCACATTTTAATGAATAGTAAAAACACGCTATATTTTAATTAAAAACAACTTTTTTTATCATAATATCTTATGGGGTTAAATTATAATATTTAATGGTTTTAAAGTATAAATAGAATATATTTTTACCATTTAATATAATTTATGTCATTAGCATTGATTTTACCTTGAATTCGTAGGTTAAATCAATTCAATCTTTTGCAATGTTTTAAACAAAAACTCATTTTTATTCGACAACGGGATTAATTTTAATTTAATTTCTGCAACTTCTGTGTATTGAATTTTAAAAAATGGATTCCATATTTGGAATCAGTGGGTCCAAATTATGTTAATAGGCTACTTTTTATTTTTGGGAATTATGAATAGTAACTACAGTAAATTTTATTTACCATAGTTAAAGGTAAATCGGGTAATTAAGGGTAAATATAATATTTTAAAATTACCCTAAAAAATGTCAAAATCCTATTGGATGACTAAAAGTCGACCCATATCACCTAAGGGTCGGATTAGATTCATTTAAATAAATTTTGTCAATGAAAATAATTTAATTATTATTAAAACCAAAGAATGTGACAACATGTCACTTTCTTAAATCATATAAGTATAATAATTTTAATCTAGTGATAAACTTCATGAAACATAGAACATGAATAGTCTCCATAAATCTAATACAATTATCTACATCATAGGTATTTATTTAGAATTTTTAGGGATTAAATAATTATCATTTATTATGACACAAAGATGATGTAGTAATTGTCTTATTAATGAAATATTGACATAATTGATGTTATAAATGCCCAAATAAATGTAATTTTAGACTTTTTATGAATTACACTAATTTTATAGGTTAATATGACATGTTATTATTGATTTAATTAACTTTTTTTCGAACTTATCATTCTGTTATGATTTTCACAAAAATCAATTACTAAATAGTGTCAAAATTGACATAAAATAGTTTTTAAAACAAATATTATATTATTAATTGTTATTTTATTCCTAAAAATATATGGTTCGGGCAAATGACTTATATAAGGTTATATATATTAATAATAAACAACGTGTGGTTCGTTTGGCTTCTTATAGTAAGTTTATTAACCTTATAGTGTAAGAACACAAGAAGACACGGTAAAAGTAAAATTATTTAACTTAATGTTAAATCTAAATGATAAGGTTAAAATAGGAACTTAAACTTGTCTAAATTCTATTGGATGATAGGATTTAAACTCATCCCCACCTTAGCCTCTAAATAAATCAATTTGGAGCTATTTAAAACCGAACTTGACTTTATAATAAAATAATATGTTTTGTTATTCCAAAGGTGCCCCTCTCCTCCCTTATAAAAGGGCACCTCCTCCCTCTCTTCCTCACACAACTTTGAGTCTTCAATCTCAGCCAAACCCTGCCAAATTCTCTTCTCCACTTCCCTAGAAACATCCTAGAGGTTCTGGTCTTCCTCAAAGACCAATTTTAGTGCCCTAAGAGGAGGTCTCAAAAAGGCGCTTCAAAGAAGAGGTAATTTCCGTTACCGATTCTTTCACCTTTATTTCTTCTTCCACTTCTTCTTATTAGGTTGTTTCATTATGAAGTAATAACATCAATATCAATAATATACTGATATGTTATTATAAGTATGAAACAATCCTAATTCACCATCTATCCATCCTACGGAAAATGAAATCACTGCGTGTGCGTACGTACGGAATACCGTCTCCACGCCATGGTGAAATCTATTTTCCACCACCACCTTACTTGGATGCGTATAATGGTGTAAATAATAACTATATATTATTATTTTAAATTGATATTGATTCTTAAATAGTATACATACACTCCAATACAGTCCCACGATCATGAGAACGATATCTTCGCTCGTGCGTACGTACGGACTACCGTCTCCACGACGCGATGAGATTCATTCTCCACTTTAACCATTCATGAATGATTATAAAGTATATATATATTAATCATGAAATATATGACATTATAAAGCTACTTTATTTATGTGTGTATATATGTATGTCATCTACTTAATTCCATTCAACTCAATAAGGAAACGAAAACAGCGTTCATGCGTACGTACGACCTACTGTCTCCATGAACAGTGTATTTCTTTCCATTTACTAATTTATTATATATATGTATATTCTGAATATAAATTATATATAAATCATGTTTTATATTCTGGAATTAAGTAATTATGATCAAAGCAATCATATGAATAATTACAAGTCAAAACACGGACGACAAATGAAACAATTTTACCCAAAATGCTCTTTAACATAGAATTTACTAAAGAACGGGTAATATAAAGTCATAAGTGAACCATATATGATATCATAACAATGAGTATGATTCTGGAATAAGTCAATAAAATTATTTAAATCATTATATTGGAGTTTCGGACACTTACGAAGCATATTGGACCTAAGGTAAGGGAAATATCAAAATCGCATTTTTATCCAAGATTGTTTATACATTGAAATTTACTGGGGTGTATTTTATCATCCACATCCATGTTTCCTCAATATGTAATATTATTTCCATCCACCTACAATTGTTTAAATCCAATTTTACCCTTCGGTGAGTTTTTAGTAAAATATATGAAAGGAATCTTTTGTCGTTTTTCGTACGAGGTACTTTTTGACTTTTCCGACAAAAGTACGAAGAATGGTTTTTTAACTTATACGGCATGAATGGATTTTTAAAACATTATTTCCAAGAAGCTTCCTTTACAAGTTTTCAAGTTTATTTTTAATCAACTTATTTTAGTTTAAAATTTTATGACATGTTAAGAAAGTAAAAATGTTTTTCAAGTAGAAAGGATATTTTCTTCAAGAATGAAGTTCAAGTTTTTTATCAAAATTATTTTCCATCTAAGATAATAAAGGGTTCTGTTTCTATCCCTATTATTACATGGATTTGATTATGTTGTGATGGAAATATTTTTATGAAATCTTTTATCTTATATGAATTGTTTTATGATGTCACGATGTTTAAAGATTCCCATTTTTATTACATGGGTTATGCAATGATGTATGATTTATGATTTTGTGGCACACATAAGAATGGTATCATTATGAGATGGGTGGGACCTATATCTCCCTCCAATTCATTGGGTAAAGATTTTATATCTCATGAGATAGACATGGCTGGAACGGTAGGTTATACTGGTTCAGTGAAATAGGACTAAAACGAGGAATGAACTCGGTTCAGAAAGGGACTTTGTCCACTAAGATAGTCTTGGCAATGAGTCTTGACTAACAAGAAATGATTCTCTATGATTATGTGTGTATGCCACAAAGTTTCATGTTTTAAGTTATGATTATTGGGATTTCATTTCACTACTATGATTTATCCCATGTTATGAAATTATGCTCTCTTTTGCAGGTTAAGATTTCCAAAATGTTATGTTCTTATGAATATGATTTGATTGATATTTCTTTTGTTTACCCTTACTGAGCATTTGAGCTCACCCTTTTATGTTTTCTTTTCCCCAGGATATAAAGAAAGGTTTTATGTAAAAAAAAGGAAGATCTTTATGGGAGATGTTGAAGATCTTTCACCACGATTAGAAGATTATATTCCAAGTTTCCAAAGACACTAAACTATTACGATCTTTGTGTGTGTGTTTTTGTTATGTATTAAGTATTCCGCAAATGTAATGTAATGTCAATGTACGTCAAGCTTTGGGTATCTACATATATTAAAAGATTCGTTTTTATATTTTAGAAAATTAATCCAAGTAAATCTTGAATAGTCATCAACTTAAACATATATATATAATTTACCAGTCAAACATGCTATTCTTGAAGGTCAAAGAAATCTATGTGGATAAGTTCAAAATGATTAGATGTAGCAATTTTGTTAACATATTTGACGGATTATTTATGATGCCTTCCATGTTGGCATGCATCACAAAATCTGTCACTATCAAATTTAAGTCTTGGTAAATCAAAAACTAGTTTTTTCTTAGATAGATTATGTGAAGCATATATATTTTAATGTTCATATCTTCTATTCCAGATCTAAGATTAATTTATCTTATCAGTTAAACAATTTACTTTTTGTTCACATAAGGAATTTAATTCCAGAGTATAAACATTATCAGTTCTTGTTGCTCTAAATTTAAGAAACTTATCTTTAAAAATTGAACTCCATTTGTTAGCAAAATAAAAAAAATAACCATCATCACATAGTTGAGAGATACTTGGAAGGTTTTGTTTCAGTCCTTGTACATAGAGTACTTTATTGATTGAGATAACTTTTGGATCTCCAACAGTTCCAATGCCAATTATTTTACCTTTGGAATTTTCAACAAATGTGTCTAATCCTATATCCTTTTGAATTAATGTTTTAAAGTTCGATGAGTTCCCCCTCATAAAACTGGAGTAGCCACTATCCATATACAATATTTCAGTTAGGATTCAGTGACCTGCTTCCTACAAAGGTATTCAAACAAAAGTTTGTTTTGGTACCCATATTCTATTGGGTCCAGCAGTGTTTGCTAGCAAAGATCTGGGAATCTAGACTTGCTTTGTTTTTCGATAATCAATAGTATCATATAAACTACTTGCAACAAAGGCTTTCATAATACCACTTATTTGATTTTTCCTTAAGTAATAGTTTTTAGATATGTGACCTTTTGTTCCATAGTAGTTTCAAATTATATCTTTTTCACTTGGAATAAAATATTTCATATACAGTTTGGATATCTCACCTTTACTTCCTATTCAATATGTTTCCTTTTTAATCACATTCATTCCAAGAATTTCATTTAGTGAATTTTTACCTTTTGTAAAAACAAGAGCTGCATTTTTGTATGTCCTTACTTCTATTCGCATTGTTTTTATTTTAGTTACATTATTAATATTTTTTTTTATGAGTTATATTTTTCTATTAACTCTTGATGTTGTTTTAGCAGAGTGCCTCTTCCTCATAAAATATCAGTGTGGATATTTTTTAGTGATTTATATTTATTAAATAAGGAATCATATTTCTCTTCAAGCATATTGCAGTAGGCTGCAAGTTTATCATTTGATAAACTAGAAATAGAATCAGAAGAAAATGATTAATAAGATTTTACCTCATCATCTACTACCATAAATCACATTTTCTCTTTTAGATTCTATTCTCCCTTTTTTGAGTCAGACTTTTATGAGATTCTGGAGTCTTTAAAAACACTCAAAGTGTCTTTCATTGCACTTTTTTCTTTCTTTTCATAATCATTGTTTTTGAAAAATTTCTTCTTCTGAACCTCATTTTAATTGAGGACAGTTTGGTCTTATGTCACCTATATTTTTGCATTCATATCATCTAACTTTCATTGGATCTTTCTCATCTCTCTTGAAAATTGTTTTAAATAATTTCTTTTTCTTATAAAATTTTCTGAATTTTCTATCCATTTATGCTAGTTCCATTTTTGAATCAGTTGAGTGAGAACTTTATCCCTTTTTGATTTCTTGTTTTATATTTCTGGTCTTCTTATGAGATGAAACTTTCAGAGAAATATTTTCTCTTTTTATCAAGACATTATGCTCATTAGATTCATCTTCTATCTCATATTCATACATCATCTAGTTTCTAATTAATTCTCTCATAGTTAGATCATTGACTGGTGATGATTACTTTATGGAAGCTGATAATTAATTCCATTTGTGTGGTAGTACTCTTAGTACTTTCAAGGCTTAATCTGCTTGTTTGATAGTATCTCCAAAGGTAGTGATGTTGTTGACAATCTCGGTGAGCCTTCCATTAATTTGAGTGATGATTTCACCCTCAAACATTCTTAATTTATCAAATTATAGTTTTTCTTTAGAATACCTCCTTTGTCTGAAATTTTTAGTTCCTTTATAGGGAATTGCAATCGTCTTCCACATTCTATATGTAGTAGTACATTGAGATACACTATTAAATTCATCTGGTCCTAGACCACAGATGATAGCATTCATATCTTTGGAATTTATGTTATGCTCTACTTCAGTAGCTGCACTTCATGTTTCAGGTTTTGTAGAAATTTTTTAAGGTGTAATAGTTTTTTAGTAGACTCTGTATCCAAGATTTTTTAGATAGATGATTATTATTGACTTCCAACATCCATAGTTTCCACCATTGAAGTATGGTGCTCAAACCATTGACATTCCCTCTCATGTATCAGCCATTGAGATATCTGGTTATAATCCTTTGAAAATTTCATCTTGTTATATCTTTATTACAAGAAATCTCTACCTTTGATACAAATTGTTGGATCGGGTTATACCAAATATGCACAAGAGGGGGTAGCGAGTTGTGACTTTTACAATTTCTTTAGGAACCATGATGATTTCCAAATATGTCCTTTAACTTTATCAGAATGTTTAAGTAGTGGAAAATAAATAGATTTAAGGATGCATTGATGTATAGTGGTTTAGGGAATAGAATTCCCCTATTCCAATCCACCAATGCTCTACTCCACAAGCTTCATGATTTTCAATATCTATTCCTCTTATCAACAGACCATCCATAACTAAGTGCACACAGATGACACCAATACAAGATAAGGCTAAAATAGATCCTTCTGGTTCATGAACAGAACTAAATATACAACTTAGAACGAGAATCCAGTTACTCAAAATGAAAATAGTATTTGACTAAAAATGCATTCCAGTTTTTCTTCATAGTTTCAGTAGCACACAAATGACATTAGATGGATCATCATCTTCAGAAAAGATGTTTTTCAGGTAAGAGCAGATTTGAGTCGATCTAGTTGAAAACAGATCTTGAAATAAAATCATCAACTTCAACAACAATAGGTTCACAACAGATCTTAGATGTAGAATAATAATATTTAATTCTTTTCCTTTCCATTAGAAAAATGGAGTCCGATAGATCTTGGTAGAAGTAGATCTATGTGACTAATATTACTCTATAAAAAAATTGTAGTTAAAAAAATCCAGAGGTTGTTCTTCTAATATTTTTTTCAATGATTCATCACTCTGTGTAATTAAAACTAACACAGATATATAAAAATATATTTTTCCTTTCAAATTTAGATCAACAAATGTTGCCTTAAGAATCATGATATTCAAATGTTTGAATAACAGAGCAGTCATAACTTCCCTTAATAATCAGCATGAAATCCTCCTTTTAAATCGATACTTTGAATCAAAAATAATCAGATTTAAAATAGTGAAACATGTTCTTTAATATCGGGCTTGGAATCTGCCTTAAAATTATCCTGATATTCCGCATAAATATCATTTCATGATAAAGACGTATTCTAAATCTCTAATGCTAAACATAGGGTTGATGATCTATTCTTCAAACATAAGGTTGATCTCAAACATAAGGTTAATCATCCATAATTTTCTCTTCAACTATCAAAAATATGTTATATTATCCATACTTTCCTCTTTATAAATACTTAAGATACATGATCCATACTTTTCGATAGAACATAAGGTTCATTATAAAATTAAGGTTGATGATCAATACTTTTATAAAGAAAACGTAAGGTTCCATACTTATGTAAGGTTCTTCTTCCATGATTTTCTGATATTACTAACATACGGTTACATCCAAACCTAAGGTTCTTTTACCATAATTTTCTAATAACTTATGGTTGATTAACCATACTTTTCTAAACTCTCGTAAAGTAAACGTAGAATTTATCCTTACACTACGCTCTTCAACATACGGTATGAACAGTGTTTTTAGAACACGCTAAAATGATTTCTGAACACATTTTCAAATATTCCATGTGGATCAAACTCTTTAATATTATTCCAAAATATAAATATAAAGAATATTTATTTTTTGAAGTATACTCAAAGTAAAATCATTAGAATAACAAACAAGGGTATTTCTGAGCATCAAAATCATCATAAAAAGATAGTGTATTGTTGAAACAATACATTCTCAACAATCTCCCCTAATCATAATAGTATAGATTATTGTTGAAAACAACACTTTATCAACAATACTAGACCATAAAAAATCTCCAACATCATGTATAGAGGTAGATGGGTGGGAAACTTGAAGTGGTGGTGATGGTTGTACTGTGATCCCCTGAAAGGGGGCTAGGACTTCTTCCACCTGCAAGTACCTATAAAGGGATCTAGGTATCCTACAGATCTTATCTCCCATAATGGAGAACATTATATATTGAGATACTACCCCATACATAGAATAATAGAGTTAGGTTTTCATAAATTAATATACTTTCCCCTATGATTTGGATAGATTAACGAGGTCGATGATGGACTGAAGTTTCACATAATTCTGCCTCTAACATTGAGTGTTTTCCCTTATTCTTTGGGATGGCTCTTTAGGATAGGGTACCTATTCATCATGGGTATGACCTTCATTTTATAGCATTGTAGAATGGGGAGGACCTCCATTTTGGTTGGATGGGATATAGGTAGGACCTCCATATTGGATGTCATTAGAGTGTGGAGAACCTCCAATTTTGTTTGTGGGAACACAGGGAGGGACTCTATGTAATTATTTTAAGGTATGGGGAGGACCTACATACTGATTTTTGATGAATCTAGGTGTTACTTCACATGGGTTGATGCTGGATTGATGAGAACCTTATATTGATATGGGAATGGAATGGGGAGGAAAATTTTGTTGATTGTCAAAAGAGAGAGAGACAGACCTCAGATTGGATTGATGATGGTAAAGTTGGACCTCTAAACTAAACGTCATCATTATGGGTTTTCCTATAATTTCTCTCAGTGGAGATGGAAATTGAAACGATCAACCCATCCTACATATTAGGTGGATGAGGTCTTAATCCCAATTGGGAAAAGATGGATATATTTTGTTTTTTATTGGTATTTGGAAGAATATGTGGGTAGTAGAAGGGGCCAATGGAGTCATTGAATATGATTCCCCTTCTCATGAATTTTCAAGAGCCTACACCCGATATTGGTTCGGGTGGTTTGGACTAGGGATAGCATATAAGGTGTGAATTCCACCCACTCTTCAACCTAAGGGACCAGTCATTGTTTGAGCTAATAAGGCCTAATGGGATCTCTTCTTGGTGGCTCCCATGTAGTAGTCACAACCGGGGTGACTCGAGAGTCCCCAACCTCCTTATGATAGGGGTGCAGGTCATAGGATCGCCCTGAGGAGAGACTACTGAAGTGGTTAGATGTCAAAATGGGTGGTGGTTTCCCCTAGTGTAGCCCTCAAGGGAGGGATTTTTGTCAAAGTTATGATGAATTCCTACTAATACTATTTTACGAGGGCATAAATCACCTTTCACTAGATATTTTATCAGGGTGATATGGGGTTTGTGCACCCTATAGTCAATGTTTCGGTGGATGTCATGGAAGAAGAAAAATTGAAATTGGGCAGGGTTTCCATATCAACATTCCTCCTTCCCTAGCACATGTAGGCACTTAGATACTAATTTCCTATAATGGTGGTCTTATAAGTAAGTTGGATTCATCCTTTAGTAATAATACAAGGAAATTGATTCCCAAGGTTCCAGAATCATCCAATTTTATGAAGTAGAGAAGGAACCACAATGGTAATTTCATAGAAAGAGAATTACCAACATTTACTTCCCAAATTTTCTGATAAGTTAGATTTTGGGCCCACCATTTTTCTTGGGGGAACCTTGCACAGAGTGTTTAAATCTGGTGACATGATAATCCACTGATGTATTAAACACTACTATCCCCCATGGTTAAAGATAAGATATTCACATTGGGTTTAGCATTTTTATTTCTAATGCCTTCGTCGGGGCCCCCACCTATGTATTGACTGGACTATATCCCCACATTCCAACTTTCCAAATGTTAGAATCTTTCATCAATTTCATCATTGATGTCTTATCCTTAATTGAAATCGGATGATGGGATGTCATTTTCACTTTCAATTGATTCCTCCTTGGATCTTGTTTCCCATTCAAGGTATCCCTCGTATATTAAAGTCATTTTTGAGGAACTCAGTTATAGTTCCATCTCTTTGTAGATACTAGTTATATACACTACTACTTTCTTAGAATAGAATCTACCATCAATTAAGACATTAGTCATGTTGGTCATCATTGGTCATGTATGATCATTGGGTGTATTGGTCACACGTAAAAATTTCTTATCAGAGGGAATATAGTATGATGAATCTCAAGGCATGGAACCCAAGGAATACCATTTTGATCGTGAGGAAATAATTCAAGGGGTGTATGTATTTCAAATAATTTTACCTTAGGAATCCTACACCTATGTATAGGGTAACTGTTTTGCTCAGGCCACAAGATCAACGTTCTATGGGGATAGATGCAAACATCAGGTTGAGACAAATTTTTGAATGAGTGTAAGGGATTTTGAAGATGAGAAAATGGTTAATTTCATATAGGGACAAGATAAATGGATCAGAATTCCCCATATAGGGGGTTCTGGAGTTGTAGATTAGGATGCCCAATGGGGAAAGATCTGAGAGGTACATCCCTAGGAGGGATGGTGTCATGCCTAGAAGTTTACCAATGGATCATAGTTCCTAATGGATGTGGATCCAGAGTAATGGGTCATGATGAACTGTGTAGTCGGATCTGGGAGGTGAATCCCTAAAAGGAAAGATTTCAAACATGGAAGTCTGCTAATGATTAAAACTCCCCATGGGGGTGATATAGGGTTGTGGATCAGGACACCCCATGTAGTGGGGTCTGGGAGGTGTTTCCCTTGGAGGGAATATGTCACACTTGGATGTTTACAAATGGATCAGAACACCATGTGGTGGAAAATCTGGATTTTTTTATTAGAATTCCCCATGGTGGAGGATTTGTGTGGTGCATCCCTAGGGTGTAAGATGTCACACCCATAAGTTTACCAATGGATCAGAACACCCTATGGAGTCATATCTAGAGTTTTGAATCCAGAAACCCCATGGAGGAGTATCCCAGAGTTTCATCCCTATGAGGGAAGATTTCACACATGGAAGTTTACTAATATATTAGAATGCCCCATTGTGGCTGATCTGGAGTTTTGTATCAGGAAAAATCATAGTGGACAATTTGAGAGGTTTGTCCCTATGAGGGAATATGTCACACATGAAATTTTACCAATGGAATATAACTCCCCACGAAGTCTGATCTAGGAGGTGTATCCCATGGAGGAAAGAAGTCACACATTGAATTTTTTCAATAGATTGTAATTCCATGAGGAGGCATATCTGGGAGATGAATTCCTATGAGGGAATATGTCACACCTAGAAGTTTACCAATGGATCGTCATTCACCATGGATATAGATCTGAGAGAAGTCTCTCTAAGATGGAACACCATGATTTTACCATTATTAGGATTGAACCTTAGGAAGGCGTCCTACATACCATGCTTATAAGACATGGAGAAAAACCCACATAGTTACATCTTGTAGTTTAAGGTTATGTGATAGGAAAGGTCCGTGAATTTTAATGTCATGTGTTAAAGAAACTCATTTCATAGAAGGATGTTTGGTGAGGGATGGTGTGGGGCATACACATAAAAGATTCCCTTTATAATGAGATTTATCTTGGTCATAATGGTGTGGGTCTTATGGATTTAGCTCCCCTAGAGGATCTCATCCCATATGAATAATGAATAGGGAATCCCATGTTTAATGTAGATGGTAATATATTTTAAAGGTGTATGGTTTATCCTAATACACTCATAAATGGGGAATCATATATTTACCACATAGGGTATGCCTATGGTTTTATTTAAATTGACGAGGATGTTTTCGTGTAGTTTAGAATCATATGAAAAGGTTTTTCAACTAGGAAGTTTTACTTAATGCAGTTGAAGTTTGAATGATTTTCACCTATCAATCATTAAATATTCTGATGCTCTACCAATTTTTATAGTGGAAATCTATTTAAATCTTTTTTGATGGAATAAATTTTAGAGTCGATTGTTTTTAATTTATTTTCTTTTGATTGGAGTTTGTTTTAAATTCTTAGATGAAATGATTGATTAATGAATATTGATTTAACAGTTTAATAATTATTGGGGTGAGTTTATAATTAGGGGGTTAATCTTGTGATATCCTTGAGATTTTATATAAATTTCATTAAATTAACATGCACTTCACAACATGATTTTGGATATAAATTCCTAATTTTTTTATTTAATCCAAGCCTCAACTAGGGCATTGATCTCAATAAATTATTGTTGATGGAAGGTTCAATGTTTCATTAACCCATGTGCACATTTGGTTCCAATAGTCCATGGAATAAACATGTCATTAATCTATGAAATTTTTTGTTAAACATACACAATATTAATTTGAAAAAACATTAATCCAACAAAAACTCTAAATATGTCAACATACACTAATTACAACTCACCACAATTAGATATTTACTCATCCATTGATATGGTTAGTAATTTGATTTATTATTTTTAGAGTGATGAGTTAAAAAGAGAAGAAAAAATGGGATAAGAAAATAGTTGTGGGTTGAACACACACACGAATGGTGAATAGACTTAAAATGCACAATCGATTGAATGAGAAAGTGAAATAAGGTAATGATATTCAACACGATTTAAAAAAAATAAAGAAATTAATATTACACAATAGAGGTTATATGAGATAGAGATATTATGATGAAGAAACATCCATTAATATTTAATTGAAATGGAAACAAACTTACATGATTATAGGTAAAAACAAATGTAAATGAATATGAGAAGAAAAGTATAAGAGAGGAATATCATGTTGAAAAAAGTTAAAAGAAAGTACTACAGGACCCTTAAAAGGGATATAGTCATTAAACATCTCCTCATTATGTTCTTAAATGCAAAACCCTGATAGGGATAAGAGGGGGATGCTTTTATAGACCAATGTGGTAGACTGTTTTCATTCTAAATCTTCCCCTCATGTGGTCTTTTCACTCTAGCCATCCAAAAATCCAAATCTAGAGAAATATTCTTCTTCAAAGTTTTATATATTCTTTTGGAAGATTCACCCTCTAAATTTGGTGCCCACTAGGATATCGGAGCCAAAGTTATGTTTGTTTCTGTAAACCATGTGATGTTTTCAATTTTTTGTCGAATATTTCCCTAGTCTAAATGTGAATACATTTTAGGCTAGGAAGATTCCCTCAAGTCTGGACCATTTTTCCTAAAAATGTGGGAGAAATTATTATGGATTTAACACCAAAAAGTCCCATCTAAAATTGTCAATTGTATTTGTAAAAAAGTTAAGAAAATTATGATGTTTTTAATTCCTGGAACAATTTGTGGTTTGGAATTCAATGAATCTTTTGGGACCCCTATTTGTTGTTTTGGGACTCTAAATTTGTATCCAAGATTTGTTTGGATGTATTCAATCATATTTAAGAGTTTCATGTAATTTAGTCTTCATCATTGATTCGATAAATTATATATTCATATATGGTCTAGGTTTCATAATAGATTTGGTGGTCCTTCTTTTGTGGTCCATATGACCCATTATATAGATGAATTGGCCCATGATCTAGTCAACAGATTTGTAATAAATTTTATTAGAAACTCTAAAAAAAAAAATTTAAATGTAGGATGAGTGTTATAATTATAATAGTAAACGGAATCAGGTTTGGATTAATTCAAATAATTCTCAAAAAATATATTTTGTATTAAAACATGGGTATTTAATAACAATTATGCACCTTTAATTGAAAATAAATAAAGTGATTAGAATGAAAGTTGTTAATGAATAAATAACATAAACTCTTTCACACATAGGTTTGTTCATGTCCTCTTGTACAACAAATATATAACAAAATCATATTCACTCACCAAGAAATATTAAAAAAATAACCAACCATGGGGGGTCCAGACTTGTTCACTCATAAAGAATTCCATATAAAATTGTCATGACAATAATGATCTAAATAAATCTCATTTCAAGCTCAATATTAGAAATGAAAAATTTAGTCACTTTGAACATACTCCGCTCAAGATAATAAAAAAAATTATGGAGGATCAATCATTCACAAATAAAAAGGGAAATTATTTGAGTTTGAATGACCTCTTAAGATACATTACATATCATAATGTTCATAATAATATAGAGATATTTTTATTTTTTTTAATCATTGGGAAAAGTATGGTTGGAATATAGTGTCTAAATGAGTGCAAAAAAGGGGTAAAACACCAACATGGGAAAAACAATGCAATTTTTTTTAAGTGAAACATGGAAGGAAATAGAAACACATATTTTTAAGGGAATGATTATTTGAAGGAATACATAAACTAGGAAGAAAATCAGATTGGGATTAAAAGATGAAATAATTACAAAAAAACTTCTCCCAATGACAAGAGTGTTATTTTTCAATTTCATTTTTTCTTTTTTAAAAAGTTGAACATGAAAAAAATCTCCCACTCATCTCTTAACCCATGTTTAATCTCCTCAAGATACCAATTATAATAGTTATAACATGATCAAGGTTTTAAAAGAGTGATTTTCCAAATTCCCAAGACACACCCCATTATTTTTTTTGTTTTTTTTTGTTTTTTGTTTTTTTCATTTTTTTTCTTTCAATAACATGTATGAATTTACATAAACGTTAATATAATCCCAAAACACAACAAATGAATACTTCTCCCCCACACTTAAATATTTTTTTCCCTCATGTAAATGATAGCATGCTGAAAATAAAAAAAAAATTACCCAAAATGAAAATCATTCCCCCCAAACATAAATTTCAATAAATTATGCAATGAAAATATTTATAGATATTGGGTGAGATAAGTTATTGGGATTATAATGTGTCTATAAAAAAATGAATTAATAGACTCTAAGGGGATTTCAATGTGATGATTAATGTAAGGGTAATGGGAGGAAATTTTCTTATTTTGATTTTCAAGTGGTGCATAAAATTTCTCTATCATATTAATGAACACCAAGGTAAGAAATTTAGCTATAAGGCCCACAAAATGGGGAATCACAATAAGTGGGTAAAACAAATAATATGTAAATATGTCTATACGTGACCTTGGCATGAATGTTTACATTATTCCTTATGGGTTGGGTAAAAAAATACAAATCAAAAAATTTAAATTCAAATTTTATTGATCTTGAAAAAACAATTATTTATCTAACTTTATAATGAAAATATAAAAAAATTAGATAAAAACAAGTCTTTCCACTCCCTGAAATTATGGGAAAAGACTCAAAATTTACTTGTGAGTAATTATTAATCTTTTTATTTTCTTGAAATACACACCAACACAAAGTATAATGATAAAATATGTTTTTATAGATGAATTGTTAAAAAATTAATGAGATAGGAATAAGAAGAAAGAGAGAGAGATAGGAGAAGGAAGAATAGAGAAGGAGGGCGTAAAAGGGATAGAGGTCCCCCTGGTTTGGATTTTTTGGGTCACCATGTCCATCCATTGGTGGGTTTATCACAATGGTTAGGGATTCTATGGAAGTTCATGTGGTTCTTGAGATGTTTTTCCTCTCATTATAGAGCTTTAACTGATTTCCATCAATTGTGAATGTTCTTTTGTAAGTAGGTTATAGAAATTAACTACACCAAAGTGGTGAATATTATTAATGAAAAAAGGGTCTTCCCAATGAGAATTAATCTTATCAGGGTCAATCCAAAATCAAGAGTTTAAGAAAATTAACATTTATTCTTCGTCAAATACCATTCAAAGGATGTGTTTATCATGGAGTTCCTTATAATTATCATTGTAGAGATTGGAATTCTCATAAGAATCTAGGTGAATCTTCTCCAATTAATTCAACTACAATAATATCTCTTTTCCGTATTTTTTACAATCCAAATTGCATTTTTTATAACCCAAAATTACCTATGTTGGATTTCAACTGCTAAATGACATACTTTAATAAAAACTAGCCTAAATAAGATGTCCCAACGGGTGTTTTATATGAAGTTCGATAAGCCCAAAGTGTTTCACCATGTCTCTTAGGAAAATATATTCTGGGGGGATTTACAATTCCTTCGAGCTCTCTCTTCACTTCTCTATTATAAATTTTATCAATGCCCCATTTTTTGGTGTGATAGGAAGTTGATATTTTATGTATGACCATATTCTTTTTAAAAAGAGACGTTGTGTCCTGATTATATAAATGAGTTCTTGAGTCACATATAAAGGATTGTGGTGTTCCAAACCAATATATGATGTGGGTTTTTTGGAACTCACTAATAGTATGTGAATCATATTTTCTTGTGGGTTCTTCCTCAACACACCTAGAAACAAAATCATCCTCAAGAAAAATGTATGAGAATCCATTATAATGGGAGAATGGTCCCATGAAATTGATTCCACAAACATCAAATATCTCAAAAAATATTGATGAATTTTTTGTAATTTCATTTATTTTGTAAATTGTACCAAACATTTGGAAAGTGGGACCTGATTTACAAGACTCGAATGAGTCCATGAAGAGTGATGGCCTGAAGAATCCTATGTCAAGGACCTTTAAAGATGACCTTTTTTGTCCCAAGTGGCCACCACTAAGAATTGAGTGGAAGAGTTATTAGATAGAGGAATGTTCATCTTCCACAATAGATATTCTAATTACCATGTTATCCCAAGTTTTGTAATGTTTATTATCTTCCCAAGTGGCCACCACTAATAATTGAGTGGAAGAGTTATTAGCTAGAGGAATGTTCATCTTCCACAACAGATATTCTAATTACCATGTTAGCCCAAGTTTTGTAATATTTATTATCTTCCCAAAAATAGAATTTTGAATCACTTTTTAGATTCACTTTTTGTTATTTTCATTAGTTTTCATGAAAAAAATAGAAACCAATTAATTTAAAATTAGTGCATACCATGGTAACTTTGGAATTATAGATGATAGGAATTTATTAGGAAACTCAAGATCAATTATTTCATAATGAGAAGAATTAGAAATTCTATATAGGTGATCATCCATAGTGTTTTCTTTTCCATGTCTATCTAAAATCATAATTTCAATATTATGGAGCCTTGGGATCAATACTATTAGCCTTGTTTTGGAATTAATTTTCTTAATTAAGACATTTAAAGATGGATTGGAAATAAAAAAAATTATTTTTTCACCAATGAGATAGTACCAGAATTTATCCAAGGAAAAACCCACCGTTAAAAGTTCCTTTTCAATCATAAAATAGGGCGATTTATTTTTATCCATGTTTTTGAGTGATAATATATGTAATGAAGAATATTTTATCTTCTTTGACAATGAATGATCCCAATGGCCCTATCAGAGGAATAATACATCAATTAAAAGGGTAAGGTCTCATATGGGGGTTGGATTATTAGGGAAGATATAAGAATAAATTTGAATTCAATGAAGGATATCTTTCAATCCTCAAAGAAATGTAATATAACATCATTTCATAGTAGTTGAGTGAGTGGTAGATGAAACCTACTAAATTTATGGAGGAATCGATCATATAAACTAGCATGACCAATTAATGAATGGATTTGTCAAACTGATGTGGGTTCAAGATGGGATTGGATCACCTTAATTTTGTAAGGATCAACATGATACCCTCTTAGAAAATTATTATCCATATTAAAGTCCCATTATTAACCATGAAGTGACATTTTTCAAAATTCCGCACAAAGATACATTTGAAAAACTTTTGTAGTACCAGAGAGATTAAATGTAAGAAGAATTAAAATGAATCACCATAAATGGAAAAGTCATCCAAGAAGACCTCCATGAAATGCTCAATGAATTTAGAAAACATACTCATAATACACATATAGACTATTATAGGAGCATTAAAAAGGTCAAATGGTATTCTCTTATACACATGAGATCCAAAGGGGTGGGTGAATGTAGTATTTTCTTGGTCTTGAGATGCAATTTGGATTTGGAAGTAGCTGGTGTATCCATCATGAAACAAATAATGAGACCATTTAACTAATCGTTCTATACTTTGATAAACGAAAGAAATAGGGTGGGGATCTTTCCATATTTCAGCATTCAATTTCTGATAATTGATTCACACACGCCATATGTTTTTCACTCGATTTGTGACCACATCTCCATATTCATTTTTGAAAAATTCATCCCATCCTTCTTAGGTACCACTTGAATCGGACTAAACAATTCACTATCAGAAATTGGGTAGATAATACTATCTTGAAGAATCTTCGTAATCTCTTCCCTAACTACCTCAACTAAAATTGGATTAAGTCTTCCTTATGGTTGTATGATTGGTTTCGATGATTATTCTAGTTATATGTAATGAATGAAAATTGTGGGGTTGATTTCAAAAATTTCATCTAGGATCCAACCTGGGGAATTTTTTTTCTAGCACATGAACTAGTTTTTACACCTTGGTTTTAGTAATTTAATAAAATATAATGACAGTATATGAGTGATCATGGGAAAGGAATTCATATTTTAGGTGTGTAGGAAGAGGTTTTGCACCAGTATCATCTTTCATTTGTGGGATAAACAACTCAGGAATGGAAGAAGAACTTTCCATTGGTTTTGATTCATTTTCTACAATATATTACATGGTGGAAAAATATATATTATTGTTTACATGGGATTCAATAGAGTTTACAAGATCATTTAGATTGATGGAGTCTATGAATGAATGTTCAACATCAACTTCCCCATTTATAACTTCGTAATTCATGGTGAAAATTTCACAAACTCGTATCTCATTAGAAAATGATGAACATGATGAAAAGGGGGAGAATCATCTCTTAGAATTGTCCTAATAATAATTGATTGTGAATGGAGAGTGATCCTCAGATGGATATCAAATGTCTTGAATGATATTTAACTTGACCAGTTGGTCACCAAATCCCATGGATAGGATGCTCGCATAGAATTCAATCTTAGTAATATCTATTATAAGTGATGGTCTTTATATAATTAATAGAGATCAAGAAGTGGTTGTCTCACCTTCCATATAATGGAAATAGAATTAATCTCAGAAAATCGGATCACAAACTCAAACAAGGACATCCTCAATTATTCCCCCAAGACTAGCTGTGATTTTATTGGCTAACTAGATGGAAACACTATTTTAGTGCAAGGGACCTAGACCAAGGTTGGAGATGATGGATTTGTACATGACATGTGTTAAGTCCTTATGTCTATGAGTGCATCATTCATGTTGTAACTCTATTTGTCTTGGAACCGTAAAGGTCCCTCTATCTTTTCACTTCATTGGAATATACTATGGGGTCAAAACATTTTAAATCGTCCTAAGTTTCCTATTTTTGGGTCTCAATTCCATAACAATCGTGGAATACTTAGGAATTTGTTAGATTTATTCTAATAGGGTAATTTTGACTTCAAAAAATCTAAACATGTCAATTATTTCAGTATTAGGTTCAAAGAAATTCAATGTCTTAGGGACCACTTGAGGAAAACCAATTTTGTTCCTTAGAGGGATAGAAAGAGGTGAGTAAGTGGCTTTTGGTTATTATCCTAGATTTTTTTATTTTTATTTTCAAGATCATCATTCAATGGTTTATTTGGGGATCCATCATGACCAATAGAAAAAAAATTTCCTAATTAAAGTGAAATTTTATGTAAAATACCCTCAGGGTTGGGAAATGGTTGAGCTACGAATAAGGATGAATTTAATGGTTTTCTCAATATAAGGTGGTATAAAATTTGAAAATTTTGTTTTTCAATATTTTTAAGGCTATAATAGGAAAAGTAGGAAAGATATTTCACATCAAATTTCCATGGTTTCATGGAATAATAGGCATGTCCCACATTGAGATTTCCTTGATTTTGGTTATTGGGAAAGTTATTGTATTAGGTTGGGAATTGGGAAGGCTCACTAGGACAGTGGAATCTCATAAGATCAAGATGAGGATTTCTCCATTGAGGTTGAGAAACAAAACGATAATGTTGTTGGAAGTTACCACCACCTTGACCATATAGAGATTGATTTTTATTTTGAGGAATGACTGAAGGGGATGAGAGATGGGATTACCATACCTCATTCTAGGGTTATAAGTGGAAGAGAAGTGATTAGAGTGGGTTTGGGTGGAGTTTCTAATGAACTGACCAGATTTTTGAGGGATGGTGATCTGTTGAACAAATTCTACGTTGATCACCATTGTAATAGAATAATTTGAGGGATAATCATGTAGTTGAGTACATGTGTTAGTTGGATGATATAGTGAGATGTTTATTCCTCAATTATTTGATATTTCTAGGGAACATATATTGTGGAGAATATGTTGTTTGGGATTTGGAAGCCACAAATAGTTGTCTCAGAATACCTGTAAGTTCACTCATCCACTAGATCATATTTTTGGGCTCTATGGATTGACTCTCTTTTACTTGTTTGACATGAGTACGTTCTAGAGTGTATAATTGTTGTGTCTTTGTGACAATGTTGCTTATGAGATCTCATGTAGCTACATGACTTTTTCAACAAGATCTCCCCTAATTGTAGAATTAATGAGTATTTTCCGCATAGACAATAACACCTAATAAATGTATTGGATCAAGAGTTGGATAGGGATTTAGTGTTTTGGGAAAGCTTCCATAATATTTTTTAAACTATGCTAGTACTAATAGAGTGATTCATTGGGAATTGATGGATACCATTTATTTTATTATGGATAGAAGCATTTCAAGAAGAAAGAAATAATTTCTCTAAGAATATTCACTTCATTTCATTCCATGTGGTTATGGAACCAAGAGGGTTGTAGTAGATCCATGATATGGAAGAGTCCTCTAGGGAGAATGATAATGCTTAAAGTTTTATTTTTTCTTCCAAAACCCCTTGAGGCATTATGGTGGAGCACACCACTTGGAACTCTTTTAGGTGAAGATATGGATCCTCAACAGCTAGCCCATCGAAATCAGGTAAAAGATAAATCAAACCTAATTTTTGTTTGAAATCAACATCAATATTTGGATATTGAATACCATGGGGTTGGTAATTTATATTAGGGGTAGTGAGGTATTTTAAGGTTTGTTCCCTAGGAATGGATATATCTAGAACAATTGGATGGGAAATTAATGGGTTTTGATTGATTTCATTATCCCTAATGTTCCTTCTAAGTCATTGAAGTTTTCACTAGATTTTATGGGGAAGAAATACAATGTATTTTTTGGGAGGATATATATAATTAAGATATTTTTGGAAATATGAGGAAGTAAGGTTTTTCTTTTTATATTTTTATATTTTTTATATTTTTTTTGTATTTTTTTTACGAAATACAAAAACATCAACTATTACTTGAACTATCCTTGAAAAACGTCCCATTTGATGTGTGGATAATTTTTTCATATAAATCATTCAAAGGCCTCATGCTCTATTGATATGTATTGTAGCACTCGGGTCAAATCCTTGACAATGGTATAAATTTTAGAGTCAATTATTTTTAACGGAATTTATTTTGATTGGAGTATTTGTTAGCAGGTCTTATGTGAAATGATTTATTAATGAAGATTTATTTAACAATTTAATAATTATTGTGGTTGGGTAATCATTATAGAGTTATTCTATTTGGATTCATCATCATTGCTATATATTTCATTAAATTAATAGCCACTTCAAAATATGATTTTTAATTGGAATCCCCAACTGTTTTGGCTTTAATCCAAGCCTCAACTAGGGTATTGATCTCAATAAATTTTTATTGATGCAAGTTTAAATATTTCATGATCCCATTTGTACTTGTGGTTCCAATATTCCATTGAATCCAAATGTCAAAAAACATGTCACTAATCCATGAAATTTTAAGTTCAATATACACAATATTATTTTAAACAATATTAGTCAAGAAAAATCTCTCAATCTCTTAACATCCCAAAATTATGAACCACCCAAATGAAATATTTACTCATAAATTAATATTTTAATTAACATGGTTGATGATGTTTTGGATGATGAGTTTAAAATATAGTAAAAATAATATGATAAGAAAAGAGTTCTGCACTGAAGACACATGTGAATAGAGAATAGAGTTAAAATTCACTTTCGATTGAATGAGAGATCAAAATAAGTTAATGATTTTAAACATGATTAAACAAATAAAAATAAAATTAATATTAAAAAATAAAGGTTTTATGATAATTAGATATTATTATGAAGAAGAATATATTAATATTTATTGAAATGAAAAAAAAAACTTAAATGATTAAATTTTAAAAAAACACAAACAAACATGAAAAGAAAATTAGAGGAGAGGTATTTATTGTTGAAATAAGATCATTGAAAGTCATAATAGGCCCTTTCAAAGGATCTATTCATGAAAAATTCCCTCTTTATTTTCTTAAATGAGAACCCCTTGCAAGGAGAATATGGGGATGAATTTATAGTGAATGGTGGTAGACAGTTTTCATTCCAAATATTACCCTCAAGTTGGATTGCCAATGTTTCCTTCCATAAAGCCGAATATGGAGAAATTTTATTCTTAAAAGTTGTAGATATAGATGTTTACAGTTCACTATCACAATTTTGAATCCATTTGACTTTTGGAGCCAATTTTTTGTCTATTTTGTTAAACCATGTTCTTATTTTCATTTTTGTGTCAAATATTTCCATGGTTTAAATGTGAATACATTTTAGGAAATGAAAATAGCCGCAAGTCGGAACCATTTATTCTAAAACCTGGAATAAATTATCTTAGATTTCACACCAAAAAATATAAGCTAAAATTTTTGCATGTATTTCTAGAATATTCAAGTATAGTAGGATGTTTTTAATTCCTGAACAAATTTGTGGCCTGGACTTCAACACACATGTTCAGACCCATATTTGTACATTTAATCCTTGTAATTTTTAGGAAAGATATATCTAAAAGTCATAGAAAATATTTGATAGTTTCATAAAATTTGGGCTTCTAGATTGATCCCATCAATTATATCTTATGGATGGTCTAGTTTTAATCATAGATTAGGTGGGCCTTCTTGTGTGGTCCGTCTGAACCATTAGATGGTCAAATTGGCCCACGCTCCTATTGAATGATTTATATTAATTTTAATTAGAAACCCTAAAAAACAATAATCGCAAAATTTTTATTAATAGGGTTATATCTATAATTAAAATAGTATACTAAATGAATTCTATATTAATTCAAATAATAATCAAAATTTATATTTAGTACTAAAACATTGGTATTTAATAACAATTATGCACTTTTACTTGAAAATTAGTAAAGGAAGTAGACAAATGGTTTTTCAATAAGTAAATAAAATATGATACCTAGATTTGGGGGGACTCACTCCTCACCCAGTTAGCGTACATGACCACATCTTGTGTTCCTTATGGAGGGGCATGGTGTTAGAAATGTTTTGGAGAAGTGGTTAGTTAGGGGGTCCATGATATGATCCAAATTATTAGATGAAAAGGGGATTACGATACCTATGATTAAACAAAAATTGTAGGTGTGAGGCTCGATCTATACTTGTGGTGATGTGCACGGACATGAGAATGGGAGGAACTGGTCACATGGGGACTCCAGGTATAACTGAACTGGTCCTAGATTGATGTAGGGGCCCTGGGAACTCAAACTTTATAATGGGATGTCAGTATAAGGGAGGAACTATGGAGGGACTAAAGAGAGGTGATTTGAAAATAATTTAGGTTCACAAACCTAGGCTCTTCAAGGATTTGTGTCCTTTTGGAGAGGTAAAAATCATCATTAAGGAGTATTAGTTACGAAGTAGGGTTACCCTACCTCAGGATGAATTCCTTATTCATAGGGGTAGTGCTTCACAAAGGAATAATGTTTTACAAATCTACAAGTTCTGTTGGGGGGACTATTCCTTCATAAAGGGTTTATACCTTCACAAAAAGCCTCTACACTTTGGGTGGATGTTCAAAAGAACACAAGGGAAGATGTTTCATGAAGCTCAGGTATGTTCGATGATATATTTTTCATTTTTTACCTGAATTATGCTGGGTTTGAAAATTAAGAGTGATTTTGAAATTTTAAATTTTGTGGCTCATCCCTAAAATGTAATACTAATGGGGGAATTTATATGAAAGGAGTTTCATGAATAATGGATGCATTTTTGAAGTAGTATGAGCTTCACAAAGGGTGAAACTATGCAATTTTAATAGTTACATTCGAGGAGACAATGCCAACCCTTTATGAATTCGTGAAGTGCTCAATGAATCTGAATTTAATTGTGAGGAGGTTACCATCAACCCTTCACATGTTCATGAAGGAATATTATCAACTAGGGAGCTTTGCAATCTCTAGGAATTTGTGAAGCATCTCATCTTTGAGAAGTAGACCATGTATAGGGATTTTTTGGGTTGTTTTAGTTAAGATTTACTCCAAATTAGTTATTCCTTCCTCAACCATTCCCATAGAACAAGTAGTTCAGAACCAAAAAAGAAATTCATTCCAACGATGGCACAGAACACCCCCAGGTGCTGAATTCTAACATGGTGATGTCAGGCTTATAAGGATCCTAAATCCCTTTTTATAGGGCCAATATGTCTCGGGTGGGTAGGTATAATCCCTTACACATCGATAGCACAGTCAAACAAAGAGATCTATTTTACATCCCTAGGTTTCATAAATGGTTTTTGGAAACCTGAGTTACTCAATAAATGAAGTTTGATTTAATGGGATGGGGCATAAATGATGGTAGAAGCACCCCGTTCTTTGTTTGAAAAGGGTCAGGCTCTTATGGTTCATTCATGAGGAATAAAAGTGGGTGATGGCTTGTACATTTTAATATCATGATGTGGGGATGTATTTTCCTTGTAGTTTTAATTTAATGTGATTAAGAAATTTTCCTTGTAGTCTAATTTTGTGTGGTAAAGACCTATTTGTTTCATTAAAGTGTAACCATATGTAGTAAATATGTGGGAACTAGTGTGAAAAATTATACAAGATGTACTTGGGGGGAACTTTTCACAGGTCTGGTCATTTATATGTTGGGGGAATATTTTATTCATACACATGATTTTTAGTGGGTAGCCTTATTCTAGGGCCTTTATTACATAGATATATCATTTGTGCTAGAAATTATTATGTTGATCTGACTAGTACGTAGGAAAAAGGAGATCAAATGACATGACCCTTTATTTAAAAGGGGTATATACGATTTTTTTCATGCCATTTAATATCATGTACCTAGGAAATTTACTATATAGATCTGGATTGTATGAAATTAGGGGTGAATTTCTGTATTTTTATATGTTTAGGCTGAACCTGCGATTCAAGGTTCAGGTATCCCTATATATCTTGTGATGGAAGTGATCAATCCATATGTAGTTCTTGTAGAAAATCTCCCTATACAGGTCTAAACAATATGCAGGGAAGGGGGATTTTCATATTGATTATTGTATCTAGGCCAAGGATTGGAGATCCTAACATAACTATGCATCCAATAATGATAGGAATCAATCCACATGTAGTTATTTAATGTTAAACTCTATACATAGGTATGAACTATATGCAAAGGGGGAATTTTTTCCATTTTTGTTGAATATGGGCCCAGGATTAGAGATCCAGACATTACTACGTATCATGTGAGGGTGGGAATAAATCCATATGTTGTTTTTGAGAAACCATGTAGTTTAACGTTATGTGTAAAAGAGGTACAGTATGACTTTTAATGTCTTTCATCCTTGACCATATTAACCCTATCATGCAGTGATATTTCTTATTCGTGGGGGGAAACCCTCACCAAAATCCCTAATATCACATGAGGCATGCTCAGTGTGAGAAAAAAGGAGTGGAAAAGGTACCCATAAACATGGAAAAATGATTATGGATATGACATGTTCATTTTTTATCAATCAATGGTTGGACCAAGATATAGTATTGAGGCATCCCTACATATCTCATTGAAATGATAAGAACTTTGTACATTGTTTTGTAAATCCCATGTGGTTTAGTTTCATGTGTCAAGGATGTCAGTCAGGTTGTTTAACATCATGTGGTGAGAATAAAGATAAATTTACCTGAAAGAAGAGTAATGATGTGGCTGGACCTGAGAATGGGGGTTTGGGAATCACTATGTATCCTGTGATGGAAGGAATAAATCAAAAAAAAACTCAAGAAACTATGTAGTTTATTGTCATGTGTAAAGGAATTAAGCCATGCAGTTTAACATCTTTTAGTAAGTATGAGGGTCACCCATTGTGAATGAAGAGGAACATTGGTGATCCATGTAGTTTTGTCTCACGAAGTGAGGATATTTTCCATGTAATTTAATGTCAAACGGTAAGGAAACAATATTCAATGAAGTTTAAAGTGTTTCTTCTATGAAATTTTTTGTAGTTTTATTTCATGAAACTAATACCATTGATGCTTGATAACATCTATGCAAAGTATTTCTTGAGAAAACCTTTCATTGCTGGTGGTGGATCATTCCTTGTGCATGGTTTCTAGTGAGTATGATCTGTTGTGACAGACTTTATATATGATATAATTACATTCCCATTTGGGTTCCAGATTTGGATGATTCTTGCATGGTATCATTGGTGTTCTGAAAGACAACACCAATTCTCCATGAAAGAATGGGTGATGTTGAACAATTTTATTGAAGGTTCAAATGATCTGATTATGATGGAATTAAAGTTTGTTCAATGTATTCCAACAATTCTCATTAATATGTTCCCACTCATCTATCATATTTTGCGATTCCTCATCATCTAAATACTTCTTTCAAATAGATTTCCAAAATGGGGGAAACTATACTTGTATGGGAATAACTGCCTCAGTTCTGTACACCAATGAATATGTATTTTCCTATGTAGTAGTATATGTGGTGGTACGATAGGCCCATAAATCATAGAAAATATTGTCTAGATAGGACTTCTTGTTATGATTTACCATATTCTCAAGTATATTTGATAGTGTCTTATTTAAAAACTCTATTTTTCTATTTTCCACTACATGAAAGGGGATGAATGATTAGACTCAATATTTTACTCTTGGTACAATTAATTCATCTATGTGGAACAAAATTCAGTGTCGTTTTTTAATATTGTGTGAAATACTCTGAACCTAGTGATGATATGGTACTTCATTAAGTTGGTGATATTATTCTTCCCAACTTCCTTGTGGGGTATTTCATCAACACTCTATGAAAATAAGTCATTTTTAGTAAGGATCTTCTTAAAAACATTGTTTTTTTTTGTGGGTATGACCCCAAAACATTCATTCCATATACAATGAATAGCCAGGAATATTTTACAATATGTAGAAATTTCAGGGGTTGATGGATGAAGTTTTCAGGGATCAGGCATGCATGACCTTTCGTAGTGAATTCTACATACTCCTGTAACATGGTTTGTTAGTGGTAACATAGCCTTCAGATTTGGTGAGAGTGCCAGGTCCTGGAATGGAGAGAACCCTAGGGGACCACATGGACTTCTTTTATGATGCTGGAAATATATATTCAATCTATTAATATGATGAGGATTTTATGGAAGCCTCTCATATGGGGGTATTTTTTCTCATTTAGAACATCCTGCAAGGTAAAATTCAATTCCTGACACTGAATCTGTTTTATTCAGACTTGATCTTCTGGGAGGGTCCCATAATGGAGATAATAAATTATGGGTTTCATTTATATAGGGGTGTGTATTGGTACATCACATTATAGGTAGTGTTGAGCTGATTGATCTCCCCCATGTCACATATGGTTATTGATGAGAGCATCCTTCAGTGTGTGATGAGGAATATTGATTTCTTTTTATCAGGGTCCACCAAGACTGTGGATGTATTATCCAATGCATCTGTAAAAACATTCTATGATTAGGGAACACGATGAAATATGGTCTCAGAAGGGGAATATGCCATTATTCCTCTGACATAGCCAATGAGAGGGGCCCTTTTATCATTTTTTATGGAATATTTTTCAATGGTATAACTTATAATTGAATCTAAACCCACATTGATGTTTAGGTAGTCTATTTCCATTAGTAGGGATAGTTTTTTTCTAGTGATGAGGGCTTGGTATTTAGCCTCATTATTTGTGCAGCCTTCAAATAACGAGATAAGACTAGCAAAAAAATCTTTGATTAGAGAAACTAAAAAATCCGTAATCAAATCCAATTTATTTTTGTGTTTTCCATCCTCTTATCGATAAGTCTTTGGTAGTAACCATAAAAATACATCACCCGTGTTCGGGGAGTATCATGAGCATAGAAACATCCTCATATAAAAGTGTTTTTCCCACTGGTGTGTTTTCTAGCGTGGGGTGTTCCTGGAAGAAATCATCCAGGGAAATCCCTTTCACTAACATCAATGACATTAAATGAATGTCGTATTATTATAGAGTCATCTCTCATCAGTACAACTGCTGAGTCAACGTGAGTGGCCAATGATATACATGAGCATATCAATATAAGAGACCAGGTTGAATTTTTGGTGGTACAAGTAAGGCTTCATCTTTTTCACTAAAAATATGAGCATAAGGCAGTTTTTCTCAACATTAGAATATAGGGTCTTAGTACGTAGAACTTCTATTCTAAGGAAGTAAATATTTTTAACACTCCCCATGTCATTTTTCTATGTGAGGCGGGTGAAAAGTGATCAATCAATGATATACACATATAGGATGAGTTTCATTTCTTCAAATGGGGGACTTAGGACTAGTGGGTGTATCATGTACTACTTAAGGAACTCAAAGGCTTCTAGGAATTCCATATCTCATCGATAGGCAATTCCCTTCTTCATTATCTTTGTGAAGGTGATATATTTTCCTACCAGGTTGGCTATGGAATGATGAATGTAGGCGAGGTTCTCTTGAATCCCCCTCATTTACTTGAGATTATAATAGGGTGAAATTTCTAGAATTTCACTAGTATTTTCATTGTAAACCTAAAATCCCTAGTTTCATATGAGAAAGACAAGGAACATCCCTAATATTACCTAGAAATTTCATTTCAGGGGATTGATCTTCAGGCTATGTTATCGAACACTTTCGAACACAATTTGAAGATTCATGAAGTGATTGCCTCATTTTTTAAATATGACCAATAGGTCAGTAACTTGACTATGAAATATTCATTCCAAGAGGCGATTAAAGGTATGATGCATGGAATGTTGAGAGGTAGCTCTAGAATTCATTTAAAAAATGGCATGACCTGGTAGAAAAACATCCCCAAGGGTGCTCTGAAGGAAGTTTCTTCTTTATCTTCAAGGTCTATATTTATCTAATTGTACCCTAAGTACCAATAAATAATGGAAATGTCTTGCAATACAATAGTTGAATCGATCAAGAGATATGTGGTCATTAATGGGAATATATCATTTAGGTATTTTTTATTAAGGTGTCTAAAATTGATGCAAACCCTATTATTTTTATTCTTTTTCTTGATAAGGACAATGTTTGTGAACCATCTTGGGCATTTCACTTCATAGAAAAGATGGATTTGATAAATTTGTCAACCTCTGATGCTAAATTTGTAGTATTACAGGAGTGAATCTTTAAGACTACCCACTCGAAACCTTAATGATAAATTGTTAATCTGAGATGGTGAGTAGACACCTCTAGATTTATTCTTGGAATTTCCGAATAGTTCCTAGTGAGCACATATCTGTGTTTATTTAGATATGTGATGTACATATCTTGATCCATAAGAGTCATGTAAAAATTAATCAATGTAGGTTTTGGGTCCTCTCTATTCCTAGATTTATTCTCTTAATATCATCAATGGTGTAAGAGAAACCTTCTTCAAATGCAGAAGGGTTATTCCAAAGGTCATCCTCTTCCACTTCCATCAATGAATCTGTGGAGGAATTTTTAGATGAAGTCCAAGATCTGATAAAATACCTTCCATTTTTAAAATTATATAGGACATGGGAAGAGATATTTTCATCTCCTACTACTAGATTCATTATAGAGAGATTCCATATGTGCTCTTATTTAATTTTTTTTCTAGGGAAAATAGATCTTTAACATCTGGGTTTAGATCTTTTACTTAAATCAGATTTATGGGTAGCACATAATTGTTGTTGATAATATCCAGGGACTCACGGGGGTGGTCCACAATCTATTAGGTAAGTAAAATGGTTAATTTTCATCCACTATTGTGCATTTTCCTTTGCTTGTTTAGAAACATGTCTTGATATGTGTGTCTTCACAATTCTCAAAGGGGGAACTATCCCCACATAGTATTTTGATTCCTTAATCGATGAGGCATTTGAAAAAATGATTTAATTTTGATGGTTCTACCATGTGGCTATGGATCTAGGGACATCCAAGTAATACATTGTATGCAGTATCTTTCTAGATAACCATACACTCAGTGTTACATGTTAGATCCCCAAACTGAACATTGAGATTTATCTTCGTGAGAGATCTTTTCTCTCACTTATCATACCCTAGAATGGTTAGATATTTGGAATATATATATACCTATATATATCTCAAACATCATAGGGTTTGAATCAATATGAGTTTGTGTTGGGAACCATTTTCAATTAGATCCCTTTCGATTTTAACATTATCAATTCATCTTGAAACATGTAGGGTTTTTATGTGTCACCAGATGACCTCTTCATGATCATGATCTATGAATGAGATGGTGATATGTAATTATAATGTCATGGTATCCACTCCATAAACCTTGGTTGCAGCAACTTCTATCTCAAACACTTATGAGATGTGGAGGTATTCAATAAGTGCCTACCAAAGTTATTTGGAAATATGGGGCACATCCCCGACCGATAGATTGGCTGGGGAAACCACCAGATGTTTTAGAATGTCCTATGTTTATTTCAGAGTTTGGTTCTTCCCAAAGTTGGGTTTCTCCTTATTTTTTGTATTATGAGTTAGGCCATCTGTGGTATATAGGACTAGATATTTTTCATAGGTCAAGGGATCATCTTCTTCCAGTGGAAGAGGTCATGTCGGCATTTCATAATTTCTACGATTATCATATAATCACAGAACTACTAGGTGTTCATGTAAGAGAAATTGGTGTAGACAACCACTGGAGTGTTCTAGGAAACATCCACATCTCTTTGGTGAAATATGGAGTTATTTACCATGAGTCTCAGTTGCGTAAATCTCTTATTAGAGGATGTGATTGAAATATTGGGTTCATCCATGCCCGTGTTGTCCCCTGTATCTCAGATTCCTATGCATGTTCCATCATATTCCCTAGTTTGGTACGAGTAAATATGAATTGGAGGAATATTCATCATTGTATATGTTTTTTAAGAGTATATTGTTGAAATATCCAAATATGATATCTTTATCACATGTGGGTTCTATTTAGTGGGTAGTGCTCGTTTTTCAGATGTTGCAGGGAGGAAACATCCAAGATTTAGAGTGTGCATTAGAGAAGAATGTGACTCTTCCTATTCTGTCTCTTCATGTGTGTGATATCCTCATCCACTATTGTGATCCATATTTGATGTCACCTCCTTGGGTAGCAAAAGCATTATCAGTTTGTGAATCTATGTTTTTAGGGTGGCATGAGCTCGGTCATCTATCTTTTAAGTCATTCAGTTATTGAACATTAGTCCATCCCTAGCCCGATCTTTTTTCCAATCACATTCTTCTTCTAATTGGGAAATGGTTATATAGGTCACCTATGCTGGGGAGTTATCTAACATCACCTATATAGAATAAAACATGATATAGATGATACCGTTGAAGATGAATTCATAATGGATTTTTTGACTAAGACTTCTATAGAAAGGGAAGTATTTAGGATAATAGATGAGGTTTAAATCATTAGGATTCTTATGTTGTGGCAGTTCAAGCATGTTATTGTCTATGGATGTAAGGAAATAACCAAAAACATGATCATTTTTGGAGTATGAATTATTCATTTGTTCCTCAAATCATGGGTGACCCTCATCTCTTTTAGATTATTTCCACTCTACAAGAGGTGTTGAGAGGCTCAATATCTTCTTAGGTTTATTGATAGAAACTGCTACCAGTTTGAGAGTAATAGCGGTATTCTTTACCTTGATGTGCCTTTTCCCCTGCACTAAAGGCATGGTCGAAGATTTATCTAGGGTTCTCTAAATGGAATCTTCCAAAAAAAATCTGTTTCTTTGACATCATCAAACCCACCATGAAACTTAATTATGATCAGAAGTGTCTTGAGATCATCCTATATATTTTCAGTACATAGTTCTAGAAATTTCTCATGTGATTCATGGATTTGATGTTATTAGGTTATAACTATCCATATGGATGTGAATTCAGAAAAAATATCATTTTCACATTTCATGAATTTAGTTAGGTCAAAAATTGATATCATCCGCAGTGTAGTGTTAAACTGATAAATGGATTGATGAAGAAGGTTTTTCCATCATATAATGGATCTGTGTACCAAACAAAGTTTGGACCTATCCAAGTCTATAAAAAACACAACATATTTGTCGACTCCTATTGATATTGTGGGTCCATCATCATACCGAATTTGGGATATGAAGTGTGTGAGATGATGTTTGGGGTCTCCCACATCATCAAAATTGGAGAAGGTAGGATTTCCAAAATTGGGTGGGGGAAAAGTTACATCCACCCAATTAAGATATGGATTCCCCTTAGGCTACAGAGGTGTGTTTCACCCTTCAATGGATTATATTCGATTGTCTAGGGACTCGATTGTAACGCCCCGACCCCAGTTACCCAGAGTTGGTGCATTATTTTAATACATTGGCATGATTACAAGGAATCAAGTCCTGAAGGACCGATCGGTTTAGCAGTATTGGAAAATAGATTACAGACATGAATATTACATTACACTTTATAACAAAACAACATAAATAATCCTTTATGAATGCCATTATTCTCTTTGTTTAACCCTTCATATCAATCATAATACACTTCTTGGAATCCTGGGAAAAATAAAACATAGAAAGAGGTGAGTTCAGATGATCAGTAAGGATAACAATATAGCGGAAACTTTCATAAATAAGAATAAACATTTAAGGAAATGTATAACTAAAATAAATGATTTTTAAACTTGAACTTCATCATAATATGGAAAAAATAAAATGAAATAATTCCATTTACTTATTCGCATGGATATTCTACTAGTCAAATAATCACATGCAATATCAGTAACCACTTTCATAACGATGGAATGCATAATGCCAGACTATCATAACCACGTAGCCAAGACCTTGTGCCAAGACTAAAAATAAGATTTCTTCAAGGCCTCATGCCAAGAAACTATTTTGTCTCATGAGACCTACCGATGCATCAAGGAGCTATAGCGGGCTCCACCCATCACTTACTAAGTCCAATGCATTCCTCATATGAAAAGGTCTAAACATAACATAAACATCCGTATTAAAACTAGCATATAAAATGTCAATACTTTATCCATAAACCATGAATGGTATAAAAATATCACATCCACAGTCAAACATATCACAAAACCTTCAACACAATATGGAAGATTTGTATCATGATAAATCAATTTCAAAATAAGTTTAAAATCCATTAAAGGATTTTCATGTTGATGAAAATGATTTGTAAAACTCTTTGAGAGAAATAACCCTTTTTCATGAAAACATTTAAAAGTCACACAATTTGGAAAAGAATCCATTTAAAGAAATTTTTTAATTAAAGTGTCACATATCACTTTGAAACTTTTGAAAGTAATTAACATTTTAAAAACATTCATGTCCATATAAATAAATCCTTAAAACCCATTTTGAAGACATGGACATTAATGAGAAATATTTAGAAGAATAAATATTTAAAACATTTAAAATGATGTTTTAGTAAAAAATCCCTTAAATTGATCCCTTTGAAAACTCTTTCATAAAACATGGACATGGATAATAAATATGTCCCAGTAGATACTTATGTAAAAACAACCTCGGATAATAAAGAGATTGTGAAATTAACCCTTACCAATTTGGTAACTTACGAAACATAGACCCCATGAAAGAGGTATCATACAATGAATATGTAAATACACATAAATTAAACTATATTACATAAAGAATACAATTATGGGAAGTACATACACCACACAAAAGGAAATAGTGGCAATATGGCATGAATCTCACGGGAATAAGGAGTGAGATGAAAACCCCTTACCTTACACTTTCCTTTAGTCGAGGGTACGTTTAGCCTTATTTATGAAGACTATAGTATGTTATTAAATTATACCAGAACCATATTAATATTTATTATATCATACATTATTCATTTATGACTTTATACTACCCATTTAATAATAATTTCCATGTTATATTAATATTTCGGGTAATAATCATTTTCTTTATCGTACGTGTTTTAACTTGTTACTCTTGATTGTATCACTTAGATCGTGATTTAAATACTTACAGAATATAAAACATAATTTATTTATAAAATATATTTAGAATAAAAAAATTTATAATAGATGTATATATGAAATGGAAAACACCGTTTATGAAGACAGTAATATGTACATACGCATAAACGATGTTTCCATTTTTATATAGTATTGAACGGAAGTAAGTGAATAAGATATATGTAAGTACATAAATACTTATATATATAAATATATATATCTCCAGTAGCATTATTATGTCATATATTACATACCTATTATATATATTTTTATAATCGTCGATGGTTGGTGAACTTGGAAATGAATCTCATCGCATCGTGGACACGGTAATCCGTACGTACACACGAGCAAAAATATCATTCTTCTAATATTAATATAATATATAATTGGATGGTATATAATATATACAGAATCATTATCATGTTATACACATCATTATTATACCCATCCAAATAATAATGTATTGAATAACAATTACACCACGACGTGGAGACGTCAAGTCGTACGTACGCACGTATGGTGACATGTCATTCAAAGGGTGGATAGAATAATAAATTTGGTTGTTCCATAATTATAATAACATCAAAGTATATAGAATATACTAGGTTTATTATTTTATAATTGAAACAACAAAGAAAAAGGAAGTGGAAGAAGAAAGGAACTTGAAAGAGGGTGGTGAAATCATTACCTCTTCTTCGGGTTCTTCCTTTTGATTTGATCAAAATGGCTCCTTAGGTTGGCTTTATGATAAAACTAAGGCCTCTAGGTTGAAGGGAGGATAGTTGAGAGGGTATTTTTATATGGTTTATCTGAGAAAAATGGCTTAGAAGGTGTTAATTAGAGAGAAGGGGGAGTGCCCTTTTATAAGAGGGGTGAGAGGCACCTTAGGAAAAACTTAAAATATTATTTTATAATAAATTCATATTCGGTTTCTAATGGCTCCAACGTTTATTATTTAAATTATAAGGTGGATATAGGTCAAAAAAAACTCAACAAATAGGTTTTAGACAAGTTTAGGTTACCATTTTAACCTTAACATTTAGATTTAACTCTAAGTTAAATAATTTAACTTTTACTATGTCTTCTTCTATTCTTACACTATATGGTTAATAAACTTACTATATACTGCCAATCGAACCCCAATTGGTTCATTAATGTAATATATATTATTATATAAGTCTTTTGGATGAACATTAGATTTTTAGGACCATTATATCAATTAATGATATAATATTTTTTTTTAAAACTATTTTATATCAATTTAGACATTATTTGGTATTTGTTTTTTTTTTGTTAAAATAATAAAAACATGATTAATTCAAAAAAAATACATTTAATCTATCCTAACATGTCATATTCACTGATAAAATTCGTGGATGTCATAAAAATTTTGAAATTATATTTATTTAAATATTTATAATACCATTTATTTTATTCTTTCATGAATAAGGTAATTACTGCATCATCATTGTGTCATAAATAAATTTATTTATTTAATGTCTAAAAATTATAAATAAAATACCATGATGTAGGAAATCTTTTTATATTTCTAATGAATATTTATAATCAAATTTATCTTATGTAAACCCCTATATTAAAAATGTTTTAGTTATTAAACATTGATTTTAACTCTTTTAACTCTTCTTTGAATTAAATAATAATAAATGTCTTAATCTAATCCAAGTGGACCTAAATGATAATATTTTATTCCTAAGGTTTTTTTATTGAGATAAAATTGTCCAATAGAATTAGGACATGTGTGAGGGTAATATTAAAATCATTTTTACCCTTAATTACCCTATTTACTTTTAACCGTGGTAAATAAAAGTAAAAAAGTTACTATTCAACAAAAATTATTTTCATCTCATTGAACCACATTTTACTCATTGATATTAACCGTTTCTCTCGGATTTTTGAAATTCAACTCACAGAAGTGGTAAAATTATGTTTTATGAGAATTTTCAAATTCTCCTAGGAGGTGGATAAAAGACGGTGAAAAGTTCAATAAAATTTTTATATATCTAAAATTATTATAAACTGACTCCAATGAATTAAAATGATCTTATATAACTATTATGTATCTATTTTGACATAAATTAATTTAAATAAAATAAATAATTATTTAAATAAATAAAATCGGTTTTAACCAATAACTCAGTGTTTTTCACTATTCATCAAAAATTATTGTTTCTCAGAAAAATACCAAAAATTCGGCCTAAGATATATTTGATATTATGAATTCAAAAATGATGTATATTTTAACAAATTCAAAACATATAAGTTTCATTAATTAATTTAATTTAATTCTCGTTGTCAAAACAAATAGCGTGTTTTTAAGAAATAATAACAATCAAAAGATTGAAACTTACTTATGTCCAGTTTAAATGTGAAATTATGTCCAATGACCAACATTTTGTTAAATGGTAAAAATATATTCTAAATATATTTTAAAACCACTCAAATTCATAATTTATCACTATTAATTATTTCAATTAAAAAATTTGTTTTTAATTAAAATTTTGTAATTTTCACTGTTCATCAAAATATGAAAGGTATCCGAAAAGTACCAAAATTTCACCCTAAGCTAATTTAGATATTCCAAATATAAAAATGAAGTTCATTTTGAGAGACAAAATGTATAAAATTTCAAAAAGTGGGTATTACTATTATTAACGGCTAGTATGATTGGTTGTGGTGTGTTAGAACTCGAAGTTGCGTATAACACACGCTATTGTATTATTCAAAGAGAAGTGTACCGTGAAAGCATGAGGTGTTAAATTCTCCCCTCCTTCAATAAATTGCCTTCTCGCAATTTATACTCGGTATTGGAAACTTGGGGTTGACTTTTGAAAATATCATAGTTTAAATCCCACATCGAAAAATGGATTAATGAAGCCTCTATTTAAAATAAAGAGTGGTAAGTATGACGGTTACTGAAAATAACACATACTAGGGTTCCATGTAGGAAAATATGGATATTGAAGAGAAATCTAACCATCAATATCTGATGGAGAGTGGTAGAGAACATGGCTATGAAAGGCCAACAATCCCAAAGCCATAAATTTGTGATGATCTAAGGTACCATCTAGGAAAATGTTTTTGTTCTAAGTTCCTTTTCTTAATGTTGAGGAATTTATTTATGAGATTGTCTAAGATCATAAGGAGATATACTTACTTTATAATTATAGTTTTATCCATTAATAAATTTCTACCACAAACTCATCTTTCACCCCAAAACATAATACAACTCAAAAATACTCTATTTGTTCTAATCGTATAGGGTTTCAAATATAATGAATATATAATTCACATATCAGACCCTTTAAAAAAATACATTATAACATCCAAGAACTTCACGTAGTCTAGTGGTAGGCGATAAATCCCAATTTCACTATGGTTGTGTGTTTGATTCCCGCAGCTTTGTCCGACGCGACGGATCGTCACACGGTCTGTGTGTTGTCCTTTTATAAAAATCCAAAAATAACCTTTCAAACATAATCAATTCCAACCTTTAGACTTATCCAAAATACTTTTGTAAACTCTCAGTCTAAAATTTATATGAAAGGTAAACATAATTTAGATCCTTTTTTCCGCGTAATAATATGTGAACACCTTCATCATGTATTCTTTTAAAACACTACAACATCCTGAATTACCATAAAACCTTGTTGATTACATTCATGATCCATTATTCCTTATAGAATATTGGATATACTCATTTTATCCAAAAACTTTTAATATTCCAATAATGATGAAATAAACAAACCATTAATCAGTGCCAAGGTAGTCAAGAATATCCAATATAATTTATCCAAATCAACCATCTCTTATTCCAAAATTACTACCTCAGTATCAAAACCATATTAAGGATTACCTTTCCTTCAACCATTTTTTTTCAAAAAAAATAACTTACTATTGAGTCACTTTTCATATTACCATATAATCTCAAATCCTCAATGAAATAGTACTACAGTACAATCCTTATTTATCTCCATAATTCATATAACCATTATATCATTGATACAACACTCAAATGAAATAATTCATTAATAACAACAAAAGAACAGTAGCCATTCCTCTTCATCTGTGGTAGTATCATAACTTTATTATTATCCAATAGCATCATTTGGGGCATACTCTAATGATTTGATCATTGATTCTCGTAGTATCCCCACTCCTTGAAGATGAAGCATTGTTCATTTGAAACCTTTTTCTTACCCTTGCAGTCACGAACTTGGTGTACTTTTTCTCTACACTTATAACAAACTCTCATTACCTTCAAGAAAGTTCCAGGTGTTTCTTTCCACAGTTATCACATATGGAAAAATTCTTCTTTTCCCTCTTCCCTTTATCCATCTTTCTCTCTTCCATTCTTTTCTTCTCTTGCTTCCCTTCAAAGACATTGGACTCGGAGAATTCTTTACTTATCTTATTAACACATGATATTATTTCTTCATATGTTGAGAAAACATGAGAGATTATTTCCCTTCTAAATTTTGGCTTAATACCGTGGAAGATATGATCCTTCTTACTCTTTGGATCATATGTATTGCTGGAGTTCACATTCCTTCTACTGGGTGCCACTTCTATACAATGGCATATACTAGGTCAGTTTATGAATTGCAATGAATAATTCCAAACTTCTAAAATAACTAACGTAAATTGAATGGTTTATGGATATAATCTATAATCATAAGGATGTTTTCTTTGAGAAGTATATACTCATAAATCATTTATACTGTATTTTAAAGAAAATGAGAATTATCCTAAGCATATCCACTAGGAGTGTCGTAACCAAGAGTGCAGCAAGGCCCATTGTCGTGCAATAGTTCCCATTCAAGTCTAGCTCAAAGCGGTGTTTTCGGGTTTTACCCCTAGATATATTTGTTCCATAGCCGCCTCTAAATTCTTGTATCCATACAGGGATTTATTGCTCGAAAAACTCACAAAATCTCTACAATACCAAAATTCTAGGAAGTTCTTCTATATTATTCCCCAAAGTCTATCTTAGGGATATGTGCTCTAATTAGAGTTTATATAAATCTAGTTTCCAAGGTTATTGTTAAACTTCCTCTGATACCAACTGTAACGCCCCGACCCCAGTTACCTAGAGTCGGTGCATTATTTTAATACATTGGCATGATTACAAGGAATCAAGTCCTAAAGGACCAATCGGTTTAGCAGTCTTGGAAAATAGATTACATACATGAATGTTATATTACACTTTATAAAAAAACAACATAAATAATCCTTTATAAATGTCATTATTCCCTTGGCTTAACCCTGCATATCAATCAAAATACACTTCTTGGAATCCTGGAAAAAAAACATAGAAAGGGGTGAGCTCAGATGCTCAGTAAGGATAACAATATAGTGGAAACTTTCATAAATAATCATAAACATTTAAGGCAATGTATAACTAAAATAAAATCCTTTTAAACTTGAAATTCAGCATAAAATGGCAAAAATAAAATGAAATAATTCTATTTACTTATTCGCATGGATATTCTACTAGTTGAATAATCACATGCAATATCAATAACCACTTTCATAATGATGGAATGCATAATGTCAGACTATCATAACCACGTAGCCAAGGCCTCGTGCCAAGACTACAAATAAAATTTTGTCAAGGCCTCATGCCAAGACACTAGTTTGTCTCATGAGACCTACCGATGCATCGAGGAGCTATAGCGGACTCCACCTATCACTTACTAAGTCCAATGCATTCCTCATATGAAAAGGTCTAAACATAACATAAACATTTGTATTAAAATTAGCATATGAAATGTCAATACTTTACCCATAAACCATGAATGATATAAAAATATCACATCCACAGTCAAACATATCACAAAACCTTCAACACAATATGGAAGATTTGTATCATGATAAATCAACTTCAAAACAAGTTTAAAATCCATTAAAGGATTTTGACATTGATGAAAATGATTTGTAAAACTCTTTGAAAGAAATACCCTTTTTTCATGAAAATATTTAAAAGTCAAAAAATTTGGAAAAGAATTCATTTAAAGAAATTTTTGAATCAAAGGGTCCCATACCACTTTGAAACTTTTGAAAGGAATTAACATTTTAAAAACATTCATGTCCATATAAATAAATCCTTAAAACCCATTTTGAAGACATAGACATTAATGAGAAAGATTTAGAAGAATAAATATTTACAACATTTGAAATGATGTTTTAGTAAAAATTAACTTAAAATAATCCCTTTGAAAACTCTTTCATATAACATGGATATGGATAATAAATATGTCCCAGTAGATACTTACGTAAAAACAACCTCGAATAATAAAGAGATTGTGAAATTAACCCTTACCAATTTGGTAACTTACGAAACATACACCCCATGAAAGAGGTATCATAAAATGAATATGTAAATACACATAAAATAAATTTTATTACATAAATAATACAATTATGGGCAGTACATACACCACACAAAAGGTAAGAGTGACAATATGGCATGAATCTCATGGGAATAAGGAGTGACATGAAAACCCCTTACCTTGCACTTTCCTTTAGTCAAGGGTAAGTTTATCCTTCTGTATGAAGACTATAGTATGTTATTAAATTATACCAGAACCATATTAATATTTATGATATCATACATTATTCATTTATGACTTTATACTACCCATTTAATAATAATTTCCATGTTATATTAATATTTCGGGTAAAAATCGCTTTCTTTATCGTACGTGTTTTAACTTGTTACTCTTGATTATATCAATTAGATCATGATTTAAATACTTCCAGAATATAAAAAATGATTTATTTATCATATATATTTAGAATATAAAAATTTATAATATACATATATATGAAATGGAAAACACCGTTTATAGAGATGGTAGTCCGTACGTACGCATAAACAATGTTTCTGTTTTTATATAGTATTGAACGGAAGTAAGTGAATAAGATATATGTAAGTAAATAAATACTTATATATATATATATATATATATATATATATCTACAGTAGCATTATTATGTCATATATTACATACTTATTAGTAATATATATTTTTATAATCGTTGATGAATGGTGAACTTGGAAATGAATATCATCGCGTCGTGGAGACGGTAATCCATGCGTACGCACGAGCGAAAATATCATTCTTTTGATATTAATATAATATATAATTGGATGGTATATAATATATACAAAATCATTATCATGTTATACACATCATTACTATACCCATCCAAATAATAATGTATTGAATAACAATTACACCACGATGTGGAGATGGTAAGTCGTATGTACGCACGTATGGTTACATGTCATTCAAAGGGTGGATAGAATAATTAATTTGGTTGTACCATAATTATACTAACATAATAGTATATAGAATATACTGGAGTTATTATTTTAGAATGGAAACAACAAATAAAAAGGAAGTGGAAGAAGAAAGGAACTTGAAAGAGGGTGGTGGAATCATTACCTCTTCTTCAGGTTCTTCCTTTTGATTTAATCAAAAGGGCTCCTTAAGTTGTCTTTCTGATCAAAATAAGGCCTCTAGGTTGAAGGGAGGATAGTTGAGAGGGTATCTGGTCAGGTTTTTGTCCAATAAAAATGGCTTAGAAGGTGTGAATTAGAGAGAAGGGGGATTTCCCTTTTATAAGAGGGGTGAGGGGCACCTTAGGAAAAACTTAAAATATTATTTTATAATAAATTAATATTCAGTTTCTAATGGCTCCAAAGTGGATTATTTAAAGTCTAATGTGGGGATTGGTCTAAAACAACTCAACTAATATGTTTTAGACAAGTTTAGGTTACCATTTTAACATTATCATTTAGATTTAACTCTAAGTTAAATAATTTAACTTTTACCGTGTCTTCTTGTATTCTTACACTATATGGTTAACAAACTTACTATATACTGTCAATCAAACCCCTATTGGTTCATTAATGTAATATATATTATTATATAAGTCTTTTGGCCGAACCTTATATTTTTAGGACCATTATATCAATTAATAATATAATATTTGTTTTAAAAACTATTTATGTCAATTTAGACACTATTTGGTATTTGTTTTTTTTGTTAAAATAATAACAACACTATTACTTCAAAAAAAAATTAATCTATCCTAACATGTCATATTAACCTATAAAATTCTTGACTGTCATAAAAACTTTGAAATTATATTTCTTTTAATATTTATAATACCATTTATTTGATTCTTCCATGAATAAGGTAATTACTGCATCATCATTTTGTCATAAATAAATTTATTTATATAATGTCTAAAAATTATGAATAAATACCATGATATAGGAAATCGTTTTAGCTTTCTAATGAATATTTATAATCGAATTTATCTTATGTAAACTCCTATATTAAAAATGCTTTAGTTATTAAACATTGATTTTAACTCTTTTAACTCTTCTTTGAATTAAATAATAATAAATGCCCTAATCTAATCCAAGTGGACATAAATGATAATATTTTATTCCAAAGGTTGTTTTTGGTCAAGATAAACTTGTCCAAAAGAATTAGGACATGTTTGAGGGTAATATTAATATCATTTTTACCCTTAATTACCCTATTTACTTTTAACCGTGGTAAATAAAAGTAAAAAGTTACTATTCACCAAAAATTATTTTCATCTCATTGAACCAAATTTTACACCTTGATATTAACCATGTCTCTTGGATTTTCAAAATTCAACTCACAGAAGCGGTAAAATTAGGTTTAATGAGAATTTTCAAATTCTCCTAGGAGGTGGGTAAAAGACGGTGAAAAGTTCAATAAAATTTTTATTTATCTAAAATTATTATAAACTGACTCCAATGAATTGCAATGATCTTATATAAGTATTATGTATCTATTTTGACAGAAATTAGTTTAAATAAAATAAATAATTATTTAAATAAATAAAATTGGAATTAACCAATAACTCAGTGTTTTTCACTATTCATCAAAAATTGATGTTTCTCAGAAAAATACCGAAAATTAGGCCTAAGATATATTTGATATTATGAATTCAAAAATGATGTCTATTTTACCAAATTCAAAACATATAAGTTTCATTAATTAATTTAATTTAATTCTCATTGTCAAAACAAATATAGTGTTTTTAAGAAATAATAACTATCAAAAGATTGAAACTTACTTATGTCCATTTTAAATGTGAAATTATGTCCAATGACCAACATTGTGTTAAATGGTAAAAATATATTCTAAATATACTTTAAAACCACTCAAATTCATAATTTATCACTATTAATTATTTCTATTAAAAAAGATGTTTTTAATTAAAATTTAGTAATTTTCACTATTCATCAAAATATGAAAGTTATCTAAAAAGTACCAAAATTTCACCCTAAGATAATTTTGATATTCCAAATCCAAAAATGAAGTTCATTTTGAAAGATAAAATGTATAAAATTTCAAAAATTCGGTATTACTATTCTTAACGGCTAGTATGATTGGTTGTGGTATGTTAGAACTCGAAGTTGTGTATAACACACGCTATTATATTATTCAAAGAAAAGCATACCGTGAAAGCTTGGGGTGTTGCATCAATGATGTTGATAAATTTTATAAGTATTTTTTTTTCATCCTCCATTCTAAAGGGAGTGATAGAAGTTAGATAAAGGGGAAAAAATCTTATCCTATCGATTCTCAACCTGTGTGAAGATAGAGTGATTGACCTGGAGATAGAGAAGTTGTTCCCACAATGTAAGGAAGTCTCAATAATTTTTGACATCATCATTTATATATAATAGTTTACCAGAACTAGAGTATTTCTAATTCTTAAATACCTCCATTCTAGGTGGATCATATCTTTCTAAATGTATGGGAGGAGCGATATTCATCTAATCTTGAAGAAGATACCCATTGGGAAATTTTACCCTGAGTAAATCCTAGTTGAGTTCTCTAAGACATTGTATCTTATTCTCATATTTTTTCATTGATTCCCTTGTGGAAGGAATTTTTAATCTTTTGGGAAATGATTATTATGTAACCACACCATTCCCTTTATCCTTAGTAGTGTTCCTCTATAGAGGTGGTAGCTCAATATTTAGAGGTGCCATGTTTTGGAGTCTCCTCTGGTTCCGAGTATATGTGGCCTCAATGGGTGAATACAGATCCTCCTCTAGGGGAATATTTTATATATTTCATCCCCCTGGATTTGTGTTTGATCCACATTATTTTTTGTGTTGTGGTTATGGCACTCATAAAGGCGTATCAGATAATGGATGTTTTCCCACTACCCTTAACAAAATAGAATGATTCTCCACTACCCGCATTTGGGTCATCTCTCGAACAAATGGAAATATTTGGTCCTTTTAGCTATTGACCCCAGTGGGGTTTGATTTACATATCCATATGTTGCTCTTTTCTTTTCCTCTGAGTAGTGAAATTGAAGGATTTTCTGGCCCTGATTGCTGAACGGGCCCAAAATAGTATAGATTTGTCTTTTGTAAAAAGGAACATACGTGATGTCAACCTCTGATACTTACGTCCATGTTTGGAGAAGATTGACTACCTTTACGGTGATGATAATGATGAAAATACCCCTATCCCTATAGGATGGGGGTAATATGAGTCCACCATTAGCATTGGTTCATCCTTTTGTTGAGGATTTAATGCCTCTAGGTGAGGATTTGATGACTCCTCGGATGGACATTGAGATATAAATTCTCCCATCCCAGCAGGCTAGGATTTATCTTGAACAGGTGTTTATTTCCCCAGCATCCCCTTTGGAGACTATGAACCTAGTGATGGTGATTGAGATATAAATTCCCCCATCCAAACAAGATGGGGTTTGTTTACATTTATTGTTGATATTTCCTAAACCCTATTAGAAAATGATGATATGAGGGGTGGAGGTAGTGGTAAATATTCCCCTAGTCTGGGTTCTAGGTTTTCTCCTGATGGAATTCATTTTCTACGAGAAGTGTTTGGGCTGATTAAAACATCATATTTTTTATCTGAACTACATCCTATTGTTCCAATGGTTACATTTAAAATTTCATTGGGATATACGTTCCCTTGATTTGGGATATCATGGACCCATTGAAGTAGTGGAATTATTTTCTAGTGACCAACTAGATCATGCATTACCGGTGCCTTGATTTCCCAAGAATCTATGACATTACAGGATGTCATACCAGAGGGGATCTATTGTTCTGGGTGCATCGTGATTTGTATCATTCCATACATTCCCCATACTCAAATAAGGATATATAAAATTGATTTGGTGATCATTTTTTTAAGAGTTATAATGAACTGGTGGAAATAGTACTATTTATTTGTCCTATTAATTTATTTTTGGGGTCCTGATCCATGCAGATAGCAGTCAGGCCTAGTTGAAATCAAATTATCTTGATGGTCTGAAGGTGAACCTTGTATCTTAGATAAGGGAGGTGTCAATCCTTCATCCATTTATTATTTTTTTCATATATTTTGGTGTATATAAGTAATGACCTCATTTTATAGCTCATTTGGGATATCATAGTCAGAAGTGGAAAGGGGCTCGAACTTGGTGGACAGGTTGTTTCCTGCTAACTCTCTCCATAGTTCAATGTCAGCCTCCTCTTTATCAGATTTGTATGCCACCATCTAGTCAGAACACACAAGGTTCTTCTAGGGGTATCCTTCTGAAAGGAGTGGAGTGCTGTTAAAATTTGATGGTGAACTATATACAGTTAACTGTAATGTTTCAAGCACATCCCTATACGAAAGAATATATGTTTTTATCACCTCTATATATGGGGGTATATGGTTTATCAGAGGATTTCCTTATCTTTGGGATATATCACCATGGGGAGGTTTTCCATGGAATATGTCAGGAGTAGAGTCCCTAAAATCAATATTCAATCTACCATGAGGAGGAATAATGCATTAATGATGGCCTTATACTTTGGTTGAAGAGTTTATGGACCCTTGGGAAATTGAGTACATGTCTTGAAAAACTTGAAGGAAACTACAATTGAGACGATTAGGGATATGATAATTGTTCTACATCGGGGCCAAAATATGTCAACCTAACTTTTATATTTTTTTGGATATGAACATGTTGTATCATGACTTCTAAATTATATTGATAATCATATGGTGTTGTGGTAGTATGATCCCACTGATGAGGAGCTGCTATAATATGACTAAAAGAATAAATGAGAGGAATATGAACTTCTCTCGAGGCATGTGTCACACTCACTAGGTGATCCTCGGATGGAACGGGATTATGAGCCTAGTCCGAATATACATTCCCCATCAGAATATGTCGATGGACCTCAAGAATGGGATAAGGGATATGAGAATCCTAATGTATGGATTTAGAACGATGTTGGTTTATTAATTTTTTGGAGGAATTATGAATATGTGAAAGACTTCTATGATCTACTTGAATATCCTAAGTACATTTATCAACAAGAGTATGATCTTGTCTTGAGGCATGTTCCATTCTCACATGGTGATCCTTGATCAAAATGGGGATGTATTCTCAATACTAAGACATTTGAGTATGTCTTCAGACTTTTTCAACAAGAATATGATATTATCCTCAGGCATGTTCCACTGACACTTGGTGATCCATGATCAGAATGGTGATATAGGCCCATCTCGGGACATTGGAATATATCACAGGTCTTTTTGGATAAAATGGTTCCCCTATCCTGATACATGTTCTGTACTGACCTAGTGAGCCCCAATTAGAACAGGGATTTGATCTCAATCCTATGCCTCTTCCTTTACATTAATATACTGATAATCCTCTTGTATGGGAGCAAGAATGTGTGATTCTTATGGATAAACCAATTTTTCATATGAAATAGAGTTTTCTGTTTCCCTATATATAGGTATTGGAATATTCACATATCTCTATATATGTACCAGTTCTAGAATATATCATTGGAGTTATTCAAAAGTTTCTAGATTTTGATGGCACTTTAAAAAAATTGTGTAGGGATATAATCATGTAAATTTTTTTATATCCACTATATACTGGAAGATGTCTTCGATTGAAGAGAGAATATGAACCCACATTTTCTATCCTTCTTCCACTATGATATGCCAATGGTCTTCATGCATGGGGGTAGGGATATGAACCTCTCCCATGGTTTTTTTCATAATATCCATGCAAAAATGTTCTATGTGATACAGGATATGAGCTTTTTCATTGGATACCTCAAAAATATATATCAATATTCCTCATTATGAGTAAGGATATGATCCCCCTCATAGTTATCCAGAGCATTCTATTCCCCATGTGTCTTTATTATATCCCATTCGTTGGTATCAAAGGTGTAAATGTGTCATGTGGTACCCTCACCAGATTACTGAAGGGAACCAATGGGATGGAATTATCGATGGCGATTTACAGGAGACCTCCTCAGTAGCTGCTGAACCAGAAGAGATTCATAGTTTACTCCTTAATCCACCTTCATCAAATAAATAATGTGGTGATGGATGCACTCTTTGGATATACATCCAAAGCAGTCATAGTGGAAACAAGTTCCATTGGCTTTACATGAACTTTCAATAGATGATGATAACTCGTCGGTTTTAGAATTTGAATACCTATGTGAGAAGCATCAACGGTCAGGATCATACCATGTAAATTTAATTTCTAGACCATTTAATTTTCCAGTATATGTTGAATATTTTAGGATTGTGAGGTCAATTTGAAACCCATGGGGGTTTCAGCCCCAACTGATTTTCCAGTACCATTACTAGATGAAGACATTATCTTAGATCGTCTATTGTTCCGGAGGGAAGTATCTGCAGTCCTGAACATAATAAAGAACAAGGTCACTGGTCAGTTTATTATCATAGGCATGATATATGATCAATCATATATGAATTGGTAACACAATTTTCCATTCATATTCTTGTTTTGTTCATTCTACTCTCATGGACATGTCAAACAAAGGATCGACATATTTCATAAGAACTTTGATTTCATATTTTTAGATATTTGGGTTGGGTTTTCCATTTTTCTACATAGTATATGAAAACAAAATAGACCTTCTTATAGTAAATGGATCATTCTATTATTTGATATATTCATTTTGGTTTCACAATTTTTTTTCTTTAGAAAGATACATGTCGATGGTTATCACCCATGCAGAGAGAAAAAATGGGCTGAAGAGAAAAGGGTAGTCTGTAATTTTTTATTTTGAGAAGTAGATTCCATAGTTAGATTATTTAACATTGGCTTCACCATTTTTTTGTTGGAAATATACATGTTGATGATGATCACCCAATTGGAGAGAATAAAATGGTCTCATGATAACAGGGAAGCCTATCTTTTTTATTTTGTGAAGGAGATGTCGTAGTTATATGATTTCATATTGGGTTCCCCATTTTTTGTTTTTTCAGAATGATATCGAATGATTTTATAGATGGTTTGATTGTTGGGGGTTTAATGTCTATATGGAATGATTTTCCTAATTTGATACTCTCTTATATATTAAATATATGTTCATGATGAATCTTGATACGTAACCAGTATTCTTAACAAAATGATCATGTTTTGAATCTCTCTACATACAAAGGGAGGTCAAATAACAAGTCCATCAATATGTATCTGAGGTCCTATATTTATTAACCATGAATGGGAAACAAATTATATTTTAAATCCAATTAACCAAGTATCCCAATGTTTATTTTCATCTAGGGAGGTAATTGATATTTAAGGATGGGATTGAACCTTTATGATGCATCTTATGTATCCAATTTATAACAAAAATAAAAACACATATAGTTCATTAAACCCATTTAGTTTAACATCATGTGTAAAGGACATATATAGGGGAACATAGGCACTAGGTGTTAGGTACTGGGATGAGCAACGGAATCCTATGGGCTGGGAATTTAAAAAAAATCATCATCGGAGAAATGTAACAACATAGACTTCAGAGTTCTTATCCCGTTACGGTCTGAGGACTGCATGTGGATTTGAAAGAGCACAAAAATAAATCAAACATTTACCTTGTTCGAATCTGACATTTATAAGTTCTTCATAGGATGCCAGTGACTGTTTCTTGAAGACTCTTACATTGAAGCTCTCTAGATCATCCACACACAGATCTTAAATTTGCATGCACATCATTTGTTAGAATACGGGTTCTAGCACGGTACACCAACGAGATCTTTGACGCAACGATGATCACTATAAGGCAAGAGTCTTTGATCTAAGAAGGATGATCTTGAAGATCATCTTTTCTTAAGAGAATCTCTCCCTACAATCTAGGATGAGAGAGAAGCTCTCAATTCTAACACATGAATAGTTCCCTAGGGAGAGCCTCTAACTTAAATATGGAATATCTAAAATACCTGGAATGGGTTCTTGTCCCCTATATAGTAGATATTCATAGAATAAGTATTATAAATATTGATTTATGATAAATTAAATTATTCCATAAATAATATTTATAATTTTATCACTAACTACAATATATATATATTAAATATATTTTTTCTGATAATCTTTAGTCTATAACTCGACTCACTTCTCCTAAAAATGTTAAATGAACCCTGGATATTTAAATTTGTTTGAATAATAGTTTATCTTTGTATTTACTTAATCACTTGTAAATATATGTTATAAAAAAATTCAAAAAATTATTCCAAACTTGAATAATTAAAAAATGTATTTATTACTTGGTGATCCATAAAACTTGGATAATACTCAGACCTCATGGTGAGGACCACCGAGTTCTATATTCCTATTCCATAGAATAAGGCAGATTCTCAAAGCGCTATAGTGTGTCACCCTCTAGGCCCTTATCTCAATAGTAGTAAAAAATATCCCCCGACCATGAGCGAGGTCTAATAACCCATTCAAGCCCCTATAGAGATAAGGTAAACTCAAAGCAATGACTACCTTCCTACGAACATGGTCTATGTAATATAATCTATTCGTCATCGATATATCAATAAAACAGAATTCACACTAGTGTCATTATCCTTAATATTGATTTATTTTTTTCTTGATATGTCAAAACGATCTTACCTTGCACTACCATGGCCATGGATTTAATAAAGGTGTAGCCATCCTAATTAACCGGCCCCGGGATATCTCTTCCTCAAATTGGAAGTGGAAAATTCTATCTTGATCATTCAATCAATTTCATGTCACCAATGATGTACCAAACACAAACTACCTCACCACGACATAATTTTCATGGTTTCTACCTTGTATCAAAGTACATAATTAAATTACATACATTGATAATGATATCATGTCTCAAGACCATCACACACATCTATAGATAAGAACGACCAATGACACCTAAAACATGTGGTGTTCCTATTATGAGGGTTAGTCCTCATGATCTCAATAACTAGAGATCATCAAGTGTGAACTTAATGAGAAGAAGTCTCCATGCTTATGAGACCCCAACACCTGATGGTCACACATCATCTGTGTCCTTTTAGAATGATGAAACTAGACCATAGGGCATTACATTAAGATTACTATTGTGGCATCTCAGGGTGCTCATTATAGCCTGGGATCTTCTATAACTCTTCGATATGACATGTAATCGAAGGAAATTGCCATAAAAAAAGTGGATGCAGAAGTTTGTACACTACTATTGCAAGATAACCACATGTATATATAAAAAAACTCATACATGTAGTGGTAATCAAATTACAATACAATTTGAGTCTAGGGAACCCACATTCAACACGCCCTCTTATACTAGATCCAACTACTATCAAGTCTCAATACGCTAGCTCTCACATGAAAATCATGCTTCTGTTGATAAAGGGATTAAGTCAGGGGGTCTACCACATTATTCTATATGGATACTCTGCAAACTGTGACTTCACCTCTTTGAGTAAAATCCCGCAAGATATGAAACTTCTAAAGAATATTCTTTGTCCTCTGGTGAGACCTGGGCTCCTTGGAAACAACCAATGCAACTGTATTATCGTAATATACTGGTATAGGGTCTGCACTACTAGGAACAATGCATATGTATGATATAAAGATGTCTATCTAGACTGCTTCCTTTTCTACATTAGAAGCTGCAATATATTCGGACTCTGTTGTAGAATCGGCAACTACAACTTGCTTCGAGCTTCTCCATCTTACTGCTCCACCATTCAGGAAAAAGATGTAGTCTGGATGCAATTTCATATCATCATGATCTATTTGGAAACCAGTGTTAGTGTATCCTCTCAATACTATTTTATCATCTCCTCCATACACCTAGAACATATCCTTTGCACGCCTCAAGTACTTTAGGATATTTTTAACATCTGCCCAATTCAGCTCTCCTGTATTGGCATGATATATACCCCCCATGCTTAAAGAAAAGGCGGCACCAAACCTAGTACATATCATGGAATACATGATAGAACCCACTGCCAAGGAATAAGAAATTTTACTCATTCTGTTAATCTCCTCCAGTGTTTCTGGAAACATTTTCTTCAAGAGATTTATACCATGTGACATATGCAACAATCCTCTATTGGATTGTTCCATATTGTACCTTTTAATCACCTTGTCAATATATGTAATTTGACTTTTCCCAAGAAGTCTTTGAGATCTATCTCATTAGATCTTGATCTTTAGAATGTAGGATGCTTCACCCAAGTCTTTCATGGATAAGAACTCATTTATCCAAGTATTAACTGATTGTATGACTTGCACCTCATTCCCATAATTAATATGCCATCAACATATAACACTAGGAAAAAGATGGCATTCCCTTCAACATTTTTATAGTCACAAGGATCACTTTTATTTTTAACAAAACCAAATTCTCTTATAGCCTCATCAAAACAAACATTCTATGACTGTGATGCCTACTTCAACCCATAAATGGAACTCTATTGGTTGCATACTTCATTAGTGTTCTATGACTTGACAAACCCTTCAGGTTGAGTCATATAGACATCTTCAACCAACCTATCATTTAGAAAAGTAGTTTTGACATCCATTTTCAAAATTTCATAATCATGAAAGGCTTCTATTTAAATAAATATTCTTATGTATTTAATCATTTCTACTGGTGAGAAGGTTTCATCACAGTCAATGCATTGAAGTTTCCTAAAACCCTTTGCAACTAGTATTTCCTTAAATGTATTAACCTCACCATACATGTACAGCTTCTTTTTGAATAGCCATTTTCATCCAATGGGATTTACATTAGTTGGAGGGTCTACCAAAATCCAAACATGATTTTGGTACATCGAATCCATCTCATAATTCATGGCTTCTTTCCATTTACAAGATTCATTTCATTCTAGTGCTTCCTTGTAGGTTATAGGTTCATCATCCTCAATGACTAATGTGTCACCTAACTCGGTGATACTAAAAACATAACACTCTTGTTATCTAACCTCTTTCGTATTCCTATGCAATATTTGTGTCTCAGGGAAAACTTCTTCTTCCTGTCTCTATTGGGGAGATTATTCCTCTACTAACTCTTGTGCATCTGGAGCGTTAACTTCATCGACGTCAATTTTTCTCCCACTATTTCCAATAGAAATTTGTTCTCTTTATAGAAATATAGTGTATATTGCCACAACAACTTTTCTCTCTAAATGGTTATATATGTAATATCCATTGATTTTATTAGGATAACCTATAAAGATGCACTTGGTGGTTTTGGATGTTAATTTTCCACTTGGTAAAGTCGTGACAAATGCCTTGTACCCCTACATGTATTTGTGTCAGACTGGGCTTCATTCCATACCACAACTCATATGGAATACCATCTGAATATTTAGTTGGTACTCAGTTAAGGGTATATTATTATGTCTACAAATCATATCACTAAAAGGATAATGTAAGAGTTGCTTGACTCATCAATGATTTTACCATGTCACGCAAGGTCTTATTCCTTGTTTCACTAACACCATTCCATTGTGGATTATAATGATGAGTGAGTTGGTATATTATCCCACACTCCTTCAAGTGATCAATGGAATATTTTTTAAGATATTCTCTGCCTCGGTCTGAGTGTATTTCTTTTATCTTCTTACCAAGTTTGTTTTCTACTTCACTTTGGTATTCCTTAAAAATCCAAAAGGAATCATACTTATAACACATTATGTAGATATAGTCATAACTACTATAGTCATTGATAAAATTAAAGAATTATCAAAACCCACCCCTTTCCTCTACTGGAAATGGACCACATACATTAGTATGTATTAATTACAGTAGTACATTGTCTCTTTCTCCCTTTCCTGAGAAAGGTTATGTGGTCATTTTTTCTTATAAACAAGCTTGACATACATCCAAGGGTTATAACTGTACCAAGTCTAAATAACCTTCTTGATTTAATCTTCTTAGTCGCTTCTCGTTTACATGAGAAATCCTAAAGTTCCATAGGTGGGTGATATATGAGTCATCTTGGCAGTTTTTTTCATTAATTTACTTTACGACGTTCTCAAGTTCCAGCATGTATAAACCATTTTTAAGTGTGTCATACCATAACATATGTTATCCCTATAAAAGAGACAACATTAACTTCAAAACTTTAAATAAAATCCCTTAGTGTTTAAACTCAACATAGATATAATGTTCCTAGTTACATAAGGTATATAATGTCAATTGTTTAAAACTAGAACCAAACAACTTGGCAATGTTAAGTGATAGTCTCCCACTACCAAGGATTCCAGACTTGCACCATTTTCAGATTGGGGATCCACTTCACCTTTTGAAATATTCTTAAACCTACTTGGTTTCTATATATGAATAATAATGTGTGACCCGCATGTTTTATCTAGAACTCAACTTGTAGATAAAGATTTATTGAATTAAATAAAAAAGTACCTGAGGTAGAAGCATCAGTTTGATTCTTCTTCCCACCTCTAAAATTCTTCTTCCAGTAGAAATTCCTTCCACATCCATAGCAGATAGCTTCCTTCTCATTACTCTTCCTCTGAATCTTTGGCATCTTTGTAAAATGATTCATTGGTGTCTTTGGCCTTGACTTGTCCTTAGACTTGTTTTCCTTTCCCTTGTTATTCTTTTTCACTATAAGGAAAGATGAATTGGTATTTTTCATATCCTTTCCATCTTGGAGAACTGAAGCTAAAAGGTCCGAGAGTGATTTTGTTATATCATTCATGTTATAATTGAAAATGAAAGTCAAGAAGCTTGGTGGTAAAGACGGAATAATGAGATCCACTGCTAGTTCTTAGTTCAATTTGAACCCAAGGGATTTAAGCCTCTCAATATACCAAATCATCATGAGTAGGTGAGGACTGGATTGGTTCCCTTCTATTAGCCTGCACTTGTAAAGGGAACTTGAGATATAATTCCTTTAATACCTATCCCACTTATGATATAATTCTGGGAGATGAGATCTTGTATGCATCCTCATCCTCATGCATTTTTTTCAATTGGTTTTACACGGATGATAGACTGATGCAATGAACATTAAGTGCATCATCTACATGATTTTTCAATTTATATTTTTCCTCCTTACATACTCCCTGAGTAGGATCCACAGGAATTGGGGATTCTACCACATATAACTTTCTTTCTTGGCATAGTATTATGATCAAGTGCATGTACCACTCCTGTAAGTTATTACGGGTCAAGAAATTTTTTTTACCCATAATTGATCACAGTGATAAAGTAATTGTGGTGTTGGTGATTTCAATTTTAAATCTACATTAGATAAACATTATCAGTTAGTACTTTGTCTTGATTACCTTTTGAAATTTATGATTAATAAATTAATATATCCTTTTAATGTCTCCCTAGATTTTTTCGAACCATAATAGCCCTCACAATTAGATTCAGAATACTTTTTTCACTTGAGTACTCTGGTGGCAAGGATCCTCAAAACCTCCATCATAGTCTACAAGTTATGGCTATGCCACTACTCATAGTGTTTCAAGGTAGGATCTAGGCTGGCCAAACCACTTGACTTGTGGTTCCTTGTATTGTTGACTAAAGTCCTAGATTTTGGAATCTGAACCCGATTCCCCCAACATCTTGCCTCTAAAGTCATAGAAAATTAATTATGGACAATCCCTGACTACTTAATTTAGTTAAGTTGACCCATTTATTGTAGAGACCCGAAGCCTGACGTACATAGACTTTACATTACTTTTGCGGAATACTTTGTACATAACAAAAATACACACTCGCAAGGATCGTAATAGTTTAGTGACTTTGGAAACTCGGAACGTAATCTTCTAATCCTGGTGAAAGATCTTCAATATCTCCCATAAAGATCTTACTTTTTTTTACCTACAACCTTTCTTTATATCCTGGGGAAAAGAAAACATAAAAGGTTGAGCTCAAATGCTCAGTAAGGGTATACAAAAGAAAAATCAATCACATCATATTCATAAGAACATAACTTTTGGAAATCTTAACCTGAAAAAGAGAGCATAATTTCATAACATGGGAAAAATCATAGTAGTGAAATGAAATCCCAATAATCATAACTTAAAACATTAAACTTTGTGGCATACACACATAATCATAGAGAATCATTTCTTGTTAGTCAAGACTCATTGCCAAGACTATCTTAGTGGACAAAGTCCCTTTCTGAATCGAGTAACCCTCGTTTCAGTCCTGTTTCACTGAACCGGTATAACCTACCATTTCAGTCATGTCTATCTCATGAGATATAAAATCTTTACCCAATGCATTGGAGGGAGATATAGGTCTCACCCATCTTATAATGAATCCTTTCTTATGTGTGCCACATAATCATAAATCATACATCATTACATAACCCATGTAATACAAATGGGAATCTTAAACATCATGACATCATAAAACAATTCATATAAGATAAAGGAATTCATAAAAATAATTCCATCACAACATAATCAAACCAATTTAATAATAGGGATAAAAACAGAACCCTTTTATTATCTTAGATGGAAAATAATTTTGATAAAATACTTGAACTCCATTCTTGAGGAAAATATCCTTTCTACTTCAAAAACATTTTTCCTTTCATAACATATCATACGACTTTAAAATAAAAGAAGTTGATTAAAAATAAACTTGAAAACTTGTAAAGGAAGTTTCTTGGAAATAATGTTTTAAAAATCCATTCATGCCGTATAAGTTAAAAAAACATTCTTCGTACTTTTTTCGAAAAAGTCAAAAAGTACCTCGTACGAAAAACGACAAAAGATTCCTTTCATACATATTACTAAAAACTCGCCGAAGGGTAAAAATGGATTTAAACAATTGTAGGTGGATGTAAATAATATTACATATTGATGAAACATGGATGTGGATAATAAAATACACCCCAGTAAATACTTACGAATAAACAATCTCGGATAAAAATGAGATTGTGATATTTCCCTTACCTTAGGTCCAATTTGCTTCGTAAGTGTCCGAAACTCCTGTATAATAATTTAAATAATGTCATTTACTTATTATAGAATCATATTCATTGTTATGATATCATATATGGTTCACTTATGACTTTATATTACCTGTTCTTTTGTAAATTCCATGTTAAAGAGCGTTTTGGGTAAAATTGTTTCATTTGTCGTCCGTGTTTTGACTTGTAATTATTCATATGATTACATAGATCATGATTACTTAATTCCAGAACATAAAACATGATTTATATATATATATATTCAGGATATACATATATATAATAAATCATTAAATGGAAATAAATACACCGTTCATGGAGATGGTAGTCTGTACGTACACATGAACGCTGTTTTCGTTTCCTTATTGAATTGAATGGAATTAAGTAGATGACATACATATAAATATATAAATAAATCCAGTATCATTATTATGTCATATATTTCATTATTACATATTATATATACTTTATAATCATTCATGAATGGTTAATCATTGAGAATGAATCTCATCGCGTCGTGGAGACGGTAGTCCGTACGTACGCACGAGCGATGATATCGTTCCCATGGTCGTGGAATTGTATTTGAGTATATATATATTATTTAAGTATCAATATTACATTATAATAATCATAAATAGTTACTCATTACACCATTATACCCATCCTTGTAAGGTGATGGTGGGAAATAGATCACACCACGGCGTGGAGACGGTATTCCGTACGTACGCACGCGTGGTGATTTCATTTTTCTGTAGGATGGATAGAAGGTGAATTAGGGTTATTTCATATTTATAATAACATATAAGTATGTAAGTAATACTTATGTTATTACTTTATAATGAAACAACTAAAGAAGAAGAAGTTGAAGAAGAAATAAATTGAAAAAGATCGGTAATGGATATTACCTCTTTTTGACGAGCCTTTTCTTAGCCTCCACTTAAAGAACTAAGGATGGTCTTTGAAGAAGACCAGAACCTCTAGGATGATACTAGGGAAGTGGAGAAGGGATTTTGGCAGGGGTTTTCCGAGCTTGAAGGCTCAAAGTTGTGTGTGGAAGAGAGGGAGGAGGTGTCCTTTTATAAAGGAGGAGAGGGGCACCTTAGGAATATCTCAAAATATTATTTTATATTAAAGTCAAAATCGGTTTATAATGGTTCCAAAGGGTCTTATTTCAAAGCTAAAGTGGGGATGGGTCGAAATCATATCAACCAATAAGATTTAGACAAGTTTAGGGTATTATTTTAACCTTATCAATTAGATTTAACTCTAAGTTAAATAATTTAACTTTTACCGTGTCTTTTTGTTTTCTTTCACTACATGGTTAATACACTTACTATAAAATGTCAAACGAACCCCAAATTGTTTATTATTAATATATATATCCTTATCTAAGTCATTTGGCCGAACCTTAGATTTTTAGGAATAAAATAACAATTAATAATATAATATTTGATTTAAAAACTATTTTGTGTCAATTTTGACACTATTTGATATATGATTTTTTGTGAAAGTCATAACAGAATTATATGTTCGAACCAAGTTGATTAAATCAACACTAATATATCATAGTAACCTAGAAAATTAGTGTAAGTCATAAAAAGTCTCAAATTACATTTATTTGGGCATTTATAACATCAATTCTGTCAATATTTCATTAATAAGACAATTACTGCATCATCTTTCTGTCATAATAAATGATAATTATTTAATCCCTAAAAACTATAAATAAATTCTTATGATGTAGATAATTGTATTAGATTTCTGGAGACTATTCATGTTCGAAGTTTCATGAAGTTTATCACTAAGTTAAAATTATTATACTTATAAGATTTAAGAGAGTGACATGTTGTCACTTTCTTTGGTTTTAATAATAAGTAAATTATTTTCATGGTCAAAAGTCCATAAAATGAATCTAATCCGACCCTTAGTTGATATGGGTTTACTTTTAGCCATTAAATAGAATTTTGGCATGTGTTAGGGTAATTTTATAATATTATATTTACCCTTAATTACCTGATTTACCTTTAACTATGGTAAATAAAATTTACCGTAGTTACTATTCATAATTCCCAAAAATAAAAAGTATCCTATTAACATAATTTGGACCCACTGATTCCAAATATGGAATCCATTTTTTAAAATTCAATACACAGAAGTTGCAGAAATTAAATTAAAATTAATCTCGTTGTCGAATAAAAACGGGTTTTTCTTTAAAACATTGCAAAAGATTGAATTGATTTAACCTACGAATTCAAGGTAAAATCAATGATAATGACATACATTATATTAAATGGTAAAAATATATTCTATTTATACTTTAAAACCATTCAATATTATAATTTAACCACATAAGATATTATGATGAAAAAAGTTGTTTTTAATTAAAATATAGCGTGTTTTTACTATTAATTAAAATATGAAAGTTATCGGAAAAATATAAAAACTTTATCTAATGTAAATTTTTACATCCTGATTCAAAAGAAGAATTTTATTTTGTAAAATTGAACATATAAACATGTCAAAAACTAGATTTAAAGTGGGTGTGCCATCAAAAGGCGGCAAAACTGCATTTTTTGAAAAATACATATTTTACCCGAAAAATTTATTTTGTTCTTATACCATGTTCTAGAAAATGTGTAAGATGAATAATAATGCTATAAAATTCAAAATTTAGTTAATACTATTCATAACGGCTAGTTCATAACAATATTATAATAATATATCATTGTTTATTAAAACCCGGTATTGCGTACAACACACGCTATCGAGGAAGGTCGCGATTTCGTGTAATGCAAGCCAAGTCAGGGTTGCGTGTTGTGAAAGAATCCTTCGTTGTTTTGTATAACAGAATCCAACCATATTTCATTTATACATTTAATATATATATATATATATATACTCAATGTTGCGTAGAATAACTATTATCAAAATTGTATGTAACACGATCCAAGAATAGTGTTGCGTATACTGCAAGCTAATACGGTGTTGCGTATAGCGCAAGGTAATCTTGGTGTAGAATACAACACAAGACATTAATGAAATTAAAATAATATTTTTCATAAAATATCGGGGTGTTACATTCTACCCCCCTTAAAATGAATTTCGCCCTCAAAATTCGTCGGGGTTATAAATGGTTTACTATTTGAAAGTTTCTTTGACAGAAACTCACATCGTAAAAAGGAATACCAAAACTTATCTTTAAAAACTAAAGTATAAAACGTAATGGTTACCCAAGTTAACTAATCACTGGGTATCCACATAGGTGAAAATATGGATATGGAAGAGAAATCTAACCATCATGTTCTGATGGAGAGTGGTAGAGAACATGGCTATGGAAAAGCTAGCAATCACAAATCCATAAATTTGTGACGATCTAAGATACCATCTGATTAACCAGATATAAGAGCACTAGGACAACATTTTTGGTTTTCAAGATCGTTTCCCTAAAGTTGAAGAATTTGAATTAGAATAAATATTTACTTTATTTTGGTACAATCTCACTGTTGTTCGTGCCATGAACAATTTCCACTTCATCTCTTAAATAAATGAAGTTGAATTTGTTATTCGTGAAGTGTTAGTATGACAGGTCATTCCATTTGTCTCAAACAAAAGGTTAGCAAAAGTTATTAAATATACATAAGTCATTCTTTAGTGAGATTAATCATATATGGTTCCTAAAATGGACTTATACTTCATATATCATACTGCTTAATATAATAAAACTAGTTTCTACTAAACAGGGACTTCCTGTAGGTCAGTGGCAGGCGATAAAGGCCAGTCGCACTTCGGTTGTGGGTTCGATTCCCACAGCCGCGTCCGAAGCGATGGGTTGTCGCCCGTCCTGCAGGTTGTCCTTTTTCTAAAGTGATATTAATATAACATCCCATCAATAATATCGAAAAACGTGTTATCCTAACTTATGTCCAACATAATCCATTCTAATCTTTAGGCTTATCCATAATACTGTAGTCCACTCTCATAACATAGTGAAAACGATTACCAGAGATTTAATACCATCGTTGATCCCCATATATCATAAGATATGTTTTGTTGGTCACATTCCAAGCATTCAAAGGCCTTAATCAAGTATTTTCTTGAATACCCATTGAACCTTAGTGAAAACATGATTGCAGTTAAAAGTTAACACCTTCCACATACCAAAATCCTCAATATTCTATATACTCAAACCATGATATCACTTAGTCCTTATATCAATCATGAGCTCATGAATACTGTCAAACATTTCATTTCCTCCTTATCCCTTCATTATGCGCATATCATCTACTTTCCAAAATATTTGAATCACTTTCCATGGTTACCGGTACCTTAGAATTATTGAAAAACCACAATAGACCAATACATAAATATTTCAATACACCATAAAAGTACCTCAACAACATTATTATTGAATACCAATACATAAACACTTCAGTCCATCCACTTCAATGATTGTCCTGGAATAAGTCCTTCCTTGATTTAGAAGTACCTTTTTAGGTCCAGGCATTGAGTTGGGTAATGCCCATGTTCTCCACAAATAAGACATTGAACTCCATAACAGGCTGTCACTCTATGACCCTTTTCTCCACACAGATAACATCGGTCCCTCCATTTGAGGTATTCCTCAAGGTTCTTCTTCCCTTCTTTAGAAATCTCAATCTTCCTTTCTTTATGCTCCTCAACATGAGAACATGAATAATAGTTTATCTTCCTCTTCTTTGATGAATTAAGCATACCACTAAATTTCACCTTGTTAATCATATATCGCGATGACTGATTCGGCATAATCACAATATCTTTCTCTCTAGGAATTACACAATTTTGTTGCTCATAGTCACCAATTTGTCCATTGGATTCAATGTTAACCGAATTCCTTCGGGTTCCCTTCATTAACTAAAAGACAAAAAGAATATTGTGAGAGGAAAAAATCATGCTAGAGAAAACAACATAATAAAGGGGGAGTATCCTCAATATCTAACATCTTAGGTTAAATTCTAAGATTGTTACCTTAGTTCTAGGACTATATCCTATACGTATAATTATCCTTAGGGACATCCCTAGACATACCTTAGAAATATCTCTAGGGATCTCACTAATGTTTTCGCATCCTAGTTTCCAAAGGTTGACTAAACCTTTCCTCTGATACCAACTGTAGAGACCCGAAGCCTGACGTACATAGACTTTACATTACTTTTGCGGAATACTTAGTACATAACAAAAACACACACTCGCAAGGATCGTAACAGTTTAGTGTCTTTGGAAACTCGGAACGTAATCTTCTAATCCTGGTGAAAGATCTTTAATATCTCCCATAAAGATCTTACTTTTTTTACCTAAAACCTTTCTTTATATCCTGGGGAAGTGAAAACATAAAAGGGTGAGCTCAAATGCTCAGTAAGGGTATACAAAAGAAAAATCAATCACATCATATTCATAAGAACATAACTTTTGGAAATCTTAACCTGCAAAAGAGAGCATAATTTCATAACATGTGATAAATCATAGTAGTGAAATGAAATCCCAATAATCATAACTTAAAACATGAAACTTTGTGGCATACACACATAATCATAGAGAATCATTTCTTGTTAGTCAAGACTCATTTCCAAGACTATCTTAGTGGACAAAGTCCCTTTCTGAATCGAGTAACCCTCGTTTCAGTCCTGTTTCACTGAACCGGTATAACCTACCATTTCAGCCATGTCTATCTCATGAGATATAAAATCTTTATCCAATGCATTGGAGGGAGATATAGGTCCCACCCATCTTATAATGAATCCTTTCTTATGTGTGCCACATAATCATAAATCATACATCATTACATAACCCATGTAATATAAATGGGAATCTTAAACATCATGACATCATAAAACAATTCATATAAGATAAAGGAATTCATAAAAATAATTCCATCACAACATAATCAAACCAATGTAATCATAGGGATAAAAACAGAACCCTTTTATTATCTTAGATGGAAAATAATTTTGATAAAATACTTGAACTCCATTCTTGATGAAAATATCCTTTCTACTTCAAAAACATCTTTCCTTTCATAACATATCATACGACTTTAAAATAAAATAAGTTGATTAAAAATAAACTTGAAAACTTGTAAAGGAAGTTTCTTGGAAATAATGTTTTAAAAATCCATTCATGCCGTATAAGTTAAAAAAACATTCTTCGTACTTTTGTCGAAAAAGTCAAAAAGTACCTCGTACGAAAAACGACAAAAGATTCCTTTCATACATATTACTAAAAACTCACCGAAGGTTAAAAATGGATTTAAACAATTGTAGGTGGATGGAAATAATATTACATATTGATGAAACATGGATGTGGATAATAAAATACACCCCAGTAAATACTTACGAATAAACAATCTCGGATAAAAATGAGATTGTGATATTTCACTTACCTTAGGTCCGATTTGCTTCGTAAGTGTCCGAACCTCCTGTATAATGATTTAAATAATGTCATTTACTTATTACAAAATCATATTCATTTTTATGATATCATATATGGTTCACTTATGACTTTATATTACCCGTTCTTTTGTAAATTCCATGTTAAAGAGCGTTTTGGGTAAAATTGTTTCATTTGTCGTCCGTGTTTTGACTTGTAATTATTCATATGATTACATAGATCATGATTACTTAATTCTAGAACATAAAACATGATTTATATATATATATATATTCAGGATATACATATATATAATAAATCATTAAATGGAAAGAAATACACCGTTCATGGAGACGGTAGTCCGTACGTACGCATGAACGCTGTTTTCGTTTCCTTATTGAATTGAATGGAATTAAGTATATGACATACATATAAATATATAAATAAATCCAGTATCATTATTATGTCATATATTTCATTAGTACATATTATATATACTTTATAATCATTCATGAATGGTTAATCATTGAGAATGAATCTCATCGCGTCGTGGAGACGGTAGTCCGTACGTACGCACGAGCGATGATATCATTCCCATGGTCGTGGAATTGTATTTGAGTATATATATATTATTTCAGTATTAATATTACATTATAATAATCATAAATAGTTAATCATTACACCATTATACCCATCCTTGTAAGGTGATGGTGGAAAATAGATCACACCACGGCGTGGAGACGGTATTCCGTACGTACGCACGCGTGGTGATTTCATTTTTCCGTAGGATGGATAGAAGGTGAATTAGGGTTATTTCATATTTATAATAACATATAAGTATGTATGTAATACTGATGTTATTACTTTATAATGAAACAACTAAAGAAGAAGAAGTTGAAGAAGAAAGAAATTGAAAAAGATCGGTAATGGATATTACCTCTTTTTGACGTGCCTTTTCTTAGCCTCCACTTAAAGAACTAAGGATGGTCTTTGAAGAAGACCAGAACCTCTAGGATGATACTAGGGAAGTGGAGAAGGGATTTTGGCAGGGGTTGGCCGAGCTTGAAGGCTCAAAGTTGTGTGTGGAAGAGAGGGAGGAGGTGTCCTTTTATAAGGGAGGAGAGGGGCACCTTAGGAATATCTCAAAATATTATTTTATATTAAAGTCAAAATCGGTTTATAATGGTTCCAAAGGGTCTTATTTCGAAGCTAAAGTGGGGATGGGTCGAAATCCTATCAACCAATAAGATTTAGACAAGTTTAGGGTATTATTTTAACCTTATCAATTAGATTTAACTCTAAGTTAAATAATTTAACTTTTACCGTGTCTTTTTGTTTTCTTTCACTATATGGTTAATACACTTACTATAACATGCCAAAAGAACCCCAAATTGTTTATTATTAATATATATATCCTTATCTAAGTCATTTGGCCGAACCTTATATTTTTAGGAATAAAATAACAATTAATAATATAATATTTGATTTAAAAACTATTTTGTGTCAATTTTGACACTATTTGATATATGATTTTTTGTGAAAGTCATAACAGAATTATATGTTCGAACCAAGTTGATTAAATCAACACTAATATATCATAGTAACCTAGAAAATTAGTGTAAGTCATAAAAAGTCTCAAATTACATTTATTTGGGCATTTATAACATCAATTCTGTCAATATTTCATTAATAAGACAATTACTGCATCATCTTTATGTCATAATAAATGATAATTATTTAATCCCTAAAAATTCTAAATAAATTCCTATGATATAGATAATTGTATTAGCTTTCTGGAGACTATTCATGTTCGAAGTTTCATGAAGTGTATCACTGAGTTAAAATTATTATACTTATAAGATTTAAGAGAGTGACATGTTGTCACTTTCTTTGGTTTTAATAATAATTAAATTATTTTCATGGTCAAAAGTCCATAAAATGAATCTAATCCGACCCTTAGTTGATATGGGTTTACTTTTAGCCATCAAATAGAATTTTTTCATGTGTTAGGGTAATTTTATAATATTATATTTACCCTTAATTACCTGATTTACCTTTAACTATGGTAAATAAAATTTACCGTAGTTACTATTCATAATTCCCAAAAATAAAAAGTATCCTATTAACATAATTTGGACCCACTGATTCCAAATATGGAATCCGTTTTTTAAAATTCAATACACAGAAGTTGCAGAAATTAAATTAAAATTAATCTCGTTGTCGAATAAAAACGAGTTTTTCTTTAAAACATTGCAAAAGATTGAATTGATTTAACCTACGAAATCAAGGTAAAATCAATGATAATGACATACATTATATTAAATGGTAAAAATATATTCTATTTATACTTTAAAACCATTCAATATTATAATTTAACCACATAAGATATTATGATGAAAAAAGTTGTTTTTAATTAAAATATAGCGTGTTTTTACTATTCATTAAAATATGAAAGTTATCGGAAAAATATCAAAACTTTATCTAATGTAAATTTTTACATCCTGATTCAAAAGAAGAATTTTATTTTGTCAAATTGAACATATAAACATGTCAAAAACTAGATTTAAAGTGGGTGCGCCATCAAAAGGCGGCAAAACTGCATTTTTTTAAAAATACTTATTTTACCCGAAAAATTTATTTTGTTCTTATACCATGTTCTAGAAAATGTGTAAGATGAATAATAATGCTATAAAATTCAAAATTTAGTTAATACTATTCATAACGGCTAGTTCATGACAATATTATAATAATATATCATTGTTTATTAAAACTCGGTATTGCGTACAACACACGTTATCGAGGAAGGTCGCGATTGCGTGTAATGCAAGCCAAGTCAGGGTTGCGTGTTGTGAAAGAATCCTTCGTTGTTTCGTATAACAGAATCCAACCATATTTCATTTATACATTTAATATATATATATATATATATACTCAATGTTGCGTAGAATAACTATTATCAAAATTGTATGTAACACGATCCAAGAATAGTGTTGCGTATACTGCAAGCTAATATGGTGTTGCGTATAGCGCAAGGTAAGCTTGGTGTAGAATACAACACAAGACATTAATGAAATTAAAATAATATGTTTCATAAAATCTCGGGGTGTTACATTCTACCCCCCTTAAAATGAATTTCGCCCTCGAAATTCGTCGGGGTTATAAATGGTTTACTATTTGAAAGTTTCTTTGACAGAAACCCACATCGTAAAAAGGAATACCAAAACTTATCTTTAAAAACTAAAGTATAAAACGTAATGGTTACCCAAGTTAACTAATCACTGGGTATCCACATAGGTGAAAATATGGATATGGAAGAGAAATCTAACCATCATGTTCTGATGGAGAGTGGTAGAGAACATGGCTATGGAAAAGCTAGCAATCACAAATCCATAAATTTGTGACGATCTAAGATACCATCTGATTAACCAGATATAAGAGCACTAGGACAACATTTTTGGTTTTCAAGATCGTTTCCCTAAAGTTGAAGAATTTGAATTAGAATAAATATTTACTTTATTTTGGTACAATCTCACTGTTGTTCGTGCCTTGAACAATTTCCACTTCATCTCTTAAATAAATGAAGTTGAATTTGTTATTCGTGAAGTGTTAGTATGACAGGTCATTCCATTTGTCTCAAACAAAAGGTTAGCAAAAGTTATTAAATATACATAAGTCATTCTTTAGTGAGATTAATCATATATGGTTCCTAAAATGGACTTATACTTCATATATCATACTGCTTAATATAATAAAACTAGTTTCTACTAAACAGGGACTTCCTGTAGGTCAATGGCAGGCGATAAAGGCCAGTCGCACTTCGGTTGTGGGTTCGATTCCCACAGCCTCGTCCGAAGCGATGGGTTGTCGCCTGTCCTGCAGGTTTTCCTTTTTCTAAAGCTATATTAATATAACATCCCATCAATAATATCGAAAAACGTTTTATCCTAACTTATGTCCAACATAATCCATTCTAATCTTTAGGCTTATCCATAATACTGTAGTCCACTCTCATAACATAGTGAAAACGATTACCAGAGATTTAATACCATCGTTGATCCCCATATATCATAAGATATGTTTTGTTGGTCACATTCCAAACATTCAAAGGCCTTAATCAAGTATTTTCTTGAATACCCATTGAACCTTAGTGAAAACATGATTGCAGTTAAAAGTTAACACCTTCCACATACCAAAATCCTCAAAATTCTATATACTCAAACCATGATATCACTTAGACCTTATATCAATCATGAGCTCTTGAATACTGTCAAACATTTCATTTCCTCCTTATCCCTTCATTATGCGCATATCATCTACTTTCCAAAATATTTGAATCACTTTTCATGGTTACCGGTACCATAGAATTATTGAAAAACCACAATAGACCAATACATAAATATTTCAATACACCATAAAAGTACCTCAACAACATTATTATTGAATACCAATACATAAACACTTCAGTCCATCCACTTCAATGATTGTCCTGGAATAAGTCCTTCCTTGATTTAGAAGTACCTTTTTAGGTCCGGGCATTGAGTTGGGTAATGCCCATGTTCTCCACAAATAAGACATTGAACTCCATAACAGTCTGTCACTCTATGACCCTTTTCTCCACACAGATAACATCGGTCCCTCCATTTGAGGTATTCCTCAAGGTTCTTCTTCCCTTCTTTAGAAATCTCAATCTTCCTTTCTTTATGCTCCTCAACATGAGAACATGAATAATAGTTTATCTTCCTCTTCTTTGATGAATTAGGCATACCACTAAATTTCACCTTGTTAATCATATATCGCGATGACAGATTCGGCATAATCACAATATCTTTCTCTCTTGGAATTACACAATTTTGTTGCTCATAGTCACCAATTTGTCCATTGGATTCAATGTTAACCGAATTCCTTCGGGTTCCCTTCATTAACTAAAACACAAAAAGAATATTGTGAGAGGAAAAAATCATGCTAGAGAAAACAACATAATAAAGGGGGAGTATCCTCAATATCTAACATCTTAGGTTAAATTCTAAGATCGTTACCGTAGTTCTAGGACTATATCCTATACGTATAATTATCCTTAGGGACATCCCTAGACATATCTTAGAAATATCTCTAGGGATCTCACTAACGTTTTCGCATCCTAGTTTCCAAAGGTTGACTAAACCTTTCCTCTGATACCAACTGTAGAGACCCGAAGCCTGACGTACATATACTTTACATTACTTTTGCGGAATACTTAGTACATAACAAAAACACACACTCGCAAGGATCGTAATAGTTTAGTGTCTTTGGAAACTCGGAACGTAATATTCTAATCCTGGTGAAAGATCTTCAATATCTCCCATAAAGATCTTCCTTTTTTTTTACCTAAAACCTTTCTTTATATCCTGGGGAAAAGAAAACATAAAAGGGTGAGCTCAAATGCTCAGTAAGGGTATACAAAAGAAAAATCAATCACATCATATTCATAAGAACATAACTTTTGGAAATCTTAACCTGCAAAAGAGAGCATAATTTCATAACATGGGATAAATCATAGTAGTGAAATGAAATCCCAATAATCATAACTTAAAACATGAAACTTTGTGGCATACACACATAATCATGGAGAATCATTTCTTGTTAGTCAAGACTCATTGCCAAGACTATCTTAGTGGACAAAGTCCCTTTCTGAATCGAGTAACCCTCGTTTCAGTCCTGTTTCACTGAACCGGTATAACCTACCATTTCAGCCATGTCTATCTCATGAGATATAAAATCTTTACCCAATGCATTGGAGGGAGATATAGGTCACACCCATCTTATAATGAATCCTTTCTTATGTGTTCCACATAATCATAAATCATACATCATTACATAACCCATGTAATACAAATGGGAATCTTAAACATCATGACATCATAAAACAATTCATATAAGATAAAGGAATTCATAAAAATAATTCCATTACAACATAATCAAACCAATGTAATCATAGGGATAAAAACAGAACCCTTTTATTATCTTAGATGGAAAATAATTTTGATAAAATACTTGAACTCCATTCTTGAGGAAAATATCCTTTCTACTTCAAAAACATTTTTCCTTTCATAACATATCATACGACTTTAAAATAAAAGAAGTTGATTAAAAATAAACTTGAAAACTTGTAAAGGAAGTTTCTTGGAAATAATGTTTTAAAAATCCATTCATGCCGTATAAGTTAAAAAAAACATTCTTCGTACTTTTGTCGAAAAAGTCAAAAAGTACCTCGTACGAAAAACGACAAAAGATTCCTTTCATACATATTACTAAAAACTCACCGAAGGGTAAAAATGGATTTAAACAATTGTAGGTGGATGGAAATAATATTACATATTGACGAAACATGGATGTGGATAATAAAATACACCCCGGTAAATACTTACGAATAAACAATCTCGGATAAAAATGAGATTGTGATATTTCCCTTACCTTAGGTCCGATTTGCTTCGTAAGTGTCCGAATCTCCTGTATAATGATTTAAATAATGTCATTTACTTATTACAGAATCATATTCATTGTTATGATATCATATATGGTTCACTTATGACTTTATATTACCCGTTCTTTTGTAAAATCCATGTTAAAGAGCGTTTTGGGTAAAATTGTTTCATTTGTCGTCCGTGTTTTGACTTGTAATTATTCATATGATTACTTAGATCATGATTACTTAATTCCAAAACATAAAACATGATTTATATATATATATATTCAGGATATACATATATATAATAAATCATTAAATGGAAAGAAATACACCGTTCATGGAGACGGTAGTCCGTACGTACGCATGAACGCTGTTTTCGTTTCCTTATTGAATTGAATGGAATTAAGTAGATGACATACATATAAATATATAAATAAATCCAGTATCATTATTATGTCATATATTTCATTAGTACATATTATATATACTTTATAATCATTCATGAATGGTTAATCATTGAGAATGAATCTCATCGCGTCGTGGAGACGATAGTCCGTACGTACGCACGAGCGATGATATCGTTCCCATGGTCGTGGAATTGTATTTGAGTATATATATATTATTTCAGTATCAATATTACATTATAATAATCATAAATAGTTACTCATTACACCATTATACCCATCCTTGTAAGGTGATGGTGGAAAATAGATCACACCACGGCGTGGAGACGGTATTCCGTACATACGCACGCGTGGTGATTTCATTTTTCCGTAGGATGGATAGAGGGTGAATTAGGGTTATTTCATATTTATAATAACATATCAGTATGTAAGTAATACTGATTTTATTACTTTATAATGAAACAACTAAAGAAGAAGAAGTTGAAGAAGAAAGAAATTGAAAAAGATCGGTAATGGATATTACCTCTTTTTGACGCGCCTTTTCTTAGCCTCCACTTAAAGAACTAAGGATGGTCTTTGAAGAAGACCAGAACCTCTAGGATGATACTAGGGAAGTGGAGAAGGGATTTTGGCAGGGGTTGGCCGAGCTTGAAGGCTCAAAGTTGTGTGTGGAAGAGAGGGAGGAGGTGTCCTTTTATAAGGGAGGAGAGGGGCACCTTAGGAATATCTCAAAATATTATTTTATATTAAAGTCAAAATCGGTTTATAATGGTTCCAAAGGGTCTTATTTCGAAGCTAAAGTGGGGATGGGTCGAAATCCTATCAACCAATAAGATTTAGACAAGTTTGGGGTATTATTTTAACCTTATCAATTAGATTTAACTCTAAGTTAAATAATTTAACTTTTACCGTGTCTTTTTGTTTTCTTTCACTATATGGTTAATACACTTACTATAACATGCCAAACGAACCCCAAATTGTTTATTATTAATATATATATCCTTATCTAAGTCATTTGGCCGAACCTTAGATTTTTAGGAATAAAAGAACAATTAATAATATAATATTTGATTTAAAAACTATTTTGTGTCAATTTTGACACTATTTGATATATGATTTTTTGTGAAAGTCATAACAGAATTATATGTTCGAACCAAGTTGATTAAATCAACACTAATATATCATAGTAACCTAGAAAATTAGTGCAAGTCATAAAAAGTCTCAAATTACATTTATTTGGGCATTTATAACATAAATTCTGTCAATATTTCATTAATAAGACAATTACTGCATCATCTTTCTGTCATAATAAATGATAATTATTTAATCCCTAAAAATTCTAAATAAATTCCTATGATGTAGATAATTGTATTAGCTTTCTGGAGACTATTCATGTTCGAAGTTTCATGAAGTTTATCACTAAGTTAAAATTATTATACTTATAAGATTTAAGAGAGTGACATGTTGTCACTTTCTTTGGTTTTAATAATAATTAAATTATTTTCATGGTCAAAAGTCCATAAAATGAATCTAATCCGACCCTTAGTTGATATGGGTTTACTTTTAGCCATCAAATAGAATTTTGGCATGTGTTAGGGTAATTTTATAATATTATATTTACCCTTAATTACCTGATTTACCTTTAACTATGGTAAATAAAATTTACCGTAGTTACTATTCATAATTCCCAAAAATAAAAAGTATCCTATTAACATAATTTGGACCCACTGATTCCAAATATGGAATCCATTTTTTAAAATTCAATACACAGAAGTTGCAGAAATTAAATTAAAATTAATCCCGTTGTCGAATAAAAACGGGTTTTTCTTTAAAACATTGCAAAAGATTGAATTGATTTAACCTACGAATTCAAGGTAAAATCAATGATAATGACATACATTATATTAAATGGTAAAAATATATTCTATTTATACTTTAAAACCATTCAATATTATAATTTAACCACATAAGATATTATGATGAAAAAAGTTGTTTTTAATTAAAATATAGCGTGTTTTTACTATTCATTAAAATATGAAAGTTATCGGAAAAATATCAAAACTTTATCTAATGTAAATTTTTACATCCTGATTCAAAAGAAGAATTTTATTTTGTCAAATTGAACATATAAACATGTCAAAAACTAGATTTAAAGTGGGTGCGTCATCAAAAGGCGGCAAAACTGCATTTTTTAAAAAATACTTATTTTACCCGAAAAATTTATTTTGTTCTTATACCATGTTCTAGAAAATGTGTAAGATGAATAATAATGCTATAAAATTCAAAATTTAGTTAATACTATTCATAACGGCTAGTTCATGACAATATTATAATAATATATCATTGTTTATTAAAACCCGGTATTGCGTACAACACACGCTATCGAGGAAGGTCGCGATTGCGTGTAATGCAAGCCAAGTCAGGGTTGCGTGTTGTGAAAGAATCCTTCGTTGTTTCGTATAACAGAATCCAACCATATTTCATTTATACATTTAATATATATATATATATATACTCAATGTTGCGTAGAATAACTATTATCAAAATTGTATGTAACACGATCCAAGAATAGTGTTGCGTATACTGCAAGCTAATACGGTGTTGCGTATAGCGCAAGGTAATCTTGGTGTAGAATACAACACAAGACATTAATGAAATTAAAATAATATTTTTCATAAAATCTCGGGGTGTTACATTTATCTTTTGAAAACGCCTCGGTAGTAAGAGGAACTCTCAAATATGGATGACGAGCACCCTAAACACCTGGTTTTATTTATATGTGAGAAATTGAAGGATTTTGGACTTCATATATCTTTGAGGGATTTTTATATTTATTGACGAATATAATCTTTTTCTATTTATATGTTCAAACTAGATTTTCACGCCAAAACATAACATACAATAGAAATACATTCGTTACTTCTTTATGAATTTTTTATCTTGTTTATTATTCTATGTGATCAAGAAATAATCATGAATTTGCATAAAATAATGAACAATGCCTAAAGGTAAATTATGAAATACATCTGTTCTTGAGAAATCTGTTCTGATCAATCTATAATGGATCAATCTTGAGCTAGAGGCATCCATACCAGAGTCGAGACCTGACTCACGTCGCAGCTAGTCCCAGTGCAATTCGCTCGACTCTCGTCTGGATTACTGTCTTGACTTAGTGGGGTCTGCATCTCGAATCATCATCGTATAATTACAAACAAACTCACATGCATGGGAGAGGGTCTAGGGTACACAATAAAACTTAGTTCATTGGACACACAAGCCCTTATACATATTTGAATTTAAATACAATTCACAGGCCGTCATTTATCTAATTAATTATTAAAATCATCAAACGCATTGAATAAATAATTAAATAAATAAACAAGACATGCATGGTTCGGTCGCTTGCTCAAGACTAATCAGTATAAATAAAGCACAATTAAAAAATTAAACTGTAATAAATTTAAATAGTACAAGGGATCTCTAATAAATTAAATGAATTTAAATAAATTCAATTAATTTATTTTATCAGTTTTAATTGTTTAAGCAAAATTTTACTCCAAAAATTAAATTAAACCATTAATTTTTTTTAATTCTAAAAATTAAATTAAACCATTAATTTAATTTTAAACTTGATTAAGTTACTGTTTTGAATTCTAGTTAAACTTAAACCCCAAAATAATTCTAATTAATTTCACTTACAAACTAAATAAATTAAAACTAATTAGCCGAGTTACCTCTACCTAGGGAAGGATTCTGGCAGGATTGCGAACTACCATGAGGGTGTCTTAATGGAGTAGGTCAAGATCATGGCGTTACTGCTGCCAGGACACGACGAGACTGAATGTGTGACTGCGGCATGATCGTGGCTTGACCACGGTTTCATCGCGGCTTGACAGTGGTGTGTCTGCCCGGTCCAATAACACCGCACAGAGGCAGCATTGTCCAGTGAGGTTTGAAGGCGACGGCGCGATTCTCCAGCGAGAGGCGAGGCACACCAGTACAGCAAGGTGCGTCGGTCTGGTATCACACTACTCCGGGGAGGTCAAATGGAGGCACTACCTTGTTCTTCGGAGAGCCGTGAGTGCGGCGGCCTATTGCTCCGACCAGCTTCTAGGGCAGCGGCCTGCTGCTCTAGCCAGCCACAAGGGCAGCGGCCTTCTACTTCAGCGAGCTGCGAGGGTAGCAGCGAAGTCCGGCGCAGCACCGAGGGAAGCCAGGCGGTGTAGTCCAGCTGAGACAGCAGTGTGGGCAGAGCTCGGAGGGAGGTCTGGTTCAGGAGAGGCGCAAAGGGAGGGAGGATGGCACCGCTGCTCTATGGGAAAAACTAAAACCCACCCCTGTTCCTTTTTTTTATTTTGAAAAGGAAGACCCAATTTGGTCTTGCTCTTTCCCCTTTTTTTAAACTAAAGTCTAAAGACTTTAATAAAAATAAAAAAATTGACTTGACCCCAAGTCTTAAATGACTTCTCTTTTAATTTTTTTATTTGAGAAAAATAAAATAAAATAAAATTATAATATATTTTATTTAACTCCAAAAAATAAACCCACCGAAAATATTCCAACGACAGGATTCCATGAAAAGCGTGGATGAATTTAGGTACTTTGAATAACATATGAATAAATTAAAAATACATTCTTCATGAAATAATAATCCTAATAGATTAAAACTAATGTCGTTGAACCCATTAAATTTTTCAAATGGACATAACTTGGACATTCAAAAAACGAATCGATGTGTGGACGGATCCATTAGAAGCGATTTAATTCCTCATACTTGTATTTATTGAGTTTTAATTTTTTTTTCTTTGACTCTAAGAAACCACATGTCACATTGATAACACTATTAGGTATTGGGACGAGCAGAGGAAGTTGATGGGAAGGGAATTTTTTAAAAAAAATCGCATCACCAGGGCAACATAACAACATCGACCTCAGTGTTTTTATCCCAGTACGGTCTGAGGACCACATGTGTATTTGAAAGAACCCAAAAATAAATCGAACATGTACCTTGTTCGGATCTGACATGTGCAATTCTATCGCAGGATTCTGCCAACCATTTCTCGAAGACTCTGACGTTCAAGCCCTCTAGATCTTCCACACATGCCTCTTAAATCTTCTCATGCATCGTTCATTGGAATCCTGGTGCTATCGTGATACACCAATGAGCATTTCGACGTGATGGTGATCACTGTAAGGAAAGAGTCTTCGATCCAAGAAGGATGAGCTTGAAGATATTTCTTTCTTGAGAGAATCTCTCTCTAGAATCCAAGAGGATATAGAGTCTCTCAATTATAACACATGAATAGTTCTATGAGGAGATCCTCTCTATTACTTATATCGAGAATATCAAAAATACCAAGTATGGGTTCCCGACCACCTTGTAGTAGATATTCATAGTATAACTGTTATAAATATTTATTTAGAACAAATTAAATTATGCCATCAATAATATTTATAATTTTATCCCTAACTTAAATATATATATTAAATATATATTCTGTGATAATCTTGAGTCTATAACTGGACTCACTTCTCTTGAAAATATTAAACAAACCTTGGATATTTAAATTCATTCGAATAATATTTTATCTTTTTATTTACATAATCACTTGTAAATATATGTTATAAATAAATTCATCAAATTATTACAAACATAAATAATTAAAGAAATTATCTATTACTTTTTGATCCATAGAACTTGGATAATACTTGGACCCCTCAGTGGGGCCCACTAAGTTCTATATTCTTATTCCATAGAATAGGGCAGATTCTCAAAGCACTATTGTGTGTGACCCTCTAGACCCTTATCTTAATAGTAGTGAATAATATTCACTGACCAAGAGCAGGGTCTAGCATCCCATTGAGGCCCTTATAGAGATAAGGTAAAGTCAAAGAAATGACTATCTTCCTACGAACATGATCTGTGTAATATAATCTCTTCATCATCGATATCTCCATAAAGTAGAATGCACACTAGTGTCATCATCCTTAATCTTGATTTATTTTTTTTGTTGATATGTCCGGATAGTCTTACCTTTCACTACCATGTCCATGGATTTAATGAAGGTGAAACCATCCTAATTAACCTGGATCAAGATATATCTTCCTCAACTTGGAAGGGACAAATCCTATCTTGATCATTCAATTAGTGTCATGTCACCAATAATGTACCCAACACAAACTATTGTGCCCCGACTTAATTGACTGGGTTTTCACCTTGCATCAAAGTATGCAATTAAATGACACACATTGATAATGATCTCAAGTTTGGAGACCATTACATGTGTCTGTAGATAGGAATTACCAATGACACTTGAAACATTTGGTGTTCTTATTATGCAGTCTAGTCCTCATGATGTTAATAACTATAGATCATCAAGTGTGAACTTAATGAGAAGAAGTCTTAATGCTTATGATCCCCTAGAACCTAATGGTCACACACTATCTGTGTCCTTTCATAATGATGTGACTGGACCATAGGACATTACTTTAAGATTACTGTCATGGAATCTCGGGATTCTCATTATAGCCTGAAATCTGCTATAAACCTTTTATACAACATGTAATCTAAGGAAATTTCTATAAACAATGTGGGTGCAGAAGTATTTACACTACTATGGAAATATAAACACATGTATATATAAAAAACTGCATACATATAGTGGTAATAAAATTACAATACATGTTGGGTCTGGGGAACCCACTTTCAACATTGGGTATCAAGCTCAAGCCTCAAGTAGGCGTCTTATGTATCCCAGTTATATAAGGATTTAGAGTTATCATAGTTCAGTCACTCCCTAGATACTTAATCTGAGGTAGATACCCCTTTATGGGGGCAGTCATACCATGCCACTGATCAGGGATTACACATTGAAGTATCCCTAGCTAGTGGAGATTCATGATGAAAATGATATAATCATTTCAACTCCCTAAGAACACCTAGTCCATGATTAGTGTGCGAAATAAGGGATAAAAATTAATCTGTTTCACTACATATGTATGTAGGAAATACATATTAGAATAGCCCTTTGGATCTTTAATACCGATCTTGGGCCTTAGGAATAAATCCTACATATCTTGGTTACAGTAGGAATCAAATTCATCCTACATCAGTTGCTTTTTTGATCCAATGATGGATGAGGCAGGATAATCAACCCATGAGATTGATTGGGTATTGATGGTTGGAATGTAGGGGGGATAGTGGATCCTACAACAAGGTGGATTCCCATTTAAGCTTGGGCTTTAGAAATTCATCCAACATATCCTAGTTGTGGTAGGAATTAGAGTCACCATTATTCAGTTTGATTGAGTCTTACGCACTGAGGATTCCCTTATTTGGGGGCATATCCTATCATGTTGCTAATTAGGTCTTACACACCAGGGTAATTCTTAGGTTTCTTCATCGGAATATGTACCATTGAAGGTTGAGGCATATTTTTGGGCTTACACTTCAAAGGATTTCCATTTGAGCTCTGTTCTTAGAAATGCATCCAATGTATCATGGTTATGGAAGGAATTAGAGTCATCATAGTTCAGTTTGATTGGGGATTACAAGCCGAGGTTTCCATTATATAGGGGAATATCTATTATGTTGTCGATCAGGGATTATACACTGGGGTTTCCCTTATATATCAACTACAAAAGGTTATCATTTATTAGGATATTGTTTTGATAAAACCTGATTTTCTGTCTAACATGTTTTAGTTGTATTCCCAATATGTCTGAGGATTTCTGGTTATGTCTTGGTTGTATAGAGGACATGTCTAACAAAAATCTCATGATCCTACTGAATTGTACGGAGGACATCACATAACCTGAATGACATGTCTGGAGACCATCAGATGATTAATACAAACATTTACAATGTTTTTCAGATGACCTAGATAGATTATTGGAGGACATTTTGAGATTCAGGTTTACATGCCAAGAGGGTGTCACATGACCTTGCTAATATGTCCAGATGGCATCATGAGATCTAGGTAGACATTTCTGGTGGGAATCACAAGGTTTTGGTTGGAAATCCTTGAATTCTTTTCAAGACTTGGGTAGCATTCTCACAAGTCATCATGTGAAATTCTTGACATGTACAAGGGGAATCATCTGATCTAAATAGTATGTCAAGGGAGAGTCACTTGATTTGAGAAACATGTCTCGGTGATGTATCATGATCTAGATGATTCATGTGAAGGGAATAAGGTTCAGTGCGTATGTTATTCTCATAATTCTCCCATCCTTTAGTATTTATTCAAACCTTTCTTGCCTATAAGACTCTGTTTTATTTAATTTTATCTTATTATTTAGGTTTTTTGTGAACCTTTTGATTTGCAGGATTCCATTCTCCAAATAATATTTTCATGCGATAATTCCATCGTGTGATATGTAAGTGATCACAAGAAGTTCTTATAACTTTTTAGTGATCCCTTAGGTTGTTCACTATATTATTTCCTTATGGGGTACCTCATGATCACATGATTGTCCACTTCAAGAATTCTATCTTGCACTCCCATTTGCGATCGATCATTGAAGTGTAGTTATCTTATTTTTTTCTGAAGGGGAGGGATTTATAATCCTCTCCATTATGGTTATAAAATTCCTTGTGTGCCACATATCTCATATATTTGGGTTGTATTAAGTGGAGGTATTTAGTGTAACTCATTTCACAAGATCCTATCATAGTTCATCCATAGGGAATCACATGCTTTTTAGTGACTTCATGAGAATCTCTCCCTGTCCCTTTTTATTTTCCCTAGGCTAGTCAAAGGGATATCACCTAACCACATGTACAAGCCATGAAATATTAACAAGGTCTGGCCGATATGTTTGGGGGCCTTTGTGAGATCAAGATGTAAGTTAAAATCCTTCCGTGTGATCTAATATAATTTATTCAGGGTTATCTGGGAGACAAAGGTGACCTTTTGAGGGACATTCGTGAGACCAAGTAAGTATGTCAAGAGGAATTCTTAAATATTGTGCTAACATGTCTAGGGGGTCTGTGGGTTCAATGGTGATTTTCTAGGGTGCATAACCCCTTCTGTGTGATGATAAAAAAATCCTCAATTTATGAGAAGCTTTAATATTGTGTCCATTAATTTAATTATCTATTTCAAAATGGTCTAGGATCTCGATAATTTGTATGACTGTTTTAAAACAATCATTCTTCCTACTGGTAATATGTCACATGGTCAATAAACAGTCATGTGGTGATGTATGAAAATTTTCATGGAAAACCCTTATACTTTTCAATGGAGCTAAAGGGGTGACTCAAAATTTAATGGGCATGTCTGAGACCCTTCACATAATGAAGGTGTCATGAAATCAAGATTTATTTTAAAAATGTATACATTTAAACAGGGATTCTGTGGTGTCTTTTGAATGGCTTGAGCGTGTCAGATGAAGATCATCGACCAATAGAGGCTTTCACATTTTTCATATATTTATCCATTAATTGAAAATGTTTTTTGGATAGTTTTCAGGGTCCTGGTGACTGACAATCCATGTGATGTGGAGGATTTCTCTTGGCATCTTCTATATGATCAAAAATTGTCTTTGGGTGCTTTCCCAATAACTATAGGATTTTCCAAGCAGGATTCGTGTGATTTGAATATGTTATGTGATACACGTGTCCCATTCACATGACCTTGTGAAGGTCATGTGAACACCTATCCTTTAGAGGTTTACAGTATCTAGGATTCTTTAACTCCTTCACTTCCTTTGTTTTTTAGATAAAATAATATCCATGCTTCATGTATTTCTTCCTTATAGATTTTTCGATTCTCATTTGTTGGGATTCAATAATTGATTAAAAAATAAGATGTTGTTTTCTCTTGTGTTTCAAAGAATATTTAAAAAGATATTATAAATTAATTTTTCATCCATGTCAGAATATTTTATGAAATCTTATATTTAAATGGGTATATGATCATTGATTCCATAAAAGTTCTTTTTTGGATGGATTATGATGATGATGTTTTAATAGTTTTTTCATGAAACTAATTTTCTCCAAATATCTTATTTTAACTCCAAAGTTCCCCAATTAAAATTTTTATAAACTTATAGAATAATATTATACATATATATATATATATCCATTTATCAATGTGAAATTCCACATATTATCTTGTGTATATTCAGATATATATAAATATATATATATATATATATATTGTCACAACTCATCCAAAAGGAGGCCCATATCATGGCTCCCCAAGTTATACTCTACTAGGCTAGGGTTTGGTGACTATCACTGAGTATGAAAATCACTAACATGGGATGATATAGCCTAAAGTGCCTATACACATTCACACATATCCAATAACATAAAATGTTGACATATAAAACAACTGATAAATCAGGCATGCATTTCTCTAAATCCAACAACCAGAGTATGGAAAAAAGAAATAGAAAGTGAACAAGGCCAAACACAAGACCATCAAAAAAGTGTCTAGAAAAAATACCAACTTGATAGTAAAGATGGGAGATACTAAAAATATAACAATAGGAACAAACCTCGGTTAGTCCGGCTCACTAAGAACGGCCTAGTCCGAGTCCCTCTAGGACTCTATCAAAAGGTTGATCGTCTGCACAAGACATGACATGTGTGGAAAAATCCCATGCAGTGGTGAATATAACAATACACATTAGTAAAACCCAAAATCACCAAGTAGATAACAACCAGAATAAAATCTTGATCTACATAGGTATATCTCTAAAAGACATATAATATGAATTTTCAGATATACATAAAAAAGTCACAACATCTCATGTTAAAGTAATAGCTGTAATTCTAGACTAGGATTCCTACTTGAAGGTTCCACATAACACTCATCTGGGAGAACACACTCCATGGGATTGATAGCACATATTGTGTCTATGTGAGATGTATAGCTCATCGGGTCCCTCTATAAGAAGTAAACACCAAAAGTCTGATGATAATGATACATAGATGAGGATCGCACCTAAGTCTATGGGTTATATCAAAAACAAAATATGGAAGAACCCACTAAATAGAGAATTTCCTCCCACATAGTGATGGTTATTATGACACCAAGAAGTCCACATATGATAAGAATATGATAGATGATATCACTCTGGGTCTCACAGAAGGATTCTAAAAACTCTATCTAATAATTCATGTTAAATGGATCGTTATACAAAGTGTAGGACAACATTAAATACTAACCCTTAATAAATAGATATAGGTAATTCACCCTAATAAAAATTGTCCATGATGAAGAGGAAAAAGGATTTAAGCCTTATTTAAAGGATTAAATGGTTTTTGATGGCGGTACACAGTGTTTCCCTTCAGCACTGAGCCCCCATGTATCCTGACCCGTGCTTGTTATGTTGTCAAAGTACATGGTGTGTTTGTTCCCATGTACATTTGAGTGTGTCCAAGTACATGGATCTGCCCATGTATGCCTAGTCAGGTCATGTCCGTATAGAATTACACGACGTGTTCATGACCATGTACTCCTGGTCATGTCCATGTACCCTCTGAGGTACACATCAATCTATTAGTGAAGGGTCACACTCTGTGTGATAAGGTCATGGGGCATATGATAGGGTCACACACTGTGTGATACTTCACTTCCTTTGGAAACCCAAGCCAACACTATGAGGGTCCCACATGGCTTATAGCTCCGTAATACACACTGTGTACTATGGTATTTCTCTAGAATTATATATCTAGATTCCGAACTTTCATTCACACCTCCATTCACTGATCTATTCATACCCCTTCCTAAAAACCAAATAACTCCATCAGCCAAGTCATTCTGTCATTGAAAAAATTATTTTGGCCTTCAAATCCATTAACAAAACAAACGTACACATCATTCATCATATCACATCATATAACATGAAATCAGGTTTCTAAGATCTATCTGATCCACTTTTGTTTTTGTCTTATCTCGATCTCATCACCAATATGAACTCATATCTATGATATCAAACTACTTAACCAAGATACAGGTGAAAAAATTCAATTTATAGATATTGTTGAACTGTGGTCTAAGAGATTTTATCTCAATGAATAAAGAAATAAGGAAGGAAATTATAATCACAAAAATGAGGAAAAAACCTCATCCAATGTTTGTGTTGGCCTAAATTAATTTTCATTATAATGAATAAAGGATTTATGAATTAATAATCACAAATGAATTTTCCCAATTCCAATAAAAATCAAACTCGAACCCGCAACATGCATGATTCGAGAATCAATTCATTGGTTGATTGATTCATTTTCATCAAAGAAATCATATAACGAGGATAAAAACAAGAGAAAAACCATACTACCTCGATTGGATCAATCATTGATGAAGAAAGAAGTTGTGTTGTTATCATTGGTGAGATCTTCGAGTTCAATCTCACACAAGTTTTCGATCTTCGATCAAATTATCAATTGTGGGAGAGGGATCCTTCAACAATAACACCATATGTTCTCCAATGGATCTAGGGTTATGTGGAAATTCTCGATAATACTTCATAAAGTATACTTATAGATTTATTATTAGGAAAGGTAATTAAAATAAATTAATTTAGTAAATTAATTTATTTTAAACATTCACCCATGGCTGTGCCTCAACCTGAATGCCCGACACAGTTGAAACCCTCCAAATGATCATCAACAAATCCATAAAAGAGTAAATACTTGTGTATTGGTATTATATTCCTGGAAAAAAACTAATAAATAATGAGGTGACCAAAGGCTCTCAGATCGCATAACCCTCTAAGAAACACATGATCATATGACTATCATAAGTTCATGTGAACGATTAGGAATAACACATAATCTATGAAAGATACCATGACTTCTCTTTTACAAGCCCTTTTTCCATTTTTTAGGTTCCTCGGATAATCATAGGTTATGTAGTGGTCTCTAGATAAGATCCCTATACACATTAATTTTCTACCATCTCACACCCGACAAACCATCCAAAATTCTTTAGAAAATAAGTGGAAATTTTCATAAAGGAATGAGCCTCTTGAAATTGTAAAGATCATGTGATTCATCATCTATGAGGATAATGATTATCATCAATAACTTTCAATAAAACTCCCAATATCCCCATGACATTGTAAAATAAAAAATGTAAATAAAATGGAGGGAGGCAGGAGCTTATCGTTGTCTTAAAAGTCACGCGATGTGCCCCTCGAAATATAAAATACATTGTGATACCTGGATGACATGCCCTTCTCATATCAAAAAAGACCTTTTTATTGGCATCCTCTCCATATGAAGGGCCCTGACTATGTTCAAGAAAACATGCACTTCCCTTTTATCTCTATGAGAAAAAACATATGGAATTTTATGCGAAATTATTGTTCATGTCTGTAACACCATTTGTGGTCATGCAACAAATCACTAGGAGATAATGTGGTTGTACTCAAAAACACCCAAACATCCACATGAACTCCCCAACTATTATAAATAAAACTAAGTAAACAAAAATGGGGATGAGGATAGAGAATCATGTGGTCATAAAAATCACATGACATTCCTAGGATTACTATAGCACAATCCCACAATACCCATTATCATGTCAGCATGGTCTCATGAGGACCCCCTAACAAGCCATCCAGGTCTCATTTAATATCCCAGAAAAGTTTCCTTGGATCATGTGAAGGCCTATTAGTAGGCATCATAATCTCACGAAGTCACCCAATCATGTCAACATGAAGGTATAAAAGTCCCTCATCGTGTCCTAGAGATTAAAGATGACCCCATTAATTAGTAATAGTCAAATAAAAGAGACATTGATGGAATGGTATTGTGTTCACTAAAAGATATGTGAAACCCACAAAGTGATTCACAAAAATACCTCATAAAGATATGTGATGTTGAAGCCCTCTGTTGACTCTAGAATATAAACATGCAATATTTTCCACACAAAGCACTGAAAAAATGGGATGGCGAGGAATATAAATACCCCACCCCAACCCCAAATAAGGGGTTAGACTTTTCGAACCTATATGATCTAGATCACCCAATAACCAAAGAATATTATTGGATGGGCTGATATCACGACCAGAAAAGATTACGATGTCACGACCCATCCTAGTGGGGCCCGCGTCGTGACTCCCCAAGCCCGCCTCCAATAGGCCAGAGACTGGTGACTAGCACCGAGTAGGCATATCACTAACATGGGAGGCATTGCCTAAGTACATGTACACACACACACATCTCCAAGCCCACAAATGATGAAATGTAAAACACTAAGGAACAAAATGCATGCATACAACTAAACCCCAACCAATAGAGTACGACGAAAGGTAGAGTACTGTAAAAGTAAACTAGGCCAAAAATACAAGCCCACTAAAAAGAAAACAAACAAGAGTCTGAAACTGCAAAGTCCAACCTGTAAGCATAAAAGGTATTGGGACTGCTGCTCGTAGTCGTAGGAACGCCTCGACCTATAGGGAACTCAGAAATCTTGGTCCTGTCTTGGTCCTCCCTGGATTCTGTCAAAAGGCTGCTCATCTGCACAAGACACCAGACATGCGGGCAAAGCCCGTGCATGGGTGAGTATAACAATACTCAGTAGAGGACCTCGAAAACCACAAAGCAATACAAAGTAAAGGTACAGTCATCTATTCACAGTATATGTTTATAGAACATATAAAACAAACCAGATATACTCAAAACCCAGACCCGTGGTCTAGGGACAAGTCACGCAACCACATACCCTCGTAAGGGATTCTGTTCGAAGATTCCGTGATGCGCTCGTTCCTAGAGAACACAATCCATGAGTCTTATATCTCTGATGATGTCCGTTCGAGAAGTTCTGTTCATCGGGAACCGTCACGAGAGATGGCTACACTCATTACGGGAGACACACTCCTGAGTGGAAGGGTTACGATAGATAGAAGCACTCATTACGGGAGACACACTCCTGAGTGGGAAAGATCTCGATACACAGATGAGGATCACTGCCAGGGCCTTGGAGGATACCGCGACTCATCCGGAATTCACCTGCTAGGTATAGGATCAATGCTAGGTAGATTTGGTCATGTCGATGCCTGACTCTACCTAGGGTCTGGAATGGATAGAGGATCTCGATCTGAGCCTCTTGAATGGATGCCTCACTCTATCACAGAAAGTCCTGCTAAATGGATCAAAATCCTGCGTGAGGGAAAGATGTATGACCCTCAAGGAAACAAGAAGAAGGGGAACTAACCCAAATGAAAGATGTTCAAGGCACGATGAACAAAAGGACCAGGCTGTTTTCCAAAAAGTACACGGTGTGTAGAAATGATACACGCCATGTTATCCGACCCCGGGTACTACTCGTGTACAACGGCCCGTGTCATGAGGCTGGTCGTGTAGAAAAAAACATAGTACACAGTGTGTAGTACGGAGTACACGTCATGTTTGGTTAACTGGGTTGGCTCCGTGTACTCTGTCCATGTTCCCGTACACGGTCACCAACCCGTGTACTCCGACCTGTGTAATCTGCACACGGGGTGACCTGCGCTGCTGGCCTTGTCTGGACGTGTGATGGAGTACACGATCGTGTACTCCATCCCGTGGTCGTGTCTCCCCAGGATACACGCCGAGCTCCACGTAGCCGCCTCTGCCAAGCTGTACACGCCGTGCTGCCTGAAGCTGTGTAGATCATCCCGTGTCTGTGTACTACCCAAAGTACACACCGAGCTTCGGGGAAGGTCCAACACGCCGTGTGACCAGGGTCACATGCCCTGTGATTATTCTCTGACCCCGAGACCCTAGCAGCTGCCGCCGGTACTTCATGGCGTGTTCTTCGGAAGTACACGCCGTGTATTCTGGAAATTTCCAAAAATGGCGCTCTTCACCGGTGCGCCTCCCGTGCTGCTCCGAACATTGATCCAGTCGTCTGATTGCCACGAAACCTTCAGGTTTTGGTCACCCCAACACCACAAAGCCGCTTCCGGTGTTTTTAGACCTTCTATCGGTTTCGAAAACGCGTTTTGATCTTCCCGTACGAAGAACGCTCGAAGAACGCTCTTTCCGATCCTGTCTGATTCGTCACCCGACATCGTCATCGCACCTCCATAAGGTCGTTGTGATGTTGAAACTTCGATTTGGGATCATTTCATCACAGAACGGATGCGCAACGATCCGTTGTTCATCGCCCCGTGATGAATGCGAAGAACACGTGGGGAAAAAGGAGGAAGAAATCCAAATAAACAAAATTGAGGAATGAACCTCCACCGTCGTTCGTCACGACATTCATCACATCCCTTTAATAGGCTTAAAAGGAGCAAAAATCAACAACAACGTAAAGAATGGATCAATTCCCCATAATCTTCCCGAAGAAAAATCCCTCCTGCAAAAATGTACGAGTCCGTGGATCAACTTGTTCGTGGTTGATCCGCGTTCATCGTTTAAACTTAAATACAGGGAAAAGAAATTGAAATAAAAACCCATAACTTTTGAAAGGATCGATCGTTGACGAAGGTGACATGCTGCCGTTGTGGTTGAGATCCTTCAACGTCAGTGCAACGATCCTTGGTTTCGATCTGTTGTCGTTCATCGCTGAGGATTTCCTCCAACGCCTCGCAGATTCGGCAGAGGTTCCTCTCAGCCGTTGCCAACGATCAACAATTGCTTAACCCATTAAAAAGGGGAACATGTTGTCATTTAATTATGCGGCATCATTAATGACGTTGAATCACCATTTTGAAGTTATTATGATGCGCCATTAATTTAGGAAATAGTTGCGCCATTTCCGCACTGCAGCGGGTGTTTCCTTAAATGAAAATAAAATAAACTTGTTAATTTATTTTATTTTTATTTTAGTTAAAACATCCAAAAATTAACTTTTTCCCTCGACCCGCGCTGGTTGAGGTTAGCCTCATTCTTAGGTAAAGTCATCGCCCCAGACGCAACGGTGCACTCATATTTTTAATCTGAGCATCCGTTTGGAAACTGCCACAACCACACACAAGTGCTGACTCACTTAACTAAAAAAGTTCAAACCACCATTCCGGGATCACTGGACCTCGGAATGATGTGCCGCCTTCACGTCCGGTCTCAAAATATTTCCTTATAATATTTAAAATAATAAATGGAAAAAATCCGAGACATTACATTCTCCCCACCTTGGGGCGTTACGTCCTCGAAAAGCCAAAATGAGGGCTACTCAAAAAATGAGGGTACTGGGCATGAATCTGAGCCCCCCACTCCCATTTTCTCTCCTGAAGATTATCATGTTGTCACCGGACGCACACTAAGGGAATCGATTTCCCATGAAGGATCCTCTCCTGCCAATCCTTGATCTCCACTGGGTACTTAGAAAAGGTCACTCCATCCTTGATGTACAGCTCGCCCTAGTCGATGACCTGTGATGGGTCATGTACGTACCTCCTCAACTGCGACACGTGGAAGACATCATGTACCCGATGTAACTGTGGCGGTAGAGCTAGGCGGTACGCCACCTTGCCAATTCTGTACAGAATCTGGAAAGGTCCAATGAACCTCAGAGATAGCTTGCCGCCTCGGCCAAATCTCCACAACCCTCATCAAGGTGAGACCCGAAGAAAGACATGGTCTCCCTCCTCGAACTCTAGAGGTCTCTGTCGCCTGTCAGCATAAGACTTCTGCCGGCTCTGGGCAGTCTTAATCCACTCTCAAATGACTTGCACCTTTTCTATAGTAGCTCGCACTAACTCTGTACCCATGAGTGCTGACTCTCCAGGGTCGATCCAGCAAAGCGGTGATCGGAAGGGTCTCCCATACAAGGCCTCGAACGGTGCCATACCGATGGTGGAATGGTAGCTATTGTTGTACGCAAACTCCACCAGTGGTAGGTGGTCCTCCCAACTGTGACCAAAGTCCAAGATACAGGCTCACAACATATCCTCCAGAACCTAAATGGTTCTCTCTTTCTGACCATCCGTCTGGGGATGAAATGCCGTGCTCAAGCGTAGCTGAGTCCCAAAAGCCTCCTGCAATCCCTTGCACAATCGGGATGTGAAGTGGGAATCTTGGTCTGATACTATAGTCGATTGGACACCATGAAGCCAAACTATCTCCTGCACGTAGAGGCGCCCCAAGATCTCTATGGAAATCTTCTCCCTGATAGCTAGGAAGTGGGCTGACTTGGTGAGTCGGTCAATAATCACCCAGATGGAATCATTCCCCTTGGACGTCCGTGGTAAGCCTGTCAAGAATTGCATTTATATTCCATCCCACTTCCAAACTAGAACTTCCAGGGGTGAGGTAATCCCGCTGGAACTTGGTACTCAGCCTTCACCTGCTGGCATGTGAGGCATCGAGAAACAAAATCGGCTACTGCCCTCTTCATACCTGACCACCAGAACTCTCGTCGGAGATCCCGGTACATCTTTGCCACTCCAGGATGTACTTCCAAGGGGGATGTATGAAACTCACTCAGGACCTCCTCCTGGAATGCCACTGGTACAATAGTGCGTCCTTTGAAAAGAAGTACGTGCTCCCCACCTTGCGAATATCCATCAGGAGCATGACCTATGGATAACTGAGCACGTAAAGCCACACAGTCGTCATCCCCAAGCTGCGCCTCCCTAACTCGCTGTTAGAGTGGAGGGGTGACAACCATCGACTGTAGGTAAGCTGTATCCTATCCATCCACGAAGGATAACTGTAACGCGACTAACTGCTGTGTCACCTCACCCAACAGCTGTGAGCTCGACCTTCTGCTAAGGGCATCTGCCACCTTGTTCCCCTTTCCAGGAGTATATATAATCTCAAAATCATAGTCCTGGAGGAACTCTATCCAACTCCTCTACCTCAAATTCAGATCCTTCTATGAGAAGATTTACTTGAGGATCTTGTGGTTAGAGTAGACAATGAACCGCTCGCCCATAAGGTAGTGTCGCCACATCTTCAATGCGAAGACTACCACTGCCAACTTGAGATCATGGGTTGCATAGTTATGCTCATGTGGCCTAAGCTGGCGCAAACCATAAACAATCACTGCATGCCGCTACATCAGGACACATCTGAGCCCAATCCCTGATGTGTTACAGAAAACTACGTACCCGACACCCTCCTCCGGCAATCTCAAGACTGGGGCGCTCGTCAAAATCCGTCTCAACTTCTCGAAAGCCTGCTGGCACTTTTCTATCCACACGAAGGGTTGCCCATTCCTGGTCAAGACTGTCATCGGTGTTGATATCTGGGAGAAGTCAGGAATAAATCTCCAGTAATATCCTGCCAACCCAAGGAAGCTCTGCACCTCCGTCACGCTCCGAGGTGGCTGCCACACTAACACAACCTCCACCTTGGCTGGGTCCACAGCTACTCCATCTGCTAAGATGACATGTCCCAAAAAGTGGGCCTCCCGAACCCAGAACTGATACTTTGAGAACTTCCCATAAAGATGGTGCTCCTGAAGTACATCCAGAACCATCCACAACTGTCTCGCATTCTCCTCCTCTGACGCCGAGTACACAAGGATGTCGTCGATGAAGACCACTACGAACCAGTCCAAGTACGGCTGGAAGATCCGGTTCATCAACCCCATGAACATTGCAGGGGCGTTCGTCATGCCAAAAGGCATCACCAAGTACTCATAGTGATTGTAGCGACATCTGAAAGCTGTCTTCGGTATATCCTCATCCCGCACTCGTAGTTGGTGATAGCCTGATCGATGTTGAACCTTTGAGAACTACTGTGCCCCTCTTGGCTAATCGAAGAGGTCATCAATTCTCGGAAGTGGATACTTTTTCTTCACCGTCACCTAGTTCAGGCATCGATAATCCATGCACAACCTCAGACTTCTGTCTGCCTTCTTGTAAAACAAGACTGGAGCCGCCCAGGGGGAGAAGCTGGGTCTTACAAAAACCTTGCTTTGCAAATCCTCCAACTGCACCCTCAGCTCGCGAAGCTCTGCAGGAGCCATCCGATAAGCCGATGAGGAAATTGATGTCGTCCCGGGGTGTAAGTCGATGCAGAAGTCAATTTCCCAGTGGGGAGGTAACCCTAGAACACCTTCTGGAAAGATGTACTCATATTCTGCCACCACTGCTGGGAACTGAGAGCTCACTACATCCACTGCTCTGAGGGTAAGGCTAGCCAACTCATGAGTGATCGGCTGCACCCTCCTATGCATGAGACCATTTTGTGCTACCTGGGTTTCCTTTTCTACGACAAAGGAAAACCTCATTCCATCATGGCGGACACACCGCACCCTTCGCCTAAAACAATTAATCTGGGAATGGATCGAGGATAACCAATCCATACCGAGAATGATGTCGTAAGTCCTCAACGCTACCACCAAGAGGTTCCAACCTAAACTCTCACCTCCAAGGGTAATATCACACTGTATGGAAAGGTGTGTGATCGTCGAGTCTCCTTCTGTAGGTGTCTCCAAGCGTAAGGAGCGAGTCAAAGGTTCTACCGGAATATCGAGGTTTTGTACAAGACATGTGGCTATAAGGGAATGACAGGCACCTGTGTCTATGGGTATGGCAGCTAAGGTAGAAAAGACACATATCGTACCTCGAATCATCCCTGGAGCCCCTGGATCGTATGCCTCGACCGCATGCAGCTGTCCCCGTCCCTGTCCCCCAGCTCCCTGAGCCTGGTGCGGACCTCCTGGGGGTGGTGGTGGAAGTAAATCGAAGTGTCTTCCACCACCCGCAGCTCTCCCTACTCCTCTTCCATGTCCGCTGCCTGGCGGATCTGCCTGCTCCGTTCTCTGCCTTTGTCTCAGTGGTCCATCCACCACTTCCCTGTCAGCAGCTCAACGGGTCGGGCAATCTCTAGCGAGATGCCCCCTACCGTCGCATGCATATCATCGCTTCTCCCTAGGCTGACTGGATCTAGCCTGAGAGCCCTGGACTGTCGATCCCCTGTCCGGGGTCCTCCTATGACATCTCCCACGTCCAGATCCCTGTGCCTAATGTCGGCTCCCTGCTGCCTGTGTCTCTGCACCTGTCTGCATGCTGGAAACTGCCAGTGGCTGTCTCTGCTCTGTCAAGAAGCTCTCGATCACCAAGGCCCACTCAAGCACTCTAGCATAATTCGAAATGCATAGAGACATGACACTAGCTCGGATGTCATTCCGTAGACCTCGCTCGAAGGTCCGAGCTCTGAAGTACTGATCTATGACCATATCCATAGAGTACCTGGAGAGGTTGGTGAACCTTGATGAATAGTCAGCCACTGTCATACTACCCTACTGGAGCTGAAGAAGCTCTTGGATGCATACAAATCTCAGCATAACCGGAGAGAACTCCTCCTAGAAGAGTCGTTCAAACTCCGTTCATGATAGAGTCTCCTCGTTGTGAGTCTGCATGGTCAGACTCCACCATCATCCCGCCGAACCCTGAAGAAGGCTCGCTCCTAGGATCACCATCTGGTCTAATGGTGTCCTCACAAGATGAAAAACTCTGGTCACCGCCTCAAGCCAGTCCTTAGCCGCTTGAGGGTCGGGCTCGCCTCGGAACCTGAGGAGCCTCTGTCTTTGGAACTCAGGGAGCGCACTAAGCCTGTGCTCCTCACCGGTCGGTACTAAAGGTACCACTATCTGCTCCACTGGTGGTGGTATAATAGGTGCACCACCTAGTGGAAATGGTTGGGGAGCTGGTCCCTGTATCGAAGCTTCATCACTGAGGGGGTCATCCTCGTGGTCGTTCTGCTAAATCCTAGCGGGTATGCATCACGGAGGCATCCTGTAAAGAAACAAGATGTGTCACAGTCAATGAGTATATCTAGATAGCTGACAACAAGGACATGGAGAACACAACCCATTCCTATATGATGCATGTACCTTTTATTTCCCTGCAACCAGTATTTTCATGCACCGAGTCGAAAAGCAGGTTGTCAGAATCCTGGTGTATGGATACGTCGGCCGCTGCACCAACACTGGGGTCTCTGGCCTGAAATCCAAACCCGAAACACTTAACACTGTTTCCCCAAACCAAACTCACAGAATCTTGGTCCTAAGGTAGAACCGACCACCTCTGATACCACTCTGTCACGACCCGTCCCAGTGGGGACCGCACTGTGACTCCCTAAGCCAGCCTCCAATAGGCCAGGAACTGGTGACTAGCACCGAGTAGGCATATCACTAACATGAGAGGCATTGCCTAAGTACCTGTACACACACACACACATCTCCAAGCCCACAAATAATGAAATGTAATACACTAAGGAACAAAATGCATGCATACAACTAAACCCCAACCAACAAAGTGTGACGAAGGGTAGAGTATTGTAAAAGTAAACTGGGCCAAAAATACTAGCCCACCAAAAAGAAAACAAACAAGAGTTTGAAACTGAAAAGTCCAACCTGTGAGAACAAAAGGTACTGGGACTACCACTCATAGCCGTAGGAACGCCTCGGATTGTAGGTAACTCAGAAAGATCAGTCCTGTCCTGGTCCGCCCTGGATTCTGTCAAAAGGATTCTCGTCTACAAAAGACACCAGACGTGCGGGTAAAGCCCGTGCAGGGGTGAGTATAAAAACACTCAATAGTGGACCCCGAAAACCACAAAGCAATACAAAGTAAAGGTACAGTCAGCTATGCATAGTATATGTTTACAAAACATATAAAACAAACCAGATATACTCAAAACCAAGACCTGTGGTCTAGAGACAAGTCACGCAACCACATACCCTCGTAAGGGATTCTGTTCGAGAATTTCCTCCCACATAGTGATGGTTATTATGACACCAAGAAGTCCACATATGATAAGAATATGATAGATGATATCACTCTGGGTCTCACAGAAGGATTCTAAAAACTCTATCTAATAATTCATGTTAAATGGATCGTTATACAAAGTGTAGGACAACATTAAATACTAACCCTTAATAAATAGATATAGGTAATTCACCCTAATAAAAATTGTCCATGATGAAGAGGAAAAAGGATTTAAGCCTTCTTTAAAGGATTAAATGGTTTTTGCTGGTGGTACACAGTGTTTCCCTTCAGCACTGAGCCCCCATGTATCCTGACCCGTGCTTGTTATGTTGTCAAAGTACATGGTGTGTTTGTTCCCATGTACATTTGAGTGTGTCCAAGTACATGGCTCTGCCCATGTATGCCTAGTCAGGTCATGTCCGTATAGAATCACACAACGTGTTCATGACCATGTACTCCTGGTCATGTCCATGTACCCTCTGAGGTACACATCAATATATCAGTGAAGGGTCACACTCTGTGTGATAAGGTCATGGGGCATATGATAGGGTCACACACTGTGTGATACTTCACTTCCTTTAGAAACCCAAGCCAACACTATGAGGGTCCCACATGGCTTATAGCTCCGTAATACACACTGTGTACTATGGTATTTCTCTAGAATTATATATCTAGATTCCGAACTTTCATTCACACCTCCATTCACTGATCTATTCATACCCCTTCCTAAAAACCAAATAAATCCATCAGCCAAGTCATTCTATCATTGAAAAAATTATTTTGGCCTTCAAATCCATTAACAAAACAAACGTACACATCATTCATCATATCACATCATATAACATGAAATCAGGTTTCTCAGATCTATCTGATCCACTTTTGTTTTTGTCTTATCTCGATCTCATCACCAATATGAACTCATATCTATGATATCAAACTACTTAACCAAGATACAGGTGAAAAAATTCAATTTATAGATATTGTTGAACTGTGGTCTAAGAGATTTTATCTCAATGAATAAAGAAATAAGGAAGGAAATTATAATCACAAAAATGAGGAAAAAACCTCATCCAATGTTTGTGTTGGCCTAAATTAATTTTCATTATAATGAATAAAGGATTTATGAATTAATAATCACAAATGAATTTTCCCAATTCCAATAAAAATCAAACTCGAACCCGCAACATGCATGATTCGAGAATCAATTCATTGGTTGATTGATTCATTTTCATCAAAGAAATCATATAACGAGGATAAAAACAAGAGAAAAACCATACTACCTCGATTGGATCAATCGTTGATGAAGAAAGAAGTTGTGTTGTTATCATTGGTGAGATCTTCGAGTTCAATCTCACACAAGTTTTTGATCTTCGATCAAATTATCAATTGTGGGAGAGGGATCCTTCAACAATAACACCATATGTTCTCCAATGGATCTAGGGTTATGTGGAAATTCTCGATAATACTTCATAAAATATACTTATAGATTTATTATTAGGCAAGGTAATTAAAATAAATTAATTTAGTAAATTAATTTATTTTAAACATTCACCCATGGCTGTGCGTTAACCTGAATGCCCGACACAGTTGAAACCCTCCAAATGATCATCAACAAATCCATAAAAGAGTAAATACTTGTGTATTGGTATTATATTCCTGGAAAAAAAGTAATGAATAATGAGGTGACCAAAGGCTCTCAGATCGCATAACCCTCTAAGAAACACATGATCATATGACTATCATAAGTTCATGTGAACGATTAGGAATAACACATAATCTATGAAAGATACCATGAATTCTCTTTTACAAGCCCTTTTTCCATTTTTTAGGTTCCTCGGATAATCATAGGTTATGTAGTGGTCTCTAGATAAGCTCCCTATACACATTAATTTTCTACCATCTCACACCCGACAAACCATCCAAAATTCTTTAGAAAATAAGTGGAAATTTTCATAAAGGAATGAGCCTCTTGAAATTGTAAAGATCATGTGATTCATCATCTATGAGGATAATGATTATCATCAATAACTTTCAATAAAACTCCCAATATCCCCATGACATTGTAAAATAAAAAATGTAAATAAAATGGAGGGAGGAAGGAGCTTATCGTAGTCTTAAAAGTCACACGATGTGCCCCTCGAAATATAAAATACATTGTGATACCTGGATGACATGCCCTTCTCATATCAAAAAAGACCTTTTTATTGGCATCCTCTCCCTATGAAGGGCCCTGACTATGTTCAAGAAAACATGCACTTCCCTTTTATCTCTATGAGGAAAAACATATGGAAATTTATGTGAAATTATTGTTCATGTCTGTAACACCATTTGTGGTCATGCAACAAATCACTAGGAGATAATGTGGTTGTACTCAAAAACACCCAAACATCCACATGAACTCCCCAACTATTATAAATAAAACTAAGTAAACAAAAATGGGGATGAGGATAGAGAATCATGTGGTCATAAAAATCACATGACATTCCTAGGATTACTATAGCACAATCCCACAATACCCATTATCATGTCGGCATGGTCTCATGAGGACCCCCTAACAAGCCATCCAGGTCTCATTTAATGTCCCAGAAAAGTTTCCTTGGATCATGTGAAGGCCTCTTAGTAGGCATCATAATCTCACGAAGTCACCCAATCATGTCAACATGAAGGTATAAAAATCCCTCATCGTGTCCTAGAGATTAAAGATGACCCCATTAATTAGTAATAGTCAAATAAAAGAGACATTGAAGGAATGGTCTTGTGTTCACTAAAAGATATGTGAAACCCCCAAAGTGATTCACAGAAATACCTCACAAAGATATGTGACGTTGAAGCCCTCTGTTGACTCTAGAATATAAACATGCAATATTTTCCACACAAAGCACTGAAAAAATGGGATGGCGAGGAATATAAATACCCCACCCCAAACCCAAATAAGGGGTTAGACTTTTTGAACCTATATGATCTAGATCACCCAATAACCAAAGCATATTATTGGATGGGATGATATCACGACCAGAAAAGATTACGATGTCATGACCCATCCTAGTGGGGCCCGCGTCGTGACTCCCCAAGCCCGCCTCCAATAGGCCAGAGACTGGTGACTAGCACCGAGTAGGCATATCACTAACATGGGAGGCATTGCCTAAGTACATGTACACACACACACATCTCCAAGCCCACAAATGCTGAAATGTAAAACACTAAGGAACAAAATGCATGCATACAACTAAACCCCAACCAATAGAGTACGACGAAAGGTAGAGTACTATAAAAGTAAACTAGGCCAAAAATACAAGCCCACCAAAAAGAAAACAAACAAGAGTTTGAAACTGAAAAGTCCAACCTGTAAGCATAAAAGGTATTGGGACTGCTGCTCGTAGTCGTAGGAACGCCTCGACCTATAGGGAACTTAGAAATCTTGGTCCTGTCTTGGTCCTCCCTGGATTCTGTCAAAAGGCTGCTCATCTGCACAAGACACCAGACATGCGGGCAAAGCCCGTGCATGGGTGAGTATAACAATACTCAGTAGAGGACCTCGAACACCACAAAGCAATACAAAGTAAAGGTACAGTCAGTTATGCACCGTATATGTTTATAGAACATATAAAACAAACCAGATACACTCAAAACCCAGACCCGTGGTCTAGGGACAAGTCACGCAACCGCATACCCTCATAAGGGATTCTGTTCAAAGATTCCGTGATGCGCTCATTCCTAGAGAACACAATCCATGAGTCTTATATCTCTGATGATGTCCGTTCGAGAAGTTATATTCATCGGGAACCGTCACGAGAGATGGATACACTCATTACGGGAGACACACTCCTGAGTGGAAGGGTTACGATAGATAGAAGCACTCATTACGAGAGACACACTCCTGAGTGGGAAAGCTCTCGATACATAGATGAGGATCACTGCCAGGGCCTTGTAGAATACCGCGACTCATCCGGAATTCACCTGCTAGGTAGAGGATCAATGCTAGGTAGATTTGGTCATGTCGATGCCTAACTCTACCTAGGGTCTGGAATGGATAGAGGATCTCGATCTGAGCCTCTTGAATGGATGCCTCACTCTAACACAGAAAGTCCTGCTAAAGGGATCAAAATCCTGCGTGAGGGAAAGATGTTTGACCCTCAAGGAAACAAGAAGAAGGGGAACTAACCCAAACAAAAGATGTTCAAGGCACGATGAACAAAAGGACCAGGCTGTTTTCCAAAAAGTACACGGCGTGTAGAAATGATACACGCCATGTTGTCCGACCCCGGGTACTACTCGTGTACAACGGCCCATGTCATGAGGCTGGTCGTGTAGAAAAAAACATAGTACACGGTGCGTAGTATGGAGTACACGCCGTGTTTGGTTAACTGGGTTGGCTCCGTGTACTCTGTCCATGTGCCCGTACATGGTCACCAACCCGTGTACTCCGACCTGTGTAATCTGGACACGGGGTGACCCGCGCTGCTGGCCTTGTCTGGACGTGTGATGGAGTACACGATCGTGTACTCCATCCCGTGGTCGTGTCTCCCCGGGATACACGCCGAGCTCCACGTAGCCGCCTCTACCAAGCTGTACACGCCGTGCTGCCTGAAGCTGTGTAGATCATACCGTGTCTGTGTACTACCCAAGGTACACGCCGAGCTTCGGGGAAGGTCCAACACGCCGTGTGACCAGGGTCACACGCCCTGTGATTCTTCTCTAACCCCGAGACCCTAGCAGCTGCCGCCGGTACTTCATGGCGTGTTCTTCGGAAGTACACGCCGTGTATTCTGGAAATTTCCAAAAAGGGCGCTCTTCGCCGGTGCGCCTCCCGTGCTGCTCCGAACATTGATCCAGCCGTCCGATTGCCACGAAACCTTCAGGTTTTGGTCGCCCCAACACCACAAAGACGCTTCCAGTGTTTTTAGACCTTCTATCGGTTTCGAAAACGCGTTTTGATCTTCCCGTACGAAGAACGCTCGAAGAACGCTCTTTCTGATCCGGTCTGATTCGTCACCCACCATCGTCATCGCACCTCCATAAGGTCGTTGTGATGTCGAAACTTCGATTTGGGATCATTGCATCACAGAACGGATGCGCAACGATCCGTTGTTCATCGCCCCATGAAGAATGCGAAGAACACGTGGGGAAAAAGGAGGAAGAAATCCAAATAAACAAAATTGAGGAATGAACCTCCACCGTCGTTCGTCACGACATTCATCACCTCCCGTTAATAGGCTTAAACGGAGCAAGAATCAACAACAACGTAAAGAATGGATCTATTCCCCATAATCTTCCCGAAGAAAAATCCCTCCTGCAAAAACGTATGAGTCCGCAGATCAACTTGTTCGTGGTTGATCCGCGTTCATCGTTTAAACTTAAATACAAGGAAAAGAAATGGAAATAAAAACCCATACCTTTTGAAAGGATCGATCGTTGACAAAGGCGACGTGCTGCCGTTGTCGTTGAGATCCTTCAACGTCAGTGCAACGATCCTTGGTTTCAATCTGTTGTCGTTCATCGCTGAGGATTTCCTCCAACGCCTCGCGGATTCGGCAGAGGTTCCTCTCAGTCGTTGCCAACGATCAACAATTGCTTAACCCATTAAAAAGGGGAACATGTTGTCATTTAATTATGCGGCATCATTAATGACGTTGAATCACCATTTTGAAGTTATTATGATGCGCCATTAATTTAGGAAATAGTTGCTCCATTGCCGCGCTGCAGCGGGTGTTTCCTTAAATGAAAATAAAATAAACTTGTTAATTTATTTTATTTTTATTTTAGTTAAAACATCCAAAAATTAACTTTTTCCCTCGACCCGCGCTGGTTGAGGTTAGCCTCATTCTTAGGTAAAGTCATCGTCCCAGACGCAACGGTGCACTCATAGTTTTAATCTGAGCATCCCTTTGGAAACTGCCACAACCACACACAAGTGCTGACTCACTTAACTAAAAAAAGTTCAAACCACCATTCCGGGATCACTGGACCTTGGAATGATGTGCCGCCTTCACGTCCGGTCTCGAAATAATTCCTTATAATATTTAAAATAATAAATGGAAAAAATCTGAGGCATTACATTCTCCCCACCTTGGGGCGTTACGTCCTCGAAAAGGCAAAATGAGGGCTACTCAAAAAATGAGGGTACTGGGCATGAATCTGAGCCTCCCACTCCCATGTGCTCTCCTGAAGATTCTCATGCTGTCACCGGAAGCACACTAAGGGAATCGATTTCCCATGAAGGATCCTCTCCTTCCAATCCTCGATCTCCACTGGGTACTTAGCAAAGGTCACTCCATCCTTGATGTACAGCTCGCCCTAGTCGATGACCTGTGATGGGTCATGTACATACCTCCTCAACTGCGACACGTGGAAGACATCATGTACCTGATGCAACTGTGGCGGTAGAGCTAGGCGGTACGCCACCTTGCCAATTCTATACAGAATCTGGAAAGGTCCAATGAACCTCAGAGATAGCTTGCTGCCTCGGCCAAATCTCCACAACCCTCATCAAGGTGAGACCCGAAGAAAGACATGGTCTCCCTCCTAGAACTCCAGAGGTCTCTGTCGCCTGTCAGCATAAGACTTCTGCCGGCTCTGGGCAGTCTTAATCCACTCTCGAATGACTTGCACCTTTTCTGTAGTAGCTCGCACTAACTCTGGACCCATGAGTTCTGACTCTCCAGGGTCGATCCAACAAAGCGGTGATCGGAAGGGTCTCCCATACAAGGCCTCGAACGGTGCCATACCGATGGTGGAATGGTAGCTATTGTTGTACGCAAACTCCACCAGTGGTAGGTGGTCCTCCCAACTGTGACCAAAGTCCAAGATACAGGCTCAAAACATATCCTCCAGAACCTAAATGGTTCTCTCTGTCTGACCATCCGTCTAGGGATGAAATGTCGTGCTCAAGCGTAGCTGAGTCCCAAAAGCCTCCTGCAATCCCTTCCACAATCGGGATGTGAAGTGGGCGTCTTGGTCTGATACTATAGTCGATAGGACGCCATGAAGCCAAACTATCTCCTGCATGTAGAGGTTCCCCAAGCTCTCTACGAAAATCTTCTCCCTGATAGCTAGGAAGTGGGCTGAATTGGTGAGTCGGTCAACGATCACCCAGATGGAATCATTCCCCTTGGACGTCCGTGGTAAGCCTGTCAAGAACTCCATTTATATTCCATCCCACTTCCAAACTAGAACTTCCAGGGGTGAGGTAATCCCGCTGAAACCTGGTACTTAGCCTTCACCTGCTGGCATGTGAGGCATCGAGAAAAAAAATCGGCTACTGCCCTCTTCATACCTGACCACCAGAACTGTTATCGGAGATCCTGGTACATCTTTGCCACTCCAGGATGTACTTCCAAGGGGGATGTATGAAACTCCCTCAGGACCTCCTCCTGGAATTCCCCTGGTACAATAGTGCGTCTTCTGAAAAGAAGTACGTGCTCCCCACCTTGCGAATATCTATCAGGAGCATGTCCTATGGATAACTGAGCACGTAAAGCCACACAGTCGTCATCCCCAAGTTGCGCCTCCCTAACTCGCTGTTAGAGTGGAGGGGTGACAACCATCGACTGTAGGTAAGCTGTATCCTCTCCATCCACGAAGGATAACTGTAACGCGACTAACTGCTGTGTCACCTCACCCAACAGCTGTGAGCCCGACCTTCTGCTAAGGGCATCTGCCACCTTGTTCCCCTTTCCAGGAGTATAGATAATCTCAAAATCATAGTCCTGGAGGAACTCTAGACAACGCCTCTACCTCAAATTCAGATCCTTCTATGAGAAGATGTACTTGAGGCTCTTGTGGTCAGAGTAGACAATCAACCGCTCGTCCATAAGGTAGTGTCGCCACTTCTTCAATGCGAAGACTACCACTGCCAACTTGAGATCATGGGTTGCATAGTTATGCTCATGTGGCCTAAGCTGGCGCGAACCATCAACAATCACTGCATGCCGCTACATCAGGACACAGCTGAGCCCAGTCCCTGATGTGTCACAAAAAACTACGTACCCGACACCCTCCTCCGGCAATCTCAAGACTGGGGCGCTCGTCAAACTCCATCTCAACTTCTCGAAAGCCTGCTGGCACTTTTCTATCCACACGAAGGGTTGCCCATTCCTGGTCAAGATTGTCATCGGTGCTGATATCCGGGAGAAGTCAGGAATAAATCTCCAGTAATATCCTGCCAACCCAAGGAAGGTCTGCACCTCCATCATGCTCCGAGGTGGATGCCACGCTAACACAACCTCCACCTTGGATGGGTCCACAACTACTCCATCTGCTGAGATGACATGTCCAAAAAAGTGGGCCTCCCGAACCCAGAACTGATACTTCGAGAGCTTCCCATAAATATGGTGCTCCCGAAGTACGTCCAGAACCATCCACAACTATCTCGCATGCTCCTCCTCTGACGCCGAGTACACAAGGATGTCGTCGATGAAGACCACTACAAACCAGTCCAAGTACGACTGGAAGATCCGGTTCATCAACCCCATGAACATTGCAGGGGCGTTCGTCATGCCAAAAGGCATCACCATGTACTCATAGTGACTGTAGCTACATCTGAAAGCTGTCTTCGGTATATCCTCATCCCGCACTCATAGTTGGTGATAGCCTGATCGATGTTAAACATTTGAGAACCACTGTGCCCCTCTTGGCTAATCGAAGAGGTCATCAATTCTCAGAAGTGGATACTTTTTCTTCACCGTCACCTAGTTCAGGCATCGATAATCCACGCACAACCTCAGACTCCTGTCTTCCTTCTTGTTAAACAAGACTGGAGCCGCCCAGGGGGAGACGCTGGGTCTTACAAAAACATTGCTTTGTAAATCCTCCAACTGCACCCTCAGCTCGCGAAGATCTGCGGGAGCCATCCGATAAGCCGATGAGGAAATTGATGTCGTCCCGGGGTGTAAGTCGATGCAGAAGTCAATTTCCCAGTGGGGAGGTAACCCTAGAATACCTTCTGGAAAGACGTACTCATACTCTTCCACCAATGCTGGGAACTGAGAGCTCACTACATCCACTGCTCTGAGGGTAAGGCTAGCCAACTCATGAGTGATCGGCTGCACCCTCCGATGCATGAGCCCATTTTGTGCTGCCTGGGTTTCCTTTTCTCCGACAAAGGAAAACCTCATTCCATCACGGCGGACACACCGCACCCTTCGCCTAAAACAATTAATCTGGGAATGGATCGAGGATAACCAATCCATACTGAGAATGATGTCGTAAGTCCTCAACGCTACCACCAAGAGGTTCCAACCTAAACTCTCACCTCCAAGGGTAATATCACACTGTCTGGAAAGGTGTGTGATCATTGAGTCTCCTTATGTAGGTGTCTCCAAGCGTAAGGAGCGAGTCAAAGGTTCTATTGGAATATCGATGTTTTGTACAAGACATGTGGCTATAAGGGAATGACAGGCACCTGTGTCTATGGGTATGGAAGCTAAGGTAGAAAAGACACATATCGTACCTCGAAACATCCCTGGAGCCCCTGGATCGTATGCCTCGACCGCATGCAGCTGTCCCCGTCCCTGTCCCCCAGCTCCCTGAGCCTGGTGCGGACCTCCAGGGGGTGGTGGTGGAAGTAAATCGAAGTGTCTTCCACCACCCGCAGCTCTCCCTACTCCTCTTCCATGTCCGCCGCCTGGCGGATCTGCCTGCTCCGTTCTCTGCCTTTGTCTCAGTGGTCCATCCACCACTTCCCTGTCAGCAGCTCAACGGGTCGGGCAATCTCTAGCGAGATGCCCCCTACCGTCGCATGCATAGCATCGCTTCTCCCTAGGCTGACTGGATCTAGACTGAGAGCCCTGGACTGTCGATCCCCTGTCCTGGGTCCTCCTATGATGTCTCCCACGTCCAGATCCCTCTGCCTAATGTCGGCTCCCTACTGCCAGTGTCTCTGCACCTGTCTTCATGCTGCTAACTGCCAGTGGCTGTCTCTGCTCTGTCAAAAAGCTCTCGATCACCAAGGCCCACTCAAGCACTCCAGTATAATTCGAAATGCATAGAGACATGACACTAGCTCGGATGTCATGCCGTAGACCTCGCTCAAAGGTCCGAGCTCTGAAGTACCGATCTATGACCATATCTATAGAGTACCTGGCGAGGTTGGTGAACCTTGATGAATAGTCAGCCACTGTCATACTACCCTACTGGAGCTGAAGAAGCTCTTGGATGCATACAAATCTCAGCATAACCGGAGAGAACTCCTCCTAGAAGAGTCGTTCAAACTCCGTCCATGATAGAGTCTCCTCGTTGTGAGTCTGCATGGTCAGACTCCACCATCATCCCGCCGAACCCTGAAGAAGGATCGCTCCTAGGATCACAATCTGGTATGCTGGTGTCCTCACAAGATGAAAAACTCTGGTCACCGCCTCAAGCCAGTCCTTAGCCGCTTGAGGGTCGGGCTCGCCTCGGAACCTGAGGAGCCTCTGTCTTTGGAACTCATGGAGCGCGCTAAGCCTGTTCTCCTCACCGGTCGATACTGAAGGTACCACTAGCTGCTCCACTGGTGGTGGTATATTAGGTGCACCACCTAGTGGAAATGGCTGGGGAGCTGGTCCCTGTATCGAAGCTTCATCACTGAGGGGGTCATCCTCGTGGTCATTCTGCTAAATCCTAGCGGGTATGCATCGCGGAGGCATCCTGTAAAGAAACAAGATGTGTCACAGTCAATGAGTATATCTAGATAGCTGACAACAAGGACATGGAAAACACAACCCATTCCTATATGATGCATGTACCTTTTATTTCCCTGCAACCAGTATTTTCTTGCACCGAGTCGAAAAGCAGGTTGTCAGAGTCCTGGTGTATGGATACGTCGGCCGCTGCACCAACACTGGGGTCTCTGGCCTGAAATCCAAACCCGAAACACTTAACGCTGTTGCCCCAAACCAAACTCACAGACTCTTGGTCCTAAGGTAGAACCGACCACCTCTGATACCACTCTGTCACGACCCGTCCTAGTGGGGCCCGCACTGTGACTCCCCAAGCCTGCCTCCAATAGGCCAGGAGCTGGTGACTAGCACCGAGTAGGCATATCACTAACATGGGAGGCATTGCCTAAGTACCTGTACACACACACACACATCTCCAAGCCCACAAATTCTAAAATGTAATACACTAAGGAACAAAATGCATGCATACAACTAAACCCCAACCAAAAGAGTGCGACGAAAGGTAGAGTATTGTAAAAGTAAACTGGGCCAAAAATACAAGCCCACCAAAAAGAAAACAAACAAGAGTTTGAAACTGAAAAGTCCAACCTGTGAGCACAAAAGGTACTGGGACTACCGCTCATAGCCGTAGGAACGCCTCAGATTGTAGGTAACTCAGAAAGCTCGGTCCTGTCCTGGTCCACCCTGGATTCTGTCAAAAGGCTTCTCATCTGCACAAGACACCAGACGTGTGGGTAAAGCCCGTGCAGGGGTGAGTATAAAAATACTCAATAGTGGACCCCGAAAACCACAAAGCAATACAAAGTAAAGGTACAGTTAGCTATGCACAGTATATGTTTACAGAACATATAAAACAAACCAGATATACTCAAAACCCAAACCTGTGGTCTAGAGACAAGTCACGCAACAACATACCCTCGTAAGGAATTCTGTTCGAAGATTCGGTGATGCGCTCATTCCGGGAGAACACACTCCACGAGTCTTATATCTTTGATGATGCCCGTCCGAGAAGTGATATTTGTCAGGAACCATCACGAGATATGGCTACACTCATTACGGGAGACACACTCCTGAGTGGAAGGGTTATGATAGATAGAAGCACTCATTATGGGAGACAAACTCCTGAGTGGGAAAGATCTCGATACACAGATGAGGATCACTGCCAGGGCCATGGCGGATAACGCAACTCATCCAGAATTCACCTTCTAGGTAGAGGATCAACGCCCGATAGAGTTGGTCACGTCGATGCCTAACTCTACCTAGGGTCTGGAATGGATAGAGGATCTCGATCCGGGCCTCTCGGATGGATGCCTCACTCTATCACAGAAAGTCCTACTGAAGGGATCAAAATCCTGCATGAGGGAAAGATGCCTAACCCTCACGGAAACAAGAAGAAGGGGCACTAACCCAAACGAATGATGTTCAAGGCATGAATAACAAAAGGACCAGGCCATTTTCCAAAAAGAACACGGCGTGTATAAATGATACACGCCATGTTGTCCGACCCCGGGTACTGCCCATGTACAACGGCCCATGTCATGAGGCTAGTCGTGTAGAAAAAAACATAGTACACGGCGTGTAGTACAGAGTACATGCCGTGTCTGGGTAACTGGGTTGGCTCTGTGTACTCTGGCCATGTGCCCGTATATAGTCACCAACCCGTGTACTTCGACCCGTGTAATCTCCACACGGGGTGACCCGCGCTGCTGGCCTTGTCTGGCCATGTGATGGAGTACACGGTCGTGTACTCCATCCTGTGTCCGTGTCTCCCCAGGATACACGCTGAGCTCCACGTAGCTGCCTTTGCCGTGCTGTACACGCTGTGCCGCCTGAAGCTGTGTAGATCATCCCGTGTTCGTGTACTACCCAAAGTACACGCTGAGCTTTGGGGAAGGTCCAACACGCCGTGTGACCAGGGTCACACTCCGTGTGATTCTTCTCTGACCACGAGACCCTAGCCGCCACCGCCAGTACTACACGGCGTGTTCTTCGGAAGTACACGCCGTGTATTTTGGAAATTTTCTGAAATGGAGCTCTTCACTGGCGTGCCTCCCGTGCTACTTTGAACGTTGATCCAGCCATCCGATCTCCACGAAACCTTTAGGTTTTGGACACCCCAATTCCACGAAGCCACTTCTAGTGTTTTCGGACCTTCGATCGATTCTGAAAATGCGTTTTGATCTTCTCACACGAAGAACGCTCGAAGAATGCTCTTTCCGATCTAGTCTGATTCGTCACCCGCCATCATCGTCGCACCTCCATAAGGTCATTGTGATGTTGAAACATCAATTTGGGATCGTTACGTCATAGAACGGATGCACAACGATCTGTTTTTCATCGCCCCACGAAGAACACGAAGAACGCGCGGGAAAAAAGGAGGAAGAAATCCAAATAAACAAAATTGAGGAACAAACCACCGCCGTCATTCGTCACGACATTGATCTGCTCCCATTAATTGGCTTAAACGGAGCAAGAATCAATAACAACATAAAGCATGGATCAATTCCCCATAATCTTCTCGAAGAAAAATCCCTCCCACAAAAATGTACGAGTCCGCGGATCAACTTGTTCGTGGTTGATCCACGTTCGTCGTTTAAACTTAAATACGGGGAAAATAAATCGAAATAATAACCCCTACCTTTCGAAAGGATCTATCCTTGATGAAGGCGCCATGCTGCCATTGTCGTCAAGATCCTTCAATGTCGGTGCAACGATCCTTGGTTTTGATCAGTTGTCGTTCGTCGCCGAGGATTTCCTCCAACGCCTCGCGGATTCGGCAGAGGTTCCTCTCAGCTGTTGCCAATGATCAACAATTGCTTAACCCATTTAAAAGGGAAACATGTTGTCATTTAATTATGCGGCAGCATTAATGATGTTGACTTGCCATTTTAAAGTTATTATGATGCACCATTAATTTAAGAAATAGTTGCGCTGTTGCCGTGCTGCAGCGGGTGTTTCCTTAAATGAAAATAAAATAAACTTGTTAATTTAATTTATTTTTATTTTAGTTAAAACATTCGAAAATTAAATTTTTCCCTCGACCCGCACCGGTTGAGGTTAGCCTCATTATTAGGTTAATTTTTCGTCCCGGACACAACGATGCACTCAGATTTTTAATCTGGGCATCCGTTTGGAAACTGCCACAACCGCGCACAAGTGCCGGCTCACTTAACTAAAAAATGTTCAAACCACCATTCCAGGATCTCTGGACCTTGGAATGATGTGCCACCTTCACGCCCGATCTCGAAATAATTCATTATAATATTTAAAATAATAAACGGAAAAAATCTGAGACATTACATCCTAGAAGGTAAGATCTGGTGAACAACTGAAGCTACCCTGAAACATCTATAAGTGCTTCACATGATCACTTATAGATTATGCGAAGGAATTCTAGAAGGAAATTCAAAGAACATTCCATATATTTTCTAAATCACTTGATACCTAAAACAAGATAATACTGAATAAATATATGGAATTGATGATAAAAGGCAAGAAAAAAGACAAAAGAACAAAAGACATAGCAAAGAAAATATGCATTGATCTTCATACTCTTTGTGTGAACTACCAAGGATAACTGATAGCACCAAGACATGTCATGTAGATCTTGATATTTCCCTTGGTATTCCATTTAGATCATGTGAATTCCCTCAAAAGTGTCAAAAGAAATTGACATGGTACCCCTCTTGTGTTCCCTATGTATCATGAAACCCACTCGAATTTCCATCCTAATATCATGGTTTCCTTCAAAAATTTATCCTAACTAATATGGAGACATTAATACATAAGAGTTAAGTCTCATGATATCTTTGGGTCATGTCAACTAGATCTTTCGATGCCCTCTTTTCATGCTAGCTAGGTCTCATAATGTCCCTCAGGTATGTCAGCATAGACATGCATCACCCTCTGAGACTTGTCACATAGACTCTAATTATTCTCTCCAAGAGTTTCAACCATCTAACATGATGACACCAAGGAAAGGCAGCTGGATAATGTGACCCCCTCTAGACATGTGACGTATGTTAATTTGATGGCTTCCAGGACAAACTGTCCAAACCTCATGGTGTCCTCTGGACAAGTAAGACTTGATCATGCGACAACCCATAGACATGCCATCCAAGATGTTTTATGTACTCTACACATGTCAATTTGATAATGTGATTGTCTTTTGACATGTCATGTAGGCATCCTCTGACTTTTCAAGAAGAAAATCAAGGCATGATGAGTGGACAATCAATGCATGTTAGGAAGTAAAGTATGTTAGGTCACAAGGGATTCCTAGTACTCGATATCCTCACTCAATACATAGTGTGTAATCCTCAATTATAAGGTAAATTTTAGTGTGTAATCCCCTACCAAATGAAATAAGTGAACTTGATTTCCTCCATAATTTGGATACATAGGATTCTTTATTAAATTACAAGCTCCATATCTATCCTCCAAAGTGTTGTCCCAATATGTTATTCCCTCATCCACCAGAAATGAGACTAATCATTTTCAATCCCTTGATTATCACATCGATCATAGCTCATGTGGTCATAGGGAGACATAATAATCATGTCATATTTATCATAAACCTCTACATGGGAAAGGGAAATGTCAGTGTGTAAGCCCCAACCAATTGAACTATAAGGACTCTAATTTCTTCCCTAACCAAGATATGTAGGAAACCTTTATAAGGCCTGATACAAAACTAAAAAGGGAATCCACATTAGTGTTAGTCCTTTCATGTCACTAAAATTTCAACCATCAAAACCCAACAACTCCCATGTGCAGACTTTATTTCATCATCCAACAGTGGACTGAGAACCAACAGAACTATGATGACTCTAATTCAAGCTATAACCAAGATACATAGGATTCCACCCTAATGGCCAAGATCTATATTAAAAATCCAAAGGACTGTCTCAGTGCATAACTCCCGCATCCATATGAAGTAATACTAATTACATGTTATCCCTTGTATATCACATCGACCACGACTCACATGGGCTTAGGGAGTTGAAATAGTCATTAAATATTCACTATGAATATCCACAAGTTAGGTCCATATCAATATTTAATCCTCGATGAGTATCTTGACTTTAATTCCCATCATATAAGGGATTCTATATTAGGGTCATTCCAAATGGCATGGTCAAAATATGTAAAATTTAATTCATTCTATAACTAGGATATGTAGGAAATATCCTTGAGTCTCGAGCTCAAATATCTAGTGCCTTAGTGCCCGCACGTATATCCTCTCCGCAAGATGTTAAACCTGATGGTTTTAAATAACTATGTGGGTTTTCATCCAAGAAATAAACTGGATATATAGGATGCCTCATAATGCCTCATTCCACTCCTCATAAAACCTCTTCCCTACATTGAATAAAATTATAAATTTCCTAGTTATACGGCTCCAACATATAAGTAACTACCCATCATTGGGAAAGGGATGAAGAACCTTAGATACATAAAAATGGAATCACTGATGAGATCCATTTCCTTTGTATTAAAAAGATAATTAACCGATAATCATTTTTATATGGTAACCATTCCCATATCGAGATAAAGAAGAGATTCAAAAACATATATTAAATTTATAAGATATTCCTATACACTACCATAAATTTGGGTTTCTACAGTGCCACATTTTAACAGAGCTAAAAAAAGAAATGATAAAGGGGGTGCCTTTATTAGTGTTAAAAAATCCCTGATAAAGGGTCCTATAAACAGTACTAAAAAAAGCACTGCTAAAAGTTCCCCTTTAGCAGTACTTTTTTAGCACTGATAAAGGCACCCCCTTTATCAGTGATTTTTTATCACTTTTAAGGGATCCCCCATTATCAATGTTTTTTTAGTAGCACTGATAAAGGGGGGCTTTATCAGTAATTTTTTCCCTATCGCTGATAAAGTGTATATGTCAAAAAAATATTTCATAAAAAATAATATATTGACATATAAATATAAAAGTATATTTATATTGATATAAATATAATATATATATATATATTAAGTATGTTTTAGATAAGTATAAATAAACATTTTCACTTAATATATAATAATATAGTGAAAATAACTTATAAATTATCATAAAAAATTATTAATTAATAATTTGATAATTATCATCGACTAAAAATCATTTAATAATAATTTTAAGACACAAAAAATCCAAAAATAAAGAAAAGATCTAAAATAAGTTGAAAATGTATCTCAAACTTCAAACGACCATAACTCACAACTACAAATATGGTCGTTATCAGCACCTGTATATATATATATATATTTGTGTGTTTCTATATTGAAAAGCTGATATTTATTATCCATATATTCTAAACATATATATATACATATTAATATATAATATTTGGAAATATATATAAATATGTATAATTATACATACAGATACACATATAATATGTGTGTGTGTGTGTGTTGTGAGTGTGTGTATTAATTTATTTATAAACACACACACATAATCATATTTTATAAATGTATTTAAAATTGATCGTATAAATATATATTAATATATGAATAAATATATTAATATATAAATATAACTATATGTATATTAATATACAGATATATATATTTATATAACTATATATATATATTTGTTAATAGAAATATATATTAATATATGAGAAAATATAACTATATATATATAAATAGATATATTATTAAATGGAGATAAAAACATTATGGTGGAGTGGTAAAGGTTTAGGTGCACATGTAAGAAGTTCCATGTTTGAATCCAGGGGAGGCAAGTCGCACGTGAGTGGAAATGGGTCTAAGCACTGTTTAAGCCTAGGGTGGGGTGGCTGTCAGGGCGTGCGTGCTGGGGGGGCATGTAGGCTAGGGGTACTGTTGAAGGGGGATTCAAGCATTGTTGAAGTCCCTCCTCGAATTGGAGAATTTTTTTTTTATTTTTTTTTACCATTTATCGATGCTAAAAAAGCACTAATAAAGGTCCCATTTATCAAAGATTTTTTTAGTACTTAGAAAAGACCACTTTTATCATCACTTTTTTTAGAACTGATAAAAGGGGTATTTATCCATGATTTTTTTAGATCTGATAAAAGGGACCACCTTTTATCAGTGCCTCGATTAATAGTGCATATTTTATCACTATAAAAATAATTTTATTGTGTAGATAAAGTCCATATTTTTAGTTGTGTGAGTAGGCAACAAATCCACCAAAAATTGTGTGATGAGCCCGACCTCCCATCCTCTCAGCCAATGTGAGTTCGTAAGCTTCATTGGGTCTGAAACCCAATTGAACACCTTCTTTTGGAGAGTAAGTCTATTCCCAGTTATAGAAGAGGGAACCATTGGGAGTTTCCTTTAAGAATGAATATGGTGACCTGATTTTAATGATCATGCAAGGAATCAAAAACCCAACAATCAACAATCGGCCCAAACTGAACCCACCTCAGTGTGGTTTTCCTAGTCTAATCTTCTCCATCAAAACAAAAATGGTGAATCTGGCGTGAATATCTCAAATAAAAAATTATCAGATTATTATCCATTAGCCCATTTGTTTCACACTATACACAAACACATATGGTGAACCTGATGTGAATCTATCAGATAGAAAATTATTGGGTTATTATCTGGTGGTCCATTTTTTGTACACTATAAAAAAATGGAGAACCTAATTTGAAACTCGCAAATAGAAGGAAGGTAAGTTTTCTATATCTTAGGAAACTTATCTAGAATATCAAATAGAGTTTATAAGCATGACCTAAGTCTTGAAGCTAATCCTCTATAACCAAGGTTCACAGAAGTTTGTTCCATCCTCATTTTGAAAAATCCACATGAGCAGAATGTCCAAATATGCAATAATAGTTCAATTTTGGTAACCATGCAGATCAAGTTGAGTACATCATGCCTACGATATGTCACTAATTGGTGACCATGTTCTTTGTTGTCTGTGTCACTACAGATACTTATATCATCAACTGTATCCAGATACAAGATAATGTCATCATCTTGTGCCCATTTTTGAACTTTAGCTATGGGTGACACCCCCATGAGTTGAAAAATGATCTAACCTTCTCAACATATTCAATGTCAGGTATAAAACATGATGGTTCTTGAGTACCACTAATGTTGTATAATCCCGACCATCAAACCTACTCACGCGGTTCACCAAGCACTGAAGTCAGGGAGTATGCATCGTCCATGGAATGCTACAACTAATCTAGTTCCCTCATTTCCACAACCAACTACTTTTGTAGATTATCCTTGGATTATGACAACCACTACCTTCAATATCTAATAAATATGGAACATGAATCAAAATATGGCTCCATTTTGGTCTAGGGTCAACATAGGAGGGATCTTATCAACTGATGTCGCCATCATCATTCCACTGGTACCCATCGATAGCTTTCTAAGTGTACCACCCAATACTCTGGTGCCTCTGAAAAACATGAATATGCATCAAGGAAGGCACATCAGGTGAGTAAGGTTCTAGATAACTATGAGTGGGCTCATTTCCCCACTCCCATTGATGAATTATGCCATCATATTCTAGTAGTAACCAGTGATCATGCTCATATCAATGCTCACTTGGAACAAGTATTTGGGGATACTCCTAGAGAAGACATGGGGGATTCTCATATTCCTTCCCATGTGTAGGAATTCCAATAGTATATTCCAGTAGAATAAGGAGGGAAGAAGTGATATCATATTCCCACATGAATCGAATATATCTTCCAATACATGGTGGGTATGGAAAATATGTAGTCTCATATCCTTAAACATACTTTTCTAAAATCCAATACATCTTAGTAGTATATGCATAACTCTGGTGGCGTATTTTGACACTATTATAGATAAAGGGACTAGGAAATATTTCTATCCCTACATCCAGGATAGCTTAACACTCTAATAGTCATGAATAAGTGGATGATATGTAGCAAGAGCACATTCTTGCTCCTGTCTAGGATGATTATTGGCATATCTTGATAAAGGGTGAGGTTTTGGACTGAGCACATATTTTAATTACAACCGGGGATCACCAGGTGAGATAAGAACATGCCTTAGGAAAGGGGTATATTCCTATCAAAAAAGTATAGTGGAATACTCCAAAGTTCCATGATTACCATCATATCTCTTTTATGTTGTAGGATCACCATGTGATAGGGGAACATGCCTCAGTATAGGCTCACATTTTTGTCAAATAAGTCCAGCGGCATAGTTCAAAGTCCTCGAATTGGTAATATATCAGTGTTCTAATCAGGGGTAACCAAGTGAGAATGTCACATTCCTTGGGGTAGGCTCATATTACTATCAGTTAATTTAACTAACATATCCCTATAGATCCCAAAATCTAGGTGCATATTCATACTTCCTCCGATGAACTAAAACACAAGCGTCATTCAAATGCAATACATAAGGAGGATCATATCCCATATTTTATTCCAATGGTCTATTGGATTATTCCAGTGAGGTATTAATATTCATACCAGACTCATATTCCTTCCGCAATTGAGGATCACTATGTAAGTGTGGCATGTGTCTTTGGGTGGGCTCATGCTCTTTCCAAGAAAGACCAATGGCATATTCCAAAGTCTCATGATGAGGATCATACTCCCACTCTGACCGGTGCTCACTATGTAATAATGGAACATGCCTGGGGATAGGCACATATCCATATCAATAATCAATAAGCTACTTGGAATATTCCATCATCTTCTTAGAAACAACCTAATATTCCTATGGCATCAGATGGTTATAAACAAGTTCCATAAATAGTTATAAATTAGGCTCTTATCTATTAAAAAGACCAAAACTCAGGTCATCATATTTCGACCATGATATAGAACGTGACACATATTCCAAATCTACTCTATGATAGTTCCCTATAGGTTGTTTGAGATATATTATAAACACAACAAGGGTTTTGAAACTCTTTAACCAAAGTAGAAGATGATCCTTATCGTGATAGTCCTCAGGGTAGTGTGGAGATGGATCATAGAGACTCTACTCCAAACATCTACCTTAGTCATCATCCCCCTAGAGATATCCCCCACGGATAAGGAAATATCCACCTTTCCTAGGCACCTATATATAGAGTGCTCTTGAAAATCATACTCCTTCGTATAGAGAGGTTCTTGAAACATTATGGTCAACCACATATAGTTCCCCATCAACTAATAGCAACACTCTACTATAGTCAGTAGGAGACCCTCAGAATCATCTTTTAGGGTCTCACTGGATGGAGTCATGTAAGATTGATGAAAAGGAGGATGATATTGAAATATGGAGATAGTTATATAAAAACAACTTCCCCATCATGTTTTTGCTTTCACCACTTCTGACTGTGAGGTCCCGCACTACAATGAAGTCAGTTATTAGCAGTTGTTTCTGAGCGATGGTGTAACATCCTAAGTAAATGAAGAATAATATATTTTCATACTTATTAATATTTTTTAATTAAATATTAATTTTATATTAAAAGGGTTTCTATGTTCTATAGCGTACCCAATATGCAACAACGAGTTTCTTTGGAATCTTACGTTGCACACTAATAATATAATATTATTATTTTAAATTGTAGTTAACTCCTAGCCTTTGTATTGGCGAAAATGAATGAAACTAACTAAAATATGATTATAAATGTTTTTTAAATGTATTTACATTTATCTAATAAAATTTAGAGGCTTAAAATGTGAATGAATCTAATTTTAAGCATAATTTATTTTAAAGGGCCGATTTATTACCTTTTAATGGAGAACCCTCTTTAAATCTAGTTTTGGTTACTTTAATACATTATATATGACCAAATAAAATCCTTCCTTAGATTGGGGACATCAAAATTTAATTTGTGTAAATTTTTGGAATTTTTTTGATAAAGTTCATTTTTTTAATGAATAGTGAAAATATTGTATATTAATTCAAAACTATGTTTTAATCTAATTTATTTATATTGATAGATTATGTTTTTAATTGGTTTTAAAGTTTAATTAGAATATATTTTTACCATTTAATCCAATTTTGTTCATTGGAATTAATTTCACTTTGAAATTGGACATAAACTTGTATCAATCTTTTGATAGTTATTGTTTCTTAAAAACACACTATTTGTTTTGATAACGGGAATAAATTTTAAAATTAATTAATTCCACTTATATGTTTTGAATTTAGAAAAATGGATATCATTTTTGAATTTGGAATATCAAATAATTCTTAGGCAGAGTTTTTGGTATTTTTCTGAAGAACTTCAATTTTTGATGAATAATGAAACCACTTAGTAGTAGTTAAAAAACTGACTTTTTCATTTAAATGAAATTTTAACACTTCTGTGAATTGAATTTCGAAAATTTGACATACATGGTTTTTATCAAGAAGTAAAATGCAATTCAATTAAATGAAAATAATTTTTGGTGAATAGTAACTTATGACTTTTATTTACCGCGGTTAAAGGTAAATTGGGTAATTCAAGGTTAAAAGAATATTATAATAATTCAAAATTACCTTAACACTTGTCCTAACCTTATTAGATAAGTAGTGGAAGACCATGGGCATCCTTGGGTTGATTTTGGGACCCCATGGAGCTAGTTATGAAAGATAATGACACTTTAGATTAATTAATTTAATGTAAAGACAAAATTGACATTAACAAAAATATTTTAGTAATTAATTTTTATATGGTGTTATATAAGTCATATTTTAGAATATAAATATTTATTAGAAATTTAAAAATATTTCCTACATCATGGTAGTTTTTTTTATAATTTTTAGACAACAAATAAATTAATATATTTTATGACACAATAATGATGCAGTTTTTACCTCATTAATAAATGATTTAAATGAATAAGATTATAATGATTAAAATATTATACAAAACCTGTCAAATTCTTATTGTCTGATTTTATTTAGACCATGAGTCATCTTAGATTTGACAATAATGATTTTTGGACCATTATAAACTGAATATTATTATATAATAAAATAATGTTTTCACACTTTCCTAAAGAGCCCCTCCTCCCCCTTATTAAAGGAGACCATTTCTAACCAATTCCACACACCTATAAATCCATTTGGCTCATCCAAAATCTACCTAATTAATCTACCTACATCCCTCTCCTCCTTCTAGAAGCCTTAACTTAGGCAGAAGGCACTTTAAGAAGTCCTTTGGTTCAATCCAAAGGGAGTTACCCAAATTAAAGGTAACAATTTCTCTTAAATTGTTTTCTTTTATTTTACTACTCCAACCTCTAAATTTTTTTTATTCATTTATTTTGTAACAAAACCAGTATCCTCAATATACTAGTCTGTTGTTATGAGAAGTATTCTAACTACACTTACACACACCTCCATCTAATTGATGAAGAACATAATGTTTCTGTGGATGACAAACTAACGCCTCACGAAACAATAATTGTTCAAATATCTCCAACCGCCTCTCATTGTGGCCATTATGATGTCACTTTATTTATATATGATATATATTATGTTTATGTTTTCTTCATGCTTCTGTATTTTCCTTTTATAGCATGACTTTATGGTTTCTATTACGGTAAATGTGATAATCTCATTAGAGGAAGTGTGGACTACCGCCCCCTCAAAGTGATATGACTCGTTCATACCATATGTGGTATGCATAAAGGATAGATTTAACAATATTATATATGATACAATACAATAATTATAATACTACTATGTATCATTATGTTTTAATTCCATTAAATATTAAATAGAAATGGAAGTAGCGTTTATGCGTACGTGCGACTTACCGTCTCCATGAACGGTGCATTTAATTTCTTACCTCTAAATGTTATGTACTATTATAAATACATGTAAATACTCGATATATATGATATATATGATATCTAAATCAGGAATATCATTCTGGATATAATGGAATTTTGACCACATGAACAACATGTAATTATAAGAAGTCCATTTTTTACTCAAGTACCAAATGTCAAAAAAACAAACATTATTAACTTAAATGATTGAATAATGTTTATAACATGGTAATAAGTGATATAAAAGGAATAATAAACTTGAAAAAGGTTCTTAATAAAGTAGAAATTAACTTTAGTTTATTATTCAAGAGATTAAATAACGATCGAGTCAAGTCAGACACGAGGTAAGAGACTTTGTCTCAATCTCCTTTCATTGAGGCATATTTTCATTTATACACAACTATCTTTTATACAGTGTATAAACCCATTTGACTTTTAATTTTATTCAAAAGGAATATTTTTCTACAAAATGTTTTACTAAATGACAAAAAGAATGTTCCTTTTTAACGTAAGCGGTGACAACGACCTTTTCCGCCGTCGTGAGTATTATTTGATCTCTGGCTTCCTCAATAAGCCGTAATGTTTTTAAAATAAAATAAATACCATATAATCTTTTATGTATTTTGGTATTGAAAATGGTTTTGATAATGGATTTGTTATGTCAATATATTTAAGTGATATATTGTGATTGAAATGTGGAAATGTTTTTCTTTCCTTTATATTTGTTTTCATTATAATGATTTTATAATGGTACTTGGACATTTGACGGGTGGTTACGTAATAAACCAAATGCCAGGTGGTGCCATGAATACTAGGACGGGTGGTTACGTTATAACCTCCAATTCATTGGGTATGGAAGTCGGTCGTATTGCTATTCCATTTAGTGATATGTATGGAAGTTGACCATATGGTTATTTCATTTAAGTATGTTTATGTCCCAAGTTACCTTTATATGTTATGCATTATTTATATGGGTTTTATGGTAATCTTTTGGTTACAAAAATGGTAAGTAATGATCTTTTATTCAGTGAAGAGTATTTACTACTTCATCAAGGTGAAAAGTATTACTTATGTTAAATTATTCATGGTTTACTTGTTGTTTTGACAAAATAATAGTTTTCCTTCTTTGTGTATCCCTTACTAAGCTTTTTATGCTCATCCCAAGTTTTGGAAATGTTTTTCACAGGATATAATGTGGAATGGGGTCAAGGATGGGATCAAGGAAAAGTCAAGTTGTCTTAAACGTGGAACTAGACATGACTCTTTTTTTCCTGAGTTCATGTTTTGTAAAAAAAATGGAAACTGTATAGAAGTGTCTACTTTGTAATCTTTTGAGATGTAATAGTTGTGTTCTAATTCTCTAAAACTCTAAAACTGAAAAGATCCTCAATGTAAATTATTCATTTAATTCAATATTATGTAATGTTTAAGGTTGAGCCCATATAGTTGGTATCATAGGTCGGTTTAGACAACTTTAGGAGTTAGGGTATTGTTAAATTAATATCCATAAAGTAATTTATGTTAATATTGAAATCATATAGCATTTATAGATTACCATGTTGCTTCTCCTAAGATATTTTTATGTTCAGAATGGTTTTACCCAGAGGAAAAAGGGAAACTATGTTGGGACGACATTAGGAGGAAGACAACCTTCCAAATCAGCAACCTGAGATGGTCAGAATCAAAACTGAAAAGTTTGTTGCAGTGATGGAACAGTTGACTCAGGCTATAAATGGTGGTGGTATTCATGAACAAGATCATCCAGATCAACTACAGAGGAACATGTCAGTAGTGGATCATTTCATGAGGCAACATCCCCCATAATTCAGAGGATCATCTAATCTGGTGCTAGCAGAAGGGTGGATTAAAGCACTGGAAAAGATTTTCGATGTCATGGGTTGTTCATAACATCAAAAGGTTAGTCATGCTGTTTACCATTTTGAAGGTGAAGCTGATCAGTGGTGGTTGATGGTGAAAAATATCAGGGATAGTGAGGAGATTTATGCTCTTGATTGGGATGAATTCAAAGCTATGTTTCTTGAAAAATATTTTCCTAAGGTGGTTCGTATTAGGATGGAAAAACAATTCCTAGAATTGAGGTAGGAGGATGACTCAGTGGATGCTTATGAAGAAAAGTTCACTCGACTGGCAAGGTATGAACCAAATTTCATCCGAGACCTTGATAGTAAGATAAACAGATTTTACTCAGGACTGAAGCCATGATATCGAATATTGTTAGACTCTCGTGAGTTTAAAAGTTATGAAAAACCTGTTCGATGTGCAGAGAAGGTGGAAATGGAGTTTGCTGATGATCAAGTGTTCTTTAAAAAACAGTAGAATAAGAGGTCCAATTGGCAGGCAAAGGGGAAGAATTCATCAAAGAATCCTAGAGTTAAGAAAACTAATTATCTATCTTGTGATAATTGTGGTAAAAATCATTCCGAAGAATGTTTATCAAAGTTTGGAATGTTCTTTCAGCGTGGTAAGTCTGGTCATATTGCTCGTAACTGTAAGGAATATGATCAAGCAGGGAATGAAAATCCATCGGTAAAATGTTTTAAGTGTAATAAAATGGGTCATTATACAAATGAGTGTCCAGAGAATAACTCAACTGAAGGAAATCAGCCAGACTACAATAAAAAAGGGGTGGTAAAATCCTTTTCAACTACTTCAGCAGATTTTGGGCCATCGAACGAAATAGTATCAGGTATGCTGTTTGTTTGTTCACATTATGCCAATGTGTTGTTTGATTCAGGGTCTACTCACTCTTTCATTTCTGAGATTTTTTCTGGTAAATTCGGAATTCCATCTCATGATATGAATACTGAATTAATGGTAAAAACACCTGGAGGAAATGTTGAGAAAAAAAGAAAACATAAGAACATTCCTGTCCTTGTGTGCAGAATGAACCTACCTGAAAACCTTATTGTTTTACCTCTAGTAGAGTTTGATTTTCTTTTAGGCATGGATTGGTTGTCTGTTTATCATGATAATATTGACTGCAGAGCTAAAGAGTATTCATTTCAGAAAGATTTTCAGTTTTTTGTACAAGAATGAACCCTTTCTTTTGATAACATATCAAGAAGTTGAAAACTCATAAAAGATGGAAATGAATGTTACCATGCACATATTGTTGAAAAAAGGGGCTATTCAGATTAATGATGTGCCCATGGTAAATGAGTACCTTGATGTTTTTCCTGATGAGTTTCCTGGTATTATACCTGATTAAGAAGTTAAATATATTGTTGACTTAGTTCCTGATGCTAATCCAATTTCAAAACCCCCTTATCGAATGGCTCAAATTAAACTTATAGAGTTAAAGAAGCAATTTCAGGAGTTATTAGATAAAGGTTTCATTTGACCTAGCACATCACCATGGGGTGCCCTTGTCTTGTTTGTTAAAAAGAAATATTTTTCAATGAGACTTCGCATTGATTATAGAGCATTGAATAACATCATTGTTTAGAATAAGTATCATTTGCCTCATATCGATGATTTGTTTGTTCAGATCTAGGAAGCTCAGTATTTTTCAAAGATTGGCTTGAGGTCGGGGTACCATCAGTTGAAAGTAAAAGAATCAGATGTTCCAAAGACCACGTTTCATACTAGATATGGCCATTATGAATTTGTAGTTATTCCTTTTGGTTTAACCAATGCACCTACTGTATTCATGGATCTTATGAATAGAATTTTCCATGAGTTCTTGGATAAGTTTATGGTTGTGTTCATTGATGATATTTTGGTTTATTCAAAAAGTAAAGAAGAGCATTAAAGTCATTTAAGGGTCATCTTGCAAACCTTAAAAGAAAAGAAACTTTATGGGAAATTCAGAAAGTGTGAGTTTTGGTTACAAAAAATTTCATTCCTTGGCCACATTGTTTCCAAAAATGGCATAACTGTTGATCCTAAAACAACAAAAGTTGTTGAAGAATGGCCAAGACCCACAAATATAACTGAGATTCATAGTTTTCTTGGTATGGCAGGTTATTACAAGAGGTTTATTGAAAAATTTTCATGGTTATCAAGTACAATGACTAAGTGAACTCGAAAATGTGTTACGTTCATCTGGACAAAAGAATGTGATGATTGTTTTCAGGAATTGAAAAGAAGATTGGTGAATGATATAGTTTTAGCATTGCCATCCAGAAATGGTGAGTTTGTTATCTACAGTGATGCTTTGTTGAAAGGACTTGGTTGTGTCCTAATGCAGAATGATCAGGTAATTGCTTATGCTTCACATCATTTGAAACCTCATGAGTTAAATTACCCTACACATTATTTGGAATTATCTACTGTTGTTTTTTCTTTAAAAATTTTGAGCCATAATTTGTATGGAGTGTCGTGTGAAATATATACTGATCACAAACGTTTGAAGTTTATATTCACTCAGAAATAATTGAACATGAGATAGAGTAGATGTTTGGAATTAATCAAGTGTTATGATTGCACGATCCATTAACATCCGAGAAAAGCAAATAACATGGCTGATTATTTGATTCAAAAAAGTAATACTTCATTAACCATGTTACGTTTGGAATGAGATCCTTTGGTTTTTGATTTGATGAACTTTGTCATAGAAGTTGTTGGTGTAGGAAATTATTCTGTTTTGTATCAGGTGTTAGTGAGATCATCTCTATAAAACAGAATAAAGAAAACGCAGAAAGAAGATAGGGAGTTACAGAAAAAGGTAGAGTTGGTTCAGAAGGGTAAGTTTCCTAAATTTAACATTGATAATGATTGTGTTTTGAGGTTTGGAAAGAGATTATGTGTGCCTTGTGATTCACAGTTGAAGAATGAGTTGTTAAGTGAAGCTCATAGTTCCCCGTTTTCAGTTCGTCCTGGCAGAACTAAGATGTATAGAGATCTTCATGAGTATTACTGGTGGGATATAATGAAAAGAGATATTTCTGATTTTACTGTGAATTGTTTGACTTGTCAGCAGGTTAAAGCAGAGTGGAAGTTATCAAAAGGGATGCTTCAGCCTCTACCGGTGCCAGAGTGTAAATGGAAAAATATATCCATGGACTTCATTGAGGGATTACCAATGAAATCTCGAGGTAATAATGAAATATGGGTTATAGTTGATTAATTGACTAAATCTGCTCATTTCCTTCCTATTCGAGATACTTTGTCTCTAGATCAACTTTCTCAGTTGTATGTTAAAGAGGTAGTCGAGTTGCATGGAGTTCCCCTCTCCATTGTATCTGATCGTGATCTCAGGTTTACTTCTAACTTTTGGAAAGGCCTTCAGAAGTCATTGGGTAATGAATTAAATTTTAGTACAACTTTTCATCCTCAATCATATGGGAAATCAGAACGAACAATTATGACATTGGAGGATATGTTACGTGCTTGCAAGATGGATTATCAGTGAAGTTGGGACCAACATCTTTCTTTGGTTGAATTTTCTTATAATAACAACTTTCATTCCAGTATACAGATGGCTCCATTTGAGTCATTATATGGAAGCGCTGTCGAACTCTAGCTTTTTGGGATGAAGTAGGTGAAAGGAAGCTGATGGGACCAGAATTGGTAGAAGAGATGGCAGAGAAAGTTCAGTTGATTCAGAATCACATGAGAACAGCTCAGAGCAGACAGAAAAGTTATACAGATAACTGGAGGAAGGAACTTTCTTTTGAGGTAGGTGATCATGTCTTTCTCAATGTTTCTCCATGGAAAACTGTGATGCGTTTTGGCAAGAAGGGACAGTTGAGTTTGAGGTTTATTGGACCTTATGAAATATTAGAGAAAGTTGGATCAGTTGCATACATAGTGGCTTTACTTCCAAGTTTATCCCAGGTACACAATTTTTTTCATGTTTTGATGTTGAGAAAGTATATCCCAGATACATCTCATGTTTTGAGCCTAGAGGTAGTTCAGTTGGAAGAGAATCTCTCTTGTAAAGAACAACCAGTCCAAATTCTTGACCATAGAGAGAAAGTGATGTGGAATAAGGTAATTCACCAGGTAAAGGTTTTTTGAAAAAACCATATGGTTGAAGAGGCAATGTGGGAATCTAAAAATGCTATGAGGGATAAATACCCCCACTTATTTTGATAAGTGAAAAAAATTGCGAGGACGCAATTTCCAAAATGGGGGAAGGATGTAACATCCCATGTAAATGAGGAATAAGATATTTTCATACTTATTAATATTTTTGAATTAAATATTAATTTTACTTTAAAAGTGTTGTTATGTTCGATAGCGTACCCGATACGCAACAAAGAGTTTCTTTGGAATCTTACGTTGCACACTAATAATATAATATTATTATTTTAAATTGTAGTTAACTCCAAGCCGTTGTATTGGAAAGAATGAATGAAAATAACTACAATATGATTATACATGTTTTTAAATGTATTTACATTTATCCAATAAAAGTTAGAGGCTTAAAATGTGAATGAATCTAATTTTAAGTATAATATACATTAAAAGGCCGATTTATTGCCTTTTAATGGAGAACCCTCTTTAAATATAGTTTTGGTTACTTTAATAGATTATATATGACCAAATAAAATCCTTTCTTAGATTGGGGACATCAAAATTTAATTTGTGTAAATTTTTGGAATTTTTCTGATAAAGTTCATTTTTTTAATGAATAGTGAAAATATTGTATATTAATTCAAAACTATATTTTAATATAATGTACTTATATGGTTAGATTATGTTTTTAATTAGTTTTAAAGTGTCATTAGAATATATTTTTACTATTTGATCCAATGTTGGTCATTTGAATTAATTTCACTTTGAAATTGGACATAAACAAGTATCATTCTTTTGATAGTTATTGTTTCTTAAAAACACGCCATTTGTTTTGATAACGGGAATAAATTTTAAAATTAATTAATTCCACTTCTATGTTTTTAATTTGAAAAAATAGACATCATTTTTTAATTCAGAATATCAAATAATGATTAGGCTGAATTTTTGGTATTTTTTTTGAAAAACTTCAATTTTTGATGAATAGTGAAACCACTTAGAAGTAGTTAAAAAACTGACTTTTTCATTTATATGAAATTTTACCACTTTTGTGAATTGAATTTAGAAAATACAACATACATGGTTGTTATCAATAAGTAATATGTGGTTCAATAAGATGAAAATAATTTTTGGTGAATAAGTAACTTTTGACTTTTATTTACTGCGGTTAAAGGTAAATAGGGTAATTCAAGGTTAAAAGAAAATTATAATAATTAAAAATTATCTTAACACTTCTCCTAACCTTATTTTATGAGTAGTGGAAGACCATGGGCATCCTTGGGTAAATTTTTGGACCCCATGGAGCAACTTATGAAAGATAATGAAACTTTAGATTAATTAATTTAATGTAAAGACAAAATAGACATTAACAAAAATATTTTTGTAATTAATTTTTATATGGTGTTATATAAGTCATATTTTCTAAAATAAATATTCATTGAAAAGATAAAAATATTTCCTACATCATGGTATTTTCTTATAATTTTTAGAAATCAAATAAATTAAATTATTTTATGACACAATAATGATGCAGTATTTACCTCATTAATAAATGATTTAAATAAATAAGCTTATAACGATTAAAATATTCTCCAAAACCTGTCAAATTATTATTGGATGATTTTATTTCTACCATGATTCATCTTATCTTCAACTATAATGATTTTTGGACCATTAGAAACCTAATATCATTATATAAAAAAATAATGTTTTCACACATTCCTAAAGAGCCCCACCTCCCCCTTATAAAAGGAGACCACTTATAACCAATTCCACACACCTATCAAGCCATTTATATCGTCCAAACTATACCCAATTAATCTCCTTACATCCCTCTCCTCCTCCTATAATCCTTACCTTAGGCAGAAGGTACTTCAAGAAGTCCTTTGGTTCAAACCAAAGGGAGTTACCCAAATTAAAGGTAACAGTTTCTCTTAAAATTTTTTCTTTTATTTTACTTCTCCAACTTCTAAACACTTTTTATTCCTTTCTTTTATAACAACAAAAATATCATAAATATAATAGTATGTTGTTATGAGAAGGATTAGAACTACACTTACACACACCATCATCCAATGGATGAAGAACATAATGTTTATGTGGATGACAAACTAACACCTCGCGAAACGATGATTGTTCAAATATATCCAACCACCTCTCATGGTGGCCATCATGATTGAACTATATTTATATATGATATATAATATGTTTATGTTTTCTTTATGCTTATGTATTTTCCTTTTATATCATGCCTTTATGGTTTCCATTATGGGTAAAGGCGATAATCTCATTAGAGGAAGTGCGGACTACCACCCCCTCAAAGTGATATGACTCGTTCATACCATATGTGGTACGTATAAAGGATATATTTAATAATATTATATATGATAAAATACTAGAATTATAATACTACTATGTATCATTATGTTTTAATTCCATTAAATATGAAATAGAAATGGAAGTAGTATTCATGCATACGTACGGATTACCGTCTCCATGAACAGTGCATTTCATTTATTACCTCTAAATGTTATGTACTATTATAAATACATGTATATACTGAATATATATGATATATATGATATCTAAATCATGAATATCATTATGGATATAATGGAATTTTGACCACATGAACAACATGTAATTATAAGAAGTCCATTTTTGAATCAAGTACCAAATATCAACAAAATGAACGTTATTAACTTAAATGATTGCATAATGTTTATAACATGGTAATAAGTGATATAAAAGGAATAATAAACTTGAAAAAGTTTCTTAATCAAGTATAAATTAACTTTAGTTTATTATTCAGGAGATTAGTGAATGATCGAGTCAAGTCAGACACGGGGTAAGGGACTTTATCTCAATCTCCATTCACTAAGGCATATTTTCAATTATACACAACTTTATTTTATAAGGTGTATAAAACCCTTTGACTTTTACTTTTATTCAAAAGGAATCTTTTTCTACGAAGTGCTTTACTAAACGACAAAAATAATGTTCTTTTTTAACATAAGCGGTGACAACGACCTTTTCCACCACCGTGAGTCTTATTTGATCTTTGGCTTCCTCAACAAGTCGTAATATTTTTAAAAGAAAATAAATACCATATAATCTTTTATGTATTTTGGTATTGAAAATGGTTTTGATGATGGATTTTTTATGTCAATATATTTAAGTGATATATTGTGATTGAAATGTGGAAATATTTTTCTTTCCTTTATATTTTTTTTCATTATTATGATTTTATAATGGTACTTGGACATTTGATGGGTGGTTACATAATAAACCAATTGATGAGTGGTGCCGTGAATACCAGGATGAGTGGTTACGTTATAACTTCCAATTCATTGGGTATGGAAGTTGAACGTATGGCCATTCCATTTAGTGATATGTGTGGAAGTCAACTGTATGGTTATTCCATTTAAGTATGTTTATGTCCCAAGTTACCTTTATATGTTATGTGTTATTTATATGGGTTTTATGGTAATATTTTGGTTAGAAAAATAGTAAGTAATGATATTTTATTTATTGAAGAGTATTTACTACTTCATAAAGGTGAAAAGTATTACTTATGTTAAAGTATTCATGGTTTACTTGTTGTTTTGAAAAACTAACAATTTTCCTTCTTTGTGTATCCCTTACTGATCTTTTTATGCTCATCCTATGTTTTTGAAATGTTTTTCATAGGAAATAATGTGAAATAGGGTTAAGGATGGGATCAAGGAAAAGTCATCCTATCTTAAACATGGAACTAGACATGACTCTTTTTTACAAGAGTTCATGTTTTGTAAAAAAAATGGAAACTGTGTAGAAGTGTCTACTTCGTAATCTTTTGATATGTAATAGTTATGTCCTAATTATCTAAAACTATAAACATGAAAAGATCCTCAATTTGAATTATTCATTTAATTCAATATTATTTAAGGTTTAAGGTCGGGTTCTTATAGATGGTTTATGAAACCACTATTATTTTTTCTTCAAAATATAGTAGTTGTTTTTTAAAAACTACTGCTAAATTCATATTTTTAAATGCTGAAACTTCTAGCCCTCCCCCACCCCCAATCCTGACACCCCTAACCCCCTCTTCCCTAACCCCATGAAATTCTCACGCCAACCCCCTTATACCCCTTGCAGATGGACACTCTCTCACCCTCTCAACTAGCTACCCTTCTCCCCCTCACCAACAACCCCTCTCTCACCCTCAGTGCTGACTCCCCTTCTCCCCCTCACAAACAACCCCATTACCCCCTCGCTAGCTCCCCTTCTCCCCATCGCCACCATCCCCCCTTATCTCCTCATCATCATACCCCTTATTCCATGATATCCTCGAGCCCGAGCCTAAGAAGTCGGCCCCTCTCTCCCCTGAATGTTTACTGCCGCTGCTCCATATGAAAGGTAATTAAAAATGATATGTGTTGAGATTTGATCATACTTTGTTTGTTATTGTTTAAAAAACATTATTCCATCCAGTGAGTTGGGATTTTATTATCCCATTCAAGGATTTTTAATTTAAGAGTTTAGTTAATCAATTTCAGGGTATTCAGGGTTGGTTTATGTGTTTGTATACCCGTTGGACGTCTTGTGGTCTCTAGAGTACTATGTGAGTCATGGATTGAGGTAGGCGGTTTCATACATAAATTTTGAAATCAAAACCCTTGAAATGATCATAAAACCATGTTTTGAGACTATATTTCAATTTGGGGTTTTCTTATTAGTTATATTTTTTGAGATTCATAACAATCAAGTGGTTATCATTATCAGAAAAAAAATTACGAAATACGTTGCCATTATGATCAATGTATTCCCTTTCATATTTTAGTCTAGTGGAGGTAAGGGTTAATTTAGTGGGAATAAGATTAATTGGAATTGCATAAAAGGGGAATTAACATCAGAACCTTCACAGGATTCATATGGAAAGTGAAAATTAGAGTTCTTCTAGTGTGAAGAATAGGTGAATAGGATGTATTTTTTCTAATATCCACCTCATGCATGTCATCACTTTAGGATGGTGGGCCGTTTTATGAATTATTCCGACTGGATATCATGTAAGAGTAGTGGTTTACATTTAAATCACATGATTGGATTAATAAACAAGGTTGGGTACTAATTTTGATTGAGTTAGTGTTAAAAAGTAGAGTTGTGAGGATTCACTGTGAGTGGAAGTAATCTGCTTATAAGAATCATGGGGGACACCTTACTATTTTGTAGTAGGTGGAGTAGGTTGGGGTTTTTGTTTGTCTATCTAGAGTGAGAAGTACCATATTTATCACATACACTATTAGTTATGTTGTGATTTAAATAGAGGCATTAAATTATATTATATATATAAATTTAGTTAATTTTTTATGGTTTGACATTGAGTTTATTCCTTTATTAAAGGTTACTAATACTCCAATTTGTGAGAAAATGGAACCAGTTTTCATGTGTATTTCCTAAATGATCATGATATTCTATGTAGAAAACAATTGGTATTTATTAAGGTTATACCCAAAAGGGGTGATATAATTAGGGTATTATAAAAATTAATATTTCTTCCTAGATCATTATATTATTCTCTCAATTTAAGGAACACTTCATTGGGTATTCGTGTTACCAATATTCAATTGAGTTCATGGTGTGACTTATTTTTCACATTGTAAATTATTTATTCTACTCCCAAATTGATTTTTATTCACTTGTAATCTTCTTGATAAAATAAACTCAAAATAGAAACACTTTCAAAACCCTATTTTCAATAATCATGTTCAAGGAGATGCAATCCCATATTTTTTTCATAACCATAATTTTTAAGAAGTATCAAGATAAAAAGAATCCCTAATTTAAACTTTCAATCATTTACCAATCATACCCACTCTATATCCCCGAACCCCAAGATTTATTGTTGATATTTTCTATTAAAAAACATAAGATAGATCAATATTCAATAAATATATTGAATAATAATTTTTATATGTTTCATAAGAATTTATTTGGGGTAACATTGATAATAGTTTATATTGAACTTGATAAGTAAAAATACTAGACGGGTGCCTATCATATATAGAAAAAAACCATTGATATATCAATAAAGAGTAACATCAACCTATTTTCCATCCATAAATTTGTAATATTTCATTTTTTCTTCTAAAGTTGAAATTAGTTTATAATCAACCATATGAAATCCTTTTATCTCATAAATACCATATTTGTTTATAAAAAAATGTTTCATTTTCTCATTTAAATCCATTTAGAACATTTAAAGGAAATAATCTATAAATAAGAGACATATATAATTCATACTACATGAATTTTGAAAACTACATGAATTGTGTGTAATTCATTCCTGAAACGATGAAATCAACATAGAGAAAGAACTAATAACCACTACAATTCCACAATCATGATATAACAGTTCTGAATAACCCAAACTTTGAGAGAAAAAAAGAATATATAAATACTATACAACTTTTTTCCCTGGATTAGGGTTCATTATTTAGTCCATATAAAATTATCAATAATTGGAACACTTTTTCTTCACCCTCGTCAATGAGAAAACTATGTGGTTATTCAATGTACACTTCCTATTCAAAGACATAATTGTGGGGTCCATACTTCACATACATCTAATAAGCCTAAAACATTTTTTGATCATATATATAATAAACTAATCTTGTATCCTCATTCCATGATAGATATGAGAATTTATCATTTACATTATATCCATATATATGGGAATAACCTTTACTCTACTATAGTTAATTGTTTTTTATGACATTTCAATCATCTTTGTGTTTTTTAGACTAATTTGGTTTAGATCATGTTTAAGCTCTTTAGCCTTGTAATAACATTACCAATGATATTATTTTTGATCAGATCACATTTCATATTCATTCCTTTGAGACAACTCATATCATTAATAACTTCATCTAAATTTTTTGATTTATCTAGGGATATTAATGATTATTACTACTAATCCACTATTCTATTACTCTATATAGTAGTTCTCTGGTCACTAACTATATTATTCTAATTGAATTCATCAATTAATTATTTAGTTTAAAGAATATTTTATCTATATTTTCATAATTTAAAATGGAAACTTATATGCCTTCTTAATCATGTTGAACCCTCCTGGTCTAACATAATTCATATTCAAATTATTCATCCTAAACTAAAAGTATTTCATGTAGAAACATTTGTTTTTGATTAAATGATAGGAATTCCAAGGAGGAAGCATTATACTGATGCTAGTTGACTCTTAGTTGATGTTCCCTCAATCATACTGACAGATGATGATCCATTTATCTCTCTCCCCACTGCATCTGAGACACCATCTTATTTCCCATTACAATCTCTCTCACACCCACTAACAGCATCCCGTCAGTAGATCAGCCAATGCCTCCCCATTCAATAGCCTTGGCAGTGAGGGAGCAGGTCGTCAGCCCTAGTTCTTCTTAGGGATATTGGAGGTCAACTTTCATAGGTAAAAATATTAATATGAATAAAATTATTGTACTTTTTTATACTACTAACAGTGTTTTCATTAAATATGGAAACAATTATACTATGAAGGAAAATTTGAAAAGTTCAAATGTTTGGAATCAGAATAGACTAAATACAGTTGTCCTATTATACTTCTATGGGATCCCTACCGAAGAAACAGTGGGATTATTTGGCCCTATTCTAGGCCATTTGGAAGTAGATCCATTTACCCTTCTAATTACGAATGAATATTATAGTCATATGCCTTCATTTTAGAAAATGATGTTTTGGATTCAAAGATAAAGTAAATTCTAAAACATTATGATGTAATTAAATTTCATTATGTTATTAAATTCTAATATTTTTAAAATTAATCTCTTTGTATAGATGTTTTTTCACTTTATTGTTGCAGATATGATAGCGTGAAAGTGGACATTAAAAAATTTGGGGTAGAAATGGAATGATATTAAATGGATATTACAGAATGAATTAAAGGATACTTTTATGGGAACCGAGCAGCTATATGATAAGCTACCCAATGGGGTAACTTGACAGAAATGGAATGTTTTTATTGATATTCATCATGATGAGAGGCACATGGTATTTAAATATGTATTATTATATTAATCTCATTTTACATTTATAAATTCATATGAAAAAGATATGACATTTCATACATTAATATTAAATTATATTTTATTTATTTTAGTTTGTTTCAAGGAAGAATGTATCAAGTTGGGATCAACAAATCATCCCTCACACTATGGGGTCAATGAGTTTTTTCTAGATGCCGAAAAACTCTAGTAATTTTTACATTCATTTAAAAATTTATAAGAAAATATTATCTGTTAATTATATTAAAATGTAGATTTATCATTGTTTAATTCAGTCACAAAATTTATGGAACCAAGCATCCCAGATAGAACTATAGTTGGATGTTCACAACAAATATGACAGGAGTTTTGTTAATGAGCCTGCCAAGGAAGTTGGGTTATGAATTCATATTTCATTATAATAACTTATTATCAATTGTAACTATATTGATATATAATTATTATAATATGATTGAAATTTTATTTATATGTAAAAAATTAAAGAACTATGGGACCAAATCTCGTTCATTTCTTCTCAGCCTCCCAGGACGAACCAGTTGGTAAAGTCCTTAGGAAGGATCATCTTGGTAGATTGTGCATGATGGGTTTGGGAACAATACCATATGAGATAATTAAAATTCCATTGGTAATTGAAACTATATCTACTCATGGTTGTAGTCACTCCATCCCCCGATATGATTAGAAAGATTTTGTTTCTATGAAAATCACAATTCAAGAACCCGGGGCTCTGGTATCCACTTTGTAGAAACTGTTGGTTGATTTATATCAAAATATGACCAGATCTATCCTTGGGGGTATTGCATTGATGACTGTTTGTGATAAGGTTAACAACACAACTTAAAAATCATTTAGTTCACAAATTTTTATTTCTCTTATGTTTAAATATAAATATACAACATTGATTAATTTTAAATATAATTGTTTTATAGGTATTGGTAGCAGGAAGTAGAGAAAGAGTTGGAGATGGTGATGAATAGGGATTATCATTTTCTAGTGATTAGTGGAGAGATTTTTCTCATGTATCATTTGTGGCATAGAGTTGACCACACTGAGTGATCTAGTCTATGCATTGTATATGTGTACTCTAATTGTAAAATATTGAAACTTTGATTATGTGTATATGTTTTGTACTCTCATTTATGTGTACTCAAATTATGATGTTTTTAATTTATTATGTTGTGTTCCATTTTTGTTTCATTTTTTATGGGATTATATGCATTTTTTCTAGGGTTTTTCTGGGGTCATATATTCTATTTAATTTTTTTTAATTCATCATATAGATGCAGTTTAAACCAACTCTAAATATATTTTTTTTATTCTGTGGTAAGTTAAAATGCCTTTAAATAATGGTATATTTTTTTGGTAGTGATTAAAACTACCACTAAATATGAAAAAAAATTATTTAGTAGTGGTTTTCTATATTTTAGAAATGATTTTTTTGGTAAAAAAACTTCATAATTTAGTAGCGCTTTTAAACGCTACTAAAATATCTATATATTTTTTCATAAAACCGCCACTCAAACATAGAAAAACACCAATAAATACACTTTCTATGACTCTTTCAAAAAACTTCATCAAAATGGAAGGAACTACTACATTTTTTATGTCGACCACAATTTTAGCAGTGGTTTCTGGAAACTATCGCAGAACCATGTGGTGGCAGTTTAAGTCGCCACAACATTACAATTTTTTTGTAGTGATAGATGAGATTGAAAATGAGTGTGTGCTATATCTATTCCAAAAATATGTGTGCTACTCATCATATCCTGAAGTCTAGATACCTCCCTTATATTGGATATGATTTTCACCTTAATACCATCACAATAATCTATTGTTAGTTAGACCTGGTAGCTATCTCCAAGGCCTGGGATCTCAAACCGGATAAGTAAAATACACATATGAAACACATCATTTGGAATTTCAACATAAAAATTTATTATTTGATCTCAAACACCATGTCATGCATCTTTATTTGATGATGGGGAAATTATGGAGTATTATAATTTTCCACACCCATGGAATAGCAGAACCACTCAGACGTGGTGTCCTATAATGTCATAGCCACCGGAGAAATATTGGGAATAGGTAATTCATGGGAAAGTTGGTCCCTACACTAGAATTCAACCTCTTTAATGATTCCAAGACATCATGAATAGAGGTACCAGATAGAAAAAAAAGACATAAAATTGGGCCCCTCAAAGAAAAGGGAATTAAATTCAGATATGAAGACCAATGTTGCAATGAACCATACAACTTCTCATACTAAATGATTCCCATCATGGGCTACCAACGCATCCAGATCCTAAGAAATCACCAATATGCCAAATAAAATGAGCCATAATAGTAGCTACCATATCATCCTTCTAGAAGAATGCTCGGCTCTTTGATCTGAAATATTATCTACCCCCTCTGCCACATCTTGGATCTTCAATTCGTGAAATGATTTGGGACACATCAGCAATAACTACGAACAAACCATTTCCCACTGGGATGGGAGAATTTATATATCAATCAACATACCTACATTCATCATTCCTTAAGAGGGTCCTAGAGAAATCAATAATGATTCTAGATCAATCCCATCCCACTAGGATGCAGGCATTCAAGTCTCAATGTCCATCATGGGAATCAACAAATCCCCAAATGGAATCATTTGATCCTCAACAATAGGATCAACCAATGATAATTGAGGGCTTGAATAAGGTCTAGCCCATTGGGTGAGGAAATTTTAATTGTATTCACCATAGATATAATCAGTCTGCTCTAGGTTGGGAGGTAAAAATCAATGGTCAATATCCCATTTGTTCATTCATGGCAAGAAAAACCTTTACTAGTTGGGGATTGTTCAACAAACATGACCAAAAACTCCCTTAGTTTCATTTTTCATTGACTATGACGGGATCAGTGTACGAAGAAGGAAATAAAATTCCATTAGGGTCGCAATCCAAAATGGACCAATATGATTAGGGGTTTGAACAACAACCCTAATGAAGGCAATGCAGATTCAACCTTTTGATACAAAAGTGATGGTACAACCACCATTTCATGAAATTTCTATTTAAATTTCATGGTTCTTAACATGTAGGACATTTTGGATCAACACACAAATGTAGAGGTCCAAAAAATGGAAAAACATACCCCAAGAGGAAGGTGATTTGGATTCACCAAACAAGGTACACACACCCACAACTAAAGAAGGATCCAAAATTGGGAACCTCTAAATACCAAGTTTCCACCTCCTGGGTTGAAAACATCCAAATAAAAAATGGAAAGGTACATATACATCTATATCACTACCCAAAATAGTTTAGGTTACTTCCATAGAGAAATATTTTTCACAATATGATAGTGAGATACAAGCTCTTAGACAACTCAACAAGGAGCTACTCAGTGAAAATATTCTCATAGATTATCATCTTCAAACAAAGATTAATATTGTCCATCCCATAGCTAATATTTCATCAAGAGTAGTATCTAAGAATCAGACTAGTTCTAGATCAAGGAATATAGTCTACAAAAATAAGGAAGCTTAAAATGGTCATGAATTACCTATGTTGCAGTGACACCCACTCCCTCTCCAACGTGATTGTTCAGTCTTAGGATGAATCGAGAATCATCATGAAAAAAAAGTGAGGCCACCTCAATGACCCCTTCTCACTCCCTATATCCAGGAGGTAGCTCATATGGTAGTTAAAAATAATATTATTAAAGTTATTGAGTCTCTAGATACTCAAATAGAAATCATGGAAGTGTGATGTGCACCTATGTGTCCTGAACTGAAGGCATATACTGACTAGGTGTGTGGAGTTTTCCTCTACCCAATTTTTTAATTCCTAACTTCTCTACCATTGATGGTGCAGATGACCTCGAACAACATCTCACACACATATTATCCCATTTTTGGCCCATGATTGGCCCTTGATATCAATAGGAGGTGACTAAGATAAAATTTTTTGTACGGACTCTTATAGGGATAGCCTTTGTTTGGTATAGTAGTCTACCAATAGGATTTGTTACATGATGGGAAGTCCTTATTCATATGTTCCTTCACTGTTCATATCTACGCTAAGGAAAATGAAAATTGTCAACCTTACAAACTGTAAGCAACATGGAAATGATAGGGTGTATTACTCAATAGAAAGATGGAAGGGTTTAACTTATTCACTCAATATCCATCTATCATAGGAGAAAATACTGAAACTCTATCCTAAAAATATCAATGATGAGTTACAAACACCTATGATCATAACTAAGTATCCATGTTGGTTCCATGAGTTTGTATAAATGGCACAACCTATTGAGAATATCATTCAGCGAACCTGATCCAAATATCGACTCATGCCCTCAGCATAGGGAAACGTCTATGCAAAGGAGAAGTTTTTTTGGAACACTCAAGTTATCATTAATGCCTATACAAGCACATAGGTAGTTCTTGAACTTCCCAGTACATCCATTCAAGTGGATACAACTTCAAAATCTCCCTAAGCTAGAAGCACATCTATATTAGGGTCAATTGAGATTATTGTAAATGATGAATAAAGAACACTCATTATGAAATGTTCAAGTACCTAGTTATTTGTTTGAATAAATGAACAATAACCATACCTAGTTACCATGTCCAAGAATCCCAATGAGGGAAACCTCATATACTATCTCAAATACTTTTCTTTTCATAGAAGGCTAGGTTATAATATCTAGGATATCATTATCTTAAATGTAATTACCTAGAGAATTTTCAACTCTCGAATGTTGGGGTTAAATAACTCCTTATATAAGGTGGAATTCATTACAATTTTCCAATATGTAGAAGAGGGTGACTGGGAAAAAGTTCCAATTAGGCGTGACAAGAAGTTCAATATCTTGATGACTTGAAAAATAATCGAACAAGTTCATGCCACCCTAAGAGAACAACCTTGTATAACCACAATAGCTCCACCAAAAAATGAGGAAACACCATATATTCATCCAAAAAATAGTAAATCCACAAGAAGAAGAAGTAAATAGAAGAGGAGGTTTCATATTATTCTCTAATTCAAGCTATAAATCTTGCATATTTCTTCCATGAAACATCCAAAACATGGGCATCGCCATGACAAATAGAACCCTCATAGTAAAAAGCGATCATATTTGGATTTATCAATGTGATACACTTGAAGTAAAACTTCTTTTATGATTAATATGCCTCAAAATACATGTTTCTTACATATAACTAAGGAATGGGAGGCCACATGTGTAGGAACCGAGGATACAAGGGATAACATGGACATGGTTGGATGTAATATTCCCATCGTGTCCCCATAGAGGACCTATATGTAGTTGAGCCTTATGTGAAAGTGATCCAATAGCATTTAAAGAGGAATCAAGGCATCCTAGAACCCTCCAATAGTCATATGTACCTAGTTATCTGGCATGAATACCTTGCAAGTGTTTGATTAACTGATTAATCCAGACAAAGGGGAAGGCCAACATGACCCTTTCTATTGGTAGTAGAAAATTCCATGACCTATACAAAAGAACCAGTACCATCCTCCTCAAATGCCTCATATCATGACCTATATGTTAAAGGAAATACCCACATCAGGAAGCATTGACCACTAGCACAAAATTATGATGTTCTAAAATAGCTGGCAGTGGTCCTGGTAAATCTCTCATTCCTTGATAGGATTCATCTATCAAAATAACTTAAGGAGAAAATTTTTAAAGCCATATAAATACTATAAGAGTTTGAGAATAAAGTCATTGTAACTGGGGTTTATCGACTAGATACCAGGCAATAAAAGTTCCATATCTCCATCTCGTTAACTGAAAAGGATCAGTAAGATTTCATTCAAGGGAACATCAGGCCCCTATATGTTTCAAGAAGACTTAATAATGTCAATTTACAAAAAAAATATCTACAATTGTTTTTGGATCAACCTCATCCTAGTTCAAACCTCTGGGCATTTGGGATATTGTTAAGTGGATCTATCACCCATAAAGTTTTCCATTCAAGGTTATGACAAAGATGTGAAAAGACCTCTTGGGAGGATCAAAATTGAAGCTCAATTTTTGTATCTCACACATGATGCTGAGTTTATTGTTATCCATCATGACACAAAGTAAATTGTCCTTATCATAAGGCCCAATATCCATATCCACCTATATGTAACTTCAAAATTTCATCAGTGTTTGATATACTGCATTGATAGAAAGGTTGGAATACTGCATGGTTACAGTGCCCCCTTAGATACTTTCATATACACATATGATGAAGTAGATGTATTCAAAAGGGGAGGCAAACAACCAATAATGGATGATGATACATAGGTTATATCCCGTAATGTCTTGTGGGCTGCCCCTGGAAATCCCTAGAGTACGCTCAATATCGACTATGTGCTCCCCATATATCTAGTAGAGGTGATAAATTTAACCCCATAGGTCCAAGCCCCTACTTTCCATGTTTATGTTGTGAAATAAAATCAGCTTCATCATCTTTTTTCTATGACTCAGATAGTAGGGGTTGATAGTGTCTCTTATCATAGCATATCAAACCTCAACAGGGATATAGAAGACCCCATATTTCCATCTTCATTGGGAAATGTATCTATAGACTCATAGGTGGAAGAAGACAAGGATTACCTCAGGAATTCCCCTGCCACATTTGTGGAAGGTGTCTCCACCATCGTTGATGAGATCAAGAAAATAAATCTTGGATTTAAAGAAGACCCATGTCCTATATTGATTAGTTCCACCATTCAACTTGAAGAGAAATAGATGTACATCACATTTCTGATGCAACACTTGTATGTGTTCTCTTGGAAAAGTATAGAAATTTACAAACTGAATCCAATTGTGGCTATGCACTATCTCAGCTTACATGACTACAATTTAGGATTCAATAAGGAAGACAAAAGGATTCACCCCTTCAATTCAACCAATGTAGTGGTATAAGCTAACAAATTTATCAAATTTATCTTTTTCTTAGAATTGAAATACCCAAGATGGATTTACAATGTTGTCCCCATCAAGAAAAAGAATAGGAATATTATGTTTTTCATTAATTTTATAGAACATATTTTGCACTATCTATTGGATGATTTATCATTTCCGATCACACAAATATTGATAAATTAATTGGCTAGATTATAAACCCTTTCTTTCATGTATGGGTACTCAAGATACAATCATATAATGATATCCTCTAAAGATGAAGAATCAACTTCCTTTGGAGCACCCGAGGATATCTTATTCTATCAGTTCATTACATTTGTCTTCAATAACACTAGAACCGCTTATCAGCGCACTATGAATCATATATTCAAGTAATTCTTGGAAAAAATATCCAAATGTTATATATGTGACCTAGTGGTAAAATAACAATCGATATGTGATAATTTAATGAACCTTCAAACAGCCTTATACAAACTACAAAAGCACAGTCTGAAGATTAATTCATTGAGATGCACCATTGGGGTAACCATAGGGACATTCCTTGGCTTATTGGTATGACACCATGACATTGAGGTGGACCTAGAGAATACTAGATCTATCATATTAATTTCATCCCCCATAAATATAAATGAACTAAGTGGGGTCCAAGAGAACCTATCCTACATTTAGTGTTTCATAGAAAACTTGGCTAGAAAATATCTCCTCTTCATCAGGCTAATGAAAAATGGAATTTTATATAAATGGGATGATGACTACTCAAAAGCCTTCCAGAGTCTCAAGAAATATTTTCTGCACCCATCTTTCCTAATTCATCCAGTGTAAGGGAGGCCACTAATATTATATTTGGAAACCATGGATTGCTCACCGGGTTCCCTCCTCGCATTTAAAAATGATATGGGGAGAATGAATATTCTATAATACCTTATCAAAAAAATTCTAGTTACTGATACATGATACTCTGATGTCAAGAATAACTTCTTTACACTCATATTCGTAGTAAAAAAGATGAGGAATTTCCTACAATACCATGAATTCCATCTCTTATATTGATCCACTCAATTACATCCTTGGATTCCCTATATTGAATGGGTGTTTTTCCTAATGAGAGGAAATTCTATATAAATTATACATTCAGTTCATATCATTGAAATCAGTGAAAGGGAAATCCTGGAATTATTTCATTGCATCACATCATATACCGGAGAATACAACATTGGACATCGAGTTTCCAGATGAAGAGGTCTTTTATGCCCCTGACACTCTCATACATGGGAGATGTATTTTTATGGTTCCTCCCAAAGTCCCATCTACAAAAGGATGAAAAAACATAAGATCAATCAAGTTGTCTTAGGTGTAGTATTATTCTTTCTTGTTAAATAAATTTTTCCCAACACTTTCTCAAAATCCAAAGGATGCATGAATAATGAGGTAGAGTACAAAGCCCCCATCGTAGGGTTGGAATAGTACCTACAGCTATAAATAGGCTAACTAAATATCAAATGGGATTTCTAACTAGTGATAAATAACATCAATTTATATTATGACGTCAAAAAGGAAAAAAGGCCCCTCTCAAGGGCTACATTAGGGGACTGACTGATGGAAAAGGTCCTTTGCGAGCCCACATTGCATCATGTTCCCGGATCAAATAATTCCCACACAAACACATTGGATAATGCCACTATTGTTCTTGAAAACCCTAATCAAGAGGAAGAAATATTTTGTATCACACATAAAAAATGGGATCATAAACCATCATATGTGATAATGAAGAAATCAATTAGTTCAACACCACCCAAAGTGTGATGAACCAATATCCACCCCTAGATAAATTTATCCCATAATAAATTATCTCAAAAATGGGACACTCTCAATAGATATATCTTGAAGGGAATAGATTTAGAACTAAACAAAAAACTTTACCCTCCATAGTTGTCCAAATGAATAGTGGCTCCTCTACAAGTGTGGATTCTATGGAGTCCTTCTCAGATTCAAAGTAGAATGAGAGATTCTTTCCATTAAAAAGGAAGTCTATGCATAGTCCTATGAAGATCATCAGTTTGGTACCATCCTCTCCCACTAAATTAAGAGGTTGGTATATTACTAGAAATCTATGATACAAGACTATGTGGAATACACCATTAAATTTTGTGAATTCTATATCCATGAAAATTTCATCCATAAACACCTATAATTTCTAAATATAGCTAAATGTTCTTGGAAAATTTTTGTATGGGGAGTGTATTTCAAGGGGTTATATCCCCCACCTATAACTAAGCTATTAAAATACATCCTTATTGCTAATGAATTTATTTAGAAATGTTTTAAGGTGCTACCCCTCAAGTAATTCAGGATGAAGAACATCATCATCTTCATAAATTCCCATATCATCACCTCATTTAGGGTCTCTCACACAATATTGATGGAAAAAAACACCATATTCTATTCTAAAGAGTTATAGAAACTCTTTTGGGAATAAAAAATCTAGTCCAATCACTCATCTCTCTATCATGAAATGGAAAATAGATAGATATAGTCCTTTAAAAAGACTCTGTAAAATATACACTAAATTATGGTGAACAAGGATAAGAATACATGGCAAGAAAAAACCTTCCAGGTTTTATGGGACTACCGTAGAACTGTGTTTAGTGTTACATAAGAAACTCCTTACTCATTGGTTTATGAGAATGATGAAGTATTACCCATATAAATCCATCCATGCTCACTCTAAATATCCATGTTCAAACAACTTCTAGATGATGAGAAATCACCAAAGTTTTTGGATAAATTTGAGTGGATCGATGAGAATAGGTTGCACACATTTTAAAACCATAAGTTCAATTTGAATTGGATCGCATAGCCTTAAATTAAATGGTTCAAATCTATTCATTCATCCAAGGAGAACTGGTTCTAGATCTCAGGACCCCAATAAAATCATGTAAAAATTCTCTAAAGATGGAACCCAAATGGTAAGGTCCTTACATCATACATAAGGTCAATCAAAATGAATCCTAATCATTGGCCAAAATGGACGGGGAGCGTGTCACACCCCCCACCAATGCAAGGTTTCTCAAGAAATACTTCACATATCTATCATTATATGGGAATATAAATAAGTCTAAGTCCCACCATTCATCCTAGTTACCAGAGGTAAAACTGTATGAATTCATCTTGGATAAATAACGTTAAAATGTATGAGCTCATCCTAACAATGCGATATTAAACTATGAAGATATTTCTTGGAAGAAAGATGTTAAACTGCATGGAATATTTCATCCTTGCCACATGACATAAACTACATAGATCCATGAAATCCATCTTCATCAATGTATGGAAATCCATATCCTTTCTATATGACATTAAACTGCACAGGTTATCTATAACTACATACGGTATGATTCTTACCATCAAAGGATACATAGTGATTCTCGAACCTCTAGACTTGGGTCCAACTATAATATTCTATTCATTTAGGTCAAGTGAACCATGTCCTTACCACTTGATGTTAAAATTTCACTGTACAGGTCCCTATCACAAGACTTTAAACTGGAAAACTGATGTCCATTTCAAACGACATTAAACTTCATGGATTTCCAACGACTACATATGTCATGATTCTCATTTCCAATGAGATATACAGAAATGCATCACTCCTATATCTTGGTCCTGAAGCCACATGATACAAAATCCCCCTATCATATCCTTAAATAGACTCTACATAGTATTATGATCCCATGCCATTCCTCATTTCTCACACTGAGAATATCTCATGTGAGCTTAAGAATTTTGGTGAGGGATTCACTGTGAAAATAGGGCATAATAGTTTGTGCTGGGTGCATCATGTTCATGAATGAAAGGACATAGAAGGCATACCATGAGTCTTTGCTTCATGATGTTAAAATTCATGGTTGATGTCTCTTGAATGACATGAAAATGCACATTCACCTAGGCCTCATCTAAAAGAACCACTATTGTTAGCGTTGATCTCTTAACACACATCCATTCAATAACTATGTGTGAATTGATTCATGATATCATAGGATACACAGTGATTCTCAAATCCACAATCCTAGGTCTCATCAAAACAAATATAAAAATTCACCCTTCCCTGTATACATGCCAGACTTACTAATGAAATTCATTCCTCATGAGTTGTGTATGGCTTGATTCATACTGTGGAAGGATACTTAGTGACACCAATATCTCAATCCATGGGTCCATACACTACACCGACTCTTTATCAATGAGAATCCAACATCCCTTCCACTTGAAATATTACATTACGGTTCTTTAATAACTATGTATGGATTTATTAATGTCATCATAAGATACATAGTGACTCGTGGATCCACACTCCTAGGCCCAGCTACAAAAATAAATAGAAACAATTCCAACCTATGCATATGGTTTAGACCTAATTAGAGAATTCCCCATTCAAGAACTATATTTTAGCTAATTTCTTTCCTCACCAGCTATGTAGTGACACCCATATCTCAAACTATGGGCCCAGTCACAACAAAAAAAGCATTAAAATTCCCCCCTCTCTATGTATGGGTCAGACATACATAGAGAGATTCCTTAAAAACAATGTGTGGCTTAATTATTTTCACCATTGATATGTAGTGACCCCAAGAATCCCATTAATGGGCCTAATATCAAAGTTACCATTTCAAATCGAAGAACTCACACCCTTACCGTATGACTTTAAACTACAAGGAAAACATTTGGATCATAAGACATTAAAATTGTACAACAAAAAATGTGCTTATTGCATGATGTTAAACTGCATGGAAAAGGACCTTACCGCACGAAAATAAACTACAAAGAACACATCCTTACTTCATGACGTTAAACTACATGATTGAAAATATTTCCCCACTAAAATAAAATAAACTATGCAGGCCACCACCCATGTTTCATCCTTTATCAATATGCCACAAAATCCTTACCCTAGTCAGCCAAATTATAGGGTTCTTCCATCATCTTTTAATCACCTATTTCCATAAATCCTACATCATTCCTCAAGAACCCCAAGTTTCCCAAAATCATTCTTGGCCCTTTTAAGAAGATAATCATCTTCAATGGACCCTTTGTTTTACTATGCATGTATTCCTATGTCTCCTGCATATGATCATATGGTCATCAACCAAATATGTCACTCTACAAAATGGATTTCTAATCCTTATGATCCCTAACATCGATGTGGTAGAACTCAACACATTAGTTTGATTTGAACTAGTCCTTGTATGTTTTTCTCATATCATTACTCATGACCTGATAATCTTTATCGTTGACTTACCATATTTCAATCTCTCACTTGTAAGGATGATGGGGTACTGTTTACCCAGGGTATAATTATTAGGATCTTTTGTATTATTCCCCATATTAGTTCCATGTGTGTCTTGACCTTAAACTAATTTCACTTTTTTCAAAGTCTTATGACCTTAAATTCTAGCATATAATGGTCTAAATTAAAAGATGTTAAATTTCTAGAAAAAGAGAAAAAAAAACATGCCAGGATAAAAACTCATAATGGGAGGCAAGAGAAAAAGTCAATTATTCACTCACTAAACTCTTTGTCTCCATATTTTAGTAAAATTTTATAGGGAAAATAAATAATAAATAAAGATCAGAGTGTCTACTCTATAGCACTGGTAAAATACAATCAATGGTCGTGAGACCCTATAGTTCATGAAAAATATAGACTAATGATTTTTCACATCTACTTTCCATGAGAATATGTTCTAGAGTTGGTAACACAACATTTAGGGTGGTCTATACCTTCTTGGATATTTTACTTTCCACAAATCACAATTTATGATTTTAGATCCTCATATCACCATAACCTTCCATGACCCTTTGAAAAGATACACTGATTTAAGGGACCCTGTGCTTAATAATGAATGTATGAATATAGATCATATATATGCTCTTGTGGTCACCAAACAAAACAATCCATCTTCAAAAATGGAATTTTGATCCTTGTTAGCCTTAAAATCACTATAGAAGAACCTAGAACCTCAGTGTGTTTTGGGTAATTCCCAATAATATTTTCCCATATGTTAGGACCAATAGGGTCCTATATACCCTGAGAGGGGGGGTGAATCAGGGTATGTATATTCTTTTTCAAATTTCTTCCTACCCCACTAGATCTTGACCTCTTTATTACAAGGGTCACTTTGTTTTCACTTGTGTGTTTATCATGATCACTTATTTTCTTCTTTATCTGATGATGATGCTTTAAATGCAATGCAGGGAAGTAAGCAGGCAGACACAAAGATTTTTACTTGGTTCACCCTCACTGGGCTACGTCCAAGGATCATACGTCGACAAGTTATCAGTTGTACCAAATTCCACTATTCTTCACTAGATGTGGATACAAAGGTTCAGGAACAGTCACTCTATCCCAAGCTCACTGCATTTACAAGGTTTAGGGTTAGATCACTTCTTTCCCAAGGGTCACTCCCTGTTTCTCTCTCTCTGGCTCACTACCGGTGGAGAGGATCACCTTCTTCCTCTTCCTTTGCTCACTGCTCTGGAAAGGATCCACTCATATTTTATAGACTTGTAGGTCTCTTCATTATCTCTAATGAATACATCCTCTATTGTATGTGGATGCTCTGTTGAAGTCCAACATTCACCCGTAAATGAATCTCTCTTTGCACCGAAGGTATTGGGAAAACTTCCAGCTTCCACGCAGCTCAAAAACCCTGTCGGAAATCAACCTTACTTGGCGCACAAGTCGAACCCGGCACGCAAGTCTCGGCGTGCAAGTCACAACTGGCACGCAAGTCCACCTCAGACACTTACATGACACAAGCTTCTTCAACTCAAAACTTGCACGACACACTTCCCTTTATGCCCAAACCAATATTGGCGTGCAAAAAACAATAATCACCCTTCTTCAAATCTAACGTACAAGTCCTAATTGCACGACACACCACCACTTGCGCGACCACCACACCTGCGCGACGGGAGATCAGATTTTTCAAAGTGTTGAACTCCGTTCAAAATGAGTAGGGGTGGTCCTGTATTTATAGGCGTTTGAACAACCTGGGTGACAGGGCTCAAGTCTCCCCTCAGCGTGCAAGTTTCGGCGTGCAAGTCTTATATCCCCATAGACACTTGTGAGACCAACTTAATAACTTGGGTGCCCCTTCTTCCTTTTCCATATTTTTATGATCTGATCACTAAGGACAAATGGATCACAAGTTTCTAATCCTTTTAGGAATCGGCGCGCAAGTCACTTGCACGACCAACCCAATACTTGCGCGACCCTCTTTCCTTTGGAATATTTTGATGTCCTAATTTTGAAAAACATATGGCATGAAAGTTTCCAAGCCTTAAAGTACACGACTTGCAAGTCCCTTGTCCAAAAACAACCTTTCTTCATTTGACGATTTTTAGGCCCAAAAATTTGGCAAACACTGGAAAATGGCGTCACCTTGTATCTGTTCTTTTTGTACCACCTCCAGATCATCCATTCCTTTGTCGATGTTCTTGAATCAAACATGGATCATTGACCACAAATCCTAAACTCGAAATTACACCATGAAATCCCCTTTTTCAACAAATTTGCATGTCAGGGTTTGCTTTGTCAACTATCACAACACAGTTGTCCACTTTGTCAACAAACACAACCACCTCAAAAACGATTCAATGATACCTTGAGGGATTTTTCCCAACTATATCCCCCTTTGGGTTTGTTGACAACACTTCCATAAAAATATACATCGTTAAACCTTCAGCCACTATTCACCTATTATGATTCTGATAGCAATCAAGGATTTACTCAACACATACTCTAAGCCCACATGATCAATGCTCAACGTGAGAAACAAGAGTAAATGAAAAGTTCATCAATGAATCACTTCATCTCTGACACTCACTGTTGTCACCAAACTGACACCAATTTTTACCAAACTGATACCAATTGTTGGAAATATTCTTACCACATTCCAACATCACTCTTCTGATTTCATCATGATCCTTAGACATCGTGATATCTATTCTTTGATTGATCACTTCTAGCATCGTCAGATTTAATACGCTCCCCCTTTCTTATCACAGACTTAACCCTTGTCAACTTCAAAACCCCTTTAGCCCTACTTCCTGTGTTGTCCAAGCTAAGATCTAGCTAAGCATGATCAACTAGCTTCAACTCCCCCTATCTGGCTGCTCCACCTGTCAGCTTCTCCCCATATCTATCACGATTTATCAAATTGCCACACTATCTCCCCTTGAACAATCACTATTTTCTCCCCCTTTGTCAACGAACCCAAATGTCACTCCTTTTCAGTCTGTAACAGAGTAGAGAACATATATCATCACCTTAGGGAAAAACACATCATACTTCAGGGAGAGAGGGGAGGGTTCCCACATCCACACTCTTTTAAGTGAGGGAAGTCGAATGAATTCCCAGAGCCAATCGACGCCTTTCAAAATCTTCCTTGGGTAAGGCCTTTGTCAGAATGTCTACAACCTGTAGTTCTGTAGGCACATACTCCAATTTCAAGATTCCTCACTCAACCTTCTCCTTGATGAAATGATATTTGATCTCAATGTTCTTGGTCCTTGAGTTATGGATGGTATTTTTTCTAACATTGATATCACTTGATTTATCACACTGGATTCTGATCGGAGACTTCACTTAAACTCCCATGTCTTCAAGCTGCTGCTTCATCCACAAAAACTGTGTGCATGCTTGAGTGGCCACAATATACTCAGCCTCTGTGGTACTCAATGAAATGCAATATTGCTTCTTGCTTAGCCAAGAAATACACAATCCACCATGATAAAATACACCTCCTGATATTTATTTTCTATCATCTATTGATCTGGACCAATCTGCATCTGTGTAGTCCAATAACACTGATTGAGATTTGTCATTATACATCAGACCGAAATCCATGGTGCCTTTTGATATACCGAAGTATTATTTTCACTGCAAGCATGTGGCTTTCCTTGGGATTACTCTGATATCTCACTTATTGGCATGTGGAGAAAACAATATCCGGCCTTGTTTCGGTCAAGTAAAGCAAACTTCAAATAATTTGCCTATATTATGTGATATTAACTTCCTTTCCATTCTCATCTTTTGATAATTTCATCCGAGTAGCAACTAAATTCTTCATCTCCTTGGAATTATCCATGCCAAACCTTCTTAAAACCTCTTTGGAATATTTGGATTGAGAAATGAAAGTTCCATTCCTTCCTTATGTCACCTGTAGACTAAGGAAAAACATTAGCTCATCAATCATTGATATTTCAAACTCATTTTTCATGAATTTAGAAAATTGTATGCATTGATCTTCATCTGATCCGCCAAATATTATGTCATTGACATAAACCAACACCATCATCCTTTTATTACTATTGTTTCTAAAATAAATATTGTAATCAACTCCCCCATGCTTGAAACCACGCTTCTCCAAGTACTGATCAAGCCTTGAGTACCATGATCTTGGTGCTTGTTTCTGCCCATACAACGCCTTCTTCAGCCTGCAAACTTTTTTCTCATCCTCATGAATGAGAAAACCCTCTGCATGCTCAATATACACCTCCTCTTACCGAACATCATTCAAGAATGCGTATTTTACATCCATCTAGAACACTTTGAACTTTCTTTGCACTGCTATGGCCAAAAATAATCTGATTGTCTCCAGCCTTGCAACCAGTGCAAATGTCTCATAAACATCTATTCCCTCTATCTAGGAGTACCCCTTGCACAATATTTGTGCTTTTTTTCGAATCATTATGCCATCTTCGTTCATCTTCTTGAGAAAGACCCATTTAGTCACGATGACATTCTTATCTTCTGGCCTCGAAACAATCTCCCACATCTAATTCTTCTCAATCTGATTTAGCTCTTCATTCATGGACAGAACCCAGTTTTCATCTTCAACCACATCAACAAAGCATTTCGGCTCAACCTGTGATAGTAATGATGTCTACTGAAGTGATTGCATTCTTTTTGTCTGAACTGGAGCTCACTGATCACTGAGGATATTCTGCCTGTCAATTTCTACTCGACTCTTTGGATTTTATGTAGATAAGGATTTTACTTCCTCGTACTCACCATCAGTATCCTCTTCTGAATCATCTTTACCGATGTCTGTTCTCCCTGAGTCTCTTACCACTTCCTCACTTTTAACATAAAAATTTTCACTGTGTCATTGTTCAATGATGCCATTTCTTTGAATATCTTCTCTCAAATTTTTGTTGACACACCTTTGATTTTCTCTCACAACTTCTTGGTATCCTAAAAGTAGTCAGATGATACCACATTTTTAGACCAAAATAGATAAGCATGAGATGCATGATTATTACTTCTTCTCTAACAATAAGTCTTTCCTCAATTGAAAACTCTTGAGCTGATTCATATGATTATTACATTGTTAGATCTTGCATCTGATTTTGCTATTAAATAATACTCCCACTATGTTATGAAACACTTCCTAGGGTTAGTCCCACTATTTAGACTTATAACCATTCTTCTCCTCATGCATCATTTATTCTAATCTGGCACACAACATCAAGCCATTAACCAAATCTCTAAGCCTACTGAGTTGGAACTCGGTGTAGGAAAAAAGAGATGGAGTTAATAACATAATCACTTCCTATTGTGCTCTGTTGCTCCCTTTATTCTTCACCTTATGTACCTGATGTGAGGCAATTAAACCTATAGAGCACATCAATTTTACACTTTTCATCTTTAGATACAACTTCCCCTTTAATCGTATCTCCCTAAAACCTGAAACACATGAATATTCAATTTATAGAATTTTTATACATAGAGAGAGGGGAATCTTCCGGACTCCTCAAGATGAGGATTGTGGTTTATCCTGATGGTTCAACCCTTTGATTCTTTCTTGCAGAGCATCACACTCTTTCCTGGATTCTTCTAGCTACCTAGCCAACTTCAACTACTCTGGCCATATGACTAAGCCTCCATCACCTGTATGCTGAGTCTTTTTCTGATATAATGATTCTGCAGGCCTGGCCTTTCTCACCATTTTGGGTTTAAACCCAATATTACACATTTCTGTCTTTGATGTTCCACTAAAACTCCATTTCCCTTTATTTCTTCTCTAAGTAGAAATATCTCTTTTTATCATCATCCCTGGCTCCTTCCTCCATTATAGGTATCTTCCAATTTTCTCCACTTCTTATTGTGGCACACGACTTTCAAATTTTTCAATGCATTATTTGTTTATTTTCCTTTTATCATATTTCTGAGTCACCACACTATTTTGCAATGGTGGTGGGTCCTCCACTGAACGTACATTCTTCTTACTCACTACTTTAGCATTTCCTCCCTTTTTCTTCCAGATCTATTCTTGTTCTTTCATAGAGGGTGGTTGTGAGTGTGACAGAGGAGGTGATTGATACACCTTTTGTTCAGCTCCAAGTGATTCTCCTGAGTCTCTAAGCCTATTTTCCAATTTATCACTTTGAATTCCAGTGTTGGTTTTCTCATTATACACCACTGGAGTCATGAATCTCCTTTTAAGTTCTTTTCCCTTTCCTGCTTTCTTCTTACTGCAATTTCTTTCCAAATGACCATAATCAGAACATATAAAACATTTTCCATCAAAGGCGTACCTAATTTCATTATTTCTCTATCAAGATTTTTATGCAACTTGAGTTCTTCCTCTGACATTGAACTCTTGAGCTTCCTGACACATACTCATGGTGTGTCCCATTCTTCCACAGTAATAGCATCCAACGAATGCTTTCCTCTGAGAGACTCTTCTTTCTGATTTCTCATGATACATCTTATTCTTCTCAGATCTAGTAATGTTTCTATTTTCACAGCCTGAGATGTATTTATGTTCCTCTGAATAGAATCTTGATGTATGACCATGAATCCCACAGAAATAGCACATGCTATCATTTCTTCCTGTAAAATCCTTTTTAGGTCTATCTCTAGAGCCTACAAGGTTTTTCTTATCTCTGTATATTTTCATTTCACTTTTCCTATCATGGATAGGAGTGAGACCATCATATCCAATTCCATATTTTCCCAATATGGATGTCCTTTGGGATGATACAATCCTTTCATGCTTCTCCTCTGATGTAGCATATCTGACTTTCATTTCATCATCATTTGCCAAAGGATAATCAAATAATAAGTGTAGTGCATCCTTCAAATTGGGCTTATCTTCGGATTTAGATTTCTCCATTTCTTTCTTGACTGATTCTAGCTCTTCTTCCAACTTTTGAATCTTTATATCTCTTGATTCAAGTTGGGCATTGAGTTCTCTTCTAAGATTATTTCCACAACTCATCTCATCATCCAGTTGTCATGTGAGCTTTTAAACAATATCACTTTGATCTATTACTTTTAATTTTTCTTGAGAAATACATTCAGAGACAGATTCATTCTATTGTTGTAGCCTTTGATTCTTATGAACTTCTTCAGAAACCTATGTTTCTAGATCATCATTTCTAGCTTTCATATTCCAAACTTCATCTGACTTTTGATTCTCTTCATAATCATCAGCCTTTTATTTCCATTTTATTTTAGCCATCTTTTTTAGTTCTTAACATTGATAATCATTCTTCTCCTTTAGTTCAGTAGACACATCAATAAGACTTTGATTTAAGCCTCTTAGATTGTTGAACTCAATTTCCAATACTTGGATCCAGATATCTTTAGATTTAACTCTTTCATCCAATTTTGGATCCAATTTCTTTGTCATGTTGAAAACATCTAATGGTGGCCTCCTTCTTAAAACTTTTTCATCATAAGTTGTTTCAGTATCACATTGATGTTCATGAACTTCAATCATGCCAACATTATGATATAGTGAATCAATATTTTACCTATCAGATTCATCCAGGCATTCCTTCAATAATTTTTTTGATTCTTTTAGTTGAATCACACTTTTCCCATAAACACTTCCACACTGAGGTATATCACCTGACTTCTAAATCTTCTTTGATGTTTTTTTCTTTTCCATTGCACACTGAGATAAGAGCAAACTGATTCTTTAACCACACAGATTGACTACACCAAGTCGAAGCAAACAACTCTAATAAATGCAACCTCCCTCTGATACCAATTGTTAGGACCAATAGGGGCCTATATACCCTGAGAGGGGGGTGAATCAGGGTATGGATATTATTTTTCAAAGTTCTTCATGCCCCACTGGATCTTGAACTCTTTATTATAAGGGTCACTTTTTTTGAACTTGTGTGTTTATCATGATCACTTATTTTCTTCTTTATCTGATGATGATGCTTTAAATGCAATGGAGGGATGTAAGCAGGTAGACACATAAATTTTACTTGGTTCACCCTCACTGGGCTACGTCCAAGGAGCATATGCTGACAAGTTTTCGGTCGTACCAAATTCCACTATTCTTCACTAGATGTGGATACAAAGGTTCGGGAATAGTCACTATGTCCCAGGCTCACTGCCTTTACAAGGTTTAGGGTCATCTCACTGCTTTCCCAAGGGTTACTCCCTGTTTCTCTCTCTTTGGCTCACTACTGGTGGAGAGGATCACCTTCTTCCTCTTCCTTCGATCACTGCTCTGGAAAGGATCCACTCACAGTTTATAGACTTGTTGGTCTATTCATTATCTCTAATGAATACATCCTCTATTGTATGTGGATGATCTGTTGAAGTCCAACTTTCACCCATATATTAATCTCTCTTTGCACCGAAGGTATCGGGAAAACTTCCAGATTCCACGTAGCTAGAAAACACTTTCGGAAATCAACCTTACTTGGCATGAAAGTCTAACCGAGCACACAAGTCTTGGCACGCAAGTCACAACTGGCACGCAAGTCCACCTCAGACACTTGCGTGACAAAAGATTCTTCAACTCCAAACTTGCGCGACACACTTCCCTCTACGCCCAAACCAATATTAGCGCGTAACAAACAATAATTTCCCTTCTTCAAATCTGGCGTGCAAGTCCTACTTGCACGACACACCACCACTTGCGTGACCACCACACCTGTACGAAGGGAGCTCTGATTTTTCAAAGTGTTGAACTCTGTTCAAAATGAGGAGGGGTGGTGCTGTATTTATAGGCATTTGAACAACCTGCACGACAGCGCACAAGTCTCCCCTCAGCATGCAAGTTTCAGTGCGCAAGTATTCTGTCCCCCTAGACACTTGCGCGACCAACTTAATAACTTGGGCGCCCCATCTTCCTTTGCCATATTTTGATGATCTAATCACTAAGGACAAATGGCCGGCAAGTTTCCAATCCTTCTAGGCATCGGCGTGCAAGTCACTTGCGTGACCAACCCAATACTTGCATGACCCTCTTTCCTTTTCCATATTTTGATGTCCTAATCTTGAAAAAAATATGGCATGCAAGATTCCAAGACTTGAAGTACACGATGTGAAAATCCCTTTGCCAAAAACCGCCTTTCTTCATTTGACAATTTTCAGGCCCAAAAATTTGGAAAACACTGTAAAACGGTTCCACCTTGTATCTTTTATTTTTTTACCACCTCCAGATCATCCATTCCTTTGTCTACATTCTTGAATAAAACATGGATTGTTGACCACAACTCTTGATCTCGACATTGTACCATGAAATCCCCTTTTCCAACAAATTTTTATGTCATGGTTTTCTTTGTCAACAATCACAGCACAATTGTCCACTTTGTCAACAAACACAATCAACTCAAAAATGCTTCAATGATAACTTGAGGGATTTTTTCCCAACACCATATCATCATCTTTACATGAACACTTTGGACAATGATTTAAAATATTTGTACCAAACTATATTAGTGGATTCGACGTCCTCAACGTTACATCACCATTTTTGTACCCATTTTCAAGAACTAAATGTGACACCTAATTCCTGAATATTTTATGGGCCACACCTCATTATTTGAAACTACAGGGAGTGGTTCTCAAGCATCACAATCAAGAGACGGACTACCCTATAGTTCCATAACCCTACCTAGATAGCTTTCCTCCCATGACCAACATTATCATCTTGACGTTTGAGTCTTCACAAATCATTCATGGCCCTTAGAGAGGAGTGGATATCATCTTTTACTTGACCATTCTACTAATGGATAAGGTCCTCAACACACCAACTAAATGAATCATGTATTTTTAAGAAAGTAACTTCAGTCCTTGTGAGCCGTGGAAACACCACAGAAAAACCTGACACCTCAAGGTGTTGTAGGTCATTTCTGGTATGTCTGACCCATCCCATATTCACAAACTCAAACTTTTGGGTTATGAATTACATCACTCATATTCCAAATACCCAAGAAGACTTAGAATCACTATTATTTTACCCTCAACTAATATTACAACTTTAAACCATCCATGCCCCTTGGAAAAGAGTAGAGATATCTATGTTTCACAATGCTGCTGAAGCATAGGGGCTCTTACAAACCAACAAGAGGCATCTTCTCTTTCTAATAGAGGATTTATTATCCTCACGATCCTCAAAAACACCACCGTAGAAATCAAAACCACAAATAATTTTGGTTCATTCCTATCTTTTCTTCACCATATTCCATGATCATGGATATGGTATGAGATAAAAGACCCTAGACTAAATAAATTGAAGGTCTGGCCTAAAAGGCCCTGAACTAAAGAAATATAAGGTCTGAGTTAAAGTAACCAAATATTCTACAATATAATGTCTAAGATAAAAGATCCAAAACTATAGTAATAGAAATTTTGATAAAAAAGACCCTAGACTAATGAAATATAAGGTATGAGCTAAAATAACCTAAACTAAAGCAATAGAATGACCGATCTAGAAGGCCCTAATCTATAACAATAAAAGGTCCGAGCTAAAACACCCTAAACTACAATAATATAAGTTCCTAGATAAAAGACCCAACACTACAATAATAGAAGGTCCAAGATATAAGACTACAAACCATAGTGATAAAAGGTATGTTCTAAAACACCCTAAATGATATTGATAAAATGCCCAATCTAAAAGACCCTAAACTATATAACAACAACAATTTAATATTAAATAATGAAAAATGTTGTAAGTGTAATCATACATCCTTATAAAAAACATGACATGATCACCAAGCCAATCATATTTGGAAAAAGAAGGGAAATATCACCATAGGGAATATATTTTACCCAGTTATCTTTATATGAATCATATAGTCTCAACACAATTGGCGCATATGTATCAGTAATGATTCTCATGTTGGTGGGAATTTCTGAGTGATTATAAAAAAGAATCTGATATTAATTAAATATTTAGATCTATAAATTCATGTTTAATATTTATTATGAAATGGATGGGTATCATTTATGGTTTACATGATATTGGATCGATAAACAATCATAGACATCATGAATTAAAGAAAACTGGACAACAACATATAATGTTAATCAAATCTATTCACTAATTGAATAAAAGAGGAATCCCCAAATTTTTGAGTGTCTCCAAAAATATCAACAAAAAAGGATTCATATCAATGATAATATTACAAAAAAATTTAGTTTTATGTGCTAGCCAAGTTAAAAAGATCCCAAAAAAAGCATCAATTGAACGTAGAAGTGTGGCTCGCCCCGCGACATTGTCTTCTTCCCTGATACAAAGAGTACCAACCAAAGTATTCTTCTTCTCATCTCTTTTTCGAGTATTTTTAAATTAGAATGATGAATTTGAAATGTTGAACATCAGTTGATCTACTATTTCATCTTATTTCCACACCTTCATGGTCTAAGAATACATTTAGGCTTGTAGTGTAGATATAAAATGGCGACCCTACTCCAATGAGACTTACAACCCCTTAATATAATCAACAAGAGGATTCTCATTTGTAAAATCATATAATTCCATATCATTGATTTCAAAATCACTCAAAGTCAGTATAATCTAGTTGATGATTTCATACAGTGATTTTTTATCAAAACCATCCACCCACAAGTAATTAAATAGTTTATGAAGGAACTCCCCGTGGTTATGAAATGATTCTAATGGGGTATCATTAATCAAGGCATGAATATGCTTCCATATCAACTCACACCATGTTTTAGCCTCTATAACAGGTGGGATAGGCCCTCCATAAGAAGGACTAGTTATCTGAGATATCATCAAAACAAAGGTTAGGCCGCATATACCATCCTCTCAATATATGAATTGCCCATTTCTTAGGTCAGAGGTCTGATTTCCTCAATAGAATAAGTTACACTATCAGGATAATATTCACCCGGATGATGAGTCATCCTTGAAGTATCACTCAAATTTATAATCAACTCAATTATTGCTATAGAAAGTGGGGTCAGTAAATAAAATGGATATTCCATAATACAAACTGAGGCCTTTCATGCAACCTGGTTCAGTTTCTACCCATGTCTGGGAATAATCCGAGGTAAGAAATATAGGAGCACGAGAAGGCATAAAAATGATATAAGTATAAGTATCTTCATACACCAACATATTTCAAAATGGGTGGATCATCACATGGTGTTTCTCACCTTGGACACTAGAAAAAGGAATAGGGGAGACCCTTTGGGTGTAGCCAAACTTACTAGAAAACATATGTGGTCAATATGGATCATATGTGATCATCTTATCCATCATAACCAAACGAACCCCATCCTGAAGTGATACCTTGTATGATCTATTGTCAAGATAATTTTACCTTTTATTATTAATTACCACGATAAATGTGAAGTAAGGAGTGAAATCAATGCTTTTAGACTATTTCAATGCATCTGTAACCTTGTAAAATCTCATTGACATATCCACAACCCCAGATATGTTTTGAAATCTGGGATGAGATAAAGCCTCGTGGATATTGGTGGCATTTTCGTATTCATATGAATGAAAATTCTCCCTTATCCATCCAAATTAAAATTGAAATGGGAATTTGATCTTGTAGAGGATGCTTCCTTACTAAATATGGACTAGGATTTGAAAAGGAAAGCATGGGTCAACAAATCCATATTATGGTACTGTCCAACTACTAGCCATGATTTCATCACTAACGTGCTGAAATGGATTCCTAAACATGCTTCCCCAGCTGGTAAGATCCATATGGTTATGAACATATCCATAAATCCTAGTACTCTAAGCCTCAGTGATATCCCCGACTTCACTCAATATTCCTAGGAAGTATGATCTCCTACTTCTATAATGTCCCAATGGGAGATAGAATTGTCATGAACTTGCTGGGAAGGGCACCAGATGGTGGTGTATAGTGGTTGACCTTTCCTTGTTGTGATAGATGAAAATGTATATCTAGTCCTTTAAGTAGATAATAAAGCACATGGTTAGATCCTTCATTGCTTCTCGTTCAAAATTATGAACATTTATATCTTCCAAATTGAAGTCTATGAGGGGCCATCCTAAATATCTACAACAAGGAGGATCTCATCATATATCTCTTCGAGAGGGGGAATCCCACCCAATTAGTAGATTCCACATAGGGTGATGCCCACTCCACCATGGGACAGATGGAATGCGTTGGTGCTAGGGACCAATGACTAATCAGTACTCAAAGAAGATCGTGCTGGTGATAAATGATAAATTGGTAGATATATACAACATCATAAAGATAAACCCTTTATAACTAGTTAGAAAACTTTACACAACTTTTCCTAACCGAGATGGGCCATGCCCATTCATCATAAAAATTACCTCCTGGTTATAGATCCTATTTTGAGTTTCATCCACTACCAAGTTTGTTCAGAGAAGAAACAAGTATACTTGAGTAACTATGAGAAATAGGATAATGAGAAAATTCAAAACCATATATGCTCAAGGGAGTGTTTTCTAATATATAAGTAATATCCCGGGGTTGATATGTGACCAACCGGCCATCCTTGGTAATTATATTCTAAATACAGGAAGAACAAGTTTAAACCTAAAAATATGATAGATTAATGTCTATAGGAGGAATTATATCATCTTCCATCAATACCATTCCATATAGAGGAAATTAGTGTTCTATAGGATAATTATGTAAATTGGATGAGAGGAACCACTTCAAAACCTCATTGTTAGAATTTACCTGATATCGTGTGGGTCATTGTTGTGATTTCTAGAAATCATGAAACTTTTATTATCATGATTATAGGAACCATAAAAATAATCATAGTCCATCTATATAAAAGTAAGAAGAAAATGTCAAACAGATAAAAATAAAATATTTTCAAAGGAAAGGTATAATGTTATATCAAGATTATGTGCATCACATGAACCAGCAAAGGCATTCACAAATCTCATAAAGGGATGGTGAATTCCCAAATTTTTGGACATAATTTGGGTCACATAAAAATGTGGGGAATAATGAAACCACATGACCCCTCTAAGACATGCAATCATATGACCTGGATATGGTCATGTGAGTCACGTGATAGCCAACAGATCATGCGATCAATATGGCATATCCTGCAAAATCATCAAGACGATCAATAATCCTCATGGTCAAAGTTAAAAATGTTAGAAAAGTATATTTTGTGGTTAAATAGAGTGGGAGACTTAACGAAAATAGTATTTCAGATTCCTTCTTATGAAAAGGGTTCATATAAAGAATTCACAAACAGATCTCGCGATCAGTTCACTTGGGAAGGTCTTGCGATAAGGACACACGATAGCATCCAATCGTAGGAGATCCAATGATTGAGTAGCCAATGAATGTGTCTGATATCCACTCCCCTATATATAAAAGTATGTATAATACAAATAATATCTTGGAAAACCAAATTTCTCACAGTATGTAGACTCATAAAAATTCCAAAGACTAAGACGGGCATTTAGTTTCCTCAAAACCAAGCCCTTGTCCTTGTGGATGTTTCTTCTGACTGGGGGGGGATTTGTTGATTCCCACCAAATTAGAATTTAAAAATCCATAAAGGAGGAAATACATGAATACATGTATTATATTCCTCACAAGAAAGGTGGAAAGAGGTTACCAAAGCATCGTGGATCATGTAAGCCTCTAATAAACATAAAATCCTAGGACCATCATAAGGACATGTGAATGACCATGAAAAACTCATAATCTAAAGAATATCCTATGATTTCCATTTGACAAGTACTTAATCCCTTGTTAAGTTATCCTATCATATCACTAGTCACGTGGTGGTAGCTAGATAATCTCCCCCAGACACATGAATTTTCAACCAGTGGAAACCCAACAAGACATCAAAAATTCCTTTGATAAGAGGAGGAAAATATCCAAAAATAGGGAGCCTATTTTGATCAAAAATCTCATGTGGTGCATCACCAATTATTAAAAGGATTTTCCTCAAAAAAATTCAAAAAAACTCAAAATATCCCCAATCCTTTGTAAAATAATCAAAAAAAATAATAGAGGGATGTGGGACCCTCCCATGGTTATAAAAGTCACGTGATGGACCCATGGAAATCTACAAGGAACCATGAGAGCCCAGTGAAATTCCCACCTCATATCCTGAAAAAATTAGTCTTATCATTCTTATCATGAGAAGGGGCTTGGGTATGTACAGAAAACCTCATGCTCCCCCTTTTACTCTAGGGGGATAAATAGATGGAATTGTCCTTGAAATGATCGTGTATCTCCATTAAACATTCTGTGGTCATTCAAAGCTTCACTAAGAGGTAAGATTATTTTCCTTGACAATACAAAAACAACCTCATTAACCCCCCCAAAATCTTTAAAGTAAATAAATAAAATAAAATGGGGAGTATGTTGGAGACTGCTGTGGTCTAGAAACTCACATGACACACCTAGGCTACCCATAGAACGGTCTCCTAAGATCCTTATCAATCTGGAAAGATCTCATGAGTACCCCATGAAAATCCATCATTGTTGAATATAATGTCCCAGAAAAGACACCTAGGATCATGAAATAGACTCTCAACAATCATCCTAATTAATTGAAGAAACCTGGACATACCAACCTGACGATATGAAAGTCCAACGACATGTCTGTGAGATTAAAAAGAACCCCTTTAATTGGAAATAATATAATGAAAGATATGTTGATGGGATGGTTTGTTGGTAACTGAAACACATGTGATACCCCCATAGTGATTCATATAAATACCTTTCAAAGAATTGTGACATCTAATCCCTCCACTGACACCATCCCAGATTCATGTGACACACATCGTGCAAAGAGCCAGACGACTGGGGTAGTGAGACCTATAAATCCATCATCCCATTCTCAAAGAAGAGGTTATCCTTTTCAAACTCAGATGAAACACAACACCCAAGAGCAAAATAATTTTTTTTAGAGTGGCTGACCTCGTGATCAAAAAATGTTCCTGTCAGGTAAGTTCTACAGAACAACCAGAATGACCATGCATCATGCATAAGTGCATCACATGATCACTCATAGATCACGCAAATGAATTCAGGAAGTATACACGAAGAACATACCACATATTTTATAAATCACTTGAGACTTAAAAAAAATATAATTCTGAATAAATATAAGGAAAATTTGATAAATGGATAGAAACAAAATGCTAAATAATTTGATACTTAACAAAGAACATATGCACTGATCATCATGTGCTTCAAATGAACCACATAGGGCATGCAATAGCACTGAGAAATGTCACCTAGATCTCATAAATATCCCTTGTTATGTCATTTGGATCATGTTAATACCCTTTAATATATCAAAATCAAGTCACATGGGACCCTTGGGTGTGCCACTAAAGTCCCACAAAACCCTCCGGTCTTTCCTGTGATACCTGGAGTTTTTATGATTTTTTTGAATTAATTTAATCTATTTGATATTTTTCAATTCACACAACACTAAATATAAATTTTTTGATATGAAATCACTATTTTTTATTTTAATTATACATAAAACCATGTTGATCTTTCACTACATGCAACACATAGAGTATATTTTGATACAGGAAACACAAAGTTTCTATAAAACAACATTTTATTATTATAATTATTTAAACAATATAGTTATAACCTATCCATTAAACAATGTAATATAAATATTAATAACTAATTTTTAAATTTTATGGTCTTATATAAATAAAAAATATCTATAATAAAACATATACTTTTTTGGTAAAGTCTTCATATGTTTGAAAATGCTATTTTCTCAAATGAACAACTTTTTATGTTCTTCTATAAAAAATATTAAAATTAAATTTAGTCACTTAGAGAAATATAATTTGAAAAAATAAACATAATTTTTGAATTTATAATTACAAAATTATATTAGGTTGATTTTTTTTGGTTTTTTCTGAAAAAATACATTTTTGGATTAATAGTGAAAAATAATGAATTTTAATTCAAAACTATTTTTTCATCTAATTTATTCATATAGTTAAATTATATTTTAATTTGGTTTTAAATTTTAATTATATAAATTTTAAATAAATTAATCCAATTTAGTCCATTGAAACTAATTTCACATTGATGTTTGATATAAAAACATTTCAAAATTTTTGAACATTTTCTCTTAAAAAGACCCTATCATGACATGTCTACAGGGCCATTTTTAAATTAATTTATTCCAATTATGTTATTATAATTTGAAAAAATGGATTAAATATTTTCAATAAGAATAATTTCTAATTTCTAATAATTTCAGCATAGTTTTTTCGAAAAATATTAATGAATGTAATTAGAATTAATTAAAATGATTAAGGTAAAAATTAGATTACTTAATGATTAAACCTTAATCTTAATAGGCCAAATGACCTAGATACATGTCCATAAGTCATTATAAGGAAATATTTCATTCAATCCCTATATTTTATGAAATTTTATTATTTATTGGATTCCCATTATATAAGAGAGTCCTCTCAATATTTTTACCTTTTTATATTTACAATAATTCGACTCCCTCCCCATTATAAAAGGGAACTCACCCCACCCCCCCCCCCCCCCTCACTTCCTCACACCAATAAATCCAATTTTTATTGACCAAAACATACCCAGATATCTTAAAAATATCCATACCCTCAACCTATAATCATCCCTTTGTGTATAAAGTCAACCAAGGAAGCCCTTGTGTGCAATCAAACAGGAGTTACCCAACGAAGAGGTAAAATCCTTCCTCAAGATTATTTGTTTTGTTATCATTATAAACCAAATCAACAATTATTATTAAATTATTAAATAATAACATAAATATCTTCAATATAATTAGATATTTTTATTCTAAGGGTTTGACCTACACTTATACACACATTCATCTAATGGGTAAAGAGCTTACCATTTTTTGTATAGAGAACTACCACCTCACTAAATAATGTTATTAATTTTTCATTTACCACCTCTCATGGTTTTAAATTTTGATGGAATATATATTTTTATATTTTATATATTATATTTAGAAGGTATTCATACTTGTTTAATTATTATTTAAAACATAAGTTCATGTATTACACTTTGTAAATAAGTTAACCTCGTTTGTGGATGTGTGGACTACCACCTCCTCAAAGCGATGTGATTCATGCACACATTAATTGGAATGTATTAAGTATGTGTTTAGTGAACTTATATAATATATATGAAATAATAATTACAATATATATATATATATATATATATATATATATTTATTTACTTTCTCTCTTTCAATACGACAATATAACGGAAATAATGTTATACGTACGTACGGCTTACCGTCTTTATGAATGGTGTATTCCATTTCATATTTATATAATTTATAGATTATTATAAATACATATATACTTAATATATATGATATTTATAAAAAAAATAATGATATAAATAAGTAAATCAGGATCTATGTAAGAGGTTCAAGAATAACAAGTCAAAAATTGTAAGAAAAAAAGCATATATTACCCGAAACGTAACAATATCATGGAATTGTTATTAAAGTGGTAATACAATGATTTAACCAAATAAAATATGGTATTTTATATAATAATATTATTTTATAGTATAAATATATTAAACTTGTATTTATTATACATGATGTCTATAAAAGTATGATGAGAGTCAATACATAAGGTAAGGGTTTTCTCATCTCAGTTTTATTTCTGTGAGACTTTTTCCTTATTCACCACTTAATTTTTTCTGGTGTATATAAAACCCAATAATTTTTTCTATAATTATTATATTTAGATTTATTTTTATTTAAATATCCATTTTATGATCATTATTTCAGGGCATTTACGGTTCAAATGTTACCAAATTGGTAAAGGAATTTTGTCTTGATTTGACTTATTTGATAAAACATGCCATGTTATAAAACTATATTTATTTATGAGGTATATATATTTCTTTTTACATGTTATATAATGAATATAATTCTCTTCATGATATTTAATGTTTCATTTAATATTATTCTTTCCATTTTATTAGGATTCAATGTCACCAATGTGTTAACGGTTTATTGGAACAATCTCATCATTTATCAAGATTGTTTATTATTATGATTCCATTGATTAATTATTATGATACATATTTCAATAAAACTCATTAATTTTATTATAATATGGTTATTTTGAGATATATTCATGTATTATAACCTTTTTTACACCCTTTTGTACTTAAAAATAATCTTCTTTTCATTTTTCGATTGAGGTACTCTTCTAAACTTTTTTACGGTGAAAAAATAATGTTCTTCATGTATGGAATAATAAAACTTCATGATTAAAATTACTTTTAATATTCCTTTTTAGGTTTAAAATATTAATTTTTATGAAAAAAAATTCCTAGTTTTTGGGAAATTTATTTTTTAAAGTCATTTTCTAAGAAAAATGTTTTCAAAAAAATATTTTATGTTTAAAAATATTTTTAATGATTTTGGAAGGTTCCTTTATTTTTTTTCAAAAATTTATTTTCCAAGAAAAGGATTTAAATGATTTTAAATATTATTTTATATATGTTAAATTTATTTTGAAATAAAAATGTTTTCAAAAAAATTAAACTTCCTTTTCAAATAAATGGTTTTTGAAGATATATTCAAGATTCATTTACATGTTTTCAAATAAAAGGTTTTAAAAAATGATTTCAAGATTACATTATAAGTTTTCAAATAACTAGTTTTCAAATGTTTTTCAAGCTTATTTTAAATGTTTTTAAGGAAAATTAATTTCAAAATGATTTTAATATTTTTGTATATTCTTTCAAGAAAATTGCTTTTCTAACTTCCTTTATAAGTCTTCATGTTTATTTTCAAAGAAAATGCTTATCTAAAGGTAATTAGTTTTAAAAAAAATTTAATGAAGAAAGGGTATTTTACTCTGAAAATGTTTTTAGAGGATAATTCTAAATTATTTTCCATATAAGATGACATCTATTGGTGTTACACCTGATTTTATTAGGAAATGTTCCAAAGATCTCATTCATATAATTTCTCTTAATGGATTATGTTTTGATGGAATGATGTTTATGAAACCCATTTCTATTTCATGGGTTGTATACTTATGAAACCTATTTCTCTTTCACAGGTTATAAGTTTATGAAAACCATTTCACTTTCATGGGTTATATGGTTATGAAACTCTCTTTTTTTCCTGAGTTGTTCTTTGGTGAAATTATTATAAAACCAATCTATTTTCCACATTCTATAATATGATTAGATGTTTATAATGCCCATTTCATTTGATGGGTTATGATATGATTGTTTATGATATTTTGGAACATGTATCTATGCATTTAATATGAGATGGGTGGGACCTATATCTCCATCTAATTGATTGGGTAAACATTTATATCTCATGAGATAGATAAAGCTAGGACAGTGAGTGAAATCGATTTAGAAAAGGTCTTTGTCTGCTAGCGTGGTCTTGGGAGGGAACCATGACTACTAATATGGTCATGGGAGTGAACCACAACTACCAAGATGGAATGGGGAGTGAACCCATACTCTAATATGGACTTGGAAGTGATGACTTGAATACTATAGAAATAATTTCATATACTTATGTGTCTTCCACAATTCAATGTCTTATTCCTTTATTATTAATTTATAGAATATTCTATTGATTTCATTATAATTCATGTCTAATTAACTACCAATAATTATTTCATGATTCATGTTTATGATCTTTTTTATGCGGGGTATGATCTTCTAATATCATGATCACTTTCTCATACCTTCATTATCTTGTTTATACTTACATATCTATATTTTTTACCCTTTCTAAGAATTTGATCCCATAATGTTTTATATTTACTTTACCTAGTTTATGAAGATATGTATTATATAGTATTTTTATACAAAGGGTGTTAGTCAAGAATAACCTAGTGAGAGATAATGTAGATCACTCCAATGTTTATGAGTCCATGTTTCCAAATGAAATAAACCAATACATTATCTAGGAATATATTGTGTATTGTTTTAAGTATTAAAAAAAAGTGTTTTAATTTTTATGTATCAAACATGAGGGCCATTATAGTTGGTATCAGAGCAATGGTTTATAAAACCATTGCAAACTAGGATGATAAAACCTCAGTGAGATCCCTATGAATATTTTTATGGAGATCTCTAAGGATGTCTCTATGCATAAGCATTGGATATCATAGAATTATAAGGTATCATAATTCTATGAATACTATAAGATATTTTTATTGATTATGTAGTTTTACACTATGATAAGTGATGATCACGTTATGATTTCTAGTTTTAGTCAATAGAGGTAACCAGAAAGAATTGGGTTAACATTGAATATGATGGACATTTTTCTGATGAGTAGTCAAATGGGATGATTACTAGAGTGAGGGATATTGTAATCATTACAAATTATTTTTCATGGAACATGATTAACATTCCATACCTTAACCAGATCTAAGAATCACCAAAGAAAATAAATAAGGATTTCATTAAGGGTTCTGGTAATGGAGACCAGAGAGGAAAAAATTTTCTATTTACTACATTTATAGATTGTAGAAAGAATCACCCAAGTGAATGTCTTATAGGAACAAGAAGATGTTTTTGTTGTGGAAAAGAAGGAAATATAAAAAAGTATCTATATAGAAAATATAAAGAGTTTGATTATGGAAATGGATGGGAATATTAACCTACCTAATGCATCATTAAATGTTGGATGCTTTTAAGTGTGGAATGAATGGTCATTATGAAAATCGATGTCCTAAGTGGAAATATCATGAATAAAATCATCCATATGGTATAAGTAATGGTTATATTGTCTATGATGATGAGATAAAATGAGAAATATGAAAGGAATGAGATATTGTGTAATAGGATGAGGTAGCCTTGTTATTGGATTAAGGATGAATTTGAATAATTGAAGTTTTTATTTATTTGGATTCATGAATTATGTTATATTAATGGTGAAATATATAAGTATTATTCAGTATATTTTTCATTAAGTATTTACAAGGATATGTTGAATGGTTCCAAGGGACTAGAAAGTGATTTAATGGATGGGTGAAATATTGAATAAGGGAAGAAAATCCTTAATATGTTCTTGATGTTGAGATAATGAACTTTGAATAAAGATATTTTGGTTATGAATATGTATATTGGATGTTACTCATTACCTTGAAATTGATTAAATATTTTTTTAAAAAGTGGTTTATGTTATCATTGAGGGAGTTTAAATTATTTTTTAATTTATAAAATATATCTAATAATCCATAGAGTAAGTAATTAAGAATTTTTTCAATATAGAATTTTGGTAATTCAGGTAATTACCCTAATTGAAGATAATAAATGATTAAGTTATTCACGTGTTTGGTATGTGTCAAATAAGAGATACTTTATGATGTATAGGGGATCAATGTTAATCCAATTTTGAGAAATTTATTGACCTTATTTCTAAATCATTGTAAATATATATTTCGGAATGGTTATAAAGATTACCATTTATGTAATGGTTTATGTTAAACTTGGGATGATGTTTTAGAGATTAAATTATTATATCACCACATGATAATTTATGAATATTGGATAAAATGTGCTAACCATTTTGTGGTTAAGTTAAGTAAATATATATGGAATGAATTATTATTCTATATATGGATTGCATAATCATTTAGTTCTTAAAGAATGGAATATTCACAATCATTTCCTTTGGTAAGAGGTGAATTGGGAATTGTATAAGGCACAACTGAAGGATGATATTGTGAATAAGGAGTGGAATGAGATCAAGTAAGTATATCTTCTTTAAGAAATGGGTCTTGAAATAAAATTATGTCCCATTATCATAATTTTTTATGATATCGATGACCACTTATTAGATTCTTCATTTTATGAATTTTTTATAGTTAACATTATTTGGATCAAACACTTTCTTGTGATCAGTGATCTCTATCAATCCCTATAATTATTTTCACTTTTCTTCCATGTTCGTGTTTTCAAATTCCACTTATGTTATCCTATGTGGAAAACTAGTTATGAGTTTCTTTGGGTAAAAATTTATTTTTTATATTTCCCTTTTTAAAGGAAGTTTTATTATTCATTTTTATAGTGTGTGTTTCTATGAAATTAAACTTCAAGTCTTGAACCTTTGATAACACATACAAATTTCAAGGGTGAAATTCATTTTAAGGGGGGTAGAATGTGACAACCCAATTTTTTGAGAATTTTTTTCAAAATAATTAAATCCATTTGAATATTTAATTTCACACAACACTAAATATAGATTTTATGATATGAAAACACTGTGTTTGGATTTCGTTATACGCAACACCAAGTTGAGCTATCACTCCACGCAACACATAGAGTATCTTTCTATACAGACATCACTGAGTTTCAATAAAACATCATTTTATTATTATAATAATTTAAATGAGATAGTTATAACCTATCCATTAAACATAGTTTTATGAAAATTAATAATTAGTTTTAAGTAAAATCATTTTATATAAATAAAATATATTTATAATTAAACATATAATTTTTACCAAAGTCTATATATGTTTGAAAATACTATTTTTTCAAATGAACATCATTTCATGTCCTTCTATCAATAATAATAAAATCAATTTTAGTTACTTTTAGAAATTTAATTTTAAAAAATAATCTTCATTTATTAATTAATAATTTAAAAATTATTTTTTGGTTATTTTTTTTGTTTATTCTAAATAAATCATTTTTTGATGAATAGTGAAAAATACCGATTTCTAATTTAAAATTGCTTTCTCATCAAATTTATTTATATAGATAAATTATATTTTTGTTTTTTAAGTTTAATTAAATAAATTTTACATAAATTAATTCATATTAGTCTATTTTGACTAATTTATCATTGAAAACCGATATAACAACATTTCAAACTTTTACACATTTTCACTAAAAAACCTTTTGTAATTGAACATCTGAGAGATTAATTTTAAATTATTTTCATCCAGTTATTTGATTATAATTTAAAAAATTGGATTAAATAATTGAAATAAAAATAATTTCTAATTTATAATAAGTTAAAATTATTTTTTTACAAAAAATATTAGTGAATTTAATTATAATTAATTACAGCGATTAAGATAAAATTTTGTTTACTTAATGATTAAACCAGAATCTTAAGAGTCCAAATGACCTAGAAAAATTTCAAAAAGCCAATTTATAGAAATATTTATACTAATTATCCTATTTTATCTAATTTTATCAATTATTTGTTTCCCATGATGTAATATATACCTCTAAATAGTGTTTTAATTTTAATTTTTATAAGAATTCCACTCTTCCTCTATTATAAAAGGTCACTCACCCCACCCCCACTTCCTCACACATATCAAGCCACTTTGTATCAGACAAAAACTGACCAAATATCCTCAAACAATCTACCCCTTCAGCCTATAATCCTCTCTTTGGGCATAAGTCCAACTAAGGAATCCCTTTGGTGCAAACCAAGAGGAGTTACCCAAAGAAGATGTAACTTTCTTACTCAATATACTTTATTTTATTTTCATTATCCACCTCCTAAAATCTTATTATTACATTATTATATAATAACATATGTATCATAAATATACTGACATGTTTTAATTATATGGTTTAGACCAAAAATTACATTCACTTCCATCTAATGGGTAACAAACTTACTGTTTGGTGTACGACAAACTACCACCTCTCAAAATGATGTTGTTCGTTTTTCATTTACCACATCTCATGGTTGAGAATTATTATGGAAACTATTTTTATATTTTGTATATGATATTTATTATGTACTTATACTTATGTAATTATTATATTAAATATTCCTTCGTGCTTTCTATTTTGTGTATATATGATAACTTTGTTTGTGGACGTGTAGAATACCGCCTCCTCAAAACGATGTGATAATTCACACATTACATGGAATTTATTAATGATGGGTTTAGTAAAATTATTTTTTATATATGAAATAATAATTCTACTATAATTATATTATATATATACATATATTTAATTTAATTTTTTATTTCAATATCACAATATAACAAAAACAACATTCATGCATACGTAGGACTTACCATCTCTATGAACAATGTATTCCATTTCATATTTCTACACTATATATATTATTATAAATACATATTTATTGAATATATATGATATTTATATAATTTTTTACATTATATAATTATGTAAATCATTATCTATGTAATAGGATCAAGAATAATAAGTCAAAACACACACACACAAAACAAAGCGGATATTATCTGAAACATAACATTAACATGGATTTATTAATAAAAAAGTAATATATTACCATCACAAAATAATATATATATTATATATAATAATATGGTTCTATAATATATTTATAATAAACATATATTTATTATACAGGTTTTTTTATGAGTATGATGAGAATCAAGACTTTAGGTAAGGGTTTTCTCATCTCAGTTTTATTTTTGTGAGACTTATTCTTTATTCACCACATATTTTTTTGTGGTGTATATAATACAAATTAATGTATTATATTATTCTTATACTAAATTTTTTGGGTATTTATGTGTCCCTTTTATGGTCTTTATTTCAGGGGGTTTATGGTTTATAAGTCACCAAATCGGTAAAGTAATTTTGTCTCAATTTACCCTGTTTTAGAAACATTCCATGTTATGCACCTATATTTTTATATGAGTTATATATAGTTCCATGTAAATTTTATATCATTAATATCATACTATTCAAGATATTTTAGGTTTCATGTATTGATACTCTTTCAATTTTATTATGATTCAATGTTACCAAAGTGGTAGTGGTTTATTGCAAAAATATCATCATTTATCGGTATTGTTTATGACTATGATTACATTTATGAAATATTATGATAAATTATTAAATAAAAATCAGGAATTTTATTCTCCTCTAGTTATTCATGATTCATTTTTTGGTATAAATTTTCCACTCTTTTTTACTTAAGATAATAATGAATGTGATTTTAAGAAAATATGACTTTATCTCCCTCTTTGTTCAGCAAACTATGTTCCTTCAAAACCATGTTTTATAAAAATTATTTCAAAAATATTCTACTATTATCCTATGATTATTAAAAGAAATTTTTATCAATTTTTTATCTTATAAAACAATTTTAAAAAATAATGTTCTTGTCATTTTCAAATTGAGGTACTTTTCTAAAAAAATTGCAGTATAAAAGGAATCTTCAGCATGTATGGATTTATCTGATGTCATAAGAATACTTCCTATGAAGATTCTTTTTAAAGATTAAAATATTCATTTCTAAGAAATAAATTCTTAATAATCTAGGAATTTATTTTTTTTAAAGTGATTATCATATAAAATTTTTTTTCCAAAAATATTGTATGTTTAAAATGTGTTTCAAATGATTTTTAAAGATTATTTTATATGTTTTTAAAAAGTGATTTTAAAAAAATATTTCAATTACTTAAATATTATTTTATAGGTTTTAAATGTAATTTCAAAGAAAAAGGTTTTCAAAACTGTTTTAGGCTTCCTTTTCAAAGAAATGTCTTTAAAAAAATTCAATCTTCATTTATATGTTTTCAAATAAATGCTTTTCAAAAAATTAAAAATTATTAATATGTTTTCCCGGAAAAGGGTTTTAAAAATATTTTCAAGATTCTTTTTTATATTTTCATGGAATTTTTTTTTCTATATTCCTATATAAGTTTTCAACATTATTTTCAAAGAAAATGGTTTTCAAAAAGTTTTCTGTTTTAAAAAGAATATTTTTCAAAGAATAAATGGTATTTTTCTCAAGAAATATTTTTAAAGGAGACTTCCAAATTATGTTCCAAATAAGATGACATCTTCTTGGTCCCACTATGTCCCTCAGATATGTCATCCTAGACATTTATTACCCTCAAATACATGCCACATAAACTCTCATAAATCCCTTCAAGAGCTTCATCTAGATTTAACAATAACATAGGGGAAATTCATATAGATCATGTGACAACCTCTAGAAATGTTAGTCGGGGTCATGAAATAGATTCCAATAAAAACTAGATAGGTATATTTTTTTCCTCTTGAAAATTCATCCTTGATCATGTGATAAACCTCATACATGCCATCCAAGATGTGCGATGTCCACTGGACAAGTCAATTGCATCATGATATTTCCATTATACATGTCAGACATAAATCCTCTAACATGTCAAGAAAACAATCATGGAATTATGAGAATATAATTAATATATTCCAGGTAGACATGAGGTCTAGAACATAGGGGAATACTAGCACTTAATAACATCGCTCAGTCCTTAGTGTGTATTCTCTGATTATAAGGGCAACGTTAGTGTGTAAGCCCCTACCAAATGAATGATGAGAATATGATTCCTACCATAATCAGGATACATATGATTCCTTTCAAATGCCTAGGCTCCATATTAAACATCTAATGGGATGTACCAATACATATGTCCCTTATACACAAGGAATGATACTGATCATTTTACATCCCTTGTTTATCACACTTAGAATACCTCATGTGGGCATAGGGAGCCTCAAGAAGAATATCATATTCATCATAAGCCTCTAAATGGGTAAGGATAATGTTAGTGTGTAATCCCCAAACAATTTAACTATGAGTACTTTTATTCCTTTCATAACCAGGATATGTAGGACTCCTTCCAAAGGCTCGATACTAAACCCAAAATGGAATCCACCTCAGTGTATATCCCATAATTTCTCAGAAATTTCAACCATTAGAACTCCACCATTCCCAAGGCCTTACCGTCTTTCCACACCCACCAGCAGATTAATAACCAAATAAAAAATTGTGACACTAATTCATGCTATAACTAGGATATGCAGCACTCTACTCTAAGTCATATCTCTATATTAAACATCCTAAGAAATTTCCAAGTACATTTTTCATGAATCCATATGTAGAGATATTGATTAATTTTTCTCCCTTGTTTCTCACATCGATCAAAACTCTTGTTGGATTAGGGAGTTGTAATAGTAATGTCATTCACATCTTTATTATCCACCAGCCAGTTCCAAATCTACATCTAAGCCCCGATGAGTGGAATGATATAAATACCCATCATATAAGATAATATACATTGGGTGTAGTATTATGGGAATGGTTGAACTATAGTAACTATGATTCATACCACAACTATATATAGGACATATCCTAGAGACTCTAGCTCAAATATCTAGTTCCACAATGTATATACATAGGTCCTATCTATATGATGTTAAACTGTACAGGTTTAATGAACTACATGGATTTTTATTCTTGCAATAAAATTGATATGTATAATTCCTCATAAGGTCTCAATCTAATCCATGGAATATTAACTACCCCCTGCATGGCATGAAATTTTGATGTACCTGGTAATATGGTTCCATCAAATATGTAGCTTCCTGTCACTGGGAAATGGATGAATAACCTTATATATATATAGATAAATTCACTAATAAGATCCATTTCTATTGTATAAAAATATAATTAAACTATATTTGTTCTGTTAGGGTAAACAGTCTCATATCGATATTAGGAAGAGATTCTTGGACATATCATGAATCTATAAGAGATCCCACAGAGTACGCAACAATCCCCCCCAAGGGTGAGATGAGCCTAAACTCTCATCATATCGAACAATGCAAGTATATACACTTAATTGGGTATTAACCCCCAATTGACCACCTACAATTGGAAAGCAGGTATATACCCTGTTATAGCTGAGTGAACTATAGGGATTTTCCATTAACAAAAAATATAGTGAACTGATGATATTGATCATGCAAGGAGTCTAACCCCCCCCCCCCAATAAAAAATCAATCAAAACTAAACACACCTCAGTGAGGGTTTCCTGATCATCTCTTCTCTATAAAAATAGACGCATTCCAATGATATATCATTCATCGGGTAAAAACTATCCTCTTAAATCAAAAGTGGTCTTAGATTTTTGATCTATTCCTCTTTTTTCATTTTATTCGATTTTTTCATGAAAAATATGTGTCTGAGTAGGTAGTAAAAGTGTAGGGGTAACAACTGTCGACAAGAGGTAAGCTTCTACCTCTCAATCCATAAAGGATAATTGTAAGGAGACCAACTTATTTGATTCCTCACTCAACAAATGTGAATAAGATCTCTTGTTGAGATCATCTGCTATTGTATTCCCCTTCATAGGGTGATAGTCAACTTGGAAGTCATAATACTTTCCTCAGTCTCAAGTCAATATCCTTCTGAGAGAAAATATACTTGTGACTCTTGTGGTAATAATAGATGATAACCCACTCACCCATTAATTAGTTTCTCCACATATTTAGGGAAAATACAACCGCTGCTAACACAATATCATTGGTCATGTAGTTCTGCTCATTTTCTCTCAACTAATGTGAACCATAAGAAATCATTATCTGCCTCTTCATCAAGACCCAAAAAAGTCCAGTTCCCAATGAATTGAATATCACTACATACTTGAAACTCTCCTCTAAAAATTTTTAGATGGGATCGGTCATAAAACTCTAAATCAACTTTTAAAAATCCTATTGGAACCACTTCGTCCACATGACAGGCTTACCTTTTGGGTCAAAGCTGTCATGGGAGATGATATCCTATAGAAATTAAGTGTGAATATTCGGTAATATCATGTCAACCTAAGTAATTTATGCACCTCTTTCACGCTATTCAGTGGATCCCAAACTAACACATCCTCAACCTTCTCTGGGCCCACTACTACAACATCTAACGAGATAATGTGACCTAGAAGGTGAACCTCAAGAATCTAAAACTAGAACTTCAAGAAATTCCCATAAAAAAGGTGCTCCCTAAGGACATATAGAACCATAATCAAGCGTCTTGTGTGGTTATCCTATGACATAGAGTAAACTAAGATATTTTCGATGAATACTACCACAAACCGATCTAAGAAAGGATAAAAGTCCTGGTTCATGAGTCCCATGAACATTTTTTGTGTGTTTTTTACACAAAAGAGAATCACCAAGTACTGATAGTGACTATAGAGACATCAGAATTCTATTTTTGGTATATCCACATCATTTACTCTCAATTGGTGATAGCATGATATGAGATCAATCTTCGAGAACCATTGCACCCCTCTCAAATGATCAAAGCAGTCATCAATCCCTAGTAGTGGATTCTTTTTCATTAAGATTGTCTCATTTTTGCAATGGTAGTCGACACATAACCTCAAGCTTCTGTCATCCTTCTTGGTGAACAAAACCAGGGCTTTCTAGGGTGAAATACTGGGTCTAAAAAATCCCTTTCTTTTCAAGTCTTTCCAACTACACCCTCATATCACAATGAGTTTTAGGATACATCTGATATGTTGGAACAAATATCAGGGTCTTACTAGTGTGTATATGAATGCATAAGTCTATCACTCAATGGGTAGTTAATCATAGAATGTCTCAAAAAATAAATATGAATACTTTACCACCCTTGTAGGTAACTAGAAAATCATAACATCCACTGAACCAAGGGTCACACTAGACAACTAATGAGTAATCGGCTACACCCTCATCTTCATGATTCCATCCTGCACTGACTCAATTTCCCTTTCACCCACAAAGGAAAACTCGGTCTCATTGATGTGGATACACCATATCCTCCACCTAAAATAATATGTCTAGGCATGAAATATAGATAAATTTTCCATAACCAAGATGACATTGTAAAGCCTCATCATTTATATAATGTGATCTCAATGGAAAATCTCACCTTCAAGTGTTGGGCCACAATATCAGCACAAGTTTGTGATAGTTTATTCATATCTAGTAGGATTCTCCCTGAGAAAGGGTCAAGTAAATGGCTCAACCATAGTCTCTAAGTCTCAAACCATATATGTGGACATTCTTAAATGACTAGAATATATGCCTATCTTTATTTTACCTAAGGTAGAAAATTAATATATCACATCTATAACCATCCCCAGAGCCTCTTGGTCATAAGAATCAACATCCTGTCACTACCCTCGCTCTAATACTCCAGCAACCTGAGCCAAGTGTAGGACACCTGAGGGTGGTGGTATTAACAAGTTAAAGTTTATACCACCTCTAGCTACTCTCCCATCTCCTCTCCCATGTTCTCCTACCCACAAACCTACCTTCTCCTACAACTACCTCTGCCCCAACAGCCCATCAAATGTCTCTTTTTCAGCTACACATTGGGTTAAAAAATCTCATGCAAGATATCTCATGTCATCACATGAGTATCACCATCTCTCTCGATACTTAATAGACCCATCTTGTACCCTTTGAACCACAGAACCTCTATCCTAGGACCTCCTCAAAAAACACATGACTTGTCTAGCTCTCTGAGACTAACATCAAATCCCCACTTCCACTACTAGATTACAGAATCTATTCAATAGGCTATTTGCGATGGGTTCCCATCACAAAATATCTTTTGCAATGGGGTCCCTTCGCAAATAGCCCATTGCATAAAATGGCATCGCAACTAGTATTTTTTGTGACAAGCCCATCGTAAAAAATACTATTCGCGATGGTAAACCATCCCTTTACAAATAGATATACGATTATTTAAATTATATATATAAAAACTTGTTGTGATAGGCCCCTTGCAAATACTTTTTTCGATGGGTCTGTTGTCCCATCACAAATAGTTCTTTATTTATATATGTTATATATACCTAAACCTTTTGCGACAAGCCCGCCACAATAATGTATTTGCGACAGATTCTTTTACCATTGCAAATACCTTTTTAAAATATATATATAAACTATTTTCAATGGGGTCCCATCGCAAAAGGACCCATCCTAAATACTGAATAAAATAAAAATAATAATAAAATTATGATTGATGAAAAAATAATATTAACATTATTAAAATAATAAAAAAATAAAAAATATTAAAATTCTCAATATTCGCAAAAAAAATAAAAAATCATAAAACATTATTATTATTATTATTATTACTAAAATAAAAAACTTTTAAAAATATAATACTAATAATAAATAATAAAATATAAAAATAAAAAAAATAAAAAAATTAAATTATGTAATATTTACACCAATATAAAAGAAAAAACTAAAAATAGTTCATATTGAAACAAATGTTGAATTCAAATGTTTTTAACATAACAAAAAATCACTATGTGCATAGTCTTCGGGAAGAGGTGGAGGATCTAGAAGAGATGGTGGAGAAAACTTTATCCCTAAACTATGAGTCAGATGCCACATGTACTCCATCTACTTGTGTTGGTGCTGCTACTGCCATCGACGCATCTCCTCCTTGTGTTACTGCTCCTATCGCTGCTACCATCGATGCATATTATCCTCTTACTATTGTTACTACTTCTGTTGGCGCATCTCTTCCTTCTGCTTCTGTAAACTCTCTATAAACTCAGTTTGAGCTCACAACTGCTCCTGATACTATGATCCAAAAGTTTATGCCTCTCTATAATCTCCTCTCAAGAGGGATGATGATATCACAGCAGTGCCATAATAAGTTGTGGGAGTGAAATTAAAGTTGATACCAACTACTCGACCCTTCTTGAAGGCATACCGGGTCTCCTGCATTCATGCTTCTTCATCGAAATGGTGGGCACTAGTCTGATCAGCTATCTCAGCCTGACTCTCATCCGATGTCTGAGAGGTCACAACTTCATATGAATCTTTTAGTTCCAATTTGAAATTAAAATATTGAAAATATTATATGTAGTTAATTCTCAAACAGAAAATGAAATAATAATGACCACAATTTGACACTGGTGATCACCTATAATCTCTCTAGTGGATGGATCATTGTACATCCTCCGATAAACATCTTACTCCATAATATTGGGATGCTCAACAGCCTATACGAATATAAAATGAACTTTTTATATTTAATGTTATATAAAATATTTAAAAAAGAAACTTACCAGATTCTCTCTATGCGTACTAAATGTACAACTACCAGCTTGATGTTTCACCTATTGTCTCCCCTGGTTCTGTCAGCCCAATGAAGATCTCCTCTGAAATCCACCACTTAACTAGTTTGAACATTATCCATACCAAAAATGAGATAAAATGTACTCTGGTTGGTGGGCTCTACATGAATCATCAAATACATTCACTCATGCTTTCTTAATGTACATCTTTCTCAAATTGTGAAAAAACTTATGGAAATGCTCACACAAAGACACCTCTCATGCCGTGTGGATAGCATCATGCATGATATCATCGATGGAATACCATAAACCCTACAAATAATTTATAATATCATGTTATTAATGAAATAAATTTCAAAATAAATATTATTTATTTACATACCTTCCAATGATTGAACATGTTGAGCTTCACATCTATGGGAATCTATTCCCATGTGTTCCATGGCTAATAAAAATAATTGTGCAAGATATTGCTCTCCTGTCCAATAGCTTAATGCACAAAACTGTGAAAAAAAATAAATTATCGATCAATTAGTATATAAATAAATTAATGAAAGTTAACTAAAATACACAGGTTACCATACCTCTGCATGCATGAATTGAATCCATGACGTGGACGTCGCTCGGGGATAGGGTCAGGAATCATCAGTTGTGCAAGACCACACCCCCTCCATGTACCCCCTAAACCACCAGTAGGCTGAGTGTCAGATGATCCCAAATCCTCCTCATCCAACGGTACCTCAACCTCCTACAACTCATGAAGTAGATTAGGGTCCATCTGAAACACAAAATGATTATTGTTAGTAGGTAGTTGAAAATAACTATTATATATATATATTAGTTATGATTATAACCAGCATTTGACTATGTGAATGTTCACCTTCATCATAATTTTCATATCTAATGATGTATATGTCTTCATATTCATCCTCAGTGTCATCAATATTTATATGAGTTTCAATTTCACCATCTTTTTCCATTTCAAACACATTTATAACATCATTAAAATAATTTTTACCTACGACCATTAATTTTGGGGTGTCATCATTGATATTCATGTATATTTTTGAAAAAATATGGATTTTGAGTAGTCTCTTGAAAAATTTCAAATCCTTGTACTTCAGTGGAACCGCATTCAGTTTGAGTAAACTAATTTTCCTGAGATTTCATTTTTATTATGCTCCACCAATCACTCAGGTCTCTTAAAGTAGCACAATACTTTACATAATATATTTGATATTCTTGTTAAGCTAGTAAAAATACTTCATTTACAATAAGAAGATTTTATATTTAATATCAACGATTCCATGAATTGGATAAACATGGAAGCCTCTCTCAGTATCCAACCACCTACATTTAAACATTGTTATATAATTTTGACCTAGATAACATAGTTTAATAATTTCATCCAGAATGCTGAAAAATTCAACTTCAGTTTCTCTATGTTGCCATCCTCTCAAGAAAACTCCATTGTTCTTTGTATTTTTTGATTCCCCATATACACATGTATGAAATCGAAAACATTCACTACATATTCATTATAATATTTAACTATTTTAGATGATGGGTTACTCAATATATGCAGTCACTTATCAATTTTAAAATCATTTAGAGACACCTAATTTTTTTAAAAAAATTATCAATATAATAAATAACAAACTAAATTGATATGTTAAACCATCAATAATTTATGTTACCAGCTTTTGAAACCATTGAATTTTTTTTGATGGCATTCTTCAAGATCTGTTATTGTAATTTATGGAATCTATTTCTTGATATGGTTGTCGTATAACCTACAAATAAAATAAGTTTACTTACTTTAACCTAAATTATTGAACAAGTGATAGAAGCACTCATAGTACAAATGATGTCATTTATTCATAGTTGAGCAGAATATATGTATGAGCTCTGTGATGTTCATCATCATAAAGACATCGTTCATGAACTCCACTGAAGCTATGTTCTGGCTGATTAAAAACTAATAATTTATTTTCCATTTCATCATCAGCATTCCACTTGTTCTGTCCCATGCAGTTTTGTTTTTAGGGTTATTCATATTAAAATTAATGAGATAAGAAAAAAGAAATTTCCTTTTGCAAATAAGCTTTTGCAATTGATCCTTCAACTGATGCTTTGGTATGTTCTTTTTTCTTTAAGTTATGTATGAATCTCTTCAATAGGTAAATCCATCGAAACTATACCAGAACTCCATATTTAGCTTCATGTGGTGAATGTAATACCATATGTTCCATTGAGTAAAATAAAGCTGACAAAAATATTTTTTCCAGTTTACATATAATTACAACAACATCTTCTTCCAGTTTTCTTAGTGAATTGTAGTCTATTGTAGCCGCAAAAATGTATCAAAAAAATATGATATTTTTTTATCTAATACCGAATAATAGAATTCAAAAAACCTATAAATCCAATCGGCATAATTCCTTCCATTATAACATGACATTCATGACTTTTTAATCCGGTAATATGACCATTCTTAACACATCTACCCAAATTGGATGCATAGCCATCTGGAAGTCTCAAATCTGCAATACACCAAAAAAATAATAAAAGGCTCTCTTTGGAAAGTGTATAATCTCTTTTTGTCTTCATTAATATCTGTGATCTGACATTTTGAAACAGTTCATGTTCCAGTCGCCTGCAAATTTGGGAAAGATATAATCATGCCTTTACATTATCTTTGGTCATACCTAGTGTATCCAAAACTATATGAAATAAGTTATCAAAATAGTTATTCTCAATATGAATGACATCCAACATATGGCGGACCAAACAATCATACCAATATGGTAGATCCCAAAAAATACTATGTTTTATACAATTGTGTTCTTTTCCAAAGCCATGAATTTTCTGTTAGTTTATTATTGGACCAAATGTGATAGGAGGTAATGAAAATACAACTGATTTTCAATCTGTACCTGAGATCTTTTTTGTAGGTTCATCCCTTTCAATTGTTCCTTTTATGAATAAGATTTATTCCTCTGAAAAGGATGATTGGTTGGAATAAATATGAGATAACAGTCAAAATAGAAAGGTTTTTTTCATTGATGAGCATAAATTCTTTATTTTATTTCATACAGTAAGGACCTGATTTCAGACCATGTGTACTTCATCCAGATAACATTCCATATATTGGGAAGCCACTAATTTTCCACATCAGGGCAGATTTTAAAATGAAATTTTGTTTCACAAAAACATCATATATACTAACACCATTACTTCACAATGAATTTAACTCATTAATAAATAGTTTCAAATAGACATAAATATTTTTTAAGATGTCCTAGGATTAGTAAGGTCATAAAGATATAGGGATCATTCATCAACATCGATGGCAGTAAATTGTTTGGAGTTATAAAGACAGGCCAACATGAATACTAACTACCAAAAGAACCAAACAGACATAAATCCTTAGTAGAAAGAACAAATCACATGTTCTGGGCTTCTAAATAAAAATAAGGATGTAGTCGGTCAAAATGTTTCCATAAATCACCATTAGATAGATGATTCAATCTTTTCCAGGTTTAAATCTTTGTCTTGTGCCATGAAATCATTGACGTTGTGTTCTAAGAAATAAATAAATGCTCCAACCTAGGTGTAAGCAGGAAATATCTCAACTATTTTACTGGAATCGATCCAGACTTCTCCTGTTGTGAATATTTATTCCTTGATTTTCCACATGTGGGATAATTATCCAACAACTCATTTTCACTTGAATATAATATGAAATCATTTTCACAAGTATGAATCTTCTGATAACTAAGGCCCAGATTATGAACCAGCCTCTTTCTCTCATAGCAATTTGTAGGCAACACATTTACTTAGGGTAATTTTTTTAACAAAGAAAATATCTGATCAAAATAGTTGTTTGACATTGCATTATATGATCTAATAGCCATAAATTTTTCAACTGATTCTTATTTTTTTATCTTGCAACCAGGACATAAGCATCATCAACAGACCTCAACAACTCAAAAAAATCAGATGGTGAAAACTTAGAAGTTAAATCAATATCATCATGAGTTTCAATTTGTTGAATAGATGGACCTGCAACATCATGTACTAAATTTTAAAAATGTGATGGTTCCGAAATCAAGTTATTAGTATCTTCTATATAATTCTATTCACTGTTCTGATACTAAATAACATAATCTGATTGAAAACCAAAATACAAGAGATTTCCCCCAACCATGTCAAATGTTTCAAACGTTCATAGAGTACATTGTTTACAAGGAATCTTAATTGTACCTCCTAAAACAAATTCTAGTTTTGATGATTCAAATGATAAGAAATCTTCAACACTCACAATATATGCAGGATTTAAACCATAACTGTTTGGATTTCTACACTGATTTGTCCAAGCATGATTATCTTATAATGACTGTTGTTGACTTCCTTGTTCCATATTTTTCTACAAAATATAAAATAATTACTATTTTTGAATAATTTGAAATTAGAAAAGAACTATCCAAAAAAAGAAGATAAATAATTACAACTAATTATTAATAATAACCATTAATTATGGGTGACACAATTTCTAGTGGATTGATGACTACTCTTTTGTCTGACGGCTCATTCACTTGCAACTTTCTCACACTGAAATCCCAATGAAGAATCTTCATGAAGGAATTCATATCCATTCTTGTTCATACTGTTGTACCTCTCAAACCCCTCGAGGTTTAATTTTCATGATCACAATCACCCTCTTATGTTTCTAACTTGTTTTCAAGTGTTTGTGTTGATAGGCACTAGGTTGCCAAGAAAATGGCCCAAGAAAGAATCATCAAATGGACTGATTTTCAGACCACCGGCCAACCGGTGGCACACCAGCGGCCAGCCGGTGGCACCTGCACAGCAGAGGAGGCTACTGCCTCACCACCGGCCAACCGGTGGCCAAACACCGGCCAGCCGGTGGCACCCAGACTGAACAGGGTTTGCTACTGCCTCACCACCGGCCAGCCGGTGGCTCCACCACCGGTCAGCCGGTGGAGCCTGGACAGAACAAGTCTCCCTTTTCCAAGGCACCGGCCAGCCGGTGGGATTGTACCGGCCAGCCGGTGGAGCCAGTCAAACTAGCCGTTGGGGCTTTGACCAGGCTGCTCCACTTGCCTCTCAACGGCTCCGAAAGCCTTTCCAACGTCTCCAAAGGCCTCCAACGGCCATATGAGGGTTCCCCCTCTATAAATAAAGGACCTTGAAGCCCCGGAACAATTGCCAGACCATAATTAAGCATTGTGAAGCCAACGAACACAATTCTCCTCATTTGGCAAACCTCCGGCGGATTGCTCCAAGGGAACCACAAGTGCTCCATTCATTTCCCTCGGGGTTTCTTCCGACCCAACATTTGGTATCAGAGCACGTATTTGAATAATTCCCTTACCGGTTTCAAATTAAAGATCCTATTTTTTTGATGGCTTCTACCACTTCTTCCTCTCAATCCCCCGAAGGACATTCTTTGGATCGTGCTCCATTCTTTGATGGAGCCGATTATTCTTTTTGGAAAACCCGCATGTCAACTTTTTTAAAAAGCATTAGCTATCCAATTTTTAAAATTGTTATGCAAGGATTTTCGCTCTCTTCTCCCGATGAATCTCAATGGACCCCCGTAGACATTGCAAATTTCGAGCTTGATGGCAAAGCCATGAATGCTCTACATTGTGGGTTAGATCGTAATGTTTTTGATTATATTTCTTCTTACACATCTTCTCATGATATTTGGAAATTTTTAGAGCTAACCTATGAAGGTACTAGCGAGGATCCAAAGCAAGAATCCGATCAAAAGCAGGAACCCATTCAAAAGCTAGAACCCGATGCAAAATCCGTACCCGCTTGCCCACTTCACAAGAAAAGGGCCAAGAAAAAGGAGAAGAAGAAGGCTTCAAAGGCAACATGGAGTGATTGCTCCACCTCTTCATTCTCCTCCTTCTCCTCGAGCGACCAAGGTAAAAAATGCCTAATGGCAAAACATGAGGTAACATCTTCCGATTCTTCTTCCTCATGTTCTTCAAATTCAAATTCTTTAAATCATTTATCTTATGAAGAACTTTCACACGCTAGAGACCAACTTGAAAATGGTTTTCACGAACTCTCTTCAAAATTTGTCGCTTTGAAAAAGAATTTCAAAAAGCTTTCCTTCGAAAGAGACCAACTTCTCAAAGAGAAGGAGGAACTCTCCCTCAAAATCCAAAATTTTCCCGATGTTGATTCTTTAGAATCAACCATTAAAGACCTAAGAGAATCATTAGCCAAGTTCACCCAAGGTGAACAAAATTTGAACAATCTCCTAGGTTCCCAACGAATATCTAGAACCACCAATGGACTTGGCTACACCAACCAAGCCTCCTCCTCCCATGCACCCACTATTTTTGTAAGGGGGAGCTCCGAATTTAAATTTTGTAATTATTGCAAAAAACCCGGGCACCTCATTTATGAATGTAATTGTAAAAACGCCCGGTATGGCCAACCCAAGTCTATTTACTATAGTGACGAATTTTATAGGAGAAGACCCGCTATGAGACAAGTATGGATTGAAAAATCCCTTCTTGCGAGTCTCTCCGGGCCTAAAATCATCTCTTTTCAAAATCCCTCTCCCCGGTAATTTTTTGTTTTTATTTAGGGGGAGTTAGGATCTTTTAAGCTTCTTTGTTTTTGTCAAAACTTTCGATTCCAACTTTCAATTTCAACTCTTGGTTTCAAAATTTTCATTCAAATCTTTCAATTCAATTTTTGATTCAAAACTTGCAATTCCAATTTCAAAAATTTCATTGGTTTAATATCTCCATCTTGTTTTTCAAACTTAGTTCCCTCAATCAAGTTTTATGCCCCGAGCTATTTTGATAATCACAAAGGGGGAGAAATTGCTTGATTGATTGGGGGAGAATCTTTTCTCTCATTCTTTGATTTATTTTCAAACTATCATTGAAGAATGTCTTTAATTTAAGTATTTTTCATTAATTGTTTCGGTGATTGTGATCATCAAAATAGGGGGAGATTGTTGTACCTCTCAAACCCCTCGAGGTTTAATTTTCATGATCACAATCACCCTCTTATGTTTCTAACTTGTTTTCAAGTGTTTGTGTTGATAGGCACTAGGTTGCCAAGAAAATGGCCCAAGAAAGAATCATCAAATGGACTGATTTTCAGACCACCGGCCAACCGGTGGCACACCAGCGGCCAGCCGGTGGCGCCTGCACAGCAGAGGAGGCTACTGCCTCACCACCGGCCAACCGGTGGCCAAACACCGGCCAGCCGGTGGCACCCAGACTGAATAGGGTTTGCTACTGCCTCACCACCGGCCAGCCGGTGGCTCCACCACCGGTCAGCCGGTGGAGCCTGGACAGAACAAGTCTCCCTTTTCCAAGGCACCGGCCAGCCGGTGGGATTGTACCGGCCAGCCGGTGGAGCCAGTCAAACTAGCCGTTGGGGCTTTGACCAGGCTGCTCCACTTGCCTCCCAACGGCTCCGAAAGCCTTTCCAACGGCTCCAAAGGCCTCCAACGGCCATATGAGGGTTCCCCCTCTATAAATAAAGGACCTTGAAGCCCCGGAACAATTGCCGGACCATAATTAAGCATTGTGAAGCCAACGAACACAATTCTCCTCATTTGGCAAACCTCCGGCGGATTGCTCCAAGGGAACCACAAGTGCTCCATTCATTTCCCTCGGGGTTTCTTCCGACCCAACACATACGAGAAGGTATAACGGTACCTTTGAGTGGATTCTTGATTGTGATTTCTATGTGAGAAAGATGCAAGTAAATGAGGGTTCGGAAAAAAAAGATCCCCCTTTTATCGATGACTCTTCTCCTTGCAACTGTCACCGCCTGAAAACATTATGAAAAATGTGGTCCTACAATGCATATCTAAACTAGTGCATACTGTAAGAACCCGGTTCTTATTTTTGAGGTACGAGCTCCTTATTTTTCCTTGTCCTTAAGTGTTTTTGAGAAAATATGGAAAATGGGGAAAAGTCTTAAATTTTGGAACTACACACCGTGTACTTTTCTATACGCCATGTACTTTTGGTTGTGAGGGATGGATACACGGGGCGTGTAGCCATGCCGGCGACGAAGGGTGTAGGAACCGACTACATGTCGTGTAGTGGTACCTTACATGCCATGTAGTCAGTCGGAAGGCCTAAACAGTAAGGTGGTGGAGCAGCCGAAAGCTGGGAGAAAGTACACGCTGTGTACTTGGGAGTACATGCCGTGTACTCATGTCGATGGATGAACAGTGTGGCGGTGCTGCCAGAGGAATAGTTAAATGAAGTAAGTACACGTCATGTACTCAAAAGTACACGCCGTGTACTTTGTTTTTTCGGATTAAAAGAGGCAGTAGCCTCCTCATTTGGCAGAGGAGACACTTGATCCGATTTAGAGCCAAAGGAGGAGGCCAAACCATTAAAGATCCACCGGCTGTTCGTATGGAATCTGTTTCTGCCTCGGACGATCCCGTTGGAACCGCACGGGTAAGGGCTTCCACCTCCTTGGATGGTTCTTACCAATTCTTTCCCTAACAAAATTTATTTAAGTTTGAAAGGGTTTTGTTCTTCGTCAGATCTACGCCGTTATTAGGAATTTCTGGAGTCGGCGTTTGGGTATAACATTCGTTGGCGTATAAGGTAGGTGGATTTGTGTTTATTTTCCAACTGTCATGCATTTTTGTGCATTTTCGTGCCCTGAACCCAGGTTGTGGTGTCATGTGGCTGAGGCCATTGCTATATTTAATGCCTATAATTGCATAGGTGATTAAATTGTGATAATAAAATGCTGGTTGGGATTGTTTCTAGGATCCATAACCACCCCCGGGGTGTGTTTCACAGTTTAACCGTTTAGCCAGGATACTCAAGGGTATGCATTTAAAGTAGTAATTGTAGAATTTCCTTGAGAGGAATTGATTGTTACTGCTTGCTTACTTGTTGGTCATGGCCCGGTTACCTGTTTAGCCTAAGGGCATTGTTGTATTTGGCCTGAGGGCGTTGTTGTGATTAGCCTGAGGGTACTTCACTATTTAGCCCGAGGGTTGTAGTATTTCACCTGAGGGAAACCTTTTGTGCCTGAGGGATTGACTTCTATGCCTGAGGGAAACACTTCCTATGCCTAATGGAAACTTCTGTTACGCCTGAGGGCTATACCTTCGGGTTGGATTCTGCTTACCTGAGGGTAAGGTTTTGTTTGTCTGAGGACATGGATTGTTTACTTAGAAATGCACTGTGGTGATTTATAATATTTAATTAATTAAATGAATAATTAAATGACAATTTGACTGTTAAGTTAGTTACTTTTGAGTACTGCTTACTTTATTTTATTTTACTACTGCACAGTATTGTTGCATGTTTTCACGCAGTTGGGAACGAGCCTTTAGTGGGTGCCTACTGAGATATGTTTATCACACCCTGTTTGGGTCACGCTTTTCAGCCCAAAAATATTACGTTGTTGCGGGTGTAGATAGGGGAAAGAGTCCCTATACAGGTACTTGACTGTTTCTGAGGAGTAGGAGGGCATGGGACCGAGCCTAGGCTCGTGATACCGCTACCATCTGTTTTTGCTTTGTTTCGTTGTACTCTGCATTTTGATGTACTTTATTGATGTATAATATGTTCTGGATGTTTTCATAGAACTTGAAACATGTATCATCATCACTTATATACTGTTGGTCATATCCACTGCTGTAGTTTATTTCAGTTGTGTGTGTTTACTACTTCCACTGTATGTTGTATGTTTTACTTACATTCCGCTACGCTACACTTTGACAAATGAGGGCATAGTTTCCCCACTATCAGACCTGGGCCCTCGCTGCTAGTCGGCAGCCTCTGGCGTTTGGGGAAATGTGCTTGAGGTCATGTGGCGAACTGGGTTCGGGGCACCCGTTGAGTGGCACCCAGGTCCGGGACGTTACAAAGTGGTATCAGAGGGGTTATATTCTTTGAATTACTATTTGGAGCTGTAGTCAGGGATAGGATGAATGATAGTTGGTAATAAGTTTTTCCAAAGTGTAGCTAAACTGTGTACAGGGAAAATATAGTCTACCTCGTGTTGCAATTTTATTGATTTTTCAATTCACAGTTGATATATTTTTATCGTTGGGTGACGCACTTGGATTGTGCTGTTATATTTTATCTATGGGATTTATTGAGTGCAACCCAATGAGATGAGGGTAATCCGTCTCATGCATCATATAGGCACATGCTAGATATCACATGCCATGCATAGTTTCCTTGCTATGTAGGTGCATTAGAAATTGCATGTTATTGTGATAGATGTTGTGCTAGAAAAACATGCTATTGTGATAGCTACTTGATAAATACCTGTTTTTGTGATAGGGTATTTTTTGTGTGAGCTTGTTTATAGAATGGACGCCAAACTTTGGTTTTTGGGGAGTATGGGCCCCCATTGACTGGAATTTGGTGGATCATTGAATGTTTATTTGTTATAACACATATAAGATGTCAAACTTTGATTTGTGGGGACTATAGGCCCTCCTGGGTTGGAATTTGACACTTCGGTGCTGTTTTACGGTATTTTATGGGTTCTGGAGAAGTTTCTGAGGCATACTGTCCAGAAACCCAGTATACACGCCGTGTAGTATTTTTATACATGTCGTGTATGTTCTTCTGTTCGGGAAGAAAAATGAACTTTTTGAGTACACGCCGTGTACCCTAAGTACACGCTGTGTAGTCTCTTCTCGTGTCACAAACCATGTGGGAAGCGACACGGGGTAGGGAAAGGCTTGGGTAAAACATGTCGTGTACCAAATGGACACGCCGTGTAGTGTGACCCGGAGTCCGGCCGTGTACCTAACAACACGTGTCGGTGAACTCCTGTACAGACCACGCCGTGTCAATGATGGACACGTCGTGTAGTGTGACCTGGGGACTCGACCATGTAACTAACAACACGGGCCAGTGTCACCTCTCCCTGAACATGTCGTGTACCTTTGGGACACGCCGTGTAGTCTTGTACAAGGACAGATCGTGTGGTGTTAGCCGTGTAGCTGGGAAACGGGGTGGTTTACACGCCGTGTGTGGGTGTAACACGCCGTGTAGTGTCAATCCGAGTAGTCGTCCGTGTCACAGACGACACAGGCAGTTGGGAAATAACACCATACACATCGTGTAGATATTATACACGTCGTGTAGTTTTTGTTCAACGATAGTCGTGTGGCTTAGCTGTGTATAAGGACCCGGGCAGGGGAAGAGAGGTCAAGTACATGCCGTGTAGTCAGTGTACACGCCGTGTAGTCTTGTTTTGCAAATTTTGAAATGCCTTCTTACTTTTGTTCCTTTGTGGTTCCTTCGTTTAGGTCTTAATAATCATGAATCTGAGGCGTGCTTTTGACCCTGTAGTGTCATGCCGCCTAGACGACCACGAGTTGTTCGCCAGGAGAGCAGTGATGATTATACTCCGGAGATGGTAGACCATGGGCTACCAGTTGATCCTCCAGCAGATCCAGATGCGGCTCCAACTGCTATACCAGACACAGGGGCGGAGGCGCAGTTCTGTGAAGGCTCTATGAGGTTTATGTAGACCTTTCAGGGAGCACGCAGGCTGCTACATCTATGGCTAAGCTAACGTGAATCTTTCAGCAGCAGCATCCACCTATGTTTTCATGGGATGGCGGACCACAGGATGCATAGTCTTGGCTAGGATCGATGTAGACTATTTTCGAGCATCTTGAGATGCCTCCAGGGTGGAGGATCAAGCTCGCGACTTACATGCTGCGTGATTCTGCCAAGAGGTGGTGGGATGTTACCACCCAGTCAGAGCATCACAGGTACATGGCATGAGAAGACTTTCAGGTTGTCTTTTATGAATTTTTCTTTCCCGAGATGCTGAGGGTAGATAGAGCTCGAGAGTTCATGAATCTGCAGTAGAACGCTATGTCAGTGATGGACTATTCTGCTCATTTTATGGAGCTTCATCATTTTGCACCTGTGCTGGTTGGTGATGAGACATTGAGAGCCAGACATTTTGAGGATGGTCTTCGGTATGACATCCGAGCGCTGGTGAATGTTTTTAGGTTTCCTACTGTACACTCTATTGTAAACTAGTTGCTGATTATAGAGAGGAACCTGTGGGAAGCAAGTGGTGTGGGCCAGGGCAGTCTAACACCAGTTACTTGTACTATTTCTACGGGCAAGAGGAAGAGACAGATGGACTTCTCTCAGGGTGGAAGTACCAGCCAGGAAGCTTCTACAGGTTGTCCGATCAGTTTCTACCAGTGTGGTAGAGAGGGGCACAAGAGACCTCAGTGTCCATGTGACCCAGTGGAGTACCGAGCTTGCAGCAAGTTGGGTCATCTGCAGCACTTTTGCAAGGCGTTTCTACTAGTGGCTAGTGAGAGGGGTTCTGTATAGACTCCGCGTGTGGGAACAGGACCAGTGGCTTCTTACCAGTCAGGGAACTGGAATACATCGGGTTGTGTAGGTAGAGATGGTGGTCGTGGTCGTTGTAGCCAGACACCAGGATCTCAAAGGTAGCAGGGCGGGACAGATCAGGGTAGCCAGGCTGTGTTGCAGGGCCACGGCACTGGGCAGGAATATGCAGTGCAAGAGACCCAGCAGGAGTAGGATCCCGGACCTTCTACAGTCAGAGGTACTATTCTAGTAGCTTTTGTCTTGTCTTCAGTACTTTTTGATATGGGTGCTACACATAGTTTCATATCTGTACCCATTGTAGAGATCATTGGGATCTGTTTTTCTTCTTCTTCTGATGTCATGACACTAGACACTCCGTTGGGGACTAGAACAGCTGGTGTGCGTCAGTGCAAGGAGTGCCCCCTTGAGGTTGGTGGGTGTCACTTCCTTTGGGACCTCTTTGTCTTAGAGATGACGAGCTATGATGTCATTCTTGGGATGGACTGGTTGGTTCCCTTTCGAGCCTTTGTAGACTGCTATCGTCGTTGGGTAAGTTTCACGTCACCTGAGGGCGGAGAGTTTCTATACAAGGGTGAGTGGGATGTTCAGGCGATTCGAGCTGGACCAGAGCATCATGGGTGAGGTGGAGTCACAACCCAGATTACGAGTTTGTATCTGAATGATCAGGGGACTGGTCGGACGTATTTCCATCCAGTTGTTAATCGTTTACGGGATTTCTTCCCAGACGACTTTTTAGGTCTACCTCCAGAGCGAGAGTTGGATTTCTCTATCGAGATTGTGCCAGGAGTAGCACCGGTTTCCATTCATCCTTATAGGATGGCCACACCAAAGTTGCAGGATCTCAAGAGGTAGTTAGAGGAGTTGCAGGAAAAGGGCTTTATCCAACCCAGTACTTCTCCTTGGGGTTCTCCGGTCCTTTTTGCAATGAAGGAAAACGGTACCCTTAGACTTTGCATGGATTATCGAAAGCTGAACTGGTTGACGGTTAAGAACCGATATCCGTTGTCGAGGATTGATGATCTGTTTGATCAGCTTCATGGAGCACGAGTGTTCTCGAAGATTGACTTGAGATCCGGATATCATCAGCTGCGTGTGAGACCATCATATATACTACTTACAACTTTTTGGAGTAGATATGGTCTGTACGAGTACTTGGTTATGCCGTTCGGACTCACGAATGCGCTAGCAGTTTTCATGGCTCTGATGAATCGTGTGTTCCATCCGTACCTTGATTCTTTTGTGGTAGTATTCATGGATGAAATATTGGTGTGCTCTCACACTCGACACGACCATACCACCCATCTTGAGATCGTACTGAGTACACTGAGAGAGCATCAACTATATGCTAAGCTCTCGAAGTCACACTTTTGGATAGACCAGATTCACTTCCTGGGTCATATCATCTCAAAGGTAGGAGTTTCAATAGACCCAGAGAAGGTGAGAGAAATAGTTTCCTGGGAGCAGCCCAAGAACGTGTTTGAGATACAGAGTTTCTTAGGGATGGATGGTTACTACATATGCTTTATATAGGACTTCTCCCACTTAGCAGCACCATTTATGGAAGTGACTAAGAAGGGTGTGAAGTTCTTTTGGTCAAAATCTTATGAGACAACTTTCCAGGACCTGAAGGGAAGGTTGACTTCAACACCGATCTTGATACTCCCAGAGCAGGGGAAGAGCTATATAGTTTACTGTGATGCATCAGGGATTGGGCTGGGAGCAGTATTGATGTAGGGGGATTGAGTCGTTGCATACGGGTCTCGACAGTTGAGGCCACATCAGAGGAATTACCCGACGCATGATCTCAAGTTGGCTGAAGTTGTTCATGCGTTGCGCTGTTGGAGACATTAACTTTTGGGAGAGCATTTTGTGGTTTTCACTGACCATAAAAGCTTCAAGTATATCTTTACTCAGCGTGACCTGAATCTGAGGTAGAGAAGGTGGGTTGAGTACCTTCAATCCTTCGATTTTGAGCTTGCCTATACACCTGGTAAAGGTAATGCAGTAGCTGATGCACTGAGCAGGAAGACTCAGATACAGGAAGTGCAGGAGGCCAGTGGTGAGTGGAAACTCATGGCTTTGTTCTCTGAGATGCATCTAGAGGTGCACGACAGTTAGGGGAAAACTTATCTTTCATCTTTAGCTGTGAATTCTACCATCCTGGACAGAGTGAGGATGAGACAGCTATCGGTTTCAGAAGGCCTAGTTCTACAGGAGTCGATGGAAAGTGAGGACCCTCCTCCCGGTTGGACGATAAGAGATGATGAGGTTTTGTGTTTCCATGGACGAGTATGGGTTCCCGGGGATATACACGAGGAGCTGATGAGGGAGTTTCATGCTTCAACTTGGGAAGTTCATCCCGGGGTTACTAAGATGTACCGTGACTTGAGATGTCAGTACTGGTGGCCGGGTATGAAGAGAGAGATAGCTGGTTTTGTTACGTGGTGTTCCACCTTTCAACAGGTGAAGGTAGAACACCAGAGGCCAGCTGGGCTATTACAGCAGTTACCCATTCCAGAGTGGAAATGGGATGATGTTGCGATTGATTTCGTGACGGGGTTATCGAGGTCACCTTTTGGCAAGGACGCCGTGTGGGTTGTTGTGGACAGACTCACGAAGGTAGCTCACTTTTTTCCGATCAAGGAGACCTTCGGTGTTGATGAGATCAGAAGTCTGTATATCCGAGAGATTGTACATCTTCATGGGGTCCCTCTTTCTATCGTTTCAGGTAGGGTCACCCGCTTTACTTCTCGTTTCTGGTAGAGTTTTCAAAGGGCGCTAGGTATACAGGTGATTCTGAGAACAACATACCACCCTCAGACCGATGGCCAGTCGGAGCGTACGATACAGGTTCTAGAGGACATGTTGCGCGCATGCGTCCTAGACTTTGGGGGATCTTGGGAGAAGCATATACCCTTAGTCGAGTTCGCCTATAACAATAGTTTTTAGGAAACTATTGAGATGGCACCTTACGAGGCTTTATATGGTAGGCCATGCGGTTCACCTTTGTGCTGGTTAGAGGCAGGTGAGGCATCTTTACTAGGACCATAGCTCATGCAGGAGACTTCTGAGCAGGTCCAGTTGATTCGGAAGCGGATGGCTACCGCGCAGTCTCGTCAGAAGTCTTATGCTGATCACCGTAGATGACCTTTTGAGTTTGTGGTTAGGGATTAGGTTTTTCTGCGTGTTTCACCGAGGCTGGGACACAAGCAGATCAGGAGACAGGGTAAGCTTTCACCGAGGTATGTGGGGCCATTAGAGATTCTGGAGAGAGTCGGGCAGGTTACCTCTCGGTTGCAGTTAACGCAGTGATACTGAGCCATGAACGAAGTCTTTCACGTGTCTCAGTTTCACCGCTATCATTCAGACCCGTCTCACGTTTTCCAGCCTGAGGAGGTTGAGATAGAGGCTGATGCGTCATTTGAGGAGCATCCGATTCGTATCGTTGACAGGATCACGAAGGTTCTCTGAGGCCAGTCAGTTCCTCTCGTACGGGTGCTATGGCAGCATGGGAGAGTGCATGACGAGACCTGGGAGTGGGAGGCCGACGTACATGCTCAGTGTCCAGAGCTGTTCTGATCTTTATTTTCGCCACCCTGGGAAAGGCAATTCGGGGATGAATTTTATAAGGGGGGAATTTTGTAAGAACCTGGTTCTTATTTTTGAGGTACGAGATCCTTCTTTTTCCTTGTCCATAAGTGTTTTTGAGAAAATATGGAAAATGGGGAAAAGTCCTAAATTTTGGAACTACACGCCATGTACTTTTCCACATGCCATGTGGTTTTGGCCGTGTGGGATGGGTACATGGGGCGTGTAGCCATGCCGGTGCCGAAGGGTGTAGGAACCAACTACACGCCGTGTAGTGGTACCTTACACGCCGTGTAGTCAGTCGGAAGGCCTAAACAGTAAGGCGGTGGAGCAGCCGACAGCTGGGCGACAGTACACACCATGTACTTGGGAGTACATGCTGTGTACTCATGTTGACAGATGAACAGTGTGGCGGTGCCACCAGAAGAACAGTTAAATGAAGTAAGTACATGCCGTGTACTTAAAATTAAATGCCGTGTACTTTATTTTTTCAGCTTAAAACAGGCATTAGCCTCCTCAATTGGCAGAGGAGACACTTGAGCCGATTTGGAGCCAAATGAGGAGGCCAGACCTTTGAAGATCCACCGGGTGTTTGTCTGGAATCGGTTTCCACATCGGACGATCCCGTTGGAACCGCACGGGTAAGGGCTTCCACCTCCTTGGCTAGTTCTTTCCAATTATTTCCCTAATGGAAGTTTTTTACATTTGAATGAGTTTTGTTCTTCGTCAGATCTACGCCGTTCTTGGGCATTTCTGGAGTCAGCGTTCGGGTATAACGTTCATTGGCGTAAAAGGTAGGTGGCTTTGTGTTTATTTTCCAACTGTCGTGCGTTTTTGTGAGTTTTCGTGCCACGAACCCATGTTGGGGTGTCGTGTGGCTGAGTCCATTTCTATATTTAATGCCTAGAATTTCATAGGTGATTAAATTGTGATAATAAAATTCTGGTTGGGATCGTTGCTTGGATCTGAAACCACCCCCGAGGTGTGTTTTACTGTTTAGCTGTTTGGCCAGGATACCCGAGGGTATGCCCTTAAAGTAGTAATTGTAGAATTTCCTTGAGAGGAATTGCTTGTTACTGCTTGTTTACCTGTTGGGTATGGCCCGATTACCTGTTTAGTTGGAGGGCGTTGTTGTATTTGGCCTGAGGGCGTTGTTGTGATTAGTCTGAGGGCACTGCACTATTTAGCCCAAGGGCTATAGTATTTCTCCTGAGGGCAACCTTTCGTGCCTGAGGGCTTGAATTCTGTGACTGAGGGTGACAATTCCTACGCCTAAGGGAAACTTCTGTTACTCCTGAGGGCTATACCTGCGGGTTGATTTCTGCTTACCTGAGGGTAAGGTTTTGTTTGTCTGAGGATGTGGACTATTTACTTAGAAATGCACTGTGGTGATTTCTAATATTTAATTAATTAAATGAATAATTAAATGACAATTTGACTGTTAATTTAGTTACTTTTGAGTACTGCTTACTTTATTGCATTTTACTACTGCACACTATTGTTGCATGTTTCCACGCAGTTGGGCACAGGCCTTTGGTGGGTGCCTACTGAGATATGTTTCTCACACCCTATTTGGGTCATGCTTTTCAGCCTAAACAGATTACGTTGCTGCAAGTGTAGATAGGGGCAAGAGTTCCTATACAGGTACTTGACTGTTGCTGAGGAGTAGGAGGGCATGGGACCGAGCCTAGGCTTGCGATGCCGCTACCAGCTGTTTTGCTTTGTTTCACTGTACTCTGCATTTTGATGTACTGTATTGATGTATAACATGTTCTGGATGTTTTCTTAGAACTTGAAACATGTAGCATCATCACTTATTACTGTTGGTCATATCCACTACTGTAGTTTATTTCAGTTGTCTGTGTTTACTGCTTCCGCTGTATGTTGTATGTTTTAATTACATTCCGCTGCGCTACACTTTGACAAATAAGGGCATAGTTTCCCCACTATCAGACCTGGGCCCTCACTGCTAGTCGGCAGCCTTTGGCGTTTGGGGAAATGCACTTGAGGTCATGTGGCGAACTGGGTTCGGGGCACCCGTTGAGTGGCACCTAGGTCCGGGACGTTACACATACGTGATTGGATATGCATAGGTAGAAGTATATTTTTCATAATGTTTTGAGTCGGTGGGAGTTAGAAGGATAAGATTCATTGAGTAAAAGGAGTACTACCAATCCACTAGAAATTGTGCCAAGTTATTACAATTAATTTTATTCTTAATTATTCCTAATTATTCTTAATTATTTCCCATTTATTCCTAATTATTTCTAATTATTTCTAATTATTTCTAATTATTCCTAATTATTCCTAATTATTCTTAATTATTCCTATTTATTCTTAATTATTGATAATTATTTCTAATTATTACTAATTATTGCTAATTATTGCTAATTATTGCTAACTATTTTTAATTATTTATAATTATTACTAATTATTGTTAATTATTGTTAATTATTCCAAATTATTCCAAATTATTCCAAATTATTTCTAATAATTCCCAATTATTCCAAATTATTTCTAATTATTCCTAATTATTCCTAATTATTCCTACTTATTCCTACTTATTCCAACTTATTCCTACTTATTCCTAATTATTCATACTTATTCCTAATTATTCTTAATTATTCCTACTTATTCCTAATCATTCCTACATATTCTTAATTATTCCTAATTATTTCTAATTATTCGTAATTATTTCTAATTATTGCTAATTACTTCTACTTATTCATAATTATTGCTAATTATTCCTAATTATTCCTAATTATTCTTAATTATTCCTTATTATTTTTAATTATTTCTAATAATTCTTAATTATTCATAATTATTGCAAATTATTGCAAATTATTGCTAATTATTGCTATTTATTTCTATTTATTGCTATTTATTTCTATTTATTACTATTTTTTGCTATTTTTGCTATTTTTTGCTATTTTTTGTTATTTTTTTTCTAATTATTGCTAATTATTTTTATTTATTGTTATTTATTGTTATTTATTACTATTTATTTCTATTTATTGATATTTATTACTATTTTTTGCTATTTATTTCTATTTATTATTATTTATTGTTATTTATTAATTTTTATTGCTATTTATTTCAATTCATTGCTATTTATTGCTATTTTTTCTAATTATTACTAATTATTACTAATTATCATTATTTATTACTATTTTTTACTATTTTTTACTATTTTTACTAATTATTACTATTTATTACTGTTTATTATTATTTATTATTATGTATTACTATTTATTACTATTTATTACTATTTGTTACTATTTATTACTATTTATTACTATTTATTACTATTTATTACTATTTATTACTAATGATTCCTAATTATTCTTACATATTCTACTTATTCCTAATTATTGCTAATTATTTCTAATTATTCCTAATTATTAGTAATTATTCATAACTATTCTTAATTATTTCAAATTATTGCAAATTATTCTTAATTATTTCTAATTATTCCTAATTCTTATTAATTATTCTTATTTATTCAAAATCATTCTTAATTATTGCAAATTATAGATAATTATTGCTAATTATTACTAATTATTGCTAATTATTCTTAATTATTCGTAATTACCCTTAATTATTCCTAATTATTCTTAATTATTCCTAATTATTTCTATTTATTGTTATTTATTGATATTTATTACTATTTTTTGCTATTTTTTGCTATTTTTTGCTTTTTATTACGAGTTATTACTATTTAATACAACTTATTACTATTTATTACTATTTATTACTAATTACAACTAATTATTACTATTTATTACTAATTATTAGTAATTATTAGTAATTATTACTAATTATTTCTATTTATTACTATTTATTACTATTTATTACTATTTATTACTAATTATTATTAATTATTACTAATTATTAGTAATTATTAGTAATTATTACTAATTATTTCTAATTATTTCTAATTATTACTATTTATTACTAGTTATTCCTAATTATTACTTATTATTCCTAATTATTACTAATTATAACTAATTATTACTAATTATTACTGATTATTACTAATTATTACTATTTATTACTAATTATTACAAATTATTACAAATTATTACTATTTATTACTAATTAGTACTATTTTCGACTATTTATTACTAATTATTACTATTTATTACTTATTATTACTAATTATTTCTAATTATTACTCTTTATTACTATTAATTACTCTTTATTACTAATTATTACTAATTATTACTAATTATTACTAATTATTACTAATTATTACTAATTATTACTAATTATTAGTAATTATTACTAATTATTACCATTTAATACTAATTAATACTATTTATTACAAATTATTCTTATTTATTGCTAATTATTACCATTTATTACTAATTATTAGTATTTGTTACTAATTATTAGTATTTATTACTAATTGTAAATATTTATTATTATTTTTTTTCGGAATTATTACTATTTTTTTCTAATTATTACTAATTAGCGTTAATTACTATTAATTACTACAAATTGCAGCTACTAATTACTAATTACCACTAATTATTTATATACATTACTAATTATCGTTAATAATTATTAATTATTACTAATTACTAAGAATTGGTACTAAAAATTTCAATTTATTATTATAAATAATTACTGATGACAAAAAAATTTAAATCTAATTTAATTACAACTAATCAACAATAATTAAAATTAATATAAAAATTGAAATAAATACTAAATTAAATAAAACCTAAATACCTTTGAACTTGATCTCTTATAATTGTAGATGACCTCACAACTTCTCCATAAAAAAACTAACTCTGAAAAATTTTCACTCTAAAATTATAGTTTAGAGAGACAGAGAAAGTAGGAATTGAGGGGAAGGAATGAAAAAATGGATGGTCGTATATATAGGTCAGATTTGTTGTGATAGGAATATTTGCGACGGGACCCATCGCAAATACTTTCGGTCGCATTAATTTCTGTCAGCGGTTAAAATGGTATTTGCGTCGGGTCCTGTCGTAAATAGTGTTTACTGCCTCCCGATACTTGCGATGGGAGGTGACTCCCCATCGCAAATACCCTTCCGTGCGGTTTGGCGCGCAAACCGCGCCAAACCGCGTGTATTTTTTTTTGCGATGGGTTGATTCTCTCATCGCAAATAGCCTCTTTGATGGACTATTTATGACAGGAAAAAATCCCGTCACAAATAACCCGTCACAATAATTAGTTTTTCCTATAGTGTTCTGATGTCACTTCTCCCATTTGGCCACTACCCTATCAACTTCCTATGACTCCTCATATTGGAAACTCTCCAAAACAAAACAATGCACACTCTAGCACACCATCATAGGTAAGAATGCACAGTGGTATAAATTAGGCTTGGATGTCTCTACGCTGTCCTCACCTGATGGTCCATACCTGAAACAACTGATCATGAACCATGTCCATCGAGCACCTAGTGAAGTCAGTGAACCTCTATGAATACTCATCCACTATTGTGATATGCTACTAAAGTTTTAGAAGCTTATGGATGTGCATATCCCTCAATGTGGATGGAGATAACTCCTATATAAAAAGGTGCTCAAACTCTGACCATGCTCGAGCCTCTTCTTTGTATGGATGGGTCACTAAAACCCACCATCATCCTATTGAGCCATAGATAAAGCTCGCTACTAGAACCACAATGTGATCTCCTGGTGTCCTAACAATATGGAAAACTCATGTCACCATCTCAATCCAATCCTCATCCACCTATATGTTAGGCTCTCCTTAAAACCAGAGGGGATGCTATCGCTAAAAATCATGAAGCACACTATACCATTGCACCTCATATGCTAGTACTGCATGTACCATTTTCTACTCTATATGTCTTGGTATTACTAGTGCACCACCTAAAGGTATCACCACTATAATTAGTTCTTGTATTGATTCCTTATCACAGAGGGGATCATCATCAAAATCGTGATGCTAAATCCCAGATGGAATACATTACGGAGGCATTGTAAAATAAACAATATGTACCACAGTCAGTGAGTACATCCGAAGAGATGACTCCAGAAAAACATGGAAACCAAACCCATACCTATATGATGCATGTAAAAAAATTTACCGGAAACCAGTGTCTATATATACGGAGTAGAAATTTAGGTGATCATATTCCTCTTGTAGGGATACGTCGGCCACCGTACCAACCATGGAGTCCTTGGAATGAAATCCAAAATCGAAGCACTTTACAATATTTTCCAAAACCAATCTCACAAAATCTAGTCCTAATGAATAACTAACTACTCCGATACCACTTTTTCATGAACCATCCCAAAGTGGTGACTTTTTGTGACTCCCCAAGCCAATCTCAAATAGGATAGGGGATAATAACTAGAGTCGAGTATGAATATCCCTAAAATGTGAGACCATAACCAAAACTACCTATACATGTGCACACATCTCCAAGACAATAGAATTCTGAAATGTAAAAAAAAGATAAACCATGCATGCATACATCTAAATCCAACAACTAGTGTACAATAAAAAAGCAATGGAATGTAACCAAGTCCAAATACAAGCCTACCATATAGTCTGGAAATAATTCCAACTAGAAATTAAATATGGGGATGGTTGAGAAGATAATCATAGGAACATAGCTCGGTCTATCTGGATCACTAATAAAATCCCAGTCCTAGTCTCTTTATGGCTTCATCAAAAGTACGATCATCTACACAATACGTAACATGTGCATGAAAAACCCATACAGGGTTGAGTATAACAATACCTAGTAGGACACACCAAAATCACTCAGCATATAAAAAACAATAATATCAAGATATACTCAACAAATACACAAAGTATCAAGGTTAATTCACAATTGTAATTCCATCATAGGATTCTTTCTTGAAGGTTCCACATAGCACTCGTCCCAGATAACACACTCTATAAATCAGATAGCATGGATGGTGTCCATCTTGGATGTACATCACATTGGGTCCCACCAAAAAAATTTAATTGATGAATGTCAAAAGATAATGATATACATATGAGGATCACACCCAAGGCTATGAGGTATACAAGAAACTTGATCTAGGGAAACCTACAAAGTAGAGGATCGATGATCATGTGTTGTTGGTCATAATGATACTAATAACTCCACCAAGGTAAAGAATATGACAGATCATCTCACTATGGGCCCCATGGAAGAATTCCAAAAAATATATCTGATAAGTCCCGATAAAGGGTCCACTATCCTAAGTGTTGGATGTGATTCCATACTAACCCTCAAGGAAATGATATAGAGAATACATAATAACAAAACCTGTCCATACTAAAGAGGAAAAGGTATCTAATCCTTCATTCAAGGAGTAAATGTAGGGATCTGAACATTCATGAAAAAAATTAAATTTACTTTAATGTCTTATGGATATAGAAAACACCTGAAATTTTTTATTGGGTTTAAATAACCATTATATATCATTACTCTTGATAATATAGTCGTTGAAAAGTGATCGCATGACTAGTATATATATATAGGGTTTTAACAAATCCTTTTGACACAGACAAAGGAAGTGATGACCTCGACCAGTATGATCATTCCATTTAAATCCCCTTTATCAGAACTTTCAATGGAGATAGCATTTCTCGCATTTACCCTAGACCAAACCCAAGATGATATCCAACAACTTAAGCTTGAGAAAAACTGTTTACGGGAGAAGTTCAATCTCATCGAGATCTCAGCCCAAACAATGTTCACTGAACAACCCCAAGAAAGACCAACCATCGCACACCATACTCTCAGGGCATATGCTGGTGTAATACAGGGATATGTAAAAAAATTCAAGCATTATGATTATGTGAATTATTTTTTTATATAATAAATAATATACATTAATTTTATTATTGCTACTTTCTAAATGGGTTTTAAAGCAAAAATAGTATTTTAAGTTAATTTTTGAATTTAATTAAGAAATCATTTTTTGATGAATCAATGGATTTTTGAATTAAATAATATTTAAAAAAAATATTATTACTAAATTAATATTTATTAAATATAAATTATTGTATAATTTTTATGAATACAATTTTAATTTTTATTAATGTATGAAAACTATTTTTGTCAAATCCCATTAATTTTCAATAAATATCGATTTTTATTGTAAAAGTAAAAAATTCACATATTTAGAAATTATTTAGTTAAAATGAATATTATTTTTGGAATTAGGGCATCAAAAGTATCCAATGGTGAATTTTTCTTAATTTTTTGAGATAATCAAATTTTTGGTTAAAAATTAAATACCTTATAAATATATAATGTGTTTGATGACGTCCTAATGACCCAATAGTGATGTAATAAAATACTATAATAGGAATATTCATCCAATATATGTATTACCTTTAAAATAAAGAGATTTTATTTTTTATTAATTTTACAATGCCTTAATAGACCCTCGAAGTCATATAAAATATTTTAACATTTTAAAATGCTTTCCTTGAGAGTGTGGCTGTCCTCCACATAAGCAAGCCTAATATTTTAATATTTTTGGATTTTTTCCTTATAAAATAATATTTTCTACTCCACTTTGGTAGAAACCATGAGAATAAACCATGGGAAGGTTTGTGGTTTTGAATATTTAATTATATTGATTCCAAAACCTAAGTTTGTGAAATATTAAAGAATTACCCTCTCATTTACTATATAAACCCACACAAAATCCCTCTTATATTCACTAAAAATACTTGGATCACTTCCCTACTCTTCCCTCCTATCTCTGTAATCTTCCCAAGGCACTTCAGTCTCTCAAGAAGCTCATCCTCAAGATCTTGAATTCCCACACTCAAGTAAGGGATTTCTTCATTTCTCAATTTTGTTCAAGTTTCTTTATGTTGTTATACCCATTTATTTTCAATTAAAAATGTTTGGTTATGATTTCACACCTCCACCATACTAACCTCCTTATGTTTTAATGATGAGATACCTCTTTCTCTCTCATTAATCCCTCCCATGTACACCCGTTACCATGCTGAAATTTCATAAGAGTTATTTCATTTCTCCTCTTTCTTCAAGTTTCTTTATTATGTTACGCCTTCTATTTAAAAATTAAATGTGTTGTGAAATATATATATATGAACCCTTAATTTACATTTCATGTACGTGTGATGACATAACCCTTTATCTCTCATCAACCCTTTTTATGAATTTTTATGTCACGCTATTATGCTGCTGAAATTACACTGTGATTTTACAAACCAAAATCATTTTGTAGGGAATACCACACCCATTTATCTATCAAGGGTATTCACCTTTATGAACATATACATATTAAATAGTACTTACATGTATGTATTAAAAATTCCTATATCATGGAATTAATGATGATGTTGAATGATTCCATGTTATATAATTCATGTGGCACACTTATGCATGAAATGAAATGTTTATGAAGGGTGTGCCCGGATAGTGCTCCAATGGATTGGGTAATGTTTAGTATCATGATACACCATATGTAATGAGGTTTTATTCATGCTTATTCATGTGAAATGAGGGTTTAATCAAGCTAATTCATGTGTAATGAGGGTTTACTCATGATAATTCATGTGCAATGAGGGTTTACTCATTCTAATCAATGTGAAATGAGCCTTGGATAATGATAATATTATGTTGTATGTTCTTTACACATTTCCATGTAATGATAATAATTTTATTTCATGCCATTTTTTTCATGTTTCTCTTGTGCTCCATTGATATTCCTATTTCATAACATTTAATTTATTCTTCATGTTATGTGATGTTTACTACCTTATTGGGCTTTATAACTCACCCTTCTCTTATATATGTCATCGGGTTGTCCCATGAAATGCTAAACAGAAGGAATGTTGTGGTCATGTAAAAGAATTTTTCAATAAAGATGTTTTATTTTATGTTTTAAGTTGTTATGTAATGTTCCTAATTTCCCTAAACACTAGACCTCTAGATCATCAAATTTTTATTAAGTGCATGTTAATGTAATAAATCATGTCTAAGTGAGTAATAAAGAGAAGGTTTGTTATAGTACATGACATGTTCTGGTATTTCTAGACATATCCCTTCACCACTGGGTCCTTCCTGTGTATCACAGATCATTCCTGTTTCTATTTCAAAGTACATGTTGTGTTTGTTCCCAGGTACTTATGACCAGGTCCAAGTACACGGAACTACCCATTTATGCCTAGCACAGCCTTGTCCCTGTACAAGTACACAATGTGTATTCGACTGTGTACCCGTTTCCATGTATTTGTACCCTTTGAGTTAAACACCAATCATCTAGGGAAGGTTCACATGCCATGTTATAGTTTAACACACTATGTGATACTTAACTTCATTTTGAAACTCTATATACTGCTTTGAGGGTCCCACAAGGTTTGTAGCTCTGCAATACACATAGCCCGAATGGCCCGAAGGCCTTATTTTTATTTTATTTTGGATAATATTCCTTTTAAGGGTTGAAGGGGAACCCTTACATGATACGTAGGCACATGGACCGACATAACCTGAAGTCCAATACATGACCTGAAGGCCTAGATGCATACTATTCTAATAACATGACTCGTAGGCCCAACCCATTGGAACCACCCCTCCCCAGATTCTGTATTATTGATATCCTATCTCACCACCTTATATTGTTGATTGAAAAGCATTTCCTCATTCAAAGATGCATGGTGATTGTTCCCGATGGCAGTTGCCATACCCTCTCATTCTTCCAACCTGGTTAGCTCCGCTTATGGTGACTGCTACTCTTTGCTCTGATCCTCTTCTGGGGCCTTCTCTGTGTGAACTGGGATACTCCATGGTCTTGGTGGCTCAAAGTCCCTGAGGCCTGAATTCCTTTGATAAACCGAACCCCTGGAGACCCGTAGGCCCAAACCGGTGGCCCGAAGGCCCAAATTTGTTGAATAGTTTTGGATGATACAGTACAGAACAGTACCTGCTACATTACTACTATTGTAACCCGGAAATTTTCCTCTACCCAGTTTTGAACCTGGGTCTCCTGGATTCCATGCAGGAGCCCTTACCACTTTGGTATGGGCTCGCTGACATGCAATACACATAGTGTATTGTGAGATTTATCTAGAATTTGAAATCTCGATTATGCACCATCATCCTCGCCTTTATTAATTTTTGTGGCCATTCCCCATGCTGGAAACTAAGGAATACCATTTTCCAAGCATTTCTATCATTGAACACCAGATTTCAGACATCAAATCCATTCAAAAAATGGGATTGCATGTCATCCATCATCACACACCATAGAAAAAAAGGTATCCCTAATTTTTCAGATCAGATTTCTCTTTCATTTTAGTTTTATCACATCATATATATAAACCCCAATCTACAATATCAAACCATTATACCAAGAAATGAGTTTATGGTGTTTTATTTTCTAGTATTATCGAACCACAAGCCAAGAGATTTGAATGTAATGAATGACGAGACAGGGATTAAAGAAAAGTAAAAACCATGATGAATGATCCTTGACTAATGTTTATGTCGGACTCACTCCATTTAAATTATAATGATGAATTAATAGATAAATACATAATAAAAAATAATGTTCTCCAATTCCTAAATAAGTATAACCTATACCCACAATAATCCTGATTTGTGAATGAATTCATTAGTTTATTGATTCTTATTCACTATAGGAATCCTAATGTCACTTCCCCATCCAGGAGGACAATAAACTTGTGCCCTGAGCCAAGTTTCCACATTACCTCAAGTGCACCTACCCATATTCCATAGGTTTTTAACTAGTAGAGAGGGTGTAATAATCCTTGTTGGGAGAATATACCCTCTTTACCAGAGTAAGCCAGGACAGATAATAATGAAATAAAAGAAAAACAATGTAATAGCCATTGAAATTTATGACAAACCATTTAAAAATTAAGTTACAAGTCAAAAACAAAATAGGAAATATTTCATGTCTTGTTAACCATGCCAAAAGTGAAAGAAAACCAAAATAAATACAAACAATAGAATCCCCAAGAAGGTCCTAAATCCACATCTAGAACTTCATCCCTACACATCCCAATCCCTACTCCACTCCCAAGAACAGGGCCCATTCCCTTGTCCTAACATGCAACCATGGAATATCCTCTAGTACCCAATGGTAGCTTGAGAAAGGTGTGGGTACAAACTCAGTAGTCCCCCACTAATAGTTTCTATAAAATATCTAGTCTAAGAAGATAGTGCAAGAAAGTAGTAAATAAATGATAAGTAATCCAAGGAAAACCCTAGTGCATTAGTTAAAAATATTAACTCTAATCCTTTCTATCATTATTACAATTTCCATCATTTGTTCCATCCACGTTACATAATAAAATTTCATCACATGTTCAATGGTATAGGTTGTTACATCATTTACACAACAGCCTAATCTGACAAAAATCACCCATAATGGTATATGTCAAGTTCCCTATCTCACTAGAGATAAATATTTCATAACAATACATCACACATACCTTGGATCCTCAATCAAGGTAATCACCTAGAAAGAAACTATTAGGGTTATAGAGCATCATTTTGACACCCTAACCCATGCATTACTGGGCGGGGTTAGAGCATCAGTCCAACCCAACTTGTGGGAGGAGCCTCAGTCATTTATCCTACCACCAATCCATGGGCGCAGGCTTATATATCCATTCACCACACGTATAGCATATCACAACACATACTCAAAACAGTACCCATGATAATCACAATCCATAACAATGATTTAACATAACATTCACATTTCATAAATATTCAACATATAAATCAACATCAAGCCTTAACCCATTAACACATCTAAAATTTACCTTGCATAACTGATTAAAACCTTTCCTTTTATCATGAATTAACCCATTAAGTATATTAAAAAATTCCCATACATCATCAAATATTTATCAACTACCACACATTATCCCATTTATAACATTTATCAATTCACAACCATTTACCCGCTTATGCATTTCAAATACAATTCATAAGTTACATAGAACACATACTTTATTCTATTCAACCCATTATGTATATCACATAATTTCCCATTTATTAACCCATTAAACATAATCATAAATTCCATTATGCAAACCAATTTACATATTCTTCAATTCACAATCCATATCCAATTTAACACATTCATCATTTCATATTCACTAATCATTTTAGGCATTTCAACGTGATTCATAATCCATTTTACACAATCTCAATTAATAAAATAACCCATTTTAAAGCCATACCAAATAACCCCTTATGAAATTATAAAAACCTATTAAAAACTATAAATATTCTAATATCAACCCAACTTTACATACTTAAAATGTTCACAAGGGATCTACGTTATCGCTCATCAACTATACACTTAACTTTACCAATTAATAGGATTAAAAATGTCGACTCACCCCATGGGTGGCCCTAAATTATTATAATAATCCTCAACACATCTTGTGGGGACTGTGTGGGGTTCAATTAAATAGTTAGAAACCTATGTTACCAAATCTCAATAAAGGCATCACACGAAAAATATAATATAACCAACAACACAATTATAAATGAAAAAATACACATCAAAACTACTGGATATAACTTGTAGACCATATATCCCGAATGTTATGATGTAATCACTCTTAATAATATTTTTTGATCCATATTAAAACACACTTTTAAGTACCAACCTACATTCCACCATAGAAAAAAGTTTTTAGGGATTTAGAGGAAGATAGGAGAAACTTCAAACCCTAATCCAAAAAAGAGAAGCAAGAGGTCCATTTGACATGACTATAGCTTCGATTTGAAACCAATAATACTAAAAAAATCTAATAATCAAAGGATATCCACCCTAGAGAAGCTTGGGTCAACTTGGTTTGTCCATAAGGTTGAGAGGGGAAGAAATTATGGAGAAATCGGGTGGGAATCTAAAAATCTTGAGATGGGAAAACTGAAATTTTACAACTTTTAATGGGGTGCTTGATTTACCTGCACAGTTCTCCAAACCATGCTCAAACCATGTGAAAGCCATAATATAAGGGAATTTGGGTCAGCTGGTTTCCTGTAAAGACCCACATGGTTTGAAAAAACATGCACTAACTATGTTTAATGCCACTTTCTATGATTTCATAGTTTTCCTTGGGAGGATACACAATTTACATAATTGTTCACCAACCATGTGTAATTCCACTATAAAAGGTTTTATAGTTCTCCTTGGAGGGCTACATGGTTTACTAAACTGTGCACCAATTATGCTCCATGTGCAAGTTGGATCTATTTTTCTTCTTTTTGTTCCCAAACCCGTGGTCACCATCGAGGCCCCTGATACAGCCGTTAAATATTTAATTAATGAATTATATGGTATTTAAACCAAACTTTTAATAAGAACTCACCTCCACAAAAATAGGGATCTTGTAATCTCCCCACATTTTAACAGTTCGTCCTTGGGATACCCTTCCTGAGAATCACTGATCTTCCAAGTAAAAAAGATCAGGCCACTAAGCATGCACATCTAGCTCCCTTTCCCCATGTTTCTTCCTAAAAATTCCAAAGCTTACATACACTCAGATTGAATATACAACCTTACCACTGAAAACCTTCTCATTGTGATCCACAAGTTGAACCAGATTCTCCTCAAGGACGCATCATCCTCAAACCACACATTAACAACTAGAATTCCATAGGGGATCATAGGAAACAATACCAAGATCACAATATAAGGAACTTACCACACAACATCATACTATCATGGAAGAGCTAATCAGCTTCTCATTGGTCCGATCTTCTTCGAAAATCATGACCAAAATCACTTTGCATCATTTTACTATGTTTTCAATACTCTAAATATAACCAAAACATGGCATCACCCAAAGGAAACATATGATCCTTACAAACACATTTTTTATAACTTACGATCATCCATAACTTGAGGCCTAATGGTCCAAATCCATAATAAAATGTCTAGAACATAACCACAACTCTCAAGGAACTCAAATGTCAAACCAAAACCACTTGGTATCATTTCCAATTCCCCCAAATAGTAATCCCCATATTCCTTCCAACCTGAAAATCCAATCATGCCATCATCCAAAAACATTGCCATTGTGGTTCTCACTCACCATATTTTGTTGTTTGGAACCTCCAATATTGAATAAAGACCACTAAAACCTCAACTCAACTTTCACCACACCAAGAATCTTCTCAAATCAGAATTCCCAAACATGTATATGGACTTCACTCTACATTTTCATCTAGCCACAACTTTAACACCACCTACAGGGAATCCTTACACCATCCATTCATAGACTAAGAACTTAACCTCACTCAAGTTTACCTCTATTTATGAAAATTTCATTCCACTACAAAATTAAAACATAGGTGATTCAAAACATACCACATCCATTCCTTTTTCCATATCACGTCAGACCACACCTGATTGGTTTTTCCCAGAACATTCATATTCCAATATTTGCATGCTACTCCTTTTTACGTGTCTAAATAACATACTCACTTGAAGCTAGTCACTATCCAACACACCAACCAGGTTCATTCCCTGACTTCGATTAGAACTCTACAATCAAAGAATCTACTACTCCCCAATCCATCATCGCTCCACAGAACCCCACAAAATTACTAATACTAGTACATCTAGTGTCTATACATTAAATAAAGACAACTAGATTCTCATTCAAAATGATCTCAAATAATTTTAAACCAACTTTTAACTCCAAAACACCAACCAATTTTGGTTTACATATCACCATGTTTGTTTTGTTCTCCTAGATGAGTCAGGTTTTCCCTAGATAACTCATTCTAGAAATGATCATCTTCCCTAATAGCACATAATTATCTCACTTAACCAAGATTCCTTAACACCTAAGGATGCTCCATGGTCACCAAATCACACCTACCGAAGTCTATGATCAATCCCCATTGATGTTTTTAAAACTAAACCTCCATTATCATGCCATAAATGATCCTGACACATCCATTCATTTTCCTTTTATAATATCCCTGATCCTAAGGACAACGCTTGGCTCGAATACACACCACATCCAAGTCCCACCAAACCCTCTTCCAAGGAACCCAATTTGAACCTCAAAGGTTTCTCATTGGTGTACTGGTACCACCATATCAACTCCACACTCTACCCTACATATCCAGGACTAACCAATAACTCTCCACCATAAGAGTGTTATTACCATAATTTCCCCAATGAATTCCAACCACCACGGTTCACACTTAGATCATAAGATAAAACCCCCCAAATGTGGATGTTTCCATCTAGCTCTTCACATATTAGTAAAAAAACCATTACTGGAAACCCATTCTCGGCTTCTGTGAATGGTACCCATAACATTCGTCGACACTCGGTCCATCCCGAGGACCTCACCCATAAACTATCAATAGTGCGAATCCTACCATCATGCTCCACATATACTTCTCCATGAGTATAGTATCTGGGATGTCCCACATCTAACCCAACCACATTTACATTTCTTGGTATAAAGTCGAAGTTTTCACATCATACTTGGGACAGTGTAAAGATGTTGAGAATGATCATCACTGGCTAAAATTATACCAATAAGTTGTCTAATAACACAACCAAAATTCATTAAAAATGATTTTTCCTACCACTATGTGACACCATGATATTCCAAGAGTTTTGGGATTCTATTCCATCACATGTATCCTCAGCACTTAAACCACCACTTCTCAGGCATGATTGTTAACCAAGACTCACCAGTTCTCCATGATCATTCACCAAATAGTCATGAACCAACGTTCCCTTTGGCACTACCACCACTACATCACTCTATTTCTTTAGGATTGACTCAGATACTTAATAATCAAAATATAATGGTCCACCTCACCGATGAAAACCAAAAGTATCTCATATAACCACACCTCCTACATGGTTTTACAGAGAAAAAAGGGCTTATCCTAGGCCACCTATTTTCCCATTACAAACATGATTGTCCCTTACCAACGTGTTCCCACATCTAGGCCTTATCAGATTCATCAAGGTCTCACAATTTCTTGTGACCACACACTTAAGGCAACTTTTGATCACATGATCCAAAAATATCCAGATCCTAGCCTCATGCCTTCTTACTCACCTGATCATTCATCATGGTCTATCAACCCGATAAATCATCGCCATATAAATGGGTCATATATTCAAATGATAAAACCCCTAAAAACTGACCTTAAAACCAACTACAAGAACTCAGGCCCCCACCTAAAAGAACCATTTTAGAACCATACTATTTACTAAAACATGATGGTACTCCTTATGTATGGATTTAACCTATGAAGAATCTCACATTTTTCCTATTCTTAGATACCTACAACAATGGGATAAACTCCCTAATGGTCACCCTTTATTTTCCCAAGACTGCCATAACATTTACATAACTCGATTCGCAACTTCCCAAAACCATTATCCTTCTCACTTAGCTCTCTAGGGAAAACCTGCACTAGGAATCACCCTCTGTGTCCCACTATCAAAGTCTAAAACATCCACCTATGAGACACACACCTAAAGGAACAAGGAACCCTATCCAACCTCTCTCATAGTCCACCTTGAAGGTCAAATGATACCATCCCCCTAAACCAGATTCATGACAATAAAAATTCATTGGTCCACTCTCCAAACCATTCACAACAAGTTATGAGAAAATTTGATTTCACAAATGAACTTATCATCACAAGAGCCTCAGATCAGTTGGTGAGGACTTGGAAGATGCATCCAAGAGACCCGAGTTCAAAACTGGGAGAAGACATGTTTTTGGGTACTATAGCAGGTATTGTAGCATGCACTGTAGGAGACATTGTTTGGTACTGTAGCAGTCGAAACTATTCATCTATTTGGGCTATCGGGCCATCAGTTTGGGCCTCAGGTATATTAAGGCCTTTGGGAAACCCAATAACTTCAGTACAATAAGTATTTTTGGCCACCACAAGGCCTTAGGTCCACCTCAATGCCTTTTGACCACCCCAAGGACTTCAGGCCACCAGAAATTGCGCTTAAATGATCATACATACTCTTCAAGGAGAAGACTCTATATAAAGATTCTGAGCAAGCGCATTCACCAGAGTAGAAGCTAAGAGGATTTTTCAGAATGAGAGGGTATGGTATTTACATCAGGAACAACCTGTGCTTGCATGTGAAATCTAGCCGAATAGCCATGTGAAGGTGGACAGATGATATCCCGATGAAGAAGCTAGGAAGAGGAGTTCCAAGTATAGTCTATATATTTCCTAAGACCAATGGGTCATGTAATCTATAATACTAAGTGCCTTGTAAGGGTTCCCCCTCATCCCTTGAAAGGGGGGATATCAAAAAAAAGTCCATCAGGCCATTATGGTATGAATTAAATTATCACCTCTGATTTGATAGACACAATACCTAGTTCACTACGGGACCAGTTACTCAAGGTTACGCACCAAAGGTAATCATACATATACATTGGAACTATGAACCAAAAACCCTTTCTAATTTCCAAAACACAAATTGGAAGGTATATACTCACATGGTCACAAAAACTCAGGTACCATCCTTATGGTCCAACATACACTCAATATGATCATGACCCACAATGATTTCCACACTCTCATTACTGAACAATGTCTCATGACCCAAGGCCATATCCCTACTGAGGGCTCCACAAGCATATCTAATATGTTATATCATAAACTAGAAAGGCCTCATAACCAAAATTCATGGTCTCAAACTTGGGAACTCTCCCAACCCCAATCCACCCATACAAAGGGTTAGGTCGACAATACAAGGAATACCCACTATAGGTTCTCCCTAAAGTTACATCATCACACATCCTTTCTATAATTAACTTTATCATTTTTTAACTCAAACATTCATATTTTAAACTCACCATTAACCCAACATTTTCAATGTCTCTACCTCATTTAAGACCATAATTAAAAAAAACCAACATACACTTTGAATAATTTTCGACATGGCTAAACCAATGATGGAAAAGATCTAAAACTATCAAAATAAGGAGACCACTCCCTATATGCTATTGCAATAGAAATGGTCTCACTTATAAAATTACCATATTCTATCCCTACCCCAAGTTATGGTCAATATGAGGTAAACCAAATTACTAAATCACATGTTTTTTTCAAATGAATCTTTAAACCTTTTCCTCTTTCATAAAAAAAATCTTTTCTCTTCGGCACATATATCACTTCAACACTTATTAGAATTATCATTTTAACTCATTTAAACCTTTCATTAAACACATTTCATTAATAATTATTTAACTTCTTTTTTTATTGGACCATTTTTATTGTCTTCATTAGACACCATTTTCTTCAAATTGCCAAGGAAGTGCAATGAATTCTTCTCTATATTCCCCCACACGCTCATCCTTTATGTGCCTATCATTATGCATGCCACCTATTATCTTAGGTTAAAAGTATTATTTAATTAACAACATCATTATATTCTATCCATGAGAAAAATATCATGAAATAGTTACATCACACAACATTTGCATCACCCAATGGTGAAATATCATCAACAGTGACAATACACAACAAAAACAACAATTGCCACCCAGGTCACTTGGGTTTTCCTTCATAAATGGGTTAGATACTCCTAAAAATTATCTCATTACCAAGGAATGACACTTTCATAATCACCTAATACTATCCCTAAATAGTAATTCACAGAAATGAACCACACTGATACCACTTCATTATATCCCCAACCTAGAATCAACTAAACTGGTGCCCCGATCTGAGTTTCCACATGACCTTAAGCGCACCTCCTCATATTCCATAGGTTTACAACTAGTAGAGATGGTATAATAAGATATGTAGGGATACTATACCCTCTTTACCAGAGAAATCCACAACAAATAACAATGAAATAAAAGAAAAAAATGTAATATCCAATGAACTTGACTAACAAACCATTTCCCAAAGAGGGAACAAGTACACAACCAAACTGTAAACATGAAATGTCATTATAACCATGAAAAATTTGTAAGAATAGAATATTAAAGAAAAATATTAGAATCCCCAAGATGGTCTATAATCATTGTCTGGAACTTCATCCCTCTACATCCCAAGCTCTGCTCAACTCCCAAGCAGAGGACCCTTACCCCTGTCTTAACCTGCAACCATGAAATCTACTTAGGTTCCCAACGACGGCCTGAGATGGGTGTGATTACAAAATAAGTTGGCCACCACCAATGGTTTATACAAAACCTTGATTCTAATAAGATAGTTCATGAGATTATTAAATAATTGAAAAGTAAACAAAGTAAAACTCATGTGCTATTAGTTAACAGTCACTACTCCAACCCTTCCAATCATTATTAAAATTTCCATTATTTGTTCCATTCTAATTTTTTAATAAGTGTTCATCACATGTTACATGGGTTGGGATATTACATCATTTATACAATAGCCTATGTATTCACCCATAATGCATAAGCATATAAGTCAAGTTCTCTATCTCAGTAGGGATAAACATTTCATAATACTACATTGCACTTACCTTGTATCCACATTCCAAGTTATCTCAATGAATGAAACCATTAGGGGAATAAATTATCAGGATTCCTCCCTAACCCATTAATTCCTAGGTGGGGTTAGAGGATCCATCCAACCCAACCTAAGGGAGGGTCCTTCGTCTTTTATCCCACCACCAAGCCATATGCACATTCTTATTTATCCGTTCACCACACACATACCATATCACAACCCATACTCAAAATAATACACATAATAATCACAATCCATAATAATCACTAAACCTAACATTCACATATCATAAATATTCTACATATAAATCAACATTAAGCCTTAATTCGTTATAACATTTACCATTTACCTTGCATATCCTATTTAACCTGTTTCACTTTCTCGTGAATTAACCCATTAGGTATATTCAATATTCCCATATATTAGCCAATATTAATCAATTTCCATTCATTACCCAATTTAGTACATTTATAAATTCACAAGAATTTACACACTTATTCATTTCTAGTATAATTCATAAGTCACATAGCACAACCAATTTATTCCAATCAACATATTAGTTATATCCCAAAATTTCACATGTATTAACCAATTCAACATACTCATAAATTCCCTTATGCAAACCCATTTTCAAATTATTCAATTCAAAATCCATTTCCAATGTAACAAGTTCATCATTTCATATGATCTAATACATTTGATCACTTCAATGTGATTCATAATTCATTTGACATAATATCAATTAACCCAACTAACCCATTTTCAGGTCGTTACAAACAACTCATTATTCCATTATTAGAACCTAGTCACAAATATCAGTATTACTATTTCAAACCAATTAAACATTCTTCAAATTTTCACAAGGGCTCTATGTTATCTCACGTAAAGTCTACACTTATCTTTACCAATTACTAGGTTTCAAAATATCAGTGCACCCCATGGGTGGCCCTAAAACATTTTAATCATCCTCAACACGTCCCACAGGTACCGTTAGTTGTTAAGTTCATCATTTAGATATTAAATTTAAAAAATATCACTAAAGGAATCACATTTACAACAAGATAGAACCAATAACACAAATCCAAATTCATAAATACACATCAAAACTATGGGATATAACATGTAAACCAACAACCTTGAATAAGATGATTAATGCACTATTAATAATAGCCTTATATCTAGATTCAAACACCCTTTGAATTCCCAACCTATATTCCACAAGAGAAAGAGTGTTTTAGGGATTTAGAAGATGATGGGAGAAACTATAGACCCCAATCCGGAAAAGATAAGCAAGAGGAGTGTGAGACATACCCTGAGCTTCAATCCACTACCAACAATGCTCTAAATGGAAAAGAATTTAAGTAGAACCACCCTTTGGAATAATTAAATGACTTTGTTCATCCCTATGGTTTAGAGGGGAATAAATGAAGGAGAAATCGGGGGTAGATCAGAAAATCCCATGACGGAAAAAAAATAATTTTTTCAAATTTTAATGGGGCGTATAGTTTACCAGCATGGTTTTCTAAAGAGTCCATAAACCTTGTGCAACCCACGGATTAAGGGAATATGGGTCATAGAGTTACTTGAGAATCTCTATTCAGTTTGAAAACCCAAGCACCAACCATGCGTAATATAACTATACAAGGATACATGTTTTTTTAGGGGAGGCCACACAGTTTACTTAACAGTGTCCCAAAAGTGAGCCTTGCACCAGTTGGCTCAGTTTTTCTTCCCTTAAAACCCAAAACCCTCAAATTACCCCCAAGGACACTCATACATATGGTAATAATTTAATTGACTAATTATAAGAAGTATAAATCAAAATTTAAACAAGTAATTATCACCATAAAAACCAAGATCTTACACATAAAAAGGGGACAAATATAATAAAAAAAAACCAACCTAAATTAAATCAATCACTGATGAATAATGAAGCTTATTCATTTTCATTAGTGAGATATTTGAATACCATCACACACTAGTTTTTGATATTTGATTTCTTTTTCATTTATCTGAGAGGGATCCTCCAACACTCTCTCCAATTTTTCTAAAATGTCTCCATGTTTATGTTATTAACGAAGAGAATTATTCCATAATTGTATACTTATTGAAGTATTATTAAGTCGGGTCAATAAAATAAAATTAATTTGTTATATTTTAAACATCCTCCCATGATCACGCTTCAACCCAAACATTTGATGTGTTACAAGGTTATATCGTTTCTAGGGTAAAACCCTTACTATGAACTCCATGGTAGTCTCATATTTCCAATCCGATCCTTCTTCTATAATTTATTCCAATATTTCCAAAAACCTATGTTCACATGATATTTACTATATTTAATATATTTTAAACATTTATTATATGCACACTAGGCCTCCTAATCACATGTTGTCTCAGTACCTGGTCTAAAAAATAATCCATACAATATACAAAAATAATACATGGAAATCCAAGTTTCTACAGATACCCTAAATATACTTATATAACCACAATGTATAATATAAAATATTCCCAATTTTGATCATAATTTATATTCACAAGAAAAACCAGATAAAACGAGTTAAAATTACTTAAAGTAGAGGAACCCAAACATCTTTCTACTTTAACAAAAATATCATCGAATAAAATTTATAAACAACCTAAAATAAATATAAAAATTACAATTCATTTTTAAAAATATAGCCAAATTTTTTAATAGGTGAAAATAAAATTTTATTCTGGAAGGTTGATACAAAGAAGGAAAAAATTCATTAAAACTAATTTTGGAATAAACAAAACCATTTAAAACCCCCCGAGGAACAAAAAAATTAAATATTTTTGAACCTTGATATAACTTATAAATTAAAATAAACATATATTGAAACCAAAATCATATATGGTAAATTAAGGAAAATAAAAACATGGAATAACACACCTAAAAAGTGTGCATATGGCATAAAACCTCCAATAATGATGATTAGAAGGTTAAAAGGAAGATCAGACAAACTTGGAAGCCAAATTCACAAATTATTAGAACAAAAACCCACTTAGGATTTGTATATGGTGTGGCATAGTTAATGGTTATAATAAATACAAAAAAATAATATGAAGAATATGATGTTGAAGGAGGGAAGAAATCCCTTAACTAGGAGGATCACACCCAAAATTAGATAAAATGGAGGTGAGAATCACAAGAAAGAGGGAGATAGGTTGTGTATGTGAGGGATCCTCCCTGGGGTCTAATCCATGATGTGAGAAGATATAGAGAGTATGAGGTTATGTTTTTTAATTTATTTTCATTAAGTTAATTTTTTTGATTTTGAAAAAAAACATTGGGCACCACATGCGGTATATGTACAGTTATCCAAAATTGTGCTCCCTTCATTGGGAACATAGGGAAATTGCATGGTTATATTCCATGGTTTGGAAAAATATACACCAACCATGTAAAATAGTTCTACTTTTACAAATATCTATCATACGGCCTATTCCCATTTTAAATATACATACAACAAACCAAAATTCCATTCATTTTAAAATTTAAATAGAATGGCCTCCGAAATTCAATGGAAAAAATAAATACTAATAAATAAAAAAATAAAATAATTAATTAAATCAGTAAAAATATTGGTACCACAAGTACCCATGTAAATTATACAATGGAACAGAAATAGGTTTCTTATGTTCTAAAGAAGTTAATAGAGGAATAATCACTCTTGGAAAAGTGAAGAGTTTAGTTAACTAAATTGAGGGGAATAAAGTTCTTCATAATGTATCTATTTAATTTTTTAAATATAGTAAGTATGGGTATTATGAAAATTGATTCCCAAGGATAAATACTTTTTAAGGGGATCATCAAGATCATATGAATAGATTTTTAGAAACTTTATTTAATATTATAACTAAATATAAATCAACTATGAATATCATATAAAATGTATTCATTTATTTAATAAGTTTTATTATATATATTATAGGGAACATGATTTAGTTGAGATTGATGAATCTTTGGTTAAAATTCATTTTTTTATGGTAGGATGGAGGAATGGAATAATAAGATGGAAAATATTAGTGAATTTTAATGATTCAAGTGTCAACTTATAATATTTTGAGAGTTATGGTGTAATGATATTTAAGGTTTGGTATGTTTAAGAGTGACCATAAGTTCAAAGGATCTAATAACCTTTTTAGACCTTATGTGATTGTATTTTAAATACGATTAATGATATTTTGGTAGATTTTTATTATTTTTTAGTAAATGGTTGAGATATATGTTATAACATCCTAATCTGTAGGAAATCCTGTTTTTTTCTTTTGTCACGCCTTATGGGTGTAACTGAATGAGTTTTGTTTTTTAGGGGTTTTCAGAGAAGTAAATGGATCAAAGGCCTCAAGTTTTGTATGACAACCCTGCTTTTATTACAAACTTAAACATGATTTATTACAAAAAACATCACTTGATACAACAAAGAAGATCGAGAGGTTTAGTGTATTTGGGGCTTAGGATCATTACATAAAAACTTAAAACATGAAATACAACATCTTTATTGAAAACTTCCTTTATATGACCACTACATTCCTTCGTACTTAGCATTGCATGAGATAACCTTAGGACATGCATAAGAAAAGGGTGAGCTATAAAGCCCGGTAAGGGAGTACACATGGAATAACATGAGGAGTAAAATACATGTTAGACAATAGTCATATTAATAGAGCATACAAGAAACATGAACATAAAGGCATGATAAAGCATGATAATCATAACATGGAAATGTGGCAAAAACACTTAACATGGAATTAGCATGAGTCAAGGCTCATTGCACATGGAGCATGAGTAAATCCTCATTGCACATAAAGCACAAGTAAAACCTCATTTCACTTGAATTAGCATGAGTAAACACTCATTGCACATGACGTATCATGATACTATACTTTACCCAATGCATTGGAGCGCTATAAGGGCGCACCCTTATTAAACATTTCATTTCATGCATAAGTGTGCCACATGGATCATAAAACATGGATTCATAAAACATAATTATTTATTCCATGATAAAAGAATGTGGAATTTATACATTAAACTTTACAATCAATAAGTAAATGTGCATAAAGGTGAATACCCTTGATGGAGAAATGGGCATGGTATTCACTACACAATGACATTGGCTTAGAAAATCAATGCGATTTCGGCAGCGTAACGGCATGACATAAGAATTCATAAAAATGGTTGATGAGAGAGAAAGGGGTTCCTCATAATATTTACATGTAATGTACAGTAAGGAGGTCATATATATACATGTCCCAACAATTGTAATGGAATTTAGATTCATGATACAAAAGTATTGCTTGAATGTAAAAGAGGAGAGAGAAGTTCCTTTCGGAATTTCGGCATAGTAACGGGTGTACATGGGAGGAATTTAATGAGAGATAAAGGGTCTCCCATCATTAAAACATAAATAGGGAAGTATGAGGGAGGTGAGAAACCATACCCCAACATTCATAATTGAAATTAAAAGGACAAAACAACTTAAAAAAAACTGGACAAAATGAGAAAGGAAGAAAAAACCCTTACTTGGAAGTGTGTTTCCAAAGGCTGGAGAGAGGCTTTTGAGAGGCTTCTTGGGAGCTTGGGGCACCTTGGAAGGATTCTAGAGAGATTAGGGCAGAGGTTGGACGAACTCCAAGGGATTTTAGTGAGGAGGAAGTGGGAGCTTGGGTGGGTTTATATCGGAAAGGTGAGTGAATTCTTTATTATTTAGGTTTGGGTCCCCTTACATTAAATTAACCCAAAACACAAACCATCCCATGGTTTTTGCCCATGGTTTTTGGAAAAGGTAATAGGAAAACAATATTTTATATGTCCAAAGTCCTAACTTCTTAAAATATTATGGTTGCTTATGTGGAGGTGAGTCAAACTCCCATGAAAATTAATTTAAAAGGGCAAGGTGTTGAATATGTCTTGAGGGGTCCATTAATGCTTTGAAAAGTAAGTCAAACAAACCCAAAATCACATTATTTTAATGGTAAAACATATATTGGCCGAACATAAAGATTATAGTATTTTATTACATCACTATTGGGTCATTATGATGTCATAAAACACATTATATATTTAAACGGTATTTAATTTTTACCCAAAAATTTGACTGTCTCAGAAAATTATGAAAAATTTACCACTGGATAATTTCAACATCCTGATTCCAGAAATGAAATTTATTTTATCTAAATTTTTTTCTAAATATGTTAATTTTCACTTTTAAAATAAAAACGTACATTTATAGAAAATTCACGGGTTTTGACAGGAATGGCTTTCAAACCTTAATAAAAAATTTAATTGCATTCATAAAATTATAAGATCATTTCATAAAAATTAATTTAATAATAATATTATTAATTTAATAAAATATTATTTAATTCAAAAATCACTTAATTTAATAAAATAGATTTCTTAATTAAATAATAACTAAAAACACCATTTTTACTTTAAAAACTATTTACAATGTATCAAAAATGACTAGAAGTTATATTCATTATTATATACAAAAAATAATGTACATGAACATAGTACTACTTATTTGTTACATAACCCATTAAAACAGCCACATAAGACCTAAGGGTAAGGTGTGCGATGGTGACAGACTCTTGGGGTGGCTCAGATAACATCGCTTGAGTGGTAATTTCAATCAACTTCCACTTTTCCTGTAGACGGTCACGTTCGAGCTTGACATGGTGAAGCTCATCTTGGGCTTGGTCAAGAGCAAAGCCCAAGGATGCCACCTCTTTTCCGATCTCCGACAAATGGGCTTTGTATGAGGCAATTCTATTGGATGAGGCCATCGCTTCTTTTTTCTGAGTAAATTGGATTTGTTAAAGTCTTATATTTATACTAATCATGTGATCACTGTTCAATGACTATAAAAGTAACGGTCACAATTATTATCATAAAACCAATGAAGTTGACATTTTATAAAACATTTTATATATAGAGACATTTAATAATATCTAGAGGGATTTTCCATTAATGAAACTTTGGGTCGTTACAATATTCCCCCCTTAAGAAATTTCGCCCTTGAAATTTTCCTTTTCCCACACTAAAACAAATGTGGGTAACTCAGCTTCATCATATCCTCTGATTCCCAAGTTTCTTCTTCAAACTTTTGGTTTCTCCACAACACCTTGACAAGGGTCATTATCTTATTTCATAGAACTTTTTCTCTACGATCTAAGATCTTCACTGGTTGCTCCTCATAAGAAAGATCATCTTCCAATTGTACCACTTTAGAAGAGAGTACATGTGAAGGGTCCAGTATGTACTTTATTAAGAGGGATACATGAAAGACATCATGTACTTTGGCCATAGTAGGTGGAAATGCTAGTCGATAGGCCACAACCCTGACACGATCGAGAATCTCGAAGGGGCCGATGTACCTTGGACTTAACTTCCCTTTCTTTACAAACCTCATGAACTTCTTCCACGTAGATATGGGTAAAAAAGCATTTCTCAAACTTTAAACTCAAGGTCTCGTCGATGAATATATGCATAACTCTTCTGTCGACTCTGGGCTGCCTTGATATGTTACTGAATGGTTTTCACCTTCTCCACCATTTCTTCGACCATTTCTGGTCCAAGCAGCTTACATTCACCAAACTCATCCCAACATGCCAGTGTTCTACACCTTTTCCCATATAGGGCTTCATATGGTTCCATTCAGATGCTTGAGTGGAAACTATTTTTATAAGAGAACTCAACTAGAGGAAGATGTTGATCCCATCCTTCTTTAAAGTCCATTGAGCACGCTCTCAACATATCCTCAAGTGTTTGGATAGTCCGCTCAGATTGTCCATCAGTTTGAGGATGATAGGCTGTACTGAAGTTCAGTTCAGTATTCAGAGCATGTTGAAGACTCTTCCAAAACTTAGAGGTAAATCTTGGATCTCGGTCAGACACAATAGATAGTGGTACTCCATGAAACCTTACCACTTCCTTGATATATATCTGTGCCAGTTGATCTAATGAAAAATCCTCCCAAATAGTAATGAAGTGTGCAGTCTTTGTAAGACGATCCACAACAACCCAGATAGCATTGTTGCCTTTGGATGTCCTTGGAAGTCTGGTGACAAAGTCCATGGTGATGTTCTCCCATTTCTATTCTGGTATGGGCAATGGTTGCATCATCCCCTTAGACTTCTGCCTCTCTGCCTTCACTTGCTGACACACCAGGCACTTTGATGTATATTCAGCGATCTCCATCTTTATATTATCCCACCAAAAGTTTTATCGGAGATATCGATACATCTTTGTGCTCCCAGGGTGAATAGAGAAATTTGAACTATGTGCGTCATCCAAAAGTTCCTTCTTCAGCTCCGAACTTGATGGAACACATAGTCTTTTCCCAAACCTCACAATACCTTCTTCATGAACATTAAACCCTAAGGATTTCCCTTTTTCGATAGCTCCCACTTTTTCTTGAATTCCTACATCATCCTTTTGAGCATCCTTTAAATTTTCCAAAAGAGATGGTTGAGCAATCATTTGTGAAAGGATTGATGATGTTCCCTTCTATATGATTCCCATGTCCATCTTTATCAATTATAAGAAGATTGGATCCTTCTCAATTCTCATCATTGATAGAATCACTGGATCCTTTCTACTTAGGGCATATGCCACCTTGTTTGCTTTCCCAGGGTGGTAATGTATTGAACAGTCATAATCCTTGATGAGCTCTATCCATCTTCTTTGACGCATATTAATCTCTTTCTGTGTGAATATATAGTTAAGACTCTTGTGGTCAGTATATATCTCACATTTCTCTCCATAGAGATAATGCCGCTATATTTTCAAGGCAAAGATCACAGCCGTCAACTCCAGATCATGCGTTGGATAGTTTCGCTCATGGGTTTTCAACTGCCTTGAGGCATAGGGTATCACTTTATCATTCTACATCACCACACATCCTAAGCCCTTCTTCGAAGCATCACTGAATACCACAAAAGCTCCCCACTTGTGGGTAAAGTGAGCACGGGCGCAGTGATAAGCCTCCTTTTCAACTCCTTGAATCTTTCTTCGCATTCATCACTCTAAGCAAACTTTAATCCCTTTCGAGTTATCTTGGTAAGAGGGTTGGACAATCGTGAGAAATTCCTCACAAATCGTCGATAATATCCAGCTAGCCCCAAGAAGCTACGGATATCTGTTACCGATGCTGGCCTCGGCCATCCCTCAATTGCATCTGTTTTGGAGGGGTCCATAGATATCCCATTTCTTGTGATGATATGTCCCATGAATGAGACCTCCTTCAACCATAACTCACACTTGCTGTATTTTTTATAGATCTTCTCCTTGCGCAAAGTCTCTAGTATAGTTTTTAAAAGCTCCTCATGACCCTCCTTGGTTTTGGAGTAAATTAGAATATCATCTATAAAGACTACCACAAATTTGTCAAGGTAATCTCTAAAGACTCTATTCATCAAGTCCATGAATATTGCTGGAGCATTGGTGAGTCCGAAAGGCATTACTATGTATTCATAGTTCCCGTACCTTGTACAAAAAGCAGTCTTGGGGACATCTTCCTTCTTCACCCTTACTTGATAATATATCAACCGCAAATCCACCTTGGAGAAGTATTATGCTCCACGCAGCTGATCAAACAAGTCATCAATTCTTGGGAGAGGATACTTGTTATTTATCGTGATTTTGTTAAGTTCACGATAATCGATGCAAAGCCGCATTGGCCCATCCTTCTTCTTGACGAAGAGGACTGGTGCACCCCATGGTGAAGCACTTGGGCGTATAAACCCTTTATCCAGATTCTCCTATAACTGTTTCTTCATCTCTTCAAGATCAACAATATCCATTCTATATGGAGTCTTGGATATTGGTAGCACCCCAGGTATAAGTTTAATTGAGAACTCAACATCTCTTCTTGGAGGAAGACGAGGCAGTTCCTCGGGAGACACTTCAACGAATTCCTTCACAATAGGCATTTCTTCAAGGATGGTTTCTTCCTTAGACTCAATCATCTGAGCCATATACGCATGCTCATAAGGCAGTAATATCCATTCTTGAGATGATGGAGCTAAATGAGATTCATCTTCCTCCCGACACTTGTAAAGAATCAGGGGTTGATTCTCCATATGGAGTGTAATTTCCCTCTCCCGACAATTTATGTTGGCTCTATATAAGGAAAGCCAATCAATGCCAAGAATTGCATAAAATTCCACCAGAGGGAGTATGACGAGGTTCGCCGGGAAATTCAATCCACAGATTATAATAGGGGAAGACTTATATTCATGGGATGCAATGATTGCCCCATTTTCCATACTCACCGACATCTTTACTTCCATGATTTTTGGTGGTGCTGGGATTGTTCTACTAAACTTTTGAGATATAAAAGAATGCATAGAACCTGAATCAAAAAGTACGTTCTCTATTCTTGAATGAATAATTAGCATACCTATCACCACTTCATTTTAGGGGTTCACTTCGGCATAAGTGATGGTAAAAGCTCTTCCTTGATACCTTGGAGGTTGTTGGTTGTCTCCGAAAACCCCTGGATTAGGGCACTGATTTGCAAAATGACCCGGTTCTTTGCATTTGTAGCATTAAAAAATGCATTGAGGTTCAAACGGAGCGTTCCTATCCTCTGTCATAGCCGTGGGTCTTTCTTTCCGACAGTTAACAGCTAGGTTCCCTTCTATTCCACACATGAATCATTTGATCGTCCCCTTAAAGCAATTTCCAGGGTGCTTCTTTCTGCACTTTTGTCAAGCAGGGTGCTGGATCTTCTTAGAACCGTTGGATTTATCCATCAGACCACCAGCATTGAATTACACCTTACACTTCTTGTCCCCATGATACCCCTGTGATTCCCAGATCTCCATTTCGACCTTGAGGGCACATCAGACAATTTCCTCATAGTTGTCGAAGTCACGGATTGCTAATGCTTTCTGCAAGCTAGGCTTCAGCCCACCAAAGAAGCGGTCAACTTTGCATTCGGGGGTAACGACAAAGACGAAAGCGTATCGTGCAAGCCTTATGAAGTTTTCCTCGTACGATCCAATAGATTCTTCATCTTTTTTGATTTAGGGAAAGGAAGTCCCTCTCCATCATAAGACGGAGGGTGCGTGGAAAATATTTATCAAAAAACATCTTCCGGAAATCCTACCATTCCAACGCCTTGATCTCCTCCTTGGGCTTCATATTTTTGATCAAAGTCCACCATTGATCAGCATCACCCTCCATACGATAAGCAGCCAGGAGAACCTTCTCTTGTTCAGAACATTGAAGGATGGAGAAGATCTTTTCAATGGAGTTGATCTATTGTTCAGTGACTGTGGGATTGGATGATCCACTAAATGTAGGAGGCCTTTGTCTCATGAATCTCTCGATGCCGACTTGTTCTTTCTTAGTGGGGTTAAACGTTCCTCTTGACCCGTGTTTCTATTCAAAACTTGAGTTAGCTGAGAGAGAAGTGTGACAAAGTTCGCTATTCCCACTCCCATTGGATTGGGCATCTCATTAGTACAGTCATCACACTGATCTTCACAACGATTGTTACTCGAGTCCTCCTATTACTGGCCATTGGCTGGAATAAAAGGAATGTTAGGGGTAACAAATAAAGGGTAATCCAATGACAAAATTTTATGACTTATAAATAAACTTTTATTTCCTTACTCATGAGTCTATAGGCTTCAATCTAGGATTTTCATGATCTACTTTCTAACATATATTCGTAGGGGATTTTTTTTAATTCCCTTAATAAGGGTTCATACTAAGCTTGTGAATTTATCAAAACATATCCCCCAGGAGTGTCTTAACCAAGAGTGAAGCAAGGCCCATTGTCGTGCACCAGTTCCTGTTCGAGTCTTGCTCAAAGTGGTGTTTTCGGGTTTTACCCCTAGGATACATCTGTGCCAGAGCCGCCTCTACCTGCTCGTATTCAGACAGGGATGTATTTGTTTGATAAACCACTTACACAGTACTTACCAAAACTTAGGGATGTTTTTATTATACTTAGTCTTGTATCTAAGGCTTTACTAGGGTTTCCTAATCCCAAAAATAACAAAACCTATCCTATGATACCAACTATGACAACCCTGCTTTTATTACAAACTTAAACATGATTTATTACATAAAACTTCACTTGATACAAAAAAGAATATAGAGAGGTTTAGTGTATTTGGGACTTAGGATCATTACATAAAAACTTAAAACATTAAATACAAAATCTTTTTTGAAAACATACTTTACATGACCACTACATTCCTTTGTACTTAGCATTGCATGGGATAACATGAGGACATGCATAAGAAAAAGGTGAGCTATAAGGCCCAGTAAGGGAGTACACATGGAATAACATGAGGAGTACAATACATGTTATACAATAGGTATATCAATAGAGCATATAAGAAACATGAACATAAAGTCATGATAAAGCATGATAATCATAACATGGAAATGTGGAAACAACACTTAACATGGAATTAGCATGAGCCAAGGCTCATTGCACATGGAGCATGAGTAAATCCTCATTTCACATAAAGCACGAGTAAAACCTCGTTGAACTTGAATTAGCATGAGTCAACACTCACTGCACATGACGTATCATGATACTATACTTTACCCAATGCATTGGAGCGCTATAAGGGCGCACCCTTCTTAAACATTTCATTTCATGCATAAGTGTTCCACATGAAACATAAAACACGGATTCATAAAACATAATAATTTATTTCATGATAATAGAATGTGGAATTCATACATGAAACTTTACAATAAATAAGTAAATGTGCATAAAGGTGAATACCCTTGATGTAGAAATGGGCATGGTATTCACTACACAATGACATTGGCTTAGAAAATTGGTGTGATTTCGGCAGTGTAACAGTATGACATAAGAATTCATAAAAATGGTTGATGAGAGAGAAAGGGGTTCCTCATCATATTTAAATGTAATGGACAGTAAGGAGGTCATATAGATACATTTCCCAACAATTGTAATGGAATTTAGATTCATGATACAAAAGTATTTCTTGAATGTAAAAGAGGAGAGAGAAGTTCCTTTCAGAATTTCGGCATAGTAACAGGTGTACATGGGAAAAATTTAATGAGAGAGAAAGGGTCTCCCATCATTCAAACATAAAGATTGAAGTGTGAGGGAGGTGAAAAACCATAACCCAACATTCATAATTAAAATTAAAAGGGAAAAACAACTTAAAGAAAATTGGACAAAATGAGAAAGGAAGAAAAAACCCTTACTTGGAAGTGTACTTCCAAAGGCTAGAGAGAGGATTGTGAGAGGCTTCTTGGGAGCTTGGGGAACCTTGGGAGGATTATATAGAGATTAGGGTAGAGTTCTGATGAACTCAAAGGGCTTTGAGTGAGGAGGAAGTGGGATCTTGGGTAGGTTTATATAGGAAAGGTGAGTGAATTCTTTATTATTTAGGTTTGGGTCCACTTATGTTAAATTAACCCAAACCACAAACCATCCCATGGTTTTTTCCCATGTTTTTTGGAAAAGGGAAGAGGAAAAAAAATATTTTATAAGGCCAAAGTCCAAACTTCTTAAAATATTAGGGTTTCTTATGTGGAGGTGTTTCACACTCCCATGAAAATTAATTTAAAAAGGAAAGGTGTTGAATATGTCTTGAGGGGTCCATTAATGCTTTGAAAAGTAAGTCAAACAAACCCAAAATCACATTATTTTAATGGTAAAACATATAACGTCTGAACATAAAGATTATAGTATTTTATTACATCACTATTGGGTCATTATGATGTCATAAAACACATTATATATTTAAACGGTATTTAATTTTTACCCAAAAATTTGACTGTCTCAGAAAATTATGAAAAATTCACCGTTGGATAATTTCAACGTCCTGATTCCAGAAATGAAATTTATTTTATCTAAAAAAATTTCTAAATATGTTAATTTTCACTTTTAAAATAAAAATCGACATTTATAGAGAATTCACAGGTTTTGACAGAAATGGCTTTCAAACCTTAATAAAGATTTTAATTTCATTCATAAAATTATAAGATCATTTAATAAAAATTAATTTAATAATAATATTTTTATTTTATTAAAATATTATTTAATTCAAAAATCCCTTAATTTAATAAAATAGATTTCTTAATTCAATAATAACTAAAAACACCATTTGTACTTTAAAAACTATTTACAATGTATAAAAAATGACTAGAAATTATATTCATTATTATATAAAAAAATAATGTACATGAACATAGTACTAAATATTTGTTACATAACCCCTTAAAACAGCTGCGTAAGACCTAAGGGTAAGGTGTGCGATGGTGACAGAATCTTGGGGAGGCTCGGATAACATCGCTCGAGTGGTAATTTCAATCAACTTTCCACTTTTCCCGTAGACGGTCACGTTCGAGCTTGACATGGTGAACCTCAGCTTGGGCTTGGTCAAGAGCGAAGCCCAAGGATGCCACATCTTTTCCGAGCTCTAACAAATGGGCTTCGTATGGGGAAATTCTACTGGATGAGTCCATCACTTCTTTTGTCTGAGTAAATTGGATTTGTTAAAGTCCTATATTTATACTAATCATGTGATCACTGTTCAACGACTATAAAAGTAACGATCACAATTATTATCATAAAACCAATGAAGTTGAAATTTTATAAAAACATTCTATATATAGAGACATTTAATAATATCAAGAGGGATTTTCCATTAATGAGACTTTGGGTCATTACATTTTGGATATAATAAAAGTTCCTATTGTGAATGGATATTCATGAAAAGAATATATTCTAGGAGGAATCCATGAATCTGCATTACTGATGTGAAAGGAGAATTCACAATGTGAATAGAATTTTGTATTATATGTTGAGGTGATGCATTTTTTAGCCTATTGAAAAATTTGAAAGTTCACGATGTGAATCCTAAATTCACATTTTGAGCATAGATAGTTTTATAATATTTAATTCCATGATCACTAAATTATTTTCGTGTTCACCTATTTCATTCATCTAAGAACTTTATTCTATCTCCAGGTGATTTTAGGCTCTCCTCTCCCATTCTAACTCCTCTATTTAATTATTAAATTATTTTTTGATACTATGAATACAATACAGTTAGTTTTAATTTAATTTTGATCAATTTTATCCTCTTCTACATGATAATAATAAATTATAACTTCAATTTATTGGTCATATATAAGGTTTTAGGCTTGATATAATGAGGATTTTTATGATCATTGACATAATTGGAATTCAGATTTAATGATTTGGTATATGTGAAATGCTTGGATCAAGACCGTTTTTAGTTGAAGATCGTCTTTGGTAAGTTTATCTTGTCCTCTAAATTGTGTTTTTGTAGTATCTACTACCTAAGTCTAAGAGTTTGAAACATGTAAAATTGAGAATGGTTCTATGATTTAATTGTGTTTCTAGACTTGGATGGTGAGCCTTTCCTTGATCATAATTGTTTCACATGAGGTATGAAGCCCTTAACATTCACCCATGTTTTATAAGTGTTATTGACATGATTGTTGGTGTGTGTGTAGTCCTAATAAACCTTTGTCTGATTCTTGATCACATGTGGTGTTCTTATTTATCGTTGAACTATGGTTTTTTTTCTTTCATATATATTATTCTAATGATGAAAATTCTTGACTTGATGTGATGTTTGATCTATCATTTTCATATTGTACTATATGTGTTGTTTTTCTATCTTTTACATCCGATCATTTAAGTCAATCCCAATATAATATCCCTAGAGAGGGATGTGTTAAACATTAATTTTACATGTATTATTCTATAAATTGAAGACGGTGTGTGTCATCCATGTTTAGGACTGTCCATTTCGCAAAGGGGGGTGTATTAGGTGGATGACCGATGTTCCTTCCAGCATGGAGTTGAAGAAGGTAGAGTTGGTATCTAAGGACCCAAAATATGTTTTGGACTTTTGTGATATATTATTTTCATATTTTTACTCTTTTTACTTTCATGTAATGAACTTTAATTTTTTATCCACTTATATTAAGGAATGTTGGTGGTGTCCCTAGGAGTCTTATACTCACATCGTATATGGGAATTTTGGTTCACATGTAGATTTCTGGTCAGGGATCTAGTGAAGGGAAAGGTTTGTGTCGGGGTGGTTGAGAAGGTCAAAAAAATGAATTTGATGTTTTTGGATAGAATTTTGAATGTATGTTTGTATATTCCACTTTTATTTTCTAGATTATCATGCTTTGCATCCTATTTGTTAGTTTGAGGTTTTGAATTTGGAATTCTGTACTACTAATGCATGGGTTATGTTTGTATATGTTGCTAATCTTATGGTTATTGTTTTATTATTTATTTATTGATACTTTTTATCACTCAATTTATATACTCTCATGTTTACCTAGTATAGAGGGTATAGTCTCCTCACAATACCTTGTAGGCCCTTGTCACTAGTTGGTAAACTCTTACATATAGGGAGGAATGCATGATATCATGTTAAACCCCCAGCTTGGACTTAATGGTTTAGGTTAGGGTGTTAAAAATATTATAAGAAATTTCGGGTTTTATAACTTGTTTCTTATATTTTCCATGAAATGGGATGGGGTAGACGAGTGATGGGATAGTTGGGACTTAGGCAAGGAAATATTTTTTGTGTCTGGAGAGCACTGTATAGTGGAACATTTTGGTTCCATAAAGTGGATTATTAGGTTTTTTATTTATTTTATGATATCACTAATTAAGTTCACCATGGGGGATACACATGATCTTTATATTTTGAATTATTTGAATTTCTATGTGTTAAATGATCATTATATGTATGTAGGTTCACATTCCATGTATACCATCTTCATACATTTGATATATCCAAAATAATTAAATTCCTCCTGAGATTATGATATGTGCTTTAGTGAATTATTTCTTATAATAATTATTTGATATTTTGTATTACGTTATTGAGTGAGAATGAGTAGTTGTGACTAATGTGTTGGTACTAGAGACATGAAATTAGTTTTTGATAGTGTTTGGGGGGGGTATACCTTATTCATATGGGTAGACTCTTAGGATGAAATTTTATGTAAACCCTTGTGTATGCCTATGAATTATTAATTATCTTCATGTTATAGTCCTTTTTTTATATTTTATGATTTTTCAAATGTTTTTACTAAAATTTTAGGAAATTTCACCCCATAGACCTATCTCATAACGAGTTGTAAAAACTTTTCTATATGAGGATCTAATGAATAATTTTCCCTTAATTACTCTAGCAGGTCAAGAAATAGAACCGGTCTGACTAGATTTCTTAAAAATGGTAAATATTCAAGGTGGAGGAGACCACAAGGGTAGTTTGATGATGGTCTAGTATTCAAACGACTTTCAGATCTGGAACCACTGTCCTTCCAATGCATTGGTGGTGTAACACCCTAATATTTTTTTGAATTGTTATTTTTTGAAGTAATTTAATTTTTTTGATATTTTTAACTTCATGTTACACTGAATATATAATTTTATTATAATGTAGAAGAATTAAGTTTTTATTACATTATATGAAACACCATTTTAATATTACACTGTATGCAATACTGATTTGTCTTGCGTTAGATGCAACACTGAGTGTCTACAAAACGGAACTTTGTTATTATAATTATTTAAAGGAGATAGTAATAACCTAGATATTAAACATAGTAAAATTAATAGTAATAACTAATTTTAAAATATTTTCACATAATTAAAACATATCAATATTGATATGTATACTTTTTTGTAATGTCATTATATGTTTATAAATACTACTTTCTGAAAGGAAATGCTTTTTATGTCCTTGTACGAACAATAATAAAATTAATTTTAGACACTCTTCAAAATTTAATTTTATAAAATAAACACAAATTTTCAATTTTTAATTTAATGATTAAATTAGGGTGAATTTTATGTATTTTTCTCAGAAGTTTCATTTTTTGATGAATAGTGAAAAATACCGCATTATAGTTAAAAAATTCCTTTCTCCTCTAAAAAATCATTATAATTTAAATTGATTTTTAAGTCACAATAGATCAATTATAAGAATAAATATCCAATGTAACTCATTGGAATTATTTTTATATTGAAATTAGATATAAAAACTGTATTGATCTTTTAAACGTTCTTTTTACCTGCCTTATCGCCACGTCTACGAGATTAGCATTAAAATTAATTTTACCTCTTCTGTGAACTAAATTTCTAAAACTATAAATGCATGGTTATAGTCATTATTATATTTAAAGTCTAATAGTATCAAATTAATATTTTGGATATTATGAATAGTTACTTTAGTAAATTTTTATTTACCACAGTTAAGGGTAAATTTAATGATTAAAGGTAAAAATAATATTATAATATAATACAATTACCCAAAAAACTTATCCTGATTTCATTTTAGAAGGGGTATTTGACTAAAATAAACCTTTTGAAGAAATTATAAACTTTTTAGGACACTTTGGTAAGACTATAAAATTTATTATATTTTATTTAAATATAAGTTAAGTATTCTATACTCATATTTTTAAAAACTATAACATTTTTAATATATGATTTTACAGAATATAAAATCAATAATAAATATTCATTTGAAAAATAAAATTTATATATAATTCACGAAAATTTATTTAAATTTTTAGTGATAAAAAAATTTACTTAAATGGTGGCACAATGATGATGCAGTAATTGTTTAATTAATAAAAGAATCAAATAAATGATATTAACATTATTAAAATAAATTTAATTTTAATTATTTATGGTGATACACTAATTTTATAAGTTACTATGACAAGTTTGGAGTTTCTTAAATGATTTAGTTCAAAATTATCTATATGTTTGGATTTTATTAAAAAACAAATTTGTGAATATTTTCAATATTGACACTAATGAAATTTTATAAAAATATTATTTTATTACATTTATTAAAAATCATAAAATCTTTAAAAAATAAAAATGTATTATTATAAGGTCATTAATTTAATAAAGTATCCATTTATGGTCAATAAAACCCATATAAATAAGAATTTATAACCTCTTAAAATTTTAAATGTTATTACCATAATTAAAATTCAATAGATTAATTAAGGGTGAATCAAAATGATAAGGTCTAAAATAAAACTAAAACTTGTCAAAAAAATCATCATATGAATACTATTCTACCCTTATAACCTTAATTTGAATTTTATTTTTTTAATGAACACTAGTCCATGAAAATAACTTATATGTTATTTAAAGTCATAGATAGTTACAAAATGTCACTCTCTTGTATTTAATATTGTTTATGTTCTTACATAGGTAAAAAATAAAGATATGAATGAATATAAATTTCTAACTTGATCATAATGAAATATATTTCATTATGGAACTTTATTTTTAATTTTTAAAAATTTTATAATTACCTTATATGTTTCTTAACTATTAATACATTATTTATTTAGTTAATAGAAAAAAATAAAATTGTTGGTTTTAATAATATTAATTTTGATATATTTTGGTTGAATAATAGTGTCTAAATAATTTTATAAATCTATAAGATATAGTAGAGATGTTTTAAACCATTATATTTGAATTCCCACTTTATCTTGATGTATTTAAATCCAAATTAAATTAATAGTATAAAATTTGAAAATAATGATATTTTATTGAATTAATATATTATTAAAATCAAAAAAATGATAAAATAAAATAAAAAAGGGTATATTATATGTTCTAAAATGTCACACCCCATTCATTTATATCTCATTTGGATGTTTTTTATTCTATAATACCCTTATTACATTTTAATATATTGAGGACTTCCAAAAGTGTCTCTCACCTCAATTATAAATGGGAACCTCCTCCCTCACATATTCACAAAACATTGAGCCTTCTAGCATGAAAACCCCTCCCATTTCTCTTATCAACTTACCTAGCCTCATTATATAGGTTATGGTCTTCCCAAATTTCCAACTCTATATTCATTTAGAAGATATCTAAAGGAGTTGTTCCGAAGAATAGGTAATCCCTCTAACTGATCATTCTCTTTTCTAATCTTCTATACCTACTCTAAATCTATTATATATATGATAAAATAAAAAATTAATTATCATAAAAGTGATAATATTTTATTATTATTATTATGAAAGAACCAATATTCATACCCTTTCCCATCAAATAGAAAAAATGGAAGTATCACTCGTGCATACGTACGACTTACCTTCTCCACGCAGTGATACAATTCATTTTCCATAACCATATTTTATGATTGATAATTATGAAGGGGTTAATATTTATATATTATATTTATGATATAAGTATAATTATAGAATTATATTATCATTTATACCTTTTTACCATCCATATAACATTTTTTGAAATTGATAACATCGCTCATGCGTACGTATGGATTACCATCTCCACGATGCGATGAGATTTGTTATTCACCTATATTTCACATGGATTATAAAAATGATGAATTTGATAAATATATATGTTAAATATAAAATAAAAATGATTCTTGTTTTATAGTATACCATATAATTTCCTTTCATTTAACCTGACAAGAAAATGAAAATAATGTTCATATGTACGTACGACCTACCATATCCATGAACGATGTATTTTTATTTTCTATCTCCAACTATTATGAATAACCATTAATACATATATAATTAATATATATATTTATATATACTATATTTATATCATTATTATAATTTTATATATGATTAAATCATTATTTTTATAATAGGATTAACAATAATAAGAAAAAACATGTATGATAAACAAACTGATTACTATCTGAAAACTTACTGTAACATGGAACTGTTAATAAATAGATAATATAAAATAATAAATAAATCATATATGGTATTGGTTCTATAATATATTTCTAATAAAAATATTTTTATTATTGCAGGATTTTTTCAGGATTACGTTGTGATTCAAGACATAAGGTAGTGTAATTTTATCTCATTTTTTATTTCTATGAGATACATACCTTATTTACCTCTCATTTATTTTTTGTCATGTACATACTACACATGGATATATTATATTTATTTTATAATATAATTTATGGGTATTTACATATAAATTTTATGAACTCTGTTTCATGGGGTTTTACTATTCATAAGTCACTAAATGATTAAGGTAGTTTTGCCTCAATTTGCCTTCTTTGAGACACATGTTTCTTTATGCACCTATGTTAATTTGTATATATTGAAATTTTTTATGTTATATCCAGAATATCCTTATTTTCATGATATTTTAAACATATTTTAATGTAATTATTCTGTGCATATTATGATTCAAATGTTTTAATGTGGTATAGGGCACTTTGAACTGTTTAAAGATTATTTTCCTCAACAATAGTTTTTAAAATATCTCATAAGCTCCAATCCATAATTAATTTTTTTTATTTTTATAAGACCCTTGTTGGTTATGTGAGAACCATACAAAAACAACTACAAATAAAATATCTCATAATATCATTTTCAAGGAAAATTATCTTAAAAAATGTTTTCTATTTTAAAGTGGTTTTCAAGGGTTCCATTATAAGTTTTCAAAGATATTTTCAAGAAAAAGGGATTTTTTTTTCATGATTCCATCATATGGTTTCAAGGAAAAAATATTTGAAATTTTTTTCAATATTAATTTATATTTTTTTAAGGAAAAAGGATTTCAAAATGTTTTCAGTCTTTCTTTACAAGTTTTCATGTTTATTTTCAAAGAAAGGGGTTTTAAAAATGTTTTATATTTCAGAAATCTATTTCTAAACAAAGGATATTTTTCTCAAGAAATATTTTAAATTATTTTTCATGATTCCTTTATGTCATTTTAATGTGGTATCAAAGAAAAGGGTTTTTAAAATGTTTTATGTTTTAAAAAGTGATTTAAAAAAAAATCGTTTTCCAAGTGATCTTTCAAAATAATTCCCCACCTAAGATGAAATACTTTGTTATATTTCAAGAATTACATTAATTTTATTTCTCATAATGGTTTATGTTTTGATGTAATGATGTTTAACAAACCTGATTCTTTTTGTGGGTTATGCTTTTGATGAAATGATTATGAAACCTGTATCTTTTCGATGGTTTATGATATGATTTCATTTTATAATACCCATTCCTTATCATTGGTAATGATATGATTTTTATGATATTTTTTCACATGTATATATGTTTTCATTATGAGAATATTGGGATCTATATCTCCTTCCAATACATTTGGTAATGATTTATATCACATTATATATACATAAAGGACTTTATCTGTTTAGATGGTTTGGAAGCAAAACTTGACTACTAAGATGGTTATGGGAGTAAAACATGACTAACAATATTGTTATGAGAGTGAACCACAACTACGAAGATGGCTGTGTGAGTAATCCATGACTACCAATATAATATAGGGTGTAAAATCATACAGCTAAGATCACCTTGGAAGTGATGACACAACTACTATGGAAATCATTTTATATTCTTATGTGATGAGAAAAAATCCTTATTTTATTCCTATGTTATTATTTCACAGATTAAGTTCTTTATGTCATTATGATTCATGTCTTATGAACATCTAATCTTTATGCCATGATTATTTTTTTAGATCATTAATATGCAGGGTATGATCTTCTATCTTTCTGATCATGTTCTCATACCCTTATTCTCATTATTATGTTTACATGTCTCCCTTTTTTACTATTATTGAGCATCTAATCTCGTTTCTTTCATATGTTTATTTTCCACAAGATGAAAATAAAAGTTTTAGGTAATAATACTAAAGAGGAATATATTTATTGGATATGGTGATGATATTTCACCAATTTAGAAGAATTTTTTCCATGTATACAAAGGCACTAAACCAATACAATATTTTGGAAATAGTTTGAGTAATGTATGAAATGTTCTCAGAAAATGATGTAATTTCAAAGTATGAAAATCCAAGGTCATTATAGTTGGAAATAGAGTAATTGTTTGGTCAATTTTTTGAAACTAGGATGTGAAAACCTTAGTGAGAACCCTAGAGGCATTTATAAGGATATGTATAGGGTATTATCTAAGGATAAGTCTAAAGATGAGGAATAGTATAGGAAAATCTCCTAGAATTTTGTAAAAGGATAGAGGAAGTGGTTTTCTATAAATACATCCTAATCTGAAAATGATAAGTGTATGTGTCTCTGGCACAAATATACCCATGGGTAACAACTCTGACATGGTGCATCAGACCTGACTCAAGCGAAACCTAGTATAGGACAACGAGTTTTGTTGTACAACTAGTATGATACTCCTAGGGGATATGATTTTGAAATTCAAAAACACTTAATGTACAATTATTAATTATATAAATAGTATTTTTCTATGAATGGCCTAGGTTAAACCTATGTTTTTTGTATGTTAAATAAGTATATGACATTATTTAGATATACTATAAGTAATTTTTCATGATTATGTAATTTCCATTATGATAAATGTTTCTTACACTACTATTCCTATTTTTAGTAAATGGAGGGGAATAGAAGGAATTTGGTTAACATTGAATGATTTAGTTGTTGAAAGCATAGGAATTATCAATATTGATTTCTTGTGTGGAAATATCAGTGAGAGAATTAGGACAGTGGTATGAGTATTGGTTTTTCAATTGAAGATAAATAGATCATGAATAATGTGTGAATGGTTTGGGATTTTATAACAATGTTTTTTATATTAAGTGTAAGAAGCATGATTAGATCGATGTTGAAGTAACTTAAGAAATAATTCATATTTAAAATTATTGGAAGGTTTTATTAAGGAATCATATGATGAGGCGTGAGTAATGGTTTAAGAATAAATTTTGAGGAATGATGTATATGTTTTTTATTAATTATTTTAAAGGATATGTTAAAGGGTGTTGATGATATAGAAATGTGATTTAATGGAAATGTGATTTTTTTATTAATGGAAATATAACCCTTAATATGTTCCTTATATTAATATAAATATGTTTGGATAAATATATGTTGGATTTGAATAAGTAAAGTTAGATGACACTGGTTATTTAAGGATATTTTGACAAGTGGGTTATGTTATCATGGATAAAGTTTATAACATTTTCAGTCATAAGGAATACATCCAATAAAATACAGAATAAGGAAACATGCACGTTTTCTTAAACGATGTATGGTAATTCATGATATTTTCATATTTCAATAGAATATATGATGAAGGTATTCACATGTTTGGAAAGTGACAACCAAGATATACCTTGTGATTTATGAGAGATAAATTTTAAGCAGATTTAGTGATCTTTTTTATAGATTTTTGGATTTTTATATTTTTTAAGGGTTATAAGTTTAACCATTGATGGAAAAGTTTATGTTATAGTTTGTGAGATTAATGCATTCTCTCACCATATGAAGATTGTTTCATATTGGATAGCCTATTCTAACAACTTTTTTTTGATAGTAACTGATGACATAATGGGATGAATGATCATGAATCCCTTGATCTGTTAGTTTATTAGGAATGAAAAAATCACCTTCTTTTTTAGAGAAATAGGTGAGGTGAAAATTGATCAAGGTACAATAAAGGGTGAGGTATTACTTAATCAGAAAGTATATCTTCTCATAAAAATTATTTAACACTATGGGAAGGATCTCCAAAACTGAAAAAATTATCCTATTACCTTATTTCCTAGTGAATCAAATAGTCCCTTCAAAAATTATAGATTTATGGCTTTTTTATTGCTTACTTTATCCTGAACTTGTTCTATATCACTCTCTATTAGAACATGACAACTGGATTTATTATAAATGTCTATGTTTTTACTTCCCACCTACGTTCTCCTATGTGGAAACTAGTTACGTGTTACTTTGGGTAACCGTTTTTTTACTTTCTTTTTTAAAATAATGTTTTAGAATTTATTTTTATGTTATTGGTTTCTATGAAAGAAACTTTCAAGTATTAAACCTTTGATAACATAGACTAATTTCAAGGGAAAAATCATTTTAGGGGGGGTAGAATGTGACTCCTCAAGATTTTGTGAATTATTATTTTTGAATTAATTTAATCTTTTCAAAAAAAAAATAAACTCATGTAACATTGATTATATATTTTTATTATTATATAAAATCACTCTGTTTGGATTATATTATATGAAAAACCATGTTAATCTTTCACTAAACATAAAATCGACATAGTTTACATTACACGAAACATTGAGTCTCTGTGAAACATCACATTGTTATTATAATTATTTAAATTATATAGTTATAACTTAGAAATTAAACATAGTAATATGAATATCAATTACTAATTTTTAAATATTATTACACAAATAAAACATATTTTTAATGAAATGTATAATTTTTGGTAAGGTCTTTATATGTTTAGAAATATTGTTTCTTAGTGGAACTTTTTTTATTTCCTTCTATAAAAAATAATAAAATATATTTAAGAAAAACATAGAAATTTAATATTAAAAAACAAAAAATAATTCTGAATTCAGAATGTGAAATTTAACATGGGGTGAATTTTTAGTATTTTTCAAAAAAGATTCATTTTTGATGAATAGTGAAAATTACTCCATTGTAGTTAAAAAACTCCCTTTTAATTTAAATAATTATTATACATTAAAATTATTTTTAAGTAAAAATAGATCAATTATACATATATTAATTCAATATAGGTAATTTTAATCATTTTTATATTGATATTATATATAACAAACTTATTGATCTTTTAAAGATTATTTTTACCCGCCTTCTCGCCACCTCTACGGGATTAGTGTTTAACTTAATTTTTGCACTTCTGTGAATTGAATTTAAAAACACAGACATACATAGATGTAATAAATATGATATTTAGAGACTAATAGGATCAAATTAATATTTTAGATGTTATGAATAATAACTTTAGTAAATTTTAATTATCCATGGTTAAGGGTAAATTGGATAATTAAGTGTAAAAATAATATTTTAATATTTTAAAATTACACTAAAACTTATCCTAATTTCATTGGATAAGTGGGATTAGACTAAAATAAAACTTAGGTAGAAATTATAACCTTTTTAGGCCACTTGAGTAAAAATATGACATTTATTATATTTTATTTAAAGACAATTTAAAAATGTCATACTCTTATTTTTAATAACTATTTCATTTTTAATATAAGGTTATAAAGAAGATAAATTCATTTATAAATAGTCATTTTAAAGATGAAATGTTTTTCTAAATAATAAAAAATTATTTATAATTTTTAGTGATAAAATAATTAGCTTAAATGGTGACATAATGATGATATAGTAATTTTTAAAGATTGGGGTTGAAGCCTCATTTATTATGAAAGAAAAGAAAATATCTGTTTTAACTAGGTAGTGGGATACCCATTACATATCCCAAAGGTCCAGTGATCATTTAGCCTATTACATGGCCCATAGGCCCAAATTTTTGGCCCAAGGCCCATTCTGTGAATAGTAATTCTACAATACCACTACTACAGTACCGCACAATACCCTCCGCTGCTATAGTACCCTACTACCACTATAGTGACCAGCCATCGCTACAGTTCCTGTCGTTGCTACAATGTCACCACTGCTACAGTCCACTATAATACTGCTATAGTACCTGTGCCCAATGTATTTTAAAATAAATATAATTTGATTAATTAAGGTTTTCCAAGAATTATATAAGTTAATATGACATAATATTAGTGACTTAAATGCGTTTTTATAAATTATTTTTCTGTTTCAATTTTATTTGAAGACAAAGTTTTCAATAGTGTTAAAATTGACACTAAGGATATTTTATAAAAATAATATTTTATTAAATTATTTAAAAATAATAAATTCATTTAAAAAATAAAAATATATTATGATAAGGTCTAAATGTTCATAAAGTTTCCATTTATGGACAATTAATCCCATATAAGTAATAATTTATAACCTCTTAATATTTAAAATTTTGTTATCATAATTAAAATTATAATAGATTAATTAAGGGTGAATCAAAATGATAATGTCTAAAATAAAACAAAAACTTGGCCAATAATTATTTGATGAATATTATTCAACCCTTATCTCCATAATATTTAATTGTAGTTGTTTAATGGAAACTTGTCTTTTAAAATAACTCATATATTATCTAAATTCAAGGATAGTTACAAAATATCACTCTCTTGTATTTAATAATTTTTTTCCACATAGAAACAAAATGAATATATGAACGAATATATATGTCTATTTTGATCATAATGAAATAAATTTCTTTATAGAATTTTATTTTTAATTTTTATGAATTATATAATTACATAATATGCTTCTTCAATGTTAAAACAATATTTATTTAATTAACAAAAAAATAATTGATTTTTATAATACTAATTTTGATATATTTTGGATTATTTAAAGGGTATAGGGAATTTATAGATCTATATGATATGTTAGAGATGTTTGGAACCATTAGATTCTAATTACATTATTTTCTTTATGTATTTAAATCAAATTAAATTAATAGTATTAAATTTAAAAATATTGATATTTTATTGAATTAATATATTATTAAATTGTTTAAAAATTTCAAAAGTGATAAATAATCACAAAGGGGGTAGTCTATGGTCCAAAATGTACCAACACATTGATTTATATCTCAGTTGGATGTTTTTTCCCTTGAATATCCTTATTATATTTTCATATTTTGAGGATTTCCAAAAGTTCCCCTCACCTCAGTTATAAAATGGAACCACCTCTCTCACTTCTTCACACCGCATTGATCCTTTTAGATCAACCCAACCCTATCCATTTCTATTATAAACTTACTTATACACATTATATAGGTTCTTGTCTTCCAAAAGGACAAACTCTATAGTCATTTAGAGGATATTTAAAAGAGTTTTTCCAAATAAGAGGTAATCGCTCTAACCGATCATTCTATTTTTGTACTCTTCTATAACTCCTATAAATATATGATATATATATCATAAAATAGTAAATTAATCATCCTAGATATTATTAAATGTTATTATTAATATTAAAAACCCATTATATATCCCCTTTCCCATAAAAAAATGAATGTATCACTCGTGCGTACATATGGCTTACCTTCTCCACGTAGCGATAAAATTCATTTTCCATCACCATATTTTATGAGTGAAAATTATGATGAGTTTAATATTTATATATTATATTTATGATATAATTATACTTATGTAATTATAATATCATTTATACCTTTTTACCATCCATCTAATATTTTTGTAAAATGATAACGTCGCTTGTACATGCATATGGGTTACCATCTCCACAATGTGATGTGATTCATTATTCTCATATCTTTTACATGGATGGTCATAATGATGAATTTTATAAATATATGTGTTAAATATGACATAAAAAATTATTCTGTAATGATAATATATCATATTATTTCCTTTCTTTTAACCTGACAAGAAAATGAAAATATCATTCATACATACATACAGTCTACCGTCTCCATGAACTGTGTATTTTATTTTCTATATAAACCTATTATGAATAACTATTAATGAATATATAATTAATATATATATGATATTTATATCATTATTATTATTCTTGATATGATGAAATCATGATCTATGAAATAGGATCAAGAATAACAAGTCAAAACACATATGATAAACAAAGCAATTATTACCCGTAACATTGCATTAACAAGGAACTGTTAATAAACAAGTAATATAAGTTCATAAATGAATCATATATGGTATTTGTTATGTAATATATTTATAATAAATTTATATTTGTTATACAGGATTCGTTCATTAGTATAAAGAGAGTTAATACATAAGGTAAGGGAATTGCATCTCTCTTTTTATTTATGTGGGATACACTCATTATAAACCATTAATTTCTTTTGTGGGTGTATATACTACAAATGAATGTATTCTATGACTTTTATACTTTAGTTTAGGGTTATATACACATCCATTTGATGATATATTTTTCATGGGATTTTATGGTTCAAAATTTACCAAATGAGTAAGGTAGTTTTGTTTAAATTTTCTTTCTTTGAGAAACATGTTTGTTATGAACCTATGTTCTTTTACTAGGTGCATATAATTCAATTTGATGTATTATATTAAGAATATAATTATTTTCATGATATTTTAAGATTATTTAAATGTTTTTATTTTGAGGGTATTATGATTCAATTGCTTCAAATTGGTACGGAACACTTTTAAATGTTTAAAAATTATTTTCCACAAGAATTTTTTTTAAAAGATATCATAAGATCATTTTCAAGGAAAATGATATTAAAGAATTTTTTTATGTTTTAATTTTTCATCAAGGAATATTTTATAATTATTAAAAAAATCATGGAAAAATGATTTAACAATTTTTTCAAGCTTCCTTAATATGTTTTCAAGGAAAATTGATTTAAAAATGTTTTCAATCTTCATTTATTAGATTTCAAAGAAATAGATTTTAATTTTTTTCAATATTAATTTAGAAGTTTTTATGTTTATTTTCAAAGAAATTAGTATTCAAAAGGTTTTATGTTTCAAAAATAAATTTTCAAATTAGAAATTATATTTTCCTCAAAAAAAATTTTAAAATAATTTTTAGGATTATTTTATATTTTTTTAAATTGGTTTAAATAAAAATGGTTTTAAATTTTTTTATGTTTTAAAAAGTAATTTTATGAAAATTTCATGTTACAATAGATCTTTCAAAATCCTTCCCCACCTAATATAATATACTTTGTTATATTTTGATAATACCATTCCATATATTTCTTCTCATGGTTAATATTTTGATGGAATAATGTTTAGAAACCCATTTATTTTCATGTGTTATGCTTCTAAAGAAATAATTATGAAACTTGTATATTTTCCATAGGTTAAGATATGATTACATGTTTATGAACCCCATTCCATTTCATTGGTTATGATATGATTGGTTATGATCTTCTGGTATATGTATGAATGATTTAATTATGAGATGGGTGGGACCAATATCTCCCTCCAATGAATTGGGTAATGATTTATATCTCATGAGGTAGACATAAAGAACAATTTCCACTAAGATGGTTTCAGGAGTGAACCTTGACTACTAAAATGGTCATGGGAGTGAACCCTGGATACCATGATGGTTATGGGAGTGAACCATGGCTACCAAGATGGTTATGAGTGTTAACCATGACTACCAAGATTGTATGAGTAGTGATCTCATACTACTAAGATGGCCTTGTGAATGATGAATTGACTACTATGGAAATCATTGTATATGCCTATGTGACTGCCACAATTCTATGCCTTATTCCTATGTTTTAATTTCTTGTATTATGTTTCCATTTCCTTATGATTCATGTATTATGAACTTCTAATCTTTATGTAATGATTATTTTTTATGATCATTGGTACATATGGTATGATATTCAATTTTTATGATCATTTATCATACCATTAAGCTCAAATTTATGTTTACATGTCTCCCTTGTTTACTCTTACTAACCATCTGATCTCACCCTTTTCATATGTTTCTTTTCCCCAAGAGAAAAATAAATGTTTTAGGTTGGAATACTAAAGTTAAATATCATTATGGGATAAGTTGAAGATATTTCACTAATTTATAAGAATGTGTTCTAAGTTTCCAAAGGAATTATTCTAATATGGTCTTTGATAGTTTGTTTGATTAATATATTAAATATTCTAAAAAAATGATGTAGTGTCAATTTATGGAAATTTGGGTTCATTAGAGGAGGCCCCTGGGATCTAGAGGACTGGATATGAGTCATTGAGAGGATATTCCAATAGGTAGAGACCCCAGAGGATCAGAATGTTAATCTTGCAATGTTCTTTCTTCATGGAAAGACTGGTTGATGGTGGGATTCCATGCTACATGTTGGTATATGGGAAGTTCTAATATGGTAAACCGTCATAGACATTTTTATTCTAGAGTTCTTCATTGATGTAATGAATCTGTACTATTCTTAAGATATTATAGAGATATAGTAGGTGTTGATGATAGTGTTTGAAATGATATATAGAGTTTTTCCACTCTATACCACTTTTGGTAAGGAACAAGGCATATAAATCTATGAATTTTGAGATTGGACATTTCCCATAGATGAAGATATTGGTCAGGAACATTGATATGATGACCTATAGTATGGTGATTTTTTAGGAACTAACAATAGAAATGTGAATTGAGGAATATTGATTTTTTGGTATATTTTCTACTATCATTGGACCATTGGTACCTTCCCTAATGCAGTCCCAATTGGTCATTACGGGGGGGCAATAGAAGTTAGAGGATGGATGCTAGGGTGGTGGTTTACAGTCACAGTAGAGTTGATCTTTTTCAAATATTTATATGGGGATGGAATCATCTACATATTATAATTGTGGGATTAAGGGATGAATTCATATGGAAAGTACCTTTTCTCTCAATACATTTCACCAATGTGGAAAGACAAGGAATCTAAAGTGGTTTTGGGCCAAGGATTTGAGGATATGGTAAGATCAGATAGGCATAGAACCTCAAAATTTGGTATTGAACTCATAAGGGTTAGTGAACTAGATGACTTCTAAGCCTATGGGGTGTATAATCCTAGTCTGACTAAATATGAAACCAATAGTCAGACTGGTCTCCACAATTTTCCATGTGTGCCTCCTCATATACAATAGCTTGCAGACTTGTAGTTAGGGTCTATTAATGGGCAAACTATACTCTCATGATTATATTAGCACATTGGTATATCTTGAGAATATAATAATATAGGCAATATAAATTAAATATATAGCATTATATGGTAAATACATCAATCGAATAAAATAGGCTTTTGAAAAAAAAATACTAATATGCTTGCATGTCCAGGTTATGTTATAAGTACAAATTGGAAAACAACATCAGAAGTATAGTACAATACATGAATAAGGGAAAAGAATAAAAATCCCCAAGGGATATCTTTATGATAATATTTATATTTGGCCTAGTCTTCTTCTCGTCACAACCATGTACCAAGAACAATACAAGAAAAAATCTATAGACCAACAAACATGAGTTATTCTCGCATACCCCAGTGCAATGGAGGACCAATAATGGTGTGAGATATACTCAGTTGGCCACCACCAACAGTTTCTAAATCTAAGCAAGTATATGAATATATTTTATATAATTTTGTAGGTATATAATAAATTCAAGTTGAATAATAAATAAATACATCAGTTTGGGATCCTCATGCGATACCTTACTGATATTACCTACTTTTTCCAAAGTTGGATACTTCTAAAAGGAAAGAAACCTATAAATATATTATATGGGTTTAATAATTAGACATCATGAATATTGAATCTCAATATGTACTGAACCCATGAAAGTGTTTTGTATTGGGAGAAGCATCCCAGTTAATAGATAAACATTATTAGTCCTTAAAATAAGGACCATCATTCGAATTTATTAAGAGGAACCATGAGCCCATAAAAGGTGATCCATAAATCGTATCTAAAGTATCACTTGAGGGTACTATGAAACACCAATACCATAAGATTATGTCCAAGTAAATCTATAAATAGAATCCAAATTATCACTTTTATTATAGTGTGAATACAATAACCTTTGAGTATGTCCTAGGTATCTCACAATGGGGTCCAAGTATTGCTCGTGGCATGTTGTAACCATCTCACCATCGATCCCATCCACATGTTCTCCCATAGGGAACCAATATCACTCACGAAAGGTATATAAACCACATGAATAGATCATCCAATTCATACCAAGTATTGATGCTGGCATAATATAAATATGTAACCCATGATCATGTCCTTGGAATTTCAAAAAGGAAGATGCTTGTATCACCCAAGGAACATATAATCTCTAATTGCTTATGAGCCCATCCAAGGCATTCAATAAAAATGAATCCAAGTATTTCTCATGGTGTTCAAATTTCATTTAATTTTACATTTAAAAAAATAATTAGGTCATGTTCATAAACATTCAACACAACTAAAGAATTCAAGGAGGGCCTTTCCCTTCATTCATTACAATTTAATAAGAATAAAAAATGTTGTGCACTACACATTCCATTTAATAAATTTTGTTTTTTGTTACATTATTAAGGAATCCCAATCATTTAATAATGGTTTATAAGAAAGTTGGTATTCCCCTAAGAAGATGAAACCATAAATGAAAGTGGTATTAAATAGGTCATGTTAATTGGCAAACAACATAAAATTTATTAAATTCATTTTAAAAATAGAGGGTGTAAACACTTGGGAAGTGATTTGATGACTAGGAGTTAATATAGCGTATTTCTACACCCCACAAATTATAATTGACCAACCTGTCACATTTTAAAACATAGATCACCTCAATGAGAGATTTTATTAGAAATTAATTAATTAATTAAAGGGAATTCATGGTGTGCACCCATAAGGGGTGGTTACATATCAAGCCCTATAACCTCCTATGGATCCATTTTAATACACAAGGATGATGGAACTAGGAAATCAAGTCCTACATCAAGTAAGACACATTTTTAAAGGCATCACACATATGTACCAGCACACGTCACAATAGTATAATTTATAAATAAAAATACATTAAGGGAAAAACATATAGACCAATCACCACATTCTTAGTAATCCAATACATCCAACATTGAGGTTTTATTTGGTTTGGTTAGAGATAAATAAAATAAATGTAAATTATCCCTAAAAACAGGGTGAATTATTTTTCACTAAGATAGTATAAGAAAATATAAACTAAATAGAGAAAATAGGAAGGAGGAGTCATAGAGTCACCTAGGTATATCCATTCACTATAAGTCCCTCTAAAATGAGGTTATATGATGTAGATATCCCCATGCCTAGATAAGAAGGAGGAGGATCTCTCTAGAGGTTGTTGCAAACTAGTAAGAGGGTAAGAGTATGATAATAAGAATAAATGTTTGGAGGATAAAGGGTAATTTTATCCCCTTTAAAAGGCACAACATTGTGCCAAATGGTTGGAAAAAAATGTTCACAAAACATTATAGGGATACTGCCTAAGGCGGGGTCTCACACGGTTCATGTGCATGATTTGGGATACCATGGGAAAATAATTTCTTTCCCCTCTATCCAATATCTTAAACTAGATACACAATTGTTCACATGCTAAGAAAAAATCATGTCACACCCACAACCCATATAGACTGGATGAATGGTTTATCTATGAGTTATGCACTGTTTTGGACAAACAATGCACCCTTAACAGTCCTTATAAAATAAAGTTTTCTAGGGACTAAACACTTGAAACTCAACAAGAAACTTGTGATACCTCTCAGGCCTTCAACCATTCCTAAAAACAATACATCTATGTGATCTAATACTCGAATTTACATTCTGAGACTTAGTTTAATGAATGTACCATCCACCAAATGATAAAATTGAAATTCCATTATAATTCTATCTAGCCCAAAATCATGGGAGACTACAATCTCTCCACTTTAAAACTTATCATACCTGAGAAGACTTGGGGAAACAATGAAAACTACAACCTACCTACTCAGGTCATGGGGTATTGTATAAATAGTTGTGTTGCATTTCAAAACTCTCAACACACTTCCAATATTCACTTTTACACATGGGTTATAACCATTAAGACAGAAGCTAATGATCAAGCTTGAAAACTGGAACACTTAGATAGAGTTTACCCAAGCCTGTGTAATCCATGAAATGATCTCCTCATCTTCTCTTTAACTTCTTAGACTATTGTTCTCCAGACTATAGGTTCTAGAAATTAAAAGGACAATTATGATACATGGTATCACCAATGTTGGAATTGAATATTTAATCATGCCTATTATGTTCTAAAGACACTCACAACACAATTCCAAATTTGACCGAGGGTTTAATTTTAAATTGATAGAATTTGGTCTTAATGAGCTGAAATTTCATGAAAAATCCTTAGTCAACATAACTATACTCACCTAAAATAGATGATGTTACAGAAGTGGTTCATCAACAATAACATATGATAAGAGGGAAAGAGATAAAGGGAGATAACAAGTCAAACCACCCCTAGTCAAATGCCCTTTAAAAACGCATATGAGGTTGCCAGTTAATTTTAGAATTTGAACCCAATGCCTTTAAACAAATAAACCATATATTTTCTCTAAGTATGATCACCAAAGCTTGTAATCTGTGTCTAGTGAAATACCTAGATAAAACACCCATTATACTATCATTTCCCATTAAACACATGGATGTAGACCTGATTTAGCACACTTCGATATTTACCATCTTAAACATACCATATGATCTTGACTGAAGTTTGGGGTATCCAAGAAATGATTTATGGAGTCCAAGGACCTCATCTGAGGTAGTCCGTACTCCATATTTCATAACTGAGATGTTGGAACATAGTCAAAATGTTTATGCCTCAAAACACCAATTGATCCAAAAAAAATCAAGGAAGAAACTGGTTGGTGTCCATGAGACATCCAAGGTACTCCCACTTAGGAACCCATGTATCACTCATAACTAAACATGCCTCGATAACAACAAGATTTATGGTGTGTGACTATAATTAAGATAGTTTATTTAAAAATAAGCGAATTTTAAGACTTTAGATCAGTGTATAACTAAAGCTTTCTCAGTGTGGTGGGATGATGTCAACATAGGGTACATGATCATCATTAAGCTGAGAGTACACTAATATGGTTTCAATAATTTCCAAGAAGTCATGTGAACCTCCCATCATAACCAAGATTAAGTTCTTGATAAGGTTCAGAACCAAGCATAACCAATTTCACATAAAAAAGGCCAATCAAACCTTTGAGGCCAAATTATTTTGTAATAGCTCAAATTCACCATCTAAAGAACCATCATTAACTAACTATGATGCCTTTAATACCTAAGGCATTCTGTGATCACTCAAGAATAACCACCAAAGCCCATCCATGACCCACTGTGTTTTACAATGGTTTCATACTAATCCAACCATTTCATCATCATGTTTCCTTGAAAGCACTGAAACATTCCATCACTAGGGGAATTTAAAATCAATATTGACCATCTTGAAATTGGTGTACTTGGTTTTGTTCCTAATTCTTGGAATGACACTTTTCTGTGATCTATGTGGTACTCCCCATCTTAGTAGTTTCCTTATCATAATATTTAATAATAAAAATGAACTCATCCCCTGGTACATGCTTCTTTAACCACCTACATAGGTTTTTTACATGGCCAACATGACTTATCAAGAATTAAACCAAAAAAAGATGAAAACTATTCATATAAGTTTCACTAGATTTGATTTACATTTATACATACATGTCACACTCCTCCCGAGTTATGTAAATTGCACAAAAACATCAAGTATAAGAACCAAAATCAATTGACCAGTGTGTTAGAACACCTAATCATTTTTACATTATCATACCAAGAATTTGAATGAGTCTGATTTTTCTTTAATGCCCAGGTCACTCTACCTAAGAGATGACCAATACTTTAAGTGTAACAGCTCAATATTTAAAATATTTTCACTGAATGTGATGGTTATTTGTATCATTTTTTCACTTAATGGTTACCACATGTATGAACTCATACTACCCTGATATTTTTGAATAAAAATTTCACATCCTTGACATTATCAATAATCTTATTAGCCTTACGAATCCCAATATATGATGTCCAATCAAAAAAACTAGCCCAAAGTCATACTATCCCATACGACTTAAAAAAGATTGATGATATCCCAATTCATATAATAATGAATAAGGGAAATAGAGGTCATACAACCCAAAAGAAATTTTACCATTCCCTAGGAATATCTATCTCATTGAAACTGATAATTACATGATGTTCTCACCCGTAAAAAGGGTCAATGTACTAAAAGACCACCCATCCATCTTGGGAGTCACTTAATGATATAAACGTCCTAGTAAGAAAAAAACATGAATATAACCTCTCATCAAAAATCTCATAGAATTTATCATGGATTTTAAGTTCTAAGGGAACTAGCTACCTCGGGTTATCCCCTTACTGATACAGAACACATACACCCTACAGATAGGTCACACTAGAAAGGTCATTGGTCTCCACTTCCTATCTATTAGGTTCCATGAAACCTGATAAAATTCAACTAGGTCCAACGAGTAATGGTAGTGTTCTTATCCCAAGCACTCAAAAAGGAAAATTAAAGTTGGCACTTACCCATGTTTTCATGATAAAGAACCACCTTAAGGTTTAATTTGATCCATTTAATTTATTTAAATTGGATCTTTAAAAATTTTAAAGGTTTATTTTTAAAACATTAAGTACTAGTTATAAGGAAATTGTACTTATAAAAAGTACTTAGTTGTCACTACAAGGAACACATGCAAGTTATGTCAACTACCTTTCAAGTATTATTTATTTTACTGACATCCTGTCATAATTAATCAATTTATCACATAAATTTCTTTAATTAATTTTATTTATCCACAAGGGTTCTCAAATTTTTGATTACTCAATGAAAATATCAAATTCAAACATATAGAATAAAACACACTTTAGATTTTATTTTTTATTTTAATTAATAGAGGCCTTATCCAAGTATAGTTTAAAAGAAAATGAAAGTTTTTTTATGAATTAAAGAGGCTAATAGTCTAGTATGATTCTACCAAACGCCTATATTTTTATCTATAAAAGGATTTTTGGATACTTTAATAAAAATCCATGTATAATATAAATACACCCACATTGGTTTATATACTAAGGCATAACAAGAAAAATGTGACCTATGAGGGTCCTGTTTAATCATTCTGGGTTCATCTAAATTAAAAACCATTTTATTTAAAACATATAATTTTTGTAAAAAACACTTTCTGGGTTTATCTCATCAGCACAAGCACCATGAATGGCCTACTTGGGTCAAGTCATGTCCATCTCAAAACAACATTCCCCAACTGGCCTACTTATGTCAAGTTGTTCATTATGGAATTTGGTCATATGGGTCATCCTGCCCAAGTCATAGAGACACAATATTTTTTAAAGGTAACTCATTCATTTAAACTCAAAATATAATATATTCTATATTTATACAATGGTTTCTTGGTATATCATGCGCATAAAATATGGATCGATTATATGGGTCATCATTTTCCATTTTATAAAGTGCTCATACACTTTATAAATTTAAAATTGGCTCCCATTTAATCATAATTAATTTGTTTCAACCCACACAACCAATGGTACAAGGATCACACATGTAGAGATTGGTTATTTAAGGTTTCTCCATCAATATATATGAGAAAACACCATTTAGATTGATGTTGAAACTTTAATAACCAATTGTATATAAAAATAATAAGTATTAATGCCATAACAAGTAATAAATATAGGTAACTTGGAAAATATTTACCTAATCCTGGTAAACCACTACATGAGAAAAAAATCCAAAAAAATAATGGTATATAGTCAATATGATAATAATAATAAAACCATAGAAATTAATTACCTAATCATTGTAAATAGATAATAATTCTATAAAAATCACAAAGCCTAGCATACATGGAAAAATGTTAAATTAGCACTAAAACATGGTGTCAAAATTATGAATTCTTTAAAAACAAGAAAGGAACTTATCACAAGTATAATAAAAACCTATATACTAGGGAATATTCATGTAAGGAAAGTGTATATGTTCCTTTATTGATGTATGTAATGCTACTGCCTTTCCATACTGAGCCTAGTGAAAAATAAAATAAATCCAATAAGTCAGTAAGTAGAGAAAAGTATGCCAATCACTCAAGGTGAAATCAAAATCAACTATAATAATGAAAAACATGAATAAAAATCCCATCTAGGCCACGAATTACTATGAAAATAATAGTTAGAATGGTCACCACATGGCTTCAAGCTTGCCTCCCCATAAACTAGAGGTTCTCGACTAGCAGTGAGGATATAATGGTGGTAAAATTGGGAGACTATACCCTCCTAACCAGAGTAGCTCATCAGTATATCATGAGAACACAATAACATAAGTAATATAGATAAACTATAGAGTAATAAATGATAAATATATCTACTAAAAAATAGGCTAACACAAAATATATACTATTATGAATTCATTTACAAATGATGTTATAAGTACAGTAAAGAAAATACAACAGGTATTACAATACAAATACATGAATAAGGGAAAAGAATATAAATCTATGAGGGTTACTCTATTATCATCCTGAGCTCCATCCTAGACATGTGCTTCAAAATCCCATGTACCAAGAACAAAACAAAAAACAATCCATAGACCTACAAACATGAGGACATCTTGGGTACCCCAGTGCAATGGTTCCCCAAGAAGGATGTGAGATATATTCAATATCTTAACATGATTAATTTCTAAATATAATCTAGTATATGAATAAAAATTGCAATAGTGTTCATGTATATAATAAATACAAGGTGAAAAATGAATAGGTATATCAGACCAAGTTCCTCATGGGATGTCTGACCGAAATTGTCTTCTTCGACTTAAGCTAGATATGTCTAAAAGGAAGGAAACCTGTATATATATAAAATGGGTTTAATAATCATTCATCATGAAACAAGTTTCACAATATGGATTGAACCCAATAATGTGGTTTTTCTTGGTGTACATTTCCTGGATAACAGATAAAAATTATTAGTCATCAAAATAAGGGTCATTGTTTGAATTTATTAAGAGGCACCCTGAGCCCATCCATGGTGATCAATAAATAGAATCCCAAGTATCACTCCAATATACTATAAAATAAAAATACTATAAGATTACATTCAAGGTGATCCCTAAATATAATTCTAAGTATCATTCTCGGGTTGGTGTTCATACAATAACCACTAAGTCTATCCCAGGTATCTCCCATTGGGGTTCGAGTACCGCTCGTGGCATGGTGTAACCATATTTCCATTGATTACATCCATGGGTTCTCCCCTAGGAAACTAGTATTAATCAAGATAGGTATAGAAACCATATGGTGAGCTCATCCAAGGCATACCAAGTGTCACTCTGGGCGTAATATAAATAAGTAACCCATGAGACTATCCATGGTGTTCCAAAAAGGGACACCCAAGTATTACCCAAGGTGCATATAATCTCTAACAGCCTAGGATCCCATCCAAGGTGTTATGTAAACAGAAACTCAAGTATTTTGCAAGGCGTTCCCATTTCATTTAATATTTTATATTTAAAAGTAAAGAGGTCATGTTCATAAACAAGACACACAACTAAAGAATTCAAGGAGGCCATTTCCCATTAATAATTACAATTTAATAAGAATAATAAAGACCATGTATTATGCATGAAATTTAATTAACTAAGTAGTATTTTACATTATTAAGGAATACCAAGCATTTAATAAAGATAATTGAGTCAGGTGTTCTTTACCTAGAATATGACTCCATACATGTAAGTGGTATTAAATAAGACATGCTCACATGCATAGCACAAACTATTTATCAAATTCAGTTTAAAAAATATAGGCCTCTAGTTCATTAAGTGGTAGTCTGGTGACTAGGATTTAATAAATTGGAGGGACACACCCCACACATTATCATTGACCAACCTGTTAAATTTTAGAATACAATGCTCCTCATTGAGGGTTTTTATTAAAATAAATTAATTAATTAAAGGGAATTCATAGTATACACCCATAAGGGGTGGCTTCATCTAGAGGTCCATGACATTCAATGGTATCAATTTAATACAAAAGGCTATCGGAACTAGGGAACCAGGTCTAACATCATGTAATAAACAATTTAAAGGTGTTGCAAAGATGTATTGAGGTATAGAACAATAATTTAATTTAAAAATGGAAATACTTTAAGTGGAAAATATATAGACCACCTACCGCATTCATAGGATGAACCACACATCCAATATTAAGGCTTGATTTGGTATGGTTTGGGAGAAATTGAAGAAATAGAAAAACACCATGAAAATAGGGTGAATTAGATAAAATGAATATATTACAATATAATAGAAAAATTAAAAAAATATGAATTTGGATTCATATAATCGCTTAGGGATATCCAACTCACTTAGTGGTTCTCAAAATAGAGGTTGCATAAGGGATATATCCTCATTCATAGAGGATGCGGATGATGAGATATTCATAGGATACTAAGAATGGTTAAGAGGAGATTAAGAGAACGATAAAAGAAAAAATGATGGAGGAGAAAATGGTTAATTTTACCCCCCCATTAATTAGGCACATTGTTTGGATACATGGTTGTCCAAACCATTTTCCAAACACGGTCGAGATACTACCTAAGGAGGGGGTCACACAGTTCATTCATACAGTTTGGGAAACCATTAAAATAATGGAATTACCCTATATCCATGATATTCATCTAGAAACATGGACATTATACCTAGTGAAAATGGTTTGAATAAATTTTTTGGCACCCATATCCACTCTAGACTGAGAAAATTGTTTCTCTAGGAGGTTCTCATGGTTTTAGACAAACACTTCACCCCTATCAGTCCTTATGAACTTGATTTCAGGGGATCGGTGTTCCCAAAACTCAATGGGACAATCGTGACAACTCTCAGGCCTTCAACCATTCTTAAAAAACAACACATTTAAGTGCTTTAAAACTAATATTTACATTTAGAAACATTATTTAATGAAATTTCCATCTAAAAATGATAAAATTCAAATTCCATTGTAATTTCATCCCATATAAATTCATGGGAAGCAATATGGTGAATCAAGGAGTATTGGATGGTGTGGCTTATGTATTTGACCAATTTTCATCAGATGAGGAAGTGGGAACTTCCAGATTATGAGGTATAGTATTGATCTCTTCTATTAAATCTATTTATTTCATTTAAATAGGATAATACTGTACATTCATGTCTAATCAAGTAGTTTTGGGTGTGATTTACCATTAAAATTCTCTTCTGAGATATTTTACATCAATACACCCCTACGAAAGAAATTATATTGTCTTATTATTTTTCTACAGTGTTTGATGGTGGTTTATATCTTCATAAATTTTTTGAGATTCAAAATTATAGAGATGAAAGTTTCCGATATAATCCTTGGCATGGATGGGTTGACTAGTGTCTAGGAACACATCAATAATTATCATTAATTTGTGGCCTTTTAATCTCATGAGGGGGAAATGTTTGTGTTTACTATTGAATGAGGTGTTGAGGAAAATAGTGTAGGATTGGACCCTTTTCAAAGAGAATATTTTTCATTTCAAGTGGCTGGTATGATCCTCATAGTGGATCAGGTGGTGACTCTATAATCTTACCCTCTAATGGTAGGCCTATAATGGTATTTCTTTCTAATGTACTTCTTGGGTTTTCCTACACATATGACATTTGAATTTGAGATCAATATAGTATATGGAGAGTGACCTGTATTAATTCCACCATAATGCGTGGAACCAACTAAGTTGAAAGAGATCAAGGGGAAACTAGATGATCTGGAAGAAAAAGGAATCATCAGATCAATAACACCTTCTTTGGGTACTATAATGTTGTTCACTAAGAATTAACTTTGTAATATTCATCATTGTGTGGTCTATCGAAAGCTAAATCAGATCACAATGAAAAATAGGTACATGTTTCCATGAATAGCTGTCTTGTTTGATCAATTGAGAAGATACCACTGGTTTAATAAGATTGATCTATGTTTTGGATACCATAATGTTTTATTAAAAAGGAATACATCCCAATGATATAATTTAGAAGCATGTGCAAGTTTTATGAGTATCTATTTATTCCTTTTGGAATGATAAATCATCCAATAGTGTTTATGGATCTCATGAAAAATATTTTTCACTCATACTTGGATTCCTTCATCATTATGTTCATTGATGACATCCTTATATATTCCAAGATGTAAAAATTTCAATATAGACACATGTAAATCATGGTGAGTACTCCCCATTCAAATTATCTTTATGAAAAGTACTCAAATTGTCACTTTGGGATAGAATAGTTTCTATTTTTTTGGAATGTGGTTTATCAATAAGGGATATCAGTTTATCTGGAGGGGGTTGATGTAGTCATTTAATTTTTATATCTAAATAATGTATTCAAGATTTGATGATTTATCTGATTCAATGGGTACTATATGATATTCCTTCAAGAAATCTCCCACCTGTTAGTTCCCATGACTATGATCACCAAGAAGGGTACCAAGTTCAATTGGATATCCTAGTGTAAATAATTCTTCTTAGAGATAAAGAAGGGGTTGATGTTGGATATAATCCTAATTATTCTTGATTTTAGTGTTTTCTATTATATGTATTGTGACATGATTGAAATTAGTTTGGGAGTGGTTCTAATACAAGGTGATAGGGTAGTCACTTACGAGTCTCTTCTGTTACGACCCAATGAATTTAATTACCCTAATCATGATATAGAGTTAGTAGTTATTGTCCATGCCTTGAAATATTATTGACACTACCTATTTAGTGAAATATTTTTCTTATATAGAGACCACAATATTCTATGGTATATATTCTCACTGCATGACCTGAATATTTATCAGAGGCATTATGTAGATTATTTGAATAAATTTGACTTCAAGATGGAATATTCTCTCTAAAATGACAATTTATATTCATATATTCTATGAATAAAAACTTCATAAGAGGGTGAACATATTTCATGAGATGGATTGAAGCTTCAGGTTTTTTTGAATATTGAAAAATTGGTATAACTGAAGAACAAAAAGTAGCATTTTTTCACCCTTAGTGATAACATCATCACTGTTAAAACTATTTAAGGATATTCAGGAGCTTGATCCAGGGTGTGGGGAGATATGAAATAGGCTTTAATTAGGTGGTTTTATTTCATGATGAATTTTAGAAGGTAATGAGTGCTCATTGTTCATGCCACGGTAATGGTTCCATCTTCCATAAGAGAGAAGATGATGAGATACTATCATGCTTGGTAGTGGGTGTTGCACCCAAGGTTGACCAAGATGTTTCATTATATTGAGAATATGTTCTGGTATCTTGATATGAACTGAGATATTGCTAGTTTTTCACTCATTTTATAACATGTCAAAGAGTAAAGTTTGAACTTCATAGACCTGGTGGGTAACTCCTACCATTTCCAATGCCTATATAGAAGTGGGATGTGTCACATGTACTTTGTGATACTGTTTCCCAAAGACCTATGATTAAAGGACAAAATTTGGGTGGTAGTGGGTCAGTTGAATAAGATGGATCATTCCATATTGATCTAGGATATGAAATCAGTGGATATTCTAGGAAATAATGATATTTGGGTGATTGTGTATATTCACAAAGTGCCTTCAAGAATAGTATCTTATAGAGACAATTTGTTCACCCCATGGGTTAGGAAAGGTTTACATTAGGTGATGGGTACCCAGTTGAATCTAAAAAAGTACATCCATTCTTGGGGTGATGAGAAGTCAGAAAGAATGATCCAGACCTTATTGGATAACATTTGAGCATGTATTATGGATTTTGGAGGTTCTTAGGATAATAACATGGATTTGGTGGAGTTATCCTATAATAAAAACTTCCATTATTCAATTAAAATGTCACTATTTAAGGCTTTGTGTGTGAGTCCATGTCATTCACCTCTTTTTTGGAATGAGGTAGGAGAATCTTCAGTTATTTGGCCAAGTATGTAACATGATACCTCAAATAAGGTGAAGTATATTTAGAAACAACTGGTTATGGATCAAAAAATTAGTAGTCTTATACCAAGTTAAGGAGATGACCCTTACATTTTATGGTGGCTGACAAGGTTTTCTTGGGGGTGTTTCCTTGATTGGTTCATAAACATGTCAGGAGGCAAGGAAAGTTGGAACCATGGTATATTGAGCTATTCAAGATCATTTAATGCATCAAGATGGTGGAATATCAATTGGACCTTCAACCAAGGCATCAAGGTATGCACAATGTATTCCATGGGTGATGAATTTGGATGTGAGGGAGTGGTCTTCAGCATGTGCTCGACTTTGAGGATGTTGAACTGTAGTAGGATTCATCCTATGTAAAATGAAATATTCATATTATAGTCTAAAGTGAAATTATGTTGTGAGTAAATACTATTCCTACTTTTTGAGTCCAATGGAATGATAAGAATTTTTAGGAATAGATGTGGGATTTGGAGGTATACATTCATGTGTAGTGTCCAAAATCTTTCAAGAACACCCATGGGGAAACTTATTAAGGATGATAAGTTATTAAAGGGGGGTTTTATAACATCATCACTCTCAAGATAAGAAAAAATTTACATTTTTTGACACCTTTTATGTGAAATTAAATTATTTGAGGCTTATTAGGGGTGTTTGGAGAATGAAATAGCTCAAAGAACGGAAATTTTTTCTACAGTAGTGGTTCACTCTATGAATAGATATTCATGATATCAATGGATTCTGGGAAGAAGAAATGAATCTATATTTAGGACCTAAAATAGATTCAACAAAATGAATTTTAAGTTCATAAAGGGAATGGCCTTCTGGATTTTAAGCTAATGTGATGTGTTTTTCAATGTATTATCCAATATAAAAGTTCACGATGTGAATCCTAAATTCATTTCATTAATGTAGTTAGTTCCATTATATTTAATGACGTCAGCTCACAATTATTTTCTAATTCACCTAATTTCTTCCTCCCTAAACCCCAGGCTCTCTCTGAGAAATTTTGGTATCTCCTCTCCACTTCTAACTCCCCTCTTCCATAACCATATGCCCAATAAATCCTAAACATCAAATCTGGTAAGTTATACATTGATTGAGATAAACTCTATCATATTCTCATTGATAAAAACTAATTATTTCATTTAAATATTGATCAGGTCTAAGAATTTTGGAATATATAATGAGGGTTTTGATGATATTTGATATAATTCACATCTGAATTTAAAGATTTTCAATTTTTCTAATAATTGGGCCAATACCATTATTGAAAAGGGATCTTATTTGGTATATTGACATTGTCCTATACTTTTTGGGTGTGGTTTCTCTTTTATATCAATCTTGTAGTTATTAACATGTCATTCCAGGAATGGTTTTATCATCCAATGGTGATTATAGACTTGGAAAGTGACCCTATCTTTGATTTTATTTTTTTCACCGAACACTATTAGAAAATAGGCCTTTAATAGTTATAAAAATGTCTTTTTAACACTAGATAAGCAATGAATATTACAGTGAGATTAAAATACCTAGTATTTTATCAGCTTTAAAAAGTTTTGATAAAGGGATCCTTTATTAGTGCTAAAAAATTGCTAATAAATGGGTCCTTTATCCGTGCTTTTAGAAGTGCTGATTAAGGAAACCTTTTATCAGCACTTTTATTTACTACCAATAAAGTAAACTATTATTGGTTCTTTTATAAGTGTTAATAAAGGGGCATGTTGAAGTGTACTGTTATAGCACACTACGACACCAAAAAATCCAATAAATTAGAAAAATCAAGTACCAATAGAGAATGTAAATGAAATAAATTTACAACCCACATTCAAGAAAAAATATTATATTATAGACATTTCAAACATTGTTTTATACAAATACGTAACTACAAATTATTACATACATTAAAAAACATGAATGTTACTTTGATTTTTTATCCTAACCCCAACTCAAGCAAAAGAATGCACATTTATAAGAACAAAATTCTTATATTAGAAATAATATAGAAAAATAAATTATTAGAAACAGTTAAATTTAAAATAAACTTTGATTCCTACTAGGAACACTATGTATCAAATTGAGTTGCGGCCAAATATTTAACATCGCAACATTTCTTGTTCATCTTTAATAATTATCTCTTTGAAAATTAACTAAAAATTTATACAGTAAAAATGATAATGAATTTAATTAATTAATAGAAGATAGAATGAAGATAAAACAACTTATGATTGTTTTCTCATTTTTTGCGATGTGATGTACATTTTAAACTAAAATGACACTTATATATCGAAAAGATGCACTTGGATTCAAAGTTTTCACACCATGCATAATATTGAGGTTAGTATGATTCTTACACATATCAAATGACTTATGGATCATTTCCTTAAAGTATCAAATCAATTTGAATTCATTTTCTCAGTTTTGAGTACGTTGCTTGTCTTTTTTACAAAAATGTCATTTTAAACTAGAATCACACACTTTGATTCATATAGATCACATCATGTGTTGGTTTTACATGATACTAATTCCTACACATCAAAAATTACATAATAATTCATATATTAAATTATCAAGGAAATCCAAGTTTGTTTTCTCAGTTCTCAATGAGTGGAACTATTTGAACTAAAATGTCTATTTTGAACTAATAACAACCACATTTAGTCATAACAGTCACAATGTGTGTTTAATTGAGGGGTATATAATTTAAAAGTGTCAAAAATGACTTATGTATCATCTTTATAAAATATCAAAACAATATGAATGCTTTTTTGTAGTTTTGAGTTGGTTAGTTGTCCCTTTTTCTAAAAATGATGTCACTTTTAAATAAAAAGGTGAACGTGGAGTCATACTAGTAACCTATTACATAAAATTTAGGTGTTTATAATTTATACACATCCCGAAAATATTATGAATCATTTTCCTAAATTATAAAAATAATTTGAGTGATTTTTATTGGTTTTTGAGTGGTTTAGTTGTCTTTTTTATGAAAATTGATGTCAATTTTTAATAACAAGACACGCATGGAGTCATATTGGTCACACCATATGTAAGATTGAGGTGATTATGATTCCAACACATCCTAAATTATTTATGAATGATTTTCCTAATGTATAAAAATAATTTGAATGTGTTTTATCAATTTTGAGTATGTCACTTGTCTTTTTTACTAAAATGTCATTTTGAACAGGAAACATGCACTCTGACTCATACCGATCACATAATGTATTGGTTTTAAGTGATAATAATTACTACATGTCACAAATGATTTAGGAATCTATTTCCTAAATTATAATAAAATATGATCATGTTCTCTTAGTTTTTAGTGAGTGACACTTTTTGAACAAAAATATATCGATTTTAAACTGACAAAGGAAACTTTAATTCATACCGATCACACCATGTGTCGAATTGATATTTGATTTATTACCACATATCAGACATTAATTATGAATAATTTTTCTAAAGTATCAAATTAATTGGAATTATTTTCTCTGTTTGGAGTAGGTCAGTTTTCTTTTTTACAAAAATTGATGTCAATTTTAAATAAACAGATGCACTTTGAGTCATATTGGTCACGCTGTGTGTCAGATTGAGGTCATGATAATTTTTACACATTGAAAATTACATATTGATAATTTTAAAAAAGTAAAAAAACAATCCTAATTCATTTTCCCAGTTTTGAGTACATCACTTTTCTTTTTTTACTAAAATATCATTTTAAACTAGAAACACACACTTTGACTCATATCGATCACATCGTGGGTCAGTTTGATTTGAGACTAATTCCTACACATCAAAAATTACTTATTAATTTATTTAATAGATTATAAGAAAAATATGAGTCTGTTTTCTTTGTTTTATGTGGGTGACACTTTTCAAACTAAAATGTCAATTTTAAACTAATAATGGACACATTGAGTCATACCAGGCACATCGTGTATCAGAATGAAGTGTGTCTAATTCCAATGCATTAAAAATGACTTATGTATCATTTACATAATTTATCAAAACAATATGAATGTTTTTTTGGTTTTGAGTATGTAATTTTTCCTTTTTACTAAAATTTATGTCAATTTTAAATAGAAAATATGCACATTGAGTCATACCAGACACACCATGAGTCAGATTGAGGTGAGCCTTATTCCTACAAGTCACAAATGAATTATGGATCATTTTCCTAATGTATAAAAATAATATTAATTAATTTAATCAGTTTTGAGTACATCACTTGAATATTATTACTAAAATGTCGTTTTAAACAGGAAACATGCAGTTTGAAACATACCAATCACATCATGTGTCAGTTTTATGTGGACTTATTTATACGTATCAAAAATTATTTACTTAAAAATATCCTAAATTATAAATAAATTCTGATTATTTTTTATCATTTTTCAGTTAGTTATACTTTTTAAACTAAAATGTCAATTTTAAACTAATAAAAGACACTTTGAGTCATACTAAGAATATCGTGTATCGTATTGAGGTAAGGCTGATTCAAACACATCACAAATGATATATGGGTAATTTTATTAAAATATCAAAATAATTGGAATATGTTTGATCATTTTTGAGTATGTCAATTGTCTTTTTTACTAAAATTAATTTTAATTTTAAATAAAGAAAAGAACTTTGAGTCATACTCATCACACCATATGTAAAATTGAGGTAAATATGATTCCTAAACATCCCAAAGTCTAAAACAATACTAACTACCAATGTCACAATGATTTACACTACCTTTATTTGTTGAACATCCAACACTGTATATTGAATTGAAGTTCATATCAAAAACTTTATTCTCATTATTGAAATCCATAAATGAAGAAAAATCTCATATACCCAATATATCATGAGAATTAACTACAATGGGCACATACGCTTCCTATACTCTTATATATTTCATCAAATAGAATGTAGTTTTGGCTAGGAACATCGACTCAGTATGTAGGGTTGGTAGTTTGACAAAATATCAAATGGAAATCATGGTAATATTAGTAGTTAAGAAAATTATATCTCTTTTTTGGATTTTTATAGATAGTTGAAATAAAAAAATGACTTCAAAAACTATTTGTGAAAAAAATAAATAAGTATTAGATAAAAAAATATTAAAAAAATTAACTAACAAAAAATAGATAAAATGATATAAAAAATTAAATAAATAAGTAGTAGGAATTCACTTTTTCATTGTGGTTATATGTATTTATGATGCATTTCCTTGTCATCATTATCTAATTTGTATACATGAACAAAATAATCCATATATATAAGAAAAAAATTCTTATGTTAGTATTACTAAAAAGAAATAAATTACACATAGATTTGAATCAATACATTAATTATAAAGACAATGATTTTACTTTGAAAACTTCAAGTTTGCCTCTATGATTGAGTATTGGATGGAACATTAAGGAAATTTAAAATTTTCAACACTATAGTGGTGAAAGAGTTTTGAGGGGAAATAAGTTTGTAGAATTTTTGGTGTAGAAAGGCATGAATGATGGATAGACCACCCCAACTCGAACAAAAGAATCCACCTATAAAAGAAAATAATTCTTATGTAAATAACACTAAAAATAAATATGTTAACCATAAATATGAAAAATTACATTAATTATATGGGAAATGAAGTTACTATAGAAACATCAATATTACCTCTGTGATTTGGTAGAGGAAACGTTGTTTCTCTTCCTGAAAAGGCAGTGCATGGAAATTAAAGGAAAGAGATAAATGAAACAATACAGGGGTAAAAGGTTTTCAGTGAGAAGAAGTCTGTAGAAGTTTTGGTGTAGAATGAAATGAAATATAATTCAAAATATTATAAACTAAATGAAATTTTTAAGGGGTAATAAAAATTAAATCAACATTTCATTATATGTTTTCTTGGAGAAAATATAGAAATTATATCATAACATTACCTTTACGTACTCCCAAAGGGTTTCTTTTATTATAGTTTGTTCTTATGAGGGATTGGTAACATCATCATGTGCTAAATAAACTATCTGCATGAGTATTCAAACATTTAATTTGGATTATATTAATGCAATAGAAAACATATAATATTATGAGAAAAAAATATTTTAAAAAACAATTTTACCTTCTCAATAAACACTATTTATTTTTTAATGATCTTTGGGATTTAGCTCCTCTATATATATTCCAAATACCCTATTTGTGGTCCCCACTAATGTAAAATACATTTTTACATTGAGACCAGTATGAAATGATTATGATCTCCCAGTGAAAGGGTCATCCTTAGTTGAATTTTCATCTGATCTGATAGTTGTTTTAGTTTCTAGTAAGAAAATCAACCAATTCTTGTTTTATGGATCGGAGTCCTGAAATACTTTCACCTTTTGTGATTCCATTAGGAATAACTCATCGTTTTTTCCCTTCCACACCCAAATTCACCTTCATGAAGCCCATTTCATCTAATTTCACTACACTCATATTGTCAACCCATTTGAAATAGAAAATTAGAACTTGAAATGTTTTATAAATGAACTTGTATATCTATTCTATAATTCCAAAATAGGAAATATTTTCATAAATTGGATTTCTATCTTAGGAACTAAATATATATTCATCACTTCCACCACAAGAATAACAACATTGTTTTTCATCGTACTACAATGATCATGTTCTTTTGTATAGAACTTATAAATTTTTTTTACAAAACAAATGTAAGATATAAAATTTTCATTTGGTCCCTTGGATATCTATTAAAGTCATTCAGAATTTGAATTTGAATTTTTAGATGACTCCTTATAAATTTGATCTTGGAACCATCCCATATACTGTTTATTATGTGTATTTGAAATCCATATTTTTACCCTTGAGTTAATCAAATATAAAAGATTTTATTTTTTGAATTCAATATATGGATCAACATCTTCACTATTGTGTGAACTATAAAGGTATGATTGTTCTTGCTCTGGAAAGCTAATTGTAACAACATATCTTCCATAAATCCTTTTTCCCATAAGGCGTATGCTATGGTGAGATTTTGGGGGACTGATGCTATCAAAATATGATAGGTAATGAATATATAATTCCATAGATTCTTCAATAATATATCATTATACAGAAAAACATTCAAGAATACTTCAATTCTTGACATACACATTCATAATTTTCATATACCTTTCAATGGGTTACATCCATCTATAATAGAAAGGACCACATAGTTGAACCTATATATCCAAGTGAACCATCAGGTGTACCATTATATCAAATAATGATGGTGGGAAGAACATCTCTAATTCACACAATATGAAAACAACCACCTTAATCATGATTGGAAACACCATAAGGCCTATAAAATTACTGTATATGGATTTGAAAAAGAAAAATAGCATGGTTAATGTATGTCGTACATTTTGAGTCATAATTTAATCAAAAGTAACAGGAGCATATCTTGGATAAAAACATGATAATAGTGTGATTTTATTCCTTGTTACTTAAAATAAGTAATTTGACATGACATTCTTGATATTTGATGAATACCCCTCTGAAATTTTTATACTATTAACTAAAATGCAAAATTGTAATTTTTTCTATTTGGATAGAGTGTAAGCTGCTGGAGGAAGCAAATTCTACCCTTTACCCTTTACTTATGCCAACTCTTCCCTTATCCTCATTTCAATCATGTCCAACTTAACATTGAAACAATATTTCATTATACAATAAACATTTTTAAGGTTCTAATAACACTATAATATTTTTTTCATTACATCTATAAAATTTCTAAAAAGTTAACAATTATAAGGAGGTAATTCAAAGAAAATTGATCTCTTCTTACAACCTAATTTTTTAAGGTTTTTAAAAAATGGATTACCAAAAATGTTGTCAATATATTTTACTTTATCAAATAGTTGATCACTTTTTATTGGAGAAATTTTTGTACCTTTTTCAATATTCACATCTAATGTTTTCAAATAGGATCAGTATATATTTCATTGAGTTAAAAATTTCTAATCACCTAAAAACACTATCTTCAAGGAATGTTTCAACTAAACTGAATGTGTTAATTTTTAAAAAATGTGACACCCCAACATTCCATTAATGTTGTAGCCTAATAAATTTCCATAAGTGGGGAATTCATTTATCATCCTGTACAACATGTCCCTCAATGTGAATTCTAAAATTTTATGAGAATCTGACATTGTGAGACATGTATCCCACATCAATTTTAGATAATCGATCAATATATCCAAATAGACATCAATATCATTACTAGGTTTATTTGGTTCAGATATAAGTATATAAAACATAATATATTTATACTTCATGAATAACCATGTAAGTAAGTTATAATTCACCAACATTATGGTACATATAATGTGAGTAAAACTCTATACACCAAAAGAATTTATTCTATTTGTAGATAACACAAGATGAATGTTTTTCATCTCATTTCAAAATTCATGGTACTCATAAATAATTTTTTTCCATTGAGGAAAATTTGTTGGATGATGTAGGTTCCCATATTTATTTACTGTATATTAATTCTCTATCAATTGTCTCTTGGTTTCTTGACATCCATATATTCTTCTTAACCATGGAAAGATAGAAAATTAGGATGAATATTTCAAAGGACTTGATTCATTTTTCTTATATTGATTTGTGCCATGATTATTGAATTTTAGGAGTGATTCATGGTCTTTATAAAACAATATACAATAATTTCAACAAGAATGAATTTTTTAAGATAGCATTACCATTTAATGTGGAATTCATTTAGAGTCATTTGTCTAACATTGTAGTTTATTTTCTTCTGGTATTATATCATTCATTAGACCATGTAGTTCTATAAAGTTGGCCTCACTCCATCCTCTGCCAGCATTCAAATTATATTACATCAATATAGATAAAAATATTGTGTATTTAGTACAACTGGTATAAAATGGTCTCTTACCACAATTATATAACTTCCCCAATAACTTTTGAAAATCCCAAAGTTCATCTTCAATTATCATTTTCAGTGCTTCCATGTTATCTCCATCATCATTTACACTAGTATTAATATCAATAGATTCATAAATCGTAGTATGATCCCAATTAGTGTGAATGTTTAGTTTTTTCCCATGTTTATTCCAACATTTATAGATATGATCTTTTCTATGACAAATCAAATGTTCTTCCTACTATTTAAAACTTATTATTTTAAATAACAACAACGTAAACATGGATAAAGTAATTTAGAAGGGGCGTATTCATTCTCTATTGAAAAAATAATGAAATATTTAAATCCATATTCATACCCTTTTTTCAAATGACTATTTTTCATCCTTTTTGGATTCATATCCATCTTATTGGTTTCATAAAATATTCATTTTTTTAAAATGAATGAATAAATACACATACAATATTTATTATCAAAGGTTAATGTTATAGATAATTTTAATATGGGGAACCCAAAATTTGATTATTTCAAAGAATTTCAGTATGATTTGACAAAATGGGTAATTGAATTTAAGAATAAATTTACTCCAATATGATAGGATTTATCCTCTAAATTCATCCAAAGGTGAAAGTTATAGACAAATGTCATCATCATTAAGCCATGTTCCCAACAGTTATCATTACAATTTTTTGTTTTTCGCTCATCCACTATCTTTAGTGGCATGCACCTATGTTGCTTGAAATATGATTTGCAGTATTCATCTATAGGATGACTACTCATCATAGTAGTAAAAAAATATAAAATAGGTGGGGGATGAGTCCCCAGTAATAAATTGAAATTATAATTTTTTATGGGATAACTCTAATGAGGTTGATATTTTTTCTCCATTTCATTCTCTAACAGGGGTAATGCCTCCCATTTTTGAGAATTACATGAATTTAAATCATAGATTATTATGGGTGTAACCAAAAATAAATGTTAAATAATGATCTATTTTTATATTGATTAAAGAAAAATATACATAGTGTATATTTGATGTGTAATGAAAAAATGAATTGATTTTTAAGAAGTATTAATGAGAGTGTAATCACATCAAATATGGATATATTTTTAGAAATGTATGGAAAACTTGATTAACTAATTTTTGATTTTTTATCATTAAAATTTTATGGTAATTTTGTTTTTAAGAGGAAATTTATTTGTGTTTGTGAAAAATTGATCATATTAGATAATGAGAAAATTAAATACTGACTTAAAAATTGTGGTTTGTGATGTTTTTATGATTATAATATAAAATTTATATTTATAATAAATTTACTCCCATATCCTAGTGGAAAACTATTTGAATTTTCATGGCTATTTCAGTGAAAATGTAGTTAAAAGTATACGAAATGGATGTCAATTCTATGTTTCTCAATGGAGTTCATAAGGGGGGAGTACACATTGAGAAAATAGATGGGTTTATTATGGATGAAAATTATAGAAATTTTTGGTGGTTAAATAATTATTTGTAGAAGATAAATAAATCATTGAGGAACTGCTATTTATGGTTGGATCAATACCTAAGAGAGATTTATTTTTAGCATGGTAGAGTTGATCATAGACTCTATAAAAATATGGAGATTTATCAAAGGATGTTTTTACTCTATATGTTGAAAGAAAAATATTTTAGGATGGGAAAAAGCAGAATGCAATGATTTTTGGATCATGTAAGGTATGATATCAAGATGTTTATGATTAGTGAGTTAAAAAAATTCCTTTTTTATAGGCGAATCAAGGAAATCATAGCACATTAATTTTTTTTAAAAAAATATGAAAAATAGGTTCCCAGTTGATTTGAAATTGGAATATTTCAAACCTATGATAACACTAACCGCTATATGAATGAATTTTTCAAGTGTTTCCAATTGAAAATAGGTAGATGTCATGGAATATTGGTATTTGGATCCACAACAACATGAACTAACATAGGGTTTAAAATATATCAAGTCGTATAGTACCAATGTTTCCCCAAGGAGAGCCACATGCTAGTAGGGAAGATGATACTTCAATATATCTAAAAAATAGTGAATTTTAGGCTGTTTTATTATAGTATAGTGAAACTGGAGTTGTTGGGATACATGGATGAGGGCTAGTAAGATTAAATGGATAACCAAGGGAAAGTAGAGATATTCAAAATCTAGGATTCCGTTCAACCCTTGGTTTTGTTCGACCCTTGAACTGTTTGAACCTTGGATTCAAGAATTGCAATAGTTGGATCCATGATTCTATCCTAGATTCGAGCTAGGATTTAAGAACAAGGAGTACCGATAGTAGGTAGATTCCATGGAGAGATTCAAATATTACAAACTGGATCGCAATGGTTAGGGTTCATAAAATAGATCAGAATACTTTTATCAAAAATTTCACAAAAAATCACTGATAAAGATCCCTTTTATCAATTCTAAGTTAATAAACGTTGATAAAAAGAATAGTTATCAGCACTTTTTAATCAATGGTAAATATTTATCTTTATCATTTATAAAAATAAACTGATAAAATAATTATTTATTAGTGCTAAAGTTTTGGTGCTGATAAAGATTTCTTTTATCAGAGTCATTTTAGTGGTGATAAATCGCTATCATTATCAGCACTAAAAAAGTGACGATAAATATTCCTTTTATTAGTGCTTATTACTTTATTATTGATAAAGGATTTATAATTATAATTATAAATAAAAAAATTAGATATATTTATATAATTATATATATATTTAATAAATATATATATATATATAAAGTAAATATATTATTTATTTAAATATATTTATTATAATTTTAAAATTATTTAAATATATGATTATTTTTTTATACCTATATAAATACTTTTCAAAAAAATATTTATATCATTATATATATTTATATATTTACATACATATACTTAATAAATATATATATATATATATATATAATTCAAATATAGTTTTAGTAAACATATTCTTTATTTAAAAAAATTTATAGAAATTTTAGAATTATTTAAATATATAAAATTATATAAATAATTTCTTAGAAAATATAATTTATTTTAATATATTATAAATGTATAAATATATTTATTTATAAGTATTTTTAAAAAAATATATTTTTAACATTATTAATGAATATTTAACCTTAATTAAGTGCATTCAAGTTAAAAATTAGTCAAATTGAATAATTAAAAATGAGTACGCTTTAAAATTTTTGAAAAAATGGATAAGTATTATTAATTAAATATAAATTATTAAAAAATATGGATATATATTGAAATAAAGATGAATAGATATTTAAAATATTAAAACATAGTAAATATATATATATATATATATATTATAATTTGATTAGATTCGAAAAAACTAAAAAAATAAAAAATAAAACAAATTACAAATTAATAAATAATACATAAATTTAAAAATATTAAAAATAGATAAATAAAATTTACTGATTCAAAATATAATATATTAAATGTGTCATGTCATAATGAAATTCTAAAATGAATACTAAAATTTCAATAAATTACATAAATATTAGGTGTATGTTTTTCAAAATATGATTTCATTAATTGTGCAAATATTTGTGTGTGTGCATTTTATATAAAATTTAATTAATTATGTATATGTATAATAAGTCAATATAAAACAAGTTTGATCTAAGTTAAATTGAAAAATAAAATGACATTTAATTTTTTCCATTACTCGATGCAATTAGTAAATATTTTTAATTCATATTAATTTTTAACTATACACCATTATTCACTAAATATATTACTATTTAATGTAAAGATAAAATATTTTTTATTATATAAATCATATTTATATACATTCATATATATCTATATATTTAATATATAATATTGTTTAACAATATCATTAATTATTTAATTAATAAAATGTTATTATTTTTCTCAATTTACTAATTTTAATTTTTTTTGTTTAATTTTCATTTTAAAAATATATATTTATTTAATATATAATATATTTTAGTATTCATAATTTTTATATAGTATAATAATCTTATTAGTTTTTATAAATAATTATTTAAATAATAAAAAAATTAATATTTTTTTAATAAACTCATTTTCATTTTTATTTATTTAATTATTTCATTTTTTCGGACCATTATCAATGCTTAAAAGGTGCTAATAAAGGATTAAATTATAGGAAATAAAGGTAAAGTGCTGATAAAGGGTGTCCTTTATCAGCACTAAAAATAAAGCACTCATAAAGGTCAGTGCTATTAAAGACTAGTTTTGTAGTGGTGCAAAGTTGAAGGACCTTAAATTTCATGCATATCTTATATGATTTTTTGACAGGATTGTTTGCTTTACTATTTAGACCTAAGAAACCTATGTATGATGATTGATCACATGAGTTGTGAATATATATTCTTGAAATGTTCTTTTTTTTCATATGGATTGTTTTGATGATGATATGGCTTGAATTTACCTTAAATGTGATCTATAATTTTCATCTTGTATCATATGTTATTTTCTTAAATATTCACCAACTAAGCATGTATGTCAAGCCTAGTGTACTATCCCTGATATGGATGTGTTCATCATAAGGTTAGAATGAATTAAACTATCCCTCAAAGAAGAAATATTTTAGCCTTTTTTGGGACAATCCCTTGATCGAGGGGGATGTATCGAGAGGAAAACTGATATTCCTTCCAACATAGAGATGAAATAGGTAGATCTAGTCTCTAAGGACCTTATATATGTTATTTAATATTCTGATATATTTTTATGATAGTTTTATACAGTTTACTTTCATAGAATTCACTTATATATGTTTTGAATTTATGTTAAGGATCGTTGGTTGTGTCCTACTGATCCTTGTACTTACAAACTACTATGGAATTTTGGTGAATTTGTAGATTTCATGCTTAGGGATCTAATGAAGGGATCGGGCCATGTGATGGATGGTTGAGTAGTTCTGCATGAGAAATAGGATTCATTGGACATATTATGGACCGGTTGTCTGCAGTTGCTTCTTTTATTTTTCTATATTTCCATACTTTGGATCCTTTTTTGTTAATTTTTGGTTTGGTATCTGGCATGCCGAACTACTACCACTACATGGGTTATATTTTTATATGTTTCTAATTTGATGGTTATTTTTTATTATTTATTTAATAATTATTTTTATCTCTCTGGTTATAAACATTGATGTTCACATCATACTGAGGGAATAGTCTCCTCATGCTATTATGTAGGCCCTGACCACTAGTCAGAAACATCTAGCATATGGAGAGACATGTATGTGGTTATGTGGAACCCCTAGCTCAAACTTAGTGGTTCGGGTCATCTTGATAAATATGTCACCCTTAGGTTTGACATTTGATTTAATGAAGAATGTTATTCTATTTTTGGGTACATAAGATAAAATGTATAGATAGCCTTTGGGCTTAATATGTTATTTACTATTATGATAATTATGGTTAATTTGTATAAAGGTTTACTTGTTTTTTGGGAACATTATAAGATTAATATGAATGAAATGTTATTAACTAATTTGGTATTCTATTTTAAAGTGGTTACTATTATTGATTCATCTTTTGGAAACATTTGATAAATGGTATTGATAACTTTTATATGTAATTTTGTGACAAGGTGATGTTTTTGAGATTTTTATTGAATAATGTATGATTGAGATGTATATGACCCTTAAGTTTGGTATATAATTTAATGAAATGGTTTTTCATTCTATTTTGACCAATTTCATAGCATTTTATTAAGGTTCCATGTCATAGTGATATAAGTAATTTTTGTAAATTATTAGCATATCTTGGGAGAATATAATTAGGGAATATAATTTTTTAATATGTAAATTTATTAGGGAATATATCATTAAGACATGTACAAGGTGGTTTATGATATCAAGGAATGATTTTGGAAACATATTCACAAGTAAGGTTTTTATAATACATACATGGTTGAAGAAATATTTAGGAAATGATAAGTTTCCAAGTGTTATCATATATATAAAATACATTTCAAAATAAAAATTAATAAATTCTTATTAGAACATATTTATTTCAACTAATGTATATTTATCATCCACTCATTTTAATTGATTCTAGAAATGTTTTAAAACCTTATCCATCAAACACGAGATAAATATTGAAAGGATACAATTTATTTAAAGGTGTGGGATTTAACACCCTAAGATATTTTAATATATTTCTGTTTTAAGAAAAAAATTATGTGCTTAATATCTTGTCATTCATGAAATAATGATTTAAATAAACAGTGATATACTATAGAAATAATATTATATAAATATGATCTTTATAACCTACATGTTAAATTAGTATGTATGAATATGAGTAACCACATTATGAAATGTATGTATAAAATTGTTCCTAAACCAAATTTTTTTATTAGTTCCAAGGAAATAATATCTCAATTTTGAATTGTTATAATAAAATCATATAAGGTTAAAAACAATTGATTTTTAAAAGGGTCATTAATCATTAAATGAAATTTTACTATATATTTTGTATTTTCATTTAAAAGATAATTTTATAAATTTAAGAAATTGAATTTGATAAAACTAATTTCATGTTTTATTTCAGAACATAAAAATTATCTTAGGTTAGTTTTTTGGGATTTTTCATAAATAGTTGATTTTTTGTGAATAGTGAAAATATTGTTTTATCAATAATGTGACTTTGATGACATTATCATGCTATAAGAATGACATTAAATTTTACAAAACCCTTTTTATAAACCAAATAAATTTTTAATAAGTGCTATAATTTATTTAAAAATAAAATGTTGAACTTAGAAATCATTGTTTAAATTTTTTGAAATTTAAGTAGTTTTTTATTCAAATAAAAATAATTTTTGGTCTGTCCCATTTAATCAAGTATTAAAAATGTATCATTTGGTTTTTTTGGTTTTAAATTAAAATAGTTATCTTTTTATTTAACCTAATCCAATTAATTCAATGGGAATAACATTATACTATATTTTGGTATAAAATTATTTTTATTCATAATGATGGATTTTTTTCTAAAAATGGTTATTTATTATATTTTAAAAACATATATTAAAATTTATTTTTTCTTATCAGAGAAATTGAATCCTAAAAATTGGATTCTATTTTTGGGATCATTATTTTCAAATTAAGTAATATGTTCTATTTCATTAGTAGTCATATTGAATTATAACCCTTATAAAATTTTATCACCACTATAAAGTGTAAAATTGTATAAACATGGATAAACATATGATATACAATCTAAAAATATCTAAAAAACTTTAATTTATTATTATTTGTACCAGAAATATCATATCTTTAAAACTATGGAAATTTTGTGCCACTTTCCTTTGATTATGACATATATATTTTTTAAGTTAAGAGTAATTATGAGATGTCCCTCACTCTCACTAATTATTTTATCCTGATAATTATATAGATAAAAATACTAAATTAATGAATCTAGATGTTAAAATTTATTTATAATAAATAATATTTATGATATTAATTTATTATTATTTATTGGTGATGATATAATTACCTAGAACCCATACGCATTGTTGGTGCAGTGCTTGTACATGCAGTTGAAAAATAAAATTAAATAGTTTTAAAAATAATTTATGTGATTTTGATAAGTTATAGTTTTTCATGAATTTTATGGATCAAAATTAAATGTATGTAATGTTTTAAATAATAATATTTTATCTCCTTTTTTATCTTGATGTTTTTAAAATCAAATTATGTGAATGGTCCCAAAATTGAATTCAAGATATTTAATGTTAAATAATATTTTATAAATTAATTTAAATATAATAATAAAATATGTGGGATGGTTAATTTTAAAAAATTCCATCAATGGTGCATTATTGAGCCACTTTTCACTTTTAAAATTACTTTTAAGACCTTAAAAACATAATATTCATGAAAAGACAATTTATTTTTTCATATAAAAGGGGACATAATATAACATTTCAAAAGGAACTTATAAGTTTGGTTCCATATAAAAAATTTCCAAAATACATATCCAAACTTTCCATATCAAATTTTAATTCAACTTTTGTGACCATAAGCCTCTCCTCGAAAGGATTTACATTCAATGGAAAGGAAGATACTCGATGAAGAGGTAATTGTCCTTACAAATATATTTAATCTTTCTTTATTATTAAAACTTCTCCAAATATTATATATCCATATTAACATAATTAAACCATCATATCTATTATATTTAAATACTTTTATGTTAATTGTACAACCATTTTATATTTCCTTTCAATCTAATGAAAAATGAAAAATTCCTCATGTATATGTACGAACTACCATCACCATGAATCGATGTATTTTACTTTTCATCGCCATATCATACAGATGGTTATAAATATGTATTTAATAGATATATTTTTATTATTATATAATTATTATTTAATTAATATAAAATATTATATACCTTCTTCTCCATTCATCATTCGAAAAATGATAATGTTGCTCATGTGTACATGTGGACTACCTCCTCTATGAAGCGATGTGATTTTCTTTTCACTCCCACATTAAATAGATAGTAATAAGGAAAAAATTAAATAATATATGTAAAATATATTCTTTAAATTATATATTTATGATTATATAAATATAAATTATTATTTATATTTCTTTCTTTCTATTTATTGGAAAATAAAAATAGTACTCATGCGTACGCACGGACTACAATCTCCATAAAGTGATGTAATTAATTTTTCATCACCATATTACATAGATTGTTTTAAATGTTTATATAATAAATATATATAATATTTATAACATTTTAATATTCTATAACCATGAACAAATTAAAATTACTCAAATCGTTACACCAAAACATGAAAGGAAAATGAAATAGTTGAGACCCAAAAAATGATTTTAATAAAGAATTTTTAATAAATGGGTGATTAGAAATTATAAGGGAATGATATATATAAATATAAGTATGAATAATTTTTATTATATATTAATAATAATTATAAAATTATTATATTGTTTTTTTAAAGATGTATGAATAAATTCAGGACTAGAGTTATGGGATTCTTATCTCACTTTTTATCCATTGAGAAATATTCCATATTCACCACTTGTTTTATATTTTATTATGTGTATCATTCTATATGTATGTTTTTATCATACTTTCATAAAATTAAAGGTATTTACAAATCCAACCAATTTTATATCTATCATGGGATTTTATTTCAAGAGCCACCAATGTTGTAATGGTGTCCGCATCTTAATTTCCCTTCATTGAGATATATTCTATATTTACCATCTCATTATTATTTTGTGGAATATATAATATCCATTAATGTATTGATATTTTCAAAAAAAATATGTGAATTTTAAAAAAAATACATCCATGGTTCCCTCTTTCCTAAGGATTTAATTCAAAGGATACCAAAGTTGTAAAGGTTTATGTCGCAATCTAATTTATTAGTCGATATTGTTAACGTTTAAATATTTTTTGGTTAAATCATACAATATATATATATATAATTCTATTTATTTTATTATCTTCTAGTTATTTATATTATTTTGTGGTCCCATTTCATTTTATTAACTTTTGTGATCAAATATGTCAAAATAATATTTTTATGAAAAGTTGACCTTATTTCTCCTCTTTGGTTGAGATTTTTTCTCTTCCAGTTCCATGTTCTTTAAAATTTTATTATGTAAGTTATCATATAGATTTAAGTGATTCATAAAGGTATTTTTCTAATACCTTTTACTTTATTTATAAATGATTAAAATTAATCTTTTAAACAAAATATATGACTTACTTTTAAATTTTTACAAAAGTAAGAAAAAATGTTTTTAATATTAGTGGACTAACGGAATTTTGTTTCTATCATGATAATTATTCATTATCATGAATACTTTACCAGTTTCTATGGATTTACAAAGAAAACCCTATTCCTATTATTCTAGTATTTTTTATTTTTAAAATATTTATAAAAGAAAAGGATGTTTTCTCTTATTTTTGATATCATATGTTAAATATTGTTATTAAAGTATTTTTCAAATATGTTAAAATAATTTATTGAATATTATGTTTAACAAGATATATTATATAATGATAATATCATATTTATTTCTTAGAATAGATTTTGATGGTATTTCTTAAGAATGATTTCATGAAACACATTATTCAAATGGGTTAATTACATTATGAGGAATGATGAATGTTTTTATGATCTAATGTCTCACATATTTATGGTTTTTATTATGTGATAAGTGTCACCATAATTATATATACCTCCATTTAATTTGTTAAATGTTGATATACCATTAGATATTATGATTGGAATGGGGACTGAACTCAATACACTATAGGACTCTATCTACTGTGATATTCTGGTAATTGGCCTTGACCTAGGAAATGATATGAAGGGGAGGAAACCCAATCCACTATGGGACACTATCCATTATGACAGTCATTGTAGTGAGACTTTACTAAAGAAATGATTTTCTATTCTTATTTTTGTGCTACAAACGTTTTCTTATTCTTATGATATATTTTCATTTCTACAGATTTATTTTTTATCATTATGCACTATTTTAACTCATGTGTTATGCTATTTAGATTCTTCATTCTAAGAAACATGATTAGAGATGTATACCTTTGGGAATGACCTTTTATGTATAATGATTATGTTCTCACACCCTTATGATCATCCTATGTAAACTAATGATCATCAATTTATATCTCTCAATTCTACCATTACTGAGTATCTGAACTCACCCTTTATTATGTTTCCTTTTCCCTATGCTATGAAGAAAAGTTTTAAGTATATTATATATAAGAAGGAATATTTATGGGAAACCAATTCTAGGAAATGTTATAGATCCATCATAAAATAAGTTTATGCATCTAGTCTCTAAATAAACTAAACTTGTACAGTTATCAAGCATGTATCATTTTGAAAAGGTATTGAATACTTATCTAAAAGATGTAATATTTATGTATGTGATGAACTAGCTACCTTGGTATGCACCTATATGTCTGATATATCTATAAGTTAAAGCTAAAAGTTATAATTATAAGGGGATAATGCAACAATTACCCTTGCCAGTATGGAACTGGGAAAATGTCATAATGGATTTCATCATAGGAATCCTTGAGACATCTAAAGGGAATAATTCCATTTGGTTTGTAGTCAATCACCTTATTAAGTTATTGTATTTTATTGAAAATATAGAACATTTTTCACTTGATCAACATGTCATGATATACATTAAGGATTTAATAAGGAAATATGGAGTTCCTCTTTCAATTGTATCTGATTTTGATATAATGTTTATCTCAATGTTATGGAAAACTATTCAGAAAATTTTGAGTATAATATTGAAATTTCATCTGGCATATCATCCTCAAATAGATTGTTAGTCTCAGAGGACCATTCATAGCCTAGAATATGACGTACCCAAATATGACGGAGACCACTAAGACGGGGGGGGGGGGGGGGGGGGGTTAATTAGTGGTACCTTTTATGTTTATAATAATATTTTTTAACTACTTTAGTAAACTTTATTAATCTATAAAACCTATTAGAGTCAAAATATACTCAAATATAACTTTTCAACCTTACCATTCATATGAAACATATGTAAAGTGAAGGTAACACATGATATTTAAAAGGTTTAATGAAAATTACTTTTTCTTTATTTTTTGGATAGTCCCACCATCATGGATTCCTTTACTATATTTATATATGAAATGTGAAGGAACAAGAAAAAACATTTCTATAACCTAGTATAAACTTTTCTATTATTGTTGGTTATACTCCCTAGTTAACCTATTCATATCCAATTTTCCCACAGGTATTTATACACCCTAGCATAAAATTCTCTTTATAAACTGGTAAGTATCCATAGTTACAAGCTTCAAATTCTTTCTTATTTTGTGATCCAATTTAGAAATTTCTTCAATTCCTCCACAAGTAAGATGAATAAAACTTCACATGTACACAATATTCAACAACCCCAAAAATTATTTAAATAAATTTTTGGTCTTGAAACTTCTTATAGAATCAATATTCAAAAAATATACTCATAAAAATTCAACCTTATCAACCTAATTCTAGTAACCTCTATATGATGATCTATGTCTAATTGGATTCTGTTTGATTATGCTTATGTTATTACTTATTTAACTGAGTAGAAACTATATCAGAAAGTCATTGTTACTCAATTTGACGGATCTCAGTCTAATGTTTCTTGCTACAATATTTTTGAATCTAATATAAATTACTCATATGGACTCTTGATGTATCATCACTATCTCTAAACTTAAACAAAGGTTTGGTTGGAAACTCAATACCTGAAAAAAAGTATCAATGTGTAAACTCTTAGTGTAGGTGAACAGTTGGATGTATTATTATATGGTGATCACTATTAATAGGTATTATAGTGTAGGAATGTATGTGCAACTAATTCTACTTTCCCACTCAACAAATTTTACAAAACTAGAATTTAATTTATATTCCAACTCCATCATTGACCTATTTAGGGTTTCTTATCTCTTCTTAAATTTTCTCAAAACATCTTGAAACATCTGAAAACATCAACCTTCTTTGAACTTAATAAAAATTATTTAGTCTGATACTAATGGCCATTCTGATCTTCCTCATTATGATGAAAAAATAAAATAACTTAATACTCCTATTATTGATTCTATGTACCAAATGAAACACATATAACATTGAAACCATTTAAAAAACAAATGACTCTTCATTATGAAGCTTTGTACAAACTTGAAATATTGAAGTTGTTATGCTATAAAAATCATTGAAAATTTTATACAATTCAGATCACCATTTGACAATAATTTTTCAACAACTTCATAAAATTTCACCTTTTAATCAATTGTCCAAAAATTCCTCAGACTACATATGATTACATATAGTACCTAAAAACTTATCGATGTCATATTATGTCTGATGGATTAGCCTCTCGTTTCTTATGATGATTTGGTGTATGTGCTAGTTCCATGTGTCGACACCAATTCTTGTCTAATAAATCTTGACCCAATTATATAATAATTATAATACTTTTTGATATTGACCCAATAGTATTCAATAAACATTTTTTTATGAAAATGGTTGAAAACATTATTGATTATTATCAATTTGATCGGTCTTAGCATTTTGTCCCAACAAGTATGAATCTTTTATTTCATTTTTCCCAATAATTCCCACATACTGCTCTCTATCGACAACCTTATCTTCATTTATTTTCTATTGGTGACACTTCACATCTGATGTGGAAGTTCCATTAGTGTCTTCCTTCTTCCAGTTTCTCTAAAACTATTGATTAATCCTTATGATTTCTTCATTTGGTGAATTAGATAGTTTTATTAGTCGGACAATCAGTTCTTCAGAGAAGATTAACAATTAGAAAATTCAATACATCCCATCCTTCAAATAATTTTGGTTTCTATTGATCCTCACAACAATGATCTTTGGCTAGAAGGCTTTGAATTGAAATAATTTATTCTTCCAAAAACTTCCACTTATAATAATGACTTCATCATGACATTGCGAACATGGAGATTGGAATATAATCATATGAGTAACATTGGAATGTTCTATGAATTCTCATCATTCCAGTATCTACTATCTTTCCATAGAATCCTCAGGCATATTGGCACCTCTTGGAATGAATCTTCCACCTTTCATCACTTTCTTTCATAGGGAGTTAATCACAAGTGTGGGGTAACATATGATATTGAAGACTTAAAAATTAGAAAAGCATCATTAGAATTATATGTACTAAAAATTGTGTCTAATAATATGAGTCTAGATTTGGGTTCAAAGTTCTTTTTCCATAACTATCTAAGTATAATTTTGATTGTTCATCTGATCATCTGTCTATGGTTCATATTCCTAGACAATATGATATGTTGTGTTCAAAAACTAATACTTTACCTTTTCTAAACATAAAAAAATATATCATATATTTTCATTAAATACAACAAAAACTTAACATGGTCCTAACAATCTCTCCCTTTGTGTTTATTATTAATAATTATGTGTTCTCTAAGAACTTATTTCTTCTCTAAATATTAACCCCATAAAATTTTGATCCCCCTAAATTTAACCCATTTCATGTCTTCTCACCCTATCATATCTAATCCCCATTATTTAAAATAAAATTCAAATGGACCAGCAGGATAGGTCCCCCCCCCAAGACAAATTGTCTCATTTCAAAAGGTTTTAACTCTACATATCAAAATATTGAAACTATTCTTTAGAAGAACATAAATATCACATGAGTTTATTTATAAAAATACATTATCTAAAATTCTCTATGTATATGTGGGAGAACCCATGGTATAAAATAAGGGTGTATAGTCAAGGTTATAAATGTTATCCATAACACAACTTTCATGTAATACACATTCATGTTTCTTTTAGAGTTCCCTTATCTGAGGTAATTCTTGAGGTGATTTGTCAATATAAAATTAACCTTCACCCAACTCAAAAAACATATCATAAATTTCGGGTGTATAAAATCAACTTTCCAAAAACTCATTTTTTATTACCTCATTACTTTATTTTATAAGAAAAGTAAGAGACTCGATACCAAGGTTCCATAATTATACTTCTTAAATTCCATACAAGTTTGTAAAAATATACAAATATTTTATGAATAAGAAGGAAACTCAAAGTTTATCATAAGAAACATTTATACTGAGATTCTTCTCTCAGTGTTGACTTATTATTATTATTATTGAATTTTCCATTGGATGTGTTTTATTTCATTTGTTCATATTTCTTAAATTTTTTTAATAACCTTCTTCTCATCTATGGAATTTATAGCTTTAGTTTTTAACTCCCATTCAAATTTAGTGGCCTTTTTTATAATGAGTTTTTAAACACTTTTTTTATTCCTTCCTCTTATTATATAAAAATAGTACAATAAAATTTAGTAGCATACCCATCATGTTGATATATCTTACATCTTTTCTTAATTTTCAAATCACAATCTATTGATTTATATTTATCAACTTTGTTCTCATCTACAAAAAAATAAATTTCAACCCATTTTCTTTAGCTGATTTTTGTGTTTATTGTAACTTTATATCCATGGAAAAAATTTCTATCCAAAAAACTAATAATTTTTTACTTTTGGACTCAAAATGTTTTTTTATCAACTTTTTTAACATACTCAAATTTCTTCAGCTTCTCATTTTTCTTTGTTATGGTTTCAAAATTCTTCCCATTTTGAGTTTCACTTTTAAGTTCAACAAAAAATTTAAAAACATTTGAGATTATTTACTCATCATAAATCTCCCTCAACTAATACCTATTTCCTCATAGAGACATGTTATATGAATACGAGTAAGACTTATGTTTTAAAATTCCACAACACCAATATGACCTCTAAATCTTAATTTTTTTGACAAATTGTAAAAATGTTCATAACATTGTTATTTTAGTTTCTTCAAAAAAATGGACCTCTTTTATCAAAGATATACCTTAATGGTGAATTCATAAATTTCTTGGTGAAATATGTTTTCTTAAAAAAAATATTTTTTAAGCCTTTATTTTCACCCTCTTTAGAAATTTCACCTTTAACAACAATTTCATTTTTGAACTATTCTCTAATATTTCTTATTTAACTTTGTGCAATAAGAAACATTAACTATGTTTTTAACAACTATTATTAATTATCATAAAATTTATTTTTTATAACTTCTATACTTTTTTCATATTAATCTATATTAAAATTGTTATACTTAATTTCTTCCATAATTATAGATTTTACCATGCTGATATCATCATTTACAATTGAATTTTCTTCATAACTTTTCGTTTTTGTTTCAAGATCACAAATAATTATTTTATGATCTCTAATAAAAATAAGATTTGTATCCTCCTTCATCATCTGGTCACCTTTTTCAAAATTATTCCTTCACAATATTTCTTCAACATCCTTATTTATTTCTTATGTTGAGTATTCTATTCATTGATTTTTATAGATTTGTTTTAAGAATCAAATCCATATCATTAATCTCTTTACCAACATCATCACTGTTTGAAGAAGTAATTCCATTTAAAACTTGATAAATTATGTTAATTTGATGATAAAATTCATCATTAGATAAGATATCATCCTTATTTCATATTCATAGATAAATTTTTTTCCTTTTGTTATAAAGAACTCTTTTCTTACGTTTCATACACTTTTTTTGAGGTTTCTTATAACCTTATTTGGAAACATACTCTTAAACATTATTATTTGGAAAGAAATTTAAATATATATATTCCATTCAAAATTCCAAAATTTTATAGTTTTATATTTCCATTTTCATTTATTATATTTCATAGAAAAGAGGGTAACAATTATATTGAAATCTTCAACTTTTTCCTCTACCTACATATCACTTGATTCTTCATCAACTTCTTTATATTTGTTTTTACCTTTTAATAAAGATTTGAAATCTATTTATCTTCAATTATTTTTGTTGAATGAAGGATTTTTTATCATTTAATATGCTATAAGAATGTTCTAAAGTTCATTCCAGGATAAATTGTCATGATATTATAATGTTTAAACTTTGGCATCAAATCTATCATGAAAGTTTATCACCAGTTTCTTAACAATTGTAGAATATTCCATTCTCTCACCAAAACACTTGATGTTACTCACAATTCCATTTACTCTTACAATGAAACTGTCAATACATTCATCATCAGACATTTTCATATCCTCAAACCAATGTATCTAGATTTTTTTACTTGGCTTCTTTTACTTTCTCAATCCCTTCATAACTACTTGTCAACTTACCCCACATTTTCTTAGCTATTTGAAACCCCATAATCTTTGAATAAACATTATCTGTAAGAGTTGTCAAAAAAGAATTTTATTCTTTTTTATCGGCATCTAAACACTTCTTATCATCAGTTTTCCTAAAAACATCATTGATGGGAGGAAATCCCATAATATTTGCATCTCTAACTTCAAGGACAAGAGAATGAAAATAGCGTAACATACTATTCTTATAATTGTGATAGTTTTTCATCAAAAACAGTAACACCAATATTTTTAAATTAATTTAATTTATCCATTATTAAATATGTATATTTTATAGGAATCCTTATCTATGATACCAATTGAAGTACCCACATAGGATTGAGACCATTGAGAGGGGGTGAATCAGTGGTACCTTTTTCTTTTTAAAAGAACGTTTCTTAACTTATATAGTAATCTTTATTAACCTATGAAACTTGTTAGAATTAAAATATACTAAAATATAAATTCTCTACCTTACCTTTCATCTGAAAAAAATGTAAAGAGAAGGTATCACATAATATTTATAGGGTTTTGAACAAAATATTACTCCTTTACATGTTGTACAGTCCCACCAACGTGGATTCTTTTACTATAATTCTTTCCAAAATGAAAAGGAACAAGGAAAAGACTGTTCTAAAACCTAGTATAAATGTTTCTTCTATAGTTGGTTATACCCCCCAATGATCCTTTTTATATCAACTTTCCCAAAAATAGTTATACAACCCTTCATAAAAGCCTCTTCAGTAACTCCTAGGTATCGACAGTTACAAGATTCACTTTCCTTCTTCTTTTTTGATCCAATTTAGAATGTTATTATATTCCTCCACAAGTAAGATGAGTCAAACATAACCTGTGTACAATATTCATTAAATTTATTAATTCATTGATGAATTTTTTATTCTTGACACTTATTCCAAAATATTTGACCTAAAAACCTTCTCAGAAAAATTCAATTTGATCATTCCTAGTCTAATAAACTATGTCTGATGGTCTCTATATGACTGGATTCCATTTGATTTTACTTCTGTTCATCCTACATTGACTGAGTAGAAACTCAATCTATAACTCACTATTTCTTCATCTAATGGAACTTGATCCAACAGGGCTCTCTCTAATAGATCTGACTCCAATGGAACTTACTATAATGTACTCATTCTGATGGATCTTCCTCGGCTTCAACCTAAAACAAAAGTTTGGTTGGAAACTCAATACCTGACAAAAGTATCAGGGTTTCAGCTCTTAGTACATAGGACTAATTCTAATTAAGACTATACTATTTTATCTATTCATATGTATTCCCCTAGAGGAATGGGCGGGAAACTAATTTCACTTTCCCACTAAACGAAATTTACAAAGCTCGAATTTAATTCTCATTTCAACACTATCATTGAATTATTCAATATTTATCAACTCTTCTTGAATATTCTTGAAATTTATTCCGCCTTGTAAAAAAATAGTTATACTTTTGACTTCATAACAATAATTTAGTCTCATACTAATAGTTAGTTCAATTTTCTTCATCATGATGAAAACATAAAATAGGTGAAGACTCCTCGTACTAATTATCCATACCAAATGAAATATATAAAACAATGAATACATTTGAAAAACAAATGATTCCCCATTACAAAGCTCCATAAAAAATTGAAACTCTAAGGTTATTCTTCCATTAACATCGGTGAAACTTCATTATCATTTATCACACCATTTGAAATCACTATTTCAACAACTTCATAATATTTCACCTTTTTTCAATTTTACACAACTTCCTTGGACCGTGTATGATAAAATATAGCAGTCGATGAATTATCAGTGTCATCCCACATCTGATGGATCATACTCTAGTTTCTTCTGATGAGTTAATTTTAGTACCATTCCAATGCATCGACACCAATTATTGTCTGATGACTCTTCTCTCAATTGTATAACTATACAAATCCTTTTGATCTTGACCTAATAGAATATATTTTTTTATTTTGGAAAATATTTTACAAAATTGTCAATTTTCATCAGGTTAATCGATCTCAACAACTGGTCCCAAAAACTCCAAATCATTTAATTATTTGGTCCCAGAAATTCCCACAAACTGATATGAATCATCAAAATTATCTACCATTACTTTTGATTAGTGTCACTCCATGTCTGATGGAGGGGTTCCAACAACACCTTCCTTCTTCAAGTTTCTTCTCAAATACTGATTGATCCTTATGAGTTGTTCATTTTATGAATCTAATATTCTGATTGATTCTACAATTGGTGCTTCAGCAAATATTTTACTTTAGTAACATCAAATCATCCAATCCTTAAAACAATATATATGTCTTGTGATCCTCACACTAATGATCTGTGGACAAAATACTTTGAATTAAAATTATTTCTTCTTCCATAAACTTCTACTAATAATCAAGACTTCATATTGAATTTGAGAACATGATTATTGGATTATCATAATTTTAATAACACTGTAAATTTAAATAACTTCACATCCTTATAGAATATTCTTTCATTCCATCCAATCATTAATCCTATTGGAACCACTTGTATTGACTTGGCCAAATTTTCTCCCATAATTTCAAAAATATTGAATCAAAAGTGTTGTGTAACTTATGATGTTAATGATTTGAAAATAATTAAATCATCATTATAATTACTTGGACTAGAAATTATGTCCAGACATTTAATTCTAGAGTTGGGATTGAATTTCTATGTCCAGAACCTTCTGAGTTTCCTTTTGCTTGTTTATCTGATCCTATGTATCTAGTGCATCATCATGGAAAGTTTGATTAGGTGTGTGTGGAAACCAAGACTTATCCTTTTCTCAAATTCAAACATATATCATCCATTGAGAACAAATACAACTAAAACTAAACTTTTTCCTAATAAAATATATATGAAGAACTTTTTCTGTGGATTTAAAAGGTTTTTGGGGTCAATATGTTCCTCTAGTAAAATTTTCTTACAATAATAGCTTTCACTCGAGAATTCAGATGGATCCTTGTGAATCCATATATAAAAATATGTTCATAAATACAATTTATTGGGATAAATATGGAGAATAAAATATATTGGGACATTTGATAGTAGTGGAAATAGAAGAGAAGTTTAGAGCCATTCAGAAGCACACTAGAGAGTCTTAGAGTATAAAAAAAGTTATGTTGAAAATATTATTTGAGATAAAAAATTTAAAGTTGGTGACAACTTATTTATAAAAATATATCCTTAAAGTAATGTTATAATATTTTTAAATAATGGTAGGTTGATCCTCATATATATCATCCCCTTCGAGATTCTTGATCATATCAGGTTTGTAGCTTACCATTTGACACTTACACCAAAACCTCTCCAAAGTTAATGATTTATTCCATGTATCTATTTTGTGTAATAACATAATTAATCCTTAAAATATAATAAACTTATATTTTATACCATTGAAGCATGATATTTATTATGAAGAATAACCAGTGAAGATTTTGGATCAAAGAGATAAGGTGTTATGGAACAAGTCCACTTACCCCATCATTATTCTTGATGAAACCATAAATTTAAAGAAGATACATGGGAACATAATGATGGAATGACATATAAGTGTCATAATTTTTGTTCTTTATGGTTATATATTTTCAAGGATGATATTTTTATAAAGGGGTATAATACAGCACCCTGATATTTTAGAGTATATTTTATTCTTAAATAAATTTAATGTGCCTAAAATATTGTGATGAATGAAAATTTAAACTTATGTTAATAATGATTTATTATAATAAAAAATAATATATATTACAAGATATTTAAATAAATCATTATTATAAAAATTATTTAAGAGATTATAATAATTACTAATTTAATATTATTAGATAAACAGAAATGTTTTGTTTACAAAAATTGATTTATTAGACATGATTTACTTTTAAAGTGTCACAATTATGGTAAATTATTGTATATACATGTATAAAAATTAATAAAACTTAATAAAAATTGATATATTGATTATAAAATTGTTATTAATGAATATATGTTCATTTTATGGTAAACAGATGTATATTTTCTAAAAAAACATTTATGTGTGCAATGTATTTTCATCATAAAAAAAATAAATTAATAACTACTGATGAATGGTTTTTATTAAATGGATTTATAATATATTCAATAAGATAATTTAAAATTCATCTATTGGTTTCTAATATATATAGAATGAGAATAAAATCATTTTTATGCTTAAATATACATTTTCTCTTAAAACGGGGTTTGAACATTTATGATCAGATATTAGAATTAATTTATCTCACCTAAAATAATTAAATCTCATAAAATGGATTTCATATTTGGAATAAAAATAATAAATATTAGTTAATATGTTTAACTTATTTTTTATCTTTAAAGAATAATTATAATGGTAAAAATCGTGTCACCGTGGTAAGGGTTAAAAGGGTTAACGAGGGAGTTAAACTAAGAGATAATGCTTAAAAAGTTACAAAAAATTGTCTAAATATATTGCTTCAGTGGATTTAAAAAATTAAATTATACTACCCTTGAAAATTTTATTTTTTATTTATATATTTTCAAAAAACGACTTTATATTATTTTAAAATTAAGTATATTTTCAAGGGTTGTTACTGCTCTCATTTATAAATGAGAACCTCCTCTCTTAAATTATTCGCACACATAAAGAACATTAAATTGACCATTATCTACATAAATAACTTCCCACCCCGCTTCACTACATAAAATAATAATTTTATAACCAAAAGTGTAACCTAAGAAGGATTAATTTGTAAGTTTAAGGAGGATACCCAAAGAATAGGTAATTATCCTTGCTGATCTATTTCAAGTTTCTTACTTCTTTATACCTCCTCCAGATATTATTTAAAATTTTTGACATAATTAAATTAGTATATATGTTATAATGAAACGTTTTTATGTTAATTTTATAACCATTTTATATAACCTTTCCATCTAATGGAAAATATAAACTTCACTTGTGTATACGTGCAGACTACAGCCTCCATGAAAGGATATATTTCATTTATATTTATATATATAAATTTAATTAATATATAGTATATTTACAATATAATTACCATTTTATAAAGGTAAATTATTATTTAACTTTATTTCTGTCCATCCATTGAAAAATGAAAACATCCCTCATGCATACATACAAACTGATATCTCTTTGAAGTAATGAATTGTAATTTTCATCACTACCTTAAATAAATAGTTATAAAAGAGAAAATAATAAATAAATATTATATTTATGAAATTATTAACATTATTTATATTATTAAATAAATAACAAGTCCAAAATCTCCAAACTGAAACATGCATGGAAAATGGAATAGTTAACACCCTGAATATTTATTTTAATGAAGAATTGTAAATAAATGGGTAATTTGAAATTATAAGGGAATAATATATGTTAATAAAATTAATAATATGGATCTGGAATATATTTATAATAAATATTAATTTATTATACCAATGTTTTGAGTGCATATAGATAAATTATGGACTTGTGGTTAAGGTTTATGTTACAATCTCATTTTTAATCAACATTGTTCGTGATTAAATTTATATTGGGGAAATCATATGTCTGATATCCCTTAAAACACATCCATTTTATTCAAATATTTTTATTTATAGTGTTGTCATTTTTTTCATTTCATTTTCATCTTTATGGTGCTCAAAAATTTTGAAAGAATGTTTTTAAGAAAAACCAACCTTATTTCCCATTTTTGGTCTTGAATATTTTTCTTCCAATTCTATTTTCTTTAAAATGTCCCAATAATGTTATTTTTTTAATTCTTTTGTAAAGTGATTTTAAAATATATTTTAATTTCTTTAAAAAAATTATAAAGTTCACTTTAAAATTTCAGTTGAGCAAATTTTATTTTACTTTTTTATAGAAATATGAAACAAATGTATATTTAACATTTAACTCTTGACCATATTTCCCACCATCATTGTTGTTATTTGTTTTCAAAACTCCTTTATAATTTCACATGTTTTTTTCAAAGACAACATATTCCATTACTCTATAAATCTTTATTTTTTAAAATTTAATAAAATAAATGAATATTTTCTCTTGTTTTCAAAACATATTTTTAATTATTTTATAAAAGTATTTTTAATATATATCAACATCATTTATGGAATATTATTATTGACCAGGTATATTCTATTATGATACCATACAATTTATTTATTTATATAGATTATGTTGATGATGGTTTATGAAAACAAATCATGAATCTAATTTTCCCAATCAGTTAACTAATATATGACAAAATTATTAGTTTTTTAATGATATTATTGAACAATTAGGCATGTTTTCATTATTGTATGGGTGAGAATGAAATTATATATCACTCAAATGAATCAGGTAATGATTAAAATCACGTGGTATAATATTAAGTTTAATTTAGAGTCAATATAATACACTACGTGACTTTTTAAACTATGTTTATGAGAATGGGGAGTGAATCTAATCGGTTATTGGTCTCTATTCTCACATAGATAGCTATCAAGGAGAGTGGTATTCCTCTGGTCTCAATATGCACATTATGCCTTTCTCCTTTAGAAGAGTATGCACTTCACCTCTACATTCACAGTGAATGGGCAGTCCACGTCTGGAAAGACCTTGGTGAGTTCATGGATCAGTCTACAGAAGTTAATTCTTATGATAAGTATTTTCAGTGCTGGTTCAGAGGGGTTTCCCATAAGCGCGATGAATTTTCCAACTCCATCCTTATGGTTTCAGGATTCTAGTGTATTTGGGAGGCTCTTAATTATGAAATCAATCATGATGCTCAGCCTTATTCCCACGACTTGGTTATTAAAACCAGGTTTCTTTTGTCAGAGTAGGAAAGCTTGTATGGAAACTAGGAGTTAACACCCTCCCTATATTGATATTCTGTTGGTAGGCATTCGACTGGTTTTCCTATCCCCATACGAACTGGCTCCTGGGATCGATGGACCCCCCTCATTGATTTAAACATAATACTAATGGTGCTTGCAGATGGGGGATCATGAGGGGGTGGGGGAATTTGCAACGGGTCTGTCTTGGTGTGCCTGGTGTTCAGTGCCCATTATGGGAATGGAGATTCACTGTTTGATGAGGCAAGGGCCATGTTTGATGGATTAAAAATCTTCATCTCTAAGAATATTAACCTCAATATGGTGGAGACTGATTCTAAAATCATTTGTAGTACTCTTAAGTGTGACACATATCCTCCATGGCACATCACGTACCTCATCTGAATGTGCAGGGATCTCCTCCCCAATGGCATTGAGATTCTCCATACATGTCATGAGGGAAACCGGTTAGCAGACTTTTTGGCCTCTAGTGCTTCCCGGTCCTTTCCTCTTATAGTTTTTAATTCCCATTTCTCCCTCCCTTTGGGCGGAATGGAAGTGGTTACTGGGGATTCTCTTGGTATCCACTTCTTCATACCACCTTTAGTCTTGTACTTCGCCTTTCCCCCTTCTATTTCAATAAATAATTATTTTATTGTCTATCCAATATGATAGTTGGGGAAATGATCATTGACTTAGGCAATTGTTTTTTATAATTATTTGTATTCCATAAACCTATTTGTTATGATTATGATATTCTATCATGGATCATGATTGATTATTCATGATTCTACACTCTTATGTATCCTTTCTTTTTTTATAAAAAAAATCCTTATGCAACGACTCATGATTTTTTTCTATGACTTGTTGATTATGTATTTTTAAGTTATGATAACTCTATCATAAACTTATGATTATATTATTCTCACTTATGATCTTTGATTGACATCTACCATGATTACCCTTATTGAGCATTTGTGCACATCCTTTCTTATGTTTCTATTTCCGTAGGTGATGAAGACAATTTTTAGTAGGAAATTTCAAATAAGTTCACTTTATGAGAATATATTTTTGGGATATATTGAATATATTTTAGGAAATTAGTTTATTATGTATCTAGTATACAAAGAAAATAAACAATTATGTTTATTTTTTGTGTATTATTGTGAGATTTATTGAAAATTCATGTAAAATGATGTCATATTTATATAAGTGATTCCCAGGTCACTATATAATTGAATATGGATGAGATCCCCCATGTTAAGAACATGAATGAAAAATATGTGGGTTAAAAATTTTAAAATTAAAAACAAATATAAAATGAAAACCTAATAACGATAATAAATATAATCAGATAATAAGAAGAAGAATTATATATTATCAATATTTTATATACATATAGTTGGAAATACTTAGAAAAATATATTAAATATGAATACAGCTAGATAAAATTAAAATTATAAAAATATTAATTATATAACGATAATATTGTTAAAATATTAATATAATTTAATAATAATAATAAAAAAATAATAATAATACTAAATATACAAACATTAATATATTCTAGTATATAGAATTAAAAATATATGAAAAAATAAATATAAATTTAATATAATTTGAAAATATCAATAAATAACAAAATTTAATATATAATTAGTAAAAAATTTACAAAATTAACTAAAATTCTATGAAACTACCAAAAAAACTAAATACACTAAAAATGGTTAAACTAATTAATTAAAATTGAGTTAGAATTTATAACCAAGTTAGAAATTTCCTTGTAAATCAATAATATTTTCTATAACATTTAGAATTATATAATTGATTATAATCCCAATTATCTCTGGCATAATCTCCTTGGACATATAAATGGGAAACACATCCAAAGGCTCTATAGAGATAGATTATTAGGATCATTTAATTGTGAAGTTTTTGACACATTTGAATCTTTTTTATTAGGAAAAATTACTGAAACACATTTTTGTAAAATTATTAAATGTCTAGTGGACAATTGGATCTTATGTAGAGTATTTTATGTGAAAAAATGGGTACACAAGAAAGTAGTGAGTATATGTTATTTATAACCTTTACCATTGACTTTAGTTGGTATGGTTTTGTTCTTTGGATGAGACACAAGTGAGGAACATTTAAAAGTTCAATGAGTTTCAGAGTGAATTAATGAATTAACAAGGAAAATATATTAAAATTATATAATTAGATTAGTGTCATGATTCTTAATCCAGGAATTCACTTATTGTGAGTATTTATGTCGTTATGGGAGGGATGTTTTTGGGGTAATTTAAAATTTTATTTGGTGGAAGAGTTAATTTTAGAACCTTGATTCAGAATGGAAATATAAGCATTTTAATATCTCTAAGATATGTTTTTGAATGTTGATTGAGTCTCATAGAAGATCCAAGATGCTCAGAAGAGCATCGGGGCTACTCTAAGGTGTCCCTGCTGTTGAAATTCAGTAGTGGGCTTCCACTGGCAAACTTATTGTAGGGAACTCACTATTTGGTGGGATATCTCGAGTCCCAAGATACTACATAGATCCACCATCTTTCTAGTGGGATAGTTTTTAGTTGTTTTCAGTTGGGAAAAATTCTCTCTTCCTCATTGGGGAGATTTAATATTTTAGTGGGTTTAGGGCTTGAGAAGAGTCCTTTCTGGCCAGAACTCCACTTCCTCCTATTGAAACCCCATGAAATGGGATAAATTTTTGTACGTCCTACTAGAATATTCAAGGTATGGTATCTATTTCACCATATATTATTTCTTTTCTTCATATACATTTGATTTTTGGAACTTTTGGTTAATGATTTAGTGTTTATTATATTAAGTCATGGTGGGATTTACCTCATAAGATGGAGATTTTGTATGCGGAACAAAGATCACATCATGAGATTCTATAAATAATCCATCATTCACTATAATATATAAGGTTATTTACTACCCTATTTTATTTATGTTTTCTAGTGATTTTGGGTGAAATTAGACATCATTTTAGGTTAACAATTTGGGGATTTTTTGTTTCTTAGGGTCATGAGTGCGTTGAGAGTAGATCACACTTGGTTTCTCATGATTCTGAAACTTTTGGAATGGACAGTAAGTTTAACACTTGTTATTAAAATTTGAAACATTGCTTTAAATTAATTAATTAATTAATTAATTAATTTGATGATATTTTTGTGTGATTCATGTGTTTATGGACTTAGTAGAGTCCAATACGGACCTTAGTGGAATTTATTGGAACACTAGTGAGTTTTGAGGAATTAGACCTATTTTTTTTATTAATTGTGTAATTAATTATAAATTATTATAATTTACTATTTTATGAACCATGATGTGATATATAAGGAATCATGAGATTAGGTAGGGGTAGGGTGAGCCAAGGCAGGGATGTTTAGGATGCAGAATTAATTGGATTAGACTTTCTTGAGGTAGGGGGACTTGAATTTATTTATGTCTCTTATTTATTTGGTTTTTCTATGTTCATGTTCCTTCATTAGTGCATTCTTTTACATCATGTATGATTTTTTTATGTTTTCATAAGGTTGGTATGGGCTTGAATCAACAAAATAGTCAACATGGATGCATGGCTAGTTAAATAGTCTAATGGTGATGCTCTCGTAGAATGAGTGATCGTGGATCTCATTATGGTTTTTCTTGGTGGTGTGCATTAGTTTTCAAAGTAAAAATAGTTTTTTTAATGAAATCTAAAAAATATTAATATATTGAAATGAAAATTTCAAATGAATTAATTGACTTGTGAAATGAGTATTGAAATGGTATTTTAAAACAAAAGTTTATTTTTCTAAGGAATGTTGATGGGATTTGGGAAAAGGCCCTAGAATGAGTAAAGGAAAACATGGTGATTTTATAATTTATTTTAGAAATTTTATTTTTAAATTTTTCAATAAAGGAACCATAATGGCTAGTATTGACTTTTTTGGCTTGTTTGGCCTCATAACGGTGATGCCATATTTTCCAAATATTTTCTTATTTTTGTGTCTCCAATTTTTTAGTGCTTATGGACTATGCATGTTCACGCATGATGATTCATGTGTTGTGTGGATAGCCTTTTTAGAACTCTTCTTATGGTATCAAAATTATGGTTGATTCAAATGCATGTGAAAGATTATATAGACGATTGAGTTGGGTATCCAATGGGTTTGAGACATTGGACAAGGTCCCAAGGTTCTAGTGCCCTATAGGTGAGTGGGGAGCTGTGAGATTAGATATATTCCCAATTTTTTGTTTATTTAATGTGCTTGATGTGGAATCCCAATAGTTCATGATGATGGTATAGTGTTCTTGAGGCACCTCTCTAGATTCAATGGCATGGATTTGGTGTGATGATCATTCCCTAACAAGGGTATTGGGTCAAGTACCATTACAAAAATGGCCTTGTCCAGGTGAATGAACAAATTTACGCCACAACCTAAGTTATAAGGTTGTGGTTATGGAAGGGGCCTTATCCTTAAGTTAAAATTCAAAGTGGACTACATCTTATGTGATAGGTAGTGGATTCAATTGATGCATAGATGATGGACCTCCTTCAAGTGACATGGGATTGGTTAAGGCACATGAATATATAACCATAACCTAATCCCATGGGTAGTGTGTTGATGTTTTGGATGACGCACTACCCAAGATGTTTGGGTGCAGGCTGGAAATCTTTATTTGACACCCTAAAAATAATATTAGGGTATTGGTTTTGTTGTGTTATGAGACGACATGGATTTCGGCATGTCGTCGAAGTAGGTATTACACGGGTTATGGTATGAGGTGGATCCTGGTACAATGCCAAATTAGGTGTGCTTGTATGTGCATGGTGTAATATACTTCTAAAGGAATTTATTGCCTATATTTATATATATTACACAAACATACACATGATCATATCATTACTTAGTATTTTTGAGGCACTATGGATACCTACTGAGTCGTTATACTCAACCCCTACCCACCTACATGGCATGGGTTTCGATTTTTGTGTGTATACCCTCTTATTTTCTCCTAGGACATAGGTACCGTATAGACCTAGCAATATGGTATAGATCTGGATGGTTATATACTTCTTGGATTTGGAAATATGAAATGTTAGTAATATCAAAGGCCATGTAGCATATTTTCAGTGTATTTTTTATCATGTGTAATATACAATTGTATATTTTTTATTTATATGATTCCATGTTATCTAATTCTACTTAGTTTTTTTACTGCATCATATAGATATTTTAATTATATATTTACTAAACTGTGGGGGACTATGGGATTCCAGTTTTATATCTATTTGTTTTTGGTTATTTTCATTATATGAATGAGTTATGATGAATTTCTGGTAGAATTCAGGCATCACCCTTGGGCCATATATTAGAGGGTATAGTTTCCCTATGACTATTTAAGGTCGTCACAATGATTCAGAAGATTCTTGCATCTAGGGAGGTAGGCTGGGTCTATTGTAGTGACCCCCGCTCAAGCACCGTTCAAGCGCCCCAAGTTGGTTCTGTAAAATGGTATCATATGTGTGTTTAGGGATGGGATGTGTGAGAAATAAATGGTTATATAGTGTCAAGACTTGATAGGTATATATTGTGCTTTCTTGGACAATATGACATCTATTGAAACTCCAATTTCCTAAGGATTTCTAGTTTTGGGATTAGGCACTCTAGGATGAGTGTATTTGGTTAGACCGTGAATACAAATATGGTATGTAGAGACTAGGGATAATTCATATGACTCATCCAGAATCCAATGAGTTTTACATATGATAGTTTCATTCTAGAGGCATGATACACATGCATGTGGTTAGTGTTTTTTGACATGATTCATCATTGTAATCCAAATTAATTGAAGAAACTTATAATATAAATGATACATTCTCACTTATATTATAATATGTGATTATATTAATATATATATGAAGGGTTTTATTGATTTTTTGTGGTGTTATTTCTTAGATACTATAGGGTAATGGTTTTTGGTATGTGTGGTTTTTTAGAAAAACCCTTATTTTAAAAATAAAATTCAATATTTGAATGAAAACCCATATAAGTGATCAAGGTGTCCATTGGTGGTTTTGTAAAAAAAATTTATCTAAAATGGATCATGTATCTTCTATTTTTAAATGGATTGAGTTTTTTTCATTTTGTGAAAACTTGAGGAAATTAATTTTTGAAAGTGGGTTTCAAATGGATTTAGAGAGTGGGAAGGGTTTTTCATAAAGTGACCAACTAGGATGAGGATTTTGGTAATTTTTTTGGGAGAAAACACTTAGATTACAAGGGATGTTTAGAAAACTTGTGATATTTTTGGTCAATGTAAAATATTTTGTTAATGAGTTTTGAAATAAGTGATAGATACTAATGCACACTAGCCTTCTTTGAGATTGGTTGTTGACCAGGGTGACCTGAATGTATAATTGTATTCTCAACTCATGTTCCAAGGTTGTTTGGAAAATAATGATTTATGTTTTAAGGTTATTTTATTTGGTTTTGTGTGGTATGTATAGAAAAAATGGATCCCATGTAGACGGATTTATTGGATTTTAATGGATAATCAACCAGGTGTTTCTTGTCCATTTGATAGGTATTTCATGGTTTTTCTTGAGAAGTTTATTATAGAAATATCATGAGATTGATTTTTTGAGAGGGTTATGTGTGGAGGTATTCTGGATTTTTTATATGAGTCCTGAGTGGTAGGATGTGGTTTTTAATGTTTTAGGGATTAGACCTGTGAAATGTTTTTTGATATAGTTTTAGTGATTTTGTTGGTTAGATAATCTGATTTGTGTTTCTATAAGATATTCCTAAATGGTGAGTACTACTAGTTTTAATATTCTATTGTTAGAAGAGTTTTATGTTGGAGATCTCTATAATTCTTAGTATAAATCAGCTGTTGACAATTTAGTGTTTTGATAATTGAAGGCTGCACTTAAAACAATCATACTATTTGGTGATGGCGAAGAGTGAGATTCTTGGAAATATGTGAGGTTATGATAAGTATACTCCTATGGTGGGTAACATTAATCAATCATTGGTATGTAAACCTAGTGTTAGAAGGGTTTTCAATTCATTGAAATTGGCTAGGGGATGGATAAGTTGTTAGTAAAATTTTCGTGAGTAGATAAATACAATTAGGGTTTTTGGTGTGGAGTTGGTTATACTTGGTATGTTGTAATTTATCTCGGGATGGTGGAATCATGATTCGAGAGTGATTCAAAATACAAGAGAATTAGTTCTTGGGTAAAGAGTGATGATGAATGTGGTTGGTTGTGGGACTAATCATGGAAAAACATTAAGTATTAAGATTTGGCCTCAATGTGGTTGTTTGAGTAATTTTTCAATGAATCTAGGAGTTTGGTCATTTTTCCCAGATTATATGGTGATGTGTCAGTGGTTTAGATCATGTTATTTTGAGAAATTTCAGTACATAATGGAATTACTAGGGTTTTTCATGAAAATTGATGTTGTGAGTAGGAAGCTGCATTGTGTGTGACATTTGGAATTAGATTGGTCAAATAAATAAGTTTAAGGTAAATCCATTGTATCCAAAACTGGTTTAGAGTTTGACATAAAAAAATTATTGGGTATTGGAGATGCAATATAGAGAATTGCCACATGTTGAAGACCGATTTAGGCCAGGTTTCATGTTTAAATATCAACCACATCATCTCAAGGATGAAAAGTGTTATAGTGTGGAGTTTGTAACAATTTTAATTATTATGAGTTGGAAATTCCTATGGTAATTTTACCATTTCATTGGTGGTGTATAAACTTTTAGAACAATGATTTATAATGGGAATATAGGAATTTTAACATCTTTAAGAGATATTTTTTAGCCTGGAATGAGGCTCGTAGGAGAGTTGGGTTTCTCAAGAGATAATTATAAAATGTCTGGGGAGGCCCTTCTACTAAATTTTAGCAATAGTTTGCCACTGGCTAACCAATAGGCTGGTCAGTGTCCCATACCACTACTTGGGGACACCGATTAGGTGGATAGTCTCTACCGACTAGTCTAAAGGTATATTTTTGGGTTTTTTTATGGAATGGGTGAAAATATTTTCATGGACATGAGGCTTCATGATTTTTGTGGGTTTGGGGCTTAAGAGAAGGTCATTGCGTGTTGAATTCCCTCCCTCCTCACTCCATTAGAATCCCCTTGACGTGGTATCAGTTTTGGTGTGTCTCATTGGTTGATTCAATTTATGATCTATATTTCACTCTCTGATCATGATTATTTTCATATCCCTTTGATCTTGGGTGATTTTGGTTAGGTATTCTGGGTCAATTCCACTAGAGCATGGTGGAATTGACCACCAATTATTTGGATTTTGTATGAAACTCAAAGAGGATATCGAGAGACACCATAAACAAGTCTTCATTTATTTTAATCTATAAGGTATTTCATCATCATAATTTAATAAGTTTTTCTAGTGATTTTGGGTAAAATTGGACAAAATTTGGGTATAAAAATTTATGTATTTTTAGTTTCATAGGATCGCTAGTGTGTGAGGATTTGAACTCGTCTGCTCTCTCATGATTTTGACACTTTTTGACTACCCATCAATGTTAATGATGGTTATTCTAAAATGGAATATTAGTTTAAATTAATTAATTTGATTATATTATTGGATTATTTAGGTTTTTGTGGACTTAGTTAGGGTCAGTATAGACCTCAAATGAATTTATTAGATCTTTGGTGATTTTTGAGGCATTGGGTCTATATTGTTTTAATTTTTTAATTGATTATAAATTATTATAGTTAGTTTTTTTATGAACCTTGATGTGATATATGGCCTCAAGAGTTTTGGTGGAATTAGGGAGAGCCTATGAAACGATGGATGGGTACCGAAATTAAAGGGAATGGCCTTATTTGAGGTAGGGTTCCTCAAATTTATTTGAGTATCTTAGTTATTTGGTTATTATATGTTTTTGTGCCATAATTATTTTATATTCATTCATGCTGAAATATTTGTGTGGGTATCCATAAGGTTGGGATGGGCTCATGTTGATCGGATAGTCAATTTGAACATATGCATTGCTAAATGGTCTGATAATGGCATTATGGTCAAACTAGTTATCATGGCTCACTTTAGGGTTTTTCTTGGGGTTGTGTGTTGGTTTTAAAAGGTAAGATGTGTTTTTAATGAAATTTTAAAAATTGAAATATGTTGGATGTAAATTTCAAGAGAATTGGGTGATTTTTGAGTTTTTAAATGGTATATCAAAATGGAAGATGGTTTTTCTACCGAAAGATGATGGTATTTGGGATAAGGTCTTTGAGTGAGTAAATTGGTATGTGGTTCCTTTTGAAATGATTTTAGAAAGTGTATTTTGACTTGGTTTTTCAAAAGGGGGGATGAAAGGACTAGATTTTACTTTTTTTCTTTTTGACCTTGTGATAGAGATGCCCTATTATCCAAAGATTCTGTTCTTATTATGCCTCTCATTTGAGAGTGATTAAAAATTTTCCATGTCGATTCATGGAGATTCATGTGTTTTATGGGTAGTAGTGTGGGAAGTTTTCTTTTGGTATCAAAATGAATTTTGGTTTGTATAGACATAACCAAACCTTTGGAGGAGTGAGATTGGTCACAAAACTATTCAAGATATGTGACTAGGTCTTGATGGACTAGTTCCTAAGTGATGAGTAGGTGAGAAGTGAGATCAGCTACATGAAAAGTTTTTTATTTCTTATGTATGCTTGATATTTCCTACCTAGATTATTTAGGGATGATTCATTGTTCTTGATGGACCTCCCTAGAGTGTGTTGGTTTGGTCCAATGTGATGATCATGCCCAAAAAAGGGTATATGGTCAAGGACCATTCCATACATTTCTTGGGACAGTGTACATGAATGAATTTGTTTTATACCTAGAGTGATATGGTAGTGGTTGTAGAAGGGGATTTGTTCTTAACTAAGAAGGATTAGTTGACCACGTCCTGGGTGAGAGGGCTTAGATTTATGTGACGCATGGATGATGGATCTCCCTCATGTGATGACAGATGAGTTGAGGAACATGGAAATATGACCATGCCATGATCCCTTGGGAAGTGGGTTGATGTTTTGGATGATTCCCCACCATGAGTTTTTGGGTGATCTGGACATCATAGGTTAACACCCTAACCTACATCTGAGATCTTGGGTTGGATTATGATACATAATGATATAGATTTTGGTATGGCGCCAAAGTAGGTATTGCATGGGTTGTGGTGCAAGGTGTATCCCCATACAATGATGAAGCAATTATTCTTATATATTCATAGTGTATTATATTTATAGGTGGGTGCGTTGCATGGATATTATTTCACCTATATATTTATGCTGTATGCACATTCACTTGATTAAATAAGCAATCACTATTTTTTATACAATGGGGATACATGTTGGGTCATTGAACTTACCCCCTACTTGCGTACATGACATGCATCCCAATGTACATGGTAGACTCTCTTGTTTTCTCCCATAGACACATGTAACACATAGTTCATGACACATGGTATAGATCTAGCAGGTCATAGTAGTGGAGGATTCAGCAAGATGGTATGTGTGTTGGGCCAAAAATCATGTAGCTTATTTTGAGTTTATGTTTGGCATGTTTTCCGGATAGTTGTTCCCTTTTATTTATATGGAACCATGTCATATACTTCTAATATATTTTGTTTTACTACATCATATAAATTATTTTACTACTTTACAAGAATGAGGGGTGCCCATGAGCTCCTAGTTTTATGTGTACAAGTTTTTAAGAATTCCCATTATATGGATGGGTTATGCTACATTTTCAATAGAAATAAAGAATGCACCTTAGGCCTCGTATCCAAGGGTATAGTCTCCCCATGAATTTTTTAGGCCCTCACCACTAGTCTATAACCTCTAGAATATGAGGATGCACGCCTGAGGTGTTGTAGAAACCACCACTCGGGCATCATTCATGTGCCCTCGGCTAGGGAATTACACTGAATATCTAAGAGATTGTAAATTTATTCCATAATTTACTCCTCTTACAACCCCAAAATGGAATAGTGTGTCTAAGAGGTGGAATCAAACCTTGTTTTACATGGTTGGAAAGTTGATGATTTTTTATGACCATCTTATTTCATTCTTCGTATATTCTCTTGAAATTACTTCATCCCTACTTAACTTTGATCCATCTAAATATTTCATAAAGATATTATATGACATATGGCATAGAAAACATTAAAAATATTTCATTTTTAATGATTTAGGGTTATGAAGAATATTTAATACAGTTTGATTATGATAAAAACAACCCAAAATAAAAAAATATTATTTATTGGTTATCCCTATGGGACTATGGGAATTATTTTTATAATCCCACTAAATAGAAAGTGTTTGTGGTATGATGTAGTGTTTTCCTTGGGAAGGATCGCATAATTCGAGGAGTTATTGGGGGGGGGGATTGAACTAATATATTTTCAAGAACAATAAATAGGAATTCATACTAATATGGACGTTGATTAGGTACCAAAAATATTTTTAGAAGATATACTGAATCGGATTACATATGAACCTAGAAGGCCTAGTATGATTTATCAGGATACTGGGATATATTTATTTATTATAGTGATTAATGATGAAGTTATGTCCATGGGTGATAAAATTACTACCTATTAAGAGTCTATTGAGTTTTTTTATTCTTTAAGATGGCTAAAATCCATGGAATCTGAAATGAAGTTCCTTTACATTAACCAAGTTTGGAACATGGTGTATTCACATGATGGGGTGAGCCCCATAGGGTGGAAGTGGGGTTTACACAAGAAAAATTAAATGAATCATATAGTGTCTACATATAAATATTTCATCATCTTTAAAGGGTTACAAAAAAATTATGTGATTGACTATAAAGAAACTATTTCACCAGTTTCAATGATAAAGTCCATTTAGATATTTCTTACCATGGAAACACATTATGATTATGAGATATATAGAATAAACATAAAAACTTACTTATTTAATAATAATTTAGTCTATGGTGTGTATATGAAATAACTTGAAGGTTTTGAAGTTCCAAATTGTTCTACTAAGGTTTTAAAGTCAAAACAGTCCATTTATGGATTGAAGAAAGCTTCTTGGAGTTGAAATATCTTGTTTTGATATTCAATCAAAGAGTTTAGTTTCATCAATAATGCATATTGTTGTTGTGTATTCATGTTAATTTTTGGGAGTGTTGTAGTATTTTTGATATTATATATGGATGACACACTCCTCAACCTAAGTGATATTGTGACTTTACACTTTGTTAAGATATGGTTGGAAGAATCCTTCATGATAAAATATATGGGTGAAGCACCCTACATGCTGGGTATATAGATATATATATAATAGGTTTCTTGGAATAAGTAATAACACATATATCGGTAAATTGACAAATTTATTTAGCATGGGGAACTCTAAAATTGGCCTTTTTCAATGGTTAATGGCATCAATCCAAGTAAGATTAAAGATCCTTAAAAATAGTTAAAAAGGATGGGTATGATTATTTATGATTGAACCATAGAATCAATCAGTCATGAAATGTTGTATACTTGAAATGATATCTCTTGTGATTTGAGAATAACTAGTAAATATAAATAAAATCCTATTGGGAGTTACTAGATTGTTATCAAGAACATTCATAAATAATTAAAAAGAAGTAAGGATGTATTCTTATACTTTAAAGGATATGGTAATCTTATTGTAAAGGGTTATAAAAATTATAGTTTCAAATCTAAATATTATAACATGAGATCTCAATCAATTTTCATGTTTTCCCTAAATGATGGAGCTATTAGTTATAAGATTTCAAAAAAAATCCTCTATAGTAGAAAAGGAAATAAAGGCAGAGTGCATCATTGTATCTAATATTGTAAAAGAATATGTTTATATTAAGAAGTTAATTTATAAACTTGGGATGGTTTCTAGCATTTGTTGAATAATAAATCTTTACATTGATAATAATGGAGTTATTTCATTGGCAAGGAATTCCACTCTCACTAATGGACTGAACATATAATTTTCAAATACCATATCATTTGTGATATCATTGAAAGGGTAAATATAAAGATATTTTAGGTGATTACAAAAGAGAAAGTATAGGATCCATTTATAAAACCATTATCTTATTAAAAACATGAGGGTCATGTTGAATCTCTTGGTATAAGATACATGAGATATTAAATGTAATGGTTGTAAATGTGTCATGGTTTTATAATAAAGGAAATATCCATTTATTATTCATTCATGTGTGATGTAATTTATATTTCATGAATAGAGTAATGATAATATACCCTCAAATTACAACTTTAAATTTTCCCAAATTAATGATTATCAATTAGTATTATGTTTTGTGATGATATGAAAATATTTTCATGAAAAAAAATATTATAATCAAGATAAAGAGTTATATATGAGATATGATGAATAGGTTTTTGATATAGAAAGTGGGGACATATTATTTGGATTGACCCAACAAATTATATCACATGGAATGTCATATCGAAACTGGTATAATTAGGGGTGTATTATTGTTATCAATTTCCATTACATAAGGTCGGTGATATAACAAGTATGAGAAACATCATACTTTAATACATTTATTATGCATGTCTTGAGGGTTAGCTAATCAGGGTTGGTTGGGTATGTCATTGATCATGTTCTTGGTTGGATCTCAACCAAGATGCTATTTTTCACTCATATGTTGAGAAAATATATGTTGGCCCTTGATTGAATTAAAATGAGGAAATCCATGGATATTCATAGTAGATTGGAATGTGATTCACTTAACTACTTAGATAAGGGACATGTGATGTAGTCGTCTACTAGATGAATAACATGTGATGTATTTGTCGACCTGGTTAGTCTTTTTTAGAGAATCATTAATGTGTGAGATGGAATACATTATATTCACATGTTCTATGTCTACTGGACACTTTATTTCATGTAAAAAGGAATTATATAGGTATACATAAGAAGTATATAGTATATATTGTGGTGTACATGTTCATGTGAAGAAATGAGTATGTTTGATTGAGTTCCCATCAAACCTCTTTATAGCTTTACTAGCACTAATTTTTTTTAATATCAGATATTTTCACATATCAATGAAATCATGATTTATTATTTTTTTCAATACTAAAAAGTCCCATAGGGTCACATATTTAGGCCTTAGAAAAAATATTATATTGGGATAAAATAGTTTTCAAAAATGAAGAGCGTTTGATAAACCATATTCAAATGATATTTGATAGATTAACAAATATTTTTGATGTTTTATATGAAATTCATATGTCATTTTCATATAAGGGGTATGTTTTATAAAATTCATTAAAATAAGGATAACATATTTTATGATATCCCTAATTTGAAACCAGAAATATGGGATTTTAGTTGCAACTATCATAGTATACGACTTGTATTTAACATAATGAATGATAGATAAGAGATATGTGATATTATGTGCTCTTCCACTACCATATATTACACTAATGTTTTCTCTGGTAATAAATCATTAATATGGTTCATTTATGGATACACAATCATATCATGGTCATTTTAAGCGTTTAAAAAATCATAACCCAATGGGAATACATTATTATAGCACATAATGGATAGAAAGAGTTGGAAACCATCAATAGAAAAACATATTTGAATGAACAGAGTCTATTAAGGGATGTGCTATCCTTCTGGTGAGATATGATATAATTTTAACCTTATTTGAATATCTCTTCTTCCTAGTTCTATTTTTTTCTTTTCAAACAAGGTAAAAGAACACCAACGGTGGTCATAGGGTCCTCTCATTGAGAACGAGGATTCTAGTGGTTGGTGGAATACCTAATGAGGATGGATTCCATTAGATGTCTCTTAATGATTAGTATCTAGAAAAATCTTTCGAGATAATAGGGAATGGATCTATATTCATTTCAGGTGAGTCTATAATTATATTTTCTTCATTTATATGTTGAATTTATTGATGAAATATTGATCATTATAAGGGTTTCTTATTTACCATAATCATATGACAATATTCCAAAACCTGTCAGGACATGCATCAAGATTCACTTTAACACAAGGGTATTGAAAATAATGTGATAAAAAGACTTAAAATCCTCTTAGGTAAATGTGTTTTGAAATTTTTGTATTTTTTATGACCATGGGTTTCATATCATATTGAAAATTTGTTTATAAAAAAATAGATAAAAATAAGAGGAACATATCATAAATCATATGAATTTTAGAATTTAAAATCTAAAAGGGTTACTTAGAAACTAAAAACTCATTTTAAAATGATATTAAAATTCATCTCAAAGACTAAAAACATAGTGAAAATAAGAAAAAAAAAATTAGAAACAATATATAAAAAAAATCATAAATAAAAAACATGATTACCCACCCCCCACCCACAGACACTTGTCTTGTGAAGTGTCCTAGATGAAAAAAACGATATATATATATTCATATAAAATAATAGAAATGTAAAACACGAAACAAAAAATATGGAAATAAATTACCTAGGACATTTTAATGGTAAAAAATATCATGAATAATGGCCTCACCGCTTATATATCGGTATAGAATCCCTTTAAATAGCTTTATTTTGTGCCCATTCACTATAAAAATGGAGTTATTCACACCATCCTTCACCTCTATATCACCAAATGGAAATATATTAGTAGTTGTAAAAGGTCTATACCATTTGGAATAATATTTAATAGGATATATTCTCAAACCGGAATTACACTGCAGTTCCCTATCTCTTACTTTTAACTCCTTATTTTATATCAAATCATCAAAAATGGATTTGGTTTTCTCCTTATAAAGACTTCAATTATCAAATTATTTTCTCTTAATTTCTTTTTTTATTTCAAATAAATTTTTTTTTCATTTATAAAATAAAAAATATCTATTTTATAATATTTTACAACATAATGTTTTATTCCCTACCACTAATGGAACATTATAATCTCTCAAATACACTATTATGAAAGGTTACATCCCTACTAGAGTTTTAAAGGAAAATCAATATGACCAAAGTGCATTATCTAATTTTTTGATCTATAATATTCTATTTGGATACACTACCTTTTCTAAATTATGATTTATCACTCTATTTGAAACCTCTACCATCCTATTTTCTATGGGTGATCAGCGTGGAAATATTATGGATTACTCCATAATTATTAAAAGCCACTTTCAAAGGCATATTAGAAAAATGGCACCTCAGTACCTTATAATAAACATTGACTATCCAAAACTTCTAAATATATCACTGCTTAAAATTTTCATTAATGAATTATTATTATTATTTCTAGTTGGAATGAACTCTACCCAATTATAGACATAAGCCAAGGAATGTAATATATAGATATACCCAAAAAAATTTGGAAAGGACCCATTGATGTGTATCCCACATGTATCAAATAAAACACAAAACATTAAAGTTTATTAAGATGTCTCGTTACTCATGGAAGTATTTCCATGAAATTGGAACTCTTTACAAGTCTTAAAAAACTCATAATCATCTCTAGAAAAGAGTAATCAAAATTAGTATTGATTCTAATATCTTCATAGTTTTCCTTTATGGCCTAATTTATCCACCATAACAAAGGGTGTGAATGAATTTTAGCACTAAATTAATTTCACTTTTTGGTATACATTGATTAATTATTTGGTCACTCCCAAGTTTCCACAAGTATATGTCATCCCACATATATTCCCCAACATCACTAATAAATCTGTTAGACAATTTATTTGAAACCCAATGAGGTATATCATTAGATACAAAATAGCTCTTAAGGTCAAAAAAATCATGGTCACTCACTTAAAACTATATATAATTCTTCATTTTTTAAAATATATCTAATGGGTTGACAGTTTTTTGTCTCATTTTCTAGAATAGTGGGTTATCTACACAAATGGTAAACTTTAAAGTTATCATTACCTCTAGTGTCCCTAATTTCAACAAAACATTCCTACAAACAAAAACTCCATCTAAGAAGAATTTGTTTTTATTTATGTTTCTTCATGAGATATCCAATACTATAATGATTGATGAATACAAAAACTTTGGATCCAATTATGTAACATTTAAATTTTTTCCATGTAAAGACTATAGCCAAAAATTATTTATCAATGGTTGTGTAGTTATATTTTATTGGATATAAGGTCCTAGACGCATAATTTTTGAAATTATATTTCTTTTTCAATTTCTAATTTGACAAGACACCAAGGAAATAATAAGTTGTATCAATCATCTATTCCAAGGGGTTATCCCATCTAGTTGTTTACATTTTCAATGGAGATAAATTTTTTGAATTGTTCTCTTTAATGTATTTCTTGCAAATATAGTAAAAAATGATGAATATTTTTAGAGTGATTTAGATAAATGGGGGGAAACATTTTTTAAATCCTTGATAAATCATTTATAACACCCAATATGGACAAAGAAAGATCTTATATGATTAATTTTTCATAGAAAAGTCAATGAAGAGATAACATCCACCTTGGAATTATCTTCTTGGATTCCCTCTCAATACACCACACTTCTTAAAAGAATACATTTTAAACAATAAAGTGACACTTCGAAAAGTTGAAAATATGGTTTTTTCCAATAAACATTATAATAAAAAAAATTAATCTTGGAAAACATATCTCAAATGATGTTCTATAGACCTTGAATCCATCTATGAATACTTCCATACATTCTTTTAAAAAATCACAAATATACTCATCATGAACATTTAAAATATGCATGGACAATTACACAATCCAAAGTGAATCCACATATATTAAAAGGTACCAAATAGATAGAAAAATGTAGCTATTTCCTATTCCTTTGGTTCCATATTAATTTGGAAGCAACCTGAATATCCTTTGAAAAAATAATATTGAGATCAATAATAAATCCTCTCTAATAATTGATTAAGGAATAAATGAGGTAAGCGTACTTTTATGGTCATAAGATTAAGCTTCCTAAAAAATATATACACCCTCTATTTATGAGGGACTTGAGTGAGAATAATCTCACCAACTTCGTTATTGAGCATTGTAAATACACTCTTCTTTATAACTTTCTACACAAAATTTTCCCATTTGTAATATAATATTAGAAATGTAATTCCAATAACAAGTTAAATTTTCAGTTCTTTATTAAAAAATTCTATGAGAGTAAGAATTAGCCTTTTTTGAAATTTCCTAATAGGTTTTAAATTTTATGATTTTAGGATTTTATGTGTATATATTGATGGAATCATATCAAGATAGTTGTATAAAGTAAAACCCAATGCTTTCCTCTTCCTCCTAAGCAAATCTAACCACCGAGTCTCAGGTTTGAACAATAATCCCTTGGAAATGATCAGAGTAAATTTCTCATTCTCCTCTAAGAATTTATACAAAACATTATTAAGAAGTGTCTTGAGTTTTATTTTGGGTAAGATTTCTATACCTGCACTAAAAAATGGCAATTTAGCGATGTTTTTTTTCATTTTTGATGTTTTAAAATTTCCCTAATGAATTTACCAATATTTATGAAAAAACATTAGTACATAGTGTGTTGTTTACTAACAACATTTATAAAAATCACCAAATTAATGATGTTTATAAACTTCACTAATTAGTGAAACACTGTTAACTAATGATTTTGGTAAATGTTACTAAATTAGAAATAAAATATCCACATGTTTTTTTGTAAATGTTTTTTTGTTGCAATTCATGATGTTGAAATGTATTTTTTTTAAAATTTATAATTTTTTTAATGACATTTCTCAAAACTTTCAATAAATAATATGTCACTAATTAGAGATGTATGTAAACATCTCCAAATTGGCAATGTTTATAAATATCTCTAATTTGAGACACACTATTTACTATTTTTTTGAGAAACATTAGTAAAGTAGACATAAAGTAGACACATTTTTTGTAAACAGTGATTTTTTTTGAAATCCATGATACTAAATTTTTTTTCAAAGAAAATTATAATTTTTTTAACAGGAATCAGTGCCCCTTCCTAACAAACAACACTTATCCTCCACATCACACCCCCAATATGATCCTCTTGCATGATGTCACCCCCCAATCACACACACTTAGGTTATTGTGTTACACTCCTAATTCAACCCCAATGAGATTCGATCCCTGGAATGGACAACTCCCACCCAGCACCCTGACCAACTTTTCTAAATTAATTTTGATAATAATAATATACATTTCTATATTTATGTATATATTAATACATTACAATATTAAAAACATTAATATATTTGTATATATAAATATATATTTATCATATATATTTGTATATGTGTGGGTGTGCTTGTGTATGTATATTATATATTATTAATATACCAGTTTTGGATATATTATTGTATTAAGGTATATATATATATATATTGATTTTAGTATTTAAAAATTTAATATTATATATATATATGTGCTTTTACATATTAATATATATATATATATATTAATATATGTGTGTGTGTTTATATAATATATATATGTTTACATTTTATATTACGTATATATATATATATATAGTACATATATGATTGTACTTTATACTATATATATTTTTAAAATATATATTTGGGTGTTATATATATATATGTGTCTGTGTGTGTGTGTGTGTGTTTATATATCTATATATCTATATTTTATATTATATATATATATATTATGTTTATTTTTTACAAATATGTTTATATTTGATATTTTATATATATATATATATATATCTTTGTGTGTGTTTATATTTTATGTGTATATATATGTTTATATTATATATATATATATTATATATCACATGTTTATATTATATATATATATATATCATATGTTTATATTAATATATATATGTGTGTGTGTGTGTGTTTATAATATATATATATATATGTGTGTGTGTGTGTGTGTGTTTATGTTATATATATATATGTTTATATTTTATATATGTCTGTGTTTCTGTGTGTATAAATATATATGTGTTTCTATATATATATATAATTATAATTACAAATATAATTATAATTATACATATATATATATAAATAGTTATGTTTTAAAACACTGGTAAAAATGTCCCTAAAATAGCCACATTTTTTTTAAAATGTGACCGAATCTAAAATAAAAATTTGTTTATATATATAAATATATGTATATGTGTGTGTGTGTGTGTGAGTGTTTATATGTATGTGTGTGTGTGCGCGCGTGTGCGCGCGCAAGTGTTTATATATTTATATATATATTATTTTCATATATATGGGCATGCATTTATATAAATTTATATATATCCAAATATATATTTACATTGATGTGGGGAAATTGGATATATAAATAAATATATATATATAGCGATGTTTTCAGAAAATGTCACTAATTTAGCGAGGTTTTAAAACATAGATAAAAAACATCAATAATTCGATATTTTTTATAGTGTTGGAGCCATATATTTCATTAAATCAAGAACACTTAATTTAAACTGCTCAAGAAAATCATCAAATATTGTTTCACAATCTAGAACAACATTATACAAGCATTCATTATTATGTGTGTGGTTATTCTTTTTAATAGAAAAATTCCCATTTTTAGAATTGTTTGAAAAAATTTCACTATATGAAAATATTGAGAAGAAATTAATAGAGAACTAGTCAATCATATTGACATGATAAGAGGAGTGATCCACCACTCGATATTTCATATATTCAAATATATTAAAGTGAATGATTTTTTAACCAAATTCCATTGAAAATATACCATTATAGAACTTAATATTTTCTTTAAAAACTTTGAGAAATGGGATTCCAAAAATCAAAGGTGCATGTGTACAAAATTTTTCATCTTCCATGTTTATTGAATAGAAATTTTCCGGGAATGAAACATATTGTACTCTCACTAACTCATCCTCTATGACTCAATAAGGCTTATTTATGATACTATTAGTAAGTTGGGTTATAATTCAAGAAACATTTAGTTATCCTACCTATAAAGTATAGTAAAATAAGAAAGGAATCACATTTATTGATTCTCCTAGATTTCACATTAAATATTGGAATTTATACTACCCAATTTTTAAGATAGACAAAAATATTCTATGATATTTTCACTTGATAAGAAGATCATGTCTTGTCAAAGAAGATACATTCCTACCAATTTATACCCTTTCATGTCCTTTCAATATTCTCTGGTGTGAATAAATTTATTTTTGAAATATTGAACATCTAAGGAATCTACTTCATTTAATTTTGTAAAGGTATATCAACTTGAACCATCCTAAATATATCAAGGATCTCTTTAACAATTTTATTTTTGACTGGTTTCTTCATTAGGGTTCTAATCTAGGGAAATGATAATGGTGGATTGGATATTGTTGGTTTGTTAACCAAATTAATTTTACCATTATATTGTCCCATTATCTTTTTAAATGGTTTGTTTCTTCTCTCAATTTATATACATTTATATTTTTCATGTTCATCTCTCAGAGTGGGATCAACTGGCATGGAACATTCTTTAAAATATTCTATGTTAAGGACTATATTCTTTGGGTTCTTGATTTTTTCTATATTTTAGTGGAACTCAAAAGAGTGATTATATATAAATTATATTTATATTTGGGATTGATCATAGGATGTGAAGGTTAACTTCCACTTCCTTGACTCTTAAGGTGGCTCATATCATTGGTTATTTAACCAATTTGAGTCAACAAATAGTGGGTAAAATTTTATTTTAGGTTTAGTAATATATTTCTCTGGGTAATACCTATGTTGTTTTTTACTTGGTTTTCCTTGAACAAATCATACTTATTTGATTGGGAATCTTATATCTATTATTTTATTTATCATTCAAACATTTCTTAAAATTGTGGTTATATCAAGCCAATGAGTTATTTTGAAATGTTTCATCTAAAAAAACTTCACAAGACTAGTTGTGGCTTGTAAGTGAGAAAATTTATCACTAAATGAGAGTTATGAAGAAAAAAATATATCAATTAATTTAAAGTAAAAAATGGATCAATTTGAGCTTGGGTTTCCACTAGTGAAACATTGTTTAACATAATTGATCTCCTTATTATGGTAATGTAACTAAACTATGCCATGATGGGGGTTGTTTCAAATTTTTACATAGGCACTTCTTAGGTATTTTTTGCATGGATAACTCCCTAATTTCTACACTGTTGGGAATTTTGGGCCATATTTATAATTATATTTCTTACAATGGATGGCGTTTTATCAACTAAGGAACCTATTAAATTAGCATCTATCATGCTCCTATCCATGGGTTCTAAGCTCTTGTAAAAATACAAAATAAGAAGTTGATCACAAATTTGATGGTGCGAGAAACTAGTGCAAATCCTCTTAAAACTTTTCCAATATTCATGAAAGTTCTCCCCCTAGTTTTTTCTTATCCCATAAATATCATCCTTAATTGATTTTATCCTTGAGGCAAGGAAACATTTATGTAAAAATATAATTTTAAGGTCATTCCATTTCCCCATTGAAGTGGATTGGGAACACTAGAAACATTCCCTTTCCACTATATCTAGAAAAAATTTAAAAACACTCATTTTTCCATATTCACAAACCAATTACGGTTTAATGGTGGAACATTGTCAAACACATTGAGTTGTTTGTGTGTATTTTCTACTAGAATCCCAGGACACTTAAGCAACAAGATGATGATTCATCACCTTAACCCAAACCCAATATCTATTTATGGATATTATAAACAATTTTGAAGGTCATCTACATCTAGTGAAGCTATATCTTTAATGGTTATTTGATCTTCTTTGACTATAATAGGTTATTGAAACTTAATTTCTGGATAATTCATGTTTTGGCACCTAAAATTTGATGTTTTAGGCTTATTTTCTATATTATTTGTCCTAATGTTATTAATAAATGATTTATGTACTTTATCCCTACTCTCTTTCTTAGATCTTATACAATAAGTGAATTTGATGATTGTTTTGTTTGAAATTTATTGAAAACATCCCCTTTATTCATTTTAATATACTAGGTAAATAATATTTTCCTTCTTTTCATTGGTTATAATTGAATAATTCAATATGGCCTCATATTTGAATTTAAAGTATGAAAATACAATTCAATTTTAATTTTTATATTGATAATACAATTTAATCATTCACATGTATATTTTTTTGAAATTGAATTGCTTTGAAAGTACATATATTTTTTGGTCAATTTTAGAAATAAATATAGTATTGTTAGGATTCTAATATTTCAGGAAAATCTTTATTTTAGATAATTTATTAGAAATTTTAAAGGAAGTATATTTATTAAATTACTATAAATACATTTTCTTTATTTTTAAATTATATTTTTAAATTTTGTATTTCAATTTTATGCTATCTAAATCATTTTTTGTGTTATGAAATTACAGATAAAATTTTAGAGAAAATCATGCCATTGTAGAAATTTGATAAATGAAGATGGTTGGTCATGGTTGGTTTAGATATAGATAAGGAGTGTCCTTGATGCACTGCATTTAATGGTAGAGAAGAGTCAGGTGTGTACGGAAGGGGCCAAAGAAGGGTCGAATAGGCTTCTACGATCTACAAGGAGGAAAATTCACGGGATCTTTATGCGCCACTGCCACAATGAGGCCAAGGGGTCTTGTTCGCTTCAATGGGTTCATGTATTTTTTTCATAGTGAATCTATTTGGATTGGGTATGAATAAGGTCTTATTAGTTATTATAGTGCTTTCACACCACTCGGTCAATGAAATTTCATAGATGCCCTTACAGTCTTTCATGCTATCATTCCAGCCCACCTCATCACCCAACCCTCCCCTTCCACCAATGACTTGTCAAGGCCCACATTAGTATTCCAACAGTATAGTCTCACAAGCCTAAACACTTATTTCTAGCCTAACCAATCCCACTACCATACCATCTATACTTCACCAAAACTATATCCCACTAAAAGTACAAATCCAAGTCAGCCCAACATTCGAAGCATCCAGAGGGCGTGAAGAGAGGGTAAAGGAACTCAAACCAATTGCCTATCCCCAAACCAATGTTGAAGATGAATATAATATTGAGAAACAAAATGGTTCAAAAAGTATAAGTAAACAAGAAAAGAAAAAAGATGATAAAAATTAACATACACAAAAGGTATAAAACCAACATCAAGTATTATATTATGAAAAACAAAACAAAAACTACATATATAAAATAGAGAAGATCAAAACAGAGAGCCAACAGATGAACCACAAAATCTATCCGATCTTAGAGACTTCATCACTCCAAGATCCAATGGTTAGACCTCACCCAAGGACAAAAACATACACCATCTAACTGGATAAACTCACCCACGCAACCCCAACACAAAACAAGAAAAGAAATAAGATACAAAGAAGAATTGAAGAAATAAAAAATGGGAAAACAAAATCATCTTACATCAATAATTATAGAATAGAAACTCATGATGCTCATCAATGGATAGTGTCAGTTCTACTAGGTATTAACTTATTGAATAAATTAGTGTTGGATAGAGCTCGTGTGTTGCGAACTCTACACCAAAAAGGATCACCGGAATAAGGGTAGTGGGGAATTCCAAGGGAGGTAGGGAGGTTCACACTCACAAATTATCTTCTCTATAAATATTGGGGAATATAAATCCTCTCAATACATAGGTTAAAGAGAACCGTGTTGATGAAGCGATGAGGGACAAGGTAAAAAATACATAGAAGGTGGATAGGCAATGATTGAAGCTTGTAAAATTGAGATAAATTCTCTAATACTAACTGTGATGAGAGGATGGAGGTTCTCGTACTGAACTCCCAAAATAAAACCAATGCAAAAGATAAAACTAAGATCAAGAACCAAAATGGTTTGAAAAGAATTAGTAAACAATAAGTTAAATAAAGCTTATATAAATGAACATACAAAAAAAGGTAGCCCATAAAAGTAAATAACAAAAGGGGTTTACATAGTTCATACTAGTTTGTTCCTACTCTTTGATAGGAACACCACCACCATATTTATTATTTTTCAAAAAAAAAATAGTAAGCATACAAGAAAGAATATGAAAGAAAAAATACTACACATACGGACCATAGAAGCTATTCGAGAATAGGGACCTTATCAATCTATGAGACAGTGTTGAACCCTAAAGTGAATATGGTCATGTACTCCCTTGAAATGGAAAGACTCATACACACAACCCCAACACCAACTATGAAAAGAAAGAAGACATATAAAGGATCTAAAGAACTAAAAAAGAGATAAAAATATAGTTTACACATTAATCCTACACCAGGATTTCAATAGGATTCTTATCAAAGGATAGTATCACTGTTACTAGGATAGGAATTCATGAAGACATTAGGGTTGGATAGAGCTCAAGAATCTTGAAATATCCACCATAGAGGATCACCGAAATAGGGGTAGTGATGAATTCCAAGGGTGTAATAGAGGATATTTATCTCTATCTCATATAATCTTCTCTATAAAGATCGAGGATTAGTAAGCCTCTAAATATATATATTTAAGAGAAAAATATAGAATAATAAATGAGGGAAAAGAAAATAAATACAGAAAAGGCAGTGAGGTGATGATTGAAGTAGGCATGGTAGATGAGGAGGAAACATGTTCACTTGGGGGATATTGGAAGGATCACTAAGTATGAGGATGTGTAATAAATCTCTAATGGCCATGGATTCAAGGAGGTAAAATATAGGTTATGGAACATAGCATAAGGATTAGATGAAAAATAGGAAAAAATTACCTGAAGTAGAGTCTTTATATGTGGTTGATCAATGTCCATTAGAAAACCAAGCAGAAGGAGAAGTATCAAGGTTCCTAGAATAAAACAAATAAGAATCCCATGAGAATATGCCTGTATGGAAACAATATTGAGGGTCATGACAAACCAAAAAATCCAAACAAAAAATCCCCTCAAAAAACATACATAATAATAAAGTAAACATTTATTCATATCAAAAAAATGTAAACCAAAATTTTAATTTGAAAACCAAACATTAATAGAGAGACACATGGAATACATCAAAGGAAATTGGTACACATATAAATTTGTAGGAATCCATTTTATGAGGAGAATAGAAAGTTTTCATGCACACAAGCTAGTGACAAATTTCTCTTATTTTTACCTTTAAATATGAATAGCCCATCTACAAGAATTAATCTTCACCCCCTATGGATAAATCTACTTCTTATCATGATTCATCTCTACATATGAATAAAAGATCTTAAGTTCATTAGGAACATTTTCGTCATTGTATATCTTCTTAATTTATTCTTATTTGTTACTTTAAACCACTGATTACAAGATAATTTTCATTATGTTAAATTATATAACATATGTTCTTAATATTCTTCCCCTATGCTTTGGATTTCTCATTTTCAAGGGTTTTTTCTATTAGAAATATCACACCAACTTCACATATCGGAAGTTAAGTCACTGAAATCACATTTCCAAAATAAAACATTGAAAGGTGCTTCTCTTAATTTCAATGTAACAATATTTTAAGGAATGAACTCACCCTAATCACCACATTAAGTTTGAAATATTGTAGCCTACTAACTCATAACTCATAAAAACATTCAATTCAACAAAGGATATGGAAGAAAGTAAAATAAAATAGAAAGGTTTTACATGGTCTAGACATCCATGCTACATCCACAAGGAGAAACATCAGAACATTTCATTTCATCATAAATTCAAAAGTTACAATCACTATGACATGATTGACACATAGATCACTAACTCAAGTAATTTTATCCAGACATCTCAACATGTAATTACCCACCTATATATAGAGGGTCCATATAGCTAAATGATTACACTAACCTCTTACATTCATTGGGGTCTATCCATTTCACTATAAAACGAGTAATTATCTATATCATTCCTTAGTATGGCCACTAAATATATATAGATCAAAAGTGCTTCTTATTCTTTACTCCATTCTTATAAAATCTATACTGGGAGTGATTCAAATGTAGACACATCCTCCTACCAGTGATTTGAACATTTGGTGAACTGAAAATCTCATCATCTAACAAACTGACCATCAAGTTGACCATCTATTAGAAATTTACAAATTTTGATAACAACACTGCCAACTAATTGAAGTATATTTTTTCAACCATCAAAAAACTAAAGCGTAGATCATATTGTATGATTTTATTAAACTGAAACTAGAACATGAAAATTATTCCCACAGCCCCAAAAATCTCTCACTTGAATACTTCTTCAAGGACTCCCTTTACATCCTCTATCAATTTGGAAAATGATATCATTCCACTTATAATTCATGTAATGTTGCTCTATTCCTTTTAGTCACCCAAGTTTTATTAAGGCACAATGTTTCCTTAGACTCACCTACACTAATCCACTAGATTTTTTCCTTCACGAATCTTCAAAAACTCTAATTTCCAAGTCTCTGGTATCTTCTAAATAAAATATTACTTTAGTTTAATGTGTTTCATCCTCCCATGGAACATCTTCTTGTTATCCAGATGAATTATTGTTTGAAAGTCACAGTAAAATTGATCATTTTTATGGATGATTTCAATATCCTCAATCGGACTCCCCCACCACACCATTTATGTGATTTTTTTGTTTCTAAATAATCTACTCTTTTTCTGGAGAGTGGAATTATCAACTGCAACATGGAATTATAAATGGTTGTGTTTCTATAATTTTTTAATATAGAATACCCCAAATGGATCATATTCTCTAAAATAAAGGGTAGTTTCTCTTGTTCCATTGAGGTACCAGATGATCCACTTCACAAGATCCCAATTATCTTTCCCCAGATTGTCCATTTATTAGTTAACCACTCCCACTGCAAAAGCAATGTTTTACTGAGAACACACTATGGAATACATGAGACTCCCTATCATTGATTCATGTGATACTATTTCCATTTTCTTCACCTCTTCTTCTATTCATTGCTACTATTCCTCTGAAATAATAAGTTATTGGAAAGAGGGTCAGAAATATCATTGAATATAGTCATCACAAATTTCTCAAATATATTCTAGACGTACTCTCTCAGAGACATATCTAAACATCTAGTCTTCTTATCTCGGTAAATCCTCATTCCGAATATCTTATTTTCTTCATAGAGATCTTTAATTTCAAGCATTCTATATAATTCCTTCTTCATCCCATGAATCAATTGAATTGGTAGACCCATAAAAAATATTTTATCAATATAAAACAATAAAATTATGAATCCCCCCATTATTGTATTCCTTACGGTAAGAGTAATGGTTTTAGTTGATCTTCTAGAAAACTATGCCTCTATGAAAAAGTCAAATTTTGGATTCCACTAACGTGTTTCTTGTTTAAAACCATATATAATTTTCTTGATATTTCACACCAAATATTTATTATATTAATCGTTGAAAACAAAATGTTGGTTCATAAATATTTATTTCTCTAAATACCTATGAAGAATGACTATCTTCATATCCATTTTTCCATATATAAACCTCCAATAGAAAACAAGATAATTAGAGTTTGAATTAATTTAAGTTTTACAGTAGAAGAAAAAAATCCAGGAAGTCATTTCCCTCATTTTGCTAAATCCCTTCGGCCACCATCCTTGCTTTATACATTCTTCTTCCATTATATTATTTTTTTAACTAGAAAACAAATGTTTCTTCAAGTTGAAGCTTTATGGTTGGTTGTTCTGATTACTCCCATGTTTTTTTCACATGAAGTGAATCCAAAAAATCCATTTTAGTCAACTCCCATACACTAGAACCTCTAATGGCATCCAATTATTATAGTATCTATGGTTCTCCTACATTTCTTAAAAGTAATAAATTCATCTAAAATCTATACCTTTGTACGATTCATTTAAACCATGTTGATATTCTCAATTATTCCTAGATTTGAACTCTTTCAAAAACTAAAACCATTGTAATTTAATTCTCTGGAACTCTAGACCAAACTTTACTAGTTCTGGATATTTCTAGTATATCTTCTGATGGTCTCATCCTTGAACTCTATGTTCTTTGATCTAAACATTCCTCTAGAATTTATAAATTCCCAGTAGACTTAGAGACATCTAAATTCTCTATAATTTGGACTCCTCCCTAATTTCCACTCAAAACAATGTGGATTGAAGTTGGTTTTTTCCCTTAACTTCTTTTGTATCTAAATTTTGGTCCTTCCATAGGATTTTCTCATTAAATAAAATTTTTATACTTCTGGTGATGTGTCTTTTATTACCATCCCAAATACAAAATTAGATATTTTTATATTCATATCCCAAAAAACATTTTTGATACATTTATTTAATATTTTCACTATCCTTGACAACCACATTAACATAGGATGATATTATGAAGGCATAATAAAAATTCAATGTTTTACCAATCCACATAGCTTCTAAAAATTCACGTCCCATTATCGCTGAAGGGATCTGATTAATTAAGTAAATTGTGGCATTTACTATTTCTTCCCAAAATTCCTTAAGTATTCATAAATTCTACATCATAATCTATGACCTTTAAAACATTATATTCATCCTTTTAGAAATGTAATTTTGTTCAGGTATAGGTTTTGAGTGCAGATGAAATTCCTATTGGAAAAATACAACTCAGATTTTCTTCATAATCAATAAATAATAAGAGATGTTTAAGATAAATAATGTCATAAAAATTTAATTAAATCAAAAATTAAATTACTTATGAAAACAAAAACCAAAAAAGTTTGGATCATCACATATAATTTATAATTAATTTATAGATATATTTAGAATTCCCCTCTCTTTTAATTATTTTTTTTGATGATTTGGTCCACTTATCTTTCCATACAGTTATTGCATCATAATATCTTTGGATATAGTCCATTTAGCAGTGATTCACATGTTCTGTAAAATATCAAAACATAAATGTTAAATCACTGGGTGCTAACACAATCATTCTTGATTTCTTGCATCATTTGTAGTTGATTGTGGAAATAATCTATTTATGAATGAAATATAATTTTAGTCCTCTTGATGTCTTAAGAGAAGGGATGAGGATGGATTCTCTAGTACTTGAGCACATTATCAACAGGATTATCTCATTTCATTGAGATAATTTTTTCTATTTTTTATGTTCATGCCAAGTGGATAACCTTATAAATTGATATAATCTGATATAAATAGAGTTAGGTTAGTTTTAGTAATTTCACATCGGCCCCTTATCCAGTTTCTTATTCATTAAAATACCATATGTCTAAAAATAATAAATATTATTATTATTTTCTTGTAATTAATAATACATGTGGATACATAAATATCATTTGTTTAAATAAATATTTTTTTAATTTAGTTAAATGTTATTTAATATATCATTTCTAGTCTAACCATTAAACTCGGTCTGTCTATCCTCCTTGGTATATACCAAAACATGAATACTGACTATTTATTTAATAAATAAATATAACTACATTATTCTTTAATAAATATAATAAATATACCATTCACTAATTCTTGAAAATAAATATTTATTATTATTGAAATAGTATGTCTATTCTTATGAATAAATCATGATTAAATTTTGGTGATCAACCGACCTCGAATAATTATTAAACCAAAATTAAAAAAAACATTTATTTTAACTTTATAAATTCATAAATTAATTTAACTGGGAATCTAGATACACTTAGTATGTGAGCCTCTAGGCCCCTTTCTCGGAGGCATTACACATAACTACAAAAAGTCTAAGGCAACTAATATAGAAATAAATAAATGTCACAATTACATTCAATATCATATGAATTCTCAATGTGTAATATAATATTTTTATAATGATTTCTTTAATCAAGCAAGTTTCATACTCGTATCATAAACCTATGTGTTTAATATATCTTTCTTTACCTTTATAAAAATTAACCTCACCATATAACCTTGTGGAAATTGATTTATTTAGTCTAATCCATTTCCATCAAACGGCCAGAGATATAAAATCTCATTAAAAAATAGAAGAGTAAATCCATTCTCGCATTATTTATTAATTCAATACACTCATGACACACACAACGTATCTTATTTTTCAATGATCATATGTTATCATGGTTTTCATAAATACATTAATATTAATGGATCATGATATGCATTAATAATAACCATAAAATATAATAATCAATACACACATTCATATATGGGAGCATACAATGACATATAAATGTGGATTTCCTACTAGAGAATCTTATTCTCGTTATCTTATGCTCTGAAATTTACCAAGGGAATACATAATGATAAATTAACTCAAATATATATGAGTCCCACCTCTAATATCATATATCATCTGCATCTCTTCTCATAAAATGATACCATCTCACTATAAAACATATATTTATGAATGATTTTATGAAACTTCTAGGTTTTCATCATAGAGAGATACTGTTATGATTATTCAATGTGATAGTTACTGTTAGGATATTATCACATAATATACCATGTAGAAGAAAAATAATGGCATGATAATAAGTTTATTAATATTCAAAATAATTAATACAAGGTAATCATGATGTATTTATACATTGATTCTAGGGTATAAGATCCAATAGACTCCCATTTTCACTAGTTCTAACTACTAAATGCCCTCGTTTCACTTTATCTCACATGATATTCATACTTATACTAAGATAATACTTTAGTCAATGGGTCTACCACATTCTCTTACAAGAAAAATCTTATCACAAAAACATCATCCCTTATGAAAAGCCCCTCAATTAGTGATACTTCAAGAGTATATTCTTAGTCTCTTGGTGTGACCTTGGTTTCTTTGTGAGATCAACCACTACAATATTATCAAAATATAATTTGATAGGGTCTTTACTATTAAGCACCACATAATGATCTTAGAAAAAAATTATTTAAATGTATTATTTGGATACATAAAAAGTTGTTATATACTTAGACTATACTGTAGAATTCAAGATAACTGGATGCTTCGAACTGTTCTAGCTCATAGCTCCTCCGTTTAGAATGAAGATGTATATTCATTGTGAATTAAAATTATTTTGATCTATCAGAAAGCTATCATCTGTATAACCCCTGATGACTAGATCCTTATCTCTTTAAAATATCAGGAAAATATAATTAATTTTCCTCAGAATCTAAAGGATATAATAAACAATAGACTCATGTTGTCCACCTAGATCATCTTGATATCTTCCTAACATTCTCAAATCATAGGAAAAATCAATTATATAAAATAACATGATATGTATTATTGATCATATCACAGATGTTTATGATATCATACTCAGTCTCTCTCTTTCTTTATTTTTTCGAGACACATTTTATTGGAAATATGTATACCATTTAACATTATAATCAATCCCCTCTAATATTTTTATGAAATAAATCTCTTTACTATCAAGTTAATGTATATACTTTGACTTGGTCTAATAATATTCATGTATCTATCATGAATGATATTAATACCATGGATGTAATCTAATTCGCATATATCCTTCATGGTGAAGAAGTTGTTCAACCAGTCCTCAACTGACTGTAAGATTGGTATTTCATTTCCAATAAGTAATATTTCATCAATATATAATACAAGGATAATTAATTCACTCCCAAATTAATTATTAATTAAACAAAATTCTTTTATAGATTCATCAAACCAAATTTTCCATGGTAAAGATGGTTATTTTAATCTATAAATGGATCTATACAAATTTTATAACTTTTGGCACTACTTACTATAATAAAACCTTTTGTTTGTGTCATATAGACATATTCCTGAAGATTCCTATTAAGGAAAATAGTTTTCAAATCCATTTAAAAAATATGATACCTATGGAGAACTACTATAACAATTTTAGTTTTGATGTATTTAAACATGGATAATTGAGAAGAGGTTTTAACATAGTCAATGTATTGAGGCAATTTAAACTCTTTATCCACCAATAATTCCTTATAGGCAGTCACTTTTCCTTCCATGTCCATTTTTCTATTGAATACCTATTTTCACCCTATGGGATTTATATCAACTTGCGGGCTGACTAGAACCCAAAACTAGTTCTAATAAAGGAATCCATCTTAGAATTCATGTACTCCAACCACCTTTAAACTTCTAAGCTATCTACCACATTCATATAGGAAATAGTATCATAATTGTCAATCAATGATGAATCACCATCCTCAGTGACAAGAAAACTATATCTTCTAAGATTTTTGACCTCTATAATTATCCTACATGGTATTTGTGTTTGAGAAACAACATATTCGATGAGGACCTATGAAATCTATTCATGTGCCAATTCATGTGTATCTTGATCATAAACTTTATCGAATTCAACCTTTCTCCCACTATCCATCTTGAGGATATGATCCCTCTTAATAAAAATAGCATCTCTTAAAATGAGTATCTTATTACACAAGAGGATTTATAGATATTATCCCTTACTTTTCCTGATATATCCTATAATTATACACTTCATGCCCCAAAGTGTTAGTTTTTTTCTATGATAGCCCTAACAAACTCCTCACATCCCCATGTACAGGTATGTGACAACATGAGTCTCCTTCTACTCCATAACTCAAAGGGAATACTTTTTCCACTTTTTTAATACATGTTTTAATATGTATAATGTAGTGTTCCATGAATATCTATAAGAGGATAATGGAATATCTGTGTGACTCATTATCAACCTCACCTTGTTAAGTTAGGTATGCTTACCAATTTCACTAATACAAATCCATTATGGTATATTAAGTAGACTTAGTTGAGAGAGAATCTCATACTCTTGTAGAAATTAGATTATCACTTAATTAAGATATTCATTACCTCGATGAGAGTGAATATTTTTATCTTATTACCATGTTGATTATCTACTTCATTTGTTGAATCATTTAATTTCTAAAATTACTCAAAAAATGTACCTAATCAAGTAAATATAATCATATCTACTCAAGTAATTGGTAAAAGTAATGAAGTAAGAATTCACATCTCTATATTCTACTGAAAAGGTCTATATGCATCAGTGTGTACCGATTCTATAAGCTTTATGGTTCTTTCACCATGTCCAAAAAATGAGGGTTTAATCATATTTCTTTGTAAACAATCATGATATCCGTCAAGTGGTTTTCTCTCAAAAGTGTCTAAATAACCATCTTGATAGGGTTTTTTCAAACATTTCTCACTTATGTTACCAAAATAGTTATTCCATGGATGGATGTTATGTTATTCATGAAAACATGATTCATTATCAATTTCCAACACATGGTTCTCATAATTTTATGCATAAAGACTACTATTTAGTTATATCATACAATAAAAAATTCCATTGTTATAAAATTAGTATTTTTTATTTCCAAATATGAATACAAATTTATCTATATCATGGAATGAAACTAAGATGATGTTTCTAGTAATGTGAGACACATAATAATAGTTCTTTAAAACCAAGATTAACATCATTGTCAATGTGATATCGTAGTCTCCAATGAATAGAGCAGCCATCCTATCTCTATTGGACGCTCATAAATCCACATCTCATTATTCAATATTTCAAAATTTATATGGTTCCCTAATTTAAATAAAAATTTGAGCACCAAAACATGTGTCTAATATATAATGTATAGATATAAAAATATCAAACTTGATGATTCCCATTTCTTCTTAAACTAGGTACAGTTATTCTTCTAGTGTCCTAGATTGAAAAAATAAAAACTTATCACATTTTGTTCCTTTGATTTTTGTTGGATCTTATTTTTCATGGAATAATGGTTCTTAGGAACCTTTGACTTAGAATGTGTCTTGGGGTCCTTTCCTTGTTATTTTATTTCTTATTCAACCTAACGACTGAAAGTTTTTCATGACACATGCCCTTGTTAACTTTACAAATTAATGTAATAAGTTCTTAAAGACTCTTCTCACAATTTCTTAATTTATAATTCACAGTGAAACTATTGAAGTTATAAGGAAGTGAGTATAGAATATAAACCATGAACATATCATTTGGGGTATAAAACCCCAAGATGTCTAAACCTTCTATGTTGCCAATCATCTTGACTATATGAGGCTCAGTTGGAATAAAATTTTAAAGAATGAACTTGAATAGTGAATTAGAGATTACATATCACTCTTGTCTCTAATTATTTTGAAAAACATTACTAAGACATGATGATATATACATTTATATCCTTGTGTTACTTTAAAATATAACTATACTTAGTGGATATCATGAATCATTGGACATATGTGGAATCACCCATGTGTTTTAGGTAAACATATACTTCTTTCTCACTAGACTCTTTATCTAGAGACTCAGTATGTGGGGTTTCCAATTTTTATAATTTCGGTTCATGGTGTAGCATAACGTGAAAGTTCCTACACTATTACTTGAAATTTGAGCATGTGAGAAGGTAACTCTTCTCTAATTTGGATCACTATGATATAGTCAAAGTCGTGTGGATTTCCATTTCTATAATAAATAAGAGAAAAATTTTAGTACATTATCTAAATTAAAAAATTAGATAAATAAATTTTAAATTTATTAATATCCTAATATTTAATTGAAACCTAATTTCCATCACCATTAGTTTTAGAATATTATATTTTTGGGATATTTTAGTGGCAAGAATCCATATTCCCTTTCTTATAACCCATACATTATTCTAAAAATATTTTCAAAGGGTTTTAGGTAGATTTAATATTCTACTTTCATAACCAACGGTTCCTTGATGTTTTGAGTGGAAACCCTAATCTTGAAATCCTGGATAAGGATTTCCTAAAACTTTTCATTTTAGTTGCACCACGTCCTACTTTTTCAGTCAACCATTGATATAAACTAAGTTCATTCAACCCAAAAATCAAGATAAAAGTCCATGATAATTGAAAAGTACATTGAATTTGGTCGGTCAAGAACTTCTGAACTATGGTTCAATTTTAACTTAAGTAGTGGAAGACTATACCGACATAATATATTGATTTGAGGGATTTTTTATTTATGTGTAAATTATCTATTTTGTCTTATTAAATTCTTATTAATATTAAGTGGATTTTGTATAAGTGATTAACCATGTAATGTATAAAATTTAAGTATAGAGAATTTTATTTTAATTATATCTTGAATGAGTTTTAATTATTTAACTTATGTGATCATGAAAAAGTATCCATAATAAAATTATCTTTGAAACATAAAAACAATAAAATAATAATTTTTTTATGGTTATTTGATTTTTTTGATGGTTAATTTATCTATCTAATGATAATCTAACCATCATATAAAAGTTTTAAGAGTGATGGTATATTTATTTAAGAATTCAAATAATTATAACATGATTTATAAGGGATTATATACTTATAGGTTGTCATGTTTCATCTCTCATGGAAGGAAAATTCTTTCCTTTATAAGATCTTGTGCATAAATTTTGTTCTAACTCCCTAATGTCCCATCTAAGCCTACCAAGAAACAAACTAATGTTCCAATTAAGTGGATAATGAATTGTTATTTACAATACTTCCCCTTAAATGTTAATAATCTCCCCTACTGAATTATCACTAGTACCATTCCATTGGTAAGTGTAAAGTATAAGAGGATTGGATTAACTCCCAAAAACAAAACATTCATTCTGATCATTACCCACCCCTTGAAATTCCACCTTGTCATCAAGGTGGAAATTAAATAATTGTGTCTTTATTTACTCTAAAAGATCTCAAGTGTCCTCCTATGGTAGACATAATTTCCACTAAACCAACCACATAAGGGTTTTTTCATTTAATTTTTCTCTTAAAACTACAATAGGATAGTCTTGGGTAGTAACAAATTCATTTGGAAAAGACTCTTTCACTGAATACTACCTAACTGCTTCCCCAAACTGAGACACATGAAAAACCAGATATACTACACTATTCTTAGAAAAATAAATCTTATAAGCTATATTTCTAACACTTTTGGTAACCAAAAATGGTCTATAATATTTTTAAGCTAGATTTACATTAAATATTGATGTAACTCTAGGTTTATTGTAATTGTAATGGCCCGGGTTATTGGAGGTCCATTACTTAGTAAAAATATGATGCTTGAGGTGTTATGGGTGGTCTGGGAGGCCATCCCAACTTCTCGGTGATGTTTGACCCACAGTAGCAGGCCTACCGATAGCTCAGTCTACCGGTAGCCGCCGCCTACTAGTAGCTTGGTATGCCGGTAGACGCAGCCTACCGGTATCTCAGCCTACCGCTAGCTCAGTCTACCGGTAGCTCGGCTACCGATAACTCTGTCTACCGGTAGCTCGGTTACCGGTAGCTCCGTCTACCGGTAGCTACAGCCTACCAGTAGCTTGATACCAGTAGTTGCAGCATACCGGTAGCTTGGCTACCGGTAGTTGCACCCTACCGGTAGCTCGGCTACCCGTAGTTGTTAGCCATCGGTAGCTCTAGCATACCCCAACGGGTTATCCAGCAGCGCCTCCTTTTTGTGCAAATTGGGTTTAAAACCCTATTTTGACCCCTTTAAGCCCATTTTAAATCCCATTAATGCCAATTAATGGCAGTTGATTAAGTGATATTCCCTGGTGTGCATCGGTTTAAACTGCCCCTAAATGCGAGGACCTCTTTAATGACGTGTGGGGTCAGGTGGTCAACCCACGACCCCGCTCCTTACACAGTTTCGTGTTCTTACCTCAACCATCCCTGGCCCTTATAAACGAAAGGGTTCTCCTTGGTTTTTTTTCTCGATCACCCTCCCATCGATTCGTCTTCTCATCGAGGTAACACCCCCGCAATTTCCTCGTGCGTGAAGAGAAGCTTCGATCGTTGATCAATCAGGCAGGGTTTCACCTTTGTCTCTCCTTTCTGTGTATCTTGCAGGGTGGGTATGCTATTACTGCTATAGAACTGGATTAACCAAACCATAATGAAGATAATAATCAGATTCTAAGATTTAAGGGGGAGGGGTGTGATTGATGATTCTACTTTTTTTATGATCTTCCATGATTAATGACTTCTGAATTGTGCGGGCTTATGTCTCCTGAAAATCATGGTCATTGGTGGTCTTTCTCTATGCACTAATGAACCCTTATATCCGGTGATGTTTAAATATATTTTATTGTGGTTGTGGACCCTTACCGTTTAAAGGAATTTTGTTAATTACGTAAATCAGGCTAAATAAATTTAAAGCACCAGGATCAACCCTTTTTCTATGATAACCCCGGTTAAAGTACAACGGAATTGGAATCATATAGTGTGTTAAATTTTTTAAATCTGAAAATACCGGCATGGTCCTGCTTTGCTTTGGTGGTAGTGGTTTGATTGTTTTTCATTCATGACCGATTGCTGGGTGATGTGGGTGGGGATGGGATCTCTTGTTGTTATGATATCTCTGGTTGTAAATTTGAGGTCGGTTGGTTACCTTGATTATATCACGAATTAGGGTGAGATCCTCTGTTGTTGAGAAACTATTGGCTCCAGTGGACATGGGGCTGTACCTTGGGGTTTTGATTGGTTTCAGTACTTCGAGGGATCTCACTTATCCCTTTGTTGTTGTGACTTTACGATAGAACCAGGTGTGAATGTTTAAGTTGATGTTTGACTGTACTCTTTCCTTGGATTTTACTTATGCTTGCTAGTTCCCTAAGTGGGTGCAGAAACTTATTTAAACATTTTTACTGAACATGAAACAAGGATGGGGAAAATGGGTTTTGGTTTAGTGTGAGTTGTGACTTGCGCATGGGTGTTGTTGTGTTGTTTAGGCTGGCTAAAGAAAAACCTATATTGGGTGAGTGCTTGTTACCTATACATATACTTGTAGTTTTGTGTTTCTTATTTGCGTCCCACCCAAGTTGAGCACTTAGTGTCGAACACCCCCATTTCATGGGGAGGGTGTTTTCCCAACACTTCTATTAGTGGTTGGTTATTAACTCCTTTCTGCTCCCTTTCCCAGATAGCCCAAGTATCTTTGGGCAGGCTGTGATGGCCTGAGGACCATTATTAGCCAAAGAATCTTCGGGCAGGGTGGTGTGGTGGTTGGTCCAGGTGTGTGCGGGCAGGTGGTTTCCCAAGTTTCTTTGGGATGAGGGCCGGGTGTCTTCAGGTGTGGCGGTGGATCTTCTAGCCCAGGTGTCTTCGGGCGTGATGGTGGTTGTTTTGGCCTAGGTGTTTGCAGGCATGGTTACGTGAGACAGTTGAGGCATGTAACGCCCCTACCCCAGTTACCCAGAGTCGGTGAATTATTACATAACATTGGCATGATCAGAAGAAAGATCAAATCTCAAAATACCGATTCGTTTAGTAGCCTTGGTAACACTAGATATATTAATAAAGTTTACATTACATCATAAAATGAAAACTACAACAATATAGTCTCCATATTCCACACTCTTATCCCCTCATATTGTCCTTGTAGGTCATTCATAAATTACTTCTTCACATCCTGGGAAAAATAAAACATAGAAAAGGGGTGAGATCAAATGCCCAGTAAGGATAACAATATAGCGGAAACTTTCATAAATAAGAATAAACATTTAAGGCAATGTATAACAAAAACAAAAGCCTTTTAAACTTGAACTTCAACATAGTATGGAAAAAATAAAATGAAATAATTCCATTTACTTTTTCACATGGATATTCTACTAATCGAATAATCACATGAAATATCAATAACCACTTTCATAATGATGGAATGCATAATGTCAGACTATCATAACCACATATACAAGGCCTCGTGCCAAGACTGAAAATAAGATTTTGTCAAGGCCTTGTGCCAAGACACTAGTTTGTATCATGAGACCTACCGCTGCATTGAGGAGATATAGCGGGCTCCACCCGTCACATATTAAGTCCAATGCATTCCCATATGAAAAGGTTTAAACATAACATAAAAATTCGTATTAAAACTAGCATACTAAATGTAAATACTACATCCATAAACCATGAATGGTATAAAAATAACACATCCACAGTAAAACATATCACAAAACCTTCAATACAATATAGAATTTTTGTATCATAATAAATTAACTTCAAATAAGAGTAAAATCCATCAAATGATGTTGACATAGATAAAATCAAAACTCTTTTTAGAGAAATATCTCTTTATATTTTGAAATCATTTAAGAGTCATATATTTATAAAATAAAACATTTCTTTGAAAATATTCTTATAAGTTGGTAAGGGAAGCTTCAAATATTTTATAACGGCGGAAAATAGCCGCACCCACCGTATAAGTTAAAAAATCATTCTTACCTTAATTCTGTCGAAAAGGTTAAAAAGCACCTTGTTTGGAAAACGACGGAAATATTCCTTTATAAACCACTTATAAAAGTCAAAAAGGGTATAAATGACTTTAACCTATATTCTAGTAAATAGTAAAAATGTTTTTAAATACATTTTTAAGAAACATGGATGTGGATGATAAAGAAGTCCCAGTAGATTATTACGTATAAACAACCTCAGATAATGAAGAGATTGTGAAGTAAACCCTTACCTTGTACTTTTCCTTGGTTAGGGGTAGGTTAACCTCCTGTATAATGGTTAAATAATTGTTATTAAATTATACAACAATAATATACATTAATATGATATCATATATGATTTTTTAACATTTATTTGTTAATAATATCTTAGTATTATCGTTGTTTCGAATGTTAACTTACTCATTTTATTTTATATGTTTTGTTACGTAAGCCATGTTTGTAATGGATAGGTTGTATATTATTCATATCCATAATTATATCAATCCTTAAACATTATTTTTAAATCATCAAATTATAATTATACTTGAATGGATACGATGGAGAATGAATCTCATCGCGTTCGTGGAGACGGTAGTCTGTACGTACGCACGGGCGACAATATCATTCTTTTGATATTAAAATAATATATAATTGGATGGTATATAATATATACAGAATCATTATCATGTTATATTTATTATTTACATGAATTATAAATCATTATTATACCCATCCAAATAATAATATATTGAATAACAATTACACCACGATGTGGAGACGGTAAGCCATACGTACGCACGTATGATGACATGTTATTCAAAGGGTGGATAGAATACTGAATATGATTGTACCATATTTATAATAACATCACAGTATATATAATATACTGGAGTTATTATTTTATAATGTTAATAACAAATAAAGAAGAAGTGGAAGAAGAAAGGAACTTGAAAAAGGGTGGTGAAATTATTATCTCTTCTTCGGGTTCTTCCTTTTTATTTGATCAAAAGGAATCCTTAGGTTGGCTTTATGATCAAACTAAGGCCTCTAGAAAGAAGTGATGGAAGTTTAGAGAGTATTTGGTCAGGGTTTGTCCGAACCAAAAGGCTTTGAAGGTGTGAATTAGTGAGAAGGGGGAGTGCCCTTTTATAAGAGGGGTGAGGGGCACCTTTGGAAAAGCTAGAAATATTATTTTATAATAAATTCATATTCTGTTTCTAATGGATCAAAAGTGGATTATTTGAAGGTTAAGGTGGGTATAGGTCTAAAAACATTCAAAAAATAGGATTTATACAGGTTTGGGTCATTATATTAACCTTATTTTTTAGTTTTAACTCTTAATTAATTAGTTTGACATTTACCATGTAACTTTGTATTTTTTTATTATATAGTTAATAAACTTACTATATACATCCAAGAGAACCAAAAGTGGTTCATTAATGGTACAAATATCATGATATAAGTTTCTTGGCCGAACCTTAGATTTTTAGGAATTTAATATCAATTAATAATATAATATTTTTTTAAAAAACTCATTTATGTCAGTTTTGACACTATTCAATAATTGACTTTTTTAAAAATCATAATAGAATTATTAATTCTAAAAAAGATAATTAAATCAATCCTCATATGTCATATTATCCTATAAAATTAGTTTAATTCATTAAAAGTCTCAAACTATATTTATTTGGGTATTTATAACATCGATTATTTTAATTTTTCACTATTATGGTAATTACTATATCATCATTGTGTCATAAATAAATTAAATTATTTAATGTCTTAAAATTATAAATAAAATATCATTATGTAGGAAACCTTTGTATCTTTCTAATGAATATTTATAGTCTAAAATCGAACATATATAACCCGGTGTAGAAATTCTTTTTCTAAAAGATATATGCTTATGTCATTTTTGTATTTATTTTAACTTAATTAATATAAAGTGTCCCTATGACCTAAAAGTGGCTCCATGGGGTCCAAAAATCGACCCAAATATGACCTTGGTCGGACATGTATCCACCAATAAGGTTAGGACACGTTTTAGGGTAATTTAGTATTATTATAATATTATTTTTTGAACTCTTATTTACCGGATTTACCCTTAACCATGGTAAATAAAATATTTACCGAAGTAATTATTTAAAATGTCTAAAAATAAAAGTTACCCATTTACACAATTTGAACATCCTGATTCCAAATATGGAATCAATTTTTCCAAATTCAAAACACATAAGTGGCAGAAATTAATTTAAAATTAATTCCTGTTGTTAAAACAAAAAGCGTGTTTTTAAGAGATAATAACTATCAAAAGATTGACACTTGTTTATGTCCGGTTTAATTGTTAAATTTTGTACAATGACCAACATTGTATTAAATGGTAAAAATATATTCTAAATATACTTTAAAACCACCCAAATTAATAATTTATCAATATAAATTATTTCGATTAAACAAGTTTTTTTAATTAAAATTTAGTAATTTTCATTATTCATCAAAATATAAATGTTATCCGAAAAGTTCCAAAATTTCACCCTAGGCTAATTTCGATATTCCGAATCCAAAAATGAAGGCAATTTTGAGAGATAAAATTTATAAAATTTCAAAAATTAGGTATTACTATTCATAACGGCAAGTTTGATTGGTTGTGGTGTGTTAGAACTCGATGTTGCGTACAACACACGCTATTGCATTATTCAAAGAGAAACGTATCGTAGAAGCTTGGGGTGTTACATTCTCCCCTCCTTCAAATAATTTCATCCTCAAAATTTCCAGAATAATACCGCATGAAAAGAATCGGGTGGTTCTTCATCATAAGTTCCTCGGGTTCCCACGTTGCCTCTTCCATCTTATGGTTTCTCCACAAAACTTTTACCAGACGCGTCATCCGATTTCTCAGTACTTGTTCTCTCATATCAAGAATCCTGACGGGCTCTTCACAATAAGATAGATCGGGTTCCAGTTCTAATTCCTCATAGGTGAGTACATGCGTTGGGTCAGGCATGTATTTCCTCAATAGAGATACGTGGAACACATCGTGAACTTTGGAGAGACTTGGCGGCATTGTCAATCGGTAAGCTACAACCTCAATTCGTTCTAGAATTTCGAAAGGTCCAATGTACCTGGGACTCAATTTACCTTTATTACCAAAACGTTTGACTCCCTTCCATGGATATACCTTCAGGAAAACATTATCACCGGCTTGAAATTCCAAATCCTTCCTTCTATTATCGGCATAGCTCTTCTGCCTACTTTGAGCTGCTTTGATGTGATTTTGGATTACCTTCACCTTTTCCATTGTTTCCTCTACCAGTTCTGGACCTACAAGTTTTCTTTCACCAACGTCATCCCAACAGGTTGGTGTGTGACATCTCTTTCCATATAACGCTTCATATGGTGCCATCTGGATACTCGAATGGAAGCTATTGTTATAAGAAAATTCTACCAGAGGTAAATATTGATCCCACATACCCTAAAAGTCAAGTGATCAGGATCTCAACATGTCTTCTAATGTTTGAATAGTTCATTCTGATTGTCCATTTGTTTGAGGGTGGTAGGAAGTGCTCAAATGATGTTCAGTATCTAAGGCTTTCTGAATACTTTTCTAGAATCTTGAAGTAAAACAAGAATCACGATCATAAACAATCGATAGGGGTACTCCATGAAGTCTCACAACTTCATCAACATATAGTCTTGCTAGAAATTCTAGTGGTAGATCTTCTCTTATAGCAAGAAAATGTGCCGACTTGAAAAGATGATCAATAATAACCCATATTGCATCGTTCCTTCTAGGAGTCTTTGGTAGCCCCATGAAAAAGTCCATCGTAATATTGTCCCATTTCCACTCCGTTATGGGAAGAGGTTGCATGAATCCACCAGGCTGTTTCCTTCCAGCTTTCACTTATTGACAAACCATACATCTTGACATAAAATCAGAAATCTCCCTCTTCATGTTGTCCCACTGAAAATGTTCCTTCAAATCTCTATACATTTTGGTGCTCCCAGGGTGTATAGATAAATTGGAACTATGTGCATCATCCAGCAATTCCATTTTTAGATCAGGTATATTGGGAACACAAAGTCTCCCCCCGAATTTCAAAATTCCATCTTCATACACAAAGTCTCTCAATCTCCCATCATTCACAGCTTTAATCTTCTTTTGAAATTCTTCATCATCAGTCTGAGAACTCTTAATCCTTTCTAGTAAAGATGGTTTGGAAACCATTTGAAAAATAATTGATGTTTCACCTTCCATGGTTATTCCCATGTCCATATTCACTAGATCCATGAAAATTGGATCCCTTTAAATTCTCATATTGTTTAAAACTCCATGATTTTTTTTGCTCAAAGCATCTTCCACCTTGTTTGCTTTCCTCGAGTGGTAGTGTATTGTAAAATCATAATCCTTAAGTAATTCAAGCCATCTCCTTTGCCTCATGTTGAGTTCTTTTTGTGAGAAAATATACTTCAAACTCTTGTGATCAGTATAAATCTCACATTTTTCACCATAGAGGTAGTGCCTCCATATCTTCATAGAAAAGATCATAGCTTCTAACTCAAGATCATGAGTATGATAGTTTTGTTCATGAATTTTCAACTATCGTGATGCATAGGCAAAAACCCTATCATTCTATATAAGGACACTACCAAGTACTTTCTTCGATGCATCATTATAAATAATAAACCCATTATTCCCCGATGGTAGATTCAATATAAGAGCATTGACTAATCTTCTCTTCAGTTCTTCGAAACATTCTTCATACTCTTTTGTCCAAAAAAATTTAACCCCTTTACGTGTGAGGTTTGTTAATGGGTTAGCCAATCAGGCAAAATTCTGGATGAAACGTCGATTATAACCTGCTAAACCAATAAAACTACATACCTCAGTTATAATCATCGGTGCTAGCCATTCTTGGATTGCCTTGGTCTTAGAAGGATTTACAGAGATTCCATCTTTCGAGACAATATGGCCAAGAAAAGAAATCTCCTAAAGCCAGAATTCACACTTGCTAAACTTCCCATATAATTCTTGTCTTCTTAGAGTCTTCAGGATAATGTGCAAGTGATTTTCATGATCTTCGTAGATTATGTAGTATACCAAGATATCATCAATAAATACCACCACAAATTCATCGAGATATTCCTTCAAAACTCTATTCATCAGATCCATGAATATAGAGGGTGCATTAGTCAATCCAAAAGGCATTACTGTAAACTCGTAATGCCCGTACCTGGTTCGAAATGTTGTCTTCGGAATGTCTTCCTTCTTTACACACAACTGAGGGTATCCAGATCGAAGTTCAATCTTTGAAAAGTATTGAGCTCCATGTAGTTGGTCAAATAAATCATCAATGTGAGGTAAGGGATACTTGTTCTTTATTGTTATAGAATTGATCTCCCTGTAGTCGATACATAACCTCATAGATCCATCTTTCTTTTTAACAAAAATAACAGGGGCTCCCCATGGAGAAACACTAGGGTGAATAAATCCCATATTACTCAATTCCTCTAGTTGTTTCTTTAGTTCAACTAATTATATAGTGGCCATTCTATAAGGGGTCGTCGATATAGGCCTTGATCTAGGAATTAAATCAATGGAAAACTCAAATTCTTGTTCTGGAGGATGTTCAGGTAAATCATCCGGAAACACATCTAAATATTCTTTCACAATAGGTACATCCTCTATTTGAACATTCATTTCCTCACCCATATTCATTTCATTATCTTCCTCCCCAATAATTGAATTTAGTTGAGCGACTGGGGGTGGATCTAGATAAGAATTAGGTGATGACGATTCTGCTCTAAAGATAAGGCGTTCCTTATCATCATCATAAAGAATCTTAACCTCTTTCTTCTTACAATAAATCTTCACATCATAGTCTGAAAGCCCGTCCATACCGAGGATTATATCAAACTCAATCATATGTATGAGGATGAGATCAGCAGATAAAGAAAATTTACGTGCTCTAATGGGGACTGATTCACAAAACTGTGTTGCAATGATACATCCCTTAAGAGTTTTAACTGACAACTCCTTTGTTAAATCAAATTGGAAATATCTAATTTTCTTAGAAAACTGGGAAGATATGAAACAATGCGATGATCCAGAATCAAATAATGCATTTTCTAAACTTGAGGAAGCCATTAAATTACCTGCCACCACGTCTTTCGGAGCTTATACCTCAGTAGTAGTGATAGCATAAGCTTGGCCTTAATCCCTTGGCCTTTTCTGAGGTAAGTTCCCCTGACACATAGGAAATTCATTTTCATAATGTCCCATCTCCCTGCAATTGTAGCACTGAACATTGGTAGCTTCCTTCTTCCCTTTGGAATCACGAGCTTGGTGGCCCTTTTCACCACACTTGTAACAGACACTCATTTCCTTCAAGCAAGTACCGAGGTGTTTCTTCCCACATTTACCATAGGATGGATATTCAAACTTTCCCTTATTCCCCTTATTTCCATTCCCATATTGATCAGCAGATCTATTCTTCTCTTGCTTTGCTTTAAAGTCATAAGACTTAGAGAATTCCTTTTCTGTCTTGATAGCACATGAGATAATGTCTTCATACGACGAGAAGGACTGTGAGACTAATGCTCAGTGGAGAAATGGTTTTAACCCATCAAATAAATGATCAATCTTACTTCTTGGGTTACGTATATAATCTCCAGCATACCTTGCTAACCTTGTAAAGTTAGCCTCATACTTTGCGACATTCTCATCATCCTTTTGTCTCAGACTCAGAAATTGTCTTTCCATATCTGCTCGATGGTCACGAGGAAAGTATTTTTCTAAAAACAGATCTTTAAACTCCCTCCATTCCATATTTGATACTTCATCATCTTACTTCATGTTTTGAATCAATGACCACCATTGATCAGCATCTCCAGTGAGGCGGTAAACTGCCATGATAACTTTTTCCCTTTCACTACTCCCCAAAGCCTGAAATATTTTCTCTAGGGAATTTATCCATTGCTCAGCTACAAAGGGATTTGTACTCCCATTTAAAGTTGGTGGTTGTTGCCTCATGAAGAGATCTAACATTGATCCCCTACGATGTGGATCAGGGTGCTCCATACGAGTAAGGTTATTATTCATAACCTGTGTGAGTTGTCCCAGTATGGTGATTAGTTGATCGACACCAGTTGTATCACCAGCTCCACTATAATTATCTTGAGCAGGAGGGAAATCCCTACATGGAGTGCATGCATTGATACAGTTTCCATTTATTCCACTAGGCGCCATTTCTAAACAATGGCATAAACTAGATCAGTTTATGAATCAAAATACATAATTCCATAATTAACATAAATTGAACTATTTATGGATATAATCCATAATCATAAAAATGCTTTATTTGAGGAAGTATATACTCATAAACCTTTCATAATGCTTTGTAAAGAAAATGAGAGTTATCCTAAGCATATCCCCCAGGAGTGTCGTAACCAAGCGTACAGCAAGGCCCGTTGTCGTGCACCCGTTCCTGTTCGAGTCTAGATCAAAGCGGTGTTTTTGGGTTTTACCCCTAGGTACATCTATGCCAGAGCCGCCTCTACCTGCTCATATCCAGACAGGGATGTATTTCTCAGAAAACTCACAAAATCTCTACAATACCAAAATTCTAGGAAGTTCTTCTCTACTAATCCTCAAAGTTCATCTTAGGTCTATGTGCTCTAATCAGAGTTTATCTAAATCTAGCTTCCAAGGTTTTTACTAAACTTCCTATGATACCAACTATAACGCCCTGACCCCAGTTACCCAGAGTCGGTGCATTATTACATAACATTGGAATGATCACAAGAAAGATCAAATCTCTAAAGACTGATTCGTTTAGTAGCCTTGGTAACACTAGATATATTAATAAAGTTTACATTACATCATAAAATAAAAACTAAAACAATATAGTCTTCATATTACACACTATTATCCCCTCATATTATCCCTACAGGTCATTCATAAATTACTTCTTCACATCCTGGGAAAAATAAAACATAGAAAAGGGGTGAGCTCAAATGCCCAGTAAGGATAACAATATAGCGGAAACTTTCATAAATAAGAATAAACATTTAAGGCAATGTATAACTAAAACAAAATCCTTTTAAACTTTAACTTCAACATAGTATGGCAAAAATAAAATGAAATAGTGTCATTTACTTATTCACATGGATATTCTACTAATCGAATAATCACATGCAATATCAATAACCACTTTCATAATGATGGAATGCATAATGCCAGACTATCATAACCACATAGCCAAGGCCTCGTGCCAATACTAAAAATAAGATTTTTTCAAGGCCTTGTGCCAAGACACTAGTTTGTATCATGGGACCTATCGATGCATCAAGGAGCTATAGCCGGCTCCACCCGTCACATATTAAGTCCAATGCATTCCCATATGAAAAGGTTTAAACATAACATAAACATTCATATTAAAACTAGCATACAAAATGTAAATAATTCATCCATAAACCATGAATGGTATAAAAATAACACAACCACATTCAAAAATATCACTAAACCTTCAATACAATATATAAGTTTTGTATCATAATAAATCAACTTCAAATAAGCGTAAAATCCATCAAAGGATGTTGACATAGATGAAATCAAATCTCTTTTTAGAGAAATATATCTTTCTATTTTGAAATCGGTTAAGAGTCATATATTTATAAAATACAACATTTTCTTTGAAAATATTCTTATAAGATTGTAAGGGAAGCTAGAAGATTCTATAATGGTGGAAAATAGCCGCACCTGCCGTATAAGTTAAAAAAAACATTCTTACCTTAATTCTTTCGAAAAGATTAAAAAACACCTTGTTTGGAAAACGATAGAAATATTCATTTATAAACCACTTATAAAAGTCAAAAATGGTATAAATGACTTTAACCCATATTCTAGTAAATAGTAAAAAAAAATTAGATACATTTTTAAGAAACATGGATGTGGATGATAAATAAGTCCCAGTAGATTATTACGTATAAACAACCTCGGATAATGAAGAGATTGCGAAGTAAACCCTTACCTTGTACTTTTCCTTGGTTGGGGGTAGGTTAACCTCCTGTATAATGGTTAAATAATTTTTATTAAATTATACAAGAATCATATACATTAATATGATATCATATATGATCTTTTAACATTGATTTTTTAATAATATCTTAGTATTATTGTTGTTTCGGGTGTTAACTTACTTGTTTTCTTTTATATGTTTTGTTACATAAGACATGTTTGTAATGAATAGGCTGTATATTATTCATATCCATAATGATATCAAGTCCTTAAACATTATTTTTAAATCATCAAATGATAATTATACTTGAATGGATACAATGGAGAATGAATCTCATCGCGTTCGTGGAGACGGTAGTCCGTACGTACGCACGAGCGACAATATCATTCATTTGATATTAAAATAATATATAATTGGATGGTATATCATATATACAGAATCATTATCATATTATATTTATTATTTATATGAATTATAAATAATTATTATACCCATCCAAATAATAATATATTGAATAACAATTACACCACGATGTGGAGACGGTAAGCCGTACGTACGCACGTATGGTGACATGTTATTTAAAGGGTGGATAAAATACTGAATATGGTTGTAACATATTTATAATAACATCACAGTATATATAAGATACTGGAGTTATTATTTTATAATGTTAATAACAAATAAAGAAGAAGTGGAAGAAGAAAGGAACTTGAAAAAAGGTGGTGAAATTATTACCTCTTCTTCGGGTTCTTTCTTTTGATTTGATCAAAAGGGCTCCTTAGGATAGATTTATGATCAAACTAAGGCCTCTAGGATGAAGTGAGAGAAGTTGAGAGAGTATTTGGGCAGGGTTTATCCGAACCAAAAAGCTTTTAAGGTGTGAATTAGTGAGAAGGGGGAGTGCCCTTTTATAAGAGGGGTGAGGGACACCTTTGGAAAAACTAAAAATATTATTTTATAATAAATTCATATTCGGTTTCAAATGGCTCCAAAGTGGATTATTTAAAGTTTAAGGTGGGTATAGGTCTAAAACCACTCAAACAATAGGATTTAGATAGGTTTGTGTCATTATATTAACCTTATCGTTTAGTTTTAACTCTTAGTTAATTAGTTTGACAGTTACCATGTCACTTTGTATTTTTTTATTATATAGTTAGTAAACTTACTATATACAACCAAGCGAACCCCAAGTGGTCCATTAATGATAAAAATATCATTATATAAGTCTATTGTCCGAAACTTAGATTTTTAAGAATTTAATATCAATTAATAATATAATATTTGTTTTAAAAACTCTTTTATGTCAATTTTGACACTATTCAATAATTGACTTTTGTAAAAATCATAACAGAATGATTACTTCAAAAAAAGTTAATTAAATAAATCCTCATATGTCATATTATTTTATAAAATTAGTATAATTCATTAAAAGTCTCAAATTATATTTATTTGGGTATTTATAATATCAATTATTTTAATTTTTCACTATTATGGTAATTACTACATCATCATTGTGTCATAAATAAATTAAATTATTTAATGTCTAAAAATTATAAATAAAATATCATTATGTAGGAAATACTTTTATATTTATAATGAATATTTATAGTCTAAAATCCAACATATATAACTCTATGTACAAATTTTTTTTCTAAAAGATATATGTTTGTGTCATTTTTGTATTTATTTTAACTTAATTAATATAAAGTGTCCCTATGACCTACAAGTGGCTCCATGGGGTCCCAAAATCGACCCAAAGATGCCCATGGTCGGACATGTATCCACCAATAAGGTTATGACACATTTTAAAGTAATTTACTATTATTATAATATTATTTTTTTAACCCTTATTTACCGGATTTACCCTTAACCATGATAAATAAAATATTTACCGAAGTAATTATTCAAAATGTCTAAAAATAAAAGTTACCCATTTACACAATTTGAACATCCTGATTCCAAATATGGAATCCATTTTTCCAAATTCAAAACACAGAAGTGTCAGAAATTAATTTAAAATTAATTACCGTTGTTAAAACAAAAAGCGTGTTTTTAAGAGATAATAACTATCAAAAGATTGACACTTGTTTATGTCCGGTTTAATTGTAAAATTATGTACAATGACCAAAATTGTATTAAATGGTAAAAATATATTCTAAATATACTTTAAAACCACTAAAATTCATAATTTATCAATATAAATTATTTCGATTAAAAAAGTTGTTTTTAATTAAAATTTAGTAATTTTCACTATTCATCAAAATATAAATGTTATCCGAAAAGTTCCAAAATTACACCATAGGCTAAATTCGATATTCCGAATCCAAAAATGAAGTCCATTTTGAAGGATAAAATTTATAAAATTTCAAAAATTAGGTATTACTATTCATAACGGCTAGTTTGATTGGTTGTGGTGTGTTAGAACTCGATGTTGCGTACAACACACGCTATCGCATTATTCAAAGAGAAACGTACCGTAGAAGCTTGGGGTTTTACAAGGCCCAGGTGTTTGTGAGCAGGGTTTGGCAGTGGGACTGTGTGAGGGTATGACCCTGGTGTGTGCAGGCGGGATGTGGCCTTGGGACTGCGGTGAGAATGGCGGGATTGGTTCGATGCGCAAGATGTCTTCAATAACCAGTGGGAAAGTGGCGCGGGGTACCCAAACATCGATGTGCTATTACTATATATTACTTGACTTGATTGATTTAGGGAGTGTACCTTAGTGAGGCTTGGGTGGTTAGTTTCCTTGGTAGGTGCTTGGTTATCTCTTTTCTCATAGGGCATTAGTATGTCTCCCCACTTGTGCATGAGAGTCTTTGGTTTTCCCTACTGAGTTCACCTGTATACTCACCCTACATATATAAAATGGATTTTAGGTTTCCAGGAGGACTTCGGGGATTATGCTAGACCGTATTAGTTCAGACCTTGTGACAGATCATTGCAGTTGTTGTTGTTCCATCTTTTGGTACTTTCCATGTAGTCTCCTTATACATTGTGGATTTTTCTTTTGTAACATGCATTGGGAATGGTTCTTGGATTTTCTTTTACCTTCAGTTTGGTGTTGTGGGATTTACTGTCTTATCTCCCAATCCTATTAAAATAAAAAGGTTAATGCCTTCCATTAAGTGTGTGATATTATACCCTTGGTGCTAGTCACCACTCCGGGACTTATTGAAGGTGGGTATTGGGGGTCATTATCTCTCCTTCAACTTGAAGAAGGAAGGGTCTGGAAATCTGTTGTCCCTTCCCTCATCTTGGTGAAGGAGGGTTGTGACAGAATGGTATCAGAGCCAGGTTGTGAGATAGGATGGATTCTGGAGTTAGGCACAGGGAGGATTGCATGGGATGGTAGGGCAACGGTGTTGGGTGACCTTGGTGCGTGAATTAGGACAGGGAAGACCAGCTAGGACATGGGATTTTAGGGGCCCCCATGATCCGATGCAAGGACCATGGACCTAAAAAATGACCAAGTGAGTCCACGCTGATTGCAGGGTAGAGACCCTAGGGGAGTTACATGCATCATAATGACTTGTGTTCTCATGTTTCTGTGGTGTCTTGGGAATTAAGAATAAATAAAAAGTTTAAGAAGTTTTGAAACAATATTATGCAATATGTGGGCTTAGGCATTCCTTGTTTACCATGCATCTATGGCACTCGGAAGACGACCATGAGTTTTATGGGCGATCGAGGCCCAGGAGGTTGACTTGGTTAACCGACAGAGGGCTGACCGAGAGGAGGAAGATGATCAGTGGCAGAGGATGCTTCGAGCCTTCCAACGACAGACCCTCGAGAAGTATGAGGGAAAAACCTCTAACATGAAGATGGAGAGCTGGCTAGAAGAGCTGCTGATAGCTTTCTGCCTGATTTGGCCCCCGACCAAGTACTAGGTTCCTCTGGCTGTCAGTCAGATGAGGGGAGCAGCACGTCAGTGGTGGATGCTCTACTTGGGGGAGAGGAGAGAGGCTGAGGTGGCATGGGCTAATTTCAAGAAGGAGTTCCGGGCAGAATTCCTCTCTTCTACGATGAAGGCAGAAAATAGGTAGGAGCTAATCTCCCTCTAGCAAGGGAGTATGTCAGTAAGGGAGCTGGGAATCAAGGTCAAGGACCTCCTACATTTTTCTCCGGACCACTTTCCAGATGAGGAGTCTCGGGAAAGACATTAAGAGGAGGTGCTCCGACCCTCCCACTAGTACGTTGTTACACCCTTCACCCTGCTGACATACTTAGAGTTCAAGAAGAAGGCCAAAGTGGTGGAGAGGATGCACATGCTTGCAGGTGTATCACGAGAGGGGATCCAGCTGGGATCATCAAAGGGAAAGGCTGTCGACACCAGACCACCACCATCAGGACCCTCTTGGTTCCGACCAGCAGGGAGCAGGCCACAATAGTTCCAATTTCGGTCCCCCGGTCCTTGACCTTTTCTTTAGAGCCCAGGAACAATGTGCTTTGTCTATGGGAGACATGGACATCTCTTGAATCAGTGCCTAGACCGAGTACAGTTCGGCAATGGTGGACAAGCCTAGCACCCGACCCAGCAGCAGCTTCCTGCTAGACCCTTCCAGCTGTAGCAGCAGGGGCAGTGAGCTCCCGCTCCTCCGAGAGCAGATGTCGCAGGAGGAGGTCGACCTCAGGGCGCTCCTCAGGGACCTCGACCAGGGTTTGGTCGGGGAGGCGGATGATAGCCGAGGGTCAGAGGAGTTGGGCGTGGACAGTTGCACGCTATGGAGGCAATAGTTCCAGCGGAACCAGATGTTGTTCGAGGTATGATCAGTTTATTCGATACCCTTGCTTATGCCTTGTTCGATACCAGAGCTTTTTACTCCTTTGTTTTACCCGGTCTAGCCCATGCTCTGGGCCTATATGCCGAGAGACTTCCAGTTTCCCTGGTGCTAAGCACACCAGTCGGAGGTTAGACCAACTTGCTATATGTTTGTCAAAGATGCAGACTGATGAAAGGGCCACATCAGTCGGTCAGGGATCTACTACTGCTACAGATACAGCCATACGATGTCATTCTAGGCATCGACTGGCTGTTCTCTATGGGTTTTGTCATCAACTTCTTCCAAGGAATGGTTTTTTTTCTTGGACTTTGGTGGCTAACGTGTTACTTTCACCGGTGAGCGGAGCAGTCAAAAGGGCAGCAGGCGAGAGAAACCCCTCCACTCTTTGTTAGCCGAGCAGTTAGTAGAGCCAGTAGATGCTGAGATGGTGGAGGTGCCAGGAATCATCAGAGATTTTACGGACATCTTTCCTAAGGAGGTAATGACTCTACCCCCTAGATGTGATATCAATTTTGGGATAGACTTACAACCTGGTGCTCGCCCGATTTCGATGGATCCTTACTGGATGGCACCTTCGGAGCAACGGGAGTTGCGGATTCAGATCGAAGATCTGATGAAGAGGGGTTACGTTCGACCAAGTGTGTTACCATGGGGTGCTTTAGTCTTGTTCACAATGAAGGAAAATGGTGGTCTCAGGTTGTGCATAGACTACAGGAGGCTGAATCAGGTAACGATCAAAAATCGCTACCCTCTTCCAAGGATAGACGATCTCTTTGACCAACTGAAAAGGGTAGGATGGTTCTCGAAGATTGACCTACGTTTTGGATATCACCAGTTGAGGGTGAAGGGGGGAGACATCTCGAATATGGACTTCAGGTGCAGATATGGGCACTTTTATTTTATGGTCATGCCCTTCGGCATTACAAACGCCCCGACTGTGTTCACGGGGATTATGAACTCCGTCTTCTGGGAGTACCTGAATCGATTTGTAGTTGTGTTCATCGACGACATCCTGATCTGTTAAAGGTCAGAAGAGGACCATGCGGAACACCTGAGGATGGTTTTGGAGTTCCTCCGATAGCACCAACTCTACGGGAAGTTGTCGAAATGCAAGTTCTGGACGTGAGAAGTACACTTCCTTGGGCACGTAGTGTTTGAGTAGAGGGTAGCGGTGGACCCGTCAAAGGTTGAGGCAGTTGTTTCTTGGTTAGCACCCAAGAATGTGGCAGAGGTTCATAGTTTCCTCGGGCTGGTGGGTTACTATCGAAGGTTTGGGCCCAACTTCTCCCGAGTTACAGCCCCTTTGACATCCTTGACCAAGAAGGACCAGGTTTTCATGTGGAGTGATCAATGCGAGGCATCCTTCAGCTATCTAAATGAGAAGTCAATTAGTGCCCCAGTGTTGAGACTACCAGAAGAAGGGGCGGCGTATGAGGTGTTCTGCGATGCTTCAGGGCAAGGCCTCGTATGTGTGTTGATGCAGCGACAAGGGGTGATCTCTTATGGGTCTAGGAAGCTACGCCCTCATGAGCGTAATTATGCAACCCAAGATCTGGAGCTTGTAGCGGTCGTATTCACGCTAAAGTTTTGCGGCATTACCTCATCAGAGAATGATTTTTGGTCTTCATGGATCACAAAAGCTTGGGGTATATCTTCTCCCAGCAGGACCTAAACTTGCGGCAGCGGAGGTGGATGGAGTTCCTCAAAGATTACGACTCTGAAATTTCCTACACTTCAGGGAAAGGGAATGTAGTGGCTGATGCCTTGATCAGGAGGTCACAGAAGGATGCAGTCTGAGAATCAGCAAACGCCTAGAAGGCAATGGAGGAGTTGGCTGCCTTGCACCTGGATGCAAGGATGGATAGCGGTAGAGGTTTCCTGTATCAGATGACAGTGAAATCATATCTATTTCATCAAGTGGAGGAGTCTTAGTGGGGAGACCCAGAGTGCGAAGGAATTAGATACCGGGTTGACCAGAACGATGCTCCGGAAGGGTGGATGGAGGATGGTCAGAACTGGATGCTTTTATGAGGAAAGCTGTTTGTTCCGGAGGTGATGTGTGGAAAGGTTCATAGTGAGTTCCACAAATCACCCCTAGCGGTGCACTCAGGAGTTTCCAAGATGTACCAGGCTCTGAAGAGACAGCTCTGGTGGCCCGGAGTAAAGCAAGGAGTGGCAGAGTTTGTAGCCAAGTGCCTAGTGTGTTAGCAGGTGAAGGCTGAACATCGGGTTCCAGGCGGCCTCCTGCGGTCTCTAGATGTCTCCGATTTGAAGTGGGAGGACATCTTGATGGATTTCGTCATGGGAATACCTAAGGTTCAAGGGGGGTATGATTCCATCTGGGTGGTAGTGCACCGGTTGACAAAATCGGCTCACTTTTTTGTGATTAAGGAGTCAAGTGTAGTGGATGCTTTAGCATGAAGATACATGGATGAGGTGGTGTGTTTGCATGGAGTTCTGAGGTCCATAGTCTTGGATAGGGACACATGATTTACCTCACAAGTTTGGAGATGATTGTAGCATGATTTTGGCACCCACCTACATCTTAGCACTGCTTTCCATCCCCAAACAGATGGACAGACAGAGCGCACCATCCAGACCTTGGAGGATATGTTGTGGGCATGTGTTTTGGACTCAGGAGGATCGTGGGTGAAACACTTACCTTTGATAGATTTCGCCTACAATAACAGCTATCACTCTACCATTGGTATGGCCCCATTTGAAGCCTTGTACGGAAGACCATGCCGCTCACCTGTGTGTTGGACCGAAGTCGGAGAGGCTGGAATCCTTAGCCCGGAGGTGGTGTAGAGGATGACGGAGAAGGTTCATCTTATACGAGAAAGGATTAAGGTGTCCCAGGACCAAAAGAAGTCATACGCTGATACAAGGAGAAGGCCCTTGGAGTTTGAGGTTGGAGACCACATGTTCTTGAAGGTCTCCCCTCGGCGTGGACAACGTAGGTTCGGCAAGGGGAGTAAGCTTTCTCCCAGGTTCATCGGACCCTTCGAAGTGTTGTGGCTGGTGGGAGAAGTGGCTTATCAGCCAGCGTTACCACCTCTGCTACTGAGGCTGCATGACGTTTTCCATGTGTCCCAGCTTCATTGGTATCTGCACGATGATTCACACATCCTCGACTAGGGAGATCTAGACATCGAGGACAACATGACCTTTGTAGAAAGACCAGTGATGATCGAGGATCGAGAGGAGAAGCTGCTTCATGGGCAAACCATTCCATTGGTTCGTGTGTTATGGAGACATGTTGGGATTGAGGAGAGTACGTGGGAGAGGGAAGCATAGATGTGTGCCCAGTACCCAGAGTTGTTTTGAGTTTTGTGATCTTCTGTTTATACTTGTTGTGGTGGAGCATTTTACCTTGTTGGCTATGAAATATGTTGTTTTTCTTCCCTCTCTGAATGTGTGTGAAAAGTCCTGGCTATGGGGAGGGGAGAATCAGACCCCAAATCAAGATGCATTAAGGTGGATGTGATTAAACCCATGCAGGCTAGTCAATGCCACCCAAAGCGGATAGTAACTTGACATGGGGGAAGAGACTCGCCAACCCACAGACTGGGCAGTCTGACATGGTATGTTGCTTGGTTAGTAAGAGAAAGGTGTTTTTAGTTAACAATGAGGTTCACTCCTGAGAGGTATCTTTCGAGGTGGTTGTTCGGACCCTCTTTCTTTGGGGGTTGTTTTGATTCTCGAGGGGAGAATATTTTGAGAGGTATCTTATGTAATGGACCGGGTTGTTGGAGGTCCATTACTTAGTAAAAATCTGATGCTTGAGGTGTTCTGGGTGGTTTGGGAGGTCATCCCAACTTCTCGGTGAAGTTTGACCAACGGTAGGCCTACCGGTAGCCCTAGCCTATTGGTAGCAGGCCTACCAGTAGTTCGGTCTACCAGTAGTCGTAGCCTACCAGTAGCTTGGCCTACATGTAGCTCGGTCTACCGGTAGCCGCAGCCAACCGGTATCTCGGCCTACCAGTAGCTCAGTCTACCTGTAGCCGCAGCCTACCAGTAGCTCAGTCTACCGGTAGCTGCAGCCTACCGGTAGCTCGGTACCGGTCGCTGCAGCCTACCGGTAGCTGCACCCAACCGGTAGCTCGGATACCAATAGCTGTCAGCCACCGGTAGATCTCAGCTACCGATAGCTCTAGCCTACCCCCACAGGGTTTCCAGTAGCACCTCCTTTTTGCGCAAATTGGGTTTAAAACCCTATTTTGACCCCTTTAAGCCTGTTTTAAAGCCCATTAATGCCAATTAATGGGGTTTGATTAAGTGAGATACCCTGGTGTGCATCGGTTTAAACCGCCCCTAAAGGTGAGGACCTCTTTAATGACATGTGGGGCCACGTGGTCAACCCACGACCCCACTCCTTACGCAGTTTCACATTCTTATCTCAATCATCCCTGGCCCTTATAAACGAAAGGGTTCTCCCTGAGTTTCTTTTTCTCAATCACCCTCCCATCGATTTGTCTGCTCGTCGAGGTCACACCCCTGCAATTTCCTCATGCGTGAAGTGAAGCTTCGATCGTTGATCAATCAGGCAGGGTTTCACCTTTGTCTCTCCTTTCTGTGTATCTTGCGGGGTGGGTATGCTATTGCTGCTGTAGAACTGGATTAACTAAACCTTAATGAAGATAATAATCGGATTCTAATAATGAAGGGGGAGGGGTGTGATCGATGATGCTACTTTATTTTATGATCTTCCATGATTAATGACTTCTGAATTGTGTTGGCTTACATATCCTGAAAATCATGGTCGTTGTTGGTCTTTCTCTGTGCACTAACGAACCCTTATCTCTGGTGATGTTTAAATGGATTGTATTGTGGTTATGGACCCTTTCCGTGTAAAGGAATTTGGTTAATTACGTAAATCCGGCTAAATAAATTTAAAGCACCAGGATCAACCCTTTTCTGTGATAACCCCGGTTAAAGTATAGTGGAATTGGAATCATGGAGTGTGTTAAATCATTTAAATCTGAAAATACCGGTATGGGCCTACTTTGCTTTGGTGGTAGTGGTTTGATTATTTTTCATTCACGGCTAATTGTTGGGTGATGTGGGTGGGGATGGGATCCCCTGTTGTTATGATATCGCTGGTTGTAAATTTGAGGTCAGGTGGTTACCTTGATTATATCACGAATTGGGGTGGGATTCTCTGTTGTTGAGAAACTGTTGGCTCTTGGGGACATGAGGCTATACCTTGGGGTTTTCTTTGGTTCCAGTACTTTAAGGGATCTCACTTATCCCTTTGGTTTTGTGACTTTCCGATAGAACCGGGTGTGAATGTTTAAGTTGACGTTTGACTGTACTCTTTCCTTGGCTTGTACTTATGCTTTCTAGTTACCTAAGTTGGTGCAGAAACTTATTTCAACATTATTACTGAACATGAAACAAGGATGGGGAAAATGGGTTTTGTTTTAGTGTGATTTGTGACTTACCCATGGGTGTTTTTGTGTTCTTTAGGCTGGCTGAAGAAAAACCTAGATTGGGTGAGTGCTTGTTACCTATACATATACTTGTAGTTTTTGTTTCTTATTCGCGCCCCACCCAAGTTGAGCACTTAGTGCCGAACACCCCCATTTCATGGGGAGGGTATTTTTTCCAACAATTCTATTAGTGGCTGGTTATTAACTCATTTCTGCTCCCTTTCCCAGATAGCCCAGGTATCTTCAGGCAGGCTGGGATGGCCTGAGGTCCATTATTACCCCAAGAATCTTCAGGCAGGGTGGTGTGATGGTTGGCTCAGGTGTGTGTGGGCAGGTGGATTCCCAAGTGTCTTCGGGATGAGGCCCAAGTTTCTTCGGGCGTGGAAGTGGATCTTCTAGCCCAGGTTCCTTCGGGCATGACAGTGGTTGTTCTGGCCTAGGTGTTTGCAGGCGTGGTTACATGAGACAGTTGAGACCCAGGTGTTTGCAGGCGGGGTTTAGCAGTGGGGTTGTGTGAGGGTACGACCTAGGTGTGTGTGGGCGGGGTGTGGAAGTGGGACTGCGGTGAGAATGGTGGGATTGGTTCGATGAGTAGGATGTCTTCAATAACAAGTGAGAAAGTGTCGCGGGGTACCCAAACATTGATGTGCTATTACTATACATTACTTGACTTGTGTTATTTGGGGATTGTGCCTTGGTGAGGTTTGGGTGGTTAGTTTCCTTGGTATGTGTTTGGTTATCTCTTTTCTCACAGGGCATTAGTATGTCTCCCCATTTGTGCACGACAGTCTTTGGTTTTCCCTACTGAGTATACTTGTATGCTCACCCTACGTATATAAAACTGCTTTTAGGTTTTCAGGAGGACTTCGAAGATTGTGATGGACCGTATTAGCTCAGACCTTATGACAGATCATCGCAGTTTCTATTGTTCCTTCTTTTGGTACTTGCCCTGTAGTCTCCTTATACATTGTGGATTTTACTTTCGTAACATGCTTTGGGAATGGTTCTTGGCTTTTCTTTTACCTTCAGTTTGGTGTTGTGGGATTTACTGTCTTATCTCCTGATCATATTAAAATAAAATGGGTAATGCCTTCCATTTAGTGTGTGATATTATACCCTTGGTGCTAGTCGCCACTCCAGGACTTTTTAAAGGCAGGTCTCAGGGGTCATTATCTCTCCTTCAACTTGAAGAAGGAAGGGTCTAGCAATCTGCTATCCCTTCCCTCATCTTGGTGAAGACGGGTCGTGACAGTAATGAAGATTGACAAAAAATAAACCCCCTCACTGAAATTTTTCTCTTAAAGGTTCTTATTTTAATATTTCACCATTCAATATTGATCTCACTAATGGCTAATCATGAGCTATTTTAAAGCTATATCCATGTCAACAAATTCCATGGAAATTGCATCCATCGCCACTTCCCCATTATAAAAATGAATAAAATTCATCAGTAATATACTATAATCAACCATTAAGTTTATTTTCACATAATAATTATTATATGATGTGTTATACTGAAATTATTCCTAAGATAGCCACATACTCCAATGCTTCAGAGGATTTGAAAAAAACTACTCAGATAAGCCTCTGAGAATCAATTTATAACCATTGGTTTCCCATCACATTATGGATAATTGGAATAAATCATATTCAATGTCATACCTTTTATCATAAATAGTTCATGCTAAAAAAACCAATGATGAGTAGATCTATTTCAATCACAATAACCATTGGAAGCCTCTAGTCACATTGTTTCCTTCATAAATACCTTAATGATAGACCTGGATGTATAAGGGTGATTAATTGGTATAAAGTGGCAGTATTTACTCAATCATCCTACCACTACTAAAAAACATATTCTATCTATGATTTTGGAATCCTAGATATAAAGTACATTAACACCTCTTCCTATACTAATTTGAGAATGGGTAGAGGTTGTAATAAGCCAGTTGGACTAATGGATAAAGACTTATTTCATTAGAAAACCACACATTCCTTAATATAAAATTGAATCACAAAAATTATTCCTTCCCAAAATACCTCATTAACTAAATTTTTGTATGTATTCAAGTATCCAAAATTTCCACCTTATGGAGAGTAATTGCAATGATGAAATAATTTATAAATTAGAAATGAACCCTTAGACAACACTATAATATTTTAATAAAATTTTAATCCATTCCAGAACGTATATCTAGGATGATAAGAACCACCTCCTTTCCCAAACTTAATTATAGATTTTAAGTGGTTTTGTTGTTGAATTTTTCAGTTATTATTTAAAGTTACTCATGTTTGTTAAAATAAACATGATGACATAAGAGGGTGTGTTGAATTGTGTCCTTTTAAAAAAACATGGATAATAAAAATTAATTCCACTTTGCGATTTGGAAATAAATATCGTTCTTTTTTCTTTAAGTATATTAAGACCGGAAGTTATAAATAAAAGAACACAAAAAAATTTATAATTTTTTAGCATATAAATATCCCATAGAACACTCCACCAATGCTCTGTCTGTGAGTTTAGTGATTTTAACTAAATAGGTCCTTTTATCGTGGACCTATACAACTAAGTGCAGGTAGTTGACACTGTAGAATAAAGATTTTATAGGGAATTATTGTTCAATTTTAGGGAACCATATAAACACAACATAGTGAGAGAAACTAACACTCCAATATAATAAAGATAATGATTTTTGAAAAATAGAATAATCTTACAATTGTTTTCAGAACTGATAAAAGAAGAGATATGAAAATGAATATAAGAAATACTTAAGAACATTATTCTTGATGAAACTCTGGGTTACTGTAAGAAATAGACTCTATTGTATAGTTGTAAAAAAAACTTCTCAATATCAAGATAGATACGTAGTAGCTGATTGAAACATGTATGTAACCAAAGAATAGTACTGAGAAAAACTTCAATGAAATAAAAAATATTAATCAATATATAAAATTAGTAAGAGAATAATAATAAATATCAGAGAGTCCCAATAAAATTAAAAGGATTTTGATTTGAAATATTAAAATAAAAATGGGATTGGTTCATAAATATTTCACTATTAGCTCTGTATCCATCTCTCTTAACTAGATAAATTCTTTGACAATAAATAAGAAATCTGATTTGATTCTTCTTGAGAATATATGGAAATATCTATAGTTAAATCAAAATATTAAAACCAAAAACGTACCTGAAATTTGAATTTAAATGCTCTAAGAAATTCATGACTTCCATTATACATAGAAACAATTTAATTAGTTGTTTATGAGCCTTTGAGTTAGTTTTTGAACAACTTTTAATGTGATATTTACTCTAGTAAAAATTTTGATGATATTTTTGAAATATCTATTATTAAAAATATAAAATGACTTCGTCAAAATAGGGATTACTCTATATATGGAATCATCAAAAGTATGGTTCACAATGTAATGCTGATTCTAATGGTTGGGTTAAATAACAATACTTTAGATTCTTAAAAGAATTTTTTTTCAAAGAAGTTTGGTTCCCAATCCTAATGTTTATTCTTAATGTAATTTATAAAAATTAATGTTTCTTATCAAAATTTAGGTTCCCAAACCCAATGTTCACCTTAAAACATAAGGATATGAATAGTGATTCCATACTTCATTAAAATATCTAGAATAATTAGAAAATAAAAATATCAGTTGAATTACTTCTAGAATTCTAGAGAGAGAGAAAAATATTCCAAAAAATATAATCTTGAATTTTATTTAATGTGACTTCATTATTAAAATAAATGAGGGTGTTTATAACCATCAACTTCAATGAAATTATTGGATCAACATTCATTTTCCAAAGAATATCCCCATTTTTTAGGACCACAAAACCTATACAAATACAAACATAAAAATACTTAGGTTTAAAATTATAAAAAAATAAAAAAATATTAATTACATAAAATATTATAATATTTTGTTTATTCAAATGTACCTCCCTTTTGTTAAATTAAAAATAAAATAGATAAATAGACAAAAAAATTAATGTTTCACAAAACTATTAGTGAAACTTATTTTAGAACTATAAGAATTATGCCTTGAAAAATAATATGCTTAGAAATAAAACGTATTATAAAATAGTGAATAGATAATAATAATATAATATAAAAAAATATAAACACAGTAATTTATTTTTATTAATAATCCTAGATTACAATAAATTTGTGGATCAAGAGTTTTAACATACTAAGAGGAAGGATAAAAAGAGTGTTTTGGATCATCAGAATATTATTTTGTTGTTAGGGAATAACAAACAATCCGATGAAGTTCCTTAAACTTCTTTATCAGCATGTCTAATTTTCTATTCATTAGACCTGACCATTACTTGATCAAAAAAAATTCCCTCGTAACATCCTTAGAACTTATACTAGGTTCCCTTTCATAAGATTTTGGATGGGCTCTATATAGGAAAACTTCTTAATCACCTTATTATAATTTTTAACTATGGTGTACAAAGGCACATGTCACACTGAAGGATTTTAATTTTCTCATTCATAGAAGATATATCATTAGATATAAGTTTCAACTTTCTCAACACATATAGGTCTTTGAACTCTGGATTTAGAATCAATTTTATGACTAGAAACCATTCTTATAGATTAAAACTGAGCGAAAACTGATTTTTATATTCTCCAAAATATTATTTGGAAACACTTTAACTCTATATATGACCAATCTAATCAGCCACATTTATTTTAAAATAATCAAAATATCTCTTAGAGATTGATATTTATTTCAAACATTGATAATGACGCTAAATAGATTCAAAATAAATTCTATAATGAGAAAAATTATATAAATCATCAAGAGATTTTCTTGGAATATCATATTCTCCTTTTAACTTAACTACTTAATCCATAAACTAATTAAACATTGAATTCATACCTAGATAAAATAAGTGCGTACATTCCTAAATATTTAGTTCATCATTAATATCTGATGAAGTTTTTTTATAATTCATATAATGTTAAGTAAATTCTATAAACTAAAGTGATTGAACTTCAAATTCTTCACTATAAAACTCAAAAAAACATCAGTTTACTTACAACCTTCTTAAACTGTTCTATTATTGGATTTTGAAAATTATAAACTTATAGATACCCAATCATCTTAGTTTCTCTAATAATATTAAGAGTACCCACATGCTAATCAGAGTCAGTTCCCTCAACCAACTGTTCGTATTCATGAGAAACTACCTCATCTGTTTCTTGAAAAAATCATTTATTTACCTATCCATTTACCAAATAGAAAAATATTGGTCAAATTCTTCAAGTATATCAACTATAGCCTTCTCTACAAGAACTTCTCTCATTCTGGTCTTTTAAACTAGCAAAACCCTCATGTCTTTTTTGTAGAATGATCTTGGAAATTTCATGGGAACTAAAGAACCCCCCCCCCTCTCTTTGAAGGAATATTCTCTTCCACTGCAATCCTTCTTCTTGTACTAATGGGAATGTTGGCAGTGCCAATAGAAAACCCTTCCAAGCCCCCAACCAAATACGGTACTCCAGCTCTATCCACTTTGGATTCCATAACTTCTTTGGTATCGTGCCTAGAAGAATCAGCTGACTTCAAGATCTTGTTCACTCCATGAAAATAAACTTCAAACTACTATTACTCCTCAGTACCATTGATCATCAACTTACCATTTTTTAGACTCCTTAATAAAAAAAATTCTGAGTGTTCCAGTAGGAAAAATGTTTCTATGATAAAATCTATGTCCTGACTAAATGTCATTTATCTTTCCTATCTAATAGAGGAAAAGAGATAAAAGACTTCTATATAGGGAGATGGACATTCACACATACTTATGGAAACAATGATACTTATAACTTAGTATATACCTAATGAAATTTATTTTTATGTCACTAAACATCAAAAACATTACATACATATCAAGAAAGAGGATTTTGTCTTACACTTTTATCCTCTACACTACAACAGTCTGAATGAATTGGACAAAAATTATTTGGTCTGCCTTTAAATCCTTCACCTACATATTTCTAATATTAGATTTCCTAAATAGGAAAAGATATAATTTCATCTGAATTATGAGCATTGTCTTCAATCGATCTCAAACTAAAGTGAAACACTCTTTCATGGGTGCATTAGAAAATATGAACAATATTGACCATAGAAATATAATTTTTTTTATTTATTACCTTATAGGAGATGAAATATTATATATCTCTGAAAATAAACTATAAATTCTCATAAAATTATTTTCCCTACTTTTTTAAAACATACACTATATTTTCACCATCGAACATATACCCAAATCCTTGAAAAATCAATGATTTCATTATTAATAGGTTCATCTAGAAAAGATATTTAAAGTCTAAAACATTCCCTTGTATAACTTTTATTTACAAATTAGAATATCTATGGATCTTTAAGCTACTTATGACAACTTCATCAATTGTCTTTTTCTTTTTCTTTGAGATAATCAGATGGTTTGAGCTTTTTTAAATTAGGGATGGAATGAGATTGAGATATCAAAAGATCAAATGGGTATGAGATGGAAGGTGGGAGAGAGAAAGATTTTATTATGACAGTTCCAAGAAATGTTTTCATTCCACATGATAAATTTTAAGTCTAATAATTTAAGAATTTTTAAAATTAAAATAGATTTTTAAAAAATAAAATATGCAAATAAAAATTCTGAATATTAAAAATTTATTAACTAAATAATTAATTAAAATAAATAATAATTTAAAAAATAATGTAGAAAAAATAATAAATTGAATGTAGATTAAAAAGAATATTAACATATTTACTTAAAATTAAATAATAATTACTTCCCCATAATAAAATAAAAACTAGCAGTGGTAAGTGGTATAGATAAAATATAAGCATGTTGAAACTCATTATTTTTAAATTATTAATATATATACTCTTCTAGAAAGGATCTCTTAGAACATGATGTCTTATATCAATATTATTAGTTTTAGAGAGACTCACAATAATTTTTTAAATATTAATAGAACTATTATTATCGCATAAAATCATAATATGATTTAATTTAATTCCAAATTCCAAAAGAGTGTGTTTCATCTAGAACAGTTGTTCACCCAAATTTCTAGCAGATATATATTCTCCCTAAAATATTGATAATACAACATAATTATGATTTTTATAAGACTATGAAACCATTTATTATCCTAAAAAGATACAAGTACCTGAGGTTCTATTTCTATATAATCTACACACTTTAAAATCAGTATCTGAAAATGAAATTAAATCAAAACTAGAAACTTTTGAATAAATTAAAGATTGAAAAATAATTCTTTTAAAATATCTAAAAAATATTTTAACTATAGTAATATGATATTCCTTTGGTTTTGAATAAAATTCTTCAAAAATTAAAAGAACAAGATATATGGTTAACGAGTAGTATGATATAGAAAAATTCTTATCATACCTATATAAAATAATTTGTTAACTAGTTTTCTAGCTTCATCCAAATAAAGTTTTACATTATTACAGATAAGAGTTTCATAAGTATTACAATTTTTATGTCTAATTTTTTCAATAAATCAATAATATGTTTTCTTTTATTCAAAATATTTATAAATTTTTTTTTCTACATTATAAATCAATGAATGAAATTAATTTCTCCCATTATACTAATTTCAAATTATTTTTTCATAAGTTTCAAAAAATCATTACAAATATTTTTATTTGTTGGACAAAAAATAAAATAATATACATATATTTGAACTAATAAAATTTAAAAGATTAGGATATTCAAACCCATTGAAAAATTATTTTTTAAAATAATATAATGTGATCTTTTATACCAATCCATTGGTTCATGTTTAAGGCCATAAAGAGATTTAGTAAGTTTAAAACCTAAATTGGGTGGATGAAGGTTTTAAAAACTTTAGGTTTCTAAACATAAACTTCCTCCACTAAATAAATGTTTTAAAAAGGAGATTTGATATCCATATAGTATAATTTAAAAGTCATATGAGATGCATAGGATAACTAGGTTCTAATATCTTCTAGCCTCACAATTAGGGAACACTTTTTTTTACAATTTATTCTATCCTCCTGGTTGAAAACATTGGAAACTATATTGACTTAATTCCTTGTAATTATACCTTTAATATCTTAATTATTTATAAATACCCATTTGGTTCCTATCACTAGATGGTTAGTGGGCCTATAAACTAATTCACATACTTTAATTTTCATAAATTGGTTTAATTATTCTTGCATATCCATCATCCAACATTCATCCTGTAAGTATTATAATAAGTATTCAGTTCAAACTAGGATTGGAAGATATATGGTTTTAATAGGTTTCCTACACTTATTCTAGTTATAACACCATCATCTAGGTCTCCTATAATAGAAAATAAAGGATAGTCCTTAAAGGTTCTATGTTGTATAGGTAAGACACATTCAAGTTCGATAATTTAATGTTCTAATGAACATGATTGATTTTGATCATGTTATAACTTATTTCAAAAATATCTTTATAAGAGTAAAGTCTCAAGTCATTTAAAGAATAAATTTCTTTATCTTTTTGAATTTTTGTGGTTATCAAATGGGTTGACTTCATCAAAATTCACATGAACAGATTATTCAACTATACTTTAATTTTTATTAAGAACTAATAAATAAATATAAGTTGTAGAATATACAAGAAATATTGCTTCATCATCCTTTAGATCAAGCTTACCATGGTTTTTCTTAGTGTTTAATATATACTTGTCTCATAAAAAATCATTAAATAATCAAAATTTATATTTTTTGTTATTCCATAACTCATAGGGTGTCTTATTTATAAAAGGCTTAATTATAACTCTATTCATGATATGAAAATCTGTATTGACATCATCAATAAAAAAATAGGTAGGAATACAATATTCGTTTAGTATAGTTATTTTCATTTATTGAATAGTCATATTTTTTATTTCAATAATGCCATTTTTTGTGGTTTTCTTGGAGCAAAAAAAAGTATGTTGAATACCAATGTTTGAAAAAAATAATTGAATTACTGATTCTAAAACTCTCATCCAATATAACTTCTCAATGAAAATATTTTGAAATATTTTTTAATTTGAAAAAGTTTACAAAAAACCAAAAAAATTTAAAAAAATCACTTTTGAATTTTATGAAATATACCCACATAAATATGAAAAACATCAAGTAAAATGAAAAAAAAAAGAATATTACATGAAATATTTATACTCTATATGGTTCAAAAAAACCTTATGAATAATTTATAAATGATTATAAGTAGAAACCTTGTTAATAGATTTATGAGTTGACTTATGTTATTTTCCAATTTTGAATATATTATAATTTCTATTCTAATCAAACATAATACTGAGAAGATCTGAAATAGAAAAAAAAATAGACAACTTAGATAGGGAAAATATATTGCAATTACTAAGTCTCCTATTACATATCCACGATTTATTTATTTCAAAAGTTAAAAAATCACTTTTTCATTACACAAGGAACTAATCTCGAAAGTATAAATTTTTTTTAGCTCTAGGTGATCTAAACTTAAGAAGTTTATTTTTAAAAATAGATAAATGATTATTAAAAAAATAAACTAAAAATCCATCATCATAGAGTAGATAAATTCTTATTATATTGTGTTTGATCCCTTGAGTGTAGATAACTTTATTGACCATGACTATTTTTAGATCACACACTTATCTAACTACAATGATTATTCTATTATTATTGTCTCAAAAAATAGCCAAGACTCTATCTACTTTTGAAAGGGAATGGAAACTTTAAAATTATCCAAAAATGTGTCTTTAGAAGCCAATATCCATGTATTATATTTGACTTTTTTCCCTATTTATTTTCACCTAAAAAATATCGAATAAAATATTTTTTTGGTACCTAAATGATCTTGGGTCCTACAATGTTATCTAGTAATGATTTGGGTAACCAGATCTATTTATCCTTCTAATAATAAGCATAATATAAATATCTTAGAGTATAATCCTTTTCAAAACTATAGATATTGGGATTTTCTAGAAATAATTATTAGAGTAATAGCCTCTAATACCATATAATAAACATGTAACCCTAGACATGTTGTTCTTCTTTAATCTAGGAACATAACATTTTTATACATCTTAGGTTTATCACCATTACTACCAATATATTATATTTATTTTCTATTAACATTCATTCCAAGGATATGATTTAAAGAATCATCTCCATTAGTAAATAAAATAGAATCCCTTTTAAAGGATTCTAATTTCATCCATAAATATTTAATTCTAGTTTCAATCATATTGGTTATTAATGAAAATTTACTTCATTTTTCATTTAGTTATAGGAGGTATTTTAGTATGGAATCATTTTTACTTAATAAAACATTATGAATATTCTTTGATTATTTATTATTTTTTAATAGATAATATTATTTTTCATCAAACATAAAACAATATTCAGCTAATTTATCACTTTATAAAATTTCATAATCAAAATAAGAACAGTAGTATAATTGTACCTAATTTTCCTTTTCCATAAATCATGTGTTTTATTCCATATTTAATTTCTCCATTTCTGAATCAAAATAGTAAGTGCCACTAGAGTCTTTAGAAACACTTCATGAATACATCACATCCTCTTACCTTTGTTCTCTTAATCATATTTTATTATATACTAATTTTATTTATTTTCCATTCTCCATTCCTCCTATTTTAGTTGTGGGAGGATCATGGTTGATATGCCATACTTTTTTTTCATACATAACACCAAGCATCTTTCATTCATCAATTATTATTTCTGAAATCATTGTAATACTTATGGAAGCCTCTTTTATTCTTATATAACATAATGAATTTTCAATCTAGGTGATCCAATTCATCTCTAATGTTTTAAGATCTAGAATAATTTGAGGATATAACATTCTCTTAACCTTATTTTATACTTTTAGAATATTAATTTTGAGATAAGTATTCTACCTTATGATCATTTTGTGATCTTCTACTTCAGATTTCATTTTAGCTTCATAAATAATTAATGTACCAATAAATACCTTCATTGTTAAACTTTTTTTTAGGTTTTTATTTTTTGATATTATCCTATATTCCATTAAAATTTGACGGTAAAACTCTAATAACATTGAATGCTTGATCATGTTTTGGAAATGGAGGTACCATGGTAGCAACACCATTGACAATTTCAGTTAATCTTACATTAATTTGATTAATACATTCTACATCCTAAATCCTATAAGTATCTAATTTTAATTTATCATTGTTGAACCGCTACTTTCTAACATTTTTATTCCCTTCATATGAAACCACTATTATCTCCCACATTTTGTAGGCAATAACACATTATGAAACATGATTAAACTTATCGGGACCAATTCCAAAAATGAATATATTCATGGATCATGAGTTAACATCATAATCAAATTATTTAGGAGAATCCCACTTTTCTAGTTCTTCTTTAGGATTTCTATACGGTTTAACAACTTTTATATAAATATTGAATCATAGGTTCTTAAAATAGATATTCATACACAATTTCTAATATCCATACATTTCCCCATTAAAATATAGTGCATTCAACAATGACATTCCAGATTTGAGTCAACCATAGACATTTTTTCACCATAGATATATTAAACAAAATATTACAAGAGATTAAGAAGATTATTCAAAGACTACTCATTTTATACCAATTTTTTGTCATAATAAATATGAAGACACAAGTGGGGTTAAATTGTATCCTTTTAAAAAAACATGGATAATTAAAATTAATCCCCCTTTATGATTTGGAAAGTATTGAAGTTATTTTTTCTTTAAGAAATTTATTAAAAAAATAATAAATAGAAGAAAATAATAATTTATATAGTGGTTTAGGGAACAAAGATCTCATATTCCACTCCACAAATTATCTCTTGACAACTAATAAAAGAATAAATCATCAAAGGAAAATTAGAAAGGATACATCATAGTCCCATTGAAAAAAAGTTTTGTTTTTACTGAAAATAAACTAGAATGTATATCAGCAGCAAATCAAACTTCCAAGAATCACAAAAGGTAGAAAACAACATATTAAAATATGTATGTATCAAAATTTTAGTCCTAATAAAATATTTTATGAATTATAGAATATTAATAAAGAGATAAAAATAGTTTTAGTAGCATATTCAATCTCAAAGAGTCCCGATGAAATTAAAAAGATTATTATTTTGAAACTTCAATGAAAAATGGTATTTTTTCAGAAATATTAAACTCTAAACTCTATATAAATATCTATAAACAAGTTAATTATTTGAGAATAATTTATAAATATTATTTTATTTCGGTCAAGAATATCGAAAAATGTCTCTAGAAAAATTAGGATATTTAAATTATACAACTTGACTGTAATTTTATTTTAAATTATCACTGAAAAATATAGATTCCCTTAAAAATATAAATGATAAAATCTAGTTTTAATGGAATTTTAATTGGTCTTAAAATAAATTTTAATGATATATTTACTCCACTTAAACTATTCCTGAAATTGTGGAAAATATCTACAATTAAAAATCCATAGATGACTACTTCAATGTAGGGATCATTTTTCATATAAAATATTAAAAATTATCATTAATAATGTATCTTTGATTCCAAATGTTTGGTTAAATAACCATACTTTAAATTCATAAATGCATGGGTCTTCACTAATGTTGGGTTCTCAGTCATAACATTTATTCAAAACATAAGGTAGGAAAAGTAGCGTTCCTTATCAAAAGTTAGGTTCCCAAAACTAAAATTCACCATAAAATATAAGGATACAAATATTGATTCTAGACTTATTTAAAACATCCGTATTACATAGAAAATACAATAACAAGAAAAATTACTTTTAGAATTCTGAAAAAAAATATCCCAATAAATATAATCCTAAAATTAACTTAATGTAACATGTTTTGTAAAATAAATGATGGTTTTTGTGAGAATTATTTTCAATGGGATATTAATGAAAATTTTGGATCAATATTATTATTCTGAACACAAAATATATGGTCTCTGAAAAATCAATTTTTCTAAACACTATTTTAATATCACTCCTTGGTAGAGAATTTGTAGCATTATTCTTATTACCATGTTTATTGGGAACCTTATATTAATAGCGCAAAAAAAATTTCTGATAAGTTTGTGGCTTTATGAAAATAACATTTGACTGGGAATGTGTTTACTACTCTTATGATCAATTTAAACATTAACTACCTCTTCATAAGTTATAAAATCCATTCCTAGATAGAGAATACTAAAACCATCAGTTTCATATCATATACCGACTTCTCTAGATTTGAATAAAAAAGTTACTTATTGAAATAAGTTAGGTGTGTTTTTTTTTTTGCATTAATAAATCCCCAATAGAATACCCTTAGGGATCAAATTCCACTAAAAACCCCCATGTATAAATCAGTAAAAACTAAATTTTCACTATAGTCATACTCCACTTTGATTGTCCAAAAGGATCTTGGGTGTCATTAGTTCAAAAAATACTTCCTTTATCTATTATTTTTGTTAAAAACCTTGAAATATTCTCATATTACTTAATAAACATCTTTTAATAACCATAAAATCCTAAAAATTCCCTTGTGTTTTTAAATTTCATGATTTAGACCACCATTCAATTGCATGTAATTTCCTAGGGTTTATAGAAACCCTATTTACTAAGATCAAATGACCCAAGTATTTAAGGATTATTTTTCAAAATGAACACTTTATTCTTTTATCAAAAAAAATTATCCTCCCTCATATTATCCGAAACTTGTTTTAAAGATACCAAATGTTCCCTCAAACTTATACTATAATCAAGTATATCATCCAAAAACATGAACACAAATCAACATAGTATATCTCGAAAAACAACAATCTTAGTTTCCTGAAAAATGGTCAGTGAATTAATGAGCTTTAAAGGAACTTATATACACTTATAATTCCCTCGTGGTATTTGAATTTTTTTTATCTATATATTTTTCCCTTATCTATACTTGATAGAACCCATATTTCAAGTCGATTTTAGTAAAATAATTTTCTCTAGAAACTTTATTCATTAATTATTCTTTTAATGGAATGGGAAATCTATAAATCATAGTAATACTATTCAAGGTACTGTAGTGGTGGCGATACTATAGCAGGTACTGTAGCAGTGCGAGTACTATAGTAGTACTGTTCATAGAGGGGTCCTTTGGGCCAAAAAATGTGATTTAGAGCCTTATATTCAGGACACTTATCCTTGGGCCTTCGGGTTATGTAATGGGTCTCCCTCTACCCAGTCTAAATAGGTCTTTTCTTTAAATAATAAGTTGAGGCTTCGGCCCCATCCTTTTAAAAAATAGATAGTATGCCTGCTTCTATGGATTTAAATTTACTCAATCTACCCCTTCCATAAATTTAACATAATGGTTGTTGTCTCTATGTGGTGGAATAACATTAGGTATTTAAAATACTTCCTAGTATTTCTAAACCACCATTTGTATATATTCCAAATGAAACTAGTTTTACTCATCATATGCTTCTCCTTTCTTCTCAACCAAATCACACTACATTCCCTAATAGTGAATCCTCCTTTATTAAGATGTTTTTCGAAATATCATATTGTATATTTTGAGTGTTTTACCCCTTATTTGGTAATTATATTCCCTTTTAATTCAAAACTATCATTATTTCCTTCAATGGGATTTTGGGTAGCCCAATGTTTCAAGACACATTATTCCCAATACCAAATTTATCCTAGAGGTATAAAAAAAATGTGCCCACTTGTAATTCCTCTCCTCCTAAATTAACCTTCAATGATTTACATGTTACCCTTGAATCCACTTAGTTTCCATCTCATAGCATGATATTGAAAGGATTTGTTTCAACCACATGTTCTATGAAGTATTTCACTAAATGTTTAGAGATAAAGTTGTGGATGGATTCACTATCTACCAGAATAAGAATAGTAATTTCTTATATACTCCCCTCTATTAACATGGACTTAATTTTATTGTCTTGTGCCCCCAAGAAATCATCTGTAGTTGGTTCCTTCATTAAAATTTCTTATGAATCCACTTTCTCTACTTATTTTACCTATTTTATCTGGTTTTGTATTCAATTTCTCCATGTCGTTCCATGAATTCATATTTCATTAGCTTAAAATACTTATTCAAATATTGATTCCCAAGGTTAAATTTATGTCCATAGGTATAATGGATTTTTTATTTTCTTCACTAAAATTATTCTTTAGATATTGTTTTAACTCATATCCATTTTGGAGTAAAATCCAGATGACTTTACTTCTCATTCTGTTCTATTGGAGGTACAAAATTCATTGTAATCGTATTTCAAATCCTCAATTAGTTTCTAATAACTCATTTACTACTATATGACCTTCTATATTTTATATAAACATTCACCATAAACTCCATTTCCACTCTCTTGGATATAGTTCAAACCCATTCTTATTAATCATCTCATGAGTCATCATCGTACTCTCAATTTTATCAATCCACCAATGAAAGACTCGTATACCATTTCTCAAATAGGTTTGGGATCCATAGGGATATTATTTGAATTAATCTATATATATTCACCTACATTACTAATATTTCATTGAGTTTTATTAAATATAACCAAATGGTCCACTATAGAACTGTCAAAACATCCATGTAGTTCTTCCTTGAGCTGTATTCATGTGAGGCTTCATTTAATCAACCTCGATGATACTATCCAATATTGGACTACCACTTTCATGAAAATATGAGCTATTATAACCTTAAAATATTCCTAAATAAAAATAATTGTGATGTATGTTTTTTATGAGCCATCCAAGTCACTCGATATTTACTAGAAAATACTAGAATTTCTATATTCTTGGAAACAACTCAATAATTTTCCAAATACATTATTCATGGTCCTATGTCATGGAATTATTCAATATTATTAGGGTTAGTTCCTTTAGCATCAAGATGTAAAATACTTCCACCTTCTTCCAAAATGGATTTATACTTGATACTATTATGTATGGAGTTCTCTACCTAGCTTTTTATGAGTTTTCCTACAATGGATGAAAGTTCCAGGAGCCCCATTTATCTATAAAATTGATCCCTCTGCTATTTTCATTTGGTTCCCCATTAATGATGGAATATTATGTTTCGGTGAATGGAAGAAAATTTCACAACCAATAATATTAAATAACCCCTCTCATGAAACTCTTTATCCATAGATTACCTCTCTAAATGAAAGAACTAAATGGTAGAAGTTTAAAGAGAGGTAGAATTTATATTCAAGAATTAAATGAATTAAAACATGACTTGTAATGTATTAAAAACATTCAGGTTGTTGTTCTCCCTAACTATATCTACTAAAAAATATTCTTCCCATACTAATATCCCATCATAAAATATATTTTAACTCCCCAATGTCCCATGTAGAAACACCAAGACACCACTTATACTTCCTATCAAACAGATAATGAATTTTTATTTTTAATACTAACCCTTGGAAGTTAAGAATATACCCCTACAAAACTATCCAAATTTCCCTTCATTTGGTAAGTATAAAGTATAGGAGTCCTGGGCTAAATCCTAAAAACACAACATGTATTCTTATCACCTCAAAAATTGGGTAAAACACCTTAGACCTTAACTTGGTTCATGCTGAATCATTCCACCCATCCTCCCATGAATCTCTTTCATTGGTTTCATCTTTTCTTTAAAATTTAACTACCTCCGCTTTCTTAGTACCACCTTCAATTACTTAATATTTTCCCACACATAGGTGAGGGGAACCAAATGTTTAGTTTTTGTGTTTTACGTAAAAGACACTCTAACACACAAACCCTAGAATAATGAGAGGATAGGATAAAAAAAACACCATAAATTAATTTTAATAATAATAATAATGGAAAAAATTACATATATAGGTTTTTTCTAAGATTATGTTGACCAAAAAAATGCAATGTATATACATTTTCAATTGAGCTAGAATTCACAATAATTAATTCTTTAATTAAGAAAAAATTACATAAATTAATCTTTTTATTTATCTTATTAATTAATTAATTCAATTTTTCTTAATTATATTCAAAACATCTTTTAAGTTTCTGTTATCCATAATTAAATTAAATTAAAAAATTAATTTTACTAAAAATTTATAAAATGTACATGTGTATTTCAAGGAAATGACGTGTACCTATCCAAACTACTTGGCATAGTCTCTATAAAGTGTATTCACATGGAATATAGTATAAATTTTATGGCCCATAATTTAAAGACTTGAATTTATTAATAAATTATGCATGATCAGAATTAAATTACATGACATGTGTTGCTATAAATGAACATAGAGTACACTACAAGTAAAAAAACACTGAACTTACAGTTTAGAATTTAACATGGAAATTAATTTAATATATAATTAGTAATCCTATAACATTGTGTGTACTATTAATAAATGACACAAAAAACATATAAATATGTTTAATTATATAATTAATTTTTCCCTCAATGTTAAATTAATCACATGAGGTATAGTTGATTACATGATGTGTACACGGGTTACACTACATGCAATCTCTTATGCCCGTGTCCATGACACACACTAAGGGAGGGGTATGTTTTTTTGGTTTTGGGCATGTATGAGGTACACGACATGTACGGAAGATAAATGTTGTGTGGCCATAAAGTCACATGATTTTTTTAGTTCTTTATTCAAGTAACAAATACATGACATATATTGGACCCCTATGTTTTCTACTATGAAAACACATGGATTGCATGATGTGTAAGTGAGTTACGCTATTTTTATTCTAGAAAACCATATTCAATCCTATCCCAATCAACACATGGTGTGCATTAAAAGCATTCCATGTGTAGTTAATGCCTTACAACCTCATTTTAATTTGATTTATACTAATACATTGAACATGGGTACTCGACATATACCTTCGGGATATACACCATTTACTCTTATGTTATCTAACTAGAATGCTTGACATCTCCTGATGGAGTCTTAATTTGTTCTTCATGTTAATTTAACCTTTTATTGGTTATATGAGAGGGAATGAAGAAGGGAAGAGACCAATTTGATGTTCATATTTAAAGAATGAATAACCAAAAAGTAAAACCAATAATAATTGAAAATTTTCAATGAAGGATTAATAAATAACTATAAATTAATTATGTGATCACTCTGGTTCCACTTTTAGGATCCAGGCACAACAAAAGTTACTATTGGGCATATCCAACTTACATTTTTTCATATTTGATAAATAATAAGATATTTAAATGACAAATAATGTCATTACCAATGGAATTAAATGAAATAATAATTGAATCATTAATACTGGAACTAAAAAAGATAGGATCATCACATATAATTTATAATTAATTTATAGATAGATTTAGAATTACTGTGTCTTCTAACTATTTATTCATTGATGATTTGGTTTACTTATCTATTCATACCATCATTGAGTAGCTGGATCCAAGGGAATAATCCCTTTTACTATGATCCACATGTGCTCTAAAATATATTAATGTCGCTATAGAATTTCTAGGTGCTAGCACAGTTGATCTGGGTCACTTACATCATTCATTATTGATGACAACAAGAATCTATTTATGGATTGAACATTCTTTAGGTTCTCTCAAAATATTCAGAGAATGGAGGTGTATGGGAACTCTAGTTCTTGAGGTCCTTCTTGATAGGATTCATTCTTGGTCTTTAGAGATTTTTCTATAGGTTTTTTGTGTACATTAAGTAGCTAAATCTCAAAATTAATATAACAATGTATTAATATAGCTAGTTTAGGTTTGGTAATTTAACATAGACCCATAGAAAATTATGTATTTCTTAGAAAACATCATTTCTAATAATAAAAAAATAATATTATTGTTTTATTGACACATGTAATACCTATGGATAAGTATATATCAAATTTTTAAATAAATAGATAAATGTTCATTTAAAATATATTCAGTATATAATTTCTTGACTGGCCATTAAACTCAGTTAATTTATCCTCTTTGGTATTTACCAAAACTTGATTAATGAAACTTTATTTAATAAATAATTATTACTATATTACTCTCTGATAAATATAATAAATATTATATTCACTAATTCTTGTGATAAATATTTATTATTTTTTAACTCACATATCTATTAATGGAAATAACTCATGGTTAAATCTTGATGATCAAGAAAAACTGAATAATTATTATACCACAAAGTGGAATTAATATTTATTATAAATTGTTAAATTCAGAATATAATTTTATTGAGATTATGGATACACTTAGTGTGTTCCCTACTAGGCCCTTTTCTCAGTAAAATTAAGTGTAACCATCTAAAGTCTAAGGTTAATGTATCACAAAACACCAACCCACCCATAGAGAAAAAGTTAATTTAGCAATGGCATAAAACCACATGTGAATTATTACAATACAATATTATCTAATTATTATGGTATCTATATTCAAGCTGGTTGCATGTAAATGTCATCAACCTATGTGATCGATGTCTATTTCTTTGACTTTTTGAAAATAAACCTTCCCATCGAACACTATGGTCATGGATTTATTTAGTCTATTCAAATTTCATCAAAGACACTATTATATGAACTTATGTTAATGAAAAAAGGGACAAATCATTTCTCATATTATTCATTAATGAAATATCACTAATGATGCACTCAACGTATCATACCTCATCATGAGAATATGTGGTTATGGTTTTCATTAATACGTAAAATTTCATGACTCGTTCTATATATTAATTATAATATTGAGGTATAAGGATCAACAAAAATTTCTTCATATAGGAATATCCAATGACACGTATAAATGTGGATTTCCTACTTATGGATCATGATCTCTTAATATCATACTCTCAAAGGGCGTACACCATGAGAAAGTTTCTCACCATCTTATGAGTTTACAACCCTAATTACTTATATCATTTTCATCCCATAAAATGACATCATCTAACTATATAAATATATATTTGGGAATAGTATAATGAAACCTATAGTTCCTCATTATAGTGGGGAATTACTATGACCTCCCAGTGCTATAGTTACTCTTTGAACATTATCATCAACTATGTCACATAGAAGGAAAATGATTATGTGATAATAAGTTTATTAATATTCAAAATAATGAATACATGGAAATATTTCTGTTTGATTAATGTCTCCCTTTAAAATATATACTTCCACTAAATAAATACTCCAGACATTTTTTATTTATGTTTTAAGAAGTATATTCATGCTTTCCTCTTAGATTCATCAATGAATATCACAAGGTATTATTATACTCCATGTGGTTTCACTTGGTAATATCCCAAGAAATTTGTATATACAAGAGTAGTGTTTTGGAATTTAGGTGTTATTATGAAAAAATTAAATCTCACTTTCAGTTTTATTCGAAGTCTGTAATTATTGAAACTTCTACAGCCTGCATGATCCATATTTAGAATTTCCTTTTCAACTAAAAATACCATACATTTCTCACCACGGTGCACAAGATGGTATTGAAAGAAAATTAATTTCTAGAATTTTATGTTCCAAACAGTTTATCTCCCACATCCATTTGGTTGGATAAATTTTTTCATTCTATAAACCACTAGCTATGATCAAAGAACCCTGAGTGATTTCCCATACTCCATTTTCAATGTTTGTTCAATATATAGCTTTATCTAACTATCAAATCAAAATTATATTTTAGTGAAGACCAAAAATATTTATGAATTATTTCATCTTAATTAAACTACCATTTTTCATCCATTTTTTCACATCTTACATTTTACACTATATCAATAGCTTCATCATTCTCTAGATTCACTCTTCTACAGATTCTAGACACAACTTTTTTCACATCCATCTTCATTAGTGGATTGGAAAGATGAATCAGAATATATAATATATGATTCCACCAGAGTGTTTACACTCAAGAGTAGTTTGAAAATACTCTCATCTACTGGGTTCAAAAAAAATTTATCCTCTACAATTTTACATTCCATAATTGTCTTTGTGGTCTCAACAATCCTCCTTAAGATGAACACTTTTTTCGTAATGCCAATATGTTGTCCCGGGGATATTATATTTACCTTTAGTCCTCACACATGAAATTTATTCTGGAGGTATTTTAATTATTCAATGAGGTGAGAACCCTCTCTGTAATACTCTATGATTTTAAAAGAAAAATATTGTGTTTGATATCTTATACGAATGTAACATCGACCTTAAACAAACTAAAAAATATATTATTTAAATATGACTATCATAACATAGTCAATGAATTGGTGGGAATAAATAGTATTAACCTTATTAGGATATATATATATATGGGTCCTAATTAATAAATAAAATTTGGTTAATTTTAAGTATATAATCACACAATTTTCAATAAAGTCCTTTTATGCTTAAAAAATGATTTTTATTATTTTTTTGCACAGAGATGATATAATTAATTTATTTCACTTTTAGTAATTGTATTTTATAAAAATAATATCATTTTTTAAATCATTATATAAAAACTATCTTATGGAAACAATTTTGGATTGTTATGAAAAGATAGTTTTTTAGTGAATAGTAAACAATGTTGATTTTTGTAAAACTGTCATATCATTACATTAAATCAAGTAGTATTAAATTTTATTATATTTTGGATTTATTATTAAACCCCAATTTGATCAAATTATTTTATAATATTCTAATTAATATCATTTTAATCTTTAATTTCTATATTTTGGTATGAATTTGTTTTTATGTTTAAAAACACATTTTCCTCAATAATGTTTTTAAGTGAATAATGATTTTCATTATAATTAATTAAAATAACCTCAAATTAGGAATAATTTCAATTATATTTAAACATTATATTTATATATATATTAATTTTAATTTATCTAATTAATATTACTAGTTATAGAGTTAATGTAAAATCACATTTTCCTTTAAAAATGCATTTTCTTGAAATACTTTTTTTCATGGAACTCTGTGAGTTTAATTTTAAATTAAATTCTACCACTTATGATAAATAAATCCTAAAAAATTTAGACCATATTTATAATTAGGAGTTATTTTTTTTTAAATGGGCCCCTTGTTTTAGTCAATATTGAATAGTACCTATTGTAAATAATTATCACCACGATAAGGGTAAGTCAAGTAACTAAAGTTAAAATAATATAATAAGGACTAAAAAATGATCATAATGCTTGACTTAATTTTATTTTATGATTATATTTCGTCCATAACAATTGAAAATTTGAATATATGATCTTTGTTCCATTTGGATGTAATTTTTACATTTACGTTATTTTATATGAAGAAAAGTAAAAAATGTCACTTTCATGCTATTAATTTATATAATATTTTATTATAGGGATAAGTACAACCTTCTTAGATTATAAATAATTATTTTAAATATAAATTATTTTTTATCATGGTAATTTACTTTTAATTTTTAGGGATAAAATAATTACCTTAAATATTTACGCAACGACGAAACAATATTTATTAAATTAATTCAAATATAAAAAATTGATTTTAAAATTTTAAAAAGTAATATAAATTGATTTAATTATTTTTTCCATGAATTTTTAAGATAAATATAACATTATATAAAAAAATAATTGATTAGATTCTAAATCTCTTTCTGCAATGGTGTTATTAAGGTCAAATTGAATGAGTAGTTTCATGAATTACATTAACGATATTTTATAATAAATAATATTTTTTAAAAAGTTTTAAAATATCTAAATATTATTTCTTCAGAAAATATAGTGGTATATGGTTGAAAATATTAAATATAGTCAATTAATTGTTCAATTTTCCTTTTATAGAAAAAGCATTTTTATCACTATAATTGTCAAAAGGGGTTAACGCAAGTTAAAACTAAAAAATAAAAGGGTAAAATCCTAATAAAAACTTGTCAAAATTTTTATTTATGAAATTATTTAGATCCATAAACGTAATATATTTTAAACATTCCTTTTTTTTATAGTTTTTTCAATGAGAAATAATTTACATTAATTTAATAATTTAATAAATTCTAAAAGTTCCCCTCCCTCCCTAATAAATGGAAAATTTATTTGTTGTTTACTTCACACATAAAAATCTATTTGGATTGGAAAACACATACCAAAATCCCTCACTTACATACCTTATTGGATATTAGAGTCCTTGGTAACATTATAAATTATTCCTATTAATCATTTTGGTGTAAACCTAAAGAGGTTGTTCAAAGAAGAGGTATCGTTCTGAACTGAGTGTTTTTGTTTTATTTCTTCTTCCACCTTCTTCATATATTATTATAAAATAATTATATAATAGAACCATTATATAAAATATATTGAGATTTTTTTATTTTGATTTCATATCATATATATATATATCTCTTCTTTTATCAATTGAGAAATGAAACAATCATTCAAGTGTACGGCGAACTTCCACCTCATGAACCAATGTAATTTATTTTCTATTACCACCCCTCAGAGCATAGTTGAAATCTATGTGAATTTTCATTGCTATTTCAGTGAAAATGTAGTTAAAAGTATACAAAATTGGTGTGAAATCTATGTTCCTTAATGTAATTCATAAGGGGGATTACACATTGAGAAAACAGAAGGGTTTAATATGGATGAAAATTATAGAAATGTTGGTGGTTAAAGAATTATTTATATAAGATATTGAAATCATTGAGGACCTACTATTTAAGGTTGGATCAATACTTAAGAGAGATTTATTTTTAGCATGGTAGAGTTTATCATAGGATCTATATAAATATAGATATTTATCAAAGAATTTTTTTACTCTATATGGTGAAGACAAAATATTTGAGGATGGGACAAAGAACAATGCAATATTTTGTGGATCATATAAGGTATGATATCGTGATGTTTATTATTAGTGAGTTAAAAAATTTCTTTGGTTTATAGGTTAATCAATGAAATCATAGCACATTAATTTTTGAATGAAAATATGAAAAAGAGGTTCCTAATTGATTTGAAATTAGAATATCCAAAACCAATGATAACACTGACCGCTATATGGATGAATTTTTCCAAAGTTTCCAATTGAAAAAAGGTATATGTGTTGGAATATAGGTATTTTGAGCCTATTATACCTCACAAAAACATGACCTAATATAGGGTTTGATATATTTCAAGTTGTACAACACCAATGTTTCCCAAGGAGAGCCACATGCTATCAAGGAAGATGATACTTCAATATATCTAAAAAATAGTGAGTTTTAGGTTGTTTTATTATTGTCTAGTGAAACTAAAGTTGTTGGGATACACAGATGTGAGTCGGTAATGTTCAATGGATAACCAAGCGATAGTAGAGATATTTAAATTCCTTGATTTCATTCAAGCCTTGGTTTTTTTGACCCATGAATTGTTTGAACCATGGATTCGAGCCTTGAAATAGTAAGATCCTTGATTCTAGCCTAGATTTGATCTTGGATTTGACGAGGAGCATCGATAGTAGGTGGATTCCATATAGAGCTTCAAATATCAGGAACTGGATCATGATGGTTGGGGTTCATAAAATAGATCATGATACTTTTATCAACAATTTCAAAAAAAAATCAATGATAAAGATCCCTTTTATCAGTGCTAAGTTAATAAGCATTAATAAAAGGAATAATTATCTACACTTTTTAATCATTGATAAATCGTTAACATTATCGGTGCTAAAAGTCACCTAATAAAATCATTATTTATTAGTGATAAAGTTTTAGCGCTGATAAAGATTTCTTTTGTCAGAGTTTTTTAGCGCTGATAAATCTCTATCTTTATCAGTGCTAAAAAAGTGATGATAAACATTCCTTTTATCAGTGCTTATTACTTTAGTATTTATAAAGGATTTATAATTATAATTATAGATAAAAAAAATTTAAATAAATTAATATATTTATATATATATTTAATATATATATAGTAAATATATATTATTTATTTAAATATACTTATTCTAATTTTATAATTATTTAAATATATAATTATTTCTTTATAATTATATAAATACTTTTCTAAAAAATATTTATATCATTATATATATTTACATAATTATATATATACTTAATAAATAAATATATATATATAATAAATATATATAAATATAGTTATAGTAAACATATTCATTATTTAAATAAATTTATTATAAATTTAGAATTATTTAAATATATAAAATTATAAAAATACTTTTTTTGAAAACAATATTTATTTACGTATAATTATAAATGTATAAATATTCATTTATAAATATATTTATTGATAAATATTTATTAAAAATATATTTTTAACATTATTAATGAATGTTTAACTTTAATTCAGTGCATTCATGTTAAAAATGAATGAAATTGAATAATTAAAAATGAGTATGTTGTAACAATATTGAAAAAAATGATTAGTATTATTAATTAAATATAAATTATTAAAAAATATGGATATATATTGAAATAAATATGAATAAATTTTTATAATATTAAAACATAGTAATTATATATATATATATATAATTGGATTTGATTAAATTCCCAAAAACTAAAAAATAGAAAATAAAATATATTAGAAATGAATAAATAATACATAACTTTAAAAATATAAAAAAAATAAAATAAAATTTACCAATTCAAAATATAATATATTAAATGTGTCATGTTATAATGAAATTAGAAAATGAATACAAAAATTTTAATAAATTACATAAATATTAGGTGTATGTTTTTTGGTATATGATTTCATTAATTATGTAAATATTTGTGTATGTGAATTGTATATAAAAATTAATTAATTATGTATATGTATACTAAATCAATATAAAATACGTTTAATCTAAGTTAAATTGAAAAATAAAATGACATTCAATTATGTCCATTACTCGATTCAATTAATCAATATTTTTAATTCATATTAATTTTTAATTATAAACCATTATTCACTAAATATATTACTATTTAATGTAAAGCATAAATATTTTTTAATATATAAATATTTTTCATATACATTCATATATATCTATATATTTAATATATACTATTTTTTAACAATATCAATAACTATTTAATTAATAAAATGTTAATATTTTTCAAAATTTACTAATTTTAAATTTTTATTTGTTTAATTTTCATTTTTACTATATCTATTTATTTAATATATATCATTTATTAGTATTTATAATTTATATATAGTATAATTTGTTTATTCATTTTTTAGTAATAATTATTTAATTAATAAAAAAATATTTTTTTAATAAACCCATTATTATTTTTATTTATTTGATTATTTCATTTTTTAGACATTTATCAATGCTTAAAAGGTTCTAGTAAAGGATTCTATTATTGGAACTAAAAATAAAGTGCTGATAAAGGGTATCCTTTATTACTACTAAAAATAAATCACTCATAAAGGCCAGTGTTGTTAAAGACTTGTTTTGTAGGGATGCGAGGTTGAAAGACCTTAAATTTCAGGCATCTCTTATATGATTTTTTGACATTGTTGTTTGCATGCCTGTGTAGACCTAAGAAACCTATGTCGGATGATTGATCACATGAGGTGTGAATATATATTCTTGACATGTTCTTTTGTTACTTGAATATGGATTGTTTTGATGATGATGCAGATTGAATTGACCTTATATGTGATCTATCATTGTCATATTGTATCGTCTATCATGTTCTTAAATATTACACAACTAAGAATATATATCAAGACTAGTGTACTATCCCTGATATGGATGTGTCCATCATGATTTTATAATGAATTAAACTATCCCTCAAAGAAGGAATGTTTCATCCTTTTTTGGGACTATACCTTGATCAAGGGGGGATGTATCGAGAGGACAACCGATGTTCCTTCCAGCATAGAGATGAAACAGGTAGAGCTGGTCTCTAAGGACCTTAGATATGTTATTTACATTTCTAATATATAGTTATGATAGTTTTACACAGTTTACATTCATGTAATTCACTTATATATGTTGTGAAGTTATTTTAAGGATCATTGGTGGTGTCCTACCGATCCTTGTACTTACAAACTACTTAGGATTTTTGGTGAATTTTTAGATTTCATTCTTAGGGATCTAGTGAAGGGAAATGGCCATGTGATGGATCTTTGAGTAGTTCTAAATGATAATTAATATTTATTGGATATATTTTGGACTGATTATCTACATTTGATGCTTTTATTTTTCTGGCTTTCTATACTTTGGATCCTTTTTGTTAATTTTGGGTTTTGTATTTGTCATGATAAACTAATAATACTACATGGGTTATATTTGTATATGTTGATAAGTTGATGGTTATTTTTTATTATTTATTTGATAATTATTTTTATCTCCTTGTTTTTAAACTCTGATGTTCACCTCATACTGAGGGAATAGTCTGCCAATGGTATTATGTAGTCCCTTGCCACTAGTCAGAAACCTCTAGAATGTGGGGAGGCATCTATGTGGTTTTGTGAAACCCCTAGCTCAAAACTATTGGTTTGGATCATCTTGATACATATGTCACCCTTAGGTTTGACATGTGATTTAAGAAATAATTTTATTCTCATTTTGGGGATATAAGATAAAATCTATATATAACCTTTGGGCTTAATATGTTATTTACTATTGTGATAATTATGGTTAATTAGGATAAAATATTAATTGGTTTTCGGAACATTATAAGATTATGGAGAATTCAATGTTATTTATAAACATGGTATTATATTTTAAAGTGGTTACTATTTTTGAGTCATCTTTTGGAAACATATGATTAATGGTATCGATAACCTTTATATGTAATTTTGTGAGAAGGTGATTTTTTTAGATATTTATTGAATAATGAATTCTTGAGATGAAGATGAAACATAAATTTGGTATATAATTTAATAAAAAGGGTTTTCAAGTTATTTTGGAGAATTTCATATCATTTTATTATGGTTTCATGTCATGGCGATTCAGGTTATTTTGGTAAATGATTAGCATATCTTGGGAAAATATCATTAGGGAATATATATTTTTAATGTGTGACTTTATTATGTAATATATCATTTGGACATGTAAAAGGTGGTTTATGATATCAAGGTATTATTTTTGAAACATATTCACAAGTATGTGTTTTATAATACATACATGGTTTAAGAAATATTTAGAAAATGACAAGTTTTCTAGTGTTATCATATACATAAAATTCCTTTCAAAATGAAAATTGATAACTATGGATTAGAAGGTATTTCTTTTCACTAATGTATATTTATCTTCCACTCATTGTAATTGATTCGGGAAATGTTTTAAACCCTTACCCATCAAACACGATATAAATTTTAAAAGGATGAAATTTATTTAAAGGTGTAGGATTTAACACCTATGGAATTTTGAATATATTTCTATTTTAAAAAAATTATGTGTTCAATATCTTGTGATTCATGAAACAATGAGCTTAAATTAACTCTGATATACTATATAAATATGGTCATTATAACCTATATGTTATATTATTAGGTATTATTATGAGTAACCACATTATGAAATATATGTATAAAAATTTTCCAAAACCAAAATCATTTATTAGTTCCAAGGAAATAATATCTCAATTTTTAGTGGTAAGAATGAAATCATATAAGGTTAAAAATAGTTGATGTTTAAAAGGTTCATTAATCATTAAATGAAATTTTACTATATATTTTTTATTTTCATTTAAAGTATAATTTTATAAATTTATGATATTTAATTTGATAAAAATATATTTAATGTTTTATTTCAAAACATCAAAATTATCTTAGGGTAAATTTTTGGGATTTTTTAGAAATAGTTGATTTTTTTAATAGTGAAAATATTATTTTATCAATAATGTTACTTTGATGACATTATAATGCTATAATAGTGAAAATAAAATTTTCAAAATACTTTTTCTAAACCAAATATATTTTTAATAAGTACTATAATTCAATGAAAAATAAAATGTTGAACTTACAAACCTTTGTTTGAAATTTTGGAAATTTAAGTAATTTTTAATTCAAATAAAACAAATTTGGTTCTTCTCATTTAATCAAGTATTAAAAATATATCATTTGGACATTTTTAAAATTCAAAGAATTACTTTTTTATTTAACCTAATCTGATTAATACAATGGTAAACAACATTATACTAGATTTCGGTATAAAATTATCTTAATGCTTCATGAATGAATTTTTTCTAAAATGGTTATTTATTATATTTTAAAAACTTATATTAAAATTATTTTTTATCAATAACAAAAATTGAATCCTAAAAAATGTATTCTATATTTGGGATCATCATTTTCAAATTAAGTAATAGGTTCTATTTCATTTTCAGTCATATTGAATTGTAATCATGATAAACATTTATCACTAATATAAAGGGTAAAATGGTTTAAAAGTGGATAAAAATATTATATAGAATCTAAAAATATATAAAAAACTTTAATTTATTATTAATTTTACCAGAAATATCCTGTATTTAAAACTATGTAAATTTGTTGTAACTTTCCTTTGATTACGACATATATTTTGTTTTAAGTTAAGAGTAATTATGAAATGTCCCTCCCCCTTACTAATTACATTATCATGATAATGATATAGATAATAATACTATATTAATTAATATATATGTTAAAATTTATTTTGAATAAATAATATTTATGATAGTAATTTATTATTAATTTTGGGTGATGATATAATTACCTAGAACCCTTAGGCATCATCGGTGCAGTGCTTGTACAAGCGGATGAAAAATCAAAGTAAATATTTTTCAAAATAAGTGATGTTATTTTGATAAGTAATCGTCTTTCATGAATTATATGGATCAAAATTAAAGGTAACTAATGTTTTAAATAATAATATTTTAGCTTCTTTTTTATCTTTATGTTTTTAAAGACAAATTATGTGAATAGCCCCAAAACTGACTCTAAGGATATTTAATGTTAAATAATATTTTATAAATTAATTTAAATATAATAATAAAATATCTGGGACGGTTAATTTTAAACAATTCCATAAATAGTACATTCTTGAGCCACATTTCACTTTTAAAATTACTTTTAAGACCATAAAGACATAATATTCATGAGTACACAATTGATTTTTTCATATAAAAGGGGCGATAATATAGATTTTCAAAAGAAACTTATATATTCGGTTTCATATCAAAAAAATTCCAAAATATATATATCCAAAATTCCTATATGAAATTATAATTCGACTTTTGTGACCATAAGACTCTCCTCTAAAGGCTTTGCGTTCAATGGAAAGGAAGATACTCGATGAAGAGGTAATTGTCCTTACAAATATATTTGAACATTTATTATTTTAAAACCTTATCCAAATATTATATATGAATATTAACATAATTCAATCAGTGTATTTATTATATTGAAATAATTTTATATTAATGGTACAACTATTTTATATTTTCTTTCCATCTGATGAAAAATGAAAAATTGATCATATATATCTATGGACTACCATCACCATGAATCGATGTATTTTATTTCTCATCACCATATCATATAGATAGTTATTAATATGTATTTAATAGATATATTTTTTTTATTATATAATTTTTATTTTATTAATATAAAATATTATATACCTTCTTCTCCATTCATCATTTGAAAAATGATAATGCTTCGTATGTGTATGTGTGGACTACCTCATCCAGGAAGTGATGTGATTATCTTTTAAATCCCACTTTAAATGGATAGTAATAAGGATAACATTAATTAATATATTGTGAAATATATTATTTAAATGATAAATTTATGATTCTATAACTATAAATTATTATTTACATTTCTTTCCTTCCATTCATTGGAAAATAAAAACATCGCTCATGTGTATGCACAGACTACCATCTCCATAAAGTGATGTAATTAATTTTTCATCGCTATATTACATGTATTGATTAAAAATATTATATAATAAATATATATAACATTTAGAACATTCTTATATTCTATAACCTTGAATAAAGTGAAATTACTAAAATCATTACACCAAAAAATTCATGGAAAATGAAATAGTTGACACCCAAAAATTGATTTAAATTAAGAATTGTTAATAAATGGGTGATTTAACATTATAAGGGAATGATATATATAAATATAAGTATGAATAATTTTCTCGTATAGATTTATAATAATTATAAAATTATTATATGGTTTTTCTGAACATGTATGAAGAAATTCAGAACTAGATTTATGGGTTTCTTATCTCACCTTTCATCCTTTGAGACATATTCCATATTCACCACTTGTTTTATATTGTCCAGTTTATATGATTAAATAAGGATGTTTTATCATAATTTTATAAAATTAATGGTACTAACCAATCTAACCAATTTTCTATCTATCATGGGATTTCATTTCAAGAGACACCAATGTTTTAATGGTGTCCTCATCTTAATTTCCCTTCATTGAGATATGTTCTATATTTACCATCTCATTTTTATTTGGTGGAATATATACTACCCATTAATGTATTGATATTTTCATTAAAAATATGTCAATTTACAAAAAACCATCTATGGTTCCCTCTTTTCTGAGGTTTTAATTCGAAGGATACCAAAGTTGTAATGGTTTATGTCGGAATCTCATTTTTTAGTCGAGATTTTTCAGATTTAAATATTTTTTGGGTAAATCATAATATATCTCCATATATATATATATAACACTATTTATTTTATTCTATTCTATTTATTTATGGTATTTTCGTTGTCCCATATCATTTTATTCACTCTTGTGATCAAATATATCAAAATAATAGTTTTATGAAAAGTTGACCTTATTTCTACTCTTTGGTCAAGAGTTTTTCTCTTCCAGGTCCATGTTCTTTAAAATTGTATTATGGAAGTTATAATCTAGATTTAAGTGATTTATAAAGGTATTTCCCATATAAATTTTACTTTATTTACAAATAATTAAAATTAATCTTTTCAAAAAAAATATATAACTCACTTTTTGAATTTTTACAAAAGTAAGAAAAATATGTTTGTTAATATTAGTGGATGAACCACATTTTAGTTACATCATGATCATTATTCAATATCAAAAATACTTTAAAAGTTTCTATGGTTTTTAATCATTTTTGATAATTAATTATAGAAATACAAAAGTACAATTATTTAGTAAAAAGTGATTAAATAATTAATTAAATCATTAAAATTAAATAAAATGATGTGGCAAAACTATGTAAAAATAGAGCCACATCAAATTCCCACACACTTAAGCATTGTTTGTCCTCAAACAATCTCATGTTTTATTTACTTTGAAAACATTAAAATGTATTAATGATTTTCTCAAACTCTAACATGTAAAACACTCAAAACAGAGGACAAAACATAACAAGAGGCTTTAAGAAAATGGTATACTCATATGAATCTTGGTTAAAATAAATACTCACTGGAAATTAAGAAAGCAAAGACCATCCTTCAAAGAAGATGTCATGCCTCAATTGTGATAAAACTTAGTGAATAATTTCAATCCAAACTCAGGTTCCAAGTCCAAGAATGACAAAAGATAAAATATCAATGGAATTAAGATCTTAACCAAGGAACTTTGTACTTTGACTTTTTCACGTAGGATCCAAAAAAATAGTTTTTTGTGAATCGCCTCAATGATACAACCTAAATGATTCTCATATAAACCAATTTATCCATTCTTCATCGAGCGTTCATCATTCCCCTTACCTTAATGAGCTCATTTTTGACCCTAGACAATTTATTTATTTATTCCAAGCCATGTATCATTGTTCTAAGCACTATGCAATGCACTTATTCAAGGTAAACAGAGAGATTTTAGTAAACAGAAATGCACCCAGCATCTAAGGTCTCAGAGACTCACTGTGGGATCCCAGATGCCCAAATTACTCGAGTTTCAAAAGATTTATATAAAACTCATTTAAATTGGCTCATTAAAGAAATTACTTTTAATAATTAAAAGAAAATGAATGAGGCCCATATAATCAAAATCAAACTTCCAGTTCCAAAGGGTATGACCATAACTCCATAAACATATAACCCAAATCACTTCCAGAAGTAGTTCCTAAACAAGATATCCATTCAATCACTAAGAAAAAACACTCAGTAATCATCCAACCTCATCAATTTTAGGTTCAGAGAAGTTCTTACTACCAGCAAGTGACTCGTCCTAACGCAAGACCCAATTGAGTACAGTGTAAATCTTTGAAAAGTAATAGAATTTTGAAAAAAATTATCCATTTTTTTACAAGAAATTTGAGATTGCAGTTGTCATGGGAATTGATGGGCTTTAATTAAATCACAATTTATCACAATCAATAATTAACCCCCTCCCCAACACTTAAAACCCAACTTTGTCCCCAAAGTTGGCTTCTAAAATGGAGAAGAACAATTAATCAATTAAGGTTCAAAATAGATTTTCAATTTAGTAGATATATGACATGTAAAAATGGTCTCAATGAAGTTCAAGAATATTGTTTTCCATAATAAATAAATAATCAGTAGGTTCACATCCAAGTATATGCATAAACAACTAAGTCTAGTGACACAGATTTTAAATTCAGTTCAAGATATATCATGTAATTTATGGGTGGAGAGTGGATAGGGTGTATCATTTTAACAAAGTATGATTCAAATGGATATTTGATAAAACTGTAAAATGCATGCTAAACACCCTATATAATAACTTATTCCAATGAAAAACACAACTACCAGTGACAGTTACCCACCCCCTCCCCCCACAAACACTTAGTTTCTGTACCTCACTGATATTTTTTCCTCACCGGTAGCTAATAACTCACTGTTATTACCCTTTGTCTTTTTTTCTCACCGTTACACTACACCATTACCCTGTTTCTTCCCCACCACTCTGATTTTAACCCTCATAACTCATTGTTATTACCCTATTGAATGCAGGTAGCAGTGAAAGGTGTGACTGTTTCAATTCATAGTTTCTGGACCTAAGACATAATATAATGGATGATGGGTTTCTTGATACTTGAGGAAGTTTAAACTCCCTCATCCTAGGCCATTCATTTTCATCTAGCAGTTCTGGTTGATGTTGGAAGTTATTATTAGGAACTCTATTATCTTGATTTTCCATTTTAATTTTGTTTTTCTTTCTTAGAGCAGTGATATGTTTATCTAATTCAGGGTTCAGAGGCTCTAATATAGCACCATATGTTCTTTTGATCATGCAAACTATGGTAGACAATATCATTAGTTTCAGTTAATAAATAAGAGACATAGTTTTTTTACAGTTTTTCATTTTTTTTCAAAAAAAAATGAGATTTTAATATATGTGTTTTTTTTAAATGTTTTTTTAATTAATGGCTCATGCCTTACCTGGAAACAGCGCCAAAAACTTGACATGTGCTGTCATTGAATTCAGTCAAAGTTTAAAATTTATATTCGTACTAACTACTGTATATGTGGCAAGTAGGGTCGAACCCACAGGGAAGATAAATTGGCCACTACTCAACTAAAAACTTTGAAAACTCCACTGTTGTCAAAAACGGAGTAGTTTTTTTCTAATATTTTTTTAATTTTTAATATTTTTGTATGTTTTTATAAACTGCAATGTAAAATCACACATTTTTTTGTAAATTTTTTCTAACCTATACTGAAACTGAGAACAACTGAAAATAAGATGCAACAAAGAGAATAAAATGCAGATAAAAGACAAACAGAAAATAACGCTCGGGGATTTCTCTAGTCTACTGCTTCAAATTGTTTCTCTTATTCATATAAAAGTAATTCATCATACCACTGCATAAAGTTTACTTTATTCCCACTCCAGAAATTAAGTCACAGAAATTTTACAACATAGAGTTCACCACTCGAAAGAAGTACAACTTCTGAAAGATGACTTAAAAAGAAAATAGTACAAACTCACCGTAAGTACTGAAGTTTTCATTGCAAGTTGATTACTTAAAAGATGAATCCATAACGAAACTCATCAGGTGATTACAGAGTTTTGAAAATTTAGTGATTGAGGTACAAAATAGAAATGTGTAATTAAAATTTATCTCGCCGATCAATTCTAATCACAAAAAAAATATTTAATGAAAAGGATGAAAAATGATCACCAGTAGAACCAGAACTCTCCCCAAACTAAAAATATAGCTAACTAATATATTGTTCATTATCACTATCTTGAAAAATACAGGCATTCAATTACAGAGGAAGAGTTTTGAAAGAAAACAGAGAAAGAAAACTCCCTCTGCTCACGTGAATTATTGCTCCTGGACCTCGGATCTCCGAGGATGGTTCTCTGAGAAGTGCTCTGAGTACTCTACTCTGCTCTGAGACTGTTGTGATTGTTGAGTGAATGTATCTATATGAATGCATGCCCCAAATTTCTTCTTCCAATCTACTTAAGTGTCATGCTTTCATAAGCTTCTTATCACCGAACATCTTCCACCGACTTCAAAAGTTCATCACAAACGCACTGCAAAATGTGTGTTTTTTCACGACCAGCATGTCGCACTTGTTTTGACCTTGTAAATAAATTCCGTTGAGTTAGTTTAATGAACCTGGATGGGGTTCCGACCTTGGTATGAACCTTCACAAATAAATATAAAATAAAAGTAAATAAATGAGGATGCAAAGAAAAATGGTTATTTTAATTAAAATTACGTGTAATATTACTCATTAAAAGTATTCAATTGATAATTATTATTTAATTTTATATTATTTATAAAATTATTAACTACGATAAAACATAAATTTATTAAAAAGTTATTAACTTGAATTAAGTTTATAGATATAATTATTAAGTTACTAATTTTAACACTTTAATCTATGTTATTAAAATTACAATATAAGTAAACAAGTAACTAAAAAATTATAACTTAAATTGTTTGAGTTATTTTTATTCACTAAATTAACTATTATTATTGTAATTACTATTAAATAAATTAAATTTTTAGATTAATTAGTAAGTCAATTAATTTTAATTAAGTTATTAAATTATTACTTAAGTTTTAAATATTTTTAAATTAATAAGTATATTTTAGAGTTTATTTGTAATTATTATTAATTAAATATTTACTATAATCATTATAATAATTAATTATTTATACTTAATATTAATCTAGTTTTGTATTTTAATTTATGATTTATCTAGTACTTAATATCATAATTGTTTAAGTTTATTACTTTTATAAATTTTATTCTATTCATTTGACTTATTAAAAGTTACTTTTAATTTAATTTTTGTTTGAATTTTATTTTGATTTTTTTTCCTCTTTACTTTACTTTTATTACTATTTTTATCTATTTATTATTATTATTATTTTATTTGGTTATCTCATTTTCCTTCCAAACCCCATAGCGCATAGGGAAGGGAGGTTTTCTGGTTTCTTCCTCCTGAACCCGGCGCAACGGCTCACGGATCTCCTCTCCTCCTAGAAAGGCAGCGGCACTGCTCGACTTCCCCTTACAGCGGAATTCCTCCTCCAGCAGCGTATTAGGGGGAGCAGCGTCTTCATCAGCACCTGGCTCGACCTTCCGAACAGCAGCGTGAACAACAGCTACCCTTTGGCGGATTCAACCAGTGTGACCTCAGCCTTGGGTTGGCAGGCCTGGTGTGGCTTTGACTCCTTCTCGCTGCATAGCTACATCTCCATTTCGACCACCAAATAGCAGCGCAGACCCGCTGTATTTCAGCGGATCAGTGACGGTCCTCTGTGTCTCCCATAGCAGCGCGCATCCCGGTAGTTCTTCCCTGGAAAATGGTGCGACCTGGTCACCGGTTTCTCCTCCTCCACACCCCTTTGGATAATCCCCCCTCCGGTGATGCGCCTCTTTGAAGCTCAACACTTCCACCACGTCGAAAAAGAAATAAGCCTTCAGCGACAATGCGGACAGCAGGGGCGCGGAGATGAAGAAACAAATTTGTGAAGGTTAAAATCGGAGTGGTGGGGAAGAAACAGGGTAATGGTACAGTGTAACAGTGAGAAAAAAAAGACAAAGGGCAGTAACGGTGAGGATTAGATAGGGTGGTAATGGTAAAGAAAAAGAAAATTTTCGTTCGGTGAGAAAGGAAAAAATATCTAACAGCGAGGTGAAATGAAAGATGTAACGGTGAGGTCAGCAGAGAAGGTCTAATGGTAAGGAATAAAATAAAGGTCTACCGATAGAAACAAAATATAAGTCACTGGTATTCAAAGAAGAAGGTAATCGATACAAAAAATTAAAATTAAAGTTACGGATACAATGAGTTACTGATAGAATAAAGAAGAAATGGTCACCTGTAAAACAGAATCCAAAGGGTCACTATTAGAATTAAAATAAGTTACTGTCAATTTAGAATTAAAAGGAAAAGGCACACGGGTACATTTAAAATGAAGGTCACCGTTAGAGAGAAATATTATTGAGGTGCGGACTGGTAGCAAGGCTACCTATAGAAGGGGATGTAACGGTGAGAAAAGAGTATCGGTGAGGAAATACAGCAGTGCGGGGTCACCGCTAATCCTCATCTACCACCCCAGTAGACTAAATCAATTATAATATTAATTAAAAATCAATATTCATACATAAAATAATATAATTAAGGTTGAAAAACTATTAATTAATTAATTAATTGACTTTTTGAACTAATAAAATTAAAAGCGAATGATTTTACTTAATTTAAAAGCACACATTACTTACTTAAATGGTTGGCAGGATTACTAAATAAATTAATTAACATTGTTAATCTATTCTAATGAATCCAAATTGAATAATAAAATAATAAAATAAAGTCTAAATTGATAAAAAAACAAAAAAATAATTTTTAAATATTAATAATTATTAAAGTCAAATTATTTAAAAGGTGAGAAGATTGGCATTAACACAACTATTATTCCTTTAATAAGTTTAGATAAAATAAGTAAGATAAAAATAATTAATTTAAGGACTAAAAATACATAATTAATTATAAAAAATGATTAATTAACAAAATTAATTATATAAATACAAAAGTACAATTATTTAGTAAAAATTGATTAAATAATTAATTAAATCATTAAAAATTAAATAAAAAGATGTGGCAAAACTATGTAAAAATAGAGCCACATCAAATTCCCTCACACTTAAGCATTGTTTGTCCTCAAACAATCCCATATTTTATTTAATTTGAAAATAGTAAAATGTATTAATGATTCTCTCAAAATGTAACATGTCCAGCACTCAAAACAGAGGACAAAACATAACAATGGCTTTAAGAAAATGATATCCTCATATGAATCTTGCTTAAAATAAATACTCACGGGAAATTAAGAAAGCGAAGAACATCCTTCAAATAAGATGTCATGCCTCAATTGTGATACAACTTAGTGACTAATTTCAATCCAAACTCAGGTTCAAAGTCCAAGAATGATAGGAGATAAAATATCAATGGAATTAAGATCTTAACCAAGGAACTTTGTACTTTGACTTTTTCACGTAGGTTCCAAAAAAATAAATAGTTTTTTGTGAATCACCTCAATGATACAACCTAAATGATTCACATAAAAACCAATTGATCCCTTCTTCATCTGGCGTTCATCATTACCCTCACCTTAATGAGCTCATTTTTGACCCTAGACACTTTATTTTTTTTCCCAAGTCATGTATCATTGTGCTAAGCACTATGCAATGCACTTATTCAAGGTAAACAAAGGGATTTTAGTAAATAGAAATGCACCCATCATCTTAGGTTTCAGAGACTCACTGTGGGATCCCAGATGCCCAAATTACTCTAGTTTCAAAAGATTTATATAAAACTCGTTTAAATTGTATTATTAAAGCAATTACTTTTAATAATTAAAAGAAAATGAATGAGGCCCCTAGAATCAGAATCAAACTTCTAGTTCCAAAGGGTATGAAGATAACTCCATAAACATATAAACCAAATCACTTCTAGAAGTAGTTCCTAAACCAGATATCCATTCGATCACTAAGACCACTCAACAATCATCAAACCTCATAAATTTCAGGTTCAGAGAAGTTCTTACTACCAGCAATGGACTCGTCCTAAGGAAAGACCCAATTGAGTATAGTGTCAAGCTTTGAAAAGTAATAGAATTTTGAAAAAATTTATCCATTTTTTTACAAGAAATTTGAGATTGCAGTTGTAGTGAGAATTGATGGGCTATCATTATAGCACAGTTTAGCACAATCAAGAATTAACCCATCCCCCACACTTAAAACCCAACTTTGTCCCCAAAGTTGACTTCTAAAATAGAGAAGAACAATTGATCAATTAAGGTTAAAAATAGATTTTCAATTTAGTAGATATATAACATGAAAAAAGGGTCTCAATTAAGTTCAAGAATATTGTTTTCCATAATAAATAAATAATCATCAGGTTCATATCCAAGTATATGCATAAACAACTAAGTCTAGTGACACATATTTTCAATTCAGTTCAAGATATATCATGTAATTTATGGGTGGAGAGTGGATATGGTGTATCATTTTAACAAAGTATGATTCAAATGGATATTCGATAAAATAGTAAAATGCATGCTAAACACCATATAGAATAATTGGTTATAATGAAAAACAAAACTACCAGTGACAGGTACCCCCCCCCCCCCACTTAGTTTCTGTACCTCACTGATATATTTTCCTCACCGGTAGCTAACAACTCACTGTTATTACAATATACTAGTGACCTCCTCACTATTACTTTCCTTTGATCTTAAGCTAACAGTGGGCCATTTTTTTTTAATAGTGAAATATTATTTCAGAATTAATCAATTAATTCAAATTTAAGCAAGAGGCACATGCAGAGTTTTTCAACAAGCATAAAGACATGCAGCAGGATTTCCTAAAACGAGCAAATTTTTTTAAGTAAACAGAATTTTATTAACAAAAACAGGAGCAGAAATAAATGTAGAGAGTTGTAATACTTCCCTGAATAGTTATTGTACAGAGATGATAATGGGAATTCCACTCCTTTGTGACACGGCATCAGTAACCTAAAAACACAGAGTACGTAAACCAGGAACCAAGAACAAGCAGTAATAATTATTTTACAAAAACAGAGCATAGAAGCAGCACTTTATTCAACACTAAACAATACAAACAAAAAATGGAAACAAAGAAAGAGAATGGGTTGACTCCCATGAAGCACTAAATTTAAAGTCTATAGTTATACTTTATTTAATCACAATTTCTTATTTATTAACAAAAAACTCATGGGTTGCCTCCCATGCAGCGCTAGGTTTAGAGTCCCCAGCCAGACTCTTCTCAAGAAAATTTTTCTAGAATAGCGAAGGAAGCCAAGCCCTCTGGCTGTCCCTCAAAATAAAGTTTCACTCTTTGCCCATTGACCAACAAGGGTTTATTCTCTTCACCAACAATTTCAACAGCTCCATTATTTAGCACTCTCACAATTGTAAACGGTCCAGACCATTTGGACTTAAGTTTTCCAGGAAAGAGTTTAAGTCTAGAATTAAAGAAAAGGACCTTCTTTCTAGGTTTGAGCTCTTTTTTTTGAATGATAGAATAATGAAATATTTTAGTCCTCTATTTATAAATTATTGAATTATCATAACTCTATCACTTAATCTCATCATGTTCACTTAGCTCAAGTAATCTCCTCTCACTAGCACTCTTAAAATCAAAGTTTAGAGCCTTAACTACCCAATAAGACTTATGCTGCAACTCTACATGTAAGTGACAAAATTTTGAAAAAATAAACCTGTAAGGAGACATACCTATCGGGGTCTTAAAGGAATTTCTATAAGCCCATAAAGCTTCATCTAGTTTAAGAGACCAGTCTTTCCTAGAGTTTGAAATAGTATTCTCAATAATTTGTTTTAGTTCCTTGTTAGAAATTTCCACCTGTCTACTGGACTGTGGATGATAAGGAGTTCCAGTTTTGTGAACACAACCATATTTCTCCATCAAATATTTAAACTTATATTTCTTAAAGTGTGTTCCATTATCAGTGATAAAAGATCTTGGGACTCCAAATCTTGTAAAAATGTTCTTTTTCTCAAATTTTATTACATTGTTTTCTTGATTGTTGGGCAAAGCTACTGCCTCAACCCACTTTGAAACATAATCAACAGAAACTAGAGTGTACTCATTCCCATGAGATGATGGAAATGGACCAATAAAATCTAAACCCCAGACATCAAAAATTTCAACTTCTAGAATTCCTTTTTGGGGTAACTCTTGCTTCCTACCCACATTACCTAACTTCTAACACCTATCACAGCCAACCACAAAAATCCTAGAATCCTTAAAAAGAGTAGGACAATAGAAACCAGATTATATGACTTTTTGAGTGGTTCTTTCACCACCATGGTGACCTCCCCATGGTGAAGAATGACAACTTTCTAAGACAGACAACATCTCTTCCTCAGGTATACATATTCTAAGAATACCATTAGCATATCTCCTAATTAGCAAGGCATCATCCCACAGATAATATTTAAGTTCAGAAATTAATTTCTTTCTTTGGTTATTGGATAAATTTTTGGGAATGACACCTACTGTAAGGAAGTTGTCAAAATCTGAAAACCAAATAGATTGCCTGACTAAGGCAGTAAAAAACTTCTCATCAGGAAAGGAAGAGTTAATATCTTTAAGGTTTTTAGATTCAGATTGGGTAATAGGAATCCTAGACAGATGATCAGCAACTAAATTTTCATCTCCCTGTTTATCCCTAATATCCAAATAGAACTCTTGTAACAAAAGAATTCATCTAATCAGCCTGGGTTAATTTTTTTTTAGACAAAAAGTATTTTAAAGCAGAATGATCAATGAATATGATGACTTTAAAACCTAGTAGATACTGTCTAAACTTTTCCATAGCAAACACAATATCTAATAACTCTTTCTCAGTGGTGTTATAATTCTTTTGGGCATCATCTAACAGTCTACTATAATAATACACTACATGTAACTTCCTATCCCTCCTCTGTCTAAGTAAAGCACCTACATCCATTTCACTAGCATCACACATAAGCTTAAAAGGTAGTTTCCAATCAGGTGTAGTGATGATAGGTTATTTAGTGATTTTATCCTTAATCATATTAAATGATTTCACATAGTTTTCATCAAAATTGAAAGGTGCATCCTTGACCAGCAAATAACACAAGGGATTAATTATTTTGAAAAAATATTTTATGAATCTCCGGTAGAAACTGGCATGCCCTAGAAAACTTCTAACACCCTTAACAATAACAGGAGGTGGATGTTTTTGAATAACTTCTATCTTAGAAGTATCAACTTCTAGACCTCTCTTGGACACCTTATGACCAAGCACAATACCTTCTGTAACCATGAATTGATATTTCTCCCAATTAAGAACAAGTTTGGTTTCAATGCATCTCTCTAAGACTAATTCAAGATTTCCAAGACAAGTATCAAAAGTACTACCCACAATGGAAAATTCATCCATGAAAACCTCAATTATTCACTTAATCATATCTGAAAAGATAGCCATCATACACCTTTGAAAGGTGGTTGGAGCTTCACACAACCCAAAGGGAATCCGCCTGTAGGCAAATGTTCCGAAGGGGCATGTGAAAGTGGTCTTCTATTGATCCTCTAGAGAAACAGGTATCTGGTTGTAACCAGAATACCCATCTAGAAAATAGAAGAATTCATTTCCAGCAATCCTCTCAAGCATTTGATCCAAGAAGGGCATTGGAAATTGGTCTTTCCTAGTGACTGCATTAAGCTTCCTATAATCAATACAGACTCTCCATTTTGTCACTTTCCTAACTTGGATTTCTTCATTCTTTTAATTTTTAACTACAGTGAAACCTCCCTTCTTGGGAACAACCTAGACAGGGTTGACCCAAGCACTATTAGAAATAGAATAAATCATTCTAGTGTCCAGCAATTTGATCACTTCCTCTCTCACGACTTCTTTTATGTTTGGATTTTATCTTCTTTGACACTCTACCCTAGGATTATGATCAGGCTCCATAGGAATCTTGTTCATACATAATGAGGGACTAATAACCTTGGTATCATCTATTGTCCAGCCTATGGTAGATTTAAACTTCTTCAAAACATTCAACAATCTTTCTTCTTGATTTTCATTCAGTTAAGAAAAAATTATTATAGGAAAAGTGGATTTCTCACCCAGAAATGAATATTTAGGATGAGCAGGGATGGGCTTCAGTTCAAGAACAGGTGTTTCTACACTTGAAGGAAGACTCTAAGGTCTGGGAGGTCCAATATCTTCAACATATTTCTTGTAAAGAATATTAAAAGATGAAGTATTTTCAATTTTATGCTTAGATTCAGAGATAACAGTCATGTTGTCCAAGGTGGGAAGCACACTGTCCAGACTTTCCAGATCAGAATTCTATATGTCAATGAAAGCATAATCATCTAGTTATCTCAAAAGATATTCCTCATAAATATAAATGTTCTCAGTAATGTTGGTTCTAATAGAAACACCCTCAAATTTACTTAGAAAGCTCCAAAGTTTAGAAACAGAGTAATCTCCTACAGCAGAAATTGGATAGTTGTCCAGTTTTGAAAAAAATTATCGATTGGTTGTTACAGTAGAATTTTCAACTTCACAAACAGATTCACAAAGATTTTCATCTTCACAAATGTTTTCTTTGGAAGAGGATTGATTTTCAGATACTTTAATGTGTTTAACTTGATTTTTATAAGAACATTCAGCTTCAAGGAACTCAATTTTTGAGCAGTTTTCAGAATGAGTTGGTTCCTAAATATTTTTAAAAACATTGAACTCTTCTTCTTGTTCACCAATTTTGAATATAAGTTGACCCTTAGATGCATCTATAACAGAACCACCTGTGGCCAAGAAGGGCCTACCCAAGATGATAGGTACCTCTTGATCACATTCCATATCTAAGACAAGAAAGTCAGCAGGAAAGAATAACTTCCCAACCCCAACTAACAAATCATCTACCCTACCCACAGGATGAGTGAATGATCTATCATCCAACTAAAGAATTATTGTGGTGGGTTCAATATCAACTAACCTCAACTTTGGAAACAGTGAGTGTGGGAGAAGATTAATACTAGCACCTAAATCACACAAACAGTTCACCTGACCAGAATTTCATAGAGTACAAGGGATGATAAAGCTACTTGGATCTTGTAGTTTAGGTGGGATTTTCTTTTGAAGTAAATCACTACACTCTTCAGTGAGGTTGTAGGTAGAAAATTCTTTAAGGGTATTTTTGTTTAAAACAATTTTCTTCAGAGATTTAGGATAATATGGGATTTGAATTAAATCTTGGATAAAAGGAATGTTCACTTGAAGCTTAGAAAGGAGACCAAGGAACTAGAGAAGTTCAGCCCTGGTGTTACTTTGAGGTTTCAGCTTCTCTGGGAAAGGGATGGGTGGGGAAAATTTTCTAAGGACAGTAGGAAAATCCCTCACATATTCCACAACTTTTTCTTTTCCTTTATTATTTTGATTTTTAGAAGAAGGTTCAGCTTGAGTTTCAGGTGACAAATTAAGATTTTGAATATTTTCATTACTTTTCTATGAAATTCCAGCATCTGTGCAAAGCAGATTTTGATTTCCAGATTGAAGCAGATTTTCATTTTGATCATTTTCAAAGTCTTTTTTAGTAACATTTTGAGTATTAAGTCCACTTCTAGTTACAGCAGCCATGGAATTCTCCCTAGGGTTAAGTTCAGTGGTACTTGGAAGTCTACCTTTTTCCCTGGATAAAAAATCTCTAGCTAATTGGCCAAGTTGTGTTTCCATGTTTTGAATTCTAACATCAGTTTTCATTTTATTAGATTAATATTGAATTTTATGCTTGGTTAGTTGATTCAAGATTAGATCATGCTTAGAATACATGTGACTATCATTGTTTCCTTGTATATTTGATGACTCGCCCCTTTGTTTATTTTGAAAGTTTGGTCTTGGTTGAATCTGATAATCAGGGGCAGAGGACTATTTAATTAAGCCTTGGTCTTTCCAAGATATATTTGGATGGTTCATATAGCCTTGGTTGTAATTGTTTGAAAAAGGATCTTCTTTAGAAGGCATTCTAGGACCATCGTTAACAAAGTTTGAATTTTCTTGTTGTTGGGCTGACATATCAAAGTTAGGACAAAACTTTTCAGTATGCCCAAACATACATCACTGGACACACTGTTCCCTTAAAGATTGGTTGGTATTTTGACATCCTAGTTGGTTAACTGTTTGTTTAGAATTTTGGTTCATTAAATATTGAAGTTGGTTGGTGATTTCATCTAGTTGATCTTGAATTTAATTCATTGAACCAGTGTTTGAATTAACATTTCTATTGACTCTTTTCTTCTTGAATTTTTGTTTTGTGAATTTAGTGTAAGATTATTAAAGATCTGTCTATGTTTTTCATCAGTTTTATCATTGTAATTACCCCCAGCAGCATGATCCACTAAATTATGACCAGAGGAGGACAACCCTTCATAGAAGGTATCCATGAGGAGATGGGATGGGAGTTGATGATGAGGACACTGCCTAAGAAGGTCCCTAAATCTAACCCAAGATTCATGAAAAGCTTCTTCATCCTCTTGGTAAAAACTAGTGATCTTAGTCCTCAGTTCTCCTTTTAATCTTTGGGGATAAAATTTCATAATGAATGAGTTGTAAACTTGATCCGAATTCTCAAAAATGTTTTCATATAGACTTAAAAACCAATTCCTAGCATTCCCTTTAATGAAAAAGGGAAAACATATCATCCTAGGATCATTTTCAGTGAGTCTTAATAAACTATGTTGCTGCACAGTGTTGTAAAAATATCTAATGAAGGCTAAAGAGTCCTCATTAGAGAGACCATTGAATGCAGGAAGTAGTGAAATGTGTGACTGTTTCAATTCATGGTTTCTAGACCTAGTACTTAATCTAATGGATGATGGGTTTCTTAATACTTGAAAAAGTTGAAACTCCCTCATCCTAGGCGTTTCATTTTCATCTAGCAGTTCTGGTTGATGTTGGAAGTTATTATTAGGAACTCTATTATCTTGATTTTCCATTTCAATTTTGTTTTTATTTCTTAGAGTAGTGAGATGTTTATCTAATTTAGGGTTCAGAGGCTCTAATCTAGCACTAGATGTTATTGTGCTCATGAAAACTATGGTAGATAGTATCAGTAGTTTCAGTTTAGAAAGAAGAGTCACAGTTTTTTTTACAGTTTTTCATAATTTTCAAAAAAAAAATTAATGATTTTAATATATGTGTTTTTTTAAATGTTTTTTTTAAGTAATGGATCATACCTTCCCCAGAAACAGTGCCAAAAACATGACTTGTACTTTCGTTGAAGTTGGTCAAATTTTAAAATTTATATTCCTACTAACTAATGTATATGTGGCAAGCAGGGTTGAACCCACAGGGAAGATAAATTGGCCACTACTCAACTAAAAACTTTGAAAACTCCACTATTGTTAGCAGCGGAGTGGTTTTTTTCTAATATTTTTTTAACTTTTAATATTATTTTTATGTTTTTATAAACTGTAAAGTAAAATCACACATTTTTTGTAAATTTTTTCTAACCTATACTAAAACATAGAACAACTAAAAATAAGATGCAACAAAGAGAATAAAATGATGATAAAAGACAAAAAGAAAATAACGCTCGGGGATTACTCTAGTCTACTGGTTCAAATTGTTTCTCCTAATCATATTAAAATACTGCATTGTACCACCACAAAAAAGGTGACTTTATTCCCTTTCCAAGAATTAAGTCATGGAAATTGTATAACTTAGATTTTGCCACTCGAAAGAAGTACAACTTTAGAAAGATGACTTAAAAAGACAACAGTACAAACTCACCATAAGTACTGAAGTTTTCATTACAAGTTGATTACTTAAAAGATGAATCCATAATCAAACTTATCGGATGATTACAGAGTTTTGAAAATTTAGTGATTGAGCTACAAAACAGAAATGTGTAATTAGAATAGATCTCGCTGATCAATTCTAATCACAAAAAAAATGTTTAATGAAAAGGATAAAAAATGATCATCAATAGAACCAGAACTCTACCCGAACTAAAAACTTATCTAACTAATATATTGTTCATTATCACTATCTCAAAAAATACAGCCACTCAATTACAGAGGATGAGTTTTGAAAGAAAACAGAGGAAGAAAACTCCCTCTACTCGCGTGAATTATTGCTCCGGGACCTTGGATCTCCAAGGATGGTTCTCCGAGAAGTGCTCCGAGTACTCTGCTCTGCTCCGAGACTGCTGTGCTCATTGAGTGAATTTATCTGTATGAATGCATGACCCAAATTTCTTCTTTCAATCTACTTAAGTATACTACTATCATATGCTTCTTATCACCGAACATCTTCCACCGACTTCAAAAGTTCATCACAGACGCACTGCAAAATGTGTGTTTTTTCATGACCAGCACATCGCACTTGTTTTTCCCTCGTAACTAACTTCCGTTGAGTTAGTTGTATTAACTTAGACGGGGTCCCGACCTTGGTATGAACTTGCACAAATAAATAGAAAATAAAAGTAAAAAATTAGGACGCAAAGAAAAATGGTTATTTTTTTAAAATTAAGTGGAATATTACCCATTAAAAGTAGTTGATTGATAATTATTACTTACTTTTATATTATTTATAAAATTATTAAATGTGATAAAACATAAATTTATTAAAAACATATTAACTTGAATTAATTTTATAGATATAATTATTAAGTTACTAATTTTAACACTTTAAATTAAGTTATTAAAATTACAATATAAGTAAAGAAGTAATTAAAAAATTATAACTTAAATTGTTTTAGTTATTTTTATTCACTAAATTAATTATTATTATTGTAATTACTATTAAAGAAATTAAATTGTTAGATTAATTAATAATTTACTTAATTCTAATTAAGTAATTAAATTATTACTTAAGTTTTAAAAAATTTTAAATTGATAAGTATATTTTAGAGTTTATTTATAATTATTATTAATTAAATATTTACTATAATCATTATAATAATTAATTATTTATATATAATATTAATCTAGTTTTTTATTTTAATTTATGATTTATCTAGTTATTAATATCATAATTTTTTAAGTTTAATACTTTTATAAATTTTATTCTATTCATTTGACTTATTAAAATTTACTTTTAATTTAATTTTTATTTGCTTTTGCTTTTTCTTGTCTTTTCCTTTTTACTTTACTTTTATTACTATTTTATCTATTTATTATTATTATTATTTTCTTTGGTTATCTCATCTTCCTCCCAAACCCCACGGCGCATAGGGAAGGGAGGTTTTCTAGTTTCTTCCTCCTGAACCCGGCACAACGGCTCGCGAATCTCCTCTCCTCCAAGAAAGGTAGCGGCATGGCTCGGCTTCCCCTTGCAGTGGCAGTCCTCCTCCAGCAGCATAACAGGGGCAGCGGCATCTTCATCAGTACCCAGCTCGGCCTTCCGAATAGTAGCGCGAACAACAGCTTCCCTACGGCGGATTCAACCAGTGTGGCGTCGACCTTGGGTTGGCAGGCCTGGTGTGGCTTTGAATCCTCGCTACACAGCTACACCTCCATTTCGACCACCAAATAGTAGCGGAGACCCGCTGTATTTCAGACGATCAGTGGTGTTCCTCGGTGTCTCCAACAGCAGTGCGCATCTCGGTGGTTCTTCCCTATAAATGGTGCGGCCTAGTCACCGGTTTCTCCTCCGCCCCACCCCTCTAGATAATCCCCCATCTGGTGATGCCCCTCTTTTCCTCCCAACACTTCCACCACGTCGAGAAACAAAGAAGCGTTCAGCGACAACGCGGACAGCAGTGGCGTGGAGATGAAGAAACTGATTTGTTAGGGTTAAAATCGGAGTGGTGGGGAAGAAACAGGGTAATGGTGCAGTGTAATGGTGAGAAAAAAAAATACAAAGGGCAGTAACGGTGAGTATTAGATAGGGATGTAATGGTGAGGAAAAAATGAAATTTCTATCGGTGAGACAGAAAAAATTGTCTAACAGCGAGGTGAAATTAAAGCTGTACCGGTGAGGTTAGTAGAGAAGGTCTAACAGTGAGGAATAAAATAATGGTCTATAGATAAAAATAAAATATAAGTCACTGGTACACAAATCATAAGGTTACGGATACAAAAAATGAAAATTAAAGTTACTGATACAAAGGGTCACTCATAGAATAAAGAAGAAATGGTCACTGGTAAAACAGAATCCAAAGGGTCACTGTTCAAATTAAAATAAGCTATTTTCAATTTAGAATTAAAAGGAAAAGGCACATGGGTACATTTAAAATGAAGTTCACCATTAGAGTGAAATATCAATGAGGTGCATACCGGTAGCAAGGCTACCGATAGAAGGGGCTGTAACAGTGAGAAAAGAGTATCGGTGAGGAAAGACAGCAGCGCAGGGTCACCTCTAATCCCCATCTATCTCACCGATAGACTAAAACAATTATAAAATGAATTAAAAATCAATATGCATATTTAAAATAATATAATTAATGTTTAAAAACTATTAATTAATTAATTAATTAACTATTTGAACTAATAAAATTAAAAGCAAACGATTTAACTTAATTTAAAAGCACACATTACTTACTTAAATTGTTGGCAGGATGACTAAATAAATTAATTAATAAAGCTAATCTATTCTAATGAATCCAAATTGAATAATAAAATATTAAAATAAAGTCTAAATTGATAAAAACATAAAAAATAAAGTTAAAAGATTAATAATTAATAAAGTCAAATTATTTAAAAGGTGAGAAGATTGGCATTAACACAACTATTAATCATATAATAAGTTTAGATAAAATAAGTAAGATAAAAATTATTAATTTAAGGACTAAAAATACATAATTAATTATAAAAAATGATTAATTAACAAAATTAATTATAGAAATACAAAAGTACAATTATTTAGTAAAATGTGATTAAATAATTATTTAAGTCATTAAAAATTAAATAAAAAGATATGGAAAAACTATGTAAAAATAGAGCCACATCATTTTTGCAAAGAAAACTTTATTTCTATTATTCTAGGAATTTTTGTTTTTTAAATGTTTATAAAAGAAAAAGATGTCTACTTTTATTTTTAAAGTCATATGTTAAATATTTTTTTAAAATTATTTTTCAAATATGTTAACATCCTTTAGGAAATATTATGTTTTACTATATATAATTTATAATGATAATATTCACTTTATTTCTCCAAATGTATTATGATGATACTTTTTTAAGAATGTTTTCATGAAACCCTTTATTCTAATGGGTTAATTACATTTTGAGGAATGATGAATGTTTTTATGATCTAATGTCGCACTTATATATGGTTTTTATTATGAGATAGTTGGAACCATAATTATATATACCTCCATTGAATTAGGTAAATCTTGATATACTATGAGATAATATGTTTGGAATAGGGACTGAACCCAATCCACTATAGGATTCTATCCACTATGATAGTCTGGTAATAGGTTTTGGCTACATAAATGATGTGAAGGGGAGTAAACCCAATCCACTATGGGACAATATCCAATATTATAGTCTTGGTAGTGAGACTTGACTAAAGAAATGAATTTTTATTCTTATTTTTGTGCTACAAACTTTTTTCTTATTATTATAATATATTCTCATTGCTACGGATTGATTATTTATCATTATGCACTCTTATGCCTCATGTGTTATGATATTTAGATTATTTATTACAAGAAACATGATTAGAGATATATGCCTTTGGTAATGGCCTTTATGTATAATGATTACTTTCTCACACCCTTATGATCATCTTATGTACACTAATGATCATCAATCAATATCTCTCAATTCTACCATTATTGAGCATCTGAACTCACCTTTATTATGTTTGATTTTCCTAATGCTATGAACAAAGGTTTTAAGTTGATTATATATAAGAAGGAATCTCTATGAGAAACCCTTTCTTGTAAATGTTGCAGATCTTTCAGAAAATAAGTTTATGTTGGAGTTGGTGGCCTAGAACCAACTACTTTGTACTTTATTAATTAATAAATTCCTTATCACATCTTGATTGTTCTTCTACATGACAATTCATGTGATAATGTCCTAAGGACAATTGTTGCATTAAAGGGTCAGAGAGGATCCCTGCTATGATGAGAACCTGGAAGTGTCATAGCACTATTCTTGAATATACGTTCTATGGACGGATGATGTTATTTGAGGGACACAAATAATACAGGCCATTAGGGGTGAGGACTCATAAAACATTGAGGCACCTTCTCATGGTGTGATCCCTTGGTAATATCCAGGAGGATATTATGAGAACAAGACCCACCTGTAGGAAATCCACATTTTATAGTGTCATTGGATGTTCATATCTGTGGACGTGTGTACTGGTCCTTATACTTTAAGATTATTATTAATGGGTATTAAAACTCATGCACTTAGATGTATTAATGAAAACTATGATGACACATTGTTCGCAGTGAGGTAGGATACGTTGGGTGCGTCATGAGTAATATCGCATTAATAGATAATGCGAGAAAGGATTTGTCCCTTCTGTTCCATAACAGAAGTAGATATCTCAGGAACTTTGATTGAATTGATATAGCCTAAATAAATCCATGGTCATGGTAAGGAATGGGTGAGTTCAATTCCATAAATTCAAAGAAAGAATAATCGAGCACATGGGTTGATGGCACTAGCATGCAACCCGCTTTATTCGAGATATCGTGACAAAGGGATTATATTATATGGTAAGCATTCGTATGAGGGGACACATCATTGTGGCTTTAACTTCTTTCTCTATGGTTTCCTTGGCGTGTTTCTAGACTCTAACATTGGAATTTAGGCAGGCTCCACCAAATGCCACTGAGAAAGACGCCAAAAGGGTCACACACTAAGTGTGTCCATGTATCTTAGCTAAATATTAATGTAACAAGTTAAATAAAGATTATTCCTGATTGTGGTTTAATAATTATTTAAGGATGCATGATCACATTTATTTTGACACTAGTTATTCGAGTGAGTATATTATGGGTGAAATAATATATATTTATTAGCGGGTAATGATGTTACATTTATTTAAGAAATAAATAGCCATTACTCAAGGTCAAATAAATGTGGTGGAGGAAATAAAGAAAAATAAAAACAAGATTAACATGTCGTGTACATTGAATGTACACGTCGTGTAGTTTTCATGGAAAATGAGTACACATTTTGTATTAATGATTACACGCCGTGTAGTTTTTCCAGTCAGGATTTTGAGGAAATAATATCCTTTTATTAAATGATATTTATTATAACCAGGGTGAGCACATGTCAAGGAATTAATCATTTGACATGAGGTTTTTCAATAAGAGTCAATGAAATAAATAAAACGCGTAACACGTTTATTTATTGTCATAACTCTATAACCTCAAACCCAATTATAAATATCCTCACAACCCCAATGCTTTTCAAGAGAGAATCATTGTGCACAACAATTTTGTATAATTCTATCAAGGCCAAAAGAGCTCCTTCCTCCAAGAACGCTCTCAAGACCGAGAGAAGTCCTCCTTCATCGGATCAAGGTGATCTAAGGCGGACAACGCAAGGAAAGGATTATCCACTCTAGAACCCAAAGATTCCTTTGGCGATGTCCAGAGATATGTGGTGTACGTGTGGATAACTGCTAGAGGAAGTCTACACTTGGCTTCTGTGATGCAATGACGAATCACATCAGATCATGACCGGAGACATCAACGAAGAAAGAATTTCATCAAGGTAATTCTTTTCAATTAATTAAATTAATTATAACCAACATATAATGATCATGTCTTTATGGTTCTGGGACTCCCTCTTTCTTTTTTAGTTCTTCATTCTATTCCGAAGATCTGGTGTTTTATTATCGTGACGGATCTCGGATTGATCGATGTTAATGCCAAAATTAAAGTTTGGTACACCCACCAATGTGCTTCCGCTACGCCCAGAACCTACAAGTGGTATCAGAGCGGTCATATTATTGATTATAATTATTTAGTTTTTCATTGGTGATTTAGCATTTAATAATTTAGTTGTTTCAATTCAGGTTAATCATTCTTTAAAATCTGAATCTTGAGATCTGTTCTTCCCCTCTTGTTTCTCATTCACCTTAGAGAAATGAATTTTTCTTTTAATTTTGATTAAAATAAAATAGTGGAACCCATACGGAGGTTCCAAATGCTCCTGACCATACAAAACCAGAATACACGGCGTGTATTCAGAATTACACGTCGTATAGTCTTGGTTCAATGCCTTGACTGGTCTGCCAAATCAGGTTATTTATTGGATCCTATCTAAATCATTTATGATACTGTGTGTTGACCAGGAACAGGTGGCACATGGTTTCTAAATTACACGCATTTTGGTCCAGCTGAAAATGGTGTGTAGTCCCTTTGGGTTAAGCTTGGACCATTTACCCCATGCACGACTTTCCCAAATGTAAACCGTGTAACGTGGATACTACACGGCATGTGTCTAATTGAACATGCCTTGTACTCTGAAAATTTCCGAAGTACATCTACACGTCATTTCCCCGGGAATGTACTTCGGATGGATGGTGAACAAAACGTACATGTCATGTTGTCATAACTACACATCGTGTACTCATCTAAATTACACAGATTTATTAAAATTTATTATTATATTATATATACTCTTGAGACATGTACCATAGTGCAGGCATAAATCTGAGGCACAAAACATGATAGGTGTTTTATATATATGTGTTTAATTTAACATATGCATAATGAATGGGAATTAATCGGGTTTCATCCAAGGTACAAGTTACATACAAATATAATTTTAAGTGAATTTATTTATTTAAAATTATGATGGATGAGAATCTCAAGGAAATTCAGAAAAAGGGTTTAAGATAAAAGGATTGATTAATTAAAGATAATTAATTGATTCGAGTGTGATTTATCTTAAACAAGAATAATTAAAGAATTGAATGATAGTTTTATTAATGCATAATATCGTTGCATGCATGGATGATCGTGATCTATACCAAGATCTTTGTATGTGAATCGTTTATTTTAATTTATTTATTTAAATTAAATTTGTTGGCCTACGAGCCTTCTCCTCATTAATATGTAGGGCCTACGCACCCAAGGTTTCTTTTATGTAAAAACCCCTTTTACCCCTCACCTGTATTTGAGATAAATTCATATGTAATGGATGGAGCTCCCAACCTAGTGGAGGTGGCTCAAGTCAGGAGCCAAGGTGAAACCAATACAAGGAGATACAAATGTGTACAGGTGGAAAGATGTAAACACAAACCTGAAAGGTTCAAGGTGTTTTTCCCCTAGGTCTTGGGTTAGTTTATCAACCGCTAGATAAACTAACCAAGCACAAGAGCCTCAGCCCAGTTGGTGAGGACTCGCTAGGTGCATCCAAGAGACCCGAGATCAAATCCGGGTGGAGGAATATTTCCGGTACTATAGCAGTATTTGTAGCAGTCACTGTAGCAGGAACTGTAGCAAGTTCTATTCGATACTATAGCAGCCAGAACTATTCATCCATCTGGGCCTTCGGGCCACCGGTTTGGTCCTCGGGTCCTGCAAGGATTTCGGGCCACCCAAGGCCTTCGGGCCAGTTGATTATCAAGGCCTTCAGGCCACCTTAAGGCCTCTAGGCCACCCCAAGGCCTTTGGGACACATGAATGTAGGCCCCAAACACACTACAACAAAGGAGCATCCCCAGAAGAGGATTCAGAGCAGGTGCACTCACCAGAGCAGAGCCAAATGGATTGTCAGAATGAGAGGGTATAGCTATGCCATCTGTACTAGCCTATGCTTGCACAGGAAGCCTAGCCATATGGTCATGAAAATGTGGAGAGAAACTATCAAGATGCAGATGCTGGGAGGGGCAGTTCCTTGTAGATAGTCTGGTTAAATTCCCTAAGACCTTCGGGTCATGTAATCTCCTAAGCCTAAGGTCCATGTAATCTCTGAGCCTACAGGCCTTGTAAGGGTTCCCCCTCATCCCTTGAAAGGGGGGTTATCAAAAATCAATAAAAATGAAGGCCTTTGGGCCATTCAGGTAGATAAACTAACCAATAGGACAAGCTCATGATCATACCATTTATTTTATTTATGTTAGTTTCATGGTTTATTTATTGTGGGTGTGTTGTCACGATCACACAATTAATGAATTAAACAAGCATGCAATATGGAACTAAAATAAGACTGGCTTATGCGTAAATATTATCTTAGACATGGTTAATCACTTAAGTATATCCCACTTAATATTAATAAGCATGTAATCAAAGATAATAAAATCAAAATTTACGTATAAGTATAAAATCCCTCAAAGAAATATTAAGTCGGTATAGCCTTCCATAATCTTGGCTAGAATCGAACTATAGTTCAAAGTGCTTGACCAACCCTAGTTAGGGTGCTTTAAATTATCTAGGAATTCTAATTCAAGGTTTTCGGTTGACTTGACTTGGTTTGCATCAAGGGTTGGCTACCATAGTAGGACTTGGTGTGATTAAGAGGCAAAGGTTTAGGAAATCTAAAATAAAAGGATTTCAGAATTGGGGAGTCCACTCAGTGGATCAAGGAGCAGTGAGTTAATGCAGTTGGAATTTCGAATGCCTACCTAAAACCCTTCAAGTTGCTTGTCCAACCCTAGTTGGGGTAATTTGAAGGGAAATATGGATCCTTTCCACTAGAATATTCAGGAAACAGAATATTATGAAGTCAATGGTGAGGGCTATTGGATTTCGATAAAATAGTGGGAGACTAATATGTATTAATTTATTTATTTGTCTCCATTTTATAAAGTACTAAAACTTTTGCTCATATTAATTTGTAGAAATGACAAAAAAAATTAAATTAAACATATCATTTCAAACCATAATTGAGAAGGAAAACCTTCTCACCAGCACCAATTTCCAAGAGTGGTAGAGGCGTTTACGTGTCATCCTTCACCACGAGGGGAAATTGTATGTGTTGGAAGAGCATGTTACAGTTGTTCCTAGGGAAGAGGCTAGTGATGAGGAAATATCTCTCTATACGAAACATATGGATGATTCCATAGATGTCCAGTGTTTCATGTTATCAGCCATGTCAAATGAGCACTTGAAGCAACATAAAAACATGGATGTGTATAGCATGATTTCTCACCTTAAGGAACTATAAGATGAGAAGGTGAGAAAATAGAGATATGAGATCTCCAATTATTTGTTTACAACTAAGATTGGAGAGTATGTGCCAGCTGGGCCTCATGTAGTAAATCTTATTGGCTACATTGAACATCTCAACATCTTAGGGATTAAATTCTCAAATGAGTTGTGTACAGATCTCATCCTATCATCACTACCCAAGACCTTCTATAGCTTTATTATCAATTATAACATGAGAAACAATGAGAAGAGTCAATTAGAACTTCTGACCTTAATTATCCGGGTAGATAGCAACATGGGGCATGATAAACCCACAGTCCTTATGGTGAATAAGAAAAGGAAGGACAAGTAAAGGGGGACAAAGACTTATAAATGGTCATAAGACCCTGACTGCCATCCTTCCAAGAAGGGGAAGATCTAGAGGCAGGGCAAGGAATGGGAAGCAGTATGTTTTATTTGTGGCAAGCAAGGCCACTAGAAGAGGAACTGCACCCAAAAGCATGGGTATGCTAAAGGTGCATTCGTTATTGAGTGTAATCTTTCTGTTTATACACATTGGGTATTAGATACATCTTGTGGGGCTCACATCTGTATTCAAATGCAAGAACCAAGTAGATTTAGAAAGATTCAAGAGGAGAGGTGGATCTTAGAGCTGCCAATGGCATGAGTCTGACTGCGTTTTCCATTGGCAATTACCACCTCTCATGGCCAATTGGGATGATTTTGGTTTTACATAACAGTTATTATGTGCCTAGTGTTACAAAGAACATAATTTATGTATCTTTTTTGGATATAGATGGATTTATTTTCAAGTTTGGAAATAAGGGTTGTCTCTTTTATAAGAACAATGTATGTTATGCTATGGAACATTTAAATAATGGTTTTTATGTATTAAATTACAAAAACCAAGTGTTGGCAGTCGATAAGAAAACAAACTCACATGACTCACACATCACCCAGTTGTGGCATCACCGTCTCGGTCATATAAATGAGAAACTCTTGAAAAATCTCTACCAATATGGCTATTTAGACTCTACTGAGCTAAAACTACTTGATAGATGTCAGACTTGTTTACAAGGTAAAATGACCAAGCAGCCTTTCGGTGGACAAGGTGAAAGGGCCATATAGCTTCTAGGATTGGCGCACATGGATGTGTGTAAACCACTTCCATTAGAATATAGAGGTGGATATTCTTACTTCATTACTTATACTGATTATTTGATTAAATATAGATATGTATACTTAATGAGGTATAAGTCAAAAGCCTTAGATAAATTTAAGGAATTCAAGAATGAAGTATAGAATCATCTGGGAAATAAGATAAAGAAACTTCTATCAGATTGAGGTTGAGAATATCTAAACCAAGAGTTCATCAATCTTCTACGGGATTCTGGGATTCTATCTCAGCTCACTCCTCCTTATACACCACAGTGGAATGGTGTTAGTGAACGGATGAACCGAAACTAATTGGACATGGTGAGGTCAATGATGAGTCATGCATATCTGCCATTATCCTTTTGGGGATATTCATTACAAACTACAGAATACACATTAAAACGAGTACTAACTAAGGTAGAAAATGGAACTCCATCCGAGTTATGGAATGGAAAGAAACCCATTTTGTCACACACATGTGTATGGGGATGTGAGGAGTTTTTTAAGGCCTTCTCAGACAACAAACTAGCACCTCGGGGCACAAGGTGTATCTTAATAGGATATACCAAGGAAACGAAAGGATATTACCTATATAACCCTTCAGACAAGAAAGTGATTGTTGCCATACAAGCCATATTTTTTGAGAGGGAGAACATCCTAAAAAATTATAGTGGGAGCAAGATTGAATTTGATGAAGTTGATGCTCAAGATACACAAGAGTTGGTAAAGGAACAAGTTCCACATGTCCCCACGGAAGAGGTTCCAGAAACATAAGTAATGTGTAGGAGCTCAAGAGAGGTAAGGGAACCAGAGAGATTTGGTTTTCTAGTCACCGAGGATGGTGAATCATTATTGTTGGACAATGATGAACCTCTCTCCTACAAGGAAGTAATAGAAAGCTCAGAAGCTTCAAGATGGCTAGAAGCTATGAATTCTGAGATGGATTCCATGTATCAAAACCAAGTCTATGTTCTGGTTGATGAGCCAGGTTATGTAAAGCCTATTGGAAGCAAATCGGTATTGAAGAGAAAACTAGACATGGAAGGTCAAGTTAGAACCTATAAAGCAAGGCTAGTGGCTAAAGGATTCAAACATCGTCAAGGAATTGAATATGATGAAACCTTTTCGCCAGTTTACATGTTTAAATCCATAAGAATCATACTTTACATAGAATCTTACCAGTACTACATGATTTGGCAGATGGATGTCAAAACATCATTCTTTAATGGGAACCTTCAGGAAGATGTCTATAAGACACAACTAGAAGGTTTTGTGACACCAGGTAAAGCCAAATGGGTTTCCAAGTTGTAGATATCCATTTATGGATTAAAGAAAGCATCCAAGTCATGGAACATTAGATTTGATGAAGCCATAAAGGGATTTGGTTTCATTAAGAATGAATGTGAGCCATGTGTTTATAAGCAGTTTAATGGGAATGCGATTATTATCCTAGTAGTATATGTTGATGATATATTACTTATTAGAAACGATGTACTAGTCTTACAGTTATTTAAGGAATGGTTGAAAAAGTTTTTCTTCATGAAGAACTTGGGTGAATCAGCCTACATTCTAGGGATTAAGATCATTCGTGATAGATCAAAGAGGCTTCTTGGACTAAGTCAGGGTACATACATTGACCAGATACTAAAGATATTTAGTATGGAACAATCCAAGAAGGGATTAGTTCTAATTTCACATGGCCTATGGTTTTCTAAGAAAATGTGTCCACAGACACAACAAGAGAAAGATAGATGAGTAATATCACATACGCTTTGTCTATAGGATCCATCATGTATGCAATGTTTTGTACCAGACTTGATGTTTCTTATGCACTGAGCATGGTAGGAAGATATCAAGCAGATCTAGGATAACAGTATTGGACTACTGTTAAGACTATCCTTAAGTATCTGATAAGAACTAAGGATATGTTCCTGGTGTGTGGAGGAGATGAGGGGATTGTCATTAGAGGGTATGCTGATGCTGGTTTTCAGAAAAATCAAAATGATCTGAAGTCGTAATCTGGATATGTTTTCTATCTCAATAGAGGATCTGTGAGCTGGAAGAGTTCAAAGTAGCCAGTTATCATTGATTCTACAGTGGAGTCCGAATATATAGTAGCTTTTGATGCAGCCATGGAAGCCTTTTGGAATCAGAACTTTGTCCAGGATCTTGATGTGGTTCCTAGTAGTAAAGATTCTATCACGTTGTATTGTGATAATACTACAACGGTGGCTCTATCAAAATAACCATGGTCATGTAAATGGATAAATAACATACTCCGAAAGTATCACCCCTTGAGGTAATTCTATCAAAGGGGCGAAGTTGTAGTGAGAAGAGTGTCCATGGAAGAGAACATGGTGGACCCCATGACTAAAGGCATATCTCAGCAGAAGTATGAATATCATGTGAGAGCTAGCGGGTTAAAGGTTGTTAGCAATTGGCTCTAGTCCAAGTGGGATTCTGTTGGATTTGGTGGCCTAGAATCAACTACTTTGTACTTTATTCATTAATAAATTCCTTATCACATCTTGATTGTTCTTCTATTTGACAATGCAAGTGATAATATCCTAAGTAAAGTTGTTGCATTAAAGGGTTATAGCGGATCCCTGCTATGATGAGAACCCTGAAGTGCCATAACACTGTTCCTGAATATACATTCTATGGATGAATGATTTTATTTGAGGGACACAAATAATACATGTCATTAGGGGTGAGGACTCATAAAACATTTAGGCACCTTCTCATTATGTGTACCCTTGGTAATATCTAGGAGGATATTATGATAACGAGTCCCACCAGAAGGAAATCCACATTTAATAGTGTCATTGGATGTTCCAATCTTTTGACATGTGTATTGGTCCTTAGACTTTATGCTTATTATTAAAGGGTATTACAACTTGCGCACTTAGATGTATTGATGAAAACTGTGATGACACACTGTTCACAGTGAGGTAGGATACATTGGGTGTTTCACGAGTAATAATGCATTAATAGATAATGCGAGAAAGGATTTGTCCCTTATGTTTCATAATAGAAGTAGATATCTCAGGCCCTTTTATGGAATTGATATAGCCTAAATAAATTCAAGGCCATGGTAAGGAATGGGCAAGTTCAATTTCAGAAAGTCAAATAAAGAATAATCGAGCACAAGGGTTTATGGCACTATCATGCAACTCGCTTGATTTGAGATATTGTGACAAAGGTATTATATTATACGATAAGTGTTTGTATGAGGTGACACGTCATTACGGAGTTAACTTCTTTCTCTATGGGTTCCTTGGCGTGTTTCTAGATGCTAACCTTTGAATTTTGGCAGGCTCTGCCTAATGCCACTGAGAAAGAGGCCTAGAGGGTCACACAGTAAGTGTGTCCATGTATCTCAGTAAAATATAAATTTAACAAGTTAAATAAAGATTCTTCCCGACTGTGGTTTAATAACTATTTAAGGATTTCTGGTTGCATTTATTTCAACACTAGTTATTCGAGAGAATATATTGTGGGTGAAATAATATATATTTATTAGTGAGTAATGTAGTTACATTTATTTAAGAAATAAATATCCATTACTCAAGGTCTAATAAATGTGGTGTAGAAAATAAAGAAAAATGAAAACAAGATAAACACATCGTGTACATTCAATGTACATGTCACGTAGTTTTCATAGAAAACGAGTACACAACATGTATTAATGATTACTCACCATGTAGTTTTTTCAGTTGGGATTTTGATCAAATAATATCGTTTTATTAAATGATATTTATTATAATTAGCGTGGGTGCATGTCAAGGAATTAATCATTCAACATGGGGTTTTAAATAAGATTTAATGAAATAAATAAAATGTGTAACACATTTATTTATTATCATAACTCTATAACCTCAAAACCAATTATAAATATCCTCACAACTGAAAAAATTTTCCAGAGAGAATCGTTGTCCACAACAATTCTGGAGAATTCTCTCAAGGTCGAAATAACTCCTTCCTCCAGAAACGCTCTAAAGAACGAGAGAGATCCTCCTCCATTGGATCAAGGCAATCTAAGGTGGATAACACAAACAAAGGCATCTCTACGCTAGCACCCAAAGATTCCTTTGGTGAGGTCCAGAGATACATGGTGCACATGTGGATCACCACTAAAGGAAGTCTAAACTTGGATTCTATGACAGAACAATGAATCACATTGGATAGTGACCGGAGACATCAACAAAGAAAGAATTACATCAAGTTAATTCTTGTCAATTAATTAAATTAATTATAACCAACATATGATGATCCTATCTTTATGGTTCTGGGACTCCCTCTTTCTTTTTTTGTTCTTCATTCTATTCTGAAGATCCGGTGTTTAATTATCATGAAGGATCTTGGATTGGTCATTGTTAACGCTAAAATTAAAGTTGGGTACACCCACCAATGTGCTTCCGCTGCGCCCAGAACCTACAGTTTATTCATCTAGTATCCAAAGAAACTAAACTTGCATAGTTTTCATGCATGTATTATCATGAAATGGTATTGAATATTTATCTAAAAGATGTAATATTTATGTATTTGATTCACTGGATTTTTTGGTATGTATCTAGATGTCTGATATATCTACAAGTTAAAGCTAAATGTTATAATTACAAGGGGATAATGCAATAATTACCCTTGTTTTTATGGAACTAGGAAAACATCATAATGGATTTCATCATAGGAATCCTCGAGACATCTAAATATAATAATTACATTTTGGTTGTAGTCAATCACCTTATGAATTTAGCGCATTTTATTAACAAAATAGAATATTTTCACTTAATCAAATTGTCATGATATACATTAAGGATTTAATAAGGAAATATAGTGTTCCTATTTCAATTGTATCTGATTGATATCTAATGTTTATCTCAATGTTATGGAAAACTATTCAGAAAAACTTTGAGTATAAAGTTGAAATTTAACATTGCATATCATCCTTAAATAGATGGTTAGTCTGAGAGGACCATTCATATACGAGAAGATGAAGTACCCAAATACGACTGAGACCACTAAGATAAGGGTGAATTAGTGGTACCTTTTATGTTTATAATAATGTTTCTTAACTTCTTTAGTAAACTTTAATAACCTATGAAACTAATTAGATTTAAAATCCACTAAAATATAACTTCTCAACCTTACATATCATATGAAACAAATGTAAAGTGAAGACAACACATGATATTTAAAAGTTTTACTATAAATTCCTATTCCTTTATTTGTTGGATAGTCCCACCATCATTGATTCCTTTACTATCTTTGTTTATTGAATATGAAGTAATAACAAAAAAATGGTTCTACAACCTAGTAGAAACTTTTCTATTATAGAAGTTTATACTCAACAATTATCCTATTCATATCCAACATCCCCGTAGTTAGTTATACAACCCATCATAAAATCCTCTTTGTAAACTGGTAAGTATATATAGTTACAAGATTCAAATTCCTTCTTATTTTGTGATCCACCTTAGAAAGTTCTTTAATTCCCCACAAGTAACCAGAATAAAACATCACATGTGTACAATATTAAACAACTTAAAAGGTTTTTTAAAGAACGTTTTGGTCTTGAATCTTTTTATGGAATCAATATCCAAAAAACATACTCTGAAAAATTAGATCTTATAAACCTGTATCTAGTAACCTCTATCTGATGGTCTATGTCTAATTGGCTTTCATTTGATTAAGCTTATGTTATTCCTTCTTTAACTGATTAGAAACTCAATCAAAAAATCATTTCTCCTCTATCTGATGGAACTCGATTTAATGGTTCTTGCTACAATAGATCTTAATCTAATATAAATTACTCATTTGGACTCTTTATGATGTAACATCCTCAACTTTAACCTCAAACAAAGGTTTGGTTTGAAACTCAATAACTGAAAAGAAAAGTATCAAGGTGTCAACTCTTAGTGTAGGGGAATAGTTTCAAGTATGATTATATGGTTCTCACTATTTATAGGTATTCTAGGGGAGTAATGGATGTGAAACTAATTTTACTTTCCCACTCAACCAAATTTACAAAACTATAATTTTATTTCTATTCCAACTCCATCATTGGATTATTCAAGGTTTCTTATCTATTCTTAAATTTTCTCAAAACTTCTTCAGCCTTCTAAAAATTTCAACATTATTTGAAATTCATAAAAATTATTTAGTCTAATATTAATGGTCATTTTGATCTTCCTCATTATGATGAAAAAATAAAATAACTTAAGACTCCTCATATTGATTCTATGTACCAACTGAAACACATATAAATTTGAAACCATTTAAAAAATGACTCTTCATTATGAAGCTTTGTACCAACATGAATCCTTGAAGTTTTTATGATATAAAAATCATTGAAAATTATATATAATTTATAACACCATTTGAAAATAATTTTTCAACAACTTAATAACATTTCACCTTTTATTCAATTGTCAAAAACTTCCTCAGACCGCATCTAATGAAATATAGTATATGATAACATATCGATGTCATCCTTTGTTTTGGTTTCTTATGATGAGTTGGTGTCTGTGCTATTTTGATGTGTCGACACCACTTCTTGTTCGATGACTCTTGACCAATTATATAACAATTCAAATAATTTTGATATTGACCCAATAGAATTCAATAAAAATTTAGCTGTCTTTATGAAAATGGTTGAAAACATTATTGATTATTATCAAGTTGATCGGTCTCTAAAGTTGGTCCCAACAAGTCTAACTCATTTAATTCATTTTTCCCAATAATTATAACTTACTAATATCTATCGAAAACATTCTCTTCCTTTATTTTTGATTGGTCACACTTCACGTATGATGGAGTAGTTCCATCAGTGTCTTCCTTCTTCCAATTTCTCTAAAATTGCTGATTAATCCTTATGAGTTATTCATCTAGTGAATTGGATAGTCTGATTAGTCAGAAAATCAGTTCTTTATCAAAGCATCAACTTTATAAAATTCAATACATCGCATCCTTGAAACAATTTTTGTGTCTATTGATCCTCACAAAAATGATATTAGTCAAGAAGACTTTGACTTGAAATAATTTCTTCCTCCAAAAACGTCCACTTGTAATCATGAATTCCTCATGACATTATGAACATGAAGACTAGAATAGAATCATCTGACTAACATTGGATTGTTTTATAAATTCATATCCTTCTAGTATCTACTATATATCCATTGAATTCTCAGGCTGATTGGTACCTCTTGGAATGAATATACCACCTTTTATCCCTTTCTTTCATAGGGATTAAATCACAAGTGTGGAGTAACTTATGATATTGAATACATAAAAATCAGAAAATCGTCATTAGAATTATATGTATTGGAAACTGTTTCTAATCATATGAGTCTAGATTTAGGTTAGGAGTTCTTTTCCCATAATTTTTTAAGTATTATTTTTTATTGTGTATTTGATCCTCTGTGTATGGTGCATCTTCTTATCCAATCTGATATTCTTCATTCAGAAACCAATAATTTAACTTTTCTCAACATAAAAAAATGTATCATATATTTACAAAAAATACAAAACAACATAACTTGGCCCTAAAAATATCCCCCTTTGTGTTTATTTTCAAAAAATATGTCTTTTCCAAATACTTATGTATTCTCTAAATATTAACCCAATATAATTTTGATCCCCCTAAATTTATCCCATGTCATTTCTTCTCCCCCTATCATATCTGATCCCCCTTATTGAAAATAAAATTCAAAGGTACCATCAGGATAGGTCCCCCCCCACCTTAATGATAAATTGTCTCAATTCCAAAGGTGGTAACTCTACATCTCAAAATCTTGAAACTCTTATTTAGGATAACATAAGTATCACATGGGTTACTTTACAAAAAATAATTATCTAAGTATATGTGGGAGAACCCAGGGTATAAAACAAGGGTGTATAGTTAAGGTTATAAATGTTTTCCATAACACAAATTTCATGTAATACATATTTTGGTTTCTTTCAAAGTCTCCTCATCTGAGTTAATTCATGAGGTGATTTGTTGAGATAAAAGTAACCTTCACCCATATCAACAAACATATCATAAGTTTCAGGTGTATAAACTCAACTTTACAAAAACTTATTTTTCATAACCTCATTACTTTATTTTGTAATAAAAGTTGGAGACTCACTACACAGGTTCCATACTTATACTTCTTCAATTCCCTACTAGTTCGTACAAATATATAAATATTTTAGGAATAAGGAGGAAACTCATAGTTTATCATAAGAAACATTTCAACTGATATTCTTATCTCGGTGTTGAATTTTTATTATTATTATTGAATTTTTCATTGGATGTGTTTTATTCCTTTTGTTAATATTTCTCAGATTTTTTAATAAGTTTCTTTACATCTGTGGAAATTCTAGCTTTAATTTTCAACTCCCCTTCAAATTTAGTGTCCTTTTTTATAATGAGCTTTCAAAAACTTTTTCATTCCTTCCTCTTATTCTATAAAAAATAGTCCAATAAAATTTAGTAGCATACCAATCATGTTGAAATCTCTTACATCGTTTATTAATTTTCAAATCAAAATTTGTTCATATCTTTTTACTAAATTTGTTCTCATCTACAGAAAAAAATGTTCCCATTTTATTAAGCTAATTTTGGTGGTTATTCTAACATTATATCCATGGAAATTTCTATCCAAAAAACTAATAATTATTTATTTTTGGACTCTTCATGTTTTTTTATCAACATTATTAACATACTCAAATTTCTTCATCTTTTTATTTTTCTTTGTTATGGTTTCAACATTCATCACCATTTGAGTTTACCTTTTCAGTTCAACAAATATTTTAGAAACATCTAAGATTATTTACTAATAATAACTCCCCTTGACTCATAATTATTTCCTCATAGAGACATGTTTTACCAATACAAGTATGAGTTATGTCCAAAAATTCCACAATACCAATATGATCTCTGAATCTTAATTTTTCCGACTGATTGTAAAATTGTATCGAACATTGTCATTTTTGTTTCTTCAGAAATCCCAGACCTCTTTTATCAGAGAGATAACATAATGGTGAATTCCTAAATTTCTTGTTCAAATATTTTCTCTCACAAACAATCTTTTGTAATCCTTTATTTTCACCCTCTTTATAAATTTCACCTTTAAAAACAATTTCATTTTTGAAGTTTTCTTTAATATTTATTATTTCACTTTGTGCTATAAGAAGCATTGACTGTTTTTTAACAACTATTCTTCTTTCTCATAAAATATTTTTTTAGAACATCGATCATTTTTTCATATTAATCTATATTCAACTTGTTATACTTACTTTCTTCCATAATTATTGATTTTATCTTTCTGATATTCTAATTTCCAATTGATTTTTCTTTATAAATTTTTTGTTTTGTTTCAAGATCACAAATATTAATTTTATGAGCTCTAATCAAACAAATATTTTTATATTAATTCTTCATCCGAACACCATTCCCATATTTTTTCAACATCATTATTTCTTTTTTATGTTGTGTATACTAATCAATTTATTTTTTTAGATTTGTTTTAAGAATCCAATCCATATCGTTAATATATTCACCACCATCATCACTATCTGAAGAAATAATTCCATTTATAACTTGATAAATGATGTTAATTTTATGATAAAATTCATCATTGGATAAGATATTATCATTATTTTATATTCATAGATAAATTTTATTCCTTCTGTCCTAATTAACTATTTTCTTATGATTCATACACTTTTTTTAGGATTCTTATCACCTTCTTTGGATATATACTTTTAAAATTTATTATTTGGAAATTTTTTCAAAAATGTATTTTCCCTTATAAATTACCAAATTTTAGAGTTTTAGCTTTCCATTTTCCTTTATTGTATTTCATATAAATGTGAGAAACAATTATATTTAAATATTTATCTTATTCCACTACCAACAAACCACTTGATTCTTCATCAACTTATGTATCTTTCTTACCTTTTAATAAAGAATTGAAATCCATTTCTCTTCCAATATTTTTATTGAATGATGGATTTTTTATCATATAATATTCCAGAATAATGTTCTAAAGTTAATACCAGGATAAATCTTCATGATCTTATAAATTTGAAACTTTGGCATCAAATCTATGTAGAAAGTTTATCATCAGTTTCTTGATAATTTTCAATCATTCCATCCTTTCACCAAAACTCTTGATGTTACTCACAATTCCATTTACTCATGTAATTTAACTATCAATACATTCATCATCAGACATTTTCATATCCTCAAACCTACTTTTCTAGATTTTTAACTTGTCTTCTTTAACTTTCTCATTCCCTTTATAACTACTTCTCAACTTATCCCACATTTTCTTAGCTATTGGAAACCCCATAATCTTTGCATAAACATTATGAGTAAGATTCGTAAAGAAATCATTTTGTTCTTTTTTATTATCATCTAAAATCTTCTTATCTTAATTTTTCATAACAATATAATTTATGGGAAGAAATCCCTAAATTGTTTTATCTCTAACTTCAAGGACAAGAGAAAGAAAATATGGTAACATACTATTCTTCCAACTGTGATTGTTTTTCCTATCAAAAATAGTAACACCCATATTTTTAACAAAATTTAATTTCTCTATTACTAGGGATGTATATTTTATATGAATACTTATCTATGATACCAATTTAAATACCCAAATAGGATTGAGACAATTGAGAGGGGGTGAATCAGTGGTACCTTTTTATTTTTATAAGAAAATTTCTTAACTTCTTTGGTAAGCTTTATTAACCTCTGAAACTTTTTAGAGTTACGATATACTCAAATATAAATTCTCAAACTTACCTTTCATGTGAAAAAAATGTAATGAGAAGGTATCTCACAATATTTATAATGTTATATACAAAAACTTACTTTTTCCATATTGGAAAGTACCACCAACATGTTTTTCTTTAATATATTTCTTTCCAAAATACAAAGGCACAAGGAAAAAACAGTTCTAAAACCTAGTATAAAACATTCTTGTATATTTGATTATACCCCCCGACTATCCTTTTTATATCAACTTTCCCCACAGATAGCTATACACCCCGGCATAAAAGCATCTTTAGTAACTCATAAGTATTGACAGTTACAAGATTCACTTTTCCTCTTATTTTTTGATCCAATTCATAATGTTCTTCAGTTCCTCAACAAGTAAGATGAATCAAACATAACTTGTGTATAATATTTAGTAAATTCAATAACTCATTGATGAATTTTTTAGTCTTGAAACTTCTTCCAAAATAATTGACCTAAAAACCTTCTGAGAAAAATTAAATTTGATCTATCCCAGTCTAATAACCTCTGTATAATGGTCTCCATATGATTGGATTCCATTTGATTCTACTTTTGTTTATCCAACTTTAACTGAGTAGAAACTAAATCTACAACTCATTGTTTCTTCGTCTGATGTAACTCAATCTGATAGGGCTCGCTCAAATAGATTTGACTCCAATGGAACTTAATCTAATGGAATCATTCTGATGAATCTTCCTCATCTTCAACCTAAAACAAAATTTTGGTTGGAAACCCAAAACCTAAAAAAAGTATCAGGGTATTAACACTTATTACACATGAATAGTTCTAGTTACAACTATAATTTTTTATCTATTCAAAGGTATTCCCATAGAGGAATGGGTGGGAAACTAATTTCACATTCACACTCAACTAAATTTAAAAATATTGAATTTAATTCCCATTTAAACTCTATCATTGACTTATTCAACATTTTTTTAATCTTCTCGAATCTTCTCAAAATTTATTCAACCTTCTAAAAAATCATCCTAATTTTGACTTCATAAGAATTAATTATTCTAATACAAATGGTTAATTCAATTTTCTTCATCATGATGAAAACATTAAATAGTTTAATACTCCTCGTACTAATTCTCCATACCAACTAAAATACATAAAACATTGAAACCATTTGATAAAAAAATTATTACCCATTATAAAGTTCCATAAAAAATTGAAATCTTGAAGTTACTATACCATTAACATCAGTGAAAATTCTTTAGCATTCATAACATCATTTGACAACACTATTTCCACAACTGCATAAAATTTTACCTTTTTTAAACTTTACACAACATCCTTGGACCGTGTCTGGAGAAATATTAGTCGATGAATTATCAGTGTCATCCCACATTTGATGGATCAACCTCTGGTTCCTTCTAATGAATCAATTTTAGTACCATTCTAATGCATCGACACCAATTCTTGTCAGATGATTCTTCACTCAATTATAGAACTATACAAAGCCTTTTGATCTTGACCCAATAGGATAAAAACAACATTTTTTTTATTTCTAAAAATATTTTATAACATTGTTAATCATCATCAGTTTAATCGGTCTCTACAATTGGCCCCCAAAACTCTAACTCATTTAATTCATTGGTCCCGAAAATTCCCACTAACTGATATGAATCATAAAAATTATCTACCATTCCTTTTGATCGGTGGCATTCCATGACTGATGGAGCGGTTCCAATAGCACCTTCATTCTTTAAGCTTCTTTGAAACTATTTATTAATCCTTATGAGTTGATCATTATTTGATTCTGATAGTCTGATTGGTTGTACAATCAGTTCTTTAGCAAAGATTTTACTTCAATAACTTCAAAACATCCAATCCTTCAAAAAAGTTATATGTCTTGTGATCCTCACACCAATCATCTGTGGACAAAATATTTTAACTTCAAGTCTTTATTATTCCAAAAAATTCTTCTTATAATCAAGACTTCCTCTTGAATTTGAGAACATGAATTTTAGAATATCATCATTTGAATAACATTGAAAATTTAAATAATTTCCCATCCTTCTAGGATCTTCTTTCTTTCTATCCAATACTCAATATTATTGGAACCTCTTGGAATGACATAGCTAAATTTCCTCCCTTAATTTCAAAAATATTAAATCAAAAGTGTTGGGTAACTTATGATATTAATGGCTTAGAAATCATTAACACATCATTAGAATTACTTATACTAGAAACTATGTCCATTCATCTGAGTCAATAGTTGGGTTTGATTTCTATGCCCAGAACCTCATGAGTTTCCTTTTGATTGTGCATATAATCCTATGCATCCAGTTCATAATCATGGATAGTTTGATAGGGTGTGTCTAGAAACCAATACTTCTCCATTTCTCAACTTCAAACATATATAATATATTGAAAACAAATGAAACCAAAAATAAACTTGTTCCTAAAAAAACATATACGAAGAACTTGTTATGTGGAATTAAATGATTTTTGGGGTCAACATGTTCCTCTAGTAAAATTTTCATAAAACAATAGCTTTCAATCAAGAATTCAGATGGATCCTTATGAATCCATATATACAAATATGTTCATAAATACAACATGTTGGCATGAATATGGAGAGAAAAATCTATTGGTCCACGAGCTAGTAGTGGAAATGGAAGATAAGTTTAGACCTATTCAGAACCACATTAGAGTGTCACAGAGTATAAAAAAAAGTTATGCTGAAAATATTCTGTAAGATAAAAAAGTTCAAGTTTCTGATAAATTATTTATAAAAATATATCTTTGAAGGAAATTTATAATATTTTTAAATAAGGGTAATCTAATCCTGTCACGACCCGTCCCCCGGGTCCCATTCTGTGACTACCCCAAGCCTGCCTTCTATAGGCCAGGGGTTTGTGACTAGCACTGAAAAGAAATATCCCTAAAATGGTAAGGCATTTCCTCAAAACCTATACACACACAGAAAGGGAACACTGCACACAAGAAAAACACAATGGAAGAAGAATGGTATAACCACAACTAAAAACCACCATTGAGTGTAAAAGTAAGTACTGAAAGTAAAGGGGCCAAAATACAAGACCAACTGAAATAGACGTACATAAAAAAGGAAAAACAGCTCCTGAGGTCGTCTTCCAAGGATCCTACTTGAATGGTAGGTACAGCTCATCATTGCAGTTGTCCATGTCAACTGGTCACCTTAGTGCATTGTCCGTAAATCACCTCTGAGCACCGTCTAGCCCTGACTCCTCAAGACTCATTCAATATGTATGTCATCTGCAAAAGACACAACAAGGTGCGGGATAATCCCATGGAGGGGTGAGTATAATAATACTTATTAGAAACCCTGAGAACCCTGAAGGTATCTCATAATTACACAAATGAAAAAACACAAAGCATGATCTCAATCATAAATCACAAACCAAAAGACAACTCACACCAGGTATAACTTAAGTATATAAGTACAGATGATTAGTCTTAAGGCTAGATAATATTATTCTGGTGAGAGTCTCTACTGACAATCGACACAGGGATGCTAGATTCTGATCTACCCAGGCTCTCTAGGTACTGATCCATACAGAATCGCTCAGTGCTGATCCACACAGGATTGCTCGGTGGTGATTCAAATAGGATCTCTAGGTGATGATCCACACAGGATCACTCGGTGCTGATCTACATATAATCGCTTAGTGTTGATCCACATAGGATCTCTATGCGCTGATCCACACAGAATCTCTTAGTGCAGATCCATACAGGATCACCCAGTGCTGATCCAAACAAGATCTCTAGGTGCTGATCCATACATGATCTCTCAATGTTGATCCACACAGTATCTCTATTCATTATTTATGTCACATCCAACCAATGGTTTCACATACATAACACACTTGAATCTGAGAAGATCCATCCTCTAGCCATCATTTGTACCTCAACTAATAAGAAAACCCATGAAGAAGTAACCTGATCATCCGAAATGTCATAAGGGTTCCAAAGCAACATTCGTCGCATCAATCGGATGCCCGGTTTGTAAGTTATAGGAATTTTAGTGCCAAGTACTCGGTTGGATTTAGGTACGATCCAACCCAAAAAAAATACAATTTTATCTAAATCCCTCATGTAGTATTTTAAAATAACCTCCTCATCCTAAGGGTTCGGTTGCCGTTGGCGGTTAGTCAAACAGACATCTGGTTTAAGAGATATGCACATTTAAGCATAAATGGGCTAAAAAAGGGTCTGGGTCCAGTCCGACCCAATCGGACCAACACGACTCGAAAGGGCTGGGCTCGGCCTAGTTCGGTAGGGCCACTATCTTAGCCCATTGGGCCATGTGTTTGGCATGGCCCACCATGTTGTTCGCGACCCACCGAGCTGCAGAATCACTTTGCTCACTGGCCGAGCGCGGGGGGTCTGCTCCCCTCCTGAATGGCCGAAGCTGTTCAGGCCTTCAAGGTTGTGGTTCCGGTTGGTGCATCCTCTCCTGACCGGTCCCATTGGACCGGTCATGCATAGAACCCACAGACTGTGGTTCAACCCTTCATCGCAGTGTACCACTATAGCGCACCGCCTGGGTCAACAGTGACACTGGATGGCGCTGCACTCCCCTAGCCAGTCCGCGTGGACTGGCCCGCAACGGACCCACAAGCATGGGTCAACCCTCTGCCGCTGCTCGAAGCCACAGTCGATGAAGTTCAGTTTCCCCTTTTTTCATCATAGTGCCTTTGGGAACCTCTGTTCCATTTCAGCCTGTGGGTTCCAGCAGCTTCCTCCCTTGGACATCACCGCTGTTGTGCCGATGAAGCCTTCATAGGCCACCAACAAATCTCTGGTTGTGCGCTTTTATTCTCATATGCGCCTATAGACCTACCAGGATGGCACCTGTGTTGTGTTACCCTTGGTTCCACCTTTACATCAAAACCTCTGGTTGTCCATGAAGAATTCCACCACAACCAAGTTCACCAGAGGGTCCAGGCCCTATTTGTTTGGCCCACTCCCTCCGCATTATCATAACAACATGGGAAATATATTTTAATTACCAAAACTCCCATAACGAAAACCATGTAATATCATCCTGCATTAAAGAACAAAACATAGATCAACCCATTGGATAGTTGATCTATGTTATTCATAATATTCATTAATGGGGTAAAGTGGAAAAATCAAGCATATAACCCCTACCTCATGTTCATTGGAAGGTGTTGCAGAAGATAAAGGAGTGTCCATGTCTGAAGGTGTTCCTTTGCATATGTTGTCACCCGTCATTTCCCCCAATGACCATCTCTCAATCATGTTCTTCATCGAAGTACAAAGTCATCAGCGCTTCTTCAGTGCTTCCTCTCATAGCTCTCCCAAAACCCAAGACCGAGCTTAGATTAAATAGAGGGAAAGTGGAGATTAATGCATCACAGAATTAATGAGGTTCATTAATGAGTTTAATTAATTAATCTCTCAATTATCTCAACGATTCAGTTAAATATCCTTTTAATTCACCCAACGGTGTGGTTACACAACTTATGAGTCAATCCATTAAATGGTTTGACATTTCACTGTGGTCCCGCCACCATTTGTCCAATGGTGTAAAAAAGAAATATAAAATAACCTTTAGTTATTTTATTATTTATTTAGTAAATTCCATGAAATTAAATTTTTTTACAAACCTTTCTAGTTGAAGATAGGATTTCTTTAATCAAATCATGACACTATTAATTCAACGGTGCTCACGGATTTTAAATCCGAGAACCGGTTCAAAAGATAGAAATCAACGCTCACACATTTACTGATCGTACCTTAAAAAAGTTCTAAAGTTATTAACAGTCACCCTTAACCTGTGACGGTCAAGTTTAGGCTCTAATTAATTTGAATACACCCTCACGACCTCAACAGTACTCTCGGATTTCCAATCCGATTTACCATTTCAGAGTTAAAGTAAAATAATTGTTACTTAATTATTTTATTTACAGCCAAAAACTAACTTCAACAGTTGGCCCGTGCCGGACAAGGTTAGGATCTTCCTAAGGAAATAATACCCTCACAAGATCAACGGTGGTCTCATATTTCCAATATGATTTACTGTTTATGAGTTAATGAATTTTACAATAAAATAATTGTTACTTAATTAGTTTATTTAGAGCAAAAAACTATCTTTCATAGTTGGCCCGCACTAGCCAAGGTTAGGATCCGCCTAAGGAAAGAATACCCTCATGAGCTCAACGGTGGTCTTGGATTTTTAATCCAAGTCTCCGTTTGTGAGTTATAAATATTTTAAAAATAAAATAATTTTATTTAATTAATTTATTTACGGTTATGCCATTTTCAAGTTTTCACACTGTAGGGCTACGTTGACTAAAAATAAGTCTATCCTAGGGTAAACCCACCATCCTGAATGCAACGGTTCCCTCAGATATCTAATTTGGTTACCCATTTAAGAGTTATTCAACTTTTTCAAGAAAACCACTCATGCGCACTATTTAAATCATAACATTTTTTGATGGATCATTCTAGGCACTCCAGACCTCAGAATCATGTGCCATCAAATTTTGCGGTCTCTAAATAATTCCATATAATTAAAAAAATTATACAGAAATTTTGGGACATTACATTCTACCCACCTTAGGGGTTTATGTCCCTAAAATCCAAAACAAACACAAATCAAACAAATGAGGGGACTGAGCATGAATATGAGCCTCCCGCTCCCATGTGCTCTCCTGGAGGTTCCTATGCTGCCACCAAACTCACATCAAAGGGATTGACCATCCACGAAGGACTCACTCCTATCAATCCTCTATCTCTACTGGGAACTCTGTAAAAGTCACCCAATTGTCAAAGTCCAACTCTCCCTAATCGATAACGTGTGATGGATCATGTACGCATCTCCTCATTTGCGACACATGGATAACATTCTACACCTGTTACATCTATGGAGGAAGAGCTTGTCGGTAATCCACCTCGCCAACTCTACTGAGAATATGGAAAGGTCTAATAAAAATCAGATATAGCTTGTCGCCTTGACCAAATATCTGTAATCCTCATTGAGGTGAGACTCATAGGAAGACACAGTCTCCCTCCTAGAACTCTAAGGGTCTCTATCTCCTATAGGAATAAGACTTCTACCATCTCTATGTAGTCTTCATCTTCTCCTATATGATCTGAACCTTCTCAGTGGTATCATGTACCAACTCTTAACCCATAAGTACTGACCCCCTGGGTTTGTCCAACATAGAGGTGATCTATATGGTTGCCTATAAAAGGCCTCAAACAGTGTCATGATGATGGTGGAGTGATAATTGTTGTTGTATGTGAACTCCACCATTGGAAGGTGATCCTCCCAACTGTGAAAAAAATCTAGTACACAAGCACAAAGAATTCCCTCCATGGTATGTATGGTCTAGTCTGTCTAACCATCAGACTGGGGCTAAAAAGCTGTGCTCAAGTGTGATGGAACCTGATGCTCATCTTTCACTTGCTGAAAAGTGAGGTATCATGATATGAACTCTACCACCGCTTTCTTCATCACTAGCCACCAGTACTGATGCTAGAGGTCCCATTATATCTTTTCCACACCCAGATATACCACCAAAGGGGGTGTGTGAAACTCCCTCAACACCTCCACTCATAGAGTCACCGGTACCATGGTGAATCCTCTAAAAAGGATGGCATGCTCCCCACCTTCATAAAATCCTTTAGGATCCTATCCTGAGGATATCTGAGCACGTTGGGTCTCGCAGTCTGCATCCCCAAGCTGTGACTCCCAAAATCATTGAAGCAGTGGGGAAGTGACAGTCATAGATTAGAGGTAAGCTACTCCATCACTATCCATGAAGGATATCTGCAATGTGGTTGGCTGCTCTGTCACCTCACCCAACAACTGTAGACCAGACCTCCTGCTGAGTACGTTTGCTACTAAGTTCCCCTTCCCAGGAGTGTAGACTATCTCTAAGTCATAGTCCTGGAGGAACTCCATCCATCACCGTTGTCTCAGGTTCAGGTCCTTATGTAAGAAGATATACTTGATACTCTTGTGATCAGAATAGATAGTAAACCATTCTCTCAACTATACTCTCAACTTCCGGAGCTCTGCACGAGCCATCTGATATGCAGTTGTAGATATTGGTGTCGTCCTTCAGTACCATCCAATGCAGAAGTCCCTCTCCCTATGGGAAGATAATCCTAGAAACATATTTTCAAAGGATGTTCCTGAACTCTACCACTACTATTGGGAACTAAAAACTCAAAACACATGTTTCTACGAGGGTAAGGCTGGAAAACTCAAGTTTGATCAGGTGCAACCTCCTATGCATGAGTCTATCCTGTGCTTCCTAGGTTTATTTTTTCACTGACCAAGGTAAAACTCATTCCAACAATGTAGATATACCACATCTGTGTGCCTAAAACAGTCAATCTGAGCATGAACTGTGGATGACTAGTCCATAACCAAACTAATAGAATAAGGCCTCGACGCTGCCACCAAGAGGTTCCAATAGAAACTATCGCCTCAAGGTTCAGATCACACTATCATAATTAGTGTGATTTTTGAGTCTCCTCCCATAGGTATCTCTAAACGTAAGTGAAGTCAATGGTTTAACAAGAAACTCTTGGTCTTGAACAAGATTCATGATAAGAAGGAAATATCAGTACCTATGTCTATTAATAAGGAAGCTAGTACTAGACACAGACTGTACCTCGAAGCATTCTTGGATCTCTTGGGTAACACTCTTTGACCGCATGTAGCTACTCCTTTCCCCTATCCTCCAGCTCCTTGATCTGACTGGGGACCACATTGGGGTGGTGGTTGTAACATGTCAAAATATATACCACCTCATTATGCTCTCATAGATCCTCTTCCATGCCTGTTTTCCTACATATTCATCCTTCCCTATCACTTCCTCTTCCCAAAACATTTTACATGCCCAAGTCTATGAGATAGACGTCAGTTTTCTACTTTCCCACTGCTAACATTCACTGGTAGTATCTACTCAGCCAAAGAACATTCATCCAAAAAGGTTCTATCTAGCACCCTAACATAAGTAAGAATGCACAGAGGAATAGTGTCGTCTCGGATGTCCCTAAACACATCCCGCTCGAAGTTCTGAGCCTTGAAGCACTAGTCATATCATATCCATCGAGTACCTTGAATGGTTGGTACACCTTGATGAATACTCAATTAACAACATGTCATCCTTTAAAAACTGGAGAATCTCTTGGGAACACAAACCCCTTAGATTTTCATGCAAAGTGACCCCCTTTTTTGAGGAAGGTTCTCAAGCTCTTCCCACAGAAAATTCAACACATCATAAGATAGGGGTAATCTAAACCCTACCATCGCTCTACTAAGCCCATTAGAATGCTCACTTCTAGGACCACCATATGATCTAATGGTTCCCTAGATAGATAGAAACTCAGTCACCACCTCAAGTCAGTCCTTAGCTACCTGTGATTCGGGATCTCCTTGAAACCTGAGAGGTATCTATCACTGAAACTCATATAAGGCATGGATCCTATATGTGTCCTATATTGGTAGTGCCAATAGTAACTGATGACCAACAGGTAGTGGTGTCACTGGGACACCACCAGAAGGTACCATCTTGGGAAACCATTTTTGTACTGAAGCCTCATCACATTGTGGACCATCTTCATGGTCACACATTGGAATCCTAGTTGGATGTCTTCATGGAGCCATCTTGAAAGAGAATCAAGATGAACCATAGTAAATAAGTTATACCTAGTGAAATGACTCAAAAGATATCAAAAGAAAAAACATTTCAAAAACACATGTAATCAATGTTTTTGTGTACCGAGTTGGAAAACAGAATTCAGGGTCCTGGTGTAGGGATACGTCGATCGCCGCACCAACACTAGACTCCCTATACTGAAATCAGAAATCAAGACACTTAGAAATATTGCTCTAATTAAAACATAGACTCTTAGTTCTTCTGGTAGAACCAATCTCCCTTTGATACCACTTTGTCATGAGCCGTCCCCTAGGGCTCATGCCATGACTACCCCAAGACTTCCTTCCATAAGAAAGGGGTTGAAGACTAGCACCGAAAAGACATATACCTAAAATGGGAAGGCATTACCTCAAAACCTGTACACACACAGATAGGCCACACTGTGCACAAGAAAAACACAATAGAAGAAGAATGGTAAAACCACAACTAAAAACAACTACTGAGTGTAAAAGTAAGTAGTGAAAGTAAAGGGTCCAGAATACGAGCCCAACTGAAATAGAAGTACAAAAAAAGGTAAAACAGCTCTTGAGGTCTTCTTATAATGATCCAACTTGAAGGGTAGGTAAAACATTTCATTACAGCTCTCCACGTCAACCGGTCACCTCCATGCATCGTCTGTCAATCACCTCTGAGCATCATTTATCCATGACTCCTCAAGACTCAGTCAATTTTTCCAACATCTGCACAAGACACGATAAGGTGTGGGAGAAGCCCATGCAGGGGTGAGTATAATAATACTCAGTAGAGACCCTGATACCCCTGAAGGTATCTCAGAATTACACAAAGGAAAAATCAAAAAGCATGATCTCAATCACGAAGCACAAAGCAAAAGACAACTCACACAAGGTATAACTTAAGTACAGAAGTACAAATGATTATCCATAAAGCTAGATCATCTTATTCTGCTGAGAGTCTCTGATGATGATCCACACAGGGTCTCTATATACTGATCCACATAGGGTCATTAGGTGTTGATCCATATAGGATCGCTTGGTTCTGATCCACACAGGATTTCTCGGTGCTGATCCAAACTGGATCTCTAGGTGATGATTTACACAGGATCTCTCGGTGCTGATCCACACAGGCTAGTTGGGTGTTGATCCAAACAAGATCACTAGGTGTTGATCCACATAGGATCATTCAGTTTTGATCCACAGAGGATCGCTCAGTGTTAATCCACATAGGATCTCTAGGTGTCAATCCACATAGGATCTCTCATTGCTGATCCACACAGGATCACTATTCATTTTCACGTTACTGCCAGCCATTGGATTCACATACATAGAAAGCTTGAATCCAGTAATATATTCTCCTCAAGAAATTGGTTTTACCTCAATTTCCATTAAAACCCATGGAGAAGTAACCTGATGATCCGCCATGTCATTAGGGTTCCAAAACAACAGACGATGCGTCAATCAGACTCCCGGTCTATAAGTTATAGGCATTTTAGTGTCGAGGGCCTAGTTGGATTCAGGCACGATCTAACCCGGAAAAACACCAACTTTCTTAGAATCTCTCATGTAGTATCCCAAAAGTACTACCTCATCCTAAGGGTTCCAGTGTCGTAGATGGTTTGTCAAACAGACGTCCGGTTTAGAATATATGCCCATTAAAACGTAACTGGGCTAAAAAATGGTCTGGGTCCGGTCTGACCCGGTCGGACTGACCTGACCTAGCCTGTTGGGCCTGACCCGAAGTGTTTGGGCCGCAGGCTCGACCCGGTTATCTGTGGGTTCATCCTATCCCACCTGGCCAGGATGACCTGTTGAGCCGCAGAATCGCTTGTCCGGCTAGTCAAGCGTGGGGGCCTACTGCCCTTCTTAATAGCCGAAGTCGTTTGAGCTTTCATGGAAGCAAAGCTGGTTAGCACTGCCTCTCCTGGATGGTCCCACTAGACCAGTCATGCATGGGACCGATGGACTGCATGTCTGCCCTCTATCGTGGCTAGAAGTTGTGGCCTTCCTCCGCAGTGCGCCGCCGTAGTGCGCCACCGGGTTCAACAGCAGCACCAGATGGCATTGCACTCCCCTGGCTGGTCCGCATGGACCGGCCCTTAATGGACCCACGAGTGCGGGTCCGCCCTCTACGATGGATCGAAGTCGCGGCCTTCCACCACGGCGCGCTGTCCTACATCAACACGGATGACAAAGGTCATGCACCCCTTGTCCGTTGCGACCCCTTCATGTGTAGTGGTTCCTTCACGGCCTGCGGGTGTCGGCCACTACCTCCCTCGGTCTTCAGTTCCGTTGTGCTGATGAAGCCTCTGTGGGCCCCCGGTGAAGCTCCAGTGGTCTACTTTTGTTATTATCTTCACCTATGGCCCTCCCGGGATGGCTCCTGCACTGCGTGGCCCTTGGTTCCACCTTGATGTTAAAACCTCTGGTTGTCCACGAAGAACGCCACCACAACGGAGTTCAGCGGAGCTTCCAGGCCTTTTCTGTTTGGCATGTGCCCTCCATGTTAGAATAAAAACATGGGAATTCTATTTTAATTAAAAAAACTACCATAAAGAAAACCCTGTAATATCCTCCCACATTAAAGAACTAAACATAGATCAACCCGTTGGACGGTTGATCCGTGTTCTTAAAAATATTCATAAATGCGGTAAAGGGGAGAAATCAAGCATATAACCCCCCTACCTTGAGTTCATTGGAAGGAATTACAGAAGAGGAAGGATTTCCCACGTCTGAAGGTGTCCGTCAGTGTTTGTCATCACCCATCATTTCCCCGAATGACCGTCACTTGATCACGTTCTTCTTCGAAACGGAAAGTCATCGGTGCTTCGTGAGAGATTCCTCTCATAGCTCTCCCAAAACCCAAGCCCGAGCTTATATGAAATAGAGGGAAATTGGAGAATAATGAATTGCACAATTAATGAGGTTCATTAATGAGTTTAATTAATGAACCTATTAATTCTTTCAACAGTGCAGTTACACATCCTTTTAATTAACCCAATGGTATGGTTACACAACTTATGGGTCAATCCATTAAATGGTTTGACGTTGCACTGTGGTCCCACCACCATTTGTCCAATGGTGGAAAAAAGAAAAATAAAATAACCTTTAGTAATTTTATTATTTTTTAATAAATTCCAAGAAATTAAAATTTTGGTCCAACCCTTTCTGATCAAAGTTAAGATTCCCTTAAGTGAATCCTAGCACTGCAAATTCATTGGTGCTATCGGATTTTCAATCTAAGCACTTCTTCAAAAGATAAAAATCACTGCTTGCGCGTTTACTGAACGTACCTTAAAAAAAGTTCAAAAATTATTAATAGTCACCTTTTAACCACTCCAGTCAAATTTAGGCTCTGATTAATGGGAACAATCACTCACGAGATCAATGGTACTCTAAGATTTCCAATCTGAGTTACCATTTAGGAGTTAAAGAATTTAACAATAAAATAATTGTTACTTAATTATTTTATTTACGTCCAAAAACTAACTTTCATTGTTGGCTCGCACTGGCCAAGGTTAGGATCTACCTAAGGAAAGAATACCCTTAAGAGTTTAACGGTGGTCTCAGATTTCCAATCTATGTAACTGTTTAGAAGTTAAATAATTTAACTATAAAATAATTGTTACTTAATAATTTCATTTACCGCCAAAAACTAACTTCCACTGTTAGCCCGTACCAGCCAAGGTTAGGATCTTAATAGGGAAATAATACCCTCATGAGATCAATGGTGGTCTCAGATTTTTAATTTGAGTCTCATTTCATGAGTTATAAGCATTTGAAAAATAAAACAATTTTATTTAATTATTTTATTTACAGTTATTCCATTTTCGGGTTTTCTCACTGGAGGCCTGCGTCAACTAAATATAAGTCATGCATAGGGTAAACGTGCCATCCTGAATGCAACGGTGTCCTCAAATTTCTGATTTGGGTACCCATTTAAGAGTTATTCTACTTTTTCATGAAAACTAATCACGAGCATTATTTAAATCTTAACATTTTTCGACGGATCATTCTGGGCACTCCAGACCTCGGAATCAAGTGCCATGAAATTTAGTGGTCTTTAAATAATTCTATATAATTAAAAAATATATATTACACAGAAATTATGGGACATTAAAGATCCTCATATATATCAGTCCCTTAGATATTCTTGATCATATCTGGTTGGTTTCTTATCGTTTGAAACTTACAGCAAAACCTCCTCCAAGTTAATGATTTATTCCAGGTATCTATTTTGAGTAAGAAAATAATTAATCCTTAAAATATAATAAAATTATATTTTATACCATTAGAGCATGATCTTTCTTATGAAGAATAACTGGTGGAGATTTTGGATCAAAGAGATAAGGTGTTGCGGAAGAGGACCACTTACCTCATCAAAGTTTTTTGGTGAAACCATAAATTTGAAGAAGATACATGGAAACCTAAGGATATAATAAGGTATAAGTATCATCATTTTTTTATAAAGGGTTATATAATTTCATGGTTGAAATTGTTATATGGGGAATAATACAACACCCTGATATTTTACAGTATATTTTCTTCTAAAATAAATCTGGTATATTTGAAATCTTATTATGCATGAAAAATTAAACATATGTGAAAAATTATGTATTATAATAAAAAATAATATATATTAAAAGATATTTAAATAAATCATTATTATAAAAATCATTTAAGTTATTATAAGAATTGCTACTTTAATATTATTAGATGAATAGAAATGCTTTGTTTACAAAAATTGATTTTTTATACATGATTTACATTTTTAGTGTCACATTTATGGTAAATTATTGTATATACATGTATAAAAATTAATACAAATTAATAAAAATTGATATATTGATTATCAAATAGTTATAAATGAATATATTTTCATTTTATGGTAAAAGATGTATTTTTTTCTAAAAAAAATTATGTGCGCAATGTATTTTCATCATAAAAAATTTAAATTAATAACAATTGATGAATGGTTCTTATTAAATGGATTTATAATATATTCATTAAGATAAATTAACATTCATCTAGTGGTTTTTACTATATATATAATAAGAATAAAATCATTTTTATGCTTAAATATAACATTTCTCTAAAAATGGTTTTTGCACATTTATGATTGGATATTAGAAATAATTTATACCACCTAAAATAATTGAATCTGGTATAATGGATTTAATATTTAGAATAAATATAATAAATATTAGGTAACAATTTCAACTTATTTTTTATCTATAATTAATAAATATCATGGTAGAAATCTTGTCACCATGATAAGGGTTAAAAGGGTTAACGAGGGAGTTAAACTAAGAGATAATGCTTCAAATGTTACAAATACTTTTCAAAATATATTTATTTAGTGTATTTAAAAATTAAATTATCCTACCCTTTAAAATTTTATTCTTTAGTTACACTTTCCCATAAAAATGAGTATATATTATTTTAAAATTAAGTATATTTTCGAGGGTGTAACTCCCCTCATTTATAAATGAGCACCTTCTCTCTTAAATTATTCACACACATAAAGAACATTAAATTTACCATTATCCACATAAATAACTTCCCACCTCTCCTCACTATATAAAATAATAATTTTCTAACCAAAAGTGTAACCTAAGAAGGCTTAAGGTGTATGTTTAAGGAGTATACCCAAAGAATAGGTAATTATCTTTACTCATCTATTTCAAGTTTATTAATTCTTTATACCTCTTCAAAATATTATATAATTTTTTTGACATAATTAAATCAGTATATATATTGAAATGGAATTATTTTATGTTAATTTTATAACCATTTTATATAACCTTTCTATCTAATGGAAAATATAAACTTCACTTGAGCATACGTGCGGACTACAGCCTCCGTGAAACGATATATTTCATTGCTAGTTATATATATGGATTTAATTAATATATATGATATTTATAATATAATTATTATTCTATAAAGCTAAATTATTATTTTAATTTATTTCCCTCCATCCATTGAAAAATGAAAACCTCCCTCATGCATACATACAAACTGATATCTCCTTGAAGCAATAAATTGTAATTTTCATCACTACCTTAAAAGGATAGTTATAAAAGTGAAAATAATAAATAAATATGACATGTATGAAATTATTAACATCGTTTATATTATTGAACAAAGACTAATACCACAATCTCTTAACTGAAACATGTGTGGAAAATGGAATAGTTAACACACTGAATATTGATTGTAATGAAGAATTGTAAATAAATGGGTAATTTGAAATTATAATGGAATGATATATGGAAATATAATTATTAATATGGTTCTTTAATATATTTATAATTAATAATAATTTTCTATACCTTAGTTTTGAGTGCATATAGAGAAATTATGGACTTGAGGTAAGGGTTTATGTTACAATCTCATTTTTAATCAATATTGTTCGCGTTTAAATTTCCATTAGGGAAATCATATGTTCGATCTCACTTAAACCACATTCATTTTATTCTAATATATTTATTTATGGGGTTTTCATGTTTTTACTTCATTTTCATCTCTATGGTACTCAAAAAGTCTGAAAGAATGTTTTTAAGAAAAACCAACCTTATTTCTCATTTTTGTCTTGAATGTTTTTCTTCCAATTATATGTTCTTCAAAATGTCCCAATAATTTTATTTTTTATAATTATTTTTTAAAGATATTTTAAAATATATTTTAATTTCTTTAAAAAAATATAAAGGTACCATTAAAATGTCTTCTGAGCATATTTTATTTTATTTTTTTACAAAAATATGAAATAAATGTTCGTTTAACATTTACCGCTTGACCGTATTTCCCACCATCATTTTTTTATTTGTTATCAAAACTCATTTATAATTTTACATGTTTTTTTTTCAAAGAAAACATATTCCATTAACCTATAAATTTTTAGTTTTTTAAAGTTTCTAAAATAAAAAAACTATTTTATCTTGTTTTCAAAACATATTTTAGTTATTTTATAAAATTATTTTTCATCTATATCAACATCATTTGAGGAATATTATTATTCACTAGGGATTTTATATTATGATACCATACACTTTATTTATTTATATGGATTATTATTATGATGTTTTATGAAAAAATTAAATAATCCATTTTTCCCTATCGGTTAATTAATCTATGATAAACTTATTAGTGTTTTCATGATATTATGGGACAATTAGGCATGGTTTTCATTATGTTATGGGTGATCATGAAATTATATATCACTATAAGGAATAAGGTAATGATTAAAATCAAATGGTATAATATTAAATGGAGTTGAGATTGAATATAATCCATTATGGGACTTTTTCAACTATGTTTACAGGAATGGGGAGTGAACCCAATCTGTTATGGGTCTCTATACAATATGATAGTCATTGAAATTAGAATTTACTTAGGAAATGATTTTCTATACTTATTTTTATTCCATAAACCAATGTATTGTGATTATGATATTCTCTTAGGGATCATGATTTATTACTGATGACTCTACACTCTTATGTATCCTTTTTTTGTTATAAAAAATACTTATTCCATGAATCATGATTTTTTTCTATGACTTGTTGAGTATGTTTTTATAAGTTATGATAATTATATCATAACCTTATGATTCTCTTATTCTCACTTATGATATTTTATTCACATCTACCATGATTACCCTTATTGAGTATTTATGCTGACCATTTCTTATGTTTCCATTTTTATAGGTGATGAAAGAAATTTTTAACTAGGACATTTCAAAGAAGGGTACTTTATGAGAATATATGTGTGGGATATATTGAAGATAGTTCTGGAAATTAGTATATTATGTATCTATTAAACAAATAAAATAAACAATTGTGTTTATTTTTTCTGTATTGTCGTGATATTTATTGAATATTCATGTAAAATGATATAATATTTATATAAGTGATGCCCATGCCACTATATAATTGAATATGGATGACCTACCCCATGTGAATAATATTTATGAAAAATATGTGGGTTTCAAATTTTAAAAATAAAAACAAACATAAGATAAAAACATGATAATTCTAATAAAAATAATTATATAATAATAAGATGAATTATATATTATTAATATTATATGTACATATAGTTAGAAATACTGAGAAAAATATGTTAAATATGAATATAGCTAGATAAAATTATATTTATAAACATATTAAGTATATAATTATAACACTATTAAAAAATGTTAATCTAATTAAATAATAATAATAATATAATAATAACAGTAATAATACTAAATATAAAAACAATAATATATACTAGTACATAACATTAAACAATATATGCAAAAATAAATATAAATTTAATATACATTAAAAAATAACAATAATTTAAATTTTTTAATATATAATTAGTTAAAATTTACAAAATTAACTAAAAATCTATGAAACTTCCAAAAAACTAAATAAACTAAAATTGGTGAAACTAATTAATTTAAATTGAGTTAGAATTTATAACAAAGTTATAAATTTACATTTTAATCAATAATATTTTCTATAACATTTAGAATTATATGATTGATTATAATCCCACTTATCTTTGGCATAATCTCCTTGGACATATAAATGAGAACCACATCCAATCACTCTATAGAGATATATTATTAAGGTCATTCAATTGTGAATTTTTTGACACATTTCAATATTTTTTACTAAGAAAAAATACCAAAACACATTTTAGAAAATTATTAAATATCTAGTAGACAATTGGATCTTATATACAGTATTTTATGTAGAAGAATGGGTACACATGAAACTAGTGAGTTTATGTTATTTATATCCTTTACCATTGACTTTTGTCGGTATGGTTATGTTTTTCGGATGAGACACAGGTGAGGAACATTTGAAAAGTTCAATGAGTTTCAGAATCAATTAATGAATTGATTGGGAAAATGTATTAAAATTATATAATCGTATTAGTGTGGTGATACTTAATCCATCAATTCACTTACTGTAAGTATTTATGTCGTTATGGGAGAGAATGTTTTGGGGGAATTTGAAATTTTATTTGGTGTAATATTTAATTTTAGAACCTTGATTCAAAATAGAAATATAAGCATTTGAATATCTCTAAGATTTGTTTTTGCACATGGAATGAGGCTTGTATGATATCCAAGATGCTCAGAAGAGCATCAGGGAAAGTCTGATGTGTCCCTGCTGTTGAGATTCAGTAGTAGGTTTCCACTAATGTGAAAAAATGTTAAATAAATATTTGGAAACAAATTTTGAAAACATCTTTGAGAAAACTAACATGAATTTTAAATTTTTATAGTGTTTGTTGCCTTTAAATACCCACTCTTTTATAATCCTATTTATTTCTTTGTATCTCCTTATTTATTTAATATGTTATTTATTTTTATTTTTTTATTTTCCACTAGGCCCAGTCGACCCAGGCTTAATTACCATGTAAGGGTCCTCAAGACCCCCTTTGTTCAAGGGTCACCCATGTTATCCTAACCTGGATAGACGTCACTATGTAAGGGTCACTCGTGTAGGGGAGAGCACATAACAGTCAACTATGTAAGGGTCTCCTGTATATGGGTGATCACATAAGGTTCACCCACTCAGGGTGACCCCATAAGGGTCATCAATATAAGGGTGGACAACATATGGGTCACCATTTAGGGTGGCCATGTAGGGATCCTCTCAACCCCTCCCCCTTCTTTAACACTAGAATTTGACAAATTTTTGGAAAAGTCCATCCATATATGTATTTTTGAAAACCCATGTGAAACACCTATAGATGACCTTCATACCACCCCAAATATCATTGCATCTAAAAAATATACCAACCTCATCCTCTAAATCTTGACCAAAAAACGAAAGTTGAACTTTCACATAACATGAGACATCCAACACTTCCACAAGGCCCTATTAAAAATTGATGAACCCAAGTTTGCTCTAAAATCATCCCCTAATCACTCAGTCACACATAACATCCCCCAAACATTTAAAAACACTATTTAAACAAAAATAATCAGATTAAATAGAAAATTAAACTAATATGAAATTCATGATGAAATTGTTCATTCTTGAAAATTAAAATGTGTCTACACATCATAACATGAAAGAGTACTAAAACCTACCCAACATAAAACTATTTTTCCTTGATCTATGTTCCCAAAAATTACTAAGTTTCATCTACAAAAAAAACTCTGGCCATTGTGTTCACATATTAGACTCTCACCCCAATGTATCCTCTTGGATACAATCATGATGCCATTTATCCAACACCAAATGAAGTGTCTTTCTACTAAGAATCTTCTTGATCTGGTCGATAATAAAGATCGGTCCTTCCTCAAAATATGTATCAGCCTCAAGCTCTACCTAATCAATTTTGATTACTTAATATGGGTTATGAAATTAACTTTAATTATATGATTCATAGAATACATCATGCATGGCATCATACAGTTTTGGAAGATCCTATTGATATTTCATAGTACTTGTCATTTTTTTAATCTCAAATGGGCCTATATAACTAGGCGTAAATTTCCCCTTCCTCCAGACTTGAAAATGTCCCAATATAAGAGAAACTCATAAAAATACATAATCTCCCACCTAATACTACAAAGGGTGTCTTCTCCAACTATTATATGGCCCCTACCTACTATGAGTGGCCACTTACTAGTTCTTGATCAACTGAATATGCTATGAAGTCTCTTACATGAGACTTAATCCCACAGTAGAAAACTCTTCAAATTTTAGAAAACATATGGTTGAACTATAATTCCTACCTTATAAATCCTTGAAAGGGTCTATTTAAATTGATCCTAGTTAAATATTTTTTTATGTGAAATCCATAAGTGAAAAATGGTTCCCCATGAACCTCTAAAGTATATGATCCATGCACTAAGAATGTCTTCTAGAATATGGATAGTCTTCTTAGACTACCCATATGTCTATGGGTGGTAAGTGATTCTTAGACACACCTTTTTTCCAAGTTCCTTTTGTATCCCTCTCTAAAATCATAAAGCAAAATGGATGTCCCTGATTGAGATAATACTCTATGGTACTCTATGAAACATCATTATCTCCTAATATAGACGTTACCAAACTGATTAGTTGAAAATATCTCATGGATTGGTAATAGATGATCCATTTTTGTTAACCAATACACAATCATATACATTGTATCACTTCCTTAGGTTTTCTTCTATAACCCTATCAAAAAAACCGTGGTCACATTATCCCACCTACACTCAGGAATGGGTAATGGTTGAAGAAGACTAGTGGGTTACTAGTGCTCATCCTTCACCTACTAACATATGGAGCACTATGTGACGAGGCCTAAAATATCCTTTTTCATCTCATACCATCAATACCTTCTACATAGGTCACTTTACAACTTAGTCAATACTGGGTGTACAAACCACTTCAAGGTGTGTGATTCCCTCATCATCTCCTTATGAATTCTTGTAGGAAAAAAACAACCTCAAACATGAAGGATCTCATCTATGTCAAGAGACCAATATGGTGGTGGCTCCCAACCGTATATACAATCCCTCATAACTAGAAAACTTGAATATTATAGTTGCATTCTCTTTAACCTACTGAGTGAAGATGTGATCGATAAGGATATAAGGGGTTTTTGGCCCTGTTACCTCTGAATGGTCAAAAGAATCTAATCAAATAATACCATCAACATCCACTCACTAATGTAATCCCACACTACTAGATCACGAGTCTTTATACTCATCACATTCGACATAACATTCCCTTTCCTATGGTTGTATGAAGTGAAAAAGACTAAAAATACTCAATGTAACTCTATTTTTAAAGGTCCACATCCTGTCATGAGAAGATTTACTTCAGTATCTTGTGTTCGGTATACATAAATATCTCACTCAAAAAACAATGACACTAACATAATAAGGTATGTACCACTACTGCTATCTCTATGTCATAATTCAGGTATTTCTTCCCATAAATCCTTAATTACCTTGGCCCACAAACCACTACACAGTTGTAATACATCAAGGATGATCTCAACCCATCTCTTGATGCATCACAAGCATTCACTCCTTACTCAAATCAAGAAATATTAGAATCATCACTATATTCAGCCTCCATTTTAGATCTTATAATTCCTTCTCATAAGCATCATACCAAATAATCCTCACCCACTTTTTATTCAGGCATGTAATCAGCCCTATGAAAAGATAGAAATTATGAATAAATATTCAGTAATAATCAGCCAAACCTAAAAAATAGCAAATGTTAAAAATGATCCATGATAAATCCCAAGAAACCACTTCTCTAACCTTCTCATGGTCCATTTATAATCTATCCTTAGATATAATGTTACCCAATAATATCACTTGGTTGATTTAGAAATGGGTCTTTGTGAGATTTATATAATGTCATATCTTTGTAAGTGTTCACAAAACGATCTCTAAATGTCATACATGATCCTCCCTCAACTCATATTACACAAGTATGTCATAAATTAAGGATATCATAAAAGTATCAAGATAAGGGTGAAAACCCAATTCATCAAATACATAAATACCACTGACATGTTTTTCAGACCAAATGGCATCACCAAGTATACATACAGACCATGCCCACTCCTTAATGTCATGAATGGTATTTCTAAATCACTAACCCTCAACTAGTTGTAACCTGACCACATATCAATATTATAGAATACTTTGTATCTTCTAAAATTATAAAATATATCTTTAATATGCAGGAGTGAATAACAGTTTATAACTATCACTTGGTTCAAACTACAATAATCCACACATAGCCTCAAGGAACTATCCACCTTCTCAGAGAAAGGTGTTGGGGAACCCCAAGTGGGTGCACTCAACCATATAAATCCCTTCACCTCTAAGTTCTATAATTGAGTCTTCATCTCTCATAGAGTTTCATAAGACATATTATAAGGTATAATAAGGATAGGATTTGTTCCTCCCTCTTGGGTGATAACCCTGAGAAATCATTATGGAAAACATAATGGGGCTGATCAACAATAGGGAAAATAATCCTTAAATATCTCCATGTCATCAGAGATAAGACTAGCCACTTAGTCTGTAATGTCACCCAATTACTGATATCTAGGTCCTTCATGACATGCCTATAATTCTCATTCTCAATTATGTACATAACTATCACAATTAGAATATGTAAATGATAATCATCAATGATAAAATTTAGTATAGTCTTAATACACTACTTAAAAATCCATCATGAGTATCAAGTAGAATATGGTCTCTAGCTCAAAAGAGATCATGAAGGAATCTATATCCACCAATCACAAGGGTGTATACACAATTGAATACCCACAAATCACACACATAAGGGTGTTTTAATAAACATTAATCCATATAAACACTATATGGATAAGCCCAATACTTCCATGAATTGAATGGAAAAAAATTAATACAAGACTCCCATTGATAGGAAGGAGGGTGACTAAGAGGTCGTAATAGTGAAACATAGGCCAAGGTAGTTAAGGATGGAAATATCTATTGTGGGACTTGTTATGATAGGAAAGGGAATATAAAATAAAAGAGATGATGAAATTGTATTTTCCTTTTACTAGTAGTTGTGTTGGATGAGTAGGTAGGGGTATCAAATATGTGTTTCTATTAGTTTTTAGTTTGGGTATTTTGATATTTTCATGGAGATATTAGCATTTTTTATTGTGAAATATTTTACTTGACCTTATGGAGTAGTGTCTCCTAAAAGAATATACCTTTCCTCTCCATTTCCATTATCTTATTCTACTAAATTTTTGTAGTATATTTTTTAATTTTTTATTATAATTCACTCTATTCAACTTGAATCTTTATTAATTGGAGTTATCTTTGAGTCTATATAGAGGGATTCAATAATTATCATTTTTAGAATATATAAAAAAAATGATCATATGCATGGAGAACCAAATCATATCTATCAAGAGTTGTCTTGAAGTTTTAGCGATAATAGTAACAACAATTAATTTGGAATTGTTATGTCTTAAAGAAGTGCTGGATCAACTGGTGAAGGAATATGCAAGTATTATGACTACATATGTTAACAGATAGATATTTACTAATATAGAGAACCAAGTTGAGATAGTGTAGCAGTTATTACAGGATCAGACATAGGAAAACACAAAGTTTTAGGTATAACTATTTTAGGTAAATTATGAACCTAGATCTAGTCTTGATAAACACATTGAAGTGAAAGAGGACCCATTTATATTTAAGGTGACAAAAAATCATTCCTTTCGAGGTGATTTTGGGGAATAGTTTTCATATATATGGTGCACATAATGTGTATCATTTGTTCAAGGTGGAGCTTCTATAGGAAGTTGTTGTATGGGGGATAAGAAGTTAATGAAAGAATCTCTATGAATTCAAATTCAAGAATATTTTCTATTCAATACAAAATGTCTCAATATATGATACTTATACCTTTGTAATCCATACATAAAATATCATATAATCTTTGTGTTTTTGGGGCAGTAAAGGAAGGTGAAAATGAGGGAGATGGTGTAATAAGGCTTCCCATGCATGGCGTAGATATGTTTGGAAGTCATATATTCCAACATGTTTAAAAAATAATCAGTCCTAATGATAGACCTATAAAGAGTTTTATTTTTTGAGGAGTTTTTTTCATGTTTAGATGAAACCTTCTAGAGATTGTAGGTTCATTATTGCATAATATACTACCAAATTCACCACTAAGGGTGCATCTTATGCAGATCTTTCTGGTTATGTCTCACACTAGTAGGGAAATCTGTATCTACTTATGAATCAATTAGTCTCCTTTTTGTAAAGGTCAATTATATCCACTTGGTGAAAATTTTCATTGTAATTCTTATTTACTTGGTGGATCTTATATCTGATGGAATCAAGGTTTGGGATTACAATCAAACTGGTAAGACAAATCATGGGAAATTTAGTTTAAATGTTTGTTATCATGATTCTTGGCCTATATAGAGAGTATTTTGGTCTACCATATGCTATTTAAAAATTATATATGGTATTGATACCTGATTTTTTATTGGGTATAAAGAGAATTATGGGATGTCTACATATCATGAAATTGATTTGATCTAAGATAAAAAACATCCAGCTAGTTCTATTAAGAAAAGGGGTGAAACTATGGTTTCCCATGAATTATAACTCCAATGGTTTATAAATATCATGAATATGGAATAATAGATGTATTTATGGTTGAATAAACACTTTTATAAATTTTTTTGATATATACCATCTGATATATTATTTTTAGAATGGAGTGTTTGGATGTGGTGTCTTGATAAAAGTACCACAAAACATAGGTTTCTTGGGCTTCTATAATCTCCTCCCATTAGGGTGGATTTAAACCATGCTATATATTTTGATGAAATCTATAATTTCTTTTTTAATAATAATGAATAATTTGTTTATCACATTTTTAATGCTATCATGCTAAAAAATTCTTCCTAAATTCACTTACTTTATACATTAATAGATAATTTCACTCAAATTATAAGACAGACGATCTAAGGGCGATTCTTCAGGAAGAATCTGGTCAGTATATGATCATTCAAATGAATTCATTTAAAAGTAATAATGAATACATTGTTTTCCCTATTAAATTCACAAATTATAAATTAGATATTGTGAAATTACTATTTCTTTCAATTAATGTTTTTAGAGATGGATAGTGGATTGTCTCTATGACATTATGTTACAAAACATGTGATTCTCAAAAAACTTTCTTTCTGCAACTAGTGACCATGAACTAAACTCCCAACATTCATATAATAATATTTTTTAGGAAAATTTATGCTACAGAATGAAGGAATCATAAGCTTGTTTCATTTATTGAAGATGGTATTATCACTGACTTCCAAGAGAAGTAATTGGCTAGGAAATCTCCTGGGGCTTGACGTATTGATTATGGAAGTGAATTATCTGGAAATAATTGGATGATACTTTCTTTTATGTCCACCTTGAGGAAAATGTGGTTCTTCACAAGGGTAGAAATGATAGGAAGGTAGGTGGGTGAGAGGTTTTAGCAATGTATAACATCCCAGGGTGGTTAAGGTTATAAGTCTCTAGTGTGGGATGTGTTAGGATAGGAAAGGGTGTAGAAAATAATGGGGAGGTAAAATAGTATTTTCATTTTATTAGTTTTTGTGCTAGTTTATTAGGTAGGGGTATTAAATAGGGTATATAAGTATTAGTTTGGGTGTGTTATAATATTTACTTGGGGATATTAGCATAACTAATTGTGGGGTATTTTCCTTGGCCTCGGGGAGCAGTGTCGCCCAGGTGATTCTACTATTTCCTCTCTATTTTCCTTTTTATTCTTATACTAATTTTATGTAGTATTTTTATGAATTATTGAATATAATTCCCTATATTCAACTTTAATCTCTATCACCTATATCCAATAAGGAACATGATAGAGTGGAATCTACTGAAATCATATGCCAGATAGTAGACGGTCTAATGTACTAGTTAGTGGGAGTAGGATGAACTCCATGAAATTGGACTATGACACATTCCCAAGATCTTATTTGTATCCCTTATAAATAACCACCTTTCTTGTGTTGTTTCCCCTACCTCTAGGAGCCACATCTTCAACCCCAACCTAAATGGATGGTAGAACTATAGTAACCCACAGGTCATATAGTAGTTGAATAAACTATGAAACCTTATTCCTTCCTAAATCCTTTATTACTAGGAAACCACCGCACACTCCTGATGAACTATCTCCCTAAGGGGGAAGAGGTGATCTTCCACTGTGGTTACACTTCCCTCTAACTCTCTTGCATGAACTATCAAAATTATTCTTCTTGATTAATAAATACCTGCCACCAGTACTCCCAATATATGTCACATGCCGCTAGACTCTACCCAAACCCAGTTTCCTCTTAGTAATTAGCATCAAGTTCACAACCTTAGATAAATTTCTAGCTCTGGTTATCTCATCCAACACCAACATAGGGGAAAAATAATTTAGTTCTATAAAGTGATCATCATAATACATTTGTTTCCGACTCTTTCTATTGGGGAATGTGTTGTATGTGGGGGTGTGCATCTATTGCCCTGAATTCTCTCTTTACAAATGTGGGAGTCATTCATCACTTATTTAGATATGTTTGCTACTTGATCGAAATGGGATGATGAGACATAGGTTTCTCCTTCCATGGATTCCTCTTTTCAATTCTTCACATAGTCCAGGTCTCCCTTAAAGATTAATATGTTGTTTGTGAAACTCCTCTTGATGTCATATCTTTGTGGACACTGGTTAATTACACTAGTTCAATTATGATATTCCAAAGGGTCAAGTTGGGGAAGAAACCTTTGATCTGGGAAGTAGTCACGTTCAGCATCACAAGAATGTCTGGATTCTAGAACATTGGTATACCTGAGTTTTCCCTTATCAAATGTCTTCTCGAGGGAACAGAAGCTCAAGAAATCCCATATAGAATACATGGAATCTTATGTTAGAGGATTTTATTAGGTGTTTTCCTCATCTTCCAATGTTTAGCATGGGGTATGAAAATTTTTTAATGTATTCCAGAGATGGATCAGACTGATCAGAACACTGAAAAGAGTGGATTTGGATGGGTAAATCCTTAGGAGGGATCACCTTGAAGTTTTAACGAATGAATAGATCATAACACCCAATGAGAAAGGCCCCAGGATGTTGTGTCCCACAAAGGATAATGTTTTACACCATGAAGGATGATTGAGACACCACAAAGGGAGGATTAGAGAATAGCATGCCCCAGCAAAGGGGACACCAAGGTTTACCATTGGATGGGATTTAACCCTATGGAAGCTTCCTACATACCATATGTAGAAGAGAGGGATCATAACCCATGTAGTTTGAAAAAGTGATTTGGGACTTATACATGGTTAGTTATAGGAATGGATGGAATGATCCCACTAAGATGTGTCATCCCAAGTAAGAATCAGAATGGATGATGAATGATTGAGTGAAGTTAGTGGAATGAATGAGGTAAAACCGACGTGAAGATGATGTTGTTGGGCTTGAACCTGAGGAAGGATTCCTACATATTGTAGTGGACAGAAATCAAATTCCACGTAGTTCGGGATGGGTTGATGAGACACCTATAGAGGTGGCTCGTGATAATGGAGCACATGAATAAGGACCTGAACAAATTATAACCTCTAGGTTAAGGAATGATCTTCCCAAGACACAAAGGATCGAAGGAGAGACTAGGATGGAAAGTGGGTGATGGTATTGAAAATTCAAAGATTCTTTCTACATTCCCTATTTGAAAGGTAGTGGTCAAAGTCCATGTAGTTCTGTAATTGTGTATAGGATCAGGGTTTACACAAAGGATAGAGATTCAGAGATACGACAAGGGATTATTCTTGGTTAGAAACCCTTCGCAAGTGGGACACTCGTGGTTGAATGATTGTGGATGAGGTGTAGGGATTACGTAGGGTTATCTTCCCAGAGGGATCAGAATTTCTCTGGGAGGTTGATCCAGGAGATGCATTCAAAAAAAGGTCAAGTATTTCATCAAGAGGTTACATCCCCAGGAGGGAGCACCAGAGTTACCATTGGTTGGGATTTAACTTCAAATAGGCAACCTATGTACCCGAAAGGGATCAATACACATGTATTTTAAAAGGGGTATACATTTTAAAATCATACAGGACGAAGGTGAACCAACATGAAATGCACAGAACAGTTGGATTGTGGGGAGTGAGTGGCTTTAACATCATAGAGACCTCCTACATATCCCAGTGGCGAGGAATCAAAGTCCATGTAGTTTGGGATAGAGGATGGGACTTATACATGGTAACATCCCAAGAGGATTTCATGGTACCTGCTTACTCTAATCCCACGTGAGTCATTCTCAGTGTGAGAAAAAAAGGTGACAACATACTTGATGATTGTATCCTGAAAGGTGCATCCAAAAGGGATTGTGTAGGTATTATGTATGGTTAGCAGCCTAGGGATATGGATATTGGGAATTAAACCAAGAGGGATTCCCGAGGAGAATGTCCTGATGTACAAGGAGGATATGTCTCCATGTACCGGGAACACCCTATCATGGTGTGTTAGGGATTATGTGGAGACTTTCCAAGGAACAAATCATGAAAAACCCCAAATGGAGAGAGAGAGGGATAGAGTTGATGCTCATTTGAATTCATATCCTTCTAGGCCTTCCATGAATGAAAAAAACTCATACTTTAACATCATGCATTAGGGATGCAGATTCTTGGATGTTTAATAGACTTCATCTCAAATGATGAGGACTCACTCCTTATCCCATGGAATTACATAACTTGTACCGACCCACACTTAGGGAAGAGAAGTCACAAGCCATGCTCGGAGGGAATGAGGTGGGGGAGTGGTCAGTTAAGGGGACCACATTAGTGTGTCAATGAGAATAACTCATAGTTGTTAGATTACCTATGTGAAGAAGCATAAGGTAGGGAAATAAAACATGAACCACCAATTGAGGAACCATGAAATTACTTTGTAAAAGCCCGAAGGGCCACACTAGAGAGGTTTTCACAAAGAAGAAGGCCTACCTAAGATTAGATTCGAGAACATTTGATGCTTTGTAAAGAATAAGAGCTTCATGAAGTAATGTTCTTTATAAACCATAAAAAAGCATCTTTGTGAATTGAGGAGCTTCGCAAAGCATGGTGACCCAACTAAGGCATGGATTTTGCATGTTTTTGGAGAGTTCTTCATGAACGATGAATGTTCTATGAGGTCCCAAGGGCCCGAAATGGATTCCTACCTTCGTGATGGTCATATTGCTTCATGAAGGGAATCCCCACTTGAAGTGGAGGGAAATCAGAATAAAGGTGAAGTTGGTTCAAGATGATTTAATACCATGGTTGATGCATTTTCTAGATGGTTCAAAGATAAAAGGGTGCTTCGTGAAATGAGAGATCAGAAGGAAAAAGGTTAGGGTAGTGATCCTTTAGGGTGGGGTTGAATTGTATATTTATAGGCATTGGGTATCGGGATGCTTGAAGGTGCACCACAAATAATATGGTTCTTTGTGATCAAATGCGGTGGTAGTGGACATGTGAAGCCTTCCGTCACTACCCCACAAGGGTTGCAGTGCTCATCAGATTCATGGAGGAAACCTTCAGTGCTTTGTGGTGGTCATGAAGGAATCTATCTATCAGCTTCACACCATTTTTGATGATGAAGGGATTGGTGATATAGCTTCATGAGGTAGGTCATTTGGTGTTTTTTGTGGCCTGTTCAGGTTAAATGTTGTCCCAAATGGTTTCAGTTTCCCTCGATCCATCTTGAACATGGATTTCAACTCCAACAAATCCACCCACTTATAATGGGATCCAAATGGAAAGGGGGTAGGATTATGAGGATAGATCACCAAAAACTAGTAGATCGCAGAGCTGCCTCTCGATGAGGGTGCGCAGAGCGTGGAGTGAGATCGTCATTAAGCGTGGGGAAGATGAAGGCACCATGAAGCTTGTGAGGCCACTACCTATATATTTGGCATGAGATCCCTGATTTTGGCTACATCTAATCTCCATGAACTTGTACTCAAGCATTCGAATTGTGAAACTACATCATGCCCGTGAATTCTTTTTGTTAACTAGGTTCCTTGGATCGGTGCTCTTCTAACGCTATGAAGCGAACTGATGCACAATGATCCTTTTTGGATATGAAAAGTGCACTGAACCCTTCAAGACTCTACAATTTTAAGCTCCCTGAACAGACTTCAAAAATATAGGAGAGATAAAAATCAACAAATTCTTGGAACAAATGTCTCATATGGAAGCTTCTTGGGAGGTCCTTGCAGATGATTCTCAGAGAAAGGATATGATAAACAACTCCTTTCACAAGGAATGTGTGTGTAGTAATTATGACCACAGGTCCCTGGTGAAGCTACTGTTAGATAGGAAAATGGATTAACCCCTCTATAAGAGATTTTAATTGTACAGATTTGGTCTTCAGGGTGATGTTTCTATCCCCAAAGAGAGTAGGGATGAATCAGCTTAGTAGTTCAGGGGCACGTCATGTCAATATCAATGGTTCAAAGCTAAATGTGACCATACCTAGAAGGACCATACACCTATCACCATAAAATACCTTTAAAACCATGTCATTTAAATTAATGGTAAAGCACTAAAACTATAGTAATCTACACAACAATATCACATTATTCTCAAGGCGGGCTTAAGGAACCCAGAGAAATGGTGTACCGATAATTGGGACCTACACCAAGGCAGAAATTTAATAAATTAATAGGCTTGGTTCTACTATTTATGCATGACTTGCATAGAATTTAGAGTAGATCTGAGGTGGGTAGGCTTGTATGAGGTTGTGTGGGATTCCCAATTCCACATCTACCAACTGAAACATATAATCCCATAACTGATGATTAGGTGGTCATAGAGGACCAAAACTTTCCATTTTCACCATGGGGAGGTTGGAATCATCTTTTAGGACCTACACCATATTTATGGAATTCTAATTATTGGGGAAATGTACAATGAATTTCTCCCCACAGAGAATACATGTGAGGATTCGGAGTAGATTCCATAGATAGAGAGGACGTCAATGGACCTGGAGAAGAGGCGCTGAGGAAACTACCAATGAGGGCCCCTACCTGTCCAATGGGAGTTCAGTGATGTAGGGATGGTTCTTATTGGAAGATATTTTATGATATACAATGGAAGATATGGGGGTATAGTGTCAACACCAAGTGTCAACTTATGGTTAGGTTGGCTAGATTTATCTCCGCACTCATTTGTGAATAGATGTTGTTGGTCAGGGATGTGTGCATGGGTGCGTGGCAGAGCACATTCATTATGGGGTCCATGATGGTAATGGGGAAGCATGTTAACCCTAGTATTCTTGTGTTGAAAAAGTTTTATAAGGTTCTATGGAACATTAGTGATGGGAAGAAGCCACAACGTATATGCAGACTATTCCACTTTTTGCATGGTTGGGTGGCAACACAAATGAGAGAATATGAATATCTGAATCCCATTTCCCCTCCTAATTCAGACATTTGACTGGCTATTCTAAACATATTAGGGAGTTTCCCAATCAAGATGAACTCACTGATAGTGCTGAACAAAGTCTGGAGGGTGGAAAAAATTAAATTTTCATATATTCTCATTGCCAGTGGGAGTATTCACTGATGATGATAGGGGAACATAGGGGTATCAGTCATACCACTCGACCTTCCAAGGAAGATCTCTAGTGGATTAGTTATATCACTAGCATATATTTGATCCATTTACCCCATATCATTTCTCAAGGAAATTCTTGTTCCTTTAAAGGTTAACCCTAAAACTTTACTTGGGGGTAGGCCATGAGGATCACATATGTGTGATGAGGAAACTCTGGATCATGTTCACATGGGAAGACAAGAAAATGTAGAATGAGTGGTCTCTTACTACCACCGATTATGGTCTAGTTGATGAGTATGAAAAAATATGGGAATAAACCTACCCGATAAAGATTCTAAATCAATGGTATATCCGAGTTAATGATGTGGTTCCCTCTAAACCACAAGGTCAAGGTTGGACAATAGAAAGAGAATGTCATAGTGGTAGTTCTAGTGAACATCATGGGGGCTGAGATGTAATAGAAATAGGGCTAGTAATTCCAAGGTCTGCTCCAACCATAAGTGAAAGGAAAGAAGCAGTAGTGAGCCCAGTGGACCCATTTGGGAAAATTTAGGATGAAGGGAGGCCATCAAGAGGGTTCTGCAAAATACCTACTCAAGATTCTGGGAAGTGGTTTCCCTGTGTGAAAAAACTTGAATATTTTTTTACCCAAAGTCTTGGGAATCCTGGGGAATTAATAGGAAATTTATTAGTCCTTCCAAAATGTGGGACCACCTTCACCAGTTTGTAATAGAACTTATAGGCATTGCCTATACCAGGGATAACTTTCTAGTATCTCAGACAGAAGGGGAGTGATATATGGATAAGATGGAGGACTTAGTGAACTCTCATGGCAACTTTCATTCAATAACAGATCAGGTGAAAGTACTACTTAACCAAACTTCTCCACCACAATTGTCTTCTATTAAGCTAGTAGAGCACTTCCCTCTACCCGAGGGATCAGAAAGGTCATGGGGAGAATATTTTGACAGAGGAATCCCCATAGAGGAAGGTGAGTTTGCGGCCTCAGAGCTAGGAGAATTCACTACAACTCTTGAGGTAAGCTCTAATCCATTATTTCATTCTATGGTCTCACTCATGTTACCCAGGTTTCTCAACTGACATTTGTTCTATATAGGAGATAATTATAGAAAATACCCATTCCCATGTGATAACGGATGTAGAGGGACAATCTACAAGACCTATGTTTGGAATAATGATGAGAACATGATCCAATAGAGATGTGAAAACCAAGGAGGCCTTTCCAAAATTTTTAGAGCTTCTATCCATATATGGGGTGGTCATAAACTAGTGTCTCGATAGTAATAACTTTAGTTCATGAGAAACTATTGGATCTTTATAAGTCTTATTCTTCATAGAGTCATAACTTATGTTCATCCAACTAGGAAAACTGACATTTTCCTTCTCTAAATAGTCCTTCAAGTAAAAGACATTCTATTAGTGAGGATGGTCGGGGGTCGTGGAGCTTATTTACTTAGGGGAACTCCAATTGATATGGAATCGAATGCCCGAGCTAACCAGACCATGGTAATCATGGTTGTTGGTAGAACCATTGTTGGGGAAGAACCTAGAATTATCGAGGTGGAATCTAGTGATGAATATCAATTTCATGATATGTAACCAATCCCATATGATATAACTCTAGAGGAGGATCCTACTTCTGAACTCCTAGAAGCGTTCCTCGAATACGAACCCACTAACCTAGAGGAGCTGGATGAGGCTGATTATGATATGGAGGACATCCAGGTTTTCCATTGCCAGTCATGGAAGCTGGTCATTCTCTTTATTTAAAACATCCCAGAATTGGAGTGCATCATCTAGATGGGAGCACTTCACCCTTAGATAAGTGACCTATGCACCGGAGGGTTGGATGCGTGAGGTCCACATATGCTTATCTAGGATTAACTTTCTGAGAGAGTATGGGTGATAAACCATAGCTTCAACGTTTATTAGAAGTTTAGGAAGCCTATCAACATTAAAAAGATTTAGGAGACTAAACAATAGATCCAGTTCTTAAAAACATGGATGACTGAGTTCTATTCTTTCACCAACATCCAATCAAAACTCATTTCGTGACTACGGGACCAATTTGCAGAAATTGAAGAGCCGTTGAGGTGATTATCTCGTGAAGTGTCTAATATCTAATCTGATTAGGATCGAATATGGATTAGGGCTGATGAAATTCACCCTATGGAAAATGAGGAATTAAGGGAGCTCAGGTGATGACAAAAAATCTTGGATTCCACATGCCAAAGAGTAGCAGAGATGAGATGCTCCATAGAAGGGGCCAATCCATAAGGACTATGTTTTTCTGAACTCACAAGCATATTCTGATGCTTTTCTGTTTATTTAGACTGATTTCATGGAAATATTATTATGTGATTTGATTATTATATTTTGATCATATCTATAAAACAACTAGCGATAAATCCCTAAGCTCACGTGGGTCATGCCCAGTGTGAGAAACACGGGATAAGAACATAATTTCTCACTTTAGATATGAGAGTGACAACCAATCATTGAACACTCAGGGACTCACCAACTACCTGGAGTACTCAAGATGATAGAGGGGGCTATGACCAGAGAATAGGGTTCTCAAAGAATCTAACCTACCTTTCCTAATGTCCTCTAGTTCACAATCAAAATAACACACATGGGGTTGGAATCAATCCAAACAAAGGGGAATGAGAAGTGTGAATCAAGACACCCAAAATTCGGTACACAGTGATGGTAGCATGACGATAGAGGATAACTATTTACTGTGTTTGAAACATAGCATCCATATCGCCTTATCCTGAGATGGAAACAAACAAACAAGGTTCAACTACTGACTGTATTCAAAAATCTCGGGTCCAAACTTGAAATGTCATATAATATCTTCTAGAACATGAAAGAGGATTACAATGCAAATAAAGGGCACACAAAGCCTAAAGATAGAGTGATGAAATGTTCCAAAGTATTCCAGCACTCTTGAGATTACACCACCATGACCAAAGCACATTTTTGTGAGCATATCGATCTTAATTAAGATCAAAACCGCTTTTATATAGGACCTCTTTGGTGAGGACCTAGGTTCACTTTCAATTTTATGTAATTTCAAAAAGGATGATACACATGTAGTTTAGCATCATATGGTAAGGATGAAGATGAATTGTATAGTTTAACATCATATAATCAATATATTTCACATGGTTTAATGTTCATGTTGCATAAACCATAGTCAATAATTTAAAGTCATGTTACACTGATTATAATGTCTATTCCTAAAATTTTCTCATGACACGGAGGAGATAAACACAACGTGAATGGGAAAAATGAGGCTTTCACACCATACAAACACCAAGGAGAGAATGGTAAGGGAACATATGTGATTTTTTAATGAAAAAGCCTAAAACGAATGAGGGAAAATGGGACCCACCATCAATCATCACACTGCATATTCATGTGAAGCTCCTAGTATAAGGTCATAGAATTTAGACCATTATTGAGGCTGAATGGAAAGGAAGGTTAGTGAATTTTTGGTTAGGCCAGGGGAAAAAATTTCTGGTGTCACTACATATCCTACAAGGTAAAGAATCAATCCATACATAGTTTTTGAACCATAGCATAGTGGGAGACCAATGCTAGTGGGGGAAATCCTCTCTAAAAAGGAAGATGAACCATCCCATATTTATTATGGGGAATCCTGAATATGCTCGGGGTAGGATTTCAGTTTAATGTCAAACATTGAATACATTGTCACCCAAAGGATAAATCTACAGTGTTATACAAAACCCAACGTGAATGGGGACCAGAAAGATCCATACCACACTGCACATCATCAAAAGGGGATTTGAGGCCCAAAAGCCAAAATAGGGAGTTCATCATTCTATGTATAGACCTAGAGATGATATTCATGGATGTTTCTTTGTATCCAACTATGGTGAGAATCAATCCACACATAGTTCTTGAAGATGGAATGGAAGATATCCAAAATGAAAAGGGGATCATCTTCTTGGATAAAGATATCATAGTTTCGGGTAGTTTATCATCATACAACCCATATACAGAATGCATAGCTTAACATTATATGATAATGATACTGGGGGTATTAGTTTATGGTCATAGATTTCAGACCCAAGGTGAGGATTTAAAAGAATAAATGTGTAGTGTGGGGCCCTAAAGTGATCCAACATGAACATGAACCAAAGAAGAACCCACCACACCACACATTCCTAATGGAACATGCATACAGTTTAAGTCCATGATGATTGGACCCGAAGAAGTAATCTACTAGTTTTTGGTCATAGGGTTTGATCCATAAATATGGTACAACTCTTCCATTAAGGTACAAACCTTATAAAGATCCCTAACCCCATGTGAGCTATGATCGGTGAAAGAATAATGGGTGGTGAAGATCTTACAGTGGATGGAATCACATGATAGGGGGAACAGAGGTGCATAGTCATGAATGACCCCATGACATTGATCTTACCCCTCAATGCACAAAGGGGCACAGAGGGATAAAACCGAGAGTGTAAAAAATTTGTCTAGATATGGGAATGTGAAGAGGGATATGAATCATGGTGTCTGATATTTGGCACATAATGAGGGTGGTGTAACTATAGAGGATAAATATTGACCATTTTTGAGACATTGTATCCACATTGTGTGTCCTGGAATGGGAAGAAACACCTGAAGGTCGGCCACTGACCATATTGAAAATGTAGAACCTATCTCAAAATACACTTTAGAATCCTATGGGATGTTTTCCCAAGATGGTAGGCGAGCTATAAATCTAATCATCCATACCGTTAGGGGGTCCCTTCAGACGTGAAATATGATGAATACCCAAATAAAGTTACACGTTAATCATGAAAATGGAATGAAAACATTTCCATGCAGAATCCAACACACTATGGACTACACCACAATGCATCAGAGCATGTTGATGAGGCATAATAGAGATCAAGGGATCCAATTAAGGAAAATTGACTCAAAAATACTAGTTATAGAAATAGGTCATTGGGTTGATGAACCTAGGGTTGGACCCGAATACAAAATGTTTGGGCGTTCCTATGTATCCCACATAGATGGGAATTAAGACATAGGTAGTTCTAGAATGTCGTGCAGTTTAAAGTTTTTTGGTAAGGAAAAATGGGGGATAGGTATCCTAAAAGGGCGATGTGTATGGAATGGAAAAATAACCCAAAGTTAATGGGGACCAAAGAAGTCCACACCACACCATTCACAATCCCAGGAGAGGACTCAGGCCAAGGGATCAGGGTAAAGAATGGAAGAACCTAGGGTTGGACTGGAAGATTAAATGTTTGAGCATTCCTACATATCATGTGAGGGAATGAATCAAGTCATACATAGTTCATGAGATGTCATGCAGTTTAACATCGTTCGGAAATGATTAAAGGGAAAATGGGATCATCCTTGAAGGAGATATGTGATTTGGTAGTTTTAAACCCGACGTGAATGAATACCCAAGGAGGTCTTAAGCCACACCACATGATCCCAGGATAATTAGGCCAAAATACTAGAAATATTAAAGTATTTTTATTACCTAGGGATATACCCAGAGACAAAATGTTTGGTCATTCCTATGTGTTCTACGAGGGCATGAATCAATCCATACGTAGTTCTAGAATTCTATGCAGTTTAACATCATGTGGTAAGGATGAAGGTGGATCTTAAGGGAGGCACATGGTGTGGCTATTGAAAACTTGATGTGAATAAGGATAAAATCCATACCACACCATGAAATCCCAGGATAAACCTCATATCATAAGACCAAAGATGGGAAAACTTGGGTATGGACCTGAAGATAAGATGTCTAGGCATTCTTATGTATCCTGTGAGGTTTGGAATCAAGCCACACATAGTTCCTGAGATTTTGGCTAGTTTAATGTCATGTGGTAAGGGTCAATGGATAGTTTAACACCGTGTAGGATGAGCTAAAGGAAAATGGGTCCTACAGTTTGGCGTAATGCAGTACGCAAGAGATCCTAGTTTAAGGTCATAGAGCTCGGACCATAAAGAAAAATCGTGTAGTTTATCATCATACAGGATGATGACTACCATGAAATTTAATTTCATGTAGGATGTTCGATATCATAAAGTTTAACATCATGAAGTATGAGTGTGATAATTATTCCCTCTTGAAAAGTACTTATTGAGGAACATGGCATTGGAGGAGGAGTAATATGTTCATCATCGATAGTGACCAAGGAATATGAAACTTTGGGATAAACATTATTGATAACATAGGGTCCTTCCCATTTTGGCTCCAATTTCGGTGGTTTCCATTAGGGTATCATTGGCGTTCTTAGGTCCAACACTGTTTCACCTTAAAGGAAAAAGTGAAGATGAAATTTCTTGTTAAAAGTTATAGCTATCTTGTTTTGGTGCCTCTAAAAATTCTACAAGGCCTGAAGCCTATTCTCATTGAGGACTTCCAACTCAACCAGATAGAATTTTTCTACTCGTTCTAACATATCTTGATCGTAGATAGTGGTACAGAGTGACAGTAACTGAATCTTGATGGGTAGGACTGCTTCTGTTCCATACACCATGGAATATTGGTTCACCTAGGTGGAATTACAAGTTGTCTTCTAGTAACCCCATAGAGCATTAGGGAGCTTGTCCAGCCAACTTTTCTTATTTTGACTAACCATATTTTTTAATATGTGATATAGGTTCTTGTTTATTTCCTTTATCTACCCATTTTCCAATGTTTTATAGTGAGAAGTTTGGTTGGACCAGATGTCATACTTGGTGTATAATTTCTTCATCTCAACTACTCAAATGTTGGTTTTGTTATCAGTGAGGAAAACATGAGGGACTATGAATCAATAGATTATGTTGGATCTCACAAACTCAATAAAATAATAGTCCTTGAATTCCTTTCACATAATCTCTTCTTCCCACATGGATAAGAAATATATGGTGGTCAGAATGAACTGGTAGTGGCAAGCTGTTGGTGTTGTATATAGTCCCATGATATCAAGTTCCTAGACCACAAAGGGGAAATATTACTTGGTAGTATAGAGGGCCCCTGTAATCCAATGCACAAAATGGGCATGGATCTGAAATGTGTGACACCTCTTGGTGAACTTGATACAATCATGGACCATCGTGGGCCAGAAGTTGCCCAACCTTTAGATCTAGTGGGAGAGTTTTAGCCCTGTCTGATGAGCTCCATAGGAACTAGCATGGACTTCCTACATAACCTATAATATCTCATGTCCTTGAATGCAATAAAGTAGAACATCATTGAACCCACATTTCTAGAGGATATATTCAAGTTTGGGACTACTCTGTAGGGTGAATTACACTAAACGTCAACTGATTTTCTCACGTTCAGCTCTATCTATCAGGAGATTTCCATGTTGGATATACTAAAAAAAGGAGTCATTTAATCAAGGGTCCCTCCTATGGTAGGGGGACCTAGAGGTCTCGATGTTGAAGAACCGGTGATAATATGGCTTACCTTCCAACTATCATCATTATCTATGGTGATGGGAGTGATGAATCTTTGATATGCCCCATTGATGATAAAATTTTCATGGTCAAGCTCTACTATAGAAGATGAAAGGATATAAAAGGCATAGAATCAACCATTCGATGACCGAAGAACATGAATTACCTCAGTCCAAGAAGGTAAACATGCCATCAGCTGGCGAGTGAACTCTAACAAGGGTGTGAGCTCCGGCTTCCTGATGATATATTCACCATTAATCTTCTTGATGAAAATATTGAAATCCTCCTTCACATGTAGGTGGGGAACATCAATATCAAAGGCTAGTTTGGGACCAATGATAATATGATGATACTTCACCTTGTTCTTGGTGCAACCTTCAGACAACAAGAATGAATAGGAAAAGATAGCCTATGTAGTTTTAATGATGATGATACCCAGGACTAATCTATTGAGTCCAGGATCATTGAACCTTCTACCAGTTGGGATATGTGAATCACCATAAAAGTGCATCTGTCAACATGGAATGACCTGATCCACAGAGATGATGGCCTCATTTGGGATGTCAAGATCCATAGACTTCTCAGTCAAGGCTAGATGGGAGGCCATAAAATTAGACATCTCCTGACCCGTGATAGATTTCTACGGAACAAAACTAATGTCAAACTATTGAAAGGTCACTTCCCACCAAGCTATATAGTCTGTAAACATCGGGTGGTTTAGAATTTACTTTAGCAGATCCACACAACACACCATCTATATCTCAGGATTCTGTAAGTAATGCCACAACATATGGATTGAAAAAACCATTGTGAGGTAGCTCTTCTCGATAGAGGAATAACTAGTTTTAGTGTCGAGTAGCATGTTGCTAAGATAGTACAAAATTTTCTCTCTCCCTTTGTTTTTTAGGGTGAGAAGGGAATTGATGGATTGTTCTAGGGTTGTCACATAAAATTCCAACAACTTTCCCAAGAAGGGAGACATCAAAACCAGAGGTTACAATAGATACTGCTTGATCACCTCAAAAGTGGTCTGGAACTCTTCATCCCATTGATAATTGAGACCTTTATTCATGAGTTTGGAAAATGGATTACACTTGCTACCCATATTCATGATAAATTATCATATATAAGCAAAGTGGACTGGGAAGACTCAAAGCTCTCGTAGGTTTCTTGGAGGAGGCATCTGACTGGTAACTTTTATATTCTCTAGATAAATATCGATACCTTTGTATATGACAAAAATCAGAGGAATTTTCTATAGGTAACCCCAAAGGTTCAATTTAAGGGGTTCATCTTTATATATTAAGAGTGGAGGAATCCAAAAACTTTCTCAAGATCTCTAAGATTGTCCTAAGATCATTGGTATTTTACTGCCATATCATCCACATATCATTCCACCAATTTCTTGAGGATCAGCTTGAATATTTGGTTCATAGTACGTTGATAGGTGGATCCCTCATTATTCAGACCAAAATGCATCACTTGGTATCAAAAAATACCTTATGGTGCTCTTAAGGAAGTGGAATCTTCATCCTCAAGGGGCATTCAGATATGAGTATATTAAGAATACACATACATTAAGAAAAGACCCTCGAACCCAGTAGTGGAATTGATCAACAACTCTTTAATAGGAAGGAGAAAATCATCCTTCGGATAGTGGTAGATGAGATCCTATAAGTCGATGAAGGATTTGTTACATCTATTCTTCTTCCTGATAGGAATGATATTGGCTAACAACCCAGTTACTAGATTCCTTTATGAAGTTGGATTTGATGTGCTTTTCAACTTCAGTCTCAACCATGGAACCATGAGAAGGGTGCATATTCCTAGAAGGCTTCTTGAAACTGTGATGTCTTATCGGGATACCAAGCTGGAAGATGGTGATTTGAGGGTCTAGTCCTAGTATCTCATCATAACTCTAGGAAATACTTCCCGATTCCACTTCAGGAAATCCACATACTATTGTTTCTCTTCCGTAAGCATAGTTTTACTGCTCAATTTTTGTCTTGAGTCTGCCTTTATACTAATATTCACTTGTATCAAATCATCGATGGTGGTAGAGATTCCCTCTTCAAATGTAAGATGATCATATTCTAAATCCTCTTCATAGTCCCTTGTGGGAGGATCATTGGTAGAGGAAACTCCTTTGAGTTCGATGATCCCACCAAAATGTTCATGTTGGGCTAGGCGGCGATGGAATCCTCATTGGTAGAATCCCATAACACTGAAACTGTGGCCAAAAAAGTTGTTGACCAAATCCCATCAGGCCTTCGACATAAGGTTCCATGCTTGATAATATCAAAATTGTAGTGACATGTTGGCTTTAGTGGGTTCAACTCGTAAAGATGGAAAAAATCAAGTATAGAGTATTTTTTTCATGGTTTATACGTCCCAAGGGTAAGGGGATCTAGAATCACATGATAACAATCTGTATAGGAATATGAGGTGATCTTATAGCATTCCTTGTACCTAGGAACATACATCCCCGTTTTCTCAGAAACAACAAATCAGTGTCCCAAGTCTGGGGTTGTGTCCTCCAACTGATGAATCAGGAGGATGAAAACATCATCCATGTCTATCCATAGGTCTACGGAAGGATTATTATGATCAAACTCATTGGTTTGTACCTATTTTCCCTTTATCTTATAATAGTTGGCATCCAAATAATGGGATTTGCAAGAGGAAAAGGGAGATATATCACCTTAGAGTATGCCCAATCAACCATTGAGGGAGTACTTGAGGAATTGATGATATGAAGAGAGAAATTATACATTCAAATGAAGCCAAGGTCTACCCACCAGTGCATCGTAGGTGATGTCCTATGAGATGAACCTGAATTCAGTGATGGAAATTAGGCCACAAAATTGGATATTCAAGTAAATCCTTCCACACAGTCTCTACTCGGTCTTTTCATAACCCGGAATTTTCAGGTTATAAGTACTCATATCTACTTCAGATAGTTCTATCTTATAGAGAATCTGAGTCAAGATAATATTAATCCCATAACCTATTTTGATAAGGAAACAACGAACTTATATGCCATTAAGATGGCATGTAATGTATAATGGAAGGATATGACCCTATACAGGGAAGCCTTCATCTTCTCTTGAGAATGATATGATGGATTCACATTCTGTATGCTCAGATTCCTCATCATGGAAAGCATCTGCAGCCGCTGCCTCTACTTCAAAATAGAGTTGGATTCTTAAATCCTATATTATGGATTCATTCATATAAATAGATAATTATAGATCCTTGAGGATTGATATATTTGTGGTAATCATGGAAAGATGATTCCGCACATCATACTTTTGTGCTAGATGCATATTTCTTCTAGTAGGGAGTTTCTCTGTTGCAGGAGGTATGATGGGCACTATTAGTCTAACCAATAGATGATGGTTGGTGTTGGGGATATCTCATTTCTCAATATCTAAACCACAAAAAATGACTACTAGATTACTTTCAGAATATTGGGTTCTATCTGTACCTAAACATTTCTGATCAAAGTATGGTCATGGTGACTCTGTCTAGTCGAGAAACAAAAATAGTGGTTTGATCGAATCTAATGAGATAGTATTATAGGAATACACATATTGAGCTCTGTACTAAACCTAATTTCTAGTCTTGGTAGTGTGCATGGACTAGCTAGAAACATTGGTTGATGTATTCTGACAATTCATGTATCCATGGTTTCATCGATGATGTCATCGAATGAAGACATTGGGAGAATCATATTGATGATTCTCATCATTGGAAACCATGTATGGGTCCACCATTTCAACGGTTTTGACTGAGGAATACTCCTAGTCATCACTTGAGTAATCCTCCATTACTGGGATAATTCTCAGGGTGATCTCCATCCCAGGGTGGCATGAATTTTTCGAGAGTATAGGATGTCTATGGTACTGGCGGGTGGCCTTGTTTTCCCTTGAATTATCAGTTGTTTCTCCTTTAAGAGGCAAAAGGTTGAGAAGTGGATCTAGCAGTGGTAGGGGGGAGGTTTGGTGACTTTGAGAGACTCTGGATGATTCAAATGGGGATGTATTATACCATGGGCACGAGCAAATACTTTACGAGCTAACCAATCATCATACTTTTGAGAACCACGGTTACATACCTACTATCATTCGACTTCACTGTCATTTTTGGGATTTTTGTAAATGGATTCCACATATTCCAAAGTAGGACCCAGCCTTACTATATTATTGTCGACCTAGTCCTAGATCCATTCCTTAAACACATCGTAATGCGTGATTGTAAGTCCAAGTAACTGATGATAGGAACGGTAATTGGGGTGATCCGTTAGATCAGCCTCTTGGTGTCTCCTATATTCTAGAAAATGTAGGATTCCATGATCCAAGGAACATCGGAAAAAACTAATGACATGAGCCTCATAAATTTAGTAAGTTTTTTTCTTCTTTCTGGGAAAGGGACCCTGCTAGCCTGGCACTGACAGGGGCTGGATCTTGATGAGGAGGTGGAACCTAATTATCTTGCCTAGGTGGCAGTGGTGCATTATGTAGGGATGCATATAGAATGTGAGGTGGGTGGTGCTGATCCTGAGGTTGGGCCTCATGTGGTGGCCTTTATAGAGGCTATATACACGGCTCTGTCATTAATAACTCTAGCGGCCTGGGGGCCTCTACCTATGAAATAATAGTTGTCTTGGCCTTGGAGGCTCTTCTTTCAAGAGCTGGGGGAGGCAATGGACATGCCTTCTTAGCATGATTCAAAGATTTCTCTAGGAAGTGTGCCTTTTTGGAGAAATCCCAAAATCCACCTGGGAAGTTTTGAGTGAGAATAGAGGGTACTAGTTCAGTCATCACATTCTCCATGCACATCATCTTCATTTTCTCTTGTATTAGCATCATATTGAGAGAATACATGAGGCCCTTCCAACTGGTTAAAAAGTCTAAAACATGATCATCTGGCTGTTTTTTGCACATTAATAGCCCAGCAATACTAATCTTGTGAGTTCTGGAGCTGAACTAATAAATAAAATGTATGTGAAGATCTTCCCAACTACCTACAAAACTGATGGGTAGCTTTTTGTACTAGATGAATGCAAGCCCTTCTAGTGTCTATACAAAACACTATAGCTTAGCAGCTTCTTGCTATGTTGGAGTTCCCATCATAGGTCCACACCTTGAAAAATAGTGGTATAGTTGCTATAGTGGGTCTCTTGTTGCATTGAAGGGGGAGAAGGTAGGATCCTTGAAACCCTGGGGTGCTGACATGTCATCCACCCATGCTAGATACGACTTTTCATTATGTGGGATTGTCACATTTCATGTCTCGAGGGCCTCCAAGTGGTCAATTATATGGGTCATCGGATCATCTTATTAGGTATTCTAGTCTTGGGGAGGATTCCTACCCACCAGTGTGTTGTAAGGATCTTCAACATGATTGGCTAGCTCAGTGGATCATGGAGAAGCTTGTTAAAAAACACGAGGAGCTTCTAGAGGGAGAACTTGTGGAGATGAGTCACATAGTATATTCTCACGCATCTTAAGTGGATTCGGTGATGTATATAATTCTTGGTTTCCATAACCTCTAACCTTTACCCTATTGGGATGGATAGGGTTGTCAATATCACGGGGAGGCAACTCACTAGGGAGAATCAATGTAGGCCCCTACTGTACTGATGGACGGTGGACGAGACCATACTGAGGATCACCATATTCTGGATGGTGTTCTTCAAGGTGTTTGTTAAGGAGGTCATCAATAATTTTCTTCTATTCTATAATATTTTGAAGCAGTGACTCCTTCTCAGGATCATCTTCAATATTCTTCATTGAGCCAAACAGGTTAGAGGGATTAATGGTCCTAATGTGTTCTTTTTTCTTGTTGGGGTCCTAATCGAGAGGCAATGACTCGGAAGGATCAGCAAGGCCAATCAAATATCTTTGATGGCAAGTGACAATTCCAATAGGATCAAGAGGATGTTGTGTTGTTCCCAAGGGAAGTTCATATTCAATGATTCCTACATCAGTGTTCTTCTCTGTGAGGTCATCCATGTTTACCGTGATAACATCTGGCATCATGTCCTCAATATCACCTGGAAAATCATGTTGTTGTAGTATCAGGATAGTATGGAGGACTGCATAATTCCCCCATCCATGAATTTTTATGTGTTTATATTCCTCCTCAATTAATCATTAGAGCACATTGAATCTATAAACACATCATTTCTTAAGGGTCCAATGATAAACAAGCAATGCAGGGTGCTGAGTAATGGGAAGCGCGGTTGGATCAACCATGCGAAACTATTGTTTGATATCATCATAATGCTCTTGAATCTTCAGATACACCAAATTATGGTTCTTGAGATGAAAATTCATCACCCAGATGGTTCGGTTGAAACAAAAAACTTTTTCCTGGGTGATAAATTCTAGAATGTCAATGTTTGGGGTCAAAGTCATCTAGAACATCTCAAAGAACAGATCCTTCATGAGAATGTCCTGCATACTTATTTTTCAGAATCTGAATTCATCCCTTGGTTTATCCATTTATCAATGGGTTAGGATAAGTAACTAATAATAGAATTTATGTGGATCACTGTGGTAGTAGACTGTTTGGTGGAGAATCACTACATGAGATGACAAGCCACTAGAGACCGGTTCATCTCTCGAAGATGATATCGGTCGCATCATTGCATCCCTATAAAACTGGGTGTTGACAACAGTTTTATTTGAGAAGGTGGTGAAAACTGGTGGTATATCTATCTGATGATGATCATCCATCACACCCTATAACAATTCTCTATAATATCTGGTTGAGGTAGCTAATGATCTTGGTGATGATAGAGAGGACTACTTTCCCAGACCCTGAAAGGGAGCCAGATCTTCCTCCACCTGCATGTATCTGTGAAGGGTTTCAAGGATATGATATATATTTCTATCTATAAGGATGAATATCACAATCTAGGTTATTACCCCAAACCCTAGTGTATAGTATTATGGTGATGGATCCATCATCAAATCACACTCTTCTTTAGAATGAGAAAATAAGATCAGATTGAAAATGATCTGGCGCTTCTCAGAGTTCTTCCTTTAGCGGTGATGGTTTTCCCTTGCCTCAGGATGGTTATTTAGGGTAGGGTAAATCTTCAATAATGGGAGGACCTCTATGTGGGATGGTGCTGGAGTGGGGAGCACCTCCACTGGAGATGGATGGGATACAAGAAGGATCCTTGTATCTATTGTCATCAGAGCGGGGAGGACCTCTGCTAAGACTGCTATGAGAGTAGATAAAACCTCCACTCTGAGTGCTGATGAGGACATGGGGTGTACTACTATTTTGAGTGATAAAGTATAGAGGACCTCTGCTTGGTTGATCTGGGGTGAAAGGATCACTCGGGAATATGGCGAATGTAACATGGGTTGGGCCTCCATGTTATCCTCTTGTGACACAAGAATAACCTCGATGCCATTTGGTAATGGTATCACGGGGAGGACCCATGTCATGATCATCGATGAAGCATGGAGGTCCTATACATTGATGGATGTTGGAGTGGTGAGGACCTGCACTGAAGCTAGTGAGAATATTCGGAGTACCTCTATGTTGATGGGTGATGGGGAGAGGAGGACCATCACGTTGATATCCTGAAATATGGGTAAATTCGACATACCTTGGATCAGGGTCATGGGGAGGACCTATGTACTTGACATCAACAATATAGGAAGGTCTCCTTCTTGGACTGATGATATTGGCATGTGGAGGAACTCCATACTTAGTGTAGTAATGGGGAGGATTTCCACTCTAACTGACGATGGTACGGGTAGGGCCTCCATATAGGATCTTGTCATCACAGGTTGACCCGCGATAGCTGCTGCTCGCGACGGCAACCAGAAGAGTCAACTCAGCCAGATCGTGAGTTTTTTTGGGTCTTTATCATAATTGGGTAGTACTGAATCCATGATCTATAGTGGAATGGATCTGATATAATGCATTGGTGGTGGCCTGGTACACTGAAGTTGTAGAAGATGACGCCCCCTGATGGGCATTTTCCTAAGCCTGTGCTTGATGTTGGAATCGAATCAACCAAACTGAGGCTGGTGGTGTAGGGTCATAAACCACCTATTTCTTGGCCTGAGGTAATGGATGAAATCATTGACATGACCCAGTGGGATCCCTCCTTGGCGGATCCTAGGCATTGGTTGTATTTGTGATGACTCTGACGTCCCTCACCTCATTGCCGTAGGGGAATGAGTCATAGAAGCATTATGGGGAGAGGCTCCCAAAACGGTTGGATTTCAGAGTTGGGAGAAGTGGCTCTTTGCATATACCTTGGGGGTGGCAGTGATATAGAGGAATAAAAGCCTCTAAATTCTAGAGTTCCATATCCCTCATTGGGATGAACCCCTCTTATTCATATCATCTAATAAGTGTATCAATCACCCTTCTCTAGATGAATTCTGAGGGTGAGATGGGGTGTGGGTGTCTGGTAACCGTGGTCATGGAATCTGTCATGGTAGAGGTGGATCTTTGCAGGTTTTACACATTATCATTTCCCCTGCCCCTGTGTCTGTGGGTAGAAGGTGACTAGCTTAGTATAGCTTAGTTCCTGTAAAGCATGAAGATTTAACTATTAGTACAGATATTAGGAAAGCAGTGCCTTGTTCCCTAGCTCCATTCAGTGACACACTTATCTATTAATGTCTCGAACACTACTAATCCCCATGATTTAAGGAGAAGAGATTCATTTTGGGTTAACCATTTCTATTTCTGACTATTCCCACTGGGGAAGGCACCGTATGTTGGGGCGCGCATCTATTTCCCCACATTCCCTCTTTCCAAAGGTGGGTGACATTCATCACTTCTTCAGAGATGTATGCTCCTTGATCAAAATGGGATGATGGGATGTTTATTTCTCCATCCATGGATTCCTCCATATAATTCATCTTCTCGTCTGAGTTTCCCTTAAATATTAAGATGTTGTTTTTGAAACTCCTCCCAGTTCCATCTCTTTGTGGACATAGGTTAATTACACTACTTTTGATAGGACATTCCAAATGGTTGTGTCAGGGTAGAAACTTTCAGTTATAGAAGCAGTCATTTTGGGAATCTCTGGCATGTCTAGATGCTGGAACAATGGTACACCTGAAATTTCCCTTATCAGAGGGTTTCTCAGGGGCACAGAATCCTGAGACATCCCATGTCGAATGCAAGGAATCTTATGTCATAGGCATGTCTCCAATGTTTTCCTCGGCTTCCTATGTTTAACATGGGGTATTCCATGAGATTAATGTATTGAAAAGTTAGATCGGACTGATTATAACACTGAAAAGAGTGGATAAGATGGGTACATCCCTAGGAGAGAGCACTTGGAAGGTTTATCGAATGGATGGATCAGAACACCCAGTGAGGATAGACCCAAGATGACATGTCCCACAAAGCGGAATGTTTCACACCATGAAGGCTGATCTAAACACCACAAAGGGAGGATCATAGAATGGTGGGGCCCCATTAAAGGGGACACAAATGTTTACTATCGGCTGGGATTGAACCTCATGGAGGCATCTTACGTACCCTGTGAAGAAGACAGGGATCAAAACCCACATAGTTCTAAAGGGTTATTTGGGTCTTATATATGGTTGGTTTTTTGAATGGATGGAATTACCCCACTAGGATGTGGAAACCTGGGTATGAATCAGGATGGATGATAGAGGATTGGACGAATTGGGTGGAATGAATGAGGTGAAACTAATGTGAAGATAAAGGTGGTGGGATTGAACCTCATGGAGGCTTCCTACGTATGCTAGTGGATGGGAATCAAAACCCACATAGTTTGGGATGGGGCGATGAGACACCTAGAGAGGTGGATCATTATAATGGAGCTCACTAATTAGGACCCGAAGTAAGTAGAGCCTCTTGGTTAGGGAAAGATCTTCCCAAGACATTAAGGCTCAAAGGAGATACTAGGATGGAAAGTGGGTGGTGGGATTGAACATTCAAAGAGGATTCCCATGTACCCTATTTAAAAATAGGGATAAAAGACCATGTAGTTTAGGAATATGTCATAGGATCAGGGTGTACATAAGGGACAGCAACCCAGAGACATGCTAGAGGCTTATGCCTAGTTAGAGGCCCTTCGCAAGAGGGACACTCTTGGTTGGAGGATTATGGATGAATTGTGGGGCCTATTCATGGTTAGTTAGCTCAGAGGGATCGGAACACCTCAGGGAGGTGGATCCATGGGATGTATCTGAAAAAAGGGAAAGTATCACATTAGTAGGGTACATCCATAAGAGGGAGAACTAGAGTTTCCATTGGTTTGGATTTAACATCAAATAGGATTCCTACATACCTTAAAGGGATCAAAACCCATGTAGTTTGAAAGGGATATACAGTTTAACATCATGCGGGGTGAAGGTGAACCAATATGAAACAAACAGAACAGTTTGATTGTAGGGAGTGAGTGTCTTGAATCCCAGAGAGGATTTATATATATCCCAGGGGCTGGGAATCAAAGCCCACATAGTTCAGGATGGGGTATGGGACTTAGGCATTGGTTAGAATCCTAAGAGGGTATCATGGTCGCTGCATACTCTAACCCCACACAAGCCATGATCAGTGTGATAAATAAGAGGTTACAGTAGAGATGAAGATCATGTCATGAAAGGTGAATCCATGAGGGATGGTATGGGGATTACGCATGGTTAGTGGCCCAGGGATATGGATATTGGGACTTACATTAGGAGGGAATCCCAAGGAGAAATTTCCAATGTATGAAGAGGATATGGATCCATGTATAGAGAATAACCTATCAATGTGTGTTGGGGATTATGTGGAGACTGCCTAAGGAACAAATGGAAACGAAGCCCAAAGGGAGAGAGGGAGGGAGGGAGGGATGGTGTTGATGCTCATTCTCCTTCAGATACTTCTACGCATACCACGCATGTAGAAAATCACAATTTAACATCATGTGTTGGGGATACAGATGCTTGTTAGTTTAATGTCTTGTAGCTCAGATGATAATAACTCACCCCTCATCCCTTGGACTTACAAAACTTGTACCGACCCGCACTTTGGTAAGGGAAGGCACAAGTGATTCCTAGCACAAATTAGGTGGAGGAGTGGTCAATTAAGGGGTCCACATTAGCATAGATATGAAAAGAAGCAATATCCTTTTTTATACCTATGTGAAGAATCATAATGTAGGGAAATGAAACACGAATAACCACTCAAGGAACCATGGAATCACTTCATACGATCACATAGGGCTTCACAGGATAGGGGTTCACAGAGATGAAGTCCTCACTTAGAGGAGCTTTGTGAAGCTCTGATTCTTCATAAAGAATAAGAGATTCATGAAAGAAGGTGCTTCGTGAATCATGGTGATAAGGAGCTTCATGAAAGGAGGAGCTTCGCGAAGCATGGTGACCAGCTGAGGCATGGAGTCTACATGTGTTTGGAGGGTGATTTTTGAAGGATGAGTGCTCCATGAAGTCCCAATTTCCCGAAAGGGACTCCTTCCTTTGTAATGGTTGTGGGGATTCCAGAAGGGTATACCCATTTGAATTGGAGGGAAGTAAAAATGAAGGGGAGACTGGTTTACAATGCTCAAATACATTGGTTGATGAATTTTTTGGCTATTTTACAGAGTAAAGGGTGCATCGTGAAATGAGAGCTCGGGAGGCTAAAGGTTTGGGTAGTGATACTTTGAATTGGGGTTGAGCTAAATATTTATAGGCATCAGTTATCAGGATTGTCAAAGGTGTGCCACGAAGAACATGGTTCTTTGGGATCAAAGGTGGTGTCGTCGAAATCATGAACCCTTCTGTCACTACCCCACGAGGGTCACAGTACACATCAGACTTGCGGAGGAGACCATCAATGCATTGTAGTGGTCATGGAGGTCTCTGTCTTTCAGATTCATGTCGTTCACATTGTTGAAGGGATTGGTGATGGAGCTTCACGAGGAAGGCCCTTTTGTGTTTTTATGTCATGTTCAAGTTAAATGTTGTCCTAAATGGTTTTAGTTTCCCTTGATCCATCTTGGAAACATATTTAGGCACCAACAAAATCATTTACACACCTTTCTGTGTGATGTGAACAAAATCTATAATCATGTCTTCTCTTAAGTTCTATTAAATTAAATAGTCAAGAAACCTAGTCTGTAAGTCCTTCTAGGAAAACCCTATGTTGATCTTCCTAGACTCGAACATCCCAGTTGCACTTCACATGATCTCAAATCATATACACTCCCAGCTTCACCCTCCTCTCTGGGGGTGTCTTGAGGTCATCAAAAATCATTTGAATGAACTCTATATAGAACTCAGTGACCTGGGGACCTCTCTCCCTAGTGAGAAACATAGTATACAACATCTGAAACTCCATCATTATATGAGACATCATAGGTATAGTTCAAGTATTCTTTCCGTCAATTATATAACCCATATCAATCTCTTGTAGAGACGATCATTCATTTCTAGTCTCAACGCCACTAGAGGGTGTAACCCAAACATTGGTTGATCATTCTCATCGCCAATCTCTTATCTATCTACCAAAGGCCATTAGGGAGGAATCCCTCTACAATTCCAAAAATATTCCTCACAACACATCATCAAAAATTTTATCAATATCATATTTTAGAGAGTAATGACAACTATAACATCTTGTTGTACATTACACCTCTTATTATAATAGTATCATGAAAAATACACTCTCACTCTAGCCGCATCTACTCAAAATTGGGTCCATATCATGTACATATAGGATCCAAATCAACCCTTCTCATTTTATTATAAATAAACATTTCATTTTTGAGGCTCATTTATATGATTTATTAATTATATGTTATAAATGAAAATTATTTATAAGTTTCAATTAAAATTTCCTTTATCTTACACTATATAGAAACCATAATAAGTTGTGTAATTTTCAATTTCTAGCCACTTATTGAATTTTTTAGGTAATATGATACAAAAAATTATACAGGAAGACACCATATAAGTTTATGAAGACACTTTAAATAACTAACCTAGGTACCCTAGAAATGTAACTACTCACAATAAGGTATTCAAATGATGTGTGAATCTTATGTTCCTATTATGATGTAAGAACACATTTCCTCTTTCCATCCCTTTCAAGAGATAAAATACCATATATAATAACCCCATAAATCACATGAATCACTTTGTGTGAAATCATATAACCGTAAAATAAAATACTAATAATAATAATCTCATCCCTGGAAACTTGGTCTTTCTTCATATGTGGGTTAGATAATCCCAAACAAAAGTTCCATACCATGTTATGAGAATATATATCTTCTTTATACCTTTCCCAAACAATAATACAAAAGAAATGTGATCTAAAATCACCTTTTATCATCCCAGAATCATGTTAAATCTACAGTGTCTAGACCTATAGTGTTACGAGACCCCATGAATTCCACCCCATATGGAAGTGGTTGGTGACTAGCAGTGATGGTCTAGGGTATTACCATGGGGAGACTATACCCTCATATTATAGTAGTAACAACATTATAGATAATAACAACCTTATAAATCTATATGAATAAAGAGAACAAAAATTCTGAAAAGATCCAATAAATAAAACATAACTCATTCCATAAAAAATGATGTTCTACAAGTCATATAGACAACATCTAGATCCCAAATGGGAGGTTTATATACCATAAGGTTCAAAAAGAAACAAAATATAAAAAACTGGGAAAGACTTTAAAACTTATCCTAAGTCCTGGATCAGTCCCATCTCCCATTCTCCATTCCATACATCATTAAATCTCAGTTATAGATCACTTTTTCTTGTCTTTTCCAACAACCATGAAGTCTTATTTGGTACCCAAGGTGACCTAAGTAGGGTGTGAGTTCACCTCAGTAGACCACCACCAATTATGTCTATAAAAAAAATACATTATATGTAATAATTCATGTAGATGTTCCTAATATAAAAAAGAAGACAAAATAAATAACCACCATTATGATTACCCGATTTTTATTACAAACTTAAACATTATTTATTTATTACATAAACTATTCACTTTATGAAACATGGAAGATCGAGAGGTCTAGTGTCTTTGGGTCTTATGATCATTACATAACAACTTAAAACATGAAATACAACATCTTTATTGAAAACTTCCTTTACATGACCACTATATTCCCTCTTACATAGCATTGCATGGGATAACCTGAGGACATGCATAAGAAAAGGGGTGAGCTATAAAGCCCAGTAAGGGAACAAACATGGAATACATGAAGAGTAAAATACATGTTAGGCAATATGAATATCAATATAGAACAAGAGAAACATTAACATAAAGGCATGATAAAGCATGATAATCATAACATGGAAATGTTGCAACAACACTTAACATGGAATTAGCATGAGCCATGGTTCATTGCACATGGAGCATGAGTAAATTATCATTGAACATGAAGCACGAGTAAAACCTCGTTTCACTTGAATTAGAATGATTCAACACTCATTGCACATGACGTATCATGATACTATACTTTACCCAATGCATTGGAGCGCTATAAGGGCGCACCCTTCTTAAACATTTCATTTCATGCAGAAGTGTGCCACATGGATCATAAAACATAGATTCATTAAACATAATAATTTATTCCACGATAAAGGAATGTGGAATTCATACATGAAACTTTATAATAAATAAGTAAATGTGCATAAAGTTGAATAACCTTGATGGAGAAATGGGCATGGTATTCACTACACAAAGGCATTGGCTTAGAAAATTAGTGCAATTTTGGCATTGTAACGGCGTGGCATAAGAATTCATAAAAATGGTTGATGAGAGAGAAAAGGGGTTTCTCATAATATTTACATGAAATGGATAGTAAGGGTGTCTTATAGATACATGTCCAAACAATTGTAATGGAATTCAGATTCATGATACAAAATTATTGCTTGAATGTAAATGAAGAGAGAGAAGTTCCTTTCGGAATTTCGGTATAGTAACGGGTTTACATGGGAGGAATTTAATGAGAGAGAAAGGGGTCTCCTATCATTCAAAAAATAATAGGGCAGTATGGGGGAGGTTCAAAACCATACCCCAACATTTGTAGTTGAAATTAAAAGGGCATAACAATATTAAGAAAATTAGACAAAAAGGTGAAAGGAAGAAAAACCCTTACTTGGAAGTGTGCTTCCAAGGCTTGAGAGAGGCTTGAGAGAGGATTATTGGGAGCTTGGGGAACCTTGGGAGGATTCTAGAAAGAGTAGGTTAGAGTTTGTACGAACTCCAAAGGCTTTGAGTGAGGTGGAAGTGGGAGCTTGGGTGGGTTTATATAGGAAAGGTGAGTGAATTCTTTATTATTTATGTTTGGGACCCCTTACATTAAACTAATCCAAACCACAAATTAGATCATGGTTTTTGCCCATGTTTTTTGTAAAAGGGAAGATGAAAATAATATTTTATAAGTCCAAAGTCTGAACTTCTTAAAATAATGGGGTTGTTTATGTGGAGGTGAGTCACACTCCCATGGAAAATAATTTAAAAAGACAAGATGTTTAATAAGACTTGAGGGGTCCCTTAATGCTTTGAAAAGTAAGTAAAACAAACCCAAAATCACATTATTTTAATTTTAAAACATATATTGGCCTAGCATAAAGTTTATAGTATTTTATTACATCACTATTGGGTCATTATGATGTCATAAAACACATTATATATTTAAATGGTATTTAATTTTTACCCAAAAATTTTAATATTTAGAAAATTATGAAAAAATCACCATTGGATAATTTCGACGTCCTGATTCCAGAAATTTGATTTATTATATTTAAATAATTTTCTAAATATGTTAATTTTCACTTTTAAAATAAAAACTGACATTTATCGAAAATTCACGGGTTTTGACCGAAATGGATTTCAAACCTTAATAAAAATTATAATTGCATTCATAAAATTATATGATCATTTATATATAATAAAATTAATTTAATAGTAATAATAATATTTTATTAAAATATTATTTAATTCAAATATCCCTTAATTTAATAAAATAGATTTCTTAATTAAATAATAACTAAAAACACTACTTGTACTTTAAAAACTATTTATAATGTATCAATAATGAAAAGAAAGTATATTCATTATTATATACAAAAATAATGTACATGAACATTGTACTAGATATTTGTTACATAAACCCTTAAAATAGCCACATAAGACCTAAGGGTAAGGTGTGTGATGGTGACAAACTCTTGGGGTGGCTCAGATAAGATTGCTCGAGTGGTAATCTCTATCAACTTCCACATTTCCTGTAGACAGTCTCGTTCGAGCTTGACATGATGAAGCTCGGCTTGGTCTTGGTCAAGAGCGAAGCCCAAAGATGCCACCTCTTTTCTAAGCTCTGAATAATGGGCTTCATATGGAGCAATTCTACTGGATTAGGCCATTGCTTCCTTTGTCTGAGTAAGTTGGATTTGTTAAAGCCCTATATTTATATTAATCATGTGATCACTGTTCAACAGCTATAAAAGAAACGGTCATAATTCTTAACATAAAACCAAAGAATTTGACATTTTATATAAAAATTTTATATAAAGATACATTTAATTAGATCAAGAGGGATTTCCATTAATGAAACTTTGGGTTGTTACAATATTCCCCCCTTAAGAAATTTCTCCCTCGAAATTTCCTTTTCCCACACTAAAACAGATATGGGTAACTCAGCTTCATCATTTCCTCTGATTCCCAAGTCTCTTCTTCAATCTTATGGTTTCTCCACAACACCTTGATTAGGGGCATTGTCTTATTTCGTATAACTCTTTCTCTATGATCTAATATCTTCACTGGTTGCTTTTCATAAGAAAGATCATCCTCCAACTGTACCACCTCAGAAGAGAGTACATGTGAAGGGTCCGGTATGTACTTACTTAAGAAGGATACATGAAAGACATCATGTACTTTGTCCATGGTAGGTGGAAGTACTAGTCGATAGGCCACATCCCTGACATGATCAAGAATCTCAAAGGGGCCGATGTACCTTGGACTTAACTTACCTTTCTTTCAAAACATCATGACCTTCTTCCATGGATATATGTGTAGAAAAACCTTGTCTTCAACTTTAAACTCAAGGTCTCGTCGATGATTATCTGCATAACTCTTCTGTCGACTTTGGTCTCCCTTGATATCCTGCTGAATGGTTTTTACCTTCTCCACCATTTCCTCGACCATTTCCGGTCCAAGCTGCTTACGTTCACCGACCTCATCCCAACACGCCGGTGTTCTGCACCTTTTCCCATAAAGGGCTTCATATGGTGCCATTTGGATGCTAGAGTGGAAACTATTATTATAAGAGAACTCAACCAGAGGAATATGTTGATACCATCCTCCTTTAAAGTTAATTGAGCACGCTCTCAACATTTCCTAAAGTGTTTGGATAGTTCTCTCAGATTGGCCGTCAATTTGAGGATGATAGGTCGTACTAAAGTTCAGTTCAGTATCCAGAGCATGCTGAAGACTCTTCCAAAACTTAGTGGTGAATCTTGGATCTCAGTCAGACACAATAGATAGTGGTACTCTATACAGCCTTACCACTTCCTTGATATATATCTGTGCCAATTGATAAAATGAGAAATATTCCCGAATAGATATGAAGTGTGCAGTATTTGTAAGACGATCCACCACAACCCATATTGCATTTTTGCCTTTGGATGTCCTCAGAAGTCCAGTGACAAAGTCCATGGTGATGTTCTCCCATTTCCATTTTGGTATAGGCAATGGTTACATCATCCCCTTAGAATTATGCCTCTCAACCTTCACTTACTGGCACACCAGGCACCTTGATGTATATACAGCGATATCCTTCTTCATATTATCTCACCAAAAAATTTCTCGGAGTTCTCGATACATATTTGTGCTCCCTTAGTGAATAGAGAAATTTTAACTATGTGCATCAACTAAAAGTTCCTTCTTTAGCTCCAGAATTGACGGAACACATAGTCTTTTCCCAAATCGCACAATTCTTTCTTCATTAACATTGAACTCTTAGGATTTCCCTTTTTCGATAGCTTCCACTTTTTCTTGAATTTTTCACATCATCCTTTTGAGAATCCTTTAACCTTTCCAAAAGAGACGGTTGAGAAATCATTTGTGAAAGGATTAATGATTTTCCCTTCTTTATGATTCCCATGTCCATATTCATCAAGTTTAAGAAGATTGGATCCTTCTCAATTCTCATCATTGATAGAATCGTTGGGTCCTTTCTACTTAGGGCATCTGCCACCTTGTTCGCTTTCCCAGGGTGGTAATGTATTGAACAATCATAATCCTTGATGAGATCTATCCATCTTCTCTGGCATATATTAAGCTCTTTCTGTGTGAATATATATTTAAGACTCTTGTGGTTAGTATATATCTCACATTTCTCCCCATAGAGATAATGCTGCCAGATTTTCAAGGAAAAGATCACCGCCGCCAACTCCAAATCATGCGTTGGATTGTTTCGCTCATGGATTTTCAACTGTCTTGAGGCATAGGATATCACTTTATCATTCTACATCAGCACAGATCCTAATCCCTTCTTCGAAGCATCACTAAATATCACAAAAGGTTCCCCACTTGTGGGTAAAGTGAGCAAGGGCACAATGATAACCCTCCTTTTCAACTCCTTGAAGCTTTATTTGCATTCATCACTCCAAGAAAACTTTACTCACTTTTGAGTTAGCTTGGTAAGAGGGTTAGACAATCATGAGAAATTTCTCACAATTCATCGATAATATCTAGCTAACCCCAAGAAGCTACAGATATCTTTTACCAATGTTGGCCTTGGCCATCCCCCAATTACATCTGTTTTGGAGGGATCCACAGATATCTCATTGCTTATGATGATATGGCCCAAGAATGAGACCTCCTTCAACAAGAACTCACACTTGTTGTACTTGGAATAGAGCTTCTCCTTGCGCAAGGTCTCTAACACAGTTCTTAAATGCTCCTCATGATCCTCCTTGGTTTTGGAGTATATTAGAATATCATCTATAAAGACTACCACAAATTTGTCAAGGTAATCTCTAAAGACTCTATTCATCAATTCCTTGAAGATTTCTAGAATATTACTGAGTCTGAAAGGCATTACTATGAATTCATAGTTCCCATATATTGTACAAAAAGCAGTCTTGGGGACATATTCCTTCTTCACCATTACTTGATAATATCCCGACCACAAATCTACCTTGGAGAAGTATTGTGATCCACGCAGCTGATCAAACAAGTCATCGATCAATGGTAGAGGATACTTGTTCTTTATCGTGATTTTGTTAAGTTCATGATAATCGATGAAAAGCCGCATTGACCCATCCTTCTTCTTGATGAAGAGGACTGGTGCACCCCATGGTGAAGCCCTTGGGCGTATAAACCCTTTATCCAGATTCTCCTGTAGTTGTTTCTTCAGCTCTTCAAGCTCCACAATAGTCATTCTATATAGAGTCTTGGATATTGGTAGAACCCCTAGTATAAGTTCAATTGAGAATTCAATGTCTCTTTTAGGAGGAAGACCATGAAGTTCATCAGGAAAAACTTCAGCAAATTTCCTCACAATAGGCATTTCTTCAAGGGTGGTTTCTTCCTTGGACTCAATTATCTGAGCCATATAAGCATGCTCATAAGGCAGTAATATCCATGCTTGAGATGATTGAGCTAAATAATATTCATCTTCCTCCTTACACTTGTAAATAATCGGGGGTCGATTCTCCATATGGAGTGTGATTTCCCTCTCCTGGCAATTTATGTTGGCTCTATATAAGGAAAGCCAATCCATGCCATGAATTGCATCAAATTCCACCAGAGGGAGTATGAAGAGGTTTTCTAGGAAATTCAATCCACAGATTATGATAGGGGAGGAGTTATATTCACGGGATGCAATGATTTCCCCATTTTCTATAATCACCGACATCTTCACTTCCTTGATTTGTGGTGGTGCTGGGATTGTTCTACTAAACTTTTGAGATATAAAAGAATGCGTAGAACCTGAATCAAAAAAGTAAATTTGATATTATTTAATGAATAACTAGTGTACCTATCGCCACTTCATTTTTGGGGTTCATTTCGGCAGAAGTGATGGAAAAAGATCTTCCTTGTTGCCTTGGAGGTTGTTGGTTGCCTCTAAAAACCCTTGGATTAGGTCACTGATTTGAAAAATACCCCAGTTCTTTATAGTGGTAGCAATGTACAACGCGTTGAGGTTCGAATGGAGTGTTCATCTCCTTTATCGCAACTGTGGGTCTTTCTTGCCAACAGTTAACAGCTATGTTCCCTTCTCTTCCACGCCTAAAGCATCTCCTAGTCCTCTTGAGGCAATTTCCAAGTTGCTTCTTTCCGCACTTTTGGCAAGTGGGATGCTGGATCTTCTTAGCACCGTTGGATTTATCCATCAGAATTCCAGCATTGAATTCCACCTTACACTTCTTTTCCCCATGATACCTTTGTGATTCCCCGATCTCCATTTCAACCTTGAGGGCACATCAGACAATTTCCTCATAGTTGTCGAACTCACAGATCGCTAATGCATTCTGTATGCTAGGCTTCAGCCCACCAAAGAAGCGGTCAACCTTGCATTCGGGGGTAACGACAAAGCCGGAAGCGTATCGTGCAAGCCTTGTGAAGTTTTCCTCATACGTTCCAACATATTATTCATATTTTTTCTTGAGGGAAAGGAATTCCCTTTCCATCTTAAGCTGGAGGGTGTGCGGAAAATATTTATCAAAAAACATCTTCCAGAAATCCTTCCATTCCAACACCTCGATCTCCTCCTTAGGCTTCGTATTTTTGATCAACGTCCACCATTGATCAGATCCACCCTCCATACGATAAGCCTCCAGGAGAACCTTATATTGTTCAGAACATTGAAGGATGGATAAGATCTTTTCAATGGAGTTGATCCATTGTTCAGCGATCGTGGGATCGGATGATCCACTAAAAGTAGGATGCCTTTGTCTCATAAAGATCTCGATACCGGCTTGTTCCTTCTTAGGGGGGTTTGGACATTCTTCTTGACTCATGTTTCTATTCAAAGCATGAGTTAGTTGAGATAGAAGTGTGACAAATTTTTTGATTCCCATTCCCATTGGATTGGGCATCTCATTAGTACAGTCATCACACTGATCTTCACATCGGTTGTTAGCCCGAGTTCTCCTATTACTGGCCATTGGATGGAATAAAAGGAATGTTAGGGATAACACATAAAGGGTAATCCAAAGACAAAAGTTTATGAATTACAAAAAACATTTATTTCCTTAACTCATGACTCTATAGGCTTCAATCTAGGCATTTTATGATCTACTTTTTAACATATATTCTTAGGGGCATTTTTTTTAATTCCCTTAATAAGGGTTCATACTAAGCTTGTGAATTTATCAAAACATATCCCTCGGGAGTGTAGTAACCAAGAGTACAGCAAGGCCCGTTTTCGTGCACCAGTTCCCATTCAATTCTAGCTCAAAGCGGTGTTTTTGAGTTTTACCCCTTGGATACATCTGTGTTAGAGCCTCCTCTACCTGATCGTATCCAGAAATGGATGCATTTTCATGATAAACCACTCAATCATTACTTACCAAAACTTAGGGATTTTTTATTATACTTAGTCTTATCTCTAAGGATTTACTGGGGTTTTCTAATCCTAATCCCAAAAATAACTAAACCTATCCTCTGATACCAACTATGACAACCCTGCTTTTATTACAAACTTAAACATGATTTATTACATAAAATATTCACTTGATAAAACATGGAAGATTGAGAGGTCTTGTTTCATTGGGTATTAGGATCTTTACATAACAACTTAAAACATGAAATACAACATCTTTATTGAAAACTTACTTTACATGACCACTGCATTCCCTCGTACTTAGCATTGCATGGGATAACCTGAGAACATGCTTAAGAAAAGTGGTGAGATATAAAGCCCAGTAAGGGAATAAGCATGGAATACATGAGGAGTACAATACATGTTAGACAATAGGCATATCAATAGAGAAAAAGAGAAACATGAACATAAAGGCATGATAAAGCATAATAATCATAACATGGAAACGTGACACCAACACTTAACATGGAATTAGCATGAACCAGGGCTCATTGCACATAGAGAATGAGTAAAACCTCATTGCACTTGAATTATAATGAGTCAACACTCATTTCACATGACGTATCATGATACTATACATTACCCAATGCATTGGAGTGCTATAAGGGCGCACCCTTCTTAAACATTTCATTTCATGCATAAGTGTGCCACATGGATCATAAAACATGGATTAATTAAATATAATCATTTATTCCATGATAAAGGAATGTTGAATTCATACATTAAAATTTATAATCAATAAGTAAATGTGAATAAAGGTGAATACCCTTGATGGAGAAATGGGCATGGTATTCACTACACAAAGGCATTGGCTTAGAAAATCAGTGCAATTTCAGTAGTGTAGCGGCATGACATAAGAATTAATAAAAATGGTTGATGAGAGAGAAAAGGGGTGTCTCATCATATTTACATGAAATGGACATTAAGGGGGTCTTATAGATACATTTCCAAACAATTTTAATGGAATTTAGATTCATGATACCAAAGTATTGCTTGAATGTAAATGAAGAGAGAGAAGTTCCTTTCGGAATTTTAGCATAGTAACGGGTGTACATGGGAGGAATTTAATGAGAGAGAAAGGGGTATACCATCATTAAAACAATAAGAGGGAAGTATGGGGGAGGTTTGAAACCATAACTAAGCATTTTTAGTTGAAATTAAAAGGGCATAACAATAATAAGAAAATTGGAAAAAAAGGTGAAAGGAAGAAAGACCCTTACTTGGAAGTGTGCTTCCAAGGATTGAGAGAGGCTTGAGAGAGGCTTCTTGGGAGCTTGGGGCACCTAGGGAGGATTCTGGAGAGAGTATGGTAGAGGTTGGATGAACTCCAAAGTCTTTGAGTGAGGAGGAAGTGTGAGCTTGGGTGGGTTTATATAGGAAAGGTGAGTGAATTCTTTATTATTTAGGTTTGGGACCCCTTACATTAAACTAATCCAAACCACAAATCCTCTAATGGTTTTTGCCCATGGTTTTTGGAAAAGGGAAGAGGAAAAAAATATTTTATAAGGCCAAAGTCCGAACTTCTTAAAATAATGGGGTTGCTTATGTAGAGGTGAGTCACACTCCCATGGAAAATAATTTAAAACGACAAGATGTTTAATAAGTCTTGAGGGGTCCATTAATGCTTTGAAAAGTAAGTCAAAAAACCCAAAATCACATTATTTTAATGGTAAAACATATATTGGCAAAACATAAAGATTATAGTATTTTATTACATCACTATTGTGTCATTATGATGTCATAAAACACATTATATATTTAAACGGTATTTAATTTTTACCCAAAAATTTGATTGTCTTAGAAAATTATGAAAAATTCACCATTGGATAATTTCGACATCTTGATTCCAGAAATATAATTTATTTATTTTAAATAATTTTCTAAATATTTCAATTTTCACTTTTAAAATAAAAAATGACATTTATCAAAAATTCATGGGTTTTGACCGAAATGGATTTCAAACCTTAATAAAAATTATAATTGCATTCATAAAAATATATGATCATTTATATATAATAAAATTAATTTAAAAATAATAACAATATTTTATTGAAATATTATTTAATTCAAAAATCCCTTAATTTAATAAAATATATTTCTTGATTAAATAATAACTAAAAACACTACTTGTACTTTAAAAACTATTTACAATGTATCAAAAATGACAAGAAAGTATATTCATTATTATATACAAAAATAATATACATGAACATAGTACTAGAGATTTGTTAAATAACCCCTTAAAATAGCTGCATAAGACCTAAGGGTAAGGTGTGCGATGGTGACAGACTCTTGGGGTGGCTCAGATAACATTGCTCGAGTGGTAATCTCTATCAACTTCCACTTTTCTCATAGACGGTCTCGTTCAAGCTTGACACGATGAAGCTTAGCTTGGGCTTGTTCAAGATAGAATCCCAAAGACGCCACCTCTTTTCCAATCTCCAACAAATGGGCTTCGTATGGAGCAATTCTACTGGATGAGGTCATCGCTTCCTTTGTCTGAGTAAATTGGATTTGTTAAAGCCCTATATTTATACTAATAATGTGATCATTGTTCAACGGATATAAAATAAATGGTCACAATTCTTAACATAAAACCAAAGAAGTTGACATTTTATATAAACATTTTACATAAAGAGACATTTAATTAGATCAAGAGGGATTTCCATTAATGAAACTTTGGGTCTTTACAACCATTGATCCTCATGTTCTAAGGTGAAACCTATGATCGCCCACAATTTCTTCGGTTGGTTCCAGATGTCTCTAAAAAAAGTCCATTAGAAATAAATCTAGATACTAGGATGTATCTCTATGCATAAAATTTCATCAGAAATACAAGGTGGATCCAAGAAATTATCCCTAAGAATCCATAGTCATTTGGCATACAAATTGGATCATGGGAAGTATCTCAAGGCCTCCATAGTCATCATATATTTAATTTGATCACCGGTTAATTTTAGGATGGATTTGGGGTCAACTTTATAATTCCCATTATCCTTTTTAAATAAAATAACACCTCACATAGTGGATGAAAGGTCTATATTTTACCCTCATTAATGGTCCACTCCCAACATGAAAAGGTATTTATCACTGTAATTAATTATTTTAAAAAATGTATTATAGATTTATGTTAGTTCCAAGAAGTATATTTGACTACACATCACACACACTAAGTAAATGAGTAAGACTTGAAGGATAGTTTAGGTAACACATACCTTATTCTCATAAAAGTTTTCTATTCAATTATTAGAAATTCATCCAGGTACAAACAAGATAAATCTAGGATTCTAAGAGAAAAAATGAAATGAAGAATAAAATTATATAATTGGAATATAACAATGAAATAATAGTAGAAACAATGGAAGAAGGTTCATGTATTATTAGATTTATCTCTAGCTACTCACTAGATCAAAAAAAAAACCTAAATCCAATAAGTGTCAGGGGATGTCTCATGTGGAAGATGAGATTTTGATGGAGGTAGGTAATGTTTGACATGAAACTTGCAGGGAAGGCCCCTATCCTTTTATTGAAATGACCACTTTTTTATCCCCTATTTATTTCCACTTTTATTACCAACCCATGAATTTTCATGGGATTTAGTAGCTTTTAAAACAAAAAAAATTGACTATATATTTGAAACTCAATAGTTTCCATTTGCTAGAGTAACTAAATACATACATTAGAATGTATGTGACCTTACCTCTGTATTAAATTTCTAATGAGTATTGTATGGTGATGATTTGGTGAGATGTTATAGGACATATGATTAGTATATGAGAGTCAATGGATAGTGATGGTCTATTTATGTGATTGGTTAAAACTATGGCAGTGGTGGAATAACCTTCAGTCAACTGAGATATAAATTAGAAATTAATTCAACATTTATACCTAATTTAAAAAAGAAATTCAACACCGGTAATATTTTCTAGTTTAATAACATGTAGTCATATCAAGTCTAAATTCGAGGACATAATACCAGATTTTATGAAGATAAAGGTTGAATAAACTAAAAAATATAAAAGGAAATAAATTTCCTAATTAACTAAAAATTACAATAATTATGTGGCTATTAATGAGAAAGATAAATTGAAATAATGAAAAAATTACACGACACTTCAAGATAAGGCTCTGATATGCTTAGTTTCAACACATGCAACATTCCAACTACCATCAACACTATAACATGAAACATAAAATGAAAAAACAAATTAATATAAACTAAAAATTAAATATATTTTTTATGTAATGACTCATAATGGAATATAATAATAAATTTCTTTAATTAAAGTTAGAGTAACTGAGTTTAATGACTTTCTATGTGTAAACCTTCAATTTACACATTTTACTTCCCTATAATTATGTAATCAAAATAAAATATCTAGCAATAATAACTCATAGTTTTTAGGAAAAAAATCCTCATTTTCATGTGAATATTAATAAACATATGAGAACAGATGATTCAAGATCATGGTGCTGGATAGATCCCTCACTCATGAGATTTTTTTTCTGGCCACTTAAATCTTGAAAACTAAAAATATATTTTCCCATGAAATTTAATTATTTATGAAATATAAGTGATGGATAAAATACTATGAAACCATATACCATAGTGATGAAAATAAGTATTGTATAAAATAATTAGTGAAACAAATTAGTGGCTAGGAAGAAAATAAGAAGTAAATAAAATAAATTTTATATAAATTTTAAATTGAATGAAAAAATATGTACCTATATATAAATAAAATATAAATCCATATAGGTCACACATACTATAAAATAATTGTATAAATAATAGAGGATGTGTATATAAAATATTTATTTCCAGTATGCATCTAAAAATTATATCCCCTATGCATTTAGAAAATAAGTCTATTAGAGTATGCATACTCAAAAATGAATACAAAACATGGAAAGAGAAAAGAATATTCACCTGTATAGAAAATAAGTCAATGGTTAAATTTAAATTTAAAAATTTTTGTTTAGATAATTTTAAAATGAACTATTAATCCTTAAGATTTTGAAAATAAGAATGTGAATAATACATAACGTTAACAAAAGAGTAAATATAGAAACAAAAATTATATAATAAAAAAATTCGAGTAAATATTATAACAACATAAAGTGAAACTATACGAAGTATAAATTTAAAATAGTGAACATTTATAGAGTAAATATGTAAATAAAAAAAATTGTTAAAGATAATGAATAGAGTTAACATATAGGTTGAATAGAAATTTACGTATATTTCTATGAAATAAGAGAAATTAGTACTTGTCCAAATAGATTTTTCACTATAAAATCTGAAATACAGTAGAAAATAAGGTCAAAATTTATAAATTTTTGAGAATGAAAAATCGATTGAGGTCAATTCAGTAAAATTGAATTACTAAGAAAAAAAATTATTCCATAAGAAAGAATTTTTTTATTCGCTTCCCCAAAAAATGAATGAGTGATTTTATTCACTTCCATAATAAAATAATGATATAATCCATTATTCTCTATTTCTAGTTTGATTTAATGATATAAAAAAAATTATTCCATCATTAAAAATATAATAATAGTACCATCATGGTTTTAATTAAATAAATATGTTAGGAGAAAGAAAAAAATTAAATAATGAACAAACTATTCAATCCTATCAGCTAAACTTTGGATGATTATAAATGTCACCATAATATATTTTTTTGGAAAAAATAATAAAGGATATTATTTTATATAATTATAAAACATTAAATGGTGAAAAAATATAAATATTTAGAAAAACTATAACTGGATATTATGTTTAAAAAATGCATATGCTGGATACATGATAACAAGTAAGACACGATATCAATGGGTTTTTTTAGTAATAATTTTAACCTTGGACATGTAATATCATGTATGAAGTATCTTAAACAATCAAGGTAATTTAATTTTAGAGTAATCAAAGGAAAATAAAATAATTACTATGTTTAGTATGTCAAAACATTGAAGGGGGTAATGAATAAAAATTCAATGTAAGACCAAAAAATTGAAATTCTCTACAAAATAATGAATGAAAATTATAAAACAAAATAAGTTTATTAGTTGTGTGAAATTATTCTATAGAAAAACACAAATTAAAATTTAAAGTGAATAAAATTCTATATATGTATAGGAATGAAATTTACAATGACAGATCACCTAATGCTTTCCCATTTAGCCTTTTTATTATACACATGTGATTTTAGTTCCCCTAAATATTTCCCAATAATATATATTTTTATTATAAACATAAGTTTATATAACCCATATAACACATTCACCCAATCATCTATTTCTCACCCCTTTCCCTTTATCACAGTTACAAATGAATACTGAGAAATAACTTTCATTACATCTTTTTATAAATAGTACATAGTAATAAAAAAACATACCTCTTAATGTCAAAATTAAACTTCTAAAACATAAAATAAAAAACGCATACAGAGAATGAACATTGATACATAAGATACAAATGCAAACTAATTCAAAATTCACAATGAGAATAGACTCCTGATATATATGCTACAGATTCTCACTACTATAAATGTATTATTTATTTTTATAAAATTATACAACTATACACTATAACATAGATGACTTTATAAAAGACTATTATGAAACATGATCAATTTTATTATAAAAATTTAAAATACATGGAATATAAAATTTGGTTTATCTAGATGTACTTACAAAAAATATAATTTTTAAAATGAATAGTGGAAATAACCATCAAAATAATATTGGGAAAACAAGTCAACATTTTCTAGTATTAGTAAACAAAATATTGAACATATTTTTATTTAATTTTCAATAGAAAATTAAAATAGTAAATTTAACATGATATTATGCATAATATTAGATTATATTTCTAAATTCATGAAACATAATTAGTTGTGTTCATTGTAAATATAAAAAATGTAAAAAAAATTAAAAAATATAATAATATAATTTTGGAATAAAATAGAATTAAGTGTAAGAACATTATTTGTAAAACCAATCCAAGAGAGAGGAAAAAATAAATATTAAAATAACAGTATTAGGGAAAAACATGGTAATTAAAAATAATATTGTTCTATAAATAAGTATATGTATATGAAAATACTTTTTCATATGATAGATGTTTTAATGAAATAGTTTAAAGAATTCTTTGAATCTAGTTTATAAAAGATGATAACAATGATATTTAATGTGTTACATGGTTTGGTAAGAGGTTTTTAATATAGTAAAAACAATTTAGAGAATACAAAAAAGGTTGGATTTATAAGTAATAATTATATTGTTAACAGAAATATTAAATATTAACATAGGTGAGTTTAAATTATAAAGATTAAAAACCCACCATAGGAAGTTGTGAAGAAAATAATGAATTTTATAATGAATTATATAATATTAAATATCACTAGAAAAAATAATAAAATGAAAAATTATTATCTTAATAGAATTATTTATCACAATAATAGTAGATATGATAAAATTTAGAGTATTAATATGAAAATTATATTATGAAATAGTAAACATACTATCAAAAAGATATATTGGTTTCAATTAATTATCAAAACATAATAATTTGATTATATATATAAATTATAATCATATAGATAGAATATAATGATAACTTTTTATGAAAATATTTTAGTGATGAAGATTCAACAGTTTTACCAATCACCATTCATTTTTTAATTGATACAATTGCTATTAGAAACAATATTATTTTCTAGTTGTAAATTAATGACACATCCCCAAGAAACTAAAAAATATATATAAAGTATTTAGATTATTGTTCATGTATTTTGAAGGAATGTAATTAAAAAAATACAAAACTAATATGTTATTCATCAATTAAGAAACAAGATTTAGGATGATTTAATTAAATGTTAAAAGAACAAAAAATATGGAAATTAATGTTATAACTAGTGTAAAGGGGACATGTTGATCTATTATTGAGGGAATGATTTCACTTTTTCATTTTTTTTAATATTAAAATATATCTTATATTTCATTATAATAAGAAATATCAAAGAATTAAAAACATCTCATTATTTTAGAGAATTTTAATTTAAAAAAATTAATGATTAAAATATAAAAATAGAAGATACAAGTTATATGTAGAACATAAATATATTTTTTATATGAATAACAGATATATGTTATATATATATAATCCATACCCACTAAAATAATATAGGAAATTGTAGAAAAAGTAACCTCGTGAAAGGAAATTATTATTTCTTGAAATTACTTAATATATATTCTGTTGTAGAAAAAATAATAAGAATATTTGATAGGGTAAGTAGAGAATAATAGATAATCTTTCATACTAAACTATATATTGAATCTTCAGTATCTATATATTGAATATTAGAATTTTCTATGTGTGTATTCATTTTGTAGATAAATATAATGAAATTTATAGAATGAATATGAAGATAAAAAATAGATTTGAAATAAGAATGTGTCACATATTCAATTCATGTATTCAATAAATATGTCTTGTAAATGAAAACATGTTTATTCATATAGTTTAATTTATTCTAGAATAAATGTAACAAAATTTTTAAATATATTAATATAAAAATTCATATAGTGGTAAATTAAATATAAAAAATGCAGATGATGAATGTCATATAAAGAATTATCTTTGTATTTCACACTATGAATATGGAGTAACAATGTAGTTGCTACACTCTATATGCCTAGGATTCCAAAAGATAAGTCTTATAGTGTCCTGGTGTTTAATGATAACATAAAGATCAAAATAAATAAAAATCATATCTAAAAATTTAGAAAAAGCAATATATAAAATTAGAAAAAATAAAATATAACTAAATATATAAAACCATACCTAAAAATAAAAAATGTATTAATTTAGTAGTGGTAGTAAACAATTGATTAGTTCTGAAATTAGATCCCCATTCATTGAAATAGTCATTAGGAAAGAAAATTATATTAAAGTTAAAAGGGGATGGTGTATTTGGGATGGTGAACCAAGGAGTTTTGGTAGATGGGGAAAAGAGGAGGAGGATGTGGGAAGGTAGAGGTAGAGGTAGAGTCATATGTGAGAATTAGGTTAGGAAGAGGAGGGAGGGATGGATAAATGGGGATGGTGAATCAGATATTTATTGAGGATATGGGGAGGATTAGTGAGTGTGGGAAGGCAGATTTATAGGTAGATGTGAATGTTGGAATGAGGTGGGGAGGAGGATTCTAGGATGGTGAATGAGTGTAGTATGGTGGATATAGGAAAGAGGAGTTAGATGCATGAAGGTGGGTGTGAATGTGGCTGGAGATACAGGAAGGTGGCAGGGAGGAGGAGGTAGGGAGGATGAGTGGGGATAGAGATTTTTGGAAGGAGGAAATGGAGAGTAGGCCGGAATATAGAGGTGGATATAGTTATGGGGGTAGGTGAAGAGGGAAATTAAAGTGGGAAAATATGAGATTTGGGAGAAACACGTGGAATGGAGTTCACGACATTTTTAAGAACTATTACTTAACCCTTGTAAATGTATAAAACTATTCACCATTTTTTATAAAATAATAATGTTAAAACTAATTTAGATAATATAATATATTTTTTTACATTAAAACAAAAGTTAATGTGAAAAAATACAAGATATCGTTTTGGATAGTCAATAAGGAAATATATAAAATGATAAATTTTTAAAAAATAATGATAAAATCATTATCTATTTTTTAATCCATCATCTTATAGATAATATTTCTCAAAAGATATTATAGTGATAAAAACTTTTTATACATAAAAATTACATAATTTAAGATGAATATAAAATAATAACATTATGATCCATGGAAGAACCATGAATATTTAGTGACTTTATAGAATAGATACAAAATATTATCATTTATGAAAAATATTTAACATATATCATAATGATCTTAACACATAGTACACTTCTTATTCAAATCCTACTTAAAACCTTTCTTTATAACCTAGGTAAAGGAAACATAAGAAATGGTGAGTTCAGATACTCATTAAGGGTAAACAAGGGAGATATCAATGATCACTTAAGTATATCATGTGAATTAGGATATGAGAACATGAGATTAACATTTAAAAACATGAAACTGAATATCATCAATCATAATCTTGAATCATGGAATAAATTTTTATAGTTCAGAAGACAATAATAATAACTGAATAAATGAATATGATCTATGAGAGAATAACACAGAAACAAGAATATAGAAAAACCAAATCTTATAATATTGTGAATATGTATAAATAAGAACAAGTTCACTCATTAAATTAAGTACACAAAATCAGGCCCTCACATAATCTTATGGATAATAAATCTAGGTCAATGTATAAAATTAAGGACATGAAACCTAGGTCCATGCCTAATCTTATGGACATAAAAGATATGTCCACAAAAAAACTTATGGACATGAAATATAGGTTCACACATAATCTTATGGAAATGAAATCCAAGTTCATGCATAAACTTATGGAAATGAAAATGAGGTCCATGCATAATCTTATGCCCATGAAATATAGGTACACACATAAAATTATGAACATAAAATCGGGTTCATGAATAACATATTTTCTCATGATTTATCCATCTCTTCCAAATTAATTGGATGGATTTATAATTCTTGTCCCACCCATCATATAATCATAATCCATTCATATGTGTTCCACAGATCATAAACCATTCATCATGTATCATAACCCATGGAAAGGAAACCAATTTCATAAACATCTCATCATCATAATCATAAACCATCTAGAGAAAGAATAAGGATGTTATCATTGGATAATATCCCCAGTAAAATAAATTTAATATCAATGGATGTCATCTTAGGTGAAAATTACTTTAAAAAATTTTGTTAAATAAAATACCCTTTTTCAATTTTAAATCACTTCTTTAAAATATAAAAATTACAAAAAATATTATGTAAAATGTTTTATTTGAAAATAAAATTAGGAAAATATAAATAATGCTTCAAGTAAATGAGCATTCATGATGGTTTGAAATTCCATTCATGTCATGTATGTGAAAACAATGCTTCCTTTCACATGTTCATAAAAAAAATTCAAATTAGATTATTCAGAAAATGAGAAGAATATTCGTTTTAATCCATTTTATAAAATTTTAAACCTGGGTAAAATTTATTTTAAAAAATAATTTTAGAACATTAAAAAACCCTTGAAAACATTTTTAGAAATTGTGGATATGGGAAAAATGATTTTCGGCCAAAGAGATAAATAGTGTTTATTTTCCTTAAAATAATTATTTCAGTATCTTTTGTTCTTTAAGATAGGGAAATGAAAGTAAAACATGTTATCTCCATAAATAAATAGAGGAGAATAAAATTCATGATTTTATTGAGATAAAGATCATAAATTTTCTTTATAAAGAACTTAATCATAAAAAATCTTGATAAACAATGAGATTGTAACATAAATCCCATACCGCTTTGGTAACTTTTAAATCATAACCATGAAAGAAATATCCTTATATATATATATATTAAAATCCTTATAATTTTCAGGTGAATAATGAGAAATCAAATTAATCGGTAGTACATACACCATATAAAAGAAACAAGTGGCGAATATGGCATGTTTCTCACAGAAATAAAAGTGAGACGAAAATCTCTTACCTCAAGTATCATATTTATTTATACACATTATAAAATCAATTATAATAAATATATATTTATTATAAATGTATTAAATAACCATACTCATATATATTACCAGATAATTTTTACTTATAACATCTTATTTCCTATTTATTAAAAATTCTTTATTAAAGTCATCATTCTGGGTGATAATTGCTTCGTTTTTCTTACATGTTTCAATTCGATAGTCCTGGTCTATATACTTTTATCATGGTTTCATAATCTATATAATTTTATTCATTATATTAATATCATATATATTCATTATATATATATATTTATAGTCATCCAAAAAATTTAGAGATAGAAACAGGAATTACACCATTTATGAAGATGGTAGGCTATATGTATTCATGAACGATGTTTTCACTTTTCAATGGATGGAATGAAGGAAATATAAATAATAATTCACATTTATATAATAGTAATTATATCATATATATCATATAAATTCATTAAATCTATTATTATTACCATCCATGTATTGTGGAAATGAAAAATGGATCACATCGCTTCGTGGGGGTGGTAGTCCACACAAATGCATAAGCGACGTTACTATTTTCCAATGAATTGGAAGGTAAGAAGGTATATAAGAATTTATAATTCAAGAAGAATAATTATTTCATTAATATAATTTATACACATTAAAATAATCATAATATCTATCAATAAAATATTGTGATGGAAAATTAATTGTGTCACTATGTAGAGACGGTAAGTCGTACGTACACAAAAGATATACATTTACTTCAAATTTGAAAGAAAATAGGGTGAATAAAGGTGTTTTAATAATATTAATAAAATTTAAATATATTTAAGATCTTGAATTTATGATTTTATGAATAGTGCCATAGATTTAGAGGAGGTATAAGAATAAACAAATTGAAAGAGGTCGGTTAAAATGATTACCTATTCTTCTGTAGACCTCATTTAGATACTTTATTAATGACCATTTGAATGATATTTTAAGAATAATAGAACCTCTAATTCATGTATTGGGTCAAATGGGTATACATAATTGAAATTATGGGTTCTATTTTTAAAGTGATGTGGGTACGCATAGAATTTCATAAAATATTAAAATATAATAAATTAATTCTCTAGAAACATGCTTCAAATGGAAAGATATTCAAAAAAACTTATTATTTTGTTGAAATACCATCAACCAATGAAATGTGGATAGGTTTATGTCATTTTTTATACCTTATATTTTGGTTTAACTGCTTAGTTAACCTATTCTAAGCTTAACCATGGGAATGACTTTTTCAAAGTTAAATAGTTATAATTTTAACTATATGGTAATAATTCAATCATAAATTTCCAATGGGTGAAATTTTAGACCATATATTATCCAAATTTTCCACTTTCAATAGTTTTATGATTTTTTAATAATTTTATAAAATATTTTTTTATAAAATATCCTTAATTTCATTTTTGGAACTATTCATTTAATTTGAATTTGAAGACAACATAAAAACAATGGAATTAAAATAAAAAAAATTTAAACATCTCTAATATTTTATATTTATCGAAAAAATTGGATCAAAATAATTCATCCAAAATTATATAACTTTATAAATTTTTTAAATCATATATTTTTTCTATTAATTGAATAAATATTGTATCAGTGTTTCATAAGAATTTAGAATAATTATTTATTCATTTAAATTTTTAAATAAATTACTATGATATGGAAAATTAATTTATATTTATAATGATTGCTTATAATGGAACATATTCTCTTTTTACCCTTAGGATAAAATATTAGTGATATTAAAGTCAAGATAGTGACATTTTATATTATTCCTTTTCTTAAATTTATATAAAGGTCATACTGAAAGAAATACGGCACCAAGTTTCAATATATTTAAGAATTGTATGTAATTGTATGATATCCACCCATAAAATTGGATAAATTCAAGTTTTATGAAAATATTAAAGCCTTATCCCATTTTTTAATCCTAATTTTACTTTTTTACCCTTATTGAGGTGAAAAAAATTACTATGGTTACTACTCTTATTGAAAAAAAATAAAATGAACCTGATACCAAATTTTAACCACCTAACTAAAACTATGGAATCCATTTTTCAATATTTAATTAATATAAGTGGAAGAAATTAATTAAATATAAAATTTCATAACATAATGAAAGAAAAGTTTTTTGTTAGAAAAAATACCTTTTTAACTATAAAAATGGGTTTATACAAAATTCTATCTTAAATTGATTTCAATGATTTTAATTCAATTATTAATAATATAATATAATTAATTTTACTTTTTAAACTTGTCACAACCCGTCCTCGGGGCCCGTGCCGTGACTACCCCAAGCCCACCTTCCATAGGCCAGGGGCTAGCGACTAGCACCAAAGGCGCAAATCCCAATAAAAAGAGAAGGCATTGCCTTTATAAAAGTAAACAACACAACATAGTACAAGCAGAAGGAAACACAATGTACAAAAGAACGTGTTGAAAAGTAAATGGGCCAGAATACAAACCCAACTGAAAAGTACAGCTACAACTGAACGAAAGTACAACAGAAAAGGCAAACAATTTGAAAATAGAAGCAGATATTGGGTCGTCCACCTCGGATCCTACCTGAAGGGTAGGTATAGATAGCGCAGCTCCTAGATCATCCACCAAGGATCCTACCTGAAGAGTAGGTACAGATAGCCTCCTCAACACTCTCACCCATCAACTTCCTCTGAGTACCGTCTTGTCGTGAAGACCACCCCCCAGATACTGACTCATTGTGAGGTCCACCACCGGGTACCATCCAGTCCTCGAACACTCAGCCTCCGTTAGCATTGTCTGTCATCTGCATCTAACACAATGAGATGCGGGCATATCCCGTGTAGGGGTGAGTATAATAATACTCAGTAGGGACCCTGATACCCTCAAGGTCTCACTAAATCCAATAAAGATAACCACAAAGAAGGATCTAAACAGATAAATATTACTTAGGTATAAGCACATACTTATACCTAAGTTATCAAATATATACGTAAGTTATCAAATAACCCATCTCAATCATGAGGAAAACACAAAGGTCATTGACTCAGCTCAAACCAGGATTTTCATTATCGAAACCACAACTGCTGAAGAGATCCTCCTCTGTCGAGTACACCGATCCTGTCACGACTCCAAGGAGCTGCTCACTAACCTTATACTGCTGAGGTACTCCTCCTATCGAGTATCACAGGTCAGCCACCCAAACACAGTAGTGCTTCCCGCCGGGGTCTTCCACCCAAGAAAAGTAGTACACACCCCCCCCTAATAGCCTGCAGAGGTACTCCTTCTGTCGAGTACCGCGGGTCTGCCACCCAAACACAGTAGTTCTCCCCGTTGTGGGTCCGCCACCCAAACACAGTAGTGCTCCCCACTATACTATACAAGTCACCCCGACTCGAATCAGACAAGCAGTCATCAGGTGTCAGCCAGCTACACGGTCTCCGTACTCCATACGGTCGTCTCCGGGAAGGTCCGCTCCATGAGATACAGGTTGATACTCCAAGTATCACAAAGTCCCATGTAGAATTATCTCAAAGGACCGCCTCGTCATAGGGGTCTCAACGCAACAGACGGCGCGTCAATCGGACGCCCGGTCTGTGAGTTATTAGCCTTTTAGTCCCGGGGGCCCGGTTGGTTTCGTATACAAACCAACCCAGCCGTATCTCAACTGTACCCCAAACTCACGTAGGGTATACTCAAAGGGACTGTTTCTCAACATGATCACCAATGTCGCTGACGTTTCGTTAAACAGATGTCTGGTCTGAAAGTTATCGGCTTTTCTGTTCGAGGGGCCCTGTTGGATTTCAGGTACAATCCAGCCTGTCCTTACTCCAACTACGTCCAAACCTCAGGCCAAGTATGAAAAAAGTTCCGTCTCATCAAGAGGAATCCAACAAAGTTGACGGCATGTCAATCGGACGTCCGGAACTCAAGTTATAATCGTTTCCGCTCCGAGGGCCCGGTTGGTTTCGGGTTCGAACCAACTTGTCCGTACCCATACTTCTCCAAAACATTGATTTTAATATACCAAAACGACTGTCTCAATCCAAGGATCCCAACGCAACTGACGATGCATCGATTGGAGGTCTGTAACTCAAGATATGAGCATTTAACTGTAGGAGGTCCGAAAATAGGGGGTTTGGGCCCGGTCCGACCTGGCCCAATCCCCCTGGGTCGGCCTAAACTGGGTCGACCCGACCTGGGTCCGGGTCTGGCCTGGTTGGGCACAGCCCGGCCCGGTTGGCGCATCCCGGCCCTGCGGGCGCGGCCCGGCCCAGCGGGCGCGACCCGGCCCGGCCTGTGTGGTCTGGCCTGAGTGGCGCGGCCCAGCCGCACGGCCAGCCGCAGAGTGGGGGGGCTCCACCCTCGCCGTTGATTGACACAGGCAGTGTCTTGCGCTGCCCCGCCATCCAAGATCCCACGGCTGTGCGGGATCTCCCACCTCGCCGTCGCGGCAAATCCTCCTCGGTGGCGCGCTTAGCGCCACCGCCTCCTGTTGGTAGCACCGCCGTACTGGTGAGGTGCACTGGTAGCATCTTCCGCGGACCACCGAATGCACTTTGGTGGTCCGTTTTGCCCGCCGTCAGCGCCTAAGGTTACCTTGGGTCCCGATCTTCACTGCGGAGGCTTCAAATTGCCTTTGTGGTCCCTTTTCATTGTCTCCGTCTATCCGCGCACCAACAACAATCTGCGGAGGGTTGTCGGGCCGTGTTTGTTCGGCTCGTGCCCTCCACATTAGGTGTTATCAATTGGCAAAAAACAACACATATTTGCAACAACTTAACATGGCACAATTTTAATCAATTAAAAATTGAACCTAATTCCCAACAATACTCCCATAATTAAATACTCTCATCCCAAAAATAAAATATTCACGGGTCATCTTGATAATGAGTTGATCCGCATTCTTTGTTTGGAAGGGAACAATCATGAGAATATTAACATTCTAAAAATCAAACCCCTACCTCGCAAAGACGTCGCACGTCGTCGAGCCGTGGAAAGAGGCAAGCGTCACGATGATCGGATGTCGCGGAAGATCGGTGAAGATTCCGTTGACGTCGGAGGAAGAGTCATCATCATTGGCTATATTCCCTATGGTGGTGTCTCCTACCTTGATGCAGAGGAAGAATAAGAGAAGACACGTCATCGATTACTTCGCGTTCTTCTTCAGAGGCATTCTTCATTGAAGGCGTTCTTCATCGAGAGAAGAACATTTCTAATTTTCTAGAGCTTCCCCAAAGAATAATTTCCCATCCAAAAGAAAAAATATGCTCTCAATATAATAATATTGCCACACAAACAATTAATTAGGTGATTAACTTAATTAATTCTCCATGGGTTGGCAAGAATATCAAAAGCATCATAAAAGTGACAATACATAAATTAAAAGTGGAGAGATGAATTCAAAAGGATTTGAATTAAAGTTGAATTAATTCACCTCATTAATGGTGGAGTTCAAGGGAGTTGAGGGGGTTTGAGGGGAGGTGATAAGTTGGGGGATCGTGTGGGACCCACCACCCTTAGTTATCTCCCATGGGAAGTTTGGTGGGGTGTAGCCCCACCTCCAACTTCCTTTTGGAGGAAATAACTTCCACATAAAATAAAATTGTAACTCAACAATTTTAATTTTATTCTTAATGTATCCCAAAAATTTAATTACCACATACGACAAAACAAAACTGTGGTAAAGGTCCCCTTAAGAAAAAACCGGTGCTGCGAGTTCATCGGTGCCCTCGGATTTCATTTCCAAGCACCAGTTCAAAAGTTAGAAAAACTCACTCGTTCGTTAACTAAACGTACCTGAGCTAAACTTCAGAAATTGATTTCAGGCACACCGGGGCTCAGAATCAGGTTCCATCAGAAGCCACAGACTTGTAAAATTCCAAAAAAATTAAGAAAAAAAATTCCTTGAAATTTCCAGGTCTTTTCATTACTCCCACCTCAGGGTTTTACATCCCTGTAAAGCTACAACACTCACTAGGGAAACAAAAGAAGGTATTCAGCATGCCTCTAATCCTTCCGCTCCCATGTGCTCTCTTGTGGTTCCCGTGCTGCCAGTGAAAGTGCACAAGAGGAATCGACCATCCTCGTAGGACCTTCTCTTGTCGATCCTCAACCTCTACTGGAACCTCGTAAAAGTCACCCCGTCATCGATGTCCATCTCTCTATGGTCGATGTTGACGGATAGGTCGTGAACACATCTCCTCAGCTAAGATACATGGATGACTTCGTGCACCTAGTGAAACTAAGGTGGAAGGGCCAGGTGGTAAGCCACCTTGCCTACACTACTGAGGACCTGGAAAGGTCTGATGAATCTTGGTGATAACTTGCCACCCCGGAAAAATCTCCTTAGACCTCGTCGAGGTGAGACCCGTAAGAATACATGGTTTCCATCCTCGAACTCAAGTGTTCCCCATCTCTTATCAACATAGGACTTCTGTCTCCTCCATGCAGTCTCAAATGCCATGAACCATAGGCGATCACTACCCGCTTCTACATCAGAACACACCTGTGTCCAGTCCCTGTTGCGTTGCAGAGAACTATGTAACCAACACCCTCAAGATGGGCGCATTGTTCAACCTATGCCTGAGCTCATGAAAAACTCTGTTGGCATCTCTCTAACCACATGAAGTGTTTCCCCTTCTTCATTAAAAAGCGGTGTAGCAACACTAGAGACGTCTAGCACAAATCTAGTTCTGGACGACTCAAGAGTGATCGACTACACCCACTTATGCATGATTCCATCCTGTGCTTCCCAGGGTTTCCTTTTCGCCAACCAAGGAAAAACCCATCCCAATGTTGTAGGTAAACCACAACCTTTTGCCTAATACCGTCAATCTGTGTATGAACTGTGGTTGCCCAGTCCATACTTCAACTAACATCATAAGGCCTCGACGCTGCCACAAAGAGGTTCCAACTGAAACTCTCGCCTCTAGGGTCAGATCACACCATCGGCGTAAGTGTGATTATTGAGTCTCCTCTCAAGTTATCTCCAAATGTGAGGGTCAAGTCAACGGTTTAACTGAAAAATCTAGGTCTGGAATAAGATTCATGGAAGGAATGATTCATATCAATGTATTTTGTCACGGAAGCTAGTAATATACACTGATCGTACCTTAAATCATTCCTAGAGCCCTTGGGTCACACTCCTTGACCGCGTGGAGCTACTCTCTTCCCCTGCCATCCTGCTCCCAGAGCCTGGCGGGGACTACAAAGGTGGATGGTTGTAACATGTCGAAAAGTACACCACCACATGTTTCTCTCTTAGCTCTGCTTCCATGTCTGCTGCTCTACAGATTCATCTGTCCTTAACACTTTCTCTTTTTTAAAACATTTTACACGCCCAAGTCTCTGAGACTAGCGCCAATTCCATGCTCTTCCACTGATAACATTCTACAGCTGTATCTGTTCATCCAAAGAACATTCAACCACAAAGGTTTCCTCTAACATCCTAATATAGGTAGGAATACATAGAGAATAAGGTGTTGTCTCAGATATCCTTAAACACACCATGCTCAGTGTTCCAAGCTCTATAGCACTGATCGAATCGTATTCATTGCGTACCCGAAATGACCGGTATGACTTGATAAATACTCATCTACTGACATGTCGTTCTGCCGTAGCTGTATAAGCTCTATAAAAACTCTCAACCACTTCCTCAAGCCAGTCCTCATCCGCCTGAGAGTCGGGCTCGCCTCAGAACATGAGGGTATCTGATATTGGAACATGTGTAAGGCAGTAAGCCTACATGTTTAACCTAATGGTACCACCGGTTGTAACTGCTGACCAACAGGTAGTGATGTATAGCTGACACACTACCCGAAGGTACTATCTCAGGCATTGGTCCACATACCGATGCCTCATCACTATGCGGACCAACCTCATGGTCACTCACTGGAAAACACTAGTAGCCAAGATCACCATCTACTCTACTAGTGTCTAAACTAGGTATTTAACTCTAGTTATCGCCTCCATCCAGTCTAATGCTGCCTGGGAATCTGTCTCACCTCGTAACCTCAGAGGCCTCTGCTGCTGGAACCTGTGAAACGCGCTCCATCGGCGTGCACCGTTCGCTAGTACGAATGGTGGCATCTGCTGCCCAATGGGTGGTGGTGTTACTGGTACACCACCTGAGGGTGAAAAAATAGTAAAAAGGGCCCTGCATCGGAGCCTCATCATTCGGTGTGCTGTCATCATGTACTCTCTCGGAACTCCAACTAACTGTCTATGTGGAGGCATCCTGAACAAATGTGACATTGTCAAACAATTTATACCTGGTGAGCTGACCTGGTTTAAGAGGACTTTAAATTTTTTGGAAACACACACGCAATCCGTGTTTTCGTGCACAAAGGTGGAAATCAGTAATCAGGGTCCTGGTGTATGGATACGTTGCCCGCCGCACCAACATTGGACTCCCTGAACTAAATACCACACTCGGTTCCCTTAACACTATTGCTTCACAGAAAATAATTATTAGAGTCCTATGTTCTGCGGTAGAACCGACTCCTTTGATACCAATTTGTCACGAACCATCCTCGGGGCCCGTTCCGTGACTACCCCAAGCCCGCCTTCCATAGGCTAGGGGCTGGAAACTAGCACCAAAGGCATAAATCCCAACAAAAAGAGAAGGCATTGCCTTTATAAAAGTAAACAACACAACAGAGTACAAGAAGAAGAAAACACTAAGTACAAAAGAAAGTACTAAAAAGTAAATGAGCCAGAATACAAACCCAACTGAAAAGTACAGCTACAACTGAACGAAAGAAAAACAGAAAAGACAAACAGCTAGAAAATAGGAGCAGATCCTGGGTTGTCCACCTCGGATCCAGCTGAAGGGTAGGTACAGATAGCGCAGCTCCTGGATCGTCCACCATGGATCCAACCTGAAGGGTAGGTACAGATAGACTCCTCAATGCTCTCGCCCGTCAACCTCCTCTGAGTACTGTCTCATCATGAATTCCACCCCCCAGATACTGACTCGTCGTGAGGTCCACCTCCGGGTACTGTCCAGTCCTCGAACACTCGACCTCCGTCAGCGTTGTCCGTCGTCTACATCCAACACAATGAGGTGCAGGCATAGCCTGTGTAGGGGTGAGTATAACAATACTCAGTAGGGACCCCAAGACCCTCAAGGTCTCACTAAATCCAACAAGGATAACCCCAAAGAAGGATCTAAATAGATAACCCTTAGGTATAAGCTCATACTTATACCTAAGTTATCAAGTAACCCATCTCAATTAAGAGGTATCACATAGATATTAAATAAACGGATAACCACTACTTGGGTATATGCCCATACATATACGTAAGTTATCAAGTAACTCATCTCAATCATGGGGAAAACACAAACGTCATTGACTCAGCTCAAACCAGGATTTTTATTATCGAAACTACACCAGCTGAAGAGATCCTCCTCTGTCGAGTACACTGATCATGTCATGACTCCAAGGAACTGCTCACTAACCTTAGACTGCTGAGGTACTCCTCCTGTTGAGTACCACAGGTCATCCACCCAAACACAGTAATGCTTCCCGCCGAGGTCTGCCACCCAAACACAGTAGTACAATCCCCCCCTAATAGCCTGCAGAGGTACTCCTTTTGTCGAGTACCGAGGGTCTGCCACCCAAACACAGTAGTGCTTCCCACCGTGGGTTTGCCACCCAAACACAGTATTGCTCCCCACTAGACTATACAAGTCACTCCGACTGGAATCGGACAAGCAGTCATCAGGTCTCAGCCAGCTACACGGTCTCCGTACTCCGTACGCTCGTCTCCAGGAGGGTCTGCTCCACGAGCTACAGGTCGATATTCCAAGTATCACAAAGTCCCACGAATAAGTATCTGAAATGACCGCCTCGTCATAGGGGTCTCAAGGCAATAGACGACGCGTTAATCGGACAACCGGTCTGTGAGTTATTAGCCTTTTAATCTCGCGGGCCCGGTTGGTTTCATGTACGAACCAACCTGGCGGTATCTCAACTGTACCCTGAACTCACATAGGGTATACTCAAAAAGGAACATTTCTCAACGTGATCACCAATGCTGCTGACGGTTCATCAAATGGATGTCTGGTCTGAAAGTTATCAGTTTTTCCGTTCTAGGGGCCCGGTTGGATTTCGGGTACAATCCAACCCAACCTTACTCCAACTACATCCAAACCTCATGTGAATTATGCCAAAAGTTTCTTCTCATCAATAGGAATCCAACAAAGTCAACGGCACATCAATCGGATGTCCGTAACTCAAGTTATAACCGTTTCTGCTCTGAGGGCCCAGTTGGTTTCGAGTTCAAACCAACACGGGAATAACCATACTTTTCTGAAACATCGAGTGTAATATTCCGAAACGACCGTCTCGATCCAAGGATCCCAACGCAACTGACGGTGCATCTATCGGAGGTTCGTAGCTCAAGATATGAGCATTTAACTATAGGAGGTCCGAAAATAGGGGGTTTGGGCCCTCACCGCTGATTGACGCCGGCGGCGTCTTGCATCGCCCCGTCGTCCCAGATCCCGCGGTCGCGCGAGATCTCCCACCTCGCCGCTACGGCACAGCCGTGGCAGATCCTCCTCGGCGGCGCGCTGAGCGCCGCCGCCTCTAGGCGGTTGGTCGCCGCCTCATGTTGCCGGCAACGCCGTGCCGGTGAGGCACGCCGGTAGAATCTTACGCCGACCACCGGACGTGCTTCGGTGGTCCGTTTTGCCCGCCGTCAGCGCCTAAGGTCACCTCGGGTCCCGATCTTCACTGCGGAGGCTTCAAATTGCCTTTTCTATCCCATTTCATTGTCGCCGTCAATCTGTGCACCAACAACAATCTACGGAGGGTTGTCGGTCCTTGTTTGTTCGGCCCACGCCCTCCGCGTTAGGTGTTATCAATTGGAAAAAATCAACACATTTTTGCAACAACTTAACAAGGTACATTTTTAATCAATTAAAAATTGAACCTAATTACCAACAATACTCCCGTAATTAAATATTCTCATCTCGCAAATAAAATATTCACAGGTCAACTTGATAATGAGTTGATCCACGTTATTTCTTTGGAAGGGAACAATCATTAGAATATTAACATTCTAAAAATCAAACCCCTACCTTGCAAAGACATCGCACGTCATTGAGCCGCAGAAAGAGGCAAGTGTCGCGATGATCGGATGTCACTGAAGATCGGTGCCGATTCCATTGACGTTAGATGAAGAGTCGTCATCGTTGGCTATATTCCCTATGGTGGTGTCTCCTCCCTTGATGCAGAGGAAGAAGAAGAGAAGAGGTTTCATCGATGACTTCGCGTTCTTCGTCGGAGGCGTTCTTCGTCAAAGGCGTTCTTTGTCGAGGGAAGAACATTTCTAATTTTCCAGAGCTTCCCCAAATAATAATTTCCCAACCAAAAGAAACAATAGGCTCCAAATATAATGATATTTCCACACAAACAATTAATTAAGTGATTCAATTAATTAATTCTCCATGGGTTGGAAAGAATATCAAAAGCCTCATAAAAGTGACAACACATAAATTAAAAGTGGAGAGATGAATTCAAAAGGATTTGAATTAAAGTTGAATTAATTCACCTCATTAATGGTGGAGTTCAAGGGAGTTGAGGGGGTTTGATGGGAGGTGATAAGTTGGAGGCTCATGTGGGCCCCACCACCCTTAGTTATCTCCCATGTAAAGTTAGGTGGGGTGTGGGCCCCACCTCCAACTTCCTTTTGGAGGAAATAACTTCCACATAAAATAAAATTGTAACTCAACAATTTTAATTTTATTCTTAATGTATCCCCAAAATTTAATTACCACATATGACAAAACGCAACTGCGGTAAAGGTTCCCTTAAGAAAAAACCGGCGCTGCGAGTTCATCAGTGCCCTCAGATTTCTATTCTGAGCACCTGTTCAAAAGTTAGATAAACCTGCTCGTTCGTTCACTGAACGTACCCGATATAAACTTTGGAAATTGATTCCGGGCACAAAGGGCCTCGGAATCAGGTGCCGTCAGAAGCCACAGACTCGTAAAATTCCAAAGAAATTAAGAAAAAAATTTCCTTTAAATTTTCGGGACTTTACAAAACTATTTTAAAAAAATGGAACATTGTAATTTCTTGAAAAAAAAATTCAATAAAAAGTTCTTTTTTACTGTTGATGTAAAAAACACCCTTTTCAAAAAAATTATTAACAATACACTCTAATATAATTTTGACTTTTTGATTTAAAAAATAAATTTCATTTTATGAAATTCGTTTTATAAAATTTTCCAAAGTTAAATATAAAATTTTCTCACAAAAACAAATAAAAATCATGTTTAAAAACACTTATTTTTGAATCATAATATGAATTTAATAAAAAAATAGAATTATTATTTACTAATAGTAAATCAAAAACATTATTTATTAGGACCTCTATATATATTTCATAATTTTTTTATTCCTATTCATACCCAAAAATTCAATGGCTAGGTTATAATGTTCCTATTTAAATAATAATATTTGGTGGTTAGTTTAAGCTCAGTGTTTCTTGTTGTATGAGATATATAACATAAAGATACTGTTTTAAAATATTGGGGGTGTTACATTATCCCCCACCCCCTCTAATAAAGTGTTTCCTTATAATTTTATACTGTTCTTGGTAATCAAGGGTTTGACATTTGAAAATTACTTTATGGAAAACTGCCATCGTAAAAATGGTTAATAAAATTTCCTCCTAAAAAGAGGGAAATGGAAATATGAAAAACATCTAGAATAATAAAAACAAGTAGGTTTATAAGTTGTATAAAATTAGTTTAAATTTAAAATATTGATATGTAGGATAAAAATATTTCCCAAGGACTAATAGAGAATGATAAATAACATGGTTAGGATAAAGTTAATGGCCCCAGAACAATAAATTTCTTATGGGTAAAAAGGCAATCAATCCATCAGAAATTAATGAAAAAAGTATAAAATTTTATTTGAAGATCAATTTCTTAAAGTTTAGGGGTTCATTAAATATCAAGATAAATAATATAATAAAATATACCTATTTTAATTCTTTTTATATCATAAGCAAAATTCCATCCTATGGATGTGCGTCGATTAATTTCCACTTCATCTCTTACTCCAAGAAATGAATATTTAAGATGAACTTTTCATTATTGAAGTATTAAAATTAACTTTTAAGAGATCATAAGTTCTATAAATATATGATAATTAATTCCTTTTATCTCTAGTTTTCATCAAAACTAGAATGGTTAGCATAAGTTATCCAATATTGATAAATCTTTATATGATGAAATAATACATTAATATATAAAAAGTAAATTTTAATAACAAAAGTGCAACTTAATATATTCCATAAATAAATAATTTTAAGACTCCTCTAAATTTTTGTTCCCAAAATTGTAAACAAAAAAATCTAAAACATTTGATCAAATATATACTTTTTTTCTGGGTCAAAATTAACATTTATCCCCAAAAACATGATGTAGATCAAAATTTCATATACCAAACATATGAATTATTTTATTATATTAAAACATTATAATAATTTTAATCATTATAAAACCTCAATGAAAAAAAATATGCTTCCAGATATTAACACTATCCTTATTCCTTAAATAACTTAATAGACTATTGGGTATACTCCATATATCCAAAAATGCAGTAAAATTCATCAAAGATGGTCTAAATCACTTTGTCATCAAACCAATTTCAAGGTTACCAATAATTTCAAATTTACTTAATCGATGGTAATTATATATTCATACTAATTAAATATTCTTATCTCAATATGGGGTACATATTTAGAGTTATATTTCCCTCAATCATGTGTTTTCCATGAAATATCATCTTACCATTAAATCACTTTTATGGGTTATCAATATCATTAAACATATACTTTAAAATACTTAAAGAAAAACTACTATAGAATAATATTTATGTATTTAATGATTCTTATAACCATAATACCATTACTAAAAATACTTCTATATCATAATTGTCAAATTATAATATATAAACAATTCAATTATTCCAATTTCTTCTTAAAACATGAACTATGATTAATCATCTTATTCCTTAATGCCTATTTCCTTTCATATTTAATTCATAATCACTTCATCATCAAGAGTAAAACCTTTACTAATACGCGTTTTTGATCCTCTTTATGATATTTCCTCTTAGGACATTTATTTTTATAATTCCCATATTTTACACATCTAAAACATTCAACTGTTAATGATGCCTTAGAAAAACTAATATTCTCATCCATTAAGTTAACCAAATATTTCATTTTTCCTCAATAATTACTTTCTCTATGTACTTATTTTCCACACAAAAACAATATTCCCATTACTTTAAGACATTTACTTGGGTTCTTCTTCAAACATACTTGAAATATAAGAAACATAATCATCTTCCCCCCATGGTCATCATGATACTCTATTTTCCAATTATTATGTGTCTCAGGAAACTCACCCAAGTTGATATTTTTAGTCATATAATGAGAATTTTTATTAGTAATAAACATATGGTTTTACATTCCAACTCTACTTTCACTTGGTTTCTCATAACAATAATCATTCCATGATTTTTCACGTTAAGTGTGAACACAATTACACATGGTTCTAACCATTTAATAAAAACAAAAACCATAATGTGAGAAAAAGTAATCGTAGTGGGAAACCACATAATTATAAAAATTAATTTATAGGATGGATAAATCAAGACACCTTCTTTTCAATATATGGTACCTTAGGTTTAACCTAGGTTATTCGTGGTCATCATTTATTCAAATCATTCATAATGGATAGAAAATAAAATTCCCATTAACTTATGCATATCCTTTGAAAGTGTAAAACTAGGTATGTGGTAAGGGCACACTCACCATGCACTATAATTATGACTGAGATCAACTCAACCAAATTTTTTCAGGGTTAATAACCCTAGATGAATTTGTGTCAAAACCAAATCCACTTTTAGTATTCATACATGGATGTATTTCTAAGAAAACTACATTATCTCTTCCTTACCAAATCATTAGGATAGTATCCTATACTTACACTTATCCCTAGGGTTTTCCCTAAATTTATCTAATCCTAATCTATAAAGATTAATCAAACCCTACTCTAATAACAACTATAGTAACCTATAATTGTTATATAAAAATATTAAAACATTTTAAATGAATATCCATTACATATCATTATGATCCATTCTAAAACTGTAAATGTTTAGTGTCCTTGGAGACTAGATGCCCAATTTTATTGTTTATTTAAATATCATTAACATATCCTATAAATATCTTACCACATAGTACTCTTCCTAGACATACCCTACTTATAACATTTTTTCATAACCTAGGGAAATGAAATATAATAAAGTGTGAGCTTAGATGATTAGTAAGGATAAAAAGGGATATATCAATGATACCTTAATCATAACATGAGCATAAGGGTATGAGAATATGAGATTGAAATTTTAAAACCATACCCTTTATATCATTTATCTTAATCATGATTTGTGCCATAATGCTTGGTAGTTCATAAGAAATGAATCATAAAGGAATCAAAGAACAAGATTCTTGAGAGCATAACATAGACATATGAATATGTAAGAAACCTAAGATTATCCCATTTTGAATAATTATAAATAGAAACAATTTCACTCATTAAGTTAAATAAATGAAATCATAACCTCAGATAAACTTATGGACATTAAACCAGGTCCACATATAATCTTATGTGCATAAAATCTAGGTATACAAAAAAAAATAAGGTTCATGAAACATAAGTCCATGCATAATCTTATAGACATGAAAGCTTGGTCCACGCATAAACTTGTGGACATGAAACCCAAGTCCATAAAAAATCTTATGGGAATAAAATCCAAGTCCATACATAAAATTTTGACATTGAAATTAGGTTCAATAATACCATATTAATCTCATGAGTTATCCATCTTCACCCAATGCATTGGTAGACTATATAATTCTAGTCACACCCATCAGATAATCAAAATTCATTCATATTTGATCCACAAGATCATAAATCATTCATCATATATCATAACCCATAGAAAGGAAGATGGTTTCATAAATGTCTCATCATAAAAATCACAAACCATCTAGAAAACCAAAAATGATACTATAATTTAATCAAATCCCTGGTAAATTAAAAGTAACATTAAAGGATGTCATTTTAGATAAAAAATAGAATATTTCTTTAGGAAAGTACCCTTTTTCACTTTGAAATAGATTAATTAAAATATAAAAATTTCTAAAATATTATGTAGTGCATTTTATTTGAATATAAATTTGTAAATTTATAAATTAATATTTAATTCATCGATCGGTAAAGATGGAGTTAAATTCCATTCATATCGTGTATGTTAAAAAAAAGTGTCATTTCACATTTTCTTTAAAAAGAAAAACGTACCATGTTCAAAAAATAAAAATTATATTAATTTTAAATCATTTTATAAAAAATTAAAAATGGGTAAAAATTAATTTTAACAATCACATTATAACATAGAAACCATTATTCATTTTTTTATAGAAAACATGGATATGGAAGATAAAGGATTTTTGGCTGAAGATAAAAATAAAGTTTATTTTTTCTTATAACAATTGGTTAGGTCTCTTGAGTTCTTAATGAGAGGAAAACTAAAAGATGACATGTAATCTATATAAATAACCAGAGTAGAAGAAAACTCAATAGTTTATTTAGATTAATATCATAAAATTTCATTATCAAATACATGATCATAAACAATCCTGATAAACAATGATATTTTAACGTAAATCCCTTTCCACTTTGGGAAGATTTTAATTATAATACCTATATTATAACCTACCATATAATAAAAATAGATTTATTATACATATATTACAGAAAAATACTCATATATATCATACCATATATTATTTACTTTTAATATCTTATCACCTATTTATTAACAATTATTTATTAAAATCACTATTTCAGATGATAACTACTTCATTTCATGCATGTTTCGGTTTGGAAGTCCTGATACTTATAATTTGATCATGGTTACATAATATAAATATTTTTAATCATGATATTAACATCATATATATTAATTATATATAAATTTATAGTCATCTATAAAATTTATAGATAGAAAAATGAATTACACCGTTCATGGAGACGGTTAGTCGTACGTACTCATGAACGTTGTTTTCACTTCTTGATGGATAGAAAAAAAGAATGGTAAAAAATAATTATCCTTTATAGAGTCATAATTATATCATATATATCATATAAATTCATTAAATCTACCCTTATTACTATCCATGTAAAGTGGAAATAAAAACGAATCGCATCGCTATGTGGAGGGGGTAGTCTACACATATGCATAAGCGATGTTAAAATATTCCAATGGATTGATAGGTATGAAGTTAGATATGATATTATAATTATAGATGAATAATTATTTCATAAATTAAAACCATAATAGTATTAATAAATGAAATATGGTGATATAAAATGAGTTGTATCTCTACATGGATACGGTATGTCGTACATACGCACGAGTGATTATTTCACTTCCCATTTGATGGAAAAGGGGGTGAATAAAGCTGTTTTCATAATCAAAATAACATTATAGTATATTTATGATACTAAAATTTATATTTTATTATAAACAACTTAGAAAAATATAGATAAAATAATAAATGAATTGAAAGAGGTTAGTAAGATGATTACTTCCTCTTCATTAAGCCTCTTTTAGAACATTTCTTAAGGACCCTTGGAATGGTCTTTTAAGAAATCCAACAAATTAAATTTATGGATAGGGAATTTTAGTAGATAATTTTCTAAGGTTTTTTATCTATAAGTCTCAAATTGGTGTAAATAAGATGCAGTAGGGGTTCACATCTATAAGTGAGGGGAGGGAAAACATGGAATTTCTTAAAAGATTAAAATATAATAAAGTAATTATTAGCCAAATGCTTCCAAATGGGAAAATATTTGAATATAAGGTAGGATTTGGTATAAATAGCATAAAATAATGGAATTTTTATATGTTTTTTTGTTTTTTTAACTTATACTTTGGTTTAACATCGTAGTTAACATATTTTAACCTTAACTACTGTAATAAATTTTTCAATATTAAAGGGTTATAATTTTACCTATAAGGTGGAAATTGGATAATAAATAGACAAGGTATGAAATTTTATACCATATATTATTCAAATTATCTGATTTAAATAATTTTATAATTTTCAAATAATTTAATAAAATTTAATTTCCACAAAATATTATTAATTCTATTTTCGCACTATTCATTTAATTTGAAATTTAACACAACATGAAAAAAATGGAATTATAATAAATACCTATAAAACCTATAAAATATAATTTTTTTATTAAAAATTCATGTAACACAATAATTCAACCAAATTGTATCACTGTTAATATTTTTTAAGTCATTTATTTTAGTTTTATATTTATTTAATAGATATTGTAACGGCGTTGAGTATGTGTTTTGGGTAATTATTAAATCAATAAAAATTGAAAATAAATTTATATGATAAAAATATTAATTTATATTTCAAATAAACATTTATAACTGAACATAACATCTTGTTTCCCTTATGATAAAATATTATAGATATTAAAGCCAACAGAGTGACATTTTGTATTTTTTCTTTTCTTAAATTAATATAAAGTTCATAATAAATATAATATGGAACCATATGGCCATATATTTTAGAATATTATGTAAATTTATGAAATTTTTCTATCCAATAGGATAAAGTAAAGATTTATATAAATGTAAAAGCCTCATCACATTATTTTAACATTATTTTACTTGTTTTATCTTTTATGAGGTGACAAAAAAATATTATGCTTACTACTCATATTAAAAAAATAGAAATATTTACCAAATTTTAACTTCATGATTCAAAATATATAATCCATTTTCATGATTTAATTCATATAATAGGTCGAAATTAATTTAAGAGAAAACCGCAAAATGTAATGGAAAACCCACTTTTCATAAAAATACATTTTTAAGTATAAAAACGTTTCTATAAACAATTTGATCATAAATTTTTTGAAAATGAATATAATTGGATTTTTAATAATATCATATACCTAATTTTACTTTGAAACCATTTTAAAAGAAAATTTAACTTTTTAAATGCTTGAAACTAAAATATAGTTTTCAAAAAAATCATTGTTTTGTATTATTTATTGAAAAATCAATATTTTCATGAAATTAATAAAAATTCACTATAATATAATTATGAAATGTTCATTTTAAAAATTAATTTAATTTTATAAAATAAATTTTATAAAAGTGTCAAAAAATAAGTATAATATTTTCTCACAAAAAGGAATAAAAATCATGTTTAAAGGAAATGTTTTTTTAAAGCATAACATAACTTTAATAAAAAAAATGAATTAGAATTTTCTAATATTTAAAAAAAAATTGTATTGATTAGAAAATTTATATATATATTAAACTTTGGTTATTCATATCCATATCATACTATTCAATGACTCTATTTTAATAGTCACGTTTAAATAATAATATTTCTTGGTTTGTTTAAGATTGATGTTTCATATCGTATATGCTATCAAATTTAATGTTCTTATTTCAAAATATTTTCGTGTTTTAGGTATTTACACTTAAAAAATAACTTTAAGTTAATGAATCCAAACCCATTACCTTTATCATCAAAATCTTACATTATGATTTTTTACAATGATGACCATGTTTAAAGATAATAGTAAATATTAATGTTGAAAAAATGAATCTTGAATATGTATATATTTGAAATATGAAGTTAAACTGAATCATAGTTATGTTTTTCATTGATATATAGTGTATATTAAATTTTAAAATATCTCTGTGAAGATATTCTAATAATGAAAATATAAATATTTACCACATTAAAACAAGAATTGGAAAATATTTTTTAATTTCCATAAATCATATGTTTATAAAGAAAACAAATGTAGTTATATGGGTGATCAAGAATTATATGTAGATTCTGGAAAACATTAATATATAATAAATATATATATATTAATACTAAAATATAAAAAACACCATTAAGCACAAGTGCCTCAGCCTAGTTGGTGAGGACTCAGCAAGTGCATCTAAGAGACCTGAGATCAAAACCAAGAGGAGAGATAATTTCCAGGTACTATAGAAATACTATATAAGGTACTATATAAATTACTATCTGGTACTATATCAATTGGAACTATTCAGCCGTTTGGGCGTTCAGGCCGTCGGATTGGTCTTCGTGCCCTTCAAGGCCTTCGGGCCACCCAAGGCCTTCAGGCCAGTAAGGGTTTAGAGCTACCACAAGGCCTTTGGGCCACCTCCAGGCCTTCGGGCCACCTCAAGGTATTCGGGCCACATGATCAATGCAATTTCCCTAGACAATCTCTAAAAAAAATTGCATCCCTAGAGAAGGATTCAAAGTAGGCGCACTCACCATAGAAGAACCAACATATTTGGAAGAATGAGAGGGTATGGCAACGCCATCGGGATCAGCCTGTGCTTGCATGGGAAGCTTAGTCGGGCGACCATGCGAATTTAGAGATTTATCATCATGATGTAGATTCTAGGGAGGAGAAGTTAGTTATAGTTATAGTCTAGTTTAATTCTGTAAGACCTTCGGCTCATGTAATGTCTCATTAGACTACGATCCATGTAATCTCTATGCTACAGGCCTTGTAATGGTTCCCCCTCATCCCTTAAAAGTGGGGTTATCAAAAAATCCAGAAAAAGAAGTCCATTCATTCTAAAACACCATAAAACAATAATAAAAAAAATCTGAAGACTGGTATTCCAAAATTATTAGTGCTTGGAGATAATACAAAACAAAGAGAATAATAAAATCAACCAATAATAAAATCATATATACAATCAAAAATTTATGAATTTCATGACATTTTAAATAAAGGATATGGTGGAATTATTAAATAATATAATTTTTAATTTTAGAGTAACTACTCTGTAACAAAAAACATTTATCAACATGCTACTGTGTAACCTTTAATATTTTTTACTACTAAAAAATATAAATTTAAAACAATAATGAAACTATCCCAATAAATTAAAGAGATAAATTAATCAAAAGGGTATTAGATGGAATAAATATAGGGAATAATTCATCAATAAAATGCAATTAAACTGATGAAATGTTCTAAAAAACCAATATCATGATTAGTTTATACCCAATTGGTGTATATGTAATTGAAGTAAAATAAAGAACAGTGCATGAACAATGAAATGTTTTAATCATATTACACCATGCTTATAATCTAACATCCATGTTAAGAAATATGGTTTTTTTCCAATTAAAAAACCACATGAATCAAAGATTATATAATGAATCTGATATAAATGAATCAGCAAAGGAATTATCTCTCAACCACTGACCAAACTCATCTGATGTTGTAGGTTTCTCAATATGAATAAGATCTTGAATCTTGTTCTATTTATCATAATTCCCAAATATAGAGTAAAAAATTAAAAAATCATTCCCCATGAAATAATTATTTTGATAGGAAATTCATTGCAACCCACAAGTAATGATTTTCATTGCATTGTATCATTTCCATATCCCAATAAGTATAGTTCTATTTCATGAAATTTCCATGTCACAAGAGAACAAAATTTTTTAAAAAATTGAATCTATGATCTTCATATAGAAAATAAGTTTATTTTTAGTTAATTAAAATGTTTTTGAGATTTATTTTTCAAAAATACATTGAAATGTATTCTCAACTATGTGAAATATTAATCAATTTATAAAAAACTATCATTAAAATTGGAGATATCTAAAAAAATTACACATTTTTTCTAACAATTGAATCCATGATGCCAATGAAAACCAAAGGCTGTGTTTTGTTTATAAAAACATTTTATATATTCACTTTTAATATTTTTAGTAAACACTGTTTAGTTATGAGAAAAATGAAACCATTTTAAAAAAACAAAATTGAAAATAAGAGAAAAATGGGAAAAATTGAAGACATGGTTATAAAAAATACAATTATTAAAATAGAAAATAGAAATTTTGAATGAAAAAATATGTGAAAAATATCATCTTACAATATATATTAGTAGTAAAAATTTAAAATATTCATTATAAATTTATTTAATTTGATTATGGAAAATGGAAACAATAATTATAGTAAGATATTATTGATAATAAGTGATTAATTTTCCAAATTCATGAAACATAATTAGTTTGATATATTGGAAATATGATATAGTTTGTCTAAATTTTAAAAAGAGAAAATAAAACTCTTATAGACTAATACAAAAGTTTTTGAACAAGAGAAAATGAAATGACCCACTTTGAGTTATTTCTATATACCTGACCAGTGATCTTTAATGAACTATGGTAAATGAGTATCATCCTCCTATAATATTTCCCACCTTTAGAACTCCTAAAATTAATATTAAATCTTAATTTCTATGTTATTACATGACATTTATTTTGAAATTACATGAAAATAAATAAAAACAATTCATAGATGTAAGTGTGTAAAATAAAGAAGAATATTTCCAAAAAATGATTAGTACATAAAAATGATGCCGAAACAAAATTTTGTTTTAGTAACATAGGAAAACAAAGCACCATTTTCTCTGAAGACCACTTCCAATTTAAGAAAACTTAAAATGATGCATATTTAATGAATATATTAATTCCACCTCATTTAAGAAATTTATACAGGTATATGGAGAGCCACCATGAATATATAGAATGAAATCTATCGTATTCTCCAAAGTTTCATAGTGAGAAAATTACAAAATAATATTCTTTGAATAAAGGTTTTGAAGACATAACATATGAAAAAATTGAATTATATTTGAAATTTTTTCACATGTCCTATATAAAAAAATGGTAGAGAAGTTTTTATGATACTAATAGTAGTTTCAAATAGATATTAATTATGTTCATTATAAGCAACTACATTTAAGGATTTGAAATCGTGGGATATTATTAAAGACTAATAGGTTATAGAACAATCTCATTACTCCCTCATCGGATAATGAACATCGATATTAATGTTAATGAAATATATATTAAATTAAATAAATGAAATATAAAACATTAAATTGTCTTATTAATTGAAAATTTCTTGAAACCATTCAAGAAAAACAAGATAAAAAGTGTGGTAATTTTTTTATCAAAAATAATCATTAAATCATGAAAAGTTTAGTCAATAACATATAATGACTAATCATTTTAAAAAATAGTATACACAATGTGTAAACCCTATATAATATTATCCTCTTGATAAGGGTATTTATTGTGTGTGGATCTTCTAAATAAATAATCAAAGAACCATTAATTTTTCTGACAACAAAAAATAAGGATAATATAAACACATATTAATTTTTTTACCATAAAATCTTTTGTAAATTAGTATCAACCCACAATACAGAACTCACCCATTTATGTGAATGAAAATATTACATTATAAATGTAGATATACTCTTAGATTGTTTGTTCTAGGTAGAATTATATTTTAAACCTATTTTTTTAGGTATTATCGACAAGCAAGAAGTAATTCCAACATAATATTTCCATGTGAGAAACATAAAGAGAAATTTGGGATTTTTTTGGTACCACATTTATTATTTCTCTCATCAAACCAAAATTATGAATCATAATATTGGAAGATGTGAGTCATATCACCAATATTAGAGTATACTGAATTGAAAATGAAATATACTATAACATATTGACTAAAAAGTAATAATAATATCAAAAATACCAGTATCATTTTTTTATTATTAAGATAGATGAAATTATTAAAAAAATCTATGTATTCTTCAGTTTCAAGTAACATTTAATTTTCTACAACATCATATATTTCTATAATTTAAAGTACTTTGAATTTGGTAACATTATAAAAATGGTAATAAGTTGAAATATCTAAATAAATTATGGCTATACCTATACAATGTGGCTCAACCCGTATCGTACAAATATATATAACATGTGTTATCGGTGGTATATGGTTCATTGAATATTGAACATGTGAGAATTTTATATAACATACAAACATAATAGAATTTTTCCTAAATACATAATAAATTAGAGTATATATTACATATATTTATAAGTAAATTGTGCAATTTGAATTACTTTTTATAAAATACCTGATGTAGAAAATGAATTTAAATTTCTAGAAACATTACCTATGAAATGATTCCGATGAAAATATGAATGGATAAGCAACATTATTAAACAAAAAATCTAGAAATTATATACTATAATGATTTGTACTTACTATGTCGATGAAGGATTTTTTTATTCATTAAAAATATCTATAGTATTTCTTGAATGACTAAGGAAGAAACATTTAATGTGTTCATACAAGTAAGTATTATATATGCACCAAAGTTTTTATCATAATGAAGTAAAACACATACTTATAATTTAATGGTCTACGATGTAACATGGTATCTATCCTTTATTTTCACTTGATTGATCCAATGAATATGCTTGAAAATTTATCATATTTTTTACTTACTATTAATTAAAGGTAATTATTGTTTAGTATTTTATTTTAACTTGGTTTACTTTAAAAAATACAGAAATATTGTAATGGTAAACCTAAAATAATCAAACCATTACATGACATAGTTTTTGTTAGTAGTAATTTTCCTCTTTGTGTGTTGTCATTGGGTGACATTGATTTATGTAAATGAGTATATGAAACTCCATTAAATGTAATCAAAGAATTTTTAAGAGAGGTTGAACTAGTACTTGTTAAAATAAAATAAATACATATAGTGAATGAATCATAATTTACCAAATGATTTAAATTAAATATAAATATCTATTTGACAATCAGTTTGTTGTTATTTCCTTGGTACTATCCTATGGAACCTTTCTTCTCTAGAAATCAGTTTAAAAAGGGGAAAACTCCACATAATATAATTTCCTTAAAATTATAGTATTTTAACTATATAGAAGAAAATTAATATAAAAAAATGAATTTAAAAAATACAAGCCATAGTAGAAAATAAAAAGTAAATGATGATCTAGGAAGAATTTACATGTCATATAATCTATGTTTCAATTGATAATGTTTATAATAAAATGATTATCAATAAGATTTCACATTTCATATAAATTATTAAGTTTAACTGAGAGTATAATTGAACAAATTATTTTTTAATAAATGATTATTTCAAACACTTGTAGAATAATTGAATCAAAATACATGAGAATTAATATGAAAAATAGAAAAAATAAGATGAAAAATGAAATATGGAAGACATAGTAGTTTAAATAGTAAAATCAAAAACCAGATTTATGTTGATGAAATATCTCAAAGATACAATGTAAGAAATGTATTGTGTCAAATCCAAGGTTTTAGTAAAAAATATATATAAAGATAATAAATCATTACCAATCTCAACTAAAGAACCAATATGGAGGTAGAGAACTGATGAAGAGGTGGAGAATCTGAAATCATTATGAGGATAATAGAATATATAAAATAATTTAGATATTTGTCACATGGATCATAATGATTTCATAAATACCTTGTTTTTGAGTGAAATAATTTTATTTTGAATCACTTTGAGACATTTTAATGAAATATTTTTCATTCAATGTTTATTGATGTAAGTAGAGTAAATTTTTTTAAAAAATACAAATCATGTAAAGATATAGGAAATTTGACACTACCAAAAAAAATTTGAGACCATGATGAATGTGATTCACCTATGAAAAAGTTACAGGATGTAGATAGAACTGAATGAACCTGTTATATTCCCAAATATACAACCATGTCTAGGTAACGGGATACATATTCATGATTATTATATCATTGTGTATTAGAAACAGCAGCCCCTGACTCCACGTAAATCTCCATAGCATGGCCACAGATCTTGTAATTGGTCGCCAAAGTCTTTGGTGTTGAATTTGGTCCATTGTCTACCTTCTTCTAGTCATCCTCAGTAGATGGTAATTCCATGGATAGAATATCAGTTAAGGAACTCTACCTAATGATTAGAATCAAATATTTATAAATCAATTAAAAATAGGGGAATCCCTAAATCTATTTATGACACAAGGAAGATAACATATATAGAGGTGAGAAGAAATGTTGAATGGATAATTGATCTTCATAAGACGGTGATGGGAATGGAAGAGGTAGAGATTGGGAGGAGAAAAAAAGTGGAGTGAATATGAGAGGAGGAGATCAAGATATCGAGGAATCCAGGTTGTGAGGAGTATCAATGAATTTTAGTATAAATAAACAATACAAAGGGATGGTGGATGAGGTGGATGTATATCTATCATCTTGTATGGATCTATGATGAGATGAAGGAGACATTGTCGAGCATCAATGGGAGGATATTTAGAAAAGTGATAGGAGATAGAGAGACAAATATGAGGAGAGAAGATGCTCAGTGATGATAAGAAGAATCTATTGGGAGAGTGACATTGGATGATGGGGATCATAGAAGATTATATAGGGTTTGGGGATTCTGATTTGTAACTTAGGATATGAGGGAGACATATGAGAGGTAGCTCAGGCATGGAAGAGAGGAATTGTGGTGAAAATTTTGTTGGGAAATTATTATATGCGGGAGGGACACGCATCTAGGGAAGTTCCAAAAATAAAAAGATATGGATTAATATATATTATAGATTAAATATTATTAAATATTATTATAGATAATAGATAATAAATTTATATCCTTCTTTATTTAATATATTATTTATTTATCTTTTTCATTTTTTTATTTTCCACTAAGACCAACTGACCCAGCCTCTCGACCCATGTACAAGTCATCCAGACCCCCTCTTTGTATGGGTCACTCATGCAAGGGTGAACACATAAGGGTTACCCAAGCAGGGGTCACCATGTAAGGCTCACCCACGTAGGGGCGACCTCGTAAGGGTTATCAGTGTAATAGTAACCCACATAGGGGTCACCACACTGTGTGGCCACATAAGGGTCTTCCACCATCACCCCCCCTTCTTAACCACTTTTAGAAATGTACACCCACATATAGGTTTAATAAACCCCATTCCCAACTCCTACAGACCACCCACCTTTAGTTCACATATAGAGCACACCAAATTCAAATGTATGTGAAAAAACCACCAAACTCATTCTCCAAGCCTATCCAAACACTGAAACTCGACTCCACACCTAACCTAACACATATAATAGTTCCATGGTTCCCCATTACATATGTGTAATACCAATTGGACCCTAAAATTATCACCTAAGAACACAGTCATGCATGGATGCCCCCAAAAATTTTAAAAAACCATTTAAACTAAATTTTTATGATTCAATGGAAAATGAAATAAATATATACTAAAGTTGGAAAGTATACAAGCTAACTAAAAAATTAAACTGGGTATGTACCTCATCAAAATGAAAGGAATTACAAATGCAAACTGTTTTTAATTACACATAGTATCATATCATAAGCCTTGATCTCTTCTATTAGGTAAGTTATTCTTGTAGGTTCCAGGCATAGCAGAAGCGCGTTAGTGGGTGTTCCAAACTTTAATTTTTTCCATTAACAATGATTAATCCGAGATCTATCATGATAATAAAACTCCAGATCTTAGGAATAGATCGAAGAATAAAAAAATTGAATGGTGTCCTAGAACCATAGAGAGGATCAGCATATGTTGTTTATAGTTAATTTAATTAAAAGACAAGACTTGCCTTGATGGAATTCTCTCTCCGTTGTTGTTTCCAATCATGATCTGATGTGATCCATCATTTTGTAATGGAATCTAAGTGTAGGATTCATCTATTTTTCATCCACACATTCTCCATGTATCAATGGACATCGCTAAAGGGATCTACGGGTGCTAGCGATGAAGAGCCTTCTCTTGTGATGTCCGCATTTGATCGCCTTGAGAGCCGCTTACAAAGATCTCTCCTTGATCCAGTGGAGGAGGATCTCTCTCATAGCTTGAGAGAGTTCTTGGAAGAAAATAATTATCTCTTGCCTTTGGATATTTTTCTAGATTTGTTATGAACAACCACCAAAAATGGCTAGGATAATGAGAATTATATAACTGGGATTTTAATTGCTTAGAATAATAAAATGAATTAATTACCTGAAAGAATTTATTCATTTAATTTAATTCTTAGTAAAACCTCATGTCTAATAATAATAGTTGACTATTATTATTACTTGATATGCGCCCATCTAATTACACCTAATATTATTTAATTAAATATAAAATATTATATCCCAAAAATCCCAAGAAAATTTACACAGTGTGTATATTAATATAAACGACATGTACTTTTGTTTTTCCACTTTCTTTATTTCCTCTGCCGCATTTATTAGACCATGAATAATGGATATGAATTTCTCAAATAAATATCGATGCATTACTCTCTAATAAATATATTATTTCACCCACAATATATTCTCTCAAATAACTAGTGTCAAAATAAATGTGATCAGACATCCTTGAATAATTATTAAACCACAATCGAGCATAATATTTATTAAACTTGTTAAATTAATATTTAACTGAGATACTTGGACACACTTACTGTGTGACCCTATAGGCCTCTTTCTTAGTGGCATTATGTGGAGCTTTCCTAAATTCCAAGGATAGAATCTAGATACATGCCAAGGTATCCATAGAGAAATAATTTAATGCCGCAATGATATTTCACCTCCTACGAACACTTACTATGTAATGTAATCCCTTTGTCTCGATATCTCGAATCAAGCAGGTTTCATGTTAGTGACAGTAACCCATGTGCTCGATTATTATTTCTTTGACTTTCTGGAATTTAACTCGCCCATTACATACCATGGACATGGATTTATTTAGGCTATATCAATTCTATAAAAGGGCCTAAGATATCTACTTCTGTTATGGACAGAAGATACAAATCCTTTCTCGCATTATCTATTAATGCAGTATTAATCATGACACACCCGATATATCCTACCTCACTACAAACAGTGTTTTGTCACAGTTTTTTTCAATACATCTTAGTGAACGAGTCATAATTCCCATTAATAATAATCTTAAAGTCTGAGGACCAATACACACATTTGTAGATAGAAATATCCAATTAAACTATGAAATGTGGATTTCCTACTGGTAGGTCTTGTTCTCATGATATCCTCCTGGATATTAACAAGGTAACACACTATGAGAAGATGCCTCAATGTTTTATGATTCCTCACCCCTAATGGCCTGTATTATTTGTGTCCTTCAAATAACATCATCTGTCCATAGAACATATATTCAAGAACAGTGTTATAACATTTATGGGTTCTCATCATAGTAGGGATATTCTATGACCCATTAATATGACAACTATCCTTAGGACATTATCTCATGTATTGTCACACGGAAGAACAATCAAGATGTGATAAGGTATTTATTAATGAATAAAGTACAAAGTAGTTAGTTCTAGTCCGCTAACTCTGACAAACTCGCACTTAGACTAGAGCCAACTTCTAACAACCTTTAACCCGCTAGCTCTCACATGATATTCATGCTTCTTATGAGATAGTCCTTTAGTCATGGGGTCTTCCACATTCTCTTCCATGGACACTCTGCCCACTGCAACTTCACCCCTTTGATAGAAATCCCTCAATAGGTAATACTTTCAGAGTATTTTATTTGTCTGTTGATGTGACCTTGGTTATTTTTCAAGATCCATTGATACAGTATTATAACAACACAATGTGATTGGATCTTTACTGCTAGTCACCACATCAAGATCCTAGACAAAGTTCCAAATCTAGATGGCTTCTTGGGCTGCATCATAAGCTATTATATATTCGGACTCCACTGTAGAATCAGTGAACACTGGTTGCTTTGAACTCATCCAGATCACAGCTCCTCCATTAAGACGGAAAACATATCCAGATTGTGACTTCATATTGTTCTGATCTGTCTAAAAACTAGCATCAGCATACCCTCTAATGAAAAGCTCCTCATCTCCTCCATACACTAGGAACATATCCTTAGTTCATCTCAAATACTTAAGGATAGTCCAAAAAGCAATCCAATGTTGTTCTCCTATATCTTCTTGATATCTTTCTACCATGCTAAGTGCATAGGAAACATCAATTCTGGTACATAACATGGCATACATGATGGATCTTGTATCCAAATCATATGGGATCTTACTCATTCTATCTTTCTCCTATTCTGTTCGAGGATAAATTTTCTTATAAAGATGTAGGTCATGTGACATTGGAACTAATCTTCTCTTGGATTGTTCCATACTAAATCTCTTTAGTATCTAGTCAATGTATGTACCCTGACTTAGTTCAAGAAGCCTTTTGGATCTATCAAAAATGATCTTGATCCCTAGAATGTAGGTTTATTCACCCAAGTCCTTCATGGAGAAACAATTGTTCAAATAGTACTTAACTGATTATAAGACCGGTATATCTATTCCAATAAGACATATGTCGTCAACATATACTACTAGGATAATGATCACATTCCCATTAAACTACTTATAAACACATGGCTCACATTCATTCGTAATGAAACCGAATTACTTTATGACTTCATCAAATCAAATTTTCCATGACCCGGATTCTCTATTTAATCCATAAATGGATTTTTGTAACTTTCAAACTCGTTTGGATACTCTTGGTGTCATAAATCCTTCTGGTTGTTTCATATAAACATCTTCCTGATGGTTTCCATTAAGGAATTTTGTTTTGACATCCATTTTCTAAATCTCGTAGTCATGGTAAGCTATTATAGAAAGTATGATTCTTATGAATTTATACATGGAAACTGGAAAAAAGGTTTCATCATAGTCAATTTCTTGACGTTGTCTGAATCCTTTATCCACTAGTCTTGATTTAGATGTGTTAACTTAACCTTCTATGTTCATCTTTCTCTTGAATATCCATTTTCATCCAATAGGATTTACATCAATTTACTCATCGAACAGAACCCAGACTTGGTTTTGATACATGGGTCCATCTCAGAATTCATAGCTGTTAGCCATATTACAGAGTATGTGCTTTCTACTACTTCCTTGTAGGATATAGGTTCATAATTGTCCAAAAATAATGATTCTCCATCCACAGTGACTAGGAAACCAAATATCTTTGGTTCCCTTGCCTCTCTTGAGCTCCACACAGTACTTGTGTTTCTGGAACCTCTTCCACAGGGACCTGTGGAACTTGTTCCTATACCAACTCCTATGTATCTTGAGAATAAACTTCATTGAAGTCAGTCTTTCTCCCACAATCCTTTTTAAGGATGTGGTCCATCTCAAGAAAGATATCTTGTCTAGCAACAGTCACTTTCTTGTATGAAGGGTTATTTAGGTAATATCCTTTCCTTTCCTTGGTATATCTTATAAAGATACACCTCATTCCCCAGGGTACTATTTGGTTTCCTAATAAAGCCTTAACAAACACCACTCATCCCCATACACGTGTGTGCAATAGAATGGGTTTCTTTCCATTCCATATCTCGGAGGGAATTCCATTTTCCGCATTAGTTGGTACTCAGTTTAATGTGTATTTTGCAGTTTGTAATGCATATCCTCAAAAGGATAATTGAAGATCTACATGAATCATCATCAACCTCACCATTTACAACAAGGTGTGGTTTCTACTTTCACTAACACCATTCCACTGTGGTGTATAAAGAGAAGTGAGCTGAGATAGAACCCCAGACTCCTGTAGAAGATCGATAAAATCTTGGTTCAGATATTCTCCACCTCGATCTGATCAAAGCTTCATTATCTTATTACCAATATTATCCTCTACTTCATTCTTTAATTCCTTAAATTTCTCTAAGGATTATAACTTATACCTCATTAAGTAGATATATCCATATCTGCAAAAATCATCAGTAAAAGTAATGAAGTAAGAATATCCACCTCTAGCTTCTTCTGGAAATGGTCCACACACATCCGTGTGAACCAATCCTAGAAGATTTGTGTCCCATTCACCATGTCCAACAAAAGGCGACTTGTCTATTTTACCTTGTAAACAAGCATAACATCTATCAAGTGGTTTTAGCTTAGTAGAGTCTAAATAACCATCCTAGCAGATCTTTTTCAATCACTTCTCGTTTACATGACCAAGGCGGTGATGCCACAACTGGGTGTTGTATGAGTCATGTGAATTTGTTTTTTTATTGATTTAAAACACTTGGTTTTTGTAATTTAATACATACAAACCATTATTTAAATGATCCATACCATAACATACTTTGTTCTTATAAAATAAGAAACCCTTATTTTCAAACTTGAAAATAAATCCATCCATATCCAAACATGATACATAAATTATGTTTTTGGTAACACTAGGTACATAATAATAGTTATGTAAAACCAAAAGCATCCTAGTTGGCAGTGAGAGATGGTAATCACCAATGGACAATGCAGCTAGCCTCGCACCATTGGCAGCTCGAAGATCCACCTCTCCTCTGGAAATCTTTCTGAATCGACTTGGTTCCGGCATTTTAATACAGATTTGTTCCCCACAAGCTGTATCTAATAACCAATGTGCATAAATAGAAAGATTACAATAGATAATGAACGCACCTTTAGTATCCCCAAGATTCTGGGTGCATTTCCTCTACCAGTGTCTTAGCTTGACACATGAAAAACACATCGCCTCTCATTACTTTCCTTGCCTCTATATCATCCCCTTATTGGACAGACGGTGATCAGGGGATTCAAACTGTTTATTAATCCTTGGCCCCTTTTCCATGTCCTTCATTTTCTTATTCACTATAAGGACAGCGATTTTGTCATACCTCATGTCCTTATCTACCGAAAAATTTAAGGTCAAAAGTTCCAATAGACTCTTCTCATTTTTTCTCATGTTATAGTTGAAAATAAATCTTGAGAAGGTCTTGGGCAGTGATGATAGGATGATATCTATACACAAATCATCCGTGAAATTAATTCTCAAGAAGTCCAGGCATTCAATATAGGAAATAATCTTGACTACATGAGGCCTAGCTAGAACAGACTCTCTAATATTAGTTGTAAAAAACATTGGAGATCTCATATATCGCATGTCTCGCTTTCTCTTGATAGAGATCCTTAAGGTGAGACATCATGCTATATGCATCCATGTTTTCATATTGCTTCAAGAGCTCATTTGACATGGCTGATAGCATGAAACATTTAACAGCTGTGGAATCATCCAAATGTTTCATGTATAGAGATAGTTCCTCATCATTGTCCTCATTTCCAGGAACAACTGTAGTAGTCTCCTATAGCACATACAATTTCCTCTCATGGTGAAGGATGACACGTAAATGCCATTACCACTCCTGGAAATTGGTGCCGGTGAGAAGGTTTTCCTTCTCGAGTATGGTTCTCAATGATATGTTTGAAGTCATTTTTCTTGCCATTTCTAAAAATTAAGATGATAAAAGGTTTAGTAATTTATCATGATAAAACTGAGACAAATAAATAATTTAATACATATTATTCTCCCACTATTTTATCAAAATCCAATAGCATCACCATTGACTTCAGAATATTATGTTGCCTGAATATTCTAGTGAAAAGGATCCATATTACCCTTATCATTACCCCAACTAGGGTTGGTCAAGAAAATTGAATGGTTTTAGGTAGGCATTCCAAATTCCAACTATATTAACTCATAGCTCCTCGATACGCTAAGTGGACTCCCTAATCCTAAAATCCTTTTATTTTAGATTTCCTCAACCTTTGCCTCTTGTCCACACCAAGTCCTGTTGTGGTAGTCAACCCTTGATGTGAACCAATTCAATTCAACCCAAAATGATGAATTAGAATTCCCCAATAATTGAAAGCTCTCCAACTAGGGTTGTTTAAGCACTTTGAACTATGGTTCGATTCTAACCAAGATTATGGAAGGCTATACCGACTTAATATTTTCTTTGAGGGATTTTATCCATATAAAAAAATTTAATTTTATTATCTTTGATTAAATGATTTTTAATATTAGGTGGGATTTACTTAAGTGATTAACCATGCCTAAGATAATATTTATGCATAATTTTGTCTTATTTTAGTTCAATCTTGCATGCTTTTTTAATTTATTAATTGTGTGATCATGACAACACACTCATAATAAATAAACCATGCAACTGATATAAATAAATTAAATGGTATGATCATGATCTTGTTATATAGGTTAGTTTATCTAGCGGTTGATAAACTAACCCAATACCTAGGGGAGAAACACATTGAACCATTTGGGTTCGTGTTTATAGCTTTCCACCTATCCACCTTTGTATATCCTTGGATTGGTTTCACCTTGGATTCTAACTTAAGCCGCCTCCACTAGCTTGGGAGATCCATCCATTACATATGCTTTTATCTCACTTGTAGGTGAGGGGTAAAATGGGGTTTTACATAAAAGAGACCTTGGGCATGCAGGCCCTACATATTAATGTGGAGAAGGCTCGCAGGCCAACAAATTTAATTTAAATAAATAATTTTAAAGAAACCATTCACATGCAAAGGTCTTGGTCTAGCTCATGATCATCCATACATGAAACAATATTTACACATAAATAAAACTAGCATTAAAATTTTTAATTGTTCTTGTTTAAGATAAATCGTGCTTGAATCAATTAACTATCTTTAATTAATAAATCCTTTTATCTTAAACCCTTTTTCTGAATTTCCTCAAGATTCTAATCCATCATAATTTTAAACAAATAAATTCATTTAAAATTATTTTTTATGTAACTTGTACCTTGGAGGAAACCCGGTGAATTTATGTTCATAACTACCCAATGAATAGTAACAAACATTACGCAAATGTTAATTTAAACACATGTATATATAACACCCATCATATATTTTTCCTCAGCTTTGCGCCCACACTACGGTACACATCTCAGGGGTTTGTATAATAAAAAAATAAATTTTAATAAATCTGTGTAATTTGGATGAGTACACGACCTATAGTTCCAACTACACGGCGTGTACTTTTGTTCATCACTCATCCTAAGTACACGCCCAGGGACAAGGTGTTTAGATGTACTTCAGAAATCTTCAGAGTACACGGCATGTTCAGTGATACACACGTCGTGTAGTATCCACATTAAACACTTTCCAGCCGGGAAATCCGTGTATGGGGTACAAGGTCCAAACCTAACCCGAAGGGACTACATGCCGTGTTCAGTGGGCCACACAGCTTGTAATTCGGAAACTATGTGCCACATGTTTTTGGTCAACACACAGAGTCTTAAAGACTTAGATAGAATCCAATGACACGACCTGGTTTGGAGGACCATCCCGGTGCATAGAACCTATACTACATAGTGTGTACTGTGGAATACACGTCATGTGTTCTATTATTGTATGGCCAGGAAGTTTGGCTCCTCTGTATGAGATCCTCTATTTTATTTGAATCAAAATTAAAAGATAAATCGTTTTTGTAAGGTTAATAAGAAACGAAAGAGGAGGAATATATCTCAAGATTCAGACTTATAGAATAATTAACTTGAATTGAAAAAACTAAATTATTAAATGCGTAAATCACTGATGAAAAAATAAATAATTATAATCAATGATATAACCCATATTATACCACTTGTAGGTTTTGGGTGCAGTGGAAGCGCATTGGTGGGTGTTCCGAACATTAATTTTCTCTGTTAACAATGAACAATCCAAGATCTATCACTACAATAAAACGTTGGATCTTCATAATAGAACGAAGAACAAAAGAAAGGAAGGGAGTCCTAAACCATAGAGAGGATCATCATATGTTGGTTATAATTAATTTAATTAAATTACACGAATTAACTTGATGGAATTCTCTCTCCATTTATGTTTTCGGTCATGATCCGATGTGATCTATCATTGTGTCATAGAATCAAAGCATAGGATTCCTCTAGTGGTGATCTTCACATGTTCCACCTATCTCTGGATGTCGCCAAAGGGATCTCCGGGTGCTATCATGGAAGACCCGTCACTTTTGATGTCCACCTTAAATCGCCTTGAGAGACACTTTCAAAGTGATCCCCTTGATCCGATGGAGGAGGATCTCTCTCGTAGCTTGAAAGAATTCTTAGAAGAAAATAATTATCTCTTGTATTGATAGATTTCCCTAGATTTGTTGCTCATAACCACCAAAAATAGCTAGGCTAATGAGAATTTTATAATTTGGATTTTAATTACTTAGAATAATATAATTAATTAATTACCCGAAATCATTTATTCATTTCATTTAATTCTTAGTAAGACCTCGTGTCTAATAATAACAGTTGAGTATCATTATTACTTGACATGCGCCCAGTGAATTACACCTAATATTATTTAATTAAATAAATAATATTATTTCTCACAAATCCATAGAAATATTACAAGGCGTGTATATTAATATACATGGTTTATACTTTTGTTTTTCCATTTTATTTATTTCCTCCACCACATTTATTAGACCTTGAATAATGGCTATTTATTTCTCAAATAAATATCACTTCATTACTTGCTAATAAATATATCATTTCACCCATAATATATTCTCTTGAATAACTGTGTCGAAATAAATTTGATAAATTATCCTTGAATAATTATTAAACCAAAATCAGGAATAATAATTATTCAATTTTTTAAAATAATATTTAATTGAGATACTAGGACACACTTAGTGTGTGGCCCTCTAGGCCTCTTTCTCAGTGGCATTAGGCAGAGCCTACCTAAAGTCCAAAGTTAGCATCTAGCAACACACCAAGGCATCCATAGAGAAAGAAGTTAATGCTGCAATGACATGTCACCTCCTATGAACGCTTACTGCGTAATGTAATCCCTTTGTCTTGATATCTTTAATCAAGCAGGTTTCATGCTAGTGCCATCAACCCATGTGCTCTATTATTCTTTCTTTGACTTTACATAATTGAACTCACTCATTCCTTACTATGTCCATGGATTTATTTAGGATATATCAATTCCATTAAAGGTCCTGAGATATCTACTTCCATTATGGAACAGAAGGGATAAATCCTTTCTCGCATTATCTGTTAATGTCGTATTACTCATGATGCACCAAATATATTCTACCTCACTAGAAATAGTGTGTTGTTACAGTTTTCATCAATACATATAAGGGTGTGAGTTGTAATACCCATTAATAATAATCTTAAAGTCTAAGGACAAATACACATGTTCGTAGATAGGAACATCCAATGACACTATGAAATGTGGATTTCCTGCTGGCGGGTCTCATTCTCATAATATCCTCCTGGATATTACCAAGGGTGCACACCATGAGAAGATTCCTCAAAGTTTTATGAGTCCTCACCCCTAATGGATTGAATTATTTATATCCCTCAAATAATATCATCCATCCATAGAACATATATTCAAGAACAGTGTTATGGAACTTCTGGGTTCTCATCATAGCAGGGATCCACTATGACCCTTTAATGCAACAGCTATTCTTAAGACATTATCACATGCATTGTCATGTAGAAGAATAATCACGATTTAATAAGTTATTTATTAATGAATAAAGTACAAAGTATTTGGTTCTGGGACACCAACTCCAACAATTCTTACACTGGCCCCAAGGATGTGAGGTTAATCCTATGCAAGTCTATCATATGACATGGTTATGATGTGTTGTATTATTCTTATATGGCCTCTCAACACTAGTTTTTCCTCATGTGAGCCATTTTTTAGCTATTGTATTGTGTGATAGAGTGTTACATCACTTATTTATTAGATCGTATTTCTTCTTATAGATTATATATATCGTTAAATATGATATACCTGGAAAATTTTGTTTTTCATTTTTTTCCATTATGAATTAATATAAATTGTTTATAAATCATAAAAAGAATTATTCTGGGATATTTATTTATTTATGAAGGGGTTTATAAATAAATTAATTATAATTAATTAACTAAATTTTAATGAAATATTTAATAAATAAATATCCAAAATATTAGTTTTTAATAGTAATGTTCAATTTTCAAATTGTATTTCATGACTTATAAATTAGATATAAATGATTTTTCTGGAAATTATAATCATAATTTATAATTTGTTTATAAATTATAAAAATAAGGCCTAAAATATAAATGGGTTTATATTTTAATTATGAATTATTCATAATTAATTAATTTTAATTGTTCAAGTTAAGTTATTTATTTGATAAATTAATTAATTCATATCAAAAGGAGTTTTGATAATTCATTTGATCTAGGTTTAGAATAATGATAAATATGTGATATTCAGATTATGTAAATTGATTACATAATAGGTTTAAAATATAAAATGTTTATATTTTATGTAATATCATATATTCAAAGTGAAATTATATATAATGTATAATATGAGAGATTTAATATTGGGAATAAATATAAAAAAATTACATTTATTTAATTATGGTTGGTCAAAATGAATTGGTAAATTATAAAGTGTTTATAATTGTTAATTTATGAATTGTTCATAAAATATCCATATCATGTTTAAATATATGAATTATTCATTTAATAAATTTTATCCTCTACTACATTCATAGATATAATTGTAATATTATGAATTTTCATGTATGTTTTAGTTTAAAGGTGTTTAAACTTCTTCTAGATATTATCATACGTGTATTTATGTAATTATAAGCTGGGAATGATAATGGATTTAGTTTTATTCTATCTTGACATTGGCCAATATTAGGTTATAAGTTGAATTAAATTTTTAATTATTTTTTATACAAATCAGCAATTATAATTATGGTGAAATTGAAGTCTCTCTTGAGTAAATTTTCCCTAGGTAGAAAGAATTTGGGTCGAACTATTCACTAGGTTGGAGGATTTTTCCTTGCCTTGAAAAGTGAAAGTTGAATATTTATAGATCTCAACTTATTCTTGTGAGGATTTTTGATTTTATATGATATTAAAATGGGAATTTATAATTCACATTTATGGTTATAAAATAAATATTTGTTTTTTATTCTATGCATGTCCTGTACAACTGGACCTTCATTTTTTTGTTACCATTTATTTTCTTTATTCTCATGCATTTAATCTACCACCTATATTTTTTCTAATCGTAGGACATTCCTTATTTTTTGTTTCCTCCCTGAGATGTTTTCCCTAAATCTCATGTGTGGATTTCTTACCTATCTTTCCATGTTGTGTGCCCTACTTAGATATCCCTTAGATGGATTCTCATCCTCAAGATTCATCATGGTCATCCACTTGTGTGGCGTGATGAGTATTTTTTTTGAACTTCTTTATGTATCTCAGTTATCCATAATGGATCCTTAGTTTTACAAAGAATGATGCTCTATTTTTTGTGATTTGGTTTTGTGGTTGAGTGCCCCTTGATTTATGGATTTGGTTGTCGTTGAGTGAGAGGAGAAGAGAGAGGAGTTTCATTTTCTAGACTTTATTGTTCATTAGTGAAGTAGTGTGGTGGAGAAGTGGTTATCATTATTAGTAATTGATTGCGATTTCTATCAAAATCCTAGTGTTTCTTATTGTTCCTTATTCCTAGATGGAAATTGATGAGGATTGAGAAAGATGTTCTTGAATCACCCCCACTACTAGATATCTTCCCTTTATCAGTGTGAAGAAAGGGTTTTATCGGTGATAAAAATGCATTGAATTTGAAAGCGCCTTCAAAATATAGTATCTATTATCAGTGATAGAAAAAGTAAAGATAAATGGTTCCTTTAATAATAATTTTATATCACTCATCAAAAAACCACTTTATCTATGCTAAAATAAGTGTTGATAAAATGGGGATTTATCAGTGCTAATATTTTTCTCTAGGATCAGCACTCACCCAACCAACAATATCATCACTATTCAGACACCTTTATCAATAACCCCCCCCCACTCTCCAACCCCCTTTATTAGTGGTCCCCCACCCCCACCACTCACCCTTGCTTTTATTAGTGCTCGCCAACCCTCATACTTGCTCATGCCTACCTGGATTTGACCCTACGACCTCTTCCTCCGCCTTCTTATACTTTACCACTACTCCATGTTATTTTATTATATATTTAATTATATATATATATATATATATATATATATACATATTTTTTATCCATATATATATATATATAATTTTTTTAAATGCATTTATAAAAAATATTTGTGTGTGTGTATTTGTGTGTGTGTATAAATATATACATATGTCATCTATATATATAAATATTTATATTTATATTTATTTATATATGATATATATTAATATTTATTTTCATATATTATAATATACACAAAAATATATATATTTGAATGTTAATACAGACACACACACATATTTATAAATAAACATTATATGTGCATTTTTGTAGGTATAAACACATTCATACATTTTTAGTTTAAATAAAACTAATAATAAATATTTATTTCCTTGTGATTTATATATTTGAAAATATAATTTACATGTAAATAATTTTAAATATTTATTTATATAATTAAATATTTATATATAAATATATAAAAATATTTATATGTGTGTGTGTGTGTGTTTGTGTATATATTTAATTATAAATAACACTATAATATTAAAAGGGTAAAATTTCTTTGTCATAATATTCATATGAGTGTAACCCCTATGAATACATTTAGTCTGCATCGACAATAGACAATAACACTCTCCTTAATACAGCTGAAATCCCATCAAATATTAAAAAAAATAGGATTTCCCAACTAAAAACATAGATTTGGATGAATTATAGGACTTTTGTAACCTCAAAGAAATAGTGACCCATGTCACCTTGGTCAACACAACATAGATCTATTCGTAGTATAACATTTGATATATAGTAGAGCTCAAATGAACAACCAAATCCAAAGTCATGGTCCTTTGAAGTTCAAGTCCCGTTTTCAACTTACCTTAATATGTTAATTAATTTTAAAATTTATTTTATCATCAAATTGTTATTAAATGTCTATTAATAAATACTAATTACAAAATTATTAATTAATATTAACATTAAATTATTTTAAACCATTTTTTACAAAATATATCATATATTAATTGTAAATACATATTTATTATTATATAAATGATATTTAAGAAATTATATTTTATATATATTAGTATAAATATATTTATATATTAAAATAATATTTTTTAATAATACATATATATTTTTAAGGGAACCTTTATCAGTGACAAGAAAAGTTATGATAAATCCCCCTGTTATCAATGCTAAAAAAAGAACTGATAAAATCATCTTTTATATGTGCTAAGAAAAATCATTGATAAAGGGGTGCTTATATTAATGTTTTTAGCACTGATAAAGGGAAAATTTAGCATCACTTTTAGATATAACTAATAAGTGAACTCCCTTTATCAGCACCTTTAAATGGTAATGCTGAAAAAGTGAAATTTTGTAGAAGTTCCCCAGAATACCTTAAATAAATTTTTTTAATCATTTATTTAATATATGGAAGGTTCTAGAAACACTTTTCTTATGAGACAAAATTTGGAAACAAAAATATCATACTAATTCCATAAATATCATTTAAGATTCTAGATATAGTATTTTTTTCATAAAATTCATACTAGAAATATATTAGTAGGAATATCTTACTAGGAACATTGATTCCAGAAAAAATATCTTACTTGAAATATCATACTAGAGATATCTTCCAAGAAATATATTACTAGGAACAGTGATTTCAGAGAAAATATATTCCTAGAAATAGCATACTAGAAATGGCTTAATAGGAATAGTGATTTCAGAAGAAAAAAATGCCTTACTAGAAATATATTACTACAAATATCTTACTAAAAATATCTTACTACAAATATCTTACTATGAACAGTGATTCAAAAACAAATATCTTATTAAAAAATCTATTTTTGCCAAAAAAATTGATAATCTACCACAAATCACAAAACTTCCAAAATCTCCAAAAAAAATATTTTTAAAGACTTCCAAACATCACCAAACCCTTAAATAAACAAAAAATATTTCTAGAATACCAGTAACAACACTTATAAAAATTAAACCTCCAATATCGGGCCAACTCCCAAGGCCTGTTCCTTGGCATAAACTCATACATCCAACACCACTATGGGATCTAAAGTAATAAGGTCAATCCAAGACCCAACCTGAATTACTATTCTAAATACCCAAGACCTTTAAAATATCACTTCAAGTTGGAAGAAATTTCAGTAAGAAGTGGTCACCATTTCCTCAGATGAAGTAGGTTGAGTGATGCGAGACATCACTCACTCAATTGAATTAATATTGTTCTAACCTGAGAGACCATGAGAGATGAGGGGTGAATTAGGGTGTCAATATTTTCTTTTATTTTATAGGAAGTTTTCTTAACATTGGTAGGAATATATGAAATTTTTATGCCTACTCATAGAACCACAATAATCAGAAATGAAAAAAATAAAATATTGGACATAAATTTTTTTTTACATGGTTCAACACTAAGGGATAATCGAAATAGCATATTCCAAAGATGTGTTAGTCATACCATAATAATCGATGCTTCAATAGTATTGGTGGATTAAAATTTTGGTCACGTTCACTTCATTCTAGGAACATTTCCTTTATAATGAATTCTATTATAGCACACCACCAACCTTAAATCACCTCTGTCAAGTATTTTATTGATACTTTAGATGAATTATTCCTCTGTTTAACTACTTGAATTTTAATTACATATTTTCAAGAAAATAATATTTTATTTTCATTATGAATCCCTCATAATTATTCTCCAATATGTTCAATGATATCTAGAATATCTAACACAAATTACTATGTAAACATGTCTACATGAAACATACATACACATAAGTCCTATGAAAAACACTATTCAACATGTATAGACTTCTAAAAACACTCCTCCCTTTATGAAATGACTTCCACTATCACAAAAAAACTTTGTGAGATACCTTTATAACTTTTTGAAACCTCCTTTGTGATTTATACCTCATGAACTAACTTCGTGGAAACCTTTACTTCGCAAATAGATCTATTTTTTTAACTTTCCTTACCACATGAAATTCCTAGATTCATTTTCCCAATTATTCTATGAATATTATTTATTTATCATAAATTCATAATGAATGGATATATAGGTTATTTATTGGTAAATTCCCTTGAAAAACTCACTAATCTATGTAATTATTGTTCACCCCTTCGAAAAATACTATTCACATACCCCCTTCGTGTCCTGCCAAAAAAACTACCACTTCTTGACCATAATAAAAATAAACCATCACATACTATACATAGTGAACCTACTTCATGAGTGATACTCATATACATGACACATACCATCATCGTAATTTTTCCAAAAACAAAATTTTCCTTCAAGTACTTCCTTTCCATGTCATATATCATGAACCCCTTCCTATGCGAGGCACATACTTTATATGTGAACCGCATTCTTAATATACAAGTCATGTACATTATATATAAAAAACCATTCATTCCCTATGATATTTCACAAAACTTCACTGAAGAATCCAAAATTTCCCCAAAATTATTAATTTTTATCTGAACATATAGGGAATTTTAGATGAAAAATTCACACAATTTTTCACATAAAAATTTAGAAAACAATGGGAAACTTCATAATTTTCAAAGTTCCTCAATTATTCTTCTTGAATCCTATTTCCTAAAAATCATCTCCATTTTTTATCAAACACCTTCATCAACCAATAAATCGATTGATAATAAAAAAAGATCCTAAATCTCCATATTGGATCACCTTGGTCCCAAGAATTATTTTGAAGAAAACAACAATAAATTAATGAAAAATGATGAACTAACATTCCAACAACCATTATCAGGATCAAATTATTTTCACTGACTTTACATATCATCTTTTATATCCATTTATTCTACCAATTTCTTTTTATTTTTATTTCCTTTTTTAATCATCAATCATCATGAAATCTCTCATCACTTCCAAATTATTTTAAAAATCCGAAATATATAAAAATTAAAAATTAACAAAATATACATATAGGGAAAACTTTTATTGACTCCACTAGCTCATTGAGATAATGGTTTTAGAGATCATCCCTAATTCTATCCCAATATATTTATAAAATTATAAGGTTTTTAGTATCTCTTTAACAAGGCCACTGACCCCAACACTTTTAGATTAAATTTTATATTTATCTTAGAAAAAAATGGTACATGATTAGTGTGTGAGTGTTTGGAAATATAATTGATAGTGAAGAATAATAAATTTAACAAAAGAAGAGGTTTTAAAATTGTAAAAATTGGAATGAATCCAAATAATGAAAAAATAGAGAACTCTTAGAAACTTCCCCTCAAACAATTCCAAATTTTATAGGATTTTTTTATGAAATCATAATCAATGTTTTAACCCCTAAGAGTGTATTAAATAAGTTTAAAGTTTATCTCATATAGAGAGTGAAACTAATTTATTTTACAATTTTATTTATTTTAAGTATTTTGAAATAATTAATATAGTTTTTTATGTGTGTACATAATAAAACCTATGAAAACAATATGAATGAAAAAAGAAGAGAAAAAATGGATAAATATTGTCTATTTCTCTAATAACCTACTCCTTTATTGTCAAAATATATTTTCCTTACTATAAGTCACTCTATATATAGACTTTAATCATATAATGCATAGATCATGTTGTTTTATGATGAGAATTCGATATAAAATATCAATGGTTAAACTATTTTCCTTTGATAGATGATCAATGTGTTCAGAAAACACTAAGCACGCGATAAAACACTGGTCTAAAAAAGGGTTTTAAAATATCCTTTTTTTCAACATCAATTATAAATAAAGTTTAATTTAAGTGATGTTCTAAATACAATTTTTACGTTAATTTCTTTAACTGAAGTAAAAAAACCATCTTCCATTCCAATTATTATTCTAACTGACATTAAAAACCCCCAAAGATAAGAATACTCAAACATTTTCCATGTGAATTATAAAATAAAGTATATGCAAGATATTTTTGATTTATATTATTTTTATAAATGGTGTAAAAAATAAAAATACAAAATAAAACTAATATGCCAAAACCTGTGGTATGATAACGCTTCGTCAATATAGTGAAAAAAAATACATAAGAACCAAAAAAAATAAGAAAATTAAAACAACTATAAAATTATAGAAACCAAATGAAAAAATAAGCGGTAATGTTTTTCTTACTTGTATTTAATTATAGCCACATCCTCTAAATTTATAGGTCATTTATTGATATTCATTTTCTTCATGATGAAAAACTCATGATGCATTTTTAACTTTTATTGGTTGATCTTGATGTTCCTAAGGATCATTGTAACACTAAGAGGGGTGGTTGAATTAGTGGTATCTTGTTTAAAATTTCCAAATTTATGAATTTTAACCCCTAAAACTTGTTAGTGTTTCTTTCCATATAAATTTTAGAGAAACCTCAAAAGTATGAAAATATGAAAAACTAAACAAGGCATCAAAATGTACAAGGTTAGACCTCAATTTGAGAACTTACATCCTTTCCATGGACACTCCCATGGTTTTATAAAAAATCACTATTAGAAATAAGTAAATACAATATTGATCCAACTTCTATTAAACTCCTTATATTTCCTAATAGGTATGACTATCATAACTCATATCAGCTTACTAGTTTGGATTAAAAACTGATCAAAAAAGGAATTTATCATTGAAAATTCAACTCCCACAATGGTACATATGAATTCTCCATCTAATATTAATTTATTCTATATTCTCTGTAAAAAAGATTCTTCCATGTTTGCTTGATTTTATTATCCTTTATACATTTCACATCACATAAACTATTAATGATAAAAAAATCTGAATTATGTATGATTAGAAAAACTATATGATTCAAAAAATCTTCTCATAAATTATCTAACTATTCTTTCTCTGTCTGTTTTCTAAGCTAAAATATGTCTAATATTCTAACAAAAATCTTTTTCTAGAATATTATTTAAAAAATTGATGTTTGGTTGGAAAATCACCTCTGAAATGACTTTTACAGTGTTTCATCTTTCGCTTACATGTGAATAGTTTTAATTAATTATTTTCTTTTCATCCATTATATAGGTGCTCCTATAATTGAAAAGGCAGGAAACACTTTTCATTTTGCTACTCACTAAAATTCAGAATTCCAAATTTAATGCATATTTGAATTTCACTTAAGTATTTCTTAACTCTTAATAATAATTCTAATGTCTTACTGAATCTTCTTGAATATTCAATAATTATCCATCATTTCTATACTTTATAAAAATTTCATAAACTCAAAGAAATCAGAAAAAACTATCTGGAAAATGTTTTTTAATAATTTATTTAATAACTTTTCATCTAGAATTGTTTTTCTGTACTTTTCTATCTGGTATTTATTTTTTAACTTATTTTTAAAAAATATTATTTATAATAAAATTCAATTTGACTAGACTTCATATTCCTGTAGTTGTTTTTCATCATCTCAAAATTTATATGTCAGCTCCACAAAATATTTTTTCTGATGGACTTCTTCACCCAAGTTTGTATGATTGGTTTCCTGATGAAAAATTATGTCATATTTAACTTTATCTCATCCAAAAATTCTTTATATCTTCTCAATTTTATGCTTTAAAACTTTTAATCCTCAAAGAACATTTTTTTTGAAATCTACACTGACATTTCTTTTAAACTTAAGACAACTACAGATGAATAACTACATTATTGAAAATTTTAAACAGTTCGATCACATGAAACTTTCATCAAATTCACCACCTTTATACTTCCATTTCAATTTCTTTAATTTCTTCTTGATTTTACAAAGTCTCAAAAACTCAGTGTTAATATGTTTGTCCAATTCTCAGCATTTGTTGTGTATGATGTTCTACACTTCATTCACTTTGTAAAAACTCATAAATTTATACTTTAAACATGTTCTTACCTAAACTCCATCTAATTATTTCAACTATGTACTTTAGAAACCTTTGGAAAAATATCATCTGATGATATGTGTGAAAATATCTTTACAGAAGGTTATTTTGAATTGGTTTGTTTGATTAGAAACTTAGTAACACCAATTTTCCTTAAAACACCCTTTTACATAAATCTTTACTTTGGTGACTTATTCATTTGATCATTATCTTAAAATTATTTCAACCATTATAGTAGTATATCTATACATTTTTCCCATAAATTATTTATTCAGAAAAAACTATTTCTAGAACCAAAGTTGTTCCCCTCCTTTTTCTTCATACACTGTATACAACATTTTTTCATGCCCAATTGGATCATGATATTTTAATGATTTTAAAGAACTTGAATAGTTATCATCGCATCATTTGAATTAAAGTTTGAAACTTTCCAATATTATGATTCTTTTATTTTCTAGAAACTTCTTAAAATACTTATAGCACCTTTATTTATCACTTATTTTACAAAAAAATATATAACATGAGTTAGTTGAAAAAAAAACAAACCTTTTTCATGAAAAAATCAAAAAGGATATTCAATATCCCCTTTGAATTTTATGAAAAATTTTCATTAAAAACATTGAACAATCATCATTTTTAATCACTCAAAACATTCTATATTTTATTTTTGTAACATCTCAATTTATTAACTTTGAAAAAACACAGCATTTCTCAAGAATAAGGTCCTTACATTACACTATTGAAGAAATTAATTTTTTTGAAGTAATTTCATCCCTCGGTTCGAAGAATATTTATAGCCATGTTAAGATAACCTCTTGCACTCATTTTTCTTCTCTTAAATTTGATACAAATTTTCGACTTAAAATTTTTCTCTACCCCTTTTTTTGTTCTTTCTTCCATTTTATGATAACAACAGCTTCAGATTCATTATTAATTAAATATACCTCTCCCACTTTTAAGATATATTTTTACATTATCCCCCTTGTAAACATAATCTAATGCATTATGGGGTATATCCTGAATATTTTTAGTAAGTATTTGGTAGAGTCTGAACATGAAGTAGCCACCTCAATTCCACAAATCTCTCTTTTGGCATTGATTTTTTGAAAACATCAACAATTTGATATTTAATTGAAATATATTCCATTATAACATATTTAATGAAAACATTATCCTTGATTAAATGATACTTAATATCCATATGATTTTATATTAAGTGTTCTATAGGTTTTTATAAAATAACAATTTCACTCTTATTGTCATAAGGTATCTTTAATGATTTGAAAACATCAACTTTCAAATATTCCATATGAACATTCATACACTTCATTTTAGTAAAATATTTTTTAGTGGAAACATCTTCTACTTTTTTTGTGATCAAAGTTACTAAAATATGTTTCTTACTATACAAGCTCACACAATATTCTCTAAAGAAAAATATTATGTAGAGTCTTAATTTTTTTTCTCATAATACTTTGAAATATTTCTAAATATATTTCTAGAGCTAGAAACTAAGAAAAAATTTGATTCTGAGGCCCAGTGTGCTCGGTTGAGTCTGGAACATGGTGTTTACCCTAGGTGCGACATAAAATGGGTCAGTGCAGGGCAATCAGACCCCTCCTTCATTAGCGATATGTTCAGTGAAATATCTAATTCGTTTATTAATTAATTAATTGTTTAATTTTTAATAAAATTTATTATTCTATAAGAATAATGCCCAAGTAAATAGGATAGGTTTATCCTCATAATCTTGGAATCTCCAATGAGGCTCTCCTTCCTCCTTCCATTGGAAAATCACATTGGATTATGATGAAATGTCGGATCAGATCACATTAGGATATAGAAAACACAATGACCCCCCTTCCTCATTGGTGAGAATGTTCTTCATTAATTAATGGTCCAAAATATAGGTAGGACTCTTCAATTGGTGATTTAATCCCTTTGATTATATATTTTGAGAAGATTTATCCTTGTTCTTGGATATTCTCTAGTTGTGGCCAATTGTATGTGCCTGTGTGTTTAAATTTTAATTTATTTCTTTGGTTTCTAACCCTGAATAATTGTTCTTAGTATTTGGAAAATAACTCTTGGGAAATGATCATTTAAATAATTTTTATGGTGATTTTCTCCCATTTTTTCATCGTGTTAATCACCAATAGGACCCCACAGTCCCGGTTTGACATTGTCGAGAAGTACCGAGCCTGATTGGCCCCCTAGAATAGCGACAGATCGAGAAACAAAGTATGAATAAATTAAATGGGCACAAATACAGGATTTTTTTGAGGAATGGATAATTATTATGATGATTAAATATCAATTCATCAAGGGGTAATCCTTGTAGGTGTGTGGTTCATCTGAAGAACCCCCGACGAACAATGAAGGATGGTTTCTGGAGAAAGACAACAGAAAACAATGATTTCTAGCTAGATCCACCATTTTTATATGGAGATATGACAAAATCTAAAGCAAAAGGACCAGATTCAATAACAAGTAATGAATCTAGAAAATATGACAAAAAACTGACTACACACCGTATATGAGGATGAACACATGGCATGTAGCCCCTCATCAGCAGTGGATATGGTTTTAGGAAAGTTAAGGATGTTACAGTGTGTATCTCTCCTACATGATGTGTACCCCTTCCCAATTTGGACCACCCATGTGGAGGATCACAGAGGTGGTAACCCATGTGGAAGTAAATAGCAAGGTACACAGTCGTGTACTCGAGTACACAGACACGGCCAACGACACACGGCCTAGTCCCAATTAGTCCGGACACGCTGTGTAGTCCACCTACACGGCATGTACTACAACATGGGATGGGATATTTGTGTTGGGAAGGGACAAATCCAGGTTGTGGAGTGGGACCATGTTTCATGGGGGTCCCCTCACACACCGTGTACCTCTTAACCACTTTTGAGAAAACTTAAATCATCTGTATCTACTTTGTTTGAACTCATATTTTGGCCTGCAATTAGCCTATCCTGAGTTTTTTTACACATATAATGAGATTATTTCCTCTAATATTCTTTTATAAGTATCATGTGGAATTTTCTAGGAATGATGTTTTTAGGCAACGCCCATCGATGGTAGTGATCAAATAGGATCATTAGAACCTATCAAGTGGTACCCTCTAGCAGGGCAGGGTGGTGGAGTTCCTCGATGAAAGTCGAGTGGTACCCTCTAGTAGGGAAGGTTAGTGTATTTCCTTAATTACTATAAAGTGTAACCCTCCAGTGGGGCTAGGTAGTAGAGTTCTTTGATAACCATCGATTGGTACCATCCAGTAGGGATGGGTAGTGGAGTTCCTCAATGACAGACGAGCGGTACCCTCCAGCAGGTATGAGCAGTGGAGTTCCTTGATGACTATCAGAGTGGGACCCCCTATTATACCAGGTCATGGGTTACCTACCTTATTTTTGTGGCCAATTGACTGTACGGCATAGTGATAAGGCATGGATGGATTTGGGTAGTCACTTCTGGTCAAACGCATGAGATGTTGGGCATCATTGATGTACTTTTGGAATGGTTGTCTACTCTTCTTATTGGGATGATCTATGAGATAGAGATACCCTTACTCTATCATTTGTGATTCTTTTGAATGTATATATATATATATATATATATATATATATCCTTCTATATCCACATCATAGATTTGGTTACTCTCCTGCCAGGAGAGGAAAATATGTGCGGGGTATTCCATGTGATTTTCATGTTTAGATTCTCGTGGTTGGACGAATCTACTATACTTCTATAGGTGGTGCTGAATTGAAGAGTATTTCATCTACCCACTATGATTATCCCATTTTGTTTAGACAAGGTTAATTTCACTCCTGGTTTGGGTTGATTTGTTCTCTTTGACTATATCTTGCATCTACTATATTTTCGTTTCTATTGTATCTTTTATTTCTCCCCCTTAAGATTTTAGGTTTTCTTATTAGGTATTTATATACTTACCCCTGTATGGGAGATACCCACATGTGTTGAGTCTTATATAGATGATGGATATATTGGTGGTGACTTCAAAGGATCTTACAGATACTAGGTTCTTTGTACAACGTACGGTGATCATGGCTTTGAGATCTTTAGTAGGGATCTCTCAGTAGATTACTTTTCTAGTTTTGTCAAGTTGAACATATTTATTTTTGGGCATGAATTTTGTCCCATTTATTTTCTGTTTTTATTTTTTTACTCTTATACACCCTAAAGGTTATGCATGCTTAGTTTACTTTATAGTTTTGTTTCATCTTTACTCTTTCCCTATACACTTTTTCATCAAGATGGTTATGTTTGTGCATGCATGTACTTAGGAAAAGGAATCCCAGATTTTAGGTATGCCACCGGTGATTTTTACCACCCATGTTCTATGGAGGTGGGCTTAGAGTAGTTGTGCATTGATCCCTAGAATGGGTCGGTTTGTGATAGATTGGTATCAGAGAAAGCTCATTCATTGGGACATTGTTCAGGCTAGTCCCCTTGTGAGGATTTTATCGTGTTTAGGGAAATAGTTTCAAAGTGTCTTGAGTGAGTCTCTTAGGCCAAGGATTCTAGTGATAGTATAGAAGGTTGATGTATCCATTCTATAGGACCTTAACTACCTGCTTATTGACATGGTATACTAAGACATTAGTTACAGGGATCAGTAGTACCTACATCATGTAGAATTGAGTGTTTGATTGTCCTTCTTGAGTTAGCTCCCCATTGTTCTTATATATATATATATATATACTCATTTGACTGTGCTATATCTTGATAAATCTCAAGATTCCTCCATGATTAAATCCATCCAGTATATTAGTTCTGGATCATGATGATGATTTGATGAGCGATGGGGCCTTAGTTTATGGTCCATCCTATGACCCTCTTCCTCTAGGTGGGAAGGTATCATCACCTACACCTGTAAAGAATTAGATCATTTTAGAAGAGAAGGATGAGTACATGAACAGTCTTAGCGCACTCTGTGAGTTCCAGCACTAGAGGTCGCTGAGGTTCTATAGAGATCTTGATCCTCAGGAAGTATAGGATTTCCTAGATTCAGTGGTTTATATCTCCAAGCTTGTTTGGACCCCCAAATAATCAGTTGGTTTCACTAGTAACTAACCTTTTCCATGGAGTATCTGGACATTGGTGTAACCTTGTTACGCAGATGCATGATGATTCAACACTCTCCTGGACCAAATTCCAGTAGTTATTATGTGAGGAGTATTACCCCTCCTACTTGTGATCATTCTAGATCCAAGAGCTTTTGGAGCTATAGAAAAGAGTTATGATGATGGATGAGTATACAATGAGGTTCACATACCTTACATGGTACTCCCTTGACATGATTCGTGATAGATACTTCTGATCATGGATATTTGATTATGGAGATCACAGATAGATATATACCAATGTAGTTCCCTTGTGTACCCCACCTATATTGGGTTCATATAGTGGGCACTGGTGATATAGAGACTTCTTTTGAAGGGATGTCAGGTAGTTGGGTTTGGCAGTGGGCGTTAGAGAGATGAGTTGTCTTCAACAGCTAATAGGCACCAATCAGCTGGACATCGACATAGGAAACCCTTTCATGAGAAGACTCAAGCATGCGGTCATACAGTATAGAGGAATCATAGGGAAACAAGGAATCCCAAAAAGGTACGGTGATTCACTTGTGAATCAAAAGGTCACATGGTGCATGAATTCTAGACCAAACATACCAAGGAGCATAGACTGCCATGATAGAGGTAGAACCGTGATCATGGATCTCTAAGGAATGGGAAGGGTGGTCCTCAAGGAGGCGAAGCAAGTAGAAGAGAAATAATATCTTTGGGTGGTGTTCGACACTATGATATCCTTCCAACACCACCACCAGGCATCCCACATTAGTCTTATAGAGCTGGAATCTAGGGCCATGGACAATTTTAGGCTTTGGAGGTTTATGATCCCATAACACATGAGATGATTAGAGGTATTATACGTGTGTTTTCTACTCTTTCATCAGTATTAGTAGACATAGGTTCCTTTAATTACTTTATCTCTATACTCCTTGTGTGGAAGATGCAGCTCCCAATTAAGGTGTTAGCCCAAAATCTTCATCTTGAGGTTCCTATAGAGAACACTACCTATGTATCTCTTATTTTCCTACAATGTGAGCTATTGCTTGGTGGATTGAGGTTCATGTGGTACCTTTTGGTCATTAAGATGGAACCATATGATTTCATCATGGGTATGGATTTGTTTTCAATGGTTTGAGCCCATGTTGACTTTCACCATAGACAAGTCAGATGCCTATGCACTAATGGGATGAGATTCTCCTTTTCTGGTGAGAGAGATCTCATGGCTAGATGATTGGATTCTGTGAGTAGGAGGTTACATCCCATCACCCATCATTTGTTCAGTATAGCCCTTAGTGAAGCAAGATCTTAAAGCATCTATGATCCTTATGTTTTTGAGGTTTATATGTACATCTTTCTAGAGGATGTTATGGGGCTACCTGTGAGGTGGGAGATGGAATTTTTCATTAACTGGCAACCCGGTACTGCTCTGATATCTTTTATGGTATATTGTATGCCACCAAATGATCCATGGGAGCTATGGTTATGGTTGGATGACCTTTAAGAGAAGGGTTTTATCTGACCCAGTGTGTCCCCTTGGGTAGCTATGGTATTTTTTATGAAAAATGTGGAAGGGGTCTTGTGACTTTTCATAGATTATCATCACTTGAACCAGGACACTATAAAGAACGAGTACACCATGTTGAGGATTAATGACCTATTCAACTAGTTTTGAGGCATGAAATGGTTCTTTAAGATCAATATCAGGTCCTTATACCACTAGTTGAGGTTTCATAAGGATGATATTCCAATTTTGGCATTCAGATGTCTCTACAGACACTATGATCTCCTATTGAAGCCCTTTGTTGTGAAGAATGCCCCCATCATGTTAATGGATTTGATGAACTAGGTCTTCCAACAATACGTGGACCAATTTTTTGTTGTATTCATCGATGACATACTCATCTACTCTAAATCAAAGGAGGAGCATGGAGAGAACTTGAAGATGGTTCAAGATTTTATTCGAGAGTGTCAGCTTTATAGAAAGCTCTTGAAGTTCATGATGTTCACTTTCTAGGTAATTTTGTTTCTAATCATTGATTATTTTTGGACCCAACAAATATTAATGCAGTGATTTCTTGGGATCCTCCTAAGAGTGTTTCATAGTTTCGATGCTTTCTTGATTTGGCATGGTACTACAAGAGGTTTGTGGAATAATTCTATAGATTTGTATCCCCTTTAACCACCCTGACAATGAAAGGGCATCCATTTACCTAGTTTGAGTAGTGCCAAATGGCCTTTGAAGAGTTTAGTATAAGGATAACGAGTGATTCGGTGTTGATACTACCCGAGGATGGCATGTAGTTCATAGTGTATCATGATGCCTCAGGAGCTAGTCTCAGCTGCATCTTGATGCAGTGGTCTATAGTTATCACATATGGGTCAAGGCTGTTGAGACCCCATTAGAAGAACTTTGTGACTCATGAACTAGATATGGAAGTTGTAGTCTTCTCCCTTAGGATGTGGAATCACTACCTTTTGGGAGAGCGCTTTTTGATTTACTCAAACCATCAGAGTCTCAGGTACATCTTTACATAGAGAGACCTAAACCTATGTTGGAAAGAAATACCTCAAGGTGACATTGAAGCATATTTGGGCCGATTGTGTTTGTTGACAAAGAGTTTTTCCTTCGTTATGGTGTTCCACAAATATTTTTGACAATCTATGTTCAAAAATAACCATGAAATAGGAATGGATGATCTAGATGTGGTACAAAAAGAACAGATACAAGGTGGATCTGTTTTCTAGTGTTTTCCAATTTTTTGGGCCTCAAATCGAGAAAATAGAGAAAGGTGTTTTTGGTAAAGTAATTTGTGTGAAATAATGAATTTGGTTTGGAAACTCTCATGAAATGATTTTTTTAGGACCAAAATGTCAAAAAATGGTAAAGGCATGAAGTGCGTGAAAGAATTGGTAATGTGCTCGAAAGATGAGTTTCTATGAAAGAGGATTATTCATCCAATGTGAAGTTAAATGGTGTTTTCCATGCTCGAGGAGGGTTTTGTGCAATATGTTAGGGTTTTTCATGTAGGGGTTGGTGATGCCTATAAATAAGAGGTGACTGGACTTGTTCAAAGTAGCTCAACACTTAGATATAATCTGAGGTCTGAATCGCATAAGAAAAATATGAAAAGGTAGTTGCGTGAAATATTGGATGTTGTGCACAAGCTAAGGAATTTTCTTGTAGTATTTGATATGTGCTCAAGATTAAAGTTGCGTAAAAAAGGAGTTTCGCGACAAAAGTTGAATCTTATGCACAAGGCATTAAATTTGCACACAAGACACAGTAAGGTTTGTGAGAAAGATTTGATATTTCCCAGTACACCTGTGGTAATGTGGTATTCATCATTGGATGAAAGTGGGACATCAATAGAGAATCTACATATAGTTGTGGATGTATTCATTAGAGATAATTAAGGGACCTAGAAACCTTTAAACTATGATTGGATCTTATGAAGAAGCAGTGGGCATACTTCAGTTGAGAGAGCAATGGGATTTCAAATTGTTATTGGTTGTAAACCAGGAGGGACAATGATTCCACTTTAAACTTTGTAAATAGAAGTGCACTTATATTGGATTCAGTAAATTGTCACATTTCTAGTATATGCTCCTTGGACGTAGCCTAGTGAGGGTGAACCAAGTAAAATTGGTGTGTCTTGTATATACTTTGATTTATGTTCACACTTTGTTGCAAGAAAGAGAGAGAAGAGAGTTTTTTTAAAAGAAAAAATATTAAAAGAGATATTTGTTCTAATCTTTCATACCCTGATTCACCCCCCCCTCTTAGGGTATTTGACGTAGTGTGCCTAACAACTTGAGATAGTGATAATGTTTGGAGTTCCTACAAGACTATGACTTTGAGATAGTTTATACTACAAGTAATGGAAACATAGTAATAGATTCCCCTGGCTGAAAGTCACATGCTCTCTTAGTATAGGAGGATTTTGTGAAGTTGGCCTCCTTGCAGTTGACCTTGGTGGGGCATAAGGGTGCAATTTTTCGACAGTCGATGGTGTTTACTCCTTCGCTTCTCAAGTTCATGAGAGAGTACCAACTAGGATACATTGATTGTGAGGTCATACGTGATCATATATCTATATGTGAATCACCAGATGGATATTATAAAGGATGAAATCATGTCATCCATTTTTAGGGACAGATTCTAGTCCTATACGCGTTATAGGAGGAGGTGATGTGATAGTTCCACACTTCTCCCCTAGCTGTATATCCATGTACGGGGAAGATTTACAAAGATCTTTAGTGAATGTTTTTTTGGTCTGGATTGAGATGAAGTGTAGTAGAGTTCGTCTCTCGATACCTCACTTATCAGTAGGTGAAAGTAGAGCACCAAGTTCTATGAGGATTTTTGTAGCCCCTTAAGAACCCATAGTGGAAGTGGGATGGAATATCCATGGACTTTGTAGAAGGGATTACATACACAATGATGGGACATGATATCATTTGAGTGATAGTTTACCAACTCATGAAGTCGGAAAATATCCCTGATATTAGGGAGCAGAGTTCGGTGGAGATTTTGGGGAAGTTGTATGTATGGGAGATTGTTCTCCTTTATGGTGTTCCCTCATTGTTTGTCTCTAATAATGGTGTTTAATTTACATCACGGTTGTGGAGAGGCTTTCAGGATTCATTCAAGACCCAAATTAGGATGAGTACAGCCTTTCACCCCCAAATCATTGGTCAGACAAAGCACATTATCCATGTGTTGAAGGATATTCTAAGGGCTTGGATGTTAGACCTTGTTCTGAAGCTGGGAGGACCACATTACCTCAGTAAATTTTTCAAAAAAAATAGTTACTACTCTAGTATCGACATCGAACCTTTTGAGTCCATGTATAGAAGACCATGTAGGTCACCCTTATGTTGGATAGAGATTATTGAAAAATATCTTGTGGTCCTAGACAAGGTGTAGGTGGTGATGGAGAAAGTCCAGATAATGTATGAGAGAATGAGGATGGAATAGAGTAGAAATAAATATTATGCATATCATCATTATAAGCCTGTGGAGTTTCAACAGGGAGACCATGTTTTCCTTAGAGTATCCCCATGATGAGGATTTCAGAGGTTTGGTCGGGGATGCAAGCTATCCACGAGGTTCATCGGGCCATTTGAGATTGTGCAGAGGGTTGGTGAGTTTTATTATCACATTGACCTACCCCCAAAGCTAGAGTGGGTGCACAATGTCTTCCACATGTCACAACTAATGAGATGTGTGCATCACCCCATGATTATCAATATCTTGGGCGAGATGGACCTCAAGGATGGATCCACCTTTTTGGATCACCCAGTGGTGATCGAGGATCGACAATAGAAAACCTTTTATGGACATACCAACACCTTGGTTCGCATGTTTTGGTAGCATGGGAACATCCATGGGAGTTCATGGGAAAGGGAGATCCAAGTACGGGCTTATCATCCCGAGTTGTTTATCTAGTTTTGGATTTTTTAGGACAAAAATATTTAAGGAGGTAATGATGTAGAGACCCAATTTTTTTCCATGTCAGACGTTGAAATATTTCTATATATATTTATAGAGCTATGAACTGAGACAACGTGCAATTATGAAGCTTGGTGTGCCCATAATTAACTTTTTAATAATATTAAAAATATTTTATATTGCGTACGCACAGCTTCTTAAAGAAAATATGATATCTCTTAAATATAATCTTGGATAAAAAAATCTAAGACCATAGTTGAGTTTGGAATGCAATTTTTACCCTATGTGTGACAAAAAATTGGTCGGTGTGGGGGCGTTTGGACTCCTCGCTCGTTGGAGGTACACTCATTAAAATAATAAATTAATTAATTATTTAACTGCTTCATTTTTAACATAGTTTCTATTCTATAATAACACTACCATAGTAAATCAGCCTAGGTTAGAATCATAATCCTAAAATATCCAATTATTCCCTTCTTCCTCCTTTTGTTGGTGGATCACATCAGATGATGATAAAATGCCAGATCAGAGAAGATCAGGATGTAGCGAATCCAACAATCCCCCTTCCTCATTGGAAATTGTGTTCTTCATCAAAAAATGATCCAAAATCTAGGTAGGGTTCAGAAATTAGTGATTTATTCCATTTAAATAAAGTTTTTTAGTATATCAATCCACATTCTTGGATCTACACCAATTATGGCCAATTGTAAGCACCCATATATTGAAATCTTAAGTTATTTATTCATTTCCTAACCTCGGATCACCATTAATGATCTTTGTCCAATAAATCTTGGAAAAGAATATTTAAAACCATTTTTATGGTGCCTTTCTTCCATTTCTTCTTCTCATTTGTCACTGGTAGGACCCTGTGGTCCCAGTTCAACATTTTTGGGTGGTACCGAGCCTGATCAGACCCCCAGAACTGAGATGGATCGAGAAAAAAAAGTAGGAACTAATGAAATGGGAAAATTCATGGGATTTGTTCAGGGAATTAATGATAATTAAAATTATTTTACATCAAGGAATCATGTTTTTAAGCCTTATAAGAGTGTGTTTCAGGTGACAAACCCTTGAAAAACAACTAAGGCTGATTTTCAGCTAACCACAGCCAAAAACCATACTTCTAGGCTAAATCCACCTATTTTAGATAAATATATGGTCAGATCTGAAGTAAAATGACAAGATTAAAGTGCGAGAAACAGATCTAGAAAATTTTGAAAAATACAAACTATAATCCATGTACATGGATGAACACACAGCGCGTAGCCCCTCAGTGATAGCGACTAGGGTTTTGGAAAAGATAAGGATGAAATGGCGTGTAACCCTCCTACACACCATGTACCCATTTCCTAGTTCAATGACTCATGTGGAGGATCACACGGGTGGGAACCCATGTGGAAGTACATGTCCAGGTACACAGTCGTGTATCCAAGTACATGAACATGGCCAAAAGGACACAGCCCGACCCCAGTTAGTCTGGACACGCCATGTAGTCCTCCTACACATTATGTACTACTACATGGGATGGGATCCATGTGTTTTAAAAAAATTTCTAGGTGATTTAGTGGTACCACACATCATGTGGGTCCCCTCACATGCTACGTACACCTTTACATCTTTTGATGAAAATTTAATCATCTATATCTCTTTCATTTGAACTCAGATTTTGGACTATGAGTAGCCTATCCTGAGTATTTTTTATATAGAATTCAACCATTCCCTATATTTTGTCTTTTGGGATATTATTTGGAATGTTCCAGGAATAAAACCTAGTTAGGAAATGCTTGATAATGGCAGTGATCATGCAGGATCACCAGGACATGTCAATTGGTACCCTTTATAAGGGTCGGATAGTGGAGTTCCTCAATGAATATGGTGCGGTACCCTCTAGAAAGGTTGGGTAGTGGAGTTCCTTGATGAGTATCGAGTGGTACCCTCCAACAGGGTTGGGCAGTGGAGTTCCTCAATGACTATCAAGCAGTGCCCTCCAGAAGGGTTGGGCATTGGTGTTCCTCGATGACTATCAAGCGGTACCCTCTAATAGGGTTGGGAAATGGAGTTCCTTAACAACAATTGAGAGGTACCCTCTAAAAGGGTTTGGTAGTGGAGTTCCTCGATGACTATTAGAGTGTGACCCTCCTATTGTACCATGGCATGGGTTCCCTGCCTAATGTTTGTGGCCCCTCGACTATGTGGCACTGTGATGAGGCATGGATGGAATTGGACGGTTACTTCTTGGAATACATGTGAGATGCCAGACACTGTTGATGGAATTTTGGAACTAAAGGCTACTCTTCTTTTTAGGCTGATCTGTGAGATATATATCTACTTACTCTCTCATTTGGGATTTTTTTGACTAAGCATATATATATATATATATCCTCTTATATCCACATCTTGGATTTTTTTACTCTCATTATAGGTGAGTTGAAAAGTCACGAGGTATTCCACATGCTTTTCGTGTTTAGCTTCTCATAGTTGGATGAGTCTACTCTCCTACTATAGGTGGAGAAGACTCAACATGTAGTTCATATACCCTCTATTTTTTCCTCTTGTATTCATATGAGGTTACATTCACTCTTGGTTGGGGTTAAGATATTCTCTTTGATTGTATCTTTCATCTACTATATTTTCATTCCTATTTTATCTCTTATTGTGCCCCTTATACTTTCAGGGAGTCTTACTGGGTATGTATATACTCACCCCTACATTGGTTTTTCCCACACATGTTGTGTCTTATATAGATGACGTACTAGTTTATGGTGACTTCGGAGGAGCTTATAGATATTGGGTACTTTGGACCACGTACGGTGGTCGTAGCTTGGAGATCTCGAGCAAGTATCTCTCGGTATCTCAATTTTCTATTTTTCTCATATTGGTGCCTATTTATTGTTAAGAATGTATTTGTTACCTTTTCCTTTCTTTTTGTAATGTCATAATCTTGCACACCCTAGAGGTTATGATTTCTTGGTTTAATTTAGATTTTTGTTGCATCTTTAATCATTCCCTCTTCACTTCTTTATTAAGATCACTATATGTGTGCATACAGGTACATTGGAAAAGGAATCCCCGAGTATAGTTATTCCTTCGTCACTTGTATCCACCCCCAGGGCTATGGAGGTGGGCATGGGGTAGTTTCGGCTTGAGCCTTGGAATGGGTCGTGTCGTTACCTGTTCCTCTTGATGTTGATTTTATATCAGTAAAGTCTCAATCCCAATCAACATCAATGTAACCAAGAAAGTTCATATCACAACTTATTTAATTCAACAACCCATAGTAAAATGACCCTTTACCATATCTGATAATTCTTTTTACTGGAAACATATGTGATTCTTTCAAATCACTATGATATATTTCATAATGAGTTGCAACAGAAATGATGTTGGGCATTGAAGTTGTAAGATATAATATAATTCTTATCAAATTTTTGAAGCCTTTCAGATTAATACTTCTCCCAACATCGTCTTTAATCAACTTAACACCAATAGAAATATGTATAGGAACTTATTTAGAATCCCCCATGCCAAAATTTTGTAACAATTCCCTAGAATACTTTTCCTATGATAGAAAATTGTATCTTTCCCTCTATTGTACTTGTAATCCTAAGATGAATTTTAATTCTCATAGCATCGATATTTAAAAATTATTCATCATTTAATCATAAAATTATTCGCAATATTTTTGCATTTCTCCTGAAAAAATCATATTTTCAATATAAGTAATGACAATGAGGGAACCTGAGTCTATCTCTTTCACATATAAGTTATTATCAACATTCACTTTAAAAAAATTCAAATTTTTCCAGAAAATAACCAAGGCTAAAAGAAAGTTATAGACTTTAAGTCTCTTCAAATATCTATTTTCAATAACCACTTTCCATAACCAAGGTCCTTTATTTGGGATCTTCTAGATAAATCAATCTCCAGCTCTTCCAGTCTTTCCTTTATATCTTCCAACTAAGATAAATTAATCCACAAAAATAAGTAAAATGACAAAACTCTCATCATAATACACCTTCATATAGTATCAATTATTTACATTACATTGTATGAACATTAATCCACCTGACTTACCCACACATTCCTCATTAGGAACACTCCTATAGACTAAGAAAACTATACAACTGGGTTAAATAGCTAGTGTGATAGCTAACTAGTGTAGTATATATCTAGACCTATTTCTTAATTCATAGGGTTCCCATGCAGCCAAAAAAGTATAAGTGAGAAACAAAAAGTCAATGATCATCACATGAATAAATATAATTTAATTTGTAAATCACATGTCCACTCTAACACCCTCACAAGAAAGATATCATTTCCACATCCATGAATAAGCATTAGCATTCCATATTAACAATCAATCACATCCCTCCAAGGTAAAAGGCCTAAATAGACATATCAAACAAGGATCCCCCTAATTTAAACCATACAGGTGATGTTGGATACAAAGTAGTTTTAGGAGTTGCAATGGGGTTAAACATTAATTCACGTTTTTCGGGAGTGAGGTCAGGATGGATATCCCATGGGTTGTATAGAGTTAGTGACATGCCCTTTAAATGGTGTTAAAATCAATCTACTTGTCTTCCCTATATAATATATTGTTTTCCTAATTCTATAAAAATCTAAACTTAAAAGATTATGGAAGAACTACATTTCAGATGTACTTTGAAAACTATTTATAAAATCACATTTGAAATCCTATTAAAAAAATCCAACCATTTACATAAATTTCTTTTTAAAATAACACACCCTTTTTAAAATAAACCAATCAATTACAAGCACTCTCTCACAAAACCACAATTACTTTTTTTAAGCATTCAAGGAATCTTCATGAACCAACAGTCTTAATCATTTAAAATGAGCAGCAACCCTATATGTTTTACAAATTTTCATTTAAAACTTCGCACACCCCTTGTTAAAATGAAACCAGCATTAAATATGCTTTCAAAACATTCATATCCCTTTATGAAAGCCAATCTGGTGAGTTGGCAAACACTTTGCATGAAACCTAAGTTTGTGCCAAGTGTTTAATTCATTTTAAAGCTTTTTAAAACAAAAAAAGGTATGTTGAACACATATAATTTTTTGAGAAACATTTCAAAATGCTTAAATATCTTTAAAAGAGCCACTTAGGCATTTTTAAAGAAATAAATCCCAATAAAGGCACTCTATAAAAGATACATGAAACAAAAATAACTAATATTTTATAAATATAAAGCTATAAAAGGTTTACACGTGATCCAAAATATAAAGGTAAACCAAAAATAAATTTATTTGAAAATGATGAACTTTATAGTAAATATCTTAAAATAACACAAAATGAATATTGTGACTTTATGCCCTATGATAACCTCTACATCCCATTATCATTATATCTTTAACAAGTGACTATGGAACACCACTATAAAAGTGTGACCCCTTCCTTTTACCTGTATCATATACAACTCAGTCTATATATGCACAAATGTGTATATGTATGGTGTGAGCAAATAGCCTAGTAGGATATTGTCAAAGATTTTATACTGTTCATTTTTTAAGATAAACCAAAAAATTCTATTTTTAGGTAAAATTAACATTTTTTTAATATATTAATATCATATGAAACATAAAACATGTGGAATTACTATGAGTGAGTCTTTCCTTGTTATCATTCTTCTTAAAGATCACTAAGTGCGAACTTCATTAGAAGATGTATCGATTTCATATGAGACTACATCACCTGATAGTCAACCATCATCTATGTCATGTAAGATAGATATATCTAGACTATATGATATATTGATTTAAGAATATATTTATGGAATATTTATGTTCTCATTATAGTGGGTAACTATTATAACCTATCAATGTGAATTATATTTCAAAGACATTAAAAAATTAATGTTAAACAAAATAATAATCACTATATGATATAAATATATATACATATTTTGGAAATTGAAAGTATAATGTCAGTTAGATCTGTAGTACCATCTCTAATAATAATTATTCTAATAGAATTAAAATGAAAATATTCCATCATTTTGAAGGTCCTGTAATTTTATTGGTCACTCTATAGATCAATATAAGGTCTTTGACCATAAATACAATTATGAAAAAATGAGTTTGTGGAGCATATAAAATGGAATGAAAAAAGTGAGTTGTAAGAATGCTAAAAATGTTTAGCTAAATAAAACAAACATAATATTAAGGGATACCGTGTTATTGAGTTTTGGACTAGTTTATGGAGAACGTTACAAGATCAAAGAAGTCTAATTATGATCCATTTATATTCATAATAATATGGAAAAATGGCATACCTCTCCGGCAGCAGGAGTAAGGCCCGGCGGTGGTGGAGTCAGGGTACGTGGCGGTGCCGGCGTCAGCAGCAACAGAGGTCATTGAGGAGTTCGCAGCGGAGGTGGGGTTCACAACGAAGGTGGGTTCGTTGAAGAAGAGGGTTCGCGATGGGGGATGGGTTTGCGAAGGGTGGTGGAGTTCAGTACATAGTGGATGTGTGTTCACGAAAATGTGGGTTCTTGATGGAGGTGGGTTCGTAGCGGAGGAGGGGTTCATGGCGGTGGAGGGGTTCATGGTGGCGGAGGAGGGATTCGTGGTGGCGAAGGAGGGGTCAGCAGTAGAGGAGGGGTCGGCGGCGGCGAAGGTGAGGTCGGGGCAGAGGAGGGGTCAGTTGTGAAGGATTTGGCTTCCATGAGAGCTTGAGGTGTGCAAGAGAAGAAGGCGACTGGTAGGGTTCATTTATAAAATCGGGTGAAACTATTATCAGCGTTAGTTAAATAGCACTAATAAAGGTATGTTTTATCAGTACTAAAATAGAAAGTGCTGATAAAACGTGCCTTTATTTGTGTTTTTTAGTGCTGATAAAGACAGACCTTTATTAGTGCTAAAAAGTACTGATAAAAAGAGTCTTTATCAACGATAAAACTATAGCACTGATAGACATCTTTTATCAACGTTTTTTTAGTGCTGATAAAGGTCTATCTTTATTAGTGCTAAAAAAGAACTCATAAAGATATAATCTTAATAATTTATTTATATTATTATATATATTTATAAAATTATATATATGTTAAATATATATTCAATTATTTATAATTATAACCACAAATAAATAAATATTTATTTATATTTATAAAATTACAATAAATGTATTGATTATATATATTAATAAAATTATAAATATAATAAATATATTTTTTATAATTTTATAATTATTTAAATATATATATATATTTATAATTATAACTATAAATAAATATTTATTTATTTGTAATTAAAAATTATAATAAATATTTTTTTATTTATAGTTATAATTATATATATATTTATTTATTTAAATACTTATAAAATTATAATCAATATATTTATAATTTTATAAATATATATAATTAATAAATTTATTATAATGTTATAATTATTTAAATATATCTATATTTATTTGGAAGTATAATTATAACTATTTGTATTTATTTATAAATATTTCTACATAAATATATATATAATCAATACAATTATTATAATTTTATAATTATTTAAATATATCAATATTTATTTAGAATTATAATTTTAACTATTTGAATTTATTTATAATTATAACTATTAATAAATATATTTATAAATATTTGTATATAATTATATATATTTATATTTATAAAATTATAATAGATTTATTTATTGTAATTTTATAATTATTTAAACATATATATCTCAAGATGGAGAGTTTATCTCTTTATAATGAAGAGCTCCCCTCTGGTGATTGCTGGGCGCATCTGGTGCGGAATGACTCAACAAAAATTGTTGGGAATTTTGAGATGTTTGTTGCATGTGCCAAACATACTCGGGGAAAAGATGAAGATGCAAATGTGATTTTTCCTGTCCTCACCAGGATACTTCTCCAGTTAAGAAGGATCTTATCTTAGATTTTCATCAAGATGTCATATGGAAGACCTCATATTCGAGGGGTTTCAAAATACGGTAGATTGAAACTCAATTTCATGCGCCTACACCTGTTAGCAGGGATGACGGGTAGGCTGGCGTTGTACCCGGGTGTGGGGACGATGTTGCGAGCAGGCTGTCTTGTGGGTAAGCGAAGACCTGGGAGGTGCAAGTTAGGTTCAACCTCAGGGGACGACATCAGGATGTGATGCCTTCCCGTGATGTGGGGGGTAGGTCGGCATGTTCGGGATCCCGGCAGATCAGGGTTGTTGGACGGTGGCGCTATTGGCAAGAGGGCGACGGCTGTGCCGAAGTCCGATGGAAGATGTTGTCAGCGACGAAGGGGGATGTAGATTTGGGAGTGACAAAACTCGATGGTGTCACGCTTGAGGATCGATAGCGGCCATTGAGCAGCTGTCAGATCTGGGAGACGACATAACGGCGCACAAGGCGGCGGTGCTCGGGTTTTGGGAGTCGTCCGGCAATGACCTCGGTGGCTAGAATGCATTGGGATGGTCTGTGACTGACCGGCGAGATGCGGACAGTGATGGCAGGGCGCCGATGACTTCGGACGGTGATAGCGAGATGCAGACAACGATGGCGAGATGCGGACGACGATGGCAAGTCGCCGATAACTTTGAACAGCGATGGCGAGATGCGGACGGTGATGGCGAGATGCGGGTGGCGATGGCAGGTTGTCGATGACTTCAGGTGTCGGCAACGATGAGTTACAGGCTGGTGGGTACAGTCCATAGTAGGGATGAGGAAGACTTCAGACGAGACGGTGGTGAAAGCGATGACCGCGTGATGGCCTCAGGACGCGATTGTCTTCGAGATGCGGTTTTTGGGTCACATTTCTTGGGCTGGTGACAACTGGGGTGCATGTGATTACAGAAAACATTGTTGACCTCGGAATGGGGGTCGAAAGTTCTTGTATGCATGAGGTTCTTGGGTAGGCCTTGGTGATTGGGTCGTGGAGTCTTTTTACTCTATTTTTCTTGGGTGGCATGTTTACCACTTTTGTGTTTGGTGGTGCTTTATGTGCCGCATGTATTGTGTTTCTATTATTTACTTAGTTTTTCTTAATAAATTTTTAGGACCGAGAATCCACTTGGATTATCTTCCAAAAATATATATATAGTTAGTTATAATTATATTTATAAATAAATATATTTAAAATGTATTTATATATAATTAAAATTTTATAAATATAAATATAATAAATATATTTATTATTTAAATATATTTATTGTAATTTTATAAGTATTTTTGAGAACATAATAAATTCATGGGTGTTACATGAATGAATCATATACCTAGTAATGTATAGATAATAAAAAATGAGTCATCATATATGGAAAACATGAATAATAAAAAGGTGGTAATGTATAAATGGACATTCATGATGAATACATAACATATATGCACGTCAATTTTACTCAAGCATCAATATATTTATTTACCAAATTCATTGGAAACATATATTTATTTATTTATATTTATAATTATAAATATAAATATTTAAAAAGTATTTATATATAATGATAAATATAATAAATCTGATAAATATATTTATTATTTAATAAAATTTATTATAATCTTTTAATTATTTAAATATATATTTATTTAATTATAATCATAGAAATACTTTTTTTAACATTATATATATATTTGAATTATTAAAAAATATATATTAATTATAAACATGCATTTTTTATTTAATAAATATAAATAAACATTTTTTTTAATATAAATATAATAATTTTATATATATTAACAATATTTTTTATTAAAAACTTTTATCTGCGTTTTTAGATAGCACTGATAAAGACCACCTTTTATCAGTGTTTTCTGTTTAGCGCTGATAAAAGTCGGTGCATCCCTTGCCCCGATCTATGGTAGTGTATATCTAAACAAAGTCTCTGAAATAAGGTCTCATCACTGACTATCTGGTGGTATGAAACCCATGTAACGCCCCGACCCTAGATACTCAGAGTCGGTGCTTTATTACATAACATTGGCATGATCACAAGAAAGATCAAGTCCCGAAAGACCGATTAGTTTAGTAGCCTTAGAATAACTAGATACATTCATAAAGTTTACATTACATCATAAAATGAAAAACTAGAACAATATAGTCTCCATAGTCCACACTCTTATCCCCTCATACTATCCCTGCAGGTCATTCATAAAATACTTCTTCACATCCTGGGAAAAATAAAACATAGAAAGGGGTGAGCTCAAATGCCCAATAAGAATAACAATATAGCGGAAACTTTCATAAATAAGAATTAACATTTAAGGCAATGTATAACTAAAACAAAATCCTTTTAAACTTGAACATCAACATAATATGACAGAAATAAAATGAAATAATGCAATTTATTTATTCACATGGATATTCTACTAATTGAATAATCACATGCAATATCAATAACCACTTTCATAATGATGGAATGCATAATGTCAGACTATCATAACCACATAGCTAAAGGCTCGTGCCAAGACTAAAAATAAGATTTTGTCAAAGCCTTATGCCAAGACACTAGTTTGTCTCATGAGACCTCCTGATGCATCAAGGAGCTATAGCGGACTCCACCTGTCACTTATTAAGTCCAATGCATTGCTCATATGAACAGGTTTAAACATAACATAAACATTCGTATTAAAACTAGCATACGAAATGTCAATACTTTATTCATAAACCATGAATTGTATAAAAATAACACATCCACAGTCAAACATATCAAAAAACCATCAATAAAATATGGATGTTTTGTATCATAATAAATCAACTTCAAATAAACTTAAAATCCATCAAAGGATGTTGACATAGATGAAATCAAAACTCTTTTTAGAGAAATATCTCTTTCTATTTTGAAATCATTTAAGAGTCATATATTTAAAAAATAAAACATTTTCTTTGAAAATATTCTTATAAGCTTATAAGGGAAGCTTTGATGATTTTATAACGGCTGAAAATTGCCTCACCCGCCGTATAAGTTAAAAAAACATTCTTACCTTAATTCTGTCGAAAAGGTTAAAAAGGACCTTGTTTGGAAAACGACAGAAAGATTCCTTAATAAACTTCTTATAAAAAGTCAACAAGGGTATAAATGACTTTATCGCATAGTCTTTAAAATAGTAAGAATGTTTTTTAATACATTTTTAAGAAACATGGATGTGGATGATAAAGAGGCCCCGGTAGATAATTATGTATAAACGACCTTGGATAATGAAGAAATTGTGAAAAATAACCCTTACCCTGTACTTTTCCTTGGTGGGGGGGTAGGTTAACCTCCTTTATAATGGTGAAAGAATTTTTATTAAATTATACAAGAATCATATACATTAATATGATATCATATATTATCTTTTAACATTGCTTTGTTAATAATATCTTAGAATTATCGTCGTTTCAGGTGTTAACTTACTCATTTTCTTTAATATGTTTTGTTACATAAGCTGTGTTTGTTATGGATAGGATATATATTATTCATTTCCTGAATGATATCAAGTCCTTTAACATTATTTTTAAATCATCAAATGAGAATTATACTTGAATGGATACGATGGAGAATGAATCTCATCGCGTTCATGGAGACGGTAGTCCGTACGTACGCATGAGCGACAATATCATTCTTTTGATATTAAAATAGTATATGATTATATGTTATATCATATATACAGAATCCTTATCATGTTATATTTATTATTTACATGAATTAAACATCATTTTATACCCATCCAAATAATAATATATTGAATAACAATTACACCACGGCGTGGAGACGGTAAGCCGTACGTACGCACCTATGATGACATGTCATTCAAAGGATGGATAGAATACTGAATATGGTTGTACCATATTTATAATAACATCACAGTATATATAAGATACTGGAGTTATTTTTTTAGAATGGAAATAACAAATAAATAAGAAGTTGAAGAAGAAAGGAACTTGAAAGAGGGTGGTGAAAACATTACTTCCTCTTCGGGTTCTTCCTTTTGATTTGATCAAAAGGGATCCGTAGGTTGGCTTTATGATCAAACTAGGGCCTCTAGGTTGAAGTTAGGGAATTTGAGAGAGTATTTCAGTAGGGGTTGTCCGAGAAAAAAGGCTTTGAATGTGTGAATTAGTGATAAGGGGGAGTGCCCTTTTATAAGAGGGGTGAGGGGCACCTTTGGAAAAGCTAGAAATATTATTTTATAATAAATTGATATTCGGTTTCTAATGGCTCCAAAGTGGATTATTTAAAGTTTAACATAGGGATGGGTCAAAAACCACTCAACCAATAGAATTTAGACAGGTTTGGGTCATTATATTAACCTTATCTTTTGGTTTTAACTCTTAGTTAATTAGTTTGACACTTACCATGTCACTTTGTATTTTAATATTATATAGTTAATAAACTTACTATATACCTCCAAGAAACCCCCAAGTGGTCCATTAACGATACACCTATCATGATATAAGTCTCTTGGCTGAACCTTAGATTTTTAGGAATTTAATATCAATTAATAATATAATATTTGTTTTAAAAACTCATTTATGTCAATTTTGACACTACTCAATAATTGATTTTTGTTAAAGTCTTAACAACTTCATTAATTCGAAACAAATTCATTTAAGAAATTATATAATGTCATATTAAGCAATAAAATTCATTTATGTCATAAAAAAATTCAAATTATATTAATTTAACATTTATAATACCAATTATTTGATTCTTTCATTAATAAGGAAAATACTGCATCATTATTGTGTCATAAATAATATTAATTATTAAATGTCTAAAAATTATAAATAAAATACAATTATGTAGGAAATATTTTTATCTTTCTAATTAATATTCATAGTCAAAAATCAAACATATATAAACCTATATAAAAATTGGTTTTCTAAAAGATATATGCTTATGTCATTTTTGTATTTATTTTAACTTAATTAATATAATGTGTCATTATCACTTACAAGTGGCTCCATGGGGTCCAAAAATCGACCCAAATATGACCATGGTCGAACATGTATCAACCAATAATGTTAGTAAACGTTTTAGGGTAATTTATTATTATTATAATATTAATTTGTTACCATTATTTACCGGATTTACCCTTTAATAATGGTAAATAAAATATTTACCGAAGTAATTATTCAAAATGTATAAAAATAAAAGTTACCTATTTACACAATTTGGACATCCTGATTCCAAATATGGAATTCATTTTTCCAAATTCAAAACATAGAAGTGGCAGAAATTAATTGAAAATTAATTCCCGTTGTTAAAACAAAAAGCGTGTTTTTTAAGAGATAATTACCATCAAAAGATTGACACTTGTTCATGTTCGGTTTAATTGTGAAATTATGTACAATGACCAAAATTGTATTAAATGGTAAAAATATATTCTAAATATAATTTTAAACCACTCAAATTCATAATTTATCACTATTAATTATTTCAATTAAAAAAGTTGTTTTTAATTAAAATTTCGTAATTTTCACTATTCATCAAAATATAAATGTTATCCGAAAAGTTCCAAAATTTTACCCTAGGCTAAAATTGATATTCCGAATCCAAAAATGAAGTCCATTTAGAGAGATAAAATTTATAAAATTTCAAAAAGTAGGTATTACTATTCATAACGGTTAGTTTGATTGGTTGTGGTGTGTGTTAGAACTCGAAGTTGCGTACAACACACGCTATTGAATTATTCAAAGGGAAACATACCGTGGAAGCTTGGGGTGTTACATTCTCCTCTCATTCAAATAATTTCATCCTCAAAATTTCTAGAATACTACCACATGAAAAGACTCGGGTGGTTCTTCTTCATAAGTTCCTTGGGTTCACACGTTGCCTCTTCCATCTTATGGTTTCTCCACAAAAATTTTACCAGACGAGTCGTCCGGTTTCTCAGTACTTGTTCTCTTGTATCAAGAATCCTGACGGGCTCTTCGCAATAAGACAGATTGGGTTCCAGTTATAATTCCTCATAGATGAGTACATGCGTTGGGTCAGGCATGTATTTCCTCAACAGTGATACGTGGAACACATCGTGAACTTTGGAGAGACTTGGCGGCATTGCCAAATGGTAAGCTACAACCCCAGTTCATTCTAGAATTTCAAAAGGTCTGATGTACCTAGGACTCAATTTACCCTTCTTACGGAAACGTATAACTTCCTTCCATGGAGATACTTTCAAGGAAACATGATCTCCTACCTGAAATTCCAAATCCTTCCTTCGGTTATCAACATAGATGTTCTGCCTACTTTGAGATGCTTTGATGTGGTTTTGGATTACCTTTACCTTTTCCATTGTTTCCTCTCCCAGTTCTAGGCCTACAAGTTTTCGTTCACCAACGTCATCCCAACAGGTTGGTGTGCGACATCTCTTTCCGTATAACACTTCATATGGTGCCATCTGAATACTCGAATGGAAGCTATTGTTATAGGATAATTATACCAGAGGTAAATATTGATCCCACATACCTTGAAAGTCAAGCGAGCAGGATCTCAACATGTCTTATAAGTTTTGAATAGTCCATTCTGATTGTCCATCTGTTTGAGGGTGGTAGGCAGTGCTCAATTGAAGTTCAGTATCCAGGGATTTCTGAAGACTTTTCCAAAATCTTGAAGTAAAACGGGGATCACGATCAGAAACAATCGATAGGGGTACTCCATGAAGTCTCACAACTTCATTAATATATAGTCTTTCTAGACATTCGAGTGGAAAATATTATCTTATAGTAAGGAAATGCGCTGACTTGGTAAGATGATCAACAATAACCCATATTGTATCGTTCCTTCTAGGACTCTTTGGTAGCCCCATGACAAAGTCCATCGTAATATTGTCCCATTTCCACTCCAGTATGGGAAGAGGTTGCATGACTCCTCCAGGCTATTGCCTTCCAGCTTTCAATTATTGACAAACCATACATCTTGACACAAAATCAGCAATCTCCCTCTTTATGTTGTCCCACCAAAAATGTTCCTTCAAGTATCTATACATTTTGGTGCTCCCAGGGTGTATAGATAAATTGGAACTATGAGCATCATCTAACAATTCCCCTTTTAGATCAGGTATATTGGGAACACAAAGTCTCGCCCCAAATTTAAAAATTCCATCTTCATACCCAAAGTCATTCAATCTCCCATCATTCACAGCTTTAATCTTCTTTTGAAACTCTTCATCACCGGTCTGAGAACTCTTTATCCTTTCTAGTAAATATGGTTTGGAAACCATTTGAAAAAGCACTAATGTTTCACCTTCCATGGTTATTCCCATATCCAATTTTACTAGATCCATACAAATAGGACCCCTTTCAATTCTCATCATGTTCAAAACTCCATGATCTTTTCTGCTCAAAGCATCTGCCACCTTATTTTCCTTCCCCGGGTGGTAGTGTATCATGCAATCATAATCCTTGAGTAATTGAAGCCATCTCCTTTACCTCATGTTGAGTTCTTTTTGTGAGAAAATATATTTCAAACTCTTGTGATCAGTATAAATCTCACATTTTTCACCATAGAGGTAGCGTCTCCATATCTTCAAAGCAAAGATCACAGCTGCTAACTCGAGATCATGAGTAGGATAGTTTTGCTCATTAATTTTCAACTATCGTGATGCATAGACAATCACCCTATCATTATGCATAAGGACACAACCAAGTCCTTTCTTCGATGCATCACTATAAATAATTAACCCGTCATTCCTCGATGGTAGAGTCGATATAAGAGCATTGACTAATCTTATCTTCGGTTCTTCAAAACATTCTTCACACTCTTCTGTCCAAAAAAATTTAACCCCCTTACGTGTGAGCTTTGTTAATGGGTTAGCCAACCGGGATAAATTCTGGACGAAACGTCGATAATAACCTGCTAAACCAATAAAACAACGTACCTCAGTTATACTCGTAGGTGCTGGACATTCTTTGATTGCCTTGGTCTTAGAAGGATCAATAGACATTCCATCTTTAGAGACAATATGGACAAGAAAAGAAATCTCCTGAAGCCAGAATTCACACTCGCTAAACTTCCCATATAATTCATGTCTTCTCAGAGTCTTCAGGATAATGCGAAAGTGATTTTCATGATCTTCGTAGCTTTTGGAGTATACCAAGATATCATCAATAAATACAACAACAAATTCATCGAGATATTCCTTGAAAACTCTATTCATAAGATCCATGAATACAGAGGGTTCATTAGTCAATCCAAAAGGCATTACTGTAAACTCGTAATGCTTGTACTTGGTTCAAAATACTGTCTTCAGAATGTCTTCCTTCTTCACACACAATTGATGGTATCCAGATCGAAGGTAAATCTTTGAAAATTATTGAGCTTCATGCAGTTGGTCAAATAAATCATCAATGCGAGGTAGGGGATACTTGTTCTTTATTGTTATAGCATTGATCTCCCTGTAGTCGATACATAACCTCATAGATCCATCTTTCTTTTTTATAGAAAGAACTAGGGCTCCCCATGGAGAAACACTAGGGAGAATAAATACCTTATTACTCAATTCCTCTTGTTTATTCTTTAGTTCAACTAATTCCACAGTGTCCATTCTATAAGGGGTCTTAGATATAGGCCTTGATCCAGGAATTAAATCAATGGAAAACTCAACTTCTCATTCTGGAGGATGTACAGGTAAATCTTCCGAAAACAAATCTACATATTCTTTCACAATAGGTACATCCTCTATTTGAAAATTCCTTTCCTCACCCACAGTCATTTCATTATCTTCCTCCCAATAATTGAATTTAGTTGAGCTACTGGGGGTGGATCTAGATAAGAATTAGGTGGTGACGATTCTACTCTAAAGATAAGGTGTTCCTTATCATCATCATCAAAAATCACAACCTCCTTCTTCTTACAATAAATCTTCGCATCATGGTCCGAAATCCAATCCATACCGAGGATTATATAAAACTCAATCATAGGTATGACGATGAGATCAGCCGATAAAGAACATTTATGTGCTTTAATGGGGACTGATTCAAAAAACATTGTTGCAATGATACTTCCCTTAGGAGTTTTAATTGAAAACTCCCTTGTTAAATCAAATTGGAAATATCTAATTTTCTTAGCAAACTGGGAAGATATGAAACAATGCGATGATCTAGAATCAAATAATTCATTTTCTAAACTTGAGGAAACCATTAAATTACCTGCCATGACGCCTTTCAGAGCTTCTACCTCAGCAGTAGTGATATCATAAGCTTTCCAGGATCCCTTGGAATTTTCTGATGTAAGTTCCCCTGAGGCATAGGAAATTCATTTGCATAATGTCCCATCTCCCTGCAATTGTAGAATTGGACATCGATAGCTTCCTTCTTCCCCTTGCAATTAGGAGCTTGGTGGCCTTTTTCACCACACTTGTAACAGACTCCCATTACTTTTAAGCAAGTATCGGGGTGTTTCTTCCCACATTTACTGTAGGATGGATATTCAACTTTTTCCTTCTTCCCCTTATTTCTATTCTAAGATTGATCAGTAGATCTCTTCTTCTCTTGCTTTGCTTTAAAGTCATAAGAATTAGAGAATTCATTTTCTCTCTTGATAGCACATGAGACAATGTCTTCGTACGACAAGAAGGATTCTGAGACTAATGCTCGATGGAGAAATGGTTTTAACCCATCAAAGAAACGATCGATATTACTTCTTGTGTTACGTATATAATCTCCAGCACACCTTGCTAACCTCATAAATTTAGCCTCATACTTTGCGACATTCTCATCCTCCTTTTTTCTCAGACTCAGAAATTGCCTTTCCATATCTGCTCGATGGTCACGAGGAAAGTATTTTTCTAAAAACAGATCTTTGAACTCCCTCCATTCCATATTTGATACTTCACAATGTTCCTTCTTGTTTTGAATAAATGACCACCATTGATCAGCATCTCCAGTGAGGTGATAAACTGCCATGACAACTTTTTCCCTTTCACTACTCCCTAAAGCCTGAAATATTTTCTCTAGGGAACTTATCCATTGCTCACCTACTAATGGATTTGTACTCCCATTGAATGTTGGTGGTTGTTGTCTCATGAAGCGATCTAACATTGATCCTCCACATTGTGGATCAGGGTGCTTCATATGGGAAAAGTTATTATTCAAAACCTGAGTGAGTTGTCCCAGTATGGTGATTAATTGATCAGCACTAGTTGCATCACCAGCTCCACTATAATTATATTGAGTAGGAGGGAAATCCCTACATGGAGTGCATGAATTGATACGGTTTCCATTTCTTCCACTAGGAACCATTTCTAAACAATGACATAAGCTAGATCCATTTATGAATCAAAATACATAATTCTATACTTGTAAAACACTTAACATAAATTGAACTATTTATGGATATAATCCATAATCATAAAAAAAATTTCTTTAAGGAAGTATATACTCATAAACCCTTCATAATGGTTTGTAAAGAAAATAAGAGTTATCCAAAGCATATCCCCCGGGAGTGTCGTAACCAAGAGTGCAGTAAGACCCGTTATCGTGCACCAGTTCCCATTCGAGTCTTGATCAAAGCGGTATTTTTGGGTTTTACCCCTAGGTATATAATGACCCATACTTTACATACATTGTTAATACTTCAAAATTGAAGCACACTTATTACAACATATGACAAAACCACAAAGGACCGTATATGTATAGTGTCCTTAGAAACTAGGAAACATAATCAACTGGTTCATAAATCTTCTACAGTGTCTCCCATTTATTTCATCATATCTTGGGTCCCTTTTAGCATATTCTACTTAATATCCATCTTCCTGACCTGGGGAAAAGAAAACATAAAAGGGTGAGCTCAAATGCTCAGCAAGGGCAAATAAAGGAAATAAAAATCATATCATATCTTTTTGAAAATCATAACCTGCAAAAGAGATCATAATATCTTAACATGGAATAAATCATAGAAGTGAAAATGAGATCCCCATAATCATAACATGAAACTTGAAACTTTGTGGCATGCACACATAATCATGGAAAATCATTTCTTGTTAGTCTTGACTCATTGCCAAGACTATCTTAGTGGACAAAGTCCCTTTCTGAACCGAGTCACCCTCGTTCCAGTCCTGTTTCACTAAACCGGTATAACCTACCGTTCCAGCCATGTCTATCTCATGAGATATAAAATCTTTACCCAATGCATTGGAGGGAGATATAGGTCCCACCCATCTTATAATTAATCCTTTCTTATGTGTGCCACATAATCATAAACCATACATCATAGCGTAACCCATGTAATAAAAATGGGATTCTTAAACAACATGACATCATAAAACAATTCATATAAGATAAAGGAATTCATAAAAAATATTTCCATCACAACATAATCAAACCAATGTACTAATAGGGATAAAAACAGAACCCTTTTATTATCTTAGATGGAAAATAATTTTGATAAAATACTTGAACTCCATTCTTGAGGAAAATATCCTTTCTACTTCAAAAACATTTTTCCTTTCATAACATGTCATACGACTTTAAAATAAAATAAGTTGATTAAAAATAAACTTGAAAACTTGTAAAGGAAGTTTCTTGGAAATAATGTTTTAAAAATCCATTCATGCTGTATAAGTTAAAAAAAACATTCTTCGTACTTTTGTCGGAAAAGTCAAAAAGTACCTCGTACGAAAAACGACAAAAGATTCCTTTCATACATATTACTAAAAACACACCGAAGGGTAAAAATGGATTTAAAAAATTGTATGTGGATGGAAATAATATTACATATTGATGAAACATGGATGTGGATGATAAAATACACCCCAGTAAATACTTACGAATAAACAATCTCGGATAAAAAAATGAGATTGTGATATTTCCCTTACCTTAGGTCCGATTTGCTTTGTATGTGTCCGAAGCTCCTGTATAATGGTTTAAATAATGTTATTGACTTATTCCATAATAATACATATTGATATGATATCATATATGGTCATATTCTTAGCTTCTTGTTAGTAATATTTCATTGTTACTTGTTACTCGGGTCTTTATTGCCTTTTGTTCTTATGCGTGTTTTGCCGAATAAATTCTTATTCTTCTTTTAAGGTTATAGATACCTTATATCCAGAATGGTATTAGTGTAACATATATCATATTTATTCATTCAATTCATTTATATAATTACTATGTAATGGTGATCATGTAGAACGAGTCGCATCACATCGTGGAGACGGTATTCCGTACGTACGCACGAGTGATGATATCGTTCCTATGATCGTGGAATTGTATTGGAGTATATTATTTCAGTATCAATATTACATTATAATAATCATAAATAGTTACTCATTACACCATTATACCCATCCTTGTAAGGTGGTGGTGGAAAATAGATTACACCACGGCGTGGAGACGGTATTCCGTACATACGCACGCGCGGTGATTTCATTTTTCCGTAGGATGGATAGAAGGTGAATTAGGGTTGTTTCATATTTATAATAACATATCAGTATGTAAGTAATACTGATGTTATTACTTTATCGTGAAACAACTAAAGAAGAAGAAGTTGAAGAAGAAAGAAATTGAAAAGATCGGTAATGGATATTACCTCTTCTTTGGAACGCCTCTTTGAATCCTCCACTTAGGGAACTAAGATTGGTCTTTGAAGAAGACCAGGACCTATAGGATTATTCTAGGGAAGTGGAGAGGAGAAAATGTCAGGGGTTGGCCGAGCTTGAGTGCTCAAATTGGTGTGAGGAGGAGGGGGAGGAGGTGCCCTTTTATAAGGGAGGAGAGGGGCACCTTAGGAATATCTCAAAATATTATTTTATATTAAAGTCAAAATCGGTTTATAATGGTTCCAAAGGGTCTTATTTCGAAGTTAAAGTGGGGATGGGTCGCAATCCTATCAACCAATAGGATTTAGACAAGTTTAGGGTATTATTTTAACCTTATCAATTAGATTTAACTCTAAGTTAAATAATTTAACTTTTACCGTGTCTTTTTGTTTTCTTTCACTATATGGTTAATACACTTACTATAACATGCCAAACGAACCCCAAATTGTTTATTAGTATTATATATATCCTTATCTAAGTAATTTGGCCGAATCTTAGATTTTTAGGAATAAAATAACAATTAGTAATATAATATTTGATTTAAAAACTATTTTGTGTCAATTTTGACACTATTTGATATATGATTTTTGTGAAAGTCATAACAGAATTATATGTTCAAACACAGTTGATTAAATCAACACTAATATATCATAGTAACCTAGAAAATTAGTGGAATTCATAAAAAGTCTCAAATTACATTTATTTGGGTGTTTATAACATCAATTATGTCAATATTTCATTAATAAGATAATTACTGCATCATCATTGTGTCATAAATAAATTAAATTATTTAATGTCTAAAAATTACAAATAAAATACCATTATGTATGAAATCTTTTTATATTTATAATGAATATTTATAGTCAAATTTATCTTATGTATAACCCCATATTAAAAATGATTTACTTATTAATCTTTGATTTTAACTATTTTAACCCTTCTTTAAATAAATTAATAATAAATGTCCTAATCTAACCCAAGTGGGCCTAAATGTTCATATTTTATTCCTAAGTTTGTTTTTGGTCGAATTAAACTTATCCAATAGAATTAGGACATGTGTTAGGGTAATAGTAATATCATTTTTACCCTTAGTTACCATATTTACTCTTAACCGTGGTAAAAAAAAAGTAAAAAGTTACTATTCACCAAAAAATTATTTTTATCTCATTGAACCAAATTTTACTTACTGATATCAACCGTGTCTGTCTGATTTTCGAAATTCCATTCACAGAAGTGGTAAAATTAAGTTTTATGCAAAAATTCAGTTTTTAACCTACCACTTAGTGGTTTCACTATTCATCAAAAATTGAAAGTTTTCAGAAAAATACCAAAATTTCACCCTAGGCTAATTTCGGTATTCCGAATCCAAAAATGAAGTCCATTTTGAAAAATAAAATTTATAATATTTCAAAAAGTGGTTATTACTATTCATAACGGCTAGTTTTAATAATATTTTAATAGCATATCGTTGTTTAGTGAAACTCGGTATTGCGTACGACGCAAGCTATCGAGGAAGGTCGCGATTGCGTGTAAAGTAAGACAAGCTAGTATGTAGTGAAATATTCCATTGATGATATATAAAAACAAAATATTACTCATAAAAATCTCGGGTGTTACATTCTACCCCCCTTAAAAAGAATTTCGCCCTCGAAATTCGTCACTTTGTAACAAACAGATGAGGATACTTCTCCCTCATCATATCCTCAAGCTCCCATGTAGCTTCTTCAAGTTGGTGGTTCCTCCATAAAACTTTCACCAATCGAGTGGTCTTGTTTCGTAGAACTTTTTCGCTACAATCCAGAATCTCTATCGGTTGTTCTTCATAAGAAAGATATTGCTCCAGCGGTACAACTTCTGAGCTGAGTACATGTGAAGGATCAGGTATGTAATTTCTCAGGAGAGATACATGGAACACATCGTGAACTTGAGAGAGATTCGGTGGAAGCGCCAATCGGTAAGCTACCTTTCCAACACGATCCAGTATTTCGAAAGGACCGATATATCTAGGGCTCAACTTCCCCTTCTTTCCAAATCTCATAACCCTCTTCCAGGGAGATATTCGTAAGAACACTTTATCACCCACTTCAAACTCTAAGACTTTTCTTCGGTTGTCGGCATAACTTTTCTGTCGACTCTGAGCTGCTCTTATGTGTTGTTGAATAGATCTGACCTTTTCTTCCATTTCATCAATGAGATCAGGTCCTAATAGCTTTCTTTCCCCAACTTCATCCCAGCAAGTTGGAGTCCTTCATTTCTTTCCATAGAGAGCTTCATAAGGAGCCATCTGAATACTGGAGTGAAAGCTATTATTATAAGAAAATTCCATCAAAGGTAGGTGTTGATCCCAACCTCCTTTGAAATCCATAGAGCAAGCTCTCAACATATCTTCTAGGGTTTGAATTGTTCTCTCAGACTGACCGTCTGTCTGGGGATGATAAGCAGTGCTGAAACTCAGCTCTGTATCTAGAGTATGCTGAAGAATTCGCTAGAACTTTGAGGTAAATCTCGGATCCCGATCAGATATAATAGAAAGTGGTACACCATGCAATCTTACCACTTCCTTTACATATATCCTGGCAAGCTGATCTAGAGAGAAATCCTCTCTAATAGCAATGAAGTGTGCAGACTTTGTAAGATGATCAACTATGACCCAAATAGAATTATTGCCTTTGGATGTTTTAGGAAGTACTGTGACAAAGTCCATAGTGATGTTTTCCCATTTCCATTCGGGTATGGGTAATGGTTGTAACATCCCCTTAGACTTCTGTCTCTCAGCTTTAACTTGTTGACAAACCAAGCATCGAGAGACATATTTAGCAACATCTCTTTTCATGCCATCCCACCAGAAGTACTCTTTCAGGTCCCTATACATCTTCGTGCTTCCAGGATGAATAGAGAATGATGAACTATGAGCCTCATCCAGCAGCTCCTTCTTTAATTCGGGGATGGGATGAACACAAACCCGATTCCTGAACTTTATTATCCCATCACAATCAAGGTTGAATTCATGAACATTTCTCACCTTCTTTTGTAACTCGACATCTTCTTTCTGTGCCTCTTTAATCTTCACATGTATAGATGGTTGAACATTCATTTGAGAAAGATAAGATTTTTCCCCTTCCATTATAATTCCAAGATCCATCCTTTGTAAATCCATAAATATTGTATCTTTTGTGATCCTCATCATGGATAAACTAGCATGGTCTTGTCGACTTAATGAATCTTCCACCTTGTTTGCTTTCCCAGGGTGGTAATGGATTGAGCAGTCGTAATCCTTAATCAGCTCCAACCATCTTCTTTGACGCATATTCAACTCCTTTTGTGTGAAAATATACTTTAAACTTTTATGATCAGTATAAATATCACACCTTTCACCATAAAGGTAATGCCTCCAAATATTTAATGCAAAGATTACCACAACCAACTCCAAATCATGTGTTGGGTAATTTTTCTCATGGATTTTCAACTGTCGTGAGGCATAAGCTATCACCATATCATTTTGCATAAGAACACACCCCAATCCCTTCTTGGATGCATCATTGTAGATCACAAACCTTTCTCCACTACAAGGCAGTGTGAGAACAGGTGCACTAGATAACCTTCTTTTCAACTCCTTGAAATTCTCTTCACATTCCTCTGTCCAGACAAACTTAACTCCTTTCCGAGTCAACTTGGTGAGTGGATTAGATAATCGTGAAAAATCTTTTACAAAACGTCGATAATATCCAGCCAAACCAAGAAAACTTCGGATCTCAGTTACTGTTGTTGGTCTTGACCATCTTTCGATAACCTCTATTTTTTCTGGATCCACAGATATCCCCTCTTTTGAGATTATGTGACCCAAAAATGCAACTTTTTGAAGCCAAAATTCACACTTGGTAAATTTGGCATAAAGCTTCTCCTTTCTCAGGGTCTTCAATATAATTCTCAAGTGATCTTCATGCTCTTCCTTGCTCTTTGAATAGACAAGAATATCGTCTATAAAGACTACCACAAATTGATCAAGATAGTATCTAAAGACTCTATTCATTAGATCCATGAAGATAGCAGGGGCATTAGTAAGACCAAATGGAATCACTATAAATTCAAAGTGTCCCTACCTTGTACGGAAAGCCGTATTTGGTATATCCTCCCTTTTGACCCTTAATTGATGATACCTTGAACGAAGATCAATCTTGGAAAATTATTGAGCTCCGCGTAGTTGGTCAAATAAGTCATCAATGCGTGGGAGAGGATATTTGTTCTTGATAGTGATCTTGTTAAGTTCTCGATAATCAATGCAGAGTCTCATTGATCCATCTTTCTTATTAACAAATAGAACAGGTGCTCCCCAAGGTGACGCACTAGGGAGTATGAATCCCTTATCAAGATTCTCTTGGAGTTGCTTCTTCAATTCCTGCAACTCAATTGGGGCCATTCTATAAGGTGTCTTTTAAATTGGAAAATCACCCGGTACGAGTTCTATTGAAAACTCAACTTCACGATTTGGTGGAAGACCCGGTAATTCCTCCGGAAATACATCATCAAACTCCCGTACGATGGGCATATTCTTAATCATGAGTTTCTCACCAACCATTTGAGATAAATAACCTTCATTTAGTGGAATCAATACCCATAAGATGGAAGAAATTTCCACTGGAAGGTTATGTTCATCCTTGCATTGATAGACGATCGTAGATTGATCTGGAACATGAAATGTGACTTCCCTTCTTTGGCAATTGATGTGAGCTCCATGTAGAGAAAGCCAATCCATGCCAATAATCACATCAAATTCCACTAAAGGAAGGATCACAAGATTTGCAGGAAGCACTTTCCCACAAACTTCGATCGGAGAAGAATTATAAACTTTTGATGCGACTGTTGTGCCATTAGGTGTTGTCACAGCTAACTCAACATCTAATTGTTGAGGTAATACGGTGATACCCTTAGAAAAATTTTCAGAAATAAAAGAGTGGGTGGATCCAGAATCAAATAAAACATTTGATACTTTAGAGTGGATGGTAAGTGTACCTTTCACCACTTCGTTATCGTACTCCACATCGCTGATAGAAATTGCATGTGACTTTCCTTTGTCTTTAGCCTTAAGATTTTGTTGACGTCGACCATCATCATCAACCCTTGGATTTGGGAATTGATTGGCATAATGCCCCATCTCCTTGCACTTGAAACATTGAAGTGTAGTAGGTTCATTCTGTGTATCCCTTCCTTTTTTTTGCATCATTAGACATCTTCTTCCCATTATCACGTCATTCAAATGCCCGATGACCTTCCTTTCCACATTTGAAACATTTACTTGTCCCTTTAAGACAACTCCCTCCATTTTTCATTCCACACTTTGAGCATAAGGGAAAGCTCATCTTCTTTTCAGTGTGCTCTTTAGATTTTCCTTTGAATTCCATCTTTCTCTTCTTATCAAACCCATGTGACTGATGGGTTACTCCAATCTCCATCTCGACTTTGAGAGCACATCGAACGATTTCCTCATAGATATTGAAGTCCCTTATGGCTAACACCCTTTGAAGACTTGGTTTTAAGCCACTAAAGAATCGATCGATCTTACTCTCAGGTTGGATAATAATACCAGAAGCGTACCTTGCAAGTCTTGTAAAATTTGCTTCATAGGTACCAACAGATTCATCATCCCTTTGCTTCAGTTCAAGAAACTCTTTCTCCATATTTGTTCGGATAATACGAGGGAAGTACTTATTGAAAAATAAGTTCTTGAACTCGTACCATTCCATAGACTCAATTTCATCCCTTTTCCTCGTATTCTTAATAAGATTCCACCATTGATCAGCATCTCCTTCCAAACGATACACTGCTAGGATGACTTTATCATGTTCAGAACATTGAATAACTGAAAATATCTTTTCAGTAGTACTAATCCATTGTTCAGCAACTAATGGATCAGTAGACCCACTGAAAGAAGGTGGACGCTTCCTCATGAAGGATTCAACAGAATTTTTCTCCTTCCTTTGCTCGTTTGGAAGTCCTGCATGATTCATAGCTTGAGAAAGTTGTGTGAGCATGGCTACAAGATTTTGCATTCCAGCTCCCATATAGTTTGGTTGCTCAGGGGGACAATCATTGCATTTCCCATCGCATTCCGCATTAACACGGTTCCTTCGGGTTCCAGCCATTGACTAAAACCAAGAAGAATAGTGTGAGAAACACTAATTATAATAGGAAAACCACATAATCAAGGATAAAATTTCACACTTAAGGTCTTATCCTAGGGTATTCATGGCCATTTCTAAAACACTAAGATTGTGTTCTATGCTTAGACTTATCCATAGGGTTCTTACTAAGGCTTTCACATCCTAGTTTCCAAAGGTTGACTATACCTTTCCTCTGATACCAACTATAACAACCCATACTTTACATACATTGTTAATACTTCAAAATTGAAGCACACTTATTACAACATATGACAAAACCACAAAGGACCGTATAGGTATAGTGTCTTTAGAAACTGCGAAACATAAACAACTGGTTCATAAATCTTCTAAAGTGTCTCCAATTTATTTCATCATATCTAGGGTCCCTTTTAGCATATTCTACTTAATATCCATCTTCCTGACCTGGGGAAAAGAAAACATAAAAGGGTGAGCTCAAATGCTCAGCAAGGGCAAATAAAGGAAATAAAAATCATATCATATCTTTTTGAAAATCATAACCTGCAAAAGAGATCATAATATCTTAACATGGAATAAATCATAGAAGTGAAAATGAGATCCCCATAATCATAACATGAAACTTGAAACTTTGTGGCATGCACACATAATCATGGAAAATCATTTCTTGTTTGTCATGACTCATTTCCAAGACTATCATAGTGGACAAAGTCCCTTTCTGAACCGAGTCACCCTCGTTCCAGTCCTATTTCACTGAACCGGTATAACCTACCGTTCCAGCCATGTCTATCTCATGAGATATAAAATCTTTACCCAATGCATTGGAGGGAGATATAGGTCCCACCCATATTATAATGAGTCCTTTCTTATGTGTGCCACATAATCATAAACCATACATCATAGCGTAACCCATGTAATAAAAATGGGATTCTTAAACAACATGACATCATAAAACAATTCATATAAGATAAAGGAATTCATAAAAAATATTTCCATCACAACATAATCAAACCAATGTAATAATAGGGATAAAAATAGAACCCTTTTATTATCTTAGATGGAAAATAATTTTGATAAAATACATGAACTCCATTCTTGAGGAAAATATCCTTTCTACTTCAATTTTTTTTCCTTTCATAACATGTCATACGACTTTAAAATAAAAGAAGTTGATTAAAAATAAACTTGAAAACCTGTAAAGGAAGTTTCTTGGAAATAATGTTTTAAAAATCCATTCATGTCGTATAAGTTAAAAAAAACATTCTTCGTACTTTTGTCGGAAAAGTCAAAAAGTACCTCGTACGAAAAACGAAAAAATATTCCTTTCATACATATTACTAAAAACTCACCGAAGGGTAAAAATGGATTTAAACAATTGTAGGTGGATGGAAATAATATTACATATTGATGAAACATGGATTTGGATGATAAAATACACCCCAGTAATTACTTACAAATAAACAATCTCGGATAAAAAAATGAGATTGTGATATTTCCCTAAACTTAGGTCTGATTTGATTTGTATGTGTCCGAAGCTCCTGTATAATGGTTTAAATAATGTTATTAACTTATTCCAGAATCATACATATTGATATGATATCATATATGGTCATATTCTTAGCTTCTTGTTTGTAATATTTCATTGTTACTTGTTACTCGGGTCATTATTGCCTTTTGTTCTTATGCGTGTTTTGCCGAATAAATTCTTATTCTTATTTTAAGGTTATAGATACCTTATATCCAGAATGGTATTAGTGTAACATATATCATATTTATTCACTCAATTCATTTTTATAATTACTATGTAATGGGGATCATGTAGAACGAGTCACATCACATCGTGGAGACGGTATTCCGTACGTACGCACGAGTGATGATATCGTTCCTATGATCGTGGAATTGTATTGGAGTATATTATTCCAGTATCAATATTATTTTATAATAATCATAAATAGTTACTCATTACACCATTATACCCATCCTTGTAAGGTGGTGGTGGAAAATAGATTACACCACGGCGTGAAGACGGTATTCCGTACGTACGCACGCGCGGTGATTTCATTTTTCCGTAGGATGGATAGAAGGTGAATTAGGGTTGTTTAATATTTATAATAATATATCAGTATGTAAGTAATACTGATTTTATTACTTTATCATGAAACAACTAAAGAAGAAGAAGTTGAAGAAGAAAGAAATAGAAAAGATCGGTAATGGATATTACCTCTTCTTTGGAACGCCTCTTTGAATCCTCCACCTTGTGAACTAAGATTGGTCTTTGAAGAAGACCATGACCTCTAAGATTATTCTAGGGAAGTGGAGAGGAGAAAATGGAATGGTTTGGCCGAGCTTGAGTGCTCAAATTGGTGTGAGGAGGAGGGGGAGGAGGTGCCCTTTTATAAGGGAGGAGAGGGGCACCTTAGGAATATCTCCAAATATTATTTTATATTAAAGTCAAAATCGGTTTATAATGGTTCCAAAGGGTCCTATTTCGAAGTTAAAGTGGGGATAGGTCGCAATACTATCAACCAATAGGATTTAGACAAGTTTAGGGTATTATTTTAACCTTATCAATTAGATTTAACTCTAAGTAAAATAATTTAACTTTTACCGTGTCTTTTTGTTTTCTTTCACTATATGGTTAATACACTTACTATAACATGCCAAACGAACCCCAAATTGTTTATTATTATTATATATATCCTTATATAAGTCATTTGGCCGAACCTTATATTTTTAGGAATAAAATAACATTTAGTAATATAATATTTGATTTAAAAACTATTTTGTGTCAATTTTGACACTATTTGATATATGATTTTTTTGAAAGTCATAACAGAATTATATGTTCGCACAAAGTTGATTAAATCAACACTAATATATCATAGTAACCTATAAAATTAGTGTAATTCATAAAAAGTCTCAAATTACATTTATTTTGGTGTTTATAACATCAATTATGTCAATATTTCATTAATAAGATAATTACTGCATCATCATTGTGTCATAAATAAATTAAATTATTTAATGTCTAAAAATTACAAATAAAATACCATTATATAGGAAATCTTTTTAGATTTCTAATTAATATTTATAGTAGAATTTATCTTATGTATAACCCCATATTAAAAATGATTTACTTATTAAACTTTGATTTTAACTATTTTAACCCTTCTTTAAATAAATTAATAATAAATGTCCTAATCTAACCCAAGTAGGCCTAATTGTTCATATTTTATTCCTAAGTTTGTTTTTGGTCGAATTAAACTTATCCAATAGAATTATGACATGTGTTAGGGTAATAGTAATATCGTTTTTACCCTTAGTTACCCTATTTACTATTAACCGTGGTAAAAAAAAGTAAAAAGTTACTATTCACCAAAAAATTATTTTTATCTCATTGAACCACATTTTACTTACTGACATCAACCGTGTCTGTCGGATTTTCAAAATTCCATTCACAGAAGTGGTAAAATTAAGTTTTATGCCAAAATTTAGTTTTTAACCTACCACTTAGTGGTTTCACTATTCATCAAAAATTGAAAGTTTTCAGAAAAATACCAAAATTTCACCCTAGGCTAATTTCGGTATTCCGAATCCAAAAATGAATTCCATTTTGAAAAATAAAATTTATAAAATTTCAAAAAGTGGTTATTACTATTCATAACGGCTAGTTTTAATAATATTTTAATAGCATATCGTTGTTTAGTGAAACTCGGTATTGCGTACGACGCAAGCTATCGAGGAAGGTCGCGATTTCGTGTAAAGTAAGACAAGCTAGTATGTAGTGAAATATTCCGTTGATGATATATAAAAACAAAATATTACTCATAAAAATCTCGGGTGTTACAATGTACATCTGTGCCAGAGCCGCCTCTACTTGCTCGTATCCAGACAGAGATGTATTGCTCGGAAAACTCACGAAATCTCTACTATACCAATATTCTAGGAAGTTCTTCTATACTAATCCTCAAAGTCCATCTTAAATATATGTGCTCTAATCAGAGTTTATCTAAATCTAGCTTCTAAGGTTTGTACTAAACTTCCTCTGATACCAACTGAAACACCCCGACCCTAGATACCCAGAGTCGGTGCATTATTACATAACATTGTCATGATCACAAGAAAGATCAAGTCATAAAAGACTGATTAGTTTAGTATCATTGGATTAACTAGATACATTCATAAAGTTTACATTACATCATAAAATGAAAAACTAGAACAATATAGTCTCCATAGTCCACACTCTTATCCCCTTATACTATCCCTGCAGGTCATTCATAAAATACTTCTTCACATCCTGGGAAAAATAAAATATAGAAATGGGTGAGCTCAAATGCCCAATAAGGATGACAATATAGTAGAAACTTTCATAAATAAGAATAAATATTTAAGGCAATGTATAACTAAAACAAAAGCCTTTTAAACTTGAACTTCAACATAATATGGCAGAAATAACATGAAATAATGCCATTTACTTATTCACATTGATATTCTACTAATCGAATAATCACATGCAATATCAATAACCACTTTCATAATGATGGAATGCATAATGCAAGACTATCATAACCACATAGGCAAGGCCTCGTGCCAAAACTACAAATAAGATTTTGTCAAGGCCTTGTTCCAAGACACTAGTTTGTCTCATGAGACCTATCGATGCATCAAGGAGCTATAGCGGGCTCCACCAGTCACTTATTAAGTCCAATGCATTCCTCATATGAACAGGTTTAAACATAACATAAACATTCGTATTAAAACTAGCATACGAAATGTCAATAATTTTTTCATAAACCATGAATGGTATAAAAATAACACATCCATAGTCAAACATATCACAAAACCATCAATACAATATGGAAGTTTTGTATCATAATAAATCAACTCTAAATAAATTGAAAATCCATCAAAGGATGTTGACATAGATGGAATCAAAACACTCTTTAGAGAAATTTCTCTTCTTATTTTGAAATAATTTAAGAGTCATATATTTATAAAATAAAACATTTTCTTTGAAAATATTTTTATAATATTTTAAGGGAATCTTAGACGATTTTATAACGACTGAAAATAGCCGCACCCACCGTATAAGTTAAAAAAACATTCTTACCTTAATTCTGTCGAAAAGGTTAAAAAGGACCTTGTTTGGAAAACGACAGAAATATTCCTTAATAAAATTCTTATAAAGATTAAAAAAGGGTATAAATGACTTTATCACATAGTCTTTAAAATAGTAATAATGATTTTTAATTCATTTTTAAGAAACCTGGTTGTGGATGATAAAGAGGTCTCAGTAGATAATTACTTATAAACAACCTCGGATAATGAAGAGATTGTGAAAAATAACCCTTAACTTGTACTTTTCCTTGGTTGGGGGTAGGATAACATCCTGTATAATAGTTAAATAATTGTTATTAAATTATACAAGAATCATATACATTAATATGATATCATATATGATCTGTTAACTTTGCTTTGTTAAAAATATCTTAGAATTATCGTCATTTCAGGTGTTAACTTACTCATTTTCTTTTATATGTTTTGTTACATAATCCATGTTTGTTATTGATAGGTTGTATCTTATTCATATCCAAAATGATATCAAGTCCTTAAAAATTATTTTTAAATCATCAAATGAGAATTATACTTGAATGGATACGATGGAGAATGAATCTCATCTCGTTCATGGAGACGGTAGTCCGTACGTACGCACGAGTGACAATATCATTCTTTTGATATTAAAATAATATATGATTGGGTGGTATATCATATATACAGAATCATTATCATGTTATATTTATTATTTACATGAATTAAAAATCATTATTATACCCATCCAAATAATAATATATTGAATAACAATTACACCACGACGTGGAGACGGTAAGCCGTACGTACGCACGTAGGGTGACATGTACTTCAAAGGATGGATAAAATACTGAATATGGTTGTACCATATTTATAATAACATAACAGTATATAGAAGATACTGGAGTTATTTTTTTAGAATGGAAATAACCAAGAAAGAAGAAGTTTAAGAAGAAAGGAACTTGAAAGAGGGTGGTGAAAACATTACCTCTTCTTCAGGTTCTTCCATTTGATTTGATCAAAAGGGCTCCTTAGGTTGGCTTTCTGATCAAACTAGGGAATTTAGGTTGAATTGAGGGAAGTTGAGAGAGTATTTGGTCAGGGTTTGTATGATCCAAAAGGCTTTCAATGTGTGAATTAGTGAGAAGGTTGAGTTCCCTTTTATAAGAGGGGTGAGGGGCACCTTCGGAAATGCTGGAAATATTATTTTATAATAAATTCATATTTGGTTTATAATGGCTCAAAAGTGTATTATTTAAAGGTTAATGTAGGGATGGGTCGAAAACCGCTCAACCAATAGAATTTAGACAAGTTTGGGTTATTATATTAACCTTATCATTTAGTTTTAACTCTTAGTTAATTAGTTTGACACTTACCATGTCACTTTTTATTTTTATATTATATAGTTAATAACCTTACTATATACCTCCAAGAGACCCCCAAGTGGTCCATTAATGATATTACTATCATGATATAAGTCTTTTGTTCTAACCTCAGATTTTTAGGAATTTAATATCAATTAATAATATAATATTTGTTTTAAAAACTCTTTTATGTCAATTTTGACACTACTCAACAATTGATTTTTGTTAAAGTCTTAACAACTTTATTAATTCTAACAAAATTCATTTAAAAAATCCTATAATGTCTTATTAAGCAATAAAATTCATGTATGTCATAAAAACATTCAAATTATATTATTTTAACATTTATAATACCAATTATTTGATTCTTTCATTAATAAGGAAAATACTGCATAATTATTTTGTCATAAATAATATTAATTATTAAATGTCTAAAAAATTATAAATAAAATACCATTATTTATGAAATTGTTTTATCTTTATAATGAATATTTATAGTAGAAAATCCTACATATACAACTCTATGTAAAAATTGTTTTGCTAAAAGATATATGCTTATACCATTTTTGTATTTATTTTAACTTAATTAATATAAAGTGTCATTATCACTTACAAGTGGCTCCATGAGATCCAAAAATCGACCCAAATATGACTATGGTCAGACATGTATCAACCAATAAGGTTAGGACACGTTTTAGGATAATTTATTATAATTATAATATTAATTTTTTACCCTTATTTACCGGATTTACCCTTTAACCATGGTAAATAAAATATTTACCGAAGTAATTATTCAAAATGTCTAAAAATAAAAGTTACCTATTTACACAATTTGGAAATCCTGATTCCAAATATGGAATCCATTTTTACAAATTCAAAACATAGAAGTGGTAGAAATTAATTTAAAATTAATACTCGTTGTTAAAACAAAAAACATGTTTTTTATGAGATAATAACTATCCAAAGATTGACACTTGTTCATGTCCGGTTTAATTGTGAAATTATGTCCAATGACCAACATTGTATTAAATAGTGAAAATATATTCTAAATATAATTTAAAATCTCTCAAATTCATAATTTATCACTATTAATTATTTTGATTAAAAAAGTTATTTTTAATTAAAATTTACTAATTTTCACTATTCATCAAAATATAAATCTTATCCGAAAAGTTCCAAAATATTACCCTAGGATAAATTCAATATTCCAAATCCAAAAATGAAGTCTATTTTGAGATATAAAATTTATAAAATTTCAAAAAGTAGGTATTACTATTCATAACGGCTAGTTTGATTGGTTGTGGTGTGTGTTAGAACTCGAAGTTGCGTACAACACACGCTATTGCATTATTCAAAGGAAATCGTACCGTGGAAACTTGGGGTGTTACATTCTCCCCTCTTTCAAATAATTCTGTCCTCAAAATTTTTATAATACTACCGCATGAAAAGACTCGGGTGGTTGTTCATCATAAGTTCCTCGCGTTCCCATGTTGCCTCTACCATCTTATGGTTTCTCCACAAAACTTTTACCAGAAGAGTCATCCGGTTTCTCAGTACCTGTTCTATCATATCAAGAATCCTGACCGGATCTTCATAATAAGACAGATCGGGTTCCAGTTCTAATTCATCATAGGTGAGTACATGCGTTGGGTCAGACATGTATTTCCTCAATAGTGATACGTGGAACACATCGTGAACTTTGGAGAGACTTGGAGGCATTGCCAAATGGTAAGCTACAGCCCCAATTCGTTCTAGAATTTTGAAAGGTCCGATGTACCTAGGACTCAATTTACCCTTCTTACAGAAACGTATAACTTCCTTCCATGGATATACCTTTAAGAAAACATGATCTCCTACCGGAAATTCCAAATCCTTCCTTCGGTTTTCAGCATAGCTCTTCTGCCTACTTTGAGCTGCTATGATGTGGTTTTGGATTACCTTTACCTTTTCCATTGTTTCCTTCACCAGTTCCGGGCCTAAAAGTTTTTTTTCACCAACTTCATCCCAATAGGTTGGTGTGCGACATCTCTTTCCGTATAACGCTTCATATGGTGCCATCTGAATACTCAAATGAATGCTATTGTTATAGGAAAATTCCACCAAAGGTAAATATTGATCCCACATACCCTGAAAGTCAAGTGAGGAGGATCTAAACATGTCTTCTAAGGTTTGAATAGTCCATTCTGGTTGTCCATCTGTTTGAGGGTGGTAGGCAGTTCTCAATTGAAGTTCAGTATCCAGGGATTTCTGAAGAGTTTTCCAGAATCTTGAAGTAAAACGGGGATCAGGATCAGAAACAAGCGATAGGGGTACTCCATGAAGTCTCACAAATTCATTAATATATAGTCCTGCTAGACGTTCGAGTGGTAAATATTCTCTTATAGAAAGAAAATGTGCTGACTTGGTAAGATGATCAACAATAACCCATATTACATCGTTCCTTCTAGGAGTCTTTGGTAGCCCCATGACAAAGTCCATTGTAATATTTTCCCATTTCCACTCCAGTATGGGAAGAGGTTGCATGACTCCTCCAGGCTGTTGCCTTATAGCTTTCACTTGTTGACAAACCATACATCTTGACACAAAATCAGAAATCTCCCTCTTCATGTTGTCCCACCAAAAATGTTCCTTCAAGTCTCTATACATTTTGGTGCTCCCATGGTGTATAGAGAAATTGGAACTATGAACATCGTCCAATAATTACCTTTTTTGATCAGGTATATAGGGAACACAAAGTCTCACCCCAAATTTCAAAATTCCATCTTCATACTCAGAGTCATTCAATCTCCCATCATTCACATCTTTAGTCTTCTTTTGAAACTTTTTATCCCCAGTCTGAGAACTCTTTATCCTTTCTAGTAAATATGGTTTGGCAACCATTTGAAAAAGCACTGATGTTTCACCTTCCATGGTTATTCCCATATCCAATTTTACTAGATCCATAGAAATAGGATCTCTTTCAATTCTCATCATGTTCAAAACTCCATGATCTTTTCTGCTCAAAGCATCTTCCACCTTATTTACCTTCCCCAAGTGGTAGTGTATTGTGAAATCATAATCCTTGAATAATTCAAGCAATCTAATTTGCCTCATGTTGAGTTCTTTTTGTAAGAAAATATACTTCAAACTCTTGTGATCAGTATAAATCTCACATTTTTCACCATAGAGGTAGTATCTCCATATCTTCAAAGAAAAGATCACAGCTGTTAACTCGAGATCATGAGTAGGATAGTTTTTCTCATGAATTTTCAACTGTCGTGATTCATAGGCAATCACCCTATCATTCTGCATAAGGACACAACCAAGTCCTTTCATCGAGGCATCACTATAAATAATGAACCCATCATTCCCCGATGGTAGAGTCAATATAGGAGAATTAACTAATCTTCTCTTCATTTCTTCAAAACATTCTCCACACTCTTTTGTCCAAACAAATATAACCCCCTTACGTGTGAGCTTTGTTAATGGGTTAGCCAACCGGGAAAAATTCTGGACGAAATGTCGATAATAACCTACTATACCAATAAAACTACGTACCTCAGTTATACTCATAGGTGATGGCCATTCTTGGATTGCCTTGGTCTTAGAATGATCAACAGAGATTCCATCTTTGGAGATAATATGGCCAAAAAAAGAAATCTCATGAATCCAGAATTCACACTTGCTAAACTTCCCATATAATTCATGTCTTCTCAAAGACTTCAAGATAATGTTCAAGTGATTTTCATGATCTTCACAGCTTTTGGAGTATACCAAGATATAATCAATAAATACCACCAAAAATTCATCGAGATATTCCCTGAAAACTCTATTCATCAGATCCATGAATACAGAGGGTGCATTAGTCAATCCAAAAGGCATTACTGTAAACTCGTAATGCCCGTACCTGGTTCGAAATTCTGTCTTCAGAATGTCTTCCTTCTTCACACACAACTGATGGTATCCAGATCGAAGGTCAATATTTGAAAAGTATTGATATCCATGCAGTTGGTCAAATAAATCATCAATGCAAGGTAGGGGATACTCATTCATTATTGTTACAGCATTGATCTCCCTATTGTTGATACATAACCTCATAAGTCCATATTTCTTTTTAATAAAAAGAACAGGGGATCCCCATGGAGAAAAAATCGGGCGAATAAATCCCTTATTACTCAATTCCTCTAGTTTTTTATTTAGTTCAACTAATTCCACAGTGGCCATTCTATAAGGGGTCTTCGATATAGGCCTTGATTCAGGAATTAAATCAATGGAAAACTCAACTTCCCATTCTGGAGGATTTCCAGGTAAATCTTTCGGAAACACATCTATATATTCTTTCACAATAGGTACATCCTCTATTTGAACATTCCTTTCCTCACCCACAGTCATTTAATTATCTTCCTCCCCAATAATTGAATTTAGTTGAGATACTGGGGGTGGATCTAGATAAAAATTAGGTTGTGACGATTCTTCTCTAAAGATAAGGTGTTCCTTATCATCATCATCAAAAATCATAACCTCTTTATTCTTACAATAAATCTTCGCATCATGGTATGAAATCCAATCCATACCGAGGATTATATCAAACTCAATCATAGGTATGGTGATGAGATCAGCGGATAAAGAACATTTATGTGCTCTAACGGGGACTGATTCACAAAACTTTATTGCAATGATACTTCCCTTAAGAGTTTTAACTGACAACTCCTTTGTTAAATCAAATTGGAAATATCTAATTTTCTTAGAAAACTAGGAAGATATGAAACAATGTGATGATCCAAAATCAAATAATGCATTTTCTAAACTTGAGGAAACCACTAAATTACCTGCCACCACGTCTTTCGGAGCTTCTAACTTAGCAGTAGTGATAACATAAGCTTGGACTTGATCCCTTGGCCTTTTATGAGGTAAGTTCCCTTAACGCTTAGGACATTCATTTGCATAATGTCCCATCTCCCTACAATTGTATCATTGGACATCGATAGCTTCCTTCTTCCCCTTGCAATCACGAGCTTAGTGGCCTTTTTCACCACACTTGTAACAGACTCCCATTACTTTTAAGCAAGTACCAGGGTGTTTCTTCCCACATTTACTCCAGGATGGATATTCAAATTTTCCCTTCTTCCCCTTATTTTCATTCCCAGATTGATCAGTAGATCTCTTCTTCTCTTGCTTTGCTTTAAAGTCATAAGACTTAGAGAATTCATTTTCTGTATTGATAGCACATGAGACAATGTATTCGTATGTCAAGAAGGATTGTGAGAATAATGCTCTATGGAGAAATGGTTTTAACCCACCAAAGAAATGATCAATCTTACTTCTTGGGTTACATATATAATCTCCATCACACCTTGCTAACCTCGTAAATTTAGCCTCATACTTTGCGAAATTCTCATCCTCCTTTTGTCTCAGACTTAGAAATTGCCTTTCCATATCTGCTCGATGGTCACGAGGAAAGTATTTTTCTAAAAATAGATCTTTGAACTCACTCCATTCCATATTTGATACTTCATCATCTTCCTTCATGTTTTGAATCAATTACCACCATTGATTAGCATCTCCAGTGAGAAGATAAACTGCCATGATAACTTTTTTCCCTTTCACTACTCCCCAAAGCTTGAAATATTTTTTCTAGGGAACTTATCCATTGCTCATCTACTAATGGATTAGTACTCCCATTGAATGTTGGTGGTTTCTGCCTCATGAAGTGATCTAACATTGATCCTCCACACTGTGGATCAGGGTGCTCCATACGGGTAAGGTTATTATTCAAAACCTGAGTGAGTTGTCCCAGTATGGTGATTAGTAGATCAGCACCAGTTTCATCACCAGCTCCACTATAATTATCTTGAGCAGGAGGGAAATACCTACATAGAGTGTGTGCAATGATACAGTTTCCATTTCTTCAACTAGGAGCCATTTCTAAACAATGGCATAAACTAGATCAGTTTATGAATCAAAATACATAATTCCATACTTGTAAAACACTTTACATAAATTGAACTATTTATGGATATAATCCATAATAATAAAAATTTTTTCTTTGAGGAAGTATATACTCATAAACCCTTCATAATGTTTTGTAAAGAAAATGAGAGTTATCTTAATCATATCCCACGGGAGTGTCGTAACCAAGAGTACAGCAAGGCCCGTAGTCGTGCACCAGTTCCTGTTCGAGTCTAGCTCAAAGCGATATTTTCAGGTATTACCCCTAGGTACATCTGTGCCAGAGCTGACTCTACCTGCTCGTATCCAGATAGGGATGTTTTGCTTGGAAAACTCTCAAAATCTCTACTATACCAAATTCTAGGAAGTTCTTCTATACTAATCCTAAAATCCCATCTTAAATCTATGTGCTCTAATCAGAGTTTATCTAAATATAGCTTCCAAGGTTTGCACTAAACTTCCTCTGATACCAACTATAATGCCCCGACCCTAGATACCCAGAGTTGGTGCACTATTACATAACATTGGTATGATCACAAGAAAGATCAAGTCTCAAAAGACCGATTAGTTTAGTAGCCTTGGAATAACTAGATACATTCATAAAGTTTACTTTACATCATAAAATGAAAAACTACAACAATATAGTCTCCATAGTCCACACTCTTATCCCCTCATACTATCCCTACAGGTCATTCATAAAATACTTCATCACATCTTGGGAAAAATAAAACATAGAAAGGGGTGTGCTCAAATGCCTAGTAAGGATAACAATATAGCAGAAACTTTCATAAATAAGAATAAACATTTAAGGCAATGTATAACTAAAACAAAAGCCTTTTAAACTTTAAATTCAACATAATATGGCAGAAATAAAATGTAATAATTCGATTTACTTATTCACATGGATATTTTACTAATCGAATAATCACATACAATATCAATAACCACTTTCATAATGATGGAATGCATAATGCCAGACTATCATAACCACATAGCCAAGGCCTCGTGCCAATACTACAAATAAGATTTTGTCAAGGCCTTGTTCCAAGACACTAGTTTGTCTCATGAGACCTACCAATGCATCGAGGAGCTATAGAGGGATCCACCCATCACTTATTAATTCCAATGCATTCCTCATATGAATAGGTTTAAACATAACATAAACATTCGTATTAAAACTAGCATACAAAATGTGAATACTTTCTTCATAAAACATGAATGGTATAAAAATAACACATCCATAGTCAAACATATAAAAAAACCATCAATACAATATGGAAGTTTTTTGTCATAATAAATCAACTCCAAATAAACTTAAAATCCATCAAAGGATGTTGACATAGATGAAATCAAAACTCTTTTTAGAGAAATATATCTTTCAATTATGAAATCATTTAAGAATAATATATTTATAAAATAAAACATTTTCTTTGAAAATATTCTTATAATCATGTAAGGGAATCTTAGATGATTTTATAACAGCGGAAAATAGCCGCACCCACTATATAAGTTAAAAAAACATCCTTACCTTAATTCTGTTGAAAAGGTTAAAAAATACCTTGTTTGGAAAACGATAGAAATATTCCTTAATTAAATTCTTTTAAAAAGTCAACAAGGGTATAAATGACTTTATCCCATAGTCTTTAAAATATTAAGAATGATTTGTAATACCTTTTTAAGAAACATGGTTGTGGATGATAAAGAGGTCCCAGTAGATAATTACGTATAAACAACCTCAGATAATGAAGAGTTTGTAAAAAATAACCCTTACCTTGTACTTTTCCTTGGTTGGGGGTAGGGTAACCTCTTGTATAATGGTGAAATAATTGTTATTAAATTATACAAGAATCTTATACATTAATATGATATCATATATGATCTTTTAACATTGCTTTGTTAATAATATCTTATAATTATCGTCGTTTCGGGTGTTAAATTACTCATTTTATTTTATATGTTTTGTTACATAAGCCATGTTTGTTATGGATAGGTTGTATCTTATTCATATCCATAATGATATAAAGTCCTTAAACATTATTTTTAAATCATAAAATTAGAATTATACTTGAATGGATACGATGGAGAATGAATCTCATCGCGTTCGTGGAGACGGTAGTCCGTACGTACGCACGAGCGACAATATCATTATTTTGATATTAAAATAATATATTATTGGATGGTATATCATATATACAGAATCCTTATCATGTTATATTTATTATTTACATGAATTAAACATAATTATTATACCCATCCAAATAATAATATATTGAATAACAATTACACCACGACGTGGAGACGGTAAGCCGTACGTATGCACGTATGGTGACATGTCATTCAAAGGATGGATAAAATACTGAATATGGTTGTACCATATTTATAATAACATCACAGTATATATAATATACTGGAGTTATTTTTTTAGATTGTAAATAACAAAGAAAGAAGAAGTTGAAGAAGAAAGAAACCTGAAAGAGGGTGGTGAAAACATTACCGCTTCTTCGGGTTCTTCCTTTTGATTTGATCAAAAGGGCTCTTTTGGTTGGCTTTATGATCAAACTAAGGCCTCTAGGTTGAAGTGATGGAAATTTAGAGAGTATTTGGGAAGTTTTTGGCTGAGTTAAAAGTCTTTTATTGTGTGAATTAGTGAGAATGGGGAGTGTCCTTTTATAAGTGGGGTGAGGGGCACCTTTGGAAAAGCTAGAAATATTATTTTATAATAAATTCATATTCAGTTTATAATGGATCCAAAGTGTATTATTTAACTTTTAAGGTGGGGATGTGTCTAAAACCACTCAAACAATAGAATTTAGACAGATTTGGGTCATTATATTGACCTTATCTTTTAGTTTTAACTCTTAGTTAATTAGTTTGACACTTACCATGTCACTTTGTATTTTTATATTATATAGTTAATAAGCTTACTATATACCTCCAAGAGACCCCCAAGTGGTCCATTAATTATACAAATATCATTATATAAGTCTCTTGGATGAACCTCAGATTTTTAGGAATTTAATATCAATTAATAATATAATATTGTTTTAAAAAACTCTTTCATGTCAATTTTGACACTACTCAATAATTGATTTTTGTTAAAGTCTTAAAAACATCATTAATTCAAACCAAATTCATTTAAGAAATCCTATAATGTCATATTAAGCAATACAATTCATGGATGTCATCAAAAATTTCAAATTATATTAATTTTAACATTTATAATACCAATTATTTGATTCATTCATTAATAAGGAAAATACTACATCATTATTGTGTCATAAATAAAATTAATTATTAAATGTCTAAAAATTATAAATAAAATACCATTATTTAGGAAATTTTTTTATCTTTCTAATTAATATTTATAGTCAAAAATACAACATATATAACAATATGTAAATTTTTTTTTCTAAAAGATATATGCTTATGTGATTTTTGTATTTATTTTATCTTAATTAATATAAAGTGTCATTATCACTTACAAGTGGCTCCATGGGTCCCAAAATCAACCCAAATATGCCCATGGTCGAACATGTATCAACCAATAAGGTCAGGACACGTTTTAGGGTAATTTATTATTATTATAATATTAATTTTTTACCCTTATTTACCGGATTTACCCTTTAACCATGGTAAATAAAATATTTACCGAATTAATTATTCAAAATGTCTAAAAATAAAAGTTACCTATTTACACAATTTGGATATTCTGATTCCAAATATGGAATCTATTTTTCCAAATTCTAAACACAGAAGTGGCAGAAATTAATTTAAAATTAATTCCCGTTGTTAAAACAAAAAGCGTGTTTTTTAAGAGATAATAACTATCAAAAGATTGACACTTGTTCATGTCCAGTTTAATTGTGAAATTATTTTCAATGACCAAAATTGTATTAAAATGTAAAAATATATTCTAAATATTCTTTAAAACCACTCAAATTCATAATTTATCACTATTAAGTATTTCGATTAAAAAAGTTGTTTTAATTAAAATTTAGTAATTTTCACTATTCATCAAAATATTAATGTTATCCGAAAAGTTCCAAAATTTTACCCTACACTAAATTCAATATTATGAATCCAAAAATGAAGTCCATTTTTAGAGATAAAATTTATAAAATTTCAAAAGTAGGTATTAATATTCATAACGGCTAGTTTTATTGGTTGTGGTGTGTGTTAGAACTCGAAGTTGCGTACAACACACACTATTGCATTATTCAAAGGGAAGAATACCGTGGAAGCTTGAGGTGTTATAGACAAACTACATTCATGGGCTTTTCATGACCCTGAATCTACACAAAAAGTGATTATTGGTGGGTAGAAACCTATATTTGATAAGATGAACCCACAAGGGTTAGATCATATTTGGATGATCTAACATAATAGACACACTAAAGATCATAACTAACCACTAAATGATTCATGTGCCATATTTTGAGTACCATAAAAAATGTCTTAGAGATCTAGGTCGACAAATTGGTTATCTGAGTCATTATAAAAGGATTCTTCGGCCATCATATCTACACTGGTCTCCTTTGTTTGATAATGAAACTCAATACCTCCTTAGCGTCATTTCCCTAAATTCCCAAACAAGTCCTCACATGATTACAAACTCCTAAATCTATCCCTAGCACCCAATTTCTTTGATACCACACTGACACGATCCAACCCACCGGGCCGACAATAAGCCAAATGTGCCACCCCAATCCCATATTCAATAGGGTAGGGGTTGGTGATCGGTGCTTCAACATTTAAAAGATAAAATTTTATAATTTTAAACTCCTATTAACTACTTTTATAGCTATGATTAGTGTGTCAATCCCAAAAGTAAGAAAAAGTGATTGTGCACACTACGATTTGAAAAAACCAAAATAGAAATAAAATATGAAAACTAAGATACAATAACTAAATAATCACAATTATTCTTAAAGGGATTAACGGTACATGAAGAAGGTGAGTAGAAAAAAGTCATAAGGAAAATATGGGGAGTACATGATTGGGTGGCTCAAGATAATTTTTAATTCATTTAAATATTTAATTGGACCGTCAAACATTAAAAAGATATATCACTGAAAAATTCTATTTAGATACAACATTTGTAGGATGAATCTAGAAGTTCCTCAATAACTGAATCTAATGATTGAAAAGGTAAGTGTGATATAACATGGAAATTAATCTCTTTCTTGATTTTAATATGAATATTTTTCATTAAAAGTCAAGAATAATTCCTTCTCAATGAATTAATCAAAATTTTGAAGGAAAATGATTCAATACAATTTTAAAAGATTCAATAAACTAAGAAAAAAAATGATCCAGAACAATCTACTTTTCCCCCAACAGTATCCTAGACAATAATCATTTTTATTTCAAGAATTGATATAGAAATTCAAAACAATTACAATGGAGATGAAGAAAATATGGAGGGAAAGAAAAATATCCTCTCTGATATTTCTTAAAAACTATACTATCTGAGATCAATGTCTAATCCTCGTTGAAAGTCCTCTTCCAAAGCCTCCTATTGTCACTGATGAAAAAGTGTTGCCCGTATCTCATCTATAAAGTTCTCTCCATGCTTTTTTTGCTCCTAAATTTATTTTGTTTTATTTATTAAGCTCACATCCATGATCTGAATACTTCGTTAAGTCCTTTCCTCACCCCCAATTACGAGGAATTTTTCATGGTATCCTTTTCCCCTGTATGTGACTTTAAAATTTCCATTTAAACAAAATTAAAATAGACCACATACACCATGCTACAACATTAAGAAAAATTAACCTATTGAAGAAACTCAACTAGTTTCATAGTAAAATATCTTATTAAACAATCTCCTCAATCCCCATAGTCAATTCCAAAATTGTACAATCTTATCGTAGCATATTTTATGTATATAAGACCATTACACGAACTATTTAGAAATAAGGGGCTACCTTTATGAGAGGAATCTTGCATTAGTGATACCTTGATGTAGATCTCCCTGAAGTACATATGATCTTGATGCATATAACCTACCTGTTGGAGGGCTACACTACACAAGGCAGTCCTCATTCAAATAGTCAAGATCCATTGAGTATAATATTGGCTCGAAAACTCAAAATACGAAATCTAAAACTAATTTTTACAATAAAAATGAATATATTTGTATAAAATTCCAATAACAATGGAACAAATAAATTAATTTTAGTGGTGAAAAAATCACACAAGGAAGTGGCTATTACAACATCATAATCATGCTTGAATTATTTTCATAAATTCAAAACTGATTTGAATTAAAATCCACAACAAAGTATCAATCTACAAATAATTTAATTGCTACTACAGGGAAAAAACAAGCTGAGACCCCCCTTTATAGGGGTCTCCTTCACCTTAGATAATGCCTCCGTGCTGCGACAAGCCACAATCAAAAGCTTCAGGTTCATCATCGTTGTCCTGGATCACCCATTTCAACCCATCTCAATCAATCTGCTGCTCGAATTTAACTCTGGTAGGATAAAGACCAGGTTGTAAGAACTATTTCGTAACCTCTAGGTCCACTTCAACATGATCATGCACCAAGAACCAGATTTACCACCGTATAGGTTCAAGAATGAGAGTCAACGTGGGTTGAAGATTTTCCCGATCTCCAACCAGAGCTTACCGGTGCGAATGAGATCATACCAGATCTTGAAGATCCACCACCACTATTGGCCATTACATAGAATCCTTGTAGATTCAAACCCTCACCATGCGATTAAGAAGATCTACCAGCCCAAGTTAAAGATGCATCGAATCACCACTCATGTGCTTCACGAGGAAGACTATGTTGGAAATCACAAACCAATCCCGTTGGTTTTTTCCCCATGCGACAGTGTATTCCCAATGCAGTACCGTTTCCCATATGACTTCTCATTTACCCATGTATCCGATTCTCCCAAGCAATTCATTTATTTTGGTTGATTTTTATTTTGGTACTTCATTAAATGTATTCTGTTGTATTTTTTAGTTCTTTTAATAGCCTATATATATTGTTTAAAATGTAATCTGTTGAAAGGTGAAAATAAAGCTTGAAATATCTTGTGTTGCTTGTTGTCTCTCTTCTTCATATTGTATTTGTATTTATTTATCCCAGTTTGTATATCCAAAAATTGGTATCAGAGGGTAGTACCAAAGCATCCTCCAATTTCTGAAAATGGCCACCACAATTCAGCTACAAGTTCCAAAGCTGTTTAAGGAAAACTACAACCGGTGGTGTATTCAAATGAAGGCATTGTTCGGGTCTCAAGAATTATGGGAGATCATCACTTACGGGTATATCATACCCACTACGGAGGAAGAATCCTCCTTCACGAATGAAGAAAAGACGGCCCTCAAAAACCAAAGGAAGAAAGACAAAACGACATTATTCCTCCTCTATCAAGGGTTGGACAAATCAAAGTTTGAAAAGATTGCCGAAACAACATCAAGCAAGAAAACTTGGGATACACTTGCCACAATTTTCAAAGGAATTTATCATGTGAAGAGGGTCCATCTTCAAACGTTATGAGCAGAGTTCTAAGTGGCGCAAATGAATGAAGGTGAGAGTATCTCAGATTACTTCTCATGCCTAATTGTCATTGTTAACAATTTGAAAAGGAATGGTGAAAAAGTAGAGGATATTCAAGTTATTGAGAAAGCACTTCAATCGCTCACAACCAAGTTCGAGCATGTGGTTGTGGCAATTGTAGAATCGAAAGATTTGGAAAAATTATCTATTGAAGAATTGCTAGTGTCGTTGAAAGTACATGAGCAGCGAATTCAGAAGAATACAGGTTCAATAATAGAGAATGCCTTAGAGTCCAAGCTGACTCTGCAAGAACCAAATAATGGCCAAGAACAACGGGGTGGTTATTGTGCAAGAGGTAGAGGATGTGGATACCATCCAAGCTATCAGCAAAAGAAAAAAATGTCAGTAGCTTTTATGGAAGAGGACACGATGGAAGCCAATTCACGTGTGGTCGTGAAAATACAAAGAACATCCAATGATACAACTATAAGAAATTCAGCCATTTTTCCTCTGATTGTTGGAGAAAAGTGGATCATGATGATCGATCTAACTACGCTGAAGCATCTCACCATGAAGAAGAAGGCACCACACTCCTCCTGGAATAAGAAAATGCATATGAACGCCTCGATGATTGTTACCTCGACATGGGTGAAAGCAACCACATGAGTGGTAAAAAAGAACTGTTTGAGGAACTCACTGAAGAAGTTCGCGGCGATGTGAGCTTTCGTGACTCCTGAATGGTACCTGTGATTGGCAAGGGGAAAATCAAAATCTATATGAAGAATGGTGAGTTGAATTATATTTCCAATGTGTATTATGTACCAAGTATGAAAAATAACATCATCAGTCTCGGATAACTCCTTGAGAAGGGGTATGTTATACACTTGGAAAATTATTCTTTGTCTATAAGGGATGCTCATAGGAGACTTGTTGCTCAAGTCCAAATGGAGAAGAATATCATGTTTCCACTGCACATCAAAACGAAGGGTGGGGAGTGTTTGTTTGGGCTCATGAAAAATGATTCATGGATATGGCATCTGCATTTTGGGCATCTTCATTTTAGAGGGCTTAAACTTCTATCATCATCAAGCATGGTGCGTGGCTTGCAAACAACTGAAGTTTCAAATCATGTATGTGAGGTGTGTACACTCGGCAAGCAACAAAGGTACTCCTTCCCAAGTGGAGTGTCCAGAAGAACAAAGGAGCCACTGGAGTTGGTTCACACTGACATTTACGGACCACATAAAACACCCTCACTTGGAGGTAATAGGTATTTTATTACCTTTATTGATGATTTCAGTAGAAAGTTGTGGGTGTATTGCATTAAAGAAAAACCATCTGCTTTCGCTATCTTTAAAACATTCAAGGATCCTGTTGAAATTGAAAGTGGCCACAGAATCAAAGTACTCAAATCTGATAGAGGTGGAGAATACACCTCAAATGCATTTCAAGATTTCTGCTGGTAATATGGCATAAGACAACAATACACTGCAGCCTATGCACCACAACAGAATGGAATTACAGAAAGGAAGAACCGCACTATCCTTGACATGACGAGGACCATACTGAAGGAGAAAGGGCTGCCAAAGAGTTTTTGGACAGAAGCAGTGTCATGTACTGCCTACTTTCTCAATCGGTATCCAACAAAGAGCATCAAGAACTTTACAACACAAGAGGCATGGAGCGGCTACAAACCGAGCATGGAGCACATAAGAATCTTCAGGTGTGTCGCCTACACTCAAGTTCCAGAAGCGAGATGAAGGAAACTTGATCATTGAGGTGAAAAGTGCATCTTCATCAGCTCTTGTGAAGCCTCTAAAGCCTAAAATCTTTACAATCCACTAACCAATAAATTAGTGGTGAGTAGAGATGTGGTCTTTGGTGAGAAAGATGCATGGAAGTAGAATGGTGAAGAATCCAACAAGGGTGTTCCAGTCGAGACAGAGGTTCCTGAAGAAAGGCATGATTATCAGGAGAAAACACCCACAACCCCTTCCTCGGGTGCATCATCAGTTGGAAGAAGTCCAGGAGTACATTTCATCACTCCGGAAACCACTCCAGAAAATCAAAATTTGGCCAGCTCATCCTCTCCTGTGACTCCTATGAAGATGAAAAATCTGAGTGATATTTATGAGCAGACCGAAGAGGTAAATCTTTTTTGATTGTATGAAGATCATGAGCCTCTGACATTTCAGGAATCCATGAGGGAAGAAAGCTGGAGAATGGCTATAGAAGAAGTAATTTGTGCCATAGAGAGAAATGACACATGGGAGTTGAAAACACTCCCAAAAATCTATAAAACCATTGGTGTGAAATGGGTGTACAAGATAAAGCGAAAGACTGATGGTGAGATCAACCGCTACAAGGCAAGACTCATGGAAAAGGGGTATAAAAAAAGTACGGGGTGGACTATGAATAAGTATTCGCCCCTGTTGCTCACCTTGACACTGTAAGGATGATTATATACCTTGTTGTTCATCACAGTAGGATGATCTACCAACTAGATGCGAAGTCTTTGTTCCTGAATGGAATTCTAGAGGAAGAGGTCTAAGTTGACCAGCCTAAAGGCTTTGTCATGCAAGAGGAGGAAGACAAAGTGTATCAATTGAAGAATGAACTTTATGGGTTGAAGCAAGCTCCTTGTGATTGGAATTGAGGCATCGACAGTTATCTTCGAGACAATGACTTCACCCAATGTCCATATGAGCATGCAGTCTACATCAAGAAGAATGATCATGGCGATATTCTTATTGCATGCATGCATGTTGATGATTTTCTTTTTATAGGGAATAGTCGACCAATGTTTGATGATTTTAAGGAGACCATGTTCAAGGAGTTGGAGATGACCGACGGAGGTCTCATGTCCTTGTTTCTGGGCATTGAAGTAAAACAACAACATGATGACATCTATATATCTCAGAATAGGTATTCTAAGGAGTTGCTTGAAAAATTCAAAATGGAAGATTGTAATACTATAAACACACTGGTTGCAATGAGATTAAAAATGACAAAATATGGAGAAAAAAGAAGAATTGACTCGACTCTGTTCAAGAGTCTGATTGGAAGCTTGAGGTATCTCACAATCACAAGGCCTGATATTGTCTATAGTGTTGGACTTCTAAGAAGGTATATGAAGGAACCAAAAGAGTCACAATGGCTTGCAGAAAAACGTATCCTCCAGTACGTTAAAGGAACACTGGATTTTGGTCTCTTTTATCCATACAATGAAGAATAAAAGATGTATGGATACTCAGACAGTGATTGGGGAGGTGACTAAGATGAAAGAAAGAGCACTACTGGGTATGTATTTTTTCTTGTATCTACTGCTTTCACCTGGAATTCAAGGAAGCAGAGTGTGGTTGCTTTATCCACATGTGAAGCAGAGTACGTGGCAGCATCCTCTACTATTTTTTAGGGAATTTGGTTGATAAATTTTCTAAAGGAGATGTAGCATCCACAAGATGGATCCACGATGATATATGTGGATAACAAGTCACCTATTGAACTAGCCAAAAATCTGGTGCAACATGGGAGAAGCAAACACATTGATACTCGTTTTCATTTTCTTAGGGATCATGTGAAATAGAAAATGATAAAATTTGAACATTGTCACACTACCGAACAGGTGGGAGATATTTTCACAAAGTCACTACTGACAAATACATTCAAAAAGCTGAGAATGATGCTCAGGATGAAGCCGATTTTGGTTTTAATGGGAGTGTTGGAAATCACAAACCAATCCCATTGGTTTTTCCCCATGCAGCATTGTATTCCCAATGCAGTACCGTTTCCCATATGACTTCTCATTTCCCCATTCATCCGCTTCTCCCAAGCAATTCATTTATTTCGGTTTCTTTGTATTTTGGTCCATCATTAAATGTATTCTTTTGTCTTTTTTAGTGCTTTTAATAGCCTATATATATGGTTTAAAATGTAATCCGTTGAAAGGTGAAAATAAATCTTGAAATCTCTTGTGTTGCTTGTTGTCTTTATTCTTCCTATTGTATTTCTCTTCATTTATCCCGACTTGTATAGCCAACAAATTGGTATCAGGGGGTAGTACCAAAGCATCCTCCAATTTCTAAAGATGGCCATCGTAATTCAGCCTCAAGTTTCGAAGCTGTCTAAGGACAACTACGAATGGTGGTGCATTCAAATAAAGGCGTTGTTCGGGTCTCAAGAATTATGGGAGATCGTCACTGATGGGTATATCATACCCACTACAGAGGAAGAATCCGCCTTCACGAATGAAGAAAAGACGGCCCTCAAAAACCAAAGGAGGAAAGACAACAAGGTATTATTCCTCATCTATCAAGGGTTGGACGAATCGACGTTCGAAAATATTTCCGAAACAACATCAAGAAAGAAAACTTGGGATACACTTGCCACCATTTTCAACGGAGTTGATCTTGTGATGCGGGTCCATCTTCAAACATTACGAGCGGAGTTTGAAGAGGCACGAATGAAGGAAGGTGAGAGTATCTCAGATTACTTCTCACGCCTAATTTCCATTGTTAACAATTTGAAAAGGAATGGTGAAAAAGTGGAGGATATTCAAGTTATTGAGAAAGCACTTCAATAGCTCACAACCAAGTTTGAGCATGTGGTTGTGGAAATCAAAGAATCGAAAGATTTGGAAAAAATATCTATTGAAGAATTGCTGGGGTCATTGCAAGTACATGAGCAGCGAATGCATAAGAATGTAGGTTCAACAATAGAGCATGCCTTAGAGTCCAAGCTGGCTCTGCAAGAACCAAACAATGGCCAAGCACAATGGGGCAGTTATCGTGCAAGAGGTAGAGGACGTGGATACCATCCAAGCTATCAGTAAAAGCAAAAAAATGTTAGTAGCTTCCATGGAAGAGGACACGGTGCAAGCCGATTCACGCATGGTCGTGGAAATACAAATAACATCCAATGCTAAAACTGTAATAAATTCGGCCATTTTGCCTCTAATTATTGGAGCAAAGTGGATCATGATGAGCAATCTGACTATGCTGAAGCATCTCAACATGAAGAAAAAGGTACCACACTCCTCCTGGCACATGAAAAAGCATATGAACACCCCAGTGTTTGGTACCTTGACACGGGTGCAAGCAACCACATGAGTGGTAACAAAGAACTGTTCAAGGAACTCACTAAAGAAGTTTGTGGCGATGTAAGCTTTGGAAACTCCTCAAAGGTACCCGTGATTGGCAGAGGTAAAATCAAAATCTATCTGAAGAATGGTGAGTTGAATTATATTTCCAATGTGTATTACATACCATGTATGAAAAATAACATCATCAGTCTCGGCAAACTCCTTAAGAAGGGGTATGTCATACACTTGGGAAATTCTTCTTTGTCTATAAGGGATGCTTACAGGAGACTTGTTGCTCATGTCCTAATGGCGTAGAATCGCATGTTTCTGCCGCACTTCAAAATAAAGGTCGAGGAGTGTTTATTTGGGCTCATGAAAAATGATTCATTGAGATGGCATCTGCATTTTGAACATCTTCATTTTAGCGGGCTTAAACTTCAATCATCATCAAGCATGGTGCATGGCTTGCCAACAATTGAAGTTCCAAATCATGTGTGTGAGGTGTGTACACTCAGCAAGCAAAAAAGGAACTCCTTCCCAAGTGGAGTGTCCAGAAGATCAAAGGATCCGCTTGAGTTGGTTCACACTGACATTTTCGGACCACATGAAACACCCTCACATGGAGGTAATATGTATTTTATTACCTTTATTGATGATTTCAGTAGAAAGTTGTGGGTGTATTGCATTAAAGAAAAATCATCCACTTTCACTATCTTTAAAACCTTCAAAGCTCATGTTGAAACTGAAAGTGGCCACAGAATCAAAGTACTCAGATCTGATAGAGGTAGAGAATACACCTCAAATGCATTCCAAGATTTCTGTAGGGAATATGGCTTAAAACAACTATACACTGTTTCCTATACGCCACAACAAAATGGAATTGAATAAAGGAAGAAATGCACTATCCTTGACATGATGAGGACCATGCTGAAGGAGAAAGGGCTGCCAAGGAGGTTTTGGGCAGAAGTAGTGGCATGTGCTGCCTACTTGCTCAATCGGTGTCCAACGAAGTGCGTCAAGAACTTTTCACCACAAGAGGCGTGGAGTGGCTACAAACCAAGTGTGGCACACCTAATAATCTTTAGGTGTGTCACCTACACTCATGTTCCAGAAGTGAGAAGAAGGAAACTTGATCATTGTGGTGAAAAGTACATCTTCATCAGATATTGTGAAGCATCTAAAGCCTAAAAGCATTACAATCCACTAACCAATAAATTAGTGGTGAGTAGAGATGTGTTCTTTGGTGAGGAAGAAGCATGGAAGTGGAATGATGAAGAATACAACAAGGATGTTCCAGTCGAGATAGAGGTTCTTGAAGAAAGGCATGATTATCAGGATCAAACACCCACAACCCCTTCATCGGGTGAATCATCAGTTGGATGAAGTCTAGGAGTACATTTCATCACTCCTAAAACCACTCCATCAAATCAAAATTTGGCCATCTCATAATTTCCTATGACTCCTATGAAGATGAAAAATCTGAGTGATATTTATGAGCAGACCGAAGTGGTAAATCTTTTTTTCTTGTATGTAGATCATGAGCCTCTGACATTTCAGGAATCCATGAGGGAAGAAAGCTAGAGAATGAATATGGAAGAAGAAATTTGTGCCATAGAGAGAAATGACACATTGTAGTTGAAAACACTCACAAAAATCCCGAAAACCATTGTTGTGAAATGGGTGTACAAGATAAAGCGAAAGGCTGATGGAAAGATCGACCGATACAAGGAAAGCCTCATAGAAAATGGGTATAAACGAAAGTACGGGGTGGACTATGAAGAAGTATTCACCCCTATTGCCCGCCTTGACACTGTAAGGATGATTATATCCCTTGCTATTCATCACAGTTGGATGATCTACCAACTAGATGTGAAGTCTGCGTTCCTGAATGGAATTCTAGAGGAAGAGGTCTATGTTGACTAGCCTGAAGGCTTTGTCATGAAAGGGGAGGAAGACAAAGTGTATCTATTGAAGAAAGTACTTTATGGGTTGAAGCAAGATCCTCGTGCTTGGAATGCACTCATCAATAGCTATCTTCGATACAACGACTTCACCCAATGTCCATATGAGCATGCGGTCTACATCAAGAAGAATGATCATGGTGATATTCTTATTGAAATGCTTGTATGTTGATGATTTTCTATTTACAGGGAACAGTCAACCAATGTTCGATGATTTTAAAGAGGCCATGTTCAAGGAGTTCGAGATGACCGATGGAGGTCTCATGTCCTTCTTTACGGGCATTGAAGTAAAACAACAACATGACAACATCTATATATCTCAGAAAAGGTATGCTAAGGAGTTGCTTGAAAAATTAAAAATGGTAGATTGTAATGTTGTAAACACACCAGTTGCAACGAGCTTAAAACTGAAAAAAGATGGAGTAGGAAGAAGTGTTGACTCAACTATGTTCAAGAGTCTTATTGGAAGCCTGAGGTATCTCACAATCACAAGGCCTAATATTGTCTATAGTGTTGGACTTCTAAGTAGGTATATGGAGGCACCTAAAGAGTCACACTGACTTGCAGCAAAACATATCCTCAGGTAGGTTAAAAGAACGCTGGATTTTGGTCTCTTTTATCCATACAATGAAGAAGCAAAGCTGTATGGATACTCAGATAGTGATTGGGGAGGTGACCAAGATGAAAGAAAGAGAACTACTGGGTATGTATTTTTTCTTGGATCTACTACTTTCACCCGGAATTCAAGGAAGCATAGTGTGGTTGCTTTATCCACATGTGAAGCAGAGTACGTGGAAGCATCCTTTACTGTTTGTGAGGGAATTTGGTTGAGATATTTTCTGAAGGAGATGAAGCATCCACAAGATGGATCCACGGTGATATATGTGGATAACAAGTTGGCTATTGAACTAGCTAAAAATCCGGTGCAACATGGGAGAAGCAAACACATTGATACTCGTTTTCATTTTCTCAGGGATCAGTGAAATAGAAAAGATAAAATTGGAATATTGTCACACTACTGAACAGGTGGGAGATATTTTCACAAAGGCACTACCGACAGATGCATTCAAAAAGCTGAGAACGATGCTCGGGATGAAGCCAGTTTTGGATTGAAGGGGAGTGTTGGAAATCAAAAACCAATCCCGTTGGTTTTTCCCCATGTGGAAGTGTATTCCCAATGCAGTACTGTTTCCCATATGACTTCTCATTTCCCCATGCATCCTCTTCTCCCAAGAAATTCATTTATTTTGGTTGTTTTGTATTTTTGTCCTTTATTGAATGTATTCTGCTGTCTTTTTTAGTGCTTTTAATAGCCTATATATATGGTTTAAAATGTAATCCATTGAAAGGTGAAAGTAAATATAGAAAGCTCTTGTGTTTCTTGTTATCTATCTTCTTCCTATTGTATTTCTATTTATTTATCCTGGCTTGTATAGCCAACAGACTATATGTGTGCCAAAACAAGAATAAATTGAGTGATACCGCTTGTTGATCCCAAGCCACTACTTTCCCATGAAGAATCTGGCCAGCACGATTTTCCATTGCCAAATCTGTAGTGCCGATGAAGATTCCCTGAAGCCGCGCCACAAGAATGAAGAAGAATAGGTCAAAGCTTGTTGTCGAACCTCGCTGATCCAAAGACAACTGGCACACTGTCGGAGAAGACTGAGTCGTCTCCGTGGAGTTCTGATTTTGCACCACCCGATCCGACGTCTTCGTGAATAAGAACCCTCGAGAACTCCAAAAACTAGAAGTCCCGAGTCATAGGAGAGGAGTTCATCTCAGTCTTGCTATAGATGCCTCAAGTTGAGGCCACCTATTAGGGAAGAGGAATAAAAACACGATGGACGCATGGACGACAGAGGATTAAAGGGTGGTGCACCCTTTTTCCAGCTGTGTAAATTGATCCTTACAAAAAAAGGAACATTAAAATAAAATCATTTTAATTACCAAAAATTTAAAATGGAAATTCACATTTCTCCACCTTGGTAATTAAAATCCGTAACGATTTAATATTCAATAATGAAACAAAAACTCCACCTTGCAAATTGAAATATATCCACATGATGATTCTACACCACCTATCATCGTTAATATGGGTCTCACATCCTAAACAGGAAATACCTATCAGGTATGACCCAAATGGTCCCACCAACATGCATCAATGTGACACACGCCGCCCATATCAATGATATTCTAAACTACCACTAAACAAGCTCAGAATTAAACAACTACAAACATAAACAGAGCACATACTTGTACTTACTTGAGCCTACCTCTAAGATGATGTCATCGAGGAAATCTCAGACTACTCAGCAATACCTGCAAAAAAGTAAACACATCAGTACTCATCCATTAACAAAACATGGAAAAATAAACTCATAAAATTACCATAGAATGAAATTTAGTAAAATAGTATAGTAATATAAATATTAGAAATAAAATAAACATTGAGAAATCAAGCATAGCAAGAGAAAAAATGGTCACCACTTGAACTCATCACGGACTCAGAAAACTCTCCACCTTAATGGAGACATTTCCTAGAACCAAACAAATAGCAGGTCACACGGTCCTAATCAATAACACTATAAAATCCGTAAATCCCTGATCATAAAGGTCATCTCACAACCCTTAGAAAACCAAACCAGCAAGCCAGGGCAGCCCGATAGCGATCTAAGGAAACCCCACTTAAATCTAGTCAACCAATGACATTAAGAACCTAATTCTCATGTACTCATCCAATGTCGTTAAAGAGATACTAGCTCACCCATCATGGGGTCTGGAAATCATAAAAACATCAAGCGATGAACTACTTCTCTAACCACTTCCCAAGACATCACTACTCTCATACTTGGTTATCTCTCAAGAATACCAACCCTCCTAGGACACAAATGAAAAAAACACCCCAAGATGAAATAACAACTCTGTCCCACTAAATGCTCACTAGACAGAAACACAGCCTAGACCAAGCCAACAAAAGAGGTTCCTTAATAACCAGGTACCACTGTAAAACCCATGCAGTCCCAAGAGTCCAAAGGGAAAACTCTAAACCCATGAGAACACTGAAAATCCAAGGGAGGCCAGCTACCGACCAATAAAACCCCTCCCGGTCTAGCTTCCAAATGATATCTAGGAACCACCTAACATAGATAAGTAGATCCTGAAAGAACCACCATAAACCTCAATCATCACTGAACTTATTCACATGACATTGTCACTCAAAACACTTTCCAGGCCCAATCTCTATTTATAATAGTTCACAACCTAGATACACCAGCCCAAAACCATGACACACACCAGAGGAACAAACCTGAAATAATTACTAGATCACTCTCCTAAGGATAATGGTTGTACAAGGATACCATAAAATAAATAAACAAACCATGCCACACACCCCACTTCAAATCGATACACTCTTACTCAGGATAACCTCGCACAAACCCCACATACCCAAGAACCCGAGACAAAAACTAACAACTGCATACTTCCTAAGGTCACTTCTTGTGCATAAAAAATAGGGGTACAACAAGAGAAAAACATTCAATAATATATTTCAAAATTATATCCAAAAAAATAAAAAAACTACCAGAACAAAACATCAAAACATACTGCATAAGTAAAATCCACTAACAAATCATTTAAAACAATGAATTATCAATTATGAATTTTGAAGACACCAAATTATACCCAATTTTGATCTAATACTACTTTTTGGAAGGTCTCCGCTACTCAATACATGGAGGAGGTAAATTGGTACGCAAAACATCCAATGAAGCCTGAAAATTAATCAAATCAGTTTTCAAAATTAAATACCATAACCTATCAGTGTGGGGGGAAGTAAATTACATCTATGGGTAATAACGGGTCTTTAAAAGAGCATCCATTTACAGTTTAGGATGCATGATTTAATGATAAACCATTTAAGTGACCTTCAATTCAATAAACTGAGTAAAGATTATTACAATGCAGTGAGCAATGGGGAGTTAGCTGAAGTGATCTAAGGGACGCAATGTGCTTTCCCTAAAACCTTGTAAAGGCAATGCGCCTAACACAGTGTGACTGTGATAAACTCTTGTAATCCACAACTTATGAATATTAGTATATTTTGGTATGATCTACACATTGTCAGAGTATGATCCTTGGACATATCCCTTAGTGGTTAACCAACTAAAATAGTTGTGTCATTTCTTTGCATGTGATTGGTTGTTTTCTGTACTTCCTCTTCAGATAGGTTTAACAGGTTTCTACCAATGTGGGAACAAGATCCATCTATTTAAAATAAAATTTTGACACCCTAATTCACCCCTACCCTTTTAGGGGGTTTCGGGGTCCTTCAATTGGTATCATAGGGTAAAGGTTGCTGGTGCTGAATCCGTCTTCCGCTGTCATGGAGAATCCAGTCAATGTTAGAGGAGTTCTCCTCTTCGATGGAAGTAATTTTCAGATATGAAAAAATAGAATGAGATCTCACCTAAGATCTATTGAAATGGATGTCTTATTTGCTACTATGTCTGGAATACATGTCACTGATCCTACAAAAATTTCAATGACTGATATAGATAGGAAATTGCTTGATGCTGATGCAAAAGAACAGAATGCTCTCACTACAACTCTTTCTAATTAGATTTATCTAAAGGTAATGAGTTGCACATTTTTCAAATAAATGTGGGATAAAATAGAGAATATTTATAAAGGAGATAACAATGTGAAGAAGGTGGAACATCAAGTACGACACAACATGTTAAATAATCTAAAGATACACCCTGATTAGAATGCAAACTCCTTTTTCAATTGAATTACTGAAGTTTTATGAGAAATTCGAGGTATAGGTGAAGAAATAAAAGACATTAAAATAGTAAAGAAAATCATGAGAAGTCTTCCAACTATTTAAAATTCAAAGGATTAAACCCTTGAGTAAAGATATATCTCCACACTCTCAAGGGATGATTTTCTGAGTAATCTATCGACCTATGAAATGAGAATCAAACTAGAAGAAGCTATGACTCGTGTGAGAAAAAAAATAGAATTCAAAGCCATGGAAAAACTGAATGTTTTAGGAGATAGTGGTGATGAAAATGATGAGGAAAACTAAATGTTTTCTCTCATTTCCAATAATTCCAAGAAGGGAAAACGAAAATTTGATGTAAAACTACCTTTGGCTTGATTTCATTGTGGAAAATTTGGGAATATAAACTCTCAATACTCAAACAAATTCGATGATAAAGAGAGATAATTTTCAAAAATGGAGAAGCCTCATAAAAGATTCTTCAAAAAGGAAAACTTCAAATTTCTAAATAAACTATAGAAAAAGAGTTTTGTGTGTGGAGAAGAATACAAGGATAATGATTTCTATGAGGAAGAGGAACTAAAATTTAAATCTGAAAAACATGATTCTATGATGGCCACCGTTGAAAAATAAGAACCATCAGAAGATAATACTGGAGATAATCAATTTACAACTAATATTGATCCCGATTTTCAACATAAGGATGATTTTGGAAAGATTAAGATTTAATGTAAGAGTTTCAATAATTGGAAAGAAATTGTAGAAGAATAATCTGAATATATTGATCAGTTTGATGCTAAAATTGAATGAATAGAAGAATTTGTGAAATTACAGTCTAAAATACTTGAATGAATAGATGATGTAGTGGATCTAAAGATTATAATTGAAGAGAAGTTAAATTTCATCAATGATCTCACCTCTAAATTGGAAGAAAATTCCAAGACTACTGAGGGACTTGAAGATGATGTTATTACTCGTAGGAGTAAACTTGAGAGTGAATCAATTTCAAAAGAATCAATGAAGAAAATTAAATTTGTAAGGTTCTCATATTACGAGCTAATAGAGATATAAAAACGTGGTTTTGATGGAGTTGAAAAGATTCTAAGTGGACAAAGACCCTCATGTATGGGAAATAGTGGAATCAGTAGCGATGTCAGAACATCAAATACAAAAAATAATGTGGACTAGAATAAAGGAAAGTTGAAAGTTGATCATGTGGAAAAATCACCAGAAGTACTAAAAAGGAGACTCGTAAATCAAACTGAAAGAAGAACAGAAGACTATCCTAGAGCATCCAAGAATGACAAGCATACAAACATTCAGCCTAAGGAAGAAGTTATGAAGAAAAATATAAGTAAGAAGAGATTTCCTCTTATGAAGTGTCAGTTATGTAGATATCTGGGTCACACCATGTCATTTTGTGAAGAGTTAAGGATATATATAAATGGGGGAGGGCTAGGATTTCAACAAAGGAGAACAAATCCATATCCTACTGCCTTCAGAAGAAACAATATTTATGGATATTTTTTTCGTTGTTCTAACTTTTTCCATAAAGCTATTTATTACAGGAAGAGGAATTATGCGGACACCTCATACTAAAGTCAGAGACAGGTTAATGTTCATCAATAATACAATGTATCTATTTAAAAAAGTTTGCTCCTCTAGAAGAAGAATTTGAATAGGAAGAACCCACGTGCATGGAAAAGAGAATTGAAAGGTCATTAGTGTCCTACAATCAACCCAATATCTCATGGAATGAAAAGAGGAAAATTGAAATATCCAATCTTATACAAGTATCCCTAAAATATACAGAGAATAAAAGCACTTGGATTCTTAATAGCTTATGTTCATCACACATGATGGGTGATAAATACCTTTTGAAAAATGTCAAGAAAAAGGTCGATGGAACAATGAGGTTTGGTAACGATTGTTCTTTAAAGATCAAAGGAAGTGGAATTACTGAGCTAACTAATGGAGAGCTGAAGAAAAATGAAGTCCATTACATGGACGGTCTGCATAAAAATCTTCTTAGTGTGAGTCACCTCTATGACTTAGGTTTTATTGTGACATTCAATCAGAATGGATGTACTATAAGTGGAAAGTCCAGGAATTTTCTCATTAAAGGATATAGAATAGATGAAAAATTATATCATGTTAATAGTAAAGAGAACATTTTCTACCTAATAGTTGAAGAGAAAAAAAACTTATGGCATCATAGATTGGGGAGCATCAATCAGAAAGACATGGAAAAGACATCTAAGATAAAGATAGTCATGGATATCCCTAATCTGAAGTGTGAACGAGAAAAGATCTGTGATGCTTGCATGTGAGGGAAATTGGAATGCAGTTCCTACCAGTCAAAGAAGAAAATAGAATCTAATCTCTTTGACCTCATCCATACAGACGTATGTGGCCTGATAAATTTTGTTAGAACACGTGGAGAAAGGTCCTTTTTTCCTTTCGTATATTATTATAGTAGATTGGCATGTGTGATCATTATACATAAGAAGCGACAAGTGCTTGATTTCATGAAAATTTATCGACGAATCATTGAGAATGATAATGGATGGAAGATAAAAGTCCTACGGTGTAAAAATATATGGTAATACACATCCGTTGAATTTGAAAATTAATTAGAGAAGCATGGTATACAACATGAGGTGGCTGTTGTGAGAACTCCACAACAAAATGGAGTTGTTGAATGTAGGAATTGACAGGTAAACAACATGGCCAAAAAAATGCTAATTGAGAGTCGTATTCCTCAACATTACTGAAAAAATGAAGTACCAGCTGCAGTGTATATTCAAAATTGAATAAGGATATATATGGGTGAGATAAAGACACCATATGAATTGTGGCATGAAAGGAATCCCACTTTGAAATATTTTCGTGTTTCTAGAATAAAATGTTTCATCTGAAAAAAATAAAGAAATCAAGAGAAGTTTGGAGACAATGCATACGAAGAAATATTTATTGGATACTCAATGAAAAGAAAATCCTACAAGTGTTTTAATAAGCATTTGGGAAGAATTGTGGAAAGCAGTGATGTTAAGATCATTGAAGAGAAAAACATGAATGCTTTATGGAATTATTATGCTGATGTGATAGAAGATGAGGAAGAATGTAAATATTGAACAAATATTAATACAGAGTTAGAGGAACCAAGGTTTTTCATTGAAAATAATGGAGTATGGTTTGTGTTTTTTTTCAATCTGCATGTCGATGACCAGAGATTTTTCAAAGAATTTGGTCATACAATTGAGGCTAAAGGTAGTATTGAAGGTGGTGTTGTTTCCAAGTGTTTTCTAATTTTTTGGGCATAAAAATTAGGAGTTTGATATTAGAAAAAGATGGTTTTTCAAATAGGACTGAATGGTATGCGACACAACAAAAAAAATCGGAAAAATAAGGGAACCACATACCTCAGAACATGGACCACATACCATGTTCTGGGAATGGTTCATGGATGAGTACCAGGCAGTGGAAATGGTATGCAAAGCGTTGCGCGGAACCAAAAATGGTTTGTGATGACGGTTCACGGTGAAGGCGTGCGGTACGCTGAATGATGAAAGTTCGTGAGAGTGTCGCGGTTCGTGAAACAGGAGTGGTATATAGTGGAGGCTGTACCAAAATCAAAGATTTGGTAAATCTTGTTTTAGAAAATTTTTTAGATCCATTAGTTCCTATAAAGGAGCAGTAATCCCCTTCGTTATGAAGTGGGATTGGAGATTAAAATTTCGTAAAGAAATGTGGTGAAGTCCGAAGTGGTTTGTAAAGAAGAAGACAGTACACGGAGAGAACCATCCACGTAAGGAAAAAAGTCAGTGTAAGAGAGTGTGGTTCGCGGAGGAAGCTCTCACAGTACGCAACAAAGCAAGGAAGTATGCAGAGCAAGATGATATGCGGAGTAAGGAAGTACGTGGAGTAAGGCAGTATATGGAGCAGGGAAGTTCGTGGAGGAGTTGGACGATACGTGGAAACAACAGTGGTACGCAGAGGAAGTGATCTGTGAACCATACCCGCTACTTAGTATGCGGAGGAGGTAAAGTGGTACATAGAACACCCAAGGAAGCCAGAAAATTGACCAAATCAGTTTGAGAAATTAATTATCATAATCTATCTATGTGCGGGAATGTAAATTACATTTGTGGGTAATAATAGGACTTTAACAGGGCATCCATTTAAAGTTGAGGATTCATGATTTAATGATAAACAGTTGAAACGACCTTCAAGTCGATAAATTGAGTGAAAATTATTCCAACACAATGACCAAGGGGGATTCAGTAGAAGTGATCTGATGGACGCAATGTGCTTTCCTTTAAAACCATGTAAAGGCAGTGCATTTGGCATAGAGTGACTGTGCTAAACTCTTGTAATCCACGAATTTTGAAGATTAATATTTTTTGGTACGAATGACACACTGTTGGCACATACTCCTTATACATAGCCCTTAGTTTTGAACCAAGTAAAATCATTGTGTCATTGCTTTTCAGGTGATTGGTTGTTTTCAGCACCTCTTCTTCAGAAAAGTTTAATAGGTTCCTTATCACGACCCGTCCCCCAAGGCCTGTACCATGACTACCCCAAGCCCGCCTTCCATAGGCCAAGGGCTAGAAACTAGAACTGAAAGGCATATTACCTAAAATGGGAATATATTTCCTTTAAACCTGTACAAACACACAGTCCGAGAACACAACAAGAAGAAACTGTGAAGTAATATGCTGTAGAAAAAGTGTGTTGAAAGTAAAGGGGCTAAAATACAAGCCCAACTAGAAAAATACAAGTACAACTAGTATAAAACAACTGAAAAGGTGAAAAGAAGCTCCTGGATTTTCCACCACAGATCCTACCTGAAGGGTATATAGAACTCACGACCAGTAGTCCCCGCATCATATCACACCAAACAGTCCACCCTGGATCCTACCTGAATGGTAGGTATAGCTCACAATCAGTAGTCTCTGTGTCGCATCACACCAAATGGTCTGCCTCTGAGCACCGTCCAGTCCGAGATCCCTCACCCTCGATCAATGCCATATATCATTTACACAAGACACAACAAGGTGCGAGCGAAGCCTATGCAGGGGAGAGTATAAAGATACTCAGTAGGGACCCTGAGACCCTGTAGGTCTCCTAAAGATCCACAAAGGAAAAACCACAAATCAAGACAACAACTCTACTTAGGTATATGCCCATACATATACCTAAGTTATCGAGATATACTCATCTCATACATGAGGGGAGTATACCGCAAAGGTAACACCAGAAAGGTAATAGTACCACACAGGTACCACCTTGAAGATAGAAGTACCACCAAGGTAAAATTACTACACAGGTAGCACCACGAAGATAGTAACAGGAAGGTAAAAGTACCACACAGGTACCAACACAAAGATATTACCGTGAAGGTAAAAGTACCACAAAAGTATCACCATGAAGATATAGACTCAACTCAAACTGGGTATACAACTATGATAAATAGGATTATGATGTTGAACCACATAGGATCGCTAATAAAGATGATAGCCAGCCACAAGATTCTCTAGGGATAATAATAAGTAACATTCCCAGTCACAACGTAGAACACCTCGCCTGTTGGAGAACTCCTCCTATAATGAGTATAGTGGGCCTACCGTGTCACACAGAGGAACTCCCCACTAACCTTGGACTATTGAGGTACTCCTCCTGTCGAGTATCGTGGGTCTACCGTGTCACACAAAGGCACTCTCCACCATGGGTCTGCCGCGTTACACAGAGGCGCTCTCCACCGTGGGTCTACCGTGTCACATAGAGGCGCTCCCCCTCGTGGCCTGCTGAGGTACTCCTCCTGTCTAGTACCATGGGTATGCCACATCACACAGAGGTGATCCCCACCATGGGTCTACCTCCTCACACATAGGCGCTCCCTACTGGTCCTGTCGAGTCACTCTGAGTCAAAATGGTCAGCAGTCGTCAAGTCTCATCCAATCATAGGGTTTCATATGTAGAATGCTTGGGAGAACCCCTCCCTAAGACATCAGTTATACCTATACCACCCCGATGTTCCAAAAAGAAGTATCCCAATGTTCTGTCACGTCATAAGGGACCCAACACAAAAAACAACGCATCAATCGGACGCTCGGTCTATAAGTTATTAGTGTTTCCACTTCGAGGGCCTGGTTGGATTCAGGGTCCAATCCAACCCGGTCGTACTAAAACCATATCCAAACTCAAGTGGAGTATACCAAAAGGACCGCCTCGATCCAAGGATTTAGACACCATAGACGGTTTGTCAAACGGATGCCTGGTTATCAAGATATGGCCCTAAAAGAGAAAATGGGTCTGGATGGGCCTGGGTCCGGTCTGATCCGGTCGGGCCGACCCGAACCAGTTTGGATTGACCTGACCTGAAATGGGTCCGGACTGGATAGCCTGGGCCATGGTCCAGCCTGGCTGTGTAGGGGGCGGCCCAGCCCAGCCCGCTGGCTCAGCCCACTCGGGTAGTGGTCCGCAGAGGCGGGGTCTGCCGTGACTAACACCAGAGGGGGAGGCGCCGCCCCGGTCATCCCGAACGGTCTGCGGACCGTTCGACTACTGGAATGTGGGACCTACTGGAGGGGTCCCGCCCGATGTGGCGCGGCCGGCCGGTCTTCCTTCCAATGATGCAACCGCGACCCACTACTCCACCGTATCTGGCTGGATTCCGGCCGCTCTCAGCCTCCACTGCGGCCAAACGGCCACAACATCCTGCCCCACCGACGGCACGGATGCGCGTTGCTGCTCCGCCATGTGGCCGACCGAATGCCGGCCGCCACCCTGATCCGATGTGACTGATGGACCACGACCTCTTGCTCAACCGGCGGCGCGGACACGTGCCACCCCACCTTCCTCATAGCCGAATTGGTGTCGGTCGTCGACTTCTTTCGCGAGCCATCGTGCCTTCATTCTAAGCTTGAAAAATTAAATGATCGCATATTTTTGATCCTTGTGTCGAGGGATCCACGTCTATATATTGCACCCAGTAAAACTCCGTGTTTCCAGCATCAATAAATATTTGGCGTTGAAGAACACATGAAGAACATGTAGAGAATAAAAAGAAAAAGGAGCAAGGTTTATGTGCGGTACAATTTCCATGTTCATTTGGCCATCGTCGTTGTGAATTTAGGATATGAAGAATCAATAAAAATAAATTCAAACATATATATAAAACCCCTAACTCATGAATGTTGGAGAAACACCTGTGGTTGAGGATGTGGGTCGGTGTTCGCCGTTCCTGCAACAATATCCAATGGCGTCGCTTGATTGTCGATCCTTGTTCAGGGTTTCAGTGTTAATCGCCACCACTTGCCAAAACCGGGCCCATCTTCCAAGGGCTCGATGTCGCAACACTCCTTCAACAATTCGTTTCTTGGTGAAGCTATGCCAACACCTCTCCCCAAGATCCATATAAATAGGAGAGGGGGGGGGGGGGAGGGTCTAACAGTGTCAGGAATTAATGGGAGTACATTTATTAGGAAGCTTCCGAAATTTTCCAACAAAGCAATTACTAGGATTGATGGGTCAAGACATTTAATGGATTGACACGTCGTTGGTCCCACCACAATTTTTCCGTTTGAGGATAACATAGAAACAAAAATAAAATAATAAAATTATATTATTTTCTTTCCTTAAAAAGTCCAAAAACCTAAATTTTTCACCCGACCTACTGTGGTCAAAGTAAAGCCTCCCTTAAGTGAATCCAATCGTTGTGGATTCAATGGTGCCCTTTTATTTTTAATCCGAGCACCGGTTCAAAAGTTAGAAAATACCGCTCATGCATTTATTGAACGTACCCAAAAAAATTCAGAAAATTATTAACAGTCACCCTCGACCCGTGATGGTCAAGGTTATGCTCTTCCTAAGTGAAACACGCCCCAAAAAATCCAACAGTACTCTTATATTTCCAATCTGAGTTACCATTTAGAAGCTATGGATTTTACAATAAAATAATTGTTACTTGATTATTTTATTTACGGCCAAAAACTAAGTTTCACTAGTGGCCCATTCCAACCAAAGTTAGTATCTGCCTAAATAAATCATACTCTCATGAGTTTAGCGGTGGTCTCGTATTTTCAGTCCGAGCTTCTGTTTTTGATTTATAAGCATTTTAAAAATAAAATAATTTATTTAATTATTTTATTTAGAGTTATGTCATTTTCGGGTTTTCTCATAGGAGGCCCGCACCGACTAAAATTAAGTCGCGCCTAGGGTAAACCCACCAATATGAACGCAAAGGTGACCTCAGATTTTAGATCCAAGCAACTGTTTAAGAATTATTCCACTTTTTTTTGGAAAAATGTTTACGCACATTATTTAAATTTTAACAAAATTTCGAAAGTTCATTCTGGGCACTCTGGGCCTCGGAATCGCACGCTGTCAGATTTCACGGTCTCAAAATAATTCCATATAATTAAAAAAATCATACAGAAATTTTGGGACATTACATTCTCCCTACCTTAGGTATTTATGTCCCTGAAAGCCACAACATAGACTAAGGAATCAAATTGGGGTATTGAACACAAAACTGAGTCTCCCACTCCCATGTCCGCTCATGGAGGTTCCCCTGCAGCCAGTGAAGACGCACCCAAGGTATCAACCACCCATGAAGGATTCGCTCCTATCGATCCTCAATCTCTACTAGAACCTCCGTAAACGTCACCCCGTCATCTAATTCCTTCTTTCCATGGTCGATAATGTGCGATAGATCATGCACACATCTCCTCAATTGTAACACATGGAAAACATTATGCACCTGGTGCATCTATGGGGAGAGAGATAGATGGTACACCACCTTTACCACTCTCCTGAGAATCTAGAGAGGTCTGATGAACCTCAGAGATAACTTGTCACCCTAGCCAAATCTCCACAAACCTTGTCCAGGTGAGACCCATAGGAAGACATGGTCTCCCTCCTCCTGTCGGCATAAGACATCTAGCGGATCTGAGCGGTTTTCACTTGCTAACAGGTGAGGCACTGTGATACAAAATCTGCCACATCATCCTTCATCCTTGGCCACCAGTACTGACACTAGAGGTTCTAGTACATTTTTGCCACTCCAGGATTTACCGTTAATGGGGATGTATGGAACTCCCTCAACACCCCCTCCCAAAGCATCACTGGTACCATGGTGCATCCTCTAAAAAGGATGATGTGCTTACCACCTTTAGAAAATCTTTCAGGAGACTGTCCCGAGGGTATCTGAGCACATCGGGCCTCGCAGTCAATGTCTCAATCTGTGACTCCCGAATTCACTGAAGAATTGGTTGAGTGATAGTAATAGACTAGAGGTAAGATTCTCCATCTCTATCCATGAAGGATATATGCATCATGGCTAGTTTATCCATCTCTTTACTTAGAAAATGTAGACCAGACCTCCTGCTGAGTGTGTTTGCTACCACATTCCCCTTCTCAAGAGTATATACTATCTCAAAGTCATAGTCCTGGAGGAACTCTATCCATCTTCACTGTCTCAGGTTAAGGTCCTTCTGAGAGAATATATACCTGTTTCTCTTGTGATCAGATTAGACTGTAAAACGTTCACCCTTAAAGTAATGTCGCCACACATTCTAGGAGAATACCACTACTGCTAACTCTAGGTTGTGGGTAGCATAGTTCTTCTCATGCTTTCTCAGCTGTTGTGAACCATAGGCAATCACTGCTCTCTCCTACATCAGGACACATCCAAGCCCGATCCCTGATGCATCGTAATATACTACATACCCAATACCCTCTTCTGGTAGCCTAAAGATGGGGGAACTCGTCAGTCTCTACCTCATCTCCTAAAATCTCTGCTAGCATCTCTCTGTCCACACGAAGGGTTTTCCCTTCTTCATCAAAGCTGACAAGGGAGCCGATACCCTGGAGAAGTTGGGTACAAATCTCTAGTAGTACCCAGCCAAAGCAGAAGTCTCTCTCCCTTCGGGGAGGTAATCATGGAAACATCTTTTGAAAGGACATTCCCACACTCTTTCACTCCTGTTTGGAACTAAAAACTGAAAACTTCTACTGCCCCGAGGGTATGGCTAGCCGACTCAAGAGTGATTGGTTGCAACCTCTTATGAATGAATTTATCATGTGCTTCCTGGGTTTTCTTTTTCACTAACCAAGGAAAACCCCATAACAAACATTGTAGATAAACCACAACCTTTTAACCTAATATAATTAATCTCAATATGAACTATTATTATCTAGTCCATACCCAAACTAACGTCGTAAGGCCTTGACACTACCACCAAGAGGTCCCAACCAAAGCTCTCGCCTCAAGGGTCAGATCACACTGTCGGCATAAGTGTGATTGTTGAGTCACCTCCCAAAGGCATCTACAGACGTGAGGGTCAATTAAACGATTTAACCAGAAACTCTAGGTCTTGGACAAGATTCATGGAAGGAAGGAATGATTGGCACCTATGTCTATTAATAGAGTAGATAGTAAAAGACAAAATCGTACCTCGAATTAATCCTAGAGCCCTTATGTCGCACTCCTTGACTACATGCATCTACTCCCTTCCCCTGTCCTCTAGCTCCCTAAGCCTGGTGGGGACTACAAGGGGGGTGGTTGTAATATGTCGAAATGTACACCACCTCATGTTGCTTTCCTAGCTCTGCTTCCACATCTGCAGCCCTACAGATTTGTCTATGCCTATCACATCCTCTTCCCAAAACACTTTACACGCCCAAGTCTCTGAGACTGGTGCCAGTTTCCTACATTCCCACTGCTAACATTCAATGGCTGTATCCACTCAACCAAAGAACATTCAACTACAAAGGTTCTCTCTAGCACCCTAACATAAGAAAAAATTCATAGAGGAATAGTGCTAGCTCTGATTTCCTTAAACACACCTCACTCAGAAGTTCAAGCCCTGAAGCACTGATCACATCATATTCATCGAGTACCAGGAATGGTCGGTATGCCTCAATGAATACTCAGCTACCGACATGTCATCCTGCCGAAGCTATAGAAGTTATAGGGAACTCTCAGCCACCTCCTCAAGCCAGTCCTTAGCTGCTTGGGAATCTCTCTTTCCTAAAAAACTCAGTGGCCTCTACCGCTAGAACTCATGAAATGTGCTCAGTCAGTGTGCATCATCCGCCAGTGCGGCCGGTGGTAACTGCTACCCAACGGGTGGTGGTGCTTCCGGTAAACCACCTGAAGGTGGACACACAGTAAGAGGGCCCTACACCAGAGCCTCGTTTCTCAGTGGGCCGTCATCGTGTACTCTCTTAGGAATCCTAGATGGCCGTCTATGCGGTGAAATCCTGATAAGGAATAGGTGCACCATAGTTATTAAGTTATACCTAGTGAGCTGACTCCAAAAAAATCATAAGAAAAACTCTTCAAAAACACACGCAATCAGTGTTTCTGTGCACTGAGTCAGAAATCAGAATTCAGGGTCCTGGTGTATGGATACGTCGGCTACCACACCAACACTAGACTCCCCAAACTGAAAACCACACTCATAACACATAACACTATTTCCACATAGAAAATATTAGAGTCCTAGTTCTTCGGTAGAATTGAACTCCTCTGATACCACTTTGTCATGACCTGTCCCCTGGGGCCTGTGTCGTGACTACCCCAAGCCTTCCTTCCATAGTCCAAGGGTTGGAGACTAGAACTGAAAGTCATATTCCCTAAAATGGGAAGGCATTTCCTTTAAACCTGTACAAACACATGGACTGATAACACAACAAGAATAAACTGTGAAGTAATCTGCTGTAGAAAAAGTGTGCTGAAAGTAAAGGGCCTAGAATACAAGTCCAACTGGAAAAGTACAAGTACAACTAAAAGGTACAAAACAACTAAAAAGGTGAAAAGAATCTCCTAGATCATCCACCACTAATCCTACCTGAAGGGTAGGTATAACTCATGATCAGTAGTCCCTACATCACTTCACAACAAACAATCCACCCTAGATCCTACTTGAACGGTAGGTACAACTCACGATCAGAAGTCTCTGTGTCACGTCACACCAAATGGTCTGCCTCCGAGAACCATCCAGCCCTGGCTCCCTCAGCCTCGATCAATGTCGTATGTCATCTACACAAGACACAAAAAGGTGTGGGTGAATCCCATGCAGGGGTGAGTACAAAGATACTCAGCAGGGACCCTGAGACCCCACAGGTCTCCCAAAGTTCCACAAAAAAGCCACAAAGTAAGACATTGACTCTACTGAGGTATCTACCCATACATATACCTAAGTTATCGAGATATACTCAACTCATACAAGAGGGGAGTATACCACTAAGGTAACACCACAAAGGCAAAAGTACCACACATGCAACACCTCAAATATAGAAGTGCCACGAAGGTAAAAGTACCCCATAGGCATCACCATGAAGATAGTACCACGAAGGTAAAAGTACCACACAAGTATCACCACAAAGATTTTACCACGAAGGTAAAAGTACCACATAGGTATCACCACGAAGATAGAGACTCAGCTCAAACTAGGTATAAATCTCTGAGAAACAGGATTATGATATTGACCCACACCGGATCGCTATGAAAGTTGATAGCCAACCACATGATTCTCTAGGGATAATAACAAGTAACATTCCCAGTCACAACATCGAACACCTCAGCTACTAGAGAAATACTCCTCTAATAAGTACATTGGGCCTGCCGCATCACATAGAGGTGCTTCCCACTAAACATGGACTGCTGAGATACTCCTCCTATCGAGTACCGTGGGTCGGATGCGTCACACAGAGGCACTCCCCACTGTGGGACTACCATGTCACACAGAGGCACTCCCCCTTTTGGACTGTTGAGGTACTCCTCCTATCAAGTACCATGGGTCTGTCGCATCACACAGAGGCGCTCCCCACTATGGGTCTGCTGCGTCACATAGTGGCGCTCCGTACTAGGCCTGTCAAGTCACTCCAAGTCAAAATGGTCAGCAGTCTTCAAGTCTCAGAGAGTCACGGGGTTCCGTACGTAGATTGCTTGGGGGAACCGCTCTCCAAGCCATAGGTCATACGTCAACCACCCCAAAGTTCCAAAAATAAGTATCCCAAAGGTCCTTCATGTCATAAGGGACCTGACACAATAGAGGGAGCGTCAATCGGATGCCCGATCTGTAAGTTATTAGCGTTTCCGCTGCGAAAGGTTGGTTGGATTTGGGGTCTGATCCAAACCATCCGTACTGCAACATTATACTAACCTAATTGGAGTATAAAAAATGTCTGTCTCGACCCAAGGATTTTTCCGCCATAGATGGTTCATCAAACAGATGCCTAGTCCTCAAGATATGGCCATAAAGGTGAAAATGGGTCTGGATGGGCCCGGGTCCGATCCGACCCAACCTAGTTCGGGTCGAACCAAACCGACATGGGTCCAGACCAGATGGTCTTGGCCTTGACAGGCTCGGCCCACATAGGGAGTGGCCCCGACCAGCCCGCTGGCGCAGCCTGCTGCGGTGCGACCCTCTGCGGTGCGGCCCGCTCGGCTGGTGGTCCACCGAGGTGGGGTCCACCATGACCGCCACCTGAGGGAGATGCTCCCCCACCTGGTCATCCCGAATGGTCCATGGACTGTTCGGTTGTTGGAATGTAGGACTCGCTGAAGGGGTCCTGCCCGGTGTGGCACGACCAGTCAGTCTTCCTCCCAGCGGTGTGATTGCGCACCACTGCTTCACCACTGCTGGCCCGATGCTAGCCGCTTTCGGCCTCCACCGCGGCCAAGAGGCCGTGGTCTCCTACTCCACCAGCGGCACGAACGCACGCCACCACTCCGTCACGTGGCCGGCCGAATTTTGGCCGCCACCCTTCTTTTCCGCAACCGATGGGTTGTGGCCTCTTTCTCAACCGGCGGCACAGACGCACGCTGCCCCACCTTCCTCGCGGCCGACAGAGTGTCGGCCACCGACTTCTTCCATGAGCTATCACCTTCGTTCCAAGCCCGAAAAATTAAACAATTGCATATTCATGATCCTTGGGTCGAGGGCTTCACGTCCATATATCGTGCTCAGCAAAACTCCGTGTTTCCAGCGTCAATAAATATTTGGCGTTGAAGAATGCATGAAGAACGCACGGAAAATAAAAAGAAAAAGGAGCAAGGTTTATGTGTGAGATGATGGACATGCTTATTTTTCCATCGTCGTCATGAATTTAGGATATGAATAATCAATAAAAATAAATTCAAACATATATATAAAATCCCTACCTCGTGAACGATGGGGAAACGACCGCGGTTGAGGAAGTGGGTCGGTGTTCGCCGTCCCACAATAGCCTCCAATGACGTCGCTTGATCGTCGATCCTCGTTTGGGGTTTCGGTGTCAATCGCTACCACTCAATAGAACCAGCTCCATTTTCCAAGGGCTTGATGTCACGACACTCCTTCAGCACTTCGTTTCTTGGCGAAGCTGTGCTGACACCTCTCCCCAAGATCCATATAAATAGGAGAGGGGGGGGGTGTCTAATGGTGTAGGGAATTAATGGGAGTACATTTATTAGGAAGCTTCCCAAATTCTCCAATGAAGCAGTTACTATGATTGATGGGTAAAGCCATTTAATGGCTTGATGCATCATTGGTCCCACCATAGTTTTTCTGTTGGAGGATAAGATAGAAACAAAAATAAAATAATAAAATTATTTTATTTTATTTCCTCAAAAAGTCCCAAAACCTAACTTTTTCACTCGACCTACTACGTTCAAATTAAAGCCTCCCTTAAGCGAATCCCAACACTACAGATTCAATGGTGCCCTCAGATTTTTAATCCGAGCATTGGTTTAAAAGTTAGAAAATGCTTCTCACGTGTTTACTGAATGTATCCAAAAAAAGTTCAAAAAATTATTAACAGTCACCCTTGAATCACGCTAGTCAAGGTTAGGCTCTGCCTTAGTGAAACTACCCCCCAAAGAATCTAATGGTACTCTTGAATTCAAATCCGAGTTACCATTTATAAGTTATGGATTTTACAATAAAATAATTGTCAAATAATTATTTTATTTATGGACAAAAACTAAATTTCACTGGTTGCCCGCGTCGGCCAAAGTTAGTATCTTTATAAATAAAGCATACCCTCATGAATTTAGTGGTGGTCTTGGATTTTCAATTTGAGCTATAATTTTTGAGTTATAAGCATTTGAAAAATAAAATAATTTATTTAATTATTTTATTTATAGTTATGCCATTTTCGGGTTTTCTTATAGGAGGCCCACGCTGACTAAAATTAAGTCGCACCTAAGGTAAAACCGCTATTTTGAGCGCAATGGTGCCCTCAGATTTCTGATATGGGCAACTATTTATGAGTTATTCCACTTTTTGAAGAAAACTTCTTACTTGCATTATTTAAAGTTTAACAAAATTTCGACGGTTCATTCCGGGCACTCCGGGCCTCGGAATTGCACGCTGTCAGATTTCAAGGCCTTGAAATAATTCTATATTATAAAAAAAATTATACAAAAATTATGGAACATTAAATTCCTACCAATGTGAGAAAAATATCCATCCATTTAAATTAAAAAATTGATACCCTGATTCACTCCGCCCCTCTCAGGGTGTTCTGGGGTCATTCAAGCTTATCAGCACGAATGAGATCGAACAAAATCCTGACGTCCCACTGCCACCATTGGCCACTACACAGAACCCTCATTGATTCGAATCCTTACCATGCGATGAAGAAGATTTTTCATTCCAAGTAGAAGAGGCATCGAATCACCACCCCAGTGTTGCGTGAGGAAGACTAGATGTGTGCTAGAACAAGAAGAAATCAAGTGATGTCGCTTGTTGATCCCAAGCCACCGATTTCCCATGAATAATATGGCCACCAAAAGTTTCCAATTCCAAATCTGGAGTGCTGATGGAGCTTCCCTGAAGTCATTCTGCAAGAATGAATAAGGCTAGGTCGAAGATCGTTGTTGACCCTCATCAATCTAAAGCCGACTGGTATGCCACCAAAGAAGACAGATCCATCTTTGCGGAGTTCTGATTCTGCAACACCTGATCCGACCTCTTCGAGAATAAGAACCCTTGGGAGCTCCACCACATAGAAGACTCGAGTCATAGTAGTTGAGGATGTTGTCTCAGTCTTGTTGAAGATGCCTCAGGTCGAGGCCAACTATTATGGAAGAGGCATAAAAACATGATGGATGCATGGATGATGGATGATTGAAGGGCAGTGTTCCATTTTTCCACCTTTGTAAACATATTCTTACAAAAAAGGCATATTAAAATAACATCATTTTAATTACCAAAAATCGAAAATGGAAATTCACAAGTCTCCACATTTGTAATTAAAATGCATAACAGTTTAATATGAAATAATGAAACAAAAAATACACCTTGCAAATTGAAATATAACCACATGATGATTATGCACCACCTATCATCATTAATTTGGGCATCACATCCAAAACAGGAAATACCTATTAGGTAGGACCCAAACAATCCCTCTAATGGTCATCAATGCGACACAAATTTCACATATTAATGAAATTCTAAACTACCTCTAAACATTCTCAGAATTAAACAACTCTAAACATAAATAGAGCACATACCTGCACTTACCTAAGACTACCTATAAGATGATGTCATCAAGTAAGTCTTAGACTGCTCACCAATACCTGCACAGAAGTAGGAAACACAGAAGTACTCATCCTCAAACAACACATGAAAAAAAACTCATAAAATTCACAAAGAATGTAATTTAGTATAACAGTGTTGTAATGAAAATAGTAGAAATAAAATAAACATTGAGAAATAAAACATAGTAAGAGAAAAAATGGTCTCCAGCTGAACTCATCACTGACTCATAAAACTCTCCACCTAAAGGGAGACACTGCCTAGAAATGAACAAATAGGGGGTAACACTATCCTAACCAGTACCACTGTAAAATCCATAATGTCGTGATCCTAAATGTCATCTGATAACCATGAGAGAACCAAACCAGCAAGCAAGGTCATCCTGATACTGATCGAAGAAAAAAACCCTTAAATCTTTCCATCCAACGACATTAAGCACCTAATTATCATGTACCCATCCAATGTCGTTAAAGAGACACTAACACACCCATCATGAGGTTTGGTGATCATTAAAACATCAAGAGATGAACGGCATCTCTAACTACTTCCCAAGACATCACTACTCCTATACTTGGTTATCTCTCGAGAATACCAACCCTCCTAGGACACCAAAGAAAAAAAACACTCCAAGTTGAATTAACAACTCTGTCCTACTAAATTTACACTAGACAGAAACACAGTATAGACCAAACCAACAAGAAAGGTTCCTCAATAACTGGGTACCACTATAAAACCCATGCAGTACCAAGAGTCCTAACGATGTCTAGGAACCACCTAACATAGATAAAGAGATCCTAGCAGAACCACCAATAACATTGATCATCATCGAACCTATTCACATGTCACTATCACTCTAAACACTTTCCAAGCCCAATATCCATTCATAATAGGTCACAACCTAGAGACACAAGCCCATAAATAGGACACACACCAGAGGAAGAAACCTGGGAAAACTAATAGCTCATTATCCTAAGGCTAAAGGTAGTACAAGGAGACCAAAAAATAGACAAACACACCTTGCCACACACCCCACTGATAACTGATACACACTTGCTCAGGCCAACCTCACACAAACCCCACCTACCCCAGAACTGGAGACACAAACAGACAACTGCATGCTCCCTAAGGTCTCTTCTTGGGCATAAAAAATAGGGATATAGCAAGAGAAACAACAATCAATAAAATATTTCAAAATTATATCCAATAAAATAAATGACCTAGCTGAACAAAACATCAAAACATGTTGCATAAGTAAAATATACTAACAAATCATTTAAAGGAACGAATTATCAATTATGAATTTTGATGACACAAAATTATACCCAATTTGGATCTGATTCTACCTGTTGGGAGGGGGGCTGTGTTGTACAAGGAATTCCCCCTTTGAATAGTCAAGATCCATTGGGTTTAATTTTAGTTCGCATAATCTCAAAATTCAGAATCTAAAGTTAATTTTTACAATAAAAATGAATATATTCATATAAAATTTAATAAGGGAATAAATAAATGATTTTTAGGGGTGAAAAAATAACACATGGCAGTGGCTATTATAATATCATAATCAAGCTTGAATTATTCTCATAAATTCAAAATAGACTTGAATTAAATTCCAGAAGCAATGGATGTTTAGAAATTTACAGGTTGAAGAATAAATGGTTTGGAATTCTTAACATGGTCTCATAGCTGCTATCTTTATAATCAACTTGCACTGACACCCATATTCATCTTCAAGTTCAGGTTGAGTTGGACTCCTTCATCGATCAATTATAAACTCCAAACCAGTTGTAAATCAACCGTAAGGTTATTCAATCATCCATTGACTTCACTTTAGGCCAATATTTATGAATCAAAAGTCAAAATTTATTACATTAGTCAACTTCAAACTCACCACGTCCTCCCAAATACAAACTTCCAGTTCTTCTTTTATGGTTTCGACACTTTCATCAAGAATAGATATGTTAGGGTCGATTCATCCATAGATTTTCTTCCTAGATTAGGATATCATTCTTCACAAGCTATGAACTGATATACTCTCAACTTTTATTTCTTGAGAGTTGGATTAAACTTGGTTTTAGATTTTCCATTCACAGTCGATTCATAAAACATATGTGGTCACTCCACTTTATTCTAACAGGACATGTATGATAATTCCGTGTTTTTTATGCGTGTTTTGATTTTTTTGTAAATGAGTATAAGTCAATTTTTTTTAAAAAAATATGTCCCAAAGGAGGAATGGCCTCTTTCGTCTTTGGGGTTTTTTCGCATGGGGAAAAGTCTGCAATGGACTTGCCGCCTTTCTCAAAAAAAATTGGGCAAAGGCGGCAGGACCCCAACCACCTTTGCCAAAATGAAGAAAAAAACTTATTTTAAATATATTTAAAAAAATTTATTTGTATTTTGTTTATATATATATAACAAAAAAATTCAGCATAATTTATCTGTTATTTAATATCCAGCTTTACTATCATTAAAACAGTCTAGGATTCTAATAGAAACCATCACCTAGGGATCCCTTTTATAAGGGGGTTTGCCCTGAAAATAATTCTATATTTCCAATGTGGGATTCCGATTCTCTCTTTCCTGCACAGAACATTCTGGATTTCCGATGTGAGATTCAGGTTCTCCCTTTTCTATGGAGAATTAATAATATATTATTATTAATCATTTTTAATCAATTAATAATAAAAATTAGTTACTAAAAAATAACAATTAACTATTAATGTTTACTACTAAATATTAATAATAAACTAATTTATAATAATAATATTTTAAACCATATTAATAAATACTATTAATTAGTATTTAATAATATTATTAAACAAATAATTAATTTCTAAATAGTTAATAATAAATAATTGGTTTTAATTAATTAGTTAATTAAATAATATATAATTAATAAAAAATAATATTAATAATAACTAAATAATAAATATATAACGTATAATAATAATAATTATCAATAATAACTAAATAATAATTTTAAATATTTATTATTAGTCAATGTTTATTAGAATTTTATATTGATAAATAGTAAATAATATTATATAGTAATTAATGTTAATTACAAAAAAAATATTTAATTAAATTATAATATTTTAATAATAATTAATTAATCATTACTATTTTTAAAATTTAATCATTATTAAAAATACTTAGTTACTAGATAATATTTTTAAATATTTATTAGTAATTTTATAATAATAGTCAATAATAATAATTAATTAATAATTATTAAATTATTTATTTCTTACTTAATATTATTAGTACGTAATTACATATTGTATAATTACTAATTAATTACTAATTAATAATTATATTATTATTTTAAATAATTAGTTAGTAAATAATAATTCTAAATATTTATTATTAATTAACATTAATTAATAATTAATATTTATTAGAAATTAATATTATTAAATATTAAATCATATTATTTAATTAATATTTAGTTGAAATTAGTATTTTTTAGCAATAATTAGTTAATTAATTAATTTTGATATAATAATAATTAATTCACAATTATTAATTTAAAATTTTTATCATTATTACTAATATTTAGTAACTAAATAATAACATTAAATATTTATTAGTAATTGGACAATAATTATTATTAATATTTATTAGTAAATTAATAATAAATAAATAAATAATTAGTCAATTAGTAAGTACTATTTTTAATAAGTGATTAAATATTTATTAATTACTAATTAATTAATAACTAATAATTATATTATTATTTATTAGAAATTGTGTAATAAATAATTTTTAATATTTATTTATTAATTAATAGTTAATTAATTAACTAGTAATTACTAATATTAAGAACTATTTAAATATTTCATAATTACTAATTAATAAATAACTATTAACTATTAATAATTTACTAATATTTATTTGTAATTAACAGTATTAACTAATATTTTTTAAAATATTATTAATATAAATTAGTAAATTATTAATATTTAGTACTAAACATTAATAGATAATGAATATTTATCAGTAAATAATATTTATTATTAATTGATTAAAATGATTAATAATAATATATTATTAAATCTCGGCAAGAAAAGGAGAATCTGAATTCCACATCAGAAATGAAGAATTTTCTATGCAATAAAGGGAGAACCTAAACCCACAACGGAAAGGCAGAATGATTTCCAGGGCATGCCCTCTTATAAAATAGTGCCTTGGGTGAGGGTTTCTGTCAAAATTTCAAACTGTTTTAATGGAAGTAATGCCAGGTATTAAATAACAAATAAATTCACCTGAAAGATCTTGTTTTATATATGTATATATAAAAAAATAAAATAAAATAATTAAATACACAAACATTTATATTTAAAATTACTAATTTTGTTTTCTTGTGGAAATGCAGCATCCCAGATGCTACCATTTGATTTTTTTACTGAAAGGTGAAATTAGTGATGCCACCTTTTCTGACCTAATTTTCAAAAAAAAACTAGACCTATTTACATAATTTTTTTTAAAAAACCCTAATAAAAAACTCATGAGAATTCACTTACATGACAAGAGTGGAATGGGATTATCTTACAATAATTCTAATTTTATTATGATAAATCATTGAAATTATCTTACATAGGATCATGGATGATTCTTTTGTGCGAAGAATTTAAATAATTATCTTATATGGGAGTGGGAAATTACCTTACAGTGTTGATGTGAATTTTATACACCAAAATATATCTATAAATCCATTGAAAATAAACTCAACTCTAAAAAAATCACCACAATAATTAAATTCAGGAACTTATGAATTGAACGAGCAATAAAAATTATTAAAATAATTCCAAAAAATATTATTTAAAATCAGAACATGAAATTTTAAGATCATAAAAAAATACCCAAGATAGATCAACTAAAACTAAAACTAATTTAACCAAAATATGTGACCTTAAAATATATAAAAATAAAGAAAATATCATTTTAAAATTAGTCACTCAAAAGAATATAATTTCATGAGAATCTAATGAATTATTATTTCATCACAAGATCACCAAAAATCAAATAATTACCTTTACAATTTTTTAAGGAATATAATATGATCAAAATTACATCAAAAGTATGTGGAAAATATGTAACAATAAAATACCACATCAAATTACCCCACACTTAAGACATTGATTGTCCTAAAAAATCGATCCATCGATTTCTGTAGAAAAGAATAAATCTCAAGAGTGAAAAACTAAAATTCCACAAAGTATTAGTTATCAAATAAAATTTCCCCCATGGATTCTCTCATTTTAGAAATCTGATTTCCCTCTTAATTTTAATTATTTTACTGTAATGTTTGTTAACTATTTTTTAAAAATAATTGAAATTAATTTTTTTGAAAATAATTAGAAACACTTAAATTTTCATCCAACAAGAAATTTTAAACTTTTCTTTACCTCCAGATGAACTGACAAGAATAATTAAAAAAATACTAAATAGAAATAATTGAAATATTGGGTTAGAATAATAATTAAAAATAATAAGTAATTAACTCATTGATCATTAAAATAATAAAGAACAAAAGGTTCAACCTAGATAAAGAATTTCATTTCATGACCTATTTGGATGCATATCTTATGATTTTAATTCAATCCAAAATGTTAAAATACGATTATAATTATAAAAAATTCATCTAAAATTTACCAAAATCAAGTTCTTCCAATAGAGAAATAAAAATATGTGCTCAATTAAATCCATGGTGTAAAATAAATTAAACCCCTAAAAGTGTCATCACAACCATCAATCTTAAGAAAAGGTTTTACCCACTATAGATGAAAATAAAATCTTAAAAATAAACCAATTTTGAAAAAATTTAAATGGATTTTTTTATTTGGACAAAAATAAAAAAATAAGTCCATTTGAAGACCCCATCTCTTCACTTGAAGACCAAAAATGCCCCAATTATTAAATCTTAAGGTGGAATAAAAAATTAAAGAAAACTATACTCAATCATATTTTATATTTTTATTTGTTTAAAAGAATGTTTATAGGGTTACAAGTTCAAAAATCATGATTCCACAATTTCTAATATTTCCTAGGATTTAAAATGTAGATGATTTTTTTTTATTTTTTTACATACACATGAATTATCAAATCATCTCAAGAAGAATCTTGTACATCATTTATGACACCTTAAGCACAATTGTTTTTTCTAAAAATTCAATTAATGGGTACATCGACCACTCTTAACTACAAGAAATGGAATATCTAAAAGCATTGATTCTTAACTTTCATATAACCAAAAAAATCTAACAATAGACATGAAACAATACCAAAAACTATAAAATTATGGAAAGTAAAAATGTAGAGATTAAAATAAGAACTCTCCTAATTTAATAATTTTTCTCATTTGAGTTCATCTAAAAACTCCTCTTCCCTCTTAGAATTGAGTGAAATCCTATGGTTTATTTAGATTAAAATCCTATAAATTAAAATATATTAACATCATAATCCAATAGATTAACCTCCCAAATAATGAAAAACCAAAGGGTGAGTGAAAAAATGTGTGGTTAAAATTTCTCCAGAATGTAGCTCATTCTTGAATTGAAAACAAGTAGGATTCTACTATAGTGAATTACAACACTAGTTTATTTTGAAAGAGAAGCAAGGAAAAACCAAGTTTAAATTCAAGAAGAAAATTGTGAGTAGCAAGAAGATACAAAAAAATTATTCATAACAAAAACAAAAGCACACACATAATAATGACCCTGGGTTGACTCCCATGAAGTTCTAAATTTCCACTATTTAGTTATACTCTATAGAAAATTTAATTTTCCATTAAAAATAGGATTTCAACCTCTTTAATGACCTTCAAAGTAATTTTTAATCCTTTGACCATTAAAAATAAATTTTATTTTTTATCTCCTACAAGCTCAAATACACCCATTGATATGGACTCTAAGGATGATGAGAGGTTCGGAACAACTGAATTTATGCTTCATAGGAAAAAGTCAATGTCTATAATTTAAAAGTATGACATTTTCTAGACTTTAAATATCTATTTTAATTTATGTAATAATGAAAGGATTTATCCCCTGGTTATAAATCCTAGAATTATCACATGACACTCTCATAATCTCACCTATCTTACTCAACTCAAGAAATAGTCTTTCTTCATTGGTCTTAAAATTATATTTTAAGGATTTAAAATCCCAAAAAGTCTTTTTATGTTTCTCTACATAAAAATTACATGTCTTACCAAAGATAATTCTATAGGAAGACATCCCTAGGGGAATTTTCTAAGTATTCTTGTAATATCATAAAGCCTCATCCATCTTCATAGAACAATATTTCATATAACTAGACACAATGATTTCAAGAATTTATTTTAATTCCATGTTTAAAATTTCAACATATTAAATGGATTGTGGATGGTAATCATTTTCTATTCTATGAGTACAACCATACTTCTCTATCAATTATTTGAAAATAAAATTATTAAAATGTGTTCCATTATCAGTGATAAATTCATTTGGCACCCCAAATCTTGGTAATATGTTCTTTTTAATGAATTTAATCACACTACTATCTCAACTATTGGGTTGTGATATGGATTATACCCACATAGAAACATAATCTAGGTCCATCAAATTTATTCATTTCCATGAGAATATTGAAATTGTCCTATAAAATCCAAAGCCCATACATAAAAAATTTATACTTCTAAAGTACCTTTGTGGGGAAACTCTTGTTTCATATCAACATTCCCTATTATCTGACACTTATCATAGCCGACAACTAAACTTATAGTATCCTTAATCAATGTAGTCCAATAAAATCCATCTCAAAGGACTTTTTGAGTAGCCATTTATCATCCATGATTACCTCCCCAAGGTAAGTAGTGAAAGCTATCTAAAATAGAAAACATCTCTTCCTCAGGAAAAAACCTCCTCCAAATGCCATCAACATATCTCATATAGTGTAAAGGATCATCCCACATATAATACATTTGCTCAAAAATTATTATTTCTATATTATTTTATGAAAAATATTTCAGAATAACACCTTCTTCTAGTAAATTATAAAACATTTTATACTAAGAATATTGTTTAACCAAGATATTAAATATTTTTCATCAAGAAAGAAGGAATTAATCTCCATTAGATCGTCATTTTTGGCAATAGACAACCTATACAGTGATTGAAACCCATATTTTTAGTCCCATTTTTATCCTTGATCTCTAAATAGATTTTTTACAATAAAATAATCCATATAATAAGTCTAGTTTTTACCTCTTTTTAAACAAAAATTACTTCAAATAATAATGGTATTTAATAAAATTGAATTTAGAACCTATCAAGTACTACATGAAATTTTCTAATGAAAAAAACAATAGCCAAAGAATCCTTCTCAGTAGTGGTGTAGTTCATTTGGGAATAATCTAGTAACGTGATAGCATAGTATACCTCAGGTAACCTATTATTATTTATATTTCCTAGAACTAATCCAACAATCACATCACTAAAATCACACATGTTTTCAAAAGGAAACTTCTAATCAGGTTTAGTGATGATGGGTGATGAAGTGAGTTTCCTATTAATATGATTAAAAGATTCCAAACATTTTTATTCAATTAGAAAGGTGTATCCTTGGACAGTAATGAATACAAGGGATTTTTAATTTTTGAAAATTCTTTAATGAACCTCCAGTTAAAACCGACATGCCCTAAAAATCTCCTAACACCCTTAAAATCTTCAAGAGGGGGAAATTTTTATATTACTTATATCTTGGAATTTTACATCTCAATACGCCTTCCAGAGACATTATACCCTAAAACAATACCCCCATTCACCATGAACTACAAATTTTATAAATTAGGAACAATATTATTCTATAATAATCTCTACAAAACCAATTCTTGATTTTCTGAAAAAATCATATAAGTGCTCCCAACAATGGAAGAATCATCCATTAAAACCTCAATGATCATCTCTATCATGTATGAAAATATATATATCATTCAAATTTTAAAGGTGGTTTGGTAACCAAATAATCAAAAGGGAATTCATCAGTAGAAAAACATTCCGAATGGGAATGTGAAGGTAGTTTTTTGTTGGTCTTCTGAGGAAATAGGAATCAAGTTGTAACCAGAATTTCCATCCAAAAAATAGAAAAACTCATTCCCAGAAATTCTTCCAAGAATTTTTTCTAAGAATGAAATTAGAAAATTAACTTTTATAGTTGATGAATTAATCTTTATGTAAGTAATAAAGACTCTCTTTTTGGTTACTTTTTTAACCTGAATTCTTTTATGCTTTTTACTGGAAACAATAGTTAAACCACATTTCTTTGGAACAAAATGGATTTAAATGAACCAAACACTATATGAAATGGGATAAATTTTACAAACATCTAAAATATTGATAAAATATTATCTTATAACTTATTTCATGTTTGGATTCAATATCCTTTAACCCTCAACTCTTAGTTTTTGGTTTGGTTCCATAGGGATCTTATGTATGAAAAAAGAGGGGTTAATCCCTTTGATGTCATCTATGGACCATCCTATTGCAATTTTGATATATTTTAGAATACCCAAAAAACATTCCTCGTGATTTTCATCATGTTTAGTAGAGATAATAACTGTTATTGTTGAATTTTCAGCAATAAAAGTGTATTTTAGGTGTGTTGGGAGTGGTTTAAGCTCTAAATCGGGTTCTCATTCACAGGAAGGAAGACTCTTGGGATGAGGTTTTCCAAGGCCTTAAATATGTTTCCTAAAATATCATTACTAGAAAAATAACCTATATCCATGAACCTATAGCCATACTTTAATTGGATTGTGGCTATATGTTAAAATATTGCCATAGTTAATTGAAAATTGTGACTTTAGAATAGATAAACCGACAGAGAAAATGTTTCCTATGGCAACAAATCCTCAAATAATTTAACTCCATCATGACTCATATCCCACCCACAATATCCTCCCTTATCACAACTCATCTCCCACCCATGAAACCCTTCTCCCACTTCATCGAACGATCAATTCTACCTTGACTGATCCTTTCTGGATACTCTACTCGGTTCATCCCTCCGTCGTGCGATCCTTCCCATCCCCTTTATTGCGCGTTCCTCTCCTACTCTACCCCCTTCATCATGTGTTCATCCTTTAACTGGTGAATTGTCCTAACCAAGACCTTCCATGAGTGGGAACCACATGATCCAACCACTACAATTTCTGCGAATATTGTTGTTGTTACTTCTTCATGATAGCTTGTCTCCCAATCAATTCATACCTATCTCCAATGACCTTTTAGTGTGTTTCTATTTTTTGGATCCTATTTTTTTATTTGAATATTGTTTACATTATTCATTCTATTTCAGGAGTTTTCAATTTTCATGAGGAGGTTTTAGGTAGATTTTGTGTTTATTTTTTCCCTTGTTTATTGATTGGTATTCTGTCAACTGTTATTCATTGGTATTTCATGGTTTATATTTCATTATCATTCTAATAATTAATTTGGTAATCTTGTATTCATGGTTTAATCTATTTATTATTCTGTTATCTATTTAATTTTATAGAATTATTATGTTTCTATTTACTATTTTGGAATTATTAATCGGTTTCTAAGTGTTTTGTGTAATAGAATTTGTATTTTTGAAATTTACAGAATTCAGATGTTTGATATTTCAGTCATAAATTCTAAAAGTTAGGATTTTTACTATGTAAAAAACCTTACTTATCCAGTTCTTACTTTTTTTATCAACAATATTCATATAATATGCTTGTATATTAAGTTATTAATTGTATATATCAAGAATTTAATCTTACACATTGATGATTTATTGTTATATATGATGTGAGAAGATAAGTTTACCATTATATAATAATAAATTACCTTTACATATTAAAGAATATTACTTTTACATATTATATTTTTTACCCTGACTTACTACATGGATTTTGGATATTAATTTTATATATTAACTTTTTTCTAAGGAAACTAATCTTATTTCGTTATCATAATTTATGATTTAAAGATGTTAGAAGATACAAAACATGCATTTCATGATATTTAAACACTGAATATTGAAGCTAGGTCATGAAATTAATTTTTTAGGCTATTTGGAAACATAAATTAGTTCATGTTGTGATTATGCACACCTTTAAGAGATATAGAAAAGAGTCACTTCATGATAAGATCATCAAGCCATGTAGATTTTTTTATCGGTTCAAGGAATATTATTTATCATTATTTATGATTTCTTATCTATCATATATTATGATTGAAAATATATTTTAAAATATTAAAAATTAATATATTGAGTTGTTTTGAAGGCTTTATTTCACATGATTACATAAATTATTCAAAAATTTTAAATTTTGACAGTTATGGAAGACTTAAATGATGAGCTGGGTGATAATTATTATAGAGATTATCATTCATAGCCAACTGATGATATTTGGGAAATCTTTAAGATATTTTTGTAAGATTTATAGAGAACCATATTATTATATTATTATATTATTATTCTAAAACTTTCATAAAGAAATTGACACACATTCCTTTCTTGAGACGAAAGTACTGCTAAATTTTGAAAGACTTTGTTTACTCATTGCTCTTGCAGTAATGACCAAGATAAATTGTTCTATATCTTTTGTGTTAAGGGCCAAATCTATATATTCTACACTAGTAATAATCATCAACAACTCAAATTGGTTTAACTATTATACATTCATTCTGATGAATTTCCTTTGTGTTGTAAAGTTTTATCGAGTTGTAAACACTCAACTCACACATGGTTGTGCCTCCATTAAAAGGCAGTGTATTGGTTATGCTAACCGAGGGAAAAATTAGTTCATAGTTTCTACCATATCCCTGAACAAATATAGGTGTTTGGGTTGTTCTTTCATGTGTGAAAAATGTAGGTTGGTATGTTTTGGTTGTTGGGTATGATAAAAGAAGATTATAAAGAGTTTTCAATCTCCTTCACCATGATGCAGTGTTATACTTCATGATTAAAAATCAACAATGGAATGGAATCCTTAAACACACTATGGTATATTGGCATCATTCAACACACTACGGTATATGATATGGTTTATATTTTTAAAATATCTCTAAATTTCAATAAATATTTTTAGAATTAATAAAAAACATCACAACTCAATGTGAATCCATCCAAACAATTTTGAGAATTGATTATTATTATCTCTTAGATTTAATATAAACACTTTTTACTATAATAAATCCTAATTATTAGAACTTATATGTGACTATTAATGGTTTTTTATAATTTTAAATATTCACCTATTCCCTAAACCATAATTTTAAGATATTTGTTATATTTTTTTATGAACATGTTATTGATGATTACTTATTATCTTATGAAACAATAAATATCAAGTTAATTTATTTTCTAAATTATTTATTTAATATATGTTTATATTACTTAGAATGGATAGATACTAGATGTAAAATGTTGATCAGATCACTAATGAGTTTTAGATGGAGTTACAATATTTTTGGACTTTTCATTCACTAATGATTTAGATAGTGGATTGATTTGATGATCATGTTTTGATTGTGTTGGAAGATCATGGTTAACTCATGAGGAAGTGATTTATCATATCACTAAACATGGTTTCCAAAAAAAATTATCACATGTGGTATCACAATGGATAAAAATCTCAAGTGTATAATGGCATCGATTCAGTTAAAAGGATTAGTATGAGAAATCTGATTTCCGGTTGGTTTCCTTTTTTTTCTAAAGACAACTACTCATGTAGACTAGTGCAGGAAAAAATTCATACCAGAACACTATTTTCATCTATTAACCAGGATGATGATGTTGAGAGTCTTAGAAAGATGATTGAAGATGTGAATAGCCTAATATATCAAGCATGTAGAAAAATGAGAAAACTTGAGTTTTTAATGTGATTATATCATGGGAAAACAATGTATGGATTTATTAATATTGTGGTCAAATATATCCTTACATTTATTAAGTATTTTTTGCATAATGATGCATGTATTCAAAAAAGTTATTACATGGAATCAAAGTTGGTCGACAAATTTTATTTTTAATATATTAAGATTCCTTCTTTCTCCAATGATTATTGTTTATTCTAGAAGGAAAATGCAAAGTTGAGCCTATGAAAATAGTGTGAAACATCATGGTAGAAGACTAATAAAGGTGTAACTCAATCTCACATACTAGATAATGTGATGTGGCACTTCCCTTTAATTACTAAGCTTCAAATTTTTTTTAGGTTAGAACAAATGGCAAGGAATATGAGATGGCATGAAGATGAAAGAAAAAAGGATAATATTGAAATAGTGCATCCTGCAGATGGGTTGGATTGTAATAAAATTGGTAGGTTACATCCTGATTTTGTACCTGGCCCATGAAATGTTATATTGGGATTATCCAGGGATTATTTCAACCCATTTCATCAAATACATACTGCACACAATACTTAGACTGTTTTCATTCACATTTATAACATTCTTTCATGGATGTGTATGAAGAATCCACTTACTATCATGATTATATTGATATCTACACCCAGTGATCCTGGAAATGATATTGATATATACTTTTGACCATTAATATATGAGTTAAAGGAGCTTTAGATTGTTGGTGCACAATATTACGATGCATTCAGGAAGAAGTACTTTATGTTTTGTACAACTTTATTATGGATGATAAATGATTTCCCTATATAAGAAATGATGTTAGGTTGGATTACTAAATGGAAATTATCTTGACCTATTTGTATGAGAAATAGACATTCCTGAATATTAATGTTTCGATGAACTTTCATCTTCACAGGGCATCGACGATTTCTACCGATAGATCATCCATATAAGAAAAATCAGAGACAGTTCAGTAATGTCATCGAGATAGATGATACACCGCAATGAATGTCAAGGAATGATATTATTAAAGAACTTTATTATTTTAATTATGTTCTTGGAAAATTTCAATCAAATATCAGAAAGAGAAAGCATGTTGATTCGAATTCCAATAACAATTAGAGAAAGAAAATCACATTCTTTAAGTTTCCATATTGGTTATCGAATTTATTATTCCATTGTTTGGATTTAATACATATTAAGAAAAAACATTTGTTAGATGTTACTTGCTACTATTTTAAATTTTAAAGGCAAATCAGAAGACAATTTGTGGTTTCGTCGCAATTTGATGGATTGGGGTATAAGAGCATGACTTCATCCTTAGTTAACTGGTCAAAATAAGTGGAAAGTACATTTTTCCTATTATTTGATGACAAATTCTGAGAAGAAAAAATTTATTCAGGTCTTGGAATGTTTGAAAGTTCCAAATGGTTATTAAATAATATTTCAAAAAGGGTGAATAAAAAAGATGTGAAACTAAAATCTCTTAAAACCCATGATTACCATGTCTTGTTAAATGAGTTGATCCTCATTTATATTATAAATTTACTTTTACATAATGTTATAGTTGTTGGGATTAAGTTGTGTCATTTTTATTGAGACATTTGATCAAATGGACTGAACATAAGTGTTGTTCAGAAATTGCAGAGAGATGCACCAATTATTCTTTACAGCTTAGAGAAAATTTTCTCACCTTCATTTTTCACATGTATGTTACATGTGACTGTGCATATTCCCGTAGAAGTCCTTTTTTGTGGTCCTATTTTGAGTCGGTGGATGTATCCTATAGAAACAATGATGTTTACATTGAAATATAATGTGAGAAATAAATATCATCCTGAAGGCTCTATTATGAAATTCTATTTATCACAAGAATGTATGGATTTATATTCAGTGTACATGTCAAACATCACTACGAGCTCTAATAGAGTAATAAAAACTAAATATGAGTATTATGATCCCATTGATCCCATATCTGCTTCAATTTCCTAATCATGGGGGATATATAGATCATACTCATTGTGTACTTTAAGCAAGGAAGAGTGGGAAGCGGCCCACCGTAAAGTATTATTCAACTATGGTCTGCTTGATGATTATATCAAGTAAGTAAGCTAATAAATATGAATTTTCTCATTGTGTGATTTCTTCATATATTCTAACATTTTAAATCTTTCATATATGTATATGACATTTAGAAATTATAAAAATGAGGAATCTCTCTATATCTATTAAGAGGAAGGAACTATTGCATCGTAAATAATTTTCTTCATAGTTAAAGTCAAAGTTAATAGATTTATTTTTTTCTTCTCATAACATAATCACATGTCCTTGTTTAATATTAGATTTTGGTATCTTTTAGGTTTTAACTATATCAATGAATAAAGTATCAGATGGAATAAGATTTTTGTCCTTTGGTCCAAATGATGTGGTACGCGATTGTAAGGAAATGTCTCTAAATGGATTTAAATTTGTTATAAATATCTGTGCAATGAAAATTAAAACACCAGATGACAATGTCAAAATAAGCACCACAACATATTTTTATGCTTGTGCATAAGATAAACAACCTCTATCAGATAATATATCATATTATGATGTTGTTGAAATAATCATTTTATCAGATTACTATGCACATGGTCATGTCGTAATGATGAAATTCAAGTGGATTGATTCAATGAAATGACATGGAATTAATATTGCAAAATATGTATTTAGAGTGATTGATACGAACCTACAGCTTCATACCGATGATCCTTATAATATTGCATCACAAGATAGACAAATTTTTTATATAACTTACCCATTTCAAAAACAATTTGGTGTTATTTTTTATGTGATTCCTAGAAATATTTTTGGTGAAGACACGATAAAAATAATGTTGTGGATGAACCTATCGACATTTATTCGAATTTTGAATTTGATGACATAGATGATTCATTTGTTAGAATAGACTGTGAACCTGAAATTGTCACATAGCACACATAGTGTTGAGACATTTGTAAGTATTTACCTAATATTATCACAATATTGTATGTTTTTTTAAACTTTCATACATGATATCAAATTAACTATAATATTTTATACCATTTTTTAATATAAAAAATATTAATATCCTGATCGATTTATGTTTAACCACATATCTTTTAATTCTTTAACATATAAAGGTCTTCATATTTTATCAATATAAATATCACATATGAAAATTTATCTTTTTTTTTTATGATACAATTGTATTATAAAATTTTTTTCATTATTTTTATTTATTTGAGAATATTATTTTAAATTTCTAGGTCAAAATGTCTAATTATGACAATACTAGAAAAAGTTGAAGAATACAGAGAAATGAACAATTCATATCTCATCTAGGCACCATTTTAAGTACAATTTTTGTTTGAATATTATGGTCTTTCATATTATCTATCTTGTTATCATTCATTTTATTTTATCAACTATGTTATTTTAGTATAAATTATTGAGGAGATGGTTGGATTATTCCACTGAAGATGATTGTATGGTGGGGGGGTATTGCTATGATTGATTCTATAGTTTAACCCACTACCATGCCACTTGAGACACCAGAAGGTCATCCTCTCATTATTCCACCACCATATTATCCATACCCACATTTTCTATATACCTTTTTCACTCATACCCACAACTGATGGTAGTTCTCAGACTCCCATCCCTCCTTATTTTCCATTCCCACCATCCACTATACAGGGAACTGTACCCTAATATATCCCAACACTATATCCATATTCATATCCAATCTCATATGTATAGGGTTATCCATCATGTTTTCTCCTTCCATTAGTAAACTTATAATCATCTACTATACAGAGTACTCCTAATGTATATATCCCACCCACCATAGAGGATAATCCCCCTCTTCTAGACATAACACTTTAGAGGTCAGTAGATCCCCCATATACTGTTGTGTGTCTAAACATTACTATTAGTGATTAATGATAAATTCATTTATATTATTTTACATTATTATTTTATTCATGATTATCTCCTGTCTCTACTAGATGATGAGGCTGCACAAAAAATCAAGAGGTCTGGAATCGACACACACAAATCATGGTTGAATACAATGAGGATAGTGCTATAATTGAAAACAAATGGCAAGGAATGCAAAATATTTATGGGAATAATTTCTAAACACAACAATATCATTACAGTTCAACCAATAAGTTGGAGGGAATTTAGAGAAAAAATAAAGAACAATGTCTTGGCATAAATTTGGGTAAATAATATTAATCACTTTTTATATATATTAATTTATAATATTTTCTTAACAAATATTTTTTCCATTGTAGCTCCAATATAATTTCCCCCAATGGAAAAATTATAAGGCTGTAAGGTTAATGGAATTAGGTGAAATGTGGTGAGCATAAAAATATGACTTATATGTTGGTTGAAAAAATAGAGTTGGTAAGGAGCTTGAAGAAATACCGGTGATTCATGATTGTCTAATATCACAATACAAAGATATGATCAGATATTAAAAGAGTCCAAGGTTTAAGGTATTTTTTAAATTTATATATATTCATTTATTTTTTTGAAAACAATTATTAAAGTATAAATTAATTGTTTTATTTTTGTAAATGAAATTATATAATTATTTTTTATAGTATAAATCAGATAGAAATAAAAGAAAAAAGAGTGGAATGAAATATGTTTATACTCTTAGACACACTTCACTCCTAGATCATGAGAAAGAATAGGTAATTTAACAATTAAAATATTTAGCTTGTTTTAGTGTAATTTTTTTGACTTCTAATTTTGATTGATTTATTTATTTTTTTAGAAAAAGGCATTGAATATCGAGGGTTGCATTCCTCGCTCAAATTTGTTTTGTATAAGCAGAAAAGATAAATATGGTACTGTGAAAAAAAATAGACACTAAGAAGGTGATTGTAAGTATATTTCAATTTCTTTTATTTTGACTGATTTTAATTCCTTATATTATTTTATAATATTTATTTATGTTTTATATCAATAAACAAAATGATTTGGTGGCATTTGCAGAAAAAGAACCAGACAATTTGGGCCCGAACGATCATCTACATCAGGTAATAGGAGATGCGCATGAGGGAAAAGTGAGTTGTTTTCCTAGGAAGAAGATTTTACAATCTTGATACTGTATTTCTGACAACATTACTCTCAGTACCGGGTCTAGTTTGGTCACAATGGAACAAATGAATGCCGTAATCAAAGAAGAATCTCAAAAATTAGAAAAGTCAATAACTGAAAATACTATGAAAGTTTTGTATTCCCTTTCTTCTACACTTCCAACAGAAGAATCTATAGTGGTTGATGCATATTTGATGTTGATGTTTTCTACTTATGTAGATTTCTCGGTTAGAGCTGGAGTGAGACTCAATTCCAGTGTCGATGCCGGTACCGATGTCAATGTCGAAAATGGTGTTAGTGGTGTGAGAGGTGGTGATGGTGTTTGTGTAGGAGGCATGGATGAGGGTTATCATTATTCTGATGATACTGATATTGAGACTCACTATTGATGTAAATTGTATTTTTGGGTTGTTAATAACTAGAATTTTATTATGAAGTTAAGTTTGATTATTGTAATATTGAATTTTATTGTGGTGTTTTTGTCTATTTATACATATATTGAATTATTGTATTATTTTGTATGATTGTTTCTATAGAAGTTAAGTTTTATTATTAATATATTCAATTGTATCCTCCTCCAATATGACCATTGTACCTCCTCACTGACGTAGCTCTGAGGCGGACCCATACCTCCTCCGGCGCACCTCCGGTGACATGTTGTGCAATTTTCCATTTTTTCTGATTCTTTTCTATTTCTAATATTATTTTCTCCCCCTCATTTTTCCATATTCATAATTTCTTTTGAAGGTGAACCCATTCCAATGGATGATAGAGAACTCAAACCTCAAGTAATTGATCTAGAACCACAACTCAATGTAAGACCCTGCATTTCACACCATTTTGTTTTCAATATATAATTTCAAGTGGTGTTTTTTGATTTGAGTATCTTCATTGTTTGAATCACATTGTTCTATTTTCGACAACCCTCAAGGGAAAATGGGTGTGTTTTCTATATATCCTAAATAATTTTCATGAATTCATGTTTTAACTTGATTAATAATTTTTCATATTAGATTCATTAATTACTCGTGACAATCTGATTACATAAACTAGAATTTTACTTATGTCATCTTATCAGGATTTCTCAAGAATTAATTTATATATAAGAAATTTAATTGATTCGAATATTTTGGAACTATTTAATATTAACTTTTTAGGGGATTACTGACCACTAGTTTTGAATGTGGTTGTATTTTTATACCTCTGTTTTTTTTGTGAAATTGAGTTCCCTCAATAAATCATATAGGTTCAACAATAATAGATTGATATATTATATTTCCCTTTTAAGTTATTCGAAAAATTTTCAATTTGGAAGGTATCCTTTAAAGATTTAGAAAGAGTCCTCCTCAAATTTGTATCTCTTGAATGACGTCAAAACACTTTATTTATTCTTTTTGAACCTAGATAGATATGGAAGGTATCCTCTAAAATTTTCTTTTTCATTTATGCTCAGGTTTTCTATATATCAAAGAAAAATATGGATGTTGTTGTTTATTAGAGACTAAATCATGACCTGAAAAAGTTGATATCTAATTTTTTTGGACTGCTCATTGTAATGGTTAATCCATGTGTTGATATTATATGGTACATATAACCTTAGGAAATTACAATCATTTACTTATGTTGGTTTCTTCTATTTTATTTTCTTATTGAGTTTTCTCTTTATATACTTTGATGAAAGATTGTGAGAAATTAAGGGTTCATGCATTTGATATTTGATACCTGGAACTTTTTCTATTGTAAATTTTTAATAATGTATTTGAAAATATTCTTTTGGGGAAAGACCAGAGTGTTTTTTTCTTTTTAATTGTATGGGGGTCTACTGCTAGGGGGAAACTACAGGCATGGGGCACGGAAGGGGGTAACTTTAAGCTGGAGGGGAGGTAGGGGGATGGTAGTGTAGGGGGGATGCTTCAGGAAGGGGTAGGTAGGGGGAGCGAAGGGGGGCTGTAGGTAGGGGTAGGGGTCGTTTCATTACATGCAGGGGGAGGGGAGGGGGAAGCTGTAGGCAGGGGGCTGGGGGGAGGGGAGGGGGGATATAGGTAGAGTGATGGGGGAGGGGAGGGGGCGGGTCTATTGCATTGTAGGCAGGGGGAGAGGAAAGGAGGGGGCAACTATAGTCAAGGGGATAGGGGAGGGGGCAGCTGCATGTAGGAGGGGAGGGGGGATTCAGGTAGGGGGTTGGGGGGAGGGGAGGGTGTCTGTAGGCAGGCGGATAAGGGAGGGGAAAGGATGAATCTATTTCATTTTAGATAGTGGGAGGAGGGGAGGGGGAAACTATAGGAAGGAGGGGAGGGGGTTGTTGCATTGTAGGCTGGGGGGAGGAGAGGGGAGGGGGCAGCTACAGGTAAGGGGTATGGGAGGGGAGGGAGTACTTATTGGCATATGGTTGGGGGTAGGAAGGGGGGGGGAAAGGGGGGGGGGGTGGGTACAAGGAGGGGGTTGGGGGGAAGGTAGGTGGAGGTAGGCCGGTAGGGGCTTGGGAGAGGGGGGCAGACAGGTAGGGGGATGGGGTAGGCAAGGGGTTGGGGGAAGGCATGGGGCAGGGGGAGGGGGCAGACAAGTAGGGGGCTGGGGGCTAGTAGGGGCTATGGGGAGGGGAGGGGGAAGGCAGGCAGGGGGTAGGTGTAGGCAGTGGGCTAGAAGGATAGGAGGGGGGGGGGGGTGCTGTAAACAAGTAGGGGAGGGGGGAGCTGTAGGTAGGGGGCCTACTAGAGGGGGTAGAGGATGGGGTTGTTTTCATACACTTTCTTTTTGAAAAATGAACATAATTTATTCCTCTATATTTTTTCAATATTAAGCTATGTATAAATAGTCATTATTATAATTTTTGCTTATTTAGGGGGTTAAAATGTAATGTCCATGCATCAGTTGTAGAAGGAATCCATAATCAAGCTTCAAATAAAACATCCAAGTGAGTTCCCTTGTACCTATTTTAATATTATTTTTTCAATTACGTGATTTTTTTAATTTTTATAATTGATATATTTTATTTCACCGATCAAATCCCAATTAAAATTGTGAAAAGATTTTATAGAGATGAATGAGCTATAAATGCTAAAACTCTAGATTTCTAGATGTGGTATCTCTAGAAATCACCACTCAATCTAATCTTTCAGTTGGGTATAGAGTCACATTCTTTAGCCTTTATGCCACCACCATGGATCCTCGAGGAACCTTTCAAACTCCATTAGTGAAGCTAGTGAAGGATAGAAAAACACCCTGAGATGGGAAGGGTCAATCAGGGTGTCAATATTTTCATTTAAACTGATTGATCATGTTCTCATGTTGGTAGGAACCTATTAAACTTGTCTGATCAGAAAGTGCAGAAAAAAAAACAATCACATGCAAAGAGAGGAAACAAAAATTTTACATGGTTCACCACTAAGGTCTACGTACAAGGATCATACACCGATAAGTTGTCTGTGATACCAATGTTCACAAATCTTCACTAGTTGTGGAGTGAAAAAGTTTAGTACAATCACTCTATGCTAGGCACACTACCGTTACAAGGTTTTAGGGGCAACACACTGCATCCCTTAGATCACTTCTGTTGACTCCCCCTTGCTCACTATTTTGGGAAGAATATTAACTCAGTTTATCAAATTGAAGGTCACTTCAATGTATTGTCATTAAATAATGCATCTTCAACTACATATAGATTCTCTATTGAAGTATCGTTATCACCCGTATGTGTAATTCAATTTTCCTCACATTGTTAGTTAGTGAACTATTACTTTGTGAACTACAATGTTCCTCCATATACTGTGACATTTACTCTATATACTGGGATCCTTCCTCTACAAACTAGGCTACACTGTGTAACACTTGTGCTTCACGGACCACTTCTCCTATGCGATTTTTCCCTGCTTTGAGAACTCTCTCTACTTCCATGTAACATTTCTACTATGTAGACCACCTTCATTTAATTGATTATTCTTCTCCGTATACTACAAGAGGACCAATGATCAAGTTCTTCCTCTACATACTTCCTCTATTACATGGACTTGTCTTCCCACAAACCACTTTAAACTTTACCAATTTCATCTAAATTTCTAATCAAAAACACCTTCATGGGGTTGTATTCCCACGAACCACACTATACTTCATTGAAATCATCCTATTTTTTTAATCTCATTTTTTTAATGAATGGATTATTGCTACTTATATAGAAAATAAATCCACACAATCTATTAAACCGAGATTTACCAAATCTTCGATACGGAACCGCCTTTACTATGTACCGTGTATCTCCGGTGAACCATATTCCTTACGTAGTTCAGGTACCTCCATTATCCCTATATGGAAGCATAAAACACCACCTCGTTTTCAAAAATGACACCATTTGTGGCTTCTCAAAACTCTACCTCATTTTCACAAACAACACTCCATACCGTGAACTATTTTCCATCCACGCACTGCAGGACTTCTCATGAACCTCCTTCACTATGAAAATCATTTTTCCTACACAGTCCACGTACTATTTTCCACTCTGCGATCTGTTTCTTCTACATGGTTCATGGTTCTCCATTCTGTGTACCATATTTTTGTGATCCTTGAACTATTCTCAGAAATCCAATTCCACGTACTTTCTTTGCAGAAACCTTCCTTTACCAAAAATAAACACCTGATTTTGAGGCCTAAAAATTTGGAAAACACTAGAAAACTACACCACATTAAACACCTACTTCAACCAATACTGTAAGATCACTTGACATGTAAAACCCTTGATCAACCCAAATTGGATTGACAATAAACACAAACCATACTCTATTTTCAACAAAGAATAACCATGGTTCTAACAGCAAGTACTATATCCTTCCTTATCTAGATAACCTACAAAAATTAAGTGATTATATAGTCCTGAGATGTGTCACACTATTTTCAACCAAATAAGATTATGTTAATTATCTAGATATTAACATCACATTTCCCAAAAACTTCATGATCTTCATCATTTTTCAAGAGAACATTGCCAACTCTTCTAAATATACAATTGGCTACACATCCTTTGAGCATCATTGAGTGAAATAATGATCTAGATCCAATCACCCATGAATCTATTGAAATTTTTACACTAAGTAACAATTCATTACCTCAATCAGCTACATTATTATATCTTGAACATAAAAAATCATAATTTTTAGAATTTATACTTCAATCCCTACATTCTTGATTATCCCATCTCATGATTCGTTCATTGAAAATTATGTTATTATATCCTCAACCACCATATGGGTTTTCCCATAGGAATTTCTAATTTTCATTACTATCATGTCACAGAATAAAAAAAATGATGATAATAGTATTAAACCACAAACTCATCTATAAAATTTATATAGATAGATTTGAGATGACATAAAATCACATTGAAATCATTTATATCATGCGCCACAAGAATACCTTATGATATCCTCATAATGAAAAACCACAACACCATGAAAACTTTATTTAGTGTTTTCAACTTCTTTTAAATGTCTTTCAGGGCCTTCATAAACTCCACCATTATTTTAACATCCCCATATGTTAAAGGCTACATTATGAGCCAATGACATACAAACTAACACAAGTGCTTTCCTGTTAAATGTTTCTCACTCTGATTTCTCTATTTTAACCAGATTGACCCTAATCAATGAAACATCTTCATCTTTTTGAATTAGATATTCCTCCATCAGTATCCATCATAAGTGAAATTCCAATCCATTGAAGTTGTATATCCAAACCTTACCATCATCAGGCACAATTCCTTATGATAATGGAAAACACCCACTAAAATTGATTTAATATCTAGGAAGGGGAGGGAGAGTTACTTAAGCTATTGTTGAATGTGTTGTGAGTATGGTGGGAACCAAAACCCTTGATACCACTTTTTGGGATCCATGGACCACTGGAACTAGTGGATATTGATCTTCTTTAAGCATTTAAATAAATATCCAATGTAGTGGGAAATTAAAGATACAGAACTTTTTATATCGAAAAGACTCTGATGATCATGATGTACCATAAGTTTGGAAGAAAAAACCTTACCCTAAATCATCAAACTAATCCAACCTTTCACGCACTATAAATGAATTAATACCTCACACAAACATTCATATGTGATTCCAACATAAATGGGAGAACACTACTACAATTTTCATCATAATCACTAGTTATAAGGATTATAATATCAATTAATAAATCATATAATCATATCACTCATCACTAATGACGAATAAATATCTGAATAAGTAGTTTGACACCACTATTACAGTCTGATCAACTTGGTCAATTAATTTTTTGGTCTAAACAAGTTTCATTACTCAAGTGGTTGGGTGAATCAGGGTACTTAAAATTCTTAAATTAATCCTTACCTATAATAATTTCCAACCATTGAACATGATTTCCTATCTCATATATGGAATGGAGTGATAAAAAAATATCTGATACATGATAATGATATAATCCAAGGAGAATGAAAAATTGATTTGTTGATTCTCCTAAAGCACTCCATTCACCATTTCCATTATTAAAATATGGATTCAACACACCAACCCATCATGTTTATAACCATTATAGAAAATATAAAGCTTAATACTATTAAAAACCTATTAAATTCATTTCCCCAAGAACCTTTTTGAATCTATATGTCCATTGAATAATATTACTATTGTGAATTTATATTATCCATATTATTCTTCTTGAATAAACTCAAAAAAAGTTCATTTAAAGAGACTCTTGGATATATTCTTCTTCCTCCTTTTTATTTCCATTATAGACCTTGAACTCCCCCTTTTCCCTCTATTCTCTCCTCTTTTCCTTTGTGTATATCTTCCTTTGTATTGTTCTATGATCATTTTTATATAAGAATCTAGAAAGAATATTGTCATAGTGTGACACCTTTATTAACAGCGTGACATGTCTCAAATTATATCTTTTCATTATGAGAACTATTCCTTCACATTTAATACTGAGTTAGTAACCAAATTCAATAAATATGGTCAATATCTTATATTTATGTCCCTAAAAAATCTAGGAGGATCTTATAATCTTCAGTGACTCAAAAATATTTCTTAGGAATGATCTCTTCCTCCATGATGTGATGTGTACATGGATAAAAACAATATAATTTTGTCGATATCCTACTTCAAAAAATTTAATATAGACAACAACACAACCTATACCCCTTCAATACCCATCACGATGCATCACTAACTTCATAGTGCATGAATCTTCTAAATGATAGTACTACTAAATCTTCTTCAACCCTGATTCATGGCATCACTTGTGTCTTCACATTGTGACTTAATGATCCCTCAAAATCATCATTATTTATATCAAGTCTTCATGGTGAAACACCCTCATATCATGATATCCCTTCTTGTAGGGAGTTTCACTGAATTCTAGCAATAATCCCTTCATAACGTGGTCATTATCCTTACTTCTTGACTACAATACTTCAAAACATTATAACTATATATACAACTAGACCTATTACCATTATAGAGTTTATCAATGATTCACTAATCACTAGTAATTTCAACCATGCTTCTCACCAATATTATATCTTCTGATTCTACTGTATTTTACTCATCATCAGTGTATTATTTTGATTTTTTATAGCTCTATATTCCCCCACATGGCTCCACACACCATCATCACATTATTCTTCAAAAACAATATTGTATTGTCATGAACATTGCTCACCAGTTTTTAAAATCATCTTGTATACCACAACTATTACATCTTGAATTTCAAAAAAAAAAATCCAAGACTTTAATTGAAGAATTTATAGGTCCTTTTTTACTATTCATTAATGGTATTTATAATTGTTATGAAAATAATTTAAATGATACATGTTTTTTTATTGCAGAGTGATTGTTTCTTCATTGTCTGAATTTGGAAAGCATGCATGGATTAGATTGTCAAGATCGATTGATAACATCCATACAAAACCAAACTCATAATGATGGTGATGTTTTAGAGTTCTTGTTCCATTTCTGGTGTTTGTTTCTATAGTTTATAACATCACATATTCATGAGTTCTTGAGGTGATGTGTTTCCACTATGAAGTAGTCATCGAACTGGATAGGGTTGTTGTATGGTCTTTGGTTTTATCTTGTCTGTACTTTTAATTTTCCCTTATTTAGATGAAAATTTTGGTGTTCATTTTTTTAATTTCTTCACTGTTTTCTATTTTTTTATTTCCCAGTCAAAATTACACTATTTACTCTACATTTGTTTTGGTGGTATCTAGGTGTGGTATTTTTTTTTTATGTTTGTAAGACTGTTTTGGGTTAACTTATTCATGAACTTGTATGTTTTTTTATAGCATATACTGGGGGGAAATATAAGGCTATAACATGGTGTTTTTTTTATAGAATCAGGAAACTATAGCCATGATTTTGAACCATGGATATAGCCTTATATCCAAGGTTTGAACCATGGCGATACACCTACTGCCACGGTTCTAATCCATGGCTCTAAGTATTTCATGGTGGAAGTCATAGCTATAGTTTTAAATCATGGCTGTAGATCTTATGTGGTGGAAGTTATAACCATGGTTTGAAACAATGGAAATAGGTTTTGGCCTATTTCCATGCCAATTAGTTCCAGAAACTTTTAAACCATGGATATTACTTATATCCATAGTTTTTGGGCCTATATCCACAGTTCAAAACAGTTGCTATAGAACTATTTTCTAGTAGTGTATGTTTTAAAACTGGATATATTTTCAATTTGAAGACCATATTTTTGTCTTTCATAATTGATATCCAATGTGTAAACCTACTATACTAAGTTTAAATATCAGATATTAAGATTATTTTTAACGGAAATCATCATAATATTTGAAAATATCACCTCTAAACTTATCAAAGTGTTCAATATTTTATTTTAAAAGGGAAATTAGACTTAATTTATCCTAAAAATTATTTACATTTAGACCCAAAAAATTCATCTTCTACACCAAAATTCATGGAAGTAAAATAATTATTGTCCAAATCTAAAGTAGTTTCCAGATTCTCATTTTGAGAATACTTGACAATGTGGGAAACATAATTTAAAAATTCAAAATTATTTTATTCAATTATGGACTATTTATCCAATTATACATGATTAAATAATAAGTCCTCATCCTCTAAAATTTCCACCCTTGGTTAATTACCACATAAAGTGGGTTCTTTAACATTTTTAAACACATAAAATTTCTCTTGTTTCTACCTAAACATAAAAATTAATTTACCAATTAACATGTCAATACAAATACCCTCAGTGTTTGTGAATGGCCTACCTATAATGATGAGAACCTCATGGTCACACTCTATGTCTAAAACAAGAAAATCAGTTGCTAAAAAAACTTACCAAATCTAACTAGAAATTCATATACCCACTCTATGGGATGTGTGAAAGATCATCCAACCATGGTAAAATGATAGTGGTGGGTTATAATTCACCTAACCACAACTATTGAAATAGAGTTAATGTGATAATATCTATACTAGCACAGATTTCACATATATAGTTACGTTTTACATGATTCCCTAAGGTGTAGGGAATGAAAGAACTCTATCGATCTTTACATTTTGGATGGATTTTCATTTTAAGAACAAATATACACTCTTCAGTGAGGTTTTAAGTGGAAAATTCAACAAGTTTTTTTGAAATAACATTTTTGAGTGATTTCATATATGAAGGAATCTAAATTAAATATTGGATGAATTGAATGTTGACTAAGAGATTATTGAAAAGGAAAAGGAACTTGAGAAGTTCAGGTTTTTTATATTTTTTTTATCCATTGTGGGAATGGGATGGGTGGGGAAAAATATTAAAATCATTGGGTATTCAATGAAACTCAACATGTTTCTCCTTAAATTTATTATTTTTTCATTTTATAATCTTTTTCAACTTGTTTTTCATGTGAAACTATTTGATTTTATTCATTTTCAATGTGGATTCCCTCATTTACATATTGATTTATAACCAGTTTTTGAGTTACAAAATCTTCTATATTTTAATTTTTGGACTTTCCTAGGGATATTTTGTGATTATCCTTGAGTTTTTAAATAATATATCCGTGAAATTCTCCCTATGGTTGAATTTTGTTGTACTTGGTAGTTTTGTTTTTTGTCTACCTCCTAACTCCCATGAAATTTAACTAATTTTCATTTGAAGATTATTCATATCATTCTAGAAAATATATTTTTTAAATTACATGTCATCCTTATGCCTAGAATCTATGTAATTGATCTTATAAATAATATAGTGAATAAAGACCTCAATATTACCTTATGATTTTTAAGATTAATCTCTTTGCTGATTTTGATAAATAGGTATGGGATGTTGTGAAAAACTCAGGGCGGTAGTGGGTCTAGACACACCATTGTCCTTCCAAGGATAGTTTTTGTGATTCTAATAACGATAATTGTATCTATTTGAAAAGGGATTTCAATGTATATTTTTTCTATTTTAAGAATTTGAATATATCTAGTAATATTTTTAAGATCAAACTCCATGAAAACATGTGATTATAAGGCTCGTTGATCCTGGGATTGATGTTTGGAATAAATTAAATAAATCAATTTCACTTGAATTAATTTTTCCAGAAAAAGGTTAAATAAATCCCAAATGGGGAATCATATTGGAAATCCAAGGTCATCGTTGAGTTCAGAGAATGTTTTTTAAACTAGGCGCGACAAAATATTTTGGAGCATCAAATGTTTTTGAAAAGTTTGTCACAAGCATAAATACTGGATGAATGAATGAATTTGTTTATTTTTTTTATTAAGTGAATCAACATCTTAATATTCCTCTATATAAACATTCTTATGTCTGATTCCTAGGGTTATCCACATAACACTAAGAAATGAGAGAGAGCATTGGAGGAAGCCTTGGACAATGATAAAGAATCGAGGATCGTTCACACCAACAAGAATCAAGGATCTTACCAATGACTATAATGTGGATTCATTCTCTACCAGTGATCAATAAAAATTGATGTATGAAAATTGTTTTATATATATTTATCCATTTATTATTATTATTAGGATGAACATGACTCAATCAATAAATGAATTGATTAATAGATCGAGCATACTATGGGAATGGGTTAGATTTTTTCAAGAATTGTGATTTATATTGTAGATTATTTATATATATTCATTAATCATTCTAACAGAAACGAATCAAGGCCAACAATTACATTGGTCGAGGAATATTCCTCATGTTTTTTTTATTTCTTCCTTCGTTATTCATTTTTTCATCACTGAAATTCATTTTGGATGACGATTCAACAACTATTCAGTAATAAATCATTGTAAAACCATTTCATGGTTCAAAAGATTGATACTATAGATTAAACTTCCTCTTGATGATGAAATCAAGCTACGATGATGGATCGGGACCAAATCATAATTCTTTATGGGGGTTTTCATATGTTGTGATTGGTACATGTGAAAAATGGATTTTTACATGTGAATAGGTGTCTAAATTGCAATGATCGGCGATGACGAGTCTCAACCAGACCAACTCCTTTCTTACAGGTGTAATTCATGGCGGCATCAGAGGCCATAGGATCAGAAAAAATGTGTGAAATAGAAATATAGGTTTTAGAAAATCCTGATATGCACAACATGTAATATGGGAATACACACTATGTGGGGCCCCAACTATGGGGCTAGGTTTTCTGTAAAGAAGAAAATTATCACACACCATATGTTGTGTTTTACACACCATGTGACCCTTACTCAGTGAATATGAATACATATAAGGAGATATATGGAAAAGGACACGATCAAGTACATGACATGGCCAGAGTACATGGGATGAGCCATGTAATCAGACATGTCCAAGTATACAGACACTTCTAGGTGTACACGAGAATGGGTCATGATACTTGGATAGACTTTATTTTGAAGGTACATTCCATTTACTTCTAGTACACTCCATGTACTTCTTCAAATATGGCTTGGATCCCTTTCTCCCTTCACTATGGACAAGTATTATTAGGTTTTGTTCTATTTATCCTTTCCCTGAGAGTCTAGCATGGAGTCATATCCTATGCGTAGGATAGTGATCCCCTCTTTGGAGCTTTAGTATCATATTGAGTTTTTTTAATACCTCCAAGAGGCTCAGAGTGTCATCCCCTATAATCATCATCATCTACCCTAGGTAGGGTTCTTAGAATATTTATGGAAAACAATGTACAATCATTGATCCCCTACTCAGTGAGTTAATTAAGATTTTTTTGGTATACCCCATGGCCCCGGGTGTGATTCACATCTATGTATCAATCTATACAGACTTCCCATGTATACTTCTCATGGAGACACCCAATGAGTAAGACATCTCAAGTGGATTCCAGCAGTGCTATTTGACTCCTGGAGTGTGTTATCATAGATGAGTGTTATGTGGAACCTTCGAGTAGGAATCCTAGGCTGGTAGTATGGTTTAGACCTTTCCTTGAGACTATGTGTACACTATGAGTATATCTGGATATTCTTGTTATGTATGTTGTTGACATATCCCTGTGATGATTTTATTACTATTCTTTATGCTATATTCTTAGTGATTTTTGGGAGTCCTTTTAACATCTTGATCTAGGATCTTATAAATAGTTCTCTGATCTAGTGGGTCACATGGACTCAAGCATACCTCCCTACATGATAGAGGCTCCAAACTAGCAGTCAGGGTCCATGGTGGTATGGTGGGCAGGCTATACCCCCGTAATTAGTGTCACACATCAGGGTAATAAATGAGTGAATAAAAATAATAATAATAAATGATAACTAAACAACATAAGTAAAAAATCCAGATGATAATCATAAAAATCAATCAAAAGTAATATCCAGTACCATATACATCATGATGTAATATCCTGTATCCAATCCAAAAGGAAAAAATAAGACCTAGAAGAAGGCACACATACATACAGGTATATCAAAAGGACCAAATAGACTGAAAGACTATCTCCAAATAGAATCATGATCCACTAATCAGTCATTTTATCTCCTACATCCATGCTATAATTAGTCATGTATCAAGAAATATGTGCTTTTCCCCTATCCTTAATTACATCCACATAATCTGTTAGGGTACCATCGGTGACTCATATAGTGTGTGAGATAAAATTATTAGGCCACTACCAATGGTTTTTACAAAAAATATAGCCTATGAAAATAACTATACCCATGTGAATGTATAGAAGATAAGAAGAAAAATAATACAGGTATAACCAATCAATGGAATAAGATGTAATATAAATAGGCTACACATATGAGCATCAATATATATAAAGTATCTATAGTATGTTATAACTAGCTCAACATAAGCCATATGTGATATGAGTAACAGACCTTCATAGGTCAGGTCCCAAAGTGTATAACCAGGGTGTAGAGACACTTATGATAAAAAAATTCCCATTTTTTTAAAATGTAAGAAGATGCATCATTTATTTCGTGCGAGTTACAAAAAAATTTCCTCTATCTTTTTCCACATGCATGTTTCATCTAACTGTCCATATTCTAACTAAAATACTTCTTAGAGACCAATTATTTTTCATTGGATGTATCTAACTAAAATAAATAAATACACAATTAAGTATTATGTATACAATAGGAATCATCTTGAAGGTTATATTATGAAAGGTTACACGACTCAATAATGTATGGATTTCTGTTCAATGTATTTGGCTAATTGACAAATGAGAAATGATGATGAGAAGTCTTAGAAAATTGAAACTAGTTTTACAATACTTCCCCAAATAGGGGGGATTTGTGGATTATATATGTTTACTACATTGATCCTGGAATAGTGAGAGATGACACATTACATAGTTGTGTTTAACTGTGATTTGTTCAATTACTACATCAAGTAATTAATTTGAAAATTTATATGTTACATCATACTACATATTTTCACATATATTTTAAACTTTTATTATCTTCTTATATATAAGAACATAAATAAATTATTAGTATAATTCATCATTCATTACCTTTTATAGGGAGAGAGACTTTTCATATCAGATAGTTTCTTCCTTGGTTGAAATCAAAGGCATGAGTATTATTTTAATAAAATAAAAATAACTATTAATTTAATTTTAATATAGATATATATTTTAGGTATTGATATTACATGTTGACTCTATCTCTTAATAAATAATAGTGTTGTATTTTGGTTCCAATTTTGTGGTTTGTGAATGAAAACCACTGGTGATCAATTGGTATAAATTTGTTATAAATGACCAAGTAGTGAACATGAGAACACACCATTATAGTGTTATGTTAACAGAAATGATAGAATATTATTCTAGTGAATCAAATAGTATCTCTCATTGTGAAAATGTATCTTATTATTGAGTTGTTGAGAAATTAATAATATTTCATTATCACTCCCATATTCGAGTAGCTATGATGAAATAAAAGTGATTTGATTCAATAAAGTGACATGGTACATTTATTGATGATTATAGATTTAGAGTTATTAACATGACTCACTTCCTAAATACTGATGAGCCATATATTTTGGTATCAATAGAGAAACAAGTTTTTTATGTTAAATATAATGAGAGACCTGAATTTTGTGTCATTATTAAAGTAATATCAATACATATTTTTTATGGTGATGGGAATGAAATTGAAAATATCAATAAACCATTGGTATTTATCAATTTACTATGTATGATGACTCAAATATTACAATTTTTAGAGTTTATTATAAACTTTATGTAGTGGTTGTAAATATATATAAGTAACCATATGTGTTCTCAGTTCATTTAGTTTATCTCAAATTGAGACTTTTAGGTTGGTTTTATTCGAATTTCATTATTTTGGTTTTATTTTGTAAACCCCAAACTAATTTTAAACAATATTTTACATGTAAAATATAAAATAATATTTCATGTAAACTGATTGCAATGGTTACTTAGTATTTTTTCATCACATTATATCGAATTCCAACTTCAATATTTTCTCTATACAACTATTTTTTGAAGCATTCTACACATATTTTCTTGTTCTGGTTTATGATTCCAGCCTTGATATAGTCTTATATGAAACCTATTTTTTGAACTCTTGAAAGAATCTATTATCTTCTATATCTTCCTCATTTTAGGATATTAATTTCATATTATTTTTATTTATTTTATATTTATTTATGTTGTAAGTGGGCATCTAATACTGAATGAAACATTTTGATCTAGTTAGAAGATTCTTCCTATCAATTATCATTTTAGTCTGTCTATCTTTTAATGCTAAAATGTAACAATGTTTATCATGAATAACTTGAAAAAAGTCTATAAATTACCCTTTAACCTAGAATTTATATCTTGAATTAATTCCTCTTACTCCCTCTAAGATGTGTTAAAATCAATCCTCTAAATAGGATGAAAGTTCTCTGAAAATCCAAAAAATTATAGAAAGAAAGAATTTAGTGTAAACCCTAAATTATATGTCAGTATAATCCCACAATCCTTGGTCACATAATTTTATTAATGTATTATTCCTAAAGGGATGAATTAAAGAACATATAATTTTAAAAACACTATTTGAACCAAATAACCCAACAAAAAATGAACATAATGACCTAACCCAAACTAAACAAATGATCAAATAACCTAACCTAAAATGAATCAAATGATCGAACCCAAAAATGAACTAAATATCCTAACCCAAAATGAAACAAATAACCTAAACCAAAAATATATAAAATAACCTAAACCAAAATGAACCAAATGATCTAACCAAAAAATGATCAAATGAAAAAATGACCTAAATCAAAATGAACCAAATAACCTAACCCAAAATGAACCAAAATTTGTAACCTAAAATGAAAAAATGACCTAACAAAAAATAAATCAAACTACCTAACCCAAAAATGAAATAATAAAAAATTAAACCAGATAACCTAACCCAAAATAAACCTAAAGATCAAACCCAAAAATGAGGTAACCAAAAAATGATCAAAATGAATTAACCCAAAATTACCTAAACTAGAATAAACCAAATAAAATAATGAAAAAACGAGTTAACCCTAAAATAAAGCAAATTGATAACCCACATGAACTAAAATAAACTAACCCAAAATGAACCAAATAGCCTTACTAAAAAAGAACAAACTAACCTAACCCAAAATAACAAAAATAACCTAACCCAAAAAGAACCAAATGGCCTAACCCAAAAAGAACTAAATGACCTAACCCAAAATAATTTTTTTACCTAAACTAAAATGAAAAAACGTCCTATCCTAAAATAAAGAAAATGACGTAACCCAAAAATTAAATTACCAAAAAATGAACCAAATTACCTAACATAAAATTAACCAAAAAGTTCTAACTAAAAAATGACATAACCCAAAACTGACCCAAATGGCCTAACCCAAAATGAACCAAATAATCTAATTGGAAATGAACCAAATGAACCTAATAAAAAATCACTTAACATAAAAATGAATCAAATTACCTAACTAAAATGATCCAAAATAGCATAACCCAAAATCAAACAAATGATCTAGTCAAATGACCAAAGGATCAAATAATCCAAATGAAATTACCAAAAAAAGAACCAAATAAAATAACTCAAAAATAAATAAATGAACTAACCAAAATGAATTAAATTACCTAACCCAAATTGAACTAAAAGACATAATAAAATAATGAAATGACTAAATAGCCTAACTAAAAAATGAACCAAAAGACCAATAACTCAAATCAAGTAAAACACACATAAAATAAAACAAATTGTTTTTAAATAACCAACCTAAACTAAACCAAACTCAAGGATAAATCAAATTTAAATTAACCATATTGAAATAATCTAAATTGAATCAATATAACTGATAATGATTTTGACCAAACCGAACATGCAAGAAGAAAACCATATCATACCCATGTTTGGAATACTAATTAGTATGGGTTTATTATATTATTACATTATCAATAAATTTATATTTGAAAGTATATTTATTTAATAATGTAGGAAATGATAAATATTTAAGATATATGAAGTTAGATAATGTATAAAAATGATCACTACATAAGCAATATGGGAATTCCTCATCTAGTTCTTCTTGTGAGTATACTATTTCAAATATATATATATGTATATATCAATTATAAAATATAAAATTTTATATCATTAATATTTTCTAAAATTTAATCAAGTTCCACAATCTAAAAGAAAACTATTCTATAAATAGACTAGTAACAATGGTGACCGACTTACCAGTTTGAGGGGGAAATGCACTTGAGCAGCTTATAGTACTTGTCATAACCGATCACACCTAGACCCTTCAATGGATATACCATATACTATAGTTTTATATTACATAGTTACCTTAGAGGAATAAGGGATATTTAGAACACCTGTGTTTTCAACACCATTGTATTTTAATCCTCCTCCTCATCTAACATTTCTTTATCTAATGATGGCTCCCTCTCCCCATCCTTATTTATCATCTTCCACAGGATTCTATGTTGTTGCATCTATTTAATACTTCTCCATTATCTCCAAATTTTTTTTCTACGATCCTTTTAATAATTATCCAACACCTTAAGATCATCTCAAGAATACATTGTACCCCCCATAGAGCTAAACAATTTAATGATCCTTTATAGCCTAGGGATCTATCATAGCCCACTAATCATTGTTGCTCAGTTATATGTATATAACCTTAATAAATTTTGTAACCATGATTTATTTTCATTGTACCATGTATTAATTTAATATTAATCTTTTATTATTTCTTATTTGGATCTACCACTATTAGGAAACATGGGATTACTTGTAGAGACCCGAAGCTTGACTTACATGGACATTACATTACTTTTGTGGAATATTTGTACATAACAAAAACACACACACAAGGACCGTAATAGTTTAGTGTCTTTGGAAACTCGGAATATAATCTTCTAATCGTGGTGAAAGATCTTCAACATCTCCCATAAAGATCTTCTTTTTTTATACCTAAAACCTTTATTTATATCCTGGGGAAAAGAAAACATAAAAGGGTGAGCTCAAATGCTCAGTAAGGGTAAACAAAAGAAATATCAATCACATCATATACATAAGAACATAGCTTTTGGAAATCTTAACCTGCAAAAAAGAGAGCTCATAATATCATAACATGGGATAAATTATAGAAGTAAAATTTAATCCCAATAATCATAACATAAAACATGAAACTTTGTGGCATACACACATAATCATAGAGAATCATTTCTTGTTAGTCAAGACTCATTTCCAAGACTATCTTAGTGGACAAAGTCCCTTTCTGAATCGAGTCACCCTCGTTTCAGTCCTGTTTCACTGAACCGGTATAACCTACCATTCCAGCCATGTCTATCTCATGAGATATAAAATCTTTAACCAATGCATTGGAGGGAGATATAGGTCCCACCCATCTCATAATGATACCATTCTTATGTGTGCCACAAAATCATAAATCATACATCATTGCATAACCCATGTAATAAAAATGGGAATCTTAAACATCATGACATCATAAAACAATTCATACAAGATAAAGGAATTCATAAAAATAATTCAATCACAACATGATCAAATAAATGTAATAATAGGGATAAAAACAGAACCCTTTATTATCTTATATGGAAAATAATTTTGATAAAACACATGAACTTCATTCTTGAGGAAAATATCCTTTCTACTTCAAAAACACTTTTCCTTTCTTAACATGTTATACAATTCTGAACTAAAATAATTTTATCAAAAATAAACATGAAAACTTTTAAAGGAATCTTCTTGGAAATAATGTTTTAAAAATCCATTCATTCCGTATAAGTTAATAAAACATTCTTCGTACTTTTGTCGGAAAAGTCAAAAAGTACCTCGTACGAAAAAAAACGACAAAAGATTCCTTTCATATTCTTTACTAAAAACTCACCGAAGGGTAAAATTGGATTTAAACAATTTTAGGTGGATGGAAATAACATTACATATTGATGAAACATGGATGTGGATGATAAAATACACCCCAGTAAATTTCAAAGTATAAACAATCTCGGATAAAAATGAGATTGTGAGATTTCCCTTACCTTAGGTCCGATTTGCTTTGTACGTGTCCGAAGCTCTTGTATAATGGTTTAAATAATGTTATTGACTTATTCAAGAATCATACATATTGATATGATATCATATATGGTCATATTCTGAGGTTCTTGTTAGTAATATTTCATTGTTACTTGTTACTCGGGTCCTTATTGCCTTTTGTTCTTATGCGTGTGCCGAATAAATTCTTATTATTATTTTAAGTTTATAGATAACTAATATCCAGAATGGTATTAGTGTAACATATATCATATTTATTCATTCAATTAATTTATATAATTACTATGTAATGATGATCATGTAGAACGAGTCGCATCACATCGTGGAGACGGTATTCCGTACGTACGTACGAGTGATGATATCATTCCTATGATCGTGGAACTGTATTGGAGTATATATATATTATTTCAGTATCAATATTACTTTATAATAATCATAAATAGTTACTCATTACAACATTATACCCATCCTTGTAAGGTGATGGTGAAAAATAGATTATACCACGGCGTGGAGATGGTATTCCGTACGTACGCACGCGCGGTGATTTCATTATTCCGTAGGATGGATAGAAGGTGAATTAGGGTTGTTTCATATTTATAATCACATATCAGTATGTAAGTAATACTTATGTTATTACTTTATCATGAAACAACTAAATAAGAATAATTTGAAGAAGAAAGAAATTGAAAAGATCGGTAATGGATATTACCTCTTCTTTGGAACGCCTCTTTGAATCCTCCACTTAGGGAACTAAGATTGGTCTTTGAAGAAGACCAGGACCTCTAGGATTATTCTAGGGAAGTGGAGAGGAGAAACTTTCAGGGGTTGTCCGAGCTTGAGTGCTCAAATTGGTGTGAGGAGGAGGGGGAGGAGGTGCCCTTTTATAATGGAGGAGAGGGACACCTTAGGAATATCTCAAAATATTATTTTATATTAAAGTCAAAATCAGTTTATAATGGTTCTAAAGGGTCTTATTTTGAACCTAAAGTGGGGATGGGTCGAAATCCTATCAACTAATAGGATTTAGACAAGTTTAGGGTATTATTTTAACCTTATCAATTAGATTTAACTCTAAGTTAAATAATTTAACTTTTACTGTGTCTTTTTGTTTTCTTTCACTATATGGTTAATACACTTACTATAACATGCCAAACGAACCCCAAATTGTTTATTTTTAATATATATATCCTTAGCTAAGACATTTGGATGAACCTTAGATTTTTAGGAATAAAATAACAATTAATAATATAATATTTGATTTAAAAACTATTTTGTGTCAATTTTGACACTATTTGATATATGATTTTTGTAAAAGTCATAACAGAATTATATGTTCGAACCAAGTTGATTAAATCAACACTAATATATCATAGTAACCTAGAAAATTAGAAGGATTCATAAAAAGTCTCAAATTACATTTATTTTGGTGTTTATAACATCAATTATGTCAATATTTCATTAATAAGATAATTACTGCATCATCACTGTGTCATAAATAAATTAAATTATTTAATGTCTAAAAATTATAAATAAAATACCATTATGTAGGAAATATTATTATATTGCTAATGAATATTTATAATCGAATATAGCTTATGTATAACTCTATATTAAAAATGTTTTAGTAAATAAACTTTGATTTTAACTCTTTTAACTCTTCTTTGAATTAAATAATAATAAATGTCCTAATCTAATCCAAGTGGGCCTAAATGATAATATTTTACACTTAAGGTTGTTTTTGGTCGAGATACACTTGTCCAATAGGATTAGGACATGTGTTAGGGTAATATTAATATCATTTTTACCTTTAATTACCCTATTTACTATTAACCGCGGTAAAAAAAAGTAAAAAGTTACTATTCACCAAAAAATTATTTTTCTCTCATTGAACCACATTTTACTTACTGATATCAACCGTGTCTGTCGGATTTTCGAAATTCCATTCACAGAAGCGGTAAAATTAAGTTTTATGCAAAATTCAGTTTTTAACCTACCACTTAGTAGTTTCACTATTCATCAAAAATTGATGTTTTTCAGAACAATGCCAAAATTTCATCCTAAGATTTATTTCATATTCCGAATTAAAAAATGAAGTCTATTTTAACAAATTCATATCATAGAAGTTTCATTAATTAATTTTATAATTAAATCCCGCTGTTAAAACAAATAGCGTGTTTTTATGAAAAAATATCTATCAAAACATTGACACTTGTTTATGTCTAGTTTAAATGTGAAATTACATCCAATGACCAACATTGTATTAAATAGTAAAAATATATTCTAAATATACTTTAAAACCACTCAAATTAATAATTTATCACTATTAATTATTTTGATTAAAAAAGTTGTTTTTAATTATAATTTAGTAATTTTCACTATTCATCAGAATATGAAAGTTATCCGAAAAGTACCAAAATTTCACCTTAGGCTAAATTCGATACTCTGAATCCAAAAATGAAGTCCATTTTGAGAGATAAAATTTCTAAAATTTTAAAAGGTGGTTATTACTATTTATAACGGCTTGTTATAATAATATTATAATAGCATATCGTTGTTTAGTGAAACTCGGTATTGCGTACTACACACGCTATCGAGGAAGGTCGCGATTGCGTGTAATGCAAGGCAAGTCAAGGATGTTTGTTGTGCAAGCTCCTTTTGGTGTAGCGTACAACACAAGACATTAATAAAATTAAAAAAGAATTGTTTTCATAAAATCTCGGGCTGTTACATTACTCACATGTACGAAGTGTGGAATCACTAGAGAAAGGTGATGGTCAAGTGTACTGAAGATAGTCAAATGATTTATAAAACTAGAGTTGCTTTCCAAATACCATGAAATCATTCCAATGAAACCAATTTCCTAAATAATACTTGAAAGTTAAATAAAGGATACAAAATGGGCTCTAATATGGGTAATAAAATTTATTATATTAAAATTTTAAATATTATTATATTTTTATGAATTAATATTTTTATAGGATATTTTCTATAATTTTCATGATGGTGATGTTGTGAGGGATGAATGATTGATGAAATTAAGGGAGATATGGATAGAATATAATCATGAGATATATAACAGATGGGTTAGTAGATTTGGCACAGATTTAGAGGGCATACTAACCCTTGATGAGTGTATAGTAACCCAATACCAAAAAATGATTACTTATTATAAGAGTGGTGAGTTTAAGGTATTATTCAAATTTTATGTTTTTTGATTGAAACTAATTATGATTTTTATTAATACTTCACCTCATATAATATTTTTTTTTCAGGAATCTTAACAAAGAAATAAAAAAACAAGGATTCTACAAAGTATATCCACACATTGTGGTTAACTACTTTGTCAAAGCATGAGATAAAAGCCCTATTTTTCATGTACAAATGAGTTTAATTAGGTACCAAAATAAATGAAAAAAACAATATCAAACCCAAAACAACTTAAATGACTTGACATGAATTAAAAAAAGTGAAATTAATTTAATTAAAATGAAAATAAACAAACTAAAAATACTAGAATGAATCGATTTTTTCAAGGAAGAACCAACCTATACCAAATAAAACTCATATAAACCATTAAAAATCAAGCTAAATTGACATTATTTGATTAAAATATACATAAAGAGACTAAAAAAAATTGAAATGGATAAAATAAAACTAAAATGAATTAAACTCCATTGTCTTAACCTTTCTTGAATTGAATAAAAATGAACTAAATTGATCTATACCAAATGAAATGAAATAGAATTGAACTGAAATTAATTAAATAGACATAAACTAACATGAACTTACTCAAACTGATGATAAACAAATAAATCCAAAATAAACCATAAAATATTTAAAGTTTTCATGTATGATGTAAAATTTTTTTAGTTTGAAAATTGTTTAAATATCATTAACTTATTGTAAACTATTTATAAAAATTATTATAAATATTTTTTATAGTTTTTATAAATAGTTTATAAACTATTTATATTAAGAAGTTTTTAAAAAAATCACCAGAAGTTGTGGATTTTTTTAAAATGTCTATAAACATTTTTTAAAAATTTAAACAAACCCAAAAAATGAATAATACTGAGAGAGAAATATATAAAAATTTAAACATGAAAATAGTTTAACAAAATATTAATATATAAACATGAAAATAGTTTCACATAATATTAACATAAAAAAATTTTGAATTATAAACTATATTAACATGTTATCATATAAAATATTTACATATAAACATGTAAAATCTAAATTTCATTAATATATACATAGTTTCAAATAATATTTACATAAAAACACGTAAATAGTTTCATTTAATATGAACATATAAATATCTAAACAAACAATTGTAACTAAACTCATGAGAATATAATAAAACATAACTATCCATACTTGACCCAATCCCAATAAAACACAATAAAACAAAATTAAACCAAAAGGGAACAAAATTACCTTAATATAAATAAACAAACCAGACCTGAATAAAATTCAATTTAACAAAACTAAATACAATCAATCCTTAACTCAATAGAATTTTAAAATTTATAAAAAAATATAAATCATATTTTGTATTAAATAAAACTAATATAAATTGAATTGAACTGAATAAAAATATAATGATTGAAATTAAATTGAATTGAACTAATATCAATTTAAGTGATCTTCCCAAATAGGAATTTAATTAAACAACACAAAATAATATAAACTGAACCAAAGAAATAACCCAATAAAAACTAACCTAAAATGAACTGACCCAAAATAAAACAAAATATTTTGACCCAAACTAAAATGAACCAACATGATTTATCCATAACTAAATAAAATACATTGGATCTAAAAGAGTCAAATTAGCCTAAAAATATATCAATCGAACTGAACTCACTAAAACCTACTCAAACTGATAAAAAATAAAAAAATGAATAGATATTAATTTAATAATCCCAAATAACTTAAATGAATATAATAAATGTAAAAAATATGAATATAACTTTACCAAAATAATTTTTTTTTCTTTATTTTGGTTTTACTAATTCTAGTTTTTCATAGGTGGGGATAATACAATTCATTCGGTTGAAATGTAATTAAATTTGTTTTGGGTTTGGTTAATTAAATATTGGTTAGAATGGGTTAATTTTGTTCAGTGGTAAAATATTAATGAATAATGTTTTCTTACATTTAATTTCATTTACAATGGGTGATATTGAACATCGAAGTGAATATTCCTTTAGCGGAATTGTTTTTCTCAAGCATAAAGAAGGAAGGTGGGAGTGTTAGAAATGAAAAAATGTAATATTTTTTTGGAATTTTATTCTGATACTATAAAATTTTAATATCCATTTTATAACTAATTATATCATTTATATTTTCAATATCATGTTTTGGATTCCCTTGATGAATAATATGATGGAAAATTTAGACCAAAAAATCATTTTTGATAGATATTAAGTGATGAGAACCATGATAAAGTCTGATGTCAACCTGGGAAGAGTATCATAACCACTAGTTATTGGCCCACTTTAGGATCCTTTAACATACATGGTAGCAGTGAGTTTCAAAAGTCCCATGAAGAGGTAGCATAGTCCAATATAGGGGCATAAGAGGCAAAAACAATTAGCTATATAGGATCATGAAAGAAGTAAAAAGCCCAATGAGTAGTTTTAGAAACATATAAAATATTTATTTCTAACACTTTCACCAGATACAACTATGGTTTTTAAAACATTAATTTTTATTAGGAACTACTTATATTACGCACCCAATGATAGTGATGATAGTTATAGTGGTGGTCAGGGTGACAACTTTCCCATTGGTGTCAGTAATGAAGATATAGGAGAAAATGATGCTAGTGAGGATGTTTTTGATGATGATGATAATAGTGATGACCATAATGGTATTGGTGGTCAAGAGGGAGATATTTATCCACTATATTTTTGACTTAATATTTATGAAATAGTCGTGTGGATGGTGTTTGATGACAAAAACTGATTTCACATATGTGTTATGATTTTTTTGACGTTATTAACTAATTAAATGTAAAATATATAATATATGTTCTATTTTGAATGTCTACTATGAATTTTTAAATATATTTTTTATTTGTGTGTTGTTATATATTTTTTGTAGGTTATTTTTATTGAGGTGTAGTCTGGATTCCATTTTTCACCTGGTGGAGGGGGATTTATCAACGGTTCATAGGAACCATTACTATCAAATAATTTCTATGTCTTTATAACAATATTTACTAATAACTATTGGTATATACCTTTCCCAATAGAACAATACCCAATGTTTGGGGGAACTATTAGTATAATCTATACCAACAGTTCCTAGGCCAATACCAATGGTTCCAAACTATTGGTTTAACCATGTTTTATAGTCATGATATGATACCAACTATATGTTTTATAAGTGTTTTAAATATACAAGGATTAAAAATCAATGAGATAATTGATAAATCTTATAGTTTTTATTCAATTGATAAAATAAATAATTTCTATATAAAATATTTGAATGAAAAAAATATGAATCTTGGATAAATCTTAGTAAAGGATACGTATAGTCATCTTATTTCTATTATATGAAAAGAGAGGATTTTTTTATTAACAATAATTTATTATGAATAATATAAGATGTTACACATGGTTTAAAATACATCAAATTCTATAACATAATTGAGAAAAATATAACGATAAATAATTTTTAACTATGATAATGGTTTTTATCCATATGTTCATTAAAATGTGAGGAATTGGGATTCCACCACCATTATGGTCATAATTTAAATAATAATTTATTATTTTCTTAGAAGTAATCTAAACACATAGAATAAAATTTATGATGTGGAAATTATAATTTTTTGTAATCTATTCTTAGGAAAGTAAATAAGATTTATTTCATTAAAAAAAGTTTTCATATCTTATCATGATAGTCTAAATAGAATATAGTATCTAACAGGTTAGTGGGAGTATATTGGACTAAGAAGTTATAAATTAATAAATAAAAGATTGTGCCATCCAAAATAAAAATTCAATATATAATATTAATAATTATGTTAGACCTTAAGGGGATAATTTGATGGAATTAGTCCCAAAAGAAGAAGAATATGTATTAAAAAGAGTTTTAATTATAAAATAGAAATTATTAACATCATAAAATTTGATTTTGTAAAGTTAAGGATCTTGAATATGTTCAGGGTGTTAGATATTTGGAATATGATTCCTAAATATCACAATAATTCAAACTAGATTACTTCATAGATGTTACTCACTAATATTATAGTGGGAGGGTTTTGTTAGGTTTCTAAATAGGTATGTGAAAATAATTGCATAGATATTTAAATAGGTTAACAAAACATTTTAATGTGTAGAAAAAATAAGGTTTTCCTAGAAGTCTACCATATATGATATGTTATAAAGGAGATTATGTTTCGTTTTGTTAACTATTCTTAAAGGATATTAATAATAGAAAATTCTTCATGATTATACAAAATGAAATATTTACTATATCATTATTTCACATTTGATGAATATATATATATATATATTGATATCAATTTTGGAACGTGTAATGATAATTGAACTCTAAAAGTTTAAATTTTAGTTATCCTTAATTGATATTCATCATGAAGTATTATAGTTTATGAGGAAATGTTAAGGTTAACATGAGTATAATTCTTGTATTAAGATATCAAATATGTTCATGAGGCACAAAATAGAGTTTGTGTGTTGGATAACCCATGAAGTATACCTCATAGAGTGTCATATGATATTTATTTAGTATACTAGGGGTGAACGGTTCATATATATAGTCTCTATTACATGTGGTTAGTGAGATATATATTATGAAAACCATTATATTTTTATACATTTTTTATAAACATAAAATTTTCAAGATCAAGGCTTTGCTCAAATGTTGAGTTCTGGAGTCTCATGATCTCCCTAGGGGTAAAACGGTAAATTTACCCTACTAGGTAACCTCAGGTAAAATATTTGATGATTATTTGATCCCGAGGTGAGGTTTTTATCATAGAGATAAGTTTTGGTTAGTTTACAAGGATGGGGATTTTTAAGGGACATTAAATATTTATTAATCAAATATTTATCTATCATTAATCAATGGATGAAGATATCTTCTAAAACATATCATGGATGGAAATTATTACCTCACAACTATGTATACAATATAGGAATTACTCTAAGTGTGATATAACATTCATTGAAGTATTTTTGAAATCCCATCATGGTTGCATAAATTAATGAAATTAATTAATAATTGATTTATTTGTTTATGATGAAACACTAGAGTTACACTATAAATAAATCTTTATATATATCCTATATAAGGTTAGTTTCTATTTTCTTTAACATAAACCTAGATCGAGAGAGGAGAGGGGCCATATCTTGGGGGATCCAATGTCAAATTGAAGGAACGTGACTAGATCTAAGATGACATGGAAAATCATATTGTGATGAGATAATGAACATAACCACAGTAGTAGTAAAAGATTAAAGATATAGTCAATGTTCTTTTAAGAAGGGATTATTCCTATGAATTCATGCATTGTTTTTACTATAATAAGTTCATGGAAATCCCTTGTTATTATTTATTGCATTCATTGAATTTTTATGGGGTATTTAACAATGTAGTCATTTTAATTCTTCTTAGAATGTATTATTTATAAACCTAAAATCTAATTGGATCAATGATTCTTCATGATTTCATCCTTTTATTATTTTCACAGTTTCCCTATGGACTATCTGATTTCCCTGTATTTTTTGTGGTAATCATTGCGTATTGATTTTTGGGAGGATAATTTTTGAACTGATCACCCCCTCTTAATCCATTTTTCCTCAAACTTGTAACATATGATCATTATAATCCATTTAAACTACCAATGGTTTAACCCTATTAAATTTAGGATTGGTAATTATTGTCACATTATGGTGGATCTATTTTGGGAATCTTAGTGACTAGGGGTGGATTCAAAGGGAATGATGGATATTTGGGCAATGGACTGTGCCAATTCTGTATTGGATGGAAGAAGGTGATCGATTGAGTGTCGAGAAGGACTCCTGGAGGTCTTGGATGGTGATGGTGGCATGATTAAGTGACTAGAAGTGAAATAGGGTAATGAAAATGTGAAATTGGGTGATTCTAAAATTATGGGGTAAGGACACAACTACATGGTGTGTAGTTATGAAGAAAACACACCATGTACCTACATGGATGTGACACTAGGGTTTGAGAATTTATAAATATCACACCAAGTTTGATAAGGATTAAAACATCATTTGGTTTGATTTTGGTAGTTGAGTACATTCCAAGATGCATGGCGTGTAGTTTAGATATAGGATATGTATTTTTTATATGACACAGTTCAATAATAGTGCACACCTATGGTGACTTCTTATATCACACTCTATGTGTATAATGAGAAACTCCATGTAGTTAGGGACTACATGAATTATGAATATGATGAAATATGTAGAGTAGCATATGGGTATCACACACTGTGAATCACCTTGGACACACTGTGTGTAATGAGATCATGTATTAGACATACACGTTGAGTACACTACTATTCCCACTCATTATGTACCCCATAGTAAATTTTTTGTTGGTTGATTCCATATTCCATGTGGAGATTAGTACATGATGAGACTTCTCTATAGGTATGAAACACCATGTAACCATATAGTATATACTGTTTACTTTTCTATCCATAGTGTAATTTTATATATCATTTATCTTTTCTAATATTTGGGCATGGGAATAATCCATCATGATCATTATTTCTTGTATAATGTGATGGTACACTTATCATTGATATTAATGGTTTGGTGTGAGTTGATACAAGTATTTTAGACTCCTTAGATCTGTAATATTGATTGTGTGGTTTATTCAAGGATATTGAAGCATTTTTGGAGTTAATACTCCCCTAACAATGTATCTAAATCAGAGAATGGGTCCCCTGATTCATCCTGAAGTTCATCACTCTCCAAAAAACATGGGGTCTGGGCCTTATAGATCTTCACGGGGTCATTACTCCCTCAAAATAGATTAAGTGTGTGTCCCCTACAAATTAATGATAGAGTTGGGTACTCCCCCATATACTGGTGAGATGGGTCCTCTATCATTTGAGTTAGGTACTCCCTGGTTTATTGTGCTCCACTCATTGACGTATAGGTCCTCCATTATAAATAATATGAGGCACATGTGTTTCCATTATAGAGTATTTATAATAGAAGGGGTTGGAACACCCTTACCGAATATCTATCCTTGGTCAAGGTGTAGGCCCCACAATGGGTTTCAAGAATGGTGAGATGGTAATGATGGATAATAAGGTTCGATGCTCCCTTGACTGATGCATATAATTTTGAGAAGAGCATGTTATTTATAATGGATTCTGTTGGCTGTGTGGAAGAATTGATGATTAGAATGTATAATCCTAGTCTTTTTGATTCCCCAGGCATCCCCTTGGTTTCCATTTAGCTATGAAGTATAATTGGGATATCAACTTGAGACATTGTGGAATATTTAGTGGTTTAAGTATTCCTAGTTTCTTATGAGATATATCCTTTGAGAATTAGAGTTGAGATGATTGGGACTTATTTGCACCCATGATAATTCTAGTGGTTGATCATATCTAGATCCTTTCTTATCTTCCTCCATCTTACTCACTCATACAATGGGTTTTGAAATGCCTAATTTCTTTTTTCCTTCATAGTTTTAGGGTATCATAATGAGTATGTTTATACTCACACTTACATAGAATTTTTACTCACACAAGGTGTGTTTGTTAAAAATATGAAAAGTTATAAGATGGTCTTGTTGTACGTGGAGAAATTTTGGATTTTTTGGATCTCATGCCTCATGATGCTTGGTGATGCATTATGGGGAATAGTGGTTCATGATTATGGTAGTGAGAATTGTGGATAAAGATTGATCTTAGAGTACATGCAAGAAGGTGGAGTTATCCAGTGTCTTATACCAGTTAGTTTTAGTGTATTTTTGGATATATAGTTCATTTGGTATTTTACTATGTGGTGTTGTCTTTGTATTTTATGTATCATATGTGCATTTTATATTGTTCATTTGATTATATTATAAATAGTACATATTTTTTTTGTTATTTTAGGCATAACTGATATGTGTTTTCTATAGGTTAATATAGTATACAGCCTCCCATATTGTGTGATATTCCTACATGATGCTTATAACTAATGTGGTATTTTAATATTACATTTTTTTAACAAACTTTTAATGTTATTTTGATAATATTCTGTGACTTAATAATCCGTTAATGGTGAATATTTTATTATTTAAAATCTTATACTAAAATAATAATTCATTGGATATTATCATGAAATTATGTGTTTTTATTTATTAATTTTCAAATGATATTTAATTTAATTTATTATATTTTAAGGTCCAATATTTTTATTGAATCTGTTGGAGTTTGAATTTTTTATCATGGGTATTAGTTTTTATGTTCTTAAAATTCGATATTCTGATTTTAAATAATCTTTTTTGGAATCATTTTAATCATTATTTTCAAGTGATAAATTTTGATGTTCATGAATTTAATTGTGTGGGGATTAATTTTTTATAGTTTAATTTAATTTCAATGAATTTATAGTTTTATTTATATATATAAAATTCTAGTCACCCCTCTGGATAATTTTCCACTTATAAGTAAGATAATTACTAGAATTTTATACATGAAAGAATCAAACAGGATCCTACATAAGATTGTTTAAGTGATTTTCCTCAATATAATTAGAATCCAAATAAGATAATTTTATTTTGATATTACTACATAAGAGAATTCCCATAATATAATCATCTTAAGAGTCCCATGTGAATAAAGTGATTTGACCACATTTGTTTTCTCAATTAACCATGAATGGAAAATCCAAACACAAGTTTCATCAAAATATAATGAAATCAATGTTTAGAGGAGATTTATTTATAACTTATGATGAATGAGATCTTGAGATAGTTATATGGGATGTTTATGACTCAATCTTAGTGGATCTATGCTTGATGAAAGTGACAAGAAAATAAATAAAGAATTTATAGTTCATATTTGGGAGGATGAGATGAGTTTGAAGATGAAACTCTAATCAATTTTTACTTTTGATGCCATTACTATCTAAGATTAAAATAAATTTAAGATTTACTGACTTTGTATTTGATTGATAATCATTTTGGAAATATGAATTTATCAATTAAGGAGTCAAGTTTGACATGATCTTGAAGATAAATAGGGTGTCAGTGTGAGATAACGACAAATAAAGGAGCTATGAGACCGTACAAAGAAGTCCAAACATTTTTTTTGTCAGAATCCAAGTTTGAAGATTTAAATATCCTTTGCGCACACTAATTATCAGAGGATGGGTTTGAGGGAATTATCCAAGAGTCCAATAAAGAATCTTTTATCCTTAATGCAACCATACTAGTCTGAAACTAAGGTTGAAGCAGATGGAGAATTGAGTTTGGGATGATCGTTGATGTGATGACCGATGAACTTGACAATCAGAGGAATAACCCAACCCATATTTGATGATATTTTATTATTAAAAACCATGGATGAAGGTGATTTTATGTTTGTGTTTATAGTATTTTATATATTTATAGGATTGAAATGATGGAGAATACATTGAGGACTTCATTTCTCTTTAGCATAGAGACTTTAAAGATGAAAATAGGTGCAAAAAATATTCTCATTTAAATTCACAAATGGATATAAACCCCAAAAAAGTGAATATTACTTTAGAATCAAAGAGGACTGATATCATCTAAAAACATTTATAACACTTCTATATTTATCTAAAATTAATTGAATGATTTTAGTTGAATGAATCTACTACAGTCCTGAGCTAGGATTGTTACTGAGAGAAACTGAGAGTCTAAGATCACATGAAGATGATAAAGTCAAGACATCACGATTAGGATATGCCTAATGAGTTTTAAATCACTATTTTTATGGAGTAATCATACATTAATCAAGGTTATATTTCCTCCAAGGAATCTATGTTAAGGTATCATCGATGTTGTGTGCCTTGCATAAAAGTAACTCATGATTTCCAAAGAGCCTACATAAGGTTCTTATATACTCAAATTGGGATACTATAATATTGGAATATTTCATAATTTATTATGATCATAAGGATATTTTTTAAGGAGCAATTTTTCTATGAACTAAGATGAGTTTTTTTGTCTAGGTTTATTTTTATTAATGCCAATGTAAGGTGCATGTGGTCTATTTTTATTCATTTTTAAGTGGTATAATTAAGTCACATGCAAGGGACAAGAATACCATGACAATTTCTATATGATTGGTGGTGATATACAGAAATAACTATGTTTATGGATCTTGGTTATAAGATTAAGAAATAAAATGAAATAAATTTACCAGTAGGAAAAAGGTTTGGGGATTATTTTGGATATGAGAGCTAGGCAACACTTTTTCATCAATTACAATGGGAGATTATATAAGAGGGATTTCTAGTAAGGAACAATCGTAAAGCTATAATAGTTTAGTTTTTGAGTAATATTAGAGGGGTTATTTTTATTTCCCTTATTCATCTTTCTTTTATCTCAATTGTAATTTTTTCAATATCTATATCAATTCTTGAAATAAAAATGATTCTTAGATAGAATATTTTTAGGGAAAAGTAGAATTTTCTCTATTATTTTTTATCCTTTATTTGTTGAATCTTTTAAATTAATATTGATTCAATTTAATTGAAAATTTTAATCAATTCACTGAGAATGAATTATTATTGAATTTTAATGAAAAAGTTGTGCATCGAAATCGACTGATATATTAATTTTGGTGTTACATAAAACATACATTTTTAATACATGGATTTGGTAGTTAAGGAGATACTAAATTCATCATGAAACTATTTCATCTCTATAGAGTCTGTCAATGGTATATTTTTTAAATTTTTGATGGTATGATTAAATATTTGAATGAATAGAGAATTATCTTTAGCCAACCAAACAATTTTTCCCTTGTTTTTCCTTGTGATTTTGTATACTCACATTCTTCATATAATGTTAATCCCTTTAATCATTAATGTTTGACTATTTAATTATTTCATCTTATTTTGTATATTTTCTTGATGTTTTTAATTTTTCATATCTTAGTTTACACAATCAATTTTCCATACATGTGGGTTCAACACCCTACTCAAAACTATACAAGTAGTTGGTAAGAATTAAAAATAATAAAATTTGATATTTCAACAATGAATAATAAAAATATCTAGATTAATTTCTAAGGAATGACTTCATGAGATCATGTTTTAAATATTAAAAAAAAAGGAAAATAGAAACATATAAAAAATATGAGAAATGATATAAAAAACTAATTTAAAAACTTTTTGTGTTTTTTTTGAATTTATTTTTATTGAGTTATTATTTTCTTGTTTTATATCCACTATATCATCATCTGAGAATATAGAACCATTTATTAAAGAAATAAAAAAGTAATATTGTTTCTTTCAGAAAGAGTTAAATTTGTAAAAGAATATAACTGTGAGGTTCTTGATCACCCTGAAAATTTTTTCCCACCTCTACTTAGAGAATCATAAGGCTAGATGCATATTATTAAAGTGTTTTAGTTTCCTACAATATATTGTAACCCTTCATACATTAAATTGTCTCTCACTCTAGGAACTATGAGATCCAAAATTCCTCATTTTCTTTTCTATCATAATTTATTGGTATTCCTAATGAAGACTCACTAGACTTAATTAGGGATATTTATAGTGCAGTTAAAAAACTTCTATTAATAGAGTAGAGTGCGGAATTAATAAAACTAATAACTTTTTATTTTTTAATGGGAATGATAGATCTTGGTTTCAGCAGTTAGAAGAAGAAATTTTTTATAATTGGGATTAGGTGTTTAATGTTTTCATCATGAAATTTTATCCCATTAGAATGACATTGAAAATTAGGCATAAAATAATCAGGTATGTTCAAGAAGATGGTAAATTTTCTGAATTGACTTAGGATAGGATTAGTGGTCTCTTTAAACAATTTCCTAATCACCAGTTTGATAAAAAAATATTAGTAGACACTTTTTACAATGGAATTACCACTTTCAACCAAACTCTAGTTGATTAGTCCTCTGATGGAGATTTCATAGATAAAGCTACTAAATAACATAAAAAAATATTTAAACCCCTTGAAAAAAATTCCCAATATAAATGTTCTCAAAGGACAACCACTATTTGGATTGGAAAAAACTATATTTAAGATGTTGATGATCATGATATTGGAATATATAATTTCAATCATGAAAACTCACTTAAGGAGAAAAGATAACATTATGGAATGTATAGACATTCAATTTCATGTAGTACTAACATTGAATTGCCTCCCAAACCTATTAAAGATGTATATTTTACTAGTTTTGGTCCTAGGTTTCACGAAAAAGATGATCCTTATCATGACTCGACCCACTAGGGCCCTCCTAGATAGAGATAAGCTGAGTGTAACTACTTCAAGCCCAACCCCAATAGGACATGGGCTGGGGGCCAGTGCCGAGTAGGAAGAACAGTAACATGGGAGGCCTAAGCCTAAGGATACTATACAGACACATACATATACAAGCCCATACTTTGATGAAATGTAAAATAAAACTGATAGCCAATGAAATCAGACATATAAATCCCTCAATCAGATTATAACAGAAACACTGGAAAGTTATAGGGGCCAAATATAAACTAACCAAAAAATATAAATAATTTCAACATGATAGTAATAGGGGACTATAGTAAAACGTGAATTTTGGTTCATACCACGATCATTATATTCCGATTATAATATTTTTCTACTTCTGTTCCACCAAAAACCCCATCAAACAGTAGGTTTTTTCATAAAACATGACATGTTTAGGTGGAGCCTATGAAAGGGTGAGTATAACAATACATAGTAGGAATATAAGATACCTACTTTTATTTGAGGAATAAAACCTTTTGTTTTTCATTTCTTTCCTTATTCTTATCCTTATAAATTTTTCTAATATGGTTATAGAGGAAGAAAGGGTGTCTGAGGCTTGTTAGGATCCCGAAGCCCTAAGTTATGGAGGAAACAACTAGGCTTCATGATTAGTAGAAACTATGTACCCCGGTCTTCATGGTTAGATAAAACTATGCAGGGCCAATCAAAGTTGTGTTAGAGGGTATGAACGGGCATGACATAGGTTTCTTAACCATGCACTGCATCCCATGCAGGGTGTTTTACCTAGCTACTAAAGCACGTTTATGTGTCATGAGGGGGACTAATTGACACACCTTTGTTGAAATGATACATCCACTAGGGGTTTTGACTGATAACTCCATTATTAAATCAAATTATACATTTCTATTTTCTTGGAAAACATGAAGATATAAATTAATGTGACTATATTTAATAAAATAAAGCATTGGATATGTTTGATGAAATGATCAATGTATCTGCCACCACTTTATTAGGAACTTCAATCTCTGTGGTTGTGACCGCATAAGCTTGGATTTTATTTCTTGGCCTTCTTTGGGGAATGTTCCACTGATGCTTAGGACATTCATTTTCATAATGTCCCATCTCCTTGCAATTGTAGCACTGAACATTGGTAGATTCTTTCTTCCCCTTAAAATCCCAAGATATGTGGCCTTTTTATCTGCACTTGTAATAGACTCCCATTCCCTTCAAGAAAGTGCTAGGGTGTTTCTTCCCACAATTACTACATGATTGAAAATAAATTATTACCTTCTTCCCAATTTTCTTATTTCCTTTTCCAGAGTTTTCTGCAGCCCTCTTCTTCTCTTTTTTCCCTTTAAATTCATTCGACTTAAAAAATTATTTTTTGGTCTTGATAGCACTTGAGACTATATATTCATATGATCGGAAAATTTGGGAGACCTTATCCCTTTGGAGGAATGGTTTTAAACAACTAAAGAATCAATCTATTTTTCTCTTTGGATTATGTATGTTGTCCGCAACATTCCTTTCCACCCATGAAGAGTTGGATTCATACTTGGAAACATTTTCATCCTCCTTCTACCTCAGATTCAAGAATTTCCTCTCAATATCTGCTCGCTGTTCATGAGGGAAACATTTTTCAAAGAAAACTTCCTCAAAATCCCTCCATTCCATTTCTTCTATTTCTTCCTCCTCCTTTATGTTTCAGATTAATGACCACCACTGATCTGCATCTCCCGATAGATAGTAAACTACCATGAAAAACTTCTCTCTTTCGTTACATCCCAAAATGAGAAATATCTTCTATAGGGAACTTATCCAATATTCAGCAACAAATGGGTTTTTGGTCCAATTTAATGATGGAGGTTGTTGTCCCATAAAGTTATATAAAAAATCTCCTCCACATGGAGGATCCAGTTTTTCATATGGGTAAGGTTATTGTTCATAACCTGAGTAAGTTTTCTCAGTATAGTTATAATCTTCTCTGCACCAGTCACATCACCATAGCCTATATCATTATCTTGCATCGGAGGGAAATACCTACATGGGATACACATGTTCATGTGTTTTACCTTCCTTCCACTAGGCGCCATCTCTAGATAATGGGATACACTAGATTAGGTTAAGAATCACAATCTTAACTTTGCAAAATACTTAGCATAAATAGAAATCCTACGCATGGATAACCCTATAATCACAAAATGGATTCAATGAGAATAATTTACATTTAAATACTTCATAATGGCTTGTAAAGAAAATTTGAATTATCCTAAGAATATCCCCTGGGATTATCAATACCAAGAGTGTAGCAAGTCCCGTTTTCGTGTACCAGGATACCCCAAGTCAATCCTGAAACTCCATGTCATATATTTCACTCCTAGGTATATTTGTGCCAGAGCCACCTCTACCTATTTGTATCCATATAGGTATGGATTTTCTAGAAAGATCCACATAATCTATTCCTTACCAAAATACTAGGATGTTCTTGTATGCTTATCCTCAAATACTATATTAGGGATTTGTTCCCTAATCTGTATTTTCTAAATCTAGTTTCTAATATTTCTACTAAACTTTTTATATTAAAAATTATAAGAACCTGACCCAGGTTTCCCGGAGTCGGTGCCTTATTTGATTACAATGGCATACATATAAGGAATAAACCTCCTAAAGGACTGAGTAGTTTAGTATTATTTGAAAAAATATACATAGATAATTTCAACATTACTACTTGAAATGAAAAACAACATAGAAACTCCTTAGACAACTTCTATTACTATTTGGTTATTTTAGCATGTCATACATACTAAAATTCTTCATGTCCTGAGAAGTTAAAACATAATAAAGGGGTGAGATCAAATGCTCAGTAAAATTAAGCAATATAGAAGAAGATAACATAAACATTAGATATGGTAAATAATTTAAAACACATTACTTTAAAAATAAACTTGAACATAATATGGCAGAAATATGAGTTGAGTAAATATTGCCATAATATAACGTAATCATGGGTATTATACTAGTCGAATAACCACATGAACCATCAATAACATTTTCATAATGTTGGAATGCATAATTATGGAAAACATAACCATACCGTTAAGGCCTCGTGCCAAGACCATAAATAATCATTTTGTCAAGACCTTGTGCCAAGACCTTAGTTTGTCTCATGAGACCTACCGATGTATCGAGGGACTATAGCGGGCCCCAACCAACACATTATATATCCAATGCATTCCTCATATGAATGAGGATAAATATAAACAACATATAAATTCATATTGGATCTAATATATGAAATGTAAATAACTTTCCCCAAACATTAAGCATAAACACTAACCATTCGGAGTAAATTGGTGAATGATTTTAAGATAGCACATCCATAGACAAAATAATAATAAACCATTAAATTAAATAATGAAGATGATAAAATGAAATGTTAATCCCCATAATACATAGGAATAGATAATATTTTTAAATTATATGAAGATACTCTTATAAAATCTTCGAGTAATTCTTAAGATAAACACCCTTCTACTTTGAAAAGAAGAGTTCTTTTGGAAAAAATATTTGTATAAAACCATAAGTGAATTAAGATAATATTTTCATAATAAAATGATTTATTTTATAAATATAATGGTTTCTAGAAACATATTATAGGGTTCCCTTGAAAATGGTTTAGAATTTTAGAAATTCCCTTGAACCGGGCATGTATTTCAGGAATGATTTTTAAAAGATCCTTTTTTTAACATATAACTCCCATTAATTTAAAGTATGATTTTGGTTGGTAAAAATATATAGAGAAATCACGAAAAATTTATTAGGAGTACATAATAATACTTAATAATTTAATTAAGTTAATTAGACACTAAAAATAACCCGAATGAAAATGGGGGTTTGGGTGGAAAAACCCTTACCTTAAGTCCTAATGTGTTCCGATCTTGAACTTAAGCTCCTAGAATATGAAATTATACTTATTAATAACTTATTTTATAAACTATGGTTCATGTATTTAGTTTCTCATAATTCGTTTTAGTTCATTTATGCCCTTATTGATAAGTTATTATATAGAATTTTTTCGTTGTAGAGTGTTTGTTTTCTTTATTTTCATAATCAGTTCACTTGTTCTTATGTAATGTAGTTCAAGTGGAATGGATGTAAATCACCATAATTGAAATTAAATATTATTTTTGAACATATAGAAGTGTTAATGGTCATTTATATCATTTTACCACATGGAAATAGGATGAATCATTAGATGAAATATTAATGACATTTACTTAGATTATTTTAGCCGTTTTTTATTATTAGGAACTAGTTTGGTCATATGATTTAATAATATGTACATATATTGGTTCATGAATATTAATTAGGTTATAATATGTAAATAATAATATTTTTCAACCATAAAAATGGTTTCATGACCTTTAATGAAGGATAATTTGAAGAGTGAAACTGCGTCATCCATGAAGGTTATAAATTTGAACTTCATGGACATCGATTTCATTTATAGAATAAAAGGGAGAGAGTAAGAATATTGATGATGGTTATACCATTAACATGATATAATTCTAATATATTTATTATACTGGATCTATCATGGTCATTTGGAAAGATGAGGTGAGTATATAATAACAAAATAAGATAAATTGAAATGGAACTAAATGAAAAGGAAGGGTGCTTTACCTCTTGAAATAACCTCCTTGAGAACCTTCTTAAGAGAAGGGGTTTTGGTATTTTGGCAAGAAAAAGACCTTATGGTCTGTGGGGATTGACTAGGTAAGGGTAATTGGGTAAAAAATTTAGAATCTTCAAGGCATAGAAGAGTGAATACAAGAGGGAGTGGGGGGGGGGTTATAGTGGAGGATATGAGGGTTTTTATAATTCTTTAATCATTAGTTTATTAATTTCCCTATAGACCAGAAATAGTGATGATTCGATGAAAAAGAATAGTAATAAATTAATTTGAGTTAGAACCAAGTCGGATTACATCATAAATGACTCAAGAATGATGTAGAAGTTCAGGTTTTAGCATTTATTGTGAATTATCATATTTTACTATTCATCAAAAATTCACGTTTTTTAGAAAAATCCAAAAAATTTCACCCAAACCATTTTTGACGTGTTGAATCCAAAAATGAATCCCATTTTTCAAAAATAATTTTCTAAATATGATTAATTTTATATTAAATTAAAAAAATACTTTATTCTAAAAAACAGTTTTAAAACCATTATTTACTTATTCCAAAACATTGGTATATCGTACTTCTTCTTGAATATTATTTATATACTATCATAGGTAAGGTTAATATTCATTACGGTATATAAAAATTTATAAGGGTATGTTACTATTCATAAGGTCAGGTTACTATTCAACAGAAAAAATATTTTTCTTATCGGAGTCCAAATAACTTACTAATCGCATTTGTATATATTAGATTTTGTAAATTCACATCACATAAGTGACAAACTTATGTTTAAGGGTCACATAGCACTTAATAGTTCATTATGATGTGATTTAATGTTATTATGAAATATTTATAACAAATTAATTTCCATTGAATACATATTGGGTCTTTACAGATATTAATTTTATGAACGGTTCTAAAATCGAATATAATATTAAAATATGTATTTTTTTAATAAATGATTGTTTTTTTAAAAATTAAATTTTTTCATTATTAGAAAATTATATTCATAAAATGGTTTAAATTTTTGATATATAAACATAAAAAAATGGTTAGTCTTATTTTTTGGTATTTTCCTAAAATAGTTAAATTTTTGTTGAATAGCGAAATATGATAATTTAGAGAATTTAACATTATAAGTAAATAAATGAAATTTTTAGTTATGGTTGAGTCAGAAATGATTTAAGAACCAATTATATCTTACTTAAATGATCTATTTATTATATTTAGTAATATGAATCAACACTATTTATAGTCCTAAGCCAAAATGATAAATAAATGAATAAAATAATCAAAAACATATATATCATCTCCTTATAAATACAAACCCTCCCCATCCCTTCTTCTCACACCTTATAATCCTTGTATATTATCAATATTCTCACAAATTAACTTTCTATTACTTTTCTATACTTTCATTTCCTACTGTTATGAACAAAATACCAAACCCTAGTGCCTTAACAGGTTCTCTTTGATACGATGTTCAAGATGTAAAATCATCAGTCATTCTCTTTTATTTTCTTCTTATTTTCTTATCCTCTCCTCACCTAACATATAAAAAGAAACATGATAGATCCATTATATTATATATATTATTATTTTATTATTTTATTTTAATATATTCTATCATATATCTCCTCTTCTCCTTTTATTCTCAAAATGAAAACACCATCTCTGATATGTCGGTCCACCGCCATCATGGGAGATGATTTTTTGTTTTTCATTACCGCCTTTAAGGCTGGTCATAAAGCCATTATTATGGTTAAAATAGATTTTAATGTTTATATTATTACTTGTTTCATGTTCTTGGACTAATATATGGATAAAATATTAAATAAAATGAAACTAGTTCATGATGATCAAAAATCCACAAAAATAAACTACACATTAATCATTGATGTTTTATCAAATGAATAATAATAATATCGAAAAACCATGATATATGGGAAAATTTAAAATTATTTAAATTCATAAATAACATATAATTTCACCTATAGGGTACTATTTACATTTTAAAAGAACTTCTATAATTATACACAAGTAAACCAACCATTAAAACATGAAAATGAACACACTTGGAATGATGAAATTGAACTCTAAAACTCATTTAAATGGTTATAAATAAAATTAATAAAATTATAATAAATAAAATAAACATATAATAGATTCTAAGTTAATTAATTAATTAATCAAATTTTATTATCCATGATATTAAGTAAATTTTCACAGCACATTTATATATAAGGTGAAAGATCTCTCCGAACCTCTAAATTGCCTTTGGGTTACACTTTCTCTCTCTTTTACCTGATGTAATTATTTATTATTCTTATATATTTATAAAATATTCATTTTTATGCATAAAATGTGTTTATATATCCAAATTCATATTTCTTTGATGGATAAACACATGTTTTGATAGTTTCCCTTATCAATTCCTTCTGATAAGCTTGCCTGATTAAGGGGAACTTCCCCATTTCTTACCCATTTTCAAGTAAAATCTATAAAATATTTAATGCCACCATTTTTTTCTAAAATAATAAATTTTAACATCAGAATATATCTTTTTTCATTTATAATTTTATATAAACAATTATTCATTTTTCCTCTTTGATGTCTCTTTAATATTTTTCCTTAAACTACAGTAAAGTGACTCATTTCTAAAGATTTTTAAACACAGTATTTCATGTATAAACTTTAGTTGGACATAATTATTCATGATATCTTTGTATTTTTAATTTATTTTTGTCCCTAAATGATTAATCTCTTGAAATCATGGATACCGTTATGGTAAACCCTTTGGTTATGGCTTATGACATGATTACGAACCTCGTTTCATTCCATGGGTAACCCTTGTGATCATTCCTTATGTTTGATTCTTAATTTGGAACACATAAGCGTGAACATGTTATAATGGGTGAACCTAGATAGAGATCCAATACATTGGGTAATGTTTAGTCTCATGAGGCATCAAGTTTGGGATTTGGGAGTAAACCTAATCCATTATGGGGTATTATCCACCATGTGATGTAGTCTTAGCCGTTATCTTTGAAAAATGTTAATATCATGTTATATGTTTCTTCAGCATTCCAATACCTCAATGGTTATATTATTAAATGTTCCATATGTTATTATTCCCTATTTTTACTCATCATCCAAGCCATTTATGTTATCATGTTATTCCATTATAACACATATTCAATGATTCATTCCCATGTTGTTTCCATTACATGAAATTTTAGCTCATCCCATTTGTCTACGTATTCCCCAGCTTATCATATGAAGATTTAAGAGATAAAATAATGTTACTAGCTCTATTGGGGATTATTAAAAACAATTTTTTATTCTATTTCCATTTTTTAATTTTATGTACCTAATCATCCAAAGACTCTAGAATTTCTGAACCTTGGTTTGTATTTAATGGAGAATTATGCTTCAAATGAAGTTATAGTATGTGTGAAATGACAGGTTAGATATATTTGGTATCATATGATGGTTTAGTTATTTTTGGGGATTAGTACTACAAAAAAATAGTAGGAACCCAAGGGATAATTTTATCACCATGAATATCCTATATTAAAACCTAGGGAATCAGATGTTAAGATATAATGTTCCCTTATAATTTATTCCCTCTAAGTTTATGGTTATATTTTTATATGAACATTATATAAGTATTCAAATACTCTAATTGTATTTTATTTATTTTTATTAGTTAATGGTGTGAAATAATAAAATCCTTTCCAACAATCAATGCGATATGAAATATGATGATTTCCCGAATGAGATTCCAAAAAATGATGGGAACAGGAGCCCAAAACTTCATGATATTACTATATCAACTGGCTCAAGTAATGAATAATAAATTAAACAATGTATGAATCTATACATATCCTAAGTAAGATAAAGTTTCTCTTGAATCCTTTATGTGAAAAATACCATGTATCTATATTTTATCTTCTGATCTCGCCATCGTGGAATTTTGGAATAACTCCATTGAAAATATATTCTTTGTCCTTAAATTATTAGAAGAAGAAAAATTCATACTGGTGGTCTATCATTTTGATGGGGATGCTAATTAGTGGTGGCCACTAATAAAGGATAAAATTTCCAAAGACAAAATCTATTCCAGATATTAGGAAGGATTCATGAAAATATTTCTCAATAAATATTTCCCCCAAACCATCTATCTTGTGATAGAGAGGGATTCCCTCAGACTGAATAAAAATGAATATGGTTATATTTGGGGGGGGGGTATGAATAAAAATTCACAGGGCTTTCACGATACGCCTACATCTTTTTCATGAACACCAAAATCATGGCGGATTGCTTCATTAGTGAAGTATTGTTTAGTGTATGAAAATACACGGTGATTCACAACAATGACAGGTATGAGGAAATTGTATATTATAACATAATGGTTGAAATAGAGATAAGATACTCTCAATGAAATCATGGGATTAGAGATAAAAATTTTAAAATGGTGTTCAATATAGTAGGATCAACATATAATTCCCATAAAAAAAATATTACACAGAATCCCACATGTAAAAAGTGTGGGAAGATAAATCCCGATAACTATATAAAGGGAAACAGGATATGCCTAAAATGTAGAAGAGAGGGGAATCAAGCTAATTATTTTATAAATTATTTGAATAATACCAAGAATGAGGAAGAATAATGGAAGGTTCATATAAAAACTTAGCATGTAGTTTAGTGTTACAACTTCAAGGAACATGGGCACTATGTGAACCAATGCCCTAAGCCAAGGGTTGTCGGTGGGAATCAACAACAGAATCCTCCAAGACAAAAAGAAAGTGAATATGATAACACTATTACTAAGGTGGATCCCAAAAATAATGTGGTGATAAGTATACTGGTTATTCATTCAATAATAATGAAAATAATATTTGATTCTAGTTCTATGTATTCTCTCGTATCATGTAATTTACTAGAAATATTCAAATAATACCTAAAAATATGGAGGTTGTTTTTTCTGAGAGATTAGAGTATAGGGAAATTATTTCACTTAAATTATATACCTCCCACTAGTTAATGTTTGTGGAATGAACCTCCCATAAAATATTATCTTATATTCTTTGGTCGATTTTGATGCTATAGAGGGCTATGATTGGTTATCGTTAAACAAATTCAACATCATCTACTGAGATAGGGAGATCACTCTTCAAAATGTGAGGAAACATCCAATTATGTACAAGTGCATGGGGGATGATGAATCTCCTTTAAAAATAATCATCTCAATTATGGATATTATTTCCTTATGAGTAAGATAATCAATATCAAATCATTGAGATAAAAGAAAGGATCATGCCTCAATATATTCTCATTTTGAGGGAGTACATTGATGTGTTTCCTAAAGAATATCATGGTCTTCCTCTTGAATAATAGGTTGAGTTCATAATTGATCTTATACCTAGATCTCTGTCTATATCAAAGACTCATCAACAATGAGCTAAAATAAATAAATAAGAAGTTATAAGAAAATCTGAACAAGGGTTTTCTATGACTGAATACATTATAGTGGGGTGTGCTAGTCCTGTTCATCAAGAAGAATGATTGATCAATGTTCCAATTTATTGATTATTGTGAGCTAAAAAATCATGGTTGATAACAAGTACCCCTACCATAGATAGATGAATTTTTGGATCATCTTTGTTGGACAAGTATTTTCTAAGGTGGAACTTCAGTCAGTGTATCACCAATTAAAGGAGAGGATGGAAGATATTCCCAAGCCTACCCTTCAAATAAGGTATGGAAACTATGATTTCATATTGATTCCCTTTGTACATACTAACTCTTCATCAATATCAATAGAATTAATGAATTTATGCTATATATATTACCTTGACAAATTTGTGGTAGCCTTTATATATGATATTCTAATATACTCTAAGATAAAGGAGGAACACAAGGAGAGTTTGAATACAATTATAAATGCATTTTGATGGGATAAACTATATGTAATGTACAATAAATGTGATTTCTAGATGAAATAAGTATCATTAATGGGTAATGTTTAAGAAAATCAATATCAATAGACCCTAAAATAATGTAAATTGAAGAGTGTCCCTGAACAACATCTATAATAGAGATTTATAGTTACCTTGGTACAACTGGGAAATATCAATGATTTGTGGGGATATTTTCTTGATTGTAAAACTAACTAAAAAAAATTACTCAGAAGGTAGTAATGGTTTTTTGGACCATTGAAAGAGAATACTACTTCAAGGAGTTGAAAAACAACCTTATCACTATACCGGTACTTACAATACCATCAAGTGGGGAACTCTTTATGGTATACAACGATAATTAAAATAATAGATTATGCGGTGTACTGATGAAAAATGATAATGTGATAGCCTATGCCTCAAGGTAGTTGAAATTTCATGAGAAAAACTGTCCCACACACTATCTGGAGTTTCCAGTCACGATCATTGTGTTGAAAATATGGTGGAATTATCTCTATGGGAAGAAGTGTGAGATATATATACAAATCATAAGAGTATAAAATATCTATTCATACATATGGATAAAAATATGTACCAAAAAATATTGTTAGACCTCATCAAGGATTTTGACTTCTCAATACACTACCATCTTGGTAAATAAAATAATGTTGAAGATGCTCTAAGTAGAAGGGATCCTATAACTTTATCAATGATGATAATTGAGAAGTATCCATTCTTATTAGACTTGAATAGTATAGACATGGGGATATTAAAGGAAGGAAAATAATCATTACATTATCAAATAATTTATCAATCATCCCTTTTAGAGAAGATAAAAGATGTTTAAAGAGATGATGTGAACATCAAAAAAAAGTGGAAGCTATAAGAAATCAGAAATACTCATAGTTCAATATTTATGAGTAAGGAGTCCAAAAAAATAGCGTTTCGACTATGTGTGACATAAAATCTTGAGATAAAGAAAGATATTTTGAAAGATTCACATAGATAAAATGTCTATATTAACCCAAGGAACAAAAATATTAATCGAGATATTAGGGAAAACTGTTTTAGGGACAATATGAAGAAGGATATTAATGAATATACATAAAAGTGTCTAGTATGTCAGCAAGTGAAGGTTTAAAGGAAAACTTATAATGGAATGATGCAACCATTACCAATTCCTACATGTAAATGGGAAAACATCACCATAGAATTTGTAACTGTACATTTGAAGACATCTAAAAGATGTAATTCTATATAATACATTATGGATCTTCATATAAAGATTGGTAAATTTATATAAATTCTAAAAGAATTATCAAATGTCCAACTTTCATGGATATAAATCAATGAATTTTTGAGGCTTCATGTATAACCTTTATCGATTTTATCAGATCATGATTTGAGATTTACCTCCAAGTTATAAAATAATCTCAAGCATGCTTTGAATAATTAGTTGAAATTCATTATATCCTATCACACCCTAAATTATTGTCAATCTAAGTATACTATTCATGCACTCGAATACAAATTTAGAGCATATGCTGTGGTCTTTAAAGGAGTATGGGATCAACATCATCCACTGGTCAAGTTCTCATACAAAAACAGTTTCATTTCAAGTATCCAATTGGATAAATATGAATCCTTTTATGAAAAAATATGTATAAAATATGCATTCTAGGATGAAGTTAGAGAGTTTAAGCAGTTGGGACCCAAAATGGTCATGGAAATGGAAGAAAAGGTGAAGACCATCCAGTAGCATATCCGAGCTGCACAAATTTGACAAAAGAGCTATGAAGATAATCATAGACGGTACTTAGAGTTTGTAGTCAGTGAAAATTTATTCATACTCATATCAACATGGAAGAGATTCATGATATTTGGGAAGAAATGAAAGCTAATTACCTAGCACATCAGACCCTTCATGATTCTTGATTATATTGGAGTTGTACTCTATAGACCGGAAATTCCACCAATAATGTCTCAAGTATATGATGTACTCCATGTATCCATACTAAGGATTCACAGACAATATACCTCACATGTATCAAAATCATATGTGGTACAATTTTAAAATGATCTCTCTTTTGAGAAACAGTTGATGAAGATGTTCGACTGTATAGACAAGCTTCTTCGTAACAAGTCCACTCACCTGGTCAAGGTACTATGGAGAGACCATAAGTATGAAGTGGAGACATGGAAAATGGAGGAAGAAATTAAGGAGAAGTAACCTCACTTGTTTTCACCTTATTATGTAAAACAAAATTTTAGGTATGAGATTTCATAAGGGAGGAAGAATGTAATGACATATAATTTTATCAATGGAATTTCCCTTATTATTTCATAAAACACATACATCATATATAGAACCCAATAAAAACATTATTATCATAAATTAGTAATGATACATCTCATAGAAAATAAACCAATAATAATTCAAAATATTACAATGGGAGAATAAATACAAAATTAGAAAAAAATAATTGGAAAATTTTGATATGCTCGATCCACTAGAAAAACCTCACTCAGGAAAAAAGATATCGAAATAAAACAAAATTTAAATAATAAAACATAAATTTAAAGATGAATATATATATAACCTTCATATAAAATATATTTTATTGATTAATTATTGAAATAATATGTATCTATAGAAATTAAGGAACCTAAATGAGTGTTATAAATCTGACCAATAGAATAGTAACCTTACCATTGGAATAGTAATGTGACCATTATGAATAATAATCTAGTCATAGAATAGATACATCACTTATAAAAGTATAAATATTTTTTTATTATAAATGAAAATATAAAATATTTATATCATTGTATAAGTATATAAATCTTTTAAAAATGATAAATTTGATTTTCATATTTTTTAATAATAGAAATTCTTAATTAAAATTTTATAGTAAATATTATTATTTAAAAGAAAATATATTTTCATAAAATATAATATTAAATTAATATTAGGTTTTATTGTAATTATAATATAATTTTATAATATCTTAATTATTTTTCTTAGGGTTATAAAATCAATTATAATATAAAAATCTATATTTTCAAATAAATGATAACATTATTAAAAAATTAAATTTCTCATATATATAAAATTATATTCGTAAAAAGGATTACATTTTTTATATCTACACATTGAAAAATATTCCAGGTGATTTTCAGGATTTTTAAAAAATATTTGAGTTTTTTAAAAGCAAAATATAGTAATTTATGGTATTTAACATTATAAGTTAATTAATAAATTTTTTTGCAATGGATAAGTCATAGATGATGTAAGTAACAATTATCTCCTAATTACATTATCAAATTACTATATTTATTTATAATAATCAACACTATAGATATTATTGATCCAAAATAATAAAAAATGAGTAAAATAATAAAAAACACCCCTCTCCTCTCCCTATAAGTACCACCCCTTCTCCTGACACCATATAAGATTTATACCCTATCAATATTCTACACAATTATATTTCCAAGCCTCTTACCCTTTTCCAAGACCTATTGGGCATAACAAAATATGAAACCCAGGTGCCTGATGGAGGTTCTCAAGGAGACAACATTGAAAATGTAAAATCTTCATTCCTTCTCCTTTAATTTCATTTATTTTATTATCCTTTACTCACTTCCCCAGTCCAAAATATAATGATAACTAAAATATCATATATATAGTAGAATTTTATTTTTTTAATTTAATATCTATCATAAAATCTTTTATCTTCTCCTTTTATTTGAAAAAATTAAAACAACATTTGTGAAATGTTAATGCACTGCCACCATGGACGATGATTTTTTATATTTTATTGTTGACGTAAATAATGGAAGAGAATCATTCTTATTATTAAAAAAATATTAATATGTATATTATAACTTTTTCATGTTCTAGAACTAATTTATAGACATAATACTGAATAAAATGAAACAAGTTCATGATGATTGAAAAACTGCCAAAATAAACTAAACATTTATCATTAATGTTTTCTCAAATGATTCATCCTCATATCAGAAACAAATGATATATGGGAAAAAATTAAAAATATATAATATCATCAATACCATATAATTTCACTTCTCATGTACTATTATCATTTCACAAGAACTTCCATAATTATACAAAAGTAAACTGACCATGAAACCATGAAAACGAATGCTCCCAGAACGATGAAATTAAACTCTATAACTATTTGAAATGGTCATAAATAAACGTATTAAATTTATAATAAATAAAATAAATGTATAAAAGGTTCTTAATTATTTTATTAATTAATATAATTTGATTATCTAGGATATTAAGTGAATGTTCGTAAGGTATTCATACATATGACATGAGATCTCTCTAAACTTCCAAATTACCTTTGGCTTAAACTTTAACTATATTTTTCCCAGATGTAATTATTATTTATTATTATATAGTTATCATATATTATATTTTTATGTACTAAAAATGTGTATAAATCCCAATTCATATTTATTTTATGGTTAAATACCTGTTTTAAAATTTCCCCTTCTCAATTCCTCTTGATAAGCAAGAATGATTAAAGGGAAATTCACCATTTCATAAACATTTTCAAGTAAAGTCCATAAACTATTTTTAACCAAAACTATTTTTCTAAAATTACTAATTTTATTATGAAAAACTGTCTTAGTTCATTTTCTGGTTTCATACAAACAATTATGTATTTTTCCTCTTTAAAGTCTCATTAATATTTTCAATTAAACCGCACAAGAGTAAATCATTTCTAATGTTTCTAAAAAACTATTTTCATGAATTAAATTCAGTTGGACATCATTATTCGTGATATATTATAATGTTTGTTTTATTACATTTAAAAAATTATTTAATTCTTTCTTTCATGGATATCATTATGGTAGACCCGTTTTTTACGCCTTATTAGATGATTACAAAACCTATTTTCTTCCACGGGTAACCCTTGTGATTATTACTTATGTTTGATTATTCATGTTTCAAAAATATTCATGAACATAGTATGATGGTATGACGTAGATATTTCTCCAATTCATTGGGTAATTTTTTGTCTCATGAGATGTTCTGTATTGGATTAATGAGTAATCCTAATCAATTAGGAAAATTTATCCACCATGTGATATAGTCTTAGAAGTTAGCTTTGAATCATGTCTATGTAATTTATATGTTACTTCCACATTCCAATATCCCCATGATTATATTATTCATTGTAACATATGTTATGATTACATATGATTACTCATGATCCATTCCATTTGTTTTATCATGTTTCTTATTTCTAATTCATGCGGTATGATTCATTCCCATATTTATTCACTTACTATGATTTTCTTCACATCTTTTTTGTCTATGTATCCCCTAATGTTATTGTATATTTATATAAGATCATAAAGGAAATTAAGAAATCATTATGGAAAATTAATAATGAGTTTTTTATACTTATTCCATTTTTTAAAATTATGTACCTAATATTACAAAGACACTAGAAATTATGATATATGGTTTTTATTTAATGGACAATTATGCTTAAAATCATGTAACTATATTTGTAAAAGGATAGGGTTTCTATGGGATTCATGCATGAAATTAATTTTATCCCTTCACATTATAAATCATGAAATGTGTTAATAAATGATAGATTTTGTGTAGAATGGTTTGGGTTTCCATCACACATAAATGAATATACCTAATTCATGAATATCATAATTTTCATGTAATATTATATACAACCCATAAATATATCACATATAAATATTACTTTATGCTATATCCCCCTTAATCTCCTAGTTTCACTAAATCCTAATAGACTTTATTCCATTTCACCCTATATTATATCATATAATATAACTTGTGAAAATTTATCAAAAAATACTTTTAGATATTTTATAAAATTCTTTTGGATAGCCATAATTGACTTCACCGTGTATTACATATTATGTAATACCATCTGAATTACCATCCAAAAAACTTTTGGATTAACTATAAAAAAAATTAGAGTATCTCTCTATGTCAAACTCAATCCCCAGTTATTCAAACACAAAGTGTGACCCCATACCAATTTATAGAAAAATTTTGAGATCATTATTGGAGATTAATAAAGATATTTTTTATTCTAGTTCCATTTTTTTTAATTTTACTTACCTAATCTTCCAAACACACTAGAATTTGTGATCCTTGGTTTATATTTAATGAATAATTATGCTTTAAATTGCGTAATATTATTTTTAAATGGCAAGGTTTGCAATTCCATAAGTTATCATATATTAATGTAGGAGAATAAAGGAAATCAAGAGATCATTATGGAAGATTCATAATGATATGTTTTATTCTAGTTCAACTTTTTAAATTTTATATACCTACACTTTCTAAGATATTAGTCTTTATGATCATTAGTTTTTATTTAATGTATAATTATGCTTAATTATGAATAAAATGATGTAATAGTATTAGTAAAAGGCTTGGGTTTTTAGTGCCCAAGTTATCATATATTGATGTAAGATCATAATAGGAAATTAAGAGGTCATGTTTTTCCTTTCTAACTCATGTTCTATGATTTATTCCCATATTTATTCCCTTATAGAGATTTTTTTCTCATCTCGTTTTTGTATGTATTTACCATGTTATTGTATATTGATATTGGAGAAAAAAGGAAACCAGGAGATCTTTGTGGAAGATTAATAGCATGAAGTTTTATTCTAGTTCCATTTTTTTAATTTTATGTAACTAATCTTCCAAAGACACTAGACATTATGATCCTTAGTTTGAATTTAATAGCGATTTAGGCTTAATATAGAGTAATAGTGTTTGAAAAAATACTATAGTTTCGATATAATTCAAGCTTCATATTAATTTTCTCCCTTCAAAATATAACTCCTGAAATGGATTAATAAATGATATCTTATGTGGAGAGCAGTTCAAGTGTCCATCACACACAAAATAATATACCTAATTCATTTAAATCATAATTTCCATGTAATATGATATATAACCCATAAACATATCGCATATGGATATTAATTATAGGATATGTCTCCTATAATCTCCTAGTTGCACTAAATCATAATATACATTGTTCCATTTCACCTTATATTGTAGCATATAATATAACTTGTGCAACCATATTCATAACTCATTTCAGATATTTTCTAAAATTCTTTTGGATATCCATAATTAACATCAAGTTGGATTACTTATTATGTAATACCTTGTCAATTCCCATCTAAAACCCTTTTTTTAACTATAAAAAACATTTATATTATCTCTCTATGTCAAACTTAATCTCCAGTTATTCAAACACAAAGTGTGACCCCACATGAATCTATAGTGTTGACAAAAAAATATGAATCTCTAGATCCATATATGTAATAAAAGAGCATAATCTATAAAAGCATAAATATTACAAAAACTATAATGGGATATGGAATGATCTCCATCAAACACACATATCAATATACATTTATCTAATAATCTACATCATATAAAAGCATGAATTCTCATATTTCCCCTTTTTCCAGGACATCGAGTGACTATGGAACAATGAGTATGTCAATCTCATATAGCTAAGTCATATGTCTTTGAATCATAGAGTATAGACTGATCTAATTTATGAATACATCACATGAAATTCATCCTTATGAATAAGACATCAAATGTCCATTATATATATATATAATATCTATGTGTTTTCTCACACACTGACAGTTTGTCTCAATCGAGGTCCCCAATGTCATACTTGTCATATGAGAGGATAAATCCCATATTTATTAATATCCAACTGAAAATATGATTAGCAACATACCCAACCACCCTTGAATTTGATACTTCAATATGTAGACATATGTAAGTATGGTATCAAAGTATGAAGATTATCATGTTAGGTATATATCCAACCAGAGGTAGAGAAGAAAAAAATATTGTCCATGCACCCTTAGTGTACTAAATACATAATTATGGAATTACATATTGTATACATAGTGTGTAATATATTTCCCACAAAAAATCCAATGCTTTTTCATCTTCCTCATGAGCATATTTTATATATATATACAAAAATACTACTCACACTTTCCATAACATTTTTTTATACCCTATATTACTCCATGATGAAAATCGGTTAGGGTTAACTCAAATTCATACATTGAAAGTTCAATTATCATTGAAATTCATGAAATGTGTAACTATATATACATTTATGTAGCCAATGTGAAATAATGATAAAATGGAGGATTCTGTTAATTTTTTACATTTTTTTATTCTCAAACACTATGAATAGTGAAAAGAAACTAATATAAGAACCCGTTTATCATATCATATATGATAAACTTCTAGATCGACATTATGATTTCTAAAAATTATATATTTTTTTAACACTTTACATCATATGAAATTCCAATCACATATCTATGTGACTATCTGATAAAACACACCCACTAATTTATTTAGTGAGAAACATTTATGAAGTAAGCTATTTTGAATAATGATAAAATCTAGGAATCATATTTTTAATTATTTAACTTTTGAAAAAATTCAAACGTATTAACATAATAACATAAAATTTTACAATGTCAAATATTTTCGTCTACTTAGAACGCTTTCTAAATTCATCATGATTATCCTTTAAACCCTATTCCATCAACCTTTTCAATGAAATAATGCAACTACATACATTAAATTTTTGAAATACATCCTAACACTCTTATAATATTAAGTAAAATTCACATTAAACATATATTTTTTTTAATTATATATTTGTTAACATTGAACTTATTTAAGTCAAAACATATTCCCGCTAGCATCTTAGACATTATATTGTCTTCAAAATATCATGTTAAGCTACACAGACCCTTTTATGATAAGAAATAAAATTTATTTCAATCCAGTAGGAATATTGAACATATAAACTATATCATATGTGGTATCATATGTGTTTGGAATATTTTTTATATTTGAAAATAAGTCTTTTTTTAAAATATAACATTGAGGGGTAGCTATAAAAAATCCCTAATATTTTATCAAATAGATGAGTAAACATTTTTTTCTATATAAATTAATTTTATCTTTATCTTCTTTTCAAAACATATTATAGGAATTGTATAATGATAAACCATGTGTATATAATTAATCATCTAATACTTGTTCAGAAAATCTTATATTATCATAAATGAAAAATGACATTAACATACACATAATTTATATAGATTCAATTGAGATTGATAAAATCCTTTACATTAAAATTATTGATATATTAACCATTTACTTCATCTCATAAATTTAAACTACAAGATAAATTAATCGATCCTTTTGTTTAGAACTGTTGAATATTTAAAACACTTTGTAAAATAAATATATGGTTTCACATACCCTTCAAAATCAAACAATTAATTTCTATAACATACATACATGACATGGAAACTGCCTAGAGTTTAACATACTCTATTAGGTATATCTATTGTATTCTAGTCATATTGAATTATTACCATTCATTCCTAAAAACCCCAGGTTTCAATTTCCATGACTAGATTCTTAAAAAAACATCGTTAAAATTTTAAGCTAACTTTTCTTCTTCTACTTTTTATATTTTACCCACTTGTACTATTTATATAGTACCAGAGTCCAGACATCATATGGCTAGTTCATCCATTCTCAATACCTTGAGAATATTGGGTAAATTGTTTCCCAATTACCAATCTTTCTTAATAAACTTTATTAAGTTACCATCTCTAGTATTATCTTACTTTTATATTATCCTTCCAAGGATTGATCACAATTTTTATATTGATGATGATAATCATATTTATCTACAACATAAGCTTTATCATATGAGTATCATGTATTATAAACCATTTAATAAGAACTTTTATTAAATGGGATCCCACTAAAATGATGAACCCTTATAAAATTTTCATTATATCCATTAGTGGTCCAAGGGACATGTTTCACTAATCATTTCATCACTTTAGTGTTTCACTCATTGATTATCTATTTAGGTAGGGCCTCATTCCAATCATACCATATATGAATCTTGGATAGTTAAGTGTAAAACTCTTTGTCCAATATATTATATGGATAAACTCAACGTTATTCCTCTAGTAACCTAATCATATTAGAGTAAAGTACTACTTCATTTCTTTACATAAAATAATTCAAGGGAACCCACCTTTAGCATGATCTACTCAGTTGGGTGATCAAGGTATTGAAAAGTGTTGCTTAGTAAGGAATATATCACATAGTATTTGAAGGGGATTTTTTACCTCACCATCTTATTGTTGTAATTAATTTTATGTATTCATGATTCTAGTATTTCAATTTTGAATCATATTCCCTACACCAAACCAATATGTTTGACCTATCACAAGGTTTAACTCTATCATCCCACAATTTTGTGTTACTCAACCAAAATTAGAAGCTAAGTATATTCATACATATCCAAATGAATCATACCTATAAGTCACATGAATACTTGATGTAAAGTATTATAATTATAAGAGATTGACAATATCAAGTTGAGTAATCCCAGTATGACAGATATCCAACCCCATTAAAAAACCTAGAAAAGGTATAAACCTCTACGTAGGTAGGTAGTACGACCCGAAGACCCTCTATCTAAGGATACTTAATAAATATATAATCTAATTTTTTGAAACTCTAACACCTAATTTTTATAAACTATATTCAACAGCTAAATTCCATTTCATAACTTAAATTGAAAACTTTGTTCAAGGTACATAAAAAACCAAATTACTTATTTGGTCAATCCTATAACGTAATGAAAGTCTCACTCCAAGAATAAATTTGAAATTTAAACTAAATAATACATCATTCATCATATAAAAAAATTATAATTATGAATAAAATAATTAATAACCATTAAAATAAATAATAAATTCAGATATTTAAAAAGGACATAAAAATTTATGAACAATCCATAAATAAAAGATAATTATAATCCCATATATAATTTCAAATAAAACATTAAAAACATTTTATAATTTTTAATATAAATGATTTATATCAATTTCAACATGATCTATTTCATATTTATCATTATATAACACTTCCATTTAAAATATATGGTATTATGTAAGAAATAAAAAATTTATAATACAATTTTAATTTTGTAAACATTTTATGTAATATAATATCATATATTTATTAATTATTTAAAACTTGATCATATTAATCTTAAAAAAACTTTTTATATGGATTAAATAATAACTATATAAGGCCAACCTTTTAATTTTGAACAATTAAATATAATTAATTAATTAAAATTCAAAATTTAGATATAAAAAATTTATATTATGGCCTTATTTTATTATTTCTATCACCTTATAAATAAGTTCATATGATTTATTAATAAAAAAATTTATTTCTATATCATAATATTTTATTTATAATTTTCTAAAATATATTTCCAATATTAATCAATAATATTTGGTAAGAATAAAAATTTCTGAAGATTTTATTAAATATAAATAATTTATAATCAATTAATTTATAAACAATTTATAAATTAAAATATACAAAAATTCCTTTTATAATGATTTTTGAACATTTTATTAGCCATCTAAATAATTTTATATGTTAGAACTATTTTTATGAATTTTACAACAATTATGATTACCCTTAGGAATAACAGAATTCCTACATAAGGGTAAAGTCTGTAACCCTTACGCCTGATGTTTGTAAGCCCTTTCATAATGGTAATTATCCTCTTACCTTTATGAAACTTAAAAATAAAGAGCTTCATAAGGATACAACCCTCACATAGTTGTCTCTGGTATGGGTATGAAATTTCCATAGCCGACGCTACATAAGGGTGCATCATTTCATACAATTATGTGGCTTCCTTGTGCCGCTATGTAAGGGTAATAATATTACACATAGTATTTATCTAAAGGTAACAATGAGGTTACCCTTATGTAAATATTCTATATAAGGGTATCTCATAAGAGTAACAAATTATCTACCTTTATGTAGCCATGTTTCACATAAGGGTAAGTGGTTGGTTACCCTTACATAACCCTTTTATAACCATCAAATACCTTTATGGGTAAAAGTAATCAATTTCACAACCTTATGTAACACCTTTACTAAAACCATTTGCATATGGGTTTCAATACAGACTAACTTTATGTGAACCCTTTATGTAAGGGTAATCCTTGGGCTTCCTTGCTTACGTAAGGGTAATTCCCTATGACCCTCACATGGACCAATCTATATATGGATAAGAGGAGATAAACCATATATAGAACACTCTATGTAATGGTAAATACTTGGTTACCTTTACACATCCTGGCTTCATAATGGAAAGGTATCAGTTAGCTTTACATAGCCTAGCTATGTATGTGTAAAACCTTTTATGAAACTGAAATTCCAAAAAACAAAACCCTGATCATTTTTTCATATTTATTATTTATTTATTCACAAGTTTCATAAAACATAAATATATAATCCATTTGACATTATAATTATGTTTCTTAGGAATATAACTAGACTTATTAGACACAATAGAACCAATTTTAAACCCTTTTACGAGGATCTCTTTGATGCCTCGTGTACTCACGAATTAAGAAAATTAGGGTAAATTTGAACCCTTTTATTCCAAGGAGTGTCCAGGGGAAAATGGTATATTATTTTGTTAGATAATCTTAGGTAATTTTTCCAACCACTCTGTTGGTCCCTAAATATTGTGATTACCCTAGGATAAGAGTTTTGTGGAAATCTATGTCATTCAAATTTTAACATAATATTTAATATTTAAATAAATAAATATTAATTTATTCAAGAATTTTATTTTATGTAATGTATTTTTAATACAGTATAGTATTTATATTCTTTTTATATAGTTGAGTTCATATTGGAGGGGGGGGTCCTAGACAAGGCACAAACCCAATGCAGCCACCAATCCCTTTTTCTTTTTCTTTTCTTTTTCTTTTTACATAATATTGATTTTTTTCATTTCTACTCTCCTTTATACTCTTTGGTTTCCCATTCATACCTCTTAGAGATGTGGTCCCTCATAGATGAGAGTGGTATAAGGGGAATGGGGAGAGGGAGTAGAACAAGCCACCCACAAAGCATGTCTAGATTTAGATCGAGGCTCGGCAGGTATGTGGCATGGATCTGGGGCGAAGCTTAATCAATTTTTTCTTAGAGGTATTCCTATTCCTAATATTTCTCCATAAATTCCCATATTGTATCCATTTTAATATTTTAATGCCTTGAATGGGTAGATGGGGACTCTAAGAGGGTTAATCACATCTTAATCAGTGAGAAACAGGGTTATTGGGATATTTTGGGGGTTTTCCATTTAGTAAATACCATGTACATAGAATATAGTTAAGAGAATACACTCCATGTGTTCTTCATATTCTATAAATATTGATTTTTTCGGACTACAGACTATGTACCAGGGGAACACATCATGTAGTGGTGACTCAGGGTGTGTCTGGGGAACATGATCTTGTAGGGTGCACGAAGAGAGCCCATGTTGGTTACATGACTAGTGGACATGTACAATTATTTTCCATACCCCATTTGGGGGGTACATGGTCTGGTACACATCTGGGAACCCTATGTGGGGTATAAAATATGTACGGTGTAGTATACGCTATGTGTTTGGGTGTTGTACACGTCGAGTGCAGTAGAGGTACACGTGAAGGTTCTCCATGTAGGTTACACACTGTCTATAGGGATCACACACCATGTAAATTGTATAATTACTAAATTATTATCATAGAGAACATGGATATCTAATATTATTGGGGGTACACATTGTGTTCTATAATTAGATGTCCTGTACTTTTTCCTACCCTGTCTTTTTTTCTTGTTTTTCACCCTAGAGTCAAAAATATGACTCATGAGTAGTTTATTCTGAGAATTTTTTCATGTAAATATTGATGCTGGTATCCTTTTAGTGTTTAGATACCCTCTTTATGGATTAATTTTTGGGGTGAGTGTTCTCAAGATTATTTCTTTGAGGTTTGGTTTTAGAATCCTCTAGTGGCTTGGGTTGTGAGTTGTGATCCCTGAGTGAGGATTCTGAGCATGGAGATAATCTTGGATCGATTGTGACATGAAAATATAATGTGGGTTCTTTGTACAGATCCTATAATGCATGATATTATAGTATCTCTAAGAAGATTATGGGTTTTCCCTACATTATGGTACCAGGTTCTCAAGGTTAGAGCATTTGAGGTTTGGATCCCATGCTTGAGGATCAAATCTATTTAATCATTTGAGTTAGGTTGATGTTGTATGACATTTGTTAAAAATGATTTATATTTTAATATAAATATGAGTCTAAGGGACACTGAAGTATTCCCTTGTGAGCTGGTTACTGATCAAGCAGACAATGGATTTAATGGTTGATTAATGAGAATTACACATGGCTTGGAATTGTTTGTCTTACCTTGTGGTTGAGTGGGTACATGTTGATGGGTTTCTTTTCATGAAGTTCACATGAAGTTTTCTTAGGTGGTTATTTACCTAGAGTGTTTTCTTATACTGGGGATCCCTTGTAGGGTCCTACTTTTGAGGTGGTCCTGAGGACTATTGAGAATGCCCTTGCCGACATGATTTTCTTTAGAATGCACCTTTAGGTGTGTTAATGATCTAAGATTAGTTAGATGACACTGGAGGACATTTGGTATGATTTCAAAATGGGTAATTCCATTTTTTTTGGATAATAAATAATAACCCCTCATAGGGTGTTCTATTATTACTCAAGTTTTAGGATATTTGTGGATCTTTTTAAAGGCATGGTTTGAGATCTTGGGTGCAACAGAGGAATATCTAGTGGGATGTCACATTATGTTGTGATCTTAGGTACCATGGGAGGCCAGTGTTTTGGTTTGACCCTAAGGTGGGTCATTTATATCCAATGGAGATAATTTTATTGGATACTAATATCATAGGGATTGTGGAGATGTCTCGTTCTTTTTTGGATTAGAATTAATCAACACTACAAATTATGTTGTTTGTATGGTGGATTCAATGTTGGATTGTCCCATGTCTAGTTGTACTTTTTATATGAAGTTTGAGTTAGTTCTACATAGGAAATTTGTTTGAGAGGAGGTCCTTTTGATATATCGGACTAGGAATTGGCCCAGAGTTTTATATGGTTCACTCCACCATTGGATGGTTATGGATAGATATGCTTAAGAAGCTATTGGATGATTTGGATGAGTTCACCTACTTCAATTGTTTATGTGACATGGGTAGAGGATTTATATATATATATATATATATATAGTTTTTGTGGATTCAATTTCACTCATATTACCTTAGATTCTTAGTGATACCTATTTTGTGAATGAAACCCATAGGGAAGTGCAGTAATCATGTCTATGTGGATGGATCCATAGAATAGTTTATCTATCAGGTCCATGTTTGAGAATGATTCAATCTGTAATAATTTAATCACATGACAATTTATATGTATTGTGGCATGGAGATACTATCTCATTTTCCAATAAATCCATTTGATTCTTAGTTCCTAGAAAATTCCCTTTTTATAGTCAAAACTAATGGTTATACCCTGGTGTTTAGACTTCATTCCTTTGTGTTTAGAAATCTTGGATCTCCAAAAATAGATATCATAAATGCACTTGATGTCATGTGGCTAGGTGATTCATTTGTTAAAAATCCTCTAGTGTAGGATAGAGTGGGGGTAGAATCACCTGTGGTCTTAGGCTAGAACTCCCAGTTGGTCGTTTTCAACATTTCCCCCATTATTTTACACAGTTAATTTATTTTATACTAGATGTTACTAAATTTCAGATAGGATGGTAATTTCATGTGTTCATGAACTTTTTACGATAGTAGATTATAGGCTCACCATTGGGGTATCCTACTATGATTTTTCTCACCCCTATTCATGCTCCTTGGTGTGAATATAGACCTGATGTATACACTCATGTTAGATCATAGGATGCATGATGGATAGGTCTGAGGTCCTGTGTTTCTTGATCAAGAGGAGCATCTTATTTAGAGTATATTGATCATGTTGTGGTAGCTCAATATTTGTGGATAATAGGTTTGTTGTTTGGCTCAATGTTGGTACTAGATCCTAGTGTATTTATTTTTGGTTTAATTTTTTATATCTAGTCCACCCAGTGGGTGATTGATTATTGTATATTTGGTAAGAGTTTATTCTATATGATCATGTGATCCATTTCATTTATTATAAAATGAACTCCCTTTAGTGTATTTATTATGAATAATATTATGACCATCATTTTGGATGTCTTGGTCTTTTCCATTATTATTACACTCTGAATATAGGGTATTGTCTCCCTGCTATATCTTTTATACCCTCACTGCAATATAGCCGCCTCTAGCATACGAGAGGCGTGTTTGAGACCCTGTGGAAGGCCAGAGCGGGGGACACGTGGGGTCAACCTAGGATATTTATTTATAAAATAGTAACATAGGTGTTCCATTTTATTATTTTTGGAGATGGTATAAAGGTGTTCTATCAATTTTTCAGAACATGTGATAGATATCATACTGGTGTTTCATGAACACATTTTTTGATATGAATTAAATGAATCTATGTAATATGATTCTTGTTCTTGTTTTTTATGGTTTTAGGATTTCACCTAGTGTGATGTACATGGGTTTTTGGATTTATGGTTTATTCATGTATCTTAATATTAACCAAAGGTAAATTGGCTAGTTTTTACACATCATTCTAGGAATGTAGGATTCACGTGACATATGCCTATCTATGGTATTTTTACTGACAATGGGGGTTCATTTGATTAATGCGTCTCTGAAGACATATATATTGTACCACCTATATCTAGTTGGTGTTATTCTACCCAACTAAACTATATGAACATTTTTTATTCTAATGATCATTCATGTAAATTGTGAGGAGATATGTTTTTCATTGATAGAGATGTGGTCCCATCATCGAGGGATACATGAAGAATCTTGTGGATTAGTAATGGGATTTTAGTGACCTACTGGTGAATTGATGAGGAAAAATATGCATGAGATATATTGGGATTTGGTTCTATAATCCCAAAGGTGCAGGTTCCCTTTAATTCATAAGTTTGTGTTTCTTGGTAGGGAGTTATTCCTACAACATGTTGTTTTCTAGGTCTTGCAGTGGGTCCCACGTGCTAGCAGCCACCAACGACATGGGTGGGCGTGGTTGTTCATACTTAGTGGGGTCATTGAGGTCTAATATGATTGGAATGTGGTTAGGCATGAGTATTCTTGGTCTTTGGGAAGTGGATATATTGGAGTTCTCATAGTATCGTGGATATATTGAGAGGGAAGGTTTAGTTAGACACATAAACTAGCTCATTTTGGATGTGATTTGGGTAGCATAGTGTAATTATGGTTGGATTCATGGAAATTTAGATCAAAACCTGGGTGGAGGGTGGTCAAGTTGTTGATCATAGAATGAGGGTGGTAACTCTTTTTTTAAGAGGAGTTTTAGGGGTGATCTGATTTGTTGGAACTAACCCGCACATGGAGAATCATTAGTAGTTCTAAGCACATTAGCCGAGCTTCGTTAGGTTTCTGGATTGTGAAACATGGTGATCATTCAGGTAATTTTAAGAAAACAAATGTAGTTGGGAGTGTACCACATGCTATTTGAGGTGTTGAGACTCATTTTAATTGTTTTAATGAGAATGGAGCTTGTTGTTGCTGTTTATCCAGGAACAAGGATCAATTATTGTGGAATTTTGTGCTGGATCTTATGTGTTATAGATTTGACCACATCTATACATTGTGTTTTCTGATGGATGTAGCATGGGTTTAGTGGTTTTATGTTAGGTTAGTAGGGTGATGATAAGGATACTCCTCTAGTGGGGAAAAACATATTGGACATGGTGGAATGTCTCCCATGTTAGGATAGAGTTGTGGATGCTGTAAGAGTAGTTTTTTTATGGTCAATATGGTATCATTAATGAGAATTATTAGAGGATATCAGGGATATTGGGTTAATAATAATGATTATTAGGGTCAATAAGATTTTTTGGAGGTTTTGTGACACATCGCATCGTAACAATTTATGAAAATCATGGTAAATTTGAAAAAATTTATTTTAGGGAGTTTTTAGGAGTAAAATGTTTTATTCTTTTGTAAGATGATCTGAGATAATTTTTTCAGTAACTCTATTTGTACTAAAATATTGTGTTTACCCTATGATTAGAGTTTGAAATAAATTCACATCATTCAAATTTCCACAAAATATTTATTATTAAATTAATTAAATATTTATTTATTTTGGCATGTTTTTTGGCTCATATATTTTCAATAGAGAATCGTATTGAGATTATGTTACTATTTTTGATTCTAGAATATGGGTTTTACCTATGTGATTCAAAAACTCATCATGGTCACTAAGGCTAAGCCCATCCCCCCTTTCTTTTATATTTAATTTTTTTCTTCTTTTTTCCTTTTCTCTTTTCCTTTCAACCCTTTTGTTTCCCATTGAATACCATTTTCCCATTGGAATCATGCATCTATGAGATGAAGAGGGGGTTACGATGGAGAGGGGAGGAGGAGGTACTGCCTAGGGAGCTTGTCTAGAGGTTGATTAAGGCTCAACGGGTGCATGAAGCAGATCTAGTGTGAGGATTCATTGGTTTCAACTATAAGGTAATCATGTTTTAATGTTTTTTATATAAATATATATCAGATATCAATTAATAAATTTTACTGACATAAATGGGCAGTTGGGGACCCCTTTAGGGTTGATATAGGCTTAATAATGGTGAAACATGTGTTTCAGGCCTTTTGGGTTCTTATTTTAGGAAACCCATGTTCATGACGTGTTGTTTAGGAAAGAACAACATGTGTTATTCCTATTTAAAGAATATGGGTTTTTGTGACTACACACCATGTTCTATGGGATCACATTGGGTAGTAGTGACTCGGGGTGTGTCAGGGGCACATGTTTGCGAAGGGTAAAAGTCCATATCCCACATGAGATTCACATCCAGTGGACATGTACTATTCTTGTGAGACCTCATGTTGGGGTATATGGAATGGTATATGGCTGGGTACCCTATGTGTAGTACACATTGTATATAGTGTGATACGTGCTGTGTATTTAGGCATTGTAAATGTCGAGTGGGGATGAGGTTTATGGGCATGTACCCCATGTAGGGTACACATCGTGTACAAGGTGCACATGTTGTATTCTTTGAAAAGGTATATGTAAAGTGGCCTAGGGAACACTTCTACAGAGGATATTTTTTGGTACACATTATGTACCTGAAGTACACATCATGTTCTTTTTTCCATGTCTTTTTTTCTTAATTTCCACCCTAGATTTAGAATTAGAAGCGTGAGTACTCAATTCTAGTAATTTATTCATGTATATGATGATGTTTTTATCCTTTCGGTGTTTAGAGTCTATATACCAAATTATTGGATGGTAGAAATCTTATTGGGTAATTTCTCCGAGGATTGGTTTTAGAATACTTCAGTGGGTTGAGTTGTGAGATATAAGGATTGGGTGCGGGTTATGAGCATAGAGATCATACTAACATGGTGACATATTTGAGGTTCTTTGGATGGATCCTAGAATGCAGGATTATATAATATCTTTAAGGAGATATATGTTTGCTTCTATGTGAGGGGACTTAGTGCTCAAGGTTAGAGTAGTCACATTTTGGTTCATGTTATTGAGGAGAAAATATTTCGAAGCCTCTACAATTTCTTGACGTCATGGGATGGAGGTTATGTTTGGGTGACATTGTGGTTTTGAGATGATTATGAAGGACTCTGTCACAAAACAACCCTACCCGGGATAGAGCGGAAACTACCCCAAGCCCGCCTCTACAGTCTAGGGGCTGGCAACAAGCACCGATGGCATAACAACTCGGGGAGGCCTTTGCCTGAGTACCTGTACACACATGCAGCTCACTCAATGAAGAAGTGCAGCGTCAAAAGAAAAAACAATGTACAACTACTAAAACCCAACCACAAGTATGCATCAAACCTCTATACAGTACAAGAGTAAGTGCTGAAGAGTAAACTGAAAAGTAAAGGAAAAAACACATGCCCAACCAAAAAAGTGACACAACCCGGCAATAGGTGAAAAAGAAAAACAGTTGGGAGAGTCCCACACCTGAGATCCTACTACGAACACCACACGCGGTCCAAGCTCTCGAACTCCTAAGCTCCTCTAAAGTCACGACCAACCTATCTGTTGTTTGTAATGGTACACCAAGTGAGGGTAAATCCCAAGAAATGGTGATTATAAAAATACTCAGTAGGATGCCCCGAAGGCTCGAGGGAGAAACAAAGGAGGTATTGAAGAGGTGAGCCGAAGATAGAATGAGGAATAGTAAAAGAGAACAACAAATAGTGCAATAGAGAGTAAAACTCAACCCATCAAGAGAACAGAAGTAGACTCATCCAAACATAAGGAGATATAAATGGTGAGAAGATGAAATTATTGTCGATTCTTCGCTACCTATAGTAGGAGAGTAGACTCATCCAAACACGATAAGCTAGACACGGAAAGCACGTTGCATAACCCGCGCGTCTTCGCCTCTCCTAGAAGGAGAGTAACCAAAACCCAAGTAGTGGGTATGAGAACAAGATATACACATATATATATATATATTCTCAATTAAGAAACCCGAACAAGATCATAAGGGGATCTCCATCTCATAGCTCAGCCTAAGAAAGTGAGTAGCTAACAGTCCCAGAAGTAAACACCATCGATGCCCAACATCCCACTCATCTGCCCTGAACTACAAGTCAAAGGGGATCGAATCACTGCACCTAAATACTATCTACTTTGGGCAGCACAGAATTTCCCGCACAGTTTTAGGTCCTATCATAAGGACGCGTCTCGGTGGGCAATACTCCCCTCATTCTTGAGAGTCCTGGGGTACGTCAAACCACACCCCGTCACTGTCACTGCCACTGCCACACAAGTGAGAGGTCATCTCAAAGTCAATGGGGTCTCACTACCTAGTCCTGCAAAAAGGGTATCCACTCCATAGTCATGGAAAAAACCACTACCTAGATCAACAAGAGTGTCTGTGTCAGAAGGAAATCATCGAGTAACCACAACCAGTCCACGAGTGACCTACTACCCAGCCCAGCTGGAGGGTAAAACCTGATAAGTGAACGGGTGACGCACTGCCCAACCCAGCTGGATGGTATACCCTCATAAGTCAACGGGTGACCCACTGTCAAGTCCAGATGGAGGGTAAACCCTGACAAGTCAACTGGTGACCCACTACCCAGCCCAGCTAGAGGGTAAACCCTGATAAGTCAATGGGTGACCCACTGCCCAACCCAACTGGAAGGTAAACCCTAATAAGTCAACGGGTGACCGACTTCCCAGCCTAGCTGGAGGGTAAACCCTGGTAAGTAAACGGGTGACCCACTGCCCAGCCCTGCTGTAGGGTAAACCCTGAATTGCTCTGGCCATCCTTCATGGATGGTACCGCTCGGTGAACAACACTGAACACTGGACATCTCTGTAGGATGGTACAACACTGGCCATCCCCGTTGGATGGTATCTCATAGGAATGCACCGAGGAACACTAGACATCCCTTTTGGATGCTACCTCCTGGAAATCTCAAGGAATACTGCAGCCATCGGATGCCGTATCAGATAGGCGTCACACTGAGAACATCTCGCACTGATAATCGAAAGCCACAATGGAGGGAATCATCACGTACTACGCAGGAAGTCACTCAGGATAGGATACTCACACGCCAAATCTGAGTTCAGAAGGAGAAGTCACGAGATGTCATAGGTACGCAAAGTGGTACATGACACGCATGGGGTCCACACAATGTGTGGCCCTAACTCATCTCTAGGATAAGTACACATTCATTCTCATATTCTCCCAGAGTATACCACACCTCTATCCTAAACGCTGTCGAGCACACGATACCCAAAGTTATATTGAAGGATAAAAACATCAATTCTCCAACTCGCCTCTTTAATGGCCCTAGCACGGACAACCACATCTCTATAAACATTTACTTCACTCTCACAAGAGTGAACGCGATCACACAGCATGGGTTCACTTCAAATACAGCAGGAAGAATCTCCACCGACACACCTTCCATGATTCCACATTTAATGAGATCTCAAAAGCGGCTCTACACAACCAAACGGGTCACACCATTGTAATCCTCGTGGAAAAACACGTGAAATAGACTATATACACGCCTCTAATGGACATCCGATGAAGAAGCTTCCCATCACCACTTTACACCCGAACAACATCTTGTGGGAATGTGTCTCGATCCCGAAAACAGTCGGGCGCATCGCGCCATTGCGATCCCCTCATAAAAACATGCTGAATTGACTGCTTACCCACGAGGAACGGATATCCTGAGAAAAAGATACATTTCTTCATACCACACACAAGCGGTGCCATGTGGGACCCACATCATGATCCCAAAGTGCTGCAAACAGATCACACCATTGAAACCCTCTCAGAAAATTACAGAAGATCAACTATTCACTTGTCCAAAATGGACACCCAGTGAAGAAGTTGAAATTCACCATCAATGCCCAAACCGGACCTCGTGGGGCCTACACCACCATGCAGAATTTAAGCAGGTGGATTGTGCCATTGCAATGCCCTCAAAAAAACACCCTGAAATGACTACTCATTTGCCCCGAACAGACATCCGATGAAAAAGTTAAAAAATATTGCACACAGCTCGAATGGCGCCCCTTAGGGGCCATGCCTCAACTCCAAATTAAGTATCCAATATTAGACTCAGAAAGACCATCTCATTTCCAGGACTATACAGCCGCAGACAACATGTCAAACAGACACTGTATGGGGGTTTTATCTCCGAAAAACCACATTTTAACAATAATAATATTATATATTTTTTATTTTTATTAATTTGTTAACACATTTTTTAAGAAAATAACCCCTTTTTGTTTTTCTCCTTCCCACCCCCACGTGACACACACCTTTAAATACCCCTTTTTTTTAACCTCTCTCCAATCAAAGGAGAGATTCCTCCTTATTTTTTCCTATTAACTTTTCCTTTTTTTAGCTTGGGTCTTCTTCCCCAGTAGGACACCACGCCCCACCCTTTTACTAGGTCAAAGAGAGACCCGCAAAAGCGGGTCTCTGTTCCTCCCAAGCGCATCGCCCCACCAGTGATCAACACCGGCCATCCCCTACTCCGCAGCATGCCCCCAGACGACTGCCACCCCACGTTTCCCCTCGGTTCCACTATTCAAGTGCTCCCAGGATACTCGCACTATGCGCCTCCATGCTAGAGTGGTTCCGGCGAACCCCTGGGTAACTCCGCCTCCGTCTTCCGGCCAACCTCCACTACTGGCTAGCCTGCATCTTCTCCGGTGACACCCCACCTTCTTCCTACCGCTACCTCCAAAGACTCCTCCCCTCTGGGCGAACCCTACTCCAGTGAAACCTTTGACGAGCCATTGCCCTCAATCTGAAGACCCGACCGTGAAACAGCGACTTACCGCGGGTTCCTGGCGACGTGAAGATGAGCACCCTACCTTCTGATCAGTGATCCAACGGTCTAATTAGCGCCTGAGAATATTGACCGGTATACACAAAAAAAAAAACACATATGAAACAAAGGATTTCATCGCATGGATTGATGGCCTAGTTCATGTGGCCATCAATGATGATAATAAAATGAAGAAACTAATGGATTTCGAAGTATTTTCAAATTAAATTTCGAATTGAAACTTAAAACGAGATAGATCATACCTCAGATTGATCTTCTTATTTCCACTGACATGCTCGATCCGCTCCTGTTGCGATCCTTCAGGGACTCATCATCGTTCTATAGAAGGTTGGAGAGAGAGAAAGAGAGAGATACAAAGAGGGAGGAGAGAGGGGGAGTTGGCTGTAGAATGAATTCTCTACCCCCTCCTCTATTTATAAACATAAACAAAACACGTGCCAAAGAGTGAAAGATCCTGACAACCCATGCCTCCACGTTTTATGATGCACCTAGGTAAAACACCACATTTTGAACTCAATGGTGGTCTCAGATTTCGGATCTGAGTTTCCGGTCAAGATTTATTTAATTTAATGTCTGAAATAAAATAAAATAATTTAATTATTTTATTTACAATTTTTCCCTTTGGGATTTTTTCTACAGAAAACCATGCCCGCAAAAGTTAAACCCCTCCTAGATTAAATTGCACACTCCGAACTCGACGGTGCCCTTGGTTTTCCAATCCGAGCTACCGTTTAAGAGATACTTGAGTTAAGCCATTAAATGAATACATTAATTAATTTTTTTATCCGTTTAATGTTCCCTTAATGGGAGAGGGGTCTAAAGGTCCCGCGAAGACATATTTTATGTTGTTCTTAGGGTAGAAACGCAATTTCGGATCTATCTGTACACTGATATTTCTAATCCGAAACACTGTTTAGGAGTTATCACATTTATTTGGCGTGCCCAATGTGAACTCACTTAAAATTTAATTCCGGCCACACCGGGGCTCGAAATCGCACGCCGTCTGAACACCCTGCTTTAGAATAATGTAAAGAAATATTCCGAAGTCTTATATTGAAAAAACTGGGTTTCTACATCATTCCCTCCTTCAATATTTTCATCATCGAAAACAAAAACTAGGGAACAACTCGGGGTACTAAGCCCACACATGGATCTCCCATTCCTAGGAAAACTCTTGCATAGTTATGCATCACCGCACATGAACCAAAGGATTGATCTGCTCATGGGAGGTATTCCCTTGCCGATGACATGCATATGAGCATGCACACATCTTCTTAGGTGAGTCACGTGAGAGACGTCGTGCACCCACTCCAGACTTTGGGGTTAGGTCAAGGCGGTAAGCAACCTCGTCATCCCTTCACATGGTCTCAAACAGCCTGAAGGACCTCGGGGGTAGCTCACCTCCCCGATCAAACCTCTACATTGCACATCATGATTGGAATCACGTTTTTCACTTGGAATAAATCACAGTGATTCCCTCCTTCGGAATATCCATATGGTGAAACACCTAAGGATATCTGGTCACAAAAGGTTTCATAGTCAATTTCCCACAACCAAAAATCTCTTACACGCTCAGCAAGAAAATGACTCGACACCATCGACTAAAGAAAAAGGTTCCACACCTTCTACTCTACCAACACAGGGTTACACCAACACCCTGCGTCACCCTGGTAACACCTCGAGCAAAGAGTAGGAAGAAAAGAGTACTTCACACACAATTTACAACAATTCTACTGAAAAATGTAGAAGAGCCGTAAAGCATTCCTTCTTATCATCTCATGCTCTGCAAGATCGTAGACATCAAAAGTTTGTGGGTGACTGTGGTCCCAACTGTCAGCTTCTGGAGCCTGATGTGGACCGCCTAATGGTGATGGAAAGACCTCATAATGTCACCCCCCACTTCCAGCTCCTCCCGCTCCTCTGCTAGCACCACTTCTCTGGGTACCACTCTGACTACGACACTGCCTCTATCCTGGTGGTGAACCTGCTACCTACCCGAAGTTCTCATCTTATCTGGTCAGGCTGTCTCATGCCAAGTGACCTTTCCCATCACAAGAATAGCACAATCTCTCTTCAGGCTGCCCTGGTGCCCTCTGGCACCACCGTGGTGTACGACCATGCCCCTGAGTCCACTCATAGAAGGGTCTTCCCTGCTGAGGCCCTGCTCTCTTCCAGCACAGTAGTGCATGACCGCGTCTCCAAAATCGGTTGGGGGAAGGCCCCATGCATCGAGATCCTATCATATGACGCCTGCTAGCAGCGACAGACGTCTCGACTCTATCGTGCCTACTGCCGCCACCAACTATAACGCGTGACAGGAAGATCTCTATCACTAGAGCCTACTCTAGCACCTCAGCATAAGTGGGAATGCACAAGGGTACGATGATAGTAGAAATCTATATGCGGAGACCCTGGATGAACATCCATTCTTGGAAGTTTCCATCATGGACCATGTCCGGATAAAAGTGTGCACGGCCTGCGAACTTAGTCGTGTACTCAGTCACCATCATCCCTCCCTGCTGAAACTGCAAGAACTCCTAAATCCAAATGGAGCATAAGAAAGAGGGGTAATAATCCTCATGAAAGATTAGCTGAAAGTCATCCCATGAGAGTGACGACTCATCGAGTATCCGAGTAACTAGACTCCACTAACGCCCAGCTACTCCGTGGAAAAAGCTGGTAGCCAAAGACACCATCTGATCTGCCGACGTCCGCGCAAGCCTAAAGAGGCAAACTAATATCTCTAGACAAACCTCTTCTGCTTGAGGGTTTGGATCACCACTGAACCTTACGAGTCTCAGACGCTGGAACTCATAGAGCACACTCAACCTGCACTCGAGCTTAGTCTGCTCTACTTGAGCTGTCTGCTGTTCACTAGGTACGGGTGGTGCTACCGGCCCACCCGGAGAAAGGGGATCACATGATGAGTCTTGGATTGAGGCCTCGTTGCTCACAAGGTCTTCGTCACGAACCCAAGCTGGTATCCTAGATGGCTGTCTTCACAGAGACATCCTGAATGTTATTAAGGAGTGCCGCAGTTAGATGAGCATATATTTATATAACAGCAACAACAATGGGGATCTGACTCAAGAAGGATAGTTAAAGACTCAATCCTATGTGATGCATGAACCATTTTCCCTGCAACAAGTGTCTCAACATGACAAGTCATCAAGCGGGTTATCAGGGTCCTGGTGAATGGATACGTCAGCCGCCGCACCATCACTAGACTCCCTGTCCTGAGAGCCGCTCTCGAGACACGTCGACACTGTTGCCCTAAATCCCAACCAATTCCTTTTAAGGACATCCAAACAACTCCCCAAGGAATGAACCACCTCTAATACCACTTTGTCACAACCTGACCCTACCCGGGCTCGAGCAGAAACTACCCCAAGACTGCCTCCATAGGCCAGGGGATGGCGACAAGCGCCGAAGGCACAACAACTCAGGGAGGCCTTTGCCTGAGTACCCGTACACACACACACACAACTCACTCAATGCAGAAGTGCAGAGTCAAAAGGAAAAACAAAGTACATCTACTAAAACCTAACCACAAGTATGAATCAAACCTCTATACAGTACAAGAGTAAGTGATGAAGAGTAAACTAAAAAGTAAAGGAAAAAACACACGCCCAACCAGAAAAGTGCCAAAACCCAGCAATAGGTGAAATAGAAAAAAAGCTGGGAGAGTCCCACATCTGAGACCCTACTATGACCACCACACGCGATCCAAGCTCTCGAAATCCTAAGCTCCTCTAAAGTCACGACCAACCTGTTCATCGTCTTCAAGGGCACACCAAGTGTGGGAAAAGCCCAAGCAGGGGTGAGTATAAAAATACTCATTAGGATGCCCTAAAGGCTCGAGGGAGAAACAAAGGAGGTACTGAAGAGGTGAGTAGAAGATAGAACAAGGAATAGTAAAAGAGTACAACAAGGAGTGCAGTAGAGAGTACAACTCAACCCAACAAGAGAAAAAAAGTAGACTCATCCAAACACAAGGAGCTATAAATGGTGAGAATATGAACTTCTCGTCGAGTATTCGCTACCTATAGTAAGAGAGTAGACTCGTCCAACCACGAGAATCTAGACATGGAAAGCATGTGGCATACCCCATGCGTCTTCACCTATCTTGGAAGGAGAGTAACCAAAACCCAAGTAGTGGGTACGAGAACAAGATATACATATATATATTCTCATTCAAGAATCCCGAACAAGATAGTAAGGGGATCTCCATCTCATAGATCAGCCTTAGAAAGTGAGTAGCCAAAAGTCCCAGAAGTAAAAACCATCGATGCGCAGCATCCCACTCATCCCCCCTGAACTACAAGTCAAAGGGGATCAAATCACCGCACCTTAATACTATCCTCTTTGGGCGGAACTGACTCGCCCGCACGGTTTTAGGTCACGTCATAAGAACGCGTCTCGGTGGGGAATACGCCCCTCATCCGTGAGAGTCCCGGGGTACGTCAAACCACACCTCATCACTATCACAGCCACTACCATACATGCGATAGTTCATCTCAAAGTCAATGGGGCCTCACTACCCAGTCCTGCAAAAAGGGTATCCACTCTGATAGTCATGGAAAAAACCACTACCTAGCTCAACAGGAGTGTCTGTGTCAGAAGGAAATCATCGAGTAACCTCGAACAATCCACGGCTGACCCACTGCCCAGCCCAGCTGGAGGGTAAACCCTGATAAGTCAACAGGTGACCCACTTCCCAACCCAGCTGGAGGGTAAACCCTGATAAGTCAACAGGTGACCCACTGCCCAGCCCAGCTGGAGGGTAAACCCTGATAAGTCAATGGTTGACCCACTGCCAAGCCCATCTGGAGGGTAATCCCAAATAAGTCAATGAGTGACCCACTGCCCTGCCTAGCTAGAGAGTAAACCCTGATAAGTCAACAGGTGACCCACTGGCCAACCCACCTGAAGGGTAAACCCTAAATTGCTCTGGCCATCCCTCATGGATGTTACCACTTGGTGAACAACACTGAAAACTGGCCATCCCTACTGGATGGTAAAACACTGGACATCCCCACTGGATGGTATCTCTCAAGAAAGCACCAAGGAACATTGGCCATCCCTACTGGATGGTACCTCTCGGAAATCTCGAGGAATACTATAGCCATCAGATGCCATCTCAGATAGGCATCAAACCGAGAACATCTCACACTAAAACTTGAAAGCCATTATGGAGGGCATCGTCACGTACTATGCAGGAAGTCAATCAGGATAGGCTACTCGCATGCCAAATTCGAGATCAGAAAGAGAAGTCGCGAGATGTCAAAGGTACGCAAAGTGGTACATGGCATACATGGGGCCCACAAAACGTGTGGACCTAACTCATCTTTAGGCCAAGTGAACATTCATTCTCGGGTACAAAATACCATATGTACCCCTAGGAATTATCATATTCTACCATATTATACCACACCTCTAGCCCAAAGGCTATCGAACACACGACACCCAAAGTTATATTGATGGATAAAAACATCAATTCTCCAACTAGTCTCCTTAATGGACCTAGCATGACCAAACACATCTCTATAAACATTTACGTCACTCTCACAGGAGTTAACACGATCACACACCAAGGGTTCGCTTCAAACACAACAGGAAGAACCTCCACCGGTACACCTTCCATGCTTCCACATTTAATTAGATCTTGAATGAGGCTCTGCATAACCAAACAGGCCACACTGTTGTAATCCTCATGGAAAACATGTGAAATATACCATCTATATGCCTCCAATGGATATCTGATGAAGAAGTTTCCCATCACCACTTTACGCCTGAACGACATCTCATGGGTCTGCGTCTTGGTCTCGAAAATAGTTGGGCGCATCGTGCCATTGTGATCCCCTGGTAAAAACACGCTGAATTGACTGCTTACTCACACAGAATGGATATCCAGAGAAAAAGATACGTTTCGTCACATCGCACACAAGCGGTGCTACATGTGACCCACATCACGATCCCAAATCGCTACCAACAGATCACAACATTGCGACCCCCTTGGAAAAGTACACAAGTTTGATTATTCACTTGTCCAAAATGGACACCCAGTGAAGAAGCTGAAATTCACTGTCAATGCCCAAACCGGCCCTTGTGGGGCCCACTCCACTGTACGAAATTTAAGCGGGCAGATTGTTCCATTTCAATTCCCACAAAAAAACACCCTGAAATGACTACTCATTCGCCCTGAAAGGACGTCTGATGAAAAAGTTATAAAATGTTGCACACAACTCAAATGGCGACCCATAGGGGACACGCCTCAACTCCAAATTAAGTATCCAATATTGGACTCAGAAAGACTATATCATTGTCGGGACTACACAGCCGTATACGACGTGTCAAACATTCACTGTATGGGGGTTTTATCTGAGAAAAACCACTTGTTAACAATAATAATATTATATAATTAATATTTTTTATTAATTTATTAACACATTTTTTTAAGAAAATACCCCGTTTTGTTTTTCTCCTTCCCATCCCCCATGCGGAACACACCTTTCAACACCCCCTTTTGTTAAACCTCTCTCTAATCAAAGGGGAGAGGCCATACTTGTTTTTTTCCTACTAACTTTTCCTTTTTTTAGCTTGGTTCTTCTTCCCTAGCAGGACACCACGGCCCACCCTTTTACCAGGCCAAAGAGAGACCCGCAAAAGCAAGTCTTTGTTCCTCCCATGCACATCGCCCCGCTAATGACCTGCACCGGCCAACCACCCAGCCGGCCCCTGCTCCGTAGCACGCCCCCAGACGACCGACACCATGCGTTTCCCCCTGGTTCCACGGTTCAGGTGCTCCCTAGCTGCTCGCGATGTGTGCCTCCACGCTAGAGTTGTTCCGGCAAACCCCTGGGTAACTCCGCCTCCGTATTCCAGCCAACCTCCACTACTGGATAGCCCGCATCTTCTCCAGTGACACCCCACCGGCTTCATACTGCTGCCTTTAAAGATCCCTCTCCTCCGGGCGAACCCTACTCTGGTGACACCTTCCACAAGCCATTACGCTCAATCCAAAGATTCGACCGCGAAACTATGACATGCCATGGGTTCCTGGTGACTTGAAGATGAGTGCCCAACCTTCTGATCGACGATCCAACGATCTAATTAGTGCCCGAGAATATTGAATGGTATACGCGAAGAACAAAAAACACAGATGAAAAAAAGTATTTCCCCGCATGGATTGATGGTCTTGTTCATCCATCCATCAATGATGATAAACAAAATGAAGAAAATAAGTGATTTTGAAGGATTTTCAAATTAAATTTCAAATTGAAACTTAAAACGAGATAGATCCTACCTCAGATTCATCTGCTCATTTCCGCTGACATGATCGATCCTTTCCTGTTGCGATCTGTCGACGACTCGTCATCGATCTATCGAAGGTTGTAGAGAGAGATATATATATATATAGAGGGAGGTAAGAGGGGGAGTTGGTTGGAGAATGAATTATCTACCCGTCCTCTATTTATAAACATAAAAAAAACATGTGCCAAAGGGCGCGGGATCCTGACAACCTGTGCCTCCACCTTTTATGACGCGCCTAAATAAAACACCACATTTTAACGTCCAAAATAAAATAAAATAATTTAATTATTTTATTTATAGCTACGTCCTTCGGGACTTCTTATACATAAGGCCCATGCCCACCAAAGTTACACCCCTCCTAGGGTAAACGACACGCTCCGAACTCAACGGTGCCCTCGATTTTCCAATCCGATCTACAGTTTAAGAGATACATGAGTTAAGACATTAAATGATTAAATAAATATATTTATTTATCATTTTAATGTTCCTTTAATGGGAGAGGGGTCCAAACATCCCGCGACGACATATTTTATGTTGTTCCTGTTGTGAAAAACCCATTTCAGATCCATTCATATGCTCAGATTTCTGATCCGAAACACCTTTTAGGAGTTATCCCATTTATTTTGCATGCCTAGTGTGAACATACTTAAAATTTAATTCTGGATACACCAGGGCTCAAAATCGCACACCGTCTGAACGCCCTACTCTAGAATAATGTTAAGAAATATTTCAAAGTCTTTTATGGGAAAAACTAGGTTTCTACAAACTCTCAAGGATTTCCTTGTTTTTTGGTTACTAATTGAGAAATCAGTGGATTTCAAGGTTGGATATTGAGAAAGAATGCATGTCTTGGAATTAATTGGATTCCCTTATTGATGAGTTAATACCCTTGGATAAGTTGTTTTATGAGAAATCAATCTCGGGTTTTCCTACATGGTTGTCTACTCATTGGTTTATCTTGTGTTGAGATGACCTTGTTGGTTGCATCTTTTTATATGGTCATGAGGGCCGCTATGAATGTACTTGTAGGTTTTGTTTTATTTTGTATTTCCATTTGGGTGCATTATTGATGAAGTATTAGTTAGTGGCCACTGAAAGATATTTAGGATTTTTTCCACATTCAGTGTGTCCAATTATTTGGATGTTCTAGATGAATCCCTCATAGGTTGTTATTCTATTGTTATGGACTTTTGTATATTTGTTTATCTTTTGATAGGTGTTCCCTGAGAGCGTGGGTGATACATGGGAGTCGATAGTGGGACATTCCTTTATGCTATGACCCTAGAGAAAATGGAAGCCCATATTTTTTCATTGTACTCGAGGTGGGTCATTGAGAGCCCAAGGTGGATGTTTTATTGGATACTGAGATCCATGGGACCATGAAGAAGTCATGTGCTTCATTGGTTGAGAGTTGATGAGCACAAATATTTCTAATTTTTGGATGGTGTGTTCTAGGTCGTATCATCCGACATTCAGTTGGACATTGGATATGACATTTGAGGTAGTTCTTCCCAGGATATTGGTTGTGGAAGATACACTTGTGGTATCTTGGACTTGGTATCAGCCCTGAGTTTGATTTGGTTCTCTCCTCCATTTTATGGTTGTGATTAGACGGGCATTGGGAGATAATGGAGGATCTGGATGAGTGATATCCCTCTAGTTGAGTATGTGCCTAGGAAATAAGGTATGTATATTGTTTTCATGGATTTAGTTTCTATCCTGATACCATGGACTCTTAGAACTATTGATTTGTTTTATGGACTTTACAAGGTAGTGAAAACATTAATTTAACATGGAAGGATCCCTTGAGTAGGGTATCTATCATTTCAATGATTGAGACTAATTCATTCTACATGAATTTTGGGACATGATAATTTCTATGGAGTGTGTTGTGGAGAATCTATAACTAGTTAGAGTCATTCCATTAGATTTTTATAGCTTGGTAGATAAGTGTTATCATGTGTATCCATAAGGTTATTCCCTATGGTACAATATTCTTGCCTCTGTGTTTAAAAACCTTGGGGATCCTATGAAGATCTAGTGGATTTGCCGCATGTCATTTGTCTCAGTGAGACACGTGTTATAAATATTCTTTCATGGGCCAGAGTGGGGGTAGATTAACCTTGGGAGTTTTTATAGGACCCATGTATGGATGATTTCATAGTATTAGTTTTCCCTATTAATTTCATGTACTGGATTTGTTTTATGATAGATATTTGTGCTTTTCGACTAGGCTGGGCATAACACATGTACAATCACTTTTTATAATAGTAGATTATAGGTTCACCATTACGGGTGGCCTACTATGATTTATCTCTCACCCCATATATGTGAACCTTGATGTGTGTGTGTGTGTGGGCATGATGTTTACCTTAAGGTTGGGGAATAGGTTGTATAATGGATGGATTTGAGGCCCAATTTTTCTTGATTGAGGGGAGACACTCATCTGGAGTCTCTTGAGTGGGATGGAGCAGTATGAGTACTTTGGAGACTGGGTATGTGGTTTGTTTATGTTTTGGTAGTAGATCTTGATTTATTTATTTTCAGTTTCTTTATTTTTTATATGTTTTCGTCTTAGTGGGTGACCAATTATTTTATGTTTTGTATGATTTGAATATATGTGACAGTGTTCTATATTTCATTTATTATAAAATTTTTATGGTTTAATTTATTTATTTTTTACTCTGATGTTTAACCATGTTGATGTTTTGGTTTTTTACGTTGTTATTTCACTATGTATAGAGTGTATAGTCTCCAAACTATATCTATTAAACCCTCACTATTAGTCGGTATCCTTTGTTATATGGGGAGGCACACTTTAGGTATTGTGGTGGGCTAAATCGTGTGGTGCATTAAGATAACCCATTCTAGTTTTTTATAATCTCCATAAAAGATAATATAAAACTACTTATAAAAACTAGAAATGGAGAAACATTGTAAATATGCATACCATACAATGAAGAAGCTACTATAACATCTTCATCTTCATATGTGTTTGACAAAGAAAATAAAATTTGAAAAATCATCCCACCTCCAAGATGTACCCATTGGTTAATATGAATCAATCGATGTTTGAGTGGGATTAAACTTATCTCCATTATATTCTAGTACCCCTTATGCAAAGGAGGGTGATTATTTCGATCTCTGGAATCTAGGGAGATTTTTCTTGAAATGATGTAGATTACCACACACGCTTTCATCACTTGGAAGTTGTTAAATAGGTAATCAAGATTGATCCTTGAATATCCTCTTATTTATTCATGTATTGAAATGAAGGAATAAATACCCTAGTCATTTCATGAATCATGTATATTTACTCCCTTAACATTTCAACTCTTGTAGTGAATTAATAAATGATTGATTTCTAGAGAAAGGTTTGAGTGTCTAGTAGACATGAAATAATATACCAAATGCAGGAAAATAATAATTTCCATGGAAGATGATATAAAACCTATAGATATTTCATATAAAAATATTTCCTTAGGGAATATTTCCATCATGAACTTCCCACTATAAATAATTTTCATGACCAAAATGATTTATCCAAAAATTCCATCTAAATTCAAGTCTTGATATTATCATGAGAGATGTATTTGGGATTAATTATTCTAAGAAAATCATTAGAATAGAAGGCACATCTGAAAAATAAACAACCAAAATAATAAATACTACATCAATTTCAACACCATTATATTAATTGAAATGAATAAATATATGAAGGAACCAACACACCACAAACAAAGGATAATAATTCCCTCTTAAATGATGATAAAATAGCATCAAAAGAGTAAAAATTAATGTATATCAAATTTAAACTTACGTTTTGAGGCCTTTTGGGAATAATCTGAAATATAAATACTTGATATGGGCTTCTATATACATTACATCATAGAGCGCATCGAAATCAATGATTTCGCAGGTCAGAGATCCCAAACAAACACTCGAATCAAAATTTATGGTTGTGTATGTGGGTAAATAAATAAATATAAACATTTATAAATAATTATTCATTAATAATTTCTATTTAATTATTAAGAATAAAAAAATAATTGACAATTAATTTATTTTGAAAATAATTAGTAACTAATAATTATAAATAATTAATAATTAATTAACATTTTAACTAATAGTAACAAATAATGATAAATAATAATGAATAATTATTAAATAATTATTTTATACTACTTTTTACTTTTCAATTAATAAATAATAAATAATATTTTAATTAATTATCATTTAATATATATTTCACATCATATTTTTAAAAACCGCCATAAAAAATAACAATAAAATAAAATTTTAGAAATATCAGTGGTTTTAGTTTCCATTAAAACTGATCATTTAATGGAGTCGGTCTTAATAAACCACATATAATTGGTAGTGATTTTATAAAACATCCAATGAAGGAATAACAAATGATACATTTAGCGTTGGTTTAGAAAACCATTGTTAAATGATCTTTTTCCTCTCATAAATCTCCAACGACACTGAACATATAGGTTTTGAGGTGTATTTTATTTTTTATATGTAATGTATATTCATTTAAAATGGTTTAATATGTATGTATTTTATTGTGTTGTCATATCAACCTGATCACCCATGTGCTGAGACACCATCTGGTATTGTATCACCCTTGGTCAGACTGACTGGGAGTCTGGGACACCATATTCCTTTTAGAACCCCTAGTTAAATAGGTTGGGAACTAAGATTATATCTAGATTTTATCATCTTTAGTTAGACTAAAAGTTATTCCAATATTTCCTATTACATTATTCGGTCTCATATAGTACACATGAAAAGGTTCAATAGTTATGTGTGGCCATGTGTGCTTAGGTTCTATGGTGGCCTTGTTAGGACAGGATGACATGACATGTATGATTTTATAAAATGTGTATTCCAATATATTTATTTCTCTCATTAATACACTAGTATATAATTTTTTATATTAGGGAACCTGGTTCTGGTTCCCTATAGAGAGTTATTTCTCATTACCCAACACATGCACCCAGTGGTTGTGTAGACGATATGTCTAATATGCATGTTCAAGCATAGGTTTCAACGGGGGTCAAGCTAGGTTTTTTGACCACATTGGAGATAATTTTGAAGTTAGGATATTATATCTGACCCCATTTATACATATGTTTTTATTTTATGCTATATTTAATTGGAAAAGTGGGTGATCGTAATAGGATGTTTGATAGTATAACTTATAAATTCATTTCTATAGAATGGTTTTATATTGATTATGTTATGGTATTTATTTATATATAATATTATTTATGGATACTATTAATATTTATTATAGATGATGTTTATTTGTTTCTCTATTATTTTTCCTTGTGGTATTGAGAGTATAATCACCCCAACATTGATCATAGAACCATGTGGCTAGTCAAAACCCATTGGTGTATGGTGAGATGTGTTTCAAGTCATGTGGTGACCCCAATATAGTCCAAAAGATATTTTTTAGGATATATCATCATAGTTATAATCATATATAGTATGATATACTTATATATAATCCTTAATGTATCATACAACCACCCCAAAGCAGGGCAGGACAGAGAGTCTGTAGATATACCAGACCATGCTGTTGATGGAGAAAAGACCCTTGATCTTTGTGACAGGACTTCTACTCTCCATAATGTTCAACAAATATCTTATTCTATACATCAACAAGGTATGGAGGTCCTCAGTCCAACTGCCACCTACCAATCTAAAGACGAAGGAGATGGTCATTCTGCTCCTTCTGATAGAGTGTATGTCTAATCCAGGGACAAAGTTCACTCTAAAGTGAATACATGCAACTCATTTGATTTGCTTGCCTCTACAAGCAGTGATGACGAAGTACTAAAATTTGAATGTACACTCGCTATGAAAGAAATGATGGCTGTCAAAAAATATGAACTCTTGGATGATGGAGGTGGACCGTGGTTGCAGGCCAAAATTGGGAGAAGAGGAAGACTTCCTCGTGGACGAGGTGGGAGACTCCCTCACCATAGTATGATCACCAGATCATAAGATACTTGAGACCCTCACCTTATTTTGTTTTGGAATGTTATGTATTTGTAGGTTCCTCTTCCACCCTTTAACTTTCTTTAATAAAGAGGCCCTCAATCCTTAAACATAAAAAAATAGATATGTTCTTCGACTGGTGTTTGCCACTATACCTCAGGTGCGCCACCCCATATGAAAGAGGATATAAACTAATAGTAGGGGTATAAGATGGAACTATTGGGATATTTACCCCCTATATCAGATTTATAGTAATATAATAAATAATCAAGTCTCATACAACACAATAAACTAAAAAATAATCAATAAATATAGAAATTATTAATAGAAAATAAAATTCAGTAAGGCCAAAAAAGAAATTCCACACATACAACAAAGGATTCCCATTTATCTAACCATATATATATAATGAAATAAAACAAATAAAGAAAAATGTATTCACTACATCCCCATTACTAACCTAATCCCAATCTTAATTTACTCGTTAGCGCCATCATGTTCGATCAAAACCTAGCCATAGCCTAAACCTGTGCCTATAATAAACATATGAGAGCTTCTCAAGAACCCATGTTAAATGGTGTCATGAGTAGGATGTTAGTAAATAACGTAGTAAGGCACCACCAACATAGACCTATACTAACCAGAAATTTGGTGATATGTTCCTGTAACATGATTATCTGAAATAAATAACTAGAAAAAATAAATAAATAAAACAACATTGATACTTATGTCTATAACCTCGGTCGACCATTCATACAATACCCCATCATATAAATAAATACCTTGGGTTGTTTATCTTTAAAGAATGATCTTGGGAGGCCTTCCTTGAACCAAATTCAGTCATTCTACTTTCATCAAATCCCAGGGCATATCACAATATGACAATCAGGCCACCATCTTTGAATATTTCAATGTTGAATAATATCTTAATAATTGATTGAAAATTTATCTGAATTTTCATCAAGCACCAAATAATTATGAATTTTAAAACTTGAAAAACAACACTAGGGAACTCTAATAACCAAATTCTTTTTTATTGACACCTACAACTGAAGATAACACTAGTGGTAAAAAATTTCATCACAAGCATTGACTAACACATTCCCATATTCTTCTTCAACTAGTGCCTCACCATCAAACCCAAAAACAACATGTTTCATTAAACTTAATCCTTAAGAGAAACATGATTGTTTGTATTCTTAAACATACATTAAAAAACTCAATATAAATACTCATAAGATCTGAGTAAGTCAGGTTCTTATTGAATATACTGATTTATTTTGTTGAAACTTTACCTCTTATGGTTCATCTGTGCAACATAGCTCTTATTGAGAAATATTTACCCTTGGTTGATCTTAGTAAACCCTATTAAAATCTCCAATCATATTCAATAGTGGTCCAAACATGGTTCCTCACTCTCAATTATTCAATCTCTATAATCTTAACACTCGATTCATCATATTCGATCAAAACAGATCATACTCCCCAATAAGAGATGGTGACTCATACTCTGTTCAAGAACTGGTGAAATCATTAAAGCTCTTGGTGAAAAACATCTTCCACCACTAGCTCTGGATGATTCTGGTTCAATATTTCATTTGATCAGTTCATACACATTTTATATCTCAGTTTTTAAACCCAAAAAAGTGAAACCCAATGATATTCATGATTCAAATTAGAATCCGAAATGAACTAATTTATTTGATATTAATAAATTCTCATAAAGTATCATTCATTGCTATGTTGTTTATAATGATATCCATTCATGGTTGTTTTAAAGATGAAGATCCAGGTTCCATCCAACTCCACACCATATTATAGCCTGATATTAGCATCATGGTAGCACAAAAATAGGAGGCATGGTATCGTATGGGGTAAGGCACATTTGTATAGATATTCTCATCATAATAACATGAAACTAGAATGGTAGAAGAAGAATTAGGTAGGATGTCATTTTTTCCACTTACATGGTAGCAGGATACAATAGAAACTAAACATATGCAATACTGATGTCACAGTAGAAAAATCACTTCTTCTCATTGTGGCAGTTTGAATCCATAGTAGCAGAAAATTGTGCAAGTTGTAAAAACCCAAATCTTAGGGTATCAGAGAAATTCACTATCATGATAGAAAAAGACTCACCAAAATGAATGTAGAACTAAAATATAAAAAATATATTAAAAATTATATGTTAACATTTAAAATTATTTAAAATAAAAAAATTAAAATTACATTACAATTCCATCAAATTGAAATTATGAAAAAAAATAATTTCTAATAAAATAATAAAAAAATCATAAAAGTATTAAAAAAATTAAAGGTACATTCAAATTCCATCAAATTGATAAAATAAATTACCTTAACATTTAATGATTTAAAAATAAATTCAAACTCATTAAAAATTTATAACAATGAGATATTAAAAATTAAATACTGATTTATGAAAATATAATATAATTTGTTAATTATTAAATGAAAATAATAATTCTAATTAAATGACCAAAACAATTAAACAAAATCACATAAATTTAAAATATAAAAATAATATTCATAATTACAAAAAACTAAAATCTTGTTACATTTTATAATTTTAAATATAATAATAAAATTTTAAACATAAATCACATAATATAAAACATTATATAAAAAATAACCATTTTAACTAATTAAAAAAATAAAGGAAAATTTTATCTTTAAAAACATAATTGAAATTACAAAAATGATTTTGGAAATTGAAATAATTAAAGGCCATATTAAATTGCCCACAATTAAGATGTTTTTTTGAGAAATCACTCATTCAAAATACAGTGGAAGAAAAAAAATCTCAAAATGGAAAAATTGAAATTTCATGATGAATTGATTTTGAAAATGATGTTCTCTTAGGGATTATATTATATAGAAAGTGGGATTACCCTTTTGAATTAAATTAAATCTATGAATAATTAGTAACTATTTTATAAAAATGATTAAAAATTTATAATTTTAAAGTGAATTTAGAACACTTTAATTTCCATCTAAATAAATGTCCAAATATACCTTTACATCTAAGATAATATACCCAGATAATTAGAAGCAATAATAATTAAATTCAACTAAATGGATGAGAAATAATAATAAATGAATAATGAATAATTGACCAGCTAATTAGTTAAAAGAATAAAGAATGAAAATTTCATCCTGGATTTGGATTTTCATTTCAGAATCCCTTTGGATGAATATATTATGAGTTAAATTCAAATTAAAATTTTTAAATTCAATTATTATTGTGTAACATTTTCCCATAATTTTACAAAAAACCATTTTTATGTGGGAAAGAAAAATGATCTATCCAATTAAATCCATATGGTAATAAAGATTAATCTCCCCAAAGTGTCATCAAAACCATCAAATTTGATAAAATTATCACCCAATAAAGATGATAATGTGACGCATAATAAATATCATTAGAGGGTTTGATGGGTTCTCAATGAATTAAAATTTATATAAATTAAGGCCCTTCCCACAAACAAAAAAATACAATAATATCCTCATTATTGTGTGTAAAATTGAGAAAATAATCAATGTAATTTTGTTCAAATACATTTGGACATGAAGCATAGAAAAATCCATTTTTGAGGGTTGATAAAAAAGTTCAGAAAAAAATCCCCAATACAACCACACAAAATCAATTTATAAACATGAATAAAGGTCCCTATAGGAAACTTCTTAACAGGTTTAGCACATAAAAATAATTTCCTAACAATACATTCACTGGGTGGGTCATATATTACATTTCAGAGAAGCAATAAAACTAGAATTCAATTGAAATAATACTACTATGTAGAGGTATGGGTAGTAGTAGTCACTAACTATGAATTCAATAATTATTGCATGAACTAAATAAATTAATTAAACAAAATTTTACATTTTTAATCACAAAACAAGAATAATACATGATAATTATGGTAGAAATAAATAAATATACAAAAAATAAAACAAAAAATCCCATGAAGGTTGATGCTTTTTCTTCTCATTTGAAGATAGAATTTTTAAAAACCACTAAAATTAAAAAAGAGAATACTTTTGTAGTAGAATCATGTTTCTATAGGATTAATAGATAAATATTAGAACCTATGTTTTAATCATAGTAATATTAAAAATTATAGATAACGGTTAGTAATGTTTTACCCAGCTAGTAGGTCCCGTTATAGCTCTTTTAAGCCTTGAAAAAGTAGTTTACAACCAAATTTTCTCATCCAAATGTAGAGTTCATTTACATGTTCTCCAAATAATTCAACCTATCTAGCACAATAATTTGGGTGGTCACATGACCACTTCACTGCAAGGTAGTGTCCCCTACCTTATCACCACTTTCCCCTCAATGAAAAACACCTGAATTTGAGAACAAAAAAATGAAAACCATTTGATCAATTAAATATATATATAACTCATTAAATACGCTCATCACAAATTATTGAGAATGTAAAAGAATAATGTGGTAGATTATTGAAACTATTTATAGAAACACACAACTAAGAAGGATAATTTTTTTCACAAAAATAGTAAAAAAGTAAGGCTAATAAAACCATGGGCTTTCATCCATGTAGCTCAAGATTTATAGTCCCTATCAAGACATGCACTACTAAAAATATTTCCCTAATCATTTAAAAGGTAGTATTTATTGTTAATTGGGGCTTTAATATAGTGTGAAATAAATGTTTTTGTTTATTCATCAACATTATTAGAATAACATTCTAAATAAAATTTCATTAAGTAATCCAAATATATAAAACTATGTTGTTCATTGCCAAAAACATAAATTCCTAGATTTTCAACATAAAAACCAATATTCAAAGGAATAAACGTATCATTTACATAATAATTACAAGCATGACTCCTGACATGTTCCCCACACTTATCGTAGTAGAGATTCTAGAAAATAGTGTATTAATTTTACTGGTCTGAGCAATGGAAACAAAAATCATAGATTCAACACCCTAACATGATACAAGAGAACTCTCATTTATCTTACCTAACAATTAAATAACCTATAGTATAGAAAAATTAATATCTACATAGATTAATTTAGTAGGGATAAAACTGTTGTATTTATAATATAAACTATCTCAAAATTCTTCTATCACACTATCTTTGGAATGGGAAACCACATTTCCAACACCATGATGGATAGAAATAACCACATAATCTAAACTAGATTTTAAAAACTCATTTTCATATGAAGAGGAAAATAAAATATACTCACACCCTATAGATGTCAATAACTAGAAGTGGTATTAGGGTTGGTGGGTGGAAAATATTGAACAACTTCATGAGAGACACTTTCTACTAGAATGATGGGGTTTGGATGGACAACTTCATGGTTCTATGAAATGAGTCTCCAAAGAAGACTCTCAATCTATCGTAACATTTTATGTTCTCTTATATCCTATTATTCTATAAATGTTTCATTGAAATAAATTTTTACTAATTATTTGAATAAATCATCAAAAGGATGGTGGTTTTCCCTCCTTACTTTGGATCTAAACACATCCTTAAAAACATTTATCAGCTTATAACTCACAATATGTGGTGATTAATTAAAGACATGTAATTCCTCTAGATCCTCACCTTCATGAATCATCATTTTACCCTTTTAAAAATCTATTATATCCCTAGTCGTGGCTAATAATGGTCATCCTTAAATTATTTTAAACATATTGACACACTCCATCTAATAGAATGATGTTTTTTTTGGGAAAAAATATTTTTCTACATCAACTAATAATTAATATATAATCCCATAAATATAAGTAAGTGACCTTTCATCTAATTACAGTGAAACAAATGTCAATTTGAGATCCCTAAGACCTAATTTTTTGAAATATATTTATGCCATAAGGTTGATTCTAGAACCTAAATCCCATAAGAAATTAATCTATTAACACCCCCATATTCCCCAATACATAACAAGAGAACCATGATAATTCAATTTGGGATGAATATTCTTTTACACAGTCTCACTAAAATCCTCATTCAAAATTATTTTTTAACCCTCACCCCAATACCTTTTATTATCAAAAAGTGTTTAATAAAATTTCATATAAGATTAGTTTTTATTTATGGATTCCAAAAGTTCATATCTATAATAATGTTCCTTGACATTTGAAGAAAGATGGGATAATCATGTTCACTTTTACTTTTCTATATTTGTTGAAAATGTATGGTAGAGGTATAATTTTTATTAACTAGAGGATTTTTCCCTCATCCTCAAATATCGCCTTTTTTAACTTCCTTATTAAATGAGTTCCAACTACATTTTCATGATATATTTTAGTTTTTTATGTAAATAATCATCATTTTCCTAGATTTATTTAATCTTTTTAGATTTCTAGTTTTTTAACTTTCTATATTTTCAATTATACATTCAAATTTTACATATATTTATTATTTCCTTGTATGTCCCCTAACCAGTTATTGGGTTTTAAGACCTGACCTGGTTGTTATTTCCATGAAATTATCCCTTAGGTTTGGCTTTGTTGTACTAGCAAGCTTACCTTTTTCGCCAATTCCAAGTATTTATCCAAATGACTGATTTTGGAAAGTATATTGTTTAAGGTATATTTTTGATATTCCATTTCAAACTTTTTCTTAAACTATTTATAAGAAGTTACAGAATTTAACCTACCCTCCTTAGAAGAAAATTTACTATAAACATTTCTCAATATTCCCTCTTAATTATATTCTTAATTTGACTTCTTAGTCAATTATTTATTTTGAAACTTTGGATTTCACTGTGGAGGAAATTTAGGAGAACACAATTCTCTCATAAAACCTTGTTCCTTCCATGATATATTGGGGTGGCTTTTGTAAGCATGGTTATATTTATTTGAAAATGGGTCATTAGAATACTGATTTTTAGCTCTAAAATATAACGACTACCAATCTCACTAGAATTCACTAGGATATCAATGTTGTCTAAAATATTTTGCTTGATTGTACATCCTAAAATGACTATATTACTCCCTAAGTGTTTTTAATTAAATACAATCACTTGGGTACTAGTTTCACCCTACGAATTGTTCACATCCTAGTAAATTTATACTGGGATTTTTTTTCATCCATGTTAAATAATTTGTCAATAAAATTTATTATCGTATCAAAGAAATCACCACTACATAATTGATGAACTAAATTCTTGTTGTATGTTGTGAGGAAATTATAAAACTTATCCATATGTATATGGTATTTTGGTTTGGAATTTATCTATGAAAAGATCTAAAACTACCCTAATATTTATAAAAAAACTCTACCTCGTATTTTAAGAAACCACCAATTTCATGTCTAACATCAATTTTGGTACTTTTAGAATAAAATTTTAACACAAATCCATTGAAAAGATCATCCAATGTTTGAAATAATTCCTCATCTAAGTTATTAAACCATGATATAGACCTACCCTTCATAGAAATGGTGAAAACTATCAATCCCAAATCTTCCTCGATCAAATAACATAGAGGTATCTATTAAATAGAACTATAAAAATATTTAATTATCTATGAGTGAATCCACTATAATAATAACAATGAATAAAGTTAGAATAATGAGATGAGGCAACGTGATCTCATTATTCATAGACTTAGAAGGAAAAATAATATAATAAGGATTTCATGACATATAAGGTTGTTGGAACTCCTTGTGTATTAGTCTATCAGGAGTAGAAACTAAGGGATATGGTGGGTTCTGGTTCAAATTTTTTCTCTTGTGTTCTTGCATAATTTCCATATTTTTTATTTTTTATTTTCTTCTAAACATACAAAAATATTATTGAATTTAGATATGGTAGTTTTTGGTTTTTTCTTAGTAGCTCATGAGTGAATATAGGATAAAGTTAATATAGTGGAAATAAAAGCACATAATTTTTTTATATTTTTTTAATATACTTTCTATATGATATTTTAAAATTTTTAATATAATTTTTTTATGTTTTTGAATATTTTTAAATAAAATTAGATAGACATTCCCTCCCTCATAAATGTGTTGAACATTGATTGGTTCTTTCATTTATGGACTATCACAATTATGTTTAAACCCTACATACTACTTGAAACTGTTATGGTGGTGAGAAAGGTATTATATTTACAAGGAAGGATGGTATGAAAGTATTCAAACAAAAAATAAAAGAGAAAAAAAATTCTAGTAATCAAATAATAACAACATGAGTGGAAAGGATGATTGTGAATGGTGTGAGAGTGAAAATTTTAGAATATGTGTGTAGGATGTGAAATGATAATAAAAACACATAGAGAGATAGATAAGTGATTTCAGTAAATTTTTGTTTTCAAACTATTGCAAACTAATTAAAAAATGTTCTCCAATCCTACATATGTAAATTTTTATTATTCAGTGCATTGAGAAAAATTGATGATTTACTAATATATCCTTTTAGTGAATTTTTGTAACTTAGTAAACTTTATTTAGTCTTGAGATCTTGATAAAAAACTTTATAATTATGTTTTTTAATATCAGGAAGAGATACATCTTGCTCTTTCCAATTTTCTGAACTTTAGTCGATGATTAATGGCTTATTGATTCACTATTGTCACCCATATATTATTGAGTGGTATGTTTTAATAATAATAATTAAATATAAAATAACTGCAATAGTAAATTGAATAGAATAATTGAACTATCAAATGTATAACATATTTATTTATTAAATTCAATACAGTCCAAATTACTTACAATTTATTTAGCTAAACCTAACAGAATAGGAAAAAATTACAATTTCAACAATTCCATCTTGGGAAGAATGTAACATTAAATAGAATGAATAGGTGAAGAATATATTTTTGGAGATATAATTTTTTCTCTAGTTATAACTCATCTATCACATGATTTGAGTCCACTCCTGGATTAGTCAACTCTATGGCTCAGTGTGCTCTACAATAAATAGACGATCCCCCTTCTTGGGATTTTCTTCATTTTATTTAAGTTGTAGCACTAGTATAATAGTTTGTTTCATTTGAATCATCATCAGAAACTACCTCTACTACTTCCATGTGGAAACTTGTACTATATATTGTTTCTTGCATGTGATTCCATATTATCCATACCAAATGAATGTGACCGACATACATGTACTTGTATTAGGCACTATGTAAGATGTACCAGGATGAAATATATGATGGATTAAATCTTTTTTTACTTAAATAAAAAATACTAGAAACATATAATTATCTCAACTTAATAAAATAAATGATCTACCCTTGTCTTTAAAATTATAGATCGGTTGAAAACATTCCATATGTCTAGTTATAAATCTCTAACAAGTGGATGATTCTCCTTTATATAGCTCCAATGAAGAAATTGATCAATAATGGAGTGTACATCTCTCATCCTTTCTTCCTAAATCCTTTATATATGACTCACTCGAACAAATTAACAATACAGATTTTTATCTTATATAAATTAGCTCAAGAGGCCTTCCTTGGTTTTAATTAAATCATTGTAATATCTTGGAATCCCCATGATCAACCCAATAAAACTATCAGTACACCATATTAGAAAATGAAAATTTTTTCTAAGATCTTGTCAACTAGTTGTGAATTTCTCAAATGATTCATCAAATAAAAATTTGGTATAAATTTTCAAACCCAAAGAAATAATACATGGTAAATCCAATACCCAAATTCAATCATACTAAATCCTATAACTAGAAATAATAACAATGATCAAAATCATCACCATAATATTTTACTAACTCATTCTCAAATTCATATTTCATAATTTTTTAGCCTTCAAACACAAAAACATAATGTTTCAATCAATTTCATCTTTATGGAGAAATAGTTTGATTTTATTCTTTAACTTATATTAAAAAATCTCAATAGAAACACTCTGAATATCAGATAAAGGAAATTTCTTGTGAAATATCACGATTCTTTTGACACTCTACCTCCTCTTATTAATCTATGCATCCTAGATCATTCAGAAAATATTATCCATTCATTGATCTCAATGAACCCTATTCTAATCATGGATTATCATTAATAGTAGCACATAATTCTTTCATCATTCTTAGTTATTCATCTTATATATTTCATATTAATAAATTCATTAGATTTAGTCTAAAAAGATCATCCTCCTTGATATGATATGGTGACTCAAACTTGGTTCAAGAATCCAATAAATCATCGAAGATCTTAATCAAGATAATCTTCTACATCAAGTTATTTTAGGTGTTGGTTCAATATTTCTTCCAATTATTTTATACACAATAAATATCTCTTTGTAGGAACTCAAATAGTAAAACCGTATCTTCTTCATGTTTCAAATTAGCCTCTACCTAGAACTAATTTTTATGATAAAAACTAATTCTCAACCAAAAAAAAAACATTAATCACCTCTTAGGATTGAATAAGATCCATCCATAGTTGTTTCAAATTTGAATATCCATGGTCGATCCAATTTTACACCATATGGAAACATGAACATGGCTTCATGGTAGCATAAAAATTGAAGGCACATTAGGAGTTAGTGTAAGGAATATTTGTATGGGGATTCACCTCATGGTAAAAAGATATAGGTATGGTAGCTGAAGAATGAGGCACAATAGAAAAATAATAACACATGGCAGTAGTTCCCAAACTGGCATCGTATTAAGTCATTATAGCACCTTAATGTAAGTAGTGTTTAATTAATGATGGAAAAATCATCCCTTGTCATGGTAGTTGTGTGAACCCATAGTAGCAGAATGGTGCCCATGGTGGCTGACCCCAAATCCCACGATAGTGGAGAAATTCTCTATCATGGAAAAAAGTACCACTAGTATAGTATCATAAGTAAACTATAAAAATATATTAAAAATTTTAATTTAACATTTTAAAAAATTAAAAAAATAAAAAATTTAAATTCACATTCAAATTAAATTTCCATCCATTATTTAAAATGAATTATGTAAACATTTAGAAAATTAAAATACAAAAAATTAAAATTAAATTTGAACTCACTAAGAATTTAAAATAATGGGAGATAAAAAATTTAATACATGTTTCTTCAAATAATTGATAAATTAATTAATTTAAAAAAAATAATTATAAAATAAAATAAAATTAAAACAACGATTAAACAAAATAACCTGAAATTGATATTTTAATATAAGATTCATACATACATAAAAAACTCAAAACATGAAATATTTTAAAATTTTAAATATAACAACCCAATTTTAGACATAAAAACTATTAATTTATACCTTTACATAAAAAATTAATCATTTACACTAATTAACTAAATTAAAGAAAATTTTATCATTAAAAAATAATTTAAACAATAAAATAGATTTGTAAAATTTCAAGAAATAATGTCCACATCATCCTTACCTACTTCATTCAGTCTCAAGGTTTCTCTAATCATGTCAAGATGACCATGCCTCCCAATAAAAATGTGGGCTCCACGTCCATGGTAGCCCCAACCATATCCTTGTGACTCTGGGGTCCTGATCCATGACAGTCCAATAACCCAAGCTCCCAATCCATGGATTCTCTTTCAAGAATAAATCAACTATACATGTAGGTTTAACTCAATTTATCCATAACCATATGAATCCCATTGATCTAGTGATCCATATCGCTGTAGTTTGTGTGTCCAACTCAAAATTTGTGGTAATCATAACTATATTTCCCATGAATCCATGGAACCATCCCAAAAATGTTTGTGCATCCAAAAATGAATTTTTGGCATCCATAATGATAATATCATGACTCTGAGGATGCTTCCTATAGAGTTCCATGAATCTGGATCCATCTATAGCATACATAACTCTATCTTCATGACTCTAGAGACCCTTCCCACCACAGTGCGTACATTCGCATCCAAATCCATGGAATCCATAACAATATATCCCTTGGATATAGGTATCCATAACTCTATAATCCCGTATTTAAATCAAAATCCATATAAACTACAAAAAACATCTATCTCCAACTTTGTGGCAACCCCAACCGTATTGGGATCCAAACCGTGGCATCCCAACCACATCACATGTACACTAAGGGTACATTTCATGACCCACCATCAAATGAAATAAAAAAATAGGGATTTAAGAATTCCAATTCCATCCATCATATTATACCCCCCATCGATATTACATGTTAGTTCAGATTCTAGGTGACACATGTAACCACATTTACCATTATCTATACGCACCCACTAAAGGTTAATTTGTAAGAAATGAACCCACTGGGTGTCTCTACAGTCACATAAAATGGATGGAAACAACTTTTATTCCTTTGTTTTGACCTTGGTATAAAGTCAAAACCCAACACTCTATGGAAACATCATCCCATCACATCATCAACTTATTAGAAAGGCTTCACCAGCTACATGGGGTCACTCTACAAGGAATCAATCAAGAGATGGTTGGTGGTCTATCTTGATCCTCAAGTCCACTCTAGTCTGATCCACTCAGCCAAACCAATCATAGTCTATGAATGGTCAGTCCACATAGTCATGCGCATGGGTAACAAGCTACATTAGGTCTGGACTCACCTCCCTAGTGGTCTGGTGGCCACCTGGTATCTTAGAAGTCATTCCTAGCCTTCGTGTTTTGGTCATCTCAAGTTATGAAAAAACTCTACCAATATGCTTACAAGGTATATAACATAGGTACACAATGTATCATAAATCATGGTCACCCCAATCAACATGTTATATGGTCACAATTCCTTAATGATCACATCCTCTTCCAATACTAGAAGATGTGTCAAGTCAGTGCACAAGGTCTACCTCAGACAAAGCATTGTAGTCTAGTCATATAAGGGATTAAACATAATTTACCCATTTCAATATAATTGAAACATTAAATTTAAGTTAAAACCACACTTAATAATAATTAATTTCTTTGCATAAAACATTGTAAAAAGAAATAATCCATAGGTATAGTACATGATCCCATCTACGTTAACCATGAATGTTTCCACTTTTATTTCTAAGGGCCATCAATTGCTGCTAAGGCCTTTCCTAGTCTGTCAATACTCATCCATGATCAACCATTATCATCTCAAAAACCCAAAATGCTAACTTAAACCAAACATCATAAATTAATTAATAATAATATTTATAATTATTTAATTAAATCAATTCAGCCTCATCATATTTATAGAAAACATACTAGGTTGATTTTTCATATAAAAAAACACCCAAACTTAACCCAAGGGTCTGTCTTACACTCTTAGACCGATGATGATAAAAATACCCAAAAAGAAATACCAAATAAATTGTGTTATTAATTTAATATTTATAAAAAACCTAAGATAAATGCACAATGAAAAATACATCAACCAAAACGATGATCGACTATGTATAGATTACATCCTTAGTCACCACATTCATAAGAATTATATAAGACCCATCATCAACATCGGATTCCACTTTGATCTAGTGGGATTGGAATAAAAAACCCTAACTAGTTATCTCAACATTTGAAACATGTTAGGGAAGAGACAATAAGAGATCTCCAGATGGTTTGGATTACCACAAATCCCCACAAAACTCCAAAAAAACACCCCTTGAAGGTGGTTCAAGAAGTGAGGGGGAAGGGATGATTCCTCCTAGTTATGAGAGGGAACAAAAAGAAATAACTAGGGATGACCACTTTAAAAAACAAAGGAAGGTTATTTTTAATTTTTCTTCTATTTAAGTCCACCATCTAGTTAGTGGGTTGGAACAGGCTAGCTGGTGACCGTAACAGTTTTCTCTACAAGAGCTCATCCACCCATGGCTACCTCTGACCCTCCATTGAGCCCTCCCACTCCTTTACACACTTCAAACTCTATCCAAAATACCTACTTTGAAGAGTACCAACCATTATAATTTTATTATTAATCCCATCTCATAATCTTGACCCTTTAGAAATTGGAAAATTTAAATTTTCCCTAAAATTCAACACTTGTATAGACACAGGGTTTTAAAACCTCCCCACCATAATAATTCTAATCCCAGAGAAGTCTTAATGGTTAAAAAAATCATTAAAAACCAACAAACCTTGTTCATCAAGTCCCATTAAAAAGGTTTCATTGTGTTCCCAAACACCCAAATCTCATCCAAGGCACAACAACCACCCTTCACATGTCTAACCACACGAATCTGAGCTAGTGATTGTGACCGCCACCACTAAAGAATCAAGACAATTCTTACCCAAGAATTTATATTTCAAAAAATTATAATTTCACCATATAATTAATCTTCTATCATGTTGTTTTCCCCACCATAGTTCTTTTCTTAAGGAGGACGATTTCAATCTATTGCACTTTTCCCTCGAAATTGCCTACTGAACACCAAACACATGTTTCAATGAAAATCCCAACATGGTCCCAAACTCATCACATACTCTCATAAATTATAATATTACTCAATGTTCTTGATCTAAATTTGAACTAACAAATATATAGTCGAACATGGTTAAAACCTGCCTTCATTTGATTTTTCTTGAAACCCCCTGACTAATTCATGAAAAAAACCCTTCATATTGAAATTGAAAATCCCAATTCAGTTTCTATATCAACACAATAAAATACATGGGAGAAAAAAAGTAAAAAAAACATCTAGCTGAAATTACTAGAAAATCCTTGACTCCATCCACTAACACATCACTAAAACCCAATCATGATTCCTTTATCCCTAGAGGCATCCCATGGTTATTTAGAGTACCCACACTAGCATATATACCCAACACCCAGTGTGAGATCTATGATTGGATCATTTGTTGACTATAACCACATCATTATTTCCATGATAATATTCTCATCCCTAGTCAAACACTTTTGGATTATCAAAGAACATAATATGCCTGATTCCCATGATTATACTCCACCTGATACCATGCGAGATTATGTACATGGTATTCACAAAGAAATCAGTACTACTCGGGTCCATTTATTCATAGGCCTCAAAATGCCAAAACTATCATAAAATAATCATACAATACTCCCATGACCCCACTCATGAAAGGTTCACATGCTCACAACTAACTTCCTACTCCCAAATATAGGTGCATCATCTTAATCACACTATCAAAGAAAGTTCCCAATCACCACATCACACTCCTCCTCCATCCCAGACATAACAAATATTGTGTCCAACCAAACTCATTTCTAAGTGCCCACCCAAATTAACCAAATACAACCTCATCCATGGATTCTAAGAAGAGAACCCATGAAATTTATCATGTTCTGATTCATAATGGGGGAATTTCCCTTTGAGGTATGATTGTTCACTCCCCACCATATGTATCTTATTACAACACTCCATGAGCACATCCTCAATGGGATACACTTCTAAAAATGTGTTTACACTCCTCTATATACACTCTCACTAGATTCCTGAGGTGAACTTTAACCCAATATATTTCTAATGTCCCTTCTCCCACAGAGGAACATTTTGAAACCTCATTATATCCTCAATACTATCAGGAATGTTAACATCAGATATAATCTCCTAGAACCATGGTTCTCACATGACCACTCAATGGTCCACCCTTCTATATGAAAATAGTTACCAATGCTCACTACCTTGATTATATCTAAGAAAAATGGGTGTAAAATCCCACACTACCCAATTCTATGAACTAACTCATTCCCCCACAAGTCTTACATCATAAAATATGTTTTTCCATTCTCCATGACATATCAATATCATCCAACCATAATCTCCCTTGTAACTTCTCTTTAATATCAATCACATTAACCATACCATGGTTAGTCACATGACATACGTCCACATAGTTTCATTGATAATCCAAAGGCACCCATCCAACCCCAAAGGAATTTTAATATCATCCACCTCCCAGTTCTATTCCAAAAATGTTTTTCCACCTATTCTCTCACTATGCTTCAATAGAAACATAAAAACACACCAGTATAGACTTCAACCTAGTCCTACCATTGAAACCAACCTCAAATGAAAATACTATGCACTCATGGTGATACCATATTTAATTACTTTCAAAGTCCTCACTAACTTTAGGAAAACTACTCTCATAGGTTTCCCTCATGTTCCACATATCATCAACTCACTAAGGTCTAAGTCAAAACTGAGGGTCTCTAGGTCTCCCACATAGCCCTACTAGTTGGGTCTCACATCAAGGTCAATATGTATTTCCACCAAGACCAAGGCCAAAACTCTATGAAATACCCTGTCAATAGAGAACCATCCACTCTCTCAACTCATACATCTCATTTAATGAAATTCCAAATTACCTACTATAGGTTCTCCACACACAATAAGCATCACAAGCCAAACCCTATTCCCATGAGGACACCGATCATCCTAAGAATTCACCTATATGAATTATATATAGAGGATAAAAATACTAACAAAAAATCATTATGGATGAAATGAAATTTTCTTAGATAGCCGACATGATGCCAGAACCAAAAGGATTAGTTTGATGGAATTCCATTCCAGGTTATATGTGAAAAATATGTTGGTTACTATAGGAACTTTGAATAACTAAACCTAAATAATAATGACCCATAATGGGTTTACCAAAATGGAATCAAATATATATATTAACACACCACGGTCACTACACAACATGTGCACAAGGACTATGTCATTATCCTCATCATTGAGAGTCTCATCATATATTCACATGACCTACCATCATAAGGGAATTCATATGAAATTAATCCTAGTTGAGTATAATTCAACCAAGTAATTACTTGTGAAAATACAATATGAGCAGTTTCAAGAACTCTAAACAACTGATTATTAGTCATTAGTGAAATCACACACTAATAGGACTCTATTTTTTATGAATCCAATAATCCTAAGATAATTCATGAGATTCCTCTTTCCTCTATAGTACAAGATTCAAATACAATCACTGACCTATTTCCAATAGTCCAAGAACCATAAACCAATAATAAATCAGGAACCACATGTTAGGAATAAACTGATTATGAAGAATATCCTTTTCAGGTATTGTCTTTTTTTGTCAAGGAAGTTTGAGAAGAAAAGAAATTACTTCACTTTGTATATGTGGTTGATGGAAGATAGGGAAGTTACAATACATCCCATGGTAACTATGATGATGCTTTTCTGATTTGTATTTCACAAATATTATAAGTTTGGAGAACTTTTGATGCAAGGCTTATAAAGGATAGGGGGATTAAAGAAGGGTTTTTTGCAAAGGAAAGAAAGTGGTACACAAATCAAGAGTGGCACGCAAGTGTGGCGCACAAGTATATTTGGCACGCAAGTGTATGATGCACGCGAGTCATATTTCAGGATCATCACATCAAAATATGACAAAGGAAATAAAGTGGCATGCAAGTTAAATATTGGAGTGAAAGTCAAAAATTAGTGCGCAAGTATAAGCGGCACGCAAGTGTATGTTGCACGCAAGTCATATTTCACAACCATCACAACAAAATATGACAAAGGAATGAAAGTGACATGAATGTGATGGAGCAGTGTACATGTGACAGAGTAGCGCACAAGTAGGAATAGTGGAAATGTGTGTGTGATGCGAATTTCATGAAAATTACTATAAATAGATGGTTGCTCTCCTCATTTTTAGATTCTTAACACTTAAGAAATTTTTTTAGCTTTGATAATGTAAGTTGTAGAAAGTGGTACATAAGATAGAGTGTCTCACAAGTTAGGATTTATTTATAAAGCACACAAGCAGAGTGTTGCGCAAGCAGAGTGGCATGCATGCAGAGTGGTGCACAAGAAGTGTGGTGAACAAGCATAGTGCCACACAAGCAGAAGTGGCGTGCAAGTTTTAAGAGGTGTTCAAGCTTGGAGTTATATTCAAAAAGTGTGCTGAGTATAAGACGAAGGTGGAATGCAAGTTGTGAGTTGTTCCCAATAGTGGCACACAAGTACTTAGTGGTGCTCAAGTAGGTAGGTGCACAATCTGAGTAGCATGCAAGTAGGTGGTGTGCAAGTAGGGAGGCACGCAATCAGGGAGTGGTGCACAAACTGTTTGCACCAGGTGGTTCTTACCAGATTCTGGGTAGTGAAGTGAAGAATTGTTTTGAAAGATTTAATTTTTAGAAGTTCACTAAAAAGCATAGAAACATTACATTACCCTATTTGTGCTAAGCGGGAGCACACACACTATTGGATTGTTTTCCAAGTGCTACACAAGTGTAAGGGAATATTAAACTCATTGTATTCCACATCAAAGGATTGTTTTCTAGTGTATTTAGAGGTACTGGATTGTTTCTGTACCATACCAAGGATGTAGCTACTCTTGTTGTGTAGTGAACTTTGTAAATCTTGTGTTCTTGTGGCTGTTTGTGTTTAAAAGGGATGAAACTCTTTAATAGGAGGCAAAGATTGTTTAAAAAAGAAAGAAACATAAAAAGAAAATTGATATTACTAATCCACCCCTCCCCCTCTCAGTGATACTTGGATCCTGACAGAGAACTACAATTGGTATCTGAGAAATGGGTACCTTCATTTGTTCTTTTCTGAAGTTTTGAAGAGAATTTGTGATGGAATATCTGAATTGCGTGAAAAGTATGGGGATTTCGATATTTGATGGAAAGAATTATCATATCTTGAAAGATATAATGATGCCTTTTCTTATGTCTCTTGGCTATGATGTTCTTGAAACTACAAATGATGTATTTCCTCTTTTTGATGATAAGGTTCCTCTTATACCTGCCGATAAGAAGAATCTTGAGAATGATGGAAGAGCTTAAAATGAATAACTCTCATATATTTTTGAGAGTGAGTTTTGAAGAGAGAAAGGTGTAGCTATAGCTAATGGAATCTTGGATAAGTTGAATAACATCTATGAAGTAAATACAAAAGTGAAGAAGGAAAAACTAAAAATATGGAGGCTGAAATATGAAGATTTGAAAATGGGAGAATATAAATCTATTGGGGACTTATTTACCAGGGTAAATGACATCATCAGTATAATCAGATTTCTTGGTGAAGATTTTTAATATTCTAATGTTGTTGAAATGATCTTGATAATTCTTCCCGACATGTTTGATGATAATGTGTCTTAATAAGAGACAGAGATCCTAAAACATTATCTCTAGATGATTTTCATAGTACTCTCATTACTTATGAAATGATAAGGGAGAAGACTATGGAGAGAGAAACAAAATATGATAGAGAATTGTCATTTAGCGCTGCAAATAGAGAGAAGTCAAATAAGATTCTTATTGAAGATTATTCTAGGGAATATGATTATAAATATGAGGTATGTAAAAATTTTGATGAAATTTTATCCTTGTTTTCTAAGAATGTGAAAAGAGGTACAAGGAAATACAAGGTAAAACTTCCCTTGAAATTTTTTGAGTGTGGAGCCATTAGTCACTTTATGGTTAACTGTCCTCAAAATAATAAAGCATTAGACATTGATGATGATGATAGAAGGCCAAGAAGGTCATGGAAGAAACAAGATGATAAAGATAATTTTTTTTTTCAAATTGAAAGGATAAAAATTTCTTCAAATAAAAAAGAAGAATATTTTTATCTAAAGATGAAGAAGAAGAAGATAGTGAAGTTGAATCCAAGAAATAATTTGCTGAGAAATCTAGAGAGAATGGATTTATTACAACAATGAATAATGAATATTATGGGATAAATAGTTCTGATGAAGAAGAAACTCAACATTAATGTCATCTAAAAGAAGAGTTGAAGTAATGTTTGAGGAAGATCAGAATGATGGAGAACGAAAACAAGAAGTTGATAAATGAAAATTCCACACTAAAAAATCAAGATGGTTTTTCTGATGAAAAAATCAAGATGGAAAATGAGATTGTTTATCTTAATAATTATCTTGAGAATTAAAAGAATCATAATGATCATCATGAAGTAAAACTGAAGGTAAAAGAATAAGAGTTTGAACTTGTACAACAGAAACTTTATAAAGCTAACGAAATGAATATCAGTTTCAAACAATCTATCTCATAATTTGGTGAATGTTCTATTAAAAATGAATGAAATAAGTATCCACAAAAGTTACCATAAAAGGTTGAGAGGAAAGACAAAACTATTTTTTTATAAGAACAAATATGGAAAGGCTATGTATGTGGACAATGTCAACAATGTCAAAAAATCATAAGTACATAAAAATACTGAGTCCAGAAATATTTTGACTACTTTTTTTAATGATAAGTCTGAACAAAAATATGATTTGAATAAGAAAAATATTAATTAATACTGAAAGGTTTATGATCATTAGAGTGCTATTAAAAAGTTTTTTGAGAAGCATGTTTACAACTCCGGTCAGTATATAAGTTTCAGAGGGAAATATTCATTCTATGGTCATTGCTGGTATTGTGGTGGATTCAGAAACACTGCAAACCTATGTTGGTTCAATTGAAAACATTACTACTATTCCAAATGTTTTGGAAGGAACAGTTTGAGGGGGAGTCAATACTCTAAAAAAGGGAAGTACGAGAAGGAAGTTCAGAAGAAATCTAAGAATGCTGGTTTGAAAGTTAAAAATAGGTTCTAACCATTGGAAACTATTTGTGAAAGATGTGAATAGCCTAGACATCTTGCTAAGGGATGTCTTCTTTTGTTTCCATCACAACAAAAGGTTCTTAAAAAATATCAGAAGATGGAGGTGAAGAATCAAAAAGAAGAACAAAAAGCTCTTGTTGTTTAACCCTCCTTGAAAACTACAAAAGGAGAACGTTCATTTATTATAGATAGTGGGTGTTCTTATCATATGATATGAGGCTTAATGTTTTGGAATAATGTGAAAGTCTTAAAATAAGGAACAGTTACATTTGGAAATGATGAATCTATAAGGATAAAATGTGTTGGATCAACCATCATCGGGATAGAAAAAAAATGAAATCCAGGAAAACATTATATGTTGATGGGTTGAAACACAATCTGTTGAGTGTTTCAAAACTCAGTGATGAGGGGAAAAAGTTATCTTCAGGAAAGATGAGTTTGTTGTGGAAAATGAAAATGATGGAAAGGTAGTTACAATAGGCCAACATACAAAAGGGAACTTGTTACATGTTGATGATGTACAAAACTCTTGTTACATGGGTATAGTAGATGAAAATTAGTTATGTAACAAAAGGATAGGGCATATGTTTTAGAAAAACATGTTCAAATTATCAACGTGAGACAACATCGGAGATATGCTTGATTTATCAAGAAGAAGTGTTTGGTGTTGCACTATATGTGAGAAATGGAAGATTAAAAAATATATGCATAAGAGAGTTAGAATTCATTAAAAATATCCCACGGAAATTATAAATTATTATATATGTGGACCAATGATAAAGCAATCAAAAAAGGAGATAATTACTTCATTAGTTTCATTGATTAATTTACTCGCATTACTTGTGTTATGTACATGAGACATAAGTCAGATGCTCTGAAAATGTTTATGATTTTCAGGAGGAAATCAGAGAAAGAATGAGAGTGTTCAGTGAAGAAGTTGACTACAGATAATGGTGGAGAGTATAAGAATGAAGAGTTTTAAAATTACCTTGAGAAATATAGAATTATGCATGAGTTCAGTTCATGATACACTCATAAAAAATGGGGTTTCTTAAAGGAAAAATATAAGTCAGTTTGAAATGGGGTGAACTATGATACTTGAACACTGTCTCTATCATTATTATTAGAGGCAAGTCATGAGTACTATAGTGTATATTCCGAATCAATGTTTCTATAGTCCACATTAAGATAATACTCTGTATGAAATTTTTTATGAAAAAGTTCCATGTTTGAAACACACAATAGTTTTTGGCAGTCAATGCATCATAAAGAAAATGGGTGGAAACCTAGGAAAGTTTGAAAAAAGAGGAGATGATGGAATTTTTCTTAGCTATTCTCTAGATGGAAGAGGATACATAAATTTTAAAAAATAAATAGGAAGAATAATCGATTCTGCTAATGTGAAAGTTATCGAAAACGATTTGAAAGAAAACCCAACTTTTGCCGATATAGAAGTTGAGCAGGATAAGGAAATTATTATTAATGATTCTGATAATACTACCAATAGTGGTAATATTACTCAAGAAGAATAATAAGACTCAAAAATTTCAAGTGATGAGGATGAAATTCAAACAAATCATCCTTGGATGAGGAACTAAGTAGAGGCTCAGAACATTTTTGCTGATCAACATCAGAGTGTTCAAACAAGAAGAAAAAAAATTATGTTACACATACTTATTTGTATTTAAAAGTGGATCCAAATGATGTGAATGATGCTTTTGATCATCTAGATTTGATTCATGCAATGAATGAAATTCTTGATCAGATAGAAAAGAAAGATACTTGGGATCTCATACCCAAACTGGATAAAAAAAATGTCATTGGTACAAAATGGGTTTTCCATAACAAGATGAACGAAGAAGGAGAAGTGATAAGGAACAAGGCAGTATTAGTGTACAATGGTTACTCAAAAATTGAAGGGGTTCATTTTTATGAAACTTTTGCTCTAGTGGTTAGATTGGTAACAATCACAATATTTCATGCTATTGTTGCACAATGAGGTTACAAAATTTTTTAAATTGATGTGAAGTATGAATTTCTTAATGAAAATCTTGATGAAGAAGTTTACATTGAACAACCTTGTGAATTATTTGTTGTAAATGATTAATGTTATCTATGTAAGATGAAGAAATACTTTTATGGGATAAAACAATCTCCAAGGGCTTGGTATTCTAAAATGGATACATGATTAAGGATGATGAGTTTCAATAAAAAAAGATTTGACAGTAATCATTGCATCAAGGAATGTGAGGAGTCTGATTTCATTATAATTGTTTATGTTGATGACATTATCTTTGTGGGAAATAAGGAAAGATATTGTGAATGATTTTCTGAAGAGATGAAGAAGTTGTTTGAGATGTCTATGTAGGGATAAATGAAATAATTTCTTGGGTTACAAATCTTACAGAAAAAGAACCACATTTTTCTTTCTCAAGAGAATTATGCTAAGGAACTTCTAAAGAAATTTGGGATGGAAAATTCAAGACTAGTTTCCACACCAATTTATTGGGAACCAAGTTGTATAAAGATGGATAAGGCCAAGAATTTGTTCAGAAATAATTTTCAAAGTTGATTGGAATTTTATTATATTTTAAAGACTCAAGACTTGACATTGTCTATGATGTTACCTTATGTGAAAAGTTTCAGACTGATCCTAAAGAATCACATTTAATTTCTGGAAAAAGGATTCTCAGATATATCAAAGGCACACAAATTTTTACAATCAGGTATTATGGCACAAAAAATATTGATTTTTTGGGTATTTAGATGATTATTGGGAAGGAAATGTTTATGATAGAAGATCCACATATGGTGGATTTTTATTTCTTGTGAAAATTTGTGTTAGTTGGCATACAAAGAAATAAAATTCATTAAATCTTAGCATGGCTAAAGATGAGTATGTTGCTACCACTCAAGATTCCACAAAACTTATGTATATGAACACTCAATTGGAAGATATACTTGTTGAATTAAAGCTACCCTTACTCTTGGGATGTGATAATCAGAGTGAAATAAATCTTACAAGGAACATTGTACAATATTATCGTTCAAAACACATTGAAAAAATGTACCACTTTATCAAAGAGCTGGTGGAGAAGAATTAATTGAAGACAGAGTATGTCCCTATAATGGAACAAGTTACCGACATATTCACAAAACCTTTACCAAAGGAACCATTTGCTAAATTGAGGTTGAATGTGGGTGTCTAACCTCCTTCTCATCAGGCTTTAGGTACATGTGTTTTCCCCCCTCTCTTCTTACCTTTAGATAGTGTTGTCAGGGGGGAAAATTATTTCAAAAATCTATCGTTATGGTTGCATGCATATAGGGGGAGTTGTTGGTAAGCTACGAATTTAGCATGTATGTGTGTGAACTATTCTAAAAGTTTGTTGTGGTGGTTTTAGAAAACAAATTTATTTTGGCTACTAGGATTTGAAGATGCAGAAGAAGGTTTGGAAAAAAGATGAGTATGTTTTAGAGAAGGCGGGAGAAGAATGTTGTAGATGATTCATAGTCACTACTTTTAGAAAACATGGGTTTTCCATCAATAATTATTCTTTACTATAATTAGTTATCTCACATAGGCTTAGAATTGCTGATGAGTAATCCATTTTGTGAGATTACAAAGTTCAGTGATTTACAAATCTTGGTTGAAATCAGAATCCAAAGGGGGATATTTTTAGGACCAAGATGATTTTGAAGAATATCTTTTTCAGGTATTGTCTTCTTTTTTTGTCAAGGATGATTGAGAATAAAGGAAATGAATTCAATTTTTATAAGTGGTTGATATAATATAGGAAAGTTACATTAATTATCATGGTAACTATGATGATTCTTTACTGATTTTTATTTAAAAAATATCATAAGTTTGTAGAACTTGTGATGAAATCCTTATGAAGGATAGGGGGAGTAAGGAAGTATTTTTGGAAAAGTAAAGAAACTGGCACGCAAGTCAAAACTTGTGCACAAGTGTGGTGTGAAAGTATATGTGGTGTGAAAGTGTACGTTGCATGCAATTCATATTTCAAGATCATCACATCAAAATATGAAAATGGAAATGAAGTGGTGCACAAGTTAAATATTGGTGTGCAATTCAAAAAGCGGCGTGCAAGTATAAGCAGCGCGCATGTGTATGTTGCGTGCAAGTCATATTTCACAACCATCACAAAAAAATATGACAAAGGAAAGAAAGTTGAATGCAATTGATGGAGCGACACACAATTAATGGAGCGGCATGCAAGTGATGGAGTGACGCACAAGTAGGAATGGTGCGTAAGTGTGTGGGATGCGCAAGTCACCAAAATTCCTATAAATATATGGATACCATCCTCATTTTTTGATGCTCAAAACTTATGAGAAATTTGAGCTCTGAGCACACAATAAGTAGAAAGTGGCATGCAAGATGATGTGTCTCACGCAAGTCTGTTATTATTTATGAAACATGCATGTAGGGAGGTGCACAAGTAGAGTGGAGAGCAAGTAGTGTGGCGCACAAGAAGAAGTGGCTCGTAAGTTGTAAGAGGTACTCAAGTAGGGATTTGTGTTCAAGAAGTGTGCTGAGTATAATCCAAAGGTGGTGTACAGGTTGTGATCTATTACCAATAATGGTGTTCAAGTAGTTAGCGGCACACAAGCAGGTAGGCGCGCAAGCTGAGTGGCACACAAGAAGGTGGCACAGAAGTAGGGAGGCACACAAGCACAGAGTGACGCACAAGCAGGGAGTGGTGCACAAGCTGTTTGCACCAGGAGGTTCTTACCAGCTTCTGGGTAAGAAAGTGAAGAATTTTTTTGAAAGATTTGATTTGTGAAAGTTCATTTAGAATCACAAAAACATTACATTACTCTATTTGTTCTAAGAGGGACCACACACACTATTGGATTGTTTTCAAAGTGCTACACAAGTGTAAGGGCATATCCTACTCATTTTATTCCACATAAAAGGATTATTTTCTAGTGGTTTGTGTGGTAATAAAGTGTTTTAATACCATACCAAGGATGTAGCTACTCTTGTTGAGTAGTGAACCTTGTAAATATTGTGTTCTTGTGGTTGTGTGTGTTCAGTAGGAAATAAACTCTTTAACAGGAGGAAAAGGTTGTTTAAAAAAGAATGAAACATAAAAGGAAAATTGATATCACTGATTTATCCCTCCCCCTCTCCGTGAAATTTTGATTCTGACTGGGAACTACACCTTAAATATATTTATATATATAGTCACTCAAGGTGAAAATATCAAAAAATCATAACATCAAAAATCAAATTAGCAATCACATGTCCCTGGTAAGATGGACTACTTATCAGAATAGGTGTTCTCTATACACCAACTCAATATCAATAAAAATATTTGAAACATTCCTAAATATTTTTTCTAGTAAATCCAAAAACATTAAAAAAATTTAAAAAATCCTATGATATCACTTTGGAATTCCCTAAACCACTGATCACTACCCAGAATGGTGGTCCCTACTATGCCACAAGTCTGACTCCCAATACACTAGAGGTTGTTGATTAGTAAAGAGGGACTATGATGGTACCTTGGGGATACTATACCATCTATATCAAAGTGTTTAGTACTAGAATAAATAACCAAGTCTCATAAAACATAAGAAACTAAAAACATAAGAAATAAATATAAAAAAGATAGATAATAAAGGAAATGAGGTAAGGCCCAAATAGACATGTCATATATACAATAGAGGATTCCCACTGAACTGACCGAATATAAAAAATAAAATAAAATAAATAAAAAATGATCCAAATAAAATATATGACAAACCACATCCCAAGCTCCATATAATCATCTAATCCATCCTACTTGATCAAAACTAGGCCCTAGTCTAAACTTTTTCCTATAATACACATGTGATATTTTTTCATGTACCCATATGGAATGGTGTCTTGAGTAGGGTGTGAGTGAATGACTATATAGGGCCCACCAAAATGGTTGTGTACTAACCAGAAATGTTTTACTATGTTCATGTGACATGTTGGGATGAAATAACTAGCTATAAAAAACAATATTGATCCTTATGTTTGCGACTCAATAGATCATACCTATATGATCTAGTGTTGGGGGGTCTCTAATCATGACATGATGGCAATGCCTCCCATGTATCATGTGGGATCCATATCCATGGAATCCCCAACCATATCCTCACTACTCTAGGGTCTCAACCCATGACATTCCATGCACTAGAGATTTAAATCCCTGGAAAATCTATCCCATGGAAGTCAACCATGAATTCTTCTCTAACTTTTTTCATCCATAACCATACATATCCCATGGAATTGGGGACTTATCCCATGATTGGACATGAATTTGGATCCAAATATATGGTATCTATAACCATATGTCCCCTAGATTTAGGGACCCATCCAATGGTAATATTTACCTACAACACTAAGTCCATGGTAGTAATATCACAACTCTGGGGACCCATCCCATGGTATCCTATGAATCCAACTCCAAATCCATGGTATCCATAACTATATGTCCATGACTCTATGGACCAATCCCATTATAGTGTGTGTGTATCCGAATCTAAATTTGTGGTATCCTTAACCATATATATCATTGATTAGGGGACCCATCCCACATTAGTATATGCGTCCATTTCTAAAAACATGGAAAACATAACCATATTAAAGCTCCAACTATGTAGAATCTCCAAATAAATAAGTCTCTAAATGATTGCATCCAAACTATGTCACAACATATTTCAGGAGACATTATATCACCCTCTATAAAATTAAAGAAAACACCAATGATGTTCATATTCCCATCCATTACCTTATAGTCTCTACCTCACCAGGCATATACATTAGTTAAGATTCATGGAGACTACAAAAACAATCTCTACCCATGGTTTTACACTTCAAGATCCCAAAATATTACAGAGATGTCTCGAGCTTGTTTACTGGTACTCCTTTACCTTGTTTATAGTATATCTTGATTTTTAAAAATTGGGAGTTTTTCAATGAAATGAGAAATTATTTTAAGGGTTTTGGTAAGTACATGGTTGGCACAATATTTTCCAAAATGATGTGCCATGCCCCAGAAAACTGTGCAACCCCATACAAATATGTATTTCATGATTAGAGCATGGTTTTTCAAATGTTGCACCCTTTAATAGTAACCATACATCCCCCTTGGAGGAGGATCACGTTAAGGTTCACGGTTAGGTGAAATCATGTGCCCCAACTAGGAAACCATGTGTGTGGGGTTTTAAACCCCTGATAATTAGATTATAAATTCCCGAACCCCATTCTAATATCCTTATATTTCCTATCTCAAATGTAATCCAATTTCTATCATTTTTTGAGGCTCTCATACGGATTCCAAGACCTTAAGACCTCCATTATTGACTATTTGATGCTCATATTGAATATTTTCACCTCACCTAGTAAGATAATATCATCTGATGTGGTCTCCTATCTCTCCCCCATATTTCTATCGTCCTGTTATGGGATTTTATCCTCTATTTTAATGGACATTTTTCTAGGATTAACCCATCTAAATGAAATGTTCTTGGGTTTAGGTTTTAGATCTAGATCTTATTCTTCATCATTATTCTGATTCTATTTCGTACTTTTATTAGCTAGCATTCATCACCAATCATGAGGTACATGGTATAACTATCAAATACCATAATATATATTTAATTATGAGTATGTAATTTTGAATTTAGGAATCTCCATTTTTGGGAAATTATATCGATGATTTGGTTGATTTAATTTAAATTTCATGTGGTAATGATTTGGGTTAAATTGGGAAATTGGATTTGGTGGAATATGGATTAGTTAATTGGTTAATTAATTAATAGAAGGTTATGACTTTACAATTCATGGGAAATTAGTATTGTGTGATTGGTTAACTAACGTTATATTAATTAATAAACAATGGGGTTTATGATATGGTATATTAGACCTAAATGCGCTAATAGGTTATATAAATTGAATATTATAAACTGGTTAAATGGTAAATTGATAATATTATTTCATGTTATTAATGTTACATAATGTTTTTTATGATGAATTTTAATGGTATTCCTTGATGTGAAGTATAGGTGAATTGGTTAATGATGATTAACTGGGGTGTATGTGATATATGTGTTTGATTGACATATGATTATGGGACACATACCGCGACTTTAAAATCCCACTTGGGTGATTGATTGATAAACTTTTTTAAGACATGGACTACTTATTCAAAATAACAATTTTGTGATTGTTTGATAAACAATTTTTTAGATAGGGACTACTACTTTAATTACCCATAGGGTTCTAGACATTACGTTTTAGACACAAAATGTTGGAAATAGACCATGGTTCTAATAATATTATTTGATTTGTTGTGATAAATACTAACCTTGGTAATTGTGATATGTGATATCCCCTAGGAAGAGTTTATGATTCGGCATGGTCCAAAGAAATTATTGATGTTTCATGTGTCCTAGGGAATCAGGATGATTATGTGGTTAAATAAATAATAATTGAACATATGTAAATTGGTTACTTTATTTTTAATTTGATTCTTTATACAAATGAATTCACTGTTATTAAATAGATATTGTTTTTGATGCTATTGGTGGTGGAATACTAAGTTACACCAACACCCTACTTCAGATGCCTGATCGGTACCTAGATATAATTCTTGGTTTTCAGGACCAGATAATAGAAAGAGCCATGTGTTAGATGGTTGAGTTGGGTTAGATCATGGATAAGGGAACCAAGTCTGATCTGAGACCCATTTTGGAGTTCTTAGTGTATTTATTTTGAGATTTCATAATGAAACTAGAAACATATTTAGAATGAAGTATCCATTTTTTAGTATTTGGTATTTTATATCCTATTTTGGTAATCATAAGATATTGGTTTGGTTTGGTTGTTGGTTATATATCATTTGGTTATTCTCATTTGTTCTATTTCAACTATTGTTTTAAAATAATAAAGAGGGTATTATTTTCCTATGATTGATATTAGATACTTGTTTCTTGTCGATAGACTCTGGTGTATGGGGAGGTTTTCCTGAGGTCATGTATCCTATCAGCTTGGGGCACCAATGTGTGGGAGTCGGGTCAGTTTGTTACAAATTGGTATCAAATGTATTTTTATTTTATTTTCATTTATATTACTAATTGGAAAAGGTAGATATGAGAATATAAGAGTCGGCCTAGGTTATGATCTTGTGCATAGGAGCATATAACCCATGTATGGGTGAAAAACCAAGTACCCAAGGTGATATTGTTGTTATTGATGTTTTTTGTTATAATTGGATGTTATTTCACCTTGGTTGATGCCCTTATTGTGTGATATTATTATTTTCTTTTATTTTATAATCTTTGACTCATTTATAGGTATGGAATAATATATGATTATGAATGAATCACTCTAGGATCTCATGAATTATTGTGACATGCATCATTCCTAGGAAGGCGTGGGAATAATAGGTTTTGGGGTAAGGTTTTCAAATAAAAGTTACATTATATATCTTTTATTGAACTAAAAAAGGGTTCCTAATATAGAATTAAAAATTGTAAAATGATGAAAACTGTGTAAAATGGATTTCTAATGAGAAAAATGATTAATGATCATGTTTTTTTCATTATTAACCACTATAGAGATATATGATAGTTAAGGGTGGTGGTGGTGCCTCAATTTCGACCATGTGATGGAGAAAGTGGGGGATGAATTTTTATGGATATGAAATACCCTTTTATTAAATATGTTATTATTTTGATTATTTATTAATATTTTTTGGAATTGTTGAGATATAACTCCATGATTATGATTATTAATGGGATGACATGAGGATATGGTAGGAAATGAACCTCCCAAAGTGGAACTTGTGGAACTAATAGTGTCAGGTGAGGAAGTTGGAGAGCAGTTTATAGAGAAATTTTATTGGTTCATACAATTTATAGAGATATATCCAGAGCATGTTTTAAAAAAAATTCCTCAAATGATGTGGGAGTTTCAGTTGCAACACCCTATGACTTTCACCAGAGAGGGAGGACCTTAGGAAGCTAAGTTCTGAATTGAGTCTATCCAAACAATAGTTTACAAATTAGATACTCTTGGTGGGAAGTGACTTAATTTGACAAATTATATGTTACATTGTAAGGAGAAGTATTTTTGGGAAATTCAGACATGGAATAGAAAACTAGATAAGAGGGGGTTTAAGTAATTTTAAGAGGATTTATTAAAGAACTTTTACCCCGATACACTCAGGAAGGACATAGTAAATTAGTTTATGATGTTGAATCAAGATAGTATGTATGTTATGAACTATGCTGGCCATTTTTTATATTTTCATCACATTTTTTCAACATTTTTAGGTGATGAGGTGACTACAAAGAATGATTTCAAGATGGGCTTAAGTTTTAAATAATGTTCCAGGTGATTGTCTTCAGGAAGAAGAAGATTTCAGAGGTGGTGAATCCGACTCTCATTTCGTAAAAGAACCTGAAAGCAGATTCTGGTAGAGGACAGGTAGTATCTACTAGACGATCATGAGTTATGACTTTTGAGAGTTGGTGGTTTCATTTTGAGAATGCTAACTAGAGAATTAGAATGTAAAGTGGATATGGGATATGATCAGTTTAATAAGCCCTTACTTAGGTGACCTATCACTAGTGAGAGTGGTCAGGTTATTTATGTAGATAGTTCCCCTAACCACAAGTAGGGTTCTGATCTTACAGGTGGATGAGACATCTATAGAGGTTCTGTAAGAACCCATCATAGATGGGTAATTATGGAGCAACTTGGAAGAATAAGAGTGTGGGAAGGGGATAATCTACAACATAACTATCTAGAATCTTGAGTTATACTAGATATTATAGTAGAGGCAGTTAAAGATATTCTTCTAGGCATGAGAACTCATATCAGTAGAGTGGTGCAGCTTAGGGGAATCAAATTTTATCATGGGGAAGAGGGGAAGTAATGTTTCATGTAGTCCATCCTACACTAGTGGGTAGCGAGGATGGACCATCAACAGTTAGAGGTATTATTCTTATAAATTCCATTCTAGCTGGTGATTTATTTTATATTGGTGCCTCCCATTATTTTATATCTCCATATCTTGTGAATGGGATGATTCTGGAAGGGGAGTTCATGATTTGGGTTATGATGATCAATACACCATTGGGAGTATGATCTAGATACATCTTCCTATGAAAAGGGTGTTCCCTTTAGGTTGGAGTGTATCAATTCGGTTTGGATCATTATATTTTTAAAATTTTATAATTTGACCTAATTATGGGTATGGACTGGTTAGTAGCATACCAAGACCACATATATTGTTTCCATTGGAGAGTGAATTTTACATTTCCTGAGGGTGAAAATTATATTCTCCACGGAGAATGAGACATCTGGACGGAGAGAGCAGGGCCAGTTCATCATCAATTATGGAGATTTCCTCTTAGGTTTCTAGTCTATTTTTTGGATGATGGGGGTGTGATTCAATATGACTTTCCACCCATAGTGGACAGGTTCAAGGATGTGTTTCCCAATGACCTTTCAAGGTTTCCACCTGAGAGATATGTGTAATTATAGTTGATCTCATGTCGGGGGATGATCCATTTTATATTCCACCATACATAATGGAACCAACAGATCTTCAAGAGCTTAAAAATAAGATGATAACATTTATGGATAATGGTTTTATCCATCTATGTTTGTTGCCTTGGGTTCACTAGTTTTGTTTGATAAAAATTATGATGGGAATCTATGCCTATATATTGATTAACAGATGTTTAACAAGATGATAGTGAAAAAATGGTATCCTCTATCATGTATCGATTATCTATTTGACCAATTGAGAGTAGATTGTGTCTTTTCCATGATCGAATTGACATTGGGGTATCATCAATTGAGAGGCTGACCTTCTTACATACCTTGGAATTCATTCAGAAGTAGGTATGAACTATATGAGTTCTTCATGATTCCATTTGGGTTGATGAATTCACCTAATGTGTTTATAGCCTTGATAAAGAAAATATTACACTAATACCTATAATGGTTTGTGGTTGTGTTTGTGGAAGAATATTGGTGCACTCCAAGACCCAAGATGATCACTCTCAACATCTTAACATCGTTTTAAGTATAATGAGAGAGAACTAGATTTATGAAAATCTATTTAACGGTCAGTTTTTGATTGATCAAGTGAAATTATTAGGTCACGTTATCTCATACGAAGGTGTTTTAGTGGGCCTAGAGAATGTTCACGCATTTGTATTATGGGAAAATTCCTTTTTGTTTTTGATATCCATAGATTTCTGGGGTTATATGGATATTACTATAGGTTAATCTAAGAGTTTTCTCATTTTTTAACACCACATTCAATCTTGACCAAGTAGGTAGTAATGTTTGAATGTTATGGAGCATGTGACAATTCCTTCCAAGAGTTGAATAAATGCATGACAATAGAACAAATATTAATCATACATGAGGGAGGGGAGGAATATACAATGTTTTGTGATTCTTTTGGGATCCATCTTGGAGTAGTGTTGATGTAGGGAGATCAAGTACTGGAATATGAGTATCGAAATTTGAGTCCACATGAATGGAATTAACCTACACATGACATCAAGTTGGCAATGGTGTTATATTCTTTAAAGTGTCAGAGACATTATATGTTGGGTGAAAATACTAATCACAAGAGCATAAAGTATAAATTTTCATAATGAGATTTGAATCACCTGTAGTGTAGGTGGTTTGAGTATATAAAGTCATTTGATTTGAGCTTGTATATACACTCGGGAAGAGAAATAGTGTTGTTAATGCTTTGAAAAGGAAAACAAGAATCATGCTATTCTAGAGTCTAGTGCTGAGTGGAAAATGATACCCTTACTGGTTGAGAATCATGTTTTTGTTCAGGAGGGTAAGGAGTAGATGAATATCATACCAGTTTCAGTGGAGTCTATACTTTTGAGCCAAATTAGGTATAGAAAGTATGAGGATCTGGAGTGTTGTTCCTTGAGGGAAATTCGATAAGGTGTGGAACCACCTTCTAATTGAAGCATAGATGAATATGAGATCATCTATATCAGGAAGTTGGTTTTTGTGACTATGAGTATTTGGGAGGAGATGATTCTTGAATTTTAGACCTTTAAATGGGTGATGCATCTAGGTGTCACCAAAACATATTATGACCTAGGATGATAAAATTTGTGGTCGGGCATGAAAAATTAAATTGAAGGGTTTGTGAAATGATACTACACGTGTCAATAGGTGATGGATGAGAATCATTGACCTAAAGGTTTACTATAACCATTTTCCATTTTTTAATGGGAGTGGGACAATGTTACCATGGATTTCAAGGGGGTCTCTCGGGGATGGATTATAATAATGATTCTATTTGGTTGATTGTGTACATATTGACTAAGGTAGCTCATTTATTTCCTATATAATAGAATTTTATCTACATATCAGTGGGGAGATTAATATATTTGGGAGATATTTCTTCTACATAGGGTACCACACAGTATTGTTTCATAACATGAATCACATTTTACTTCATGTTTCTAGTAGGTATTGCATTATTATCTTGGTACATAGGTTTTATTGAGTGTGACTTTCCACCCAAAAATAGATGGGCAGTCAAAATGTACTACACTGGTGCTTGAGGATATGCTTTAGGAATGTGTCCTTGACTTTGGTGGGTGTTTGTAAAAGCACCTATATTTTTTTCGAACTAACCTATAACAATATTTGTCAAGAAAATATTCAAATGACACCATATAAGGCTTTTTATGGTAGTCTGTAATGACCCAGAATTTTATCAATGAAAATTACTCTTAATCTAATTAAATGTATTATTATGTAAAATGGTTATATAAAATATTCACTTACTTGGTTTTATGTTTTAGGATTCCATAATACTGTTAATAATTATTATCATTGCAAATATAGCCATTGAACAATGATCACATGATTAGTATAAATATAGGGCTTTAAAAATCCAATTCACTCAGACAAAGGAAGTGATGGCCTCATCCAGTATACTTTCCCTATACGAAGACTATTTGTCAGAGCTTGAAAAAGAGGTTGCGTCATTAGGCTTCGCTCTTGACCATGCCCAAGCCAAGCTTCAACACGTTAAGCATGAATAGAACTGCCTATGGGAGAAGTGGAAGTTAGTAGAGATTACCACCCAAGCGATGTTTTTTGAGCCCACCCAAGAGTTTCTCACCATCGCACACCTTAACCTTCGGTCTTATGTGGGTGTTATAAGGCGTTATGTAACAAGACCTTAGTTTTTAAATCAAATATAGTATATTTAGTTAATATTGAATTAAGAAATATATTTGGATTAATTAATGGATTTTTAAATTAAATAATATTTTAAATTAATATTATTACTAAATTATTTTTTATTAAATATAAATGATCTTATAATTTTTATGAATACAATTGAAATTTTTAATAAGGTTTGAATGTAGTTTTTTTCCAAACCCATGAATTTTTTATAAATGTAAGTTTTTATATTAAATGTAAAAATTCAAATATTTAGAAAACTATTTACATAAAGTGAATATTATTTTTAAAATCAGAATGTCAAAATTATCCAATTTTGAATTTTTCTTAATTTTTCGAGACAATTCGATTTTTTGGGTAAAAAATAAATACTGTTTAAATATATAATGTGTTTTATGACATCATAACGACCCAATAGTGATGTAATAAAATAATAAAAACATTTTTTTGGCCAATATATGTTTTACCATTAAAATAATTTGATTTTAGGTTTTTTTTATTTATTTTAAAAATCTTTAGTGGACCCTCTAAGACTTATAAAACATTGAAACTTTTTAAATTTATTTCCTCGAGAGTGTGACTCTCCTCCACATAAGAAAGCATAATATTTTAAGAAGTTCATCCATTTTCCTTATAAAATAATTTTTTCTACTCCCCTTTGAAAAAAAACCATGGGAAAAAACCATGTGTTGGTTTGTGTTTTTTGTTAGTTTAATGTGTGGTGGCCAAAACCTAAATAATAAAGAATTCCCTCACCTTTCCTATATAAACCCACCCATGATTCCACTTCCTCTTCACTAAAAGCCTTCGGAGAACGACCAAAATCTACCCTAATATCTCTATAATCTTCCCAAGGTGGCCCAGGCTCCCAATAATCCTCTCTCAAGCCTCTCCCAAGCCTTTGGGATCACACTTCCAAGTAAGGGATTTCTTTCCTTCTCATTTTTGTCAAAATTTATTTAAGTCATTATACCCTTTTGATTTAAATTAAAAATTTTTGGGTATGATTTTTCACCACCCACATACTTCCCTACTTATGTTTTAATTGATGGTTTACCTATTTCTCTCTCATTAGTGCCTCCCATGAACACCTGTTACCATGCCGAAATTCCGTAATGAATTTCTCTCATCTCATTTACATTCTAGAAATTCATTTGTATTAAGAATATAAATTCCATCACATATGTTGGGACATGTATCTATATGAACCCCTTACTATCGATTTAATGTACATATTATTACACACCCCTTTATCTATCATCAACCATTTTTATGAATTCTTAGGTCTTGCTGTTATGGTTCTGAAATTACACTGCGATTTTCCAAGACAAATTCATTGTGTAATGAATACCATGCCCATTTCTCTATAAAGGGTTTTCAGCTTTATTCAAATTTAATTATTTATTATAGAGTATCATGTATTAATTCCACATTCTTTTATTGTGGAATAAATTATTATTTTTAAATATTCCATGTTATATGGTCCATGTGGAGCACTTATGCATTAAATGAAATGATTAAAAAGGGTGCACCCTGATAGCTCTCCAATGCATTGGGTAAAGATTAATATCATGATATTTCAAGTTTAGTGAGGGTTTACATGTGATAAGTCAACTTCAATGAGGGTTTACTCCTTCTCCATGTGCAATGAGACTTGGCTCATGCTAATACCATGTTATGTATTGTTTCCACATTTCCATGTAATTGTAATCATGCTATATCATGACTTCATGTTAATGTTTCTTTTATGCTCCATTGATATGCCTATTTCCTGAAATTTATTGTATTATTCATGTTATTCATTGTTTACTCCATTACTAGGCTTTATAGCTCACCCTTTTCTTATCCATGTCCTCAGGTTATCCCATGCAATGCTAAGTAGGAGGGAATATAGTGTTCATGTAAAAGAAGTTTTCAATAAAGATGTTATGTTTCATGTTTTAAGTCATTATGTAATGTTCCTAATCCCCAAATACACAATACCTCTCAATCCTCCAGGTTGTATCAAGTAATGAGTTTATGTAATAAATCATGTATATGTGTGTAATAAAAACATGGGTTGTAATAGTTGGTATCAGAGGTTAGGTTTAGTTATTTTTGGTATTTGGACTAAAAAACCCTAGTGAAAACTTATGTATAAGACTTTGTATAATAAAAACACCCCTAAGTATTGGTGAGTATTGAGTATGTGGTTTATCAACCAAATACATCCCTGTCTAGATATGAGTAGGTAGAGGTAGCTCTAGCACAAATGCACCTATGAGTGAAAACTCTGACAAGGAGTATTGGGAATGACATGGGGTATCCTAGTACCTAACAATGGGCCTTTCTACACTCTTGGTTATGACACTCCCAAGGGATATGCTTTGGAAAAATTCACGAGCATAGTATGAACCATTGTTGAGGGAATCAAAAATTCCCCTAAGTATATATTTTGGGAAGTAGATCATGGATATCATAGATTGAAGCCTATAGATTCATAAGTTAAAGAAATAAAGTTTATTTATAATTTATACATTTTTTCCTTAGAATACCCTTTATGTGTTACCCCTAACATTCCTTTTATTCTAGACAATGGCCTGTAAAAGGGGTACTCGGGATAACAACCGATGCAAAGATCAATGCGATAACTATTTTAATGTGATGACCAATCCAATGGGAGTAGTAATCACAAACTTTATCACAATAATCTCTTATTTTACTCAATAATTGAATATAAACATGGGTCAAGAGGAATTTTCAACCCACTCAATAACAAAGAGTCCTAATCGATATCTTCATGAGATAAAGGCCTCATACTTTTAATAGATACACTGATCCCTTAATCGCTGAACAATGGATATAACTCTATTGAGAATATTTTATCCATCCTTCAATGTTCCAAAAAATATATTTTTCTTCTGGATTCTTATTGTATGGAGGGTGAAGCCGATCAATGGTGTAAATTGATCAAAAATACGAAGTCTGAGAAAGAGATCGAGGCATTGGGATGGATGGATTTCGAAAAATGTTTTTCAAAAAATATTTTCCTCGCACCCTCCGAATTAAGATGGAACGTGACTTCCTTTCCTTCAAGAAAAAAGATGACAAATCCATCAGTGCGTATGTGGAAAACTTCATAAAGCTTGCACAATATGCCTCTGAATTTGTCGTTACCCCCAAATACAAGGTTGATAGCTTCTTTGGTGGGACAACACCTAGCCTACGGAAAGCCCTGGTGATCCATGACTTCGATAGCTATGAAGAAATTGTCTGATGAGTCCTCAAGGTTGAAATGGAGATCAGAAAATCTTAGGTGTATCATGGGGATAAGAAGCATAAGGTGGAATTCAATTCTAGTAGTCCTATGGATAAATCCAACATTGATAAGAAATACCATCACCCCACTTGCCAAAGGTGCAGAAAGAAGAACCCTAGAAATTACCTGAAGAGGATGAGGAAATGCTTTAGGTGTGAAAGATAAGGGAACCTAGCTGTTAATTTCCAAAAATAAAAAACCCATAGCTATGATAGAGGAGATGAATTCTCTATTCGACTCTCAATGTGTTTTTCATTGATTCAATTGCAAAGAAACAAGGCACCTTGTAAATCAGTTCCCTATGCCACGAGTTTTTGGAGGCAACCAACAACATCCAAGGAAGAAAGGGAGGTATTTTCCCATCACTACCACCAAAGTGAACCACAAAAATAAAGTGGTGACAGGTACACTTGTTATTCATTCAATAATATTCAACAAATTTTTTTATTCTAGTTTTACGCATTCTTTTATATCCTAAATGTTTAGTAGATTAATCCCAACACCACCACAATCCATGGATGTAATGATGTCAATGGGTATGGAAAATGGGGAAATCATTTAATCCCATTAATATAACTTCTTCCCGGTCAAAATATGTGGATTGAACTTTCCAGATAACCTCATCATACTCCCTATGGTGGAATTTGATTCAATTATTGGAATGTATTTTCTTTCCTTGTATAGATCCAACATAAATTTTTGTGAGAGGGAACTCACTCTCCATATGGAGAATCAACCCCTGAATCTATACAAGTGAAAGGATGAAGATGAATCTTATTTAGCACTATCACCTCAAGTGTGGATATTAATGCCCTATGAGAACAATTATATAGCCCAGATGATTGAGTCCAAAGAAGAAACCATCCTTGAAGACTTGACTATTGTGAGGGAATTTTCGGATGTATTTCCCAAGGAATTACATGGTCATCCACCTATAATATATGTTTAATTCTCAATTGATCTTATAAACGGGGAGTTTACAACATCCAAGACTCCATATAGAATGACTGTTGTAGATATTGAGGAGTTTATGAAACAACTACAAGGGAATTTGGATAAAGGGTTTATATACCCAAGTTTTTCACCATGGGGTTCACCAGTTATCTTGAGCTCAATAAAGTCATGATAAAGAAAAATTATCCTCTTCTCAAGTTTATGAATTGTTGGATTAGTTACATGGAGCACAATACTTCTCTAATGTGGATTGTATGGTTGGGATATTACCATGTAAGGGTGAAGAAGGAGGATATCCCCAAGACTTCTTTTCGTACAAGGTACGGGCACTATGAATTCATTTTAATGCCATTCATACTCACTAATGATCTATAAATATTCATGGACATAATAAATAGAGTCCTTAGAGATTACCTAGATAAGTTTTTTGTAGTCTCTATAGATGATATTATAATATACTACAAAACCAAGAAGGATAATGAGGAGCATCTAATAACTGTACTAGAGATATTGAGAATGGATACGATCTATGAAAATTACATCAAGTGTGAGTTCTGGTTTAAGGAGGTATCATTCTTGGGTCATATCATCATAAGAAATGGTATATCTATGGATTCCTCCAAGATAGATGCAATTGAGTTATGGTTGAGGCCAACATCGGTAACAGATATTCGTATCTTCCTGGGGTTAGCTGGATATTATCACTGATTTATGATAAATTTCTCACGATTGTCCTACCCTCTTTTTAAGATATCTTGGAAGGGAGTAATGTTTTCTTGGAGTGATGAATGTGAAGAGAGATTCAAGGATTTGAAAAAGAGGCTTATCACTATGACCATGATCACGCTACCCACAAGTGGAGAAATTTTTGTAGTATTCAGTGATGCTTTGATAAAGGGAATGGGATGCGTGTTGATGCAAAATGACAAAATCATTGCCTATGCTTCAAGTCAATTGAATGTTCATCAGAAAAACTATCCAACACATGAACTGGAGCTTCCTGCAGTGATCTTTGCATTGAATGTTTGGCAGAATTACCTCTTTGGGGAGAAGTGTGAAATATATACGGATCAAAAAATCCTTAAATATATATTCACACAGAAAGAGTTTGACATGTGCCAATGAAGATGGTTTGAGATGATCAAAGACTATGACTACTCAATCCACTACCACCCTAGGAAAGAAAACACGGTGGCAGATGCTCTATATAGAAAGGACCAAGAGATTCTATCATTGATGAGAATAAAAAAGGATAAAATCTTCTTAGATTTGATGAATATGAACATGGGAATCATAAAAAAGGGAACACCATTAATAATTTTACAAATTATTTATCAACCATATTTTTTGGAATGGTTAAAGGATGATCAAATGATGATGTGGGAATTCAAAAAAGGGTGGAAACTATCAGAAAAGGGAAATCCTCATAGTTCAATGTCAATGAAGAAGGAATTGTGAGATTTGGTCATGACTATGTGTTCCATCAAATCCAGAGTTAAGGAATGAACTTTTGGATGATGCACATAGTTCTAATTTCTCCATTCACCTAGGAAACACTAATATGTATTGAGAATTCTGGGAGCATTATTGGTGGGATAACATGAATAAGGAGATCAATTAGTATACATAAAAGTTCCTAGTATGTCAGCAAGTAAAGGCTGTGAAGAAGAAGTTTAAGGGGGTGATGCAACCATTACCCATACCGGTATGGAAATGGGAGAACATCATCGTTGACTTTGTCACCAGACTTCTAAAGACATCCAAAATAAACAATTCTATCTAGGTTGTTCTGGATCATATTACAAATAATACACACTGAATTGCAATTTGGGAGGATTTCTCATTGGTTCAATTGGAAATGATATACATCAGAGATTTGATAAGGTTTCATGGAATACCACTATCGATTGTATTCGATCGAGATCCCAGATTCACCTCCATATTCTGGAAGAGTATTCAACAAGATACGAATACATAGCTGAACTTTAGTACAACTTATCATCCTCAAATTGATGTCCAATCTAAGAGTATTATCCAAACACTTGATGACATGTTGATATCATTCTCGGTGGACTTTAGAGGAGGATGGGATCAATATCATCCATGTGTTCAGTCTCTTATAACAACAGTTTCCACTCAAGCATTCAAATGAATCCTTGTGAAGCCCTTTATGGGAAGAGGTGAAGAACACCAACATGTTGGGATGAAACTGGGGAGAGAAAACTCTTAGGTCTAGAAATGGTTGAAGAAATAGAAGTGAAGGTTAAGACAATCCAGTGGTAAATTAAAGCTTCTCAGAGTTGAAAAAAGATCTATGCTGATAATCCTTGACGAGACCCTGAGTTTGATATGGGAGACATGGTATTCTTTCGCATATATTAGTTTCAGAAGGTTATGAGATTTGGGAAGAAGGGAAATCTTATTCCAAGGTATATCAGCCCTTTTGAAATCCTTGATCGCATAAGAGAAATGGAATTTCAAATAGAACTCCCACCGAACCTATCTTATGTACATGATGTATTCCATGTATCACTCTTGAGGAAGTACATATCTGAACCATCACTTTTACTCAATCCAGAGGTGGTACCATTGGAAAATGACCTCTCCTATGAAGAAAATCTAGTGAAGATATTAGATCATAGAGAAATATTTCTATGAAATAAGACAATTCCCCTCATCATGGTGTTGTGGAGAAACTAGAAGTTTGAAGAAGCAACATGGGAATCAGAGAAAGTGATGAATTAGAGTTAATCACATCTGTTTTAGTATGGGAAAAGGAAATTTCGAGGGTGAAATTTCTTAAGGGGGGAATATTGTAATGACCCAAACATTTATCCATGAAAATTCCTCTTGATCTAATTAAATGTTTTATTGTGCAAAATGGTTATATAAAATATTCACTTCCTTGGTTTTATGTTTCTGGATATCAAAATACCATTATGAATTTTTACCATTTCTAATATAGTCGTTGAATAGTGATTACATGATTAGTATAAATATAGGGCTTTAACAAATCTAATTTACTCAGGCAAAGGAAGCGATGGCCTCATCCAGCAGACTTTCCCCATATGAAGCCCATTTATTGGAGCTCAGAAAGGAGGTGGCATCATTGGGATTCTCTCTTGACCAAGCCCAAGCCGAGCTTTAACACGTTTAGCTCACATGGAACCGCCTATGGGAGAAGTGGAAGTTAATAGAGATTACCACCCGAGAAATGTTATTCGAGCCACCCAAAGAGTCTGTCACCATCATAAACCTTACCCATAGGTCTTCTGTTGGTGTTATATGGGTTTATGTAATGAGACCTTAGAACTATGATTATATTCATTATTTTTGTACAGAATAAAGAGTATACATTCATTGTTTTTAATGAAAAAATTATATATTTTTTAATATTCAATTAAGAAATATATTTTGATGAATTAATAGATTTTTGAATTAAGTTATATTTTAGTTAAATATTATTAAAAAAATAATTTTTATTAAATATAAATGATCCTATAATTTTTATCAATACAATTAAATTTTTATTAAGGTTTGAAAGTTGTTTTTTTCAAAACCCATGAATTTTTTATAAATGTCGTTTTTTACTTTAAAAGTAAAAATTCACATATTTAAAAAATTATTTATATGAAATGAATATTTTCTTTTGGAATGAGGACGTCAAAATTATCCAATGGTGAATTTTACATAATTTTCTTAGATAATCGATTTTTTTGGGTAAAAATTAAATACTATTTAAATATATAATGTGTTTTATGACATCATAATGACCCAAGAGTGATGTAATAAAATATTATAAACATTATTTTCGGATAATATATTTTTTACCATTAAAATAATTTTATTTTATTTTTCTGATTTATTTTACAAAGCATTCGTGGACCCTCCAAGAATTATAAAACATTTTAACTTTTTAAATTTATTTCCTTGAGATTGTGACTCACCTTCACATAATAAAGCCTAATATTTTAAGATTTTCATCCATTTACCTTATAAAATAATGTTTTTCACTCCACTGTGGAAAAAAATTGTTGTCAAAAACTATGGGTTGGTTTTTAGTTTTTTTAGATTAATGTGTGGTGGCCATAACCTAAATAATAAAGAATTCCATCTCATTTCCTATATAAACCCAACGAAGCTCCAAATTCCTCTTCACAAAAAGCCTTTGGAGCTCGACCAACCTCTGACCAAATCTCAATATAATCCTCCCAAGAGTCCCAACCTCCCAATAATCCTATCTCAAGCCTCTCCCAAGCCTTTGGGATCTCACTTCCAAGTATGGGATTTATTCCTTTATCATTTTTTCCAAATTTCCTTAAGTCATTATACCCTTTTTATTTCAATTAAAAAATTTGGGGTCTAATTTATCACCTCCATTATACTTCCCTACTTATTTTTGAATCAATTAGAGGCATATTTCTCTCTCATTAGTGCCTCCCATGCACATCCGTTACCATGCCAAAATTTGGAATGGAATTTCTCTCTTCTCATTTACATTCACACAATTATTTTGAATTATAAATCTAAATTCCATTACATATATTGAGACATGTATATATTTTACCCCTTACTTTCCATTCCATGTACATATAATGAGACACCCCTTTCTCTCTCAACAACCATTTTTATGAATTCTTATGTCACGCCGTTATGCTGCCGAAATTGCACTATGATTTTCAAAGACAAAGTCATTGTGTAGTGAATACCATGTCTGTTTCTCTATCAAGGGTATTAACCTTTATGAGGATTTACTTATTGATTATAGGGTTTCATGTATGAATTCCACATTACTTTATTGTGGAATAAATGATTATGTTTAATGATTCCATGTTATATGATCCTATGTCACACTTATGCATGAAATGAAATGATTAAGAAGGGTGCACCCCGATAGCGCTCCAATGCATTGGGTAAAGATTTGTATCATGATATGTCAAGGGAAATGAAGGTTTACTCATGCTAATTCAATTTCAATGATGGTTTACTCATTCTCCAAGTGAAATGAACCTTTTCTCATTATAATACCATGTTAAGTGTTGTTGCCACATTTCCATGTTATGGTAATCATGTTATATCATTCATTTATGTTCATGTATCTTTTATGCTCCATTGATATACCTATTTCCTAACATGTATTGTATTCTTCATGTTATGCCTTGTTTACTCCCACACTGGGCTTTATAGCTCACCCTTTTCTTATGCATGTCCTCGGGTTATCCCATGCAATGCTAAGTATGAGGGAATGTAGTGTCCATGTAAAGGATATTTTCAAAAAAGATGTTGTGTTTCATGTTTTAAGTCATTATGTAATGTTATTAATCCCCAAATACAGTAGACCTCTCAATCTTCTATGTTGTATCAAGTAAAGAGTTTATGTAATAAATCATGTTTATGTGTGTAATAAAAAGCAGGGTTGTTATATATTTGATGAAAATAACCTCTATGTGGGATCTAGATAGGCGAGTCATAGCTATTAGGACCGAGTATCATGCAGGATACATCAGAGTAGGTTAAGATAATTTGGAAGTATAAGGATATAGCCTAGAGTACATAGAAGTAAAATGATGATGGAATATTCCCCCTAGAGTTTTCATAGGGTGATCATGTATTATTTTAGGTGTCACCAAGATTGGGAGACCATATGATATAGAGATAAGACAACTTGGCACACAATATTGCTGAACCATTTGAGGTTGTAGAGAGAATCAGGTTAGTGGTGTATTGATTGGCTCTAACACAGAGGTGTAGCGTTATGCACAATGTGTTTCATCTTTTATATCTACAGTGGGATCACCCTGACACTTCTCATATGATCTATGTGGATGATGTTGAGATCAAAACCGATTCATCCTTTAAGGATAATCTTATATGTGTACTAGATAAGAGTGATATTGTGTTGTAGTGAAAGACTATGTTGACAGTTCATGTATTATGGAAATATGGGTGTGTTTAGTAGGAAACATGGGAGAGAGAAGTGGATGCCAGGGCTTAGTGACCTGACTATATTAATTGGAAATCATAGAAACATTTGGGAGTACAACTCAAGGATGGGATGTTATGAGGTGGGGTGATTACAATATCTTAGCCTTTTTTGGAGATGTATTGAGCTTATTTACAGATAATATTTTTCCTTATTTTCATTATATCTTGTTTGGGTTTTAACTTGGGGTGTTTTTGTTTGAAATTTGAAAATATTGTAAGGGTTTGGGGTAGTGTACAATTGGTTCATGGTTTTCCCAAACCGTGCATCCTTCCTCAGAAAACCATGCAACTCTAGATAGAGATGGATTGCAAAGTTGTCACATGGTTTGTTAAATTGTGTTCCCTTTAAGTGGTAACCATATGGCTCCCTGAGAGGAGGCATGCAGTTAGGCGCACTAGTAAGAGAAATCATGCCCCCCAAGTAGGAAATCATGTGCATGGGATTTTAAACCCTAAAAATTAGATTAGAAATTCTCAAACCCCCATATAATATCCCTAAATACCCAAGCTCGACCCTAAACCAATTTATCTCATTTTAGGCTCCCAGATGGATTTTAAGGCCTTATGACCTCTATTCCTGAGTATTTGAAGCCTTGATTGAAGATATACACCTTTCCCTATAAGAGAATATCATCTTGTGTGGTTTACTACCTCTCATGTGTCTTTCTATCATCCTTTAATATGATTTTATCCTCTATTTGTGATGTATTTAGATCTAAGTTTACTAGATCTAATCTATTTGGTCTTGGGATTAAGTTTATGATCTATATCCTATTCTTCATCACTTTTTTTCTTCAATTGAAGATTTTTGTTGGACAACATTCTTCATCAATATTTAGGTCGATGGTATAAATTGAAAATATCATTGTCTATATTCAATTCTGTGTATGTAATTTTGAATTTAGAAATTTAAATGTTTGGTAAATTGAATTGAGGATTAAGTTGATTTAATTTAATCAGTCCATGTGATAATGATTTGGGTTAAATTGGGGAAATTACAATTGGTTGAATTTGGATTAATTAATTGGTTAATTAATTAATTTAATATTATGGTTTTGGAATTGATAGAAAATTGTGACTGTGTGATTCGTCAATTATTGTGAAATAAATAAATTGAAAATGGGGTATGATGATATTTTTTATATGTCCTGAATGTGTTAATGTGTTATATGAATTGAATATTACAAAATGGTTTAATGGTAAATTGCTAATATTTTTCCATGTGATTAAAGTATTGAATCATGATTTGTTGTGATAACTTGTAATGGTATGTAATGATTTGAAATGCTAGTGAATGGGTTAATGATGATTAACTTGATATATTTGATATATGTGTTTGATTGATATATTAGTGCGAGATAGAGACTGATCCTAAAAAATCCCACATGTGTGATTGATTCATAAACATGTGTGGTATATGATCTACTGATTTGAAAGAACATAGTGATACTGAGTGTGGGACAAAAACTACTAATTCAAAATATCACTTATGCGACTATTGGATAAATGAGTTATGGGATCGGGACTACGGCTTCAAATACCCATGGGGTGCTAGACATGGTGTTCTGGACCTAAAATTTATCCATTGGACCATGGTTAAAATTGGTTGTAATATGAATTTATTTGTTTTTGATAAATGTTAACCTTTGTAATTGTGATATGTGATATCCCATGGGGATGTTTTATACTCCAACACGAGCCCAATATGTTATTAGGGTTCGGGTGTCCCTATGAACCTAGGAAATTATGTAGTTAGATAAATAATATTTGAATATATGTAACACATATAATTTATTTCTTGTATTTGATTCTTAATGTAACTGCATGCACTACAATGGACAGTATATTGTTTTAGACATCATTGGTGGTGGCCTACTGAGTTGTGATCATACCCTACTCAGGCTTCATGATCAGTACCCAATTAGACTTCCTATTGTCATGACAAGATAAGGGAAAGAGACCTATGTTAGATAGATGAGTTGGGTTGGTGCATGGATATGGGAACCTAACATGATTTGGGACCTAATGGGGAGTTTTTAGTGTCTTTATTTATTTTTGATTTTCATAATGACACTAGACTTGTATTTATCATGACATACCTACCATTTAGTGTTAGATATTGTATTTACTATTTTGGTTATAATGAGATACTAGTTTGGTTTGGTTATAGGTTATATATCATTTTATTATAATTTTTTGTTCTATTTACGTTATTTTTTACTCTTTTAAAAGGGTACACTCTCCCCATGATCAATATTATACCCTCTATACTAGTTGAAAGCCTTGGTAATATGAGTAGGCATGCATGAGGTCATGTAATAGACTGAATCAGGGTAGCAATACGTGGCACCCAGTTCAGGATGTTACATAGGGACCTACTTAATGTTTATTTTTTAACAGGGTACCCCTTAGGATTCTTTGGTCACATAAAATAGAGGCACCCCACTCAAATTCATCTGTCTCAACCTGGGTATCAAGTCAAACCCTAATAATCTAAGGAAATTATGAGCCATGATATAATCAATTAGGTTGCATGGCCATATCAATTACACATTGTCTCACCACAAAGTAATATTCAATTGATTGCTTGTGGCATAAATAAAACCTCAAGTAAAATTGGGTCAGTCCACTCACCCAAATAGATCCTTGTCAAAATACGGTCTTTTCACTTAGTCCTATGCATCTCTAACAAGCCACATTAAGTCCATAATCAACTCCCAAGTGGTTTAATGTTCACCAGTTGTCCTAGAGTTCCCATCATTCCCTCTTGTGGAGGTTTTAATAAGTCACAACACACATCATCCATTAGGTTGAAAAAGTCCCTACCCAAGGACCGCTATGTCTCATAAGGCATGGTAACCCTGCTCAAGGGGTCCAGAGTATGGAATTCATCAATGGCCATGGCCTCATACATATGTGGATGAGGGGTCAATCCATTGCACTAGGTTTACCGTGAGCTATGTTTTGGAACCACGAATTTTCTATGCAAGAAATGGAGTTTGGTTTGTATTTTTTGTCAATTCTCATTGGATTTGCAGAATTTTTTCTAGGAAAGGGATCATACAATTCAAGCAGAAAATAGTATTGAAGGTGGCATCATTTCCAAATGTTTTCCAAATTTTTTAGACTAAAAATCAGAAAAAGTAGAAATTTGTGTTTGGTAAAGGAAGTTGCGGGAAAGATTGTAGGTGTTTTGGAAACATATGCACAAGAAATGTTTTGGGATCAGAACTTAGAAAAATGGAAAAGGCATGAGGTGTGTGAAAAATATGGAGATGTGTGAGAAAAGTGGTTTCTGCATGAAAAGGATTGCGTGTAGAATTAGAGTTTTTGCACTAAACCGTGGGTTTTTGAGTATGGGGGTCGGCGATGCCTATAAATAAGACGTTACTCCCCTCATTTAGTATGACTAAAGACTTAGATAAGATCTGAGTTTTGATGCATGTAAAAGTTTTTCAAAAAGGGAGTTGCGTAGAAAAGTTAACATTGCGTAGAAATGTTAAAGTTTCATGGAAAAGTTAAAGTTATGTGAAAAATATAAAAGTTGCGTGTAAAGGGTTCTGTTGAGTGAAATATTTTATGTGAAAAAAGAAAATATTTCTCAAAAATGTAAAATATTGCATGAAAATGGTAGGTGTTTCATTCAATTGTCAGTGTAGGATGAATACATATTCTGAATATATGGTTTGTGTGTTTAGTTCTATCAAGTGCATCGATTCATAACATTGATTCTAGAAGTGTCTCATGCTGAATAGAGACATATACTTCAACGAAAATCTACTAAAGCGACCTTTAATATGATAAACTAAGTTTGACTTCTCTCAAGGTAGTAAGATAGGGGAAGTTGAGGGAACTGATCCGAGGGATGCAGGGAGCTATCCATGAACATTTGTAAAGGAAGTATTCCTAGTACAAAGTGATTGTACCTAAACCTTGTAATCCTTAGATAGTGAAATTTAGTGGAATTAGATACAAACGAAAACATGTAAGACTATGCTTCTTGGATGTAGCCCTTTGCGGTGAACCAAGTAAAAGTGTTATGTCATATCCCTGCTTTCTTTGGTTTGATAGATTTAACAAGTTCATACCAATGTGGTAACAAGATTCACAAATTTAAAGAAAATTTTGACACCCTAATTCACCCCTTCCCTCTTAGGGTGCTTCGGGGTCCATCAAGTGGTATTAGAGGAAGGATTATGGTGCTTAATCTATCTTATACTATCATGGAGAATTCATCTAGCGTCCGGGGATTCCCACTCTTGGATTGAAGTAATTTTCATATTTGGAAGAACTTAATGAGATCTCATCTAAGATCCCTTGGAATGGATGTCCTATTTTCCACTATGCAATGAATACAAGTTACTGATCCAACAGGGCTAGCTATGACTAATGCCGACAGGAAAATTCATGGTGAATCTTCTAAAGTGTATACTACTCTCACCACATCACTTTCTGATGAGGTCTATCTAATGATGATGATTTTCACCTCAGAAAAATCCATGTGGGATAAAATTGAATATATTTATGAAAGAGATAGAAAAGTGAAGGAGTTGAAACTACAAGTTCTGCACAATAGGTTGGATGATCTGAAGATTCATCCTGATGATAATTCAGACTCCATCTTCCATCGAATTAAAAATGTGGTTGGAGCAATTCAGGGTCTCGGTGAAGAAATAAAAGGCACAGATATTGTAAAAAAATATTGAGAAGACATCCACCATTATACAATGCAAATATGTCATCCCTTGAGGAAATAGATATTTCCAAACATTCTCTGGATGATCTGTTGAGAAGCTTGGTGGAATATGAAATGAGAGTCAAACTAGAAGATTCTACAACTTGAGTGAGCAAGGAAATGGAGTTCAAAGCCATAGAAAAACATAAAATTTCAAAATATAGTAGCGGTGAAGACGATGAGGAAAAATAAATTCTTTCTCCCATTACCAAGAAGATCCAAATGGGAAAATGAAAATTCAAAGGGATGTTACCTCTATCTTACTTTCATTGTGGCAAAGTTGGGAACATTTCCTCTCAATGATTAAGAAAGATCAATAATGAAGATAGAGAAGAAAAAAACATTAAGATGCCTCAGAAAATGTTTTTCAAAAAGGGAGACTTAAAATATATAAATAATGTACTGAAGAAGAGTTTTTTCTGTGAAGAGGAAGATGATGATAATGAATTCTATGAAGAAGAAGAACCACAATTTAAAACTGGAAACCATGCTTCCAGGATAGCCACTATTGAAAAATAAAAACGATCAAAAGATAATGGCGGAGGAAATCAGTTTAAAACTGATTCCAATCCTAGGTTGCAACTTAAGGATGATGTTAGTAAGATTAGGATGAAATGTAAGAGTTGTAATAAGAGGAAATCAATTATAGAAGAATCATCTGAATATGTTGATCAACATGATGCTGAAATTTAATGACTGGATGAATTTGTGAAAGTATACTCTAAATATTTTTTAAATCATTGATGATGTAGTGGATCTGAAACTAATAATTGAAGATTAGGAAGAGGTCATCAATGACCTCACATCCAGACTGAAACAAAAGTCCAAGATTGATGCGGGTCATGAAGATAATGTTGTTACTCTTAGGAGTAAACTTGAGAGTGAATCAATTTCAAAAGAATCAAGGGAAAAAATATAGTTTGGAAGGTTCTCAAATGCTAAGCTGTTGGAGAGAGAAAAACAGGGTTCCAATGAAGTTGAAAAGATTTTGAATGATCAAGGACCTACTTACATGGGAACTAGTGGAATCAGTTGTGATGCCGAATCATCAATTGCTGCAAATAAAGGTGACCAAAATAAATAGAGGCTGAAATTGGGTCATGTGGAAAAGTCACATGATGTACTAAAAAGTAATCCCCTAATTCAATCTGATTGAATAACATAAGACTATTCTCGAGCCTCTAGTAATAAGTGGCAGTCAAATTATTATCCCACAGAAGAAGGAATGAGGATAAAAAGAAGTGATAAGACATTTCCTCTCATGAAGTGTCATTTCTATGGATATATAGTCCATACCATGTCTTATTTGAAAGAGGAAAGATTCTATTTGAATGGATAAGAGATGGGAGTTCAACAAAGGAGAACAAATTCATTTCCTAATTCTTTTAGAAGAAACAATTTCTATGGATATTGTTTTCGTTGTTCTAACTTTGGTAATATGGCCATTGATTGCAGGCAGAGGAGGGACATATACACCTCATACTAGAGTCTGAGACATGTCAAAGCTTGTCAACAAGACAATGCTGCTCTTAAAAAAAATTCTGCTCTAGAAGAAGATTTTGAATATGAAGAACCCATGTACAAGGAAGAGATAATAAAAAGGCCATCAGTATACTACACTTAATCTAATGTCTCGTGGAAAGAAAATAAGAAAATTGATAAATACATCCTTGTAGAGGTATCCATCAAAGATACAAAAAGAAAAAGCACCTAGATTTTGTATAGAATATGTTCATCTCATATTTTAGGTAATGCAAGTCTATTAACGGATTTCAAGAGGAGGGTTGACGGAACTGTATGGTTTGGTAATGATGGAGCTCTGAAAATCAAAGGTAGTGGAAGTACTGAAATAGATAATGGAGAGATAAAGAAACCTAAAGTTCTTTATGTAGATGGACTACATCATAATCTCCTCAGCGTGCGTCAACTCTGTGAATCAGGAATTATAGTTACTTTTAATTAGAAACGTTGCACTATCAAGTGAAAGAAAGTAAATTCACATATGAAGGAATGCAAAAGAGAAGGAATCCTTTATCAGGTTGATAGTAAAGAAAACATTTGCAACATGAATATTGAGGAAGAAAATAACCTGTGACATCATAGATTGGGGCACATCAATCAACAAGACATGGAGAAAATATCAAAACGAAAGATTTTCATAGAAATTCCCAACCTGAAGTGTGAACCTGAAAATTATTGTGATGATTGCATTTGGGGAAGCTGTTCTATAGTTCATATCATCCAAATAAGAAAAGATAATATCATGTTCTTGATCTCATTCATACAGACATATGTGGCCTGGTAAATGTTGCATGAACTCATGGAGAAATCTAATTCATCCTTTTCATAGATGATTACAATAGGATGGAATCTGTAATTATTATACAGAGGAAATGACAAGTTCTTGACTGCATGAAAACATATCATCTAATCACCGAGAATGATACTGGAAAAAAATCAATGTTTTGTGATATGATAATAGAGAGGAATACACGACAATTGAATTTGAAAATTTCCAAGAGAATCATGGGATACAACTTGAGGTAGCTACTGTGAGAACTCCACAGAAAAATGGATTTATTGAGCGTAGGAATCGACAGGTGGAAAACATGGAAAGAACTATACTGATTGAGAGTCATATTCCACGACATTATTAGAAAAGGCCATTCAATATGATGTGCATATTCAAAATCGAATAAGGATTTATATGGGTGAGATGAAGACACCATTTGAATTATGGAATGGAAGGAAGCCATAATTGAAATACATTTGTGTTTTTAGAATTAAATGTTTCATGAGAAACAAAGAAGGAAATCAAGGGAAGTATGGTGACAATATAGATGAAGGCGTTTTCCTTTTATAATCAATGAACATCAAATCCTACAAGTATTTCAACAAGTGTCTAGGAAGTATTGTAGAAAGTAGTGATCTTAATATCATTAAAGAGAAAACCACAAATGTATCAAGTATTTCAAATTCTGACGTGATAGAAAGTGAGGAAGAATGTGAACATGGAGTAAATGAAAGTACAGAAATTGAGGAAGGTGTACAAAACACTCATGAGTCACATCATGATGTTGACTTAGAAAAAGAATATAAAGAGAAAACCTTGTATGGTGAGAATGTGGTTTAATCTCAAAGGAGGAATCAAATAGAAAAAATTGATCAATCCATCATTATTGGGGATTGTACTGCACCCACCCAAACAATGATAATGAGGAATAACACACAATCATCATTTCTATCAGTTGTGGAACCATCCTCATTTGAAGAAGCTGTAGAGGATGAATCGTGGGTGAAATCCATGAATGAAGAGTTAGATCATATTGGAAAGAATAAGTCATGGGATCTAGTCAAGATACCCAAAGGTCACAATGTGATTGGTACAAAGTGGATTTTCAAGAACAAGTTTAATGATCATGGAAGTGTTATCAGAAACATGGCACGACTGGTATGTAAAGGATATTCAAAGATTAAAGGTGTTGATATTGAAGAAAACTTTACTCCATTGGCTATATTGGAGTCAATCAATATTTTTCATTCCATTGAAATCCAAATAGGATATAATGTATATCAAATGAATGTTAATACAATATTATTTAATGGTGTTCTCGAATAAGAAGTCTACATCGAACAACCAGTGGGTTTTCTTCCTGGTACTACTGAAACAAAGGTTTCTAAACTAAAGAAGGCCCTCATTGGTTTAAAGGATGAATCAAGAGCATGGTGTTCCTTGCTGGGATGGAGATGCAGTGGATAGAAAATCCACCAGTGGTGGAGCATTCTAAATTGGGAAGAAATGTGTTGGCTGGTTGAGTAAGAAACAAGAAAGTACTTCTCTTAGTATTATTGAAGCTGAGTATATCCCCACTACAAATGCATAAAATCAACTAATATGGATAATGAAACAAATTACAGATATTGGTGATGAGGTGAAAAAACCATTGGTGATTTACTGTGATAACAAGTGCACAATTGATCTTACAAATAATCCTATTTAGCATTCTCGTAAAAAACATATTGAAATAAGATATAACATTATCAAGGAAAATGTTGAACAAGGCATGATTAAAATGGTTCTTGTGGGAACTGATGAGCAAGTGGATGATATCCTGACCAAGCCACAGTCAGCGGTTGTGTTTGAGAAACATCAATTAAACCTCGGAATTCACCCACCTTTTAGTGCATAAAGAGGTTATGAAATTACCCTCTCCCTATTTATGTTATTTTTTTAATATGTTTGTGGATGTGATCCATTTTTATGGGGGGAGATACTATTTAGGGGGTGTTTTGATCTATCAATGAACATATACTGGTCATTGGGTTTATTGTCAATTGGGAAGAAAGGAATAAATTCAGGACATGTACATGTAATGAACATGTAATGATTTTGTGGCATGATGAGAATTCATGTAATGAACATGTAATGATTCTATGACATGATGAGAGTTTGGTCTTGTGAGGATAAGGAATACACGATGGGAATTCAGTGTTAGGAAGAGAAGGAATACAAAATGATAATTTGGTGTTAGGAGGAGAAGGAATACATTCTAGAAATGTAATGCTTTTGGGACACAGTAAGATAATAGCTTGGGTGTCTTTTTGAATTCCAAAACATGAGGACCCAATTCACGCTTCCCCTCTTGTTTTCTACACCAATTATTGCTCACATAGAGTTAGAGTATTGGATAGGTTGATTATTGGATTTCAGGTTTTCTTGTGGTTGGTTCTCTATTTAAATTATCTGGTGATTTCCAACGAACCCAAAGGGGGAGATTGTTGGAATCATAAATGTTCTATGCAGGAAATGGAGTTTGGTTTGTGTTTGTTGTCAGTACTCATTGGATGTTCAGAATGTTTTCTAGGAAAGGGATTATACTTTTCAAGTGAAAAATGGTATTTAAGGTGGCATCAAGATTGTAGGTGTCTTGGAAACTTGTGCACAAGGCATGTTTTGGGATCAGAACATCAAAAAATAGCAAAGGCTTAAGGTGCACAAAAAAGATGGAGATGTGTGCAAAAGTAGTTTCTGCACAAAAACCATTTCATAAATAATGAGAGTTTTTGTGGCACAAAGTGGATTTTTCACATGGGGGTCGGTGATTCCTATAAATAAGAGGTGACCCCCCTTATTCAGTATGTCTGAAGAGTTAGAGATTATATGAGTTTTGATTCGTGTAAAAGTTGTAAAAAAAGGGAGTTGCACAGAAAAGTTAAAGTTCCATGGAAAAGTTAAAGTTGTATAGAAAAGTTAATGTTTTGAAAAATAGCTTAAAGTTGCATGAAAAGGATGTTGTTGTGCGAATGATTTTCCACACAAAAAAAAATCATATGCGCAAATGTAAGATCCTGAGTGAAAAGAATAGGTGTTGCATGCAATTTTTAGTGTAGGCTGAATACATGTTCTGAATATCTAGTTTGTATGTTCAGTGCTTTCAAGTGCATCAATTCGGGACTTCGAAGGAATAATTGTTTCATGGTGAACAACGACAATGACTTCAGTGCAAATATACTGAACCGAACATCAAGTCGATAAACTGAATTTTAATTTTATCAAGGCAGTGAGCTAGGGGGAGTTGAGGGAAGTGATCTGAGGGACATTGTGAGCCATCCCCAAACCATTGTAAAGGCAGTGTGTCTGGGACAAAGTGACTATACCAAAACCTTGTAATCCACAACTAGTAATGTTAAGTGGAATTAGGTACGATAGGAAACCTATCAGCGTATGCTCTTTGGATGCAGCCCTTTGCGGTGAACATAGTAAAATTGTTGTGTCATCTCTATACATTCTTTTGTTTGAAAGATATAACAAGTTCTTACCCATGTGGGAACAAGATCCACAAATTTAAGAAGAAAAAGTTGACACCCTGATTCACCCCTCCCCTCCAAGGGTGTTCCTAGGTCCTTCACTACAAACTATAGTATTTTGATTAAAGGGAATAAACCCAATTTACCCATTATAATTTAATTTAATATTAAATTTAAATTACATAAACCAAATAAAAACTGGGATTTACCAAAATTAGACAGAACACACATCACATGCAACATAATCAAAAGTAATAATCCTTAGGGAATGTAAATGTGATGACCTACTTTCACCATGATGCTTTACACTATTATTTCCAAGCTCCAATAACAACTACCAATGCCCATTTAGCCCATATAGCCTCATCCATGCTCAACCAAGCTCATCTAAATGAACTGATCTCCTAACTTAAACCATAAATCAATAATTAATTAATTATAAAATTTATATTTAATTAATTAATTAATTTAAACTTTCCATATTTAGTGAAAAATCCCTAGGTCAGTACATTGCACTAGAACTACACCCAACATCACCCCAAGGGTCTATATCACACCCTCATCCCTATGATGAGTGAAATCTCTAAAAAATAACACTAACTAAACATGAATTTTAATTTATTTTTTACCAAAAATATAATATAAATTTATTTTTCAATCTAAGACAATGGAAATGATGATCCATCACATTCATATACCATTCTGAGAAACCAACTTCCCATGAGAAAATGAATCCATATCATAAATGTTTGATTCAAAAAATCCTTTATAGACTAATAATAAAAAATCCTAACAAAATATCTCGAACATAAATCCAATAGAGTGCGGATAAAATCAAAAATAATTATATGGGGTTGATTAACTTGAATAATTGTGAAATACTAAAAAACCCTTGGATTGGGCATTAATAAAGGGAAAATGGGAAAAGCCTCCCATCTATGTGAGGGAAAAAAAGAAAATAAAGGGGTATATCCCCTAGAAACATACAAGGGAGAAATGATAATTTCCCCCCATTTATTTCCATTGACTATATAGTGTCACCTGATGTAGCACTATGGCTATTTCCCACCACACCTTCTCAACAGTGGTCCCACATTGTCCAGTGGATGTGTGTTTTAGTTTTCATTACAGTAGGCCGACAACCTTGTGCATCCTTTGAAACACCAAAAATCCCTTCCACTCCTTTATGATCCACTAAAACCATCCTATTTATCTATATTGAGGTTTCATAACCTTTATAATTTGATACTAAATCCCAACTCAAAATCTAGCCAATCAAGTTATTGAAAAATTAAAATTCCCCCTAAAATTTAATTCCCATAAGAACATGGGGTTTTACAACATCCTCACCTAAATACCTCACATCCCTGAAAAGACTTAATTGTCATCCAAAAAATGTAGAACAAATCATTCATTAAGTCTCATTCAAATTTATTTCTTCTATTCTTCAATTCCCAAATCTCACCTAAGGGACAACCTACAACCTTTGAGGTACTAACCTCCAAAACCTAAAATAGTGAAAATGAGTAGCACCATCAAGGAATCAAAATGGTGTATACCTTATCCCATCTAACAAAAAACCTGATCTTGTCACCATATAATTAATCTTATGGCTTGTGGTTCTCCCAAAAAAAGGACTTATCTTAAAGAGTCAAATATCGAGATATGTAAATTTTTCCCTTTCTAATTTCCTACTAAACTCAAAACCTATGTTAGAATTATGCACTCAATACAGTCTCTAACTCACTTCACCCACTCACGCTCTAGAACACTGATCCTCGTTCTCAATTTGGACCCAAACAGGTTAAAATCTATTCAATAAATGTCATTATCCAATTATTCAATATTTTCCTTGAAAATTCTGAGACAATTCCTAAACATGCCTATTATATCCAAAACAACATACCTAATTTTGTTTCCAGCTCACTACAATCAATTACATGGGAGATGAAAGTCTAACCACCTCGTTCCAAAATTCCATGAAAATTCTCAAATCCATACATCGATGTGTTAGAAAATCCATATCATGATGAATTTGTCCCATGAGGCATCCTATGATTGTTACGAGTACCCACACAAAAATCCTCACCAAACACTATGTGTGATGTCCATTATTCGATCATCTATCTACTAGACCCATGTTAGGATGTCCTTGTGCATTGATTCATTCCTAGTCCAACGTGTCTAGTTCATCACAAGATATCCTATGACTAATGCCTATGATCAGAATCCACATGAAACTATGCCTAATATTTTTACCTAGAATTCCCCCCATTAATCGAGAAGCACCTAGCTCCATTTAATCATGAGCCCCAGAATTCCAAAATGAACTTCTAAGGATCATCCCATACTCCCATAACCATTTTAATGTAGTGGTGAAACTCTCATGACCAACATAATAATAACCATCATAGGAGAACAATTGTAATATCATTACTCAATAAAGTTCCATATCGTTGTGGCCAATTTCCCATCTGTCACCAAACACAACAATTGATGTGGCCAAACCTACTCACTTTCAAGCAAAAACCCGACTTCACCAAATATTGAACATTCCCATCGTTGGATAATAGAACCCATGCTACTTAGTAAGGTCTGATTCATAATGAGTCCCTCACCATATGGTGGTAAAAGGTTAAATCCCCACTATATATCTACTATTATATCACTAATCAAGTCCATCCTTAGAAGGATCTACTTCAAAAAATGCATGACTCTCATCCTACCAAATTCTCACTAGATACATAGGATACACATACACCAAATCCATTTCTAATAATCCATCTCCCATTGAGGGGTTATAACACCTCATGATTTCATAGTAAGTTATATTTTTAATGTAAGTAAATAGCTTATATTTCATGCAACACCAACTTGGCTAGAGTTATACGCAAGATTGAGTTTCTGTGAAACAACACATTAGTATTATAATTATTTAAAAGATATATTTATTTATCAATTAAATATTGGGATAAGAATAGTAAAAAATAAATTTTTATCATTATATATAATGTCTTCACGTAAATAAAACATATTTATAATAAAATGTATATGTTTTATTAAAATAGTTATATATTTAGAAAAAACAATTTTCTTAAAAGAACTACTTTTTATGCCCTTTTGTAACTAGTAATAAAATTAATATTAGACACTCCTAAAAATTTAATTTATAAAAATAGACTTTATTTTTGGATTTGTAATATCAAAATTAGCTTAGGGTGAATTTTTGGTATTTTTCTGAAAACATTCAATTTTTGATGTAGTGAAAAATACTGCATAGCACAAAAAACTGACTTTTTATTTAAATAATTTTTATTTTTATTTAAAATTATTTTTATTTAAAAATAGATACATAATAATAATATTAGTACAATGTAATTCATTAGAGTCATTCTATAATAAGAATAGATATATAAAATTTTATTGAATTTTTAAGGCCTTTTACCCACCTTCAAAGAACATTTGCAAATTTGTATAGAACATAATTTTACCACTTCTATGAATTGAATTTCAAAAATACAAGAGTCATGGTTTAAATAATTAAGTAAAATTTGGCTCAATAGGATGAAAATAATTTTTGTGAATAGTAATTTTTGAATTTTATTTACCACGGTTAAAGGTAAATAGGGTAATTAAAGGTAAAAATGATATTATAATTATCCTAACACATTTCTTAATTCTATTGGATACATGTATTTCTACGAAAGTAAATATTACGAATAAATATTATCCTCTTTATCCACTTTGATTATATTAGGACATTTATTATTATTTTAATTAAAGAAAAGTTAAAACTTTAAAATAAAATGTTCAATAACTAAACTAGTTTTAATATAGAGTTATACATAAGATAAATTCAACTATAAATATTAATTATAAATATAAATATATTTTATACATCATGGTATTTTTTTTAAAATTTTTATACATTAAATAATTAACATTATTAATGACATACTGATTTTGTAGTAATGACCAAATTAATGAAAGATTAAAACAATTTATATTATAAATATCCAAATAAATTTAAATTGATACTTTGTATGAATTTGACTAATTTTATAGGTTAATAAGACATTTTTAGGATTGATTTAACGTATTATTTTCTAATTAATCATGTTTTTTGACTTTCAAAAGAAAACCAAATACTAAATAGTGTCAAAATTGACATAAATGAGTTTTAAAAAAAAATACTATGTTATTAATTGATATAATATTCATAAAAATATAAGGTTTGTCCAAATGGCTTAGATAAGGTTAGATATTTCAATAACTAACCACTTGTCATTCTCTTGGAGTTTTATTGTAAATTTATTAACCATGTAATATGAAAATACAATAAGACATTGTAAAAGTTAAACCATTTAAATAAAAGTTAAAGCATTTAACTAAAAGTTAAATCTAAAAGATATGGTTAATAAAGTTTCCTAAACATATCTAAAACCGATTGGTTGAAATTATTTAGACCCATCCTCACATTATCCTCAAAATAAATCCATTTTGAATCATTAGGAACCAAAATTTATTTTATAGTAAAATAATATTTCAAGATTTTCTTAAAATGACCCCCACCTCTCTTATAAAAGGGTACTTACCCATCTCTTAATTTCACACCTCCAAAGCCATTTGGATTGGCCAAAACCTACTCAAATATCCTCCCAACTACTCTCACTTCATCCTTGAGGCCATACTTATGTCATAAAGAAAACCTATGTAGCCCTTTTGATCAAATCAAATGGAACCATCTGATGAAGAGGTAATAATTTCATCACCCCTTTAAAAGTTCTTTTTATCTTCCATTTCCTATTTCCTTGTTGTTTCTATAGAAAAAAAAATCCATCACCTTATACGTAATGTGATGTTATTATAAATTTGGTACAACCATATTCATTATCTATCCGTCCAATGAATGAAAAATTCACCATACGTGCATATGTACAACTTACCGTATCCATGTCGTGGTGTAGTTTGTTATTCAACACTTCATTAACTTGATGGGTATAATAATGAGTATAATTGTTGTAAATAATAAATATTACATATTAATTATTCTTTATATATAATATAACATCCAATTACATATTATTTCACCAATAAATGAATGATATTGTCGATCATGTGTATGTACAGATTATAGTCTCCACGAACGCGATGAGATTTATTCCCCATCGTATCCATTCAAGAATAATTTTAATTTTATGATTTAAAATAATGTTTAAGAACATACTATTAATCTGGATATGAATCAAATACATCTTGTCCAAAAAAACATGGCTTACATAACAAAACATATAAAGTAAAACGAATCAGTTAACACCTGAAACAATGATACTACTGAAATATCATTAAAAAATAAATATTAAAAGATCATATATGATATAATATTTATGTATGTGGTTATTTTATAATTTAATAACAATGATTCACCATTATACGAGAAGTTAATGTTCCCTCGACTAAGGAAAAGTATAAGGTAAGGTTTAATTTTGCATTCCCTTTACTTATCAAAGATTCTTTATATGTAAGTATCTACTGATACTTCTTTATCATCCACATCTATTTTTCTTAAAAATGTATTTCAAAACATTTTTACTATTTCCTAGAATATAGGTTAAAGTCATTTATACCCTTTTTTTACTTTTTATAAATTTCTTTGAAAGAAATATTTTTTTCGTTTTCCAAATAAGTTACTTTATGAAGTTTTCGACAAATTAAGGTAAAAATAATTTTTTAACTTATAAAGAGAGTGTTGCTATTTTCCACCATTATAACAACTTAGAATCTTCCCTTAAAATATTATAAAAATATTTTCAAAATAAATATTTTCTTTTATAATTACTTGACTTTTAAATGATTTGAAAACAGAAAGAGATATTTATCTCAAATAGTTTTGATTTCATCTATGTCAATATCCATTGATGGATTTTACACTTGTTTGAAGTTAATTTATTATGATACAATCTGCCATATTTTATTTAAGGTTTTTTGATATGTTTGATTGTGGATGTGTTATTTTTATACCATTCATGGTTTATGGTTAAAGTATTAACATTTCGTATGCTAGTTTTAATATGATGTTTATGTTATGTTTTAACCTTTTCATATGATGAATGCATTAGACTTAGTAAGTGATGGGTGGAGCCAACTATAGCTACTCGATGCATCGGTAGGTATCATGAGAAAAAATATGGTCTTTGAACAAGGCCTTGATAAAATCTTATTTGTAGTCTTGGCACGAGGCCTTGACTATGTGGTTATGACATCCAACATTATGCATTCCATCATTATGAAATTATCTATAGATATTAAATGTGATTATTCCACTAGTATAATATCCATGTGAAAAAGTAAATGGAATTATTTTATTTACCTTTTCCATATTATGCTGAAGTTTATGTTTAAAAGGCATTTGTTTTAATCTTATAAATTTACTTAAATGATTATGTTTTCTTATGATAGTTTTTGTTATATTGTTATCCTTACTGGGCATCTGAGCTCACTCCTTTATTATGTTTTATTTTTCCCAGGATATGAAGAAGGATATTATGATTGACCTGTAGGATAGGATATGGGACATTAGTGTGTTCTAAGGAGAATTTTTTTTTCTTTTTCTTTCATAATGTAATTTAAAACTTATGTATGTATCTAGTACTTCCAATGCTACTAAACTAATCGGTCTTTCGAGACTCAATCTCTTGTGATCATTCCAATGTTATGTAATAATGCACCGACTCTGGGTAACTAGGGTTGGGGAGTTATAGTTTGTATTAGGGGAAGTTTAGTACAAACCTTGGAAACTATATTTATAAAAACTCTAATTAGAGAAAATTACCTTAAGTTATAATTTGAGGATTAGTATACAAGAGTTTACTATAAATTTGATAATATAGATATTTTGTGAATTTTCTAAGTAATACATCCCTGTCAGGATACAAGTAGGTAGATGCGGCTCTGGTACAGTTGTATCTAAGGGTAAAACCTGAAAACACTGAATTGATATATTCTTGAATTGGAACTGGTTCATGGCAATGAGCCTCACTGCACTCTTGGTTATGACACTCCTGAGGGATATGGTTTGGATAATTCACAGTTACTTTACAAGACATTATGAAGGATTTATGAGTAAATACTTCCTCATGGAATTTTTTTTATGATTATGGATTATATTCATAAACTTTTCAATTTAGGGTAGGTATTTTAAAATTTTGGAATTATTCATTGAGATTTATGAACTAAAATATTGTATTTCATTGTTTAGAAAAGGTGCCCAGTAGAAGGAATGAGAACTCCAATAATAGGAACGATCCAAAGAGTAGTAAGGATCATATCATTCATAGTCTTAAGCCAAAATTTATAAGGGAAATAGTCTCCCACATATTGTCATCATATGGAGAAATATTATCATGTGTTAATAAGATAAATAAATAATTCTCTGAGTCCTATTTCTTTGAAAGAGAATCCAAAGAAGAAAAGTTTGGTAGAGAGAAAGATGGATAAAGGCAAGAAGGGAAAGAATGATTTTACAATATGTGATAAATGTGGAAAGAATCACCTTAGTAAATGTTTTAATGTAATGGGAGTTGGTTATAAGTGTGGAGAAAAAGGAAAACAGGTTTTCGATTGCAAGGGTAAGAAAATGGTTTCCAATGTACAATGTTTCATCTGCAAGGAGTTGGGACACTATGTGAATCAATGTCCCAATCATCATAGTATACCCCAAATGATTATATTGGATAATAATTAAGTTATGATAATACTGTAGATGAATAGGAATAATTAATGTTCTTATATTTTTATTAATGAATTATGTCATTTGAGTGTTGTATCAACAGTGTACTGGTTATATTACTTATGGAAATAAATAAGGATTCTACTACAATACTATTTCATTGGGAATTTTATATTATATAATACTAAGAAAAGTGACTCAACATCAAGTTAAACTTTTTGTAAAATACATGATTGATGAAATATTAACCTTAAGATGGTTCTAATACTAAGGTAGTGATTTTGGACTAAGATATGGTTGATTTGGATAAATTATATTGAATATTCTTGACTACCTTGGAACAGATTAATGGTTTGTTTATTCCACCATTGTCGGAGTATTAATTTTTTTTGGATATAAGGAATATGTTTAATATTATATAAGGAATAAAAGAGAATGAATGTAATAAATAAGGTTTTATTGTAAATTAGGGTGTTACCATTTTTTAAGAGAATACATGACGAAGGTACTCATATGTTATTCTGTGGAGAAAATAGATCTTCATTATGTTATGTTGACCTTCCTTATAAATTATTGAAGTATGAGTTTGGAAACAAGTATTTTGGATATTTCTAAAGATTGGAATGAATTATGTTGGACATTGGATACTATGGTTTATGGTTAAAACATTTCTTACCATTATTTTTTGATTTTTTATAAAAAGGACAACCAGAAGGTCAGGCGACAACCCGTCATGTCTGGCAAGGTTGTGAGACTTGAACCCACAATCGAGGGCGACAAGGGTGCATCACCTACCACTAGACTACATGATGTCCTAGTTTGTATAATTCAATTTTTTTAAATTATTTGATAGATTAATTATAAATTAATTTTTTTTAAAACCCTATACGATTAGGACAAATATAATGTTTTTGAGTTCTATTATCTTTTGGAGTGAAAGACGAGTTTGTGGTAGAAATTAGTTGAAGGATATAACTCTACTTTTCAAGTTTTTTTCTTATTCTATGAAGAAATTAATTCTTATACATTAGGTAAAGGATCTTAAAACAAAAAATGTGTCTTCTTAATATCTTATGTTTTGATAAACCAATGATATTTTAAGTTATCATAGATTTATGGATTTGAGGCCCTCAATTTTCTATTTATTATACACTTGGTTCTGATTGATGACCTCAATAACTCCCTATAAATATTTAATTTTTCCCTCCAATTATGTGTCTCAAATTTCCACCAATTTTCTCCTATTAGAAATCCTATTTTTGTGGTGACTTTTTTATTTACCTTTCCCTCTTATCAAGACTAAATTTTAGTAACCCTATTTTCGATGTGGGATTTCCACAAAGGTATTTTCTATTTTTAAACTTTTATTTTCAAAGAATAATTTCAAATTGAGAGGACACAATTTATTGAAGGAGGGGAGAATGTAACACCCCAAGATTTTATAGTAAGTTATATCTTTAAAGTAATTCAATATCTTATACTGCACGCAACACCGACTTGTCTTGCGTTATAAGCAAGATTGATTTTATGTGAAACAACATGTTAGTATTATAATTATGTAAATGATATATTTATTTATCAATCAAATATTGTGATATGAATAGTAAAAAATAAATATTTATTCTTATTTATAATGTTTTCACATAAATAAAACATATTTATAATTAAATGTATATGTTTTGTTAAAATAGTTATATATTTAGAAAAAACTATTTTATTAAAAGAACTACTTTTTATTTCCTTTTGTGAACATTAATAAAAATAATATTAGACACTCCTAAAAGTTTAATTTGGTAAATTAGACTTCATTTTTGGATTTGGAATATCAAAATTAAGTTAGGGTGAATTTTCGGTATTTTTTTAAAACCTTTCAATTTTTGATGAATAGTGAAAAATACTACATAATACATAAAAACCAACTTTTTATTTAAATAATAATTTTTTTTATTTAAATTTATTTTAAATTCAAAATAGATACATAGTACCTTTATTAGTCAAATGTAATTTATTGGAGTCATTTTATAATATGATTAGATATATAAAATTATATTGAATTTTTAACGTCTTTTACCCACCCTCTAGGCACATTTGCAAATTTATATAAAACATAATTTTACCTCTTTTGTGAATTGAATTTCAAAAAACTGAGAGACACGATTGAAATCAGTAAGTAAAATGTGTTTCCATAAGAAGAAAATATTTTTTGGTGAATACTAACTTTTGAATTTTATTTATCACAGTTAAAAGTAAATTGAGAAATTAAAGGTAAAATGTTATTATAATTACCCTAAAACATGTCATAATTCTATTGGATAAGTGTATTTCGACCAAAATAAACATTATAAATAAAATATGATCCTCTTTGATTCACATGGATTAGATTAGGACATTTATTATTATTTATTTTAAAGAAGAGTTAAAAGTATAAAATTCAATCTTTAATAACTAAACCATTTTAATATATGGTTATACATAAGATAAATTAGAATATAAATATTCATTATAAATAAAAAATTATTTCCAAAATCCTGGTATTTTATTTATAATTTTTCAACATTAAATAATTTAATTTATTTATGACACAATGATGATGTAGTAATTACGTTATTAATGAATGATTAAAATAATTGATATTATAAATATCCAAATAAATGTAAATTGAAACTTCTAATGAACTGAACATATTTTATTGGTTAATAAGACATGTTAGGATTGATTTAAGGTATTTATTTTTGAGGTAATCAAGTTTTTCTGACTTTTACAAAAAACCAAATACTAAATAGTGTCAAAATTGGCATTAATGAGTTTTTAAAACAAAATCTATATTATTAATTGATATAATATTCCTAAAAATATAAGGTTCAGTAAAATGAATTTTATAAGGTTATATATTTCTATAATAAACCACTTGGGGTTCACTTGGCATTTTATAGTATGTTTATTAACCATGTAATATAAAAATACAAGATGACATTATAAAAGTTAAACTATTTAACTAAGAGTTAAATCTAAAAGATAAGATTAATATGGTGACCTAAACTTGTCTAAAACCTATTGTTTGAGAGGATTACGACCAATAGCCACATTATACTTGAAATAAATCCATTTTGATCCATTAGAAACTGAAAATAATTTTATAATAAAATAATATTTCAAGCTTTTCCTAAAGTGACCCTCACCTCTCTTATAAAAGGGTACTTCCTCTTCTTTTAATTTCACACCTCCAAATCCATTTGGCTCGGCCAAAACTACTAAAATATCCTCCAAAATACCCTCACTTAATCCTATATGCCTTACTTTGATCATAATAAAAACCAAAGGATCCCTTTTGATCAAATCAAAAGGAAGCTCCCTAAGAAGAGGTAATAATTTATTCTCCTTTTTCAAAGTTCTTTTCTTCTTCCACTTCCTCTTTATTTATTGTTTCCATAATAAAATAATAAATCCAGTACATTACACATAATGTGATATTATTATAAATATGTTACACCCATATTCATTATTCTATCCATCGTATGAATGAAAAAATCAGCATACATGCGTATGTACAGCTTACCTTCTACACTTCGTGGTGTAGTTTGTTATTCAACACTTCATTTTTTGGATGGGTATAATAATGAGTGTAATTGATGTAAATAATAAATATAAAATTTTAGTTATTCTTTATATATAATATACCATCCAATTACATATGAATTTACTACTAATAGAATGATATTGTCGCTTGTGCGTACATACGGATTACCGTCTCCACGAACATGATGAGATTTATTCCCCATCATAACCATTCAAGAATAATTTTCATTTTATGATTTAAAATAATGTTTAAGAACTTAATATCATTCTGGATTTTAATAAAATACATCATATCCATAAAAAACATGACTTACGTAATAAAACATGTAAAGGAAAATGAATCAGTTAGCACCCAAAATAATGATACTACTGAAATATCATTAACAAAGCAATATTATAGGATCATATATGATATAACATTTATTTATGTAGTTCTTTTATAATTTAATAACAATGATTTCACAATTATATAATAGTTTAACTTACCCTTGACTAAAGAAAATTACAAGGTAAGGGTTAATTTTAAAATCTCTTTACTTATCCGAGGTTGTTTATAGTTAAGTATCTACTTGGACTTATTTATCATCCACTTATGTGTTTCTTAAAACTTTCTTTCAATTTTTTTTTCTATTTCTTAAAAAATGGTTTAAATTCATTTATATCCTTGTTTTACTTTTTATAAAATGTTTTAAAGGAATCTTTCCATTATTTTCCAAACAATGTACTTTATGACCATTTTTATAAATTAAGGTAAGAATGATTTTTTAAACTTATACGGTGGGTTAGTCTCTTTTCTTCCATTATAACACCTTTAAAGCTTCCCTTACAATATTATAATAATATTTTCAAAATAAATGATTTCTTTTATAATTACATTACTTTGAAATGATTTAAAAATAGAAAGAGATATTTTTCTCAAATAGTTTTGATTTCATCTATGTTAACATCCTTGGATGGATTTTACACTTGTTTGAAGTTGATTTATTATAACACAATCATCCATATTGTTTTGAAGGTTTTGTGATATGTTTGAATGTGGATGCATTATTTTTAGACCATTCAGGGTTTATGGTTAAATTATTAACATGTCATATACTAGTTTTAATATGAATGTTTATGTTATGTTTCAACCTTTTCATATGAGGAATGAATTGGAATTAGTAAGTGAAGGGTGGAGACCGCTATAGCTCCTCAATACATTGGTAGGTCTCATGAGACAAACTAGAATATTTGAAAAAGGCCTTGAAAAAATGGTATTTTTAGTCTTGGCACGAGGCCATGACTATATTGTTATGATGTCTGACATTATGCATTCCATCATTATAAAATTATCTATTGATATTAAATGTGATCATTTTACTAGTAGAATATCCATGTGAACAAGTAAATGGCGATATTTGATTTATCTTTTCCATATTATGCTAATGTTTATGTTTAAAAGGCTTCTGTTTTAGTCTTATTCAGTTTCTTAAATGTTTATGTTTTCTTATGATAGTTTTTGATATATTTTTATCCTTACTGAGCATCTGAGCTCACACCTTTTTTATGTTTTATTTTACCCAGTATGTGAAGAAGTATATTATGATTGACCTGTAGGATAGGCTATGGGATATGAGTGTGTTCTAAGGAGACACAATATTGTTCTTTTCATTTCATAATGTAATGTAAAAATTATTTATGTATCTAGTACTTCCAAGGATACTAAACTAATTGGTATTTCGAGACTTGATCTCTTGTGATCGTGCCAATGTTATGTAATAATGCACTGAATCCTAGGTAACTAGGGTCTAGGTATTACATGTGAATTCCAAAACCTCATCTCATCATTGATACCTCATTCCACTAAGAGTAGGATCTAAACATGTCAACCCTCACCCCACACACATTATCTAATGAATCCACTATTCAATTGGATCTTTTATTACTAGTATAGGTTGCCTTGATTTAATCTGAGAATGAATGGGTGTGAAATACTATAAAACCTTATCCCATGGACCAACTAGTGCTACTATGAGTTTCACATCACAAAACTTGTATTTCCATGATTTACAAAATGTCATCCTCATCCAACCAAGATCTCCCTTGGATCTCCGCTTCAAAATTAGGAAAGTTACTAATGCCTTGGTTAGCCACATGACAACATACCACGTAGTTTCATTACTAAAACATAGGTACCCCTCCACACCCCATGTATTTCTATATTATCCACATTATTACCCACCTATAGAAGTTATTCCAACCATGTGTTTCAACCCATTCTATCACCAAGCTTCAAAAGTTGATTCCAAAACATACTAGTCTAAACATCAAAATGGTCCTAACATCAAAACAAACCTCAGACCAAAATCCCCATTAATAAATTTTCTCACATGTTTATTTTACATTAAGTAATCACTAACCCTATGAAAACCCTCTTCATGGTTTTTCCCCATGTACTAAATCTCACTAAATCACTAAGGTCTGAGATTAAACTAAGGGTCTCTAGGTCTACCACCTATCCATACAAATAAGATCTCACTTTATGGTTACTAGACCCAATGAACTATCCCAATGTTAAAACTCATAGTAGGTTACAATCCATGGTGAATCATCCATGGTTTTGTATCAAAATTATAATCTAATCACATGAAAAAATAACTCAATATAGGTAATAAATACATTAAAAGAACCACATGTTGAACTATCTTCCCATTAAGGAATTGATCACCATAACCACTCACCTATGATGCATAACTTTATAAGATCAAAACCTATTAGAAAAAAAGTATAATTAAGATGACGTAATCCAAGATGGACATTATCAAACTATAACCACAATGTTGGGTTAGTTAGAATATCATTCCAAATTATAGGGGTAAACACTATATATGTTGTTATAAGAACAATAAATAAATTAAAATGAATATTAATGGCCTACATGGGGTTTACCACAATGTACTCAAATTTCTAAATTGACCAACCATGATAATTATAACTTTTGTTCAAAAGGACTACATCAACACCCTCATCGTCATGCATCTAAAAATTGATTAAGATGACTTTCCATTAGAATAATATATATATATAGGTTAGTCTGGATGATTATAATGAAACTATGTACTTATACAATAAAATTTTTTATGAGTAGTTACTGAAACATTAAACAACAATGCCTCAAATGTTAATGAAATCACACATTATATGGCCTATATGTTATGTGATTCCTATTTTCTATATATAATGCATGACAAAACTATTCCCTTTATAGGATTAGAGTCTAATCCAATCCCTCACATATTAAAAATAATACAATATCTAGAAACCAATAATACACCATGAACCACAACCATCCATGTGAGTCACTCAAGGTGAAAAACATATACTAAAATAACATTGAAAATCAAAACAACAATCCAATGTCCCTAGTAAACTTGAATCTGATTAGAAATTCTGTTATCAACACACCACCTAGATATCCATCACAGGCTCTGATACATTTATAAATCAGTTTTCTACCAAATTCTAAAATAATACATCAAAAATAAAACAATCATATGATGACACTTTTTTACATCCCACCACCCCAAACCATTGATCGGATCCTGGATTGACAGTTTCTATTATGCCTCAGGTGTACCTCCCATATTCTAAAGTCTTATGATTATAAGAGGATTTATTAGAAAATACTATTGAGATACTATACCCCATGTATTAGAGTGAAAATTAGTTGAATAAATACCCATGTATCATACAACACTATACGTTAAAAATGGAAGCAATAAAAATAAGTATGACTGGTAATAAATGAAATATCATGAGGAACAAAAAGGTTTGTCATACATATAATGGAGGAATCCAATTAGGCTGAACATGTATACAAAATTAAATAAAAATGGATTGACTACATCTCAAAGATAAAAATCATCCCAAGATCCATGTACTCATGTGATCCGTCTTTCTTGATCAAACACAGACCTCAAACCAAACCTATTCCATAAATAAGAATGTGGGAGATACTCGAGTACCCATGTGAAATGGAACACCAAGTAGGTTGCGAGTACATAACCTAATTGGGAACCACCAATGTGGTCCCATTCCAACTAGTAATGTGGTGATATGTGCATGCGACATGCTCATCTAAATTAAATAACTACTTAAATAAAATAAATTAAAAAATATTGACCAATAAGTTCTTGATCTCAATCGATGTATTGGTGTCTTCAAGTACGTTTTGATGACTATAACTCGCATGTAACATGTGGGATATATATCTATGATATCCCTCACTGAAACCTGATGACTTTGGGGTGACAAACCACAATATTCCAAGCACCTGAGCTCCAAATCCATTGAATATCAATCCAAAGGAATTCAATAGTGCATCTGACTCTATATCATGATAGACATAACCATATATATATATCTGATGGCTCTGTGGACACATCCTGTGATCATTCATGAATATATATCCAAATACTTGGTATTTATAACCATATTCTCATGACCCGAGGGATGCATCATTTGACTTCTCATGTAGCTGGACCCGAATTAATGGAATCCATAACCAAAATTTCATGACTTTGAGGATCTATCTAGTGGACCAAATCCATGACATCCGTAACCATGTCTCTAACACATCGAGGAACTGTCCTATGATAATGCATGTGTATGCCTCTAAATTTATGGTATCCTTAATTATATATCTCATAGCTTCATGGGAACATCTCCTGGAAGTTCTTACATCATGATCCAAATCCTCAGTATGAATAATCCTAATCAAGTTCCAACTCTATGGATGATCCCACCATATCTAGAACTAAATCTTAGTAGAAAAATCATGTTATATCTTCTCTAAGATAAAATTCCATAACCCAATATCAAATGAAATAAAATAGAATGTCTAGTCGAATGCCCATTCCCTATATCATTTTCCCTTCCCCATCATACTTACACATTGTTTTAGCTTTTAGGTGACATATTCATCCATATCTACTCATAGATGTACACACCTTCTTTGAGTGGGTTTCTCCTAGGGCACCCACTACATCCCTCTTGTCACATTAAATGGAGGAACCCCACTCAGATACCTTGGAATCAACCTTCCTCTCAGGTAAAAACTCAATAACCTATAGAAATTCTGTCTCAAAACATTATCAATAGGGTAAAACGACATCACCAGATACAGAGGGTCTCACCACAAGGTAATGGAAAATTGATATCCAACAACCCATATTGATCATCATGGTTACTCTGGGTCAGTTTTCTAACTCAACCCAATCCGAATATACCTATTATCTTTACATGTAGTTTTTTATATGGGTAATAATCCACATTAGGTTGAGCCTCACGTCCAAGTGGTTTGGTAGCCTTCAGGAATCTCTGTGGTCCCATCTAGATCTCTTTAGATCGATCTTCTAAAGTCACAACACACCTCTTCCAGGAGGCAGGAGGAGTCCCCATATAATGACAAATATGTCTCATAAGTCCAAGTCACCCCGCTCAAGGTATCAAGAGGTCAAGATTATTTAATGGTCACTACCTTTACAATTATTGGCGAGGTTTTCAAGTCCGTACACATGGTCTGTCATAGACTGGGAATTCTATTATAGTCATCTAATAGATTCATCACAACTCTCCAATTTTAATTAAATTTAATCAATTAATATAAATTAAATAAACCACATAACCAATGAGACTATCCTAATGTGTAAATATCATAAATCACATGACATATAATAAAAATTAATAATTCATAGGTCAGGTATGACAGGACACCTATATTAACGATGATGCTTTGATCTTTTATTTCCAAGAGTTAGTAGTAGTTTCCAAGACCCATCCAATCATTTACAGCCTCATCCTTGATCAATTGAGGTCTCCTCAAGGACCCAATATCCTATCTCAAACCAAATACCCACAATTAAATGTAACATATAATTTTTTTAATTAATTCAATTCATCATAAAAATATTTAGTAAAAACTAACCAGGTCTTTTATGACTCAGATGAACTACACACAAACTAACCCATGGATCCATCTTACAGTCTTGGCCCTAAAAGTGAGAAATACCAAATAGGCACCTCGAAACACCAAGAATTTTAATTTTTTATCAAATACCTAAGATAAATAAAAAATGTAATGTAACTCAACTAAAATAATGAAACATAATGTGTAGAAAACATCTAGGGTGACCCTGTTTTTAGGTATAAATGAATCCCCATCAACAACATCTGATTCCACTATGATCAAGTGGGATCAGAATAAAAAACCCCACCCGAAGATCAAAAAATTAGAACCAATATAGGGACGAGACAAGTGGAGATCATCAGAGTGAGTGGTTTACCTAAAATATCCATGAAATTCTAATAAAAACACCATGTTTAAGGGTCTTTAATAATTAATAAATATGTGAATAATCTTTACCACATGAGAGAATAAATGAAAATAAGGGGGGTTTTCCCTCAAAAAACTGAGGGGAAAATATCAATTTTCCCCATTTAATTCCACCAGCTAGCCGTTGGCACCTGCAGTACCATCCTATCAACTTCTATCCCCACTAGCTTTCTAGTTTCTATTGTATTTTTCAATACATTATTCTTTCCAACCAAGTATTTCTCTTATTCTACTCTGATAACATTCACTCCTTTAAAAACCTTAACCCCCATCGAAAATACCACCTTTGAGGGGTATAAATATCCATAATTAAATTCTAAATCCCAAATCAAAAATTGGCCCCTCCAATTACTAGAAAATTCAAATTTACCCTATATTTATATGGTAATTCATACATAGGGGTTTTACACTTATTTTTTCATATTACAAGGGTTTCTTAAAACACATTTCAATAATATGTAATTATTTCCACATATCTACGAGACTATATAATAAATCCTACTACTAAACTCCTTTCTTTGAGATAATTTATTAATAACTCTTAAGTGTATAAACATACATTAATAACATTCATTACCAACACATCATAAACTTCTTAGGATATAAAGTGATAATCAATTTTAATTTGGTTGGTACATTTCTTTTTTTTACACATTTACCATATTCAATTTATACATACTCCCACTATCATGGTAGAAACTATATTTTATATAAAATATATTTCTACAAAACAAACTTCTTTATGTTATAAAATAAAAAAAATTAAAATTTGTGGTAATATTTAAAAAATAAAATATTGTATCTATATCATATTTGGTATTCTATGTGTTTAGATAAATATTTTAAAAAAAATATTGTGTTATTTAAAATATACTACTCAAGGGTGATGAGAAATATTTCCCTTATATTTTAAAAAATATATTGGAGAAAATATTTTACACTTAATAAAATTCATTTATATTTTATTTTTTAGTGATTTTATAGAACTAGATTGACAATTAAAAATTTGTTTAAAAATAATCATCTCATATTCTTCATAACAAATCTATTTATGAAATAAAATATTCTCTAATAATATATAATTATTTTAGATGAAAACACACACCATTTATCTATATTATAGAATTATTTTTCATTCCAAATGTCTATAGTATAAAATTTTTTCACTTTATTTGAATATAAAATACATGCTTCCACAACACATTCCTTAATTATAAAATATCGTATATTTATAAACTATATATTCTTGGTAATAATAATATGTAAAGTGGGGGGTGAATTTCAATTTTAAAAAAGTTAATGTGGAATAAAAAATTATATAAAATTTACAGGATTTTGAAAAAATAAATTTATTAATCGATTGAGAGGTAATTGAAAGTATTGATCTGAGTTATAAAGAAAAATTCTAAGTAAATTAATCATTTAAATGATATAGTAGCTATAATTCAATTATGTGAATCAATGATGAATTTTGAAATGTGTAATGTTAAGAGAGAGAAAAAATAATTGATAAGGATTTGAGCAACTGCTCAATGCGAGAACTTATATATCCACCCTCAACTAAAGAGGTTAGTGCTGTTAAACCTGTGATCATAGTGGTGATCTAGAAATATACACATCACAATTTTTGTTTTTTAGAACCATGTTAATCTTTTCTAGAAACCAAGGAACACATCGGTCACATTCACAGAGTCAGAACCCATTACAAAAAGGTCATGATCAGGAAGAGGTTTGTTTAGAATTCCCATTACAAATACAATCACAAATCTTATAGATGAATTATTACAGATGGGATGATATATTTGAAAGAAAGGGTGGGACCCATGAGATATTGAGAAGTTAAAAATTTCTCTTTGATAAGTTTATAAGAAATCTTGTTATTCAGCATCATATTAATATAATAGAATTATTAGGATAAATTTGTTATCACCCAGGAGTCCTTTGGGACACTTTTTATAGAATCTAAGAGGTGTTTGATCCTTATAGAATTAACAAGGTATAATTAATATGAATAATACCATCATAATATCCATTTTTAAAACATTTAATGTAATGTCAAATAGACTATCCCAATTCCACCGGATACCTGATAGCCCCCATTAGGTAGTATCTGGCCTGTATAGAGATACTTATTACTAGACATATCCCACTAGCTACAAGAAAGACCTCCCCCATATAGTAAGTGGAAACATTCTAGATGGTGAATATTTTTCCTTCACCACAAGATAGTAGGTGGGTCATTTCCATATAAAAGCTACTACCACCACCATATTGGGAGGTTAGTGCCCTCCATCGGCCAAATGCACTTGTTGTACTGGTAAATAATCAAGCATGAAATCCTCCCCTCAATTATAATGATTTCTTTGGAACCTAAAAAATGATTTAATGTTCTTGAAAAATGAATTAATACATTCCCATTCCTTTAACCATACATCAAAATATAATTAATATTACATTGAATCACATCACTTGATTATTAAAATGATAAATGAAACTCAATTATGTAATTTTTTTTAGAATTATAGGTGACTATTTATGATCATTAAAACACCATGAGAGAGATAGGTACACCAATATCCTCATTTTTATAATCCCAAACACTTAATGTAAATGTGTGAATTATGTATAAATTAATATTAAAGGATATAAAAATTTAATGAAAGATTTCAATATAAGAGATAAAAGGCATTCACCATATTTCTTTAGATAAACTAAATGAAATTTAAAAATATTCCATAGAGTAGGTGATTTAAGTATGTTATTAAAAGGATAAAATTTATCATATATTTTAAATAACTATCCTTTTTTAAATAATTAATAACTAAATAAAATTTAAAAAATATTTCCACAATTTTAAATGATGAAAATTTAATAAAATTATCCCCTTAGAGATAAAATAAGCATGTCTATTTTGTATGAAATAACCACACATGTCTCCCACATTTTAAACATACATACACTTACCCCCCTTTATGATTACAAAAAAGAGAAAAAAAGGATATAAAGGGGATACATAAGAGAGTTTCAAAAAAATTCTCAAGGTAGATTTTAAAACCCCCCAAAAAAATTTAAAAAGCGATGAAGATAGAAATTGATTTTCAAAAACAAAAAAAAATATTTTAAAAACACCTCTTAACTTACAAATACCAAATACCATTATTTTATTTAGGTATAGAGATTAAAATATATAAAAAGAGATTAAATAGTGAAGGTATTTAGAAAATATAAAAAAGAGGGAAAAGAGGGAAAAGAACAAAAATAAAAATTGTACATACAATTACCATGGACATTATTTTTTTGTGGAATGGTTTTACCTCCGTTGATTTATTTATTCATTGAAATATATTGAAACAATTTCCTTTAAACTAAACCCATAATTTGAAATAATTCTTTAATTATCATTTTATTAAGGTTATCCTAAGAGATATTGTCAGGGAAATTGTTATATAAAAAATATACTTTAATCATCCTTAATAATCCTTTAATAGAGATAAAAATAATTTTTTAAAAGTAAGTATGGAATATATATAATTTTTTATGTAGGTTTTTTAAATACAATTAAAAACATATTTCTATAAAAAAATAAATCATAGTTTAGAATAGTAAAAATATGATATATAGTAATTTTTTAGAAAGTATCTTTAAAGTCTGAAAAGATGTTTTCATTTATTTTAATGGTAATATGAAAATAAAAAGTCACTCTTAAGAAAAAATTCAGAATTAAAAAATATATAAGTCACCCTCTCAAAAAATAGAACAAGTGATATAAAGGGGTCATATCCAATAGAAAATAAAACATGAATTTAAGATAAAAAAAATATTTCCAAAGAGATAAAGTTTTTAAAATGATTTAAAAGGATAAATAAAGATAACCATAGATATAATGAAGTTTTTTAAAAGATTACCATTCCTAAATTGACTTTAATGAATTTGAAAATATCAATTTCTAGAGGTATCTAAAAATAACTGTGATTTTATATTTTAATAGAAAAAAATACAATAAGATATTAATTGTTAGAAAGTGATCTCTTATGAAATGGTTTATAAGGTCAATATGTTTACTAATAAAAGTTTTATTGGATTTTTATAGATATTTATAGAACATATGTTGTACCCCTTAATTGTTATTTAGTCAAATTTAAGAGAGTGTGTTGCATCAATAAATTTTTTGGTACAACAACTCCTAGATTCTATGGATTCTACTTTGGTTGTAGAAAGAGAAATTGAGTTATTCTTCATACCACTCCATGAGATAAAGGATTTTTTACCTAGGTTTAAAGAACAAGTTGTATGTTCAGTATCTATTTTACATCCTCCAAAATATCAATTAGAAAAACTAGTTAATTTGAAAGTATTTCCTTTTGGATAAAACAAAGTGATATTTTTATATCCTTTTAAATAATGAAGAATTATTTTGACATATTTAAATAAGAATCCATTAAATTTGAATGAAAAAAAGAATTGAGACACATAGATAACTTGATATTAGGTTTTGTTATGGTAAGGTAGTCTAAAATACCAATCACACATTAATAAAACATGTCATCGACTATCTTACCAACCTTTTCAAATGTAATATAACAAGTTGTACTCAAGGGAGTTCAAGTTCCCTTAACATTATCCATACTGAATTGTTTTAAGAGTTCATTGGTTTACATTCCATGGTTTATAAAATGCCATCATTTTCTGGATAAAATTTATAACATTAGAAAAAAATTAATTTTAACCATAAATCTCATCTGAAATTCCTTTTTTAAAAAATCAAAAAAAATTATAATAGATAGATTCATTGGTAGAGCCAAAAATCACATCATAATTGTAAATTTTTAGAAGTAAAAAATAATTTTAGAGGTGTTTTTGAATATATTTTAATTGAATTTACCCATTTTAAATTAATTTTAGAACATACAATTTGATAAAAATTGGTACCATTCCCAAGGGTACTATTTCAAACAATAAATATCCTAGGATAATTTGGAAATAGAATTTGGATAACAAGGATTTCAAAAATCAATTGGTTGTTCCAAAAAACATTTTCATTAAAAACAATTTTAAAAAATAAACTTTGACATTCATTTGAATGATTTTTAAATTAATATGATATTATAATGCCAAAAAAATTCTAATGTATTCTGACTCAGTGATGGGTGAAATGGTTTCACCATAGTGAATTCCATATTCTTGGATATATTTTTTATCTACTAGAATAGCTTTATTTTAAGTGATATTTTTCTAATAATCTAACATATTTATAAAACCCCATTTTGAGAGCATATCTTGTTTATTATTATATCTTTCCATGTTAATCCATACATCATTTTTTGTGAATTGATTTAGTTCTAGGTTCATGGACAGATTATAATTTTAATCATTAAGGGAATAATTATGGTTTTGGGTTCTAATTGAGAGACAAAGGAAAGGTTTTAACCCAAATTTTAGACCAATAATCTAATTTGTGTCTTCTCTTATAGATATCCAATGAAATTTTCAAGGGGAGGGTCTCTATATTCTCCAAAATCTTTAGGATAATAATTTGAAATAGATTCTTTTTCATTTTTACATTATTTAGATTGAAACTTTTCATTAAAATTTTCATTTTCAATAACATGTTTGGAATACATTTTGTAAAATGTTTCTAAAAAACACATGGATTTATTCTTACACCATTTAAGTCCCTCTATTAAAAACTCAGTATGCCTTTCATGAGTTATTCATATATTTTATTTTGTGTTTATAATAAAACATTTACAATCAAATACTTTGAAGCAGATAACTTTGGGATCTATTTTGTCTAAATTTTATAAGGTTATATCTAGCTAAAAGGTCTTATGAGATGTAAATAATGATATAGAATGAAATATTTAAGTACTCTACCCAAAACTATTTTGGTAAATTAAATAAATTTAAAATAGTTTGAGATATTTATTTTTACTTAAATTTCACCTATCTACTACCCAATTGTTTTGAGGTGTTAGAGGGTTAAAAAAAGAAATAATATATCTTCTGAAGATTATAAATCATTAAAATCCTTATTATACAATTCTATACTATGATAACATAAAATTATAATAATTTTAAAAACATTTTCAATCTCAACATTTTTTGAAAACATGATGAGGGATTTTCAAGATTCACTTTTATGGGATAAGAAATAATACGAAGTGAATCTTATAAGGTCATAAAAAATTTAAAAAGTATACAATTTAACTCCTAGAATTTTTATTGGATATTTTTCCAATAAATAAATATGAATTAATTCAATATCCTTTTATTATGATATAACTTTTTAAATTTAAAAGGTGATTTGTGTTTCATACAATATTGGCATGCTTCACAATCCATGCAATCATTGAAATAAATTTTTGGTAGATATCATACTAGTTAAAAATAGTTTAATTTGATGAGTATGTGTATTATATAGTGACCAACGAATCGATGCCAAATAAATGAATAACTAACTTTTCCACTCAATAATTTTATGTTTTGGTTGTAAATAAATTTTAAATTGATCGCATAAATTTTTTGAAATCATGATGCTGTATCTAAAAGTTTTAATTTTGAATCAAAAAAATTAAAATAAATTAAAATAAATTTTAAAACCATTTTCATATAGTGGATAATTACTTAGTAAATTTTCTTTCATTCCTTTAAAAAATAAAACATTTTTACAAAGGATGATTTTAAAAAACAAAGGGTACCTTCATCAATTATCTTACCATTTTAGTTATCATCATTGGCGAAATGACCTCCTTATAGATTTTTTATTCGATTTTATTTAGAGATATCGTCACACATGTGTGTTGATAAAAAAAATATCAAGATACAACAACGATTCATGGATTTTTACTCAAATACACATTTCCTAAAAATCAAATTACAAAAGGTTTTGGAAAACACATATACAAGGATCCAATTATGTTATCCAATGATGATTTTAGAATCCATATTTACTTATCATGATGTTTTATTTTAGAGAAATTGTAAGATTAGTTGATTGTTTCTTTATTTCGCATATCATTTATTTTTTGAATCATATTCATACAAATATGAACGATTATTTTTTCTTAATTACAAACTTTTTTGTCAGTTTCCTTTAATTAAAAACATTTTAAATGGATTTCTTGTGGTTATTACGTGATTGGAGAAACTAATACTAGAATATTATTTTCCATGTCTTTGAGAGTCCAAAACATTTTTTAGAGTATAATCATCTTTGTGAAATTTGGATATATAAATTTTTAGTCCTTTAATGGTGAATTAAATTTTATTAAAATCTGATTTCTAATTGAGTTCTATTGATAAACATTATTTTTCATTTAATTAAATATCCTTTTAATTTTGAGGATGGTGTTTTACTTAAACCAATTAATTATAATTATTTTAAATTTCTTTATATAAATATTAAAATTGATGTAAACCATTTTCAAGTAGATATTTAACATATTTTAGGCTTTCAAAATTATGTTGATTAGAGGAATACGAAGAATAAGAAGATTAAGGATAATTTGAAAAAGAAGTGGGGAGGTGGAAATATTAATAGAGGTACTAACCACAATATCTGAATCAATATATGTCATTATAAACATAGAACATGATTCACTGAAAGTATATGGGAAATTTGAATTCATGGATTCATAACTTTTACTCTACATTGTGACTTTAAAATCCTTCTTACCTTATTTCATTTCTTTTATATTTTTTATCATTTGGGAACTCAAACATGATGTCACATTTCCTTTTACATTAACAGTAGTAAATTCTAGTTCCTCCTTTCAATTTACCTTCTTATATTAGTTGGATAATTTCTATTTCTTAAAAAAATGTTCATGTTTATGGAAATTTGATCATATTCAATAACCTCACCACTCTATGGGTCTTTATTTACATATTTGAATGTATTTTTTTTGCATCTTTTACTTAATTTTCCTCTTTATCATCTTTATGTTTCATAGTAATTTCATATGTAATTAGGGAACTGATGAGTTCTTGGACCACTTTTTTCTTCATATCTTTTTCTTCACGAATGTCAATGACTTTGAGATCCTAGAAGCTAGGTAAAACCCATATGATTTTCTTTACAAGAATTTCTATATATAAATATGATACACTTTCTACCATTGGAAATATTAATAAACCATGTAAATATGATAAGAGTTCACTGATTATGATTCATAGAGAGTCTTTAAAAATCTTAATGACACATATCCAACATCTTTTCCTTAACTTTATTTGTTCCTTTTTTAGTGAATATTTGTAATTTCAAAATTTTAGAAGCTGTTTTACAGGTTGAAACACAATTAAACTCATACTATCATTCCATAAATTAATTCATTCATATCATTTATATTATATTTAAAGTTCTTATCCTCTTTAGTAGTTCAAATTTATTATGATTATTTAGTTGGAATATATTCATGCATTTTTATTTTCAAAATAGGTTAATTAATAATAGAAAGAAAAATTAACAATTGATTCCTTCACCAAGAGAAATTGGTGCTGTAAAAATTGGAATGTATTAATAGGAATCTGATTCCATAATAATATCATACATTGAATTTATTTAGCATTTTTAAAACAAAATAGAAATAAAAATTTTAATTTAAGAAAATTTTAGTCAAAAACAAAAACCTCCCTTCGATACCAATTTTGAATCAGATAAATATGATAAGTGGTGGGGGTGAATTTCCATAAAAAAGAAATAGTGAAAGAATATATTAATTAAAAATTAAAATATTTTGAAATAAGAAAAAAATAAATTGATTTAGTTATAATTGATAAATTATATATGAGTTATAAATATAATATAAAATTAAATTAAGAATTCAAATGATCAAATAAAATTTAATAAATTATGAGAATTGATGAAGAATGATAAAATTCATAAACTAAAGAGTGATTATACACATTTGATAAAGAGTTCCCCAATTCCTCAACGTGATCCTTTATATATCAACCCCTCTAATAAATATTTCAATGTTATTAAACCCTTAATATTAGTTTATAACAAGAAACTTCTCCCTTACAATTTTGTTTTGTGATAACCCTCATAAAAATTTCCAATATCAAAGGACCCCATCCCTCTCTTTCGATGAGTGATAAACTATTGGCTAAAGGTGATGATAAGAGAGATATTTTCTTATAGAACCCCATTACAAAGACACTCAAAAATATCATGAGTGGATGACTTCAAATGGGATGATATATTTTATAGAATTGTAGCTATCCATGATAGATTAAAAAGTTGAAAATTAATATCTGAGAAATCTAGTGATTTGGGATATGATTAATCCATGAGCATTATTGGAAGAAATTTTTTATCTTCCAAGAGGCCATGAGACTCTTTTTATAGGATCTAGGAGGTGTGGGAACCTTTTATAATTATGAAGGTGTAATTAAGACAAATAATTACTCCATAATGTCTATTTTTACCTTATTTAATACAACCTTAGTGAACATATCCTGATTTTACTCGATACATGGTAGCCTCTACCAGGTATCCAATGGTCGACCTAGGGTTACTTATTGTTGGACATCTCCCATCAACTAAATGATGCACCTCCACTAGCTAGATGATGAAATCCTTATACAAGAGGGAGCATCTGGGTTCAAAACTGATGGGATGGTGGTACTCCATCAGCAAGACTATGGGTTTTCAAATTAGAGGAACTACATCCACTATGGAATTAGTTAGCCAGTGCTACCTCCACTAGTCCATCATTAATAATGGTCTTCTCAACTACCATTTAATTGCTCTTTAGATCTCAAAACATCATTCCAGGATCTTGATACAAGACTTAATTCATTCCCAAGACTTCAAAAATTATTCCGAATATCATTACTATTTTATTTAATTCCTTCACTTTATTTTTAAAATAGTCCATGAAACATACTTTAATGAAAATTCTAGAATCAATGGTGATTTTTTGTGATCATGGAAACACCATGAGAGAGTTAGGTACAATATATATTTTGTATTATATACCTTTTAAATTATTTGATTAAACTAGACCACATTAATATCCATCATAGACTCTCTAAGGAGTTTCTCAAAACCCTTCTGGTGTTTAGGACAGTTTTATTTACAATTTCTAGGCTTGAAATAATGGAAAAACTACTTCTCTTTCCTAGCATTTATATTAGGTTTAAATATATTAGGATTAAAATTTTAACATAGAATATTCTTCTCTTGGATTAAAATTTTAACTGTAAGTATTTTTAGTGAATAATTATATCCTTCACATCTCATACCCTTCCTAGTTATCGTCAACACTTTAAGAAGATTGAGTATTTCTTTATTAAACTCATTTATATTTTTTGATAATTTTTTGAAATATATTATACAATTAATTCCAAAGTAAGAATAAGACATAATAGAGACCCTAGATCTATAATTCATTCACATAACTAATAATATTTATTACTTTATTGGATACTAATTTTCGTTCAAAAAAAATATCAAAACAATTCCATTGAAACTATAATTTAATTATTTTCTATTATTATTTTAAACCAATAAATACATATTAAAAACTATTTTATTAGTCAAATACCCTAGAAGGTGTTTCTCTAACATATTATGTTTTCCATCTTATTGGAGGATTATTATTATGTTTCTATACCATTATATAAATTTTCTACCTCAAAGATTTTATTTCATTATAAATTATATTTAAGCCACTTTTACTGATGATGATGTCCTTTTTATAAAAAAAATGTTTCTATGAGATGACTATAATTTATTACATTAATTTAATAAGTACTTTTATTAAATATAAAAAATCAAAAATTGATGACCCCTTTAAAATTTTATATCATATCTTTAGTGGTACAAGATTCATTTTTCAATAAGTTTTGGTCCTCTATGGAATTTTTTCAATTACTTAACTTTTTAGGTAGACCATCATTTTATTCCTATCCTATATGAATCTTGGATGGTATAGTATAAATATCCTCTCTAAATCTATGATGTCAATTATCCCAGTACTATTTCTCTAGTATTCTAAACATTAGTATTTTCCTACTAAGTTTAATCTAAATTTTCTATGAAATATGGGAACCTACTAGAATTAGTGTCTCTTACAACTTTATTTCCTTATAGAATAAAATCACTAGGAACCCATAATTAACATGAACTACCTATTTGGATGATCGAGGTATTAAAATTTTTAATTATGGTAGGAATTTATAATGTGGTATTATTATGGAGTTTTAAATCTCTATATATTATCACATATATTCTATCAATGCATGTATCCTAATAGAGATTTAGTCATTTATCCTATACCTTTAACCAAATTAATATGTTTAAAAAACATCAATATATAACACATTTAATAACTCATGATTTTAATTACTTACTAAAAATAAAATATAATTATATTAAAAAGTATAAAAATTCTTCTCATGAAAAATGTACATTAACCCTTTCATATAAAGTCTTAGATCTGTGAAAAGCCAAAATACCTATAAGATCAAGCATGATATGACACATAGTCAATCCTTAATTTTCTATAAAAATCCTAATCCCATAATAAAATGAACCATCTAAACTAAAGTCCCACTATCCATAGATTTATACTCATCGTGGACCTTAATTACAACATAATACAAATACTAGATATTTATAAATTATAATCAACTTTTATTTTCAAGTTCATAATGTACAAAGAAAAATTAGGCATGGTTGAATGTAATTTTATTTTATAGAAAACCAATCATATAAATATTAATATTGTTGGAAAAACATTTGAAATAATAATTTTAACCTTTTAAACTAAATCATAAATCCATTAATAGTGTAAACACTTCATTTTCATTAATAATAAAATACCATTTCTGATTTGGGATAGTGTAATAACAGGTATGTTATTGGATCTTAAGCATGCAAACCTGATTGCCAAAGGTTGTCAACTAACAGTGGAAGTTTATCAGTACCCTAGGTCGAATATACCATATATTATATAACCTTAGATAATAATGTAAATAAACATAAACCATTATCCACAATGTAACAGAATAATATTGGCATTGTGATAATATGTTACCATGTTTATAAAATCATAGTGTATAAAAAAATATGAACCCATTATAATGTCCCAAAAGTTAGGAAACAATAGCAAGGTCACAAAACATTCCATTCATATACAAAACATGGATGGGATTCTATAAAATAATGGATACGTAAAACCTCATTCCTTTTCAGCTTTATAATTTAAGGTAATTTCATATTTTTGTTTGGTGAGGAGTTTTTTTGAGTACTGATAGTTTCATAGGAATTCATACTATTTAAACATTTTAAGAGAAATATTTTAGAACTCGTTTTTTGTTTAGTGGATTCCCATGGTGTTAGGGTAGAGGAAATAGAATGTTTTTTTTCGGGCTGCTAGAAAAAGTACCAATAACTCATTCATGGTGTGAACAATTATTCATGCAATGAATGTTCAGAAGCAGAGGGACTATCTAGAAAGGTGGATCATAGTGTGAACACCTATTCATGATGTGAAATATTTATAGTTTCTTTTTCTAAAGGATTTGTCCACCCATTATTCTTGGTCTAGGAGGATGTTCCAGAGGTCCAAACAACCGGACCTCCTGTCCCTTTCTTTTCTCCTTGACAAGGAGTAGTTTTTTTGGAGGTTCTTCAGTGATACAGGGTTAGATTATTCCTTTAAACCCATAATTATTAATTTTATAATATTTTCACTATTTTTTCTCAAGATAGGGTATATGTACCAATTTTTCTATAGTATAGTGTAATTCAATGACTTTTATGGGGATTTCATGTGTGAAACGTAGAGGACATCCTAAAAGGGCATTTTCAAGACTTCATTTATCATTTGATTTTAGGTAAGTTTTGTTAGGAATTAATTTAGGTTTTTTATTTAAATTAAATTAAATTTTGTATTAAACCAATGTTTCATGATATGGATTATGGGTGAGGATGTGTTGAGATCATTCCACGAGGCATTATAATACCAGTGGATACTATTTGGATACAATGAGGGTACCTCGTGAGATTTTATGCATTCTACATATTTTATGTAAGTGGATTAATAAATTATAATTTTTTAAAAGTGACTTAAATAATTAATTATAAATTTTTATAATTAAATATGGGATGTTGTGATATGATTTAGGGATATATAGTAGTGGGTGGTGGCTGGATGGACTGAGATGAGCATTGGTAGTGTTGTAGTACATTGAAAAAAAGTTGTTGAATCTCTTACTAAGGTAGGAAGTCCTTACATATTTACCCAATGGTATTATTCTATATTTACATTTCGTGTAGTTTTTAATGTATTATCACTAAAGGTGACAATCCTATAAAATAATATATATTTTTTAGTTAAAATTAATTTCCTAAGTATGAAAAGAAAAAAGTACGAAGGTTGTGAAAGACCATGTGCACTGGCTATTTTCCTCAGTCAATAAAGGTTGAGGCCTTGATGTTTATCATATTTCTTATAATACTTATCCCTGGCTAGGGTATAAATGAATTGAATTAATTTAAATTAAATTATCCTGATGTAAAAACTTTAGCGTTAGGTTCCCTTAATTACCTCCAACAAGAGGTGGGTGATAAATTGAAAAGGATGGACTTAGGATTGGCCATGTGTGAACCTTGAGACACCTTAGAGTTTTCAGTATTATAATGAGATAATCATGGGGTGATATTTTATATCCAACTAATACATTATTACCTTTGTGGGTAGACCTCGGGGAAATTTATAGATTGTTTGGTAATCATAATTGACCTAAAATGACTTGGGTAGTGAGATAGGTGCTATTTTATCTCCATGGAGTGATTCTAGTGAGGAATTTCTTCAAAGTACAATAATTCCATGTTATATTTGTGAATATTATAATGGATTATATTATTAAATAACTAAATATTAGTTTAAAATAATCACAAGCTCAATATATTTCTTAACACTCAACATCATGCTTTCAATGAATTAAGATATATTATTAAAAAATTATTATTTAAATGTGACAGTTATTACCTAATAGTTGAATTTGAGAGTATAATTATGAATAACTAAATTATGAAAAATATATATTATGTTCATACTCAATACAAGTGTATTGATAAATTCTTAATAAATATGCACTCAATTTTAAGCGAAGTCATTTTTATGCTTTAAAAACGCATTTTCTTTAAAAATTGTTTTTGTTACATTTTTCCCTGAAAATTATAAGTAATTTATTCAAATCCTAGAAATTGAATTTTATAAAATTAAAATAATCTTTTAAACAATTTTATAATTGTTAAATTAGTGTTAAATTTTTATATTTTTCTAAAATGATTTATTTTTCAGCGAGTAGTGAGAAATCCCGATATTTTAAATACTCTAATTTATTTTCTTTAAAAAAAGTAATTTAAAAGTAATTTTTTTGTATGAAAGTTAAAATCATAAATTTTATTTAGAATAATATAATTAATTCTATTTTAATTTAAAAATCCTCATTTTTTATGTAAGTTAATTTTTATGTTTAAAAACATATTTTTTTAAAATTGTTTTGTAGCATTTTATGCATTTATATTAAATTAATTTCATACGCTTATATAAATAGAATACTGAAAAATTTAACTAAAATTTGGAATTGGTAGATTATATTTTTTTAAATAGGTCATTTTAATTTTTTTCCATCATGAATAGTAATAGAGGTAAATTTGTTTCAGCATGGTAAGTGTAAAATAGATTAAAAAAGGTTAAAATAGTGAAATATGGTCTCAAAATCAATGAAAAAATTGCATTAATTTTAATGTAAGGTAAAAATTCAACCTTATAAATTAAAAAATTATATATTTTGAATTTTTGATCAATTTTACCATGATAATAAAACTTATTTTATTTTAAGAAAAAAAATCCAAAATGACACTCTCTTGACATTTAATATCACTAAATTTTTTATTTAAGGTTAGAAGTGGATAATTTTAGTTATAAATTTTTATTTGAAATACTAATTAATTTTTTATTTTGAATTCAAACATAATGCCAACACAATGCTTGTGAAAGTAGTAAAACAATTATATAAATTACTTTAAAAAATCCTAAAAGTAATATTTTTACACTGAGTTATAGTTTCCCTTCAATTTAATATATTAACATAATATATTAGTGATTTTTAAATGTTTATATTCAAATTTAATTCATATATTTAAGTCTTTAAGGTTAAATTAAATGAATAGTTTCAAAATTGACATTATTGGAATTTTTTCAAAAAAAGTATTCCATTAAAATAATTAAAGATGACAAAAAATATTTATGTTGGAAAAGTAGACTTATAAATGGTCTAAAAAATATACATATAACATTTATGTTCCAATTTTAAAATTTAAATAAAATTTTAACCCTTTAACATTGAAAAAATATGTAACCACTGTTAAGGATAAAATGTGTAATGATGAGGTTAAACCAAAAGATAAGGGTTAAAATTAAATTACCCTTGACTAAAACTCATTAGTTGGTTTATTTTCACTTTATAGATATCACCATAGAATATGAGTTATTTTAATACATTTTTAAATGAAAGTGACTTAATAATATTGTAAGCCATTGAAAAATTAGAAGTCTTCCACTCACATAAATTATAAAAGGAACCCCCTTTACTGTCTTATTTACAACACTCTCAAAATACTATCTCAAAAAACCTACCAAAATATACTATAAAATTATATATTTAATAATTATAGGTTCTTGTTTTCATAAAATACTATTCCAAGTGTCCTTAAGAGTGTATCTATAGGAAGACTACCAAAGAATATGTAACAAACATTACATAAAATTTCAATATTATTTCTTCTTATACTTTCTTTAAGTCTATTATAACCATCCTAAAATAATAACTATAATATAATAAATATATTGATATGTAATTAGTATTTTGGGACAACTATTTCCCACCTATTTTCAATCATATAGGAAGCCAAAATGTTGCTCATTCATACGTATAACTTACCATCTCCATCAAGTAATTTCATTCAATTTTCATCACATCTTTACATCTATGTTTATAAATATGGATAGAATGAATGTATTTGATAATTATAAAATAATTATGGTTTTTTAAATATAATATATCATTTATTTTCTTAATATTCCATCTGTTGGAAAATGATAACGTTGCTCGTACATAGGTGTGGACTACCACCTCCACGAAGCGGTGTAATTTATTCCTCATGTGTAACTTAAATGGATGGTAGTATAGATATATTTATGGAATATATATTTTATAAAATAATTATTATATAAAGGATAATTATTATATAATTTTCTTTTGTTCCATGAGTTAATAAGTGAAAATAGTGTTCATGAGTATTTACGGCCTACCGTCTCCATGAACGGCGTCATTCTTTTTTTATATAAACCATTAATAAATGATTATAAATATTTATAAAATTAATATATATGATATTTATATAATTAATATATTTCTAAATATTATGGATCCATGACCAAAAAAATACTGGAACTATCATACCGAAACATTCATAAAAAAATGATATAGTAAACAGCATGAAGGGTATTATTAATAAAAGGGTGTTGAAATATTATATGTGGATAAAATATTATATTATTTGTATGTATGTAGTTATTTTATAGAATTAAAATAAATCTAAATTTATTATATAGGTGGATAAATCACATTCAACAAAGTGGAAGCGTGAGGTAAGGATTTTCTTATATCAGTCTACATTAATTGGGTTGTACTTCTAATTCATGGACTATTCTATTCCATAATTATACATGAAATTAAATATAACTGAATTATGTTGTAGTTAAAATTATTATTTCAAGTTAAATTTTTTACACTTAATCACTTTGTTGATTAATTATCACTTCTATGATACAGTTTTGTAATGGATTTCATTATAATTTTCACACTATTGTGAAAACTTGGATATTATGAACCTATTTATTTATATATGGGGTTTATAATACCCATATTATTTATTAATAATGAATATATATTTATTGAATATGATAAAATTTTCAATTAAATTTTACGATTTCCTTTGGTTACAATTTTAAAGTTACCATAGAGGAATGATTTTATTTTACAATCTCATTTTTTTGGGATTTCTTCTTTTATTTATTAAGGTAATATTATAATATATCCTTCAAAAAATCTATATATTTTCATAACCTATATATATTTAAGGATGTTACATGTATCCTTCCAAATTTCTCTATATTTGGTATATAAGTCAATTAAATAGATGTTTAAAATAAAATTAAAACTTATTTCTCTAATGATCGTGTATATTTTTATTCCACGTTAATATTTTTTAAATTTTGTTTTAATAAAATATTTTTTATGTACTTAAATTATTTATTGATAAAGTTATAATTTACCCTTGATTTTTTTTAAAAATTTAATAGAATATTTCTAATGTTTTCAAAGAAGTCCATTTTCAACATTAATTAAAAAAAGAGTCAAAAAGAATGTTTCATTTTAACTTACACGGTGTTAATTGAATTTCCCACTACCATAACCAATTATAATATTTATCTTCTAGTACATGTTCCAAATGATTTTACAAAACAAAAATATTTAATGAAAACATATTTTATTTTTTCTCATCAACTTTAATTGACTCTCCAAAAGTAATGAATTCATCATAAAACCTTTATTTCTGATAAATTGAGAGTTATATTTATAAATTTTTAGTTTTGTGGAAATTATATTTTTGTTGAAAAATTCACATTATTGTCAAAATATTTTATTGAACATCAAATATATCATAAATATCCACATTATTTTCATCATGGATATTATTCTTACATAAACTTTATACAATTTCCACATACAATGATTTTTTATGAATGTTATTTAATTGAAAGAGAATATATTGATATTCCATAATCACCCCTCAGTACATATATTTACTGATTGGGAATTATATTTATGAATTAAATTGATCATTAAAAATATAAGGAATGAATTGGACTTAGAATGTTAGGGTTGGGGCCCATTATAGTCCCTCAATGCATCAGTATGTATCATTAGACAATCAAAATTAGGTATTTGGATGAGGATTACACATTTGTGTAAGATGTATTATAATGAGAAATCAACATTAATATTCATATATTATTCATTATACATTCAATAATTTTGGAATTGTTTATTTATTTACATTATTTTATTTTCATAGCTATGATATTCATGGATACTTTTCAAGTTGATGTGATTATTTATATGGAATTATTTGATCATCATTTATCACAATTATATATTATTTATACTCATCTTATTGATTAAATGGAATGTGTTTTTAGTTGTTTAACTTTTTATATTTATTATTCTTTATTTACAAAGGATAAATTCTACTATGCATAACCTTTATTGAGAATCTGTGCTCTCCCTTATTTTTTTCCTTTCCACATGTTAATAAGAATGAATATTTCATTGGGTTAGAGGATGAATAATTTTTACTTTCACTATGTTTTTATCTTTTATTTATAATGTTAAATTAGAACCATGTAGGTATCTTAAAATTAATGACTATTAAAATATTTGATCCATGGTGTTTGATCCATTTTAACATATACCTATGTAATAAATTAATCACCGACTTTATGATTCTAGGTTCAGGTTCCCTAAAATCGGTATTTGAGGAAGTTTAGCAGAAACCACAGAAACTATATTTTGTCAAATATATATTGGGGAACATAACTATATGATATAATTTAAGGATATTTATAAATATAAAAAAATATCTCAAACATTTTGGTAAAGTTTATATATTTTTTCTAACAATACATCCATGTATGGATACTCTAATTTGAAGTGGTTTTGGAATAGATGCATCTTGGGGTAATAACCTGAAAATAATTGTTTGGATATATCTAAACAATCATTATAGTGTATAATGAGTGTGATATTACTATGCACCAAGTTTAACACTCTCAATGGGTATTCTAGGGTTAATTAAAATTTTCTATATGAACCATTATGATGAATGAGAGAGTATAACGAATAAAACCCTATGATATTACATAGTAATATAGAGAAACAAAATTACTTGGGTTGATAAGTCTAAGGTTAATAATAAGTTTGAATTCTTGGATATCCATTTTCAGGTTTCATGAGATGAATGTATAATATAATGATGTAAATTATAAGAGACATTTAGGGGAATATAAATCTTCAGTTATTATGTGTTTTAGTGAAAAGGTTATTTGAGGAATAATGTTGTAGAAATAAGTTAAATGTAATTGATAATCATCAGGGTTAATATGATCACTAACATTGAGGTGATTGTCATTGATTTGGATAAAATGGTTAGTATATTTGGGTAATATATTTGTATCATAGAGATATCCCTAGTATTGAAAATTTATTTGGTGTCTAAATGATTATTAGTACTTTTTAATAATTACACTATATTGTGTATATTATATTATTAACGTAAACATAATTTGAGGAATGGTGATTATGTTAATTTAGGGAATTATATAAAGATTTTTTTGATTTATGGTTATTCAGGATATTTATGGAAATTATCGTCATATATTGGGGAATATATAGTTTGGGTATATACATGTTTAGTATATGACCTTATAGGAGATTGATATTATTTATAGATAATATTTTGGTTTATCTTAAAAAAATATATGTGATTAAATATATTGGTTTTTTGGTTTTTGAATTAGTTCAGATATATTTTTTGTGGAGTCTTAAGGATAAATATTTAGGTACTGAATTAAAATAAAATTTATGGGTTATTATTGAGGTTTAAGAGAATATTCTATTACATTTATCCATATTGGATATCATGTGCTAACGATGTTGGTTTTAGTAAATGGTTAGAGACATAAGTAATGATTTTTCATAATTTTAAGGAACTTTTTACCCTCTTAAAGATAATTTTAGTGATTCGTTCATGAAAAATTCATTTTAAATATTCATTTCGTGGAGTAATAGATGATGTTTAAATTGATCGAACAAAAACCAATGGATGAAATTGCAATTATAAAATTAAAATAAATCAAGTAAGTATATTTTATCATGTTCTACATCATGATAATAATTGACTACATAAACTTTAGGAAAAGGATTTTGATATAAAAAAGTTAACCCTTTATCTTCATTTCTGATGAATTGACGGTCATTTAACTCCTCACTAGGTTATGATTTTTTGTTCGTTTACTTTATCATATCCATGTTTTTAACTATTTATAAGTCCTTGGATAATAGTTTCTTCCTAAATGTCTATATGGTAACTTTTCACTATTGTTTTTGTTATCTGGGAAGTGGGTTATGTGTTATTTTAGGTTACCTTTATCCTTCCCACTCCCCATTTTTTGAAATAATTTTTATTATCCATTGGTATGATGTGGGGTTTTAATAGAGGTATTTTCAAATACTAAATTTTTGATGGTCGAGATAACATTCTGGAGGAAAATTATTTAAGGGGGTAGAATGTCTAATTCCATGATATTTAGTTTCATATAATAATAATCTCTATAACCTGATTAACATGAAACACTAATCTTTAAATGAATTGTGATATTTAATAAAAATATTATTATTTAAATGTTATTGTTATAACCTAGTTTTTTAATTGGAGGGTATGAATTTGAGTAACTGCATTACGAAATATGTTTATAATGTCCCTAATAAATAAAAATTTGTTTTCAAATTCTTAGTAAATAAACACTAAATTTTCATTGAAGACGTTTTTATGCTTCAAAAATATGATTTCTTCAAAAATGGTTTTTGTTTAATTTTGTTCATGGAGATTAAAATTAATATCTTACACATTTGGAAATTTTATTCATTAAAATTAAAATAATTTTTTAAAATCCTTAAATAAAAGATATCTTGGAGTGAAATATTATGATTTTTTTGAAATGATCGATTCTTCAGTGAGTAGTGAAAAACATCTATTTTTCAAATAATCACATTTATTGTTATTAACTCATGTAATTAAAAAAACCAATACTATTTTGTATTTGGTATTAAAGTGACAAATAATAAATTTTATTTATAACAATATAATTAATTCTATTATAATCTATAATTTTCATGATTTTTCATATAAGATATTTTTATAAAGAAAAACACATTTTTGTAAAAATAATTTTATGTTACGTTTTAGCGATTTTTATTCAAATAAGTTTCTTACACATCAATAAATTGAATATTGAAAAATTTATACCATATTTTGAATCAAGAGGATCAAATTTGGTAAATATTTCACTTTTATTTTTTGTCGTTATGAAATGCAACTATAGTAAATATTTGTCACTCCAAAAAGGCTAAAATGGGTAAAACAAGACTAAAAATAAGATTTAAGGACTTAATATAAACCAAAAAACTGAATTAATTTATTTTTATTTGATAAATTTGACCTTATTCATCCTAAATTCAAGTATATGGAATTTTAGTGCCATTTTCCTTTAACAACAACATTTATATTATTTTATGTGAAGAATATTCCACAATGTCATTATCTTGAATTTAATATCTTTAAATTTGTCACACAAGGATAAAAATTTTACGATTTTGGTTTCAAATGTGTATTTTAAATATTAATTAAATTATTTTATCATATTAATTTGTTTTTAATTTTTTTGACTATATAATTTCCTTAAATGCTTCAACAATGGTGAAATAGTGCATTTGAAAGTGAAAATGATTTTTTTTAAAAACTCTAAAAGTAATATCGTTTAGGTAATTTATAGTCCTCTAATAATTTTAAATATTAATATAACTTATTAATTATTTATTAAAGGTTTATGTTTGAAATAAATTTATATATCTATACCTTTAAAGTGAAATCAAATGAATTGTTTCAAAAATAGAATTCATGATATTTTATGAAAAATAAGATCATATTCAATTATTTAAAAATCATAAAAATATTTAAAGGGGATAATTATAATTATAAATTGCCTCAAATTTCATACATTTTTAATTTATTAGAAAATATTTACCTTATAATTAAAATTATAACACTTTAATATTGAAAAAACTTGTTACTGTGGTTAAGATTAAAAATTGTTAACGAAGTGTTTAAACCAAAAGATAAGGGTTAACATGACATAATAATTGGATTAAGCCTAATTTTTTGGATTTATTTTTAACTTAGTCATTTCACCTTAAAATATGAGTAGTTTTGGATCCCGTTTTCCAAGAAAGTGACTATATAATATTTTAATACATTGAAAATTTAAAAGTGTGCCACTCACCTCAATTAAGAAAGGATACCCTTTCCTCCTCTCCCTTAAACCACTTTTAGAATCCTAGATAAAAAACCATTAAAATTCTATTCTAAACTTATCTATACAATAAATATATGTGTTGGTATTCTTTAAAATTCTATTTCGTGGTTCATTAAAAAGGGATCTGAAGGATGTCTAATGAAGAAGAGGTGATCATCATTATTGACTCTTTCAAGTTTATTTCTTCTTTTACCTCATATAAATTTATTTTATACATCCTAAAAAAATAAGTATAATAAATATAATTATATGTTATGATTATTTTTGTAAATCCAGTTTACACCTATTTTCTGTCCTACATAAAGAAAAAAATTTACATTCTTATGTATGGCTTACACTCTCTATGTGGCAATGTAATTCATTTTTCATCAGCTTTTTTATTAAACAGAATTAAATATGGAAAACATGAGTATATATTAAATATATGAATTATTTAATATTATGTAAATATAATATACCCTTTACCTTCTTACTTTTCCATCTGTTTGAAAACGATAACATCTCTCGGGCGTTCGTGTGGTCTAGCACCTCCCTCAATTGATAAGATTTGTTTTTTTATGATTTACAAGGTCAGTAATATGGATATATTTAATTACAATATATGATCAAATTTTTTTTCTATAAAAGTGAATTTTAATATATGTTTCTATCAATCCATCTATTGATGATTGAAAACAACTTTCATGAGTATGTACGGTTTACCATCTCCATGAATAATGTCATTAATTATTATATCTCCACCTTTCATAATGACTCTAAATATGTATGTAATGAATATATATATTATATTTATATCATCATAATAATTATTTATATGATGGAACCATGATAAAAATAAAATCACTAGAATTATTGAACTGAAACATCCATAAAAAAAATAGTTAAAACTGATTTTAAAGTAATTATTAATAAATGTGTATTGTAATGATATAAGTGGATAATATAAGATATTATAAGTATATATATTTTTCTGATATATATTTATAATAAATTTATGTTTATTTTATATTACTTTAATGAATTTTCAACATATTGGATGTATAGGGTAAGGAGTTTCTTAACTCAATTTCTATTCATTGGGTTATACCTATACATAATTGACTATGTTATCCCATGATTATGTGTGAAATGGACTTTGATTGTATTGTGTTTTATTTTCACTTTTTTTTCAGATTTACATTCATCCTAAATATTCACCTTTCTTGATTAATTCTCACTTAAATTATACTATTTTGTAAGTGTTTTTATCCTAATTTCCAATGCACTGAGAAATATTTGATATTATGAACCTATTTATATTATATGGTGTATCTACTGCCCATTTTATGTATTTAATTTGAATATAAATTTATTAATGATGATTAAAGTTTCAATTCAAATTTAATCTTTCAAGGGGTTAAAATTTAATAGTTACCAAAGAGGAAAGAATTTATTTTATAATATCATTTTTCTTGTATTTCTTGTATTCATTATTGAAGAAATATTATAAAATATCCTTCATAAAAACAATATATTTTCTTATCCAAAGGGTATTTATGGATTTTCCATATTTATTTATAACTTTTACTCTCTTATTGACTTGAATCAATCATATAAATGTTTTAAATAGAAGCCAAACTTATTTCTATTTTAATCATGTATATTTTTCTTCTATGTATATATTTTTAAAAATGTGTCTTAAAAATTACTTTTTAGTTACTCAAATGATTTATTATGGATATTTTAAGTTATCCATGACATTTTACAATATTTAAATCAATATTTATAATATTTTATAAAAAGTTCAATTCCTACATTTTTTACAAAAATTTAAACGGAATATTTCTTTTTAACATATATGGAATTAATGGAATTTCCTACCGACCTAACTATTTTATGATATTTAGATTATTATATAAGTTTTCAATGGTTTTTTAAAGAAAACTCTTTAATAAGTGTACTCTTTATGGTTCCCTTACATTTTATTTTATTCTCTAATATACTTGAATTCATTACAAAACCTATATTTATGATGAATTGATAGTCATATTTTATCACTTATTAATTTTTTAGTCATTAACTTTCTCTTCAAACATTCACTTTCTTGTGATCATCTTTAATTGGATATAAAATTTCTCATAAACATCCATATTATATTTATCATTTATGTGCTTATTTAATATACTGCGTACCATTTCTATATATGGTGTTTTACTATGAATGTTATTTTATTGACTTGAGGTATCATAATATTCGATATTATTTACTCAATGCATAAATTTATTAATAAGGAAAATTGTTTATGAATTAAATAGGTTATTAAATATATATAAGGAATGAATTTAACTAATTAAATGATGGGAAACTCCAATTATCTCCCCTAAATGCATCATTATGTCACATAAGACAAATGAGATTATTTATTTGCCATAGGCCTAACCTATTTATGTGATATGTCTAGGAATAAGGCCTCAATGGACTGTTTTTTCCCACTTTTATCAAAAAGTAGCACAAACTTCATGGTAACCTGATAACTAAGTAGTAACAGACATGGCCTGAAATGGAATTCCCAATCCCCAAGGGTTTTCGACTAGCACTTGGTATTATACAATATGAAAGGGTGAACGAATTTATCAAAAACACACCAAAAGAAAGAAAAACAAGTCTGTATGCATACAAGAAAGAATCCATAGGAATAAGTGTACCCAAAGTCAAACTAGCATGAAAACCAAAAGTGGAACCACAAGTACTAGAATAATAGGAAAAACAAAAGTCCTAGAGGACAAAACCATATAATCCCAAGGATCAAAAGCTACAACCACCTCTATATGGTGTCAAACCTTTTCTCAAACCTAGAATAAGATAATCTACAAATACCCAAAGGCACAGGTAGGGTGTAGGCCAAAATCATGGTAGGGTCTCACTTGGGATTCCATAATAATATGCTAACATTTTATTAACCAAATAAATCTTTCAATATTAAATGAAAGGGAATTTAATTTAAAAAGAATAATTTAAAAAATAATTCTTTACATTTCAAATGATAAAAAAAATTAAATAAATGTCCTAATAAACATTATTATATAATGTTTTTTATATAAATTCAAAAGGAATGTATTAAATAGTTTAAAAAAAATTGCATATATTTCAAATTCAAAAAAATGAGAAAAATGGTCATCTACCTAAAGGTACATCAGTTCTAGGATATGGGCCACCCTCTTAATCAAGTAGTTATCATGAAAATATGTGTACACACATCCCTTTCACAATAGTCAAAGAGGACCCATCACCATCCCAAATGGGATGTGACCTGCTTCATATTTATTTTTAGTATTTTAAATCATAAATAGAGTTCTACCTTGAATAACTCAGTAACTTCCTAGTCTTGAATATTCTATAATAAAAATCAATGATGTGATTTTTTTAAAATGTTCAAAATACAATTCATCTGATTCTTCCATTTCAAATATGAAATTTTCCCTTCAAAAACCAATACAAAAGTTTTTAATTAAATAACGCCACTCCCAAGATAAAACCACTAGGTTGGTATAAAATCCATTTTTTTTAATTTTTTCTCAAATCCCAATTTGAAACCAATTTCATAAAATCAATTTTACAGTTTAAATTCCACAATTAAATTCCACCATTTAATTTAAACAATTTCCATCAAATTTCACAACACACCTAAATTCAATGGAATTATGGAATTTCCCAAATTTCATGCCAAAACAAATTTTGAATTCCCAATTCAATCGAATGGGGTTCTTAATAAATCAATTGAAAATAATCACATTTAAATGAAACAATTTAATTTAAATAATGAAATTTAGGGTTAATCAAATTGGCCATAATAAAAAAACCACCTACATCAGGATCACAGTTTCTTTAAACATGAATCCCTAATTAAAAAACTCCAATGAAGAACATCATCAACGATGATCCAAGAATAAAACCAATATTTATGATCCAAAATAGTTTGGATTAGATCCTCCAACTACATGTTGTTCTACAAAACCCTTGGGATGAAAGAGGAGAGATCGATAGAAAAAAAACAGGAAGAGGAAACCAACATAGAAGAGATCAAAAGCCATTCCCCTAGATTCAATTTGGTTAAAAAGGGGAGTAGAGGGTCCAAAATGACCTCTTGGGAGAATCCAAGGAAGAATAAATCATATAAGGTGTGTACTGGACCATCAGACACTTAAAAAGTGGGTTTCATGGTTTTAAAATTAACATTTGGTTTAGTTAAATTCTATATACATGGTTTCCTAGGTAGGGTCACAGAGTTAGAAAAACCGTGTAGCCTTTTATTATAAGGCACACTGTTTTTACTATGTAAGCACATGGTTTTTAAATTTTCTTCCAAGAATTGGATACCCCCACTCTTTGGGTTTTATCAGTTTCCATTGAGTGGGAGCATAGTTTAGGAAAACAATCCACCAACTGCACATAGGCCATAGAGTTTCAAAATTTATAAAAAAAATTCAAAAATAACCAGAGACAAAACCCAACAAAAAATGATCAAAATAGGGGTTTAGGAATACCTAAATATTTTAATAGTATGTTACAAACTCCCAGATATAGAAACATTCTATCCCCATAAATCTAACTAATAAGATTCCATGCAAAAAAGGTGAGGCCATTGCTCTCTCATTAGTGCCTCCCTCTCCCACCTCTAATGAGAATTAGAACCATGATTCCATAACACTAAAACCAATGGTATCATCTTCCCATGAAGTTACATAGTTTCAAAATCAACTATCCTAACTAAATTCTCAGTCATGGAAAAATCAGGTTCAACCTCAATATCACTCCCTCTTAGAACATAAAATTGATTTGATAGGTAATTTCAGTGCTAAGATACATGGAAAATGTTATGTATCGACATTAGATACTATATAAGTGATAAATAGTAAGACACTTTTCCCACCTTCTCAACAACCTCAAACGGTCCCAAAAAATAAATATCAAGTACCCCTTTCCTCCTAAGACATCGATGACCCAAAAAAGGTGAAACTTTCAAGAACACATGGTCACCAACTGAAAATTCCAATGGTCTACAACGATGATCAGCATAAAAATTATACCTGCTATATGATATTGACATTCTATGACGAATTTAAAAAAATCATTGATTCCATCTCACAAACCTAACTTTTTCCAACCTAGGAACATTCACCAGTATCTGACAAAAACGACGAAGATCTGCAAGGCCTTCCATACAATTCCTAAAAAGGATCCATTTTGATTTTATACTTGTAACTATTATTATAAGAAAACTCAAATATCCCTAAATGATCATCTTAAGCTACACCGAACTCAGTAGTGAAGGTGTGAAACATATCCTCAATAATCATTATATATTTTCTCTTTTGGGCCATCCAACTATTGATGGTATGTATTACTCAAATGGAATTGAGACCCATTTTCCTCTTAAAGGACTCTATAAAAGTGATAAGTGAATTGAGTATTTGTATTTGAGACTATTTCATATGGGACTATGTGAAAACAAACAATCTCCTACACAAATATATTTCCCAACTCCTCAACATTTGTTGTATCATGAATGGGTATAAATTAATATGATTTACTCAGCCTATCAATCAAAACTAATATCGGATTATTCTTTCTCTGGGTATGTGAAAAACCACTAAAAAATCCACAAATATCTCATCCCACATCCGTGTCTAGATTGGATGTGTCTTAAGAAAACACAATGGTTTTTGGTACTCAAAATTAACCTAATGGAATGTATAAAAATAAGGGACAAAATCAACAATTCATCATCTCATTCCTGGCCACCTGAGTCGACATTTCATGTAATAGATCATCATTGTGGCTCGAAGGATCAGTTCTGTATTGGAATTATGGAAGTACCCCATCACATATTTCCTCACCACCAATGGAACACCAATGATTTTTTTATATCATGGAATGACCTCGGTGGGGAATGACCAGCCATATATGGCCTCCCCACCATAAATAGAGTGTCTAGTGCTTCATAACACATCATCAAGCTATTGATCATGATGAATAAACTCATAAAGATTAGAGGTAAACTAAACATTGTCTAAAGAAACCTTGACCCCTAATTTCAAGACTCCAATACGAAACTATACAAAAAGATCCATCATGTTCCACTCTTATGATGATTCTTTCATGGATTGGGTTGTATGTTTCTTGATCAAAGAATCTATGATGACATCCCCTTTCCTCGGGGTATAGGTTTTGTCAAAGTCAAATGGTTTCAGGTACTCCACCCAAAACCTCTTCTAGAAAATAAAATAATTTGGAGAGAGGTTATAAATCAAGATCTTTTGTTTAGAATAAACGGTGAACCCTTATGAGAAGGTAGTGCTACCACCTATTAAGTTCATTAATCACAAATTAAAGTTCAAGGTTATTTGTAAGGAAATTATTCTCAAGTGGATTAAGTTGAAAAGATCCATAAGAAATGACCTGATCAGCCTACATAATAACATATCCCAAACCTAAAATCGATTCATAATGGAAGACCACATGTCCCTGTCCGACCTCTAGAAAAGTCCATACTAGTGGAGTAGTCAAAATATTTTTCATCTCAACAAAATAAATCTGAAATTTTTTATCCAAATAAAAATTGACTACCTTCTGAGTCAGATCAGTCATTGTGAAATCCAACTCTAAGAAGTCCTTAATGAACTAGAAAAAATACCTAGCTAGACACAAGAAGCTACAAATCTAGAAAACATATCATGGTTTCACCCATGACATAAAAAACTTCACATTCTTAAGATCAACTAATATACAATATTATAACATCATGTTTCATAAGAACATTACTTCTCAAAACTAGAAATCATAATTCAAAATATTTTCATAAAGTTAGTGATATCTCAAAAATTCTAAAACTCCTCGCAGATGATGCACCTGATCCTCTTCGGACATAGATTAAATAAGTATTTCATCCCTAAAGAATACCACAAAAGTATCAAGATACTCATGGAAGATATTATTCATCAAATCATTAATGACATTAGGATCATTGGTTTCACATAAAGTCAAGGAAAGGCACTCATATTGGTAAGACCTTCTATGAATGGTGGTTTTTGAATTTTCAGATTCTTTTTCCCTCAACTAATGGTAACCAAACAAAAGATCAATCCCTGAGAAACCATTTTTATATTTAAAATGATCGAAAACACCATCAATACGTGGTAACAAATACTTGTTCTTTACTGTAGCCATGTTGAGTTTTTAGTAATAAACATATATTTTATATGAACCATGATCTTTCTTAGAAAAGAGAATGGGAAATGCCCAAGGTTACATGCTGTTGTATGAATCCATTCTCTAGAATATCATCCCACTGAGACATAAACACTTTCATTTTAGAGGGTTACATATGGTAGGATGGAATAGATATTTTTTATGTACCAAGAACTAAATTTATTGAAAACTCCACCTCCCTTACCAGTGGAAAACCAGAGAAGTCGGAAGGAAAAACATCTGTAATCTCAATTACAAGTGGATTGATATCACCACTAAGATATCCTCAATCTATATCAAAAGATAACAGACATATTAATTTTCCCAAAACATTATAATATGGCTTGGACCTACTCAACCTCAGGTCCCATTCTCCATGAATGGTATGGAACACACCATGAGGTGTAATGAAGGGGACCCATTGAAGATAAAAATAAATGTGGTATTCTTTTGAAATGATTCAATCCATCCCAAATATGGAATCAAGAATTTTAATGTTGAGAACTAGAAAAATAAAAGAAATATCAACATCTAATTAGGAGAAATTTAAAGCAATACTCTGGAGACCTAGCCCTCTATTCCTTTCAAGGGGCATAGCGATATCCATCACATAATACAAATTATCTTTAGTAAGATTTTGAATATTAAAAAAACAAGTTGAAATAAATGAATGAGATACGGGAATATCAATAAAAAGTCAAAAATGATGAAGTTATAGTGATTTTACCTCTCACAATTGCTGGACCCATATCTGCTTCATCTAGATAATCATAAACTGTGTGATGAATCTTCGTTCCAGATACCTGTGGCTAGAACCCATTTGTTCCTGAAGCATCTAATTACTCCATAATTTTAGTAGGTATTGATGATCATGTGCCACTATGTGAGGTATAATATAAAATTATGATCTTCTTTAATTGGCCTAATCATCCACAAGAACGACATAACTTGGGTGCCTTAATGAAAACCCATTTATAATGCCCCAGATTTCCATACAAGTAAAAAATAAAAGGGGCTTTGTTCGGGACTTCAGGAGGTCTATAAAAAACCAAAAAATTAATAACCATCATTAGAATCATCTTACTTTCTTGTCCCTTTGAATAAACCCAAATTACTACCACTAGGAGAAAAATTTACTCCCTTTAACCCTGACTATCCATCCAGGTCTATTTCGACCATCAACAATCTATCCAACACATCAGTATAATAAGGAAGATTCATAAAGAAAAATTGGAAATGAATATCATATTGAAGTCCCATATTGAAGAAATGAGTATTCATCTTATTATCCAACAAAAGATTAGGTAAAAGTTACACAAGATTTTCAAAATGGTTTGCGTATTCTTTAATGGCATTGTTGTCCTGCTCAAGTTATAAAAATTGTATGTCCTTATCCAACACCATCATATTTGGATAGAACTAGTTTTTGAAAATTTCTTTTAATTCATTCCACTCTGATCCCTAATGCTTATTTTACATCACCAACATATCCCACCATCTCCTTCTAGGTCCCTCCAGTATAACAGTGGAACACTTCACCTTTATCTCATCCGGTGTATCTGAGAACTTGAAAAACACTTAATCATACTCAATCATTCCTCGACCTCATGAGGATCATTTGATCCCTTGAATAAATTTGTGTTCTATCTAAGTGACTCTTAATAATTATTCCACAAAGAATCCCATTGAGGTTGTACAGTTTTAGTCTGAACGGGAGATGCCATGAGTGCATGTCTCAGAGGTTGGATAGTATGCACAAATGCATCAACCAAACCAAGGTCCATGAGAGGATTTTATCAATGTGGTTCATCAATAGATTCCTCCTAGATCCAATTTTTAAATCTTATCAAATATTTTATTCTACACAATATCTACAAAAAATATTCAAGACATCAGATTTACACTCACACAGAGAAACAAGGGGAATGTAATCCCAACATACACACACAAAATGATTTGGAATTCAATCTATACAAATCAAATGTAGGTTAAATACTATATAAAATCCTCATCCCATATTTCCCAAACCAACTATGGTTATTTATATCTCATTACAGTGAGATTTGGTCAGGAACCTAATCATAACTACCTTCTATGTACTAAAAAGATTACACAATTCATACCAATTCTAAGGAAAGATTCAAAACCTAGCTATGATACCACTTTGTCATAAACCATCTAGGATACCCTAGAAACCTGATAATTAATATAACACTGACATAGACTGGATGGAATTACCGATCCCCACAGGTTGGGTAATAGAATCTAGAATCATACAATATTAATGTGGGATTAAATTTTCCATAAACACAATGGAAAAAAAACAAACAATTTATTATGCATACATGAAAAAAATTATATGGAGAAGTGTAACAGAAGTAAAATAGGTATGAAACCCCAACATGAATCCATAAGTACAAGACAAATAGGAAAAAACCCATGTCTTAGAAGACATAACTCTCTAAGACCAAGGATAAATAGTTATTACCACCTCCAAGTCGTGCCTTTCCCTTGATCAAGCACAGAATAAGTTAATCTACAAGTACTCAAAGGAACAAGTATGGTGTGATCTAGAATCATAGTAGGGTCTCACCAAGGATTCTATAATAATATTAAAACATTTAATTAACTAAATAAAACTTTAAATTTAAATAAATAAGAATGGTAGTGCAAAATAATATTTAAAACAAATCATGATTTACATTTCAAATAATGGAAACACTTTAAACAAATGGATTAATAATTTTTTTTATAAAATGATTTATATAAATTCATAAGGTATGTGTAAAATACTTTAGAAGAAACAAGGGAATTTATTTAAAAAAAAAGAACAACATGGTTAACTTCAAAAAGGTACGATAGTTCCATGCTATGGGACTCCATCAAACTCAAATAGTTACCATGGAAAACGTTTTGCACAAATCTATCTGACACTAGTCAAAGAGTAACTATCATAATCCCATCAAGTATGTGACCTAATAAATATGTATTACTAGTGTTGTAAATCATAAAAAGTGTATTTTCTTGGATAACTCACTAACAACCTAGGCTAGTATGTTATCTAATTACAATTAATGATGAGAAATTTATTTAAAAAATATTTAAAATAAAATTATTTCCATTATTTCATTCCATATGTTCAAAATCTTCTTTAAAAACTAAGACATTGTTTTTAATCAAATTATACATTTTTCTAGGATAAAACCACTTAGTATATATTAATACATATTTTCATCCATTTTTCTCTAATATCAATTTGAAATCAATTTCATAAAATCAATTTTTCAATTCAATCTTCATAATTAAATTCTATAATTTAATTTAAACAATTTCCATCCTAATTCACACCACACCCCAATTCAATGGAATTGGGGGGTTTTCCCAATTTCATGGAAGATCCAATTTAAAATCCCCAATTCATTGGAATTGGGTTTTTGAAAAGTCAATTTAATTCCGTTACATTTAAATAAAACAATTCAATTTAAATAAATAAATTTACATTTAATCAAGTTCTCCATTATAAAAAAACCACCTACCACGGGATCAGGGGATATCAAAACACAAATACCTAATCCGGAAACTCTAATGAATAACATGGGAAATGAGGATTCGATAATCAAAACTAGATTGAAGATCCAAAATAGTGTTGTTGGACTCACCTATTTTGATAATCCAAAATCATGTTTTGATAATCCCAAATCATGTTTTGATAATCCCAAATCATGTTTTATTAATCCCAAATCATGTTTTGATAATCCCAAAATTTGTTTTCACTTAAGTGAGAACCATGTCTTCATTCTATGCTAATCATGTTTTATTAACGTAACCTATTCCTATAGAGTAATATTCATATACTTTCAATCTCATTTCTTGATTGGTTAAGCTCATAGTACAGAATTCATCTAAGTACATAGGTCACCGTTACAAGGTTACAGTTACAAGGTCACCGCTATATGGTCACTGCTACAAGGTCACCATTACAGGTTTACCGTGACAAGGTCACCGTTACATGGTTACTAGTGTGAGAATACTGTTAAAGGTTACAGTTAGAGATTGCCGATGTGCACCTACTGTTGAAGCCTACTGATATAAAGGTTACCGTTACCAGTCTACTGATAAATATTCTTCCATACTTTTTCAATTTTTCAATATTATTCTCACGGTCATTTTTGATAAAATAAATTCTCTGACATTAATTAATGCTGATTGTAAACATTTCAGGAGACAATACTGTGGACAATATGAGGTACGAGAAAGAATTCACATGATATACTCATTCCCATTACCGTACCTCAAATATAAAAAGGGAAGACCATGAAATAAGAAAATATATGGAAGGAAACCAAAAGAGAGAAACATATACACAGACATGAAAAAAGGTTGCATGAGAAGTGTTATAGAGCTTACTCACCAGATCAAAAAGTCGAACTGTCCAGCACTAAGATTCTAAACCCACATGCTTCATGAAGATTATTCTGGGATAAAATCATTCCTGTATTCTATGATTCATCAAATATTGATCAAAATCAGAAGCAAAACCCTGAAATCTAGAACCTGGAGTTGCGACACTCTGTTTCGGAAACGACTTCCAAATATTGACTCGAACTTCAATGTTTCTCATTCCAAGGAGTCAAGAGATGATCTAAAAACACATAGATCCTTCTAAAATATTTCTCATCATAACTACTCTATTGTGTTTTATTCTTTTACATCTTTGAGAAGTGTGTGTAAATATTTATATCGCACACTGTATCCTATGGTTGAATTGCAGGATATTGAATATCCTCACATGAAACTTCAACTTATTTGTATTTCCCACGTATAACTATGGAAGAGACCGTGTGTGGTATGTATTGTTTGTTTTTTCCACAATGAACAGTGGTAGAGGGTGTGTTCCCTGGACAGTTTGTGAAAACTATTGTAAAGACTGATATAGGCTTTGTATCAAGTTTTAATATAATCTTCTTGGTGGCAGGTGATCACCAAGTGGAGAGGATTACGTCTCTGCTTAAGAATGAACCTCTTGTTTACATTGTTTTGAAAATCCTCATATACTCTATTTTGATATGCTGATTATATTTTCTAAAACATAAAACTGTTTTTTCTTACACTTTGATAGTTAGTTTTGGTTAGTGTGTGCATTTGTTTAATTCAGTAAACTTGTTTCAAAAGTTTAATTGGTGTTCTACACTGATTCATCTAATATTTAATCACCCTTGGAGAAACCTATTGATCAATTGAACATTTAAATTTATACTTACTTAATTAACTGGGCCGTTTTTAAATTGGGGGTTTTCTTAACCATAAAGTTTTTAATAGAAATTTTAAATTGGAACTCAATTCAACCCCCTCTTGGGTATCCACTCTGACCAGAATTTGGTATCAAAGGAGTTTTTTTTCAGTGTGTGAATTATTTTTAACTGTGATTTTAGTTTCGTCTTAAAGATCCTAAATTTTTTTTCATATCTAAATTTTCATATAAATTCTAAGTAACTATAGAAAATAGAGTTGAGGGTGTTGCTACTAACATGCCACCTTTCTTTAATGGTAATAACAATGCTCAGTGGAAATTAAAAATGAAAACATATCTAGAGAGTCTGGGACCTGAAATATGGGTCACAGTTGATGAAAAACATACATTACCTACTACTACTAGGGATACATGGTCTCAGTTGACTAAAGCCACATATAATAATAACTATAAAGCAATGAATTCCATGTATTGTTCTCTAGGTGACGATGAATTCAATAGAATATCTACTTGTAAAACTGCATATAAAATTTGGGATACTTTAGCTATTTCTCATGAGGGAACAACTAATGTTAAAGAAGTGAGACTAAATACATACACTATTAAATATGATAATTTTAAAATTAATCATGATGAACCTATCTATAAAATGTATCTTAGGTTCAACGAAATAGTGAACACTATGAGTGTGCTTGGAAAACCAGTGGACATCAACGACCAGATTATGAGACTGCTTAGATGCCTACCAGACAGATGTAGGAGAACGTCGGTTTCCATCCAAGAATCTTGTGACATAATCAAACTACCAGTGAAATAGCTAATTGGAAAACATATGATTTATGAAGAATAACTTAAGGTGAATCAAGAAGTATATTAAGAACCAAGGAAGAAATCTGTAACATTTAAAACTACTACCTCAAAGAACAAGGATAATGAAAAAGATCAAGCTCCTGTAGAAACATCCAAAAGTGAAGACTCGGATAGTGATGAGGAGATGAATCATCTTGCAAGGAGATTCAAAAACTTCTACAGAAAGAAGAGATTCTTTATGAAGTAAAACTACAAGGGAAAGTATGATAGTAAAGTACAATGGAAGAAAGACAAAAAATGGAATGACATCTCAAATGAAATTATCTGTTCTGAGAGCAAACAAAAAGGTCATGTGAAGGAAAAATTCCCCAAGCTAAAATTTAGGAAGAAATATGAAGATAAGGGAAATGTATATAAAAATGAAATGAAAGCTACCTGGAGTGCTTTAGAAGACATCTCTAGTGGATCTAATGCTTCTAATAGTGAACAGAACAATCATGAAAACTTATGTTTCATGACAGAAACATATGAGGTAACACTCAATTCCCTTATATATAATGCCTATTATTCTAAGAATAAGATTAAGTCACATAATGATGAAAATATGACTAAGGAAGAACTATTTGAATATTGTGAAATGATTGAGGAAACTTTTAATGAAGTCAAGGATAAATATAAATTATTGAAAAGAAAACATGCTATAAATTAAAATTATAAATCAGATCTAGATATTGAGAAAGAAAAACGTGCTCAGCTATTAAAAGAAAATACCGAACTCAAATTGTCAAATAATCAATTAAAGAGATATCTTGAGAAAATTACTGCTAGTAGGGATACCTTGACTCGGTTTCTAGGACAACAGATTTCCCCAAAATATACAACTGGTCTAGGATATCATCCCGGACAAAGAAGGATTATTAAAACTAAATTTGTTCCCAAATCTGGACAGTTCATAGCTAGTTCAAGTTCTAGACCATTTCTTGAAAAATAGTTCTCTAAATGACCAAAAAAAGTGTTTTTGTCTCAAAATATATATGCTGATTATAGGAAATATATGAGACAAGTTTGGGTTCCCAAAGTTCTCCTTGATAACCTTTCAGGACCCAAGAAAATCTAGGTACCAAAGTTACTCCATGTTTAATCTGTTTTGTAGGGATGTTGCCTAAAGAGTTCCTATAAGACTCCGTGATACTTGGACAGTGGATGATCAAAACATATGATAGGAGACTATTAATTTTTTAAAAGTATCATTAAATTTGATGGTGGATATGTCACATTCGGTGATAATGATAAATGGAAAATCGTCGTCTTAATCCAGATTCGTAACCCTAATACAGTATTAATTCCAAAAGTACTTTTTATTGATGGGTTAAAATAAAATCTGCTAAGTATTTCTCAGTTCCGTGATGATGGTTTTAATTTTAAGTTTGAAAATGATGCATGTAAGTTTTTTAATTCTAAAAATGATTTAATATTTACTGCTCTCAATAATGAGAATGTATATGCTATTGATTTAGATTCTTTATCTAAGAATAATGTTTCTTGTTTAAAGGCGTTTCTTAAGGAATCCTGGTTGTGGAATAGAAGACTAGGACACTGTAATGTGCACTCACTTAGCAAAATGACAAGTAAGGGCTTAGTTATAGACTTACCTAAATAGGAATCCCCTCTTATCAAATTGTGTAATCCTTGTCAAAAGGGAAAATAGCACAAAATTTATTTCAAACTAAAAAAATAAGTTTGTACTTCTCAACTGCTTGAATTGGTTCACATGGGTTTGTTTGGACCATCAAGAGTTTCAAGTTTAAATGGGAAGTACTATGTTTATGTTATTGTAAATTATTTTTCTAGGTAAACTTCGGTATACTTTCTTGATCAAAAAAGTGTAGCTTGTTATTATTTTATCAAATACTCCAAGTCTATATAAAATATTAGTGGACTTAGAATCAAGACATTGAGAAGTGATCATGGTCATGAGTTTGAAAATCAAGAGTTTGAATCTTATTGCTTACACAATGGCTATAGTCACACTTATCTTCCCCTAGAACGCCTCAACAAAATGGAGTTGTAGAAATAATAAATAGGACTCTTCAAGAGATTTCTAGGACAACACTAATGAATATGAATTGAAAATTTACTTTTGGGATGAATCTGTTAATACAGCTTGTTGAATTATCAATAGATTCTTGATTAGACCGATCTTAAGAAGACCCCTTATGATATTTGGAACAATAGGAAGCCTAAGATTAATTACTTTAGAGTTTTTGGTTGCAAAGTATTTATCCATAATACTAAAGATAATCTTGACAAATTTTCTTCTAAAAGTGATGATGGAATTTTCCTAGGTTACTCAATCTCGAGTAAAGACTATAGAGTATTCAGTAAGAGAACCAAATGTGTGGAAGATTTAGTTCATGTAAAATTTGATGAGACTGATCCACATGAACCCAAAACCTCTCTTGAATATCTTGAGGAAGATATGTCAATTCTGGATCTTAATGATAATGATAGTGAACCTCTTATAAAAGTAACCAATTTTGGGAATCTTCCAGAATCTACACATGTTGAGTCTAAACCAATAGACAATCATGAGGAGTCTAGTTCAACTTCTTCTAGAGGTATTAGAACTCTCAATAATCATCCTTTAGATGATGTAGTAGGTGATTTAAATCGACAAACACAAACTAGAGCTTCTTTGAGAAACCAGGTTGAACATCAAGCTTTTCTTTCACAGATTTAACCTAAAAATATCAATGATGCAATCAATGAAGAATTTTGGGTGATGGCTATGCAAGAAGAATTGAATCAGTTTGATAGAAATAAGGTTGGGGAATTTGTAGAAAGACCTAAGAACACCTTGACCATAGGCACTGAATGGGTGTTTAGGAACAAAGTTGATGAGTTTGTAAATATAGTTAGAAACAAGGATAGAATAGTTGCACAAGGGTATATTCAAGAAGAATGAATAGACTACGAGGAAACCCTTTCTTCTGTAGCTATACTAGAAGCCATTAGAATACTACTTGCTTATGCAGATCATCTTAATTTCAAACATTATCAAATGGATGTCAAAAGTGCATTTCTAAATGGATATATAATTGAATATGTATTTGTTGAACAAACCCCAAGATTTACAAATCCCCATTTTCCAAATCATGTTTTTAAATTTTCTAAAGCCTTATATGGTCTAAAGAAAGCTCCAAGAGCTTTGTATGATAGACTCAGTTCTTTTCTTATTTCAAAAGGTTTTAAAAATGGGATAGCAAATCATTCTCTCTTTATTAAAAGGATTTACAAAGATGCTGTAATAGTACAAATCTATGTAGATGATATAATTTTTGGATCTTCTAAACATTATTTATGTACTGATTTTTCAACAATGATGCAAGATGAATTTGAAATGAGTTTAATGGGGGAACTAATTTTTTTTTCTGGGACTTCAAATTTTTCATAACAAAGATGGTTTTATTTTAAATCAAAATAAATATATTAAAGATATTTTAAAACATTTTGGTTTTGGATAGTAGTAAAGGTAGTGATACACCTATGAGTACCAGTTGCAAATTGGATGCTGATGAAACTGGATAACTAGTGGATCAAACCAATTACAAAGGTATTATTTTGAGTCTACTTTATCTTACTGCTAGTAGACCTGATATAATGTTCAGTGTATGCATGTGTACTCGATTTCAAGCCAATCCCAATGAGTCTCATTTAAATTATGTTAAAAGGATTTTTAAATATCTCAAGTATACTATAAATTTAGGTCTATTTTATCCAAGAGGACAACATTTTGATTTAATAATTTATTCAGATGCTGACTTTGTTGGTTGCAAGTTAGATAGATAGAGAACCTCTAGAACATGTCACATTTTAGGCAAGTCACTAGTATCATGGTATAGTAAGAAAAAAAATTTTGTTGCATTATCTACTGCAGAGGCTGAATATATAGCTGCTGGTAGTTGTTATGCTCAAATTTTGTGGATGAAACACACTTTACAAGACTATGGATATCAATTCAAACATGGCTCTATAAACTGTGACAAGACAAGTGCTATTAACATCTCTAAAACTCTAGTATCTCATTCTAGGACAAATCATATTGGTGTAAGACATCACTTATTGAGAGATCATTTTAAAAAAGGTGATATCACTCTTGAATTCATTTGTACTGAACACCAATTGGCTAATATATTCACAAAGCCTTTGAATTTTGAGAGGTTAAATTACATTAGACCTGAGTTAGGTATGATAAACTATTTCCGTTAGAAAATACATGTTAGAACCTTACTGTTGAATCTTACTGTTAGAACCTCACCGTTGAAACTCACTATAAGAACCTCACTATTGAATCTCACTGTTAGAAGCTCACTATTGAACTTCACCGTTAGAACCTCACCATTGAACCTCACTATTAGAACATTACCTTTGAATCACACTATTAGAACCTCACTGTAGAACCTCTCTATTAGAACCTCACTATTGAGCCTCACTGTTAGAACCTCACCATTGAACCCTCACTGTTAGGACCTCACTATTAGACCTTACAAATACCTCCTTACCGATAGACATTGGAAGCCCGAGACTTTGTGTTTTGTGTGCTGTCAGCCGGAATCTGAAATGTTATTCTGCTATTATTTATTTATTTTATTTGTTTTATTTTTCGATCCCTAAATGATAAAAATAGAACACAGACCACATTTTGATCCACATCAAACCCTCTTTCGAACCTCTTGATCTAAAATCTCAGAACCTAAACCTCTACCGAAACCACAAACCCCTCCGGATTAATGGCTAGATTGAAGAGGTTGTTGGTCAATGATGAAGGAGATGCGCCTGATCCTAAGAGACATATAGATGAGTCGAGTAGTGTAACCCAGGTAGTATCAAAGGTACTGAACCCGCATTTATCCAAAAGGGAAATTGTATTTGACAAGGAATTAAGTTCAGAGTGGCTGCTTTCGAGTCTATCTTTGGTGCTTAAGGCACTGGAAGCTCAAGGCTGGGTTGAATGTTTTTCAAACAACAATGTACCCTATTACCCAAAATTGGTGAAGGAGTTATATTAATATATGAGGTTTGGATAGTCTGAGAATGAGCACTGGATGACATCCAGAGTAAATGGAGTAAATGTAAGTTTTTCCTCTATTGAGTGGGATGATTGTTTAAGGATTCCTCATGAAAGAATTTATGAATATTACTCAAAAGTTGTGCCTCCCACTTGTGAGTTATTTTTATATGATAAATCTTTAGCTGAATTGACAGGAAATGGAATTCCTAAGAAATTCATTGTTGTTGTAATGGAAGGAGAGGATAAGCTTATTTTCAAATTTTTTGAGCATGTGATATGTCCCAGGAGAGGGGACTTTTCTGTTTTGAAGTATCAGGACATATTCATACTGTATTTGCTAAATAATAGATATAGGATTAACCTATATAGGCTATTGATGATTCAACTTGAAGACACGACCATTCCTAGTTCCAAATCTAATGACCTATTACATGACATGATGATATCTATTATGTTAAAAGTAAAAGGAGTTGATGAAGATATGGAAGAAATTGTTGATGTACAAGATAACCATTTCATCACAAAAGTGATTTTCAAGCAGATGAAGATTAACTGGAATCCATGGATGAGAAGATGGGTGAATGATGAGGATAAAGTGTATAAAGAGTTTAATACTGTGACTCATCCTACTAGGCCTAAGAATAAGTGAGACCCGGGTCTTAAGCCTCATGAAGGTGAGCCTGGCTACTCAGATGAAGAAGAAGAAGTTGCTACTGTGAAAGGAAGAGTGGACTCTCCTATAGATGACAGGAGTGACCCTGACCTTCCCTAAAATCCACATACGACTATTGTATCCTTTGGTGATCCTATCCCACCAAAGAGATTTCTTAGAAGGGAAGTTGTCTTAAGGGACAGTGATAAGGAAACCAGTGAAGAAGAAGAGGCTGAAATTTTCTTAATAGAAGTCAGAGATACCTCAGATGATGATGAGGAATCTAAATCAAGTCATGCTGACCTTGAGATTGCTGCTACTGAAAATGAAGAAAATTGTCTAAGTCTTAGTCCTCTAATAGGACTTACAGAAAGGGAAGAAAATGGAGAACAAGAAGAATCTGCTAATTCAGTTGAGGTTGGACCTGTTTTGGAAGTGGTTGAAGATTATGAGGAGGAAGTGGAAGTGAACCTTCCAGATGTTGCAGTTAATCAAGGACTGGAGGAAATGAATGTGGTCGATCAATAGATTACTCAAATTGAGGGGGAGAAACCATCTTTTATTGGCTTAGTTTCTATTTTTCATGAGATTGAAGGCTGGTATGAGGACCCTAGATTTATGGTGTTGGGTCTAGACTATGATGACTCAGAAGATGATAGGCCTAACAGAAGACCCTTAGTTCCAAACATCACTTTTGTCCCTTCAGAAACCTCTTTCCATCAAGACTATGTGACCAAGGAAGACCTTGATTCTTTGAAATCAGACCTAGAGAGACACATTGATGAGAAAACCACTGAAATAACAAGAACAATAGCAGTCAATCAAGGACTTGTGACATTTTCAGTGGAAATGATAGTCCCTACCTCTCACTCAGTTGTGTTTCATGAGGTCAAGGAGTGTAAAAATCAAGTAAAAGAGTTGGAAGATTCTATGGATTCGGTGAAACAATCTATTTCCAAATTAGATGCTTATATGGCTTCAAGGATCCAAGTGGACAGAGACCTTTATTATTTAAAATGTGTAGTTCAGTAAATGGTCACAGTGTTTGTGGATTTTAAGAAATCTATGGAAACCCATGTGAAAGGGAGAGATGACGATGTCAAAAGGTTGATCAATGGCTTGACCAAATCTTTCAAGGAAACAATGAACTTCTCTCTGGACCCTCTAGCTACATCTGCTTCCACTTCAGCTTCTCCTCTGGTTGACTTTGAATATTTCAGGAGCATTGATAAAGAAAAATTGGAAAAGTTCTCTTGTGGTAGTTCCTCATATTCTCAGGTCATTTCCATCAATAGGGAAATTCATAATCTTGTGGCAAACTATTTAAGGGAAGCTTCGTAGGATCAGAAGGCCATCAAATATCAAGTTGACTTCTACTAAAAATGGGTGTACACCAAAAATCATATGGATGGTCACTTCAAGTTTCTATTTGAAAACTTAAGGATCCCACCTATCACTCAGGCCTTTAAGGATCAGGTTAGTAGACATAGATAATTGTCCCCTACTTTGGAAAAATTCATGGAGAATAAGGATGATTTTATTTTTGCTATAGAAAGAGATGGCAGTATCATTATGGACTTTAGGAATCTTCTTTTACTTTCCTCCATGTGGACTGCACTCCAATCATATTTCCTCTTAATCTGCATGCTTCTTCAGATTATTTAGATTCCACCAGTGTTATTCCTTTGATGACTCCTACCGAGGGCATCAGAAGATTTACCCCCTCGATTCCTCAGATATCTACTCACTACAGGTCTACTGATGATTCTATTACAGCTCCTCCTACCTAGCTAACTACAATACCTTGGACTATCCCTCCACCATTAGCCCCTGCATCCTCAGCCTCCATGGAAAAATCTCCTATGGGAATATCTGATATGGATTGAGTGTGGACTGTCATAGTTTATATGGATTGGTATATCAATATTTGTATATTGTACTCATTTTTATTAATAATTATTCTCTCTTTTCACTATATTTATTTGTTCTGTATGCTTTTTGTTAATCACAAATGGGGAGAAAATATTAAAGGGGAGAAAAAGGAGAGAATTCATTCATGGGGGAGAAAATTTTCAAAAATTAAATCTTCTGATTCAATGAAATTTGAAGATGTGTTTTACATTGAATCAAAACTCTTAGAAACGCCATAATTTGTGATTATAAAAAAGGGATAGATTGTTGGACTCACCTGTTTTAGTAATCCCAAATCATGTTTTGTTAATCCTGTTTCCGATGCTTTTACGCCGGGGCACGCGTGCGTGTCCGTCACGCATGGGAGGATGCGCGGCTTGTTGTCTTGCATTCCCGCTTTCCAAAGGAAGGCGGCATCTGTTCCTTGTTCAGGGACGTCTGCTCCTTGATCAAAACCGGGATGATGGGATGTCCATTCTTCCTTCTGTGGATTCCTCCTTGGAGCTTGTCACCTAGTCCGGGTCTCCCTCATAGATTTAAGATGGGTTCGTGAAGCTCATTCCCGACGCCATATCTGCATGGATGCCAGTTAATTACGCTGCTTTAATCGAGACGCTCCAAGGGGTCTTGTCGGAGCAGCAACCTTCGGTGAGGAGAATGGTCACGTTGGGGTTTCGTTGGCATGTCTCGATGCTGGGGATTGGCATTTATGTCTTCTGTCCCTTATCAAAGGGCTTCTCGAGGGCACGAAAGCCCGAGGCATCCCACATCAAATGCGGGGATTGTGTACCATCTGAGGTTTTCCTCAGCTTCCCATGTTTAACACAGGGTATTCCGCGAGTTTAACATCTTACGGAGACAGATTAGACTGATCGGAACACTGGGAGTGGATCAGATTGAAGGACCCCCTAGGGGGTACACCGATGTTGGGGCCAGCACGTGGGCGGCTTCCCGGATACCATCGAGTAGGATGAGATGGCATGATCTCACCGGGATGTGGCGGCCTGGATAAGAATCAGGATGGATGATGGAGTGACGGGCTTGAACCTCATGGAGGCTTCCTATGTATCCCCATGGTAGGGAATCAAAGTCAACGTAGTTCAGGGATACGGTGGGACAATTGAAGAGGTGACCCGTGAGAATGAACGCATGGATTGGAGCCTGGAGGAAGTAAGATCTCTGGGCTAGGGCATGAGCTTCCTAAAGCACATGGGCTTGAGGCGGAAGTCAGGATGAGACGTGGGTGTGAGGCATGGGGCTTAGGCTCTGAGGCGGCACAAGAGGGGGAATACAGGGCTTACGCTCTGAGGTGACCCATAACGGTGGTTGTGAACCGACACAAAGGGGTCAGAACAACCGAGAAATGGGTTTGAACCTTGTGGAGGCTTCCTACGTACCATGCGTTAGCACGAATCAAAGTCCACATAGTTCAGGTCATACAGTTTAACACCATGCGGGACGATATAAATTTTAACGTCATGCGGGATGAGATACAGTTTAACATCATGCGGGATAGGGGCATTTGAGGCTTATGCTCTGAGGTGGCCCATAATGTTGGAGAACCGACGTGGAGAGGTCGGAATGACTGGGTGGTGGGATTGATCCTCGTGCAGGCTTCCTACGTACCATGCGTTAGCACGGATCAAAGTCCATGTAGTTCACTAGGATGGGGCTTACGCTCTGAGGCAGCCCATAAGAGGATGTCATGGACGATGCGCGCTCTAAGCCCACGTGAGTCATGCTCAGTGTGAGAAACAAGAGGTAGCAGGGACCAGACGATCACGTCCCAAAGGGTGCGTCCGTGAGAAGCGGAAAGGGGCTTACGCGTTGAGCGGCCCAAAGAGGAAATAGGGGCTTACGCGTGGTTAGCGGCCCTGGGTGCCAGGGCTTACTCCAGGATAAAGGCATGTGGTGCGAAAAATCGCTGTGGGAAAGGGACTCCACTGGCCTTGGAAAGGGGGAAGTATGGAGATGCAGGGGTGCAACCTTCCGCAAGAGAGGCTTGGGGCTTACGCTCTGAGGCAGCCCTTCCCCCATGGACAAACGCCACTCCAACAAGGAGGATCTCATTCCATGTGAGGAAGAGTCCATTCTCGTGGAGACGAGTGGGCGTAAAGAATGCCCGAGCCAGGGGGACCCTGCGTGCGAAGCACGGGGTCGCACCACAGTTTAACGTTACGTGTTAAGGACGAGGTGCTTAGCAGTTTAACGTCCTGCAGCTTGGACGAGGTGGGTTCTCTCCACACCCCTAGGGCTTACATTCCCAATTCCCTCTACCCCTTGTGGGAGGGAAGGCATCGTCAAGGCTATAGTGAAGGGGGGACGTAGGGCGAACCATCAAGGGGTCCACGTTAGCGTGGCTATGTGAAGAAGCAATAGCCGTTAGTGTGCCTATGCGGAGAAACATAAGGCAAAGAAATGCAACGGGAAACACCGCCCAAGGAACCTTGAGGTTACTTCGTATAAGACTGGAAGGTCTTACGAGAAAACAACGCATGGAACGCATGCCCGGAAGGGAAGACATTAGGTGCCGGCACAGAGAGGTAGCCAAGGGGCATAAAGGAAAAGGGGCTGGGGTGTTGCGCGCAAAGAGAAGTTTTGCGCGCAAAACACCGGGATGGCGCGCAATAAGGCCAAAGGATTGCGCAGATAGGTTATTGCGCACAAGTTATTTCACGCACAGGAGGGGTTGCGCGCACAGGGCAAGGATTGCGCGCAAGGGAAGAACCCAGAGGAGGGGGAAAATTCACTTAAGCTAGTGGAGTTGCGTGCAAAGGCGAACCTCAGGGAAAGGTTGCGTGAAAAGGGGAATTACCTGAAAGTCATGTTACGCACAGGGGGAGTCGAATTGCACGCACGGGAGCCGTTCTGAATTCCTCAACCCCAAACCTTTTGGGGTCGCTTTATATTTATAGGCATCGGTCAGTGCGGAATCTAGGCGGCACATGAAATCTTCCACGCCGGAAACCGTCGGCGTGCAAAGCCCCACCGTGAGGAACCGGGGTGCGCAAAATTGCTTGCCTCACCAGCTCGATTACGCACATCCTGGAGATGCTTCGCCCGCACATCATGATTTCACGCAGGGCCTCCTTTATTTCACGCACCACTTCCCATGCCTCCGGACTGGGCCTCTGATTCCAAATATGACTTCACTTTTCCATTTCGAAACTTCCTCTAGGAGTTACAGACTTTTTTCGGAGTCTACAAATACAAAATCAAATTTTTATAATCCCAAATCATGTTTTGAAAATCCCAAATCATTTTTTGATAATCCCAAATCATGTTTTGATAATCCCAAATCTTGTTTTCATTTAATCGAGAACCATGTTTTCATTCTATGCTAATCATGTTTCATTAACATTTCATGTTCCTATAGAGTAATATTCATATACTTTCAATATCATTGCTTGATTGGTTAAGCTTACAGTGTAGAATTCATCTAAGTACAGAGGTCACCATTATAAGTTTAAAGTTACAAGGTCACCAATATATTGTCACCGATACAAGGTCACCACTATATGGTCACCGTTACAAGGTCACTATTACAGGTTTACCATGACAAGGTCTCCGTTTCATGGTTACTAGTGTGAGCATACTGTTAAAGGTTACAGTTGGAGATTTCCAATGTGCACATACTATTGAAGCCTACCTATATGAAGGCTACCGTTACCAGTCTACCGATGCCTATTCTTGCATACTTTTCCAATTTCTCAATATTTTTGTAACGATCATTTTTGATAAAATAAATTCTCTGAAATTAATTAATGCTGATTATAAAAGTTTCAGGAGACAATACTGTGGACAGTACGAGGTACGATAAAGAATGAACGTGATCTACTCATTCCCATTGTCAGACCTCAAATATAAAAATGGAAGACCACGAAATAAGAAAATATATAGAAGGACACAAAAATAGAGAAACATACACACACACACACAAAAAAAGGTTGCATGAGAAGTCTTACAGAGCTTACTCGCCAAATCAAAAAGTCAAACCATCCAGTACTAAGATCTTGAACCCACAAGAATCACAAAGATAATTCTAGGATAAACTCATTTTTGACTTCTTTGTTTCATCAAATCTTGATCAACATCAGAAGAAGAACACTAAGAGCTAGAACCTGGAGTTGGGACACTCTATTTTGGAAACAACTTCTAGAGATTGACTCGAACATCAACGTTTCTCATTCCAAGGAGTCAAGAGCTGATATGCAAAAACATATAGCCTTATAAAATCTTTCTCATCATACCTTCTCTATTGTGTTTCTTTCTTTTACATCTTTTAGAAGTTTGTTACATTATTTATATCACACACAATCTAATTTTCTTGAAATGGATGATATTTAATATACTCACATCAAACTTCATCTTATCTATATTTCCCACGTATAATTGTGGAAGAGACCATGTGTGGTATGTATTTTCTGTTTATTTTTCACGAAGAATAGTGGTAGAGGGTGTGTTCCCTGGACATTTTGTGAAAACTATTGTAAAGCCCGATACAGGCTATGTATCAATTTTTAATATAAACTGCTTGGTGGTAGGTAATCACCAAGTGGAGAGGATTAGGTCTCAGCTTGAGACTGAACCTCTTATTTAAATTGTTGTGAAAATCCTCATATACTCTGTTTTGATCCACTGCTTATATTTTCTAAGTCATAAAACTATTTTTTCTTACACTTTGATAGTTAGTTTTGGTTAGTGTGTGCATTTTTTTAATTCAGTAAACATGTTTCAAAAGTTTAATTTGTGTTCTACACTAATTCATCTGAGGATTAATCACCCTTTGATAAACCTATTGATCCATTGAACATTTACATTTCTACTGCCTTAATTAGCTGGTCCATTTTTAAATTGGGGGTTTTCTTAACCATAAAGTTTTTAACAGAAATTTTACATTGGAACTCAATTCACCCCCTTTTGAGTATCCACTCCGACCAACAAGTGTGAATTAGATCCTTCAAAAAATGAAGATCAACATAACCCTAGGGAGGAAAGGGGAGAGAACAATAGAAAGAGAATGAGAAGAGGAAAAGTACTGGGAAGAGATCAAATATCATTCTCTTAGCTTGCATTTTCTTCTAGAGGGTAATAGAGGAGCCAAAATCTCCTATTGTGTAAAAACCTAGCTCTTTAATTTCTGGTACAAATATTTTTTTTCAGTTATTACATAAGTAAATGAAGGAAAAAGTGGATTATACATCATATATTTTAAAGAACATGCCGTGTAATATGGGTTCACAGCATGTGAGGGTCCGGACAGGACACATATGGAAAATGTATAGATAAAATGTATATTTTTAACTAAATTCCATGCAATTTTCTTTTTCTGGGATAAAACATGCAGTAGCCTTGTGTTTCATTGGATTGAAACAACCCTAATCCAGGTTCATAGACAGCATCATTGAGGGCCATTTTTCCTCCCATTTGTTTGTCTGAACTCTGTTTCGATCGTCGTCGCAGCTGTTGGAACCCAATAGGTAAGATATAGATTATTCTTGAGCCATTATTCATTATTTTTTCTCTCAATTATGTTATTTAGTGTTGATGTATTATTTTATTTTTTTATATCTACATCATTCTATCTTGAATTGTTGGCTATGGTTGGACGAGGAGAATTTTACTATGATGTGATAGGTGGTCTTGTGCCTTTTTCTCAATGTCGAGTTGTTTATATTTTTCACAGTGCCATTCACCCATATTTAGGGTATATCCTTGAATGGTAATTGACAATTTCTGTTTCCTAATGATGATCAGGTCATGAATAAAATTAATCTAACCATGTTTGAGATTGTTTGTTTGATTAAGGGCCACCTCATGGGTGCATTTCCCTCGAATGACCATTTTATGGACATTTGTCCTAGGATGCCCTTGCGCATTCCTTTATTTACTGTAGATACCCAAATCTTGATGTACATGGACATTAAATTGCTTTTTAGGAATACTTAATACATGACAAAAACAGACACCAAAGGACTATAATAGTTTAGTGCCTTTGGAAACTCAGAATATAAACATCTAATCCTGTTGAAAGATCTTCAACATCTCCCATAACGATCTTCCCCTTTTTGTTTCCTTACCTAAAACCTTTCTTTATTTTACTGGGGAAAATAAAACATAAAAGGGTGAGCTCAAATGCTCAGTAAGGGAAAACATAAAGAACATAAGACAATCCATAAACATTTGAAAGAAAAAACTTGAACATGAAATCTAAACATTAAAACCTTGAGAAAAGACATAAATCTTGGAAGTACGTAAGCCATATATCATAAAGTAACATCAATCACGATAAAATAGCATGGGAATAAAACATGTAATTGTGGAAACCATTAAACACTTGTTATGATTTCCATAGTAGCCAAGGCATTGCTGCCAAGACCATCTTAGTGGACAAAGTCCCTTTCTGAATCGAGATCACTCCTCATTCCAGTCCTGTATTACTGAACCGGTTTAACTTTCCGTTCCAGCCATGTCTATCTCATGAGATATAAATCTTTACCCAATGCATTGGAGGGAGATATAGGTCCCACCCATCTCATAATGAAATCATTCTTACTTGTTCCCAAAAATAAATATACATCATTCATAATAACCCAATGAATAGAATGGGTTTCATAAACATCATCCCATCATCACATAATAAATACAAAAGAAATAGATATCATTTCATAATAAGAAAAGTGAAACCATGTAAATCATAGAGACATGATACTTGAAACGTACACATATGAAATAATGTCATCTTAGATGAAAAGTGGTTTTGATAAAACACTTGAAATGAATTGTTGAGGAAAATATCCTTTCTTCTTCAAAATCATTTTCATTTCACAAAATGCCATGCAATATTAAAATAAAATTATTTTGTTGAAAATATTCATAAAATATTATAGAGTAAGCTTCATGAAAATGAGGCGTTATGAAATAGTAAAAATCAGTTCTTTCCGTATAAGTTAAAAATAACATTCTTCTCATACTTTTTTCGGAAAAGTCAAAAAGTACCTCGTATGGTAAACAAAAAAAAGATTCCTTACATTACATGTAGTAAAAGTAAAAAATGGGTAAAAAGGACTTTAAACATAGATGAAAACATTTTTATAAAACATGTACATGGATAATAACAATAACCCCAGTAAATACTTACGAATAAACAATCTTGGATAAGAATGAGATTGGAATAATTATCCCTTACCTTTGGTCCGATATGCTTCATACGTATCCAAACCTACTGTATAATGATTTAAATAATGTCATTGTATTATTACAGAATCATATTCATTGTTATGATATCATATATGTTTCACTTATGACTTTATATTACCCTTTCTTTTGTAAATTCCATGTTAAAGAGCGTTTTGGTTAAAATTGTTTAATTTGTCGTCCGTGTTTTGACTTGTAATTATTCATATGATTAATTAGATCATGATTACTTAATTACAGAATATAAAACATGATTTATATATAATATATATTCAGAATATACATATATATAATAGATCGATAAATGGAAAGAAATACACCGTTCATGGAGACGGTAGGTCATACGTACGCATGAACGCTGTTTTCGTTTCCTCATTGAATTGAATGGAATTAAGTAGATGACATACATATATATATTAATAAATCCAGTATCATTATTATTTCATATATTTCATGATTACTTATTATGCATACTTTATAATCATTCATTAATCATTATCATGGAGAATGAATCTCATCACGTCGTAGAGACGATAGTCCGTACGTACGCATGAGCGATGATATCATTCCCATGATCGTGGAATTGTATTCAAGTGTATGTATTATATTTTATAATCAATATCACTTTACAATAATCATATATAGTTATTTATTTACACCATTATACCCATCCAGGTAAGGTGGTGATCGAAAACAGATTACACCACAGCGTGGAGATGGTATTCCGTACATACGCATGCACGGTGATTTCATTTTCCATAGGTTGGATAGACGGTGAAATAGGGTTGTTTCATAATTATAATAACATATCAGTATATGAGTGATACTGATGTAATTACTTCATAATGAAACAACTAAAGAAGAAGAAGTAGAAGAAGAAATAATGTTGAAAGAATCGGTAACGGACATTACCTCTTCTTTGAAGCGCCTCTTGTTAACCTCCTCTTAGGGTACTAAAGATGGTATTTGAAAAATACCAGGACCTATAGGATGTGTCTAGGGAAGTGTAGAAGAGAAATTGGAAGAGTTTGGCCAAGATTCAAAAATCAAAATGGTGTGAGGAAGAGAGAGAGGAGGTTCCCTTTTATAAGGGAGGAGAGGGGCACCTTTGGAATCCTCAAAAATATTAGTTTAATATAAATTCAAACCCCACATAAAAACCTCAAAAAATGTATAAATTCGAATATTAGATGATATAGGGTTGTAAATGCATCAACAAATAATATTTAGACATGTTTTGACCTTATTTTAAACCTTCTCATTTTGATTTATCCTTATTTAATCAATTTTAGTTTATTTGTGGTAATAAAATTCTAAATTTTAAATGGTTATAAATAATCACTTATGTGTTGTTAATTTTCTATAATTGGATAATTTATTACATTTTAGACTATATAAATTTCAATTTATAATTTTTAAATATTTTTGGGATTTTTAAACAATTTAATAATATGTTACTTTTATAAAATAACAATAGTGTCAATTTTGAAACTATTCATTTATTTGAATTTAAATAAAAAATATACAGAAGATATGTTGAAAATAAAAAGTTTAATAGATTCATAACATGTCATATATATTTATAAACTTAGTGGAGCACATTAAATAGTTCATTTAATATTTATTTTAATATTTTTAAAACCATTATTTGTTATTTATCTTAATAAAATAATTTCAACATCACTATTTTGTCACCTTTAATGATAATTATTTAATCCCTAAAATTTTTAAATAAATTCATATTATTTATATAATTTTATTAGATTTTTGGATACTATTCATGATCAAAGTTTCATGATGTTTATCACTAAATTAAAATTAATATACTTATAAGATTTAAGAGAGTGACATGTTGTCACTTTCTTTGGTTTTAATAATATTTAAATTATTTTCATGGAAAAAAATCCATTAAATGAATCTAATCAGACCCTTAGGTGATATGGGTCGACTTTTAGTCATACAATAGGATTTTGGAAAGTGTTAGGGTAATTTTATAATCTTATTTTTACCCTTAATTACCCGATTTACCTTTAACTGTAGTAAATAAAAATTACCGTAGTTACTATTCATAATATCAAAAAAAATAAAAGTAACTTATTAACATAATTTGGACCCACTGAATCCAAATATGGAATCCATTTTTCCAAATTCAATACACAAAAGTTGCAGAAATTAAATTAAAATTAATCCTGTTGTCGAAAGAAAATGAGTTTTTGTTTAAAACACTGCAAAAGATTGAATTGATTTAACCTACGAATTCAAGGTAAAATCAATGCTAATTATATTAAATGGTAAAAATATATTCTATTTATACTTTAAAACCATTCAATATTATAATTTAACCACATAAGTTATTACGATGAAAAAAGTTGTTTTTAATTAAAATATAGCGTGTTTTTACTATTCATTAAAATATCAAAGTTATCAGAATAATATGAAAAATATATCCAAGATAAAATTTTATATCCTAATTCCAAAGAATAATTTTATTTTGTAAAATTGAACTTATAAACATGTCAAAAACTAGATTTAATGTGGGTGCGCCATTAAAAGGCGGCAAAACTGCATTTTTTTAAAAATACTTATTTTACCCGAAAAATTTATTCTGTTCACATACCATGTTCTAGAAAATGTGTAAGATGAAATAATAATGTTATAAAATTCAAAATATAGTTAATAATATTCATAACGGCTAGTTTGTAATAATATTATAACCATATATCATTGTTTAGTGAAACCTGCTATTGCGTACAACACACGCTATCGAGGAAAGTCGCGATTGCGTGTAATGCAAGCCAAGTCAGGGTTGCGTGTTGTGCAAGAATCCTTCATTATTTAGTATAACAGAATCCAACCATATTTCATTTATACATTGAATATATATATATATATATATACACTCAATGTTGCGTAGAATGACTATTATAAAATGAACTTGAAATTGTGTGTAACACAATCTAAGAATAGTGTGGCGTATACTTCAATCTAATACAGTGTGGAATATAGCACAAGAAAATCTTCTTGTATCATAAAACACATGACATCAAATAAATTAAAAAGAATACTTATCATAAAATATCAGTTTGTTACATTCTACCCCCCTTAAAATGAATTTTGCCCTCGAAATTTGTCGGGGTTATACATGGTTTTCTACTTGAAATATTATTTAATTGCAACACACATCGTAAAATGAAATACCAAAACATAACATTAAAAACTAAAGTATGAAACGTAACGGTTACACAAATTAACTAATCACTGGGTTTTTACATAGGAGAACATAGGTGAAAATATGGATATGTAAGAAAAATCTAACCATCAAGTTCTGATGGAGAGTGGTAGAGAACATGGCTATGAAAAAACCATCAATCACAAAGCCATAAATTTGTGATGATCTAAGGTACCATCTAATTCATCGGATATAAGAGCACTAGGACAACATTTTTGGTTTTCAATATCATTTCCCTAAAGTTGAAAATTTTGAATTAGAATAAATACTTGCTTGATTTTGGTACAATATCACTGTTGTTCATTCTTTCAACAATTTCCACTTAATCTCTTAAAGAAATGAAGTTGAATTTGTTATTCGTGAAGTGTTAACAGATCATGTGATAGAATGATGGGTCATTCCATCTATTTCAAACAAAAGGTTAGCAAAAGTTATCAAATAAACATAAGTCCATATATGGTGAGGTTAATCATATACGATTTCAAAAATGAACTTATACTTTATATATCATACCGCTTAATAAAATAAAACTAGTTTCTACTAACTAGGGACTTCCTGTAGGCCAATGGTAGGCGATAAAGGCAAGTCACACTTCAGTTGTGGGTTTGATTCCCAAAGCCTTGTCCGACGCGATGGGATATTGTCTGTCATGTAGGTTGTTCTTTTTCTAAAACTACATTACTATAACATACCATCAATAATATCGAAAAAAGTTTTATCCTTAAACAATACTAACTTATGTCCAACATAATCCATTCCAATATTTAGGCTTATCTAAAACACTTTGGTCCAATCTCATAGTATAAAGAAAATGATTACTTGAAATGTCACATAACAATCATGTGAATGCCATCATTTATCCCCCATATATCATAAGATATATCTTGTTGGTCAAATTACAAACATGTTAATTCCTTAATCATGTATTCTCTTGAAGAATGAATACCCGTTGGACCTTAGTGAAAACTTGAATGTTGTTAAATTTCAACACCTTCCACATACCAAAATCCCAAAAATTCTATATACTCAAACCATAATATCACTTAGTCCTTATATCAGTCATGAGCTCATGAATACAATCAAACATCTCATTATCTTCTTATCCCTTCATTATGCGCATATCATATACTTTCCAAAAAATCTGAATAACCTTCCATGGTTACCGGTACCATATAATTTCAAATACTTTAGAAAAAACAATAGTGTAACAATCCTTAGATGATTCTTTATTCCATAGTACCATTAACTATACAACATAACTCTTTATAAAAATACAATCATTCCACTACATTCTTAAACAACTGACTGAGCTTCAACACTTCTTTCATCTCATATATCATTTGTAGTCTCCTTATCATCATCCACATAAATACTACCCATATGACCATGCTGATTCTCATCATGACATTTTCCCTTAGGGCACTGGTTTGCATAATTCCCATACATTCCACATTTAAAACATCTAATCATTGTTGATGTCGTAGCAATACCATTATCCTTATCCATGGTGTTAACTGAACCTTTTCTTTTACACTTACTAGATTTGTGTCCTTCTTTCCCGCACCTAAAGCATCTTCCAGTTCCTTTGAAACATTCTCCTTGATGCCTCTTCCCACATGATTTACATGAGGGGAATTGAACTTTCTTTCCTTTATAATCATTATGAAACTCCATCTTTCTCTTATTAGCTGATTCAGGAAACTTACCAAAGTTGAGATTATTGATCATATTATGAGATTTCTGATTAGGCAAAATAATGATATATGGACCTCCAGATCCAATTTCATTTAGTTTCTCATGAAAAATATCATTCCATTGTCCATAATATCCCCCATTATCGTGAATCTTCCTGTTTCCAGCCATTTTCTAAAACCCAAAAAGAATATTGTGAGAGGAAAAAATCATTCTAGGGAAAACAACATAGTAAAGGGGGAGTACCATCAATATCTAACATCTTAGTTTAAATTCTAAGATCGTTACCATAGTTCTAGGACTATATCCTATACGTATACTTATCCTTAGGTACTTCTCTAGACATACCTTAGAAATATCTCTTGGGATTTCACTAACGTTTTCGCATCCTAGTTTCCAAAGGATGACTAAACCTTCCTCTGATACCAACTGTAGAGACCCAAAGCTTGACTTACATGGACATTACATTACTTTTTCGTAATACTTAATACATAACAAAAACATACACCAAAGGACCGAAATAGTTTAGTGCCTTTGGAAACTCGGAATATAAACATCTAATCCTGTTGAAAGATCTTCAACATCTCCCATAACGATCTTCCCCTTTTTGTTTCCTTACCTAAAACCTTTCTTTATTTCCTGGGGAAAATAAAACATAAAAAGGGTGTGCTCAAATGCTCAGTAAGGGCAAACATAGATAACATAAAACAATCCATAAACATTTGAAAGAAAAAACTTGAACATGAAATCTAAACATTAAAACCTTGAGAAAAGACATAAATCTTGGAAGTAAGTAAGGAATATATCATAAAGGAACATCAATCATGATAAAATAGCATGGGAATAAAACATGTAATTGTGGAAACCATTCAGCACTTGTAATTATTTCTATAGTAGCCAAGGCATTGCTGCCAAGACCATCTTAGTGGACAAAGTCCCTTTCTGAATCGAGATCACTCCTCATTCCAGTCCTGTATTACTGAACCGGTTTAACTTGTCATTCCATCCATGTCTATCTCATGAGTTATAAATCTTTACCAAATTCATTGAAGGTAGATATAGGTCCCCCGCATCTCATAATGAAATCATTCTTACTTGAGCCAGAAAATAAATATACATCATTCATAATAACCCAATGAATAGAATGGGTTTCATAAACATCATACCATCATCACATAATCAATATAAAAGAAATGGACATCATTTCATAATAAGAAAATTGAAACCATGTAAATCATAGAGACATGATACTTGAAACATACACATATGAAATAATGTCGTCTTAGATGAAAAATGGTTTTGATAAAACACTTGAAATGAATTATTGAGGAAAATATCCTTTCTTATTCAAAATAATTTTCTTTTCACAAAATTCCATGCACTATTAAAATAAAAGTATTTTGTTGAAAATATTCATAAAATATTATAGAGTAAGATTCATGAAAATGAGGCATTATGAAATAGTAAAAATCTGTTCATGCTGAATAAGTTAAAAATAACATTCTTCTTGTACTTTTGTCAGAAAAGTCAAAAAGTACCGCGTATGGTAAACAAAAAAAAGATTCCTTACATTCCATGTAGTAAAAGACAAAAATGGGTAAAAAGGACTTTAAACATATATGAAAACATTTTTATAAAACATGTACATGGATAATAACAATAACCCCAGTAAATACTTACGAATAAACAATCTCGGATAAGAATGAGATTGGAATAATTATCCCTTACCTTTGGTCCGATATGCTTCGTACGTATCCGAACCTCCTATATAATGATTTAAATAATTTCATTGGCTTATTACAGAATCATATTCACTGTTATGATATCATATATTTTTCACTTATGACTTTATATTACCCGTTCCTTTGTAAATTCCATGTTAAAAAGCGTTTTGGGTAAAATCGTTTCATTTGTCGTCCGTGTTTTGACTTGTAATTATTCATATGATTACTTAGATCATGATTAATTAATTCCAGAATATAAAATTTGATTTATATATAATATATATTCAGAATATACATATATATAATAGATCAGTAAATGGAAAGAAATACACCGTTCATGGAGACGGTAGGTCGTACGTACGCATGAACACTGTTTTCGTTTCCTTATTGAATTGAATGGAATTAAGTAGATGAAATACATATATATATTCATAAATCTAGTATCATTATTATGTCATATATTTCATGATTACTTATTGTGAATACTTTATAATCATTCATGAATCGTTATCATGGAGAATGAATCTCATCGCGTCGTGGAGACGGTAGTCCGTACGTACGCACGAGCGATGATATCATTCCCATGATCGTGGAATTGTATTTAAGTGTATGTATAATATTTCATAATCAATATAACTTTACAATAATCATATATAGTTATTTATTTGTACCACTATACCCATCTGGGTAAGGTGGTGATCGAAAACATATTACACCACGGCATGGAGACGGTTTTCCGTACGTACGCACGCACAGTGATTTCGTTTTCCGTAGGATTGATAGATGGTGAAATAGGGTTGTTTCATACTGATAATAACATATCAGTATATGAGTGATACTCATGTTATTACTTCATAATGAAAAAACTAAAGAAGAAGAAGTAGAATAAGAAATAAAGTTGAAAGAATCGGTAACGGACATTACCTCTTCTTTGAAGCGCCTCTTCTTAACCTCCTCTTAGGGTACTAAATATGGTCTTTGAAGGAGACCAGGACATCTATAATGTTTCTAGGGAAGTGGAGAAGATAAATTGGCAGAGTTTGGCCGAGATTCAAGGCTCAAAATGGTGTGAGGAAGAGAGGGTGGAGGTGCCCTTTTATAAGGGAGGAGAGGGGCACCTTTGGAATCCTCAAAAATATTAGTTTAATATAAATTCAAACCCCACATAAAAACATCCAAAAATGACGAAATTAAAATATTAGATGATATAGGGTTGTAATATCATCAACCAATAAAATTTATACATTTTTTGATCTTATTTTAAACCTTATCATTTTGATTTATCCTTATTTAATCTATTTAAGGTTTTTTGCGGTAATATAATTCTAAATTTTAAATGGTTATAAATAATCACTTATGTGTTGTTAATTTTCCATAATTGGATACTTTATGTCATTTTAGACTATATAAATTTCAATTTATAATTTTTAAATATTTTTGTGATTTTTAAACAATTTAATAATATGTTATTTTTATAAAATAACAATAGTGTCAGTTTTGAAACTATTCATTTATTTGAATTTAAATAAAAAATATACAGAACATATGTTCGAAATAAAAGATTTACTATATTCATTACATGTCGTAGTTATCTATAAAATTAGTTTAGAACATTAAATAGTTCATATAATATTTATTTTAATATTTTTAAAACCATTTATTTGATATTTTTCTTAATAAAATAATTTCAACATCACTATTATGTCACCTTTAATGATAATTATTTAATCCCTAAAAATTATAAATAAATTCATATGATATATATAATTTTATTATATTTATGGATACTATTCATGTTTGAAGTTTCATGATGTTTATCACTAAATTAAAATTAATATACTTATAAGATTTAAGAGAGTGACATGTTGTCACTTTCTTTGGTTTTAATAATATTTAAATTATTTTCATGGAACAAAGTCCATTAAATGAATATAATGAAACACTTAGGTGATATGGGTTGACTTTTATTCATCATCCAATGGGATTTTGGGAAGTGTTAGGGTAATTTTATAATCTTATTTTTACCCTTAATTACCCGATTTACCTTTAACTGTAGTAAATAAAAATTACCGTAGTTACTATTCATAATATCAAAAAAATAAAAGTAACCTATTAACATAATTTGGACCCACTGAATTCAAATATGGAATCCATTTTTCCAAATTCAATACACAAAAGTTGCAGAAATTAAATTAAAATTAATCCCGTTGTCGAAAGAAAACTATTTTTGTTTAAAACATTGCAAAAGATTGAATTGATTTAACCTACTAATTCAGGGTAAAATCAATTCTAATTATATTAAATGGTAGAAATATATTATATTTATACTTTCAAACCATTAAATTTTATAATTTAACAACATAAGTTATTACGATGAAAAAAGTTGTTTTTAATTAAAATATAGCATGTTTTTACTATTCATTAAAATATGAAAGTTATCAGAATAATATGAAAAATCTATCCAAGGTAAAATTTTATTTTCTTATTCCAAAGAATAATTTTATTTCGTAAAATTGAACTTATAAACATGTCAAAAACTAGATTTAATGTGGGTACGCCATTAAAAGGCAGCAAAACTGCATTTTTTGAAAAATACTTATTTTACCCGAAAATTTTATTTTGTTCACATACCATGTTCTAAAAAATGTGTAAGATGAAATAATAATGTAATAAAATTCAAAATGTACTTAATACTATTCATAACGGCTAGTTTGTAATAATATTATAACCATATATCATTGTTTAGTGAAACCTGATATTGCGTACAACACACGCTATCGAGGAAAGTCACGACTGCCTGTAATGCAAGCCAAGTCAGGGTTGCGTGTTGTGCAAGAATCATTCGTTGTTTTGTATAACGGAATCCAAACATATTTCATTTATACATTGAATATATATATATATATAGACACTCAATGTTGCTTAGAATGACTATTATAAAATGAACTCTAAATTGTGTGTAACACAATCTAAGAATAGTGTTGTGTATACTTCAAGCTAATACAGTGAGGCGTATAGCACAAGATAATCTTGTTGTAGCATAAAACCCATGACATCAAATAAATTAAAAAGAATACTTATCATAAAATATCAGTTTGTTACATTTACCATCTTGGGGTTTTTAAAAAAATGAAATTGTTTAATTGAATGTTTACCACGTGAGATTGAAATTTCGTAGGCCTTATAATAGTTTATTTCACATGTTTTCTTGTTATATATATACTACCCATGTGAGTATATTTATTTAATCCTTGTAATTGTTATATATCATTAGGCTTGTGATATGAATTTCTAATGTGAGTATATTGTTTTAAGACTTGTAATTGTCAGATTGTATTATCCATATGATATAAATTTCCCATGCGAGTATAGCTGCCTAAGGCTTCTGATATTTTAATTCACATCTTGCATGTGATGTATGATGCTCACGTGAGTTATTATTATGTTAACCCTATAATACTGTAAATTTAATGGGTTGTTCATTATGCTGAAAAGACGATATACTGGGCTCTACCTAAATTGACTATTATGCCTGTGGGTGATGTTTTTTATGCCTATGGGTTTGGATTTTTTATGTACGTGGGTGAGGCTCTGTTATACCTATGGTAGAGGATTTGTTATATCTGTGGGCGAGGATATGTTATGAATGCAGGAAAGAGGTTTAGATGAATATTGAAATGGAATGACTTATGATGCGTCTTCCAAGCCACATAATATGCGTTGATTCATCGTGACTTTATTTGTTGAGATGAACATAGGAGGTATCTGTTGAAAATTATTATATAGGGGATTGATGGGATTAGGACAGATCTCCAGACATATATAATTCAATTTACTTGAATGGTCAAACTAAACATAATGAATCAAAATGGAAAACTGGACTTGTAGAATTGTTTATTTTTGGGTACTTCATATTTTATGGATTTTTTTCTTTTTTGTTACACTACTTATTTTAAATACTAACTGACGTATAGGAAAAGATCATGGGTAGTTACCTACTAGGATTTACTTCTCACAACCTATTTTGGATATGCATTTTGGCCCAAGCATATTATATAGTTGTGGGTTTCGATAAGATAAATCACCCTTCTATAGGTACTTGAGATACTATCTAGGAGTTAGAGAGCCTAGGATTGATCCAAGGCTTGTGATTATTCTTAGTTTCCTTTGTTTCTTTTTCTTTTGGAACAAAAACTGTTGATTCCTATAGTTTACCTATTTTGGTTGTTTTCTTCATACATAATATGTTGCATCATCTTTTGTATGATATAACACTTGGTTATTTATCATATCATCCCTCCGCTATTTATTTCATATGTATTCTATTTACTGCTTTTGATATTTTTATTATTTATTCTGATGTGTTTCATTCTACAAATTAGGGGATAATTTCTCCACTGTCACACCCTATGCCCTCACTACTAGTTGGCTACCTCTGGAATTTGGGGAAATAAGCTTGGGGCCATGTGACTAACTGGGTATGGGACACCAGATGAGTGGCATCCAGATCCGGGATGTTACAAATTGGTTATCATAGGATTTCATTTCTGGTTTTCTTTACTGGTTGGAGACATTAGAACAGGATTAGAAGAAAATGGGATTTGGAAATTTTTTGTGCCTGGGAGTAGCTACCCCGCATATAGGGAAAATCCAAATTGCCTCAAATTGATTTGTGATTTTTGTATTCTGAGCTGTTACAATTGATTTGATTTCACCATTGGGTGATGTTCTTGTTTTGTTCCTTTATTTTTGGTATTATTGTGGTTCTATTTTGTTTCAACCTTATGAGATGAGGATATACCATCTCATGCATCATATAAGAACTTGTTAAAAATAACATGTCATGCATTGTTGCCTTTCCATATAAGACCATTACTGATCGTATGCTATTGTGAATGATGTCGTGCTAGATATGCATGTTGTTGTGATAGGTACCATAATAGATATACCTGCTATTGTGATAGGTGTATTGATACGTGTTATGGTTTCAATTGGATGGATGATATGCTTTGATTCATGAGGAGTATGGGACCTCTTGGATCAGAATTTGGTGGAACATATTTTGGACTTGAGATATAGATTTTGTTGTTATGTTCTATATGTATATGCCAAGAATTGATTCGAAGGAAGTATTAGACCCCACATATTGTAATTTGGCTCATTGTTTCTTTATTTAGTAAAAACAGGGGTTCCAGGGATGTTTATGAGGCTTACTATTTGAAAACCTAGACAACATGACATGTGGTCCTATAAACACACGCCATGTGTCCTTACATCTAGGAATAAAGAAATGTTTTCATGTACATGTAATGTACCCTATGTAAACCCCATTTTGTATCTTACCGTGTGACCAGCCGTGTGAGAAAAAACACAGGCTGTTAGTTTTTTTGGTAGAAAACTTCATGTTCGTTAAGTACACACCATGTAGTTGTACATAGGAATACACAATATGACTTTTTCCCTGGGTAAGTACGTGTACAGGTGGGAGAAAATGATTACATTCCATGTGTCATCATGGCACACCATGTACCTGGGATGTTTACACGCCAAGGCAGGTGGGGGGTACACACCCACATTAGAGTTTAAAGGGACACTCTGTGTGTGTTTTCTATACACCGTACGCTCAATTTTTTTAAACCTTTGAGGTTTTTCTTCTCCTATTTTATTTATCTTTTCCAGTTCTGTAAAGATGAGTAGTTGTTTTTGAGTAGCTTTCCACATAGATTGTGATGGTGAATCCTTTTGAGTGTTTTGTGGAATCCTAATGGGAGTTTTGTGGGATTCCATCTAAATGGAGAGGTTCTTACACTAGTATCATTTCCATTTGTTGCATGAGAGTGAAACATGGAGTAAATGATCAATTTGGTGTTTGGAACAACCTATTTGAGACCTTTGATTTGAGATTTGTTGTGATCTATCTCCCATGACCTATGTTTTGAGGATTCATCCCTTGCAAGACGGTCCCTTCGGGCCTATGTGGTCGTGATACAAGTTGATATCCAGGATTCCACGAATGACTCTTCTGCTTATGTTTCGACCTAGAGAATGTGATGTAGGATGTCTCTATCTTCTATCTAGTTACCAAGGATCCATTGAGGGATGACTTACTTACATTCTCTTATAGGGATTCTCTTGTAGGATATCTATTTGGCGTACTATTTTCGAGGATCCCTATTATGGGATTCCTCCATTTTCTATATTTTGAGTATCCCATGTGGGGTTCCTCCCACACCTTTTTAGAAAAGGATCCCATGGAGGATACCTTCTCTCATGTTACCTACAGAATCTCGAGTAGTATTCCTCTAAATGTTATTAATATTATACTTCTTAAGGGGATATCATATGGTAGATCCTTCCAACGTTGGTACCACCCAGGTCCCATTGTCCATAGTAGTAAGTTTCAGTCATTAAAGAGGAAACCATTTTTCAGATGGGTGATCATTATATCATGACTCTTTATATGGAATTGATCATTGGGGAATGCTCAGTTCGGCATAGTAGACATGCCCTAATCATGGTTAGATACATAGGAGGTCGTGTGAACCTCTCTTCCCAAAAGTGATGGGCAATTTGGCACGTCATCATCCATGTAAATTGTTATGTTGATTATGTGATTTTGAGATAGTTCATGAATGAGACATTTGGGACTAGGATGCAGAGGTGGAAAACATATGAATAGTTACCAGAATTTTACATTTTTTCTTGTAAAATTAGGGTAGTTTATCTTGACATATTCGGGGCCCATCGAGTGTTAAAGGCTAAAAGCAAGTCGTTGAGTTTAGTTAAATTGATGATCATTGAGATGCTATGTTTGTTCTCAGTTATCGATAGAGTATATTAACATGAGTGTTTTGGAACCAAGTGCACCCCACTACTTGGGAGAATTTCTGAGACACAATGGTATTGACACATCAGTTGGTTTAATCTTGGCTTTCATGCCAAGTTATTTGACATGGTGAACGTGGTTAGTGGAGCAACACTCATGCATTTAAGTTGGTTCTAAACTCATGTGTTTGAGAGATGTTGTTCCTTATTATTGGAATTTAAGACACTCCTAGGTAGGGAGAGTCACATAAATTATATTTAAATATGTCCTTCCATGTATAAGGATCACAATCAAGGACCATTTGGAAATGGTTGTTCTACTTGAATTCCTTTGAGGCTTGTGTGTCTTTTTTTATGTTGATTATTTCCTAATAGCATGACTATTGTTACAGTCGACTGTGTGTGTAGCCCTTATAAAGAACCGATGATCATGGATGGACCTTAGTGGTTAAGAATAAGCTAACCTAGAAATGGCTTGGGATAAAGGCATTGAAGTTGGTTGAATGATGACGCATCAGCAAGTGAAGCTAAGTTTATTTCAAAAGGTCAAACAATAGTGGTTTGACTATCATTTTCTAGTGATCCTTGAAATCCTATTAGTGTTATTTTCCCTAATAGATGAGCATGTCCTCTATCTTGATATCTTATTGGATGAACTAAGATAGCAACAATTATACCTAACACTATAGTTGAAACCCATTGGACTAGTTTGACATCTTCTTTTGGTGTTGTGAACTGGATGCATGGTTTTAAATGAGGCTCGGTTAATCTTGAGTGACACCTGGGTTCCCATATAGGAACACCTTGAATAGTCTATTGATGCCTGCCACATTGTTTGACATGACTCCCAGTAAAATTCCTCTTTGGGTTAGGTCAATGATCTTATGTGTACATTTTCCCTTGTACCAAAGTCTTTCTTCTAACAGGGAGTACAAACTAACATTGTGAGTTCCTTAAACTCCAGGTTAGTGAATTTGTGGTTATCTCAATCATTTATCACTCTCTAATGTGATGCTTAAAAAGAGGTAATGATCCTAGTGGGGGTGGATTTGAATTATGTTTTTTCTTTTTATGGGTGTGTAGTGCCTTGGGAGAAGGCATTGTGTTCCATTACAATATCCCAGCCTTCTAAGTTGGTAATTTCTCAGATAAGTCATCCAGTGATGGTTTCACTCATTATCCTTCTTTTTCATCGTGTTTGGTTCTATTTTACCAGTTTAAACACTTTATAATAAGTTGGGTGTTTTTGTAAAAGTATACAATACCTTTTTAGGAAAAATTGTGTGGCCTCTTTGTGAGGTCACTGGGGGTTCGACGGTTCTTTGTTATGAGGTTGATGTTATGACCTAATTTGTGTTAAAGTTCAACCAATTAAAGGAAAATCATGTTCGTAGCATATCTAGTATGCTCAAGGGAGTGATTCATGGAGTTTTCTATGGGTGGAGGTGTCATGGTAATGATGATGTATGAGTTGTTCTGGAAATTCTCATGAAGGTTTCACTCTTCCAACTGATCAAACAAACATTCTGTGTCGATGATCATGAGAGGTTGTATGTCTAGAAGATTTTACGAATTCACAGGGTCTCGCATTCTATAATTTCACATAGGGAAGCCCATTTTACTTCTTGTTTCTAGTAATGGATATAGAGTGTTCTCGGCACACAGGTGTTTCTTAGCACAACATACCATCCCCCAAATAGATATCCAACTAGAGAGGGTTCTCACAATAAGGCCAAAGGATTGCGTGGACAGGTTATTGCACGCAAGGTATTGCACGCACAGGAGGGGATTGTGCGCAGGGGGAAAGGATTGCGCGCAAGGGAAGAACCTCGAGGAGGGGGAAAATTCAATTAGCCGGTGGAGTTGCGCGCAAAGGCGAATTGCGCGCACAAGAGTCGTTCCGAATTCTGCAACCCCAAACTGTTTGGGGTCGCTTTCTATTTATAGGCATCAGTCGGCGCGGAATCCAGGTGGAACATGAAATCTTCCGCACCGAGAACCGTTGGCGTGCAAAGCCTCACCCTGAGGAACTGGGGCGCGCAAAATTGCACGCCTCAATAGCTTGATTACGTGCATCCCGGAGATGCTTCGCGCACACAGCATGATTTCACGCAAGGCCTCCTTTATTTCGTGTACTAATTCCCGGGCCTCTAGACCGAGCCTCTGATTCCGAATATGACTTCTCTTTACCATTTCGAAACTTCCTCTAGGAGTTACGGACTTCTTTCGGCATCTACAAATGCCCCCCCTCGGAATTGGATCGGCGAGAGGTCACAACGGTCGGATTCCGAGGGAAACGCCGAAACGCCGAACCAGGGACACTCCTGGGTGCTTAGCACACAAACAACCCATGCAGAGTGCAAAATGACAGATCGTCGCAGAACCCTGGCCTCACCTATAAAAAGGGGCGCTGGGTCCAAAATCCGTACTCCAGCTTTTCCGCGCAATAGGCTTACCGCTCTTGTGCGCGAAATTGCTTCCACAGCTGCGCGTAAAAAACGCTCTTGCAGCATGTAATTCCTTTCGAATCATGGCCGTACTTGCACACCTACTCGGGGTATTCCATTCCTAGCTTGTCAATTGCGCATCCATCTCCTATATTTCACGTCGCCACTTCAGATTTTGTGCAACACTCCGATTCCGTGCTCTGCATCCTGATTTCATGCAACTCCCGAGATATTCGAGATGGCCACAAACCGAGTTGATGAGGGGGAAGCCGCCACTCGTAGGACCGAAATGGTGGCGACTGAGGGGGTTTATAGCACCAAGGTGATCGTCTCCAACAACCTGACCTTGTTCAATCTGCTGACTCCGGCTCAGAAGACGTATCCCCTGTCTGACAACCTCCCACTCTGGAACTTTGGCATCCTGGAGGAGGTGCCTCTGTCGGGCTTCGAGGTGGACACACCTCGGTCATGGGTGACCTGGGAGGATGAGTTTCCTCGCTACAACATCACCAAAAATTGTCGTCCTACCAGGGAAACTAGACATATGGATGTATACATCCTGAACCCGAGGACCAGGACCATTACTGGGGACGAGCCTGTCGTAGAGGATTCTCCGGCCCTCTACGCGAGCACGTTTCGTCAGAGCATCACGGATGACACGAAGGGCTGGATAAAGGATTGGGACATGCGGTTGGGGGGAAACATCACCATAAAGTGGGCCTGGGCGTTCTGGGTTCGCCATTCTTGCGACCAGTTTGGGGATGAACTGCGACATATTGGCCTATTGGAGGCGGTATGGACTTTGCAGTTCCACTTCCACTGTCAACCTGAGCTCGGGCCAGAGCTATTCACCCGGTGGTCTCTAGATACCAACACATTCCACCTTCATCATGGGGATGTTGGAATCACTATCTGGGATGTTCACTGCATCAGAGGTATCCCACTAGAGGGCTACAAATACGACGAGTTCGTTCCTCCAAAGAGAAACTGGGAAGACAGGTCACGGACGCCTATACTGACGTGGCACCTGTTGGAGCTGGCCAAAGAGAGGCTGGGGGTCAAGGAATTCCTAAAATACATTGCCTATAAGGGCTAGTTCAGCCAGTTCCTTGAGAAGGATCCGGCCATCAAGATGCCGGAACGGGGTAAACGGTGCCCAACTGCGGATAAGTGTTGGACGGGCGTCCCCAATAGAGGAGGGAGGAGAGAAACTGGTTGGACAAGATGGGGATCCGACACCCATCATTGAATTGACAAGCATAGAGGGGTCTCCCATCATGGAGGCTCCTCCAGCGGCTGTAACCCTGGAGACTGATGCTCTGGATTCCTGTAAGTCTCACGCTTCACTACTGGCACTTGGTATCAAAAGATCCCAACTAGCTAGCGTACGCCTTGCGCAGTGATCTCAACATTGGAGGCTCGTCAGGCTGTGGAGCCCGGGCCGTCCGTGAGCGGACCAGTGGTGGTCATTCCACCTCATTTAGAACATGCTTCCTACACTGAGTCGGCCCCAGCAATTGGTGAGAAGGGGGCAGCGGACATCAGCGGCGCTGTCTTTGAGGTGAGGTCGGAAGCCGATGGAGGTACCATCGCTGCTGGGGCGAGAGAGGAAGGTCGCCCGGACGTCAAGGATCCTATTTCTCATGAAGACACCCCTGGGGCAGATCCTGCTACCAATATTCTGGATGCCTTCCCTATGTACCGACCCGCTGACCCTAATAAGATAGATGACTCGGACTCAGAGGCAGCCGAGGAGAGCCAGATGACACGACACAAAGGGTGTAAGTGTATCCAGCACTTTCTCAGACAGCCCTAGTCGGAATGGATGAGGCAGATGGGATCACTCCAGACCTGGCTGCGCTTCCTGTGTGCCGGAGGGGCTGACGCTCAGTGCCTTCATCAGATGGTCCGTGATTACATGGCTGAGAAGATACGTAAGAGAAGCCAGCGCACCGACGTCTCCCAGTGTTAGGAAAGATCGGCGAGCACCCAAGCATTACTGAGGGCGGAGCGGGAGGTACGACACCTCGAAGGGCATGTGGTAGATAAGGAGGCCTTCATTGCAACATGCTCTGAGCTTATGGAGCAACTGACGGCCCAGCTGGCTGATGTGCAGGAACAAATGATGGAGGCGAGTCACCAGATCACCGTACTTCGAACCGAGTAGGCACAGGCACAAGCTAGGATTGGCGAGCTGGGCTCTGCGGTGGCTGATGAGGAGAGAGGCTTCATGGAGAGAGAAGCCGTCCTGTAGGCTACCAGCCAAAGGGTAGCAGTGCTGGAAAGATCGATTCAGCACACTGATCCTTAAGGGCTTTGTTTTGGTCATCTCATGAACTTATTTCTTATACTGCTCATCATCTCAATCTAATACAAGGAAAAATCCATTCATTTGTACCCTTGGATTAATATGCTCAACCATAATTCTGAAACGAATAACAACTCATCCCTAAGCTCCTGTGGGTCACACCCAACGCGAGAAGCAAAGGATACTCGTGATATCATTTTGCCAAACTGTGGGGCATTAACCATGCTTCAGGCATCCAAAATTGGGCCTGGATTTCTGAGGAGGATACCTCAGACCGATTGATATATCACATTCTCAATGTGCTCTGACACACGAGCGGGGTAATACTGGGGGCATTGAAATCCATCCGAACATAGGGAGATGGAAAGGAAAGGTGAATCACGCTACATGAATTCGGAACACTATGGGGAGCGACGATGGAGGATAACTGTCAACCGTTATGGAAATGCAACATCCATATCATGTTGGCCTGGAATGGGGACAATAAATGAGGGCTGACCACTGACCATGTTCACAACACGGGGCATAACTCAAATATCGTTGGTCAGTTTTCCAGAACGTTGGCCCAGTACAGCAGGCGGACCATAGGTCTATCGTCCATATTGATATAATAGGTGGAACAAAGGTCTATCATCCATATTTTGGTAGCAGGTGGACCATAGCCTATCATCCATATTGTTAGGGGGTCCCGTCAAACATGACCAGTCCTCCAGAATGTTGGCTCAGGATAGTAGGCGGACCATAGGTCTATCATCCATACTGTTAGGGGGTCCCATCAAACATGAAAGAGAATGAGGATTCGAATAAAGGGGCATGAAAATCAAGGAAAGTGGAGTGGTGGTTTGTTCGAACAGAGTCCAACACTCCCGAAATTGCACCACCGTGGCGGAGGCGCATTAGGTGGACGTACCAACCTAATCACAGATCGACCTAATTTTCAGGCAGGACCTCTCTGGTGAGAGAATTGTGGCTTCCCATTATTACTATGGGACATCTCGAACTTATTCGGGGTAGATGTCACGATTACACCACTTTCCATGAAATCAGGCCGAGGGGTCGGCAATAAGGAGGGACGAGATTTGGTAATCCCTGGGCTGGACCCAGGACGAAATGTCCGGGTGTTCCTACATATCTCATTAGGAATAGAATCAATCCTCACGTAGTTCTAGAAGCACAATTTAATGTCATGTTAGACAAAATATACTTTAACGTCATGTGGGACAGGGGACACATCTCATCTGGGGATAGGCACGGCACGACGAGTAACCTAACGTGAATGAGGACATAATCTCGCACCACACCGTATAATCCCACAAGAGAGACCGAGTCGGGGAAATCCAAAGAAAGGATCTTAGTTTTATGTCTTAGAACTCGGACCAAAGGATAAGGGGAACGGGAGACACACGGTAAAGCGGTTGCAAAAACCCAATGTGAATGGTGCAAAGCCTTGCTTACTATGTGCTCCTAGGGACGTGTTTAGGCCGATAGACCAAGCGCGAAAAGTTAGGCTAGGCCTGTGGGGAAGTTCCCAGGCACTCTTATGTATCTCATAAGGATGAGAATCAAGCCATACGTAGTTCTTGAAAGGTAGTATGGCATGATATGGCGCCTGTGCAAAGGAAGAAGGAGTCGTACGGGTCTATCACTCACACCAAAAGAAGCAACATTTGATATATCTTGTTTGTTCTTGAAGGTAAATGGTTTTTCATTTGTGGAGCGGATGGACTAGGGTTGAAATTCCTAGCATCTCTACAATAATCAATCCATAACAGGCATTGACAAGAGGTATGGCAATCGGCCGATACCTGGTTTGATGTCTCCCATAGGGAGGTCATCACAATGCAGTGCCATTTTTCATCATGCAGCCAAGACAATATCATCACAGTTTAGGGGCATGTGGTAGGACCAACAGCACAATTTATGGTCATATGGTTTGGACCTGCAGCACAGTTTAAGGTCATATGGTTTGGACCTGCAGCACAGTTTAAGGTCGTGTGGTTTGGACCAACAACACAGTTTAAGGTCGTTTGGTTTGGACCAACAACACAGTTTAAGGTTGTATGGTATGGACCTGCAGCACAGTTTAAGGTCATATGGTTTGGACCAACACCACTTTTTAAGGTCGTATGGTTTGGACCTATAGCACAGTTTAAGGTTTTATTGTTTGGACCAACAGCACAGTTTAAGGTCGTATGGTTTGGACCTATAGCACAGTTTAAGGTCGTATGGTTTGGACCTGTAGCACAGTTTAAGGTCATATGGTTTGGACCAACAGCACAGTTTAAGGTCGTATGGTTTGGACCTGCAGCATAGTTTAAGGTCGTATGGTTTGGACCTCCAGTAGAGTTTAAGGTCGTATGGTTTGTACCTACAGCACAGTTTAAGGTCATATGGTTTGGACCTGGCAGCACACGCACGATGCGATAAAGCAAACCTGATGCGGGTGAGGGTGTAATCCCATACCATCACCACGCGTGATCTCGAGAGAGGAGCCTCAGGTCAAAGGGGCCTATGAGGGTTCAAAAATCAGGGGGGAACAGGAGATGCTAGCTCCCAGCTATGTTGGGCCTGAAACGCAATGTCTGGGAGACTCCTCGTTCCCCTTGGGGATGAGGGTCAAGCTGCACGCAACTTGTAAAGAAGAAACCCAAGCACATACTCTAGGGCTCAGATCGCGGGAGCCCCGAGAAACACCATTACACTGCTTGGTCTATCTGACGTGTGGGGGTGTACTGAGGGTTAGTACAAGGAGTGTCGTGATTCCACCTTGACATGGTGGGACGAGACATAATGTGAATCATGCAACCAACATTCAGGGCCCAAGGAAGTCGGCGTGATGACTGGGGATTATTGCTGACCATGTTCGCAACATAGCATCATGTCGTGTTAGCCTAGAGGTAGGGGAAAACAAATGAGCATCGACCGTTGACCACATTCAGAACACAGGATTTGTATCAATTTGTTGCCCAAAACCCTCGGGGGCATTGGCCCGTGACGGTAGGAGAGCCCTTGGGCGTTTTATCCAGCCCGTTCTTGGGGGTCCCTCTGGGTGTGAAAGATGATGGGGCCTGAATGAAGGGGAACATGAAGCTTGACAAGCGGATGAAAACTTGCCTCTGACACTCCAGGTCCTAGACCAGAGTACTCTGAACACATTGGAAAACCACTGGAAAGGGTCTAATGGCTCAGTCCGAGAGTGGCCAAAAGATGGCGGATCCCAGGGAGAAAGGGGGCGTAATGCCAAAAACCCTGTACCACACCTATAAATCATATCCATGGGGAGGGACAGGCCAAGAGGCCAAGGTGATCGGGAGATCGTGGGATCTCCTAAGAGACAGGGCTAGACCTGAAATCTAAGTGTTCAGGTGGTCCTACGTATCCCATAAAGATGGGAATCAATCCACAGATAGTTCTTGAGATGCAGTTTAACATCATGTAGGATGAAATAAGGATCTTAGTTTTAGGTCTTAGAACTCGGACCAAGGAGCAAATATGTAGAGAAAAATGTAGTTTACGGTCATGCTGGACTATGTAAGGATCTTAGTTTTAGGTCTTAGAACTCAGACCAAGGAGCCCAGATGTAGGGAAAAATGTAGTTTAATGTCATTCTGGTCCGTGTAAGGATCTTAGTTTTAGGTCTTAGAACTCGGACCAAGGAGCCCAGATGTAGGGAAAAATGTAGTTTAAGGTTATGTTGGACCGTATAAGGATCATAGTTTTAGGTCTTAGAACTCGGACCAAGGTGAAATTTAGGGTCGTGCGGGGCCGTACAGTTTAAGTTTATACAGGACCAAGGATCCCTTAAGCAAAGTACTGTTTGAGAAACCTGGTGTTGGTGGGAGGAGTGACACGCTCACCATCCATAGTCACCAGGGAATACACGCCATTAGGATAGACCTTTTGGAAAATAAGAGGCTCCTCCCATTTGGGCTCTAACTTTGGTGGTTTCCTGCCGGTAATCATTGGTGCTCTGAGATCCAGCACCAGGTCACCTTGGAGGAAGGACCGGAGGTGAACCTTTTTGTTGAAAGCTCAAGACATCCTGCTCTGATGCCTTTCCAATTTATGTAAAGAGCGAAGCCTACTTTTGTCCAGTGCTTCCAATTCGTCTAGATGGAACTCGATAACTCTATCCAGATCTTGCTGGTCGTAGATCACCGTGCGCAATGAGGGCAACTAGATCTCGATGGGCAGGACTGCCTCAGCTCCGTATACTAGGGAATACGGAGTCACCTAGGTCGAGTTACAGGCCATCATCCTATAATCCCATAGGGCATTGGGGAGCTTCTCCATCCAACTTTTCTTGTTCTGACCAACCATCTTTTGCATAATGTTAGAGAGGGTTTTGTTAAGCACCTCGATCTGTCCATTCGCCAGCGCATGATAGCGGGAGGTGTGGTTAGAGAGAATGTTGTACATAGTGTTCAATTTCTTCAACCTAGCTACTCGGAAGTTGGTTCTGTTATCCGTGAGGTAGCGTGAGGTAATCCAAACTGATAGATGATATTGGAGCTCACGAAGTCAGTGATATAAAAGGCCTTAACTTCCCTGAGCTTGATTGCATCTTCCCACTTAGAGAAGAAATCTGTAGCGGTCAAGATGAACTGGCACCAGTGATCCATCACCGGCGGGTAAGGCCCTACGACATCCAATCCCAAAACTGCAAAGGGCCAAGAATACATGGTACTATGGAGAGGCTCTGGTGGCCAATGCACAAAGTTATCATGAACTTGGCATGCATGACACCTCTTGGAATACTCGATACAGTCGTAGATCATGGAGGGCCAGAAGTTTCCCAGCCTCCGAATCTGGTGGGACAACTTCGACCCGGTCTGGTGGGCGCCACGTGAACTAGAATGCACTTCTTGCATGACCTGTGGGATCTTGAATCCTTGAAGGAAATGGATGAGAACACCATCAAATCTGTGCCTGTAAAGGAGCTGCTCAAGGCTGGGACCACTTTGATGGGTGAACTGCGGTGTGCGGCGTCGGATTCACTCCCGCTCGGCTTGGTCCAGTGGAAGATTGCCATGCTGGAGGTATTCAACCAAGTGCATCCTCCAGTCAAGAACTGTCTCGAGTACCACACCTGAAGCCCCTGGGGATCCTGGCGTAGGGGCACCAGCGGTGAGATGGTTTACTCACAGGCCATGATCGCCCTCCAGAATAACAGGAGAAATGACTCTTCGGTGTGCCACGTGGATAATTAGGTCATCCTGTTCGGGCTTCACAAGTGGTGCGGCTAGGCTGGCCAAAGCATCTGCTCCACTATTCTGTGACCGGGGAATGTGAACGACCTCTTGCTGGGAGGGGAACATAGCCATTAGACGGGGGGTGCACTCTAGCAATGGCACGAGTTCTGGCTTTCTGAAAGCATATTCACCATTGACCTGCTTGATGACTAGCTCAGAGTCCCCTTTTACATACAGATGGGGTACGTCAATCTCGAGAACCAACTCGAGGCCTGTGATGAGGGCATGATACTCTGCCTCATTGATGGTGTAGCCTTCTGACAACATGAATGAATATGGTAGAACGACTTGCTCCGGGGTGATGAAGACGATACCCAAGCCCACTCTGTTGAACCTAGGATCGTTGCGCCTTCTACCGGTGGGGCTCCGAGAGGCACCGTCAAAGTGCATCTGCCAGCATGGGATGGCATGATCGACTGAGAGGATTTCCTCATCAGGAAATCCAAGACCCAGTGGCTGGTCCACAGAGGTTGGGTGGGCAGCTAAGAAGTCTGCCAATGCCTGTCCTTTGACGGCCTTCTGAGGTACGAACCTGATGTCGAACTACTAGAGGATCACCACCCAGCGCGCCAATCGACCGGTCAACATAGGTCGGTTTAGGATGTATTTCAACAGGTCCACCCGAGAGACCAGCTGTACCTCGTAGTGCTGCAAGTAGTTCCACAACTTCTGCAAGGAAAATACGAGCAACAGGCAGATCTTCTTGATGGGAGAATATCTAATTTCCGCGTTGAGGAGCATGCGGCTGTGGTTGTAGAGGCTATTCTATATTCCCTCATTGTTCTTGTGGGTGAGAAGTGTGCCAAGGGATTGCTCCAGGGCAGTCACGTTATGGACCAGCGGCTTTCCGGAAACGGGTGGCATCAAGACCGGAGGCTGGAGCAGATACTGCTCGATTTCCTCAAAAGCGATCTGACACTCTTCATCCCATTCATAGGTGACACCTTTCTTCATGAGCTGAGAAAAGGGCTTACACTTGCCGACCAGATTCTCAATGAATCAGCGTATATAGCCCAAGTGGCCTTGGAGGCCTCGAAGCTCCTAAATATTATTTGGGGGAGGCAGCTGACTGATGGCCCTGATCTTCTCTGGGTCGATCTTGATGCCTCGATACCTAACAATGAAGACAAGAAACTTTCTGGAGGTGACCCCGAAGGCACACTTCAACGGGTTCATCTTCAAGTGGCGAGAACGGAAGAAGCCAAACACTTTATCAAGGTCTTTGAGATGGTCCTGGAACTGACAAGATTTAACCACCAGGTTGTCCACGTAGCACTCCACCAGTGTCCCAAGGATCGGCTTGAATATGTGATGCATAGCCCATTGATAAGTGGCACCTGCATTCTTCAGACCGAAGGGCATAACCTGGTAGCAGAAAGTACCATGGGGGCCCTGAAGGCAGTGAACTCTTCATTCTCAGGGGCCATCCGGATCTGGTTATACCCAGAGTACCTATCTATAAAAGAGAGGGCTTGGAACCCGTCCATGGCATCGATCAGCAACTCTGTCACGGGAAGGGGAAAATCATCCTTCGGATAGTGGCGATTGAGATCGCGAAAGTCGTTACAGACACTGATCTACTCGTTCTTCTTCCTAACTGGCACAATGTTGGATAGCCACCTGGGGTACTGGACTTCCTTGATGAAGTTGGACTTGATGAGATTATCAACTTCGGCCTGAACCATGGCACCATGAGAGGGGTACATCTTTCTGGGAGGCTGCTTGAACCCGCGATGGTTTGCTGGAAGGCCAAGGCGGTGGACAGCTACCTAGGGATCTAGTCCTAGAATCTCATCATTACTCTAGGCGAACACATCATGGTGTTGTCTGAGGAAGTCTACGTACTTTTTCCATTCCTCGGGGGGCATAGCGGCGCTGACCAATGTGGGTCTTGGGTCCGCCTTGATACCGAGGTTCACCTGCACTAACTCATCGACCGTGGTGGGGACGCCCTCCTCAAAGGTAGTAGGAGCATCTTCCATGTCCTCCTCTATGCTTGTGGAGGGATGATCCATGGGGGAATCCGTTTCGGTGTTGCCAGACCCTGATGGGAAGCTGGTGCCGGCTTGGGCGGTAGAGGTCGTCATGTCAGGAGACTCATGCACTGCAGAGACCAGGGAGACAAAGGCAGTTGATCCAATCCCATCTGGCCTTCGGCCCAAGGAGCCATGCTTTATGACATCAAAGTAGTAGTGGCGTGTTGGCCTGAGCCAGTCGATTCCGGCCCGGTGAAACAGACAAGTATGACGTACTTCTGTTGCCATGATCCTAACGTCCTGATATCGTACAGGGGTAGGAGGCTCGAGGATCACCTGATCCTGGTTTGTGTAAGAGTACAAGGTGATTTCCCACCGTCGCTTGGACCCGGAAATATTCATTCCTCTGGTACCCAAAAAAACAAAGCACTGCCCCATGTCGGGTGTCGTGGCCTCCAACCGATGGATTGGGAAGACATATGCGTCGTCCAAACCTGCCCAGGGATCACTTGTGACAGTGGCAGGCTCGACCTCACCTACCAGGATCTGCTTGTCCTTACTCTTGTAATAGTCAGCGTCCAGATAATGGGCTTCACAAGAGGCGAAAGGAGACGCATCTCCTTGGAGCACGCCCACTTGACCCTTAACGGAGTATTTGAGGCACTGGTGATACGATGAGGGGACCGCTGTTTGAAGGTGGAGCCATGGCCTGCCCATCAACGCGTTGTAGGCGGTGTCCTGAGAGACAACCATGAATTCAGTATTGGAAATTAGGCCACCGAACTAGGTCTTCAAACAAATCATACCGAGTGGAGTTTTCTCGGTCCTTTCATACCCCTGGATCCTGAGGTCGGAGAGAGTTAGATCATCCTCAGACAACCCCAGTTTCCGCAGCATCCGAGTTGGGATTAGGTTAACCCCGGAACCCGTGTCAACAAGACAATGGAAGACTTCCATGCTATTTAATTGGCTGGTGATATACAGTGGGAGAATGTCCTCTTGTATGGGAAGGTCTTCATCTTCACCATAAAACGAGATAACCGCCTGACATTCGACATCCTCAATCACCTCGGTGTGGAAGGTTTCTGCGGCCGCTACCTCCGTTTCAAACTGGAGGGGGCTCCTGAGAGCCTCGACGAGCGCCTCACGCATTTCAGATGATAGAAAAAGGGCCTCAAGGATAGAAAGACTTGCCAAAATGCTGGCCAGGTGCTTCAGAACATCATACTTTCGAGTCAAATACGAGCATCTGCTTACAGGAGGCCTCTCTACGATTGGAGGCATGACGGGACCTACCTGTGGGACCGGTGACTGACTGGTACTAGGCACGTCTCGCTATTCACTAGTCGAAGCCTAGGAGGTGGCTGCCGTGTTAGGACCGGTAGGCTGTAGTCGGCCGGTGGCAGGGCTGGGCTGGTTGCGGCATGGCTGAGGTGGTTCCGCCTGATCCAGCAACAGAATTCGTGGAGGAGGTGAACCTGCCGACACCGGATGAGGGGGCCACGTGCGCTGATCTCTGTATCGGGCCTGCTGCCTGGTCTCAGTAGCATGCACGGTCTGACTGGAGGTGACGACTACCGTGCCCCGGTGATTCACGTAGCCATGGCTCCGCCGACGTTGGCAAGGGCTTGGGACATTGGAGAGGTCTGCCTGGTGTTCCTCATCGTCGGTAGTCAAAAATTGATATACCAACTCTATGGTGTTAACCGAAGCGTACCTCGGGCTTTCACTCGGGGAGTCATCCACTACCGGATGGAGCCTCGGAGGGATCCTCGTCTCTAGGGTCATAAAATTGCCAAGCGTTTGGGAAGATGAAGGCATTGTCAGGGTGTGTTCTTTCTTCTTGTGCCACTGCATGCTCTTCTGGGAAGAGGTAGGCTGGGACGACGATGCCAAAGCGGCACTCGCAGATTCTGAGGGCTCTGGCTGACTTAGGCAGGCACAAATGATTCCATGGGCACGAGAGACCGTCCTGCGGGCCATCCAGTTGTTATAATTCTGGGACCCATGGTCGAAAACCTATTCTCACTCATCCCCGTTGCCACTGCTACCATCTGATCTCACGAAGACACCTACCACTTGCGTTGGGGCTGGGCCCAACCTTACTATGTTGTTGCCAATCAGGTCTTAGAGACAGTCTTTGAACACATAGCATCACTGGATAGTGTGCCCCAGGGTCCAGTGATTAGGGCAGTAGTAAGGGTGATCAGTGAGATGTGCCTCTTCTGGCTTTCGGCAATCAGGCAGCCGCACGATCCTCTGCTCCAAGGTGCTACGAAAATAACCGGGGACCTGGGCCTCGTCAAACGAGTAAATATGATTCCTTATATCTGGAAAGGGGGATCTTAGATGCTGACCATGACCAGGGGTTGTAGGAGCATGCCAAGGAGGCAGAGCCTGATTATGTCACCTGGGTGGTGGTGGTGCGTTACGCGGAGGCGCCTACCGATTTTGAGGAGGTCGTTGCGGGGCCGGAGCCTCTGCCCGTGGGGGTGTACCCTTATGGGGCTGCTAAGATGGCCGTAGTGGTAGAAATTCTAGATGTACGGGGGAATCTATCTGGGCCATAGCAGTGGGCTCGGCTCTGGTGGCTCTCCTTGCAAGGATTGCAGGAGGCAGCGGGCGTGCCTGACTGGCCTGTTGCAGGGCTTCTTCGAGCCGCTGAGCCTTGTCTGAGAAGTCCTGGAACCCTCTAGGGTAATTCTGAGTGATCAATGAAGGAAATAGCTCTTCCTTGACGTTCCCTACACACATTGTCAGTAATTTCTTTTGAGTTAGTGGCATGGCAAGGGAGTACGTGAGCCCCTTCCACCGGACGATGAAGTCCGCGACCCGCTCATCGGGCCTTTGTTTTCACCTGAAGAGGTCTCTGATGTTCGTCTTCCAGGTAATGGAACTGAACTGGTAGAGGTATTTCTGGCAAAGGTCCTCCCAGCTAGTCACAGATCCAACAGGGAGCTGGCTGTACTAGACGAATCCGGGTCCTTCCAGTGTCTGAACGAAGCAACGGAGCTTGGCAGCCTCCTGCTGCGCCGGAGTCCCTAACATAGGCATGCACCTCAAGTTGAAGTGGGATAGGTATTGTGGAGGGTCTTTAGTCCCGTTAAAGGGGGCCAAAGTGGGGTTCCAAAATCTCAGCAGGGCCGGCATATCATCCACCCACGCTGGGTATGGTTTTCCATCCGGTGGGATTGCCACCTGCTGAGTTTCCAGGGCCTCTAGGCGGGCGATGAGTACTCCCATTAGATCGTCCGGATGCAGATTCCTGTCCTGACGGGGATCTATAACTATAGGTGCATTGTTAGGCTCTTCAATCCACTAGTCAAGCTCAGCAGCTCGCGGGGCAGTTGGCGGAGTGACTCTCGGGGTAGGGGGAGGAAACCGAGCAGGGTCCGCCTGGTGATTACGCCGCTCAGGAGGGTTCGGCGAAACATATCGCGCCCTCTTACCATGGGCTCCAGCCTCTCCCCTGTCGGCAAACACAACATGGTCATGGTTTCCTGGGGGAATCACAGCAAGGGGTAGGTGATCTTGCCCCTGCTGTCCTAGTCTAGGGTTAGCGTAGTCAGGACGCCGCTCTGTAATGCGTTCGGCCAAGAGCTCATAAACCAGTCTCTTTTGCTCAGAAAGTTGTTGGCATAGCATGGCCTTCTCGGGATCTTCCTCTGCCTTCTTCCCCGAGGCAGATGGGTCTGCGAGCTTGATAGGCTCGACGTGCTCTTTACCCTTACTGATGTTTCGGCTTGGTGCTAGTGCCTCCGTGGGTACAGGGAGACCTAGGAGGCTCCTCTGTTGGCGAGTAATCCTCTCAGATGGGTCCAGTAGCGGCTTGTCCTCAGGGGGAGAGTCCCCATCGAGGATCTCCACACCGTTTCCCTCATCTAAAAGGTCATCCATGTTGACCTTCACTGCCCTTGAAGACGTTCCCTCAGGGCCGCCCAGTGAATCGGGTTGTCGGCGGATCACACAGAAAAGAAGGACAACGTACTGCCCCCATCCGCGGACGTGCGCGTGGGGGGTGGCTTCCTCAATAACTTTGCAGAGTACTTGAAAACTCTGGATTCATTGTTGCTGGAGGGCCCTGTGGTGGCCTAGTGACTCGGGGGTGCCGAACCGTAGGGAGCACTGCCAGGTCGACTCGACGACACTGCTCACCGATATCCTCGAGATGTGCTTGACTCCCGGGATAAGGTGCTCGCTGATGGAGAAGATGGGAGTGAGTCACCTGAAGGGTCTGGAGGAAGCATTCAAACTCTCCTGGGGTGAGTGAATCTGTCATATCAAAATCCGACCCTGCGACTAGCCAAAACTTCTCGGGGAAGTGGCCCGCTGCGAGGACGGTCCAGAAGCTCCATGACTCTGGTTCGGGGTCCGGACCTTTCTACCCCTGCTCATCAACCGAGAATGGCTGGAGAGCTAGCAACGGCGCTGAGGCAGGCCACTGGGGCGGTGGGCTGGTCAGCGGGGAATACAATGAACATGTTGATTGGCCGCTGATCCCTGTGTCATCCTCCAGGGGTTGCAGTGTCCTGGCTGCCACGTCGCAATTGGATGGGCCAACGAATGGGCCTCCTTTCATAGTGTCGGTGCTTGTCGAGGGTGTTTCACCTTGCAACTCTTCCGTCAGTCCCGAGAAAAGTTCCCCACCCTCCCTGACAGAGGCGGAAGGTTCTTTCGGGGAGGCCATTGGTAACTGCGGGTTCGACCCCTGGGGGTACGCCATATCCTCATCCTCCTAGATATACCTTCAGAGGGAGGTGGGAATCATACAGATCTCACATTCGGGGAGTACGAGACTGACACGTCGCGTCCCCATCCCTGCCCTCAACTCAAAGGGTTGGGGGGAAGGTTCCATTGTCGAGTTGTATTCTGCCTCAGAGTCCGAGAAATGAACTGGTCTAATTTTCATCCTGGCTCCCCTGACATTCCTCTTATGGCGACGAAGCCCCACCTTCCTACCCCTGGGTTTCTCCTCAGGGTAAGAATGATCTCCATCAAGGATTTCCCTGGCTGCAATAGCGGTAGGGTAGAGGGGACCGAAGGCTAGGGTGTGAGAAGCACCGGGACAGATATCGAAAGGGACATGGGGAGGACCTCCATGTGAGTGAGCGATCGGATACGCAATGGCTCCAGACTCGTGGCCAGTGGTAGGGGGAGTGAACTCATACCCAGTGTAGTGGGCACTGGAAAGAGTCATACCCAGAGCATAGCCTTCGCGAATAAGCCTTCGACTTTCCAGATCAGTGGCACAGAATGAGCCTTCATAGTGGGTGGCACTACCACGGATTGGTCTGCAGTGGCCATTGCCATTGCCTGTGACCGGGAGAGTCGACCCAACTTGCCTGCAGGGTGGATGGGGTTTCGATCCAAGTCAAGCATGTGACTGCCCCTGCTCAACATGTGCGGGGTCTGGTAACAGGAGTCAGCAGTGGCTCGGGCCATAGTGGTTGCTGATGTTGGTGCCCTAGGATGGGCATTCTATTCTGCTCATGCCTGACGCTGGCGTCGGGTCAGATGGGTCGGAGCCAGTTGTGCAGGCACGAAGATTGCCTGCTCCTCGGCCCGGGGAGTTAGGTGGCGGCATCGACGCAGCTTGGCGGGGGTTCTTGCCGTTAACCCCTGGGACGGGTCTCCGATCGGGCAGACCCGGACATCCCCCACCTCATTGGCGTCGGGGAGGGATGTGTCAAGGCGCTCCGAGGATAGGCTCCCGAAACGGTTGAACGTCGGAGTGGGGAGCGGTGGCTCCTTGCGTGGCCCTCGGGGGCAGCGATGGTGGTGAGGCGCAGTGGCCTCTAGATCCAATTGGGCCATGCCCCTGGTGGGGATGATCCCTCCCTCATCGTACCTACGAACCAGGTCATTGATCACCCTTCGCTGGATGATTTCTGACGGGGAGAGGGGGCGTGAGCGCCCGACAGTCATGACGATCAGAGCCAGAGTGACTGCGGAAAGGGCGAGACCGCGCGGGGTAGCTGTGTCGGTACTACCTATGCCCCTGCACCGGTGGGAGGGTGGAGATCGAGCTCCGGATGTAGTGATCTGATTCCTGTAAGCAAGGAGATAAACCCATTAGTACTAACAGGAAAAGAATTCAACAACCAATAGCCCAACGTCATTCCTTCTTTCGTGGTCGGCGAGAGGGATCCACACTGATGATGTCGCAGAACAGAGTGGTCAATGTCCTGACGGCCTTGACCCCTGGCGGGTTTCATGTCCCGGTGAAAGGTACCCGGACCTGGTGACATGCTAATATTCCGATACCCCAAACGCTACCATTCTCCGTATTGGGGAGAAGAGTTTCACGTCTGGTTCACCATTTTTTGTTTCCGATGTTTTTACGCCGGGGCACGCGTGTGTGTCCTCACGCATGGGAGGATGCATGGCTTTTTTCCCCGCATTCCCGCTTTCCAAAGGCGGGCGACATTCGTTATTTGTTCACGGACGTCTGCTCCTTGATCGAAACCGGGATGATGGGATGTCGGTTCTTCCTTCCGTGGATTCCTCCTCAGAGCTCGTCACCTAGTTCGGGTCTCCCTCATAGATTTAAGACGGGTTCGTGAAGCTTGTTCCCGATTCCATATCTGCATGGACTCTAGTTAATTACACTGCTTCCGTCAAGACGCTCCAAGGGGTCTTGTCGGGGCAACAACCTTCGGTGAGGAGAATGGTCATGTTGGGGTGTCATTGGCATGTCTCGACGCTGGGGATTGGAATGTCTGTCTTTTATCGCTTATCACAGGGCTTCTCGATGGTGTGGAAGCCCGAGGCATCCCACATCGAACACGGGGATTGTGTACCATCTGAGGTTTTCCTCAGCTTGACATGTTTAACACGGGGTATGCCGTGAGTATAACATATTGCAGAGATGGATCGGACTGATCAGAACACTGGCAGTGGATCGGATTGAAGTACCCCCTAGATGGAACACTGATGTTGGGGCCAGCACGTGGGCGGCTTCCCGGATACCATGGAGTGGGATGGGATGGCATGATCTCACCGGGATGTGGTGACCCGGGTAAGGATCAGGATGGATGATAGAGTGATGGGCTTGAACCTCGTCGAGGCTTCATACGTATCCCCATGGCAGGGAATCAAAGTCCACGTAGTTCAGGGATACGGTGGGACACCTGAAGAGGCATCCCGTGAGAATGAATGCATGGATTGGAGCCTGGAGGAAGTAAGATCTCCGGGCTAGGGCATGAGCTTCCCAAGGCATGTGGGCTCGATGGGGAAGTCTGGATGAGACGCGGGTGTGAGGCATGGGGCTTAGGCTCTGAGTTGGCCCAAGAGGGGGAATACGTGGCTTACACTCTGAGGCGGCCCATAACGGTGGTTGTGAACCGACACAAAGGGGTCGAAACAACTGAGCGATGGGCTTGAACCTCGTGGAGGCTTCCTACTTACCATGCGTTAGCATGGATCAAAGTCCAAGTAGTTCAGGGCATACAGTTTAACGTCATACGAGACGAGATTCAGTTTAACGTCATGCGGGACGAGATACAGTTTAACGTCATGCGGGACAGGGGTATTTGGGGCCTACGCTCTGAGGCAGCCCATAATGTTGGCGAACCGACGTGGAGAGGTCGGAACGACTGGGTGGTGGGCTTGAACCTCATGGAGGCTTCCTACGTACCATGCGTTATCACGGATCAAAGTCCACGTAGTTCACTGGGATAGGGCTTACACTCAGAGGTGGCCCATAAGAGGATGTCATGGTCGATGCGCGCTCTAAGACCACGTGGGTCATGCTCGGTGTGGGAAACAAGAGGCAGTAGGGACCAGACGATCACGTCGCAAAGGGTGCATCTGTGAGAAGCGGAAAAGGGCTTACACATTGAGCGGCTCAAAGAGGAAACATGGGATTACGTGTGGTTAGAGGCCCTGGGTTCTGGGGCTTACTCTAGGATGGAGGCCTTTGGTGCGACACAGCGCCGTTGGAAAGGGACTCCAATGGCCTTGGCAAGGGGGAAGTACGGAGATGCAGGGGTGCAACCTTCCGCAAGAGAGGCTAGGGGCTTACGCTCTGAGGCAGCCCTTCCCCCATGGACAAACTCCACTCCAACATGGAGGATCTCATTCCATGCGAGGAAGAGTCCATTCTCGGGGAGACGAGTGGGCATAAAGAATGCCCGAGATGGGGGGACCCTGCTTGCGAAGCACGAGGTCAGACCATAGTTTAACGTCATGTGTTAAAGACAAGGTGCTTAGAAGTTTAACTTCCTGTAGCTTGGATGAGGTGGGTTCGCTCCACACCCCTAGGGATTACATTCCCAATGCCCTCTACCCCTTGTGGGAGGGAAGGCATCGGCAAGGTCGTAGTGAAGGGGGGCCGCAGGGCGAACCATCGAGGGATCCACGTTAGCGTGGCTATGCAAAGAAGCAATAGCCTTTAGCGTGCCTATTCGGAGAAGCATAAGGCAAAGCAACGCAATGGAAAACACCGCCCAAGGAACCTTGAGGTTACTTCATATGATCCTGGAAGGTCGTATGGGAAAACAACGCATGGCGCGCATGCCCGGAAAAGAAGACATCAGGTGCCATCGCAGAGAGGTAGCCAAGGGGTGTCAAGGAAAAGGGGTTGGGGTGTTGCGCACAAATAGAAGGTTTGTGCACAAAACACTGGGATGACGCGCAATAAGGCTAAAGGATTGCGTAGATAGGTTATTGCACGCAAGGTATTGCACGCACATGAGAGGATTGAGTGCACGGGGCAAGGATTGCGCACAAGGGAAGAACCCGAAGGAGGGGGAAATTCAGTTATGCCAGTGGAGTTGCGCGCAAAGGCGAACCCCGGGGCAAGGTTGCGCGAAAAGGGGAATTACCTGGAAGCCATATTGCATGCATGGGGAGTCGATTTGTGCACACAGGAGCCGTTCCAAATTCCGCAACCCCAAACCGTTTAGGGTCGCTTTCTATTTATAGGCATGGGTCGGAGCCGAATACAGGCGGCGCACAAAATCTTCCGCACCATGAACCATCGGCGCGCAAAGCCTCACCGTGAGGAACCAGGTCATGCAAAATTGCGTGCCTCACCGGCTCGATTCTGCGCATCCCAGTGATTCTTCGCACGCACAACATGATTTCATGCAAGGCCTCCTTTATTTCACGCACCACTTCCCGGGCCTCCAGACCAGGCCTCTGATTCCTAATATGACTTCGTTTTTCCATTTCAAAACATCCTCTAGGAGTTACGGACTTTTTTCGGCATCTACAAATCCCAAATCATATTTTTATAATCCCAAATCATGTTTGGATAATTCCAAATAATGTTCTGATAATCCCAAATCATGTTTTGATAATCCCAAATCTTGTTTTTATTTAAGTGAGAACCATGTTTTCATTCTATGCTAATCATATTTCATTAACATTTCATGTTCCTATAGAGTAATATTCATATACTTTCAATCTCATTGCTTGATTGATTAATCTTACTGTGTAGAATTCATCTAAGTACAGAGGTCACCGTTATAAGGTTAAAGTTACAAGGTCACTAATATATGGTCACCGATACAAGGTCACCACTATATGGTCACCGTTACAAGGTCACTATTACAGGTTTACCACGACAAGGTCACCGTTTCATGGTTACTGGTGTGAGCATACTGTTAAAGGTTACAGTTGGAGATTTCCAATGTGCACATACTGTTGAAGCCTACCAATATGAAGGCTACCGTTACCAGTCTACCGATGCCTATTCTTCCATACTTTGTCAATTTCTCAATATTATTGTAACGATCATTTTTGATAAAATAAATTCTCTGAAATTTATTAATGCTGATTGTAAACGTTTTAGAAGACAATACCGTGGATAGTACGAGGTACGATAAAGAATTAACATGATATACTCATTCCCATTGTCAGACCTCGTATATAAAAGGGAAGACCATGAAATAAGAAAATATATGGAAGGACACAAAAATAGAGAAACATATACACACACACACAAAAAAAGGTTGCATGAGAAGTGTTATATATCTTACTCGCCAGATCAAAAAGTCGAACCATCCAGTACTAAGATCTTGAACCCACAAGCTTCACAAAGATCATTCTAGGATAAACTCATTTCTGCCTTATTTGCTTCATCAACTATTGATCAACAACAGAAGAAGAACACTGAAAGATTCAACCTGTAGTTGCGACACACTGTTTTGGAAACAACTTCTAGAGATTGACTAGAACTTTAATGTTTCTCATTCCAAAGAGTCAAGAGCTGATATACAAAAAACATATAGCCTTATAAACTCTTTCTCATCATACCTTCTCTATTGTGTTTCTTTCTTTTACATCTTTTAGAAGTGTGTGACACAATTTATATCACACACCATCTAATGTTCATGAACTGGATGATATTGAATATACTCACATCAAACTTCATCTTATCTATATTTCCCATGTATAATTGTGGAATAGACCATGTGTGGTCTGTATTGTGTATTTTTCCCACGAAGAATAGTGGCAGAGGGTGTGTTCCCTGGACATTTTGTGAAAACTATTGTAAAGCCTGATACAGGCTACGTATCAAGTTTTAATATAAACTGCTTGGTGGCAGGTGATCACCAAGTGGAGAGGATTAGGTCTCATCTTGAGATAGAACCTTTAGTTTACATTGTTGTGAAAATACTCATATACTCTATTTTGATCCACTGATTATATTTTCTAAGACATACAACTATTTTTTCTTACACTTTTATAGTTAGTTTTGGTTAGTGTGTGCATTTTTTTAATTCAGTAAACATGTTTCAAAAGTTTAATTGGTGTTTTACACTGATTCATCTGAGGATTAATCAACCTTTGATAAACCTGTTGATCAATTGAACATTTATATTTCTACTACCTTAATTAACTGGTCCATTTTTAAATTTGGGGTTTTCTTAACCATAACGTTTTTAACAAGAATTTTACATTGGAACTCAATTCACCCCCTTTTGAGTATCCATTCTGACCAACAAGTGTGAATTAGATCCTTCAAAAAAATGAAGATCAATATAACCCTTGGGAGTAAAGGGGAGATAATAATAGAAAGGGAATGAGAAGAGGAAACATAATGGGAAGAGATCAAATATCTTTCTCTTAGCTTACATTTTATTCTAGAGGGTAATAGAGGAGCCAAAATCTCCAGTTGTGTAAAAACCTAGTTCTTTAATTTGAGGTAAAAATCTTTATTTTTTAGTTAGTACATAAGGAAATGAAGGAAAAAGTGGATTATACATCATATATTTTCAAGAACACGCTGTGTCATATGGGTTCACAACATGTGAGGGTTCGGACAGGACCCATATAGAAAATGTATAGACAGAATGTATATTTTTAACCACATTCCATGCAATTTTCTTTTTTAGGATAAAACATGTAGTAGCCTTGTGTTTCATTGGATTGAAACAACCCTCATCCAGGTTCACAAACAGCAGCTTTGAGGTCCATGTTTCCTCCCATTTGTTTGTCTGAACTCTGTTTCGATCATTGTCAAAGCTGTTGGAACCCAATAGGTAAGATATCGATTATTCTTGAGCCATTATTCATTATTTTTTCTCTCAATTATGTTATTTAATGTTGATATATTATTTTCATTTTTTAGATCTACATCGTTCTATCTTGAATTTTTGGCTAAGGTTGGACGAGGAGAATGTTACTATAATGTGATAGCTGGTCTTTTGCCTTTTGCTCAATGTTGAGTTGTTTATATTTGTCATAGTGCCATTCATCCATATTTAGGGTATATCCTTGAATGGTAATTGACCCTTGTAGTTTCCTAATGATGATTAGGTCATGAAAAAAATTCATTTAAGCATGTTTGAGATTGTTTGTCTGATTAAGGGCCACCTCATGGGTGCATTTCCCTCGAATGGCCATTTTATGGACATTTGGCCTAGGATGCCCTTGCACATTCCTTTTTTTACCATCTTGTGGTTTTTAAAAAAATGAAATTGTTTAATTGAACGTTTCCCATGTGAGATTGAAATTTCTTAGGACTTATGATAGTTTATTTCACATGTTTTTTTGTTATATATAAACTACCCATGTGAGTATATTTGTTTAATCCATGTAATTGTTAGATTTCAGTAGGCTTGTGATATGAATTTCCAACGTGAGTATAATTTTTTTAGACTTGTAATTGTCAGATTGTATTATACCTGTGATATGAATTTCCCATGTGAGTATAGTTGTCTAAGACTTATGATATATTAATTCACATCTTGCTTGTGATGTATGATGCCCACGTGAGTTATTATTATGTTAACCCTGTAATAGTGTAAATTTAATGGGTTGTTCATTATGCTGAAAAGATGATATACTGGGCTCAACCTAGATTGACTGTTATGCCTGTGGGTGAGGATTTTTTATGCCTATGGGTTTGGATTTTTTATGTACGTGGGTGAGGCTCTGTTATACCTATTTTAGAGGATTTGTTATATCTATGGGAAAGGATATGTTATGAATGCGGGAAAGTGGTTTAGATGAATATTGAAATGGAATGACTTATGATGCATCTTCCAAGCCAAATAATATGCGTTGATTCATCATGACATTATTTGTTGAGATGAACTTAGGAGGTTTCTGTTGAAATTATTATATGGGGGATTGATGGGCTTAGTACAGATCTTGAGACATATATAATTCAATGTACTTGAATGGTCGAACTAAACATAATGAATCAAAATGGAAAACTGGACTAGTAGGATTGTTTACTTTTGGGTACTTCATATTTTATGGATTTTTTTCTTTTTTGCTACACTACTTATTTTAAATACTAACTGACTGATAGGAAAAGATCTTGGGTGGTTACCTACTAGGATTTACTTCTCACAAACAATTTGGGATATGAATTTTTCCCAAATATGTTATATAGTTATGGGTTTCAATAAGGGAAAGCACCATTCTATAGGTACTTGAGATACTATATAGGAGTTGGAGAGCCTAGGATTGAGCCAAGGCTTGTGATTCTTCTTATTTTCCTTTGTTTCTTTTTCTTTTGGAACATATATTGTTGATTCCTACAGTTTACCTATTTTGGTTGTTTCTTCGTACATAATATGTTGCATCATATTTTGTATGATATAACACTTGGTTATCTTTCTTATCATCCCTCCGCTATTTATTTTATATGTAATATATTTACTACTTCGGATATTTTATTTTTATTTATTCTGATGTGTTTCATTCTGCCAATGAGGGGATAATTTCTCCACTTTAACACCCTATGCCCTCACTACTAGTTGGCTACCTATGGAATTTGGGGAAATAAGCTTGGGTCCATGTGACTAACTAGGTATGGGACACCAGATGGGTGGCATCCAGATCCGGGATGTTACAAATTGGTATTAGAGGGTTTCATTTCAGGTTTTCATTATTGGTTGGAGACATTAGAACAGGATTGGAAGAAAATGGGATTTGGAAATTTTTTGTGTCTTAGAGTAGCTACCCCGCATATAGGGTAAATCCAAATTGCCTCAAATTGATTTGTGATTTTTGGATTCTGAGCTATTACAATTGATTTGATTTCACCATTGGTTGATTTTCTTGTTTTGTTCCTTTATTGTTGGTATTATTGTGGTTCTATTTTTTTTCAACTTGATGAGATAAGGATATGCCATCTCATGAATCATATAGGAACTTGTTAAAAATAACATGTCATACATTGTTGCCTTGCCATATAGGACCATTATTGATCGTATGCTATTGTGAATGATGTCGTTCTAGATATGCTTGTTGTTGTGATAGGTACCATGATAGATATACCTGCTATTGTGATAGGTGTATTGATATGTGTTATGGTTTCAATTGGATGAATGCTATGCTTTGATTCCTGAGGAGTATGGGACCTCCTGGATTAGAATTTGGTGGAACATATTTTGGCCTTGAGATATAGATTGTGTTGTTATGTGCTATATGTATATGCCAAGAATTTATTCGAAGGAAGTATTGGACCCCACATATTGTAATTTGGCACATTGTTTCTTTATTTAGAAAAAATAGGGGTTCTGGAGAAGTTTATGAGGCTTATTGTTTGAAAACCTAGAGCACAGTTTGAGGTTGTATGGTTTGGACCTACAGCACAGTTTGAGGTCATATGGTTTGGACCTGGAAGCACACGCACGATGCAATAAAGCATACCTGATGCGGGTGAGGGCGTAATCCCATACCATCACCGCGCGCGATCCCGAGAGAGGAGCCTCGGGCCAAAGGGGCCTACGAGGGTTCAACAATCAGGGGGGAATAGGAGATGCTAGCTCCCAGATATTCAAGGCCCGAAACACAATGTCCGGGCGACTCCTCATTCCCCATGGGGATGAGGGTCAAGCTGCACGCAACCTGTAAAGAAGAAACCGAAGCACATACTCTAGCACTCAGATCGCGGGAGCCCCGAGAGACACCGTTACGCAGCATGGTCTGTCTGACGTGTGGCGGTGTACTGAGGGTTAGTACAAGGAGTGTCGAGATTCCACCTTGACACAGTGGGACGGGACATAATGTGAATCATGCAACCAATATTTAGGGCCCGAGGAAGCCGGCGTGACGACTGGGGATTACCGCTGACCATGTTCGCAACAAAGAATCCTGTCGCATTAGGCTAGAGGTAGGCGCAAAAAAATGAGCATCAACCGCTGACCACATTCACAACATGGGATTTGTATCAATTTTTTTTCCTGAAACCCTCAGGGGCATTGGCCCGTAACGGTAGGAGATCCCTTGGGCATTGCATCCAGGCCATTCTTGGGGGTCCCTCTTGGTGTGATAGATGGTGGGGCCTGAATGAATGGGAACACGAATCATTAAAAGTAGATGAAAACTTGCCTCTGACACTCCAGGTCCTAGACCAGAGTACTCTGAACACATTAGCAGACCACTGGAAAGGGTCGAAGGGCTCAGTCCGAGAGCGGCCAAAAGATGACGGATCCCTGGGAGAAGGGGGCGTAATGCCAAAACCCTGTACCAAACCTATATATCCCATCCATTGGGAGAGATAGTCCAAGAGGCCAAGGTGACTGGGAGATCGTGGGATATCCTAAGAGATGGGGATGGACCTAAAATCTAAGTGTTCTGGCAGTCCTACGTGTCCCATAAAGATGGGAATCAAGCCACACATAGTTCTTGAGATGCAGTTTAACATCATGTAGGACGAATTAAGGATCTTAGTTTTAGGTCTTAGAACTCGGACCAAGGAGCCCAAATGTAGGGGAAAATGTAGTTTAAGGTCATGCTGGACCGTGTAAGGATATTAGTTTTAGGTCTTAGAACTCAGACCAAGGAGCCCAGATGTAGGGAAAAATGTAGTTTAAGGTCATGCTGGACCGTGTAAGGATCTTAGTTTTAGGTCTTAGAACTCAGACCAAGGAGCCCAGATGTAGGGTAAAATGTAGTTTAAGGTCATACTAGACTATGTAAGGATCTTAGTTTTAGGTCTTAGAACTTGGACCAAGGTGCAGTTTAGGGTCGTGCGAGGCCGTATAGTTTAAGGTCATGCAGGACCAAGGATCCCTTAAGAAAAGTACTGCTTGAGGAACCTGGTGTGGGTGGGAGGAGTGACACGCTCACCATCCATAGTCACCAGGGAATATGCTCTATTAGGATAGACCTTATGGACAATAAAAGGCCCCTCCCATTTGGGCTCCAACTAGGGTGGTTTCCTGCCAAGAATCATTGGCGATCTGAGAGCCAGCACCAGGTCACCTTACAGAAAGGAGCATAGGTGAACCTTTTTGTTGAAAGCTCGAGCCATCCTGCTCTGATGCCTTTCCAAGTTATGTAAAGCGTGAATCCTACTTTCTTCTAGTGCTTCTAATTCAGCTAGATGGATTTCGACAACTCTATTCGGTGCTTGCTGGTCATAGACCGCCGTGCACAATGAGGGCAACTGGATCTTGATGGGCAGGATGGCCTCAGCTCCGTATACTAGGGAATAAGGATTCACCTGGGTGGAGTTACGGGTCATCGTCCTATAAGCCCGGAGGGAATTGGGGAGCTTTTCCGGCCAAGTTTTCTTGTTCTGACCAACCATCTTTTGGAGAATGTTAGAGAGGGTTTTGTTAAATTCCTTGATCTGTCCATTCTCCTGTGCCTGATAGTAGGAGGTGTGGTTAGAGAGAATGTTGTAATTAGCGTACAATTTCTTCAGATCGGCTACTCGGAAGGTGGTTCCATTATCCATGAGGATAACGTGAGGTAATCCAAACCGATAGATGATATTGGAGCTCACAATGTCAGCGATAGAATAGGCCTTGACTTCCCTGAGCTGGATTGCCTCTGCCCACTTCGAGAAGAAATCCGTAGCGGTCAAGATAAACTGGCACTGGCGGGCCGTCACCGACAGGTAAGGCCCTATGACATCCAACCCCCAGACTGCAAAGGGCCAAGAATACATGGTAGTATAGAGAGGCTCCGGTGGCCGATGCACAAAGTTAGCATGAACTTGGTACGCATGACACCTCTTGGAATACTCGATGCAGTCGTAGATCATGGAGGGCCAGAAGTATCCCAACCTTCGAATCTAGTGGGACAACTTCGACCCGGCCTGGCGGGTGCCCCAGGAACCAGCCTACAATTCTTGCATGACCAGTGGGATCTTGAATCCTTGAAAGAAACGGAGGAGAACACCATAAAATCCGTTCCTGTAAAGGAGCTGCTCAAGGATGGGACCACTTTCAAGGGTGAACTGCGGTGCGCGGCATCGGATTCGCTTTCGCTCGGCTCGGTCCGGTGGAAGATTGATGTGCTGGATTTATTCAACCAAGGGCATCCTCTAGTAATGAACTTTCTCTATTACTGCACCTGAAGCCCCAGGGGATCTTGATGTAGGGGCACCAGCGGTGAGATGGTTCACTCACGGGCCACGATCTCCCTTCGAAATAACAAGAGCAATGACTCTCCGGTGCTCCACGTGGATAATTAGGTCATCCTGTTCGGGCTCTGCAAGTGATGCGGCCAGGCTGGCCAAAGCATCCGCTCCACTGTTCTGCGACCGAGGAATGTGAATGGCCTCTGGCCGGGAGGGGAACTTAGCCATTAGATGGAGGGTGCACTCCAGCAATGGCACAAGTTCTGGCTTTCTGACAGCATAGTCACCATTGAACTGCTTGATGACTAGCTCGGAGTACCTTTTTACATACAGATGGGGTACGTCAATCTCGAGAGCCAACTCGAGGCCAGTGATGAGGGCATGATACTCTGCCTCATTGCTGGTGCAGCCTTCTGACAACAGGAATGAATATGGAAGAACAGCTTGCTCCGAGGTGATGAAGACGATACCTAGGCCCACATTGTTGAGCCTAGGATCATTGAGCCTTCTACCGGTGGGGATCCGGGAGGCACCGTCGAAGTGCATTTGCCAGCATGGGATGGCGTGATCGACTGAGAGGATTGCATCATCAAGAAATCCAAGATCCAATGGCTGGTCCGCGGAGGTTGGGTGGGCAGCTAAGAAGTCTGCCAATGCCTGTCCTTTGACGGACTTCTGAGGTACGAACCTAATGTCGAACTGCTGGAGGATCACCACCCAGCGAGCCAATCAGACGGTCAAAATAGGTCGGTTCAAGATGTATTTCAATGGGTCTACCCGAGAGACCAGCTGTACCTCGTGGTGCTGCAAGTAGTGCCGCAACTTCTGCATGGAAAATACGAGCGCCATGCAACTCTTCTCTATGGGAGAATATCTAATTTCTGTGTCGAGGAGTATGCGGCTGAGGTAGTAGAGGATATTCTCTGTTCCCTTGTTGTTCTTATGGGCGAGAAGTGCACTGATGGATCGCTCCAGGGCGGTCACGTAAAGAACCGGCAGCTTTCCAGAAATGGGTGGCATCAAGACCGGAGGCTAAAGCAGATACTGCTTGATTTCCTCAAAAGAAATATGATACTCTTCATCCCATTCATAGGTGGTGCCTTTATTCATGAGCTGAGAAAAGGGCTTACACTTTCCGGATAGATTCGCAATGAATCGTCGTATATAGGCTAAGTGGCCTTGGAGGACTCAAAGCTCCCGAATATTATTCGGGGGAAGCATCTGATTGATGGCCTTGATATTCTCTGGGTCGATCTCGATGCCTTGATACCTAATAATAAAGCCAAGAAACATTCCAGAGGTGACCCCGAAGGCACACTTCAACGGGTTCATCTTCAAGTGGCGAGAACGGAGGAACCCGAACACTTTCTCAAGGTCTTTGATATGGTCCTGGCATTGACGAGATTTAACCACCAGGTCATCCACGTAGCACTTCACCAGTGTCCCAAGGATTGGCTTGAATATGCGATGCATATCCCGTTGATAGGTGTCACCCGCATTCTTCAGGACGAAGAGCATAACCTGGTAGCAGAAAGTACCATGGGGGCCCTGAAGGCAGTGAACTCTTCATCCTCAGGGGCCATCCAGATCTGGTTGTATCCAGAGTACCCATCCATGAAGGAGAGGTCTTGGAACCCGGTCGTGTCATCGATCAGCAACTCTGTCACAGGAAGGGGAAAATCGTCCTTCGAACAGTGGCGATTGAGATCGCGGAAGTCTATACAGACCCTGATCTTCCTGTTCTTCATCCTGACTGGCACAATGTTGGCTAGCCACCTGGGGCACTGGACTTCCTTGACGAAGTCGGCCTTGATGAGCTTATCAACTTTGGCCTCAACCATGGCACCATGAGAGGGGTGCATCTTTCTGGGAGGCTGCTTGAACCCGCGATGGTTTGCTGGTAGGCCAAGGCGGTGGATGGCTACAAAGAGATCTAGTCCTGAATTGTCATCATAACTCCAAGAGAACACATCACAGTGCTATCTAAGGAAGTCTATGTACTGTTGCCGTTCCTCGGAGGGCATAGCGGCGCTGACCAATGTGGGTCTCGAGTCTTCCTTGCTTCCAAGGTTCACCTACACTAACTCGTCGACCGTGGTGGGGACGCCCTCCTAAAAGGTAGAAGGAGCATCTTCCATTTCCTCCTCTCCGCTTGTGGAGAGATCATCCACGGGGGAATCCGTTTCGGGGATCCCAGACCCTGATGGGAAGCTGGTGCTGGCTTGGGCGGCAGAGGTCATCACGTCCGGAGACTCATGCACTGCGGAGACCATGGCGACAAAGGCGGTTGATCCAATCCCATCCGGCCTTCGGCCCAAGGGGCCACACTTTATAACTTCAAAGCAGTACTAGCGCGTTGGCTTGAGCCGATCGATTTCGACCAGGAGAAATAGACACGTATGACGTACTACCATTGCCATGAGCCTAATGTCCTGATACCGTACAGGGGTAGGAGGCTCGGGGATCACCAGAGCCTGGTTGGTGTAAGAGTACGATGTGATTTCCCACCGTCGCTTGGACCTGGAAATATGCCTTCCTCTGGTACTCGAAACAACAAAGCACTGCCCCATGTCGGGGGTCATGGCCTCCAACTGATGGATTGGGAAGACATATGCGTCATCCAAACCTGCCCAGGGATCACTTGTGACAGTTGCGATCTCGACCTCACCTTCTAGGATCTGCTTGTCCTTGCTTTTGTAATAGTCAGTGTCCAGATAACAGGCTTCACAAGAGGCGAAAGGAGACGCATCTCCTTGGAGCACACCCACTCGACCCTTAAGGGAGTATTTGAGGCACTGGTGATACAATGAGGGGACCGCTGCGTGAAGGTGGAGCCACGACCTTCCCATCAACGTGTTTTAGGCGGTGTCCTGAGAGACAACCACGAATTCAGTATTAACAATTAGGCTGCCGAACTGGGTCTTCAGACGAATCTTGTCGAGTGGAGTTTGCTCGGTCCTGTCATACCCCTAGATCATAAGGTCAGAGGGAGTTAGATCATCCTCAGACAACCCTAGTTTCCGCAGCGTCTGAGTTGGGATTAGGTTTATCCCAGAACCCGTGTCAACAAGCTAGTGACGGACTTCCACACCATTGAACTGGCCGGTGATATACAGTGGGTGAATGTTCCCCTGTATGGGAAGGTCTTCATCTTCACTGGAAAATGATATAACCGCCTGATATTCGGCATCCTCAATCACCTTGGTGTGGAAGGATTCTGCAGCCGCTACCTCTGTTTCAAAATGGAGGGGGCTCCTGAGAGCCTCAGCGAGCACCTCACGCATTTCAGACGACAGGAGAAGGGCCTCAAGGATATAAATCCTTGCCGTAATGCCAGCCAGGTGCTTCAAAACATCATACTTTTGAGCCAAACGTGAGCTTCTGTTTAAAGGAGGCCACTCTGCGATTGAAGCCATGACGAACCCTACTGGCGGGACCAGTGACTGATAGGTACTAGGAACGTCTCGCTGTTCACTAGTCGAATCCTGGGAGGTGGCTGCCATGTTAGGACCGAAAGGCTGTAGTCGGACGGTGGCAGGGCAGGGCTGGTTGCGGCATGGCTGAGGTGGTCCTACCTGATCCAGCAACACAAACAGTGGAGGAGGCGAACCCGCCGACACCGGATGAGGGGGCCGCATGCGCTGATCTCTGTATTGGGCTTGCTGCCTGGTCTCAGTAGCGTGCACGGCCTAACTGGAGGTGACGACTATCGTGCCCCGGTGATTCACATAGCCACGGCTCCACCGACGTTGGTGATGACTGGGGACATTGGGGAGGTCCGCCAGGTGTTCCTCGTTGTCGGGAGTCAAAAAGGGATTTACCAACTCTGCGGTGTTAACCGAAGCGTACCCCGAGCTTTCACTCGAGGAGTCATCCACTACCGAACGGAGCCTCAGAGGGATCCCCATCTCTGGGGGAATAAAATCGCCAAGCGTGCGGGATGATGATGGCACTGGCAGGGTGCGTTATTTGTTCTTGCGCTGCCGCTTTCTCTTCTAAGAAGAGGTAGGCTGGGACGATGATGCCAAAGCTGCGCTCGCAGATTCTGAGGGATCTGGATGACTCAGTCAGGCACGGATGATGCCATGGGCACGGGCGACCATCCTGTGGGCCATCCAGTCGTTATACTTCTGGGACCCATGGTCGGAAAACTGTTCCCACTCATCCCCATTGCCACTGCTTCCATCTGATCTCACGAAGACACCTATCACTTGCGCCGGGGCTGGGCCCAACCTGACTATGTTGCTGTCAATCTGGTCTTGGAGCCAGTCCTTGAACACATAGCATCACTGGATAATGTGCCCCAGGGTCCAGTGATAAGGTCAGTAGTTAGGGTGACCAGTGAGACGCACCTCTTCTGGCTTCTAGCACTCAGGTAGATGCACAATCCTCTACTCCAAGGTGCTACTGAAATAACTGGGGACCCGGGCCTCGTCAAACGAGTAAGTCCAATTCCTTCTGTCTGTAAAGGGGGCTCTTGGAGGCTGACCATGACCAGGGGTTGTAGGAGCATGCCAAGGAGGCGGAGCCTGATTATCTCTCCTGGGTAGTGGTGGTGCGTTATGCGGAGGTGCCTGCCGATTTTGAGGCGGTCGCTGCGGGGCCGGAGGCTGTGCCCGTGGGGGTGGACCCTTATGGGGCTGCTAAGCTGGCCTTACTGGTAGAAACTCTAGCTATCCGGGGTCCTCTATCTGGGCCACAGTAGCGGGCTCGGATCTGGCGGCTCTGCATGCAAGGATTACAGGAGGCAGCGGGCATGCCTGGCTGGCCTGTTGCAGGGCTTCTTCGAACCGTTGAGCCTTGTCTAAGAAGTCTCGAAACCCTCCAGGGAAATTCTGAGTGATCAAAGAAGGAACCAGCTCTGCCTTGACGTTCCTTACACACATTTTCAGTAATTTCTCCTGAGTTAGTGGCATGTTAAGGGAGTACGTAAGCCCCTTCCACCGGGCGACGAAGTCCGCGACCCGCTCATCGGGCCTTTGTTTGCACCTGAAGAGGTCTCTGATGTTTATCTCCTGGGTTTGGGAACTAAAATGGTAGAGGAATTGCCGGTGAAGGTCCTCCCAGCTAGTCACAGATCCAACAGGGAGTTAGCTGTACCAGACGAATGTTGGTTCTTCTAGTGTCTGAATGAAGCAACGGAGCTTGGTAGCATCCTGCTGTGCCGGAGTCCCTAACATAGGCCCGCACCTCGAGTTGAAGTGGGCCAGGTGTTGTGGTGGCTCTCCGGTCCCAATAAAGGGCGCGAAAGTGGGGTTCCCAAATCCCGGCGGGGCCGACATATCATCCACCCACGCTGGGTATGGCTTGCCGTCCGGTGGGATTGCCACCTGCCGAGTTTCTAGGACCTCTAGGCGGGTGATGAGTACTTCCCTTAGATTTTCCGTACGTGGCTTCTTGTACTGACGGGTATCTCTAACCACAAGCACATTTCTGGGATCTTCAATCCGGTATTCAAGCTCAGCAGATCGCGGGGCGGCTGGCGGAGCGACTCTCGGGGCAGCAGGAGGAAACCGAGTAGGGTCCCCCAGGTGATTACGCCGCTCAGGAGGGTTCAAAAAAACATATCGCGCCCTCTTTCCATGGGCTCCATCCTCTCCCCTGTCGGTGAACACAACATCGTCGCGGTTTCCCGGGGGAATCTCAACAAGGGGTAGGTGCTCCTGCCCTTGCTGTCCTGGTCTAGGGTTACCGTAGTCAGGCCGCCTCTCTGCAATGCGTTCAGCCAAGAGCTCATCAACCAGCCTCTTTTTCCTAGCAAGCTATTGGCATAGCGTGGACTTCTTGGGATCTTCCTCTGCCTTTTGCACCAAGGCAGATGGGTCGATGAGCTTGACAGACCCGACATGCTCTTTACCCTTGCCGGTGTTTCAGCTCGGTGCTAGTGCCTCCGTGGGTACAAGGAGACCTAGGAGGCTCCTCTGTTGGCGAGTAATCCTCCCAGATGGGTCCAGTAGCGGCTTTTCCTAAGGGGGGGAGTCCCCATCGAGGATCTCCACACTGCTTCCCTCATCTGAAAGGTCATTCATGTTGACTGTCACTGCCCTTGACGACGTTCCCACAGGTCTGCCAAGTGAATCGGGCTGTTGGCGGATCGCACAGAAAAGAAGGGCATCATACTGCCCCCATTTGTGGACATGAACGTGGGGGGGGGGGGGGTGGCTTCCTTAATAACTTTGAGGAGTACTTGAAAACTCTAGACACATTTTTGCTGGAGGGCCCTGTGGTGGCCTAGTGACTCAGGGTGCCGAACCGCAAGGAGCGCTGCCAGGTCGACCCGACGACACTGCTCACCGATATCCTCGAGATGTGCTTGAATCCTGTGATAAGGCACTCACTAATGTAGAAGATGGGAGTGAGTCACACGAAGGGTATGTCGGAAGAATTCAACCTCTCCCGGGGTGAGTGACTCTGGTATATCAAAATCTGACCCTACAATCGGCCAAAACTTCCCGGGGAAGTGGCCTGCTACGAGGATGGTCCAGGAGCTCCATGACTCTGGTTCAGGGTCCGGACCTTGCTGCCCCTGCTCATCAACTGAGAATGGCCAGGGAGCTAGAAACAACACCGAGGCTGGCCGCTGGGCCGGTGTCCTGGTCGGCGGGGAATACGGCAAACATGCCGATTGTCTGCCGATCCCCGAGTCATCCTCCCGGGGTTGCAGTGTCCTAGATGCCATGTCTTGATAGGATGGGCCGGCGAATGGGCCTCTTGTCATAGCGTCGGTGCTCGCCGAGGGTGTGTCACCTTGCGACTCTTCTGTCGGTCCCCAGACAAGTTCCCCGCCCTCCCTAATTGAGGCAAAAGGTTCTTTAAGGGAGGCCAGTGGTAACTGTGGGTTTGACCCCTGGGTGTACGCCAAGTCCTCATCCTCCTGGATATAACTTCGAAGGGAGGAGGGAATCATACGGATCTCGCATTCGGGGAGTACGAGACTGACGCGTCACATCCCTATCTCTGCCCTCAACTAAAAGGTTTGGGGGGAAGGTTCCATCGTCGAGTCGTATTCCGCCTCAGATTCCGAGAAACGGACTGGTCTAATTTCTATCCGAAGTCCCCTAACATTCCTCTTACGGTGATGACACCCTGCCTTCCTGCCCCTGGATTTCTCCTCAGCGTAAGGATGATCTCCGTCAAGGAGTCCCCTGGCAACAATAGCGCTGGGGCAGAGGGGGCCAAAGGCTGGGGTGCGAGAAGCACCGGGAAAGATGTCGAATGGGACATGGGGAGGACCTCCACATGAGTGAGAGACCGGATATGCAACAACTCCATACTCGTGGCTAGCGGTAGGTGGAGTGACCTCATACCCAGTTTAGTGGGCGCTGGAAAGAGTCATACCCGGAGCCTAGCCGTCGCGAAGAACCCTTCGGCTTTCCAAATTAGTGGCAGAGAATGAGCCTTCATAGTGGGTGGCACTACCGCAGATTGGTCTGTGGTGGCCATTGCCAGTGCCCGCGACCGGGAGAGTCGACCGAACTTGCCTGCAGGGCGGTTGGGGTTTCGATGCTAGTTGGGAATGGGACTACCCTTGCTCAACATGTACGGGGGTCTGGTAACAGGAGTCAGCAGTGGCTCGGGCCACAGTGGTTGCTGATGTTGGTGCCCCAGGATGAGCATTCTCTTCCGTTCACACCTGATGCTGGCGTCAGGTCAGATGGGTCAGAGCTGGTTGTGCATGCACGAAGATTGCCTGCTCCTCACCCTGGGGAGTCGGGCGGCGGCATCGACGCAACCTGGCGGGGGTTCTTGCCGTTAACCCTTGGGACAGTTCTCCGATCGGGGGGACCCGGACATCCCCCACCTCATTGGCGTAGGGGAGGGATGTGTCAAGGCGCTCCGGGGATAGGCTCCCAAAGCGGTTGAACGTCGGAGTGGGGAGCGGAGACTCCCTACGCGGCCCTCAGGAGCAGCGATGGTGGTGAGGCGCAACTGCCTCTAGATCCAAATGGGCCATGCCCTTGGTGGGGATGATTCCTCCATCATCGTACCTACGAACCAGGTCATTGATCACCCTTCACTGGATGATTTCTGACAGGGAGAGGGGGCGTGAGCGCCTGACAGTCATCAAAATCGGAGCCGGAGTGACTGTGGAAAAGGCGGGACCACGCGGGGTAGCCGCATTGGTACTGCCCCTGCCCCTGCGCCGGTGGGAGGGTGGAGATCGTGCTCTGGATGTAGTGATCTGATTCCTGGAAACATTTAGATAAACCCATTAGTACTATTAGGAAAAGAAATCAACAACCAATAGCCCAACGTCATTCCGTCTTTCATGGTCGGAGAGAGGGGTCCACACTGACGATGTCGTAGAATGGAGTGGTCAATGTCCAGACGGCCTCGACCCCTGGTGGGTTTCACGTCCCGGTGAAAGGTACCCAGACCTGGTGACATGCTAATCTTCTGACACCCCGAACGCTACTATTCTCTGTATTGAGGAGAAGAGATTCACGTCGGGTTCACTATTTTCTATTTCCGACTCTTTCACGCTGGGGCACGCACGTGTGTCCATCACGCATGGGTGGACGCGCGGCTTGTTACCCCGCATTCCCGCTTTCCAAAGGCGGACAACATCCGTTCCATGTTCAGGGACGTCTTCTCCATGATCGAAACCAGGATGATGGGATGTCAGTTCTTCCTTTCGTGGATTCCTCCTCGGAGCTCCTGACCTAGTCCGGGTCTCCCTCTTAGATTTAATACGGGTTTGTGAAGCTCATTACTGGTGCCATATATTCATGGATTCCAGTTAATTACACTACTTCCGTTGAGATGCTCTAAGGGGTCTTGTTGGGGCAGCAACCTTCAGTGAGAAGAATGGTCACGTTGGGGTGTCGTTGGCATGTCTCGACGCCAGGGATTGGCATGTATGTCTTCTGTCCCTTATGAAAGGGCTTCTCGAGGGTGCGGAAGCCCAAGGCATCCCACATCGAACGTGGGGATTGTGTACCGTCTAAGGTTTTCCCCAGCTTCCCATGTTTAAAACGGGGTATTCTATGAGTTTAACATCTTGCGGAGACAGATCAGACTGATCAGAACACTGGGAGTGGATCAGATTGAAGGACCCTATAGGGGGAACACCGATGTTGGGGCCAGCATGTGGGCGGCTTCCCAGATACCATGGAGTGGGATGGGATGGCATGATCTCACCGGGATGTTGCGGCCCATGTAAGGATCAGGATGGATGATGGAGTGACAGCCTTGAACCTCATGGAGGCTTTCTATGTATCCTCGTGGCAGGGAATCAAAGTCCACGTAGTTCAGGGATACGGTGGGACACCAGAAGAGGCGACCCATGAGAATGAACGCATGGATTGGATCATGGAGGAAGTAAGATCTCCGGGCTGGGGCATGAGCTTGCCAAGGCATGTGGGCTCGAGGGGGAAGTCAGGATGAGATGCGGGTGTGAGGCATGGGGATTAGGCTCTGAGGTGGCCCAAGAGGGGGAATACGGGGCTTACGCTCTGAGGTGGCCAATAACGGTGGTTGTGAACCGACACAAAGGGGTTGAAACAACTGAGCGATGGGCTTGAACCTCGTGGAGGCTTCCTACGTACCATGTGTTAGCATGGATCAAAGTCCATGTAGTTCAGGGCATATAGTTTAACATCATGCAGGACGAGATATAGTTTAATGTCATGTGGGACGAGATACAGTTTAACGTCATGTGGGATAGGGGCATTTGGTGCTTACGCTCTGAGTCGGCCCATAATGCTGGTGAACCAACGTGGAGTGGTCGGAATGACTGGGTGGTGGGCTTGAACTCGTGGAAGCTTCCTACGTACCATGCGTTATCAAAGATCAAAGTCCATATAGATCGCTAGGATGGGGCTTACGCTCTAAGGCGGCCCATAAGAGGATTTCATGGTCGATGCATGCTCTAAGCCCACGTGAGTGATGCTCGGTGTGAGAAACAAGAGGCAGAAGGGACCAGACGATCACGCCGCAAAGGGTGCGTCCGTGAGAAGTGGAAAGGGGCTTAAGCGTTGAGCGGACCAAAGAGGAAACAGGGGCTTATACGTGGTTAGCAGCCCTGGGTGATGGGTCTTACTCTAGAATGGAGGCCCGTGGTGCGACAAAGCACAGTGGGAAAGGGACTCCACTGGCCTTGTCAAGGGGGAAGTACGGAGATGTAGGGGTGAAACCTTCAGCAAGAGAGGCTAGGGGCTTACGCTCTGAGGCAGCCCTTCCCCCGTGGACAAATGCCACTCCAACAAGGAGGATCTCATTCCATGCAAGGAAGAGTCCATTCCTGTGGAGATGAGTGGGTGTAAAGAATGCCCGAGCCAGGGGGACCCTGCGTGCGAAGCACGGGGTCAGACCATAGTTTAACATCAAGTGTGAAGGACGAGGTGCTTAGCAATTTAACGTCCTGCAGCTTGGATGAGGTGGGTTCGCTCCACACCCCTAGGGATTACATACCCAATGCCCTCTACCCCTTGTGGGATGGAAAGCATCAGCAAGGCTATGGTAAAGGGGGGCCGCATGGCGAACCATGGAGGGGTCCATGTTAGCATGGCTAGGTAAAGAAGCAATAGCCGTTAGCGTGCCTATACGGAGAAGCATAAGGTAAAGCAACACAACGGGAAACACCACCCAAGGAACCTTGAGGTAACTTCGTACGAGCCTAGAAGGTCGTACGGGAAAACAATGCATGGCGCACATGCCCGATATGGAAGACATCAGGTGCCGACGCTGAGAGGTAGCCAAGGGGCGTCAAGGAAAAGGGGCCGGGGTGTTGCACGCAAAGAGAAGGTTTGCGCACAAAACACCGGGATGGCGCACAATAAGGCCAAAGGATTGCGTAGATAGGTTATTACGCACAAGGTATTGCATGCACTGGAGGGGATTGTGCACACGAGGCAAGGATTGCGTGCAAGGGAAGAACCCAGAGGAGTGGAAAATTCACTTAAGCCAGTGGAGTTGCACGCAAAAGCGAACCCCGAGGAAAGGTTGTGCAAAAAGGGGAATTACCTGGAAGTCATGTTGCGCACAGGGGGGAGTCGGATTCACACATGGTAGACATTATGAATTCCGTAACCCCAAACCATTTGGGTTCGATTTCTATTTATAGGCATTAGTTGGTGCGGAATCCAGGCGGCGCACGAAATCTTCCGCGCCAGGAACCGTCGGCGTGCAAAGCCTCACCGCAAGGAACCAGGGCGCGCAAAATTGCGCGCCTCAACAGCTCGATTACTCGCATCCTAGAGATGCTTCGTGTGCACAACCTGATTTCACGCAAGGCCTCCTTTATTTTGCGCACCACTTCCCGAGCCTCTGGATCGGGCCTCTGATTCCGAATATGACTTCACTTTTCCATTTCGAAACTTCCACTAGGAGTTATGGACTTTTTTCAGCATCTACAAATCCCAAATCATATTTTTATAATCCCAAATTGTGTTTTGATAATCCCAAATCATGTTTTGAAAATCCCAAATCATGTTTTGGTAATCCCAAATCTTTTTTTCATTTAAGTGAGAACCATGTTTTCATTCTATGCTAATCATGTTTCATTAACATTTCATGTTCCGATAGAGTAATATTCATATACGTTCAATCTCTTTGCTTGACTGGAAAAGCTTACAGTGTATAATTCATCTAAGTACAGAGGTCACTGTTATAAGGTTAATGTTACATGGTCACCAATATATGGTCACCGATACAAGGTCACCACTATATGGTCACCGTTACAAGGTCACTTTTACAGGTTTACCACGACAAGGTCACCATTTCATGGTTACTGGTGTGAGCATACTGTTAAAGGTTACAGTTGGAGATTGCCAATGTGCACGTACTGTTGAAGCCTACTGATATGAAGGATACCGTTACCATTCTACAAATGATTATTCTTCCATACTTTGTAAATTTATCAATATTATTGTAACGATCATTTTTGATAAAATAAATTCTCTGAAATTAATTAATGCTGATTGTAAGCATTTCAGGAGACAATACTGTGGACAGTACGAGGTATGATAAATCATGAACGTGATCTACTCATTCCCATTGTTGGACCTCAAATATAAAAGGGAAGACCATGAAATAAGAAAATATATGGAAGGACACAAAAATAGAGAAACATATACACACACATGAAAAAAAGGTTGCATGAGAAGTGTTATAGAGCTTACTTTCCAGATCAAAAAGTCGAACCATCCAGTACTAAGATCTTGAACCCAAAAACTTCACAAAGATCATTCTAGGATAAAATCATTTCTTCCTTATTTGCGTCATCAACACTTGATCAAAATTAGAAGAAGAAAACTGAAAGCTAGAACCTGGAGTTGCGACACTCTGTTTTGAAAACAACTTCTAGAGATTGACTCAAACTTCAACGTTTCTCATTACAAGGAGTCAAGAGCTGTTATAAAAAAACATATAGCCTTATAAACTCTTTCTCATCTTACCTTCTCTATTGTGTTTCTTTCTTTTACATCTTTTAGAAGTGTGTGCCACTATTTAAATCACACACCATCTATTGTTCTTGAACAGGATGATATTGAATATACTCACATCAAACTTCATCTTATCTATATTTTCCATGTATAATTGTGGAAGAGACCATGTGTGGCCTGTATTGTCTATTTTTCCTAGTAAGAATAGTGGTAGAGGGTGTGTTCCCTGGAAATTTTGTGAAAACTATTGAAAAGCCCGATACAGGCTATGTATCAAGTTTTAATATAAATTGCTTGGTGGCAGGTGATCACCAAGTGGAGAGGATTATGTCTCATCTTGAAACTGAACCTTTTGTTTACATTGTTGTGCAAATCCTCATATACTCTCTTTTGATCTGCTACTTATATTTTCTAAGACATAATACTATTTTTTCTTACACTTTGATAGTTACTTTTGGTTAGTGTGTGCATTTTTTTAATTCAGTAAACATGTTTCAAAAGTTTAATTGGTGTTCTACACTGATTCATCTGAGGATTAACCACCCGTAGATAAAATTGTTGATCAATTGAACATTTATATTTCTACTGCCTTAATTAACTGGTCCATTTTTAAATTGGGGGTTTTCTTAACCATATAGTTTTTAACAGAAATTTTACATTGGAACTCAATTCACCCCCTTTGGAGTATCCACTCTGACCAACAAGTGTGAATTAGATCCTTCAAAAAAATGAAGATCAACATAACCCTAGGTAGGAAAGGGGAGAGAATAATAGAAAGATAATGAGAAGAGGAAATGTAATGGGAAGAGATCAAATATCTTTCTCTTAGCTTACATTTGCTTCTAGAGGGTAATAGAGGAGCCAAAATCTCCTATTGTGTAAAAACCTAGTTCTTTAATTTGAGGTACAAATCTTTATTTTTCAGTTAGTACATAAGGAAATGAAGGAAAAAGTGGATTATATGTCATATATTTTCAAGAACACGCCGTGTAATATGGGTTCACAGCATGTGAGGGTCCGGAGAGGACCCGTATGGAAAATGTATAGACAGAATGTATATTTTTAACTACATTCAATGCAATTTTATTTTTTTGGGATAAAACATGTAGTAGCCTTGTGTTTCATTGGATTGAAACAACCCTCATCCGGGTTCACAAATAGTAGCATTGAGGGCCATTTTTCACCCCATTTGTTTGTCTGAACACTATTTCAATCGTCGTCAAAGCCGTTGGAACCCAATAGGTAAGATATCGATTATTCTTGAGCCATTATTCATTATTTTTTCTCTCAATTATGTTATTTAATGTTGATATATTATTTTCATTTTTTAGATCTACATCGTTCTATCTTGAATTATTGGCTAAGGTTGGATGAGGAGAATGTTACTATAATGTGATAGGTGGTCTTGTGCCTTTTTCTCAATGTCGAGTTATTTATATTTTTCATGGTGCCATTCATCCATATTTAGGGTATATCCTTGAATGGTAATTGACCATTGTTGTTTCCTAATGATGATTAGGTCATGAATAAAATTAATTTAAGCATGTTTGAGATTGTTTTTTTGATTAAGGGCCACCTCATGTGTAATGACCCAAGAAACTATGTTTTGAGTAATGACAAGTTTATTTTACAGTGTCATCCATTAATTGAACAAAAACTAATCTTATAAAATAATAATAATAATAAAATAGAATGAAAGGACTTTTTATTCAAATGAGTAACACTTTGGTGACTACAAATCATGCTGATCGAACAAGAAGTTTAGCTAACCAAAAATCCCAATTAAAAACCCGATTACAATTATAGGGAGATCGCTTAAAACCACAAGAACCCCAAGAAGATGGTAAGGGTCTTTGGAATCCATTAGAATAAACATAAGGATGGTCATAGCCACCGCAGATGTACTGAGCACCAAAGGAATCACATGAACCATCTCCTCTTTTTCTCCTTCAGTCGCCTTGCGTATGGAATGCCCCGAGACCAGACTTTTTATAAGAACACTTGTTCGACTGTTGGACCCTAATGACTATAAAGATAATTGTTGGCTCCCCGTGATCCTCTTATCCTCTAATATCTTATTTTGAACCGTTGAAGATAAGAGTTGATTACCCCCGAAATATTCAAAAAAAAAAATTAATTATGTTATTTAATATTTAAAGAATGACTTCAATAATAATATAATTAATTTAATGATTGTTTTCCCAAAATGTGAATTATATTTTATATTGCAAAATAGGGAGAATTATTATTATTTTTCCACTATTTACTATACATGTTTTTAACTTGAGCTATTAAACAATTATTTTGTAATTATATTGAATCTAATGGGTTTTTATTTTGTTTAAGAAAATATGCACTCAAACTCTAGAGTTATATATATTGCGTCAAACTTTAAATTAAATGTATTATACATATCTCTAAATTAAATATAAGTAATAATAATTATGCAAATATTTATAATTTGACCTTTTTATTAACAGTTTTGAAACTATGTCAAATTATGGTTTTATTTACATTACAAATTTTGCATCTTTATGTTAATGCTTACACAAATACTCTTATTACTTTAAAAATAATAAAGATAATAGAATGATTGTAAAAATTTAAAATAATTGGTAATGTTATATCAATTGGTGTTTTTGATATTCTGTTAAATATGGGATTAAGCAACCAAATTTTAATAAAAAATGTATTCAAATCTTTACATGTAATTATAAATCAAGATAATTGTTTTTTACGAAAATAATAATATATTTTATTGCATTAATAGGGGATTAATAGTTTAGCATATAGGTGTATTAATAACCTTTGACTTAAAGATAATAATAATAGTTTAATAATAAGGTTATATTAATAATAATAATGATTTTATAATAAGTTTAATGAAATAATAAAATAACAAATTTTTTCATATGATAAAAATGATGAAGAATCGTTGGGCCGCATGTTTTTTTTAAAACAACGCATACACTACGGACCGTCCGATCCATACCCTTCTATCACAACCGCTCTTTTTTTAACGCCGAAGCACTTAAGGGTCGTCCGATCAGATCTTGGGTGATCCTAGTTGTTCCTCTCCTTTTTTACGGTTTCTCTTCTTCCCCACAATGTTTCCTCTTACCCGCGTCCCGCAGTTTTCTTCTGCCTCGCGCCGCTGTACCAGTAGGGTGAGGCTCCATTTTTTTTCTTTTTTTTTCTCCGCCTAAGCCGATAGTGGTCACCCCCTCTTTCCACAAAGTCGGCACCACCTAGTTATTTCTCGGCCTTGGACCCCTTGCCGCCTCTTCAATGGGTCGGTCATCCTACCTTCCTTAACCATCAGTTTAAAGCGAAGAGAAGGATCTTGCACGAAAGGCAAGGAGGGTTGCTTCGAGTTTCTGGGATCTCCTACCACCAGTCTGGCACTTCATCTTACTTCTTCTCCTCTCCAAACCGGTAAGGGGACAAGCCTTGTTTTATTTATTTTAGCTCTAGTATATATTTATATATATGTTTATATACAAACTTATATGTATATACACCTTGTTTATACATATATGCATGAATTTGATAAATATTCTGATCCGTTTCTGTTTGGAGTCCCAAAAACCGGGGCAAGGGAAATCCATTTTTCTTGTTTCCCTTCAGCATTGATGGTTATATACATGTATATACACTTTTTATATAAATATGTAATGATATGTGTACAAGATCATATAAACCAATTCATACCCTCTTTCCCCTTCTTAGAAACAAACCGAGTAAGAGAGACCTTCCTATTTTTAAATTTTATCTGTTTGGGTGGAAATATACGGTTATATACACTTCATACACATGTGTATATAAACATATATAAGGATATTAAGAACCGGTCATAACTGCTCTTCTCTTCGAAGATTCAACAGGGATGAGGGAAGTTTTTTTTCTTGGGTTATGTTTTATTTCGATTTTAATGTGTGCATTTACCTATATATACATTGTGTATAAATATATATGTAATCAAATATATAAACATATATATATATATAAGACGGTATATGCATGTACACATATTTCTTTTATATGTATACAACCTTTGTTTTAATATTCCTTATGAAAAATGGAGAGTTCGGGTAATTTTATAAACATGTAATATTTTACAAGTACATGGAGCACATAGATATATATGTACATGTAATTATATATACGTATATTTACATCTATGTGTGAGCATAAGGGATGATCTCGATTAGTGGTTTCAAAATCTATTGCAATATAACATGATTATTTATTAAAATTATATTTACCCTTTAAGACTATAACTTCAAGAACAATACCCAAAACAATTTATATACATATGATGAAGTTTAAGGACTAGTTTGACATCAAAATAATTCCTCCAATTGAAAATTTTATTTTAACAACATTCTTGATAATTCATGATTTTGTTTTGTGGGGATGGGTAATGTGAATTCCTTAAATGTTTACATATGTATATATGTATTCATATATATGTGCTCATATTTATGAATTGACCATGTTGTATGGAAGATTTTTTTATGTCAATTAGGGTATTTTGAAAACTATGTTCACATTCATATTTCATGTGAAAGAACTCCAGTCGGTTTTTACCAGACACTAATTTTGTTTAATGTATAACACGAGAAATATTCTGAGTATGGTTTAATTTGGTAAACCCATGCACATGTTTATACGCACCTAAATATATATATATAGGTCTATATAACCTTGTATCAATATGTTGTCTTCAAATACAACTTCTTCTTATGATGACTGCAAACTTTTCAAAGGAAAGGTCATGTTATTTTAATGTGCAAATGAGTTTTTACACAACTACACATATGTTCATGCAGTTTGGATACATATAAACATGACTTCCCATGATGGACCTAATTGCACACTTTATATCCCTAACTGTATAAATATATGTATATTCACACCATTTTAAATAAACATCCACAATACCCATTTATCAGCATGTGTATTAGTTATGAATGGCCTTTTTTTACTTGGTATTATGATGCATTGGAATGTTATAGTGTTTATGTTCATTTCCTTAAAACCCATGTTTTCAATTGTTAATTTAATTTCATATGTGTACGGTTTTTTATCATGTACGTCCTAGTTTCATTAATGATTGAACTGTCTTCCTGACTTTGAAAAAACATGTAAAAAGGGGTTTGATTAAGAACATATGAATGAAACCCTATGAAAGAAAGACCATGTGAAGATATGTAAGGGATGTTTTAAACTTAAGTGTTTATGGACGGGTGCGCCCGGAATTATATAGCGCTCTAATGCATTGGGTAAAGTAGGAGTCTCATGAGACGTTATGTGCGACAGTCTTGTTGGTTATCCTTGGCTTGTGCTTTTATGTGCGAGGGTCTTGGCGGTTAGCCTTGGCTTGTGCTTTTATGTGCTACGGTCTTGGCGGTTAGCCTTGGCTTGTGCTTTTATGTGCAAGGATCTTGGCGGTTAGCCTTGGCTTGTGCTTTTATGTGCGATGGTCTTGGCGGTTAGCCTTGGCTTGTGCTTTTATGTGTGACAGTCTTGGCGGTTAGCCTTGGATTGTGCTTTTATGTGTGTCAGTCTTGGTAGTTAACCTTGGCTTGTGCTACTATTGAAAATGGGATTGGTGGTTTTCCTTGACCCGTACTAATTTATGTTTTAAGATCATGACACAAGGTCTTGACAAGTCTAGGCATTATACATTCCCTCAGCATGTGATGATAAATGGTCAACCATGGGTTAGTCGAACTAACAAGACATCCCCAAGTTGAAAATTCCCTTGACTATGAGAATTAATTTATGAAATAAGAACTGTAACACGTGTGGTATGCAGTTATAAAAAAACCTTTTGTGCCAATGTATCACGGTATAAATGTCTTCCCTTCTTACACTCAATCTTTTAGAACTGAAGTAAATATAGTTGTAAGTTATGCATCATCTATTCTTCACATGCTTGTGCTCTCTGATTCATGTCTTCTTTTAAGCTTGTTTTAAGTACGTACTTCTTTCCTATGCAAGTGGTTTTTAAAAATGTAGGATTTTCATGTTTTAATAAAAGATAAGGCTTTTTTTCAGTGAAGTGTTTTATTAGATTCAAAAGGGATTCTTTGAGAAAGAGTTTTCTTAAAACATTTTTAAAACCCCTTACTGGGCATATTTGCTCACCCTGTGTTTTTTTTAAAAAATTTCAGGCATGGTTTGTACTAATGAAGTTTATTAGAAGTAGCTGGTTTCCCAGAACCCTGAAACTCGCAATCTTTTGTAGTAATGGTACATGATATATTATTTGTAAATGTTGTGATGAAATGTTAGTATATCATGTGTAGAGACCCGAAGCTTATCGTACATGGACATTACATTACATTTGCGGAATACTTAGTACATAACAAAAACACACACACAAGGACCGTAATAGTTTAGTGTCTTTGGAAACTCGGACTATAATCTTCTAATCGTGGTGAAAGATCTTCAAAATCTCCCATAAAGATCTTCCTCCTTTTTTTTTACCTAAAACCTTTCTTTATATCCTGGGGAAAAGAAATCATAAAAGGGTGTGCTCAAATGCTCAGTAAGGGTAAACAAAAGAAATATCAATCACATCATATACATAAGAACATAGCCTTTGGAAATCTTAACCTGCAAAAGAGCTCATAATATCATAACATGAGATAAATCATAGAAGTGAAAATGAGATCACCATAATCATAACATGAAACTTGAAACTTTGTGGCATGCACACATAATCATGGAAAATCATTTCTTGTTAGTCATGACTCATTGCCAAGACTATCTTAGTGGACAAAGTCCCTTTCTGAATCGAGTAACCCTCGTTTCAGTCCTGTTTCACTGAACCGGTATAACCTACCATTCTAGCCATGTCTATCTCATGAGATATAAAATCTTTACCCAATGCATTGGAGGGATATATAGGTCCCACCCATCTTATAATGAATCCTTTCTTATGTGTGCCACATAATCAAAAATCATACATCATCGCATAACCCATGTAATAAAAATGGGATTCTTAAACAACATGACATCATAAAACGATTCATATAAGATAAAGGAATTCATAAAAATGTTTCCATCAAAACATAATCAAATCCATGTAATAATAGGGATAAAAACAGAACCCTTTTATTATCTTAGACGGAAAATAATATTGATAAAATACTTGAAATCCATTCTTGAGGAAAATATCCTTTCTTCTTCAAAAAAACATTTTTCCTTTCATAACATGTCATACAACTTTAAAATAAAATAAGTTGATTAAAAATAAACTTCAAAACTTGTAAAGGAAGCTTCTTGGAAATAATGATTTAAAAATCCATTCATGCCGTATAAGTTAAAAAAAACATTCTTCGTACTTTTGTCGGAAAAGTCAAAAAGCACCTCGTATGAAAAACGTCAAAAGATTCCTTTCATAATTTTTACTAAAAACTCACCGAAGGGTAAAAATGGATTTAAACAATTGTAGGTGGATGGAAATAATATTACATATTGATGAAACATGGATGTGGATGATAAAATACACCCCAGTAAATACTTATGAATAAACAATCTCGGATAAAAATGAGATTGTGATATTTCCCTTACCTTAGGTCCGACTTGCTTTGTAAGTGTCCGAACCTCCTGTATAATGATTTAAATCATGTTATTGACTTATTATAGAATCATATTCATTGTTATTATATCATATATGGTTCACTTATGACATTATATTACCCGTTCTTTTGTAAATTCCATGTTAAAGAAGCGTTTTGGGTAAAATCGTTTCATTTATCGTAGGTGTTTTGACTTGACATCATTATTACTTATATCATGATTTACTTACTTCCAGAATATAAAATATGATTTATATATCATATATATTCAGTATATATATATATATATAATAGGTAGATAAATAAAATGAAAAACACCGTTCATGGAGACGGTAGTCCGTACGTACGCATGAACGCTGTTTTCCTTTCCTTATTGTCTTGAAATGGAAGTAAGTAGATGACATACATATGTATATATATACATAAATCCAGTAGCTTTATAATGTCATATATTTCATTATTATTTCTTATATATACTTTATAATCATTCTTAAATGGTTAACATGGAGAATGAATCTCATCGCGTCGTGGAGACGGTAGTCCGTACGTACGCACGAGCGATGATATCATTTCTATAAATATTGAATTGAATTGGAGTGGATTATACAATATATCAGAATCAATATGATGTTGTAATAACTATGTACAGTTATTCTTTACACCATTATACCCATCCATGTAAGGTGGTGGTGGAAAATAGATTACACCAGGACGTGGAGACGGTATTCCGTACGTACGCACGCACGGTGATTTCTTTTTCCATAGGATGGATAGATGGTGAAATAGGGTTGTTTCATACTTATAATAACATATCAGTATATTAGTGATACTGATGTTATTACTTCATAATGAAACAACCAAAGAAGAAGAAGTGGAAGAAGAAATAAAGATGAAAGAATTGGTAACGGTAATTACCTCTTCTTTGAAGTGCCTCTTTGAGACCTCCTCTTAGGGCACTAAAATTGGTCTTTGAGGAAGACCAGAACCTCTAGGATGTTTCTAGGGAAGTGGAGAAGAGATTTTGGCAGGGGTTGGCCGAGCTTGAGTGCTCAAATTGGTGTGAGGAGGAGGGGGAGGAGGTGTCCTTTTATAAGGGAGGAGAGGGGCACCTTAGGAATATCTCAAAATATTATTTTATATTAAAGTCAAAATCGGTTTATAATGGTTCCAAAGGGTCTTATTTCGAAGCTAACGTGGGTATGGGTCGAAATCCTATCAACCAATAGAATTTAGACAAGTTTAGGATATTATTTTAACCTTATCAATTAGATTTAACTCCAAGTTAAATAATTTAACTTTTACCGTGTCTTTTTGTTTTCTTTCACTATATGGTTAATACACTTACTATAACATGCCAAACGAACCCCAAATTGTTTATTATTAATATATATATCCTTATCTAAGTCATTTGGCCGAACCTTAGATTTTTAGGAATAAAATAACAATTAATAATGTAATATTTGATTTAAAAACTATTTTGTGTCAATTTTGACACTATTTGATATATGATTTTTGTGAAAGTCATAACAGAATTAAATGTTCGAACCAAGTTGATTAAATCAACATTAATATATCATAGTAACCTATAAAATTATTGGAATTCATAAAAAGTCTCAAATTACATTTATTTTGGTGTTTATAACATCAATTATGTCAATATTTCATTAATAAGATAATTACTGCATCATCATTGTGTCATAAATAAATTAAATTATTTAAAGTCTAAAAATTACAAATAAAATGCCATTATGTAGGAAATCTTTGTATCTTTCTAATGAATATTTATAATCTAAATTCCAACATATATAACCCTTTGTAACAATTTGTTTTCTAAAAGATATATGCTTGTGTCAATTTTGTATTCATTTTAACTTAATTAAAATAAAGTGTCATTATCACTTACAAGTGGATCAATGGGGTCCCAAAATCAACCCAAAGATGCCCATGGTCGACCATGTATCAACCAATGGGGTTAAGACACGTTTTAGGGTAATTTAATATTATTATAATATTATTTTTTAACCCTTATTTACCGGATTTACCCTTAACCATGGTAAATAAAATATTTACCGCAGTAATTATTCAAAATGTCTAAAAATAAAAGTTACCTATTTACAAAATTTGAACATCCTGATTCCAAATATGGAATCCATTTTTCTAAATTCAAAACACAGAAGTGGCAGAAATTAATTTAAAATTAATTCCCGCTGTCAAAACAAAAAGCGTGTTTTTAAGAGATAATAACTATCAAAAGATTGACACTTGTTTATGTTCAGTTTAATTGTAAAATTGTGTCCAATGACCAACATTATATTAAGTGGTAAAAATATATTCTAAATATACTTTAAAACCATTCAATATTATAATTTAACCACATAAGATATTACGATGAAAAAAGTCGTTTTTAATTAAAATATAGCGTGTTTTTACTATTTATTAAAATGTGAAAGTTACCAGAATAATATGAAAAATTTATCCAAAGTAAATTTTTATTTCTTGATTCCAAAGAAGAATTTTATTTTGTCAAATTGAACTTATAAACATGTCAAAAACTAGATTTAAAGTGGGTGCGCCATCAAAAGGCGGCAAAACTGCATTTTTTGAAAAATACTTATTTTACCCGAAAAATTTATTTTGTTCTTATACCATGTTCTAGAAATGTGTAAGATGAATAATAATATTATAAAATTCAAAATTTAGTTTATACTATTCATAACGGCTAGTTCATGACAATATTATAATAATATAACATTTTTTATTAAAACCCGGTATTGCGTACAACACACGCTATCGAGGAAGGTCGCGATTGCGTGTAATGCAAGCCAAGTCAGGGTTGCGTGTTGTGAAAGAATCCTTCATTGTTTCGTATAACAGAATCCAACCATATTTCATTTATACATTTAATATATATATATATATATATATACTCAATGTTGCGTAGAATAACTATTATCAAAATTGTGTGTAACACGGTCCAAGAATAGTGTTGCGCATACTGCAAGCTAATACGGTGTTGCGTATAGCGCAAGGTAATCTTGGTGTAGAATACAAAACAAGACATTAATGAAATTAAAAGAATATTTTTCATAAAATCTCGGGGTGTTACATTCTACCCCCCTTAAAATGAATTTCGCCCTCGAAATTCGTCGAGGTTATAAATGGTTTACTATTTGAAAGTTTCTTTAATAGAAACCCACATCGTAAAAAGGAATATCAAAACCAATCTTTAAAAACAAAAGTATGAAATGTAACGGTTACCCAAATAAACTAATCATTGGGTTTCCATATAGGTGAAAATATGGATATAGAAGAGAAATCTAACCATCATGTTCTGATGGAGAGTGGTAGAGAACATGGCTATGGAAAAGCCAGTAATCACAAATCCATAGATTTGTGATGATATAAGGTACCATCTGATTCATCAGGTATAAGATCACTAGGACAACATTTTTGGTTTTCAATATCATTTCCCTAAAGTTGAAAAATTTGAATTAGAAGAAATACTTACTTGATTTTGGTATAATCTCACTGTTGTTCGTGAATTGAACAATTTACACTTCTTCCCTTAAAGAAATAAAGTTGAATTTTTTATTCGTGATGTGTTAGCAGATCATGTGATAGAATGACAGGTCATTCCATCTGTCTCAAACAAAAGGTTAGCAAAACTTATATACATAAGTCGATCTATAGTGAGATTAATCATATATGGTTCCTAAAATGGACTTATACTTCATATATCATACTGCTTAATATAATAAAACTAGTTTCTACTAAACAGGGACTTCTTGTAGGTCAGTGGTAGGCGATAAAGGCTAGTCGCACTTCGGTTGTGGGTTCGATTCCTACAGCCTTGTCCGAAGCGATGGGCTGTCGCCCGTCCTGCAGGTTGTCCTTTTTATAAAACTATATTACTATAACATCCCATCAATAATATCGAGAAAACTTCTATCCTTAAACAATACTAACTTATGTCCAACATAATCCATTCCAATCTTTAGGATTATCCATAATACTGCAGTCCACTCTCATAATATAGTGACAACGATTACCAGAGATTTAATACTGTCGTTGATCCCCACATATCATAAGATATGTCTTGTTGGTCACATTCCAAACATTCAAAGTCCTTAATCGTGTATTCTCTTGAATACCTTAGTGAAAACATGAGTGCAGTTAAAAGTTAACACTTTCCACATACCAAAATCCTCAAAATTCTATATACTCAAACCATGATATCACTTAGTCCTTATATCAATCATGAGCTCATGAATACTGTTAAACATTTAATTTTCTCATTTTCCCTTCATTATGCGCATAATATCACAATCACTTTGAATACCACATTAGACCAATACATAAATATTCCAATACTCCATGATACAACATTATTTTGGAATCCCATTACATAAACACTTAATCATTCCACCACATCATTGTCATATTCAACATCGCCGATAGTGATCGCATGTGACTTCCCTTTGTCCTTTGCCTTAAGTGGTTGCTCATGTTGATCATCACTAACCCTTGGATTAGGGCAATTATTAGCATAATGCCCCATTTCCTTGCACTTGAAGCATTGAAGTGTTGGTGGTGCGTTCTCTGCAGTGTTTGCTTTATTCACATCATTAGAAACCCTTTTCCCATTACTTCGACACTCAGCTGCTCGATGACCTTCTTTTCCACACTTAAAACATTTTCTAGTCCCTTTAAGACAATCTCCACCATGCTTCTTTCCACACTTTGTGCATAAGGAAACATTCATCTTCTTTTCACCATTATTCTGAGATTTCTCCTTGACCTCCATCTTTCGTTTCTTGTCAAAACCATGAGATTGATATGTAACACCAACTTCCATTTCTACCTTGATAGCACAACGCACAATTTCTTCATAGCCACTGAAGTCTCTTATAGCTAATTCCCTTCGAAGACTTGGTTTTAAGCCACTGAAAAATCGATCAACTTTACTTTCAGGTTGGATGATAATACCAGAAGCGTACCTTGCAAGTCTTGTAAAATTTGCTTCATAGGTACCAACAGATTCATCGTCCCTTTGCTTCAGTTCAAGAAACTCTTTCTCCATCTTTGTTCGAAGAATACGAGGGAAGTACTTACTGAAAAACAAGTTCTTGAACTCGTCCCATTCCATGGACTCAATTTCATCTCTTGGCCTCGTATTCTTGATAAGGTTCCACCATTGATCAGCTTCACCTTCCAAACAATATACTGCTAAGATGACTTTATCATGTTCAGAACATTGAAGAACTGAAAATATCTTTTCAGTAGTACTGGTCCATTGTTCAGCCACAAGTGGATCAGAAGACCCACTGAAAGAAGGTGGACGTTGCCTCATGAAGGACTCAATAGAATATTGTTCCCTTCTCTGCTCATTTGGAAGTCCAGAATGATTCATAGCTTGTGTAAGTATAGCAATAAGATTTTGCACTCCATCTCCCATAACATTTGTTTGTTCAGGAGGGCAATCATTGCATTGTCCATTGCATTGATCAACACGGTTCCTTCGGGTTCCAGCCATTGTCTAAAACCCAAAAAGAATAGTGTGAGAGGAAAAACTCATGCTAGGGAAAACAATATAATAAAGGGGGAGTACCTTCAATATCCAACATCTTAGGTTTAATTCTATGATCGTTAGCGTAATTCTATTACTATAACCTATACGTATACTTATCCCTAGGGACATCCCTAGACATACCTTAGAAATATCTCTAGGGATCTCACTAACGTTTTCGCATCCTAGTTTCCAAAGGTTGACTAAACCTTTCCTCTGATACCAACTGTAGAGACCCGAAGCTTATCGTACATGGACATTACATTACATTTGCAGAATACTTAGTACATAACAAAAACACACACACAAGGACCGTAATAGTTTAGTGTCTTTGGAAACTCGGACTATAATCTTCTAATCGTGGTGAAAGATCTTCAAAATCTCCCATAAAGATCTTCCTCCTTTTTTTTTACCTAAAACCTTTCTTTATATCCTGGGGAAAAGAAAACATAAAAGGGTGAGCTCAAATGCTCAGTAAGGGTAAACAAAAGAAATATCAATCACATCATATACATAAGAACATAGCCTTTGGAAATCTTAACCTGCAAAAGAGCTCATAATATCATAACATGAGATAAATCATAGAAGTGAAAATGAGATCACCATAATCATAACATGAAACTTGAAACTTTGTGGCATGCACACATAATCATGGAAAATCATTTCTTGTTAGTCATGACTCATTGCCAAGACTATCTTAGTGGACAAAGTCCCTTTCTGAATCGAGTAACCCTCGTTTCAGTCCTGTTTCACTGAACCGGTATAACCTACCATTCCAGCCATGTCTATCTCATGAGATATAAAATCTTTACCCAATGCATTGGAGGGAGATATAGGTCCCACCCATCTTATAATGAATCCTTTCTTATGTGTGCCACATAATCAAAAATCATACATCATCGCATAACCCATGTAATAAAAATGGGATTCTTAAACAACATGACATCATAAAACGATTCATATAAGATAAAGGAATTCATAAAAATGTTTCCATCAAAACATAATCAAATCCATGTAATAATAGGGATAAAAACAGAACCCTTTTATTATCTTAGATGGAAAATAATTTTGATAAAATACTTGAAATCCATTCTTGAGGAAAATATCCTTTCTTCTTCAAAAAAACATTTTTCCTTTCATAACATGTCATTCAACTTTAAAATAAAAGAAGTTGATTAAAAATAAACTTCAAAACTTGTAAAGGAAGCTTCTTGGAAATAATTATTTAAAAATCCATTCATGCCGTATAAGTTAAAAAAAACATTCTTCGTACTTTTGTCGGAAAAGTCAAAAAGCACCTCGTATGAAAAACGTCAAAAGATTCCTTTCATAATTTTTACTAAAAACTCACAGAAGGGTAAAAATGGATTTAAACAATTGTAGGTGGATGGAAATAATATTACATATTGATGAAACATGGATGTGGATGATAAAATACACCCCAGTAAATACTTATGAATAAACAATCTCGGATAAAAATGAGATTGTGATATTTCCCTTACCTTAGGTCCGACTTGCTTTGTAAGTGTCCGAACCTCCTGTATAATGATTTAAATCATGTTATTGACTTATTACAGAATCATATTCATTGTTATGATATCATATATGGTTCACTTATGACATTATATTACCCGTTCTTTTGTAAATTCCATGTTAAAGAAGCGTTTTGGGTAAAATCGTTTCATTTATCGTAGGTGTTTTGACTTGACATCATTATTACTTATATCATGATTTACTTACTTCCAGAATATAAAATATGATTTATATATCATATATATTCAGTATATATATATATAATAGGTAGATAAATAAAATGAAAAACACCGTTCATGGAGACGGTAGTCCGTACGTACGCATGAACGCTGTTTTCCTTTCCTTATTGTCTTGAAATGGAAGTAAGTAGATGACATACATATGTATATATATACATAAATACAGTAGCTTTATAATGTCATATATTTCATTATTATTTCTTATATATACTTTATAATCATTCTTAAATGGTTAACATGGAGAATGAATCTCATCGCGTCGTGGAGACGGTAGTCCGTACGTACGCACGAGCGATGATATCATTTCTATAAATATTGAATTGAATTGGAGTGGATTATACAATATATCAGAATCAATATGATGTTGTAATGACTATGTATAGTTATTCTTTACACCATTATACCCATCCATGTAAGGTGGTGGTGGAAAATAGATTACACCACGGCGTGGAGACGGTATTCCGTACGTACGCACGCGCGGTGATTTCTTTTTCCGTAGGATGGATAGATGGTGAAATAGGGTTGTTTCATACTTATAATAACATATCAGTATATGAGTAATACTGATGTTATTACTTCATAATGAAACAACCTAAGAAGAAGAAGTGGAAGAAGAAATAAAGATGAAAGAATTGGTAACGGTAATTACCTCTTCTTTGAAGTTCCTCTTTGAGACCTCCTCTTAGGGCACTAAAATTGGTCTTTGAGGAAGACCAGAACCTCTAGGATGTTTCTAGGGAAGTGGAGAAGAGATTTTGGCAGGGTTTGGCCGAGCTTGAGTGCTCAAATTGGTGTGAGGAGGAGGGGGAGGAGGTGTCATTTTATAAGGGAGGAGAGGGGCACCTTAGGAATATCTCAAAATATTATTTTATATTAAAGTCAAAATCGGTTTATAATGGTTCCAAAGGGTCTTATTTCGAAGATAAGGTGGGGATGAGTCGAAATACTATCAAACAATATAATTTAGACAAGTTTAGGATATTATTTTAACCTTATCAATTAGATTTAACTCCAAGTTAAATAATTTAACTTTTACCGTGTCTTTTTGTTTTCTTTCACTATATGGTTAATACACTTACTATAACATGCCAAAAGAACCCCAAATTGTTTATTATTAATATATATATCCTTATCTAAGTCATTTGGCCGAACCTTAGATTTTTAGGAATAAAATAACAATTAATAATATAATATTTGATTTAAAAACTATTTTGTGTCAATTTTGACACTATTTGATATATGACTTTTGTGAAAGTCATAAAAGAATTAAATGTTCTAACCAAGTTGATTAAATCAACATTAATATATCATAGTAACCTAGAAAATTAGTGGAATTCATAAAAAGTCTCAAATTATATTTATTTTGGTGTTTATAACATCAATTATGTCAATATTTCATTAAAAAGATAATTACTGCATCATCATTGTGTCATAAATAAATTAAATTATTTAAAGTCTAAAAATTACAAATAAAATACAATTATGTAGAAAATCTTTTTATCTTTCTAATGAATATTTATAATCTAAAATCAAACATCTATATCCCTATGTAACAATTGTTTTTCTAAAAGATATATGCTTGTGTCAATTTTGTATTCATTTTAACTTAATTAAAATAAAGTGTCATTATCACTTACAAGTGGATCAATGGGGTCCCAAAATCGACCCAAAGATGCCCATGGTCGACCCTGTATCAACCAATGGGGTTAAGAAACGTTTTAGGGTAATTTAATATTATTATAATATTATTGTTTAACCCTTATTTACCGGATTTACCCTTAACCATGGTAAATAAAATATTTACCGCAGTAATTATTCAAAATGTCTAAAAATAAAAGTTACCTATTTACACAATTTGAACATCCTGATTCCAAATATGGAATCCATTTTTCTAAATTCAAAACACAGAAGTGGCAGAAATTAATTTAAAATTAATTCCCGCTGTCAAAACAAAAAGCGTGTTTTTAAGAGATAATAACTATCAAAAGATTGACACTTGTTTATGTTCAGTTTAATTGTAAAATTGTGTCCAATGACCAACATTATATTAAGTGGTAAAAATATATTCTAAATATACTTTAAAACCATTCAATATTATAATTTAACAACATAAGATATTACGATGAAAAAAGTTGTTTTTAATTAAAATATAGCGTGTTTTTACTATTTATTAAAATGTGAAAGTTACCAGAATAATATGAAAAATTTATCCAAAGTAAATTTTTATTTCTTGATTCCAAAGAAGAATTTTATTTTGTCAAATTGAACTTATAAACATGTCAAAAACTAGATTTAAAGTGGGTGCGCCATCAAAAGGCGGCAAAACTGCATTTTTTGAAAAATACTTATTTTACCCGAAAAATTTATTTTGTTCTTATACCATGTTCTAGAAATGTGTAAGATGAATAATAATGTTATAAAATTAAAAATTTAGTCAATACTATTCATAACGGCTAGTTCATGACAATATTATAATAATATAACATTTTTTATTAAAACCCGGTATTGCGTACAACACACGCTATCGAGGAAGGTCGCGATTGCGTGTAATGCATGCCAAGTCAGGGTTGCGTGTTGTGAAAGAATCCTTCATTGTTTCGTATAATAGAATCCAACCATATTTCATTTATACATTTAATATATATATATATATACTCAATGTTGCGTAGAATAACTATTATCAAAATTGTGTGTAACACGGTCCAAGAATAGTGTTGCGTATACTGCAAGCTAATACGGTGTTGCGTATAGCGCAAGGTAATCTTGGTGTAGAATACAAAACAAGACATTAATGAAATTAAAAGAATATTTTTCATAAAATCTCGGGGTGTTACATCATGTCTGATAAGGCACCCGGGGATCAGAGTCTCTACAGTTGGTATCAAAGGATGGGTTCAGGAAACTCTGGAAAACTAGGTGGTATGAATATATTACTATTATTGACTAAGTAAAAATGTTATAACTTTCATATGGCTGATGAAAATGTACCTACCGACCTACTGTAACTTCCCACGGAGGCTCTATGGAACATTGTATCTCAAGATAGCTGTGAGAACTTTCTTAATCACGCCCGAAGTCGCACGACATGTAAGCACCTGTATGATGTGTCAAATTCTCCTAGGGTGCTTAGACTACACCAGGGGTTGGGGATGGATAATCTTCTAATGATGACAACCCAATTCCCCTCTTATGCACATTGGGGAAAGTATCACGAGGGACTCTTCTGAGTGTTCACGACTGGCGAAGAATTTGGCACGATGCTTGATAACCCCTTTCAAGAAGCTGCTACTGCCGAAGACCTCCGAGTGGCTTACCTATGTCAGATTTTGCACTATGGCTTCTGGGGCCAGTTAATGGACTTTGGGGTGTTGTAATATGAGTCCACCCGATTGTCTCTTAGGCAAGAGGTGCACACTGATGTTTCCCAACTCCATACCCCTCATACTAAACTCAGAAGGTGTCACAGATGTTCCCATTAGTTTAACCCCATCTGTTAAGCTTGTGTGTGGTTTGAAGAGTTAGGGAGTTTTTCCTCTCTTTGTGGTGTTCGTTTAGTAAACTCAGGCTTTGTTATGTAAACTTTTTCATAAATTAAAGTTTCATGTTCCCTTTCCTGCCTCTACCTTATCAGTGTTGTTATGTGTTTCCTTTCGTATGTTTTTTTAGATGGATGGTCAAGCGAACATCTCATCACTACCTGATGAGTTAGTAGAGGTTATTATGATCAGGACATGCACAGTGGATTATCCATCATTTCTCCACCTGCAAGGGTCTTTCCAACGTCTGCTCGATTTAGTGAATGGTCCTGAGATTCTTCATTCGTGTCAGGAGGATGATCTTGTTTTTCATCTCATCTCCACTTCTCAACTTCCCTTCTATAGGTGAAGGGGAAGATACTTTGAGGGTCTCTTTCAGTGTTTTACTCTAACACAAAACTTCTCTACCAGAGCGTGCATCCTCATAGCTGCCCAGGATGGCCAGCTTAGTGCAGCCTATATGTTCCATGTCTTAAATTTCAGTCTCCTCAATCGCATCATCCCCCTTGATTACCTTGAGTGCGATGTAGCCCAGAGAGTTATCAGGGAATTTATCTACTCGGACGTTTTCGAGATTTTCACCACATGAGCCTCCCTTTGGAAGTCTGTGTGTAGTACACACGAACAATAGTTCAAGACATACTACTCAAAGTGCATCTGGGCTAGGAAAATGGAAGAACTATGTAACCACTTGGGTATTCCATTAATCGAACCGGATCCCCTGTTTCGGTAATGATGTGCGTTTGTGGTTTCTGTTTTTCTTTTATGGATAGAATTGCGAGGACGCAATTCTTTGAAAGGGGAAATAACGTAACAACTTAAGAAAATGTGTTTTGAGTAATGAAAAGTTTATTTTACAATGTCATCCATTAATTGAACAATCAATCATCTTATAAAATAATAATAATAATAAAATATAATGAAAGGACTTTTTATTCAAATGAGTAACACTTTGGTGACTACAAATCATGTTGATCGAACAAGAAGTTTAGCTAACCAAAAATCCCAATTAAAACCCCGATTAAAATTATAGGGAGACTGCTTAAAACCACAAGAACCCCAAGAAGATGGTAAGGTTCTTTGGTATCCATCAGAATAAACATAAGAATGGCCGAAGCCACCGCAGCCGTACTAAGCACCAAAGTAATCACATGAACCATCTCCTCTTTTTCTCCTTCAGTCGCCTTGAGTATAGAATGCCCCGAGACCAGACTTTTTATAAGAACACTTATTCGACTGTCGGATCCTAACGACTATAAATATAACCGTTGGCTCCCCATGATCCTCTTATTCTCTAATGTATTATTTTGAACTGTTGAAGATAAGAGTTGATTACCCCCGATAGATTTAAAAATAAGTTAATTATGTTATTTAATATTTAAATAATGACATCAATAATAATATAATTAATTTAATGCTTGTTTTCCTAAAATTTGAATTATATTCTATATTTCAAAAAAGTGAGAATTATTATTATTATTCCACTATTTACTATACATGTTTTTAACTTGAGCAATTAAAGAATTATTTTGTAATTATATTGAAACTGATGGGTTTTTATTTTGTTTAAGAAAATAAGCACTCAAACTCTAGAGTTATATATGTTGCGTCAAACTTTAAATTAAATGTATTATACTTATCTCTAAATTAAATATAAGTAATAATAATTATGAAAATATTTATAATTTGACCTTTTTATTAGCAGTTTTGAAACTATGTCAAATTATGGTTTTATTTACATTACAAATTCTGCGTCTTTATGTTAATTCTTACACAAATACTCTTATTACTTTAAAAACAATGAAGATAATAGAATGATTATAAAAATTAAAAATAATTGGTAATGTTATATGAATTTGTGTTTTTGAAATTATGTTAAATATGGGATTAAGAAACCAAATTTAAATAACAAAAGTATTCAAATATTTACATGTAATTATAAATCAAGATAATTGTTTTTTAGGAAAATAATAATATATTTTATGACATAAATAGGGGATTAATAGTTTAGCATATAGGTGTATTAATAACCTTTGACATAAAGATAATAATAATAGTTTAATAATAAGGTTATATTAATAATAATAATGATTTAATAATAATTTTAATGAAATAATAAAATAAAAAAAATTATATGATAAAAAAGTTGAAGAATCGTTGGGCCACATATTTTTTTTAAACAACACATACACTGCGGTCTGTCCGATCCTTACCCTTCCATCACAACCGTTCTTTTTTTTAATACCGTAGCACTTAAGGGCCGTCCGATCAGATCTCGGGTGATCCTGGCCGTTCCTCTTTTTTTTCTGGTTTCTCTTCTTCCCTTCGGTTTTTCCTCTTACCTGCATCCCGCAGCTTTCTTCTTCCTCGCACCGCTGTACCAGTAGGGTGAGGCTTCATTTTTTTCCTCCACCTAAGCCAACAGTGGACACCCCCTCTTTCCACAAAGTTGGCACCACCTAGTTATTGCTCGACCTTGGATCCCTCACCGCCTCTTCAATGTGTCGGCCATCCTAACTTCCTTAAGATTCAGTTTACACCGAAGTGAAGGATCTTGCATCGAAGACAAGAAGGGTTGCTTCGAGTTTCTGGGATCTCCTACCACTAGTCTGGTGCTTCGTCTTCCTTCTTCTCCTCTCTGAATCGGTAAGGGGACAAGCTGTGTTTTATTTATTTTAGCTTCGATATATTTTTATATATATGTTTATATACAAACTTATATGTATATACACCTTGTTTATACATATATGCATGACTTTGAGAAATATTCTGATCTGTTTTTGTTTGGAGTCCCAAAAACCGGGGCAAGGGAAATCCCTTTGTCTCGTTTCCCTTCAACATCGACGGTTATATACATGTATATGCACTTTTTATATAAATATGTAATGATCTGTATACAAGATCATATGAACCGATTCATACCCTCTTTCCCCTTGTTAGAATCGAACCGAGTAAGAGTGACCTTCCTATTTTTAAATTTTATCTGTTTGGGTGGAAATATACGGTTATATACAATTCATACACATGTGTATATAAACATATATAAGGATCTTAAGAACCGGCCATAACTGCTCTTCTCTTCCAAGATTCAACCGGGATGAGGGAAGTTTTTTTTCTTAGGTTCTGTTTTATTTCGGTTTTAATGTGTGCATTTACTTGTATATACATTGTGTAGAGACCCGAAGCTTGACGTACATGGACATTACATTACATTTGCGGACTACTTAGTACATAACAAAAACACACACTAAAGGATCGTAATAGTTTAGTGTCTTTGGAAACTCGGAACGTAATCTTCTAATCGTGGTGAAAGTTCTTCAATATCTCCCATAAAGGTCATCCCTTTTTTCTACCTAAAACCTTTATTTATATCCTGGGGAAAAGAAAACATAAAAGGGTGAGCTCAAATGCTCAGTAAGGGTAAACAAAAGAAAAATCAATCACATCATATACATAGCTTTTGGAAATCTTAACCTGCAAAAGAGCTCATAATATCATAACATGGGATATATCATAGAAGTGAAATGTAATCCCAATAATCATAACTTAAAACATGAAACTTTGTGGCATACACACATAATCATAGAAAATCATTTCTTGTTAGTCAAGACTCATTGCCAAGACTATCTTAGTGGACAAAGTCCCTTTCTGAATCGAGTAACCCTCGTTTCAGTCCTGTTTCACTGAACCGGTATAACCTACCATTTCAGCCATGTCTATCTCATGAGATATAAAATCTTTACCCAATGCATTGGAGGGAGATATAGGTCCCACCCATCTCATAATGATACCATTCTTATGTGTTCCACAAAATCATAAATCATACATCATTTCATAACCCATGTAATAAAAATGGGATTCTTAAAACAACATGACATCATAAAACCATTCATATAAGATAAAGGAATTCATAAACATAATTCCATCACAACATAGTCAAATCAATGTAAAAATATGGATAGAAACAGAACCCTTTATTATCTTAGATGGAAAATAATTTTGATAAAACACTTGAAATGAATTCTTGAGGAAAATATCCTTTCTTCTTCAAAATCAATTTCTTTTCACAAAACATCATGCAATTTTAAAAGAAAGAGATTTTATTAAAAATAGTCATGAAATCTTTTGGAGGAAGCTTCATGAAAATAAGGCTTTATAAAACCGTAAAAATATGTTCATGCCGTTTAAGTTAAAAAAACCATTCTTCGTACTTTTTTCGGAAAAGTCAAAAAGTACCTCGTATGAAAAAGCGACAAAAGATTCCTTTCATATTCTTTACTAAAAACTCACCGAAGAGTAAAATTGGATTTAAACTATTGTAAGTGGATGGAAACAATATTACATATTGAAGGAACATGGATGTGGATGATAAAATACACCCCAGTAAATACTTACGAATAAACAATCTCGGATAAAAATGAGATTGTGATATTTCCCTTACCTTAGGTCCAATTTGCTTCGTATGTGTCCGAACCTCCTCTTCTTTGAAGTGCCTCTTTGAGACCTCCTCTTAGGGCACTAGAATTGGTCTTTGAGGAAGACCAGAACCTCTAGGATGTTTCTAGGGAAGTGGAGAAGAGATTTTGGCAGGGGTTGGCCGAGCTTGAGTGCTCAAATTGGTGTGAGGAGGAGGGGGAGGAGGTGTCCTTTTATAAGGGAGGAGAGGGGCACCTTAGGAATATCTCAAAATATTATTTTATATTAAAGTCAAAATCGGTTTATAATGGTTCCAAAGGGTCTTATTTCTAAGCTAAGGTGGGGATGGGTCGAAATCCTATCAACCAATAGAATTTAGACAAGTTTAGGATATTATTTTAACCTTATCAATTAGATTTAACTCCAAGTTAATTAATTTAACTTTTACCGTGTCTTTTTGTTTTCTTTCACTATATGGTTAATACACTTACTATAACATGCCAAAAGAACCCCAAATTGTTTATTATTAATATATATATCCTTATCTTTGTCATTTGGCCGAACCTTAGATTTTTAGGAATAAAATAACAATTAATAATATAATATTTGATTTAAAAACTATTTTGTGTCAATTTTGACACTATTTGATATATGATTTTTGTGAAAGTCATAACAGAATTAAATGTTCGAACCAAGTTGATTAAATCAACATTACTATATCATAGTAACCTAGAAAATTAGTGGAATTCATAAAAAGTCTCAAATTACATTTATTTTGGTGTTTATAACATCAATTATGTCAATATTTCATTAATAAGATAATTACTTCATCATCATTGTGTCATAAATAAATTAAATTATTTAAAGTCTAAAAATTACAAATAAAATACCATTATGTAGGAAATCTTTTTATCTTTCTAATGAATATTTATAATCTAAAATCCAACATACATAACCCTATGTAACAATTGTGTTTCTAAAATATATATGCTTGTGTCAATTTTGTATTCATTTTAACTTAATTAAAATAAAGTGTCATTATCACTTACAAGTGGATCAATGGGGTCCCAAAATCGACCCAAAGATGCCCATGGTCGACCATGTATCAACCAATGGGGTTAAGACACGTTTTAGGGTAATTTAATATTATTATAATATTATTTTTAACCCTTATTTACCGGATTTACCCTTAACCATGGTAAATAAAATATTTACCGCAGTAATTATTCAAAATGTCTAAAAATAAAAGTTACCTATTTACACAATTTGAACATCCTGATTCCAAATATGGAATCCATTTTTCTAAATTCAAAACACATAAGTGGCAGAAATTAATTTAAAATTAATTCCCGCTGTCAAAACAAAAAGCGTGTTTTTAAGAGATAATAACTATCAAAAGATTGACACTTGTTTATGTTCAGTTTAATTGTAAAATTGTGTCCAATGACCAACATTATATTAAGTGGTAAAAATATATTCTAAATATACTTTAAAACCATTCAATATTATAATTTAACCACATAAGATATTACGATGAAAAAAGTTGTTTTTAATTAAAATATAGCGTGTTTTTACTATTTATTAAAATGTGAAAGTTACCAGAATAATATGAAAAATTTATCCAAAGTAAATTTTTATTTCTTGATTCCAAAGAAGAATTTTATTTTGTCAAATTGAACTTATAAACATGTCAAAAACTAGATTTAAAGTGGGTGCGCCATCAAAAGGCGGCAAAACTGCATTTTTTGAAAAATACTTATTTTACCCGAAAAATTTATTTTGTTCTTATACCATGTTCTAGAAATGTGTAAGATGAATAATAATGTTATAAAATTCAAAATTTAGTTAATACTATTCATAACGGCTAGTTCATGACAATATTATAATAATATAACATTTTTTATTAAAACCCGGTATTGCGTACAACACACGCTATCGAGGAAGGTCGTGATTGCGTGTAATGCAAGCCAAGTCAGGGTTGCGTGTTGTGAAAGAATCCTTCATTGTTTCGTATAACAGAATCCAACCATATTTCATTTATACATTTAATATATATATATATATACTCAATGTTGCGTAGAATAACTATTATCAAAATTGTGTGTAACACGGTCCAAGAATAGTGTTGCGTATACTGCAAGCTAATACTGTGTTGCGTATAGCGCAAGGTAATCTTGGTGTAGAATACAAAACAAGACATTAATGAAATTAAAAGAATATTTTTCATAAAATCTCGGGGTGTTACACATTGTGTATAAATATATATGTAATCATACACATATATATAAGACGGTATATGCATGTACACGTATTTGTTTTATATGTATACAAACTTTGCTTTAATCTACCTTATGAAAAATGGAGAGTTCGGGTAATTTTATAAACATGTAAGATTTTACAAGTACATGGAGCACATAGATATATATGTACATGTAATTATATAGATGTATATGTACATCTATGTGCGATCATAAGGGACGAGCTCGATTAGTGGTTTTAAAATCTATTGCAATATAACTTGATGATTTATTAAAATTATATTTAACCTTTAAGACTATTACTTCAAGAACAATACCCAAAACTATTTATATACATATGATTAAGTTTAAGGACTATTTTGACATCAAAATAATTATTTCAATTTAAAATTTTCTTTTATCAGCATTCATGATAATTCATGATTTTGTTTTGTGGAGATGGGTAATGTGAATTCCTTAAACATTTACATATGTATATATGTATTCATATATATGTGCTCATATTTATGGATTGACCATGTTGTATGCAAGAATGATTTTATGTCAATAAGGGTATTGTGAAAACTATGTTCACATTCATATTTCATGTGAAATAACTCCAGTCAGTTTTTACCAAACTCTAATTTTGATTAATGTATAACACGAGAAATATTCTGAGTATGGTTTAATTTGGTAAACCCATGCACATGTGTATACGCACCTAAATATATATATATATATAGGTATATATAACCATGTATCAATATTTTGTCTTCGAATAAAAGTTCTTCTTATGATGATTGCAAACTTTTCAAAGGAAAGGTCATGTTATTTTATAGTGCAAATGAGTTTTTACACAACTACAAAAATGTTCATATAGTTTGCATACATATGCACATGACTTCCCAATATGGACCTAATTGCACACTTTATATCCCTAACAGTATAAATATATGTATATTCACACAGTTTTAAATAAACATCCACAATACCCATTTATCAGAATGTGTATTAGTTATGAACGACCTTTTTTTACTTGGTATTCTGATGCTTTGGAATGTTAAAGCGTTTATGTTCATTTCCTTAAAACCCATGTTTTCAGTTGTTAAGTTAATTTCTTATGTGTACGGATTTTAGCACATACTTCCTAGTTTTATTAATGATTGAACTGTCTTCCTGACTTTGAAAATGCATGTAAAAAGGGGTTTGATTAAGAACGTATGAATGAAACACTATGAAAGAAAGACCATGTCAAGATATGTGAGGGATGTTTTGGACTTAAGTGTTTATGGATGGGTGTTCTCGGAATTATATAGCGCTCCAATGCATTGGGTAAAGTAAGAGTCTCATGAGACGTTATGTGCGATGGTCTTGGCGGTCAGCCTTGGCTTGTGCTTTTATGTGTGACGGTCTTGGAGGTTAGCCTTGGCTTTTGCTTTTATGTGCGACGGTTTTGGCGGTTAGCCTTGTCTTGTGATTTTATGTGCGACTGTCTTGGTAGTTATCCTTGGATTGTGCTTTTATGTGAGATGGTCTTGGCGGTTAGCCTTGTCTTTTGCTTTTATGTGCGACGGTCTTGGCGGTTAGCCTTGGATTGTGCTTTTATGTGTGATGGTCTTGGTAGTTAGCCTTGGCTTGTGCTATTATGGGAAACGGGATTGGCGGTTTTTCTTGACCCATACTAAGTTCTGTTTTAAGATCATGACACAAGGTCTTGACAAGTCTAGACATTATACATTCCCTCAGCATGTGATGATAAATGGTCAACCAGGGGTTAGGCCAACTAACAAGAAATCCCCTAGTTGAAAATTCCCTTGACTATGAGAATGAATTTCTGAAATAAGAACTATAACACATGTGGTATGCTATTATAAAAAAACCTTTTGTGCCAATGTATCACGGTATGAATGTCTTCCCTGGTTACACTCAATCTTTTAGAACTAAAGTAATTATCGTTGTAAGTTATGGATCAACTATTCTTCACATGCTTGCGCTCTCTGATTCATGTCTTCTTTTAAGCTTGTTTTAAGTACGTACTTCTTCTCTGTGTAAGTGGTTTTCAAAAATGTAGGATTTTCATGTTTTAAGAAATGATAATTCTTTGTTTTCAGTGAAGTGTTTTATTAGCTTCAAAAGGGCTACTTTGAGAAAGAGTTTTCTTAAAACGTTTTTGAAACCCCTTACTGGGCAAATTTTCTCACCCTACGTTTTTGTTTTAAATTTTTCAGGCATGGTTTGTACTAATGAAGTTTATTAGAAGCAGCTGGTTTCCCATAACCCTGAGCCTCGCGATCTTCTATAGTAATGGGACATGATATATTATTTGTAAATGTTGTGATGAAATGTTATTATATCATGTCTCATAAGGCACCTGGGGACTGGGGTCTCTACATCATGGGTGCATTTCCCTCAAATGACAATTTTATGGACATTTGGACTAGGATGCCCTTGAATATTCCTTCTTTTTACCTTCTTGGGGTTTTTTTAAAATGAAATTATTTAATTGAACGTTTCCCATGTGAGATTGAAATTTCTTAGGCCTTATGAGAGTTTATTTCACATGTTTTCTTGTTATAGATAAACTACCCATGTGAGTATATTTTTTTAATCCCTGTAATTGTTAGATTTCAGTAGGCTTGTGATATGAATTTCCAATGTGAGTATATTTTTTTTAAGACTTGTAATTGTCAGATTGTATTATCCCTATGATATGAATTTCCCATGTGAGTATAGTTGTCTAAGGAATCTTATATTTTAATTCACATCTTGCTTGTGATGTATGATGCCCACGTGAGTTATTATTATGTTAACCCAATAATAGTGTAAATTTAATGGGTTGTTCATTATGCTGAAAAATGATATACTAGGCTCTACCAAGATTGACTGTTATGCCTATGGGTGGGGATTTTTTGTGCCTATGGGTTTGGATTTTTTATGTACGTGGGTGAGGCTATGTTATACCTATGGTAGAGGATTTGTTATATCTGTGGGTGAGGATATGTTATGAATGTGGGAAAGTGGTTTAGATGAATATTGAAATGGAATGACTTATGATGCATCTTCCATGCCAAATAATATGCATTGATTCATCATGACATTATTTGTTGAGATGAACTTATGAGGTATCTGTTGAAAATTATTATATGGGGGATTGATGGGCTTAGGACAGATCTCGAGACATATATAATTCAATGTACTTGAATGGTCAACCTAAACATAATGAATCAAAATGGAAAACTGGACTAGCAGGATTGTTTACTTTTGGGTACTTCATATTTTACATATTTTTTCTTTTTTGTTACACTACCTATTTTAAATACTAACTTACAGATACGAAAAGATCTTGGGTGGTTACCTACTAGGATTTACATCTCACAACTTATTTGGGATATGCATTTGGGGCCAAACATATTATATAGTTGCGGGTTTCAATAAGGGAAAGCACCCTTCTATAGGTACTCGAGATACTATCTAGGAGTTGGAGATCCTAGGATTAAGCCAAGGCTTGTGATTCTTCTTAGATTCCATTGTTTCCTTTTCTTTTGGAACATATATTGTTGATTCCTACAGTTTAGCTATTTTGGTCGTTTTCTTCGTACATAATATGTTGCATCATCATTTGTATGATATAACACTTGGTTATTTATCATATCAGCCCTCCTCTATTTATTTCATATGTATTCTATTTACTAATTCTGATATTTTATTTTTATTTATTCTGATGTGTTTCATTCTGCCAATGAGGGGATAATTTCTCCACTATCACACCCTATGCCCTCATTGCTAGTTGTCTACCTCTGGAATTTGGGGAAATAAGCTTGGGGCCATGTGACTAACTGGGTATGGGACACCAGATGAGTGGCATCCAGATCCGGGATGATACAAATTGGTAACAGAGGATTTACTTTCTAGTTTTCCTTATTGGTTGGAGACATTAGAACATGATTGGAAGAAAATGGGATTTGGAAATTTGTTGTGCCTGGAAGTAGCTACCCCGCATATAGGGTAAATCCAAATTGCCTCAAATTGATTTGTGATTTCTGGATTCTGAGCTGTTACAATTGATTTGATTTCACCATTGGGTGATGTTCTTGTTTTGTTCCTTTATTTTTGGTATTATTGTGGTTCTATTTTGTTTCAACCTGATGAGATGAGGATATGCCATCTCATGCATCATATAGGAACTTGTTAAAAATAACATGTCATGCACTGTTGCCTTTCTATATAGGACCATTACTGATCGTATGGTATTGTGAATGATGTCGTGCTAGATATGCATGCTGTTGTGACAGGTACCATGATAGATATACCTACTATTGTGATAGGTGTATTGATATGTGTTATGGTTTCAATTGGATGAATGTTATGCTTTGATTCATGAGGAGTATGGGACCTCTTGGATTAGAATTTGGTGGAACATATTTTAGCCTTGAGATATAGATTGTGCTTTTATGTGCTATATGTATATGCCAATAATTGATTCGAAGGAAGTATTGGACCCCACATATTGTAATTTGGTACATTGTTTCTTTATTTAGAGAAAACAGGGGTTCCAGGGATGTTTATGGGGATTATTGTTTGAAAACCTAGACAACACGACATGTTGTCCTATGAACACACGCCGTGTATTCTTCCATCTGGGAATAAAGAAATGTTTTCATGTACATGTAATGTACCCTATGTACACACCATTTTGTATCATACCGTGTGACCAGCCATGTGAGAAACAACACGGGTTGTTAGATTTTTGGCTAAAAAACATCATGTGCCTTAAGTACACACCATGTAGTTGTACATAGGAATACACAATATGAATTTTTCCATGGGGAAGTACATGTACAGGAGGGAGAAAATGATTACATTACATGTGTCAGCAGGACATGCCATGTACCTGGGATGTTTACACGCCAAGGCAGGTGGGGGTACACACCCACGTTAGAGTTTAAAGGGACACTCTGTGTGTGTTTTCTATACACCATGTGCTCAACTTTTTTAAACCTTTGAGGTTTTTCTTCTCATGTTTTATTTCTCTTTTCCAGTTTTGTAAAGATGAGTAGTTTTTTTTGAGTAGTTTTCCACATAGATTGTGATGGTGAATCCTTTTGAGTGTTTTGTGGAATCCTAATGGGAGTTTTGTGGGATTCCATCTAAATGGAGAGGTTCTTACTCTAGTATCATTTCCATTTGTCACATGAGAGTGAAACATAGAGTAAATGATCAATTTAGTGTTTGGACCAACCTATTTGAGACCTTTGATTTGAGATGTGTTGTGAGCTATCTCCCATGACCTATGTTTTGAGGATTCATCCCTTAGAAGACGGTCCCTTCGGGCCTATGTGGTCGTGATACAAGTTGATATCGAGGATTCCATGAATGACTCTTATGCTTATGTTTCGACCTAGAGAATGTGATGTAGGATGTCTCTATCTTCTATCTGGTTACCAAGGATCCATTGAGGGATGACTTACTTACATTCTCTTTTAGGGATTCTCTTGTAGGATATCTATTTGGAATACCATTTTCGAGGATCCCTATTATGGGATTCCTCCATTGTCTATATTTTGAGGATCCCATGTGGGGTTCCTCCCACACCTTTTTATCAAAGGATTCCATGGAGGATACCTTCTCTCATGTTACCTAGAGAATCTCGAGTAGGATTCCTCTAAATGTTATTAATAATATGCTTTGTAATGGGATATCATATGGTATATCTTTCCAACGTTGGTACCACCCAGGTCCTATTGTCCATAGTAGGAAGTTTGAGTCATTAAAGAGGAAACCATTTTTCCGATGGTTGATCATTATATCATGACTCTTGATATGGAATTGATCATTGGGGAATACTCAGTTCGACAGAGTAGACATGCCCTGATCATTGTTAGATACATATGAGGTCGTGTGAACCTCTCTTCCCAAAGGTGATGGAAAATTTGGCACATCATCATCCATGTAAATTGTTATGTTGATTATTTTATTTTTAGATAGTTCATGAATGATCCATTTGGGACTAGGATGCATAGGTGGAAAACTTATGAATAGTTACCAGAATTTTACTGTTGTTCTTGTAAAATTAGGGTAGTTTATATTGACATATGCGGTACCCATCGAGTGTTAAAGGCTAAAAACAAGTCGTCGAGTTCAGTTAAATTGATTATCTTTGAGATGCTATGTTTGTTCTTAGTTTTTGACAGAGTATTTTAACCTAAGTGTTTTGGAACCAAGTTCACCCTACCACTTGGTAGAATTTCTGAGACACAGTGGTATTGACACATCAGTTGGTGTAATCTTGGATTTCATGCCAAGTTATTTGACAAGGTGAACGTGGTTAGTGGAACAACACTCGTGCATTTAAGTTGGTTCTGAACTCATGTGTTTGAGAGAAGTTGTTCCTTATTATTGGAATTTAAGACACTCCTAGGTAGGGAGAGTAACATAAATTATATTTAAATATGTCCTTCCATGTATAAGGATCACAATGAAGGACCATTTGGTAATGGTTGTTCTACTTGAATTCCTTTGAGGCTTGTGAGTCTTGTTTCATGTTGATTCTTTCCTAATAGCACGACTATTGTTACAGTCGACTATGTGTGTAGCCCTTATAAAGAACCGATGATCTTGGATGGACCTTAGTGGTTAAGCAAAAGTTAACCTAGAAATGGCTTGGGATAAAGGCATTGAAGTTGGTTGAATGATGACGCATTAGCAAGTGAAGCTAAGTTTCTTTCAAAAGGCCGAACAATAGTGGATTGACTATCATTTTCTAGTGATCCTTGAAATCCTATTAGTGTTATATTCCCTAAGAGATGAGCATGTACCCTATCTTGATATCATCTTGGATGACCTAAGATAGCGACAATTATACATCACAATATAGTTGAAACCCATTGGACTAGTTTGAAATCTTTTTTTAGTGTTGTGAACTAGATGCATGGTTTAAAATGAGGCTCGGTTAATCTTGAGTGACCCCTGGGTTTTCATGTAGGAACACCTTGAATAATCTATTGATGCCTGCCACATTCTTTGACATGACTCCCATGAAAATTCCTCTTTGGGTTAGGTCAACGATCTTATGTGTACATTTTCCCTTGTAACAAGTCTTGCTTGTAACAGGGAGAGTAAACTAACATTGTGAGTTCCTTAAACTCCAGTTTAGTGAATTTGTGGTTATCTCAATCATTTATCACTCTCTAATGTGATGCTTAAAAAGAGGTAATGATCCCAGTGGGGTGGATTTGAATTATGTTTTTTCTTTTTATGGGTGTGTAGTGCCTTTGGAGAAGGAATTGTGTTCCATTACAATATCCCCACCTTCTAAGTTGGGAATTTCTTAGATAAGTCATCTAGTGATGGTTTCACTCATTATCCTTATTTTTCATCGTGTTTGGTTCTATTTGACCAATTTAAACACTCCTCTATAATAAGTTGGGTGTGTTGTAAAAGTATACAATACTTTTTAGGAAAAATTGTGTGACCTCTTTGATGAGGTGAATGGGGGTTCGATGGTTCTTTGTTATGAGTCTGATATTATGACCAAATTTGTGTTCAAGTTCAACCAATTAAAGGAAAATCATGCTGGTAGCATATCTAGTATGCTCAGGGGAGTGATTCATGGAGTTTTCTATGGGTGGAGGTGTCATGGTAATGATGATGTATGAGTTGTTCTTGAAAATATCATGAAGGTTTCACTCTTCCAACTGATCAAACAAACATTCTCTGTTGATGAGCATGAGAGGTTGTATGTCTAGAAGGTTTTACTAATTCACAGGGTCTCGCATTCTATCATTTCACATAGGGAATCCCATTTTACTTCTCGTTTCTAGAAAGGGATATAGAGGGTTCTCGACACACAGGTGTTTCTAAGCACAACATACCATCCCCCAAATAGATAGCCAACCAGAGAGGGTTCTCGCAATAAGGCCAAAGGATTGCGTGGATAGGTTATTGCACGCAAGGTATTGCACACACAGGAGGGGATTGCACGCACATGCCAAGGATTGTGCGCATGGGAAGAACCCAGAGGAGGGGGAAAATTCACTTAAGCTAGTGGAGTTGCGCACAAAGACGAACCCCGGAGCAAGGTTGCGTGAAAAGGGGAATTACCTGGAAGTCATGTTGTGCACGAGGGGAGTCGAATTGCACGCACGAGATCTGTTCCGAATTCCGCAACCCCAAACCGTTTGGGGCCGCTTTCTATTTATAGGCATCGGTCAGCGCGGAATCCAGGCGGCACGTGAAATCTTCCTCGCCGGGAACCGTCGGTGCGCAAAGCCTCACCGCGAGGAACTGGGGCGCGCAAAATTGCGCGCCTCACTGGCTCGATTACGCGCATCCCCGAGATGCTTCGTGTGCACAACATGATTTCGTGCAAGGCCTCCTTTATTTTACGTACCACTTCCTAGGCCTCCAGACTGGGCCTCTGATTCCGAATATGAATTCTCTTTGACGTTTCGAAACTTCCTCTAGGAGTTACGGACTTTTTTCGGCATCTACAAATGCCCCCCTTGGAATTGGATCGGCGAGAGGTCGCAATGGTCGGATTATGAGGGAAACACCGAAACACTAAAGCAGGGCCACTCCTGGGCAAATAGTGCGGAAACAACCCATGCGGCATGCAAAACGACGGATCGACACGGAACCCTGGCCTCGCCTATAAAAAGGGGTGCTGGGTCCCAAATCTGTACTCCAACTTTTCCGTGCGATAGGTTTACCGCTCTTGTGCGCGATATTGCTTCTACCGATGTGCGTAAAAAATGCTCTGGCAGCGCGTAATTCCTTCTGAATCTTGGCCGTACTTGCGTTCCTACTCTAGGTATTTCGTTCCTAGTGTGCCGATTGAGCGCCCATCTCCTGGATTTCGCGCCACCACTTCAGATTTCGCGCAACACTCTCCGATTCCGTGCAATGCATCCTGATTTCATGCAACTCCTGAGATATTCGATATGGCCGCAAACTGAGTTGATGAGGGGGAATCCGCCGCTCATAGGACTGAAATGGCGGCGACCAAGGGGGTTTATGGTGCCAAGGTGATCGTCTCCAACAACCTGACCTTGTTCAATCTGCTGACTCTGGACCAGAAGACCTATCCCCTGTCTGAAAACCTTCCGCTCTGGAACTTTGGCATCCTGGAGGAGGTGCATCTACCGGGCTTTGAGGTGGACACACCGCAGTCATGGGTGACCCGGGAGGACGAGCTTCCTCACTACAACATCACCAACAACGACCGTCCTTCCAGGAAAACCAAACATATGGGCGTATAGGTCCTGAACCTGAGGACCAGGACCATTACAGGGGATGAGCCTGTCACAGAAGATTCTCCAGCCCTCTACGCGAGCACGTTTTGTCAAAGTGTCACAGATGACACGAAGGGCCGGTTGAAGGATTAGGACCTGCAGTCGGGGGGAAACTTCACCAGTGAGTGGGCCTGGGCGATCTGGGTTTTCCATACTTGCGACCAGTTCGAGGATGAACTATGAAATATTGGCCTGTTCGAGGCTGTATGGATGTCGCAGTTCCACTTCCACCGTCAACCTGAGCATGGGCTAGATCTATTCACCCGGTGGTCTCCTAATACCAACACATTCAACCTTCATCATGGGGAAGTTGTAATCAATCTCTGGGACATTCATTGCGTCGGAAGTATCCCACTAGAGGGATACCAATACGATGAGTTCGTTCCTCCAAAGAGCACCTGGGAAGACAGTTCACAGACTCCTATGCTGACCTGGCACCTGTTGGAGCTGGCCAAAGAAAGGTTGGGGGTCAAGGCTTCCTGAAGGACATTGCCTAAAAGGGCTAGTTAAGCCAGTACCTTGAGAAGGATTCGGCCATCAACATGCCGGGACGGGGTAAACGGTTCCCAACCGCAGCTCAGAGGAGCAGAGATTGGTCATACTGGAGGACCTTGGAGGCAGGGAAATACCAATAATGTGGCTACCACTTCATTGAGACACAGGACCCGAACATCTGGTACGCCGGGTTCCTTGCCTCCTTCCTGAGCGGGTGGCTCCTGCTGCTGTGGGACGCGAGGATTGGCGTCCGTCCAGCAACACTGGTGATGGCGGGCACCATGGCCGCCAACAAACGGTTCAACATGGGGTCCCCATTCTGGCCAAGATGTATTCCATCCTGGGACCCATCTCACGAGGGGGGTCACCTTAGAGAGTATGTGGCCCCTTCCAGATCTTCCACGGCTGGGTGGTGGCTCATCTCGGTGGGTACACTTTCCCAAATGCCATCCATCCTCTAGGCAATGGCCTATGATCATCCTTGCTGAACATCACCAGGGTGGCACCGATGATGCTCAATGAGGAGGGTGTGAGAATCCACATTGGTAACCACAAAAACTTCCACTTCTGCCTGTTCCCCACCCCAGTTGGACAGATGGTGGACAATGGGTGAGGCTCTCTGGAACAGCAGGAGTATTTACAAAGCATTCGGGGTGGGGTGCTCGTGGCTCAGATCGACGGGAAGGTGATCTGTGAGCCTTACATGCCATCCCGATTCGCCAAGAAATTCGGGTGCCTCCAACGAATGCCAAAGAAGGTATTCACGGCTGTCTGGCTGGAGAAGAATCCTTGTGTTTTGCGCCATATGTGGTTGATGTTGACCACTTTCAGCTCTGGCGACGTCATTACTCTTCCTCCCACCGGGGTTGACGCTGGCCTAGCAACCGAGTATGCCGAACACTGGACCATCGCGTACCCTGAGGGGCTTTTACGCAAGCGAGTCTGGCAACTCGAGGTTACTCGCATGGAAACCGGGCAATGGGGGAGAAGGAAAGTTGATGCTGGAAGGGGGGAACCAGGGGTGCGTCAGGCAGTGAGGCCTGCGTAGGCCGGGACTTCAGCAGCGGGAACATCACACAGCGCCGCCACGACCTCGTTGCCCATAGGATGGTCAAATGAGGCGGCCATGGAACTGCCCGCGAAGCAGATATGATACCTTCTTGAGCCTTCCCAAGATGCAATTCTACCGACACTGTGGTCGGCTTGGATGACCCTACGACAATCGCTGAGCATTGAAGCCATCTGGCAGAAGGTAATGCAAAATGGGATCCATCTACCAGAGGTCGGGCTCATTTGAATTACCGACCGAGTAAACTTACATCAGCGAAATGATTATCTAACGGCCATGGACATATAAGCGCGCCAAGGGGGTCGGCGTGTGGAGCCACATTTCCTAGTGAAAGTGATGCTCATCCAGGAGCATGATCCAGAAGCGATGCCGCCGGGAGAAGGCGACAGTGACGAGGATTCGGAGGGGGAGAAGGAGACCGGAGAAGACGAAGGCGAAGGAGAAGATGAAGAAGAAGGAGATCCCGAAGGTGAGGGGTCTTAGGGGGAGACCTACTAAGGGAGTCTCCGAGAGAGAAGTGAGATTTTCAGCTCTGATCTCGACATAACCGAGATACTCGAGGTATGTCTCTATCTTCATTCATTTTCCTTCTTCCACCATTCTCCTTTTCAATTTCCCAACTATCTCTCTGCCTCACTCAGGAGCGGCTATGTGTTGGACAGGCATCCCCACTAGAGGAGGGAGGAGAGGAATCAATGGGACAGGATGGGGATTCGACGCCCATCAGTGAATTGACAAATGCAGAGGGGTCTCCCATCATGGAGGCTCCTACAGTAGCCGGAACCCTGGAGACCGACGCTCTGGATTCCTATAAGTCTCACGCATCACTACTGGCGCTTGGTATCAAAATATCCCAACTAACTAGCGTACGCCTTGCGCAGTGATCTCAACATTGGAGAATCATCAGGCTACGGAGCTTGGGTCATCCGTGAGCGGACTAGTGGCGGGCATACCACCTCATTCAGAACATGCTCCCTACACTGAGTTGGCCCCGGCAATTGGTGAGCATGGGGCAGCGGACATCAGCGGAGTTGTTCTTGATGCGAGGCTGGTAGCCGACGAGGGCACCATCGCTGCTGGGGCGAGAGAAGAAGGTCGCCCGGACGTCTAGGATCCTATTTCTCGTGAAGACATCCCTGGGGAAGATCCTACTGCCGATCTGTTGGCTGCCTTCCCTTTGTACTAACCCGCTGACCCTGATGAGATAGATGACTCGGACTTAGAGGCAGCCGAGGAGAGCCGGATGACACGATTCAATGGGTGGAAGTGTATCCAACACTTTCTCAGACAACCCTAGCTGGACTGGCTGAGGCGGATGGGATCACTCCAGACCTGGCGGCACTTCCTGTGCGCCGGAGGGGATGACGCTCAACGCCTTCATCTGACGGTTCGTGATTACATGGCCGAGAAGATACATGAGAGCAACCGGCGCACCAACGTTGACCAGTGTCGGGAATGATCGGCGAGCGCCCAAGCGTTGATGAGGGAAGAGCGGGAGGTCCGGCACCTCTAAGGGCAGGTGGCAGATAAGGAGGCCTTCACTGCAACATGCTCTGAGCTTGTGAAGCAACTGACGACCCAGTTGGCTGATGCACAGGAACAACTAATGGAGGCGAGTTACCAGATGACCGTACTTCGAACCGAACGGGCGCAGGCACAAGCTAGGATTGGAGAGCTGCGCTCTACGGCGGCTGATGAGGAGAGAGTCTTCAAGGAGCGAGAAGCAGTCTTGGAGGCTACCAGCCAAAGGGTAGCAGTGCTGGAAAGATCGATTCAGCATGCTGATCCTTAAGGGATTTGTTTTGGCCATCTCATAAACTTCTTTCATGTACTTCTCATCATCTCGATCCAATACATGGACAAATCCATTCATCTGTACCCTTGGTTTAATATGCTCAACCATAATTCTGAAAGGAATAACAACTCATCCCTAAGCTCCTGTGGGTCACACCCAATGCGAGAAGCAAAGGATACTTGTGCTATAATTTCGTCCAACTGTTGGGCATTGACCAAGCTTCAGGCATCCGAAATTCGGCCTGGATTTCTGAGGAGGAGACCTCAGACCGATTGATATATCACCTTCTCAATGTGCTCTGACACACGAGCGGGACAATGCCAAGGGCATTGAAATCCATCCGAGCATAGGGAGATCGAAAGGAAAGGTGAATCACGCTACCTGAATTTGGAACACTCTGGGGCGTGAAAATGGAAGATAACTGTCAACCTTGATGGAAAAGAAGCATCCATATCGTGTTTCCCTGGAATGGGGACAATAAATGAGGGCTGACCGCTGATCATGTTTGCAACACGGGGCCTAACTCAAATATCGTCGGTCAGTTTTTCGGAACGTTAGCCCAGGACAACAGGCGGACCATAGGTCTATCATCCATATTGCTATAATAGGTGGACCAAAGGTCTATCATCCATATTGTTGTAGCAGGCGGACCAAAGTCTATCATCCATACTGTTAGGGGGTCCCGTCAAACATGACCAGTCCTCCGGAACGTTGGCCCAGGACAGTAGGCGGACCATAGGTCTATCATCCATACTGTTAGGGGGTCCCGTCAAAAATGAAAGAGAATGAGGATCCAAATAAAGGGGCACAAAATGTGTGGAAAGTGGAGTGGTGGTTTGTTCGAATAGAGTCCAACACTCCCGAAATTGGGTCACTGTGGTGGAGGCGCATTAGGCGGACGTACCAACCTGATCCCAGAACAACCCAATTTTCAGGCAGGACCTCTCTGGTGAGAGAACTACCGCTTCCCATTATTACTATGGGGCATCTCGAACTTATTCGGGGTAGATGTCATGATTACACCACTTTCCATGAAGTCAGGCCGAGGGGCAGACAATAAGAAGGGATGAGATTTGATAATCCCTGGGGCTGGACCCAAGACGAAATGTCTGGGCGTTCTTACGTATATCATTAGGATGAGAATCAAGCCACACGTAGTTCTAGAAGCACAGTTTAACTTCATGTTGGACAAAATACAGTTTAACGTCGTGTGGGACAGGGGACACATCTCCTATGGGGATAGGCACGGAACAACGAGTAACCTGACGTGAATGAGGACATAATCCCGCACCACACCGTACAATACCACAAGAGAGACTGAGTCGTGGAAGGCCAAAGAAAGGATCTTAGTTTTAGGTCTTATAACTTGGACCAAAGGATAAGGGGAACAGGAGACACACGGTAAAGAGGTTGCAAAAACCGAATGTGAATGGGCCAAAGCCCTGCTTACTATCTGCTCCTAGGGACGTGTTTAGGCCGAGAGACCAAGCACGAAAAGTTAGGCTAGGCCTGTGGGGAAGTTCCTAGGTGCTCCTACGTATCTCATAAGGATAAGAATCAAGCCATACATAGTTCTTGAAAGGCAGTATGGCATGATATGGCACCTGTGCAAAGGATGAAGGAGTCATGCACGTCTATCCCTCGCACCAAAAGAAGTGGCATTTGATAGATCTTGTTTGTTTTTGAAGGTAAATGGTTTTTCTTTTGTGGGGAGATTAGCCTAGGGTAGAAATTCCTGGCATCTCCACAATAATCAAGCCATAACAGGCATTGACAAGCGATATGGCAATCGACCAATACCTGCTGTGATGTCTCCCATAGGGAGGTCGTCACAATGCAGTGCCATTTTTCGTCGTGCGGCCAGGACGATATCATCACAGTTTAGGGTCGTGTGGTAGGACCAACAACACAGTTTAAGATCGTATGGTTTGGACCTGCAGCAAAGTTTAAGGTCGTATGGTTTGGGCCAACAGCACAGTTTAAGGTCGTATGGTTTGGACCAACACCACAATTTAAGGTCGTATGGTTTGGACCTGCAACACAGTTTAAGGTCGTATGGTTTGGACCTCTAGCACAGTTTAAGGTCGTACGGTTTGGACCAACACCACAGTTTAAGTTCGTATGGTTTGGAACTACAACACAGTTTAAGGTCATATGGTTTGGACCTACAACACAGTTTAAGGTCGTATGGTTTGGACCAACAATACAGTTTATGGTCATATGGTTTGGACCTGCAACATAGTTTAAGGTCATATAGTTTGGACCTCCAACACAGTTTAAGGTTTTATGGTTTGGACCTACAGCACAGTTTAAGGTCGTATGGTTTGGACCTGGTAGCACACGCACGATGTGATAAAGCATACCTGATGCGGGTGAGGGCGTAATCCCATACCATCACCGCGCACGATCCTGAGAGAGGAGCCATGGGACAAAGGGGCCTACGAGGGTTCAACAATCAGAGGGGAACAGGAGATGCTAGCTCCCAGCTATGTTGGGCCTGAAACGCAATGTCAGGGCAACTCCTCATTCACCATGGGGATGAGGGTCAAGCTGCACACAACCTGTAAAGAAGAAACCCAAGCACATACTCTAGCGCTCAGACCGCGGGAGCCCCGAGAGACACCGTTACGCAGCTTGGTCTATCTGACATGTGGGGGTGTACTGAGGGTTAGTACAAGGAGTGTCGAGATTCCACCTTGACATGGTGGGATGGGATATAATGTGAATCATGCAACCAACATTCAGGGCCCGAGGAAGCCGGCGTGACGACTTGGGATTACTTCTGACCATGTTCGCAACACAGCATCCCGTCACGTTAGCCTAGAGGTCGGGGCGAACAAATGAGCATCAACCGCTGACCACATTCACAACATGGGATTTGTATCAATTTGTTGCCCGAAACCCTCGGGGGGCGGTGGCCCGTGACGGTACGAGAGCCCTTGGGCATTGTATCCAGGTCGTTATTGGGGGTCCCACCAGGTGTGAAAGATGGTGGGGTCTGAATGAAGGGGAACACGAAGCTTGACAAGTGGATGAAAACTTGCCTCTTACACTCCAGGTCCTAGACTAGAGTACTCTGAACACATTATCAGACCACTGGAAAGGGTCGAAGGGCTTAGTTCGAGAGTGGCCAAAAGATGTCAGATCCTCGGGAGAAGGGGGGCGTAATGCCAAAAACCCTATACCACACCTACATATCCCATCAATGGGGAGGGACAAGACAAGAGGTCGAGGTGACTGGGAGATCGTGGGATCTTCTAAGAGATGTGGATGGACCTGAAATCTAAGTGTCTAGGTGCTCCTACGTATCCCATAAATATGGGAATCAAGCCACACGTAGTTCTTGAGACGCATTTTAATGACATGTAGGATGAAATAAGGATATTAGTTTTAGGTCTTAGAACTCAGACCAAGGAGCCCAGATTTAGGGCAAAATGTAGTTTAAGGTCATGCTGGACTATGTAAGGATCTTAGTTTTAGGTCTTAGAACTCAGACCTAGGAGCCCAGATGTAGGGAAAAATGTAGTTTAAGGTCATGCTGGACTGTGTAAGGATCTTAGTTTTAGGTCATAGAACTCGGACCAAGGAGCCTATATGTAGGGAAAAATATAGTTTAAGGTCATGCTGGAACATCTAAGGATCTTAGTTTTAGGTCTTAGAACTCAGACCAAGGTGTAGTTTAGGTTCGAGCGGGACTGTGCAGTTTAAGGTCATGTAGGACCAAGGAGCCCTTAAGCAAAGTACTTCTTGAGGAACCTGGCGTTGGTGGGAGGAGTGACACACTCACCATCCAAATTCACCAAATAATACGTGCCATTAGGATAGACCTTATGGACAATAAAATTCCCCTCCCATTTGGGCTCCAACTTGGGTGGTTTCCTGCCAGGAATCATTGGTGCTCTGAGAGCCAGCACCAGGTCACCTTGCTGGAAAGAGTGGAGGCGAACCATTTTGTTGAAAGCTCGAGCCATCCTACTATGATGACTTTCCATGTTATGTAAAGTGCGAAGCATGCTTTCGTCCAGCGCTTCCAATTCAACTAGATGGATTTTGAAAACTCTATCAGGTGCTTTCTAGTCGTAGATCGCCATGCGGAATGAGGGTAACTGGATCTCGGTGGTCAGGATGGCCTCAGCTCCGTATACTAGGGAATACAGAGTAACCTGGGTGGAGTTATGGGTCGTTGTCCTATAAGCCTAGAGGGCATTGGGGAGCTTGTCCGATTAACTTTTCTTGTTCTGACCAACCATCTTTTGCATAATGTTATAGAGGGTTTTGTTAAACTCCTTGATTTGTCCATTCTCCTGTGCATGATAGCGGGAGGTGTGGTTAGTGAAAATGTCGTACTTAGCGTAAAATTTCTTCAGCTCGACTGCTCGGAAGTTGGTTCCATTATCTGTGAGGTACTACAAACTGATAGATCATATTGGAGCTCACGAAGTCAGCGATAGAATAGGCCTTGACTTCCCTGAGCGGGATTGCCTCTTCTAGGGATTCTCTTGTAGGATATATATTTGGCGTACCATTTTTGAGGATCCCTATTATGGGATTCCTCCATTGTCTATATTTTGAGGATCCCATGTGGGGTTCCTCCCACACCTTTTTAGCAAAGGATCCCATAGAGGATACCTTCTCTCATTTTCCCTAGAGAATCTCAAGTAGGATTCCTCTAAATGTTATTAATATTATGCTTCGTAAGGGGATATCATATGGTAGATCTTTCCAACGTTGGTACCACCCAGGTCCCATTGTCCATAGTAGGAAGTTTGAGTCATTAAAGGGGAAACCATTTTTAAGATGGGTGATCATTATATCATGACTCTTGATATGTAATTGATCATTGGGGAATGCTCAGTTCGATAGAGTAGACATGCCCTGATCATGGTTAGATACATAGGAGGTCATGTGAACCACTCTTCCCAAAAGTGATGTGCAATTTGGCATGTCATCATACATGAAAATTATTATGTTGATTATGTGATTTTGATATAGTTCATGAATGAGCCATTTGGGGCTAGGATGCATAGGTGGAAAACTTATGAATAGTTACCAGAATTTTACATTTGTTCTTGTAAAATTGGGGTAGTTTATTTTGACATATGCGGTACCCATTGAGTGTTAAAGGCTGAAAACAAGTCGTCGAGTTCAGTTAAATTGATGATATTTGAGATTCTATGTTTGTTCTCAGTTATCGATAGAGTATATTAACCTGAGTGTTTTGGAACCAAGTTCACCCCACTAATTGGGAGAATTTCTGTCACACAATGGTATTGACACATCAGTTAGTTTAGTCTTGGCTCTCATTCCAAGTTATTTGACATGGTGAATGTGGTTATTGGAACAACAATCGTGCATTTAAGTTGGTTCTGAACTCATGTGTGTGAGAGAAGTTGTTATTTATTATTGGAATTTAAGACACTCCTAGGTAGGGAGAGTCACATAAATTATATTTAAATATGTCCTTCCATGTATAAGGATCACAATCAAGGACCATTTTGAAATGGTTGTTCTACTTGAATTCCTTTGAGGCTTGTGAGTCTTGTTTCATGTTGATTCATTCCTAATAGCATGACTATTTTTACAGTCGACTGTGTGCGTATCCCTTATAAAGAACCAATGAACATGGATGGACCTTAGTGGTTAAGCATAAGTTAACCTAGAATTGGCTTGGGATAAAGGCATTGAAGTTGGTTGAATGATGACGCATCAACAAGTGAAGCTAAGTTTCTTTCAAAAGGTCAAACAATAGTGGTTTGACTATCATTTTCTAGTGATCCTTGAAATCCTATTAGTGTTAGATTCCCTAAGAGATGAGAATGTCCCCTATCTTGATATCGTCTTGGATAAAATAAGATAGCGACAGTTATACGTCACACAATAGTTGAAACCCATTGGACTAGTTTCAAATCTTTTTTTTTGGTGTTGTGAACTGAATACATGGTTTTAAATGAGGCTCAGTTAATCTTGAGTGACACCTGGGTTTCCATGTAGGAACACCTTGAACAGTCTATTGATGCCTGCCAAATTCTTTGACATGACTCCCAGGAAAATTCCTCTTTGGGTTAGGTCAATGATCTTATGTGTACATTTTCCCTTGTACCAAAGTCTTGCTTGTAATAGGGAGTATAAACTAACATTGTGAGTTCCTTAAACTCCAGGTTAGTGAATTTGTGGTTTTCTCAATCATTTATCACTCTCTAATGTTATGCTTAAAAAGAGGTAATGATCCTAGTGGGGTGGATTTGAATTATGTTTTTTTCTTTTTATGGGTGTGTAGTGCCTTGGGAGAAGGCATTGTGTTCCATTACAATATCCCAGCCTTCTAAGTTTGTAATTTCTCAGATAAGTCATCCAGTGATGTTTTCACTCATTATCCTTCTTTTTCATCATGTTTGGTTCTACTTTACCAGTTTAAACACTCCTCTATAATATGTTGGGTGTGTTGTAAAAGTATACAATATCTTTTTAGGAAAAATTGTGTGACCTCTTTGATGAGGTCAATGGGGGTTTGACGGTTCTTTGTTATGAGGCTGATGTTATGACCTAATTTGTGTTCAAGTTCAACCAATTAAAGGAAAATCATGATGGTAGCATATCTAGTATGTTCAGGGGAGTTATTCGTGGAGTTTTCTATGGGTGGAGGTGTCATGGTAATGATGATGTATGAGTTGTTCTTGAAAATCTCATGAAGGTTTCACTCTTCCAACTGATCAAACAAACATTCTGTGTTGATGAGCATGAGAGGTTGTATGTCTAAAAGATTTTACGAATTCATAGGGTCTCGCATTCTATCATTTCACATAGGGAAGTCCATTTTACTTCTCGTTTCTAGCAAGGGCTATAGAGGGTTCTCAGCACACAGGTGTTTCTAAGCACAACATACCATCCCCCAAATAGATAGCCAACCAGAGAGCATGATTTAGTAGTTGTAGGATATTCTTCAAGTATGAATATAGTATTTCAAGGGTTATTTGGAGAAACAAATACCTCTAGTTGAGTTCACCTATGATAATATGTTTAGGGATGCTTATCAGATGGAGTGATATAAGGCTTTATATGGTATTCTATGTCGATCACCCCTGTGTTGGTTGGAGGCATGAGGGGAAATAATGATGGGACATAGTCTTCTCTAGGAGACCACTGAGTAGGTTCAGTTGATTTAGAGGTAGAAGAATATAATAAAACCATGTTAGAAATAATACACTTATTACCTCAGATGACCTCTAGATTTTGAGGTCAGGGATCAATTTTTCTTACATGTTGTGCTATGGATGGGACACATGAGGATCAAGAGACAAGGTATGATTTCACCAAGATACGTTGGGACATTCGAGATTATAAAAATGGTCATCTCAGTTTCCTATCAGTTGTAGTTACCTCAGTGGTACCAATCTGTGCATGAGGTCTTCCATGTTTCATAGTTGTGACCTTGCTTTTCAGACCTATATCATGCTTTTCAAACCAATGATGTTGACTTAGAAGTAGATGCATTCTTTTAAGAATCATCATATTCAATTTTTGGATCGTAGTATGAAGGTTCTATGTGGATGGCCTATTCCTTTAGTACGAGTGTTATAGCAACACACCCAGGTTTAGGATGAGACCTGGGAGGGGGATGATGTTGTATGATCATAGTGTCTAGAGTTGTTTTCAGTTTTTTCTTCTTCACCACCCTTCGAAGGAAAATTCTTGGAAGGACTAATTTAAGGGGGGAGTTTGTAAGAACCTGGTTCTTTCCATTAAGGTACGAATCCTTGTTTTTCAGTTTTTACATAACGAAGTGAAGGAAAAAAATAGGCTTACTTGCAGTTTATTTTCATATAAATGTTGTGTATTATAGGTACACGTAATGTAATTCATAGTAAATGACACATAAGGGTATGGTTAGGACCTATATGGAAAATGTACTGACACGACATGTTTTTTTAAGTACACACAGAGTAATTTTATTTTTTAGATGAAATGGAAAGTATGCTCATGTTACATTAGATAGACATAACCCTCAACCAGGTTCACAAATAGAAGCACTAAGTGTCATTTTTCCTCCTATTTGTCTGTCTGAACTCTGTTTCTATCGCCATTAGAGGTGTTGCAACCCAATTGGTAAGGTCTCTATTCCTATTGAGCCATTCACTATGTTTTTTTTCTCTCGATGAAGTAATTTAAGGTTGAAATTGTATAAATTTTTTAGATCTACATTGTTATAGATTGAATTTAAGGTTGAGGCTGGATGAATATAGTTATACTACGATGAGGTAGGTGGTCTAGCAACTTTCGATCAATGTTGAGTTGTTTATATATAAGAAACCTTCTCTTTATAACACACATAATCATGATTTATTACATAAAGTATTCACTTAATACAAGTCTAGTTTCCTTGGGTATTAGGAGTATTACATAAAAACTTAAAACATAAAACAAAACATCTTTATTGAAAAAATTGTTTACATGACCACTACATTCCTTTGTACTTAGCATTCCATGGGATAACCTGAGGAAATGCATAAGAAAAGGGTGAGATATAAATCCAAGTAAGGGAGTAAACAAGGCATAACATGAAGAATACAATACATGTTAGGAAATAAACATATCAATAAAGCATAATAGAAACATGAACATAAAGGCATGATATAACATGATTAATATAACATGGAAATGTGGAAACAACACTTAACATGGTATTAGCATTATCCATGTCTCATTGCACTTGATGCATGAGTAAACCCTCATTGCACTTGAATTATCATAGGTAAACCCTCATTAAACTTGGCATATCATGATACTAATCTTTACCCATTGCATTGGAGCACTGTCAGGGAACACCCTTTTAAAACATTTCATTTCATGAATAAGCGTGCGACAAGATCATACAACATAGATTCATTAATCATCATAATTTATTCCACGGTAAACTAATGGGGAATTCATACATTAAAATCTTCAATCAATAATTAAATGTTCATAAAGTTAAATACCCTTGATCGAGAAATGGTCATGTTATTCACTACACAATGATTTTGGCTTAGAAAATGGTGGTGCAATTTCGTCAGCATAACGACGTGTCATAAGACTTCATAAAAAGGATGATGAATGAGAAAAGTTTGTCTCTTCATATGTACATGAAATGGATAGTAATGGGTTCATATAGATAATTTCCCAAAATTATTAATGGAATTTGGAATTATAATATAAAAGAATTGCTTGAATGTAAACAAGGATGGAGAAATTCCTTACGAAATTTCGGCATGGTAACAGGTGTAAATGGGAGGCATTAATGAGAGATAAAAGGGGTATATCATCATTAAAACATAAATAAGGCAGTATGAGGGAGGTGAAAAATAATACCCCAACATTTTTAATTGGAAATAAAAGAGCTTATCAATATTAAGAAACATGGATAAAATTAGAAAGGAATGAATCCCTTATGGAAATTAGGCATTATACCCGGTGTACATGGGAGGAATTAATGAGAGATAGATGGGTATATTATCATTCAAACATAAATAAAGAATCATAATTGATGTTTGAAACCATAAAAAAATTAAAATTGTAAACAAAACGGCATTACAATATTAAGAAACATTGATAAAATGAGAAAGTAAGGAATACCTTACGGAAATTCGGCATGGTAACAGGTGTACATGGGATGCATTAATGAGGGAGAAAGGAGTATCTCATCATTAAAACATAAATAGGGTATTACAATAAAGGTTAAAAACCATTCCCCAATATTTATAATTGAAAATTAAAGGGCATAATAATAATAAGAAACTTGGATAAAATGGGAAAGGAAGGAATCCCTTACGGAAATTCGGCATGGTAATGGGTGTACATGAGAGGCATTAATGAGACAGAAAGGGGTCTGTCATCATTCAAACATAAATATCATAGTATTGGAAAGGTTCAAAACCGTACCCCAACATTTACAATTGAAAATAAAAGGTCATAACAATATTAAGAAACAAGGATAAAATGAGAAAGGAAGGAATCCCTTACTTGAAAGTGTGATCCCAAAGGATTAGGAGGGGCTTGAGAGAGGCTTCTTGAGAGCTCGGGGAACCTTGGGATGATTATAGATAAATAATGATAGGGGTTGGTTGACCTAAAAATTATTTTATTGAAGAGGAAGTGGGATATTGGGTGGGTTTATATAGGAAAAGAGATGGAATTCATTATTATTTAGGTTTGGGACACCACACATTAAACTAATCAAAACCACAAACCAGCCCATGGTTTTTGCCAATGGTTTTTTCTAAATGTAAGTGGATATAAATATTTTATATGGATAATTACCAAACATTTTAAAATAATCAGGTTTCTTATGTGGAGGTGAGTCACACTCTCAAGAAAATCAAATTGAAAATCTAAAATGTTTTATAAGTCTTGGAGGGTTCACTATGGCTTTGTAAAATAAATAAAAAAACCTAAAATCACATTATTTAAATGGTAAAACATATATTGGCAGAAAATAATGTTTATAGTGTTTTATTACACCACTATTGGGTAATTATTATGTCATAGAAGAAATTATATATTTAAACGATATTTAATTTTTTACCCAAAAGTTTGACTATCTTAGAAAATTATGGAAAATTAAAAGTTGGATAGTTTGGACGTCCTAATTCCACAAATAATATTAATTTAATCCAAATAATTTTCTAAATATGATAATTTTCACTTTTTAAATAAAATAGAGATTTATCAAAAATTCATGGGTTTTGAAAAAAAAAACCGCTTTCAAACCTTAATAAAAATTACAATTGTATTCATAAAAATTATTTGATCATTTATACTTAATAAAAAGTTATTTAATAATAGTAATATTTTATAAAATTATTATTTAATTCAGAAATCCATTAATCTATCAAAATAGATTCCTTAGTTGAATATTAACTAAAAATACTATTTGTGCTTTCAAAACTATTTACAAAGTAACAATAATAAAATGAATATATAATCATTATTATATAAAAAAATAATTCACATAATCATAATTCTATGGACTTATTACATAAACCCATATGACATGTGCATAAGATAGAAGGGTAAGGTGTATGATGGTGACAGACTCTTAGGGTGGCTTGGATAACATCTCTTGGGTGGTAATCTCTATCAACTTCCTCTTCTCCCATAGGTAGTTTCGTTCGATCTTATCATGTTGATTCACATATAGGTATTGGTCAAGAGTTAAGCCCAATGACCCCACATCCTTTCTATGCTTCAAAAAATGGGATTCTTATGTGAAAGTCTACTGGATGAGGCCATCGCTTCCTTTGTCTGAGTAAATTGGATTTGTTAAAGCCCTGTATTGATATTAATCATGTCATCACTGTTCAATTGTTATATTAGAAATGGTCACAAATCACAACTATATTCTAAAAATAAAAAATCATAAAACCAAATAAGTGCATGTGTTATGTGACCATTTCACATAATAATACATTTAATTAGAACAAGAGGAATTTGCATTATTAAAAGTTTGGGTCGTTATAATCTTTCCCCCTTAAGAACTTTTTCCCTTGAAACTTCCTTTTCCCATAGTAAAAAAATGTGGGTAACTCTACTTCATCATTTCCTCTGTTTCCCACGTCGCTTCTTCAAACTTGTCGTTTTTCCACAACACCTTGACGAAGGGCATTGTCTTATTTAATATAACAATTTTTCTACAATCAATGATCTTCACTAGTTTCTCCTCTTAAGAAATATCATCATCTAACTATACTTCCTCTTAAGAGAGTAAATGTGATGGGTATAGTATGTACATCCTTATGTTGGATACATGAAAGATATCATGTACATTGGCTATAGTGGGTGTAAGTTCTGGTTGATAGGCCACAACCCTGATAGGATCAAGAATCTCAAAGGGGCCAATGTACCTAGGACCTAACTTCCATTTCTTTCCAAACCTCATGACCTTATTTCATGTATATATGATAGAAATACCATATATCCAACATTGAACTCAAGGTCTCATTGACGATCATTTTCATAACTCTTATGTCGACTTTGGGATGCCTTGATATGATGCTAAATGGGTTTCACCTTCTCTGCCATTTCATTGACCATTTTTGGTCCTAGAAACTTACGCTCACCAACTTCATCCCAACACATAGGTGTTCAGCACCATTTCACATAAAGGGATTCATATGGTGCCATTCAGATTCTCGAGAAAAAACTGTTATTATAGGATAATTCAACCAGTGGAAGATTTTGGTCCCATCCTCCTTTGAATTCCATAGAACATGATCTTAACATATTTTCTAATGTCTGAATAGTTCGCTCAGATTTACCATTAGTATGAGGATGATTGGCCATACTGAAGTTCAGTTCAGTGCTTAGAGCATGTCGGAGACCTTTCTATAACTTTGAGGTTAATCTCAGATCATGATCGTATACAATATATAGTGGTACTCCAGGAAAATTTACCACTTATTTTATATAAATCTATGCATGTTGATCTAGTGAATAGTCCACTCAAATCATCATAAAGTGAGCTATCTTCATAAGAAGAACCATAATGACCTATATAGCATTGTTTCCTCTAGATGTCCTTGGAAGTCCAGTGGAAAATCCCATGGTAATGTTGCCCCACTTCTTTGTTGGTATAGGTATTGGTTGCATCATACCCTTATATTTTTACCTCTCATCCTTCTCTTGCTGACTTACCAGGCACTTTGATGTATATTCAACAATCTTCCTCTTCATATTGTGCCACAAAAAGTTTTCTCGGAGATCTTGATACATCTTTGTGCTCCCCGGGTGAATATAGAAGGTTGAGCTATGCTCGTCATCCAGAATATCCTTATTTATCTCTGTATTAGACAGTACGCATAATCATGATCCAAATATCACAATTCCATCCTTGTAAAACACAAACTCTGAGGATTTAGCATTTCTGATAGCCTCCACCCTTTTTAGAATTTCCACATCCTTTCTTTGAGTATCTTTTATTTTCTCCATGAGGGACTGTTGACCAATAATTTGATAAAGAATTGATGATTTTCCTCCCTTAATGATTCCCATGTCCATCCTCTGAAAATCTAAGAAGATTGGATCCTTTTTAATTCTCATCATTGATGAAGCTGCAGGATCCTTTCTACTTAGAGCATCTGCCACCTTGTTTGCCTTAACGAGATGGTAGTGGATTGAGAAGTCATAATACTTGATGATTTCTATCCATCTTTATTAGAACATATTAATATCTTTTTGTGAGAATATATATTTGAATCTCTAGTTATAAGTATATATCTCACTCTTCTCCCCATATAGAAAACGCCTTCATATTTTTAACACAAAGATCATAGCCACAAACTCTGGATCATGTGTGGGATAGTTTTTCTCATGGATTTTCAGCTGCCTTGAGGTGTAGGCTATCACATTATGATTATTCATCAACACACAACTCATGCCCTTCATTGATGAATCCTTGAATACCACAAAAGGTATACACTCGTGGATAATGTGAGCACAAGAACAGTGATAAGCCTTCTTTTTTTACTCCTTGAAGCTCTCTTTTCATTCATCACTCCAAGAAATATTTACTCCATTTTGAGTTATCTTGGTAAGAGGGTTGGAAAATCATGGGAAATTTATCACAAATCAGCGATAATATACATCTAACCCCAAGAAGCTATGGATACCGGTTATAGATGTTGGCCTCGACCATCCCTCAATTTCAGTTGTCTTGGAGGGATCCACAGATATCCCATTGCTTCTGTTGATATAACCCAAGAATGAGACCTCCTTCAACCAGAACTCACACTTGCTGTAATTTTCATAGATCTTATCCTTTAACATGGTCTCTAGTGTATTTCTTAGATTCTCTTTAGGATCCTTCTTGGTTTTGAAGTATATTAGAATATCATCTATAAAAACTACCCCAAATTTGTCGAGGTAATCTATAAATACTCTATTCATCAAGTCCATGAAGATTTATGGATCATTAGTGAGTTTTAAAGGCATTAATATGAATTTATAGTTCCCTTACCTTTTAAGAAAAGAATTTTTGGGGTTATCCTTCTTCTTCACCCTTACATGGTAATATCCTAACCAAAAATCCACCTTGGAGAAGTATTTTTCTCCATGCAGCAGATCGAACAAGTCATCAATTCTTGGAAGAGGATACTTGTTCTTTATCATGATTTTTTTAAGCTCATGATAATTGATGCAAAGGCACATTGACCTATCCTTATTTTTGAGGAAGAGGACCAGTGCACCCCATGGTTAAGCACTTGGGTGTATAAACCCTCTATCTAGATTCTCCGATAGTAGTTTCTTCAGCTCCTTAGCGAATTCCCTCACAATAGGAATGTCTTCAAGGATGGTTGATTTCATGGAATCAATCAAATGAGCCAGATACATGTTCTCATAGGGAAGTAATATCCACACTTGAGATGATGGGGCTAAATAATAATCATCTTCCTCCATGAACTTGTATAGAATCGGGGGTCGATTATTAACATAGAGAGTGATTTCCCTATCACAACAATTTATATAGGGTCTATATAAGGAAAGTCAATCCAAGTCAAGAATGGCATCAAATTCCACCAGAGGGAGTATGACAAGGTTCGCCAGGAAGTTCAATCCCCACATTATGATGGAGGAGGATTATATTAATGGGATGAAACGATTTCCCCATTTCCCCCATTTTCCGTACTCACCGACATCTTTACTTCCAAGATTTATGGTGGTGTTAGGATTGTTATACTAAACATTCAGGATATAAAAGAATATGTAGAACCAGAATCAAAAAGTACATTTTCTATTATTGAATGAATAACTAGCATACCAATTAGCACTTCATTTTTGGGGTTCAATTTGGCAGTAGTGATGGAAAAATCTCGCCCTTTATGATTGGGAGGTTGTTGGTTGCCTCTGAAAACCCTTGGCTTAGGATACTGATTTACAAGGTTCCCTGATTCTTTTTAGTTGAAACAATGAACAATGCATTAAGAGTCAAACAGAGTGTTCCTCTCCTCTGTCTAAGACACAAGATTTTCTTGTAGGTAGTTAAGGGCTATGTTCCCTTCTCTTCCACACCTAAAGCATTTCTTCAACCCATTCAGGAAATTTCTGGGGTGCTTCTTCTCACACCTTTGGCAAGTGGGCTGCTGGATTTTCTTATCACCATTGGATTTATCCATCAGAATTCTAGTATTGAAGTCCACATTTTTCTTCTTATCCCCACGATACCCCTAATATTCTCTAATCTCCATTTTTACCTTGGGGGAACATCATACAATTTCCTCATAGATGTCGAAGTCACAGATCGACATGGCTATCCACAGGCTGGGTTTTATCCCACCCAAGAAGCGGTCAACCTTGTATTCAGAGGTAATGAAAATGCTGAAGGCATATCATGAAATCTTTGTGAAGTGTTCCTTGTACGCTCCAAGGGATTCATCATATTTTTTCATGAGTTTGAGGAATTCGCTTTCCATATTTAGCTGAAGGGTGTGAGGAAAATATTTATTGAAAATCATTTTTCGGAAAACCTTCCATTACAAAACCTTGATCTCCTCCTCGGGCTTCTTATTTTTGATCAACATCTAACATTTATTAGATTCACCCTCTATAAGATATTCATCCATAATAACCTTCTATTGTTCAGAAAATTTATGGATGGAGAAGATCTTTTCAATGGAGTTGATCCATTGTTCAACGATTCATGGATCAGATGATCCATTAAAAGTAGGAGGACTTTGTCTCGTGAATCTCTCAATAGCAACATGTTCTTTCTTAGGGGGGTTGAATGTTCCTCTTGACCCATGTTTCTATTCAAATCGTGAGTTAACTGAGAGAGTATCATGACACATTTCGTGATTCCTACTCCCATTGGATTGGGCATCTCATAAGAACAATCATCACATTGATCTTCACATCCAATGTTAGCCTGAATCCTCCTATTACCATCAATTGGATGGAATAAAAGGAAAGTTATGGGTAACATATAAAGTTTAATCCAAGGAAAAAAACCAGATGACTTAAAAATAACTTTTCTTTCCTTAACTTATGAATCTATACGATTCAATCTATGTTATCCATGATCTACTTTCTAACATATATTATTAGGGGATTTTTTTTAAATCCATTTACAATGGTTAATACTACACTTATGAATTTACCAAAGAATATCCCATGGGAGTGTCTTAAACAAGAGTGCACCAAGGCCCATTATCGTGTACCAGGATACCCCTGGTCAAGCCCAAAACTCCTTGTCAGAGTTTTCACTCCTAGGTATATCTGTGCCAGAGCCGCCTCTACATGCTCATATCTAGATAAGGATGTATTTTTATCACAAATCACTTACTTGATACTCACCAAAATTTAGGGATGTTTTTAATATACTTTGTCTAGTTTCTAAGGCTTCACTATGTTTTCTAAAACTAATCCAACAAATAACTAAACCAATCCTTTGTTACCAACTATAACAACACTTCTCTTTATTACACACTTAAGAATGATTTATTACACAAACTCTTCAATTGGTACAACATGTAATATCGAGAGGTCTAGTGTATTTGTGGATTAGGATAATTACATACCAAATTAAAACATTAAACACAACATCTTTATTGAAAACTTCCTTTACATAACCACTATATTCCCTCATACTTAGCATTATATGGGATAACATGAGGACATGAATAAGAAAATGGCGAGCTATAAATCCCAGTAATAGAGTAAATAAGGTATAAAATGAATAATACAACACATGTTAATAAATATACATATCAATGGATCATAAAAGAAACATGAACATAAAGGCATGATATAACATGATTAACATAACATGGAATTGTGGAAACCACACTTAAAATTGAATTAGCATGATCTAAGGCTCATTGCACATGGATCATGACTAAACACTCATAGCACTTTAATTAGTATGAGTAAACCCCAATTTCACTTGATGTATAATGATACTAATCTTTAGCCAATGCATTGGAGCGCTGTCTGGGCACACCCTTCTTAAACATTTCAATTCATGCATAAGTGTGCCACAATATCATACAACATAGATTCTTTAAATGTAATAATTTATTCCATTGTAAAGAATGTGGAATTCATACATTAAACTCTTCCATAAATAAGTAAATTACTATATAGGGGAATACACTTGATAGAGAAATGGGCATGGTATTCACTACACAATGATTTTGGCTTGGAAAATGGTGGTGTAATTTCGGTAGCATTACAGTGTGACATAAGACTTAATAAAAAGGTTTATTAGATATAAAAGGGTATATTGTCATATTTACATGAAATGGAAAGTAATAAGGTCATATATATATATGTGTCCCAACATTGGTAATGGAATTTTGATTCATAATACAAAATAATTTCTTGAATGTAAATGAGGAGGGGGAAATTCCTTACTAAATTTCAGCATGGTAACTGGTGTACACGAGAGGCATTAATGAGAGATAAAAGGGGTATCTCATCACTAAAACATAAAGAGGGTATTATGGAGGATTTTCAAAATCATACCCCCAACATTTATAATTGAAAATAATAGGCCATAACAATATTATGAAACGTGGATAAAATGAGAAAGGAATGAATAATTTACGGAAATTCGGCATGGTAACACGTGTACATGGGAGGAATTAATGAGAGATAAAGGGGTATATAATCATTAAAACATAAAGAGGTTAGTATAGGGGAGGTGAAAACCCATACCCCAACATTTAAAATTGAAAATAAAATGACATAAAAATATAAATAAACTCGTATTAAATGAGAAAGGAACGAATCCCTTACAGAAATTTGGCATGGTAACAGGTGTACATGGGAGGAATTAATGAGAGAGAAAGGGGTCTCTAATCATTAAAATAGGAAGAGGTCAGTATAGGTAAGGTGTGGAATGATACCCCAATATCTACAATTGAAAATAAATGTGTATAACAATTTTAAGAAACATGGATAAAATGAGAAATGAAGGAATTCCTTATGGAAAGTTAGAATGTAACAGGTGTACATTGGAGGAATTAATGAGAAAGAAAGGGGTCTCTCATCATTAAAACATAAAGAGGGTTCTATAGGGAAGGTGAAAAACCACCCCCAACATTTACAATTGAAAATAAGAGGGCATACAAATATTAATAAACATAGATAAAATGAGAAAGGAAGGAATCCCTTACTTAGAAGTGTTATACCAAAGGATTGGGAGGGGCTTGAGAGATGCTTATTAAGATCTTGGGGAACCTTGGGAAGATTCTAGAGAGAGGACTACATAGGTTGGTAGAGCTCCAAATGTTTTTAGTGAACATGAATTGGGAGCTTGGGTGGGTTTATATAGGAAATGAGAGGGAATTCATTATTATTTATGTTTTGGACACCACAAATTAAACTAATCAAAATCACAAACCATACCATATTTTTTTTGCGTGGATTTTTCCAAAGGGGAGTGTAAAAAAATATTTTATGAGGAAAATCTTCTAACTTCTTAATATAATAGGGTCTCTTATGTTGAGGTGAGTCAGACTCAAAAAAATCAATTTAAAAAGCTAAAATGTTATATAAGTCTTTGAGGGTCTACAATGGCTTTGTAAAATAAATAAAACAAACCTCAAACCACATAATTTTAATTTTAAAACATATTTTAGCTGAAAATAATGTTTAAATTATTTTATTACATCACTATTAGTTCATTATGATGTCATATAACACATTATATATTTAAACAGTGTTTACTTTTTTACAAAAAAGTTTGACTGTCTCAAAAAATTATGAAACATTAAATGTTGGAAAATTTCAAAGTCCTAATTCCAAAAATAATATAAATTTTATAAAAATTATTTTATAAATATGTGAATTTTAAATTTTAAAATAATAAGAAACATTTATCGAAAATTCATCGGTTTTGACAAAAAGCAGCTTTCAAACTTAATAAAAATTACAATTTTATTCATAAAAATTATATGACCATATATACATAATAAAAAGTAATTTAATAATAATAATATTTGAGCATAACATGTTTAAGCTCAGCATGTGCTTGGTCAATGACTCTTGGGGTGGCTCGGATAACATCACTTAGGTGGTAATCTCTATCAACTTCCACTTCTCCTGTAGGTGGTTCTGTTTGAGCATAACATGTTGAAGCACAACATGGGCTTGGTCAAGATCGAAGCCCTATGAAACAACCTCTTTTCTTATCTAAAACAAATGGGCTTTGTATGGGTCAAATTTACTGGATGAGGACATCACTTCCTTTGTCTGACTAAAATGGATTTTTTAAAGCCCTATGTGTATACTAATCATGTGATCATTGTTCAATGAATATATTAGAAATGGTCACAAATCATAAAGGTATTTTAAATATACACAATCATAAAGCCAAATAAGTGAATATGTTATATTAAAATTTCACATAATAATACATTTAATTAGATCAAGAGGAATTTCAATTATTAAAAATTTGGGTCGTTATATTATATGTGTCGTAGTTTTGTTCTCCAATGTTTAGGGTATAGACTTGAATGGAAATTGACCCTTGTTGTTGCATAATGATGATTATGTCAAGAAGTAATTTAATTTAAACCTATTTGAGATTGTTAGTTTGATTAAGGCTCACCCCGTTGGTGCGTTTCCCTCAGATAACCATTATTTGGAACTTTTTTCTAGGATGACTATTGGAATGGATTTGTTTCCCTTATTGAGGGTTTTTAAAAAAAATTGAAATTTGTTAATTGAATGTTGACCATGTGAGATGAAAATTTCTTAAGCCATGTGATAATTTATTTTACATGTTTTCTTGTTATATATAAACTATCCATGTCAGTATACTTATTTAATAAATGTATTTGATAGATTTCATTAGGCTTGTGATATGAATTGACCATGTGATTATATTTGTTTAAGCCTTGTAATTTTTAGATTTCATTAGGAATGTGATACGAATTTCTGATGTGAGTATAATTTTTTAAGACTTATGATAGTTTAATTCACTTGTTTCATGTTATGTATGATTACAACATGAGATGCTATTATGTTATCCTTTTAATAGTGTAAATTTCATGTGTTTTTTATTATGATGAAATGCTGATATACCAGGCTCAAACCTGATCGGCTGTTATGCATGTGAGAAAGGATTTGTTATGCCTATGGGTGATGATTTGTTATTCCCATGGGATAGATTTGTTATTACTATGGGTGAGGATTTTTTATTCCTGTGGGAGAGGATATGTTATGCATGTGTCCAAGGACTTCATATGCCTGTGGGAAATATGTTGAGTTGAATATTTAAATGGAAGTACTTATGATGTGTATTCCAATCGAAAGAACAAGCTTGTATTCGGTCTTCAATTTATATTTTGAGATAGAAATCAGATGTATCTGTTGATAATTCTTATACGAGGGATTGACATTCTTAGGCTAGATCTTGATTCTTATATAATTTAATTTAATATTATGTTTTAATTGGACATAGTGATTCAAAATAGAAAAAAGGACTTGTTGGATTGTTTACTTTTGATTAATTCCTAATTTACCAGTTTTTTACTTTTTATACACTAATTCTTGCATAAAATCACTGACAGAGAGGTATATATCTTGGGTGGTTTCCTATTGGGATGTATTTATCACACACTATTTTGGCCATGATTTTTGTCCCAAACAGATTATATTGTGGCAGGTGTCAATAAGGGAAAGATCCCTTTTACAGGTACGTGAGATATTGTCTAGGAGCTAGAGAGCATGGTACCAAGCTGAGGCTTGGGATTATTCTTACTTTCCTTCATTTATATTGCTTCTAGAACATATGCTATGGATTACTATAGTTTACCTATTTTGAATGTTTTCTTAGAACAAAATATGTTGCATCATATTTTGTATGATATTCTTCTAGGTTATTTATCTTATCATTCTCCCACATTTTTTTCATATGTATTATATTTACTGATTCAAATATTTTATTGTTATATATTACTATATGTTACACTCTTCCAATGAAGGCATATTTCCCCCTATCACACCATAGGCCCTCACTTCTTGTCAGAAGACACTGGTGTTTGTGGAAATGAGCTTGATGCTATGCGATCAACTGGGTATGGAACACCAGTTGAGTGGCATAAAGATCTGGTACATTACATATAGGGAGCCTCCAAGGAAAATAAAATCATGTTAGGTTTGTAACCAACATATCTAACACTTAAAATTATGGTTTTATAGTTTTAATATTATTTTCTAGATTAAAGAAATCTCATATGCATGGTTTCTTGGGTAAGGTTACATGGTTATACAAACTATGAACTGTTATCATTCTCCCGTTTTTTCAATGGTTCACAGTTTCTACTTGGTGGGAACATGGTTTTTCATATTTTCTGCTGTCAATGAAATCCCCCAATATTTTGGGTTTCACATTTTTCACTAAGAGGGCACAAGATTTGTGAAAACCATGCGCTAACCATATACAACCCAGAATCATTCAAAATATCCAAAATTTTACTTGAAACAACCCGAGATAAAACCCAACCAAAGCATGATCGAAAGAGGGTTTAGGGATAATTGAAAATAGTAATAGGAAGTTACAGCTACAATACAATCCACTATTATAAAATTAGTTGTTGATTTCTATAGGATTATTTGAATAGAAATGGTATCCATTGATAAATTTTAATATAATGTGATTTTTATATGGAATTATTTAATAATCATTTATTCTATACATAATATTATTCAAAATGAAGTTATTTATTAAATGGAATGTTTTTTCAATTATCTGCATTTTCATATTGATTAGTACTCATTTACTCATAATTTATTATGTTGTACATAACCCTTACTGAGCATTTGAGATCACCCATATTTTGTTTTCTTTTACCCTTGATATGAAGAAGGAATATTTGAATATGTTCTAGGATAAATAATTTTAACTTTCAGTATGTTTAAATATTTTATTTCCATTGTATAATGAGATTCGTTTTTGTATTTAGTTCATCAAGACTACAAAAATAAATGATCTTTAGTGATGTGATCCCCTGTATCTTATTCTAATGTAATAAAGTAGACTCTGGATCTGGGATACTAAGTTTTAGTTTTTTATAGTTATTCCCAATGAGTTATGGGATTGGAAAAAGGGATGATTATGAGATAGAGGAACCCATTTGGGGTTTCATGGCTATATTGTGATCTAGGGTAACCTATGGTAGGTCCCCTTGTGTTATGTTGAACCCAGAGAGGGTAGTGTAGAAAATTCAAAGTGATTGTTCTCCGTGTCACCTTAGAAACTAAATAGATGCTTTAATCCCACTATATACAGATTATATTAGGTTACCCCCATCGGAATTGACATTTCTATGGTATGATTGATTGCCAAGGGTATTCCCTCTGTGAATCACTGATGAGTCCTACTATTATTGGATGCCATGGACATATTCCAGAGATTGGTGATGAGGAATGATGTTTATTAGAACAGTTGGGATTACCTTATAGGATTTGTCTTTACGCATGATGAATATTATTATTTCCTAGGTTTATCCCAATATTAATTGGTTTTATATATTCTACTACGTGACCCACTTTCCCAGTAGGTAAATCATCTAATTTTTTGGATGATATTTGATGCCTGGGACACTAAGATCTGGTGATTGAGTATTATATGAATTTACTAAGGTCATCTTCTAGGAATTATCATTATTGACTGATGGTTTTTTTCCTAGGAGGTAAATCCCTAGAGTTTTTAGAGGATATGATATTATTGATTATCTATGGTTATCTCCATATGAATTGGTCATTGATCCTAATAATAGATTTATTAGGGTTTTACCACAAGGAAGTAGTTATGGATAATTATGTTATTACTACATCACCAAGATTCAATCCCCTAGTGTCCAGATTTGTTTTTTGATGACTATAAAAATGCCTAGAATTTTCTCTTAGGGATTGGTGATGGGGACTAATTACTATTTATTCCATGGATCATCTCATAGGGTTTGGATTTGACCCTATAATTATTGGAATTATTTTGGTTATCAACAATTATTTAGTAATTACCCATGATATTATATGGTTTTGGGCCTGATATATTTAGGAAAAATTATGTGACTGGCTCATAAACACCTTGACATTTTTCAATGTTAGTCTGTGTCGATACGGGTTTTCATGTGAGAACTGAAGGATCAGAAGTTATTTTTTATTTATGATTATGCATTGTATTTTTTATTCACTTGATCATGTCACATTCACATACAGTTAAGTTACTTGTTATATATAGGACCAAATTAGTGGATCCCTATTGAGTTTTACTGTCACTATGATCGTGTGTTAATGGAGCATAGGTACCCAATAAGAATTCACTGGTTTCTCGCTCAGGTTGGGAAGAGGCCCAGGGTATCTAGATAAAGTTGGATAGATTAGATAGGGTTAAATATTGGGATTATGTAAGTATTAGGGATGTAGTAAGTTCCCCTGTACATTTATTTTATTCTTGTATTAATTTTTTGTATCTATAGTTAGCTGAGTGTATGGCTATTGAATATATATTACTGCTTTCCTAATCTATTTAAAATATTATTAATGGTTTTAGTTATTGCTTTTATATGATTGGATTATTTACTATTGTGGATGATTTTTGTTTGTTTAGTTTTTATATTTTCACAGACATGGATATATGGTTATAGATTCCTCAGGGTACTACCCTAGACACATGGTTCTGATCAGCAGCCTCTGGCATAGTAGGAGGTGTGCTAGAGTTCATGTCGTGAAAAACTATCAAGGAACTATTGAGTGGGACAAATGGAAGGATGTTAAAAAGTAATATTAGAGAATTTATAATTTTGATATCTCATATTTTGTCAAATTTTTGTTTTTTCTTTCTATTTGGGGTAATGTTAGAAATGTGAAATAGGAATGTATTAAAATATATAATTGATATCCAACTGGTGCTTCATGAACACCATTCATGATAGGAAGTTTGAGTTACTTGGGGCATGGGTTTTTTATTCCTATATTATGATGTGATGGTTATATAATATCACCATGTGTGAATGACATAAATAAATTTTATGCATATTATCAAAAAAATATAAGGATTTATTGTTGTTTTTCAATGATAAAACCCATGATTTTATATTTTTTAATAAATAATTGATAATTTGAATTATAGAAATAAAATATTTTTAGCTGCATAAATGAAAGTTAATTTTTTTTAATATTATTTAAGATTATATTTTTATTATTATCATGGTTGTGCAATGAATTTTTCCAAAAAAATTGGAATTTTTCTAAAACATTCAGTCAAGCCCTATACAGGTCGTTGACCAAGAAGATCATGAACCACATAGCCTATCCAAGAGGGTTGGTCAGTCACACATCAACCCAGGAGATCCCACTCTAAAGATGGAAGTGAAAAAGGCATCTAGTTGTCCACATGCCCATGGGTGGTTGAATCCCCAGAGTTCTTATGTTTTCCACATCCAAGTAAGTGTCGGCACACATGGAGACTCCATGCAATGGTGTGAGGAGTGCTTCTCCATGGACAGAGAAGTCTAGTAGTGGTGGTAGAATTCTCCAACTCTAGTTCAATTAAAATTTTGGGATAGATCCATGAGATTTTTTATATTCACCTTCATGAAGTCTAGAAATTTATATGTGGGATCAACAATATGCCACGCTCCGCCATGCTCTGCACAATCACATTCATTTTCAACTCTCGTCACCACTATTATCATTTGAGAACACCATGGCTACCACTAATCTACCTCAACTGGAGCTCTCCCTCCTTTACTTTACCTCCCAAATATCATGGATCAACTCATAAGCCCTCTCTGATCCCCAAGAGACCATCTCAGAGGATCCTCCTACAACTATAAAGGACTAAGGAATAAGGATTCACTACTTCTTGGTGCAATATCCACTACCACCAATCACTTCATGTCATGCATGCACTATACTCACGCCACCATGTCTCTATTGCTTGATGTTTTTGTGTGCCGCTGCATCAACCAGAGCACATCAATTCCACCATGGCCCAAGATTGAGCCCTCTCCAATCACCTTTGATTCCTTCGAGGATCTTTTTTTACCACCATGAAACATTTTTTTGAAGGTCATAGGAATATGAGCTCATTATTACAGACCACTAAACGCCACTACTATCTTTTTACCTGAATAACTAAGAACCAATTTAAATTTGAGGATTTCTCATGCCACTTTGAAGGAAAGATGGAGGAAGGGGCATCCACTATCGCGCTCCATTACCCACTATCATTTCCCACCATGTATGCCACGTCCCCACTCCAGCCATGAATCAAATTCATGAAATGAAGATTTCTCCATGTGGATCTCATCAATGCTTCAATTTTCAAACACATTAATCACTTATGTGTTTACTTTTTCATCATGTAGGTCCCCATTCAATAGGGATTAATCTTGAAGATGAACAGGTCTTTGGGAGATTTAAATCCCTAAGGATCTTTCTTACTAATTTTATATAGGCTGAACCTTAAAATTCTCTCCCTAATTTCCTTTATAAAATGAGGCCATGACGCTTCCGAAGGGATCATCAAGACCATACACTTGGAGAAGAGAAGGATATCCCACTACCAAGCAGGAGGACCCTACACACCCACTTCCAAGGAAAAAGATCCACACGATAGACCAGGAGGGAAGTCCACTACCACTCTCAAGCTCTCTTCTCCTTTCCAAAACCATTTAATCTTCATTACAGAATATTATCTATATTCCTCAATGATCCCCCATTGAATAAATGAGTAAAATTATTTATGTTTGGGTGAATATATGGGAGTCCATTTTTTTCATGTTTATGTTTTGAAGATAACCTAGTCAACAAATTATTTAATTTTTAATTTAATGGATTTCAATTTAATGAAATTATAATTAAAATTAAATGTGATTTTGTTTTATTTAATTATAAAATATTTAATTTCTTTGATTAATGTATTTATTATCTCTTTTATTGATTTTGAATTGTGTCAATTGGTTAATCTAAAAAAATCGAGTGGAGGAGTGATTTAGTGATTACTAAACACATGATGAAAGAATTATGTACTGATTTGAATATTTTGGTATTGTCAATACCAGATTTGGTATTTCTTGAATAATTTAAAGAATGGCCATTGGGATTTCCACACTTTGATAAATCTAAATCAATGGTGAATAAGGGAAACAATTGTTACTCCATTCACTTAATTATTTTATTCAAAATAAAAATATTCGTCTTTATAAAATACCCTGATAACATTACAAAAGGGAAAAGATAACATAAATCCAATAATATCTTTGACATTAGTATTTCCAAATCTCCAAGTTATCTAGATTTCTAGTATTTTCATTCTTTTTCTCTTATTTTCATTCACATATATGAAAATTAAATTTAAATACTACTCTCTGGATACAGATTTTTTGTTACAACTAATACTACACCCCTAGGGGAAATAAATATCTTTTTCCACACCCCCACTATAGGTGTACATCAAAAATGGTGCCTCTATCAGGGAGCTAGTATTAACCAGACCATTAAATTTTTGGTCCTAGGACCTCTAATAATGAACTATTTGAATTTTGGCCCAAATATTTAAAAACTTATGTTAAATACTATTTGGAGTACAAATATAAAAAAATTGAACAAATAAATTTATAAGACTCAATTACTCATTTTAAACCACCAATCCTGGAAATCAATTTTCAACCAACCTTAAGGGGACTATGTGCCCCATAATATCCCAACCAACAAAATTAGTCAACCATGCCTGCATAAAAAATTTATTTTGTGTTACGTGTTAATGTGATTCCAGTACTACCAAAATTTTATGGCCTTACAGATGAAGACCATAATTAAAATATTCTAGAATTCAGATTTTTCTCCAAGTTTTAAGAAAAAAAGAGTATTTGGGGAGCAATTCATATGGAGGATCTTCCCCTTTTCATGTGAGGTATCATCTAATGAGTGGTTGTATAAATTACAACATGAAGAGATCCATGACTAGAATAATCTCAACAAAAATTGTAAAGAGGTTTTTAACAACCTCCCAGAGCACAGAAATTATAAAGAAGACATATTCCTTTTGGAAAGATACTTGTGAGGATCTTTAGAAATACTGGTAATGATTCAAGAATATTTTGGAAAGATTCCCACATAAAATAAAGGAATATAACCACTTTCTGGTCTTTTTCTACCAAGGAATTCTAGAAAACATTATGAATCTTTTGAATGAATCCTATAGCGGAGATTTCATTAAAAATTCACCAGCAGATGCTAGGAATCACATTGGGATGATACCTCATAATTTACAACAATTCCGAAAACGAGGCAATGGTATGAGTGGTATTCATGAAGTTTGAACTTATGACTCATCACCCTTCCTTGAAACTAAAATTGAATAATTGATAAGCCTGTTGAGACAGATTTCTATATAGAATGTGATTGAACAATAATATCCACCAAAGGAGAGTAGATTATGTTCATCACCCAATCATTACACTGATCTAGGTGCTGAGATATAGGGTAGGTAGAGTTCTGCAACTACATTTAAATAATGTAAATTTCTATATAATCATTAATGGAGAGAATAAGACTCCCAATAGGGATTAGAAGGTCATAAAAACCAAACTAAACACCCTTTTTCTAATCATCCACCTTTCCAACGGGAATATAAAAACATGTAACTATTCTAATAAACTTACAAACTGACCTACATGTGACAAAAAGTCTTTTAACCACCACCTTTCCAATAGATGATATTTTAGCATCCATCAACCATTTCACCATCATCTAAGAACCAAAAACTATAGTTTGAGGCATAAAATTTAAAAGAAAATTTCAAATATTTTTCAATCAAGTTAATGACTGTTTTTGATTTTCTAACTAAGAATCCTAGATATGTTCTAGAGCAGATAGTTCCAAATTACAAAGAGTGTGTCAGTGAAATTACCACATGAATAGGGAAAGAGCGTCCATTATCTTTACAAAGAATGTTGTATTATTCTAATCAAAAACATAAAGTTAAATCCCATCATCCAATATAGAGTCCATAAAATCAGGTGTGAAGGATAAATAAGAGAATAAAAGACAATAATAAACCATTACCTTCTATGATAACTCAGTCAAAAAAGTTTGAAGTGGAGGATATTAAAATAGAGATCTGATAAACATTATGGAAATTTTAAATCAACAATAAATTCATATAGTAAATCCACATAATTCAAAAAAAATCAATGTTTATCAAATAAATATACACATAGAGAAAGTAAGGTGATGGGAATGTACGAATTAGCTTTATAAGGAGTGTCCCAACCCTGATCTCAACACATTTTCCTAAACAATATCCAAATCCATCAGAATTTTCTATTCCCTACACTATGAGTTCATTGAATTTTTCTAACTCTTTTTTGATCTTGGTGTATCCATTAATTTCATGTATAACTCTGTATTTACATATTTTAAAATAGTTTAATTGTATCCCATAAGAGTGGTTGTCCAAATAGAAAACCATTCCACTATTTTTTCAACCGTAGTTATAGAGGATGTGATAGTTGGAGTAACAGGACTAATTTTTTCAGAATAATTTTATGTACTCACCATGGAGGAAGATAGTTCACTAAGGCACTCAAACATTATTTTTGGAAGGCCATTCCTCACAAAAGAAAAATAATCATCAATGTTCATGAAGGAACCCCCGCCATGGAGTTTGGGAGAATTAAATGTGAACTTCAATGTTCTTGGTTACAATAGGAACCCTTCAATAGATCATTATATACATTCAATTTTCCATAAAGAAGGTATTGGTACCATCAAGTATTATATTATGCTTATTGAATTTTTGGAATTAGGAGATCACCAATCTATTGAAATCACCAAATAATGAGTGCTAAAAAATATGAAAATTCATCCTTTATACCTCAAAAGAAGTCACCTTTTAATTCTTTGATAATTTTCTAGAATAAAGTTACATGATACACTTTACCGTGTAAATTCAAGATTTTTAAATGGGAAATTTAAATTTATTATTTTTCTAGAGAACCCATAAATATTTAATAAAAAACCCTCCCATGTGATTTAAAATATGTGTACCTATTAGAGGGAGAAAAGTTTCCAGTGACCATTGCCAATAATCTATTTGAGACCCAAAAGAAAAATCTAATTGACTATCTAAAATGATATGCTCGATCCATTTGATGATGTCTATGAGATATACCATGAATAAAATCCAAGGTATGCCCCTGTAGAATGCTTTTAGAAGGACACTCTCAACCTATTCTACATCCCCATAGGGGACATAACCCAACCATCATGGAAGTTGGGAAAAATAAAATTGGAAAAATATTGGCATCTGACCTCATCTACCCAATTTCTAACTCCAAATGGATTAACCCCATCCTAGTGGTTCCCAAGAAAATAGGCTCGACCATTGTTTAAAAAATTAGTTAGTTCACATCACAGTCTAAAGCAATTGGAGGGTATGAATTAATTATATAAATCTGAACCAAGTTACTCAAAAATATCACTTCCCAATCTCATTCATTGATCCAATGATAGAATTTCTAGTAATTATGACACACTACTACTTTTTGGATGGATTTTGGATAATTTTTAAGTACCAATTACCCTATAAGACCAAGAGAAGAAAACATTCACCTATCAATTTGGGAAAATTTTCTACAAGAGGATGCCTTTCAGATTGTGCAATTCCCTAGGTGAAGTTTAGTGATTTATGTTAAGAATTTTATCATATCACATTGAGGACTACCTGGAGGTATTCCTTGGAAACTTTTAAATTTTTAGAAAATACTTTGATCATTAAATGGGAAATCTTGAGAATGTTTTTAAAACATGCATAGAGAAAAATTTGGGGTTAAGCATTGAAAAGTGTCACTTTATAATGGAAAAAAGAATAGTTCTAGGAAATATCATTTCACAAAAAGGCATTGAGATAAATAAATATAAATCTGATTTAATGATTTATTCTATATACCCCACATGTGTGTGACACATCAGATCATTTATAGTAAATGTGGTATTTTATAGAAGATTCATCAAGGATTTAAGTAATATTTCTCTTCCAATTTGAATATTTATCTTAAAACCTGAAAACTTTGTTTTTAATGATAATAGAAGGGATGCATTTGATGAGATGAAATCTAAGTTGATTACCCCACCAATAATGACACCACAAAATTAAGAACATCTATTTGAGTTTCTTTGTGATGCATAAAACCAAGATTTAGGAGGAATTAATTCCCAAAGAAATGAAAGAAAACCCCAACTGATATCATATTCTTCAAGAACCATGGATTCCATTTAGATCAATTTCAAAACCACTGAAAAAGAGTTTTTTTGTTGTATTTTCATTAGAAAAATTTAGGACATATTTACATAGAACTAAAGTAGTTTTATTTTATGACAATGCAACACTTAAGTACTTTTTGGGGAAGTTAAATGACAAAACAAGTCTCATATGTTATATACTACTCTTGAAAATGATTAATATAGAGATTAAAATCCAAAATAGAGCTAAAAACCAAGTTGAAGATCAACTCTGTTGGCTACCAAATCCTGATGAAATAGATATTCCAGAGCTAATCCCACTTAATGATCACATACCATTGGGGAAACTCTATATCATAAAATGTGAAGTACCATGGCATGGTGAAACAATAAATTATTTGTCCACATCTCAGGTACATTATTCCCTTAACTCCCATTAGAATAATAAACTCTATGCTAAATATAGATTATATACCTATGAAGATCTATTTCTTTAGAAAATATACAATGACTAATTCATGGGAAGATTCTTTCCAACAAGTGAAATAGAATCTTTTTTTCAATTTTTTACATTGAATTTTCTATAGAGGCAACTTTGGACATTAATGAATAGTTATAAATGTATTGTAATATGGAATATATGGGAAATTACTCATTAAGGATGATCATTATTATTGAAAAATTGTGAAAATATTAAATTTTGAATAAATATTTCAAAGAGACAAGGGATTCCCCAAAACCCCAACATTTTTTTGTGAAATATTTGATGTTTGGAGCATTGATATTATTGAACATTTCCCATTTAGTTTGCTATACCATTTATTTCACATGATATTCATTATTTATCTAAATGGGTGGAATCAAAATCTACCAAGATGGAGAATTCAAAACTTGTCTGTGACTTATCTACGAACAACATCTTCTTTTAGGGTTTGGAATTCCAAGTACCATAATCAAAAACCATGGGAATCATTTTTGAAATAGAAAATTGAGGATATGATTAAAAATTATGGGGTTCACTACAAAACTTATACCCATAGAATACCCAAAAAATGGTCAAGCTGAAGTGACCAACAAAGAGATTAAATGTGTTTTTAAGAAGACAGTCAAACCAAACAGAAAAATACTTGAACCAATGTCTCGATGATGACCTTTGGTCATAATGAACTGGATACATCACACATATACGAATTATCCCCTACCAATTGAATTATGGAAAAAGTTTTCATATACCAGTGGAATTAGAGAACCAAGAATATTGGGCTGTTAAAATAGTGGATTTAGATTTAGAGAGTGTTAAAAAAAGGAGAAAACTTCAGTTATAGGTTCTTGAAAAAATTAAAAGAGAAAATTTTAAAAAATCAAGAATTTACAAGGAAGGAACCGGGGTTGAAAATGAAAAAAGTAATTCAACCAAAGGAAATTAAACATAGAGACCATGTTATACTCTACAATTATAGAATGAATTTAATTCCATGTAATCTTTTTTATTTTTGGGAAGTTAATTTCCTTCTTACTAATGTCTATTATTTTGGTTCCATTAATATCAAGAATGAAGAGGAAGGGAACCCATTCCCTGTAAATGGGAAAAGAAAGAAAAATTCCCCCAGAATTTTACCTTTGGAACCGGTAGAGATGCTCAAATTTCTCCATCCCATGTAATAATTTATTCTCATGAGGTGGTCTCAATCTAATAACATTAACCAAAGGATATTTCTAAAGGCAACCCGAGTTTTACTATTTTCTTAGTATTTAGGATTCTGTAACCTCTTGTATCATCCCTTTGAGCTGTGATGGAATGTTTCTTACACTGGTATGAGTTGTTCTTATTTTTAAGGACCATTATAGAAGTAAAGTTCAAGTAAACCCTTTGATATGGAGGAATAGGATCAAAACATAATTTCAAAAGGGAGTTCACTTTTATTTTATTTCTTTTAAACACTCTATATTTTTATCTAAAAACTTGTTTTGGGCTTTAAACTAAAAAATTTCATTCCCACACTTGAATTATGATTCACTTAAATTATCTAAGATACATGAGTCTGTTAGGAATCTTATGATTCCATGTTTTAGATTTCAATATTAATGATATTTAATGATTAAAATGTATAACTAAATAATTAAATTTATGCATGTATATTAAAATAGGGACTCATGATTTGAGGGGATTCAGTTTATTTTTTTAAATGAAATTTCCAAAATATATCTCATGCTTTGAATTTATGAAATTCCTGTGAATTGATTTTTTTATTATTAATCATGTATTGAGTGATTTTAAAATTTTATAATTCTTATAACTTAGAGGATTTCTACACCATGTAGTTATTATTTTATTATTGAGCATATTTCTTGAGTGATATTGGGATATGTCACTGAGTAGAAGAATGATCCATGTTTTAATAAATTTATATCCATTTATACCATCCCCTTAGTATTTGTGTGATAATTAAATGTTTAAGTGTGTTGGTGAAGGAAATTGTGGTGGAAGGGGTGATTTACATTGTAAGGAAAAAGTGTGGGGTGATACTGTGGGTATTGAAAAAGGGTTTTGATTTAAAAATTATACTTTATTGTTTTTACCTACTTGAGAGAAAAGGAGATAATGAAGAAAAGAACCAAAAATGTGAAAATTGTGTTTTTATTTTAAAAAAATAAAAATCATCATTACTGGACCTATTATTTTAATTGTGTGTTTTTAGATGTTTAATGTGAGGTTTATTCTAATAAAAACTTTCTACGGATTAAAAAAAATTAAATTGAAAAATGAAAAAAAATTAAAAGAAGGGAAAATTTCAAGAGGGTGAACAAATCATTCATTATGATTAATTTTATGATTATATTTACTTTGAGTTTTGGGGAAGTTGGGAGATGTTACAATTTTAAGGGGGAATTTCATTAAACTTATACTTCTTGATATCATGATTTGTGATTTAAGAGATAAAATACCTCCTCAAGGCATAAATCATAAAACAAAAATTCTTACCAACCATAATCATTAGAGATAATTGAACCCTAAAATGAAATTCCTCAATATTTTATGTGTCTTTTATCATTACAAAGTTGATAAAGTGGTTCATTTACAATACCATGGGTAAAAATCATGTATTCATGATATTATAATAAGACAAATTTAATTAATATCATGCATTATGAGTGAAAATTTTCAAAAGTGAGGAAAATAATTATTTGGAATGTTTAATAATAATGAATTGAGGAACCTGAAATAATGAGAAGATAAGTTTCACCATTTTCAAGTGGGAAGACATAAAATTCATTATTTGATAGTTTATATGAAAATTGATAAAATTAGTTGATATTTATATGAATTTTTAAAATTTCATTAAGAATTTATAGTTATTTTATTTTATTAAATTAAAATTTAAATAGTGATATAACTGGTACCCCCTTTAATTATTTGTGGAGAATTTATTCTTGAGGAAAATCCTGGTTTATTTTTGGGGTTATTTGATAGATAGAAGTTTGATTCATATTGTTAAAAAAAATTATTTATTAACCTTTTTTCAAAGATAAAACCCACGATTTTCAATGTTTAAATAAATAATGGTTGATTTGACTTATAGAATAAAAATTGTTTTAGAAAAATAAATGAAAGTTGATTTTGTATTTGAATTATATTTAAGATTATATTTTGAATATTATATTTGTTGTCAATTTAATTTCCTAATTTGTTTTAGGAATTTTTCAAAAACATTTGGACAAGCCCTAGGTGGTCCCTCGAATAGGCAGTCCATGTAGCAATTAGCTTGCCTAAGAGGGATGTCCAGTCACATAGCCACCCAGGAGAGCCCAATATAAAGTCAGAACTGCATAGGGAATCAATCCCTAAACAATCCCATGGGTGGTTAAATCCCAAAATTTATCATTTTTACATGTCCATGGATGCATTGTTGCATATGGAAACTCTATACGGCGGCGGGAGAAGATCTTTCTCATGGATGGGGTAGTCCAATAGTTGCGGTGGGAGTCTTCCAGATCTAGTCTCACTTCATTTCATGGCTGAATCCATATGATTTTTATAAGTGATCACCCAATGTATAGGTGTTTTGGTGTGGGATCTGTACTCCTCTGTACTCCTTTTCACTCCATTCTATGTCACACCCTGCACTGCCACCTTTGTTTTTAGCTCACTCGGTAGGTCCAGTCACCCGAGAACACCTTGGTTACTGCTGCTCGACCTCAACTCATAGGCCCTGTATGATCACCATGAGACCATCTCAAAGGCTCCTAAATATACTATAACTGCTAGAGGAAGAAGGATTCTCTTCCTCCAGGTGCCATCTCTGCCACCATTGATCACTGCTCGCCATGAATTCGCCATATTTGTTGAACTATAACTCCACTTCTTGATGGAACTGGACTTCACTGAAACCCACAAATCATGGAATTACCACCAATTCATGAGCTTGATCTCAAGGTCTTCACCTCTACTTCCTCCAAGGTTCTATTCCAACCCCCCTTGCAACATTTTTCAATTGTCCTAGGAAGAAAATTTTCTACTACCACACCACTGCTCACGACTTCATTCCTCTTCTTGGAACAGTAAAAACCCCAAAACCATTTGAGGCTTCGTCTATCCACCTTGATGGGTGGATAAATGAAGGATATCCCATTGTCCAACTCCATCACCCACTCCTATCAACCTCCATTCATGCCACACCCATTCTCCATCCATGAATCCCATGCATGGAATGAATATTTCCCCATGTGGATCTCATCCATGATTCAATTCTTAAACACCCAAATATCTCAAGTGTTTCATTTTTGTTCACATAGAATCCCCATTCAATGTGGATTTTCATGAAGTCGCATGTGAATTGGGGAGATTTTTATCCCCAATGATCTCTCCCACTGATTTGATAAAGGTGTAACCATCAAATTCTCCCCTCATTTTCTATAAAAGGAGGCCATTCCCCTTTCCAGTGAGAACATAAAGACTACACCCATAGAGAAGAGAAGAAGATCCTAGTGGCAATGAGGAGGATCCTCACACACCCACTACTAAGGAATAAGAGCCACAATCTAGGATATGAGGGATGAACACTACCACTCGCAAGCTCTCTTCTCACTTCAACTTCATTTTCATCTTCATTATGCTCTATTCTCCCTCTTCTTCCATGATACCCCTTGAATAGAGGGGTAGAAGCCCTTATGTTGGGGTGAAGGGAAGGGAACCCATTTTTTGGATGTTTGAGTTTTGAGAATTACCAAATCAAGAAATTCCTCTATTTTTAATTGGATGGTTTTCAATTTAAAAAACAATGAATATAAATTAAATGTGATTTTGTTTTATTTACTTATAAAATTTTAAAAGTCATTTATTTATGTATTTATTCCCCCTATGCTTGATTTTGGATTTTTTTTCAATTGTCAGATCTAAAAAAATTGAGTAGTGGAGTGACTTAGTGATAACTAAATATGTGAGGAAATAATAATGGACTGATTTGAATATTTTGGGAATTTCAATACAACATTTGGTATTTCTTGAATAATTTAAAAAATTCCCATTGGGATTTACACACATTGATAAATCTAAATAAAAGGGGAATAAGGGAAACAATTTTTACTCGATTCAATTAATTATTTTAATAAAAAAGAATATTTTTTATAAAAAAATCATGATAACATTAGAAAAGACCAAATCCTAACCTAAATTCAATTATATCTTTCTCATCTAAAATTCAGAAACTACTAGTTTTCCTTCTTTCTATTCTTTTGATTCTTATTCTCTTATTTACATTCTTATATGTGACAATTAGATAAAGACACTGCTCTATAGATATGAATTTTTGGTTACCACTAATACTAAAACACTAGGGGAATTAAATATATTTTTCCTTCCCCATGATATGTGATCATCAGTGACATGAGTGAGTTTTGAAATTAATCATTTGTGGGTTTTTTATCTTAGATCATTGGAAAGAGGTTGATGTTCATGCATTATGTTTATCGTATAGGACTCCCATTAAATACATGTACTTTTGTGTGATTGATATAACTAAAGATAAAGGATCCAAATATTTAAAATTTTAGTATCAACATATATGGTGTTTAAGTAATAATTTGGTGGTGGTATTCTACTTAGCTGGACCAAAATGTAATTATTTTTAATTAATGTTCTTGTGTATATTTGGAGAGATACTCAATGAAAACCACAGTGAAGGCCCTCTTGTAAGGTATTTATAGTGAACCTTGTATGCCAATATATGAATTGTATTATATTATTATCAACTAATTTTGGGTATTTATTATATATGTTTGGTTACTTAAAGTGTTAATAAAAATCTACAAGATATATTCTCATATAACCTCTTTGTGTAATTAGGCATAATAGAACCATCAGATTGTGGGATAGAACACATGGATTGGGGTAGGATGATGTTATATATATATATATATATTTACGAGATCATGATTCACAATGAGGGTAGTATTATATGAAATTCCTAGTGATAATTTTTCCCCTAATGGGCTAAGAGTCTGACGTGTAATGTTGGTGTGTATATGATGGATGGGTGTTTATCTGTAACACCCTAGTTTTTATTTTCATGTAAGAACCAGTTAATTTTATATTTTAATATTTATCTTTTCTCCTGTAAATGTGAATTGGAGTTTAATGAGTGGTTATAGTGAATCTGGGGTTTGTTCATATCTTAGATATCTGAATTTTGGGAAAGTTGTATGAGCATACATTTGGATCGATATTTTTAGTAACCATGCAGGTCAACTATTCAGTCCAAATACAAGGGATAACTATTCAAAAAATCATGCAGGGGAAGCCTCATGGCCATTGGAAAAAAATGAAAAAGTGTTATATAGGGGATTTACATGAACTATTAATAGTTTAGAAAATATTATGAATATCCCTCACCCTTAGTTCCACATAGGATATGACCCTTCATGGTTTGATAATGGTTTTTAAAAACCATGTTGGATAGATAAGAATGGGGGAATTTGGACAATACTTGTTGCATAATTTGAACATGGTCTTGCTAGCCATGCATCCAAACCATGAAACCACTTAATGTATAGTAAATTTATTAATTTTCACTTAACCCCTTATTTATTTGAACCCTATTTTTATTTTCTATTCAACAAACAAACCTATACTCCCATTGAATCTCCTCTAATGCCAAATATAGGATTTTTTGGTTTATCCCTCATCTAGTATCTAAATATTGATTTGTCTGTCATATTAGATTACTCTTGGTAAGAGATTTGATTTTTTCCCTTGATTTCTTTTTTTATCATTCCCTCCATAGTTCTATTTTGTTGTGAGTCAATATGCCCTATTTTTAGGGAAATTACATATTATTTTATTTTCATTTCATTCAGACCAAACCACGGACTAATACTAAATAAGTGTTCCTTTAAGACCACAAGTTAGGTGGTCTATGTCTTTCCCCTCAAGTCTCTTCAATTTATAATTATATACATTGTGTCGGGCATAGGTTTCACCCATGAATTGTCCCAAAAATCAGATTTTCTTAAGTTATATATTTAATTTGGAATTTAAATTCCCTATTAAACCCAATTATTATAGTTGGTGTTCAAGGGCCTCTACTTGGGCAACCCCTTTGGCAGTTCCGTGCATATGTCACTATTCTATTTTTCATATTAATAATATAAATTCATGTTTGTGTGTTTGTTTTGACTTCCACAATTATTTAATTAATTAAATTGGATAAATTAACACATTATGATAGGGAAATAAGGCTTATATTATCTCTTGTAAATTTTAAATCAAATGATTTATGGTATGATGCCTTATATAGGCCTTTGACATTGTTAAATGAAAACGTAATTCTTGAGTTATATTATGTTAATGAATTATCATAGATATTACATGGTCCTAGTTTTCTCATTAAAATTAAGGTACCTATTTTTTATATGGACCTTATCCTTCTAATAGGAGTTGTCAGGATTGAAACAACCCTTAATCTCGAAGGAATTCCTAGAGAAATCATAGGATGATACCCAGATTCGTTGGCATAGTTTCCAAGGGAGATACCCACATTGGAATTTCATTAACTTCCTATAATGAACGAATTCCTTAGTATATTATTAAATATTTACTTCAATAATTTTTTAATATTATAATTCCTTGATGAACCCCTCAAATTCTCATTATTACTTAATATAAGAGTCACCGTGGATTCTTCCCTTGGGCCCAAGTTATGCTTTTCCCAAGATTTACTCTGGACATGCTCTATGGACTCGGTTAGACACTTTTCTAGTGGAATACCTTAGGTTCACCCATTGGATTACACTTAGTCCATAATAGGTAGGTTTCATGGTTTATATACTATGATATTGGCTTGATCCTCTAAGGTCAAGGATAACTTGAATACTCATGGATCATGTATTACTATTATTGTGACATGAACGACATGGTTTCACCTTGGGTTATATTTTATGATTAAAAACAATGGCACACCTTTTCTTACATCGTAGAACCAAAATTATTCCAGGTAATTTATTAAAATATTACTAGAATTATCCAAGGAATTTATGGTCAATCGAGCATCCCATGAGGATTTAGAAACCAAAATGAGTATTATATCACACATATTATTCAATTTTCTATCTTTATATCTTCACATTGGTTTATTTATATTTTTGGGTATGATTTTTAAATATTTTATTTGTGGTATCCTATTAATATTTCACACCTTGTTCGGGCTATCATTTGATACCCAGATAGACTCTATGGATGGAGGTAGGAATAAGGGAATGATCTTGGTCTTGGATGCATGATTGATTATATCATGAGAGAACAGTAGCAGAAGACTGATCCTTGGTTCATGATACTATTGAAAATGGGTTTTTTATTTTTGGTTTCTTTTTTTATACATATATGTATTCTATACCTACTTCCATGAATGAAATACTTTTGAATAACTCTATGACATTATCTTCATTTTCCATAAGATGAATACTTGTTCTTATTTATCATTTCTATTAGAATGAATTACCTTTATTGCTCAGTTTTCATTATTATGATTCTGCTATTTAATTGTTATATCACCAATGAGTTACTTTAATTATGAAGGTATAGTCTCCCCATCATACCATCATAAACCGTCACTAATATTCAGAAGCCTTAGACATAATGGGAGGCTCTCTTAAGGCCAAGTGACCAACTGAGATCAATTACTTAAGAGTAAACCACGTCTTGGACATTACAAATTGGTATTAGGTCTTATTTTCCATTTTTCTAACTATTTGGGTTATTAAACATGATACTAGGTTTTGTTGGAATTTGTTAATGAGTCTATTCCTAGGATTATCTAATCCATGTATGTGGTAAAATCTAAATTATGGGGGTTGATACTTATTGTTATGTATTATTCTTGTTAAAGCTTCACTAATTTCACTATTGGGAGATGCACATGAGGTATAGTGTTTATTGTTATTATTCTTGGTTCAATTTTACCCTTGGCCTGGTATGGATAGGATGCATTGATCATGAATCAATATAAGAACCTCAGGAGATTTATATGTCATGTATTATGCCATTCTATGTAGTTTTCATTTGTTAACCGCATGATACATGTTTTATGTTCTGTGATAGTTCGGTTTGATATTGTGATAACATTTCATGAAGGGAAAACTAATTTGAATAATTAAAGTTATCCATATACATAAATGGCATTTTCCAATAAAATGTGGTTGTGGAACCTAAATTAGCCTATTATATTGATTTTGACCCATAAACCATTGGTCACATGAGCTAAAATGTTAGTTTCTTTCAATTATATATATTTCAATTGTAATTTAAAAATATTGTGCCTTTGTAAATTGGGAACAATGATCCATCTAATAAAACCACTATAAAATTCCAATTAGAGTTATATGTAGTACAATTTTTAATTTATAAAGCCTTGAAATTTTTATCTTAGGAATGATAGATATATCTAACTAGACCTTGATATTTATATATATATTTATATACATAATGACATAAGAACTATTTAGTTCTATGTTTAAGTGGAAATGGGTTTTCTTAAATTGTGATGTTAATTCCAACATAAAGGGAATTTTCCTTTATAACTTGTAATTTACACACGACATGCTGGAACCCTTGATGTAAAAATGATAACTTGACCCAAACCCAAACATTTTAGTGAACATTAAGAAGTATCTATAGTGCTTCATCAATGTTTTATATGACACCCAATCCCAAAATTATGAGTAAGATGAGACGTGCGATTGATATATAGGAAGTCTGGTACATATCCTATTATTTTAGAATTCATGTCATCACATTAAAACAATTTTGAGGCATATGTTTTGAATTTTTAGAGTTATCACACCATGAAGTCCTCATTTTGAGCAATATGAAGGCAGTGATGGCCATGTTCTAGAAGAAGTGGGACCTAACCCGCTAGTTGTGTCACCCACAGAACCTCATGTTATACCTACCTTCGGCACTAATGCCCAATTTCAAGTGGGTTACCTCTAGTTTATGTAGAATTTTAAGGGATCTATTTATTATTCCCTTACTGGGGAAATACTATCATGAGATTTTAAAACGTTGAATCTGCCCACATTTTTAGGGGTATGGAGGTCCAAAGGCAACTGAGACATTGATAGAGGGTATGTTATTTATCTTAGAGAACCTAGAGACACCTATAGAGATGTGGGTAAAGCATTCCACTTATAAGATTTTTGGGTCTACCAAGAATTGGTGGGATGTTATTTCTCAGGAAGACCTATATCAGGATATGGTATGGAGAGATTTCTAGGATACCTTTTATGGCTATTTCTTCCTGGAGTTGTTGAGAGCTGATAAATATTAGGTGTTCTAGTATCTGAATCCATTATCCCTGTCACTAATGGATTATTAATATCACTTTATTTATATTCCATATTTTCACCATTCATCATTTATTATGATATTACATGGTAAATACACCTTTAATATGCGCTCAGGTATGCCATCCGGTCTCAAGTAAATGTTTTTATTTAACTATTGTATCAGAAATTGTCAACCTAACCCATATTAATGAGGGAAAATTAAGGTAAGTCGATAGTAAAAGGAATGTTAGTTAAGTTATGAGATAGGGTAGTAGCTCATCTATTGGGAGGTAGTTCCATAGAGAGGATTCTTAATTGGGAAGTTGTATCCAGAGTAACCACACTAATTGTTCTGTTATATGACATCAATATGGGATATATGGTCATGTAAATCTTTAGTGTTACTGAGAATTAGTTGAGTAATGAAACTATAATATAATGGGTAATATTTATTGGTTTGTTCATACCATTTCATCTATTAATAGTGGAAGATTATCTCCACCAGTATAGCCTTCTAGATCAGGATTAGTAGCTCTATGCTAGGCCAAAAGATAGACTACCACTATTCGTATTGGATAAGGGGGAGGATGTGGTTGCGAAGGCTAGACTTATGATACATATCACTAGATGAGTGGACCAAGTCCAGGTAGTCATGTTTCTTCTCAAGGCTATGGATCATGCCAGATATATGGAGTGAATCCTCTACCAAGTAATATGGTGTCAGGAAATCTACATATATTGGTACAATATTAACAGCCTCTAGTTTAGTATACCCCCATTTTGATACTAGAACTTTTTAATAACTTATTTCTTTGTCTATCATCGAAATCCTTGAGATTGATATTTTTACCTCTAGGGTATGATGACACTTCACAATCTAATAAGAATTTGAGAAGATTGTGCGTGTTATTGAAAGGAAAGACCTATTTGTGGTAGGAGGTTATTGTTTCTTATGGGACCTCTTCATCATCTGGATGATGGGCTTCGATGTCATTCTCAAAATGGTCTGGTTGGTCCCTTATCATTCTTATGTTTACTTTTATCACTTCAGGGTATTGTTACATCACTAGATGGAAATAGTTATCTTTATAATGGTGAATGGGATGTCCATGTAAGTAAAGATGCACTAGAGTATCATGGGGTGGGTAGTGTAACAACCAAATTACAATCCTATATAATGATTATTATAAAACACATTAGGCTAATTTCCATCTTATATTATATTATTTAATGTATTTCTAAACTAAGGATTTTTCTGAATTACCTTCTGAGAGAGAAGTTGAATTTTCTATGAAGAAAATTCTAGGAGTATCACTAGAATCTATTCCTCATTATAAGATGGAAAATACTATGTTGCAGGAGCTCAAGGGATAACTAGAGGAATTTGAAGAAAATGGTTTTATATCATCTAGAACATCCCCTTTGGATGAACCTTCCTTTTTCCAAGAAGAAAGATATTACCCTTAGGATTTGTGTGGATTATTGTAAATTGGACCAACTTATGGTTAAGAACTGGTATCCCTTAACTCATATAGATGAACTCGTTGACTATATCTAAGTAGTGAAGGTTTTTTATAAGATTGATTTGAGGTTGGGATACCATTAGGAATGTGTTAGACCATTTACATACATCATAAAAGGTTTTGTAGTAAGAATGTTTTTTTATGAGTATCTAGTTCTGTCGTTTGGTCACATGAACATGTTGGTGGTATTCGTGGCTTCGGTGAATCAAGTTTTTCACCAGTATCAATATTCTTTTTGGTAAATTTCCATGGAAAATGATTTTTTTATTCTGATACTTGATACAACCATGTAAAATATCATGATATTATTCTGAATACACCAATAGAGAACCAAATGTATGTTATTCCCACTAAATTACACTTTTTTATTGAAAAATTTAACTTATTTGGTCACATAATCTCAGAAGTAGGAGTTTCTATTCGAACATTAATGGTTAGAGACATAGTTACCTGGGAGCTTCCCAAGAATTTATTTTAAATATAGAGTTTAATGGGGTTTTCAAGATATTATATATGTTTTATTCAGATATTGTAATTCCAAGTATCACTTGTTATGGGATTTGACTAAGATGGGTGTGAATCTAATATGGTCCCAAATCTATGAGACAACCTTTCAGGATATGAAAGGAATTTTGGTTTTAGCATACATCCAGATTTTTATAGATCTATATAGAATCTGTATAGTATATTTTAATGCATCAGGTATTAGGATATAAGTATTAATAATTTATAAATAATGATTCATGTAATATGAGTCTCATAGGTTTACGCTACATGTGAGGGATCTCAAAAGTAATGATCTAGAGTTTACATTTGTAGTTATTGTTATGTGTTTTTTGAGGCATTATTTTCTTAGAGAGTGTTTTTTTGTTGATTAATGTCCAAAAAAATCCTCATTGTGATCTTTACGTAGTGTGGATTGAATATCATCTAGATAGAGTGGTTTAAATAACTAAATTTGTTTAAATGTGAGATTTTCTATTCCCCTGAGAAGGGAAATTATATTGATGATGCATTGAGCTGGTGGAATTAGAAAAAAATAGTTCAATAGGCCAGTACTATATGAAAGTTTCTGGCCATGTTTTTTGAGATGCACATAGAGGTCCCGAAGCCTTAAAAAAAGTCTATACTTATATATTTGGAAGAGACCTATACTCACATAGATATAGTGAATATTAGGGAACTATATAATCCCAAGGGTCTAATCCTATGGTAGAGTTTTTCAGTAATGAACACAATGTAATCATAGATCGTTGCTGAGGATGAGGTCTTTAGCATCCATTGATGCTTCTGGGATTCATCAGTCATCTGGGAGGAATTGATGTGAGTGTATTAGGATATAACGTGGGTAGTACACCTTAGGATTACAATGATGTATTGTGACCAACATCACCAGTACTGGTGGACAATTATGAAAAGTTAGATAGCTATATTTGTTACTAGGTGTTCCGCCTATCAGCAAGTTTAGGCAGAACAACATCAGCTAGTAGGTGTTTTGTAGTTAATTTCCACTCATGATTGTAATTGGTATGATGTCACCATGGACATTGAGAATATATTTTCGAGATATCCTCAATTTTATGATTCATTACGGGTGATCATCGATAGTCTTGAAAATGTATCTCACTTGTTACCATTTAAAGAGACATTTTCTATGGATGAAATTGGTAGGCTCTATGTATGGGATATTATCTAGCTTCCTAGAGTTCTACAGTCTATTGTATCAGATAGGGATGATTTTTTTACAACTCGATTCTTGAAATGTTTTTATAGGGACTTTGGTATCATGGTACTTTTGTGTAAATTATACCACCCTAAGTCCGATGGGTAGTATGAATGGTTGATAAATGTGTTAGAGGAAATTCTTAGAGCATGTGTCATTGATTTTGATGGTTCATGGGAGAAACATATACCTGAAGCAGCTGATCACTTAGAATATAAGTTTTCAGAATATTGCATAGATATATCCTTATGAAGCCTTATACAATAGTCCTTGAAGATAACCTTTGTATTGGTTAAGGGTAGGGAAGGTAGCACTACATGGACATCATCTTGTCTAGGAGACCTAAAAGCATGTTCAACTTATTAAGAAGGAAATGGATATAAATCTGGCTAGACCGAAGTTATATTCCAATTAGTATCAACAACCTGTGTAGTTTGAGGCAAGGAATAGAGTATTATTAGGATTATCAACTAGAATGGGGGAATCAATAGTTAAGGTAGCATGATAATTTTTCACATCTTCATGGGACCTTTTATGGTTTTTTCGAGAGTTTTTTATCATTGGGTTATCAGATAGAACCCCCTATGAGATATCAAGATATAAATTATTTATTTCACATTTCTCAGCTACATCAGTACTATTAAGACCCATATCACATATTTTAGCCTCAGGAGTATGATTTATAGGTAGATGTGTCCTTTTGGGACAATCTTATTTGCATCATGGACAAGAGTACAAAGTCCATATGAGGTATGTTTGTTCCTTTAGTTTGGGTGCTATGGTAGCACATTTTCATCTAGGATAAGAGTTGTGAGAGATAGAATAATATATGTTCCTAATGGATTGATATTTTCTCAAATAGTGTTATAATACCCACAAAAGGAAAACTCGAGGATGAGTTTACTTAAGTGGGAAAAGTTGTAACATCCATGTTTTCCTTTTTCGATATAAACCATTTAATGTTTTATTTTAATCGTTAGAATTAATCTTATAAATGTGTAAAAGAGTTTAAGGTGGTTCTAGAAGCATATGAAGCTTCATTAGAGCATGGAACTCCAAGTATTGGGGAAACTGTATGCGGTGCATGGTTAGTTCATGGTTAGTAGTAACATTGAGGGTCAACAATGCTGAAAAAATACAAGGAAGAACAGTTTGAAAAATTATACGGGGGAAGCTGTATAGCCATGAAAAAAATGTGAACATATTTTAGAGGTGATTCACATAGGCTAAGAGTATTTTATAAAACATTGTACCTTGATCAAACCCTTTATTCCACTTAAAATATTAATGGGAATGGTTGGAGAACAATTTTTCCAAACCATGCAGGATACCCGTGTAAGGGGTTCCTTTGGATAATACTTGTTTCATAGTTAGAACATAGTTTTTCCAACCATGTGTCCACTTAATGTAGGGTGATTTATAAATTTTCATTATCCCCTGATATGTTTTAACCCTATTTTTATTTCCAATTCTACTCACATCCCACTCCTCCATTAAAATCTCCTCACATTCCTAAACTTGGATTTTAGGTTTCCCCTTATTTTGGTATCTAAATTTTGATTTGTATGTAACATTGGATTCCTCTTAGTAAGTTCTTCAATATGTTACAATATTTCCTCAATATATCTTTCCACCCCTGATGCTATTTTGGTGAAATCTAATTTCAATTATTTTTAGGTTATTTTTCTAATCTTCCATTTTCTTCTAATTCAAACCAAACTAAGGGCTGGTATAAGACAAGTGTTTCTATGATTCCATAATGCTAGTGGTATATGACATTTCCCTCAAGTCTCGTTGATTTTGAATTGTCATCATTCTGTTTTATTCCTCTTTCACCCACACATTGGCCCTAAAAAATTGCCTTAAATTAGTTAATTAATTTGGAATGAAAATTCCTTATTCAACCCTCTTATTAGATTTGGAGGTAAAGGACATCCACTTGAGCCACCAATTTGGGTGTTCCTTGCATATTTCAATGTGACACTTTTCATATTAAAAACTAAAATTCATATTGGTGTGTCTGGTTTAATATTCTTAACAATTTAGCCAATTCATGTTGATGAATTTAAACTTTATGATTGGGAAATAATTTTTAGATAAGACCTTATCAATTTGAAATCAAATGATTATAGTATGAAAACTTATAGAGTTCATTTTCATTATTGAATGAAAATATATGACTTGAGTAATATTAATTGTATGAATTCTCATGGTTATTAAATGGTATTTTTTATTTAATTAAACATTAGTTTCTTATTTTTACTATGGAAATTTTTATTATTATAGGAGTCTTTGGACGTGATCCGGCCTTAGATTCTCAATGGAATGCCTTGTACACTAAGAGGATGCCACCATAATTTATTGAGTCAGTTTCTAAGGGAGATACCAACCTTGGAATTTGTTCAATGTCTTATTATACATGACTACCTCAAATTATTTTCCATAGAAAGAAAGTGTTGAGGCATTTGAACAATTTGGGAAAATTTATTTGACTGATACTTGTGTCAATTTGGTTACATCGGTAGGAAATGAAGATCACACCAATGGTGATGATGGTATTGGTCCAATAGAAAAGAAAAAACAGTTGATGAAAACATTTTCCCACCAGACTCTGGACACAATAAAAAAATTTCTTGATATCATTAATAGATCTCAAATAAAGGGAAGTGTTCGAAAAGGAATTTGGTAGTGTCCATGTGAATCTCCGAGTTGAAGGATCTCCAGGCCTTGAGAATATCAGTCAACAAGACTCTGGTATGATTCAAAAAAAAAAGACTCTATATGAGATATTGCCACTCAACATAAGAAAGAAGAATCAATTAATATAGATGATTCAGATATATCCTAGAATGTTCCAAACCATTGAAAGAGAGGTAGCCACCTCAGAAGTCCAGGTGGCCTTTGTGGTAGGGGTTGAAAACAAAATAGAAGGTAATTGGTGGAGGATTTTTTTGGGTGGTATGGATTGTACCATTTATTCCTTTATAGTATTTATCTCTATGCTACTGAAATTTATTTTTTAAAATAATATTTTTCTGGGACCATGGCTTTTAATCCAAGGTTCGCGCTATTGCTGGTATATATATATATAAACACATAAAAATATACAGATCTATATGTATATTCTTATAAATATCTATATATATTTATATACCCAAAAAATATGAATATATATATGAATACAACTATATATATTTATATATAAATATAAATTTATAAATATATATATACACATATATAAAAATATAGATATATATATATATGTAATTTATATATAAAGGTCCACATGATATATATAAATATATATAAATATAAAAAAATATTAATATTATTAAATTAATAGAAACATAGATAAATACATGTAAATATCAATATATATATATATATACATACAAATGTATAAATATATATAATTGTATTTAAATACACTAAATATAATTAAATATCTTAAAATATATATAACTATATATATATATAAATACATAAAAATATATATAATTATATATATAAATACATATATTTATAAATAATTATATATATAAATATATGTAGATATATACTTGAATAGATATAAGGAAATATATATAAATATATAAATTAATATATTTATATTTACACACACACACACACAGATATATATATATATATATATATATATATTTATACAGACATATAAATATCTATAAATATACACATACAAACACAATTATTATCCTTGAACTGTTAGGTTTTTTACGAATCCTATAACACTTATCGGATACACTGAATGTAATTAGAAAACATTTTCTAAGGGTCTTCCTAAAGGATAATTTGAAACTATATAAAAAACAATAAATAAATAAATATTGTAAATAATCGTATTGTACACAAAAGAAGCCACTAAGACATTTTCATATCAATCTACATTTGTTAAAGATCATAAAACAGGAAAATGCATACAACCTCAATGATGCATCATTGGGATTATCTGAAACACTCCACATTTTAGTGAGATTTATATTTAATTGTTATTATAGTACCTTTTTCACAAAGGAGGAAGATGAAAGATAGATTTGTGATCTAGAGAGGTTCATCTAAGAGTGATAAAAATTACCAAACACACTTCCATCATATAGAAGTAGTTTCATAGGAAATCAATGATTCTCTTTGAGTGTCCCCTCCTTTATTCACATGTTGAAATGGATGAATAAATACAATGGTCAATTTTTGAGAAACCAATTTTTTATCTGAGGAATTTTCCTTCTTATGTAATAAAAAACATACATCACATATAGAACCCAATAAAAAAATTATTCTAATAAATTATTAATGATAAATTAGTCAAAAAATAAACCACTAATAATGATGATTATTACAGTGGAATAATAAATAGAAAATATGATAACCAGATTGGGAAATTTTGGATTTTCTTGATTCTCTATAGTGACCGCGCTCACGAAAAAAACTGTAGAAATAAAAAATAATGTTAATAAGAAATATTCATTTTGAATATGAAAAAATATTTATCCTTTATAAAAAAAGTAAATTAATAGTGAATGAAATTAGAGGAATTTATATAAATTAATAACCCTATATGACCATTATAAATCTGACTGTTGGAATGAAAATGTGGCCATTTGAATATTAATCTGACCGTTAGAATAGTAATATGACTATTAGAATAGTAACCTCACCTATGAAATTATAAATAAAATTTCAGTATCTTATTAATGAAAATATGTCATATTTATATCATTGTATAATGAAATAAATGTTTTTAAAATGATAAAGTAGGTTTTGATATTTTTATAAAACTTACTTTTTTATTTTCAATTTTAAAGATAATATAATGGTTTAAATGAAAAAAAAATTTATCTAATAGATTCATAAATTAATATTGTTTTTTATTTAAATTATAATATAATTTTATGATACCTTAATTATGTTTTCTAAGTGGTTATAAAATAGATTATAATATTAAAATCTGTATTTTTTCAATAAATGATGATTTTATTTAAAATTTAAATTTCTCATTTATAATTTTTTTTATAAAATGGATTACATTTTTGAAATATAAACATAAAAAATAGTTACTGTATAATATTGAGATCATCTAAATATTTTAATTTTTGGTGAATAGTAAAATATTGTAATTTACGGTATTTAACATTATAAGTACATAAATGAAATTTTGAGTCATGGTTGAGTCATGGATAATTTAAAAACCAATTATGTCATACTTAAATTTTCTATTTAGTATATATAGTCATAGTAATCAACACTATTTATAGTATTTATCCAAAATAATAAAAAAATTAATAAAATAATAAAAAACACCCCTCCCACCTTATAAATACCACCCCTTCTGCTGACACATTCTAAGACTTGTATCTTATGAATATTCATCACAATTAACTTTACAATAATATTCAACACTTTCATTTCCAACTATTATCAACAAAATACCAAACCCAAGTTCCTAATGGGGGATCTCTAGGAGACGACATTCAAGATGTAAAATCATCAATCCTTCTGTTTTATTTTTTTTCATTCCTTATCCTCTCTTAACCTCACCTATAAAAAGAAAAATTACAAATTTAGTATCATATATAAAATATAATTTTATTTTGGTAATATAATATCCACCATTAAATATATTTTCTACACATTATATTCTAAAAATGAAAACATCGTTCGTGATATGTCGATCTACCTCCATCATGGGCGATGAGTTTTCATTTTTCATTTCTGCCTTCAAGGCTGGTCATAAAACCATTATTATGGTTAAAACATATATTAATATGTATATTATAACTTTTTTCATTTTCTTGAACAAATATATAGACATAATATCAAATAATGAAATTATGATTCACGATGACCCAAAAAAACCAAAATAAACTAAACATTTATCATTGATATTTAATCAAATTAATTATCCAAATATCAGAGAACCAAGTGATATATGGTAAAATTTAAAATTATAGAAATAAATCAATACAAAATAATTTTACTTCTATAGTACTATTTCTATGTAATAATTACTTCCATAATTATACACAGGTAAACCGACTATGAATCCATGAAAAAGAACAATCCAGCAATGACAAAACTGAACTCTATAACTAAATGAAATGGTCATAAATAAACTTATGAAAATTATTATAAATAAAATAATTATTTAATATTTTCATAATTAAGTAATTAATTAACCTAATTAGATTATCAAGGGTGTTAAGTTCAAGTTGATAACGCATTCAGATATAAGGTAAGGGATCTCTCTGAACCTCCAAATTGTTTGTGTGTTACACTTTCGCTCTCTTTTTCCTAATGTAATTATTTATTATTATTATATACTTCTATAATATATTTTTTATGTATATTTTTTTATATATCCCAATTCATATTTTCTATGTGGAAATACATGTTTTGAAAGGTTCCCTTCTCAATTCCATCCGATAAGCTAGCTCGATTTAGGGAAACTTCCCAATTTTATACCCATTTTCAAGTACACTGCATACAATATATAATGACACCATTTTTTTATAAAATTATTCATTTTATAATGAAAACTACCATAGTTCATTTCTAGTTTTATACAAAAAATTATTCATTTTTCTCTTTATATTATCTTTAATATTTCCCCATAAACCACACTAAAGTGACTCATTTCCAATGATTTTTACACTATTTTTTTGTATTCACTTTAGTTGAAAATAATTATTCGTGATATATTATTATTTTTATTTTTTTATATTCCATAAATGATTTAATCTCTTATTTTAGGGATACCATCAGGATACATCCTTTTGTTTTGGCTTATGACATGATTACGAAACCTATTCCTTTCCCCAGGGAATCCTTATGATTTTCCATATGTTTGGTTATTAATGTGGAAAAAATATAAACGAACATGTTATGATGGGATCAACCTAATTGAGCTCAAAATAATTAGGTAATGATATTCTCATGATACTTCATGTTTGGGATTATGGAGTAAACTTAATCCATTACGGGACATAAACCATAATGTGATATAGTCTTAGTAGTTAGCTATCACTCATTTTTATATCAAGTTATATGTTGATTAAAAATTGTAATAATTACATGATTATATTAATCTATGTTTCATATGTTATTATTCCATACTTTTACTCATAATCCATCCAATTTATGTTATCATGTTATGCCTTTCTAACTCTTATTATATGATTCATTCCCATGCTTATTACATTACAAGGATTTTTAGATCATCCCTTTTTTCTATGTATTTCCTAGATTATCTTGTAATGATTTAGGAGATAATTGGACATTAGGATATCATTTTTTATGATTATTAAAATAATTTTTATTCTATTCCCATGTTTTTAATTTTATGTACCTAATCATCTAAAGAAATCATAATTTATGATCATTGGTTTCTATTTAATTGATAATTATGCTTAAAATCAAGTTATAATGTGTGTGAATGTCTAGGTTAGATATAGTTGTTATCATAGTAAATGACATGTAAGGGTATGGTAAGGACCTATATGGAAAATGTAGAGACCCAAAGCTTGGCTTACATGGACATTACACTACTTTTGTGGAATACTTAATACATAACAAAAAACAACTCTCTAGGATCATAATAGTTTAGTGTCTTTGGAAACTCAGAACAAAATCTTGTAATCGTTGTGAAAGATCTTCAACATCTTCTATAAAGATATTCCCCTTTGGTTTTCTTACCTAAAACTTTTATTTATATCTTGGGGAAAATAAAACATATAAAGGGTGAGCTCAAATTCTCAGTAAGGGTAAGCATGGAGAAAATAAAACAAACCATATACATTTGAACTTAAAAACATGAACATTATGTTTAAACATCAAAATCTTGAGCAATGACATAAAACATAGTTGTATATAATTCATAGATAAATCAATCATGATAAAATAGAATGTTAATAAAACATTTAATTGTGGAAACCATTAAGTACATGATATGATTTCCATAGTATCCAAGGCATTTCTTCCAAGACCATATTAGTGGACAATGTCCCTTTCTGAATCGAGTTCACTCATTGTTCCAGTCCTGTAACACTGAACCAGATTAACTTACCGTTCCAGCGATGTCTATCTCATGAGATATAAATCTTTACCCAATTCATTGGAGGGATATATAGGTCCCACCCATCTCATATTGAAATCATTCTTACGTGTGCCACAACACAACCATAAATCATGCATCATAACCCAAAGAATAAAATGGGTTCCATAAAAATCATCCCACCATAACATAATCCATATAAAAAAATGGATATCATTTAATCATAAGAAAAGTGGAACCATGTAAATCATAAAGACATTATACTCGAAACATACACATATGAAATAATTCCATCTTATAAGGAAAATGGTTTTGATAAAACACATGAAATTAATTCTTGAGGAAAATATCCTTTTTATTCAAAATCATTTTCTTTACACAAAATTCCATTAAAATTTTAAAGAAAAGTATTTTTTTGAAAATAGTAATTAAATCTTGTAGATTAAGCTTCATAAAAATAAGGCGTTATGAAACCATAAAAATATGTTCATGTCGTATAAGTTATAAAAACATTCTTCTCGTACTTTTGCCGGAAAAGTCAAAAAGTACCTCGTATGGTAAAGAAAAGAATGATTCCTTACATACCATGTAGTAAAAGTCAATAAAATGGGTAAAAATGAATTTAAAAATTCATGAAACCATTTTTAGAAAATAGGGACATGGATGATAAATATAACCCCAGTAAATACTTATGAATAGACAATCTCGGATAAAAATGAGATTGGAAATGTTGTCCCTTACCTTATGTCCGATATGCTTCATATGTATCTGAACCTGTTGTATAATTATTTAAATAATGTCATTTAATTATTATAGAATCATATTAATTGTTATGATATCATATATGGTTCACTTATAAATTTATATTACCTGTTCTTTTGTAAATTCCATGTCAAAGCAGCGTTTTGGTAAAATCGTTCCATTTATCGTACATGTTTCAACTTGTTGGTCTTGATATTATTACTTATATCCTGATTTACATAATTCCAGAATTTAAAACATGATTTATATATAATATATATTCAGAATATACATATATATAATAGATCGATAAATGGAAAGAAATACACAGTTCATTGAGACGGTAGGTCGTACGTACGCATGAACACTGTTTTCCGTTTCCTTATTGAATTGAATGAAATTAAGTAGATGATATACATATATATATACATAAATATAGTAGAATTATTATGTCATATATTTCATGATTAATTATTATATATACTTTATAATCATTCTTGAATTGTTAACATGGAAAATGAATCTCATTGCGTCGCGGAGACGATAATCCGTACGTACGCACAAGCGATGATATCATTCCAATATTTATTTAAAGGTATTGTAGTGGATGATATAATATCCTAGAATCAGTATTATGTTATAATAATTATATATAGTTATTATTTTCACCATTAAACCCATCCATGAAAGGTGGTGGAGGAAAAACTGATTACCCCACGGCGTGGAGACAGTATTCCGTATGTACGCATGCACTGTGATTTCGTTTTCCGTAGGATGGATAAAAAGTGAAATAGGGTTGTTTAATATTTATAATAACATATCAGTATATAAGTAACACTGATGTTATTACTTTATAATGAAAAAACTAAATAAGAGGAAGTAGAAGAAGAAAGAAACTTCAAAGAGTCAGTAGAAGAGATTACCTCTTTCTCAACACACCTCCTTTAAACTTCCTTTAGGGCACTAGAGTCGATCTTTTGATAAGAAAAAAACCTCTATAATGTAACTATAGAGGTTTATAAGAGGAATTGGAAGGGGTTTTCCGAGATTAATGTCTCAAAAGGGTGTGAAGAGAAGATGGAAGGGGTGCCCTTTTTATAAGGGAGGAGAGGGGCACCTTTGAAAAAACATAAGATATTATTTTATAATAAAGTCATATTCGGTTTATAATAGCTCAAAATTGATTTATTTAAATGATAAATTGGGTATGGGTCGAAATCCTCTCAACCAATAGGTTTTAGACAAGTTTAGGTTACTATTTTAACCTTATCATTGATTTAACTCTAAGTTAAATAATTTAACTTTTACCTTGTCTTCTTGTTTTCTTACTCTATATGGTTAAGAAACTTACTATAAAAAGCCAAAAGAACCTCATGTGGTTCATTATTAATATATATAACCTTATCTAAGTCATTTGTCCAACCTTAGATTTTTAGGAATAAAATATCAATTAATAATATAATATTTTTTAAAAAAACAATTTTATGTCAATTTTGACACTATTTGGAAATTGATTTGTGTGAAAATCATAAAAGAATTATTAGTTCAAATAAAGTTACTTAAATAAATACTAACATGTCATATTAACCTATGAAATTAGTGTAATTCATAAAAAGTCTCAAATTACATTTATTTGTGTATTTATAACATCAATTATGTTAATATTTCATTAATAAGGTAATTACTACATCACCATTGTGTCATAAATAAAATAAATTATTTAATTTCTAAAAATTATAAATAAAAAACCATTATGTAGGAAATATTTTTATCTTTCTAATTAATATTTATAGAAGAATTTATATTAGGTATAACCCTATATTAAATATGTTTTTGTTATTAAACTTTGATTCTAACTATTTTAACTATTCTTTAAATAAAATAATAATAAATGTCTTAATCTAATCCAGGTGGACCTAAAGGGAAATATTTTATTACTAAGGTTTTTTTGGTCGAATTACACTTATCCAATAGAATTAGGACATGTGTTAGCATAATAATAATATTATTTTCACCCTTAATTACCCTATTTACTTTTAACTGTGGTAAATAAAAGAAAAAAATTACTATTCATCAAAAATTATTTTTATCTTATTGAACCACATTTTACACCTTGATATTAACTGTGTCTCTCGGATTTTCAAAATTCCACTCACAGAAGCGGTAAAATTAAATTTTATGTAAGTTTTCAAAAAGCACCTAGAAGGTAGGCAAAAGATGGTGAAAAGTTCAATAAAATTTTTATATATGGAAATTTATTATAAAATGACTCTAATGAATTAAATTGAACTTATATAGGTATTATGTATCAATTTATACTTAAAATAAATTTAAATAAAATAATTACTTAAATAAAAAGTCAGTTTTCAAATAGTAACCCAGTGTTTTCACTATTCATCATAAATTGAATGTTTTCAGAAAAATACCAAAAATTCACCCTAGGCTAATTTCAATATTTCGAATACAAAAATGAATTCCATTTTAAAAGATAAATGGATTACATTCTACCCCCCCTAAAATGAATTTCTCCATCAAAATTCGTCAGGGTTATAAATGGTTTACTACTTGAATGATTCTTTCATAGAAACCCACATAGTAAAAAGGAATACTAAAACTTTATTTTAAAAAGGGAAGTTAGAATCATAATAGTCTCCCAAACTAACTCAGCACTGGGTTTCCACATAAGAAAACATTGTTGTAAATATGGATATGGAAGAGAAATCTAACCATCATGTTCTGATGGAGAGTGGTAGAGAACATGGATATGAAAAAGACAACAATCACAAAGCCATAAATTTGTGATGATCTAAAGTACCATCTGATTCATCATATATGAGAGTACTAGAACAACATTTTTGGTTCTCAAGATCATTTCTCGAATGTTGAAGAATTTAGCCCGAATGGCCTGAAGGCCCACTTTTTTATTTTATTATGGATAATCCCCCTTTTAAGGGTTGAAGGGGAACCCATACATGACCTGTAGGCCCAAGGCACAAGGCCCAACAAACCCAAAATACATGGCCCGAACGCCCAGAGGAATACCCTGCCCAATTCATGACTCGTAGGCCCAACCCCCTTGAACAACCCCTCCCTAGTTTTTATGCGTCATTGATCACCTAGCTCCCACCTTGCATTTCTGATCGCCTAGTATTGCCCCATACAAATCTGCCCGGTGCCTGGTCCTGATGGCAGCTGCCATACCCTCTCATTCTTTCAATCCGGTTAGCTCTGCATCTGGTGGCTGATACTCCTGTTTCTATGATCATCTTTTGGGACCTGTTCTGTGTGAACTAAGCTACTCCATGGTCTACGTGACCCGAAGGCCCTACGGCCCGAAGGCCTTTGATGACCCGAAGGCCCTGGAGACCCATAGGCCCAAACCGGTGGCCCAAAGGCCCAAATCGGTGAATAGTTCTGGCTGCTACAGTACCGAATAGTAACTGCTACAGTGACTACTACAGTGCTGCTACAGAGACTGCTACAGTACCCCAGAAATTCGGCTCCACCCGGTTTTGATCCCGGGTCTCTTGGATGCCAAGAAGGAGCCCTTACCACTCGGGTATGGGCTCGTTGGCTTGAATAATTTGGAATTAGAAAGAATACTTTCTTGATTTTGGTACAATCTCACCGTTGGTCGTTCCTTGGACAATTTCCACTTCATCTCTTAAAATGAAGTTGTATTTTTCATTCATGAAGTGTTAGCAGATCATGCGATAGAATGATAGGTCATTCCATCTGTGTCAAACATAAGGTTAGCGAAAGTTATATAAATAAGTCAATCATTAGTGAGATTAATTGTATATGGTTCTTAAAATGGACTTATACTTCATATATCATACTTCTTAATATAATAAAACTAGTTTCTACTAACCAGGGACTTCCTGTAGGCCAGTGGTATGTGATAAAGGCTTGTCTTAATTCAGTTGTGGGTTCGATTCCCATAGCCTTGTCCGACGCGACGGGTTGTCACTCATCCTATGGGTTTTACTTTTTCTATAACTGTACTATTATAACATTCTAGAAATAATATCGAAAAATAAGTTCTATCCTTAAATAATACTATCTTATTTCCAACATAATTCATTCTAATCTTTAGGCTTATCCAAAATACATCTGTCCAATCTCATTGTATAAAGAAAATGGCTACTTGAAAGGTCACATATCAAGCACGTGAATACCATAATTTATCCCCCATATATCATAAGATATATCTTGATGATCTCATTCCAAACATGTGAATACCTTAATCATGTATTCTCTTGAAACATAAATTACCATAGAACCTTAGTGAAAACATGAATTCTGTCAAAAGTTAACTCATTCCACATACCAAAATCCCAAAATTTCTATATACTCAAACCATAATATCACTTTGTCCTTATATCAGTAATGAGCTCATGAATACTATCCAAATTTCATTTTCTATTTATCCCTTCATTATGTGCATATCATCTTCTTTCAAAAAATAACTGAATAACCTTTCATGGTTATCAGTACCATTCAACATATACATTCCAATAATTTAGAAAAAAAATAATGTAACAATCCTTAGATGTTTATTTATTCCATAGTACCATTACCTATACAACGTAACTCTTGATAAACATACAATCATTCCACTACCATCTTAAACCATTGACCAAGATTCAACACTTCTTTCATCTCATATATCAATTGTAGTCTCCTCATCATCATCCACATAAATACTATCCATATGACCATGCTGATTCTATTAATGAGATTTTCCCTTAGGGAATTGGTTTTCATAATGCCCATACATTCCACATTTAAAACATCTAATCATTGTTTATGTCATAGCAATACCATTATCCTTCTCCATGGTGTTAATTGAACCTTTTCCTTTGCACTTATTGGATTTGTGTCCTTCTTTTCCACACCCAAAGTATCTTCCAGTTCCTTTGAAACATTCTCCTTGATGCCTCCACACACATGATTTACACGATAGAAATTGAACTTTCTTTCCTCTATGATCATCATGAAACTCCATCTTTCTCTAATTATCTGAATCAGGAAAATTACCAAAGTTGATATTATTGATCATATTATGAGATTGCTGATTAGGCATAATAACAATGTTTTGACTTCCAAATCCCATTTCATTTGGTTTCTCATGAAGAATATCATTCTATTGTCCATCATATCCTCCATTATCGTGAATCTTTCTGTTTCCGGCCATTTTCTAAAACCCAAAAAAATAGTGTGAGAGGAAAAAATCATAATCAAGGGGGAGTACCATAAATATCTAACATCTTAGGTTAAATTCTAACATCGTTACCGTAATTCTAGGACTATAACCTATACGTATACTTATCCTTTGGGACATCCCAAGATATACCTTAGAAATATCTCAACAGATTTCACTAATGTTTTCGCATCCTAGTTTCGAAAGGTTAACTAAACCTTTCCTCTAATATCAACTGTAGAGACCCAAATCTTGACATAAATGGACATTACATTACTTTTGCAGAATACTTAATACATAACAAAAACCAACACTCAAGGATCGTAATAGTTTAGTGTCTTTGGAAACTCGGAACCAAATCTTCTAATCATTGTGAAAGATCTTCAACATCTCCCATAAAGATCTTCCCCTTTTGTTTTCTTACCTAAAACTTTTCTTTATATCCTGGGGAAAATAAAACATATAAAGGGTGATCTTAAATTCTCAGTAAGGGTAAGCATGGAGAAAATAAAACAATCCATATACATTTGAACTTAAAAACATAAACATAATGTTTAAGCATCAAAATCTTGAGCAATGGCATAAAACATAGCAGTACATAAGGAATAGATACATCAATCATGATAAAATAGCATGGGAATAAAACATGTAATTGTGGCAACCATTAAGAACATTATATGATTTCCATAGTAGCCAAGGCATTGCTGCCAAGACCATCTTAGTGGACAAAGTCCCTTTCTAAATCTAGTTCACTCCTCGTTCCAGTCCTGTAACACTGAACCAGATTAACATACAATTCTATGAATGTCTATCTCATGAGATATAAATCTTTACCCAATGTATTGGAGGGAGATATAGGTCCCACCCATCTCATATTGAAATCATTCTTACGTGTGCCACAACACAATCATAAATCATGCATCATAACCCAAAGAATAAAATGGGTTTTATAAACATCATCCCATCATAACATAATCCATATAAAACAAATGGATATCATTTAATAATAAGAATAGTGGAACCATGTAAATTATAGAGACATTATACTTGAAATATACACATATGAAATAATGTCATCTTAGATGGAAAATGGTTTTGATAAAACACTTGAAATGAATTCATGTGGAAAATATCCTTTCTTCTTCAAAATCATTTTATATTCACAAAATGCCATGAAATTTTAAAAGAAAAGGATTTTTTTGAAAATAGTCATTAAATCTTGTAGAGTAAGCTTCATTAAAATAAGGTGTTATGAAACCATAAAAATCTATTCATGCCGTATAAGTTAAAAAAACATTCTTCTCGTACTTTTGTTGAAAAAGTCAAAAAGTACCTCGTATGGTAATGAAAAGAAAGATTACTTACATACCATGTAGTAAAATTCAAAAAAAATGGGTAAAAAGGACTTTAAACATACATGAAACCAGTTTTAGAAAATAGGGACATGGATGATAAATATAACCCCAGTAAATACTTACGAATAGACAATCTCGGATAAAAACGAGATTGGAAAAGTTATCCCTTACCTTCTGTCCGACATGCTTTGTATGTATCTGAACCTCCTGTATAATGATATAAATAATGTCATTGACTTATTAAAGAATCTTATTAATTGTTATGATATAATATATGGTTCACTTATGACTTTATATTACCTGTTCTTTTGTAAATTACATGTTAAAGCAGCGTTTTGCTAAAATCGTTTCATTTATCGTACATGTTTCGACTTATTGTTCTTGATATTATTACTTATATCCTGGTTTACCTAATTCCAGAATGTAAAACATGATTTATATATAATATATATTTAGAATATACATATATATAATAGATTGATAAATTTAAAGAAATACACCGTTCATGGAGCCGGTAGGCCGTACGTACGCATCAATGCTGTTTTTCGTTTCCTTATTGAATTGAATTGAATTAAGTAGATGAAATACATATATATATATATAAATAAATACTTTAGAATTATTATGTCATATATTTCATGATTAATTATTATATATACTTTATAATCATTCTTGAATTGTGAACATGGAAAATGAATCTCATCGGGTCATGGAGACGGTAATCCTTACGTACGCATGAGCGATTATATCATTCCCATATTAATTGAATGGTATTGAAGTGGATGATATAATATCATAGAATCTGTATTATGTTACAATAATTATATATAGTTATTTTTTACACCACTATAGCCATCTAAGTAATGTGGTGGTGGAAAAATGGATTACACCATGGTGTGGAGATGGTATTCTGTACGTACGCATGCGCGGTGATTTCGTTTTCCGTTGGATTGGTAGAAGGTGAAATAGGGTTTTATCATATTTGTAATAACATGTCAATATATAAATAATACTTATGTTATTACTTTATAATGAAACAACTAATGAAGAGGAAGTTGAAGAAGAAAGAAACATGAAAGAGTCGGTAGAAGAGATTACCTCTTCCTCGACGCACCTCCTTTAAACTTCTTCTTAGGGAACTAGAGATAGACTTTTGAGAAGACCAGAACCTCTATGATGTAAATATAGAGGTTGAGAAGAGTAATTTTCAGGGTTTGGCCATGCTTCTAGGCTCAAAATGGTGTGAAGAGAAGAGGGAAGGGGTGCCCTTTTTATAAGGGAGGAGAGGGGCACCTTTGGAAAAAATTAAAATATTATTTTATAATAATGTCATATTCGGTTTAAAATAGCTCCAAATTGATTTATTTAGAAGCTAATGTGGGGATTGGTCGAACTCCTCTCAACAAACAGGTTTTATACATGTTTATATTACTATTTCAACCTTATCATTTAGATTTAACTCTAAGTAAAATAATTTAACTTTTACCGTGTCTTCTTGTTTTCTAACATTATATGGTTAATAAACTTACTATAACAAGACAAAAGAACCCCAAGTGGTTCATTATTAATATATATAACCTTATTTAAGTAATTTGGCCGATCTTTAGATTTTTAGAAATAAATTAAAAAATAATAATATAATATTTTTTTAAAAACTATTTTATGACAATTTTGACACTATCTGGAAATTGATTTTCGTGAAAATCATAATGGCATGATTAGTTCGATAAAAGTTACATAAATCAATACTAACATGTCATATTAACCTATAAAATTAGTGTAATTCATAAAAAGTCTCAGATTACATTTATTTGGGTATTTATAACATTAATTATGTTAATATTTCATTAATAAGGTAATTACTGCATCATCATTGTGTTATAAATTAAATAAATTATTTAATGTATAAAAATTATAAATAAAATAACATTATGTAGGAAGTCTTTTTATCTTACTAATTAATATTTATAGTCTAATTTATCTTATTTATAACCCTATATTAAATATGTTTTAGTTATTAAACATTGATTTTAACTATTTTAACTCTTTTTTAAATAAAATAATAATAAATGTCCAAATCTAGTCCAAGTGGACCTAAAGGGAAATATTTTATATCTAAGGATGTTTTTGGTCGAATTACACTTATCCAATAGAATCAGGACATGTGTTAGGGTAATAATAATATCAATTTTACTCTTAATTACCCTATTTACTTTTAACCGTGGTTAATAAAAGTAAAAAGTTACTATTCACCAAAAATTATTTTTATCTTATTGAACCAAATTTTACTCCTTGATATTACCCATGTCTCTTGTATTTTTGAAATTCCACTCACAGAAGCGGTAAAATTATGATTTATGAAACTTTGCAAAAAGCTCGTAGGAGGTAGGCAAAAGACGGTGAAAAGTTCAATAAAATTTTTATATATCAAAAATTATTATAAAATGACTCCAATGAATTACATTGAACTTATATAGGTATTATGTATAAATTTTTACCTAAAATAAATTTAAATAAAAAGTAACTTTTTAAATAGTAACCCAGTGTTTTCACTATTCATCAAAAAATGAAAGTTTTCAGAAAAATACCAAAAAATCACCCTAGGCTAATTTCAATATCCTGAATCCAAAAATGAAGTCCATTTTGAAAGATAAAATTTATAAAATTTCAAAAAGTGGGTATAAATATTCATAATAGCCAGTTTATAAAATATTTTAATAACATATCGTTGTTTAGTTAAACCCGTTATTGCGTACTACACACGCTATTGAGGAAGGTCACGATTGCATGTAATGCAAGACAAGTCCGGGCTGCGTGTAGTGCAAGCTCCATTTGGTGCTGCGTATAAAATTATCAAAACTTATTTCATTTATACATTAAACAAAATCTACACTTAATGTTGCGTAGAATAATTTCCACAAAACGAACTTGAAATTGTGCGTAACACGAGCCAAGAATAGTGTTTCGTATACTGCAAGCTAATACAGTGTTGCGTATAGTACAAGATAATCTTGGTTTATCGTACAACAGAATATATGAAAGAAATTTAAAAGAATATATCTTATAAAATCTCAGGGTGTTACAAAAAATGTACGGATAGGATATGTATTTTTATATAGACGCAGTGTAATTTTCTTTTTTAGATGAAATGGGAAGTATGCTCATGTTACATTAGATAAACATAACCCTCATCTGGGTTCACAAATAGAAACATCGAGGGTCATTTTTCCTCCCGTTTGTCTATCCAAACTCCGTTTCTATTACTGTCAGATGAATTTGAACCCAATCAGTAAGGTCCCGATTCCTATTGATCCATTGATGTTGATTTTTTCTCTAGATGAAGTAATTTAAGGTTTATATTTTATCGTTTTTTAAATCTACATTGTTCTATCTTGAATTGGAGTTTGAGGTTGGATGAATGTAGTTATACTACAACGAGGTAAGGGGTCTTACGACTTTCACTAAATGTCGAGTTGTTTATATATAACAAAGCTTTTCTTTATAACACACATAATCATGATTTATTACATAATGTCATCACATGATACAATTCAATTTTCTTTGGGGATTAAGAGTATTACATAAAGACTTAAAACATGAAACACAACATCTTTATTGCAAACATCATTTACATGAGCACTACATTCCCTCATACTTAACATTACATGGGATAACCATAGGGAATGCATAATAAAAGGGTGAGATATAAATCCTAGTAAGAGAGTAAACAAGGAATAACATGAAGAATACAATACATGTTAGACAATAGTCATATCAATGGAGCATAATAGAAACATGAACATAAAGGCATGATATAACAAGATTAACATAACATGGAAATGTGGAAATAACACTTAACATGGTATTAGCATGAGACATGGCTCATTAAACATAAATCATGAGTAAAACCTCATTGCACTTGAATTAGAATGAGTAAACCCTCATTGCACTTGAAGTATCATGATACTAATCTTTACCCATTGTATTGTAGCACTGTCAGGGTGCACCCTTCTTAAACATTTCATTTCATGAATAAGCATGAAAAAATATCATACAACTTAGATCCATTAATCATCATAATGTATTCCATGGTAAAGGAATGGGGAATTCATACATGAAACTATTCCATCAGTAAGTAAATGTTTATAAATTTGAATACCCTTGATTGCGAAATGGTCATGGTATTCACTACACAATGATTTTAGCTTGGAAAATGGTGGTGCAATTTCGTCAGCATAACGGCACAACATAATACATCATAAAAAGGTTGATGAGAGAGAAAACGGTGTCTCCCATTATGTACATGAAATGGACAGTAATGGGTTCATATAGATAATGTACTAATATTGGTAATGGAATTTGGATTCATAATATAAAATAATTGTTTGAATGTAAAGGAGGAGGGATAAATTCCTTCTGGAATTTCGACGTGGTAACGGGTGTACATGGGAGACATTAATGAGAGATAAAAGGGGTATCTCAACATTAAAACATAAATAAGGAAGTATGGGGGAGGTGAAAAATCATACCCCCACAATTATAATTGGAAATAAAAGGGCATAACAATATTTAGAAACATGGATAAAATTAGAAAGGAAAGAATCCCTTACAGAAATTAGGCATTGTAACAGGTGTACACGGGAGGCATTAATAAGAGATAAAGGGGTATATTATCATTAAAAAGTAAAGAAGAAAGTATAGGTGAGGTGTAAAACCATAACAGAACATTTAAAATTGTAAATAATATGGCATAACAATATTAGGAAACTTTGATAAAATGAGAAAGTAAGGAACCCCTTACAGAAATTTGGCATGGTAACAGGTGTACATGGGAAGCATTAATGAGGGATAAAGGAGTATATAATCATTCAAACATAAATAGGGTAGTATAGGAATGGTTGAAAACCATTTCCCAAAATTTATAACTGAATAAAATGGCAAAATAATATTAAGATACTTGGATAAAATGGGAAAGGAAGGAATCCCTTATGGAAATTCGGCATGGTAACAGGTGTACATGGAAGGCATTAATGAGATAGAAAGGGGTCTATGACCATTAAAACATAATTATCACAGTACAAGGGAGGTGTGAAACCATACCTCAACATTTAAAATTTAAAATAAAAGGTCATAACAATATTAAGAAACATGGATAAAATGAAAAAGGAAGGAATCCCTTACTTGGAAGTGTGATCCCAATGGATTGGGAGGGGCTTGAGAGAGGCTTCTTGAGAGATTGAAAAACCTTTGGAGGATTATAGATATAAGAGGGAAAAGGTAGGTTGATCTCCAAATTCTTTCAGTGAATAGGAAGTGGGAGCTTGTGTGGGTTTATATAGGAAATGAGAGGGAATTCTTTATTATTTTGGTTTGGGACACCACACACTAAACTAATCAAAACAACAAACCAGCCCATGGTTTGTGCCAATGGTTTTTTCCAAATGGGAGTGGAAAAAAATATTTAATAAGGCCAATGTAAAAACGTCTTAAAATAATCAGGTCTCTTATGGGGAGGTGAGTCACACTCCCAAGGAAATCAATTTAAAAAGCTTAAATGTATTATAAGTCATGGAGGGTCCACTACAACTTTGTAAAATAAATCAAACAAAACTAAAATCACATTATTTTAATGGTAAATCATATATTGTCCGAACATAATGTTTATAGTGTTTTATCACACCACTATTGGGTAATTATGATGTCATAAAACAAATTATATATTTAAACGATATTTAATTTTTTACCCAAAAGTTTGACTGTCTCAGAAAATTGTGAAAAATTCAACGTTGGATAATTTAGATGTCCAGATTCCAAAAACAATATTAATTTTATCCAAATAATTTTCTAAATATTATAATTTTAACTTTTAAAATGGAACCGAGATTTATCGAAAATTCAGGGGTTTTTCCAAAAACAACTTTCAAACCATAATAATAATTACAATTGTATTCATAAAAATTATATGATCTTTTGTACTTAATAAAAAATTTATTTAATAATAATAATTTTTTATAAAGTTATTATTTAATTAAAAATCCATTAATTTATCAAAATAGATTCCTTAGTTCAATATTAACTAAAAATACTACTTGTGCTTTAAAAAATATTTACAATGTAACTGTAATAAAATGAATATATAATCTTTATTATATAAAAAAATAATTCAAATAAGCATAGTGCTATGGTCTTATTACATAACCCCTTCTAAAACGTGCATAATACCAAAGGGTATGGTGTGCGATGGTGACAGACTCTTGGGGTGGCTCGTACAACATCGATCGGGTGGTAATCTCTATCAACTTCCACTTCTCCCATAGTCAGTTTCGTTCAATATTAACATGTTGAAGCTTGACTTGGTATTGGTCAACAGTGAAGCCCAATTACCCCACCTCATTTCTGTGCTCTGAAAAATGGGATTCGTATGGGGAAGTTCTACTGGAAGAGGCCATTACTTCCTTTGTCTGTGTAAATTGGATTTGTTAAAGCCCTATATTTATTTTAATCATGTGATCCATGTTCAATGGTTATATTAGAAATGGTCACGAATATTAATTGTTTTTTAAAGATCCAAAATTATAAAACCAAATAAGTGCATGTGTTATATAACCATTTCATATAATATTACATTTAATTAGATCAAGAGGAATTTCCATTATTAAAAGTTTGGGTCAATACAATCTTTCCCCCTTGAGGAAATTTCCCTTTGAAATCTCTTTTTCCCACACTAAAAAAATGTGGGTAACTGTACTTCATCACTTCCTCTGATTCCCACGTCGCTTATTAAAACTTTTATTTTCTCCACAACACGTTGATGATGGGCATTGTCTTATTTAATATAACTTTTTCTATATGATCAAAGATCTTCACTAGTTGCTCCTCTTAATAAATATCATCCTCTCACTATACTACCTCTGAAGAGAGAAAATGTGAAGGGTCTGGTTTGTACTTAATTAAGTTGGATACATGAAAGACATCTTGTACATTGGCTGTAGTGGGTGTAAGTTATAGTCGACAGGCCACAACCCCGACATAATCAAGAAACTTGTAGGGGCCGATGTACCTAGGACTTAACTTCCACTTCTTTCCAAACCTCATGACGTTATTCCATGGAGATATACATAGAAATAACATGTCTCCAACATTGAACTTAAGGTCTTGTCGAAGATTATTTACATAACTCTTATATCAACATTGGGATTCCTTGATATGCTGCTAAATGGGTTTCACCTTCTCCACCATTTCATTGACCATTTTAGGTACTAGCAGCTTACGATCACCGACTTTATCCCAACATACCAGTGTTATGCACCTTTTCCCATAAAGGGATTTGTATGGTGCCATTTGGATGCTTGAGTGGAAACTTTTATTATAGGATAATTCAACCAGTGGAAGATGTTGGTCCCATCCTCCTTTGAAATCCATAGAACATGATCTTAACATATCTTCTAGTGTATGATTAGTTCGCTCAGATTGGCCATCAGTATGAGGATTATAGGCCATAATAATGTTCAGTTATATTCTTAGAGAATGTTGGAGACCTTTCCATAACTTTGAGGTTAATCTCATATCACGATCAGATATAATATATAGTGGTACTCTGGGCATCCTTACCACTTCTTTTATGTAAATCCGTGCATGTTGATCCAATGAAGAGTCATCTCAAAACACGATAAAGTGAGCTGACTTCATAAGATGACCCACAACGAACCATATAACATTGCTTCCTCTCAATTTGCATAGAATTATAGTAACAAATTCCATTGTAATGTTGTCACACTTCCATGTTGGTATAGGTAGTTGTTGCATCATCCCCTTCTACTTTTTCCTCTCAGCCTTCACTTGATGAGATACCAGGCACTTTGACGTATATTAAACAATCTCCCTCTTCATATTGTGCCACCAAATGTTTTCTCGGAGATCTTGATACACCTTTGTGCTCCTCGGGTGAATAGAGATGGTTGAGCTATGCTCATCATCCAAAAGATCCTTATTTATCTCTAGATTGGATTGTACCCATAATTGTGACCCAAATCTCACAATTCCATCCTTGTGAACCATGAACTTTGAGGATTTCCCATTTCTGATAGCCTCCACCCTTTTCAGAATTTCCATATCCTTTATTTGAGTATCTTTTATTTTATCCATGAGGGATAGTTGAGCAATCATTTGAGAAAGTATTGATGATGTTCCTCCCTTAATGATTCCCATGTCCATCAATTGAAAATATAAGAAGATTGGATCCTTTTTAATACTCATCATTGATAGAGCTACATGATCATTTCTACTTAGATCATCTGCCACCTTGTTTGCCTTACCGAGATGGTAGTGGATTGAGCAGTCATAATCCTTGATGAGCTTTATCCATCTTTTTTGGTGTATATTAATCTCTTTTTTGTGTGAATATATATTTCAATCTCTAATGATCAGTATATTTCTCACTATTATCCCCATATAGATAATGCCTCTAGATTCTCAACACAAAGATCATAGCCGCAAACTCTAGATCATGTGTGGGATAGTTTTTCTCTTGGATTTTCAGCTGTCCTGAGGCGTAGGCTATCACTTTATGATTCTGCATCAACAAAAAAATCAATGCCTTCATCAAAGAATCACTAAATAACACAAAAGGTCTCCACTCATGGATAATGTGAGCACGTGCACAATGATGAGCCTCCTTTGTTGACTCATTTGAAGCTCTCTTCGCATTCATCAATCCAAGAAATCATTACTCCCTTCTGAGTTAGCTTTGTAAGAGGGTTGGACAATCATGGGAAATATCTCACAAATTCACGATAATATCCATCTAACCCCAAGAATCTATGGATACATGTTACCGATGTTGGCCTCGGCCATCCCTCAATTTCGGTTGTCTTGGAGGGATCCATATATATATCTCAGTGCTTGTGATTATATGACCCAAGAATGAGACCTCCTCCAACAAGAACTCACACTTGCTATACTTTTCATAGTTCTTCTCCTTTCACAAGGTCTCTAGTATAATTCATAGATGCTACTTAGGATCCTCCTTGGTTTTGGAGTATATTAGAATATAATCTATAATGACTACCCAAATTTGTCTAAGTAATCTATAAATACTATATTAATCAATTCTATGAATATTTATGGATCATTAGTGAGTCTGAAAGGCATTAATATGAATTCATTGTGCCTGTACCTTGTACAAAAAGCAGTTTTGTGGATATCCTCCTTCTTCACCCTTACTCGGTAATATTCCAACCGCAAATACAACTTGGAGAAGTATTTTTATCCAAGCAGCAGATCGAACAAGTCATCAATTCATGGAAGAGGATACTTTTTATTTATCATGATTTTGTTAAACTCATGATAATCACTGCAAAGGTGCATTGACCTATCATTATTCTTGATAAAGAGGACCGGTGCACCCCATGGTTAAGCACTTGGGTGTATAAACCCTCTCTCTCTATATTCTCCTGTAATTATTTTTTTCTGATCCCCAAGCACCACAATAGCCATTCTATACGGAGTCTTGGATATTAGAAACTCCCCAGGTATAAGGTCAATTGATAATTAAACATCTCTTTTAAGAGTAAGACCATAAAATTTCTTAGGAAACACTTCCACAATTTCCCTCTCAATAAGCATGTCTTCAAGGATGGTTGCTTCTGTAGAATCAATCAAATGATCCAGATACATGTTCTCATAGGTTAGTAATATCCACACTTGAGATGATGGTGCTAAAGAAGATACATCTTTCTCCATGCAATTGTATAGATACAGGGGTCGATTATTAACATGGAGAGTGATTTCCTTATTACAAAAATTTATGTAGGGTCTATATAAGGAAATCCAATCCATGATGAGAATGGCATAAAATTACAGCAAAGGGAGTATGAAGAGGTTCACAGGGAAGTTAAATCCATAAATTATGATAGAGGAGGAGTTATATTCATGGGTTGAAATTATTTCCCCATTTTCTGTAATCACCGAAATCTCTACTTCCGTGATTTGTGGTGGTGTTGGAATTGATCTACTAAACATTTAGGATATAATAGAATAAGTATAACCAGAATCAAAAAATACATTTTCTATTATTTAATTAATAACTAGAATACCTATCAACACTTCATTTTCGGGGTTCACTTCGGAAATAGTGATGGAAAAAGCTCACCCTTTATGATTGGGAGGTTGTTGGTTGCCTCTAAAGACACTTGGCTTAGGCCATTGATTTACAGGGTTACTTGGTTCCTTGTAGTTGAAGTAATGAACAATGCGTAGAGAGTCAAATAGAGTGTTCCACTCTTATGTCTCAGACACAGGTTTTTCTTATAGGCAGTTAATGGCTAGGTGACCTTCTCTTCCACACCTAAAATATTTCCTCATCCTCTTCAGGCAATTTCTGAGGTGCTTCTTCTCACACCTTTGGCAAGTGGGGTGTTGGATTTTATTAGCACCATTGGATTTATACATCAGAATTCCAGTATAAAAGTCCACTTTATCCTTCTTATCCCCATGATACACCTAATATTATCTAATCTCCATTTTGACCTTGTGGGAACATCGTACAATTTCCTCATAGATGTCGAAGTCATAGATTAAAAGGTTTATCTGCATGCTAGGTTTCATCCCACCAAATAAAAAGTCAACCTTGTATTCACGGGTAATGAAAATACTGAAGGTGTATCGTACAAGACTTGTGAAGTTTCTTGGTATGATCTGATGGATTCTTCATCTTTTTGCATGATTCAAAGGAATTACCTTTCCATCTTAAGTTGAAGGGTGTGAGAAAACATTTCTCAAAAAACATTTTCTTGAAAACCTTCCATTACAACGCCTCGATCTCCTACCCAAGCTTCTTATTTTTAATCAACATCTACCATTGATCAGCTTCACCATCCATGTGATATGCATCCAGAAGAACAATCAATTGTACAGAACATTTAAGGATGGAGAAGATATTTTCAATGGATTTGATCAATTATTCTATGATTGATGGATCATATGATCCATTAAAAGTAGGAGGCCTTTGTCTGTTGAATCTCTCAATAGCGACTTGTTCTTTTTAGGTGGGGGGGGGGGGGGTTAATGTTCCTCTTGACCAATGTCTCTATTCAAATCATGAGTTAACTAAGAGATTATCATGTCATAGTTCGTGTTTCCTACTCTCATTGGATTGGACATCTCATTAGAACAGTCATCACATTGATCTTCACATCAGTTATTAGGTCTAGTCCTCCTATTACCGACCATTGGATGGAATAAAAAGAAGGGTAGGGGTAACACCTAAAGGTTAATCCACAGAAAAAAACAGATGACTTATAAATAACTTTTATTTCTTTAACTTATGAATCTATAGAATTCAATCTATGTTATCCATGATATACTTTCTAACATATACTATTAGGGTCATTTTTTTAAATCCCTTCACAATGGTTCATACTACACATGTAAATTTACCAAATCATATCACCTAGGAGTGTCATAACCAAGAGTTCACCAAGGCCCATTGTCATGTACTAGGATACCCCGAGTCAAGCTCGAAACTCCTTGTTGTAGTTTTCACTCCTAGGTATATATGTATCAGAGCCGCCTCTATATGCTCATATCAAGACATGGATTTATTTACTTGATAAACCACTTAGTCAATACTCAACAAAATTTAGGGATGTTTTTACTACAATTCATGTTATCTCTAAGGCTTTACTATGTTTTTCTAAACCTAATCCAATAATTAACAAAACTCATCCTTTGATACCAACTATAACAAACCTTCTCTTTATTACACACTTAAGAATGATTTATTAGATAAAATATTCACTTGATACAACATGGAATATCAACAGGTATAGTGTATTTGGGTATTAGGAACATTACATACCAACTTACAACATGAAACACAACATCTTTACTGAAAACTTCCTTTACATGACCACTAAATTCTCTCATACTAAGAATTTTATGGGATAACCTGAGGACATGCGTAAGAAAAGGGTGATATATAAATCCAAGTAAGAGAGTAAATAAGGTATAAAATCAAGAATACAAATATGTTAGGAAATATACATATCAATGGATCATAAGATAAATATGAATATAAAGGCATGATATAACATGATTAACATAACATGAAAATGTGGCAAGCACACTTAACATGGTTTTAGCATGATCCAAGGATCATTGGACATGGATCATGAGTAAACCATCATTGACCTTGAATTAGCATGTGTAAACCCCAATTTCACTTGATGTATAATGATAATAATCTTTACACAATGCATTGGAGCGCTGTCTGGGCCCACCCTTCTTAAGCATTTCATTTCTTGCATAAGTGTGCCACAAGATCATACAACATAGATTCATTAAACATCATAATTTATTCAACGGTAAAGTAATGTAGAATTAATACATGAAAATATTCCATAAATAAGTAAATGTTCATAAAATTGAATACCATTGATAGAGAAATGGGCATGGTATTCACTACACATTGATTTTGGCTTGGAAAATTTTGGGGTAATTTTGGCAGCATAACAGTGTGACATATGACTTCATAAAAAAGTTGATGAGAGAGAAAAGGGTATCTCATAATATTTAAATGAAATGGACAGTAATGAGGTCATATAGATACGTGTCCCAACATTGGTAATGGAATTTGGATTCATAATACAAAATAATTTCTTGAATGTAAATGAGGAGGGGGAAATTCCATACTGAATTTCAGCATGGTAATGCGTGTACATGAGAGGAATTAATTATAAATAAAAGGGATATATCATAATTAAAACATAAATAACGTATTATGGGGGATTTTCAAAATCATACTCCCAAAATTTATAATTGAAAATAAAAGGGCATAACATATTAAGAAATGTAGATAAAATGAGGAAGGAAGGAATCCCTTACGGAAATTCGGCATGGTAACAGGTGTACATGGGCGGCATTAATGAGAGATAAAGGGATATATCATCATTAAAAAATAAATAGGGTAGTATAGGGTAGGTGCAAAACCATACCCCAACATTTAAAATTTAAAATAAATGGGCATAAAAATATAAAAAACTTGGATTAAATGAGAAAGAAAGGAATCCCTTACAAAAATTCAGCATGGTAATAGGTGTACATGGGGGGAATTAATGAGAGAGAAAGGGGTATATAATCATTAAAACATGAATAGGTTAGTTTATGGATGGTGTGGAACCATACCCTAACATCTACAATTGAAAATAAATGTGCATAACAATTTTAAGAAACATGGATAAAATGAGAAAAGAAGGAATCCCTTATGAAAAATCGATATGGAGACGGGTGAACATGGGAGGAATTAATGATAAAGAAAGGGGTCTCTCATCATTCAAACATAAAGAGGGATATACAGGGGAGGTGAAACACCATACCCCAACATTTAAAATTGTAATTAAAAGAGCATAAAAATATTAAGAAACTTGGGTAAAATGTGAAAGGAAAGAATCCCTTTCTTAGAAGTGTGATACCAAAGGCTTGGGAGGGGCTTGAGAGAAGCTTATTGAGATCTTGGGGCCCCTTGGGAAGATCCTACAGAGATTAGGGTAGGGTTTGGTAGATCTCCAAACGCTTTCAGTGAGGAGGAATTGAGATCTTGGGTGGGTTTATATAGGAAAGGAGAGGGAATTCTTTATTATTTAGGTTTTGGACACCACAAATTAAACTAATCAAAACAACAAACCAGCCCATAGTTTTTTGCCATATATTTTGCCAAAATGGATCGTAAAATAATATTTTATAAGGAAAATGGACTAACGTCTTAATATAATAGGGTTTCTCATGTGGAGGTGAGTTAGACTCTCAAGGAAATCAATTTAAAAGGCTAAAATGTTATATAAGTCTATGAGGGTCCACTATGGCTTTGTAAAATAAATAAAAAATACCTAAAATCACATTATTATAATTCTAAAACATATTTTAGCCAAAAATAATGTTTAAAGTATTTTATTACATCATTATTAGGTCACTATGATGTCATAAAAATATTGTATATTTAAATAGTATTTACTTTTTTACACAAAATTTCGACTGTCTCAGAAAATTATGAAAAATTAAATGTTGGATAATTTAGACGTCATGATTCCAAAAAAAATATAAATTTAATCCAAATAATTTTATAAATATTTTAATTTTCACTTTTAAAATAAGAACCAACATTTATAAAAAATTCATCGATTTTGACAAAAACAGCTTTCAAACCAAAATAAAAATTACAATTGTATTCATAAAAATTATACGACCATTTATAGATAATAAAACGTAATTTGATAATAATAATATTTTATAAAATTATCATTTAATTCAAAAATCCATTAATTTATCAAAATATACTCCTTAGTTAAATATTAACAAAAAATACTATTTTTGGATTAAAAACAATTTACATAGTAACAATAATAAAATAATTGTATATTCTTTATTATATACAAAAATAATGTGCATAATCATAGTGCTAAGGTCTTGTTACATAACCTCTTATAAAACCCGCATAAGACCGAAGGGTTTGGTGTGTGATGGTGAAAGACTCTTGGGGTGGCTCAAATAACATCACTCAGGTGGTAATCTCTATCAACTTCCTCTTCTCCCATACCCGGTTCCATTTGAGCATAACATGTTGAATCTCAGCTTGGGCTTGGTCAATAGTGATGCCCAATGACACAACTTCCTTTATGATCTTTGACAAATGGGATTCGTACGAGTCTAGTTTCCTGTATAAGGCCATCGCTTCCTTTGTCTGACTAAAATGGGTTTTTTAAAGCCCTATATTTAGACAAATCATGTGATCATTGTTCAATGGCTATATTATAAGTGGTCACAAATCATAATGGTATTTCAAATATCCACAATCATAAATCCAAAGAGTGGCATATGTTATATAACCATTTCACATAATAATACATTTAATTAGATCATGAGGAATTTACATATTTAAATGTTTGGGTCGTTAAATTATATGTGTTGTAGATTTGTTATCCCAGGTTTAGGGTATAGACTTGAATGAATATTGACCCTTGTTGTTTCCTAATGTTTATTAGGTCAAGTAGTAAATTAATTTAAACCTATTTGAGCTTGTGGGTTTGATTAAGGCCCACCCTGTTGCTGCGTTTCTCTCAGATGACCATTATTTGGCCATTTTTTGTTGGATTAATATTGGAATGGATTTGATTCCCTTCTTTAGGGTATAAAAAAATAAAATTTGTTAATTGAATGTTGCCCACAAGAGATGAAAATTTCTTAAGCCATGTGATAATTTATTTTACATGTTTTCTTGCTATATATAAATTGACCATGTGATTATATTTATTTAAGACATGTAATTGATAGATTGCATTAAGATTATGATAGGAATTTCCCATGTGATTATATTTTTTTAAGCCTTGTAATTGTTAGATTTAAGTAGGCTTGTGATATGAATTTCCCATGTGAGTATAATTTTTTAAGACTTATGATAGTTTAATTCACTTGTTTCATGTTATGTATGATTCCCACATGAGTTGTTATTATGTTATCCTTTTAATAGTGTAAATTTCATGTGTTTTTTATTATGTTGAAATGATGATATATCGGGCTCGACCCTGATTAACTGTTATGCATGTGCGAGAGGATTTGTTATGCTTGTGGGTGAGGATTTGTTATGCCCGTGGGCTTGGATTTTTTATTCTTGTGGGAAAGTATTTGTTATGCATATGGGAGAGGATCTGTTATTAATGAGGCCAAGGACTTCCTATGACTATGGGAGATATGTTGAGTTGAATATTTAAGTGGAAGTACTTATGATGTGTATTCCAATCGAAAGAACAATCTTGTATTTGGTCTTCAATTTATTTTTTGAGATTGTCATCAGATGTATCTGTTGATAATTTTTATACAAGGGATTTACAATCAAAGGCCAGATCTCGAGACTTATATATTTGAATTTAATATTATGGTTTAACTGAACACAGTGATTAAAAATAGAAAAAATGAATTATAGGATTGTTAACTTTTGAGTAATTCATAATTTAATACTTTTGAAATTTTTATACAATACTTCTTGCATATACTAACTAACAGAGAGGTACATATCTTGGGTGGTTTCCTGTTGATATTTATTTATCACACACTATTTGGGCCATGATTTTTGTCACAAAGAGATTATATTGTGGTTGGTGTAAATAAGGGCAAGAGCCCTTCCACAGGTACGTTAGATATTGTCTAGGAGCTATAGAGCATGGTACCGAGTTGATGCTTGAGATTATCATTACTTTCCTTCATTTATTTTTCTTTTGGAACAAATACTATGGATTTCTATAATGTACCTATTTTGGCGGTTTTCTTAGAACACAAAAGGTTGCATCATATTTTTTATTATATGCCGCTATGTTATTTATCTTATCATTATTACAATTTTTATTTAATATGTATTCTATTTATTGATTCCTCTATTTTATTGTTATATATTACTATATGTTACACTCTTCCAATGAAGGCTTAGTTTCCCCACTATCACACCATAGGCCCTCCGTGCTAGTCAAAAGCCACTGGTGTTTGGGGAAATGTGATTGAGTATATGTGACCAACTGGGTATAGGACACTAGTTGAGTGACATCCAGATCTAGAAAATTACATATTGGGAGCCACCAAGGAAACTAAAATCATGTTATGTTCATAACCAGCATATCTAACACTTAAAATGATGGTTTTACGGTTTTAAAATTAATTTTCAGATTAATGAAATCTCGTATGCGTGGTTTCTTGGGTAAGGTTACATGGTTAGACAAACTATGAACTATTATAATTATCCCTTTTTTCAATGGGTCATAGTTTCTACTAGGTGGTAACTTGGTTTTTCATATTGTGTGCTAGCATTGAAATCCCCCAATATTTTGGTTTTCATAGTTTTCACTAAAAGGGCACAAGATTTGGGGAAACCATGTGCCAACCGTATACAGCCCTCAAACATTAAAAATATCCAATCTTTTACATGAAACAACCTGAGAGAAAATCCAACCAAATAATTATCATAATAGGGTTTATGGATAATTAAAAATGGTAATAGGATGTTATAGCTACTATACATTCCACCATTATAAAATTCGTTGTTGATTTCCATAAAATTATTTGAACAGTAATGGTATCCATTGAGAAATTTCAATATACTGTGATTTTATATATATAATTATTTAAACATCATTTATTCTATACATAATATTATCCATACTCAAGTAATTTATTAAATGGAATGTTTTTTCAGTTATTTAAATTACCATATTGATTATTACTTATTTACTCATAATAGATTATGTTGTACATAACCCTTACTAAGCATCTAAGATCACCCATATTTTGTTTTCTTTTTCCATAGGTATGAAGAAGGAATATTTGAATATGTTCTAGGATGGGGAATTTTAACTTTTACTATATTTAAATATTTTATTTCAATTGTAGAATGAGATTCGTGTTTTTATTTAGTTCATGAAGACTTCTAAAATAAATGATCTTTAGTCATGTGATCCCTTGTATCTTATTCCAATGTAATAAAGTAGACTATGGATCTGGGACACTAAGATTTAGTTTTTTATAGTTACCCCTTTTGAGTTATGTGATTGGACAAAGGGATTATTATGATGTTGAGGAACCCATGTAGTGTGTCAGGGCTGTGTTGTGATCCAGGGGAACCTACGGTAGGTCCCCTTGTGTTATGTTGAACCCAGAGAGGGTAGTGTAGGAAATTCAAAGTGGTGGTTCTCAGTGTCACCTTAGAAACTAAAGATATTCTTTAATCCCACTATATATAGATTATATTATGTTACCCCCATCAGAATTGACATCTTTATGACATGATTGATTTTCAAGGATCTTCCCTCTATGAATCACTGCTGAGGCCTACTTCTATTGGATGCCTTGGACATATTCCTTGAATTTGGTGTTGAGGAATGATGTTTATTATAACAATTGGGATTACCTAATAGGATTTTACTTTACGCATGATGAATATAATGATTTTCTAGGTTTATCCCAATATTAATTGGTTTTATATATTCTATTATGTGACCTACTTTTCAGGTAGGTAAATCGTCTAATTTTATGGATGATATTTATTTCCTAGGACACTAAGATCTAGTGATTGAGTAATATATGAATTTACTAAGGTCATCTTCTAGGAATTATCATTATTGAATGATGTTTGTTTTCCTAGGAGGTAAATACCTATAGTTTCTAGAGGATCTGATATTATTGATTTCCTATGGTTATCCCCATATGAATTGGTCATTGATCCTAATAATAGATTTCTTAGGGTTTCACCCCAAGGAACTAGTTATGGATAATGATGTTATTAATACATCACCTACATTCATTCCCTTAGTGATTAATTTTTTTTAATTACTATAGAATTGTCTAGAATTTTCTCTTAGGGATTGGTGATGGGGCCTAATTACTATTGATTCCAAGGATCATCTCATAGGGTTTGGATTTGACCCTATTACTATTGGAATTAATTTGGTTATCTATAATTATTTAGTAATTACCCATGATATTTTATGGTTTTAGGCCAGATATTTTCCGAAAAAATTATGTGACAGGCTCATAGACACCCTAACATTTTTCAATGTGATTCTGGGTTGATACGGGTTTTCATGTGAGAACTGGAGGATCAAAAGTTATTTTTTATTTATGATTCTACATTGTATTTTTTATTCACTTGATCATGTCACGTTCATGTACACTTCAGTTACATGTTATATATGGGACTAAATTAGTTTATCCCTATTGAGTTTTACTCTCACTATGCTCGAGTGTTGATGGAACATAGGAACCCGATAAGAATTTACTGGTTTCTCTGTCAGGTTAGGAAGAGGCCTAGGGTATCTAGATAAAGGTGGATATCTTATATAGGGAGACATATTGGGATTATGTAAGTATTAGGGATGTAGTAAATTCTCTTGCACATTTATTTTATTCTTGTATTCATTTTTGTATCTATAGTTATTCAAGTGTCTGGCTATTGACTATGGATTACTGCTTTCCTAATGTATTTAAAATATTATTAATGGTTTTAGTTATCGATTGTGCATGCTTGGATTATTTACTATTGAGGATGATTTATTTTTATTTATTTTTTATATTTTCACAGAGTTGGATATATGGTTATAGTATCCTCATGGTACTACCCTAGACACATGGTACTGATCATCAGCCTCTTGGTAAAAGAGGAGGTGTGCTTGAGTTCATGTTGTGAAAAACTATACAAGAACTATCGAGTGGGACAAATGAAAGGATGTTAAAAAGTAATATTAAAGAATTTATAATATTGATATCATATATTTTGTCAATATTTTGTTTTTTCTTTCTATTTGGGGCAATGGTAGATATGTGACCTAGGAATGTGTTGAAACTTATAATGGATATCCGACTGGTGCTTCATGAACATCCTTCATGATAGGAAGTTTGAGTTACTTGGGGCATGTGATTTTTATTCCTATATTATGTTGTGATAGTTATTTAATATCACAATATGTGAATAAAATAAATAAATTTGATGCATATTATCAATATAATATAACGATTTTTTTTTTCAATGATAAAACCAATGATTTTAAATTTTTTATTAAATAATTGGTAATTTGAATTATATAATTAAAATATTTTTGATAGAATAAATGAATGTTTACTTTTTTAATGTTATTTAAGATTCTATTTTTATTATTATCATGGTTTTGCAAATAATTTTTCCAATTTTTTTTTGGAATTTTCCTAAAACATTCGGCCAAGACCTATAGAGGTTCTCGACCAAGAAGATCATAAACCACTTATCCTGTCCATGAGGGTTGGTCGGTCACACATCCAACCAAGAGATCACACTCTAAAACTAGAAGTGCACATGGAATCAAATTGTCTACATTCCCATGGGTGGATATATCCCATGAGTTCTTATTTTTTCCGCATCCAAGTAAGTTTCGGCGCACATGGAGACTCCAAGCAGTGGTGGGAGGAGAGCTTCCCCATGGATATGAAGTCTAGTTGTGGTGGTAGAATTCTCCAACTCTAGTCCAATTAAATTTTTGTGACCGAACCATGAGATTTTTTATATTCACTTTCATGAAGTCTAGAAATTTCTATGTGGGATCAATAATATGCCACACTCCACCATGCTCTGCACAACCACATTCATTTTCAATTCTCGTCACCACTCTTATCACCCCAGAACACCATGGATACCACTACTCTACCTCAACTGGGCTATCCCTCTTTTACTGTACCTCCCAAATATCATGGATCAACTCATATTCCCTCTACGATCACCAAGAGACCATCTCAAAGGCTTCTCCTATCATGAATGCACCATACTCATGCCACCATGTCTCTATTGCTTGATGTTTCAGTGTGCCACTACATCAACCAGAGGACATCAATTCCACCACGACCTGATATTGAGTCCTCTCCAACCACCTTTGATTCCTTCGAGGATCCTTTTTTACCATCATGAAACGTTTTTTGACAGTCGGAGGAATAAGAGCTCATTATTACAGACCACTGATCGACACTAATGTCTTTTTACTTGAGTAACTAAGAACCAATTGAAATTTGAGGCATTATATAGCCACTTTGAAGGTCATATGGATGAAGGAGAATCCACTATCGAGCTCCATCACCCACTATCATTTCCCACCATGTATCCCACGTCCCCACTATATCCATGAATCAAATGCATGAAACAAATATTTCCCCATGTGGATCTCATCAATGCTTCAATTCTCAAACACCTGAATCTCATTGGTGTTTGCTTTTTCTTCATACAGATCCCCATTCAATAGATATTTATCTTGAAGATGAGAAGGTGTTTAGGAGATTTAGATCCCTAAGGATCTTTCCTACTAATTTTATAAAGGTTGAACCTTCAAATTATCTCCCTAATCTCCTTTAAAAGGAGGCCATGACCCTTCCAAAGGGATCCCCAAGACCATACACTCGGAGAAGAGAAGGAGATCTTACTACCGAGGAGGAGGACCTCGCACACCCACTACCAAGGAAAAATATCCACAAGATAGATTAGGAGGGAAGTCCACTACCACTCTCAAGCTCTCTTCTCCCTTCCAAAACCTTTTCATCTTCATTACAGTCTATTATCTATATTCCTCAATGATCCCCCACTTCATAGACGGGAAAAATTATTTATGTTCAGGTAAAGGGATGGGATGCCATTTCTGTGATTTTAATGTTTTGAAGATAATCTAGTCATAAAATTATTTAATTTTTAATTTAATGTATTTCAATTTAATGAAATTCGAATTAAAATTAAAAGAGATTTTGTTTTATTTAATTCTAAACTATTAAATTTCTTTGATTCATGTATTTATTATCCCTTTTATTGATTTTGAATTGTGTCAATTGGTTAATCTAAAAAAATCCAGTAGAGGAGTGATTTAGTGATTACTAAACACATGATGAGAGAATTATGTACTAATTTGAATATTTTTTTATTTTCAATACCATATTTTTTATTTCCTGAATAATTTAAAGAATGGCTATTAGGATTTATACACTTTGATAAATCTAAATCAAAGGTGAATAAGGGAAACAATTTTTACTCAATTCACATAATTATTTTAATCAAAATAAAAATATTCATCTTTATAAACTACCATGATAACATTACAAAAGGGAGAAGCTAACATCAATCCCATAATCTATTTGACATTATAATTTCATAATCTCTAAGTTATCTTGATTTCTAGTATTTTTATTATTTTTCACTTTTTTTCTTTCATATATATGAAAATTAAATTAAGACACCACTCTCTGGATACAAATTTTTTTACAACTAATACAACACCCATAGGGGAAATAAATATCCTTTTCCACACCCCCACAATAGGTGTACATAAAAAATGGTGCCTCTACCGGGGATCTATTATTAATCAGACCTTTAAATTTTTATTCCAAGGACCTCCAACATGGAACTATTTGAATTTTGAAACTAATATAGAAAAAAATATGTTAAATACTATTTGGAGTATAAATCTTAAAAAAACCGAAAAAATAAATTTAGAAGACTCAATTACTCATTTTAAAACACAAATCCTGGAAATCAATTTGCAACTGACCTTAAGGGGCATTTATGCCCCACAATATTCCAACCAACAAAATCAGTCATCCATGCCTATGTAAAAAAATTATTTTGAGTTATGTGTTAACTTGACTCCATTACTACCTATGTTTCATGTTATTACAGGTGAATACCATAATCATAATATTATAGAAATCGATTTTTTCGAAGTTTCAAGAAAAACATAGTATTTGGGGAGCCATTCAAGTGGAAGTTATTCCCGTTTTCATGTGAGGTATCATCTAATGAGTGGTTGTATAACTCACAACATGAAAAGATCCATGACTAGCATAATCTCCAAAAAAAATTGTAAAGATGTTCTTACCAACCTCCCAGAGCACAAAAATTATAAAGAATACATATTCCATTTGGAAAGATACTTGTGAGGATCTTTACAAATACTGGGAATGATTCAAGAATATTTTTGCAAGATGCCCACATAAAATAGAGAAATAGAACCACTTTCGGTTTTTTATACCAAGGAATTATAGAAAATGATATGAATCTTTTGAATGCATCCACTAGGGGGATTTACTTGAAAAGTCACCAGTAGATGCTAGGAATCACGTTGGGAAGATACCTCATAATTCACAACAATTCAGAAAAAGTGGCATTGGTATGAGAGGTATTAATGAGGTAAAAACTTATGACTCATCACCCTTCCTTGAAACTAAAATTGAATAATTTACATGCTTTTTGAGATAGATGTCTATATCAAACGTGATTGAACAACTATATACACCACAGGTGAGTGGATTATGTTCACCACCCATTCATTACACTGATCATTGTGTTGAGAAATAGGGTAGGTAGAGTTCTTCAGCTACATTTAAATAATTGAAATTTCCACATAATCAATAATGGAGAGAAGAGGAAACCCAATAGGGATTCGAAGGTCATCAAAACCAAACTAAACACCATTTTTCTAATCATCAACCTTTCCAAAAGGAATATAAAAACATGTAACTATTCTAACAAACTTACAAACTGACCTTCAAGTGACAAAAAGTCTTTCAACCACAACCTTTCCAACAGATGACATTTTAGCATCCATCAACCATTTCACCACTAGCTAAGAACCAACAACCATAGTTTGAGGCATAAAATTTAAAAGAAAATTTCAAATATTTTTCAATTTATTCAAGGACTATTTTTTATTTTCTAACTAAGAATCCTAGATATGTTCTAGACCATATAGTTCTAAATCACAAAGAGTATGTTAGTGAAACTACCACATGAAGAGGGAAAGATCTTCCACTACCTAGAAAAAGTATGTTGGATTATTCTAAACGAAAACCTAAAGTGAAATCCCGTCATCCACAAGAGAGTCCAAAAAATCAAGTGTGAAGGATAAATAAGAGAAAAAAAGGGCAATAATAAACCATTAACTTCTATACTGACTCAGTCAAAAAAGTTTGAAGTGTAGAATATTAAAATAGAGATCCGATAAACCATATGGAAACATTAAATCAATAATACATTCCTATAGTAAATCCACTTAATCCAAAAATATTCAATTTTTATCAAATAAATATTCACATATAAAAAACAAGGTGATGGGTTTGTAAGAATTAGCTTTATAAGGAGTGTATCAGCCATGATCACACCACCTTTTCCCAAAAAATATCAAGATCCATTGGAATTTTATATTCCCTACACTATGAGTTCATTGAATTTTTCTAACTATTTTTTTTGATCTTGGTGTGTCCAATAATGTCATGTCTAAATCTGTATTTACATCATTTAAAATAGTTTAACAGAATCCCATAAGAGTGGTTGTCAAACTAAAAAACTAGTCCACTATTTTTTCAACCGTAGTTATGGAGGATTTTCTTGTAGGAGTTGAAGGACTAATTTTTTTAGAATACTTTTTTGTACTCACCATGGTGGAAGATAGTTCACTAAGGCACTCACCCATTATTTTCATAATTCCATTCCTCACAATAGAAAAAAAATCATCAATGTTCATGAAGGAACCCCCACCAGGGAGTTGGGAGAATGTAAGGTGAACTTCAATGTTCTTGATTCCAATAGGAACCCTTCAATAGATCATTCTATACTTTCAATTTTCTATAAAAAAGGTATTGTTCCCATCAAGGATTATATTGTGCTTATAGAATTATTATCATTAGGATATCACCATTCTATTGAAAACACAAAAGAAAGAGTGCTAAAAAATATGAAAATTCATCATTTATACCTCAAAAAGAAGTCACCTTTGAATTATTTCATAATTTTCTAGAAAAACTGATATGATACCCATTACCATGTAAATTACATATTTTTCAATGGGAAATTTGAATTTATTATTTTCTAGAGAGAAACCCTGAAATCTTGAATAAAAAAACCCTCCCATGTGATATAAAATATGTGTATCTATTAGAGGGAGAAATGTTTCTAGTGACCATTGCCAAAAATCTATCTCGAACCCAAGAGAAAAATCTAATTGACCATCTTAAAAGATATTCTCGAGCCATTGGATGAAGTCTATGAGATATACCAAGAATAAAATCCAAGGTATGCCCCTATAGAATATTTTCAGAAGGACACTCTGAACCTCTTCTGCATCCCCATAGAGGACATAACCCCACTATCATGGAAATTGGGAAAAATAAAATTGAAAAAATATTGGCATCTGATCCCATTTACCCAATTTCTAACTCCCAATGGATCAACACCATCCCTGTGGTTCCCAAGAAAATATTCTTGACCATTGTGAAAAAAAATTAATTAATTCACATTAGAGTCCAAAGAAATTTGAGGGTATTCATTAATTATATAAATCTGAACCAAGTCACTCAAAAATATCACTTCCCAATCCCATTAATTTATCCAATGATAGAATGTATTTTAAGTGTGACACACTACAACCTTTTGGATGGGTTTTTAGTAATTTTCAAGTACCAATTACCCGATAAGACCAAGAGAAGAAAACCATCACCTATCGATTTGGGACCAATTCTTACAAGAGGATGAATTTTGGATTGTGCAATTCCCCAGGTAAATTTTAGTAATTTATAGTAATAATTTTCTCATATCACATTAAAGACTACCTGGAGGTATTTCTTGGCAACATTAAATTTTTTAGAAAATCTTTTAATCATTAAATGGGGAATCTTGAGAATGTTTTTAAAAAATGAATAGAGAAAAATATGGGTTTAAACATTGCAAAGTGTCACTTTATGGTTGAAAAATGAAGAGTTATAGGTAATATCATTTTACATAAATGCATTGATATTAATAAATATAAAACTGATCTAATGATTTCTTCTCCATACCCCACATGTGTATGACACATCAGATAATTTATAGGAAATGTGGGATTTTATAGAAGATTCATCAAGGATTTAAGTAATATTTCTCTTCCAATTTGAATATTTCTCTTAAAACATGATAACATTCCCTTTAATGATAATTTTAGGGAGACATTTGATGAGATGAAACCAAAGTTGATTACCCCACCAATAATGAAACCACCACATTGAGAACATCTATTTGTGTTTTTTTTATGCATAAAACCAAGATATATGAGGAATTCTTTCCCAATGAAATGAAGGAAAAACCCAAGTCATATAATATTCTTCAAGAACCATGGATTCCATTTAGATCAATTTCAAAACCACTAAAAAAGAGTTTCTTTTGGTTGTTTTTTCATTAGAAAAACTCAGGTCATATTTATGCGGAACTAATGTAGTTTTATTTAAGACCATGGAGCACTTATGTACTTTTTGAAGAAGTTAGATGACAAACCTAGTATCATAAGTTATATACTACTCTTGAAGATGATTAATATAGAGATTAAAATCCAAAAGGGACATAAAAACCAAGTCAAAGATCAACTATCTAGGCTACCGAATACTGGTCTATTGAAATTGTGGATTTAGATTTAGAGATCGTTAAAAAGAAGAGAAAAGTTTAGTTATAGGTTCTCCAAAATATTAGAAGATAAAATTTTGAAAAATCAAGAATTTACAAGGAAAGAACTAGGGTGGCACATGAAAAAGTAATTAAACCAAAGGACATTCAAACTAGAGACCATGTTTTACTCTACAATTATAGAATGAAGTTATTTCCATGTGAGGTTTTTTATTTGTGGGAAGTAAATTTCTTTGTTACTAATGTCTATCCTTTTGGTACCATTCATATCAAGAAAGGAGAGGAAGGGAACCCATTCCCTGTAAATGAGAAAAGAATGAAAAATTTCCCAATATTTTTACCTTAGGAACTGGTGGAGAAGCTCAAATTTCTCCAACCCATATAATAATTTATTCTCATGAGGTGGTCTCTAGCCAACAACATTGACCAAAATAGATTTCGAGAGGGAACCTGAGTTTTACTATTTTATTAGTATTTAGGATTCAGTAACTATAACAAACCTTCCTTTTCTTACATAACTATTACATTATTTTAAATATAAACAACATAATATTATTACACATAAGGGATTTTAAGGTTTAGTGTCATGGGAAAACTAGGACCATCCATAACAATTACAACATCAAGCATAAACATTTATTTAATTTCTTCTTCTCTAGCTTCTTATTGGTACTTGTACTCTCCTTAATACATGTAGCCACCTGAGGATATACATAAAAATGGGTGATCTATATGCCCAGTAAGAGGATAGATAAGAATAATATAGCATGGGGTGAGCGTAATCATAACATGGGAAAAATATCATGAACATGAGAGGAAGCATTAATATAAGACTTAAAATGTGGCAATGCATAAAAAATGAAACATCATGTCTTAGTGGATAACTACCACACATACTTGTGAACCAGGATAGAATCTTGTTCAAACATCATTTCACATTTACTCATGAGATTCATCACTTTACCCAATGCGTTGGAGCACTGTATAATTCCGGGTGCACCCATCACTTTGAAACATTCATATTGTTCTATTTAATTCTTGGTGCACCCGTCACATCATAAAATTATCATTATCATGCTTGCCACATAAAACAAATATAAAAAATGATCATAACTAACCCATAGAATAGTAATGGGTTTCATCTCATAATAACACATTCATAAACTTTTGGGTTCCCAAAATAAAGTTGGAATAACATACATGTTTCAAGAACCATTCACTTTGAGGGAGAAGTAAAAGGTGTGTTCTTAAAAGAAGAGTTCTTTTGAAAAACATTTTTTTGATAGAAAAACCATTAAAAAACATGTATATCCTATAAAAGGAAACACAATTATGAAAAATTGACTTTATGGATTAACCATATCAGAAATAATGGAGTGAAAGAGGTAGAACCCGAAGGATGAAAGTTGGGTTCGAGAATTTCCCCTTACCTTGTACCTGAATGATTCCTTCTCTTTAATATCCTGTATAATGACATTATATTAATTAATTAGAAATATAGAACCTTGTGTTCATTAATATGGTTCATTATGGTTTTATTAAGGGATTTTATGTTCCTTTGGATGAGTTATAGAGTTTTAAAACATTATTTGGGAATGTTTGTTTTTATGGTTTTCTTGAGTGGTTCACTTGTATTCTTAAATTGAAGTTTTGGTAGAACATGGGTAAACATCCAGAAATAATATTTCATGTTATTCATGATATTTCATGAGTTTTTATGATCTTTTAATGAATTATATTATATCCATGTGGATGAATCATTAGACAAGAATTAAATGATGATTGTTTGGGTTAATTAGAGCTATTTTTTGATCATAATGAACTTGATTTATTTTATCACTAGCACTATGGTCATAAGTTAGTTCCAGAACATTAAATAGGAGATAATACATCTAAAATGATCTTTTTCAACCATTAAAATGTTTTAATCACTAGATATAAAGGTATAAAATGAAGAAGAAAGCATGTCGTTCTTGAAGGTGAAAAATTAACACCTCACAAACAATGTTCTCTTTAATAAAATAAAATGAAGAGGGAAAGGGTGATGGATGATATAATATCTCATTAGAATCATACAATTACATTATATGTATAGTAATATAGTTACAATACAATTAATATTAAGATAGGTGGGGAGATATCAAGAAATGAACTTGAACTTGAAAGGAAATTAAAGTAGAAGAGGAAGAGAAATTACCTCTTAAATCTTCCTCTTGAGATCATCCTTAAGGAAGCTAGGCTTGGTCTTTTGATGAGACCAGAGGATCTTGAACGTGGGAGAGGGGCTAGATAAGGGGTTTTGGAAGAGTTTATAGAAGTCTTGGAGCTTGAGAGGAGTGAGGAAATGAGGGTGTGAAGGGTGGTTTTTATAGTGGAGGGGAGACGAGTTTCCTTAATATAAAATTCATTTGTTTATTGATTTTCCTTAAGACAAGGAATAATGAGTCTTGAATGACCATGAATAGTAATTTTATCATGTGATCCCAATCCAATTGGGTTTACATCATCAGAACATCAAACATGACTCTATAATTAGCTTATTTAGCTTATTTTTGTAAATTAGAGTATTTCACTATTCAAAAAAAATTCAAGTATTTTAGAAAAATCCAAAAACTTTACCCCTACCATTTTCAACATGTAGAATAAAAATATGAAGTCCATTTTTCAAAAATAATTTTCTAAATATTATTAATTTAATATTCAATTAAAATCATAATTTACTTAAAAAAACAATTTTTAAAAATTAAAACTGATTTTATAGTGCTTTCAAAAATTATGTAGGGTCTTATAGAATTATCTAAAAACTATAAGAAATTGATTTGATAATTAATTAACACATATTAAGGAAAAATAAATTTTATTTTAAATGAATTAATTTATTGTAATTATTTATTTATGACTTACAAAATACCAAAACATTTACTAAGGTCAAATTGACACTTTCTAAGATGTCTAAATTTTATTTAATTATTCATGGGTAAGGTTACTCTTATGTTGGATGATTTACTATTCATAAGGGTCATATTACTATTTTTAAGGGAATGTTACTATTCATAAGGGTTGGTTACTATTCACTAAAAAATTATTTTTGTTTTATTAGACTCAAAAAATCATCTTGAACACAACCATGTATGTCGGGTTTTTCAAATTCAAAACATATAAGTGAAAAAATTATGTTTAGAGGTCACTTAGCACTTAGTAGTTCATTATGTTTTGTTTTCATGTGATTTTATGAAATAATTATAAGAAGGTAATTTCCATTGAAAAACTTTGGGTTTTTACATTCTTCCCCCCTTAAGACATTTCACCCCCAAAATTTCACTTTACACAAACAGGTGAGGGTACTTCTCCTTCATTGCCTCTTCTGGTTCCCAATCCAGAATCTTTACTGGCTGCTCCTCATAGGAGAGATCATCTTCCAGCTGCACCACCTTTGAGTTTAGTACATGTGAGGGGTCTGGTATGTACTTCCTCAGTAGTGATACATGAAACACATCATGAACTTGAGCCATATTTTGTGGAAGTGCAAGACGATAGGCCACCGCACCTATGCGGTCAAGGATATCGAAGGGGCCAATATACCTTGGGCTTAGCTTCCCTTTCTTCCCGAATCACATGACTCTCTTCCATGGAGATTTTAGAATGAAGACTTTATCTCCAACATCAAACTCCAAGTCCCTTTGATGGTTTTAATCATAGCTATTTTTCTGAATTTGACCAGATTTGATGTGTTTCTAGATGACATGAACCTTCTCTATCATCTCTTGAACAAGATCGGGTCCAAGTAGCTTTCTTTCTTCAACTTCATCCTAACAGGTTGGAGTTCTAAATCGCTTTCCATACAGATCTTCATATGGAGCAATCTGAATACTGGATTGGAAGCTATTGCTGTATGAGAACTCAACCAATGGGAGATGTTGATCCCATACACATTTGAATTATAGAGAGTAGGCTCTTAGCATATCTTTAAGAGTCTAAATATTTCATTCAGACTGGCCACTAGTTTGGGGGTGATAGTTCGTGCTGAAATTTAATTTAGTACTCAAAGAATGTTGAAGGATCCTCCAAAATTTAGATGTGAACCATGTGTCATGGTCAAAGAAAATTTAAAGTGGAACACCGTGCAATCTCACCACTTCCTTCACATATATCTTTTCAAGTTGTTCAAGTGAGAGGTCTTCCTGAATAGCGATAAAATGGGAAGTATTGGTGAGTCGATCAACCACAACCCATATCACATTATTTCCCTTTGATGTCTTTGGGATACCCATGACAAAGTCCATAGTAAAATTTTCCCATTTCCACATGGGTATAGAAAATGTATACATCACACCATTGTACTTTTGTCACTGAGCTTTAACTTTATGACATACCAAGCACCTTGATATATATTCCGCAATCTCCTTCTTCATGTTATCCCACTAGAAGTGTTCTCAGAGATCACGATACATCTTGGTACTCCCAGGATGGATATAGAATGTTGATCTATGAGCATTGTCCAATAGCTCCTTCTCTATCCCGGGTGATGAAGTAACACAAAGTCATGTTCCAAACTAAATCACACCATCATCATCGATATGGAACTCTTGCAGCTTCCCTTCCATTACATCATTCACCCTCTTTTGTATCTTCACATCATCCCATTGTGCTTCTTTAAACATCTTTTTTATGGATTTTAAGAACCTTTTTTTTTTCTATAAAAGACTTTGGAATATTCTTGATGTTATTTCAGAGCAGCACCTTCAGACGGCGTGCGATTCCAAGCCCCGGTTTGGCCGGAATTAAGTTTTCAGTGCGTTCACACTGGGCCCATCAAATAAATGGGATAACTCCTAAACAATGATCCAAATCAGAAATCTGAGTGTACGGATGGGTCCGAAATGGGGTGTTTATCCTAGGAGCGACATAAAATATGTCTGCGCGGGACTTTGGGACCCCTCGCCCGTTGACAGAACATTAAATGGACAAATAAAATAATTAATTTATTTTTTTAATGATTAAACTCAGATATATCTTAAACGGTAGCTCGGATGGGAAAACCGAGGGCACCGTTGAGTCCCAAACGTGCCCTTTACCCTGGGAGGGGTGTAACTTTCACGGGCGCGGGACTTCTGTGAAAAATGCCGCTATGGGCGTTTTCGTAATTTAGCGGCTTCAGACGTTAAATTTTATAACTTTTGAACAGAGGCTCGGATTAAAATTATGAGACCTCATTTGTGCTCGAGAGGTGGTGTTAACCTTAGGGGAGGCATGATCTTGACCGCGCTGAAGGTTTCAGATGTGGGTCATTTTGGGATTTAAATCAACAAAACGTTTTAATTAATTTTCTTTATAACCCATCTCTCTCCCCCACTTCTCCTCCTCCCCTCCCTTTGGCACCTCTTGGCAGAAGAAGCTCAATCAAGGAGAACTCCTCCTCATGCCCTCCTATTAAATCTCCAATCAAGAAGATCTCGACTATGGCGAAATTGCATCGATGACAATGCGTCGGGAAATGCCCAATGTGGTAGGATCGTTGTAGTTTCCTCCAACGGCCTGAAGGCCTTCATTTTTTATTGATTTTGTTAATCCACCATTCAAGGGGTGAGGTGGAACCCTTACAAGGCCCGTAAGAGTATGTATTACATGGCTCGTAGGCCTTAGAGGAATTCATTGCCCGTAGGCTTCAAACATTACATAAAACCCAGAAGAACTACTTGGAACTGCTCCTCCCTAGCATCTTCAGGGTCATTGCAGTTTCATTTTTAATTTCCGTATCTACTTTGAGCTCGAATTATTGCATCGAACATTTGTTGAATTATCGAGCAAAGCCTATGTATTTGTAGTATGTTTTCTGAGCTTTCTGACACACTTTTTGGTTTCAAAATCTTAGTCCCGAGGCTTTCATGGTTGTCTGCCGATGTTCAGCGGGTTTTTGGTATTTTTCGGTGGTTTTGGAGCTTCTCCGGTCGGTTTTGGGGGTTCTCGGGCAGTGGCAGCCTGCCAGCACGGCGGATCAGCGAGGGGGCGGCTCGGCTTGATCGGGACGTCGACCGGGTGAGCTGGGGGCATCGGAGAAGGTGAGGTGGCCGGGAGAGTAGGACTTTCCGAGGGCGACGACGGACAACAGAGGTGTCGGGCGCCTACCTACGGGGGTGCGCACGACGTGGAAGACCGGGGTCAGCGATCCCGGCCGGCAGACAGTGGATTCAAACTTTGCAGGTCCCCACGTCGAAGGAAGACCGGCCTTCGGGCTCGTCTAGTTAGGTGGACCGTAGTCCACGTAGGCGAACCGAGGGCCGCGACAGCTCAGCCGGCTGAGCAGCGGGCAGGCCGGCTTGGGCCTGTCCAGGGGGTGTGGACCGGCCGGACCGGTTCGGTCCACCCCGTTCCCATCCGACGACGTTAAAATGCCCATAACTTTTAAATCGTGGGTCGAAATTGTGTGTCGTCTGTGGCAACATGATCCTTGGATCGAGACAGATATTTTGAGATGGTCTTGGGGTTTATTAATTTCCGAGATGAGGGGATCGATGTCGTGACACGCCGTTAAGCTGTTTTGCATTTTTCATAGGGGTTCTTGTTTTGGACAGCGCGGACCCATCCGATATCTGAATTGAGCACCGTCAGGGGCTTTGCAACCCTGGAGTTGAGCCGGAGTTTTCCAGTGTGGTTTTGGGCATTGAAACTGGAGTTGTGGCATGTGCCCCATGGCCCCTCTTTCGAGCTGCATGCAGCACTTTACAACTTTTTCATCGGACGTCCGTTCGGGGTGTGTGAGTAGTCGTTTTTGAGTGTTTTGTCGAGGGCATTAAATTGGAGAAATCCACCTTCTTTAATTATGCACACTGGTGCGGGCCCCGCAAGGGCCATTTTGGGAGTTGGCGGTGATTTCCAGCTTTATCATCGAGTGTCCGTTTTGGAAAAGTGAATAGTCCATCTTGTGTAATTTTTCGAGAGGATGGAAATGATGCGATTCGTTCGTTGTGCTTCGGGACTGGGGTGCTGGTCCCACATAGAACCTCTTGTGTGTGGTTTGACGAAACACATCTTTTTCTCTGGATATCTGTTCCACTCAAGTGAGTAGTCCTTTTGACACGTCTTTCCGAGGAGATTGCAATGGTGTGATGTGCCCGACTGTTTTTCGGGTTGAGGCTCGGGATCACGGGACACTGTTCGGGCGTAAAACGGTGTTGGACGACTTTTATGTCGGATATCCATTGGAGGCGAGTAAGTAGTCCATCTCCCTTGTTTTCCACTAGGATTACAATGGGGTAATCAGTTCACGTGAGCGGAGCCTCTTACATGATCTTATTAAATGTTGAAATATGAAGGGTGCTCAGGTGGCAGTTCTTCTTTCTGTGTTCGGAAGTGAACCCTTCATGTGAGATCGCATGCGCTCTTGTGTCAGTGAGGTAATGCTTGAAGAGATATAGTTGGTCATGCCTGGGCCGATGAGGTGGCAATTTGGAGTTGTTACGTTTACGCCTTCATGTCGATATTGGGTTCAGTGTGCACGACTGATTTTGGGATGAAAATGTGGTATACTCTGGGAGTATACAGGAACGCTTGGAGGTACATGTGGTTGTTTGTACCTGAGAACGTTTGTGAGCTTGGTTAAAGTTCACTTGGGGCCACACGTCATCTGGGACCCATGTGCGTGCCGTGTTCTGCTTTTTGTACCCTTGACCTCTCTTGACGTAGAGGGTCCCTCTGTTCTCGTTTGATTGACCATCTGGGTTGAGTTTCCCCTGGCTCTGTTCTCGTTTGTTTGACCAGCCGGGTTGAGGTTCCCCCTGGTTCTGTTCTCGTTTGTTTGAGCAGCAGGGTTGAGTTTCCTAATGGTTCTATTCTAGTTTGTTTGACCAATAGGGTTGAGTGGTTTTCCCCTAGTTCTGTTATTTATGGTTTGGCCAGCAGAGTTTCTTCGGGTTCCCTGGTAGTGTTCTTGTGGATTTGGTGTGACCAACACATTACACGGGCACCGCTACTCAGGAGGTTGTATCCAGCAGGGCTGGCCAAGAGGTTGTTTCCAGCAGGGCTGGCCAGAGCAGTACCATCCAGCAGGGATGGCCAGTGAGTTACCATCCAACAGGGATGGCCAGTACAGCGGTGTTCACCAAGCAGTTCCATCCAGCAGGGATGGCCAGAACAGTTCCGGGTTTACCTCTAGTGGGGCTGGGAAGTGGTCCCCAATGCCGATTTTACCTCCAACTAGGTTGGGAAGTGGTCCCCAATGATGGTTCCGAGCCTCCCTCCAGTGGAGTACCCTTTTATGGGACTGGGCATTGGGACTTGTCGATGACATTAGCCAGGTCTCCCTTCACTGGATTACCCTTTTACAGGAATGTGCAGTGTGGCACCCGTCAACATTTTTCGCGTCTCCCTTTTATGGGAACACGTCGACTTCCAGGGATTACCCTCCAGTGAGGCTGGGCAGGGGGTCACCTGTCGACTTTGAGGATACCTCTCGACTACTGGGCAGCGATGAGGTGTGGTTTGACGTTCCCCAGAACTGTCAAGTACAAGGGGATCTTTCCCCACTGAGACGGGTCCTTGTGACACGACCTAAAACTGTTCGGGTGAGTCAGTGCCGCCCAAATCGAACAGTGTCAAGGTGAGGTGATATAAGCCCCTTGACATGCAGTTCTGGGTAGACATATAGGATGTTGGGAATCGATGGTGTTTACTTCTGGGACTGTTGGCTACTCACTTTCATAGTCTGAGCTACGGGACGAAGATCCCCTTACGATCTTGTCCGGGTTTCTTGACATAGCATATATATATATGTATATACCTTGTTCCAGTACCCACTTCTTGGGCCTGGTTACTCTCCCTCCAGGAGAGGAAAAGACGCGTGGGGTATGCCACATGCTTTATGTGTCTAAATTTTCATGGTTGGATGAGTCTTGTCTCCTGCAGTAGGTAGAGAAGACTTGACAAGAAGTTCATCTTCGCACTGTTTCCAGCTCTATGTGTCTGGATGAGTCTACCTTCTTTCTCTTGTTGGGTTGAGCTGGACTCTCTACGGTTACTCTACTGCACTCTTTGTTGTAATCCTTACTGCAATCTCGGTTTTACTCCTTTACTTTTCCCTGTTCGATCTACTGCTCACCCTTCGGTACCTACTTTGTTGCTCCCTCGAGCCTTCGGGGTATCCTTATGAGTATTTTTATACTCACCCCTACTTGGGCTTTTCCCACACTTTGTGTGACCTTGCAGACGACAGATGTGTTGGTCGTGACTTCAATAGAGCTTAGGAGTTCAGGATCTTGGACCGCGTGCGGTTTTTGTAGTCAGGTTCTAGGTGGGGGACTCTCCCAGGTGTTTTCTTTTGTTTACTTGTTGCCGGGTTGTGGCACTTTTCTGGTTGGATGCATGTTTTTTCCATTTTCTTTTTAGTTACCTTTAGCACTTGATTTGTACTGTTTAGAGGTCGATGCACTTTATGGTTTTTTTTATAGTAGTTGGTACTTTAATTTTTCTTTTACTCTACACTTTTGCATTGAGAGTGCTGCATGTGTGTGTACAGGTACTCAAGAAAAGGCCTCTGCGAGTTGTTTAGCCTTCGGCACTTGTCGCCAGACCCTGGCCTATGGAGGCGGGCTTGGGGTAGTTTTAGCTTGAGCCCGGGTAGGTTTGGGTCATGAAAAAGTGGTATCATAGGTGGTTCGTTCCTTGGGACATTTTTCAGACATCCCTAAAAAGGAATTGGTTGGAATTTAGGGCAACAATGTTAACGTGTCTCGAGAGCAGCTCTCAGGACAGGGAGTCCAGTGATGGTGCAGCGGCCGACATATCCATTCACCAGGACCCTGATAACCCACATGTCGACTCAGCATGCTGAGACACTCGTTTCAGGGAAATTGTTTTGTGCATCAAATAGGATTGAGTCTTTGACTATACTTCTTGAGTCATCTCCCCATTGTTGTGCCTGTTAAATACATATATGCCCATATGACCGTGACACTCCTTGATAATATTTAGGATGTCTCCGCGAAGACAACCATCCATGATACCAGCTTTGGTTCGTGACGATGACCCTGTGAGCTAAGAGGCCTCAGTCCAGGACCCATCATGTGAGTCCCTTTCTATGGGTGGGCTAGTAGCAGCACCCCCACATGGTGAGAAGTAGGCTGCTTCAGCATTGCAGACTGAGCTTGAGCACAATTTGAGCGCACTCCGTGAGTTCCAGCAACAGAGACTGCTGAGGTTCAATGGTGATACAGACCCTCAGGCAGTAGAGTTTTGGTTAGAGACAGTGGTTTGCCTTTTCCGGCTTGTGCAGACGTCGATAGATTTTATGATGGCTTTGGCTGGCATCCTTTTCTGTAGAGAAGCTTGGCGTTGGTGGAGTCTGGTGACTCAGTTTCTTGACAATTCATAGCTTTTGTGGGAATGGATTTCAATTGTGGTTTCGTGAGGAGTTTCCCCCCTCCTTCTTACACTATTTTTAGATTCAGGAGATCCTACAATTTCAGCAGTGAGGGATGACGATGGCCGAGTACGCGACTATTTTTGCAGACCGTGCATGATTTTACCTAGAATTGGTCCATGATGGCAACTTCTGAGCGCGGAAATTTGAGCGGGGTCTCCACCGAGAGATTCATGCTATCATAGTACCCATGGGAATTCCCATTTATGCCTAGGTTCTAGAGCAGGCACTAGTGATAGAAAGCTTCCTGTCATGTTCTACAGTTGGTGGTGGCCACAGGCTCGACAAAGCTGAGACGTCTGCCGCAGCTAGCGGGCGTCAGCAAGAAGAACCTCGAAACAGGTGGCTTTTTGACAACCAGACAGATGGGTGTGGTCGTACATCACAGTGGCACCAGAGGGCACTAGTGTAGCCCAGAGAGAGTCGGTGCTATGCTTGTGATGGGAGAGGTCACCTGGCCTGGGACAGCCTGACCAGGCACGCTGAGAATATCGGGCAGGCAGCAGGTGCACCACTGCGATAGAGGCAACGTCGTGATCATAGTAGAACCCAAAGAGGTGGTGCTTTCAGAGGAGCCGGAGGAACTGGTAGTGGGGGATGAATTTATGAGGTCTTCCTACCACCACCGGCGGTCCACACCAGGCTCCGGGAGCTGACAGTTGGGACCACGGACAAACACAAGATTTGGATGTCTACAATCTTGAAGAGCATGAGGTGATAAGAGGTACACTCTATATCTCTTCTACTATTTTCCAGTAGAATTGTCAGACTCTGTGTGTGAAATTATTTTCTCCCTGCTCCGTGCTTGAGTTGTTACCCGGGTGGTGCGGGGCGTCGGTGTAACCCAGTGTTGGTAAGGTAAAAGGCGTGGGACCTTCCTCTTTAGTCGATGGTGTCGACTCCATCACTCTCCGAGAATGTAAGAGATTCTTGGTTGTGAGACATCGACTATGAAATCTTGTGTGACCAGGTATCCTTGGGTGTTTCACCATATGGATATTCTGAAGGAGGGAATCACCGGGCTTTGTCCCCGGTCCAAATGGTGATTCTAGTTGTGGCATGCGACGTAGGAGTTTGGATGGGGAGGTGAGCTACCGCTGAGGGCCTTCGGGCCATTTGAGACCGTGTGAAGGGATGGCGAGGTTCCCTACCGCCTTTCCCTAACCCCAAGGTCGGGAGTGGGTGCAAGACATCTCCCGCATGGCTTACCTAAGGAGAGGTGTGTGTGCTCCTATGCATGGCATCAGAATGGGCAGACCTCAAATGAATAGATCAAACTCTTTGGTCTGTGTTCAGTGATGCGGGACTGTGCAAGAGTTCTTCAGGGTAAGGGAGAGCCAGGCGTGGGCTCATTACCCTAATTTATTCCCTAGTTTTTCATTTCACGGATGAAAACCTTGAAGGAGGTAATGATATAAGAATCCGTTTTTTTTCTATAAAAGTATTTGTAATATTCTTGATGTTATTACAGAGCAGCGCCTTCAGACGGCGTGCGATTCCAAGCCCCGGTGTGGCCGGAATTAATTTTTCAGTGCGTTCAAACTGGGCACACCAAATAAATTAGATAAATCCTAAACGGTGATCTAGATTAGAAATATGAGTTTATGGATCGGTCCGAAATAGGTTATTTACCCTAGGAGCAACATAAAACATGTCGGTGCAGGACTTTGGGACCCCTCGCCTGTTGAAGGAACATTAAATGGATACATAAAATAATTAATTTATTTGTTTAATGGTTAAATTCAAATATCTCTTAAAAGGTTGATCAGATGGGAAAACTGAGGGTACTTTTGAGTCCAGAATGTGCCGTTTACCCTAGGAGGGGTGTAACTTTCACAAGCGCGTGCCGTCTTTGAAAAATGCCTCCCGGGGAATTTTCGTAATTTAGCAGCTTCAGACGTTAAATTTTATAACTTTTGATCAGAGGCTTGGATTAAAATTCCAAGACCGCCATAGTTCTCTGGAGGTGGTGTTTACCTTAGGGGAGGATTGATCTTGACAGCTCCAGAGGTTACAGATGTGTGACATTTTGAGGATTTAAATTAATTAAATGTTTTAATTAATTTTATTTATAACCCATCTCTCTCCCCCCTTCTCCTCCTCCCCTCCCTTTAGCACCACCTGGTGGAAGAATATCAATTAAATAGAGCTCCTCCTAACTCCCTCCTCTTCCCTCTCCAATAAAGTAGATCTCAGCTATGGCGAAGGCGCATCGACGACAATGCGTCGAGCAACGCCCAAAGAGGTAGGATCATTGCAGTTTAATTTTTAATTTCTGTATCTACATTGTTCTCTTATTATTGCATCAAACCTCTGTTGACTTATCGAGCAAAGCCCATGAATGTGTAGTATGTTTTCTGAGATTTCCGACACACTTTTCAGTTTGAAAATCTGAGTCCTGAGGTGTTTGTGGTTATTCACCGACGGTCAGCGGGTTTTTGGTGTTTTCCGGTGGTTTTAGAGCATCTCTGGCTAATTTTTGGGGTTCTAGTAGGTGGTCCGGCGGGCTGTCGGTCGGTGGCAGCAGGCTGACATAGCGGCTCGGCGAGCGGGAAACTCGGCTTGATCGGGACGATGGCCTGGTGAGCTGGGGGCGGCAGCGAAGGCGAGGCGGCCGTGGTCGACTAGCCGGGCGAGCAGGCCTCGCTGAGGGCGAAGGCGAACAACGGAGGTGCTGGGTGCCTACCTGTGGGGGCGTGCACGACGTGGAAGACTAGGGTCAACGACCCCGGCCGACAGACATTGGCCCCGTGCTTTGCGGGTCCCCGCGTGGAAGGAAGACCGGCCTCCAGGCCAGTCCAGTTAGGTGGACCATGGTCCATGTGGGCGAACCGCGGGCCACAGCGGCTCAGCTGGCTGAGCTGCGGCCCGGCTGGCTTGGGCCGATCCAGGGGGTGTGGACCGGCCGGACCGGTCTAGTCCACCCTGTTCCCATCCGATGACATTAAAATGCCAGTAACTTTTAAACTGTGGGTCAAAATTGTGTGTCGTCTATGGTAACATGATCCTTGGATCGAGACAAAAAATTTGAGATGGTCTTGGGGATTTTTAATTTCTAAGATGAGGGGCTCGGTGGTGCGACACGCCGTTAAGCGGTTTGGCGTTTTTCTCAGGGGATCTTGTCTTGGACGTTGTAGACACATCTGATGTCCGAATTGAGTGTCGTCCATGGCATTACGACACTGTTGTTGAGGCGGACTTTTCCAGTGTGGTTTCGGGCATTGAAACCGGAGTTGAGGCATGGCCCCCACAGCCCGTCTTTTGAGCTGCATGCATCTCTTTACAAATTTTTCATTGGATGTCCAATTGGGGCGTGAGAGCAGTCGTTTTTTGGTGTTTTTCTGAGGGAATTGCATTAACGCAATCCCCTCGCTTTAATACTGCACGCTGGTGCGGGCCCCATAATGGCCATTTTGGGAGTTAGTAGTGATTTCCAGCTTTATCACCGGGTGTCCTTTTTGGACAAGTGAACAGTCCATCTTGTGTACATTTTCGAGAGGATCACAATGGTGCGATTCGTTCGTTGTGATTTAGGACCGGGGTGAGGGTCTCACGCAGAACCGCTCGTGCGCGATATGACAAAACAGATCTTTTTTTCTAGATATCTGTTCCACTGAAGTGAGCATTCCTTTTAACATGTCTTTCTGAGGAGATCGCAATATTGCAAAGAACCCGACTGTTTTTGGGGCCAAGGCTCAGGATCATGGGAAGTCGTTCGGGCGTAAAGCGGTATTAGACGACTTTTATGTCGGATGTCTGTTGGATGTGAGTAAGTAGTCTATCTCATCTGTTTTTTAACAAGGATTACAATGGTGTAATCAGTTCCCATGGGTGGAGCCTCTTACGTGATCTTATTAAATGTGGAAATATGAAAGGTGCTCCGGTGGCGGTTCTTCTTGCTGTGTTCGGAAGCAAACCCTTCATGTGAGATCGCGTGCACTCCAGTGTGAGTGAGGTAATGATTGAAGAGATGTAGTTGGTCGTGCCTGGGCTGATGAGGTGGTAAGTTGGAGTTGTTATGGTTACGCATTTTCGTCAATGTTGGGTGTCATGTGCACGATAGCTTTTGTGCTGAAAACCTGGTATACTCTGGGAGTATACGAGAACGTTTGGAGGTACATGTGGTTGTTTGTACCTAATAAAGTTTGTACGCTTGGTTGGAGTTGACTTGGGGCCACATGTCCTTGGGCCCCATGTGCGTGCCATGTTCTTCTTTGCATACCCTTGAACTTTTGCGACGTAGAGGGTCCCTCTGTTCTATTTTTCTTGACCCGCTGGGTTGAGTTTTCCCTGGCTCTCTCCTCATTTGTTTGACCAGACGGGTTGAGGTTCCCCCCGGTTCTGTTCTCATTTATTTGACCAACAGGGTTGAGTTTACCCCTGGTTCTGTAGTCGTTTGATTGACCAGCATGGTTGAGTGGTTTTCCACTAGTTCTGTTCACAATGGTTTGTTCGTCAGAGTTGCTTCGTGTTCCCTTGTAGAGTTCTAGTGGATTCGGTGTGACCAACACATTACGTCGGCACTGATCCTCTACCCAGGATGTTGTTTCCAGTAGGGACGGACATGTGGTTGTTTCCAGCATGGAAGGCCAGTACAGCGATGTTCACCGAGTAGTACCATCTAGCAGGGATGGCCATAGTGGTTCCGGGTTTACCTCCAGTGGGGCTAGGAAGTGGTCCCGGATGCCGGGTTTACCTCCAGCTAGGCTGGGAAGTGGTCCTCGATGATGGTTCCGAGCCTCCATCTAGTGGAGTATCCTTTTACTGGACTGAGCATTGGGACTCATCGATGACTTTAGTTGGGTCTCCCTCTAGTGGATTACCCTTTTACTGGACTGGGCTGTGTGGCACCCATCGACTTGTTCGGGGTCTCCCTCTAGTGGGAACCCATCGACTTCCAAGGATTACCCTCCAGCGGGGTTGGGCAGGGGGTCGCCTATCGACTTTAAGGAGACCTCTCGATGGTGGGGCAGTGACGAGGTGTGGTTTGATTTTCCCCATAACTCTCAAGTACTATGGGTTCTTTCCCCACTGAGACACGTCCTTGTGACGAGACCTAAAACTGTGCGGGAGAGTCAGTGCCGCCCAAAGAGAATAGTGTCAATGTGCGGTGATTTGAGCCCCATGACATGTAGTTCAGGACAGACGTGCAGGATGCTGGTCATCAATGGTGTTTACTTCTGGGACTATTGGCTACTCACTTTCTTGGGCTGAGCTACAGGATGGATATCCCCTTAAGATCTTGTTTGGGTTTCTTGACAGAGCATATATATATGTATATACCTTATTCTAGTACCCACTTCTTGGGTTTGGTTACTCTCCCTCTAGGAGAGGCGAAAACACACGGGGAATTCCATGTGCTTTTCGTGTCTATATTCTCGTGGTTGGACGAGTCTAATCTCCTGCTATAGGTAGTGAAGACTTGATGAGAAGTTCATCTTCTCACCGTTTCTAGCTCCTTATGTCTGGACGAGACTACCTTTTTTCTCTTGTTGGGTTGACCTAGACTCTTTACTGTTACTCTACTGCACTCTTTGTTGTACTCCTTACTACACTCTCGGTTGTAATCCTTTACTTTTCCATGTTCGATCTACTGCTCAACCTTTGGTACCTCCTTTGTTGCTCTCTCAAGATTTCGTGCTATCCTATGGAGTATTTTTATACTCACCCCTGCTTGGGCTTTGCCCTCACATGGTGTTCCGTTGCAGATGACAGACAGGATGGTCGTGACTTCAGCAGAGCGTAGGAGTTCGGGAGCTTGGACCACGTGCAGTGGTCGTAGTCGGGTTCCAGGTGTGGGACTCTCCTAGGTGTTTTCTTTTGTTTACCTATTGCCGGGTTGTGGCACTTTTCTAGTTGGGCACGTGTTTTTTCCCTTTTCTTTTCAATTTACCTTCAACACTTGCTTTGTACTATTTATATGTCAATGCAATTTGTGGTTTATTTATAGCAGTTGGTACTTTACATTTTCTATTACTCTGCACATTTTCATTGAGTGTTCTGTGTGTGTGTACAGGTAATTATGCAAAGGCCTCCCCAAGTTGTTTAGTCTTCGGCGCTTGTCGCCAGCCCTTGGCCTATGGAGGCGGGCTTGGGGTATTTGCGGCTCGATCCTGGGTAGGGTCGGGTTGTGACATGGATGGTTGCATAATCATTTGGGAAAGGTAGGATGTATCCCCTTCCCTTGTGATTTCCAAATCCAATATTTGTATATCCAAGAAGATAGGTTCTTTCTTAATCTGCAGCATGGATAGAGTATTAGGTTCCTTTCTTATTAGTGCATCAGCTACCTTGTTCGCCTTTCCAGGATGATAGTGAATAGAGCAATCATAATCCTTGATTTTCTCTAACAATATCCTTTGATGCATGTTGGGATCCTTTTGTGTGAATATATACTTTAGGCTCTTGTGGTCGGTGTATATGTCACACTTCTCGCCATAAATGTCGTGTCGTCATATTTTCAAGGAAAAATTCATGACTTCCAGCTCTAGATCATGCGTTGGGTAAATATGCTCATGGGTCTTCGACTATCGTGAGGCGTAGGCTCTCACATTTTCATTTTTCATGAGTACACAACCCAAGACATTCTTTGAAGCATAACTGTATATTACAAAACTTTCTCCACTTTTTTGTAGTGTGAGTACAGGTGCAGTGTTCAGCCTTCTCTTTAGCTCCTTGAAGCTTCCCTCACATTATTCCGTCCAGACATACTTTACCCCTTTCCTTGTTAACTTAGTTACCGTGCTTGAAAATTGTGAGAAGTTTCTCACAAAACATCGGTAGTACCCAGCTAATCCAAGACAACTATGGATTTATGTGACACTAGAGGGACTTGGCCATTCCTCAATTTCAATTTTTTAAAGGATCCACAAAAATTCCCTCACTTGTGATCACATGTCCCAAGAACGTGACCTGCTTCATCCAAAAGTCACACTTCCTAAACTTGGCGCACAACTTAGCCTTACTTAATGTCGCCAACACAAGTCTTATATATTCTTCCTGTTCCTCCTTTCTCTTGGAGTAGATGAGAATATCATCAATAAATGCTACCACAAATTTTTCGGCGTAATGTCTAAAGACTTTATTCATCAAATACATGAAGATTTTAGGGGAAATAGTAAGTCCGAAGGGAATCACTAGAAACTCATAGTTCTCATACCTTGTTCGGAAGGCAGTCTTCTGAATATCTTCCAACTTCACCTTTACCTGATGATATCCTGAACGAAGATCCACCTTTGAAAAGTATTGAGCTCCTCTTAACTGATAGAATAAGTCATCAATCCTTGGAAGAGGATACTTGTTTTTTATGGTGATCTTGTTGAGTTCCCAATAATCAATACACAACTGCATTATTCCATCCTTCTTCTTCATAAAGAGCACTGGTGCACCCCAAGGTGATGCACTAGAGCATATGAACCCTTTGTCCAAATGCTCTTTCAGCTTCTTCATTAACTCCTCCAGTTCAATAGGAGACATCCTATAGGGACACTTCAAGATAGGAGTAGCTTCGGGTATGAGTTCAATTGAGAACTCTACCTCAAGATCTGGGGGAATTCTGGGTAACTCTTCAGGAAATACATCACTGTATTCCCTTACGATGGGCATTTCCTCAAGTTTGGAACTTTCCTTCAACTCAACCATTTCGTTGAGGTATTCTTTTTTATAGGGAATCAACACCCACACCATTGAAGTATTTTTCAATGGAGATTCATGATATTCCTTGCATTTGTAGTAGAGCATGGGATGGTTTGGAATATGAAAATATATTTCCTTTTCCTGACAGTTGATATGTACTCTATATAACGAGAGCCAATCCATTCCCATTATAGCGTCAAATTCCACCAAGGGAAGTATTACGAGATTTGCCGATATAATCTTCCCACATATGCCAACAGGAGAAGAGTCAAACACTTGGGTTGTAATGATTTCACCACATGGTGTTTTTACAGATATCTATACTTCAAGGTTTTGGGGATTTGATTCTATAGTTATAGAAAACTTCCAAGATATAAAGGAATGCGTAGAACCAGAATCAAATAAGAGTTTTTCCATTCTTCAGTGAATAAGAAGTTTACCTTGTGTGACATCATTATCTTGATACACTTCCACTGTAGTGATGGAATAAGCCTTCCCTTGTTCCTTTGGATTCAGTGGTTTCTAAAACTGATTACCCTCGAGAGCTCGAGGTTTAGTGCACTGGTTTGCATAGTGCCCTAGCTCCCTACAATTGTAGCATTGAACCATGAGTGGTTCTCTCCTTTAATCAGATATATTGTCTTTTCTTTTCGCGTCTTTTCGACACTCTTGAGAATGGTGTCCTTCTTTCCCACACTTGAAGAATTTACCAATCCCTTTGAACATGTAAATATTCTTTTGTGCATGTAAATATTCTTGTGTGCTTTTTTGTACTTAGTCTTATGCTAGAGGTTTTCTCTAGGGTTCACTAATCCTAATTCCCAAATTAACTAAACCTTACCTCTGATACCAACTATAATGACCCTACCTTTAATTACATTACTATTACATTATTTTAATGATAAACAACATAATAGTACTACACATAAAGGATCCAGAGGTTTAGTGTCTTGGGAAAACTAGTACCATCCATAACAATTACGATATCAAGCATGTGAAATTATTTAATTTCTTCTTCTCTAGATTCTTATTGGAACTTTTCCTCTCATTAATACATGTAGCCACCTGAGGATATACTTCAAAAGGGGTGAAATATTATCCTAGTAAGAGGATAGATAAAAACAATATATCATGGGGTGAGCATAATCGTAACAAGGGAAAAATATCATGAACATGAGAGGAATAATAAATATAAGACATAAAATGTGTCAATGCATAAAAAATAAAATATCATGTCTTAGTGGTTAAATACAACACATACTTATGAACCAAGATAGTATCTTGTTCACACATAATTTCACATTTACTCATGAGATTCATCACTTTACCCAATGCATTAGAGCACTGTATAATAATGGAGTTAAAATACAATTAATATGAATATAGGTGGGGAGAGATCAAGAAATGAACTTGAACATGAAAGGAAATTAAAGGAGAAGAGGGAGAGAAATTACCTCTTAAATCTTCCTCTTGAGATCCTTTTTAAGGAAGCTAGGTTTGGTCTTTTGATGAGACCAGAAGATCTTGAACGTGGGAGAGTGGTTATAAAAGATTTTTGGGCAGATTTTAGAGAAGGCTTGGAGCTTGACAGGTGTTAGGAAATGAGGGTCTGAAGGGTGGTTTTTATAGTGGAGGGGAGAGGAGTTTCCTTTATATAAAATTCATTAGTTTATTAATATCCCCTAAGATAAGGAATAGTGAGTATTGAATGACCAATAATAGTAATTTTATCATTTTATCCCGAACCAGTTGGGCTTACATCAGTAGAACATCACACATGACTCTATAATTAGCTTATTTAGCTTATTTTTGTAAATTACGGTATTTCACTATTCATAAAAATTCATGTATTTTAGAAAAATCCCAAAAATTTACCCCTACCATTTTTCGATGTGTAGAATCCAAAAATTAAGTCCATTTTCCAAAAATAATTTTATAAATATTATTAATTTAATATTCAATTAAAAACATAATTTACTTAAGAAAACAGTTTTTAAAAATTGAAACTGATTTTATAGTGCTTTCAAAAATTATATAGGGTATTATAAAATTATCTAAAACCTATAAGAAATTGATTTGATAATTAATGAACACATTTTAAGAAAAAATAAATTTTCTTTTAAATTGATTAATTAATTATAAATAATTATTTATGACTTACAAAATACCAAAACTTTTACTAAGGGTAAATTGTCACATTCTAAGATATATAATTTTTATTTAATTATTCATGGGTAAGGTTAATATTATGTTGGATTATTTACTATTCATAAGGGTCATATTACTATTCATAAGGGTATGTTACTATTGATAAGGGTAGGTTACTATTCACCAAATTTTTTTTGTTTTATTAGACTCCAAAACTCATCTTGAACACAACCATGTATGTCAAATTTTTGAAATTCAAAACATAAAAGTGACAAACTTATGTTTATAGGTCACTTAGCACATATTAGTTTATTATGTTATGTTTTCATGTGATTTTATGAAATAATTATTAGAAGGGAATTTCCATTGAAAAGCTTTGTGTCGTTACGCTAACCTCTTGCATCACCCCTTTGAGCTGTCATGGGATGTTTCTTACACTAGTATGAGTTGTTTTTATTTTCAACGACCATCATAGAAGAAAACTACAAGTAAACTCCTTGATGTGGAGGAAGAGGACCAAAAAATTATTTCAAAAGGGAGTTCACTTTTATTTTATTTATTTTAAACACCCTACATTTTATCTAAAAACTTGTTTTGGGCTTTAAACAGAAAATTTTCATTCCCACACCTGAATTATGCTTCAATTAAATTATCTAAGATATACGAGTCTCTTAGGAATCCTATGATTCCATGTTTTAGATATCGAAATTAATTAGATTGAATGATTAAAATGTATAAATAAATAATTAAATTTATTCAATTATATTAAAATGGGGACTCATGAATTGAGGGGATTCAGTTGATTTTTGTAAATGAAATTTCTAAAATAAATCTCATTCTTTGAATTTATGAAATTTTTGTGATTTTTTTATTATTAATCATGTATTGAGTGATTATACAATTTTATAATTCTCATAACTTAGAGTATTTCTACACTGTGTACTTCTTATTTTATTATTGTGCATATTTCATGAGTGATATTGGGATATGTCACTGAGTATAACTTACATTTAAACTTTTTAAAGATATCATTGTGTAAAAAAGAATTCATAATTGTTGAAGTGTCTTTTGATAAACCACTTATCCTTAAAATACCACATTTTCATCAATCCATTTCTAAAATCATAGACTCAATGAGTGATATTTATAAGAATGATCCATGTTTTATTAAATTTATATCCATTCCTACCCTCCCCTTAGTATTTGTGTGTTAATTAAATGTTTAAGTGTGTTGGTGAAGGAAATCACGATGGAAGGGGTGATTTAAATTGTAAGAAAAAATTGTGGGTTGATACTTTGTGTATTGAAAATGGGTTTTGATTCAAAAATTATACTTTATTGTTTTTACCCACTTGAGAAAAAAAGATATAATTAAGAAAAGAACCAAAAATTTGAAAATAGTTTTTTTATTTTAAAAAAATAAAAAACATCATTACTGGACCTATGATTTTAATCACGTTTTTTAGATGTTTTAGGTGAGGTTTATTCTAATCAAAACTTTCTAAGGATTAAAAATAAAATGTTCAATTGAAAAATGAAAAAAATTATAAATAAATGGAAAATTTCAAGATGGTGAACAAATCATGCATTATGATTAATTTTATGATGTTATTTACTTTGAGTTTTGGGGAGGTTTAGAGATGTTACAATTTTAAGGGGGAATTTCATTAAACTTTTACTTCTTGTTTTTATGATTTGTGATTTAAGAGATAAACCACCTCCTCAAGACATAAATCATAAAACAACAATTCTTACCAATGATGAGTATTATAGAAAATTGAACCCTTAAATGAAATTCCTTAATAGTTTATGTGTCTTTTGTCATTTCAAAGTTTATAATGTGGTTCATTTACAATAACATGGGTAAAAATCATGTATTCATGATATTAGAACAACTCTAATTTAATTAATATCATTAATTATGAGTTAAAATATTCAAAAGTGAGGTAAATCATTATTTTGAATGTTTAATAATAATGAATTGAGGAACCTGAATTAATGAGAAGATAAGTTTCACCATTTTCAAGTGGGAAGAATTAAGATTATTGATTTGATTGTTTCTTTGAAAATTGAGAAATTGAGTTGATATAAATATGAATTTTGAAAATTTTGTTAAGAATTGAGAGTTATTTGATTTTATTACATTAAAATTTAAATATGGATAGAACTGGTTCCCCCTTTAATTCCTTGTGTAGATTTTATTATTGACAAAAATCATGTTTTATTTGAGTGTTTATTTGATAGATAGAAATTTTATTCAAATTGTTAAAAAAATAATTATTTATTGACATTTTTCAATGAAAAAACCCACGATTTTCAATGTTTAAATAAATAATGGTTAATTTGACATATAAAATAAAAATTGTTTTAGAAAGATAAATAAAAGTTGATTTTGTATTTGAATAAAATTTAAGATGATATAGTGATTATTATATTGGTTGTTCATTTAATTTTCCAAATTTGTTTTAGGAAATTTTCATAAACATTTGGACATGCCCTAGGTGGTCCCTCGAATAGGCAGTCCATGCAACAATTAGCTTGCCTAAGAGGGATGGCCAGTCACATAGCCACCCAATAGAGTCCAATATAAAGTCGGAACTGTATTGGTAATCAATTCCTAAAAAATCCCATGGGAGGTTAAATCCCAAATTTTCCCATTTTTATATGTCCATGGAAGCATCTGGGCATATGGAAACTCTATACGGTGGTAGGAGAAGATCTTCCTCACGGATGGGGTAGTCCAACAGTTGTAGTGGGAGTCTTCCAGATCAAGTCTCACTTCATTTCCTGGATGAATCCATATGTTTTTTATAAGTGATCACCCAAATTCTAGGTTTTTTGTGTGGGATCTACGCTCCACTGCACTCCTTCACACTCCATGCTATGTAGCACCCTGCACTGCCAACTTCATTTTTCGCTCCCTCAGTAGGTCTTGTCACCTGAGAACACCTTGGTTACTGATTCTCGACCTCAAATCGATATATTAATCCCCTAATGCACCTAAAAACAACCATATATCAACTCATAGGCCTTTTATGATCACCATGATACCATCTCAAAGGATCTTCAATATACTATAACTGCTATAAGAAGGAGGATTGAATTTCTCCAGGCACCAGCTCTTCCACCATTGATCCCTTCTATCCATGAATTCAGCATATTTGTTTCACTATAAATCCACTTTTTTATGGCACCTGACATCATTGAAACCCCCAGATCATGGAATTACCACCACTTCATGAGCTTGATCTCAAGCCCTTCACCTCTACTTCCTTCGAGGATCTATTCTGACCCCCATGCAACATTTTTCAATTGTCATAGGAAGAACGTTTCTTACTACCACACCACTTCTCATGAATTCATTCCACTTCCAGGAACAGTCAAGAACCCAAACCATTTGAGGCTTCATATATCTAACTTGATGCGTGGGTAAATGAAGTATCTCCTACTGTCGAGCTCAATAACCCACTCCTATCTACCTCCATTCATGCCACACCCATACTCCATCCATGAATCCCATACATGGAATGAAGATTTTCCTATACAGATCTAATCCATGATTCAATTCTTAAACACCCAAATCTCTCAAGTGTTTCCTTTTTATTCACATAGACCCCCATTCAATGTGGTTTTTTCTTGAAGATGCATGGGACATGGGGTGATTTTGATCCCCATTGATCTCTCTCACTGATTTGATAAAGGTTGAACCGTCAAATTCTCCCCTCGTTTCCTATAAAAGGAGGCCATGCCCCCTTCTAATGGGAACATCAAGGCCACACCCATAGAGAAGAGAATAATATCCCACTGGCGATGAGGAGGACCCTCACACACCCACTACTAAGGAATAAGATCCACAATCTAGGATAGGTGGGAAGGCCACTACCACTCCCATGATCTCTTCACACTTTAACGTCATTTTCATCTTCATTATACCCTATTCTCCCTCTTCTTCAATGATACCCCTTGCATAGAGGTGTAGAAGCCCTTATATTGGGGTGAAGGGAAGGGAACCCGTTTTTTGGATGTTTGAGTTTTGAGAATTACCGAAAAAAGAATTTCCTCTCTTTTTAATTGGATGGTTTTTAATTTAATAAACAATGAATTTAAATTAAAAGTTATTTTGTTTTATTTAATTATAAAAATATTAAAATTCATTGAATTATGTATTTATTCTCTCTATGCTTGATTTTGGATTTTTTCAATTGCCAGATCTATAAATATTGAGCGGTGGAGTGACTTAGTGATAACTATATATGTGAGGAAATAATGATGGATTGATTTGAATATTTTGGGAATTTCAGTACTAGATTTGGTATTTCTTGAATATTTTAAAAACTTCCCATTGGGATTTATACACATTGATAAATCTAAATCTAAGGTGAATAAGAGAAACAATTGTTACTCGATTCAATTTATTATTTTAATAAAAAAAGAAACTTTTTTTTATAAAAAACCATGATAACATTAGAAAATAGGAAAACCTAACACAAATCCAATCATCTCTTTCTCATCTAAAATTCTCAAAGTACATGTTCTCTTTCTTTCTATTCTTTTGACTATTCTTATCTTATTTACTTTCTCATATGTGACAATTAGATTAAGACACTACTCTATGGATATGAATTTTTGGTTACCTCTAATACTAAAACACTAGGGGAAATAAATATATTTTTCCCGCCCTAGGATAGGTGCTCATCAGTGACTTGAATGAGTTTTGAAATTAATGATTTACAAGTTTTTTTATCTTAGCCCATTATAAAGAGGTTGATGTTCATGACTTATGTTTATCTTATAGGATTCCAAATAAAAACATGTTCTTATATGTGATTGATATCACCAAAGATAGAGGATCCAACTATTTTAAATTTTAGTATTAACATATATGGTGTTTAGGTAATAATTTCATGGTGGCATTCTACTCAACTGGACCATAATGTATTTATTTTTAATTAATGTTCCTGTGTATATTTGGATATATACTCAATGAAAACCATAATGAATCCCCTCTTGTAAGGTATGTATAGTTAACCTCATATGTCAATATAGGAATTATATTATATTATTATCAACTACGTTTGGGTATTTATTATATATGTTTGGTTACTTAAAGTGACAATAAAAATCTACATGGTATTTTTTTCATATAACAACTTGGTGGAATTCTACATAATAGAACTATCAGATTGTGGGATTTCCCACATGGATTGGGGTAGTATGATGTAATATATATATACGAGATCATGATTCACAATGAGGGTAGTATTATATGAAATTACCTGTGATAATTTTTTCCCCTAACGGGCAAAGAGTCTAAAATGAAATTTTGGTGTGTATATGATGGATGGGTGTTGATCTGTAACACCCTAGTATTTATTTTCAAGTAAGAACAAGTTAATTTTATATTTTCTCTCGTAAATGTGGATTGGAGTTTAAGGAGGGGTTATAATGAATCTCGGGTTTGTTCATAGCATAGATATCTAAATTTTGGGGAAGTTTTATGAGCACACATTTGGCTCAAGATTTTTAGTAACCATGTAGGTCAACTGTGCAGTCCAAATACAAGGGATAAATATTAGAAATATCATGTAGGGGAAGCTTCATGGCCATGGGAAAAAAAGAAAAAGTGCTATATAGGGGATTCAAATGGACTATTCATAGTTTAGAAAATAATGTTAATATCCCTCACTCTTAGATCCACATAGGAAATGAACCTGCATGGTTTGAGAATAGTTTTTAAAAACCATGTTGGATATACAATCAAGGGGGGAATTTGGAAAATGCTTGTCACACAATTGGAACATGGTCTGGCTAACCATGCATCCAAACCATGAAACCACTTAATGGATTGTGAATTTATGAATTTTCACTTAACCCCTTATTTATTTGAACCCTATTTTTATTTCCTATTCAATACACAGACCTATACTCCCATTGAAGCTCCTCTAATTCCTATTATAGGATTTTTTGGTTTGTCCCTCATCCAGAATCTAAATCATGATTTTTCTGTCATATTGTATTACTCTTGGTAAAAGATTTTATTTGTTTCCTTGATTTATTTTTTTATCTCTCCCTATATAGTTCTTTTTTTTGTGAGTCAATATGACCTATTTTTAAATAAATTACCTATTATTTTATTTACATTTCATTAAGACCAAACAATGGACTAATACTAAAGAAGTGTTCCTTTAACACCTCAAGGTAGGTGGTTTATGTCTTTCCCCTCAAGTCACTTCAATTTATAATTGTATACATTGTGTCGTGCATAGGTTTCACCCATGCATTATCCCTAAAATAAAAGTTTCTTAAGTTATATATTTAATTTGGAATTTATATTCCCTATTAAACCCAATTAATATAGTTGGTGTTCAAGGGAATCTACTTGAGCAACCCCTTTGGTTGTTCCATGCATATGTCACTGTTCCATTTTTCATATTAATAACATAAATTCATGCTAGTGTGTTTGTTTTGACTTCCACAATGAATTAATTAATTCAAGTGGATAAATTTACACATTATGATGGGGAAACAATGTTTATATTAGCCCTTGTAAATATGAAATCAAAATATTTATGGTATGATGCCTTATATTGGCCTTTGAAATTGTTGAATGAAAATTTAATTCTTGAGTTATATTATGTTAATGATTAATCATATATTTTACATGGTCCTGGTTCTCTCATTAAAATTAAGGTACCTATTTCTAATATAGACCTTATCCTACTAATAGTAGTGGTGAGGATTGAACCAACCCTTGATCCCAAGGGAATTTCGAGAGAACTCATTGGATGCTACCTCAATTCATTGGCTTAGTTTCCAAGGTAGATACCCATATTGGAATTTCATCAACTTCTTATTATGCCCGAATTCCTTAATATATTATTAAATATTCACTTGAATAATTTCATAATATTATAATGCCTTGATACACCACTCAAATTCTAATTATTACTTAAGATAGGAGTCACCTTGGATTCTTCCCTTGGTCCCAAGTTAGGCTTAGCCCAAAATTTACTCTGGACATGCTCTACGAACTCGGTTAGACAATTTTCTAGTGGACTTCCTTAGGTTCACCCCTTGGATTACACATAGTCCCTAATAGGTTGGTTGCATGGTTTATATACTATGACATTGGATTGATCCACTAAGGTCAAGGATGCCTTGAATTCTCATGGATCATGCATTACTATTATTGTGACATGAATGACATGGTTTCCTCGTGGGTCATATTTTATGATTACATACAATGGTACACATTTTCTTACATCTTAGATCCAAAATTCTTCCAGGTCATTTAATCAAATATTATTGGAATTATCCAAGGAATTTATGGTCAATCGAGCATCCCATGAGGATTTTGATACCAACATGAGTATTATATCACACATATTATTCAATTGCCTATATTTATATCTTCAGATTGCTTTATTTATATTCACAGGTATTATTTTTATATATTTTATTTTTGGTAGCCTATGTATATTTCACTCCTTGTTCGGGCTGTTGTTTGATATGCAGATAGACATTATGGATGGAGGTAGGAACAAGGGAAATAACTTGTTCTTGGATGCATTATTGATTATAGCAAGAGAGAATAGTAGCACAGGACTGATCCTTAGTTCACGATACTATTGAAAATGGGTTTTTTATTTTTGTTTTTTTTTTATACATATATGTATTATATACATACTTACATGTATGAAATCCTTTTGAATATCTCCATGACATACTCATCATTTTGCATATGAGGAATACTTGTTCTTATTTATCATTTATATTTGAATAACTTACCTTTATTGCTCAGTTTTCATTATTATGATTCTACTATTTAATTTTTATATCACCACTGTGTTACTCTAATTATGAATGTATTGTATCCCCATCATACCATCATAAACTCTCACTAGTATTCAGAAGCCTTGGGCATACATGGAGGCTCTCTTAAGGCCAAGTGACTAACCGAAATCAATTACTTATGAGAAAACTAGGTCTTGGACATTACAAAATGGTAATAGGTCTTATTTTTGATTTGGATAACTATTTGGTTTATTAAACATGATACTAGGTTGTTTTGGAATTTTTTAACGAGTCTATGCCTAGGATTACCTAATTCATGTATGTGGTAAAATGAAAATTATGGGGGATGATACTTATTGTTCTGTATTATGTTTGTTCTAGTTTCACTAATTTCACCATTAGGAGATGCACATGAGGTATAGTGTTTATTATTATTATTATTGGTCCAATTTTACCCTTGGCATGCTATGGATATGATGAATTGATCATGAATCATTATATGAACCTTAGGGGATTTATATGTCATGCATTATGTCATTCCATGCAGTTTTCATTTTATAACCACATGATACATGTTTTATGTTCTGCGATAGTACTATTTGAGATTGTGATAAAATATCATAAAGGGATAAATAATTTGAATAATTAATGTTTTTACATATAAATAAATGGTATTTTCCCATAAAATGTGGTGGTGGAACCTTAATTAGCATATTATATTGAGTTTGACCCATGAACCATTAGTCACATGAGCTAAAATGCTAGTTTCTTTCAATTATATATATTTAAATTGTAATTTAAAGAGAACGAGCCTTTGTAAATTGGGAACAATTATCCATCTAATAAAACCACTGTAAAATTCCAGTTGAAGTTATATGTAGTACAATTTTTAATTTATAAATCCTTGAAATTTTTATCTTAGGAATGATAGATGTATCTATCTAGACCTTGATATATATATATGGATATACATAATAACATAAGAAATATTTTGTTCTATGTTTAAATTGAAATGGTTTTCATTAAATAGTGATGCTAATTCCAACATAAAGGCAATTTTTATCTATAACTTGTAATTTAAACATGACATGCTAGAACCCTTGATATAAAAATGATAAGTTGACCCAAACCCAAACATTTTAGTGAACATTAGGAAGTATCTATAGTGTTTCATCATTGTTTTATATGACACCCAATCCTAGAATTACGAGTAAGCTGAGATGTGCAACTATTATATAGGAAGCATGGTACATATAATATTCATTTATAATTGATGCTATCACATTAAAAAATTTTGAGGCATGTGTTTTGATTTTTTAGAGATATGAAACCTTCAAGTCCTCATTTTTAGCAATAGGAAGGTGGTGATTTCCATGTTTCAGAAGAGGTGGGACCTAACCCGCTAGTTGTGTCACCTACTAAACCTTATGTTATACATCCCTTCCGCACTAATGACCAATTTCATGTAGTTTTCCTATATTTTATGTAGAATTTTTAGGGATCTATTTATTCTTCCCTTACTATGGAAATTCTAATATGAGATTTTAAAAAGTTGAATCTGTCCACATTTTCAGGGGTATGAAGGTCCAAAGGCTACCAAGACATTGATAGAGGGTATGTTATTTATCTTAGAGAACCTTGAGACACCTCTAGAGATGTGGGTAAATCATTCCACTTATAAGATTATTGGTTCTACCATGAATTGGTGGGATATTATTACATAGGAAGAATAGTATTGGGATATAGTATGGAGAGATTTCTGGGGTTCCATTGTGGATATTTCTTCCTGGAGATGCTGAGAGCTGATAAATCTTAGGTGTTATAGTATTTGAATCTAGGATCCCTATCACTAATGGATTATTCATATCACTTTATTTATATTCTATATTTTTCACCTTTCATCATTTCTTATGAGATTTCACGGAAATTATGCCTTTAAGATGTGCTCGGGTATGTCATCCGGTCTCAAGTAAATGTTTTCTATTTTACTATTGTCTCAAAAATCATCAACCTAACCCATATTAATGAGGGAAAATTAAGGTAAGTCGATAGTAAAAGTCATGGTAGTTCAGTTTTGAGATAGGGTACCAGTTCATCTAGTGGGATGTAATTCTATAGAGAGGATTCTTGATTGGGAAGTGGCAGACAAAGTAACCACACCAGTAGTTTTGTTATATGCCATCAATATGGGACATATGGTCATGTATATCATTAGTGTTACTGAGAACTAGTTGTATAACGACCCATACTTTACATACATTGTTAATACTTCAAAATTGAAGCACACTTATTACAACATATGACAAAACCACAAAGGACCGTATAGGTATAGTGTCTTTAGAAACTGGGAAACATAAACAACTGGTTCATAAATCTTCTACAGTGTCTCCCATTTATTTCATCACATCTAGGGTCCCTTTTAGCATATTCTACTTAATATCCATCTTCCTAACCTGGGGAAAAGAAAACATAAAATGTTGAGCTCAAATGATCAGCAAGGGCAAATAAAGGAAATAAAAATCATATTATATCTTTTTGAAAATCATAACCTGCAAAAGAGATCATTATATCTTAACATGGAATAAATCATAGAAGTGAAAATGAGATCCCCATAATCATAACATAAAACTTGAAACCCTGTGGCATGCACACATAATCATGGTAAATCATTTCTTGTTAGTCATGACTCATTGCCAAGACTATCTTAGCAGACAAAGTCCATTTCTGAACCGAGTTCACTCCTCGTTTCAGTCCTGTATCACTGAACCGAAATAACCTTCCGTTCCAGCCATGTCTATCTCATGAGATATAAATCTTTACCCAATGCATTGGAGGGAGATATAGGTCCCACCCATCTTATAATGAATCCTTTCTTATGTGTGCCACATAATCATAAATCATACATCATCGCATAACACATGTAACAAAAATGGGATTCTTGAAACATCATGACATCATAAAAAAAATCATATAAGGTAAATGACTTCATAAAAATAATTCCCTCACAACATAATCAAATCAATGTAATAATAGGGATAAAAACAGAACCCTTTATTATCTTAGATGGAAAATAATTTTGATAAAACATTTGAACTTTATTCTTGAGGAAAATATCCTTTCTTCTTCAAAAACACTCTTCTTTTCTTAACATGTCATACAATTATAAACTAAAAGAAGTTGATTAAAAATAAACTTGAAAACTTGTAAAGGAAGATTCTTGGAAATAATGTTTTAAAAATCCATTCATGCCGTATAAGATAAAAAAACATTCTTCGTACTTTTGTAGGAAAAGTCAAAAAGTACCTCGTACGAAAAATGAAAAAAGATTCCTTTCATATTCTTTACTAAAAACTCACTGAAGGGTAAAATTGGATTTAAACTATTGTAAGTGGATGGAAACAATATTACATATTGAGGGAACATGGATGTAGATGATAAAATATCCCAGTAAATACCAAAGTATAAACAATCTCGGATAAAAATGAGATTGTGATATTTCACTTACCTTAGGTCCGACTTGCTTTGTAAGTGTCCGAACCTCCTGTATAATGATTTAAATAATGTTATTGACTTATCCCAGAATCATACTTATTTTTATGATATCATATATGGTCATATTCTTAGCTTCTTATTAGTAATATTTCCTTGTTACTTGTTACTCGGGTTTTTATTGCCTTTTGTTCTTATGCATGTTTTGCCGAATAAATTCATATTCTTATTTTAAGGTTATAGATAACTTATATCCAGAATGGTATTAGTGTAACATATATCATATTTATTCATTCAATTCATTTATATAATTACTATGTAATGATGATCATGTAGAACGAGTCGCATCACATCGTGGAGACGGTATTCCGTACGTACGCACGAGTGATGATATCGTTCCTATGATCGTGGAATTGTATTGGAGTGTATGTATACTATTTCAGAATCAATATCACTTTTTAATAGTCATATATAGTCATTATTGACACCATTATACCCATCAAAGTAAGGTGGTGGTGGAAAATAGATTACACCACCGCGTGGAGACGGTATTCCGTACGTACGCACGCGCGGTGATTTCATTTTTCCATAGGAAGGATAGAAGGTGAATTAGGGTTGTTTCATATTTATAATAACATATCAGTATGTAAGTAATACTTATGTTATTACTTTATCATGAAACAAATAAAGAAGAAGAAGTTGAAGAAGAAAGAAATTGAAAAGATCAGTAATGGATATTACCTCTTCTTTGGAACGCCTCTTTGAATCCTCCACTTAGGGAACTAAGATTGGTATTTGAAGAAAACCAGGACCTCTAGGATTATTCTAGGGAAGTGGAGAAGGGATTTTGGCAGGGGTTGGACGAGATTGAGTGCTCAAATTGGTGTGAGGAGGAGGGGGAGGAGGTTCCCTTTTATAAGGGAGGAGAGGGGCACCTTAGGAATATCTCAAAATATTATTTTATATTAAAGTAAAAATCGGTTTATAATGGTTCCAAAGGGTCTTATTTAGAAGCTAAAGTAGTGATGGGTCGAAATCCTATCAACAAATAGGATTTAGACAAGTTTAGGTTATTATTTTAACCTTATCAATTAGATTTAACTCTAAGTTAAATAATTTAACTTTTACCGTGTCTTTTTGTTTTCTTACACTATATGGTTAATACATTTACTATAACATGCCAAACGAACCCCAAATTGTTTATTATTAATATATATATATCCTTATCTAAGTCATTTGGCCGAACCTTAGATTTTTAGGAATAAAATAACAATTAATAATATAATATTTGATTTAAAAACTATTTTGTGTCAATTTTGGCACTATTTGATATATGATATTTGTGAAAGTCATAACAGAATTATATGTTCGAACAAAGTTGATTAAATCAACAATAATATATCATAGTAACCTATTAAATTAGTGGGATTCATAAAGAGTCTCAAATTACATTTATTTTGGTGTTTATAACATCAATTATGTCAATATTTCATTAATAAGATAATTACTGCATCATCATTCTGTCATAAATAAATTAAATTATTTAATGTCTAAAAATTATAAATAAAATACCATTATGTAGGAAATCTTTTTATCTTTCTAATGAATATTTATAGTCGAATATATCTTACGTATAACCCCATATTAAAAATTATTTACTTATTAAACTTTGATTTTAACTATTTTAACTCTTTTTTAAATAAATTAATAATAAATGTCCTAATATAATCCAAGTGGGCCTAAATGGTCATATTTTATTCCTAAGTTTGTTTTTGGTTGAATTAAACTTATCCAATCTAATTAGGACATGTGTTAGGGTAATAGTAATATCATATTTACCCTTAGTTACCCTATTTACTATTAACCGTGGTTAAAAAAAGTAAAAAGTTACTATTCACCAAAAAAATTATTTTTATCTCATTGAACCACATTTTACTTACTGATATCAACCGTGTCTGTCGGATTTTCAAAATTCCATTCACAGAAGCAGTAAAATTTTGTTTTATGCAAAATTCAGTTTTTAACCTACCACTTAGTGGTTTCACTATTCATCAAAAAATTGAAAGTTTTCAGAAAAATACCAAAATTTCACCCTAGGCTAATTTCGGTATTCCGAATCCAAAAATGAAGTCCATTTTGAAAAATAAAATTTATAAAATTTCAAAAAGTGGTTATTACTATTCATAACGGCTAGTTTTAATAATATTTTAATAGCATATCGTTGTTTAGTGAAACTCGATATTGCGTATGACGCAAGCTATCGAGGAAGGTCGCGATTGCGTGTAAAGTAAGCCAAGCTAGTATGTAGTGAAAGATTCCTTTGATGATATATAAAAAAAATATTACTCATAAAAATCTCGGGTGTTACATTCTACCCCCCTTAAAAAGAATTTCGCCCTCGAAATTCATCACTTTGTAACAAACATATGAGGATACTTCTCCCTCATCATATCCTCAAGCTCCCATGTAGCTTCTTCAAGTTGGTGGTTCCTCCATAAAACTTTCACCAATCGAGTGGTCTTGTTTCGTAGGACTTTTTCGCTACGATCCAGAATCTCTATCGGTTGTTCTTCATAAGAAAGATCTTGCTCCAGCGGTACAACTTCTGAGTTGAGTACATGTGAAGGATCAGGTATGTACTTTCTCAGGAGAGATACATGGAACACATCGTGAACTTGAGAGATATTCGGTGGAAGTTCCAATCGGTAAGCTACCTTTCCAACACGATCCAGTATTTCGAAAGGACCGATATATCTAGGGCTCAACTTCCCCTTCTTTCCAAATCTCATAACCATCTTCCAGGGAGATATTCGTAAGAACACTTTATCACCCACGTCAAACTCTAGGTCTTTTATTCGGTTGTCGGCATAACATTTCTTTAGACTCTAAGCTTCTCTTATGTGTTGTTGAATAGATCTGACCTTTTCTGCCATTTCATCAACAAGATCAGGTCCTAATAGCTTTCTTTCCCCAACATCATCCCAGCAAGTAGGAGTCCTTCATTTCTTTCCATAGAGAGCTTCATAAGGAGCCATCTGAATACTGGAGTGAAAGCTATTATTATAAGAAAATTCCACCAAAGGTAGGTGTTGATCCCAACCTCCTTTGAAATCCATAGAGCAAGCTCTCAACATATCTTCTAGGGTTTGTATTGTTCTCTCAGACTGACCGTCTGTCTGGGGATGATAAGCAGTGCTGAAACTCAACTCTGTATCCAGAGTATGCGGAAGACTTCGCCAGAACTTCGAGGTAAATCTCAAATCCCGATCAGATATAATAGAAAGTGGTACTCCATGAAATCTTACCACTTCCTTTACATATATCCTGGCAAGCTGATCTAGAGAGAAATCCTCTCTAATAGCAATGAAGTGTGCAGACATTGTAAGACGATCAACTATGACCCAGATAGCATTATTGCCTTTGGATGTTTTAGGAAGTCCTGTGACAATGTCCATAGTGATGTTTTCCCATTTCCATTCAGGTATGGGTAATGGTTGTAACATCCCCTTAGACTTCTGTCTCTCAGCTTTAACTTGTTGACAAACCAAGCATCGAGAGACATATTCAGCAACATCTCTTTTCATGCCATCCCACCAGAAGTACTCTTTCAGGTCCCTATACATCTTCTTGCTTCTAGGATGAATAGAGAATGAATAACTATGAGCCTCATCCAGCAGCTCCTTCTTTAATTCGGGGATGGGAGGAACACAAACCTGATTCCTAAACTTTATTATCCCATCACAATCAAGGTTGAATTCAGGAACATTTCTCACCTTCTTTTGTAACTCAAAATCTTTTTTCTCTGCCTCTTTAATCTTCACATGTATAGATTGTTGAACATTCATTTGAGAAAGATAAGATTTTTCCCCTTCCATTATAATTCCAAGATCCATCCTTTGTAAATCCATAAATATTGGATCTTTTGGGATCCTCATCATGGATAAACTAGCATGGTCTTGTCGAATTAATGCATCTGCCACCTTGTTTGCTTTCCCAGGGTGGTAATGGATTGAGCAGTCATAATCCTTAAAAATCTCCAACCATCTTCTTTGACGCATATTCAGCTCATTTTGTGTGAAAAAATACTTTAAACTTTTATGATCAGTATAAATATCACACCTTTCACCATAAAGGTAATGCCTCCAAATCATTAATGCAATGATTACCGTAGCTAACTCCAAATCATGTGTTGGGTAATTTTGCTCATGGATTTTCAACTGTCGTGAGGCATAAGCTATCACCATATCATTTTGCATAAGAACACACCCCAATCCCTTCTTGGATGCATCACTGTAGATCACAAAACTTTCTCCACTAAAAGGCAGTGTGAGCACAGGTGCACTGGATAACCTTCTTTTCAACTCCTTGAAATTCTCTTCACATTCCTCTGTCTAAACAAACTTAACTCCTTTCTGAGTCAACTTGGTGAGTGGATTAGATAATCGTGAAAAATCTTTTACAAAATGTCGATAATATCCAGCCAAACCAAGAAAACCTCAGATCTCAGTTACTGTTGTTGGTCTCGACCATCTTTCGATAACCTCTGTTTTTGCTGGATCCACAGATATCCCCTCTTTTGAGATTATGTGACGCAAAAATGCAACTTTTTGAAGCCAAAATTCACACTTGGTAAATTTGACATAAAGCTTCTCCTTTCTCAGGGTCTTCAATATAATTCTCAAGTGATCTTCATGCTCTTCCTTGCTCTTTGAATAGACAAGAATATCATCTGTAAAGACTACCAAAAATTGATCAAGATAGTCTCTAAAGACTCTATTCATTAGATCCATGAAGATAGCAGGGGAATTAGTAAGACCAAATGGCATCACTATAAATTCATAGTGTCCATATCTTGTACGGAAAGCCGTTTTTGGTATATCCTCCCTTTTGACCCTTAATTGATGATACCCTGAACAAAGATCAATCTTGGAAAAGTATTGAGCTCCACATAGTTGGTCAAATAAGTCATCAATGCGTGGGAGAGGATATTTGTTCTTGATAGTGATCCTGTTAAGTTCTCGATAATCAATGCAGAGTCTCATTGATCCATCTTTCTTCTTAAAAAATAGAACAGGTTCTCCCCAAGGTGACGCACTAGGGCGTATGAATCCCTTATCAAGATTCTCTTGGAGTTGCTTCTTCAATTCCTGCAACTCAATTGGGGCCATTCTATAAGGTGTCTTTGAAATAGGCAAAGCACCCGGTACGAGTTCTATTGAAAACTCAACTTCACAATTTGGTGGAAGAACCGGTAATTCCTCCAGAAAGACATCATCAAACTCCCATACGATGGGCATAATCTTAATCATGAGTTTCTCCCCAACCATTTGAGATAAATAACCTTCATTTAGTGGAATCAAGACCCATAAGATGGAAGGAATTTCCACTGGAAGGTTATATTCATCCTTGCATCGATAGACGATCGTAGATTGATCTGAAATATGAAATGTAACTTCCCTTCTTTGGAAATTGATATGAGCTCCATGTAGAGAAAGCCAATCCATGCCAAGAATCACATCAAATTCCACTATAGGAAGGATCACAAGATTTGCAGGAAGCACTTTCCCACAAACTTCAATCGGAGAAGAATTATAAACTTTTGATGTGACTGTTGTGCCATTAGGTGTTGTCACAGCTAACTAAACATCTAATTGTTGAGGTAATATGGTGATACCCTTAGAAAATTCTTTATAAATAAAAGAGTGGGTGGATCCAGAATCAAATAAAACATTTGCTACTTTAGAGTGGATGGTAAGTGTACCTTTCACCACTTCGTTATCGTACTCCACATCGCTGATAGAAATTGCATGTGACTTTCCTTTGTCTTTAGCCTTAAGATTTTGTTGACGTCGACCATCATCATCAACCCTTGGATTTGGGCATTGATTGGCATAATGCCCCATCTCCTTGCACTTGAAACATTGAAGTGTAGTAGGTTTATTCTGTGTATCCCTTCCTTTGTTTGCATCATTAGACATCTTCTTCCCATTATCGCGGCATTCAAATGCCCGATGACCTTCCTTTCCACATTTGAAACATTTACTTGTCCCTTTAAGATAACTCCCTCCATGTTTCTTTCCACACTTTGAGCATAAGGGAAAGCTCATCTTCTTTTCAGTGTGCTCTTTAGATTTTCCTTTGAATTCCATCTTCCTCTTCTTATCAAACCCATTTGACTGATGGGTTACTCCAATCTCCATCTCGACTTTGAGAGCACATCGAACGATTTCCTCATAGCTGTTGAAGTCCCTTATGGCTAACGCCCTTCGAAGGCTTGGTTTTAAGCCACTAAATAATCGATCGATCTTACTCTCAGGTTGGATAATAATACCAGAAGCGTACCTTGCAAGTCTTGTAAAATTTGCTTCATAGGTACCAACAGATTCATCATCCCTTTGCTTCAGTTCAAGAAACTCTTTCTCCATCTTTGTTCGGAGAATACGAGGGAAGTACTTATTGAAAAATAAGTTATTGAACACGTCCCATTCCATAGACTCAATTTCATCCCTTTTCCTCGTATTCTAAATAATATTCCACCATTGATCAGAATCTCCTTCCAAACGATACACTGCTAGGATGACTTTATCATGATCAGAACATTGAAGAACTGAAAATATCTTTTCAGTAGTACTAATCCATTGTTCAGCAGCTAATGGATCTGTAGACCCGCTGAAAGAAGGTGGACGCTACCTCATGAAGGATTCAACAAAATGTTGCTCCTTCCTTTGCTCGTTTGGAAGTCCTGCATGATTCATAGCCTGAGAAAGTTGTGTGAGCATGGCTACAAGATTTTTCATTCCATCTCCCATATCGTTTGGTTGCTCAGGGGGACAATCATTGCATTTCCCATCACATTCCGCATTAACACTGTTCCTTCAGGTTCCAGCCATTGACTAAAACCAAGAAGAATAGTGTGAGCAACACTAATTATAATAGGAAAACCACATAATTCAAGAATAAAATTTTCATGCTTAGGGTCTTATCCTAGGTTATTCATGGCCATTTCTAAAACACTAAGATTGCGTTCTATGCTTAGACTTATCCTTAGGGTTCTTACTAAGGATTTCACATCCTAGTTTCCAAAGGTTGACTATAACCTCCCTCTGATACCAACTATAACGACCCATACTTTACATACATTGTTAATACTTCAAAATTGAAGCACACTTATTACAACATATGACAAAACCACAAAGGACCGTATAGGTATAGTGTCTTTAGAAACTGGGAAACATAAACAACTGGTTCATAAATCTTCTACAGTGTCTCCCATTTATTTCATCATCTAGGGTCCCTTTTAGCATATTCTACTTAATATCCATCTTCCTGACCTGGGGAAAATAAAACATAAAAGGGTGAGCTCAAATGCTCAGTAAGGGCAAATAAAGGAAATAAAAATCATATCATATCTTTTTTAAAATCATAACCTGCAAAAGAGATCATAATATCTTAACATGGAATAAATCATAGAAGTGAAAATGAGATCCCCATAATCATAACATAAAACTTGAAACCCTGTGTCATGCACACATAATCATGGAAAATCATTTCTTGTTAGTCATGACTCATTTCCAAGACTATCTTAGGGGACAAAGTCCATTTCTGAACCGAGTTCACTCCTCGTTTCAGTCCTGTATCACTAAACCGAAATAACCTTCCATTCCAGCCATGTCTATCTCGTGAGATATAAATATTTACCCAATCCATTGGAGGGAGATATAGGTCCCACCCATCTTATAATGAATCCTTTCTTATGTGTGCCACATAATAATAAATCATACATCATCGCATAACACATGTAACAAAAATGGGATTCTTGAAACATCATGACATCATAAAACAAATAATATAAGGTAAATGACTTCATAAAAATAATTCCCTAACATAATCAAATCAATGTAATAATAGGGATAAAAACAGAACCCTTTATTATCTTAGATGGAAACTAATTTTGATAAAACACTTGAACTCCATTCTTGAGGAAAATATCCTTTCTCCTTCAAAAACACTCTTCTTTTCTTAACATGTCATACAATTATAAACTAAAATAAGTTGATTAAAAATAAACTTGAAAACTTGTAAAGGAATCTTCTTGGAAATAATGTTTTAAAAATCCATTCATGTCGTATAAGTTAAAAAACATTCTTCGTACTTTTTTCGGAAAAGTCAAAAAGTACCTCATATGAAAAACGACAAAATATTCCTTTCATATTCTTTACTAAAAACTCACTGAAGGGTAAAATTGGATTTAAACTATTGTAAGTGGATGGAAACAATATTACATATTGAGGGAACATGGATGTAGATGATAAAATACCCCAGTAAATACCAATGTATAAACAATCTCGGATAAAAATGAGATTGTGATATTTCCCTTACCTTAGGTCTGACTTGCTTTGTAAGTGTCCGAACCTCCTGTATAATGATTTAAATAATTTTATTGACTTATCCCAGAATCATACTTATTTTTATGATATCATATATTGTCATATTCTTAGCTTCTTATTAGGAATATTTCATTGTTACTTGTTACTCGGGTCTTTATTGTCTTTTGTTCTTATGCATGTTTTGCCGAATAAATTCTTATTCTTCTTTTAAGGTTATAGATACCTTATATCCAGAATGGTATTAGTGTAACATATATCATATTTATTCATTCAATTCATATATATAATTACTATGTAATGATGATCATGTAGAACGAGTCGCATCACATCGTGGAGACGGTATTCCGTACGTACGCACGAGTGATGATATCGTTCCTATGATCGTGGAATTGTATTGGAGTGTATGTATACTATTTCAGAATCAATATCACTTTTTAATAGTCATATATAGTCATTATTTACACCATTATACCCATCCAAGTAAGGTGGTGGTGGAAAATTGATTACACCACGGCGTGGAGACGATATTCCGTACGTACGCACCCGCGGTGATTTCATTTTTCCGTAGGATGGATAGAAGGTGAATTAGGGTTCTTTCATATTTATAATAACATATCAGTATGTAATTAATACTGACGTTATTACTTTATCATGAAACAACTAAATAAGAAGAAGTTTAAGAAGAAAGAAATTGAAAAGATCAGTAATGGATATTACCTCTTCTTTGGAACGCCTCTTTGAATCCTCCACTTAGGGAACTAAGATTGGTCTTTGAAGAAGACCAGGACATCTAGGATTATTCTAGGGAAGTGGATAAGGTATTTTGGCAGGGGTTGTCCGAGCATTAGTGCCCAAATTGGTGTGAGGAGGAGGGGGAGGAGGTGCCCTTTTATAAGGGAGGAGAGGGGCACCTTAGGAATATCTCAAAATATTATTTTATATTAAAGTAAAAATCGGTTTATAATGGTTCCAAAGAATCTTATTTCGAAGCTAAAGTGGGGATGGGTCGAAATCCTATCAACCAATAGGATTTAGACAAGTTTAGGTTATTATTTTAACCTTATCAATTAGATTTAACTCTAAGTTAAATAATTTAGCTTTTACCGTGTCTTTTTGTTTTCTTACACTATATGGTTAATACACTTACTATAACATGCCAAACGAACCCCAAATTGTTTATTATTAATATATATATCCTTAGATAAGTCATTTGGCCGAACCATAGATTTTTAGGAATAAAATAACAATTAATAATATAATATTTTATTTAAAAACTATTTTGTGTCAATTTTGACACTATTTGATATATGATTTTTTTGAAAGTCATAACAGAATTATATGTTCGAACCAAGTTGGTTAAATCAACACTAATATATCATAGTAACCTAGAAAATTAGTGGGATTCATAAAAAGTCTAAAATTACATTTATTTTGGTGTTTATAACATCAATTATGTCAATATTTCATTAATAAGATAATTACTGCATCATCATTGTGTCATAAATAAATTAAATTATTTAATGTCTAAAAATTATAAATAATATACCATTATGTACGAAATCTTTTTAGATTTCTAATGAATATTTATAGTCGAATATATCTTATGTATAACCCCATATTAAAAATGATTTACTTATTAAACATTGATTTTAACTATTTCAACTCTTTTTTAAATAAATTAATAATAAATGTCCTAATCTAATCCTAGTGGGCCTAAATGGTCATATTTTATTCCTAAGTTTGTTGTTGGTCGAATAAAACTTATCCAATAGAATTAGGACATGTGTTAGGGTAATATTAATATCATATTTACCCTTAGATACCCTATTTACTATTAACCGCGGTAAAAAAAGTAAAAAGTTACTATTCATCAAAAAATTATTTTTATCTCATTGAACCAAATTTTACTTACTGATATCAACCGTGTCTGTCGGATTTTCGAAATTCCATTCACAGAAGCGGTAAAATTATGTTTTATGCAAAATTCAGTTTTTAACCTACCACTTAGTGGTTTCACTATTCATCAAAAATTGAAAGTTTTCAGAAAAATACCAAAATTTTACCCTAGGCTAATTTCGGTATTCCGAATCCAAAAATGAAGTCCATTTTGAAAAATAAAATTTATAAAATTTCAAAAAGTGGTTATTACTATTCATAACGGCTAGTTTTAATAATATTTTAATAGCATATCGTTGTTTAGTGAAACTCGGTATTGCATACGACGCAAGCTATCGAGGAAGGTCGCGATTGCGTGTAAAGTAAGCCAAGCTAGTATGTAGTGAAAGATTCCTTTGATGATATATAAAAACAAAATATTACTCATAAAAATCTCTGGTGTTACAAGTTGAGTAATGAGACTATCATATAATGAGGAATATTTAAAGTTTTGTTCATACCATTTAAGATATTCGTAGTGGAAGATTATATTAACCAGTATAGCCTTCTATATTAGGATCTGTAGCTCTATTCTTGGCCAAAAGATGGACTACCACTAACAGTATTACATAAGGAGGAGGATGTGGTGTAGGAGGCCGGACTCAGGATACATATCACTAGATTAGTGGACCAAGTCTGGGTTTTCATGTTTTATCTCAGGGATATGGATCATTCCATATGTATGGAGTGCATCCTCTACCAAGTAGTAGGGTGTTAAGCAATCTACGAATATTGGTACAATTTTAACATCCTCTAGTTTAGTATACACCGATTTTGATACTGGAACTTTTTAATCATTTATCTCTTTAACTATCATCAAAATCCTTGAGATTGAGATTTTTACCTCTAGGTAATGATGACCCTTCACACTCTAATATGAATTTGAGAAGAGAGTGCATGACAGTGAAAGGAAAGACCTATTTGATGTAGTAATTTATTGTTTATTATGGGAGCTCTTCATCATCCGGAAAATGAGATTTGATGTCATTCATAAAATGGTATGGTTGATCCTTTATCATTCTTAGGTTTACTTTTATCACTTCTGGGTATTGTTACACCAATAGATAGAAATAGTTATCTTCATAATGGTGAATGTGATGTACATGTAAGTATAGACGCACTAGAGTATCATGGGGTGGGTAGTGTAACAACCAAATTCCAATCCAATATAATGATTATCATAAAACACATCCGGATAATTTCACTCATATATTAGATTATTTCAGGTATTTATACACTAATGATTGTTCTAGATTACCTCCTGAGAGGGAAGGTGAATTTTCTATGAAGCTAATTCTAGGAGCATCACCATAATCTATTCCTCACTACAAGATGGAAAATACTAATTTATAGGAGTTTAAGGGATTTCTAGTGGAATTTGAAGAAAATGGTTTTATATGGACTAGAACATCCCCTTGGTATGAACCTTCCATTTTTTCCAAGAAGGGAGATATGAACCGTAGGCTTTGTCTGGATTACTATAAATTAAACCAACTTACGGTTAAGAACTAGTACCCCATAACTCATATAGATGAACTGTTGGACCATATCTAAGGTGTGAAGGTTTCTTATATGATTTATTTGAGGTTGGGATACCATTAGGAATGAGTTATACTATATTACATACCTCATACAATGTTTTGTAGTAAGAATGTTCTTTATTAGTATATAGTTATGTCGTTCGGTCACACAAACTTGCTAGTTGTATTCATGGATTCGGTGAATCAGTTTTTTTACCGGTATCGAGATTATTTTTGGGTAATTTTCATGGAAAATGAATTTTTTTATTCTAATACTTGATACAACCATTTAAAACATATTGATATCATTCTGAACACACACATAGAGAACTAAATTTATGTCATGCTCACTAAATTACACTTTTTTATTGAAAGAGTTCACTTATTTGGTCACATCATCTCTGAAGTAAGAGTGTTTATTGACGCATTGATGGTTAGAGACATATTTATCTGGGAGCAGTCCAAGAATTTCTTTGAAACGTGGAGTTTTATTGGGTTATCTAGCTATTATATATTTGTTATTCAGATATTTTAATTCCAAGTATCACTTCTTATGGGATTTGACTAAGATGGGTGTGAATCTAATATGGTCAAAAACCTATGAGACAACATTTTAGGATATGAAAGGAAGTTTGATTTTAGCACTGATCTAGATTATTATAGATCTATATAGAGTCTATATAGTATACTTTGATGCATCTGGTATTAGGATATGATATTTTTTAATTCATAAAGAATGATTCATGTAATACGAGTCTCATCAGGTTAGGATACATGTGAGGGATCATAGAATTCATGATCTTGAGTTTGCAGTTATAGTTCATGTTATGTGTTTTTTGAGGCAATATTTTCTTAGAGAGTGTTTTTGTGTGTGTTTAAAGTCCAAGAAAACCATCATGGTTATCTTTACATAGTGTGGATTGAACCTCATACAGATAGAGTGGTTTAAATAACTACATATTTTTAAATGGGAGATTTTCTATTCCCCTAATACGGAAAGTTATATTGATGATTTAGTGAGCTAGAGGAATTATAAAAAAGCAGTTCAAGAGGCCAATAATATATGCAAGTTACTGGCCATGTTTTTTGAGATGCACATAGCTCTCCCAGAGCATTCAGAAAAGTCTATCCTTATAGCTTTTTAAGAGACCACTCACACCTTGTGATTATGAATATGAGGGAACTATAAAATTACAAGAGCCTAATACTATGGGAGAGTTTTTCAGGAATGAACACAATGTCATCATAGATTATTAATGAGGATGAGGTCTTTAGAATATGTTAATGCATCTGGGTTTCATCAGTCATCTGGGAGGGATTGATGTGAGTGTATTAGGATCCTACTTGGGCAGTACACCTTGGGATTACAATGATGTATTGTGACATACATTGCCAATACTGGTGGCCCAGTATGAAAAGTTGTATAGATATATTTGTTACTGGGTGTTCCAGCTATTAGTAGGTTAAGGCTGAACAAAAGCTGCTAGTAGTGGTTTCATAGTTAATTTCCATTCATGATTGGAATTGGGGTGATGTCACCATGGACATTGAGAATATATTTTTGAGATATCCTTGATTTTATGATTCATTATGGGTGATCGTCAATAGTCTTGCAAATGTATCTCACTTGTTACCTTTTAAAGAGACATTTTCTATGGATGAAATTGGTAGGCTCTATGTACGGGATATTATCCAGCTTCAATGAGTTGCACAGACTATTGTATCAGTTAGGGGTGATTATTTAATACTAGATTCTAGAATGGTTTATAGAGGGCCTTTGGTACCTAGGTACTTTTGTGTACATTATACCACCCTAAGACTGATGGGTAGTTTTAATGGATGATAAATGTGTTAGAGGACATTCTTAGAGAATGTGTCATTGATTTTGATGGTTTACGAGAGAAACGTATACATCAAGCTGCTGATCACTTATAATAGTAGCATTCAGAATACTTCATAGATATATCATTACGAAGCCTTATACAATATTCCATGAAGATCACCTTTGTAATAGTTAGAGGTACGGGAGGTAGAACTACATGGACATCATCTTATCTATGAGACTTAAAAGCATGTTCAACTTATTAAAAAGTGAATGGATATAAATCTGGATAGACCTAAGTCATATGCCGATTAGTATCCACAACATGTGCTGTTTGAGGTAAGGCATGAAGTCTTATTATGATTATCAACTAGAATAAGGGAATCAATAGTTTAGGTAGCATGATAATTTTTCACCTCTTCATGGGATCTTTTATGGTTTTTTCGTGAGTTTTTTATCATTAGGTTATCAGATAGAGCCCCCTATGAGATACCAAGCTATAAATGATTTATTTCACATTTCTTAGATACATCACTACTATTAAGACCCATATCAAATATTTCAGCCTGAAAAGGTTGAGTTAGAGGTAGATGTGTCCTTTGGGGATAATCCTATATGCATCATGGACCAGAGTACAATGTCCATATGAGGTAGGGTTGTTCCTTTAGTTTGGGTGCAATGGTAGCACATTTTCATATAGGATAAGAGCTGTGAGAGATTAAATAATGTATTTGCCTAATAGCTTGATATTTTCTCAAATGGTGTTATATTACCCTTAGAAGGGTATCTTAGGGATGCATTTACTTAAGTGGGTGAGGTTGTAATATCCATGTTTTCCTTTTTCGATTTGAACAATTTAATTTTCTATTTTAATCATTAGATTTAATCTTATAAATGTGTCAAAGAGTTTAAGGTGGTTCTAGTAGCATATAAAGCTTGATCAGAGCTTGGAATTCCATATATTGGTGTAACTGTATGCAGTGTGTTGTTAGTTCATGGTTAGTAGTCACATTTAGGTTCAACCATCCTAACAAAATACAAGGATGAAATATTTGAAAAAATATATGGGGGAAGCTGTATGGCCATGAAAAAACTGTGGAAATGTTGTAGAGATGATTCACACGGGCTAAGAATGTTTAATAAAAAATGTTACCTTGACCAAACCCTTTGATCCAATTAGAATGTTACCGGGAATGGTTAGAGAATGATTTTTAAAAACCATGTAGGATACCCGTGCAAGGGGTTCCTTTGGATAGTACTTGTCGCATAGTTGTAACACAGTTTGTCCAACCATGTGCACTCTTAATTTAGGGTGATTTATAATTTTTCATTATCCCCTTATATGTTTTAACCCTATTTTTATTTCCACTTCTACTCACATCCCACGCCTCAATTAAAATATACTCACATTCCTCAGCTAGGATTTTAGGTTTCTCGTTATTTTGGAACCTAAATCATGATTTGTATGTAACATTGGGTTCCTATCAGTAAGTGATTCAATATGTTACAATATTTCCTCAATATATCTTTCCATCCTCAATGCTATTTTAGTGAAATTTAATTTCAATTATTTTTAGGTTATTTTTCTATTCTTCCATTTTTTTCTAATTCAGACAAAACTAAGGGCCGGTATAAGACAAGTGTTCTTTTGATTCCATAATGTTTGTGGTATATGACATTTACCTCAAGTCTCGTTAATTTTTAATGGTCATCATTCTATTTTATTCTTCTTTCCCCCACACTTTGAGCCTAAAACTAATTTTTCTTAAATTAGTTAATTAATTTGGAATAAAAATGACTCATTCGACCCTCTTATTTGATTTAGAGGTAAAGGACATCAACTTGATCCACCAATTTGGGTGTTCCTTGCATATTTCAATGTGACACTTTTTATATTAATAACTTAAATGCATGTTGGTGTGTATGTTTTAACTTTCTTAATGATTTAATCAATTCAAGTGGATGAATTTAAATATTATGATTGGGAAATAATGTTTAGATTGGACCTTATCAGTTTGAAATAAAATTATTGTGGTACAAAGACTTATAGAGTTAATTTCATTATTGAATGAAAATGCATGACTTTAGTAATATTAATTGCATGAATTGGCATGGTTAGTACATGGTAATATTTATTTAATGAAACATTAGTTTTATATTTATACTATTCAAATTTTTATTATTATAGGAGTCGTCGTACTTTATACAACCTTAGATTCTCAATGGAATGCTTTGTACACTAAGAGGATGCCACCATAATTTATAGGATCAGTTTCCAAGGGAGATACCAACCTCGTAATTTGTTCAATGTATTATTATACATGAATACAACAAATTTTTTTCCATGGAAATAAAGGTTTGAGGCATTTGAACAATTTTGGAAAATCTCTTTGACTGATACTCATGTCAATTTGGTTACATCGGTAGGAAATGGAGATCACACCAATGGTGATGCTGGTATTGGTCCACCAGAAGAGGAAGCGACATTTGAGGAAAACATTTTCCCACCAGACTCTGTTCACAATAAAAATAATTTTCTTGATATCGTTAATAGATCTCAAAGAAGGGAAGTGTTCCAGAAGGAATTTGGTAGTGTCCATGTGAATCTTCGAGTTGAAGGATCTCTAGGCCTTGAGAATGTCAATCAATGAGACTCTGGTATGATTCAAAAAAATGAATCCATATGAGATATTGACACTCAACATGAGAAAGAAGAATCAATTGATACAGATGATTCAGTTGTATCCTAGAAGGTTCCTAACCATTGAACGAGAGGAAAAAACTTGAGAAGTTCGGGAGGCCTTCACGGTAGGGGTGGAAAAAATAATTGAAGGTAATTGATAGATGATTTTTTGGGTGGTATGTCCCGTACCATTTATTCCTTTACAATATCTATCTTTATGTTACTAATCTTTATTTTTTTAAATAATATTTTTCTAGGACCATGGGTTTTAATCCAAGGTTCGCGCTGTTCTAGGTATATATATATAAACACAAAAAAATATACACATCTATATGTATATTCTTAAAAATATCTATATATATTTATATACCCAAAAAATATAAAAATATATATGAATACAACTATATATATTTATATATAAATATAAATTTATAAATATATATATACACACATATAAAAATACAAACATATATATATGTATATTTATATATTAAGGTCCACATGATATATATAAATATATATAAATATAAAAAAATATTAATTTTATTAAATTAATAAAAACATAGATAAATACATGTAAATATCAATAAATATATATAAATATATATATATATATAGAAATATATATCACAATGTATAAATATATATAATTATATTTAAATATTCTAAATACAATTAAATATCTTAAAATATATATAACTATAAATAAATTTAAATATATATGTATACAAACATATAAATATCCATAAATACACACATACAAACACAATTATTAACCTTGAATTGTTAGGTTTTTTACGAATCCAATAACACTTTTCGGATATGAAGAATGTAATTAGAAAACCTTTCTTAAGGGCCTTCCTGATAGATAATTTGAAACTATATAAAAAACAAAAAAAAAATTGTAAATAATCGTATTGTACACAAAATAATCCACTAAGAAATTTTCATATCAATTTGTATTTGTTAATGATCTTAAAATAGGAAAAAGCATCCAACCTCCATGATGCATCATTGGTCTTATTTGAAACACTCCACATTTGAGTGGGATTTATATTTTCTCAATGTTATTCTAGTACCTTTTTCACAAAGGAGGAAGATGAAAGATAGATTTGTGATCTAGAGAGGTTCATCTAAGAGTGATAAAAATTACCACACACACTTCCATCATATAGAAGTAGTTGCATAGGAAGTAAAGGATTCTCTTTGAGTGTCCTATCCTTTATTCATGTGTTGGAATGGATGAATAAATACAATGGTCGATTTTTAAGAAACCAATGTTTTATCAATGGAATTTCCCTTCTTAAGTAATAAAAAACATACATCACATATAGAACCCAATAGAAACATTATTATAATAAATTATTAATGATAAATTAGTCAGAAAATAAAACACTAATAATTCTGATTATTACAATGGAATAATTGATAGAATATATGATAACAAGAATGAGAAATTTTGGATTTACTTGATCCTCTATAATGACCGCGGTCACGAACAAAACTTTAGAAATAAAACATAATGTTAATAAAAAAATATTCGTTTTGAATATGAAAAAATATACACCCTTTATAGAAAAAAGTTAATTAATAATGAATTAAATTAGGGGAATTTATATAAATTAAGAACCCTATATGACCGTTATAAATCTGACAGTTGGAATGAAAACATGACAATTGGAATATTAATATGACCATTAGGAATAATAATCTGACTCTTAGAATATTAACCTCACCTATGAAATTATAAATAAAATTTCAGTATCTTATTAATGAAAATATCTCATATTTATATCATTGTATAATGATAAAAAAAATTTAAAACGATAAAGTAGGTTTTGATATTTTTATAAAACGTAATTTTTTTTATTTTTAATCTTATAGATTATATAATGGTTTAAAATAAAAATAATTTTCATCAAATAGATTCATAAATTATTATTGTTTTTTATTTAAATTATAAGATAATTTTAGGAAACCTTAATTTAGTTTTCTAAGGGGTTTTAAAATCGATTATAATATTAAAATCGATATTTTTTCAATAAATGATGATTTTATTTAAAATTTAAATTTATAATTTATAGAAAACTATTTTTATAAAATTTATTCCATTTTTGAAATATAAATATCAAAAAACATATACTATAAAATTTTTGGGATTATGTAAGTAGTTAAATTTTTGGTGAATAGTAAAATATGGTAATTTACGGTATTTAACATTTTAAGTAAATAAATGAAATTTTGAGTCATGGTTGGGTCATGAATGATTTAATAACCCATTATATCTTACTAAAATTATCTATTTAGTATATCTAGTCATAGGAATCAGCACTATTTATAGTCTTGAACCAAAATAATAAATAAATTAATAAAATAATCAAAAACACCCCTACCACCTCCTTATAAATCCCACCCCTTCGGCTCACACATTTCAAGACTTTTAGCTTATCAATATTTATCCCAATTACCTTTAAAATAATATTCCCCACTTTCATTTCCAACTATTATCAACAAAATACCAAACCCAAGTTCTTAATGGGGGATCTCTAGGAGACGACATTCAAGATGTAAAATCATCAATCCTTCTCTTTTATTTTTTTTCTTTCATTGTCCTCTCCAAACCTCACATATAAAAAGAAAATTATAGATTCAGAATCATATATAAAACATAATTTTATTTTAGTTAAGGAATATCCACTCTCAAATATATTCTCTTCTCATTTTATTCTAAAATTGAAAACATCGTTCGTGATATGTCGGTTTACCTCCATCGTGGGCGATGAGTTTCCATTTTTCATTACCACCTTCAAGGCTGGTCATAAAACCATTATTATGACTAAAAAATATATTAATATGTATATTTTAACTTTTTTCATGTTCTTAAATTGATATATATACATAATATCAAATAATGAAAATCTAGTTCATGATGATCCAAAAAACCAAAATAAACTAAACATTTTTCATTAATGTTTTATCAAATTAATTATCCTAATACCAGAGAACCAAGTGATATATGGTAATATTTAAAATTATTGAAATACATCAATACCAAATAATTTCTCTTATATAGTACTATTACTATCTAGAAATTACTTCCATAATTATAGGTAAACCGACCATGAATCCATGAAAAGGAACAATCCTGCAATGATGAAATTGAACTCTATAAATAATTGAAATGGTTATAAATAAACATATGAAAATTATTATCAATCAAATTCTTATATGATATGTTTTTAATTAAGTAATTAATGAACCTAATTTTATTATCAAGGACATTATGTTCAAGTTGATAACACATTCAGATATAAGGTAATGGATCTCTCTGAACCTCCAAATTGTTTGTGGGTTACACTTTCACTCTCATTTCCCTAATGTAATTATTAATTATTCTTATATACTTCTAAAATATAATTTTTATGAATATTTTTTTATATATCCCAATTCATATTTTTTATGTGGAAATACTTGTTTTGAAAGGTTCCCTTTAATTTCATCCAATAAGCTAGCTCGATTAAGGGGAAATTCCCAATTTTATACCCATTTTCAATTACACTAAATACAATATATAATGCCACCATTTTGTTATAATATTTTACATTTTATCATGAAAAACTATTGTAGTTCATTTCTAGTATTATACAAAAAATTATTCATTTTCCTCTTTATAGTCTCTTTAGTATTTCCCCTTAAACCCCACTAAAGTGACTCATTTCTAAATATTCTTCGACACAATTTTTCATGTATTACCTTTAGTTGAACATAATTATTCATGATATATTATTATTTTTATTTTAATATATTCCATAAATTATTTAATCTCTTATTTTAGGGATACCATCAGGATACATCCTTTGGTTATGGCTTATGACATGATTACGAAACCTATTCCTTTCCCTAGGTAATCCTTATGATTTTTCAATATGTTTGTTTATTAATGTGGAAAACATATAAATAAACATGTTATGATGGGTTCACCCTAATTGAGATCAAATTAATTAGGTAATTACAGTCTCATGAAATATCATGTTTGGGATTATGGAGTAAACTTAATCCATTACGAGACATTTCCCACATTGTGATATAGTCTTAGTAGTTATATTTGACTCATTTTTAAATCATGTTATACGTTGATTACAAATTCCAAAAATTACATGATTATATTAATCAATGTTTCATATGTTATTATTCCATAATTTTACTCGTTATCCATCTGATTTATGTTATCATGTTATCTACCTCTTATTATTTGTTTAATTCCCATTCTTATTCCATTATTGGGATCTTTATCTCATCCTTTTTTTCCATATATTATCTAGATTATATTATGAAGATTTAGGAGATAAATTAATTTTAGGATATCATTATGGATGATTAATAAAATACTTTTTATTCTATTTCCATGTTTTTAATTTTATGTACCTAGACACTAGAATTTATTATCATTAGTTTGTATTTAATGGATAGTTATGCTTAAAATCATGTTATAATGTGTGTGAAAGTCTAGGTTAGATATTTTTTATCATAGGTTGGTATAGTTTTTTTGGGGATTAGGACTAAAAAACATTAGTAAGAACCCTAGGGATAATTTTATCAGCATGAATAACCTATGTTGAAACATATAGAATCAAATAATAGGATATAATTTTCATTTATATGTTTTTCATCTATGTTTAGGGTTATATTTTAATATTAAAATTAGCTATATATTTGAACCCTCAAATTTAATTTTACTTATTTTTATTAGTCAATGGGGTAAATAAGAGAATTTTTCCCAAAAACCAATGTGATAGGAAATGTGATGATTCCCCTAATGAGATTCCAAACCTGATGGGAACAGGAGCCCAAAACTTCATGATATTACTATCTCTACTAGATCAAGTAATAAAAATAACTTTAATTATTTATAAATATATAGTTATACTATAAAATATACAGTTATTTTTGAATCTATTATGTGAAAAGAGCTCCTAAATTTATTTGATCTTCAGATCTCACCGTCGTGGAACAATGGATAAACTCCATAGATAAGATATTATTTGTCCTTAAATTATTTGAATAATAGAATTATGTACTGTTGGTATATCATTTTTATGGGGATTAAAATTAGTTTTGGACACTAATAAATAAGAAAAAAACCAAAGAAAAAATTTATTCTAGAAATTAGAAAGGATTCATGATAATATTTTTCAATAAATATTTTCCCCAAACACTCCATCTTAAGATAAAGAGGGAGTTCCTCAGATTTAATAAAATTGAAGATGAATCTAGTGGGGGTATAAAGAAAACTTCAAAAGTCTTTCACAATACGACTTTATCTTTTTCGTGATCACTGAAATCATGGTGGATGGATTCCTTAGTGGATTAAAGTCGTGTTTATGAAAATCCTTGGTGATTCAAGACTTTGAAAGCTCAGAGGAGATTTCCATTGTAACTAAAATCTTGAAATGGATATCAGACATTCTGAGTTGTCTCATGGGATTAGAGGTAAAAATCTCAAAATGGATTTTAATATGGGAGGATCAATATATAATTCTCATAAAGGAAACTATACGCATCATCCCACATGTAAAAAGTGTGGGAAGAAGCATCTTGAGAACAATCTAAAGGGAATCAAGATACTCTTGCAATGTGGAAGAGAGGGGAATCAAGCTAATTATAGTCTAACTTATTTGAATAATTCCAATAATGATGAATAATACATCATTTTTTAGATAAAAACTCATCTTGTAGTGCAGTGTTCCAAGGACAAGGAACATGGGAATTATGTGAACCAATTCCCTAAGCCAAGGGTTTGTAGAGGAAATCAACAAAAACAGCCTCCAAGACATAAATTAAGGGAATATGATATCCCTAATACAGAGGTGGATCCCAAAAATGATGCGGTGATATATATGTTGGTTATTCATTCAAGAATAAAAAATTTACTATTTTATTCTAGTTCTACGTATTCTTTCATATGTTGTAATTTAGTTTAACTATTCAAATACAACCTCAAAATATGGAGGTTGATATTTATACAAGAATAACATCTAGAAAACTTATTACATATAAAGTATATAACTCCTTCATGGATAATGTTTGAGGATAAATAATCCCAAAAAAACTCATCTTACTTCTTTCTGTATATTTTGATGATATATTGGGCTTGGATTGTATATAATTATACAAATTTAACATCCGATGCTGATAAAGTGAGATCACTCTTCACAACTAGATGCACCTTCCAATTCTATAAATGTATACAGAAGAGGATGCCTCTCCTTGAAAATCATTATCTCAATTGTGTATATTATTTCTTTATGAGAAATCAAATCTAGCTGAAAGAATTGAGATAAAGGAGAGGATCATGCTTGAATACTTGTCCAATTTGAGGGACTACACTGGTGTGTTTATAGAATAATTTTCATGGTCTTCCACTTGATCAATATGATGAGTTATCAATTGATCTTATAGTTATATCTCTTGATATATAAAATACCCCTTATAGAAAGGCCCCATTGAGAATGTAGAATTAAATATGAAGTTACAAGAAAATATGAACAATGGTTTTATATGACCAAATTCCTCACTATGGGGGTGTGCCAGTCCTGTTCATCATGAAGAAAGATTTATTAATGTGCCTCATCATTGATTATCTCGAGCTAAAGAAAATCAAAACTAATAACAACTATCCCCTGCCACTGTTAGATGACCTTTTTGATCAACTAGATGGGGATAAGTATTTTTCTAAGGTGGAAATTCAATCAGGATATCACCAATTAAAGGAGAGGATGTTGGATATTACTAATACTACCTTTAAAATGAGTTATGAACACCATGAGCTCATAGTGGTTCCCTTTAGACACTCTAATGCTTCATTAATTTTAATGTATATAATGAATGTATTCTTTAGAGATTACCTTGAAAAAAATTTGGTAACCTTTATGTATGATATTATGATATACTTAAAGAGAAAGGAGGAACCTAAAAAGAATTTGAATATAATTCTAAATACATTGTAAAGGGATATAGTATATGAAAATTACAGTAAATGTGAGTTATATATGAAGGAAGTATCATTAATGGGGAATGTTTTCACACGAAAAAATAATATCAATGGACACTTATAAAATAAAGGAATTTGAGGAGTGTCCCCAAACAACATATATAACCGAAATCCATAGTTCCCTTGGTATAACATAGAATTATTGATGCTTTGTGAGGAAATTTTATTGATTTTCAAACCCACTATAAAAGGATGACTCATAAGGTAGAAATTTTTTTCTAGACTAGTGTAAGTGAATACTTCTTCAATGAGTTGAAAAGTATGTTTATCACTGCACTAGTAATTACACAACAAATAATTGGGGAACTCTTTGTGCTATAAAAAGATGATTCAAATAAGGTCTTATGCGGTGTACTGGTGAAAAATGAAAAAGTCATAGCCTACACCTCAAGGAAATTGAAATTTTATGAGAAAAACTATCCCACACATGATTTGGAGTTTCCAATCATGATCTCTATGTTGAAAATATGGTATAATTATCTCAATGGGAAGAAGTGAGAGATATACATAAAAATCATAAGACTCTAAAATATATATTCACATAGATAGATTATAATATGCACTATCAAAGATGATTAGATCTCATCAAGGATTATGACTACTCAATCCACTACCATCCTGGTAATGAAACTAAAGTTCCAGCTGCTCTTAGAAGAAAGGATCCCGAAACTTTATCAATGATGAGAATTGAGAAGGATCCAATATTATTAGACATTCAATGGAAAGACATGAGGATCCTAAAGGAAGGAACTTCATCATTCCTTTCACAAATAATTTCTAAATCATACCTTTTAGAGAAGATAAAGGATTCTTAAAGAGATGTTTTGGACATTCAGAAAAATTTAGAAGATATAAGAACGAGTAAACACTTAGACTTCAAAATTTATGAGGAAGGAGTCCCAAAATACGGGTTGTGACTAGGTGTTCTATCAAATCTTGAGATAAAGAAATTTATTCTGAATGATGCACACTGATTAAATTTCTTTTTTAACCCATTGATCAAAAATATGTATCGAGGTGTTAGAGAGAACTATTGGTGGGACAATATGAAAAAGGAGATCGATGAATATACACCAATATTTCTGGTATGTTAGTAAGTTATTGTTTAAAGGAAATAAAGTCTAACTAAATGATGCAACCATTACCCATAACTACATGGAAATGGAAAAACATCACCATGTACATTGTAATTGGAGTTCCATTGACATATAGAGTAAGTAATTCTATATAGCAAATTATGGATATTCAGACAAAGGATGGTCAATTTATTGTATTCTAGAGGAATTATCACTTGACCAACATTCAGGGATATAAATCATAGAAGTGGTGAGGTTTCATGTAGTACCTTTATCAATTATATCTGACCGTGATCCAAGATTTACCAACAAGTTATTGAAAATTCTCCAACATACTCTAAAAAATGAGTTAAAATTTAGTATGTCTTATAACCCCCAAAATTATTTCCAATTTTAATGGGCTATTCAGTCACTAGAATACATTATGAGTGCATGCTCATTGGGATTAAAGGAGGATGGGATCAACATCTTCCACTGGTAAATTTCTCTTACCACAATAGTTTTCACTCAAGTATTAAAATGGCTCTATATGAATCCATTTATGGGAAAAGATGTAGAAGAACTGCATACTTGGATGATGTTGGAGAACAAAAGATGCTGGGACCTGAAATTTTCATGAAAATGGTAGAAAAGGTGAAGACCATACAACATCATATATAGGCTACCCAAAGCAGACAGAAGAGCTATAAAAATAATAATTGATAGGACTTATATTTTGGGGATTGTGATAACGTGTTAATCCTCATACATATGTGTAAGATATTTTTTAGATTTTTGAAAAAATGAAATCTAATTCCCTAGTGCATCGGCCCCTCCATAATTCTTGATTATATCAGAGTTGTGGCCTATAGAATATAACATTCAACAATAAAGTCTCAAGTACATAATGTGATCCATGTATCCCTCAAGAGGAAGTACATACCATAGACCTCACATGTGTTAAATCATATGCAGTATAGTTAGAAAATGATCTCTCTTTTGAGGAGCAGCCCATGAAGATGTTGGACCATAGAGAAAGGATTATTCATAACAAGTTCACTCACATTCCAAAGGTACTATGGAGAAACCATAAGAATGAAGAGGAAATATGGGAACCATAGTAATAAATGAAAGAGATGTTAACTCGCCAGTTTTTCCTTATAATGTAAACCAAAATTTTGGGGGTGAAATTTCATAAGGGGGGAAGAATGTGACGACCCAGAATATTATCATTGGAATTTACATTCTTATGTAAAAAACACATACATTCCATATTGAACCTAATCAAAACATTATTATCATAAATTAAGGATGATGCATTACTCAAAAAATAATCCCATATGAATTTCAAATATTATAATGGAACAATAAAATGAAAATAATATTCAAATAATTGGAAAATTTGGATCTGCTTGATTTACAAGAACAACCGCACTCACAAACAGAGTCATTGAAATAAAACATAATGTAACTAATAAAACAAAACATTTTAAGATGAAAATATATATAAAATTTATAGAAAATATATGTGAATGAATAATGAAGTAAATAATATGTATTTATAGAAATTAAGGAACCTATATGAGTGTTAGAAAGTTGACCATTGGAATAGTAAACTTACCATTGGAATAGTAATATGACCATTAAGAATAGTAATCTAGTCGTGTGAATAGTAACCTCTCCTATTGAAGTATAAATACAATTTTGGTATCTTATAAAAAAATACATGAAATATTTATATGATGGTATAAGTAAATAAATTTTTTAAAAATGTTAAATTTGGTGTCAATGTTTTTATAAAACATAAATATTTATTTTCAATTTTATAGTTAATATAATGATTTAAATGAAAAGGTATTTTCATATAATATACTAATAAATTAATATTATGTTTTATTTTAATTTTAATATATTGTTATTATACCTTAATTGTTTTTTCAAAGGGTTATAAAATCGATTATAACATAAAAATATGTATTTTTCAAATAAATGATGATTGCATTAAAATATTAAATTTCTCATATATATAAAATTATATTCAAAAAATGGATTAAATTTTTTATATCTACACATTGAAAAATGGCTCGGGTCATGTTTTGGGCTTTTTCAAAAATAGATTTTTTTTGAATAGTGAAATACAATAATTTATGGTATTTAACATTATATGTTAATAAATGAACTCTTGAATCATGGATGAGTAATGTTTGATGTAGGTATAAATTATATAGAATGAAAAATATCTAGTTACTATATTTCTTCATAGTAATCAACACTATAGATAGTTTTGATAAGAAATAATAAATAAATGAATAAAATAATCAAAAACACCCCTCTCCTCTCTCTATTAATACATCCCCTTCTATTCACACATTATAAGATTTATATCTTGTCAATATTATAAAAAATTCAATTTAAAAGCCTCTTACTCATGTCTAGTACCTTCTGGGATTAACAAAAGATCATACTGAAGTGAAACAAGGAGGTTTTCATGGAGACAACATTCAAATGGTAAAATCATCCATCCTTTTTCATTAATTTCATTGGTTTTTTAATACATTCCTCACAAACCCTACACAAAATAGCATGATAACCATAATATAATATATATATATAATAATTTGATTTTTCTAATTTAATATCAATCATAAAATCTCTTCTCTCCACCTTTCATTCTAAAAAGGAAAATATCATTTGTGATATGTCGATTCACCACTATCATGGATGATGAGTTCCCATTTTTCATTACCACATTAAAGTATGGTAAAAATACAATAATTATGGTTAAAAAAGATTCTAATATTAATTTTATAACTTTTTTAATGTTGTGTAACTAATATATAGATATAATATTAAATAAAATGAAACTAGTTCCTGATAATAAAAAAACTGCCAAAATAAACTAGACATTTGTCATTAATGTTTTATCAAATGATTCATCCCCATATAAAAAAATGATTTATGGTAAAATTAAAAAATATATAATTTCATCAATACCATATAATTTCACTTTTATAGTACAATTATCATTCCACAAGAACATACATAATTATAGACAAGTAAACCGACCATGAAACCGTGAAAACGACCGCTCCTAGAATGATGAAATTGAACTCTAAAACTCTTTGAAATGGTCATAAATAAAATTAGTAAATTTATAATTTGTAAAATAAATGTATATAAGGTTCTAAATTATTTTATTAATTAATATAATTTGATTATATAGTACATTAAGGGAATTTTCATAACGCATTGAGACATACAGTATGGGATCTCTCGAAACCTCCAAATTAACATTGGGTAAAACATTATCTCTATTTTCCCCAATGTAATTATTAAATATTCTTATATACATCTCATATATTACTCTTTCATGTACCAAAAATGTTTGTACATCCCAATTCATATTTATTTTATGGGTAAATACCTATTTTAAAATGTACTCTTCTCAATTCCTCTTGTTAAGAAAGACCGATTAAAGGGAACTTCATCATTTTATACCCATTTTCAAGTACACTGCATAAAATAATTTAAACCGCCATTATTTTTCTAAAATCACTCATTTCTTCTTTAAATTATATATTACTTCATTTCTTGTTCCATATAAAAAATTATATTTTTTTACTATTTAAAGTCTCTTTAATATTTTAAATTAAATCGCACTGAAGTAGATCATTTCAAATGTCTCTTTAACACTATATTCATGTATTCACTTTAGTTGGACATAATTATTAATGATCTATTATTATGTTTATTTTATTATTTCAAAAAAATATTTAATCCCTTCCTTCATAGATATTATTATGATACAACTATTTGTTATGACATATGACATGATTAGAAAACCCATTTCATTCCATTTGTAACCCTTATGATTGTTCCTAATGTTTGATTATTAATCTGGAGTACATATTCATGAAAATGTTATGATGGTTTCATGTAGATATTACTCGCATACATTGGGTAGTTTTTAGTCACAAGCGACATCATGTATGGTGTTATGGAGTAATCTGAATCCATTACGGGACATTGTCCACCATGTGATATAGTCTTAGAAGTTAGCTTTGACTCATGTTTATTTCATGTAATATGTTACTTACACATTCCAATATTTACACGATTTTAAGATTCCTTGTACTATATGTTATGGTTCCATATGTTTACTCATGATCTATGCCATTTATGTTAACATGTTTTTCCTTTCTAATCCATGTGTTATGATTCATTCCCATGTTCATTCCCTTGGATTTTATTCTCATACAATTTTTCTACGTATCCCAATGTTATTATATATTTATGATGGAGATTAAAAGAAACTATGAGATCATTATGGAATATTAATAATGAGATGTTTTATTATTATTCAATTTTTTTAATTTGATGTACCTAATCTTACAAAGACAATTGACTTTATAATCATTGGTTTGTATTGAATGGAAAATTATACTTAAAATCAAGTAATAATATTTGTAAAAGTCTAGGTTCTCTATACGATTCATGAATAATATTAATTTTCTCACATCAAATTATATCTCTTGAAATGAGTTAATAAATTATAGGTTATGTCGATAACGGTTTAGGTGTCCATTAAACACAAAATAATATACTTAATTAATGAAAAATCATAATTTTCATGTAATATGATATAAAACCCATAAATATATAAAATATAAATATTACCTTAGGATATATCTACTTTAATCACCCAATTTTCCTAAATCTGAATAGACTTTATTCTATTTAACCAAATATTCTATCATATATTATTACTTGTGAAACCATATCAAAAACAACCTTTCAAATGAGATATGGACACTATGATTTCATAGAGATTCACTTTTGACTCACTAATGCTTCATCAATTTTCATAAACATAATGAATGTATTCTTTAAAGATTAACTTAAAATTTTTTTGGTAGGCTTTATATATATTATTCTGATATACTCAAAGATAAAAGAGGGAATTGAGAATAATTTGAATACAATTCTAATTACATTGTGATGTGATTAACTATATGTAAGGTATAGTAAATGGGAGTTGTAGATGAAGGAATAACCATTAATGGGGAATATTGTCACCAAAAAAAGAATGTCAATGGACCCTTCTAAAATATTCAAAATTAAGGTGTAGCATAGACCAGCATCTATAACAGAGATACATAGTTCCCTTGGAATAACTGGGTTTTATTATTGTTTTTTGAGGAAATTTTTATTACTGTCAAACCCACTGACAAAGATGACTCTGAAGGAAGTAATGTTTTATGGACGATTGAAAGCGAATACTAGTTCAGATAGTTGAAAAATAAACTTACCACTACACCATTACATACACTACCAACAAGTGGAGAACACTTTGTGGTATATAAGAATGCATAAAATAAGGGCTTTTGTTATGAATTAATGAAAAATGATAAATTGATATCCTATTCCTCAATGTATTTGAAATTTAATGATTGAAACTACCCCACACAAGATCTATAGTTTCCAGTCATGATCTTTGTGTTGAAAATAGGGTGGCATTATCTCTTTGAGAATAAGTGTGAGATATATATACAAATCATAATATTCTCAAATAAATATTCGTATAGAAGGAGAGAAATATGCACCGAGAAATATTGTTAGATCTCATCAAGGATTATGACTACTCAATCGACTACCATCCTGATAATGAAAATAAAGTGAATGATTCTCTATGTAGAGGGGATCATGAAACTTTATCAATGATGATAATTGATAAGGATCCAATATTATTAGACATTAAGAGGATATACATGGGGATCCTAATGGAAGGAACATCATCATTTTTTTTCTCAAATAGTTTCTAAATCATCCCATTTAGGTAAGATAAAGGATGCTTAAAGGGATGATGGGGACATTCAGAAAATGGTGCAAGCTATAAGAAAAGGGAACATCCTCATAGTTAACAATTTATTAGGAAGGAGTCCTAAAAATTGGGTTCTGAATATGTGTGCCATAAAATCTGGAGATAAAGAAGGAAATTATGAATGATTAACATTGATAAAATGTCTCTATTAACTCATTTAACTCAAATATGTATTGAGATATCATATAGAACTGTTTGTGGGACAGTATGAAGAAGGAGATCAATGAATATACATCAAATCTTCTAGTATGCCAGAAAGTGATGGTTTAAAGGAAAAAGTATAAGGGAATGATGTAACCATTACCAATACCAACATGGAAATTGGAAAACATCACCATGGACTTTGGAACTAGAAATTCGAATAAATCTTGAGTAAGTAATGATAAATAAGAAATTATGGATCTTCATATGAAGTCTGGTGAATTTATTGAAATTCTAGAGGACCTCTATCATGACCAAATTACATGGATATAATTTAATTAAGTGTTGAGTCTATATGTAGTACCTTTATCAATTATATCTAATTATGATTTGAGATTTTCCTCCATATAATGGGAATGTAACACCCTGATATTTTATGAGAAGTATTTTTTTATGTCTTATGTTATACGAAAAATCAAATGAATCTTTCACAGCACACAACACTAGCTTGGCTTGCGTCGCACGCAATCACGACCTTCCTCGATAGCATGTGCAGTATGCAATACAGAGTTCCACTAAATAATGATATAATATTATAATATTATAAACTAGCCGTTATTAATAGTATTAACTGAATTTTAAATTTTATAAAAATATTATTCATCTTACATATTTTCTAGAACATTTTATGAGAACAAAATAATTTTTTCAGGTAAAATAAGTATATTTAAAAAAATGCAGTTTTGCAGCCTTTTGATGGCACACCAACTTTAAATCTAGTTTTTGAAATTTTTATAAGTTTAATTTGACAAAATAAAATTCTTCATTGGAATCAGGATATAAAAATTTACTTTTGATAAATTTTTCATATTATTTCGGTAACTTTCATATTTTGATGAATAGTAAAAACATGCTATATTTTAATTAAAAACAACTTTTTTCATCACAATAATTTATTTGGTTAAATTATAATATTGAATGGTTTTAATGTATAAATAGAATATATTTTTACCATTTAATATAATGTATGTCATTAGCATTAATTTTACATTGAATTCATAGGTAAAAACATTTCAGTCTTTGGCAATGTTTTCACTTTTAAAACTTGTTTTCTTAACAACAGGATTAATATTAAATTAATTACTCCAACTATTGTGTTTTGAATTTTGAAAAATGGATTCCATATTTGGATTCTGTGGGTCCAAATTATGTTAATAGGTTACTTTTTTTTTGAGATTATGAATAGTAACTACGGTAATTATTTATTTACTGCAGTTAAAGGAAAATCGGGTAATTAAGGGTAAATATAAGATTATAAAATTACCCTAATACTTTCCAAAATCCTATTGGATGAATAAAAGTCTACCCATATCACATAAGGGTCTAACGAGATTCATATAATGGACTTTTGACCATGTAATAATATAATTATTATTAAAACCAAAGAAAGTGACAACATGTCACCCTCTTAAAGCTTATAAGTATAATAATTTTAATTTAGTGATAAACTTCATGAAACAATGAACATGAATAGTATCCAGAAATCTAATAAAATTATCTATATCATATGAATTTATTTATAATATTTAAGGATTAAATAATTATCATTAATTATGACACAATAGTGATGTTGAAATTATTTTATTGATGGAAATATCAAATAAATGATATTAAATGTATTAAAATAAAAATTATATGAACTATTTAATTTGATCCACTAATTTTCTAGATAAAAATGACATTTTATGAATCTATTAAATATTTTAGTTCGAACATATCTTCTGTATATATTTTATTTAAACTCAAATAAATGAATAGTGTCAAAATTGACACTATTGTTAATTTATAGAAATTACATATTATAAAATTGTTTAAAAATCACAAAAATATTTAAAAATTGTACATTAAAATATATATGGTCGAAAATGTAATAAAAGTATACAATTATGTACAATTCACAACATATAAGTAATTATTTATAATGATTTAAAATTTAGAATATTATTACCACAAATAAAATTAAATAGATTATATAAGGATAAATCATGTTGATAATGTTTAAAATAAATTCCCAACTTGTCTAAATTTTATTGGTTGATGATATTAAAACCCTATATCATCTAATCTTCGTATTTGTGTCAATTTTGGAGGGTTTTAAGTGGGTTTGGAATTTATTATAAATTAATATTTCTTATAATTCCAATGGTGCCCCTCTCCTCCCTTATAAAAGGGAACCTCCTCCCTCTCCTCCTAACACCACTTTGAGGATGCAGGCTCGGACAAACCCTGCCAATTTCTATTCTCCACTTCCCTAGAAACATCCTAGAGGTCCTGGTCTTTTTCAAAGACCATCTTTAGTGCCCTAAGAGGAGGTTAAGAAGAGATGCTTCAAAGAAGAGGTAATGTCCGTTACCGATTCTTTCAACTTTATTTCTTCTTCTTCTTCTTCTTCTTTAGTTGTTTCATTATGAAGTAATAAAATATGTATCACTGATATACTGATATTTTATTATAAGTATGAAACAAACCCATTTCACCATCTATCCATCCTATGGAAAACAAAATCACTGCGCGTGCGTGCGTACGGAATACCGTTTCCATGCCGTGGTGTAATCTATTTTCCACCACCACCTTACATGGATGGGTATAATGGTGTGAATAATAACTATATATGATTATTTTAAAGTTATATTGATTCTGAAATAGTATACATACACTTCAATGAAATTCCACGATCATGGGAACGATATCATCGCTCGTGCGTACGTACAGCCTACCGTCTCCACGATGTGATGTGACTCATTCTACATGATCTTAATTGCATAATGATTAAATAAATGAATTGAATAAATAAATATGATATATATTACACTAATACAATTCTGGAAATGAGGTATATATAACCTAAAATATGAATTAGAATTTATTCGAGAAATCACGCATAAGAACAAAAAGCAATAAACACCCGAATAACAAGTTACAATGAAATATTACTAATAAGAAGCTTAGAATATGACCACATATGATATCATAACAATGATTAAGATTCTGTAATAAGTCAATAACATTATTTAAATCATTATATAGGAGGTTCGGACATGTACGAAGTAAATCGGACATAAGGTAAGGGAAAATATCACAATCTCAATTTTTATCCGAGATTGTTTTTACTTCAGAATTTACTGGGGAAAATTTATCATCTATATCCATGTTTTGTCAATATATAATATTATTTCTATCCTACTACAATTTTTTAAATCCAATTTTACTCTTCGGTGAGTTTTTAGTAAAATATATGAAAGGAATGTTTTGTCATTTTTTGTACGAGGTACTTTTTGACTTTTTCGGCCAATGTACGAGAAGAATGTTTTTTTAACTTATACGACATGAATGGATTTTTAGGACATTATTTCAATGAAGCTTCCTTTACATTTTTTCAAGTTTATTTTTAATCAACTTCTTTTAGTTTCAAATTTTATGACATGTTAATAAAGGAAAATATTTTTGATGTAGAAAGGATATTTTCCTCAAGAATGGAGTTCAAGTGTTTTATCAAAATTATTTTCCATCTAAGATAATATAAGGTTACATTTCTATCACTATTTTTTACATTGATCTTATTATGTTATGATGGAATATATTTTATGATGTCCTTTTATGTTATGTGGATTATGTTATGATGACATTATGTTTAAGAATCCCATTTTTATTACATGGGTTATACAATGATGTATGATTTATGATTTTGGTTCACTCATAAGAATGGTTTCATTATGAGATGGGTGGGACCTATATCTCCCTCCAATTCATTGGGTAATGATTTATATCTCATGAGATAGACATGTCTAGAATGACAGGTTAATCCGATTCAGTGAAATAGGACTGAAATGAGGAGTGAAGTCAGTTCAGAAATGAACTTTATCCACTAAGATAGTCTTGGAAATGAGTCTTGACTACTAATAAATGATTCTCTATGATTATGTGTGTATGACACAATGTTTCATGTTTTATGTTATGATTATTGGGATTATATTTCACTACTATGATTTATCCCATGTTATGAAATTTTGATCTCTTTTGTAGGTTAAGATTTCCAAAATGTTATGTTCTTATGAAAATGATGTGATTAGTATTTCTTTTGTTTACCCTTTCTGAGCATTTGAGCTCACCCTTTTGTATGTTTTCTTTCCCCCGGATAGGAAGAAGGTTATTAATTAGGATTTTCCAAAAGGGACTGTAGATATGATGAAATAAATAGGAGATAATGTAGATGCTTTATGAACCAGTTGTTTATGTTTCCGGGTTTCTAAAGATACTATACCTATACGGTCCTTTCATGGTTTTGTTATATATTGTAATAAGTATGCTTTCAATTTTTAAGCAATAACAATGTATGTAAAGTATGGGTCGTTATAGTTGGTATCAGAGGAAAGGTATAGTCAACCTTTATAAACTAGGATGTGAAAGCCTTAGTAAGAACCCTAAGGATAAGTCTAAGCATATAACACAATCTTAGTGTTTTAGAAATGGCCATGAATAACCTATGATAAGACCTTAAGTGTGAAATTATATTTTTGATTATGCGGTTTTCCTATTATAATTTGTATTGCTCACACAATTCTTCCTGGTTTTAGTTAATGGTTGGAACCCGAAGGAACCGTGTTAATTCTGAATGCGACGGGCAATGAAATGATTGTCCCCCTGAGCAACCAAACGTTATGGGAGCTGGAATGAAAAATATTGTAGCCATGATCACACAACTTTCTCAAGCTATGAATCATGCAAGACTTCCAAATGAGCAAAGGAAGGAGCAACATTCTGTTGAATTTTTCATAAGGCAGCGTCCACCCTCATTCAATGGGTCTACTGATCCATTAGTTTCTGAACAATGGATCAATACTACTTAAAAGATATTTTCAGTTCTTCAATGTTCTGAACATGACAAAGTCATCTTAGCAGTGTATCATTTGGAAGGTGATGCTGATCAATGGTGGAATCTTATAAAGAATACGGGGCCAAGAGATGAAATTGAGTCCATGGAATCGGATGAGTTCAAGAACTTATTTTTCAATAAGTACTTCACTCGTATTACTCGAACAAAGATAGAGAAGGAGTTTCTTGAATTGAAGCAAAAGGATGATGAATCTGTTGGTACCTACGAAGAAAATTTTACAAGACTTGCAAGGTATGCTTCTAGGATTATTATCCCACCTGAGACTAAGTTCGATCGATTCTTTAGTGGCTTTAATCCAAGTCTTCGAAGGGAGTTAGCCATAAGAGACGTCAATAGATATGGGGAAATAGTTCTATGTGCTCTCAAGGTTGAGATGGAGATTTGAGTAACCCATATATCATATGTGTTTGATAAGAAGAGGAAAATGGAATTCAAAGGAAAATCCAAAGAGCACATTGAAAAGAAGATGAGTTTTCCATTATGCTCAAAGTGTGGAAAGAAACATAGAGGGAGTTGTCTTAAAGGGACAAGTAAATGTTTCAAATGTGGAAAAGAAGGTTATTGGGCATTTGAATGCCGCAATGATGGGAATAAGATGTCTAGTGATGCGAACAAAGAAAAGGCTACACAGGGTGCACCTCCTACACTTCAATGTTACAAGTTCAAGGAAATGGGGAATTATAATAATCAATTCCCATATCCAAGGGTTGATGATGATGATTGATGTCAACAAACTCTTAAGGGTAAAGAAAAAGGAAAGTCACTTGCAATTTCTATCAGTGATGTGGAGTATGATAACGAAGTGGTGAAAGGTACACTTACAATCCACTCTAAAGTAGAAAATGTTTTATTTGATTTTGGATCCACCCACTCTTTTATTTTTGAATAATTTTTTAAGGGTATCTCCATATTACCTCAACAATTAGATTTTGAGTTAGCTGTGACAACCCCTAATGGAAAAACAGTCACATCAAAAGTTTACAATTCTTCTCCGATTGATGTTTGTGGGACAGTGCTTCTTGAAAATCTTATGATCCTTACTATAGTGGAATTTGATGTCATTCTTGGAAGGGATTGACTTTCTTTATATGGATCTTATATCAATTTCCAATGAAGGGAAGTCACATTTCATATTCCAGATCAATATATGATCGTCTATCGATGCAAGGATGAATATAACCTTCTAGTGGAAATATCTTCCATCTTATGGGTCTTGATTCCACTAAATGAAGGTTATTTATCTCAAATAGTTAGTGTGAAACTCATAATTAAGAATATTCCCATTGTACGGGAATTTGATGGTGTCTTTCTGAAGGAATTTCCTGGTCTTCCACCAAATCGTGAAGTTGAGTTTTCAATAGAACTCGTACCGGGTGCATTGCCTGTTTCAAAGACACCTTGAAGAATGGCCCCATTAAATTGCATGAATTGAAGAATAAAATCCAAGAGAATCTTGATAAGGGATTCATACACCCTAGTGCGTCACCTTGGGATGCACCTGTTCTGTTTGTTAAGAATAAAGATGGATTAATGAGACTCTAAATTGATTATCGAGAACTTAACAAGATCACTATCAAGAACAAATATCCTCTCCCATGCAATGATGACTTATTTGACCAACTACGAGGAGCTCAATACTTTTCCAAGATTGATCTTCATTCAGGGTATCATCAATTAAGGTTCAAAAGGGAGGATATACCAAAGAGGGCTTTCCGAACAAGGTATGGACACTATGAATTTATAGTGATGCCATTTGGTCTTACTAATTCCCTTGCTATCATTATGGATCTAATGAATAGAGTCTTTGGAGACTATCTTGATCAGTTTATGGTAGTATTTATAGATGATATTGTTGCCTATTCAAAGAGTGAGGAAGAACATGAAGATCACTTGATAATTGTATTAAATACCCTGAGAAAGGAGAAAAATTATGCCAAATTTACCAAGCATGAATTTTGACTTCAAAAAGTTGAATTTTTGGGTCATATAATCTCAAAAGAGGTGATATCTGTGGATACAGCAAAAATAGAGGTTATAGAAAGATGGTCGAGACCAACAACTGTAACTGAGATTCAAAGTTTTCTTGGTTTGGCTAGATATTATCGATGTTTTGTGAAAGATTTATCATGATTATCTAATTCACTCACCATGTTTACTCGAAGGGGAGTTATGTTCGTTTGGACGGAGGAGTGTGAAAAGAATTTCAAGGTGTTAAAAAGAATGTTATCCAGTGCACCTGTGCTCACACTGCCTTGTAGTGGAGAAAGGTTTGTGATCTATAGTGATGCTTCCAAGAAGGGATTGGGGTTTGTTCTCATGAAAAAAGATATGGTGATAGCTTATGCCTCACGACAGTTGAAAATCCATGAGCAAAATTACCCAACTCATGATTTGGAGTTAGCTGCGGTAATCTTTGCATTAAAAATATGGAGGCATTATCTTTATGGTGAATGGTGTGATATTTATACTGATCATACAAGTTTAAAATATATTTTCACACAAAAGGAGATGAATATGCGCCAAAGAAGATGGTTGGAGCAGATTAAGGATTATGACTTCTCAATTCATTATCACCCTGGGAAATCAAACAAGGTGGAAGATGCATTAAGTCGACAAGACCATTCTAGCTTATCCATGATGAGGATCACAAAAGATCCAATATTTATGGATTTACAAAGGATGGATCTTGGAATTATAATGGAAGGGGAAAATCTTATCTTTATCAAATGAATGTTCAACCATCTATACATGTGAAGATTTAAGAGGCACAAAAAGAAGATATAGAGTTACAAAAGATGGTGAGAAATGCTCCTGAATTCAAACTTGATTGTGATGGGATAATAAGGTTTAGGAATCGGGGTTGTGTTTCTCCCATCCCATAATTAAAGAAGGAGTTGCTGGATGAGGCTCATAGTTCTTCATTCTTTATTCATCCTGGAAGCACGAAGATGTATAGGGACCTGAAGGAGTACTTCTGGTGGGATGGCATGAAAAGAGATGTTGCATAATATGTCTCTCGATGCTTGGTTTGTTAGCAAGTTAAAGTACAAAGACAGAAGTCTAAGGGGATGTTACAACCATTACCCATACCTGAATGGAAATGGGAAAACATCACTATGGACTTTGTCACCAAATTTCCTAAAACATCCAAAGGCAATATTGCTATTTGGGTCATAGTTGATCGTCTTACGAAGTCAGCACACTTCATTGCTATTAGAGAAGATTTTTCTCTGGATCAGCTTGCTAGGATATATGTAAAAAAGTGGTAAGATTTCATGGAGTACCACTTTCCATTATATCTGATCAGGATTCGAAGTTTACCTCAATGTTTTGGAGAAGTCTTCTACATACTCTGGATACAGAGTTGAGTTTCATCGCAGCTTATCATCCTCAGACAGACGGTCAGTTTGAGAGGACAATTCAAACTCTAGAAAATATGTTGAGAGATTGATCTATGGATTTCAAAGGAGGTTGGGATCAACAACTGCCTTTGGGGGAATGTTCTTATAATAATAGCTTTCACTCCAGTATTCAGATGGCTCATTATGAAGCTCTCTATGGAAAGAAATGCCGAACTCCAACTTGCTGGGATGTAGTTGGGGAAGAAAGCTATCAGGACCTGATCTTGTTGATTAGATGGAGGAAGAGGTCTGATCTATTAAACAATACATAATATTATCTCAGATTCGACAAAAAATTTATGCTGATGACCAAAGAAAAGACCTAGAGTTTGAAGTGGTGATAAAGTGTCCTTACAAATATCTCCTTGAAAGAGAGTAATGAGATTTGGAGAGAAGGGAAAGCCGAGCCCTAGGTATATCGGTTCTTTCAAAATACTGGATCATGTTGGGAAGGTAGTTTACCGATTGGCTCTTCCACTGAATCTATCTCAAGTTCATGATGTGTTCCATGTATCTCTCCTGAGAAAGTACATACCCGATCCTTCACATGTACCCAGCTCAGAAGTTGTACCGCTGGAGCAAGATCTTTCCTATGAAGAACAACTGATAGAGATTCTGGATCATAGCGAAAAAGTTCTACGAAACAAGACCACTCGCTTGGTGAAAGTTTTATGGAGGAACCACCAATTAGAAGAAGCTACATGGGAGCTTGAGGATATGATAAGGGAGAGGTATCCTCATCTGTTTGTTACAAAGTGACGAATTTCGAGGCTGAAATTCATTTTAAGGGGGGTAGAATGTAACACCCTGATATTTTATGAGATGTATATTTTTTATGACTCATGTTATACACAAAATCAAAGGAATCCTTCATGGAACACAACACTAGATTGACATACGTTACACGCAATCGTGACCTTCCTCGATAGCGTCTGTAGTACGCAATACTAAGTTCGACTAAACAATGATATATTATTATAATATTATAAACTAGCTGTTATGAATAGTATTAACTGAATTTTAAATTTTATAAAATTATTATTCATCTTACATATTATCTATAAAATGTTATGAGAACAAAATAAATTTTTCAGATAAAATAAGTATTTTTCAAAAAAATGCAGTTTTGCCGCCTTTTAATGGCACACCCACATTAAATCTAGTATTTGAAATGTTTATAAGTTCAATTTAAAAAAATAAAATTCTTCTTTGGAATCAGGATATAAAAATTTACTTTGGATAAATTTTTCATATTATTTTGGTAACTTTTATATTTTTATTAATAGTAAAAACACGCTATATTTTAATTAAAACAACTTTTTTCATCGCAATAATTTATATGGTTAAATTAATATTGAATGGTTTTAAAGTATAAATATAATATATTTTTACCATTTAATATAATTTATGTCATTAGCATTAATTTTACCTTGAATTCATAGGTAAAAACATTTCAATCTTTGGCAATGTTTTAACTTTTGAAACACATTTTCTTAACAACGGGATTAATTTTAAATTAATTACTGCAACTTCAGTGTTTTAAATTTTTAAAAATGGATTCCATATTTATATTTAGTGGGTCAAAATTATGTTAATAGGTTACTTTTTTTTTGAGATTATGAATAGTAACTATGGTAATTTTTATTTACTGTAGTTAAAGGTAAATCAGGTAATTAAGGGTAAATATAAGATTATAAAATTACCCTAACACTTTACAAAATCATATTGGATGAAGAAAATTCGACTCATATTACTTAAGGGTCAGACTAGATTCATTTCATGGACTTTTGACAATTAAATAATATAATTATTATTAAAACCAAAGATTGTGACAACATGTCACTCTCTTAAATCTTATAAGTATAATAATTTTAATTTAGTGATAAACATCATGAAACTTAGAACATGAATAGTCTCCATAAATCTAATCAAATTATCTACATCATATGAATTTATTTATAATTTTTAGGGACTAAATAATTATCATTAATTATGACACAATAGTGATGTTGAAATTAGTTTATTGATTGAAATATCAAATAGATGATATTAAAATTATTAAAATAAATATTATATGCATTATTTAATGTGCTCCACTAATTTTTTGGAAAAACATGACATGTTATGAATCTATTAAATATTTTAGTTAGAACATAACTTCTGTATATATTTTATTTAAACTCAAATAAATTAATAGTGTCAAAATTCACACTATTGTTAATTTATAGAAATTACATATTATAAAATTGTTTAAAAATCACAGAAATATTTAAAAATTGTTAATTAAAATATATATGGTAGAAAATTTAATATATGTATACAATTATGGACAATTAACAACATATAAGTAATTATATATAATTATTTAAAATTTAGAATATTATTAGCACAAATAAAATTAAATAGATTATATAAGGATAAATCATGTTGATAATGTTTAAAATAAATTCCCAACATGTCTAAATTTTATTGGCTGATGAGATTACAACCCTATCTCATCTTTGATTCGGATTTGTGTCATTTTTGGAGGTTTTTATGTGGGGTTTGAATTTATTATAGATTAATATTTCTTATAATTCCATAGGTGCACCTCTCCTCCCTTATAAAAGGGAACCTCCTCCCTCTCCTCCTCACACAACCTTGAGCACTCAAGATCATCCAACACCATCCAATTTATCTTCTCCAATTCAATAGAAACATCCAAGAGGTCCTGGTATTCTTCAAAGACCGTCTTTAGTTCCCTAAGAGGAGGTTAAGAAGGGGTGCTTCAAAGAAGAGGTAATGTCCGTTACCGATTCTTTCAACATTATTTCTTCTTCTTGTTCTTCTTATTTAGTTATTTCATTATTAATTAATTACATAAGTATCACTCATATACTTATATGTTATTATAAATATGAAACAACCCTATTTCACCATCTATCCATCCTACAGAAAATGAAATCATCGCGCGTGCATACATACAGAATACCGTCTCCACGCCGTGGTGTAATCTATTTTCCACCACCACCATAATTGGATGGGTATAATGGTGTAAATAATAACTATATATGATTATTTTAAAGTTATATTGATTATTAAATAGTATACATACACTTCAAGACAATTCCATGATCACGGGAATGATATCATTGCTCGTGCGTACGTACGGCCTACCGTTTCCACGATGTGATGTGACCCGTTCTACATGATATTCATTTCATAATGATTACATAAATTAATTGAATGAATAAATATGATATATATTACACTAATAAAATTATTTAAATAAGGTATTTATAACCTAAAATAAGAATAATAATTTATTCGACAAAAAACGCATAAGAACAAAAAGCAATAAACACCCGAATAACAAGTAACAATGAAATATTACTAATCAGAAGCTAGGAATATGACAACATATGATACCATAACAATGAATAAGATTATAGAATAAGTCAATAACATTATTTAAATCATTATACAGGAGGTTCAGACATGTACAAAGCAAATCAGACCTAAGGTAAGGGAAAATCTCACAATCTCAATTTTTATCCGAGATAGTTTTTACTTTAGAATTTAGTGGTGAATATTTATCATCCATATCCATGTTTCGTCAATATGTAATATTATTTCTATCCTCCTAAAATTTTTTAAATCCAATTTTACACTTCGGTGATTTATTAGTAAAATATATGAAAGGAATCTTTTGTCGTTTTTCGTACGATGTACTTTTTGACTTTTCCGCCAAAGTATGAGAAGAATGTTTTTTAACTTATACGGCATGAATGGATTTTTAAAACATTATTTCCATGAATATTCCTTTAAAAATTTTCATTTATATTTTTAATCAACTTCATTTAGTTTAAAATTATATGACATGTTATGAAAGGAAAATGTTTTTGAAGTAGAAAGGATATTTTCCTCAAGAATAGAGTTCAAGTGTTTTATCAAAATTATTTTCCATATAAGATAATATAGGGTTCTATTTCTATCCCTATTTTTTAAATTTATTTTATTATGTTATGTTGGAATATATTTTATTATGTCCTTTTGTCTTATGTGGATTATGTTATGATGACATGATTTTTAAGAATCCTATTTTCATTACATCGATTATGCTATGATATATGATTTATAATTTTTGTCACACATAAGAATAGTTTAATTATGAGATGGGTGGGACCTATATCTCCATCCAATGAATTGGGTAAAGATTTATATCTCATGAGATTGACATGGCTGGAACGACATGTTAATCCGGTTCAGTGAAACAGGACTGAAACGAGGAGTGAACTCAGTTCAGAAATGGACTTTCTCTGCTAAAATAGTCTTGGGAATGAGTCTTGACTACTAAGAAATGATTCACTATGATTATGTGTGTATGCCACAAAGTTTTATGTTTTAATTTATGATTATTGGGATTACATTTCACTACTATGATTTATCCCATGTTATGAAATTATGATCTCTTTTTCAGGTTAATATTTCCAAAATGTTATGTTCTTATGAATATGATGTGATTGATATTTCTTTTTTTTACCATTACTGATCATTTGACCTCACCCTTTTGTATGTTTTCTTTCCCTGGGCCAGGAAGAAGGTTATTAAGAAGGATATTCCAAAAGGGACTCTAGATATGATGAAACAAATGGGAGACAATGTAGATGCTTTATGAACTAGTTGTTTATGTTTCTCAGTTTCTAAAGACACTATATCTATATGGTCCTTTCCTGGTTTTGTTATATGTTGTAATAAGTGTGCATTAAATTTTGAAGCAATAACAATGTATGTAAAGTATGGGTCATTATAGTTGGTATCAGAGGAAAGGTATAGTCAACCTTTAGAAACTAGGATGTGAAAGCCTTAGTAAGAACCCTAAGGATAAGTCTAAGCATAGAACACAATCTTAGTGTTTTAGAAATGGCCATGAATAACCTATGATAAGACCTTAAGTGTGAAATTTTATTCTTGATTATGCGTTTTTCCTATTATAATTTGTATTGCTCACACTATTATTCCTGGTTTTTGTCAATGGCTGTAACCCGAAGGAACCGGGTTAATTATGAATTCGATAGGCAATGCGATGATTGTCCCCCTGAGAAACCAAATGTTATGGGAGATGGAATGAAAAATCTTGTGGCCATGCTCACACAAGTTTCTCAAGCTATGAATCATGCTGGACTTCCAAACGAGCAAAGGAAGGAGAAACATTCTATTTAATCCTTCATGAGGCAGCGTCCACCCTCATTCAGCGGGTCTACTGATCCATTAGTTGCTAAACAATGGATCTGTACTACTGAAAAGATATTTTCAGTTCTTCAATGTTCTAAACATGACAAAGTCATCTTAGTAGTCTATTGTTTGGAAGGTGATGCTGATCAATGGTGGAATGTTATCAATAATATGAGGCCAAGAGATGAAATTGAGTCCATGGAATGGGATGAGTTTAAGAACTTATTTTTCAATAATTACTTCCCTCATATTATTCGAACAAAGATGGAGATGAAGTTTCTTGAATTGAAACAAAAGGATGATGAATCTGTTGGTACCTATGAAGAAACTTTTACAAGACTTGCAAGGTGCGCTTCTGGGATTATTATCCAACCTGAGAGTAAGATCGATCGATTCTTTAGTCGCATAAAACAAAGTCTTCGAAGGGTGTTAGCCATAAGAGACTTCCATAGCTATGAGGAAATTTTTCGATGTGATCTCAAGTTTGAGATGGAGATTGGAGTAACCCATCAGTCATATGTGATTGATAAGAAGAGGAAAATAGAATTCAAAGGAAAATATAAAGAGCACACCAAAAAGGAGATGCGTTTTCCCTTATGCTCAACGTGTGGAAACAAACATGGAGGGAGTTGTCTTAAAGGGACAAGTAAATGATTCAGATGTGGAAAAGAAGGTCATCGGGCATTTTAATGCCACAATGATGGGAAGAAGATGTCTAGTGATGAGAACAAAGAAAAGGCTACACAGGGTGCACCTCCTACTCTTGAATGTTACAAGTGCAAGGAAATGGGACATTATGCTAATCAATTCCCTAATCCAAGGGTTGTTGATGATGATCGACATCAAAAAACTCTTAAGGCTAAATACAAAGGAAAGTCACATGCAATTTCTATCAGCAATGTGGAGGATGATAACGAAGTGGTGAAAGGTACACTTACCATCCACTCTAAAGTAGAAAATGTTTTATTTGATTCTGGATCCACCCACTCTTTTAATTCTGAATAATTTTCTAAGGGAATCTCCATATTACCTCAACAATTAGATATTGAGTTAGCCGTGACAACCCCTAATGGCACAATAGTCACATCAAAAGTTTACAATTATTCTCCGATGGAAGTTTGTGGGAAAGTTCTTCCTAAAAATCTTGTGATCCTTCCGATAGTATAATTTGATGTGATTCTTGGAATGGATTGGATATCTTTATATGGAGCTCATATCAATTTACAAAGAAGGGAAGTCACATTTCATATTCTAGATCAATCTATGATCATCTATCGATGCAAGGATGAACATAACCTTCCAGTGGAAATCTCTTCCATCTTATGGGTCTTGATTCCACTAAATGAAGGTTATTTATCTCAAATGGTTGGTGAGAAACTCATGATTAAGAATATGCCCATTGTACAGGAATTTGATGATGTCTTTCTGGAGGAATTATCGGGTCTTCCACCAAATTGTGAAGTGGAGTTTTCAATAGAACTCGTATCGGGTGCCTTGCCTGTTTCAAAGGCACCTTATAGAATGGCCCCATATGAGATGCAGGAATTGAAGAAGAAACTCCAAGAGAATCTTGATAAGGTATTCATACACCCTAGTGCGTCACCTTGGGGAGCAACTATTCTGCTTGTTAAGAAGAAAGATGGATCAATGAGGCTCCGTATTGATTATTGAGAACATAACAAGATCACTATCAAGAACAAATATCCTCTCCCACGCATTGATGACTTATTTGATGAACTACGTAGAGCTCAATACTTTTCCAAGATTGATCTTCATTCAGGGTATCATCAATTAAGGGTCAAAAGGGAGGATATACCAAAGACGGCTTTCCGTACAAGGAATGGACACTATGAATTTATAGTGATGCCATTTGGTCTTACTAATGCCCTTTATATCATTATGGATCTAATGAATAGAGTCTTTAGAGACTATCTTGATCTGTTTATGGTAGTCTTTATAGACAACATTCTTGTCTATTAAAAGAGTAAGGAATGACATGATGATCACTTGAGAATTGTATTAAAGACCTTGATAAAGGAGAAGCTTTATGCCAAGTTTACCAAGTGTGAATTCTAGATTCAAATAGTTTCATTTTTGGGTCATATAATCTCAAAAGAGGGGATATCTGTGGATCCAGCAAAAACAGAAGTTATTGAATGATGTTCGAGACCAACAATAGTAACTGAGATATGAAGTTTTCTTGGTTTGGATGGATATTATCGATGTTTTGTGAAATATTTTTCACGATTATCTAATCCACTCACCAGGTTGACAAGAAAGGGAGTTATGTTCATTTGGATGGAGGAGTGTGAAGAGAATTTCAAGGAGTTAAAAAAATGGTTATCCAGTGAACCTGTGCTCACACTGCCTTGTTGTGGAGAAAAGTTTGTGATCTATAGTGATGCATACAAGAAGGGATTGGGGTGTGTTCTCATGCAGAAAGATATCGTGATAGCTTATTCCTCATGATAGTTGAAAATACATGAGAAAAATTACGCAACTCATGATTTGGAGTTAGCTACGGTAATCTTTGCATTAAAAATATGGAGGCATTATCTTTATGGTGAAAGGTATGATATTTATACTGATCATAAAATTTTAAAGTATATTTTCACACAAAAGGAGATGAATATTCTCCAAAGAAGATGGTTGGAGCTAATTAAGGATTATGACTTCTCAATTCATTATCACCCTGGGAAAGAAAACAAGGTGGCAGATGCATTAGGTCGACAAGACCATGCTAGCTTATCCATGATAAGAATCCCAAAAGATCCAATATTTATGGATTTACAAAGGATGAATCTTGGAATTATAATGGAAGGGGAAAAATCTTATCTTTCTCAAATGAATGTTCAACCATCTATACATGTGAAGATTAAAGAGGCACAGAAAGAAGATTTAGAGTTACAAAAGATGGTGAGAAATGTTCCTGAATTCAACCTTGATTGTGATGGGATAATAAAGTTTAGGAATTGGGTTTGTGTTCCTCCCATCCTAGAATTTAAGAAGGAGCTGCTGTATGAGGTTCATAGTTCTTCATTCTCTATTCATCCTAGAAGCACGAAGATGTATAGGGACCTGAAACAGTACTTCTGGTGGGATGGCATGAAAAGAGATGTTGCTGAATATGTCTCTCGATGCTTGGTTTGTCAGCAAGTTAATGTTGAGAGACAGAAGTCTAAGGGGATGTTACAACCATTACCCATACCTGAATGGAAATGGGAAAACATGACTATGGACTTTGTTACCGGACTTCCTAAAACTTCCAAAGGAAATAATGCTATCTGTGTCATAGTTGATCATTTAACAAAGTCAGCACACTTCATTGCTATTAGAGAATATTTTTCTATGGATTCGCTTGCCAGGATATATGTAAAAGTAGTGGTAAGATTGCATAGAGTACCACTTTCCATTATATCTAATCGGGATCCGAGGTTTTCCTCAATGTTTTGGCGAAGTTTTCAGTATACTCTGGATACAGAGTTGAGTTTTAGCACTACTTATCATCCTCAGAGAGACGGTCAGTTTGAGAGGACAATTCAAACTCTAGAAGATATGTTGAGAGCTTGCCCTATGGTTTTCAAAGGAGGTTGGTATCAACACCTACCTTTGGTGGAATTTTCTTATATTCATAGTTTTAACTCCAGTATTCAGATAACTCCTTATGAAGCTCTCTATGGAAATAAACGCTGAACTCCAACTTGCTGGGATAAAGTTGGGGAAAGAAAGCTATTAGGACCTGATCTTGTTGAGGAAATGGAAGAAAAGGTCTGATCTATTCAACAACACATAAGAGCAGCTCAGATTCGACAAAAAAGTTATGCTAATAATTGAAGAAAAGACCAAGAGTTTGAAGTGGGTGATAATGTGTTCTTACAAATATCTCTTTGGAAAGAGTAATGAGATTTGGAATGAAGGGAAAGTTGAGCCCTAGGTATATCGGTTCTTTTGAAATACAGTATTGTGTTGGGAAGGTAGCTTAACGATTGGCACTTCCACCAAATCTCTCTCAAGTTCATGATGTGTTCCATGTATCTCTCATGAGAAAGTACATACCCGATCCTTTACATGTACTCAACTCAATAGTTGTACCACTGGAGCAAGATCTTTCGTATGAAGAACAACTGATAGAGATTCTTGATCATAGAAAAAAATTTCTACAGAACAAGACCACTCACTTGGTGAATGTTTTATATAGGAACAACCAATTAGAAGAAGCTACATGGGAGTTTGAGGATATGATGAGGGAGAGTTATCCTCATCAGTTTGTTACAAAGTGATGAATTTCGAGGGCGAAATTCATTTTAAGGGGGGTAGAATGTAACACCCTGATATTTTATGAGAAGTATATTTTTTATATGTCTTATTTTATACACAAAATCAAAGGAATCTTTCACGGCATACAACACTAGATTGTCTTGCGTTACACGCAATCGCGACCTTCCTCGATAGCGTGTGTAGTACGCAATACCGAGTTCCACTAAAAAACGATATATTATTATAATATTATAAACTAGCCATTATTAATAGTATTAAATGAATTTTAATTTTTATAAAATTATTATTCATCTTACATATTTTCTAGAAAATGTTATAAGAACAAAATAAAATTTTCTAGTAAAATAAGTATTTTTTAAAAAATGCAGTTTTGCCGTCTTTTGATGGCGCACCCACATTAAATCTATTTTTTGGAATATTTATAATTTAAATTTGAAAAAATAAAATTCTTCTTTGGAATCAGGATATAAAAATTTACTTTGGATAATTTTTTCAAATTATTTTGGTAACTTTCATATTTTGATGAATAGTAAAAACACGCTATATTTTAATTAAAAACAAATTTTTTCATCGCAATAATTTATATGGTTAAATTATAATATTGAATGGTTTTAGTGTATAAATAGAATATATTTTTACCATTTAATATAATGTATGTCATTATCATTAATTTTACATTGAATTCATAGGTAAAAACATTTCAATATTGTGTAAATATTTTACTTTTAAAACACATTTGCTTAACAACGGGATTAATTTTAAATTAATTACTGCAACTTATGTGTTTTGAATTTTGAAAAATGGATTCCATATTTGGATTCAGTGGATCCAAATTATGTTAATAGGTTACTTTTATTTGTTTTGAGATTATGAATATTAACTAAGGTAATTTTTATTTATTGTAGTTAAAGGTAAAGCAGGTAATTAAGGGTAAATATAAGATTATAAAATTACCCTAACACTTTCCAAAATCATTCTGGACGAATAAAAGTCGACTCTTATCACCTAAGGGTCGGACTAGATTCATTTCATGGTCTTTTGACCATGAAATAATATAATTATTATTAAAACCAAAGAAAGTGACAACATGTCACTCTCTTACATCTTATAAGTATAATAATTTTAATTTAGTGATAAACATCTTGAAACATTGAAAATGAATAGTCAAAAAAATATAATAAAATTATCTACATCATATGAATTTATTTATAATTTTTAGGGATTAAATAATTATCATTAATTATGACACAATAGTGATGTTGAAATTATTTTATTGATTGAAATATCAAATAAATTATATTAAAAGTATTAAAATAAATATTATATGAACTATTTAATGTGATACACTAATTTTATAGATAAAAATTACATTTATGAATCTATTAAATATTTTATTTCGAACGTATCTTCTGTATATATTTTATTTAAACTCAAATAAATGAATAGTGTCAAAATTGACACTATTGTTAATTTATAGAAATTACATATTATAAAATTGTTTAAAAAACACAAAAATATTTAAAAATTGTAAATTAAAATATATATGGTAGAAAATGTAATAAAATCATACAATTATGGACAATTCACAACATATAAGTAATTATTTATAATGATTTAAAATTTAGAATATTATTACCACAAATAAAATTAAATAGATTATATAAGGATAAATCATGTTGATAATGTTTAAAATAAATTCCCAACATGTCTAAATTTTATTGGATGATGCAATTACAACCATATCACATCTAAGATTCAGATTTGTGTCATTTTTTTATGTTTTTATGTGGGGTTGGATGTTATTATAAATTAATATTTCTTATAATTCCAAAGGTGCCCCTCTCCTCCCTTATAAAAGGGCACCTCCTCCCTCTCCTCCTCACACCACTTTGAGAATTCAAGCTCAGCCAAACCCTACCAATTTCTCTTCTCCACTTCCCCTAGAAACATCCTAGATGTCCTGGTATTCTTCAATGACTATCTTTAGGGCTCTAAGAGGAGGTTAAGAAGAGGCGCTTCAAAGAAGAGGTAATGTCTGTTACCGATTATTTCAACTTTATTTCTTCTTCTTCTTCTTCTTTAGTTGTTTCATTATGAAGTAATAAAATAATTATCAATAATATACTGATATGATATTATAATTATTAAACAAACCTATTTCACCATCTATCCATCCTATGGAATACGAAATCACCGCGCGTGCGTACGTATGGAATACAGTCTCCACGCCGTGGTGTAATCTATTTTCCACCACCACATTACTTGGATGGGTATAATAGTGTAAATAATAACTATATATGATTATTGTAATGTGAAATTGATTCTTAAATATTATACATACACTTCAAGACAATTCCACGATCATGGGAACGATATCATCGCTCGTGCGTACGTAAGGCCTACCGTCTCCATGATGTGATGCGACTCGTTCTACATGATCTTTATTGCATAATGATTACATAAATGAATTGAATGAATAAATATGATATATATTACACTAATATAATTCTTTAAAATATGTATCTATAACCTAAAATAATAATAAGAATTTATTCGACAAAACACGCATAAGAACAAAAAGCAATAAACACCCGAATAACAAGTAACAATGAAATATTGCTAATAAGAAGCTAATAATATGACCACATATGATATCATAACAATGATTAAGATTCTAGAATAAGTCAATAAAATTATTTAAATCATTATACAGGGGGTTCGAACATGTACGAAGCAAATCAGACCTAAGGTAAAGAAAAATCTCGCAATCTCAATTTTTATCTAAGAATGTTTTTTTTTCAGAATTTAGTGGGGAATATTTATCATCCAGATCCATGTTTTTTCAATATGTAATATTATTTTTATCCTCCTGAAATTTTTAAATCCAATTTTACCCTTCGGTGAGTTTTTAGTAAAAGATATGAAATGAATCTTTTGTCGTTTTTTGTACGAGGTACTTTTTGACTTTTCCGGCCAAAGTCCGAGAAGAATGTTTTTTTAACTTATACAGCATGAATAGATTTTTAAAACATTATTTCCATGAATATTCCTTTATATGTTTTCAAGATTATTTTTAATCAACTTATTTTAGTTTAAAATTATATGACATGTTAAGAAAGGAAAATGTTTTTGAAGTAGAAAGGATATTTTCCTCAAGAATGGAGTTCAAGGGTTTTATCAAAATTATTTTCCATATAAGATAATATAGGGTTCTGTCTCTATCTATATTTTTTACATTTATTTGATTATGTTATTATGGAATATATTTTATGATGTCCTTTTATCTTATGTGTATTATGTTATGATGACATGATGTTTAAGAATCCCATTCTTATTACATCTGTTATGCTATGATGTATGATTTATGATTTTGTGGAACACATAAGAATGGTTTCATTATGAGATGGGTGGGACCTATATCTCCTTCCAATGCATTAGGTAAAGATTTATATCTCATGAGATAAACATGGCTGGAATGGAAGGTTAATCCAGTTCAGTGAAACAGGACTGAAACGAGGAGTGTACTCGGTTCAGAAATGAACTTTGTTTACTAAGACAGCCTTGGTAATGAGTCTTGACTACTAAGAAATGATTCTATATGATTATGTGTGTATGAAAAAAAGTTTCATGTTTTAAGTTATGATTATTGAGATTATATTTCACTACTATGATTTAACCCATGTTATGAAATTATGATCTCTTTTACTGGTTAAGATTTCCAAAATGTTATCTTCTTATGAATATGATGTGATTGATATTTCTTTTGTTTACCATTAATAATAATTTGAGCTCACCCTTTTGTATGTTTTATTTCCCCAGGTCAGGAAGAAGTTTATTAAGTTGGATATGCTAAAAGGGACTCTAGATATGATGAAATAAATGAGAGACAATATAGATGCTTTATGAACCAGTTGTTTATGTTTCCGGGTTTCTAAATACACTATACCTATATGGTCCTTTCATGGTTTTGTTATATGTTGTAATAAGTGTGGTTTCAGTTTTGAAGCAATAACAATGTATGTAAAGTATGGGTCGTTATAGTTGGTATTAGAGGAAAGGTATAGTCAACCTTTAGAAACTAGGATGTGAAAGCCTTAGTAAGAACCTTAAGGATAAATCTATGTATAGAACACAATCTTAGTGTTTTAGAAATGGCCATGAATAACCTATGATAAGACCTTAAGTATGAAATTTTATTCTTGATTATGCGATTTTACTATTATAATTAGTATTTCTCACACTATTCTTCTTGGTTTTAGTAAATGGCTAGAACTCGAAGGAACCATGTTAATTCTGAATGCGACGGGAAATGCAATGATTGTCCCCATGAGCAACCAAACATTATGGGAGGTGGAATGAAAAATCTTGTAGCCATGCTCACACAAATTTCTCAAGCTATGAATCATGCAGGACTTCCAAATGAGCAAAGGAAGGAGAAATATTCTGTTGAATCCTTCATGAGGTAGCTTCCACCCTCATTCAGTGGGTCTACTGATCCATTAGTTGCAAAAAAATGGATCAGTACTACTGAAAAGATATTTTCAGTTCATTAATGTTCTGAACATAACAAAGTCATCTTAGTAGTGTTTCGTTTGGAAGGTGATGCTGATAAATGGTGGAATATTATCAATAATATGAGGCCAAGAGATGAAATTGAGTCCATGGAATGGGATGAGTTTAATAACTTATTTTTCAATAAGTACTTCCATCGTATTCTTCGAACAAATATAGAGAAGGTGTTTCTTGAATTGAAGAAAAAGGATGATGACTTTTTTGGTATCTATGAAATAAATTTCACAAGACTTTCAAGGTACACTCCTGGGATTATTATGCAACCTGAGAGTAAGATCGATAGATTCTTTAGTGGCTTAAAACCAATTCTTCAATGGGCATTATCCATAAGAGACTTGAATAGTAACAAGGAAATTGTTCGATGTGCTCTCAAGGTTGAGATGGAGATAGGAGTAACCCATCAGTAATATGCGTTTGATAAGAAGAGGAAAATGGAATTCAAAGGAAAATCTAAAGAGCACACTGAAAAGAAGATGAGTTTACCCTTATGCTCAAAATGTGGAAAGAAACATGGAGGGATTTGTCTTAAAGGGACAAGTAAATGTGTCAAATGTGAAAAAGAAGGTCATCGGGCATTTGAATGCCGTAATCATGGGAAGAAGCTGTCTAGTGATGTGAACAAAGAAAAGGCTAAACATGGTGCACCTCCTACACTTCAATGTTACAAGTGTAAGGAAATGGGGAATTATGCTAATTAATGCCCTAATCCAAGGGTTTTTGATGATGATCTATGTCCAAAAATTCTTAAGGCTAATGAAAAAGGAAAGTCACATGCAATTTCTATCAGCGATGTGGAGTGTGATAACGAAGTGGTGAAAGGTACACGAACCATCCACTCTAAAGAAGAAAATGTTTTATTTGATTCTGGATCCACCCACTCTTTTATTTATGATGAATTTTCTAAGGGTATTTCTATATCACCCCAACAACTATATGTTGAGTTAGCTGTGACAACCCCTAATGGCACAATAGTCGCATCAAAAGTTTACAATTCTTCTCCGATTGAAGTTTGTGGGAAAGTGCTTCCTGAAAATCTTATGATCCTTCCTATAGTGGAATTTGATGTGATTCTTGGCATGTATTGGATTTCTTTATATGGATCTCATATCAATTTCCAAAGAAGGGAAGTCACATTTCATATTCCCAATCAATCTATGATCGTCTATCGATGCAATGATGAACATAATCTTCAAGTGGAAATCTCTTCCATCTTATGGGTCTTGATTCCACTAAATGAAGGTTATTTATCTCAAATGGTTGGTGAGAAACTCTTGATTAAGATTATTCCCATTGTATGTGAATTTGATGATGTATTTCTGGAGGAATTGCCTGGTCTTCCACCAAATCGTGAAGTCGAGTTTTCAATAGAACTCACACCGGGTGCTTTTCCTATTTCAAAGACACCTTATAGAATGACCCCAATTGAGTTGCTGGAATTGGAGAAACAACTCCAAGAGAATCATGATAAGGGATTCATACACCCTAGTGCGTCAGCTTGGCGAGCACATGTTCTGTTTGTTAAGAATAAAGATGGATCAATGAGACTCTGCATTGATTATCGAGAACTTAACAAGATCACTATCAAGAAAAAATATCCTCTCCCATGCATTGATGCCTTATTTGACCAACTATGTGGATCTCAATACTTTTCCAAGATTGATCTTCATTCAGGGTATCATCAATTAAGGGTCAAAAGGGAGGATATACCAAAGACCGCTTTCCGTACAAGGTATGGACCCTATGAATTTATAGTGATGCCATTTGGTCTTACTAATAACCTCGCTATCTTCATGAATCTAATGAATAGAGTCTTTAGTGACTATCTTGATCAGTTTATTTTATTCTTTATAGATGATATTCTTGTCTATTCAAAGAGAAAGGAAGAACATAAAGATTACTTAAGAATTGTATTAAAGAACCTGAGAAAGGAGAAGCTTTATGCAAAAATTACCAAGTGTGATTTTTGGCATCAAAAAGTTTCATTTTTGGGTCATATAATCTCAAAAGAGGGGATATCTGTGGATCCAGCAAAGACAGAGGTTATTGAAAGATGGTCGAGACCAACAACAGTAACTGAGGTCCAAAGTTTTCTTGTTTTGGCTGGTTATTATCGACGTTTTGTGAATGATTTTTCACAATTATCTAATCAACTCAGTAGTTTGACTCGAAAGGGAGTTAAGTTCATTTGGACGGAGGAGTGTGAAAAAAATTTCAAGGAGTTAAAAAGATGGTTATCCAGTGCACCTGTGCTCACACTGCCTTGTAGTGGAGAAAGGTTTGTGATCTATAGTGATGCATCCAAGAAGGGATTGGGGTGTGTTCTCATGTAAAATGATATGGTGATAGCTTATGCCTCACAACAGTTGAAAATCCATGAGAAAAATTATGTAACTCATGATTTGGAGTTAGCTACGGTAATCTTTGCATTAAAAATATGGATGCATTATCTTTATGGTAAAAGGTGTGATATTTATACTGATCATAAAAGTTCAAAGTATATTTTCACACAAAAGGAGCTGAATATGTGCCAAAGAAGATGGTTGCAGCTGATTAAGGATTATGACTGCTCAATTCATTATCACCCTGGGAAAGCAAACAAGGTGGCAGATGCATTAAGTTGAATAGATCATGCTAGCTTATCCATGATGAGGATCACAAAAGATCCAATAATTTTGGATTTACAAAGGATGGATATTGGAATTATAATAGAAGGGGGAAATATTATCTTTCTCAAATGAATGTTCAACCATCTATACATGTGAAGATTAAAGAGGCACATAAAGAAGATATAGAGTTACAAAAGAAGGTGAGAAATGTTCCTGAATTCAACCTTGATTGTGATGGGATAATAAGGTTCAGGAATCGGGTTTGTATTCCTCCCATCCCAGAATTAAAGAAGGAGCTACTGGATGAGGCTCATAGTTCTTCATTATCTATTCATCCTAGAAGCATGAAGATGTTTGGGGACCTGAAATAGTACTTCTGGTGGGATGGCATGAAAATAGATGTTGCAGAATATGTCTCTCAACGTTTGGTTTTTCAGCAAGTTAAAACTGATAGATAGAAGTCTAAGGGGATGTTACAACCATTACCCATACCTGAATGGAAATGGGAAAACATCACTATGGACTTTGTCACTGGACTTCCTAGAACATCCAAAGGCAATAATGCTATCTGGGTCATAGTTGATCGTCTTACGAAGTCAGCACACTTCATTGCTATTAGAGAAGATTTTTCTCTGGATCAGCTTGCTAGGATATATGTAAAAGAAGTGGTAAGATTTCATGGAGTACCACTTTTCATTATATCTGATCGGGATCCGAGGTTTACCTCAAAGTTTTGGCGAAGTCTTCATCATACTCTGGATACAGAGTTGAGTTTCAGCATTGCTTATCATCCTCAAATAGATGGTCAGTCTGATAGGACAATTAAAACTCTAGAAGATATATTGAGAGCTTGCTCTATGAATTTCAAAGGAGGTTGGGACCAAAACCTACCTTTGGTGGAATTTTCTAATAATAATAGCTTTCACTCCAGTATTCAGATGGTTCCTTATGAAGCTCTCTATGGAAATAAATGTTGAATTCCAACTTTTTGGGATGAAGTTGGGGAAAGAAAGCTATTAGGACCTGATCTTGTTGATGAGATGGTAGAAAAGGTCTGATCTATTCAACAACACATAAGAGCAGCTCAGAGTCAACAAAAAAGTTATGCCGATAACCGAAGAAAAGACCTAGATTTTGAAGTGGGTGATAAAGTGTTCTTACGAATATCTCCTTGGAAGAGAATAATGAGATTTGGAAAGAAGGGAAAGCTGAGCCCTAGGTATATCGGTCCGTTCGAAATACCGGATCGTGTTGGGAAGGTAGGTTACCAATTGACGCTTCCACCGAATCTCTCTCAAGTTCATGGTGTGTTCTATGTATCTCTCCTGAGAAAGTACATACCCGATCCTTCACATGTACTCAACTCAGATGTTGTACTGCTGGAGCAAGATCTTTCTTATGAAGAATAGCTGATAGAGATTCTGGATCATACTGAAAAAGTTTTATGGAACAAGACCACTCGCTTGGTGAAAGTTTTATGGAGGAACCACCAATTAGAATAAGATACATGGGATCTTGAGGATATAATGAGGGAGAGGCATCCTCATCTTTTTTTTAAAAAGTGACGAATTTCGAGGTCAAAATTCATTTTAAGCAGGGTAGAATGTAACACCCTGATATTTTATGAGAATTATATTTTTTTATGTCTTACTTTATATTAAAAATCAAAGGAATCATTCATGTTACACAACACTATCTTGTCTTTCATTACACACAATCGTGACCTTCCTCGATAGCGTGTGTAGTACGCAATACCGAGTTCCACTAAACAATGATATATTATTATAATATTATAAACTAGCTATTAGGAATAGTAATAACTGAATTTTATATTTTATAAAATTATTATTCATCTTACATATTTTCTAGAAAATTTTATTAGAACAAAATAAAATTTTCAGGTAAAATAAGTATTTTTCAAAAAATGCAGTTTTGCCGCCTTTTGATGGAGCACCCAATTTAAATATAGTTTTGACATGTTTATATGTTAAATTTTACAGAATAAAATTCTTCTTTGGAATTAGGATATAAAAATTTACTTTGAATAAAATTTTTATATTATTTTGGTAACATTCATATTTTGATGAATAGTAAAAACATGTTATATTTTAATTAAAAACAACATTTTTCATCGCAATAATTTATATGGTTAAATTATAATATTCAATGGTTTTAAAGTATAAATAGAATATATTTTTACCATTTAATATAATTTATATCATTAGCATTAATTTTACATCGAATTCATAGGTAAAAACATTTCAATCTTTGGCAATGTTTTAACTTTTAAAACATGTTTGCTTAACAACGAGATTAATTTTAAATTAATTACTGCAACTTCTATGTTTTGAATTTTGAAAAATGGAATCCATATTTGGATTCATTGGATCTAAATTATGTTAATAGGTTACTTTTATTCTTTTTTAAGATTACGAATAGTAACTACGGTAATTTTTATTTACTGCAGTTAAAGGTAAATCAGGTAATTAAGGGTAAATATAAGATTATAAAATTACCCTAACACTTGAAAAAATCATATTGGATGAATAGAAGTCGACCCATATCACCTAAGGGTCAGAATAGATTCATTTCATGGACTTTTGACCATGAAATAATATAATTATTTTTAAAACCAAAGAAAGTGACAACATGTCACTCTCTTAACTCTTATAAGTAAAATAATTTTAATTTAGAGATAAACTTCATAAAACTTATAAAATTAATAGTCTCCAGAAATCTAATAAATGTATCTACATCATATGAATTTATTTATAATTTTTAGGGATTAAATAATTATCATTAATTATGACATAATAGTGATGTTTAAATTATTTTATTGATTGAAATATCAAATAAATGATATTAAAAGTATTAAAATAAATATTATATGAACTATTTAATGTGATCCACTAATTTTATAGATAAAAATGACATGTTATGAATCTATTAAATATTTTAGTTCGAACATATCTTCTGTATATATTTTATTTAAACTCAAATAAATGAATAGTGTCAAAATTGACACTATTGTTAATTTATAGAAATTACATATTATAAAATTGTTTAAAAATCACAAAAATATTTAAAAATTGTAAATTAAAATATATATGGTCGGAAATGTAATAAAAGTATACAATTATGGACAATTCACAACATATAAGTAATTATTTATAATGATTTAAAATTCAGAATATTATTACCACAAATAAAATTAAATAGATTATATAAGGATAAATCATGTTGATTATGTTTAAAATAAATTCCAAACATGTCTAAATTTTATTATCTGATGATATTATAACCCTATCTCATCTAAGATTCGGATTTGTGACATTTTTGGTTGTTTTTAGGTGGGTTTGAAATTTATTATAAATTAATATTTCTTATAATTCCAAAGGTTCCCCTCTCCTCCCTTATAAAAGGGCACATCCTCCCTCTCCTCCTCACACCACTTTGAACATTAAAGCTCGGCCAAAACCATCCAATTTCTCTTCTCCACTTCCCTAGAAATATCCTAGAGGTCCTGGTATTTTCAAAGACCATCTTTTGTTCCCTAAGAGGAGGTTAAGAAGAGGCGCTTCAAAGAAGAGGTAATGTCTGTTACCGATTCTTTCAAATTTATTTCATCATCTTCTTCTTCTTATTTAGTTGTTTCATTATGAAGTAATAACAACAGTATCACTTATATACTAATATGTTATTATAAGTATGAAACAACTCTATTTCACCATCTATCCATCCTACGAGAAATGAAATCACCGCACGTGCGTACGTACGGAATACCGTCTCTACGCCGTGGTGTAATCTATTTTCCACCACCACCTTACTTGGATGGTTATAATGGTGTAAATTATAACTATATATGATTATGGTAAAATGATATTGATTCTGAAATAGTATGCATACACTTCAATACAATTCCACGATCATGGGAATGATATCGTCGCTCGTGCGTACGTACGACCTACCGTCTCCACGATGTGATGCGACTTGTTCTACATGATATTCATTGAATAATGATTACATAAATGAATTGAATGAATAAATATGATATATATTACACTAATACCATTCTGGAAATGAGGTATCAATAACCTAAAATAAGAATAAGAATTTATCGACAAAACACGCATAAGAACAAAAAGCAATAAACATCCGAATAACAACAATGAAATATTACTAATAAGAAGCTAAGAATATGACCACATATGATATCATAACAATGAGTAAGATTTTGTAATAAGTCAATAACATTATTTTAATCATTATACAAGAGGTTCGGACATATATGAAGCTAATCGGACCTAAGGTAAGGGAAAATCTCGCAATCTCAATTTTTATCCAAGATTGTTTTTACTTCAAAATTTACTGGGGAATATTTATCATCCATATCCATGTTTTGTCTATATGTAATATTTTTTATATCCTACTACAATTTTTTAAATCCAATTTTACCCTTCGCTGAGTTTTTAGTAAAAGATATGAATGGAATCTTTTGTCGTTTTTCATACGAGGTACTTTTTGCATTTTCCGGCCAAAGTATGAGAAGAATGTTTTTTAACTTATACATCATGAATGTATTTTTAGAACATTATTTCCATGAAAATTCGTTTATGTGTTTTCAAGTTTATTTTTAATCAACTTATTTTAGTTTAAAATTATATGACATGTTAAGAAAAGAAATTTTTTTGAAGTAGAAAGGATATTTTCCTCAAGAATAGAGTACAAGTGTTTTATCAAAATTATTTTCCATCTAAGATAATATATGGTTATGTTTCTATCCCTATTTTTTATATTGATTTGATTATGTTATAATGGAATATATTTTATGATGTCCTTTTATCTTATGTGGATTATGTTATGATGACATAATTTTTAAGAATCCCATTTTTATTACATAGGTTATGCTATGATGTATGATTTATGATTTTGTGGCACACAGAAGAATGGTTTCATTATGAGATGGGTGCGACCTATATCTCCCTCCAATTAATTGGGTAAATATTTATATCTCATGAGATAAACATGGCTGGAATGGCTGGTTAATCCATTTCTGTGAAACATGACTGAAACGAGGAGTGAACTCGGTTCAGAAATGGACTTTGTCCACTATGATAGTCTTGGAAATGAGTCTTGACTACTAAGAAATGATTCTCTATGATTATTTGTGTATTCCAAAAAATTTCATGTTTTAATTTCTGATTATTGGGATTACATTTCACTACTATTATTTATCCCATGTTATGAAATTATAATCTCTTTTTCGGGTTAAGATTTCCAAAATGTCATGTTCTTATGAATATGATGTGATTAATATTTCTTTTGTTTACCCTTACTGAGCGTTTGAGCTCACCCTTTTGTAAGTTTTATTTCCCCAGGTTAGGAAGAAGGTTATTAAGTAGTATATTCCAAAAGGGACTCTAGATATGATGAAATAAATGGGAGACATTGTAGATGCTTTATGAACCAGTTGTTTATGTTTCCCGATTTTTAAAGACACTATAACTATACGGTCCTTTAATGGTTTTGTTATATGTTATAATAAGTGTTCTTTCAATTTTGAAGCAATAACAATGTATGTAAAGTATGGGTAGTTATAGGGAAGGTCTCCAAAATGCTCTGAATAATGTGTTAAACATTATTATGTCTTATCACACCCAATGTTATGTTTAATTTGAGTGGAAAATTTAGACACTAGAATACATGTTGCGAACATTATCAATGGGATTTAAAGGAGGATGGGATAAAAATATTCCTCTGTTCAAGTTATCAAACAACAATAGTTTTTGTTATAGTATCAAAATGAGCTCATACGAATCCATTTATGGGAAAAGGTCTATAATATCTTCATTCTTGGATGATGTTGGATAATGCAAGCTGGTGCGATGTGAAATGGTCAATGAAATGGAAGAATTGGTGAATACTATCCAACAGTATATCTGAGATGCACAAATTTGATGGAAGTGCTATGAAGATAATCATTGACAAGACATATATTTTGAGGTTAGTTTTTTTAGGAAGGTGGTGCCTCAATCGAAGACCCAAGAAGAATTTATTGAATATAGAAAAAAAGGATTAAAAGAATCTGAAAAATGTAATTTTATTAAAATATTTATTAAAAAGAGGAATCAAATCCCCAAGAAATTCATCCCACCAAGTTATATTTTGGTTGATTCCCTTGTTTGCAAGCCCGTCTGCAACCATGTTATATTCAGAAAAATAATGTGTAATGATTTAATTTTTTTCCATAAGAGAATAAAGACAATTCATCCAATGGGTAGTGAGAGGCCATGCAAGATGGACCACACCGTTCCAAATATCCTGGTAAATAGTGTTCGAATCACTTGCAATCCAAATATTGTTTCAACCCTTTTTCTTTGTATAATCAACCGCATGGATCACACCCATCATTTATGACTCCAAATATGAGTCCATTCCACATCATCCAATGAATAATCTATGAAACTATCCAAGATAGTATTTGAAAATAGAACCATAACATGCAGGACCAGGGTTTCCTTTAGATGCACCATCAACATTCACATTAATTCATCCAGGAAGCAAGGATTGCCAGAAAACCTAAAAAGTGCATCTAGGATCTCTATAATCTTCATTAATCTGAAGATGATGTAGGATCTCAAACTCTTTAATAGAGTTATCAAAATATTATTTCTAAATCGAGGAAGCATCTCTAATAGAAATGGGTATCCGTGTCCGACCCAAATTAATCCTGAATGAGAATTTTATTAAGAATAATTTTATTTTTATCATACCAGATCACATGGAGGATCTCAGAAACTGAAGTCTAGAAGAGAATCTTGATTTCTTGGGAAGATAAAAACATTTCACATAAATGTAGTTGTAATTTGATTAAGTCATTGCATAACCATCTGCAATTAAACATGTCAAAAATATAATTCCAATGAGCTGAAGTATTAGCACAAGACAAAAACAGCTAGTTTTTATCTTCTCTATATTGGTTACACATGAAACACATAGAGAAATTTTGAATCCCAATATTATTAAGATAAACTTCAGTGGGGACTCTATTGTGTGTAACACAAAAAACCAGAGTAAATCTCGAGGGTTTAATCCAAGGTTTGCTGAATGATTTTAACCAATAAAAGATAGAATCAGAATTTATAAAATTAGGTTTGTAAAAACTTTGGGAATGAAGAAAACCATTATGAGAAGGAACCAAAATAAGAAAATCATCAGATTTGGAGAAGGGGTAGTTGTCAATAATATTATTGATGTTATCAGGATAGTTGATTTTATGAGAGTGAAAAGCATCCCTTATGGTCGAATTGGCATTGACTAGTAGAGAAATGGAAGGCACCAAGGGTATTAAAGGAGAACCAGTGGTTATAATTTATTAAGGTCTTGAAAAACATGTCTTGCAGTGGAATATCTTTGGTTCTTTTACCATACATATTTGTAGAATGTGAATTCCTTTAAAATTACTGAACAACTGAGTTCTTGTGAATTTTCCCTTCATCAATGGATTATTTACTGTACAATGATTTATGATAAAAATAGATATCATGATATAAGATCCATTTGGAATGACATTTACTATTTAGTCATTTGAGGTTAGTGACATGTTATTCATCCTCATATCTCCATGGAAGAGATTCATGAGATTTGGAAAAAATGAATGATAATTCCCAACTACATCAACCACTTAGGGATTATTGATTATATTGTAGTTGTGGAATATAGACTAGAACATCCACCAATAATATCTCAAGTACATGATTTACTCCATTTATACCTACTTAATAATTACATACCAGATAACTCATAAGTATTGAACTCAAATGTGGTACATTTTGATAATGATATCTCTTTTGAGGAGAAGTCTGTGAAGATGTTGGACCGTAGAGATATGCTTCTTCATAACAAGTGCACTCAACTTTTCAAGGTACTATAGAGAAACCATATGTATGGAGAGGAAAAATGGGAAATACAGTAAGAAATAAAAGAGAAGTAACATCACTTGTTTTCACATGGTATGTAAAACAAAATTTCATGGGGTGGTTTTCATAAGGGTGGAAGAATGTATTGACCTGTAATTTTATCATTGGAATTTCCCTTCTTATGTCATAAAAACATACATCACATGTAGGAACCATTAGAAACTTTGTTATAATAAATTAATAATGATAATTTACTTAGAAAATAAACCAATAACAATTCCATATATTCCAATGGGACAATAAAAACAAAATAAGATAAAAAAATTGGGAAATTTTGATCTACTCGATCCACTAGAACAATAACACTCAAGATCAAATCTCTAGAAATAAAACATACTATAAATAATAAAATATTATTTTCAATATGAAAATATATATAACCTTTTTATATCATATATGTTTATTAATAATGAATGAAATAATAGCAATTTATTGAAATTAAGGAACTTATATGACTGTTATAAATCTAACCATTGGAATAGTAACCCTATCATTGGAATAGTAATATGATCATTAAGAATAATAATTTGATCATTAGAATAGTAACCTCTCATATTAATGTTTAAATAAAATGTTTGAATCTTGAAAATTAAAATATAAAAGATTTATATCAGGGTGTAAGTAAATTTTTTTAAAAAATGATAAATTTGGTTATGATATTTTTATAAAACAGAAATGTTTATTTAAAATTTAATAGTTAATATAATGATTTAAATGAAAATTTATTTTCATAAAATAGATTAATTAATTAATACTATGTTGTATAGTAATTATAACATAATTTTATGATACCTTAATTAATTTTTGAAACGGTTATAAAATTGATTATAATATAAAACTTAGTATTTTTTAGATAAATGGTTATTTTTTTCAAAAATTAAATATCTCATATATAGAAAATTATATTCAGAAAAAGTATTCAATTTTTTATATCTAAACATTCAAAAAACTTTATTCTGAATTTTAGGGATTTCTATAAAATAGTTGATTTTTTGTGAGTAGTGAAATACAATAAATTATGGTATTTAACATTATATGTTAATAAATAAAATTTTGAGTAATGGATGAGTCATTTATGATATAATTAACAAATATCTAGAAATAAAATGATCTATTTACTATATTTCTTCATAATAATCAATACTATAGATATTCTTGATCAAAAATAATAAACAAATGAATAAAATAATAAAAAACACCCCTCTCCTCTCCCCTATAAATACCAACCCTTCTCCACACACCTTATAATATTTTTTTCTTGGGAATATTCTTCCCAATTATATTTCCAATCATCTTTTTCATGTTTTAGACCTTATGGGATTAAGAAAATCCAAAATTCAAGTTCCTCAAGGAGGTTCTTAAAGAGACGACATTCAAAAGGTAAAATCATCAATCATTCTCCTTTAATTTTTTTTATTTTCTATCCTGTCCTCACATACCCTATCCAAAATATTGTGAAAATAAAAATATCATATATATATATATATATACATTAATATTATTTTTTTAATGTAACATAAATCATAACATCTCTTCTATTATTCTTTTATTATTAAAGATAAAACATCATTTGCGATATTTCGATTCACCACCATCATGAATGATAAGTTTTTATTTTTCATTACCACCTTAAAGGCTGGTAGAAAACCATTATTATGGTTAAATGAAATTTTAATATGTATATTATAACTTTTTTGATGTTCTGGAACTAATATATAGACATAATATTGAATATAATGAAACTATTTCATGATGATCAAAAAACCATGAAAATAAATTAAACATTTATCATTAATATTTTATCAAATGAATCATCCTCATATTAGAGAAAATGATATATAGAAACATTTAAAAATATACAATTGAATAAATTCCGTATAATTTCACTTCTGGAGTACTATTCTCATTTCACATGAACTTCCATAATTATACCAAAGTAAACCGAGCACAAAACCATGAAAACAAACATTCATAGAATGATGAAATTGAACTCTAAAACTCTTTTAAATGGTCATAAATAAAATCAATAAATTTATAATAAATAAATTACATGTATAAAAGGTTATTGTTATGTTATTAATGAATCTAACTTGATTATATAGTATATTATGTTAAAGTAAATAATGTATTTAGACATATGGTAAGGGGTCTCTCTGAACCTCCAAATTACCTTTGGGTTACACTGTCTCTCTATTTTTACCCAATGTAATTATTTATTATCCTTACATAACTCTAATATATTATTTTTTTATGTACCAAAATTTTGTATATATACCAATTCATATTTATTTTATGGTTAAATACCTATTTTCAAATGTTCCATTCCTAATTACTCCTGCTAAAACCAGCCCGATTAAAGGGAACTTCACCATTTCTTACCCATCTACAGGTAGACTATATATACTACTTTAAACCCACAATTATTTTTTCTAAAATCACTCATTTTATCATGAACACGTTTCATAGTTAAATTCTAGTCCCACACAAACAATTATGTCTTTTTCCTCTTTAAAGTCTATTTAATATTTTCAATTAAACTGCACTAAATTAGATCGTTTCAAATTTTTGTTAAACACTCTTTTTCATGTATTCAATTCAGTTGGAAATCATTTTTCATGATCTATTGTTATTTTTATTTTATTATTTTCAAAAAATTATTCAATACCTTCATTCATGCATATCATTATGATAAAACGATTTCTTATTCCATATGACATGATCACAAAACCTATTTCCTTTCATGGGTATCCCTCTTGATTATTCCTTATGATTGATTATCCATGGGGAACACATATGCATGAATATAATATAATGTTTAAACGTAGATATCTCTCCAATGAATTGGTAATTTTTATTATTATGAGACATCATGTATTGGATTAGAGAGTAATCCTAATCCATTATTGGACTTTGTCCACCATGTGATACTGTATTGGCAGATAGCTTTGACTCATGTTTATGTCATGTTATATGTTACATCCACATTCAAATATTTCCATGATTATATGATTACCTATAAAAGCTTTTATGATCCAATATGATTACTCAAGATCCATTTTGTTTATGTAATCATGTTTTTTTATTTCTAATTCATGTGGTACGATTCACTCCTATATTTATTCCCTTACTGGGCTTTTCTTCTCATCCGGTTTGTCTTTGTGTACGCCAAGTTATTTTATATTGATGTATGATCTTAAAAGATATTTTTACATCATTATAGATTAATAATGAGATGTTTTATTCTTATTTTTTATGTACCTAATTTTACAAAGACACTAGAATTTGTGATCCTTGGTTTGTATTTAACAGATAATTATGCTTAAAATCCTGTAATAGTATTTTTAAAAGGATAGTTTATTTATAAGATTCATGCATCATATTATTTTTATCCTTTAACTTTATAAATCTTTAAATGGATTAATAAATGATAGCTAATGTGAAAAATGGTCCAGGTTTCCATAAAAAAAAATACATAATTCCTAAAAATCATAATTTTCATGTAATATGAAATAAAAACCATAAATGTATCACATATTAATATTACCTTAGGATATATCTCCTTTAATATCCCAGTTTCACTAAAGCCTAATAGATATTGTTCTATTTAACCTTATATTGTATCATATAATATAACTTGTGATAGCATACCAAAAACCCCTTTTAGATATTTAATAAAACACTTTTGGAAATACATTATTGACTTCACCTATTATTACACATTATGTAATACCTTATGAATTCCCATCCAGAAAACATTTGGATTAACAATAAAAGAAATCCATAGTATATCTATAATTCAAACTCAATACCCATTTATTCAAACACACAGCGTGACCCATAGAAATTTATAAGAGATTATGAGATCATTATAGAATATTGATAATGAGATGTTTTATTCTAGATCCATATTTTAATTTTATGTACCTAGTCATCCAAATACAATAGAATTTTTTATCTTTAGTTTATATTTAATAAATAATTATGCTTAAAATCAAGTATCAAAATTTTTAAAAGGTAAGGGCCACTATTACTCATGTTATCGTATATTGATGTAGCAACTTATAGGAAATTATGAGATCATTATGGATGATCTGAAATGATATTATTTATTATAGTTTCATTTTTATTAATTTTATGTAACTACTCTTCCTAAGACATTATACTTTATGATACTTGGTTTTTATTTAATGTACAATTATAATTGATGGATAATTATGCTTAATTATGCATAAAATCATGTAATGTTATTTGTAAAAGGCTAGGTTCCTTATTCCCCATTTTATCAAATATTGATGTAAGAGCTTATGAGGAAATTAAGAAATAATGTTTCTCCTTTATAGCACATGTTTTATGATTTATTTCCATGTTTATTCCCATATATATATTTTTTTCATCTCATTTTTATATGTATTCCCCACATTATCATATATTGGTATTGGATATCCAAGGAAATTAAAATATCTTTATAGAATATTAATAAAAAGATGTTCTATTCTAGTTCAATTTTTTAATTTCATGTACCTAATCTTCCAAATACACTAGACTTTATGATCCATGGTTTGAAGTTAATGGAAATTTTGGCTTAATATCATGTAATATTGTCTAAAACATTTCAGGGATACTATATGATTCATGAATCATATTCATTTTCTCCCTTCATATTATAACTCATAAAATTGATTAATAAATTATTGCTTATGTGGAGAGCAGTTCTGGTTTCCATCACACAAAAAGTAATACACTTAATTAAAGTACATCATAATTTTCATGTAACAGGATATACAAGCTATAAATATATCACATAAAAATATAACATTAGGGTAGATCTCCTTTATTCACCCAATTACAGTAAATACTAATAGACATTGTCCAATGTCACTTTATATTGTATCATATAAAATAAATTGTGAAAGTATATCCAAAAATCATATCAGATATTTTCTAAAATGCTTTTGAAAATCCATAATTTACTCACCTTGTATTACATATTATGTAATACCTTGTGAATTCCCATCCAAAACACTTTTGTATTAACTATAAAAAACATTTAGAGGATATCTCTGAGTAAACCTCAATCCCAAATTATTCAATCACAATGTGTGGCCCCAGAGGAATTCATAGTGTTGAAAAAATTAGAATATGTAGTTCAATATATGTAATCAAAGAGAGGAATCTAGAAAAGCATTGATGTTACTCAAACTATAATGAGATCTGACATGATCTCCATTCAACACAAATATAAATATTCATTTATCTAAAAACATGCATCATATAAAAACATGAATTCTCATGTTTTTATTTTTCTAAGACATCGAGTTACTATGGAACAATGTCCATGTCAATCTTATATAGCCAAGTCATTTATCTTTCACACTTAGAGTGTAGATTGATCTAATTGATGAATACATCACATGACATTCATCCTTATGAATAACAAATCACATGTCCATTATTTAGATAGATATATAATATCTAGGTGTTATCTCATACTCCAATAGTCAATCTCTATCGAGGGACCTGATGTCATACTTGTCACATGAGAGGATAAATCCCATATTTGTTAATCTCCAAATGATAATATGATCAGAAACACACCCAAACACCCCTATATTAGTTAATTCAATGTGTATATATATGTAATTAGGGTATCAAAGTATTATTATTATAATGTTAGGTATCTATCCAATTATAGGAAGCATGGAATAAAATATGATCCATGTACCCCTAGTATACTAAAGTCAACTTTATCATAGTCCTTATTTGATACTTAGTGGGTCATCTAGTTCCCACAAAGAATCCAATTATTTTTCATCTTTCTCATGAAAATATTATATTTATATATATAATAATAATAATACTCACACTAGACTTAACATTTTTTTTATAACTTATAATACTCCATGATGAAAATCAACTAGGGATAAACACAAAGCCATACTTTTATATGCCAAATATCATTGAAATTCATGAAATGTATATCTATATATAAATTTATATATCCCATGTTAAATAATTATAAAATTAATGTTTCTTTTATTTTGTTATATTTTTTTTATTCTTAAACTCTTTAAGAATAGTAAAAACACCCAACATAAGCACTAGTTTATCGTATCATATATGATAAACTTCCAAATCAACACTCTGTTTCCTAAAAAACATTTTTTTTGTTAACACATTACACCATTTACAATTCATATCACATATCTAGGTCAATATCTCATAAAACCCACCTACTAATCTATTTAGTGAGACACACTAATGAAGTAAGCTAGTTTGTATAATGATAAAATCTAGGAATCATATTCTTAATTATTCATCTTTTAAACATACTCAAACTTCTTAACATACCTACATCAAATTTAACAATGTCAACCACTATTTTATACATATAATTCATTCTAAATTCATCATAATCATCCTTTGAACCCTATTCCATCAACATTTTTCCATGAAATAATGTCACTACATACAATAATTTTTCCTAATGCAACCTATCACTCTTAGAATATTAAGTAAAATTCATATTAAAAATAGATTTTTGTAATTATATATTTGTTAACATTGAACTTATTTAAGTCCAAACATATTCCCACATTCCTATTAGACATTATATTGTCTTCTTAATATTATGTTAAGATACACATAACCCTTTATAATTAGAAATAAAAATTATTTCATATATGTTGGAATATTAAAAAAATAAACAATATCATATATGGTATTATATGTGTTTGGAATATTTTTTATATTTGAAAATAAGTCTTTTTTAAAATATACAAAAAATGGGTGGCCGAAAAAAATACCATAACATTTTATAAAATAGCTGAATAAACATTTTTTCCTAGATAAAATAATTTTATCTTTATCTTCTTCCCAAAATATGTTATAGGAATTATATAATGATAAACTGTGTGTATATAATTAATCATCTCATACATCTTCACAACAGCTTCTGTTATTATATAAGTAAAATGATATTAAGATGCCCATAATTTACATAGATTGAATTGAGATTTATAAAATCCTTTACATTAAAATTATCAATATAGTAATTATTTAATTCATCTTGGGAATTTAATCTACAAGATAAATCAATTAATCCTTTGATTTTGAACTGGTGAATATTTAAAACACTTTGTAAAATATATATTTGGTGTCAGATACCCTTCAAAATAAAAAAATTAATTTCTATAACATCCATACAAGACATTGAAATTCCATGGAGTTTAACAAACACCATCAATTATTTCTGTTATAATATAGTCATATTGAATTATTACCATTCCTTCCTAAAAACCCTACGTTTCAAAGACCATGATTGGATTCTTAATGAAACACTGTTAAAATTTTCATTTATATTTTCTTCTTTTAGTTTTTATATTTTACCAACTTGTATTAGATATATATTACCAGAATCCAGACATCATATGGCTAGTTCAACGATTATCAACACCTTGAAAATATTAGGTAAAATTTTCTCAAATTACAGATCTTTTTTAATAACTTTTATTAAGTTACCATTCTTATGAGTATCTTTCTTTTTTATTATCATTTAAAGGATTGACCACAATGTTTAGACTGATGATGATAATCATATTCATCCACAACATAATATTTTATCAAGTGATTATCATTTATTATAAACCATCGAATACGGAATTTTATTAAACAGGTTCCCACTAAAATTATGACCCCTTATAAATGTCCATTATACCCATTAGTGGTCCAACATACTTATTTCAATAATTTTTCACCTCACTTTGGTGTTTATCTCATCGATTATCAATTTAGACAGGGCCTTATCCCAATAATACCATATATGAATTATGTATAGTCATATAAAAATCTCTATCTAATCCTTTATATGGATAAACTCAACTTTATTCCTAAGGTATCCTAATCATATTAGGTTCTCCAGACTATTCTAGACAAAATGAAATTACAACAATAACTTATGAAGGGGAAATCTCAAGTAACGTAGATTTAGATTAACCAACCAAATATGAAAATCCAGAGAAACTTATTACTTCATTTCCTTCCACAAGATAGTCTAAGGGAACCCACCTTTAAAATTATCTTCCCAGTTGGGTGGTGAAGGCATTGACCAATGTTTCTTAGTAAGGAATATATCACATAGTATTTGAAGGGGATTTTTAATCTCACCATCTTATCTGGTGTTATTAATTTTATGTGTTCAAGATTCTAGTATTTTAGTTTAAAATCATATTCCCTACACCATACCAATATGTTCGCCCCGTAATAATGTGTAACACTTTAACAACCCAAAATTTTCTGTTACTCAACCAAAATTAGAAGACGAGTATATTTATAGATATCCAAATGAATAATATATATGATTAACATGATTAATTAATGTAAATTATTAGAATTAGATGAGATTGAGAATATCAACATGAGTAAGCCTGGTATGATAGATAGCCAATCCCATTCATAAGCCTAGACATGGCATAATCCTTTATGTAGGTATGTAGTAAAACTGAAATTCCTACTATATAATGAAACATTACTTAAGATATATTCCAAATCATCAAAACACTAACACCTAAAATGTGTAAAATATATGAAACTACTAAATGCATTATGATAACTTCAATTAAAATCTACGTTCAAGGTATATAAAAAACCAAATTCCATATAGATTCAATCCTTTCCTGTAAGGAAAGGCTCCATCCTAGAATAAATTTTGCATTTAAAGTAAATAAATAAACATTCATCACATAAAAATTTATAATTATGATGAAAATTTAAAATAACCATTAAAATAAATAATCAATTCAGATATTTAAATATGATATAAATATTTATGAACAATTCATAAAAAAATCTAATTATATACCCTTATATAATTTCAACATTAACATTATGAGCATTCAATAAGTTTTAATATAAATTCTTTATATTCATTTTAACATGATGTATTTCATAATTATAACTATATGAAACTTCTATTAAAATAGATGATATTATGTGAAGAAAAAAATTATAATACAATTTCAATTTTTAAAAACATTTACATAATATAATTTCATATAGTTATTAATTATTTAAATCATGATCATATTAATTCTCAGAAACTAATTTATATGGATTATATAATATCTAAATAATAAAACCATATTTATTTAGAATAATTCAAAATAATTAATTATTTGAAATTAAAAATTTAAATATTAAAATTTTGTATTATGTCCTTATTTTATTATTTTTATCCCATTATAAATAAATTCAAATGATTTCTAAATAAAATATTTTTTTCTATTTCAAAATAATTTCATTATAATATGTTAGAAGTTATTTTAAATATTAAAAAGTAATATTTGGGAAGAATAAATTTTCATAAAAATTTGATTAAATACAAAAAGTTTATATTTAATTAATTCAGAAACCTTTTATAAATTAAAATATCTCAAATAACTTTTATAATTATTTTTAAACAATTTATAAGCCATATAAATAATTTTATATGTTAAAAACATTTTTAAATAATTTTACAATAATTATTATTACCCTTAAGAATAATAGAATTCTTGCATGAGGATAAAGTCTGTAAGCCTTACGCATGATGGATAGAATCCCTTTCATAAAGGTGACTAACTTTACAACTTTATGCTACTTAAAAATAAATATCGTCATAAGGATACTTCCTTCATAAAGTTTTCTCTCGTAAGGGTGTAACCTTTCTATAGAAGATGCTACATAAGGGTACATCATGTCATACCATTATGTGGATTCTTTGTACCACTATGTAAGGGTAATAACTATACAGAAATTATTTATCTAAAGGTAACAATGAGGTTACCCTCATGTAAAGAGTCTATATAAGGGTATCCCCAAAGAGGAACAACTTATCTACATTTATATACCCATGATTCACAAATGGGTAACTAGTTTGTTACCCTTATATAATCCTTTTATAACCATCAAATACCTTTACATGTAAAATAAAAAAAATTCATACCCCTATGTAATATGTTTACTAAATACATTTGCATAAGGGTTACAATACATGCTAACTTTTTGTGAACCCTTCACGTAAAGGTATTCCTTGGGCATCCATGCTTATGTAATGGTAATGCCAAGTAAACATAACCTAGACCAATCTATGTAAGGATAAGAAGATATGAACCTTAGGTAGATAAATATATATAATTATAAATTATTTTTTACCCTTAAACATCCTAGATTCATAAGGGAATTGTATTGGTTACCTTTACGCATCCCAACTATGTACGGGTAAACCATTTTATAAAATTGAAATTCATAAATAAAACTACGGATCTATTTTTCATGTATCTTATTTATTTATTTACAAGTTCCATAAAACATAAATATAGAATCAATTTAACATTACTATTATGGTTCTTATGAATATAACAATACTTATTATACATAGAAGATTCAATTTGAAACCCTTCTAGAAGGATCTTTTAGATTCCTCATGTAATCACGGGTTGTGAAAATCATTGTAGATTTGAATGAATTTATTCCAAGGTGTGTTCAGGGAAAAATGTTAATTTATTTTACGACCACTCTACTGGTTCCAGATAATTGTTTTTACCCAAGGATATGATTTTTTTGGAATTCCAAGTCGTTCTAATTTTCAAAGAATATTTAATATTTAAATAATTAAATATTAATTTATTCATGAATTTCCTTTTATTAGTGTATATTTAATGGTTTATAAGATTGGGATTATTTTTATATAGCTGATTTCATAATAGGGGGTCCTATACATGGCATAAACCCACCACGTCCACCCTATCCTTTTTTATTTCTCTTTATTCTTCTTTTGACATCATTTTTATTTTTTCAATTTTTTCTATTAATTCTACTCTTTGGTGTCCTATGAATACCCATTGGGGTTGTGATGTCTCATGGCTGAGATAGGTATAGAGAGATAAGAGGTAGAGGGAGTAGGAGGTGCCACCCATGTAGATTGTTTTGAGTTAGATCGAGGATCGGCAGGTATGTGGCATGAATATGGGGTTAAACTTTAGAAATTGTTTCTTGATGTTATGCCTCTTTTAAATGGTTTTTTCATAAATCAACATATTTTAGCCATTTTATTATTTTAATGCCTTAAATTAGTATATGGGGACCCCAATAGGGTTGATCAAGTCTTATTCTAGGAGGAATGAGGTTTCTGGGATGTTTTGGGGGTTTTCCATTTAGTAAATACCATGCACATAGTATTTTGTTAAGAGAAGACACTAAGTGTACTCTTCTTATTCCGTAAATATTGCTTTTTGGGACTACACACTATGTACCAGGGGTACACGTCATGTAGTGGTGATTCAGGTTGTGTCTAGGGAAGATTGTCTTGTAGGTCGCATGACCAAGGCCCATGTGAGTTAAATGGATAGTGGACATATACAATTCTTGGACATAGACCATGTGAGGGTACATGGTCAGGTACATAGTTGGTCTCCCCACATGGGGTATGCACAATATACATTGTATTACACACTGTGTGATTGGGTGTTTTACATGTCGAGTGGGGTAGCGGTACATGGGATGGTTCCCCATGTAGGTTACACACCATCTACATGGAATACATACCATGTAAATTAGATAATTCTTAAATGATTGGCATAGAGAACATGGATATCTATGATCACTGGGGGTACAAACATTTTTCTATAAGTAAGTGTCCTATACTTTTTTCATTCCTTGGCTTTTTATTTTCACCATTTAGTCAAAAATCGGTCTTTTGAGTAGTCAATTCCAAGTGTTTTCTTCATATAAATTGTGATGGTGGTATCCTTTTGGTGTTTAAAGTCCATCTAGAAGAATTTATTTTTGGGTGAGTGTTTTCAGGATTATTTCTTTGAGGACGTTTTTTACAATACTCTAGCTGGTTGGGTTATGATTTGTGAGCCATGAGTGAGGGTTTTGAGCATGGAGATCATCTTATATCAAGTGTGAGATGAAAATATAATGTTTGTTATTTGGATATACCTTGGAAGGTAAGATCATATATTATCTTTGAGAATATCATGGGGTTTACCTATATTATGGTACAAGGTACTCAAGGATATAGCATTTTATGTTTGGATCCTATGATTGGGGATCTGATATATTTAATCATTTGAGATAGGTTGAGGTTGTGGGATGGTAGTTACAACTGAGTGTTATTGTCATAAAAAAATGAGTCTGAGGGACTCTCAAGTATTTCCTTGTGGGATGGTTACTGAACGAGGAAACAATGTATGTCAAGCTTGATTAATGAGAATTCCATATGGCTTGGCATTATTTATATTCCCTTTTTAGTGAGTTGGTACCTGTGGACGGGTTTCTTTTCTGAATGTTTAGATGATATTTTCTTGGTAGGGAATTTCCGAAGAGTTTTTTCTTATCATGAGGAGATTTTTTAGGGTCCTAATTTTAAGGTGGTCCTAAGGACCATTGAGAATACCCTTCCTAACATACTTTTCTTTTGGATTCAACTTTCTCTATGTTATTGATAGAGGATTAGTTATATTCCACTGGAGTTCATTACAAATTTTTTCAAAAATGGACATGTCCATTTCTTTGGATAAGAAAGAATAACCCACATAGGGTGTCCTATTATTGCTCTAGCCTTTTAGCTATTTTTTGATCTTTTGATGAGCATGGTTCGAGATCTTGGGTGTAATAGGGGAGTATCTAGTGGGATGTAACTTTATGTTCTAATATCAGGGACCATGTGAGCCCTGTGTTTTGGTTTGACCTGGAGGTGGGTCATTGATAGCCTATGGTGGGTTTTTATTGGATGCTAATATATTAGGGTGTGTGGAGATGTCTCATTACTTTTTGGATTATATTTAATCAACACTGTATATTATGTTTTTGGATGGTGGGTTCAAGGTTGGATTTTCCCATGTTTAGTTGGACTTTGTCTATGAAGTTTGAGTTAGTTCTACATAGGACATTGGTTTGGGAGGAGACCCTTTGGATATATTGGAATAGGCGTTGGACTTCAGTTTTATCTGATTCTCTCCTCCGTTAGATCGTTGTGGTTAGAGATGATTAATGATCTATTGGATGATTTGGATGAGTTTACCCACTCTAATTATGTATGTTCCATTCATATAGGATATATATATATATATATATATATAATGTTTTCATGGATTATGATTCACTACTAGTACCTTATAGTTTTAGTGCTACGTATTTTTTGAATCAAACCCATATGGAAGTGTATCCATCATGTCTATGTGGATATATCCCTAGAATATAGTATCTATCACGTCCATGTTTGAGTATGATTTAATCTGATAAACATTCATGACATGAAAATTTCTATGGAGTCTGACATGCAGATATTATCTCCTATTATGATCATGCCATTGGATTCTTAGATCCTGGAAAATTATCATTTTCATTTGAAAACTAGTGGTTATACACTTGGGTTTGGAATTCACGCGTCTTTTTTCAGAAATCATAGATCTCTTTTATATATTGTAGATTATAGTCTCACCATTGGGGTACCCTAGTTGTTTATTTTCATCATTTTACCCCATTATTTTACACAGTTAATTTATTTTATACTATTTGTTAATAAATTGAAATTAGGATTGTAATATAATGTGTTCATGGAATTGTTATGATAGTAGATTATAGTCTCACCATTGGTGTACCCTACTATGATTTATTTCTCACCCCCTACACATGATCCATGGTGTGTATGTAGTCCTGATGCCTACACTCATGTTAGATCATAGGATTCATGATGGATGGGTCTGAGGCCTAGTGTTTATTGATCAAGAAGTGTTGCTCATGTAGAGTCTCTTCATTGGGCTGGTGTAGCTCAAGATTTTTTGAGACAAGGTATGTGGTTTTGCTTAGTGTTGGTAGTATAGCCTAATGTATTTATTTTTGAATTCTTAAATTTTAATATCTGGTCTACCCAGTTGGTGACCGACTAGTGTATACTCTGCATGCATTGATTCTATATGACTTTTTTCTTCATTTCATTTATTATAGAATGATTCTAATTTTTTTTTTATTTTTCATGAATACTATGATGTTTATATTTGAGGTTGCCTTGGTTTATTACATTTTACACTATAATTATAGTTTATTGTCTCCCCAATAAATAAGATATACCCTAATAGTAACTGGAAACCTCAAGCATATGGGAGGCATGTTTGAGACCTTGTGGGGGGGCAAATGGGGTGATATGTGAGGTCAACCGAGGCTAGTTATTTATAAAATTATACCATAGGTGTTTTTTTTTGATTTTGGTAGAAGGTAGATAGGTGGCCTAGAAATGTTTCATAACATGTGATAGATATTAAACTTCTGTGTTATGAACATCTATTTTTATATTAATTATGTATTTGTGGAATGTGATTATTGTACTTGTTTTTTATTTTTATGGTTTCATGTATTCACCTAGTGTAATTTAAATAGGGTTGTGGATCTATGGTTTATTTAGATTTTTTACTCTTCAGCCATGGGAAAGAGGCTAGTGTTTAGGCATCATTCTAGAAATTTAGGATTCAAATGACATATGTCTTTCTATGATATTTTTACTAACAATGGGGGTTCATTTGATTAAAGTGTCTCCAACAACCTGCATGGTGTGTCAAATATATCTCATTGGTGGTATTCTTCAAAAACGAACCATATGAATATATGTTTTCTGATAAAAGCTTATGTGAATCTTGAGGAGATAGGTTTTTCAATGATATAGATGGCTTCCCTTCATCGAGGTATACATGGAGAATCTTGTGGGTCAATTTTCGAATCTGAGTGGCCTGGTGGTGGATCGATAAGGCAATAGATTCATGATATATATTTTTATTTGGTTTTCGAATACATAAGGTTTTTGTTCCCCTAAATTCATAGGTGAGTGTTTCTTGGTAGGGAGTTATTCCTACAATATATTGTTTTATGGGTCATGTGGTGGGGCCCGTGTGCCAACTTCCATTGATGGCTTGGATGCACATGGTCATTCTTACATAGTTGGGTTATTGAAGACTACTCTGATTAGTATGTGGTTAGGAATGAGTATTATTGGTGTTTTGGAAGTGTAGAGATAGGATCACTCATAGTCTTATGGCTGAATTGAGAGGGACGGTTTAGTTGAACACATATACAAGCTTATTTTGTATGCTCTTTGGGTAGCACAGTGTAAGTATGCTTGGAATCTTATGTATTTTTATTGAAACACTAGTGGAAGGTGGTTGTGTGGTTGATCTTAGAATGAGGGTGATGAATCATTTTTAAGAGGAGTTTTGAGGGTGATCCAATTTGTTGGAACTGAAGATAACATGTAGAATCGTTAGTGGTTTTAAGTGTATTAGGCTAGCTTAATTAGGTTTTTGGTAGTACTAAACCCAGTGATTATTTAGGAGTGTTTTAAGAAAATACTTGTATATGGGATTTTAACATATGCTATTTAAGGTCTTGAGACACATTTAAAATTGTTTAATGAGCATAGAGGTTGTTTTTTCAATTGATTTGAGAATAACCAATGGCTGTTGTAGGGTTTTGTGTTAGGACATAGGTGTGAGAGATTTTTCCACATCCATCCGTTGTGTTTGGTGATGGATATAGCATGGTTTTTTTGGTTTGATATTTGGATATTAGGGTGAAAATAAGGACACTCCTATGGTGGGGAGCAGTATATTGGTCATGGTGGAATGTCTCTCGTGTTAGGATGGAGTTGTGGATGATGTAAAAACAGTTGTTGTAAAGTCGAGATAGTATCATTTACACTTGTTCCTTGGGGATATCATGGATGTTGGGTTACCAATAAATCTTATTAGGGGTGATAATTAATTTTTTTGTGGAGAGTTTGTGACACCTAACTTCGTCACAAGTTGATAAAATCAGGGTAAATTTGAACCCTTTTATTATTGAAAATGTTTATGAGTACAATGTTTTATTCTATTTTAAGATGATCTCCGGAATTTTTTCGACCACCATGTTATTCCTGACATATGATATTTACCCTAGGATAGGGGTTTGGAAGAAATTCGATTAGTTTAAATTTTCACAAATTATTTAATATTTAATTAATTAAATATTAATTTATTTAGTCTTGTTTATCGGGTCATATATATTTAATGGATCTTTGTATTGAGATTATGTCTCTCCATTTGATTATAGATTAAGGGTTTTTCCTATGTGATGTACATATTCATCACATTCACGAGGGCCATGGGCATGCCCCTTTTCTGTTTATTTTTTCTTTTTTCCTTCCTTTTTCCATTTTACTTTTCTACTTTCGTTTATACTATTTGGTATCTCATTCACTCCCCCTTTTTCTTTTGGAATTATGCATCGAAGAGATTGAGTGGGGTTGAGAGGGATAGGAGGAGGAGAGGTGTGGCCTGAGGTGCTTGTCTAGAGGTTGTTTGAGGCTCACATGTGAATGGAGCAGATCTTCTTTGAAGATTCAGGGGTGTGAACTAAAAGGTAATCATGTCTATGTTTTTTCTATAAATATCTATAAGATATAAATTTATAAATTTTCATGACTTAAATTAGTGGTTCAGGACCCCTTTAGGGTTGATATAGGCTTAATCATATAAAAATATGGGTTCCAGGCCTTTTGGGGGTTCTTATTTTAGGAAAACCCATGTAAATGAGACATAGTTTAGTGAAAAATCACAATGTGTTCTTACTATTTGAATAATATGGGTTTTTGGGACTACACACCATGTACCATAGGATCAAATTGGGTAGTGGTGACTCAGGGTGTGTCGGGGTCACATGTCTATTTAGGGTACATGGCTAGATATCGGATAATATTCATAACTAGTGGCCATGTACTATGCTTGTCCAAACCTATTGTGGGGGTACATAGATAGGTACATTGATTGGTACCCTATGTGTATAACAAACATTATATGACATGGTACGTGTTGTGTATTATGTAATTTTAAGCACTGAGTGGGGATGAGGTATATGGGAATGTACCCCATGTAGGGTACACACTGTGTACAAGGTGCATATGTTGAATAATTTTAAAAATTATATGTCAAGTTTCCCTGGGAACACATCCAGGGAGGTTATTTTTGGGTACACATTATGTACCTGAAGTACACATCGTGTTCATTTTTCTTTCATTTTCTTTTTTCTTCTTGATTTTTACCATGGATTCAAAATTGGAATTATGAGTAGTCAATTTTGAGAATTTTTTTATGTAGATCATGATGGATGTATCATTTTTCAGTTTAGAGGCTATCTATATGGAGTGTTGGATTGGAGAGACTTTTTGGGAAAATTTCATAGAGTTTTGGTTCAGTGTCCTCCATTGGGTTGGGTTATGAGATCTAAGTCTTGGGTGAGGGTTATGACCTCAGAGATCATCCTAGAGTAGCGATATAATTGAGATTCTTTTGATGGATCCTAAAAGGCCTGATAATATAGTATCTATAAGGATATATATGTTTGAACCTATATGAGGGGTCTAGGTGCTCAAGGTTAGAGTAGTGGAATTTTTAATTATGTTCTTTAGGATCATATATTTTGGAGCCTCTAAAATTTCTTAATGACTTGGTATGGAGGTTATGTCTGGGAACCATTGTGGTTTTGAGATGAGTCTATGTTACTCTTAAGGATTCTCTTGTGGATAGGATAATAATCAATATATATGTGGATTTCATGGTTGGTTGTTGAGAATGAAAGTTTGTTTTAAAATTATTTGAATACCCTTATAGATGATTTAACAAACATGGATAGGTTGTTTGCCGGGAAGGAAGTTTGAGGTTTTCCTATATGGGTGTTTCCTCATTGGTTTGTCTTGTGTCAAGGATACCTTGTTTGTTACTTCTATTTATGTGGTCATTAGGACCGATGAGAATGTACATTTAGGTTAGATTTTATTTTGGATTCCCCTTTTTGCACATTATTGATCAAGGATTTGTTAGATTCCACTCATTGATATCAACGATTTTCCATATTTGGCGTGTCCCATGAATTGGATGTGCTAGATGAGTACCTCTTGGTGTTTCCTTCTCCTATAATGGAATTTGAGACATTTTTGTATCTTTTTATAGGTGTTACCTAAGATCTTGGTGAAGCAGGGGATTCCCTAATGGAAAATCACATTATGATATGACCCTGGGGAACATTGAAGCCCTAAGTTTTTCATTAGACCTATGGTGGGTTATTGAAATCCCATGATGGCTGTTTTATAGGATACTGAGATCCATGGGACTATGAAGAGGTCGTGGGATTTGTTGGATGAGATTTTATCAGTGTATCTATTTTTTATTTTTGGAAGGTGGGTTTGAGGCCGGATTATCACGCATTCAGTTGGCCTTTCACAATGACATTTGAGGTAGTTCTTCATAAGACTTTGGTTGAGGTAGATACCCTTGGGGTATCTTGGACCGGGCATTGGTCCTAGGTTTGATTTGGTTCTCTCCTCTATTTTGTGGTTTTGGTTAGATGCGGTTAGGGAGCAAATAAAATATCTAGATGGGTGAAATCCCTCTATTTGAGTATGTTCCTGGGAAATAAGGTATATATATAGTTTCTATAGATGTTGTTTCAATCTATATACCATGGAATCTTATCAATTTCAATTTTTTTATGGAGCCTATAGGGTAGTTTAAATGTCAATTCCTTATGGATGGATCCCTTGATTAGTGTATCTGGTATGTCCATGATAGAGACTGATTCATTATACAAGACTTTTGGGAAATGATAATTTTTATGGAGTGTTTTTTAGAGACTCTTTATCTAGTTAAAATAATTCCATTAGATTATTAAATCTTGGTAGATATGTTTTATCATGTGGATTCATATGGTTATTCCCTAGGGTCCAGTATTCATGTCTCTATGATTAGATTCCTTGGAGATCCTGTGTATATCTAGAGGATGCACATAATGTCATGAGTCTAGGTGAGACACATGTTATAAATCCTCTAGCATGTGCCAGAGTTGGGGTAGATTCACCTCATGTGTTTTTAAAGAACCAATGTGTGGTTGTTTTCATTGTTTTTGTATTTCCCTTTCATTTTATGTAGTTTATTTTTATGCTAGTTATTTCTAGTTTTCAACTTGGATGGGCATATCATGTGGGCATGAAATTATTATAAAATTATATTATAGTTTTACCATTGGGGGTGGAATACTGACATATATTTCTCACCCTATATATGTGAACCATTATGTTTGTGTGTGTGTGGGCATGAAGTCTACATTCATGTTGGATCCTAGGTTATATGATGTATGGATTTGAGGGCCAATGTTTCTTGAATTAATGGAGTTTCTCATCTGATGTTTCTTTCTTGGGTTGGTGCAGCATGAGTTCTATGGAGACCGGGTATGTGGTTTGGCATTGTCTTGGTGGTAGATCATGAAGTTTTAATTTTTAGTTTCTTTATTTTTTTATATGTTTTCATCCTAGTGGGAAACCAACTATTTTATGTTTTGAATGATTTCAATATATGTGATAGTGTTCTTCATTTCATTTATTATAAAATGTTTATGCTTTAGTTTATTTATTATTTTTAAACGGATGCTCAACCTTGTTTATGTTTTTGTTATTTTATGTTGTTATTTCACTCTGGAAAGAGTGTATAGTATCCCCAAAATATCTTTTAGAACCTCACAATTAATCGTTATCCTAAGATAGATTGGGAGGCATGCTTGAGGCCTTATGGTGGGAAAATCTATTGATTCATTAGGATGACCAATGATGGTTTTTTATAATCTCCATGAAAGATGATATAAAAATACCTATAAAAACAAGAAAAGAACAACAATTTAAATTAAGCTTACCATACACCAAAAAAGCCAATGTGACCTCTTCATCTCTATATGTGTGTGATGAAGATAAAAAAATATGAAAAATCATCCAACCTTCATGATGTATCCACAGGATAATCTGAATAAATCAATTTTCAAGTCAGATTAAACTTTTCTCCATGGTATTCTAGTACCATGTATTGAAATGATGAAAATTAAAGCTAGATTTGGGTTCTAGGGAGGTTTTTTCAGGAATAATATGGATTACCGCACATACTACCATCACATGGAAGTCTATAAATAGGTAATCAAGGATTCTCCTTGATTATCCTCTCATTTATTTAAGCATTTAAAAGCAGGAATAGATACCCTGGTTGTTCTTGGATCATACAGATTTACTCCATTCACATTAAAACTCATCTAATGGATTAATAAATGATAGCCTTTTGTAAAATGGGTTGGGTTTCTTGCACACATGAAATAATGCACCCAATTCATGAAAATCATAATTTCCAATCAATATGATATATGACCTTTAAATATATCTTATAAAAATATATCATTAAGGAATATATCCTTCATGAACTTCCCACCATAAGGAATTTCCATGACCAGTAAGATTTAACCAAAAATTATATCTAAATTTAATCCTTGAAATTATCATGAGAGAAGTATTTAGGATTAAATTTTCTAATAAAATCATTATAATAGAAGAAACATCAGAAAAATAAAAAACCAAAACAAACAATAATACTTCAATTTAAACACCATCATATCAATAGAAATGAAAAAGAAATGAATAAATTGATACACCAAACAAAAATGAGACGAATTCCCTCTTAAAAGAAGAAAAAAAGAATCTAAATATTAAAAAAATAATTTATATCAAATTTTAACTTACTTTTGGATGCATTTTGGGAATCATTTGAATATTAAAAAAATTAATTGTGGATCCCTATACATTACGTTGTAGATCTCATCGAAAGGATCGATTTTTCCCGTCATAGATCCCACACAGACACTCAAATAAAAATTTGTGGTTGTGTATGCATGTTTATATATAACTATATACATATACAAATAATTATTCAATAATAATTTATAGTTAAATATTAAGAACAACAAATAATGATAATTAATTTAGTTATTAAATAATTACTAACTAATAATTATAAATAATTAATGATTAATTAACATTTTATGTAATAAATAAGTAATTATATTTTAAATAATAAATAATAATTAATAATTAATAATAAATTAATAATTATTAAATAATTATTATTTGTAAATTCATATTTTTAAATTAGTAAATAATAAATAAAATTTTAATTAATTGTCATTAATAATAAATTTCACAAATTTTTTTCAAAAAACTACACAAAAAATAAAAAATACTGACAATAAATTAAAATTTTAGAACTATTAGGGGTTTTTGTTTATGTTGAAACACATAATTAAATAGAGGTAGCTTAAATAAACCACTGATAATTATTGGTTATTTTCGAAAACATCCACTGATGAAATATAAAATGAGACATTTAGATATGGTTTTGAAAACCATTCTTAAATGATATTTTTCCTCTCATGAATCTCCAAAGACACTAAAAATATTAGTTTTGGGGTTTATTTTATTGTTTATATGTAATTTATATTCATTTAAAATGGTTTTATAGGTATCTATGTTATTTTGGGGTCATCTCAGTCAGATCTCTCTAGTGCTGCGACTCCATCAAGAATTGTATCGCCCATGGTCAGACTGACTGAGAGTCTAGGAAACCATCTTCCTTTTGGCACCCATGGTTAAACAGGTTGTGAAATAATATTCCATATATATTTTACCGTCTATGGTTACAATAAATGTTATTAAAATATTTCATATGACATTATTCTATCTCTTATCATACATTGGAAGATGTTCACATGATGTGGATGGCTAGATGTGGTTTGTTGTTATGGTGGCCCAGTTAGAATATGATGATCTGACATGTATTCATGTATAAAATGTGTGTTCTAGTATATTTATTTCTCCCATGAAAAAAATAGTATATCATATTTTGTATTGGGGACCCTGATGGCAGTTCCCAACAGAGATGTATTTCACATTACCCTACACATCCACCCTAGTGGATGTGTGGACTATATGTCAAAAATTTATGTTCAGTCATTGATTTAAAATAGGATCAAGCCATATTTTTGGACCTTGATGGAGATAAGTTTTATGTGAGGATATTATATCTGACCCCCTTTATACATATTCTTTTATATTATTTATATACAATTGGAAAAGTTGGTTATTTTAATAGGATGTACAATAATATAAATTATAAATTAATTTCTATATCATGGGTATATATTGATTATTCTATGGTATTTATTTAGATATAATATTATTTATGCATACTATTAATATTTATTATAGATAATGTTCAGTTATTTTTCTATTGTTGATCCTTGTTGTATTGAGAGAATAATATCCCTGACATTGATCATAGACTCATGTGGCTAGTCAATAACCATTGGCATATGAAGATATGTGTATGAGGTCATTTAGTTACCCCAGTCTAGGAAAAAATATAGAATTTCAGATAGATAATTACAATTATAATCCTATCGAGTATGATAGAATTATATCGAAACCTTATTGTAACAGTCAACCACCCCAAATCGCTGACTTGTGGTTGGACTGGCGGTCGCCACTGTACTTTAGGTGCACCACCCTATATTCCATAGGATAGAGACTAATAGCAAGGGTCTATGATAGTACTATTGGGATATTATACCCCCTATATCTGCAAGTTCAATAATGGAATAAATAACCATGTCTTATACAAAACAATAAACTAAAACATAAGAAATAAATATAGAAATGATTGATAACAAATAAAATTTAGTAAGGACCAAAATTAAATTCCACACATAAAAATATGATTCCCACTGACCTAACCACATATATAGAATTAAATAGAACAAATAAAAAAAATATATTCACTTCATATTAAAAAAAACATAATTCCAAGATTAATTTATTCATTAGAGCCATCATGTTTGGTCAAACCCTAGCCATCATGTTCAATGGTGTACTATGCATGATGTTAGTACATAACATAGTATGGAATCAAAAATATAGAGTAGTAATATCCATTAATTTAGTGATATATTCATGTAACATGATTAGTTCAAATAAATAACTATTAAAAATGAATAAATAAAACAATGTTGAACCTCATGTCTATAACCCTGGTCGACAATTCATTCAAGACTCCATAATATAAATAAATACATTGGGTTGTTTGCAAGAACCCAAACATTCTTTTCAGGTATGTTTTCCTTTTCTGTTTGTTTTTGAGAAAAAGATGAATTTCTGGAAATTTCCAAAGTACACTATGTGTACTTTATGAGTACACACCGTGCACTTTATGAGTAGACGTCGTGTACTAGGTTACCATGGGTATCCGTGTGCTGGCCGGGTAGTGGCCACACACACGGCCGTGTGGGGGTGACTTGGAGGCCGCCTAAAGTGGAGTATGGAAACAACAAGTATAGGTCGTGTATTTTTTTCCATTAAATGCACTGGGGTCATGTCTAATGGCCAAACACACCTTCTTCTAGGTCTCTTTTGACTTAGAGCTCTCGTATGGCTGCGATCTTCCTCCAAGCCTCTGATCAAGCATCTGACTCTGATTTGACCATCGTCGATTGCGTTGGGATCTCCTTAGTAAGTTATCTCTTCTTCTTGTGCTTCATTTCGTGATTCCTTTTATTTCTCAAGTTATCCTTTGTTGAATGATTTAGACGTTTTTGTAGGTCTTCAGCGTTCTAGGGTGATTCATGCTTCGAGGTTCACGTATATCATTCCTATAACACTGAGGTAGGTGTTTTGTGCCATTCCATTGAAAGTATTTGAGTAATATGTGCAATTTTTCCCATACCCTTGAACTGGGTATTGCGTGTTTTCCATTTTACCCCTGTTGATTACCTTCTATGCATGTACGCCAGTGTAGAGGTTAATTGGATATGAAAATGGTTGTTGCTATACTTTGGATGTGTTTTCCCATGCATGCTTTGTTTACGACTGTTTGGTCCTGTTTAGCATGTTAGGCTTCCTTGATGTTCTTACCATGCCTAGAACTATAGGATGGATTTATTATTTTTATCTGACCTGCTTGATATGTTGTTGAATTATTAGCAAAGTAGTTCTATAGGTTTACTTTGGCTATATTGCTTTTCTACGCACCTTTGATTTACATAGGGCCATGGGAACCTGGTGTAGTAGACTATAAGGGGAATTGATCAAGTGAGCTTCCTCAGAGAGACTTTGAGCACTTTAGGATATAAGGGTAATTGACCATGTGAGCTTCCTCATAGTGTCTTTGAGCACTTTGGGCTATAAATGGAATTGACCGAGTGAGCTTCCTCAGAGTGTCTTGACCCACTTTGATATATAAGGGGGATTCATCATGTGAGCTTCCTTAGAGAGTCTATGTCCACATGGGGCTATAAGGGGACTTGACTGTGTGAGCTTCCTTAGAGAGTCCTTGAATAATTTAGACTATAAAAATAATTAACCATTTGAGATTCCTCAGAGAGTCTTTAAATTAATTTTGACTATAAGGGGAATCTACTGTGAGTGCTTCTTCAGAGTGTCTTTGTATATTCTTATGAATGAACCAGAGGGGATGGGCTGCGTGTAAATTCTAGAGGGTTACCTTGATTGATTAGCTACTTAATTGATATGTGGAACTTTTTATTGCTGAGTACTTTCTTTTTCACTACATCTTTGATTATTACCTACCATATATTTTCATTGACTATTAGGCATAGATCTTTGGGTGGTTGCCTACTGGGATTTAGTCTCACACCCTGTTTGGGTCATGATATTGGGCCCAAATAGATTATATTGTTGTAGGTATAGATAAGGTCAAGCACCCTTCTAGTTCAGGTTCATGATTGACTATGGAGATGGAGAGCATGGGACCAAGCTATGACTTGTGATATTGAGTAGTTGTTTACATGAATTCTCTTGTATTTGGTTTATTACTGTTGTATTCCAGCATTGTGACTTGTGTGGATGCTTTCCAAGACATATGTATCATGAATCATTTATATATATACATATACATATACATATACATATATATATATGTGTGTGTGTGTGTGTGTGTGTGTGCTATAGTTTATTATTATTCTCCAGTCATCCACTATTACTTTTGTATGGATTATTACTGCTTCCGCTACTGCTATTTTTTTTATTCCACTGTGTTACTCTACCAATGAGGGAATAGATTCCCCATTATCACACCCAAGGCCCTCACTGCTAGTTGGTAGCCTCTAGAATTTATGGAAATGTGCTTGAGGCCATGTGACCAACCAGGTAGAGGGTGCCTCTGGGTGGCTTTTGAAATAGTGACGAAACAAAGTGGTATCAAAGGAATTATATTCTCTTGACTTACTATTTGAAGCCTATATCTGGGGATTGGAATAAATAGGTACTTGTCAATAAGCTATGTCTGGGAATAGCTAACCCGTGTATAGGGAAAATCCAATATACCTTATTTATTGCAATTTTTCGAGTTTGCAATTTTATAGTTGATTTGATTTTACCGTTGGGTGATTCACATGTTTTGTGCTGTTACCATTAATTTTATTGAGGTTATATTTTTATTTCAACTCGATGAGATGAGGGTATTCCATCTCATGCATCATATAGGTACTTTCTAGAAATCACATGTGATGCATTATTTCCATGCCATTTAGGATGCATTAGCGATTGCATGTTGTTGTGATAGATGTTGTGTAGAATATGCATGCTATTGTGAAAGATTCCTTGATAAAATACCTTCTATTTGATAAGGTATTTTTTTTGTAAGGTTTTTTTTTCACTAGTAGAAAAAGACCATATACCAATAGTTTGAAACCATTGGTATATCCTATAACAACAGTTTGGAGAACTGTGGCCATGTAAGCCATGGGGAGAGGTCTATACCAACGGGTTTTCAAAAACCTTTGGTATAGACCTATACCAATGGTTTTTTAAAAACCATTGGTATAGACCTATACCAATGGTTTTGAAAACCTTTGGTATATGTCATATGAAAAATCTATACCAACGGTTCCATAAAACCGTTCGTATATGTCTTTCAAAAAAGAAGAATTCAGTGGGTTTTGATCCCAATACCTATAGTTTATGATTTAATGACCTAACCACTAACCTAACTTGACTTTTGTGCACATAATTGCATAAATATATATATGTATTATCATAAATATATGTAAATTTTGATTTATTTAATGTTATCTGTAAGAATATTCCATAAAAAATACATGTAACTATACCAACGGTTCTCAAAACCATTTTTATAGACCTATACAAATAGTTTTGGGAACTGTTAGTATAGATTCTTTGATTTTGGGACCTATACCAACTATTTTGGACAAACCGTTGGTATAGGGGTGACCTATACCAATGGTTTTCCCCAAACCGTTGGTATATGCCCCCCTATACCAACGGTTTGTCAAAAACTGTGGGAATATGTCCAAATTAGTGACCTATACCAACGGTTTTGACGAAATCATTGGTATAGGTCCATATAAGTGAACTATACCAATGCTTTTTTCAAAACCATTAGTGTAAATCTTATTTTCAGTAGTGTTGAATGAACTCCAATCATTGTTTCTTCAGGTGTTGTGGGACCTCATAGAACAAAATTTGGTGGATAATTGCCTTGTATTCCTTGTTATAACATGTATAAGATGCCAAACTTCGATTTGCGGGGAGTGTGGGCCCTCACAGATCATAATTTGGCACTTGTAATGTTCATTTCAGTGTTTTTCTGGGTTCCATAGGGGTTTCTGAGGCTAACTATCTTGAAAAAACTGGAACACACGGCATGTAATGTTACGTACACACCATATGTTCTTCTGTTCTGGATGAAACTATTTTTTAAGTACACACTGTGTACCTTATGTACACGCCATGTAGTCTCTAACCGTTTCATAGGTCATGTGGGTAGAGACACAAGATAGGGAATTTCTTGTAGGAACACGCTGTGTACCTGTTGTACACATCGTGTGGTGTTGACACTGTGTCCGCCCATGTAAATAACAACATGGACGGATAAACCTTAAGCTATACATGTCATGTTAGGATCGAACATGCCATGTAGTCTGACCCAGGTACCGGTCCGTGTCACTAACAACATGGGTCGGTGTTATCATTTCATGTAGACGTCGTTTCCACCTTGAACATGTCGTGTAGTGTGAGCCGTGTGTCAGGCCGTGTCACTAACAACACGGACTAGGAAAAGCTTGTCTAGTACACTATGTGTCTATCTTGAACACGTCGTGTAGTCTGGTCTTAGGAGAGACATGTGGCTTAACCATGTAAAAGGACTTTGGTAGGGGAAGAGGATTAAAGTACACACCGTGTGTTAAGACAACACGCCGTTTGTTTGGGGTGTTACATGACCAGTTTAGGTAGGATTACATGCCCATGTGAATGGTTGAAGGGAACATGTTGTGTTGGAATTATACACGTCGTGTAGTCATGTTTTGTAAAAATTGAATGCTTTCGTTATTGTGTTCCCTTCCTATGCTTCTAGTTTTCAGTCCTTGATAATCTTGATCTAAGGTGTGTGATTGACCTTGTAGAGTCATGCCACCAAGACGTCCTCCAGTTGTATGCCAGTTTCCAGGCGTTGATCAGACACCAGATATGGCTGATCAGGGACTTCATGCAGATCCTCTTGTCATGCCTGTTTTGGTACCAGTTGTTTTACCTGACACAGGTGCTGATGCACTGTTCAGGGAGGGCTTTATGAGTATGATGTAGACTTTTCAGGGAGTGCTGCTTACTATCCCATCAATGGTAGAATTGACAAGGGTCTATCAGCATCATCGTCCTTTTATTTTCTTAAAGGATGGAGGACCCCAGGCTGCATAGTCATGGCTAGAAGCCACGCTAACAATTATCGAGCATCTAAAGATACCTCTAGAGAATAGGGTGAAGCTCGCTATGTACATTATTTGAGAATCCTCCAAGAGGTGGTGGGATGTGATCTCATAGGCAAGACACCAGCAGAGTATGGCTTGTGATGTGTTTCATCGTATCTTCTACGATTTCTTCTATCCGGAGACCTTGAGAGCTGATCGAGCCCAATAGTTCAAGAGTCTGGAGAAGGGTATTATTTTTGTTATCAAGTATTCCTTTCACTTCACAGAGATGTATCATTTCATTCCTATTCTAGGAGGTGATGAGCTATTCCTTGTAAGGAGGTTCGAGGATGGTCTTAGACATGACATCTGATCGCAGGTGAACATCTTTATGTTGACTTATACATCCTCTATCCTCAACCAGGCGCTGGTTATAGAGCATAATTTGATGGATTCTGGAGCTGTGAGGCTGGGAGATTCAGCATCTTGAGTTATTATTCCTCTTTCTGATATCCTAAAACGCCGCCTAGAGAATGCACGTGGAGATCAGAGTAGGCAGGATGCATCTTTTGGCAGCTTAGTGGTGTGCTACTAGTGTGGAAAAAGTGGGCATACGAGCCAAAATTTCTTGAGAGACCTAGTGAAGTGTCGATCTTGTTGCAAGATGGGTCACCTTCAACATTTCTTTAAGACCTTCTCATTAGTTTCTGGTCACAGGGTTTCTTCGATGAATCCTTATTCAAGAGCAACACCACCAGTTTCTCACCAGTCTGGGAAATGGAGTTCTTCCAACCATTTAGGCCACGGTAGAGGTCGTGACTGTTGTAGTCGGTCACTAGTCTTTCAGCAACACTAGGGTGGATCATCTCAGAGTGGTTAGACAGGGTCACAAGGCCATAGTGCATGCCAGACTTTTGTAGTGGATCAGAACCACTAGAAGCAGGATCCTGGACCCTCTATAGTTTGAGGTACGATCTTAGTAGCCTCAGTTTTAGCTTCTTCTCTTTTCGATATAGTAGATTCCTATAGCTTTATATCTGTTGTTTTCATGGAGAGCCTTGGTCTCTACATCTTTTATTCTATTTATATCTTGATGCTAGAAACTCCATTTGGGATGAGAACGAATAGTGTACGTCAGTGCAGGGAGTGCCCTCAAGATTTTGGTGGGTGGCACGTTTTATGGGACCTCTATGTCCTAGAGAAGATAGGTTATGATGTAATTCTCTAGATGGACTGGTTAGTTCCCTTCTAGGCAGTCGTCGACTGTTATCATTGCAGGGTGAGTTTCACATCACCATAGGGTAGATTGTTTCTTCATAGGGGAGTGTTGGATGTCCAGGCGAGCCGAGAAGAACTCTAGCATCATGGGCTGGGAAGGGTTACATCCCAAATTTCTAGTCTATATCTGGATGACCAGGGGACTTCATATATATAATTTCCTCTAGTGGTGGATCGTTTCTGGGGTGTCTTTCTAGAGTAATTTTTAGGTTTTCCTCTGAAGAGAGAGGTAGAATTTTCAATTGATCTTTTTCCAGAAGTGGCACCGGTATCCATTCCTCCTTATAGAATGGATACACTAGGGTTTAAGGAGCTGAAGAAGCTGTTGGTGGAATTGCAGGAAAAGGGTTTCATCCGACCCAATACTTCTCGTTGGGTGTTCCTATCCTGTTTGTGAAGAAGGCAGATGCTACCCTCAGGCAGTATGTGGACTATCAGAAGTTGAACCAGTTGATGGTTAAGAACTGATATCCATTGCTTAGGATTGATGATCTATTTAACCAGTATAGAGGAGATCGTGTGTTCTCGAAGATTTACCTGTGATCCAATTACCATCAGTTGCACGTTAGACCATCTGATATACGTCTCACATCCTTCCGAAGCAGGTATGGTCTATACGAGTATATGGTTATGCCGTTTGGTCTTACGAACGCACTGGCAGTTTTCATGGAACTGATGAACCGAGTGTTCCACCCATACTTGGATTCTTTCATGGTGGTCTTTGTGGATGATATCTTGGTGTAATCTCACACTCGACAAGACCATGCTACCCATATTGAGATCGTTTTGAGTACACTAAGAGAGCATTAGTTATATGACAAGATCTTAATATTCAACTTCTGGATGGATCATATTCACTTCTTGGGTCATGTTATCTCATAGAAACGAGTATCAGTAGACCTAGAGAAAGTGAGATCAGTAGTTTCCTGGGAGCAGCTGAAGAAATTCTTTGAGGTGCGGAGTTTTCTGGGGCTAGCTGGATACTAAAGTAGTTTTATACAAGACTTTTCATTCTTAGCATCAACACTGACGAGTCTGACTAATAATGGTGCAAAGTTCATGTGGTCAGATTCTCGTGAGTCAGCCTTTTAGGAGAAAAAGGGGAGGTTGTCGTCATCACCGATACTAGTATTTCCAGAGCCGGGCAAGAGCTATACTGTTTACTGTTATGCATCAGGTATCAGTCTAGGAGCTATTCTTATACAAAGAGATGGAGTTGTTGCGTACGGGTCTTAGCATTTGCAGCCACATGAGAGAAATTACCCGACGCACGATCTCGAGTTGAAAGTAGTTGTTAATACTTTAAGCTTCTATAGACATTATTTCTTAGTATAGAATTTTTTGGTTTTCACCGACCACAAAATTCTCAAGTACATATTTACTTAGAATGACATGAATTTCAGGCAGCAAAGGTGGGTTGAGTACCTTTAGTCTTTTGACATTGATCTTACTTATATGCCTAGTAAGGGAAACACAATGACTGATGCGCTGAGCAGGATGACCCATATATGGGAAGTTCAGGAGGCCAATAGTCAGTGGAAGCTTATGGCTCTATTTGATGAGATGTATTTGGAGGTGCACAACAGACAGGGGAAAATGTTTCTTTCTTCTGTAGCTATCACCTCTACTCTTCTTGATCGAGTTAGAATGAGGTGGCTATTAGATTATGTAGGCCTAGTTCTACAGGAGATCATGTCAAGAGAAGACCCTATTCTAGGATGGAAAATAGGAGAGGATGAGATCTTGTGTTTCTAGTTGTGTGTATGGGTGCCATCACACATAAGCGAGGAGCTAATGCGGGACTTTTATTCCTCAGTTTGGGTAGTTCATCCTGGATTCACCAAAATGTATCATGATCTACACTTTCACTGTTGGTGGCCAGGTATGAAGAGTGATTTTTCTTGTTTCGTCATGAGGTGTTCCACCTATCAGCAGGTGAAGGAGGAGCATCAATTTCCAATATGACTTTTGCTGTAGTTACCCATTCCCAATTTGAAGTGGAATGATGTCGCGATGGATTTATTTATAGGTTTTCCAAGGTCTCTATGAAGGAATGATGCAATTTGGGTTTTCATTGATAGAGTCATAAAGGTTTCCCACTTCTTTCCAATCAAGGAGACCTTCAGTGTTTATGAGCTAGGATGGTTGTACATCCGTGAGATTTTACATCTGCATGGAGTTCCACACTCCATTTTTTTAGACAGGGATGCTCGTTTTAACTCTCGGGTCCGGCAAAGGCTTAAGAAGGCTATGGATACATAGGTAATTTTGAGTACAACTTACCACCCTCAGATAGATGGCCAGTCCGAGCGTACGATTCAGGTTCATGAGGACATAATCTGGGCATGCATTCTAGATTTTGGAGGTTCTTGGGATAAGGACATATATCATATGGAGTTTTCATACAACAATAGTTTTCAAGAAACTATTTAGATGGATCCTTATGAGGTTTTTTATGGTATTCCATCCCGGTCACCCTTATGTTGGCTGGAGGCAACAGAGGAAGCTTTGTTGGGACCTCGTCTTGTCTAGGAGACCACAGAGTAGATAGAGTTGATTTAGAAGAGGATGTATACTACACAGTCTCGACAGAAGTCTTATGATGACTAGTAGAGGTGACCAATGGAGTTCGAGGTCAGGGATCAGGTTTTCCTGTGTGTCGCACAGAGGTTGGGGAACATACGAATTAGGCGACATGGTAAGATTTCATCAAGGTACATCAGGTTGTTTGAGGTTGTGGAGAGAGTTGGACTGGTTGCCTATCAGTTGTAGTTACCCCAGAGGTACTGAGATATTAAAGATGTTTTTACATTTCTCATCTTCGATGTACTTTTCAGACACGTCACATGCCTTTCAACACGAGGAGGTTGAGCTCAATGTGGATGCGTCATTTGAGGAGCATACCATCTGGATTGTTGATCGCAGTACAATGGTTCTCCATTACAGGTATGTTCCTCTAGTAAATGTGATATGGCAGCATAGGTGAGTATATGACGAGACGTCGTAGAGGGAGGCCGATGTGTGAGCATAGTGGCCGGAGCTGTTCGGGGTTTCTTCTTCTATGCCGCGATAGGGAGATTTGGGGACACATTTCTTTAAGGGGGAATTTTATAAGAACCCAAACCTTATTTTCAAGTATGTTTCCCTTCTCTGGTCGTTTTTTAGAAAAAGATGAATTTTGAGAAATTTCCATTGTACACGCCATGTAAGTTATGAGTACACACCGTGTACTAGGTTACCACAGGTAGCTGTATGCTGGCCATGTAGTGGCCACACACATGACCACGTGGGGGTGACTTGGAGGCCACGTAAAGCAAAGTATGGAAATCGAAAGTACACGCTGTGTACTTTAAAAGTACACGCCATGTATTTTTTTCATAAAACACACCAGGGTCATATCTAATGGCCAGAAACACATTCTTCTAGGTTTCGTTCGACTGAGAGCTCCCTTACAGCATTGATCTTCCTCCAAGACTCTGACTAAGCATCTGAACCCAGATTCAAACGTCGTTTATTGTGTTGGGATCACCTCGGTAAGCTCTCTCTTCTTCTTGAGCTTCGTTTCACGATTCCTCTTCTTTCTCAAGATATACTCTATTGAACATTTTAGACATTTCTGAGAATCTTCGGCGTTCTAGGTTGATTCAAGCTTCGATGTTCATGTATATCATTCCTAAAATATCGAGGTAGGAGGTTTGTGCTATTCTGTTGAAAGTATTTGAGTAATATGTGAAATTTTTCCCAATACCCTTGACCGGGGTATTGTATGTTTACCGTTTTACCCATGTTGATTGACCACCATACATGTATGCATGTGTAAAGGTTAATTGGATATGAATAGGGTTGTTTGATATGCTTTGGATGTGTGTGCTCATGCTTGCTCTGTTTATGACTATTTGGTCCTGTTTAGCCTGTTAGGCTTCCTTGATGTTCTTCCCATGCCTAGCACTATAGGATGGATTGGTTATTTTTATCTGACATGCTTGATATGTTTTAGACTAATTAGCCAAGTATTTTTGTAGGTTTACTTTGGCCACATTGGTTTGCTATTCTCATTTGATTTACACTAGGGCGTGAGAACCTTGTGTAGTAGACTATAAGGGGAATTGACCGAGTGAGCTTCCCCATAGAGTCTTTAAGCACTTTAGGCTATAAGGGGAATTGACCGACTGAGCTTCTTCAGAGAGTCTTTGAGAACATGGGTATATAAGGGGAATTGACTGAGTGAGCTTCCTCAGAGAGTGTTGAACCACTTTGGGCTATAAGGGGGATTGACATTGGGAGCTTCCTTAGAGAGTCTATGACCACTTGGGGCTACAAGGGGAAATGACTGTGTCAGCTTCCTCAGAGAGTCCTGTAATTCTTTAGACTATAAGGGGAATTGACCGTGTCAGCTTCCTGATAGAGTATTTATAATACTTTTTACTATAAGGGGAATTTTCTATGAGTGCTTCCTTAGAGAGTTTTTATATATTCTTATGACTGAACCAGATGTGATAGGATTAGTGTAATTTCCAGAGGTCTTCCTTGCTTGATTAGCTTCTTACTTGATATGTGGAACTGTTTATTGCTGAGTAATTTCTTGTTCCCTATATCTTTGATTATTGCCTGCCATATATATTCATTGACTGTTAGGAACAGATCTTTGGGTGGTTACCTATAAGGATATAGTCTCACACCGTATTTGGGTCATTATTTTGGGCCCAAACAGATTATATTGTTGCAGGTATAGATAAGGGAAAGATCCGTTCTACATTAGGTTCTTGATTGACTATGGAGTTGGGGAGCATGGGACCAAGCTATGGCTTGCGATGCTGAAGAGTTGTTTACTTGCTTTCTTTTGTATTTGGTTTAGTACTGTTTATTCTAGCATTTTGACTTGTTTGGATGCTTTCCTAGACATATGTATCATGCATCATCATATATATATGTGTGTGTGCTCCAGTTGATTATTATTCTCTAGTCTTCTGCTGTTACTTTTGTATGTATTATTATTGTTTCTGCTATTGATATTGTTTTTATTCTTTTGTGTTACTCATCCAATGAGGGAATAGTTTCTCCACTATCACACCCAATTCCATCACTTCTAGTCGACAGCCTCTAGCATTTGAGGAAATGCACTTTAGGCCATGTGACCAACTGGGTACGGGGTGCCTCTGGGTGGATAATGAAATAAGGACGTTACATTTTTTCTCTTTAAAAATGATAGTGAGAGGCCTTACTTGAACCAATTTCAATCATTCTACTTTCTTCGAGTTTGGGAGAACATCATAATAATATAACCAATCTTCCAACTTTAACGATTTCAATGTTGTATAAGATCTTATAAACCAATTGGGAATATTCCTAATGTTGCATAAAATAATAAATGGGTATGAATTTTAAAAGTTGAGAAAACAACACCAAGGAACTCTAATACCCACTATATTTTGCGTTAAATCCTATAAATGAAGACGGTAATAGTGATCAAAATTTTCATCACAATATTTGACTAACACATTCTCACATTCTTCTTCAACATGTGTCTCACCATCTAACCCAGAAACAACATGTTTCATTCAAATTTGTCTTTATGGGAAACATGATTGGTTGTATTCTTATAAATATATTAAAACAACTCTATATAAATTCTCATAAGATCTAAGTAAGTAAGTTTCTTGTGAAAAATCCTAATTTATTTTGTTGACACTTTACCTCATATGGTTCATTTGTGTAGGCTAACTCTTAATGATAAATATTCACCATTGTTTGATCTCAGTAATCCCTATTAAAATATCAAATCATGAAAAAATGGTGAAACTATGGTTCCTCATTCTCAGTTCTTCTTCCTCTAGGGGTCTTAAAACTCGATTCCTAAGATTCAATAAAAACAGTTTATCCTCCTCAATAAGATATGGTGACTCGAACTCGGTTCAACTACCCTAGAAATAAATTAAGCTCTTAGTCAGGACTATCTTCCTGTACCAGTTATAGATGGTTCTAGTACAATATTTCCTCTAATCGGTTCATACACATTATATATCTCAGTATCGACACCCAACAATTGTTACCCTAACTCCATCATGTTTGAAATTGGAATCCACCATGAGTTAATTTTTTTGACACCAATAATTTCTCATAAAAATATCATTAATCACAACATAGGATATAATGAGATCCATTAATTGTTGTTTTAAATATGAATATCCACCTTCCATAAAACTCCACACTATATGAAAACATGATATTAGAATCATGGTAGCACAAAAAATGGAACGTATGGTATTAGATTGGTTAAGACACATCTGTATGGAGATTCCCATCATAATAGCAATTAAACTTGAAATGTAGAATAATAATGAGGTATTTTAGTAGTTTTCCCACTTTTGTGGAAGTAGGATATAGTAGAAACTTAACAGAAGCAGTACTGAAGTCAATGTAGGAAAATCACCAGTTCTCATGGTGGTAGTGTCAATCCATGGTAGCAGAATGAGGTGCATGTTGGAAAAACCCAAATCTAATGGTAGCAGAGAAATTTACTCTCATGGTAGAAACAGATTCATTAGAATAAATGTAGAAGTAAAATATATAAAATAATTCAAAAATTATATGCTAACTTTTAAAATTATTTAACATAAAAAATTAAAGGTAAATTCAAATGACATCAAATTAAAATTTTAAGAAAAAATTAATAAAAGTATTAAAAAATAATAAAAGTACTACAAATAATAATAGGTACATTTAAAATCTAAAAAATTGATAAATTAAATTATCTAAATATTTAATGGTTTGAAATTAAATCAAATTCTTTAAAAATTTATAATAGTGAGATATTAAAAAATAAATGAATTTTTTTTAAGATTAGACAATTTAATTAATTAGTAAAAAATAAAAATTCTAATTAAATGACAATAAATATTAAAAAAAATCACTAAAAATTAAAATATTAAATGTATATTCACAATTAAAAAACTTAAATCTGGGAACATTTAATAATTTTAAATATAAAAAATCAATTTTAGACATAAATCCTACTAATTTAAAACATTATATAAACAATTAACAATTTTCACTAATTAAAAAAATTAAGGACAATTTTATCATAAAAACATAGTTTAAACAACAAAAATGATTTGGAAAATTGGAATAATTAAAGGCCACATAAAGTTCCCAACAATTAATATATTTTTTTCTTCGAGCTATCACTCATTTCAAATTCAATGGAATAGAAAAAATATCAAAATGGAAAAATTGAAATTCCTCAATGATTTTTTTTTAAAATGATTTTACTTCATGGATTTATTAATTAAAAAGTGGGACTACCCTCTTTAATTAAATGAACTCTCTGAATAATTAGTTACTATTTTAAAAAATTACTAAAATTTTAAAAATTTTAATATAATTTAGTACACATCAATTTGAATCTAACAAAGAGACCAAACATCCATCTACCTCTAAGATAATGGACTTGAATAATTAGAAGCGGTAATAATGAAATTCAACTAAATGGATTAGAAATAATAAATAATTAATAATTAACACACTAATTAGTTAAAAGAATAAAGAATGAAACTTTTATCATGGATTTAGATTTTCATTTCATAACACATTTAGATGCATATATTTTGATTTAAATTAAAATATCAAATTTCAAATTCAATTATTATTGTATTAAAATTTCCCTAAATATTAACAAAATCCATTTTTAAGTTGGAAAGAAAAATGGTCTACCTAATTAAATCCATATGGTAATATATATTAATCTCCCATATGTGTAATCACAACCTTTAAATTTGAGAAATAATTTCAACCAATAAAGATGCCAATGTGATGCACAAAAATTCATATTAAAGGGTTTGATAGGTTCTCCTTGAATTATAATTTATAGCAATTAAGTCTATTCCCCCACACTTAAATCCGAATAATATACTCACTATTATGTCTAAAACTGAGAAAAACATTATGAAATTTTGTTCAAATTGGTTCAGACATGATGCATAGAAAAATATATTAAAGAGGTTTGAGAGGAAAGTTCAAAAAAACAATTTCCCCAACACAACCACACAAAATCGATTTATAAACCTGAATAAAGGTCAATATATGATACTTCTTAACAGGATTACAAGAGACAAATAATTTCCTATAATTACATGAACAAGGTGAGTTATATAATTATATTCGAATAAACAATAAAACAAGAACACAATTAAAAAATTTCTATTAAGAAGAGGTATGAGTAGTAGCAGTGACCAACTATAAATTCAATAATTATAGACCAAATGAAAAAAATTCTTCAAAAAAAAATTACATTAAAATAAAAAATAAGGAACAATACATGTCACACCCTAAATTTATGTTTATTTATTTTTTATAAATTTTTCGCTCTGAGTTCTTGCGCCATGGTCCAGGCTGGGTCCCTGATTAAAATTTTTGTCGTGTAATAATTTTACTGGGTTTTGGACCCAGGCGCTGTCCCCGAGTGTTGGACAGTAGCCACACAATCGGCTTAAGAGTCGAGAAATTTCGTATTATTCTTACAATTATTATTATTGTATTTATTGTATTGTTATTATTATTATTTTCATATTTATTATTTTTTTATTATTAAATTTTATTATTGATGTCTTTATTATTGTCACACTTATTATCATTATTTTTGGTTTTATTATTATTATTCCTATTATTATTATTATTATTATTATTATATTATTATTATTATAATAATGAAATAATAAGAAGATGAAAACCTAACCAAACCTAGTCCCGCATCACCCCCATTCCCCTTATATGCGTTAGTCGCCTCCCTGCCCTTTAATATCACTCATCGCACTCGCCTTCACCCTAACTGACATCCGACCTCACTTCCTCACCTAGAACCCTCTCCTAGTAGCTTCACTCTCGCCCAGAGCCCTCGCCCAGCAGCCTTGACCTGCTCCATCACCCAACAACCTCGCCCTCAGCCAACTACCTCCAGCCCCTCTATGATCCGGCCCTCTACCTTCGGCCTCTTCCAGTAGTCGACCTCCATTCAAATTTCTCCCTTCACCCCTATAGTAGACCTTTCCCAGCCCCAATCTTTTAATATGGCCCTCCGCCACACTCGTTTCCCCGCTCTGGCCTCCCGCGCACCTGGCATCACACTCTCCCACTCTAGCCGACCATCCCCAACCGTCGACCTATAGTGTGCCGACAAATCAAAACTGCCCCCTCGCTCTTCCGAACCTCCTAGCCATCCAACCTCTAACCAAACTTACCTTGCTTCCATCCCTTTCTCTTGCCAGGGATGCACCTGGACCCCCTTCTCTCTCTTGCAGATCGTACAGGCGAACCACTCTACCCTGCTCTGACCACCTCCCCCCCATTAACTCCAAACTCCCTACTCTAATATTTTTATTTATTTATTTATTTATTTATATTTAATTTTATCTTGGGTGTCTTTATTTATTTTTGCTAAATCCTAATACAATCACCGGTTGTGTGTCATGTGTTTTTCTTACTTTTTATCATGCACAATTGGTCCTCGGAGCATTGTGCCTTCTTTCATCGATGTTTTTCTCCATCCGCACTGGATTTGAGGTTGTAGAATCCGCATTTTCATTTCTGATTAATTTCATTTAAATATTGATCTTTTTTGACTAAATTTTTTATTTTATTCATACCTTCACAATACGTTTGGTTAATTAGTTAATATGTTTCCAATTTAATTGTTCTTTTCAAAATATTTTTTGAAATATTTTTTCCATTGTTATGTCTTACTATGGTTATGGAAATTGTGTTATTTTAATGTCAAATGATTTATTGATAGTATTTTTGATATGATACGCGCCTTCATGACTATATTCAGTGGTTTATCATGGTGTATATAGTTTGTATAATTTGATAAATTTGTTTATGGAATTGTTCTTAAATAAAAAAAATGTTTGATTTGATTATAGAATTTCGAGCTGACTATTTGGGTTCCTTATAAAATTATTCATGAATTGTTTGACTTGCTTATAAATAAAATTATTAACTTGTTAGTTTGTTTACATAATTGTTGACGAATTGTTTGGTATGTTTTACTAGTTTATTATTTTTTGGAAATAGGGGAATTGTGAGATATTTTGTTCAAATTTATTTTTGGTTTGGCTTGTTTTGTTTGACAATGTTATATCTTGTAAATTGTGTTAAAAATGTTTTGAAAAGGGTTTTTATGGTCTCGTTGGGGTTGTTTTCTATTTTTTCCAAATTTGGAAGATGGTTGTGTTTGGATTTCTAAATCATGCGATTAGTTGTGGAAAGGGCTTTCAAATATTCTCTTGGGTGTTTAGTGTACCATTGGATGTGTTTTCTAATAAAGATTGAAATTAAAAAATGGTTTTATTTTAATCCTCGACTACTTAAATGGTTTTTGGTTTTCAAATAAAGTAGGTTCCCCTATGGAAATTTATATGGAATACTATATGTGTGTTCTTTAAAGAATAATCGTTTTCCTTTATAATGTGTTTTGACATGAGTTTGAAAGTGATAATGGCTCTTATGGTAGTTGCGAAATTATTTGGTGTGAATTTTGGAACTTAAGGGCCTATCTAGAATTGTAAATATGAAACCATGTTTGTGTGATGTTTTGGGTAATAATTTTGGACATGTCATGTTAAAGAACCATTTGGAACTTTATGTTTTAGTTTCATGCTTGCGTTTATTCCATTAATGGTTGGTTCTTGATAACCCTGTTCACGTTTGTCAAATCTAAAGTTTTTTAAAAAGTTTTAAATGGTTCTGATGATTGTATGGTGTGAGGGACCAGTTGGATCCTTTGATGGTATGACATATGTATTTATGTATATATATTATTGGGCACCTATATAAATGTATATCTCATTATGGGTTATCATATAGAGTCTCTGTGTTTTGGGTAGGCATGTATGATGAGATGAGTCACGCGTGCAAGGGCTTCTTACTTACACAGGGATATAACCACCATGGGTTTCCTGGGGTCTTTAAGATGATCAAGTTTCAGTTGTTGATCAACCCTGATTAGACAGGTTGGTACCTCCTAGATTGGTTGTTAGGTTAGGTGATATTTTACACTGAACTATTCAGTTATAGGGTTTCCAGTTGGTTATATACTTAGGAGCTTCACCTTACGCCGACATGTGGTTCTAAAACTGAGTATCTCTAGGGGTCTTATAGGGATGTTTAGGATCACCCATGGATACTGGATTATTTTTGTGGCTTGTTTACTGTTCGTTATACCAGTTTATTTCCACCAGGCATTGTTTACTTGTTCTACTATAGCCTAAATTTTGAATATTTTATTTTGAGAATAATTTATAAAAAGAAAAATGAATTTGTAAATGGTATGTCGCATGTGTTGGATTTTTTTTAAATGAGAAAAACATGTTACTTTTTTTAAAATGTGAAAACCCAAATTTTATATTTGTAATTTAAACGTGTGTTAATGGATGTTTTTGGAAAAGGAGATGTTGGATTCTGTGGTTTATCTTGGAAACCCTACTGAGAATTTTTAATGCTCATGCCTATCATTATCTTTTCAGTAACATATTTCCATTACTTAGATTTTCTTGGCTGAGTTGTTCATTATTGGAGCAAGGTCGGTCTTTGGTAGGGGGTGACTAGAAATATCACATGGAGGTTTGTTGAGCTATTCTATTTATTTCTTTTTCCACTAATCAAGTTTAATATTATTATTATATTCTTTTCTTTTTATTTATTTTGTTTTTTGGGCCAAATCTTTCCCGACGATTAGGTTTTGATGCCCGATACTGGTTACCATCCCAAGGGGATCAGGAATGCCCCTCATGACATGTCGCAGACCATCTTGGGTGACCAACTTAAGGTTGTATCGGGATTGGTTTGTAAAAATTGATGATAATTATGGTAGAAAGAAATAAATTTACATAAAATAAGACAATAGATCCGATTAATGTTGATGTTTTTTATTTTCATTTGAAAACCAAATTTTTAACCATTACTAAAATGAACAAAAATAGAATACTCTAGTTGAATAATCATGTTCCTATACGATGAATACATAACTATGAGAACCTATGTTTCAATTTTAGAAATATTAAAAACTGGAGATAAAGGTTAGGAAGTTTTTATCCCACTGGTAGATCTAGTTGAAGCTCCTTTAAGCCTTGAAATGTAGTTTAATGCCACTTATTCTCATTCAAAGGTAGAGGTCATTTCCTCATTCTCATAATCATTCAACCTATCATTCCCAATACTTTCTATGGTAGCATGATCACTTCACCTCAAGATAGTGTCCCATACATTATCAACACTTCCCCTCAAAGAAAAAAATCCGACTATGAGAAAAAAAATGAAACCATTTGATCACATAAATATAGAGATAACTCAATCAATATGCTCATCACAAATCATTGAAAATGTACAAGAATAATGTGGGATTTAATTGAAAAGGTTTATAGAAGCATAAAACTAAGAAGGATAATTTTTTTCAAATAAATAGTTGTATGTAAGGATAAGGAAACCATGGGTTTCCACCCATGTGGCTCAAGATTTATAGTCTTTAAAAATATATACATGATCATTTAAAGGGTAGTATTTTATGTTAATTAGGCCTTAATTATACTGTCGAAGAAAATTTTTGGGTTTATTCAGCAACTATAATAGAATTTCATCCTATATAAATTTCCCTTAATAATACAAATATCTAAAACTGAGTTGTTAATCCCTAAAAACTTCAAATCACATATTTTTAATTAATAAACCATATTTAAAGGAAACACCCCATTATTTACACCACAATAACTAGAATGACTCCTGAAAAGTTTCCCCACACTTAAGGTAGTAGAAATTCCAGACAATAGTGTATTAATTTTAGCATTCTGGGAAATGGAAACAACACTCTTAGATTAAACACCCCAACATGATACAAGAGAACACTCCTTTATCTTACCAAATAATTCTATAAGATCTAGGATAGAAAATCATCATCTAAGTATCTCAATTTAGCAAATACATACATCTTTTCCTTATACTATAAACTATATTCAAATTCTCCTATCACAATATCTTTGGAATGGGAAAAGTCATTTACAACTCTATGATGAATATAATTAACCACATAATCTCTTCCAACTTTTAAAAATTCATTTTCATCTAAAAAGGAAAAAAAATATACCAACACCTCTCTACTTGTCATGAACTAGAAGTGATATCAAGGTTGGGTATAGGGGCGGGTGGTAAACATTGAACAAAATCATGAGAGAAAAATTCCACTAGAATGATGGGGTTTGGATGGAAAACATCATAGTCGTATGAAATGAATCTCCAAATATGAATCTCAATATATCTTAAAGTTTTATGTTCTATTATGGTCTATGATTCTATAAATGTTTCTTCAAAATGTAAACTATCTATTTATTTGAATAAATCATCAAAATTAGGGTGGTATTCCCTATTTAATTCAGCTCTAAACACCTCATTATAATCATGTATCATCTTACAACTCATAATAGGTTGAGACTCATTGAAAACATTTACTTTATTTGGATCATCACCTTTCAGAGGGCTTATTTTATCATTTGAAAAATCAATGACAACCCTAGTTGTGTATAATAATGGTCATACTAAAATGATTTAAAACATATTAACACACTCAATCTCATAAATGATTTATTTTTTGGGAATAATTTTTTTTACATAAACTAATAATTCAAATACCCTCCTTTAAATATAATTAAGTGATTTTCAACTAATTACAATGAAAAAATATAATATTGAGATCCTTAAGACCCAATGTTTTGAAAATGGAGTATTCCATAAGATTGACTCAAGATCCTAAGTCACATAAGAACTTAATCTCTTAACTTCCTCATTTTCACCAATTGATAACAATGGAATAATGATCATTCAATTTCAGATGAATATTCTTCTAGAAAATCTCACAATAGTCATCATTCGAAATTATTTTTTTCACTATCACCCTAATCCATTTTGTTATCATAAAGTATTTTTAAAAATTCCTAAAATATAAGATTTTATTTGAGTATTCCAAAGAGGTCATATAGACAATAATGATCCAAAAAATTTCAAGAAACTTGAGATAATCATGGTCATTATTTGTTTCAATATTTATGGAAAAGTTATGGTAGAGGTATACTTTTTAATGGATAAATTATTTTCCCCTTTTCCTCAGCCATCACCTTATTTATTTCCTTATTTATTGTGTTCCCACTACGTTTTATTTTTGTATTTTAATTTTTCATGTAAAAATTCATCATTTTTCCTCGATTGATTAAATATTTTTATATTTCTATTTTTGTATCATTATATATTTTCAATTATTGATTCAAATTAGACATATATTTCTTATTTTCTAGTATGTCCTCTAACTATTTCTTGGGTTTTTAGACCTCACCAAGTTGTTATTTCCATAAAATTCTCCCTTAGGTATGGCCTAGTTGTTCTAGGAAGATTATCTTTTTTCACTCATTTCTACGTATCTATCGAACTGACCCATTTTGGATAAGTAGATTATTTATGATAGTTTTTTTGAGATTCAAATCAATCTTTATGCCTAAACTCTTTTGAATTGGTTACAACCATTAACCTAGCCTTTTGAGAATAAAATTTATTAAAAATATGGATCAGTATTCCCTATTGATTGTTTTCTTAATTGGATTTCTCAGTCAATTATTTATTTAAAAATTTTATCTTTCACTGCAGAGGGAATGCAGGATAACTGAGTTATTTTATAACACCGTGTTCATTCAATGATATATTTGGATGGTATTTTAACAATTGTTATACTAATTTGAGAATGGTTCATTAGTATCTAGATTTTTATCTCTAAAATCATAAGACTAGCCACTCTCACTATACTTCACTAGGATATCAATGATTCGAAAATCAATTTTGAGCTTTATTATACAACCAACATTGACTACATTACTCCTTATGTGTTTTTAATTAAATATAGTCACCTGGGTACTGGTTTTGACCCTATGAATTGTTAACTTTCTAGTCCATTTATGCTGGGAATGTTTTCTTACTTTTTAAATATTTTCTTAAGAAAATATGTTATCATATCAGATAAATCACCCACACATGATTGATAAACTAAATTCCGGTTGTATAGTGTGAGGCAATTATTAAAGTTATCTATGTATATAAGGGATTTTGGTTTGGAATTTTTCTAAAAATATATCTAAAACTAGCCCAATAATTATAAAAAAATCTACCTCATGCTATAAAAACAATAAATTTCATTCCTAACATCAATTATGGTCCTACTATAATATAATTTGAACACAAATAAATTGAAAATATCATATTATATTTCGAATATTTTCTCATCTATGTTCCTAAACCATCACCTAGACCTACCATTGAGAAAAATGGTGAAAAATTGTAATCCCAACTCTTCTTGAATCAAACAACAGGGAGGTGGATATTAAATAAAACTATAAAAATATATAATAATCTCTAGTGAATCTACTGTAGGCATACCAATGAGAAAATTAAGCATAGCCTGATGAGACTCCATGATCTCATAATTCAAAGACCTTGGTGAAAACCTACTATAATAAAAATGTCATGACATATAATTCCATTGAAACTACTTTTTTAAAGGTCTATCAATTGTAGGAACTAAGAGATATGGTGGATTCTTGTTCAAATATTTGGTCTTTTGTTCTTCTAGAATTTCCATATTTTTTCAATTTTCTTCTAAAACAAAAAAAATGTTTATTAAATTTTGATATGGTAGTTTCTTGTTTTTTATTAGAGGCTCATGTGTTCATATAGAATAAAGTGAATAAATTGAATAAAATGGAATGAAAAACACATAAATTTTTTTATAATTTTTTAACATACTTTATATATGGTTTTTAATTTTTTTAATATAATAAATTTATGGTTTTAAATATTTTTAAGAAAAACTAGATACACATTCCCTCCCTAGTCTTAGTGATAAAATTTGATCGATGCTATCATTTATGGACTATAAAAATTATTTTTAAACCCTCGGTACCACTTAAAACTATTATGGTGGTGAGTGAGGTATTATATCCACAGGGAAGGTTGGTATAGAAGCATACAAACTAAAAAACAGAATAGACAAGAAAAAACTTTTAGAAAGAAACGAATAAAAACATGAGTGGATTAGATTTTAGTAAATGGTGTGTGGGTGAAAATTGTGGAGTATTTGTGTAGGAAGTGAAAGGGTAATAAAAACACATAGAGAGAGAGAGAGATACTATATTTTATAAAATTAGTGTCATAAAACTATTTTTAGCTAATTTAAATTTTTTCTCTAATACTACCCAAGAAAATTTCTATTATTTAGTGCTTATATAATAAGTGAATATTCACTAAGATATCACGTCAGTGAACTTTCATAACTTAGTAAACTATCTTTAGTCATAATATCTTAATGAAAACTTTATAATTAATTTTTTTTGTTATATCAAATAGACATATCATCCTTTTTACAATTTTTTGTACTATGATAAATGATCCAGGGTTTATTGATTCACTAAAGTCACCCATAAATTCTTGAGTGGTGTGTATAGATAATATCAATTAAACAAAAATAGAATACATAAATTTAATTGAATAGAATAATTGAATTTTCAAAAGCAGAACATATTTATGTATTAAATTCATTACATTCCAAATTCATTACAATTTATTTTACTAAACATAACAAAAGAGGACACAATGAGATTTTTCAACAATTTCACCTTAGAAACAATGTAATATTAAATAAAATGAATAGGTTAAAAAGATATTTTTTGAGACCAACTCCTTTTTCTAGCTCCAACATAGATTTCACATTCTTCGAGTCCACTCCTAGATCATTCATCTCCTTGGATTAGTGTTCTCCCTAACAGAGAGATGATTCCACCCTTCTTGGGAATTTATTCATTTTATTTATTCTCTAGCACAAGTATAACAGTATGTTTCATTAGAATCAGTTATAAAAACTACCTCCACAACCACCATGTGGAATCTTGTACTAACCATTGTCACCTCCATGTGATTCCATCTTGTCCCTCAAAAATGAATTTTACTAACCCACATGTACTTGTATTAGGCACTACGTAAGATATACCTAGATGAATTATTCGATCAATTCACACTTTTTTACTTCCATAAAAAAATAGTAGAAACATATCATTTTCTCAACTTCATATAATACCTGATATCCCCTTATCATTAAAATTATTGATCCGCTGAAAACATTCCACATGTCTAGTTATACATCTCACACATGTGGCTGATTAATTTTTGCATAGATTCAATAAAGAATTTGATCAAGCATGGAGTGTGCATCTCTCATCATTTATTACTAGATCCTTTATACATGAATCAGTCATACAACTGAACAACTTGGATTGTTTATCTTTAATAAATGAGATCAGGAGGCCTTACTTTGACTAAATTCAATCATTATACACTCTTCAAATCCCCAATCTCTACCCAATAATAAAATCGAACCACCATATTAAAAAATGATATTTTTTACTAATATCTTGTCAAAAATTTGAGAATTACTTCGATGATTCATAAATTTATAAATATGTATGAATTTAAAAACGCCAAACCAGAATACCCAAGAATTCCAACACTCAAATTCCCCTATTCTAACACTTATAACTAGAAAAAAAAACTATGATCAAATTCTTAATCATAATATTCTACTAACTCATTCTAAAATTATTATTCCATTGGAATTCAACCACCAAACCCGAAAATAGCATGTTGCATTCAACTTTATCTTTATGGAGAAACAAGTTGATTTTATTCTTTAACTTATATTAAAAAATATAAATTGAAACATAATAAATATTAGAGAGTGGAAATTTATTATAAAAGATCCCAATTTATTTTATCGACACTCTATCCCCTATGATTCATATATGAATCCAATATCAATCTCAAAATATTATCCCTTCATTTTTATCAATAAACCCTATTCCAATGATGGATTATCTTTAATAGTACCACATCCTTGTTTCCTTATTCTTAGTTATTCATCCATTATAGATCTTAGTACTGGATTATTTGGATTTAGTCAAAATAGATTATCCTCCTTGATGAGATATGGTGACTTGATCTTTGTTCAAGCATGTAAGTAATCATCGAAGATCTCATGGAATACCATCTTCCATATCATGTTTTTTTAGGTGCTGGTTGAATATTTTTTCTACATATTTTATTCAAAATAAAAATATCATTACAGGCACTCAAATTGTAAAACCCTAGGGTTTTCATCCTTCAAATTAGCCTCCACCTATAACTAATATGTTTGATAACAACGTATTTTAATCCCAACAAATCTTTAACCATATCCTCGGATTGAATAAGATCCTTAAATAGTTGTTTCAAATATGAAGACCCATGTTTGATCCAATTTGACACCGTATAGTAACATGAACTTGGATTCATGGTAGCATAAAATTGGAAGGCACAATTGGAGGTAGGGTAAGGAATGATTGTTTGGAGATTCACCTCAAGGTAGAATGAAACTGGTATGGTAGCTGAAGAATGAGGCATAATAGAAAAAGAATAACTCATGGTAGTAGTTCCCTAACTGGAACAGTATCAAGTCATTATAGTGCCTTAAGGTAAGTAGTGTTGGAGTAATGATATACAAACCATCCCTTATTAGGGTAGTAGTGTGAACACATGCTAGCAAAAAGGTTCCCATAGTGGCTGACCCTGAATCTCATGGTAGAAGGGAAATTACCTATCATGTTAACAAAAGTACCAATAGGATACCATCATAAGTAAACTATAAAAAAAGATTAAAAATTATAATTTTACATTTAAAAATATTTAAAATAATGGAAAATCTAAACTCACATTCAAATTCAATTTCTATCCATTATTTGAAATAAATTAAGTAAAAATTTAAAAACATAAAATAAAAATATATAAAATCAAATTTTAACTCATTAAAAAGTTAATATAATAGGATATTAAAAATTAAATAAAAGTTTTTTTGAATAATTGATAAATTAATTAATTATAAAAAATATTGAAAAAATTAAATTAAGTGAAAAGAAAGATTAATAAAAACACTTAATATTTATATTTTAAAACAATATTAATACTTAAATAATAGACTCAAAAATTTATATATTTTAAAATTTAAATATAATAACACAATTTTAAACTTAAAATTTGTTAATTAAAACATATTGTAAAAAATTAACCGTTTACACTAATTAACAAAATTAGGGGAAATTTTTTCATTAAAAATATAATTTATAAAATAAAAGTGATGTGGAAAATTTCAAGAATTAGTGGGTTCATTATCCAAACCTACTTCTGCATGTTTTAGGGTTTCTTTAATCTTTTAAAGATGACCATGCCACCCCAACCGTATCCTTGTGACTTTGGGGTCCTAATACACAACAATCCAAGCACCCAAGCTCCCAATCCATAGAAGATCTATCCCACAACAATTGACTATACATCTTGATCTAACTCAAATTATCTATAACCATATGAATCCTATCGATATAGGGATCCGTATTGTTGTAGTTCATGTGTCCAAATCAAAATTTGTCCCAATAATAACTATATTTCCCAGGAATCCATGGACCTATCCCACACTATATTGTGTATCAAACTCTGTTTTATTGGCATCCATTACCATAATATCACGACTCTAAGGACCCTTCTTTTGGAGTTTCATGAATCTAGATTCATCTATAGAATCCATAACTATATCTCCATGACTACATGGACTCGTACCACAGTAGAACGTTCATCCGTATCCAAATCCATGGAATATATAACCACATATCTCATGGATATAAGGAACCATCCAACCAATTTCTGTTTAATAGGATAATAATTCATATAACCCACATTTATCATCAGGCTCCAACTTTGTGTCAACTACAATCATATTCATATTCAGATCATGGAATCCCAACAATGTCACATCTACAGTAGGGGTACATTCCATAACTGAAAATAAAATGAAATAAAACACCAGAGATGGAAGAATACCAATTCCAACCATCATATCCCCCCTCATTGAGATTACATGTTAGTTCAGGTTCTAGGTGACACTTCTAAGAATATTTACCCTTAGCTACATGTTCCTACTCAAGGTATATTTATGAACAAGGCACCCACTAAGTCTCTTTGGTTATATACAATGCAGGAACCCAACTCATTGTCCTTGGTTTCATCCATTATATCAAGTAAAAACCCAACACTCTATAGAAATATCATCCCATGACATTATCAATATGGTAGCAAGGCCTCACCGAATACATGGTGTCTCTCTATATGGTATTAATCAAGAGATGGTTTGTGGTATATCTCAATCATTAAGGTCATTCAATTCTATTCCAATTATCCAACCCAATTTGGGTATACCAATGTTGTATCCATATAGTCATTTACATTTCTTATGAGCTTCATTTGGTATGGTCTCACCTCCCAAGTGTTATGGTGGCCACCAAGTATCTTAGACGTCCTTCCTGGCCTTCTTATTTTTGTCATCTAAAGTTATGAAAAACCTCTACCAATAGTCATACAAGGTATATGTCGTAGGAACACTACGTATCATAAATCATGGTCACCCCGATCAAGTGGTTCATAGGTCACAATTCTTTAATGATCAATGCCTTTTCAAATAGTGGAAGATGTGTCATGTCGGTGCACAAGGTCTATCACGGCCTAGGCACTCTTGTCTAGTCATCTATGGGGTTAAACCTAATATAAAAATTTAAATTATAATTGAAACATTTAATTTATTTTTAAACCCCAATTTATAATATGAAAATTACATGAATACCACATAATAAAAAGAAAAAATCCACAGAGATTTTACCTCACCCCATCTTTCTTACCCATTATACTTTCAACTTTTATTTATAAGGTCCAGTAGTTGCTGAAAAGGCCCTTCCAAACCTTTTCATCCTCATCCATGATCCACCAATATCATCTCAAAAACCAGGGCTTCTATCTCGAACAAAAAATAAAAAATTAATTAATTATAATACTTATAATTAAGTAATTAAATCAATTCTGCCTTAACATATATATAGAAAACATATAAATTTGTTGTTCCATATCAAGACTACACCCAAAATAACCACAGTGGTTTGTCTCACACTGTTATCCTTAGGCTGAGTGAATTACCAAACAAGAAATACCAAATCAATAGGTATTTTTATTTAATCATTATAAATAAGCTATGATAAAAAAAATACAACATACATCAACTAAAAAGATGATCCATTGTGTATTGATCGCATCTTGGGTAACCCTCTTACTAGGAAGAATCGAAGACCCATCATAAACATCTAAATCAACCATGATCTACTAAAATTTTTATAAAAAACAAAACTAGTGATTTGAACATTAGAACCATGTTAGGGATGAGACAAGAAGAGATCTCCATAGGGAGTGGATTACTTAAAATCCCAGAAACACTCAAATATAAAGCACCCCCTTAAAGGGGCTTGAATAAGGGGGTAAGGGGTTATTACTATTGATTATGTGAGGGAAAAAAATAAAATTAAGGGGGATTTCCCCTCCTAAAACCAAATTTGGGTAATTTTTATTTTTTATTCCATTTAAGTGCACTAGCTAGATAGTGGGCTAGAACCGGCCAGCTAGTGGCTACATTAGTTTTCATTGTAGAAGGTCATCCACTCTTCGTTACCTAAGAACCTACATTATTTCATCACACTCCATTAAAAGAATAAAAACCTATTCAAAATACCTCTTTTTTGGATTACCAACATTTATAATTTTATTTTTAATCCCATATAAAAAACTAGACACTCTAGTAATTGGAAAATTTTAACTTTCCATAAAATTTATCACTTATATAGACATGGGGTTCTATAAACACCCCACATTATATATTATCATCCAATAGAAGTCTCAATTGTTATCCAAACACATAAAAAACAACCAACCATGGTCATAAAGTCCCATTAAAAATATTTCATTGTGTTCTTGAACACCCAAATCTCATCCAAGGCACAATAACCACCATTCAAGCTTCTAACCGCCAAAACCCGAGAGAGTTCTTGTGACCACCACCACTAATGCATTGAGACAATTTTCACCATATAATTTTTATCCAAAAAAAGGATAATTCTACCATATAATTAATCTTCTAAAATGTGGTTATCCCCACTATATGACATTTCTTAAGGAGGCCCATTCCAATCTATTGCGCTTCTGCCCATGAAATTGCCTACTGAACTCCAAACCCATGCTATAATGACATGACCAATATGGTACCTAACTCATTACACTATATAAAAATTTATAACCTCACTACATATTCTTTATTTAAATTAGAACTAACTAATCTTTATTCCAATATGGTCAAAACCTGACTACATTATATTTTCCTTCAAATGCCCTGACTTATTCTTGAAAAATCCCATCATATTGAAAATGAAATTCCCAATTCAGATTCTATCTCAACACAATCAAATATAAGGGGAAAAAATGATAAAACTCATATGTATGAAATTACATAAAAATCCTCAACTCTATCTAGTAACATTTTACTGAAACACAATCATGATTCATTTATCCCGGGAGTCATCCTATGGTCTTTTAGAGTACCCACACTAGCATTTTTTCCCAACACCCAGTGTGATCTCCATGATTGGATCATTTGTTGACTAGATCCACATCATTCATCCCATGTTCATATTATCATCCCTGACCCAACACATATGGATCATCAAAGAACATACTAGACTTGATTTCCATTCTCATACTCTCCCTGATACCATGTCAAAATTTGTACTGGTATTCACCAAGGGATCCAGAAGTTATCGGGTCCATTTATTCATAGGCCTCGAAATACCAAATGACTATCCAAAAACCATACCATACTTACATGACTCCAATCATGAATGGTTCACATGATCAAAACTAACATCCTACTCCCCACCATAAAATTATCCTTTTAATGACACTATCAATGAAATTTCCCAATCATCGATGCTCACTCCACATCCTTCACATGACATACCGACTAGTGTGGCCAACCACACTATTTTATAAGTGATGACACAAATTCACAAAAAATATCATTCTAGGATTATGATAATAAAACCCATGACATTTATCATAGTCTAATTCATAATGGGGGAATCACCATTTAAGGGGTGATGGTTCACTCCCCTGAAAAGGTATCTTAGTATACCACTCCTTGATCACAAACTCAATGTTATCCACTTCTAAACAAGTGTGCCACTACTCTTGAGACACTCTCATCAGATTTATAAGGTTCACATTAACCAAATCTATATCCAATAACCCCTATCCCATAGAGGAACATTATAAAACGCTTTATACCCCCCATACTATCATGAATTTTAACATCAAATATAATGTCCTCGAACCATGGTTCTCACATGACCACTCAATAGTCCACACATAAATAGGAATAAAAACTACCAATGAACACTACCCTTATTATATCTATGAAAAAATGGTTGTAAACTCCCACACCACCCAATCCTATGTTCTAACTCATTCTCCTACAAGTTGAACATCATTAAAATTGGATTTCCATGCTCCATGAAATGTCAACTACATCCAACCAAGATCTCCCTTGGAACTTATCATTAAAATCAATCACATAAACCCATATTTAATTTCCTCTAAGTCATCACTTGATTTATGATATCCCCTATCATAGTTTTCCATCATGTTCCACATATCACCGAATCACTATAGTCTGAGTCAAAACATAGGGTCTATATGTATCCCAACTAACCATACCAATTTTGTCTCACATTAAGGTCACTATGTATGACCCCCCAAGACCAAGTACAAAATGACCAAAAAATCATATTCTATGGAGAAATATCCACTCTATCAACTTAGAAGTCTTATGGAACCACATGTCAAATAATACACTATAGGGTCTCCACACATAATAAGCATCACAAGATATACCATATTCCCATGAGGACACTAATCCTCATGAAAATTCACCTATATGAATGCTCTATACAAGATCAAAATACTATCATACAATAGTTATTCATGAAATGAAATTTTCCTAGATGGCCAGTGTCAAAACATAACAATAAGGTTTTGTTGGATTGGATTTCATTCAAGGTTATATGGACAAAACATAAAGGATACTACAAGAACATAAAATAACATAACCTAAATTCTGATGACCTAAAACGGATTTACCAAAATGGAATCAAATGCCTATACAAACACACCATGGTCACTACATCACCTGTGAATAAGGACTATGAAATCATCTTCATCATTGAGAGTCTCATCATAGATTCACATAACCTACCATCAGAAGGGAATACATATAAAATCCATCCTAGTAGATTATAATTCCAACAAGTAATTACATGGGAAAATGTATTATCATTAGTTGAGATCACTTTAAACAAATGATCCTCAGTCATCAATAAAATCACAATCTAGTTTGACTATACCTCATATGAATCATATGATCCTAATATAATGCATGAGATGCCTCTAGCCTCCACAGTACAAGATTCAAATACAATCACTGACTCCTTTCCAATGGCCCAATAACTAGAAACCAATAATACACAGAGAACCTCAAACATCTATAAAGTCACTGAACATGAAAATCATAAACAATCATAACTTAAAAAATCAAAATAGCCATCCAATGTCCCTAGAATTCTTGAATACTTATCAGAATATGTGTTCTTGAAAAACCAACTTGGTATCCATAAAAATAATTGAAACATTCTTAAATATTTGGTCTAATAAATCCATAAACATTAATATGGAATAAAAAAATAATCTAATACCAATTTAGAGTTCCCCAAACCACTGATCACTGCTCTGAATGGTGGTCGCTAAAGTACCTCAAGCATGTCATCCCATACGCTAGAGCCTACTGATTAGTATCAGGGGTCTAAGATGGTTCCATGGAGAGAGAATACCATCCATATCAAAGTGTTCATTACTGGTATAAATAACCAAGTCTCATACAACATAATAATCTAAATAAAGTAGAAATAAATATAAACAAGACAAATAATATAGGAAATGCAGTAAGGCCCAAACATCCATGTAATACATACAACCAAGGATTCCCACTAAACCGACCACTTATGGAAAATAAAATTAATGGGTTAAAAATTGATCCATCTAATGTCTAATACAATCCTTATCCCAAGATCTATATACTCATCTAAGCCATCCCTATCAATTAAAATTATGCCCTAGTCTAAACCGTTTCCTACAATATTGATGAGATATCTATTCATGTACCCATGTGGAATGGTTTCCTAAGTAAGGTATGAGTGAATAACTAAGTAGGGCCCACCAATATAGCCCCTTACTAAAAAAAGTGTAGTACTATGTGCATGTGACAAGTGGGGAAGAAAAAACTATCTATAAAAAAACAATATTGATCCTTAAGTTTGTGACCCCAATTGACCATACATATATCGTCTAGTGTTGGGGAGTCTCTAAGAATGTCATGATTGTCTTCCCCCCCCCCATGTTTCATGTGATATCCATATCCATGCAATCCACAACAATATCATCCCTTCTCTAGTGTCTCTTACCATGACATCCCATGAAATTGAGCTCCAAATCCATGAAAACACTGTCCCATGGTATTCAACATTGAATCTATCTCCAACTTGTGATGGACATAACCATACATATCCCATTGTACTAGGGACCTATCCCATGATTTTCTATGTGTTTAGACCCAACTATACGGTAGTGATAACCATAAACCCCATGGCTCTAGGGACCCATCCCACTATAATATGTGCCTCCACATTTTAGTCCATGGCAGTAATCTCATGACTTTGGGGACCCATCCGATGGAAACCTGTGGATCCAGATCAAAATATTTGGTAGAGATAACCATGTCTCCATGAATCCAAGGACATATCCCATAGTAGTGTGTATGTTTGTCTGTAATACATGGTAACCATAACCCTATATCTAGTGTCTTAGGGGACCCATCCCACAACAGTCTTTATATACTACTCCAAATACTTGGAAACCATAACCTCCTTTAAGCTCCAACTATGCAGAAGCACCAAATATATCAATCTATAAATCATCTCATCCAAACTATGTAAAAAATTATTTGAGGAGACATTATATTATACTTCATTAAAATAATGAAAACACCAATGATGTTCAAATTTCCATCCCTTCCATTATAGTCTCTTCCACATCGGGCATATACATCAGGTCAGATTCCATGTGACTACCACAACCATCTCTACCCATGGTTTTACACAATAATATCATAATATATTGGTGAGATTTATTAATATTTTTTATATGAAATCATGTAAATTTTTTAGATTATGTCTTGTTTTTTAACTTGGGGAGTTTTCCAATAAAATAAGAAAATGTTGTAAGGGTTTTGGGTAGTACACAGTTTTCCCAAATGATACGCCCTACCCCAACAAAAATTGAAATAGTAGACAGAGAAGTATTCCATGACTGTTTCATGGTTTTTAGAACAGTTCACCCTTTTAGTTGTAACAACGAAGCCCTCTTGGAGGACTATCAATGTTAGGCACATGGTTAGGGGAAATCATGTGTCCCAAATAAAAAACTATGCATGTGGTGTTTTAAACCCACTATTATTAGATTATACACTATACACCCCCATATAATATTCTAAAATTACCCTTCTCAATAGTAAACCAATTTAAATCAATTTGTTAGGCTCTTAGATGGATTCCAAGGACTTAGGACCTCTATTCTTGACTATATGAAGCTCAATTTGAAGATTTTCACCTATCCTCATAAGATAATAACATCTCATGTGGTCTTCTCTCTCCCCCCATATTTTCCTCATCCATTTATGGGATTTTATACTCTATTTTAGATGGAATTATATCTAGGTTTAATACATATAATTCAATGTTTCTTGGTTTTGGGTTTTAGATCTATATGTTTTTATTTTTCACTATTATTATTCTATTTCATATTTCTGTTAGTGAGCATTCATCACCAATCTTGAGGTAAGTTGCATAAATATAAAATCCCATAATATATATTTATCTCTGTGTATGTAATTGTAAATTCCAGAATATACATGTTTGGAAAATTTAATTAGTGATTAAGTTGATTTAATTTAATTTCTTGGTGACAACGATTTGAGTACGATTAATGAAATTAGAATTGGTGGAATTTGGATCAATTAATTGGTTAATAAATTAATGGAAGTTTATGATTGTGAATTTAGGGGAAATTGGGATTGTGTTGCTGGTAAATTAATGTGGTATGAATTTATTAACAATGGGGTTTATGATATGGTGGATTAGACCTGAATGGGTTAATGGGTTATATGAATTGAATATTTTAAAATGTTTTAATGGTAAATTGTTCATATTTTCATATGATTAAATTATGGAATGATGTGTTCTGTGATAAATTGTATTGTTATTTGTTGATTTGAAAAGATGGTTAGTGGGTTAATTATGATTAACTGGGATATTTGTTATATTTGTGTTTTATTGAAATATGAGTGTGGGACACATAATGAGAATTCAAAATCCCACTTCTTTGATCATTTGATAAAAATTCGTGGGATATAGGCAATAACTCCAAAATCCACCTTCTGTGATTGTTTAAAAAACTGTTTTTGGAATAGTTACTACAACATCAAATACCCATGAGGTGCTAGAAATTTCATTTTAGGCCAAAATGTTTACATTGGACCATGGTTCCTATTGGGTGTAATATGATTTGATTTTTAATGACAAATGATAACCATGGTTATTGTGATATGTGATATCCCCTAGGGATTTTTTGGATTTCTTCATGAGCCTAATAAGGTATTGAAGTTTCATTTATCCTTAAGAACATGAGAGATTATGTGGTTAAATAAATAATAATTGAATACATGTAAAATGTTTAATTTGTTGCTTTCATTTGATTCTTTATATGACTACATACATAGTTATTAACTTGATACTGTTATAATTATTGTTGGTGGAGGCCTACTTAGATTCACCCACACCCTACATGGGCTGCCTAATCCATACCTGAATAAACATCATGTTTTTAGGATGGGAAAAGGGAAAGGGCCCTGTGTTAAATGGTTGAGTTGGGTTAGAGCATGAATAAGGGAACCAGGTGTGATCTATGACCCATTGTGGAGTTGTTAGTGTCTTTATTTTTTTTCATAATGACGCTAAAAACATTTATATCATGACATATATATTGTTTGGTATTGGATATTGTATTTCTTATTTGGTCATCATGAGATATTGGTATTGTTTGGTTGTTGGTTATATATCTTTTGGTTGTTCTTTTTTGTTATATTTCCACTATTCTTTTAATCTAAAAAATAGGTAATTGTTTCCCCATTATAAATATTTGATTCTTGTTTCTATTTGGAAGCCCCAAGTGTATGGTGAGGTCTTCTTGAGTTCATATAACCTACCATCTTGGGGCACTGATGTGTGGCACCTGGGCTGGCTTGTTACCAATTTTTATCAAATGGATGATTCTTTTCTTTTCTTTTGTCTTACTATTTAGGAATGGTAGATATGAGACTATGAAGAATTAGGTCTTGTTCATGAGCTCGTTCAGGGAACCTGCTAACCCAGGTGTGAGGGAAAACCTATGTTCCCAATGTTAGATTGTTGTTACTGATATTTTGTTACTATTGGATGTTATTTCACCTTGGGTGATTCACATAGTGTGTGATGTTATTCCATTATGATAATTTCTATGATCTGACTCATGGCCATGTATGTCATGATAATTGAGTATGTATTATTCATTCAAGGTACTAAAGAATTATTGTGACATGCATCATTCTTAGGAATGCATGGGAAGAGCCTGTTTTGGCGTAAATTGTTTTAATCGAAGTTCTTTTGTATATTTTTTATTGAAAAGAAACAAATTTCCTAATATGGATTTTAAAATTTTAAAATGATAAAAAATGTGAAAAATGGATTCCTAATGATAAAATTCAGTAATGAGAATGTGTTTTCCCTTATTAACTATGACATAGATATAGGATAGTTAAGGGTGGTGGTGGTGCCTCAGTTTCAACTATGTGATGGAGAAAGTGGTAGATGACATATTTTGAATTTTGTAAAACCATTTTGATAAATATGTTGGTGTCTTGAATATGTCTGAATAGGTGTGATTTGACTTATAGAGATATTACACCATTATGAAACTCATTGAGTGGATGACATGAGGATATGGTAGGTAATGAACTTCCTGTAGTAGAACCTGAGGCACCAGTAGTTTTTGGTGGGGATATTGTTGTGATATTTGGGGAGAAATTATATTTTTACATATATTTTATGGATAGATACCTAGAAGATGTTTTGAAAATAATGTCTCTCCTGATGTGGGTGTTTTAGTTGCATAAACCTCTGACATTCACCGGAGAGGGTGGACCTAAGGAAGCTTATTTCTAAATTTGGTCTATCCAACCTATACATTACTGCTTGGAGAATAGTTGTGGTAAGAGAGTTAATTTGATGACTTATATGTTACTTGGTTAGGAGAAGAGTTGGTGGGAAATCCAAACTTAGGATGGATAGATAGATAATTGGGAGTGGAATGACTTTATAGATAATTTATTGGATAATTTTTATCCAGAGACACTCAAGAAGAAGAGAGTAGATAAGTTTATGAGGTTGACTTAGGATATTATATACGTTATGGACTATCCTGGATTCTTTATTGATTTTCAACACATAGTTCTAGCATTATTAGGCGATGAGGAGACTTAGGTAAAATGGTTTCAGGATGGCCTTATGTTTTAAATTAAGTCCCATGTGAATATCTATAGGAAAAAGAATATATCAAAAGTGGTGAATTAGACTCTCATTTCTAAGGGGAACCATAAAGAAGTTTCTGGGGGAGGATAGGTAGTTTCTAATCGATAGTCAGGAGGCATGACATTCGAGAGTAGGAAGAATCATTAAGAGAATACTGACCAGATGAGTGTATTATTAGTTTCTAAGGGGTATGATTAGCTTTATAAGACCTTACTCAGGCGACCTGTCACTAGTGTGAGAGTTCGGGCCACTTAGAGAGTTCCCCTGACCATCATTTGAGTTATGATTTCGTAGTAGGATGATACATCTATAGAGGTTCTACAAGAACCTACTACATATGGGTAATGATGGATCAACTTGGAAGAATTAGAGTGTTGTAAGGGGATCTTCTACACCATATCAGTCTGAGAGCTAGAGTTATACTGGCTATGACAGCAGAGGAAGTTGATGTGATGCTTCTAAGCAGTAGATCCCATATCCGTAGAGTGGTCCAGATTAGGGGAATCAGACTACATCATAGGGAAGCAGGCATGGAAGATTTATTCTATCAGCCAACCCCAGTGGATAGTGAGGATGGACCGTCATCATGTAGAGGTACTAGTATTATAGCTTCATTCCTAGGTAGTCCCTTATTTGATATTGGTTACTCTCATTTTTTTATATCTCTATAGCTTTTGAATTGGTTGAGTCTGGCTGTAGAGTTCATGAGTGGGGTTATAAAGACAGATACACCAATTAGAGTATGATCTACAGACATCTTCTTATGCAATGAGTGTTCCATCAAGGATGGAGAATATCATTTCAGTTGGGATCTTGATATATTTTACATGTCATAATTTGACCTAATTATGGTTATGGACTAGTTAGTATCATATTGATCTCACATAGATTGTTAACATATGAGAGAGAAATTTACATATTCTAAAGGTAAAAATTATATTCACCATGGACAACGAAATATCAAGGTAGGATGAGCAGAGCCAGTTCATCAAAAATTGGGGATATTTCCTCTTAGGTTTATAGTCTATTTCTAGATGACGACGGTGTAAGACAATACGAATTTCCACTTATAGTGGATAGGTTCACAAGTGTGCTTCATGAGGGCTTCTCAGGGTTTTTTCTTAAGAGAGATGTGGAATTTACAATTCATCTCATGTCGGGGGCTGAGCCAATTTCTATTCCACCATACATAATATAACCAATAGAGATTCAAGATCTTTAGACTCAATTGAAACAGTTGATGGATAAGGGTTTTATCCATTTGAGTACATTGGCTTGGGGTTCTCTAATTTTGTTTTCTAAGATGGTTGAAAAGAATCTATGCCGTTGTGTTTATTACCGAAAGTTAAAATAGATCATAGTGAAGAACTAGTATCCTTTTTCATGTATTGATTATCTATTTGACCATTTGAGTGTATCTTGTGTATTTTACAAGATCATCTTAATATTGACGTATCATCATTTGAGAGTTTGACCTTATGACATACCTTGGACTTTATTCAGATGTAGGTATGGTCTTTATGAGTTCATTGTGATTCCATTTGGGTTGAAAAATTCTCATGTTGTATTTATATCCCTGATAAAAAAATCTCACACCCATGCCTAGACTGGGTTGTGGTTTTGTTTGTGAATGAAATCATGGTGTACTCTAAGACTCATGATGATAATTCCCAACATCTTGACATCATTTTGAGAACAATGAGAGATAAGTTTTTTGACATGCTATCTATGTGTTAGTTTGGTATTGATAAGATACACTTCTTGGGTCACTCCATCTCTAAGGAAGGTGTGTCAGCGGACATAGATAATATTCAAGAAGTTGTATCATGGAAGTAGCCTTGGAATATTTTCTATATCTGTAGATTTTGGGAGTTTTCATAATTTTATTGGAGATTAATCTAAGACTTGTTCAATTTGGTAGAACCACTTTCATCAATGACCAAGATAGGAGAAAAGTTTTATTTTTCTAGAGCATGTGACCACCCCTTCAGTATTTGAAGAAATGCAAAACAATATCACTAATATTGATCCTAATTGTGTGAGGAGAGGAGTATATGGTGTTCTGTGATGTTTTTTGGATTTGGATTAGAGCAGAGATGATGCAGGGAGATTGATTCGTGGCATATCGGTTTTGAATATTGACACCACATTAAAGGAATTACCGAACACATGACCTCATGTTTCCTACATTGGTACATGCTTTGACATGTTGGAGACATTATTTGTTGGGTGAAAACTCTACTATGTATACTAATAACAAGATCTTAAATTATAAATTTTCCCAAATGAGATTTGAATCAAAAGTATTGGAGGTGTGTTAAGCATATGAATAAATTTTATTTTAGCTAGAATATTCCCTCAGGGAGTGAAACGTTGTTATTGATGCTTTGAGAAGGAAAACATAGACTTAGGTAGTTCAAAAGTCTAGTTTTAGTGGAAAATCATACCATTACTAGTGATATAAATGTTGTTGTTCAAGTGGGTTAGGAGCAGATGAATCTAGTATCAGTTTCAACGGAGTCTACACATTTGAGCCTAATTAGGGATAGAATTTATGAGGATCTGTAGTGGTTTTATTTGATGGAAAGCCTTAAAGGACTGTAATAACCTCCTAATGTTGAATATATAAAGATGAGATCATCTATGTAGGAAATTGGTTTTTTGTGCCTTTGTGTATTCTAGAAGAGTTGATGCTTGAATTTAATTCCTCAAAATGGGTGGTGCATCCATGTGTAACAAAAATGTATTGTGAAATATGATGAAAAAATTGGTGGCCAATCATGAAAAAAAAATCAAAGGTTTTATGAAATGATGTTATTCTTATCAATAGGTTAAGGCTGAGTATCAACAACAAAGAGGTTTACTATATCCATTTCCCATTTGTTAATGGGAGTGGGACAACATTACCATGGATTTCTTGGGGGTCTCTCAAGGATTACTTATAATAATGACTCTATTTCATTTATTGTGGACTGTTTGTTTAATGTATCTCATTTTTTTCCTAAACGGTAGATTTTTTCTATGTATTAGTTGGGATATTTGTACATTTGGGAGATAGTCCTTCTACATGGGGTTCCATTGAGTATTTTTGTTTAGACTGTAACTTAGGTTTTACATCATGTTTCCGGAAGGCATTTCATTAGGATCTAGGTACATATGTTTTACTAAGTATGACTTTCCACCAACAGATAGATGGTAAGTTAGAACGTACTATACTGGTGTTAAAGGATATGCTTTCAGCAAGTGTCTTTGACATTGGTTGGTGTTGGGATAAGCACCTAGATTTTCTATAGATTACCTATGAAAACATTTTTCTGTAAAATATTCATAAGAACCATATGAGGCTCTTTATAGTAATCCATGAAAATCACCACTATGTTGGATGAAGGAAGGTGAGTTTGAGTTATTGGGACCGAGTCTCATGCAGGAGACTTCATAACATGAGAACATAATTTTGAAGCATGTAGATATAGTTAAGATAATATAGAAGTTGTATGCTAATAGATGATAAACCCTAGTTTTTTTACAGGGTTCTTATGTATTGTTTTGTGTGTGACCTAGATTGGGTCACTATAGGATTTGATTACAGGACAATTTGGTGACCATGTTTGTTGGACAATTTGATGTTTTGGAGAGAATCAGGTTTCTAGTGTATTGATTGGGTCTTCCACGGATCCATTATGCTATCCCCAATGTGTTTCATGTTTCATACCTATGGTTGGATCAAACTAACCCCTCTCAAATGATCTATGTGTATTATGTTGAGGTCAAGACCAATTCATCCTTTGAGGAGCATTTGATAACTCTGTTGGATCATAGTGATAAAGTGGTTTAGGGAAAAAGTATCCTGATAGTTCTTCTATTATGGAAACATAGATGTGTTCAGGAGGAAAATGGGAGAGAAAATTGTATGTGGGGGATCAGTTTTTTGAGCTTTTAAATTGAAATCATAGAGATAATTGGGAGTATAACTCAAGGATGATCTGTTATGATGTGGGGAGATTAAAATACCCCTGCCTTTTTTGGAGTTGTATTGAGCTTTTTTATGGATACTATTTTACCTTTTTTCATTATATATTTTTTAGTTTTTAACATGGGGAGTTCTTGTGTGAAATTGATTTTTTTGGAGGGGTTTTGGAAAATGATCAATTGGTGCAGGATTTTCACAAACTGTGCATCCTGTCCCAACAAAATATTCAACCATTTATAGAGAGGGATTGAAAATCTGTCACATTGCTTGTTAAATTTTTTGACCGTTCTAGTACTAACCATATGCCCCCCTAGGAGGAGGCATACTATTAGGTGCACTGGTAGTAAAATTTATTTTCCCTAAGCAGGAAACTGTGCACATGAGATTTTAAACCCTGAAAATTAGATTATAATTTATTGAACCCCTATATAATATCTTTAAATGAACTAGTTCCACCCAAAACCATCTTATCTTATTTTTATAGGATCTCATTTGTATTTTAAGGCCTTATGACCTACTTTATTGGTAATTTGATGCCCATATTGAAGATCTACACCTCTCCCAGTAAGAGCATATCTTCATATGTGGTTTCCTCCCCCTCACCCATATTTCTCTCATCCTTTCATGGGATTTTATACCCTATTTTTTAGGGATTTAGATCTAGGTTTGTTAGACTTAATCTGTTTCATCTTGGGTTCATGTTTCAGATCTATATCTCATTCTTCACTATTTTTTTTCTTTAATTGGGGATTTCTATTAACAAGCGTTCGTCATTAATGTTGAGGTAGGTGGTATAAATTGAAAATCTCAATGTGAGGATTCAATTATGTGTATTTAATTTTGAATTTATCAATTTCTATTTTTGGGAAATTTCATTGATGGATAATTTTATATAATTTACATTGTATATTTCATAACAATTTGGGTTAAATTAGAGAAATTGGGATTGATGGAATTTAGATAAATTAATTGATTAATTAATTAATGTAATATTATGATTTTAGAATTTATGGGAAATTGGTATTTGGTAATTGGTCAATTATAATTATATGAATTAATTGAAAATGGGGTTAATGAGATTATTTATTTGACACAAATTTTTTTATGGGTTATATGAATTGAATATTGGAAAATGGTTTAATGGTAAATTTTTAATATTATTCCATGTGATAAAAGTATTTAATAATGATTTATTATGATAAATTGGAATGGTATGTAATCATGTGAAATGTTATTGAATGTGTTTATGATGATTAAGAGGGATATATGTGATATATGTGTTTGATTGATATATGAGTGTGGGACAAAGACTTATTCAACAAGATCCCAGTTGTGTGAATGATTTATACACACGTGTGGGGCTAGGACTACTACTTCAAATAAACATAGTGACAATTAGTGTGGTAAATTGACCACTGGTTCAAAATAAAACTTGTGTGGTTGTTTGATAAATTAGTTGTGGGATTGGGACTGCTGCTTCAAACACCCACTGAGTTCTAAACATGCCATTCTTTACCCAAAAATATGGAATCGAGCCATAGTAAAAAAATAGGCTGTATTATGAATTTATTTTTTATGATAAAGGATAACCATGGAAATTGTGATATGTGATACCCCATAGGGAAATTTTAGACTTTGGAATGGGGCCATTTTGTTATTTAGGGTCCGTGTGTCCTCAGTATCCTATGAGTTTATGTGGATAGATACAGATTAATTTAATTTCTATAAACTATTTACTTTATTTCTTCAATTTGATTCATAATAAAACTGCATACACTTATATTAACTTGAAATTGTTTTAGACATCATTTGTGGTGTCCTACGGAGTTGTAATCATACCCTAATCGAGCTTCCTGATCAGTGCCCAATTAGACTTCATGTTTTCATGACCAGATAAGGGAAGTATCCCTATGTTTGATGGATGAGTTCAGTCGGATCATGGATAAGGGAACCAGACAGGATATGGGACCCATTGGGGAGTTTTCAGTGCCATTATTTATTTTAGTTTTTTAAAGTGAAAATGGAAATACATTTAGCATGTCTTATCTACTATTTTGATTTGGATATTGTATTCTCTATTTTTATCACAATGAGTTACTGGTTTGGTTTGGTTATCGGTAATATGTAATTTGGTAATTCTTGTTTATTCTATTTCTATAATTTTTTTACTATATTAAAAGCGTATTGTATTACCATAATCAATATTATATCCTCACTTCTAGTTGAAAGACTCTGGCATACGAGGAGGCATTGCTAATATCAGGTAACCGACCGGCTCGGGGAATCATTGCATGGCACCCATTTTGGGATGTTACATACACACCCCCTAATTGTTTTTTTTTCAAAAGGGTACCCCTTAGATTTCTTTGTTCACATCAAACAGAGGCACCCCTGTCAAATTCATCAGTCTCAAACTTGGTCTCAAGTAAACCTTGGACACTCTAAGGACATTTTGTTCCAGATATCATCGATCAAGTAGCATGGCCACATCAATTACATGGGGTTCCAAAACAAAGTAATATTCAAGAGATGGATCATAGCCTATATAAATCCTCTCAGTAACTCTAGTAATGTCCACTCACCCAAACTAATCCTATTAAACATAAGTTCTATTCACCTAGGTCTATGCATGGTTAACAAGCCACATCATGTTTGACCTCATATCCCAAGAGGTATGGTGGCCACAAGTTTTCTTAGAGTTACCATATTTCCCTCTTGGAAATTTCGACTTAACCCTCAACACACATCATCCATTAGGTAGAAAAGGTCCCTACCCAATTATAACTATGTTTGATAAGGCATGTTCACCCCTATAAGGGGGTCTATAGGACATGATTCATCAATGATCATGGCCTCATCCATTTGTGGTTAAGGGGTCAATTCAGTGCACTAGGTATATTATGGCCTAGGCACTCTAGTGTTTTCGTGTAAGGTATCCAACCTAATTTAACTATTTAAATTTAATTTAATCAATTAATTTAAATTATATTAACCTTCTAACCAAATGGATTTACCAAAATTAGAGACACCACACATAACATGCTATATAATAAAAAGTAAAATTTTATAGGGAAAGTAAGTGTGACCTACTACATTTACCATGATGCATTCCACCATTATTTCTAAGGGAAAATAACAACAATAAATTCCCATTTAAACCCATATATCCTCATCCATGATCAACCAAGATCTTATTAATGAACTGAGATCCTAACTCAAACCATAAATCAATAACATTCATAATTAATTAATTAATTAATTTAAACATTATATATTTAGTGAAAACTCTCTAGGTCACTACATCACACAAGAACTACAACAAAAAATACCCTAAGGGTTTATATCACACTTTATTCCATTTGTTGAGTGAAATACCAAAGAAGAAACACCAAATAAATATGAAATTTAATTCAATTTAATTTTAACTAAAAATATAATATAAATTAATGGTATAGTGTAAGAAAAAAATGATGAGCCATCACATTCAGACAACATTTCATGCTACTCAATTCCCATGAAGAAATAAATACCTATCATAAATTTTGGAATCCACAATTAACTTAAGGAATCAGAATCAAAAAACATAAACAAATATCTCAAAATTAAAATACAATAGAGGGTGGATATAATAAAAAAATTATTAGAGGGTGTTGTTACCTTGAATTAGTGTGAAAGACAAAGAAAAACTTCCCCTAATTGGACTTAAAGAAGGGGTAAATGGGGGAATCCTCCTATCCTTATGACAGAACAAAAGGAAATAAAGGGGTATAACCCTCTAAAAAACCATGGGAGATATGATAATTTTCAGCCATTTAAGTTCATCGACTATGTAGTATCACATGTAGTAGCATTGTGGCCAATTCCCACCATACCTTATCACCAATGGGCCTTCACTAGCCAGTGGATGGATATTTCAGTTTTCATTTCAACAGTTTAATCACATTGTGATTACTTTGAAACTCATCCAATCCCTTCTACTCCTTTAATATCCCCTAAAACCATCCTAATTACATATTTTGAAGTTTCATAACATTCACAAATTGATTCTAAATCCTAACTCAAAATCAAGGCAATCCAGTAATTGAAAAATTCAAATTTACCCTAAAATTTAATTCCAATAGGAACATGTGGTTTTATATCATCATCACCTTAATACATTACATCCTCTAGAATCCTCAATTGTTATCCAAAAAACCCTATTATGAATCATTCATTAAGACTCATTCAAATAGACTGGTTCTATTCTATAATTCCCAAAGGTTACCCAAGGAAAAACCTCCACCCTTTGAGTGACTAACCTACCAAACCCAAACCAATACTGGTGACTAGAACCATCAAGTAATCAAGATGGTACTTACCTAATCACATCTAACCCAAAACACGATCATGTCACCATATGATTCATCTTATGGATTATGGTTGTCCCTACAAAAGGAATTATCATGAGGAGTCCAATTATAATCTATGGAACAATTTACTTTTGAATTTACTTCCAAAATCAAAACCTAAGTTAGAATAATGCACCTCGAAAAGTATCTAACTCACTTCACCCACTCAGACTCTAGAATGCCGATCTCCATACTTGTTTTGGGTCCAAACTTGTTGAACTCAATTCAACTAAGTTAAAAACCAAATTATTATATATTTTCATTAAAAATACTTATAAAATTCCTTAACTTGCCTCTTATGTCCAAAATGACATACCTAATCCTTGTATTCAATTATATGGGGGTGAAAGTCGAACTACCTCTTTCCCACATTCCATTATAATTCTAAACTCCATCCTCTAATATGTCACCAAAACATGATAATGATGCATTTACACCCAGAGGCATCCATTCATCATTATGAGTACCCACACCAGCATCTTTACCAGACACCATGTGTGAACTCTATGATTGGATCATTTATCTACAAGACCCATGTCGTGATTTCCATGTGAATTGATGCATTCCCGATCCAACTTGTATGGATCATTACAATACATCCTATAACTGATGCCTATACTCTTACTCCACATGATAATATGACTAAATTTGTACCTATAATTCCACCAATTAACCTAGGAACACAGTGGTCTATTTATTCACCAGCCCTGTAATTACAAATGATCCTCTAAGGATCATCTCATACTCCCTTAACCCTTCTACCTCAAGGGTAAAACTCTCCTGACCAAAATCATACTCCCCATCCTAGCGGAAAACTTTTAATCACACTACTAAAGAAATTTCCCAATCACTGTGGCCTATTCCACACCTATCACTAGAAATTACAACTTATGTGGTGAAACCCTCTCACTTTCGAGCAGCAACCAGACTTCACCAAATAATAAATGTTCCTGAATTCTGATAATAGGACCCATGCTATTTAGTAAAGATTCATTCATAATAAGGGACTTTCCTTTTATGGTCAATGGTTCAATACCCACTATATATATATATTATTATATCACTACTCAAGTGCATCCTTATAAGGCTCCATCTCTAAACACACATGACTATCCTCCCAAGAAACGCTCACCAGATACCTAGGATAAGCTTAAACCTTATCTGTTTCTAATAATCCCTCTACCATTGAACTATATTATAAAACCTCATATCATCCATAAGAAATCATTCCCATAACTGTAGGATCTAAACTCATTACCCCTCATCCCACACACATTCTCTCATTAATCCACACTTCAATATGAAATTTTCATAATAGTACAGTTAGCCTAGATTTGATCTGGGAATGAATGGGTGTACAATCCCATTAAAACATAACCCGGGGAATAGCTAATGTGACCATGATTTTCACATAAAAAAACTAAGATTTATAAGATTTATATAATTTAAACCACCTCAAATCAAGATATCCCTTGGAACTCCTCTTCAAAATTATGATAATTTCGCATTTAATGGTTATCCAGATGAAAGACTGACACGTAGTTTCATTCCTAAAACACATGCACCAATCCACACCCCATATTTTTTGATCTTATCCACATTCATATAAACTTCTTAGTGATATTACAACCATGTGTGTCCTCCCGTTCTCTCACCAATCTTGTAAAGTTGATACCAAAACATATATTCCCAAACATTGCTATGTTCCTAACCTCAAAACCAGCCTCAAAACAAAATCTTCATCAATAAATTTTGTCAGATGTTTATTTTCATTTACAGAATCACTAACCCTAGGAAAACCCCAATAATGGTTTTCCACTATATACCACATATCACTAACTCACTATGGTCCGAGTCAAAACTAAGGGTATATTGGTCTCCCACCTATCCTTACCAGTAAAATATCACATTAGGGTTACCAGATCCAATGAACTAGCCCAATGTTAAAACTGAAAGAAAGTCATAGTATATGGGGAATCATCTATGGTTTGGTATCAAATGTATCGTCTAATAAAATGCCAAACAACAAACTATAGGTTTTCAATACATGATAAGCATCACATATTAAATTATCTTCTCATAAGGGAACTGATCCCCACAATAATGCACCTATAATATTGAACTTTAGATGATCAAATTCCTGTTAGTAAATTAGTTTAAATATGTTGAAATCATCCAACATGACCCTTATCAAACCATAACCACAATTTTTAGTTAGATATAATTTCATTACAAACTATAAGGTAAAAGACTATATAAGTTGTTATAAGAACTATAAATAAATGAAAATGGATATTAATGACCCACATGGGTTTTACCACGAAGGACTCAAATGAAAAAATTATCCCACCATGGTCACTTCACCTATTGTTCATAAGTACTACATAATCATTCTCATTTTCAAGCATATCAAAAATAAATCACATTACATTACATTAGAATAAAATACATATACATGTTAGTATAACTGAGTAGAATGAATTTATGTATTTTTAGAAGAAAATATGTTATGAGTAGTTACTGAAACTTTAAACAACTATTCCTAAAATGTTAATGAAATCACACATTATATTGTCTATATGTCATGTAAATCCTACATTCCTTATATAATGCATGACATACCTATTTCATACATAGTATAAGAGTCTAATACAATCACCGGAATCTTGAAAGAAAGCAAATATGTAGAAACCAATAATACACAAAGAACCCCATCCATCCATGTGAGTTACTCGAGGTGAAAATCATATACAACAATAAAATATAAAATAAAAATAGTAATCAAATTTCCCTACTAACCAATCATCCTATTATAAACTGTGTTTTTGACAGACAAGCCAGATATCAATCACATGTGTTGAAACATTCATAAATATGCATCCAACTAAATTGTATACGACAAAAATAAAAAAAATCCTATGATGCCACCTTTTAATATCCCACCACCCAGACCACTGATCGATTACTGGACTAACAGCCTCTATTGTGCCTCAATTGTGACTCCCATTTTCTTGAGGATGTTGATTATAAGCCAAGGTATATAAAATTACTCTTGGGAGACTATACCCCTTGTATCAGAGTGAAAAGTAGTTTAATAAATAAACATTTATCATACGACAATATATGTTAAAAAGGGAAGCAATAAAAATAAGTAAGACTTATAATAAATTAAATACAGGGAGGCCCAAATATCTATGTTATACATACAAGAGAAGGAGTCCAATGGACCCTTTCAAAAATAAAAAATTAAATTAAATAAATAAATAAAAAGGGATTGACTACATCTCCCAGTCAAACATTATCCCAAGATCAACATACTAATCTGATCCATATTTCTTGATCAAACCCAGACCTCAAACCAAACCTATTCTAGAAATAAGCATGTGAGAGCTACTCAAGCACCCATGTGAAATGGAATCCTAACTAGAGTGTGAGTACATAACCTAATAGGTAACCACTAACATGGTCCCATTCCTACTAGTAATGCAGTTATATGCGCATGTGGCATGCATTGCTAAATTAAATAACTAATAAAATAAAACAATTAAAACAATATTTATCCATAGGTCCATGATGTAAATTGACCAAACATGCATAGAACAACTTATGGTGGACTCTGATCATGTTTTGATGACTATATATCCCATGTAACATTTGGGGTCCACATATATTATAGTCCTAACTGTATCCTTGTGAATATGGGGTGCCAAACCACAATAGTTCAAGAACCTGAGCACTAAATCAATAGAAGATCTATCTTATGGAAGTCAATAGTGAATTTGACTCAATATAATGGATTCCATAACCATATATATATATATACATCCCATGACTCTGTGGAACCATCATGTGATCATTTGTACATCCAGATCCAACGACTGGGAAGCTATAACCATATTCTCATGACTTTGGGGACCCAACCTAGGACATATCATGCAACTAGATCCAAATTTACAAAATCCCAAACCATAATTTCCTGACTTAAGGATCAATAATTCAATCCAAATCCCTAGAATCCATAACCATATCTTCACAACTTCGGGGACCCATCCAATGACAATGCATGTATCTGCCTCTAAATTTATGTTACCCTTAAGTGTATATCTCATAGCTTTAGGGGGTCATATCATGGATGTTTGTACATCTAGATCCAAATCAATGGAATGAATAACAATAATAAACCTTTAAATCCATGGCAAATACAACCATATCTGGCTCCAAAACCTGGTAGACAAATCATGTTATATCTTCCTCTAGAGCACATTCCATAACCCACTATCAAATGAAATAAAACACTAGGCTAGTTGAAAACCCATTCCCTACACCATTGTATCTTCCCAATAATAATTACTCATCAGTTTAGGTTTTAGGTGACACATTCATCCTTGTCTTCTCATATATGTAGACACCTTCTTCGAGTCAGCTTTCCAACAGGGAACACACTAGGTCCCTCAAACCACATCAAAGAGAGGAACCCCAATCCAATTCCTTGTTATCAGACATTATCTTAGATCAACACTCTATTCTCTATGGACATTATATCACACAAAATTATTAATATGGTATCACTACATCAAGAACTATATAGGGTCTCACCATAAGATAATTGAAAATTGATATCCCACAACCAATAGTGATCCCCAAGGTCGGTCTTGGATAACTTTCTCACTCAACCGGATCCAGATATACGTAACATGTTTCCACCTAGGACTTTATATGGTTAAAAATACACATTAGGTTCAATATCAACTGCAGCTAGTTTGGTGGCCTCTAGGTATCACTGAGTTCCCCTATGGACCTCGTAGATCGGTATTATCAAGTCACAACACACCTCTTCCAAGAGGTGGAAAGAGTCTCTATCCAAGGACCATGATGTCTTATAAGGCCCAGTCACCCCACTCAAGGGATCCGTAGGTCAACATTCATTAATTATCCCTAACTCAACCATTAGTGTCTAGGTAGTCAATTTAGTACACATGTTCTGGCATAGATTTGGTATTCTTGTCTACTAATCTATGGGATTCACCCCAATTTACCTATTTTCATTATATTTAGTCATTTAATTTAAATTAAATAAACTACTTCACCAAAGGGCCTCTCATAATGTGGAAATATCATACATAACATGCCATATAATCAAAAGTAATAATTCATAGGTCTTATATTCCATACCACCTACCTTAACCGTGATGCTTTCAACATTTATTTCCAAGGGTGAATAGTAGTTTTCAAGCCCCATCAAATCCTTTATATCCTATTCCGTTATCAATTGAGCTCATCTCAATGAACCTATCTTCAAACTAAAAACATATATCCAAAATTAATTGTATCATTTAATTTTTTTAAATAATTCAATTCATCCTCAAAATATTCAGTAAAAAATCGATGGGTCACTATGCGTCACCAAAACTACACCCCAAGACACCCATGGGTCCATCTTACACTCTCATCCCAAAAAACAGTGAAATACCAAATATGAAACCCAAAATCAATAGGAATTTTAATTTAATTTTAAAAAAAATCCTTAGATAAATTAGCAACACACATACTGAAACTAAAATAATGAACCATCATCTATAAATGACATCTTGGTTGACCCTCTTACAAGGTGAAAAGAAATCCCCATCACCAACATCTTGTTACACAATCATTCAGTGTAATAAGTATCAAAAAACCCAACTAAATATCTCAAAATTATAACAAATTGAGGGAGGAGACAAATAGAGATCATCGAAGGGAGTGGTTTACCTCAAATTTCCATGAAATGCTTATAAAAATACCTTCTTTAAGGGTCCTGAAGAATTAAGAAAGCGGATAAACCTATTTACCACATGAAAGAATAATAGGAAATAAGAGCATTGTCCCCTCTAAATACTAAGGGGTAAATATTAATTTCCTCCCCCCATTTAAGTCCATTGGTTCTTCAGTGGTAGCTGTAGTAGGAGCTTGTCAACTTCGAGCCCCACTGACTTGCTGGTGGCTGTTGCATTTTTCACTATAGTAGTCTGGCTACCCAAGGATTCCTCCAATTATCCTATGATAAATCTCAATCCTTTAAAAACCTAAACCCCTATCCAAAATACCACCCTTTAGGTGTCCCAACATTCATAATTCAATTCTAAATCAAATCTCAAAAAGTGTCCCCTACAGTAACTAGAAAATTTAAATGTAACCAAAATTTAAATTCTTGTATAAACACAGGAGTTTTCAATAATTTTTTATATATTAGAAGTTGTTTTTAAAACACATTTCAATATAATGTAATTATTTCCACATCTCTATGAGACAACATAATAAATCCTACCACAAAACACATTTCTTTGTGATCATTTATTAAACAAAATGTATCATCTTACATTAAGAACATATGTTTCCAACACATCATAAACTTATTATGATATAATTTGACAATCAATTTTAAATGTTTCGGTATAAATCTTTATTTTTTATACATTGAACTTTTTAAATTTATATATTCTCCCACTAGCCTATTAGAAACTATATATTCTATAAAATATATTTCTACTACACAAATTTCATTATGTTACAAAATAACATGTATTTCCTTTGTGAGAATATTTAAAAAATATAATATTGTATCTATAGAATATATCTTATTCTTTGAGTTAGAGAATAATTTTAAAAATAATATTACATTATCTAAAATATACTACTCAAGGGCGATAGTAACTCTTTCCCTTATATTTTAAAAAATATCATGGATAAACTCTATTAACCTTAATACAATTCATTTTATCTCTTCTTTTTATCCATTTTATCGAAATATATTGAAAATTAAAAAATTGTATCAAAATAATCATCTCATAATGCTCATAATAACTCTTATATTTGAAAAAAAATTCTATAATAAATTACAATAAATTTTAATGAAAATACACGCCATTTATCTATATTTTAGTATTCTTTTTCATTACAAATGCCCATAGAATAATTTTTTTACAATAATTTAATGTAAACTAAATGCTTACACAATGAATTTTTTAATTTTTTAATTGTATATATTTATAAAATATATATTATTGTTAAGAGGAATATGGAATATAGGGGTGAAATCCCATTTTCAAAAAATTAATGGGGAGTAAAAAATTAAGTCAAAATTAAATGATTTTGAACAGATAAATTTATTCATCGATTCAGAGATAATTGAGAAAAATTTATATGAGTTATAAAGATAACTTCCAAATAAATTAATCATGAAAATTTAGAAATTGAAATTATTTAGGTGTTTGAATGAATGAAGAATGATGAAATAGGTACAGTTAAGTGAGAGAAAACATAATTGATAACGAGTTTAGCTATTTCTCAATGTGAGCACCTATATCTCCACCATCAATGTGAGAGGTTAGTGTTTTCAAACTCGTGATAATAGTGGTGATATAGAAAACATTCCCTCACAATTTTGATTTTTTAGAACCCTGTTGATCTTTTCTAGAAGCCATGGAACTCATCCCTCAACTTTACAGAGTGAGAACCCATTAAAGAAAAGGCAATGATAAGGGAGAGATATTCATTAGAAAACCCATTAAAATCATGTCACAAAATCTCATGGATAAACGATTACAAATGGGATGATATATTTTAGAGAAAGGGTAGTATCAATGAGATATAAATAAGTTGAGCATGTATCTTTGATAATTTTTTTGAGAAATATAGTAATTTTGCATTAGATTAATCGAATAGAATTATTGGGAGAAATTTTTTATCTTCCAAGAGCCTGAGGGACTGTTTTTATAGAATCTAAAAGGTGTGAGAACATTCTAGAAATAATTTGTTGTATTGAAGCTGAATAATACCATCATAATATCCATTTTGACCACATTTAATTCAATTTAAAAGAGACTATCCTGTTGCCACTAGATATCTCAAGTCTCCATGGGGTATGATGTAGACTACCTAGGGATACCTGCTATTAGATATATTCTACCAGCTATTAGAAACACCTCAACTAGGTAGTCAATGGGACCATTCTAGATGATGGATATTTTCCCTTCACCATAATCTGTTTGGTGGGTCTTCTTCTTAGATATGATACTACCACCTTCATACCTGGTGGTTGGTTCTCTACATCGGCCAACATATGCTTCCTATACTGGTCCACCTTCAAGAATTTACTGTTAGACTCCCTTATAATTATTTCCTTACAAATTAAAATATGATTCCATGTTCTTGAAAAATGAATTAATAAATTTTCATACGTTTAACAGTACTTCAAAATATATATAATATTCCATTGAATCTAATCAATTAAAAATTAAAATGAAAAATGAAACTCAATTAAATTAAAATTTTAGACACATAGGTTATTTTTTATGATCATTAAAACCCCTTAAGTGACAAAGAGGTACAAAAATCTCCCTCTTTTTGATAATCCCAAACAATTAAAGTATAATGACAAATAATGTGTAAATCAAGAGAAAATGATATAGAAATATAATCAATATTTCAATATAAGTGACAAAACGTATTTAACATGTTTATTTTGAAAAAAAAATGAAATTCAAAAATATTCAATAGATTAAGTGCATAAAGTACATCATTAAAAGAAATAATTTTTTCATATATTCTAAATAACACACTTTTTAACAAAAATTAATCACTAAATAAAATTTAAAAAATATTTCCACCCTTTGAAAACATGAAAATTTAATTAAATTTACCCTTAATATATGGAATAAACATTTTTCTCTGATATGAAATAACCACACATTTCTCCACATTTTTAAAATTTCATAAAGTTATACACCTTTGTGATTATAAAAAACAAAAAAACAAGGATATAAAGGAGAAACTTAGGAGAGTATCAAACAAATTATCAATAGAGATTTTGAAAACCCATAAAACATTATAAAAAGAGCTTAGGATTAAAAAAATTCAAAAACAAAAAAAATATTTCTAAAACACCTGTTAACTTCCTATTACTTTATATCATTATTTTATAGAGGTAAAAAGTGAAAAATGTTATAAAAATTGAGAAAACAGATAAGATAATTAGAAAAGAAGAAAAATAGAAAAAGAGGGAAAAGAAAAAAAATTATATTGTATATACACTTACCATGGAAACTATTTTTTAAGTAATGGTTCTATATCCATCGATTGATTTATTTAATGAAAGAGATTGAAAAAAATTCATGAAACTGAATCCATACTTTGACATAATTATTTATTTTCCTTTTTATCAAGGACATCCTAAGAGATATTATTAATGTAATAATTATATAAAAATATATTTTACTCATAATTAATCTTCCATTAAGAGAGATAAAACCATTTTTATAAATAAGTAGAGAATATATATAATTCCTTGTGTAACTTTTGTAAACAGAGTGAAAAAATAGTTTTTAAAGAGATTAAAATATAGTTTAGAATAGTAAAAATATGATATATAGAACTTGTTTAAAAAGTATCTTTAATTTATGAAAAAAAATATTTCATTTGTTTTAAAGGTAATTTGAAAATAAAAATTCACTCTTAAGGAAAATTTCATAACTAAAAAAGATATAAGTCACAATTTGAAATAATAGCTCAAGTTAAATAAAGGGCTCGTATCCAAAAGAAGACAAAACAAGAATTTAAATGAAAAACTATTTCCAAAGCGATCATGATTTTCAAAGGATTTAAAAGGATAAATCAAGATAATCATAGATCTAATGAAGTTTTCTAGAAGATATCAATACCTAAATCACCTTTTATGAATTCAAAATAATCAATGGCTAGAGGTTTGGTGAAACTTCAAGTGATCTGATATTTTAATTGAACGAAATCTAGTAAGATATTAATTTTCAGTAAGTGATCTCTTATGAAATATCTTAAAAGGTCAATATGTTTTCTAAGAGAATATTGGATCTAATTTTTAAAGATATCGATGGAACTTTTGTTGTAACACTTAATTATTATATGGTCAAATTTAATCCTAATGTCTTAGACATTGTGTTGAATAAATATTTTTTGGTATGACAACTCCCTCAGGTTATGTATTCTACTTTGGTTATAAAAATAGAAATTGAGTTATTCTTCATACCACCCCATGAGATGATGGATTTTCCAAGTTGGTTGAAGGACCAAATATTAATTTTACTATTTAGTTGACATTATCCAAAATAATAATTAAAAAAACTAGATAATTTAAAAGATATTCCATTTGGATAAAACAAAGTGATATTAGTATATACTTTTAAATAATAAGGAATCATTTTAATAGATTTAAAATTATAATCCTTTGTATTTGAATCAATGTGAGCAGAGAGACAAATAGAAAACATGATATCATATTGGGTCATAGTGAGGTAAAATAAACTACCAATCATACTTCTATAAAACATTTTTTTAGGAATCTTACTAACTTTATCAAACGTAATGTTAAAATTTTTACTAAATGGAGTTATAATGTCCTTATCAATATCCATACTGGATTATTTTAGGAGTTTTTTGGTTTACATTCTGAGGTTCATAAAATATCATCATTTTGTAGAGAAATTTGAAAACTTAGAAATAATTTGAGTTCAACCATAAATCACATCTCAAATTCCTTTTTAATAAATCAAACAACAATTATGGAGGGATTCATTGGAATAGACTAAGATCAAATCCTCATTATAAATTTTTACAAGTAACAAATAATTTGAGATATGTTTTTGAAAATTATTTGAATTTATTTTTCAGATTTTAATCCATTTGATAAAATATAATTGATATACATTCAAACCAAGACCAATGGGACTATTTCAAACCATAAAAATCTTTCAATAATTTTTAAATATAATTTGAAAAATTTGGATTTTCAAAATCAAGTGGTTATTCCATAAACACATTTTCACTTAACCCATTTAAAAAATAAAATTTGGAATCCATTTGAAATATTTTCAAATTCATATGAGGGTCAATTGCCAACAAAATCTTAATGGATTATTACCAAGTAATGCGTGAAAATGTTTCACAAAAGTATATTACTTCTTATAGGTTATATCCTTTATCTACTAGACGAGCATTATTTCTAGTGATATTATTAGAATCATATAACATTTTTTTAAAACACCATTTAGATCCTATTACTAGAATATCATAAGGTATTTCCATGTTAATCTATATATCATTTCAAGTGATTTTATTTTGTCACTCTTTCATGGAAATAATTCAATTTTCATCATTAAGGGAATCATTTTGGTTTTGAGGTTTTAATTGAGAGACAAAGGAAAGGTTTTCAAACTCATTTCAGACCGATCTTCTAATTCTAGTTCGCTCTTGTACATCTCCAATGTCTTTTTTCAAGGGTATGTTCTTTATATTATTGAAAAGAATTAGGAAAATAATTTAAAAAAGATTATTTTTCATATTCAGATTTTTTTATTTTAAATGATACATTTAAAATATCATTTTCAATAACATTTTGGAAATATGTTTTCAAAAGTTTCATAAAAAACATGGGTTGATTTTTCCACAATTATATTCCTAATGTTAAAGACTCAGTATAAATTTCTTTAGTCAATGTGGCCATGAAAGATTCCTTTAGCGAATTTAGAAATAAATTTTACACTATTTTATTTTTTTATTATAATAAAACATTTACAACCAAAAACATTTAATAAGATAAAATTGGGATCAATTTTGTCTATATTTTATAAGGGTAAATCCTGAGAAAAGTTCTTATGAGATGATAATAATGATATAACATGTAGTATTTAAGGATGCAAGTAAAACATATTTTGGTAAATTAAATTAATTTAAAATAGTTAGAGATATTTACTCTATAATTCAATTTAACCTCTCTACTACACTATTTTGACGATGGTTAGAGGGGTAAAAAGGGGGATTATAGCCCTTGGAAGGATATAAATAATTAAAATCCTTTTTATCCAATTCTATAATATGATAACATCAAATTAAAATATATTTAAAACCATTTTAAATCGATACCTTTTTTGAAAACATGATGTGTTATTTTAAATATTCACATTTATTAGATAAGAAATAATCCCAATTGAATGTTGTAAAGTCCTAAAATATTTAAAAATTACACAATTTAAATCTGATAATTTTTATTTCAGAATTTCTGAAGTAATCAAGATGAATTAATTTTAGATCCATTAAAGATGAAATAAAATTTTAAAATTTAAAAGTGGATTTTTTTTCTTAAAATAATATCATGATTCACAAATTATGCCATCTTTGAAATGAAATTTTTGTAGATCTCATACTAGTTAAAAATAGTTTATTTTAATGAGTGTGTGTGTTCTATAGTAACCAAGTAATTTATTCTAATTCCATGATTAATAAACTTTTCCAATATAGAATTTTATTTTTTTGTCTCAAAGGACATTTTAAATTTATTTCATAAATCTTTTTAAATCACGATACAGTTACCAAAAGTGTTCCATTAGAATAAAAAAATTAAAAAACAAATAGTTTTTTTTAAAATATCACATAATATATTATTAATTACTAATTTTTTTCAGTAATTTGAAAAATAAAACATTTTTTATATTGTATGAGTTATCAAAACCAATTTGAACTTCATAAATTATCATACCCCTAAAGATATCATCAAAGGTGACATGACCTTCTTCTAGGTTATTGATTTCATTTTATTCCGAGAGATCACCAAAGATGTGTCTTAAAAATCCACTATCAAGATACAACAATACTTTATGGATTTTTCTTAAAATACACTTTTCCTAAAAATAAAATTATAGAAGGTTTTGGTACACACATGTACTATGATCCACTTATGTTTTCCAATAGTGATTTTAGAATACATATTTACTTATAATGATATTCTATTTTGGAGAAATTGGAAGAATAATTGAAAATTTTTTATCTACCATATCTTGTATTTATTCAATCATATTCATATAATTATGACCTATTATTTTTTAATAATTAAAAAACTTTTCTGATCAATATCCTTTAATAGAAGTAGTTTTTGGCGGATTTCATGAGGTTCTTGTATGATTGGAGAAACCGACACTAAACTATTATTAACCATGACTTTGAGAGTCCAAAACATTATTTATATTATAATCACCTTGAATGTGTTTGGAAATATAAATTTTGTGGCCTTTAATGGTGGATAAAATTTTATTGACATCTGTTTGATTCTTCACTTCTATTGATAAATCTTATTTTTCTTTAAATAGATAATCATTTTTATTTTTAAGATGATATTTTCCTTAAACCTATTTCTTATATTTATTTTCAATTTCTTTACGTAATTTTTAAAATTAATAAGAACTATTTTCATATTTATCATTAGAATATTTTAGTCTTTCCTAGTTAAGTTTATTGTAGGAGAAAGAAGAATGAGATGAGTAATGAGAATTTGGAAAATAAAAGTAGGATGTAGAAATAATAATATGGGTACTAACATCATTGTCCTCATTAAGATGTGTCATTGGAAAAATACAACTTGAGTAACTTAAAGTAGATGAGAAACCTAAATTCATCGATCCGTCACTTTTACTCCAAGATGAATCTTTAGATTCCTTCTTACCTTTTTTTGTTTTATTTTATCTTATTTTTATTGATGGGTAATTCTATCTTGATGTCGCCTTTCCTTTAAAATTAATAGCATGTCACTTAATGTTCTGCTTTTTGATTTACCTTCTTGGATCAGTTCAAGAATTTCTTCTACATGAAACATTGTTCATGTTCATGGAAATTTTAGCATATTTAATAACTTCACCTCAAGATGAATATTCATTGAAATATTTAAAAGTGATTTTTTTCTTTTAATCTTTATATTATTTTCCTCCTTCTCATATTTTTTTCATAATAATTTCATTTGTAATTAAGGAATTGATGAGTTATTTAAACCCAATTTTCTCAAAATATTTTTCTTTATGAATTCCACTGACTTTGGATCCTATAATCTAGGTTAAATCCTTAGTATTTTCTTTGCAATAATTTCTATATATAAATATTACACACTTTATACCACTGAAAATGTAAATAATCCTTGTAAATAGGAAAGGAATTGGCTTATTGTTATTCATATAGAGACTTTCAGACTCTAAATGATACCTATCCAACATATATTCCTTTACATTATTTGTTTCTTTTTGTGTGAATGTTAATAATTTGAAAACTTTATAAGTCTTTTTTCAATTATAAATAAACATAAACTCATTATGATCAATGCCATAATGTAAGGTGTTAATATCATTTCTATTATTTTAAATGTTCTTAACCTCTTCAGGAGTCAACATTTTTTCTAATTAATTAGATTGAATATATTAATTCATTTCCAATTTTCCAAATACAATAATTTATAATATAAATAAAAGTTAACATTCAATTCATCCAATAAGAAAAATTGGTTTCATCAAAAATAGGAGCATAAAAATAGTAATTTGATACAATAATAAAATCATACTTTGAATTGAATTATGATTTTGAAAAACAATTGAAAGAAAATTTTGAATGTATGAAAATTTTTGGCAAAAACAAAAACCTACCATTGATACTAATTTTTATTTAGAGAAATATGGTAAGTGGTGGGGGTACATTTTCATTTAAAAAAGTAATAAATTAGGAAAAATAATTAAAAATTAAATGATATTTAAATAACAATTAAATATATTTATTGAGTGATAATTAACAAAATCGATTTGATTTATAAATATAATATAATATTAAATTAATAATTTAATCGATCAAATAGAATTTATTCAATTATGAGAATTGATGAAGAATGATGAAATTCATAAACTAAATATATATTAAATACAATTTATAATGAGTTCATCAATTCCTCGATGTGATATTTTATGTATCCACCCCTCAAATAAAGAGTTCAATGTCATTAAACTTTGAATATTAGTGGTGACTAATAAACTTATCCCAATTTTTTTTTACCAGAACCCTCTTGATATTTTCTAGTAGCTAAGGATCCTACACCTCACTTTTTTTGAGTGAGATCCCACTTGAGAAATGTGATGAGAAGAGAGAGGTTTTCTTAAGAAACACATTACAAAGACACTAAAAAATATCTTGAATTGATGATTTCAAATGGGATAATATGTTTGGGAGAATTGGTGATATCCTTGAGGGGTAGAATTGATGAAAATTGATCTTTGATAGTGCCAGTGATTTGGCATATGATAAATCTAATATCATTGTTGGGAAAATTTTGTTATCTTCCAAAAGGCTATGTATCTCCTTTTATAGGCTCCAAGAGGTGTTGGAACCTTTTATAGTTATTTAGGTGTAATTATACCACAGAATACCTCTATAATTTCTATTTTTACCTCATTTAATGCAAACTCAGTGAGCTTATCCTGATGCCACCGGATACCTGGTAGCCTCCACTGGGTAGCCGATGTCCTACCTAGGAATTCTTATTATTGAAAATCTCTCATCAGCTAACCAATACACCTTTAACAGGTAGCTGATGGGAACCTTCTATATGAGGATGCTTCACCATTCAACATTGGTTAGATGGTGGTATTCTATCAGCTAGTTGATGGGTCTTCAACTTAGAGGAACAACTTCCACCGTGGAACTGGTTGGCCAGTGCTACCTGCACTGGTCCATCATTAATAATTTCACCCTCTACTCCCTTATAATTGATTCTTTAGATCTCAGAATGTGATTTCATGATCCAAATACATGAATTAAGTCACTTCTAATCCTTCAATAATACTTCAAAATATCTTTAATATTTTGTTTAATTCCCTCACATGATACGAAATAATCACTGAAACTTAATTTAATAAAAATTATAGAATCCATGGTTAGTGTTTGTGGTCATGAAAACACCATGAGAGAGTGAGGTAAAACATATATTTGGTATTATATTCCATTTAAATTAATGAATTAAACTCTATAACATTAATATCCAACATAGAATCTCCAAGGGGTTTCTCAACCCTATTATGGTATGAAATAATGTTTTGTTTACAATTTCTAGGCTTGACATTATGCAAAAAATACCCCTCTTTCTAAACACTTATTTTAGGTTTCAATGACCTAGGTTTTCAATTGAAATACACAATATTCTTCTCATATATTAAATTTATACCCATATGTATATTTAGTAAAGCACTGTAGCCTATAAATCCCATACCCTTCTCAGTTATCATGAACACTTTAAAATATTGATTAATTTTTTTATATCATTAATATTGTTTGAACCTTTTTCGAATTATATTATATAGTGAACTATATAGTAAGAATAAGTCATAAAGCCCAACTTATATCTATAATTCATTTATGTAACTAATCTTTTTTATTACATGAGTGGACACTAGTGTTCATTCAAAAAACTTATCAAAATAATTCAATTGAAACTATTTGGTAGTTATTTTACATTTATATATTAAACGAATAAATACATTTATAAAACACTTTTAATAATCAGATCCTCAATAGGGGTTTATCTAAAATATAAAACTTTCAATTTTGATGGATAACGATTCTTAAGTTTATATACCATTCTAGAAAGTTTCTACCATTTAGATTTTATTTCTTTATAAATGATAATTATTTCAATTTTATTGATGGTGCTGATATTTTTATATAAATAACATTTCTATAAGATTTCTAAAATGTTTTATAATCATTTAATAATGACTTTTATTAAATATAATCCATTTAAATTGATAAACACTTTTTAGAATTTATATTATATAATTTCTGGGAAAAGATCCATTTTGACTATGTTTTGGGCCTTTTTGTTATTTTTCCAATTACTGGACTATTTAGGTAGATCGTCATTTTAATCATATCAAATATGAATCTTAGATGGTTGATTGGAAAACTCATTTTTAAATATATGATATTTATTATCAAAACACTATTTCCCTAGTATCCTAACCATTATAATTTCCCTACTATGTGTATCTCAAATATCATTTCAAATATGGTAACCTAATACAATTAGTGTCTCCTATAAAATTATTTCCTTATATAAAAAAACCTTGGGAACCCAACTTTAGCATGGACTACCGATTTGAATGATCTAGGCATTAAAAATGTTTAATATGGAAGGAATATAGAACTTTATTATGGTTTTTTAAATCTCACCATATCATCTTGTAGATTCTCTCTATCCATTCATACTTAGATATTTAGTTATGTATTATATACCTTCAACCATATTAATGTGTTAAATATCAATATATAACACATTATATGACTCATGATTTTAATTACATACTAAAAATAAAAAATAATTATATTAACACATCTATAAATTCTTCTCAAAAAAAGGTACATTAAAACATTTATATAAAGTTTTAGCCTCATGCAAAACCAAAATCCCTATAATATCAAACTTGTCATAAAAAGTCACCAATCCTTACTTCTCATGACAAAGCCTAAAACCCTAATCATGTGAACCATATAACCCAAATTCCCAATATCCCACTATTTATACTCTTTGTAGACCTCAAATCTAACATAATTCTAACACCTAATATTTATGAATCATAATCAAATTTTATTTTCAAGTTCATAAGGCAGAAACAAAACATAGAGGTGGTAGAATGTAATTTTATTTAATATGAAACTAATCAAATAAATATCTATATTCATGGAAAAACAGTTAAAATAAGAATTTTAATTTTTAAAACTAAATTATATATCCATTAATAATATAAATGCTTCATTTTTGTGAATAATAATTTTATATTGCTAGAATCAGATATCATCAAAACAGGTATGTTATAACACATCAAGCATTCCAATCTAAACACCAAAGGATATCAACTAACAATAATAGTCTATCAATACCCTAGTTTGAATATGCCCTATATTAGACAACCATAAATAATTATGGAAAACAAAGATAAACCATTATCCATAATGCAATAGAATAATATAGAAATTGCAAAAATATGTCACCCTAATAATAACATAACATAGTATAAAAACATGAAGCCATTTTAATGTCACACAAGTTAGGAAATAACAGTAAGATAAGAAAATGGGTCATTCATATAAAAAACATGGCTTAGAATATATAAAATAATGGATATGTAAAACCTCTTTCCTTTTCATGTTTATAATTCAGAGGGAATTTAAATTTTTTTTTTGGTGAGGGTTTTTTGGAGAACTGGGATTTTTATGAGAATGATTTTATTTTTTACAAATAAAGAGATGTATTTTAAAAATGGTTTGAGTTTTAGTGTAATCCCATGGTTTTAGGGTGGAGTAAAAAGAATGATTGTTTGGTTGGGAAACTAAAAATGTAGAAATAACACATTCACGGTGTGAACAATTATTCCTCTACGAATGTTTAGGGGTAGAGGGACACTTTATCTGGTAAGGTGGATCATAGTGTGGACAATTGTTCATGCTGTGAAATATATATAGTGTTCTTCTAAAGGGGGTTTTCCATCCATTGTTCTTGGTCTGGGAGGGTTTTTCAGAGGTCTAAATGATGGGCTCTCACATCCCTTTCTCTTATCATTGACAAGGGGCAGTTTTTATTGACATTCTTGAATAAAATAATGATATATTATTCTTTTAATCCCTAAATTATTAATATACTATTATTTTCTCTTTGTTTTTTATTAGGATAGGGTTTTGGTACTAATTTTTCCAGAGTACTGTGAAATTAAATGATTTTAATGGGATTTTCTTGTGTGGCACATAAAGGATATCCTGGAAGGTCGTTCTTAATCCTTCATTCATTATTTGGTTAGAGGTATATTGTGTCAGGCATTAATTTAGGATTTAATCTTAAATTAAGTGAGATTTCTTATTAAATTAGTGTATCATGATAAGGATTCTAAGAGAGTATGTGTTGAGAGAATTCCATGAGGCGTTGGAATACTTTGAATACTATTTGGATATGATAAGGGTGTCTCGTGAGATTTTATTCATTATATGTATTTTATAAAAATGGATTAATATATTATAAATTGTTTAAAGTGATTAAAATAATTAATTATAATTGTTTATAATTAAATATTGGATGTTATAATCTGACATTGGGTCATATAGTGGTGGTGGTGTGTGGATGGACTTGCAAGGGCTTTGGGATTTTTGTAGGACCAAGAAATAAAAGGGTTGAATATTTTAATAAGGTAGATAGTCTCTAAATATTTACCCTATGTTATTATGCTATATTTATGATTCTTGTGATATTTAAGGTCTCTTCACTGAGGGTGATTACCCAATTAAATTATATAAACTTTTCAATTAAAATAAATTTCCCATGTATGAAATAAACAAATTACTAAGTCTATGATGGACCTTGTGCAATGTCCAGATTACTTGGTCACTAAAGGTAGAGGCCATGATTTTAATAATATTACTTATGATTCATATCCCTTGTAGGGGTTCAAATTAATGAATTAATTTAAATTAAATTATCATGATGTAACGAACATAGATATTGGTTCCCTTAGTGACCTCAATGAAGTGGTGAGTAATAAGTTAACAATGATGGCCTAAAGACTGGCCATGTCTGATCCTTTAGATACCTTAGTGTTATCTTGATAGAAATGAGAAAATAATGGGGTAATATTTCATCCACCACTAATTCATGATTATATTTTTCTGTAGACCTTGGGGAAATTTATGGATAGGCTGGGAATGATAATTGACCTAAAATGACTTGGGTTGTGAGATATGAGTTATGCTATCACAATGGAGTCGTGACAATGTGGAATTTTCCAAGATTCCAATGATTCCATGTAATATTTATGAATTTTATGAGGTATTATATTATTACACCCTTAAATATTAGTTTAAAATAATAATAATAAGCTTGATATATTTCTTAACATTAAACATCAACCTTTAAGTGAATTAAGATATATAATAAAAATATTTTTATTTATATGTGACAGTTATAACCTATCCATTAAATTAGAGTGTATTAATACTAGTAAATAAGTTATAGAATATATGTAATATGGTACTAATCAATACAAATTTATTGATAAATTATTAATAAATAAGCACTCAATTTTTAGAGTATCCAATTTTATGCATTAAAAACATGTATTCTTCAAAAATGGGTTTTATTGCATTTTGTTCATGAAAATTATAATTAATTTATTCTAATAATAAATATTTTATTTTATAAATGTAAAATAATTTTTTAAATAATTATATAAATTTTTACTTAGGGTTAAATTTTTATAGTTTTCTTAAATGATTGATTGTTTAATGAATAGTGAGAAATGCAGTTTTTTCAAATACTCTCATTTATTTTTCTTAAATGATGTAATTTAAAAGTATCATTTTCTAGTTTTGAAATCAATATGAAATATCATATATTTTATTTAGAACAATTTAATTAATTATATTTTAATATAATAATAATAATGATTTTTTGTACGTTTATTTTCATGTTTTAAAATAACTTTTTCCAAAAAACAATTTTTGTTACATTTTAAACATGATTATTAAAATTGATTTGTTTCAGTTATATAAATCGAATGATGAAAAATTAAAATCATATTTGGAATTTGGATATTCAAATTTTTAATAGGTTCATTTATTTTTTTTCCATTATGGATAGTAATAGAATTAAATAATTATCACCATGGTAAGGGTAAAATAGATATAGCGGTGTTCAAACCATTAAAAAAGTCTCAAAATCAACCCAAAACATGGAATAATTTAAAAATATGGAAGAAATTGAATCCTAGAAATCTAAAATTCAAATACACTGAATTTTGGTTCAATTTTACCAAGATAATAACATTTCTATTATTTTAATAAATGAAAAATACAAAATGACATTCTCTTGACTTTAATATCTCAATATTCTTGATTTAAGGATAAAAGAGTATAGGTGAAATTATAAATTTTAGATTGAAATACTAATCAATTTTTTATAATATTTGTTTTTAATTTTTATTAATGAAATAGTCAATATAAATGCATCCACAATTCCAACACAGTGCTTGTGAAAGAAGTATATCAATCATGTAAATGATTTCAAATTTTTCTAAAAGTAATATTTTTACACTATGTTATGGTAACAATTGAATTTAATAGATTAACATAATATATCAATGATTTTTTAAAGTTTTATATTCAAATTCCATTACTATATTTATTTCTATAGAGTTAAATTAAATGAATAGCTTCAAAAATAACTGTAATGATATTTTATGAAAAATAATATTTTATTAAATTATTTAAAAATGAAAACAATTATTGAAATATGAATTTTAGAATTATAAATAGTCTAAAAATAATAAATTTAAATTTTATTATCCATTTATACACTTATAAATAAAATTACAAACCTTTATCATTGAAAAAATATGTTACTGTAGTTAAGGATAAAAATTGTTAACGATGGGTTTAAACAAAAAGATAAGGGTTAAAATGGCCTAAAATTTTAATAAAATTAATTTTTTGGTTTTATTAATACCTTATGCATACCAACTTGTAATATGAGTTATTATGGATCCATTTTTAGAAGAAATTGACTCAATAATATATTAAATCATTGAAAAATTATAATTGCTACACTCACATAAATTATAAAAGGAATTACAAATTCTTATATTATTTAAAACACTTTGAGAATCATAGATAAAAAACGTAAAAATTACATTTTAAATTTATATATTTAATAATTATAAGATCTGGTTTTCATAAACTACTATTTCAAGTGTCTTTATGAATTGATCTAAAGGAATTCTTTCAAAGAGGATGTAATCAACTTTAAAAAATATTTCAAGATTATTTTTTCTTATACATACTATAAGTATTTTATACCCATCCTAAAATAATAAAAATAAAAATATAAAAATACTAATATTTACTTATGATTATTAGTGTAATAATTTTACACTTATTTTCCATCACACAAAAATTCAAAATAATGATCATTCATAAATGTAGCTAACTATCACCATATAGTGGTTTCATTCACTTTTCATCCAAATTTTACTTGGATGGAAATAAATATTTAAATTATGAATTTATTTTATATTTATGACCTAATTATGGTTTTTTAAATATAATAAAATTTATTTCCATACCTTTGCATCTGTTGTAAATATATAATTTCGCTTGTACATACATGTGGACTACCACCTCCATGAAGAGGTGTAATTTTTTCTTCATATATTATTTAAATATATGTTAATAATGATATATTAAAGGAATATATTTGATAATGTAATTATTATATAAATATTAACAATAATATAACTTTCTCTTGTTCCATTAATTAAAAAGTCAATATAGTGTTCAACCGTATTTACGACCTACCGTCACCATGAACGATGTAATTAATTTTTCTATATCTGTAACACCCCGAGATTTTATGAAAAATATTCTTTTAATTTCATTAATGTATTGTTTTGTATTCTACACCAAGATTACCTTGCGCTATACGCAACACCGTATTAGCTTGCAGTATACGCAACACTATTCTTGGACCGTGTTACACACAATTTTGATAATAGTTATTCTACGCAACATTGAGTATATATATATATATATATATTAAATGTATAAATGAAATATGGTTGGATTCTGTTATATGAAACAATGAAGGATTCTTTCACAACACGCAACCCTGACTTGGCTTGCATTACACGCAATCGCGACCTTCCTCGATAGCGTGTGTTGTACGCAATACCGGGTTTTAATAAAAAATGTTATATTATTATAATATTGTCATGAACTAGCCGTTATGAATAGTATTAACTAAATTTTGAATTTTATAACATTATTATTCATCTTACACATTTCTAGAACATGGTATAAGAACAAAATAAATTTTTCGGGTAAAATAAGTATTTTTCAAAAAATGCAGTTTTGCCGCCTTTTGATGGCGCACCCACTTTAAATCTAGTTTTTTACATGTTTATAAGTTCAATTTGACAAAATAAAATTCTTCTTTGGAATCAAGAAATAAAACTTTACTTTGGATAAATTTTTCATATTATTCTGGTAACTTTCACATTTTAATAAATAGTAAAAACACGCTATATTTTAATTAAAAACAACTTTTTTCATCGTAATATCTTATGTGGTTAAATTATAATATTGAATGGTTTTAAAGTATATTTAGAATATATTTTTACCACTTAATATAATGTTGGTCATTGGACACAATTTTACAATTAAACTGAACATAAACAAGTGTCAATCTTTTGATAGTTATTATCTCTTAAAAACACGCTTTTTGTTTTGACAGTGGGAATTAATTTTAAATTAATTTCTGCCACTTCTGTGTTTTGAATTTAGAAAAATGGATTCCATATTTTGAATCAGGATGTTCAAATTGTGTAAATAGGTAACTTTTATTTTTAGACATTTTGAATAATTACTGCGGTAAATATTTTATTTACCATGGTTAAGGGTAAATCCGGTAAATAAGGGTTAACAAATAATATTATAATAATATTAAATTACCCTAAAACGTGTCTTAACCCTATTGGTTGATACATGGTCTACCATGGGCATCTTTGGGTCGATTTTGGGACCCCATTGATCCACTTGTAAGTGATAATGACACTTTATTTTAATTAAGTTAAAATGAATACAAAATTGACACAAGCATATATCTTTTAGCAAACCAATTGTTACATAGGGTTATATATGTTGGATTTTAGATTATAAATATTCATTAGAAAGATAAAAAGATTTCCCACATAATGGTATTTTATTTGTAATTTTTAGACTTTATATAATTTAATTTATTTATGACACAATGATGATGCAGTAATTATCTTATTAATGAAATATTGACATAATTGATGTTATAAACACCAAAATAAATGTAATTTGAGACTTTTTATGAATTACAATAATTTTCTAGGTTAATATGATATATTAATGTTGATTTAATCAACTTGGTTCGAACATTTAATTCTGTTATGACTTTCAAAAAAATCATATATCAAATAGTGTCAAAATTGAAACAAAATAGTTTTTAAATCAAATATTATATTATTAATTGTTATTTTATTCCTAAAAATCTAAGGTTCGGCAAAATGACTTATATAAGCATATATATATTAATAATAAACAATTTGGGGTTCGTTTGGCATGTTATAGTAAGTGTATTAACCATATAGTGAAAGAAAACAAAAAGACACGGTAAAAGTTAAATTAATTAACTTAGAGTTAAATCTAATTGATAAGGTTTAAATAATATCCTAAACTTGTCTAAATTCTATTGGTTGATAGGATTTCTACCCCTCCCCACCTTATCTTCGAAATAAGACCCTTTGGAACCATTATAAACCGATTTTGACTTTAATATAAAATAATATTTTGAGATATTCCTAAGGTGCCCCTCTCCTCCCTTATAAAAGGACACCTCCTCCCCCTCCTCTTCACACCAATTTGAGCACTCAAGCTCGGCCAAACCCTGCCAAAATCTCTTCTCCACTTCCCTATAAACATCCTAGAGGTTCTGGTCTTCCTCAAAGACCAATTTTAGTGCCCTAAGAGGAGGTCTCAAAGAGGCACTTCAAAGAAGAGGTAATTACCGTTACCAATTCTTTCATTTTTATTTCTTCTTCCACTTCTTCTTCTTAGGTTGTTTCATTATGAAGTAATAACATCAGTATCACTCATATACTGATATGTTATTATAAGTATGAAACAACCCTATTTCACCATCTATCTATCCTACGGAAAAAGAAATCACCGCGCGTGCGTACGTACGGAATACCGTCTCCACGCCGTGGTGTAATCTATTTTCCACCACCACCTTACATGGATGGGTATAATGGTGTAAAGAATAACTATACATAGTTATTACAACATCATATTGATTCTGATATATTGTATAATCCACTCCAATTCAATTCAATATTTATAGAAATGATATCATCGCTCGTGCGTACGTACGGACTACCGTCTCCACGACGCGATGAGATTCATTCTCCATGTTAACCATTTAAGAATGATTATAAAGTATATATAAGAAATAATAATGAAATATATGACATTATAAAGCTACTGGATTTATGTATATATAGACATATGTATGTCATCTACTTACTTCCATTTCAAGACAATAAGGAAAGGAAAACAGCGTTCATGCGTACGTACGGACTACCGTCTCCATGAACGGTGTTTTTCATTTTATTTATCTACCTATTATATATATATATATATACTGAATATATATGATATATAAATAATATTTTATATTCTGGAAGTAAGTAAATCATGATATAAGTAATAATGATGTCAAGTCAAAACACCTACGATAAATGAAACGATTTTACCAAAAACGCTTCTTTAACATGGAATTTACAAACGAACGGGTAATATAATGTCATAAGTGAACCATATATGATATCATAAAAATGAATATGATTCTTTAATAAGTCAATAACATGATTTAAATCATTATACAGGAGGTTCGGACACTTACAAAGCAAGTCGGACCTAAGGTAAGGGAAATATCACAATCTCATTTTTATCCGAGATTGTTTATTCATAAGTATTTACTGGGGTGTATTTTATCATCCACATACATGTTTCATCAATATGTAATATTATTTCCATCCAACTACAATTGTTTAAATCCATTTTTACCCTTCGGTGAGTTTTTAGTAAAAATTATGAAAGGAATCTTTTGACGTTTTTCATACGAGGTGCTTTTTGACTTTTCCGACAAAAGTACGAAGAATGTTTTTTTTAACTTATACGGCATGAATGGATTTTTAAATCATTATTTCCAAGAAGCTTCCTTTACAAGTTTTTATGTTTATTTTTAATCAACTTCTTTTATTTTAAAGTTGTATGACATGTTATGAAAGGAAAAATGTTTTTTGAAGAAGAAAGGATATTTTCCTCAAGAATGGATTTCAAGTATTTTATCAAAATTATTTTCCATCTAAGATAATAAAAGGGTTCTGTTTTTATCCCTATTATTACATGGATTTGATTATGTTTTGATGGAAACATTTTTATGAATTCCTTTATCTTATATGAATCGTTTTATGATGTCATGTTGTTTAAGAATCCCATTTTTATTACATGGGTTATGCGATGATGTATGATTTTTGATTATGTGGCACACATAAGAAAGGATTCATTATAAGATGGGTGGGAACTATATCTCCCTACAATGCATTGGGTAAAGATTTTATATCTCATGAGATAGACATGGCTGGAATGGTAGGTTATACCGGTTCAGTGAAACAGGACTGAAACGAGGGTTACTCGATTCAGAAAGGGACTTTGTCCACTAAGATCGTCTTGGCAATGAGTCATGACTAACAAGAGATGATTTTCCATGATTATGTGTGCATGCCACAAAGTTTCAAGTTTCATGTTATGATTATGGTGATCTCATTTTCACTTCTATGATTTATCTCATGTTATGATATTATGAGCTCTTTTGCAGGTTAAGATTTCCAAAGGCTATGTTCTTATGTATATGATGTGATTGATATTTCTTTTGTTTACCCTTACTGAGCATTTGAGCTCACCCTTTTATGTTTTCTTTTCCCCAGGATATAAAGAAAGGTTTTAGGTAAAAAAAGGAGGAAGATCTTTATGGGAGATTTTGAAGATCTTTCACCACGATTAGAAGATTATAGTCCGAGTTTCCAAAGACACTAAACTATTACGGTCCTTGTGTGTGTGTTTTTGTTATGTACTAAGTATTCCGCAAATGTAATGTAATGTCCATGTACGATAAGCTTCGGGTCTCTACAGTTGGTATCAGAGGAATGGTTTAGTCAACCTTTGGAAACTATGATGCGAAAACGTTAGTGAGATCCCTAGAGATATTTCTAAGGTATGTCTAGGGATGTCCCTAGGGATAAGTATACGTATAGGTTATAGTAATAGAATTACGCTAACGATCATAGAATTAAACCTAAGATGTTGGATATTGAAGGTACTCCCCCTTTATTATATTCTTTTCCCTAGCATGATTTTTGCCTCTCACACTATTCTTTTTGGGTTTTAGACAATGGCTGGAACCCGAAGGAACCGTGTTGATCAATGCAATGGACAATGCAATGATTGCCCTCCTGAACAAACAAATGTTATGGGAGATGGAGTGCAAAATCTTATTGCTATACTTACACAAGATATGAATCATTCTGGACTTCCAAATGAGCAGAGAAGGGAACAATATTCTATTGAGTCCTTGATGAGGCAACGTCCACCTTCTTTCAGTGGGTCTTCTGATCCACTTGTGGCTGAACAATGGATCAGTACTACTAAAAAGATATTTTCAGTTCTTCAATGTTCTGAACATGATAAAGTCATCTTAGCAGTATATCGTTTGGAGGGTGAAGCTGATCAATGGTGGAACCTTATCAAGAATACGAGGCCAAGAGATGAAATTGAGTCCATGGAATGGGACGAGTTCAAGAACTTGTTTTTCAGTAAGTACTTCCCTCGTATTCTTCGAACAAAGATGGAGAAAGAGTTTCTTGAACTGAAGCAAAGGGACGATGAATCTGTTGGTACCTATGAAGCAAATTTTACAAGACTTGCAAGGTACGCTTCTGGTATTATCATCCAACCTGAAAGTAAAGTTGATCGATTTTTCAGTGGCTTAAAACCAAGTCTTCGAAGGGCATTAGCTATAAGAGACTTCAGTAGCTATGAAGAAATTGTGCGTTGTGCTATCAAGGTAGAAATGGAAGTTGGTGTTACATATCAATCTCATGGTTTTGACAAGAAACGAAAGATGGAGGTCAAGGAGAAATCTCAGAATAATGGTGAAAAGAAGATGAATGTTTCCTTATGCACAAAGTGTGGAAAGAAGCATGGTGGAGATTGTCTTAAAGGGACTAGAAAATGTTTTAAGTGTGGAAAAGAAGGTCATCGAGCAGCTGAGTGTCGAAGTAATGGGAAAAGGGTTTCTAATGATGTGAATAAAGCAAACACTGCAGAGAACGCACCACCAACACTTCAATGCTTCAAGTGCAAGGAAATGGGGCATTATGCTAATAATTTCCCTAATCCAAGGGTTAGTGATGATCAACATGAGCAACCACTTAAGGCAAAGGACAAAGGGAAGTCACATGCGATCACTATCGGCGATGTTGAATATGACAATGATGTGGTGGAATGATTAAGTGTTTATGTAATGGGATTCCAAAATAATGTTGTATCATGGAGTATTGGAATATTTATGTATTGGTCTAATGTGGTATTCAAAGTGATTGAGATATTATGCGCATAATGAAGGGAAAATGAGAAAATTAAATGTTTAACAGTATTCATGAGCTCATGATTGATATAAGGACTAAGTGATATCATGGTTTGAGTATATAGAATTTTGAGGATTTTGGTATGTGGAAAGTGTTATCTTTTAACTGCACTCATGTTTTCACTAAGGTATTCAAGAGAATACACGATTAAGGACTTTGAATGTTTGGAATGTGACCAACAAGACATATCTTATGATATGTGGGGATCAACGACAGTATTAAATCTCTGGTAATCGTTGTCACTATATTATGAGAGTGGACTGCAGTATTATGGATAATCCTAAAGATTGGAATGGATTATGTTGGACATAAGTTAGTATTGTTTAAGGATAGAAGTTTTCTCGATATTATTGATGGGATGTTATAGTAATATAGTTTTAGAAAAAGGACAACCTGCAGGACGGGCGACATCCCATCGCTTCGGACAAGGCTGTAGGAATCGAACCCACAACCGAAGTGCGACTGGCCTTTATCGCCTACCACTGACCTATAGGAAGTCCCTGTTTAGTAGAAACTAGTTTTATTATATTAAGCAGTATGATATATGAAGTATAAGTCCATTTTAGGAACCATATATGATTAATCTCACTATAGATCGACTTATGTATATAAGTTTTGCTAACCTTTTGTTTGAGACAGATGGAATGACCTGTCATTCTATCACATGATCTGCTAACACATCACGAATAAAAAATTCAACTTCATTTCTTTAAGGGAAGAAGTGTAAATTGTTCAATTCACGAACAACAGTGAGATTATACCAAAATCAAGTAAGTATTTCTTCTAATTCAAATTTTTCAACTTTAGGGAAATGATATTGAAAACCAAAAATGTTGTCCTAGTGATCTTATACCTGATGAATCAGATGGTACCTTATATCATCACAAATCTATGGATTTGTGATTACTGGCTTTTCTATAGCCATGTTCTCTACCACTCTCCATCAGAACATGATGGTTAGATTTCTCTTCCATATCCGTATTTTCACCTATGTGAAAACCCAATGATTAGTTTATTTGGGTAACCGTTACGTTTCATACTTTTGTTTTTAAAGATTGGTTTTGATATTCCTTTTTACGATGTGGGTTTCTATTAAAGAAACTTTCAAATAGTAAACCATTTATAACCTCGACGAATTTCACGGGAGAAATTCCTTTTAAGGGGGGTAGAATGTAACACCCCGAGATTTTATGAAAAATATTCTTTTAATTTCATTAATGTCTTGTTTTGTATTCTACACCAAGATTACCTTGCGCTATACGCAACACCGTATTAGCTTGCAGTATACGCAACACTATTCTTGGACCGTGTTACACACAATTTTGATAATAGTTATTCTACGCAACATTGAGTATATATATATATATATTAAATGTATAAATGAAATATGGTTGGATTCTGTTATACGAAACAATGAAGGATTCTTTCACAACACGCAACCCTGACTTGGCTTGCATTACACGCAATCGCGACCTTCCTCGATAGCGTGTGTTGTACGCAATACCGGGTTTTAATAAAAAATGTTATATTATTATAATATTGTCATGAACTAGCCGTTATGAATAGTATTAACTAAATTTTGAATTTTATAACATTATTATTCATCTTACACATTTCTAGAACATGGTATAAGAACAAAATAAATTTTTCGGGTAAAATAAGTATTTTTCAAAAAATGCAGTTTTGCCGCCTTTTGATGGCGCACCCACTTTAAATCTAGTTTTTGACATGTTTATAAGTTCAATTTGACAAAATAAAATTCTTCTTTGGAATCAAGAAATAAAAATTTACTTTGGATAAATTTTTCATATTATTCTGGTAACTTTCACATTTTAATAAATAGTAAAAACACGCTATATTTTAATTAAAAACAACTTTTTTCATCGTAATATCTTATGTGGTTAAATTATAATATTGAATGGTTTTAAAGTATATTTAGAATATATTTTTACCACTTAATATAATGTTGGTCATTGGACACAATTTTACAATTAAACTGAACATAAACAAGTGTCAATCTTTTGATAGTTATTATCTCTTAAAAACACGCTTTTTGTTTTGACAGCGGGAATTAATTTTAAATTAATTTCTGCCACTTCTGTGTTTTGAATTTAGAAAAATGGATTCCATATTTGGAATCAGGATGTTCAAATTGTGTAAATAGGTAACTTTTATTTTTAGACATTTTGAATAATTACTGCGGTAAATATTTTATTTACCATGGTTAAGGGTAAATCCGGTAAATAAGGGTTAAAAAATAATATTATAATAATATTAAATTAACCTAAAACGTGTCTTAAACCCATTGGTTGATACATGGTCGACCATGGGCATCTTTGGGTCGATTTTGGGACCCCATTGATCCACTTGTAATTGATAATGACACTTTATTTTAATTAAGTTAAAATGAATACAAAATTGACACAAGCATATATATTTTAGAAAAACAATTGTTACATAGGGTTATGTATGTTGGATTTTAGATTATAAATATTAATTAGAAAGATAAAACGATTTCCTACATAATGGTATTTTATTTGTAATTTTTAGACTTTAAATAATTTAATTTATTTATGACACAATGATGATGCAGTAATTATCTTATTAATGAAATATTGACATAATTGATGTTATAAACACCAAAATAAATGTAATTTGAGACTTTTTATGAATTCCACTAATTTTCTAGGTTACTATGATATATTAATTTTGATTTAATCAACTTGGTTCGAACATTTAATTCTGTTATGACCTTCACAAAAATCATATATCAAATAGTGTCAAAATTGACACAAAATAGTTTTTAAATCAAATATTATATTATTAATTGTTATTTTATTCCTAAAAATCTAAAGTTCGGCCAAATGACATAGATAAGGATATATATATTAATAATAAACAATTTGGGGTTCGTTTGGCATGTTATAGTAAGTGTATTAACCATATAGTGAAAGAAAACAAAAAGACACGGTAAAAGTTAAATTAATTAACTTAGAGTTAAATCTAATTGATAAGGTTAAAATAATATCCTAAACTTGTCTAAATTCTATTGGTAGATAGGATTTCGACCCCTCCCCACCTTATCTTCGAAATAAGACCCTTTGGAACCATTATAAACCGATTTTGACTTTAATATAAAATAATATTTTGAGATATTCCTATGGTGCCCCTCTCCTCCCTTATAAAAGGACACCTCCTCCCCCTCCTCCTCACACCAATTTGAGCACTCAAGCTCGGCCAACCCCTGCCAAAATCTCTTATCCACTTCCCTAGAAACATCCTAGATGTTCTGGTCTTCCTCAAAGACCAATTTTAGTGCCCTAAGAGGAGGTCTCAAAGAGGCACTTCAAAGAAGAGGTAATTACCGTTACCAATTCTTTCATCTTTATTTCTTCTTCCACTTCTTCTTCTTAGGTTGTTTCATTATGAAGTAATAACATCAGTATCACTAATATACTGATATGTTAGTATAAGTATGAAACAACCCTATTTCACCATCTATCCATCCTACGGAAAAAGAAATCACCGAGCGTGCGTACGTACGGAATACCGTCTCCACGTCGTGGTGTAATCTATTTTCCACCACCACCTTACATGGATGGGTATAATGGTGTAAAGAATAACTATACATAGTTATTACAACATCATATTGATTCTGATATATTGTATAATCCACTCCAATTCAATTCAATATTTATAGAAATGATATCATCGCTCGTGCGTACGTACGGACTACCGTCTCCACGACGCGATGAGATTCATTCTCCATGTTAACCATTTAAGAATGATTATAAAGTATATATAAGAAATAATAATGAAATATATGAAATTATAAAGCTACTGGATTTATGTATATATATACATATGTATGTCATCTACTTACTTCCATTTCAAGACAATAAGGAAAGGAAAACAGCGTTCATGCGTACGTACGGACTACCGTCTCCATGAACGGTGTTTTTCATTTTATTTATCAACCTATTATATATATATATATATATATACTGAATATATATGATATATAAATCATATTTTATATTCTGGAATTAAGTAAATCATGATATAAGTAATAATGATGTCAAGTCAAAACACCTACGATAAATGAAACGATTTTACCCAAAACGCTTCTTTAACATCGAATTTACAAAAGAACGGGTAATATAATGTCATAAGTGAACCATATATGATATCATAACAATGAATATGATTCTGTAATAAGTCAATAACATGATTTAAATCATTATACAGGAGGTTCGGACACTTACAAAGCAAGTCGGACCTAAGGTAAGGGAAATATCACAATCTCATTTTTATCCGAGATTGTTTATTCATAAGTATTTACTGGGGTGTATTTTATCATCCACATCCATGTTTCATCAATATGTAATATTATTTCCATCCACCTACAATTGTTTAAATCCATTTTTACCCTTCGGTGAGTTTTTAGTAAAAATTATGAAAGGAATCTTTTGACGTTTTTCATACGAGGTGCTTTTTGACTTTTCCGACAAAAGTACGAAGAATGTTTTTTTTTAACTTATACGGCATGAATGGATTTTTAAATCATTATTTCCAAGAAGCTTCCTTTACAAGTTTTGAAGTTTATTTTTAATCAACTTCTTTTATTTTAAAGTTGTATGACATGTTATGAAAGGAAAAATGTTTTTTGAAGAAGAAAGGATATTTTCCTCAAGAATGGATTTCAAGTATTTTATCAAAATTATTTTCCATCTAAGATAATAAAAGGGTTCTGTTTTTATCCCTATTATTACATGGATTTGATTATGTTTTGATGGAAACATTTTTATGAATTCCTTTATCTTATATGAATCGTTTTATGATGTCATGTTGTTTAAGAATCCCATTTTTATTACATGGGTTATGCGATGATGTATGATTTTTGATTATGTGTCACACATAAGAAAGGATTCATTATAAGATGGGTGGGACCTATATCTCCCTCCAATGCATTGGGTAAGGATTTTATATCTCATGAGATAGACATGGCTGGAATGGTAGGTTATACCGGTTCAGTGAAACAGGACTGAAACGAGGGTTACTCGATTCAGAAAGGGACTTTGTCCACTAAGATAGTCTTGGCAATGAGTCATGACTAACCAGAAATGATTTTCCATGATTATGTGTGCATGCCACAGAGTTTCAAGTTTCATGTTATGATTATGGTGATCTCATTTTCACTTCTATGATTTATCTCATGTTATGATATTATGAGCTCTTTTGCAGGTTAAGATTTCCAAAGGCTATGTTCTTATGTATATGATGTGATTGATATTTCTTTTGTTTACCCTTACTGAGCATTTGAGCTCACCCTTTTATGTTTTCTTTTCCCCAGGACATAAAGAAAGGTTTTAGGTAAAAAAAAAGGAGGAAGATCTTTATGGGAGATTTTGAAGATCTTTCACCACGATTAGAAGATTATAGTCCGAGTTTCCAAAGACACTAAACTATTACGGTCCTTGTGTGTGTGTTTTTGTTATGTACTAAGTATTCCGCAAATGTAATGTAATGTCCATGTACGATAAGCTTCGGGTCTCTACAATATCCACCTTTCATGAATGATTATAAATATTTTTATAATGAATATATATGATATTTATATCATTAGTATATTTCTAAATATTATGGATCCATTACAAAAATAAATGTACTCGAACTATCATATTGAAACATTAATGAAAAATGAAATGGTAAACACCACGAAAAGACAATATTAATGGTATTATTAATAAATGGGTGTTGAAATATTATATCTGGAAAATATATAAAATTATATATATGTGTATTGTTATTTTATAGCATTATACTAAATTAAATTTTATTATACAAGAGGATAAAAAAAATTCAACAAAGTAGAAGCATGAGGTAAGGTGTTTCTTCAAGCAATTTATACTCATTGGGTTATACTTCTACTTCATTAAATATTTTCTTCCATTAATATGTCTAAAATTAAATATAACATAATTATACTGTATTCTAACTTATTTTTTTAGATTTAATTATATTATACATAATAACTTAATTGATTAATTCTCACTTTAATGATTTGGCTTCTGTAATGTATTTTGTAATAATTTTCACTCTGTTGAGGCATATCATATATTATACACCAATTTATACCTATATAGTTTATATAATACCCTTTTTAAGTATTTAAATTGAATATATATCCATTAATTATGATTAAATGTTCATTTCAGTTTTGCTCATTCTTGGGGTTATAATTTAATATTTACAAAAGAGGTACGATTTTAATTTATAATATCATTTATTCGGGATTACATCTATTCTTTATTAAAGTAATATTATAATATATTGTTCATAAATTCGATCTTTTTATTAAACTATATGTATTTAAGTATTTTCTATGTTTCATTTAATATTTTCCTCTATTTGGTATGTAAATCAAGTAAATGGTTGTTTAAAAGAAAATCCAAACTTATTTCTCTTATGATCATTTGTATTTTTCGTCCATGTGTACGATTTAAAATTTCTTTTAATAAAGTATTTTTTAGTTAATCATATTATTTATTTAAAATGTTTAATGTTATCCTTTACTTTTTACAAGTTTTTAAGGGAATATTTCAATTTTTTTCCAAATAGTTCATTTTCAACATTCTATAAAAAAAAGTCAAAAGGAATATTTCTTTTTAACTTATAAAAAATTAATTTAATTTCCCACTCCCATAACCATTTTTGATATTTATATATTTTTTTAAAATATTCTAATTATTTTTCAAAAAAAATATTTAATGAAAACTTATTTTAATTTTCCTCATTCACCTTCATTTACTCTCCAAAAGACATGAATTGTTCACAAAACCTATATTTCAGAGGAATTGATAGGCATATATATCTCTTATTTTTTCTTGAAATTAACATTATTTTCAAAAATTCAATTTATTATAATAATATTTTATTGTAAATCCCATTTATCATAAATATCCATATTATTTTTATCATGGATATTCTTGTTACCAAACCCATATACCATTTATACATATAATTATTTTTTATAAAAATTATTTGATTGAATGGGAAAATATTGACATTATATAATAATAACTAAATACATATATTTATTGATTTCGAATAATTTTTATGAATTAAATTAATCATTCAATATAGGAGGAATGTATTGGAGTTATCAAGTTATGGGTGTGGCCCATTATAGCCCCTTGATGCATCTGTTGGTTTCCTTATACAAACAAGTCTTTCTATTTGTCCAAGGAATTACCCATTTATATAAAATTTATTAGAATAAGGAATCGAAAGTCATTTTAGTATTTTATTCATTATACATTACAGAATTTTGGAATTGGTTATTTATTTCCATTTGATTATTTGAATAGTTATTGTATTCATTGATAATTTTCAAGTTCATGTAATTATTTATATGGAATTATTTGATCATCCTTTATTTCTTCCATATTATTTTTTATACTCATATTATTAATTAAATGCAATGTTTTTTATTTTTTACCTTTACATGTTTTATCATTCCTTATTTAATTTGGATATTTTCTACTATGCGTAACCCTTGTTGAGAATCTGAGATCACCCTTATTTTTTTCCTTTCCTTGAGTTAATATGAGGGGATCTCTAAATGAGTGCAAGGATGAAGAATTTTTACTTTCACTATGTTTTTATCTTTTATTTCAAATTTAAAATTTTAATAATGTTTGTATATGATTCTTCCTGACTATTAAACTATTTTATCATTGGTGTTTGATCCCTTGTATCATATTCATATGTAAAAAAATAAACACTGGCTCTAAGATTCTAGGGTCGGGGAACATATAATTGGTATTCAAGAAAGTTTAATGGATTCACTGGGAACTAGATTTAGTAAAATATAGATTTGGGAATATAATCCTATGATGCATTTTAAAGAAATGTCTAATTATAGGAAAATGTAGTAAAAGTTTTTTTAAAGTGAATATTATGTTGTTTTCTTAACAATACATCCATGTATAGATACAATAATAGGATATGGTTTTGAAATAGATGCATCTTGGGGCCATAACCCTGAAAAGAGTTTATTGGATAGATCTAAATAACCATTCTCATATATGATTAGTGGGACGTTACTGTGCACTTGGTTTGAAACTCTTGCGGGATATGATAGTGTTAATTAAAATTTTCTATATGAACTATTACGGTGAATAACAGAGTAGAACAAATAAAAACCTATGATATTCTATATTAATATGGTGAAAAAATAAAATTAAATGGGTTGTTAAGTCTAAGGTTTATAATGAGTTTGAATTCATAGATATCCATTTTCATTTTTGATGAGATTAATGTATATGATAATGGTGGAAATTATAGGAGACATTTATGGGAATATGACTCTTTAGTTTAGTACGTTTTTTAGTGAAGAAGTTTTTGAGGAATAATGTTATTGAAATAAGTTCAAGTTTATTGAAAACATTTAGAGTTAATATTATCATTAATATTGATATAATTATCATTTATTGGGATAATACTGTTAGTAGATTTGGTTAAAATATTTATATCATATTGATATCTATGGGATGATAATTTATTTAGTGTATAAGTGATTATTTCTATTTTTTAATAAGTACACTGTATTTGTGATATTATATGAATAAGTGAAACATAATTTTTGGAATTATGATTAAGTTAATTTATGTAATTATATATATATAAATATATATGTTTGTTTTACGTTGATTCCGGATATTTATGGAAATGATCATCTTATTTTGGGGATTATATGGTTTGGCTATATACCTGTTTAGCATATAACCTTATGATTTATTGAAATTATTTATAGGAAGTTATTAGGTTGATCTTAAAAAAATATATTTAATCAAATAATTTTTATTTTTGGATTTTTAATTTGGTCAGATATAATTTAGATGAGTCTTATAGATAAATATTTATAGAATGGATTATGTTTACCTTTATGGCTTATTATTGAGGTTTAATAGAATATTGTGTTAAAATTTTCCATATTGGATAACTTGTTCCAACCATTTTGGTTTTTGTAAATTATTAGAGATAGAAGTAATGAATTTTCATCCTTTTAAGGGTCTTATGACCCATTAAAACATAATTTGTGTTCTTTAGACATTAAAAATTCATTTTTAGTATTCACTTCATAGATTAATTGATGAAGTGGAAATTGATCGAACTATAACCAATGGATGAAAATCTAATTATAAATTTAAAATAAATCAAATAAGTATATTTTATCATGTTCTACATCATGACAATAAATAAACCCCTTGAAATTGGGAAAATTATCTTGAAATAAAAATGTTATCCTTTTACCTTCATTTCTGATGAATTGATGGGTGTTTCACTCTTTACATAGTTATGGTTTGGTAGTCATTAACATTGTCATAAGCATGTTCTTTTTCATTATTTATTAAACCTTGGATAATAGTTTCCTCCTCCATGTCAATATTTGAACTTCCCAAAAATGTTCATATTGTCTCAGAAGCTCATTATGTGTTATTTTAGGTAACCTTTATACTTACCACATACCATTTTTTAAAATAGTTTGATTATCCCTTTATACCATGTGGGTTTTCAATAAAGGTATTTTCAAATATTAATTGTTTGATGAAGGAGATAAAATTTTGAGGGAAAAATAATTTAGTGGGGTTAAATGTAAAATACCATATTATTTAGTTTAAGATAATAATATTCCCAACAACATGATTAATATTAAACACTAATCTTTAAAAGAATTGAGATATGTTATAAAAATATTATTATTTAAATATGATTTCTATAACCTAGTAGTTTAATTGGATGGTTTAAATTTGAGTTACTACATTTTGAAATATATTTATAATTGTCCTAAATAATACAAATGTGATTTAATTCTTATAAAACAAACAGTCAATTTTTATTGAAGTAATTTTTATGCTTTAAAATTAATTTTTCTTTAAAAATCTTTTTTATTGCATTTCATGCATAGAAGTTATAATTAATATCAATCAATTTTAGATTTTTTTTATAAAATGATATTAATTTTTTAAAATCATCATATAAATGTTAACTTCAGGTGAAATTTGGTGGTTTTGTTGAAATTATTTATTTTTTAGTGATTACTGAAACATACTGATTTTTCAAATAATCATATTTATTTTAATTAACCAAAGTAATTAAAAAGTAAAATTCTATGTTGGATTTGGTATTAAATTTATATATAAGAAGTTTTATTTATAATAATATAATTAATTCCATATTAATCAATATTTTTCAATATTTTTTTATATAAGATAGTTTTTAGGTTTATAAACACATTAATATAAAAAAAACTTTTTTGTTACGTTTTATGAATTTAATGTACAAATATATACCTTTTATTAGGTGACAAATATTTATTTAAAATTATTTTTCATATTAATTTATTTTTAATTTTTAGTGATTATATAATTTCCCTAAATGCTTACACAACACTGAAATGGTTCCATTATAAATGTAAATGATTTTAAAAAACTCTAAATGTAATATTGGTAGGGTAATTTATAGCCCCCCAAGAATTTTATATAGTAATATAACATTATAAAAATTTATGAAAGGTTTATATTTGAAATAAATTTCTATCCTTATGCCTTTACATTCAAATCAAATGAATTGTTTCAAAAATAAAATTAATGATATTTTATGAAAAAAATATTTTGTAAAATTAATTAAAAATCATAAAAATAATTCAGGCGGAAAATTATAAATATTAGTTTCCTCAAATTTCATACCATTATCATTTATTATAAAATTATTACCATATAAGTAAAATTACAACCCTTTAATATTGAAAAAACTAGTTACTACAGTTAAGATTAGAAATTTTTAACGAAGGGTTTAGACCAAAAACAAATGTTAAAATGACAAAATGACTAGATTAAACCTCATTTATTTGTTTTATATTACCTTACCCATATAAAATTAAAATATTATTCATTTAGGATCCATTTTCTAAGAAAGTAACTATATAATATTTTAGAACATTGAAAATTTACAAGTGTGACACTCACCTCAATTTTAAAAAATAACACCCATTCCACCTCGTCTTTGCATAACATTTTGAATACTAGAAAAAACAATGTCCATTATCTTATAAAATTCTATATACAATAATTATATGTGTTTGTATTCTTAAAATTCCAATCCACTATTTATTAAAAAGGGATCTAAAGGAATTCTAAAGAAGAAGAGGTTATTATATTTACCGACTCTTTCAAGTTTATTTCTTCTTATACCTCATAAAAATTTAATGTAAATATCCTAAAATAATAATTATAGTATAATGAATATACTGATATGTTATTATGATTTTGGTAAATCAATTTTGCACCTATTATCCATCTTACATAAAGGAAAAACATCAGACATTCGTGTGTTCAGATTTCTATCTCCACGTAACAATGCAATTCTTTGATCATCGTGTTTTTTCTTTAATGGTTTTAAATATAAAAATGAGTATATATTAAATTTAGGAATTATTTATTGTTATTTAAATATAATATATCATTTACCTTCATGTATTTCCATCCATTTGATAATAATAATGTCACTCGTTCTTTCTGGTGGACTACCGCCTCCATGAAGCGATGATATTTGTTTTAATATTTATGATTTACATGGAAAGTGATATGGAAATATTTAATTACAATATAGAATATAATAATGATTCTATAAATGTAAATTTTCATATATGTATCTTTCATTCCATCCTTTGGAAAACAAAAACAACTTTTATGAGTATGTTTGGTTTACCACCTCCGTGAACAATGCCATTCATTTTTATATCTCCACCATTCATGAATGATTATAAATATGTATATAATAAATATATATGATATTTAAATAATTATTATAATTATTTATTTGATGTAACCATGATAAAAATAAAAGGATCAGAACTATTAATCCGAAACATCCATGAAAAACAAAATAGTTAACACCATATTTTAATTGAATTATTAATAAATGTGTATTGAAATGTTATAAGTTGATAATATATGATATTATAAGTATTTATATTATTCTCATATAGAATTAAAAAAAATTGTGTTTATTATATAATATTTTAAATCATTCTTAACAAATTGGTAGTGTGGGGTAAAGAGTTTCTGAAATCAATTTCTATTCATTGGGTTGTACTCGTACTTCATTGACTATGTTATGACACAATTATGTGTGAAGTAGACTTTGATTATATTATATTAAATTTTCAATTGGTTTTTATTTACATTAATTACACATATTCACCTTCATTGATTAATTCTCACTTCAATGGTACTATTTTGTAAGTGATTTTATCCCAATTACCACTTCCTTGAGAAATATTCGATATTACGAACTTATTTACATTTATATAGTATATATTCTACCTATTTCATGTATTTAATATGAATATATATTTATTAATGATAATTAATGATTAAATTAAAAATTAGTCTTTAAAGTGGTTAAACATTAAAAGTTACCAAAGTGGTAAGGGTTTATTTTATAATATCATTTTTCTTTGATTGATTGTATTCTAACATAAAGAAATCTTAGAATATATCCTTCATAAAATATATATATATATACTATTATTTTATGGATATTTAAAGATTTTACATGTTTATAAACATCTTTTCTTCTCTTTTTCACTTTAATAAAAAATATAAATGTTCAAAATAGAATCCAAACTCATTTCTCTTTTTATCAATTATATTTTTCTTTAATATACATATTTAAAAAAATTACAAAATTAATTTTTATTTAATCAATGATTTATTACGTATATTTTATGTTATCCATGACATTTTAAAATATTTTAATTAATATTTATACTATTTTTGAAGGTCTCAATTCCAAATTTCTTTACGAAAAATCAAAAAGAAAGTTTCTTTTTAAAATATACGGCATTAAAAAAATTTCTCACCGACATAACTGTTTTATGATATTTAAATTCTTATATAAGTTTTTAATTCTTTAACATAAAACACATTAAAAAAATTATTCTAATGTTTCTTTTTCAATTTTTATTCTTTAATTTACTCTAATTCATTACAAAACCTATATTTTTGATGAACTGATAATCATCTTTTATCTCTTATTAATTTTGTGGTCATTAACTTTATCTCCAGACATTCACTTTCATATTATCATCTATAATTTGAAATAAAATTTCTCATAAACATCCATATTATTTTTATCATTTATATTATTATTTTACATACTGTGTTCCATTTCTATATATGGTGTTTTATTATGAAATTAATTTAATTTATTGGGGAAATATTATTATTCTTTATTATTTACTCAATATAGATATTTATTGATTAGGAAAATAGTTTATGAATTAAATTTATCATTCAATATATATGTAATTAATTAAACTTATTATGTTATGGTAAAATAAAACTATCACCCATCAATGAATCATTATGTAACATTAGAAAAACTAGTTTATGTATTTGGCATAGACCTTACCAATTTAAATGATATCTATTGGAGCAAGGACTCAATGGTAAGTATATGTTTCCCAACATTATAAAAAACTATCATGGACAACCTAATAACCTGATAACCAAGTCAGGAATGACATACCCTAAAGGTAATTCACGATACATATGGGTAGGCAACTAACACCTAGCATCATACAATATGAATTTGGGAACAAATTTACGACAACTGCAAAAAAATAAATATAAAGATTTCATTATGAATATAAGGAAAACTCCATATGGAGAAGTGTGACACAATTAAAACCAACCTGAAAACCCAAAGTGGAAACACATGTACAAGAAAAATAGGATAAATCCTAATTCCCATTGGACACAACTCTTAAATCCCAACGATCAACAAATACATACCACCTACAAGTGGTACCCTAACATTTCCAAAATTTAGAAGAAAATAATCTAAAAATACCTGAAGGAATAGGTATGGTGTAAGAAAAAATCCTAGTAGGGTCTCACAAAGGATTTCATAAAAAGAGGCTAACATTTATTTAACTAAATAAAACTTTCAGTTTAAATGATCGGGCATGGAAGTTCAAAATAATCTTTAAGAAAAATCATTATTTACATTCCAATGTTAAAAACAATTTAGGTAAATTTAATAATGAAAATTTTTATATAACAAAATTTATATAAATTTATAAGGCAGGTATAAAATAGTTTACCCAAAATGGAATATGCTTCAAATACAAACAAATGAGAAGCATATACATCTTCCAGAAGGTATGATAGTTCTAGGCTATGGTAATCCCTCACAATCAAATAGTTATCACAGAAATATGTGTATACACATCTCTCTCACACTAGTCAAAGAAGACATGTCACCACCCCATATGGGATGTGACTTGCAGCATATCTATTTCTAGTATTGTAAATATTTAATAGACAATTATCTTGAGTAACTCACTAACTACCTTGTCTTGGATATTATCTAATAAAACTCAATTAGGGGAAATTTATTTCAAAAATGTTTAAAATACAATTCATTTCATTATTCCATTTCAAATATGCTAATTTCTCTTGAAAAAAATACACTGGTTTTTAATCAAATAATGTCTTTTCCAATATAAAACCAATTGGTTTATATCAAAACCATTTTTAATCCATTTTTTCTAAAATACCAATTTGAAATAAATTTCATAATATAAATTTTACAATTCAAATTCCACAATTTATTTAAATAATTTCTATCTAATTACACAACACAACTGAATTCAATGGAATTGGTGGTTTTCCCAATTTCATGCGAAATATAATTTTCAATATCCAATATGATGGAATTGGAATTTTCATAAATCAATTGAAATTAATTAAATTTAAAATGGAACAATTTAATCTCAATAAATTGGTTCATGGTTAATCAAATTGTCCATCATAACAGGAACTAGCTATCTTGGGATAATGGGATCTCAAAACATAAATCCCAAGATAAGAAAATCCAACAAAGAACATCATCAATGAGGATCCATGATTAAAACTAGGATTCAAGATCCCAAATAGTGGGGATTATATCCTCCAACAACGTGATGATCTATAAAACCCTTGGGAGGAAAATGGAGAGAATTATAGAAAAACAACATGAAGAGGAAACCTAATTAAAAGATATTAAATGTCATTCTCATATATTATATTCACATAAAAAGTGGTGTATAGGGTCTAAAATTACCTCTTGGATGAATACAACAAAGATTAAATCATATTAGTTTTATACCAGATATTCAGACACCAAAAATTAGGGTTTTGGGGTTTTAAAATTAACTCTCGGTTTAATTAAATCATATACGCATAGTTTCCTGGGTAGGGTTGCACAATTATAAAAATCATGAAGCATTTTCTTCCAAGGTGCAAAATTTCTACCAATTCAGAACAAGGTCTTTCACACTATTTCATAGAAATGGAAATCCCTACTCTTTGGGTTTTCCTGGTTCCCACTAAGAGGATTCACTGTTTGGGAAAATTGTGCGCCAGCCATGTATAACCAAGAAACTTTCAAAATTTATAAAATTTTACCAAAAATAACTTGAGAAAAATCAAAACAACAATAATAATAATAATAATGAATTATTAATGCATATATATTGTAAATGGATGTTACAAAATCCATTTTATAGAAACTTTTAATCCCCAGAAAGCCTACTAAGAAGCTTCAATGTCAAAAAGATGAGGCCACTACTCTCTCATAAGTGCCTCACTCTCCCACATATCATGAGAATTAGAACTGTGATTCCATAACTCTTAAACGAAAGGTAACATCCTCCCATTAAGTACCTCGGTATTAGAATTATTTTTCCAGACTAGATGTTTAATCATGGAAAGAACAGTTTTAACCTCAATATCACTCCAGCTCTAAATATGAGATGGATTTGACCGATAATTTCATATTTGAGATACATGGAACATGTTATGTATCAAAACTAGAAAAGGTGAAGTGATAAATGGTAATACACTTTCCCCACCTGGTCAAACACCTCATATGGTTCCACAAAATGAGGAGTAAGATTCCCTTGCCTCCCAATCCGTCGTTGATCCAAACGGTGTGAAATTTTCTTGAACTCCGATTCATCAACTAAAAATTACAAAGGTAACTAGTGATGATTATCATAAAACTTATACCTACTATGTGTTTTCAACATTATATAATGTTGTAAATGAGTATTCGATGCCATATTTTGAACCAAACATTTTCCAACCCAAGACCATTCACCAATATACGACCAACACATCATATATCTCCATGGCCAGCCATACAAGGCATCAAAGGTATCCATTTTTATCATAGACTAATAACTATTTTTCAAATAAAACTCAACCATCCCTAAATGATCATCCCAAGCTAAACCATAGTCAAGAATGAAGTATTGGAGCATTTCCTCAATAATATATATAGCTTTTTCTTTCTAGACATCCAACTATATATGGTATTTAGTACTCCAATGGACTTGAGATTCCAATGCCTCTTAAAGGACTCTCCAAAAGTGATTAGTGAGATAAGGATCCCCATTAGAGACTATAATATATGGAACTCAGTGAAATGAACAATCTCAATCACATAGATGTTTTCCAACTCCTCAAAATTGGTTGTATCACGAATGGGTATAAAGTGATATGATTTAGCCTTCTTATAAATCACAACCCATATCTTTATATTCTTTCACTGGGTATGTGGAAACCCAACCCCAAAATCTATATAGATCTCACCCCACATCCAGGTCTAGATTAGATGTGGCTGAAGAAAACTCAATGGTTTCTGGTGCTCAGCATTTACCTCTTGGCATGTATAAGAATGAGAGACAAAATCAACAATTATTCATCTCATTCTTATAAACTAGAATTGATGATGCATGTCATATAAAATCTGTGTGGTTCTAGGGTTTACTTCCCACTAGGAATTATGGAATTCCCCCCATCACAACTTTCCACAACACCAATATCACAAGAATGATATTTTGATAGAATAGAATTCCCTCGATGGGGAATGGCGTATCCCCACCATATATAGAGTCTCCATCGATTGGAACACATCATCAAACTGTTATTCATGAAGAATTAACATGATAAGAGCATAGGCCAAATGAACACTAGTAAAAGAAACCTTGACCAGTGATTACAGGACTCTAATATGAAACTATTCAAAAATATCCATAACGTTTCACTCTTCTAATGATTCTTTCTAGGATAGGGCTAGAATTTTCCTGATTAAAGCAACTGGGATGACATTCCCCTTCCTTTGGGTATAGGTGTTGTGAGAATCCAAATATTACAGGTACTCCACCTAATGCCTCTGGCAGATAATCAAATATCTTTGAGTGAATATATAAACTAAGATATTTTTGTTAGAATACAAGGTGAACCTTTTTCTAAAATGGTAGTACTTCCAAATAATAATTTCTTTAAACAAAACTCTAATTTCCAAGTTATGGGAAGGGTAATTCTTCTCATGTGGATTAAGATGAAAATATCCATAAGCAATGAACAGATCACCCTACATAATAATATAGCCCCAACCTATACCCATAGAATCCCAGAGGACCACATAGTCCTACCCAGCCTCTGGGAGAGTCAAAAGTGGCGCAGTAGTTGAAATATTACTCAGCTCAACAAAATAACACAAACATTTTTCATCCTAAGAAAACATTCCACCCTTCTTAGTTAGAGATTTCATTAGAGAATCCGACTTTTAGAAGTCATTATTAAACTGGAAAAAATACCAATTAGAATTATCACACTTATTCTTTCCATTAATAGAACTAATAGAACTGCCACTGGTAGAAAAAGTAACTGCCACCAACCCCAACATTCCATCCAGGTCTATTTCAGCCATAAACACACTATCAAGCACATCTGTATAAGAAGAAATCTAGATATAGAAAACCTAGGAATGAATATCATATGAATCCCGATATTGGACATTTGAGTCTTTATCTTCTCATTGAACACAATTTTAGGTGAAAATCACACAATCTTAGGAAAATGATTTCCATATTATTTCACAATTTTGTTGTCTTGATCGAGTTATAAAAACTAATTATCCTTTTCCAAAACCGTCAACTATTGGTATTACTAGTTGGTGAAAAGGTCTTGATGTCTTTACACACTAATACCTCATGCTTAATTTTTCATTACCATCATGTCCCACCATCTCCTGCGAGGTCCCACCAGCATGAAGGTGGCACACATCACCTTCATCTCATTAGGTGTCTCTAAGACCTCAAAAAACACAATACCCTACTCAACCATTCCTCAACCTATTATGGATAATTTTATCCCTTTAATTCTTGTGGATTCTGGAAATTGAAATCCTAATCATGATTCTGTGAAGAATCCCTTGAGGTTCTAAAGTTGGAGTCTGAACGGGGGATAGTGCATGTTCATGTCCTGAAGTATGGATTGTACGTACAATTTCCTCAACCAGACCTAGGTCCATGAGAAGATTTGATCAATGTGGTTCATCATCAAATTTCTCCTAGATCCATTTTTTACATCATATCAAAGGAATGATTATACACATCTTCAATAGACAACATTGGAGACATCATATTAACACTCAAATAAAGAAATAAAGGGAAAGTAATCTCAACATATAGAAACAAAATATTTGAAATTAAATATATCCAAATATAATTTAGGGTAAGGACTCTAAATAATCCTCAAACCATCATTACCAAACCTCCCATGGTGACATATATCTCATTGGGGTGAGATCTGGCTAGGATCCAAATCTCAACAACCTCTTATATACTAAGAAATTACAAAAAACCATCCTAACATCAATGAAAGACTCCAAACCTGGATCTGATACCACCTTTTCACTAACCATCCTAGACAACCTAGTAAGATGATAAATAATCTAGTTCTGATATAGACCTAAGGGAATTACCGATGCCCATTGGTTGGAGACTAGTATCTGTTATTATACAATATGAAATTGGGAATGAATTTTCTACAAACACAATGGAATGATAAAAAAAAGTTAGTGTGTATAAAAGAAAAAATCCACATGGATAAGTGTACTAGAAGTAAAATAGGTATAAAACCCCAATGTAAAACCAAGAGTATATGAAAAATAGGACAAAAAACCATGTCTTAGTGGACATAACTCTCCAATAACAATAACCAGTAGTTATTACCACATCCAAGTGATGCCTTTCCCTTGATCAAACCTGGAAGAAGATAATCTTCAAACATATGAAGGTACAGGTAGGGTGTGAGCTAAAATACTAGTACGGAATCACCAAGGATTCCACAATAATATTAAAATATTTAATTAACCAAATAAATATTTATATTTAAATAAACCATAATGGATGTTCAAAAAAATATTCAAAACAAATCATGATTTACATGTGAAATGATGGAAACACTTTAAAAAAATGGCTCAATAAACATTTGTATATAAAATAATTTATATTAATTCATACGGCATGTTTAAAACTTTTTACAACAAATAATGGAATATATTTCATATATAAAAAAACAAAAAATATGATCATCCTCCAAAAGGTATGATAGTTCTAGGCTATGGGGATCCCTAATACTAGAATAGATATCCCAGAAAAATGTTTACACACACCCATCTAACACTTTTCATAGAGGACATGTCACTATCCCATCGAGGATGTTACCTTCTACATATGTTTTCATCAAATCAAATTTTCAATTCAAGCTTCATAATTAATTTAAAAAATTCAATTTAAACACTTTCCATCCAAATTCACAACATGCCCTAATTCAATGGAATTAGGGTTTTTCCCAATTTCTTGCCAAATCCAATTAAAAATCTCCAATTCAATGGAATTAGGTTTTTAAAAAATCAATTTAAATCAGTTAAATTTAAATAAAAAAATTACTTTAAATAAATCATTTTTGTGTAATTCAAATTCTCAATCAAAAACAGAACCAAATAGCTCAAGATCATAGGGTCTTAAAACACAAAAACCTAATCATGAAACTCCAATAAAGAATGTGGGAAACAATGATTCATGAATCAAACCTAGATTCAAGATATTAAATAGTGTGGATTATATCCTATAATAAATCAAAGATCTAAAAATCCCTAGGGTGGAAAAAGAAGAGATGTTTTGTGGAAGCGGTGACAGTCTGTAAAGCATGGATGGTACATGGAGGAGAAATGGTTCATGAAGAGATTATCCATGGATCATACCCACTACACAGTTTATAGATGAAGTAAGTTGGTTCGAAAACGATTCTAGGAAGTTTTCAAAAGAACTAAACCAGTCCATGAAAGCAATTTCTACTAACTTAATAGTATGTAGAAAACTGGATTTCATATACAGGTGAAAATGGGACTTCAAAATAGCATATACCTATAATTGAGGAGGCATTATTTCATGAAAATTGTGGTTCCTACAAGTCCATAAACTTTGAGTGGATCCCTTATAAGAGCAGTAAGTGAAAGAAGAGAAAGACAATGATCCTTCCATCAAACGTAATCCAGATAAAGAGACATAGGGAGTGACCCTTTGGGAATGTAGTGCGAAGACCCTAAACCATGTAAAGGTATTGATCATAGGAATATAACATCTATCCTGGACCTTGTAATTGGAAGTGAACTTTAGTGTATTTGGTACATCAGCACATCGTTGTTGTATACTCCTTGGTCAAAGCCTTGTGAGGGTGAAACAAATAAAAATTATTGTTTTTGGTGAGTGATTTCATTTCTATTCATATATTTCTAGGGGAGAAAGAGAGAAGTGTGTTTTTATGAAGAAATAAGATATAAAGGGGAAATAGTTGTAATATTTCATTCCTTTATCCACCCCTATCCTTGAGGATTCATGTATTTTTTCCGAATATTATAATATGTGTTCATTACCCTATTGAATACCTCAAAGGAATGTCCTTTAGGTTCATTTACAAAGGGGAATAAATTGTGCTATTAAGAGGGAAAAATATCTTTTTCATGACATGGGGAGAATTTTCTAGGTGGAGAAGTGATATAGGGTGAGTTGAAGCTGTTATGGGGGAAGTTACATAGGGGGGTATTAAAACTGACAATGCTAGATGTGATCGATCGAAGGATACATATCATGAAAACAAAGATTTGTGATGAATGCAGAAGTGTTGAGTTAGAGGAGAATGAAGTGATTCATTGATGAATTTTTTTTTAAACCCTTTTTCTCATGTTGGTAATAGAACTTGTGTGATAAGAGTATTTCTTGAGTAAATCCTTAATAATTATCAAAATCACAAGAGGATAATACTGGTAGAGGAAGGAAGGATATCCAATAAGATATCAAAATGAGAATAATTAATAACAAAAACAAAGAAGGTATTGTTGGAAAAAATACCTCAAGGTTTCCTCTAAATATTTTTTGGGTGTTATTGTGTTTTTTTGATAAAGATAGATGACCTAGAATGATTATGGTTGGTTTTTTCCAATGTTGGTGTCTAAGGTCATGCAAACAATTCGCATCGAAGGCATGTTGTATACTGATGTTGCAAGATGTTCATAGGAAGGTTTATCATTCGTGAAAATGGGTCAGAGATTTCAGAAATCATGAAGGGAATTGTTTGTGAAAACGTGATAGTGATTTGGGCCACTGTGAAGGAATAAATGCAGTACGTGGACAACATAGGCAAGAATGGTTCATAAGAGAAGTGTTACATGGTGAAGGCGGTACCAAATTGATGTTTCGGTAAATCTAAAATTAGTGTACTTTTTAGATTCATTTTCCAATAAAAGTATCACTAATCCATACATTAAAGGGAGAAATTTTCATAATGAAATATATTTTCTCCAGTAATTCAGTGAAGTCTAAAATAGGTTCATGAGGGAGAATTTCGTGAAGGGTGAAGTGGTTCATGAAGAAGTAATTTCATTGAAGGTTTTTGTGAGAAACTATTTCCCACAAAGGAACCATTATGTAGAGGAAGAAGACACAATATGAAGAGAAGGAAGACATAGTAAAAGGTGGATGAATATATAGTATGCGGAGGAGGAAGATGCATTACGTGAAAGAGAATGACCAGGTACGTGAAAGAGATATGGTTTGTAGATGTATAGGTAGTCCATGGATGAGTGAAGGTTCCCAGAAGTGGAGACAATCTGTGAAGTTGGGATGGTACGCGGAGGAGATATGCTTCTTGGAGAGATGACCCATGAAGGATACCCACTGTGTAGTTCATGTATGAAGCAAGGTTGTTTGAGGAGGATTCAAGGATGCTTGTAAAAGTACTAAACTAGTTCACAAAAGCAATTTCTTCAAACCAAAAAGTAAGTAGAAAAAAAGATTTCAAATATAGGTAAAAAATAGACTAAAAATAGTGCATCTACACATAATTAAGGATGTGTGATTTCATGAAAATGAAGGGACCTAAAAGTCTATAAACTATGAGTGTACCCCATATAAAAATAGTGAGTGAAATAAGAGGATGATGGTGATCATTATCACTAATAGTGAGCCTCTAGAAGAGATATAGGGAGTGACCCTTGGGAATGCAGTGAGTAGACTCTGAACCATATAATGACAGTGAGCCTAGTCATAGAAGATCTATCCTAGACCGTGTAATTTTTAGTGAGCATTAGTGGACTTGGTACAACATCACATCCTTGTTGTATGCTCTTTGGATGTGGGTTAGTGATGGTGAAACCAATAAAAATATTTGTGTAATGTGTATGATTTAAATTCTATTCATTTTTTCTATGGGAGAAAGAGGGAAGTGTGTTTTTTTTAACAAATAAACAATATATGAATGGGAAGTGATTTTAATCTGTCATACCCAGATTCAACCCACCCCCACTCAGTGTATTTGACCTAGTATACCTAACACTTCATACTAAAGTTCTTGATCAAATGGATTGTTTTTTATAATATTTAACTTTCCATACTTATTATTACTTATTTACTCATAAAAAATACTGTTTTTTGTAACCCTTACTAAGAATTTTAGCTCACAAATATTTTGTTTCCTTTCCCATTGATATTAAGACAACATCTTTAAATGAGTTAAAGGATGAAAATTTTTTAATTACACACTGTTTAAATATTTTTTTTCCAATTTATAATAAAATAATGTTTGTATCTAGTATATGAAGATTACTAAAATGAACAATATTTGGTGATGTGATCCCTTGTTTCTTATTACAATGTAATAAAGTTGACACTGACTCTGAGATACTAAATTATATGCCTTTATAGTTTTTCACTTTGATTGATGGGATTGGACCAAGGGTCGTCATGAACCGGATCTGGTCACCATCAAACCGGCACCAAACCTAGCATGTGACAAGTCCCTAAGGGTGTTCCTGATCCCCACGGGCTAGAACAAGTGCCCGGGTATCATAAAATGAATATTGGGACCGATTTACCAGAGTTTATAAAGATAAAACAACAAAAGAATCCAATGAAACAAATCTGGATTTTTCAAACCAAACAATCTTTTACAAAAATTAAGAACTGGATTACATGGATTAAAAAAACTCAAAAAGACTATACCAATGGTACAAAACCAAATAAGGACTGCCCAAGAACCCTCATGGCAAGGGGCACTGCCCTCAAGCCACCTCCACAAGACTTCACCACCAAGGACTTGCTAGAAACCCGAACCACTGGAACAAAAAACTCTACCCAACCTGATAAAACAAAAATAACCAAGTCTAATTACACCCAAGGGTGTATGTATGGTGTGAGACAATGCCCAATAGGATACCACTAGTAAGAGATTCCATGTGATAAACATTTAAAGACTAAAAGCAAAAAAATGAAAAGCTAGTTACAATTTCTAAAAGATGCAACTTTGAATAAAAACAGTTTTCAAGTGGGCTATCATTAAGAATCAACACTTTTAAAAATAATTTCAACACTACTAGATTTTCCAGCCAACTATACCATATGCCAACGGTAAGTACAAAGTAAATAATGATCACAAGAAATAGGAAATAACCCCTAGGAACTAGCTCATTCTAGGTCCCAGGTACCTCGTATCTCGGTGAGAGTAACCATCACAATATCCGTTCTCGTGCACGAGCCACTAGTAGAGAACATACCCTCACCTATTGGACCCCAATCATCATCATCATAGTTTATTTAGTTTTGTAAGCGTCAATCTTGCTAAGTGAAACTCAGGCCAAACCCCACGGATTCACTAGCATACTAGTACACGTCCACCCACCTAGATACCCAGGTTTTCCCTTTGTGCTCAAACATGTTCAACAAGCAAAGAAATATGGTTTTCACATGTAGATATCACTTCCACATCACACATTAACCAAACATCCCCAGGTACATCACATAATTCACAAATTCCACATTTTATTCAAATGCATTTTGAAATCAAACTCACACCAAAATAGGCCACAACACTTTTTTCATAACTTTCATAATCCAACACATCCTTTAACAATTTTATGAAGTCCCTAAAAATATGATAAACATAACATAACAGAACTATTCACATTTAAAATGGTTCATTTTAATGTATAAACAATCCAAAATAGTTTTCCAATATGGTTTCACCTCTTACATAAATCATTAAACCACTCAAAACTCTCATAAAACAATTCTAAATAGTGTACCAATGCTTTTCAAATAAAACCCATTTCAAAACCATATTTCAAGGACAAAATCACATCAATACAAATTCAAAACAGAATTGGAAGACCCAAAAACATTTATTAAACAACCCCCATGTGTTATACAAACACCTCAAACAATAATACAAAAGATCCACATGAAACACACACATTTTCAAAATCACTTTCAAGAAGTACAATAACGTTTTACACCATAAATCCCTAACAAAAACCTATTTAAGACCTATTGGCACAACAATACCCCAAAAAATCATAATTTTCATCAAAAACAAGATTTATTCAACAAAATTCATCTGTTATAAAAAAAATCCCAAACAATACCCAAATGGTTGCACATGAAAACACCGAATTTCAAGCTAAAATGAAACTAAACAAACAAATGATTTACCAAATCCAGCATAAACAGTTCACGCACCACAAACAACATATTAATAACATGAATAATAAGTAATTCAAGCAAACTAACTCATCTAGAAATGTTTATACATGGAATCACCTACCTTTTATGACGAAACCCTCAGAACATGGTGTGAAACATCAACCGCACCACCGCCGCACCTCAAGGAAGATAAATTCAGACCTAGATCACAAAATTTGGCCACGAATACACCAAATGAAACCATAGGATCGAACCCTAACTTTTGGAAATTTTAGAACATAATGAAAGAGGGAGGAAACCCTAAAGTAAAAAGAAGAAACCAAGAAGGAATCACTTACCCAAAACAATCTTGAAGAAAACGACCCAAAATTGACCAGAATATGATTCTTAAAATAGATAAAAATTTAATGGAGTTTCTAATAATAGTGATGAGGTCATGTAGGAACTAGAATGGGGGGAAAATAATAAAAATTGAAGGAGTTATGAAAGGATCAATTTACCTCCTCAAACCTGATCGATTTGTGCAATCCAGAGAAATGTCTCCCAATTTCGCGATGCGACCTAGCTCCAAATAGGCGGAGTAGAGTTTGGGGCCCGCCTTAGGTATGTGGGCTCGATAGAGAGTTGGAATCACCGAAAATGCAAATAGTTAAGGAGATATTAGAAAATTAAAAATTATTTTTAATGCAGGAAATGGGCTTTCAGGAAGGCCCAATATCTTAAATAAAACCCCCTATCCACCATGATTATGGATTCATAAATGGTCCAAATTAATATTGTGGTGTTAATATATCAGGGATTACATTGGGGAGTTTAAATGAGTTAAAAATATTAAAAAATGAAAAAGTTATAAAAGAAACAAAATTTATTTTTTAATCTGGAATTGGGCTCACAGTTTGGCCTAATTCCTGAAAACTCACATATTCTACATAAAACCTTTGGAAACCCCCAAAACAAATCATGAATGGAAATTAAATGGAATTTAAATTTAAAATAAGTCATGTATGTGACAATTCTCCCCACCATGAAAACTTTCCACCCCGAAAAGTCACATCAAGGACAAAGCAACAACCAAACCCAACTAAGAAACCAAGAGGTACTCTCTTGCCAGGTTTCACCCCCAAAGGCCAAAACACCTCCAGTGATCAATTAAGGATTACTCTAACAACCAAAACAAATAATACTTTTCTGAAATGATCAATCATGTTCATACATTATCCCAAAATAAAACTCCTTAAACACTATCCGAATAAGACTCAAGCAATTCACCCAAACGAACAATAACATTGAACAAGGATACACTTACTTTACTTTATCTAATCCATTGGGCGCTCTCCAGCCCCAAAGTTTTCCCAGGAAAGATGTAAGTAGTTAGATATCTCCAAATGACATTACATACTTACCAGAAAATACCAAGGAAAAACATGAGTTACTCGTATGAAGAGACACAAATGGGATCCCCACCAAAAGAGACAACGTAATTTTTTTTCCCGAGAGAGAATGAAGTCACTAATAGGGGAAGGCCAAAACAGACTCCCTAGTACAAGGGGTATACATCCATTATAAATTTACAAAATATTATGCATGATACCCATGGTGGGTCTTCCCACCACAAGAACCAACCATCTTAACCGACCGGCGTGATTTGACATGAAAAGACCCAAATATTAAGGAGTTGGGACGGTCACATGGTTAGTCTGCACAGTTTGGAAAACATTGCGATACTATGTGGATCCTTATATCTGCATGGTTGTTTTTTTGTTCATGGTTAGAACAAACCATGTGAAAACCGTGTGCTCAACTTGTCTAGCCAAATTTCCAACCATTCTCCAAAGACTCAATGGAAACCAATGGGGGAGGGAATAACATTGTGTGATGACTTGGGTACAAGACCCTCCACCTATTTCCACCGAATGGGAACAATAAAAGAAATATGATGACACCATAGGTTTAAACTCTTCCTATATTTCATATTGAGGATAAGACTTTGTACAAGGGTTTAAACGACACTGGGGTTTCCCCTGACTACGCGCCAGCTTCTCTCCGGGACCTATGGATGGAGCTCAAAATATTGAGGCATCTTCGGCCTCACCGTTCGGCTGTGTAAACCCCTATATTGAATTTCTTCGTTTGATTCCACAAACAACTACACCCCATACCCCGATGGGTTCATCAAGACATAACACACTCCATAACTCACTTTACAAAAACTAGACATTTTACTGAAACAACGGATCAGAAGATGCACACACATCACACCTTGTTTCTCTGGGTGAGAAACAACAGAATGGTAGGACATGTATAAACACCTTCCTCTAAGATAGAGGATTTTATGTTTTTCCCAAAGGATACATACTCCCAACATAACAGATAACCTATAAGGATTGTGTGACCTTCACCTTTACAGTCAAAAGAGCACACAATATCACAATGCGTCACCGAAAATGACCCTTGCGATTAATAGAAACAATACACGGAAGAAGACCATATTTCAAGTCCCTAGATAACAGACAAGTCCAAAAAGTGGACACAATATCCTATCATGACCAAAATCTCAAAATTGGTGGTTTAATAATAACTCTTGCTTCAAGGAACCTACGAAGAACCCAGAGGGACTCTTAGACACCATCATGACACTCATCCACACTAACAACCAAAGAACACATCCACCTTCGATGAATCAGGAAACTTAAGAAACTAAGGTCTCTTTTAACCTTCCACAAGCACTATCCCACTACAAGAGGATCCACAAATTAGCGAAATGAATGTCTGTAGACTCAATAAAAAAAATGTTCGATAAAATATTCCTTTTATTGATCAACTGAAGGATTTTACAATGGCGAAACAATACGGGTTGCACTTCAGTTGTGAATTAACCCTTAATGGGGGCGTACCTTATCCAATGAGAGAACCCAAGGACCCAACCAAGCTGGTCCATTGGTCAAAACATGCTAAAAACCATATCCAAACACATTAAGGGAACCACCGTAAAGGCATCCCAAATTTTTTTTCAAAAGAGACCACTAACCGTCCCAACAACACAACTTATCGACCAAACAAAAACCCAAAACACAGTTCAAACAGAAGGGGTTATTGAACTCAAAACATCCCACAACATCAAAATTTTCAAAAACCCATAATACAAACCATACAAAACTATTCATCAAGACATCATGTTTTTCTTTGAAACAAATTCTTTGAAAACAAATAGTTTAGCAGTAATCGTATCCACCAATGGTACCCCATGGGCCTCACACATGCATATTTTTGTGCCACACCGGGCACCCTCCTCATATCTGTCTCGGAACTCATACAGTCATGCCATAAACCATCCATCATCCCATATAACCCCATGCATGTGGTCACTAATGGAAATAAAAAAAGATAAAACAAATATTCTTTCCACTTTTCAAAACCAAAACGGTCAACCAACCCAACCTTTTTCTCAAAACAGCTAACAATGAGATCAAAATCCCAATTCACATATTACAAAACATTTCATAAGGACACAACCATTTAGAAATGAACTCACTTTCAAGTTATTCACATCAATTTCAAAACTTATCATCCCATTAAAACATAATCTGATTGTTTAGAAAACTCTATTGGAAACACTTTTGAAAACCAACATCAATATAGTTCCTACTTTCAAAGATGTGTAAGCACACCATTTTACATTTCAAAACAATTCTGAAAATTCAGTTCCACCATTTCATAAACCAAACCATTCCCTCTTTATTTGAAAATCATTTCATAAAAACATTATGCTTCTTAAAACCAAGTCACATTAAAACCAAAGTGCTAAGATTTTAAAACCAAAGCACAAAACAATGCGAGAGGAAACTAGTTTCAGGGGGTGTCTTGGAAATATGGTTGGCGGCCATATTCCAATCACTTCACTGTCACAGAGAGTGTTCTAGGGAATATCCCTAGCTTCACATGGCTTGCCAGGCCGTGTGAGCTCACTGAGACCATTAACCCAACTTTCTTTTCATTTCCCCTAATCATCATCAAACCAAGAAATCCAAAGGAATCCGAAAGGTCTTGACTTCCCCTAGAGACTTGAATCCTGTCATGAGGTGTGGTGATCAGCCACACTACTCATAAAAAAAATTCAAAGTCCCAAAAATCCAAACTCCAGATTATCCTGACCGTTCCCCAAATAACATGACCCATAGAGAGCGAACCTGCTCTGATACCATTTTTTCACAAACCAGATCTGATCACCATCAAACCGGCACCAAACCCAGCAATTGACAAGTCCTGGAGGGCGTTACCGATCCCCACGTCCTGGAAAAAGTGCCCGGGTATCATAAAATGAAAATTTGGAATGATTTACCAGAGTTTATAAACATAAAACAACAAAAGAATCTAATGAAACAAATATGGATTTTTCATACCAAACAATCTTTTACAAAAATTCAGAACTGAATTATATAGCTTAAAACAACTAAAAAAGACTATACCAAAGGTACAAAACCAAATAAAGACAGCCCAAGAACCCTCATGGGAATGGGCACTTCCCTCAAGCCACTTACACAAGACTTCACCACCAAGGACCTGCTAGAAACCCGAACCACTGGAACAAAAAACTGTACCCAACCGGCGACAACAAAAATCACCAAGTCTACTTACACCCGAGGGTGTAAGTAGGGTGTGAGCCAATGAACAGTAGGATACCACCACTAAGAGATTCCTTGTGATTAACATGTAAAGAGGAAAATCATGCATGTCTTAAAAAACATGAAAATCTAGTTACAATTTCTAAAAGATGCAACTTTGAATAAAAACCATTTTCATGTGGGCTATCATTAATAATAAACACTTTTAAAAATAATTTCAACACTACTGGATTTTCCATCCAACTATATCGTATGCTGACGGTAAGTACAATGTAAATAATGAGAACAAGAAATAGGAAATAACCCATAGTCACTAGCTCGTTCTGGGTCCCAGGTACCTCGTATCTCGGTGAGAGTAACCATCACAATATCTGTTCTCGTGCATGAGCCACTAGTAGGGAACATACCCATAACCTAGTGGTCCACAATCATCATTATCATAGTTTAGTTAGAGTTGTAGGTGTCAATCATGCTAAGTGAAACTGTGTCCAAACCCCACGGAGTCACTAGCATACTAGTACACGTCCACCCACCTAGATACCCGGGTTTTCCCATTGTGCTCAAACATGTTCAACAAGCCAAGAAATATAGGTTTCATATGTAGATATCACTTTCACATCACACATTAACCAGACAACCCCATTTACATCACATAAGTCACAAATTCCACTTTTCATTCAAATGCATTTTGAAATAAAAATCACACCAAAATAGGCCACAATACTTTTTTCATAACTTTCACAATCCAACACATACTTTAACAATTTTATGAAGTCCCTAAAAATATGATAAACATAACATAACAGAACTATTCACATTTAAAATGGTTCATTTGAAAGTATAAACAATCGAAAATAGTTTTCCAATATGGTTTCACCTCTTACATTTATCATTAAACCACTCAAAACTTTCATAAAACAATTCTAAATAGTGTAACAATGCTTTTCAAAAAAACCCATTTCAAAACCATATTTCAAGGGAAAAATCACATCAATAAAAATTCAAAACAGAATTGGAAGACCCAAAAAGATTTATTAAACAACCCCCATGTGTTATACAAACACCTCAAACAATAGTACAAAAGATCCACATGAAACACACATGTTTTGAAAATCACTTTCAAGAAGTACAATAATGTTTTACGCCATAAACCCTTAAAAAACCTCTTTAAGACCTAGTGGCACACCAATACCCCAAAAAATAATAATTTTCATCCCAAAAAATATTTATTAAACAAAATTCATATGTTATAAAACAATCCCAAACAATACCCAAATGGTTGCACATGAAAACACCGAATTTTAAGCTAAAATGAAACTATAAAAACAAATGATTTACCAAATCCAATATAAAAAGTTCACGCAAAACACACAGAATATTAAGAACATTAATAATAATTAATTCAAGAAAACTAACTCATTTAGAAATTTTTACCCATGGAATCACCAACCTTTTATGACAAACCCCTCAAAACATGTTGTGAAACATCAACCGCACTACCGCTGCACCTCAAGGAAGATAAATTAAGAACTAGATCACAAAATTTGGCCACAAATACACCAAATGAAACCCTATGATCTGAACCTAACTTCTGGAAATTTTAGAACATAATGAAAGATGGAGGATACCCTAAAGGAAAAGGAAGAAACCAAGAAGGAATCACTTACCCAAAACAATCCTGAAGAAAACGACCCAAAATTGTCCATAATCTGATTTTTAAAACAGATAAAAATTTAATGGAGTTTGGTAAAATAATGATGAGGTAATGTAGGAACTGGAATGGGGGAAAAATAATAAAAATTGAAGGAGTTATGGAAGGATCAATTTACCTCCTCAAATTTGGGTGATTTGTGCAATCCAGAGAAATATCTCCCACTTTCGCAATGCAACCGAGCTCAAAATATGCTGAGGAGAGTTTTGGGGCACTCCTTAGGTATGTGGTCTCGAGGGAGAGTGGGAAGCACCGAAAAAACGCAAATAGTGAAGGAGATATTAAAAAATTAAAAATTATTTTTAATGCAGGAAATGGGCTTTTGGGCAGGCCCAATATCTTAAATAAAAACCCATATCCACCATGATTATGGATTCCTAAATGGTCCAAATTAATATTTTGGTGTTAATATATCAGGAGAGAAAATTTAGGAGTTGAAATGAGTTAAAAATATTAAAAAATGAAAATGTTATAAAAGAAACAAAATTTATTTTTAAATCTTGAATTGGGCTCACAGTTTGGCCCAATTCCTGAAAACCCACCTATTCTACATAAAACCTTTGGAAACCCCCAAAAAAATCATGAATGGAGATTAAATGGAATTTAACTTTAAAATAATTCATTTATGTGACAAGGTTTGATTATGAGATAGATGAAGCCATGTAGGGTGCACTGGATATGTTGTGATATGAGGGAACATGCAGTAGGTCCCATTGTATTATGTTGAACCTAGACACTGTAGTGTAGTAAATTGATAGTGATGGTTCATAATGTCACCATAGAAACTAAATAAATGATTCAATCCTACTATATACATATTTTATTTTTTCACCCCCTACTATTTGACATTTTTTTATTATATGATTGATTTCCAAGGTTCTACCCCTTAGGAATCAGCTATGAGGCCTACTACTATTAGATGCCTTGGAAATCATCTTTGTATTTAGTGATGATGCATGATTTTTATTGGATCACTTGGGACTACCTAATAGGGATAGTATTTATACATGATGAATATAATAATTTCCTAGGTTTATCCCACCATTAATTTATTGTATATATTGTATTATATTACTTTCTTTCTTGGTAGGTAAATCCTATATGTTTCTGGATGAAATTGGATGCCCAAGACACTAAGATTTAGTCATTGAGTTCTATATAGATTTACTAAGGTCACCCCTACAAATTATCAATGTATACTGATGCTTGTTTTCCCATTAGGTAAATCCTAGGATTTTTTAAATGATCATATATTATTGATTACCAAGGGTCATCCCTATAAGAATTGGTCAATAATCCAAATAATAGATTTCCTAGTGTATTCCCCCAAGGAATTTGTTATGGATAATGATCTTATTACCATATCTCCTATATTAATTCTTTTAGGGATTAAATTTATTTCTAATGAATATATAATTTCTTAGGATTTCCTACTAGGGATTGGTGATGGTGCCTAATTACTATTGATTCGTAGGATCATCTCATAGTGTTTCAGTTTGACCCTCTTACTATTAGAATCCATTTGGTTATCTCCATGGATTCTATAATTATACCTGATAATATATGATTTTTAGGCCTAGTATAGGTAGAGTATATTATGTGACATGCTCATAGACACCCTGACATTTTGTGAATTGTGTCTCAATTGATATTTTTTTCATGTGAGAACCCATGGATTGAGAGTTATTTTTGATTTATGATTTTGTGTTGTATTTATTATTCACTTGATCATGTCACATGCATGCACACTTCATTTAATTGTTTTGTATGTGACAAAATTAGTGGTTCCCTATTGAGTTTTACTCTCACTATGATCAAGTGTCAATGATGCCTAGGTACCCAAAAAGAATTCACTGGTTGTTGGGTTAGGATTTGTAGAGGCCTACTGTATCTAGATAAAGCAGAATAGCTTAGATATAATTAGATATTGGGATGAAGTGATTCATAGGGATTTTGTATATCCTCTTGTACATTTATTATATTCATTTAATAATTTATTGGTGTTTATATTTATCCTACTACGTTGATAGTGAGTATGTATGACTTATTTCCAAATGTATTTCATATATTATTAATGGTTGTAGTTATTGCTTCTACATGCTTGGATTATTTACTTTTGTGGATGATATTTGTTTATTTATTTTTTATATTATTACACACTTTGATATATGGTTATATTATTCTCATGGTACTACCCTAAACACCTAGTGCTAATTTGCAGCCTTTTGCATAAGGGGTAGTGTACATGTGGTCACATTATGAAAACTAGTCTAGGAACTATTGAGTGTGACAAAAGGAATGATGTTACAAAGTGGTATTATAGAATTAATATGATTGATATAACATTTTTTTTGTCAAATTTTTGTTTTTTTCATTTCTATTTAGGGTAATGGTAGATAGGTGACATAGGAATATATTATAACATATAATGGATATCAGACTGGTGCATCATGAACACCCATAATGATAACAAGTTTCAGTTAATAGCAGCATGTGATTGTTATTACAAAATTATGATGTTATGGTTGTATAATATCACTTTGTGTGAATGACATAAAGAAATTTTATGTACATTGTCAAAAAAATATGATGATTTATTGTTGTTTTTCAATGGTAAAACCCATGAATTTCATTATTATAATAAATAATGGGTATTTTGAGTTATAGAATGAAAACGTTTTTATAAGAGAAGAGAATGTTTATTTTTTATTTGAATCTTATTTAAGATTGAATTTTTATGATTATATTTGTTTTTCTTTTAATTTTTCCTAAATGGATTACGTATTTGTCTAAAAAATTGATCCATGCCTTAGGAAGGCCCTTGACCAGGAATATCATGCACCACTTAGCGTACCCAAGAGGGTCAGTCAGTCACACATCAAACCAGGAGATCACACGTTAAAATCAATAGTTCATGAGGCATCATGTTGTGCACAGGCTGATGGGTGGTTAAATACCATGAGTTCTTATTTGGCCACATCCTTGGAAGCATTAACACATGAGCAGACAACAAGTGGTGGTGGGAGGAGAGCTTCACCTTGGAATGGTCAGTCTAGTAGTGGCAGTAGAAGTCCTTAGTCTCTATTCCAACTACATTTTCAGGCAAGAGTCATGGGATTGTATATATGCACTCGCCTAAAGTCTGGGCGTTTCAATGTGGGATTATAACTTTATTTCGCTGCTTCGTGCTATACACTTACAAATTTGTTTCCAGATCTTGTCACCACTCCTGTCACCTGAGAACACCATGGATACCACTACTCAACCTCAACTATAAATCTTCCTCCTCTATCATACCTCCAAACTATCATGGATCAACTTATAGGTCCTCTTTGATCACTATGAGACCATCACAAACGCTCCTCCGGCCACTATAAATGATGAAGGAAGAAAGATTCAATAATTCTAGGTGTTATCTCCACAACCACCAATCATTACCCAAAATGCATGCATCGTACTCATGCCACCTTTTGATTGGATCCTTTTCGTACCCTTTTTCATTTTCTTTTTATAATTACATCAACCTATCAATATTTGTTTTCTAACAAATTTGTTATGTGTTTCAGATTCATTATGTCAATGTATTAATTTTATATATTAAGCAACATGAATAAGATTATTGTGGTGTTTATACCCTTGGAATGATATGAATATTATCATCATTTGATCTGTTTATGTCAGAAGCCAATTCAATTGATTCGATAGTGAAAAAAATCACCGAATTTGTTACAATCTGTTCGTGTGATATTACAGTTTTATGTTTAAATTCAATTCTGAATTATGATGATATGATAAGATATATTAGAATGGATTTGAAGGAGAATTATACCATTGGAAATATAATAAGTTTATCTAAAAATCATTAGTTTCTGTGTATGTCTTAAGATGATTTTTTGATATTCTAAAAAATCACCGATGTTTCTAAATATTGTTTTCAACTGTACAGTGAACAGACTTGAAATCCTATAGTATTTATTTTTATTCTACTTCTATAAATGTTAGAATCGATCAGAATATGGGGGTTATTGTAACACCTGGAGATTTTATGAGATATATTATTTTTAATTTCTTTGATGTCTTCTATTATATACTACACCAAGATTAGCTTGTACTATACACAACATCGTATAAGCTTGCAGTTTACGAAACACTATTCTTGGCTCGTGTTACACACAATTTCATGTTTGTTTTGTGGAAATTATTCTATGCAACATTAATTATAGATTTTGTTTAATGTATAAGTGAAATAAGTTTGGATTATGTTATACGCAACACCAAATGGAGCTTTCACTACACACAACCTTGACTTAGCTTGCATTACACACAATAAAAACCTTCTTCGATAGCCTATGTAGTACATAATACCAAGTTTCACTAAATGAGATATTAATATAATATTATTATGAACTTGTCGTAATGAATAGTAAGACCCACTTTTTGAAATTTTATAAATTTTATCTATCAAAATGGAATTCATATTTGGATTTAGAATATCAAAATTAGAATAGGGTGAATTTTTGGTATTTTTCTGAAAACTTTCAATTTTTTATGAATAGTGAAAACACTAGGTTACATTTAAAAACCGAAATTTTACTTAAATAATTATATATTTTATTTAAATTTATTTTAGGTAAAAATTGATACATAATAACAATATATGTTCAATGTAATTCATTTTAGTAATTTTATAATAATTTTAGATATATAAAAATTTTATAGAACTTTTCACCGTCTTTTACCCACCTCCTAGGAGAATTTGAAAATTTACATAAAAATTAATTTTACCGCTTCTGTGAGTGGAATTTCAAAAATCTGAGAGATATGGTTAATATCATGGAGTAAAATGTGGTTCAATAAGATAAAAATATTTTTTTGTGAATAGTAACTTTTTACTTTTTTTCCCACGGTTAAAAGTAAATAGGGTAATTAAGGGTAAAAATGATATTATTATTACCCTAACACATGTCCTAATTCTATTGGATAAGTGTAATTCGACCAAAAACAACCTTTTGAATAAAATATTAACCTTTAGGTCAACTTGTATTAGATTAGGACACTTATTATTATTTTATTTAAAGAAGAGTTAAAATAGTTAAAATCAATGTTTAATAACTAAAAAAATTTTAATAAAGGGTTATACAAAAGATAAATTAGACTATAAAAATTCATTAGAAAGATAAAAATATTTCATACATAATGTTATTTTATTTATAATTTTTATACTTTAAATAATTTAATTTTTTTATGACACAATGATGATGCAGTAATTACCTTATTAATGAAATATTAACATAATTGATGTTATAAATAACCAAATAAATGTTATTTTAGACTTTTTATGAATTCCAATGATTTTAATAGGTTAATATGACATGTTAGTATTGATTCAGTTAACGTTTTTCAATCTAATCATGTTGTTAATATTTTCACAAAAAAAAATTACCAAATAGTGTCAAAATTGACATAAAATAGTTTTTAAAATAAATATTATATTATTAATCATTATTATATTCCTAAACATCTAAGGATCATAAAAATGACTTCTATATGGTTATATATATTAATAATGAACCACTTTCGGTTCTTTTGGCTTGTTATAGTATGTTTATTAACCATATAGTGTAAGAAAAAAAGAAGACAGGGTAAAAGTTAAATTATTTAACTTAGAGTTAAATCTAAATGATAAGGTTAAAATAGAGACCTAAACTTGTCTAAAATCTATTGGTTGAGAGTTTTTCGACCCATCTCTACTTTATCTTCTAAATAAATCAATTTGGATCTATTATAAACCGAATATGACTTTATTATAAAATAATATTTTATGTTTTTCCAAAGGTGCCCCTCTCCACCCTTATAAAAGGTCACCCCTTCCCTCTTCACTTCACACCCTTTTGAGCCTTGATGCTCGGCCAAAACCAGCCAATTAATCTTATCATAATCTATAGATATATCATATAGGTTCTGGTATTCACAAAAGACTAACTCTAGTGCCCTAAAAATAAGTTTAAAGGAGGTGCGTCGAGGAAGAGGTAATCTCTTCTACTGTCTCTTTCAAGTTTCTTTCTTCTTCTACTTCTTCTTATTTAGTTGTTTCATTATAAAGTAATAACATCAGTATTAATTATTTACTAATATGTTCTTATAAATATGAAACAACCCTAATTCAACTTCTATCCATACTATGGAAAATGAAATCACCACACGTGCGTACATACGGAATACCGTCTTCATGCCGTGGTGTAATCATTTTTTCCACCACCACCTTACATGGATGGTTATAATGGTGTAAATAATTACTATATATATGATTATTATTACCTCATACTAACTCTAAGATATTATAACATTCATTCCAATTCTATTCAATAATTATGGGAATGATATCATCGCTTGTGCGTACGTACAGACTACCATCTCCACCAACGCGATGAGATTCATTTCCCATGATTAACCATTGAAGTATGATTATAAAGTATATATAATAAATAATCATGAAATATATGACATAATAATACTACTGGATTTATGTATATATATATGTATGTTATCTACTTAATACCATTCAATTCAATAAGGAAACGAAAAACAGCATTCATGCGTACGTACGGCCTACCGTCTCAATGAACGGTGTATTTCTTTCCATTTATCGATCTATTATTTATATATAATAAATATATATTATATATAAATCATGTTTTATATTCTGTAATTAAGTAATCATGATCTATGTAGTCATATTAATAATTAAAAGTCAAAACAAAGATGATAAATGAAACAAATTTACCAAAAACACTACTTTAACATGGAATTGACAAATGAACAGATAATATAAAGTTGTAAGTGAATCATATATGATATCACAAATATTTTTATGGTTCTGTTACAAGTCAATATTATGTTTAAAACACTCTATACAGGAGTCTCGGACACATATAGAAGAAATTGGACATAAGGTAAGGGATAATTATTCCAATCTCATTCTTATCCGAGATTGATTATTCGTAAGTATTTACTGGGGTTATGTTTATTATCCATGTCCATATGTTCTCAAAATGTTTTCATAAAATGTTTACTTTTCTTCCAGGTATATTTAAAGTCATTTTTACCCTTTTTTAATTTTACAACATCGTATGGAAGGAATCTTTCTTTTATTTACCATACGAGGTACTTTTTGACTTTTCTAGAAAAAGTACGAGAATAATGTTTTTTTAACTTATACGACATGAATGGATTTTATAGTTTCATAACACCTACTTTTCATGAAGATTCCTATACAAAATTTCATTATTATTTTCAAAAAAAAATATTTTCCTTTTAAAATTGCATGGGATTTTGTGAAAAGAAAATGATTTTTAGGAAGAAAGGATATTTTCCTCAAGAATTATTTTCAAGTGTTTAATCAAAACCATTTTCCATCTAAGATGAAATTGTTTATTATGTTTATCTTTCATGTATAATATCTCTACGATTTTCATGGTTTCACTTTTCTTATGATGAAATGATATCCATTTGTTTTATATGGAATATGTTATGATGGGATGATGTTTATGAAACCCATTTTTATTCTTTGGGTTATGATGAATGATTTATGTTTATGTTGTGACACAAGTAGGAATGATATCATTATGAGATGGGTGAGACCTATATCTCCATCCAATACATTTGGTAATGATTTATATCTCATGAGACATACATGGCTGGAATGGTAAGTTAATCTGGTTCAGTGTTACAGGACTGAAATGAGGAGTGAACTCGATTCAAAAAGGGAATTTGTCCACTAAAGATGGTCTTGGTAGAAATGTCTTGGCTACTATGGAAATCATATCATGTGCTTAATAGTTTCCAAAATTACATGTTTTTATTACCATGCTATTTTATCATGACTAATGTTCCATTATGACCTATGCCTTACATACTTCCACGATTTATTTCACAGCTCAATATTTTGATGTGTAAACATTATGTTCATCTTTTGAAGTTAAAATGTATATGGTTTGTTTTATTTTCTCCATGCTTACCCTTACTGAGCATTTGAGCTAACCCTTTATATGTTTTTCTTTTCCCCAGGATTAAAGAAATGTTTTAGGTAAGAAAACAAAAAGGGGAAGATCATTATGGGAGATATTGAAGATCTTTCACCACGATTAGAAGATTATGTTCCAAGTTTCCGAAGACACAAAACTATTACGGTCCTTGTGTATTTGTTTTTATTATGTATTAAGTATTACGAAAAAGTAATGTAATGTCCATGTACGTCAAGTTATGGGTCTCTACCGTTGGTATCAGAGGAAAGGTTTAGTTAACTTTTGGAAACTAGGATGTGAAAATTTTATTGAAATCCCTAGAGATATTTCTAAGGTATGTCAAGCGATGTCCCTAAGGATAAGTATATGTATAGGTTATAGTCCTAGAATTACGGTAACAATCTTAGAATTAACCCTAAGATGTTATATATTGAAGGTACTCCCCCTTTATTATTTTGTTTTCCTAGCATTATTTTTGCCTCTCACACTATTCTGTTTGGGTTTTAAAAAATGGCTTGAAACATGAAGATTCACGATAATGGAGGATATGATGGACAATGGAATGATATTCGTCATGAGAAAACAAATGAAACGGGATTTTGAAGTCAAAACATCATTATTATACCTAATCAGCAATCTCATAATATGATCAGTAATCTCAACTTTGGTATGTTTCCTGACTCACCTAATAAGAGAAAGATGGAGTATCCTGATGATCATAGAGGAAAGAAAGTTCAATTTCCATCATGTAAATCATGTGGTAAGAGGCATCATGGAGAATGTTTCAACGGAACTGGATGATGCTTTGGGTGTGGAAAAGAAGGACACAAAGCCAATAATTTTAAAGGAAAAGGTGCAGTTAACACCATGGACAAGGATAATGGTATTTCTAAGACATCAACAATGGTTAAATGTTTTAAATGTGGTATATACGTGCATTATGCAAACCAATTCTCTAAGGGAAAATTTCATGGAGAGAATCGGCATTGTCGTATGGGTAGTATTTATTTTAATGATTATGAAGAGACTACAAATGATATATGAGATGAAAGAAATGATGAAGCTTAGTCAGTTGTTTAAGAAGGTAGTGGAATGATTGTATGTTTATCAAGAATAATGTATGGTACTATGGAATAAAGAAAAATCAAAGGATTGTTACACTGTTGTCTTTCCATGAGTTTTTGAAAGTATATGATGAATGGTGCCGGTAACCATGAAGGTTTATTCATATATTTTTGGAAAATAGATGATATGCGCATAATGAATGGATATGGAGAAAATAATATTTTTGATAGTATTCATGAGCTCATTATTGATATAAGGACTAAGTGGTATCATGGTTTGAGTATATAGAATTTTTGGGATTTTGGTATGTGGAAAGATTTTACTTTTAACTGCATTCATTTTTTCACTAAGGATCAATGGGTATTAATGTTTCAAGAGAATACATGATTAAGGTATTCACATGTTTGGAATGTGACCAGTAAGATATATCATGAAAGATGATGGTATTCACATGCTTGGTAGATGACATTTCTAGTAATCGTTTACATTACACAATGAGATTGGATAGAAGTATTTTGGATAAGACTAAAGATTGGAATGGATTTAGTTAGACATAAGATAGTATTGTTTAAGGCTAGAACCTTTTTTCGATATTATTTATGTAATGTTATAATAGTGTAGTTTTAGAATGAAGACAACCTGCATGATGGGCGATAACTCGTTCCATCGGACAAGGCTGTGGGAATCAAACCGACAACCGAAGTGAGACTGGCCTTCATCTCCTACCACTGTCCTACAGGAAGTCCCTGGTTAGTAGAAACTAGTTTTATTTTATTAATCAGTATGATAGATGAAGTATAAGTCCATTTTAGGAACCATATACGATTAATCTCACCATAGATGGACTTATGTATATAACTTTTTCTAACATTATGTTTGAGACAGTTGGAATGACCTATCATTCTATCGCATGATCTGTTAACACTTCACGGAAGACAAATTCAACTTCCTTTCTTTAGGTGATTAAGTGGAAATTGTTGAAGCCACAAACAACAGTGAGATTGTACCAAAATGAAGTAAATATTTCTTTTAATTCAACAATACTTTAACATTAGGGAAAAATGTTGTCCTAGTGCTCTCATATCTGATGAATCAGATGGAACCTTAGATAATCACAAATATATGGCTTTGTGACAATTGGCTTTTTCATAGCCATGTCCTCTACCACTCTTCATCAGAAGTTGATGGTTATATTTCTTTTCCATATCCATATTTTCACCTATGTTTTACTATGTGGAAACCCAGTGCTGAGTTACTTTCGGTGAATGTTATGATTTTACCTTCCCTTTTTAAAATGTAGTTTTAGTATTCCTTTTTAATATGTGGGTTTCTATGAAAGAAACTTTCAAGTAGTAAACCATTTATAACCCCGATGAATTTTGATGGATAAATTCATTTTAAGTGGGGTAGAATGTAACACACTGATATTTTATGAGATATATTATTTTTAATTTCTTTGATGTCTTATATTATACACAACACCAAGATTAGCTTGTACTATATGCAACACCCTATTAGCTTGTTGTATATGCAACACTATTCTTGGCTCGTGTTACACACAATTTCAATTTCGTTTTGTGGAAATTATTCTACGCGACATTAAGTATAGATTTTGTTTAATGTATAAATGAAATAAATTCGGATTATGTTATACACAACACCAAACAGATATTTCACTACACGGAGCCCTGACTTGGTTTGCATTACACGCAATCAAGACCTTCTACAATAGCGTGTTTAGTACGCAATACCATGTTTCAGTAAATGAGATATTATTATAATAGTATTATGAACTAGCTGTTATGAATAGTAATACCTACTTTTTGAAAATATAAAAATTTTATCTTTCAAAATGGACTTTATTTTTGGATTTGGAATATCAAAATTAGCCAAGGGTGAATTTTTGGTATTTTTCTGAAAACATTCAATTTTTGATGAATAGTGAAAACACTAGGATACTATTTAAAAACCGACTTTTTATTTAAATAATTATTTATTTTATTTAAATTTATTTTAGGTCAAAATTGATACATAATACCTATATATGTTCAATGTAATTTATTTGAGTCATTTTATAATAATTTTAGATTTATAAAAATTTTATAGAACTTTTCACCGTCTTTTACCCACCTCCTAGAAGAATTTGATAATTTTCATAAAAATTAATTTTACCGCTTCTGTGAGTGGAATTTTGAAAATCTGAGAGACACGGTTAATATCAAGGAGTAAAATGTGGTTCAATAAGATAAAAATAATTTTTGGTGAATAGTAACTTTTTAATTTTTTACCACGGTTAAAAGTAAATAGGGTAATTAAGAGTAAAAATGATATTATTATTATCCTAACACATGTCCAAATTCTATTGGATATGTGTAATTCAACCAAAAACAACCTTAGGAATAAAATATTACCCTTTAGGTCCACTTGGATTAGATTAGGACACTTATTATTATTTTATTTAAAGAAGAGTTAAAATAGTTAAAATCAATGTTTAATAACTAAAACATTTTTAATATAGGGTTTTACATAAGATAAATTAGACTATAAAAATTAATTAGAAATCTAAAAATATTTCCTACATAATCGTATTTTATTTATAATTTTTATACTTTAAATAATTTAATTTTTTTATGACACAATGATGATTCAGTAATTACCTTATTAATGAAATATTAACATAATTGATGTTATAAATAACCAAATAAATGTGATTTTAGACTTTTTATGAATTACACTAATTTTAATAGGTTAATAGGACATTTTAGTATTGATTCAATTAACTTTTTTCGAAATAATCATGTTGTTAATATTTTCACAAAAATCAATTACCAAATAGTGTCAAAATTGACATAAAATAGCTTTTAAAACAAATATTATATTAATAATTGTTATTATATTAATAAAAATCTAAGGATCGGCCAAATGACTTAGATAAGGTTATATATAATAACAATGAACCACTTGGGGTTCTTTTGTCTTGTTATACTATGTTTTTTAACCATATAGTGTAAGAAAACAAGAAGACACGGTAATAGTTAAATTATTTAACTTAGAGTTAAATCTAAATGATATGGTTAAAATAGTAACCTAAACTTGTCTAAAACCTATTGATTGAGATTATTTAGACCAATAACCCCTTTATCTTCGAAATAAATCAATTTTTATCTATTATAAATCAAATTTTACTTTATTATAAAATAATATTTTAAGTTTTTCCAAAGGTGCCCCTCTCCTCCTTTAGAAAAAGGGCACCCCTTCCCTCTTCTCTTCACACCATTTTGAGCCTTGAAGCATGGCCAACCCCTTCCAATTCCTATTCTAAAACTCTATAGTTATAACATATAGGTTTTGGTATTCTCAAAAGGCCAACTCTAGTGCCATAAGAAGAAGTTTAAAGGAGGTGCGTTGTGGAAGAGGTAATCTCTTCTACTGAGTCTTTCAAGTTTCTTTCCTCTTCAACTTCCTCTTCTTTAGTTGTTTAATTATAAAGTAATAACATAAGTATTAATTATATAACTATATGTTATTATGAATATGAAACAACCCTATTTCACATTCTATTCTTCCTATGGAAAATGAAATCACCGCGCGTGCGTACTTACGGAATACCGTCTCCTTGCCGTGGTGTAATCAGTTTTTCCACCACCTCTGTAACACCCCGAGCTTCCACGATACGCTTCTCATTCAATAATGCAATAGCTTGCATTGTACGCAAGTTCGAGTTCTAACACACCGCAACTAATCAAAATAGCCATTATGAATAGTAATAACCACTTTTTAAAATTATAGAAATTTTATATTTCAAAATGGACTTTATTTTTGTATTCCTAATATTGAAATTAACCTATGTTGAATTTTTTGTAATTTTCTGAGAACCTCAAAATTTATATGAATAGTGAAAAATACTTAAAACAACTTTTTTAATCAAAATAATTCATAGTGATAAATTATACTATTGAGTGGTTTTAGAGTATAATTATAATATATTTTTACCATTTTATCCAATGGTGGTCATTAGAATTAATTTAACATTGAAATTGGACATAAACAATTGCCAATCTTTTGATATAAATTGTTTCTTAAAAACACGCTATTTGTTGTGACAGCGGGAATTAATTATAAAATTAATTAATGCAACTTATATGTTTGGAATTTTTTAAAATAGACATCATTTTTGAATTCGGAATATCAATTATAGCTTAGGGTGAAATTTTGGCATTGTTCTGAAAAACTTCAATTTTTGATGAATAGTGAAACCACTAAGTGGTAGTTAAATAACTGATTTTTCGTTTAAATGAAATATTACCACTTCTGTGATTTGATTTTCAAAAATCCGACATACATGGTTGTCATTAAGAAGTAAAATGTGGTTCAATGAGATTAAAATAATTTTTTGGTGAATAGTAACTTTTAAGTTCTTAATCGCGATTAGTAGTAATTAGTGTAGTTTAAGGTATAAATAATGCTTTAATAATATGAAATGACCTAGACACATGTCCTACCCTCATTGGTTGTGTCATGTCCGACCAATACAAGCCATGGGTCAACTTGGGGACCCCATGGAGACAATTTGGTTGGGAAATGACATAAATAACTTTTTATTTAATGTAAAAGTAAAAATGACACAAACATGAGTTGTTTTACTAAAACAATTTTTAAGTGGGGTTAAACAAGTCCGAATTTTGATTATAAATATTCATTAGAAAGCTAAAAAGATTTCCTACATCATAGTATTTTTTTTATAATTTTTAGACATTAAATAAATTAAATTATTTATGACATCATTATGATGCAGCGATGACCTCATTATTTAATGATTTAAATAAAATGGGAAGATAATGCAACATCCAAGGCTTACACTTGTCCAAAGCCAATTGGATGAGGATATTTCGAACCCTTATCACCTTATCCTCGAATTATATAAGTGTGGGACCTTTAGAATCCGAAAAGCATTGTGAAATAATGTAACATTTCAATCTTTCCAAAAGTGCCCCTCCTCTCCACTTATAAAAGGCCCCCACCTCTCCCACCTCATTTACACTTTCAAGCCATTTGGCTCGGCCAACCTCTGCCCAAATACTCTCCCAACATTCCTCCCTTACTCATAGAATCCTCACATTGGGCAGAACTCTTCCCAAGGAATCCTTTAGCTCAAATCAAAAAGAGTTACCCGATTTTGAGGTAATGTCTTTTCTAATGTTGTTTTCTTTTATTTTTCTTCTCCAACCCCCTAAACTCTTTTTATTCATTTATTTTGTGACAACACCAGTATCCTCAATATACTAGGATGTTGTTATAAGAAGGATTCGAGCTACACTTACACACACCTACATCTAATGGTTAAAGAACATACGGTTTCTGTGGATGGCGAATTTCTGCCTCACGAAACGATGATTGTTCAACACTCATATAACACCTTAGAAGGTGGCCATTAAGATGTCACTATATTTATATATGATATATAATGTGTTTATGTTTTACTTATGCTTCTGTATTTCTCATTTATGGCTTACTTTATGATTTCCATTATGGGTAAAACGCGATAATTTCATTTTAGGAAGTGCGGACTACCGCCCCCTCAAAGTGATTTGAATCGTTAATGCCATATGTGGGATGTATAAAGGATGGAGTAAATGGTATTATACACTATATTATACTGGAATTATATTATACATTTATATCATTATGATTTAGTTCCATTAAATATGAAATTGAAATGAAAGTAGCGTTCATGCGTACGTACGGCTTACCGTCTCCATGAACGGTGCATTTCATTTCTTACCTCTAAATGTTACGTAATATTATAAATGAATGTATATACTGGATATACAAGATATATATGACATATAAATCATGAATATAATTCTGGATATAATGGATATTTCACCACATAAACAACTTGTAATTATAAGAAGCTTATTGTTGACTCAAGTACCAAAGATCGACAAAACGACCGTTATTAACTTAAATAATTACATAATGTTCATATCATTGTAATAAGTGATATAATAAGGATAATGAAGTTGAAAATGGTTCTTAATAAGGTATATATTAACTCTAGTTTATTATTCAGGAGGTTAAAGAACGGTTGAGTCAAGTCAGACACGAGGTAAGGGAATTTCTTAACCCAATTTCCATTCTTTGGGTTAATCTCCTACTTTCAAATTATGTCATGATATTATTATGTCTTATTCTGTATTTTTTACTTTATTTATGTGTACCTATAGTGAATACACATAACAGATCTATTTCATTTTAAAAATGATCTTTTTATGGACTTCGTCTTAATCTCTTTTCATTGAGGCATACTTTGTTTTATACACGAATTTATTTTATATGGTGTATAAACCCCTTTGACTTTTACGTTTATTCAAAAGGAATCTTTTTATACGAAGCGTTTACTAAACGACAAAATGGAATGTTTTGGTCGTACGTATGCGGCGACAATGACTTCTCCGCCGCCGTGACCACTATTTGAGTTTCAGCTTCCTCTTCAAGCCATACCTTTTTTAATGAAAAATAAATACCATGTTATACTTTTATTTTATTTTGGTATTGAAAATGGTTTTGAAAGCGTTTTTATTATATCAATGTGTTGTATTGATATCTTGTGATTGAAATGTGGAAATGTTATGTTTCCTTTATGCATGTTTTATGTGATACGATTATGTTATGGTTTATGATATGTTTAAACCTATTCATATGAGGAATGTGTTGGACTTAATAAGTGACGGGTGGAGCCCGCTATAGCTCCTCGATGCATCGGTAGGTCTCATGAGACAACTAGACATGGAATTGGCCGAGGCCCTTTCCCAATTTGATTTATGGTTTTGGCCGAGGCCTTAATCATTTTAGACGTCTTGGCCGAGGCCTTGACAAAATGTTTCAGAATGTCCGGCATTATACATTCCCTCATTATGAAAGTGGTTATTGATATTGCATGTGATTATTCGGCCAGTAGAATATCCATGTGGAGAAGTGAATGGCATTATCTCATTTTACTTTTGCCATATTATGTTGAAGTTCAAGTTGAAAAGGCTTTTGTTTTAGTTATACATTGCCTTAAATGCTAATGTTTATATATGAAAGCTTCCGCAATATTGTTATCCTTACTGAGCATCTGAGCTCACCCCTTTCAATGTTTTAATGTTTTCCAGGATTTGAAGAAGTATATTATGAATGACCTGCAGGGATAGTCTGAGGGGATATGAAGACAATATGTTGTTGTTGTTTTGGTTTACTTTATGATGTAATGTAACGTTTACAAATGTATCTAGTGTTTCCAAGGCTACTAAACTAATCGGTCTTTCGAGACTTGATCTTTTGTGATCATGCCAATGTTACGAAGTAATGCACCGACTCTGGGTAGCTGGGGTCGGGGCGTTACAGTTGGTATCAGAGGCAGTTTAGTACTAACCTTGGAAGCTAGATTTAGATAAACTCTGATTAGAGCACATAGCCCAAAGATAGACTTTGAGGATTAGTATAGAAGAACTTCCTAGAATTTTGGTATTATAGAGATGTTATGAGTTTTCCGAGAAATACATCCCTGTCTGGATACGAGCAGGTAGAGGCGGCTCTGGCACAGATGTACCTAGGGGTAAAACCCGAAAACACCGCTTTGAGCTAGACTCGAACGGGAACTGGTGCACGACAACGGGCCTTGCTGCACTCTTGTTTACGACACTCCCGGGGGATATGCTTAGGATAATTCTCATTTTACTTACAAACCACTATGAAGGGTTATGAGTACATACTTACTCAAAGAAAACATTTCTTTTTATGATTATGGATTATATCCATAAATAGTTCAATTTATGTAAAGTGTTTTACAAGTATGGAATTATGTATTTTGATTCATAAACTAACCTAGTTTATGCCGTTGTATAGAAATGGCGCCCAGTAGAAGGAATGTGAACTCCATCAGTACGTATGATCCAAAGAGTAAGGAGGATAGTATCTTTCACGGTATTAAGCCAACATTTCGAAGGGAAATAGTCTCCCATGTGTTCTCAAAATATGAAGAAATAGTATCATGTGTTAATAGGATAAGTAAAGAATTCTCTGAGTCCTATGGCTTTGAAGCGAAGCAAGAGACGAAAGGGATGGAAGAGAGAATGATGGATAAAGGGATGAGGGGAAAGAAGAATTTTCCAATATGTGGTAATTGTGGGAAGAAACATCATGGAACTTGCCTAAAGGGAATGGGAGTTTGTTATAAGTGTAGAGAAAAAGGACACAAAGTGCGTGACTGCAAGGGTAAGAAAATGGTTTCAAATGTACAATGCTTCTTCTGCAAGGATTGGGGACACTACGCAAACCAATGTCCAAATCATCAGAGCATGCCCCAAATGATGTTATTGGATAATAATCAAGTTATGATACTACCACAGATGAGGAGTAATGATTAGAGTTCTTATGTTGTTATTAAAGATTTTTTTTAATTTGAGTGTTGTATCAATGATGTACTGGTTATAATAATTATGGAGTATATAAGGATTGTACTGCAGTACTTTTTCATCAAGGACTTGAGATTGTGTGGAACCAAGAAAAGTGACTCCACAGTAGGTTAAATTTTTGGAAAATATATGGTTGAGAGAAAGATAAACCATAATATGGTTTTGATACTGAGATTGTGATTTTGGAATAAGACGTGATTGATTTGGATAAATTATATTGGATATACTTAACTTCCTTGAAACTGATTGATGTTTTGTATACATTTTTGGATAGAAGGAGTATATCTAGTATTCTATAAGGAATAAGGGATCATGGTATTTCTGTATGTTTAAAAAGAATACATGATGAAGGTGTTCACATGTTGTTACGTGGGATAAAGGATCTTCATTATGTTTACCTTCCTTATAAAATTTGGACTGTGAGTTGGACAGAAGTATTTTGGATAACTATTAAGGTTGGAATGGAATAAGTTGAACTTTGGATAGTATTGTTTAAGGTTAAAACATTTATGAAGATTATTTTTGGAATAGTATAGTACTATATTTTTAGGAAAAGGACAACCTGCAGGGTGGGGAATAACCCGTCGCGTCGGACAAAGCTGCAGGAATCGAACCCACAACCATAGTGCGACAAGCCTTTATTTCCTACCACTAGCCTACAGGAAGTCCTTGGTTATTACAAAATAGTTTTACTGATCTAAATGGTATGTGTTAACATTTGGAACCTTATACAATTAGGATAAATAGAATATTTTTGAGTTCCGTTACCATTTGGAGTAAAAGTTGGGTTTGTGGTAAAAATTTATTAATGAATGAAAGTATACATAACAAGTATGTATATTCCCTTACGTTCTTAGTAAATCTCATAAATAAATTTCTCAACATTATAAAAGGTAACTTAAAACAAAAATGTTGTCGGTTAACTTTTCCAACTGGGGATTCAATGGCCGTTTAACCAATCACAAGTTTGTGATTTTCTTATGGTTAAACATTCTCCTAATCCTGTTTTCTATAACTCTCCATCAGACCTTGATGGTTTGTTTTTCTTCCATATCCATATTTTCATAGAATCCTAGAATTGGCTATATCGGGTGACCTTTGTACTTATCCTGCTTTCTTTTAATGTTATATATTTATTAACCTTATTTCCGATGTGGGTTTTCCACAAAGGTATTTTCTATTTTCAGCCTTTTATTATCAAAGAAAAATTTCAAATTGCGAGGACGCAATTTAGTGAAGGAGGGGAGAATGTAACACCCCGAGCTTCCACGATACGCTTCTCATTCAATAATGCAATAGCTTGCATTGTACGCAAGTTCGAGTTCTAACACACCGAAACTAATCAAAATAGCCATTATGAATAGTAATAACCACTTTTTAAAATTATAGAAATTTTATATTTCAAAATGGACTTTATTTTTGTATTCCTAATATTGAAATTAACCTATGTTGAATTTTTTGTAATTTTCTGAGAACCTCAAAATTTATATGAATAGTGAAAAATACTTAAAACAACTTTTTTAATCAAAATAATTCATAGTGATAAATTATACTATTGAGTGGTTTTAGAGTATAATTATAATATATTTTTACCATTTTATCCAATGGTGGTCATTAGAATTAATTTAACATTGAAATTGGACATAAACAATTGCCAATCTTTTGATATAAATTGTTTCTTAAAAACACGCTATTTGTTGTGACAGCGGGAATTAATTATAAAATTAATTAATGCAACTTATATGTTTGGAATTTTTTAAAATAGACATCATTTTTGAATTCAGAATATCAATTATAGCTTAGGGTGAAATTTTGGCATTGTTCTGAAAAACTTCAATTTTTGATGAATAGTGAAACCACTAAGTGGTAGTTAAATAACTGATTTTTCGTTTAAATGAAATATTACCACTTCTGTGATTTGATTTTCAAAAATCCGACATACATGGTTGTCATTAAGAAGTAAAATGTGGTTCAATGAGATTAAAATAATTTTTTGGTGAATAGTAACTTTTAAGTTCTTAATCGCGATTAGTAGTAATTAGTGTAGTTTAAGGTATAAATAATGCTTTAATAATATGAAATGACCTAGACACATGTCCTACCCTCATTGGTTGTGTCATGTCCGACCAAGACAAGCCATGGGTCAACTTGGGGACCCCATGGAGACAATTTGGTTGGGAAATGACATAAATAACTTTTTATTTAATGTAAAAGTAAAAATGACACAAACATGAGTTGTTTTACTAAAACAATTTTTAAGTGGGGTTAAACAAGTCCGAATTTTGATTATAAATATTCATTAGAAAGCTAAAAAGATTTCCTACATCATAGTATTTTTTTTATAATTTTTAGACATTAAATAAATTAAATTATTTATGACATCATTATGATGCAGCGATGACCTCATTATTTAATGATTTAAATAAAATGGGAAGATAATGCAACATCCAAGGCTTACACTTGTCCAAAGCCAATTGGATGAGGATATTTCGAACCCTTATCACCTTATCCTCGAATTATATAAGTGTGGGACCTTTAGAATCCGAAAAGCATTGTGAAATAATGTAACATTTCAATCTTTCCAAAAGTGCCCCTCCTCTCCACTTATAAAAGGCCCCACCTCTCCCACCTCATTTACACATTCAAGCCATTTGGCTCGGCCAACCTCTGCCCAAATACTCTCCCAACATTCCTCCCTTACTCATAGAAGCCTCACATTGGGCAGAACTCTTCCCAAGGAATCCTTTAGCTCAAATCAAAAAGAGTTACCCGATTTTGAGGTAATGTCTTTTCTAATGTTGTTTTCTTTTATTTTTCTTCTCCAACCCCCTAAACTCTTTTTATTCATTTATTTTGTGACAACACCAGTATCCTCAATATACTAGGATGTTGTTATAAGAAGGATTCGAGCTACACTTACACACACCTACATCTAATGGTTAAAGAACATACGGTTTCTGTGGATGGCGAATTTCTGCCTCACGAAACGATGATTGTTCAACACTCATATAACACCTTAAAAGGTGGCCATTAAGATGTCACTATATTTATATATGATATATAATGTGTTTATGTTTTACTTATGCTTCTGTATTTCTCATTTATGGCTTACTTTATGATTTCCATTATGGGTAAAACGCGATAATTTCATTTTAGGAAGTGCGGACTACCGCCCCCTCAAAGTGATTTGAATCGTTAATGCCATATGTGGGATGTATAAAGGATGGAGTAAATGGTATTATACACTATATTATACTGGAATTATATTATACATTTATATCATTATGATTTAGTTCCATTAAATATGAAATTGAAATGAAAGTAGCGTTCATGCGTACGTACGGCTTACCGTCTCCATGAACGGTGCATTTCATTTCTTACCTCTAAATGTTACGTAATATTATAAATGAATGTATATACTGGATATACAAGATATATATGACATATAAATCATGAATATAATTCTGGATATAATGGATATTTCACCACATAAACAACTTGTAATTATAAGAAGCTTATTGTTGACTCAAGTACCAAAGATCGACAAAACGACCGTTATTAACTTAAATAATTACATAATGTTCATATCATTGTAATAAGTGATATAATAAGGATAATGAAGTTGAAAATGGTTCTTAATAAGGTATATATTAACTCTAGTTTATTATTCAGGAGGTTAAAGAACGGTTGAGTCAAGTCAGACACGAGGTAAGGGAATTTCTTAACCCAATTTCCATTCTTTGGGTTAATCTCCTACTTTCAAATTATGTCATGATATTATTATGTCTTATTCTGTATTTTTTACTTTATTTATGTGTACCTATAGTGAATACACATAACAGATCTATTTCATTTTAAAAATGATCTTTTTATGGACTTCGTCTTAATCTCTTTTCATTGAGGCATACTTTGTTTTATACACGAATTTATTTTATATGGTGTATAAACCCCTTTGACTTTTACGTTTATTCAAAAGGAATCTTTTTATACGAAGCGTTTACTAAACGACAAAATGGAATGTTTTGGTCGTACGTATGCGGCGACAATGACTTCTCCGCCGCCGTGACCACTATTTGAGTTTCAGCTTCCTCTTCAAGCCATACCTTTTTTAATGAAAAATAAATACCATGTTATACTTTTATTTTATTTTGGTATTGAAAATGGTTTTGAAAGCGTTTTTATTATATCAATGTGTTGTATTGATATCTTGTGATTGAAATGTGGAAATGTTATGTTTCCTTTATGCATGTTTTATGTGATACGATTATGTTATGGTTTATGATATGTTTAAACCTATTCATATGAGGAATGTGTTGGACTTAATAAGTGACGGGTGGAGCCCGCTATAGCTCCTCGATGCATCGGTAGGTCTCATGAGACAACTAGACATGGAATTGGCCGAGGCCCTTTCCCAATTTGATTTATGGTTTTGGCCGAGGCCTTAATCATTTTAGACGTCTTGGCCGAGGCCTTGACAAAATGTTTCAGAATGTCCGGCATTATACATTCCCTCATTATGAAAGTGGTTATTGATATTGCATGTGATTATTCGGCCAGTAGAATATCCATGTGGAGAAGTGAATGGCATTATCTCATTTTACTTTTGCCATATTATGTTGAAGTTCAAGTTGAAAAGGCTTTTGTTTTAGTTATACATTGCCTTAAATGCTAATGTTTATATATGAAAGCTTCCGCAATATTGTTATCCTTACTGAGCATCTGAGCTCACCCCTTTCAATGTTTTAATGTTTTCCAGGATTTGAAGAAGTATATTATGAATGACCTGCAGGGATAGTCTGAGGGGATATGAAGACAATATGTTTTTGTTGTTTTGGTTTACTTTATGATGTAATGTAACGTTTACAAATGTATCTAGTGTTTCCAAGGCTACTAAACTAATCGGTCTTTCGAGACTTGATCTTTTGTGATCATGCCAATGTTACGAAGTAATGCACCGACTCTGGGTAGCTGGGGTCGGGGCGTTACAACCTCCTTACTTGTATAGTTATAATGGTGTAAAGAATAACTATATATATGATTATTATTACATCATAATGACTTTGAGATATTATATAATTCACTCCACTCCTATTCAATAATTATGGGAATGATATCATCGCTTGTGCGTACGTACAGACTACCGTCTCCACGAACGCGATGAGATTCATTTTCCATGATTAACCATTCAAGTATGATTATAAAGTATATATAATAAATAATCATGAAATATATGACATAATAATTCTACTGTATTTATATATATATATATTTATGTCATCTACTTAATTCCATCCAATTCAATAATAAAACGAAAAACAACGTTCATGCATACATACGGCCTACCATCTCCATGAACGGTGTATTCCTTTCCATTTATCAATCTATTATATATATGTATATTCTGAATATATATTATATATAAATCTTGTTTGATATTATGGAATTAATTAGTCATGATCTATGTAATAATATTAATAATTACAAGTCAAAACACGGATGGTAAATGAAATGATTTTACCCAAAACACAACTTTAACATGAATTCACAAATGAACGGATAATATAAAGTCATAAGTGAATCATATATGATATCATAAATATTATTATGATTCTATTACAAGTTAATAATATGTTTAAACCCACTATATAGGAGTCTCGGACACATATGGAAGAAATTGGTCATAAGGGAAGGGATAATTATTCCAATCTCATTCTTATCCAAGATTGTTTATTCGCAAGTATTTACTGGGGTTATGTTTATTATCCATGTCCATATGTTCTCAAAATGTTTTCATAAAATGCTTAATTTTCTTCCATGTATGTTTAAATTCATTTTTACCATTTTTTAATTTTATGACATCGTATGGAAGGAATCTTTCTTTTATTGACCATATGAGGTACTTTTTTACTTTTCTGATAAAAGTACGAGAAGAATGTTTTTTAACTTATACGACATGAAAAGATTATTATGGTTTCATAAAGCCTAATTTTCATGAAGATTAATCTACAATATTTCATTAATATTTTAAAAAAAATAATTTTTTTTAAAAATTCATGGCATTTTGTGAAAAGAAAATGATTTTTAAGAAGAAAGGATATTTTCCTCAAGAATTCTTTTCAAGTGTTTAATCAAAACCATTTTCCATCTAAGATGAAATTATTTATTATATGTATGTTTCAAGTATAATATCCCTACGATTTACATGGTTTCACTTTTCTTATGATGAAATGATATCCATTGGTTTTATATGGAATATGTTATGATGGGATTGTGTTTATGAAACCCATTTTTATTCTTTGGGTTATGATGAATGATTTGTGTTTATGTTGTGGAACAAGTGAGAATGATTTCAGTATGAGATGGGTGGGACCTATATCTCCCTCATATGCATTGGGTAAAGATTTATATCTCATGAGATAGACATGGCTCTAACGGTTAGTTAATCTGGTTCAGTGTTACAGGACTGAAACCAGGAGTGAACTCGATTTAGAAAGGGATTTTGTCCACTAAGATGGTCTTGGAATGAATGTCTTGGCTACTATGGAAATCATATCATATGCTTAATGGTTTCCACAAATATATTTTTTTATTCCCATGCTATTTTTTCATGATTAATGTTCCTTTATGAGCTATGCCTTACGTACTGCCAATATTTATTTCACAGCTCAAAAGTTTGATGTGTAAACTTTATGTTCGTATTTTGAAGTTCAAATTTATATGGTTTGTTTTATTTTCTCCATGTATACCCTTACTGAGAATTTTAGCTCACCCTTTATATGTTTTTTTCCCCAGGATATAAATAATGTTTTAGGTAAGAAATCAAAAAGGGGAAGATCTTTATGGGAGATGTTGAAGATCTTTCACCATGATTAGAAGATTATGTTCGAAGTTTCCAAAGACACTAAACTCTTACGGTCCTTGTGTGTTTGTTTTTTGTTATGTATTAAGTATTCCGCAAAAGTAATGTAATGCCCATGTATGTCAGGCTATGGGTCTCTACAGTTGGTATCAGAGGAAAAGTTTAGTTAACCTTTGGAAACTTGGATGTGAAAACTTTATTGAAATCCCTAGAAATATTTCTAAGGTATGTCAAGGGATGTCCCTAAGGATAAGTATACGTATAGGTTATAGTCCTAGAATTATGGTAATAAACTTATAATTAACTCTAAAATTTTATATATTGAAGGTACACACCCTTTATTATGTTGTTTTCCTAGCATTATTTTTTCCTCTCACACTATTCTCTTTGGGTTTTTGAAAATGGCTGGAAACAGGAAGATTCATGATAATGGATGATATAATGGGCAATGGAATGATATTCTTAGGAGAAACCAAATGAAACGGGGTATGGAAGTCAAAACATCATTATTATTCCTAATCAGTAATCTCATAATAAGATCAATAATCTCAACTTTGGTAAGTTTCCTGACTCAACTAATAAGAGAAATATGGAGTTTCATGACGATCATAGAGGTAAGAAAGTTAAATTTCCATCATGTTAATCATATGGTAAAAGGCATCAGGGAGAATGTTTCAATGGAACTGGAAGATGCTTTGGGTGTGGAAAAGAAAGACAAAATGCCATTAATTTTAAAGGAAAATGTTCAGTTAACACCATCGACAAGGATAATGGTATTGCTAAGACATCAACAATTGTTAAATGTTTTAAATGTGGAGTGTATGGGCATTATGCAAACCAATTCTCTAAGGAAAAATTTCATGAAGAGAATCACCATGGTCGTTTGGGTAGTATTTATGTTGATGATGATGAAGAGACTAGAAATGATATATGAGATGTAAGAAATGATGAAGCTTAGTCAGTGGTTCAAGAAGGTAGTGGAATGATCGTATGTTTATCAAGAATAATGTATGGTACAATGGAATAAAGAAAAATCTAAGGATTGTTACACTGTTGTCTTTCCATGAGTTTTGAAAGTATATGATGAATGGTGCTGGTAACCATGAAAGGTTATTCATATATTTTTGGAATGTAGATGATATGCTCATAATGAATGGATAAGGAGAAAATAATATGTTTGATAGTGTTCATGAGATCATGATTGATATAAGGACTAAGTGGTATCATGGTTTGAGTATATATAATTTTTGGGATTTTGGTATGTGGAAAGAGTTAACTTTTACTGCATTCATGTTTTCACTAAGGATCAATGGGTATTCATTTTTCACGAGAATACATGATTAAGGTATTCACATGTTTGGAATGTGACCAGCAAGATATATCATGATAGATGATGGTATTCAAATGCTCGGTAGATGACATTTCTAGTAATCATTTACATTACACAATGAGATTGTATAGATGTATTTTGGATAAGCCTAAATATTGGAATGGATTAATTTTGACATAAGATAGTATTGTTTAAGGCTAGAAATTTTTTTTTCGATATTATTTCTGTAATGTTATAATAGTGTAGTTTTAGAAAAAGGAAAACCTACACGACGGGAGACAACCCATCGCGTCGGATAAGGCTGTGGGAATCGAACCCACAACCGAAGTGTGACATTCCTTAATTTCATTCCACTGTCCTATAGGAAGTCCCTGGTTAGTAGAAACTAGTTTTATTTTATTAAGTGGTATTATAGATGAAGTATAATTCAATTTTAAGAATCATATACGATTAATCTCATCATAGATGGACTTATGTATATAACTTTTTCTAACCTTAGGTTTGAGATAGATGGAATGAACTATCATTCTATTTTATGATCTGCTAACACTTCATAGAAGACAAATTCAACTTCCGTTCTTTAAGAGATTAAGTGGAAATTTTTCAAGGCACAAACAACAGTGAGATTGTACCAAAATCAAGTAAGTATTTCTTTTAATTCAACAATTCTTCAACATTAGGGAAATGATATTGAAAACCAAAAATGTTGCCCTAGTGCTCTCATATCTGATGAATCAGATGGTACCTCAAATCATCACAAATATATGGCTTTGTGAATGTTGGATTTTTTATAGCTATGTCCTCTACCACTATTCATCAGAAGATGATGGTTATATTTCTCTTCCATATCCATATTTTCACCTATGTTTTCCTATGTGGAAACCCAATGCTGAGTTACTTTCGGTGACTGTTATGATTCTAACTTTCCTTTTTAAAATTAAGTTTTAGTATTCCTTATTAAGATGTGGGTTTCTTTGAAAAGTAGTAAACCATTTATAACCCCGATTAATTTTGAGGGAGAAATTCATTTTAAAGGGGGTAGAATGTAACCCACCGAGATTTTATGAGAAATATTATTTTTAATTTCTTTGATATCTTCTATTATACACTACACCAAGATTATCTTGTACTATATGAAACACCACAATAGCTTTCAATATACACAACACTATTCTTGGCTTGTGTTACACACAATTTCATGTTTGTTTTGTGAAAATTACTCTACGCAACATTAAGTATAGATTTTGTTTAATGTATAAATGAAATAAGTTTTGATTATGTCATATGCAACACCAAACAGAGCTTTCACTACACACAAACCTGACTTGGCTTGCATTACACGGAATCAAGACCTTCTTCGATAGCGTGTGTAGTACGCAATACCAAGTTTCACTAAATGAGATATTATTATAATATTATTATGAACTAGCCGTTATGAATAGTAATACCCACTTTTTGAAATTTTATAAATTTTATCTTTCAAAATGGAATTTATTTTTGGATTTGGAATATCGAAATTATCCTAGGGTGAATTTTTGGTATTTTTCTAAAAACATTCAATTTTTGATGAATAGTGAAAACACTAGGTTACTATTTAAAAACCGACTTTTTATTTAAATAATTATTTATTGTATTTAAATTTATTTTAGGTCAAAACTGATACATAATACCTATATATGTTCAACTTAATACATTTGAGTCATTTTATAATAATTTTATATATATAAAAATTTTATAGAACTTTTCACTCTCTTTTACCCACCTCCTAGGAGAATTTGAAAATTTACATAAAACTAAATTTTACCGCTTCTTTGAGTGGAATTTTGAAATTCCGAGAGACACGGTTAATATCAAGGAGTAAAATGTGGTTCAATAAGATAAAAATAATTTTTGGCAAATAGTAACTTTTTACATTTATTTACCACGGTTAAAAATAAATAGGGTAATTAATGGTAAAAATGATATTATTTTTACCCTAACACATGTCCTAATTCTATTGGATAAGTGTAATTCGTCCAAAAACAAGCTTAGGAATAAAATATTACCCTTTAGGTCCACTTGGATTAGATTAGGACACTTATTATTATTTTATTTAAAGAAGAGTTAAAATAGTTAAAATCAATGATTAATAACTATAACCTTTTTAATATAGGGTTATACATAATATAAATTAGACTATAAATATTTATTATAATGATAAATATATTTCCTACATAATGGTATTTTATTTATAATTTTTATACATTATATAATTTAATTTATTCATGACACAATGATGATGCAGTAATTACCTTATTAATGAAATATTAACATAATGGATGTTATAAATACCCAAATAAATGTAATTTTAGAGATTTTATGAATTCCACTAATTTTATAGGTTAATATGACATGTTAGTATTGATTAAATTAACTTTTTTAGAACTAATAATGTTGTTAATATTTTCACAAAAATCAATTACCAAATAGTGTCAAAATTGACATAAAATAGTTTTTAAAACAAATATTATATTATTAATTGTTATTATATTCCTAAAAAACTAGGGTTTAGAAAAATGTCTTATATATGGTTATATATAATAATAATGAACCACTTGGGTTTCTTTTGTCTTGTTATAGTAAGTTTATTAACCATATAGTGTAAGAAAACAAGAAGACATGGTAAAAGTTAAGTTGGTTAACATAGAGTTAAATCTAAATGATAAGGTTAAAATAGTAACCTAAAATTGTCTAAAACATATTGGTTGAGAGGATTTCGACCCATCCCAACTTTATCTTTGAAATAAATAAATTTGGATCTACTATTAACCGAATATGACTTTATTCTAAAATAATATTTTACGTTTTTCCAAAGGTCCCCTCTCCTCCCTTATAAAAAGGGCTCCCCTTCCCTCTTCTCTTCACGCCCTTTTGAGCCTTGAAGCTTGGCCAACCCCTGACGATTGCTCTTCTAAACATATATAGTTATATCATAGAGGTTATGGTCTTCTCAAAAGACCAAATCTAGTGCCCTAAGAAGAAGTTTAAAGGAGGTGTGTCGAGGAAGAGGTAATCTCTTCTACCGACTCTTTCAAGTTTCTTTCTTCTTCTACTTCCTCTTCTTTAGTTGTTTCATTATAAAGTAATAACATCAGTATTAATTATATACTTAAATATTATTATATATATGAAACAACTCTATTTCACCTTCTATACATCCTACGGAAAATGAAATCACCGCACGTGCGTACGTACGGAATACCGTCTCCATGACGTGGTGTAATCAGTTTTTCCACCACCACCTTACTTGGATGGGTATAATGGTGTAAATAATTACTATATATATGATTATTATTACATCATACTGACTCTGAGAAATTATATCATTCACTCCAATTCTATTCAATAATTATGGAAATGATATCATCGCTTGTGCGTACGTACGGACTATCGTCTCCACGAACACGAAGAGATTCATTTTCCATGATTAACCATTCAAGTATGAATATAAAGTATATATAATAAATAATCATGAAATATATGACATAATAATTCTACTTGATATATATATATATATATGTATGTATGTATGTCATCTACTTAATTCCATTCAATTCAATAAGGAAACGAAAAACAACGTTCATGCGTATGTATGGCCTACCGTCTCCATGAATGGGGTTATGTTTATTATCCATGTCCATATGTTCTCAAAATATTTTCCTAAAATTTTTAATTCTATTCCAAGTATATTTAAAGTCATTTTTACCCTTTTTAACTTTTACGACATCGCATGGAAGGAATCTTTCTTTTTTTACCATACAAGGTACTTTTTGACTTTTTTGGCAAAAGTACGAGAAGAATGTTTTTTTAACATATACGGAATGAATGCATTCTTAATGTTTCATAACGCATAATTTTCATGAAGATTCCTCTACAATATTTCATTATTATTTTCAAAAAAATAATTTTTTTTAAAATTGCATGGAATTTTTTGAAAAGAAAATGATTTTTAAGAAGAAGGGATATTTTCCTCAAGAATTCTTTTCAAGTGTTTTATAAAAACCATTTTCCATCTAAGATGACATTATTTTTATGTGTATTTTTCAAGTATAATATCTCTATGATTTACATGGTTTCAATTTTATTATGATGAAATGATATCCATTTGTTTTATATAGAATATGTTATGATGGGATGATATTTATGAAACCCATTTTTATTCATTGGGTTATGATGAATGATTTATGTTTATGTTGTGGCACAGGTAAGAATGATTTCATTATGAGATGGGTGGGACCTATATCTCCCTCCAATGCATTGTGTAAAGATTTATATCTCCTGAGATAGACATGGCGGGAATGGTAAGTTAATCAAGTTCAGTGTTACAAGACTAATACGAGAAGTGAACTCGATTCAGAAAGGGACTTTGTCCACTAAGATTGTCTTGGCAGCAATGCCTTGTCTACTATAGAAATCATATCATGTGCTTAATGGTTTCCACAATTACATGTTTTTATTCCCATGCTATTTTATCATGATTAATGTTCCTTTATGACCTATGCCATATGTACTGCCAAGATTTATTTCACAGCTCAAGATTTTGATGTGTAAACATTATGTTCATGTTTTGAAGTTCAAATTTTTATGGCCTGTTTTATTTTCACTATGCTTATCCTTACTGAGAATTTGAGCTCACCCTTTATATGTTTTATTTTCCCTACGATATAAATAAAGGTTTTAGGTAAGAAAACATAAAGGGGAAGATCTTTATGGGAGATGTTGAAGATCTTTCACCATGATTAGAAGATTATGTTCCATGTTTCCAAAGACACTAAACTATTACATTCCTTTAGTGTTTGTTTTTGTTATGTATTAAGTATCTGCAAAAATAAATGTAATGTCCATGTACATCAAGCTATGGTTCTCTATAGTTATATATATAAAATAAGTTTATCATGATTTTATAAGTTTACACATATGGCTAAAAAAGACTTTTAGATGGTCAAAAAATTTACCGATGATTGGGAACGAAGTTTTCTATATATAGTTTTCCATAATTTTTTTGCTTCTATTTTTCAAAGATATCAGGATATGTTGACGTCTGGTTGATTTTTTTCTTGAATATTTCTAATTATTTTTAGATTTACAAAAAATAAATCTAAATATACCAAGGTTTAATTTGATGATAAAGGGCTCAAAAAATTTAATGATGTCAGAAGTTAAGTAGGTTACATTTTATGGAAACACTGTTCATACCCTACATTAGTAAGCATAACATAATTAATGAACCCTATGTTTTATAAATGCATGTATGAATTATAAAACCTGTGATTAATATTTTGCGTATATATTAGAAACCCTATGTTCATGAAATGATAAACAAAAGGAATATCAACCCTACATTGGAGTCTAGATTTACTGTTTGGAACCCTACGTTTGGGAAAGATGAACGTATAGTTAATCAATGCTATGTTTGGGATATTATACTGATGAGGATGAACGTATGGATCATTAATGATATGTTAAATTTTTATCCATATATTAAGTGAAGATTAATGTATGTATAAGGAACCATACGTTGGAAGGAACCCAAAGCTAAGAAAATAAACCATACATTACATAGTTGAACGCTAAATTTAATATTTTTTCATTACATGAAGGAACCTTATGTTTTTATTTTCAATGACGTTGTTTTAAATCTGTGATATTTTATGCGATTTCTGCAATGAACTTCTTAGTATTAAAAATATTCATAAAGATATTTTATGATTGATGCAAAGGCTCACAATGAAGAGATTAAATAATTCTTATTTACAAGGGATATTATGAATATCTTTTAATAATTTGATTTCAAATATTCCTGATTTTTAGTGAGGCTATATTTCAATAACTGTTTAGACTATATTTAAAGTGGTCTGGATGGATTTAAATAGGTATTTTAAATTTTTCAACGATTCTATTATTATGGAGATATTATTAGTGGATTTATTGAAATTATTTTTAATACATTTATTAGAGATTTACTCTACAGGAATAAATAGGGAACAATGATTTTCTATTCTTGGGGATATTAATGAATTCTACTAACTTGATTTATTTTGAGTATCCTAAAGAGGAGTAATTCTATTAAAAATACTATATTTTTATTCCATATATATATATATCTCATTGGAATGAAAATACAATACAAAATAAAGAAATGTAGAGACATGAATACTTTGTGAAAAAGAAGGTACTAGAAATATTCATTCAGAAATTCGATGCTTTTGAAGAGAGACATAATTATTTTTTCATTCGTATTCTCTCATGGTTGAAAGATAAAGGAAGGCTGCACAAATATTTTCTAATTATTTTTCTTATGTTTGAAGAAGTAGAAGTCTGCTCGACATTGAAGATTATTTTTCTCCTACTATTATGCATTATTGAAGATTATCTACATCTGTCAATTACAGCTGCAACTATGAGATAAACCTATTTATAAAACTTCATCTGATCTATTTTATTTTTGAGTATCAGCTGCTCGGACTTATTCATGGTTGAATTGCACCTTCTCGGACTAAGCTATGGATATTTTTGGGTTCTTATAAAAGACCTAGAAGGCCCTATAAAATCCATAAAAGGTGTCAACTGCCTATACTTTGTTGTAGATGGTGTTATGATAAGAGGACCAACTAGTGAAAATCTCTATGCTCATGGAGTAGAGTATTAGTCGAGTGGATTAGGGGATTTCTATGCCATGAACCACTATACATCCTTGTGTACGTTTCCTTTATTTATTTCTACAGCTCACTCGACTTTAAGAGAAAAGGAAAGGATTATTTCATTTCAAGAGGGATGTTTTAATATTATAAATATTTTTAAAAGTACACAATTCACCCTCCCCCCCCTCTTGTGTCTTCATCATAAACATCCCATCCTAACAATTGGTAACAAAGGTAGGGCTCTACTGATTTCTTTTGGCTCTAACAAGACTGAGGTAAAGATTTAGATGAAAAAAATAAAAATGGAAAATTACAAAGAAGGTATGTCAATGATCCTAACTCCTTATTTTAATAGTTATCCTTATGCATGATATAAAGATTTAATGACTATATATTTAGAGAATATTGGTTTCATAGTTTATATGATGATTTCTAAACATTATGATATCCTTGGAGAACTGGAAAACTAGGATTCTGATAAGGAAGATGATTATGATATTAATTAAAAATCCATGAATAAAATTATATATGGTCTTGGTCTTGAAAAATTTAATCATGATTTCCAATGTACTACTGCCTATGAGATGTGGTAGATTACTGGAGTTGTAGATGAAGGAACTGACAATGTCAAACAACTAAGGTATATTTCAATAAAACATCAATTTGAAATAATCAGGATGCATAAGTATGAGAGAATCACTCAGATGAATGGAAGATTAACCAAAAATGTTAATGATATTGCTACCCTAGGAACTCCAATAACATTACCAAGTCAAGATTTAATGGTACTTAGATTATTACCTTCTAAGTAGAATTTTAATTATACTTCAATTTGAAAATTCACACCTTTTAAATAATTAAAGATGGAATAATTAATCAAAACCTTGATGATATACAAAGTAGAGAATTGAAAAACACATAAGGAGGGATGGCTCCACACTTTCCTGGACCGTGATGCTCCCAACATTTCATCCTTCCCTTCTCCTAGGGTTTTGAGGGCCTTCTTGATGGCGAAATCTCTCCTCACTTCTCATGTTTCCTTCTTCTCCCTTATCTCATTTTTCTGTTCTTCTCCCATCCCATCTGAAGCATCATACTGGTGTGGGTATCATGCAATGCTTAACACCCCTCTTTCCATCAATCCCTATAGCTTGGGTCAGCATTGGTGGTGGTGCCCGTTTCCCTTCTTCTCCATCGTGCTTGCTAGTCGACCCATCATGTTCGAACCCAGTTTAGTCCAGCTCGATTTGGGATCTAGGTCTTCATGGGATGGTGCTGGAGGAGGGATGGTAGTGGTCTCATGTCAGGTTCTTCGTCGGTGCAGATCTGGAATGGTGATGTCGGTTCGATGTCTCTGATGGTAGTTATCTTCTCTCCTATGTTCAATGATATAGATTCTACTGTGGTCCCCTTACTAGGTCTTCATCTACTCAACCATTCTCTAGCATCCTAGTTTTCAACTCCTTTCTAAGTAGTTCTGGTGAGCGGGTCCTCAGGAGTCTCTAGGATGTGTGGTTCGAGTAGCTTGTGGTCTCCAGGTGGGCGTCTGGCTCTTAAAAGGAGGTTCGAATTAGGTTATGTTTTTTAGTTAGCTGTTATTACAGTGATGATTATGTACTTGGTGGAGATTTGTGGACTTAGATGGTTTTGTGGATGTTCTATTTTTGTTTGATTCGGACATAGACTCGGGCTGTGATGGTTGACGACGATTGCACTAAAAGATACTGGTGGCAATGAATATGGTATGAATGACGATGTTGACTAAGTTTTCAAATGAGGATAGTCTATGCGGTATGGGTGTGATCTCTAGTGACATTCTTGCTGGCGTGATGTCTCAATATGAGTTTGAATGTTGATGGTGAGGTTATTTCCATTGTGGTGTGATCTCCAATGCGATTCTACAGGGATAACGATGGTGCAGAAATCATAATGACAACACATGTTTTCCAGTGAAAGTGTGATTTGCAAGATTTGTTGTTGACGTGATGGATCCCATGATGATGCAATTGTATTTTAAATTTTCAAATGGGATATGGTTTGGATTTTGAATGTGTAAGGTGTAATATGTGTGGTTTCCACTTTTCCCTCAAAGTGTCTTTTTCATGAAAAAAAATTATTTGGGCGTACAAAGTAGAGATACAAGCAGAATCTGAAAATAATATTTCAATCAAAAAGGAAATAGTTGCACTCAAACTTTTGATGGATTAATTTTCTAATAAATATACTAGATATTAGGATTCAAATGATGGGATACCACATCCTCCAAAAAAATTATCAATATGTATAAATGGAGAAAAGATATATTGAAGTTGAATAAAGAGAAACATGTCAGATGCTATGACTATAAAAAGAATGTTCATTTAAGACTCAATTTTCCTTTGCATAAAGTTCAAATGAAATATGAATATAAATGAAAAGGAAAGAAAGTATTAAATGATACACGTAATACATATTAATATTAAAATGATGAATCTACTACAAACTAAGATGGTGAGCATGAAAACCAAAAGGTAAATCAATGTCTTATGGCTCATGCTGCTAATGTACAATCTTCTTAATCAGAATGTTCTAATTTTGAATGTTTTTCTTATGATGAACATAATAATATTTTTTATGCTTCAAGATAAATTATATTCTGTAACAAAAGAGCATAAAAATCATATAAAATCTTATGATGTTATTTTAATTGATAATGAATGATTTTCAAAACAGACTATTAATTTGAGATCAAATACTGCCAAAATTCCTTTTGATCATCATGTAACTAAAATTAAAGAATTATTATTTAAAGTTGATAATTTAAAGAAAGTTTCATTTATGCTTATTTAGGAAGAGAATTATTTAAATCAAATTATTTGTTAAAGTAAAATTCAAAAATGATGACTCGGTATTGGTAGTAATGGAGAAAAGACAAAATTATATAAAAATTATTTTCTTCCTGGTTCAAAAATCAAAAGAATGTCTAATATTAAATGTCTTTATTATGGTGTTAATGGAAATTATACTAATGACTGATATTTTATAAAACCTCAATTTTGTGGTGTCAATCATGTTCGTTTTTTGAAATCATTTTCTAGCTTTAATTATAAAATTATTGATCAAAATAAACATATTTTGTTACCTGAATCGTTAATTGTTGACACTACCAAACCCCAAAAGTATATGGGTAACAAAAGGAACTTGCTTTTAATATTTTACAAGTATGTTCAACTAATGGCCATATGTACATCATCAAGTGGATGTTTGAAAATTATGGGAATTTATTATATTCTTATTTCTTATTCTATTAAATATAAAAATTATTAGAGTTGGAATAGTTAATCCATTAATTATTTTATTTTAAATTTTAATATTAAATTTAAATGTAATAACCATTTTATAGAGGGGATAAATATTCTTTTATCTTTTATTCCTATACATTTAATTATTATTCTCATGCATAAAAAATTAAATCTTTTCACACTATTATTTTATCAAATGAATTAATTTGTTGACCAATGACCTTCAAATGTTTTATTATGATTTCATATATCTTGCATGTTACAATGAGTTTAATGTTTTGATATTAAAATTAACTACATGTGATAAATTAAACTCTCACTGTTTGTGATATATTAGTCAATTATTAGATTAAATTTTTTTGGTTATTTATGACATACATAATATTTTAATTAAATTCCTTGAATCTTTTTTATTAAATTAGTTTGATTTTTTTTATTTAAATTATTTTAAAATAATTAAATTAAATTATTTGAAAGTATTTCAATTAAGTTTGAAAATATTTACATTTTTTTATAATATTTTATTTACAATCCTTGAAAATAATTTATTTAAATTCATTGAATATCATAAATATTGATTCTTGTTCATAGGGGGAGTTATTTTAAATATTTGGTATGTGTTTAAATGTTTCATTATTATGGCATTAAATAAATGGTTTAATGCATTCATTACAACCCCTTGTTATTCATTTAATAATATTATATATGTTTTAATGGATCCTTGATTATCCCTTTTTATATTTTTGAATAAAGAATAAATTTAGAAGGAGTATATATTGTTATATGTATTTATAACGTTTATTGAAATCAATCATCTTTTTAGTATTTAAAAATCAATTATTTTTTTCAAATTTTAAATATTTTCAAATTTTCAAATTTAATTTTTTTTAAATAAAATTATATTTCAAATTTACCATATTTTAAAAAATATATATTTCTCAAATTTAAGATATTAAAAAAATTATTTGTCTAGTTTTAAATATTTTTATAAAGGGGGAAGCAAATTCTGTTTTTCAAATTTTATTGAATTTTATTTTTATTTATTTACTTATTTTTACTTAAATCTCAAGTTCCAATTCTTTATAAAAAACGGTAAATATATTGTATTATTTAATTTACTCAGGATCTTGTATTTTTTATCCTTAAAAATAAGGAAGTAAAATATGGTATTGAATAAGGGTTTTGTAATCATAAGAAATCGAGAGATTGAGGAGTGGATCCTGGTCATTCACATTTCTATTTATTTTTGATAATTACTTCATCCTATCAATGTTTTTATAAAAAATTTGTTAACTGTTTAAAATTTATTACGTCAATGTATTTATTTTATATATGAATCAATAGTGATCAGAATATTTTGATGTTTATTTCATTGGAAATATAATAACATTATCCTCATTTATTATGTTTATTTATAAATCCAATTCAATTGTTTTGATAGTGGAAGAATTCACCAAAGTTGTTACAAGTTTTTTGAAGTCATATTGCTATTTTCAGCTTAAATTCAATTTGGAATTATGATGATATCTCAAGCTATAATGAAAAGCTTTGAGGGAGAATTATACAGTTGTATATATAATGAGTTTATCTAAAAATCATTATTTTATGTGGATGTAAGAAATGTATTTTTGATACTCCGATAAAATCACCAATGTTTCAAAAGGTGTGTTTCAGTTGTACAGTGGAAAGATTTGAAATCCTAAAGTATTTATTTATGTGTAGCTTCAAAATATTTCAGAATCACTTAGAAAATTGGGATATGTAAATCTAATAAGTTTATCTTGATCTCATTAGTTTACATATAATGAAAAAAGTCTTTTGGATGGTCAATAAATTCACTAAAGATTGGGAATTCCGTGTTCCAACTTCATTTTTCTAGAATGTTATTACTTATATTTTTCGGAGATATAAGAAGATGTTGAAGTCAAATTTATTCATTTCTTGAATTTTTGGAATGGTTTTGAAATTTAATAAAAATTATTCTAATGGGACTATGGATGAATCTGATTATAAAGGTCTCAAAACATTTAGTGAATTCAGAAATTAAGTTGTTTACATTTTTTGGAAACATTGTTCATACCATACGTTGGTAAACATAATGTAGGTAATGAACCCTATATTTGATAAATGCGTGTATGGATTATCAACCCTATGCAAAATAGTTTGTGTGTGGATTAGAAAACCTAAATTATTTGAATGATAAAGGTACGAAATATCAACACTATGTTGGATTCTGGGTGCACTGTTTGCAGCCATGCGTTCAGGAAAGATGAACATATGGTAAATCAATGCTATGTTCAGGGTTTTATGTCGACAAAGCTGAACATATGGATCATCCTCACTATGTTACTTTTTGATCCCAAGGTTACGTATAAATGAAAGTATGGATAAGGAACCATATATTGGAAGGAAACCAAAGCTACCCAAAGGAACCATAAATTATGTAGTTGAACCCAACATTTGATATTTTCTCATTACATGAAGAAACCCTACGTTTGAATTTTCAACAATGCTTTTTTAATTTTAGGATATTTTCCATGATTTATACAAAGGACTTTTTAATATTAAAGATCACTATAAAGATGTTTTACAACCGATTAAAAGGCTCTCATGAAACCCATTAAATCATTCCAATTTATAATGGATGTTATTAATCTATTTGAATGTTTTGATTTAAAATATTCATAATTTATTGTGAGGCTATTTTTCAGTAACCATTTCGACTATATTTAAAGTAGTTTTCATGGATTTAAACGAGATTTTTAAGTTGTTCAATGATGGTATTATTAGGGAGATATTATTGGATTATTTATTCAAATTATTTTGAATACATTTATTAGAGATTTATTTTATAGGAATAAATAGAAAACAATGTTATGCTATTCTTGGAGATATTTATGAATGCCATTAACTTTATTTATTTTCAGTATCCTATGGAAGAGGAATGTTGTTACAACTAATGGATATTTATTCTCTATTTATATCACTCAATGGAAGGAAAATACAATACACAATGAAGAAAAGTGGAGACATTAATACTCTGTTAAAAAGAAGGTGATTAATATATTCATACAAAAAGATTAATGATTTTAAATAGAGAAATACTTATTTGTTAATTCTTATTATCTCATAGTGTAAAGATAAAGGAATCCTAGAAAAACATTGTTTTATCCTTTTTCTGCTATTTGAATATGCATATGCTTTCTCAACATTGAAGATTATTTTTCTACTGCTACTGTGCATTTTTGGAGATCATATACATATATTTGTTTATATTGTAACTGTGAGGTAAAAATATTTCACAAAAAACATCATCTCATATATTTTCTTTTTGAGTATCGACTTCTCAGACTCAGTCATGGTGAAGTGTTTGCTTCTCTAACTATGTTGTGGATATTTCGGTTCCCTGTAAAATAACCACAATTCCCTATAAAAGAGTTTTAAGGTGAATAGTTCCTATACTTAGTTTTGGAAAGTCTAATGATAATAGGAAGAATTGGTGAAAATCACCAAGCTCGTGGAGTAGAGCACTGGTGGAGTGGACTTGGTTATTTCTAGGAATTAAAATAATATACATCCTTGTGTTTTTTCAATTATTTATTTCCGTCACTCGCTCTACTTTATGAGGGAATTAAATGATCACTTCATTTCAAGAGATACATATTAATATTATTACTATTTTTAAAATTTCACAATTCACCCCCCCCACTCTTCTATATTTATCATAGACACCCCAAGATAACACCACCACAGCTCTATCACTTGATTTCATTATACACCACTGTGTAACCCATTGAACACCATTTCCACCATGACCCTAGATTGAGCTCTAACCCTTCACCATTTCTGCATTCAAGGATCTTTTTCGACCCCCAAGAAACATTTTTTGAAGGTAGAAGGAAGATGAAATCCTTCTACTACACCACTACTGGCCACTACATTCTGCTACCATGCACAACCTTGAATCCAATTCCATTTGAGGATTTACCTTAACACTTATAAGGAAGGATGAATAAATGATCTTCTATTTTCAAGCTCCTTCATCCAGTATCATTGCCTACCATGCATTCCACAACCCCAATATGTCCATGAATCCCATGCATGCACCGATGATTCCCCCATTTGGATATCATTAATGCTTCAATTATCAAGAACCTAAACCTTCTGGGTGTTTCCTTTTTCTTTTTTGGACCCTATTCAATATGAATTTCTCGTGAAGATGCATTGGTCATTTTAAGATTTAGATCCTCATGGATCATTCCTATATATTTTACAAGGGTTGAACCTTCAAATTCTCCCCATCATTTCTTTTTAAAGGTTTCCATGACCCTTCTAAAGGAATCATCGAGACCACACCCATGGATAAAGGGAATTGTATCCCACTATCAAGTAGGAGGACCCCAGCACACCAACTTCTAGTGAAGAAGAGACACAATTTGGACCATGAGGTATATACACTACCATTATCATGATCTCTTCTCCCTTATACATCCTTTTCATCTTCAGTATAGTCTATAATCTATCTTTTTCAATGACCCCCCATTTCATAGATGAATAAAATAGCTTATGGTTGTGTGAAGAGAGGGGAGACCAATTTTGTGTTGTTTAAGTTTTGAATATCATCTAATCGGTAAATTTTTTTTAATAGTTTTCAATTAAATCAAATTTGAATTTAAATTAAATGAAATATTGTTTTATTTAATTCTAAAATATTCAATTTATTTGATTTAAGTATTTATTCTCCCTTTTATTGATTTTAGATTGTTTCAGTTGGTTGATCTAAAAAATCGAGTAGATGAGTGATATAGAGATTACTAAACACATGTGGAAAGAATGATCGACTGATTTGAATATTTTGGGAATGGAAATATCCGATTTGTTATTTCCTAAATAATTTAACGAATGTCCATTTGGATTTACAAACTTTGATAAATATAAATCAAAGGTGAATAAGGGAAAAAATTGTTACTTCATTTAGTTAATTATTTTCATTAAAACAAAAAGATTCATTTCTATGGAAAATAGTGATAACATTATAAAAGTTGAAAACATATCCTGAATACAATCATCTATTTCTCATGAGAATTTCAAAATCTCAAAGTTCTCTAGCTTTCTAGTCTTTTCATTATTATTATTTTATTTTCTTTCTCATATGTGAAAATTATATTAAAACACTACTCTCGGGATACAAATTTCTAGTTTCCATGAATACTATACCATTATGGGAAATAAATATCATTTTCGACACCCCACAACAGGTGTTCATTAAAACCAGTGTTTCAATCAGAGAGATAGTGTTAATTGGACGTTTTAATTTTCATTACTAGGATCTCCAATAAGGAACTATTTGATTTCGACCCTAAGATAGAAAACAAATTGTTAACTAGTATTAGTAGTATTAATATTTAATAAAAGATGAAAAAATATAGTTAGAAGAATCATGTATTCATTTTAAACAACAAATCATGGATATCAATTTACAACTGCCCTTATGGGGCCTTTGTGCCCCACAATTTAATAAAAATCAGTCATCCATGAAAGTGAAAAAAATTATTTTGAGTTACATTTAAACATGATTATAGTACTACCTAAATTTTATTGCCTTATAGGTGGAGACTGAAATCGACACATTCAGTAATTTGTATTTGTTTTTTAATATTTAAAGCCAAGAGGAGTATCTGTGGAGAATATAAAGTAGAGGGTATTCCCCATTTAACTTGAGCTGTCAGCTAAGGAGTGTTTGTGTATCTGAAAACCTAGAGAGATCCATGATTGGGAAGATCTACAAAAAAGATTCATGCAGAGGTTATTACCAACATCCCAAAGAACAACTATGGTAAAGAAGGAATATTCCATTTGGAAAGCTACTTGTCAGAATCTGTATGAATATTGGGAATGATTCAAGAATCATTGTGAAATATTCCCACATCAAATAGTGGGATAAAACAACTTTATAGTCTTCTTATACAAAGGATTTCTAGAAAAATATAATAACCCTTTGAATGCATCCTATAAAGTAATGGAATGAAAAAACACCAACAGAAGATAGGAATCTCATTGAGAAGATAGCTCATAATTTATAACAATTCAGAATAAGAGGCATTGGTATGAGAAGTATTCATGAGGTAAGAATTTCTAACTCACAACCCTTACTTGAAACTAAAATTGAATAATTGACAACATTGGTGACAAATATGGCTATAACTACAGTGAGTGAAAAAAACATTTCCACTATGGGTATGTGTATTATGTTCATCACCTAATCATTACCCTGATCAGTGTGCTGAGATATTGGGTGCGTAGAGTTCTGCAACTACATTCCATTGAAACAAAATTCCATAGAATCAACAATGGAGATAAAGGGATTTCAAATAGGGATTCTAAGTTCATGATAACTAAAGTACACACTCTTTTTATAATCATCCACCTTTCCAGATGTGATATTAAAACCCACCACCATTCCAAAAAACATACCAATAGGCCTTCCAATAACAAGTATTTCAACCAGCACCTTTCCAATAGAAGACTTTTGATCCACCATCATCCATTTCAACATTATCTATGACCCAAAATCTAAAGTTCGAGGTTCAGAAGTTAAAAAAAATTCAAATACTTTCTAGCCAGTTAAAGAATACTTTGGATATTCTAAACAAGATTCCATGAATGCTGCCAGCCTAGATAGTTCCCAACCACACAAAGAATGTTAGTTGAATTGCAACATGGAGAAAGAAAGATATTCCACAACCTAAAAAATGTAAGTTGTATTATTGTGAACAAAAACCAAAATATCAACTCATATGCCCAAAAGAGAGGTCATGAAAACAGGTACAATGGAAACAATGGGAGAGAAAAGACAATAAGGAACCACTCCCTTCATTGTTAACTTGATAAAACAAGTTTTAATAGTTCAATCATCAATGATTGATCTGATAAAACATAAGGTGGGTTTAAATCGAAATTAATTTTCTAGAGTAAATCCACGAAATCTCAAAATATGTGATGTTTATCAATAAATATACACCAAGTGAAAAATTGATGTGGGTATGAAAGAATAAGATTTTCAAGGATTGCCTCATTAATGATCACAACACATTTTCCTAAAAAATTAAAAGATCCATGGACATTTATTATTCCTTTCTCTCTGGGTAATTTTAATTTTCCTAAAGTTTTTTTCTTCATGCTCACATTAATTTCATTTATAACTCCATATTTACATATTTGAAAATAGGTAAACTGAATCCCACAAGATTGTTAGTCCAGCTTGAAAATTGATCCACTATTTTTTCAGCCAGAGTTGTGAGGGATGTTCTAGTAGGAGTTTAAGGACTAATTTTTTCAGAATACTTTCATGTACTCCCCATGGAGGAAGACAGTGCTCCCGGGAACTCACCCATTATTTTGGGGATTCCATTTATCAAAATAGCCAAAACTGTCATCAATTTACATGATGAAACCCTCCCCATGGAACTGGGAGATAGAAAGGTGAACTTTAATGTTCTTGATTCAAAAAGAAAACCTTCAATAAATCATTAACTCTTAGAAATATTCCATAAATAAGGTATTGATACCATCAAAGATTAAGGTATTATTTGAGAATTATTAGCCTTATGATATCACATTTCTATTGAAAAAATCATCAAAGGTGGGATTGCTAAAAAATTTTAAAATTATTCTTTTAGACAACAAAAATAAATCACTTATTAAATCTTTGATCATTTGCGTGAATAAATTGATATTATTCTCTTTACCATAGAAATTCAATATTTTGAAATGGAAAATTGGTATTCATTATCCTCCAAATAACAACTGCATTATCTTGAATTAAAACACCACTAATGTGATTTATAATATTTTTATATATTAGAGGGAGAAATATTTCCAGTGATCATTGCAAATAAACTATCTCGGACCCAAGAGAAAACTCTGATTAACCGACCAAAAAGAAATTCCTGATCCATTAGAAGGATTTTATGAGATATACCAAGAATCAAACCCAAGTTATGATCCTATAGATCTTTTTAGAAGAATACACTCGACCTAGTATGCATCCCTATAGAAGACTTAACCCCACTATCATGGAAGTTAGGAAAAGGTAAATTGAAAAAACTTTTTGCATCTGAAATCATTTAACCAATTTCTGACTACCAATGGACCAACACCATCTGTGTGGTTCCCAATAAAATATGTTTTCTCATTGTGAAAAAACAAATACAAAATGAATTAATTCAAATGAGTGTCCAAAACAACTAGAGGGTATGCCTTGATTATTGAAATTTGAACCAAGTCACTCAATAATATAACTTACCAATCTCATTCATTGATCAAATGATAGAAAGGCTAGTAATTATGACACAATAATTTTTTTTAAATGATTTTATGGTTATTTTTAGGTACCAATTACCCCATAATACTAAGAGAATACAAACATCACCTATCTGTTCGGGACCTTTTCTTACAAGAGGATGCCTTATAGATTGTACAATACCCCATGTACATTTTAGTTATGTGTGGTAAGAATTTTCTCATATCACATTAAGGAATACCTGTAGGTATTTCTTGATGACTTTACTATTTTTAGAAACTCAATTGATCATTTATTTGGGAATCTTGAGAATGTTTTTAAAACATGCATAGAGAAAAATGTGGTTTTAATCATTGAAAATTGTCAATTTATGGTTCATAAGGGAATATTTCTAGGACATATCATTTCAAAAAAAAATGATTTGAGGTAGAAAAATCTAAAATTTATGTGATGAATTATTTTCCATACCCCAGATGTGTGAGACAAATCAGATCATTTTTGAGACATGTGGAATTTTATAAAGGATTAATCAAGGGTATCAGTAATATTTCTTTTCAAGATTTAATATTTCTCTAAAAATAGAATGAATTTTTTTTAATGATAATTTCAGGGAGGAATTTGATGAGCTGAAATAGAAGTTGATTAACCCACCAATAATGAAACCACCAAATTAGGAACATCTATTTGAGTTTCATTGTAATGATTCAAACCAAGCTGTAAGAAGAGTTCTTTCCCAAAAAATTGAAGGAAATCCCAAAATCATATCCTAGTCTTCAAGAACATTTGATGGCACTCAGATCAATTAGACAACCACTACAGTAATTGTATTTTATAATCATGAAATACTTAGGTACTTAATAAACAATTTAGATGAAAAAACAAGGTTCACAATTTTTATGCTACTCTTGAAGCTGTTTAATCATAAGATTGAAGACCAAAAGGGAGATGAAAACCAAGTTGAAGATCACCTCTGTAGGATACCCAATATTCATGAAATAAAATTCTAGAGCTAGTACAACTCAATGATCACATACCTAAAGTTAAAAAATACATCATGTAACGTGAAGTATCATGGTATGATGAAATAGTAAATTATTTGTCCACATCTTAGGTATTTTCTTACCTTAACTCCCAACAAAATAATAAGATCAAATATAAATATGGATTATATATCTATTATGATCAATTTCTCCAAAAAAATAACAATGATCAATTTTTGGGAAGATTATTTCAAACAAGAGAAACGTAATATGATTTCCAGTTTTATAATACACTTTCTTTTGGAGGCCCCATTGGAAATAAATGAATAGGTAGTAAATTATTATAATAATGAATATATTGGACAATCAGGTTTACATATTCTCATTATTATTGTAAAAAATGTAAAAAGTGTCAATTTTCTGGGAATATTTCAAAGTCAGAAAAAATTCCCCCAAAACAATTAATTTTTTTTGAAATATTTAATGTTTGGGGCATTGATATTATGGGAAGATATATAATTTGTTTTGGTAAATCTTATATTTTACATTTTGTTGATTATGTCTCAAAATGGATGTAATCTAAATCCACCAAGACTGATTATGCCAAAGTTTCCTGTGATTTGTTTAGGTACAAAATATTTTGTAGGCTTTTAAATTCCAATATCCATCATCATAAATCATGGAAAACATTTTTGAACTAGAAAATTGAGGCTACGCTTAAAAGGTATGGGGTTCAACAAAAAACTTATTCCCCTAACATCCCCAAGAAAATGGCCAAGATGAATTTTTTAACCAATATATTAAAGGTATTTTGGAAAAGATCATCAAACCATATAGAAAATATTGGAACCAAAGTCTTGATGATATATATTGGGCATATTGAATAGGATACAAGACACATATGCATATGATCCCATAAAAGTTTATTTATGAAAACATTTACCATATACCGATCGAATTAGATCACCAATAATATTGGGTTGTTAAAAAGATGGTTTCAGATTGGGAGAGTGTCGAAAAGGGGAGGAAGATTCAGTTATAGGATATGGAAGAAATAATAAGAGAAACCTATAAAAATTAAAGAATTTACAAAGAAAGGGAGAGGGTGGAAAATTACAAACTAATTCAACCAAATACCTTTCAACATAGATACCTAGTTCTACTATACAATTCAATACTAGATTCAATTCCATGTATGATTTTTTATAGTTGGTAAGGAAATTTTATTTCTACTAATTTCAATCCTTTTGATTCCATTCATATCAAGAATGAAGTGGAAGGAAACCCATTCCCTATAAATTGGAAAAGGTTGAAATATTTACATGGAAGTTTACCATAGGAACCGGTGGAGGAGATGAAAATTATCCAAACCATATACTAATTTCTTCTCATGAGATTAATTCTATCCAAAAAAATTAACCAAAGTCACTTTCGGCAAAAAACCTGAGTGTTCTTATTTCTATTGTTTTTAGGATTCAGTAACATCTTACATCACCCCTTTAAGATGTCATGCAATGGTTCTTACACTAGTATGAGTTTTTTTTATTTTTAATGACAATCATAGAAGGAAACAACAAGGAAACCCCAATTAGTGGATAAATTGAACCAAATCATAATTTCCCAAGGGAGTTCACTTTTATTTTTTATTTTTTAAACACCCAACAATTTCATCTAAAAACATTTTTTGAGATTTAAACTGAAACATTTCATGCCCAAAATTTAATTATGCTTTACTAGAATTATCTAAGAGACATGTGTTTCTTAATAACCCTATGATTCCTTATTTAATATTTCAATATTAATGAGATTTAATGGGTAAAAATGGATAATTAAATTTTTAAAGTGAAACATGAATATTAAATTTGGGACTCTTGATTTTAGGAGATAAAGATGATTCATGTAAATGGAATTCCCAAAACACTTCTCATGCTTTGAATTACTAAAAATCACAGGAATTTATTTTTATTATTATTAATCATTCCTTGTGTGATTTTACTATATTATAAATCCCATTCCAGAGAGGATTTATTAACCATTTACTTATTATTTTATCCTTGAGCCTTTTTCATTACTGATATCGGGACATGTCACAGACTAGAATATGTATTTGAACTTGTTAGAACTTTGACTTTGTAAACAATCATTTAAAATGATAAAAATATTTTGATAAAACACTTATCTTTAAAATACCATATTTTATCAAACCTTATTTAACCCATAGTGGAAATAAATGGCCTTTATAGGAATGAGCTATGTTTCAAGAAATTTTTATCCATTCTTACTAGCCCCTTATTTATTGAGAGGTATTTCAAAGTTGAAGTGTGTGGGGAAAATAATCATGTTGGAATCGATGATTTAAATTTTAAGGAAAAAGTATGGGGTGACGCTATGTGTATTGAAAAAGCTATTTGATTAATATATTGTACTCTATAGTTTCACCACACTTTTAAAAAACAGACAAAATTATAAAAAGTTCCAAAAAATGAGAAAATTGGGTTTGGATTTTGGAAAAATAAAATACATCATTACTGGAAAAATGATTTTTATCACATGTGTTTAAATGGTGTATGTTTGATTTATTCAAAGAATAATTTTTGAAATAAAAAAAATGAAAAGTTTCATTAAAAAATGATAAGAAAATTATAAAAGTAGAGAAAATTTCACGATGGTACAAAAATAATTCATTATTCTTAATTTGATGATAATATTTAGTTTTAGTTTTAGGGAAGTTGAGAGTGGTTACAATTTCAAGGGTAAATTTTTTAACACTTTTACTTATTAATATCATGCTTTATGATTTAAGAGATAACCCTCCTTCTCGAGACATAAATTTTAAAAAAACAAGTCCTACCAACCTTATGACTCCGAGACATTTAAACCTTAAAATTAAATCCCTCATGATTTTATGTGTCTTTTTTATTTACAATGTAGATAAAGTAGTTCATTTACAATCCCATGTATAAAAATAATGTATTTATAGTATTATAATTACTCTACATTAATTAATATCATGAATGATGAGTGAATAGATTCCAATGTGAGGTAAATCATGATTTGGAATGTTTAATAATAATAATTGATGAACTTGAATTAATGAGTAGATAAGTTTCACCATTTTAAATTGGAAAAAAGTAAAATTATTTATTTGATTGTTTATTTGAAAAATTGTGAGATTGAATTGAAATTTTATTTTAATTTTAAAATTTTGATTAAAATTCAATAATTATTTGATTTTATTACTTTATATTTTTAATATTGATAGAATTGGTTCCCTATTTAATTCCTTGTTGAGATTTTATGCTTGAGGTAAATTATGGTTTATGTGTGGGGTTATTTGATAGATATAAATTTGATTCATATTGTTAAAACAATTATGATGATTTATTGATATTTTTCAATGATAAAACCCATGATAATCAATGTTTTAATAGATAATGTTAAATTAGAAACATAGAAGAAAAATGGGTTTAGAAGTATAAAAGTCTGGTTATTTGGTATTTTAATCTTATTTAAGATTTTATATTGATGATTATATTGGTTATTCATTTAATGTTTCCTAATTATTTTAGGATTGTTTCTAAAAATTTCGTCAAGCCCTAGGCAAACCCTTGACCCGGAAGACCATGCACCATTGGACTGGCCTAAGAGGGTTGGCCGGTAACATAGCCACCTAGGATATCCCACTCTAAAGATAGCAGTGCACAGGGCATGAAACCTCATACATGACCACAGTTTGTAAAATCCCAATGTTTCTCATTTTTCCATGTCCATTATAGTGTCGGTGCTTATAGAAACTTTGTGCGGTGGTAGGAACATATATTCATTATGGATGGGGTAGTCCACCAGTAGCAGTAGGAGTCTTCCGGATCCACTCTTACTTCATTGTGGGGATGGAATGATGGGAATTTTTATAAGTGATCACCAAGAGTCTAGGATTTTTGATGTGGGATTCATGCTCCACCATGCTCTGCCTCACTCTATGCTTTGTCGTGCTATGCACTTCCACAGTCGGTTTCAGCTCTCGTTGTTTGTTCTGTCACCCGAGAAGACCATGGATGCTGTTGGTCGACCTAAAATTGAGATGTTTTTCCTCAACCACACCTACAAACCAGCATGGATCAACTCATAAGCCCTATATGATCACCATGAGACCATATTGAAGGCTCCTCCATCCACTATAAAGGATGGAGGAAGGAGGATTCTCCACCCCCAGGTGCGAGCTCTGCCACCATTGATCACTACCATCCATGCATGCATCATCCTCGTTCTAGTGAGACTACACTTATTAACATCACCGGACACCACTACATCACCCAGAGCATAGAATTTCCAACATGGACCGATCTTGATCTTAATACCTTCACCTATACTTCCTTTTGGGATCTATTTTGACCCCTATTCTACATTTTTTTAAGTTCCTTGGAAGAAGAGCTCCTATTTCTTCACCACTTCTCATCACTTCTTTCCACATCCTAGCACAACCAAGAACCCAAAACCACTTTAGGCTTCAACTAGAAAATTTTATTGATGAATTATGGAAGGATCTCTCACCACCTATATCTATCACCCAATCATGGCGCCCTCCATGAATTCCACATCCCCACTCCAACCATGAATGTCATGCATGGACCGAAGATTTCCCCACATAGATCTCATCCAAACTTTAATTCTTAAACACCCAAATATCTTGAGTGTTTCCTTTTTATTCACATGCATCCCCATAAAATTGTTTTTCAATTAAAGATACATGTTTTTGGGGATATTTATATTCCAAATGATCTAACCCACTGATTTGATGAAGGAAGAACCAGCAAATTCTCCCCTCATTTCCTATAAAAAGAGGTCATTCCCCCTAACAAAGGGAGCATCGAGACCACACCCATGGAAAAGATAATAACATCCCACTACAGATGATTATGACCCCCACACAGCCACTTCCACAGAATAAGATCCAAAATATGGACTCGTAGGGATGTCCACTAACACTCCCAACTCTCTTCTCACTTATAGTTCCTTTTCATCTCCATTTTGTTCCATTATCCCTCTTCTTTAATGATCACCCTTGCTTAAAGGTGTGGAATCCATCATGCTTGGGTGAAGTGAAGGGATCCCATTTTTTGGTTGTTTGATTTTTGAAAAATATATAATCAATAAATTCCTTTCTTTTAAATTGAATGGTTTTAAATTTAATATACTTTGAATATAAATTAAATGTGACTGTGTTTTATGTAATTCTAAAATATTAAATTTCATGGTTTTAAGTATTTATTCTCTCTTTTAATGATTATGGATTGTTATAATTGGTTGGTCTAAAATAATTTAGTGGAAGAGTGATTTTGTGATTACTAAATAAGATGAGGAAATAATTATGGACTGATTTTAATATTTTGGGTATGTCAATACTAGATTTGGTATTGTGTGAATAATTTAAACAATTCCCATTGGGATTTCCAGCCTATGATAAATATAAAACATTGGTGAATAATAAAAATAATATTTACTCCATTAACATATTTATTTTAATCAAAAAAAAAGATTCATTTTTATTAAAAAACCATGATAACAATATAAAAGGGGAAACCCTAATGTGAATCCAATCATCTCTTTATCATCTGAAATTCACAAACTATAAATTCTATTTCTTTCTAGCCTTGGGATTCTTCTTCTCTTATATAATTTATAATATGTGAAAATTATTTTAAAACACTACTCTAGGGAGTTTAATTTTTTATTACCAATAATACTACACCCATTTGGGAAATATATATCTTTTTACAAACCATGATAGGTTTTCATTAGTGAATTGCCTGATTTTTTTATATTAATGAATTATGGTTTTTTGAATATTGGATCATTGGAAAGAGGTTGATGTTCATGAATTATTTTTATCAGATAGGATTCACCTGAAAAACTTGTTCTTGTGTATGATTGATATCACTAAATATAGTGTGTAACAACTTATATAGTGTTTAACCAAATAATTTGGTGGTGCCATTCTTTTGATCTAGATAATAGTGTATTTATTTATGATGATATTTCATGTGGATATTTGGGGATATGATAAATGAAAACCACTATGAATACCCTCTTGTAAAAGATGTATATTGAACCTTGTAAGTTAATATGTGAATTTTATTCCATTATTATTAACTACTATTTTTGACACTTTCATCGAGGCGCACACATTTTTCTGTTCGGGGATGATGACAGTGTTTATTGCCTCTCATTCCCACATTCCAAAGGCATGAATTCCATATCTTTATGGATTCCATATCTTTATGGATGCTAGTTAATTACATTTTTTCTATCATGACATTCCAAGGGGTTTGTCCAGGGAAGTAACCTTCGATCGGGGGAGTAGTCACATTGGAAATCACTAGCGGGTATGGATGCTGGAACACTGGCGTGACTGGATTTCTTATCCTTATGATAGGACTTATCGAGGCGTAGAATCCTCAGGTTTCCCATGTCAAATGAGGGGAATTATATTCCATATTTTTGTCTTTGATGTTTTCCTCAGCTTCCCATGTTTAACACAGGGTATGCCACGAGTTTAACGTCTAGGGGAGACAGATCAGACAGATCAGAACACTGACTAGATTGGATCAGATGGTTAAAACCCCAAGAGGGAATACTGATGTCAGGGCTAACACGTGGTTAGTTACCTAAATACTGCTAGTAGTGGTGGAGAGGCGAATTGACATAATCTCACTGGGATGTGGTGGACCGGGTAAGAATCAAGATGGATAGTGGATGATTAAATGAAGTGGAGGGGGAATGAGATGGAGCCGACCTGAGGACGGCAGTGCTATTGGGATTGAGACTTGAAGAGACTTCCTACATATCCTCATGACAGTGAATCAAATTCTGCCTAATTCGGTGAGCGTAGTTCATCTTGACAATAGCTTACTGCTGATTTTGATTCCAACGGCTTACCGCTAGATGGGGTTGACACTGGATTACCGCAGATGGTGATGACAACAGCTTACCATTGAATGGATTTGAACCTCAAGGAGGATTCATACGTACCATGTCTAGGAGAGAAGGATCAAATCCCATGTATTTACAGATGGTATGTTGATGAATCGACATGAAGGGAGTCGGTTCCAATGGTTGTTGGGATTGAACCTCAGGGAGGCTTCCTACTTACCTTGACTTGGCAAAGATCAAAGTCCATGCAGTTCAGGATGGTGTGTGGTGAACTGAAGTGAAGATGTTCGGAACAACCAGGTGATGGGATTGAACATCAGGGAGGCTTTTTATGTACCTTTCCTTGGAAAGGATCAAATTCCATGTAGTTTGGGATGGTGTGTGGTGAAACTATGTGAATGGGGGTCGGAAAGACTGGGTGTTGGGCTTGAACCTCAGGGAGGCTTCCTACGTACCTTCCCTTGGAAAGGAACAAGTAAATGCAGTTTGGGATGGGGTTGGAGAACCAATGTGAACAGGGATCGGGATGACCTAGTGTTGGGATTGATCCGTAGCGGGGCTTCCTACATACCTTGCCTTAGCAAGGATCAAAGTCCACGTAGTTAGGATGGGGTGTGTGGGGCTTATACACTGGGATTCTCAGAAAGGATTTCATGGATGGTGGGTATTCTAATCCCACGTGAGTCATTCTTGGTTTGATAAACAAGAGGAAAAAAGACCTGATGCTCACATCATGAAAGGTGCATCCGTGGAAAGTGGAATGGGGCTTACACGTGGTTATTAGACCAAAGAGGAAACAAGGGATTACGCGTCGAGTATCCTCGTGGAGATGAAGACTAGGACATGCTCTAGGGTGGGGTCCCGAATGGAGACAAATCCCAGAGGTAGTGGGAATGGATAACAAAATCCCTGTCCCCATATCTCCTCTTAGTCTTTGGCATGGAAGAAGAGAAGAGGATAAGGGGTGCTACCTCCTACACGAAAAGCTAGGGTCTTACACCAATATGGTTTCCCTTTTCCCATGGACAAGTATTTCTCCAATAAAGAGGACCTCATTCCATGTAAGGAATGGTCACACTTCCATGGAGATGAGTGGTCAATTAAAATGCCCAAGGTGGGGTACCCCGCGTAGAGTGCATGGGGAAAGGATACAATTTAATGTCATGTGCTGAGGACGATGGTGCTTGGTAGTTTAACATCCTGCAACTCAGATGAGGTGTGTTCACTCCGCACCCCTAGGACTTACATGACTGATGCCCACCCAATCTTGGGGAAGGGAAGGCATCAAAACCGTCGTGTTGAAGGGGTGTTGTGGAGTTATCCACTGAGGGGTCCCCGTTAGTGTGGCTATGCAAATAAGCAATAGCCATTAGCATGCCTATGCGAAGAAGCATGTTGTGAAGCAGCACAATGGGAAGTATTGTCCAAGGGAATTTGAAATTGCTTCGTGAAAACCAAGAAGGTCACATGTGAAAATGGATTTAAGAGCAAATTAGTTCATATATAGAATCCTTGTGAATCTTCGGTGCTCTATGAAATGGAGGGGTTCCACGAAGGGGTGTGCTTCGTGAAGTGAATAGGACTAGCCTAAGCATAGGAAATAGGTGCGTATAGAAGGAGATTCGTGAAGTGGAAAGGAATTCACGGATCAATGCCTAATGAATTAAGGGTGACTTTCAAATCATAGCATTGTGAAGTAATGTGCATTCGATCTGAGCATATGGGTCACATGTGCATCAAGGGTGCTTCACAAAGCATAAATTCTCCATGATGACCTGAGTCCCCTTGGGGATCCCCTTAATTTTCGGGGGGCTGTGGGCTCCACAAAGGGCATCCCTCTTTTAAGAGGGGTTGAATTTATGCAAAGGGGGGAGGCTCTTTGTGATGCAAAAGTACCTTGAAGATATCATGGTTCACAGAGCAGAAATTTCATTACGACATGGGAGCTAAAATGGCAAAAGGTCAGTGGATCCCTCCGTTGGGCTCAAGGGGAGCCTGGTATTTATAAGCAAGAGGCGCCACAAAGTAGGACTCACTTGGTGCGATGACAAATCTTGATCTACGGTGGGTCGCGAACATCAAATTGGTTCATGGTACATCCCGCCTCCTTGCTTTGTAGTGGGTCACGAATGTCAAATCAGTTCGAGGGGTATCCCTCTTCCTTACTCTACGGTGGGTTTTGAACGTCAAATCAGTTCACGGTGCATCCCACCTCCTAGCTCTATGGTTGGTTCGTGGAGGGGGAGCTTGGCATTGGCTGCAAGGCAATGGGGCTCCGTGCTCTGGCTTCACGAGGAAGCCCCTAACACTTTCTGTTTGTTCTTTCTATCCCAAATTTTGGCACCAACAAATGCCTCCCCTCAGATTTTGACCTGAGTAGAAAATGAGGGTCAAAGTCCGAGGGTCCATCGCCCAAATTTCTCAGTCAATCATGAAGCGACATCACAAAGGTGGCTTGCCAAGAAGAGAGGAATTCTTGGGTTGGGTGCTCCATGAAGCTCCCCTTGGCCGGATGTGCCGCGAAGCTCCAAGGGCCCTCACCTATAAATATGGGAGATGTCCTCTCTTTTTTCCTTTCTCTTCTCTACGATTTTCTGTTTTAGTGATCTCTATTCACGAAGCTCCAAGTACTTCACGATTACTCTCCACGAATCAAGCCTTCTGTTTCATGGTGCACAATGAGTCTTTGACTTTAGGTCGATGTGCTTTGCGACTTGTGTTTGAAGGCCGGGGAAGGGATTCACAAACAACCTTCGCGAATGATATCCACAAATGATCTCTATGAGAAATATCCATGAATGATCTCTGTGAACGAGCTTTGCAAACCAAGGCCAAAAAGATGCCTCAACTCTGGGGTTGAATGGATCCTCAAGAAGCTTCCAGGGGGTCCTTGCGGATGCTTTTCTAACGGAGGATATGGCGAATAGATTGGGTTTAGAGGAGTAGATACAGAGCCACTCTGACCATGAGTCATTGGTGGAGTTGTCGTTAGTGAGTGAAAAGAACTATCCGTTGTGAAAGAGGCTGCCCTTGTATGGATTTGGGATGAGGGATGATGTATTCATCCCTGAAGAAAGTTGGGACGAGCCAGATTACTGGCTTAGGAGCACGCCATGACAATTCCAGTGGTTCAGGGCTGCTGACGGCCATTCCTGGGAGGACTTCACACCCGTCATTGTTGATTGATTGTAAAATCATATAAACAACATTGAAAAGAAGGGGCTATATCCGGAGACCTCCCCCCCCTCCGTACCACACTATCCTAAAGGCAACCTTAAGGAACCCTAGGAAGGGGTGGTCCGATGAGTGGGACCTAAGCTAGGGAAGAAATTTCACAGATGATTGGGCCTGTTCCTATATGGTATGTACCTCATGTGAAGAGTTTGTGGATGTGGTGAGGAGAGTGGAACTGTATGAAGTAGCTTGGGCCTCCCAATTCCACATCTATCAACCGAAGCAACTGATGCTAGAGTTTCTGAGTCGGTAGTCCTGGAGGACCAATACATTCCACCTACACCACGGGGAGGTCAGCATCAGTTTATGGGATGTGCATCTGATCATGGGGGTCCTGATACATGGGACTATGTTTGATGAATTCCTACTCGTTATGTGTGCGTGCAAGGATATGGAGCAAATGCAGCTGCTAGAGATGGCGTTGATGAAACTGATGTCGGTATAAGATAAGAAAGAAGTGAGGGATGTCCATTTCAGGTGATGGTTCAAGCAGTTTCAGAATTTTTCGGAAGAGAGGTAGTTTTCAGGGAGGCCTAGGACTTGTCTAAAGGGGGATCAACAAGGCAAGGAGCACTCTTAATGGTGGATCTTAGAAAACAGCCAGTGGAAGACATGGGGGTTCAACGTTAGTACCGAACAACAACATGTAGTCAGGATGGTAGCATTCATCGCGGCTCTCATCTGTTGTTGGATCTTGTCGGTGAGGGATATGAACATGGGATTGTATCCAAGAACATTTATCATGGCTTCTATGTTAGTGAAAGGATAGCGGGTGAACCTCAGAATCCTGACGCTCTCCAAGCTATACAAGATGTTGTGGCATATCAGTGAGGGGAAGAGGCCACAAAGGATATGCATGCCATTCTACCTCTTATTTAGGTGGATAGTGGCGCACATCAGGGGGGTCTATGAATACCAAACCCCATCTCCCCTCCTAGGTAGAACTTCCATCCATCAATTATAAACGTTGCAGGGAGCTTTCCAGCCAAGATGACTGTGAAAGTGGTACTGAACCGGGTGTGGAAGGTGAAAGAGTTAAACTATCATTCATTCTCGCTACCAATGGGTGTTTTCACTGATGATGGACAAGGAACGGAAGCACATCGGTCCTACCTCATGTCCTTTTTAAGTGGAGTGCTAGTGGCCAGAGTGAAGCATGATCCCCTCAGTGTGTTGTACACCCCGCACTGATTTGATAATCAATTTTGGTGCATGCAGCAGCTGACTCCGCAGGTCTATTTGGGGGTGTGATACTAGGGTCACTCATGAGTGATGAGGAAAATGTGGATCATGTTCACGTGAGAGGATGTGAAGATCCATAAGGATCTGCCTCTGCCTACATCCATCTTTGGGTTGGTGAAGGAGTATGCCAAAAGTTGGGAGGTGGCTTACATGGGGGAGATGATGAAGCAGCCATCCATGAAAGCTGGTGATGGTGCCCCTCCCCATCCTTGAGGTTGGGGCTGAAAGGCGACAAGGACATCCTGCAGTGGCAGGGCTGCCGTGATGGTGAGACCAGCACTGGTTGAGGTTGAGGCCACTGTGGTGGATCTAATAATGGCATCAGACCCGATGGTCCCAGAAGAATGGAGTTATCCAGAGGGGAGGCCTCCAAGAGGATTCCGTAGAATATCCTCCCAGGCCCTAGGGAAGCAGCTGCGCCATATAGATATGCCAGATAATGCTGACTTCCCGGAGGCTTGGGACATCTGGGACGTCTACATGAAATTACTTGGCCCATTTGAGATGTGGAAACATTTGAACCATCTCGAGATAAACTTTCTGGGAATTAGCCCTATCAGAGACAGCTCTGCAGTATCATAGGTGGAGGCGGAGCAATACCTAGTAGAGCGGGAGGAATTTGAGCATTCTCGGGGTGCCCTGTATCCAATGACAGACTAGGTGAGGGTATTGTAAGATCAAACAGTCCTGCTGCAGTTGTCAACCACTTAACTAAGAGAACGCTTCCCTCTACCTAAAGAATCAGACAAGTCCACCAGGTGGGAGGAGGTCAGAAGAGGGATCCCATTAGAGGAGAGAGAAATTGGTGATCAAGACTCAAACCTTGAAGAATTAGCAGACTCCCTTGAGGTAAAATCCCAAGCCCCTTCCTCAGGGTCTGCTTCTAGGTCATTTTGGACTCCTTGCTAATACTTGAACTATATTGGAGGGTCTCATACAAAAAAACCATTCTCACCCCCCAAAAGATGCCGATGTGAGGCCTTCAGGATCTACACTTGCCACTGCATCAATTACCACATCCAGCGGGGTCAGGACACTCGAGGTGGCTCGCACAGAGCTTTCAGACCATCTGATAATATATGTGGGGTCACTCCTCGGGGTCCTGATGGAATCAAACCAAGAACAAGACCAGGAATTCGATATCTATAAGTCTCCTCTACCAAATTCATGGTTGTAACCCATTGAACATTTCAACTAATGTCCATGCCGCTTTTTGTGTGTAGAGTTCTTCAACTGGCATGGGATGCCTTGGAGAGGTTGGTCGGGACTTCTGGCAGTGACTTTCACAGGTGAATATTGGTGACCATGGAGTTGGATATCCAGACTGATCAAACTGAACTGCTCCCGATCACTGGTGGAACTATCAGTTGGGCTAAGCTTGAGATCATTGAGGTGGGATCCAATGATGAGGATAAATCGGACAGCCCGAGTCCTGCCATTCCTAATCAAACACTAGATGTGGACCCTACCAATGGTTTCCTGAAGGAATTCCCTGTATATGATCCCCCAACCATGCCAACTGGGGTGAGATAAACTCTGATGAAGAGGATAGAAAAAATAATCTGTCACCGATCATGAAAGATGATCAAGTGCTTCATCGAAGATACTTCCCAAGTACAATAGATTGAGGAGATGGATATACATTTCTCGCAGCTGCGTGAACTATGTTCTAGGGGAGTTGATGCCTAGCATCCCCACATGCTCATCCGAGATCTTATGGTAGAGAATATTCAAAAGTATGATAATGGCCTCAGTGTGGGCTGGCAGTAGAGGAAATAGGTGAACATTAGGAGGCTTCGGGAGGCTGAAAATGAGGTTCAACAACTTCTGGTCTGGGCAGATGAGCAATCATCCTCCCTTAATGTGCAATTAGAGATAATATTTCGATTGATGGACTAGCTAGAAGAGGCTGAAGAACGCATGATGTAATATTCCAAACAGTTGATCATCATCCGGACTGGAGTAGAGTGGGACCAGATTGCAGCTGATGAATTGCACCCCATCACTGCCAAGGAGGAGCCAGAGCTGAACAAGCAGCAGTAAATCCTGGGCGCCACAAGCCAGAGGTTGGAAGAGCTACAACTTTCTTTTTATGGGGATAACCTGTCCATGGGAGGGATCGACCCACGGGTGCTGTAAGGATCACAATCCTTCAAACATAATTTCATGCTTTGATTGTTTTATGCTAGATACATACATGTGTTTCATTTTTTTTTGTTTCAGACACATACGTTGTATTCGTTAGACACCCAGTGATCAATCCCTAATCTCATGTGGGTCGATCCCAATGTGAGAAACAAGGGATGACCGCTATGTTATTCCGTCTGAACAAAAGAGTGTCGACCATGATTTGGGAATACCGAGATTGAACAACCAATCCAGATTTTTGGGAAGAGAAGGGGAGGTCCAATTAGTGGACACAAACCTCAAAACAATTGACTGTCGTCCTTCTGATGTGCTATAGTGAATGAGTGGGGTGACGCCAGGGGTGTTGGAATTATTCTGAACATAGGGAAGTGGAATGTGTGAATAACGATACCAAAAATTAAAAACACTGTAGGGATGGCGGGGAAATTAAGGATAACTATTGACCACATTCCAAATACAATATTATTATTGTGTTACCCTAAAACAGGGATAAAAAATGAGGTTCAACCTCTGTCCATGTTCCAAACCCAAGCCCTGACTCAAAATTTCAACCATTAGTCTTCAAGAACATTAGCCGAGGATAGTAGGAGAGCCATAGGCCGAGCATCCATAATCTTTGGGGGCCTTTTTTAGGCACGAAAGAGGACGAGGGTCTGAATAGAGGGCACACAAAGTGTGGAATGTGGAGTGGTGGGTTGTTTTACTGGAATCCAACACTCTTAAAATTACACCACCATAGTGGAAACACATTAGGTGGGCATTCCTATATGATCAGGGGCCAGACATGCTTCTAAAGGCGATGCACTTGCATTTTAACATCATATGTCGAAGATGGTGGGAGAAAGGGAAGATCCCAGGAAATGAATACGCAGTTTAGTGGCTATAAACGCGACATGAATGGGGAAATATGGAGTCCACACCACACCACGTATCCCTGGAGGAAGTTCCTCAGGTCAAGGGACCAAAATTGAAAATTAGGTTGGGCCCCAAGCAAAGTGTTCGGGCATTGCTACGTGCCCCATTAGGATGGGAATCAAGATGCACGTAGTACTGAGAGCATAGTTTAACATCACGTGGGACGATGAAAGGCGTCTGTGGCACGGCTATGCCAGTACACATCCTACCAAAACTACTAAGCCCACGTGAGTTGTACACGATGTGGGAAATAAGAAGTGGTGGTGGGAATTTCTTGAAATAGGAAGGAACATGTTAGGGGTGAGGGGACACTAGGTGAATGAAATCCTAACGATGTTGACCCACCCATATAATGCACCTAGATACACGAAGAAGTAAAGACAAGTATGTCGGAATTCCACTTGAACATAAAGAAGTGGAAATATGTGAATCATGATGTTTGAGATCTGGACCACAATGAGGGAGGCATGAAGATATGGGGTGGCTGCTGACCATGTTCGAATCACATATTTCATATCATGTTATCCTAATATCAGGAGAAATAGATGAGGGTCAATCGCTGACCATGTTCGAAACACGGGACATGTCAGAAATTTCTTCTGGGATCTTTAGGGACGTTGTCCCAAGACTTTAGGTGAGCTGAGGCGGCACAAGACCAAGCCATGAAGGGGTCCCTTTGGATGTGGAAGAGGATTAGGATCACAAAGCTCAGACAAGGAATGATGGGATGTACCCATGAAAAATTCACACATAGGGTTTTTTCTAGAAACGCATCTGAGTATGAAGATAAGACATATCAGATAGAGGGAGTCATGTCCCCCTCCAAGGAAATGGGTCCTGAGGTTGCACGCTTCCAGCTTAACAGTTATTGGATGATACATTATGGGGGATTGATTTAATGGATTGGACGTAGGGAAATGAAATAACAAAAACTGACGCGCAGTTCCCATAGGGAGATCTCAGTTTGAGGTTATAGAACTCAGACTAGGTTGGGAAAATACATGTGGGGTACGTGGTGCGACAATTGCAAAACCCATCAACAATGAGAACCCATGAGGTACTCGCCACAACACGTGTTCTTGAAAGAGTTTGGTCCTAGGGGCCAAACAGGGGGAACAAGATTTTAGATTCATGGGGCCAGACCCGAAGACAAGATGTCTAGGTATTCCTATATATCCCATAAGGATGGGAGTCAAGCCATACGTAGTTATGGAAGATGTCGGATGGTTCAACGTCTTATAGAAAGAATGTAGAGTGATCTTAGTTTATGGTCATTGTACTCAGACCAATGATGGTAGGGAATGCGGGAGACACATGGTGAGGTAATTATGAAACCAGACGTGAATGAGGAACCTAGGGTTCCGATCACAATGTGTTTCTTGAGGAGGTTTTAGGTCGAGGTTCCGAAAACAAAAGTTGGGGTGGGCCCAACATGAAGTGCATGAGGGTTCCTACGTACCCCATGAGTATGGGGATCAATATGCACGTGGTTCCAGGAGATGGAATAGTATGATACAGGTGCCAGGGGTAATAATGTTATGTGGTTCGGGCCTTTGCACCAAAAGATGTGGTATTTGATAGATCATGTTTGTCTTTTAGGATGAATGAGTGTTTTTTTGTGAAGCGACTGGCATAGGATATAATGTTTAGGAATCACCACAAGAATCAAGCCATGTGCGGGCATTGACAAATGGTATGGTGTGTGACCGATACCAAACATGATGTCCCCTTGAGTGAGGACACCATGATGCACCACCGTTTTCATCGTGCAGCCAGAATGATAATGTCATAGTTTAGGGTCATGTGATGGGACCATGCGACATCATTTAACGGCGTATGTCTTGGACGTGAGAGATGAGGTTCAAGAGGGAATGTGCACGGTGTGATAGAGCATACCCGATGTGAATGAGGATGAGGTCCACATTACACCATGTTTGATTCTTTGAGAGAATACTTGGGCTGAGGGGCTAGAAGGGGATAAGGAATATAAGAAAAGGGAGGCTAACTCTCGGTTGATCTGGACCTGAAGATGAGATATCTAGCTGTTTTTACATATCCCATGATGATGGGAATAAATCCATATGTAGTTATTAAAGGTTCCCTTTAACGGCATACAATTTACCCTCCTATGGGATAGGAAGTAGGAGGGACTAACTCCTAGAGAGGGGAATAAATGGTTTGGCAATTGCAAATCCAACATGAATGAGGGCATGAGCCCACACACACCACATCATGTAGTCCTATAGGAGTCGGGGGCCTAAAATGAAAAATAGAAGAGATAAAACACAAAGAGATCTAAGTTTATGGTTCTAGAGCTCAGACCATGGAGAAGCTAAACTCTTCCAAATAGGTGTAGACCTCGATCTAATCCCTAAGCATACGTGATTTGAACTCAGTGTAGGAAACATGTGCGGAAGAGAACTGTGTAGTACATGGAATGTGCTTAAAGGGGAAGTTAGTGCAAAGCCCTGAAGAATGTTTTAACATGACTTTTTCTTCCTAACATGCAAATTCCCACTAAGGAATAGCACCATGAGTGCAAAGATTCTACTTGGACATGATGTGGTGGAATATAATGTGAATCATGCGATCCCAATTTTGGGATTAATGAGGTCGGTGTGAAGATGGAAGATGACTGTTGATCGTGTTCGAAACACAGTATCCATATCGTGTGACCTAAAATGGGAACAAAAAATGAGCGTCGACCACTGACCGTATTCACAACGTCGGCTTGAATCAATTTGTTGTTCAAACCCTCAAGGATGTTGGCCCGTAGTGGTAGGAGGGACCTCGGGCTGAGCATCCATGCTATCCGGGGGTCCCTTCTGATGTTAAAGATGATGGAAGCTCTAATGAATGGGAACACGAATCCTGAAAGGTGGGTGAGAACATTTCAGATGGAATTCGACACTCTAGTTGCTGGACCGGAGTAATCATGGGCACATTGGTGAATCACCGAAGAGGGTCAAGGGACCTGACTGAGAGGCAGTCGACTCAAAAATATGTTTATAGGGAAAGGGAGAGAATACCACTCAGAAGAGAGATGTATGCGGCGTGGTTGTTACAAACCCGACGTGAATGGGGTCCCATATGAATGGGAATCAAGCAACATGTAGTTCTAGAGGATTCGTTCAATTTATCATCTTGTGATAAGGATACAAAATAAGGGCAAGATACCCAAACGAGGGATGTGTATCACATGATGAGTAACCCAAAATTAATGAGGACATAATCCCATGTCGCACCATACAATCCTATATGAGAACTTGGGCCAGGGGCCTGAAAAGGTTGAAAGACCTAAAGCTGGGATGCAAATAGAATGTCACAATCATCTTGTTTTTTAACGTCTTGCAGGGAGGAAGATAGTGATATTAGTTTAAGGTCATAGAGTTTAGACCGTAAATTCCATTTTTAATGTCATATGCATAGGATAACTGAACGAAAAGGGTGAATCATTGTGCCTATGGAAGACCGTAGATCGACAATGATGACTCGCAACACAACATCCACCCTTGTGTAACTAAGGAAAACAATTGGGTGTCAATCATTGACCGTTTTCACAACACGGGACTTGTACCAATTTGTCTTTGAAGATCCTTAGGGACGTTGGCCTGAAATGTTAAGAGAGACCTTAGGACGAGTATCTATGACATTCAAGGGTCCATTAGGATTTGGAAAATGATGGAAACCCAAAATGATGGGGCTCACGAAGCTTGGCGGGGTATACATTCGCGGAGGGGGTGATAAATGGAGAGATATCTCAAATAGGGGGGGGGGGGGCATGTGTAGCGTGACGAAATAGCCCAACGTGAACTAGGACATGAGTCCATACAACAGCACACGATCCCAAAATGAGAACTTGGGACAAGGGGACTAAGGTTGAGTGTCCTGGACAACTTTAGCCATATGACCTTTGTTGTGGGGATTGCCTCAACAAAACTCCGAAGCCCACATGAGCAATGCTCGGTGTGGGAAACAAGGAGTGGTACTAGTCCTTACCCATCACATAATGGTATGATATCTGGAATAAACCAAGGAAAACTATGAATCAAATATACAGTAGGTTAGAATGAATGACTACACTCATTTTTTGGGACATATGGGGATAGTGACAATGAAAAAGGATGTTTTTTGACCAAATTTGAAACACGTCATCTATATCGTGTAGTGAAATGGGAACAAAAAACATGTGTCGACCGCTGACCATGTTCTCAATGCTTGACATGTATCAATTTTTTGTCTGAAACCCTTGAGGACATTAGCCCGAGATGGTAGGAGATCCCTTGGACCGATCGTCCATGACAGTCGGGGTTCCTTTTAGATGTAAAAGACAATTGAGTCCCAAGCAAAGTAGTGAATGAAGCATAGATGTGCCCGTGCATTTTATCATCAAGCAGGGTAGTGACTGAGGTGAAAGCGTCAACAAGGTGGGATGTATGGAAAGGTCGTGATGAACTTGATGTGAATTAGGGAGGAATCCTTCACCATGCAACTTGTTCTGACCCAAGGGGAGGTTCTAAAGTTCGTGTTGGGCTGACCAAAAAATGTAAGGGAATTTCCTACCTATCCCATGAGGATGGGAATCAAGACATATGTAGTTTTAAAAAGTCCATGAAATTTAACGTCTTGCAGTAAGAATGTGGGAGGAGAGAAGAATGAGGAATGGTACATGGAAAAATCATCATAACCCTAACATGAGTGGGGCCAAGGAAGCCTATACGATGCCATGTGGGACCCTCCAATAGAACTATGCCTAGGAGGGGATGAACAAAACAAAAATTTTGGTTGGACACAAGATGAAGTGTCTGAGCATTTCTACATCTCCCATAAGGATGGGAGTCAAGCCATACGTAGTTCTTAATATGCAGTTTAACATCTTGCAGGACGAGGCACTGTTTAACGTCACATTGGACCAGACAGTTTAAGGTCATGTAGGACCCTCATGCATTTTAGGGTCATGCTAGACTACGATGCAGTTTAAGGTCATGTAGTAAAATTCATTTTAAGGTCATGTAGGACCATCCACTATTTAAGGCTATGTAGGACCAGACAGTTTAGGGTTAGGTTGGACCAGTAGTTTAGGGTCGTACAGGACCCAACAGTTTAGGCTCATGCAGGGCCAAGGGGCTGGACTCAGGTAAATTATTTCTTAAGGAACTTGGAATTGGTGGGAGGAGTTATATACTCACCATCCATGGATACTAAGGAGTATGCTCCATTGGTTTAAACCTTTTAAAAAATGTAAGGTCCTTCCCATTTGGCCTCCAACTTGGGTAGTTTCTTACTGGGTATCATTGGTGTCCTGAGGGCCAGTACCAAGTCGCCTTTCAAGATAGAGTGGAAGCGAACTTTATTGTTGAAAGATCTAGCCATCTTGTTCTGGTACCTTTCCAGATTGGGCAGGGTACAAAGCCTGTTCTCATTGAGTGCATCCAGCTCATCCAGACATATTACAACTACTTTACCCGGTGCTTTCTGATCATAGACAACATTGCGCAATGAGGGAAAATAAATCTCGATGGGCAGGATGACCTCCATTCCATACACTAGGGAATATGGGCTCACCTGGGTAGAATTAGGAGTCGTCGTTTGATAATCCCATAGGGCGTTGGGGAGATTTTCTACAAAATCTTCTTATTCTGACCAACCATTTTCTGCAAAATTTTAGAGAAGGGTTTTTGGAACACCTCGATTTGTCCATTTTCTTATGCATGATAGTGGGAGGTGTGGTTAGAATGGATTTTTTACTTAGAGTATAGTTTCTTCATCTCATCTGCTCAAAAGTTCATACTGTTATCAGTGAGGATCACATAAGGGACTCTAAATCGGTAGATGATGATAGAGCTCACAATGTTAATGATGGAACACGCCTTGACCTCCTAGAGCGGAACTACCTCTTCCCACTTGGAGAAGAAATCTATGGCGATCAGGATGAACCTTCACTGGTGATCTATCACCGGTGGGTATGGTCCCACGACATTGAGTCCCCATACCACAAATGGCCAAGAGTACATGGTAGTGTGGAGAGGCTCTGGGGGCCGATGTATAATGTTGGTATGAATTGGGAATGCATAGAATATTTTGGTGAACTCAATGCCGTCATTGATCATAGAGGGCAAGAAGTACCCCAGTCTTTAGATCTAGTGAGATAGCTTCAGCCCAACCTGATGAGCCCTGCAGGCACTAGAGTAAACCTCTTGTATGACATGAGAAATCTCAAATCCTTTAATGCAATGGAGGAGAACCCTAAACAACCAACACTTTTAGAGGATCTTCTCACAACTAGGTCCATCCTGGAGGGTGAACTGTAACACACAACACCGAATTCACTTGCCCTCAGCTTGATCTGCTTGGAGATTACCATTTTAGAGGTACTCAATAAAGGAGGTTCTCCAATAAAAAGTCACTTCAATCACTACAACCTGGGGACCTAGGGGTCCTGACGTGGAGGCGACTGTGGTAAGGTATCTTACCTACAGACTGTCATCGTCATCTGGGGTGACATGAGAAATGATTCTTTGGTGTGCCACATGAATAATCAGATCATCCTGTTTCGTCTCTACAAGAGACACTTCTAGGTTGGTTATGGAGTCAGCCCGACCATTATGAGATCAAGGGACATGAGTAACTTCTAGCCGAGATTAGGAACTGGGCCATTAAATGGAGAGTTTTCTCCAATAATGGTACGACCTCTAGCTTTTTGGTGACATAGTAACAATTGATCTTCTCGATGACTAGTTTGGAATCCCCATTCACATGTAAATGGGGCACATCAATCTCGAGGGCCAACTTGAGGCTAGTAATGAGGGCTTGATACTCTCCCTCATCGTTGGTGGAACCTTCTATCAACAGAATTGAGTATGGAAGAATGGCATATTAGATGGTAATGTAGACAATACCCAGGACCACCCTGTTGAGTCTGGGATCATTGAACCTCCTGTTGGTGGGGCTCTAGGAAGAACCATCAAACTGCATATGCCAGCACGGCATGTCTTGGTCGACCGAGAGGATCACCTTATCAGGGAAATCAAGATCTAGGGAATGGTAAGTAGGGGCTCGATGGGAAGTAAGGAAATTATCCAGTTCTTTCCCCTTAGTATCCTTCTGAGGGACAAACCTGATGTCGAACTACTGGAGGATTACTGCCCACCGATCTAGACTACCTGTCAACATAGGGAGGTTCAAGATGTACTTCAGATCTACCTGGGACACCAGTTGTACCTCGTGGAGATATAGGTAAGGTCGCAACTTCTGTACTGTGGATACTAGCGCGAGGCATCTCTTCTCAATAGGGGAGTATATGGTCTCTATATCGAGGAGCATGCGACTAAGGTAGTAAAGGATGTTCTCCATCCCTTATTGTTATTTTTGGTGAGAAGGGTGCTGATAGATCCTTCTTGGGAAGTCACATAAGAGACCAGTATATTTTCAGAGACCGGTGGAATTAATACTGGAGGCTGGATAAGATACTTCTTGATTTCCTCGAATGTAGTCTAACATTATTCATCCCACTCATAGAGTGTGCCATTCTTCACGATCTTATTAAAGGGCTTACACTTACCAATCAAATTCACGATGAATCAGCGTATGTAGGATAAGTGGACTTGGAAACCTCAAATCTCCAGGACATTTCTTGAGGGAGACATCTGGCAGATGGCCTTAATCTTCTCGGAGTCGATCTCGATGCCCCGATATCTGACAACGAAGACGAGAAACTTCCTAGAGGAGACCCCGAAGGTGCACTTAAATGAGTTCATATTCAGGTGATTGGAAAATAGGAAGGTCAACACCTTCTCAATTTCTTTTAGATGGTCCTAATGCTGGAGATATTCAACCACTAGATTGTCCACATAACATTCCACCAACATTCTGAGAATCGACTTAAAAATGAGACGCATAGCCCCTTAATAGGTGGAACCTACATTATTTAAACTGAATGGCATGACATGGAAACATAATGTACCTTATGGTGCCCTGATGGCTGTAGACTCCTCATCCCCGTGGGGCACTCAGATTTGGTTATACTCGAAGTACCCATCCATGAAGGGGAGGGTTTGGAACCCAGTTGTGGCATCAATCAAGAGTTTCATCACAAGAAGGGGAAAATCATCCTTCAGAGAGAGACAGTTTAGATCCCAGAAGTCGATGCAAACTCTGATTTTCCCATTCTTCTTCTTGATTGGTACAATGTTGGCTAGAAATTTCGGGTACTGGACCTATCTAATGAAATTGGATCTGATGAGCTTATCAACTTCTACCTCAACCATGGCACCATGAGAAGGGTGCATCTTTCTAGGAGGCTACTTGGACCCATGATTATTTGCCGAGAGATCGAGGTGGTGGATAGGTACCCAAGGATCTAGTCCTGGAATCTCATCATAAGTCTAGGAGAACACATCACGGTGCTTCTTGAGAAAGTCTATGTACTGTTTTTGTTCCACAAGGTTTATAGCGGCACTGATTAGTGTGGGTTTCGGTTCTTCCTTACTATCAAGGTTCACCTGTACCAATTCATTGACTATGGTGCAGACTCCCTCTTCAAAGGCGAGAGTAGAATCCTCTAAATCCTCTTCTTCACTTATGGAGGAGAGATCCTCAATGGGAGGAGTTGCTTCTCGGTAGGCAGAACCTGATGGGAGGCTGGTACCAATTAGAGTGGTAGTGGACACTACATCAGAGGAGTCCTGTGCTGCTGCAACCACAATGATGAAGGTTGTCAATCTGATCCCATCTAGTCTTCTTCCCAAGGGGCCACGTTTGATGATGTAAAAGTAGTAGTGGTGCATCACCTTGAGGAGGTTAATTCTAGATAGGTGGAAGAAGCACGTGTGATGTATTTACGTCGCCATTATGCAGACATCCTGATGCCTTATGGGAGTAGGAGGCTTCGGGATCACCTGAGCCTGATTTTTATAGGATTAGTAGGTGATCTTACGGCATCGCTTGGACATGGGAATGTGTTCCCCCTCGTCCCAGAAACAATGAAGCACTATTCAATGTCTGGGGTTGTAGCCTCCAATCATTGGATTGAAAAGATTTAGGCATCATCTTGATATGTACACGGGTCGGTTGCAGTTGTGGCATGTTTGACCTCGTTAGTCTGAATCTTCCTTCCGTACTCTTATAGTGGTCAGCATCTAGGTAGCGGGCTTCACAAGAGGCAAAGGGAGACGTGTCACATTGAAGCATTCCCACTCGACCATTGATGGAGTACTTGAGGCACAGGTGATATGATGAGGGAACCACCACATGTAGGCGGAGCCACAACCTGCCCATCAACACATTGTACGCGGGGTCCTGGGAGACAACCATAAACTCGGTGCTGGCGACTAGGCCACCAAATTAGGTCTTCAAGAAGATCATACCGACCAGTTTCTATTACAACCTATCATGACCTTGAAGTCTTAGGTCATATGGCCTCAGATCATCTTTAGACAATCCTAGTTTTTGCAGTATCTGAGTCCGGATTAGATTGATCCCAGATCCCATTTTGACAAGACAATGGTGGACCTCCATGCTATTGAACTGCTCAATGATGTACCGTGGGTGAATGTGCCCCTGTAGGGGAGAGCCTTCATCTTCTCCAGAGAACGAGATAATGTCCTGGCATTCAGCATTCATGACCACCTAAATGTGAAAGGATTCTCCAGCTGCTACTTCCTTCTCAAATTAGAGGGTGCTTCATAAAGCCTCGTCAAGGGCCTCATGCATGTCTAATGACAGGAAAAGATCCTCAAGGATGGAGATCCTTTCTATAATTTTGGTAAGATGCTTGAGAACATCATACATTCGTACCATGCATGATATTTTGCTTACAGGAGGTCTCTCTATGAAAGGAGTTATGGTGGGTCCTACTTGTTGGACTGGTGGCTGGCTGGTGCTAGGACTATCCCGTTTTTCACTAGTTGAAGCCAAAGGATGGCTACTAGATGGGGCCAAATTACTGAGATCAATCTGTAGGGAAGCACAACTGATCGCAGTGAGGTCTGGGCAGCTCTGCCTAATCTAGTGGCATGAACCGTAACAGAGGTGGACCAGATGACACCAAATGGGAAGGCTGCACATGCTGAGATCTACATTGTGTTTGTTGCATGGATTCAGTAGCATGCACAAACTATCTTGAAGTACTGATTAAAGCACTTTGATGGCTCATATAGCCATTACTCCCTTGACGCTGACGATGGCTGGGGACATTAGGAGGATCTGCCTCGCACTCTTCATTTCTAGGAATCATGTAGGGTTTACCAACTCTATGGTATTAACTGAGGCATACCCATGACTATCATTTGAAGATTCATCAGCTACTGGATAGATTCTGGAGGGATATCAATAAATGGGGGCATGAAGTAATCGAGAGTATGATATGATGATGTCACCGACAAGAGACTTATTTTCCCCTTGTGCCACTAGTGTTTTCTCTTCTAGGAAAAAGATAGCTGAGATGACAATGCAGAGGTAGTATCTATGACTTCTGGAGGCTCTGACCGATTCAGGCATGCACAAATGACACCATGGGCACGAGCAACTGTTTTATGAGCCACCCAGTCATCATACTTTAAGGACCCACAGCTAGAAACATAATGCCACTTGCCCTCGCTGCCACTACTATTGTACAACCTCACGAAGTTACATTCCACCTATGTCAGGGATGGGACTAACTAGACTAAGTTGTTAACTACCTAGTCTTAGATCCAGTCCTTGAACCCATAGCATTGATTGAGAGTGTGCCCACGGATCTGGTGATAGGGGAAGTAGTTGTGGTGTTCAGTGAGGTTCGCCTCTTCTGGACATCTGCACTCAAGAAAACGTACAATCCCCTACTCTAAGACACATTGGAGGTAACTGAGGACCTGAGCCTCATTAAACGAGTAGGTCCAGTTTCCCCTATCTGGTAAGGGGGCCCTTGGAGCTTGAATCTAACGAGGAGATGGAGGACCCTGTCGAGACAGTGGATCCTAGTTATCTCACCTAGGCAGTGGTGGCACAATACACGGGGGAGCCTGCCGATTATGACATGGGCACAGATGGGCTAGATGTCGCGCTTGAGGTGGAGGGCCTCTACGAGGCCATGGAGCCAGCTTTACTGGTAAAAATTTGAGTTGCCGTGGGGGCTCTATTTGGGCCACAGTGGCGGGCTCAGCTCTGGTGGCCCTTCTCGTAGGGATTGCAGCAGGAAATAGACGTGTCTGCTTAGCCTGTTGTAGGGCTTCCTCTAGGTACTGGGAATTATCATAGACGTATCAGAATCACCCAAGGTAGTTCTATGTGATCAAATAGGGGACCAGTTCAGTCTTGATGTTTCCTATACACATCGTCAAAAATTTCTCCTAAGTCAGCAGAATGTCAAGAGAGTACGTGAACCCTTTCCACCAGGTGACAAAGTCTGCAATGCACTCATCAGGCCTTTGCTGGAACATAAAGTGGTCTGTGATACTCCTCTTCTGGGTGGTGGAATTAAACTGGTACAGGAATTGCCTATGGAGGTCTTCCCAGCCAGCTACTGGTCCAATGGGGAGCTGGTTGTACCAGATGAACATTGGTCCCTCTAGTGTCTGCACAAACCACCAAATTTTTGTGTCTTCCTACTGTGTTGGTGTCCTCAACATGTGCATAAAACTTGAGATGACGTGGTCCAAGTGACACGGAGGGTCCCCAGTCATATTGAAGGGGGAAAAGGTGGGATTTTTGAAACCTAAGGGCACAGGCATATCTTCCACCCATGCCAGATATGGCTTATCATTGGATGGTAGAACCACCTTTCATGTCTCCAGTGCCTCTTGGCGAGCAATAAGCACCACCATATGATCATCTAGGTGGTGGTTGCTATCATTATGGGGATCTTTGAGCACCAGTGCATTGGTGGGATATTTAATGCGGTAAATTGGCCCATCGCCTCATGGAGCGACTGGTGGAATGACCCTTGGGGCAGTTGGGGGAAACTAATCTAGTTCCCATGGATTTTCGCGCTATTCAGGGGGATTTGGCGAGACATTCCATGCCCTATTTCCATAAGCTTTGGCCACAAACCTGTCTGCGTGGCAGGATGATCATGATCACCAAGGGGTTGTTAACCAAGGGGATGTTGTGACTGCCGCAGTTTCCATTGCATAGGATCACCATAGTCTAGTTGTCATTCTATATCACATTAATCTAGGAGGTCATCGACCATCTTCTTTTGTTCAGCGAGTTGCTGATGCAACGAGACATTTTTCGGGTCTTCCTCCGTCTTCTGCATTGAGCTAGATGGGTCGGAGGGTTTGGAATCTCCAAGATTCTCCTTACCATTACCATGATTTCAGCTGAGGACTAATGCCTCATTGGGACAGGGAGACCCAACAGGCTTCATTGTTGGCAAGTAAACCTTCCCAATGGATCCAATAGTTGTGGAACACCTTAAGGAGGTAGGTCCACATCAAGAAGATCCAACTCATTCTACTCTTCTGATAGACTGTCCATGTTGACCGCGACTCTATGTGGGGGATGACCTTGATATCACCTGGAAAGTCAGGCTGTTTCCAGATAGAACTGAAGAAGAGAAAAACATACTTCCCCCAGCCACAGATCTGTACATGGGGAGAAGCGTCTTTGACAATCTGGTGGAGTAATTTGATGTTTTGAACACACCAGTGCTAGAGGTCCCTACAGTGGCCTAGTGACTCAGGGAGCTAGGCCACGGGGAGTGTGGAAAGCTCATCTATGTGGAATTTCTCAGCAATGTATTCAATGTTCAATTGGATCTTCAGATAAGAAACTCGCTAGTGATGAAGGGGGATGTGCGTCGCCCATAGGGTCTGGAGGAAACAATTTATTTCCTCTTAGGAGAGGTACTCCAGCTCATGTAAATTTAGTGCTAAAACTACCCAAAACATCTCAGGGAAGTGGTCCTCTATGAGGATATTATATAATCTCCTGGTCTCAGATTCAAGTTCTGGCCCTTCATTTCCCCATTCATCAACCGAAGGCAGTAGAGGAACTGGTAGTGATTCCAAAGTAGACCGCTAGGATGGTAGGATAGCCAGCGGAGAATATGGAAAACATGCTGACAAACTGCCACATCTTAGTCTATACTATGAGGATTGTAGGGACTTAACCACCACATTGCGGTAGGAGGGGCTGACAGTCGCTTTTTCTGGTGCGGTGACTATGGCTGCTGGTGATGGACCACACTACTACTCATCCACCATTGGTCCCCAGAATAGATCTATGTGATCTCTAGTTGATGTAGAGAGTGCTTTGGGTGATGATGGCGACGATTTCACAAACGCAGCCTATGGAGCTTCCAAACTTTTTTCCTACTAAATATACTTATGGAGGTAGGCGGTAATCTGATGGACCACACATTCTGAGAGTATGAGGCTGATGCGCCTCGCTCCTGCCCTAACCCCTGTCATAGAGGACCTAGTTGAGGGATCCATCACCGAGTCATACTCCACCTCAGAATCTGAGAATAAAACCAGTTTTATCTCAGTCTGGATCTTCTTGGAATTATTTTTATGGAAGAGACAACCCAACCTCCTACCACGGGATGGTTCTTCTAGACAGGGTAAATTCTTTGCATGAGGAGGACCGTCGACCTTACTAGTGATAGGGTAGGTAGGGCTCCCACCTATGTAAGCTGGGGTGCAATGGGAACCTATAAATATATCAAAGGGGACATGGAGAGGACCTCTGTGGGAAGTGATGGAGTGGGTAGGACCTCTGCTGGTGCCGATAAGAGCACGAGCAGGACCTTCATGCTTTTTTCTCCTGACAGTGACACCACAAGGAGGGTCCTCGTACTGGTCAAGCTGAGTATGGGTAGGACCCCCGGGATGGGTGTTGGTAAAGAGAATCTAGCCTTCACACCTCTAATTTATGAGGCAAGTGTGACCTTCACCATTTGTTGTAAAGACATGGGGAGACCTCCCATGCTGTATATTGACCAGGTGTGCGACGTCCCCACACCGGTGGTCTTTCGTATGGGGGATGACTCCATACCTGAAGTAATTAGCATGGGAGAGGCATTCGTGCTGAGTTTCACCATTGTGGGGAGGTCCCTCTTTCAGACTGAAGGTAGAATGGGGCATACCTCTAGGCCGATCATTGATGTAGGGAGGATTCGTGTTCTCTATGATGGTGGTACGAGGAGGACCTCTATACTGGCGACAGCCACTATCTGTGCTAACAGTCGAGAGAGTCGACCAAGCCTACCCGTGGGGTGGTTGGGGCCTTGATCTAGGCCGGGTATGTAAGTGCACATGCTCAGCATTCATAGGGGTTGATGATACATGTCGGCAATGGCCCGAGCCATAATATCTATCAACGTTGATGCCCTTTGGCAGCCTGCCACCTCAGCTTTTTCCTGACACTGGCATCAGGTTAGCTGGGCTGGGGCTGGAGGTGTTGGTATGTAACTTAAATGATCTTCAGCTTAGGGGACTGGGTGGTAGTGCTAGCATAGCCTAGTGGGGGACCCTGAAACAAGATTCCGGCTGGGCTCGCCCAGAAATCCCCAACCTCATCAGCGTAGGGGAGAGAGTAGTCGAGGTGTTCTGTGGAGAGGCTCCTGAAACGATTGTACGTTGGGGTGGGGAGCAGTGGCTCCCTGCACAGCCCTTGGGGGCGATGGTAGTGATGAGGTGCAAGTGCCTCTAGATCCTGGCAGGCTATATCTCGAGTCGAGATAATCCCCTCCTTCTCATACCAGCATATGAGGTCGTTGATCAGCCTTGGATGAATGAATTCAGAAGGGGAGATAGGTTGCAGGCACCCAACAGTTGTGGTTGTGGAGGTTGTTACAGAAGTGGCAGAGCCAAGCACATTGGCATTTCCTCTGCCCCTGCATCGGTGGGTTGGTGGTGATCAGTTTCATGGTGCAGCAGCTTGGTTCCTTGAAAAGGTAGGGATATTAAGACATTAGTGATGAAACAAGAAAATTGTCATCCAGTGCCCCATCCCCATTCCTTCTTCCTTGGCTGGTAAGAGAGATCCACAATTACAACGTCATAGACTGAGATGCCCAATGGTTTGACTGCCCCAAATTTTAGTGAGTTTCACGCCAGATGTGAAAGTTTCCTGGCGGGACCCGACACCAGATAGTTGGATCCAGTGACATGCTAGTCCACTAATTTCTCAAATAATACTAATCTCCATATTGAGGAGAATAATTTCACATCGGGTTCACCATTTATGTTTCAGATGCTTTTTCGGGGTGCTTGCATCCGTCTGTTCGGGGGTGACGACACTACTTCTTGCCCCACATTCCCTCTTTCAAAAGGCGGGCGACATCCATTCCTTGTTCAGGGATGTTTTCTCATTGATCGAAACAGGATGATGGGATGTCAGTTCTTCCCTCTGTGGATCCCACCTCAAAACTCGTTACCTAGTGCAGGTCTCCCTTATAGACATAAGAAATTGTTCTTGAAACTCTTCCCTATTCCATATCTTCATGGATGTTGGTTAATTACATTGCTTCTGTCAGGACATTCCAAGGGGTCCAGCCAGGGAAGCAACCTTCAATCGGGGGAGTAGTCATGCTGGACATCACTGGCATGTCTGGACACTGGAACATTGGTGTATTTGGGTTTCTTCTCCTTATTATAAGCCTTCTTGAGGGTGTGGTAGCCCAAGTCATCCCACATCGAATGCTGGGAATTATATGCCATAGTCATTTCACTGGGGTTTCCCCAGCTTCCCATGTTTAACACAGGGTATGCTGTGAGTTTAACATATAGCAGAGACATATCAGACTGATTGGAACACTGACTAGAGTGAATCACATGGGTGCAACCCCTGGATGGAACATTGATGTCGGGGCTAACACATGGTTAATTACCCAGCTACTGCTAGGAGAGGTGGATAGGTAAATTGACATGATATCACTGGGATGTGGAATCCCAGGTAAAAATCAAGATGGATGATGTATGGTTAAGTGAAGTGGAGGGGGAATGATATAGAGCTGTTGTGAGGAAAACAATGATATTGTGCTTGAGCCTCGAAGAGACTTCTTATATATCCCTATAGAAGGGAATAAAAGTCTATGTAGTTTGGTGAATGTAGTTTATCTTGACAATGGATTACCACTGATTGGGGTTCCAACGGCTTTCCGTTGGATGGGGTTGACAATGGATTACTGTGGATGGGGCTGACAATGGCTTACCACTGAAAGGGGATGAACCTCAGGGAGGCTTTCTATGTACCCTGTCTAGGGGACAGAGATTAAATCCCACATAGTTCCAGATGGTATGTTGGTCAACCGAGTTGAAGGGATTCAGGACCAATGGTTGTTGGGCTAGAACCTCATGGAGGCTTCCTACGTACCTTTATTTGACATGTATCAAAGTCCACGTAGTTCAGGATGGTGTGTGGTGAACCAACGTGAAGATGGTCGGAACGACCGGGTGTGGGGATTGAACCTCAAGGAGGCTTCTTATGTACCTTTTCTTGGCATGGATCAAAGTCCATGTAGTTCAGGATGATGTCTGGTGAACCGACGTGAATGGGGGTTGGAACGACCGGGTTTTGGGATTGAACCTCATGGAGGCTTCCTACGTACCTTGCCTTGTCAATGATCAAAGTCAATGTAGTTTGGGATGGGGTTAGTGGACCAAAATGAATGGGGGTCAGAATGACTGGGTTTTTGGCTTGAACCATAGGGAGGCTTCCTATGTACCATGCCTTGGAAAGGATCAAAGTCCACTTAGTTCGAGATTCGGTGTGTGGGGATTACACTCTAGACTGATCGGAAAGGATATCATGGTCGGTGCTTACTCTAAGACCATGTGAGTCATGCTTGGTGTGAGAAAAAAGACGTAGCAAAGACCTATGATCATGTCACGAAAGGTGTGTCCATGGAAAGTTTAGTGTGGCTTACTCATAGTTAGCGGCCCGAAGAGGAAACAGGGGCTTACGCATGGAGCGGCCCCGGGGAAATGGATATTGGGACTTACTTCAGGGTAGAGGTCCATATGGAGACAAAGCCGAGAGGGAGAGGGAAGGGATAACAAAATCCATGTCCCCATCTCTCCTCTTAGTCTTTGGCATGATAGAAGAGAGGAGGAGCATGGGTCTGCCTCCTTTAAGAAAATTTATGGGTTTACACCGATATGGTTTCCCATTCCCCATGGAAAGATGCCTCTCTAATAAAGAGGATCTCATTGCATGTTAGGAATGGTCACACTCATGTGGAGAAAAGTGTGCTTGTAGAATTCCCAAGGCGTTGTACCCCGCGTAGAGTGCATTGGTAGAGGCTACTATTTTACATCATGTACTGAGGACGATGGTGCTTGTCAGTTTAACGTCTTGTAGCTCAGACAAGGTGTGTTCACTACGCACTCCTAGGACATACATGACTGATACCCACCAACCCTTGGGGAAGGGAAGGCATCAGCAAGGCTGTGTCTATGGGGTGTTGTGGAGTGATCCACAGAGGGGTCCACATTAGTGTGGCTATGCGAAGAAACAATTGTCGTTAGCATGCCTATGAAAAGAAGAATGAGGCGAAGAAATGAAAATGGATGAATTGTCCAAGGGAATTTGAAATTGATTTTTGCAAACCTAGAAGCTCGCATGGGAAAAAGAATTGTAGAGAAAAGGATTTCATAGATGGAAGCCTTGTGAAGCTTCGGTGCTCCATGAAGTGGAGGAGTTCCGCGATGGGGTGTTCTTTGTGATGTGAAGTGGCCTAGCCTAAGCATATGGAATAGGTACGTATGGAAGGTTCTTCGCGAAGTGAAAAGGCATTCATGGAGCAATACCTCATGAAGCAAGGGTTCCTTGTGAAGAATAGCATTGTGAAGAAATGTGCTTCGTGAAGCACAATGGATTGCCTTAGCATATGGGTCCCATGTGCATGAATGGTGCTTCGCAAAGCATAAACGCTCTGCGATGACCTGAGTCCCCTTGGGGATCCAATTCCTTCATGGGGGCCCGTGTGATCCGCAAAGTGAATCCCACTTTGAAGAGGGGGTGAATTCATGAAATGGGGGATTCACTTCATGATGAAAAATTACCTTGAAGTGCTCATGGTTTGTAGAGCAGAGATTGCTTCACGGGTTGGGAGCTGAGAATGTGAAAGTTCAAAGGATCCATCAATTGGGATCAAGGGGAGCCTAGTATTTATAGGCAATAGATGCCGTGAATCATGTCTTCCTCAGTGCGAAGATGAATCATTCTCTCTAGTGGGACACAAACATCAAATCGGTTCGTGGTGTATTATGCCTCCTTACTCTGCGGTGGGCCATGAACAACAAATAGGTTCACGGGGCATCCCGCCTCCTTTCTCCACAGTGGGTCACAAATGTCAAATTGGTTCATGGTGCATCCCGCCTCCTCACTCCATGGAAGGTTCGCAGACGAGGAGCTTGGCGTTGGCTGCAAGGAAATGGGGCTCCTCACTCCGGCTTCACGAGGAAGCCCCTAACGCTTTTTGTTTGTTCTGTCCTTCACAAATTTTGGCACCAACAACTAATTATGAGTATTTATTATATAGGTTTGTTTACATAATGTTTCAATAAAAATCTATATGTTATTTTCCCATATAACTTTATGGTGGAATTATACATAATAGAACAATCAGATTATGGGATAGTTAACATTGATTGTGGTAGAAAGATGTTTTGACATATATAAATATTTATGAGTTCAATATTATCCGGGAGTAGTCCTATACGAAATTCACGGTGATAATCTTTTCCCTTGTAGATTGAGAGGATAACATGTAATGTTAGTGTGTGTATGAAAGATGAGTGGTGATCTGTAACACCCCAGTTTTTCTTTTCATGTAAGAACCAATTATTTTTAATTTTTGTTATATTTTTTTACTCTTTTAAATGTTTCATGGAGTTTAATGATGGGTTATAGAGCATCTAGGATTGTTCATATCCCAGATCTCAAAAATTTGGATATGTTATATGAGATACATGGTTGGTGCATAGTTTATAGTAACCATGCAGGTTAACTATGTACCCCAAATACATGGGAGAACAATTAAAAAAACCATGCAGGGGAAGATGCATGGACATGAAAAAAACTGAAAACATGTCATATTAGGGATTCACATAGAGTATTCATAGTTTGTAAAATTGTGTGCATGTCCATCACCATTAGTTCCATATAGGAAATGACACTACATGGTTGGAGCATGTTTTTTCAAAACCATGTGGTATAGTCATTAAAGGGGTTTCATGGGAAAATTCTTGTCTCAAAATTGGAATATGGTTTGTCTAACCATTCTTCTAAACCATGCAACCACTTAATGTATGGTGAATTTATAATTTTTCCCTTAGCCCCTTTTTTGTTTAAACCATATTTTTATTTCCTATTACGCACATATCCACCTCCTCCCATTGAAGCACCTCCAATGCCTAATATAGTATTTTTGTTTTATCCCTCATCCAACATCTGAATCATGTTTTTTATGTCACATTGGATTCCTCTTTGTAAGATATTTGATATGTTGCCTTATTTTTTGGTTTATGTTTCCCTCCTCAGTTATATTTTGGTGTGAGTGAATATTTCCTATTTTTATGGTATTTATATATTATATTATTTATTTTGATTCATACCAAACCATGGACTGATACTAAACAAGTGTTCCTCTAACACCATATGGTATGTGATCTAGGTCTTTTCCCACAAGTCTCGTCAACTTATAATTGTCTTCATTGTGTCGTGCATGGGTTTCACACATGATTTAACCCTAAAATAAAATTTTCTGACATTATTTATTTTATTTGGATTTTAAATTCCGTATTAAACCATATTATTATAGTTTATGTTCAAGGATATCAACCTGACCCACCCCTTTGGGTGTTCCATGCATATTTTGATGTTTTCCTTTTTCATATTAACAACCGAAATTTTGGTAGGTGTGTTTTGTTTGACTTCCAAAAAGATTTAATCATTTAAAGTGGATGAATTGAAACATTAAGATAGGGAAAGAATGTTCATATTTTCCCTTTTCAATTTGAAATAAACTGATTTATGGTATTACACCTTATATACGCCTTTGACATTGTTGAATTTAAGTTAATGAATTGTCACAGTTATTACATGGTCTTTGTTTTTTCATTAATCATAAGGTTCTTATTACTAATATGGACCTCTTACATATAATAGGCTTGGTCACCCTTGATCCATCCTTGGATCCTGAGAGAATTCTTTAAGAACTTATAGGATGCTACGTCGATTCTATGGTTCAGTTTCAAAGGGAGATACCCACATTGGAATTTCGTTAATGTCTTATTATGTGAGAATTCATCAATGTATTACTGATGATTCACTTGAATCATTTCTGGATATTATAATGTCACGATATACTCCTTGGATTCTGATGATGACTTAGGACAGGATTCTCCTCAGACTCTTCCCTTGTGCTCGAGTAATGATTAGCCCAAAATTTACTATGTAAATGATCCATGGACTCAGTTAGACCCCTTTTCAGGGGAATGTCTTAGGTTCACCAAGTGAATTACCCTTAATTACTAATAGGTAGGCTCCATGGTTAATATACTGTGAGATGTATTGATCTTATAAGGTCAATGATGCCTTGAATCCTCTTGGATCATGCATTACTATTATTATGACATGCACTTCATGGTTTCATCATCGATCCTATTTTATGATTACTTAAACGGGTACATGTTTTTTACATGTTAGACCCTAAATTACTGTAGGTCACTTACTAATACATTATAGACATTAGTCAAGAAAGGTATGGTTGATTGGGCATCCCATGAGGATTTTGATACTAAACTGAGTATTATTTCACACATATTATTATACTTCCTATCTTTATATCTCCACACTAATTATTGTATATTAATTAGTGTGTTTTTATATATTTTTTTGTTGGTATCCAACTAATTATATTTCAAACCTTGTTCAGGCTTCCATTTGATACTCGAATAGACATTATGGATGCAGGTTGGGACAATTTAAAATTATTCATCTTGGGTGTGTGATGGATTATAACATGAGATCACAGTAGAATAAGGCTGATCCTTGGTTAGTGATACAATTGAAAATGGGTTTTTTATATTTTTGTTTCATTTTTATACCTATTTGTATTCTCTGACTAATTCTATGTATGAATTCATTTTTTATATCTTCATCAAATACCCATCATTTTATATATGATGCCAACTTGTTCTTGTTTATCATATCTCTATGGATGATTTACCTTTCTTTATCAGTTATCATTATTTTTCTTCTACTATTTAATTTTATATTACTATTATGTTACTCCGATTATGATAGTTATTCTCCCCATCATACCATCATGAACCCTCACTGCAAGTCAGTAGCCTCAATCATACTTGGAGGTGCGCTTGAGGCCAAGTGACCAATCGAGATTGATTAATTATGAGTGAACCTAGTCTGGGACGTTACAAATTGGAATCAGGTCTTCTTTTCCTTTTTTCATACTATTTGGGTTATTAAATAGGAGAATAGGATGTGTCAGAATTTGGTAGTGAGATTATTCATGGGAGTAGCTAAACCACATACGGGGTAAAATCAAAATTACCGGGGATTGGATTTATTATTCTAGACTATGATTTTTTGAGTTTTACTAATTTCACCATTAGGTGATGTACATGTGGTTTGGTGTTGATTTTTATTATTATTTGTTTAATTTTATCCTTGGACCAGTATGGATAGAAATAATTGACCATCCCTTATTATAGGAACATTATAGGATTAATTTTTTCATGCATTATGCCATTACATTTAGATTTCATTTACTAACCGCATGATCAAAGTTTTATGTTCCGGGATAGTTATATCTTCTATTGTGATAACATCTCTTGAAGGGAAAAATAATTTCAATAATTAATGTTTTTTCATTAATGAAATGGTGTTTTCCCATATAATGTGATGATGATACCATAACTATCAAATTATATTGAGTTTGAGCTGTGGACCATTGGTCACATGAGCTAAAACCTTAGTTGGTTTCAATTATATATATTCCAATTGTGATTTAAATATTGTCTTCCACTATAAATTGGGAACAATGATCCATATTATTGAACCATTTCAAAAGTCCAATAGGATTTACATTTACTAGAATTTTCAATTTATAAAGAATTAAATTTTTTACCTTGTAAATGATAGATAAATCTATCTATAACTTGATATATATATATGTGGATATACATAATGGCATAAGAATGTCTGAGTTCTATGTTTAATTGGAAATGGATTTAATCAAATAGTGATGTTAATTCCAATTTAAAGGGAATTTTTTTATATAACATGCAATTGACACACAATATACTGGAACCCTTTTTATAAAAAAAAAGAACATTACCCAAACCCAAACATAGTTGTGAGATTTTGGAAGTATCAATAGTGTTTTATTGTTGTTTTATTTGACACCCAATCCTGGATTTACGAGTAGGTAGTGAGGTGTGATTCTTATATAAGAAACCTTATACTTATCCTATTCTTGTATCTTAGATTTTACCATATTAAAACTTATTTCAGGCTTGTGTTTGTAATTTTTAGAGCTATGCCACCATGAATTACTCGATTTGAGCCCTATGAAGGTGGTGACGACCATGTTTTGGATGTGGTGAGACCTAACCCTCCAGTAGTGTTTCCCACAGAACCTCAATTTATACCTCCCTTGGGAAATGATTCCCAATTTAAAGAGGGTTTCCTCTACTTTATGTAGACTGTTCAGGGGTCTATGTAGTCTTCCCCTACTATGGAAATTCTAACATGAGAGTTTCGGAAGTAAAATCCACCCACATTTTTAGGGGATGGTGGTCCCAAGGAAACTGAGACATGGTTATTAGCTATGTTATTTATCTTTGAGAACATGAGGAAACCTCAAGATATGTGGGTTAAGATTTCCACTTATATGATTCTTGGTTCAACCAAGTGTTTGTGGGATGTTGTTACTTAGGAATATCAGAATTGGGATATAGTCTAGAGAGATATCTTGGTTGTCTTTTATGAAAATTTCTTTCTAGAGACACTAAGAGATGATAAGGCTAAGCTATTCTTACATTTGAAGCAAGTATCCCTATCACTTATGGATTATTTATCTCAATTCATTCATCTTACATATTTTCCACCTTTCATCACTATTGATGTGATTTCAAGAGAAATACACTTTTCAGATGTGCTCGGGTATGCCAACTAGTCTTATGTAAATGTTTTATGTTTGACTATTGTCTTGATAATTGTGACCCAAACACATATTAATATGGGAAAATTGAGGGAAGTCGATAGTTCAAGACATGGTTGTTTAGTTCTGAGATAGAGTAGTCATTCATCCAGTATAAGGAAGATCCATTTAGAGGATTCTTGATAGGGAAATGGAAGTCAGAGTATCCACACAAGTAGTTCTATTATATGCTAACAATGTTGGATATATATTCATGTACACCCTTAGTGAGACTCAGAACCATATGAGTGATGATCATGTGGTATAGTTGTGAATATTAAGTGTTTTTTCATACCATTTCATCCATTACTAGCGGAGGTGTATCTGCACCATCATAGCCTTCCAGATCAAAATCAATTGCTACATGCTATGCCGGAAGATGGACTACCACTAGCTGTACAAGACAAGTAGGTGGATATGGTTGAGGGTCCCAACTCAAGATACATAGAGCTAGAAAAGTAGATCCACTTTTGGAGTTCATATTGCATATAAAGGATACGGATCAGGACAGATGTGTGCATTTCATCCTCTACCAGAGTAAAACGTTGTTAGGCCATCTACAGTTAGAGGTACAATCATAACTACTTATACTTTAGTATCTTCCCATTTTGATACTGGCACTTTTAAATCTTTTATCTCTTTGTATATCATGTAAATCTTAGATATTGATATTTATTTCTCTAGGGAATGCTGAATCCTAACACTCTAATTGAAATTTGATCAAAGAGTGTGTTCTAGTGAAAGGGAATCCCCCTTGAGGTAGGGTGTTTCTATTTCTTATGGGACCTCATCAGCATCGAGATGACATGCTTTGATGCCATTCACATAATGGTTTGGTTGGTCCCTTATCATGATTGTGTGATATTTTATCACATCAGGGTAATGTTACATCACTATATGGAAGTATTTATCTTCCTATTGGTGAATGGGATGTCCAATGAATTAGATATAGACCAGAGCTTCATGGGTTGGGTAGTGTAAAAACCAAATTTCTTTCCTATATAGAGATTATCAGGAAACATGTTCGGATAATTTACCTCTTATAGTATATTTTTTAGGTATTTATTCCCTATTGATTTGTCTAGATTTTCTTATAATAGAGAGGTTGAATTCTCTATCAAGATAAATCTTGGAGAAGTACTAGAATCTATTTCTCCTTAAAATATAGAAAATACTAAGTTGTAAGCACTCAAGTGATAGCTAGAGGAATTTGAAGACATAGGTTTTATATGGACTAGTACTTTACTTGGGAGGTCCTCTATAACTTTTTTCCTTGAAGGCACATGGAATCCTGAGTATTTGTGTTGATTACTATCAGTTGATCCTACTTACAGCTAAGAACCGGTATCCACTACCTCATATATATGTCCTATTTGGCTTGCTTTAAGAAGTTAGGGTTTCAATTAACATTTTTTTTCCGTTTGGGATGCCATCCTTTATGAGATAGACCATCTTAAAGCCTCATAAAGTGTTTTTTATTAAGCGTGTTCTTTAAGAGTATCTACTTTTGTTTTTCGGTCACATGAAAAATCTAGTTGTATTCCAGGATTCAATGAATCAGGGTTTTCACCTATATCTGGATTCATTTTTTGCATTCTTCATGGACAATGTATTTTTTTTATTCTCACACTCGATACAACCATGTAAAACATATTAAGATCATTATAAATACACTAATAGAGAACCAAATGTATGTTAATATATCTAAATTCATCTTTTGTATTGACAAAGTTCACTTCTTTTATCATATCATCTCATAGGTATGAGTGTCTATGAACACATTGAAGATTAGAGACATAGTTAGCTGGGAGTAGCCTAATAATTTCTTTGAAATATAGAGTTTCAGGGGGATATGTATATATTAGATAAGTGTTATTGAGAACTTTTCATGCCTAGTATAACATCTTATATAATTTAAATAAGAAAGGTGTGAAGCTAATACAGTAAAAAAACCTTTGATAAATCCTTTCACGAGAGAAGAGGAATATTGATTTTAGCACCAATACTAATACTTATAGATCTAGGTAAAATCTATACAATCAATTATGATGAATCAGGTATTGGTATAGGATCAATTCTAATGCATGAAGAACGATTCATAGAATATGACTCTCATCATCTGAGGCTACATGAGTGAAATTATCAAATTCACAATCTTTATTTTTTATTTTTAGTTCATGGTATGTATTTTTTGAGGAATTATTTTCTTGGAGAGTGGTTTATGGTGTTTAAAGACCAAAAAAACCTCTTTTTTATCTTTAAATAGTGTGACTTGAACCTCGTGTAGATAAGGTGGTTTAAATACCTGAATTTGTTTGAATTTTAGCTTGCATATACACCTGGGAAGGGAAATTATATAGAAGATGCTCTGAGATGGGGGGATTAGAAAAAAGTGGTGCAAGAGGCCAGTACATTGTGTATGTTAATGGCCATGTTTTCTAAGATTCACATAGAGGTCCAAGAGAATTATGAGTTGAAAAACCTTATAGATTTAGAAAACACCTATTCACTCCTGTTAAGAGTGAATATGAGTAAGCTATCAGATCCCAAGGTCGTAATCCTAGGCGACAGTTTTTTAGGAATGAAAACATCATCCGGATAGATCATTGAAGAGGATGAGGACTTAAGCATCCATTGATGCATCTAAGTTTCTACTGTAATCCCAAAGGAATTAATGTGAGTGCATTAGGATCCAACTTAGATTGTACACCCTAGGATTATAAGGATTTATTGTGACCTATATTACCAATAATATTGGCATGATATGAAAAAGGATATATCTAGATTTTTTACTATGTGTCCCATCTATCAGTTGTTGAAGGAAAACACTAACGGATAGTAGATAGTTTATAGTTAGGTCCAATTCCTGATTGGAAATGGGATAACGCCACCCTGGATATTGTGACTATATTTTTGAGATATCCTCGAGGAAATGAGGTTGTATGGGTGATCATTTATAGTCTCTAGGAGGTCTTTCACTTATTACATATTAATGATACCTTTTCTATGGATGAAATTTGTAGTCTCTGTGTCAATTATATTATCCAGCTTCCTGGAGTCCCACGGACATTTGTATCAAATAAGGATGATTGTTTTACTTCTTAGATCTAGAAAGGGTTATAGCGGGCCTTAGGTATCTAGGTACTTTTGCATACATCATACCACCCTCAGAATGATGGGTTGTTTTAGTGGATAATAAATGTGTTACAGGAAATTGTTTGAGAATTTGTCCTTTCTTTTGAAGGTTCATGGGAGAAACATATACCTTAAGATTATTATCACTTAAAATAATAACTTTCATGAGAATATATATATTTATCCTTAAAAATCATTATATGTTAGGCCATAAAGATCACCTTTGCTCTATTTATCGGTATGGGAGGTATCATTACTCAGAATTCATCTTGTTCGGGATACATCAGATCTTTTTTAGCATATTATAATGTGAATAAATAGAGATTTGGATGGACCAAAGTCATGTGTCGATTAATATCAACACCATTTCGATTTATATTTAAGGGATCATGTCTTATTAAAAGTACTAACTATATTTGGGCATCAATGATTTGGTAGAATTATAAGATATCACCTCATTTCATTGGACCTTTTATGGTTTTGGAGTGGTTTTGATCAATATCTTAAAAGATAGAAATCCCTATGAGATATTGAGCTATGGATGATGTATTTCATGTTTCTCATCTACATCACTACTACTCAGACCTATATCAAAAAATCCATCTAGATTAGGTTGAGTTGGATGTATATGGGTCCTTTGAAGAGAATCCAATATGCAGCGTAGATGATCATACCACGATTCACTGTTTTATTTCACCCTTTACAAATGTATTAAACTGGTATTGTGTTGAAAATTATAATTATAATAACAAATTTCACTCCATGTTGGATTCAATTTTTTTTGTTTAACACTATTAAAAAGGTAAATGTTACATGTTTGGATAATTATATTGAAGGTGGAGGTGATTTGGAGAACCAATGATGAAGTCCAAGAAAGTTGGGCCAATCTGCACATGATCCAAGAACACCAGTGGACTCAACCACATATTTCTACTTAACCGTTCATACAAATGGTCTTATATTCTATGGACTGGTCCAAAATTATATGGGATACATTTCATATGAAGGCATTGAAGCCCCATTAAGCCTTTACGATGCCCATACTAACTGATCTGTCCAAGGAATCAAAGATGGACCAAGTCCAATGCGGTGTACTATATTTTATGAATATCTAGTGATTTAGTTGTTCAAATGGTGCCAAACCTTTAGTGGAGTCATCCAAGAGGTGTTCGCACAACCTTTCAATTTTTTCAATGCGAGATAAGTCTTTATAAAGGCCGAAACGCATGGTACAATTGGATTGAATAAATCAGTGTGCCTAAAACCACCTTCCAATTTTCCTATAAAATGGATCCTTGGGATCCCCATTTGAAAGTTTGGACAGGAGGCAAGGTACTTCCATTTTGGAGTCTCCTCAACATCCCTATAAGTTTGGTAGGCTATGGGAAGTTCTACTTCGACATCTTATTCTTCTTCCTCTCTCATGGGTTTCTAAAGCCCTTGTGATCGCCCGGGGAGGAACGTGATGTATATTCCAAGCTTCATGTTTGTAATATTTGAATGATATTTTGAATTTCAAGTTTTTGTGTTGTTTTTAATCATCCCCTATTCTTATTTTATTGGTTTATGTACTGGTATATCATGCTCAACTCATATGATCATGTTTGGGGGTACCCATTCATGTGATGTTTCACACACCGTTCACCACTTTCTTTCCCCCCTTTCAATTGCGGTGTTTGTGTGGTTCATATTGGTCAATTGAAATAACACAAGCACTGTTAAGGCCATTTACATTTATGTCATGGTATAACAAATAAATCACATACAAACATGGATAGCGCATCGTGTTCTACATGTGTTTCCGTGGTGAGTTTTGGTTATGAAGTCAAACACAATTCACCCAATCATTGATGGTGTCCGGTGAATCATTGTGTGTTTTCTACTGAACCGTAGGAGTTATCCTAGTATAAACTCAGTAAAATTATGGTTCTGGGTGTTAAAAACTATGGATTAAAACATCATAGCCCTATATCATGAAGCGATGAAGGATAAACATCATGAGAGTACCCCGGGTTTATAACGCTTAATTAATTCTGTTAGTCTCTACATTGATTTATCTCTTTCATTCTCTATTTTCATCTTTATTCATAAAAACCCAAAGTTTTACAAAACCTCATTCACCTACTAATTTCATAATCAAAATCCTCTTTTTAAATTAATTATCTAAGGCTCTATCAAGAGATGACCTGGTGTTGCTGCTATACTGCAGAAATTCCAGTCAAAATTAAACAACTAATATGACGCGCACGACAACGCGGTCAAATTTTGGCACCGTTGCCGGGGAGCCAAGATCATTTTCTTATTTCCTTTTATTTAATTATTTTACTTTTAATTAGTACTCTTTTAAATACCACACCCCCATTTTACTATTTTTATTTTGGGTGTTGTCTTTATTTTTTGTTGTTTTTGGTGTGTTCTTTCTCTCTCTCTCTCTCTCTCTCTCTATCTTAAGCCCCATCTCCCTCTCTATAATTCTGTATTATAAAATTATATTCTCTTTTCACCCTTCTTAAGTTATTTTATCCATATTCAAAAAAAAACTTGACAAATTATTTGCATGACCCGATCTGGTAAAGAAATACTACTTGAATTTGACCCTGAAATTGAAAAGTCACTTCACATACAAATCAACCCATCTAGAGAAGTTCAATCAAGTAACATTGAGGAACCCATTTTGGAACTTCTAGTGGTCCTAAACCAATCCTAAATTGAACCCAGTCAAATCCAAGAAAACATGGTTGTAAATAACTGAACTTTAAAAGAACTGACCACCCCTAATGTGGAGTACCAACCTGCGTACATCCAATATCCTGAGGAAGTCGCCAATTTTATGTTAAGATCAGGCCTAATCCACGTCCTTCCAAAATTCCATGGTCTTCCCGGTGAGGACCCTCACAAACATCTAAAGGGGTTTCATATATTGTGCTCTACCATGATACCCCAAAATGTGTTTGAGGACTTAATTAAGTTTAGGGCCTTCCCTTTCTCACTTGATGGTGTAGAAAAAGATTGGATATACTATTTTCCTACCACAATTGGGGGCTGGAAGGACCTTAAAAGACTCTTTCTAGAGAAGTTCTTCCCTGCCTCCCGAACTGTATCAATTCAGAATGAATTCTATGGAATTAGGCAATCACAAGGAGAGACCCTTCATGAATATTGGGAGAGATTCAAGAGACTTTGCTAAAGCTGCCCCCACCACCAGATTAGTGAACAACTATTGATCTAATACTTCTATGAGGGACTCATTCCCATGGATCATGAAATGATTGATGCTGCAGCTAGTGGTGCCCTAGTTGATAAAACTCCTTCCGCCACTCATGACTTAATAGCTAACATGGCTCAAAATGAACAACAATTTGGTACACGAACAATTGCACCAACCCAAGGAGTTCATGAGGTAAGTCATTAAGCCCTAGAACAAAAGGTAGATACTAAAATTGATGAGCATTTCTTAGGCAATTAGCTCAAGCACAAGGTAACTCACACTCTACTTCAATTCCATTAAATTGTGGTATTTTTTCTAATAGCACTAATTTTTCTTGACCAATCCCCAAAACTTCAAGATTCTTCTGAGTCTTGTGCAGATGAGTTCCTAGGGTGTCCATTCCAACAAGCACATCCCTTCAAGCAAGAACAATTGAGTCCAAATCCAAATCCAGGATGGAAAGCACAACCCCAGTACCGACAAGGAGGAAACTCAAGCTACCCCAAGAAGAATTGGTATCAACAAGGACCAGGTATGCAACTTTCTTATCCTTCAACTTCTCAAAACAATCCTCCTCTTCCTCCCAAATCTGAACCAAGCCTCAAGGATACGGTGAAGCAAATAGAAAACCAGATCCTCCAGTTCCAATAGACCACACAATCAGCAATTCAAGATTTGCGAACTCAAGTGGGACAATTGGCGAACACCATCGGTGAGCGTAAGATGCAAGGGTCTGGAAAACTACCATCCCAACCCATTGCCAATCCTAAGGAAAAAGATAATGTAGGTGCATTTACACTTCGTAGTGGTAAAGAAACTTCTCATTCTACTAATTCGATGAAACATGTATGTCCCCCTATTGAAAATACTCATTCCCAACCCTAAAAAATTCCATGTAATGAAAAACAAAATAATAAGGGAAATCAAATTATTGTTGATGATTCAGATGAACAATCCATTCCTCTACCTTTCCCACGAAGACTATCTAAATCTAAGAAATATTCTGATAATGATATTGATAATGAGATAATGGATACATTTAAAAATGTTCATGTTAATATTCTTTTATTGGACGCAGTCGAGAAAATTCCCCATTATGCCAAATTTCATAAAGAACTTTGCACCGATAGACAAAGGCTGAAGGGGAATGAGAGAGTCAACATGGGTAGGAATGTCTCAACCTTGATTCAATCATCAATACCAACCAAATGAAAGGATACGGGCACATTCACGATATCATGTACCATAGGGGAGACATTCTTTTCTGATGCTCCGTTATATTTAGGTGCTTCAATTAATGTAATGGCTCACTCTGTGTATACATCTCTGTAGGTTGGAGAGCTTCAACCAATTGTAATTGTCATGCAACTTGCCAACTGGAGTACAATGGATCCAAAAAGAGTGACTGAGGATGTCCATGTATGAGTTAAGAATCTCATATTCCTTGCTAATTTCTATATTCTTGAGATGGAAGATACCTAAACCCAAGGACATGCACCTCTCATATTTGGGAGGCCATTCCTCAAAATAGCAAAGAGGATCATCAACATTCACAATGGTATGGTGTCCATGGAATTAGGAGGAGAAAATGTATGTTTTAACATCCTTGAGACTATGAAACACTCCATTGAAGAGCACTCCACTCTTCCTGTCTATTCGATGGAAGTGCTCTCAAACGATGCACACACACACAATTATCTCCTCAACCCAATCTATGATTCATTTTTTTTTTCTTCACCCTTGGATTTTTTGAGTTTTGATTCATGTTTTGAGTGTCTTCTGGGTTCTGAAATGTGTAAATTTTGTGCTTTAATTGATGAGTGTGTTCATTCTGAGGTACCCATGACAGTCGATGATTCTGAAAATCTCATTTCTATAGATTCAATATCTTTAGAGAATAAATATGAGTAGATAAATAGTTTAATGGACCTCACTCCCCCTAAATCCCCTCCCTCAATCCAGAAACAATTGGTGTTGGATGTTAAAAAAATTCCTTCTAATTTAAAATATGCATATCGTGAGGGTACTGGCCAATTGCCCGTAATTATTGCTAATAACCTCTCTCTACAACAGGAATCGAAACTGCTCAAACTTTTGAGAGATTGTAAAAAGGCAATAGGATGGACATTGGATGATATTCCCAGCATTATCCCATCTATTTTTATGCACCATATACTTTTGGATTATGAGGATAAACCCGTAAGACAATCTCAACGTTGGTTGAATCCCACTCTCCTTGAAGTGGTAAAATTAGAAGTCAGTAAATTACTTGCTGCGGGGATCATTTATCCTATATCTGATAGTAAATGGGTTAGCCGAGTTCAAATTGTGCCTAAAAAATAGGAATAACAGTTGTGTCAAATGAAAGGAATGAATTGGTTCCGACACATGTGAAAGACATTTGGCGAGTCTGTATTGACTACCGTCGACTGAATCAAGCCACGCAAAAAGACCACTTTCTATTAACTTTCATTGACCAAATGTAAGAACGATTAGCTGGTAATTCCTATTATTGTTTCCTTTATGGCTATTCAGGTTATTTCCAAATCCATATAGCCCCCGATGATAAAAAAATTTACAATATTTACCTATCCATTTGGCACATTTTCATACAGAAGGGCGCCATTCGGTCTATGTAACGCTCTTGGTAATTTTCAGGGATGTATGTTGAGTATTTTTTATGAGTACATTGACAGTTGTATGGAAGTATTTATGGATGATTTCACGGTATATTTATCTTCTTTTGATGATTGTTTGGAACACCTAGGTTCTTTCCTCCACTGCTGCATTGAAAAAGATCATGTTTTAAATTATGAGAAATGTCATTTTATGATTGAGCGGGGGATAGTTCTTGGGCATGTCATTTCAAATAATGGAATTAACGTTGATAAATCTAAAATTGAATTAATTTCAACCCTTCCATATCCAAAATGTGTTCGTGAGGTGCGTTCTTTATTGGGTCATGCTGGTTTTTACTGTCGATTCATTAAAGACTTTAGTAAGATTTCACTTCCATTGTCTTGGTTATTGCAAAAAGATTCTGAGCTTATGTTTGATAAAAATTGTGGGGATTCATTCAATTCACTAAAAAAGAGTCTCACATCACCTCCAATTATCCAACCAACAAGGTGGGATCTCCTATTTGAACTTATATGTGGGGCCTCTAACATTGCAGTTGGGGTGGTTTTATCACAAAGGGTTGAGAAGGCTCCTCATGTCATTGCGTATGCCTCGCATACCCTTGACCCTGCCCAGGTAAACTACACAACCACTGAAAAAGAACTCCTTTCCATTGTGTTTTCCTTGTGAAAATTCCGTTCATATCTTCTCAGGTCAAAAATCATCATCTTCTCTGATCATGCTGCCCTTCGTTTCCTCTTAAAGAAACCTAAAACCAAACCCCACCTCATTCAGTGGATGCTCCGCCTCCAGGAGTTTTACCATGAGATTAGAGAATAGAGAGTAGTGTAAAATGTGGTATATGACCACATTAGCAGGATTTCCCCACTACTGGACCATCATGTTGACTCACCTCTTCCCATTAGAGAATTCTTCCCTCATGAGAACCTTTGTGATGTTGTGGATCTTACCCCCTGGTATGCGGGCATTGTGAATTTTCTAGAAACATATAGGGTCCTCAGTGATTTTAGGACTTCACAATCCCAGAGACTTAAACATGATTCTCAATGGTACATTTGGGGTGACCCATATTTTTGGAGGATATTTAGTGACCAGGTTGTTCGTAGGTGTGTCCTTGAACATGAGTTCACCTTAGTATTGAGATTCTGCCACACATTGGCTTGTGGGGGCCACTTTGGCTCTCAACATACTGCTCAAAAGGTCCTTGAATCAGTATTATATTGGACAAAATTTTATAGATATTACCATAGGTTTTATAAATCATGTACTCGATGTCAATTCACAGGGAATATCTCCAATAGGAATGAAATTCCCCAACAACCCATGTTATTTTGTGAAATCTTCGATGCATGGGGCATTGACTTCATGGGGCCTTTTCCAAATTAATATGGCCTTGTGTACATCTTACTAGCTCTTGAAAATGTTTCTAAATGGGTGGAAGCAAAGGATACTAGGATTTATGACTCTCAATTGGTTGTTGATTTTGTGAGGTCCCAAAATTTTAGTAGGTTTGGTCTACCAAGATTCATCATTAGTGACCAGGGTTCACATTTTTGCAATCGTAACATAAAAAACCTAGTTTGTAAGTATGGGGTTGTTCATAAAGTATCCACTGCATATCATCCCCAAACTAATGGAAAAGTGGAAATATAAAATAGGGAAGTTAAGTGAATCTTTGAGAAAATGGTACAACCCAATAGGATAGATTGGAGTTTTCTATTGGATGCTGCACTTCGGGCATACCGTACTTCGTTTAAAACCCCAATCAGAATGTCACCATATATGATTGTGTTTGGAAAGGCTTGTCACCTCCCAGTGGAGGTAGAACACTGTGCATATTGGGATATTAAACAATGTAATATGAACCTTTTAGATGAATATGAGAAAAGAAAGCTGCAGATTCAAGAGTTGGAAGAAATTCGACATGATGCATATAAAAACTCCCAGATCTATAAAGAGAAGATAAAGGCAATTAATGATAGCATGATTTACCATCGGAAGTTCCATATTGGTGAGAAGGTCCTCATGTACAATTCCAGGCTTAAGCTCCACCCAGGTAAGCTTCGTTCATGATGGCTTGGTCCTTATATTGTTATTATTGTTTACCCTTTTGGTGCAATACAGGTTTTGCATGAGCAGAGTGAAAAAAATCTTACTATCAATGGGCAGCGACTTAAACACTTCTATGAGGATTTTCCGAAGAATCCGGTGGAGGAAATCCACCTTCTCCATGCATCATACCAATAAAACACACTAGGTTTTATCCTTCCTTCTCACATTCTCAATTATTTCAGTGAGGACACTACACATTCTAGGTCTGGGGGTGGATACATTCCTAGGATAGTTCATAATTTTCATTGTTTTCTCTTTTCTTTTCTGTTTAGCCTTTTTTATGGAATTTTTATTTTTCCCCATCAACAATTTCGAAGTTTGATGATTTGGTGACCATAAAGGGGGGAAAGTAAAAATACCATAACGAAGGATAAAAATAATATTTGTATATCAGGGAGTGATTTTATTTTTTTTCTTTTTCTATTGAGTTGGTTTTCTATCAATGATATAAATGGTTGTCTCTATGTGAAACCTTGGAGATGATTGATGCCCCTTCTGTGAGTAGTTTTTTGGAAACCTCTGTCACTAATATCTCCAGAAATATTTCCACCAAACCACAAAGTATCAATATTTATTACTTAATATAAGTAAATATATGTTGGGTTAATATTTTTCATCTTTAAATGATATTTCCATATGTTCGATCCTTATCCGATCTGTTTCATTACTGTACTAGATTGACCTATGCGTGTGTACCTAACGTCCGACTATTGTACGCCCTAAATTTTTTTTGTGACTTGGTCTGGTCAAAAAATACCCCTCCTCAACCTTTGATCTTGTTATAACTATTTCAATTAGTTTCGTGAAGATATCAAACAATGTTTGAGAGATGAGTGTGAGATTTGTTCAAAAATGAAACTTCAAAAAATATATTAAATGAGGGGAGTGATGAAATGTAAATCATATGGGGATATCTAGGTCGGGAGCTTATAGTTTGACTTCTGGGAATGCTTAAGTTAGTGGGTCTAGAAATATGATTGCAAAGGATGTAGGAAATGTTCAGTGAAAAATCATTTAAAGGTGAATAATGTTAAAATAACATATATTTATTTGATAGAAAGTGGAAAGAATATCATGGAATGGTTTTCACACACACACATGGAGAGTTAGTGGAATGTTTGACTTTTTAATTCATTTCTCGTGTTGGTTTCATGAAAATCTTTGAATTTTTTTGTGATATGATTTATGAGACATCTTTTTCCATTTTCACTGGGAAGAACTCCTTGTTGCAGTTCGTGCATTGATCACATTACTTTGGTGAATTAAAATTTCCTCAAATGTTAAATCTTCATAATTTTGGAAATATATATATACATATATATGCATAATTTTATTTGGATATGTGACTTCTCCCAGGAGTGCAAATGTTTAGGTGTGGGGGTGTGATCGTACCACGATTCACTGTTTTATTTCACCCTTATACCAATGTATTAAACTGGTATTGTGTTGTAAATTACATGTATAATAACAAATTTTACTCCAGGTTTGATTCAATTATTTTGTGTTTAGAACTATTAAAAAGGGAAATGTTACATGTTTTGATAATTATATTGAAGGTGGAGGTGATTTGGAGATCCCATGACGAAGTCCAAGAAGGATGGGCCAATCTACACATGATCCAAGAACACCAGTGGACTCAACCGCATATTTCTACTGAACCGTGCATCCAAATGGGATGATATTTTGTGGTTGGTCCAAAATTTTATGGGATACATTTCACATGAAGGAACCAAAGCCCCATTTGACCACTAATATACCTATACTAACTGATCTGTCCAAGGAATCAAAGCTGGACCAAGTCAAATGCGATCTTCTTTATTTTATCAATATCTAAGGCTATAGTTATCCAGATGGTGCCAAACATTCGGGGGAGACAGAAAAGAGGTGGGGATACAATGTTCATATTTTCTCAAAATCTATATAAGGCTGTCTAAATGCCTAAACGCGTGGTACAAGTGGATTGAAGAAATCGGTGTGGCGGAAACCACCTTCCAATTTTTCTATAAAATGGCACCTTGGGCTCCCCATTTGCAAGTATGGACAGGAGGCAATGTGCTTCCATTTTGGAATCCCCAAGGAGTCTTCTCAACATCCCTAGAAGTTCTAGATTCTATGGGAAGTGCTACTTCAACATCTTCTTCTTCTTCCTCTCCCACGAGTTTCTAAACCCCTTCTGATCACCCGGGGGAGGAACATAACGTAAATCCCAAGATTCATGTTTGTAATATTTGAATGACCTTTTGAATTCCAAGTTTTTGTATTGGTCTTCATTATCCCCTATTCTTATTTTATTGATTTATGTACTGTTATGTCATGCTCAACTCATATGATCATGTTTGGCGGTACCCATTCATGTGATGTTTCACACACCGTTCACCACTTTCTTTTCCCCCTTTCAATTGTGGTGTTTGTGTGGTTCATATTCGTCAATTGAACTCACATAATCATTTTCAAGGCCATGTACATTTATTTCATTGTATCACAAATAAATAACATACAAACTTGTACAGTGCATCGAGTTCTTCGTGTGTTGCCTTGGTGAGTTTTGGTTATGATGTCAAACACAATTCACCCAATCATCAATGGTGTCCGGTGAATCATTGTGTGTTTTTGACTGAACCCTAGGAGGTATCCTAGTATAAACTCAGTAAAATTCTGGTTTTGGGTGTTATAAACCAAGGATTAAATTATCATAACCCTATATCATGAAGTGATGAAGGATAAACATCATGAGAGTACCCCGGGTTGATCACGCTTAATTAATTCTGTTAATATCTACATTATTTTATCGCTTTCATTATCTATTTTCATCTTTAATCATAAGACCCCCAAGTTTTACAAAACCTCATTCACCTTCTACTTTAATAATCAAAACTATCTTTTTAAATTAATGATCTATGTCTCCGTCGAGAGAGGACCTAGTGTTTCTTCTATACTGCATAAATTCTAGTCAAAATTAAACCAATAATTTTACGCGCTCGACAACATGGTCAGTACACTGGCTTACAAAGGCCCTATGAGGTAGATTTGTTCCTTTACTATTGGTGTCATGGTGTCCTAGTTCTATACAAGAGAATACCTAGGAGAGATAGGATAATGTACATGCCCAATGGGAATATATTTTCTCAAATATTGTTATATTACCTTTAGAAGTGTAATGTGGGGATGAGTTATCTTAAGTGGGGGTGGTTGTAATGCCCTAGTTTTTATTTTTTGTATATGAACCTTTTAATTTTCTATTTTTATCATTATCTTTACTCTTTTAAATGTGTTAATGATTTTAATGAAGGTTCTAGAGGTATATGAAGCATGTTTGGAGCCCCGAACTGCAAATTTTGGTGAAGTTGTATGAGGTTCATGGTTAGTTCATGGTAAGTAGTAACATTGAGGCTCAACCATGTATCCCAAATACAAGGGAGACCAATTTGAAAAATTTTATGGGGGAAATTATATAGTCATGAAAAAAACTACATACATGTTACAGAGGTGATTCACATGGGATATGAATATTTTATTAAACAATGTGCCTATCCCACACCCTTTATTCTACTTTGAAAGTGACCCTACATGGTTGGAGCATAAATTTTCCAAACCATGTAGGATACCCGTGCGAGGAATTCCTTTGGATAGTACTTGTCGCATGGTTCAAAAACATTTTGGCTAACCATGTAGCCAAAACATGTGTCCTTTTAAAGTAGGGTGATTTATAATTATCCCTCATCCCCTTATATGTTTTAATCATATTTTTGTTTCCACTTACACACACATCCCTCTCCTCCTGTTAAATCTCCTTACATACCTAAGCTATGATGTTAGGTCTCTCCTTCTTCTGGAATCCAAATCATGATCTATGTATAATGCTAGATTACTCTCGATAAGATCTTCGATCTATTACCATATTTTTTAGTATATATTTTCATCATTGGTTATATTTTCATGAAATATAATTTCCCCTATTTTCTGTCTATTTTTATATTCTTCCATTTTCATCAAATTCAGACCAAACCAAGGGCCGATATAGGACATGTGTTCCACTAATTCCATAGGTAGGTGGTCTATTACTTTTCCCTCAAGGCTCATTGGTTTTTAATTTTAATATTTGTGTTGTGTTCTAGTTTCACCCACACATTGACCATATAACCAATTTATCTTAAATTAGCTAATTAATTTGGAATTTAAATTCCTTATTTGATCCTCTCATTAGATTTGGAGTTATAGGACCTCAGTTTGAGCCACCAATTTGGGTGTACCATGCATATGTCATTGTTCCCATTTTCATATTAATAACTGAAATGAATTTTTGTTTTCTTGGTTTAACTCACTCAATGTTTTAATCAATTATTGTGGATGAATCGACACTTTATGATTGGGAAATAGTGTTTCTATTGGACCATATCAATTTGAAATCAAATGATTATGGTACGAAAACATATATAGGTTATTTTCATTATTGAATGAAAAGGTATGACTTGAGTAATATTAAGTGTATGAATTTTCATTCTTATTACATGCCCTTGTTTATTTAATTGAAAATTATGTTCCTATTGCAATTGATAAACTTTTTATTATAATAAGACTCATCAAACTTGATCCAGACTTAGATTCTCAAGGGAATTACTTTTACACTAAGAGGACACCATCCTAATTTATTAGGCCAATTTTTAAGGGATATACTCACCTTGGTATTTGTTAAATGTCTTATTATACATGAATTCCTTGACATAGTACTAACAATTCACGTGAATAATATTTGTATATTATAATTCATCAGATAAACTCCTTTGATTCAACTAAGGTTTTAGGATATGAGGCACCTTGTATTCTTCCCTTGGGCCCTAGTCATTCTATACTAGGGATTTATTATAGACATGATCCATGGAATCAATTAGGAACATTTACAATGGAATTCGGCGGGTTCACCCCTAAGATTACACTTATTTCCTTATATCTAGAATATATGGTTTACATAATAGGAGATGGATCCATCCTCTAAGGTTAATAATGACTTGAATCCTATTAGATCATGAATTACTATTATTGTGACATGGGAACCTTGGTTTCACCCTGGGATCAATTTATAATTTATTAAACTCGTACACCTTGGTTATACATGTTTGACTTTAACTTCTTAAAGGTCACTTGTTCATAAATTACCAATATGAGCTAAAGCTTATATGGTTGGTTGGGAATCCCATGAGGAGTTTGATCCCATAGTGAGTATTATTTCAAATATATTACTCCACTTTATATTTTAATATCTTCTCACTAATACTTTTATATTTATGGGATAGAATTGTATAGATTCTATTGGGAGTGGCCAATTGAGAAAATCTCGAACATTGTTCATGACATCATTCGGTACCAAAACACATTTCATGGATATGGCTAGGGACAATGGAAAGTGCCTGGTCTTATAATCTTGATTGATTAAAGAATGAAAGCTTGGGAGCCTGATGTCAATCCTTATCTTGTGATGTTATTGGAGACTAATTTTTCTGATCTTTTGGTTTCTTTTGTTATACATGCATGTATTGTATTTCTTCCACCTTGTATGCATGCCTTTTGTACAGCTCCATGACATACTCATAATTTTTTATGTGACTCCACCTTGGGTTTGTTTATTATTACTTTCAAGATGATTTACCATCATTGATTTGTTTTCATTATTATACTTCCACTATTTTATTTTTATCTCAAAACTATGTAAATTTGATTATAAGGGCTTATTATCCCCATCATACCATCATGGACCAAATCTTATAGTTGGTAATATTTGGTGAATGGGATGATTTTCTTGAGTAAAAGTGACCAATCAGGTTCCCTTTCTTATGAGTAAATTGGTTCTGGGATGGTACACAATCCTCAAGGGGGGACCCCCATATAAGGAGGACTAGAGAGAATCAGTTTGAGATTATGATTATCGAGGTGGTAGTGTATTATTTGGGTGTTTAGTGGGAATCATTTCCCTCATAGGAAGATGATTTGGCATGTGATTCAGGATATGGATATGTGTAGATGAGATCCTAGAGTTGTAAGTTGGGATTGTGGTTTCATTTATCATGTTTGATATGAGGGTATAGATGTTCCATGATGGTTGTGGCCTATGGGATAGGTGGTTGATCATAGTTCTTTACATATGGCTCAAGACTGGTAAACCAGGTGTTATCGATGAAATCATATGTGTTAGGTGTAAGGGTAACCCAGGTGTGAGGTTATCCTAGACATGTGAATTCCTTGGGCGGGGGAAATACTGGGCAGATCCTTTAGGTTTGTGACTGATGCATGACATTTTATACTGATTACGTTTCATAGGTATGGTGATGTCTTAGATGATGATGAATGGTAATGCACAAGGGTACCTGTGTTTTAATTGGTCCGTCACATGCAAAATTCAGGGTCATCTATTATGGGAATGTGTGATCCCTTGGGTTTCGTGATGAAAATAACATGAGGTGAATTTTTATCGGGATTTGGTTTTAATGGAAGGATAATTGTAATTCCTACCATTATGTATTTCGTATGAACATTCAAAAACACGATTAGACTATATTTTGAAGATTGTAGTTCTGAAATGCTGTTAGTTGGTTGACGATCATGTGTTAGACCCTGGAATGTTTAGATGTCACAATTTTTAAGAGAAACACTGAGTGTACTTTTTAATTGATGTGATTGGAATGTGTGTGAGCATGGTCAATTGATTAGGAATATGACGATAGGTTTATTGAAATGTGGGACTCATGGGGGTTTGATTCAGGTTATATGAATGAGTGGTATGAGATCGTACACCCATTTTGATTATATTTGACCAAGATGGTATGCACTAGTTATAGAAGGCACCATTTGAATTATATATCACTGAGAAATCATGTACGAGTTGAGGATATATGGTTTTGATTAGACTATTGTGAGAATAGTTTATTATATCTTAATGAGAATTATAAATGTACCTTTATGGTTAGAGGTGTCCTTGGAATTGGATTGGAGTGCAGTGACATAGCCAATCCAGGTTGATCATGGTGAAGTATTATTAGTGATGGGAATGTGTTGGGATTATAGATATGTGAGATTGATAAAACATATTGAAGTTTTTCTAAATAAATAGTATGGGGAAATATATATGGTGGGGGAGTTCACTATAGGATATTAGAGGCTATGAACTTCACCTTATGAAGGATTTCGATGACTACTGAGGATATTGTTCCCAATAGACGATAACTGGCCGTGATTGATGTTTGACATCAGCACTCAGTTGAATGGAATGGTCATGTCCAATAATTAAGTGTAGTAAAAGATAGAGTATGATCCATGAAGTATAACCCCATGTGGTTACAATTGTATGGATTAGTAAGACCGGTCATTGGATGTTAGAGATGGCCCTAGGAATTAGGTGTAATGATAAATATGATTTTATTTAGTTCTTTATCAAATACCATATTTGGGATTCAGAAATGATGTTTAGTGGAGTTTTAGAATTGGGACCAGGCTCAGATTGTTTTGATACAATATGAGTATGAGTTGGATCATTGGTATGCCAGTTCATTGTTGGGAACATGAAGGTTGATTTGGTTGGATGAGGATTTAACCATGTAATAACACCAAGAGTTAGGTTTGGGATTTGAATTGGTTGTTTAAATGATCTCAGAATGCCTCCAATAGTATAAGAATCATGATTAGGTTAATATAGAAATCCATTAGTAGGTGAAGCTGAGAAGTTTGGGGAATGTTTAGCCAAAGGAGTTATGACTGGTGTTTTCAAGTATAATTGGATGTGGTGGGTAGAAAACTGCATCAAACATATTGTATCTGATATGAGATATTTGTTTTGAGGGTTGATCATGAATTTTAGAGGAAAATATAGTATATTTAGGCTCTATTCTTGGTTGATAAATATTCACTTAATATAGTTCGGAAAAAATGATGAGGGGCAATATCATCTTATGATGAGTGTTCTTTTCTATTTTTGGGTGTAGTGATATTGTAACTACATTGAGGGTGTCATTAGACCATATAGAATGTGCTTCAATAGGCTATTCTAGTCAAGGGAGGCACCATTAATCAAAATTGGACCTGGTAATAAGGATCTTATAGAGGGGATTACCATAGTCTAGATAGAAAATTGATGGGTAACATATTGGTGTCCTATGTTAGCGAGATATGGGTAAGAATCATATCGATGTTACAATAATGATAAAATGTGGGGGATTTACTCTTAGTGAATAGTGTGCCTCATGTACTGATTTTTATAAAAGATTTTTTTTTTTCAATTCATGGATAATATGAGATTATTTTATAGTGAATTTAAGATCGGTGTGGGTTGGGTTTTATAGATGAATGAATAATGGGTATTCTTATTAATGAGAAGTTCTATGGTGGAGATTTTATTAATCCTCATGCATTTCTAAGTTAAAACTATAGAGATAATTTAAATATTTTGATCAGTTAGGGGTTTTTTTTGAGAATCGAGATTCAAATTGGAATTATTAGTTTTTAGTTATCTCTAAATAAGTATTTTTGATGAGGATTTTGGTTTGGTGTACACCTAGGATATTCAAGTATAGGTATGAGAAAGGTTTGGAAGTGGAGATACTGAAAACTAGAAGCATGAATGTATTCACAAAAAGAAAAAGTGTTCACTCCATGAATATTTGGTGAAAGAGGGTCCCTCCCTCTACCATGGGGGTTTGTTGCACGAACACCGATTTACACCATGAAATTTGTTTAGAATATTTTTTTAAAATGATGTAACACCATTCTTCTAGGCCTAGGATCATGTGTAAGATGTCTGAACAGTTGGATATACAATCACTTTGGTGTCCCCTTGACATAAGATAGTTTCTTGGTCATTTATTTGGTGAGTCGAGGTTATATTCTTCCTCTCCTCCTTCTTTTTGTACTTTCCTATGGTGTCGAGAAATTTTTATTTCCTTCAATTAGAGTTTCGATACCAATTCCAATAGGGCATGGTGGAATTGTCTAATTTTATGGGGCTTTCATGGGCTTTTCAAAGAGAAAATCCTAGAATCACATGTTCAAGCCATTTTTCATCATTTGGTTCATGGTATTTCACATCATAGATTTATTTTGGGATTTTGATTGGATTAAATTTAATTTCTTATTCAATCAACATATCATGATAGGGATTATGATCAATATGATTTGGGATCATTCCATGGGGTGTTGAAATGTTGTTGGATATGGTTTAAATATGGAAAGGGAAGTTAATGAGATTTTGGGCGTTATAATAAATTTAGGTAAATGGTTTAATAAATCATAAATTGTTAAAATTAATTCCCTATATATGAAATAAATAGTGTTCTAAAGGTAGGATGGACCCTGTAAACCAGTTGTATGCCTTAATTGTTGATGTTCAAGACCTTGACTTTCATATTATGCCTTGTGATACTTAGAACCAAGTGGGGTATAAAATAAATGAATGAAATTAAAATAAATGAAATGAATGGGATGAATTAACCCTAGATATAGGATTACTCAGTGACTTACAAGTAGAGGTGAGTGAAAATTTGAGATGGATGGCCTAATCATTGGCCATTTGTAAACATTGAGATTCAATAGAGTCATATGGAAAGATATTAGATGAAAGTGAGTTGAATGTTCCTCCCCTACTAAACATGATTTCTTGGGTTAGTAAAACCTATGAAAATTTAAGGATAGGTTTGGCATGATAACTGACCTAGTGATGAATTTGACTGTGAGATGGGCCTTATTCCATCTCCATGGAGTATTTCCAGTGTGGATTTTCCTAGGATTCTATTGAGGCCATATGTTTTTTGTGAATATAACAAGGTACACTATTCTCTCTGAGTGATGGGATTGTCATGAGGTATGGGTATAAGGTAGGGAAACCCATGAGGGATGTCCTAGATATGTTGCAACCCTGGGGACCCTTAGGTAGGTCCTCAAGGGTTATATTTTTCCTAGAGAGTGTATTATAGGAAATTGATAGTGATGATTCTAGGTGTCACCATAGAACATAATTTGATGATGTATTCCCATTTTATATGGATTTGATAGTTCTATAACCAAAAAATAACCAGTTTCTCCTAATAAGATTGATTGCCTATAGGCATCACCCTATGAATTGGTGATTATTATTTTTATGGGATACCATGGACACATTCCTTGTATTTTGAGTTGATGCCTAATTTTTATTAGATATCCTGTTATTACCTCATATGGATTGTATTTATGCCCAGTAACTATGATTATTTCATATGACCATCCCCCAAGGAATCTATTTTATTCCTGATATTATGTGACTTTCTATCCCAATAAGGAAATCCCACAAGTTTTTGGATGATACTAGATTCTCAAGATAAAGATATTCTACCGTTGATCACTTTATAGTTTTCCTAGGGTTATCCCCCTTAGAATCAGCATGTGGAGCATGATGATTGTTTTACCAATTAGTAAAACTACTAATATTCCATATGACCTGATATTATGAAATTACTTGGATCATCTCTCTAAAAATTATCTATTCATCCTGATACTAGATTCCCAGTGATCTTCCCCCTAATAATTAGTTATTGACCCAGATGCTTTTACAAGATCACCTAGGATCATAATCCTAGGGATATAATTTGTGCTTAATGACTACGATATGGTTTGTGATATCCTCTTAAGGATCGATAATGGTTTCTAATTACTATTGATCATCTAGGAGAAACTCCTAGGGTTCGACTTTGGGACTTATACTATTATGATACCTTTGGATATTTTCAAGGATTCAGTAGTTACACCTACTACTATATAGTTTTTAGGATTGATATTGGTAGAAAAATTATGTATTGTTCTTGAAGACACCATGACACCAGATAAATTAGATTAGGGATGATCTTAGGCTCCATTGTGAGAACTTGAGGATTGAAATTAGTTATTTATTTATGATTTTTTCTATATTTAATATTTATTTGAGCAAGTCATATTCACATAAACTCCATTTACTTGTTCTGTATGAAACTAAATTGGTGGTTCCCTACTGATTTTTACTCACAAAATGATCCAAAGGCTATGGAGCTTGGGTACATAAGTATATATCACTTTGTGTAAGTTTGGGTTAGGCCTAAGCCAGAGGTAACTAGATCATGTGGGATAGCTTGGAGGGGAATGGAGATTGGGAAGACATGGGGCTCAAGAGTATAATAGATCCTCATATACATTAATTTAATTCTTGTATTCACTTTTTGTAAATGTGGTTAGTTGGGTGGATAACTAACGACTCTATATGACTACATGCCTAATGGAATTCATTTACTATTGATGGTTATGGTCATTACTTTCATGTACTCTATTTATTTACTGATATGTATTATGTTGGTTTATTTAATGTTTTCTATTATTTTTCACTCTAATAAGAGGGTATAGTATCCCCATAGTGATACCTTATACCCCCACTTAATGTCAACAACCTAAGGTGTTTAGGGAGGTACACCCAAGGTCACATGGAGGCCACTAGTTTCAGAATTTTGGAGTGTCCTGATTGGAATGATATTACATGATACCAAAATAAAAAAACTGGGTATGAGTCTTTATTTGGTCCCATCTCCGAAATTGGGTCATCTATCATAACTTATAAATCAATTATAGGGAATTTTCTCTACCTTCCTCCCTAAACGTGATTTTTTCAAATCCACCAATGTCCACCTATAAGGTGTAAAAAATATACTCATTAGGCTACCACCAACATTGTCCCTAAATAAATTCTAGTCTATATGCATGCATACGAAATATTATATTACATAAAAATATTAATTATAATATTTGTTGTATAATGGGGTATTGGATAGCCAACCTAATAAATGATTATACAAGCTTTATATGGTTCCAAAATTGTTTTGTTATTCCCATAGTTTTTTTGTAACAAATGCATGAATGGTTTATCACCTCTAATAATAATAACCATGGTGAACATAGTATCACTATCATTAATTGTGTATTAGTGAACCATTCATCACCACAAATATCATAGATGTAGGTGAATGGGTTATCACCATTAATAATAATAATAAATTATCTTAAAAAGGAGTATAATTGAATGGTTTGTCACCACTCTAAAGAACATTTATAAATGAAATGATATTAACGATAAAATCATTAATAAATGGGTCATCATAATAATAATAGGGTTGAACAGTTCATCACCATAATAAAAAAGGTTAAAGAGACGTTATCATAATAATTTCAATGGTGAATGGACTATCAAAATAATAAAAAAAGGTGAATTATTCATCACAAAAATAACAGAGGATTACAGTTGAACAAGATGCCACAACTCGTAATATATCCTATACGAATGGGTTATTTCCAACTAAACACCTAAATGGTGAATGAGTAATCACCTAAATATATTCATAACATTGGTGAATGAATAATCACCATAAAAAATTCATAAATATTTATTAATTTATAATCACAAATAATATACTAACAGATATAAGTGAAGGGGATATCACTCTATGTATATATAAACATGAGTGAATTAGTAATCAATTTAACTCTAAAAAAATTACTCGATGGAATATGACTATAATATTAAAAAAACAAAACATAATAGGTAAAATCCCTATGAATAAAAAAATAGGATTGAACAGGTTATCACTCTAATCATTGGGCTCAAATGGACCCAAAAATCAAGAATTCATTTCCCTTTTCATTATAATCGTTGATTTCCTAGTTGAGTCTACACTACCATGAATATTGAGTCAACGACCTATAAGTCTTGAGGTCAGTGTCCCTAATATTTATACACTTACAACCTACTATGGGAGTTCACCAATATCATCTAAATAAACTAAATATTATCTATAGTATACTTTATATGATTCTATCCAAACACAAATTACTCCCTTTCATGTATCCCAAAGTGAGTATATTGGCAAGACCAACAATATAGTGCCATGTAGTGTGCCATATATATTTATTTTGACAACTATTATTATAGGATAACTCTAATAATTCTTTAATACTCTCTAAAAATCCTAAAAAAAATGAGTTTAATGCTTGTAACAAGTACTTTAGAACCCTAATGGTGCAGAAAAACTACCCATCCGTCTAAGAAATGTATGTTTTTCTGATTTTATATAAGTGACCAATGACTATATTTGAAATGAAAAAATGAGAATTAAATCAATAATTCATTTATGATATCATTATCATAGATAATTTACATAACCATATCATCTACTAACGATATTACCTACCCATCCCATCAATAAATTGAGTCTCCCAAATTGGTGAAAAATTAGTTACTTTGGAAAACTGTTTAATGATACACCATAAAGAATCTAACTATCAGGCTAGACATGGTATCCCCAACATAGATTACATGAATACTTTATGTTATTTTCATACTAAAATGGGTAGTGGATGAAGAAGTTCAATTGTTCTATGGTTCTCAACCTTTAGCTACTGATAGGTGAGGCATATTGAAAGGAACCCTGTTATATCCTTATGTATCACTGGACACCAATATTTTCTTTAGATCTCATGATTCATCCTGGTTAGACCTAGGTGAACTACCTATCTCAATTAATGTGATTCACACATTAACTCCTTGTAATTATCATTTAAACCACATCTATACATAGGATATATAAAATTTCATTCTATCCTAATGTCAAATATGGTATAGAATCCCTATCATATATATTTTCTCTTATCAAAAAATAATCTAAGTCAGACAACTAACTCTCTTTCACCATCTCTAGAAGTCATGTGGTGGTTATTAGATTCATTAGTGAATCCCTACTCTAATACTCAATGACAATAATATAAAACATAATGAATATGATCATCAATATCTACTCACTATATTCCTCTCACACTATATCAGCCGGATTCTTCCTACACAGTGTGTTAACCACAACATTACCCTTCCTAAAGGAGAATATAAAATAAATTCAAAATTCTATAATTACTCAACCCACATTTTCTATAAAAGTATTAAGTCACACTATTATAATATATAATCTATGATATTATTATCAGTATACACTATGAATTTACCAAAAAATGTATAGTTGAACTAACAAAATACTTCTTATAAAACCACCACCAAATCCAAAATTATTATTCAAGTAGTTCTACTCATACAGCCTAATCTTATTTGACCTATAAGATACTTCTCACCCATCATGCATCAGTAATAATCTCATCCTAACTTCTTATACATGAAAGTGAAATATATACTTCTTAACTAGATCTGGAATGGTTGGGATTAGTGAAGATGGAAATCTACCTTTCATCTTATAGAAGGTTCACTTTGAAGGATCTGACCACTCAAATTTCATCCCCTTCATGTTCATGACCATAATTGGAATTTATAACTAAAATAAATGATTAATGAATCTCTTTTAGTATCATTTTAATCCCTATAATCTATAAAACTAAATAAAATTATTGATCGACTCCCAAGAAACCATGACATATAAAATGTTAATATCCATCGATATTCTAATCATTTATATCACATGAACTGACAAATGTTCCTCTATGATCTAGAATTAACACATTGAGAGCTAAAAAATAAATCACGTGTGATCAAAAAGTTATCACAACAATATTTAGGTTCACCCCATGACAATCTCATGTCTACAAGTATGATAGAATGTTATCAATGAACATAACTACAAAGGAATTAAGATAGGAATAGAAAACACTTTCAATTAGGTACATGAACTTTTTTCGGATTGTTTATCATACCAAATTCCATAATGGGGTACTCATATAGTTCATTCCTATTTATAAAATAAATAAGTTGAATTTCCTTCACTCTCACCCATGTTTAATGATACCTTGACCGTAGAGAAATCCTAGAGAACCACCTAGATGCCCTCAGCTGATCAGATAAATCATCTACGTTATTGATATAATATTAGTTCATAATTGAAACATGGACCAATCTCTAGTGATCTATATATAAATTCAAACATCCATCTCCCTTCTTAGAGAAACAATTATTATCACCCTAAGATAAAGTTAATCAGTGAACACACACCTTCATCTTTAAGTCCTCCAACTGTAAATTTTTCTCCCTCATCTCCATAGAAGTTATCTTGGAGGGAGGAATGAATATGGATTCTCTATATAGCATTATATAAATCATAAAATCATCCTCCTACTCTTTCAGAAACCATGTTAATTCATCAAGAAATATGTCTTAATATAAATACACAATATGAGGAAATAATAGTTGAAACACTTATTTATTATTCCTCAAAGAAACACTCAAAAACTAGATAGTGATCAAACCCAGATGGTAATAGTCATACATAAAATACCTATAAGTCCCACTCTCCAAAAAATGTTTAGAAATCACCCTTATGATATATAACATTTACATGATAGTTGTGTAAATCAATGTGTACTATATAATAATTTAGTTAATACATGCTAACAATCACATTGAAGAAACTTATATAAACCACCAAAAAATTCCTTGGATGGTTGTATCCACTCAAGATAATTATATAACCTATATAACTCTAAACAAACTCAGATCTATTTCCCAAAAAAGTATCAATGGTTGTCTTCCCCACTAGTAACTCTTGATAAAAACCTCTATCCCTAATAACCATAGCCAAAATGAATGAGTGTGATGAACCTAGATCAAAAAATTCTAAATCCATGAAAAAATACACTATGATCATACCTTATACTATTTATAGATCCTTTCTAAGACCAAATGAATTATTTTGAAACACAAATAGATTTCTTAATCATGCACCCTGACCCTGGACTCCGATCATATGCCAACCCTACCAAATAACATATTGTTAACATGTCTACCCCTAATAACCCCATCCTCTACTATATCCAATCCACCCTAAAAAAATATTAACTACTACCATGATATGACAATCCTAGACTTCCACTCAATCCATATATCTAACAAGAACCTTTTACAATCTTATCTAGCTATGGTGTACTCTTATAAAACCTTTATATGTTCCCTATATAGTCATAAAAATGGTACTCATTTGGTGTTGATCAAAATTTAGTTGTAGTTTCCCCAACCAACTGCACTGATATCACTCAAGAGAAGTTATTCCATAAGAGGTTAGTGATGGACCTATACCTCAAATATCTATTTATCACTTCTGTAGATAGAACTATCAAACCAATACTCCCGAAATCATAAATACCCCTTCACTGCCCCAACTAAGGAATACAACTTCTTTGACACACCTCCTTTAACCAAGTTCCTCTCTGCTAAAAGAGCCTGATTCATAGACTTGAAAAATGTTCTAGGTGAATTATATTCACCTGAATAATATAAATTAATTCATTCCATTCTCAAATTACATGACTATAGAATCCTCATTCCCATCCAATATCGGAGAAAATAATTAGATTCATAAAATAAAATACATAATTTATCATAGATATATCCCCCTATACCAAAATATTTAACTCCTTTTCATTATGACTATTCAAGGTCTTGAGAAGAAGTTCTCAAAATATATTCCCTAAAATTCCTTCCAGGATAATCCCTCATGTTGGAACACCTGAACCAACACATCCCACTAGTCATTGTTCAGTATAATAAGAAAATAAGTATCTAAATTCAATCTCTTGCCCGCAAGGGTATCAATATGGTCATAAATACTACATAGAGACTCAATATATAACTCTATATCCTAAAAACCACACTCACTAGTAAAAATACTTGGATTCTATGAATGACACACCTTCATAAAACATAACACAAATGGTCATATCATAGATCCCCATGATCTATAGACTAAATAATATATATTAATATCATATTGAACTACTAATATGAAGGTATCAGGGTTCACAATGGAAACAGATGAGATGAGGGCATACATTTTTTTATTTCAATAATGACATAATTATATAATCTTTGGTGATTTGATCCCCATAAAAAGACTAAGGTTCTAAGGGGAATCAAATTAATAACAAAAAATGAAATGAGAAACTGCCTCATTGAAATTGAAAGTGCGTTCATCAGGTGATCATCATCAATGATATTTTTTTAAAAGATCTGAGGATAAATCCATATAGATCATCCAAACAAGCTTCAAGAAACTAAAATAACACTGATCATCAAAATATGTGTGATGGAACATAGGTCTAATGAAGACTTCGACATCTCGATGATCACCATGACTATGTTCCTTCAATACACAAAGAAGATCTTGGGTTAAACACTCTGAATAAGGTGTTATCTATCTTATATTTGGGAAGGAGATCATAGGATCTCTCTAATTCTATTGGATAAATAGTTCCTTGGAAAATATCCCCCTCTTACTTATACAGATGAGGTTAAACACCCTAAAAAGGTTTCCTGACCCCCACATAAATAACACCCACTAAATAATGCATAAATGACATGTTATGAAAACTAACTATGTCATAAATTTCATTTATATTTTTAGCACTTACTTATAATATATAAAAAATATATTACATGATAAAAGTGAATCATTATATTGGCACATAATTCCCACAAATATTAAATAAACCTTAAATATTAAAATAATAATTTTTTATATATTATTTGTACAATTTATTCACTTAATACCTTGTGAATAATTTTAATAAATAAATTCAACTCTAATTATTCTATAGTTTAATAAAAATTATTTTATATTTTCACTGGAGATCATTTATTCTTGGACATCTCTCGAACCCCATTATGGGGCTCATCATGTTCTACAATCTAATTCATTTTAATATTCCAGGCCTCTAAATATTCTATGTCTATGACCCTTTTTGTTCTTATATCTATAAAAGTGAATAATATACATATTATGAGTGTGGATTCTAGAAAGTCATCATGGACCCTAGAGAGAAATAGAAAATTCATAAAAATGATATCATTTCTTATGAACACATGTCATGTAATATAATCTATTTATCAAACGATATCACATGAAATAAGATGCATATTTGATGTCATCATTCTTTCTTACATTATTATACACTGAACTAAATTGAATCCCTTCATTATTCTACCATATCCATGAATATATTTAATGTACAAACATCTCAATCATCATGTCCCCATATATCACATTCTTTTCAAAACAAAAAATTATATCTTGATTATTTGATCGATGTAATACCACCAGTGACACATCCCACACAAGTGACATCAATATGGAATCAATTCCTTATTTTTAATATTTCATAAATATATGTAAGAATATATTATATACCAATAATAATATCATGTCAGGATCCCGTTATATGAGTTCACATATTGGAAATACCAATTGAAATTAAAACATGTAGTGTTCCTATTAGAGGTTTAGTTTTCATGATCTCAACTTCTCAAGATCACTAAGTATGAATTTTTTTACAATTATCAATTTCTATAAGCCCCCATCCTCTGATAGTTACACAAAACAGAACATCCATGTCTTGTTAGTATGATGAATATGGACCATAGGATATAGTTTTAATATTGCTATCTTGGTATCTCTTAGTTCTTTTTATTTCATGTAAACTGCTATAACCTTTTGACACAACATGTAATCTACGAAATTACCTTAAATATAGTAGATGCATAATTATTTTTGACATAGTTATGGTAAGAAAAACATGTGTATATATGATAAAATATACTTGTAATGGTAATCAAAAAACATGAATGAGTTGGGTCTAGGTAACCCACTTACAACACTCCCTATATCACTAGAGACAACTACTAACAAGTATCATCTCGCTAGATCTTGCATGAGAATAAATTTTTTGATGAGATATGGATTAAGGAAGTGGGTCTATAACAATATCCTACGTGGATAATTTACAAACTGTGACTTTAAATCTTTGAGTAAAATCTCTGAAGATCTGAAAATTCTCCTGTATATGATTCTTCTTCTACTGTGACCTATGATCCTTGAAAATAACCACTATTGTAGTATTATCACAATAAAATGGAATTGGTTCTGCACTGGTAGGAACCATACAAATATCTAATACAATCCTATATATCTAAACATTATCCGCAGATATATTAGAAGACATGATATACATAGATTCTACAGTAGAGTTGGTTAACATAGGTTTCTTCAATCTTCTCCAGTTCACTGAACCTATAGTCTAGAAAAAGAAATATCATAACTATGGTTTCATATCAGCATTGTTTTTTAGAATCTTAGAATTAGTGTATCCCCTCACTACTAGTTCTTTATATACTCTATACACTATGAACATATACTTTGTATATATCGAGTACTTTTAGATAGTTTTAATAGCTCCATAATGGAGCTCTCTGGGCTTATCCTGATATCTTCCCAATATTCATAAATAAAAGGGAACATAAATCCTTGTACATATCATGGAATGCATTATATATCCCACTAATTAGGTATATTGGATTCTACTAATTCTTTCAATATCCGCCTATGTTGTGGTCATGTTTTCTTAGAGAGATTCATACCCTGTGACATTGGAAACAACCCTCTCTTAGTTTTTACACATTGTACCTTATGAGTAACATTTCAATATATGTATTTTTTCTTATCCCAAGTATCCTCTAAGATCAATATATATATATCTTAATCCCTAGGATGTATGTTTCTTCACCAAATTATTTCACAGAGAAGCATTCATTTCACCATATCTTAACTAAATATAAAACTTTCACTTTATTTCCAATAATTAATACTTCATAGATTTATAATATGACGAAAACTATAGAATTAAAACTAACCATCTTATAGAAACATGGTTCCTTTTTTTCTCATGATAAATAAAAATTCTCTTATGGCCTCATCAAAATGAACATTCCATGATTGTGATACCTGCTTTCACCCATAATTGGTTCTTCATATCCTTCACAAATATTTAACATAATAAAACCTCTAGGCTGAGTCATATTTACATATTCAACAAACCTCTCATAAGAAAATCAATCTAGACATACATTTTACAAATATCATAATTGTGGAAGGTTTCTATTACAAGTATTATTATAATAAAATTTTTCATCAATAATGGTGAGAACATTTCATCATATTCAATGCCTTAACATTTATAACACCCTTCACTATAAATCATACCTTATAGATATTTACTTTACCATCTATGTACATATTTTTCGTTATTACCCATTTTCACCCAATGTGTTTTACATCTATCGAAGGTTCTACCAATGTTGAAACATTATTTTGACACATGGACCCATTTAAAAATGCATGTATTATTTTTATATAGTAGTATCATTGATATATAATTCCTCATTTTAGGTTTTAGGTTCATCATTATATAATAGTAATGTGATATATAAATCGGTGATAATAAAATCATATGTCTCTGGTTCTCAAACCTCTCGAGTTGACCTATATTTTACTTCTGTCTCGAGAACATCTTCATATCCCACGATCTCTTATGGAGATAGTTCCCATACCAATTCTTATGTATATGGAGAATCTACATCATCATTCCAACATTTCTCCCACTATTTCCCTTGGAGATGTTTCCCCTTTCTAGAAATATTTCATCTCTTTCTCCAATAACCTTTCTATTTAAAGGGTTATATAGGTAATATCATTTAGTTTCTTTAGTATAATCTATGAAGATAAACTTCATGATTTGTGATGTTAATCTATCACTAGGTATAGTTTTGAATAATGAATCACATAACTACATGTGTATGTTTCATATAATAGGTTTACTTCTAAAATATAACTCAAATTTAATTTCATATATAGCTTTAGTTTGTACTCGGTTAAGGATATATCCCATATTTACGATGCATATCCCCAAAATGGTAATGGAAGAGTCACCTAAAACATTGTTGATCTGATCATATCAAGAAAGTTTGGATTCCTCAATTCACTAACACTATTACACTATGGAGTATAAGGTGGAGTGAGTTGTGATACGATTCCACACTCCTTCAAGTGATTAATGAAATCTTGTTTGAGATACTCTCTACATCAATCGGTGTAAATTTCATTAATCTTCTTACCAATATGGTTTTCTACATCATGAATGTATTCCTTGAACATCTATATAGAATCCAAATTATACCTCATTAAGTTGATATTTTCAAACCTATTATATTAATTAGAAAAAGTAATGATGTGAAAATACCACCCCTTTTCTCTCAAATAAATGGAAAAATTACAACATTATGAATCACTTATATTATTTGAGGGGCTATTAAACCTTTCCCAGTTAAGGGTGGTTAGAAATTTTCTCTTGTAAACAAATATGATGTACATAAATGGGTTTTAACTTAGTATAGATAAAGTACCATGCTTCATGTAATTTATGTAAAATCATTTCATTTACATGACCAGTTGTAACGTTCCATAAGTGGGTGTTATATAAGTCACTTTCTCTAGTTTTGTTATTTATTTCTATTATAGGTTTTAGAGTTCAAGTATATACATGCCATTGTTAATATTCTCTACATAATAACATATGATATCCCAATAAAATAAGGAACATTTATTTTAAAATTTGAAATAACATTCCATGGTTTATAAACTTGACATAGATATTATGTTTTTAATAATTGAAGGAACATAATATAAATTATTTAATACATTAACCAAACCACTAATTAAAGTCATATTATAATCTCACACTATTAAGGCTACTAGTATTTCAAAAATTTTAGCCCTGAGAACCACGTCACCCATTGAAATATTTTGTAATATACTTGTTCCTATATATGAATAAATTTTTGTGATCCTCAAGTTTTATCAAATACCAAGATTAAAGATAAAGATAGATTTCATTGAGTGAATAAAATTCACATGGTATAAGTGTATCCTCGATTCTTTTATTCCATCACATTAATTCTTATTCTAGTGGACTTTTTCCAAATGAAAATAAAAAAAACCTATAATTTCCTTCCCTCTATATCATTGTCTATATGTAAGGATGGTACAATAGTTTCTTTATTTGGGATTTATACTTTGACAACTTAGACTTTCCTCTCCTCCTATTGTTCACCATAAGGACTTAAAACATAGTATTCTTCATACCATTATCATCATTTTGAACTAAATAAAATTGATCTATGAGTGAAGTTTTCTTGTAATTAATGTTCTAATTAACAATGAATGTCAATAATCATTGTGGTAAAGAGGAAACAATGAGATCAGTCACTAGTTTTTGGTTTAGTTTGAACCCAAGGGATACAAGTCTCTCGATGTACCCAATCATCTTGAGTACATGATGTCCTTCTTGATTTCATTCCATTATATTTCTTCTTTACAGTACACCTGTTATCTCATATCCCTCTTTCCTTTCTATGTACTAATATTTTACTTGGAGATGAGATAAGAAATTATAGGAATATTCTTCCTCATTCATTGTCAGTTGTAGAATATATATTGATGAAATCATGATACACTATAAATCTAGTTCATCATCTACATGCTTCCTATATTTCTTTATATATGCCATCCATTCTTCTTAAGGAGTCTTGGGAGGAAGTGATGACACTATCACATAATGTTTTTCCCTTGGAATAGTATTATATGAAAGAATATATACTACTCATGGAAGTTATGGTTTATTAGGATATATTATTTTTCCAAAATTGATTACATTTACAATGAATTGGTGGTGCTGATCTCCATTTTATATAAAAATAAATAAACGTATTAGTTAGTAATTTATATTGATTTCCATTTATACATTATGAATTATACCATTAAATGTCTCCAAAAATTTTATCTAACCCTAGTGGCACCCACAACTAGATTTTGAATACTGAGTTTATTGATTATTCTAGTAGAAAATTATCCTCGAAATAGTCTACGGAATTTTTGTTCCATAACTCACAGAGTTTCAAGGTAGGCACTAGGCTAGACAATTTAATTGACTCATGTCTCCTTGAAATGCTAAGTGAAGTCCCAAATTCTTGGAATCGTAACCCTGATTCCCTTATTCCTTTTTCTATAAAGTGGGAGAAATAAATCTATGGATACTTATTTTTTATCATATTTTGTTAAGCTTGTTCATCACTCTCATAAGAACTACCCAGTATATGGAAGCACCCTCAACTAGGGATGATGAGAACCTCGTACACCCAATTTAGTTAAAATTTATGCAAGGTAAGGCATTATAATATACTATTTCTATGATGTTTTCTATATTTCTCAAGGATTGTTAAACTTTTCTACTAAATATGTTCATAAAATTTGATCATGTTCACAAATGAACAATGCCTTAATAGAAAAGTATCATTGCATCTTTAAACTATAAATTTTAGTATATTATATTATATGTTTGTATAAACATGCATGTCCACAAAAATAATAATTCATTCATACATTTAAATAAACTACCCAATTCATCTATAGAATTTGGAATTGGTTGATACATTTATACATAATGGATCAACTGGGGACCTAGGGCTAAAATACTTTAGTCATTTCTGTCGCATATCACAACACACACCCTCATCCAATGTTTCCACATATCTTATAGATTATTGGATCATCTTTTTCTAGTCCATATCTTATAACATCATCAACATAATACATAAATACTCAAACACGAGTGATATAATCTTAAGAATTGAAAAATAAATAAACAATTATATTAATTAATTCACATACCCTTATACATTTTATGTTAATAAACACGATGTGTAGACCATCAATAATAAGTTAACTATTAAATTCATCGCATTTAGTTGTAATAATTAATAAAATAAATATAAACTTGTACAAAAAATAGTTGTTGAGTACGCAAGACCAGTTGATAGATAAATTAAATTCATAATAAAAAATTAAAAATGTGATAAACTCATGTTGGGGGAAATTAAATAAAGTAACTAAATAATTTTAATTAAAATAATATATATCATGTGGTATTAAATTAAATTAATTATTAATTTTAAAATGGAAAAAAAATAAAATTTTAATATATTAAACTTTTCTAAGTTCTGATTGTTTAGGGAAGGTCTAGTAGGCCCTGCCTATGCCCATTCTGGATCATCTTGGACTGGTTTTGGCCTATTATGGGTTGGGAAGAAACCACCCCAGCTAATTCTTGGTTTGTCTGACCAGTCTAGAACATTGTTCGGCCGATTGCATCAGGGGCCACCAAACAAAGGGGGCCATTCACAGAGGTGGACTCCAAAGGGGTTGATCTATAAGGGGGATTGAATACTATGGGAGTACAAGGCTAAAGGGGTCACTCTTGGTGGGTCTATGCTGGATGGAAAATGTGGTAGGAGGTATCCTAGTGGGTTATATGCATAGAGTGTAAATAAAGAGGTTCCAGGGAGGAGGTGTTCAGACAGGAGCACCAAGTAGAGGAGACAAATAGGGAGGGGTTGGGGAGGCCAACCATGGTGGTAGCGACAAGTGCTAACCAAGTAGGAGGCATCCATGTGGGATGCGGCGGAAGTGAGTGGACCAACATAGAGGATGCATCATTTGTGGGGGGGATACCCCTTTTTAATTTTTTTAACTACCTTCTTATGGAATCCCAGCACCATTTAGTTTTTAAATTGTTTTTTCTTTATCATGAACTGTCACCAGAAAATCCAAATTGTATTTTTTTATTCTATATTTAAAAGCCTAATAAATTTAAGATTTATTTTAATAGAAATTTTTTGAATTTTTGAAAAGGATTGGAAATTATTCTAGTTAGAGTTAACTATTATGATCACTAGAAATTGACCAGAGATCAAGGTTTCACTAAAAACCACCACTATTGGCACAGACTAGGAAAAAATAAATAAAATAAAAAAATATTTTCCTCAAAATATTATACCCATGTTTCAATTTGAATTACATTTTTTATGGCCATAACTTGGTCGTCCGAGATTGGATTGATTCATGGTCTTTGATGTTGGGATTTTAATGAAATCGTATTTTCAAATTTAATGAGAATTTTATTTTTCAAGGATAAGAAAATTAAGTTGATTTATATAATAAAAATTAAAGGTACTAAGGTGTAAAATGGAAGAAATGGTATAGGGATTAAAAAATTACTTGATCAACATAACTACATCATTTCTGGTGATTTAAGCCCCAGTGAAATTCTGAGGATCTCATGTGAATTAATTTAAGGAAAAAAATAATACTAAAAATTACCTCATTTGAATTGATAGCATGTTCAAAAATCACTCATTATTGGAAAAATTTTCTCAAAGGATATGAGGTTTAATTCGAATAGATAATCCAAATAAGGATGTGAGAAGGAGTATAGAAGAGAACTTAAATTTGAGTGGATGCATATATCCTTAGAAAAGAGCTCCCTTTTTCTTATATAATAGAGGTTAAACACTTAGAAAGGGTTCCTCAACCCCCGCATAAATAATTTCCCCAAAATAAACCATAAATGACATGTTAGGACAAAAAAATTATGTCATTAATTTCATTTAAATATTTTTATAACTTACTTTTAATATATAGTAATTATATTATTTAAAAAAAGCGAGTCATTAACTCAACTTGTAAATCCCACAATTATTAAATGATCCTTGTATATTAAAAAAATATATATCCATATAATTGTTCCCTATGTATTCACATAATACCTTGTGATTACTTTTATTAAACAAATTCAACTCCCATTATTATATACTTTAACAATCATGAATTTATGTTTTCATTCAAAATCATTTATTCTTGGACATTTCTTAGACCCTGTGGTGGGTCACACCATGTCCTGTACTCATTTTCTTTAGAATAGGCCAAAAATATTTAATATTTTATCTGTGTGACCCTATAGGGCCTTTATCTATAGAAAAGAATATTACTCACAAACTAAGAGTTGATTATTGAAACCCATCAAGGCCCCGTGAGTGATACAGAAAATTATTAAAAATGAAGTCCTTTCTTATGAACACACATTGTGATATATAATCAAATTGTTCTATGATATATTATAAATAATGAAGCATATTTGATGTCGTTATATTTTCTCCCTTTATTATTCATTGATCTAACTAGATAGACTTACCTTCATCTACCATTGCCTTGGATTTAGGAAAGGAAATATCATCCCAATCAACAAGGCCAGAGATATCACTTCCCTTGGGAAGAAACAAATTCTATCATGATTAATCAATCAATTTCATTCCTTTAATGATGCAATGAACATAGTATTCCTCAATATTACATCAATGACTATGTTTTTTTAGTGTAAAAAGTACATAATCAAATATAATACACTGATAATAACCTCAATTTTGGAGACCATTACATGTGATCACAGATTGGAACTACTAATGCCACTTCAAACTTGTGGTATCTCTATTGAAAGGTCAGTCCCCATGATATCATCTACTAAAGATCACTAAGTGAAAAAATCCTCAGAAGAAGTCTCAATGGTTATAATCACTTAGTACCTGATAGTCACATGTTGTCTTTGTCCTATCATATTGATGTATCTAAACTATAGGAAATATAATAAATATTACTTAAAGAGTATCTATAGGTTCTCATTATGTCCTAATAACTACTATAACCTCTTATTTGGACTTGTAAATTAAGGAAGTTACCAAAAATATAGTAGATGTAGAAGTATCAAAACTACTATGGTAAGGGAAACACATGTATAAATCAAACTATGTGCATGCAATGATAATAAAATTATATACATGAGTTGGGTCTAGTTAACCCACTTAAAAAATTATCTACAGGAATTTAAGAAACAATATGAGTTTTTGGTGCCACTACCAATGGGGTATACTTATCCATATCATCTTGGTTTTCATGTGGATCTTATCAAGGTTTTATATCATTGAATTTCAAATGGATAGAATAGATCACTCATATCATGATTCCTTATATTCTAGTTTAGGACAATCAATAAATTAAAGTTCTTCTAAATACGTTATACACACCTGTATTCTCATAAGAGTTTTAACCACTTGGGAATCATCAAACACTACCCACCCCCTGTAAAGGTTAATTATATAATATATATAAGATCCCTATAACTATTTTTCAAGTAATAATAACATATGTAAATCATAACCATTAGTTCCTTCATGTAATTTTCAAATTGATTACTTATTCCTAAAAAATATATAAATTATTATTAACACTTTAAAAAGTTGATCCCTTTATCATCACTGGGTTATCATACACATATTGACATAAAAATGACATAAAAATCTTGTATGTTGAATACAATTTATGGACACATTACCTATTTCATCATTATTCAAGGTGTAAAATAACAAATAATAAATTATAAACCATACTCTTTGAAATCTCAAAGTCATAATACTCATAAACCAAGAACCAAAATCACAATCCATGATAACATTAACATTCTCTATACACGTGTTAACTAAAAACAAAAATAAGGTCCATCCTAAGTTCCAAATAGTATTTTCACCAACTAATATTTCCAAAATATTAAAAAACAAGGCTTTTATAAAACTTTATAGTGTCCCCAACATAGTCATTTTGAACAACTCAAAGTTGATAATTTCAGAAATAATATAAAAAATACTGGAAATATATGATCTTAAATTTATATTCATAATATGGATGTTATTGGGATTTCAAACCACCAAAAATGGAAGTTGACATCTAGAAATTCAAATGTGAATCAAATAGTAAAACTCTCAAAAATGTCTATACCTAGTGAATTTGATGTCTTCAGTCTGAGAAGAAAAAACTGCACCCTATCCACCTCACTAAATCTCTACAGTCACACAATTAAATGAAAACAAATTCCTATAAAGAAACACCATAAGTGGAAATCATACACACTTTATTAATAAAAATTAGGATTTAAAATGGTTCTAACTTTAGTTCTACAAATGTGGTAGAACACTGTATCATTCATCATTGTTGGAATGGAAAGGATTAAAATCATAGTAAAAAATAAGTATATATGATATTGATCATATTTTAAATTATAATTGGTCCCACCCCATACATTTATATTAGGGTCTAACCATATAACTAGTTCAATTACTTTATGAGATTCATATAATACCCACTATGTTTATTGAATATATATGATTTCATGTAGGTCATACTACCTCACCCATTAATTTATATTGAATATTTCATTTTTTGTAATTCATTCTTGAAAAGACTTTAAAAAATATCTAGTTACTATATCATGACCATAGAACACATACTATGAAAAATATACTTGCACTTACCATCATCTTTAGATGCGCACCTGCACACATACTATCACTATGAAGGAATGTCATCTTCACATCACTATGTTACAGATGTTGAATTTCAGAAGAAACTGAACTCAACACTATGTGGATGGTTGTATGTTCAAAAATGGGATAAATTATTTTAGATAAATATATCCTACACTTCAATTGAAGCCCTTTAATAACTATCATTTCCTTATAACTTTTTCCAAAATCTACTTCTTCCTTTGAAAAAATATTGTTTTATAGTGATTCCTTCCCCTCTGGTATTCCTGTTAGATCTTAGGATCTATTTTATTCAATGAATCAATTTAAACTATCATTGATAACCCCACATTATATAATTTTTTAGAATTTCTACTTATTATGGGATATTTGGATCTCCTCTACATGTGATAATCGAGTAATAAAGATTAGTTTTAAACCTATGAATTGATCTTTTGTTCATAGTAGAGCTATGAAACTCAACCTATGTCCCTGATATTTTTTAATCAACTTATTTTCAAATTTTACCTTTCATAGATATTCCTTAATCTTTAATAGTTATAGATAATTTTGGTGCATCCAAACCTATCCAATATTCTATCATTTCTATACTACCTAATGATTCCAATAATTTTGATATTCCAAACCTATTGTATATATAAAGGTGGATATTGTAGTTAATTTTACTCTCTCAACTCCATATTCCTTCATGTTTTAATTATTTCATATGGTACTCTCATTTAATTAAACATTATGACATATAATGATTGTAATTTTCTTATCTTTGTAGAGTTGAAACCCAAAGTTTTCATCATAATATCAAATAAAGAAACAAATGGACTATAGGTATTATAAAAAAATGAGCACAACTATTAAAAACATTACTTGGACTGATAGTACTCTAGAAATAAAGTTTGTTATGGTCCCTTGGCCTATTTATTGAAAACCCATTGAAAATGGTGGAATTGGTATAAAAAATTCAATGTCATTTAATGAAGCTATTCATTCTCGGCTCACTTGGAACCTATTTCACAATACTTTAAATTCTATCACCTTTCTCAAGAATAGATTCCTCGAAAAACTTAAGACCGGCAACTTGACCGTCATTAATTATTCCATTTGGACCACCCTCAAGCTCTCCTTCGCCAACATTATGAATAATTCCATATGGATGGTTTCTAGAGATTCTTCCATGAAATTATGGATTGATAACTCTACTGGAACTCCTTTAATCTCTATGATTATTCCTGATCAAACTTCTAAAAACACCAATAGTATTGTCAAAGACACTTCAAAATCTAGACATGATAATCTTTCTACAACTATTTTGAATCTCATTGAAAATTATACTTTTGCTTAACATTGTGATTTTTAATTTGGGAGCCTACTCACAATGGATTTTTTACCTCAAAAAATTACTACAATGATAATTGATGCTATAATGAGAATGACTTCAGATGGATTAAACACTTAAACCAACCGTGGATAAAGCCCTCATGATTCAGTCTCATCTGGAGACTTCCTAAAAACAGAAATCCCATTGAGGGTTTTCTTCAAAAATTTGGAATTCATCTTTTCTCTAAATTTAAATTTTTTAACCAACATGGAGAATATGCTAACCACCTCTTCCTTTATTGTGATACTAATTCATCTATTTATAACTATATTTTTGACATTTTTGATTGCAGATGGTCAATACTTGAATATATCAAAACTCAACTTATGAAATGTGTAGATATGGAGGTCTCTCTTCAAATTAGAAATCTCTTCCTTGTTGTAGTCGTGGAACTCCACCATGTGATCTTGTATGATCAAAATGTTATTATTCATAGCAACTAATCAACCAATATTAATTACAGTCAGACCTGAATACTCATTTAAATAATGGAATCTTTGTTGTTACAAAAAAGTCAATGCCACAACTCTATGAATTACTTTGGAATCCTAAAACGTCTTTGGATAAAAAAACATCTCTCAGCTGCATTGCACTCTATAGGTGTTCTGGAGAGCCCCTATCCCTGGATGGATCAATATCAACATTTATGGTGACTCCATGGGAAATATGGGGCCTATAGGGTGTGGTTCTATCTTCATGAACCACCTTAGACAGATTCTAGGCTGCATCATGGGAAATTGTGGCATTTCTAACTCCCTTGAATCTAAGATGATGGGTTTGGCTTATGAGATAAAATTTTCCATGGCCTTTGGTTAGAACAACCTTTGGATTCAAAGGGACTAGACGACAGTCGTACAAGATATTTGGAATGGTGTAACGCATCTAGCATAGACGATTACTACCTGTTGGATGGAATGCAACCGTTCAATCACTGATCTAAACTACATCATCACACATGTCTATCGAGAAGCAAACATGGTTGCTGAAGGCATGGTCAACATGGGAGTTAATCAAGACATGACCTTGTGCAAAGACCTCACGGATGATCTTATTCCATTCCATGTGAAATATTGAAATATGATCCCATACTTTCACCTCTTGTAAAATTTCATTTAAAAAATTTTGTGTTTTGGAAAATTAGTTCAAGGCATTATCCTTTTAGAAAAATAATAATATTTGTGACACAAATGTGAAATTTATCCTAAAACTCCTTCATATACCCAGTTTGAAAACTTATGATTCAAGCTGTCTAAATCAACATCTAATTCATCCTATAAAATTCACCATTATTTTATATAGTACCTAGAATATCCTTTTTAAAAATAATTCATTTCACCTAATATAATGCCTATAATTTCTTTCAACTACATTATCCACCATTTTCAAAGCTTAAAAACATGAACTTATTTATGATCACCTTCTCTACCATCGATCAACATCGAAAAAACACACTAAAGACCTCATATTTTTTTTAAGGAAGTAATAACTTGCTTTAAAAATATAATCATTGATTAATATAAAAAATTGAAATGAAACAGTAAGATAAAAAACTAGTTTAAGCATACAAATAACTTTATACATGAAATCTAATTTTAGATACCTAGTTGTACTTTCATTTATGATAAATTACCCTTTCTTCTATTTTACAAGTATAATCCTCTCACAAGTACTGAATTAAATGTGTAAAAAAATTATTATAGCATTACCCACTATGTATTTCAAGTTATTCACTCTCATGTTCCCAAGATAACAATTTCAAAACTCTATACTTTTAGAATTTTTCCTTCAAGATATCATTTCCCCATCTGATATTCTAGTAAAAAAACCTCTCATGTTTAAAACCTATTTCCAATAATAAGGAACCCTAAGTGATCTTCCACACTCCATATATGAATCTCATTTTGAAACCTTATTTATCCAACTGACTAATATATATTTGATTATTTTTTAACACTAGTATATGATAATCTCCTTGTAACTTAATGAATAATTTTTTTTATTAAAACCTTCATTTCACCCTTCCCCGTAACATTGAGAGCTTCATAAGAATGAATATGAACCCCTAAAAAAATCATAATACATAATTCACTATTATTCCCATCTTGTTCATTGAATGGAATAACGCCTGGAATCAATGATCTATGAATCTAACAAAATGATAACACTTCATAGTAAACTAGTCTAACAATCAACTACAGTGATTGTGGAACATAAGATTCTAGAAGAAAAAATTTTAAATTTAGTCTATGATTTATATAATACTTCTTTATATTGTTGATATTTTTTCAATTCTAACTTACTGGTTTGGGGCCATCCAACTTATTTTGATTTATTTCCCTCTTCTCCCCACACATATTCTAAAATTTCCTTAAAACACAATATACCCTTCCTTCCATATTGAGTGCAGTTTCAGAAGACACTCTTACATTCCACCACCTGATATATAAATTCATAATTAGATCATGAATATCCTCCAAGAAATGGTTTGTATTCCCATAATAATTACCCATTATAGTCACCATCGTATCCCAATATTGCTCAAGTGATGATTACTTTATAAAATCCTACACTGGATCCTCAAAGATCACTCCTATCAATTCCAACAAACTTTATTTCATAATGAAGTCATTTAATTGAGAATCCATTATAATTTTTCTGATATTATCATATTTAATAACATCCACATCATGAACACTTTATTAAATGGTATTTCAATCTCATACATATCAATAACATCCTTAATCAACTCCATAGTGGTATTCACCAACTATATGTTATATGAATCATTTCATTCCAACAACATCCATATCACTCCAAGTGTCTTCCAATATGGCCTTTTCATTCTATTTTTTGCACTATTTCATGTTTAAATCCTTCCAATGGGAACCTCTAGATACTTTTGAAATAGATAATCTTTTATCTAAATCCTAGAGAAAAAAATTGTCTTATTGAATTTCTCTTTCTAAAACATGGATTTTTCATACACCATTACTTTTAATATAAAGAACTCCGAATTAAACAAGCAAATCGTAGTGACAAGAATTTTTCCCATATATTTTTTAGTGTAAATATCATTTCCAATCCAAAATCACTTATAATAATTTTTAGGATTCGAAGCCAACGTGATTGATAGAAAACCATTGGATAATAAAATGTGAATCAAATTCTATACCTTCAAGAATTATTAACCATGTGATCTTGATTTAATATGACTGGTATGAAAAAAACAAACCTCATCCACCACACTAGATCACCACCCTCTCATGCACAATAAAAGAAAAACTCCATAAAACAAACACCCTAAGCATAACTCACAAACACATTATGAATAATAACAAAGATTTTACATGGTTTGGGATTTATTGTTATATCCAAAAGAGAACAGTTCTACTTCATTTACCACTAGAAGATAAATGATTAAAATCATAATATTTAAAGTCAACCGATATTAGATAAATCACAATTTTAAATGAAAGTATCCTCACATCATCTATTTATAGTAGGGGCTAGTTATAAAACTAGCGCCATGGTATTTTGATATTTATGGAGGAACCGCATTGGTTCTAGACACCTATGATTACTCATAGATCTCTTTACCTCGATTGATGTCTTGTAGAGAATAATGTGTGTTCTAAAAGTCATTCTTACATAGTGTTGACACCCCCTTATTCATAGGAAGATGATATGTTCCAAAGTAAAATACCTCAAAAAATAAAAAAAGGAAAAGTTGTCAATGATCCTAGGTTCTTTTCCATATGGTCTCGCATGAAGCCCAATCCGTGAACCTAGAACCATCACACATGTCTAATATTTGTATTCATCCATACCACATATGTCTATCTTAAATTGTTTAACTGTGAAACTCCACCCTGCACGAAGACACATGTGTGGAACACTAGTTCAAGATCCTTGTGTGAACTAAATACATCACCAAGGGTCCCCAAATTACCTATAAAGTACCCTCAGGCTACTCATTTGACATGACTATAATATGATGAGACAACATGATTCTCTGCTTTCCCAAGTCTCTCACCCAAGTCCTCAAAACCCTCATGTAGTGTCAGAAGACTACAAAAGAAGAGGGATTGAACAATAATAATTGTAATTATTCCCCTAGAGGTCTAGAATACCATGATCCTTGATAAGAACTTACCCTATTAAAAAATACTATATATAATGACCATTCCATAGCTCGAACCATGAATTTCAATTATCCATGGTCACCTTAGGTTACCATTAGATCCCAGATAAGTGCTTCGACCAAGTGTTGTTTCATAGGTTGTTCATCTCCCAAGAGGCATCTCCAGCTCACCCAGGTCCTCCCTAGGTGATGAATCTCTATCACACCCATGTTTACCCTATGTGAGGAATCTCCAGCTCACCCAGGTTTACCTAACATGGGGAATACCCGAGTCTCCTTGGTCCACCCTGCATGAGGTACCTCTAACTCAGTCAGTCCATACCTAAGTGCCGCACTTCCACCTCAATCAAGTAGACCACTTGAAATAAATTCTTCATCTCTACCAAGACTCACCTAGGAGATCAACCATTTTATCAATCTTACATAATACCAATGGAAGGGAAGATCTTTCCTTGTATACCTTATCTTAGGGGGACCAAGACAACATCTCCCCTAAGGCCTCCAAATATGTATGATCATATTATAAGGCACACCAACATGTCCTATCTATTATAAATTATTATTTTAATGGAAGCACCATATTTATCCTAGCTAATAGGTGGGATCCTTGGATTGTTGTGAATAATAAATTCTCGTGGTAATGAGGATCCCAACATAAGTGATGATGGTGGATGGCTTCTCAGGATATATGGTGACATATTTTACACCAAATGTAAATATAATATAGTTGTATCCATGTGGATATGTAATCCATAATCACATTCATTTGAATATAAGAGAATAAATAGTAACATGTAAGACACATATCTCTACTTAACTTCCCCGGAATGACTCCATCCACATCTACCTAGAGACGAAGAGTAAGTACCTCCCTAGGGAAACTCGTCTAGAGTATGCCCCTGGACTTTCTTGTGGGAAATTCTTCCACATTCTATATACTCACCCTCATCCTCCAGTGGAATAAGGGTGTTGTTTAGATTCTAGATCTTATACTTTCTCTTCTTTCTCACACTGATCATAAATCAAATGGTCTTAGAGGTTAGTGATGATCATTTCATGAGAGCAATAAAATACCACAAAAATGGTCTACTTCTTTGCTAAAATCCCTAACCATGTTATCACCACCTCAAAGGGCCATATTCCAAATGTAGAAACCCATTGGGACACCTCCATATGTGCAATATATAATCCTTTAGAACTACATGGGATTTGATTCCTATCCATACAATACACGTCGGAAGCCTCTCTATGGTCTAAACCCAATACCCCAATCTCAACCTAATATTCTCTGGTCTATATTCCTAGTATGGTTATATGAAACATAGGAGGATATATCCCTTCTATCTCCTCCATGAAAATTTTATGTAAGTCCCTCACTATATTTGGGTATCCACCTTCTGCCTATACATTCCTACCATATGATGTTAAAGTGTGTGGGATGGTCCTCATCACATGAACTAAAAATGTATGATGTGTCCCATTACGTGGAACCAGAATATATGGGGTTTGATTTAGTTCATAAGGACATATAAGAATCCATTCCCATGGGTCTGATCCCAACATCAAAATAACTCACATCATTATGGATGATGATAAATTATAGAGAACTACTTTGCATGGATTAAACCCAACATTATCATAATAAACAACATAAGAATCCCTAATTCATATAAATGTAACCATAGATGTATAAACTCAAATATATATAGATATCTCCATTGATGAAGAACCTCATGTACATATAGATGGTTGTAAATATAATACATTATAACAATTAATTATTAATATAAGGCTCACATGATCTATATTTTTGGGATTTAATAAAGGATTCTTGAATATGTCTTAAATATACAAGAGATTCATGGAATGGGAATTAATTCTCCCCCAAAATTATGATGAGCTTGAACTCCCATGATATTGAAGAATGAGGGGACCAAAGTATTGTTGGAAACATTTTTCAATGACCACCTATCATTGGAATGCAAGTTTGTGGAATATCCAAAATAAGGGAACCATTGGGTGTTTCTAATTGCATAAATAGATTCTATTGGAAAATGACCATAAAATATGTCAAAAAAAGTTTTTATAGCATGAATGATCATTCCACCACCACAGAAAAAGAACATTCACCAGTCCATCTGATTTCCCAAATGAAAGAAAAATGGTTAACCCAATGTGAAAGAATAACCAAAATAATTGTGTCTCCCACATGCCATGCCGCTTTCAGAGTCTCAAAAAATGAAAGTAGTCTAAACATGGATCTAAAATAATAAATTTCAAACATGTTCATTTTTTTAATATGCCTATTTGATGTGTATTTCTAATTTTTTTCTTTTCATGTATCCCCATAGACTTTCAGTAAAACTCACTTCAATCCAATGGCATCTTACTAGTAGACATGAAAATAGGAATTAGATACTTCTAATGTCATGTCCTTATCTAACCATAAGATCCCATCACCTAGACTTATTTTTTAGTGTAGGTTTTCAAATGCACTGATTAGGGAGTACCACCTCAATGGTAATATCCCTACCTTGGAGTCAGCATGAGAATCCCTCCATGGAAGGAATCCCCACAAGTCATCCACCAAACAATGGTTGTTGGTGATGAAGAAAAAGGCACTAGTGGTTGTTTAAAATCATTTCATGAGCCTCTCCTCAGGATGAAGAAATAGATTCCCCTCTTATCTTATGATGGTGGATTAGGAGTTCACCGACAACCTCATCCCAATAACATAGGGCCCCCACCAAGGGGATCCTACAAGTAGCCTTCAAAATCAATTCTCCATGGTACTAAGTCCTCGGCATGATGAGGACACCACATTCATGATAAATCTCAGGTCATTCATTCTTTGACACCTAGAATAGCTCATCTAGGATGGAAATCAAAAAACCAAAGACATGCTCATACCCATATTGTCAGCAAATAAGACCACAACAAAACATGGAAGAAACTTATGAGGAGATGAAAATTCTTATTTGTACCCCTCAAACTTGCCAACATAATTTGGAAGTAACCAATGGAACCCATCAAAAAAATAAGTATGAAATCAATGAGAATATTTATGTCCCTTATCATGTATATAAAGTATATCATTATGAACTTATAATACTCAAACAAACCATCTGGAACATTCCAACAACAAACCACAGGAAGAACTATATCTCCTCCCCCACACATGATGAATTTTGGTATACACAAATAGGATATGAAGGATAGAAGGAGACCCACATCATTTTTCCAACAACAGAATAGGAATATATCCCCATTTGACCACTAATGTCACTCAACATATCATGAAAATGATGAAAGGGAATGCAAAAATTCATTCCCACATCTTAAAAACATGCCGATATATAATGAAGGGAGTGGCACTGGTTGAAGGGTAAGAAAATAACTCTATCCTCACAATTGGGGATAATTGTCAATGTAATGTGAGGGTATCTTTGATGCATATGAAGATTCATGCCCCCACCCGGATGATCACTAGAAAAATACCTTGATAGATGGACAACTAGATTATACCCACATCCCTAATCCAACCAAAGGTCATTGGTCCATCCCAGAATCCACTCCAGGGTAGGAGTTTATCGCTTCCAAAATTCCGAAAATTATGCCAGCAAATACTAATAACAACACAATAGTTACTCGGAAAATCCTCTGTATATAAAATATATTACCCATAGTAAGTTTTCCAAGTTTCCCACAAGGGGGTATCCAAAAATAAACATCACCAAAGTCAATTTAAAAATTAATATCTATTCTATGATCCTTCTCTTCACAATCCTAGTGTTTTCATAGCTATCAAATGTCTACCTATAAGAGATAAAGATCCTACACATTCTTTTCCAAATTATAAAAATTGTGGCTATAATTGAGAAGTTCATCCCCAAAACATTACTTCAGGTTGCTATGGAGTTCCTCCCCTAACATCTTACCATGGAGTCTTACATCATGGCCACAATATGATTGATCATAAGAGCCCATATCCAAATATTTGTCACAATAACCATACTCATGGCTAGATGATCAAATAAAAAGAAGGCCCTCCCCTTACTATCATCTTCTCAGAAGGTCCTCCCAAGCATATACACTACACAAACTATTCTTGAAATATGATGTCAATCCATGATGTTGGTCCTCCCCATGATGTAATTTTCTATGATGGTCCTCCATGTTGTGACATTTCATTTTGTTAAGGAGGGACTCCCCTTGCAGAGTAAACTATGAAAAATACCTCATATCATAAGGAAAATGAAAAAATGAGTTCTTTAATGCCTTATGTCTCGTCATTGATGATTGATATTATTTATCAGCCATAATACATCCCAAGGAAATGGTTATTCTACAAAGCACCCTTGGATCGCATATCTTCGAATATTATCTCTGAAATCCCTACCAACCCTACTGTATATAATAATTTGGTCAGATTAGGTTAAGTAACTTCTGGAAAAAAATGAGGAAGATATACTTCTCATGAGGAGAAAGTTGACAGAAGACAATATTCCAATCATGTTATGACATTTATTTACTCCCCATTATAGTATTCCAAAGGCATTGTCTAAAGAAAGTGTTCATGAAATCCACTTAAATATATGTACTACTCTTCCTCAACTGAAGAAAAAATAATTTCCTTATGATAAATATTCAAAACACATCAATGTAATAGAATAGATATGTCTTTATATTGACTTGGAGGCCCTTACAGAAAGGATCCATTCAACACTCATGTATCGATGCATTAAAATAGTTGTGTCAGCTGATCACCAACAACCCCATCCAGTAATAATATCAATGGATTGGTGAAAATATGGAATTCAATTTCACCTTGACCCTTGGCCAATAAATCCTTCCTAAGAAGAAATAGTGTAATGTCATCGCTTAGGCCAGCTTCAAGAAAGAGGATTTATTCAAAACATATGGTATTATTAATAAAAATTGGCCCTGAATGATTCTTAAATGTGTGAGGATAGAAGAGAGAGAGAGACAAAAAATACTCCTTCATCATGAATTTGAAAATATTGAGAAAGCATCCCACTTAAGGGAAAACCATAATCAATACATATTAATATTTTTGATAGAAAATGATTCAGATTTACATCATACAATGCACCCATCCCATGTTCGAAATTTTTTCCATAAAATCATGAGAGAATCTGCAGTTACTATTACCGTGTTAATAATGGAAAAAACATATTTCACAGGTCTAAGGTATTTTTAATGATATCCTATCCACCATGAGGATAAAAAATCAGTTCAAAATTTTTCAGTAGTGGGACAAAGACATACCCCACCTATAGGGATATGGATTTTCTTACCTCAACCTCTCATCAATGGAATCCAGCCTATCCCCATTTTGGAGGAGCACCACATAATGAATACTCCCAATTTCTCCCATCTCATGATAGAATTTCCTCCTCGAGGAGATGCACAAAAAAATTTCCAAGATATTCCCTTCATATCAACCTTCATTAAATGATTCTAAGAAGAAAAACTAAGGAGAAGATGGGGACCCATGGAAGGAACAAATAAAATAAATCTATCAAGGCTATAACTGCTCTAGAAAATAAAATCTATTCCTATGGATACTATTAAGATTACTGCTTCTCCCATTATGTTGAGGTTGATGAAGTGTCTAAAACTCATTATGGATCAATGAACATTGATTGGACTACGCCCTTCAGATGCTACAGAACATGAGGATGATATAGAGGAATTATAGGAGGAGGTTTCTATTCATAATAGAGTCCACACTCAAATAATTGATGACGTTGTGCATACCTAAAACCATAGGCTTGATATGAATTTGGGGATTCCATCAACTACTCCAATACCACATCCTCTTTTGTCATTTTTCAAGGAAAATAGTCAATGTGATTTCATATCTCACCCACAACCCAAATAGGTTGAACTACTCAAACATGGGGAAATTTTTTTTTATCAAGAGGAAAATATAAAGGAGTTGAGAAAAGTCAATATAAAACTACTCTGAGGAAACATCCATAATATATATTTTCTATAATTAGATCCTCAACTCGTAATATCAGCTGATGTACCTTAATAAATAGGGTTATTTGTGGGGACCTAAACATATTAATAACATCTTCTCAACATGGTGTGTTGAAAACTAATATATTTTAACCCGATGAAGCTAAGATAGTATGAGTTCCCTTAAATGGATAAATGATTAGAACTATATCAGATGTATGCTCATAAGCTATCCTCTACAGGTTACCAAATGAGAGTGCAACTAGAACTACCACAAGTGGACCAAATGGCATTTTAGGATCCTTTCTAGTTGGTCTTTCCTCCCCAACTCATTGGCATTGTTGAGGCATTGGTGGCTCTATTTGAAGTTGTGGAAGGATGGTGTACACTAGTACATCCAAATAAAAAACATTACCCTAAATGGGTGGATGAAACTCTACCCATTCCAAAAATTGAGAATCCCATGTTCCCAATATCCAATGGTTTAGGGGATATAGAACAACATATGATGGATTTTGTGTCTCAGTGTGGACCCATGATGGGGAACCTCAAGAAACTATAGGTAGATAAGATCAGTTGTTTCATACAGACATTATAGGGACAATCCTTCATCTAGTATACCATTCTACAAGATACATCCATCAAGGGGTGGGAATATAATTTTTGAAAATTCATCTATCAATTCAGATCTATATTGTAGAAGACATTAGATGTTGATATCTAAAAATTCATACAATGAGAAAATAAGATGGCACCTTATTTTGTGGTTAGTTTGATGTTTTTTACTTATTCCCTAAACTAGTTGCTTCCAAAAGAATATTTGTTGAGGGTAATTACATTTAAAATATTCATGATGAACAAAAAACAATGCATATCCCAATATTTTATACTAGTGTATTCCAAAAAAATTTCATAGTATAACTAAGGTTGTAAGATTCTATTATGAAGACACAAAATAAATTTATTCCCATATCGGTATCTCAATAGAAAATGTTGGGTATAGTGTAAGTTTCAATGGTGACATTAAAACCGACCTATACACTATCTCCAACTCCAAAGCCTACTCCTCCTTATGTGGAACCACGTCATAAATGAAATATTTAGTAACAGTATCCTTATCAGGATGAGAGAAAGGAACATAAATGTTAATAGTTTGAGAATTGGAAGAATAATGTTTATTCCTTCACAGATTATCATGTTACTGGTCACTTTTTAATATCCATGGAATGTAACTTGCTAAAATTGTTGTATCCCCATAGACCTAGAAAATTTATCCTTTCTTACCATCCTGGTCATTTCTCCTATCATAAAATTTAGGTGAACACCATCCGATAATATTTAATGTTCAAATATATCTTAATAATTATGGTTGATTATGGGAATGTAAATTTGGGAAAACCACAAAAATGAGTAGTGTGTGTCTCTAAAACCACTATAAAAGAAGGAGGAAAATAACTAAAAGTTACCAAAAATAATTAAAATAACTTTAGTTATTTAATTTCTAGAAAAAAAATCAAACTATCTCATGTTATCCTTCAAGCATAGTTGGAACATCCAACTGTTCCTTCGGTTGCTTCTCTTATGGCACATCTGACTCCAACAACACCACAACCCTCTAAAGGTCTGTCTTCTATAAACCACGATGTCCAAAACAATATAAAAAAACATAGAAGTTTGAACTCACACTAAATTCAAATCTATCCTTAAATATCTCAGAATTCATACCTTCATCCGAAAATTATCGGCACCATCCAACAAAAAGAACCATGGGAATCATCCATCAACATAGAATCTTCATCAGCTAAAGAATTAATTTGTGGTTTCATTGACATCAATCACATAATGGATCCATTATCTATGGACAATCAGGTTGAATAATTTTAGTTTACTATGTCAATATGTGAAACCATTAGTAGAGGACGTAGAAGTAAGAGAGGTAGGGGAAGATGAATTCATGGTCAAAACTAATAACCTAGGAACATCTCTGCCACGACTTTTTATACTTCTGATACATGATGAAGATACCATTATTGAGCACAAGAAGAAAATAGAACCAACCCCACATTCATGAAGAGTATTCTAGGCCTGACCATTCTAAAATATTTATTGGAAGGGGTGTAGTAGTCTTATCATCACAAAATGGTAGGTTTTCCAAAATGGTCCTACCTATAATAAATGATACATTCAACATTTATACAACCAATAAACTCATATACTCTATGAAAATTAGTCCATAAATTTATTAATAAGGAGATTACCCCCAAAAGAAAATGTAATTATTTGAATCAAAAATATGAAATCCCCAAGTTGTTGTACATGGATCAAGTGAAACTTGTGATTTGTGATTCTATCAACATGGAAAAGGATTTAAAAGAGTCAATTTAGAGTCTCTATTAATTACTCAAGAGTTTAAAGTTGATTTTTTTTTCACTGATGTATATCATTCATTGGTTGATCCAACAAAATTTCATGTGATTATCACTTTTATAGAAACTGATAGAGATGTGTTGGATCGTTAGAGTTTACGATGGCTACAATATGGGTGAATTTTAGTTTAAAACAATAAATTGACAAAAAATCTAAAACCAATTTAGTTAAAAATATCAGACTCAGAAATCATTCAATGAATAGAGTGTGTGTATTAGATTTAGAAATCATTTGATAAATCTATGTTTTTAATCTGAATCACAGACAGTCTGATAAAATAGTTATTAAAATATTTGTAAAAAAACTTATTAATGTAAATTGCACGGCAGAATGTAAAACATATAGAATCAAGTAACATAAAAGATTATAACAAAGCAATAATTACTTACAAGATTTATAAAATTAATTCTAATATTTATCCTTAAGAGTTAAGGAAGTTAGAAATCATAAATTAATATATATAATTTTAAAGCTAACTATTAAGGTCTATATTTCATTACCATGAAATACATTGATACAAATATCAGAATATCCCTATGATCCAAAATCCTATAATCCCTTAATATAACGATTGATGTCATCAGTGGCTCTTATCCCTGGAATACCTCAATCTTATGGATCGGATTCCCTGGTCTTATTATCACTAGGGTCCCTCGATCAAAACACTGATTTGAAAAACCAAATACCAATGCAAAATATCCTAAGGAAATAACAATCCTCACATGGATCCCTTAGAACATTAACCCTATAAAAAATTAAAAAAGTTTATGAATGAGATGTTCTGGAGAAGAAAAATGGTAGACATGTTGTGCTAAAAATTTGTTAGCTCCCAGATCCACAAATGAAATATTATTTATAGGCTCAATGGTAATATTTTCCGGGAATCTCAGATTTGGTTTCAACGTACTCATATGTTCTTCACTAGCAACTCAAAAAAATGTATCAATCCAATTTCATTTTGATAGAACCATTACAATGCTGATATAAATTTAGTCTGATAAAAATAATTCTAATACGTAGATTATTAATTTATCACAGTCCAATGAACTATAATATTGTTTATCAATATGATGAACTGAAATAGAGTCAGTTTGATGGATCTGAAATATGGTTAGTTCAATATATATGACATTGGTTAGTCCTATGTAAAGAAAATTAGTAAATCAAATGGACAAGTCACATAGTCAGTCTAATTGACCAGACATTAGGTAATTATGAATAATGAAATTAAAGAATAACATTTGTCTTCATTTATATTCTAACTCAATCTACATTCATTAGAAAATTATTTTTTTTTACAAAATAAAGATAAAACAGATGGGATATTAATGATAATAAACTAATATTTTAATAACATGTTTTTGATTTTCAAAACTAGGGAATGTATAAATAGAAATTATAGGCTCTCGACTCAATAATATCCCCATTTATGGAAATGAATAATCACAACACTTATAATGAAAAATTATTAATTTTGAAAAACATTAAACCATTTTTTTCTTTAATAAATTAAAATAAATTATTTATCAGAAATATCTTCCCCTATCATATCTTAACTTCTCTTAAGTTGATGAATTGATTTTATTCAAAAATATTTATCCAATAGAAAATATTATTACAACAGATTCTCCCCCTCAATCAATTGTATTCCTATGATAGTTTTTCCCAGTTAGATTATTTCTCCCCCTTTGATAAATTTTACACCTTTAAAAATTTCTCTCCCTTTTTGGGTTTCAAAAATCAATAGGGAATGTAATCTATTGTTTCTAAATGTTAATAAACTATAACATTAAACCAATTATGTTTAAATAGCTATTTATCCAAAAGAAAAAATAGAACAATTATCCAAATAAAATTAAAAAACATTCATATAAAAATATTTTGAGAATAATTAACTCAAACCAAATTTGATTTAAAATACATTTTGAGTACAATAAATATAATTATTTATTTATAATAAATATTTTTAAAAAATTATTTTAACTTCCTTAAATAATTATTATCCATATTAGATTCTGGTATTGAAGTGTAAATCTTGGCTATTCTGGCATCCAGGACTTAGAGACTCAGATTCTATGCCTTCTTTTTTTCAACACCCTCTTCAAGAACATTTATCTTCTTGTTTTCCTCCTTCAATCTTAGAAACTCCTCCTCAAGAAACCAGATCCTGACATTCTTTTCTTTTAGATTCTTAATCACTTCTTTAAATTATGAAATTTCTCGATTCCAAGAATCTAATAAGTCAATCAACGACTACTAAATCATTAGATTATTTAATAAATTTGTAGAAAACTTCTCAAATGAATTAGAAATGACAAATGATACTTGTTTAACTTAAATGATTTGATCATCATATTCCTTCGAGTCACAATAGACTTGTCTTGGCCAGTTAATAATTTTATTTAATCTTATTTTGTGTGCCTTATATTTTTTTTCAAAAATTGATATCGGATTAATTTTGAATAACAAACTCTATTAGAAACTTCAGTGACTCTAGATTCTCATTCAAGCTATTCTGAATCTGTTTCCACCTTTCTTCAATAGTTGGAAGGTATAAAATTTACCCCATAATTTGTTTCAATGTATGACAGATATAATCAATATTTATCTATTCTTTATAGGTTGAGGAATCAGATGACACTGATTATGCCTCTAAAATATATTGAAGAGAAGTTCCAAAAATGGTGTTTACTTCTCCTTCAAATATTTGATCTTATGATAAATTTTCAACATCAACTTATCTATATGTATCTTCATTTTTTGATACATTAGTATGTGAATGTAGTGCATAAAATTCATCTTTATGTGATGATGATTGAACATCCACTGAAACATTTAGAATTGGGTTTTTACCAAAATGATTTGATATTGATGTAGGGGATGGGGATGAATTTGATGAGTCTTGTTCTTCTTTTTATTCTTCCACTTCTTCTTTTTCTTCTTATTTTTCCTCTTCATCAAGTTATTTTTCTAAATACATCATAGTTCATAAAATACCTTTTCCATCCTTTTGAACTATTTTTTTTCTTCTTCTGCACTAACATCATAACTATTTTTTGAACCAATTATTTAAATGAATTTTGTGATTTGATTTCAGTTTTAACTTATTCTATAACTTATTTACCTTTTCCTTTATCAATATCTACTATAACTATTAATGTTTCAAAAAATTCTAAAACATCTAGTTCTATTGGATCAGGAAGTGTTTGATTGGAATCCAAATATATTCTAGGGCTTGGAACTATTTGAGAAATTGATAATAGAGAAATTGATAAAGGATGACATGTGGATTATCATTCATCTACTTTAAAAAATCCATCTTCGTTACCTTAAATATAAATTTCATTAGATTCTTCCTCGTCAATCCAATTTTCATTTCTTTATCTTTTCTGATCATTAGTGTAAAATCCAATTCTTTTTTAACCCTTAAAGAAGGGTCTCTTGGATTATTTTGAGATTTATGTGAAATTAACTTTTCGAATTCTTTATCAAACACATATTTTTGTTTATCCTAAATATTAGGAAGAGACAATTCAAACTTAATCTTATCTTTTTTTATTTTTTTTCTATTTAACTAGTAAAGTATCAGATGCATCTTTTTCTAATTTTTCCTCAAATTTCATTTACTTTGTATTAAAAACCAACTTCATCCTCTCCATTGTTTCCCCACCCATTAGATAAACCTTTTCTCTAAAATAATACAACTTATTTTTAATTTGGAATACCTGCATATGGTTTTCTAACATATTACTAGTTAAAAAAGGTAACATGAAAACTCTTTACTTTATAGATGTTTTCTTGATTACCTTAATTAAAATAAATAAAAAAAATCAGCATATTAATCTGCCTCATATTGACAAGAAAATCTAAAATGAAGATTTTGAGTTCTTTTAGATTGTCCTTATCACATTTCTTCAGATTCATGTATCCTTGTGGCTGCTTTTGTATTGGTCCTAAAAATCATTTTACAAAAAAATATTTATCATTATTTTATAAAGATTATATAATGTGTTTACAGTGTGTTTTGAGGAACTATTATCAGACTCGATACTAACATTGTTCTTTATAGAAAACTTTTCAACTTTCTCCGCAGATTGAAATTTAGTTACAACATTTTATATTGTTGAAAAAAATAACTCCTCCATTATTATTTATTAATTTCTTTATATCCCTCTTTAATATTCACTAATATTACCTAAGTGTTCCAATAATATTATTAATATTGAGATTACTAATCCATCTTGTGTCATCCAAAGTAGTTATCTCTGAATCCCAATAACCATGAATTATTTCAATAATTTTTTCTACTAAGATTAAATATGTAAGATACTTTTCACCATGATATTGTAAATTATTAAAAAGTATCCTAAACCTCTAGTTAATTTTAAAAATAGTTTCCTTAGGTAGAAAATAGAAAGCATGATAACCATATCTATGCATACCTCTACTTATCTCAATGAATTTGAAAGTTCCCAAATGAGTTTCCATGAACTTATTTCATATAATATTTGCATCTTCACATTAATCCATAAAAATATAGAAATTTCATATCATAAAACAAAATATATTATTAATTACTCTATAATTCATATGATAATTCATTTTTTCTTGATGAGAAAAAGTAGTAACTTCTTTCTCTGGAATTATGTATTTTCTACTCAACATCACAAAATTTTCAACTATAGTGTTTATAACAAAATATTCTGTCCTATATATTATTTATTCAAAATCATTACCATCGAAGATAGGTGCTCTATTATGATTCAAATTCTAAAGGGTACCAACATTTAATCCTTCCATCTTATCGAAATGAAAACTCTCTATACAAAATATGTTAGTGAAAACAAAGTCAATAAAAAATCAGTTAAAAAACATAATAACTTGTAATAGATAACTAAAGTAAAAACACTTCAAGTAATGTAGTAAAACCAACTCTGATACCAATTATTGGATCATAAGAGTTTTCAATTTCTAAAAGAGGGTGTGAATTGTAGTTTAAAATTATAAACTAAAAAAACACGAAACACATAAGTTAATCATATTATACTTAGTTATTTTTGGGAGATCTAAGTGTGTGTATCTAATTAAGAAATCACCTTATAAAAGTAATTAATTAGTCTCAAAGATAGTCCAATAAAATAGTTATTATAATGATTAGTCAAATTAAATTTATAATGTAAATTTCACAGATGAATTTATAACATGTATAAAAAAGTAATATAAATTATTGTAACCAAGTAGTATTGACTTCCATGATTTATAAACGTAATTATAATCTTTAAAATTAATAGTTAAGGAAGACAAAAATACTGACTAAAGATATCCATAGTTTTAAACCTAATTTTAATAGTCTATCTTTCCTTACCAGGATGGACCTCTACGAGAATTTTGGAATAAATATATATTCTAAAATATCGAAATAAATTGATATGATAATAAATTTCACCATTGTCTTCATATCACTTGAATCCCTCGATTCATTGGATTGGATTCAATTTCCTTTAGATCCATAAAATCCATCGATATGAACCTCGATAAGTAAAACTAAATTTAAAAAAAAATTCCAAAGAAATGTAATATCCTCACCATGATTCCTTAGCACAAAAACTCACTAAAAAATTACAAGGAATAAGAATGAGATGTTAAAGTAGAGAAAAATCAAAGACATGTTGATTTGAAAATACATCAGCTCCCAACTCCCTGAATTCAATCCTATTTATAGGCATCCTTCCAATAGTCATATTTTCTCTGAATCAAAATATTTGGTTGAAATGGGCAAGGATTTTCTTCAATTTAAATTTCATAAAAATTTCTCCATCTGATATAATTTTGATATCATGATTACGATAGAATAAAAAATATTGTCCACCCAATGGATAATACACTTAGTTAGTCCAATGGATATGATTTCATGTTAGTATAATGGATGGGATTAAATAATAATTTTTATATTAATTCATATTATAAACCATTCTATGTTTGGTAGAAAAGTATGTTTTATAAAAAAATATAAAACACTTTGGATATAAAATGTTAGTAAAATAATATTTTAGGAAAGTGTTTGTGATTTTTAAAACTAAGTAAATGAAAACTAGAAAGTATAAACTTTCAATGAAAGAAGGTATTGTTATAAAAGCACACATCATACTCTTGTATTTATCTAGTATATTAAGTGAAATTTATATCCATTAGGATTTCATTGATAATTGATCAGGGGTCAACCTCATTCTGGTCAAAACACTCTATCGATTGGGATACACTAAAGATGATTTATATTATTCATCTCTAATGCTGCAAGGGTATGATTAAGTAGAACAAAAACCCTCGTCCTCATTAAGAAAAATTCTCAGTTTAGAGTTTGGGTGACTGAATATGAGTTCATGGTTGTTCAGTAGGATACATCATTCAATATCTTTCTAAGAAGGTATTGGTTTCACTAATATGTGTTGATCCATTCATTGTGTCATCAATGCCTCAAATACTATAGAAAATGATAAATAGGGATGTTATATGGTGGTAGGTATCTATTTGAATCTTTTGAAACCCAATATATTGATACAATGTTCTACCAATGAGAGGGGAAACATCCCATGACTGAGGGTTTTGCCCATGTTACCATCTCAAATTGTTTTAAAATGACTCTGGATAACACATTCAAAAACATTTGTGGTGAATATGTGCTTCCCATCAGTCAAGTAGAATACATAAGCTCACATTAAGATATATACCTACCATTCCTTATGATATCACCCATTTCAGTTTAATAAAATTTACCCAAATAACTTCTTTATTTTCTCATTGGTAGTGATACTTCAATTGAAAATTCCCCAGCTTCATCGTCAGAACATCATGAGGACTCCACTTCATCAGAAAAATATGAGGTGGTCATTATATCACTATTGGAAGATGGATCTAAAAATTATGACCTCCCCACTAGCCTCAATAATTCCCTATTTCTATCCATCCATCATAACATGAACCTAGAGGAAGAGGAGGAGGAATATAAATATGAAGAAGATGGAAAATAAAACCTCATAGGTTCTCCGCCATCATTTGGGGAAGGTTTCTCCACCACTATTGATGAACTTTAACAGATAAATGTTGGTACAAAGGAGAATTCGTGACCAATTATGATCTATACAGTTACACCCCTCGATGAGTAATAAATTTACACCTCATTTATAAAGCATCACTGAGACTTTTTTCCTAGACATACAAAGAAATATGAGGAATTGATTCCAAAATGGCTACCCATAATTTAGGATTTCTAGAAGATCACTATAGTTAGATTAAGGCATATAGAATGACACATATGACTCATGCTACCAATGTGGATGCCTAATTTAACAAGCTCATTAAATCAAAATTTATTTCGGAAGTTCAGTACCAGAAATCTCTCATTGGCATTCTCCCCATCATGAAAAAGAGGGAAGAACATGGATGGAGTTGATTTAATATAACTCAAACAAAACTATCTAAAAGATAAATTCCTGGTTCTAATTACATAACTTCTAATCAATGCAATTACTGGAAATCAGAACCTCTTTTCATGGATGACTATTCAAGCTACAAAAAATCTAAATTTCCTCATAAGATGAAGAATATAATCCCTTTATGGTCTCCCAGTGATTATTCTACTACTGAGTGATTCTATTTAGTTTAAATAATTTTGTTTCTACATATCAACATGTCATACATCCCATATTCAAACCTTTATATAATTTTTTTTATTTTATATTGATTATTTAGTGGTCAAATCATGGTAATGTCTAACTTAACTAGCACGTAGAGATATCATTTTTGGCAAAGTACAACAACATGCCTAAAAATAAACCCCATGAAAAGTGCTTTAAACATTATTTTAAGAAAATTTCATAACTTCTAGTATACCATTGTTGAATCAAATTCATCCCATAGAAAGATAATATAATCTAGGGTATGTAACCCGCTCAAAACCTTAATGATATTACATGACTACATGTACACCTTTCCAATATTCTACATTTCATAGAAAACCATATAGGCAACTGTTTTCCCTTTACCAAGTTGATGAAAAAATGGATCCCATTTTAGTGTATTGATGATTACTAATAATCATTTGGTGGCCTCAAGAAATATATCATGATGACACCAGTTTTGATTCCAAAGTTACGAGTAAGGTTTCTCCTCTTATATGTTACATCTCATAAATGATCATTAGGATCCTTAATTTCATAAAAATGAGATTAGTAGTGAAAACAACCTTTATTATCCTAGTCATACTATGGTCAACACTGTGACTCATTATTCAAATATTGAGAAGAACCGCTTGAAACTATTCTTTTTATTTTATAAATTAAGTCACTATCTACATCAACATGAGGTCCATTTGACCATTCAAAATTACCCTCTAAAATACAACCTTAAATTTACCATCTTGAATGGATATTTAGTGAGGTTGGCAGTCATTATCCAACAGTTCAACATCCAATTCATACCATAGACGGTTGTAAAAGGGAAGCCCTTAGTAAATTATATGGTAGAACACCCCCTACAAAAAAGTGTTAGTGAATATTAAACTTCCAGATAAGAATAACTTCTCCCTCCATGAATCTACCCAAATATTGGAAATGTACCCTGATGGGGAATCTAGAAGCCCATCTAGAGAGAGGATGGAAGACCCTAATCTGAAAAATGTTTTATTGGGAGTCGTTCTCATTTCTCTAGAAAAGGCAGTCATATACTACTCTTTCCTTCTATCAGAAAGTTGTACTAACAATTAGGTTGAACACGACACCCTCATTATAGGCCCAGAATTAGAATTCAAATTACCAATTACTCACCAAAGAATCAATTCTGAATCCAAGTTGCTGATTAAGAAGGTTAATGATGATTACACCGTTAGAAAAGAGGAGATGATCCCCTACATAATTATGGTCAAGTGTTAATAGAATAATTCCTCTCTAATCCAACACAAGAACGCACCCCACATTTAAAAAATATAAAGGCATACATATTAAAAAATGCTGATATAGCCTTGGTAAATCTAGACCAGGATGAAACAATCATCATAATTTCCCATCACAAAATAGAATTTACTTTGATCAAAGTAACATGGGATAGATCAACCATGTTGACTCTTTCAATGAACTAGATAATTTTGAAAATGGTTGGAGGATTCCCATCCTAGAATACCTCCAAAATGGGACCCTAAAATATAATTGAGGTAGAAAGAACAGATTTGATAATGGTAACTCAATATCACTCTATAGGAAATCCTGAGACATGAGAAGGTTATTTATAAGATCAAAATTGATGGGGTTCTCCTTGGATTCGTTGATATAGAGGATATATATTCCACCATGATGGGATTTCAGGTTGACACTTATGGTAACCATCATTCAAGAACCATGATTTCTCACTTAATCAGGAGTCTTTGGTATTTCCAACCTTCGATGTTACTAGATTGTACACAATTCATCAAAAAATTTCTTTCCATCCAAATGCATTCCTACATCATCGATCAACCCCCTGAGCTTCAACACACAGCTAAATACTCCTTGACATTCACGATATGGGGAATCAGTGTTGTAGGGTCATACCATCCAAATAAAACTAAGTAGTTGAAATACATCCTTACTGCTACCAAATGTTTCTCAAAATGGGTCGAGGTGGTACCTCTTGAAGAATTAGAGACCATGATTATCATAAATTTTGTGAAGTGAAATATTATTTCCATATTTGTTGTCCTTCAAAAATATTGATGGACAATGACACCAATATCAGTTCTTATGAATAAGAGAGGTTATGATAGGATTAAAACTATGAAACCAACCATTCATCCTAATACCATGTCATATAAAATGGATGGATATTGGATTTCGATGAAACTCAAGAAAATATTCCGTAGAAAATGGTGGATATGGAAAATAATTCATGGCCCGATAAACTTTGGTATGCCTAATGGGCCTACCACACTACAATCTACATTTCTACTTAGGAAACCTTGTATTAACTAGTTTATGGAATAAGGGTAGTGATACCCATTGAGGTATAATTTCCCACAATCTAAATAGCTATATATGGAAAACTATTTGATTATAAGAAATCATTGAAGCAGTTAGATGAGTTAGAGCGACTCGATGAGAAAAGGTTGCAAACTTTTCACCACTTGAAAGTTGACTAAAACTAGATAGCACCAGCCTTCAATAATATAGTTTTTCTATATGAATTACTTTATGGAGATCAGATTCTTTCTTTGAGAACATAAATAATACTAAGTAAGAAACCTGAAAATTATAAACAAAAGTGGAAAGGATCTTACATCATATACAAGGTATATTCCAAAGGAGCTTACTCATTAATCACAATGGATGGGGAACACACTATTACCCATAAAAATGCATCATATCTCTAAAAATAATTCATGTGATAAACCATGTTTCGAATCATAAGACCCTAAAATGAATGGAAGAATGGTCCTAGTTATACAACATAAAACTAAAAGACAATATAGTCTGAGCTGTAAGACTCTGAACTACATAACCTAACATCAAAGTCATAAGACATTAAACTATACAGAAATGTCCTTTATACATTATGTAAATATGAATCATTAAAATCCATATTTAATTACATAAAAATTTTTCATAATTCACTCCATGATTTTATAGACCACAATTCTTGGTGCCGGTCTCCTATTGCACCACCAACTTATCATTATTAATAACTACATGTGGCTTAATTCTCAATTCAATATGATATGTAGTGGTTCACAAACCTATGTCCTTGTCCCATCCATGAAACAAAAAGATGACCTTTATCCCACATACTAATAAAATTTATTTTAGGAACTCCATCATAGGTCCATTCATTTTTAATCACATTTTGATTAAAATTCCCTCTATCTGCACAAGATTTAGATCTATGGAAGCTATCATTTTTAGAGCTATGTGTGTCTTCATTCTCTCTTTAACGAGATACATAGTGATTCTTAGGGCCTCTTATATAGGCCTATCACCAAATCCATCCATTTATAAATTTCTTTTACCAACCTTCATCCCCTACGACCTCTTTTCAGACTAGGTCTATTATATCTAACTTTTGATTAAATCTTTTCATCCTCACCTCATTCAAAGATTTATGATCTTTATTAATAGAAATTCCATGGTACTATACATAAAACCCTAAACTAAAATAAAATATATTCTTATATATATAACAATATATATCATAAATTTCGTATCCACATTCCTTAATAGTCACTATCGATTCATTTTAGTCACTTGATGTTTAACCATATATAAATTTCCTCCTCTCAAGAATTTAAACAGTGTGATTCATTTAGGCACTACCAGATGGGATGAATCCCTTATAGGGTTTGTTACCCAACACACTGTATTTTAGAACTATGTATATATTTATTCTTTTTTGGTGGGATCCATAGGGATTCATAAGCCTCTTGTCTCTGGTATTGTACTAAATACTCTTAACATTTAGCTTATTTGAACTTCCCCCACTATGTGTAATCCCCAAGGATATTTTTGTGAAATTGGAACTCTTTTAGCCCCTATTATTGTTGAGCTATTTTCATCTATGTTTCATGTAATTCTATCTAAAATACACAACCGATGGTACTAGTCACATGACCTAAAACTATAAGACAACATTCATCCTTACCGCGCGATGGTAAACTGCTGGGTTGAAATTCCTCTCATTTGATGTTAAGATTCTCCTAGAACTGCATATGGGTTTATTCTCATTCCAATGAGATATTTGTAGATCATATATATTTTCTAATCCATAATAGGACATTAATTACTCTATCCTTTCTTTTAATTTCCTCTTGTGGTGAAAGAAAACCTTACCATTCCTTTTTTGTCACGTCAGAAAAAATCTTGTGGGATTAGTAATTTTAGTAAGGGATTAACTACATAATTGAGAAGTATCAGTTAATGTCACAGTTATCATCATATAAGAAACAAGACCTAATGGGTACACCAAACATCTTTACTGGATGATGTAAAACTATATTATTGAAGTCTCTTGCGTGATGTAAAACTACACATCACTATGGCCCTCTCTTGAGAGGACCACTATACACGGTTTTGGTGTCCCACCTCACATCCACTAAATAAATACATGTGACTTGATTCTAATTATAATGATATATTTAGTAACATTAAGATACTATATCTCAGTCCATCAATATAACAATTTCCCCTTCTCTATGGATGGATCTGACTTGTGCAGAGTGTTTTTAATATTATTAATATCTATGGATTCATTCTCATTTAAATGAGATATGTAGTGACTCCTATATCGTTTAAACTAGGCCTATACAAAAAATAATGGAATAATGTCTCCCTTTCCTCCTACTTACGACCATATCCCATGTCAGATATCTTAATTTGGGCTCCCTTAATTTAAGAAAACATCATAGAAACAAAATTTACCCCTCCCCATACATGTAAGAAAGATATATGTATGAAAATTCACATTCAATAGATAATTCTAGTGTATGTACTTCTTTTATTGTAAAGCACATCCCTTCCACATGTTATACTCAATGTCCTGGGAAATTAGGATCATCAAAAACTCTTCTTGGCTACTAGGAATTAGAGCATGAAACTCCAAAGGACATAATTTTTTTTACTATGCACAATACACCTCAAATTGTATTCTCATAACGTATTCCCACAAAGGGATATAAACCAAAATCTCCATTTTCCTCAAAAAAAGTTCTCTCTTGTTTTGGTATGCCTCAATCGTATTGTAAATAAATATTTCTTTCAAACACTCTGTTCATATTTTCCTTATATCACTTATAAAAATATAATAACCCCCATGATCATGTTTTATACCTTCCCAACTCATGTCTGAATTTTGGTTGCAATTTCTTGAACTAAAGAGTTATGATTCATTAATTATTTCTATAAATATTTTGATCAAATATTTTTAACCTTAATATCTGGAATTTATTGGTCCTAATCATACGACCATAAGCTATAAGACACTCAGGTCCTTATCACATGACCTTAAAATTCATGATTGAATTAATTTTTATATGATATTAAAATATATGAAAAATTCATTTTCAAATGATATAAAACTATGTAATACTTTTTCCCTCATCTCATAGGTCCCTAATCTTAGTGCCGGTCTCCTACCACACCACCAAAAAATATACCCTTAGAACTATGTTTGAATTGATTATAACTTGAATGAGATATGTAGTGATGTCCAGATCAATTATCGTGGGCCACAAACTTAAAAAGGAATTTCATTCAATCATAGAGATTTTGGGCCTAAATACACCTTTCATATTCTATAGAATTTATTTATTTCATCATCATTAATTCATTTATAGTTAAATTTCGATCATCAAAAAATTCCTCGACCATTTTTATAAGAATTTCATGTTCTGGTGGACACATTTTTATTACTATGCATAATCTACCCTGGTATGGATTTTCATAATTCACCCTAAGTAGGGCCTATTAACCAAAGGCATCTTCATCCTAATGAGAAATATATTATATATTTGTGTGCCTCAATGTCATAAAAGTATAAAACTACAATTTGATGGTCTCCAATCATTCCTTAGGTGATTTTCATATATCATCCTTAGATCCAAGAATCCCATGATATGGGTTTATAACTCGGATTTCCACGTCTAGAATATTTTGGAACACTTCTAAAATAAATGATATTAGAAGGAAGTGATTTCATCATGAAATAAAAGAAATATGGACACCATTCATAATAATCATAGGCCAGTGCCCCCATAAACTCTGGATGACACCCTAATTTTCCCTTGTTTCACAAAATGAGCTTAACTCACAAGATATTAGAGATTTCAGGTGATTATCCATGTTTTTATAGTTAAATCATTTCCTTACCCAATATTTTAAATCATTAGTTTTTAATGAAATACTCTAAAAGGAACAGCAACAGTCAAAATTGTGAAACATTAAACACTATCCACCTACCTATTTGAACATTATTACAATAAACTATTTGCATGCAATCGTGAGATCCTTTATACCAGCACCAGACTCTCTACTCACATCATGTTTCTCTACCCCCTATGGTGTGAGGATTGTATCATCAACCAAGAGGGTCAAATTTGTACGACATTGATTTTTTTCTAAATTATTTCATTACTACACAATGTTAAAATTAATTAAATGGGATCCCACATAATATATAATTGAATCTTAATCAATTACATGTGTCCTCTTCTTATCCAAGACATAACCACATTGACAATTCAATTTTATCCTAGACATATGTGGGATCAATATCCATATAAGGTATCACATGTTAAAAATACATATGGACGGATTCTCACTCTAAAGAGAAATGTAGTGATGCCAAGATCTTATTTCCAATACAAGCCATAAAATAAAATAAACAAATACCTTTCCAAATATGGTAAAGACCTGCACAGAAGTACGTTTCCACATTTTTTGGTGGTTTTAGCATAAAATTATCCTCCCATACTCATACACCTTTCTTCCCAAATCAAACTCTATATCTGGTGAAATTTTGATCTTCGTAATCCTTCCCCGCCCATTAGTGATGGAGATTCTCAAATAAAAAGGAAACCTTGTTATAACTATGATGGAATTCATGTATCAATAATTTTTTATGGTCAATCAATGCATACGTATACTATATCATTTCTACAGATCTACAATTCATAAGATCATGACATACAATTTCCCTCTACCTAAAGAATGTCGAGTACACTCGTCCAAAAAACCACATTGGAGTTTTTACTCACATAACCCATGCTAAAATCTATTCAAATCAAAACACCAGTTGAAATTTTATGACAAGAAAGAACATAAAAATCCAATGAAATGTGATATAAAAATCATTAGTCTAAAAACTGACATAAGGAAACCCAAGGAAAGAGTCATGTTTCAGCTTACTAGACATGAAGTTTTCATTGTTTAGAAAAAAACTATCCATTGAAATTTAAAAGGCACAATACTTATTAAGTTGAAACCACATAAATTTTTCCCTAAGAAAAATTTGAGTCTCATCCTCTGGAAAACATTTTATCATTGACTTAGGGAAAAATTAATGTGGTGATGAAAAAGACTTAAATATTTTATGGTCTGTCATTTGGATCTAGGATTATTCAAACTTTTCTCACAGAACACTAAGTTATTCAGAAAACATAGAGCATATTCATGTTCTAATCATAGGAAAATAATGAAAATATCATAGATTATTGAATGAAAAATATTCTTTCATTAATGGAAAAAATTTAAAGGGACATCCACAAGTTTCAGTCTCTCTATTATATTTTATAAAAAAACAATCAACATAACTCTTGAATTATTTTAGGGGTTGTCAAGCCTCTTCAATAGCCTGCCATACCCATGAAGTCATGTACTCTCTGCCTCCTCATCGATGAAAATATCCTCTACCACCATGTAAATATTAGTCATTCCTTTATCTTGGACCGCATATAATGAATGGTGATGTTGTAAGAGCACCCATCTTGGAGTATCCATCTCTTGATGGAGGAGTAATATTTTATATTATTTCTTTTCAACACATTTATTGCACCACAATAACTTCCTGAATTGATTGAGCTCCACTTGTAATAATAATACTTTTAGATCATCAGTTTTGGTGAAAATTATTTCTTTGATATGGAGATTTTTTGACTCATTCTCTTACTCCCATTGACAAACAATATCCCTCACATGAAAGTGGACCATGCGGTAATCGAATACACCATAACATAACATGTTGAACATGTTTTGGATCCAATAGTGTCATGAAGTAAAATCCACCATAGGTTTCCTTAATAATAACTCCCATGTTTCTTTTCATATAAACCAAAGCCATGTTCAGAGGGTGTCCTAAGCCTCCTAGCTTTCTGTTAAGATTGTCTCAAGGAAAGAGGTGTACACTATAATTTGTTAACTTGAGGAAGTGATTTACATTGACCTTCCTAGAGTGATTTCACCATCTCATTGCAGATTTAGGTGAGTTTGGCCATAGCCACCCCGGGTTCAACAACTAAAACTAATGGCGCTGAAAGATTAGATAATTTAGTCATCATCATTGGAAGATAATAAAGATAAATATAAAATAGTGATAAAATTAGTTCATAAAACCCACTCATTTATGGATAGGTTGATTGGATAGATTACAACATATTATCTCTGGCCTTTGAAATTTGAGAAATGATCCCCTGATGGAGAACATCTTCTTGAGATTGCTTGAGACAAGCCAATGAATGCTCATGAGAATCTCCCACATTGGGTCCACGAACTAGTACTCCTTCTACGATGGGAATATAGAGGACCTTGGAAACCTTAACATGTATCACCTAGAACATTTTTTTTATAAACAATATGTTCAATTAAAGATAATTGATTTAATACAGCAAACATTTGGATGGTCTGTCGTGAGAGAAAAAAAGACAAAACTCACATTCATCCAATTCCCATTCAATGTCTGAAAAATCCTCTAGATAGGAGAGAGTATTAACGTTTTTTAAAATATCCTAAAATAAGAATATTTTATTTTATAATAACACACACATCATTTAATCCATTCAAATAGGGGTATCGAAGATGCATTAATCCAGACCCAAATTAGCACAACTATCAATTTTCTCCCTCCATCACAGTAGAAAGAGATATAATCTCAAATAATCCACCCACTTCATGGCCAGAATCCAATTGTCAGTGGAATATATGACAACATCCAATTCTATAAGGTAATTTTCCCCTACAACAGTATCATTATCATAGTGGAAGATTAAAGGGATTTAATTTCTCCAACCTATGGGACACATATTCGAGATTGGAACCATATTCATATGTCCTCAATTTCTAAGGTCATATCCTGAAAAAACTCAACCATCATGGGACAAAAAAATTCTGATGTTGTGATTTCCAATAAAAAAGAGGCCCCCACATCCCTTGAATGTATTTATTTTCCAGGACTCTTTATCAAAAAATGAGGTTGGAAAGCTGGGGCCTAAGTTTCCTCCTAGTGACAACGACTAGACTATTGTTGATCAATGAGTGTGGTATTATTAAATACATCCCTCTATGAGGCTCGTATATGATATCATTTAGGATATTTTGATGAACTATGGTCATTATTATAAGGTTGAACCATTCTACCATGATTTCCCAATCCAGTGGTCCTTATATATTTGACCCGAGGCACACCCATTGTTAACATCCATTAAGGGTATGATGTAATCTAGGCTTTAGAATACCAAGAGTTCAACCAAATGGATGCACTCAGTAGAGTATGCTTAGTTACCACTTGATTTACCTCTAAATACATTGTTACCCAGTGTTTTTGATAAACAATTGGAAGCTTATGTAATACAACATTCATGGGTGGGGATACAAATGGTTTTAGTAGTAATAAAAATAGTAATGTGAATATGTAAGGAGCATATTATTCAGAAATAACCTCCTCTATAATCTATATTTCTAGCATTCTATATATAAAAGAAATAATTTCTGATCTTAATTAATCATTAGATTTTCCATCATCGATGAATGTCACTATGAGAGGATCCCCATATGGAAGTAATTTTAATTCTCTTAAAAGATTAATATTCTTTAAAACTTAATTGAACTTCAAAGATAGGGTTTGGATGTCCAAAACAGCCTTAACGAATGGTAAAAACAATCCTCTATGAACTCTTATTTCACTCAGTACGGCATAAGAACTTAATTGCGGTGAGAAAAACCCCTAAAACACCTGAAATGCTTTTCAATTTTGAAATTGATATTCCCCATATACACGTGCAATTAGCACTAGTGAATCCTCACCAATATGGGATCTTTTAACCCAATGTGTTTCCCCACTACTAAATTGGATTCCATGAAACATTTTCTTGACATTACACCACTATTTGATTAACCAACTGATAGAATGTAGGTTCTTAAACAAATACCAAATAATCTAGTGAAATGCCCCCTAGTGGGTATGTAAAACTTGATTATACACCCCCATTGACTATACTATCCTTATTCCAGTGTAGGCTAAAATCTATTTGGAATTATCCACTTTTCCATCATAGGACGTCTTGTTGGATGTTTCCATATGGGCATATCACCCTTATGCTCTGTGAAAACATTTATCCACGCCTCAGAGTGGACATCCCTCCTTTGGTTATAAAATTCGTTTGGTATATCCTATGATATCTCTAACAACCCATGAGATAAAATAGATTTCATTTCAACATCATCCCATGTAACCTTTTTTTGGGATAAACTCATCATGCATCACTCCAATGATGGGTGATTAATATATCTTCTAAACATTCCTCATGCTAATTACAACTTCAACATGTTTGAGGTTAAACATGTTGGTTTGTAAAATCTAATGTCTTAATAAATCAGGGATAATATCTGTATTCTTATATACATATGTATGGGCCACCCAAATAGCCTCATAATTGTTAATCTCTTTTAGATCAAACTCAAATTCACTAGTAGTTTTCCGCACCCAGTCTTCCCACATCCAATCTGGTTTGACGCCTCCTCTAGAGTGGAAGTTCTAGTCTTCCTTATAGCCTTTTTCATGGTCCATATTAGAAGTAAAAAATATATAGGAGTATTAGTGAGACTTTAAATCATGCGTGTGTGTCTACTAATTTGGATCAAAGCTACTTTGATGCATGAAACAGAAATAGGGTACCATTACGTCATTGATATATACACCCACTTATGAGACGTCGGATTTAATAAAATTCATATACCCTTCGAACTAGTGAAGAATAAAATAATTCTTTATCTTTGGGATGAGTACATCAATCAATAATCTATGTTCATTAAATGGAATCTTATCACTCTTAGGGTATTCATGATGATATTTCAAAAAATGCTTCAAAAAATCTAGGAGTGTGGTGTGAAAAACTTCATAATAATTTGTATCAGTGATCTCCAACATCTCCTTGACACATGAACCAATGTTTTTATTAAATACTCTAAACCTTTGGTACGTTATTAGAACTCTGAAAGGAAATACCTAGTTTTTTATTTTAGTTAATGTCCTAGTTTGGAAAACTGTGAATTTTTTTAAAAGAGTGGCCTTAGCAGGTCACTCACCCAGGTGGAATCATTCATACCACTCACTCTGGTGGCATAAAAAAGGACACTCCCCCGAGTGGCCTCACACAGGCCACTCGCATAGGTGGCCTCATGTAGGTCACTCACCCATGTGGCCACACAGAATCACTTTACCTAGTGTCTAGGTTGCTCAAGTGATGACATAATGTGTGTCCATGAGTAGATATTTAGTGTTAGGAATACAAAAATGACCATAGTGATGATATTATATGGATAGAAGAGTAGTAAAAGTGAGAGGAAGGACCATAGGAAGGCTATTATATTTATATACATGTGGGTACCTATGAGGAAATCCTGCATGATAGACATGTGTGATCCACAAGCATGATGGGCCTCTGTGATCATCATATGTATCTCATTAGTTCACCTATCTATCCTTACTGAATGAAACACAATAATTAATGACCACCAAGACTGACCAAGAATTTACAAAAAAAATGTGGAGTCCAGAGAATAAAGGATGCATCAACGTGTATATTTTTCTCTACCTAAGGATCCGACCCTCTTCTTCTGATCAGATCCAGTCCTCAAGGGGGGTGTTACACTCACTTAATCACATGAAAATGAAAATTTTCAATGTAAAATACCTCAAATAATATAAAAATAGAATGTCATCAAGGATACCATGTGTTCATCCAATTAGACGCACATGAATCCCAACCATGGACCTAGCACCATCGTGTAGGTCCGATCTACATAGTCATCTAGACCATGGAGGTCTATCCTATGTGTTTTAACCACAGAACTCCACCTTATGTGAAGAAAGTTTCTTGAAAAAGTAGCGCAAGATACTTATGTTGAATGAATTATTTTTTTAGGGTCTAAAAATTACCTATAAAATAACCTTTGGGATACTCATTTGACATGAATAGAAGACACATAGACTGCTTGAATCTATATTCATCAAAGTCCTTCGGACCCTTAGATAGTGAAGGAATCCTATAAAATAATATTGGATTAGAAAATATCAATTGATTGATGTCCCAAGGTGTCTATAATACCAAGAAACATGAGAAAAAACATCCAACTAGTCAAAACATCTAGGGAAAAGGACCCTTCCATAGCTCAAAACACGAGTTCTAGTCATCCAAGGACACCTGAGGAGACCCTTGGATCCTAGATTAAGGCCTCACATTAGTTCTATTTCCTAGATCATTAGTCACCTAAGAGTCATAACAATCTCTCCCCTTTCCACCTTGTATGAGCAATTTTCTGCTCGCATAGGTCCACCCTACATGTGGAATCTCTATCTCACCAAATTCCACCCTGCATGAGGCATCCTCAACTCACCTAGGTCCACCCTACATGATGTATCTCTTCCTCATGCAAGCCATACATGGGTTAAGAATTTATAACTCACCCAGGATCACCCTATGTGAGACACTCTTCATATCTCTTAATCCTAACATATGTAATATTTCTTTTGATCCCTCTTTCATACCATGGATGGTAGGGACACATCCTTACTTAGATCACTCATCTGAGGGGGACCAAGGAAAGACCTTCCCCAAAGCCGTCAAATAAATATGATCAGTGCATTGGGAACACCAACATGTCCTATAGATTATACATTACCATGGTAATGGAAGTTCCACATTTATCCTACCTAATATGTGAGATCCTCATAGTGTTCTCAATTATACATTCTTATTGTAATGAGGATCTCAACATTATGGATGATGAAGGATATCTTCTCATGCTAAGTTGTGAAAAATGTTTCCTGAAATGTGAAGAGAGTTAGGCAAAATGTTTATAGATATGGTAGCCCTGATCCCTAGGTATTGAAAATAAGAGAGGAAACATGCACACCTCTGCCTTGTCTCTCTTCTTTCCTTCCCCACCATGACTCCACCCTCATCTACCAGCAGACAAGGAGCATGTACCTCATATGGTAATCCCTCCTAGAGTAATCCCCATGTATTTCTAGCAGGAAATACTCTGGCCTTCCATATCCTCGCTCTCATCCACCATAGGGAAATGAGTATTTTTCATATTTCCAGATCTTACGCTTCCTCTTGGTTCTCACATTGAACATGAATCAATTGGGATTATAGGTTAGTGAATATTATGTCATCAACGCAATTAAATACCATTAAATAGGCCTCCTATTCAGTATAATACCTAACCATGTTATCACCACCACAATAGGCCATATTCTCATTGAGGTAGCCCATTGGGCCTCCTATATAGGTGTAATACCAAAACCTTTCAAACTATGAGAACATTGATTCCTATATAAATGGGATACATAGGAAGCCTCACTATGGTTCAAACATAGTACAAAAAATACACCCTAATATACTCTGGGACATATTCAAAGTTGGTTCATATACAAACTGGGAGGCTATTTTTAGGGATCCCTTCTTATGGGCCCGATCATATAATCAAAACAACTCTCATCTTTCTGGATGATGATAAATTCTAAAGTACCCCATTAAGTGGCTTAAAACTGAGATCATGATAATAAATGAAATAAGATTACCTAATATGTACAAATGGTATCATATGTGAATAACATTAGATGAATATAGATATATACATTGATAAATACCCTCAGAAACATAAAAATGATTATAAAGCCAATAAATGATATCAACTGATTGTTAATATAAGGGTATTCGAGTATATATTTGGAATTTAATATAGGATTTGTGAATATGTCTTGAATATATAAGAGAGTCCCTATATAGGAAATACTTCTCCCAAAAAAAAGACTATGAGCTTGAACTCCTATCATATTGACCAATTCTAATCCCTAAGTGTTTTTGGAATCATTTTCTAATGACCAACTTCATTTCCAAAGAAATATCAGGGAACATTTAGAATAAGGGAATCGTTGGGTGTTATCGGTTCCATTAATAAACGTCATTGGAAACCACTCTAAAATGAAGTGGAAAATGGTGTCTTTGATGTGATGGTTTATTCTACTACAACAACAACACACCATTCATTAGTCCATGATTTTTTCCAAAGTAAATGCATATCCTTTAGAAACCCCATGGTTACTCTAACATGATCACAGAGCACATCTGACATAGAATCTTCTTCCACAAACCATAATCCATAAATAACCTATTTCACAGTAGTATTTTAACATCACATTTTGGGCCTAACTAAATCCTCTTAGTACCCAACTTAGTTGAACCTCATTCAATTTGAGTGCCTCATTCTAGAGGAACTCCTTATAGACATATGAAATGGAATGTGATATTAGAATTTATACTTCTATAATTCCTATTATTGTAATAAATCAACCAAAATAATGATATCACATGAAATATAAAATCATGAACTCGCTATAATTTTGTACAATTCATTCAACAAGAGTATGATCCCCCAATGGGGAAATCATATTAAATCATGGTCCAAAATATAAAAAATAATTGAGACATAAACAAAATCCAGGTTTGAGGATTTTATCTAGCTCATATCTTAAATAAAACAATCATTCACAACACCTTTATTAATAATAGGTCCCTTTTTATTACCTACAAACTAAACCATTAATTTTTCACACCCACCAAGTTGTGCATGTAGGTTGTGAGAAATATACTTAGTATGCCAGCATAAAAGGTGTCCCTAAAAACTCCATTATATATGGGTTCATGTACCATATAGTTAGGAATAAAACCAATAATATACAAAAAACCTTTCATGTCATAGGGTTAAATATAGAAACATAGATGAATAATAAGACCTACATTGTCCAGTGCCAAAATACTGTGGGTAATCCCATTATCTCTCTTGAAAAATAGATGAACATTTTATAAACACTAAAATTAATAACCTTTGTCAATGGATTGTCCACATAAATTACCAAGTAAGGGTGAATGGTTCATTCTGAATCATATCATAGATATCGAGGAATAGATTATCACCATCAATAATAATAATAACATAGCTTAGTAGATCATCACCGCTATTAGATAGTGTATAAGTGAAAGGGTTATCACATTTATAGTTGAACGGGTGTCACTATAATAAAAACATATGTGAATATTTCATCGTAATAATTATTTGAGTTTTTTCAATGATCAATTAACACTTAATAAAAATTAAAAAACAATAATAAACCCATTAACTAAATATATACCATACTAGAAATTAAAACCTTTCATAGATAATATAAAGAATAATTTGGATTAACATACACTGATGAATGTTACCACATTAGTATTCAATCATATGGTTGATGGAGAACATTAAGAGGAAGTAAAATGACTCCCCCTCCCATGGTATATAAATGGGATAAAACCGAATCACCCATTACAAAGGAAAGACTATCCTAAAAACATACAACATGATAGTGTCTTATGATGTAAAGAGAAGAGGATGATGAGAGAGATTTATGGAATATAGAGAATAATTAGTAATATAGTAAAAGAATGAAAACCCATCTTGATGGTACATAACCCCTTATATATACCTTGGGATGCCCATATATTTCCATACAAAAATTTATATGGTTCATAATTTTTGAGTTAATGTTTTATTTTATTATTAGTTCATCACATGAATTCACCCTTTGATCCTACCACATATTCATCTTATGAAATTTCATATAAATAATGGCCATCAAAGGGGATTTTAGAATTACAATTCTTGTCATTTGCATTCTCAAGGAATCATAGGGTTTATGGTGAATCATATATTATGATTCAATAAGAATTATAAAACCACGTTTGTTCTATAAAATAACTTCATTTCATGTTAGTTGATATTCCATGGCAATATGAAAACCATTATCTTTTATATCATCTTATTATACAACATGGTATAGGAATTTAGGCCATATCTCCAACAAAATACCACTTATACAAAATGATAAAATATATAATTCCATTTTACCTTATATCATATCATATACAATAACTTGTTAAACCATATCCAAAAGAACTTTTGGATATTTCCAAAAAAAATTTGGAAAGGTATCATAAAATTCACAATATGTTACATAATATTAAACACCTTATGAATATATATAAATAAATATGTTTGTAAAAAATGAGAAATTATTTTAGATATACTCATTGAGAAAAACTCAATCCTCATTCAGTAAACCACTATGTGTGTCCCCATGATCCTTTAGAGAATTTAAAACTAATATGAATTACTAAATTTATAAATTTAATTAAATTGTTGCCTCTAGAAAACATTTATGTTACTCAAGTTATTTTGGGATTTGGAATGATATAAATCAATGAAATGTATATCTATACCTATGTCCATGAGATTCATCATATAGAAGAATGTATTTTCATTTGATCCCTTTTTCTAAGACATTGAGTAACGTTAAGATATTGAATATTTCAATCTTATATAGCTACTTGTATATTCTCTATTCTCTGAGAAAATACTGAAAAGGTTATTTTATATATAACATGTCATTCATTTTTATAGATGACCATGTCATTTTCCTCTCACATGAATAATTATGAACATCACATATATTATATTGTTAGGGTTAGAAACTTCCTTTTTCTATCTTAATCGAGGTACCAGGTGTCATACTTGTAAAATAAGAGGATACATCCCATCTCAGTTGAGCACTAATCTATGAAACGATTAACAATATACCCAACCACACACTGATTAGCTAGTACTCAAGGATTATGTAAGAAATGTATTTAATGAGGGGATTTTCACGAGGCCCTCAATAAATGATATTTTAAACTCAAATCTAAAATTTAAATAGTGGAAATTGGTGTTTCTATAGATAGGTGAGTGTTTTGGGTGTGATCTTCTATTGTTTAATTGGTTTTGAGTGTGAAAGAAGTGATTGGATTGGATTGGTTTTGAATTCATTTTTTAAAGTAGTCCCCTAACATCATATATCTCTTTACATATTATTAAATCAAGATTACATTATTTTATTATCATTTTCTCTATCTAACCCAGTGAAGCCCCACCATATTATCCTCACTTAGAAGCATCAATTTAATCATAGGAATGTAATAACAACTTACCTATCTTGGTCTCAGAGATCTTCAATCACCATTATATCATACTAAAAATCATGATATAAAGTATTAGAGTAAACTTTAGTTGAATGTGTGTAAAATCCATATAAACAAAGAATATGGAATCAAAATTTATAATAGTAAGAGAATATCCTAAATTTCTAAACAATTTAAATAAATCCAGAGAGATGAAAAGAAAATTTATCAATTAAATTTCATAATTCATCAATATGGGGTAAGGGGAATATACTAAACTCATCCTCTAATGGATTAGTGTTCCATCACTAGAGAATTACATAAAAATGAAAGGAAAATAGAAAATAAAAACTCCACGTAGTAGATTAATCTAGGTAGCATCCCACTCACCTTATTAAATGATTCTTTATTTATAGTGTAATGATAGGAATTTCTTCACATTATTAAATATCTCATTTATGTGGGTAGAATGTATTTATTTTTTATCGCTAATTATTCCATTATTTGTGAATACTTTTTCAAATTTCATACCCATGTACCATTCTATTGATTTCTACCATGTGTAAATAAAGAGGGTCAAGATTTCACTATAAAAACATAGGAGTATTCTATTCATGCTTCACTCTCCTCCCATTATCTTTTTTTTAATCATCCTATAAGAATGAAGGATAATTCTCTTAGGGATGTCATGGTGTGGTGGAAATCGTATGTGGAAGTATTACATTAAGAGAGGTTGGGAAAAAGTGATGAATGTGATAGCGGGTTTTAACTCTAAAGAACTAATTCTTAGGTATAAGAAGTTTGGATTCATTATTTTTTATTGGTCCTCATGGAGAGATGTTATGCATTAAAGTCAATATACCTGTGCATAGGAGGAGATGTTACTTATCATGGGTGTGTGGGTAGTGATCTTAAATGGATTTTGGAAATTGTTTTGAATATCTTACATGAATGAAATCAAGTAAACAACAAAAAGTTTTTAGGATCATTAATAATAAATTAGACTTTTAGCTAGAATGTGCAGGTTTCCCATAACATTGGTTATTCCATGTGAGTGAGTGATTTTTTCTAGGGATAGGTCTAGTACTGACTTGAGCTTGAGGTTTTATTCTTGGCATGTGGAATTAATTACTCTATAATTTGTTTTAACACCCTGTATGTAAGGATTATATAGGGAATTAATGTTGTATTTGGACGTTAATCATATCTAGTGATTTGTTGAATCCATATAGATGAAAATCAAACACTAGTTGGAAAATTCAACTGAGAAGCATGATTTTAAGGTTTTTTTGTCACATTTAAATAACTATATGATCACCTACAATGTCAAAAATATATTAGAAAGAAATCACACCTGATCATGAAACACAATTATTGACTAAATCCAAAACTCATTAGAAATTATAGAAACAGATGATGTCAATCAGTGGTTCTTGGAGTATGCTCAAGTGTGCCGGTTCTATTGTAAAATACATTGTAAATGTTATAAAAGTCCATCAGGTGATAAAATTACATAAGGTGAATCTTTTAGTTTCTTGGGAAACTGATTCCATTGTGATAATATGTTCTATTCTAACTGTGGTATCGAAGGTATTGGTTGAAATGTTCAGTTGAAGAACACAGTGGTCGGAATCTAGTGGTGCAGTTTACTAAGGACTCTAAGGATGTTACTGGATGATAATGACAGCACCATAGGTGCTTCTTGGACATTTAATGACCCATTATATAGAAGGATTCATGAGGTGTGTTTCATTTTTGGTGACAGTTAGTGCTTGGTGGAAGACGACTAAGGTTCCTTTGGTTAGGTGGTGTATCAGGTGTCTAGAATAATGTTATTGGAAAATGGCTATTATACCAGATGTTTTGTTGGAATATTGAATGTCTTCTTTGTTGTAGGTATCATGCGACATGTTCCATTCATTGGGTGAAATTTATAGCTTGGTTGAGTTGATGATTACATTGACCGAGATAGTGGAGATGAATGTGGTGTATTTGAATTTTAAATCAAGGTGGATATTTTTGGGATTTCTGCTTTATAATTTGAATATTGTTGAGATAAAAAATTATTAATAGAGGGATTTGTCTCAAAATTAATGAAATGTTTTCTCCAACTATTAATGGAGAGTTATTTCCAATATTTTTTGAAAGAATAATGAATTTTGTCCATATTTATTAGATATATGGACCTGATTTCTATATAAGAGGATAAAATAACATTTTTTTGAAAGGTGTGTAAAAAAAGATGTAGCTATTGAGAGAGAACTATAAACGTGGGATGGAAATGATGTAGATGCTAAGAGAGAATGAGGAAGGTGTTTCAACCTTTTTTCAAGCCTATGTGCCGATGATGGAGAATAGTGAGATGATGAATATTAATGAGGAAGAGATGATGATGAAGTCGACGATGGGGTGTAAAAAACAAGGAATAAGAGTGTGTGTATCGAGATGATGATTGTTCCATGTATCGAATGTCCTGTTGGTTGTGAAGATCAAGTTGTGTGTCCCGGTTGTGGTAATCAGTGGTACAATAAAAATTGTAAGACAGTGTGTGAAAAATTTCATACGGTGAGTTGAAAAAACCCTTTGATAGAGTATGTCCAAATTCTTTCTGGTGGAAAAATCCTTTGAGTTCTGTGTAAAATTACTTCAGATGACAAAATTACTTTGGGTGTTAAAAGGCATTTGGGTGGATCTTCTTGTGTGTTTTTTCGACTGTTATTGTTGTAGTGTCAGGCTCCTCCCCAAAAAATTGGGGGTTCATAGAGTAGACTCGAGCATTCTGATTATTTTGAAAAATGAGTCATAAATATGGTTTTTATCATCAATGGTTGGTTTAAACTCATTTAGTCATTTCTTAATTCATGTTGCACAATTTATTTTTTGATCTTACAGTAGGTGAATGGGGGGGATGGAAATCCCCCCCATCTTTGATCATATATAGGGGAAAAATTCAATAACCAAAGGTTTTCTAATTGATTAAAGCTGAGTCATATTCAATCATATGCATCTATATCTTGGCATAAATTATTTCAAAAACTGTTTTGATTTGTTTGTTTTAGGTTATTCTTGAGTTACAGGGTAACACGAGTCTGTGAGGTAAAAATGTCACTAGTATGTGTTGATGTTGAGTCAATGTGTGCGTCATGTCAACATATATTCTATACATAAAAAATATTGGTCTTTATTGATGCACAAGTCTTATCCAATTTTATTGGTACATGTAATTCCCATTTCAATCATTTTACAGAAAGTCTCATCGAGGTAGATGTGTGGAGTTGACCGACCATGCAGTAGGTCTACGGTTGGAATGAATAAGAGGTCGTTCTTGGCGTGTTATACTTATTGAAGTGTTCCATGTGGATCCCACAATTACGTTATGTTAATGGATGATTTTGGTCAATAAAATGGTAAACCATAGAGTTCTTAATGTGATAGGTAACTTGTGGAAAGAGTGTTTGGTATGTGCAAGTGTTTAAAATCTTGTGAAGTGTGGTGGGTAAAGTGTGAGGAATTTTGGTCACTTGGTGCATGATCTCATAGTAACTTCACATGTAATGACAACTAATTCATGGTATCTTGAGTTCTACATAGTATTTTTTGTTTTTGTCTCCCAATTTTCATACAGAAGATTGGGAGGGGCACAGTTGATCACTATTCTTATTGCGGTTAACCTTGAATTTGTCTTTCAATTTATATGCTTGTACATGTGGTCATTTCCTGAAGGTGGATACTCAGTCAGTCATTGGTCTTCATGTCGATTATTGAGGATTTTAATATATTTTTTACTATTTGTAGTGAAACCATTATACAACCTATAAATTTCATTGAAAATTTTATTTCATATATTGAAAAATCAAACATGAAAATTCCTTCAAAAGAATATTTATTTTCTAGGTTAAATTTTAAAATTACAAATGAATATTAAAATACATTTTAAAAAATTATTTACCAATTTCATAAAAAACAAGAATAAAATGTGAATTTTTATTTCATTTTTTCCAAAACATCCAAAAATGAATTTTTATCTAAAATTGGGGGGAAATAACTTGTATTTAAAATTTACATCAGAATTTCATGTCATAATAAAAAGAATTATAATTTAATGATGTTTAATAAAAATAGGGGAATAAACTCAACTAATAACCCATAATGTTTTTTGAAACTATATTTTTTCCTCACTCCCCTACACATGAAATATTACACTAATGGAAAATTAAAATAATTCATTTTATTTTAAGAGGATATGTCTTGATTCAAATTAATTAAAATATCCAATAAAGAGTAAAACAATAGGTTTATTCATTATTTGAATTATCTACCTCCTTTTTGAATTTAATTAACTATTTCACAATAATTCAGACAAAAGTTCTATTTTGTACTTTGTAAATGGAATAGATCCTCATAGAATCATGAATTTAATAAGTGGGACCTCCTTAAATATCTTTACCCCTATCTCTCCTTCCAATGTTCATTTCCACACATCATTGTTACTTCCAAAATGACATTAAAATATATCATCTTCCCTTCTTTATTCATGTTCATAATTCAAAAAACATATCCATACCCTTTTTCAATTATCACTTATTGATTTTTTCTCTTCCATGTATGTATAAATAACATAATGAATGAGTAAAGGGATGCCCATAACTATAGCATCTCGACCTAGGTTCCACATACCGAAGCCCTGATACATTTCATAACATGACCTCAGTCACACATTCCCATATGCCAGAGGATGCCAACTTGTAGTGGGGGGTCTAATATTTAACATGGGTAGGTTATACCCTCTTTATCAAAGTAGCACAATAGTAGAAATAAAAAAATAGTCAAATGATAATAATAAATAACGAATATAATACCATAACCAATATAATACCACACATCACATGATAAACCCAAAATAGGAAAAAAAAATTAATACCAAAGTAGTAAATGATCCATGTTATATTAGTCTCAAGTGTCTTAAACAACCAAAATAATGACACCCTGAAAACTCCCAAGTATGTCCTAACATAATGTTTGGTTCCCTTATCCATTCTCCATCATGAATCCTAAATCATCCATCTAACATATAGCTCTTGTCCTTATCCAATTTTGTAAACATGAAATCTATTCGGGTACCGATCAGGAAGCCTGAGTAGGGTGTGAGTAAAAATCAGTCAGCCAACACAAAAAACATCTAAATTAATGTACATTATTTAATTTTTCATTCATTTTTATAATTAATAAATAATAAATAAGAAATTAAATAGTCTTGACATTTAATTATTCTTTAATTATCCCCATAGCCCCCCCGGTTAACAGTGCTACCTGAACCAATCATACTTACTTCTTCCCATGTAAAATTCTGAATTGTAAATCATAAGTATATCACAATTCATTCATTTATGTGATTTTATTTTTCAATTAATTTCAAATTTCATTCTTGGTACCTTGGATCATCAATCCGCATACCAATATCTTGGGATTTTGGAACATTTGTCTAATGCCAATATCATGGGGGACTAAAGCATCATGCTGACCTCCCTTGGGTATTTAGAGCATCAATACTTGTCTCCCTCTCCATTGGTATTTGGAGAATCAGTACACCTCCCATAACTTATTGTTCACATGCATGCCTCGAGGTCTTGGAGCATTAGTCAAGAACCCCATGGGTATTTGGAAATTTTGTCCCTATCCCACCCCTCATTTATCAATCGAACAAAAATATCACATCTCATTATTCATATCAAGGTTCAAAATCATTATCCTTATATTCAATCATTATAATTATGGATATCCATTTGAATTATCAATCACAACCATGGTTATTTACTTTAATCACATGAAATAATATGAACATATCACCATTAATACAATTATCAACATTTAATCACACAATTCATTAACCCTTCAAGGTTAAGACAAATGGCCCTTTAATTCCCAATACAAACATGAAAAATTATTTAAATAAATTAAAACAAGACATTATAACCATTTTTACATTCTCTACATTATCAATTTAGGGATAATGAAATTTCCCATGCATTTTCTTCTTGTCTGGTCTCACAATCTCGGATAGTTCCTATGGGATCCATGAAGGGTTTCATAATTACATGGGAAAAATTCGTTAATTTAATAAATATTGAAATTTACCAATGTAGAAAATAAATGATACAAAAAATAAGCCATGAATAATAACCAAGAATATGGTAATTTTCTATTAGATCACCTACCACAAGATCATTGACAAACACTTTCCAAAAGTAATCCTGAATATGATGTCGAATGGACAAATTCTCAATGTCAGAGGAGATCTAGGATCAAAACATAGGAACAAGATTTAATAAAACAATTTCAATGAAATCAGAAATCTAGACCAATTTCCAATGGAGGAAAATCATTCCTCTATAAATGGTAAAAGACACACAAGAGTGAGGAATCAGAATGGAAAATAAATCATTTTCAAAAGAAGTGACGATCCTTCCACCGATGTTTGATTTACACAGGAAGACGTTTAACATGCCTTGGAACCCTTTTTGGAACCCCTGTCCATGAAATAAATTACACATACCCATAATAGGGTGATTAGGAATATAAAACAAGGTTTTGATAATTTTAAAATAAAAATAGGGGGGTTTAAAATCCTACACACATGGTTTCCTGGGTAGGGCACACAATTTTTCAAAATTGTGTTCCTTTAATGTGCACCCCTACTCATGGGGGCTTCGTATCTTCTAGGTGGTCACATAATTTGAAAAACCATGTGAAAACCATGAAAAAATCATATACCTAATGGGTTATGATTTTGGGAGGGAGGCTGTATGCTTTGGCAAAACCATGAAACACCTTCCATGCCTCCAAAAAGTGAAACACAATTTCCTGGGGAAAACCGCACAGTTTTCTCTAATCATGCATCAACTGTTCATATCCCCATGTGATTAAAAATTTGTCTAAATTCACTAGAAATAACCCTGAAGAAAAACCCATCCAAGGTATAATCAGAAAAAGGGTAAAGGGATACCTGCAAATGAGTACGAGAAATCTTTGTAAAGGTTAGGATATTACAATCTATTCACCTTATAACAGCTTGTCCTGGAGATATACTCCAATGAATCACTAAGATTATGAGGTAAAAAAAATTTCTAACTAGGTGCACATATCTTCTTCCCTCTCTCATGTTTCCTTCTGAACACGACCATGTTTCCACAGAATTCGAATTATCCGTACGATATTTTCCCTATAACACTTTCTCAATGCGATCCACAACATGAATCAAATTCTCCCCAAAGGACACATTACCCTCAATCTCATCATCATCAACATAGATCACATGATAATGGTAGTGGTGATACTACCAATGTTATGACATGTGAATAATATCATGAAGATAACAATAACTCTATAGAAGAGACAATCGATACACCACCGGTTTGATTCTCTCCACGATCTAAAATGGTCCAAAGAACCTGGGCACCAAATTTCTTATTTATGAATTCGACGGGGATCCAATATCAATGAAACCTGAATAAACACATGATCAACCATTGTAAAATCAAGGGTTCGATGACATTAATTAACATACAAATTTTTCTTACTCTAATCTATAGACATACATTTTTGAATAAGCTAAACCTGCTCTAATGTCTCTGGAACAAGACTTAGTCCAAACAACTCTAAATCACCCTCCTCCACCCAACATATAAGTGATCTGCATGGCCTACCATAAAGGGCCTCACATAGTTCCATCTTAATAGTCTTCTGATAACTATTATTATTGGAAAAATGAACCACTGTTATGTTCTTCTCCAAGAACCCACCGAAATCTAGGACAGAAGTCCTCTACATGTCCTCTACCACCTGGATACTATGCACTAATTTTCCATTTTTCTACGGGTTGAAATGCATACATAAGAAAACCTCGGTACCCAATTCCTTCGGTAGTACTTTCTATAAGTTTGAGGAAACTTGTGAATCATGGTATGAAAATATGCTCTAGGGAACCCTATTTAAACAAACTATCTCCTAAAAATACATCTCTCTCAATTAATCAATGATTAAAGTAATTCATATTCTAAATAAATGGGTTAATTTTATCAACCAGTCCATAATCAACCATATAGAATCGGTATTCTGATGCGTCCTTAGGTGAACCGCCAAAAGGTCCTTGTTAACATTTTCCAACATCATTTTTTGAATGGGAAATGGAAGTAATAAACCACCAGGTCATTGATTATCAACCATCAACTATTGACAGGTGTAGCATCATATCACAAAACCTATAATCTCCATTATCATTCCAAGAAACTATTACTATTAACATAGTTCAAGATGCATTTTGGTCAAATCAGGATGCATCTCCCATTTTGAGGCATGAAACACAAGAATCATCTCTTAATGAATACACATTGGCATAACAACATGATTTTGGACATAGATGATCTCATCCTCATCTATGGTCTAATTTTATGGAGACTCCCCACCTTCAAGGATTTTCCTCAAGGACAAACAATATGGATCCTCATTATACCTCTCCATGATCCATCTAAAAAGTGTGTATTCAACTTATAAGGGTACAAGGTTTATCTTTTCATAGCCCTCTTGAACCTAAATATGCATCTCAACTAATAAGGTCATCATCTTTCAGTAAGATCTAGACTCATGGACTACCTAAGTCTCTATCATTCAGCATAAGTTGTCAACGACATTGTTTCCCTTCCTAAGCATATAATATATATCAGAATAAAATGACTGCATACACTAAACTCATATCCATTACTAGAGATACCAATTTTTCTACAAAAAGATATAAATTATGTTTTTATGTTCAGAATACACAATAAACCTTTTTCTCAACTAGTAATGTTCCCAAAAGGTTATGTCATAAGCTACCATACTAACTCAATATTTTACATAGGGTATTTTTTTCATGTGGTATTAATTGTCGCAACCCATAAACCACACCTCTGTCTACCTACAGCAACACTTCTCAAAGTCCAAACCTAGATAGATCACAAAATACAATATACTCCTCACCTAGATCGAGTAGGTTTTAAAATGGTATAGTATAGAAATTCTTCTTCAAATAATATAACTTATTCTCAAATGATCCAAACCATTAAAAATTGATCCCCTTCTTGGTTAATCCAGAAAACATCCAATAATAACCTACAATCCCTAGAAAAAAATATATATCAAAAACATTTTTTGGTTGTTTCCAAGAAACAACTGCCTATAATTTCTATTTGTTCAATGACACACCTTATTTAGATATGATGTAACCTAAAAAAAATTTCCCTACCAATCTATAATTGAGGCTTATATAGATTGGATTACAACTAATGCTCTCTTAGTGTACTCAGGATGATTTCAACATGTTGGGAATGATTTTCACTAGTCTTGGAGTACACAAAGATGACAGCCAAAAAAACCACCAAAACTCAATCCATGTATGGGTGGAAGATTCAGTTCATCAAGGTTATAAACACCACAGAATCATTCTTCATTATGAATGGAATTATGATGAACTTGTATAGTCCATACCTACTTTTATAGGAATTCCATGGGGTATCATAAGTTCAAACTCTCAATTGATGATAACTCGACCTCAACACAATCTTTGAGATAAAATAAATCTCTTCTAAACTGGTCAATGAGATCATTAATACATGTAAAAGGATATAATTTCTTCACAGTCGTGTGATTCAACATTGGGTAATCAACACATAAACACAACATCCCATCCTCCTTTTTTCTAAAAAAATGGATATCCCCAATGAGTCATACTCAGATGGATAAATCCCTTATCCATCAATTCTTCCAACTGAGTATTAATTTATTGAATCTCTCAAGGTTCCATCCTGTATGGTGGAATGGAAACTCAACTCCATTGATTATCTCAATTGTAAAACTCAACATCCCTCTCAAGTAGAGGCCTTGAGAATTCTTTAGGAAACATATCAAAAAATTGTTCCATTAAGGATTGAAAGGTATCATAATTTACACCCTCTTCATCTTAATAAAAGACTTTAAACCTAGGTGGTAAGCTCCCCCATATGCTGAAGAACTAGACCTGCAAAGCCTGCCGGGAAATCCCACTCTCCATGATGAACATAACGATTACCCTTAGTATATATAATTTTCAATATCCTATAGTAAAAAGAAATGTGATCTTGGTATGATACCGACCATTCCATACCAAAAATAAATTCAAAACTAACATTTCCAGTATGTAAATATCCCAAAAGAAATGATACTCACCAGTCTTTAGAGAATTCCCCTTTCCTAAATAGATGTCCCTCGACCGCACTCCCAGTGGTGTGTCGATCATCATAACCCCAATGAAAAAACCCACTGTTAGAGTCAAAACATTCTCAAGTTGATTACATATATAATAATGTAAAAATTCTATATAAATTTAAGTGCTAGAAATCATAGAAGAAATAATAATAGTACCTATGATTGTCGATGGTCTAGTATTTCTATCTTCATGTGCAGGTTGAACTACATGAAACTATATTATCCCTCTACCCAATGGTAAAATTTTACTCCCATGAGATACACTACTCTACTGATATGGGTTCTCTTCCCCTAGTATATCATCTCCTCCACATTGACTACCATGTCTATTAGTACTCCAATTGCCCGACCGGTGTGGTGTAGAGGTCCCCCTTATGGTACTACGGTCTAGTCTGGCTCCCCCATCACTATCGATCTATTATGGATTCTTAGAGAGCCCTTATAGATTACCCATGTTTCAAAAATCTTGGAAATATAATAGTATTTAGGGTAACTTTCTATGACATTTTCCTAGCTTACTACACTAATAGAAAGGAACTTGAGTATTTTTCGGAGTAACTAGTCCTCCCCCAAACTGCTCTTCTTTCCACAGATCTTGTTACCTTTCTCACAATGATTCTTCTTATCCCCAAAAATATATCTCTTCTACATCTAGTATGAATAATATTACCTCCATTAGAATACTCATTTAGGTTCACTTCAGATATGATATCCTTATTCAATGCCCTATATAACATTTTCTACCGAAAGATATAAACTTGAGAGTTAATCTCACATTAAATTTTATCCTATAAATTTATTTTATTCATCTTCCTTATGTCCTAATAACAATGGAGAAAAAGATACCAACATAGTCCATCATAGAGATTATTACCTAGGTAAATGACATAAACTCAGATTCCCTCTCCTTCAAGAGTGTATTTGGGTAAAAGTTAAACAGGAACTTCTTGTGGAAGTCCTTATATACAATGTTCTATAGGTTCTCATCCCGAGTCTAGATATCCCACCAGTGCTTTGCTAATATGCACAACAAATAAGAAGACAATTTAACTACCTTCTCTACAAGGGTCTCTCAATGGTCATAGATTGTCTGGATATTCTCAATCTATAACTCAACTGCCTTAGGTGCACCATCTTTGATGACTGTTTAAGGGTGTTGAAACTGGAACTCCCATGTCAGGTCATACTTATTCTGCATAGACTACCCTGGGTTTATACCCATAAACTACATAAAGTGATCAAAGTTCTCATAGAACTGCTCTCCTTCTCCTTCACTAATAACTATCATATCCTCCAGTTCCACTATTTTAGGATCACTTCTCTCTATGTTCCCCTTTTATCCTATCAACATGTGTTATCATGGAGGCATATCTATACAATTCCCAAAACAAGTATTAGGATGCATATCAAATCATTATCCCATTTTAATAAGAGGTATTCAAAAAAATCCATAACATTTCATACCTCATACATCACCACGTGGTCAAAACCGAAACACTATCACTACCCTCAACCATCCCTCACCTCGTTCACGAATAAAATATGCTAAAAAAATTCCATATATTAATGTTTTTCATTAGACAACCATTTTACCAATTTCAAATTACCACTTTTAGATCATTTATAATTATACATTTCTTATAAGGAACCATTTCATTTCAAAAAATCATATAAATAAAATAAATTTAATATCAAAAACTCACCCAAAACATGATTTTACATGTGTACCTAAAATGATGCATGTCACATAAAATCCTAAGTGCCTAAAATTATTAATGATTACTCAACTCCCATTCAATACTAGTCCATGAATAAAATATAAAACAAATATATCATCACATAATAATTACATCACCCAAGGTGAAATAACCATCATCTGTAATAGAAAAAATCAAGAGAAACAATCCCAACCTGTGAAATTGGGTTTTCCCCCACACAGAGGTCAGCTAATCACATTCACAAGCTCATCACCAAGGCCGAATAATCCTAGTATCATGTTAGACATTCCTCAATAATAGGAAAACTAAAAAGAAAAGAAACTGCCCCTGATACCATTTTGTGATGTCCTGATCCTAGGGCCACATACTGGTGCCCTGAGCTGATTCGTTTTGTCACCATAGACGTGACTTCCTATATTTCATACACTTGTGAATAATAATGAGAGTCTATTATGTAATGTGGGGATACTATACCCTCTTTATAAAATCACCGCAATAGATAAAATCAATAAAAAAATAGAAAAATTATAATAATAAATAACAAAGATAATACCATAACTAATAAAATACCAGAATCAAATGATGAATCCAAAAAAAGAAAATAATAACCAAAACAAAAGAAAAAAATATTTTATTTCATGTCAGTGTCAGGTGTCTAACAAAAACCAATTTTGAATTTCTAAATTTCACTATTCAGCCTTTTGTTCAAGCAGGTGTCGGGCACCCAGGACAAGTAGCGGACAATGGATCACAATTTACTAAGTATAATATATGCATATTTCATGGTGAATAATGTACCTAGGAATCTAAGGAGTGTATTGAGTGTATTGAGAGTATATTTAACTTTATAAATAATCTTTAGGTCTCTAATGTAGGTTTTTCAACATATATTGTTGAGGGGATATGGAGGATATGGTACAACACTGTTTTGTTACAAATTTTGCATGAGGATCTTAACCGGGATTCCATCAAGAAAATATTAAACCAGAAGTTTAATCTGGATATGTTAAATGTGGAAAATACCTAGTAGTTTCTAACCTTATATTAATGGAAACATACCATTCCAGAGTACTCCACTCACTTTTCTAACTTGCTGTGTTTGGAACTATAACCAGTCACCAATGATTACCTAAAGGCTCATAAGTTTAATTTGGGATTGGGGGATGATATTTCGTTTCTGCCAATTCTCAGGTTTATTATGACCTTTATGAAGGTAGTAGATAAGTAATATTTTGAATAGGTTGAAATAGATACAAAAATATGATTGGGTATAGCTTCAGTTGGTAATATTGTTAGCCAAGGGGTATCTTCTAACTAGAAAATGAAGCAAAAAGTAGCTAGATTTATTCAAGACTATTTTAATGTACTTTTTTAGTACAACATAAGGTTATAAACTATAAATGTAGAAGTATTTGTAATACCAAGCCAAACTATATAGTGGTTCCCAAAATGTGTCATCATTTTGGACCATCTGGCCTTCTAAGGTGTTCTTTTAAAAGATGTCCCAAGGCAATAAGGTTGGATCCAATCTCACCAAGGTATCATAGGTTCACATTGATGCTTCCAAGGGTGGTGGGTATTTTCCACAGACTAGGGGTATGTTCATGTGGTAATGAAATATTATACAGGATCTGATACTATAAGAATTTATGCAGTGGAGTATCAACAAAGGAATATGAAGCAAGGCTGACTACTATTAAGGGAATGGTATTTATTTCATGTTTTATGGTTCAATATTTGTTTGATACATGTTCTACTCATTATTTTATACCATCAAAGCTAGTTGATGTATTGATATTGGGTTAAAAGGTCATTTTGTTATTAGTGGATCTTTCCATGCATTTGGGGAAGAGGTTTAAACAATGATTTATGTTCCCATAATTTTGGGTGATGATAGCTGGCCATGATATGATGTGGGACATCATGGAGCCTGATATCGATATCCTTGACATGATTATTAGAATGGATTGGATGATCAACATTACAACATATATCAACTATTATCTCTATAGAGATTAGTATTTTTCTCCTAATGGAATCACTCATGCGTTTTAGGGTGAGTTGGTTCTATGTTTGGGAGTGTCGGGACCATTGTTCAATATGATAACGTGATATTATGTTAGTTTTTAGATATGTTCCTTGAATATATTGATCCTTTTTTTATTATTCCACTTACTATGGTGGTGTAGGTATACCCCAAGGTATCTTCAAATGATTTTTCTAGTTTACAAACATAGAGATAGGTCAAGTTTACCATTGGCCAACTACCTGATATGATACACATTTCCACACCATTATATCATATGATTAAAAATTAACTTCTTTATGATCAACAATTTTGCGGAAAAAGTGATAAACCACAAAGTCCAAACATTACAAGCTCATAAAACCATGAGAGACGATATCACAGGTCAAGACTACTGAATCTTCCCCTTCCCATATATTACATCGTGACGAAATACCTTTTCCATCACATGAAAACTCGACTAGTTTTCCTGTGTAGGAGTGCATGGGCACAATACCAATGGAAGATCCATACCCTATTAAACATCAAAATCCAAATGACATACAAAGGTGAATTTTTCCTACTCTGGACCTCATCTGAAGAAGACCCATGTAGTGTGCTTGTTGAAACACATCCATAATCAAACAAGTAATCTAGAAACCACTAATCAACTTGTCAAAATTCTGATCAATGTTTTGCCTAGATTGATAAAAGAAGAATCATCCAAAAAAGCATCATAGTCATACAAATTAAATTCACAAGTAGAACAGATCCAAAGAATAATAAGATAACACCTCCACTGCAATGAACTACACCGACTCCCGACCTCATCACGAACAGAAAAATTTAATGAAAAACCGTCAGAATAAAAGGTTTCACGTCCTACATTATAGTTAAACCATTTATTAAAACTTCTTCCATCAAGAAACTTCACAAAAATACAATAAATTGATAGAAAAAACACATAATGAACCAAACAATGTGAAGTAAACCAAATGGAGAGGCCGAGAACCCCTGATCTGAAGATCCACAACATAAAACTAAATGCTAAGTCAAGAAACAAAGAAAAATAAACCATCACTATTGTTGAGTCAATAAGGTTTCCTTATGAATGTTGCATTCCTTCATGTTTTGAAAATCACAAACACCTATTTTAAGGAAAAATGCATTTTATCTTTATAAGGGAAATTTTCCTTCCTCAAGGAAATTTTTCCTTCCTCAAGGAAAATTTTCTCCTCACCCTATATTGCTTTCATAAGGAAAATTTATCCTTACCATGTTTCCATTGTTCATATCCTAATTTTTCTAAATGTAAAATTTGGTTGGTATCCAAAACCTTGGAATCCTATAAATACCTCGATATGATGAATTTTTTTTGGATCGCAGTTCTTTGAATTCAGACTCCAAACTCTTCTAAGTTCTAACTTCGAGTTCTCTGAATTCAGATTCCGAACTCTTCTGAGTTCTGACTTTGAGTTCTCTGAATTCACACTCCAAACTCTTCTGAGTTCTGACTCTGAGTTCCTTGAATTCAGACTCTGAACTCTTCTGAGTTCTGACTCTGAATTCTGAATATGAATTCTTATGAATTCAGACTCCAAATTCTGATTATGAACTCTTATGAATTCTGAATCTGATTTCTTGTTACGAATTCTTCTTGGTTCTAACACCAAATTCAGGTTAAGAATTCCTATGAGTTCTGACTCCTAATTTACTAATAAATAGAATCTAAATATCTTGTAATATAGTCTCCAAATATTTTAACTTAGACTATAAACTTTTATTTTTCTTAGACTCTGAAAAATTGGTTTTGATTAAGTAACCATATTTTTCTCATTTTTGTTATTTTTATCAAATGATGTCGTACATTCTATTTCTAACTAATTGTTGTTTGAGTGAAACCTGTACAGGTCCCTCCTAAATTCAAAGAAAAATATGACATTTAGAGGAGGGAGTCGACCGTTGGAGCTGGGCCTTTATGTAGGAGCTCATTTTAAGGAGCTCAGGAATTTTGGAAAACCATTGATCTAAAGTTATTTCTAGAGAGAGATAAACTCATGCTTTGTGCATACTGAAATTCTTGTCCATATTTTCTTTGTGAGACTCCGATTATTGATATGTACAGTTGAGCTCTTCTGGGGATAGGAAGACAGAGGTGCTGACTACCTTGAATTTTAGGGATTCCTTGCTGAGGAAGACAGAGGTTCCGACTACCTTAAAGTTGAGAGATTGCAGGGATATCAAGACAGACTCTGATCTTCATATCTAGGTCTTACCTTGGTGTGAGTAAGACATAATTTCTTGAATGTATAAATCAAGGGACTTTTATTCAAGGTTTTTGGATACCCTTCTCATTTGGTTAAAAGATTTTCTACTTATTACATGTTCTGTTACAAGTTTTCCGCTACATTTTATTTGCAGAGGAATGTATAACTATCATATACATCCTTATACTTGTATACTCTGATTTCGAGAGATTATATATTCTTTAAGGTAGAATATTTATCTTTGTAAACTTTCATTAAGTTTCATTTTTCCAAAACCATATTTTCGGAATCACTTTCTCAGAATCGTATTTCCGAAATCTAGCAAGTGTGTAGAACTAGAGTTTTTGTGGATTACCTTTTTTAACCTTGTTAAACAAAAACATCTTTAAAATATTTAAATGAATATTTAAAGTATAAAATTCACCCCCCCTCTTGTATATTGAGCATCATACGATACTAAAATTAGTATCTTCATTCATTATTTAGATCCAAAAATTGGTAATAGAGGATTGGTTCAATCTGAATTAATCTCATGATTAGATTCAGAAGAGAATTCATCTTATTATTATTTTTGGAATGAGATTTTCGGACATATAAAGTTCGTATTCATTTTTTCTTAGAGATACTCTTGTTCTATATTTTTCTTTCTGAGGAATACTTTCCTTGTTTACAAACTTTTATTAGTAACATGTTTGTGTGGAATGTTTTTTTTAAGATGGCAGGGATTAATGTTATTTCCATTGACAAACTAAATCCAACTAGACCATGTATTTTTTATGGGAATGGTTACAAATATTGGAGAGATTGTATGAATAAATTCATCATCAATACTGGAGTGGACAATTTTGTCATGCTTACTGGAGGTTATAAAATCCCTAACAAGGAAGTTAGTACTTTCAAAAATCAAAAAAAAATCATGAATGTCAACTGAATTATAAGGTATGCAATACTTTTCATTATTCCATGACTAGAAATATATATATCCAAATTTCAACTTTTGAAGCAGCAAATTGTATATAGAAGAAACTAGAAGTTACACACTTTGGGACTTCAAAAGTTATTGAAACTAGAAGAGCCATGCTCAAAGATGAATATCATTGTTTTTTCTTTCCTTATGGAGAACCCATATGTAAGGTGAAAAAGAGATTCATGACAATTGTTAATAGTTTACAATATATGGGTGAGAAAGGATTAGATGATGAATCCATTGTTGATAAAATCATAGACATCAGTCCCAATTAGTGGGAATCCAAGAGAATAGCTATTGATGAGAACAGAAAGGTTACTCATATTTCTCTTGATGAACTTTTCGGAAATCTTCTTCAACATGAGACTAGAATGAAGAGAGATTCTTATAACATAAAGAAGAAGAATTAAAATTCCAGTTTCACTTTTGCTACCAATTAAAATCATATGTAAGACAAGACTCCTAAGATAGTTACTAGATCCAAATATATGAATATTTTTGTTCAATCCGAATCTAGTGGAAGTAAATATTCACAAAATGAGTTAGAAAATCTTGCTCTAAGGATGAACAAGATTGTTGGTAAGAAGAACTTTCAATCCAGATATAAGAAGAAGGAAAGGAAATATATGAAAGCTTCTGAAGTCACATGTTATGATTAAAAGAGAGCTGGACATATATGGCCTGATTATCCTTTGCTTAAAAGAAAGGAAAGAAAGGAAAAGCATTCTGAGAGAAATAGAAATAAGTACTACAAAGCTAAATCTAAGAAAGTCTTGAAAGCTAATGACACTTGGAGTGCTGGTGGTGGAGACTTGTAAGATGAATCATCAGATTATGAATCTTCTGGATAGAAGAATCTTGGTCTAATATCCAGACTACCCATTGACAATCATTACGTAATGGATAAGGTACACAATGCTAAATCAATTACCAATGTTTCTTTAAATGAAAATTATAGTAATGATAAATACTATTAATCTTTGGATGAAGAATCATTTTCTGATGAGGATAATACTTTCCGTACTTATGAATAATTTTATAGGTTTTCTGAACTCCATGAGACTGAGAATTCAAAACTCATGAAAAATCTTGATAAGGCAAATTCTAGAAATACTATTCTTACTAAGTAAATATCAGATCTTTCTAAATATCTTGATAATAAATCTTTTGATTTAGATATTATTTCAAAAAATCTTAAGGAAGAAAATTCATAGAAAGATAAACTTTCTAAAGATATAGAAAAAGTAATTTCAAAGAAAAATGTTCCAGAGCCAAACACTAGTTCCAAATCTAATGTTTTAGAAGACAAGAACATAATTATCAGACTAAAATACACAATTTTTTCCTTGAGAAAGTTTTCGTCAAACTTTACCTTAGGTAAAGAAAATTTTGATAAAATGTATTCTCAAATCCAACCTCTAAGGAATAGTTCTGGTTTTGGTTATACTAGTTCTAAATCGATTTTTAGTAACAATTATTTTGTTCCTCAAAGTGATCTATTCTGTACTAAGTGTCAGTACGGTGGGCATTGGGAATGAAATTGTTCCTTAAACAAAACCTAGTCTTTAGGGTTTTATAAATCCTATTTTTCTAAGAAAATGTGGGTGCCTAATATTTTTATTTCTGAATTTTCCTGATCCAAGAATGTTTTGATTCCAAAATCCTAACTATTTTATTATCAAGAAAATAGATAACGTACCAACAACAATACATGGTACATGGATAGTGGATGTTCCCGGCATATAACTGGTAACAAAAACTACTTTGAAAATTTTATCAACATAAGAGGGGGAAAAGTAACTTTCGGAGATAATGCTCAAGGAGAAATTATTGTTATACGTAACATTGGTCTTCTTGAAGAAACATTGATTTAAAATGTTTTATTTGTTAAGAGTCTTAAGATCAATCTCATTAGAATAAGCCAGTTATATGATGAAGGTTACCTTGTGAATGTTAGGAATGATAAGTTCTTAGTACACAATTACAAGGAAGAGTTTATTCATTCTTCTCATAGGTAGGAGAATGTATACACACTAAACTTAGAATACCTTAGGAGCTAAGACATACCTTACCATAGTGCAATATAATATCATTCATAGTTGTGGCATAGAAGGTTAGGACACTATAAACATAAGAACCTATGCAAACATTCTACGAAAGGATTATTTAAGGATCTACAGGAGCTTAGATTTGATTATTCAAAAGTTTTTTATCCTTGTTAATATGACAAGAAACATAAATCTAGTTTTAAATCAATTGGTGAAGTCTCAACTACTGATGCCTTATAGTTAGTGCATATGGATCTTTTTATCCCAACACAAACTGGAAGCATTAGTGTAAAATATTATGTATTTTCTTCGTTGATGACTACACTAGATTTATGTGGGTCTATTTCCTAGAAAAGAAATCCAAAGCTTTTTAGTATTTCATAAGTTTTAGAGCCCAAGTTAAAAATGAGAAAAACCATCCTTTGATAACTATTCATAGTGATCATGGTAGAAAATTTCAAAATTATGATTTTTAAACTTTTTGGAGTAGAAAAGGCATTACACATAACTTATCTGCACCTAGAACACCTCAAAAAATGGTGTTGTTGAAAGACGAAATATAATTTTTCAAGAGATAACAAGAACCATGTTCAATAAGTATTCTATAGTCAAACACTTTTGGGCAGAAGCTATATGTTCTTCTTTTAATACTATAAATAGATTTTTGATTACACCTTTTCTTAATAAAACTCTTTATGAGTTATGGAATGGTAGAAAATCTAGGCTTTCTTAATTTAAGGTTTTTTGTTTCAAAGTATTCATCTTGAATACTAAAGATAATATTCACAAATTCGTACCAAAATCTGATGAAGATATTTTCTTAGACTACTCCACAACTTCCAAGGCTTACAAATTTTTCAATAAAAACACTTGTACTATTGAATAGACAATACATGTGAAGTTTGATGAAACTGATCCCTTTGTTTTTAAACAACCCCAATCTACATCTTGGATGTGTTTTCAAAAACTAATTATCATCCCTTGATAGAAGATATTTCAGATAATGAAAAACGTCCATGAAGATATTTCTGAAATGTTTACCCCAGAATATTTCCAACCCTATGTTGATGAATAGATTTTACAAAACCCAAATCAGGTGTTTCTTAAGAATCATCCCAGTGATAGTATCATTGGTGGTGTGAATCAACTTGTAAGTACTAGAAGGTCCTTAAGTAATGAAGTAGACCATCGAACATTTCTTTACCAATTAGAACAACAAAGCACTAATGAATCGTTAGGTGATGATGATTGGATAAAATATATGTAATATGAGCTAAATGAATTCGAAAGAAATAATGTCTAGAACCTAGTTGAAAGACCTAAGGAAACTTATATTATTGGAGTAAAATGGGTTTTCATAAATAAGTGTGATGAAAATGGAATCATAGTATGAAATAAAGCCAGATTGGTTGCTAAATTCTATAATCAATAAGAAAGAATAGACTATGATGAAACATATGCTCCAGTAGCTAGACTTGAATCTATTCGTATTTTACTTGCCTCTATAGAATTCTTTAATTTAAAACATTTTCAAATGGATGTGAAATGTGCTTTCCTTAATGGTTTTGTACAAGAGGATTTTTTTTTGAACAACCTCGTGGTTTTGAAGATACAAAAAATCCTGAACGTGTTTATAAACTTACCAAATATTTGTATGGACTTAAACAATCCCCTCGATCTTGGTATAATAGACTTACCAGATTTTTTCTTCAAAATAATTATGTTAAGGGAAATGTAGATCCAACCCTTTATAAAAATAAAAATAAGAAAAATGTTTTGATTGTTAAAATTTATGTTGATGACATTATATTTGGTTCAACTCAGCTATCTTTAACTGATTTCTTTGTGGATCTAATGAAATCTGAGTTTGAAATGAGTATGATATATGAGTTAACATTTTTCCTTGTTTTACAAATTTCTCAAAACCAGAAGGAACCTATATATCTCAACATAAGTATATTAAATATCTTCTTAAAAAGTATGGATATGAAAACACTAAGAGTACAAGTACTCCCATTGGTACCTCAAATACACTTGATCTTGATGAAGTTGGGAAACTAGTAGATAAAACATCTTTTAGAGGTATGATTGGAATTCTACTTTACTTAACATCTAGTCATCCAGACTTAATGCTTTTAGTATGCATATGTGAAATATATCAATCCAATCCTAAGGAATCTCATTTAAATGCAGTGAAAGGAATTTTTCGCTACTTAAAGGGAACCATGGATTTAGGACTCTTCTATACTTCTATAAATGATTTTGTTTTGAAATTTTTTTCAAAAGCTGACTTTGGTGGATGCATAATGGATAGAAAGATTACATCCGGAACTTTTCATTTATTAGGATATTCTTTAGTTTCTTTGTCCTGCAAGAAACAACACTCAGTAGCACTTTCCACTGCTAAAGCTGAATATGTAGCATCTGGAAGTTGTTGTGGTCAAGTGTTGTGGATGCAACACACACTCACAGACTATGGTCTGAGTTTTACTAAAACACATATTTTGTGTGATAATACAATTTCCATTGCCCTTAGTAAAAACCCTACACATCACTCTCGTGCAAAACACATAGATATTAGACATAAATTTCTTAGGTATCACTCACAAAAAAGAGATATCATTATTCAATTTATCGGAATGCAAGATCAACATATTGATAATTTCACAAAATCATTACCCTCTGATAGATTTGAATACATTAAACCAAAGTTAAGAATTATAATCATAATGTAATATTTCTTGTTAACTTCCTGTTGAACCAATATCCTTACAGTAATATACTCCTTTTCATAGGGGGAGTACATTTGTTTGTTATTTTTTCAAAAAAAATCATAATGATGTTTTTAAAAAAAAATCATAGTTAGATTTTTCAAATCGTTTGTAATGAAAATTTTTGTCATCGAAAATTTTTGTACTTCAAATTTTCATAATGAAGATTTTTGTACTTGAAATTTTCGTAATGAAGATTTTCGTACTTGATATTTTTTTAGGGAATATTTTTGTACATGAAACTTTCATAATGAAGATTTTCATAATTGAAAGTTTCATAATGATGATTTTTCGTACTTGAAATTTTCATAATAAAGATTTTCGTACTTGAAATTTTCATAATGAATATTTTCATACCTGAAGAATTCATATTGAAGATTTTTTGTACTTGAAATATTCGTAATGAAGATTTTCGTACTTGAAATTTTCATAATGAATATTTTCATACTTGAAATTTTCATAATAAATATTTTCATACTTGAAATTTTCATAATGAATATTTTCTCACTTAAAATTTTCGTAATGAAAATTTTCATACTTGAAATTTTTATAATGAAGATTTTCATACTTGAATATTTTGTAATAAAATTTTTCCTACTAATTTTTTTATGGAGATTTTTGTAGTCAAATTTTTTTTGTTCAAGAAGAATATTACCTATTACGAATAATTTTCCTGGAAATCCAAAAGGTATGATTTCCTTTTTTATGTTTTAGTAATCATATTTTTATATCTAGTATTTTGTTTTATTGTTTTAAAATATTCAGATTTTCTTTTCCTTAAATCCAATTTTTTTTCTTTAAATACCTCCAAAGATCAGATCCTACGATATTTTCCATGCAGCTATGATTTCAACCATCAGATCTAATCAGAAGATTTCTCAACCATTGGATTGACTTTGGATGTTCAACCATCGTATCAAAACCTTATATAAAGGACCCCCTGATGGTGATCCCACATAGAATTTCAAGCCTTTGCGTGCCAAAGCTCTTACCCCCTTTCCAAAGCACATTATGAGCCTCTCAAATCTTGCTCGAATCTGAATGACTGTTGAAGTTCCTTCTCAAGAAATGTCAACTGTCAAGCATATTTCGGAGTGGCATATTTATAGAGAGAGGATGGTGCATCCGAATTTCTTTTCAAAGAATGATTCCATTATCCAAGAACATCTGGTTGAATGTATGGGAAATCATTTTCATATCAAAGCCAGGATCTCCGGATGTAGTATATCTGGATTTTCTTGTGGAATTTTATGAATATGTGAGATTTTTCAAAGAAGAAGAGAGGAGTAAATTTTCATTCAAAAGCTATGGAAAAACTTATTCCCTTTCAGACACCAAGGCTGCAAGCTTTGTGGGGTTGTCTTATAAAGGTGAAACTGAATTCTATTCCCACAAATTGTCTGATGATAAAGGATGTTTCAATAAGCTAAAGTCTATAGAGTGTCTTGGACTATCATATGTCCATAATTTGATGATTTCTCACCTCTCTACAAATAATCGGATCCTTGAATTATGGGTTCAAGGATTCATCATTCCAAGAAAGGGTTACAGGGAAACATTGAAGAAGTGTGATATGTAATTTTTTTTTACTTCTAGGTAAACCAAAGGAAGATCATCTTGATGAAGCATATTCTCATTACGATTGAGAATATTAAAAATAAGAAATTGAATGCTTAGATAATCAGGTATCCAACCATCCTCTCAAAGCTAATTTTTCGGTGTCTGGAATCTTTTAAAATCCCTTGCAGTTCAAAAACTATAAATTGAAAAGTCATGTTAGTAAGTGATGATACATTGATAAGAATTAATATTATTTTTTCTAAATATTCCAAATAATTTTATAACATACCATAGGAAAAGGCTGAAGTTGTTCTGAAGGAACAAGAAGTTCCTAAACCATCGAAAAAGGGAGGAAAGAAGAATAAGTGAAAAGAAGTAGTAGTTGAAGGTAAAACCCCAGAATATAAAGTAACCCAATACGCACCTCCAAATCCCAAAAGAAGAAAGCTTATCAGGAAAAGGTTGTAGCTAAATAGAGGGAGGAAAAAAAGAATATGAAATAAGGGGAGACATGATTTGTTTTGGATCATACTGAGGCCAAGGAATTAAAATAGAAGACCGCTGGTGAGCCTGAGAAGCAAGCTAAAAAAAAGCAAAAGAAGAAAATGATTGAAGCTGAGTCAGTCCAATATCTTTTTAAGGCTACTAAAATATCATTCAAGAATATTCCAATACCACAATCTTTCATTGTAGAAGATTTACCAGAAACTCTGCGTAAGAAGTTTGTCACTTCTGAAAAATCCCAAGAAAAGATTGTGGAAGAAAATGGAGAAGAAGAGGTAGAAAGTAGTGGTGGCACCGAAGAACTTATAAAACAAGTTTAAGATTACCATGAAAAGGAAACCTCATCCAAGAAACTGTCAATACAAACTTCTGATGTAGAGTCTTCAAAGCTCACAACTCCTAGGAAGGACAAGGAAGGTGATGATGATAATGAAGAAGAAAAATTTAATAAACTGTATGAGGAATAAAGTTCAAACCATGATTTCATACACCCTGGAGATGCTGAGACTAGAGCTAAGAAAGGGTATATAGATGAAGATAAGATTATTCAACTATCTAACAATGAACATAAATTTCTAGATGAGGAATCCATTCTGATAACTGACAAGGGTAAAAAGGTGGTTGTTGATACACCCACTAAAGTGGTTGTGAAGAAGAAAGATGGTGGTGGATCTTCAAAGTGAATTCTTGTTGATCAAGAGAATGATCCCTCACCAAGAAAATTATCAGATTCAGAATCATCTTCCCTTGGACATGATATTGTAGTTCAATCCTCGAAGAAGCTGGTTGGCACCATTCTAATTTTCCCAAGCATTGATTCTAGATTCCAAATGCTTTGACACACACTAAATCAGGAGTCAGATTCAGTGTCCATGGTGATGGACAAGTGTTTAAAGCTTGAGGCTGATCTCAAGAATTTCTTCATTAAATTCCATTCCCATAAAAGGTCTTGTAAGAAAATAGTTGGATGGTCAAAGAAGACAGTTGAACATTTGAGAGAACATGATGAGTTTTAGGATGGTGTCAAGGAGGCTTTTGACATAGAAGATGGTAAGATCAAGGATCTCACGAGTAGCTTTGAGGAAAAGATAACTCTTGAGAAGGATACTCAGATTAAAGAAGTGAAGGATCTGAATGGAAAGTTGTATTCAGTTTCCCAAAGTTGGAAGAGGGAAAGGGATATTCAGATCGAGATCGAAGAGAAGCTAGTCAAGCAAGATGAGTTGATGAAGGCTCAGGATGAAGTTCTCAAGGCTCAGAAAGAAAAGTTCAAAGCTTTAGAGAAGTAATCAGGGGATCAGGATCAGCTCCTAAAGAAAGAAGAGGAGGACCACAAGGAACACAAAAAGTTGAAAAACATAGTGAAGAAATTTATACCCAAGGATAAGGAAGGAAAATATATCCAATCTGATCTTTTGTAGTATTTTCCTTCTTGTGAAAATTCTTTACAAACTTAATGAAATTTCTCTTGCTCTGTTTCATTTTGTGTTGTCTTGTACTAATATTTCAGGTACCATAATTTCATTTTCCACTCCCTATATTTCTTTTTGAAAATCACAAAGGGGGAGAAGGAATGTAAAAAAGTATACTAAGTTTAAAAGACTTTTCCCAATCCAAGGGGGAGTTTATCTAAGGGGGTTTTTCATATTAAAGATTTTCATATGCAAGATAATGTAAAATTCCATTCCAGAAAATAGAATATGACCCTTAGTTGTTCCAAAGCCTAAGGGGGAGTTAGTCATATTCACTTTGATTCATAAGTAAAGGGAGATAAGTTTTCTTTTTATAAGCATAAGAATTATAAGTCCTTATATTTTTTTTCGTAAGTATGTTTGTGCTTTCCAAAAAGGGGAGACTGTTGAGTCAATAAGGTTTTCTTATAACATTTCCATTTCTTCATGTTTGGGAAATCACAAACACCAATTTTAAGGAAAAATGAATTTGATCTTGATAAGGGAAATTTTCCTTCCTCAAGGAATTTTTTCCTTCCTCAAGGAAAATTTTCTCCTTACCCTATTTTGCTTTCATAAGGAAAATTTATCCTTACCATGTTTCCATTATTCATATCCTAATCTTTTTTAAATGTAAAATTCAATTTCTATCCATAACCTCAAAATTCTATAATTACCTAGATATGAATCATTTTGTTTTAGGAACCGAGTTCTATGAATTTAGACTCCAAACTCTTCTGAGTTTTGACTCTGAGTTCTTTGAATTCATACTCCAAACTATTCTAAGTTCTAACTCCATGTTCTCTGAATTCAGACTCCGAATTCTTCTATGTTCTGACTTTGAATTCTGAATACAAATTCTTATGAATTGAGACTCCAAATTCTGATGGTGAACTCTTATGAATTCTGACTCTGAATTCTTTTTATGAATTATTTTGAGTTCTGACACCAAATCCACGTTAAGAATTCCTATGAGTTCTGAATCCTAATTTCCTAATAAATAGAATCTGAATATCCTATAATATAGAATAAAAATATTTTTACATAGAATCTGAACATTTATTTTTACTAGACTCTGAAAATTTGGTTTTGATTAAGCACCCATATGTTTCTCATCTTTGATATAGTTATGAAACTATGTCGTACATTCTGTTTCTAACTAACCATTGTTTGAGTGACATGTGTATAGGTTCCACCGAAATTCATGAAAAAATATGACCATTGGAGGAGCGAGCCGACCATTGAATTTGTTCCTATAAATAAGAGCTCATTTGAAAGAGATCAGTACTTTTTGATAACTTTTGATCTGAAGTGATTTATAGAGAGAGATACTCTCATGCTTAGTGTGTACTGAACTTCTTATTCAGAATTTCTTTGTGAGACTCTGATTGTTGATGTGTACAATCGAGGGCTTCCGAGGATAGGAAGATAGAGGTACTGACTACCATGAAGTTGAGGGCTTCCTTGTTGAGGAAGACAGAGGTGCTGACAACCTAGAAGTTGAGGGCTTGCGGGGACCGAAAGATAGACTCTGATCTTCGTATCAATGGCTCACCCTGGTGTGGGTAAGACAAACATTCTTGAAAATATAAATCAAGGGACCTTTATCCAAGGTTGTTGGATACTCTTCTTTTTGGGTTAAAATATTTACTACTTGTTACTTGTTATGTTACATATTTTCCACTGCATTTTATTTGTTGAGAAATGTATAACTATATTATACTCCCTTATACTTTTATACTCGGATTTAGTGAGATTCTATACTCTTTAAGGTTGAATATTTATCTTTGTGAACATTCATTAAGTTTCATTTTTCTGGGACCATATTTTCAGAATCACTTTCTCGGAATCATATTTTCGGAATCTAGAAAGTGTGTAGAACTAGAGGTTTTATGAATTACCTTGTTTAACCTTTTTAAACATAACCATCTTTAAAAGATCCAAAAGAATTTCTAAAGTATACAATTCACCCCCCCCTCTTGTATATTGATAATTATTAGATACTTCATTCGCTATCTATATGATTTTGATCATACATTTGGTATTATAGAGTATATCATACTCTGCATACCATCTCAACAACTATATCCATTACCACTTGATCTGTGGCTTTCTAAACCCCTCTTTAATCCCATACCAAAATCCAATCATTGCCCTCGAAAATATACTCATCGAACGCAACAGACCACCCAATGCTCTCACATGATATACACCAACAACCCTCAGACACAAATACAGGTTCTCAACTACTAGACCATCATCGCACCTCCTTGAATCCCCATCCGAGGTAGATGGATTAAGGTGAAAGAAGATCAACAATAGATAAAAATGCCTAGGTGGCCGAGCCCACTAGGTCACACGATATCGCTGTTGAAAGTGAAATCCACCATGAACACACCGATCAAGCACTGAGGAGGGCCAAGCCGGCCTAATAACATACCTAAAACAACATTTAGAATCTAATATGGGAATTTTTAGTTTCTAGTCATACAATTTGGTCTCGCTAATACTACTATTGTATTAATGTAATTTATGAACCAGATATTTCATCATTTTTTGACTCTTTGGTTTTTGTGTTCATGGATGATATTTTTGTGTACTCCATGTCGGAATTGGATCGCATGTATCATTTTTAAATCATCCATATAACCACGAGGGAACAATGTATGTATGGTATGATTCCTAAATTAGATTTTTAGATTAAATGAGTGAAATTCATGATGTATGTTATATCTGATAGTGTAATGTAAGTGGATCTAGAAAAGATACAGAAGGTTAGGTCTTGGGAGTATCGTAGAAACAAGTGTGAAATACAAATATTCGTGGGGTTAGTTAGTTATTATAGGTGTCTTGTTCAAGACTTATCCAAGATTCAATCTTCAATTAATACTTTAACCTATAAGGGTGTAAATATTCTATGAAATGAAAAATTTCAGACATATTTTGTGGAACTGAATTTGAGGTAAACTAAAACTCCAGTTTTGATTCATTTGGAACAAGGTTCAGTTAAGGATTTTTTGTGTGATACTTTTGATATGGGTTTGGTTGTGTCTATTTTCAATGTACACAAGAGGTGGAATATGGCTTTATATAGTTATTTAATCATGAAAATAACTAAACTACCCATGATCTTGAGTTTGCAGTGGTTATGCATGAACTCAAAATATAGTGTCACTACAAATTCTGGGAGTGGTTTACAGTATATTTAAATCACAAAATCCTAAAGTATATTTTTACTCAGAAATATCTTAACTCACAACAGAGACACTATGTTGAGAATATAAAAAAAATTCACATTGATATTTATAATAATTCCTAGAAAGAGAACATGGTTTTCAATGTGTTCAAAAATAAATTAACAACACAAGCCTTCGTGGAATCGGTGGAAGAGTGGTATCTGGTGAGTTTGATTGCCCAATTAATCTTCGATGCAATGACAAAAAAAATTATCAATTATAATTACTTTCTTATTATTATTTTATGTAGTATAAATCATATGAAATCACAAATAAAACACAATAAAAAAATTATAAATGAATAATGAATGAAATAAGAAGTATTTATAGAAATCAAGGAACCCAAACCAGTAGAATAATAACATGAAAAATTTAGTAGTAATTTGATCCTTAAGAATTGTAACGCAACCAATAGAATAGTAACCTCACTTATGAAAGTTTAACTAATATTTTTTTATCTTATAAATGAAAATATTATATAATTATATCATAGTAAATGTAAATAAATGTACTGAAAACAAAAAAATAAGTGTTGATATTTTTATAAACCATAAATGTTTATTGACGATTTTATAATTAATATAACAATTTAAAAGAAAATTTATTTAAATGAAATATATTCAAACATATATATAGTTTTTTCTTATTATTATAACATAATTTTATGATACCTTAATTAATTTTTCAAAGTGTTATAAAGTCAATTATAATTTTAAATTTGGTTTTTTTAAATGATGATTTAATTAAAAATTAAATTTCTCATACCTAGAAAATTATTTTCCAAAAAACGAGTCCATTTTTTATTACACATGTCAAAAAATGGTTAGAGTGAACTTTTGGTATTTTTATAAGATGATTGATTTTTTGGTGAAATGTGAAATATGGTAATTTACGATATAAGGTAAATAAATGGATTTGTGAGTAATTTTTGATTTATGGATGATGTAAGGGTCCATTGGTTCGAATTAAAATTAATTAATTACTATATTTAGTTGTAATAATCTATATTGTTCATATTTTGGGTCTAAAATAATAAACTAATGAATAAAATAATCAAGAAACACCCATCTCCTCCACTATAAATAACACCCCTTAACACCACTTTTCCTCAAACCTCTAAAGATTTGATGTTTGTAGAAATTCTGAGAAATTTTTTTTCCCAATTCTTCACCCCACATCTAGGAGCCTTTGGTCTCAGTAAAACACCAAATCATGTTCCTCAAGGTGGATATCAACAAGAAGAATTCAAGAGGTAAAAATATCTTTCTTTTTCTTTTAATTACTTTAAATTTTATTTTCTTATTTTATTCAAAACTAAAATCTAGTTATACAGGTGGAATTGTGAATCCAATAACATAAATATAATGTAATTTTATTATATTACAAGAATAATCTGTTATAATTTCATTCCCCTCCCCTTTGTGTTCAAAATATGAAAACATTGTCCGCGAGGTGTTAATTTTTCACATTCATGGATGATGAGTTTTCAATTTCCTATACCATATTCAAGGCTACTCATAAAACCATTTTTGTGGTTAAAAAATATTATAAAATATATATTACATTATTTAATGTTATTTAACCATTATATATACACAATATTAAATAATAGAACAAAACTAGTTAGTGGTGATCAAGAAACCGCCAAATTAATCTAAACAATTATCATTACCATTTTATCTATTAATTCATCCCCATACCATATAAAAATGATATATAAGAAAAAATAAAAATTTATAATTTCATTAATAACATATAATTACAACTCAGGACAACTATTACCATTCTACACGATCTTTCATACATGTATACAAATGAGCCGATCATGAAAACCATGGAAACAAACCCTTCAAATGGTGAAATTGTAGCTTATAACTCATCAAAAAGGCCACAAATGAACATAATAAAATTATTATAATTTTTTTAATAAAAGTTATAAATTATTTATTTAATATATTTAATTTTATTATATTGTAAATTAAGTTCTATTGAAGAACACTTTCAGACTTATAGTAAGGGATTCTTTCTGGACTACCATTTTTCCTTCAGGTTACACTTTCTATCTCTTTACACCAATGTTTCTCTTATTTTTTCATATAATTATTATAAATTATGCTTATATATATTTAATCATGTATCTATATCATTACATCCCTCTATTATGTGTAAATACATGTTTAAAAAAAATTTGATTCTCCATTCTTTCAGAAAACCAATACTGATTTAAGGGAACTTTCTGATTTCTTACCAATTTTCAGGTGCCCACCACAATATATTTTAATCCACCGTTATTTTTTATAAAATCAATCATTTTCACAAAAAAAACAGCCTTTTTTCATTTTTTTTATTTTATTAAAAAAAATATACCATTTCTATTTTATTGAATCTTTAAAAAAATTCCTCAAATCGCACAAAAATGATATATTTCTAAAGTTTCATAAACACTATTTTTACATTTTTTTCACTTCAGTTTGATATCACTTATCATTATCTATACATATATTCCCTTAATAAGTACCATATATTATTTAAATCCATTCTTTCATGGACACCATATGAATATTCCCTTTTGATATTGTTGAAATAGGGGGTTCCCTAGACCCAACTATGTCATAATTTTGATTACTATATCATGTATAAAATTAGTTATACCTCATGTCATATTAAAATTATAGTGTATACTTTTCTACATTCACTATTATAATGGTAATTTTCAAAGATTAATTGTCGTATTGAGAGGTTATAGTAGACCCCGGGCTATAATGAGAACCTCGAGATACTATGAAATTAATCTTAAATATATGTTCTTTGGTATAGAAACATATTACTGACTAGACACAGTAGATGTATGACTATTAGGTGTTGGGGGATCATAATCATTGAGATTTATTCACATGAAGTTCTCACATGGTGTCCTCAAGTGGTGATATTGTGAGGACAAACCAGCCAACAGGAACACCACATGTTTTGGGTGCCATTGGTCATTCCTATCTATGGACATGTGTATTAGTATTTTGAATTGAGATGTTTACCAATGTGTATCATATGATTGTATACTTTCATGCATGGAAAAAACCATGGTATTGAAATTGTGGCGAGGTATATTGTGTTGTTTTCGTCTTTGGTGGTATGACATTGGTTGAATTGTCAAGAAAGGATTTGTTGCTTCCATGTTTAGAAAGTTGTATATCTTAGGTATTGTTAATAAAGATGGCGTTGCCTTCGTAAGTGTTTGGAAAAATCAGTACAAATGCAAACCCATCTAGATAGATCAACAAATAATAAAGCAAGAAGATGATGATGACACAAATGTGTTTCCTGCTTTATGAGATATTAAATGAATCAAATATTATAGAACACAGTCAGTGTACGTAGGTTGGTAGTAATTACTAGGACTATCCTTATATATTTAGGGGCTATGATGGGTTTCTAGACTCCACTCCTATTTTGGGGATTTTATTCACTGCTATTGATATAAGGGCTTAGAGGGTCACACACAATAGCATATTCAAGAATCCGCCCTATTCAATTGAATAGGTATGTGGACATAGTGTCCCCCACCATAGGGTTCGGGTGTTGTCCAAGTTTTCAATAACTAAAATAATTAAATTAATTAATTAATTTTCAATTTATGAATATTTGGGATTGAATTTATTTAATGTATTAAGAATTTTCGTTAATACGGGAAAATATTAATCGAACAAATATTATTTTAATATTCATGGTGCGTTTGATATTTAAGTTGAATAGAGAGTCGAGTTAAATGGATTAGTTTGTTATCACGTAATATATTTTATATGTATATCAAGTATGTGATGAAATAATAAATAATATTGACACAATTTCATTCGTCGAAATTATTTATTTAGTGGACGTTGAAATAAATGGGGGTCGGGGAACCCAATCGGGTGTTTACCAACTCCACTATAAATAAAGAGGATTCTATCTCTCATGTGTCACCATTTTCATACTATTCAATCATTTTCATGGAATGAAAATGATTTACTCTCTCTCCTCTCGCTCTCTAGAGAGAGAATCTCTTGATCCAAGATGCTCGGATCAAAATATCTCTCCAACATCGAAGGAATCTTGATTCGGTGATCGTTGGGATGTCAAAAGTGCCATAGAATCTCCGAACTAGCACCCGAAATTTGAAGATCAACATTCTTTATTGGGTTTTGAAGTGATTGTGGATGATATAGAGGAATCCTACTATAGATCCTTCAAACAACAATTTCCATCAATGAGATACAGTCGGCCACAATTTCGAATTTGAAACAGGTATGTTTTCTTGTTTATTTTGTGCTTCTTATAATTTACACGAGATCCTCGTACCTCTTCGGTGCTCGGATCATCATTTTCGACATGTCTCATTGATCCGCAGATGAATGTTTTAAAATCCCCGACACACCAGCTTCCACTGCGGGCCTCAAAACCTATAAGTGGTATCAGAGAAATCACGTACATTTTCTGAGCCTATGAAAATAAAATTGCATTACAATTAAGTATAGGTTTCAAAAGAGGTCCTTATAGTTCAAGCCGCGTGTCGATCCAATCTCAAACGGCCAAGTTATGGCCATTTTAATTTTTTCAGATTGTATCGTTTTTGTGGTTTGATCATGGGTAATAAATTTTATTCATTCTGAAGAACCGATCGATTTTTGATCATCCATCAAATATGATTAAAATTTTATGAAAAATTATAAATTCTGTAATTTAATAATTTTCATAATAATTTTAGTATTCTAATAATATTTATTTGATTATTATAATAATATAATAATAATGAATTATTGTTTTATTATAATTAATTTGTTATTATTAAATTGAAAAGATATTAAGTAGCCTTTATAAAGTTGGTAGGGAAATTTTTTCGGGACATGAATGGACCTCAACAAAAGTGGAGGTTATATAAAAAAGGAAGCGAGAAAAGACTTAAAAAATAAGTCTTACTTTAAATAAAAAAATGAAAATGGAGGGGGGATAAAGCCAAAAGAAAAAATAATTAAAAAAGGGGTCTGCGTGGAACCACTGTCAGTATTCTTCCTCCCAATTCCATGGGCCACCTCCACACCAGGTGTTCTATCTGTCCGCTACCTGACATCCCTACGCCCCCACCGTGGCTCACTAGCGACGATGCAGAGCACACTGCAACACTGCCTCCTCTCCCCGGTAGCTCCCCTCGCAGGATCCAACCACCTGCTACCCATCTATAAAGACCCGAAAATTCCGTATAATTTTTTTAATTATATGGGAATTTTATGAGTCCACGAAAAATGACGGCGCGTGATTCCAAAGATCGATGTTCCCGAAATGAATTTCTGGACATTTTTTTGGTAGGTACTATAAAGGAATGAGGGGGTTTTTGTAACTTTTTAACCGGTGCTTAGAATTGAAATCTGAGGGAACTATTGAACTCACAGCGATGGTATTTGCTAAAGGATACCTTAACCTCGAACACAGTATGTCGAGGGTGGAAGTTTGTTTTTCACTTTTTTGTGGAAGAATAAAAATAAAATTGTTTAACATTTTATTTTTATTTTAAACTCCCGCATGAATGTTATAAAGGTGGGGACCACCATATTTAAAACATCACAATTTGAAATTAATGGCAATGACCACCCGAACTCTCTTAATGTGGGAGAACCCACTCAACTCCCCATTAATTCATTTCCTCCATTAATTTGAGCCAATTAAATTGATACAATTAAATATGCCAAAATCCCATTTAATTGTTGGATCCCAACAACAATTAATGAAATGTGTCAGCATTTTAATTGTGCCAACATTACTAATCTACTTAATTTAAATTAATAAGTTGGTTATTCATCATTTTGGTGAAATTGGGGAAACTGTTGGCAAAGGGAGAAGCTTTGGAGAATCATGGAGAATCTAATCCTCTAATGAAGAACGCTCTCACCAACGGGGAATTTTTTCATCTACGAGGAACCAATGAACGAGCCTGAGATTAGAGGTCTGTGGCGGGCGCGACAAGCATCGACATCTTCAAATTATTTCTCATGCCAACATCATCAAACCTTCTAGGTAGGGTGGTTTTTTGAATTTCATCCCCATACCCGTTCTTGATAATTCATCGTAAAATCTGGAAGAGATTATAGCCGTTTGTTACCGCTCTAATGCGTAAAGTGAGGTCCAAACAAACATATCCTGACCTCTCCTCAAATCATATGTTTAATTGTTGTGTTCTTCACGATGGAGGAGGATGGCAACCATCCTCGGTGGGGAATGATAACGGCGGCTGGAACCACCGCTGCCCGTGACGAAGGCGTCATCATAATGGTGCTGCCCCGCGGCCATCGTGCCACCCGCAGCCCCCGCCACCCTGCGGCCTCACGCCGCCCCAAGGCCTCGCCACCTCGTGGCCTCCGCCGCCCCACGGCCTCGTGCTTCCCACGCCCTCCACCGCCCCACTATATCGCAATTTCTGCCGCATCATGCCTCCCGCAGCCTCACACTGCCCCACGACCTCACACCACCCCGGCCTCTGCCGCCCCAAGGCCTCGCGCTGCCCGCGGTCTCCGCCGCCCGTGGCATCCGCCACCCCACGGCCTCATGTCGCCCATGGCCTCCCATCGCCCTACGGCCTCACGCCATCCGTGGCCTCCCGCTCCCTTGGCTGGGTCACTCAGTGTGTCGGGCCGCCCAAAGGGCCAGGTCAACCCAAAACAGGTCAAACCAGGCTAGGTCTGGTCGGGTCGGGCCATACCCGGGCCATCTTTGACCCATTTTTCCTCTAAGGACCATAACATTGGCACCGAGCGTTTGTTTGAAAATATTTCAATGGCACTGTAAAACATGGAGAGAGATTGTTCCTCTGGTATACCCCACTTTATATTTGGATAATGTTAGGATATGGTTGGTTTGGATCAAGCACGAATCCAACCGGGCCCTCGGGACTAAAAGTCTAATAACTTACAGATCGGGCGTCTGATTGACACACCATCTATTGAGTTGAGACCCCTATGACATGGCATTCCATTGGGTTAATTCTTCATAGGAATTCATGGAAGTTGGAGTATCAACCACTGGCTTGAGGAGTGGACCCTCTTGGAGATGAGAAAGCTTTGTTCGGGAACCCAGTAGCTGGCTGTGACATAATGAATGAATAGCAATCCTGTCTGGGTCAGCACCGAGTGATCCTATGTGGGTCATCACCGAACGATCATGTGTGGGTCAGCACCTAGGGATCATGTGTGGGTCAGCACTGAGCGATCTTGTGTGGGTCAGCACCGAGCGATCCTGTGTGCGTCGGCACCGAGCGATCCTATGCGGGTCGGCACCGAGCGATCCAGGGGGGTCCGCACTGAGTGATCCTATGTGGGTTAGAACTGAGCGATCATGTGTGGTTCAACAACAAGAGATCATGTGTGGGTCAGCACCAAGCGATCCAGTGTGGGTCAGCACCTAGAGATCCTATGTGGATATAACGATGTACTGGTGATGTACTATGATCCTGTGTGGGTCTGGCAACGTACTGGAGATGTACTTGGATCCTGTGTGGGTCTGATGATGTACTGGCGATGTACTAGGATTCTGTGTGGGTCTGATGACGTACTGATGAGGTACTAGGATCATGTGTGGGTCTGACGATGTATTGTGATCCTCATTGGGTGATATGATGATTAGGGATTCTTCGTGGGTCTAACTCTTAACAGATTAACATGATTCAGTAGTTACATTTAATCATATCTACTATTGTACCTAAGAAATACGAGGTGTGAGTTGAGTAAGAAACTTTGTGGTATTCTTCTATGTGGCGTACCTATGTGGTACTTACCTTCATGGAATTCCTTTCTTTGTGTAACAGTTGAGCTTTGGCCTTTTGAGTTGAACTTTGTGTCTCCTCATTATTGAGATGGGTTTACTTAATTACTTAGGTATTTGTATAGGAAAATACCTAAGTAGGGTTGCTAGTTGTTTTTATACTGTGTGGTTTATCCTTTGTAGATTTTGTGAGACCTTGAGGGTCTCGGGGTCCCTATTGAGTATCGTTATACTCACCCCTGCACAGGTTATGCCTGCACCTTGTTGTGTTTGGTGTAGACGACGAACATCGCTGACTGAGGACAAGAGTACCAGGACTGGAGGTAGCTTAGAAGTGAATGTTATACTAGGTGAACCATAGAGACAATAGTTCATGAGATGTACCTACCCTTCAGGTATGATTCATGGTGGATGATCCAGGAGCTATTTTTCACCTATCAGTTGTCTTGTACTTTCCAGTTTTATTTGTACTTTCCAGCTGGGCTTGTATTATGGCCCCTTTTTCTTAGTCTACATGAACTATTTACTATATAGTTTTCACGCATTTTTATCTTGTTGTGGGCTTGGTCGTGTGTGTTTACAGGTTATAAAGGCAATACCTTCCCAGTTTTAGGGAATACTCCTTCAGTGTTAGTCTCCATCCCCTAGCCTATGGAAGGCAGGTTTGGGGTAGTCACGGCATGAGACCCAGGGGACGGGTCATGACAAATTAGTATCAGAGGCATAGTTTCTACCATATAACATATGACTCTGATCTTTTTATCATCAGTATATTTATGTGTAGTGAGTGTGGTCATCAGTTTAGAGAATCTAGTGTTGGTGCGGCGGTTGACGTATCCATACACCAGGACCCCTACTTCTGATTTCTGACTCAGTGAAAGAAAACACCGATTACGTGTGTATTTTCAAGAGTTTTCATTGTGATCTCTTTGATTCTACTCACCAGGTATAACTTATTGAGCGTGTCAAACCATTTTCTTTTCAGGATGCCTCCACATAGACAACCAGCAAGGGTTCCAGATATAGTACGCACTAATAGCCCACCAAGCGATGAGGCCTCAGTGCAAGGCCCTCATCTAGTAGAGGCACCTACGGAGGTGTCAGAAGTACCATTACCCATTGGGCCATTAATTCCTCCAGCCCCAGTAGCAGAGGGTGCATGCTGCTTGAGCGCGTTGCACGAGTTCCAACACCAGTGCACATTCAGGAGCTTCTTCATCTACAGTAGGGTAGTATGACTGTGGATCAGTACTCAACGAGATTAACAGACCTTTCACGCTACTCAACTGATATATTGCATGGCCCATTCTTTATGGCCCTGACCTTCAAGTGGGGACTCAGGAGGGAGATCAGGGCTTTGATGATTCCTCTTAGCATCCTCATACATGCAGGGGTGTTAGAGAGAGCACTAATAGTGGAATGTTTCCTTGCTGAGAAGTCACCAGTAGTGAGACCCACCACTGGACATTACATAGAAGAGTAATCTGTAGTAGGTAGCAGACACGTATCAAAGAGGTCCTAGAGGACCAGACCTACAGCTGGACGACTGCATGACTCTGGGTCAGTTGTGTGGGGCAGCCAAGACAGAGCCAGTCAGGCGGGGAGCGGGTAGTGTTACGCATGCAGCGGGCAAGGTCACATGGAACGTGACTATTCGACCTGCCGTACAGATGATCAGTAGATAGTCGAAGGACCACCTAGGTAGAGATAAAGATTCAAACGAGGAGGTTCGTAGAGATCAGGAAGACGTGGCAGAAGAGATGGCTATATAGTTGGTGGTGGGCGACGATTCAAGATGTTACCGCCACCACTACCAGGTGGTCCACCCCGACCAAAATAAGTAGGAGGATGTGATGAGGGAGTTCCACACATTCCCTCTAGCATTACATCAAGTAGTGGTGAAGATCTACTAGGATCTCCAATGACAACACTGGTGGCCTGGAATAAAGAAAGCAATTGTTGAGTTTGTATCTCGGTGCCTCACTTGTAAACAACTGAAGGCAGAGCATCAGGTACCAGTAGGTTTGGTTCATCCTTTTGGGGTCCCAAAGTGGAGGTGGGATGGGATATCCATGGGCTTCATTCCAGGACTTCCAAGTACATCTAGGGGTCATGACTCTATCTGGGGTATCGTCGACCGACTCACCAAGTCGGACAAATTCCTACCGATCAGAGAATTGAGTTTAGTTAAGATCTTGGAAAGCCACTATTTTTAGGGGATTGTTCTGTTATATGGAGAAACCTCGACAATTATCTCTGATCTTGATGCATATTATAATTCACATCTATGGAAGGGGTTACATGAGACTTTTGGGACACAACTTCATTTGAGCACTGCCTTCCATCCTTAGATGGATGGCCAGACTGAGCGGACCATTCAAACCCCTGAGAACATGTTGCGTGCTTGCGTCCTTGACTTCAGTTGTAGCTAGGATTATCACTTTCAATTGGTATAGTTTTCATAAAACAACAACTATCACTCCACCATTAGGATGGAACCTTTCGAAGCATTGTAAGAGAGACCTTGTAGATCACCATTGTGCTGGACTGTCCCAGGGGAGTTAGCACTAGTGGGACCAGAGATGGTATGGGCTACCACTGAGAAAGTGCAGATCATCGCGGAGCAGTTAAAGACTGCACAGAGCAGGCAGAAGTCTTATGTTGACAATAGATGGAGACCTCTGAAGTTTGAGGATGGAAGCCACGTCTTTCTATGAGTCTCAACTCGATGAGGTTTGTGAATATTTGGAAGAGGCATAAATTTATCTCCAATATTCAATGGACCATTTCAGGTCCTCAGCATATTTGGAAAGGTGGCTTACTGCTTAGCTCTTCCACCTTAGTTGCACAGGGTACAATACATCTTCCCCAAATCCCAGCTGAGGAGGTAAGTGCACAACCCTTCTCAAATCATCAACCACAACGAGCAGGACGTCGATGATGGGGTGAATTTGAAAGAAATTCCAATTGAGATTGAGGATCGACATGAGTGGGTCTTTTGTGGGTTGTTGATACCTATGGTGCGCGTTCTTTGGTAGCACGAGATCCTCTAGGAGAGAACATGGGAGTGGTAGGATTAGATTCTTGCTCCATACCCCCACTTGTTTTACTAGTTTTGGAATGTGGATTACGGGGACGTGAAGCCCTAAGGTGGGGAGAATGAAAAGACCCATAAATTTCATGTAAATTATAATTATTTTAAATATAAAGGAATTTTATGCCTACAAAAATTGACGGTGTGTGATTCTTAGGCTTGGTGTGATTGGAATGAATTTCTGAACTTTTTTTTGGTAAGTTTATTAAACGTACGAGTGGGTTTTTTTAACTTTTGAACTGGTGCTCGGAATTGAGATTTGGGGGCACCGTTTAACTCACAACACTAGTATTCACTTAAGGAGGCCTTCACCTAGACCGCAGTAAGTCGTGGGTGGAAGTTAGTTTCTCAATTTTTCATGGAAGAGTAAAAATAAAATAGTTTGAAATTTTATTTTTATTTAAAACTCCCAGATGAATGTTATGAAGGTGGGGACCACCAGATTAAAAACCTCCCAATTTTAAATTAATGGCAGGGACCACCCGAACCCTCTTAATGGGAGAGAAACCACTCAACTCCCCATTAATTTTTTCCTCCATTAATTTTGAGCCAATTAAATTGATACAATTAAATATTTCAACACCCCATTTAATTATTTTATCCAACCAACAATTAATGAAATGTGTTAGCATTTTAATTATGAAAACATTATTAATCTTTTCAATATAAATTAATAAGTTGTCTATTCCTTATTTTGTTTAAATTGGAGAAATTGTTAGGAAAGGTCGAATCTTTGGAGAATCATGGAGAAACTCATCCTCCAATGAAGAATGCTCTCACCAACGAAGAACGTCTTCAACTACGACGAACCAAAAAACGATCTCGAGATTGGAGGCGTGTGGCGGGCGCGATGAATTTTGACATCTTCGAATTCTTTCTCACACCAAGATCATCTAACCTTCACGGTAGGGTGGTTATTTAAATTTCTTCCTCTTAACCATTCTTGATAATTCATCGTAAAATCAGGAAGAGATTATAGTTGTTAGTTACCACTCTAATATGGAGAGTGCAGGCCAAACAAACATGGCCCAACCTCTCTGCAAATCTTGTGTATAATTGTTGTGTTCTTCACGATGGAGGTGGATGGAAACCAACATCGGTGGGGCATGAGAACAGAAACTGGCACCACCATCGGCCGCAACGAAGGCGACGGTGCATCCCCACCGCCTCCGCCGCCTGCGGCCTCCACCACCCCATGGCCTCGGGCCACCTGCAGCCTCTTTCGGCCATGACAACTGCCACCCTGCGGCCTCATGTTTCCTCATGGCCCTCCGCTACCCCACTACCTCCTGTGCCGCCCTGCAGCCTCGCTGCCTTGCCACCCTCTACGGACCCTGCGACCTCCGCCGCCCCGCGGCCGCGCACCGCTCGTGACCTCCGCCACCCCGTGGCCTCACGCAACCCGCGACTTCTACCACCCCGTAGCATTGCTCCATCGGCCTCCTTTTCTACCTCGTGGCATCGCAACTCCTGCTACCCAGGCCCGTTCATGTCAGACTGGACCCGGGAGAACTTCGAACCATTTTTCGCTCTAACGGCCATAACATTAGCACCGGGCGTCCGTTTGAAAAATATTCAATGGAATTGTAAACCATGGATAGATAAGGTACCTTTGGTATACCCCACTTGATATTTGTATAAATTTGGGATACGGTTGGGTTGGATCGAGCATGAATCCAACCGGGCCCTCAGGACTAAAAAGCTAATAACTTACAGGCCGAGCATCTGATTGATGCACCGTCTATTGCACTGAGATCTCTTTAATGTGGTGGTCCTTTGGTTAAATTTTTCATGGGACTTCATGGGATTTGAAGTATCGACCAATGGATTGAGGAGCGGACCCTTCCGAAGATGACCAAGCTTAGTGTGGGAACCCAGTAGCTGGGTGTGATGTGAAGAATGAATAGCGATCCTGTGTGCGTCAGCACCGAGTGATCCTGCGTGGGTCATCACTGAGCGATCCTCTGTGGGTCAGCACCTTGCGATTCTGTGTGGGTTAGCACTGAAAAATTTTGTGAGGGTTAGCACTGAGCGATCCTGTGTGGGTCATCACCGAGTGATCCTGTGTGGGTCAGCACTGACTGACCCTGTGTGGGTCAACGCCGAGCGATCTTGTGTGGGTCAGTACCGAGTGATCCTGTGTGGGTCATCACCTAGAGATACAATGTGGGTCTGACGACATACAGGCGATGTACTAGGATCATGTGTAGGTTTGACCATGTACTGGAGATGTACTGGCGTTGTACTAGGATCCTATGTGGGTATGATGATGTACTGACGAGGTACTAGGATCCTGTGTGGGTTTGACAATGTACTACGATCCTTTGTGGGTCTGATGATGATTATGGATCCTTTGTGGGTCTGTCTCTTAACAAAGTAAGATGATTCAGTTTTTACATCTAATCATCTCTACTACTGTACCTTAGAAATACCTAGTGTGAGCTATGTAAGTACCTTTGTGGTATTATTCTATGTGGTGTACCTGTGTGGTACATAACTTCGTGGTATTTTTTCCTTTGTGAAACAGTTGAGCTTTGGGATTTTGAGTTGGACTCTGTGTTTCCTCATGATTGATATCGGTTTACTTGATAACTTAGGTATATGTATGGGCATATACCTAATTAGGGTTATTAGTTGTTTTCATGCTGTGTGGTTTATTCTTTGTGGATTTTGTGAGACCTTGAGGGTCTCAGGGTCTCTACTGAGTATCATTATACTCACCATTACACAGGCTATGCCCACACCTTATTCTATTTGGTGTAGACGACATACAATGCTGACTGAGGAAAAGAGTACCTGTACTGAGAGTAGCTCGGAGGTGAACATTAGATAAGGCGAACCATAGAGACTGTCATTCATGAGTTGTACCTACCCTTCTGGCAGGATTCATGGTGGACGATACATGAGTTGCTTTTCACATATCAGTTGTCTTGTACTTTACATTTGGTCATGTATTCTTTCCCATTTTTCTCACTATACTCACACTATTTACTATACGATTTGCTTGATTTTGTATCTTGTTTGTGCTTGGTCATGTGTGTTTACATGTTATAAAGGAAATGTCCTCCCAATTTTAGGGAATACGCCTTTGGTGGAAGACACCAACCCATGGCCTATGGATGGAGGGCTTGGGGTAGTCATGACATGGGCCCCAGGGGAAGGGTCATGAAACCATCTCCCTCCTCCATTGGCCGGACACATGCCGCACCTGACCTCTGTGGATTCTACCACCCTGACTCCTCACCACCTAACTCCGAGGATGATCTGCCTCCCACTCGTCCAAGTTCTAGAACACCATCCCACCTACCTACTGACCTAGTACGCGGCAGTTCCCCCTTCTGGATTTAGCCTTCTCCCACCGAAGGCCCTCCATCCTCCTTCCCAAGAGCTACCACCCTGCAAGGTACCCCACTACCTCCTCAGCATTGAGCCAACACAGATGCCGCTTCACTCGGCCTCTGCGCCAGTTAGCTCACGACCAACACAGGCCGACCTAGCTACTTCGTCCTTTGAATTGGGAGTGCACCGCACAGGCTGACGAGCACTTGGCAAGGCCACCACCTTCTTTCCCATTCTTCTGACCCTATCTGCAACCTCGTTTCACCTCTTTCCTGGATCTGATAGGTACCCCTTTGCCTTCAAATTATTTTTTTCGCATGGAAATTTTGGTCCCGAAGTAGTTTGGGTGGACCTTCCCAACCCGAAATGTGTTTGGGCAGATTGTCCCATCCCATTTTCGCCCAAGACGACCTCATAGGGCCCTGCATAGGATTTTCCCAACACACACAGGCCCTACAGTCGAGTTTCGGTGAACGAAAAATTTAAATTAATCAATGTAATTAATATTATTAATTTAATTTTAGTATTAAAATTTAATTAATTAAAATTAATTTTGGTTATTTATTTTAATACCTGAGGATATAAATTAATTTAATTTGTTAATTCAATTAAATTATTTAATAAATTTAATTTTGGCATAAAAATAAATAAATTAGTGGGATAATGATTAATTAAATTATTTCAATTTATTAATTTATTTAATTTAATTAAATAAACCCCCTTACATATTTAATTCATTTTAATTATATCACTATATATTATACCTGCATTCTTGTCCTGAGCAACGAATCCTATATGTTGCCTTTTATTTATTTAATTATTTTAATTGCGTGCGATACTTGTAATTAATTATTTGATGGTATGTGCATCGTCTTTCATTTTCAGTTAAATGTATAAGGGCATGTGCGCCCAATTTTTACCTGAAGTAAATTTATCCCACTAGTCCCCCTCGCCTGTGCATGAGTATTATTGTACTTCGAATGAAGATGAAGAATGACATGGACCCCTCCAAGATGAGGTGGTGCACGCTAATGAAGATGGTGCAAGATGACATGTGGATTTCACCAAGACGAGGCGGTACTCTAAGATGTGAAGTGGACCCTGCCAAGATGAGGCAATACTTTAGATGCGAAGAAAACATACAAGACGAGGGCAAGATGCATCAAGAGTCATGTTTTGACTAAGGTATGTTGCTCTTAGGTCATTTAGATTCTCAAGATTATTTGGGTATTAGGTTTCTTTTATGCATTTAATTATTATTTTATGCATTTTAGAACAGCGGAAAAATACATAAAATAATTGATAATAAAATGCATAAAGAAGTGGCGTATGTATTTCAATTAATGTTCAGTTGTGAGCAAGACAACATAGATGAAAAAATTTAATAGAAATAGATTACATTCATTGGAGAAACCAATAAAACCCACAAAGAAAATATTAATCCACAACAACCTTCCATCATTCAAGTTTGAAAAAAAGGGTGCTCGAGGTGCCGGTCATGCCATAGCTGAGGGTGTATCTTACTAATGGGGAGTTCTTATTAGGGTGGTGGGCTGACTTAACTGAAATGGAATCAATGAAATATTCATAGCTAGCTTGTGGTAATTTTATAGGTAATCATTGAGTAAATTAGTAAATTATTTTTGAAGCTAGGACTTCACTCAAGAGATCAAGGAACCATGAGTTAATGTGGTTGGAATAACGACCCATACTTTACATACATGGTCAATGCTTCAAAATTGAAGCATACTTATTACAAAATATAACAAAACCATGAATGGAACGTATAGGTATAGTGTCTTTAGATACTGGGAAACATAAACAACTGGTTCATAAAGAATCTACACTGTATCCCATTTATTTCATCATATCTATAGTCCCTTTTTGGAATATCTTACTTTCTAACCTTCTTCCTGACCTTGGGAAAGAAAAAATACAAAAGGGTGAGCTCGAATGCTCAGTAAGGGTAAACAAAAGAAATATCAATCCCATCAAATTCGTAAGAACATAACATTTTGGAAATCTTACCTTGCAAAAGAGATCATAACTTCATAACATGGGATAAATCATGGTAGTGAAATGTAATCCAAATAATCATAACTTAAAACATGAAACTTTTTTGCATACACACATAATCATTGAGAACCATTTCTTATTAGTCAAGACTCATTGCCAAGAATATCTTAGTTGAAAAAGTCCATTTCTGAACCGAGTTCACTCCTTGTTTCAGTCATGTTTCACTGAACCGGTTTAACCTGCCGTTCCAACCATGTCTATCTCATGAGATATTAAATCTTTACCCAATTCATTGGAGGGAGATATAGGTCCCACCCATCTCATAATGATACCATTCTTATGAGTGCCACAAAATCATAAACCATTCATCATTGCATAACCCATGTAATAAAAATGGGAATCTTAAACATCGTGGCATCATAAAACAATTCATATAAGATAAAGGAATTCATAAAAATATTTTCATCTCAACATAATAAAATCAATTTAATAAGGGGGATATAGACAGAACCCTATATTATCTTATATGGAAAATAATTTTGATAAAACACTTGAACTCCATTCTTGAGGAAAATATCCTTTCTACTTCAAAAACATTTTTCCTTTCTTAACATGTCATACAATTTTAAACTAAAAGAAGCTGATTAAAAATAAACATGAAAACTTCTAAAGGAAGATTCTTGGAAATAATGTTTTAAAAATCCATTCATGCCGTATACGTTAAAAAACATTCTTCTCGTACTTTTTTCAGAAAAGTCAAAAACTACCTCGTACGAAAAACGACAAAAGATTCCTTTCATATCTTTTACTAAAAACACACTGAAGGGTAAAATTGTATTTAAAAAGTTGTAGGAGGATATAAATAATATTACAAATTGAGGAAATATGGATGTGGATGATAAATATTCCCTAGTAAATTCTGAAGTATAAACAATCTCGGATAAAAATTGAGATTGCGAGATTGTCCCTTACCTTAGGTTTGATTTGCTTCGTAAGTGTCTGAACCTCCTGTATAATGATTTAAATATTGTTATTGACCTATTACAGAATCATATTTATTGTTATGACATCATATATGGTCATATTCTTAGCTTCTCGTTAGTAATATTTCATTACTACTTGTTATTCGGGTGTTTATTACTTTTCGTTCTTATGCGTGTTTTGTCGAATAAATTCATATTCTTCTCTTTAGGTTATAGATACCTCATTTCCAGAATGGTATTAGTGTAATATCTATCATATTTATTCATTAAATTAATTTATATAATCATTATGCAATGAAGATCATGTAGAACGAATCGCATCACATCGTGGAGAAGGTATTCCGTACGTACGCAGGAGCGATGATATCATTCCCATGACCGTGGAATTGTATTGGAGTGTATGTATACTATTTCAGAATCAATACCACTTTACAATAATAATATATAGTTATTTATATTCACCATTATACCCATCCAAGTAAGGTGGTGATGGAAAATAGATTACACCACGGCGTGGAGACGATATTCCGTACGTACTTATGCGCGGTGATTTCATTTTCCATAGGATTGATAGATGGTGAAATAGGGTTGTTTCATACATATAATAACATATCAGTATATGAGTTATACTGATGTTATTAATTCATAATTAAACAACTAAATAAGAAGAAGTGGAAGAAGAAATAAAGTTTAAATAATCGGTAACAGACATTACCTCTTCTTTGAAGCGCCTCTTTGAGACATCCTCTTAGGGCACTACAATTGGTCTTTGAAGAAAACAAGGACCACTAGGATGTTTCTAGGGAAGTGTAGAAGTGAAATGGGTAGGTATTGGCCGAGCTTGAAGGCTCAAATTGGTGTGAGGAGGAGAGGGAGGAGGTTCCTTTTTATAAGGGAGGAGAGGGGCACCTTTGGAAATATAAGAAATATTAGTTTATATTAAATCCCAACCCAAAATAAAAACTTCCAAAATGACTCATATCCAAATATTAGATGATATAGGGTTGTAATATCATCAACCAATAAAATTTAGACATGTTAGCAATTTATTGTAAACATTATCAACTTGATTTATCCTTATTTATCAATTTAATTTTATTTGTGGTAATAATATTCTAAATTTTAAATTATTATAAATAATTACATATGTGTTGTGAATTTTCCATAATTTGACACTTTATGACATTTTAGATTATATAAATTTTAATTTATAATTTTTAAATATTTTTGTGATTTTTAAACAATTTTATAATATGTTATTTTTATAAAATAACAATAGTGTCAATTTTGACACTATTCATTTATTTGAATTTAAATAAAATATATACAGAAGATATGTTCGAAATAAAAGATTTAATAGATTCATAATATTTCATATTTATCTATAAAATTAGTGGAGAACATTAAATAGTTCATATAATATTTATTTTAATATTTTTAAAACCATTTATTTGATATTTTAATTAATAAAATAATTTCAACATCACTATTGTGTCATAATTAATGATAATTATTTAATCCATAAAAATTCTAAATAAATTACTTTGATGTATATAATTGTATTATCCTTCTTAAGACTATTCATGTTCGAAGTTTCATTAAGTCTATCACTAAATTAAAATTATTATACTTATAAGATTTAAGAAAGTTACATGTTGTCACATTCTTTGGTTTTAATAATAATTAAATTATTTTCTTGGAAAAAGTCCCTTAAATGAATATAATCCGACCCTTAGGTGATATGGGTCGAATTTTAGTCATCCAATAGGATTTTTTCAGGTGTTAGGGTAATTTCATAATCTTATATTTACCATTAATTACCTGATTTACCTTTAACTATGTTAAATAAAATTTAACGTAGTTACTATTCATAATGCCCAAAACTAAAAAGTAGCCTATTAAAATATTTTAGACCCACAGATTCCAAATATGGAATCCATTTTTCAAAATTCAAAACAAATAAGTTGCAGTAATTAATTTAAAATAAATCTCATTGTTAAGAAAACGGGTTTTAGAAGTTAAAACATTGCCAAAGATTGAAATATTTTTACCTATAAAATCAATGTGAAATTAATTCTAATGACATAAATTATATTAAATGGTAAAACTATATTCTATTTATACTTTAAAACCACTCAATATTATAATTTATCCATATAAATTATCTCAATGAAAAAAGTTTTTTTTAATTAAAAATTTGCATATTTTTACTATTCATCAAAATTTGAAAGTTATCAGAAAAATATCAAAAAATTATCCAAAGTAAATTTTTATATCCTGATTCAAAAGAAGAATTTTATTTTGTCAAATTGAACTTATAAACATGTCAAAAACTGGATTTAATGTGGGTGCATCATCAAAAGGCGGAAAAACTACATTTTTAAAAAAATACTTATTTTACCCAAAAAATTTATTTTGTTCTCTTAACATGTTCTAGAAAATGTGTAAGATGAATAATAATGTTATAAAATTCAAAATGTAGTTAATACTATTCATAACAGCTAGTCCATAATAATATATTGTTGTTTACTGAAACCCGGTATTACGTACTACACACGCTATCGAGGAAGGTCATGATTGTGTGTAATGCAAGCCAAGTCTGTATTGTGTGCTGTGAAAGATTCCTTTGGTGTTGCGTATAACATAAGACATAAAAAATTATTTCTTATAAAATCTCTGGGTGTTACATTCTACCCCCCTTAAAATGAATTTCGCCCTCGAAATTCGTCACTTCATTACAAACAGATGAGGATACCTATCCCTCATCAAATCCTCAAGTTCCCATGTAGCTTCATCTAATTGGTGGTTCCTCCATAAAACTTTCACCAAGTGAGTGGTCTTGTTCCGTAGGGCTTTTTCTCTACGATCCAGAATCTCTATCGGCTGTTCTTCATAAGAAAGATCTTGCTCCAGCGGTACAAGTTCTGACATTAGTAGATGTGAAGAATCAGGTATGTACTTTCTCAGGAGAGATACATGGAACACATCGTGAACTTGAGAAAGATTCGGTGGAAGATCCAATCAGTAAGCTACCTTCCCAACATGATCCAGAATTTCAAAAGGACTGATATATCTAGGGCTCAACTTTCCCTTCTTTCCAAATCTCATGACCCTCTTCCAGGGAGATATTCGTAAGAACACTTTATCACTCACTTCAAACTCTTTGTCTTTTCTTCGGTTGTCAGCATAACTTTTTTGTCGACTCTGAGCTGCTCTAATGTGTTGTTGAATAGATCTGACATTTTCTGCCATTTCATCAACAAGATCAGGTCCTAATAACTTTCTTTCCCCAACTTCATCCCAGCAAGTTGGAGTCCTGCATTTTTTTCCATAGAGAGCTTCATAAGGAGCCATCTAAATACTGGAGTGAAATCTATTGTTATAAGAAAATCCCACCAAAGGTAGGTGTTGATCCCAACAACCTTTGAAATATATAGATCAAGCTCTCAACATATCTTCTAGAGTTTGAATTTTCCTCTCAGACTGACCATCTGTCTGAGGATGATAAGAAGTGCTGAAACTCGACTCTGTATCCAGAGTATGTTGAAGACTTCGCCAGAACTTCGAGGTAAACCTCGGATCCCGATAAGATATAATGAAAAGTGGTACTCCATGGAATCTTACCACTTCTTTTACATATATCCTGGAAAGCTGATATAGAGAGAAATCCTCTCTAATAGCAATGAAGTGTGCAGACTTTGTAAGACGATCAACTATGTCCCAGATAGCATTATTGCCTTTGGATGTTTTAGGAAGTCCAGTGACAAAGTCCATAGTGATGTTTTCCCATTTCCATTCTGGTATGGGTAATGGTTGTAACATCCCCTTACACTTCTGTCTCTCAACTTTAACTTGCTAACAAACCAAGCATGGAGAGACATATTCAGCAACATCTCTTTTCATGACATCCCACCAGAAGTACTCTTTCAGGTCCCTATACATCTTCGTGCTTCCAGGATGAATAGAGAATTAATAACTATGAGGCTCATCCAGCAGCTCCTTCTTTAATTCGTGGATGGGAGGAACACAAACCCGATTCCTTAACTTTATTATCCCATCACAATCAAGGTTGAATTCAGGAACATTTCTCACCTTCTTTTGTAACTCGACAACTTCTTTCTGTGCCTCTTTAATCTTTACATGTATAGATGGTTGAACATTCATTTGAGAAAGATAAGACTTTTCCCCTTCCATTAAAATTCCAAGATCCATCCTTTGTAAATCCATAAATAATGGATCATTTGTGATCCTCATCATGGATAAGCTAGAATGGTCTTGTCGACTTAATGCGTCTGCTACCTTGTTTGCTTTCCCAGGGTGGTAATGAATTGAGCAGTCGTAATCCTTAATCGTCTCCAACCATCTTCTTTGACGCATATTCAGCTCCTTTTGTGTGAAAATATACTTTAAACTTTTATGATCAGTATAAATATCACACCTTTCACCATAAAGGTAATGCCTCCAAATCTTTAATGCAAATATTACTGCAGCTAACTCCAAATAACGAGTTGGGTAATTTTGCTCACGGATTTTCAACTGTCGTGAGGCATAAGCTATCACCATATCATTTTTCATGAGAACACACCCCAGTCCCTTCATGGATACATCACTGTATATCACAAACCTTTCTCCACTGCAAGGTAGTGTGAGCACAGGTGCACTGGATAACCATCTTTTTAGCTCTTTGAAATTCTCTTCACATTCCTCTGTCTAAACAAACTTAACTCCTTTTCGAGTAAACTTTGTGAGTGGGTTAGATAACCTTGAAAAATAATTCACAAAACGTCAGTAATATCCAGTAAAACCAAGAAAACTTTGGATCTCAGTTACTATTGTTGGTCTCGACCATCTTTTGATAACCTCTGTTTTTGCTGGATCCACATATATCCCCTCTTTTGAGATTATGTGACCCAAAAATTCACCTTTTTGAAGCCAAAATTCACTCTTGGTAAATTTGGCATAAATCTTCTCCTTTCTTAGGGTCTTTAATACAATTCTCAAGTGTTCTACATGTTCTTACTTGATCTTTGAATATACAAGAATATCATCTATAAAGACTACCAAAAACTGATCAAGATAGTCTCCAAAGACTCTATTCATTAGATCCATGAAGATAGCAGGGGCATTAATAAGACAAAATCAATCACTTTAAATTCATAGTGTCCATACCTTGTACGGAAAGTCGCCTTTGGTATATCCTCCCTTTTGACCCTTAATTGAAGATACCTTGAACGAAGATCAATCTTGGAAAAGTATTGATCTCCGCGTAGTTGGTCCAATATGTCATCAATGCGTGGGAGAGGATATTTGTTCTTGATAGTGATCTTGTTATGTTCTCGATAATCAATGCATAGCCTCATTGATTCATCTTTCTTCTTAACAAACAGAATAGGTGCTCCCCAAGGTGACGCACTAGGGCGTATGAATCCTTTATCAAGATTCTCTTGGAGTTTCATCTTCAATTCCTGCAACTAAATTGGGGACATTCTATAAGTTGTCTTTGAAATAGGCAAAGCACCCGGTACGAGTTCTATTGAAAACCCAACTATACGATTTGGTGGAAGACCTGGAAATTATTCTGGAAATACATCATCAAATTCCCGTACAATGGATATATTATTAATCGTGAGTTTCTATCTAACCATTTGAAATAAATAACCTTTATTTAGTGGAATCAAGACCCATAAGATAGAAGAAATTTCCACTAGAAGGTTATGTTCATCCATGCATCGATAGATGATCATAGATTGATCTGGAATATGAATTGTGACTTCCCTTTTTTGGAAATTGATATGAGCTCCATATAAATAAAGCCAATCCATGCCAAGAATCACATCAAATTCCACTATAGGAAGGATCACAAGATTTGTAGGAAGCAATTTCCCACAAACTTCAATCGGATAAGAATTGTAAACTTTTGATGCGATTGTTGTGCCATTAGGAGTTGTCACAACCAACTCAACATCTAATTATTGAGGCAATACGGTCATACCCTTAGAAAATTCTTCAGAAATTAATGAGTGGGTGGATCCAGAATCAAATAAAAAAATTTCTACTTTAGAGTGGATGGTAAGTCTACCTCGCACCACTTCGTTGTCGTACTCCACATTGCCAATAGTAATTTCATGTGACTTTCCTTTTCCTTTGGCCTTAAGAGTTTGTTGATCTCGATCATCATCATCAACCCTTAGATTTGGGCATTGATTGGCATAATTCCCCATCTCCTTGCACTTCAAACATTGAAGTGTAGTAGGTTCATTCTGTGTATCCCTTCCTTTGTTTGTATCATTAGACATCTTCTTCCCATTATTTTGACATTCAATTGCCCGATGACCTTCTTTTACACACTTATAACATTTTCTTGTCCCCTTAAGACAATTTCCTCCATGTTACTTTCCACACTTTGAGCATAAGGGAAAACTCATCTTCTTTTCAGTGTGGTCTTTAGATTTTCCTTTGAATTCCATTTTCCTCTTCTTATCAAACCCATGTGACTGATGGGTTACACCAATGTCCATCTCAACCTTGAGAGCACATCGAATAATTTCCTCATAGCTATTCAATTCCCTTATGGCTAACGCCATTTGAAGACTTGGTTTTAAGCCACTAAAGAATCAATCGATCTTACTCTCAGGTTGGATAATAATTCTGGAAGCGTACCTTCCAAGTCTTGTAAAATTTGCTTCGTAGGTACCAACGGATTCATCATCCTATTACTTCAGTTCAAGAAACCCTTTCTCCATCTTTTTTCAAAGAATACGAGGGAAATACTTATTGAAATATAATTTCTTGAACTCGTCCCATTCCATGGACTCAATTTCATCCCTTTTCCTGGTATTCTTAATAATATTCCACCATTGATCTGCATCACATTCCAAATGACACACTGCTAAGATGACTTTATCATGTTCAGAACATTGATGAACTGAAAATATATTTTCAGTGGTACTGATCCATTGTTCAGCCACTAGTGGATCAGAAGACCCGCTGAATGAAGGTGGACGCTGCCTCATAAAGGATTCAACAGAATGTTGCTCCTTTCTTTGCTCATTTGGAAGTCCTGCATGATTCATAGCTTGAGAAAGTTGTGTGAGAATGGCTACAATATTTTTCATTCCAGCTCCCATAACGTTTGGTTTCTCAGGGGGACAATCATTGCATTGCCCGTCGCATTCTGCATTGACACAGTTCCTTCAGGTTCCAGCCATTGACTAAAACCAAGAAGAATAGTGGGAGAAACACTAATTATAATAGGAAAACCACATAATCAAGAATAAAATTTCACACTTAAGGTCTTATCATAGGTTGTTCATGACCATTTCTAAAATACTAAGATTGTGTTCTATGCTTAGACATATCCTTAGGTTTCTTACTAAGGCTTTCACATCCTAGTTTCCAAATGATGACTATACCTTTCCTCTGATACCAACTATAGCAACCCATACATTACATACATGGTTAATACTTCAAAATTGAAGCATACATATTACAACATATAACAAAACCATGAAAGGACTATATAGGTATAGTGTCTTTAGAAACTGGGAAACATAGACAACTGGTTCATAAAGCATCTACACTGTCTCCAATTTATTTTATCATATCTATAGTCCCTTTTTGGAATATCTTACTTAATAACATTCTTCCTGAAATGGGGAAAGAAAACATACAAAAGGGTGGGCTCAAATGATCAGTAAGGGTAAACAAAAGAAATATCAATCACATCAAATTCACAAGAACATAACATTTTGGAAATCTTACCCTGCAAAAGAGATCATAATTTCATAACATGGGATAAATCATGGTAGTGAAATGTAATCCCAATAATCATAACTTAAAACATGAAACTTTGTGTCATACACAAATAATCATAGATAATCATTTCTTATTAGTCAAGACTCATTTCTAAGACTATCTTAGTGGACAAAGTCCATTTCTGAATCGAGTTCACTCCTCGTTTCAGTCCTGTTTCACTGAACTGGTTTAACCTACTGTTCCAGCCATGTCTATCTCTTGAGATATAAAATCTTTAACCAATTAATTGGAGGGAAATATAGGTCCCACCCATCTCATAATGATACCATTCTTATGTGTGCCACAAAATCATAAACCATACATCATAGCATAACCCATGTAATAAAAATGGGAATCTTAAACATCGTGACATCATAAAACAATTCATATAAGATAAAGGAATTCATAAAAATATTTCCATCTCAACATAATAAAATAAATGTTATAAGAGGGATAGAAACAGAACCCTATATTATCTAAGTTGGAAAATAATTTTTATAAAACACTTGAACTCCATTCTTGAGGAAAATATCCTTTCTACATCAAAAACATTTTTACTTTATTAACATGTCATAAAATTTTAAACTAAATTAAGTTGATTAAAAATAAACTTGAAAAATTTTAAAGGAAGATTCTAGGAAATAATGTTTTAAAAATCCATTCATGTCGTATAAGTTAAAAAAACATTCTTCTCGTATTTTTGTCCGAAAAGTCAAAATGTACCTCGTACGAAAAACGACAAAAGATTCTTTTCATATCTTTTACTAAAAACTCACTGAAGGGTAAAATTGGACTTAAAAACTTGTAGGAGGATATAAATAATATTACATATTGAGGAAACATGGATGTGGATGATAAATATTCCCCAGTAAATTCTGAAGTATAAACAATCTCAGATAAAAATTGAGATTGCGAGATTGTCCCTTACCTTAGGTCTGATTTTCTTCGTATGTGTCCGACCCTCCTGTATAATGATTTAAATAATGTTATTGACTTATTACAGAATCATACGTATTGTTATGATATCATATATGGTCATATTCTTAGCTTCTTATTAGTAATATTTCATTACTACTTGTTATTCGGGTTTTTATTACTTTTTGTTCTTATGCGTGTTTTGTCGAATAAATTCTTATTATTCTCTTTAGGATATAGATACCTCATTTACACAATGGTATTAGTGTAATATATATCATATTTATTCATTCAATTCATTTATATAATCATTATGCAATGAAGATCATGTAGAACGAATTACATCACATCGTGGAGATGGTATTCCGTACGTACGCACGAGCGATGATATCGTTCACATGATCGTGGAATTGTATTGGAGTGTATGTATACTATTTCAGAATCAATAACACTTTACAATAATCATATATAGTTAATTATTTTCACCATTATACCCATCTAAGTAAGGTGGTGATGGAAAATAGATTACACCATGGCATGGAGACGGTATTCCGTACATATGCATGCGCGATGATTTCATTTTCCGTAGGATGGATAGATGGTGAAATAGGGTTGTTTCAAACATATAATAACATATCAGTATATGAGTGATACTGATGTTATTAATTAATAATGAAAAAACTAAAGAAGAAGAAGTGTAAGAAGAAATAAAGTTGAAAGAATCGGTAACCGACATTACCTCTTCTTTGAAGCGCCTCTTTGAGACCTTCTCTTAGGGCACTAAAATTGGTCTTTGAATAAGACCAAGACCTCTAGGATGTTTCTAGGGAAGTGGGTAAGTGACATTTACAGGGATTGGCCGAGATTGAAGGCTAAAATTGGTGTGAGGAGGAGAGGGAGGAGGTGTCCTTTTATAAGGGAGGAGAGGGGCACCTTTGGAAATATAAGAAATATTAGATTATATTAAATCCCAACCCCACATAAAAACTTCCAAAATGACTCATATCCGAAGTTTAGATGATATAGGGTTGTAATATCATCAACCAATAAAATTTAGACATGTTTGGAATTTATTTTAAACATTATCAACTTTATTTATCTCTATTTATTAATTTAAATTTATTTGTGGTAATAATATTCTAAATTTTAAATTATTATAAATAATTAAATATGTGTTGTTAATTTTCCATAATTTGACACTTTATGACATTTTAGACCATATAAATTTTAATTTATAATTTTTAAATATTTTTTTGATTTTTAAACAATTTTATAATATGTTATTTTTATAAAATAACAATAGTGTCAATTTTGAAACTATTCCTTCATTTGGATTTAAATAAAATATATACAGAAGAAATGTTTGAACTAAAAGATTTAATAGATTCATAAAATTTCATATGTATCTAGAAAATTAGTGGAGCACATTAAATAGTTCATATAATATTTATTTTAATATTTTTAAACCATTTATTTGATATTTTAATTAATAAATTAATTTCAACATCACTATTGTGTCATTATTAATGATAATTATTTAATCACTAAAAATTATAAATAAATTCCTATGATGTAGATAATTGTATTAGATTTCTGTATACTGTTCATGTTCTAAGTTTCATTAGATTTATCAGTAAATTAAAATTATAATACTTATAAGATTTAAGAAAGTGACATGTTGTCACATTCTTTGGTTTTAATAATAATTAAATTATTTTCACGGAAAAAAGTCCATTAAATGAATCTAATCCGACCCTTAGGTGATATGGGTCTACTTTTAGTCATCCAATAGGATTTTTTCTAGTTGTAGGATAATTTTATAATCTTATATTTACCCTTAATTACCCGATTTACCCTTAACTATGGTAAATAAAATTTACCATAGTTACTATTCAAAAAGCCCAAAAATAAAAAGTATCCTATTAACATAATTTGGAACCAATTATTCCAAATATGATATCCATTTTTCAAAATTCAAAACAAATAAGTAGTAGTAATTAATTTAAAATAAATATTGTTCTTAAGAAAACGGGTTTTCGAAGTTAAAACATTGCCAAAGATTGAAATGTTTTTACCCATGAATTCAATGTGAAATTATTGATAATGAAATAAATTATATTAAATGGTAAAAATATATTCTATTTACACTTTAAAACCATTAAATATTATAATTTATCCATATAAATTATCTCAATGAAAAAATTTGTTTTTAATTAAAAATTATCGTATTTTTTACTATTCATCAAAATATGAAAATTATCAGAAAAATATCAAGAATTTATCCAAAGTAAATTTTTATATCCTGATTCAAAAGAAGAATTTTATTTTGTCTAATTGAACTTATAAACATGTCAAAACTAGATTTAATGTGCGTGCGCCATCAAAAGGTGGCAAAACTACATTTTTTGAAAAATACTTATTTTACCCGAAAAATATATTTTTTTCTCTTAACATGTTATAGAAAATGTGTAAGATGAATAATAATGTTATAAAATTCAAAATGTAGTTAATACTATTCATAACATCTAGTCCATAATAATATATCATTGTTTAGTGAAACCCGGTAATGTGTACTACACACGCTATCGAGGAAGGTCATGATTGCGTGTAATGCAATCCAAGTCCGTATTGTGTGCTGTGAAAGATTCCTTTGTAATTGCATATAACATAAGACATAAAAAAATATTTCTCATAAAATCTCAGGGTGTTACAGTTGGCCAGAAAAAACCATACCTTGGACACTCCGAGTAGTGGTGAATTCATAGCTTGTAGACTATAAGGGAGGTTCAGTGATACATTCTATTAAAATACTCAAGAATATTATGATCATTGTATAGAGGGATTCAAGAATTAAAAAAAATTGTGGGAGACATTTAATGATTAAATTAATTAGTAATGTCACATTTTCTAATCAACATAAAAGGTACTTATCTATGAAAGTTTAATTTGTAGAGAATGGTAATACCACAATAAAACTATGATAAATATTAGAAAAATTTAATGTCTAAAATAAGAATGAATTTCCAAAATGTAATATAGGTGCTCGCACGCAATATTACTATAACGGAAATTCAAGGCTCTAGTGTCCCAACCTATTAAGCCACCTCACCTACTGATGGTGTAAAACTGCTTACAGGAGACTCATGAATCAGGGACATGATGCGTCTTTAATAATTCTATTATCAATGTCTGATGTTAGTTGTGGTCACTACATCATGACATGGATGTTGATTACATGAAGTCTCATCTCCAAGAAGTTTCCAAGGAGAAAGTGAAGCAGGATTTTAATGTGATGGTTGCACTCGGTTTGTGTAAAGTGAAGGACAGTTCACTATATTTCATTTCATCCCACTCTTATACTTTTCCACCAAATTACTTTAGTTTAATTTGAGGATATAAATGAACGGTATAGGGTATGAACTTTAATACCCTTAAGGTGACATTTTCCAAGTAATAATAATATTAAAGATAGCACCATCTTTTGATCTTATGGCGAATATATTCAAAAACAAGGTGAAAAGGCCTATGGAAAGTTTCGTCAAAGGAATCATAAATATGTCATTCAAAAAAAGGTCATTGGTAATTTAACAGGAGTTAATTTTCATCACAAATTGAAATAAATTAATGATGTTAATATGCAATGAACTGGAATACAAGAAGCATGTACCCACTTATCGTTAAGGTATATTCATAAATATAAATTAATGTTTCTAACATACTTCTTGGGTATTTAATACAATATTCCTATAACATATGTGTATTTAAGTACAGTAATCATGTCAGTATAAGAACATTAAAATAAGTAAAGTGTCTTCTCCGAGTGGCTGAGAAAGGGTGATTCCTAAGTCAGCGGTAAGAAACACATAACTTTTAATTTCCAAGTGATTGATTCAAATTGATAAAGTTATTGAGCATAACCAAAACAATTATCTCATGTGCCCATTTGGTCATAATGAGACATTATTCCATTTTTTTGTAATGAATGTTGTTTATGGTAACATATTCAACAAATAGTTCACTGGTACTTGAATCAAAGGAAATACATGATGAATATAAAATGTAAGGCTTACCCAATTGTGGAAATATATTTCATTGTCGTGTAAAACTAAAAGTGGATTTCAATAATCTACCCAATTTGGAATTTAGGATCGACACAACACAACAACTTTGGTATTATTGACATTCTATGTTTAGGCAAAGAAAGATTTAGAAATAAAGGTATGCCACAAAGCTTCAAAGGTTAGTTTAACAAGAGGGTGTGAACTATTCCAAGGAATTATAGAGGTAAAGATACTTAATAAGATTCCTTTAAGCTATTAAGGTATGTAATAATGAAGTATATAAATTGTCACAGTATATGAGTTTCTTTAGATCGACATGCTGATTAATAGATTGACCAAACCATTCATCGATCATGATAAAGTAGTGTGGAGTAATTACTAAATGTATTTTCTTTGTCTGTATCACTATATTGATGTTCATAAGGAGGATTGATGATAAAGTATTACATGTTTACATTGATCAAAAAAATGTAGCGTGGAAAAATTCATAAGCGCACATTTTATACATCAAAGTTATGATGTATGTTGTATCAATGTTCCAATTTGCAGAAATTTCCATTATATTTCCAGATGTTCTTTACAAATTACGATGTAACCCCATAACCAGTATGCCAAATAAAATTAAATATGGATATCATACAAGTCATAGTATGATAAAAATCCATTATGTCATAGATCATATGTTAGGATGCAAACGGTTTGTTAAGATATAAACAAACATTCATCAAGATGAACACATGATTCATCTATGTTATTATCCTAATAGTTGCTTAGGATATTACATAAATCCTTAAGATAGAAAATTTATAGTCAAGTATTAGACTACATTTTTATAAGGGTACACATCTCTGTTAGAGATAGTTGGAGTTGAATTGACTTAGACTTATTCAATGCTCGAGATGCACAAATGGTTTTCATAGGAACAAGTTCCACAAGTACATGTGGAGTAGGCATGTTCCAGTGACACTTACTCTGTAGGAATAATGAAACCATGGTGATGTTTTTATATTCACCATAGTGGGTGATATATTATGCATTTAGATTAATAATTCCAACAAGTAATTAGTATATGTCAATAATATAATATTGAAAAGGTAAACTAAAATTCAATAATGGATGATTCGATCCTAGTACCAATAAGGGTCGATTGGTAATACCAAATCAGTATACCTAAATCCATTAGAAGTTTAATTTTCATTGCTAAACTTCTAAAATCATTCTATTGTTCATTGGATTTCAAGATCATATTTCATAGAAGGGGTCTATATAATGCAAACAAAAAGACATGATGACATCATATGATACCAATAAGGGTTTCTAGTTACTAAAATATAGTTCTAGATTAAATTAACCAACAAGATCTTAGAGCATTAATTTTAAATGAATCTTTTCCTTGTTTCTAACAAAGGTTAGTGGGAGTGACAGTGTTTTCCAAGAGAAATATGTTCGTCAACACATGGAAAACATATATGGGCCTTATTGTTAGATAAGACCAGTTTAAAAGTAATTCTATAATGTTTGACTTCAAGTAGGAACCTTTGTTATAGGGAATAGGATCTACTGAAGTAGATCTAATGGTTTGTTGGACCTAGTCAATCGTACGTAATGTGACATACTATTTAAAAATACAGGTTTTAACAATTCATGTTCAGAATTTTTGTCAATGTCACATGTATTAATCTCTCCAGATTGACATGTTCGGAACATGGGAAGAAATTAAAGACGTGAATTGAGTTCCATACGCTTCAGTGATAGATCAATCACATAAGCCATGTTATGTACTATAATTGATACTTCCATGATATCTTTTATAGTAGGAAGATATCAATTATATATAGGAGAACTACAAGTGATGCAGTCATATCTATCATGTTTTACATCAGTGAGAACAAATGATATATACCTCGTAAGTGGAGATGAAGGTATACTAGTTATGATGGGACACAAACTTGTAATCCATAGATCAATTTGATAAAGTATCTTAGTTTGGCTGAGGTGATGATAGACTCATGCTCATAAAATTTAGTGGTATCTATATCTAAAAATGTCGAGTAAGTTGTAGTTTCTAAGGCAGCTAAGAAGTAGTTAAATGTAATGACTTGTTCCTTTTCTTGGAAATGCACCTAGGGAGACAAGTATTATGATAATGTAAATTACGATATTCTTACTATCCAAGATGTCATGTTATGAAACTGTACAAAAGTGATATACTCAGGGATACCTTATCATGATAATTTTTACTCAATGGGATGAGTTATTTAACAGCCCAATCTTCCACGATATGATTTTCTTTGAATAATACAGTAACATGTGTTATACACAACTTCGAGATTCCAAAACACTACGACCAATCAAAGTAGCGGTTATGAATAGTAATACCCACTTTTTGAAATTTTATAATTTTTTTCTCTCAAATTGAACTTCATTTTTGTATTCGTAATATTAAAATTATCCTAGGGTGAAATTTTGGTACTTTTCGGATAAATTTTATATTTAGATGAATAGTGAAAATTACTAAATTTTAATTAAAAACAACTTTTTTAATCGAAATAATTAATAGTGATAAGTTATGAATTTCAGTGTTTTTAAAGTATATTTAGAATATATTTCTACCATTTAATAAAATGTTGGTCATTGGACATAATTTCACAATTAAACCAGACCTAAACAAGTGTCAATCTTTTGATATTTATTATCTCTTAAAAACACGCTTTTTGTTTAAACAATGGGAATTAATTTTAAATTAATATCTGCCACTTCTGTGTTTTGAATTTGGAAAAAATGGATTCCATATTTTGAATCAGGATGTCCAAATTTTTTAAATAGGTTACTTTTATTTTTAGACATTTTGAATAATTACTTCGGTAAATATTTAATTTACCATGGTTAAAGGGTATATCTGGTAAATAAGGGTAAAAAATAATATAATAATAATAATAATAAATTACCCTAAAAAGTGTCCTAAACTTATTGGTTGTTATATGTCCGACTATGGGCATATTTGGGTCGATTTTGGGACCCCATGGATCCACTTGTAAGCGATAAGGACACTTTATATTAATTAAGTTAAAATAAATACAAAAATGACATAAGCATATATTTTTTAGAAACACAATATTTACATAGGGTTATATATGTTGGATTTTCAACTATAAATATTCTTTAGGAAGCTAAAAATATTTCCAACATAATGGTATTTTATTTATAGTTTTTACACATTTAATAATTAATATTATTTATGACACAATAAGGATTCATTATTCTCCTTATCAATGAAAGAATCAAATAACTGGTATTATAAATGTTAAAATAAATATAATTTGAAAGTTTTGATTACATAAATTAATTTTATTGGTTAATATGACATTATAGTATTTCTTAAATTAATTTTTTTTGAATTAATAAAGTTCATAAGACTTTAACAAAAATCAATTATTGAATAGTGTCAAAATTGAAATAAATGAGTTTTTAAAACAAATATTATATTATTAATTGATATTCGATTCCTAAAAATATAAGGTTCGACCAAAGAACTTATATCATGGTAGGAGTATAATTAATGGACCACTTGGGGGTCTCTTGTTTTTATATAGTATGTTTATTAACTATATAATATAAAAATACAAAGTGACATGGTAAATGTCAAACTAATTAACTAAGAGTTAAAACTAAAATAAAAGGTTATTATAAAGACCCAAAGCTTTCTAAATTCAATTGGTTGAAATTATTTTGACCCATACCGACCATATAATTTTAATAATCCACTTTAGAGAAATTATAAACCGAATATGAATTTATTATAAAATAATATTTCTAGCTTTTCCAAAGGTGCCCCTCACACCTCTTATAAAAGGGAAGTCACCCTTCTCACTAATTCACACATTCAAAGACTATTGTCTCGGCCAAAACCTGAACAAATACACTCTAAAATTCCCTCACTTAAACCTAGAGGCCTTAGTTTGATCATAAATCCAACCTAAGGAGCCCTTTTTATCAAATCAAAAGGAAGAACCCGAAGAAGAGGTAATGTTTTCACCACCCTCTTTCAAGTTCCATTCTTCTTCCACTTCTTCTTTCTTTGTGATTCCCATAATAAAATAATAAATACAATATCATATATATACTTGGATGTTATTATAAATATGTTATAACCATATTCAGTATTATATCCATTCTTTTAATGACATGTCACTATACGTGCGTACGTACGGCTTACTGTCTCCACGTCGTGGTGTAATTTTTATTCAAAACATTATTATTTGGATGGGTATAATAATGATGTTTAATTCATGTAAATAATACATATAACATGAGAATGATTCTATATATATGATATAATTTCCAATTATATATTATTATAATATCAAAAGAGTGATATTTCGTGCGTACGTACAGACAACCATCTCCACGAACGCGATGAGATTCATTCCCCATCGTATCCATTCAAGTCTAATTATCATTTTATGATTAAAAATAAGGTTTAAGGACTTGATATCATTATTGATATGAATAAGATACAACCTATCCATAGAAAACACGACTTATGTAACAAAACATATAAAATAAAATGAGTAAGTTAACACCCGAAACAATGGTAATACTAAGATATTATTATGAAATAAATGTTAAAAGATCATATATGATATCATATTAATGTATATGATTCTTTTATAATTTAAAAACAATTATTTCACCATTATACAGGAGGTTAACCAACCCTAAACCAAGGAAATGTACAAGGTAAGGGTTTATTTCACAATCTTTTCATTATCTGAGGTTGTTTATACGTAATTATCTACTAGGACTTCTTTATCATCCACATACATGTTTCTTAAAATTGTATTTCAAATCATTCTTAATATTTTAAAGACTATGGGATAAAGTCATTTATACCCTTGTTGACTTTTTATAAGAATTTTATAAAGGAATCTTTCTGTCATTTTCCAAACATGGTCCTTTTTAACCTTTTCAACAGAATTAAGGTAAGAATATCTTTTTTAACTTATATGGTGGGTGCAGTTATTTTCCACCGTTATAAAATCGTCTATGCTTACCATACAATATTATAAAAAAAATTCAAAGTAAATGTTTTATTTTAATATTATGTGACCTTCAAATGATTTCAAAAAAAAAGAGATATTTCTCTCAAATAGTTTTGATTTCATCTATGTCAACATCCTTTGATGGATTTTAAGCTTATTTGAAGTTGATTTATTGTGATACAAAACTTCCATATTGTATTGAAGGTTTTGTGATATGTTTTACTGTGGATGTGTTATTTTTATACCATTCATGGTTTATGGAAAAGTATTGACATTTCGTATGCTAGTTTTAATACGATTATTTGTTTTATATATTCCATCATTATGCAAGTGGTTATTGATATTGCATGTGGTTATTCGACTAGTAGAATATTCATATGAATAAGTAAATGGAATTATTTCATTTTATTTTTTCCATATTATGCTGAAGTTCAAGTTTAAAAGGCTTTTCTTTTAGTTATACATTGCCTTAAAGGTTAATGATTATTTATAAAAGTTTCTGCTATATTCTTATCCTTATTAGACATTTGAGATCACCCCTTTCTATGTTTTATTTTTCCCAAGATGTGAAGAAGTATTTTATGAATGACCTGCAGGGATAGTATAAGGGGATATGAGTTTCAAGACAAGATGTTGTTGTAGTTTTCACTTATGATGTATTGTAAACTTTATGAATGTATCTAGTGTTTCCAAGACTACTAAACTAATCGGTCTCTCAAGACATGATCTTTTGTGATCATGAAAATGTTATGTAATAATGAACTGACTCTAGGTAACTGGGGTCGGGGCATTACAGTTGGTATCAAAGGAAGTTTAGTACAAACATTATAAGCTAGATTTAGATAAACTCTGATTAGAGAACATAGATCTAAGATGGACTTTGAGGATTAGTATAAGAGAACTTCCTAGAATTTTGGTATTGTAGAAATTTTGTGAGTTTTCTGAGCAATACGTCCCTGTCTGGATACGAGCAAGTAGAGACAGCTCTGGCATAGATGTACCTATGGGTAAAACCCAAAAACACCGCTTTGAGCTGGACTTGAACAGGAACTGGTGCACGACAACGGGCCTTGCTGCACTCCTAGTTACGACACTCGTGGGGGATATGCTTAGGATAATTCTCTTTTTCTTTACAAACCATTATGAAGGGTTTATGAGTATATACTTCCTCAAGGAAAACATTTTTATGATTATGGATTATATCCATAAATAGTTCAATTTATGTTAAGTGTTTTACAAGTATGGAATTGTGTATTTTGATTCATAAACTGATCTAGTTTATGCCATTGTTTAGAAATGGAGCCTAGTGTAAGAAATAGAAATGGTATCAATACACTCACTGCATATTGGGATTTCTCTCCTACTCAAGATAATTATAGTGGAGCTGGTGATGCAACTGGTGATGATCAACTAATCACCATACTAGGATAACTCACTCAGGTTATGAATAATAACCTTACCCGTATGGAGCGCCCTGATCCACAGCATGGAGGATCAATGTTAGATCGCTTCATGAGGCAGGAACCAACAACATTCAATGGGTGGAAAATCCATTATAAGCTGAGCAATGGATAAGTTCCCTAAAGAAAATATTTCAGGCTTTGGGGAGGAAGAGAATGAAATGACTATGGGTGAGGAAAGGAATCTTCAAATAGAGGATGTACCTGTTGTGAAAGAATATATAGATTTGTTTTCAGAAGATTTACCTGGACATCCTTTAGAAAGAGAAGTTGAGTTTTCAATTGATTTAATTCCTGGATCAAGGCCTAAATTGAAGACCACTTATAGAATGGCCACTATGGAATTAGTTAAAAGAAAGAAACAACTAGAGGAATTGAGTAATAAGGGATTTATATACCCTAGTGTTTCTCCATTGGGAGCCCTTGTTCTTTTTGTTAAAAAGAAAGATGGATCTATGAGGTTATGTATCGACTACAGGGAGATCAATGCTATAACAATAAATAACAAGTTTCCCCTTCCTCGCATTGATGATTTATTTGACCAACGGTATAGAGCTCAATACTTTTCAAAGATTGACCTTCGGTCTGGATTCCATCAGTTGTGTGTGAAGAAGGAAGCCATTCCGAAAACAGCATTTCAAACCAGGTTCGGGCAATAAGAGTTTACAGTAATGCCTTTTGGGTGGACTAATGTGCCCTTTGTATTCATGGATCTAAATAATAGAGTTTTCAAGGAATATTTAGATGAATATTTGGTGGTATTTATTGATGATATCTTGGTATACTCCAAAATCTACGAAGATCATGAAAATCACTTGCGCATTATCCTAATGACTCTGAGAAGACACGAATTGTATAGGAGGCTTAGTATGTGTGAATTCTAGCATCAGGAGATTTCTTTTCTTGGCCATATTGTCTCTAAAGATGGAATCTCTGTTGATTCTTCTAAGACCAAGGCAATCCAAGAATGGCCTGCACCAACTAGTATAACTGAGGTACGCAGTTTTATTGGTTTAGCAGGTTATTATTGACGTTTCATCCAGAATTTTTCCTGGTTGGCAAACCCATTAACAATGCTCACATGTAAAGGGGTTAAATTTGTTTGGACAAAAGAGTGTGAAGAATTTTTCAATGAACTTAAGAGAATATTAGTCAATTCTCTTATATTGACTCTACCATCGGGGAATGATGGGTTCATTATTTATAGTGATGCATCGAAGAAAGGACTTGGTTGTGTCCTTATGCAGAACGATAGGGTTATTTCTTATGCATCATGACAGTTAAAAATTCATGAGAAAAAATATCCTACTCATGATCTCGAGTTAGCAGCTGTGGTCTTTTCTTTGAAGATATGGAGACACTACCTCTATGGTGGAAAATGGGAGATTTATACTGATCACAAGAGTTTGAAGTATATTTTCTCACAAAAATAATTCAACATGAGTCAAAAGAGATGTCTTGAATTACTCAAGGATTATGATTTCACGATACACTACCACTCGGGGAAGTCAAACAAGGTGGAAGATGCTTTGAGCAGAAAAGATCATGGAGTTTTGAACATAATGAGAATTGAAAGGGATCCTATTTTCATTAATCTAGTGAAGATGGATATGGGAATTACACTGGAAGGTGAAACATTAATACTTTTTCAAATGGTTTTCAAACCATCTTTACTTGAAAGGATAAAGAGTTCTCAGATCGGTGATGAAGAGTTTCAGAAGAAGATTAAAGCTGTGAATGATGGAAGATTGAGAGACTTTGTGTATGAAGATGGAATTTTGAAATTTGGGAAGAGGTTTTGTGTTCCTGATATACCTGATCTAAAAAGGGAATCATTGGATGATGCTCATAGTTCAAATTTCTCTATACACCCTGGGATCACCAAAATGTATAGAGATTCGATGGAATATTTTTGGTGGGACAACATGAAGAGGGAGATTGCTGATTTTTTGTCAAGATGTATGTTTTGTCAACAAGTGAATGATGGAAGGAAATAGCCTGGAGTATTATTGAAACCTCTTCCCATACTAGAGTGGAAATGGGATAATATTATGATGGACTTTGTCATGGGGCTACCAAAGACTCTTATATGGAATGATGAAATATAGGTTATTGTTGATCGTCTTAACAAGTCAGTACATTTTCTTAATATAAGCAAAGATCTACCATTGGAATGTCTAGAAAGACTATATATTAAGGAAGTTGTGAGACTTCATGGAGTACCCCTATCGATTGTTTCTAATCGTGATCCCTGTTTTACGTCAAGATTCCAGAAAAGTCTTCAGAAATCCCTAGATACTGAACTTCATTTGAGCACTGCCTACCACCCTCAAATAGTTGGACATTCAGAACAGACTAGTCAAACCTTAGAAGACATGTTTAGATCCTGCTCATTTGACTTTCAGGGTATGTGGTATCAATATTTACCTCTGGTAGACTTTTCTTATAACAATAGCTTCCATTCGAGTATTAAAATGGCACCATATGAAGCATTATACGGAAATATATGTCGCACAACAACTTATTGGAATGACGTTGGTGAAATAAAGCTTGTAGGCCCAGAACTGGTGGAGGAAACAATGGAAAAGGTAAAGGTAATCCAAAACCACATCAAAGCAGCTCCTAGTATGCACAAGAGCTATGCCGATAACCGAAGGAAGGATTTGGAATTTCAGGTAAGAGATCATGTTTTCTTGAAGGTATCTCCATGGAAGGGAGTTATACGTTTCGGTAAGAAGGGTAAATTGAGTCCCAGGTACATCGGACCTTTTGAAATTCTAGAACGAATTGGGGCTATAGCTTACCATTTGGCAATACCGCCAAGTCTCTCCAAAGTTCACGATGTGTTCCACGTATCACTGTTGAGAAAATACATGCCTGACCCAACGAAAGTACTCACATATGAGGAATTAGATCTGGAACTCGATCTATCTTATTGAGAAGATCTCTTTGAAATTCTTGATACAAGAGAGAATGTGTTGAGAAACTGGACGACTCGTCTAGTAAAAGTTCTATGGAGGAACTATAATTTGGAAGAGGCAACATGGGAACCCGAGGAACTTTTGAGGAAGAACCACCCAAGTCTTTTCATGTGGTAGTATTCTAGAAATTTCGAGGACAAAATCATTTGAATGAGGGGAGAATTTAACACCCCAATCTTCCACCATACGATTTTCTTTGAATAATACAGTAGTGTCTGTTGTACGCAACTTCAAGATTCTAAAACACTACGACGAATCAAAGTAGCCATTTCGAATAGTTATATCCACTTTTTGAAATTTTATAAATTTTATCTCTTAAAATGTACTTCATTTTTGGATTTGGAATATTGAAATTAGCCTAGGGTGAAATTTTGGAACTTTTCGGATAACTTTTATATTTTGATGAATAGTGAAAATTGCTAAATTTTAATTAAAAACAACTTTTTTAATTGAAATAATTAATATTGATAAATTATGAATTTGAGTGTTTTTAAAGAATATTTAGAATATATTTTTACCATTTAATACAATGTTTGTCATTGGACATAATTTCACAATTAAACCGGACATAAACAAGTGTCAATCCTTTGATAGTTATTATCTCTTAAAAACACGCTTTTTGTTTTAACAACGAGAATTAATTTTTAATTAATTTCTTCCAACTCTGTGTTTTGAATTTGGAAAAAATGGATTCCATATTTGGAATACGGATTTTCAGATTGTGTAAATATGTAACTTTTATTTTTATAAATTTTGAATAATTACTTCGGTAAATATTTTATTTAACATGGTTAAAGGGTAAATCCGGTAAATAGGGGTAAACAAATTATATTGTAATAATAATAAATTACCCTAAAACATGTCCTAACCTTATTGGTTGATACATGTCTTACCATGGGCATCTTTGGGTCGATTTCAGGACACCATGGATCCACTTGTATGTGATAAGGACACTTCATATTAATTATCTTAAAATAAACACAAAAATGACATAAGCATATATCTTTTAGAAAAACAATTTTTACATAGGGTTATATATATTGGATTTTCGACTATAAACTTTCATTAGAAAGATAATAATATTTCCTATATAATGGTATTTTATTTATAATTCTTAGACACTTAATAATTAATATTATTTATGACACAATAATGATGCAGTATTTTCATTATTAATGAAAGAATCAAATAATTGGTATTATAAATGATAAAATAAATATAATTTGAAAGTCTTGATGACATCCATGAATTTTATTGGTTAATATGACATTATAGGATTGCTTAAATGAATTTTGATCTAATTAATAATGTTTTTAATACTTTAACAAAAATCAATTGTTGAATAGTGTCAAAATTGACATAAATGAGTTTTTAAAACAAATATTATATTATTAATTGATATTCTATTTATAAAAATCTACGGTTAGGCCAAAGGACTTATATCATGATATGTGTATCATTAATGGACCACTTGGGGGTCACTTGGATATATATAGTATGTTTATTAACTATATAATATAAAAATACAAAGTGACATGGTAAATGTCAAACTAATTAACTAAGAGTTAAAACTAAAAGATATGGTTAATATAATGACCCAAACCTTCTCTAAATTCTATTTGTTGAAAGTATTTCGACTCAAAACCTCCTTTGAATTTTAATAATCCACTATTTAGCCATTATAAACCAAATATTAATTTATTATAAAATAATATTTCTAGCTTTTCCAAAGGTGCCTCTCACCCCTTTTATAAAAGGGCACTCAACCTTCTCACTAATTCACACATTAAAAGCCATTTGGATCGGTCAAAACCTTCCCAAATACTCTCTCAACTTCCCTCAATTCAACCTATAGGCCTTATTTGGATCATAAAGCCAACCTATGGATCCCTTTTGATCAAATCAAAAGGAAGAACCTGAAGAAGAAGTAATGTTTTCACCACTCTCTTTCAAGTTCCTTTATTCTACCACTTCTTCTTTATTTGTTATTCCCATTATAAAATAATAACTCTAGTATCTTATATATAATGTGATTTTATTATAAATATGGTACAACCATATTCAGTATTCTATCCATCCTTTGAATGACATGTCACCATACGTGCGTACGTACGGCTTACCGTCTCCACGTCATGGTGTAATTGTTATTCAAAATATTATTATTTGGATTGGTATAATGATGATGTTTAATTCATGTAAATAATAAATATAACATGATAATGTTTCTTAATATACGATATATTATCCAATTATATATTATTTTAATATCAAAAGAGTGATATTGTCGCTCGTGCGTACGTACGGACTACCATCTCCACGAATGTAATGAGATTCATTCCCCATTGTATCCATTCAAGTATAATTATCATTTTATGATTAAAAATAATGTTTAAGGACTTGATATCATTCTCTATATGAATAATATAAAACATATCCATAACAAACATGGCTTATGTAACACAACATATAAAATAAAATGAGAAAGTTAACACCCGAAACAACGATAATACTAAGATATTATTAACAAATCAATGTTAAAAGATCATATATGATATCATATTAATGTATATGATTCTTGTATAATTTAATAACAATTATTTCACCATTATACATGAGGTTAACCTACCATCAACCAAGGAAAAGTACAAGGTAAGGGTTTATTTCCCAATCTCTTCATTATCTGAGGTTGTTTATACGTAATAATCTACTGGAACCTCTTTATCATCCACATCCATGTTTCTAAAAAATGTATTTAAAATAATTCTTAATATTTTAAATAATATGGGATAATGTCATTTATACCCTTGTTGACTTTCTATAAGAATTTTATAAAGGAATCTTTTTTTCATTTTCCAAACAAGGTCTTTTTTAACCTTTTCGATAGAATTAAGGTAAGAATGTATTTTTTAACTTATACAGTGGGTGTGGCTATTTTCCGTGGTTATAAAATCATCAAATATTCCCTTATAATATTATAAGAAAATTTTCAAAGTAAATGTTTTATTTTATAATTATGTGACTTTCAAATCATTTCAAAAAAAGAGATATTTCTCTCAAATAGTTTTGATTTCATCTATGTCGACATCCTTTGATGGATTTTAAGATTATTTAAAGTTGATTTATTGTGATACAAAACATCCATATTGTATTTATGGTTTTTTGATATGTTTGACTGTGGATGTGTTATTTTTATACCATTCATGGTTTATGGAGAAATTATTGACATTTCGTATGCTAGTTTTAATACGAATATTTGTGTTATGTTTAAACCTGTTCATATGAGGAATGAATTGGACTTAATAAGTGACAGGTGGAGCCTTCTATAGCTCCTTGATACATCGGTAGGTCTCATGATACAATATAGTGTCTTGGCACAAATTCTTGAAAAACTTTTATTTGTAGTCTTGGCACGAGGCCTTGGCTAGGTGGTTATGATAGTCTGGAGTTATGCATTCCATCATTATGAAAGTGGTTATTGATATTTCATGTGATTGTTTGACTAGTAGAATATCCATGTGAATAATTAAATGGAGTTATTTCATTTTATTTTTTCATTATTATGCTGAAGTTCAAGTTTCAAAAGCTTTTGTTTTAGTTATACATTGCCTTAAATGTTTATGCTTATTTATAAGTTTCCACTATATTGTTATCCTTACTGGGCATTTGAGCTCTCCCCTTTCTATGTTTTATTTTTCTTAGGATGTGAAGAAGTATTTTATTAATGACCTGCAGGGATAGTATAAAGGGATATGAGTGTGGAGACAAGATGTTGTTGTAGTTTTCACTTTATGATGTAATGTAAACTTTATGAATAAATCTAGTGTGTCCAAGTCTACTAAACTAATCGGTCTTTCGAGACTTGATCTTTTGTGATCATAACAATGTTATTTAATAATGCATCGACTCTGGGTAATGGGGGTCGGGGCATTACAAGTTAGAATTACACAGATATACCATGCGGAAAAAATGTGGCTGGCCCAGCACATAAAGCCATTACTCACCAGAGGCATGATCTTTATCATGTGAGTAGCAAACAAGCTTGGTTATCAAGTTCACTCTAGTGCAAGTTGGAGTGTTGAAATAGTGGGTTCCCTAGATCCAACTATGTCATACTATTTATTACTATATCTTGTGTACAGTTAGTTATACATAATTTCATCTTACCATTATAGTGTTGACATTTCTACATCCACTATTCTAATGGTAATGTCCAAAGATTAATTTTCTTGTTGAGAGATTATAGCAGATCCCATGCTATAATGATAACCTTCAGATACTATGACATTAATTAAAAATATATGTTCTATGGTCTAGATACATATTACTGACTGGACAAAGTAGCTGTATGACTATTAGGTGTAAGGGGGTCATAAGAGTTGATACTTATTCTTATGAAGATCGCACTTGGTGATCTCTAGTAGTGAAATCATGAGGACAGACACTCAAATAGGAACACCACATGTTTTGGGTGTCATTGGTCATTCCTATATATGGACATGTGTATTGGTATCCTATCTTTAAACCATTACCAATGTGTATCATTCAATTTCATACTTTGATGCAAGTCAAAAACCATGGTATTGAAATCGTGGCGAGGTAGCTTGTGTTGGGTGAATCGTTGGTGGTATTACATTGGTTGAATTGTTAATAAATGATTTGTCTCTTACATGTTTAGAAAGTTGTATATCTCAGGCTTGGTTTATCATGATGGTACAAACTTAATAAGTCTTTTTCCAAATAAGTACAATGGAAAATCCATCCAGATAAAAAAAACAAATAATAAAGCAAGAAGAGGAAGATGACATAAGTGTGCATCCTACTTTATGAGATATTTAATGACAAAGATATTATAGTACACTGTCAGTGTTCGTAGGTTGGTAGTCATTAGTATCACTATCCTTGTCTTTGTAGGGACCATGATGGGTAGCTATAATCCACTCTTTGTCTATGGATTTTATTCACTGCTATCGAGATAGGGTCCTAGAGGGTCACACACAATAGCGTATTCAAGAATCCACCATATTCAGTTGAATAGGTATATGGACCTAGTGGGCCTCGCCATGGGGTCCGAGTATTTTCCATGTTTTAGATCACCAAAATAATTAAATAAATTCATTAATATTCCTGTTATGAATATTTGAGATTTAATTTATTTAATTTACTTACATGTTTAGTAAATATGAGAAAATATTAATCGAATGAATATTTTTTTAATGTTCATGGTTCATTTGATATTTATGTGGAATAGAGAGTCGAGTTAAATGGATCAGTTTTTTATCATGTAATATATTATATATATATTACAAGTATGTGATAAAATATTAAATAATATTGATTTAGTTTAGTTTTTCAAAATTATTTATTTATTGGATGTTGAAATAAACAGGGGTTGGGGAATCCAACTGAGTGTTTACCAGCTCCACTATAAATAAAGATGAGGCTCTCTCTCATGTGTGGCCGTTTTCATACTATTAAATCATTTTCATGGAATTAAAATGAGATCCTTTCTCTCCTCTCGCTATCTAGAGAAAGAAGCTCTCAATCTAAGATGCTCGGAAAAAGTTCTTTCCCTAGTATCGAAGGCATCTTGATGTAGTGATCATTAGGATGTCGAATGTGCCATCGGATCTCTGTGCTTTATAATTCGACGATCGATGCTCCGACATTTTTTTGAAGCATATTTGGATGATCTTGAGATATCCTACTCTGGATCCTTCAAGAAATGATTGCCATTGATGACTTGCAGTTGGTTGTGGATTCGGATTTAAAACAGGAATGTTTTTATTTTTATTTTTTTCTCTTTATAATTTACATGAGACCCTCAGACTTCTCTGCGGCTCGGATCGTCAGTGTCGATAAGTCATGTCGATCCTCTGAAAAAAAAATTAAAATCCCCAACCCATCGACTTCCCCTTCGAGCCCCAAAACCTATCAGATATTCATTTTTACATGATTAGGATACCCAGTTTTTTCCATGGGTAACCCAAATGTTTATGTTGGATTTCCTTATGTACGATTCTTTATGTGTCACACATATTCATGAACTTTTTATGATGAGTTTTCCTAGATATCAGTCCAATTTATTGGGTAATTTTTTGTCTCATGAGATTTCATTTGTGGTTGTCTTGGTGGTTTGTCTTGAATCGTTCTCAATTTGTAATGGACTTAGTGGTTAGCCTTGAATTGTTCTCCACGTGAAAAGGTCTTTGTAGTTAGACTTTGCAATGAACCAATGTTTTATAAATTAAATTCCCTTCTTATAATTATTTCTTAGGATACAACTAAATAATATCACTTATATAACACAATCAAAATCTTCTTATAAAAATGAGTAAAATAAAAGGTATCTCTAGAAGTTAAGAAACATAAACCTAAGGAATAGTAACTTGACCTTTGGAATAGTAATGTGACCATTTTAAATAATAAACCGACCAATTGAATAGTAACCTCACTAATTTGATTATAAATAAAATTTAATCATTATATAAGTGACAATATGATATAATTATATCATAGTATAAGTAAATAATTATTTTTAAAAATTATTAATTAACTGTTTAGATATTTGTAAGTCATGTTTTTTTAATTACAATTTTATGATTACATAAATAAACTAAAAGAATATTTATTTTCATAAAATGAATTAATAAATATGTTTTTTATGACTTATGATTATAAGATAATTTTAATAAACCTTAATTATTTTTTCAAAGTGCTGGAAAAGTAGTTTTAATTTTAAAATTTGTATTTTTCAAGTAAATTATGATTTTATTTAAAAATTTCATTTATCTTATTTAGTAAATTATAATAAAATAAAGGAGTTCATTTATAAATTCTAGACATAAAAAAATGGTTGGGTCAATTTTTGCGATTTTTCATAAATACTTGAATATTTTATGAATAGTAAAATATGATAATTTACGATGAATGAAAAATAAATGACATTTTTCATCATGATTGTCACGACCCGTCCTCAGGGCTCATGCCTTGACTACCCCAAACCTGCCTTCCATAGGCCAGGGGCTGGAGACTAGCACCTAAGGCGTAAATCCCGTTAACTGGGAATGCATTGCCTTTATAAAACATAAACACATCCAACCAGAGTACAAGCAGAAGTTTTACACTAAGTACAAAAGAAAGTGCTGAAAATTAAATGGGCCAGAATACAAACCCAACTAAAAATTAGAGCTTCAACTGAACGAAAGTACAACAGAAAATACTAACAGCCGGAAGATAGAGCAGCTCATGGGTCGTCCACCTCGGATCCTACCTTAATGGTAGGTACAGATAGGCTCCTCAACACTCTCGCCCACCAACCTCCTCCGAGTACCGTCTCGTCGTGAAGTCCACGTCTTGGTACAGACTCTTCGTGAGGTCCACCTCTGGGTACCGACTCGTCGTGAGGTCCACCTCCGGGTACCGACTCATTGTGAGGTCCACCTCAGGGTAGCGTCCAGTCCTCGTACACCCGGTCTCTGTCAGTGATGTCCGCCATCTGCATCCAACACAACAAGGTGAGGGCATAGCCCATGCAGGGGTGAATATAACGATAATCAGTAGGGACCCCAAGACCCTCAAGGTCTCACTAAATCCAACAAGGATAACCACAAAGAAGGATCTAAACAGATAACCCTTACTTAGGTATAATCCCATACTTATACCTAAGTTATTGAGCAACCCATCCCAATCATGAGGAAACACAAAGGTTATGAAATCAATGGATAACCACTACTTAGGTATATGCCCATACATATACCTAAGTTATCAAGTGACCCATCTCAATCATGAGGTAAACACAAAGGTCATTGACTCATCTCAAACTAGGATTTGATTCATGATGTTGAAAGCATGACTGCTGGATGACTCTTCCCCTGTCGAGTATAATGATCCTGTCATGACTCTGAGGTGCTACTCTATAACCTTAGACTATTGAGTTACTCCTCCTGTCGAGTACCGCGGGTCCGCACCCAAACACAGTAGTGTTCCCCACCAGGGGTCTGCCACCCAAACATAGTAGCAGTTCCCCTAATAGCCTACAGAGGTACTCCTCCTGTCAAGTACCGCGGGTCTACTGCCAACTACCAGGTGCTCCGTCCACCGTGGGTATACAGCTAAATACCAGGAGCTCCGTCCACTGGGCTATTAGACTCACTCCAAGTTGAATCGATCAAACAGTCGTCAGGTCCACAGCTACTAGGTCTCCGCAATCCATACGATCGTCTTCGGGAGGATCCTCTCCACGAGCTACTGTTCGATACTCCAAGTATCACAATGTCCAACTAAGAAGTATCTCAAAGGACCGCCTCATCAAAGGGGTCGCAACGCAACAAACGGTGCGTCAATCAAACGCCTGGTCTGTGAGTTATTAGCCTTTTCTTCCCGGGGGCCCGATTGGTTTTGTGTACGAACCAACCCGACTGTATTTCAACTGTACCCCGAACTCTCATAGGGTATACTCAAAGGGACCGTTTCTCAACTAGATTACCAACGTCGCTGCCGGTTCGTCAAATGGACATCCGGTCTGAAAGTTACTGGCTTTTCCATTCTAGGGGCCCTGTTGGTTTCTAAGCTAAACCCAACCCAACCATACTCCAACCACGTCCAAACCTCAGGTGAATTATGCCAAAAGATCCTTCTCATCAAAAGGAATCTAAAAAAATCAACGGCACGTCAATCAGACGTCCGGAACACAATTTATAAGCTTTTCCGCTCTGAGGGCCCGATCGGTTTCGGGTTCAAACCAACTCAGCCATACTTAAAATGGCACCGGTTAACCAAACTGGTCACACCATTGTGATCCATATGAAAAAACACACGAGATGGACTACCCATTGGTCCAAAACGGATTGCCGGTGAAAAAGTTGCATTTCACTGCAACACGTGTGAACCGGGCCTCATGGGACCCGCGCCACGCCCTCGACTTAAATATCCAAAATTGGTCTTGAAACATCCTTCTTAATTCCAGGGTCGCATTGTTATAGACGGTTAGTTATTCTGACACCGTATGAGAGAGATTTGTATGATACAAGATCCCGTAATAATAATAATAATATTATTATTCGGTGTTTCGTGGCCCCGAGCCATGAAATAGAATTTATTATACAACATTAGACTTAAATTGACCATATTAATGACTGGATTACATCGCCACTAATGGCAAGCCAATCGGACGTTGCATGCATGAGTTATGACGGGTCGAAGATTTAACAATAATATTAAATCTATTATTTTTTTAGAGCTTCGGGGACCCGACCCAAAAACCTGAAAAAGACATCCAATATTGGACTCATTAATTGCATCTCGAAGTTAGGGTCGCACTGTCGTTGACGGTTCGTGAAACAGAGATCGCACGAAGTCGTTAAGGACAAAAAGGTGTTTTATCATCAAAATTAATAATACCATTATTATCTTATTAATTTTAATTGAATTTTTTCAAATACCCTGTGTCACGCACCACCCTTCTTCATGCATGGCCAACACGCCCTCCCCCCTTGATTCCTTCTTTCCTTTTTTTATTCATTTAATTGTATCTTTTGTTTTATAACATCTTTAACATATTTTTCTGCTCTCTGCAATCTAATTCCTCATTCATGATCTTGTTCTCCCAAATAGTTCCCCAATCACCCTGCCTCCTCCCACACAGCCATAACCACCACCACATTCAGCTGCCCACCCAACTACGCCTCCAGATCCTTCTGCACTCCATTCTGACTTCGATTTAACTCGGAAAAAAGATACGAACTCAGATCCTTGATCCTCGGGTCGAGATATTCGCGTCCGTATGTCGCGCTCAGGGAAACATTGAGTTTCCAGCGTGCTTAATTATTTGGGGATGAATAACACGCAAATAATACACGGACAATGAATAAGGAAAGATCATGGTCAAAGTACGTATCGATAGCCGTGTTAGTTTGGCCATCGTTTTTGAGAATCAAGAACATGGGGAATTGGAAATTAAATATTTATCATGCTTCAAGAATTTAAAATTCAAGATAAACAAGAAGAAAATTAATTCAATCAATTGTTTATCAATCCGTGAATTAATTTATTTAATTCACATTCATCATGAAAAATTTAAACTAAGGTAAGGAATCCACAATGACATATCCTACAAATAAACACTCAAGCTCGAGGGTATAAACCACATAAATGAGAAATATAAAATATTCCCCTACCTTGAAAAGACGTTTCACATCATCGAACCATGGAAAGAGGCAAGCATCATGGTGGTTGGGCATCGCAGAGGAATGGTGCTCCATGTGGCATCACCTCACATTCTTGCCTTGGTTAAAGGATATGCCCTTTGCCGAGAGGAAGATTGTGTTCTTCGTGAAAAGAAATATTTTCCTTCTAATCCTCCAAAGCTTCTCCACATATTAATTTCCCAACAATAAAATGAATGGCTTCCTCTTAATTTAATAATTCCATGAAATTCAAAACTAAGAGGAGCCAATTCATTAATTGAAATCAAGTTGGAAAAACTTATGGGAGAGAGGGAAGGAGGTGGGGAGTTTACATAATTAAATGGGAGTTTACAAATTAATTTAAGGGGTGATAAAGGGGGGTTTTGGGAGTTAAGGGGGAGGTGAGGAGTTAGGGTCTCATGTGGGCCCTGCCTCTCATTTATCCACACATGGGTAGATTCTGTTTATGGGTCTAACCCCTAACCCCCCATTCTAGGGTATAACTACCATATAAATAAAATTGTGTACCACCAATTTTATTTATTTAATTCTAAATCCCCAATTATTAATTCAAACCCCGCTTAAAATGAAACTGCGGTAAATGTCCCCTTACGCAATTACAGGCATTGCGAGTTTATCGGTGCCCTTGGATTTCAATTCCGAGCACTGGTTAAAACGATAGAAAAACCTGCACGTATGTTTACTGAACGTACCCGAACAAAACTTCGGAAGTTGATTCTAGGCACAACGGGCCTCAGAATCAGGTGCCGTCAGAAACTACGTACTCATAAAATTCCAATGAAATTAAGAAAAAAAATTCGTTGAAATTTCTGGGTCTTTAAATTACTCCCACCTCAGGGCTTTACATCCCCATAAAGCTTCAACGCACACTAGGGAAAACAAAAGAGGTACTGAGTGCGCATCTGAGCCTCCTGCTCCAATGTGATCTCCTGGAGGATCCCATGCAACCAGCGAATGCGCACCAGAAGAATCGACCATCCATGTAGGACTGGCACCTATCGATCCTCAATCTTCAATGTAACCTCTAAAAATGTCTCCCCATCATCAATGTCTAGATCCCCGTGGTCGATGATGATAGATAGGTCATGTTCTCATCTCCTCAGCTGAGATACGTGGATGACGTCGTGCACCCGGGGCAACTGAGGTGGAAGGGACAAACGGTAAGCCACCTCGCCTACTCTGTTGATGAAGAAGGAGGAGTGACTGTAAGAGACTGAAGTTAGGCTGCACCATCTCTATCCATAATGGATATATGTAAGGAAACCAACTGCCTTGTCACATCATCTCGCAGGTGAATACCAGTCCTCTTGTTGAGTGCATCTGAAACAACGTTCCCCATCACAGGAGTATAGACTATCTCGAAGTCATAGTCTTAATGAAACTGAATACTCAAAACTCTTACTACCATGAGGGTAAAGGTGGCCGACTCAAGAGTGATCAGCCACACCCTCCTAATAATGTGTTTATCATGTGCTTCCTGGGATTCCCTTTTAGCCAACCAAGGAAAAACCCCATCTCAACGTTGTAGATAAACCACAACCTTTTTGCCTAATACAGTCAATCTGAGTATGAACTGTGAATCCAATCCATAACCAGACCAACGTAATAAGGCCTCGATGCTGCCACCAAGAGGTTGCAAACAAAACTCTCACCTCAAGGGTCAAATCACACCATCGGTGTAAGTGTGACTATCGAGTGTCCTCTCAAATGTATCTCTAGACATGAGGGTCATGTCAACAGTTTTAACAGGAAACTCTAGGTCCGGGACAAGATTTTTGAAAGGAAGGAATGATTGGTACCTAAGTCTATTGATACGGTAGCTAGTAGTAGACACAGTCTATACATCGAATCATTCCTAGAGCCCTTGGGTCACACTCCTTGACCGTATGCAACTACTCTCTTACCCTACCCTACTGCTCCCTAAGCCTGGCGGGCACTACAACGGCGGGTGATTGTGACCTGTCGAAATGTACACCACCACATGCTGCTCTCCAAGATCTGCTTCCACAACTGCTGCTCTATAGATTCTTATGTCCTTAAAGCTTCTTCTTATTGAAAACATTTTACATGCCCAAGTCTCTAAGACTCGCACCAGTTTCTTGTTTCTTACTGCTTACATTCACTAGCTATATTCATTCAGCCAAAGAACATTCAACCACAAAGGTTCTCTCTAGCACCCTAGCATAAGTAGGAATGTATAGAGGAAGAAGTGCTAGTTCATATGTCCTTTAAACACACCTCGCTCAGAAGTCTGAGCCTTGAAGCACTAATTGCATTGTATTCATCGAGTACCAAGATTGGTCGGTATGCCCTGATGAATGCTTAGCTACCGACATGTTGTCCGGCCGAAGCTGTATTAGCTCTAGAAAACTCTCAGCCACCTCCTCAAGCATTTCCTCACCCACTTGTGAGTTGGGATCACCTCAGAACCTGAAGGGTATCTGATGCTGAAACACGTGTAAGGCACTGAACCTACATGTGTCATCTACTGGTACCACCAGTTGTAACGGCTGACCAACAGGTAGTGATACAGCTGGCACTCCCCCCGAAGGTACTATCTTGGGCATCGGTCCATGTACTGGAGTATCATCACTATGCGGACCAATATCATGGTCACTCACTAGGAAACACTAGTAGCTAAGATCACTATCTGCTCTACTAGTATCTAACTAGGTGTAGAACTCTAGCAATAGCCTCCATCTAGTCCACTGCTGCTTGGGAATATGTCTCACCTCGTAACCTCGGAGGCCTCTGCTGCTGGAACTCATGCAACGCACTCTGTCGGCGTGGACCGTCAACTAGTACGGCTAGTGTCATCTTCCCCCTAACAGGTGGTGGTGCTGCTGGTACACCACATGAAGGTGCCAATATAGAAAGAGGGCCCTACACCAGAGTATCATCGCTCGGTGGGCCATCATCGAGTACTCTCTCATGAGTCCAACTGACTGTCTGCATAGAGACATCTTAAACAGATGCGACATGGTGATCGATTTATACCTAGTGAGCTGACCTGGTTTGAGCTGACTTAAATAAAACATTTGGAAACACACACGAAATCAGTGTTTTCATGCACTGAGTCAGAAATCAGAAGTCAGGGTCCTGGTGTACGGATATGTCGGCCGCCGTACCAACACTGGACTCCCTGAACTGAAAACCACACACGGTTTTCTTAACACTATTGCTTCACGAAAAGAATATATTAGATTCATATGTTCTGTGGTAGAACTGACTCCTCTTATACCAATTTTTCACGGCCCGTCCTCGGGGCCCATGTCGTGACTACCCCAAGCCCGCCTTCCATAGGCCTGGGGCTGGCGACTAGCACCTAAGGCGTAAGTCACATTAACTGGGAAGGCGTTGCGTTTATAAAACATAAACACATCCAACCAAAGTACAAGCGGAAGTAATACACTAAGTACAAAAGAAAGTGCTGAAAAGTAAATGATCCAGAATACAAACCCAACTAAAAATTATAGCTACAACTGAACGAAAGTACAACAGAGAAGACTAAAAGCTAGAAGATAGAGTAGCTCCTAGGTTGTCCACCTCGAATCCTACCTGAATGGTAGGTACAAATAGGCTCCTTAATGGTCTCTCCCACCAACCTCCTCCGAGTACCGTCTCATCGTGAAGTCCAACTCCGGGTACAGACTCGTAGTGAGGTCCACCTCCAGGTACCGACTCGTCGTGAGGTCCACCTCTGGGTACCGACTCTTCGTGAGGTCCACCTCCGGGTACCATCCAACCCTCGTACACTCGGTCTCTGTCAGCACTGTCCGTCATCTACATCCAACACAACAAGGTGCGGGCATAGCCCGTGAAGGGGTGAGTATAACGATACTCAATAGGGACCCCAAGACCCTCAAGTTCTCACTAAATCCAACAAGGATAACCACAAAGAAGGATCTCAATAGATAACCCTTACTTAGTTATAAGCCCATACATATACCTAAGTTATCAAGTAACCCATCTCGGTCATGAGGAAACAGAAAGGTTATGAAATCAATGGATAACCACTACTCAGGTATATGCAAGTACATATACCTAAGTTATCAAGTTACTCATCTCAATCATGAGGTAAACACAAAGGTCATTGACTCAGCTCAAACCAGGATTTTATTCATTATGTCGAAACCACGGTTGCTAGAGAACTCCTCCTTTGTCGAGTATAGTGGTCTTGTCATGACTCCGAGGTGCTAATATCGAACCTTAGACTGCTGAGGTACTCCTCCTGTCGAGTACCACGGGTCCGCACCCAAACAAAGTAGTGCTCCCTAGCAGGGGTCTGCTGCCCAAACACAGTAGTGATTCCCCTAATAGCCTACAGAGGTACTCCTCCCTTCGAGTAATGTGGGTCTACTTCCAACTACCAGGCGTTCCGTCCGCCGTGGGTCTGCTGCCAAATACTGGGCACTCCGTCCACTGGGCTAGTCGACCCACTCCCAGTCGAATCAGTAAAACAGTCGTCAGGTCCACAGCTACTATGTCTTCGCACTCCGTACGCTCTTCTTCTGGAGGATCCGCTCCATGAACTACGGGTTGATACTCCAAGTATCACAAAGTCCCATGAATAAGTATCTCAAAGGACCTCCTCATGAAAGGGGTCTCAACACAATAGACGGCGCATCAATCAGACACCCGGTCTATGAGTTATTAGCCTTTTCATCCCGGGGGCCCGATTGGTTTCGTGTACGAACCAACCCAACCGTATTTCAACTGTACCCTGAACACTCATAGGGTATACTCAAAGAGACCGTTTCTCAATGATATTACCAACGCTGCTGCCGGTTCGTCAAACTGAAGTCCGGTCTAAAAGTTATTGGCTTTTCCGTTCTAGGGGCCCAGTTGGTTTCTAAGCTAAACCCAACCCGACCATACTCCAACCGCATCCAAACCTCAAGTGAATTATTCTAAAAATTCTATCTCATCAAAAGGAGTCCAATAAAGCCGACGACACGTCAATCGGACGTCCAGAGCTCAAGTTATAAGCTTTTGTGCTCTGAGGACCCGGTTGGTTTCAAGTTCAAACCAACTCGGCTGTACTTCAAATGACACTGGTTAACCAAACCGGTCACACCATTGCGTTCCATATGAAAAAACACACGAGATAGATGATCCATTGGTCCAAAATGGATAGCTGGTTAAAAAGTTTCATTTCACCGCAACACGCACGAACCGGGCCTCGTGGGGCCCGCGCCTCGACCTCGATAGAAATATCCAAAATTGGTCTTCCAACATCCGTCATAATTCCAGGGTCAGAACATTGTAGACGGTTCATCATTCCGACAACGTATGAGAGAGATATGTTCGATACAAGATCCCGTAATAATAATAATAATAATAATATTCAGTGTTTCATGGCCCCAAACCACGAACTAGAATTTAGTATCCAATACTAGACTTGAATCGACCGTATTAATGACAGGATTACATCGCCATTGAGGGCTAGCCAATCAGACGTCGCACGCATGAGTTATAGCGGGTCAAAGATTTAATAATAATATTAAATCTATTATTTTTAGAGCGCTTCAGGTACCTGATCCAAAAACCTGAAAAAGACATCCAATATGGGACTCATAAATTCCGTCTCGAAGTCAGGGTCGCACTACAACTGAAGGTTCGTGTAACCGAGATCACACGAAGATGTTACGGATAAAAAGGTGTTTTATCGTCAAAATTAATAATAACATTATTATATTATTAATTTTAATTGATTTCTTTCAAATACCCCATGTCGCGCACCACCCTTCTTCACTCATGGCCTGCATGCCCTCCCCCCATGATTCCTTCTCTCATTTTTTTATTCATTTAATTGTATCTTTTATTTTATAACATCATTAACATATTTTTCTTCACTCTCCAATCTAATTCCACATTTAGCATCTTGTTCTCCCAAATAGCGCCCAACCACCCGACCTCCTCCCACACGGCTAGAACTGCCACCACCTTCGGTTGCCCGCCCAGCTGCGCCTCTAAATCCTTCCGCACTCCATTCTGACTTTGACTTAACTCGAAAAAAAGATACGAACACATATCCTTGATCCTAGGGTTCAGATCTTTGCGTCCATATTTCACACTCAGGGAAACATTGAGTTTACAAAGCGCTTAATTATTTGGGGGATGAGTAACACATGAAGAATACACGGACAATGAATAAGGAAAGATCACGGTCAATGTGCAGATCGAGAGCCGTGTTAGTTTGGCCATCGTTTTTGAGAATCAAGAACATGGGGAATTGGAAATTAAATATTTATCATGCCTCAAGAATTTCAAATTAAAGATAAAAAAGAAAAAAATTAATTCAATCAATTGTTTATCAATCCGTGAAATAATTTATTTAATTTGAATTCATCTTAAAAAATTTAAACCGAGGTAAGGAATCCACAAAGATATATCCTACAAATAAACGCTCAAACTCGAGGGTATAAACCACATAAATGAGAAATATAAAATATTCCCCTACCTTGAAAGGATGTAGCACATCATTGAACCCTGGAAAGAGGAAAGCGTCGCAGTGGTCGGGCATCACTAAAGAATGGTGATCCTCATGGCGTCACCTCACGTTCTTGCCTCGGTTAAAAGAGATGCCCTTCACCGAGAGGAAGATTGCGTTCTTCATGGAAAGAAATATTTTCCTTCTAATCCTCCAAAGCTTCTCCACAGATTAATTTCCTAATAAAAAAATGAAAGGCTTCCTCTTAATTTAATAATGCCAAGCAATTCAAATCTAATAGGAGCCAATTCATTAATTGAAATCAAGTTGAAAAAACTTAAGGGAGAGAGAGAAGGAGGTGAGGATTTCACATAATTAAAGGAGAGTTTACAAATTAATTTAAGGTGTGATAAAGGGGGGTTTAGGGAGTTGAGGGGGAGGTGAAGAGTTAGGGACTCATGTGGGCCCCACCTCTCATTTATCCTCACATGCGTAGGTGGTGGTTATGCGTCTCACCCTTAACTCCCCTTTGTAGGGTATAAATACCATATAAATAAAATTGTGTACCAGAAATTTTATTTATTTAATTCTAAATACCTAATTATTAATTCTCAACCCGCTTAAAATGCAACTGCGGTAAAGGTCCCCTTATGCAATTACCGGCATTGCGAGTTCATCGGTTCCCTCAGATTTAAATTTCGAGCACTGGTTCAAAAGATAGAAAAACCCGCACGTACGTTTACGGAACGTACCCGAACAAAACTTCGGAAATTCATTCTGGGCACAACGAGCCTCAGAATCAGGTGCCGTTAAAAACTGCGTACTTGTAAAATTCCAAAGTAATTTAAAAAAATTCCGTGAAATTTTCGGGTCTTTACAATGATTGAGTAATGGATGATGTATATGGCCATTATTTCGAAATAAAATTCTTTATTTACTATTTTTTGGTCACATGAATCCATACTATTCATAGTCTTCAGTAAAATACTAAACTAATGATTAAAATAATGGGAAACCCCTCCTCTACTTCACTAGAAAAACTACCCTCACCTCCCATATCTTTACTCCTATCAAGACTTGTGCCTAGTCCAAATTATTTATAATATCTCCCAAAGACCCTCTCCCACGTCCATAAGACCTTGGTCTCTCCATAAGACCAATTCTTCTACCATAAAGAGGTTATTGAAGAAGTTATATTCAAGAGGAAAATTCCTCTCCTCATTTCTTTTATTCTAATTCTTGTTCCTTTCTTTATTTTCCTTTCCTCAGCACCTTTCATAAAAATGTTATGGTAAGGATCCAACCTTAAACATTACATAATCTTGAATTAAATGTATAATTCTAATTGAGTATCTTTTCAGGTTTAGGGTTTTATAGAGTTAGGTCGTAACATTTACATAACAACATGAATATTACATGTAGAAAATTCTACTCAGTATCCATTTTTTTATAAAATAAAATCTCTTGAAAAAATGTGCCATTTCCAGTTACATGTTTTAGACAGCATGACTTTTCCTTCATCCCACCCTTGACCCTTATTTAGCTTTAATTCCTGTGGAAAACATTTCAAAATCATGGGATGAGCATAAAAACCATAGTAAGGGATCTAAAATAAGGAATGAAAACATTACCCCATCAATAAATACCAAACAAGGAAACCATACTTTTCAATCATAATATACCTCGTGAAATCATAATATTTATGAACAACACATAGAAATCAAAAATCATAAAGGTAACTTACTTCATAAATAACACACATACATTGTAGCTATCACAGCTACAGAGGGAGTCACCTTTGGAACACCCATCACAGTATATTCCCTAAATATCTTAGGAGAAACATTAAAGTTCACCTCCATCACGTTACCCAATGCATTGGAGAGCTATCCCGGGCTCACGCGCCCAAGGTTTATCACGGAACCACCCTTATACGTAAAAAATTCCCAAACTCCATAACATATTCATAACCCATAAAAAAACATAATGTAAAGATAACATTTCCACATTTCAATCACAATATATCATTTCAAAATATTGACAAAATCAATGTTTTTTTCAAACCATTTTCAAAACTATTTAAAATATTAAATAAAGAGATTTTTGAATCAAAGTGTCCCATACAACTTAGAAGAATTTGAAAGAAATTTCAATTTCAAAAAATTCATGTCCATATAAATAAATCCTTAAATCCATTTTTAAAACATGGACATTAATGTGGAAGATTTATAAGAATAAACCATTAAAACATTTAAAACGATGTTTTAGTTAAAGAGTTTTTAACAAAATGAGATACTATAGAATATATATAATTGAGGAATAAAATTTCATCAGAACTTAATAATATCATGAGAATAAATGTATTCATGATATAATTTTCTAAAGGACTATATATACACCATATAAGAGTCAATTGGTTCATATTAATAACAAAGTCTGAATAGAAATGTAAATTGAGACAAAATCTCATATAAAAACATTATTCTTAGACTAAGGATAAATAAATTACATAATTTTGTGTGAAAAATATGAATACATCAAATATAAGGGTATATTATGTTTAAAACAATAATATTTTATTCACACATATTCATAGCACAACATAGTCAAGAAGTCGATGTTTAACCCAAAAAATGAAATTGGGTTAAGAAGTTTTCTAACAGAAATTTGATAGCCTAACGACTTCACTTTAAAATTTAGTAAATAAGTTGATGAGAGAGAAAATTTATCTCATCACTTGGCCATAAAATTTACATCAATATGGATATAGAATAATATATCCCAACATAATAAGATGTAAATTAAAAGACATAATAAAAAGATGTCTTTTAAAAATAGGAGGGTGAAATGTTCCCTTGTAACTTATGAAACATACACCCCATGAAAGAAAGGTCACACAATGAATATATAAATAACCATATATTAAATTATATTACACAAATAATTCAATCATGGGCAGTACATCCACCACAAAAAGGAAATAGTGGCTAATATAGCATGAATCTCACGGTAATAAAAAGTGAGATGAAAAACCTTACCACGTTGTAATCAATCGGGTCGTATGAGAAAAAGTTAATAACCACCAAATGAATCACAGAATACCATGAAAATAAATATAATCAGGATAATATATAACAAATGGAAGTACACAATACACCACATGGAATAAATAAGTGGTGAACAATGGAAATCTCACAGACTTAAAAGTGAGATGAGAAATCCCTTATCTCGTGTCCAAATTGACTCGTATGTTCCTTGTTCTTCCTGAATAATAAACTTAAGTTATTTTATACCTTATTAATAACCTTTTATTTTTTATTATTACTTTTATATCACTTATTACCTTGCAATAACAGTTAGTAAATTATTTGAGTTCATATCGGGCATTTTGTTGATGTGCAGATTTTGAGTTAAAAATGAACTTGTTATAATTAAAATTTGTCCATGTGTTCAATAATACATTATATCTAGAATGATATTAATGATGTATATATCATATATATAATATATATACAGTATGTACATGTATTTATATTAGTACATAAAATTTGAAGATAATAAATTAAATGCACTATTCATGGAGACGGTAAGTCGTACGTACGCATTAATGATACTTTCATTTATATTTAATATTTAATGGAATTAAAACTTAATGATACATTGGAATATTATAATTATAGTATAATATCATATATAATATCATTAACTCCATCCTTTATACATCCTTCATAAGGAATTAATGAGTCATATCACTTTCAGGGGACGGTAGTCCGCACTTCCTAGAATGAAATTATCTTGTTTACCCATTATGAAAATTATAAAGGTATGATATAAATTAAAAATAAAGAAGAATAAATAAAACATAAACATAATATATATAATATATATAAATAAAATTCCATCATAATGTCCACCATGAGAGGCGGTGGGAGTTAATTAAACAATCATCGTTTCATGAGGCGTTAGTTTTCCATCCACAGAAACATTATGTTCTTCACCCATTAGAAGGAGGTGTGTTTAAGTGTAGTTTGAATGACTCTCATGGAAACATCCTAGTATATTAAGGATAAATTTTTTATAAAATAAAGTAGTAAAAATATTTTAGGGGTTTGGATAAGTAAAATAAAATAAAAGAACTCAAGAAAATATGTTACCTTTAAATCGGATAACTCCATTTGGTTTGAACCAAAAGGGATTCTTGACATGTTTTCTACCTAAGTTAAGGCTTCTAGGAGGAAGATAGGGATCTTGGGAGATTATTGGAGTAGATTTTTCACGATCCAATGGTTTGATAAGTGTGAGAAATGGGTTATAAGTGAGGGCTTTTTATAAGGGAGAGCAAGGTCTCTTTAGGAAAGTTTGAAACAATTATTTTATCAGAACCACATCTTCAGTTTTGAAAGGCTAAATATTTATTAATATCAATTTTATGAAGACTAGTGGTTGAAATAACATATTCCAAAAACAATTGGACACTTTTGGGATATTTTTTTATATTTATAATCTTATTTATTTAAATCATTTATTAATTAGGTAAATACTGCATCATTATTGTGTCATAAATAATTTAGTTTATTATTTGCCCAAAAATTAAAAAAAATACCATGATTTATGAATTTTTTTAGATTTAAAAATAATATTTATTTTTGAAAAGATAACCTATATAACCCTATGTAAAAATTTATTTACTAAAAGATATTTGTTTATGTGATTTTTGTTTTACTTTAAATTAATTAATAAACAATGTCATTGTTACTCCCATGTGGCTCCATGGGGTCCCACATTCGACCCAAAGATTCCCATGGTCAGATATGTATCATAAAGAATGATTAGGACAGATTTTAGGGTAATTTAATATTATTATAATATTATATTTTACCCTTATATATCATATTTATCCTTTAATCATGGTAAATAAAATATTTACTAATGTAAATATTTAAAATGTATAAAAATATAAGTTAAATATTTACCCAATTTGGACCTACTGATTCTAAATATAGAATCCATTTTTCCAAATTAAAAACATAGAAGTGGATGAAATTAATTTAAATTTAATTCCCACTATTAAAACAAATAGCATGTTTTTAAGAAATAATAACTATCAAAAGATTGACACTTGTTTATGTCAAATTTCAACATGAAATTACTTCCAATGACCAAAATTAGATTAAATAGAAAAAATATATTCTAATTACACTTTAAAACCAATTAAATAGATAATATAATAATATAAAGAAATTATATTAAAAGGCAGTTTTGACTTAAAATACATTATTTTTCACTATTCATTAAAAAATGAACTTTATTAAAAAAATACCAAAATTTCAACCAAAGTAAATTTTTGGTGTCCGGGTTATTATAATAATTTTATTTTTTCAAATAGAACATATAAAAGTGAAAAAAACTATATTTATAGAGGGTTCTCCAATAAAAGGTGGTAAATTGACCTTTTAGTTAATATTAGAATATTTATGCTTAAAATCAAATTCTTTACATATTTTTAGCCTCTAACTTTTATTGGATAAAGGTAAAAATATTCAACAAATATGTATCATCATATTTTAGTTAGTTCTATTCATTCCCACCAATATAATGGCTAGGCATTAACTACCATTTAAAATAATAATATTATATTATTATTGTGCAACGTAAGATTTCAAAGAAACTCATTGTTGCGTATTGTGTACACCATCAAAAAATAGCTTCCCCTTTAAAGTAGAATTAATATCTAATTCACAAATATTAATAAATATGAAAATTTTCATGTTCTTTTTTTACCTGGGATGTTACATCCTTCCCTCCATTTGGGAATTATGTCCTTGCAATTTTAAAACAGTGCTTGGAGACTTCATTAAAAGTCCCACATCGGAAAAGATTCAGTAAAACTGTCACTTTAAAAGAATGAAAGAGAAGTACAGAGGTCACCTAAGATAAACCATACTTTGATTCTATGTAGGAAGAAATGGATATGGAAGAGAGAAAAATGGTCATGTTCTGACGGAGAGTGATAAAAAACAGATTTGTAAAAAGTTAATAATAAGAAAACCACAAATTTGTGATGGGTTAAATGGTCAGTGGTTTCCCAGTAGGAAATGTAAACCGACAAATTTTTTGTTTCATGTTCATTTTCATAATTTTGGATTATTTATTTATGATATTGAATAAAAACATAATGAAACATACTTGTCATTTAGACATTCATCCATTACTAAATTGCTACCAAAAACTCGACTTTTCACTCAACGATTACTATTCAAATTGACCTGGTCACATTAAAAGTGCTAGAATCAACTTCTAGAATATCACATGATCCAAAAAAGAAGAACTATATATTTCCCTTGTCAATAAACATTAAGAAAAACCAAATTGTTTAGTATGAGATCATATAATCCCCAAAAGGATAATCTTTTATAAAAAAAAGTTCTACTCTTAATCTAAAAAATTCAACCAAAAGTACCCAAAGTTCAAGAAATACCATTCAATATACAATTGTTCTTAAAATTATTCAAAACAATCCAAAATAATATTGAAAACCAAAACTCAGAGGTATTTTATCACGTAGTCTTCCATAGTAATTCTTAATATTTATCTCCAAATAAAATTGACTACTCTTAAAGTCTCATACTAAAGTGTAATTAGCCAAATCACTTATTCTCTATGATAGGTTAATCATTTACATAAAAAACCAAAATCATCATATGTCCATAATAAAAACATAGATTCTCCCAAACTAAAATTGCACCATTACTCATCAGAAGAAAATATAATTATTCCTTGAATAACATTTTCATATATCAAAATTCAGTTTTACACATACTATAAAAAGTCTTCCAATGTAATCCCATCATTAAAAGACCGTTAATAATTTTAATCAGTTCACCATCCTAAAATCTACCATAACTCTTGAATCCCTTAAATGTTAACTTCTTACTCATTCAACGTTCATCATGATCCATTAACCATTATTTACCAACTTATTCTAAAAAATATCTTTTCTATAAATAAAATCATGAATCAAATTCTAAAATTCAATAATGTCATAACATATGTTAAGAAATAATCCATACCTTTAATTGGTCATTTTAAGTTCCTTCATCATCAATTATAAAGGCATTAGGTATTGGTAAACATATATTTTTATATTCCTGGCGATCCCATTACCAAAACTTCTTCATAGGAAAACTGTTTTCATAATAACCATGCACAACACATTTAAAACATACAATTGATCCCTCAGAAATAACTTATTTCCCTTTCCTAGAGTTAACTGGATGCTTCATTTTTCCATGGAAGGTTATTTCTTTATGACCTTCACATCTACATCTATAGCATATTCCCATCCCTTTGAAAAAAATTTCTTTTGTGTTTCTTTCCGCATCCTTAACACATAGGTTTTTGAATATACTTACGTTTATGATTATTATCTAAACATACATGGGGATTTTTTTCTTGTATATACGATGCCTTATAAAAATCAGAAAACTTTAGGTGGTCAATCATGAATCCAGATAGGTGGATGAGAATAACCATAAGATTTCTCATTACAGCTCCCATTTCATTCAGTTTTTCTTTCAGAAAACCATCATAGTTTTCTTCACATCCACGGTTACTTTGGTTCTTTCTAGATCCATCCATTTACTAAATCATAAAAGGTTAGTGTGAGTATATCAGTAAAATCATCATATAATATTTTATGAGGAGGGTAGATAAAAATATATACTTATTCATGTTATCTTAAACTCATTCACTTTATCCAAAATAACTACGACTCTTTCAAAAATCCTAACCATTATTGTAATGTCACTTATGCTTAAAAAACACCCTTACCTATAAAGTTATCTAAACTGACCATTGATACCAACAGTAAGGACCCAGCCTTAAACATTACATAATCTTGAATTAAAATTATAATTTACATTAAGGATCTTTTCAGGTTTACAGTTTTAGAGAATTTGGTCATAACATTAACATAACAACAAGAATATTACATGTAGAAAATTCTAGTCAGTATCCAATTTTTTATAAAATAAAAACTCTTGAAAAAAGGTGTCATGTCTAGTTCCATGTTTTAGACAGAATAAATTTCCCTTGATCCCATCCTTGACCCTTATTAAGCTTTATGTCCTGTGAAAAACATTTCAAAAACTTGGGATGAGCATAAGAAGCTCAGTAAGGGATATAAAATAAGGAATGAAAACATTATCCCTTCAATAAAAACCATACAATGAAACCATAATTTTCAATCATAACATAACTCATGAAATCATAATATTTATGAATGACACATAGAAATTAGAAATCATAGAGGTAACTTACATCATAAATAACATACTAACATTGTATCTATCACAACTACAGAGGGAGTCAAATTTGGAATACCCATCATAGTATATTACCTAAATCTCTTAGGATAAACATTAACGTTTACCTCCATCACTTTACCCAATGCATTTGAGATCTATCTCGGGCTCGCCCGCCCTAGGTTTATCACGAAACCACCCATATATGTAAAAAATTCACAATAGCCATAACATATTCATAACCCATAAAACAAACATAATGTATAGATAACATTTCTACATTTAAATCACAACATATCATTTAAAAATATTGACAAAATCAAATATTTTATTAAACCATTTTCAAAACCATTTAAAATATTGAATAAAGATAAATTTGAGTCAAAGTGTCCCAAACCACGTCAAAACTTTTGAAATAAATTTAAATTTCAAAACATTCTTGTCCATAAGAATAAATACTTAAAACCATTTTTAAAATATGGACATTAATGTGAAAGATTTATAATAATAAACCATTAAAACATTTAAAATGATGTTTTTGTTAAAGAGTTTTTTACAAAATGAGAGACCATATAATACAAATAATTGAGGAATAAAATTTCATAAGAACATAATAATATCATGAGAATAAATTTATTCATGATATAATATGCTGAAGGATAGTATATACACAATATAATAGTGAATTGGTGCATGTCAATAATGAAGTCTTAATGGAAATGTAAATTGAGACAAAATCCCTTATAAAAACGGTATATTTAGATTAAGGATGAATCAATTACATAATTATTTGGTAGAAATATAAATACACCCAATATAATTGGATATTAATTTTAAAACAATAATATTTTATTCACACATATTCATAGAACGACATAAACCAGAATTTGACGTTTAACCTAGAAATTGAAATTGGGTTAAGAAGTTTTCTTACAGAAATTTGACAGCCAAACGACATCACTTTAAAATTCAGTAAATAAGTTGATGAGAGAGAAAAGTATATCTCATCACTTGGGCATACAATTTACATCAATAAGGACATAGAAGAATATATCCCAATATAATAAGATGTAAATTAAAAGTCATAACAAAAAGAAGTCTTTTACAAAGAGGAGGGTGAAAGGTTCCCTTACCGGTTTGGTATCTTATGAAACATACAGCCCATGAAAGAAATATCACACAATGAATATGTAAATACCCATAAATTAAAGTATATTACACAATTAAAAAAATCCTGGGTAGTAAATCCACCACACAAAAGTAAATAATGGCTAATATAGAATGAATCTCATGGGAATAAAAAGTGAGATGAAAAACCTTACCACGTTGTAATCAATCGAGTCATATGAGAAAAAGTTAAAAAACACAAAATGAATCACAGAATACCATGAATATAAATAGAATCACGATAATATATACCAAATTGAAGTACATGATACACCACATGGAATAAATAAGTGGTGAACAATAGAAATATCACGAAATTAAAAGTGAGATAAGAAATCCCTTACCACGTGTCCAAATTGACTCATATGTTCCATGTTCTTTTTGAATAATAAAATTAAGTTAATTTCTACATTATTAATAAAATTTTATTGTTTATTATTAATTTTATATCACTTATTACCTTTCAATAACAGTTAGTTAATTATTTGAGTTCGTATCGGACATTTTGTCGATGTCCATAATTTGAGTTAAAAATGAACTTGTTATAATTAATATTTTTCCATGTGATCAACACTTCATTATCTCCAGAATTATATTAATGATGTAGATATCATATATATCATATATATTAATAATATGCATATATTTGTATTAGTACATAAAATTTGAATATAAGAAATGAAATGCACCGTTCTGGAGACAGTAAGCCGTACGTACACATGAACTCTACTTTCATTTATTATTAATATTTAATGGAATAAAGACTTAATGATGCATAGGTATATTATAATAACAGTATAATATCATATATAATATCATAAACTCAATCCTTTATACATCCATCATAAGGTATTAACACGTCATATCACTCTGATGGGACGGTAGTCCGCACTTCCTAAAATGAAATTATCACGTTTACCCATTATGGAAACCATAAAGGTATGGTATAAACGAAAAATACAGAAACATAAACAAAAAATAAACATAATATATATCATATAAATAAATACAATGTCATCTTAATGGCCACCATGAGATGCGGTAGGAGTTAATTGAACAATCATCGTTTCGTGAGGTGATAGTTTTCCATCCACAGAAACATTATGTTCTTTTCCCATTAGATGGAGGTGTGTGTAAGTGTAGTTAGAATCCTTCTCTTAAAAATATCCTAGTATATTGAGGATTCTTATTTTTTTATAAAATAATGTAATAAAAGGAGTTTAGGGGTTTGGAGAAGTAAAATAAAATAAAAGAACTTAAGAGAAGACGTTACCTTTAAATCAGGTAACTCCCTTTGGTTTGAACCAAAAGGGATTATTGCATCATTATTGTGTCATAAATAATTTAATTTATTTGTTATCAACAAATTATAAAAATATACCATGATGTAAGAAATATTTTTATCTTTTCAAATAATATTTATAGTCTAAAGGATAACTTATATAACCCAATGTAAAAATTTATTTACTAAAAGATATTTGTTTATATGATTTTTTTCTTTACTTTAAATTAATTAATATAAAATGTCATTATTACTCCCATGTGGCTCCATGGGGTCCCAAATTCGACCCAAGGATTCCCATGGTCAGATATGTATCAACAAATAGGATTAAGACACCTTTTAGGGTAATTCAATATTATTATAATACTATATTTTACCCTTATTTATTATATTTACCCTTTAATCATGGTAAATAAAATATTTACTGATGTAAATATTTAAAATGTCAAAAAATATAATCTACCTATTTACAAAATTTAGACCTCCTAATTCCAAATATGGAATCTATTTTTCTAAATTCATAACACAGAAGTGGAAGAAATTAATTTAAAATTAACTCCTGCTGTTAGAACAAATTGTGTGTTTTTAAGAAATAATAACAATCAAAAGATTGACACTTGTTTATATCCAATTTAAAAATAAAATTACTTACAATGACCAACATCAGACTAAATGGTAAAAATATATTCTAATTAAACTTTAAAAAAAATTAAATATATAATATAACAATATAAATAAATTAGATTAAAAGGAAATTTTGAATTAAAATACATTATTTTTCACTATTCATTAAAAAATGAACATTATTATAAAAAAACCAAAATTTCATCCAAAGTAAATTTTGGTGTCCCGATTATAATAAGAATTTTATTTTGTCAAATAGAACATTTAAAAGTGACAAAAACAAGATTTAATGTGGGTTCTCTCTTAAAAGGCGGTAAATCGACCTTTTAGTGAATATTAGAGTATTTATGCTTAAATAGACCATATTTATGTACTTTGTCTAATTTAAGGTTATGGAATCATTTTTACACATGATATTAATTTATAAAGAAAAATGTGTTAATGTGATCAAAACCCACCAATTAACCAAAACAGTTATCATTAAAGTTATATATAATGATTCATATTCACTACCAATAACAAAATGAATTTTATAACCGCATTTTCTTCTGTATGTTTACTAAGAACATAAAACTTCAATTATGGACAGCCATTATCATATTACATTTTTATCCTTACATGTATATATAAGTAAACCAATCATGAAGACTTATGAAACAATTACTCCCAAATAATGAAATTGAACCACTTAGACCATCAAAAATTCCATGAATGAACTTAACAAGGTTATAATAAATCAATTAAATGAATTATATTTTCTGGAAATACTAATTAATTAATTTTATTTTGGTTATCTAGGAAATTAAGATCAAGTTAAGGACACCATCAGAGGTAAGGTAAGAGATTCTACCAGAACCTCCATTATTCTTTCTGGTTGTTCAATATTTCTTTTTACCCAAATGAAGTTATCTACTATTTTTTTTCATATATTATAAATGATTTTTCTATTCTCGAAACTCATGTATTAAGATCCATTAATCATTATCTTTCAAGTATATACTTTCTTTAAATTTATTCCCACCTTAATTCATCCTGATATGCAATCCATTTTAAGGGAACCTCCCAAATTCCTAATCAATTTTAAGTGAAATCTATCTTCTATTTAATGAAACCATAATCTCTATAAAATAATAATTTTTATTATTAAAAACGTCTTGGTTCACATCTGGTTTTATGTAAAATATTATTCCATTTTCTATTTTAAATTCTCTTTAGTACATTCTTTAAAGTAGAACTAAAATGTTTTAATGCTAAAATTTCCTAAATTCACTTCTTACATGTTTTATCTTATATATGACATCAATTACTGTTACATATAAATATTTTCCCTAATTAATGTACTTGTATGTTTTAATTCCTTTCTTTCACGGACACTTGTATGATATGACCATCTATTATGCTTTATGACATGATTGTGATGCCCATTTCGTTCCATAGGTACCATTATGTTTATGTATGTTTGATTATGTATGATTCATTATGTGGAAAACGTATTCATGAAAAATTTAGTTTGGGTTCCACCAAATAGATATCCAATTCATTGGGTAATATTGAGTCTCATGAGATGTTATGAGCAACGGTCTTGGAATTGTGCCTCGACTTTTGCTACCCTATGCAACAGTCTTGGTGGATAAACTCTACTTGTGCTACTCTATATACAATGAGTCTTAATTATTTATAAATTCATGTTTTATGTTGCTGACACATTATTATGACTCCATGTTTATATGATCCCATGCTTATATGTTATGATTCCAAATGTTTCATTCCTTTTTATATCATTATGTCACGCTTTATAAACCATGTGCTAAAGCATTATTCGTATGTTTATTCCCTTAATCGGCTTTTTAACTAATCTCTTTATTCATGTTATCACTAGGTTATCCTATAGAATATGTATGATTAAAATGGAATTTATGAGTTATTTATGAAGATTAAATAAATAAATGTTTAATTTAGTTTCATGTTTCAGTTTTATGTACCTAGTCTTCCAAGACACTAGGCATTACGGTCCTTGTCTTGTAATAGGATGTTTAATTATGCTTAAAATAATATAATGTTATGTGTAAAAGGATAGGCTTTCTGTAGTTGGTATCAGAGGGTGCTCTATTTATTTTTGAAGATTACTAATAGATCAGTTTAGAAAGAACCATAGGGATAAGACTAAGTATAATAATAAATACCTAAATTTTTGTAAGTATAGAGTAGGTGTTTTATCAAGAAAATACATCCCTTCATGGATACAATCAAGTAGATATGGATCTAGAATAGTTGTATGTCAGGGTAAACCCTGAAAATAGCACTCTGAGCTAGTCTCGAAAGGGAACTGGTACACAACAATGGGACTTGCTACAATCCTGTTTTGACACACCTGGGGAATATGATTTGATAAATTTATAAGCTTAGTATGATCCATTATTAATTGAATAAAAAATAATCCCTTTAGAATAAATGCAAAGAAACACATCTTTGGGAATCACAAATTATGATATACTTTTCCTTTATGATTTTATCCTTTTTATGTTAATTTTTTATGCTTATCAACTATGTATTCAATCACCCTTATTGTCCATAAATTTTCTTAGTTAATAGAATAGAATATAATAACTCATGCCAACAATCAATGTGATAGGAAATGTGATGATTGACCTAATTATATGAAAACTTTTATGGGAATGGGTGCTCAAAACATCATGACAGTAATTTCTCAGCTGGCTCATGTTATTAATAATATCTTGAATCATGAGGAATGGCTACCTCCTCCATGAAAAGAGAAATTTTTCATTGAATACTTCATGTGGAAAAGGCCTCACATGATTAGTAATATTATGATCCCCTACTCATGGAATATTGTATTAACTCTATTGAAAAGATATTCACTATCCTCTAGTACTTAGAATATGGTAATGTCACACTGGTGGTATATCATTTTGTTGGGGAAATTGATTCGTGGTGAATTCTAATTAAGAATATAAAGTCCAAGGATGAAATTGATTTCATTGATTAGGAGGAATTTAAGAAAATATTTTTCAATAAACATTTTCTCTTAACCATTCATCTCAATATGGAAAGAGAGTTCCTCAGAATTAAGTATAAGGAAATTGATTCCATCAGGGTGTACGAAGAAAATATCATAAGGCTTTAAAGATATGCCTTCTGCTTTTTCATGAGCACCAAAATAAATGTGTATCTCTTTTTTAGCAGTCTAAAGGTTAGTATAATAAAATCATTGGTGATTCAGGACTTTTACCATAATGATGAGATTTGTTTTCCTCATTGTTGAAATGGGTATTGGAGACTCTCAATGGTCTCATGATCCTGGAGATAAAAAGAATAAAATGGAGTCTAATATTGGTGGGTTGAAAATTAAATCCCATGAAGGAAAGAAGCTCAAATATCCCTCATGTAAAAATTGTTGGAAGAAGAAACCTGGTAACTCTCTAAATGGAAAAAGGAATTGCTTAAAATGTTGAAGAATGTGACATTAGGATAATAATTTCTGAAGGGATATAAATAATCCCACTAATTTGGAAGAATAAAGGAAGGTTCAGATCAACACCCATCATTTAGTGTAGTGTTGGAAAAAATGAGCATGGGCATTATGAAAAAATATTCTATAGGCCAAGGGTTGTAAGTGGAAATCAACAAAAACCTTCAAGGAAACAAGGAAGGGATTATTTTTTCACTACTACAGTGGTGGATCTGTAAAATGATGTGGTGATAGGTATGTTAGTCATTGAATCAAGAATAGAAAATGTACTATTTGATTATGGTTTTATGCATTAATTCATACCATGAATGTTCAGAAGACCCATTCAAACACTACCTCAAAATTTGTATATTGAGTTATCTATGATAATAGAAAATGGGGAAATTATTACATACAAACTATATAACTCATCCCCAATTAACATTTGTGAACTGAACCTCCCATAAAATATCATTGTACTTTAATGAAGTTCGATGTTATCTTGGTCATGGATTGGTTGTCTTTATAAAAATCCAACATCAACTATCATGAAAGGGAGATCACTCCTCACGTCCCAATTCATCCTCCAATTCATTACAAGTATACGAAGGAAGATGAATATCCTTTATAATAATTGTACCATGTTTGGATATTACTACCTTAAAAGGAATCATGTATATCTAAAATGATTGAGACAAAGAAGAGAATCATGCTCGAAGACATTCCCATTTTAAGGGACTACAGTGATGTATTTCCCAAAGAATTTCCTGGTCTTCCTCCTAATCAAGACATCCCATTATCAATTGAACTTGTTCATGGATACCTACCTATATTAAAGACACATTATATAATTTCCACCATAGAGATAGAAGATATAAATAATTAGTTATAGGATAATCTGAATAGGGGTTTTGTATTCCCAAGTGCTTCACCAGGGGGAGTGTCGGTTCTCTTCATCAAGAAGAAGGATGGTTCAATGAAACCATACATTTATTATCGTGAACTCAATAAAATCACGATAAAGAACAAGTATCCCCTCCCATGGATATATGAATTGTTCGATTAGCTTTGTGGGGATAGTTATTTATATAAGGTGAAGATTCGGTCGGGATATTACAAATTAATGATGAGGAAGGATGATATTCCCAGATTTCCTTTTCAATGAGGTATAGACAAAATGAGTTCATAGTGATTCCATTAATAATTATTAATTATCTATAAATATTCATATATATAATTAGTAATGTCTTTAGATATTACCCAAACAAATATTTGGTGGTCTTTATCGATGATATTTGTATTTACTCTAAGTTAAAGGAGAAACAAGGGGAGCATTTGAATACTTTTCTGATGAATTTTTTAAGGGATAAACATTATTAAAAGTATAGTAAATGTGATTTCTTGATGGATGAAGTATAATTATATAGGAATATTACCACTAGTAAAGGAATATATGTGGACCCTTCCAAGACAAAGGAAATTGAAGAGTTCTCTAGTCCAATATCGGTAATATAGATTAGGAACATTCTTTGTCAAGTTGGGTATTTTCGATGATTTATGAAGAACATATCAATATTTTCAAACCCAATGACCAAGATTACATAGAAGGGAGGGATGTTCATTTGGACTCAAGAATGCAAGGAAATATTTAAGGAGCTCAAAAAGAGGCTTATCACTGCATCCATACTCACAGTCCTGATAAGTGGAGAACTCTTTGTGGTGTATTGTGATGCTTCAAAGATTGGATTAGGATATGTGCTAATGGAAAAGGATAAAGTGATAAAATACTCCTCAAGGAATCTAGAAATATCTTAGAGAAAATATCCCATTAATGAATTGTAGTTGGATACTGGGATCTTTTCTTTGAAAATATAAAGGCATTATATCTATCGAGAGAAGTGTGAGATATATACTGATCACAAGAGTCTCCGATATATATTCACATAGAAGGATCTTAACATGAACCAAAAAATATGGTTAGAGCTCATTAAGGATTATGACTTCTCAATCCACCACCATCCTAGTATTGTAAATAAGGTGGTGCATTCTCTAAGTAGAAAGGATCATGCATCTTTATCAATGATGATAGTTTAAAAGGATCAAATCTTATTAGATTTATAGAGGATGGACATGAGAATAATTAAGGGGGTAATATCATTAATACTTTCTCAAATTGTTTCTTAATCATCCCTTGTGAATAAAATAAACTATTCTAAAATATATATATATGGAAATTATGATAAGGGTGGAAGATATTACAAATAGGAAATCCCCTGAGTTCAAGATTGATGAGGAATGAGTTGTAAGATTTGGGCGAGGACTATGAGTACCCTTTGATCTAGAGATAAAGAAAGAGATTTTTAATGTCACATAGAGTTCAACCTTCTCTAATCTCCAAGGGAGAACAAAGATGTATTGACATCTCTGAAAGAAATTTTAGTGGGAAAATATGATGAAGAAGATTGCTGAATATACATCAAAGTGCCTGGTATGCCCATAAGTGAAGTCTGAGAAATAAAAGACTAAGGGGATGATGAAACCACTATCCATACCAACATGGTTGTGGGAGAACATTACCATTGACATTTTCATGAGACATCCAAGGACAACTAGAGAAAATAACACAATATGGGTTATTATGGGTCGTCTTACAAAGACATTTCACCTTATCTCAATTCAAGAGGAATTCTCATTTGATAAACTTTCACAGATATATATAAAAGTTGTAGTAAGGATATATAGATTACAGCTATGTATTACATTTGATAGAAATTCAAGATTCACCTCCAAGTTTTTGAAAAGTCTCCAAAATTCTCTAAGCACTGAAATTAACATCAATGCGGCAAATAATCTTCAAAATGATGTCCAATATGAGCGAACTATTCATAGATTGAAAGATGTATTGAGGGAATGTTCTATGGACTTCAAAGTAGGGTGGGACCAACATCTTCTAGTGGTTGAAGTCTCTTACAATAATATTTTCCACTCCTACATATTAATGGAACCATATAAATCCCTTTATGGGAAATGGTGAAGAACACCGATATGTTGGGATGATGTAGGTGAGTATAAGCCTATGGGGCATGAAATGGTCGAAGAAATGGTGAAGAAGGTGAAACCCATTTAGAAGCACGTCAAGTCAGGACAGAGCCTCGAAATAGTTATGCAGTTAATTATCGACGAGACCTTGAGCTTAAAGATGGATTCATAGTATTCATATGCATATCTCCATGGAAGAATGTCATGATATTTGGGAAGAAAGGAAATCTAAGTCCCAGGTATATCAGCCCCTTATGTATTATTGACCTTGTTGGATTTGATGCATATCAGCTAGAACTTCCACCTACTATGTCTAATGTACATGATCAATTCCATGTATCCCTCTTAAGGAAGTACATTTTAGACCCTTTACATGTACTATCTTTGGAGGTGGTACATTTAAAGAATGATCTTTCTTACGAGTAGCAACAAGTGAAGATCTAGGGTCATAGAGATAAAGTTAAACCCAACAATACTAATCACCTGGTCAAAGTACTATGGAGGAACCATAAGTATGAAGAGGAAACATTGGAACTGGAGGAGGCAATAAAGGAAAATTTCCCACAACTGTATACAACTAAGAATATAAAATGAAATTTCGATGGAGAAATTTTATAAGGGGGAAGAATGTAATGACCTGATGTTTTATAAATGAAATTTCATTCTTATAATTATGACTTTTGATATAATCACATAAGATCACTTATAGAACTCAATAAAAACATTATAAATGAATAATGAGTGAAATAAAAGGTATCTCTATAACTTACGGAACTTATACCTAAAGAATAGTAACATGAAATTTGGAATAGTAATGTGGCCCTTATGAATAGTAACCTGGCCAATTGAATAGCATTCTCAATAATAAGATCATAAATAAAATTTATACATCTTATAAGTGACAATATTATGTAATTATATCATAGTATAAGAAAATAAGTATTTTTAAAAATTATTAATAAAGTGTTAGTATTTTTTTAAAGTCATGTATATTTAATTATACTTTTATAATTAATTTAAAAAATTAAAACCAAATTTACTTCCATAAAATGAATTCATAAATAATTATTTTTATTAACTATGATTATAAGATATTTTTAAGAGACCTTAATAAATTTTTTAATGTTTTAGAAATGAAGTTTTAATTTTAAAATTTGTATATTTCAAGTAAATTATGATTTTAATTAAAATTCCATTTTAAAAAATTTGAAAATTATTTTCATAAAATAGGATCCATTTTTGAATTCTACACTTAAAAAAAATGGTTGGGGTGAATTTTTTGAATTTTTCTAAAATAATTGAATTTGTGTAAATAGTAAAATGTGGTAATTTATGGTAAATGCTGAATAAATGAATTTATGCATCATGATTCATTCATGGATGATGTAAATGGATATTTATTTGCACTAACATTACCAATTTACAATTTATTTCATAAGATTTAGGAAAATTCATGTCTTGAATTAAAATAAACTAATGATTATAATAATAGGATGCTCCTCCCCTACCCCACTATAAAAACCACCCTCACTCCCCCCTTCTCTTCACTTCTCTAAAGCCTTGTTCTTAGACCAAATTCTACTAAAATATCTCTCTAATACCCTCTAGAACATCCATCACCCCTTGGTCTCTTAAAAATACCAAATCCTCTCCCCTAAATAGGTTCTCAAGGAAGATATATTCAAGAGGAAAATTCCTCTTTTCATTTCGTTTATTTTCTTTTAAGATCATTTCTTTTTTTTTTATTTCCTCTACTAATTTTATCCAAATGATAAGATAACTCTGGTAGCTTAAATGTAATAATATGTTTTTATGATAATGGAATAATTCATCATCATCTCTCATTTACCATACTTTTATACTAGGAATGAAAACAACATCCGAGATGTGATAATTTATCACATTCAAGGATGACGAGTTTTCAATCTCTATTACTATATTCAATTCTAGTCATGAAACATGTTTGATGGTTTAACCAGACTATAATTTTTTTATTATGTCTAATTTATTTTTTTTGATCATTTGTACATGTGATATTAATTTATAATGAAAAATATGTTGGATGTGATAAAAAACTGCCAACTAACCAAAAAAGATATCATTAAAGTTTAATCTAATGATCCATCTTCAACCCAAATAAACAAATGAATTTTATAACCGTTTAAGTTTCTGAATTTTCACTAATAACATAAAAATTCAATTATGTACAACCATTCTCATCTTACATGTTAATCCTTACATGTACATAAGTAAACCAATCATGAAAACCATTAAAACAAATGCTCCCAAGAAATGAAATTGAACCCCTTTTCCCATCAAAAAGGTTATGATTGTACTTAATAAGGTTATAAAAAATCAATTAAAACAATAATAGTTTCTGTAAATACTAATTAATTAATATCATTTTTTATCCAAGACATTAATATCAAGTGAAGGACACCATATAACCTAAGGTAAGGGATTCTACCTAAACCTTCATATTCCTTCAGGTTGTTCTATATTTAATTTCACCCAAATTAAATTATATATTCATTTTATGAACATATATTAATCACTATTTATATTATCCAAAATCATTTATCAATATCCATTCATCATTCTCTTTTAGGGTTACACATTTTTTAAATGATTCCTTCCTCAATTATTCCTGATAAGCAATTTGTTTTAAGGGAACTTCCTGAATTCCAAACCCAATTTCATATACCCTCTATCATATGGTTTAATGCATAGTTATCTATTTAAAACTAGTATTTTTATTTTGAAAACCTTTTTGGTTTGCTTATGGTTTTATATGAATTATTATTACTTTTTTTATTTTGGATTCTTTTTATTACAATCCTTAAAACCACACTAAATTGTTTTAATGCTAAAATTTCCTAAAATACTATTCTTATAGGTTTTCACTTCTGTTTTAGATCACTTACCATGAAATATTCCTTTTTTCTCTTATGAATTTTCATGTATGTTTTAGTTCCTTTCTTTCGTGGACACTTTTATGATACTCCTATCTATTATGCTTTATGACCTGATTATCATACCTATTTTTTTCCATGGCTACCCTTAGGTTTATGTATGATTGATTATGTATGAGTCATTATATGGAAAATATATTCATTAACAAGTTAGGATGGGTATTCCCAGATAAAATTCCAATGCATTCGGTAAATTTGAGTCTCATGAGATATTATCTGCAAAAGTCATGGTTGTTATCCTTGACTCATGATGCCTTATTCAATAGTCTTTGTTGTTAAACATGACTTGTGCTACTCTATGTGCAACAGGACTTGATTCATTCTAAATTCTTGTTTTATGTTTCCGCCACATTATTATGACTCCATTTTTATATCATCCCATGTTTATATGTTATGATTCAATATGTTCATGCCTTTTTATATCATTATATCATTCCTTCTGACCCATGTCCTAAAGCTTTATTTTTATATTTATTAAATTACTAAGTTTTTGAGCTCATCCATTGGTTCATGTTATCCCTTGGTTATCCTATGAATATGAATGAGAATAATGGATGTTATGATCTCGTTATTAATATTAAATAAATAAATGTTTCATTGAGTCTCATGTTTTCAGTTTTATGTACCTAGTCTTCCTTAACACTAGACTTTACAATCCTTGGCTGGTAATAGGAAGTTTAATAATTCTTAAAAAAGTGTAATGTGGTGTCTAGAAGGATAGGGTATCTATATCTTTTACACATGTCCCTCCATGAGAAATTATCCTTGACTCATGCTTATGTCATGTTTTATGTTATAACCACAATACTATGATTCCATGATTATATGATCTCATGTTCTGTTTATTATTATTCCATATGTTTATTCATGATACATGCCTTTTTATGTCATCATGTTATGACTTATAACCCATGTTCTATTCTTTATTATTATGTTTATTCCCTAACTGGTAGTTTTATCTCATCCCTTTGTTCATGTATTCCCCAGGCCATCCTAATAAGATGTAGGGGCTTAAAGGGTGTTAGGAGATCATTATGAAGATTAAATAAAAGATGTTATTATTTTGGTTTCATGATTTCTAATTATGTATCTAATCTTTTAAATACAATATACTTTATAAACCTTGGTTTTTATTTTCTTTCTAATTTTTCTTAAAGTCATATGATAATATATCTAAAATTATAGGGATGTTATAGTTGGTATTAGGGAATAATCTCATTATTTTATTAAATTAGGATATATCACTTTAGTAAGAACCCTAGGGTTAATTCTATCACCTTGGATAACCTAAATTAAAACATAGAGAATCAAAATATTGGATAAACACTTCATTTATAGTTTATCCAAATATGTTAAAAGTTTCCTTTTTTATATTCTTATTATTTATATATTCATGCCCCTTAATTTTAAATTTTTTTCTTAGTTAAAGGTTGTAAATAGGAGAAATCATTAGAACACTCAATGTTATAGGTAAAGTAACAATTTCCTTAATGAAATTCCAAATAGAATGGGAATGGTCCCTCAAAAATTCATAGCATAACATTCTCAACTGGATCATGTTATCAATAATAACATGAGTCATGTGGAACGCCTTTTTTCTCCTAAGAAGGTGAAATTTGTTGTCTAATAATTTATGTGCCAAAGGCCTCCCTTTTTAGTGGATCTTGTAATCCCCTACTCATAGAACAATGTATTTTCTCCATTGAAAATATATTCTCCGTCTTCCAATTCTCAAAATAGATTATTGATGTCCCAAAATACTATTGTTCTGGTGGGAATTATGATCATTGGTAAAACAGATCAAGAAAATAAAGTCCAAGGAGAAAATTAATTCCATGTAATGGGAATATTTCAAGAAAAAAATTTCAATAAATATTTTCCCCGAACTCTCCATTTTAAGATGGAGAGGGAGTTCCTTAGTCTAAAAAAAGATGACGAGTCTATCAGGGAACATGAAAAAAACTTATCAAGACATTCATGATACACTTTCATATTTGTCATGAAGACCTAAAGTAAGGTGGATCACATTTTTAGCGGACTAAAGATGTTTCTATGAAAAGAACTGGTGATTCAAGACTTTGATATCTATGAAGAGATTATCCATTTCTCCCTAAAAGTTGAACAGGAGATCAGAGACTCTTAGTGGTATCATGGGGATAGAAAAAAAAAGAGGAAAATTGAGTTAAATATGGTGGGATCAATAGATAAATCATATAATGAAACGAAAATCCAATAACCCATGTGTCAAAATTGAGGGAATAAGAATCCTGAGAACATTCTAAAGGGAACCATGAAATGATTCAAATAGAGAAGAATATAGAATTTGGATAATAAATGTCGAAGGGATATGAATAATCTAACTAATGTGGAGTAATAAGGGAAAATCCAGAAAAACACAAGGCCTATAGTGTAGTATTTCAACTGTAAGGAACATGGTCACTATGCGAACTATTGCCTTAAGCCAAGAGTTTTTAGAGGTAATCAACAACAACAACCTCCTTTGTAGAAAGTAAGGGAATATTCTATCATTACTATTGAGGTTTATCTAGAAAATGATGTAGTGATAGGTATACAAGTTGTTAATTAAAGAATAAATAACATGTTATTTGATTCGGGTTCTACGAATTCTTTGATATCATACATGTTTAGTAGAACTATTCAAACACCACCTCAAAATATAGAGGTTGAGTTATTTGTGAGGATAGAAAATAGGGAAATTATTGCATCCAAAGTATATCACTTATCCCTAGTTTTTGTTCTGGGATTGAACCTCCTAGAAAATATTACCTTACTTTCTTTTGTATATTTTGATGTTATATCGGGCTTGGATTCAATATCTTTATAAAATCCAACATCGACAATTTGGAAAGGTAGACCACTCTTCATATCATGATCCATCCTCTAATTATGTAATAGTGTATGGAGGAGGACTAATCTCTATCAAAATAATCATCTCAATTTTGGATGTTATTTTCTCATGAATAATCATAACTAAATCTAATGATTGAGGCAAAGGACAAAATCATGCTTGAAGACATGGCCATTGTGAGGGACTATGTTTATGTGTTACCTAAAGATTTTATTTGAATTTCAAAGGATTTAGATGTTTATTTATCAATTTAACTTCTTCCTGGATCCCAACCTATATGAAATACACCTTATAGAATTTCCACCATTGAGTTGGATGAACTGAAGAAGAAGTTATGGGAGAATCTAGACAACGGTTTTATATTCCCGAGTGATTTTACATGGGGAATACCTATTCTCCTTTTCAATAAGAATGATGTATCAACGACCTTCTAAATTGATTATCCTAAGATTAATAAAATCAAAAAGAAGAACAAGTATCTCCTTCCAAAGATAGATGACTTGTTTGATAAACTATATGGGGCCATTTATTTCCATAAGGTGTACCTTTAGTTTTGATATCACCAAATATAGTTGAAGAAGGAAGATATTACCAACATTGACTTTTGAATGTGGTATGGACACTATGAGTTTGTAATTATTTCCTTTGTACTCACTAATTATCTAGAAATTCTCATGGATTTAATGAATATGTTCTTTATAGATTACCTTGAAACATTTGTGGTAGTCTTTATTAACGGCGTTCTGATATAGTCCAAGATAATGGAGCAACATGAGGAGCATTTAAACAATTTTCTATTGAATTTTTGAATGGATAATCTATATGAAAATTACAGTAAATGTGAGTTCTTGATGGAGGAAGTATCATTCCTAGGGCATTTAATCACTAGTAACGGGATATCTATAGACCCTTACAAGATAGAGGAAATCAATGTGTGAACCAGGAAAACATCTATAATAGAGATCTATAGTTTCCTTATTTTAGCTGGGTATTATCAGTTATTTGAGAAGAAATTCTCAAGATTGTCAACCCCACCAACTAAGCTAACTCAGTAGGGAGAAAAGTTTTCCTAGACCAGGGAATTTGAAGACTTCTTTAAAGAGTTGAAAACGAGGCTTGTCACAAAACTAGTGCTCACACTACCAACAAGTGTGGAACACTTTTTGGTGTTCAATGATGCTTAAAATAAGGTCTCGGGGTCTGAAATGATACAAAATGACATTGTGATGGCCTACGCCTCAAGGTAGTTGAAAATTCATGAGAAAAATATACCATTAAAGATTTGGAGTTGGCAACTATGATCTTTACATTGAAAATATTATAGCATTATCTCTATGGCGAGGAGTGTGACATATATACTGATAATAATATCCTAAAATATATATTCACACAGAGGGATCTTAATATGTTCCACTGAATATGGTTAGATCTCATAAATGATTATGAGTGCCCAATCCACTACCATCCATATAAATCAAATAAGGTGGAATACGATTTAATCAGAAAGGGTCATAAATATTTATCAATAATGACAATTGAGAAGGATCAAATATTCTAAGACCATAAAGGATGGAAATGGGAATTTTTTATAAAGTGAAATCATAATTCCATTCTGCAATTTTTTCTCAACCATCCCTCAAATGTGAAATAACAGATTCTCAAAGAAAATTTGTGGAAATTCAGAAAAAGGGGGAAGATATCAAAAATGGAAAATAATTAGGTTTTTAAATGGACGAGGAATGATTCATGATATTTGGGTTATGGATGTGTGTACTGTCCTATCCATAGAGAAATAAAGAGATTCTTAATGACTCACATAGACTAAACTTTTCTATTCACCCATGGTGCACAAAGATATATCATGATTTCTGAAAAAACTATTGGAGGAACAATATAAAGAAGGAGATCATAGAATATAAATCAAATTTCCTAGTAAAGTCTAAAAGAGAAAATTCTAAACTTATATCTCAATCATTACCCGTACCAACATGGAAATGGGAAACAACACCATGGACTTTGTCACCAGACATTTGAAGAAATCTTGAAAAAACAATGATATATGGGTTGTTGAAGATCATCATACAAAGATATCTCACTTTAACATTATTCAAGAGGAATTCTCCATAGATAAACTTTCATGGATATAAATCAGAGAAGTGTTAAGGCTATATGGTGTACCACTATCGATTGTATCTGATAAATATCTAAGATTCACCTACATGTTCTGGAAAAGTCTCTAACATTCTCAAAATACTAATCTGAAATTTAGTACGACCTATCATCCTAAAACAAATTCCCAATCTAAGTGAACTATTCATAAAAAGGAAGACATGTTGAGATAATTTTCGAAGTACTTCAAGGGAAGATGGGACCAACATCTTCCCATGTTAGAGTTATCCAACAACAATAGTTTCCACTCGAGCATCCAAATGGATCCATATGAATCCATTTATGAGAAAGATGCATAACATTTGCATGCTGAGAAGAAGTTGGTGAATGTAGGCTGTTAGGACCTGAAATATTTTATGAAATGATAGAAAAGTTGAAAACCATTCAGCAACATATCTGGGTAGCCTAAAGCTGATAGATGAGCCATATATACAACATTCGACTAGACTAGGAGATTAAGGTATGAGACATGGTATTCCTCTCATTATCTCCATGGAATACGATCAAGATATTTTGGAGGAGGGGAATGCTTTGTCTCAGGTACATCATCCCCTTAGAGATTATTGATCATGTTGGAGATATGGCCTATCAACTAGAACTTATACCAATCACGTCTCTAGTACATAATGTATTCAACATATCACTCTTGAGGAAGTTCATAACAAGTCCCTCACATGTACTAAAGTCAGAGGTGGTACGGTTGGAGAATGGTCTCTCTTACGAGGATCATCCAGTGAAGATCATGAATCATAGAGATAATGTTCTACGCAATGAGACTACTCGCCTGGTCAAATTACTATGGAAGAACCATAAGTACAAAGAGGAAACATGGGAACTAGAGGAAGCAATAAAGGAGAGGTACCCTCACATTTCCCCCATAGTTTGTAAACTGAGATTTCAAGGGTGAAATTTCATAGGGGGTAAGAATGTAATGAACCAAAATATTATCAATGAAAATTACCTTATTATGATTATGTTATATAGTATAAATCACATGAAATCATATATAGAACACAATAGAATCATTATAAATGAATAGTGAATGAAACAATAAGTATTTATATAAATTAAGGAACCTAAACTAATGGAATAGTTACATGAACTATTGAATAGTAATGTGAACCTTAAGAATAGTATCTCAATTTATAAAATAGTAACTTCACCATTGAAATTATATTTAAAATTTATCCATCTCATAAATTAAAATATGATATTATTTTATCACAGTAAACTAAATAAATGTTTTGAAAATAATAAATTAAGTGTTGTTTTTTTTTATAAAAAATAAATGTTAATTTACAATTTTATAATTAATATAATTATTAAACAAATAATTTTCATAAAATAGATTCATAAATTGATATTTTTTGTCATGTTATTATAAAATAATTTTATGATACATTAATTAATTTTTTAATGTGTCATAAAGTCAATTATAATTTTAAAATCAGTATCTTCTGAGTCAATGATGTTTTTAATTTAAAATTAAAATTTTCATATTTAGAAAACTATTTTCATAAAACAAATCCCATTTTTTATTAATACAGATAGAAAAATAGTTAGGTTTATGTTTTTGTATTTTTCTAAAATAGTTGAATTTTTTGTGAATAGTGAAATACGATAATTTACGGTATAAGGTAAATAAATGCATTTTGTAGTCGTCATTGAGTCATAGATATTATAAGTAGACATTGGATTGAAATAAAAAAAACTATTAATTATATTTACTCCCAATAATATACATTATTCATATTCTTGATCCAAAACAGTATACTAATGAAGAAAATAACAAAAGACACCCCTCTCATCCACTATAAATACGACCCATCTCTAGCTCATTTAATCACACCACTAAAGCCATGAATCTTGTATAAATTCTACCCAAAACCTATTCCCAAGTCTCTTCCCCTAGTCCATGAGCCTTTTGTATTAATTAAGGTCCAAACTCAAGTTCATCAAGGAGGGTTTCATAGAGAAGAATTCAAGAGGTAAAAACCTCATTCCTTTTCTCTTAATTTCTTTTAAACTTATTTTCATTTATTATTGTATCCCAACATCCACTTATCCAAGTGGTATGGTAACTCTAGTATCTCACATATACTATAGTTTAATTATGTTACTGTAATAATCAATCATAATTTCATTCCCCTCCCCTTTTTGTTCTGAAAATTAAAACATCGTCCGTGATGTGATAACTTATCGCATTCAAGGATGATGAGTTTTCAATTTCTATTATAGCCTTCAATTATGATCATAAAACCATTTTTATGGTAAAAAATTTAATTTTATGTATTAAAACATATTTAATATTCTATAATTTGTATATAAACATTATATCCAATAATATAACAATACAACTTCTTAACGATTGAGAAACCACCAAATTAATAAAAATTATTATCTTTAATATTTTATCTAATGATTCATCCTCATAACAAAAAACAAAACGATATATAAGACAAAATAAACTTTTCTAATTTCATTAATAACATATAATTTCAATTATTGAAAAATATTTTCATTCTATATGATCTTTTATTCACGAATACAAATGAACTGATCATGAAAACCAAGGAAATGAACACCCCCCAAATGATGAAATTGTATCTTATAACTAAATAAAAAGGCCATAAATGAACATAATAAATTTATAATATGTCAAATAAATATATAAAATTTTTCATAATTTGTTAAATTATGGATTAAATTTTATAATCCAATACATTAAGTTCATTTGTTGAAAACTTTCAAACATAATGTAAGAAATTCTGTCTAAACCTCAATTTTCCTCTAGTTTACACTTTATCTCTATTTACCCCAATGTAACTCTTCCTTTTATTTTATATAATTCTTATTAATTATGTTCATTTGTTCAAAATTTTTATATCTAGATCATTTTATCCTTATTTTATGTGGAAATACATGTTTTAAAAAATTTCCTTTCTCAATTTTTTCAGATAAGCAATCCCAATTAAAGAGAACTTTCCAATTTCTTACCCATCATCAAGTAAATTATAAAATCTATTTTAATCCACAATTATTTTTTTAAAATCAACCATTTTAACATCTAAAACTATCATTTTCATTTCTAGTTTTATACAGACAATTATTTCTTTTTCATTTTAAATAATCTTGATATTTTTTCATTAAACCGCACTAAAATATTTTATTTTTAATGTTTCTTATAAACTCTTTTAAAAATTTTTTACTTATGTTTGACATAAATTGTCATTATTTATGCCTATTTTCACTTATTTATATCTATCTATGATTTAAAACCATCATTGCATGGAAACCATTATGATATTCCCTTTTGATATGCCTTTTGACATGATTATGATACACAATTCCTTCCATGGGAAACCCTTATATTTATGTTTGAATTCATTTTGTATGATTATTTATGTGCCAAAAATATTTATGAAAATTTAATGATCGATGTACCTAGATATCTCTATAATTAATTGGAAAATACTAAGTCTCATGAGACATCATGTGCAACAGTGTTGGTGGTTATCATTGACTCATGTTCCATATGCAACGATCTTAGTACTTAGCCTTGAGTCATGATCTCTTTGCAATGTTCTTGGTGGTTATCCATGACTCGTACACCTCCATGTGCAATGAGAATTTAATCATTCTTATTTCATGTTTTATTTTTCTTACACATTACTACGATTACATGATCCCATGTTCCATATGTTATGCTTCTATATGTTTATTCATTTTTGATTTATTTTTATGTCATCATGTTATACCTTCTCACCCATTTTCTATGATTTATTTTTATGTTTATTCCCTTACTGAGGTTTTTGTCTCATCACTTTGTTCATGTATTCCCTAGTTTATCCAAAAATATGTAAGGGCTCAAAGGGTGTTAAGAGCTCATTATGAAGATTAAATAAAGGATGTTTATATTTTGGTATTGTGGTTTCAAGATATATATCTTATATTAAAAATAAACTAGAATTTATGATCCTTGCTTTGTATTTGATGTTTAATTATTCTTAAAATCATGTAATATTTTTTCTAAAAGGATAGGTGTATTATATTAAGAGTAGGATAAGCTAGTGGGTAGGCATACATGGATTTTGAAAAGGATAACTCATTGTTTGGTGAGAGGATTAATCTTGATAAAGTTATTTACAATGAGTGTTAGTGATTTAGTGAAATATTAAATGGTTTGGAGACCTTAGGCGAGCGGTCCCACTCCTCAGGTGTCACATTGTGTTGTTGAAGTAGGATGGTCATTCCTATATCTGTGACTTAGGATTTGATGGAAAGTGGAAACTGTTATTATTGGTTTGTGCACCCTGGAAAAACAAAGATGTATCATGAATGGAGATGTTAATATTAGTAGCTAGGGTGAGATGGTAGATTGTAGATTTTTAGTCATGGTGTATTTCATGTCAATGAATTAAGTAAGATCACCCAATTCCTGATGGTTTTTTAGCCCTTACCATTTTTTTGTATGAAAGTTGGATGATACTTCGTTGGATTTTTTCATTGGTTTACCATTAAATCATAGTGGGAAGGATTAAATTTCAGAGATCATTGATATAGTCATTAAGTAAATGAATTTCCAATATTTTTAGAAGACGATGATGGTGGAGAAGATTGGGTACTTTTATGATTAAGAGGTCGTTAGAATTCACGGGGTTCCCTCTATGATTATTTTTTAAAGGGACCAATGGTTTATATCCATGTTTTGAAGGGTATTACTAGATTTTATGGGTTACCAATTGAAATTGAGCATGGAATGTCATCCACATATGGATAGGAAGATTGAGAGAGCAATCTAGGTTCTTGAGGATTTGCTCTGGGCATGTGTTCTTGATTTTGGGGTTCCTTGGAAAACAAATTTTTTTGAAGTTTATTTTTCATATAAAAATAGTTATTATGACTAGTTTTATATGGAACCCTTGGAATAATTGTAATGTAATCCATATATATCTCCATTGTGCATGGAATAGTTTGGAGAGGGGTCCTTGTTTAGGTTGACTTTTATTCTGGAAATGAAGGAAAGGGTGTAGTTGATCCAAGATATATTGATCTCAATATAGAGTCATCAGAAATTCAATGTGGATCATCTCATCATCCACTAGAGTTTAAGGTTGGTGATTATGTTTTGATTATATTTTCACCACCATTGGGAAATCATTAGTTGGGAACAAAATGAGAGTTGGCACTAAGGATTATTGACAACATTGAGATTGTGAAGCATAACAGAAAGGTATAATATCGGTTGGAATTTTTATCTTGTTTCACTTTTATTCAGGGTTTTTCTTTTTTTCTAGCTGAGGTGGTATCATCCATATTTTTACTATGAGAGTGAGTGGGAGGATGTTAATATTGAACCTGAAATCACTGTGGTTAAGAAATGAGTTTAGATTATGGATCGCCAAGAGAATGTAATTTATGATAAAAAAAATTCCCTTGGTCTGTGTATTGTAGCAGTGTGGATGGGATATCCATGAAAAATGTGATTAGTAGTTGTTAATGTGGTAGTATTTTCCTTTAATTTCTGTTACCCCAGGATCTAGAGGACTTTAAGGGGGCAGAAATATTGTATGGTGGGGTGAATTGTAACATCTTATTAAACTATTTCGGTATTTCTCAACCCTTATTTGGATATTATGTTTGGGGATATATGTTTTTTTGTATTAACTATGTCTATATATAAATTTATCCATGGTTATAGAGGGTGATATTTGGGCTTGGATGGATTTGGAGTTTGTTTGGTACATTTCTACAGAATCTGGATAATGCACTTCTTACTGGAGACGTTCATGTTAAGAAACAGTTACATGACGAGAATTCATTGTAGGAAAGATTCTGCATGTCTGGTTCGTATCATGATAAATTTAAATCCCTAAAATATCTTCATGAGTTAAAGTTTTTGTGGTCAGTATTTTTAAGCCAATGTGATGAATTTTTCAGTGTATTTTTTATTCATGGAACTCATACCACGAAAGGGTTCATGAAATTGGGACCAGTAGTTTAAATTATTTTACACGCCTGAATAACCCTTTATTCAATGTCCAGACCACCCTCTTGAACCCTAGGTATTTTTTGGAAAAATTTTGGTGATCTTCCTCCTTTTAAATTTATCCATTTGATATTCAGTACCCATGAATGTTACATAACTTATCCCTGGTAAATAGTCTTTTTTCTTATTCATTTCCATTGAATATAATATTGAATATGATTGTGGACCAAATTATTATTGGTTTGTGTTTTCTATTTATCAATTTAAATGCTCCCTCATTACCTATCTTTAAAATTCTAATATGCATGTTTCCAATATCCATTATTGAAGGTAATTGGGTTTCCTTCATTTCAAAGGTCAGTATCTCTACATAAGGGTATAATTTCTAAACTATTATATGTTCACATAAATTCCTTTATTGTATTCATTAAATATTCATGATTTGGCATTGGAGTGGTTAGTTAGATGAGATTTAGGTTTTTATGGTATTTTCCTAAAAAATAGATTTGTCCCCACCAAGTGGTTGATTAAATGTTTAATTGGTGGTTTTGGGGTTAATATAGGACTTTAATCTAGAAAGTGGAAAGTATTTTACTTGAAAATGATTTATTAAATTTGATCATGGTTTATAAATAGAATTTTAAAAACTTAATAGTTTGGTTAGCCAAGGGTGCATTGGGAATAGACTTATTACTCTTTCTGTGTGGAATGACACTATTTGTTTTATTTCACTTTAGTACATGTAATTCCACTAGGGTTTCTATTGTTTGGATCCAACTAAGGCCCGAATTGTCTATTTTCTTTTAGTTATAACATGTATTCCAATATTTAAGAGCCCAAATGGAATTCTTTTGCATTTATTATTGGTTTATCATATGATTGTATTTTCATTGTTATTTTATCAAATCCTTATCTAAAAATGTATCCATGGTTTCTTGATGATTTTATTTCATATGTTACATATTTCACAATTTGGTGAATCTGGTACGATTTTTTGAAAAACCAATGGAATATTTTATATAATAGGTTTACAAGGCTTTGTTCAAACACCATATTTTTTCCTTAGGGTGGTTGTATATACTGTTTGGTAGCAATTAGATATAGGGAATGGAATTATTTAGAATACCATATTCTATTATTGTCATCATCTTCATATTCGGATGGTTTTGGTGGTGATTATTGGTTACATGGAGACTTGTTTATAGATTTTATGTTTTATCTTTCTAGTTTTTCCTATTTGAATTCACTTTTTATTTCAAATGGATATGTTATCTTGATCCATCTGTCTAAAATTTTGGTTTACCTTTTTCAGTTTTATCATGATACATGTTTTCATCCCTTTTTTATACTTCAAAAGATTATAGACCACCTAGGGTGAATTTTTTAGAAGATCAGGGTTGGTTCTTTTCACAATTATTATAAATTGATGTGGAAAACCCTTCTAGAGGATAATAAATAAAAGATGTTCGATGTTGGTTATTTAGTAAAAACTGATTTCAAAACATTTTCATGAGGTATTTTCATGTGAATTTTTTAAAGAAACAACATTGAAAGTATGTAGATGTATATGAGGAATTTAAACATCAATTATTTTTATAAAAATGATTTGGAAGGCCCACATAGAAAGATCTCGACATCATTTTTCATTTAAACCAATTTTAAAAGGTAAACAAAGATGGATTTCTAATCAAGATTTATAAAACATTTATTTGGAAAGATGATTTTTTAATAAATACTTCATATTTTCATAATCCCACACCTAAAAACATAGGAATCAAAACTAAATAAAAAAACTTTCATAAATAGAATAAGTTAAACAAAACTTATTGAGATCTTTTATAATAATTTTTTAAAATTCACACCTAAATGAAAATAAATTTACAAATTAGTCAAACTTATAAAATATTGTGAAAATAAATTTTGAATTTGAATCATGTCATTATATTTTTACAAAGAAACATCATAAAAAACTACAAAATTAAATTTAAGTATTTTAAAACATAACATATTTGTATAACGTATGAGTGTTATAATGAAAATAACTATTGAAAAATATATTGTTTTTTTACTGTTCATTATCTCATAAATGAAAGATAAAACATACTGTCAACATTAAATAATCCATTTTTGATGATGAAACTATGTTCATGAAAAATTATTTTAAAAATAAAAATATATGATACAAAAGAAAAACCAAGTATTCACTGATATATAAGTTATCTACCTGAGATTTCACATAATATATTTTTTTAGATCCATTATTGGATAGTGATACCTATTGGCCACAATCTATAACCTATTGTAATTGAAAATATTAATTATCAAAACCAATGTAAAATGAAAAAATAGATTAATGAACTATAATTATGAAATAAAACTTACTTCTTTATCAACTTGTTAACCCTTCTTCAAACAGTATCCAATAAAGAGCATAACCAATATTCTCAATATTATTCTTGAAAAAATACACATAACATCCAATGTCTAATAAAATATAATATATTAAGCATTCATAATAGTATCATGAATAGTTAATAATAATTATATATTTTTCCCATCATGGAATAGAAAAACAAACATATGCTCATCGTTTTTTTAATCTTTCAGACAAATATTAAATTTTGGATTCATGGTTCAAATATTTCATTTCCATTGAAATTTATTCTAGGTAAATAAAACTATAAATATAAGTGAAATCATATTGGATGAAAACACTGTGTAGATACCTAATTATAAAAGTAATAAATTCTGTTAATATAAATTATGATTATTTTATGAAAATAAATTACAACATGAATATACATACAAAGAAAACAACTAAGAAATAGGTATACTGAGATAATCACCCTTTACAATGTCCTTGATGTTGTTTTCTAAAAATATTTAACGTACAATATCTTCCACATATACCTAAACTCATTAGAAAACTATAATAATTAACTAATTTTGAAGAAACATGTGATAAACTTTTTTTTCAATCAGCACCCTAGGGAATATATGAATGTGCTTGAACTTGAAATTATCCTTTCTATTATAGTGAATCCTTAAAATTAAAATAATCCTATTAAAGGTATGTTTCAGGAAATATTATAAGTAATAGTGAATTTTATGAAATATAAGAAATAAAAAACAAACAGTACCTCGTATGTCAACTGAAGACAAATATTACTTCTCCAACATAAAAAAATGGACAATACATTATCCAATTATGGAAATATCTTTATTAGGCATTGGCACTTGATTAGTAGGATAAAAAATATCATGAAACAAAACTCTTAACTAAATTGACTAAATAAGCTTATGATATACATAATCCCTCAGATGATGTACAATTTTGTATGTTATAATACATACATGGGGATCCCCAATATTCAACTCAGAGTACATGGTTAGGAAAAATGAGGTGGTGGAAGATCTAGGTAGGAAGGCTACATAGGTTATTTCATTCTAATCACTTCTTTAAGAATAATTTATATAAATGAATTAATCCTATACTATAACAACTCATTCATGTTTCGATACAACATTTAAAGAATATAATTCTTCCTTATATTCTTCCCCATACATTTTTCACTAGGTGTGTGACCAATGTTTTTTTAAATATGACACCATTTTTATGCCCTCTAATATGGTGAGCGTGTTCTCTATTTTCAAATTATTTGGTAAGAATATCCTTCTTAACATGAGGGCTAAAAGTCCCATATGTTATTTACCCTTGAATGGAATCCTAATGTAATATTTTCAATTGTTATATTAGTATGATATATTTATTAATTAGTAATATTGATGATTAGTAATAATGAATTATATAAAATATTAACAGATATATCATTTATTGGATCATTAATATACTTTCCCTTTTTCGAAATTCTTTTCTTTTTCCATTTTTCATGATTTGTGGGAGGAGGTGGAGGGTTGAATAGAACCACTTTAGAGGCGCTACATGAATTGTATCTTAATTAAAATTGTTTTCCAATAATAATTTATTCCTCTAATAATGGATACCTTCTTCATAACAATGTATGAGATTATAAATTATGATACTATATATATTGGTTATTTATCCAAGAGGCCAGTTACACAATAAATAAATAAATAATTATAATTACAAAAATTAATCAAACAAATAAATTTTAAAAAGAAAAAAAAACATAAAATGAAATCTTCCTCATGCTAACTAAAGACAATATTCTACCATGTATCTCTATCTATAAACACATAATTAACAATTGGATATTTATCCTTTTTACTCCCAAAAATGTAAGTTGAATTCAACTTTATTTTAAAATCTCTCAATCTTGTTATCGCAAAGGATAAACACTTTTTTAATTCCTTCTACCTCTTGAAAGTAAAATGTCATATGTAATTGAATACATAAAATATTAAGAGATGTATGACATTTAACCCATTAGAAAATAAATAAATATGTTTAAAATTTGTAACGTTAGGGACTCCCATAAAATATCTTCCATTGACTTGTTGACTCTCCTCCAATTATGGTATAAAATAATTATTCTATAATGACTCTATATTACAAGTTAAGTCCTCAACTATGTGGCACCTCAGTTAGTTGGTAATTTATTTTCATAGAATTTAATTGTCAACCTTTTCAATCCACATGTGAGTGCATGTTTTGGTAAAATGTAATCCCATACCATAAACCTTTAGGTACTATCTAAACTAGAGAAGAAGAAGATTGAAAACCATTTTAATAAATAAAATGTTAATTTCATTAAATAATTTAACTTATAAAGTTATATATTTAAATGAAAAAATTTGCATAACCCAGTTTTTCTACCTTAGTGTCTTTTATTTTGAAATATAATCTTACCTCTAAAAAATATGTGAACCTTTATTTGAATAAAATTAAATAACTACAACAAATAAAAATTTGATTTATCATAATAGATTGAAAAAATTATAAATTAAAAAAATGTTGAAAAATGATTTCAACCACAAAAACATTATAAAAAGAATATATTTATAAATAAAAATTATTATAAATCCAAATAGTTATAACCAAAACCAAATTACATGCACATTAAATTTATATTCATAAAAAATGTATGCCATTAAAAAATAAACAAGAAAATTTATAATTGATAATAAAATGTATAAAAAAAATAATCAGATGAATGAAATTTGTAACTAGTAAATAATTAAATATATTTAAAACTAAATAAAATAACTAATAAAACATGCATATAAATATATCATGAATGGCATTGAACTCACACAAAGGTGGTGGAAATAGTGTAAAAATTGTAAGATTGAAGTGAAACATATAAGAATATATAAAAATAGATAATTTCAACATATATATATTTTGTAAAAACTAATTTATATCATAAAAATAAAATAAAAATAAAAAAAGAGTTACAACAAAAAAATCTAATCAAAAGTTATTGTAATTATAAAAAAATTATAAATGAAAAAAATAACTTAAAATTTTTGGAGATCAAAAATGAAAAATATATTATAAATGTCTCTCTAAATAATTATTAGAGTAATTTAGTGTTTTTTTCATACCCATTAATCATGATAATTTCATAAAACATGGACTATGTCTATATTATAGTCACTGTTATCAACCAAAAATTGCATTTTTAAAGAATAAACCTCACATAAATCCAAAACATGATCATAACACTCCTCATCTAAATGAATTCATTTTCTATGAAAAATTATTGACCACTTCTCATCCAATGGATCAATAATATAAAATATTTTCATTTCAGGTGTAACAGAGACAAATGGTACTTTTTGTAACTAAATCTTTTCAAATCAATGAGTGTAAATCCACAATCATCATCTTTCATACCATTGTTACTATAAACCCAGTTACACTTAAACAATAATTCCAAAAATTTAATATAATAAATTTCTGAAATAACATCATGAACTACAAGATATTTCATTAATATATAAATTGAGTTTTTATCTTTTTTCACTCGAAATTTGCAGTGCTTCAGTGACAACCATTACACCATTATTTTTAACAGTGATCATCTCATCCTAATTTTTGTAAAAATATGTGTTACCATTAATATCAAAACTAGAATATGTGATCATATTCTCATATGGTCCCCCTACTGACCATTTCAATGATTTTTATATAGGTAAATTTGTGTTGAGTTTCACATTAAACCATGAAAAAAATATCTTTATGTATTCAATCACCAACCACATCTCATTTTTTTTATATATTACCTTTAATCTAGAAATATGTTATGATATATGTGGTCAAACCCCATCTATGTTGTTCAAAATTTATAAATGGGGTTCCATCACATCATCGTGTGGAATGATCATTAACTTTAAGACATCAATCCCTCTACCGTTAAAATCAACTATCAATTATAATGTTATTTGGAGACTAATATGCTCCACTTTATACAAATAATCAGAATAGAACTCAATCACCCCTTCTGATTCAAATTTTTGATTAATAAAGTCCTATGGTGGATGATGTTTTTTAACACAACCCTTCAAAGATTTCATATATTGTTCAAAAGGGCCAAACAATTTTATCTCGTGCACTAAATGAATCACTAAGTAGACCATTATATCAAAAAACAATTATATGAAATAAATTTATAGTTGAATAAGTATTAGTTAAGCTTTTTTTTACAACACATATAATAAATTTGAATGAATGATGTTTCTTTAAATGTATTTGAAAAAATAACATCACCTGTTGATAATATTTTTTACATGAGTTATAAATATACCACAGACTATGAATGGTAATAGTTGCTACATTAATACAGGGAAATCATGAGATTTAATACCAATTAATTTATAATTATTCAATCGTCCAAAATTATACACATTTGAATAATATCAACTAGGTACATTAATAACCTCTATACACTAAGAAAAATCAATCTTGTCACTCTTGCTTAATGTGTGACAAGATGAAGGTAAATATGTTCTATTTCCTTTCATAGTGAGAGCTTTTTGTGAACATATTACAATGGTTATAAAGTCTAATATATCATGAAATCAATATTTTTTGAATCATTATATGTCTAAAAATTTTCCAATCAAACTTTCACATATTTTTTTTCTTAACATGCATAAACTTAAGGTTATGTTTTATCTCTAAAAATATTCAGTGAGGTAATTTGAATAAGATATACAATTTCATCCAGATACTTTTTTGATGACCAAAAATTCTTTTATTTCATAGAGAAAAATTAATATTTTTCACATTTTCAAAATATTATTCAGTTGGAAATGGTTATGAGGAAAAATTATATCCCTAAAAACCGTTAAATGATTTGTTTAATCTATGTAAAGGATGATCAATTCGTAAAAATATTCAATTTACCATGTGCATTATTTTTCTTCCATTCTGCAATTTATAATATGAAGTATCTTGTTCACAAATTGGATATGAATTATATCTATTAACAGTATGTCCAAATAAGTTTCCATATATAGGAATTTCATTTACTGTGACGATTACCACAAAATATGAAAGAAAATAATCTATCTTCTATATATCAAAAATTTTAACATCTATCTCCCATAAAAGTTTCAAATCATCAGTAAATGGTGAAATATACACATCAATAACGTTTATTGGTTGGGTTGGTTCATAAACCACCAATCTCATCCTAAAATATTTTTTATTTATCCATATATGTGGTGATAATTTGTAAACTATCAACAAAATAGGCCATGCACTATGTTGGCCACTGAGGCTCCAATATGGATTCATTACATCTATTTATAGTCCTATTCTAATATTTCTATCATCAATTCCACAATAAGGTGTTTTTATCAAATCTCTTCTATTGTTGCGAATCAGTACGGTGGCATACATTTTTATGATATATAAACTCATATATATGCCATATTAAATTTCATTCATCATTTTAGTTTGAAAAAATATATCTCAAACAATTATTTATTGGAAGGTATGAAATTTATTTAACATGGGACTTGATGTTGGTACATGAGAATGGATATAAATTAAAATTTTCATATATCTTATATCATGATGTCTCACATTTAGTAAATTGTATACTAATTTATATTTATTCCTATACATCACATTATCATTGTGGAAATCATGTGTATTTTTATACCCAAATCCCATTAGTAATAGTGTTTTCTTTTTATTATAATTGGAATCTGGAATCCTATTTACTTTTAGAATTAGGACATTTTAAATTTTAACCAATTCAATGAATATTCATTCTCTCCACCCATTTATTTCTTTCAAGTTAACTAATCTATGAACTAGTGATAATGTATTAAATTTAAGGAAACATTAAAATATGGTTTCTTAGAATCCCGATATAGTCATTCAAATATTGCTATTATTTCAGTGGTTTCAATTCATACATCATGAATTAATTCATTAATATGATTCTATGTCTCATGGTGAATATTTTCATCAACATTAGATGTTGAATATTCTAATATTTCACCATGTTGGATCCAAAATTTATAATTATGGATAAAACCACAAAATATTACTTGATAATTGATTTCTCTAGAATTTAAATTTCTTATATTCAAACACTTCCCACATGGACAACAAATCAAGTCTTTATTTTGAATATTTAATTTAGAGAATTCTACAAAATCATCGACTCTTATTTTCATATTCATCAGTGGTTCACTGTAAATTTATCTGATTACTATCCATTAATTGCCTAATATTAGAATATTAAAGGTGAATATATTAAAACATTTGAGCACTTAAAAATATATAGAAAAAAAATATTTTAAAAATAAAGAAAATAATCAGAATAATCAAATATTGATAACAATTTTTTCATAAAAAACAATTATACATAATAATCAAAACATTTCATTAAATTTTTTAAATACAAGTGATTAAATATATATAAAAATATATAATTTAAAAATGCATACTTTTGACCAAATATTAAAAAAACAATTTTAAAATGAAAAAAAGTTACAAAAACAAAAAAATTAATCAAAATCCATTATATATAAACAAAATTAATGAATGAATAAAAATTAAATGTATAACACAATTTAAACCACAAAAAATTCAAAATAATAAAAAATTTAAAAATACAAACAATAATAAATACAAAAATTACCCAAAAAATAAAAAATATAGTGACAACTAATTTATAATAATAATATTATCTCATTAAATAAATTTTATCCAAAAAATTATAATTGATCATAAAAATCATATAAAAATTGAATAAATGGATTTAATTTTTAATTAAAAATTAATTAATTAACCTTTTAAAATAAAATAATAAAATACAAAATATAGAAGTTGATAAAGAAAAATAGATCCCAAATTCTAATTAAATCATGTGAATTTAATGGAAACAGAGTTAATGTTGCAAGATTTATGAAAGATGATTTACAAAAATGAAATAAAAAAGAACCAATAGATCCTCGAACCATGGTTTCAAGTTAATCAAGATAGCTATAGGAATGTGAAATAAGGATGAAGGATAAAATATTAAGGATAAAAATTTTAAATGATGGTGAATAATGACTTAAAAATAAGATCGAGAATCATTGATGATCATTAGGTGTCATCATCAATCTAAATTATGGGGTTTGATCATTAATTAAATGGCATTTTTGGGGTTTTTAATTTTATAAAAAAAATACTTTTAGCATATTTTTTTTAATCTAGCATTAAAAGTTTTTTAAAATTCCCTTTAAATACTTTTTTATAAATCCAACATTAAAATGTATTTTGGATTAATTTTAATTACAATTTTTTAAAAAATAATTTTATAAGTTACTCGCATCACTTTTAACACCAGTTTTTTAAAAACCGGTGTCATAACCTCGATGCCAAAGACCTTATTTCTACTAGTCCCACCATCCATTATTTATAAGTTCTCACAATACCTTCAATGTATAGTTTTCTCTAGAAAATATATTTTGAAATAAGTATATTTATATCAACTAGTGGATTGATTAGAACACAAACAATGTTATGATACATGGAAACCACTTCTAAATTCATGTATTATCTCCACATTATATATTTTGAGATCTATATTATTTATTTATATGAGAGTGGTTTATTATTATCTACCAATGACTAGTCACCATATTTGGTGACTGGAAAACCATATCTCTTAAGTTCTATTACCTCTCTAGTTCTCCTACACAGTTTTAGTGTTGTAAATACAACTTCTTCCATGAAAACCTATGGAATTTGTTTATATACCAACTCTTGTGTATCCTGAGAATCAAATTAAAAATATTCAATATTACCCCAACTATCCTTCTTGAGGGTTTTGTACCTCTAAAAAATATATCTTTTCAATATATGGTCACATTATTATAGGATGTATTGTATAGGTAGTATTCCCATGTTTTCTTAGGATAATATATAAATATACACTTTTTTCATTGGGGTTCTAGTTTTATTCCTAAGATAGACTTATGAAATACTTTTCATCCCTATACATGTCTATGTGAAAAAATATATTTTTCCACTCCACAACTCAAAAGAAATTTTGATAACCTCTTTAGTTGGTACTTGATTTAATGTGTATGATTCAGTTTATAATGCATTTCCCCAAAAGGTTAATGGAAGATCTACGTTATTCATCTTCGACCTCACAATTTCTAGAAAGGTAAGGTTCGTCATTTCACTAATATTATTCCACAATGGTTTGTAAGGTTGAGTGAGTTGAGAAACAATCCCAAAATCATATTGAAAGTTGATAATCTCTTGGTTAAGATATGTACAACCTTGTTCAGATCAATGACCACTATGATATAGCTTTGTCAAATGCTTCATATTTACATTAAAAATATTGTGATGCCACAACTGGGTTTTATATAAGTCTTCTTAACATGATTTGTTTTCAATTTTAAAAACTTTTTTTCATAATTTAATATAATAATACCATTATTTAAATGTTATGTACCAAAATATATGATGTATTTATAAAAGAAATATATATTGTTTTCAAACATGAAAACAAACCATTTGTATCTAGGTATGATAAGAAATTTATGTTTTTTGTAACATTTAGTAAATAATAACAATATATTAAAAACAATATCAATGTTATTATAAATTAAAGGTGGTGGGCTCCAATGCCTAGAGTAGAAAACCTCACATCATTGGTCACTCGTAAATCCCCATATCATCTAGAAATATTCTGAAATCTACTTGGTTCTAACATTTTGATATATATGTGGGAACCTCGAGCTATATTTAATACCCAATATATAGATATTTTAAAATTACTCTTGATAATGAACACATATTTATCTTTCGTTTTATTCTGGGTGTATTTCCAATTCTAGTGCCCTTTCTTACTACATGAAAACCCCACTTCTTCCTTTTTATTTCCTTCCTCTAGATATTCCTCTTCTTGTATGGATAGTTCCTGGGATCTTTAGACTAGTCATGAGTCTTGGACACTATTTCCTTGTTATTCCTTTTCTTATTCACCTTAAGGACCTCATTTTTTCATGAACCATGTCCTTTTCCAATTTGAGAATGAGAGTAAGATGCGCCAAAAAACTGTTCTCGTTATTACCCATGATATAATTAATTATAAAACTAAATAAGGACTTGGTTAGTAAAGAAAGTATGATATTTTTGGGAAACTATTCTAGTAATTTAATCCCCGATATGTCTACCCATTCAATCTAGCCTATAATTTTTACTATATAAGGCCCTCCTAGAACCAACTCTCCATGACCAAATGTATAAAAAACATTGAAGATCCTATATCTCTCTTTTCTCATCATCTATTGATAGATATCCCAATGGTGATATATCATTTTATATGCATTGATGTCCTCATGTTAGCTTAAAATATAATTTTCCATGGATGATAACATGAAACATTGACAACTTATAGAATTTTTCAAATGTTTATCATATAGATAAAGATATTCCTCACTAGCCATTTGTCCAGGTCCTTCACGAATATGTTCTTCTAGAATATACAATTTCCTTTTATGGTGTATGATAACACATAATCACTTTTTACATTCTCATAATATAGTTCTAGGGAGAAAGTTATCATTATCATGTATGGATCATGGTGATAGGTTTGAATTCATATTTATTGTCATTTCTATAAATAAGAAGATAATTCTTTTAGTACTTTATCTAATAAAAGTTGATAATAAATACTATATTATATGTATTAATATCCCACTATTTTATCAAAACTAATAGCCCTCACCATTTCCATTGGAATATTCTATTATATGTACATTCTAGTGTAAATAACCCATATTCCCCTTCTCATTATACAAACTTGGGCTTGAAAATATGTTTTAAGGGCTTTAGATTGGAAAAACATTTTGTCTATACTAACTCAATGTTCCTTGGTCTGTTGAATAGAATCCCCATTACTAAAATCCTTAAATTGAATTTACTCTACTTTTCCCACTTAGCTGTACCAAGTCCTAAATATTCAGTCAACCCTTGTTATGATCTAAGTTAATTTAACCCAAAAAATCTATTTATAATCCTTCAATAATTGAAAACACCCTAACTTATACATTTCCATCCCATTGAATTGTGGTTCAATTTTAACATAAGTAGTGGAAGGCTATACTGACATAAAATATATAATGGAGGGATTTTCATCTTTATGCATAAATAACTAATTTTTTATTTATCACATACTTTATAATTTAATTTGGATTTACTTAAGTTATATAGATTATCATAGATAAAGATTAAATATAATCTATTTTTTAATTCCCTCTTTCATGGTCATTAATTTATTAATTCACGTTATCATGAAAAAACATTAATAATGAAATTAACCATGAATCATGATACAAATAAAATAAAAAAGTGGTATGGTCAGGATATTATTTTAAAGGTTAGTTTATCTGGTGGATGATAAACTAACCGTCGACCTATGGGGGAAACAACTTGAACTGTGATGTGGTTCATGCTAAAGGTTTCCACATTTCTACTCATATACCTCAGGGGTTAGTTTTTCCTTGCCTCAAAACATGAACTTCCTCCACTATCTTGTGATCTCCATGCATTGCATAAGTTTTCAATCACACGCATGTTAGGGGAACCAAAGGTTTTTTAAGTGGTTTACATAAAAGAAACCAATCGCACATATTCCATTGCTTAATGAAAATATGGATGAATTTTATGCCATAAATTTAATTTAATTTAATAAAAATAAATGAAACCAATCACAAATAATGTTTTGATCTATCTTCTTGATCATCCGCATACATGGAATTAATTACACATATAATAAAATATAATTCAATTCTAATCATTATTATTTAAGATAAATCATTTTTAATCAATTAATTATCATATTTAAGTAATCAATTTTTTAATTATAACTATCATTAAAATTTTCTTGAGATTCTAATCCATCATGATTTTAAACAAATTAAATAATTTTTTTTAAAATTAAGAATATTGATATATTTTTCCTTGGAGGAAATAAGGTAGATCCCATCTAATCTACCTATTGCGTGTTATAGTCGTAAACTATTTACTCATCTGAAATACATTCTACAAGAATTATTAGTTAATTTCACAGCATGTTCAGGACAAATAAATGAAAAATGAATCACATTATATATATAGCACGTTATGTATCAATGAACCTAGAGTAATGATTGTATAAAGACTTGTAAAAAATATGCAGTTTTGAACATAAAAAATTATGCATTTAATATATATATATATATATCCCATCACACTGTATGTACATAATTAAATTAGTTACACTTAACTCATTTTGTGAAGTTTTAAGAAGTCTAATAAATTAATATTTATTTCTCAATAATTTTATAATATACGCAAAATGTAATATCTAGATAAATGACTTGTATATTTATCACAAACTATTAGTGACACATGCCTACGGGCCTAGTGTGTAGAAATTCAATGAAAAAAATGGAGTACATGTCATGTACCAAGGCTACATGTCATTTTCTCTATGAGTTTCATGGTAACTACTCATGTAGGCAGTAAAAGAAAACACAAAAACCATATTTGACTCAGTAACAACATGTCGTGTATGAGAGTTTCACATTTTGTAGTCTAGATAACCATTCACCAGGATATATAGGTCATCATGTAACACCTCAAGATTATAGAGTATAATTTTTTAAAATAAATTTAATCTCTTCAATATCTTATGGTACACACGACTTCGAACTACAATGAACTGTAATATAGTATACTATTATAAAATATATTTTAAATTAGAGGGTATGAATAATAATAAGTAAATTATGAAAATTATATGGTTTATAAATGTATAAAATAAATTCTTTTTCTATCAACTGATTAATAATTAAAATAAAAAATCATTTGAAAGTAAAATGATTTTTTTCCAAAAAACTTCTTTTATGCTTGTAATGAGTTTTTATATTAGTAAAATAAATTAATAAATATTAGTGAATTATTTAAATAATATTAATATATTGTAAATTCAATACAATATTTTATCATTCATTTAATATTTTTCTATACATGGGATAAGAATAAATATAGTTTTACACTTAAAAAATTTATTTTCCCAAAAAGTGGGTTTGAAGCATTTTCCACACTTATTTTAAAATTAATTTTAAAAACTGAACTATATTTTTTAAATTTTAATTTCATAGTTTCATTATTGTTTATTTTTTATAATATTAATAAAAGACTAATTTTTTTATAAATATTTCAAAAATATGGGTTTTTATTGAAAACTACCTTTTCATTTAAATAATTTACAAATTATTATTTCGTTTTAAAATGGTTTAAAGATATAATTAGTTAAATTATATTATTATTTTTCCAATTTATCTAAACTGAATCAATTTAATGGTTAAATTTGACATAATGACTTTTTATACTTACAAAAACGTTTCTTTGGAAAACCTATTTTGGTCGCGTCTAATGTTTATTTTCAAATTAAATTCAGTCACTTATGTGGAATAAATATTGTACCATGGGATAAATAATTTTAAACATTATAATTAATATTATATAATAGGTTCAACTTAATTTTTTTCATAATGCATAGTAAAAACAATAAAAACTAATTATCACAGTTAATGTTAAAACAGGTTTACTAAGGGTTAAACAAAAACGATATTGGTTAAAATGGACTAGAAACATAAATAATTCCTATTTATTGTCAATATTTCAATATTATATAATATAATGTTAAATAATGATTCCTTTTGGATCCATGTGTAATGTGAAAAAAGTGGGTATAATTTTTTCTTTTAAAAATGTCCAAGTATGTCCTCTCCCCCAATAATAATATGAAACCCCCTCCTCTCCCCCTCACACTTGTAAAAACATTTTTTTAAACAAATATATACCCAAGTAAATTCCTTACATACCTCCCCATTACCTAGTATCCATTCTTTGGCTAGAAAAGCATTCCCAGAAGGCATTAGGTATAAATATAATGAGGTTCTCTGAAGAATATTTCTAATTCTTAACCATGAATCTTAGTTTAATTTCATACCCTACCTCTATAATATCTTTTCCATATTTGATAAAATAATAACACTAATTAATTAAATATAATTATCAGTTATAATGTTAATTTAATAACCTATATCTATCTCCACCACCATCAAATGAAAAATAAAACTGTTGAGTGTGTGTACATTGGATTATCACCTCACGAACCAATGTAATTATTTTCCCATCGCAACGACGGAAATATGGATATAATTATGGATTATATATATATATATATATATATTTTCTTTTAGGACATAATTATACTTATTTAATTATAAAATAACTTCTAATTTTTACCTTATATGCCATTGAAAATCAATAATTTCGGTCATATATATGTGTGGACTACCACCTCTATGTAGCAATGTGATACATTTTTCGTTTAATTTTGACATGGATGGAAATAAATATTTATATAATGAATATAAATTATATATACTATATAATAATAAAACATTAAATTTTAATTATTACTTAACTATATTTCTTTCTATCCATCTAAAAATGAAAATAGTTTTCATACGTAGGCACAACCTACCGTCTCCAGGAATAGTGTTACCCATTTTTCTATCTCTACATTTTATGAAATATTATAAATAATTATATAAAAAATGTAAATTATATTTACATCATGTTTATAATTATATATATTATGTAACCATGAAAAATTTACCAGTACCAAAACTACCAAACCAAAACAAACATTAACGATGAAACAATTATCTCCCGAAATAGTAATTTTATTAAAGATTGTTAAGAAAACGTGTAATAAAACGAAATAAGTAAATAATATATGGTATGATATATATTATTATGATTATTTAATATATTTATAGTAAATATATAATTATTATTCAAGAGTTCCAGACACATACGAAGGAATTCATACCTGAGTTAAAAGGATTTGTCTCAATTTCCATTTGTTGAGGAATGTGTTAATGTTAAGAACATAATTTTTTTTATTAGTATATATACTTCCCCTTTTAAATGTTATATAATGAATACTTCATAAATAATGTTATTTTAATTTTAAATAAAAAATATTTCATCCAAGGAGATTCGACTTGAATGTTACCATGCGGTAAGTGTTTCATAACTAAATTTCTTTTCATTCGATTGTATTACTTTTGCATTATCATTTATATTATATGATTATGTGAGTACTTATTTTTAACTTTATGTAGTATTTAGAATTATTTTATTTGAATTTAAATTTTATACACACACATAAGTTATTTATTAATTCTTAGTTTAATGGTTTGATCTTTGTAAGGGATATCATATCAATTTTTATTTTCATTAGCCATATTTTTTTTGAACGAACCTTTTCAATTTTATATGGTTTATACACTACCAATTTGTTGTATTTATAATGAATACCTAATTATTTAGATAATTAATTTTTAAATTAAATTATATTCCTTCAACGAGTTACAATATATGAGTTACCAAAGAAGTAAGAATCTATATTACAATCCCACATTATTTTGGGATTACTTTTTTTTTCATTGAAGAAATATTATCATTTATCCATCATAAAATCCAATCATTTAAATATTGATATTTTTTATCATGTATATTATTATTACATAAACCATATATTATTTATATATATAGTGGTTTTCTTTGAAATTTATTTTATTGAATAAGGAAATTTTGATAAATCTACATTCTTCACTCAATGTGCATATTTTTTTGATAAGGAATAATATTCCAAAATTAAAATGATCATTGAATATATGAGGAATTATTTTTACATCCCATGTTGGGTGGAGGTCAAAATTATATCCCCCTTGATTCATAGATGGGTCTCATGACACATATTAAGTTTTCAAAATTAAATGGGTTTTTATACATAGTTTTAAACTGTCTTAGTGAAAGGTCATGATAGTATAGATATCAGGATGCCTGAAATCATTATGTATAATATTAAGAATTTAATTAATTTATAATTTATTTATTACTATCAATGATATTTTTACATTGATATATTCTGTTGATTTATTTTGTTCTCAATTTTTTGACTAAATATATTGTGATTTTAGGTATTTACCTTTCTGTATTAATTATGATATATTTAATCGAGATAATAAATATTTTTATTAAATAAATTTTTTTCAGTTATTTTCCATTCCATAATTATTATATATTATTGATTCATGATAGATTCCATTTTATGTAACCCTTACTGGGAATATGAGTTAAACCTTATTTTGTTTTTTCATAGGATATGAAGAAGGAATCATTAAATGAGTTCTAGGATGCTGAATATTTTCCACCACTCTAATGTATTTAATGTTTTAAAATTTATTGGGAAATTTATGTTTGTATACAGTTTACCAATACTACTAATCTATTTGGTCCTTCGGGATGTGATCACGTTTTTCTTATACCATATTAGTAATGTAACCATGGGTTCTGAGTTTATGGGGTCAAGGTCTTTATATTTTGTATTATCAGAAGTTAATTTCAAACCTTGTGAAATAGATTTATAAAATTATATATTATAAAATATATCCATATGAATGAATTTGAGGATATTTCTAACTATATGATAACATGAAAAAGTTTTTAAGGTACTTATTATGTTGTTTTTCTAGAAATACATCCCTTTTTAGATATAAAAAGTGGATGTGGATATAGAATAGATGTACCTAATGGTAATAACATTGAAAATGGTTAAATAAGATTTGAATCAATCATCCATGGTTTCACAATAACGGGCCATGCTATACACCTAGTTTGTACCTCTTGAGGGGATACACTTGTGTTAATTTATATTTTCACTATAAAATACCATGAAAGATTTGAATATATGATGACAATGAATGACATAGGTTAAAAATAATTTGTATTATATTAAAAATGAGGTGTCATGATTTATAAATCCTATAAATTATTATATGTTTTTTCCACTATGATTATTGTTTCTCACACTATTTTTTTGGTTTTAGGCAACGAATGGAACCTAAAAAATCATGTTGATATTGAATATGATGGAAATTATGGAAATTATGTGAAAATAAATGGGATGATTAATGGATTTAAATATATAATTATTATTACCATCTAGTTATCACAATATATGATTAAAAACATATACCTTATCCAACACTTGAACTCCCCAAATAAAATAAGGATGGAGTATGTTGAGGTCTTGAGTATTGGAGACCATGTAGGAAAAAAGGCATGATTTATTACATGTTAAGAATAGGGAAGAGGTACCATAGATAATGTATCAAAGGAACATGAACATTTTTTATGTGTGGGAAAAATGAAATAGAGTGACAATTTTCTTCAAAAAAGTATGGATTTTAGTGGAGAGATATAAATTTAATCATTGAAACCCATTTATAGTTCGTTGTGATGAATGTGGGGAACCTATGTATTTTATAAGTCAATTTACTATTTTATAGGTTAACTCCTATACCAAGGAAATACCTATGTTTAAGTATTTATGTATTTGGATATAAAAATTATATTATAAGTATTTTTATCAATGGTATTTTGGTTATAATAATCATGAATTATCTAAGGATTGTATTAATATTTTTGAAATCATATATGGATTCATGTAAGATTAAATTAAGTGTTTTGGATACCATCATGGGTTTATGAATTTAAGATTGATCATAAGTTCAAAGTCATAAAAAAACTTTTCAGTTTTTATGTGATAGTATTTTATCAAGATTAAAGATATTTTGGGAGAAAATTATGGCAATATAACCTATTGGTTTAGTATATGTTTTAGTGAAAATTTATTAAATTAATAATACCTTTACATTTTGTGGAGAAATTTTAAATGTATTTATAATCTTTAGGTTCAATATGATCATTGATTTTAAGGTAATAATAGTCAATTAATCTTATTTGATTTTATAGGAAAAAATTAGTCGCATATAATACTTTATTGGCTAAAAATTGATTTTATGATTAATGTTATTTTTTTAATATGGTCATCATATTTTTGTGAAAATGATATGAATTATATTAATATGGTATTATAAAATAGAAAAAATGTATGTCAGGTGAAAACCTTTCACATCCAGCATTGCTGTGAGGATTGATCCCTCAACCGAAGGGTGAGAAGGGTGGAATACATACCATTGGACTTCATGATGTTCTGGTTAATATGATATTGTTTTTACATAAATGATTTTAGAGATAAATTTTATGTTGAACTTTGGGTCTTATTATTTATGTTTAAAGATAAGGGTTTTATGTTGTATGAAGTTTGATAACCATTTTGGTTTCAGATAATGTTTAGAGACATACATAATGAATTTTTACTCTTTTATGGATAGTGTGATCTGTTAGAAGTTAATTTTAGTTCTTAGGAATAAAATAATTCATATGGGATATTCATTACTTAGAGTAATATGTGTAGTGAAAATTGATCGAAGCTGAACCAAAGGATAAAATTGAGCTTATGAAATAGAAACATATCAAGTAATTATATTTAAATATATTTTTTCTAGACAATAAAATAATTCCTCAACATTATGAAAAGGATATTGAAACAAAAAATTTAACCTATTACCATCATATTTTATGAATCGAAGGTCATTTAACCCACCATAGATTTATATTTTCGTGGTTGTAAAATTTCTATTAACTATTTAATTTCTTATGATCAATGATTGGTCTCACTCTCATTGACTATTCAAAATTTTATTTCATGTCCATATTTTCATTTCCCACTAATTTTTCCCTACTTGTAAATGTAGTTATGTATTATAAAATATAACTTTCATACTTCCCCTCAGCTTTTATCAAGAGGAAGTTTTATTTACCCTTTTTAGGATACGGATTTTTATCAATGGTATTATCAAATTTCATACCATTGTTTTTTTATTTAATGTTGAAATTTTTAGGATTTAATTTATTTAAGGTGGGGAGAATGTAACACAAAAATATTTTACACTATATTTCTCTTAACTAAATTTAATCACTTATATATCTTTCGGTACACATAGGCCAATGTCCAAATGAACTATGATATAGTATACCATTATAACCAAACTATTAAATTCAAGAGCATGAATAATACTAACTAAATTCATAAAATTATATGGTTTGAACATTTCTAAAAATAATAATTTGTTATAAATTGATTAATATTGAAAATAAAAATCATTTGAAAGTAAAATAAATGGTTATATGAAATTATTTTTTATGAAAATAATGTATTTTAAATTAATAAATTAAATTAATCACTATTTTTGAATAATTTTAAATAAATTTATACATTATAAATTCAAAAAAAGTTTTATCATTCATCTAATATTTTTCAAGGAATGGGATAAGAATAAATCCAGCTTAATTATTAAATATTGTATTTTTTCTAAAGGGTGGTTTTGACGCATTTTACATTGTTATATTTCGTATTTACATTTTACACTTTCAGAAAAACTATTTCCATTTTTAAGAATCATTTAAAAATTATCTAAGAGTTATTTTTTGAGATTATTTTGAAAATATTATTTTTTCGATGAATAGATAAAAATGCTAATTTTTATTGAAAACTATCATTTCATTTAAATTATTGAAAAAGTCTAATTTATTTTAAAATTGATTAAAAATAAAAATAGTTAAATTATAGTATTTTTAATCCTAATTTGGTAATTCGAATAAATTTCAAGTAGAATTTTGATATTAATATTTTTTAAACATAAGTTATCTTTTCTTTGGAAATCCACTTTTCGTCGTGTCTGTGGGTGTAATTTTATATTAAATTCTTCCACTTATGTGAGTGTAATTTGATAAAATGGATTAAATATTTTTAATAATGATATGTAATATTATATAATAATTTCAACTTAATTTTTTCTCATAGTTAATTGAAAAAAATATTAAAAAATGATTACAGTAGTTAAGGTTTAAACCGGATTACTGGCGGTTAAAATAAAATGATAATGGTTAAAATGACCAATAAACCTATATAATTACTATATTTTAGACATATTTAGACTTTATATAATCTAATATTCTATAATTATCCACTTTAGATCTCTTTTTTCATTTAAAAAATATGTATATAAATTATTCTTTTCGAAAATTTCAAGTGTGTCCTCTCCTCCACTAATAAAAGCACACCCCCTCTCCTCTCCACCTCACACTTACAAAGACTTTTCTTATAGTGAATACATATGAAAATGAATTACATAAATATTTAACCACTACCAACAGTCCCGTTTTTACCATAAAACCATTCTAGAAAGGTTTTAGGTATAAACCTAAAGATGTTCTCTAAATAATAGGTATAGTTTTTAACCATGCATCTTCATTTTATTTATTCCAAAGACTCCTAAGAATATTATCCAAATATGATATAATAATAAAAACACCAACTTATTAAATAAAATTATATTTTATTATGTTAATAGAATAACCTATATCGATCTCCTTCTCCATCAAATGGGAAATGAAACTAACGATCGTGTGTACGACAAACTACCGCCTCGTGAACTGGTGTAATTTATTTTCCCTCACCACCTTATAAAGATGGATTTAATGATCGATGAAATGTGTGTATATATATATATATGTGATATTTATAAAATAATTATACTTCTAAAATAATAATATGTTATCTATCTTCTTATCTTCCAATCTATTGGAAAATGGTAATGTCGTTCATGCATGCATGTGGACTACACCTTCACAAACCGATGTGATATGATTTTAATTTTATTTTAAAATTGATGGTAATATGGATAAATATAATGAATATTAATGATATATATGAAAAAATAATAATTAAAAAGTTGAATTAGTGATTAAATTTCTTTTATTTTGTCCTTTATAAAAATGAAAACAGATTTCATGCTTAGGTGTGACTTAACATTTCCATGACCAATGTAACTCATTTTTCTATCTATAAATTTTGAGGAATATTATAAATAATTATATAATTATTATATATTATATTTATATCATTTTATAAATTATACATAATATTGAACCATGATAAAAGTATAAGGACGAAAACTACCAAAGTTAAACATACATGAAAAACAATGCAATTATCACCCAGAAAAGTAATTTTAATAAAGAATTGTTAATAAATGGGTGATAAGTGGTTATAAGTAAATAATATATGATATTATGTATATGAGTATGTTTCATTAATATATATATAATAAATATATAATTATTATATAGGATTTTCAAACACTTATGAAGGAAGTCAAACCTCATGTAAGAGGATCTATCTCGATTTCCATTCATTGAGGAATATTTTATTGTTAAGAACTCAATTTGTATTATATGGTGTATATAAAACCCTTTTTTACATGTTATTTGACGAATCCTTCATAATTTATTTTATTTTAAGTTTCAATTAAAATTATTTCATCTATATAGATTTTACTTGAATGTAACCAAGTGGTAAGTGTTTTATAACTCAATTTATCTTCATCGGTTTATATTTCTTATCCATTTTTATTGATATACACAGATTATGTTTATAATATATTTTGATTATTTTCTATTGTATTACCACTTCTTTTATATGGATTTAAATTTTATACAAATAATCAATTCATTGATTAGTTCTTACTTCAATGGTATGACCTTTGTACTGGATTTCGTCTCAATTTCCATTTCATTGAGACATATTTGTTTGTATTCACCTATTCAATTTTATGTCTTATTGATACCACCCCATTAATTTATTTAAAATTAATTACTAATTATTCATGATTATAAATTTTTCAATTCAAATTTATTCATTCAATTTGTTACAATTTCAAATTTACTAATGAAGTAAGAATCTATTATATAATCTAACTTTCTTTTTGGATTGATCTTATTTTCAAAAAAGTAATATTATTATTTATACATTATAATATCCAATAAATTAATTATACATATTATTTATCATGTATATTATTATTTCTTAACCCATATACCATTTCTATAGATTGTGTTTTATATGGGAAGTTATTTGATTTACTATGGTAATATTGATAAATATGTGTTCTTTACTCAATACAGATATTTATTAATAAGAAATATTGTTCATGAATTAAATTTATAATAATATATAAGAAGAATTATTTGGGCATTTAGTAATGGGTGGGGCAGCAAATTATACTTCCCCTTGATACAAGGACGGGTCTTGGGAGACAAATCAGTTTTCCAAATTAAATGGTTTTTTACATATAGTTTTAATATGTCTTGGACCAAGGAATTTATGTTATATATATCATGATGTCTGATATTATGAAATCCAATATTGAGAATTTACTTCATCGAGAATTAAGTTATTATTATTCATGATATTATTTCATTGATACTATCCATGGATGCATTTTGTTATCATGTTATTGAATAAAATAAACGTGTGTCTAGTTATTTAAATTTACATATTTATTTTTCCATATCTAAAATTTATAGTCAATATTTTGATTAAATGAAATATTTATACAGTTATTTACCTTGATATATTAACTATGCCACATTTATTCATGATAGCTTCCACTATATGTAACCCTTACTAATCACATGAGCTAACATTTATTTTTTTCTTTTTCTCAGTATTTGAAGAAGGAATTTTTGAATGATATTAGGATGAATAATTTTTTACTTTCACTATGCTATATTTCATTTTTTTCGAATTTTATGTGTGATTATGTTATGAATCTAGTTTACTGAGTCTACTAGACTATTCAATCATTCAGGATACAATTAATTGTATCTTATTCCAAATTGGTAATGTAACCATCAGGTCCAAGTTACTAGGGTTAGGGTATTCACACACATGTTATGTATTTAAATACACATTGCGTGTAATACATACAAAAATAATTAATTAATTCTAAATTAAGATGGTTCATAAGAAACAAGTACATGGCATGCACCATGGGGTTACACGACGTGTACTCTTCTACTATCCAAATAGAATTCTCGACACCTCCATATGAGTTCTTTGAATTTTTTTTCATTCGTAAAATTAATTTATTTAGATTATATTTGTGATAAGAAATAGGACGGAGATAAGATCTCATTATTTTTAATAAAGAATGATTAATGTAGAACTGAAAAATAATGATAAAGTTTTATATCACTCAAGAATCTTTAAATAATTATAAATAATTATATGAACTATTTGATAACACATAATGGTTTTGGGAATAGTGTAATCACTATATGTTTTATTACCAAATTATATATTTTTTTTAATTAGTGATTAATTTAAGATTTATGTCAACAATAATTTTTGGGAATAATGGAAATGAATAGAATACTAAATGATGGTAGAATTTAACAACTGTACACAGTATCATCACATGTTATTTATAATTAATTTAAACAATTAATGAATTAAATTGCGATGAATTCATTATTAATTGATGAATCTGACAATGTCTTTACGACCTCAAGATAATTATATAAATTTTGTTGTGCATAATAAAAATTTGAAACATCTTTTAAGAAGTATTATAATTCAGTTTATATACTACCAGGTTTAGAAAAATATAATTACACATGCACCTATATTATTATTATAAATCCATGTGGAACCCCATGTATATAATAATAATATTGTTAATGTTTCCTGACATATGCAAAAATAAAAAATTAATTTAATAAAATTTAATCGAATAATATTCAATATATATTATTTCTCACAAAACTATAAAACTCAGTTCTTCATTCTTCCAAAATATTTATCAAGTACTAAATAATGACTACTTATTTAATAAATCAATATCCCCTCATTACTAACTAAAATATAAATAAATATTATATTTAGTATATAAAAACAGAATATTTATTAAATATTATACTCAAAAATTATTCTCTCAAATAACCGGTGATAGTTTATTTATAATTAATAAAACTTGAATAATTATTAATCCATGTATGGGAATGATATTTATTCAACTTGTTAAATAATAAATAATATAATTATTTGACTAAGGTTCTGGATACACTTTCTGTGTGACCCAGTAGGCATGTTTCTTAGTGAGATTAGTTGAAGTTTCCCAAAGTCCAAGGTTAACATCTAGAAACATTTTAATGAACCCATATAGAATGAAGTTAATTTAATAGAATCATAAAACCTTGTAGAGACATTTACTATGCAATATAATCACTTTAGCTTGATATCTATAATCAAGAAGGTTTCTTGTTGGTTCCATCAACCTCTGTGATTTTTGTCACTTTCTTTGAATTTTCATAAATTTGACATTCCTATAAAACACCAGGTACATGGATTTAATTAGATTATATCATTTCCATGAAATTCCAAGATATATCATCTTCTATTAGTGAAAATAATTGAAAAATTCTTTCTCACAATATTTATTAATTAAATATTACATGTGACACACCCATTATATCCTACATCACCATGAACACTTTTCATATTGATTTTCATCAAGACATCAAAGTATGTGAATCATCATATCCACTAATAATAATCACAATGTCTATAGGTGAACATACATTTCTTTAGATAAGAGAATACAATGAAACATATAAATATGGATTTCCTACTAGGAGTTCTTATTCTCATAATCTGTATATTAAAATTACCAAGCTCATACACCATGAGATGGTTCTTCAAAGTCTGATGATTATCCACCCCCTATAGGATGAATAATTTGGGTACCTAAAATGATTTCATCTGGCTATAGAACATATATTTAGGAATATTTTAATGAAACTTTCATATTATCATTAAAACGGGGAATTTCCATGACATTTTAGTGTGACAGATACATTTTGAATATTCTTTTATACTATTTGATATATAAGAACAACTATGATGTGATAATTAGATTATTAATATTCAAAGTTGGGAAAATATGTAATCATAAAGTTCATAAAAGTCAATTCTATAAAACCAACTCTAACAAATTGAGTTTTTTTAATATTGATGTGTTTTGGTTGTTTGAGTAGATTGTGGTGGATTAAGAGGGGTAAAATTTTCCTCTTGAGTTCATGTGGTTGACTATGAATTTTTCTTATGATATGACCTCTTATAAAAGTGATCAGCTGATAAAGTAGGAGGCCTGATTGGTCATGGGTACTCATGTGGCTAGTTGAAGACTTCATCATATTTACATATCATTATAGTGTCTCATTTTAACATGGTGTATTTTTAATATTAAATACAATTTTCTAGATTGAAATACAAAACATAAAACATACATCTAATAAAACCCATTTTCCTTATTAAACATTAATATTACAAATGAACAATAACATCTATTTCATCAAATGATTTACCAATTTCAAAAAATAATTATTGAATATAATGTGAAATTATATTTCATGTTTCCCAAAATGTATATATATATCTAAAATCATGGGAAATAGAAAGTGTTTATAATTTAAATCTTAATGTCTTGATGTAATAAACATAGAAAAATTTTATAAAGTTTCATAAAAATATTGGAATAAAATCAATGAATTAGGATTATTTATTTTTTTCTGAAAATATGAAGTATGATCAGAATAAAACTACAAAGGTTATTATGATAGGTGTCTCACTAAAAATAGGTAATGGGGAAATAAAAATATGAACTATTCACCCTTAGTATACCAGCAAAAAAGTGTAATACAATCCATGTGGAATATACTTTAGGGGTTTTCCACCATTAAAAACCTATTTTGTGCGTCATGAGTATATTCCATATCAATATATAGGAATCCGACTCATTATAAAATTTATATTTCATCACAACAAATATACAATATAATTATCATCAATTAAGGATAACTCAAAGTCAAACATTGAGAGTTTAATTATCATATCATTTCATTAGTATATATGGCCAACATCAAAGAATGATAAAGTGGAACCGACCTTTTTTATAACATGATATATTTAATATTCTACAACCCCATTATGAATATATTAAAAATCATAAATTATATCTCATATAATCATATCACATACGATATACCACTATATAAGCCTTATATGTTTTTCACTTTTAGGTTTTTTTCAAATTCATTACAAATCTCAGTAATTTTTGACACATATTGTTAGGACCAATAGGGGCCTATATACCCTGAGAGGGGGGTGAATCAGGGTATGGATACTATTTTTCAACATTCTTCCTACCCCACTCGATCTTGACCTCTTTATTACAAGGGTCACTTTGTTTGCTCTTGTGTGTAAACTATGATCACTTCTTTACTTCTTTATCTAAGGATGATGCTTTGAATGAAATACAGGGAAGCAAATAGATAGACACAAAGATTTTTACTTGGTTCACCCTCACTGGGCTACGTCCAAGGAGCATACGCCGACAAGTTGCCGGTCGTACCAAATTCCACTAATCTTCACTAGCTATGGATACAATGTTTGGGCTAGATCACTTCTATGCCCAGGATCACTGCCTTTACAATGTTTAGGGTCAGCTCACTGCTTTCCCAAGGGTCACTCCCTGTTTCTCTCTCTCTGGCTCACTACCAGTGGAGAGGATCACCTTTTTCCTCTTCCTAAGCTCACTGCTCTTGGAAGGAATCCACTCACAGTTTATAGACCTGTAGGTCTCTTCATTTTCATGAAAGAATGCATATTTTCTTCTATATAGATGCTCTGTTGAATTTCAACTTTCACCCACAGATGAATATATCTTTGCACCGAAGGTATCGGGCAAACTTCCGGCTTCCACGTACTCCAAAAAACACTGTTGTAACAAACCTTACTTGGCGCGCAAGTCTAACTCGATGCGCAAGTATCGGTGCACAAGTCACAATGGGCGCGCAAGTCCTCCTCTGACACTTGCGCGACACAAGCTTCCTCAACTCCAAACTTGCGCGACTCACTTCCTTTTACGCACAAACCAATATTGGCGCGCAACTCCACATTGGCGCGCAAGTTCTAACACCGGCGCACAACTTCTACTACTGGCGCGCAACTCCACCTGCACGACCCACACTCACCACTTGAGCGACCACCACACCTGTGTGACGGGAGCTCTGATTTCTCAAAGTGTTGAACTCTGTTGAAAATGAGGAGGGGTGGTCCAGTATTTATAGGTAAATTGACCACCCTGCGCGACGGCGCGCAAGTCACCTACGCGACCTAGTCTCGGCGCGCAAGTCTTCTCTCCATTTAGACACTTGTGCGACCAACTCCCAAACTTGCGTGAACCTATTTCCTTAGCCATATTTTGATCTTCTGATCTTGAAAAACATATGGTGTGCAAGTTTCCTATTCTCCAAGTCCACGGCGCCACCTTGTATCGGTTCTTTTGTACCGCCTCCAGATCATCCATTCCTTTTATCGAAGTTCTTGAATCAAATATGGATCGTTGAACTCAGCTATTGAACTCGACATTCCATCATGAAATACTCTCTGTCAACAACTTTTTATGTCATAGTTTTGCTTTGTCAACAATCACTACTCAGATTTCCACTTTTTCAACAAACACAATCACCTCAAAAATGTTTCAATGATACCTTGAGGTATTTTTGCCCAACAATCTCCCCCTTTGGGTTTGTTGACAACTCTTCCAAAACAAAGATACATCGTTGATTCTTTAGCCTCCATTCGCCTCATGCGATTCTGATAGTGATCAAGGATTTACTCAACACATACTCTAAGCCCACATGAGCAATGCTCGGTGTGAGAAATAGGAGTAAATGAAAAGTTAATCAATGAATCACTCTATCTCTGACATCCACTGTTGACACCAAACTGATACCAATGTGTACTAAACTGATACCATATGTTGATGGACTTGTTGGAAGACCAATGTTTGGTTTGGAAATATTCTTACCACTTTCCAACACCACTCTTCTGCTTTTATCACGATCCTCAGCTATCGTAACATCTATGCTTTGATCGATCACTTCTAGCATCGTCAGAGTTAATACACTCCCCCTTTCTCATTGCTCCCCCTTTCTGGCTGCTCCACCTGTTAGCTTCTCCCCATATCTGTCAGGATTTCGCAAATAGCCACACTATCTCCCAATCACTATTTTTTCCCCCTTTAACAAACATCTTATCTCCCCCTTTGTCAACAAACCCAAAGGTTACTCCTTTGTAGGCTGTAACAGAGTAGAGAACACAAATCAGTACATTCGGGAAAAACACATCATACCTCGGGGAGAGGGGGGGGGAGTCCCACATCCACACTATTTCATGTTCAGGGAATCTACTGAACTCCCAGAGCCAGTCGATGCCTCTCAAAAGCTTCCTTGGGTAAGGCCTTTGTCAGAATGTCTGCAACCTGTAGCTCTGTAGGCACATACTCCAACATCACGATGCCCTTCTCATCCTTCTCCTTGATGAAATGATACTTGATCTCAATGTGTGTTGTCCTGGAATGACGGACAAGATTTTTGCTAAGATTTATAGCACTTGAGTTGTCACTCCGGATTCCGATCGGAGACTTCACTTCAACTCCCATATCTTCAAGCTGCTGCTTCATCCACAATAACTGTGTGCATGCTTGAGTGGCTGCAATATACTCAGCTTCTGCGGTGCTTAATGAAATGAAATCCTGCTTCTTGCTCAACCAAGAAAAATACATAGTCCGCCAAGATAAAATGCACCTCCAGATTTTGATTTCCTATCATCTACTGAACCAGCCCAGTTTGTATTAGTATATCCCAATAATTCTGTCTGAGACTTGTCGTTATATGTCAGCCAGAATTCCACTATGCCCTTGATATACCGAAGTATTCTTTTCACTGCGAGCATGTGACTTTCCTTGGGATTACTCTTATATCTCTCTGCTTGGCATGTGGCAAAAACAATATCAGGCATTGGTGCATTCATGTTCAGAAAACTGCTAATAATCTGTCTGTTTTCTGTAACACCCTAGGATTTCAGAGTGTGTTATTTCTTAAAAATAATTCAATAACATGCACTACACGGAACACCGAGTTAAATCACACCATTAAAAGAGGTCATGAATAGTATTAACTACATTTTGAACTTTATATAATCCTCATAATTTTAGAATCCCTATTATGAGTTTCTTAGTCATAATGCAAGAACAGATTCATTTTCAGTATTTCACTTTTATCAACTTCTAATAGTGAAACCTTTTTAAATACAATATTTTAAACTTTTTGACTAAATGGGGACATCAAAAATTTAAAATGAAACACCCCAAGCTTCCACGGTACGTTTCCCTTCGAATAATGCGATAGCGTGTGTTGTACGCAACCTCGAGTTCTAACACACACCACAACCAATCAAACTGGCCGTTATGAATAGTAATACCTAAATTTTGAAATAATATATATTTTATATTTTGAAATGGACTTCATTTTTGGATTCGGAATATCGAATTTATCCTAAGGTGAAATTTTGGTACTTTTCGGATAACTTTCATATTTTGATGAATAGTGAAAATTACTAAATTTTAATTAAAAACAACTTTTTTAATCAAAATAATTAATAGTGATAAATTATGAATTTGAGTGGTTTTAAATTATATTTAGAATATATTTTTACAATTTAATATAATGTTGGTCATTAGACAAAATTTTACAATTAAACCGAACATAAACAAGTGTCAATCTTTTGCTAGTTATTACCTCTTAAAAACACGCTTTTTGTTTTGACAGCGGGAATTAATTTTAAATTAATTTCTGCCACTTCTGTGTTTTGAATATAGAAAAATGGATTCCATATTTGGAATCAGGATGTTCAAATTGTGTAAATAGGTAACTTTTATTTTTAGACATTTTGAATAATTACTGCGGTAAATATTTTATTTACCATGGTTAAGGGTAAATCCGGTAAATAAGGGTTAAAAAATAATATTATAATAATACTAAATTACCCTAAAACGTGTCTTAACCCTATTGGTTGATACATGGTCGACCATGGGCATCTTTGGGTCAATTTTGGGACCCCATTGATCCACTTGTAAGTGATAATGACACTTTATTTTAATTAAGTTAAAATGAAGACAAAAATGGCATAAGCTTACATCCTTTAAAAGAACAATTTTTACATAGGGTTATACATGTTGGGTTTTCGATTATAAATATTAATTAGAAATCTAAAAAGATTTCCTACATAATGATATTTTATTTATAATTTTCAGACATTATATAATTTATTTTATTTATGACACAATGATGATGCAGTAATTACTATAATAGTAAAAAATTAAAATAATTGATATTATAAATACCCAAATAAATATAATATGAAACTTTTAATGAATTAAACTAATTTTCTAGGATAATATGATATATTAGGATTTATTTAATTGACTTTTTTCGAAGTAATCAATCTTTTATGAGTTTCACAAAAATCAACTATTGAATAGTGTCAAAATTGACATAAAAGAGTTCTTAAAACAAATATTATATTATTAATTGATATTAAATTCCTAAAAATCTAAGGTTAGTCCAAGAGACTTATATCCTGATAGGTTCATCATTAATGGACCACTTGGGGGTCGCTTGGATGTATATAGTATGTTTATTAACCATATTATATAAAAATACAAAGAGACATTGTAAAAGTGAAACTAATTAACTTAGAGTTAATACTTAAAGATAAGGTTAATATAAGTACCCAAACCTGTCTAAATTATATTGGTTGAGTGGTTTTCGACCTATCCCTACCTTAACCTTTGAATAATAAGCTTTGGAGCCATTAGAAACCGAATATGAATTTATTATAAATTAATATTTCTAGCTTTTCCAAAGGTGCCCCTCACCCCTCTTATAAAAGGGCACTCCTCCTTCTCATTTCTTCACACCATAAAAGCCTTTTGGTTCGGCCAAACTCTGCCCAAATACTCTCCCAACATCCCTCACTACAACCTAGAGGCCTTAGTTTGATCAGAAAGCCAACCTAAGGATCCCTTTTGACCAAATCAAAAGGAAGAACCCGAAGAAGAGGTAATGATTTCACCACCCTTTTCTAAGTTCATTTCTTCTTCCACTTCTTCTTCCTTTGTTCTTACCATTCTAAAATAATAACTCCAGTATCTCACATATACTGTGATTTTATTATAAGTATGGTACAACCATATTCATTATTCTATCCACCCTTTGAATAACATGTCGCCATACGTGCGTACGTACGGCTTACCGTCTCCACGTCGTGGTGTAATTGTTATTCAATATATTATTATGTGGATGGGTATAATAATGATCTGTAACTCATGTAAATAATAAATATAACATGTTAATGATTCTTTATATATGATATACCATCCATTTATATATTATTTTAATATCAAAAGAATGATATCGTCGCTCGTGCGTACGTACGGACTACCGTCTCCACGAACGCGATGAGATTCATTCTCCATCGTATCCATTCAAGTATAATTATCATTTTATGATTTAAAAATGATGTTTAAGGACTTGATATCATTCTGGATATGAATAAGATACAACAAACATGGCTTATGTAACAAAACATATAAAAGAAAATGAGTAAGTTAACACCCGAAACGACGATAATTCTAAGATATTATTAACAAATCAATGTTAAAATATCATATATGATATCATATTAATATATATGATTCTTGTATAATTTAATAACAATTATTTCACCATTATACAGGAGGTTAACCTACCTCAACCAAGGAAAAGTACAAGGTAAGGGGTTTTCATCTCACTCCTTATTCCCGTGAGATTCATGCCATATTGCCACCATTACCTTTTGTGTGGTGTATGTACTGCCCATAATTATATTCTTTGTGTAATACACTCTAATTTATGTGTATTTACATATTCATTGTATGATACCTCTTTCATTGGTTGTATGTTTCATAAGTTACCAAATTGGTAAGGGTTATTTCACAATCTCTTCATTATCCGAGGTTGTTTATACGTAATAATCTACTGGGATCTCTTTATCATCCACATCCATGTTTCTTAAAAATGAATTTCAAAACATTTTTACTATTTACTAGAATATGAGTTAAAGTCATTTATACCCTTTTTGACTTTTATAAGTGGTTTATAAAGGAATATTTCGGTCATTTTCAAAACAAGGTCCTTTTTAACCTTTTCGACAGAATTAAGGTAAGAATGTTTTTTTTAACTTATACGGCGGGTGCGGCTATTTTCCGCCGTTATAAAATCTTCAAAGTTTCCCTTACAAGCTTATAAGAATATTTTCAAAGAAAATGTTTTATTTTATATGGATCTTAAATTATTTCAAAATAAAAGGAGATATTTCTTTAAAAAGAATTTTTATTTCATCTATGTCAACATCCTTTGATGGATTTTAAGATTATTTGAAGTTGATTTATTATGATACAAAACTTCTATATTGTATTGAAGGTTTTGTGATATGTTTGACTATGGATGTGCTATTTTTATACCATTCATAGTTTATGGTGAAAGTATTGACATTTCGTATGCTAGTTTTAATACGAATGTTTATGTTATGTTTAAACCTTTTCATATGGGAATGCATTGGACTTAATAAGTGACGGGTGGAGCCCGCTATAGCTCCTCGATGCATCGGTAGGTCTCATGAAAAAAACTAGTGTCTTGGCACAAGGCCTTGACAAAATCTTATTTGTAGTCTTGGTACGAGGCCTTGGCTATCTGGTTATGATAGTCTGGCATTATGCATTCCAACATTATGAAAGTGGTTATTGATTTTTGCATGTGATTATTCGATTAGTAGAATATCCATGTGAATAAGTAAATGGCATTATTTCATTTTATTTATGCCATACCATGTTGAAAGTTCATATTTAAAAGGCTTTTGTTTTAGTTATACATTGCCTTAAATGTTTATTCTTATTTATGAATGTTTCCGCTATATTGTTATCCTTACTGGGCATTTGAGCTCACCCCTTTTCTATGTTTTATTTTTCCCAGGATGTGAAGAAGTAAGTTATGAATGACCTGCAGGGATTTTATGAGGGGTTAATAGTGTGGATTGTGGAAACATTATGTTGTTGTAGTAGTTTTTCATTTTATCATGTAATGTAAAACTTATGAATATATCTAGTGTTTCCAAGGCTACTAAACCAATCGGTCTTTCGAGAATTGATCTTTCTTGTGATCATGCCAATGTTATGTAATAATGCACCGACTCTGGGTAACTGGGGTCGGGGCGTTACAGTTGGTATCAGAGGAAGTTTAGTACAAACCTTGGAAGCTAGATTTAGATAAACTCTGTTTAGAGCACGTAGACCTAAGATGAACTTTGAGGATTAGTATAGAAGAACTTTCTAGATTTTTGGTATTGTAGAGATTTTGTGAGTTTTCCGAGCAATACATACCTGTCTGGATACGAGCAGGTAGAGGCGGCTCTGGCACAGATGTACCTAGGGGTAAAACCCGAAAACACCGCTTTAAGCTAGACTCGAACGGGAACTGGTGCACGACAACGGGCCTTGCTGCACTCTTGGTTACGACACTCCCGGGGGATATGCTTAGGATAACTCTCATTTTCTTTACAAATCATTTTGAAGGGATTATGAGTATATACTTCCTCAAAGAAAACATTCTTATGATTATGGATTATATCCATAAATAGTTCAATTTATGTTAGGTGTTTTATAAGTATGGGATTATGTATTTTGATTCATAAACTGATCTAGTTTATGCCATTGTTTAGAAATGGCGCCCAGTAGAAGGAATGAGAACTCCAGAAATGCACATGATACAAAGAGAAGGAAGGATCATAACTTTCATGGTCTTAAGCTATAATTTATAAGAGAAATAGTCTCCCATGTATTATCATCATATGAAGAAATAATATCATGTATTTTACTGAGTCCTATGGATTTGAAGGGAAGCAAGAGAAGAAAAGGATAGAAGAGAGAAAGATGGATAAATGGAAGAGGGAAAAGAAGAATTTTCCCATATGTGGTAACTGTGGAAAGAAACACCCTGGAACTTGACTGAAAGGAATGGGAGTTTGTTATAAGTGTGGAGGAAAAGGGCACAAAGTACGTGACTGCAAGGGTAAGAAAATGGTTTCAAATGTACAATGCTTCATTTGCAAGGAGTTTGGACACTACGCGAACCTATGTCCCAGTCATCAGACTATGACGCAAATGATGCTATTGGATAATAATCAAGTTATGATACTACCACAGATGAAGAGGAATGATTAGAGTTCTTATGTTGATTATATCAATTGAGTGTTGTATCAACAATGTACTTGTTATAATAATTATGGAGTATATAAGGATTGTACTACAGTACTATTTCATTAAGGACTTGAGATGGTGTGGAACAAAGAAAAGTGACTCAGTAGCAGGTTAAATGTTTGGAAAATATATGGTTGAGAGAAAGATAAACCATAATATGGTTCAGATACTGAGGTGGTGATTTTAGAATAATACATGATTGATTTGGATAAATTATATTGGATATTATTGACTACCTTGAAGCGGATTAATGATTTGTATAATCCATCATTGTTGGGGTTTAAAACATTTTTGGATTAATGAAGTATATCTAGCATTCTATATGGAATAAGGGAGCATGAATGTAATCAATAAGGAAAATATGGTAATACATGATTAAGGTATTCATATTCTATTACGGGGTAAAAAGGATCTATATTATGTTTACCTTCCTTATAAATGTTGGACTGTGAGTTTAGACAGAAGTATTTTGGATAGTTCTAGTTTGGATTATTTTGGATTGCCATAAAAGAACAACCCGGAGGTCGGGCGGCAATCCGTCGCGTCTGGCAAGGCTGCGAGACTTGAACCCGCAACCGAAGGGAGACAAGGGTGTATCACCTACCACTGTCCCACGAGATTTCCTGAATTAAATAATGTAGTTTTTTTTAAAAGATCTGGTAGATGAATTATAAATTCATTTATTTTGGAACCCTGTACGAATAGTATAAATAGAAAAAAAATAATACGTTCTAGAGTGAAATATGAGTTTGTGGTAGAAATTTATTAATGGGTAAAATTCTAATTATAAAGTAAGTATATCTCCTTATTATCTTAGCCAATCTCATAAATAAATTCCTCAACATTAATAATAGAAACTTAGAACAAAAATTTTGTCCTAGATAGTACCTTAAATCATCACAAATTTATGGCTTTGGTATTGTTTTCCTTTTCATAGCCATGTTCTCTACCACTCTCCATCAGATAATTGATGGTTAGATTTCTCTTCCATATCCATATTTTCCTACATGGAACCCTAGTATGTGTTATTTTCGGTAATCTTCATACTTTCGACTCTTTATTTTAAATAGAGGCCTCATTAATTCATTTTTCGATGTGGGATTTCAACTAAGATATTTTGAAACGTCAAAAATGTGTTATCCCAATACACTATATTTTGTTGAACCGATGGTACTTCAAATCATCATAGATTGATGAGTTTAAGGACCTCAATTATACACTTGTTTGTGATTGATGACCTCAATCACTACCTATAAATATTTACGTTTTTCCTCCGATTATATGTCTCTAATTGCCACCAATGTTCTCCTAATCGAGATCATAGTTCGGTGGTGACCCTTTCATTTCTCTTTTCCTCATATTAAGACTAAATTTTAGTAACCCAATTTCCGATGTGGGTTTTCCCACAAATATATTTTCTACTTTCAACCTTTTATTTTCGAAGAACAATTTCAAATTGCGAGGACGCAATTTATTGAAGGAGGGGAGAATGTAACACCCCAGGATTTCAGAGTGTGTTATTTCTTAAAAATAATTCAATAACTTTCACTACACGCAACACCGAGTTCAATCACACCATTAAAAGAGGTCATGAATAGTATTAACTACATTTTGAACTTTATATAATCCTTATAATTTTAGAATCCCTATTATGAGTTTCTTAGTCATAATGCAAGAACAGATTCATTTTCAGTATTTCACTTTTATCAACTTCTAATAGTGAAACCTTTTTAAATACAATATTTTAAACTTTTTGACTAAATGGGGACATCAAAAATTTAAAATGAAACACCCCAAGCTTCCACGGTACGTTTCCCTTCGAATAATGCGATAGCGTGTGTTGTACGCAACCTTGAGTTCTAACACACACCACAACCAATCAAACTGGCCGTTATGAATAGTAATACCTAAATTTTGAAATAATATATATTTTATATTTTGAAATGGACTTCATTTTTGGATTCGGAATATCGAATTTAGCCTAAGGTGAAATTTTGGTACTTTTCGGATAACTTTCATATTTTGATGAATAGTGAAAATTACTAAATTTTAATTAAAAACAACTTTTTTAATCAAAATAATTAATAGTGATAAATTATGAATTTGAGTGGTTTTAAAGTATATTTAGAATATATTTTTACAATTTAATATAATGTTGGTCATTAGACAAAATTTTACAATTAAACCGAACATAAACAAGTGTCAATCTTTTGATAGTTATTACCTCTTAAAAACACGCTTTTTGTTTTGACAGCGGGAATTAATTTTAAATTAATTTCTTCCACTTCTGTGTTTTGAATTTAGAAAAATGTATTCCATATTTGGAATCAGGATGTTCAAATTGTGTAAATAGGTAACTTTTATTTTTAGACATTTTGAATAATTACTACGGTAAATATTTTATTTACCATGGTTAAGGGTAAATCCGGTAAATAAGGGTTAAAAAATAATATTATAATAATACTAAATTACCCTAAAACGTGTCTTAACCCTATTGGTTGATACATGGTCGACCATGGGCATCTTTGGGTCAATTTTGGGACCCCATTGATCCACTTGTAAGTGATAATGACACTTTATTTTAATTAAGTTAAAATGAATACAAAAATGGCATAAGCTTACATCTTTTAAAAGAACAATTTTTACATAGGGTTATACATGTTGGATTTTCGATTATAAATATTCATTAGAAATCTCAAAAGATTTCCTACATAATGATATTTTATTTATAATTTTTAGACATTATATAATTTATTTTATTTATGACACAATGATGATGCAGTAATTACTATAATAGTGAAAAATTAAAATATTTGATATTATAAATACCCAAATAAATATAATATGAAACTTTTAATGAATTAAACTAATTTTCTAGGATAATATGATATATTAGGATTTATTTAATTGACTTTTTTCGAAGTAATCAATCTGTTATGAGTTTCACAAAAATCAACTATTGAATAGTGTCAAAATTGACATAAAAGAGTTCTTAAAACAAATATTATATTATTAATTGATATTAAATTCCTAAAAATCTAAGGTTCGTCCAAGAGACTTATATCATGATAGGTTCATCATTAATGGACCACTTGGGGGTCGCTTGGATGTATATAGTAAGTTTATTAACCATATTATATAAAAATACAAAGAGACATTGTAAAAGTGAAACTAATTAACTTAGAGTTAATACTTAAAGATAAGGTTAATATAAGTACCCAAACCTGTCTAAATTCTATTGGTTGAGTGGTTTTCGACCTATCCCCACCTTAACCTTTGAATAATAAGCTTTGGAGCCATTAGAAACCGAATATGAATTTATTATAAATTAATATTTCTAGCTTTTCCAAAGGTGCCCCTCACCCCTCTTATAAAAGGGCACTCCTCCGTCTCATTTCTTCACACCTTAAAAGCCTTTTGGTTCGGCCAAACTCTGCCCAAATACTCTCCCAACATCCCTCACTACAACCTAGAGGCCTTAGTTTGATCAGAAAGCCAACCTAAGGAGCCCTTTTGATCAAATCAAAAGGAAGAACTCGAAGAAGAGGTAATGATTTCACCACCCTTTTCTAAGTTCATTTCTTCTTCCACTTCTTCTTCCTTTGTTCTTACCATTATAAAATAATAACTCCAGTATCTCACATATACTGTGATTTTATTATAAGTATGGTAAAACCATATTCAGTATTCTATCCACCCTTTGAATAACATGTCGCCATACGTGCGTACGTACGGCTTACCGTCTCCACGTCGTTGTGTAATTGTTATTCAATATATTATTATGTGGATGGGTATAATAATGATGTGTAACTCATGTAAATAATAAATATAACATGTTAATGATTCTGTATATATGATATACCATCCATTTATATATTATTTTAATATCAAAAGAATGATATCGTCGCTCGTGGGTACGTACGGACTACCGTCTCCACGAACGCGATGAGATTCATTCTCCATCATATCCATTCAAGTATAATTATCATTTTATGATTAAAAAATGATGTTTAAAGACTTGATATCATTATGGATATGAATAAGATACAACAAACATGGCTTATGTAACAAAACATATAAAAGAAAATGAGTAAGTTAACACCCGAAACGAAGATAATTCTAAGATATTATTAACAAATCAATGTTAAAATGTCATATATGATATCATATTAATATATATGATTCTTGTATAATTTAATAACAATTATTTCACCATTATACAGGAGGTTAACCTACCCCAACCAAGGAAAAGTACAAGGTAAGGGGTTTTCATCTCACTCCTTATTCCCGTGAGATTCATGCCATATTGCCACCATTACCTTTTGTGTGGTGTATGTACTGCCCATAATTATATTCTTTGTGTAATACACTCTAATTTATGTGTATTTACATATTCATTGTATGATACCTCTTTCATGGGTTGTATGTTTCATAAGTTACCAAATTGGTAATGGTTATTTCACAATCTCTTCATTATCCGAGGTTGTTTATACGTAATAATCTACTGGGATCTCTTTATCGTCCACATCCATGATTCTTAAAAATGAATTTCAAAACATTTTTACTATTTACTAGAATATGAGTTAAAGTCATTTATACCCTTTTTGACTTTTATAAGTGGTTTATAAAGGAATCTTTCGGTCATTTTCAAAACAAGGTCCTTTTTAACCTTTTCGACAGAATTAAGGTAAGAATGTTTTTTTAACTTATACGGCGGGTGCAGCTATTTTCCGCCGTTATAAAATCTTCAAAGTTTCCCTTACAAGATTATAAGAATATTTTCAAAGAAAATGTTTTATTTTATATGGATCTTAAATTATTTCAAAATAAAAGGAGATATTTCTTTAAAAATAATTTTTATTTCATCTATGTCAACATCCTTTGATGGATTTTAAGATTATTTGAAGTTGATTTATTATGATACAAAACTTCTATATTGTATTGAAGGTTTTGTGATATGTTTGACTATGGATGTGCTATTTTTATACCATTCATAGTTTATGGTGAAAGTGTTGACATTTCGTATGCTAGTTTTAATACGAATGTTTATGTTATGTTTAAACCTTTTCATATGGGAATGCATTGGACTTAATAAGTGACGGGTGGAGCCCGCTATAGCTCCTCGATGCATCGGTAGGTCTCATGAGACAAACTAGTGTCTTGGAACAAGGCCTTGACAAAATCTTATTTGTAGTCTTGGCACGAGGCCTTGGCTATGTGGTTATGATAGTCTGGCATTATGCATTCCAACATTATGAAAGTGGTTATTGATTTTTGCATGTGATTATTCGATTAGTAGAATATCCATCTGAATAAGTAAATGGCATTATTTCAGTTTATTTATGCCATACCATGTTGAAAGTTCATATTTAAAAGGCTTTTGTTTTAGTTATACATTGCCTTAAATGTTTATTCTTATTTATGAAAGTTTCCGCTATATTGTTATCCTTACTGGGCATTTGAGCTCACCCCTTTTCTATGTTTTATTTTTCCCAGGATGTGAAGAAGTAAGTTATGAATGACCTGCAGGGATTTTATGAGGGGTTAACAGTGTGGATTGTGGAAACATTATGTTGTTGTAGTAGTTTTTCATTTTATGATGTAATGTAAAACATATGAATATATCTAGTGTTTCCAAGGCTACTAAACCAATCGGTCTTTCGAGATTTGATCTTTCTTGTGATCATGCCAATGTTATGTAATAATGCACCGACTCTGGGTAACTGGGGTCGGGGCGTTACATTTTCAGTGAGATTAACTGCCCTACCACTGTCATCTTTTGATGATTTCATCCGGGTAGAAACCGGAATCTTCATCTCCTTGGAATTTTCCATTCCAAATCATTCCAAAGCATCCTTGTCATATTTGGATTGAGAAATGAATGTGTCATTCCTGCCTTGTGTAACGATGAAAGCCAAGATTCTTCAAATACTGATATAGCCTTCAGTACAATGCTCTTGGTGCTTGTTTCAGCCCATATAACGCTTTCTTCAGCCTACAAACTTTGTTCTCATCCTCATGAATGAGAAAACCATCTGGCTGCTCAATATACACCTTTATCTGGGAGTCTCCTTTGCACATCAGTCGTGCTTTGTTCCGAATCAATGCGCCATATTCATTCATCTTGTCTTAATAGACCCATTTAGTCCTAATGAAATTTTCATCTGCTTGCCTCAAAACAATCTCCCACTTCTGATTCTTCTCAATCTGATATATCTCTTCGTTCATAGATGAACCAAGCTTTCATCATCAGCTGCATCAGCAATGCATTTTAGCTCAACCTAAGATAGAAAAGATGCATGCTGCTGTGATTTCATTATCTTTGTCTGAACTGAAGCTGCCTGATCACCAATGATATTCTGTCCATCAATTTCAGCTCATCTCTTTGGCATCCTTGTAGACACAAACTAGACACTTTCATTTTCATCATCGGTGTCTTCTTCTGAATCAGCATAAGCCACTTCTGCTCTCCCTGTGTTGCTTTCTTCCTCAGCAGTTTCATTATGAAGTTGTTCACTAACTCATTTTTCAGTGGCTTCATTTCTTTCAGATACTTTTCTCAGATTTTTTTGGAGACACCTTTGACTTTCTCTTGCAGCTTCTTGGTATCCTGAAAGTAGTTAGTTGATACCACATTGTTAGAACAAAAAAGATAATCATGAAAACTCGTGTGTTGCTGCTTTTACACCAATCATTCTTCATGAGCGTAAACATTCATCCTTCATATCATATTGAGATCATGCATCTGATTAGGATATAGAATGCTCCCCCTATGTTATGCAACTCTTCAAGTTGTTAGGCCCAACAGTTTAGACCCATAACATGTCTTTTCCTCCTGCATCATTTGTTCTCATGTTCCAATCAGAATTGAGCCATCAACAAAATCTCTAAGCCTACTGAGTTGGCACTCGGTGTAGGAAACAAGAGACAATGTCAACAACACAATCACCTCCTATTGTTCTCTGTTGCTCCCCTTCTTCTTCAACTCTAGTACCTGATTTGAATCAATTGAAACTCTAGGGCATATCACTTCTCCACTTCGTATCCTTATATGCCACTTCCCCTTGGATTGTATCTCCCTAAAACCTGAAACACACGGATCATCAGTTAATAGCATTTATATAGATAGGGAGAGGGGGAATTTCTCGAAATCCTCAAGATGAGGATGATGGTTGATCCTGATGGGTCAACCCTTTGATTTTTTCTTGGAGGGTATCACACTCCTTTCATGCTTCCTCTAGCTGCCTAGCCAACTTCAACTGCTCTGGCAATATGACTAGGCATTCATTTCCAACATTCTGAGCCTTTTTCTGATATGTAGATTCTGCAGGCTTGTCCTTTCTCACCATTTGGGGTTTAAACCAACTAGTACACATTTCTTTCTTTGATGTTCCACCAAAATTCCATTTTCCTTGATTATTTCTCTGAGTAGGAATCTATTTTCTTTCCATCTTCCCTTGTTTCTTCCACCATTTCAAGGATCTTTCACCTTCCTCCACTTTTCTCTGTGAAACACGACATGTGAATTTTTCAATAAGTTCTTTGTTCATCTTTCTTTTATCATATGTCTGAGTCATCACACTCTTTTTCATGAGTGGTGAGTCCTCTCTTGAACGTTCATTCTTCTTTATCACAGCTGAAGTAGATCTCCCCTTAATCTTCCGGTTTTGTTCACATTCTCTCCTTGAGAGTTATTGTGAGTATGCACAAGGCGGTGACTGATACACCTTTCGTTCAATTCCATGTGATTTCCCTGAGGCTCTAAGCCGATTCTTCTCCTGACCACGTTTTCTCCCAGTGTAGAATTTTTCATTATGCATTACTGGAGTCAAGAATCTCCTTTCGAGTTTCTTTTCCTTTCATGTGTTCTTCTTGCTGCAATTTCTTGCCAAATGCCCATGATCAGAACATATGAAACATCTTCCATCAAATACATACCTCATTTCATTATTTCTATGTCGAGATGTTGATGTAGCTTGAGGTATTCCTCTGAAATTGAGCTCCTGATCTTCCTGACACATACTCATGGTGTGTCTTATTCTTCCACAATAATGGCATCTAACAAATGCTTTTATTTGAGAGACTCTTCTTTCTGATTTCTCATGATGCTTTATCTTATTCTCAAATTTTGTACATTTTCTGTTTTCACAATAAGAAATGTATTCCTGAGCCTCTGGACAGAAGCTTGATGTGTGGCCGTGAATCCCACAGAAATATCACATGTCGTCACTTATTTTTGTAACTGACCTCTTAGGCCTATCTCCATCACCTACAGGTTTTTCTCCACTCCTAGAACTGTTCACGGCTCTCTTCTTATCATGCATGGGAGGTGATTCATCAAATCCAATACCAGCTCTTCCAAAACTTGCTGGTCATTGAGCTGAGAAAATATTCTGTTGTTTCTCTTCAGAAATAGCATATCTGTACTTCATTTTATCATCACTTGTCGAAGGATTATCAAATAGCAAGTGTAAGGCATCCTTTATTTTTGGCATTCCTTTAGCATTGGATTTCTCCACTTTCTTCTTTACTGATTCTAGCTCCTCTTCCAAATTTTGAATCTTAATATCCCTTGATTCAAGTTGGACATCAAGTTTTCCCTTGAGAAGCTTCCCTCTACTCATCTCATCTTCCAATTTACGTGTTAGCTTATCCACCATGTCACTCTGCTCCTTTACTTTCAATTTTTCTTGAGAAACAGAATCAGAACAACATGCATTCTCTTGTTGTAGAATTTTATTCTTCTGAAGTAGTTCGGATAGCTCTGTCGTTAGAACCGCATTTTTAGATTTCAAATTCTAAATCTCATATGAGTTCAGATTCTTCTCCTTGTCACCAGCTTGTGATTTTTCCACCATTTCAGATTTCTTTCTCAATTATTCATCTTGAGAATCATTTTTCTCCCTCAGATCAGTAGCTACATCAATAAGCCTTTGATTCAAGCCTCTTAGCTTGTTGATCTCAGTTCTCAGTGCTTGGATCAGAATATCTTTAGATTTAACTTCTTCAGTGTTTCCAGCGTCACTTGGAATATCAGGTTTTTTGATGCACTTGACTTGATCTTTCACTTTTCTATTCAAGCCACCGATCTCCCTTTTCTGTTCTTCAATCTTATGCTTATACTCACCAACAATTTCTGAGTTCTCTGGTGCTGATAACTTGAGTTCCTCAATTTTATCCATCAACTCAGACTTCTCTTCTTCCTGCTGCTGCATATAGAGTTTGGCATCATGAACAACTTTGTTAGCTTTCTTGGTTTTTCCTCTCCAAACATCTATATCTTCAAGAGAAGCCTCTAACTCAGCATTCATATATATTCTTCCTTCAATTAATTCTTATTTATCACCACTTGTTTCAATATCACTTTGAAGTTCATGTAATTCACTCATTCCTACGTCATGCTTGAGTGAATCAATATTTTCCCTGTCAGATTCATCCAGACCTTCCTTCAGTAAGCTGTTTGATTCGTTTAGTTGAATCACACTTTTTCCAAAAACACTTCCACACTGAGGGAAATTACCAGACTTCTGATTCTTCTTTGAAGCTTTTCCTTTTCGCATGGCAGATTCTGATTAGAGATAACTGAATCTGCAACCACACAGATCGACTACACCAAGTCAAAGCAAACAAATCTGATAAAAGAAACCTGCCTCTGATACCAATTGTTAGGACCAATAGGGGCCTATATACCCTGATAGGGGGGTGAATCAGGGTATGGATATTATTTTTCAACGTTCTTCCTACCCCACTGGATCTTGACCTCTTTATTACAAGGGTAACTTTGTTTGCTCTTGTGGGTAAACTATGATCACTTCTTTACTTCTTTATATAAGGATGATGCTTTGAATGAAATGCAGGGAAGCAAATAGATATACACAACGATTTTTACTTGGTTCACCCTCACTGGACTACGTCCAAGGAGCATACGCCGACAAGTTGTCAGTCGTACCAAATTACACTAATCTTCACTAGCTATGGATACAATGTTCGGGCTAGATCACTTCTATGCCCAGGCTCACTGCCTTTACAATGTTTAGGGTCAGCTCACTGCTTTCCCAAGGGTCACTCCCTGTTTCTCTCTCTCTGGCTCACTGCCGGTGGAGAGAATCACCTTTTTCCTCTTCCTAAGCTCACTGCTCTTGGAAAGAATCCACTCACAGTTTATTGACCTGTAGGTCTCTTCATTTTCATGAAAGAATGCATCTTCTCTTTTATGTAGATGCTCTGTTGAAGTTCAACATTCACCCGTAGATGAATATCTCTTTTCACCGAAGGTATCGGGAAAACTTCCAACTTCCACGCAGTCTGAAAAACACTGCTGGAACAAAGCTTACATGGCGCGCAAGTCTACCTCGACGTGCAAGTATCGGCGTGCAAGTCACAATGGGTGCGAAATTCCTCCTCTGACACTTGCGCGACACAAGCTTCCTCTACTCCAAACTTGCGCGACTCACTTCCTTTTACGCCCAAACCAATATTGGCATGCAACTCCACATTGGCGCACAAGTTCTAACACCGGCGCACAACTTCTACTACTGGCGCGCTATAACGACCGATACTTTACATACATTGTTAATACTTCAAAATTGAAGCACACTTATTACAATATATGACAAAACCACAAAGGACCGTATAGGTATAGTGTCTTTAGAAACTGGGAAACATAAACAACTGGTTCATAAATATTCTATAGTCTCCCATTTATTTCATCATCTAGGGTCCTTTTTAGCATATTCTACTTAATATCCATCTTCCTGACCTGGGGAAAAGAAAACATAAAAGGGTGAGCTCAAATGCTCAGCAAGGGCAAATAAAGGAAATAAAAATCATATCATATCTTTTTGAAAATCATAACCTGCAAAAGAAATCATAATATCTTAACATGGAATAAATCATAGAAGTGAAAACGAGATCCCCATAATCATAACATGAAACTTGATACTTTGTGGCATGCACACATAATCATGGAACATCATTTCTTGTTAGTCATGACTCATTGCCAAGACTATTTTAGTGGACAGAGTCCCTTTCTGAACCGAGTCACCCTCGTTCCAGTCCTGTTTCACTGAACCGGTATAACCTACCGTTTCATCCATGTCTATCTCATGATATATGAAATCATTACCCAATGCATTGGAGGGAGATATAGGTCCCACCCATCTTATAATGAATCCTTTCTTATGTGTGCCACATGATCATAAATCATACATCATCGCATAACACATGTAACAAAAATGGGATTCTTGAAGCATCATGACATCATAAAACAAATCATATAAGGTAAATGACTTCATAAAAATAATTCCCTCAAAACATAATCAAATCAATGTAATAATATGGATAAAAATAGAACCCTATATTATCTTAGATGGAAAATAATTTTGATAAAACACTTGAACTCCATTCTTGAGGAAAATATCCTTTCTTCTTCAAAAACACTTTTCTGTTCTTAACATGTCATACAATTATAAACTAAAAGAATTTGATTAAAAATAAACTTGAAAACTTGTCAAGGAAGCTTCTTGGAAATAATGTTTTTAAAAATCCATTCATGCCATATAATTAAAAAAAACATTCTTCGTACCTTTGTCGGAAAAGTCAAAAAGTACCTCGTACGAAAAAACGACAAAAGATTCCTTTCATATTCTATACTAAAAACTCACCGAAGGGTAAAATTGGATTTAAACTATTGTATTTGGATGGAAACAATATTACATATTGAGGGAACATGGATGTGGATGATAAAATACACCCCAGTAAATACTTACGAATAAACAATCTCGGATAAAAATGAGATTGTGATATTTCCCTTACCTTAGGTCCGATTTGCTTTGTACGTGTCCGAAGCTCCTGTATAATGGTTTAAATAATGTTATTGACTTATTCCAGAATCATACATATTGATATGATATCATATATGGTCATATTCTTAGCTTCTTGTTAGTAATATTTCATTGTTACTTGTTACTCGGGTCTTTATTGCCTTTTGTTCTTATGCGTGTTTTGCCGAATAAATTCTTATTCTTCTTTTAAGGTTATAGATACCTTATATCTAGAATTGTATTAGTGTAACATATATCATATTTATTCATTCAATTCATTTATATAATTACTATGTAATGATGATCATGTAGAACGAGTCGCATCACATTGTGGAGATGGTATTCTGTACGTACGCACGAGTGATGATATCATTCTTATGATCGTGGAATAGTATTGGAGTATATATATATTATTTCAGTATCAATATTACTTTATAATAATCATAAATATTTACTCATTACACCATTATACCCATCCTTGTAAGGTGGTGGTGGAAAATAGATTACACCACGGCGTGGAGACGGTATTCCGTACGTACACACGCGCGGTGATTTCATTTTTCCATAGGATGGATAGAAGGTCAATTAGGGTTGTTTCATATTTATAATAACATATCAGTATGTAAGTAATACTGATGTTATTACTTTATCATGAAACAACTAAAGAAGAAGAAGTTGAAGAAGAATGAAATTGAAAAGATCGGTAATGGATATTACCACATCTTTGGAACGCCTCTTTGAATCCTCCACTTAGGGAACTAAGATTGGTCTTTGAAGAAGACCAGGACCTCTAGGATTATTCTATGGAAGTGGAGAGGAGAAAATGGCAGGGGTTGGCCGAGCTTGAGTGCTCCAATTGGTGTGAGGAGGAGGGGGAGGAGGTGCCCTTTTATATGGGAGGAGAGGGGCACCTTAAGAATATCTCAAAATATTATTTTATATTAAAGTCAAAATCAGTTTATAATGGTTCCAAAGGGTCTTATTTCGAATCTAAAGTGGGGATGGGTCGAAATTCTATCAACCAATAGTATTTAGACAAGTTTAGGGTATTATTCTAACCTTATCAATTAGATTTAACTCTAAGTTAAATAATTTAACTTTTACCGTGTCTTTTTGTTTTCTTTCACTATATGGTTAATACACTTACTATAACATGCCAAACGAACCCCAAATTGTTTATTATTAATATATATATCCTTATCTAAGTCATTTGGCCGAACCTTAGATTTTTAGGAATAAAATAACAATTAGTAATATAATATTCGATTTAAAAACTATTTTGTGTCAATTTTGACACTATTTGATATATGATTTTTGTGAAAGTCATAAAAGAATTATATGTTCGAACCAAGTTTATTAAATCAACACTAATATATCATAGTAACCTATAAAATTAGTGGAATTCATTAATAGTTTCAAATTACATTTATTTTGGTGTTTATAACATCAATTATGTCAATATTTCATTAATAAGAAAATTACTGCATCATCATTGTGTCATAAATAAATTAAATTATTTAATGTCTAAAAATTACAAATAAAATACCATTATGTAGGAAATATTTTTATCTTTCTAATGAATATTTATAGTCGAATTTATATTATGTATAACCCCATATTAAAAATGGTTTACTTATTAAACTTTGATTTTTACTATTTTAACCCTTCTTTAAATAAATTAATAATAAATGTCCTAATCTAACCCAAGTGGGCCTAAATGGTCATATTTTATTCCTAAGTTTGTTTTTGGTCGAATTAAACTTATGAAATTGAATTATGACATGTGTTATGGTAATAGTAATATCATTTTTACCCTTAGTTACCCTATTTACTATTAACCGCGGTAAAAAAAGTAAAAAGTTACTATTCACCAAAAATTTATTTTTATCTCATTGAACCACATTTTACTCCCTGATATCAACCGTGTCTGTCGGAGTTTCGAAATTCCATTCATAGAAGCGGTAAAATTAAGTTTCATGCAAAAATTCAGTTTTTAACCTACCACTTAGGGGTTTCACTATTCATCAAAAATTGAAAGTTTTCAGAAAAATACCAAAATTTCACCCTAGGATAATTTTGGTATTCCGAATCCAAAAATGAAGTCCATTTTGAAAAATAAAATTTATAAAATTTCAAAAATTGGTTATTACTATTCATAACGGCTGGTTTTAATAATATTTTAATATCATATCGTTGTTTAGTGAAACTCGGTATTGCGTACGACGCAAGCTATCGAGGAAGGTCGTGATTGCATGTAAAGTAAGCTAAGCAAGTGTGTAGTGAAATATTCCTTCGATGATATATAAAAACAAAATATTACTCATAAAAATATCGGGTGTTACATTCTACCCCCCTTAAAAAGAATTTCTCCCTCGAAATTCGTCACTTTGTAACAAACAGATGAGGATACTTCTCCCTCATCATATCCTCAAGCTCCCATGTAGCTTCTTCAAGTTGGTGGTTCCTCCATAAAACTTTCACCAAGCGAGTGGTCTTGTTTCGTAGGACTTTTTCGCTACGATACAGAATCTCTATCGGTTGTTCTTCATAATAAAGATCTTGCTCCAGCGGTACAACTTCTGAGGTGAGTACATGTGAAGGATCTGGTATGTACTTTCTCAGGAGAGATACATGAAACACATCGTGAACTTGAGAGAGATTCGGTGGAAGCGCCAATCGGTAAGCTACCTTCCCAACACGATCCAGTATTTCGAAAGGACCGATATATCTATGTCTCAACTTCCCCTTCTTTCCAAATATCATAACCCTCTTCCAGGGAGATATTCGTAAGAACACTTTATCACCCACTTCAAACTCTAGGTCTTTTCTTCGGTTTTCGGCATAACTTTTCTATCGACTCTGAGCTTCTCTTATGTGTTGTTGAATAGATCTGACCTTTTCTGCCATTTCATCAACGAGATCAGGTCCTAATAGCTTTCTTTTCCCAACTTCATCCCAGCAAGTTGGAGTCTTGCATTTCTTTCCATAGAGAGCTTCATAAGGAGCCATCTGAATACTGGAGGGAAAGCTATTATTATAAGAAAATTCCACCAAAGGTAGGTGTTGATCCCAACCTCCTTTGAAATCCATAGAGCAAGCTCTCAACATATCTTCTAGGGTTTGAATTGTTCTCTCAGACTGAACGTCTGTCTGGGGATGATAAGCAGTGCTGAAACTCAACTCTGTATCCAGAGTATGCTGAAGACTTCGCCAGAACTTCGAGGTAAACCTCAGATCCCGATCAGATATAATAGAAAGTGGTACTCCATTCAATATTACCACTTCCTTTACATATATCCTGGCAAGATGATCTAGAGATAAATCCTCTCTAATAGCAATGAAGTGTGAAAGACTTTGTAAGACGATCATCTATGACCCAAATAGCATTATTGCCTTTAAATGTTTTAGGAAGTCCTGTGACAAAGTCCATAGTGATGTTTTCCCATTTCCATTCGGGTATGGGTAATGGTTTTAACATCCCCTTAGACTTCTCTCTCTCAGCTTTAACTTGTTGACAAACCAAGCATCGAGAGACATATTCAGCAACATCTCTTTTCATGCCATCCCACCAGAAGTACTCTTTCAGGTCCCTATACATCTTCGTGCTTCCAGGATGAATAGAGAATAAAGAACTATGAGCCTCATCCAGCAGCTCCTTCTTTAATTCGGGGATGGGAGGAACACAAACCCGATTCCTGAACTTTAATATCCCATCAAAATCAAGGTTGAATTCAGGAACATTTCTCACCTTTTTTTGTGACTCGACATCTTCTTTTTGTGCCTCTTTAATCTTCACATGTATAGATGGTTGTACATTCATTTGAGAAAGATAAGATTTTTCCCCTTCCATTATAATTCCAAGATCCATCCTTTGTAAATCCATAAATATTGGATCTTTTGTGATCCTCATCATGGATAAACTAGTATGGTCTTGTCGACTTAATGCATCTTCCACCTTGTTTGCTTTCCCAGGGTGGCAATAGATTGAGCAGTCGTAATCCTTAATCAGCTCCAACCATCTTCTTTGACGCATATTCAACTCCTTTTGTGTGAAAATATACTTTAAACTTTTATGATCAGTATAAATATCACACCTTTCACCATAAAGGTAATGCCTCCAAATCTTTAATGCAAATATTACCGCAGCCAACTCTAAATCATGTGTTGGGTAATTTTTTTCATGGATTTTCAACTGTCGTGAGGCATAAGCTATCACCATATCATTTTGCATAAGAACACACCCCAATCCCTTCTTGGATGGGTCACTGTAGATCACAAACCTTTCTCCACTACAAGGCAGTGTGAGCACATGTGCACTGGATAACCTTCTTTTCAACTCCTTGAAATTCTCTTCACATTCCTCTGTCCAGACAAACTTAACTCTTTTCCGAGTCAACTTGGTGAGTGGATTAGATAATTGTGAAAAATCTTTTACAAAACGTCGATAATATCCAGCCAAACTAAGAAAACATCGGATCTCAGTTACTGTAGTTGGTCTTGACCATCTTTCGATAACCTCTGTTTTTGCTGGATCCACAGATATCCCCTCTTTTGAGATTATGTGACCCAAAAATGCAACTTTTTGAAGCCAAAATTCACACTTGGTAAATTTGGCATAAAGCTTCTCCTTTCTCAGGGTCTTCAATATAATTCTCAAGTGATCTTCATGCTCTTCCTTGCTCTTTGAATAGACAAGAATGTCGTCTATAAATACTACCACAAATTGATCAAGATAGTCTCTAAAGACTCTATTCATTAGATCCATGAAGATAGCAGGGGCATTAGTAAGTCCAAATGGCATCACTATAAATTCATAGTGTCCATACCTTGTACGGAAAGCCGTCTTTGGTATATCCTCCCTTTTGACCCTTAATTGATGATACCCTGAACGAAGATCAATCTTGGAAAAGTTTTGAGCTCCGCGTAGTTGGTCAAATAAGTCATCAATGCGTGGGAGAGGATATTTTTTCTTGATAGTGATCTTGTTAAGTTCTCGATAATCAATGCAGAGTCACATTGATCCATATTTCTTCTTAACAAATAGAACAGGTGCTCCCCAAGGTGACGCACTTGGGCGTATGAATCCCTTATCAAGATTCTCTTGGAGTTTCTTCTTCAATTCCTGCAACTCAATTGGGGTCATTCCATAATGTGTCTTTGGAATAGGCAAAGCACCCTGTACGAGTTCTATTGAAAACTCAACTTCACGATTTGGTGGAAGACCCGGTAATTCCTCCGGAAAGACATCATCAAACTCTCGTACAATGGTCATATTCTTAATCGTGACTTTCTCACCAACCATTTGAGATAAATAACCTTCATTTAGTGGAATCAATACCCATAAGATGGAAGAAATTTCCGCTGGAAGGTTATGTTCATCCTTGCATTGATAGACGATCGTAGATTGATCTGGAATATGAAATGTGACTTCCCTTCTTTGGAAATTGATATGAGCTCCATGTAGAGAACGCCAATCCATGCCAAGAATCACATCAAATTCCACTAAAGGAAGGATCACAAGATTTTCAGGAAGCACTTTCCCACAAACTTCAATCGGAGAAGAATTATAAACTTTTGATGCGACTGTTGTGCCATTAGGTGTTGTCATAGCTAACTCAACATCTAATTGTTGAGGTAGTACCGTGATACCCTTAGAAAATTTTTCAGAAATAAAAGAGTGGGTGGATCCAGAATCAAATAAAACATTTTCTACTTTAGAGTGGATGGTATGTGTACCTTTCACCACTTCGTTATCGTACTCCACATCGCTGATAAAAATTGCATGTGACTTTCCTTTGTCTTTAGCCTTAAGATTTTGTTGACGTCGACCATCATCATCAACCCTTGGATTTGGGCATTGATTGACATAATGTCCCATCTCCTTGCACTTGAAACATTGAAGTGTAGTAGGTTCATTCTGTGTATCCCTTCCTTTGTTTCCATCATTAGACATCTTCTTCCCATTATCGCGGCATTCAAATGCCTGATGACCTTCCTTTCCACATTTAAAACATTTACTTGTCCCTTTAAGACAACTCCCTCCATGTTTCTTTCCATACTTTGAGCATAAGGGAAATCTCATCTTCTTTTCAGTGTGCTCTTTAGATTTTCCTTTGAATTCCATCTTCCTCTTCTTATCAAACCCATGTGACTGATGGGTTACTCCAATCTCCATCTCAACTTTGAGAGCACATCGAACGATTTCCTCGTAGCTATTGAAGTCCCTTATGGCTAACGCCCTTCGAAGACTTGGTTTTAAGCCACTAAAGAATCGATCGATCTTACTCTCAGGTTGGATAATAATACCAGAAGCGTACCTCGCAAGTCTTGTAAAATTTGGTTCATAGGTACCAACAGATTCATCATCCCTTTGCTTCAGTTCAAGAAACTCTTTCTCCATCTTTGTTTGGAGAATACGAGGGAAGTACTTATTGAAAAATAAGTTCTTGAACTCGTCCCATTCCATAGACTCAATTTCATCCCTTTGCCTCGTATTCTAAATAAGATTCCACCATTGATCAGCATCTCCTTCCAAACAATACACTGCTAGGATGACTTTATCATGTTCAGAACATTGAAGAACTGAAAATATGTTTTCAGTAGTACTAATCACATGTTCAGCATCTAATGGATCAGTAGACCCGCTGAAAGAAGGTGGACGCTGCCTCGTGAAGGATTCAACAGAATGTTGCTCCTTCCTTTGCTCGTTTGGAAGTCCTGCATGATTCATAGATTGAGAAAGTTGTGTGTGCATGGCTACAAGATTTTGCATTCCATCTCCCATATCGTTTGGTTGCTCAGGGGGACAATCATTGCATTTCCCATCGCATTCCGCATTAACACGGTTCCTTCGGGTTCCAGCCATTGACTAAAACAAAGAAGAATAGTGTGAGCAACACTAATTATAATAGGAAAACCACATAATTCAAGAATAAAATTTTCATCCTTAAGGTCTTATCCTAGGTTATTCATGGGTATTTCTAAAACACTAATATTATGTTTTATTCTTAGACTTATCCTTCGGGTTCTTACTAAGGCTTTGACATCCTAGTTTCCAAAGGTTGACTATACCTTTCCTCTGATACCAACTATAACGACCCATACTTTACATACATTGTTAATACTTAAAAATTGAAGCACACTTATTATAACATATGACAAAACCACAAAGGACCGTATAGGTATAGTGTCTTTAGAAACTGGGAAACATAAACACCTGGTTCATAAATCTTCTACAGTGTCTCCCATTTATTTCATCATCTAGGGTCACTTTTAGCATATTCTACTTAATATCCATCTTCCTGACCTGGGGAAAAGAAAACATAAAAGGGTGAGCTCAAATGATCCGCAAGGGCAAATAAAGGAAATAAAAAGCATATCATATCTTTTTGAAAATCATAACCTGCAAAAGAAATCATAATATCTTAACATGGAATAAATCATAGAAGTGAAAATGAGATCCCCATAATCATAACATGAGACTTGAAACTTTGTGGCATGCACACATAATCATGGAACATCATTTCTTGTTAGTCATGACTCATTTCCAAGACTATCTTAGTGGACAGAGTCCCTTTCTGAACCGAGTCACCCTCGTTCCAGTCCTGTTTCACTGAACCGATATAACCTACCATTCCAGCCATGTCTATCTCATGAGATATAAAATCATTACCCAATGCATTGGAGGGAGATATAGGTCCCACTCATCTTATAATGAATCCTTTCTTATCTGTGCCACATAATAATAAATCATACATCATCGCATAACACTTGTAACAAAAATGGGATTCTTGAAACATCATGACATCATAAAACAAATCATATAAGGTAAATGACTTAATAAAAATAATTCCCTCAAAACATAATGAAATCAATGTAATAATAGGGATAAAAACAGAACCCTATATTATCTTAGATGTAAAATAATTTTGATAAAACACTTGAACTCCATTCTTGAGGAAAATATCTTTTCTTCTTCAAAAACACTTTTCTTTTCTTAACATGTCATACAATTATAAACTAAAAGAAGTTGATTAAAAATAAACTTTAAAACTTGTAAAGGAAGCTTCATGGAAATAATGTTTTTAAAAATCCATTCATTCCATATAAGTAAAAAAACATTCTTCGTACCTTTGTCGGAAAAGTCAAAAAGTACCTCGTACGAAAAAACGGAAAAAGATTCCTTTCATATTCTTTACTAAAAACTCACCGAAGGCTAAAATTGGATTTAAACTATTTTAAGTGGATGGAAACAATATTAAATATTGAGGGAACATGGATGTGGATGATAAAATACACCCCAGTAAATACTTACGAATAAACAATCTCGGATAAAAATGAGATTGTGATATTTCCCTTACCTTAGGTCTGATTTGCTTTGTACATGTCTGAAGCTCCTGTATAATGGTTTAAATAATGTTATTTACATATTCCAGAATCATACATATTGATATGATATCATATATGGTCATATTCTTAGCTTCTTGTTAGTAATATTTCATTGTTACTTGTTACTCGGGTCTTTATTGCCTTTTGTTCTTATGCGTGTTTTGCCAAATAAATTCTTATTATTCTTTTAAGGTTATAGATACCTTATATCTAGAATGGTATTAGTGTAACATATATCATATTTATTCATTCAATTCATTTATATAATTACTATGTAATGATGATCATGTAGAACGAGTCGCATCACATCGTGGAGACGGTATTCCGTACGTACGCACGAGGGATGATATCGTTCCTATGATCGTGGAATTGTATTGGAGTATATATATATTATTTAAGTATCAATATTACTTTATAATAATCATAAATAGTTACTCATTACACCATTATACCCATCCTTGTAAGGTGGTGGTGGAAAATAGATTACACCACGGCGTGGAGACGGTATTCCATACGTACGCACGCGCGGTGATTTCATTTTTCCATAGGATGGATAGAAGGTGAATTAGGGTTGTTTCATATTTATAATAACATATCAGTATGTCAGTAATACTGATGTTATTACTTTATCATGAAACAACTAAAGAATAAGAAGTTGAAGGAGAAAGAAATTGAAAAGATCGGTAATGGATATTACCTCTTCTTTGGAACGCCTCTTTGAATCCTCCACTTAGGGAACTAAGATTGGTCTTTGAAGAAGACCAGGACCTCTAGGATTATTCTAGGGAAGTGGAGAGGAGAAAATGTCAGGGGTTGGCCGAGCTTGAGTGCTCAAATTGGTGTGAGGAGGAGGGGGAGGAGGTGCCCTTTTATAAGAGAGGAGAGGGGCACCTTAGGAATATCTCAAAATATTATTTTATATTAAAGTCAAAATCGGTTTATAATGGTTCCAAAGGGTCTTATTTCGAAGCTAAAGTGGGTATGAGTCGAAATCCTAACAACGAATAGGATTTATAAAAGTTTATGGTATTATTTTAACCTTATCAATTAGATTTAACTCTAAGTTAAATAATTTAACTTTTACCGTGTCTTTTTTTTTCTTTCACTATATGGTTAATACACTTACTATAACATGCCAAACGAACCCCAAATTGTTTATTATTAATATATATATATCCTTATATAAGTCATTTGGCCGAACCTTAGATTTTTAGGAATAAAATAACAATTAGTAATATAACATTGGATTTAAAAACTATTTTGTGTCAATTTTTAAACTATTTGATATATGATTTTTGTGAAAGTCATAAAAGAATTATATGTTCAAACCAAGTTGAATAAATCAACACTAATATATCATAGTAACCTAGGATATTAGTGGAATTCATAAAAAGTCTCAAATTACATTTATTTTGGTGTTTATAACATCAATTATGTCAATATTTCATTAATAAGATAATTACTTCATCATCATTGTGTCATAAATAAATTAAATTATTTAATGTCTAAAAATTACAAATAAAATACCATTATGTAGGAAATATTTTTATCTTTCTAATTAATATTTATAGTCGAATTTATCTTATGTATAACCCCATATTAAAAATGATTTACTTATTAAACTTTGATTTTAACTATTTTAACCCTTCTTTAAATAAATTAATAATAAATGTCCTAATCTAACCCAAGTGGGCCTAAATGGTCATATTTTATTTTTAAGTTTGTTTTTGGTCGAATTAAACTTATCCAATAGAATTAGGTCATGTGTTAGGGTAATAGTAATATCATTTTACCCTTAGTTACCCTATTTACTATTAACCGCGGTAAAAAAATAAAAAGTTATTATTCGCCAAAAATTTATTTTTATCTCATTGAACCACATTTTACTCACTGATATCAACCATGTCTGTCAGATTTTAGAAATTCCATTCACAGAAGCGGTAAAATTAAGTTTTATGCAAAAATTCAGTTTTTAACCTACCACTTAGTGGTTTCACTATTAATCAAAAATTGAACGTTTTCAGAAAAATACCAAAATTTCACCCAAGGCTAATTTCGGTATTCGGAATCCAAAAATGAAGTCCATTTTGAAAAATAAAATTTATAAAATTTCAAAAAGTGGTTATTACTATTCATAACGGCTAGTTTTAATAATATTTTAATAGCATATCGTTGTTTAGTGAAACTCGGTATTGCGTACGACGCAAGCTATCGAGGAAGGTCGTGATTGCGTGTAAAGTAAGCCAAGCAAGTGTGTAGTGAAATATTACTTTGATGATATATAAAAACAAAATATTACTAATAAAAATCTCAGGTGTTACACGCACAACTCCACCTGCGCGACCCACACTCACCACTTGCGCGACCACCACACCTGCGCGACGGGAGCTCTGATTTATCAAAGTGTTGAACTCAGTTGAAAATGAGGAGGGGTGGTCCAATATTTATAGGCAAATTGACCACCCTGTGCGACAGCGCGCAAGTCACCTGCGCGACCTAGTCTCGGCGCGCACGTCTTCTCTCCTTTTAGACACTTGCGCGACCAACTCCCAAACTTGCGCGAACTAATTTCCTTAGCCATATTTTGATCTTCTGATCTTGAAAAACATATGGCGAGCAAGTTTCCTATTCTCCAGGATCACCCATTCCTTTTATCTAAGTTCTTGAATCAAACATGGATCGTTGAACTCAGCTCTTGAACTCGACATTCCATAATGAAATCCTCTTTGTCAATAAATTTGTATGTCATAGTTTTGCTTTGTCAACAATCACTACTCAGATGTTCACTTTGTCAACAAACACAATCACCTCAAAAATGCTTCAATGATACCTTGAGGGATTTTTGCCCAACACATATGTATAAGAACATCTGATAAAATATCTTACTATAATAGTATAGTGATTAATGTCTATAATGGAATCCAGTTTTAATAATGGTGAGAGTAGGAAATCACATTCCTAATATTCAACACCATAAACAAAGTATTCAAACTTTTTAACTTCACAACATCAATTGTTGTGATGTTCATAACTTTTGTAGTTGATGTAAAATTCTTTATATGTTCAATATCATCATATTTTTTGGAATAATTCCTCAAAAGTTTCCTTGATAACATATTGGAAACAAATGTAACTATTTACATTAATTATTTACCATCACATCCTAATATCCTTTAACATATAAATTTATATTCACTCCATTATGGTAACTAAATGAGACTCTTTAAATTTCTCATTGCTAAATTCTCTAATATCTTTTTGTATACCTATGTAACACTCACTTTGGATTTTGATTGGTTTAATGACTTTTTGTTATCCGTTAAACTTAGACAAGTTCATATATACTACCAATATCCTCTTAGACAATATAGTATCTTCAGAATACCATTCTGAGATACAAAAACTCCACTATATTTAGAAAATAACTCATATTTCCATTCTATAGGAATATTTTACAAATAAACAATTAATATCTATATCTCATATGGTATTCTATATGTTTATGTTATTATTATAAAAATTCTGATTTATTCTTTAAAATATTCCACAAATGGTGGTAGTTACATATATATCATATTTTAACAAACAAATTTTTTGAAATCATTTATCTTGAATAGAACCCATTTTATCATTAACTTGTTTTATATAATGTTATAGAATTTGATAAATTATAAACCATGTGTATGAAAGTCGTAATATTATATAGTTTATAACAGAAAATTTTTAGTGAGAAACGTATTTCATCCTAAAAAAATAGGTAACCACACACATGTTTTATTTGGATTCATATGAGTTTCTTATATTCCTCTACATTAAAATTTATGATTCAATAAATTTGTGTTTCATCATTTCAAGGAAGGGTATAATATTTATTTATTCTAAACTTGATTTTGAACACATATATATTTACAAAATTTTTTAAATATAAATTTGGAATTATATATGCTTCAAATATAAATAATATATTTCTATTACATTGGTACCTAACATAGAATTTACATAGAGTTTGAGAAATCCCTTAATGTATATAAGAAATTTCCATATTTTGGACTTTTTTCCCTCCATTATGAATAATTATAAGATTCAATGATCAAGGATATGTACTTGAAGAAACATTTTTTTAAATAATAACTAATATTTTATTCATCTTGTTTGAACTTTTACCTAATTATAATTTTAATACAATAAAAGAACCTAGAAATCACATTCCTTGGTTTATATATTCTCGAAAATTTAAGAAAATATGGTAAAATTTTCTGGAATTAAGTCACATGACGGAAACATATACAATGATGGAAGTAGAATATACTCTATTTCTAGAACAATTCATAATGAAACTTCTAGTCTCTTTAATTTACTGACTTATCTAATTGTAATGAATTTATGATTAAAGACTGAAATTACTTTGGTTATATTTCATCCAATTCCTTTGAAACCTCATATAAATCAAATAATGCTTCTCATAAGCATCCAAATTAATTTTTTTAAACATAAATAGTTATTGACCAGAAAAATGGATTTCTATTACATATAGTTTTTTTCTCTTACTTAAGAACAATTCTTAAGTTTCTATACTAGTCTAAGAGATTAATTGCATTAATATTAATTTTTTTATTGATCTCAAAGTAATTCTATATTAATATGATGATATTATATCTAAAAAAAATTTATTATATGAATATCATGTTATAAAATCATATAATGAACACTTTTATTCAATGTTATCTCACTAGAATGATGACACCTTTTAATTTCGTCATATGAATTAGTGGTAAAAGATCTATAATTCACTATTAAATGAGTCTAATTATGTGTTTTTCTTACCACATAGATATTTTTGGTAAGAAATTATCTCAATCATATCATGTATAGCTCTAGGATGGTTTAGTGTAAAACACTTTTCCAAACAAGAATTTCGAATAACTCAAAACCATTCTTATGGTATCCAAACTTTAAGGGCTTCCCAGCTATGTGAGACAAAAATATCATAATGTTACTTGATTAACTAACTCTTATGGTTATCCATTTCCACTATGCCTTAAAGAAGATAATCCATGGGCACTCATATTTTTCATAAAATAACCTCATTGGATGAATGAGGTATTCACATCTATTTTGTTTGGAAATAAAATGACACTTTTTATTTTAAGGGGGATTTAATGTCACCATATTATCTCATGTATTCCCTTTATGTATGAATTCAACTAATGATTTATTTTATTATCCAATTGCTTCAATAAAAAATATGTTCAAACCATATTGATGTGTAACACTCTACACAACTCATAGCTTTTCTTGATGACCCAAATTCAAATCCAATTATATTTATTCACATCCAAAATGCATGCCATGTGTAAGGTACATAAAAACCCTTGAACAAAAATACATAGAATAATATGAATATAATAATCCTCACAAAATTAATATTGTTGGATATAAATACAACCCTCACATTTATAGATATTTTATACGACTCTAGTATTGAGAGCAGTATAACCTAATGTCCCACTACCTAAGGATACATTACTCAAGAAAGATTTCAATTCCATCATAACTGTAACACCACATATTCCCAAATCTTAATTAATTTCATTATTTAAGTTCATAACATAATAAAAAATTAGATTAAAGGTAAAATAATACTAAATTATCATACATAACAATTAACTCCTCATATGCATGTGTGAAAATTTGGAGGAGTAGTTTAACTATTTAAGATAATACATAAAACCATTATTAATATAGTAATTATATTCATTATTAATAAAGAAGGGAAGAAACTAGATAAATGACCAACTATTAAATATTAGTATACTATAAACAATTCATAATTTGATAAATATAAACACTTCATATTTATTATCAATATGTATGCATTCATATTATACATTATGTTCCATAAATATTGTAATGTCCCCCAAATCAGCACTCTCTCACATGGCTGGAAAGGGTTAGTTATGAGACCTCAAGTGTACCTCCCCCTATGCCAAAGGCTACTTATTTGAACCACTGGTGTGCTTAGTATAGTGGGGAGACTATACCCTCTAATATAATGTGTCATAATAAAATAAATAATTTTTAATAAGAGGAAAAAAATCAAAGTATACACATAGAGTAAAAAATAATAAACTCAAAAAGAATAATCCAACAAATATATAAGAAAAAATGTAATGCTGTACTGGAATGTAACTAAATGAAAAACTAAAAAAATATAATAAAATAATAACATACTAAAATAAAGACTCAAATTCTTGAGTCCCAAACCCCGCGTCGGTCCCATGTCAAAATTTCGGAGCAATAGAAAATAAGAAATCAATGTCAAGGTCCTTTTCCCTTGTCCAAACCTTCATCCACATTATCTTCTTGGGCTCAAAATAGTGGCCCAAATTTAGTTTGAGTATAACTCAATAGATCAACACCACCGTGTCTAAACAAACTGGCCTAATAATAAGTTTATTCAACAAGGTGATAAATTGGTGCATTGATTAATTTAACGACTAAAAAAATACCACTCTTACCTTATTCTAATCATGTTGGAATATCATTGGGAATGTATTACAACCATTCAACCACAATCATATAACCAAGGTAATATAACCTTCTTTGACTCCTTACCAAAATATCTTATGACCATATGAACCACAACCATATAACCAAGGTAAGATAACATGAATTAGTGGAATCATGTGGAATGATCAATAACTTTAAGACATCAATCCCTCTACCTTTAATATCAATTATCAAATGTCATGTTATTTGGAGACAACTATGATCCACTTTATACAAATAATTAGTATAGAAATCAATCAACTCTTCTAATTCAAATTTTCGATTAATAAAGGCCTTTGTTTGATGATGTTTTTTAACACAATCCTTCAAGGTTTTCATATATCTTTCAAAAGGGGAAAAATCTTATATCATGAAATAAATGAATCATCAAATGGACCATTATCAAAAAAATTAGAAATAAATTCATATTTGAATAAGAAAACATTATTCCCAATGTGATTTGGGTATAAAAAGACACATGATTTCCCCAATTACGATATACCACTATATAAGCCTTATATGTTTTTCACTTGTATGTTTTTTTCAAATTCATTACAAATCTCAGTAATTTTTGACACATATGTATAAGAATATCTGATAAAATATCCTACTATAATCGTACAGTGATTAATGTCTATAATGGAATCCAGTTTTAATAATGGTGAGAGTGGGGAATCACATTCCTAATATTCAACACCATAAACAAAGTATTCAAACATTTTAACTTCACAACATCAATTGTTGTGATGTTCATAACTTTTGTAGTTGATGTAAAATTCTTTATATGTTCAAAATCATCATATTTTTTGGAATGATTCTTCAAAATTTTCCATGATAACATATTGGAAACAAATGTAACTATTTACATTAATTATTTACCATCACATCCTAATATCCTTTAACATATAAATTTATATTCACTCCATTATGGTAACTAAATGAGACTCTTTAAATTTCTCATTGCTAACATTCTCTAATCTCTTTTTGGATACTTATATAATACTCACTTTGGATTTTGATTGGTCTAATGACTTTTTGTTATGCGTTAAACTTAGATAAGTTCATATATACTACCAATATCCTCTTAGACAATATAGTATCTTCATAATACCAATCTGAGATACAAAAACTCCATTATATTTAGAAAATAACTCATATTTCTATTCAGTAGGAATATTTTACAAATAAACAATTAATATCTATATCTCATATGGTATTCTATATGTTTATGTTATTAGTATAAAAATTATGATTTATTCTTTAAAATATTCCACAAATGGTGGTAGTAACATATCTATCATATTTTAAGAAACAAATTTTATGAAATCATTTATCTTGAATAGAAACCATTTTATCATTAACTTGTTTTATATAATGTTATAGAATTTGATAAATTATAAACCATGTGTATGAAAGTCGTAATATTATATAGTTTATAACAAGAAATTTTTAGTGAGAAACGTATTTCATCCTAAAAAAATAGGTAACCACACACATGTTTTATTTGGATTCATATGAGTTTCTTATATTCCTCTACATTAAAATTTATGATTCAATAAATTTTTGTTTCATCATTTCAATGAAGGGTATAAGATTTAATTATTCTAAACTTGATTTTGAACACATATATATTTACAAAATTTTTAAAATATAAATTTGGTATTATATATGATTCAAATCTAAATAATCTATTTTTATTACATTGGTACCTAACATAGAATTTACATAGAGTTTGAGAAATCTCTTAATGTATATCAGAAGTTTCCATATTTTGGACTTTTTTCCCTCCATTATGAATAATTCTAGGATTCAATGATCAAGGATATGTACTTGAAGAAACATTTTTTGAAATAATAACTAATATTTTATTCATCTTGTTTGAACTTTTACCTAATTATAATGTTAATACAATAAAAGAACCTTGAAATCACATTCCTTGGTTTATATATTCTCGAAAATTTAAGAAAATATGGAAAAAAATTCTGGAATTAAGTCACATGACGGAAACATATTCAATGATGGAAATAAAATATACTCTATTTCTAGAACAATTCATAATGAAACTTCCAGTCTCTTTTATTTACTGACTTATCTAATTATAATGAATTTATGATTAAAGACTGAAATTACATTGGTTATATTTCATCCAATTCCTTTGAAACCTCATATAAATCAACTAATGCTTCTCATAAGCATCCAAATTATTTTTTTTTAAACATCAATAGTTATTGACCCAAAAAATGGATTTCTATTACATATATTTTTTTTCACTTACTTAATAACAATTCTTAAGTTTCTATACCAGTCTAAGAGATTAATTGCATTAATATTAATTTTTTTATTGATCTCAAAGTAATTCTATATTAATATGATGATATTATATCTACAAAAAAAATTATTATATGAATATCATGTTGTAAAATCATATAATGAACACTTTTATTCAATGTTATCTCACTAGAATGATGACACCTATTAATATCATCATATGAATTAGTGGTCGAAGATCAATAATTCACTATTAAATGTGTCTAATTATGTGTTTTTCTTACCACATAGATATTTTTGGTAAGAAATTATCTCAATCATATCATGTATGGCTCTAGGATGGTTTAGTGGAAAACACTTTTCCAAATAAAAATATCGAATAACTCAAAACCATTCCTATGGTATCCAAACATTAAGGGCTTCCCAGCTATGTGAGACAAAAATATCATAATGTTACTTGATTAACTAACTCTTATGGTTATCCATTTCCACTATTCCTTAAACAAGATAATCCATGGGCACTCATCTTTTTCATAAAATAACCTCATTGGATGAATGAGGTATTCACATCTATTTTGTTTGGAAATAAAATGACACTTTTTATTTTAAGGGGGATTTAATGTCACCATATTATCTCATGTATTCCCTTTATGTATGAATTCAACTAATGATTTATTTTATTATCTGATTGCTTCAATAAAAAATATGTTCAAACCATATTAATGTGTAACACTCTACACAACTCATAGCAATTCTTGATGACCCAAATTCAAATCCAATTATATTTATTCACATCCAAAATGCATTCCATGTGTAAGGTACATAAAAATACTTGAACAAAAATGCATAGATTAATATGAAAATAATAATCCTCACAAAAATAATATTGTTGGATAGAAATACAAACCTCACATTTATAGATATTGTATACGACTCTAGTATTATGAGCAGTATAACCTAATTTCCCACTACCTAAGGATACTTTACTCAAGAAAGATTTCAATTCCATCATAACTGTAACACCACATATTCCCAAATCATAATTAATTTCATTATTTAAGTTCATAACATAATAAAAAAATTAGATTAAACGTAAAATAATACTAAATTATTATACATAACAATTAACTCCTCATATGCATGTGTGAAAATTTAGAGAAGTAGTTTAACAATTTAAGATAATACATAAAACCATTATTAATATAGTAATTATATTCATTATTAATAAAGAAGGGAAGAAACTAGATAAATGACCAATTATTAAATATTAGTCTGCTATAAAAAATTCATAATTTTATAAATATAAACACTTCATATTTATTATCAATATGTATGCATTCATATTATACATTATGTGCCATAAACATTGTAATGTCCCCCAAATCAGCACTCTCTCACATGGCTGGAAAGGGTTAGTTATGAGACCTCAAGTGTACCTACCCCTATGCCAAAGGCTGCTTATTTGAACCATTAGTGTGCTTAGTATAGTGGGGAGACTATACCCTCTAATATAATGTGTCATAATAAAATAAATAATTTTTAATAAGAGGAAAAAAATCAAACTATACACATAGAGTAAAAAATAATAAACTCAAACAGAATAATCCAACAAATATATAAGAAAAAATGTAATGTTGTGCTGGAATTTAACTAAATGAAAAACTAAAAAAATATAATAAAATAATAACATACTAAAATAATGAATCAAATTCTTGAGTCCCAAACCCCGTGTCGGTCCCATGTCAAAATTTCGGAGCAATAAAAAATAAGAAATCAACGTCAAGGTCCTTTTCCCTTGTCCAAACCTTCATCTGAATTATCTTCTTGGGATCAATATAATGGCCCAAATATGGTGTGAGTATAACCCAATAGATCAACACCACCGTGTCTAAATATACTGGCCTAATAATAAGTGTATTCAATAAGATGATAAATTGGTGCATTGATTAATTTAATGACTAAAAAAATACCACTCTAACCTTATTCTGATCATGCTGGAATATCATTGGGAATGTATTACAACCATTCAACCACAATCATATAACCAAGGTAATATAACATTCATTGACTCCTTACTGAAATATATTATGACCATATGAACCACAACCATATAACCAAGGTAAGATAACATGCTTTAGTGGAATCACGTGGAATGATCATTAACTTTAAGACATCAATCCCTCTACCTTTAATATCAATTATCATATGTCACATTATTTGGAGACAAATATGATCCACATTATACAAAAAATCAGTATATAAATCAATCAACTCTTCTAATTCATATTTTCGATTAATAAAGGCCTTTGTTTGATGATGTTTTTTAACACAATACTTCAAGGTTTTCATATATCTTTCAAAAGGGGAAAACAATCTTATATCATGCAATAAATGAATCATCAAATGGACCATTATCAAAAAATTAGAAATAAATTCATATTTGAATAAGAAAACATTATTCCCAATGTGATTTGGGTATAAAATGACACATGATTTCCCCAATTACGATATACCACTATATAAGCCTTATATGTTTTTCACTTGTATGTTTTTTTCAAATTCATTACAAATCTCAGTAATTTTTGACACATATGTATAAGAACATCTGATAAAATATCCTACTATAATTGTACAGTGATTAATGTCTATAATGGAATCCAGTTTTAATAATGGTTAGAGTAGGGAATCACATTCCTAATATTCAACACCATAAACAAAGTATTCAAACTTTTTAACTTCACAACATCAATTGTTGTGATGTTCATAACTTTTGTAGTTGATGTAAAATTCTTTATATGTTCAAAATCATCATATTTTTTGGAATAATTCCTCAAAATTTTCCTTGATAACATATTGGAAACAGATGTAACTATTTACATTAATTATTTACCATCACATACTAATATCCTTTAATATATAAATTTATATTCACTCCATTATGGTAACTAAATGAGACTCTTTAAATTTCTCATTTCTAACATTCTCTAATCTCTTTTTGGATACTTATGTGACACTCACATTGGATTTTTATTGGTCTAATAACTTTTTGTTATTCGTTAAACTTAGATAAGTTCATATATACTACCAATATCCTCTTAGACAATATAGTATCTTCATAATACCATTCTGAGATACAAAAACTCCACTATATTTAGAAAATAACTCATATTTCCATTCAGTAGTAATATTTTACAAATAAACAATTAATATCTATATCTCATATGGTATTCTATATGTTTATGTCATTAGTATAACAATTATGATTTATTCTTTAAAATATTCCCCAAATGGTGGTAGTAACATATCTATCATATTTTAACAAAAAAAATTTATGAAATCATTTATCTTGAATAGAACCCATTTTATCATTAACTTGTTTTATATAATGTTATAGAATTTGATAAATTATAAACCATGTGTATGAAAGTCGTAATATTATATAGTTTATAACAGGAAATTTTTAGTGAGAAACGTATTTCATCCTAAAAAAAAGGTAACCACACACATGTTTTATTTGGATTCATATGAGTTTCTTATATTCCTCTACATTAAAATTTATGATTCAATAAATTTGTTTTTCATCATTTCAATGAAGGGTATAAGATTTATTTATTCTAAACTTGACTTTGAACACATATATATTTACAAAAATTTTAAAATATAAATTTGGAATTATATATGCTTCAAATCTAAATAATTTATTTCTATTACATTGGTACCTAACATAGAATTTACATAGAGTTTGAGAAATCCCTTAATGTATATCAGAAATTTCCGTATTTGGGACTTTTTTCCCTCCATTATGAATAATTCTAGGATTCAATGATCTAGGATATGTACTTGAAGAAACATTTTTTGAAATAATAACTAATATTTTATTCATCTTGTTTGAACTTTTACCTAATTATAATTTTAATACAATAAAAGAACCTAGAAATGACATTCCTTGGTTTATATATTCTCAAAAATTTAAGAAAATATGGTAAAATTTTCTGGAATTAAGTCACATGACGGAAACATATACAATGATGGAAATAGAATATACTCTATTTCTAGAACAATTCATAATGAAACTTCCAGTCTCTTTAATTTACTGACTTATCTAATTATAATGAATTTATGATTAAAGACGGAAATTACTTTCGTTATATTTCATCCAATTCCTTTGAAACCTCATATAAATCAACTAATGCTTCTCATAAGCATCTAAATTAATTATTTTTAAACATCAATAGTTATTGACCAAAAAATGGATTTCTATTACATATTTTTTTTCTCTTACTTAAAAACAATTCATAAGTTTCTATACCAGTCTAAGATATTAATTGCATTAATATTAATTTTTTTTGATCTCAAAGTAATCTTATATTAATATGATGATATTATATCTACAAAAAAAATTATTATGTGAATATCATGTTATAAAATCATATAATGAACACTTTTATTCAATGTTATCTCACTAGAATGATGACACCTTTTGATTTCATCATATGAATTAGTGGTCGAAGATCTATAATTCACTATTAAATGTGTCTAATTATGTTTTTTTCTAACCACATAGATATTTTTGGTAAGAAATTATCTCAATCATATCATGTATGGCTCTAGTATGGTTTAGTGGAAAACACTTTTCCAAATAAAAATATCGAATAACTCAAAACCATTCCTATGGTATCCAAACTTTAAGGGCTTCCCAGCTATATGAGACAAAAATATCATAATGTTACTTGATTAACTAAATCTTATGGTTATCAATTTCCACTATGCCTTAAACAAGATAATCCATGGGCACTCATCTTTTTCATAAAATAACCTCATTGGATGAATGAGGTATTCACATCTATTTTGTTTGGAAATAAAATGACACTTTTTATTTTAAGGGGGATTTAATGTCACCATATTATCTCATGTATTCCCTTTATGTATGAATTCAACTAATTATTTATTTTATTATCCAATTGCTTAAATAAAAAATATGTTCAAACCATATTAATGTGTAACACTCTACAAAACTCATATCTTTTCCTGATGACCCAAATTCAAATCCAATTATATTTATTCACATCCAAAATGCATGCCATGTGTAAGGTATATAAAAACCCTTGAACAAAAATGCATAGAATAATATGAAAATAATAATCCTCACAAAATTAATATTGTTGGATAGAAATACAACCCTCACGTTTATAGATATTGTATACGACTCTAGTATTGTGAGTAGTATAACCTAATGTCCCACTACCTAAGGATACTTTACTCAAGAAAGATTTCAATTCCATCATAACTGTAACACCACATATTCCCAAATCCTAATTAATTTCATTATTTAAGTTCATAACATAATAAAAAATTAGATTAAAGGTAAAATAATAGTAAATTATCATACATAACAATTAACTCCTCATATGCATGTGTGAAAATTTAGGGAAGTAGTTTAACAATTTAAGATAATACATAAAACCATTATTAATATAGTAATTATATTCATTATTAATAAAGAAGGGATGAAACTAGATAAATGACCAATTATTAAATATTAGTATGCTATAAACAATTCATAATTTGATAAATATAAACACTTCATATTTATTATCAATATGTATGCATTATTATTATACATTATGTGCTATAAACATTGTAATGTCCCCCAAATCAGCACTCTCTCACATGGCTGGAAAGGGTTAGTTATGAGACCTCAAGTGTACCTCCCCCTATGCCAAAGGCTACTTATTTGAACCATTGGTGTGCTTAGTATAGTGGGGAGACTATAACCTCTAATATAATGTGTCATAATAAAATAAATAATTTTTAATAAGAGGAAAAAAATCAAAGTATACACATAGTGTAAAAAATAATAAACTCAAACAGAATAATCCAACAAATATATAAGAAAAAATGTAATGCAGTGATGGAATGTAACTAAATTAAAAACTAAAAATATATAATAAAATAATAACATACTAAAATAAAGACTCAAATTCTTGAGTCCCAAACCCCGCGTCGGTCCCATGTCAAAATTTCGGAGCAATAGAAAATAAGAAATTAACATCAAGGTCCTTTTCCCTTGTCCAAACCTTCATCCGAATTATCTTCTTGGGATCAAAATAGTGGCCCAAATATGGTGTGAGTATAACTCAATAGATCAACACCACTGTGTCTAAACAAACTGGCCTAATAATAAGTGTATTTAACAACGTGATAAATTGGTGCATTGATTAATTTAACGACTCAAAAAATACCACTCAAAACTTATTCTAATCATGATAGAATATCATTGGGAATGTATTACAACCATTCAACCACAATCATATAACCAAGGTAATATAACCTTCTTTGACTTTTTACCGAAATATCTTATGACCATATGAACCACAACCATATAACCAAGGTAAGATAACATGCTTTAGTGGAATCACGTGGAATGATCATTAACTTTAAGACATCAATCCCTCTACCTTTAATATCAATTATCATATATCACGTTATTTGGAGACAAATATGATCCACTTTATACAAATAATCTGTATAGAAATCAATCAACTCTTCTAATTCATATTTTCGATTAATAAAGGCCTTTGTTTGATGATGTTTTTTAACACAATCCTTCAAGGTTTTCATATATATTTCAAAAGGGGAAAACAATCTTATGTCATGCAATAAATGAATCATCAAATGGACCATTATCAAAAAAATTAGAAATAAATTCATATTTGAATAAGAAAACATTATTCCCAATGTGATTTGGGTATAAAATGACACATGATTTCCCCAATTATTCTGTATTGTATAGGAATCAATATGAATGTGTATCAAAATTTCTTTGATGTGAGACATCATGAAATAAGATATATAAAAAATTCAACTTTGATTCATTCTCAGGTACCCACATCAAGTATCATGTTAATATTTCAACATGTTGGATCAATCATTTATAATTATGAATAAAACCACAAAAAATGACATGATACTTTATTTCTCTAAAATTTAAATTTCATATATTCAAAAAATTAACACATGGATAGAAAATCAAGTCTTTGTTTTGAATATTTCATTTAGAGAATTCCACGAAATCATCAACTCCTTTTTCATATTCTTCAGCAGTTCATTGTAAATTTATCCAATTACTATCCATTAGTTACCTAATACCATAATGTAAAATTTGAATATATTAAAACATATAAACAATTGAAAATATATATAAAAAGGAATATTTTAAAAATAAAAAGTTTAATCAGAATATTCAATTATTGATAACTATTTTTTCCAAACAAAAAATTATACATAATGATCAAAACATTTCATTAAAAAAATTAAATACAAGTGATTAAACATATATAAAAATAGATAATTTAAAATGCATAATTTTTGAACAATTATGTTTTTGAAAAACATTTTTATAATGAAGTACAAGTTACAACAAAAAGAAAATTTAATCAAAATCCATTATATAGAAAAAAAATTCAAATGAATAAAAAATAAAAACAAAACACTATTTTAACCACAAAAAAATTAAAACAATAAAAAAAATTATAAATACAAAGTACAATATATAAAAAATTTACAAACATTATAAAATTATAGTGATAATTAATATGTAATAATAATAAATTCTCATTAACTAAATTTTATTGAAAAATTTATAATTGGTAATAAAATTAATATAAAAACTGAATGTATGAATCAAATTTATAACTAAAAAATAATTAACTTATCATTAAAAATAAAATAATATCTTACAAATTTTGTAGGTTGATGAAGAAAAATAGATCCCAAATTCTGATTGACTCACTTGAATTGATTAGAAATATAGTGAATGGTATAACATTTAAGAAAAATGATTTAATAAATAAAGTAAATAAAAGAACCAATAGATCCTTCAACCATGGTTGCAGGTCAATCGAGAAAGCTCTAGTCATGTAAAATAAGGATGAAGGATGAATGATTAAGGATACAAAAAAACTAAATGATGGTGAAAATTAACTTCAAAATAAGATCAAGAATCATTAATGGTCATCTGGTGTCATTATCAGTCGAAAGGAAGGGGTTCGATCATAAAATAAATTGCAGTTTAGGGTGTTGAATTTTATAAAAAAATACTTTTAACATAATTTTTTTTAAATATGACATTAAAAGTTAATTAAAAATACCAATATCTTTTTTTAAACCAACATTAAAATATATTTTGGATTAATTTTAATTCAAATTTTGAAAAAAATGATTTAATAAGTTACTCACATCACTTTTAATTCCAGTTTCTTGAAAAACATTATTATAACTTCAACGCCAAAGCCCCTCTTTCTAATATTTCCACTATCCATTATTTATATGTTCATAAATTACCTTAAATATCTAGTATTCTCTTGAATATCCATTTTCACCTAAATTTGTTTACATAAACCAGGGGATTGATTGGAACCTAGATATGGTTTTAATAAATGGAAACCATTTCTGAATTCATGTATTCTCTCCATATTATAACTTTTCAGATCATTAATATCTCTTTATATGAGAGAGTTTCATTATTATATACCAATAACTAGTCACTATCTTTTTTTAATGAAATACCATATCTCTTAGGTTCTATTACCTCCCTTGTTCATCTACATAATTTTAGTGTTTTAATAACAACGTCTTCCATGAAGACATGTGGAATTTTTTCTTATACCTACTCTTGTGTATCTTGAGAATCAAATTCACTAAATTCAATAATACCCACAACTATCCTTCTTGAAGGCGTTATCCCTCTAAAAAATATAGATTTTCTATAGATTGTAACTTTATAATATGATGGTTTGTATAGGTAGTATCCCCATGCTTCCTTAGGATAGTATATAAATATACACTTTATTCATTGGGGTTCTAGTTTGTTTCCTGAGAAGGCCTTATAAAATACTTTTCATCCCTATAGATGTGTATGTAAAAAAACATATTTCCTTCAACTCCATAACTCAAATGGAATTTTTTTGACCTCTTTAGTTGGTGCTTGATTTAATGTGTATGATGTAGTTTATAATGCATATCCCCATAAGGTTAATGGAATATCTACATGACTCATCCTCGACCATACAATTTCTAGCAAGGCAAGGTTTCTCATTTCACTAATTTCATTACACTGAGGTGTGTAATATTTTGTGATTTGAGAAAAAAAATACTAAACTCCTACAAAAAGTTAATAAACTCTTGGTTAATATATTTACAACCTTTTTCAGATCAATAACCATTGTGATATATCTTTTTCAAATGCTTCTCATTTACATGACCAAGATAGTGATGCAACAACTGGATTTTATATGAGTCTTGTGAATATGATTTGTTATCAATTTCCAATACTTGGTTTTCATATTATAATATATAATTTCCATTATTTAAATGTTATGTACCATATTTTGGGTTGTATTTTGAAAATAAATAGATTTTATTTTCAAACACGAAAATAAAACCATCTGTATCTAGATAGGGTAAGAAAATTTTGTTTTTCTTAAATTCAGTACATAATAAAAATATATTATAACCAATATCAATGTTATTTGAAATTAAAGGTGATAGATCATAATTTATATAGCGGAAAACCTCACACCATTGGCCACTCTCAAATCCCCATCTCATCCAAAAATATATTGAAATCTACTTGGTTCCAACAATTAGATATGTATGTGGGAACCTCCTGATATATTTAATACCCAATGTATAGATATTGAAAAATTAAACTTGATAACTAACTATGATTAATTGTCACATTTCTTCTCGGTGTATTTCCTATTTTAGTTTCCTTTCTTACTACATGTAAAACCCACTCCTTCAATTTCATTTCCATTCCTCCAGATATTCCTCTTCTTGGTAGGATTTTTATTGGGATATATACACATGTTATGAGTCCTAGAAACCTTTTCCTTGTTATTACTTTTCTTATTAACCATAAGGAACTCAATGTTTTTCATAAACAAGGTCTTTTTCCACATTTAGAATGAGATTAATAAGCTCCAAAAAAATTCTTTTCATTATTACCCATTGTATAATTAATAATAAAACTAGATAAGGACTTGGTTAGAAATGAAATTGTGAGATTTTTGTGAAACTATTCATGTAATTTAATCCTCGAGATGTCTAAATATTCAATGTACCCAATACGGTTGACTATATAAGGCCATCTTGGCACCAAAACTCCATGCCTGAATGTATACACAGTGTTAGAGATCTCATATATCTCGTTTCTCATCGTCTATTGATAGAGATGTCAATGGTGATACATCATTTTAAATGCATCCATGTCTCCATGTTAGCTTAAAATATCATTACTCAGGGATGATAACATGAAACATTTGCTACTTATGGGATTTTTCAAATGTTTCTCATACAGATAAAACTATTCCTCACTATCCATTTGGCCAGGTCCTTCAAGAATATTTTTTTATAGCGTATAAAATTTCATTTCATGGTGTAGGATAACAAATAAGCACCTTTTCCATTCTTAGAAGATTGTTACAGGGAGAAGGTTATCATTCTCAAGTATCGATCATCGTGATAGGTTTGAATTCAAATTTATTTGTATTTCTATATATAAGAAGAGAATAACATTAGTATGTTATCTATTAAATGTTGAAAATAAATGCTACATTATATTTATTGATCTCCCACTGTTTTATCTAAACCTAATAGACCTCACCATTTCCTTTGGAATATTCTCTTAGTTGTAAATTCTAGTGAAAATAACCCGTATTCTCATTCTCATTATCTAAACATGGGATATAAAATATATTTTAAGGGTTTTAGATATGAAAAAAATTCCAACTATATTAACTCAATGTTCCCTGCCCTGTTGAGTAGAATCCCTAATACTAAAATACTTACATTGAATTTCCTCTACATTTTCCTCCTATATTCACAAAGTACTACTTGGTCAGTCGACCCGTGATGTGAACTATGTAAAGTCAACCCAAAAATACTATTTAGAATTCCTCAATAATTGAAAACACCCTGACTTGGACTTGCCAAGCCCATTGAATTGTGGATCAATTTTAACTTAAATGGAAGAAGTCTATACCAACTTAATATATATAATTAAGGGGTTTTTGTCTTCATGCATAAATAACTAATTTTTTATTTCACTACCAGAAAAAAGATCTATACCCACAGTTTTGGGAAAACCATTGGCATAGTTCACTAATTTGGACCTCTACCAATAGTTTGGAAAAAACCATTGGTATAGGTCCCTTATATGGACCTATACCAATGGTTTTCCCAAAACCGTTGGTATAGATCATTAATTTCAAGCTATACCAATGGTTTTGGGCAAACCATTGGTATAGTTTGATAATTTTGACCTATACCAACGGTTTTGGAAAAACCATTCATATAGGTCCATTATAAATACCATATACCAAAGGTTTTACCTCAAAAAATTGGTATAGGTCCCAAAATCAAAGAATCTATACCAATGGTTCTAAAAACTGTTTATATAGGTACATGTATTTTTAAAGGAATCTTCTTACAAAGGACATTAAATAAATCAAACATTAATATACTTATGATAATAAATATATATATTTATGAAATTATGTTTACAAAAGTCAGTTAGGTTAGTGGTTAGGTCGTTCAATCACAAAGTGGATGTGCTTGGATCAAAACCAACCAAATGAATCTTTTTTGAGTTAAATATATCAATAGTTTTATAGAACCGTTGGTATAGATTTTCATATTACTTATACCAATGGTTTTGAAAATCCATGGAATAGGTTTATACCAATGGATTTCACAAAACTGTTGGTATAGACCTATCCCCACAGCTTACTAGCTGACGGTTCTCCAAACCGTTGGTATAAGTTATACCAACGGTTTGGAGGCCTATACCAACGATTCTAAACCGTTTGTATAGGGAATTCTTCCAGTAGTGTTTATCACATACTTATTAATATAATGTGATTTTACATAAGTTATATACCATGTCATAGATAAATATTAAATATAATCCAATCTATTTTGGTTCCCTCATTCATGTTCATTAATTCATTAATTCCTGTGATAATTGAAAAACACTAATAACTGAATTAACCATGAAACATGATATAAATAAAATAATAAAGTGATATGGTCATGATATTTTTCTAATGGTTAGTTTATCTTGTATACAATAATATAATTGTCGACCTGTGGGGAATACACCTTGAATAATGAAATGGTTCATGTTGAAGGTTTCCACCTTTCTACTCATGTACCTCTTGTATTGGGTTTTACTCAATTACAAACTTGAACTTCTTCCACTCCCTTATGAGATCCATACATTACATATGTTTTCACTCACAAACAAGTTAGGGTAACCAAAGATTTGTTAAGGGGTATACATAAAAGAAACCACTGGAACATATTCCATTATATAATGAGAAGATGGATGAATTCCAGGCCATCAATTTAATTTAATTTAATAAATTATAATAAACAAATAAGAAACAATGTTCTATTATATTCTCATGATCATCTGTATACATGAAATTAATTACACAAATAAAAATAAATATAATTCCATTCTAGTCATTCTTATTGAAGATAAATCATTTTCTAATCAATTAATTGTCATCTTTAGTTAATTTATTTTTTAATCTTAATTCTCATTTAAATTTTCTTTATATTCTCATCCATAATTATTTTAAACAAATTAAATTTATTTATTTAACATTTAATATTTTTAAATATTTTACCTTGGATGAAACAAGTAGATAACCCATTTGAACTAACTAGTGTGTGTTATAGTCATTTAATATTTAATCATGTGAAATGTGTCAAACATGAATTATCAGTTAATTTAATTTCATTTACATATTCCAATAAATGAAAAACAAAACATATGTTATATATATATAGTGTTATGTATCAATGCACCTAGAGTAATGGCTCTGTTACAACTTGTAAAAAATATGCAGTTTTGAAGAAAACAAAAAAATTAATTATGCATTTAATATATTTATATACCCCATCATACTGTGTATATATAGTAAAATTAGTTACACATAACACATATTGTGAATGTTTAATAAGTGAAATAAATTAAATTTTATTTCTCAATAATTTCATAATATATACAGAATGTACTATGTAGCTACACGACATGTATATTTATCACTAACTATTAGTGACACATGCCTCATGACCTAGTGTGAAGACATTCCATGAAAAGATTGAGTACGTGGAATGTACCTAGGCTACATGTCATGTGGTCTATGAGTTATATGGTCACTACTCATGTAGGCCGTGAAAAAAACATGAACCATCATTGACTCAAGAACAACATGTCGTGTACGAGAGTTTCACATTTTTTAGTCTAGATAACTATGTACTAGGATATACTAGTCAAAATTTAACACCTCAAGATTATACAGTATAATTTTTTAAAATAAATTTAATCTCTCTAATATCATAGGGTACACACAACTCTGAGTTTCAATGAACAATAATATAGTATACTATTATAAAATAGAAGTTAAATTAGAGGTTATGACTTAGAATAACTAAATTATGAAAATTAATTGTTTTATAAATATATAAAATAAATTCAATGGTTATCAATTTCTTTATTAAAATAAAAAATCATTTGAAATTGAAATGAATATTTTTCTGAAAAACTATTTTTATGTGTGCAATGTGTTTTTATATTAATAAAATAAATTAAACACTATTAGTTAATTATTTAATTAAAATTAATATATTATAAATTAAAAAAAAATATATAATTCATCTAATATTTTCTAGTCATGGGATTATAATAAATCTAGTTTTACACTTAAATATTTATTTTCCCAAAAAGTGGTTTTATCGAATTTTCCACACTTATTATAAAAATAGTATTTTCCAATTTTTTAAATTAATTTTAAGAAATTGAATTTATTTTTGAATATATAATTTCATAATTAATTTATAGTTTTTTTTTACAATAATAAAAAAAGAATATTTTTTATAAATATTTGAAAATATGGGTTTTATTGAAAACTACCTTTTCATTTAAATAATTTTCAATGTTTTATTTTGTTTCAAAATAGTTTAAAATTATAATTAGTTAAATTATATTATTATTAATCCAATTTAGTCGAATTTAATCAATTTAAAGATTAAATTTGATATAAAAACTTTTGGTACTTAAAAACTCTTTTCCTTGGAAACCCAATTTTTTGTCACATCGACATGTTTAATTTCAAATTAAATTCTGTTACTTATGTGGATTGAATATTTTAATGTGGATATATGTTTTTAAACAATATAATTAATATTATATAATAGGTTCAACTTAATTTTTTTTCAAAATGTATAGTAAAAACAATAAAAACTAATTACCATGGTTAATGTTAAAACAAGTTTACTATGGGGTAAACTAAAATGATAAGGGTTAAAATGACATGGAAACATAAATAATTCCTATTTATTGTCCATATTTTGATATTATATCATATAAAGTTACATAATTATTTCTTTCGGATCCATGTGTAATGTGAAAAATGTGGGTATAATTTTTTCTTTTAAAAAATTCCAAGTGTGTCCTCTCCCCCACTAATAAAATGACACCCCTCTCATCTCCCCCTCGCACTTATAAATCCATTTTCGTCCACCAATATATAACCAAATAACTTCCTTACATACCTCCTCATTACCTAGAATCCATTTTTTGTCTAGAAACCCATTCCCAGAAGGAATTAGGTATAAACATGATAAGGTTCTCTCAAGAATATGTATAATTCTTCACCATGTATCTTACTTTTATTTCTTCCCCTTCCTCCATAAAATCTTATCCCAATTTTATAAAAAAATAACACCAAAAAATTAAATATACTTACATGTTATAATGTTAATTTAATAACCTATACTCATCTCCTCCTCCATCAAATGAGAAATAAAACTGTCGAGCGTGTGTACAGTGGACTATCGCCTCACGAACCAATATAATTCTTTTTTCATCACCACTACTAAAAAATGAATATAATGATGGATTATATATATATATATGTTCTTATGAAATAATTATACTTCTTTAATTATAATATAACTTCTACCTTATTACCTTATATGCCATTGCAAATCAATAATGTCAGTCATATATACGTTTTGAATACCGCCTCTACGTTGCGATGTGGTACATTTTTTGTTAAATTTTGACATTTATAGAAATAAATTTTATATAATGAATATAAATTATCTATATTATATAATAATAATTCATTAATTTTTAATTATTACTTAACTATATTTCATTCCATCCATCAAAAATTAAAAATAGCCTTCATACGTACGCACGTCCAACCGTCTCCATGAATAGTGTAACCCATTTTTCAATCTCTAAATTTTATGGAATATTATAAATAATTATATAAGTAATGTAAATATATTTTTATAAGTTTTAACATTATATATATTATGTAACCATGATCAAAGTACAAGTATCGAAACTACCAAACCAAAACATGCATTAATGATGAAGTTGTTATCTCCCGATATAGTAATTTTAATAATGATTATTAATAAAAGTGTAATAAAATGATTTGAGTAAATAATATAAGGTATGATATAAATTATTATGTTTATTTAGTGTATTTTTAATAAATATATAGTTATTATTCAGGATTTTCAGACACATAAGAAGGAGTTCATACTTGAGTTAAAAGACGTCTTCTCAATTTCCTTTTGTTGAGGAATATGTTAAGGTTAAGAACCAACTTTACTTTATATGGTTCATATAATTCCCATTGTACATGTTATATCAAGAATAATTTATACGTAATGTTATTTTACGTTTCAGTAAAAATTACTTCAACCAAGGGGATATGACTTGAATGATACCAAGCAGTATGTGTCTCATAACTCAATTTCATTTCATTCGACAGTTTTACTTCTACATTATCATAGATATTCTATGATTATGTGTGATTTTTTTTTTAAATTTATGTTGTATTTACACTTGTTTTTTTTGGATTTACATTTTATACATATAATTAATTTATTTTTTAATGCTTAGTGTTATAGTACTATCTTTGAAAGGGATATCGTATCAATTTCTGTTTACTTAAGACATATTTTTTTTGTATCAACCTATTAAATTTTATGTGGTTTACATACTTCCAATTTTATTTATTTAAAATTAATAACTTATTAATCAGATAATTAATGTTTCAATTGTATTATATTATTGAAATGAGTTATAATTTTTGAGTTACCAAAGAAGTTAGAATCTATTTTACAATCTCACATTCTTTTGGGATTACTTTTATTTTCATTGAAGAAATATTATTATATATCCATCATAAATTACAATAATTTGAATATCGATATTTTTTTTCTTGTATATTATTATTACTGAAACCATATATCATTTATATATATGGTGTTTTACTTTAGAATTTAATTTATTGAACAAGGTAATATTAAGAAATCTACATTCTTTACTAAATTCAGATATTTTTCGATAAGGCATATTTTTTGAAAATTAAAATGATAATTTAATATATGAGGAATTATTTTGAAATCTAGTGATGGGGGGTTAGAATTATATCCCCCCCGATTCATAGATGGGCCTCATGAGACAAATCAGTTTTCCAAATTAAATGGGTTTTTATCCATAGTTTTAAACTGTCTTAGTTAAAGTTCATGATAGTGTAGATATCATGCTGTCTAAAATCATTATATATAATTTTATGAATTTACATAATTTATAATTTAGTTATTACTATTAATGAAATTATTACATTTATATTTTCCATTTATGTATTTTTTTCCTGAGTTTTTGATTAAATAGAATCTGTTTTTAGTTATTTACTGTTCCATATTAATTATGCCTTATCTAATCATGACTGTAAAGATATTTATTAAATTGATTTTTTTTCATTTATTTACCTTTTCATATTGATCATGTCATATGGATTCATTATATATTCTATTTTATATAACCCTTACTTAGAATATGATATAACCCTTATTTTGTTTTAGGATATGATGAAGGAATCTTTAAATGAGTTCAAGAATGGAAAATATTTTCCTCCACTATATTGTACTTAATGTTTTAAAATTTATTTTGATATTTAAGTTTGTATCTATTTTACCAATACTCCTAATATATTTGGTCCTTCAGGATGTGATCAATTTTATATTATACCATATTATTAAAGTAACCATAGGTTCTAAGTTTCTGGAGTCGGAGTCTTTATATTTGGTATTATAGGAAGTTTAGTACAAATCTTGGGAAAAAGATTTAGTAAAATATATATTATAAAATATATTCAAATTATTGGATTTTAAGATATTTATAACTATAGGTTAACATAAAAAGGTTTTGTAACGGTAGTGATTAAGTTGTTTTTCTAGAAATACATCCATTTTTAGATATAAAAACTCTGTGTGGATATAGAATAGATGTACCTAGTGGTAATAACTTCGAAAATGGTGAATTAGTATTTGAATTGATCATCTTGGGGTTCAGAACAATGGGCCATTATATACACCTAGTTTGACACTCTTGGGGGGATACACTCATGTTAATTTTCATTTTCATAATGAACTACCATGAAGGGTTTGAATATATGATAACAATGAATGACCGAATTTAAAAATAAGTTATATTTTATTTAAAATGAGGTTTCATGATTTTTAAATCCTGTAAATTATTATATGTTTTTTCCACTATTATTGTTGTTCCTCACACTATTTTTTTGTATTTAGAAAATGGATGGAACCTAAAGGAATCATGTTAATATTTATTATAATGGAAAATGTGGTGATTATGAGAAAATAAATTGGATGATAAATGGAGTGAAACATATCATGATTATTCCCAACTAGTTATGACAATATTTTATTAACAACATATACCATAACCAACTCTCAAACTCACCAAATAATACAAGGATGGAGTATGCTAAGAGATTGAGTGGTGGAGACCATGGAGGAAAGAAGGAAAGATTTCATACATTTCAGAAATGTGGAAGTTGTACCAGAGAGAATATATCAAAATAATGTTAAAAAATTTTATGTGTGGAAAATAATGTAATAGAATGAAAATTTTCTAAGAAAAAGTGATTAGTTTACTGTAGAGATACAAATTTCATTAACGAAATCCATTTAAAGTTCATTATGTAGAATGTGGGAAACCTATGTATTATCTAGGTCAATTTCTTTTTTAAAATTTTAACTCCTATACCAAGGAATGACCTATGTTGAAGTATTTATTTTTTAGGATTTAAGAGTTATTTTAGAAGTATTTTTATCAATGGTATTTGGTTAAAAGAATCATGAAATATCTAAGGATTGTGTTAATATTTTTGGAATCAAATATATATATATATATATATTCATGAAATATTAACTTAACATTTATGGATACCATCATGGGTTTATGAATTTAAGTTTCATCATAAGATCAAATTCATAAAAACCCTTTTTAGTTTTTATGTGATAGGAGTTTATCAAAATTAAGGATATTTTCGGATACAATTATGGCAATATAGATTCTGATTGTGTTTATGTTTTAATGAGAATTTATTAAACGAATAATACATTTAAATTTTTTGGAAATATATTAAATATATTGATGACATTTAGGGTTAATAAGATCATTGATTTTAAGGTAATATTATTGAATTAATTTTATTTGATTTTATGTGGAAAAATAAGTCGCACATAAACCCTTATTGGCTAAAAATGACAACCCACATGTCGTGTGAAAACCTGTAACATCTATAATGTCCTTGAGGATTGATCCCAAAACCAATGGGTGATAAGGGTGAAATTCCTACCATTGGACTACATGATGTTCTAGTTTATATGATATTTTTTTACTTAAATGATTTGAGGGATAAATTTTATATTGAAGCATGGGTGTTGTTATTGAAGTTTAGAGATTACTGTATTATGTTAGATAAATTGTGCTAACCATTTTGGATTTGGTTAATGTTTAGAGACATGCATAAGGAATTTTCACTCTTTTATAGATATTTTGATCCATTAGATGTTAATTTTACTGCATAGGAATAAAAAAATCATATGGGATATTCATTATATATAGTAATATGTGAAGTGAATATTGATCTAAGAACAACAAAAGGATGAAATTTTTCTTATAAAATAGAAAGATATCAAGTAATTATATTTACAAATATTTTTAGTTAAGAGAATAAAATGATTCCTCAACATTATGAAACAGATCTTGAAACAAAAAATTTAGCCTATTGTCATCATATCTGATGAATCATCGGTCTTTTAACACATCATTTATTTGTAGTTTTGTGGTTGTTAAATTTATATTGTCTATTCAATTTCTTATGATCAATGTTCAGTCTCACTCTCATGGACTATTCAAAAAAATTCCATGTCCATATTTTCAATTCCCACTAATTTTTTCATACTCATAAATCTAATTATGTGGTATTAAATATGACCTTCATACTTCCCTTGTACTTTTATCGAGAGGAAAATTTTTTGAACCTTTTTAGGATGTGGGTTTTTACAAAATGTATTATCAAATTTCAAACCATTTTTTACTGAGTTAAAGTTAAAATTGTGAGGTTTTAGTTTATTTAAATTGGGAGGAATGTAACACCTAGAGATTTTGCAGTATATTTCATTTAAATAAGTTTAATCTCTTATATACCTTTTGGTACACGTAGCCCTGTGTCCAAATGAACTGTGATATAGTATACCATTATAACATAACTATTAAATTAGAGAGCACGAATAACTCTAACTAAATTAATAAAATTATATGGTTTAGACATTTATAAAATATAATTGGGTATTAATTGATTATTATTGAAAATAACAATCATTTGAAAGTAAAATAAATGGTTTTCTGAAAAAGAGTTTTTATGAACAAAATGTATTTGTATATTAATAAATAAAATTAATAACTATAGCTGAATAATTTTAAATAAATTTATTCATTATAAATTAAATCAAATGTTTTATCATTCATCTTATATTTTTCATGGCATGTGATAAAAATAAATCCAGTTTAATTATTAAAAATTTTATTTTTTTTATTAGGGTGGTTTTGTCGCATTTTACATAGTTATATTTCAGATTTATATTTTCTTCTTTTATAAAAATTATTTCAATTTTTTCTTTGAAATGATTATTTAAAAATTATATAAGGGTTATTTTTGGATATTTTTTTGAAAATATTATTTTTTCGATGAATAGATAAAAATGATAATTTTTATTGAAAACTACCTTTTCATTTAAATTATTAACAAAGTCTAATTTTATTTTAAAATGGATTAAAATTAAAAATAGTTCAATTAGAGTATTATTAATCCAATTTAAGTCATTGGAATAAATTTAATGTTGAATTTTGATATAAATATTTTTTAAATTTAGGTTAACTTTTATTTTGAAAACCACTTTTCGTCATGTATGTGGTTGGAATGTTAAATGAAATTCTTCAACATATGGGAATTGAATTTGATAAAATTGTTTAAATATTTTTAATAATAATAAGTAAAATTATATAATAATTTAATCTTAATTTTTTCATATTAAATATTGAAAATAATAAAAAATAATTATAATTGTTAAGGTTAAAACTGGTTATTTGAGGTTAAACTAAAATGATAATGGTTAAAATGACCTATAAACCTATATAATTCCGATATTTTGTCCATATTTAGACTTTATATAATCTAAGATTCTATAACGATCCATTTTGGATCCTTTTTTCATTTTAAAAAGATAGATATAATTTATTCTTTTCATAAATTTCATGTATGTTTTCTCCCCCACTTATAAAAGCACACCCCCTCTCCTATCCACCTCACACTTCCAAAGAAATTTTTTACTATAAATAAATACCAAAATACATTACTAAAATCTATAAACACTACCAATTGTCAATTTTTTTACCATAAAACCATTCTTGAAGAGTTTTAGTTATAAACCTAAAGATGTTCTCTAAAGAAGAGGTTTAGTTCTTAACCATGAATCTTTATTTTATTTATTCCAATGACTCCTGAAAATATTAGCCAGATATGATATAATAATAAAAACAATAGTGTCTTAAAGAAACATATATTTCTTATGTTAATATGATAACATATATCTATCTTCTCTTCCATTAAATGGGAAATGGAAAAGTGATATTGTGTACGATAGACTACCGCCTCATGAACCGATGTATTGTTTTTTCTATCACCACCTCTTACAGATGGATTTTATGATGAGTTAAATGTGTATATAAATATATATGATATTTATAAAGTAATTATACTTCTGAAATTAAAATATTTCATCTATCTTCATAACTTCCAATCTGTTAGAAAATGATATGGTCACTCATGTGTGCATGTGGACTATACCACCACATAGTGATATAATATGTTTTCCATTTTATTTTGAATTGGATTGTAATATAGATAAATATAGGAAGTATAAATGATATATGTTATATAATAATTAATTTTAAATGGTGAATTAGTTCTTACCTTTCCTTCATTCCATCATTCATAAAATTGAAAATAGAGTTCACTCTTATGTATGACCTAACATTTCCATGAACAGTGTAACTCATTTTTTATCTATAAATTTTGTGGACTAATATAAATATATATATATAATTACTATATATTATATTTCTATCATTTTTAAAATTTTATATATTATAGAACCATGCTAAAAGTATAAGGAATGAAACTACCAAACTAAAACATACATGAAAAGCAATGCAATTATCACCCAGAAAAGTAATTTTAATAAATAAGTTTTATTAAATGGGTGATAAGAGGTTATATGTAAATAATATAAAGTCTAATGTATATGGGTATGTTGAAATAATATATATTTATATATAATAAATCTATAATTATTATATTAGATGTTCAGAGCATATGAAGGAAGTAAAACCTAAGGTAAGGGGCTTCATCTTGACTTCCATTAATTGAAGAATATTTTATTATTAAGCACCCAATTTGTATTATAAGGTACATATACAAACCCTTTTACATGATATTTCATGAATCCTTAATAATTCATTTTATTTTATGTTTCAATTATAATTATTTCATCTATGTTGATTTGAATTAAATGTAACCAAGTGGTAAGTGTTTCATAACTCAATTACTTTTCTTCAGGTTATATTACCTCTCCATTGTATTTTATATACGTAGATTATGTGTCTAATTTATTTTAGTTATTTATGTTGTATTCTGACTTAATTTTTAGGTATTTAAATTTTATACAAATAATCAATTCATTGATTAATTCTTACTTCAAGGCTATGATCGTTGTAATGGATTTCATCTCAATTTCCAATTCATTGAGGCATATTTTTTTGTATGCACCTATTCAATTTTTTGTTATGTTTATAACACCACTTTGATGTATTTAAAATTAATAACTAATTATTCATGATTGTTAATTTTTCAATTGAATTTTTTTCTTTCAGGTTTTTACAATTTAAAATTTACGAAAGAGTTGAGAATCTATTTTATAATCTTACTTTCTTTTGGGATTGATCATATTTTCATAAAATTAATATTATTATTTATCCTTAATAATATCCAATAATTTTATTATACGTATTCTTTTTTATGTATATTATTATTTCTTAAATCGTATATCATTTATACAAATGGAGTTTTACATGGAATGTTATTTGATTTACTATGATAATATTCATAAATATATATTATTTACTCAATAAAGATACTTATTGATAAATAATATTGATCATGAATTAAATTCACAATTAGAAATATGAAGAATCCTTTGGACATATAGTAATGGGTGGTGCCCAAAATTATATTTCCCTTTGATTCATTGACTATTCTCGAGAGAAAAATTTGTTTTCCAAATTAAATGGTTTTTTACCTATAGATTTAAACTATGACAGGACAAGGTATTGATGGTATAGTTATCCTGATGTCAGATATTATAAAATCTAATATTAATCATTTACATCATTGAGAATTAATTTATTATGTAAATTATATTTAATCATTGATATTATCCATTGTTGCATTTTTTTCTCATGTTATTGAATAAACTTAATGTTTATTTAGTTATTTAAATTTACGTATTTGTTTTTTCTTATATAATAATTATAGTAAATTTTTTAATTAAATGGAATATTTTTACAGTTATTTACCTTTCTATAATAACTATGCCACCTGGATTCATGATAGCCTCCACTATTTATAACCCTTACTGATCATATAAGCTGACCATTATTTTTATTCTTTTTCTTGGGATTTGAAGAATGAATATTTAAATGAGTTTAGGATGCAAATTTTTTCAATTTCACTATGTTATATTTTTTTTTCAAATTTAATGTGAGTTTAAATTATGTATCTAGTTTTATGAGGTTATTATACTTTTTGGTCATTCAAGATACAATTAATTGTATCTTATTTTGCATTAGTAATGCAACCATCAGGTCTGAGTTACTAGGGTTGGGGTCTTTAAACTCATGCAATGTATTTAAATTTACATTGAGTGTAATAAATACACACATCTGGAATCAATTCTATATTAAGTTGGTTCATTAGAAACAAGTACATGACGTGTACTCTTCTACTAACCAACTATAATCCTCAACACCACTAGACGAGTTCTTGGAATTTTTTTCTTTCATAAAATTAATTTATTTACATATATTTGTGATAATAAATAGGATGAAGATGAGATCTCATGATTTGGATTAAATAATGATTAAACTAGAACTCAAAAACAATGATAAATTTATAGATGAGTGATATATATTTAAATAATTATAAATAATTATATGACCTATTTGATGCTACTTGAAGGTTATTGACATAGTGGAATAACTAGATGGGGTATTAACAACTTATATTTCTGTCCTAATTGATGATTAATTTGAGATGTAAATCAACAATAAATTCTAGGAATAATGTAATTAAATAAAATATTAAAAGATGATATAATTTCATAGCTAAACATAGTATCGTCACATGTTATTTATAATTAATTTAAACAATTAATGGATTTAATTACAGTGAATTAATTATTCATTTATGAATCTGAAAAAGTCTCTACATAATACCATAATTTTTTATTGGAATAATGTGTAGATTCCATCTTGTAGGGATCCACACATGCTCCACGAACCACAGAACATCACTGTATGAATCTTTGGGTTCAAGTGTGGTAGATCCAAATAATTTCATCATTCGTAATCAGATCACCCTAATAAACACTTCATGAGGGATTCTCATGGATCTCTCTATAATCAAGAGTAGTTGTGGAGAAGGATCTTACTCTATTTTTGTGATATTTATTAGAGAAGTGGAATCTCTAGGGCCTCAAGATAATTCTATAAATATTGTTGTATACAATAAAAAATTGAAACATCTCATAAGAAATATTATAGTTTAGTTTATATACTACTAGGTTTAGAAAATTATAATTACACATGCACCCTTATTGTTTTTATTAATCCATGTAGAACCACATGTCTATTATAATAATATTATTAATACTTTTTGACATGTGCAAAAATCACAAATTAATTAAATAAAATTTATTCAAATAATATTCAATATATATTATTTCTCACGGGACCATAAAGCTATGTTCTTCATTCATCAAAAATATTTAACATGCCTTAAATAAGGATTATTTATTTAATAAATCAATACCACTACATTATTCACCAAAAAATAAATAAATATTATATTTAGTAAATAAAAACTTAATATTTATTAAATGTTATACTCACAAATTATTATCTCAGATAATCAGTGATATAATATTTTGGATCAAGAAAAGTTGACGAATTATAAAACTATGTGGGGGAATAAAATTTATCCATCTTGTTAAATAATAAATAATATAATTATTTAACTAAATTCTGGATACACTTAGTGTGTGACCCTCTAGGAAGGTTTCTTAGTGAGATTAGGTGAAGTATCCCAAAGTCTATGGTTAGCGTCTAGAAACATTTTAATGAACCCATAGATATTGAAATTAATTTAATAGAAACATAAAACCTAATACAGAAATTTATTTTTTAATATAATCACTTTATCTTGATATCTATAATCAATAGGGTTACATGTTGGTTCCATCAACCTATGTGCTTTACGTCTCTTTATTTTAATTTTTATAAATTTAACTTTCCTAAAAAAGTACAAGTACAAGGACTTAATTAGCCTATGTCATTTCCATAAAATTTCATGAGATATCAACTTCCATTAAATAAAATAATTGAAAAATTCTTTCTCACAATATTCATTAATTAAATATTACTGGTGACACAACCAATGTATCCTACATCACTATGAACACATTCCATAATTATTTTCATCAATACATCAATGTATGTGAATCATCATATCCATTATTAATAATATTAAAGTATAATGATGAATATACATGCCTTTAGATATGAAAATACAATGACACATATAAATATGGATTTCCTACTAGAAGGTCTTGTTCTCATAATTTGTTAAATTAAAATTACCAAGGGCATACAAGATGAGATGGTTCCTCAAATTCCTATGATTCTCTACCCCCATATAGGATGTATCATTTTTGAACCAAAAATGATTTCATCCATCTATAGAACATATATTTAAGAATATTTTCATCACACTCAAATAATATCATTAAAGCGGGGAATTTATATGACCTTTTATTGTGATAGCAACACTTTGAATATTATCATAGACTCTGTGATATATAAGAACAATTAGGTTGAGATAATTAGTTTACTAAAATTCATAACTAGGAAATTATGTAATCATAAAGTACATGGGTGATGATTCTTGAAAAACAAATCATAAAACTTGAGTTTTCACAATATTGATGTGTTTTGGTTTCTTGAGTTGATTGTGGTGGATTAAGAGGGGTAAAATTGGTATCCATTCTTCATGTGGTTGACTATGAATTTTTCTTATGATATGTCCTCTTATACAAGTGGTCAGTTGATAATGGAGGTGGACCGATTGGTTACGGGTCCTCATGTGGCTAGTTGATGACTAGTTATATTTTCATCTCTTTATAGTGTATCATTTTCACATATTGCATTTTTAATTTAAAATAAAATTTTTTAGATTAAAACTTTAAACATAAAAAATTATACTACTGGAAACCCATTTTCCATGTTAAACTTTAAAATTCCAAATGAATAATAAAATCTATTTCATAAAATGAGTTACCCATTTCAAATAAGAATTATAGAATATAATGTGAAATTATTTTACATGTTTCCAAATAAGTATATTTTTTTCTAAAATAATGGGAAATATAAAAATTGTTTATAATTTAAATACAAATGTATTGAAGTAATAAACACAGAAAAAATTCATAGATTTTAATAAAAACAGGGGAATAAAATCAATAAATTACACTTATTTTTTTTAATATGATGTTTGATAAGTATAAACGTATGGTGCTTCTTATGATAAGTATTTCACTAACCATATATAATGGGGAAATAAAATTATGAACTATTAACCCCTAGTATACCAATGAAAAAGTGTAAGACACTCCATTTGGAATATACTATGGAGGTTTACCTGTCTTAAAAACTTATTTTATGCCTCATGAGTATATTTCATATCCAAATATAATAATACTACTCATTATAAAATTTATATTTCATAAAAATCATTATAAACTATAATTAACATCATTTAAGGATAACTCAATGTCAAACTTTGATATTTTAATTATAATTTCACTTCAATAGTATATATGGCCAACATGAAAGGATGATAAAGTCAGACATAATTTTTTTATAAAATGATATATTCAATATTCTCAAAACCCATTATGAATACATAACAAAATCATAAACTATTTCTCATAAAATCATATCATATTTGATATACCACTATAACATCCTTATATGTGTTTCACTTTTAGGGCCTTTTCAAATTCATTACAAATCTGTGTAATTTTTGTCACATAAGTATAAGAACATCGGATAAAATATTCTTACTATACGCAGTAAACGATTATGGTCTATGAAGGAAGATAGTTTGAAAAATTTTGAGAGTTAGGAATCACATTCTAAATATTAAACAACATAGACATAGTATTCAAACTCTTTAACTTCACAACATCAAATGCTATGATGTTTATAACTTTTTTCGTTGATGTGGAACTCTTTCTATGTTCAAAAATCACCTTATTTCTTGGAATAATTCCATTTTTTTTCTTGAAATAATATTAGTAACTAATGTTGCTATTTTCAATATTTCTTTACCATCACATCCTAAAATCATTTAAGATATAAATTGATATTCACTTCATTATGGTAACTAAATGAAACTCGTAAAATTTATCTTTGCTGACATTCCTTAAAATCTTTTGGATAATTATGTAAAACTGACTTTGGATTTTGATTGGTCTAATGTTTTTTTGTTATCCTTTCAAATCAGATAAGTTCATATATACTACCACTGTCCTCCTAGACAATATTTTCTCTTCAGAATACCATTCTGAGATACCAAAACTCCTTTGTATTTAGAAAATAAGTCTTATTTCAATTAATTAAGCATATTTATCAAATAAACAATTAATATCTATATATCATATTGTATTATATATTTTTAGGCTATTAATATACAAATTATGAATTATTCATTACTATATTCCACATATGGTGGTAGTAACATATCCATCATATTTTAACAAACAACTTGTTTGAAATCATTTATCTTGAATAGAACCTATATTATCATTTATTTATATTATATAGTGTTATAGATTTTGTTAAATCATAAACCATTTGTATGAAATCCATAATCTGATATAGTTCATAATAAACATTGTTAATGAAAAACCTCTTTTATTATAAAAAATTAAGTAACAATGCACTGGTTTTTTTGGAATCATCTGAGTTCTCTATATTCATCTACATTAAAATTTAAGATTCAACAAATATGTGTTTCATCATTTAAATTCAAGGTATATTATTCATTTATTCTATCCTTTCTATTGAAAACATATATATTTACAAAAAAAATTAAAATATACATTTGGTATCATATACCCTTCAAATCTAATTAATTTATTTCTATTACATTCATACCTAACATGGAATTTCCATGGAGTTTGAAAAATCCCTTACTGTGTATTAGAATGTTCCATCTGATTGAAAATTTTCCCTTAATTATTAATAATTCTATGTTTCAATGATCAAGTATATATACTTGAAGAAACATTTTCGAAATACTAACTACTATTTCCTTCATCTTGTTTGAAAATTTACCCATTTATAAAGATAATACAATAAATGAACCTCGACATCACATTACCTAGTACATATATTCTTTATAATTTGAGAAAATATGGAAAAAATTATTCAATAAATTTTCATGGATGATAAATATCCAATTATGGAAATATAATGAACTCTACTGCTAGGAAAATTTATAAGTAAACTTCATGTCTCTCTAAGTCATTTATGTATCTAATTATATTGAATTTATGATTGAAGACTTAAATTACGTTGGTTATATTTTATCCAATTACTTTGAAACCTCATATAAATCGATTAATGCTTCTCATAAGCATCCAAATTCATTTTTTTTTAAACTAAATATTTAGTGACTGAAAAAATAAATTGATTTTACATATATAATTTTTTCTCTTACTTAAGAACAATTATTATGTTTCTATACCAATATAAGAGATTAATTACATTAAGCTTACATTTTTATTAATATTGACCTCAATGTAATTCTATATTATTATGATTGTGTTATATATAAAATAAAATATTTTATCATTTGAATATCATGTTATAGAATTATTTAACGAACACTTTTATTCAATGTTCTCTCACTATAATGATGACACCTTTTAATTTCACCATATCCATTTGTGGTGGAAGATCCATATTTCACTATTAAATGAGTATAATTTGGTTCTTCTGTCACCACATAGTTATTTAGTTAGGGAATTATCTCAATCATATCATGTATGGCTCTAGTATTTTTTAGTTGAAACCCCTTTTACCAATCTAACATACAAATTAACTCAAAACCATTCCTATGGTATCCAAACTCTTAGGGATTCCCGGATAAGTGAGACACAATTATAATAATGTTATTTGGTTACCTAACTCTTAGTGTTATCCATTTCCACCAAGCCTTACACCAGATAATCCACGAGGAGTCAGCTTTTTCATAAAATAACCTGGTTGGATAACTGATGTATTCACATTTATTTTGTTTAGTAATAATATGACACTTGTTATTTTAAGGGGGGTTTAATCTCACCATATTATCTCATGTATTTCCTTTATGTATGAATTCTTCTAAGGATTTATTTTATAATCAAATTCCTTCCACCAAAAAAATATGTTCAAACCATATTGATGTGTAACACTCTACACAACTCATAGATTTTTTTGGTGACCCATGTTCAAAGATAATTATATTCACTCACATCAAAATGCATGCAATGTGTAAGGTACCAGAAAAAACCTTTATTGAAAATATATATAATTATATGAATCTAATAATACCAACAATATTAATATTAGAGTGATATAAAACCAACCATCATGTTTATATATATGGTATAAACTTCTAGGGTAGTGAGCAGTCCAACATAGTGTCCATCTACCTAAGGATACTTTACTCAAGATATATTTTAATTAGAATATATCTTTAACACCACAAATGCCCAAATCCTAATTAATTTCTTAATTTATGTTAATAAAATAAAAAATTTTAAAATAAAGGTGAAATAAAACTAAATTATCATACATAACAACTAACTCCTCATATGCATGTATGAAAATTTATTGAAGTAGTTTAACAATTTAAGATAGCACATACAACCATTATTAATATAGTAATTATATTATTTATTTATAAATAAGGGAAGAAACTAGATAAATGACCTATTATTATATATTAGTCTTTTATAATCAAATTCATAATTAGATCAATACAAATACTTCATATTTATTCTTAGCATGAATGCATTAATAATATAAATTTATGTGCCAGTAACTTTGAAATGTCCCCCAAATCAGAACTCACTCACATGGACAGAAAGGGTTAGTTACGAGGCCTCAAGCACACCTCCCCTATTCCAAATTCTACTTATTAGAAGCACAGTTTTGTTTAGTATAGTGTAGAGACTATATTACCTTCTATGAAGTGTCATATTAGTATAAATAATTGATAATATGAGAAAAAAATCAAAGTATACACATAGAAGAAAAAAACAATAAAATCTAACTAAATAATCCAATAAATATATTAGAACCAATTTATTGATGTGATGGAATGTAACTAAATGAAATACTAGAACAATACCATAAAATAATAAAATAATAAAATAAATACTCAATATCCTCAGTCCCAAACCCCATGTTGGTCCCATCTCCAAACTTCATCCCAATAGAAAACAATAAATCAACATCAAGGTTCTTTTCTCTTGTCCAAACCTTCATCCACATAATCTTATTAGATTACAAATAGAGGCCCGAATAGGGAGTGAGTATAACTCAGAAGGTCGACACCACCATGTCTAAACCAAAGTGGCTTGATAATAAGTGTTTGCAATAAGGTGATAAACATGAGAATTAATTAATTCAATGACTAATAAAATACCACCATAACCTGCTTCGAATCATGCTGGAATATCTTTGAACATGTATTACAACCATTCCAACCACAATCATATAACAAATGTAAAATAACCTAATTTTACTCCATATCAAAATATGTTTGGGCATCTCTTATGACTATGGGATCCATAACCATATAACCAAAGTAAGATAACCTACTTAAGTGCCATGATTGAATCTCTTGAACCATGTCTTATGACCATGCCGACCATAACCACATATCCATGGTATAGCCACAGAAATCAATCTAGGTTAAATCCATATAATCATTACATCAATTCTGGGTCAAATCCATATAATCATTACTATATTTCACGTCAAATCCCTATAAGTATTAAATCAAGGGACCGGGAATGGCCCACACTATATAAGAATCATAGCATGGGAATGGTCCGAGTATGCTTAATATCAACATTACAGTATATAAGATTATAATTTCCAGGTACGAGCCAAGTATATAAGCATTACAACATGAAACAAATTCCCTATAAAAGAATCATGGATATATCAATATCACATAACAATTCAAAATGGTTAATTATGATAATTACCAATATTCTTTCATATTCCACTTTCAACTCAATTCAAAATTGATAAAAAATTATATCAGTAAGTAATAAGCTACAATTTAGGGATTCTAAAACAAGAAATAACCCTATGTCACATGTCATATTAAACATTCCTTAAGCCAAAATCTAATTAAAAACCATTTGAAACTAAATGAAATCCGGGAATAATCTCATTAAATTATATAATTAATTTGGGTACATGAAATAGTGAAGTGATCAAGATATTGTATAAATGTTGCAATTATAAAACCATATGGTTAATATATAGACCCCCACCATTAACCAATGATCCAAAATTACTTCCAATGGAAAACTCCCATGAGTAATATTATGGATATGATTGAAAATATTTTTCATCATCAAAATTGATTAAACTAACTCCGAAAAAAATCAATCATCCGAAGAATTTCACTACAAAAGTTTGAGAACCAAAGGGATGATAGAAGAAACCTAACCAATGGAACTTAACAGGGGTTGAAGATGAAACAAAATATATTGAAGGGAGGTTGGAACTCTAAAATCACCTGTAAAATTACCTATGTTTGAGAGAAGAGAATATTTAGTGAAATAGAATGAATATTAGCTACACAACTTGTTTAAAACTGTAGGTCAGACATTTATATAGTGTGTAATGTGGTTACATGTCGTGTCAATGTTTTTAATGGAATTCACCAAAAAATGTCATCTCATAATTTTTATATTAAAACCCTGAAATAATTAGATGATGTGTAAACCCTCTATATGACATGTAAAAGACCTACAATTGATTTTTCATCCTATTTTTCTTTTAAAAAATATGAACCCCATATAAAGCTTCTCAACTTTCCAAGAACCCATATTAAAACTTAGTCACATTTATATTTGGACTCTATTAACTCAAACAATCATAAATCCTTGAACTTTATGTCATTTTCTCTAACAAAGTTTCTCCATCTCTAAATAAGTCTTTCCGCCAAGGCTAAAATAAAAAAACATAGAGAGAGACAATCCTGGAAAAAGATGGGATCATACAACCTCTAGTTTTATAACAGGTCATCCCTGAGATTCTACAAGAATCACTATGATGACTCAGTGAACAATTATGGAAACTATATTCATATATAATAATTCCTCTCCTAGGTATCCTCTTGAACTCTCTAATATTTCCACAAAACCAAAACCAATGGGATAGTCCAACCCCATATATATTTCTCACAATGATCCACAATTTATATCAGATGCTCATCAAAGGATGAATCTACACAAAACAAGAAGTTGGATACGTATATCATATGGGAAGGTCCTAGATGATATATTTATAGTTACAACTTGTGGAACACATCATGCATGGAACTTTATCATTGTGAATGGGCTAAATTGTATGCCCCTAGACCAACCACTGCCACTATTTCAAATGGCTTGAAAATCTGTGACACTAGTTTTCCCTATTTCCTATCATGGAATTTCCTCAACCTAGGAAAACCCCTAGGATAACATGATAACCAAACACTAATTACATAGGTCATATATGATGGTGAGAATATGATTTCTTCCCACTCTGTGTGGTCGCCAACCCATATCTGATCAATTGAACCTATTTTGATGTTTACTGCACAAGACTAGGCCTAACAATTTTGGACTCACCTACCTCTATCCAACAAAGAGGATAATGGTATTTCATACCATATAATGACTAAAACTGTTCCATTTTTTTATTTGTGGAAGATATTATTATATGAAAACGTGATGAGTGGCTTATGTTTCTCCCATGAACCACCAAAATCCAAAACATATGGCCATAACATATCCACCAAAATTTGTATATTTCGCATAGACTGACCATCAGTATGTGGATTATAGGTTTTGTATAAAATAACTCATGATCCCATGTCTTTTTGAATACCCTTATAGAAACACGATGTGGAATGAGGATCTATTTCTGATACGATACTCCTCGTAACATCGTGAAACTAAAACACCACATGTAGGTAAGGATTTCCCAAATCGTCAACTACAAAGGATTCCATAATATGTAATAAATGGGATACCATAGTCATTAGATCCAAAAAAACCCATACAAAATCATTATTATGGGTCATCATGGGTAATAACTTCACAAACTCTATCATAATATCATCCCATTTCCACTTTGGGATGGGTAAATCCTACAAAATCCTAGCTAACCTCTGATGATAGGATTTCACCTATTATAAAGTGAAGAATATATCCAAAAAATATTTCCACCCCCTTCTTCCTTCCTGTCCACTAGTATTACTTATGGAGATCGTGATACATATTTGTTATACCATGATGCACTAGCAATTTAGAACCATGAAACTCCCTCATCATCTCCTCACGTATCCCATAGGTACCATTACTCTTCCACATAAAAGAATATAATTTCCACTTTTGAGCGACCACCCTGATGGAGTCTCCCTACCATATAATTTTTCCCTCATGATTGAGCCCTCCAGATAGGACAACTTCTTGGTCTCAATATTTTCTAAAATCATGGGTGTAACAGATGTTGAAGTTAGATAAACTTTTTATTGAGATTCCTGTATATCCAGATGCATCTCTGCCAAAAGAGTAATTATCCACCACTTATCACAAGACTCCCATATTTCATCGTCCCATATCTTTCAACTCAAATTATTGAAAAGACATTTACCTTTCCTAGCATATAAGTCAAATCCAAGTCAATGACTCCATATACTCAACCCACATCCTCTGCCGATGGCATGTACGACCACTGCTTACTCTAGATTATGAGTAGGGAAATTCATTTCATGTTGTCTCACCTGCATGGAGCTATAAGAAACCACACGATCCTCCAACATTAAAACTTATCTGAATCCAAATCTGGATGTGTCACAGTACGTGATATATACTTTACCCGAAATAGGTAAAGTGAGATAGGTGATGACATCAGCCTTCATTTTTTCTCCTTAAAATCCCTATCACATGAATCTTAAAAAAATCACCCATTTCCTTGGTAGCCTGAACATGGGAGCATCCAAATGGGATAAATATTGGAAAAAACATTAGTAATAACCTCTAAACCCAGAAAGCTTCGAATTTTGAAGACATTCCTAGGAAGTTCCCAATATATCACAATTGTGAATTTTTATGGGTCCACTAAAACTCTTACCTCTGAGATGATATGGACAAAAAAGTGAACATTATTTATCTAGAATATTAAATTAGTTAGATTAGTATAAAGTTGATTTTCTCTCAATATACTTGGGATGATTTTAAAATGTTTTCCATAATATAAGGTTGACTGGGAGTACACTAAGATAACATGACGGTAACTCTCCTCCTATAACATTTTATATGATCTTGATATAGAACCAACAAATAAAAACCAATAATCAAGTCAAAGACTATCTTTTCCATTAAGAATAGTTCCCAAAAGAAACAATAACTACCAATCTCTAGAGAAAACACCTTACAACATTTTACATTCTCTGACGATAGATGGTCCTCCATCCACATTAGATGGAGTGGTCTGCATAGTGTGAAACTAACATGTCCCTCTACCATGGGAACCGGTCTTACAAACCTGAGATATATACCTTTCTTGGTGTCATCACTCATGTATTGGGGTACCATGCCCCCTTCCTCATCCTGACCAACCTATGAAAATATAGACATGATCCTACAGAGAGGTAGTTGGGACCCTTACTAAATTAGATGCTTATCTTTATCTCCTTCTAATGGTCTTCATTGAAATGTTCACATACAACTTCTAAATATGACTCAGTCTTCCATAGATACGACCCTAGACTATAGGGTAAGGGAACTCTGTGTTCTTGTGGTGAAACATTCTACACTAACATCACTATAATAAAACACATTCTTCAGATGTTAGTTCACCTCCCTAACTGCTCTTCCCACTATTACATTGGAAAAAACTACTATAACAATGCTTTTTTACCACATCTTGAAGAACATCTAGATAACCCTACTAAAACTGCCCGACCACCATGCAGGGACTCTTTCAAATTCCCTTATGTGATGAATTCATGATTCATCAAATCTTTAAAGTGGATCATAAATAAATCATTTACCTATGACCTAATCTCATAAAAATACCATCATGTAAATGTATCACCCTAGAGATTTTATTAACTACTAAGGATGGAGAAAAGTGTTGTAGGTCGGTAAAACATCCAACATAGTCAAACACTGACAAACCATCCTATTTCAAATGCACAAAATCATGACCTTTTTCATCCCTAACGGTTTTGGGATACAAATGGCTCAAGAAATTCATTGTGATGTACTTATAATATAGCTCATCCTAATTCCCATCTTCCTCTATAACATCCCACCAATGATAGGCATGACAACTAAAAATTTATGAAGAAATTTTAACCCACCTATCCATGGTTGTCTTGAGATTCTTGAATATTGTCTAGCTTGATTCAATCTAGAATTCGGCTACCTCGGTTCCCCATTCCCTATTAAACATAGGCATATGTTGAAGGTAAAACTATTTTTTCAGCTCATAAATTGAAGGAATGGTATGAATAGTCTCCCTTTCCATTAATTGCACAACCCTTAGTATTCTCTAACAGAGATGAAAATTCATCCATTCCTTAGTTACTATAAGATGTTCTGGTTCAGCTACGTTAGGAGCATGATGATTTCAACTCTCCATAAACTCAAGTCGAAGATGAAAAGCTGGTACTTTTTTCTATAAGATAAATAGACACCTTAGAGAATTGGATAGCAATAAGTTCAACCCCAATAGGTGAATATAATAGAGAACCACTAACTATTAGTCTCTACAAACATTGATTACAAGTATTTAAGAAATACATGACAACTCATTTCTTTTGTCCAATGAAATAGTTATCTCATATCTAAGCGCAACAGGTAAGTATATATGACATGAAAAAATAAATATGACCCAATCATTAAAAATCCATGTCAATGTATCCTTTTGTACTTCTTATGATGCATTTATTCTCATCTTGAGACATATTGGGCCATGAGTACAAATTTCAGGAAACATTAACATCATAAAATTATAGGACCCTAGATCAGCCTAAGAGGGGATGTGTCAATTATGGTATCAACTTTTTCATTTAAAGTGATGGATATTATTGAAAAATTGGTAGGAAATTATTAAACGTATCAGTTATATTTCTTCAGTAATATAACTTTCACCTCCCAAGAGATAACACATCATTTGTACTTGGATTTCCACTAAGGTCTAGTCCAAGGATCATACACCAACAACATGTCATTCATACCTAAATCCACTAATAATCCCTAGATGTGGAAGACATAAGTTTTAACATAGTCACTCTATTCTCGGAAAAATAACATTACAAGTTTTTAGGGATATCACACATCATCCCTTATATCACTTCCATAGACTCCCCCAGACTAATTTCTTTGAGAGAAGGATGACTTAGTTTATCGACTTGAAGGTCGCTTTAATAGTTTGACATTGAAGTCTTTGTCCCTGACTTAACACAAGACTCTTCATGAACCATATACCTGGTTTGATGGACCTTAAAATCCCTATCCACTTTAAATTTTAGGTTCAATACTATCTTTCATGAAGTTCCTTCATGAAGCTCACCACCTTCACAAAGCTCCCTACCTTTGTTGAACAATCCGCATGCATGAAGCACCCCTACCTTTGCGGAAAAAACTCATTCGCAAATCTCAAAAAGTCAATGTTGAATACCCCATAATCATGAATAACCCTTTAAAAAGATATTGGGAATAATCCGAGACATATATTCTTTTTTTTATTCTCATTATCACATACAAATCCAGATTCATGAAGCTCCCTTAGCTTCACGAAATCAGACTGTTTGCAGATATTCCTTCAAAATATAGTTTTTTAAGAAGTGGAGGTAGCTTTATATTTATAGGATTGGCCATTATCGATGTTCCACCACATCTAAATTTTTTTCCATATATTTTAAAAACATATTCATTGAACTCCTCCCTTCACAATTCTCCAGTGAAATTTGACGTAGTGGTGGAGCTCACCGTCCCCATATCGTGCAGTCGCGATGCCACACTTCTTGTAATCGCGTAGATACATCGTCTCCATTCACGATGCTCTATATATTTTTGAATATCATCCAAATCTTTTTTAAAACCATACCTTTACCACTTTCATGAATTTTCATTCCTAGAACACAACCTTTCATGATGTTAGCCTCTTCTTCTCCCAATTTTGAGCCCAAAAAGTTTGCAAACACTGGGAAACAACACTTCCTTCAATATCATTGTCAGCATGAACTGTTATATCTATTTCCTAGAAAAATCCCTAATGTTCCATGTGATGATTTACATTAAACAAAAATTACACTCCAACTTAATTAAATAATATCCTTGGTTCCAACAAAAACAATAACATCACACATAAAGTGAATCACCTAAGGTGAAATTACACCAACTATAACAAGAACTCATCACAAAAAACCATCACATTCCTAGGTACTCATATTGTAACGCATAAATGATTTAGATACTCCCATGAACAATCTCATTTCCATGTATGGAAACATCCTAGTCTCCATTTTAACTTTCCCTAAATATAAAGGCATAAGAAAATAAAACCTGGCACTCATACCACTTTGTAACGTCCCCCAATCTGGCTCTCTCTCATGTTGAGGGAAAGGGTTAGTTAGGAGACCTCAAGAATGCCTCCATGTATTCCAAAGGAAATCAAACAGTATTGGGGTGTGTATAGTATAGTTGAGAGACTATTACATCATGTATGAAGTGTCATATCTGTATAGAAAAATCAAAATAAACAAAACAACAATCAAAGTATACACATAGTTGAAGACAATAATGAAAGATAACTGAATAATACATTAAATATATAAGACAAAATGTAATTAATTGATGGAATGTAACTAAATGAAATGATATAACAATATAAAAAAATACTAGGAGACTCTAATAATGACTCAATGTCCCAGATCTGGAACCACATGTCAGTCCCATCTCCAAACTCCAAACCAACATCAAACAAGAAATCAACATGAAGTTCTTTTTCCCTTGTCCAAAACTAAATTTAAATAATCTGCTTAGGTTTCAAAAGGTGACCAAAATAGTGTGTGAGTATAACATAATATGTCAACACCACCATGTATAAACAAAACTTGTCTGATAAGAAGTGTATGAAAAAAGGAAATAAAAATGTGAATTAATTAATTAAATAATTTATAAAATGCAACCATAACCAAGTCTGGATCCGTGCAAGAATATCTCTGAGCATGTTATACAACCATACCAACCAAGACCATATAAACAAGGTAAAATAACCAACATAGGATCCATGTCTTAATATATCTGAGAATTTATTACAACCATGAAAACCAAAATCATATAACCAGGGTAGGATAAACTTCTTTGAGCTCATATCGTAATATCTTCGAGCATGTCTTATGACCATGACAACCACCACCATATAACCATGGTATCATCAAAAAAATTAATCTGAGTCAAATCCCAACAAGCATTACATCATTTCTAAGTCAAATAACAATAATAATTACTTCATGGGACTAGGCATAACCCAATATCTATAAGCATTACAGCATGTATTGGGCTGATTTTTCTCAATATAATCATTAAATCATATAAGTGTGAAAGTTCGAAGGCCAGTCCTATTATATAAACCTTACATCGTGGAACGAAATCCTTATCATACAATATTTATATCATATTATCACATCATATATATCAATGGTTAATTATTATAATTACCATTATTATTTCATATGAAACATTAAATTCAATTCAAAATTTAATAATAATTATATAGATAAGAAGTAATCCAAACATTAGGGATTCTATACCAAGAAATCACCCTAGGTCACATGTCATGATAATCATAATTTCTTCCATTATCCAATTACAACTCCATTTGAAACAAAAAAAAATTCAAGGAATAATCTCATTTAATTATTTAATATATTTGGGATCACACAATGATATCATAATCATGTTATTTCATAAAAATGGTAGTTATCAAAACATACGTTTAATATTTAGACCACCTCTATTTAACCAAAATTCCAATAATGCTTCAAATGAAAAAAAACCGTGAGTAATATGGTATGTATGATTGAAAAGATCCTCCTTGATCAAAAATGATCAACATCTTACCCAACAATGAAATTGTTCAAAGGATTTCACTACCTCATTAGGGGAACCAAAGGGGGAGATAAGAAACATAACCAAATGAAATTACTTGGGATTAAAGATAAAAAAGGTATTTACTAAAGGTATGTTCCAAGGCTAAAATCTTATGGATAATTTCATAGGTTAGATAAGAGAGGAGCTGCAGTCAAATAGAATGAATTTTGGATGTATATCATGTTTAAAACTATTAGTCAAGCATTTATATGACATGTAATGTGGTTACATGTTGTGTGCATGTTTTTAGGGAATTCTCTAAAAAATCATCAAATCGTATTTATTTTATTAAAACCCATGAACAATTACATGATGTGTAATCCCTTTACATGATGTGTAAATGTTCTATAGTTTATTTTTCATCCCATTTTGCTTTTCAACAACCTGAACACCCTTTAAAGCATCTCAACATATCAAGAACCCATATTTACACTAAGTCCCTTTTATACCTTGAAATTCTTAACACTAAAAATCATAAATCTATGGAAATTGGGTTATTTTCTCTAAAAAAGTATTTCCATATCCAAAAAAACTCACCCAATAAGGATAAAATGAAAAACACATAGAGAGATAGAGAGATCCCAGAAAAAAGATGAGATATTACAAACTCCCTTCCACTTAATTGCTCATCATAGAGCTTCTCCATGAATATCAGTGAGATTTCAGTGAAAAATTATGGCTACTGTGTTCTAATGTCAAACTCCCTCTCCTATGTCTTCTCTTAAATTCTCATATGATTCCACTACACCGAAACCAACGATATTGTCCTACCTTGAAGATATTTTTCACTATGATCTATAACCTGTATTGGATTCTACTCAAAGGAAGGATCAACTCAAAGGTAATATAACCTTCTTTGGTTATATATTGGAATATATTTGAGAATGTCTTATGACCATTCCAACCAAAACCATTTAACCACGGTATAGTCACAATAATCAATTTTGGTCAAATCCCTATAATCATTAAAACATTTCCGAGTCAAATCCCTATAAGAATTACAACATTTTGGGTCAAATACCTATAAGGATTACAACATGGAACTTGGTATACACAGATATTTATAATCATTATATCTTGGTACAAGTCTAATGCCACTAAATATCATATTTATAGTATATAAGTGTGCATGTGCTGGTATATGCCTGATATATAAGCATTACAACATGGAACACATTCCCTGTCATTCAACTTGGATATAGAAATATCACATTGTAATTATAAATGGTTAATTATATGAATTACCATTATTCATTCATACTACACTTGAAATTAAATTCACAACTGATTAGAAATTGTATAAACAAGAAATAATCGTTCATTTAGAGAATCAGTAAGAAGAAATCACCCAAGGTCACATGCCATGATAAAATACATTAATCCATTATCTAATTACAAATCCATTTGAAACCAAAGGAAATCAAGGAATAAGTTCATTTAATTATTTAATTAATTTTCACACACTCAATGATGCCATGATCACGATATTGCATAAACATGTCAATTATCAATCCATTGGGTTGAGATTGAGACCCCCTACATTTAACTGATGATCCAAAAATGATTCAAATGGATAAAACCCATAAGGAAGAAGGTGAAGATTATTTCATAGAGTTTTCTAGACCAATACTGGTCAAAAAAACAAAAACAAAATCAACAAAAGGATTTCACCACAATGATTAAAGAACCAAAGGGGAGATAGAAGAAACCCATCCAAAGGAACTAACCAGGGATTGAAGACTCAAATAGAACATTCAGAAGAGAGGTTGGCACTCCAAAATCATAGAGAGAATTCCCTAGGTTTGAGAAGAGAGTATCTATAGTTAAAGGGAATGAATTTCGGTTTCAGAGAATGTTTAAAACTATATTTTAGTCATTTACACGATGTATAATTTGGTTACATGTCATGTAAATGTTTTTAACGGGATTTTTCAAAAAACCTGTCTCCTAAAATTTATTTTATTAAAACCCTCCAAAAATTACATGATGTTTAATCCCTTTACACAATGTCTAAATGTTCTATAGATTATTTTTTAGTCCATTTTCCTTTAAAAAATTGAATCCCATTTAAAGATTCGCATATTCCCAAGAACCCATATTAACACTTAGTCCCATTTATACCAAGACTCTATTAACTAGAATGGGAATACATCGTTGAACATTAGGTCATTTTCTCAAACAAATGATCTCTATCTCTAAACAATACCCACACATCAAGGCTAAAATGAAAAACACAATGACAGACATACTTATAAAAAGAAGGGATATTAAAAACATTAAATATAAGACAATATGTGAAACAAAAAAAATCTATTATGTAAACAATTTACATAATATAAATATCAAATTTTTTATATTAATTAAACTTTTATAATGTCAATAATTATAAATCATTTTAATATGGTTTAAATAATTATCTCATATTTAATATCTAATTTTGAAAAATTAAATTAAATACAATGAACAATTGATATTATTAAATATAATGGTTTTATATTTTTTTCTTATTTTCTATTTTATAAACAATTTATAATTAAAACATAAAATTTAAATTTAAACATTTTATATCCAAATTATATGTCACACCTATAATTTTAAAAGTAATTTAATATTTAAATATAATTTTTATGGAATATTTATTTAATAAATGTTTCATAAATCTTTAATCAAATAATTATAAATAATTTATAAATAATTAATTTATAAATATTTTATAAGTTAATAAATACTCTATTACACCATCTATTTAGATTTATAAACATTTAAAAATCATACAATTCATATCTTTATAGAAATTTATAAAAATCTAATTTCTCCTTCATATATGTTTTATTGATATACATTATATCGTAATGTATGATATGTAAGACCATGGCACATGAAAATATTTCTGCGATATTAATAATATTTTATGATTGAATAAAGAAGTTTATGGTATGTCTTAGTGGCTATGTAAAACAAAATTTATATTCCAATAAATCACATCCTATAATAGGACACTATGTGAGATTAAAACAATGCTCCAATGGATAATATATGATTAATACAACAGTGCGACAATCATAGCCTATTATAAGAAGTCAATATTTGAGTATCTTAGCTAGGAGTCATATTCTATGAGGATCCATGATATTGATGGTTTGATGTGATGCTATATTTTTCTCCAATGGACTGAAACCATGATTGGAAATGATATATCATGTTGTGAAATGTGATATGATGAGCATAAATAAATTGAACTATATCATCTATTACGATATCACATATAATTAAAACAGACATAGTTTAATTTTTAAATCATATTTGATTACTATAAGTAAGACAAAAATATGATTTGAATTTTTCATCATCATTAACAAGGTTTTTAGAATCAAATGATCATGGAATGTATGTAATACCACTGAAGGGTTTCTAGGGATCCATTAACACTCAATCAATTCAATGTAAATAATAATAAACCCATAATCCTAAGGTTCTCCATAGAAGAAACTGAAACAATGAATAAATAATATGATGAACAATATGGCATACCTTACACTGAAGAATATTTCTGTATAAGTCTTAAATCATATGGTTGATGAATAATACTGACAGGTATTCAAAGGAACCTATCCTTTATGGTGTATCCATGGGCTAAAACAAAAAATGACATCACATAAGTAGGACCCTACATCAAACCCATAACATGCTAATAAGTAGTGAAGTAAATAGATGAGTAGAAATAGAGATAATTTTTGTAGAGATAGAATTGGTAGTAAGATAAGGAAATAAAGAAAAAAATATCTTCATGGTGCTGTAATTCTTATATATCCCTCAATATTTTCCAATGTTACCATAAATTTACTCACATATTCATAATGTATGAGTTAATGATTTGTTTGATTATGAATTCATCACATTAATGAACCCTTTCATCCTTCCATACATTTCATCTTATGAAAAATCATATTAAAAATAACTAACATATAATATTATTGAAAGATAATATTTATCAACTTGAAAACTAAGGTATCGTATGATATATGATGAATTATAAAATATGATTCATTCAAAATAACACATCTAAGGTAGTTCAACATGATATATTTATATCTTTTTATATTATATGCCAAGTTAGCATGAAAACTATTTTTTATGATATCCGCTATCATATTATATGACATAGGGATTTCAGGAATATATTCGTTAATAACTATGGTGAATGGGTTATAGTGATCAATGTGAATAAGTTGTCACCATAATAACAAAAAAGGTGGACATGGCATCCCTATAACAGTAACAAGTTTCATTGAGTTATTACCATAAAAATACATTATTATTTGTGAAAAATTAATAACCACTCATAATTTTACCAATGTGATTAGATTATCACTAATTAAACACATAAAAGTTAAAAAGAAAATAACCCTATAATTATTGTGACATGGGTGAATAATTAATCACCATATCATAGTCATAAACATATATGAGTTAACACCCATCAATAACTTATCAATAAACATAATTGAAATTATTATTACTCTCTAAGTGTAAAAATACATGGGTGAACAATTTATCACTCTACATATAAATACACATGACTTAATGGGTTATCTCTCTTAGAGATAGATATAGACAAAAATTATTTGAATATTATTCATCTTTATCATAGGCCTAGATATGGATGTAATTCATATTACAAGTTATGATTGGGTAAAATAATAAAAGGAATTAATATGACTTTTTTACACTATATTATATTTTGAATAGCCCAAGATATGTGATATATAGTGCATAGCTTCAACCAAATATTTTAAAATGGTTCCCTTCCATTATGAATCCTAGATATGGATCATTTATTTCTTGAAAATAGATTATAATTATTTAAAATGTTAAAAATTAATATATAGATATTGAAATGGGTTATGATACCGCTTGTCATCTACCAAACATCGGTATTTATTTCTTGACCTCTAGCATTGAATGACGTGAGCCAATACAATTATTGGATCCTCATGTTTAGTATGTATGGAACACTATAAAGTTGAATATTAAACTCTCCCTATCTTCTATGATTCACATTTTTATTCAAATATTATAGTGCTCTCACATATGGAGTTTTAGGGGTACTCTCCTTGGATATGAGGATTATAGGATTTTTCATACTACCTATGGATATGATAGTCATTAGGATTTTACATAGTGATCTCTATCAATCTTACTCTATTAGGATCATCTAGGATAGAGAACACTAATATATAGGTTTCAGATTTATAATATATTTTTCATACATAGGGTTTATAAGTGATAATATATTGGGTTACATAATGGATTTATGCCACTGTGTTGGATGTGATATGATCCTACAAAACAAATTACTGGTATAAAGGCAACCTTTATCATTTATTCAAAAAAATAATCATATTAATTTTATAAAGAACATGTATGTTGTAGGAAATATAATGGGATATCATAATGTAAAATATGATGTGGCTAAGAGTTATCCATTATTTTATCTAGTAATTTCTCATGATATGGGATAATGTAACATGAAATTCCATAGTTTTCATAGACTTAGGGTATGATTCATTAAAACTCACTAATTGTTTCTATATATTAAGATATGATATGCTTATAATATGGTACGATTGATAATCCAAGTTTCAGAAAACATATATCTATATTTTAATAACAATATGGGATATGAATTTATATACAATTGGTATCCCACATGTAACATGATAAAAGTAAGAAATAATTATCCACCTATATGAGAAATAAAATATCCCCAACCTCTGATCTAGCTAATCATCAGCGTAAACTAAATCATTACTAATAATTGATATTTTTACTATCTATCAACAAAAAATGACATGGGATTCAAAATGAGAAAGTTTCATTTTTATATAAAAAGTATTAGGGTTCATAAAATATTTCTAAAATATAAGATTTAGGCCTTAAAAATGAATATTTTTATATCTAAATTAAATATTAAAAGTATATATTAAAATGTCTTGTTTAGAAAATAAAAAAAGTTTATTAATATTATTCATCATTTATAATATTCATGTATATAAAATATTTATATGGTGTCAATATTACATATTCTTAAATTATGTGATAACTTGATTATTGTGAAATTTTTGGTCCATACTAGGAGTGGAAACATAATATTTAGTTTTCAACTACCTTGAATATATTTTATTATTTATATTATTCGTTTGAATTTGTAGATTTAATATAGTTTATAAATTTTAGAAATTAGAGTTATGATGGAATTAAAATATCTATTTAGTAAAGTACTCATGGGTAGAGGGACTTTGGATTAGAATTTTTATTTGCTCGTAGGCTTATTGTTTACCTATAAATGTATTGGTCAGTCATCTATGGATATAATCTTACTCATGTGAGGATTATTTATTCTATATATTATAATACTTTATATGGAGGGGTTCATGCACCTTATATATGTGATACATGTGGATATGTGTAACTATGTTTGGATTCTATTTTTATGTAAGTACCACAATCATGGAATTTTGTAAAGAGTTTCACATTAATATAGTTTGAACATATTAATTTAGTGGATGAAATAGGGATTCCAAAACTAAATTTTTAGAAGCATGAATACATAAAGGAATAAAAAATGTGAAAAAAAGATATTTCAATGGACAAAATACATAAGGATTTAATATGAATATGATGTGTATTAAGGATGGTGATAGATTAACCCCCCCTTAAATACTTTGATTGATATTCCTTCCAATGAAAGCACATTTCAAGAACACAATCTTAAAACTAGTTTGGTCATTCTAAAGATAGGTTCCCAAAAATTATCATGTGTGAAGCATGTCGGGTTTGGGTAAACCTAATAATATTATGTTTCAATTTTAAACTATGATAATTGGGTTACAATTGGCAAGGAAAACTTAATATGATTAGGATACCATAAGAATATAGTTGAGTTCTTCTAAATGATATATTATTAAAAAGGGTTTTCCACTAAACTATCTAATATTCATATATGATATTATTAAAATTATTACTAACTTACATATATATGTGATTGGATAAATGCTAATATAACATAACACATAGTGAAATATGGATATTGACCCACTAAATTTAATAATGTATGGGGCCATCATTTTAGTTTATATAATTTGATTAAAAAGTCCTTGATGAAAAGAAATAAAATGTGATACTCACCAAAAGATATATCTTTGTATTAGATAATTTAATGCATCAAGATAATGGTTTCAACATATCATAGATTTATAACCAAGGAATTAATTATATATTAAAATCTAAGGATGAGAATTTATTTCAATGAGAAGTATTCCAGGCTTATGGAAGTGAATTTTTTAGAAATAAATTTCTCTAACTTTGACTCAAGGGTATTGAATACCAAGTTTTCATCACAAATTTGTTATAATAAGAATAGACAAGGAAATGTGAGATAATTGAAGAAATGTGAAGTATATATACATGTTAGAAATGGGGAAATTGTTATTTTGTTAGAGAATTAGACTTATTATCTAAGTCTACTTAGTGGATTACATTTATAATTAAAATTTTATTATTAAATTCTATCCATAAATAAAATTTCTTGTAGATTTGTTTGGATAATATGGGATTTTAATTCATTATTAATCAAATAATTTATTCTATATAGATGAATGAAATGTTTTCTGTAATTAAGAATATTGGTAATGGTTTATATATTCTGGATATGGATAATCATGTCTGAAACGTTCAAAATAATAAATTCAATGTTTATTGTAACTCCAATTACCTTCATCATTATCACTTTATTCATATAAATGAGAAACACCTTCAAATATCCCATAGAGATTGATTTTATGAATCATTATATTATTAATAATTTGAAATAGGAGAATCTTATTTATTAGGGAAAATAAAAAATTATTTTTTTAGTGGAAAGAGTTAAATGGATAGTGGGATATTTGATTCTATACACAGTGATGTATGTGAACCAATGGGTACTTAAGAAAGTGGGGGGTATATGATAAAGCTAATACAATGATTACCTTTTCCTAATAATTCCATGATTTAATCTACACTCATTTTTTATAATGGGTGAAATTAAATCATAATTTTCAAGGATATTTTGGGAATAATTTTTAAAATGGATCATTATAATGTTTTTATGTGATTTACTCAATTATATAATTCCCAAAATAATAATTGTTTTTATTTGTGAATTTTTGGAAAGATTTATTTTTTATCAGGGAATTGTAAATTTTCATTAAGCCTGAAATCCCAAAAAAAAATTCATTCTACCTCAAAAGATATTTTCTATTAGAGTGATTTTTTTTATTACCAAAATTTTACTCCTAAAAAACATTTTTGATCCTATATAATATTTTTTCAGCTCTGTAGTAGATTTTTCATCTTGTATGGTGATTCCATTTCCTAAAAAATAATGTCCTATAATACATTTTCATTACCCATATGAAATTTATAGTTCCTGGAAGAGAATATAAATCTGTGTATGATAATGTTTACGATGAATGATATATTAGAATACCTGTATGATATTTTAGTTTTCCATAACCCTAAATTCTACAGATGTTTCCCAGATCATATGAAAAGGTCAGTCCCTATATGATATTTTCCCCCTCCCATAAAAAATTTTAGATCCTATATGATATTTATTTATTCACATATGATATTTTTAATCTCATAGGATATTTCTCACATCGTAAAGAATTTTATCCCCAACACTTATGATATTTATTCACATAGACCATTTCATATAGATAAGAAATTTGATATTGTATGGGTTTTAGTTGAGCTTCTATTGTAAGAAATTTTATTTTGTGAAATATTAGGATCCCATGAATAAAAGGTGTTGAAAGCTATAATATTTTTCCTGGACACATATCTATCTATGGGACTTCATTCAAAATAGGATTTAGAGATTTGAAACTCATTGGGTAAATTAAAGGAGAAATAAAGTATGTGTGCACATGGGAATAAATTTCTCATCTAGATGAAGGATAAATTATTGTCTCCTAAACTAGGAGCCACTTTTGAAGAACTACATCATGCACATTGAGTATCTTGAGGAGTGAATTAAGCTCATCAATAATTTTATATCATTGTTTCTCTAATATGGGAGTATGAGGAGGCCAAAACAATATTCACTAAGGGAGATAAAAAACAACTGATAATTAGATTGAGCTATGTGTAATAACTGGAGGATTAGCATACAATATATATATAAGGTAGGAGGAAGAATATTGGAGTTTATTAATATATGATTAGATAAACTCTCCAAGTGGTTGTGACTATGGAAAAACAAAAACATATTTCTTCAGAATATTATATTTCATCGTATAACTTTTTTATTTCTATGGAAACTGTTTTTTGAAAAAAGAAATTACATTTTATATTTGAATTATTTTTTCCTCTAAACTATTGTTTAATTTATGATATTAAAGTTGGTTTTCTAACTATTTGAATTTTTTAATGGGGTCCCACCATTGAGCATTGTGGGTTCAATTAGGTGTAATTTATTGGAGTTCATTGAGCTATAGAATCACTTTTAAAGTATGATCAAACCCAGTATTGAGGTTTTACTATTGTATTTTGGTAGATTTATTTAATCACTTTTAGGTCTTGGAGTATTCATAAAGAGATTAAATCTGTTAATATTTATAGACAAGGAAGTAGGGAGGGGTATAAAAATAAGCATTTTTCCATTGCTACTATTTAAAAAAAAAGTTTCACACTCATTTTCAAGATAAATTTATTTTTCTTTCTAATCATTTGGCATTTCATTTAATTAATTTCTTTTATTTTTTTACAACAAAAAAATCACCCGTTTAACACTTTATTTACAAAAAAATGTAGAATAATGTGATAGATTTTTAAATTTTTTAAAACCTCCTTGATAGAAAACTCTAAAAATGTTATATTTCACTATTCAATGTGATAAATGTAATTTAAGATTCACAAAAAATAGAATTATCAATTGTATTTTTTAGGTAGGATTTTAAAGTTGAATTATTCTTTTTTTGTATTTTTAGAAATTTTAGCCTTAATTTTGTACCTTTAGATCATGAAATTGATTGAAATTATCACTCTAGTTATAGAGATATTAGAAGTTTTGTTGTTTTTATTTATGAATATTCCACTAATACACAAATAATAAATATTTTTTAAACAAAAATAACCATTGGTAAAAATAGAAAAATCAAATAATTAACATTATCTTATGAAGAAAATAAAAAATTCTATAGAATTCCTTAATGAAATAGCTATATTTGAAATCAAATTTTCTTTTATTCACCAACTTCTAAAATTCATTATATTTCCTAGTTATGATCTATATAAAAACCATCAATAGTTTAGTTATCTCTATTATAATGTAAAACTTCAAGGAATGTATGGGGGTTCAAATGAATCTAGGGGACTTTACTTTACCATTAAAAGGATTTTCTATGGTATTTTTTTTATATTATCACTCAATAATGAATAGAAATTTTAATTAATTGAAAAATAATTTTCTTTAAAAAAATTCCCACTTATAGAACTGATTCCATTAGGATAGATATCTTTGGGATTAGGAAAAATCAAGGTGAAAATTTTCATGAATATAGGGAAATATTTAATATCCTTTTTAGTTTCCCCTAATTCTAATTATGTGAACAAATTTTGATTTAATGCTTTTATGAGGGACTTTGTCTTACTGATAAGAGTATGATTTATACTACACTAGGAGGAGGTTTAGTTGTTAAAACAGAAGTTAATTATAGTAATTTCTTTATAAACATGGAATAAAATGATCAAATATTTTGAATAATAGGTCCTTAACTTATCAAATATATTCAAGATGTTTCCACTTACCATTCTTAAAATAACATTATTATGATTAAACTCGATGATCTTACCACTATGGTTAGATCACTAATGTTTTCTATGTAACACCTGAGATTTTTATGAGTAATATTTTGTTTTTATATATCATCAACGGAATATTTCACTACATACTGGCTTGGCATACTTTACACGCAATCGCGACCTTCCTCAATAGCTTGCATCGTACGCAACACCGAGTTTCACTAAACAACGATATGCTATTAAAATATTATTAAAACTAGCCGTTATGAATAGTAATAACCACTTTTTGAAATTTTATAAATTTTATTTTTCAAAATGGACTTCATTTTTGGATTCGAAATACCGAAATTATCCTAGGGTGAAATTTTGGTATTTTTCTGAAAACTTTCAATTTTTGATGAATAGTGAAACCACTAAGTGGTAGGTTAAAAACTGAATTTTTGCATAAAACTTAATTTTACCACTTCTGTGAATGGAATTTCGAAAATCCGACAGACACGGTTGATATCAGTAAGTAAAATTTGGTTCAATGAGATAAAAATAATTTTTTGGTGAATAGTAACTTTTTACTTTTTTTTACCACGGTTAATAGTAAATAGGGTAACTAAGGATAAAAATGTTATTACTATTACCCTAACACATGTCCTAATTCTATTGGATAAGTTTAATTCGACCAAAAACAAACTTAGGAATAAAATATGAACATTTAGGCCCACTTGGGTAAGATTAGGACATTTATTATTAATTTATTTAAAGAAGGGTTAAAATAGTTAAAATCAAAGTTTAATAAGTAAATAATTTTTAATATGGGGTTATACATAAGATAAATTCGACTATAAATATTAATTAGAAAGATAAAAAGATTTCCTACATAATGGTATTTTATTTGTAATTTTTAGACGTTATATAATTTAATTTATTTATGACACAATGATGATGCAGTAATTATCTTATTAATGAAATATTGACATAATTGATGTTATAAACACCAAAATAAATGTAATTTGAGACTTTTTATGAATTCCACTAATTTTATAGGTTACTATGATATATTAGTGTTGATTTAATCAACTTTTTTCTAACATATAATTCTGTTATGACTTTCACAAAAATCATATATCAAATAGTGTCAAAATTGACACAAAATAGTTTTTAAAACAAATATTATATTACTAATTGTTATTTTATTCCTAAAAATCTATGGATCGGCCAAATGACTTTGATAAGGATATATATAATAATAATAAACAATTTGAGGTTCGTTTGGCATGTTATAGTAAGTGTATTAACCATATTGTGATAGAAAACAAAAAGACACGGTAAAAGTTAAATTATTTAACTTAGAGTTAAATCTAATTGATAAGGTTAAAATAATACCCTAAACTTGTCTAACTCCTATTGGTTGATAGTATTTCGACCCATACCCACTTTAACTTCGAAATAAGACCCTTTGGAACCATTATAAACCGATTTTGACTTTAATATAAAATAATATTTTGAGATATTCCTAAGGTGCCCCTCTCCTCCCTTATAAAAGGGCACCTCCTCCCCCTCCTCCTCACACCAATTTGAGCACTCAAGCTCGGCCAAACCCTGCCATTTTCTCCTCTCCACTTCCCTAGAATAATCCTAGAGGTCCTGGTCTTCTTCAAAGACCAATCTTAGTTCCCTAAGTGGAGGATTCAAAGAGGGGTTCCAAAGAAGAGGTAATATCCATTACCGATCTTTTCACTTTCTTTCTTTTCAACTTCTTCTTCTTTAGTTGTTTCATAATAAAGTAATAACATCAGTATTACTTACATACTGATATGTTATTATAAATATGAAACAACCCTAATTCACCTTCTATCCATCCTACGGAAAAATGAAATCACCACGCGTGCGTACGTACGGAATACCGTCTCCACGCCGTGGTGTAATCTATTTTCCACCACCACCTTACAAGGATGGGTATAATGGTGTAATGAGTAACTATTTATGATTATTATAAAGTAATATTGATACTGAAATAATATACTACAATACAATTCCACGATCATAGGAACGATATCATCACTCGTGCGTACGTACGGAATACCGTCTCCACGATGTGATGCGACTCGTTCTACATGATCACCATTACATAGTAATTATATAAATGAATTTAAAGAATAATTATGATATATGTTACACTAATACCATTCTGGATATAAGTTATATATAACCTTAAAAGAAGAATAAGAATTTATTTGGCAAAACACGCATAAGAACAAAAGGCAATAAAGACCCGAGTAACAAGTAACAATGAAATATTACTAACAAGAAGCTAAGAATATGACCATATATGATATCATATCAATATGTATGATTCTAGAATAAGTAAATAACATTATTTAAACCATTATACAGGAGCTTCGGACACATACAAAGCAAATCGGACCTAAGGTAAGGGAAATATCACAATCTCATTTTTTTATCCGAGATTGTTTATTCGTAAGTATTTACTGGGGTGTATTTTATCATCCACATCCATGTTTCATCAATATTTAATATTATTTCCACCCACCTACAATTGTTTAAATCCATTTTTACACTTCGGTGAGTTTTTAGTAATATGTATGAAAGGAATCTTTTGTCGTTTTTCGTACGAGGTACTTTTTGACTTTTCCGACAAAAGTACAAAGAATGTTTTTCTTAAATTATACGGCATGAATGGATTTTTAAAACATTATTTCCAAGAAACATCCTTTACAAGTTTTCAGGTTTATTTTTAATCAACTTCTTTTATTTTAAAGTCGTATGACATGTTATGAAAGGAAAAATGTTTTTGAAGTAGAAAGGATATTTTCCTCAAGAATGGAGTTCAAGTATTTTATCAAAATTATTTTCCATCTAAGATAATAAAAGGGTTCTGTTTTTATCCCTATTATTACTTTGGTTTGATTATGTTGTGATGGAAATATTTTTTATGAATTCCTTTATCTTATATGAATTTTTTTATGATGTCATGTTGTTTAAGAATCCCATTTTTATTACATGGGTTACGCTATGATGTATGGTTTATGATTATGTGGCACACATAAGAAAGGATTAATTATAAGATGGGTGGGACCTATATCTCCCTTCAATGCATTGGGTAAAGATTTTATATATCATGAGATAGACATGGCTGAAACAGTAGGTTATACAGGTTCAGTGAAAGAGGACTGCAACGAGGGTGACTCGGTTCAGAAAGGGACTTTGTCCACTAAGATAGTCTTGGCAATGAGTCATGACTAACAAGAAATGATTTTCCATGATTATGTGTGCATGCCACAAAGTTTCAAGTTTCATGTTATGATTATGGGGATCTCATTTTCACTTCTATGTTTTATTCCATGTTAAGATATTATGATCTCTTTTGCAGGTTATGATTTTCAAAAAGATATGATATGATTTTTATTTCCTTTATTTACCCTTGCTGAGCATTTGAGCTCACCCTTTTATGTTTTCTTTTCCCCAGGTCAGGAAGATGGATATTAAGTAGAATATGCTAAAAGGCACCCTAGATATGATGAAATAAATGGGAGACACTATAGAAGATTTATGAACCAGTTGTTTATGTTTCCCAGTTTCTAAAGACACTATACCTATACGGTCCTTTGTGGTTTTGTCATATGTTGTAATAAGTGTGCTTCAGTTTTGAAGTATTAACAATATATGTAAAGTATGGGTCGTTATAGTTGGTATCAGAGGAAATGTATAGTCAACCTTTGGAAACTAGGATGTGAAAGCCTTAGTAAGAACCCTAAGGATAAGTCTAAGTATAGAACACAATCTTAGTGTTTTAGAAATGGCCATGAATACCCTAGGATAAGACCTTTAGTGTGAAATTTTATCCCTGATTATGTAGTTTTCATATTATAATTAGTGTTGCTCACACTATTCTTCTTGGTTTTAGTCAATGGCTGGAACCCGAAGGAACCGTGTTAATGCGGAATGCGATGGGCAATGCAATGATTGTCCCCCTGAGCAACCAAACGATATGGGAGATGGAATGAAAAATCTTGTAGCCATGCTCACACAACTTTCTCAAGCTATGAATCATTCAGGACTTCCAAAAGAGCAAAGGAAGGAGCAACATTCTGTTGAATCCTTCATGAGGCAGCGTCCACCTTCTTTCAGCGGGTCTACTGATCCATTAGTTGCTGAACAATGGATTAGTACTACTGAAATGATATTTTCAGTTCTTCAATGTTCTAAACATGATAAAGTCATCCTAGCAGTGTATCGTTTGGAAGGAGATGTTGATCAATGGTGGAATCTTATTAAGAATACGAGGCAAAGGGATGAAATTGAGTCTATGGAATGGGACGAGTTCAAGAACTTATTTTTCAATAAGTACTTCCCTCGTATTCTCCGAACAAAGATGGAGAAAGAGTTTCTTGAACTAAAGCAAAGGGATGATGAATCTGTTGGTACCTATGAAGCAAATTTTACAAGACTTTCAAGATACGCTTCTGGTATTATTATCCAACCTGAGAGTAAGATCGATCGATTCTTTAGAGGCTTAAAACCAAGTCTTCGAAGGGCGTTAGACATAAGGGACTTCAATAGCTACGAGGAAATCGTTAGATGTGCTCTCAAAGTCGAGATGGAGATTGGAGTAACCCATCAGTCACATGGGTTTGATAAGAAGAGAAAGATGGAATTCAAAGGAAAATCTAAAGATCACACTGAAAAGAAGATGAGCTTTCCCTTAAGCTCAAAGTGTGGAAAGAAACATGGAGGGAGTTGTCTTAAAGGGACAAGTAAATGTTTCAAATGTGGAAAGGAAGGTCATCGGGCATTTGAATGCCGCGATAATGGGAAGAAGATGTCTAATGATGCAAACAAATAAAGGGATACACAGAATGAACCTACTATACTTCAATGTTTCAAGTGCAAGGAGATGGGGAATTATTCCAATCAATGCCCAAATCCAAGAGTTGATGATGATGGTCAATGTCAACAAAATCTTAAGGCTAAAGACAAAGGAAAGTCACATGCAATTTCTATTAGCGATGTGGTGTACGATAACGAAGTGTTGAAAGGTACACTTACCATCCACTCTAAAGTAGCAAATGTTTTATTTGATTCTGGATCCACCCACTCTTTTATTTCTGAAAATTTTTTTAAGGGTATCACCGTATTACCTCAACAATTAGATGTTGAGTTAGCTGTGACAACACCTAATGGCACAACAGTCGCATCAAAAGTTTATAATTCTTCTCCGATCGAAGTTTGTGGGAAAGTGCTTCCTCCAAATCTTGTGATCCTTCCTTTAGTGGAATTTGATGTGATTCTTGGCATGGATTGGCTTTCTCTACATGGAGCTCATATCAATTGCTAAAGAAGGGAAGTCACATTTCATATTCCAGATCAATCTACGATTGTCTATCAATGCAAGGATGAACATAACCTTCCAGTGGAAATTTCTTCCATCTTATGGGTATTGATTCCACTAAATGAAGGTTATTTATCTCAAATGGTTGGTGAGAAACTCACGATTAATAATATGCCCATTGTACGGGAGTTTGATGATGTCTTTCCGGAGGAATTACCGGGTCTTCCACCAATTCGTGAAGTTGAGTTTTCAATAGAACTCGTACCGGGTGCTTTGCCAATTTCAAAGACACCTTATAGAATGGCCCCAATTGAGTTGCAGGAATTGAAGAAGAAACTCCAAGAGAATCTTGATAAGGGATTCATACGCCCTAGTGCGTCAACTTGGGGAGCACCTGTTGTATTTGTTAAGAAGAAAGATGGATCAATGAGACTCTGCATTGATTATCGAGAACTTAACAAGATCACTATCAAGAACAAATATCCTCTCCCACGCATTGATGACTTATTTGACCGACTACGCGGAGCTCAATACTTTTCCAAGATTGATCTTCGATCAGGGTATCATCAATTAAGGGTCAAAAGGGAGGATGTACCAAAGACGGCTTTACGTACAATGTATGGACACTATGAATTTATAGTGATGCCATTTGGTCTTACTAATGCCCCTGCTATCTTCAGGGATCTAATGAATAGAGTCTTTAGAGACTATCTTGATCAATTTGTGGTAGTCTTTATAGACGATATTCTTGTCTATTCAAAGATCAAGGAAGAGCATGATGATCAATTGAGAATTATATTGAAGACCCTGAGAAAGGAGAAGCTTTATTCCAAATTTACCAAGTGTGAATTTTGGCTTCAAAAAGTTGCATTTTTGGGTCACATAATCTCAAAAGAGGGGATATTTGTGGATCCAGCAAAAACAGAGGTTATCGAAAGATGGTCAAGACCAACAACAGTAACTGAGATCCGAAGTTTTCTTGGTTTGGCTGGATATTATCAACGTTTTGTAAAAGATTTTTCACGATTATCTAATCCACTCACCAAGTTGACTCAGAAAGGAGTTAAGTTTGTCTGGACAGAGGAATGTGAAGAGAATTTCAAGGAGTTGAAAAGAAGGTTATCTAGTGCACCTGTGCTCACACTGCCTTGTAGTGGAGAAAGGTTTGTGATCTACAGTGATGCATCCAAGAAGGGATTGGGGTGTGTTCTTATGCAAAATGATATGGTGATAGATTATGCCTCACGACAGTTGAAAATCCATGAGCAAAATTACCCAACACATGATTTGGAGTTGGCTGCGGTAATCTTTGCATTAAAGATTTGGAGGAATTACCTTTATGGTGAAAGGTGTGATATTTATACTGATCATAAAAGTTTAAAGTATATTTTCACACAAAAGGAGTTGAATATGCGTCAAAGAAGATGGTTGGAGCTGATTAAGGATTACGACTACTCAATCCATTACCACCCTGGGAAAGCAAACAAGGTGGCAGATGCATTAAGTCGACAAGACCATTCTAGTTTATCCATGATGAGGATCACAAAAGATCCAATATTTATGGATTTACAAAGGATGGATCTTGGAATTATAATGGAAGGGGAAAAATCTTATCTTTCTCAAATGAATTTTCAACCATCTATACATGTGAAGATTAAAGAGTCACAGAAAGAAGATGTCGAGTTACAAAAGAAGGTGAGAAATGTTCCTGAATTCAACCTTTATTATGATGGGATAATAAAGTTCAGGAATAGGGTTTGTGTTCCTCCCATCCCCAAATTAAAGAAGGAGCTTCTGGATGAGGCTCATAGTTCATCATTCTCTATTCATCCTGGAAGCACAAAGATGTATAGGGACCTGAAAGAGTACTTCTGGTGGGATGGCATGAAAAGAGATGTTGCTGAATATGTCTCTCGATGCTTGGTTTTTCAACAAGTTAAAGCTGAGAGACAGAAGTCTAAGGGGATGTTACAACCATTACCCATACCCGAATGGAAATGGGAAAACATCACTATGGACTTTGTCACAGGACTTCCTAAAACATCCAAAGGCAATAATTCTATTTGGGTCATAGTTGATCGTCTTACAAAGTCTGCACACTTCATTGCTATTAGAGAGGATTTCTCTCTAGATCAGCTTGCCAGGATATATGTAAAGGAAGTGGTAATATTGCATGGTGTACCACTTTCTATTATATATGATCGGGATCCGAGATTTACGTCGATGTTCTGGCGAAGTCTTTAGCATACTCTAGATACAGAGTTGAGTTTCAGCACTGCTTATCATCCCCAGAAAGACGGTCAGTCTGAGAGAACAATTCAAACCCTAGAAGATATGTTGAGAGCTTGCTCTATGGATTTCAAAGGAGGTTGGGATCAACATATACCTTTGGTGGAATTTTCTTATAATAATATCTTTCACTCCAGCATTCAGATGGATCCTTATGAAGATCTCTATGGAAAGAAATGCAGGACTCCAACTTGCCGGGATGAAGTTGGGGAAAGAAAGCTATTAGGACCTGATCTCATTGATGAAATGGCAGAAAAGGTCAGATCTATTCAACAACACATAAGAGCAGCTCAGAGTCGACAGAAAAGTTATGCCGACAATCGAAGAAAAGACCTAGAGTTTGAAGTGGGTGATAAAGTGTTCTTACGAATATCTCCCTGGAAGAGGGTTATGAGATTTGGAAAGAAGGGGAAGTTGAGCCCTAGATATATCGGTCCTTTCGAAATACTGGATCGTGTTGGAAAGGTAGCTTACCGATTGGTTCTTCCACCGAATTTCTCTCAAGTTCACGATGTGTTCCATGTATCTCTCCTGAGAAAGTACATACCTGATCCTTCACATGTACTCAGCTCAGAAGTTGTACCGCTCGAGCAAGATCTTTCTTATGAAGAACAACCGATAGAGATTCTGGATCGTAGAGAAAAAGTTCTACGAAACAAGACCACTCGATTGGTGAAAGTTTTATGGAGGAACCACCAACTTGAAGAAGCTACATGGGAGCTTGAGAATATGATGAGGGAGAAGTATCCTCATCTGTTTTTTACAAAGTGACGAATTTTGAGGGAGAAATTCTTTTTAAGGGGGGTAGAATGTAACACCCGAGATTTTTATGAGTAATATTTCGTTTTTATATATCATCAACGGAATATTTCACTACATACTAGCTTGGCTTACTTTACACGCAATCGCGACCTTCCTCGATAGCTTGCGTCGTACGCAATACTGAGTTTCACTAAACAACGATATGCTATTAAAATATTATTAAAACTAGCCGTTATGAATAGTAATAACCACTTTTTGAAATTTTATAAATTTTATTTTTCAAAATGGAATTCATTTTTGGATTCGGAATACCGAAATTATCCTAGGGTGAAATTTTGGTATTTTTCTGAAAACTTTCAATTTTTGATGAATAGTGAAACCACTAAGTGGTAGGTTAAAAACTGAATTTTTGCATAAAACATAATTTTACCACTTCTTTGAATGGAATTTCAAAAATCCAACAGACACGGTTGATATCAGTAAGTAAAATGTGGTTCAATGAGATAAAAATAATTTTTTGGTGAATAGTAACTTTTTACTTTTTTTTACCACGGTTAATAGTAAATAGGTTAACTAAGGGTAAAAATGATATTACTATTACCCTAACACATGTCCTAATTCTATTGGATAAGTTTAATTCGACCAAAAACAAACTTAGGAATAAAATATGAACATTTAGGCCCACTTGGGTTAGATTAGGACATTTATTATTAATTTATTCAAAGAAGGGTTAAAATAGTTAAAATCAATGTTTAATAAGTAAATCATTTTTAATATGGGTTTATACATAAGATAAATTCGACTATAAATATTCATTAGAAATATAAAAAGATTTCCTACATAATGGTATTTTATTTGTAATTTTTAGACATTAAATAATTTAATTTATTTATGACACAATGATGATGCAGTAATTATCTTATTAATGAAATATTGACATAATTGATGTTATAAAAACCAAAATAAATGTAATTTGAGACTTTCTATGAATTCCACTAACTTTCTAGGTTACTATGATATATTATTGTTGATTTAATCAACTTTTTTCAAACATATAATTCTGTTATGACTTTCAAAAAAATCATATATCAAATAGTGTCAAAATTGACACAAAATAGTTTTTAAATCAAATATTATATTACTAATTGTTATTTTATTCCTAAAAATATAAGGTTCGTCCAAATGGCTTAGATAAGGATATATATAATAATAATAAACAATTTGGGGTTCGTTTGGCATGTTATAGTAAGTGTATTAACCATATAGTGAAAGAAAACAAAAAGACACGGTAAAAGTTAAATTATTTAACTTAGAGTTAAATCTAATTGATAAGTTTAAAATAATACCCTAAACTTGTCTAAATCCTATTGGTTGATAGGATTTCGACCCATCCCCACTTTAACTTCGAAATAAGACCCTTTGGAACCATTATAAACTGATTTTGACTTTAATATAAAATAATATTTTGAGATATTCCTAAGGTGCCCCTCTCCTCCCTTATAAAAGGGCACCTCCTCCCCCTCCTCCTCACACCAATTTGAGCACTCAAGCTCGGCCAACCCCTGCCATTTTCTCCTCTCCACTTCCCTAGAATAATCCTAGAGGTCCTGGTCTTCTTCAAAGACCAATCTTAGTTCCCTAAGTGGAGGATTCAAAGAGGCGTTCCAAAGAAGAGGTAATATCCATTACCGATCTTTTCAATTTCTTTCTTCTTCAACTTCTTCTTCTTTAGTTGTTTCATGATAAATTAATAACATCAGTATTACTTACATACAGATATGTTATTATAAATATGAAACAACCCTAATTCACCTTCTATCCATCCTACGGAAAAATGAAATCACCGCGCGTGCGTACGTACGGAATACCGTCTCCACGCCGTGGTGTAATCTATTTTCCACCACCACCATACAAGGATGGGTATAATGGTGTAATGAGTAACTATTTATGATTATTATAAATTAATATTGATACTGAAATAATATACTCCAATACAATTCCACGATCATAGGAACGATATCATCACTAGTGCATACGTACGGAATACCGTCTCCACGATGTGATGCGACTCGTTCTACATGATCACCATTACATAGTAATTATATAAATGAATTGAATGAATAAATATGATATATGTTACACTAATACCATTCTGGATATAAGGTATCTATATCCTTAAAAGAAGAATAAGAATTTATTCGGCAAAACACGCATAACAACAAAAGGCCATAAAGACCCGAGTAACAAGTAACAATGAAATATTACTAACAAGAAGCTAAGAATATGACCATATATGATATCATATCAATATGTATGATTCTGGAATAAGTAAATAACATTATTTAAACCATTATACAGGAGCTTCGGACACATACAAAGCAAATCGGACCTAAGGTAAGGGAAATATCACAATCTCATTTTTTTATCCGAGATTGTTTATTCGTAAGTATTTACTGGGGTGTATTTTATCATCCACATCCATGTTTCATCAATATGTAATATTATTTCAATCCACATACAATTGTTTAAATACATTTTTACCCTTCGGTGAGTTTTTAGTAATATGTATGAAAGGAATCTTTTGTCGTTTTTCGTATGAGGTACTTTTTGACTTTTCCGACAAAAGTACGAAGAATGTTTTTTTAACTTATACGGCATGAATGGATTTTTAAAACATTATTTCCAAGAAACTTCCTTTAAAAGTTTTCAAGTTTATTTTTAATCAACGTCTTTTATTTTAAAGTCGTATGACATGTTATGAAAGGAAAAATGTTTTTGAAGTAGAAAGGATATTTTCCTCAAGAATGGAGTTCAAGTATTTTATCAAAATTATTTTCCATCTAAGATAATAAAAGGGTTCTGTTTTTATCCCTATTATTAAATTGGTTTGATTATGTTGTGATGGAAATATTTTTTATGAATTCCTTTATCTTATATGAATTGTTTTATGATGTCATGTTGTTTAAGAATCCCATTTTTATTACATGGGTTACGCTATGATGTATCGTTTATGATTATGTGGCACACATAAGAAAGGATTCATTATAAGATGGGTGGGACCTATATATCACTTCAATGCATTGGGTAAAGATTTTATATCTCATGAGATAGACATGGCTGGAACTGTAGGTTATACCGGTTCAGTGAAACAGGACTGGAACGAGGGTGACTCTGTTCAGAAAGGGACTTTGTCCACTAAGATAGTCTTGGCAATGAGTCATGACTAACAAGAAATGATTTTCCATGATTATGTGTTCATGCCACAAAGTTTCAAGTTTCATGTTATGATTATGGGGATCTCATTTTCACTTCTATGATTTATTCCATGTTAAGATATTATGATCTCTTTTGCAGGTTATGATTTTCAAAAAGATATGATATGATTTTTATTTCCTTTATTTTCCCTTGCTGAGCATTTGAGCTCACCCTTTTATGTTTTCTTTTCCCCAGGTCAGGAAGATGGATATTAAGTAGAATATGCTAAAAGGGACCCTAGATATGATGAAATAAATGGGAGACACTGTAGAAGATTTATGAACCAGTTGTTTATGTTTCCTAGTTTCTAAAGACACTATACCTATACGGTCCTTTGTGGTTTTTTCATATGTTGTAATAAGTGTGCTTCAATTTTGAAGTATTAACAATGTATGTAAAGTATGGGTCGTTATAGTCTAAGACTCCAAAAACCTAACCAAAACACAAAAAAAAATTCAATTGAAATTTTACTATGGAATAAATGATTATAATGAAAATTTTAGTGATCAACATCCAGAAATGAAAGAACATTCTCAAAATTGTAATATTATTTTCTTTAAAACACCCCTTCAATCAAACTATCAATGGCCTTTTCAAACCAAAAATTTTTTCAACCAAGGTTGGTATAACCAACCCAATGATATATTTTTATAATTTAAATACCCAAAAATATTTTTAAAAGGTGAGAAATTAATACTAAAACTAGAAAATTCATTGATTAAGCCCCAACCTAGAATAAATTTCTATCCAAATCAACCCACCCAACAAAAATATCCTTTAAGAAACTATGATACAATAATAAGAAAACATAACAAAACATAATATAACAATAGATCATGGTGAATACTTTGATGAAAAAAATGGGTCAACTGGATACTAGTGTTGGTAGTATAATAAGTCATATTTGTTGGGGTTTTCCTTCACAATATCATGTGAATCTTAAAGAAAAAGGGAAATGAAAATGTGAGTTCTATAGAACATAAGAATGGAAGTATCTTATGAAATAAAAAAAATTAAAAAGTATAAACCCAAGGATAAATCCTAATTTGTACATGATAGTTCCACACATGATTCAATCGTTTTATAAAAATTAATTATGAATTATTTACCAAGAATAATGTAAAAGAAGTTATACTTTTTTTAAAAGATAAATCAATTTCATAAGAGGATAATTTTCTTAAAAAAACATATAAATATTTAAAAATTATGATAGGACAATATGTTTCTAAAAAAATTCTCAAAATGTTCAAAAAGTGTATAAACCACCACTATAGTACCCTAAGAGTAATCCAATAGGGAATACAAGTGAGGAAGATAAGTCAGAAATAATAATTTTTAGATAATTTTAGTAAATTAAAATTTGATATCTCTTTGTTTTATGTTATTAATGAAATTCCTATGTATCTACAACTATAGAAAGAAATGTGTTCTCATAAAAAGAAATTGAAGGTCGGAGAGAAAGTAAAAATAGGGTGGAATGTTTCCTCCATGATCCCACATGTTTACCTATTAAATAAAAAAATCTAAGAACTTATACCATTTTACAAACTATATGGGAATATGAATTCACAGATGTTATGAAAGACTTATTTTATTTTACAAATTTATTTATTCAATTATTTTACATTAATTTATAGGTCGGAGAGCACAAAAATGGTTTAATTTTTAATAAACTTCACCACTGAAGTACCACTAAACCTGTTGGAGTTACTAAAGATGGTTTGGTTGAATCAAAATATATGATACTTACAATTTATTTTTATGTTATAAACATGAAAAATAATATTTTTAGTTCACACACACCTCTCATTCTTATGATAAATTTTCTAAAAACTATTAAGGCTATAATTAATGTTCATTAAGAAACATTTTCACTATAATTTATATAATAAGTAGTTATCTTAATTATTTTCCAGTCCATGAAATACCAAAAATAAGATCATCAATCTTCTCATGTGAACATAATTTATTAGATTTCTACTGAGCCATTTTTCTATTTCAAATTTAATGATTCAATTTTTTTTTAAATGAATAATTATTTTTTTCTGAAAAACTTTAAATATGGTCGATACTGAAGTTTGGGAAGAGAGTTTAATGTTTAAAATATTTTTTTTAAACCCTTTTATTTTTAAATTTTTTCATCTTCATTTTTTGAAATTAATAAAAGTATGGAAAATGATTATTTGATTTTATATTTTAGATAATATTAATTGTTTTTAATTTCATACAAATGATGTGTTCATTGACCTTGTTAAAACTACTTCTTATAAAGTTCATAGATCTGAACTTATTTTTATGTTCACTAAAATTGATAAAAAAATAAAGCATGTAATATATGATTGTTGTTTTCTTTAATATATTCATAATTTTTCATGTCAACCACGTTAGAGTACCTAAATATTTATAAAAAAATTGGTGAAACTTCTGACCATTCATGTTTCCTCAAATCTAGAAATTATATAGAAATTCACACTTGTAAACAACTAGTTCGAAAACATGTTACCCATTACCTTGATCTAAAATATTATTGTTTTTAAAATGAATAATTATATGAAATTGAGATTTTAGAGTCCCACAGACCTTTCATGATCAAAAAAAATATCCCCTATGAATTAGAATTTCAACCACTATTTGGAATCCTCAAATATTAGTTCTTGGATAAAAATGAGAAATTTTATGTCATCATTTCAAAATATCTATAAAAAGCCTGAGATATTCAGTTATTCGGAATCCTTATAAAACAAAAAAAATATTTAGTATGTAATTTGTTTGATTTAACTATAATTTTTCTTTTAGTTTGATTACACATATATTTTTTAGAGGAAAATTCCAAAACACTTAGAAATTTTAAAAGAAGATTTAATCCATCACTGTAAGTGGTTATTAAAATCAATTATTAAATTTTTTTGGTTTCTAGAGTTATATTTACAATCTATGGAATCTAATGGGTAATCTCGATCCAACTTGTTTCAGAAAAGTGAGGCTTTATAGTCTTAAAGAATGAATTTGGTGAACTTTCTATTGATAGGATTACAAATAAATAGAGGGTGAACATCAATTATAGATAAATCAATTTAGTGACTAGGTATAACCATTTAAAACTTCCTTTTATTGATAAATACATGAAAGTTAATCTGGATAGACCCATTATTGTTTTCATAAGACATTTTCTAGAAAATTTTAAATTCATATTGCACATATGATCAAGAGAAAACTATTGTCACATTTCCTTTGGAACATTTACCAATATAATAATAGACTTTGGTTCATGTAATACACTTATGACTTTTAAAATATTTAAGATTTAGTATTTTATATGAATTTTTAGAAAACTATATGTATGTTTTTACAGATGACACTACTATTTTTGGGCATCTTGTGAGACATGTTTTAAAATATTGGATATATTTCTTAAAACAATCCTTTTTAAAAATCATACTATCAAATATAAAAAATTAAATTTCATAATATATAAATTAATTTCACTTGGTAATGTTGTTATTTAAGATGGAATTCAAGTTAAAAAATCCAAGGTTGAGGTATTCTCTCCTCTACATTAACCGTAAATATTAATAGATATGAGATATTTTCTTTTGACATGATATTTTTTATAGGAGATTCATTAAATATTTTAGTAATATAGATTTTTCCTTATCTATGATTCTTCACAAAGTATCAAAATTTATCTTTTATTAGAGATCTAAACAATCCTCTAAGGATCAGAAACAAAATCCAATAACCCCAACCATTGTTCAACCACCAAAATGGGACATATATTTTGAATTAATGATAAATGCCACTAATTTTTCCCTTATGGATATTTTTATTAAAAATATAGAAAATAAATATCATATTATATTTTATAAATCCTAGATAATAGATCCAGTCCAATAAATCTTTACTACCAATGAAAAAGAAATTCTAGTTTTTTCATTTATTTAGAAAAAAATGATGTTAATTACTAGTCTCCAAGTGATTTTTTCTATTTACCATTATTCAATAAAATTTTTAATAAATTAAAATTATTAAAATAAAGGATTTTATAGATGTATATAAAAAATTTAATTTAATATCAGGGATAATAAAATAATCAAAAACCTTGGGGTCAGACATTTAAGTTCAATGCTGACTATTTTAGTTGAGAAACATCATATTTGTAAACCCATCGATGAAACATTTTAGGAGGAAAATCTATCTTGTTAGAAGTGATAGACTATGGTTTGATGAAATTTTAAATTATAAGTCTAATAATGAAATTCATTAATTATTTTATATGAAACAAATTGTTTAACCTGTACGTGATTCCAAGAACTAATTTTTTGATGATCCCTACTTAAGGTATGTAGGTATCAATCAAACAATTAAGTGATGCCTTATAAATATTGAAGTTTAATCGGTTTTAATTTTTTAACACTTTGAACTATAGAGGATATTTTGGACCCCAAAGAACTACTATGAAAGTGCTCGATTTTGGTCAATATTTTGCAACCATTTTTAGATATGCATTTTTTTGGTAAACTATAAAACATTCAATTTTCATGTTAAATTTTCCAAAAGGAATTAAATACCACAAAAAATGAAATTATTTTTTATTATGTATGATGTAGGGGTATGGATTTTAAGGGGACCAATAATAGTTCTCTTAGAAACCCTTATATATTAATTTCTATAAATTATATGTCAATGTGGGTTGAATTTACTCCCAAGAGAACAAATGAATCAAAGGTTTTTACTAAGTTTGTAAAATGAAATTTGTTTTCTAGATTTCTTTTCATCATGTTTTTAATCAATTATTAAGGTACCCAATTATACAATAGAACTTTATAATCTACCTTAATGAAATATGGAGTTTATCATAGGGTTTATACCCCATAACATGTACAAATTAATTGAATGGATGAATTATCAAACATATAAATCAGACGGATTTTGGAGAAAATTGTGCACCAAAATAGAAAAGATTGAAGTGTGAGGTTATATTATAAACATTGGGCTTATAGGAATACTTTTAAAACTCAAACCCAAATTTCACACATTATACTTTTATATGAAAAAATATATAACCATTAATGTACCGTATTTTATACCGGGTTGAAAATCCCATGAGAATTTTAACTTTTCAATTGGTGAATGGGATGTCTCTTAAAATAATCCATATAATATAAATCCAAGAGTTTTATCATGTAAATGTGATGTTTTTATATTGGGTGTATTTAGAAATAGGTGTCTCAGGTGTTTAGTTGAGTTTCAGAAGCATTAGGCTTCATAACATCATTTAAGGAAGGATAATAATGTGGTCCATGATTATTAATAATCATGCATCTCAACCATGAGGCCCCAAAATGGATAAGCATGGTCTGAAAAAACCAACAAGGAAGGACACATGGACAGGAATATTTTCTGCAAAAAAAATAATGGTGAGTGCAGGGGATATGCATGGTTTGTCAAACTGTGGGTCTAGTTATGTGAGGGGTTGTCCCTTTGGATAGTGTCACTGCATGATCAGTCGATGGATGGCCAAATCATTTGGATCCTTGAATTTTGTAAATTACTATTTTCCTCTCTATCCGTAAACCTTCCTTAATCCTTTCTTCCCCCCCATCATGCTCACTCCTCCTCCATCCATGTATATCCTCCTCTCCCTCTCCTAATATTGGATTATTCTCCTTAATACAACTTCTAATTCAATAATCATACTGTGTATTAAAATCATTCCTACTAACCTTCAATTTATCTAACCTCTTTTATATTTTTCTATTCTCTCTTTTGAGGAAATCATTGTGTGAGATCATATACTCAATTTGTAGTGTCTTTGAGGATTTTTCTATTTTCACTTATTTTGGATCTAATCTAATAATGATAATGGGTGGTTGAATCTTAATATGCCTGAGGTATGTGGTTTATGATTTTACAATTAAAATATCTCATGTTTATAAAACATTCCATTATTCCACACACCATACTATCTTTGAATATCCTTTTTACATGAAATTGATTAATTAATTTATTAATTACATTATCTATATAGTCCTCATGCACCTTAATGAACCATTTGAGGATGTATACATAAAATTGATCCACCCCTTTTTGGGTGTGTTTCTTAAATTCTATGACCCTTATGCTTTATCTTTAGAACTAAAATCTCCTTTTAGGTGAGTTAACTTTTCTATTTCTTTAAGTGAAATGGTTAAATGTATTTAAATTAACTATAAGTGGTGTGAATGCCCCACTTTATTTATGATCATTATTTATATTATGATAGATCCATCCTGAATAAATTTCTAATTATAGCCAATTAATATTTTTAAGGAAAGGATTTATCCTTGTTCAAGAATAATTTTTTAAATGTAATTATTCAAACATCAAACTTGACAAACCTATAATAAGGAATTGTATCACTGCATGTATGATTACATAGAAATATTAATTATTTTAATTGATATAAAAATTTAATAATCATGATGAATCATATATAAATGGAATGTTGGAATTTTCATAGCCTATTTCAATTGTTAAATGTGAAATTCTTACATATGAATCATTATGACTTGATAAAATAATGGATTTCCAAGTAGAAATACCTTGGATGATCTCATAGGTAGAATTGAATTACACTATGCCTTGAGTAATATTGGGTTCCTATTTATGGAACTCCTTGGTTAAGTACTCATAGGGAAAATGATATTACTTACACAAGATTACAATTAAGAGGCCTCAGTTAGGATTTTTGGACATGACACTTCACACCTAATTGGTCTGGGATGTGGGATATGGATTTTCACATCCATTTTGATGTTCTAAATGGTGTTTCACATCATTATCAGATTTCCTAGAGGTATTACCAGGGATTCATCTTATGGGAATTTTATTAGCTAACACCTTATCTGATTTATTGGAAGTACTACCTGGGATTTTTCTTATGAGCCTCACATGACATGATATTGGACATGAAGTCTAACATCATTTATAAGGATTGTTGGGCATGGCTCATTACATCCCATATTCAGATTCTTATTCTTATACCAATATTTTAATAGTGAGACTTACAATATTATTATTATTATTACTACTATTATTATTTTTATTATTATATGGATTCCTTAGTCTTATACCTCAAGTAATAGCATACACATGTATATATTTGCATATATATGTTCACATATATTCTTATATATAAATGATGTAATGTTGAGAGATATTTCAACTTAGGCCAAAGAATATATAGTCATCCAAGTGTTCCTAAGGAACCTAAACTGATTTGATTAGATATATTTATTTATAACTTATTTAATATACCTATACACAAATTCATTATATTTTCATGGGCTTGATATAATTATAAACCATTTTTGGTGTCATACTGAGTATATCTCACAAATTTTTCAGGACAATATTTATCACCTGGAAAGAACTCTTTGTTCCAGGTTAGGTTTTCGATTGTGCTATGTGATGTTACTTTTGGATATGGGAGATGAGAAGCATAGGACCGGTTCATTGATCAAGATTGTTAGAGAGATATCCCTTGGGGATTTTTTGATATTCATGTATTTTATGTCCCCAAATTTTTTATATTATTTAATTTTCATGCAAGGTTATATATTTGGAGTTGGACTAGTTATCCTTTTATGGTTATTTATACATTTTTTATTGATTGTTCATTTTTATTATCTTCTTTTTCTCTGTTATTTATTTGATTCAAATATTTCATTATTGTATTCACCATTATGTTACTCTAATAATGAAGTTATTTTTCACAACCATACCTTCATTAGAACCTCTCTTCTTATTGGTAGCCTTCGGTGTACATTGAGGCGTAATTGAGGCCATGTGGTGGACTGGCTCTGAGCGTCGTTGCAGTGGCTCCTAAAACAAAATAATACGGTATCAGATGTTTCTTTTCCCTTTGTATTAATATTTTGAGATGGTATATTGGAGACTAGGAATGTTTTATTATATGATAGATAACTCATGACTTGATCCTGCAAACCCATTCACAGGACACCTATAGGTCACCTTTAACTTTGGGATTTAGTTCTTGACCCCATGGGGGCATATTCATATTATGTGGGATGGTTATTTAATGTATAAGAAGCCACTTATATGGATTACACACACACACACACACACACACATATATATATATATAGTTCATTATTACTAGATTGACACCCTTTAATGGATGAAGTCCTTTTATCCACTTTTTAGCTTTATTGTATGAGTTTTTAGTTAATTAAAATGATAATTATGACCAAAAGGGTGATTTTATCGATAGCTTGGAAATAGAAAATTTTGATAAACTATCCAACTGTAATGAATTATATATGATTTAAAATGGTTAAATAAAATTATAAGCAACTTTTCTTAATTTTATGCATTACATTAGTTGAATAAGGTGATAAGTACAGTTTCATAAATGTTTTACTTCATAACTATCACTTTCCATTTTTTATATATCTATGTTTTTTAAAAGTTATAATAAATGTGAATTAATGTAATGGAATAAATAAATTATTAATTTTTCATTATTAGATTTAACCAATAAGTAAGGGTTATCCTGGAATGTTACCTTAGACATGGATGTGGATTTCACCCATAGGTCTTAGTTAGAATTTTTATTTTACACTAATCTTTGAGGTTAGGATAGCAAGTCTAGTGATATTATTAGTATAACCTTGTTATAGTTTCAGTGCTTTATGATTTAGTAAGGGGATATCTAGGTTGAGATAGCACCATCTGAGGGAAATTAGTATTGGAAAATTCATGATTTTAGTATCCATATGATATGTTTTTTTATGTTGTTATAGTTAGGTAAGACTCTTAGTTTATATAATTACCCCTAGGTAAGGTGGGTAATCATTCACTATTAGATATTTCTTGTAATCACAGTTAATGTGTAATGCTCTAGTTTAGTGGTTTAGACATGCCTTGGGAATGGTCCACCATTTTTTTGGTTGTATTACCTTTTTTCTTTTTCGATGGAGTAAAACTGAAGGATTTTAATTATAATAGTATTAATATGGATAACATAATCTAAATTGATCCATGTTTTATCTATTTCATTACAAGAATGCATTGTTCCTATTAAAATGTTTGGATATCGCAGTAATATGCATTGTTACACATGGTGCCTATAGATCTAATAAGATATGTGTTAAATCGTTCTATTTATGCAATAGGTCCATGAAATACATTAAACGGTGTGGTTTCATGATTTCTTGGAAATATTCATTAGTGTGTGAAGGCTACATTCAAAAGTCATCATTGGAGTAGAGTGAACTATGAATTATAGAAATTGATTTATCCCACTATTGGGGGATAACCATTGATGGTGTTGTAACACCAATAACAGGAGTTGGATTTGTATTTTAAGTTTGATTTATATCCATTTTTAAAAGATGGGTTTTCTCATCCCTTCATTTGAAACTTTCTATAAGGTAATTGGCCACATCCATAACTCATGTTTAGTGGTGGATGTGGTGTGTGATACGGTATGAGTTCCCATTATTAGGAAACAATAAATAGGAAAATCCTAAGGTGGTTAGTGTCACATAAAATGTTTTCAATCATTTCCTTCCAGGTAGAGGGAATGAAAACATGAAGAACTATTTTTAAATGGTCAGAATGAATTATATTATTCGACAAGATGGTAGTTTCTTATTTTTAAGTATCAAGTAAGATTATTAGTTTTAGAACTCAAATTTGAGTTTATGTTGGGTCTGGATGAAAAATTTAGGCCCAAGATGAATAGGTGATCTGGGAGTTTAATGGGTCCATGATGCATTAGTGGCCACAGGGAATCATAATGATGAAGTGGTTGGTTTTATACCCAACCATTAATAAAATATGAGAGTTAGGATTATAATATGGTGGATGAAATAAAATGATCATAGATACCTTTGTATTTAAGGTGATGTGGTCAAGATCTTAAATACCACATCGTCTATTAAGACATACATTTCTCAATTGATCATTCTGGAGTAATTTAACTAATGCCATATTGATTAAATATTAATGTTGGTTTGAGTCCACCAAAGGTGCATTATTTCTATGTGAAAATCATTTTTGGTGTGTTATGAGTTGGTTGAAATATAGTTGGACCTAGTTACACATCATCAGAAAATGTTTTTCCTGATTTTGATTCAAGAAAACTACAACATGTTTAATGAAGTGTAAATTATGAGAGATATACATTATAATTGATGGTAATCCTCAATTATCCCTTAGCACAATGATTGTTTAAATATGGTAATGTACCCTAACTTGAAATCATCCCAGGTATGCTATGAGAGAATCATCTATATACCAAGATAATTAGACATATTTTTGAGTTTGATGGGTGGACTCATAGGTGAAAAGAGTTCTGGTATTTGGAAATAGGTTTTGGATGGTATTTTCAGAAATTTGATGACATTTATTACATAACAGGGGATGGTTCTTCTATGATATGTCATTAGAATTAGATTATAGTATTCAGTGAGCATGCTCTAAAAATACCATAGCAGACCTTGGAATAAATGCACCAAAATTCGGTTTCTCAATACGTCATCAGTTAATGCCAATGATTTTGGGTAATATTTGTCTGGGGTTAGTTCAAATTATTTTTTCATGGTTAGTTGATTTTGGTTGGTGAGGAATCACATGAAATACGTCATTAGAGGAGATGAGTGTAGTGCAAGAGTCATCCAATGCTTTCCCAGGAAATGCCATCATGAATAGTTAAATAATGGTTGATTTGGATGTGAACATTCCAATCTAATTAATGACCAAGATTAGATCCCTCATGTGTGGCCATGAGTCATTATTTGATAATCATGTCGGTAATTTCATTAGATTATTAAGATCGTTCTTGTTTAGGAAATTCTGATGGTGTGGAGTATCGTGACTTGGAATGGTCCATTCAATGTTAGATCCTATGTTGGGAAGAACCATAGTCCATATGGGGAAAAAGTTTAATAAAATATTATTTAATTGGATATATTGATTGAGTAAGCATTATATTGATGTTTTAGTTTTAAATATGAGAATTTTCTTGAGTTTTATTGGCTTAAGTACCAAATGTTTAAAGTATCTCATGCAAGTGCATTGGGCATGGGAAACACATTAGGGCTGTTTGATCAAGAATTCATGAGGCAAGTGGGTTAGTTTATTTTTATTATTATTACCTAATTATTCTTGGGTATGAGAATATTAAAGGTATGGAAGTTGTATCATTTCATGATTTGGACCATATTGAAAAGTCCATGTGAATATAAATTTTTTATGGATGGGGTTTATCATAGTTATATCCTTTGAATTTAAATATGAGAGTTAAATAAACAAAATGTGATGTTTTTAATGTTATTTGATGCCTAATAAGTGTCTTTAGTAGCATTGTAATTTGAAACTTTTTTATGTTAGGAGAAGAATTTGGTGCATTGTTGGAACACGACTAGTAGTAACCATGAAACTCAACCATGTTATTCCAATATAAAGGAGTGTGGTTTGGTAAACCAAAAAATTTGGAACAAAAAACCATACATAATTTCTTTTTAAAATTTCATATGTGATAACATGTTTTCTATATTTTTATTTAAATCATTCTACTTGCCATACGAGAGGGTGTGCCTTCGAACATTAACATAACAAGGTTAGAACATTATATCAAAAACTGTATGGCCAAACTACACAACTCATTAAAGATATTTAAATTAAACTTTTTCCCATAAAGCTTTGAATTACCTCATTTTTCCTCCCCCCTCCCCCCCCCCCCTCAGGCATAACCCTCCTTCTATGGATCTCCTCTTATCCCTCTCATATGATAGGATGATTCTCATTCATCTGGCCTCCAATTCAAGTGTCTCTAGGTGCATTAGAATCATAGTAGTAAGTCATCTACAACTATTGCTTCATTTATCATTTCCTCTTATTACATTAAATCCATTCACATTGTGATTTAATATGCCCTATTTGTTGGATTTTTTATTATTATTTTATTTTATATCGTTCCAACTTGAATCATAGAATAATAATGCAAGAGTTAAGAATTATATGCATGTGGTAGGTGTTTTATGCCTTTTCCCTTAAATTCTTTTAGGTTTATAAAATATTTCACTGTGTCGTGTAATATAATCTCTTTGTATAAAATTTTTTACATGAACAAGATTTATTGACTGGTTAATGCATTAATATAGATATTCCTAATGACTGTAATGAAGTATTGGAGGATTTCTACCTCAAATTCATCAAAAACTTTTTGGTTGAGTAACCAGTATTTTATAATGCTTAAACATTATCTTTGGAACTAAAATTACCCTTTGAGGTGTGTTAAATTACCACTTTTTAATTGAAATGGTTAATTGTATTTAAATTTACTATAAGTGTTGTTGATGACCCACATAGATTTTGATCATTATTTATATTATACTAGATTCATGTTAATGAAATTTCCTATTAGTGTTAAGTGGGATGTTGAAGGTAAGCATTTACCCTTGGCCATGAGAAACTTTTTAAATGTAAATCTTGATTCATCACACTTAAAAAGCTTATTATGAAGAATAATATCATAGAATGTATGATTACATATCCATATTAATCATATAATCGATGTATGAATTTATAAATCATGATGAATCATATATAAATAACATAGATGAATTCTCACAAACTATTTTAATTATTAAATGTGATTTTCCGACATTAAAATTATTATTATTTGAGTGAAACATTGTTTAATAAGTAGGAATATAATGGACGGTCTCATGGGTCAAATAGAACTACATTACGCCTTGAACGATAATAGGATCCACTTTTTTGGAATGCATTGGTTAAGGGATCATATGGAATGTGATATTACTTATACATGAATAAGATTCTTTTGTTATGGTTGTTGGACTAGATGTTTCACACCCTCTAGTATGAGGTGTTGGAAATGGTGTTTCATGTCCATTTGGATGATAGAAATTTAATTTCACATCATTATCATATTTCCCAGAGGTACTACCTAAGATTCTCATTATGATACATTTATTATCTATCACATTATTAGATTTATCAGAAGTACTACAGGGTATTATTCTTATATACCTTGTGTTACATGATTTTGGAACATAAATTTCACATCATTTATTAGGATTTTCATGCATGGAGTTCTACATCCCATGTTTATATTCTTGGTCTAGTACCCATATTTTAATTGATAGACTTATAGTATTGTTATTATTATTATATATGGATTCTTAGGTGTTACACCTTGTGTCCTAGCTATTGCATGCATATATATGTATATATAAGTTTATATATATTCGTATCCACCTTTTTTCATTCCAACCCACCAAAATTCTACTTTAAATTCCTTATACATCTTTTGTATTCTAGGATGAATAGACCATACCAAATGGTGGTATGCATGAAGAAGATGTTCTTTGAAATCCATACGTATAACCATCTGATATTGAAAACCCAAAATTGATCCTCTATAAAGTTTCCATACCTCTATGGTCTCCCCATCATTCAGTTTTGAACTCAAAACAATAGATTCAAGATTAGATATTTGTGCCTCCTTAACCTTCTCAACCAAATCCGGAATAAAAGAAACCAGAAATAAAACCACCACTCTAGATTGGTATTTTCTATCAATTTTCATGTCAACTATCACTAACCACACCATCCATTAATCTAATGCCTATTTCAGTAAATGACAATACAAATTTCTTCTTAATTAATCTTCCACATAATTTCCTTTACATATTGTATACATTATACCAAAGTCAAACATTTGTAGATACACCATCCATATTCCACGTCTAAGATGCAAATCACTTTTTAATAAAATGTGTTTCAACATATTATGATCTATAAACACCTTAAATTGCTTCTTATTGAGATATTGACACCAAGTAATCAAATCATGGACCATATAAAATAATTCTTGATCATGTTTTCAGTAGTTCTTATCATGAAACTATAACTGTCGGGATATGTAAGTAGCAAAATGATCTCCCTACATAAGAACAAACCCCAACCCAAATCTTGAAGCTTCACAATACACCACATAACCTTGTCCTGATTTTGGAAGTATCACGATCAGTGATGATGCAAGGAATATTTTATACTCTATAAAACAATTTTAACATTCATAATTCTATTGGAATGAAATTTTTTTCCTATCCAAATATGATTTTGGTGAATCTAGTCATCAAATATCTCAAAAAAAATATTGGTAATAACCATCCATACTAAGGGAACTGGGTATCTCAAAGACATTTTTTGGTTGTTTCTAAGAGATCACATCCTCTTTTTTGATGTATAGAAACACATTTCTCAGAGATATAATGGAAAAATAAATATACCTCATGTTCCCAAAAGTAAAAATCTAAAAAATTTTCATATATATGATGATCTTATAAGATACCCCACCCAATCTCCAGGCGCTTGTCATGATCAACCATTGTCCTAGAATACACTAGTATGTCATCCATAAACAACATCACAAGTTTATCTAGATGAATTTTAAATATTTGATTCATCAATTAAATAAATACTATTGGTGCATTAATAAGTATGAAAGGCATAACCTCATACTTGCAATGACCACATCTACTCATGAAAGTTGCTTTAAGAATATCCTACTTTTTAAACCACAATGTGATATCTTGAATTCAATTCAATTATAAAACATCGTTGGGATCCTCTTAACTGATCAAATAGGTCATAAATGTGTTGGAGACAATATTAATTCTTTATCATAACTTCGTTAAGATTAAGAAATTCCACACAAAGCTGAAGATTTTCATCAACCTTTTTCATAAACAATACTAATTCTTCCCAAAAAGACTTGTTAGGCTGAATGAAACCCTTGATTTTCAAATATTACAACAAATATTTTAATTACCTTAATTCTTTTTGTTATATATAATAATACAGAAGTGATATGGGAATTTGCTCTAGTAAGGGATCGATTGTAAACTTCACATCTCTTGTGGGTGGAAACCATGAGAAATTATCAAGGAAAACGTTAGAAAGATGATCTAAAATTATTAAAAAACCACTATTCTGGATCTTATCCATAGATGTAGATGTTAAAGCTATCAAATGGAAAGAGATATCTCCAAATTTTGGTACCAACACTCCTTATGCAGAAACCTTTAAATTTTGATCTCCTCTAAAGTGATTCTCAATATCATCATCAGTTATAAAAATAATCCTTAAGGTATAATAGATGATATGGTTTTTGAACATTTCCAGCCAATCCATACCTAGGATTAAGTTATTCGCAAACATATTATGCATAAAGAAATATAATATCAATTTTCCCCATCAATATTTATAGAACATCCTTTTCACATAAATTATAAACATTACCTTTGGCTAATATAAGTTTCAAGATTCAAAGTGGAAGGAATAATCTCAACATGCAAACCCATAATATCGATAGCATAATAAGAAATTAATGAATTTGTTGAAGCCATATCAAACAAAGTGTATATAATGGTATAATTAAAAAGAATCATATCTCTCACCAATGAAATTCACACTTTTTTGTTTCGTCTATAATATATGATTTTTATTTTTCTTTAATAAATTATGGCACATTTAGAAAATTTTACCAAATTAGTGTTTGGTTGAGATCATATTTGGTTAATTAGGATTTTTTGTATCTTTTTTTATATTTTCATTTTGTTTTATAGTTTTTGTTTCAATTATTGTGTTTTTTATTTTATTTTTATTATGTTTTGAGAAAACATCCGAGTTTAGAATTCATACCTTTTTCATTTTTTAAAGCTTATTCCACTTAATGAACTAATTTCACCCATGTAACTATAATTAAATAAACACTGAATTAATTTTGTTCTAGATTCCAAATTTTGAGAAATTCATGAAAATACCTCTAAATTTCTGAAACCACTCCAAATTTCACTATCCCAACATTAAAATCACCTTTTTAATAAAATTTTATGCCCTTTTTGACAAATTATTCACCAAAATATAATTTATTGAGGGAAATAAACCATTATTGTTATAAAAATATATTATAAGTTTCTACCAAAACTTAACAGCTTTGATGTACTTGTGTTGATATTATTAAGTAACATATATTAATTATAAAATTCCATTTTTCTAAATAATAATCAAAATTTTATATACCTTTATAATTTATCATTGTGGGCTATTGTTTCCATGAAAAACCTATTTGTTATTCATATTACAAGCTAGTTTTCCTTGTCCAACCTACTCTGAATGTAAAATTTCATGATCTTATTAAACATAAGAGTAGGGATGCTAATTTTTCATTTCAATATAAATTTAGGATGATTTTTAAAGTATATTTAAGAATACAAATATATATTGGTTATATCTTAAGATATTTTTTCTAAAGATAATTTTTGTTGGATTATGGAAACACAATGATGAATGAAAAATCCATTGTAATATATATTTTATAAATCAAAGAAAAACAATAAATTTTTTATAGAAGGAAATTTTTCAGTCATTCAGGATAAGGATTGGGAATTCACACCGACCATTTTAATTTTAAAATATCCTCTCTATTTTTAAACAACACAAATATGTGATAAATTTAAAATATGGATAACAAACTAGATAATATTGTGATAAAATTAAAGTATAGGGATTAAAATTAATATTGATGAACAAATTTTGCTTTTTCCCTTAATATTTTTATAGTTTTGGAGTTGATTCACTTCTTAGAGGAGAAAGGAAGACCGTAGATGAATATAAAATGGATCATATATTTTTTCTTCATAATAATTCAAAACTAATTATTCTAGGTCATAATTATTCACATCTAAAATTGACAAAAATTAATATAATGAACATACCTAAAAAATTAATCATAATCAACATAAGTCCATGAAAAAACTGGGTTGTGATTTAGTAATTTATCAAAACTATGATGACCCCTTAATTTTATTGGATTATAAAATATTTTTTTAAAGTGCAAATTTGTGTGTTGAGATAAATTTAATGTGAGGTATGTGTTTTGAGTGATTGTGAAGATAAATGAAGTGAAAATTGAATGACTGAACTTAATGGATAATTTCTAATAAAGGATTTTAAGGAGTTGTGATAATTTTTGGATCCTTCATATCAAATTTGTGGATCTTAGTGGAATAAGTTTTGAAGTTACTTTTATATTGTTTTTTATTATTACATATACAAGAGGCCAAGTCTCAAGAGTGGAGTAATTAATAGAGATATATTTTCATTATTTTTTATTTTTAATTAAATGGTTTAATCCTAACCCTTCATAAATATTAAGTAAAATATCATCATTTTTAGTTTTCAAGGATATTTTAAAAATAATAGGGTAAATGGGTCAATAAAATAATTTTAATTATTTTTAATTGATTATATAATTCATCTAAGAAGCCATTTTTTATAAAAAAATCATTTCTGAACTCAGAATTGGGAATTTTGGCTAAGTGGGGTATCTCGTAAAACATTTCATCATGCCTTATAAGATATTTTCTATTCAGATGATGTTTTAATTTTACAAATGTTCACCCCCTTTTTTTAACAATGTTTAATATACTTGGGTACCATAGGATATTTTTCAACTCATGTGATGATTCGATTTTCAAAAAATCAAGAATCATAAGACATTTTCACTACCCGTTTGAATTTTTTATTCTGAATAGGTTAATTTTCATACACATAGGATTATTATTGTATATATAGAATAATGTTTTCAATGTAGGATATTTTTGGAAAACTAATATTATAATTTCCTTTCCTATTATCTACCCTCATAAATGTTTCCCATATTATATAACATTTTGATCCCTCATTAGAGATTTCCCCATTCATGTATGGAATTTTTAGATCCCATGGGATATTTTTTGATCCTTGTATGGTAATTTTAATACCATGGTATATTTTCCCTCTAGTAATATATTTTCTCGGTTCTAGATGATATTAATCCATATAGGTCATTTAATAACCATAATATATTGGATATTATAATTATTTTCCTGATCATTGGTAATTTCCTTGATGAAATTTCAGGATCTCATGGATAAGAAGAGCTCGTTATATCAAGACTTTATTTGACTATATATTGGTCCATGTGGCTTTATTTTAATATTAGTATTAATATTTAAAATTCATTGGATGAATTAAAGGATTTTAAAAGTCTTGGTGCAGATAGGAATGAATTAAAAATCTATGTGACAAAGAAATTGTTCTTGGAACACCTGGAGCCACTCAAGAGGAGTTATTACGGGTGAATGAAATTTTTGGAGGTTCTGTTAAATGTCGTCAACAATTTGAAAATATTTCCCCTCCATTATAATAGTACAAGGATAATGAACCATGTTATGGTAAGATAGATAATGAAAAATCAATGTGTATATTGATCTTTGTGTGATGGTTGATGGATTTTAATAGATATATTATATTTGACGGAGGTGGAAGTTATGGAAGTTGATTTATCCATACTTGGTCAAACTCCCCAAGAGGTTAAAACTATGTATACCTATAAACATATTCCTTATTAGTATTTGGATTTAATTTTATATCTTTTTTATATCTCCAGAAATAATGATTTTTAAAGTAGAATGTGTATTTCATCCTTGAATGGGTTTTTTCAAAAAAAAATTAAATTTTTGTTTGTATTAGAAAAGTAAATTGTTTATTCTAATTATATAAAATTATTTGGAGAGGTCTCAACTTTAAGAATATTATATTTAGTCTAGTTCAGTTTCATATAGGTATATGGTCTTTTGAATCACTTTATTAGAAGTATTAGCACCGATATTAAGGTATTACTAAGGTATTTGTGAAGATTTAGGTGTAAAATTTGATGTATTAAAGTGTAAATTAAGATATTAAATTGTAAAATATTTATAATTAAATAATAAAGTTCATGTCTTAAGGTAAATTTTTTTTTTATTTTTTATGATTTAAAATCTATTTTCATAATCCTATTCAGAATAAATTTATTTTTCTTACAAAACCTTCGGTCATTAATTTAACTACATTATATTATTTTCTTTCATTATTCATAAATCAAACCAATCCCAAATTAATAATTTCTTACAAAAAAATAGAAAACAAATGAGTGTTTTCTAACATAGTTTGCAACCACTTTATTAGAAAACTATGGGTGTTATATATTTAATTTTTAGGGGATAAATTTGATTATGGATTCAAAAAAACATCATTATCAGTATAGATAATGTATAGCCTTTTTTTATGACATTAATCATTTTGGTTATGTGTTTATCAAGAAAAAAAATGGAAAACTTTGGAAATTTAATGGTTTTTAAAAAGAAAATAAGAGAATCAATTTGGAAAAAGTATTAAAATTATCTAATCAGATCATTGTGGGGGAATACTTGAGCCAGTAATTCACTGATCATATGAGAGATTATGGAATTATTTCACAAATTTCTCTTCCAAGAACACTATAGTGGAATAGTCTATCTGGGAGGATTAATAAAACCTTTTTAGACATGGTTCAATAAATTAGGAGTCATAATTACCTTATTTTTTCATTCTAAGGATATGTTATAGAAACTGTTTCCATCCTAATTAATTTTTTTCCATATAAAGTATGCATTACGAAAACACAAGCAATATGAACTGGGTGGAATCAAAGTTTGTTTTTATGAGGATTTGGCCTTGTGAATTATTTGTATGATGTATGATATCTAATAAAAATATCCCCAAATTAGATAAATTCCTATTTATTATTACCCTAAAAACATTATGGATATTTTTTAGATAGTTTTATTGAGCATAAAATATTCATGGAATGAACAAGAAAACATAATGAAAAGAAATATATAAGTTGAGGATTCAGTGGGAGGAAATGTTAATATATATAGGTTTAATAGAAATAAAAATGAAATGTTACTTACATGGAAGTTGAGTTGGTTCCATAAATAGTTGTAGAAGAAGGACTGTCTAAGGTTACTTAATAACCTCAGAAGGTCTAATAGAATTTTTCCTGAAACCAAGAGATGTGGGTGTCCTAAAAAAATGTTAATGAAGTAATGTTTATAGATAATGGAAATAATTCCTACCAAGAGACCATACAGAGTTATGATTCTATGAAATAGTTAAATTCTATAAAATCTAAAATAGAATCCATGTACACAAACCATGTTTGGAACTTAGTGGATGCACTTGAAGGTGTGAGACTCATATGGTGCATGTGGGTTTTATATAAAATATTGAAATTTATGGTAGAGTTTATAGCTATAAATCTTGTTTGGTAGACAAATTATATAAACAAATTCATGTTATTAACTATGAATAAATCATTTCTCTAGTTAATGTAATAAATTCCATTTGAATATTTCAAGTCAAAACAACTCATTATGATTATAAGATGTATTATATGGATTTCATTACCACTTTAGTAAATTCGAATTTATTTGAGGATATGAATATGATAGAAACCAATGGTTTTGAAGTTATAAATGATTCATCTATGTTTTTAAAGTTATAGTTGTGAATTTATGGATTGAAGGAAGCTTCTCAAAGTTGGAACACCTAATTCGATAGTGCAATCAAAGTGTTTGGTCACATCAATAACATGGATGATTATTTAGCATAGAAGGGGGTTAGTGTGAGTCTTGGGACATTTCTTATATTTTATTTGTATGGAGTAATAATAATCATAAATGATATTCCGACATTTCATTATGTAAAGGTGTAGTTAGGAAAATGATTCTTGATGAAAGAAATGAGTGAATAATATTATAATTTATATATTAATATCTATATAGATATATCAAATAGATTTCTTGGACTAATTGAAAACACCTAAATTAGTAAATCGATAAATTATTTTATCATGAAAAATCCATAAATGGTTATTTATTAGTGTTTCATGGCATAACTCTTAGGAAGATTCAAGATCCGTGGATTGGATTTTTTATGCATCCATCATAAGATATATCATGTGTTCCATGTTATGTACTCAACCCAATTTTAATTATGATTTTAGTAAAACAAGATGATACAAATATAACCGCGGTGATATTCAAAAGGCTCCTTTTTATAATATACTTAAGTACTTAAGAAAATGTTACGATATGCTCTTATAATTTTGATAAGAGGATGATAACATTATATGAAGTTACATGTATTCTTGTTTCCAAAAAAAAGATGAAATATAATATGAATCTAGTTTCATTTTATGAAAAAATTGGGGATATATTAGTTGGAAGAGTTTCGAACAAGATATATTGGTGGACTCCACAACATATGTGGAGTATATCCTAACATCAAATGTTTTGGAGGAAGACATTTTGACCAATAATTTCATCAATGTATTTTGTGTTATTCCTAGTATGGAGGGAGAAATTGAGTTTTACTGTGATTATAATGGAGTTATTTCTCATTTAAAGAAATCTTAGTCTTACTTAAGGAATAGACACATCCTTTCAAATACCATCTTAATAATTTTATTATTGAATGTCGTGATGAAATGATCTATTGGATGGATATTAAGGAAAATTTAGTAGATACTTTGATGAAGTCATTAAAATTATAAAGGAATGATTGTCATTTCATTTCTCTTAGTATTAGATACATGATATATTGGATGTAATAGTTTTAAAATGTATTGTGATTTTATAATAAAGGAATTCACCATTTTTCATCCATTAATGTGTGTTGAATTTATATTACACGTATAGTATAACGATGACTTCTCCTTTAATTATGTCTTCGGTTATCCCAAATAGATAATCAATATATAGTATTATTATTTGTGATAATATTATAATATTATAATGAGTAGAGTCTTATATGTGATATAAATAGTTTTATGTGGTATGAAGAATATTCTCATGAGATTATACATTATGAATTATTATCTATACTAGCCTACTAAATTATATCACATGTGGTATCATATGATTACTAATATACATATGGTTGTATTCTTATAATAATTCAACATTACTTGAATTTGAAAATATACATAGAATGGGAACTTTGATACTTTTATACCTTTATTTTTTCATCCTTTAGGCTGATAAAAACAAGAGGTGGTTGGGTTTGTTTTTTATCTTGTCATCAGTTGATTTTAACTAATAAGATATTTTTACAGTTTTATATTAAGAAAAACATCTGATCCCATGATTTAATTAAATTGAGGAAATCCGGGTCCATTATTAGTTGAGTGACATGTTATTTGATTAATTACTTGGATGAATGGAATGTGATGTATTGATTTAAACTATTCATACTATTTCAATATGAAATGAATTTATGAGATAGAACATTCTAAATAGATATATTACATGTTTGGTGGTCACTCGATCTAGTGGAAAAATATATCATAATAGTACACACACAATTTATATGATACATCTTGTGGAAAAAAGTACATGTGGAGATATGAGTGTGTTTGATCAAGATAATTCTATAACCCTTTACAGCTTAAGTAGTAAATAATTATTTTCTAGAGGCCTCTCATTGCATAAATCTATGAATTATGTAATTCATAGTTTTATCAATGATACAAAGGACTATAGGTTCATACAGTTAATCCTAATAATAGGGATTAAATTGTAGATAATTTATTTTTGTTTTATATTTAATAGAGTTTGATAAACAATATCCAAATGAGTTTGGATGGATTCATAAGGAGTTGTAAAGTTTTTCTTGTAGTCTAAATGAGATTATAGTGAATGTGTGAGATTTCTAGATATACACTTAAAATATGTGAATATGATTCATCTATACTGTAGAACTAGATTTACATTTGACAAATATCCTAGGTAATTATTATGCTAAATCATAAAAGTAATGAATATTATTTTTTATACTCTATTATATATTGAATATCCTATGATATATGATATCAGTTCCACAACTTATGAAATATATACTAAATTAGATCCCTTCAATGATTAATGAAACATATGGTTCATTTGTGGATTTTAAAATAGTTTATAATCATTTGAATCATTTAAAATAAATATTACCAATAGACATGAATTATAGTACAACATGTTAGATGTTGATTATCAACCTTCCTCATTGATTAAGGTGAGATTATATAAGTATTAGATCTTATTATTTAGTGTGTGTGTTTGTGTGTGATGCTATCAAGATAAATCCAAATATCTCTCTTCATTCTATTTTTTCAAGTTTCATTCACAAAAATAATGTTCTAACACTCCATTGAGGTTATAGGGGTCCTCCCGTAATGTATGAGGATTCTATTGTCTAGTGTACAAATTTTGGAGTTAAGAGTCCTTAAGTTATTTCTTAGTGATCTCTAGCAATATTACTCCATATATATCATCTATAATAGATAATCCTTATAAAGATTTATGTTGGTTTATATTATTCACACTATACACATGTTTTATTAATGATAATAGATGGGGATATTTAATGGGTTTCTTCCACTATGTTAGACAGGATATAATGCTAAAAAAATAACTAAGAATCAATAAACAGGATTGAATAGGTTATCACTCTAAGTATAAAAACCCATTGTGAATGGGTTATACATCTAACTATCAAATAAACTAATCCAGTACACCTACTATGTTACCCCTTCCAAAAATTGTGCACATAGTCACAATTAAGTCAATACAGGCCTCCCTTTTTATGATTTAGAATTCTCTCTAGACCCCCCACTCATAAGCTTCATTTCATAAAGGTATATAATACTCCAATATTCCCATAATGAGGCTAATATGACCCCAAAAAACTTATTTATATTCTTCCCATCAATACAATATTCTCAAGGATTCTCTAAAATGCTCAACAACTCAATTCACAATCGAGGATGATAGTCACAGGTTTCATTATTTAAGCATCACACCACTTTAACAATATGATAAGTCCATTGGAAACCCTGAATAAAATGCATAATGTTCAAAGAACTTTCAGGGGTTAAATAGTCCATAATCATTACACAACATGGAAGGAAACTAAATTCAATTCCATTTCAGATCACTCACACATGGATATCAATATATGCATATTATATGACACATGCATATTATAAAAAATCATGGAATAATTTGGGGACCACCTACCTATAAATTATAAAATACCACTAAAAACATCCATTGGATGAATTAGTCTTAATCAATGGAAATCCCTAAAATAATTGAAAATTTATAATTTCGGGATATATAATTGAACACCAATATATAATGAAAGAAATTATATATTAAGGGTCACATGAAAAAAGAATTTCTAATTATAGATAAATTTATGAGAGGGAAATTTAATACATTAATAATTTGATGATATAGGTTAATATTTTCTATTAATATAGGGGAGTTAGTGTTTCTTATTATGGTAAAATAGGGGAGTAAATTGTTTTTTAGAAAGATGTGAAAAGGGGGAAAGAAAAAAACACCCCATTTAAAAGTGTTATTCAAGGTTCCCACTATAAGCTTAGCGGCTCAGACTATACTTATGGTAGGGGAGGTAGTAAACCCTTCCCCTATGAAGGCCACTGAATGTTAAATTTCCTTATAAAATGATTTCAATGTAAAATCTATTAATCATAAGAAAAAAATACACTCAAAACATTTACTTTTTTTATCTTGATCTTTCACCATCCACTATTGAATATTTTGAGGGTAAAATACAGATGATTTTACCAAATTTAAATAAAATTCATAATTTATTGTAAATTTTTCATTATAAATAATACAAATAATAAATAAAATAAATCTAATTTTTTATAGATTTAGAGTTGAAATAAAAAAATTACGACCATTTACTAAATTGTTTTTAAAATTTTAAATTAAAATTTTTTATAGATATTTCAATGTATATAAATATAAAAAAAATTATATTTATATCAAAAATATAATATTTCATTATTAAATCAATATGAAATAGTTGATATTATTAATTTACATGCTATTTAATATAATCGCCCTTCAAATTTAAAATATATGATATATATATGAGAAAATTTATAATCATATAAACATTTTATATTTTATATATACACTTTACATAAACTAAAAACACATATTTCATTTTATTTAAACTGTGATAAAATCCATTAAACTAATTTTTATATTTTAAAAATATATTTCCAAAATAATTCTTTTAATATTGACTTAACATTTCTTATTTATGAACATTTAATCAAAAAATATAAACACTTTTATATCATGCCATATATTATAATTTATAAATACCTTATAAATTTGGTATAACATTTAATCCACTATAAACCTAGATCGCATCTACCAAAACATTTTTAGTATGATTTAAAACCTCTCTCGGATTTAGCACATAACCAGAGGGCTCATGTCAGTGAAATGTTTTTATAATTTTAAGAAAAAATATTTTATTTAAAAAATAAAAAATATAGTCATTTTTATTATAATTTGTGATGTGGTTTCCATTATGAAAAATATTTCCAAGGAAAAATTGGGTTAGTTTTCTTTGAGAAATGTATTTTAAACTGAGCCTTCAGAAGTCAGAATTTTAAGACCATGATTTTTTTCACAAGGATATGTCATTGATTTCTCAACTAAATAACATTTTTATATTAATCACAAGAATTTTATAGTTAAACTATGGAATTATCTAATAATCTAATAATGCTCTATTTTTCATGAAACTTTTCCATATATGTTTTTCACAGAACAAGTCATGGAATTATATCTTATACAAAACAGTTCTCATTTTATTCATAAAAATCTTTGTGGTTTGTAAATATTTATGAATCATGACCTGTTTAGACAAAACATTCCATGATTATGGAAAATTATATCTTCTATGTTTCTTTATTTTTTTAAAACTTAAATATAAATATTAAAAAATGATCTCTAACTATGCTATTGGGTTTCAGAGGGGATAAAAACTTTCCAAACACATAAGAAAATAATTAATCCAAAAATGATTTTAAATTGATCAATCATTATTATTAAACTAAATAAAAAATATTTTATTTAATTTTACCTAATATATCATATATTCAATCTATTTTACATGTTATTGAGAAATTTTCCTAAGAAGTTGAAGGTTCTAGACACAATGGTATCACTGATTATGACCATACCCAATATGTATTTTTCCATATTCAATGAATAATTATTAATAAATATCTCGATCTTAGGATTTATTATTCAATGAAAATGTTTATTATTAAACTACCTTATTCAGGTTGTATCATCTTTGCATTGAGAGGATCCATAATAAAATCCATCTATCAGTGATCAACCCAATCTCCTTGATCTTATAATAATGTTAATGGAATATTAGGTGCTATAGTGAAGAATCAGATCATCTAGAATTATTCAAAATAATTATAACCCAATCAAGTGTAATTAAATTACTATCTATTATTATCCCATTCTTGAGAGGGTAAGAAGTATGTGAAGGATTTCTATCAGTATTTATAGGAACTTTAGATATGTTCTTGGTGGATCAAATTTTCTTTGGAGGAAATATTGTGTGCAAAGTGAAATGATTCACACACCCTCTCTAAAAAATATAATAGGGTATATATTAAGCTAGGGTTTATTTATTTTAATTTTAATAAAAAACTTAATAAAATAATAAACCTAACATATACACCTATCCAATAATATTATTATTATTATTATATAATGGAACACAATTATTTTCATTCATAAATATCATTTTATAAAATAAAAATTTAAAATTTATTTATATGATATTTTATATTATATCATTTAATCACTGAACACTTAAATCAAATCATCCACCATAACTGTAATTTATAAAACCTTTCATAATAAATATATATTATTCAATAAATAAATGAACAAATATTATATCTTTGATCATGTGAATAAATATTTATTTTAAAATCCATATAACTAAATAAATTTTATTTATTACTCTATGAATAAGACAAGAGACAAATAGTATTTATCTAGGATCAATGAAAACACTAAGTGTGTGACCCTCTAGACCTATTCCTTGGTGGAATTAGGTGGTTTTTTCTAAAGACCAATATCAATGTCTAGAAACATGTAAATGAACCCATTGTGGATGAATTCAATGTCACAACAAAAAACCATATAAGAGTGATAAATGTATAATATAATCCTTTTTCATGATATCTCTAATAAAGCTGGTTTCATACTTTTTTTATCAACCTATATTCTTGATATATGTTTATTTAACTGCCTAAAATGAACTTGTCAATCACCATGTCTACGGAATTTTAGTTTGATAGTTTCATTCCAATCAAAGGGCCATAGATATTAGCTTTCATAAATTTTTAATGGATAAAACCTTTTTTGAATTATAAATTAATGACATATCATTCATTAAGCATCCAATGTATCCTACTTCCCATGAACATAGTTTATCATAGTTTTGGTCAATATATAAAAAAATAGAAAATTGATTATATGGATTATTGAAAATGTCAACTTAAAGGATCATTATAAACACCCACATATAGGAATATCCAATAACATGAAAAAATATGGAATTACTACTAGAATGTCTTTCCTTGTATTCTCTACTCTTAGAAATTAACAATTTCATAACTCATGAGATAAAGTCTCATATGATTATGATAACACTTCCCTATAAGTAACCAAACTATGGGTTTAATCATAGAATCTTATCATGATCATAGGATATAAGTTTAAGAAAATATTCATAGAACATCAAGGTCCTCATCATAGTGAAAAAACTGATATAACCTCTTCATGCGATAAATACTTTAAGAAATTATCCGAATAATTTTTTACAGTATAAAAATCAATATGTGAAAAAGAATTTATTAATATTAAGTCCTTTTAATATATAATAAATTCAAAAGTAAAAATTTATTGGATTTAGGGAAATAATTTCAATAGACTCTAACTTGTATTATGTCTAACTTCCAATGAATTCTAGTGCACTATATTTAACATGATATTTATTATTCTACTAAGATATTCATTTAGTAGAAGGTTACCCCACATTATCTTTTTGGGAAACACTATTTACTATGATATCAACTCTCTAGTAAAATCCCAAAAGAGATGAGACTTTTGAAGTATGTGTTTCGCCTATTGATGAGACCTGGGATCCATTATAAGACACACCACTGAAAATTTATCATAGTATGGTGTGATATGATCTTTACTAATAAGAATTATATTAAGAACTCAGAATAGTTTTTATATCCAATTTGATTCTTTATCTGAACTATAATCAATAATATACATGTACTATGATGTAGAATTGGAATCCACTACTTTCTTTAAACTCTTACAGCTCATATATCCTCCATTAAGGGTGAATATATATCCCTCTTTTTTTAGATCATATTTGTAAATTTAGAAACTATAATTTGTATATTCATTGACAACTTTCTTCTCATATCCTATATTAACTATGACCATATCCTTGTATTATATTAACACTTTAGGATAGTCTTGACTTTAATTCAAAATAGGAATGATATATTCCATGTGACATTGGAAACTATCCCCTCTTAGATTGTTCCATACTAAATATGTTTTGTGAATTTTCAATGTATGTACCTTGACATAGTCAAATTAGCCTCTTTGATCTATCTTGATGGATTTGGATCCATAAAATATATATTGCTTCACCTAGGTCCTTCGTTGATAATAATGTTTTTTTTCTACATTTTAATGGACTATGAAACTGGTATCTCATTTCATATTAGTAATATTTCATCAAATATACTATCATAAAAAAATATCACTCCCACAAAACCACTTGTTGAAATAAGGATCGCATTAATTTTTCATGGAACTAAATTCTTGTTTGGATTCATCTAAGAGAATGTTCTAGGACATGGATTATTCCTTTTATCCATAAATTTATATCTATAATTTTCATAACTTATTGGAATCATTTGGAGTCAAAAACCCTTCTATTTTGGATAAATAGAAGTCTTCCAAAATTTTCCAATTAAGGAAAGATATTTGGGGATCTGTTTTCCAAATCTCATAACTGTGGTAGGATACGAGGGAAAGTATAGTTATAATGTATTTATACATAGAAAATGTTGAAAAGTTTTCATCATAGTCAATTACTTGATTTTATTTAAACCATTTTGCAACCAGACGTGCCTTATTTGTACTAAATTTTCTATCCATAACCATTTTATTCTTGAATACTAATTTTCATTCATAAGGATTTATATCCACTAGAGTACCTTCCAAAATCCAAATGTTTTTTGTACATGGAATCATTAAAAAATCCATGGATTCTTTTCATTTTAAAACTTCTATGACACTTACTATGTATTTATAGGATATGAGTTCATTATTTGAAACAAATAATGAATCACCATCCTCAGAAACTTGAAAACCATATATTTTTTGTTCTCTAACCTCCCTAGTGCTCCAACAGTGTACTTGTACCTCTAGAAGAACCTCTTACATGGGTTTTTTGGAATCTATTCTTGTGTCAAATATTGTGTATCTTGACCCATGACTTCATCAATGTCAATATTTATCCCAGTTTATCTATTGAATATGTGATACTTTTTAATAAACATTTTTTTCATTCCAATATTAATTTTATAATAGTTTAGTATTAGTAATATCCCCTTTTTTCCAAAGGATACACATTAAAGATATAGTTTGTGTGTTAAGGTAAAATTTTGTAACTATAATAGGCTTATAAAATTATTTTTATCCCCATACTTGTATATTATCCCACATATATTTCTTTCTAAAAAAATTTCATATGAAAACCCATTTATACCTTTTATAGGAACATAGATTAGTTTGAAAGATACTATCTATAATATATATACCACATAGGATAAATGAAGACTTGTATTACTCATCGTTGTTCACATTATTTATAACAAGTTGTGGTTTCTATTTTCTCCATCACTATTCAATTTTAGTGTATAAATATGAGTTAGTTAATATAATATTCCAAACTCTAATAGATAATCAATTAATTATTAGTTGATATATTCTCTACCATGATCTAATCGTAGTTTCTTTATCTAATTTCCATATTGGTTGTAAACATCATTTATGTATTGTGTGAATTTAACAGAGGAATCTTACTTATAGCTCATTATGTAGACATATACATATCTATAAAATTCCTCAGTAAAAGTTGTAATGTTTAAGTATCCACCATTTCTTCAATAGGAAGTATTTCACTCACATATGTATAAAATAACTTAAGAAGCTTTGTGGTCCTTTCACCCTTTACACTAAATAACAATTTTTTCATCTTTCCTTTTATAAAATAATGACATGTTCTAAGTTGTTTTAGTTCAAAAGAATCTAAATAACCTTCATGATATAATTTTTTCAAGAAATTTTCATATATATGACCTAGTCAGTGATGCATTTGTTTGGTGTGATATGGCCATTAGAGGATTATAGATCTACCTCACCTAGTGAATCTTTTTTTATTATTCTTATTTTTGTCATCGGATAAAAATATAAGAACCAAATGTTATATATAATACCCAATTTATATAAATAGGAATATTACACTTGAAAATGAATGCACATGAAGCATCCCCTTTATTCTTTATCAATATTAAATTTGTAACAACCCAAAATTCCCATACATAAATATCACATGTTAATAGATTAATATTCATCACATTACATAATTACCCATTCAATAATTATTTAGGTCTTATGCATTTAGAAACATGGAAACATAAATAATTGGTTAATAGGTTAACTACATCTTCTCCCAATAAGTTCTTTTTATCTATCACCCTTCTTATAATTATCATATGTAAAAAAATTATTCATAACCTGGGGAAGAAAACATAATAAAAATGGAGATCATATTCTCATTAAGGGTAAACAAGGGTGATATAAAATATCACATAATAATAACATGAGCACAAGGGTATGAGGATATGACCATAACTTTTGAAAACAATACCATATATATGATAGATCATAAACATGTGTCGTGGAATAAATCATGGTAGTTCATATGAAATGAATCATTATGGAATTAATGTAATTGATCCATAAAAGTATAACCATTTCATAAGACATGTATTTTGGAAGAAACATCAACTTATAACATTACAAACATGTATAAATAGAAACAGGTTCACTAATTTCATTAAGGACATGAAATCAGACCCTCATCTAATCCAATGGACACGAAATCAGGTCCACATGTAAACATGTGAAAATTAATTCTTATTCATTCATAACATATCATTACCCAATGAATTTTAGGGAGATATATGTCTCATCCATCCTTGGTTATAATGTGACCACCATCCTTGGTTATAACATAACCACCTTCCAAAGTTATAATGTTAACAATATCCTTGGTTATAATGTAACCACAATCCTTATTTATAATAAAACCACCACCACAAAATTGAAACCATGTATATTTGTTCCAAAACATCATAAAGCATTAATTATATCATTAACCATAAAAATAAATGGGTTTCCTTAGGATTTCATCATATTATAACCTGTTCAAAATGAATGAGTTTCATAAAAATCACGTAATCATAAACATAAACCATAAAAAAGAAGAATAAATATAGTGTCAATGTAAAATATTCCCAATGAAACTTCAGTAACATCAAAGGATTTCATATTACATGGAAAATTATTTTTAAATATCACTTGAAATATTTATTGAGAAAAATAATCATTCTTTGAAAATCACTTTTTAAAACTAAAAGTTCATAAAATATTTTATAAATACATTTATTTGAAAAAAAACATAGAAACATATAAAGAAATATTTAAAACATTGAGTGGTCATCTTGGTGTTAAATTCAGTTCATTTCGTACCCATTAAAATGAACATTCGTTTCATATTTTAGGTATAATCCAAATTGTCCTCTTTTGGAAAACTACAAGAAGATTAATTTTAAAATATTTTATAAAAAGTAAATCAAGAGTAAATTTTACATTAATTTGTTTTTATAATGATAAAAATTTATTTAACTCATTTTTAAAAAACTTGGATATTGGAGAAAAAAATTTTTTGGACCAAAGATAGACATAAATACATTTTCCTTTGAAAAAATTCTTCTATAATATTTAGTGTATAAATAGATGAAAATGAAGTGAAAATTGTTTTGAAAAAAATATCCATATTTATGGAAAATTAATTAATTTATTGAGAAATATTTCATGAATTTTCATCATCTAAATCACAATCGTAAAAACAATCCTCTGAAACAATGAAACTCTAACATCAAACCCCTACAACTTTGGTAATTTTTGATTCCTAATCCCCATTAAATAATAATATGAAAATAATATTTAAATATCATCAATATAGTGATATTCATGATAAATGATCTCAAATTGGTGGTATATACACCTCATAGAATAATATAGGTACATAACACAATATTAGTCTCAATGATAGAAAATTGTGAAAAAAAATCCTTATGTTAAGTATTGACTTTTTCTCGTACACATTATGACCTCATATATAATAAATATAGGTTTATTATAAATATATTATAAAACTATAATCATTTTTATCATTAAATATATGATTTAATTATGACATTTTATTACATTTTTATTAATAATTCCTTGTTAAAATCTCATTTTGGGTAATAACGACTTCATTTTTTATGTACGTTTTGGTTTGGTATAATTAGGCTTTTAATTTTGATCATGGATATATCATATAAATAATTTTTACCATGATATAAATATAATATATATTAATGATATAATTATTTATACAAGTCCATTATAGTTAAATATAGAAAATTAATTACACCATTCATGGAGACGATAGACCTTACGTACTCATGAACTATGTTTCCATTTTCTCGAAGAATAAAACGAAAGAAAGGTAGATAATATATTAACTTAAAATAATAATTTATATTAAAATATATCATAAATATTAAAAAATACATTTATTTATTTCCATGAAAAGTGTTAGTGAAAAGTAATCAGATCGCTTCGTGATGCATTAGTCTTTCCTACAGAAAAACGATGTTATTGTATCCCCCATGGAATAGAATGTAATATAGTAAAAAAATATAATAATTACATAAGTATAATTATTCTAAAAATATAATATATATTCATTTAATATATCCTTATTATCAAAACTATAAAATATAAATGAAAAACACATCACATCGGTTTGTGAGTTGGTAGTCTTCCACACACACGAGTGAAGTTATTATTTTACAATGGGTTGGGAGGTAAGAAGGTAAGTGTGGTATTCTAATTTTTGAGGTATAATAACATCATAAATATAATTACCAAAAATTAAATCAATCATTATATCCATCTGTGAGATTTGGTGATGGAATGAAAATAACATCAGTTTGTGAGGCGGTAGTCCACGGTACAAAAGATCGACAGAATTTTTCACATTTGATGGAAGAGGAGGTGGATATTGGTTGTTAAGCTAGCATAATAAAATATCAGTATATGGTATATTGTTTTTCTATTATATTAGAATATTTTAATAATATTTTTATGGATTTTATGGAATAAATACATTAAAATTCAAGGTTAAAAAGTTTACCTCTTCTATGGAGAACCTCTTTCGGTTTACACCTAAATACCTATTATGTAGGTTTAAAAATCAAAAAAATGCCTATAAGAGAACTATATGGAATTAGGGAATATATTTTTGTAGTTTTATCACAAAACAAATAGTTTTGGATGTGTGAAAATGATAGGAAAGCGGGTGGTCTTTTATAAGTAGGGGAGAGGACACACATGGAATTGTTGAAAAGAACAAAGTGTACCCACGATTTTCACACAAAAAAAGGAACAAATATTTGTCATTATAAAATAATAGAGGTTATAAGGACAATATATTGCTATAAAAGTGGGTTTAGATAAGTTTATAGGTCATTTTACCCCTTATAGTTTTAGTTTAACCCTTGGTAAATGTGTTTTATCCTTAACCGTAGTAATTAATTTTCCAATTTTAATTCTTCATTTTGAAAAAATATTAAGTTTAACATAATAAATTACAATATTAATTATATTTAAAAATTTAAAATACATTTTTCTAAATTCAATTCATAAAATTAGAAAATTTTAATTTAATATTAAACCCATATAGATGACAAAAAGGCAGTTTTCCAAAGAGAAAATTTTCAAAAGTTTAAGAAGTTTTTATTTAAAAATTCAATATGAAATTGATTAAAATTGTCTATATTGAACTAATTATAATATAATTGGCCTAATTTTACTTTTTAAATACTTTTAAAAATAAACTTAACCATATATATTCTTTAAACGGAAAGGCGGTTTTCAATATAAAAAAGTATTTTTCACTATTCATCGAAAAATAAATATTTTCAGAAAAAATCCCAAAAAAATTCATCCTGAGATAATTTTGACATGTGATTAAAAAAATTAATTTCATTTTAAAAAATTAATTTTCAAAAACTTTTAATGTTAATTTTATTATTTTTTCACCAAAATTAATATAAATCATTTTTTGAGAAGATAATTGTTTTCGAAGCATATAAAGGCTTTACTAAGAATTAAGATATTTTTTTATCAATATTATTTATTTATATAAAACTATTATAATTAGTTTTGAAAAATTTTATTATTCCTATTAATGTTTCCATGTTTAGAAACTAGGTAATAATTGTTTTTTATATAATAATATTAATAGTTTTTTTGGTTTTTTAAAACTAGTGTAGCAATTAACGCAAGCTGTCAAAGAAATTAAATTTATTATAAAAATATTTTATAAAATATAAGTTTAATACATAATTATTATTCCAATGTAATTTATGTACACATGTTAAGTAACAAATAAACTACTCTCAACTTACCCTCTAATCCCCCTCATTGTGTTTGGCCATTGTGAAGAGGACTTAGACTTTGAGAATGTCTTGGGGAATTTTTTCCTTTTCTTCCTCATTTTCACCAAAATAATAAAATATTTATCATTCTTACTGAACTTATATACCTAGATAATTAGGGTAATTCTACCTATGAGATAATTATCAATGTTATTCATATTAAAATTTATAAAAAAAGATGCAGAATATCTGAAGAAGTAAACCAAATCTAAGATCATTGCACAATTATTTGGGTAATATAAACCTTGGAAATTATTTATCACAAATATATCCAATCATAAAGACTGCATGAGGTCGATTTGTAATTACCTCTCTAATATATTCATTAAAAAATTACCTTATAGATATTAAAATTATCCTATCTAGAAATCGTATGATAATGATAATAGAGATTGTTGAGTAATATATAAGCATCTATGTTCTCATGTCACTGAGAGAGTTCTTAGATTATGGATTTTAGTAATAATAACTAGTTGTATAATGAATTTTCCAATTGTTTTAAGTATACATAATGATCTACTTCACTCACCCCCTTGGTAGGATGATCCAAAACTAGAGATTTTAGAATGTAGAGGTTTCATTTTTTATCATAGTTCAATGCGTGATCACCTGTCCCACTCTTGAAAGTAAATATTAACTAAATATTTTTTTCTATAGTATAAATCAAATATATATCATGTTTGATTAACTTTACATTTTTCTACAAAAGAAAAATTAACAGCATAATTTATGTACTTTATCTGATTACCAAGGGAAAAATATTAAATTAAATTTTATTTGTCTCACATTATTTTTTGAAATCCCAAATGCCCTCACTATTTTTCTCAGAATTTCTAGAGGCAAGGATACAGGTTTCTCTTAATATAACCAAAAAATGTTTATGGTCAATTACTTGATGGTGTTTAGGTATGTGTTCTTTCCAACTAATAACTCAAAGCTCCTTGATTCATTGTGATTAATCCCCAATCTTAAAATCTTAACTTGCCACCAAATAGAGTCAAGTCTAGAGAGGACTACTTCTCTTGATGCCTGAATGGTTATGTTCACCTAAAGCCTTCATAAGAACTCCCCAATAACTGAAATTATTTTATTGAGGTCTAAGCCAACACTAAGTTCTATATTTCCATGCTTAATAAAGTAATATATGACTTTTATATCTCAATATGTTCTTAAGTGATTTCTTTTATTGTTCATAAATTTCAATATTTTACCCTTTACATTCCAGGTTAATATTATTTGGATTTTATATAATTAATTAACCATTTTATAATAAAAAATATGCATAACCTATTTATTTAACATTATCTTACATGTATTTTTATATTACAATATTTATGAGATCGCATTTAACATCATATAAACATGAATCATATAAAATAGATAAACATGAATCTTTTAGATCCCAAATTATATTAGGGTACCAGTAAGAGGTGGGGTAAATTAGTGGTTCCTATTTTTTTTAAGTTCTACTTTTAGAATTTAACCTCATTGGCATGGTAATGTCATTATTCAATCTCTTGGCCATTTTATTCACTTGTATATTGTCACGACCCGTCCTCGGGGCCCGTGCCGTGACTACCCCAAGCCCGCCTTCCATAGGCCAGGGGCTGGCGACTAGCACCAAGGCGTAAAATCCCAGTAAACAGGGAAGGCATTGCCTTTATAAGTAACAACCACACAGAGTCAGCAAGCGGAAAGTAAAGTGCAGAAAAGTAAAGGGGCCGGAAATACAAGCCCAACTGTAAAGTACAACTGAAAAGAAAAACAGCAACTGAAGAAAAGACGGCGGCCTCGTGTCGTCCACTGGCAATCCCACCTGAAGGGTGGGTACAGATAGCCTCCAGGCTCCTCGGGTCCCACGTCCGCTCCGAGCACGTCCCGCCCAGTGGTCCACCTCCAGGTACCGTCCTGCTCCACGCCCAACCGCGATCAGCGCTATCCGTCGTCTGCAACCAACACCACGAAGTGCGGGCATAGCCCGTGCAGGGGTGAGTACAACTACTCAGTAAGGACCCCGAGACCCCCGAAGGTCTCCCGAAATCCACAAAGGATATAGCACAAAAGAAAGATGCAATCACGAAGTAACATCTGACTCGACTTAGGTATATGCCCATACATATACCTAAGTCCCCAAATTCTAGCTCTGCTCACGAGCTCAAGAACAACTCAATCCACAAAGGAAAGCAAGACCCAAATCCACAAAGGAGAGTAAACAGTAAATCCACAAAGGATGGTTCAACACAATCCACAAAGGAGAGTAAACAGTAAATCCACAAAGGATGGTTCAACACAATCCACAAAGGAGAGTAACATAAGATTCAGCTCAACCAGGTATACTTTTTCAGATGACGTCAAAGACGATCACTGATCCGTCTAAGTCGTCGGACCCACGAAGGATCGATAGGTACTAACCCCCGCAGTAGACCCACACAGGATCGGGCTCACACAGAACCTGTAGGCAGTGGCTCACACAGAACCGGTAGGCAGTGGCTCACACAGAACCGGTAGTAAGGACCCACGGAGGATCGGGCACTGATCCGCGTAGGATCGCTGAGTGCAGTAGTCGACGCAGTCCACTGAGGTCCCTGCACAGTCGTCGCCGCAGTCCACGAAGGATCTCTGCTCTGCCGTCGTCGCAGTCCACGGAGGATCTCTGCTCTGCCGTCGTCGCAGTCCACGGAGGATCTCTGCTCTGCCGTCGTCGCAGTCCACGGAGGATCTCTGCTCTGCCGTCGTCGCAGTCCACGGAGGATCTCTGCTCTGTCGTCGAGGTCACAGCCAGCGCTAGGGTTCCCGCACGTAGCGAGCTCGTTTAGGAGGGTCCGCTCCACGAGCCGAGGGGCTGATACATCAACTGACACGTAGTCCGAAGTTGATGTATCCAAAAGTTCCGTATCGACAACAGGATCTCAACGCGACAGACGGCGCGTCAATCGGACGCCCGGTCTGAGAGTTATTGGCATTTTCGTCCCAGGGGCCCGGTTGGTTTTTAGGGCAAAACCAACCCGACCGTACTCCGCCTGTATCCGATCCTCGGGCGGAGTATGCCAAAAGTTCCGTCTCACTTAGAGGAAACTACCACAGCTGACGGTACGTCGATCGGACGTCCGTAGCTCAAGTTATGAGCGTTTCCGCTCCGAGGGCCCGGTTGGCTTCGTGTACGAACCAACCCGGCCGAACCCAAAGTCTTCCGAAACCTTGAGTATAATATACCGAAACGACCGTCTCGATCCAAGGATCGCGTAGCCGCTGACGGTTCGTCAATCGGAGGTCCCAGGCCCAAGATATGGGCGAAAGACCGAAGAGGGCCCGAAACGGGGGTACTGGGCCCGGGGCGACCCGGCCCGAACCCCCCCCTGGGGTCGGCCGAACCGGGTCGGCCCGAACCGGGTCGGCCCGACCCGGCCCGAACCGGCTCGGCCGGGTCCGGTCCGGCCTGGGCGCGGCCCGGCCGACCGGACCGGCTCGGCTTCGGCCGAGCGGCCGAAGCGCTGCCGCCGCGGGTCAAACCCGCGGCTTTGGAGAAAACGCGGCCCGCGCGGGCCGCGTGCTGGAAGGCCGGACCGCGGACGCGGTCCGGCGGCTCGCCGCCGCCGCGGCTCGGCCGCGGCGGACTCCTCCGGCGGCGCGCCGGGCGCCGCCGCCCCCGGTCGCCGGCGCCGCCGCGCCGGCGACCCGCGCCGCCGCCTCCTTCCGCGGGCCGCCGGAGATGCTCCGGTGGCCCGATTTGCCTCCCGTCTGCGCCGTTGTTCCTCCCGGGATGCGTCCTCCACTGCGGAATCAACATATGGCCCTTGCGTCGCGCTTTTGCCGTCGCTCGCCAAATCCGCACACAAAGGAAGATCGACGGAGGGTTGCCGGGTCTTGTTCGTTAGACCCGCACCCTCCGCGTTAGTCATAATCAACGGGAGAAACAGGAAAGAAACCAATCAACAATTTTAAATAAATTAAAATTGTTTCGTGATCGGGTTCTATATTTCAAAAGAATAAACACGGGATTTTAAAAAGAATTCCAACATCCCTTACCTTGTCGTTGCCGAACGGGGGATCGTCGCGGGATTTGCTCGTCGCGGAAGATGGAGATCGCCGCGTCGTCGCGGAATCGCTCGTCGCGTCGCCAATCTCCGGATCAAGATCAACGGATTTAATTAGTTTAAATCCGTTGATATTGAAATTAAAAAGGGAGAAGAAAAGATCCGATTCTCACCTTTGTTGCCGAACGAGGATCGGCCGCGGAAGAAAGACGTCGCCGAAGAACGTCGCGGGTAGATCTCGTCGACGTCGCAGATCTTGGTGTGCGTCGTCGAATTCCGTTCGCCGGAGTTCTTCGCGTTCTTCGCGTTCTTCGCGTTCTTCGCGTTCTTCGCGTTCTTCGCGGAGAGGGTGGAGGAACGAAGATTCTTTCAAATCCTTTCCAAGGATTTTTGGGTTGGTCTTATTTTATAAACATGCCAACACGAAACCGGTTAAGAAACGATCCATCAATTCGTTGAATTAATTCAACGAAAGAAACGACCCATTTAATTCACGAAGAAACAGTCCATTTAATTCACGAAATAAACCGCCCAATTAAATGGTCTGTTAAGAATTAAAGAAAACGCGTCGGTTGACTTTTCAGTTACTTTGACGGGTTTTCGCGGGTGCGTTACTTAGCGAAAGAAACGGCGGGGCTCGTGCGGGTCCCACCGCACAAATATCCTACCAAGGGGTAGGATATTTCTGGATAGCATCCTATCCAGTTCAACTCAGTTCAAGCCGTCTTTAAGTGACTTCAAGTGGCTTCCAAGCAGCTTAAGTGAAGTAAAATAAAGTTGTCGCACAACTTTATTTTATTTCTGACTTAAAGCCGTAAAATTTAAAAACCACGTCTGAGCAAACGCAACTCCGGAAGAGGCGTTTCTAAGCAAATACCGGCGCTGCGATTTCATCGGTGCCCTCAGAATTCGATTCCGGGCACCGGTTCAAAAGATAGAAAAACCCGCTCGTCCGTTCACTGAACGTACCCGAGCCAAACTTCGGAAATTGATTCCGGGCACACCGGGCCTCGGAATCAGGTGCCGTCTGAAGCTGCGCTCTTGTAAAATTCCAAAGAAAATTAAGAAAAAAATTTCCTTGAAATTTGCGGGTCTTTACATTACTCCCACCTCAGGGCTTTACGTCCCCGTAAAGATACATCAAAAACTAGGGGAACAAATGGGGGTACTGAGCACGCATCTGAGCCTCCCGCTCCCAAGTGCTCTCCTGGAGGTTCCCGTGCTGCCATCTGATGCGCACAAGAGGAATCGACCGCCCACGTAGGACCCGCTCCTGTCGATCCTCGATCTCCACTGGGACCTCCGCAAAAGTCGCCCCATCGTCCACGTCCAGCTCCCCGAAGTCGATGATGTGCGTCGGGTCGTGCACGTATCTCCTCAGCTGAGACACGTGGAAGACGTCGTGCACCCGGTGCAACTGAGGTGGTAGAGCCAGGCGATAAGCCACCTCTCCTATCCTGCTGAGGACCTGGAAAGGCCCGATGAAGCGTGGAGACAACTTGCCGCCTCGGCCAAATCTCCGTAAACCACGTCGAGGTGAGACACGCAAAAAGACGTGGTCGCCATCCTCGAACTCTAGTGGCCTCCGCCTCCTGTCAGCATACGACTTCTGCCGGCTCTGAGCTGTCCTCATCCTCTCCTGGATGATCTGGACCTTCTCTGTCGTGGCTCGGACCATCTCTGGTCCCACGAGTGCTGACTCCCCAGGGTCTGTCCAGCACAACGGTGATCTGCAGGGTCTGCCGTACAACGCCTCGTATGGTGCCATCCCGATGGTGGAGTGGTAGCTGTTGTTGTACGCAAACTCCACCAAGGGTAGGTGGTCCTCCCAGCTGCGACCAAAGTCGAGAACACATGCACGGAGCATGTCCTCGAGTGTCTGTATGGTCCTCTCCGTCTGTCCATCCGTCTGAGGGTGGAAGGCTGTGCTCAGATGGAGCCGCGTCCCGAACGCCTCCTGCAACCCCTTCCAAAGCCTGGAAGTGAAACGAGCATCTCGATCGGAGACGATAGACGATGGCACACCGTGAAGCCGTACGATCTCCTGGACGTAAAGACGTCCCAAGCTCTCTACTGAGCCCTGCTCTCTGATGGGTAAGAAGTGTGCCGACTTGGTGAGTCGGTCGACAATCACCCAAATGGAGTCGTGACCTCTGGAAGTGTGTGGAAGTCCAGTCACGAAGTCCATAGATATGCTGTCCCACTTCCACTCCGGGACCTCCAAGGGCTGTACCAAGCCTGCTGGTACCTGATGCTCTGCCTTCACCTGCTGGCAGGTGAGGCATCGTGAAACGAACTCTGCCACAGCTTTCTTCATGCCCGGCCACCAGTGCTGTCGTCTGAGATCCTGGTACATCTTTGCCACTCCGGGATGTACCGCCAAGGGAGAAGTGTGAAACTCTCTCAGCACCTCCTCTCGTAAAGCAACTGGTACGAAGGTACGCCCTCTGAAAAGGATGTCGTGCTCTGCTCCAAGGGAGAAACCATCAGGCGCCTGACCTGAGGATATCAGTGCACGCCGGGTCTCACAGTCAGCGTCCCCACGCTGAGCCTCTCTGACCCGCTGTAGAAGTGGAGGAGAGACTGTGAGAGACTGAAGAAAGGCTGTTCCGTCTCTATCCACGAAGGATATCTGCAAGGAGGCTAGCTGCTCCGTCGCCTCCTCAAGCAGCTGAATGCCCGTCCTCCTGCTGAGGGCATCGGCTACCACGTTCCCCTTCCCAGGAGTATAGACTATCTCAAAGTCATAGTCCTGGAGGAACTCAAGCAATCTCCGCTGTCTCAGGTTCAGGTCCTTCTGAGAGAAGATATACCTAAGACTCTGGTGGTCAGAAAAGACTGTGAAGCGCTCGCCCATCAGATAGTGCCGCCAAGTCTTCAGAGCGAAGACCACTGCTGCTAACTCCAGGTCATGAGTGGCGTAGTTCTGCTCATGCGGCCTCAACTGACGTGATCCGTAGGCGATCACGGCCCGCTCCTGCATCAGGACGCACCCGAGTCCAGTCCCTGATGCGTCGCAGTAAACTACGTACCCAACTCCCTCCTCAGGCAACCTCAAGATAGGTGCGCTGGTCAATCTCTGTCTCAGCTCCTGGAAGCTCTGCTGACATCTGTCTGACCATACGAAGGGTTTCCCCTTCTTCGTCAAGGCTGAGAGTGGTGCTGCAACTCTGGAGAAGTCTGGCACGAATCTCCGATAGTATCCCGCTAGGCCCAAGAAGCTCCGCACCTCTGTCACACTCTTGGGTGGCTCCCAAGCTAGCACTGCCTCGATCTTCGCGGGATCCACTGCAACTCCCGCCTCAGAAATGACGTGCCCCAAGAAATGGACCTCACGTAACCAGAACTGGCATTTTGAGAGCTTTCCATAAAGCTGGTGCTCTCGGAGTGTGTCTAGCACAACTCGCAGGTGGTAGGCATGCTCCTCCTCAGTCGTCGAGTATATCAAAATGTCGTCAATGAAGACAACGACAAATCGGTCGAGGTATGGCTGGAAGATCCTGTTCATGAGGCTCATGAACACTGCTGGAGCATTGGTTACGCCGAACGGCATAACCAAGAACTCATAATGGCCATACCGACACCTGAAGGCCGTCTTCTGCACGTCCTCGTCTCGAACTCTGAGCTGATGATAGCCTGACCGGAGGTCTATCTTCGAGAACCACCGCGCTCCCTTGAGCTGATCGAAGAGGTCATCAATCCGTGGCAGCGGATACTTGTTCCTCACTGTCACCTGGTTCAGGCGACGATAGTCGACACATAGTCGCAAGCTCCCGTCCGCCTTCTTGGCGAACAAAATCGGGGAAGCCCAGGGTGAAACACTGGGTCGGATAAACCCCTTGCTCTGCAAGTCCTCCAACTGTACCCGCAGCTCTCGAAGCTCGGCGGGGGCCATCCGATATGCTGGAGTAGATATCGGGGCTGTCCCGGGGTACAAGTCGATGTAAAAGTCTACCTCTCTACGAGGAGGTAGCCCTGGAACGTCGTCGGGAAAGACGTCCACGTACTGGTCCACCACTGCAGGAAAAGCCGGACTCCGCACGTCCACTGCTCCTAGGATGAGGCTAGCCAACTGATGTGAGATGGGCTGCACTCTCCTCCGCGGAAGTCCATCCTGTGCTGCAAAGGTTCCCTTCTCGCCGGTGAAGGTAAACCTGCTCCCGTCGGTACGAACACATCGCACCTTGCGCCTAAAACAGTCGATCTGGGCATGAACCGTGGATAGCCAATCCATGCCCAAGATGACGTCGTAAGGCCTCGACGCCGCTACAAGGAGATCCCAGCCGAAGCTCTCGCCTCCTAGAGTAAGCTCACACTGCCGGCACCAGTGCGTAATCGTCGAGTCTGCTCCCGTAGGAGTCTCTAGCCGTAAGGATCGAGCCAACGGCTCAGTCGGAATCTCCGAGCTCCGAACAAGGGCAGAGGCTATGAAAGAGTGACTCGCTCCTGTGTCTATAAGTACTGCAGCAAGGGTGGAATAGACACAGATCGTACCTCGAATCATCTCTGGCATGTCGGGGTCGTAGGCCTCCACTGCCTGGAGCTGGGCCTGTCCCTGCCCGCCGGCTCCCTGTGGTCGAGGTGGCCCTCCTGGTGGTGGTGGGGGTAGAGCCTGGAAGCGTCGCCCACCACCCGCTGCTCGGCCAGCTCCTCTGCCTCGTCCGCCTCCTCCCTGCGGACCGCCACGGTCGACCCTCTGCCTCTGCCTGGGTGGCCCCTCCACCGTCTGCTGCTCCTCTGATCGGCGAGTCGGGCAGTCACGAGCCATGTGACCCTGCCCGCCGCAAGAGTAGCACAGCCTGCCTCTCGAAAGGCTGGCACTCCGCTGTGTGCCTCGTACTGCTGAGCTGGTGTCCTGAGGCCGTCTGCGAGGGGGTCTGGTCTGCCTGGACCCGTGAGTCATCCGTCGGCTACCAGCTGCCGATGACTCAGCTACCTGGCGCCCTGCGCTAGGTCTCGCCGCTGAAGAAGGCTCTGCCAGGAAGCTCTCGATCAGGAGGGCTCGCTCCAGCACTCCCGCCTGGGTCGGAATGCTGAGGGAGATCAGCGACGCACGAATCTCCTGTCGCAAGCCCTGCTCGAAGGTCCGGGCCCGGAAGAAGGGGTCCCGTACCATGTCGGTCGAGTAGCGAGACAGGTCCGTGAACCTCGCCGCGTACTGAGCGACCGTCATGCTGCCCTGGCGCAGCTGGAGAAGCTCCTGGATGCGCACCGCTCGGAGGGTGGCCGGGACGAACTCAGAGCGAAAGAGGCTCTCGAAGTCCGTCCAGAGCAGGGATGCCTCATCGTGAACCTGGAGCATCAGGCTCCACCATCGTCCTGCCGCCGCCTGCAGGAGGCTCGCTGCGAGGATCACCATGAGATCCGCTGGTGTCCTCACTAGCCTGAAGATCCGTACCACCGCCTCTAGCCAGTCCTCGGCGGCCTGGGGGTCCGCCTCACCGCGAAACCTGGGCGGTCGCTGGCTCTGAAACTCGTGCAGTGCCCTGAGGCGACGTGCATCGTCGGCGTCTGGTACTGGAAGCATCGGTGGCTCGGCGGGTAAGGCTACCGCCGGTGCCACTGCTGGCAAAGGGCCCTGCACCGAGGCCTCGTCGCTCGGTGGGCTGCCGTCGCGCCCTACACTCGGAACCCTAGCTGGCAGTCGTCGCGGGGCCATCCTGAAAAGGAGAACAAGAGCACCACAGTCAGAACAGTATACCTGGCGAGCTGGCACAAGTAATCACAAGGAAAACTTGAGACTTTCATAAAGCAGATCAGTATACCCGGTGAGCTGACATAAGTAATCACAAAGAAAACTTGAAACACACACGCAATCAATGTTTTCATGCATTAAGTCGGAAATCAGGAGTCAGGGTCCTGGTGTACGGATACGTCGGCCGCCGCACCAACACTGGGCTCCCTGAACTGATAACCACACTCAATACACTAAACACTATTGCTTCACATAGAAAGAAAGGACGATCAGAGTCTGCGGTAGAACCGACCGCTCTGATACCAATTTGTCACGACCCGTCCTCGGGGCCCGTGCCGTGACTACCCCAAGCCCGCCTTCCATAGGCCAGGGGCTGGCGACTAGCACCAAGGCGTAAAATCCCAGTAAACAGGGAAGGCATTGCCTTTATAAGTAACAACCACACAGAGTCAGCAAGCGGAAAGTAAAGTGCAGAAAAGTAAAGGGGCCGGAAATACAAGCCCAACTGTAAAGTACAACTGAAAAGAAAAACAGCAACTGAAGAAAAGACGGCGGCCTCGTGTCGTCCACTGGCAATCCCACCTGAAGGGTGGGTACAGATAGCCTCCAGGCTCCTCGGGTCCCACGTCCGCTCCGAGCACGTCCCGCCCAGTGGTCCACCTCCAGGTACCGTCCTGCTCCACGCCCAACCGCGATCAGCGCTGTCCGTCGTCTGCAACCAACACCACGAAGTGCGGGCATAGCCCGTGCAGGGGTGAGTACAACTACTCAGTAAGGACCCCGAGACCCCCGAAGGTCTCCCGAAATCCACAAAGGATATAGCACAAAAGAAAGATGCAATCACGAAGTAACATCTGACTCGACTTAGGTATATGCCCATACATATACCTAAGTCCCCAAATTCTAGCTCTGCTCACGAGCTCAAGAACAACTCAATCCACAAAGGAAAGCAAGACCCAAATCCACAAAGGAGAGTAAACAGTAAATCCACAAAGGATGGTTCAACACAATCCACAAAGGAGAGTAAACAGTAAATCCACAAAGGATGGTTCAACACAATCCACAAAGGAGAGTAACATAAGATTCAGCTCAACCAGGTATACTTTTTCAGATGACGTCAAAGACGATCACTGATCCGTCTAAGTCGTCGGACCCACGAAGGATCGATAGGTACTAACCCCCGCAGTAGACCCACACAGGATCGGGCTCACACAGAACCTGTAGGCAGTGGCTCACACAGAACCGGTAGGCAGTGGCTCACACAGAACCGGTAGTAAGGACCCACGGAGGATCGGGCACTGATCCGCGTAGGATCGCTGAGTGCAGTAGTCGACGCAGTCCACTGAGGTCCCTGCACAGTCGTCGCCGCAGTCCACGAAGGATCTCTGCTCTGCCGTCGTCGCAGTCCACGGAGGATCTCTGCTCTGCCGTCGTCGCAGTCCACGGAGGATCTCTGCTCTGCCGTCGTCGCAGTCCACGGAGGATCTCTGCTCTGCCGTCGTCGCAGTCCACGGAGGATCTCTGCTCTGTCGTCGAGGTCACAGCCAGCGCTAGGGTTCCCGCACGTAGCGAGCTCGTTTAGGAGGGTCCGCTCCACGAGCCGAGGGGCTGATACATCAACTGACACGTAGTCCGAAGTTGATGTATCCAAAAGTTCCGTATCGACAACAGGATCTCAACGCGACAGACGGCGCGTCAATCGGACGCCCGGTCTGAGAGTTATTGGCATTTTCGTCCCAGGGGCCCGGTTGGTTTTTAGGGCAAAACCAACCCGACCGTACTCCGCCTGTATCCGATCCTCGGGCGGAGTATGCCAAAAGTTCCGTCTCACTTAGAGGAAACTACCACAGCTGACGGTACGTCGATCGGACGTCCGTAGCTCAAGTTATGAGCGTTTCCGCTCCGAGGGCCCGGTTGGCTTCGTGTACGAACCAACCCGGCCGAACCCAAAGTCTTCCGAAACCTTGAGTATAATATACCGAAACGACCGTCTCGATCCAAGGATCGCGTAGCCGCTGACGGTTCGTCAATCGGAGGTCCCAGGCCCAAGATATGGGCGAAAGACCGAAGAGGGCCCGAAACGGGGGTACTGGGCCCGGGGCGACCCGGCCCGAACCCCCCCCTGGGGTCGGCCGAACCGGGTCGGCCCGAACCGGGTCGGCCCGACCCGGCCCGAACCGGCTCGGCCGGGTCCGGTCCGGCCTGGGCGCGGCCCGGCCGACCGGACCGGCTCGGCTTCGGCCGAGCGGCCGAAGCGCTGCCGCCGCGGGTCAAACCCGCGGCTTTGGAGAAAACGCGGCCCGCGCGGGCCGCGTGCTGGAAGGCCGGACCGCGGACGCGGTCCGGCGGCTCGCCGCCGCCGCGGCTCGGCCGCGGCGGACTCCTCCGGCGGCGCGCCGGGCGCCGCCGCCCCCGGTCGCCGGCGCCGCCGCCTCCTTCCGCGGGCCGCCGGAGATGCTCCGGTGGCCCGATTTGCCTCCCGTCTGCGCCGTTGTTCCTCCCGGGATGCGTCCTCCACTGCGGAATCAACATATGGCCCTTGCGTCGCGCTTTTGCCGTCGCTCGCCAAATCCGCACACAAAGGAAGATCGACGGAGGGTTGCCGGGTCTTGTTCGTTAGACCCGCACCCTCCGCGTTAGTCATAATCAACGGGAGAAACAGGAAAGAAACCAATCAACAATTTTAAATAAATTAAAATTGTTTCGTGATCGGGTTCTATATTTCAAAAGAATAAACACGGGATTTTAAAAAGAATTCCAACATCCCTTACCTTGTCGTTGCCGAACGGGGGATCGTCGCGGGATTTGCTCGTCGCGGAAGATGGAGATCGCCGCGTCGTCGCGGAATCGCTCGTCGCGTCGCCAATCTCCGGATCAAGATCAACGGATTTAATTAGTTTAAATCCGTTGATATTGAAATTAAAAAGGGAGAAGAAAAGATCCGATTCTCACCTTTGTTGCCGAACGAGGATCGGCCGCGGAAGAAAGACGTCGCCGAAGAACGTCGCGGGTAGATCTCGTCGACGTCGCAGATCTTGGTGTGCGTCGTCGAATTCCGTTCGCCGGAGTTCTTCGCGTTCTTCGCGTTCTTCGCGTTCTTCGCGTTCTTCGCGTTCTTCGCGGAGAGGGTGGAGGAACGAAGATTCTTTCAAATCCTTTCCAAGGATTTTTGGGTTGGTCTTATTTTATAAACATGCCAACACGAAACCGGTTAAGAAACGATCCATCAATTCGTTGAATTAATTCAACGAAAGAAACGACCCATTTAATTCACGAAGAAACAGTCCATTTAATTCACGAAATAAACCGCCCAATTAAATGGTCTGTTAAGAATTAAAGAAAACGCGTCGGTTGACTTTTCAGTTACTTTGACGGGTTTTCGCGGGTGCGTTACTTAGCGAAAGAAACGGCGGGGCTCGTGCGGGTCCCACCGCACAAATATCCTACCAAGGGGTAGGATATTTCTGGATAGCATCCTATCCAGTTCAACTCAGTTCAAGCCGTCTTTAAGTGACTTCAAGTGGCTTCCAAGCAGCTTAAGTGAAGTAAAATAAAGTTGTCGCACAACTTTATTTTATTTCTGACTTAAAGCCGTAAAATTTAAAAACCACGTCTGAGCAAACGCAACTCCGGAAGAGGCGTTTCTAAGCAAATACCGGCGCTGCGATTTCATCGGTGCCCTCAGAATTCGATTCCGGGCACCGGTTCAAAAGATAGAAAAACCCGCTCGTCCGTTCACTGAACGTACCCGAGCCAAACTTCGGAAATTGATTCCGGGCACACCGGGCCTCGGAATCAGGTGCCGTCTGAAGCTGCGCTCTTGTAAAATTCCAAAGAAAATTAAGAAAAAAATTTCCTTGAAATTTGCGGGTCTTTACATATATAAGAAATATAACGTAAGATAAGAACAACATAATCTTTACAAGATTTGGACATGGTGTGAGAGCCTACTCTTTTTGATTCTTGAATTTTTTTCGGTATATGGATTCACTTACCACTATAAATTATAGTCATTACTAATGACTGAAATTAGTGCACAAGGTTTGAGTGGGTTTTATCCACCTATCTATGTGCACAGTAATCATCCACTTCACATTTTTTGAAAACTAAGAATTGTTAATACAATAACCACCTTGAATATAAAACTTATTTTTTAAGTCTATAGTGAATCAAAACTTCAATGTGTTTCAGGATACTTCTCCATAAAATAAAATATGTTCATCTAGAAATTCATGCACTACCAAACCAAATAGAGTAAAGTAGCATCAGTCCATCCTTCCTCTCACTAGTTCAAAATGAGAAACAGGAGCATGATTAAATGCACGCACAAACTAATATTTTCCTCCTCATAAGAAAACATATTGTTCATTGATTGTATAATAAATAACCAACAACCTCTACAAAAATGTCAAAGTAACACAGATCGATGTTTTCAAAATTCAATTTTTCAATAAAAAAAAGTTTGAACCACCCTCAAAATTTATGAACAAAAATTTCTATACAATTTATTGAAAATATATTCCCTCATGTAATAAAAAAATGTTTCCTAAAATACTATTTTTGGAAACTCTTTTTTTCTTAGTTGTAATGAGAATCTCAGTCAATGATTTCTTGAAAAATAGATGAAATAATCATGAAGAATAATTTAAAATATTTGGATTCAAAATTTTCCTAAATTACATAAAATATTCTGAATAATTTTAAATCCCTAAATACTCATGATATTTTTCTCTTTTAAATCTTGTGGAAATTCAGTGGTAAAATCTTTCATTCAAAAAACGTCCATGTTAACATGAAATTATGACATGGTATCATTCTTATATGGAGAGGAACTCATATTCTACTTCATTTTATCTTGGATTGGATCATTATCTATAAGAATAATCATATGGTTAAATCCAAGAATAATAATTAAAAGGAATCATCAGATTTAACATATAACACCCCTAGATTTCATAGTATGTTATTTCTTCAAAGTAATTCAATAACTTGAGCTACACGCAACACCAAGTTCAAGCGCAGCACAACTTACCAAACTAGCCATTCAAAAGTAGTTTTGAATAGTATTAACTAAATTTTAAATTTTATGTATTCCATATAATATTATCATCCATTTTATGTTCTTTTTAGACATAATATAAGAACAAAATCATTTTTTCATATAAAGGAAGTATTTTTCAGAAAATGCAATTTTACAGCCTTTTAATGGAGAACCCTTTTTAAATACAATATTTTACACTTTTATATAATAAATTTGACAAAAAAACTTCTTATTTTGAATCAGGACATAAAATTTTTGTTTCAATAAATTTTTGGTGTTTTTCTGATAACTTTCATATTTGAGTGAATAGTGAAAACTACTAAAATTTAATTAAAAACATATTTTTTAATAAAAATAATTTATAGTGTTCAATTATAAATTTGAATTATTTGGAAGTATAATTAGATAATATTTTTATCTTTGAATACAATTTTTTTCATTATAAGTAATTTCACATTTAAATTTGACATAAACACATGTCGATCATTTGATAGTGTTTACTTTTTAAAAACCCGCTTTTTGGTTTTGTTAGCATCCCGCCTTTTTTATTACGTTGCATTTTACATACTGAGGCTCTTTAAAGTATAGTGTCTTGGAAATCAGGAACATAATACATGAAAAAAAAACATAAAACATTATTTTAATCCACCTGTACGGCTTCATCATAAGTTCATCCTAAGTACAATTACTGCATCTCATAACATAGAGACATGCATCAAAGGAAAGGGTGGGCAAAAGGCAAAGTAAGGAAAACAAATGAAACAGTTGACATGTGATCTTGAGAAATAAGAACATGATAAAAGTCATAAAGGACTGAGAAATAGAAGAATAGGAATTTCATAAGAAAAGGACAATGAATAAAAACATGAATATGTGGCTACAACATTTCATTTAGACATTCATGAACATATCACCAAGTTTTATCCCCGAGGTGTCATAAAAATTACCATGGTTATTCACCAAGGTATCGTGAAACTTTTCATCTTTAGAGATTAATTCTTTACCCAATGCATTGGAGCGCTATCAGGGTGCACCATTATAATGTCTTTACTTTCATATGATCCACAAAGATCAAAATCTAACATTTCATAAATAACCCATAAAGAATAAAATAAATAAGTTTCATTTCAAAATCGTGAGGTTTTAAAAGTTCTTAAAAATAAGATCATTATATCATTTATAACCCCTGGAAAGGGAGTGAGGGTTATATTTATGTCCATTAAAAAATAAAATATATACTTTTTAATTTATTTATGAACACCCATAGAAACTAAATATGCCTGGTTATTCACATAAATAAACAAGATAATTTCTTGAGAGAAAGAGATAGAAATTTTGAGACGAAATTTCTGCAGCATAACGGCTATATAACATGGTTTTAGAAAATAATAAAAAGAGTGGGTACAACGGTAAACCACTAATTAATAGCTCATATTAAAATATAAATAAATAATAACATGGAGATAATAAAATGTTATGGATATTTGAATGACATACCACAAGAAAAGAAACTTGAAAAGAAAGGGAAGATGCGATTTCTTTTACGAGAAATTCGGCAGCCTAACGGTGTCACTTAAAATTTTAGAAAACAAATTAATGAAAGTTGAAAGGGTCTCCCAAAAATTAGAAATGAAATGGATAGTAATGAAAAAATATAAGAACATGACCTCAACATAAAGAGACTAAAACTAGAAGACACAATATAAAGGCATTCATGACTTCCAAGAGGAGGGTGAAAGGATCAATTACCTAGAAGAGTAACTTCGAATGCTTGAATGTAGGGACCTTGGGAGGCTTAAGGGCACATTGGGGGGACTCCTTGGGGGGTAAGAAGACCCTAACTTCGTTGAGTATGATTTCAGAATGAAATTAATGAGGAAAATTTCTTGGTATTTATAGGGAAAGTGAGTGAATAAATTATTAATTTTCAAGGGACACCTCATCAGTGGTATTTGCAAAACCATGGGCTTCCCCATGGTATTTTCCCATGGTATTGGCCACATGGGACACCTCATACCATATCTCATGATTTATAATTTGACCAGAAATCATACATCATTAATGATGTCATTAAACACCCAAAACTCAAAACTGCATTTTTACTATTCACCAAAAATTCAAATGTTTCCGGAAAAACCCAAAAATTCGACCTAACCTATTACTGATTCTCTAAACTCAAAATGAATTAAATTTCATGAAAATAATTTTCTGAATATTTTTAATTTAATTTTTAAATAGAATCATTATTTATCCCAAAAATACAACATTAAAACGGTAACTTTAAAGCTATAAGTCATTTTGTAGTACCTAAAAAGAGTAATCAAGGTCCCATAAAATTATAAAATATCTATAAGACAATAATGTAACAATTTATGATAAAATTTTATGAAAATATATTTCCATTTTAAATTATTAAATTAATTATAAAATTTTAAATAAAATATTTATGGTATACAAAAATACCAAAACTTATACTATTATCATTTTTTCACTTTTAAGATGTCTAAAATGTATTTATACATTAATGGGTGAAGTTTATTTTTATTTTTTCCAAATTACTATTCATTACTATTCAGTACTATTCTTATGAATATGTTACTATTCCTACTTTACTATTCACTAATAACCAAGTCGATCTTATTAGACTCTGAATTTCTCACTGATAACAATTGTAGAAGACCAATTTTTGAAAATCATTTAACATTATTAATTATTTAATGAATACAAAATTATTTTAAAACACCCCTTTTTTCTTAAATTCATCAATAATACACATCCTTTATTTATCCAGATATTTTAAATTCGCAAACATTTCCATAATAAGAAATAACAATTTTATTTATATAAAAATATTACACAATGAAGCTAAGGTCTCGTTACATAGCCTCTTATTACACCAGCATAGGACCTAAGTGTTAGGTGTGCTATGGTGATAGAATCTTGGGGTGGCATGGATAACAATGCCCAAGTGGTGATTTCTATCAGCTTGAACTTCTCCCTTAAGTGATTTCATTGAAGCTTCATACGTAAATGTTCGGCTTGGGCTTGGTCCAGAGAAAATCCCAGTGATTCTTCCGCCTTCCCAAGCTCCGACAGATGGGCTTCATGTGGCTCGAGTCTACTGGATGAGGCCATTCAATCTTCTTTTTGTATTAATTAACAAAGATAACTTTATTTATAAAAACAAAATGTTAAGATTATAGTTTCCAATGGTCATATTGACCAACAGTTATATAACAGTCGAAACCCAATGGTGACATTTTAATTATAACAACTTCATTAATTAAAGGATATAATTTTGTTGAGTATAAAATAAAATAACACACAAAAATAGGGAACAAATATAATTAAAAAGTCCAAGTCGTTAAAATTTTGACAATGGGAATTAATTTTAAATTAATCAATGAAACGTCAATGCTTTCAAATTGGTAAAATAGACTTTAGTTTTGAATTCATAATATAAAAATTAGCTTGGGTTGAGTTTTTGGTATTTTTCTGAAAACGTTCAATTTTTGAAGAATAGTGAAAAACACTACGTTGTTGTTTTAAACCGAATTATTATTTAAGTAATTAGTTATTTTATTTTAATTTATTTTAAGTAAAGATAGATAAATAATACCTATATATTTTCAATGTAATTCATTGGAGTCATTTTATAATAAGTTTAGATATATAAAATTGTATTGACCTTTTTAACATCTTTTACCCACCTTCTAAGAGCATTTAAAAATTTGCATAAATCATAATTTTACCACTTTTGTGAGTTGAATTTCAAAAATCCCAGAGACAAGGCTAACATCATTAAGTGAAATGTGGTTCAATAAGATGAAAATTATTTTTGGTCAATAGTAACTTTTGACTTTTATTTACCACTGTTAAAAGTAAATACAGTAATTAAGGGTAAAAATGATATTCTGATTACCCTAACACATGTACTAATTCTATTGGATAAGTTTAACTTGACTTAAAACCACCTTAGAAATAAAATATGATCCTTTAGGTCCACTTGGATTAGACTGGGACATTTATTATTATTTTATTTAAAGAAGAGTTAAAAGTGTTAAATTCAAATTTTATTAACTAAACCATTTTTAATATAGGCTTATATATAAGATAAATTCGACTATAAATATTCATTATAAAAATAACAAAATTTAATACATAATGGTATTTTATTTATAATTTTTAGATATTAAATAATTAAATATATTTATGACATAATAATGCTGCATTAATTACCTTCTTAATAAAATATTAAAATTTTTTATATTATAAATATTAAAATAAATATAAATTAAAAGTTTTGATGCCAACCACGAATTTTCTAGTTTAATATGACATGTTAGGGTTGATTAAATGAATTTTTTTCTAAGTAATAATGTTTTTATGACTTTATCAAAAACAAAATACCAAATAGCGTCAAAATTGACATAAAAGAGTTTTTAAAACAAATACTATATTATTGGTTGATATAATTTTCCTAAAAATCTAAGCTTCCGAAAAAGGGCTTAAATAATATTATATATTTCATTAATGAATAACTTGAGGTTCTCTTATAAGTTTAGTGTAAATTTATTTAACATATAGTGTTAGAATACAAGAAAACATGATAAAAGATAAACTATTTAACTAAGAGTTAAATCTAAACGATAAGGTTAAAATGTTAACCTAAACTTGTCTAAAACCTATTTGTCGAGCGAATTTAGACCTATAAGCACCTAAGGCTTGAAATAAATTCATTTGGAGCCATTATAAACTGAATATGATTGAATAATAAATTAATATTTAAATGTTTTCCTAAAGTGACCCTCACCCTCTAATAAAAGGTCACATCCCCTTCTCTCAAAATCACACCTCCAAAGCCATTTGGTTCAGCCAAACCCTGCCCAAATATCCTCCCAAATTTCCCCAAATTAACCTGGAGGCCTTATTTTGATCATCAAGCCAACCTAAGGAGACCTTTTTATCAAATCAAAAGGAAGAACCCAAAGTATAGGTAAATATTTCATCACCTCTTTCAAGCTCTTTTCTTCTTCCACTTCCTAGTTCTTTGTTGTTTCCATACTAAAATGTTAAAACCAGTATCTAATACATACTATGATGTTATTATAAAAATTATACAACCATATTCATTATTCTATCCATCATATGAATGAAAATGTCACCATACGTGCGTATATACGGTTTACCGTCTCCAAGTCATGGTGTAGTTGTTATTCAATACATTATAATTTGTATGAGTATAATAATGATGTATAATTGATGTAAATAAAAAACCTAACATGTTAATGATTATGTATATATTATCCAACATTCAATTGTATACTATTTCACCTTAAATTGAATGATATTGTCATTCGTGCGTACGTACGTCTTACCATCTCGACGAATGCGATGAGATTCATTTCCCCATCATAACCATTCTAGAATAATTTTTATTTGATGATTAAAAAAATGTTTAAGAACTTAATATCATTTTTTATATCAATCAAATACATCCTATCCATAAAAAACATGCCTTACGTAACAAAACATATAAAGAAAAATGAATCAATTAACGCCCAAAACGACGATAATACTAAAATATTATTAACAAATAAATATTAGAAGATCATGTATGGTATCAAATTTATGTATATGGTTCTTGTATAAATTAATAACAATGATTTAACAATTACACAATAGGTTAACATACCATCATCCAAGTAAAAGTACAATGTTAGGGTTAATTCTACAATCTCTTCACTATCCGAGGTTGTTTATATGTAATTATCTAATGGGACCTCTTTATCATCCACATCAATGTTTCTAAAAATGTATTTCAAAACATTTTTACTATTTCCTAGAATATGGGTTAAAGTCGTATATACCATTTTTTGACTTTTTATAACATGTTTAAAAAGGAATCTTTCGGTCATTTTCCCAACAAGGTACTTTATGTCCTTTTTGACCAAATTAGGGAAAATTGTTTTTTAATCATATATGGCAGGTGAAGATATTTTCTGCCGTTATAACACGTTATAATATTCCCTTAAAAGATTATAATAATATTTCAAAAATAAATGTTTCTTTTAATTGGTTTCAAAATAGAAAGAGACATTTCTTTCAAATGGTTTCCATTTCATCTATGTCAACATACTTTGATATATTTTAAACTTGTTTGAAGTTGATTTATTATAATACAAATATTCCATATTGTATTGAAGTTTTTGGGATATTTGTGACTATAGATGTGTTAATTTTATACCATTTGTGGTTTATGGATAAATTATTGACATTTCATATGAAATTTTTAATACGAATGTTTATGTTATGTTTAAACCTTTTCAAATGAGGAATGCATTGTACTTAGTAAGTGATGGGTGGAGCCCACTATAGCCCCTTGATACATCGATAGGTCTAATGAGACAAAATAGTATCTTGACACAAGTCCTTGACAAAATCTTATTTTTAGTCATGGTACAAAGCCTTGGCTATGTGGTTATGAAGTCTGACATTATGCATTCCATCATTATGAATTTGGCTATTCATACCGCATACGATTATTCGACTAGTAGAATATCCATGGGAATAAGTAAATGGCATTATTTTGATTTATATTTGACATATTATGATGAAGTTTATTTATAAAAGGCTTTTTTTTATTCATATAAATTTCTTTAAATATTTTTTCTTATTTATGAATTTTTCTGCTATATTGTTATCCTTACTGAGCATCTGATCTCACCCCTTTATATGTTTTATTTTTTCTAAAATGCGAAGAATTATATTATGGCTAACCAGCAGGGATAGTCTAAGAGATCTGAGTGTGTTCTATGGATTCAATTTTGTTATTTTAGTTTTTCATTTTGTAATGCAATGTAAAACTTATGAATGTATCTAGTGCTTACAAGGCTACTAAACAAATCGGTCTTTCAAGACATGACCTTTTGTGATCATGTCAATGTTATGTAATAATACCCCGACTCTGGGTAACTAGGGGTGGGGCGTTACATAACATCCTTATAATCATAATATACTGGAAACTTAATATTTTAAAAAGTCAAATATCTTATACGTAGATCAATTTACTTATGAATATATAAATTTACAAGCACATGTAAGGTAATTTCCTTTTAAATTTCTATAAAATTGAGAAATGTAGATGAATTATCTTAAATTACATATATTTATATTCTATATAGAAGAATTATCTTACCTTATAGATATTTCCCTTTTATATAGATGAATTTACTTTGTAATTTTTATAAAAAATCATTGTATTGAAGAATTCTCTTATATATTGGTTAATATAGTTGAATTCCCTTTTCCATTTAAAAAATATCTATGTCTATTTGAATTTTCTTATTCATTAGACCATGTAGATGAATTACATTTTCTATTCCCTCATATTTAATTTTTGTAAATAAAATTTCCAATGTATTGAATAATTTAATTTTCAATTTTTTAAAAATCTAGCACATCGTTTATAATCTCTTACAAAGAGGATAAATTAATTTTTCACTTTCTAAATTCTACTCATAGAATATTGATTCCACAATTTCTTAAAATCAACATGGAACCACTTTAAATTATTTCATTACTTCTCCAACACTTAAAAAACATCATGTAAGAAACCTCAAAACACATATCAAGGAACATAACATATTTCTCATGTACGGTTGAAAAAAAATACAAATTATTCACCAATTTAATGGGAACTTCAATATCACCCATTGGAATTGTTTTCAAACAATGAAACTCTTTCTCAAAACCATATAAAAAGACATATTATCATTAAATATAAACCAAATCATTTTCTTTTTTAAAATACAAACATCTTAACTCCAATCCATATGATAAAGTATATTTTTTAAGAGAAACAAATCTCTCAGTGACCAGAAAAATTGTATCTATGTAATTAAATTATACCCACGAAAATCAATAAAATCTAAACTAAAAATTAAATCCCTTTTTTAAAAGAAGTAGAAATGTAATTAATAGGTAATAAATTCACCTATTCCTCCAAATTTTAAAAAAAATATTTTCACACATACTTTTCACCCTTTAAAAAAAATAATCCAAGGATATGTGGGGGTTCTATTATGTCTTCTTAATGATGTGGGAGGGGTTGAACACCCATGTTTAGCTTTAAAAGATCTATTTTTTCCTTCAATACAAGCTTAGTGAAAATTTAATCCAAGTATTATTGAGTGGGAATAAATTCCATTAGATTTATCCATTAGATACCCTGTCATTAATAAAATGAAATTTTATATCAATAACCTAGAGAATTGTACTTAATTTTTTGAAAGATCATTAGAAAATTTATTTTCAGCATGAATCCTACTAATAAAACTACTGCCTTGTCCAAATCATTTGAGTTTAAGTACTAGTATAATTAATATATTTGGAATTTTATATACTTAGTGCAATAGATTTATATTTATTGTAGTTCCAACTCACACATGTGCCTCCAAAGAGGAAAATTCCACCTAAGGTAGACCTTATATCATCATAACCACCAACCTAATTAGAATATGTAAACCCATTAAGATTTAAATTTTTACCCATCTTATAAAGAATCTCATAACTTATAGTGAATGTTATATATATGAGAAAATTCTTGAAAACCATAATATGGGCATCTTTTGGGTCACTCTGATATTTAACACAGAGGCTCACAACATAGGTCTTAATGTTAGAAGATATAGTAAACTCCAAACTTGTCTTATGAATTCACTTTAGTTTAAAATCACACCTTAAACATATTTGAACAACTTTATCCCCACTATAATGGGTGTATATGAAAGATTTAAATCCACTATCTAAAATTTTTTCAATAATTTTCTAGAATACTTCTCTTGGGATAAGAAAATAAAATTTTCTTCTTATATTACTTGAAAATATAAGAAGTATCTCAATTGACCCAGTATGAACATATCAAATAGTGGATTCATTTTATTGGAAAATTAATGACAATAATAATTATTATCACCTTTATAGATGGCATCATTAACATAAAATATTATAATAAGTATACCTATCTTCAATTTTTAATCTCTTTTTCCATCACTATAAAACATAAAACCACTAGATTTTTCAATATAAACCTCTTTATCAAGCTCTATATATAAAAATGGAATATTTGATATCTATTTGAAGAAATTCATAATAAGTGTTGGATTCTATATAAAGAAAAATACTTATGGACTAGAATATTGAAACGACAGAAAATTTCTCTTCAAAATCAACCACTTCAGTTTCAATGTATCGTTTCTACATAGGTTTGGATTTTCTTCAGAATACATTTTTTGATAATTTAATTCTTTTCTCAATATCCTCATAGTTCCGATGAAAAATTTTTCAACTGTTCTTCCAATAAGTTCTCAGGTAGAATTATTTTTAATTTTATTTAGCTCCAAATTCATAGCCTCAATCCAAGGTTTATATTGAAATACTTCAACCAATGAATGATGTTCAATTGGAGACATTCAAGATGTTTAATCATCATCCTACTGCTTTCTTTAATTCTGAACTGGTGCTGATTGATTTCTAATATAATTATTTGACTCTAAATACTTCCTTATCTATTGATATTTATCTTTTTCACTCTTAACAACCACCTCTTCACCATCTATTTTATAAATTTAAACAAATTCAAGTCTGGTTTCAAATTCATTATATTTTTCACTAATATTCCAAAAAAATTGCTTAATGTTTTCACCATCCTCATTAAAATATTCTACACCTAAATCATAATTTATGGGTTGGTGTTTAATTATTTTTAAATAATAATAGTAAAGAAACTTATGAAGTATATTATTACAGTACTTTTATCCCCTCCCATTAGATAAGTATATAAAATAGACACCTTTTCATCATTCTCAACAAATTTCCCTAAATTAGAATCATTGATTTTCATAATTCAAGGACTAAAAAATACAATAAAGTAGATTACTATAGGATTTTATTTGTACTACATATCATTTGAATAATTTTTTAAATTTGGAATTAAAAATTATTGTTTTTGAAAGTTCTCAGTAGTATATACTACTTCCACACAAAATAATTTTGATCTTCCAAATTTAGTAAGAATTTTTCCCTAATTACACAATACTTCTAGTCATTATTTTAGAAACTATGTTATAATATAATTTATATAGTGTTCTATATTGATTTATTATATTATAATTGAAGGAAAATATTTAAAATATCTTACATTTTACTCTTCTATTTTTAGATCTCAATTTCCTAATATGAATACCAAGTTCTCTTTCAACTTCTCTTAAATAAATCATGAACATATCCATTATCTCTAACATGTCCTTTAAAAATAACACAATTTTCATTATTTTAAATTCATAAATGAACGTGATATAAAAAAAATCACCTTTTGTTTATTTATTTCATACAAAAATATAAAATTTGTAGTCGATTAATTCAAGAGGCCTTATTGATTATGTCTCCACTCCCTTGTGTTTCCCATAAACCATTTTACCCTTTTGATTGGTCATAAAAAAAATATTCAATATCATGAATAAATTGGGTTAGATATCTAAAAAAAATTATAAATATTACTCATATTTTATTGGCTAATCTAGCCGTATTGCCTATATCAAATCCACTTTCGAGATAATATTTTAGAAATTTCTCGAGTTTAAAATCTGAAATGTATTTCATTAAATCTTTCTCCTTAAGAAATAAGTATTCCATCATTAATTATTTTAACAAGGTAATGGTTTTTATTAAATATTATTTCATTAATCTCATCACATGTATAAGAAAAACTCAAAAATTTTAGTTTGATTTAATCAAAAAACAAAACCTTCTATGAATCATGTTAGTGTGAATCAATTTCAAGACTACCAATTCCATTAATTTTCAATGAAATTTTATTCCCAAAATTCAGAGCTCCACCATGATGCTCTTAAATGTTTTTTTTAATTTTTATATCTCCTGAAATATTTTGTTATCATCCCCTATAAATAATTTATTATCTTCTCCTCCTACTAGATTTAAAATTTATCTCCATAATCAATTATTTTTCATTCTTTATTTCAGATGAATCTTCTTACGATTAGAAATTAGTTATTGTTAATCTGGAATCATGGTCAAAAACTCCTCAAATAGGTACCTTCTTGGTCACAACTACCAAAACTTTTCATTAAACCCTTCAAATTTTCTTTGGATAGGCATCACATATGACTTTTCAATTTCTATATATTTCCTCACTATTCTATTAGTTCTTTTATCAAAGAAATCTCCAAAAAATTCTATCCTTATTTGATTCCAAGGGAGGGATACCTTATACCAGAAAATATAATATTTATACCCATAGGTTCCACTACACCAATAGTATCCCCTGGATTTGGATCTTCTAAAAAACGATTGAGTTTTCACTTGAAAACATTCTCGTTGTTTTAATAAAAAATCAAACCTCTTTTGTATAGGTCTTGAAGAACTTTTATTCTTTTGATCACTCTTTATCACCTTAAATATAGAGTATTTCTTATGAGGGTTTCACTCAACACATGTTTTCCTTAAATAACTCATTGAACATGTACTATTAGACTGCATAAGTTTAGTATTTTAATATTTAATAGGTTTAAAATTTACCTCATTATCTATATAACATTTCTTGTCACTATTATATGTATCGTCCTTAAATTCGATAGTTTTTTCATCATTTGAACTCATTTTTCAAGATTATTCTCATTCATAAGACACTTTGGTTCAAATTTTATAAGAATTTATTCTTGAGTAGACATCTTATTCTCTGATGTGTTATAGATCTCTCTTTCCCATCCACTTTAACCCAGATTAATTTGATCCCCAAAATATACGCATTTTATTACTCTAAATATCATCTTCAACTTTCTATAACACGAAAAATTACTACTTAAATTTTTTATCTTACTTTTTAAACCATGTGTTACTTTAAATAAACACTTTAATTCCTATATTTAACATTTGACTCATGCATCCTTCATCTTCATCTTCTTCACCATGTTTGTATCTGTCTTCTTACATTCAACACGTGACATAAAGTTAGTGACTTTTCTGGCCCATTTTTTATTTGACTCACCACTTTAGGAACATATATCTTTATTATCTTTTTTCAGCAGACTTCTCTTCTTCCATATTGATTTCATTTTTTTCATACATAAAAAGTAATTTATATTTTATGAATTTTTTTTTAATTTATGGGTTTTATTTTTATTTTTCACAATATGACTCCAAACATTTACTATTATTAAGAAATTATGTAGAAATTTTTTCAATTCCTATAAATTTACTATTTCCTTTATATTTTTCTTCACCCATATTAATATTTTTATATATGAGAGCTATAGTTTTATTGTGATTATAATTATTTTAATTATCATTATGTTAATCACTGAGAATCTCAAGATATTCTTCCTTTTTGGTATCTATCTTGTTAAAATCTCTGAAATTTATTCCTACTTTATCGTTTTTCTTAAAAATTAAATATTTTATCATATCATAATTCAAGAGGCTAATAAGTAACTCATAATGAGAAAGTTATTCCTCTTTTATATGGATTAAATATTCAGATAAAATATATCTAAGTAGTTCCTTATAAAAATTTTAACAACTTTAGATTCATAAATTATATCTCCAAAACCTCTTATGTTCCTCATAATCTCATTAAAATAGTAAAAAAGATATTAATTTTTGCATCTTTATCCATCCCAATGTTTTTAAAAAAATTATATAAATCATTAATTTTGTTTTTTAAATTTTAATGTTCCCCTCATACATATTTTTGATCTTATCCCACATATCATTATCTAAGTATTGTCCCATTATATTTGTCTATACATTATCTAAAAAAGATCATAAAATGTAATTTATAGCTTTATTATCTAATTTTAAATTAATATTATCAATAAATATCACAACTCCATCAATATAAAAGGGTGTAAAACCCAAAATGATTGAATCACTCAATTCATATCCTTATTATAGAAGCTATATAAGAATTCAATTATTCCACCGATGAAATTAATTTCAATCAAAAATGGGGATATCATTACTATTCATTGAATTATAAGTCTCCATGATTGAATTCAAATGAGTAGAATCTTTGGAGAACCTAGTTTGATTTGATACCACTTTCACATCCAACATCTTCTAATGTTTCCATTGAGAGGGGGTAAATTTGTGATACCTATTTATTTTTTTTCCATATTCTACTTTTATAATGTATCCCTAATAATTGGTTAATTCCACGATTCACTCTCCTGATATTATTCCTCACTTGTATGCAATAAATATAAAATAAGATCAGAAGATAGGTATTTTTATGAGTTTTTACATAGTATGAGAGCCTACTCTTTACTATGATTGGATGTTTTTCAAGTATAAGAATCATTATATTAATATAAAAATGTAGTAATTAAAAATTCTCTAAATTTTCACACAATGTTCGAGTAGGTGTAATCCAATTATCTATGAAGGTAGGTATAATCCAATTTTAGATGTTTGAATACATACAATTGTTTAGAGAAAACTACATTTTATTCAAATATTTTTCATTTAGTCTAGAATGAGATTCAATTACAATGTGAATCATGATACTTATATATAAAATATAAAATATTCTTATCTAAGTTCCTTGATTTCTAGACCAAATAGAGTAAAGTAGTAATATATTAACCTTCCTCGGACTGTTTCAAAATGAGCAACCCATGAATGAGATCATTCATGCATAAACAAATCTGCATCTTCCTTAGTAGAAATATTTTGGATAAATGAAATTAGAATTTTTCCTCGCACTATTCACCAAAAAGAATAATGAGTACATTGATGTTTATAAAATTTTATTTTTTATAAAACAACTATTTGGACTCTCAAAATTCATTAAAAACATTTTATTCTTCATTTCTTCAAATTATATCACCTCATACAATATGAATAATGTTTTTTGAAACTAATTTCTTAGCTTCATTGAAGATCATGATCAATGAATTCCTAAAAAATTGTAAAAACAATTATGAATATTAATTTCTGATATTTGTATTCAAAAATTTAATTAATTTCACATGTTCTTATCATTAAATTCCAATCACTAAGGACTCAGGATATTTTCAACTTTTTAATATCCATGAAATCAATTGGTAAAAACCTCCATTTAATAAAATCCACATAATAATGCAATGACGATGTAGAAAATTTCTTCTATGATGAGGAACTCATTTTCAGTTTAATCTTATCTTAGAATGAATCCTGATACATAAGGATAATCATGATGTTTAATCCAAAAATATTTTTTTTCAATAATCATCTGATTTAAAGTCATTAAAAAATGATATTTTTGATTCTCAACTCTTTACTATGTCAAATATCCTTTGCGTAGATATATTTTCATTCAAATAGATTAATTTTATTAATCTTATATTAATTATCCTACGCACATAAGATAATTTAGATTCCCATTTCTATAAACTTAAACTGTATATAGGAATCTTATTACACACATTCCAAATATCTTTTTTATAAATGAATTTACTTTACTATTTTTTCAAAATATCCTCACATAGATGAATTCTATTACATGCTAATCCACAAAGAGGAATTCCATTTTCCATTTTTTTAATATATTCATGTATATGAATTATCTTATATGATGGAAAATGTAGATGAAGTATATTTTCTATTTCCTCGAATGTCAGTTTTATAGATGAAATTTATTATGTATATAATAATTTCCTTTTCCAGTTTTGATAATTCTACCTCACCGTTCAAAATATATTAATTATAGGATGAATTCCTTTTTCACTTTTAAAAATTCATTCCTTAAGTAGTTATTCAGAAATTTCTTCAAATCAACTAGGAACCACTTAAAATGATCAAACAACTTCTCCACCACTTATAAAACAACACACAAGAAACTCCAAAACACTTATCAAGTAACTAAATGTTTCTATCGTATAGGGTTCACAACAAAGAAAACTTCTTCAAAAATTCCAAATAAAATTAAATTTGATAGTATAAAATAAATAATATTAATTGATCATGAGGTCTATAATTTTTTTTATTAATATAATTATAAAGAAAAATATCACTATATGGTAGTAACTCTTTGAGTTGGTCTTGGCTTGAGTTTCATCATTCCCTCATAGACCTTTGTGTCTTCTTGGTTGAGTTCACCTAATATCAAGTTCTTGAATTCCTCATTTCCCTAGTGTTATATCCTTCACTTATTTTGACACACACATAGGTGAGGGAACCAATGGAATGGTTATGGGGTTTATATAAACAAACCATGGACATGTTGGTCTTACACAATAATGGTTGGATAATTGACAATAAAATCATCATATTTAATTTAGTAAAACCTTTTCACATATAAATCCCATAAAATAATATTAAATTAAATAGAAATATAGAACATAAATTGGTCATTCAGACACATGATTATTTTTATACATACAATGAATAAATATTTAAAACAGCTGGAAACCTTTCATTTAAATCATTCTTTATTAAGACCAATTTCCCAAATGAATAAATTAATTATATTATTAATTAATTAATGAATCTATCTTAATGTTCATCCAAATGGATTCAGATATACTCATCTACTTTAATTTTAAACAAATCTAATAAATTAGTTTTATTTAAAATTGGTTAAATACAAAACGTGTACATGGAGGAAACAAGGTGTGTACCTATCCTCTCTATCTTGAATCTAGCATGGTCCCTATCATGTACTATTACATAACATAGAATATATTATACATGACATGTCACATAATTACATGATTTGTAATATCAATTAATGAAACATGGAAACATATTAAATTGCATGGCGTGTATCGCTTTTAATGCAAATGGATTACATGCCATGTAATGAATATACAAGACATGCGAATATGAATTTCAACATGGAAATCATGTATGTATTTAATTTTTTTTAAAACATTTCACATGGATGATACAATAAATTTATAATAGATAGGAATCTGTTAATTAGGTTTAATAGCATAACTAATTTTTATTTCTGTTTAAATTTACTACATGGTGTATAACCAGGCATGGTGTATACTCTATATATAAGGATATGAATTAAAAAGTGTGTATAGTTTTTTACACACTGTGGAATACTTTCTGTGGCTATTTGGAAAACACAACTAGGTAATTAGAGTGTATTTTTTATAGTGCGTTATTTTTTAGTTTCAAATAAGATAGAAGGGTCAAATACTTTTTGGAATTATTCATTAATGACATATCATTTGTGAACCACACAATTTATCCTACTTCCCATGAACATATATTATCATGGTTATAATAAATACATCAAGACACATGTGTAATTATATGAATTAAAAATAATATATAGTCTAAGGATCATTACGCATACTCATATATAGAAATATCAAATAATATACAACACATGGAATTCATACTAGTAATTTTTCCCTCATAATATGTAATCTTTATGTCTACCAAGAGAGTTAATTTTAAGATAAAGTTTCATAATTTTAGGAGTACGTGAACTTGAAAATAAAAATATTTTGTGTCCTTTCATATAATTTTATCTTAATTATAGGAAATAAGTTTAAGAATATCATCAGAAAACGTCAATGTTCTCGTTATAGTAGAGAAATGATATCAATTTTTAATGAGACAGATACACGAGGTAATTATTATATTAAATTTGAACATACAAACAATCAATGTGTGATATGAGATTTTCTAATATTAAATTCTTTGAATATACTAGTAATCTAAATTAAAAATTAGTTGGTTCTAGAGAACCAAATCCAATAGAAACATCTAATAGCCTCTTTCCCCATAAATTATTGATGGTCTGTATAAATATACCAATAGTTTAGAAGGATACTTTATTCTTCATGGTCCATTATAACCTTTGACCTAAAGAGAAAAATATTAATTAATCTATGAGAAATCTTAGTTCTTATAGTGTCACACCCATATTCACAAACCATGAGCCTATTTATATAGTATATACAATGAACCTCCTTGGAAACTGAACATTTCTCAAAAAAATTAGTTTTAAATGGGTTTTTTCATAATGTTATAACACCTCACAATATTGGTAAAATTATGGTGATCAATTGTTTAATGTTTAAATAATTTCCTTATATGATCAAATTCAAATAATTATAAAATTATGATCAAACTAAACATTTTAACTTATACATAGTGAAACACTATAAATTGACTTCCACGAACTAAAACAAATTATAGTGAGCCACACTAATTTTTTCTCTCAAACTAAAATAATTATGCGGTTTTCTCCTATAAATAAAGTTTTTACTTTAGTGAAATTTTTTATAAAAAACATGATGAGATGTTCTGGAAACCTATGACAACCTGAGAGAGAAGAGGTGAATCAGGTTGTCAGATTTCTCATCCATTTATTTGATTCATTTTTACATGTTTTTTGAAACTAATTGAACCTATCAATGTCAATATTATATCCACCATAAAAACATATTAATAAAATAAATCAAAAAAACAATAGTTTTTACTTTATTCAACACCAAGGGATAGTCCAAGGAGCATATATACGACATCATCCTAGTGTACCAAAATATACTAGGCTTAACTAGTTTTTTGGATGTAATATACAGTCATTTTTAATCCATTACAATTTTATTACCTTTACAATTGAGTTCAGGGAATATATCATTGCTTCTTGAGGATCACTTACATTAACTCTTCATTTAAACATTAATTTAGATAAATTTCTACTTAGTTTATTTATATGAAGGAAACTTATAGATTTTCATTTACGTTTTGGGTATTTTCCATTATGAAGTCTTGAGTATGATTCTCTAATGAAATATAAAAATTTAGAACAACCATCAGCACAAATACTGCCTTTCACTCTAGTATGTTCAGTCCAGTCCCTTCACTCAGGTATAACCCTTCTCTCTAGTCTATGTTTCCCAAGTGCTATCACTCAATTAATATTCATGAAACTCCAATAGATGGGGTAATTTAATCATTGTATATTCAATTAGGTTAGTTTCATGCAGTTATTCTCATGTAACTTTCTTCACTCTGTATCTTTTACTTAAGTATTTTACTCTACTATCTACTCAAAAATTCCTTTAATATAACATCCTTTTCCCAAATTTTTGAATCAATTATTGTTCATGTAAGTAACACTTATGTGAAATGAGAAACCTTAATTCACTTCATAAAATTTATTAGATTCTATTGAGGTAGATAGGACAATATTTACAGATAAACACAAAACTATCATATAACATTCTACCTATGACTTTCACAGCATATCGTTTATGAATCTATACTTCTGTAGAACCTCGATTATTAAAATCCATTTTCAATTCCACCAGTTCATCATGTTTACACAACTTCTACTTGTGTTTGGGCCTTACAAAATACCAAGAGATTCCATATTTTATGTAAATCATGATCTACCTATTATATATATTCCAAACCCACAAAAAATATTTTTTTACTGTCATGAAACTCCCATGTTTTGATCAGAAGAAACATTATACTTCCTCCAATGAATTTCCAAACATAAAGCCTCTAAAAAAACTAATTAATTTATATGAATCATTTTTAAAAAAACTATAATCCATCATAAAAAACCTTGATCAATCTATAAAGGATTGATAAAAAACACAATACAAAACCAACATCTAACTTAAATTATTTTAGTTATTATACCCTCCACCTTTTAGTTTTTTTTAATTCCAAAGTTATATTAAAATATTCACACATCCTCCAAAAATTCAAGATAAAAAATCTCATATGTCACTCAAAGTCTATAAGGTGATTTATCAATGTAAAAATCATGATTTTAAGAGAATATCATATGACGCGTATTATTCTTATTCTAGATACTTAGCATGGATGAGAGAATCCTTGAACTAAAATCACGTGAATGAAAATAAACGCTTATTTGAAAACAATTTCTTACTCACCATTTAATATTGAATGATTGTACTATCTTCCATTTAATTTCATTAGTATTTTGATATTTAATTTCACCATTATAATCCCATGAATTTCACTAGTCATTCTCCCATTTAACAATAAACCCATTGAGAAATAACTTTCTTTATACATCTCATACAAATGTTCTCCTCACAGCTCATTAAACCCCATGGATAGTATCTCCCCCATAATATTATGACACCTCAAAAACAATTAGAAACTATTAAATTGATTGGGACAGGGTTAAATCCAAATCACTTTAATTTTAAAGACATGGTTGAACATCAAAGTTAAATCGATGTTTGTCAAATGTTGGAGTGGACACCAACATAGCTATTATATCAACCAATTTTTAATTAGTTAAATCATGGTCTATATTGATAAATCATTGAACCATGATTTATTTGATAAATTGAAACCATATATCATTATGTTTTGTATGAGAGTGATGTATGGGATTTTTCATGAGCTTTATCACACTTTTAAAAAAAATATCACCATATATTTCAACACTTCCTCACTAATATCTTTTAGTTTTTGTTTAATCCATAGAATCTATGTTCATTCATTAGTTAATGATATGAACTCTTCTTATTTCATGCAATGTGATTTAAGCTCCTTATTAATACTCATTAATCCTATTTTTTCTTCTAAAAAAGAATAAACCATAATTTGTGGACTTTTAGTTTACCATGTCACTAGACGAGTCGGTATCAAAAATAAAAATAACCCATGATCTCTTCCTATATAAAAAAATAATCTGAAATTTAGAGTTCCTCATATGAACCTCATAATTCATTTAACTATTGTGATATTCTATTCCATTAGATTACACGAGAAATGGTCCACTAAATTTTTTTCAAAAACAATGTTTGGTTGTGTTGTATAAAAATATATAAATCTTTCAATTATCCTCTTGTACAATGAAGGATCCATAAATATCTTGTACTATTTATTTAAAATATAATTTTTGACCACAATCAGAGGTTACATTAGTCTAGAATGATTCATATTGAATTACTTCAACATATATCTTTTATACTTCTCTTGAGATTAACATGAACATTTAGATATTTTTGACTACTTCCACAAAAAAATGATGCTTTACATATAATCCTATACCATGAATTGTTCAAATTTATAAATTTTCACATATTTATTGTGATACGCACCACATGTTTTGAATTCCAAATTCTTTAAGTCTGATTCAAGTAGATCATATTAGGCTTGTGGTTCCTTTTTTAGACCATAAAATTCCTTCTTTAACTTACACACTTTGGTTTCACCATTTATAATTTAAAATCCCATAGTATTTTCAATATAACACACCTATTAGAGTACATCATTCATGGATTTTCTCATCACATCCATCTAAAAGATCTTGAAGCCTCTTCAAAATATCAATCGCTAAGAAAAAGATGGATTGACTGATTTCAAGACACTAGATTGAATGATTCCATAAAATAAACAACATTGATCATTTGTGGCCTCTATTAACCAAAATTCCATTATTTTTTATCAAATTTACATGTTCATAAAACTTATTATTGAATCCACATGTTATTATATTGGTTCCTGGTCCAGAGGAAGCACGTGATGGGTGTGCACCCAACATTGCAAATTCACATGATCGATGATTAATCTGGGATCAATGTGACGATAAACTCCAGTATCAAAGGAATTTAATCAGTGATAAAAGACAAAAGAGAGAACCTAGAACTGAATGAGATGATCCATATATTTTGTTTATAAATAATTTAATTAAATTAAATAATTAACTCTAAGGTGATTATTTCTTCATTGATGAGTTCAACCATGGGTCTAAGGTGCGGATTCATTGTGATGTAGAATCTAAGGATTGGATTCCTATAGTAGTGACCCACACATGATCCACATATTTCAGACATCTCCAAAGGAGTATCCAGGTGCTAGTGTGTAATATCTTTTCTCTTGTGATGTCTGCATTTGATCTCCTTGAGAATCACTTCCAAAGCATTCTCCTAGATCTAGTAGAGGAGGATCTCTCTCATTCTTGAGAGCGTTCCTGGAGAGGGAAGAGTTATATGGGCTCAAGATCTTTTCTCCAAGTATGTTGTGAACACAAACATTGGTTAGACGATGGAATATCCCCTTAGATAATTATAGAATAATAACATAACAGGGAATTTATTTCACCAGGTAATAATAAATAATTATCACAAGTGTCCTTGCTTATTTTAATATTCCATGTGAAACCCCGTGTCAAATAATAATAGCAATTCTATTATTTTCATGACATGTTCTTAACTTGAACAATATATTTAAATATTTTTTAACCAAATAATATTTAATATTATTTCTCATCGGATCTACAACTTAGTCCACCAATCCTCCTCAATATTTATTGATCCTTGAATAATGACTATTTATTTATTAAATAAATTGAACTACATTACTCTCAGATAAATAAATATTTTGTGCACATAATATTCTCTAGAATAACTATCAATGAAATAAATGTGACCTATAATACTTGAATAGTTATTAAACCACAATTGGGAATAATATTTATTCAAATTTTTTAATAATAAATTATTTGACTGAGATATTGGATATACTTAATGTGTGGCCCTCTAAGCCTCTTTCTCATTGGCATTAGGCGGGCTTGCCTAAAGTCTAAGATTACTATCTAGAAATGGGATAAGAAATCCAATATAATGAAGTAGATGTTGCAACGACATTTCACCTCATAAAAACACTTACCCCATAATATAATCATGTTGTCGTGATATCTCCAATCAAACAGGTTTCATGCAAGTTCTATCAACCCATACACTTGATTTCTCATTCATTGACTTCCCAGAATTCAACTTTCTTAGAGGACACTGTGCCCATGGATTTAGTTAGGCTATATCATTTCCATAAATGGTCTTGAGAAATATACTTCCATGTAAGTTAAAAATCATTTCTTACATTATTCATTAATGTAGTATTACTCATGAGGCACCCAACATATCATACCTATCTATGAACATCATTCATCATTGGTTTTTTCAATACATATAAGTGCATGGGTCATAATACCCATTAATAATAATCATAATGTATAAGGACTAACACACATGTTTGAATATTGGAACATCCAAAGAAACTTATGAATGTGGATTTCCTACTGGCGAGTCTTGTTCTCAAAATATCCTCTTAGATATCACCAAGGGCGTACACCATGAGAAGGTGCCTCAAGCTTTCATGTGTTCCCACCGCTGATAGCCTATACCATTATTTTCTACAAATTATAGAATCCAAACATAGAATATATATTCGAGAATAGTGCCATGGCACTTTCAGGTTCTCATCATAACAGGTATCCACAGTGACCTTTTAGTGTGGAAGCTATTATTAAAAAATTATCAAATACTATGCCATGAAAAAGAACAATCATGATGTAGTAAGAAGTTTATTAATATTCATACAATTAATACAGGTTTATCATAAAGTGGAAATAAGTTGGTTTCTTGGGCACCAACACCAACAGACTCCCACTTTCACTAGAACCAACTACTAATAACCTTACATCTGCTATCTCTCACATGATTTTCATGCTTCTACTATGTTAGGACTTTAGTCAATGTGTACTCCATGTTATCTTCCATGGACACTATAATCACTAAATCTTCACCCCTTTGATAGAAATCCCTTAAGAGGTGATACTTTCAGATTATTTCTTTTGTTCATTGATGTGATGTTGGATCCTTTGCAAGATCCACCACTACAGTATTATAATAATACAATGTAATGGGATCCGTACTACTAGGTACCACATCAAGCTCTTAGACAAAGTTTTGAATCCATACGGCTTCCTTGGCTGCATCATAAGCCCCAATATATTCATAATCTACTATAGAATCAGTGATAACTGGCTGTTTTGAATTCATCCATCTCAAATCTCCTCTTTTGAGATAGAAAACATATCCTGATTGGAACATTAGATAATTTTGATCTATCTACAATCCAGTATCAACATATCCTCTTATGAAAAGCTCATTTTCTGCTCCATATACTAGGAACATATCCTTATTTATTCATAGATACTTAAGGATAGTCATGAAACTAGTCCAATGTTGTTTTCTAGGATCTTCATGATATCTTCTAAACATGATCACAGCATAGGAAACATCATGTCCAGTACATAACATGGAATACAGGATAGATTCCCTCACTGAAGTTTATTGAATCTTACTCTTCGTGTCTTTCTCATGTTGTTTTTAGGGACACATTTTCTTTGAAAGATATATACCATGTGACACTAGAACCAATCCCCTATTGTATTTTAACATACTAATTATCTTTAGTATCTAGTCGATGTATGTAATTTAACTTAGTCCATGTAGCCACTTGGATATATCATGAATGATCTTGATCCCTAAAATATAGGATACTTTTCCTAAGTCCTTCATGGAGAAGAACTCGTTCAACCAGTCTTTGACTGACTGTAAGACTGGTATGTCATTTGCAATAAGCAATATTTCATCAACATAAACTACTAGGATCAATACCACATTCCCATTAAATCACTTGTAAACACATTGCTCACATTCATTCTTAATGTAACCAAATTCACATATGGCTTCATTCAATCAAATTTTCCAGGATCCAAATGCTTGATTTAATCCATAAATGGATATATATAACTTGTTTACCCTTTTAGAATCACCTAGTGTCACAAAACCTTCTAGTTGTGTCATATAGACATCTTCTTGAAGGTTCCCATTAAGAAATGTAGTTTTGAAATCCATATAACATATCCCATAGTCATGGAATGATATTATGGAATGTATGATTTTTATGGACTTAAACATGCCAAATGGAAAAAATGTTTCATCGTAGTGATTTATATGACATTTTTTAATCCCTTTAGCCACTAGTATTTCTTTATAGGAACTAAATTGACCTTCTATGTCCTATTTATTCTTGAATACCCATTTACTCCCAAAAAGATTTACATCAACTAGAACATCAACCAGAACCTATTCTTTGTTCGGATACATGGAATCCATCTCATAATTTCATGCTTCTATCCATATTGTATCTTATGATACCTCTACTTATTCCTTGAAGGATAGAGGTTCATCATTGTCCAACAATAATGAGTCACCACCCTCGATAACAAGGAAATCATATCTCTCTGGTTTCCTTACCTCTCTTGTACTCTAATTCAGTACTTGTGTTTTAGAAACTACCTCTTCCATGGGGACCTATGGAACTTGTCCCTATACCAACTCATGTGTATCTTGATCATCAACTTCATCAAATTCAATCTTACCCCCACTATCCTTTTCGAGGATGTCCTCCCTTTCATGAAATCTGGCATGTTTGGAAACAATCACTTTATTTTCTGAGGGGTCATATAGGTAGTATCTATTTGTTTCCATAGGATACCCCATAAAGATACACTTTGTACCTCAGGGTGCTAGTTTGTTTCTTGAGAAATCTTTAACAAATTCCTCACAACCCCATAAATAATTATGAAATAAATTGGGATTCTTTTTACTCTATAAATCGAAGGGAATCCTATTTTCGTCCTCAGTTGGTACTTGGTATAATGGGTATGTTGCAGTTTTTAATAAATATCCCCAAAATGATAATGGGTGATATAAATGACTCATCATCAACCTAACCATTTCAAAAAAATTATAATTCCTCATTTCATTAACACTATCCCCCTGTGGTTTATAAGGTGCGATGAGTTGAGATAGAATCCCAAACTCTTGAAAAAGGTCGATGAACTCTTGGTTAATATATTCTCCACCTCAATCTGATCGAATATTCTATATTTTTCTTCCAATATTATTATCTAATTTATTATTGAACTCCTTGAATTTTTAAAAGTACTCGAACTTATACCTCATTAAGTAGATATAGCCATATCAACTCATGTCATCGATAAAAGTAATGATGTAAGAATATTCACCTCTAGATTCTATTAGAAATGGTTCAGACACATCAATTTGTATCAATCCTAGAATCACTTATTCCCTTTCACCCAATCCACCAAATTGTGGTTTGTTCATTTTTCCTTATAAACAAGCCTGACATCTATCAGGTTTTTTTATCCCGGAATAGTCTAAATCACAATCTTGATAGAATTTTTTTAGGTGCATATCATTTACAACACCAAGATAGCGATGCCACAACTGGGTGTTGTATGAGTCATATGAACTTGGTTTGTTATCAATTACCACACATGGTTCTCATAATTCAATACATACAGACCATTATTAAAATATTTAGTATCATAACATATGTTGTCCTTATAAAATTAACAACATTTATTTTCAAATGTTAAAATAAATCAATCTCTGTCTAAACTAGATATATAAATTATGTTCTTGGAAACACTAGGTACATAATAACAGCCATGTGAAACCCAAATCATTCTCATCGGCAATGAGAGGTTGTATTCACAAATAGAAAGAGAAGTCATCCTCACACCATTGGAAACTTGCAGATCCACCTATCCTCTAGAAGTTTTTGGAAATCTACTTGGTTCTTTCAAATGAATATATATGTGATCCCCAAACTCTATATCTAATACCCAATGGGTATAAATGGAATGATTGCAATCAAGGAAAAATGCACCATTGGCTTCCCCTTACCTCTAGGTGAAATTCCTCTTCCAGTGGCCTAACTTGCCACATGAAAATCATATTGACCCCCTTTCCATGCCCTTCCGTTAGATATTCTTCTTTTTGTTTGGATACTTCTCGTAGTATTTATATTTTTATAAATATTAGGGCCCTTTTCTATGTTCTTTCTCTTCCTATTCACTATAATGAATATGATTTTTTCACAACCCATGTCCTTATCCACTTCACGAGTCAGGGTAAAAAGCTCTAATAGAATCTTCTCATTATTTCACATATTATAATTCACAAAAAAACTAGAGAAGGTTGTGGGTAGTAATGATAGTATGAGATATATATTCAACTCATATGGTAATTTAATCCCCATGATTTCCAAATGCTCAATTTATCCAACAAGCTTGACTACATGTGGTCCAGCTGGTATAGACTCTCTAAGCTTAGTAGTGAAAAAAACATTGGAGATATCATACCTATCTTGTCTCACCTTCTATTAATAGAGATCTTTAATTTGATACATCATGATATAGGAATCCATTTCCTCATGTTTCTTCAAGAGATCATTAGTCATGGATGATAGCACGAGGCACTAAACATTCGTAGCAACATTCAGATGTTTCTCACACATATAGAGTTCATCATCACTCACCTCATTTCCAAGTGAAATGTAGAGACTCAAAGCTTGAATTACATGGAAATTACATTACTTTTGTGGAATACTTGATAAATAACTAAATTAGACACAAAAGGACCGTAATAGTTTAGTGTCTTTGGAAACTCGGAAAATAATCTTCTAATCGTGGTGAAAGATCTTCAACATCTCCCCTAAAGATATTTCCCTTTTGTTTTCTTACCTAAATCCTTTCTTTAAATCCTGGGGAAAAGAAAACATATAAAGGGTGAGCTCAAATTCTCAGTAAGGGTAAATATAGAGATCATAAAACAAATCCATAAACACTTGAATGCAAAAACTTGAACATAAAATCTGAACATCAAAATCATGAGCATAAATATTGGAAGTAAACAAAGCACAGATCATAAAGGAAAATTAGTCATGATAAACTAGCATGGTAATAAAACATGTAATTTTGGAATCCATTAAGCACATATTATGATTTCCATAGTAGCCAAGGCATTGCTTCCAAGACCATCTTAGTGGACAAAGTCCCTTTCTGAATCGAGTTTACTCCTCGTTCCAGTCCTGTAACACTGAACCAAATTAACTTACAATTCCATCCATGTCTATATCATGAGATATAAATCTTTACCCAATTCATTTTAGTGATATATGGGTCTCAACCATCTCATAATGAAATCAATCTTACTTTTTCCACAAAATAAACTTGAAACATTCATATAACCCAAAGAATAAAATGGGTTTCATAAACATCATCCCATCATCAGATAATCCATATAAAACAAATGTATATTTCATCATAAGAAAAGTGAAACCATGTAAATCATAGAGAAATTATACTTGAAACATACACATATGAAAAAATTTCATCTTAGATGGAAAATGTTTTTGATAAAACAATTGAAATGAATTCTTGAGGAAAATATCATTTCTTCTTCAAAATCATTTTCTTTTCAAAAAATTCCATGAAATTTTAAAAGAAAAGTATTTTGTTGAAAATAGAGATAAAATCTTGTAGAGTAAGCTTCATGAAAATGAGGCGTTATGAAACCGTAAAAATCCTTTCACGTCGTATAAGTTAAAAATAACATTCGACTCTTACTTTTGTTGAAAAACTCAAAAAGTTCCTCATGTGGTAAACAAAAGTAAGATTCCTTTCATAACATGTGGTGAATTTCAAAAATGGTTAAAAAGGAATTTATACATACATGATACCATTTTTATAAAATAGGTACATGGATGAGAAATATAACCCCAGTAAATACTTATGAATAAACAATCTCAGATAAAAACGAGATTGGAAAAGTTGTCCCTTACCTTATGTCTGATATCATTCGTATGTATCCGAACCTCCTGTATAATGATTTAAATAATGTCATAAACTTATTAAAGAATCATATTCATTGTTATTATATCATATATGGTTCAATTAGGTTTCTATATTACCAGTTCATTTGTCAATTCTATTTTAAAATAGCATTTTGGGTAAAATTGTTTTATTTATCGTACGTGTTTGGACTTGTTGTTCTTGATATTATTATTACTTATATCATGATTTAATTACATAAAGAATATAAATCATGATTTATATATCATATATATTCAGTATATATATATATAATATATAGATAAATGAAATGAAACACACCGTTCATTGAGACAGTAGGTCGTACGTACGCATGAACGTTGTTTTCCTTTCTTTACTGACTTGAATGGAAGTAGGTAGATGACATATATATATATTTATATATATATATATATGTATACATAAATCCAGTAGCTTAATTATGTCATATATTTCATTATTATTCATTATATATACTTTATAATCATTCTTGAATGGTCAATCATGGAAAATGAATCTCATCGCGTTCATGGAGACGGTAGTCGGTACGTACGCACGAGCGATGATATCATTCCCATGATCATGGAATTGTATTGAATTGTATATATAATATTATAGAATCAACATCACTTTACAATAACCATATATAGTTATTTATTTACACCATTATACCCATCCATGTAAGGTTGTGGTGGAAAACAGATTACACCACGGCGTGGAGACGGTATTCTGTACGTACGCACGCGTGATGATTTTGTTTTCCGTAGGATCGATAGAAGGTGAAATAGGGTTGTTCCATATGAATAATAACATATCAATATATGAGTGATACTGATGTTATTACTTTATAATTAAACAACTAAATAAGAAGAAGTTGAAGAAGAAAGAAACTTGAGAGAATCTATAGAGGAGATTACCTCTTCTTCGACGCACCTCATTTAAACCTTCTCTTAAGGAAGTAGTGTTGGTCTTTTGAGAAGAAAAGAACCTCCATAATGTTTCTATGGAAGTGGAGAAGAGAAATGGGTAGGGTTTGGCCATGATTAAAGGCTCAAAAGGGTGTGAAGAGAAGAGGGAAGGGGTGCCCTTTTTATAAGGGAGGAGAGGGGCCCCTTTGGAAAAATTAAAATATTATTTTATAATAAAGTCATATTCAGATTTTAATAGCTCCAAATTGATTTATTTAGAAGATAAGGTGGGTTGGGTCGAAATACTCTCATCCAATAGAATTTAGACAAGTTTAAGTTTCTATTTTAACCTTATCATTTAGATTTAACTTTATGTTAAATAATTTTACTTTTACCGCGTGTTCTTGTTTTCTTACACTATAAGGCTAATAAACTTACTATAACAAGACAAACAAACCCCAGGTTTTTTAATATTAATATATATAACCTTATCTAAGTTATGTGGCCGAACCATATATTTTTAGGAATAAAATAACAATTAATAATATAATATTTGTTTTAAAAACTATTTTATGTCAATTTTGACACTATTTGGTAATTGATTTTTTTAAAATCATAACAGAATGATTAGTTCTAAAAAGGTTAATTAAATAAATAATAACATGTCATATTAACCAAGAAAATTATTTTAATTCATAAAAAATCTAAAATTGCATTTATTTGGGTATTTATAACATCAATTATGTCAATAATTCATTAATAAGATAATTATTGTAGCATCATTATGTCATAAATAAATTAACTTATTTAATGTCTAAAAATTATAAATAAAATACCATTATGTAGGATATATGTTTATCTTTCTAATGAATATTTATAGTCGAATTTATCTTATGTATAACCCTATATTAAAAATGTTTTATTTATTAAACTTTGATTTTAACTATTTTAACTATTCTTTAAATAAAATAATATTAAATGTCCTAATCTAATCCAAGTGGACCTAAATGGTAATATTTTATTCCTAAGGTTGTTTTTGGTCGAATTAAACTTATCCAATAGAATTAGTACATGTGTTAGGGTAATAATAATATCATTTTTACCCTTAATAACCCTATTTATTTTTAACCGTGGTAAATAAAAGTAAAAAAGTTACTATTCACCAAAAATTATTTTCATCTCATTGAACCAAATTTTAGTCCTTGATATTAACTGTGTCTCTCAAATTTTCAAAATTCCACTCACAGAAGCGGCAAAATTAAGTTTTATGTGAATTTCCAAATTCTCTTAGGAGGTGGGTAAAAGACGGTGAAAAGTTCAATAAAATTTTTATATATCTAAAATTATTATAAAATGACTCCAGTGAATTTCATTGAACATATATAGGTATTATGTATCAATTTTGAATAAAATAAATTTAAATAAATAATTATTTAAGTAAAAAGTAGGTTATTTAAATAGTAACCTAGTGTTCTCACTATTCATCAAAAATTGAAAGTTTTCAGAAAAATACCAAAAATTCACCCTAGGCTAATTTTGATATTCCAAATCCAAAAAATGAAGTCCATTTCAAAAGATAAAATTTATAAAATTTTAAAAATTGGGTATTTCTATTCATAATGTCTAGTTTATATAACATATCGTTGTTTAGTGAAACTCGGTATTGCGTACAACACATGCTATCGTGGAAGGTCGTGATTGCATGTAATGCAAGCCAAGTTAGTGATACGTGTAGTGAAATCTTATTTTGGTGTAGTGTACAACACAAGACAAAAATAAAATTAAAAATAATGTTTTTCATAAAATCTTGTGGTGTTACATTCTACCCCCCTTAAAATGAATTTCACCCTCGAAATTCATCGGGGTTATAAATGGCTTACTACTTAAAAGTTTCATTAATAGAAACCCACGTCATAAAAAGGAATACCAAAACCAATATTTAAAAACTAAAGTATGAAACGTAATGGTTACCCAAATTAACTAATCACTGGGTTTCCACACAGGAGAACATAGATGAAAATATGGATATGGAAAAAAAATCTAACCATCATGTTATGATGGAGAGTGGTAGAGAACATGGCTATGAAAAAACAAAAAATCACAAATCCATAGATTTGTGATGATCTAAGGTACCATTTGACTCATCAGATATAAGGGCACTAGGACAACATTTTTTGTTTTCAATATCATTTCCCTAAAGTTGAAGAAATTGGAATTAGAAGAAATAGTTTCGTGATTTTGGTACAGTCTCACATTGTTCGTTCCTTGGACAATTTCCACTTCATATCTTAAAGAAATGAAGTTGAATTTGTCATTCGTGAAGTGTTAGAAGATCATGTTATAAAATGATGGGTCATTCCATCTATCTCAAACAAAAGGTTAGAAAAAGTTATGAAAAATACATAAGTCCATCTACAGTGAGATTAATCATATATGGTTCCTAAAATGGACTTATACTTCATATATCATACTGCTTAATATATTAAAACTAGTTTCTACTAAATAGGGACTTCCTGTAGGCCAGTGGTAGGTGATAAAGGCCTGTCGCACTTCAGTTGTGGGTTCGATTCCCACAGCGTTGTCTGACGCGATGGGTTGCCACCCGTCCTGCATGTTGTCCTTTTTCTAAAAATACATTATTATAACATTCCATAGATAATATCGAAACAAAATTCTAGCCTTAAACAATTCTATCTGATTTCCAACTTAATCCATTCCAACCTTTAAGATTATAGAAAATACTTCCATTCAATCTCATAGTGTAAAGAAAATTATTACTTGAGAGGTCACATAAAAAGTACGTGAATACCATCATTTATCCACTATATATCATACAATATATCTTGTTGGTCATATTCCAAACATTCAAAATCCTTAATCATGTATTCTCTTGAAAAATGAATACCCATTGAACCTTAGTGAAAACATGAATGCAGCTAAAATTTTTCACTTTCTACATACCAAAATCCCCAAAATTTTATATACTCAATCCATGATATCACTTAGTCCTTATATCAATAATGAGCTCATGAATACTATCAAACAATTTATTTTCTTCTTATCCCTTCATTATGCACATATCATCTTCTTTCCAAAATATTTGAATTACTTTTCATGGTTATTGGTTCCATATTCTTATAGAAAACCACAATGGACTAATACATAGATATTTCAAAATTCCACGACACTGTAAATGGGATTCCATGATACTATTTTGAAATCCCATTACATAAACACATAATCATTACACAACATCATTGTCATACTCAACATCACAAATAGTGATCGCATGTGACTTCCCTTTATCATTTGTTTATGAGGATTCTCACGTTGATCATCATTATCCTTTGTATTAGGGCATTGATTAGCATAATGCCCCATTTCCTTGCAATTAAAGCGTTGAAGTATTGGTAGTGTGTTCCCTACAGTCTTTTCTTTATTCACATCATTAGAAACCCTTTTTCCATTACTTGGACACTCAGATTCTCAATGACCTTCTTTTCCACACTTAAAAAATTTTCTAGTCCCTTTAAGACAATCTCCACCATGCTTCTTTCCACACTTTGAGCATAAAGAAACATTCATCTTCTTTCCACCATTATTCTGAGATTCCTCCTTGAACTCCATCGTTCGTTTCTTGTCCAAACCATGAGATGGATATGTAACACCAACTTCCATTTCTACCTTGATAGCACAATTCACAATTTTTTCACAGCTAGTGAAGTCTCTTATAGATAATGCCCTTCGAAGACTTGGTTTTAAGCCACTGAAGAATCGATCAACTTTACATTCAGGTTGGATGATAAAGCTGGATGCATACCTTGCAAGCCTTATAAAATTTGCTTCGTATATAGAAACAGATTCAACATCCTCTTTCTTAAGCTCAAGGAAATCCTTTTCTATCTTTGTTCAAAGAATATGAGGGAAGTACTTATTGAAAAATATGTTCTTGAACTCGTCCCATTCCATGGACTCAAATTCTTCTCTTTTCCTCGTATTCCTGATAATATTCCACCATTGATCAGCATCACCTTCCAAACGATATACTGCTAAGATGACTTTATCATGCTCAGAACATTGTAGAACTGAAAATATCTTTTCAGTGGTACTGATCGATTGTTCATCCACTAATGGATCAGAAGACCCGCTGAATGAAGGTGGTTGCTACCTCATGAAGGATTCAATAGAATGTTGCTCCTTTCTCTACTAATTTGGAAGTCCAGAATGATTCATAGATTGTGTAAGTATATAAATAAGATTGTGCACTCCATCTCCCATAACATTGGTTTGTTCAAGAGGAAAATTATTGCATCGTCCATTACATTGATCAACATGGTTTCTTCGGGTTCCAGCCATCGTCTAAAACCCAAAAAGAATAGTGTGAGGCAGACATCATGATAGAAAAAACAACATAATAAAGGGGGAGTACCTTCCATATCTAACATCCTAGGTTTAATTCTAATATCATTACCATAATTCTAGGACTATAACCTATACTTATACTTATCTTTAGGGACATCCCTAGACATACCTTAGAAATATCTCTAGGGATCTCACTAAAGTTCTTGCATCCTAGTTTCCAAAGGTTGACTAAACCTTTCCTCAGATACCAACTATAGCGATCTGGAATTACTTCAAGTGGACTATAATTGATACCTATCAGGGCACTCAATGGGTGGATACACCCCCTGGGTGGGCCACACCACCATCCCAAGTGGTAGCCATTTCCTCATGAATTCCTTGGGTGGAGAGCCATGCTTCGTCCAACGCTCACATGTGAGAGTTCCCAAGGATTGGATTCAATCCTACCTATTTTGCTTCTGATACCAACTATAGAGAACCAAAGCGTGACATACATATACATTACATTACTTTTGTGGAATACTTGATACATAACAAAAACAGACACACAAGGACCGTAATAGTTTAGTGTATTTGGAAACTCAGAAAATAATCTTCTAATCGTGGTTAATGATCTTCAACATATCCCATAAAGATCTTCCCCTTTTGTTTTCTTACCTAAAACCATTCTTTAAATCCTAGGGAAAAGAAAACATATATAGGGTGAGCTCAAATGCTCAGTAAGGGTAAGCATAGAGACCATAAAACAAATCCATAAATACTTGAATGCAAAAACTTGAACATAAAATCTAAACATCAAAATCATGAGCATAAATATTGGAAGTGCACAAAGCATAGATCATAAAGGAACATTAGTCATGATAAACTAGCATGGAAATAAAACATGTAATTGTGGCATCCATTAAGCACATGTTATGATTTCCATAGTAGCCAAGGTATTGCTTCCAAGACCATCTTTGTGGAAAAATTCCCTTTCTGAATCGCTTTCACTCCTCGTTCCAGTCCTGTAACACTGAACCAGATTAACATACCATTCCAGCCATGTATATCTCATGAGATATAAATATTTACCCAATGCATTGTAGGTAGATATAGGTCCCACCCATCTCATAATAAAATCATTCTTACTTGTACCACAAATAAACTTGAAACATTCATCATAACCCAAAATATAAAATGGGTTTCATAAAAATCATCCCATCATCACATAATCCATAAAAAACAAATGTATATTTCATCATAAGAAAAGTGAAAGCATGTAAATAATAGAGACATAATACTTGAAACATACACATATGAAATAATGTCATCTTAGATGGAAAATGGTTTTAATAAAACAATTGAAATGAATTCTTGAGGAAAATATCCTTTTCTTCTTCAAAATAATTTTCTTTTCACAAAATGCCATGAAATTTTAAAAGAAAAGTATTTTGTTGAAAATAGTCAAAAAGTCTTGTAGAGTAAGCTTCATGAAAAGGAGGTGTTATGAAATCGTAAAAATATGTTCACGTCGTATAAGTTAAAAATAACATTCTTCTCGTACTTTTGTCGAAAAAGTCAAAAAGTTCCTCGTGTGGTAAACAAAAGTAACAGTCCTTTCATAACATGTGGTAAATTTCAAAATTGGTTAAAAATGACTTTAAACATACATGAAACCATTTTTATAAAACAGGTACATGGATGATAAATATAACCCCAATAAATACTTACGAATAAATAATCTCAGATAAAAACGAGATTGGAAAAGTTATCCCTTACCTTATGTCTGATATGATTCGTATGTATCTGAACCTCCTGTATAATGATTTAAATAATGTCATTGACTTATTAAAAATCATATTCATTGTTATTACACCATATATGGTTCACTTAGGTATTTATATTACCTGTTCATTTGTCAATTCCATTTTAAAGTCGCATTTTGGGTAAAATTGTTTCATTCATCGTACGTGTTTGAACTTGTTGTTTTTGATATTATTATTACTTATATCATGATTTACTTATTTCCAGAAAGTAAAAAATGATTTATATATCATATATATTCAGTATATATATATATATAATAGATAGATAAATGAAATGAAACACATCGTTCATGGAGACGGTAGGCCATACGTATGCATGAACGTTGTTTCCCTTTCTTTACTGACTTGAATAGAAGTAAGTAGATGACATATATATATATATTTACATATATAAAAAAAAACAGTAGCTTAATTATGTCATATATTTCATTATTATTCATTATATATACTTTATAATCATTTTTGAATGGTTAATCATGGAAAATGAATCTCATCGTGTTCGTGGAGACGGTAGTTCGTACGTACTCACAAGCGATGATATCATTCCCATGATCATGGAATTGTATTGAAGTGTATGTATAATATTAAAGAATAAATATCACTTTTAAATAACCATATATTGTTATTTATTTACACCATTATACCCATCCATGTAAGGTGGTGGTGGAAAACAGATTACACCACGGTGTGGAGACGGTATTCCGTATGTACACACGCGTGGTGATTTCGTTTTACGTAGGATGGATAGAAGGTGAAATAGGGTAGTTTCTTATTCATAATAACATATCAGTATATGACTGATACTTATGTTATTAATTTATAATGAAACAACTAAATAAGAAGAAGTTGAAGAAGAAAGAAACTTGAGAGAATCGAAAGAAGAGATTACCTCTTCTTCGACACACCTCCTTTAAGACTTCTCTTAAGGAAGTCGAGTTGGTCTTTTGAGAAGACCAGAACCTCCAGAATGTTTCTAGGGAAGTGGATAAGAGAAATGGGCAGGGGTGGCTGATCTTCTAGGCTCAAAAGGGTGTGAAGAGAAGAGGGAAGGGGTTCCCTTTTTATAAGGGAGGAGAGGGGCACCTTTGGAAAACTTAAAAATATTATTATATAATAAATTCATATTCGGTTTTTAATAGCTCCAAATTGATTTATTCCAAATCTAAGGTGGTTATGGGTCAAAATACTCTCATCCAATAAAATTTAAACAAGTTTATGTTTCTATTTTAACCTTATCATTTAGATTTAACTTTAAGTTAAATAATTTTACTTTTACCGTGTCTTCTTGTTTTCTTACACTATAAGGTTAATAAAGTTACTATAACAAGACGAACAAACCCCAAGTTGTTTATTATTAATATATATAACCTTATATAAGTCATTTTTATGAACCATATATTTTTAGGAATAAAATAATAGTTAATAATATAATATTTTTTTAAAAACTGTTTTATGTCAATTTTGACACTATTTGGTAATTGATTTTTTTGAAAATCAAAACGGAATTATTAGTTAGAAAGAAGTCAATTTAATCACTAATAACATGTAATATTAACCTAAAAAATTATTGTAATTCATAAAAAGTCTCAAATTATATTTATTTGGGTATTTATAACATTAATTATGTTAATATTTCATTTATAAGATAATTACTGCATCATCATTGTGTCATAAATAAATTACATTATTTAATATCTAAAAATTATAAATAAACTACCATTATGTAGTAAATATTTTTATATTTCTAATGAATATATATACTCGAATTTATCTTATGTATAACCCTATATTAAAAATGTTTTAGTTATTAAACTTTGATTTTATCTATTTTAACTATTCTTTAAATAAAATAATATTAAATGTCTTAATCTAATCCAAGTGGACCTAAATGGTAATATTTTACTCCTAAGGTTGTTTTTGGTCGAATTACACTTATCAAATAGAATTAGGACATGTGTTATGGTAATAATAATATCATTTTTACCCTTAATTACCCTATTTACTTTTAACCGTGGTAAATAAAAGTAAAAAGTTACTATTAACCAAAAATTATTTTCATCTCATTGAACCACATTTTAGTCCTTGATATTAACCGTGTCTCTCGGATTTTCGAAATTCTACTCACAGAAGCAGTAAAACTATGTTTTATGTGAATTTCCAAATTCTCCTCGAAGGGGGGTAAAAGACGGTGAAAAGTTCAATAAAATTTTTATATATCAAAAATTATTATAAAATAACTCCAATGAATTTCATTGAACTTATATAGGTATTATGTATCAATTTTGACCTAAAATAAATTTAAATAAATAATTATTTAAATAAAAAGTCAGTTTTTAAATAGTAACCCAGTGTTTTCACTATTCATCAAAAATTGAAAGTTTTCAGAAAAATACCAAAAATTTACTCTAGGATAATTTCGATATTCCGAATCCAAAAATGAAGTCCATTTAAAAAGATAAAATTTATAAAATTTTAAAAAGTGGGTATTACTATTCATGACGGCTAGTTTATATAACATATCGTTGTTTAGTGAAACTCGGTATTGCGTACAACACACGCTATCATGGAAGGTCGTGATTGCGTGTAATGCAAGCAAAGTCAGGGATGCATATAGTGAAAGCTCATTTTGGTGTAGAATACAACACAAGACATCAATAAAATTAAAAAGAATATTTTTCATAAAATCTCAGGATGTTACATGCAACCCATAAAGGCTCTTCCAGTACATAAAGGTTCCTCTCATGGAGAAGGAAAACATAAAGATTCCTTTTCCAATATAGGAAATAAGTACTAGTGAGAAGGTTTTCCTTCTCAATTATGGATCGTAATGATCTATTTTATTTAATTTTTGATGTTGTTTTTATAAATAAGTTGAACATAGTTTTAGTACTTTATCTTGATAGATAAAGACAAAAAAAATAAATTAATATCGATTAGTCTCCCACTATTTTTTCAAAACCCAATAACCCTCGCCATTGGATTTGGAATATCCTATTACTTAGAAAATATATCATAAAGGATCCATATTTACCTTCTCATTACCATAACTAGGGTTGTTTAGGAAACATGAATGGTTTTAGGTAAGTATTCCAAATTCTGACTTCATTAATTTATATCTCCTTGATCTGTTGAGTGGACTCCCCCATCCTAAGATCCTCAATTTTAGATTTCCTCAACCATTGCATCTATGTTTCAACAAGTCCTTATAGGGAAGTCAACCCTTGATGTAAACAATTTTATGTAAATCCAAAACCTCAAATTAGATTTCCTAGATAAATGAGAACACCTCAACTAGGTTTGGTCAAGAACTTTGAACTATTGTTCGATTCTAACTAAATTAATGGAAGGATATACCGACTTAATATTTAATTTACGGATTTTATCCTTAATGTGGAAATTTACACTTATTATCTTGTCACGTGATTGTTAATATTAAGTGGGATATATATAAGTGATTAACAATGTATATATAATATTTGTACATAATACATTTTATTATAGTTCTATCTTGTATGCATGTTAGTTCATTAATTATGTGATTGCGTCAAAAAACCCATAATGAATAAACATACAACTAACAAAAATTAATAAAGGGTATGATCATAAGATTTACTATTGGTTAGTTTATCTATTGGTTGATAAATAGACCCTTACTTAAAGGAGAAAAACCTTGAACTATTTATGTTTTGTGTTTATAGCTTTTCACCTCTCCACCATTGTATCTCCTTTCATTGGTTTCGCCTCGAATCCTAGCTTGAACTACCTCTACTAGCTTGGGATATGAATCCATTTCATATGATTTTAACTCACAAATAGATGAGGGGTAAAAGGGGGTTTACATAAAAGAAACCTTGTTCACGCAGGCCCAATATATTGATGTGGAGAAGGCATGCAGGCAAATAATTCTAATTTAATAAATAAATTAAAAGGAATCCAATCACATACAAAGGTCTGGTCTATCTCATGATCATACACATACATGAAATGAATTTTGAATTTAATAAATATAGATTTCAATTATTTAATTGTTCTTATTTAGATAAATTATGCTCTAATTTATTCATCATTATCTATAATTAATCAATCATTTTTATCTTAATCATTTTCTGAATTTCCTTGAGATTCTCATACATAACATTGTACACAACATGTACCTTAGAGGAAATCAAGTGAATACCCATCCAAAACTACCCAGTTTTTGTTTATAATTGTGTGTACTTTATTCTTTGTGACATGTAGCATGCACGCATAATTATAATTGAAATACAACTCATACATTATGGGCAGGTCTTTGAACATTACACAGATGTTAATTATATATATATATATATCAAACACCTATCAAATGTTGTGTTAGAGATTTATTCCCACACAAAGGTACATGCCTCAGGGGTTACATAATATTTTAATAAATTTTTAAAACTGTGTAATCTGGAAATAGTACAAGACGTGTAGATCTGACTACCTGGTGTATACCCTCCTTATCGACCATCTGAAGTAAATACCTAGGGAAACAATTAGTAAGGTGTACTTCATAAATCTTTCGAGTTAAAGACATTTATAGTGGGCCACATGTGGTGTAGACTCTACATTACATGTTCAACAGCAGGGCAAGCCGTGTATGGGATACATGACTTGACCATGACCTAAAGGGACTACACATCGTGTCTAGTGGGACACATGGTGTGTAGTCTGATAGACCAGTCTGTCCTGGTCAACATTCGGTGTAAGAATTAAATACATCACATGTCATTGATGCACATGGCTTGGGTAATATTCGAATTACTCTAGGCGCATTGAATAAAACTATATAGTGTGTAGTCCAGATTACACAGAATGTGTGGAACATTACACAACACATAATTCCGAATACATGGCGTGTTCTTTCATGTTTCCTATAAAGAATCATCAACACCTCCTAATGATATCCTCAATGTAATTTTAATCCAAAGATTATTCATTTCTATTAGATTTGTGATAAAATAAAGAGAAATAATAGATCTTGAAATTCAGAATACATGAATGATTAAACATTAATTGAAAAACTAAATTATTAAAGTGTAAATAATCAATGAATTATGTAAATAAAAAAAATATAACCTCCACTTGATACTAATTCTAGGTTTTGGGTGCAGTGGAAGCATGTGATGGGCATGTACCCAAATTTTCAAATTACCATGATCGATGATTATTATGATATTAAGAACAAAAAATGCCAGTATCCACTAAATTGAATCCAAGATAAAAGACAAATGAGAGAACCTAAAACCAAGAAGATCATATCAACATATTTTTTTTATAATTAATTAAATTAAATTAAATAATTACCTACATGGTGTTCCTTATTAATTGATATGTTCAACCATGGATCTGAGGTGCATCTTCATTATGAAGTAGAATCAAAGGATTGGATTCCTTTATCGGTGATCCACACATGCCCTATTTATCTTTGGACGTCGCTAAAAGAGTATATGGGTGCTAGCACCGATTATCCTTTTCCATATAATGCTTTCCTTTGATCACCTTGAGAATCCCTTCCAAATCATTCTCCTAGATCTGGTGGAGGAGGATGTCTCTCATTCTTGAGATAATTCATAGAGAGGGAAGGGTTCTCTAGTCTTGGGAGCTTTTCTCCAAGGACGTTGTGCACAGAACCATTGTTTATCTGGTGGAATGTCCCCTTGGATATTTAGAGAATAATAACATAATGAGGAATTTAATTCACCTGGTAATAATAAATAATTAACGCAAGTTTCGTTACTTATTTCATTATTCCATGTGAAACCCCTTGTCAAATTATAATAGCAATGCTATTATTTCCGAGACATGTGATTAACTTGTACATTATATTTAAATATTATTTATCCAAATAATATTTAAAATTATTTTTCACTAGACCCATAACATAGTCCTCCAATCCTCCTCAATATTTACCAGTCTTTGAATAATGACTATTTATTTATTAAATTAATATAACTTCATTATTCACTGATAAATAAATATTTCATCTGCAATATATTCTCTCCAATAGCTAGTGATGAAATAAATGGAATCAAAAATACTTGAATAATTAATAAACCATGACTGGGAATAATATTTATTCCACTTGAAAAGTAATGAAATATCTAACTGAGATACTAGATACTCTTAGTGTGTGACGCTCTTGGCCTCTTTTGCGTTGAGATTTGGCAGGCTTTCCAAAAGTCCAACATTATTTTCTAGCAATGGGTCAAGAAACCTAAGGTAAAGAAGTTGATGTAGGAATGTTATTTCACCTCATACGAATACTTACTGTGTCATATAATCACTTTTTCCTGATATTTCCAATCAATATGGTTACATGCAAGTGTCATTAACCCATGTTCTTGATTTCTCATTCTTTGACATCCCAAAATTGAGCTTTCCTAGAGAACACCATGGCCATGGATTTAATTAGGATATATAATTTCCATCAAAGGGACTGAGATATCTAATTCTATAGAAGTGACAAATCCTTTCTCGCATTATTCATTAATGTAGTATTACTCGTGATGCACCCAACATATCCTACCTCACCATGAACAACTATCATCATGGTTTTCCTCAATACATCTAAGTGCACAAGTCATAATACCCATTAATATTAATCTTAATGTCTAAGGACCAATACAAAAGTCTGTAGATAGGAACATCCAGTGACACTTATGAATGTGATTTTTCTATTGGTGGGTCTTATTGTCATAATATCCTCCAAGATATTACCAAGGGAGCACACCATGAGAAGGTTCATCAATGTTTCATGAGTCTTCACCCCTGATAGCCTATATCATTTGTGTCCCTTAAAATGATATCATCCAGACCTAGAACATATATTCAAGATTTTTGTCATGAAACTTCCAGGTTCTCATCATATTTGGGATCCTCTAGGACCTTTTAGTGTGATAACAATTCTTAATACATTATCACATACTATTTCACAAATAAGAACAATCATGATGTGACAAGGAGATTATTAATATTAATCCAATGAATATATTTTTATTGTAAAGTAAAAATTAGTTGGTTTCTAGGGCACCAGATCCAACACATTTGAACCAAATTATGATGTTTAGACTTCTTCAGTAGTGGACGAGTTTGATTTTTGTTAAATTGATATATTTCCTCATCCATTGACATTTCCCACAATTAAACATTTGTTCTTTTTCTAATGATATTGGCTCTATCATTGATAGTATAGAAACATGCTCAATATTCATTATTATTCATTCACGTGTATAAGATGTTCTGGCTCTGACAATTTTGGATGGGTTAAATTTTGTTCTATTATTTTTCATTTGAGGGGTAGGCTGAATTTATTTAAAAATTGAATCATCTTCTAATTTAGTCAAATAATGTTAATTATTTTGGGAGATTTATGCTACTATATAAATTTTTTCAACATCATCAGCTTAATTATAAATATCATCAATATTAAAAATCCTCAAATTATTCCCATGTTTTCCCTAAATTAGTCTGAGATTATTATTTTCCATGATTGTTTTAGAATTTTTTCTAAAACGTTTATAGGCCTTACTCTTTTCGGGTATAATAAAAACACTCTCTCATATACTGTATCACCATATTATCCCTAGTTTCCTTCTTAATTTAAAATTTAGTATATGCTTCCGAATAATTGAAAATGTTTCAATGAGGTATTCCTTCCACGTACATTTCTTATTGTGTTCATTATGTTATACACATAAGTATACACCATGTCGAAGATATTGGACACTCTTTTCATCTTTCTCAATATGGATTTTATACCATTACCCCATATATAAGTATCATATGTATTTTCATAGTCTCACTTAAAATTTTGAATATCCACTATTTTCATTATATTGGATAATTTATCATTACTTTCTTTGTGAATGTGGACAAGTCTTTGGTGTTACAAGGTAATCTCCTCTCTAACTATTAGTAAACAGGTGTTCTATTTGTTATCCATGAAGTATAAATTACCATTCATCCTATAAACATTAATGAGTGAATTCTTAGTCAGTACTTTAATCAAGGTCCCTTTTTATTAAATGTGACCTAATGTCTAGAGTCACATAATGGTATCACACTTGAGATATTGTTTTAGAAACCATCCATATAGAGAACTTATATTCTTTTCATATCGTCACATGATTTTGTTTTATTACCAATCCCTTTAATTTTCAAAGATCCATCATTTTCAAAATTAACTATTACATTAACTCTTCCTCTCACATTCTTTAGTAGGTTCACATTTCTATTATTCTGGTATGAGAACCCACTTTCAATAATCCAAGTCGTATGATTGTTTATATCTTTGAGAGAAATTTGATTTCCCATTTATCTTTTTTTTATTTTCCTTTTATGAGATACCTGGTTGAGTTGAGGCATAATATGGCATATCATATATATTTTTGGTATGTATGGGATAATTAAACACTTCTAATTCTTCCAATAAAGAGTATATATTTCTCAGTGAAATATTGTCTGGTTTTTTTGAATTCTTTTTTTTACTTCCATTGTCATAAACACCATTTATATTTTTCCTATAATCAATAGATTTGTTTCAAAAAATAAAGAAATAAATGAAATATCCATTGAAATTATTTAGTTTATTAGTAAAATAATATGTCCTCATTATTATTTTCTATCATTCAAAAATTTCATCTTTCAAATAACTCATTGCCTATTTACAATAGGACTTGGTGTGGCTAAGAAATAAACATAATTGAAATTTCATAACATAAAATATATTATCCCCATTATTCTTCCACATTTCCCTAATATTCATAAATATACTCAATTATTGATATTCCCTTTAATAATGATAATTTTTCCAAATCCAATTAGATCCTTTTACTAGAGATGGCATTGTCAGTGCAACTTGTGTCATAGTGTTGACACCATAGCCACCAACCTTCTACGTCCCTTTGTTCAGTTCCAATATTACTGCTCTTTTTAATGTTGTTATATCATATCTAATTCCACTTTTTCTAATGAATATAGAACTTTTTTTGGTCAATATTTTCTCAATGACTTTTAATCCTTACATGAATCCTTTAAATTATTCTCCATCTTTGAACCTCACGAAGTTTATCTTTTTATTTGATTATTTTTATTTCATTTCTAATTTAAATTTTTTCACTATGAAACAACATCTTCCTTAAGGGGTTATACCTTAGTAGTTCTATATTGTATTTATGCATTCAGTAATTTTGTAATGTCCTAGCCTGGATGCCACTAAACAGTTCCCAGATTGTAGCACAACTATAATAACATATCAATCAATAGAAGAAGTAGCAAATTTATCAAAAAGAAGATAAACGTACAAGAGAGTAATATATAACAGTGTCATAATTAGAATCATATACTATTATAATCATTTCATATCTTTGCAAATAATCCAAAATAGTAATACAAGAAGTTTTATGACACATGTATCATAACACCAAAAGACCAAAAAGAATATCCCATATAACAACCTTGATATTTTATTACACAATTAAACATAATTTATTACATAAAATTAATTTGATACAATATAGAAGATCGAGAGGTCTAGTGTCTTTGGGGATTATGATCATTATATAACAACTTAGAATATGAAAAACAACATCTTTATTGAAAAAAATCCTTCACATGACCACTACATTCCCTCGTACATAGCATTGTATGGGATAACCTGATGACATGCATAAAAAAAGGGGTGATCTATAAATCCCAGTAAGGGATTAATCATGGAATAACTTGAGGAATACAATACATGTTAGATAATAAAAATATCAATAGAGCACAAGATAATGATAAACATAAAGGCATGATAAAGCATGATAATAATAACCTGGAAATGTGGCAACAACACTTAACATGGAATTAGCACAAGCCAAGGCTCATTGCACATGGAGCATGAGTAAACCCACATTGAAAATGAAGCATGATTAAACCCCTCTTGCACTTGAATTATCATGAGTAAACACTTATTTCATATAACGTCTCATGATACTATACTTTACCCAGTGCATTGGAGTGCTATAAGGGCACACCCTTCTTAAACATTTCATTTCATGTATAAGTGTGCCACATGGATCATATAACATGTATTCATAAAACATCATCATTTATTCCACGATAAAGTAATGTGTAATTCATGCATGAAAATTTATAATCAAAAAGTAAATGTGCATAAAGGTGAATACCCTTGATAGAGAAATGGGCATGGTATTCACTATACAATGACATTGTCTTGGAAAATCAGACCAATTTCAGCAGCGTAACGGCGTGACGTAAGAATTCATAAAAATGTTTGGTGAGAGAGAAATGGATGTCTCATCATCTATACATGAAATGGATAGTAAAGGGTTCATATGGATACATGTTCCAAATATTATAATGTAATTTATATTCATGATACAAAATAATTTCTTGAATGTATGTGAGGAGAGATAAATTATTTTCAGAATTTTGACATAGTAACGGGTGTACATGGGATGAATTTATTGAGAGAGAAAGGGTTATCACATAATTAAAACATAAATACGGCAGTATGGGGGGTTAGAAATAATACCCCAACATTTATTATTGAAATTAAAAGGGAATAACAACATTAAGAAAATTGGACAAAAATCAGAAAGGAAGAAAAAACCCTTACTTGGAAGTGTGCTTCGAAAGAGAGAGGCTTGAGAGAGGCTTCTTAGGAGCTTGGGACACCTTGGGAGGATTATATAGAGAGTAAAAAAGTGGTTGGATGAACTCCAAATTCTTTTAGTGATGATTAAGTGGGAGCTTGGGTGGGTTTATATAGGGAAGGTGAGATAATTCTTTATTATTTAGGTTTGGGACACCTCACATTAAACTAATCCAAACTAAAAACCAAACCATGGTTTGTGCCAATGGTTTTTGGAAAAGGGAATTAGAAAATAATATTTTATAAGGACAAAGTCTGAACTTCTTAAAATAAGGGGGTTTCTTATGTGTAGGTGTGTCACCTTCCGAAGGAAAACAATTTCAAATGACAAAATGTTTAATAATTCTTGAAGGGTGCAGTAAAGCATTGTAAAATAAATAAATAAACACAAAATCACATTATTTTAATGTTAAAACATATATTTTCCGAAAATAAAGTTTATATTATTTTATTACATCACTATTGGGTCATTATGATGTCATAAAACACATTATATTTTTAAATGGTATTTAATTTTTACCCAAATATTTGACTCTCTCAGAAAATTATGAAAAATTCACCATTGGATAATTTCGACATCCTGATTCTAGAAATAATATTCAATTTATCTAAATAATTTTAGAAATATTTTAATTTTCACTTTTAAAATAAAAATGAACATTTATAAAAAAAATTCATGGGTTTTGACAAAAATGAATTTCAAACCTTAATAAAAATTAAAATTACATTCATAAAATTATATGATCATTTATATTTAATAAAAAATAATTTAACAAAAATAATAATATTTTATTAAAATTTTATTTAATTTAAAAATTCTTTAAATCATCAAAATAGATTTCTTATTTGAATATTAACTAAAAATAATATTTGTGCTTTAAAACCTATTTACAAGGTAACAATAATAAAATGAAAGTATATTAATTATTATATAAAAAAATGATGTACATAACCATAGTGCTAAGGTATTATTACATAACCCCTTATAACACCCGCATATGATCGAAGAGTAAGGTGTGTGATGGGGACATACTCTTGGAGTGGCTTGGATAACATTGCTCGGGTGGTAATCTCTATCAACTTACACTTCTATCATAGGTAGTCCCACTTGAGCTTAACATATTCAATCTTGGCTTGGGCTTGTTCAAGAGTGAAACCCAAAGATACAACCTCCTTTCTATGCTCGGACAAATGGGCTTTATATGGGGCATGTCTAAAAGATGAGGTCATCTCTTCCTTTTTCTGAGTAAATTGGATTTGTTAAAACCCTATATTTATACTAATCATGTGATCACTGTTCAATGGATATATTAGAAACAGTCACAATTCTTAACATAAAACCAAAGAATTTATCATTTTATATAAACATTTTTCATAAAGAGACATTTAATTAGATCTAGAAGGATTTCAATTAATGAAAGTTTTGGTCGTTACAATATTCTCCCCTTAAGAAATTTCGCCCTCAAAATTGCTTTTCCCACACTATAACAAATTTGAGTAACTCTTCTTTATCATTTCCTCTGATTCCCACATCACTTCTTCAGACTTGTGGTTTTTCCACAACACCTTGACGAGGGACATTGTTTTATTTTGTAGAATGTTTTCTATACGATCTATGATCTTCACTAGTTTCCCCTCATAAGAAAGGTCATCCTCTAACTGTACCACCTATGAAGAGAGTACATGTGAATGGTCTAATATATACTTCTTTAAGAGGGATACATGAAAGACATCATGTACTTTTGCCATGGTAGGTGGAAGTGGTAGTTGATAGGCCACAGCCTTGACGTGATCAAGAATCTCTAAGGGGTTGATGTACCTCAGACTTATCTTACCTTTCCTTCCAAAACTCATAAAATTCTTCCATGGAGATATGCGTAGAAATACCATGTCTCAAACTTTAAACTCAAGGTCTCATTAATGGTTATCTGCCTAACTCTTCTGATGACTTTGCATTGGCTTGATATGCTACTAAATGGGTTTCACCTTCTCCACCATTTCTTCGACCATTTTTGGTTCAAGAAGCTTACTTTCACTGACATCATCCCAACACACCGGTGTTCTGCACCTTTTCCCATAAATGTCTTCATATGGTTCCATTTGGATGCTCGAGTGGAAACTATTATTATAATAGAACTCAATAAGAGGAATATTTTGATCCCATCATCCTTTACACTCCATTGAACACGCTCTCAACATTTTCTCAAGTGTTTGGATAGTCCGCTTGGATTGGCCATCAGTTTGAGGATGATAGGTCCTACTAAAGTCCAGTTCAGTATTCAGAACATGTTGAACACTCTTCCAAAACGTAGAGGTGAATCTTGGATCTCAATCAGACACAATAGATAGTGGTACTCCATGAAGCCTTACCACTTCCCTGATATATATTTGTGCCAGTTAATAAAATGAGAAATCCTCTTGAATAGAAATGAATTGGTTAGCCTTTGTAAGACGATCCACAGCAGCACAGATTGCATTGTTGCCTTCTGATGTCTTCAGAAGTCTGGTGACAAATACTATGGTGATGTTCTTCCATTTCCATTTTGGTAAGGGAAATGGTTGCATCATCCCCTTAGACTTCTGCCTCTCTGCCATCACTTACTGACACACCATGCACTTTGATGTATATTCAGTAATCTACTTCTTCATATTATCCCACCAGTAATGCTCTCATGGATCTCAATACATATTTGTGTTTCCTGTGTGAATAGAGAAATTTGAACTATGTACATCGTCCAAAAGATCCATCTTCAGCTCCAGATTTGATGGAACATATAGTCTTTTCCCATATCTCACAATTCCTTCTTCATTAACATTAAACTCTGAGGATTTTCCTTTTTCGATAGCTTCAATTTTTTCTTGAATTCCCACATCATCCTTTTGATCATCCTTTTACCTTTCCAAAAGTGACGGTTGAGAAATCATTTGTGAAAGGATCTATGATGTTCCATTCTCTATGATTCCCATGACTATCTTCATCAAATCTACGAATATTGGATCCTTTTTAATTCCCATCAATGATATAATCGTTGGTTCCTTTCTACTTAGGGCATCCACCACCTAGTTCGCTTTCCCAGGGAGGTAATGGATTGAGTAGTCATAGTATTTGATCATCTCTAACTATCTTCGTTGGCACATGATCAACGGTTTCTGTGTGAATATATACTTTAGGCTTTTGTGGTTCGTATATATTTCACACTTCTCCCCAAAGAGATAATTCTGCCAATTTTTAAAATTTAAGATCATTGTAGCTAACTCAAGGTCAAGTTTTGGATAGTTCTATTCATGAACTTTAAATTGCCTTGAAGCATAGGCAATGACTTTGTCATTTTGCCTCAACACACATCCCAGGCCCTTCTTCGAAGCATAACTGAATACCACAAAAATTTCAACACTTGTGGGTAAAGTGAGCACGGGCGCAGTGATAAGCCTCCTTTTCAACTCCTTGAATATTTCTTCACATTCATCACTCGAAGAAAACTTTACTCCCTTCTAAGTTATCTTGGTAAGAGGATTGTGCAATAGTGATAAATGTTTCACAAATCGTCGATAATATCTTGATAACCCCTAGAAACTACGGATATCTGTTACCGATGGTGGCCTCGGTCATCCCCCAATTGCATCTGGTTTGGAGGGATCCATAGATATCCCATTTCTTATGATGATATAGCCCAATAATGAGACCTCATCCAACCATAACTCACACTTTCTATACTTTACATAGAGCTTCTCCTTCCACATGGTCTCTAGTAATGTTCTTAGATGATCCTCATGATCCTCCTTGGTTTTGGAGTATATCATAATATTAGCTATAAAGACTACCAGAAATTTGTTTAGGTAATCTCTAAATACTCTATTTATCAAGTCTATGAAGATTATTGGAGTATTAGTGAGTCTGAAAGGCATTACTATGAATTTATAGTGCTTGTATCTTGTACGAAAAGCAGTCTTGGGGATATCTTCCTTCTTCACCCTTACTTGATAATATCCCAAGCACAAATCCACCTTGGAGAATAATTTTGATCCATGCATCTGATCAAACTAGTCATCAATTTGTGGGAGAGTATACTTGTTCTTTATCATGATTTTGTTAATCTCACAATAATCGATGCAAAGGCGCATTGACCCATCCTTCTTCTTGACAAAGAAGACAGGTGCACCCCATGGTGAAGCACTTGGACATATAAACCCTTTATCTAAATTCTTATATAGTCATTTCTTTAGCTTCTCAAGATCCACAACAGCCATTCTATATGGATTCTTGGATATTTGAAACACCCCAGGTATAAGATCAATAGAGAATTCAATATCTCTTCTAGGGGGAAGACTGCGAAATTCCTCAGGAAACACTTCAGGGAACTCCCTCACAATAGGCATGCATTCTAAGATTGTTTCCTCCTTAGAATCAATAATCTAATCCAGATACATGTTCTCATAAGGCAGTAATATCCATGCTTGAGATTATGGAGCTAAAGAAGGTTCATCTTCCTCCTTGCACTTGTAATGAATCGGGGTTCGATTCTCCACATGGAGAGTGATTTCTCTCTCATGGAAATATATGTTAGATCTATATAAATAAAGATAAATCATCCCAAGAATTGCAACAAATTGCACCATAGGGAGTATGATGAGGTTCACCGGGGATTTCAATCCAAAGATTATGATAGGGGAGGAGTTATATTCATGGGATGAAATGATTTCCCCATTTGTCGTACTCACCGACATCTTCACTTCCATGATTTGTGGTGGTGCTGGGATTTTTCTACTAAACTTTTGAGATAAAAATAATGTGTATGTCATGACCTGTCCCCTGGGGCCTATGTCGTGACTACCCCAAGCCCACCTTCCACAGGCCAGGGGCTGGCGACTAGCACTAAAGGTGTATTCCCTAACACTGGGAAGGCATTGCCTTTATAACCTGTAAGCACATGCAATAAAGCACACAGCAAGATACGAACACAAGTAAACTAAACTGTAAACAGAGTGAGTGTAGTAAGTAAAAGGGTCCAGAATAAAAACCCAACTGGAAGGTACTTAAAACTGAAAGTACATGTTAACTGGAACAGGAAGGAAGATAGCTTGCGGATCATCCTCCGAGGTTCCCACCTGAAGTGTAGGTACAGATCACCTACTCAGCACTCCACATTCCTACGTCTCCTCCACCTATCGACAAGATTTATGGTCCACCTCTGGGCACCATCCAGTCCTAGTAATCACATCCTTATTCAGCATTGTCTGTTGTCTGCATCCAACACAACAAGGTACAGGCATATCCCATGAATGGTTGAGTATAACGATACTCAGTAGGGACCTCGAGACCCTCAAGGTCTCACAAAATCCACTAATGATAAACCACAAATCATGAAGTCAATAGATAACCCTACTTAGTTATATTCCAATAAATATACCTATGTTATCAATTAATCCATCTCAATCATGAGGAAAACACAAAGGTATAGACTCAGCTCACTCCAGGATTTAATCTAGGGGTAGTATCAAGTAACATTCCCAGTCACAACGTAGAACACCTTGGCTACTGGAGAACTCCTCCTCTATCAACTACAGTGGGCCTACCGCATCACACAGAGGCACTTCCCACTAACCTTGTACTGCTGAGGTACTCCTCCTGTCATGTTCCATGGGTCTGACGTGTCACACTCCACCACTCCCCATCGTGGGTCTGCCGCATCACACAGAGGCACTCCCCTTTGTGGCCTGCTGTGGTACTCCTCCTGTAGAGTACAGTGGGTCTGGTGTGTCACCAAGGTGCTCCCCACCGTGGGTCTGCCGCATCACCAAGGAACTCCCCACCGGGCCTGTCAAGTCACTCCTAGTCGAAACGATCAGTAGTCGTCAAGTCTCATCCAAGCACTAGGTCTTCGCACTATTCTCGCTCGTCTCTGAGACGATCCACTCCACAAGCTACTAGTCGATAATCCAACTCTCATGAATTCCCATGAAGAAGTATCTCAAAGGTCTGCCACATCATAGGGGTCTCAACGTAACAGATGGTGAGTCAATCAGACGCTCGGCCTAAGAGTTATTAGTCGTTTAGTCCTAGGGGCCTAGTTGGATTCGTGCTCGATCCAACCTCATTGTTCCCCATCATAATCCAAATCATTGTGTGGTACCACTCAAAGGTATTTAATTACTCCAAGGTTCCCAACATCGCTTACGGTTCGTCAAACAGACGTCTGGTGCCAAAGTTATGGCCAAAAAAGGTAATTGGGTCGTAGTGGGCTTGGGTCTGGTCTGACCTGGTTGGACCAACTCAGCCCGACCTGGCCTGGGCTGACCTGATTTGGGTCGACCCAGTCAACCCCATTGTGTCTGGCCGGGCAGGCCGCGTGGGGCCATGGAGGGCTCGAGGCCGCAGGACGAGTCGGTTGGGTATAGCGATCTGGCCGCGGGGCGGTGGTCCGGCCGTGGGGTGGCGGTCCAGCCATGGGGCGGTGGTCTGGCCCTGGGGAGGTGCAGAGCCGTAGATGGCGGCAGTGTCCAGGGTCAGTGCAGAGGCCACGGGGTGGATGCGGGGGCCTCGGGGCAGCGTCGTCGCCTTCATCACGGCCGGCGGTGGTGACGGTCGCCTTTCTCATGCCCCAACCATGGATGGTTGCCATCCTGGTCCATCGTGAAGAAAACCACAAGATTTTTGGAAGGGTCGGGCCATGTTTGTTTGGCCCGTACCCTCTGCATTAGGGTGGTAGCATATGGCTCCTCAAGAACATGAACATAAACATCAAAACATATCCTCCCACAATGATTATTCCCTACCCGCAAAAGAAATAGAAGGGGTGTACATGGGAAGTGATAAATAAATAGAAATAAACCCCTACATAATTCACTTGATGAAATCAACATGGTCGAAAGGAAAAACAATGAATTTTTGGGAAGAGATGGATATCGGTGTCATAGGCATTTTCCTCGATTATCTGTCTGTGTGTCATTAGAGATCCTTCGACAGAGTTTGGAGAAGAAATCATCAAAGGAGAGGCATTCTTCGTTGGCATTCTTCATTGGAGATCTTTTCTCCCAAAGCACCTCCTCTCCTAATTCCACGAAAATGAAATGTTATCCCCAAAATAAAATATTATGTGATCTATTATGTTTGTTGGCATAAAATTCAAATTGGGTTCATTAATCTCATAGTTTGGCACAATTAAAGTGGTGTGTTGGCTTAATTATTGTGGAGGTGGTTCGACACAATTTATATAGGAGGAGTTGAAGAGGCTCTCCAATATTTAATGAGGGAGTTGAGAGGTTTAGGCCTCAAGTGGTCCCCACCACCATAACCTCGCATGGGAGGTTAGGCTTCGGTGGTCCCCACCACCATAACCTCTCGTGAGACGTTATGGTATTGTGGTCCCCACTTCTTTACATCCACATGGAGGTTTTAACAAATAAAATAAAAATTAAAGCTACACAAATTTATTTTTATTTTATTCATTCATGAAAAACCTAAAAACTAACTTCCACCCTTGACCAAATGTCATCTAGGTGAATGTCTCTTTAAGAGAATATCGGCCCTGTGAGTTCAATGGTGCCCTCGGATTTCAATTCCGAGCACCAGTTCAAAAGTTAGAAAAACCCGCTCACATGTTTACTGAACGTACCCGAACAAAAGTTAGGAAATTAATTCCAGGTACTCCAGACCTCAGAATCATGTTTCGTCAATTTTCACGGACTCGTAAAATTCCCATTTATTTAAAAAAAATATATAGAAGTTCTGGGTCTTTACAGAATAGAACCTTAATCAAAAAGTATGTTCACTTTTCTTGAATGAATAACTAGCGTACCTATCACCACTTCATTGTCAAGGTTCACTTCAGCAATATTGATGGAAAAATATTTCCCTTGCTCCCTTTGAGGTTGTTGGTTGCCTTCAAAAACCCTTGGATTAGGGCACTGATTTGCAAGATGCCCTGGTTATTTTCAGTTGTAGCAATGAACAACACATTGAGGTTCGAACAGAGCGTTCCTCTCCTCTGTTGTAGCTGCAAGTTTTTCTTATCGGTAGTTAACAGCTAGGTTCCCTTCTCTTCCACACCTAAATCAATTTATCATACCCTTCAGGAAATTTCCAGGGTGCTTCATTCCATACCTTTGGCAAGTGGGTTGCTGGATCTTTTTAGCACCATTGGATTTATCCAACGTACCACCAGCATTGAATTCCACCTTACACTTCTTATCCCTATGATACCCCTGAGATTCTCTAATCACCATTTCAACCTTGATGGAATATCGTACAATTTCCTCATAGCTGTCGAATTCATGGATCGTCAGTGCTTTCCGCAGGCCTGGTTTCATCCCACCAAAGAAGCGGCCAACCTTGCATTCGGGGGTAACAAAAAAGCTGGAGGAATATCATGCAAGCCCTATGAAGTTTTCCTCATATGCTTTGATATATTTGTCATCTTTTTTCTTGAGGGCAAGGAAGTCCCTTTCCATCTAAATCCAGAGGGTGCATAGAAAATATTTATCAAAAAACATTTTCTAAAAATCATTCCTTTTCAACGCCTCGATCTCCTCTTCTGGCTTCATATTTTGGATCAATGTCCACCATTGACTAGATTCACCCTTCATATGATAAGAAGCCAGGAGAACCATCTCTTTTTCAGAACATTGAAGGATAGATAAGATCTTTCCAATGGAATTGATCCACTGTTCAGTGATTGAGGGATCAAATGATCCATTAAAAGTAGGAGGCTTTTGTCTCATGAAGCTCTCGATAGTGACTTTTTCCTTCTTAGGGAGGGTCGAACATTCCTCTTGACCCATGTTTCTATTCAAATCATGAGTTATCTTGGAGAGAAGTGTGACAATGTTTGTGATTCATGCTCCCATTGGATTGGGCATCTCATTAGTATAGTCATCACATTAATCTTCACATTGGTTCTTAGCCTGAGTCCTCCTATTACCAACCGTAGGTTAGAATAAAAGGAATGTTAGGAGTAACACATAAAGGGTAATACAAGAAAAAAACTAATGACTTATAAATAACATTTATTTCCTTAATATATGAATCTATTGGATTCAGTCTATGTTATCCATGATCTACTTTCTATCATATATTCTTAGTTCATTTTTTTGTCCCTTAATAATGGTTCATACTAAGCTTGTGAATTTACCAAAGTATATCCCCTATGAGTTTCATAACCAAGAGTGAAGCAAGGCCCATTTTGGTGCACCCGTTCCCATTCGAGTCTAGCTCAAGATGGTGTTTTCAGGTTGTACCCCTAGGATACATATATTCCAGAGCCGCCTCCACCTTCTCGTATCTAGACATGGATGTATTTGATTGATAAACCACTTACTCAATACTCACCAAAACTTAGGGATGTTTTTATTATACTTAGTCTTGTCTCTAAGGCTTTACTATGGTTTTCTAATCCTAATCCCAAAAATAACTGAACCTAACCTCTGATACCAACTATGAAAACCTTGATCTTTTATTACACAATTAAATATAATTTATCACATAAACTTCATTTGATACAACATAGAAGATTGAGAGGTCTAGTGTCTTTGGGGAATAGGATCATTACATAACAACCTAAAACATAAAAAACAACATCTTTATTGAAAACTTCCTTTACATTACCACTATATTCCCTCGTACTTAGCATTTCATGGGATAACTTGAGGACATGCATAAAAAAGGGGTGAGCTATAAAGCCCAATAAGGGATTAATCATCGAATAATATGAGGAATACAATAAATGTTAGACAATAGGATTATCAATAGAGCATAAGAGAAGAATAAACATAAAGGCATGATAAAGAATGATAATCATAACATGGAAATGTGGCAACAACACTTAACATGGAATTAGCATGAGCCAAGGCTCATTACACATGGAGCATGAGTAAACCCTCATTGCACATAAAGCATGAGGAAACCATCATTTCACTTAAATTAGAATGAGTAAAAACACATTGCACGTGATTTTTCATGATACTATACTTTACCCAATGCATTGGAGCGTTATAAGGGCGCACCCTTCTTAAACATTTCCTTTCATGCAAAAGTGTGCCACATGGATCATATAACATGGATTCATAAAACATAATCATTTATTACATGATAAAGGAATGTATAATTCATACATTAAACTTTAAAATCAATAAGTAAAAGTGCATAAAGGTGAATACCCTTGATATAGAAATGGGCATGGTATTCACTACACAATGATATTGGCTTGGAAAATCGGTGCAATTTTGCCAGCATAACAGCGTGACTTTAGAATTCATAAAAATGGTTTATGATAGATAAATGGGTGTCTCATCATATGTTCATAAAATTAAAATTTAGGGGTTTATATAGATACATGTACCAACAATTGTAATGGAATTTAGATTCATGATACAAAATAATTTCTTGAATGTAAGTGAGGAGAGATAAATTCCATTCGGAATTTTGGCATAGTAACAGGTGTTCATGGGAGGAATTTATTAAGAGAGAAAGGGGTATCTCATAATTGAAAAATAAAGAGGGAATTTTGGGGGAGGTTTGAAACTATACCCTAACATTTATAATTGAAATTAATACGTCATCACAACATTAATAAAATTGGACAAAATTGATAAAGGAAGAAAAAACCATTACTTGGAAGTGTGCTTCCAAACGCTTGAGAGAGGATTGAGAGAGGATTATTGGGAGCTTGGGATACCTTGGGAGGATTCTAGAGAGTGTAGGTCATAGTTTTGATGAACGCAAAAGGCTTTGAGTGAGGAGGAAGTGGGAGCATGGGTGGGTTTATATTGGAAAGGTGAGAGAATTCTTTATTATTTAGGTTTGGGGCACCTCACATTAAACTAATCCAAACCACAAACCAGTCCATGATTTTTTCCCATGGTTTTTTGAAAATGGAATTAGAAAAAATATTTTATAATGAAAAAGTCCGTTCTTATTAAAATAATGGGGTTGAAATTGTGGAAGTGAGTCACACTCCTAAGGAAAACAATTTAAAAAGACAAAATGTTTATTAAGTTTTGAAGGGTCTACTAATGCTTTGTAAAATAAATAAAACAGACCCAAAATCATATTATTTTAATGTTAAAACATTAATTGGCCGAACATAATGTTTATACTATTTTAGTACATCACTATTTGGTCAATATGATGTCATAAAACACATTATATATTTAAATAGTATTTATTTTTTACCCAAAAATTTAACTTTCTCGGAAATTTATGAAAAATTCATCGTTGGATAATTTGGACATCCTAATTCCAGAAATAATATTCATTTTATCTAAAAAATTTTCAAAATATGTTAATTTTCACTTTTAAAATAAAAACCGACATTTATCAAAATTTCGTGGGTTTTGACAAAAATGGCCTTCAAACCTTAATAAAAATTACAATTGCAATCATAAAATTATAAGATCATTTATATTTAATAAAATTTAATTTAATAACAATAATAATATTTTATTGAAATATTATTTAATTCAAAAATCTATTAATTCATCAAAATAGATTTCTTAGTTGAACATTAACTAAAAATACTATTTGTTCTTTAAAAACTATTAACAAGGTAACAATAATAAAATGAAAGTATATTCATTATTATATACAAAAATAATGTAGATAAACATAGTTCTAAGGTCTTGATACATAACCCCTTATAACACCCGCATAAGACCGAAGAGTAAGGTGTGTGATGGTGACAGACTCTTGGGGTGGCTTGGATAACATTGCTCGGGTGGTGATCTATATCAACTTCCACTTCTCTCATAGGTAGTCCCGCTTGATCTTAACATATTCAAGATCATCTTGGGCTTGGTCAAGAGCAAAGCCCAAAGATACAACCTCCTTTTCAAGATCTGTCAAATGGGCTTCGTAGGGGGCACATCTACTGGATGAGGTCATCTCATCCTTTGTCTGAGTAAATTGGATTTGTTAAAATCGTATATTTATACTAGTCATGTGATCACTGTTCAGTGTCTATATTAGAAACAGTCACAATTCCTAACATAAAACCAAAGAAGTTGACATTTTATATAAAAAATTACATAAAGAGACATTTAATTAGATCAAGTGGGATTTTTATTAATGAAATTTTGGGTCGTTACATCCCAACTATCATTAAAAGACACACTTCGTTCTAGAGATCCACCACACCTAAGCATAGGTAAAATAAATTTTCATACTATTGGAACATTCCATGGTCCCTAGCTACATCTATATATTCTGTTCAGGTACCCAACAATAGAATAAATGGGGTGTGATATGTCGCTTAGTAGGACACCACCAACGGTGTCTATAACAAATCCAGATTGTTCCGTATAAGGTAAAGTAGTGTGCAATGTATATCATAGGTATAATAGTAAAACAAGTGAAATGAAAATGGAATAATTAATAATTATAAGTGATATTGTCTATACAAATAAGACTCATTATAAAAAATATTAGGCCCTTTTCTCAAAGACAATGATAAAATAAAACTAAACAAGTGATACTATCTAGTCTACTCATAAGAGTCAAATACCTATATTTGGGATATCTACAAGCACAAAAATAGATCCACTAAAACTATTCTATACAACAATGTATAAACCACTACTATATCCATACCATATAATCCATTATATAATATTAAACATGGCCTTTTCTGTATAATCAAGTCATCCACATTAGCATCATTATGTAATTAAATGTGTCCGACCAAGAATGTTTGGATCCAAGGTGTCAAAGACTTAGACATCCTCATCAAATCCTAGGAGAATCTCGATGGAAACACAATAAATACATACGTGGAGTCCAAGGATCATATCAGTAGAGCATGTTCAATGTGAGTCTAAGAAATCTAGATCTATGGGGTAGTAAGGCCTAAGACATCATACGGAATCCAGAACCATGGAAGAAATAGGTATAACTCATCAACTACCATAATCAATATCCATGGGAGAAACTTCCATGTCTTGTAACAGGATAAGGATATAAGGTATATTAACCAAGTCATCCACTACCATTTCAATTCATCATTTCATTAAAATTAAATTCCTTGAGTTTATCCAACTCATATATCAAAAATTGAAATAAAATCCATTTAATTAATTCAATCAATTCACGTCATCTTAAAACATGGAAAAGGAGGAAAACCAACCCCTAAACATTCAATTAAATTCACATAAATTTATAATGGTATTGATCTAAATGGGAAATCTCACTCTCACCCCAGGTTTAGTATAACAAAATGGAAAAGGCAATGGTGTACCCCATGGGTTGATAGGGTTTAGAAAAAAAATCTCCAAAAAATCAATGAAATAGCGTGCATCCCTAATAGGTTTTAATTTATTAAATTCAATAATTTAATAAATTAAATGTGCACCATAGGAAAATTAAGCTTGACAAAGAACAATAATTATTATTATAAAACCCCAAGAGATATGTATTGAACACATACCATAGGTCTGTAGTAGATCACTCATCCAGTTCTAACTTCTGATTCTATCTATATTAGATGATAAACAAAAGGTAAATAAATAACTTGAAAAATAGGGAATATTAGCTTGTACCTAAATAACTCTATCGATATCAAGTAAAATAAAGAACAACATAATATGATCGAATTACCTTCCATTAGGAATCTAATGAGATGATCAACACTTGAATCCATGTCCAAATGAAGAAATTGGAGAAAAAACTCAAGATTGAGCTTCAAAGGATATATGGAGCCTAAAGTTCTGTCCAAAAAATTAATAAATAAAAAAGGATTAGGTTTTAAATCATTTTAAAGGTGAATTTTGAGTTTCCCGATTTTTAACTTGGCTACATGGTTTGGTTGCACATTTGGCAAAACCGTGCACCAACCGTGCGACCTTCACAATCTTAAAGGTTCACCTTGCATGGTTGATGAATACAGTTTTCTAAACCATGTGAAAATAATTTCTCATCCACAATCAGAAACTAAAGGCCCCATGCATATGTGGGATTCTCCCTCCTCATAGTTTCCTTAAACCATAGACCTCTTGATAGAGTCCTGAACCACCTTTCTCGATTATAAGTAACCATGCAACCTCTTCCGTACAATTTCTCCTAATGGTGTGTCCTGTTTGTTTTTTTCAAAGAGTGGGTATATGGGCTTTGAAAACTCCCCATACAACCTAGATTCACCCTCGACCTCATTGAAAATTCATATTAGTAAGTAAAAAATCATTTAAATCAAAATAAAAAATATTATTACCTCATAGTAAAACCCACAATATTATATTCACAATCAATTTATCCATTTCTTCAGTCTTTTGCAGAAAATTCAAAACTTCTTCCAAAATCACCGGAACAAATGATTGGTTTTCTATTTTTTTTATAATTAATCAATCTCATATTTGAGATGATTTGAATATTCATAATATTCTTTTATAAATACATTAATATTTATATTTTTATTAGATACACTATCAATATCATTAATATATCCCACAAGTTACACCTTGAGATAAACCACTCCATCATGTTCCTCAAAAGTTTTGACTTTCAATTTAAATTTTCAACCATAACCATATTTGCCACATATATAATATATTTAAATAGTGTCTCTACATCTCCCAAATATTTTTCATTATCATCCTCTTATTTCATTTATAGGATCTTCCTTCGAAAAAAATTTCTAGATGAACTTCCCATTTTTTTTATTCCTTTTGATAGGGAATCTCCTCTGAGGGTTCTGTAAGTATTCCAGTTCACTTTATTTATCATTTAACTCCCCATACACCTTAAAAAGATGTTTTTAACTTCCCATCATCAAAATAATTTAAGGGAATATTTCCTTCAAATATACCCTTTGTAACACCCGAGATTTTTATGAGTAATATTTTGTTTTTATATATCATCAAAGGAATATTTCACTACACACTTTCTTGGATTACTTTACACGTAATCACGACCTTCCTCGATAGCTTGCATCGTACGCAATACCAAGTTTCACTAAACAACGATATGCTATTAAAATATTATTAAAACTAGCCGTTATGAATAGTAATAACCACTTTTTGAAATTTTATAAATTTTATTTTTCAAAATGGACTTCATTTTTGGATTCGGAATACCGAAATTAGCCTAGGGTGAAATTTTGGTATTTTTCTGAAAACATTCAATTTTTGATGAATAGTGAAACCACTAAGTGGTAGGTTAAAAACTGACTTTTTGCATAAAACTTAATTTTACCGCTTCTGTGAATGGAATTTCGAAAATCCAACAGACACGGTTGATATCAGTGAGTAAAATGTGGTTCAATGAGATAAAAATAAATTTTTGGTGAATAGTAACTTTTTACTTTTTTTTACCGCGGTTAACAATAAATCGGGTAACTAAGGGTACAAATGATATTACTATTACCCTAACACAAGTCCTAATTCTATTGGATAAGTTTAATTCGACCAAAAACAAACTTAGGAATAAAATATGACCATTTAGGCCCACTTGGTTTAGATTAGGACATTTATTATTAATTTATTTAAAGAAGGGTTAAAATAGTTAAAATCAAAGTTTAATAAGTAAATCATTTTTAATATGGGGATATACATAAGATCAATTCGACTATAAATATTCATTAGAAAGATAAAAATATTTCCAACATAATGGTATTTGTTTTTAATTTTTAGACATTAAATAATTTAATTTATTTATGACACAATGATGATGCAGTAATTATCTTATTAATGAAATATTGACATAATTGATGTTATAAACACCAAAATAAATGTAATTTGAGACTTTTTATGAATTCCACTAATTTTCTAGGTTACTAGGATATATTAGTTTTGATTTAATCAACTTGGTTCGAACATATAATTCTGTTATGACTTTCACAAAAATCATATATCAAATAGTGTCAAAATTGACACAAAATAGTTTTTAAATCAAATATTATATTACTAATTGTTATTGTATTCCTAAAAATAAAAGGTTAGGCCAAATGACTTATATAAAGATATATATATTAATAATAAACAATTTGGGGTTCGTTTGGCATGTTATAGTAAGTGTATTAACCATATAGTGAAAGAAAACAAAAAGACACGGTAAAAGTTAAATTATTTAACTTAGAGTTAAATCTCATTTATAAGGTTAAAATAATAACCTAAACTTGCCTAAATACTATTGGTTGATAGGATTTCTACCCATCCCCAATTTAGCTTCGAAATAAGACCCTTTGGAACCATTATAAACTGATTTTGACTTTAATACAAAATAATATTTTGAGATATTCCTAAGGTGCCCCTCTCCTCCCTTATAACAGGGCACCTCCTCCCCCTCCTCCTCGCACCAATTTGAGCACTCAAGCTCGGCCAACCACTGCCATTTTCTCCTCTCCACTTCCCTAGAATAATCCTAGAGGTCCTGGTCTTCTTCAAAGACCAATCTTAGTTCCCTAAGTGGAGGATTCAAAGAGGCGTTCCAAAGAAGAGGTAGTATCCATTACCGATCTTTTCAATTTCTTTCTTCTTCAACTTCTTCTTCTTTAGTTGTTTCATGATAAAGTAATAAAATCAGTATTACTTACATACTGATATGTTATTTTAAATATGAAACAACCCTAATTCACCTTCTATCCATCCTACGGAAAAATGAAATCACCGCGCGTGCGTACGTACGGAATACCGTCTCCACGCCGTGGTGTAATCTATTTTCCACCACCACCTTACAAGGATGGGTATAATGGTGTAATGAGTAACTATTTATGATTATTATAAAGTAATATTGATACTGAAATAATATATATATATACTCCAATACAATTCCACGATCATAGGAACGATATAATCACTCGTGCGTACGTACGGAATACCGTCTCCACGATGTGATGCGACTCATTCTACATGATCATCATTACATAGTAATTATATAAATGAATTGAATGAATAAATATGATATATGTTACACTAATACCATTCTGGATATAAGGTATCTATAACCTTAAAAGAATAATAAGAATTTATTCGGCAAAACACGCATAAGAACAAAAGGCAATAAAGACCCGAGTAACAAGTAACAATGAAATATTACTAAAAAGAAGCTAAGAATATGACCATATATGATATCATATCAATATGTATTATTCTGGAATAAGTAAATAACATTATTTAAACTATTATACAGGAGCTTCGGACACGTACAAAGCAAATCGGACCTAAGGTAAGGGAAATATCACAATCTCATTTTTATCCGAGATTGTTTATTCGTATGTATTTACTGGTGTCTATTTTATCATCCACATCCATGTTCCCTCAATATGTAATATTGTTTCCATCCACTTACAATAGTTTAAATCCAATTTTACCCTTCGGTGAGTTTTTAGTAAAGAATATGAAAGGAATCTTTTGTCGTTTTTTCGTACGAGGTACTTTTTGACTTTTCCGACAGAGGTACGAAGAATGTTTTTTTAAACTTATATGGCATGAATGGATTTTTAAAAACATTATTTCCAAGAAGCTTCCTTTACAAGTTTTCAAGTTTATTTTTAATCAACTTCTTTTAGTTTATAATTGTATGTCAGGTTAAGAAAAGAAAAGTGTTTTTGAAGAAGAAAGGATATTTTCCTCAAGAATGGAGTTCAAGTGTTTTATCAAAATTATTTTCCATCTAAGATAATATAGGGTTCTATTTTTATCCTTATTATTACATTGATTTGATTATGTTTTGAGGGAATTATTTTTATGAAGTCATTTACCTTATATGATTTGTTTTATGATGTCATGATTTTTCAAGAATCCCATTTTTGTTACATGTGTTATGCGATGATGTATGATTTATGATTATGTGGCACACATAAGAAAGGATTCATTATAAGATGGGTGGGACCTATATCTCCCTCCAATGCATTGGGTAATGATTTTATATCTCATGAGATAGACATGGATGGAACGGTAGGTTATACCGGTTCAGTGAAACAGGACTGGAATGAGGGTGACTCGGTTCAGAAAGGGACTCCGTCCACTAAGATAGTCTTGGCAATGAGTCATGACTAATAAGAAATGATGTTCCATGATTATGTGTGCATGCCACAAAGTTTCATGTTTCATGTTATGATTATGGGGATCTCATTTTCACTTCTATGATTTATTCCATGTTAAGATATTATGATCTCTTTTCCTGGTTATGATTTTCAAAAAGATATGATATGATTTTTATTTCCTTTATTTTCCCTTGCTGAGCATTTGAGCTCACCCTTTTATGCTTTCTTTTCCCCAGGTCAGGAAGATGGATATTAAGCAGAATATTCTAAAAGGGACCCTAGATGATGAAATAAATGGGAGACACTGTAGAATATTTATGAACCAGTTGTTTATGTTTCCCAGTTTCTAAATACACTATACCTATACGGTCCTTTGTGGTTTTGTCATATGTTGTAATAGGTGTGATTCAATTTTGAAGTATTAACAATGTATGTAAAGTATGGGTTGTTATAGATGGTATCAGAGGAAAGGTATAGTCAACCTTTGGAAACTAGGATGTGAAATCCTTAGTAAGAACCCTAAGGATAAGTCTAAGCATAGAACACAATCTTAGTGTTTTAGAAATGGACATGAATAACCTAGGATAATACCTTAAGCATGAAAATTTTATTCTTGAATTAAGTGGTTTTCCTATTATAATTAGTGTTGCTCACACTATTCTTCTTGGTTTTAGTCAATGGCTGGAACCCAAAGGAACCGTGTTAATGCAGAATGCGATGGGCAATGCAATGATTGTCCCCCTGAGAAACCAAACGATATGGGAGATGGAATGCAAAATCTTGTAGCCAGGCTCACACAACTTTCTCAAGCTATGAATCATGCAGGACTTCCAAACGAGCAAAGGAAGGAGCAACATTCTGTTGAATCCTTCATGAGGCAGCGTCCACCTTCTATCAGCGGGTCTACTAATCCATTAGTTGCTGAACAATGGATTAGTACTACTGAAAAGATATTTTCAGTTCTTCAATGTTCTGAACATGATAAAGTCATCCTAGCAGTGTATCGTTTGGAAGGAGATGCTGATCAATGGTGGAATCTTATTAAGAATACGAGGCAAAGGGATGAAATTGAGTCTATGGAATGGGACGAGTTCAAGAACTTATTTTCCAATAAGTACTTCCCTCGTATTCTCCGAACAAAGATGGAGAAAGAGTTTCTTGAACTGAAGCAAAGGGATGATTAATCTGTTAGTACCTATGAAGAAAATTTTACAAGACTTGCAAGGTACGCTTCTGGTATTATTATCCAAACTGAGAGTAAGATCGATCGATTCTTTAGTGGCTTAAAACCAAGTCTTCAAAGGGCGTTATCCATAAGGGACTTCAATAGCTACGAGGAAATTGTTCTATGTGCTCTCAAAGTCGAGATGGAGATTGGAGTAACCCATCAGTCACATGGGTTTGATAAGAAGAGGAAGATGGAATTCAAAGGAAAATCTAAAGAGCACACTGAATAGAAGATGAGCTTTCCCTTATGCTCAAAGTGTGGAAAGAAACATGGAGGGAGTTGTCTTAAAGGGACAAGTAAATGTTTTAAATGTGGAAAGGAAGGTCATCGGGCATTTTAATGCCGCGATAATGGGAAGAAGATGTCTAATGATGCAAACAAAGGAAGGGATACACAGAATGAAACTATTACACTTCAATGTTTCAAATGCAAGGAGATGGGGCATTATGCCAATCAATTCCCAAATCCAAGGGATGATGATGATGCTCGACGTCAACAAAATCTTAAGGCTAAATACAAAGGAAAGTCACATGCATTTTCTATCAGCGATGTGGAGTACGATAACGAAGTGGTGAAAGGTACACTTACCATCCACTCTAAATTAGCAAATGTTTTATTTGATTCTGGATCCACCCACTCTTTTATTTCTGAAAAATTTTCTAAGGGTATCACGGTACTACCTCAACAATTAGATGTTGAGTGAGCTGTGACAACACCTAATGGCACAACAGTCGCATCAAAAGTTTATAATTCTTCTTTGATCGAAGTTTGTGGGAAAGTGCTTCCTGCAAATCTTGTGATCCTTCCTTTAGTGGAATTTGATGTGATTCTTGGAATGGATTTGCTTTCTCTACATGGATCTCATATCAATTGCCAAAGAAGGGAAGTCACATTTCATATTCCAGATCAATCAAAGATCGTCTATCAATGCAAGGATGAACATAACCTTCCAGTGGAAATTTCTTCCATCTTATGGGTATTTATTCCACTAAATGAAGGTTATTTATCTCAAATGGTTGGTGAGAAACTCACGATTAATAATATTCCCATTGTATGAGAGTTTGATGATGTCTTTCCGGAGGAATTACCGGGTCTTCCACCAAATCGTGAAGTTGAGTTTTCAATAGAACTCGTACCGGGTTCTTTGCCTATTTTATAGACACCTTATGGAATGGCCCCAATTGAGTTGCAAGAATTGAAGAAGAAACTCCAAGAGAATCTTGATAAGGGATTCATACGCCCTAGTGAGTCACCTTGGGGAGCACCTATTCTATTTGTTAAGAAGAAAGATGGATCAATGAGACTCTGCATTGATTATCGAGAACTTAACAAGGTCACTATCAAGAACAAATATCCTCTCCCACGCATTGATGACTTATTTGACCAACTACGCGGAGCTCAATACTTTTCCAAGATTGATCTTCGTTTAGGGTATCATCAATTAAGGGTCAAAAGGGAGGATATACCAAAGACGGCTTTCCGTACAAGGTATGGACACTATGAATTTATAGTGATTCCATTTGGTCTTACTAATGCCCCTGCTATCTTCATGGATCTAATGAATAGAGTCTTTAGAGACTATCTTGATCAATTTGTGGTAGACTTTACAGACAATATTCTTGTCTATTCAAAGTGCAAGGAAGAGCATGAAGATCACTTGAGAATTATATTGAAGACCCTGAGAAAGGATAAGATTTATGCCAAATTTACCATGTGTGAATTTTGGCTTAAAAAGTTGCATTTTTGGGTCACATAATCTCAAAAGAGGGGATATCTGTGGATCCAGCAAAAGCAGAGGTTATCGAAAGATGGTCAAGACCAACAACAGTAACTGAGATCCGAAGTTTTCTTGGTTTGGCTGGATATTATCGATGTTTTGTAAAAGATTTTTCACGATTATCTAATCCACTCACAAAGTTGACTCGGAAAGGAGTTAAGTTTGTCTGGACAGAGGAATGTGAAGATAATTTCAAGGAGTTGAAAAGAAGGTTATCCAGTGCACCTGTGCTCACACTGCCTTGTAGTGGTGAAAGGTTTGTGATCTACAGTGACACATCCAAGAAGGGATTGGGGTGTGTTCTTATGCAAAATGATATGGTGATAGCTTATGCCTCACGACAGTTGAAAATCCATGAGCAAAATTACCCAACACATGATTTGGAGTTGGCTGCGGTAATCTTTGCATTAAAGATTTGGAGGCATTACCTTTATGGTGAAAGGTGTGATATTTATACTGATCATAAAAGTTTAAAGTATATTTTCACACAAAAGGAGTTGAATATGCGTCAAAGAAGATGGTTGGAGCTGATTAAGGATTACGACTGCTCAATCCATTACCACCCTCGGAAAGCAAACAAGGTGGCAGATGCATTAAGTCAACAAGACCATGCTAGTTTATCCATGATGAGGATCACAAAAGATCCAATATTTATGGATTTACAAAGGATGGATCTTGGAATTATAATGGAAGGGGAAAAATCTTATCTTTCTCAAATTAATGTTCAACCATCTATACATGTGAAGATTAAAGAGGCACAGAAAGAAGATGTCGAGTTTCAAAAGAAGGTGAGAAATGTTCCTGAATTCAACCATGATTGTGATGGGATAATAAAGTTCAGGAATCGGGTTTGTGTTCCTCCCATCCCCGAATTAAATAAGGAGCTGCTGGATGAGGATCATAGTTCTTCATTCTCTATTCATCCTGGAAGCACGAAGATCTATAGGGACCTGAAAGAGTACTTCTGGTGGGATGGCATGAAAAGAGATGTTGCTGAATATGTCTCTCGATGCTTGGTTTGTCAACAAGTTAAAGCTTAGAGACAGAATTCTAAGGGGATGTTACAACCATTACCCATACCCGAATGGAAATGGGAAAACATCACTATGGACTTTGTCACAGGACTTACTAAAACATCCAAAGGCAATAATGCTATTTGGGTCATAGTTGATCGTCTTACAAAGTCTGCACACTTCATTGCTATTAGAGAGGATTTCTCTCTAGATTAGCTTGCCAGGATATACGTAAAGGAATTGGTAAGATTGCATGGAGTATAACTTTATATTATATCTGATCGGGATCCGAGATTTACCTCAAGTTCTGGAAAAGTCTTCAGCATACTCTGGATACAGAGTTGAGTTTCAGCACTGCTTATCATCCCCAGACAGATGGTCAGTCTGAGAGAACAATTCAAACCCTAGAAGATATTTTGAGAGCTTGCTCTATGGATTTCAAAGGAGTTTGGGATCAACACCTACCTTTGGTGGAATTTTCTTATAATAATAGCTTTCACTCCAGTATTCAGATGGCTCCTTATGAAGCTCTCTATGGAAAGAAATGCAGGACTCCAACATGCTGGGATGAAGTTGGGGAAAGAAAGCTATTAGGACCTGATCTCGTCGATGAAATGGCAGAAAAGGTCAGATCTATTCAACAACACATAAGAGCAGCTCAGAGTTGACAGAAAAGTTATGCCGACAACCGAAGAAAAGACCTAGAGTTTGAAGTGGGTGATAAAGTGTTCTTACGAATATCTCCCTGGAAGAGGGTTATGAGATTTGGAAAGAAGGGGAAGTTGAGCCCTAGATATATCGGTCCTTTCGAAATACTGGATCGTGTTGGGAAGGTAGCTTACCGATTGGCGCTTCCACCGAATCTCTCTCAAGTTCACGATGTGTTCCATGTATCTCCCCTGAGAAATCACATACCAGATCCTTCACATGTACTCAGCTAAGAATTTGTACCGCTGGAGCAAGATCGTTCTTATGAAGAACAGCCGATAGAGATTCTGGATCGTAGCGAAAAAGTCCTACGAAACAAGACCACTCTCTTGGTGAAAGTTTTATGGAGGAACCACCAACTTGAAGAAGCTACATGGGAGCTTGAGGATATTATGAGGGAGAAGTATCCTCATCTGTTTGTTACAAAGTGACGAATTTCGAGGGCGAAATTCTTTTTAAGGGGGGTAGAATGTAACACCCGAGATTTTTATGAGTAATATTTTGTTTTTATATATCATCAAAGGAATATTTCACTACACACTTTCTTGGCTTACTTTAAATGCAATCACGACCTTCCTCGATAGCTTGCGTCGTACGCAATACCGAGTTTCACTAAACAACGATATGCTATTAAAATATTATTAAAACTAGCCATTATGAATAGTAATAACCACTTTTTAAAATTTTATAAATTTTATTTTTCAAAATGGACTTCATTTTTGGATTCGGAATACCGAAATTAGCGTAGGGTGAAATTTTGGTATTTTTCTGAGAACTTTCAATTTTTGATGAATAGTGAAACCACTAAGTGGTAGGTTAAAAACTAAATTTTTGCATAAAACTTAATTTTACCGCTTTTGTGAATTGAATTTCGAAAATCCGATAGACACGGTTGATATCAGTGAGTAAAATATGGTTCAATGAGATAAAAATAAATTTTTGGTGAATAGTAACTTTTTACTTTTTTTACCGTGGTTAATAGTAAATAGGGTAACTAAGGGTAAAAATGATATTACTATTACCCTAACACATGTCCTAATTCTATTGGATATGTTTAATTCGACTAAAAACAAACTTAGGAATAAAATATGACCATTTAGGCCCGCTTGGGTTAGATTAGGACATTTATTATTAATTTATTTAAAGAAGGGTTAAAATAGTTAAAATCAAAGTTTAATAAGTAAATAATTTTTAATATGGGGTTATACATAAGATAAATTCGACTATAAATATTCATTAAAAAGATAAAAAGATTTACTACATAATGGTATTTTATTTTTAATTTTTAGACATTAAATAATTTAATTTATATATGACAGAATGATGATGCAGTAATTATCTTATTAATGAAATATTGACATAATTGATGTTATAAAGATCAAAATAAATGTAATTTGAGACTTTTTATGAATTACACTAATTTTCTAGGTTACTATAATATATTATTGTAGATTTAATAAACTTGGTTCGAACATATAATTCTGTTATGACTTTCACAAAAATCATATATCAAATAGTGTCAAAATTGACACAAAATAGTTTTTAAATCAAATATTATATTAATAATTGTTATTTTATTACTAAAAATATAAGGTTCTGCCAAATGACTTAGATAAGGATATATATATTAATAATAAACAATTTGGGGTTCTTTTTGCATGTTATAGTAAGTGTATTAACCATATAGTGAAAGAAAACAAAAAGGCACGGTAAAAGTTAAATTATTTAACTTAGAGTTAAATATAATTGATAAGGTTAAAATAATACCCTAACCTTGTCTAAATCATATTTGTTGATAGGAGTTTGACCCATCCCCACTTTAGCTTCGAAATAAGACCCTTTGGAACCATTATAAACCGATTTGGCTTTAATATAAAATAATATTTTGAGATATTCCTAAGCTACTCCTCCCCTCCCTTATAAAAGGGCACCTCCTCCCCCTCCTCCTCACACCAATTTGAGCACTCAAGCTCGGCCAACCCCTGACATTTTCTCCTCTCCACTTCCCTAGAATAATCCTAGAGGTCCTGGTCTTCTTCAAAGACCAATCTTAGTTCCCTAAGTGGAGGATTCAAAGAGGCGTTCCAAAGAAGAGGTAATATCCATTACCGATCTTTTCAATTTCATTCTTCTTCAACTTCTTCTTCTTTAGTTGTTTCATGATAAAGTAATAACATCAGTATTACTTACATACTGATATGTTATTATAAATATTAAACAACCCTAATTCACCTTCTATCCATCCTACGGAAAAATGAAATCACCGCGCATGCGTACGTACGGAATACCGTCTCCACGCTGTGGTGTAATCTATTTTCCACCACCACCTTACAAGGATGGGTATAATGGGGTAATGAGTAACTATTTATGATTATTATAAAGTAATATTGATACTGAAATAATATATATATACTCCAATACAATTCCACGATCATAGGAACGATATCATCACTCGTGCGTACGTACGGAATACCGTCTCCACGATGTGATGCGACTCGTTCTACATGATCATCATTACATAGTAATTATATAAATGAATTGAATGAATAAATATGATATATGTTACACTAATACCATTCTTGATTTAAGGTATCTATAACCTTAAAAGAAGAATAAGAATTTATTCGGTAAAACACGCATAAGAACAAAAGGCAATAAAGACCCGAGTAACAAGTAACAATGAAATATTACTAACAAGAAGCTAAGAATATGACCATATATGATATCATATCAATATGTATGATTCTGGAATAAGTCAATAACATTATTTAAACCATTATACAGGAGTTTCGGACACGTACAAAGAAAATCGGACCTAAGGTAAGGGAAATATCACAATCCCATTTTTATCCGAGATTGTTTATTCGTAAGTATTTACTGAGGTGTATTTTATCATCCACATCCATGTTCCCTCAATATGTAATATTGTTTCCATCCACTTACAATAGTTTAAATCCAATTTTAACCTTCGGTGAGTTTTTAGTAAAGAATATGAAAGGAATCTTTTGTCGTTTTTTCATACGAGGTACTTTTTGACTTTTACGACAAAGGTACGAAGAATGTTTTTTTAACTTATATGGCATGAATGGATTTTTAAAAACATTATTTCCAAGAAGCTTACTTTACAAGTTTTCAAGTTTATTTTTAATCAACTTCTTTTAGTTTATAATTGTATGACATGTTAAGAAAAGAAAAGTGTTTTTGAATAAGAAAGGATATTTTCCTCAGGAATGGAGTTCAAGTGTTTTATCAAAATTATTTTCCATCTAAGATAATATAGGGTTCTGTTTTTATCCCTATTATTACATTTATTTGATTATGTTTTGAGGGAATTATTTTTATGAATACATTTACCTTATATGATTTGTTTTATGATGTCATGATGTTTCAAGAATCCCATTTTTGTTACATGTGTTATGCGATGATGTATGATTTATGATTATGTGGTACACATAAGAAAGGATTCATTATAAGATGGGTGGGACCTATATCTCCCTCCAATGCATTGGGTAATGATTTTATATCTCATGAGATAGACATGGTTGGAACGGTAGGTTATACCGGTTCAGTGAAACAGGACTGGAACGAGGGTGACTCGGTTCAGAAAGGAACTCTGTCCACTAAGATAGTCTTGGCAATGAGTCATGACTAACAAGAAATGATGTTCCATGATTATGTGTGCATGCCACAAAGTTTCAAGTTTCATTTTATGATTATGGGGATCTCATTTTCACTTCTATGATTTATTCCATGTTAAGATATTATGATCTCTTTTGCAGGTTATGATTTTCAAAAAGATATGATATGATTTTTAATTCCTTTATTTGCCCTTGCTGAGCATTTGAGCTCACCCTTTTATGTTTTTTTCCCCAGGTCAGGAAGATGGATATTAAGTAGAATATGCTAAAAGGCACCCTAGATGATGAAATAAATGGGAGACACTGTAGAAGATTTATGAACCAGTTGTTTATGTTTCCCAGTTTCTAAAGACACTATACCTATACGGTCCTTTGTGGTTTTGTCATATGTTGTAATAAGTGTGCTTCAATTTTGAAGTATTAACAATTTATTTAAAGTATGGGTCGTTATACCCTTTCCTCTCTTTAATTTTTTATTAACTAGATGAATAAGTAAATTATCATTATATCTCGCTTCATTTAAACCTTTAATGATATTGAGTTTTTCCATTTATTTGAATTAAATATCTTTAATTTCATTTTTTTAAGTCTTTTAAATCTTAACTCGTGTTTTATAAGCCTCTAAAATACTTATCATATCATCCATAGATGGATTGGTCAAATACCATTCTTCAAGAGATACTTATTTTTTATTATATAATAGTGGAATGCTTTGTAATATGTTATTAATGATATAAATATTTTTTTCACTGATTCCCTAAATATATCCAATAACCATAGAATTTAGTTGAAGAAATTATCTACATCTTCATTAGTAAATGTATTTATGTCATTGAAATTATTATTTAGAACTTGAAACTGCATCTGATTCACCTTTCTACCTCCTTCATATATATTTTTTAGTTTATCCTATATGAACTTATCACTAGTTCAACCCATGATCTTTTTGTAAATCTATTTCCATTGATATCCAGACAAATAATTTTATGATTTAACATAAGAATTGAATATATTTATATATTCTTTAGTCATGGACAATTTTAATGTAACTATAACCTATATCCCATACATTATAGTGGATAAAATATATTGTAATTGAGATCACATTATATTATTTGAATATGAAAATTGATTCCATTAAATAGTGTAAACCATTTACCATTCACTGTTTTATCCATCATGATCTTCATCTAACAAATTCAATGCGTATACACTCTACTATGATACCACGTAGTTCATATCAAGACACCCTGATAAGGGAGGGGTGAATCAAGTTGTCAATTTTTTTATTTCATTTCTTTAGATCTTATTCCAACATTGGTTGGAACTTGTAAAACCAGTTGATGTTAGTTTCACATGGACCACAAAAAAATATAGAAATTTAATCCATCCAAATAATTTTTACAAGGTTCACCACTAAGGTATATTCCAAGGAAAAAACAAACAATGTTGTTTTGGTGTACTATAATCCCCAAATATTCACTAGTTTGATGGATAAAATTTCTAATCATGGACACTCCATGCCAAGATCACTGCCTTTGAAATTGAGATCAATAAATATCTCACTATGTATCATATTGACCCCCACACATTATCTTGGGAAGGACCAAAATTACACTCACCATAGGTACATACCTCAGAAACCAATGTCATGTAATAAATGATAAGGGTATACTATTTCATTAAGGGACATTTTACAATGAAAAAAATAAAACCAATAATAAACACAATGATGTAAAATATATAAACTTGTTACATGATAAGATACCAACTAATAAAACACCAATAGATAAAAATTAGACTATAATCCAAGATACAACGAAAATATATAACCAAATGTGTCCCTAAAACCCAAAAATACTCCAAAGACAACACTAAGTCAAAATTTGGAACCACGATTTACTCTTCACCACAACCAACTCCATGCTCCATCCTCCAACAACAATGACTACTATTTCAAGGTTGATCACTATAAAAGTAAGATACATTTCCATTTCTTGTATCATGATAAATAATTTCCACATATGAATTAAATTTTATATGTTATGGGTGATTATACAACCCAGTAAAAAATCCACTTAAGGCATCCCACACACACCACTATGACAAAAAAAAGTTATCTCGTAATAAATATATTGAAAATCGGAAAGAAAAAAAAACCAAATCTCATGAAAACATGTAAATAAAACAAAATGAGAAAATAAATGTGATATGTACTTAAACCCCCCCATATAAAATAATGTAATGTGTCCATTTCATTCCTTGTTGAAAAGTTATTTCTAGAATAGACCCAAATCATTAGTGGAACCCCTATTACACCATCCTAAGTTTTCACTTAAAGGATTAAACAAATGTTACACAATTAGAAAAGGATCAAAGTTCAAATCAACATGGTCCTTTATAATGAAACAAAAATCCTTGAAAATCCCATACACATGTTTAATTCACACACAAAAAGGATTTATTAAAAAAACAGAATCAAAATGTTCAAGTGGATTGTCCAGAATTATCCATTACAAATTAAAAGAATTAAACAAAGACACTATAAGACTGTAGGTTCTTTAAAGAAGTAAAATTAAGAGAATCCACCAACCACTAATGTATTAATCCAATAATTTATAAGAATGAGAATATACCATATATAATATTAATTAAAAATCACCTCTATAATCATCTAATTCGATCACCGTAGTTAATAGAGGAATAATGAGTAATTTTTTAATAAATGAGTCAAAAAGATTTAATGAATACACCAAAATTATCACACATAGTTCCTCTAAAAAGTTCATAACTTATGCCCAATGTTTAGAAGAAATTTTATTTGTTTCAAAAATCCAAAAAATGGAAACCGTGGAATGGTGATACCCAGTATAGTCATGGTGATTTTGATTATGACTCTCCCCATGATGAGGACCAAAGTGTGGTGGATCCTACATCACAATTTTAAAATACCATAGATTTCTATATGGTATGCACGAACCACTATGTATGTTTTCCACCTCATCTATATCACTCCACCAAACCATACCCAAATTACCCCCACAGTTATCACCATGATCATAGCAATCTTCTTATTTCATATAAAAATATTCCCAACACACCACACACACCAAAACAATTGCCCATGTGGTGTGGATCCATCACTTCACATGGCCAGATCACTATACCTACATCCCTATGCATCCACCTCCACAACAACTACTACATCCATGGCCACAAAATGGTGTAGCATTTTGATCCAAAACGCCCGTTTTCCAACTAAACAACCATCTAAAACTTCCAGAAACCAATACATAAAACTCAAAAAATAATGATACTTAATAAAATCAAAAAATATACAAAAGGTATAGGGTATAATAGTCTCCCCACTATTGGTCTCTCTATCATCGGAATGGTGAATAGTGGTGGGATGTTAGAAAAGATATGACTAATTCTCCTACAAGAATTTATCATGTTCCCTATATTCCTCGTATTCTTGTTCATGATGCAATAATTCCCATAAAAATTGAATAAAAGTACATTGTAAAATATTTTATTGTATGATTAGAAGGAGAAATTGGAAGTGAATGAATGAAAAGCTCAATTCAATTGTCCTGTGATACCAACTAGTCACATCAGTTATGTCCAAATGATACTACTTTAGTTTTTATATGTGGAAAATATTGAAAAATTCATGAACATTTGTTGAAATGTTGGTTGATAAGAAACTTCTCGGATGAATTGAATAATTTAAAATTGTCCCACATACCTAGGTTATATCCTTCTCTACCTAACCAAATAGAGATGGACTTATATTAAAGATACTAAAAGGATAACATGGTCACTCACCTTAGAAGATAAAGTGTGATGATGGTGATCTCCATATGATATTAGATAGATTTAGGCCATTTGCATCTACTTTCTCATCATTCATCTTTTTTGAGTCATCACATGGATAAGAAATATTCTAAATACTGATGTTTCCCTAATATTTACCAAACAAAAGTGATGATTGGCAGGATATACTATATATTTTCAAAAATGGAGCCATATGTAATGAAACATGATAATTATGTTATAATAAAACTCCACTAATAGAAAATGGTCCTCCCATATACCACCAAAGTCTATTACATATGCAATTAAAATGTCAAAAAAAGTATAAATTGTGCGGTTAGAAAATTTGTTACTTGGAGGATAGTATGTCATAATAATGTTCAAATAAATTCCAAGGGATAATTTATATTATCACCAAAATCTTGAGGTAAATCTAGGCTTTCATTTAGAGGCACTCAATATAAGTACCCTCTACAACATGGCCATATTCAAAATATAAATATTTTCCAACTCATCAAATAAATTCACATAACTAGTTTGAAAGAAGTATTCTAACTTGGTAATATAATCAATAATCACACAAATATAATCATTATTGAAGAATATTTGGTGTACCACTATGAGATTTTGTGAATTTTGTTTCAAATAAATTTAATATTTTCTTTATTTTTCATTACACAAAATACTGAGTTTAGATTTCATTACACACAACACTGAGTTCCACTTTTTTATACACAACACCCAGTTAAGATTGTGTTGCATGCAACACTGGGTTATCTTGTGTTACACATGATACTAAGTTTTAACAAAACCATGATATATTATAGTTATTTAAACACGATTATTATAATCCAGCCATTAATCTAAGCAATATGAATATTAATAACTACTTTTAAAATATTAAGTATAATGGATTTATATAAATAAAACATATTAATTGAAATAACTTAAATTTATGTAAAGTATTTATATATATCGAAAATAATATTTTCTCAAAAAATAATTTTTATGTATTTTTGTGAAAATTAAAAAAATTAAATTTTTACACTTATATTTCATTAATTTGAAAAAATAAATTTTATTTTTGAATTCATAATTTCAAAATTATTTTATGGTGAATATTTTGGATTTTTCTGAAAAGATTCATTTTTTGATGAATAGTGAAAATACAAAGTTATAACTAAAAAATAATATTCATTTAATTTATTTATGAATTTAAATTATATTTTACAACTATGTTTTATTATCATTATTTCAATTTTACTTCCTTTAATATAAATTAGGTCATTAGAATAAATTTCATACTTACTTTTGATATAAAACCTTTTTAAACATTTGAACATTTCTTATTCAAAAACCAACTTTCTCATCGCATTAGGGGGATTAATTATAAATTAAATATTGTCATTTATTATCATATTAAATATTATAATATCTTATAAGTTAATATAATGACTTAATAACATCTACACTTGCATCAAATGGGTTATAAAATCATCGTTCATGTGTGCAGTGGACTACCACCTCACGAACTCATGTCATTCATTTTTCCATTACCACCTCTTAAGGTAAGACATAATGATATATTTATTGTTTATATATGATATTAATGATATTATTATTCTTTTTTAAATATTATATCATATATAACTTCTTGTTTTTCATATTTTTGGAAACAATATTCTTGTATACGTAAAACTTATTGTCCTGTGAATGGTGTATTTAATTTTATATATCTCTATTTTATATATTAAAATAAATAAATATATACAAAAAACTATATTAAATTTATATTTTGCTTAAAATTTTTGAGATTATAGAACCATGAATAAATTATATTGACCAAAAATTTCAAATCAAAATATATATGAAAAATAAAGTGGTTATTACCCAAAATGTAACTTTACCATTGAATTATTAATATATGGGTAATAAAAGGCCATGATAAAATAATATATGGTATGGTATATGTAAATAAATTTATATATAATTTTATCATAAACTTATATTTATTATACATGATGTTTGAACATGTACAAAAGAAGTCCAAACCTAAGGTAAGGGGTTTCTAGTCCCTCTTTTATTTCTAAGAGATGAAAATTCATCACTCCTTTAATTTATGTGGTGTATATACTTCCCCATTAACATTTTATATCATAAATATAATTAGGTTAATTATTTTTAATGTTTCATTTTATGTTATTACTTATTTTAGCCTATGTTCCAAAATATTTACAAATCGCTAATGGATTTACAGTCTCTATTTTATTTCTAGCAGACATATAAAAATTTACTGCTTGTTTATTTTTTGTGGTTAATATACTATCCCATTTATATTTTATATCATTAATATCAATATTTTCTTGATATTATAATTTTTATTAGATTTTAATCTTTTGGGACATATGATCCAAAATATTAATAAATTAGTAAGGGATTTCTAGTCACTAATTTATTTCTGTTAGACATATAAAAAATCACCACTCACTTATTTCATGTGGTGTATATATATACACTTTTAAATTTTATATGATTCATATTATAATTTTAATTATATTTAATTTTTCATTTTATGTTGTTCTTTATTGGGGCTTATGAACCGACATATTAAAAAATTGGTAAGGGATTTTTAGTCTCCCTTTTATTTCTGGTAGACATATGAAAATTCAACACTCATTTATATTATGTGGTGTATATACTAACAATAAAAAAACTTATATCATTAATAACCTTGTTTTAATTATATTTAATATTTCATTTGATTTTATGTTTTATTTGGTCTTATGATTCAATAGATTACTAAATCAGTAATGTATTTATATCTCACTTTCATTTTTCTGTGAGATATGTCCCATATTCAACATGTGTTTATTTTAGGATTTGTATATACTACCCATGAATTTATTTTATGATTCACATAATTAAAATTATTTTAATTTCATATCCATTTTAGGATCTTACTTTCATAGGGTTTATGGTTCAAATGTTACCAAATTGGTAACATATTTTTGCATCAATTTTCTTTCTTTGAGACATACATTATGTTATGAACCTATAATATTTAATGAGGTGTATATACAAACCCTTTGAAATTTAAAATCATGAATTTATTTATCCTTATTATATTTTATGTTTCATTTAGTTTTATTATTTCATGGGGATTACATTTCAACATTTTCAAAGTGGTAAAGAACTGTATGTTACAATCTCATTTTTTATTGAGATTGGTTATGATTATGTTTCTGATGATAAAATTTTATGATCTATATCTAAAAAAACTAATGCCTTTTTTCTAATATATTTATTCATGATATTAATAATACCAATTTTCAACTCATTGGAACCTAAATTAATTGTGAAAATTTTTAATCAAAATATGACTTTATTTCTCTATCCGAACGGGAATCTATTTTCTTCCAAAACCATGTTTTCCAAAAACGTTTTCAAATTTTTTTTATTGTTCTGAAATGATTTTTAAATAAGTTTTTTACCCATGTTTTAATTTTAAAAAATGTTTTTTTTATAAAATATTCATGTCATTTTCCAAAAAAATCATATTTGTATTTCCTTGAAAATGTTAAAGGAATCATTCTTTTAACATGTTCAGAAAGAAATAGAATTCCAATCATCATGATCGTTATTTACTTTAAATATTCCTTTATAGGTTTTCAAGTTTACATTAAACTAAAAAAATAAAAAATGTATTATGTTTTGATAGGCATTTTTCAAACTAGAAATGATATTTTCCTCCTGAAATGCTATAAATTATTTATATATATTCCTTTATAAGTTTTCAAGTTCATTTTCAAATATTCCTTTATAAGGTTCCAATTTTATTTTAAAATAAAATGATTTTAAAAAGGTTATATGTTTTAAATAGTTTTTTTCAATGTTGAATGAAAAATTTCCTCAAGAAATGTTTTAGATTATTTTTTAAGCTTTATTTATATGTTTTCAAGTTTATTTTCAATGAAAAATATTTAAAAATGATTTATGTTTTAAAAGTTAATTTTAAAATAAAATTGGTCTTCTTTAAGAAAAAATTCCAAGTAATATTTCAAAATAATTTTCCAAATAAGTTTAAATCATTTGATGCTTCTTATTCTTTATTAAGGATATGATTCAAGAATAATTTTCTTCTTCTTTATCTAAATAGTTTATTTTTAAGATGAAAATGTTTTTACGAAACTCATTTCTCTTCCATGATACCATGATAGAATTATTATGAAACCCGCTTATTTTACATGGGATATAATACGATGAAATGATAAAATTATTATGAATCTTGTATCATTTCCAAAGGTTTTGATATGATGAAATGGTTATGAAATTGATTTAATTTCATGGGTTGTGATATGATTAATGTTTTATGATCTTTCCCCACAGATAAATATTGGTTTTCATTATGAGATAGGTGGGACAGATATCTCCCTCAAATTTATTGGATAATTATTAATGTTATATGAGATCAAATGATACATGGGAGGTTATCCCAAGCTATAAAGAGGGTATATGTGTGGTCATCCCAAGCCCGAAGAAAGTACATGGGTGTTCAGAATAAGATTAACAAGTTATGAATGTCTTGGTGGGTATCCCTGACATAAGATTTTCTATTCCTATATGTATGACACAATACTATGTGTTATACTAATGTTATGATGTCATGGATCATGTTCCTTGATTCAATTACAATTCATGTATTATGAACAGTAAATATTAATTCCATGAATCAATATTATGATCTTTGATATGTAGGTTATGGTCTTTAAATGTTATGATCATGTTCTCATATCCTTATCCTCATGTTATGCTTACTTTTATTCCTTTTTTATCCTTAATGGGAATCCGATATCATCATTTCTTATATTTCCTCTTCTCAAGTTATGAATAAATGTATTGTGTATGATATATATATGAAGGGTTCTAGTTATGAAGATCATAGTGTGAGATGATGCAATTTTCCATTGGACTAGTTGTTTTGTTTTTATGATTCCAAATACACTAAACTATTAGGTTCTTCATTTGTGTGTCATGTAATGTAATGAATATTCATTGAAAAGGATCTAATATCTATCTATGATAAGCACTGGTCACTATATTTGGACATATGATGAAAAAATCATATAAATCTACTCCCATTTCCATATGGGTATGAGTAGTGATTGAAATATTTCAACTGGTCATTTATGTTTAACCTTTACCTATTGATAGTTTAGGCATATTCCCACATAAACAGTTGGCCTTAGATTCATGCCCGACCACCAGTAATGGTCCTTCATCCTATAGTACATTTTCGAAATTCTTAGGTGGACAACCCACTTATAATGAGGGAAATCAAAAAATACATATTCCTAGAAACAGGAGTAACTATAATCATGTTTCGAAAGTGCAACACATAAATTATCATCTACTATTAATCCAAACATGGTATCCCCACTCTTAAGGGTTGAAATATGATAAGTTAGTTAGGATCTAATGATTGATCTTCTTTTACTTCCTCTACTAATTCATGGATAAGTATAAATATAAATAAAACAAGGAAATATTTTTGTTCCATATGCTCTAAGTGTATGTCATTGATTACCCCCATTAGTTTCCACTGATCTAGATCATTTTTTACCACTTCATTATATGAATTATTTCTTATTGAATCAACCATAGAATCCCATTTCATGGGTTTATAGACCAATTAAATGTAAAACATGTAAATGTGTTCCACCCAACTTCATTAACTTAAGTTCAAATCCATTTGGGAGAATATTTTCTTCAAGATTTTATTATCAGTGAACATAGTGAACTTCTCCCCAATGAGTTATTGGCACCATGTTCTTATTTAATACACCATTTTAAAAAATTTATGTTCACAAATTGGAATGTTCTTATTAGGTTCCCACATATGTCACGATTCATTGGATTTCACATTATATTAATTTATGAAAATGAAACCCAATTCTGATGTAGAAGTTTCATAATAGACCATGTAGCACTCACCAAGATTCAAAAATATAAGGATGGTTATAAAATTAATTTGATCCTTGATATCCTAAAAATATTTTGAATATTCATTTCTCTAAAATAATGGGATTCCACTTTTAGTTAATTTTTTCACTCACAATTCTATGAAAGATAAAACATGGATAAAACAATTATAAGAACTAGTTACCCCAAGGATTATTTGTATCTCAAATAAATTATTTTGAGGCAACCAAGAAATATTAGAATCTACCTTTTTAGGGTCTAAAGATATTGTAACACAACAAGATTTAATAATATTTTTCTCTTTAAAAAATTTAATTTCTTTGATAGCTTTTATTACATGAAAACATAGTTTTAAACAAACCATTATATACTATTAGATCATTATTATGTGACAGGTATTGCCTAGATGTTTGATTAGATGGTATGAATAGAAATATATAAATTATAAAAAAACTTAGGGTTAAATATTTTCAAAATTAATTCATTAGTTATCAATTATTTACAAATAAAAGACTCATTTGAAAATAAATACAAAATACGATTTTCTTAGAAAACATTTATGCGCGCAATGTATTTTTATATTAATAAATTAAATTACTCACCATCGGTGAGTTATTTTAATTAAATTTATATATTATATAGTCAATAAAAAATTTACCATTCATTTATTATTTGGTTAGAATGGTATAGGAATAAACAAATTTTTATGCTTAAAATACATTATTCTAAGATGCAGTGTTCATCACATTTTGAGTGATTCTTTTTAAACTAATTTCAATAACTAATATAAATTGAATCCTAAAAAATTTATTCCATATTTGGAATCATGATGTACAAATTTTTTAAATAGTTTCCTTTTATTTTTAGGTATTATAAATAGCAACCATGGTAAAATTTATCATCATGGAAAAGGGGAAATCGGGTTAAACTAAAAATAAACTAAATGTTAAGGTACCTATTTTTCTTCTAAATTGTTATTTGAAGAATTTATTTATACCCTTATCTACTTAGCCTCAAATTTTAATTATTTATGTTATAATTTTATAGGAAAATGGCTTATATAATATTTAAAGTAATGAAAAATATAATATATAACCCTCTTACTTTTGAATATCTATTATGTGTCCATATAGGGACAAAACACTGTTATGAATGAATATAAATATAAATTTTTAGAAAAATGAAATTATTTTTACAATGTATAATTATTTCCTTTTTTTAGTAATTATATTTTTACCTTAAATTCTTTTGAAACACCAATGTGGTATTTATTCAATTAATAGAAAAATGAAGTAAATGATTTTAAAAACATTAAAAGTAATATAATTTGAATGTGATATAGTGTTACATGAATTTTAACGAGGAATATGACATATTAGTGTGTTGTTAAATGATTTTATTGTAATTAAAAATTTTATCTATGTATTTTATGAAAAATTAACTTAATTGCATCAAATTTTACATTAAATATATTTTATCAAAATAATATACTATTAAAGTATTTAGAAAATCATAAAAATATTGAAAGATGAAAAGTGGATAACATAGGCTCTCAAATATTATCCCATTAAAATTTATGGTCCAATTATTACCTTATAATTAAAATTATAACCCTTTAGGTTTGAAAAAGATATTAATGTTGTTATGGTTATAATTGGTTAACTAATAAGTCAATCAAAAAGATAAGTTTTAAAATTACATGAAAACCAATCCAGATTTTTTTATTTTATTTGAACCCATTTAAAAATTATGATTGAATTAATAGACATTTGAAAGAATATTTATAGAGAATGGATTTGTTATATTTTAATTTTTTTAGAAAAATGTTGAGTTCCCCTCCCCTCAATTATAAAAGGGAACCCATCCTTTCTCTTCTTCCCACAACTTTGAGTTGTCTATATCAAACATAACCTAAAAAAATACATTATTAACTTATAAATTCAAATTATTAATATTCTTTACTTCTCAAAATACCAACCTTGGGATCCTTAATAGGATACCTAAAAGAGTTCTTTCAAAGATGAGGTAATCGACTTAACCAATCACTTTCTTTTTAGTTATTATTTATCTCTTATAAATCAATGGTATTTGTTATAAAATAATTAATTTATTGTCCTAAATATTAGGAAATTCTATTATGATTATAAAATAACCATTATAAACCCTCTTTCCAATCCAATGGGATGTAAAAGTATCATTAATGCATATGTATGACTTACCATCTTCATATACTGATACAATTCATTTCCCACCACTATATTTCATGGATTGTTATTATGATGGGATTAATTATTGCATACGATAATTATTAAATAATTAAACTAATGGAATTATAATACCACATCTACCTTCATATATTTTAATCCCTTGTAAAATTATAACATTTCTCATGTGTACGTGTAGACTACCACCTCCACGAAGAGATATTATTTGTTTTCATTTATTCTATACTTGAATGCTAATAAGGCTAAATTTAATGAATATATATTATATATATAAAGTAATAACAATTATTTATTATTGAATTATTATTAACCTTTATTTCATACCATCAATCAAAAAGTGGAAATAGTGTTCATGTGTACATACGACCTACCATCCTCATGAAAAAAAAAGCATTTATTAACAAACGATGTGATTTTTAATAATAAAATTAAAAAATGACTGATAATATGTCATAAGTAAATCATAAATGGTATGATAAATATTATAATAGTTACACAATTCATGTATAATAAATTTATATTGGAGAATCTAATGTGTATGGAGAATACTGAAACTTTAGATAAGGGATATGCGTCTCAATCAATTTTGTAATCAAGATTATTTATGCTTAAATTTCAATTGAGGAAATTATATGACCCATATTTTATAGATACCTTTAATTTTTATTATCATTTGTTTATTTATGAATAATACATGTATTCCATTCATTTTCTTCACTTTAGGTACTCAATAAATTGAAATTTTGATTTAAGGAAAACCTAATTTATTTCTATCTTTGATAGAAAATCCCTTTTCATCCATATAAATATTTTATAAAAGTATTTCAATAATTTTTTTAATATTATAATTTGATTATCAAAGTCATTTTGACCCATTATTGTCTTTTTACAAAATGTTTTAAAAGTAATCTTTCAATAGTTTTTCAAACAAGGTACTTTTAAACTTTTCACAATAGTTGAAAGGAATGTTTTCTTTCAACATATATAGAATGAACAAAATTTCATGACTATAAAAATATTTGAAGATTAATTTAAAATTTTCCATGGTTATTTCCAATGAAAATTTGTTCTGTAATATTTTTGTAAATTTTTATATTTTAAATAAGTTATTTCAAAATGAAAATGGTATTTTTCTCAATAAATATTACATAAATTAATTTAAAGGAGTTTTCATCTATGATAAAATAAATTTTTGTTAATTATGATTTAATGGGGATATGATTTAATGATACAACCATCGTTCTTTCTCTATATGGTTTATGATTATGATTATGAGATTTTTAAAAATCCAATTTCTTTTCCTTCGGTTATGTTATGATGGAATAATAAAATTTTTAGGAAATTTTTCTTCTTTGCATGTGTTATCTTATAATGATATGAATGTATTATGATCTCATGTAAGACATGTATGTTTTTCATTATGGGGTATGTGGCCCCAAAATTGTGTATCCATCCAATTCATTGGGTAATGTTTTATATCTTATGAGATAATTTTAGGAAAACAATTATGAGATTGATTCTCTATGGGATATAAGTCGATGTACATAATCCACTATGGTAAACAAGTCGATTTGATTAATCCAATATAAGAAATAGGTTTTGATTCATAATCCATTATTATTTTATGCACTCATTAGTTAGCCTTGAAACATAAAATGGTTTCAATAGTTATGAGGGTTCTAGATATTTATGAATTGAAATTATGGTTCATGATTTATTAATGAAGACTTATCAATATTATTATTTATGTCTTTTTAAAATTATAACTCTTTATTAAACGACTCGTGTTTTTGATATTCTAAATATTGGGTAAGAACATTGCAAATAATGTTTATTAACTATGATATTTCTAATAAGTGTTCTAGTTATAGAGAACCCGAGTGGGAGATGATATAGATCTTTTATGAACCAATTTTTTATGTATCCATGTTACTAAAATCACTAAACCTATATTTTTATTATGTGGATAATTATATGAAATATTGTAAATTCATCTAATAAGATGTGATGTATATTTATAAAAGTGTGGGTCTCTATAGATATTTCTTTCACAATGTAGAAATTTCTATGGAATTGAACTTCTTGTATCCAAAATTCACATCTAGAAAATATCACATAGAGATGGTGATCTCATAATGTTATTATCACAATATGTAACCTCTTTTCATTTTCTTATCTTGTTCATGAGTATAAAAAAATGTCATTAAAAATTCACTAAAAAAATTATAGATGTCTATAGAATAAATGGTTCATCATCATCACAAAAACTAATGATGCATTCATAAGACAAAAGGTCACGACTAAGTAATCATAGTGAACATAATAGCTTTGAAAATTTATTTTTGGAATTTCCCCTTTCTTAAACTGAAGTTAGTAGTGTCCTAATCATATATCAATATTAATAAACCACTTATATTACTTAATTGATCAAGCATATCATCAAATCTAGTAATAATTTATTAGTTTTTTATGTTAACCTGATTGATTTTATTATAATCAATTCAATGTTTAATACTATACACTAATTTATTCACACACAAAAAACTATAGTATAATAATATGATATACATGGTTTCATAAAGATTTTATTTTTTATTCTTCCAAATATGAATTTAGATAGTGGAATTATATTGGTTCCGTTTTATTTTAAGGAAGTGAAATAGGACTCATTATTGGTATTAGGTTCATGGAAAATTATTATTCTCTTTTAGGTGGAATCCATAAAAAATATTCTATTAATACATTAGTCTATCATTATACTATATTTAGAAGATATTTAATTATGATTTCATTAATATACCCTAAAGTCCTTTTTTCTAATTGATATGATATATTTCAAACTACTATCAATTAATACTCTACTCTCCCATAATTTGTATCTTAATATCCTTTAAATAAATAAACAACTCCACCAGAAAATATGAAAGTGACCCACTGAGTGTCATAATCAATACAATCTATGAATTCTGTTGAATAGTATATTCATAAGATCAGATAAAAAATCCATTTCTAATTAAAGAAAGTACCATAATAATTGGTTTTTATTAACTGTTATAGAACATGTTTCACACTAAAATCACATGCACTCTTATCACCTAAGAGATGTCTTTTTGTTTTGTACATGAGTCATCATGCCAACATGTAATCCCATTTGAGTCACTATGCAAGAATAAATAAAATAAAGGGATGATCATGTGTCAAACAACACTTTCATTAATATATAATAAACTATAATCAAAACTCAAACCATTGAGGGACGTAGTTATTCATTAATCATTGCCTTATTAACTCCACCATGTTTTCATCCAATCTATATAAGATTAATCATTCCCCCATGTTGTGTGTGTTTATACTAAGATATTTAGTAATTCCTTGGATCACTATGACTAATATGATGTTGAGGGAGATATCCACTCTGATGAGATCATCTTCATTTAAAATTTGAGGCTTGACTTATATTACAACCACCTACACTATTTCAATTTTTGGATATATATATAGAAATTATTGAGATAACATATGTTTTTATAGTTATTACACTATCAAAATTTATAATACATTCCTACTTAATGTGGTCTAACAAACCACATTAGATTCAACTATATTGGTTAATACTTTACAAAGGAATTGAACGTGACCCTAGAGATTGGAAATCAGATGCTTTGTTACACAGGGAGTAGCTCTCTCTCTCCATGTATTGTTTCCACCATTGGAGTTTCCACACATGCCTATATGGATAACGGTGTTACAACCACTATGATTCTCTATAATGTTATTTCCTACCACCATCACCTTATTTAACATATTTTTATAATTTTAAATACAGAACAACACTAATCATGGAAAATTATCCAGTGCTGATCCCAAATCAAACATGAACAATTTAAGATACTCACTATATTTCACTTCTAGTGCACATTAAGATAATTACATAAAAAATTATCTATACTCAATAACTGAAAGGACTGACTATTTCATGTTAAATAAGTTTTATATACCTTATACTTGGAATTTATTTGAGTATAATTATTTGTAAATTAATTCATCAAATCCTTCACATGTAAGGAATTGGTTAACCTTATCTTGGAAAAATATTCCCCAATATTATGTATTAATGTTTTTATGAATACACACTTCTATGTTTACATTTATTTCTAATTGATCAGTAAGGAAATGGAAGACTTGGTTCATCTCCCCTAGTCATTACACATCTTATTCAGGCCCCATGTAATCATGAAATCTCATTGGGTTCTGCATTTGAAATTATAATAAAATATCCTCATATCATTTTTACTCTGTCCAGGTTTATTTTTCCAACACTTAAAAAAATTACAATGCTTTTAGTTTGATACTTGTTTACTTATGGTTAAAGTGGAACAATATTCTCAACAACTCTTTTTGCTAATTTATAGGTCTTTGGACTAGTTTAATATTCATATATCCATAACAAAACCATGACTTAATCACTATCCAAACTCTGGTAACTCATTCAACAATATAAAATGACACAAAAATAAATTTATAATATAAAGATTCCAAATATTGAGCCATATAATACCATATTAACGATAAATTCCTAGTGGTGAGTCTCTTAAATAATGCCTAATACATAACTTTCATCAGCTAAACATACAATGTTGAGGTGTCAATGGGTCAAGAACTATTTAACAACCACGGTTATACCTATAAGGCATTGATAAATTTAAATTTAGTATAAATAGGTTATATACACCTTTATATACTCTATATTTATTGTCTATACACATTTTATCACTACACCTACTATCCCAACTAATAGTCCATTCCAAACTAACTATGTCTATAATATCATAACCACGACCCATTGGCCTGAGTAGGAACAAAATTCCACTCAATCTAGGTGAATCTCCCTAACACCAAAGTATAACAATAAATACCAAGGGGATCCTAAATCATTGGGGTATTTTATTAACATTATGATATTTTTCAAAATGTATATTTTCCAATGAATTTAATATTTTTGATATTTTTCGTTACACATAGCACTAAGTTTAAACAAAATGTGGAATTCTATTAAAATATTATTATTTTATATGATAGTTATCACATTGCCATTAGAATCAGGGGTATTAATAGAATTAAAAAAATTATGAAAATATATTGTTTACACACACGTATACACACATATATATATAATGAATTCTTTTTCTACAGTTTAATTATAAATTAAAATAAAAGCCTTTTAAAAATAAATGAAATCATTTTCCAAAAAAACTTTTTTTATACACATAAATGAATTTTACCTCAATAAATTAAATTAATCACTTTTATTTAATTATTTTAATTATATTTAAATATTAAATGTTCAATAAAATTATAACTTTCATCTTATGTCTTTTCTAGAAAATATATAATAATAAATCCAATTTTCCACTTAAAATTGTATTATATTAAAATAAAGTTTCTCACCTTTGACACACTTATTTTAAAATTTATTTCTTCCACTTATAAAATTTAATTTAAAAAATAATAATTTCATAATTATCATTGGGTAAATTATTCTGATTTTTCTAAAAAGTTTCACTTTTTGTTGAATAATGAAAATATGAATTTTAATTGAAAATTTCCTTTTCAATTAAATTATTTATAAAGAAAAATTATATTTTAAATTAAAATTATATCAATTATATGTCTATTTATCCAATTTATTTCATTAAAACCATTTTAATATTAAATTTATATATATAAAAATTATAAACTTCTTGAACATTTTCTCATTAAAAACCAGCTCTCTCCTCGCATCTATAAGATTAATTTTTAATTAAATTATCCCAATTATGTGAATGGAATTTTAAAAAAGGATTAAATATTTTTAATAATCATAATTTATATTATCTAAAATGTTATACTTATTTTTTTAAAAAAAATTGTTTAAATAGTATTAATTATTTATCTTGTTTAAGGTAGTAATTGGTTTATTGAAGTGGGTTTAAACTTAAAATATAAGAAATAAAATTACATAAAAACATGTCAAAATCCCATTTTAATTAAATATTTAAACCATATCGATTCTAGGATATATAATGGTCCATTATTTTATCCTTTTTATATGAATAAATCATGAGTGGAATTCTCCCTTTTCAAAATATTACAAGTGTGTCACTCACCTCACTTGTAAAAGGCCACCCACCCTCCTGTATTTTTAAACCCTTAAAACTCTTTTTTTGTACAAAAAAATCCCAAATAACTACCAACTTCCTTCTTATCATCCTATAATCCTTACTTTTTTAATTAATCCAACCAAAGAAGGTTTTTGATGAAAACCTAAGGAGGATACCCGAAGAATATGTAATGTTCATCAACAAGACATTCTGTTTTTTCCTACACCTTCTTTAATTTTTATTAAAATATGCTGATATAATAACCATAGTATCTTCAATATAATTCTATTATTTAATGTTAAGTTAATGTCCTACAATCATCTTTGCTTCCATTAAATGAGTTACGAAATCATCATTTGTGTGTATGGCGGACTACCACCTTGTGAACCGATGTCATTATTTTTTTCATTTACCACCTATTAAGGATGGACATAATGATGGATTTATTATCTATATATTTTATTTATGATATAATTATACTTTTTAAATTATTAAATCACACAAAACTGCATATTATCCATTTTGGGGGAATGCGATAACATCACTCATTTGTATGGATGACTAGAGCCTCATGATCGATGTCATTCATTATTGATTTATGTGGACGATAATAAGAAAGATTTCAATTAAAGTGATATGTATGAAAAAAATACTCTACAATGATAATATATCATTTAACATTCTTTATTTCAATTCGAAAAAAAATCCATACAGTGTTCATGTGTACGTATGACCTACCATCTCCATGAATAGTATATTTCATTTTCTATCACAAAATTTTATAGATCATTATAAATAAATATATAATGAATATAAATGAAAAACAAAGCAGTTATTACCCAAAACTTTACTTTAACGTGGAATTGTTAACAAAATGTTAACAAAAGGACATAAGTAAATAAATATGGTATGATATATATATTACAATTTTTTAATAAATTCATAATAACATAAAAATTATTATATAAGATGGTTAATCATTTTTTAATGAATTCAAGACTTAAGGTAAGGGGTTTCATCTAACTTTTATTTTTCTATAAGGAACTTGTTGTATTCACCATGTGTTTTTTTTATGTGGTGTATATAATAACCATGAATTTAATTTATGATGATTATAATTAAAATTATTTTTATTTACATATCAATTTTAAGATCTCTCTTTCATAGGATTTATGGTTCAAAAGTTATTAAATTGGTAAGGATTGGTGTCTTCATTTTCCTTCTTTGTGGTGTGCATTATGTTATGAACCTATATTATTTCATGATGATTATATATATCTCCTTTAACATATAATATCATTAATTTATTTATCCAAATGATATATTATGGTTTTATTAATTTTATTCATTTATGGAGCTTATGATTCAAATTTTACCAAAGTGGTAATGATTTTATATTAAAATCTCATCATTTATCATGATTTTTTACGATTATATTTCTAATGATAAAATATTATGATCCATATCTTAATAAACTTGTCAATTTTATTCTCCAATGTTTAAATATTATATTAATTGAAAATATTTTCTACTCTTTGGAACTTGAAATAATTTAGAAAATGTTTTTATGAAAATATGACTTTATCTCCCTCTTCAGTCAGAAATATGTTTTCTTATAAAAACAATTTATCCAAAAATGTCTTCAAAAAAGTTTTATTATTATCATATGATTTTTAAAATATGTTTTTACCCATGTTTTAATTTTTATAAAAAATTAAAGTAATATTCATGACATTTTCTAAACAATTCTTGTTTCTCTTTTACTTGAAATATAGAAGGAATATTTGGTTTAACATGTACGACAAGAACAAAACATCACATTTTTATGATCATTATTTGACATAAATATTCCATTATAAGTTTTAATGTTTTTTTAAAATAATTTTATAATAAAAAAATATGTTTAAAATTGTTTTTTCAATTTGGAAATGATATTTTTCTCAAAAAAGTTTTTAAATTATTTTTATAGATTCCATCAAAATATTTCAATGCTATTTTCAGAGAAATGGATTTTTTAAAAAGTTGTAGGTTTTAATAATTATCTTTAAAAAAGTTATTTTCCTCATGAAATGTTTTAATTTATATTTTTAAATCATTTTCCATTTAGTAATACATCTATTGATGTTACCTATACTTTACTGGGAATATAAACCAAGGATACCATTCTTATTCTTTCTCTGAATTTTTTATTATGAAAAGATGTTTATGAATCCAATTTCTCTTCCATGGGATATAATAAGATAGAATTATTATGAAACCTTATTCTTTGTCAGGTTTAATTCTATTATGAAATTATAAAATGATTACAAAACCTACCTCTTTTGCATAGGTTTTGATATTTTGAACTGTTTGTGGAACCCATTTCATTTCATGGGTTATGATGTGATGAATTTTTTATGATCTCATGGAAAACATGTGCACAAGTTTCATTATATGATTGGTAGGGCCTATATAACTCCCTAATTAATTGCTTAATATAAATTTTTTATGATCTCATAGGGTACATGAGTGGCCAGCCCAATCCCAAAAATGATGGCACATGAGTGGTTTGACCAATCCCAAAGAATAGGGTACTTGGGTAGTTAGCCCAATCCCAAAGCAAGTACACGGGTGGTTAGTCTGATGCTAACATGTTATCAATACCTTTATGGGTATACTTAACATAATATTTTATATAATTATGTATATACGAAAATTCTATGAATTATGCCAATGTTATTCTCTTAGGGCTCATGTTATTTTATTCTTATATGATTCATATATTATGAACATCCAATATTTACTCCATTACTCATGATTATGATATTTGATATATAGTGTACATTTTCTAAATTTTATTCTCATGTGATCATACCCTTATTCTAAATTCATGGTTACATATATACCTTATTTAGCTTTACTAAACATCTAAGCTCACCATTTTTTGTTTCCTTTCCCTAGGTTATGAAGAAATATTGTTATGTAGGAGTACTAAATGGAAAAATATTTGTGGAATATATTGAATATATTTCATGAAGTAAAAATTTTTTGTTTCCAATTTCCAGAGGTACTTAAAAATTATGCTCCTCAAGTGTTTTTTTGTGTAATTTCATGAATATTCACCTAAAAAGATGTAATATCCATGTATGAGATGTTTGGTTCACCATATGATTTACCCTCACACACAACACAATTTGAAAAAAAAATTAAATGATATAAAATAAATGAACATGATACATGATAAGAGACTAAACATCCAAACTCCAATAAAATATAAAATGATAATAATCAAAGACACAATGTAAGAGTATAACCAAATATGTCCATAAAACCCAAAGGACTCCGATGACAATCCTAGAACCAAATGTGGAACTACACCATACTCTATTACACAACCAAATCTAAGCTCTATCTTCCAGTAATAATGAAAACTATATAAACATGCACTGCTAGAAAATTAATAGACCAGTATGTTACTTGTGTCTTGATCAACAATGTCATCATTTTCACCAAAAATCATTTGTAGGTGGAAAGTGTAAAACCTAGTAGTAAATCTGCCAGATACTTCTCACACACACCACTAGGATACGAAAATGTTATCTCATAATAAATATATATAAAATAATGATGAATAGAAGTAAAAAATATCATAAAAACATGTATAGAATAGAAATGGTGAAAATAAACATGATATTCCCCAAACTATATTATTTAAAACTATTTAATTCATCAAATTCATCCCCAATCAAAATAGGGTTTCTATAATAGTCTCAACTCATGATTGGAACCCATGTCACTCTAACCCAAGTCATCACTTAATATATTTACCCAATGTTCCTCAATTGGAATGATATCAAAATACATATCCATAAATTCCTATAACTTTCAATATAAAAGCATTAAAATCCAATCAAATTATCCATTTCAAACACACAAAATGATTTATTTAAAAAACAAATAACTAAAATTCGTTTTTATAGGAGGATTGTCTTGAAATTTATATTTCAAATAAAAATCATTTAACTAATATTCCATGATCCTTCATGTTATTCAAAGAACTACAATGGGAGAGAATCAACCCATCATTAATTCATTCATCTACAAGTGTATAAGAATGATTATATAATATGGAGAATATCCATCCCAAATTACATTTGGAATCTTCTGATTCAAGTACACTAGAAAATATTTTAATAATTAAGGTTTTTGTAAGACTAATAAAGTCAAAATGTGATAATAAATCCCAAAAAATTATCACACATGGTTCCACTTCATTGTACATAACTTCCCCCAAATATTCAGTTGAAATATTTTCTCATTTTAAAAATCTAGAATACTAGAAACATGGAATGGTGATTCCCACCATAGTTGTGGTGCCTTAGACCACACGTCACCCCATAAAGACCCACCATGTAATGGTGGATACTTATTTTCCATTTTTAAAGGCCATAAATTCCTCCATAGAATTAAGAAACCACCATGGCCATTTTCCACCTCAACTACAATTCTCCTCCACACCATTCTCAAAGAACCCCAATGACCATCACCATGATTGTAGTGATCTCTATTTTTTACATAGGCACATGCCCAGTTCCCCACACCCCCTAAAATGGTTTAACCTATGGAATGTTGACTTATTTCAATGATATCTAATCACTACACCCACATCCCAATATATAAATCTCTATGTAGATCGGTACGACCACCGCATCATTGACCACCACAATGCGGTGAAAATCAGTGAGCCAAAACTCTCCTTTTCTAATTACAATCCCTACAAACACTTTTTAAAATCAATCTATAACACCTAAAAAATTAAACATGTATAATAAAATATAAAATATACCTAAAATTGGGGGTTTCACACACTACTCTCATATCACTTCTATTGATTCCTTCTTTTCAAACTACATTAAATCGATATATACTCAGTTTATTAACATAAAGTTCACTTCCATATAATTTGAAATGTGTAGTGTATTTTTCACAATTAATTCCTAAGAATTATTATCCAATGAATCCAAAAAAATAAAAATTACCAAGAAAAAAAATACAAATTTTCACTATGTTATGTCTGAACATGTCCCTTGGCCTATATATCCTCATTCACTCAGGTGTGTTTTTCCTAAGTATTCTTAGTCAAGTACCATTCATACAACTCACTTCACAAAGCTGAGTTCTCTTAAGTATGTTCACTTAGGTTAGGTATGTGAATTTATGATCATGGAACATAATTCACTCTACCTCCATCACTTAGGTATTTTTTTCTTCTATCTTTAGATAACTTCCTTGTTTTAAATGTAATTTTCCTAGATATTTCTCTCAAGTATTGTTCACACAAGTAACACATATTTGGAAAGAGATTCCTTAATTCTCTTCTTGATCTTCATTAGTTAATAATAAGTATGGTCATCCAGTATTTATAGGAAAGGTCTATCCCTTCGTGTATCTATCCACCTCTAACTTTCATGGTGCATTGGTTGTGTAGATACACTACCTTTATACCACTATTCTCATAATATGTGTGTAACTCCACAAGTGTATCATGTTAATTAAAATTATATTTATGTGTGGTTCCACCCAACTATAATGAGTATCCATAAATATTGAGGTTCTTTCCCTAACTAGCTTGAAACATACAAACTAACACAAAATCACTTTGAATAGAACAAAACTTCTACCTTTACAACAAACCATCTTTAAACGTCCTCCAACACACTTCTATACTCCCAAATGTTCATAAAACGTCTTGATTATAGTGATAGATTATGTAAACCACCTTCTTTCATCTTAAAATACCATGATCAACCTAGAAAGGATTGAAAATGAAAACAAAAAAACAAAATTCAAACTCGAATCACCTTGTATACAATAGATTTACTTTGAGTTTTTGAAAATATGATAATATTTTATTGGGAATTAAAATATTCAAAAATTATGCATGATAAATACAAGAGTTCTTATTCAACATGAGTTTGAGTGATGGGGTAAAAATATTTCCATATATTAAAGAGAGGTTTAGCGAAAATATTTATCATAAAATAATAATCTATATAGATTGCCGATCTCAATGAATTTTTCTTGGCTAGACCACCTATGAGTTTTATCAAAACCACTAGGATAAAGTCGTTGAGTGGTTCTATTGAACCCACTTCTAAAAAAATAAAACTTTTTGCATGAAAATTCAATTTACAAAATAATTTAACTATAGAATAATTTTTACTAGTCCATCAAGATTAATTTCCTCATTAATTATTAATATTATTATAGTTTTTAATTTTATTGAAAATAATAATGATAGTTTTGTATTCATGTTAAATGTGTAGATAAAAATAATAATAAATTTATTTCTCTTTAAATATAATTCTGATAATGAATATTATTTCATGTCTTTGAAAAGTTTTTACTATGATAGAATAGTAAAAAATACCAAAATAGACATTCTTTAATTTTTTTATTTATTTTTCCAGGTCTCTATTAAATTTAAATATGAAAATGGGTCCCAAAATCATGAAACCATTTCATGATTTTCCCCAAATCTAGGTTATGATAAAATAATGAATTATGTTAAAACATTTCGTGTTTTTTATGAAATAAAATCATAAACAAGTTTCAAGGTTTTATTATATTATATAAAACAATATTTTAATATTAATTTTATTCTTCTTTGTTTTGTGGGTGTAAAAAATCCAAAAAAAATATGAAAAAAAATTAAAAAACAAACCAAAATCATGAAACCATTTCATGCTTTAGGTTTGTCAAGAAGAGTAAAATATTTATACTATTTATATATAAAACAAAATTTAAAATAGTATTTAAAATACTGTTAATTTATTTTTAATTATTATCATTAGTATAATCCCAAAATATAATGAAAATATCCACCCATAGCTCCCTTTTATAAGGGAAGGGGGAAGGGTTATTTGTTTCTCTTAAGTACTTTACATATGGGATTAAGCTTTTAATTTACCAAAATTTGAATAATAAAAAACTATTAATAATAATACAAAAATATTAAGAGATAATAATAAGTAATTATATAATTAGTATTTATTAATATAATTAATTATTAATATCATAATTAATAACAAAAAACTAAAAATTTAAAATATAATTAAAAATTAATATTATAAATAGTAATATTGTGACCACTTTTTTGTGTTTTATTTTCTGTTAGTGAATCTGAATTATTAATGTTGCATGATTTAAATATATTTAAGAATAGATGTAATAAAGAAAAAAATATCTTATAATTTGGTTAATCATAATCCAAGCATGTTGTTGAAAAATAAGTTCCCAAGTCTTATGATACTATGATTAAGTGTGTGGATATTTTAAGGATAATATTTTATAATTAATGATTAAAGTTGTTTGAAGAGTTTTTGGTAATTATTTATAGGATAAGGTAAGAATATATTGCCTTTGTAATTTATAGAAGATTCATTTGTGTGGAAGGAAATAGTGTTTTGAATATTTAGGTTCCTTATATGAATTTTAATGAAAAATTATATATATATATATATATAATAATTTTCATAAGATTCGTCCATATTAATTAGATGAATAAAATTAAATGGTTGATGTTGTTGGAAAATATTTTTTTGAAGTCGATATGACCGGTGTGCTGTATTTTTTTGAAAATGCATAAATGATGGTAAAACTTTCATGAAATAATGGATCTCATTTTAGGTGAAATAATATTGGAAATTTTATAAGTAATTGGAATTGGATTGAAGTGCGTTGTAATTTATATAGAATCATTTGGTTTTAAACATAGAAAAGGTCTAATTCTTCATGTAAGAAGATCTACATATGAAGATTTCTATGTAATCATATTTGGTGTAAGAAGATTCGATATAAGAAAATTTGACATAACTGGTTCTATGTAAATAGATTTATGAACTAAGATCTATGTAAGGGTATTCCAAAATGTTAGAGATTCACATAAAGATATTTCTTATAATTGGAGATTGATCAGGGATTCACGTAAGGGGGTAATTTATCCTTACATTAATAATGAAAATTTAATAAATAACTATTTTGGAAGAATTAAATCTGACAATACCTGGAAAAGCATTCATCAGGAATTAAAATGTCATTTTTCTTTAATTTGTGATTAAAGTTACAATTAAATATAATGGAAGGAGAAGATGAACCAAGATTTTCACATCAAAAATTAAAATCCAATTGATTCCATATATCCCAAACATCAATAAAATAAATATCGTGATCTATTCATTTCGATTCCATTATAATTTGATCATGGGCAATGAAGAAGTAATTGCGATGGGTTTTGCATTGAAAACAAGGAACCCCTGTCTGTAGCTATTTACCAATGATTTATTTATATATTTATATTTAGTTTAATTGTAGGTGTATCTTCTTGGGTAGAAAGAAAAATAATTCTAAGACTAGTTAAGAATTATGTTTTAATATTTTTTCATGATTTAATGCATGTAGTTCATGTATAACTTCACCGAAATATGACGTAGTAATAAAGTAGGTGAATTTATAATTCTAATTCCTTTATTTTAGTAATATAAAATTTATAAAATATAATATTGTTTTGAAATGTTCATATTTTTTTATCTTACTAAAGATAATAAATTAAGATTCATGGGAATTTGAATTAAAAAAACTTAGTAATTCAAATTGAGTAATCAAGCATTTCCTGTGAGTACAAACAATGAGAATTAAGGAAGAGATGAAACCAAAATTTCTATGCTATTTATATATATTTATATTTCTCATTGAATAAATTATTTTGTGGGTATGAGATCTAATACAGAACATAAAAACAATATTTTCCAGTACTGACAAATAAAGAGGTGACCTGACTCCGATAACTCTAATAAAATATGAAGAGGCAAAAAGGTATAGATTTAGTGTAGTCTTATTATACTAAAAAGAATATATAGAACTAAACTTAACTTGGAGGAGTCATTTTGTAGAAGATAATAAATTAGAATAATCTATTTATTTTTTGTTTCACTGAAGTGGAAGAATAATAATAGGGAATAAAAAGGAAGATAAAAGAATAAGAAGATGAAGGAATTTTGAATTACAGTTTTCAGCCATAGACTAAGATTATAGAACCTTTTTAAGATAAGAATAGAAAAATGAATCACTAGAGGTTTTCTATTGAAAAGAGGAAGAAATGGTTGTTTTTATTTCTCTACACACCAATAGAGAATAAGGTGCATGAATGTTTTGTTGTAAGTAAAAGAAGAGGAGTATGAAATAATGTATAACATCAATATCTATTCAGAGATCTCTAGTGGTGGGAGACTCTATATTTTCTATCAAAACTATTTAATTTTAAGGTTATGAACACTCCTATGTGTGGTATTCACAAAGTTGAGTTATGAGGGATTCACACTCATGCACCATTGGGAAACATCATTATAAAGCTCATTGATAGATACTTGTTAGAGACCCTTTTTCAATATAAAGGGTTAAATAAATAGGAGACCAAGAAATCAAGGGAAATAAATCCCATTTCATCACTCAAGATCCCATATGGTCACTATGACTTTCTCACATTGTGTCCCCTCTGGTTTCTAGGTCTATCTTTCAAAAGTCTCTTTTGGTCAAATAGACTACCTAAACCAGGTAACCTTCACACACCTCTTTACTTGCTCATGCCTTCTCCCCCCAAGCCCCTATTTTTTCCTATAAATATAAAACCTTTTCCATTGTATTGCGAATGATTTTTCCACTTCTATAATAGAGACAAGTCCTCCCTTATATGATTTTCTTAGACCATCCTCACTTCTACTAGGTATCCTATGATACTCAAGTACTTAGGAAATCAAACTTAAGTAGTAACAAGTTATAATACAAGGCTTTCCCCTAGGGGACCCATCACCCAAGGCCATCACCTAGGTCACATATGTTGTTCCATAATTTTCATATATAAATAGTATTTCTTATTAAGTAACTATTCACTATATATATATAATCCATTCTATAATTGTAAATGTTTAGTGTATTTGGAAACTTGTATACATAAAACAATTTATAAAATATCTATATTATTTCCCATTATATTATTCACAACAATAACCCTTCCTAGACATATCATACTTAAAACCATTCTTTATAACCATGTGAAATGAAATATAAGAAAGGGATTGTTCATATTATGATTAATGATAAACATAATAGATATCAATAAATGATCCTATGTGATAATTAGATAAGAATAAAGGTAAAATAACATGATAAAAACTTAAAATAATCATACCCAATCAGTCAAAGATCTTTAAAAATGAATCATTATGTAATTTTTTTAATTAAAATACAAAAAACATAAGTGTGTTAAATCATGATCCATGAGAAAATTTCATATGAATTAACACACATCCATTAAACTCTATCATCTATTAGTTAATTAAGCATAGGAAATTGCTTCCTTGGTTAAGTTTAACTCCAGATAAATTCCCTATGGAAAAAGTCCCACAATATAAATTCTTACACTATTATTTATCATATTATATTAGGATTAAAATCCATCCATTCAACTCTATCATCTCTTATGAGTTTATTAACATCATCATACCTTAAGAGTTTATCTAATCCGTCATCATCACCAAATGTGTGGGATATATATAACGGACCCACCCAACCTTGGTTTATAAATTAACCACTATTCATTTTGGATAATAGAACCACCCATCACATAATTATTATTTATTCATAATTATTCCACAATATCATGAAAACATTTATCACTACCTCAAGGATTAACCCATAGAAATGAAATTGGTTTCATAAAAAATTCATCCTCACACACATTTACTGTCTAGATAGAGAATAAAGATGGTGAAATTGGATCATAACCTTGATATAGAATATGAACCATCAAGGGATGTTATTATGGATTCCAAATAGACTTAAAATATCAATGGAATATTTCTTGATGAAAATACCCAATTCATTTTGGAACCTCTTATATAAAATATTAAAAATTTCCAAAACTTTAAGGAAAATATTTTCTTTGAAAATAAACATGGAAAATTATAAAGTAATATTCTAGTAAAATATTATTAATGATGTTGGAGAAATATATTCATTCAATGTATGTTAAAACAAAAATCTATTTCACTTTTTCGATAAAAAGAAAAAAGTACCTCATTTGAAAATGACAAGAATATTCCTTTAAAATTTATTTATAAAAATTAAAATATAGTTAAAAATTACTTTAATAAATCTTTGAATAATTTTACAAACCTGCATGAAAATATTTTAAATAAAATATGAATATAGAAGAAAATATTTCGGACCAAAGAGAGAAATGAAGTAAGTTTTCCATGAAAATATTATTTCAATCTCCTGATTAATTAAATAGAGTAAATTGAAATTAAAACATGTATAATATAGAATTAAATATTTCATAATAAAATAAATAAAAATTTTGATAGATAGATCTTGTAATTTCATCCTCATAAATTTAAGTAAAAGAAATCCCACTAAAAATGAGATCGTAACATTAAACTATTACATCAAGTTTGTCTTACATCATATGAACTCTAAAATACTATATAATAAATTTATATTTATTATAATTCTATAAAAATAAAATATTTACACCAATAATACCATACGTGGTATAATTATATCATCCTATCACCCATTAATTAACAATCTTTCTTTATCATCTTCATTTTGGGTGTTAACTGCTTCATTCTGCATATGTGTTTTGGTTTGGTCGTTATGGTCCTTCACATTGATAATGATTTATTAGAATCCATATTTTTAATCATGATATAAATATAATATATATTAATTATATAAAAATTATCAATTTTTTATAATTTGTTAATGAAAAATGAATTACATGACTATGTGGAGGTGGTAGTCAGTACGTACGCATGAGTCCATTTTTCGATGGATGTAATTAAATAATGGTAAATATTAATACACATTTACAAAATAACTATTATAACATAAATATGATGTATAAACATAAAATTTTTCATAATAACTAACAATTAATGGTGGTGGTGGAAAATGCAGTGTATCACTACGTAGAGGTAGTAGTCCACACGTATGCCTGATAATAATTTCATCTCACATTTTATTCATAAGAGGTGGTAAATGGATGTGTTAATAAAATTATAACATATAATTATATTTAAAATACTATATTTATCATTTTTTATCGATATGATATTTTTATTGAAAGTATAAGAAAAAATAAAATTTAATGTTCTTGGTTAATATCAATACATCTTCTTTGAGAGACCTCCTTTGGCTTAAACCATAAGCCTTTAAAGGATGGTAATATGAGAACAAAAATAAGATTTGGGATGTGGGTAAGGATTATAGGAATTTTTTTGAGTAGTTACTTTCTATTATATAAGAATAAAATATTTTAAATAAGGTTAGATAATATGTTCCCTTTTCTAAGGTAGTTGAGGGACAAAAATTGAATTTCCTAAAACATTTCAATGATATAAAGTCACTTTTATTTCAAAGTGGATCAAAAATGGATAGGTATTTATAAGTAATAATAATATATGTTTGAAATATATTAATATAAAAACAATAAAATATGGGTGTTAATACAACCCTTATTTCTTTTTACCCCCCCCCCCACACACACATGCACGCGATAAACACCTATTAGCCTTAACAATGGTAACAAAAAAAATAGTTTTCAATATTCACTAAAACAATATGTTGAAACTATTATATTATGATATTTATTTTCATTCAAAGAGTGGAATCCATTTTACTAGATTCATCTTATACAAGTGATATAATTAAATTTTAAATAAGCAATAAAACAACACAAAAACCCCATTGTAGAAAAATGTATTTTTAAGCTTAAAACAAAATTTACTTAAATTCAATTACTTGTGAAAAAATTAAATCATTGTGAAAATATATTATTCAATATATCATCTTTTCATTTAATAAAAACCATTAATCATTAGAGATTAATTTAATTTATTAATATAAAAACATATTGCATTCAAAAAAATAGTTTTTAGAAGAAAAAAATTAAGCCCAAAAAATGAACATATACAAAATTATATTGAGTATTCTTATGTAATTAATTAAATTGTTTATAATTAAATTATTATTATGTTACTATATGATAAAACTAAAACATAAATAGACTTTTACTTTAAAATAATTGAAATTATTTACCATAAATCAATATTTTACATTATTCATTGAAAAACAAATCATTTTAAAATAAATCAAAAAACAAAATACACCATTGACTTATTTTCAAATGTTGATTTCCAGAATGAAATTCATTTACCCAAATAAATTTTTTAAAAATGGTGGAAATTAATTATAAAATTTTCAAGTAGAAAGTGGGATAAAAATCATTTTTGAGAAAAACATATTTTTGAAGCTTAAAATGACATTACTAGAAATCGAGTACTTGTTTATTATTCAATTATAAACATGTTTTCCTTAATTAAAAACTTTAAATATATTTTTCATATTTTTTTATTAGTATTTGTACAAAAATAATAATGGCTAGGATATAATGGTTTGTTATATCATAGTTTATTTAGACCCAGGGCAGCATTTAATACAAGTTATAAAATAATTCAAGATTATTTTGAAGAAAAACATATAAAATCTTAGGGTGGTACATTATAAACCCATTAAAAATTACTTTTTAAGATATCATATTTTCTTCTAGGAACGTAAAATTTTTATTTCAATTTTTACTCTTTTTTTACCTAATATGTATTCCTAATGAGGATAGAGAGGAATTGTGGGTGTTAGGTGCTTATTTGTAAATCGAAGCTTGAGTTTTTAAAAAAGGTAGATGGGATTCATGGTTAGTAGAAACTATGTTTCACAAGATCTAAAGTTTGAGTAAACTATACAAGGTGGATCATCCCACTAACTAGGGCCACATGGTTTTATGAAGCTTTGAAATAGGGAATGCAAGCCTATGTGAGGATTCTACAGTTTTTTAAGAGGAAAAATGAACAATAGGCACATATTTTGTCTAAATATGCACCATGACCATGTTATGGGGGTTCTTGGATATATAAGAATGCACATTTGGAATGTGGTTTGGCCATCTATGCATGAAAACCATGCAACCCATTGTTTAGAGGGGAAGTGAACTTATTTTCCTTACTTATTTTATAGTTTAACCCTCCTACTACACTTTTTATTTATTCTATAGTAGATAACCATCCTTCCCTTCTAAATATCACATGGAATCATAAGCCTAGGATTTATCATAACTCTACAATATGGACTATAATTAAAATGCTTTTTATTTTCACTACATCTGCATCGGGTAGTTATGTATTCATCTTAAACCATTCATTGTTTTCCTTATTATCAGCAATGTTATTTTGGTGGAGGCCCTTATACCCTATTCTCAAGGTGTTCATCCATTCTTCCATTTTAATATAATCTAGATGAAATAATGGGTTGAGACTGGATGAGTGTTCCTCTACCAAGATAAGGTAGTTCGTATCATGGTTTCCCTTAAATTCAAGGTGTTTATAAATATATATATATATATATATATATATATATTACATTGTGTTGCACATCGTAATTTCCTAGAAACACATGTAAATTTAATTTTTATTTAAATTGAATGAATGGGATCAACCTAGATGACCCATGACACCTATTTAGGATAAATTAGAGGTTAAGTATCTCAGATTTAAACCACCCCTTTGTATGTATTACTAAACTAGACAAAATCACAATGGGAATCCCATTACAAGATATTAAACTTTGAGGTGTGGCTTTTTAACCCTTATCTTGGGGATTTCAAATGAATTGTTTAAATTTTAAATTTAATTAAATAAATATGGGAATGGAAGATCATGTCTCTTGGCCTTTGTCTAAAATCCTTTCTCACTTATTATTGTTTTATCATTCATATTTTAAGTGGTTAGTTAAAATTAAAGGGTGGATTCATATGATTCTTGGCCTTATAAGAATATGCTTTTTTACCACTTTTTTTGTCAGTTAATTTATACAATGTTGAAGAATAATTTAACTAAATTCTAATATTATATGGTATGGTTAGAATATAGGACCATGATCATTCTTTTTAACATGTTGATAGTGAGAGGTAGGTTCTCATTTTGGATTTCCATATTTAGACTCTTCTGGATTAAATAATTGAATATTCTAATGATTTTATTATGCACCTTTTGTGACACATGGGTTCTCATATGAATCAAATTGATAAACTCATTTGGTATATATATTTCATATGCCCAATTGGTACTTGGAATCCTTTATAGATTTTCAAGTATGGACTGAGAGGGAAGATCATTATTACAACCAAGTGATACTTGGACACCTTAATGTATAGATAATAAAGAATATGTGGTCTGATTATATTATATTTTATGTGTTACACTTGGGCTCCCTTCTTTGACCTCCAAGGACGGACGTAGTGAGTGGTGAATTTGTACCACACTAAGAGGGATACCAGTATTTCTTTGAGGGGTTCCTAGGAAGGTCTAGTAGGGTGTTTGGTTCATGATATAATTGGAGTGATACATGGGTTACAACATAGGAACACCAAGGATATTCCCTTGTTCCATTGAATTGAATAATTATTAGATTATTATTTTGATGTGTCTGCCAAGACGAAGCACGAGCTTGGATTCAGTCGGAGCATTACACATTACAAATGGCCTTATACACTTCATGTTGGATATGATAAATGAGGGATTATTGGGCTATGATCTTTTCCCAGATACTTCATTATCAAATTAAATCATGATTGATTGATTACTCAAAGATAGTACAGTTTAGGATGAAGTAGGTAGCTCAGGATGAGTTTTCCATTTGAACCTGGTCCTATGTGGATTATTTATATACCACACTTCATTTCCATATTTATTATTACCTTTACAATATTTATTATATATGCATATTCACTAACTAAAAGTAATTAGAAACTATTGGTGGTATATTACTGATTTTATCTCACACCCTGCTCGAGGACATCACAAAGTGGTATCAGAGAAGTTTATTTTCATTTGTCTTATCATTTGGAAATATCATACAAGGGTTTAGGAATGTGTAGGACTTTGGTAATGAGTTATTACAGGGAGTATCTAACCCACGTACATAGAAAATCTAAATTTCCTAGGATGTTGTATGATATTCTGGTTTATTCCTATTATAGTTGATTTGAATTCACCATTGGGTGACAGACTTGATTTTTAATGTTCCTTCTAATTATGGAAATTTTCCTTAGAATTGAATGGAAAGGAAATATTGCATCATGTATCATTATAAGAACAACAAGATTAGTATGTAGTGTATAATGACATTCCATATTTATATTTTTTTCATGCATTATTTGTTGAGTTTTTTAGTGCCTTATTTATATGCTCGCGAAAATGGGCTAACATTTCATGCAGGGACTTGATAAAAGAATGGTTTGAATTTAATGGACTCCACACATTAATTTATAATGTGTATATGACTTTATAAATTAAATGTTGTGATCCATATTATTCAACCATTTAAGTGAATTTGAATATAAATGATAATGAATTTAAAAGAAAATTTAACTCCAAAATAAAATGGTCACCGTTAAATCGGTATTCCAATTGAAATTTTAAGGGTGTTTTCACCTATATATTTCCATTAACGCTCTGTATACTGGTCCATATGACTTATAAATGATAACTTGAACCTATTCCAACCTTATTAGTTGGAATTAAAAAGTGTCTCTTACTTATATTAGTATCCTTTTGTTTTCCAAAACATGATCTAGGAGTAGATATAGGGGTGTGACCTTTGTATAGGATGTCATGTACATATCCAATTCTTAAATCTGTTATATTAGCAGCTTTTATATATTATATTGGAGAATGTGTTTGGATTTTGTAGAATCATGTCACCATGAAAGCCTAGATTTTTGTTCCAGGAGGATGGCGAAAATCATTCCCTATAGATGGTGGGCCATGGGTAACTAATAGAACCTCTAGTATTTCCTCATGTATAATAACCAGTTATACCTGATATGGACATCGATTCCTGGTTTTAAGATGAGTTCCTATTCTTTTTCCATACCATTCAGGGAGTAATTAGAACTTTAATAACTATGTTTGAGATGATGTGTGATTTCAAATAGTAGTATCTGCACACATTTTCATTGGATGGTGTTCTACAGGCTGCAGAGTCATGACTGGAGTCTATGAAATCAATTTTCGAGAATCTTGAGACACCTTCTGAGAGAAAAGTGAAGCTCTCCACATATATGCTTTGTGATTCTGCCTAGTGAAGGTGGAATGTTATTACATAGATAAATATTCATCGTCATATGTCCTGGAGGGGTTTTCATATGGAATTATAAGATTATTTCTATCCTGATATGTTGAGGGCTGATAAATCTGGACAGTTAATGTACCTAGAGTAGGGCGCCTTATCAGTCTTGGACTATTATACCTATTTTATAGATCTCCATAATTTCACACCTATAATATTAGGTGATGGTTTATCTATATCTATGATAACTTAGGGTGTTATTAGGTATGACATTGTATTACATGTGAATTTATTTCATCTTAGTACCATATTTGTAATAGTGAATTAAAATCTTATCATGATGCGTGACCTGAGAGAGGATGGAGGGGTGAGATAAGGTGGTTTGGCACCTAGATCTGGAACTATATCCAAACAAATGTATGAATCATCATATGATTCTTTAACATGGTTATATTTATATCCATGGTATATAAATGGGTATCAAAGTGAGGTTCCATTAGTGTGGTAGATCGGGACATAAGAGACCTCAGTATATAACAGACCTAGTCGACTGTTGATCTTATAGAAATATGGACCCTCAATAATGATTTTGAAGATATTTTCTTCCCATATGTAGTGAGAGAGGGTTTTCACCTACCCCATGTTTATGATTAGGGTTATAAGCTTCTGGTCTTGTAGGGATCGGGAGTATGGCTACCCGTTCAGGCCGAGGAGGTGGTCGGGGTCCAGGTTTCCACACTAGATTTTCAAAGATAGTAGAGTTGACCTTCTTAGGGTATTCATGCTATATCGCAGGCTCGTAGATCAAAATAGATGTATAAAATATAACTAAAACACGAGGATAAAATTTTTAGACCATCTATAGTGATAAGTACTATTCTAGTATCCTCTATGTTAGTATATTCTCTTTTCAATATAGGTGCTTCTTATTTTTTAATATATATACCTTTTATAGATATTTGGGATTGATTTTAATTTTTATAGTGATGTTATGGCACTTTATACTCCATTGGGGATTTTATCAGAGAGTTCATTCCAGTGTAGGGCGTCCCCCCTTGAGATTGGTGGGTGTTACTTCTTATGGTACCTCTTTATCCTTGAGATGACAGGGATTTATATCATTTTCAGGATGGAATGGTTGGTTCCCTAACACATCTATGTTTACTTTTATCACTTAAGGGTGACCTTAACATCACAATAGGGTATAGTTTTTATTCAAAAAGGTGAATGGTATGTATAGTTGATCTGATCTGGACCTGAGTATCGTGGGCTGGGTGGGATGATAGACCAGATTTTTATCTAATATCTAGATGACCAGGGAACATTCCAATCAAAATTCCCTCTATTTTTTTTATCATTTTAGTGAAATTTTCCATGTTTTATTTTTAGGAATACCTCAATAGAGTGTGGTAGAGTATTATATCAAGGTATTTCTAGGATCCACAATGGTATCCATCACTCCTTATAGGATGGCTTACATTGAGTTTTAGTAGCTCAAGAAGTAGTTAGGGGAATTAGAAGCAAAGGGATTTATATTACCCAATATGTTTTTGTGGGGTTCACCAATACTTCATGAAAATAATTATGATTTTAACCTATGGTTTTAAAAATATTACCATTGGATGAAACTACTTATGGTTAAGTATCAGTGTCCATTACTTTACATAGATGATCTCTTAGACCATCTCTAAGGAGATCTAGTGTTCTCAAAGATTGATCTGATATCAGGTTATCATCATGTGCATGTTTGACCTTAAAACATATTTCATACATATTTTCTTAGAAGTTATAGTCTATATTAGAATCTATTTATTCCTTTAAATCTTTCAAATATGCCTATAGTTTTCGTGGAACTGATGAATCAAGTTTTCTATCCATATCTGGATTTTTTTGTGTTGGTATTTTTAGAAAATATCTTGGTGTATTCTCACACTCGACATGACCATGAAAAACATCTTCAGATGGTATTGGATACACTGATTGATCATGATTTATATTCTAATCTCACAAAGTTCCACCTTTGGATATATAGGATTCACTTACTAGGTCATATTATCTCATAGATATGAGTATCAGTTTTCCTAGAGAAGGTGAGACTTTTAGTTTCATGGGAGAATCCCAAAAACATATTTTACATATGGAGCTTTCTGGGTCTAGATAGAAATTATAAGTTCTTCATATATTTCTTATCACTATTAGTAGAACCTCTTATGGGATTAGCTAAAAAGGGTGTGAAGTTTATATGGTCCGAAACTTGTGGAACAACCTTTCAGTTGCTAAAAGGGAGATTGAATTCAATGTAGATATTGATTCTTATATATCTTGGAAGATTTTATATAGTGTGTTTTGATTCATAAGGTATTAGTATAGAATCATTTATGATATTAGAGTAGTGATCTATGGTGTACGGGTCTTTTAAGTTGAGGCCACATGAGAATAACTACTGAACGCATGATCTCTATTTAAATGGTATGGTTCATGCCATGCACTGTTGGGAACCAAAAAAAGCCACAAGGGCATCTTTACACAGTGTGAATTGAATCTCAAGTAATAATGGTGGGTTGAATAACTTTATCCTTTTGAATCTAAGCCAGCTAATATACCATGAAATGGAAATGATGTTGTTGATGTACTAAGCAATAGGACTCCGACACGGGTAGTTCAAGAGGCTAGTAAGGGGTCATATCTTATGGAACTATTTTCAGAGATGGACATGAGGGTTGTGGACCGTCATGGAAAGACTTTGATAACATCATTATCAGTGAATTCCACTCTTTTAGATGGATTGATGATGAGACAACTATCAGATTCTGATGGTTTCGTAGTATTTGAGAGAAATGTAGGTGATGACCCACCTCTTGGTTGGGCTATTGATGAGGATAAGATATTGCACATTGATGGATATATCTAGGTTCTTACAGAGTTCCTATAGGACTGGATGCAAGAGTTACATGCCTCTATATGGGTTGTGTGTCTTGTTCATACCAAGATGAATGGTGACTTACTTCGTTAATACTAGTGTCTAGGAATTAGGTTAGAGATAGAAGGGTTTGTTTCTTAGTGTGAAAATTTTCATCAGTTGAATGTGAAACACCATTAACCAATGGGTTTTTTAAATTCATTACCTATTCTTGAGTGAAAATGGGATGAATTATCCATTGATTTCGTGTAGGTACTACCTAGATCGCCTTGGGGAAGTGATGTTGTATGGGTGATCATATAAATATTAAAAAAAATTAACCCATTTTATGCTTATTCTAGAGAATCCTTCAATGGATAAAGTTATGAGGCACTAAATTCATGTCATCATATGCCCCATTAGGGTTACATGTTATATTATATTATGAAGAGACACTTTATTCGCATCACCGTTCTGGCAGGGGTAGAAGAGGGCACCTGGTTTAGAAGTAACATTGAGTACAGCCTATCACCTACAAATCAATGATCAGTGTGAGTGTACAATACTAGTTTTATAATAAATTATTCTAGCATGATTACTTGATTTTTAGGTTTTTGAGACAAACACTTACCTTCCAATGAGTTTTCTTATAATAAAATATTCTAGGAAACTATAAGGATGGATAAATATGAGGCCCTATATGGTAGTATATGTTGTTGACCACTATGATGGTTAGAGGACGGATAGGTTGAACTATTATAACCTCATTGATATTAGGTACAGATTATGAAAATGGATATGTATATAGATTATTATAGATATAAATCATACAATGATCATTTTCATCGAACACTATAGTTTCAAGTGGGGAGTAAGGTTCTCTTGTGAGTTTCACCTATAATTTGGTATATATGGATTCAAAAACAAGGTAATCTATCACCTTGTTATATTGGGACCCTTGAAATTTTCGAGAGAGCTAGGATGGTATCCTATTTTTTTAAGTTACCTTAGAGGTATCAGTCTATGAACAACATCTTCCATGTATCTCAGCTTCACCAATATAATTATGATCAATCACATATTCCTCATCATGATGAGGTTTATTTGGAGGTAGATGTGTCCATTTAAGAGAATCCTACCCATAATGTTGATCATAACATGAAGTTTCTTTGAGTTTGGATAGTTCCTCTAGTATGGGTGCAATGGTAGCACGACCATGTATAGTACATGACTTTGGAGCTTGAGGCAGATGTATATGCTAAGTGGCCAGATTTATTCTCAAATGATGTTTTACCTCCCTTAGAAAGGAAATTTGGGGATGAATTGGTTTAATAGGATAATATTTAAGAATAAAACCTTTTTCAAGGTACAAAACCTTTTTATTTCTAGAATAACTCTTTAGTTTTGACCAGATATCAATGCTTAGTGAGGCTATAGAAGAAATGGGGGTGTCTAGGGCTTGGTCAAAGCCCAAGGCTATAATTTTTAGAGAAGTTAGTTGGGTAACACTTTTATTAGAAATTGTGCATCCCATGTTTCATGGTTGGAGTAAACCATATGGGGTAGTCTCTCTCACTATCCAGGGAAACATGGTTTGATGAAACCATTCAACAGGGGACACATTCTCGTGTGACGATGTTCTAGTTTTTAGAAGGGGAAAAATGTATGGTTGGCACATGGTTTTTTTAAACCAAGATCCATGACCAAGAGAGAGGGTTCTTAGGAAGAGAAGGGAGGATGTTTGGTGCATAGTTTTTCTAACCTTACAGCAAAACTGCATGACACTGTATTTAGAAGAGAAATGAATTTTTTTCCATTACTTTTTTAAAACATTAACCCTCCTCATCATTTTATTATTTCCTATCCAGTATATAGACATCATCCCCATTTGAATATCCCATGGAATAATAAGAAATGTATTTTCCATAACTGTTATATCTAGAAACTAATTTAAACACTATTTTTCTCATTAGAACCATCCTAGTGAATTCTCTATTCATATTTCACCTTTCACGATTTTCCTTTATATCGGTGACATAATTTTGGTGTAGGATCTTATGCCATGTTCTCTAGTCATTCATATATTCTTCTTTTTTTCTTCTGATTTGGATCAAATAAAAGGCTATGAATGGATGATTATTCCTCTACCAAAATTAGGTAGGTTGTCTCATGATTTTCTCTTAAATTCATGGAGTTTATTTATATTTCATTGTTCTGCAAGCTTCAATTTTTCAGTGACACTAATAAATTGAATTTGAATTTAAATTGAATTAATGTACTCAATCTAGAAAACCCATGGAATACGTTGAGGTGCAACTAAAGGTTAAGGATCTCAAATTTTAACCACCCCTTCGGTTGTGTTAATGAATTAGACTAAACCAGAATGGGTGGGCCTTTGCATGTGATTCTCTTTTGAGGTGTTTCCTTTTACCCCTTACATTAGAGTTGTGAAATTTATTGTTTAAATTATAAGATTAATTAAATAAATATTTGAATGTAAGACCATGTCCCATATCCTTTATAAAAAAAACTTTCTCACTTATGCTTGAGTTATCTTTCATATTTTAAGTGTTCAGTTGAAATGAAAGGAAGGATTCATGGGATGTTTGGCCCTCTAAGCCTATGATTTTATTTAAACCACATTATGGGTTTATTTAATTGATATAATGGTGATGAACATTTTGATTATTGTATGATATTACATGGTTTAGTCATACTAGGGGCCCATGACCATTCTTATTGACATGTTGATAGTGAGAGTTGGGTTTCATTTTTGGACCACCATAAATGAACTCTTATATATTGAATAATTCAATGTTATAGTGAATTTATTATGAACCTTGGGTGAAACATGTGTTATTATATGAATTCCATGGATAGACTCCTTTCATATCTAAATTTTATATGCTTGAGTAATACATATACTCTTTTATGGACTGTCATTGATAAACTCATAGGTAATTTTTAATTACACTTGAGTGATACTTATAATCCTTCTTGGATAGCCAATAATTGTCTCTGAGGGCTGATTATATTATACACTATGAGTAAAACTTGGCCTCTATTCACAGACCTCCAAGCATAGAATCTGGAATCAATGACTCTATACCACACCTAGGGAGACACCAAGATTCCTTTGAGGGGTTACTAGGACAATATTGTAGGGTATTTGTTTCATTCTATATCTAGAGAGAAAATTGGGTTCCAACTTAGGAACACAAAGGATGGGTTGAGGTTACACTGAATTTAATAATGCTTAAATGATTATTACAACATGTCTACAATTCCAAACCACATTCTTATATTCAGTAGCAGCCTTACACATTATTGATGGTCTTATATAAGTCTGATTGGATATGATACATGGTGGATTCATGGGATATCAACGAATCTCAAAGACATAATTATCAACATAAATCATCGCTGATTGATTACTTAGAGATAGTTCATCTTAGGCCGAACTAAGTAGCTGAGAACAATTGTTCCATGGGAACCCAGATATATGGCATTTATTTATATATTGCACTTGATTTCAAAATTTATTATTACCAGAAAATTGATTATTATATATATATGTATATATATATTCAAAAACTAGATGGAATTAGACATCATTAGTAGTGTCTTATTGAGTTTTATCTCACGCCCTTCTTGGGATTCCATTATGGTACCAAGATAAACTTCATGGTTGAAGGTAGGGATAGCACATGTGCCTGCTTATTGATGCTTGATTGCTCATTAAATAGAATAATGGGAGAATAAGATCAGGATAGGTCTCTTGATTCTATCTAGGGAAAGTTCCATTTTTATATATTTTGTAGTTTCGATACATGTGTTGTACTAGATTCTTTTTTCCATGTTTTACCTATATTTGGTATAGCATGTCATTATCATCATCTGTATATGATATAGTTGGATATGATTACCTTGTTACTTACATGGTGGATGTTTATTATTAAACTTATTAGTTGTTTATATGATTTTTCTATTGATTAATTTTATTATAAAATTGTTCTACACTCTGATCATAATGGTACAGTATCTCCATTGTTCCACCATGGACCCCAACTACTAGTTGGCAGCCTCTGGAGTTTGAGGAGGAATACTTGGCGATATTTGGCCAACTGGTTTCAGTTACTATTGAGTAAACAAGGTCTGGAACATCATAAATATCTCCCCCAAAATTTCATTTCTCTGAAATAGATAGATGAGGTTATATTTTCTTCATCGCAGCCTCATGTTCCCATGTAGCTTCCTTAAATTTTTTATTCCTCCAAAGAACTTTAACTGTAACAGAAATATTGTTCCATATAACTTTACCTGTAAATTAAAATATCTATAATTGTTTCTATTTATAGAAAAGATCATTCTCTAGTGGTATAACCTCTGAGTACAACACATGAGAAGGATCATGTATGTACTTCCTCATGAGTGATATAGAAAACACATTGTGAACTTGAGGGAGGTTCGGGGGGAGTTCCAATTTATAAGAAACTACCCCAATCCAATCAAGAATCCTTAAAGGATTAATATACCTTGGGATTAGATTCCTCTTATTTTAGAATCTTAAAACCTTATTCTGTGGGGGACTTCATAGGAATTCCTTATCGCCAAATTAAATTCTAGATCTGATAGAAAATTTTCACCATAACTCTTATATAGAATCTAAGATACCATGATGTAATACTGAATAGATCTAACCTTTTTTGAAATTTCATTATATAGATCATATCCTAATATATTTATTCCTAGAACTTCATCCTAGCATATATACACATATTTCCATAGAGGGATTCATGAGGAGTCATTTAAATTTTTAATTTAGATCTATAGTTTTAATAAAACAAGACTGGATAAAGGTGTTGATCCCAAACAACTTTGAAATAAAGAGAAACAAATCGACCAGGGTTTGATTAGTGCTCCTAAACTAAACATTATTCTGAGTATAATAAATTGTAATGAAACAAAACTATGTATTTAGATCTTATTGAATACCACTCTAGGACTTCAACATACACCTTGGATCCTGATCAGATACAATAGAATGTGGTACTCCATGCAACCTTACCACATAGTTAACATATATCATGGATAACTGATCAAGAATGAAATCTTCTCTATTATCAAAAAATGTTCCAAATTCATAATGTGCTCATCAATAACCCAAATAAAATTATACCTTTAATATTTTTTGTGGATTCTGAAAATGAGATGCATAGTAATGTTTTTTCCATTTCCATTTTAGTGTGTGTAATGGTTGTTAGAAACCCCTTAGAATTATATATCTAGAACAAAACTTAAAAACATATCAAAAATAAAGATAAATACTCTAAAATATATCTCTTTATGTTTTCCCAACATAAATACTCTTTTAGATCATTAAACATCTTCATATTTTCAAGATGAATAAAGAATGATGAGCTGTGAGATTCTTCCAATATCTCCTTCTTCATGTAGAGTATTAACAGGACATATACAGTGTTTATGAACCTTATCATTCCATCATAATCAAGGTTTAACTTATTAAAATTTATCCCCCTCTTCTATAGATCAACATCTTCCTTATCTTCCTCTTTAATCTTCACATGGATAAATGACTGAACACCCATTTAAGGAAGACAAGATTAATCAACTTTATTCAACATTTTAAGGTTATTTCTTTGAAAATCCCTATATATTGAACCTTTTTTATGCTCATCATAGATAATATATCATAATTATTTTGTGCCAATTCATAATCCACCTTGTTCTCTTACCCAAAGTAGAAATTTATAGAGCATCCATAATCTTTAAACAATTCCAATCATATTCTATACTTTATATTGAACTCTTTCTAGGGGAATATATACTTTAAACTTTTATGATCAGTATATATGTCTCAACTTTAACTATATAAATAATTCCACTATATCTTTAATGTAAATATTAATGTTTCTAACTCTAAATCGTGAGTCATGTAAGTTTTCTCATGAACCTTCAATTGGAATGAGTCATAATCTATCACCATATCATTATTTAAAATAAAATATCCCATCCAATCTGTTGATTCATCACTATAAATAAAAAATGGTCTCTACTATAGTTCTGTATGAGAATAGGTGCACTGACTATCCTTCTATTTAGTTTATTGAAATTTTCAACACATTCATATGTCCAATGGAAATTAACTCCTTTAAAAGTTAACTTATTAAGTGTAATAGATATTCATGAGAAATATTTCATATAAAATAAATAATAAATATAAAATAAAATATAACTAATGATCTCAGTTATAGTGGTTTATCCAGGAAATGTTCAATAACATCTATCTTTGATGGATCCACAGATATATGCTTACTTGAGATTATATGACCTAAAAATGAATCTTTATGTATACAAAATTCAACTATGGTAAAATTTCCATACAAATTATCCTTCATTATAGTCTTCAGAAAAATCCATAAGTGATCATCATGATCTGGAATTCTCTTAGGATATATGAATATCATCTATAAAGACTACCAAAAATTGATCAGGGAGATCTCTAAAGACACTATTAATTAAATCCATGAAGATAACAGGGAAATTAGTAAGACCAAATGGAATCACTATATATATCTAGTGTCCATACATCAATCCAAAGACTCTATGGGATATGTATTCACTTTTTAACCTCAACTGATAGTAATCATATCCAAGATCAATCATGGAAAAATATTTTTCTCCTCATAATTGATCAAATAAATCATCAATACAGGGCATAGGATACATATTCATGAAGGTTATATTGGGACGTTCCTGATAATAAATGCAGAGGAACATTTATCTATATTTTTTCTTAACAAAAAAGAATAGATAAAACCTAAGGTGATTCACTTGGCTAAATTAATCCCTTATCAATATTCTTTTAGAGTTTTTTCATAAATTCCAGAAACTTGATCGGGGCGATTCTAGATAGATCATTTTAAATAGATGTAGTGTGGGTTATAAGATAAATTGATAATTAAAATTCATGATTCATTGGAATAACTTGAAATTATTTTGGATCAAAAAACCTGTAAAATATGTGTATATTTAATATTGAGTTTCTCTATAACCATAAGAGTTAAATTCCCACATTGAATAGGAATCAAGACCTCTACGATGGATGTAATTTTTATTGGACATTCAAAATTATCCTTGCACTGATATAAAATCATAAGTTTGTTTATAATATCAAATTTGGATTCCCTTCCTTGTAAATTGATTTGGGATTTATATAACAAAATCCAATTTATACCCAAAATTACATAAAATTCAACTAGTGGAAGAATAATAACACTTTTAGGATGCATATTTCCACAAAATTAAATTGAGAAAGAATCATAGACCTGAGATGTGAGCATCATACTATTAATAGTTTTACTTCTATTTCTACATCTACTTATTTAGGTGGTAATGTGATACCTTTAGAAAATTCATCAAATATAAATGGGTCTATGTAACCAAAATCATAAAATACATTAGCATCTATAGATTGGATGGTAAGTGTACTTTTCACAGCTTTTTTATCATTCCCCACATCAGTAGTAGTGATCAGATAAGATTTCTCTTTATATATAAAATTAAGAGGTTTTTGAAATTTATGATCATTATTTTTCCTTTGATTCAAGCACTAATTATCATAATGGTCATACTCCTTTCATTTAAGTTATTGTAGTGTGGGTTGTTCATTCTACTGATCCTTTTCATCACTCCTTTCATGGAAGGGCCATTTCACATCACATTGGCACTCTTTCTCTCAATGTTCTTCCTTTACAAACTATAATAATTTTATATTCCCATTAAGACAATATATTTCATATTTCTTTACACAATTCTAGAATAAAGGAAGCCTCATCTTCCCCCTTTCATGGTTTATGTTATTATAAATTCCTTTGAATTCCATCTATATTTTCTTATCAAAACCCTAAAATTTATGGGTGACTCTAATCTCTATATCTAACTCGATAGCACATTGAATGATTTATTCATATCTAACTAAGTCACTTATGGATAAAACCCTTTAGTGACTTGGTTTTAAACTACTGAGGAACTATACAATATTACTTTTTTTCTCAATGATAATACCATAATCATACTATGATAGTCTTTTAATATTTTCCTACTCATGGATTCATTATCCTTAAACTTTTTCTCATTAAATTCTATCTATATTTTCATATGAATACTTTGGAAAATGTACTAAATGGAAATAATATCATAAACTCCTCCAAAACTATGATGTATGTTTATTCATGTTGACTTGTATTCATGATAATAATAAACTATTGATATTATTCTAATTAAAACTTACAAATAGCTAAAATAACCTTTCAAGTATACAACATTTGATAATGAAAAATATATTTTTAGTGAAACAAATCCATTTCCCATTAATTAGTATATCAATAGACCCACTAAAAGTAGGTTGATGTTTCCTTATAAAAGAATAAATGGTAAATTATTCTACCGTTGGATCATTTTAAGTTTTAGGATCATTCATAGCTTGATAAAGTAGTACATTCATAGAAACAAATCATTCCAACTCCCATAATATTTAGTTTCTCGGGTGGAAAATAAATTCATTACTCATCACATTTGAGATTAACATGTTTTCGTTTGGTTAAAACCAAAAAACATAGTATAAGAATAATAATAATTGTAGGAAATCAGATAATCATGGAAAAATCAATCATAAGATATCTAAATCATGAAACCTTATTTTTAATCTATGACACCTTAGGTTTTATCATGGTCATCTGTGATCATTATTTATTCAAATCCTTGATAAGGTTTTTTTAGGAAAATATGTGTTAACCAAAGCATGTCCCCCAGAAGTGTCAAACCATGTGTGTCATAATGTCATATTCACTATAAACCAGAATAATGGTAAAGATATACTATATCAACTCTTTTTGGGGTTATTACCCCAAGATGCAATAATTCCAAAACCACATCCACTTATCATATCCAGATAGGGAAGTATTTTCTTTATGAAACCAAAACTTTTTCATTACCATATATTTATATGTTATACTATACATTGGATTATCCTACATATTCTTAGTAAATGTTTCTCATCCAAGTTTCTAAAAATGAAACCTTTATCCAATACCAAATAAGGAAACCCAAAAATTTCATTCATAAGTAATACATTTAATTTTTATAATATCCCGGAAATATTAATAAATTCCATTCCATATCTATAAAGTTTTAGTACCTCTATAAGTTTGGATATATAAATAATTGTTACATAAATGATCTAAATTCATTCAAATTAATTTCTTAACAACAATAACCCCTCTTAGACATACCATGCTTAAAACCATTCTGCATAACCTCGTGAAATGAAATAAAAGAAATAGTGATCTTAGAACCTCAGTAAGGGTGAAAATAATAGATATCAATAAATGATCATAAGTGATAATATGATAATAATAAGGGTATAATAATAAGATAAAAGCTTATAATAATCATACCCATGTAGTTAAAAAAAATTAAACATGAATCATGTCATAGGTTTTTTTCAGTCAAAATATGTAAACAAATGAGAGTTTATAATCATAAATAATCAATCATGGTCTATGAGAACATATCATAAACAAAATACCAACGTTCATTGAATTTATATAAGAATAGTAAATCACTTCCTAGTCAAGGTTCACTCTGAATACTATCATTGTGGAAACATTCCCATAATTGAAATTCATACCATGTCATTGACACAAAATTTTCATGGGGTGTGGTAAAAGCAAATTTATTTCCTTAAGGAGTGCAATTTTAGTGGTAACCTTGAGTTTTCCTTAGAGAGGATTGGTCTAAATCTAGTTTTCATGGGTTCAAAAACAATTAATAATAATTTAATTTCTAATAGTGGGTAAAAACATAAGAAATTTTAAAGTTCAAGGTGAGAGACAACTGAGAAAGTTATATATAGATTCCTTATTGTGTTTAAATAAAGTTCTTAAGAATTAAATACCTTTTAACTTTTTGAATTCATAAATGAAAGGCTCTATAATTGTTTCCCCATTAAACCCATGATTATGTTTTAATGATAGAAAAAATAGTAATAAAAATTCATTTAATTGGAATAATATACCTCTTATGGGAGAAAGAGATAGTGAATCAACCTTAATTTTATTAAGAAATACCAAATTAGGTATTTTCTTTCCCATGTAACTAAGTATAACCACTATAAACTCTTCATATGTTTTCAACAATTGAACACTTTACTACATAACACCAGATCATTCTATATAGATTATCTATTACAAAATATAGGGATATAATTAAACCTCAACCAAAGAAACATATAATATGATACTAAAAACATAAACTTAATGTAATTCTAGATTAAATTCACCATTAAATATTGAAACCAATGAACAGTGAAAAGGAAACAATAATTTCATTGAAATATCTAAAAATAAAGCATCACAAAAGGTTTTTCTTCCCTTACACAATCACTCAAGAGTTCTACCCCTCCATTAGTGATAATATAGATAAAAATTCAAGAGTGGGTGACATATAAAAATAATAATATATTATAAAATAATAATTTTGGGTAGTATCCAGTTCTTCAAATATCTTACTTTTTCTCTATGTGTCTCTCTATATGTTCTAGTCTTAGTATTTATATCCATTGGAAGCCAAAGTTCTAACCATTTTGAATCTCCCAAGTCCATCATCTCATATTTAAATATGTCTCCCCTTTAATTTTATATATTCTTCTATTTTATCGTCTAAATAAATATATGTTATTTTATCTATTCAAGTGAGACAGAACACCTTCGACTTTACTGTGTTCCTAAATCTTCAACATTTTTTATATCTCTATTTAATTTTCCTTCATCTTATTTTTAAAATAAATAATTTTTCTATATGTTATCTAGTTTAATTTTATTGAATATTATAATTCCACATAGCACATAGTTGAATTTTAGGGTTCTTGTAGCCATTTTTTGAGAAATGCTAGTTGGCAAAGTTGATGTGTGATATACCTATTTACTGAAACATATATAATGTTCTCTATAATGATTATTCATGTGTTTTTCTACATTAAATCCTAACTTACATTGAAAACCTTAGATTAAATTTCCATGATGATGAAATCCTCATTTTCTTATCATACATTCAAACCCTAACTCATGTGTGCAGCATGGTATTTTTATCAGAGAATACATTATTCATCAACATAGGGTCCATGTTGAGATTATATAGCTATTGATGCTGATCAGAGCTTTCTTGGTGGAATTTTAACACAAGATTTGACTCCAAAATAATCACCCATGGAATTATCCAATGGATTTAGTAAAATTTATATGACCTATAAAAATACAGAATTACCCTTATAAGGAATCAAGAAATATATTGTTACCTTTATGAATCTCTTTGAAAATCCTTGTGTACCCTTACATATCATTTTAAAACCATGGTGTACCATTACGTATATTTTTTGTTACCATTATTCACCCCTTTGAAAAAATGGTGTACCTTTATAAAACCCCTTCCCTAATAATGAAATACTCTAGAAATTCATGGGTACCCTTATGTAACTATTAAAAACCTCTAGTTACCTTTACGCACAACTCCTCTTACCTTTATGAAGCTCTATTTTACGTTGACATATTAGTCCCTTACCTCTATGAAACACTATAAGTATATGTTACTCTTACATAGCACTGACTTTACCTTTACATAGAAAGTATGTACCCCTACACAACTAGTGAAAATATTAGGTTAACCCTATATTGCATCATCTACCCTTACATAGCTCATATGTCTATTATGTTTCCTTCAAAATTAGAGGGCTACCCTTATGTAGCATTGGAAAAGAGAGGAATAAATTTATATATCTCCTCAAAAAGACACCTATATAAAGTTATATCACATTTTACCCTTTCACGTCCCTTAGGCCAAGTGTAAGGGTAAAAAATCTAATTTTTTATAATTTATTAGAATTAATCATTTCCTCTCTTTTTCTCCAAATAAATTATGAAATTATAATTACCCACATTTAGTAAATAAAATAATTAATTGAAAAAATAATTAATAAACATAAAAATTCATTATATATATGTTTAATATTTTTTAAGAAAAAAAGTTGTGTATAGAATACCCCTACACTTGAACTATGCTTGTTCCCAAGAATTGAATTTTGACATTTAATTAAAGAGGAATAAAAATGATATCAACACATAAATTTCACTGAAAATAAAATAAAATTATCAATTGTAAAATTAACAATCATGTTTCACAATAAGTCTCAAATTAAATTTCTTATTATTCAAATATAAAATCTACCCAAGTGTTTTACTTCTTCCGATTAAAAATAGTGGATCTTCTCATCCATTAAATTCATGTTTCTCAATTCCTTATTATTAAGCATGAAAAATTCTGATCTACCACACATTTAATTATTTTATTCTATCATCACTCATGGTACAAATTCATATAAAGTTATATCAATACCATGAGTACTTTATACTTTTACATAGGTTATAAAAGGATCTATTGTATCTCAATTTTAATTAAATGAATTACATAAAATCATGATGACATTTCAATAATGGTTCTAATGGCTCTAACAGTTAAGGTTATTAGGTATTTATGTTAAAAATATTTAGTATCAAAGAGGAGTTTTATCTCTAAATCATGATGCATGATATCAAAAGTAAAATCTCCAGGGAAATACCCACTTCAAAATTACAACACAGTCTTACCAAGATCAATGTAAGGTAATGAATAATGAAATCATAATAAAATAAGTACACCCTCTTGAATTTTCATCTAATGATTCATTTTTTTTTCTTGTTAAAAATAATTTTTTCGTATTTATTTAATTTTTTGAAAGTTATTATTGGATAATATATCACACCCACCACCTAACCACATGTAATAAAATCATCAATCTGGTAATTGTTTTATATTCTCCCAAGTCACAACCTATTATTTTTCTTTTTCGTTCGTTGTCTTTTTAATCTTTCTTACTTTTTTTCAAGAAGGGAAAAAATTAAACACCATTAATGAATTATAATACATCCCCAATACCCCAAAGTTTATCCCTACAATTATAATTACAATATAGTGCATCCCTTCAACTATGAATTCACTCACTCCCACACTTCATCTTTAAAATGTCATGAATAATACCAAGAGTATGGTAGGAATATATAATACTGGCTTGTAATGTTGATGATTTATAACAAGTTAATTCATGGTATCTCTAGTTTAAACTATTATTGTTGCAAAAGATAGTCCTAGGGATAAATTATAAATTAAAAAAAATGTCTCAATCATATTTAATATAACTATGTATAGTCACAGATTTAACAAGTTCCAATGCAAGTTCTAATAGGTGTCATGACCCATAATCACTCAATAATTATGATCATGATGGAATTAGAAAAATTTGATATATTAGTCCTCAAAGGAATAAAACATATTATTTATGAAAATAATAATTCAATGAAATAATAATAATATGTCAATTCACATGATAGTCATGACTTGAAAATATGAAAAATGATAGGGAAGTTTCATTTACATAAATCAACACTTTTCCTTAAATTATGAGTTTTAAAATTAATACATATATCTCACCCTAAACACTAGATTCTCTATATTACACATTCAATATTATTAAATTATAAATATAAAACATGTACTTGTGGGATTCCTAAGAAACTCATGTATCTTAGTTTGGTTGAGTAAAGATTAAATTCTATTTGTGGGAATGAAAATTATCTTTTAAATCTAAAAACATATTTTAAAAATCATGGGGATAATAAATAAATAAATAAATAATTTCCAAGTGATCTATCCTTTCTACATGAAACTCTTTTCTCTATTATACTACTCTTACTAATTTTTCTATACTTCTCAGGGACTTCCTTTCAATGTAGTCTTATAAAAAGAAAACAGAACATGAAATTGTAATATACATTTCATTGAAGTTTATAGGCGTATATGGAAATAAAACTACATACTAAAATCCTAAATCCTAAGAAAATATTAAAACCTAGGTTTCAATGAATGGAATGGGAGTTTGGTATTCTATAGAGTCTTGGTTCAACTTTATATAATCAATACACACTCTCTAACTATTTTGAACTCTCATTGCAATCAATTCATTGTTATCATTTTTCACAATGGTCAAACCAATTTTCTTAGGAACTGTATGGATGGGGATGACCCATTATCAGACAAATATTGTGTATATGATGTCATTTATTTGAAACTTCACTGTATACTTCTTTAATACCAACATAAAGGTAGGATTTATCCTCCTTTGTGTCTTCCTAAAAATTATATAATTTTCCTCTATCAAGATTCTATGTTATATGATTTTGGGGTTAATTCCATGGATATCCTATCAACTCTACCCTATGTATTGAATGTTTATTTTTATAATTTTAATAAAGGTTCTTTCTTTTCTTTTATATAGTTTTTTTCAAATTATTACTAGAAATATCTTTCCTTATATAATTTATACATATTTAAAATCACAAGGGATAAGTTCCAATTCACGATTTGGGGGTTTTTTAACTGATGGAATCTAATTAAGTGCCCCCACTTCAAAATCTAGAATCTCTTTTATTCATGGAAATATATCATCTTCTTTATTATCTAATAATTTATCAAATAACTCATAAGTTATATATTCTTCCAAATTTAAGTCATAATTGACATATTATTGGAGAGTCACCTATCTTACGGTATTTTCAAAGGTATATTGATCACCTAAGGCAAAGAATTTAGGAATAATACCAAAATATTTGATTGGTTATTTACATTATTCTAGGGAAATTTTAAAGAGGGGATTATTTGTTAAATGGACTTTCTTGATGTTAATAATTTTTAAGTGTACCATTCTATATTCAAGATACATGGTAATGGTTCTTTCATGTACACTAATGTTATTTTTATCCATATTCAAGGATATTCTTCCCAAAATGATGGTTGAATGGCTCAGTTCTTTTTCTTACTACATGGTAAGCGCATATAAGTATTCTAAAAATATCAATCATTTAACTCAAACTAACACATATTCTAAGACTCTCATTGTAAAAATAGTGGATCTATTTTCTAATTGGACTACTACTCTTGTGGAATTCAATTATCCAATTTGAAAAGATGGAAATAAAGAGTGGGACATGAAATTTATGGATCCAACATGATTGAAAAAATCATCAAAAAAATTAATGAAACCATGGATTAGGGAATAAAAAATTACCTATATATTGACACTTTTAATACAATTATGGTTTAATTATAGAGGACACACTCTTCCTTAGCCTAATTCTCTCATTCCAATTAAATTACATTATTTTTTTATAAATTTCCTTGAGAAATTTTTCATATTTGGGAATTTGTTTGATGGCTTTTAGAGAGAGGGGTTTTTATTTCAAACTTTTATAGGTGTTTTGAATATCACATTAACGTTTTTATTATTAAATATTATTTGACTGAGTAAACCTAGTAGGTAGTGGTGGGGGAATTTTACCCTTTTACCTTTATTGCCTTTATAAGGGTTTTTTAGGTCCTTCCTTCCTAAACCTTATCCTTATATATTATTTTTTGTTTTCTTCACTTGTTTGTAGGGGTTTTTATTAAAGAATATATTCAGAATATATATCATATCTTCCATTAGGTTCATCTAGAACATATTTGGGTTCATGTGGCTAAATATCCTTGCCACTCCTTATGATGATCATGATTAAATTACCCTTTAGATTCGGTATTTTTGATCTAGAATTTTAATTATTATTTTTATATTATGTTCATGAGACTTTCAAATATACTTGAAAAATATTTTATTGAGTTTTTTATATCTTCAATATATCCCCCTTGTTAGTGTTTTTTATGGAGTTTCATTCCAAAGGGTGGTTGTTGGTAAGATTATGGCTGGTATGGAAACATGTAAGGTTGGTTTAAAGGGGGTGGGTTCTAGAACTATTTACATATAATGGCTGATTGGGGTATTGGTTTGGATAATTTTTTCTGGATTAACCTTATTGGGATCCAAACACTGGTTGGGATTATTATTATTCCTTACATGGATGATTCTATTGGAATTATCTTGGATGGAACATTTTTTAGCAACCCTACATCCCTTTTATTTCAGAATATTGATCAGTAAAGTGTTTGTTTATTGAACACAATCAACATAACTAAAGTGCGGCTTATTTCTCACTCTGTCTCTTCATATCCATCCGTCTCACTAAAATTTTTATTTCTTCATGTCTTTTTCCAATTAAATGTGATGAATTATAATTTATTACCTTATAACTAGTTCTTATAATTGTACTTATTATTTTGAATTACTCTGAAGTCTGTGATACCTTTTCTATCAGGATCCTAGCTTCTATTGTTAACTTTTCAATCAAAGCTTCAATGGATGATTAATCAAATTGGTTCATTTCATTATCCAATAGTACTTATTATATGAAGAATATAAGTTTATATCCTTATATAAAATGGTGATGGAAACTTGTAAAAAGTTTCTTGAATCCTTCATAATACTTATAGAGAGTTTCTATGGTTTCTTTTAAAATGGCATATATCTCATTCTAAATCACAATAATCTCTATTCTCAGGAAAAATATTTTCGAGAAATTTTTTTGGAGATTATCCTAGTCATGGGTCTCTTAATGTTTTGGGCAATAAAACCACTCCTTGGATGCTCACAAAAGTGGAAATGGGAATTTCATCCAATTAAATTGATATTAAGAGACCCCTAGAGACTAGAAACTCAAAAATATATAAGTGAACTATTGAATATAAATATCCCAATATTCACTTATAAGACCACAAAATTTTACTATCACCTGAATTATATTTATTAAAAATTTAAAATCCTTTTATAATTTAGGAGTAATAAGTTCATTAAATTTATTGTAAAATTTTTGGGAATACAAGTTTATTAAGGAATGATTTTGGTTGATCACCATGATTTCTGGCTCGAAGTAAACTCTAGATGTTTCACTTGAGTCCTCTACATTAATTTCTTTAAATTAATTTTCTAAATTAAGATTAATACATTGAGTTAGAAAATTTATTCATATTTTAGGATCTAAAATAAATAATTTTTCATTACAGGTCCTAGTCATGTAATTTATAATTTCATATTAGAACTGACTCCTCAAAAATAGTTCTATGTTTTGATGAACACATGCCATGGGGTGTGGAAAAAAGATAATTTATTTCTATAAAAAATATAGTGTTAATGTTATCCTAGGTTTTTCTCTGAATAGGATTTATCTAAATTTAGTTTTCACCAGATAAAAATAAATTAATAAAAATTTGATTTTTAATACTATCTAATAAGGAAACAAGTAACTTTAAATATCAAGGTAAGAGATAAGTGATCAGTCTTGTTATGGATTCCCAATTATGATGTTATAATGGTCTTCAAAATTAAATCCTTTTTTCATTATAATTTATAAATGAAAGGTTAAAAAATCATTTACCCTTTTCACCCATGATTAAATTTTCATAATAGTAAAAATAGTGCTAAATATTTAGTTAATTTTGAATACTTTCCATCCCATGTGTGAAAGATACAGAGAAACACCCATAATTCCATTAAGAAATTCCCAATAAAGTATTTTTATTCCCAATAAACTCATTATGACCACAATAACATTCTCACCTATCAACAATCACTAAACACTTCGCTAAATATCCTTAGATCATTTAATCAAGATGATATTGGACCAAAAAGAGGGGGATAATTTATCCTTAACCAAGAAAACACATAATATGAAATAATTGACTTAAACCAAATCATATTAATGATTAAATCCATAATTTAATATTGAATCCAATTAAAATAAAAATGGAAACAATAATTTAATTAAAATATCAAAAACTAAATAATAAAAAAATGTTAACCTTCTTTTTCCTAATCAATCATAAGTTTTTATCCATCTTTTATAGAAAAAAATAAAAATTTGGGGTAGCTGGAATATAAATAAAAAGAAAACAAAAATTAAAGGTGGTAAAAATTTCTTCAATTATCCTCCATTATCTCTAGGTATCTCTCCATCTATTCCAATTTTGGTTTTTATAGAAATTTTAATCGCAATGTCTAACTCTTTTGAATATACAGAAGCCAACTTCAAATCATCTCATCTTTCACCCCTTTAATCAGGTAGATTATTCCCTTTTAATTTCCACACAAATATCTTATTTTCTATCTACTAAAGAGAGATAGAATTCCTTTGACTTATACATGTTCCTGAATATTCAGATATGGGTATATCTTAATTTAATTTTCTATTTTCCACCTTTTAAAATAAATAAATTTTTTCTGTATCGTCTAATTGAATTTGATAAAATCTTCAAATTCCCCATACCATGTAGCCAAATGTTCTGATTTAGGTAGTTGTTTTTGTGAAATGTAGGTTCAAGTAGTTGATGTGTAATGTACCTAATTATAATTACAAGAAATTAAGAATAATATGGTCACCATTACAAATATTTTTAGAAAGATCAGTGTACCATTAAGTATTATTTCTATATTATAGACTAAATTTATGTATCTCTAGTGTCACCTTTGTGCACCCCTTTGAAAAATTGATATACCTTTACACAACTCCTTTATTACCTTTATGCATCTCTAGAAATTATTGGGTACCCTGAAACAACTATTTAAAAACACATGTTTCCTTCACGGATGTCTCCATATACCTTTACATTGCTCTATTTTACCTTGACACAAGAGTCTCTTACCTTTATGCAGTGTTGGAAATCATTGGTACTCATATATATTTTTGGGTTTACCTTTACATTTCATGTATGTACCCTTACACATCCAATGAAAATCATGGTTTACCCTTATGTAGAAATGTCTAAACTTACGTAGCTCTTATGAGATATTTGTAGTCCTTTTAATCGGTGTGTTTCCCTTACATAGAACTGTAAAATAGTGTAATAACTTTATGTATCACCTCAAAAAGAGTCATTCATAAATTTAAATCATATTTTACCCTTATATGTCCCTTAGGCCTTGCTTAAGGGTGAAAAAAATTAAAAAATTATAAATTATTCAAATTAATCAATTAACTCTTTTTTATATAAATAAATTATGAAAAGAGAATTGCCCAAATTTCGATAAATCAATTAATTAATTGTGAAAAATAATTAAAATTAATAAATTTAATTATAAATATATTTAATTTATTTGATGAAAAATATGTGCATCATCCATTTCAAATATTCTCTTAGGAGTAACTTTCATCTAGTTGACTTCATCATTTCATAGGATTTTATTAACTATATTATCTCTTAGGATTTTACCAGATCTATCATCATTACCCAAGTCATTGGATGGATATAATGGACCAACTCACCATTGGTTTATAATGTAACAACCCTCCCTTGATTTATAATGGAACCACTTTTCACTTTATAATAATTCATTCATATGTTTTCCAAAAGATCATGAATACATTTAATACTACTTCAAGGTTAAACCTGTGGAAATAAAATGTGTTTCACAAACATTTCATCATCATAAAAATAAACCATATAGTGATAGGATATAGATGGTAAAATTGGATCATATCCCTATTATCTTATAAGAAACATCAAAGGATATTTTGATAGATGAAAAATTCTTTTAAACCTTCATTGGAACATTTCTCTAGAAAAATCCCCTTTTCACTCTGAATTCACATATCAAAAAAAACTAAAAAATTTAAAAATATTAAAGAAAAAAATTATTTGAAAATAACAAAGGATAAATATAAAACAAGTTTTAAGTAAAATATTTTTCATGGTTTTCGGGAAATTCATTCTTGCAGTGTATGTTAAAATAGAAATTCCTTTCACATTTTTGGGTAAGACATAATAAGTACCTCATTCAGAAAACAATAAGAAAAATAATAAAGAAAAATTAATAAAATTTCAAAAAAGTGTAAAAAAAGAATATAATAAATCATTATCCAATAGTAAAATCATTATTTAAAATATTCTAATGGAAATATGGACATGTAATAAAACATTCCCAAATGAAGAGAGAAATAAAGTAAATTTTCCTAAAAGACATTATTTTGGTCTCTTGGGTAATTAAAGGGATAATTAGATATATCATATAATTCAATAATCATAAATTTAAGAATTAACAATTCTGATAAAAATGAGATTATAACATAAAACCCTCACAGCATGTTGATCTCTCTTTATAAGTACTCTAACCTCTGGTATAAAAAATTTAAATTTATTATAAATTTATAAGAGAACTATATCATACCTATAATATAATACATGGTATACTTATAACTTATTGTCACATTTTCATTAAAAAAAATTCATTATCATCATCATTTCCATTGTTAACCACTTCTTTTTTTATATATGTTTTGGTTCAAAAGTTATAGTCTTATTACTTTAATAATAGTTTATTAACCTCTATAATGTTAATAATTATAAAAATATAATATATAATAATTATATACATATTTATTACCATCTATATAAATTAGTGATAAAAAATGAAGAGTATCACTATGTGGATATGGTAGTATCTTCATACTCATGAGTGACGTTTTCATTTTTCGATGGAATGAATGAAAGAAAAATAAATATTAATAAAAATAGTAAAAATAAATATTATAAAATAAATATCATACATAAACATTGAATATATCATAATAACCAACCATTAATGTAGATGGTGTAAAATGAATCATATCTCTATGTGGACGTGGTGGCCCACACATACGCATGAGAGATGCTTCCATCTCTCATTTCATTGAGATGAGGTGATAAATGGTTGTGAAATCATCATAATAACATATCAGTATATATAATATACTATATTAATAATTTTTTTAGGATAAAATTTTTTTATATAATGTATAACTAGAAATAAAACTTAAAGAGTTTGATTAAGATCAATACCTCTTCTTTGAGATACCTCCTTTGGCTTAAATCTTACGCATTATAGAATTGGTCATAAGAGAAGAATAGAAAAAATATGATGAAAATTAGGATTATAGGATGGTTTTGAAAAATTAATTTACTGATCTATAAGCCTCATATGGTGTGAATAATTAAGGATAATAATTACCCATTTATAAGTTATGGGAGGGACACACATGGAATTTCTTAAAATATTTCAATAAAAGAATTTCTCTTTTAGGGGAAAGTGGCTGAAAATGGGTAATTATTAAAATTTGGGATAATATTAGTCTTAAATATACTCAAAAAAATAGATATTTTTTATTGTTAATATTACCCTTGTCTCTTGGTTTAACCCCCAAACCCCCCCCCCCAAGAAACTAGTTTTAACCTTAACTGTGGCAACATAATTTTTCTGTTTTTACTATTCACTGGGATAAAAAAATTAATTTGACCAAATTAAATTATATTAATTATTCTTATTCTAAATAATGAATCCAAATTACTATACTAAAGTTTTTTAATTGGAATAATTTAATTTTAAATAATTTTGTAAATAGCAACAAAAACCTGTTTTTGAAAAATGAATTATTAAGTATAAAACATAATTTACTTCCATTAATTTCATTATAAAGACATAAAAATATTTTTAAAATATATTATTGAATATATAATCAATTAATTCCATTAAAACTATTAATAAATATAGTATAATTTAATTTAGTAATATAAAAACACATTACAGGCATAAAAATTGTTTTTAGAAACAAAAAATTAATCCCAAAAATGAACTTATACCAAAATAGAATATAATGATGTTTATTATGTAATTATTTGTATTAATTATATTTAAATGATATCTATGTTACATTAAAATCCTATTTAAAAAATAATGGGCATTTTACTTGAAAATAAATCACAATTTTAAAAAAATCAGTATTTTCACTATACAGTGAAAAATAATTCTTTTTATAAAAAACATAATTATTAAACCAAAGATAAAATACACATGATGATTTATGGAATGTTTTTAATTTACTCAAATAAAAATTCAAAAAATTGTAGAATTTATTTATAATATTCTTGTGCAAAAATGCGATAAACCACATTTTTGAAGAACACATGTCTTTAAAGCATAAAATCACATTATATAAAATTGAGTAATTATTTATTAAGAATTAATCAATATATTTACACTATTTATAACATTTATAAATATTTTCATATTTTAGTTATTACTATTCATACATTCCAATTTAATGACTTTGTTATAATGGTATATTATATCATGATTAATTTAGATCATTGGTTTCATGTAAAGAAAGATATCAAATACGACAACTTTATTTCAAATGAAATATATCTAAAATCATATGGTGTTAAATGACTGATAACCTCGGGTCTTCACCTAGATTAATAAATATCCAAGTCCTCCACCTTTGTGATCCATCACCCTAGACCTTCCCCTAGGTGATTAACAACTTGATGCCCCCACCTGGGTGACCCATTTCTTGGGGCCTTAACCAAAGTGATCCATCGCCTGGAACCTCCGCCTAGGTGACCCATTATACAAGGACATCACCTATTAAACCTATAATATTTTGTTTTTTGGGTGAATAACCACTTAGGGTTTTCTATCTAGTCAACCCATCACCTGGAGCTTATAGTAGAGTGACTAACAACCTGAGGTTGTCCACATATGTGACCAGCCACCCAGGGCTACCCACTCGAGTGACTAACCACTCAGGGTTTCCCATATAAGTGAGCATTGAACCGGGATTTTTTATTCCTTAATATTCCATCCTCCTTTACCCAAGTCTCCCATTTGGGAAAATTGTTATTAACTCCTTCCCTGCTACCATATGGTTTGTTTTATTTGGGTATAATGAAAACTAGTGCTCCCTCTTTCAATCATTCATTCTCTTGTTTAAAGTTGTCTTTCAATTTTACTCTATAACTTATGGAAAAGTAATGGTGTTTACGATCATGCATCCCCTTGGTAACAAGGGCCCCAATACTAGGGGTAGTGGTGGTAATCATCCCAACTCAGTAATTGTAACATATTGCCTAAAAAGTGAAGCAATATGGATAGAATTTGTGCCTTTTGTTTTGTAATTAGTTGATACAAAAGCGCAAATCTGGGGTTTAAAATAGGAAGGAAGATGGGGAGTGTAATCATCAAGATCATATCCCCTAATGTAATCCCCTAGTATTTTTTTCTATCAGTCACTATTCCCATTCCCCTATGTTTTCAACACTAATATTGTGTCTCGAAATACATAGTTAGACTTCAATGGGTATCATTTATAAATTAATACATTTATCCTTCCTCACGGGATTCTATATCCCTCCTACCTTACATATCCCCTCTCTCATCCATCAGTGGATGAGGGATGATTTTACATTCCAAGATTCATGTATAGGTGTATGTCACATCCAAACCTAATCATGATATGTGATTGATCTTATACAATCTATTTCTTCTCACACCTAGCATGAATCATTTGGGATTAGAAATATGTGACAATCATTCCATTATTAAGATGAAAATGATTCCATTTTGGGATCCTCCTTCAGTGTAAGCCTTAGCTCCATCCAAAATAAAATCTTAAATGTATAATAATTACTTTTTCTCTATCATTTTACCATTCGTGATATATGTATACCAACTATATGATGTTAAGGTACATGGAAAATGTTATTACTGTGTGATTTTAAACTACACTGCATGATCCTTCCACACAACCATAAATTGTGTGACTCAAATGATGTTGGATTTGATTAATATTTCGAAAATATACATTATATTACTCTATGAGGTTCAAACTCAACATAATTACAACATTCCCATCTTTATTGGGTCAAAATCCCAATAAAATCATTCCTCCACCTGAAAGACATCACTCTTTCTAGGCCCTATCATTTCATCTCCATTAGGTTATACTCCTAATGGGAGACATATTCATAGGGAAATATTATTTATGATGCAACTTAATTTCATTATACTATATTTAATTTTAGATCTTCCATAAATTTATTCTCATGCATAAGTCCCACACTAACCATTTCAAGGTAAGTTTTCCATATTCTTCCTTACCATAATATAATAAACTATATGAATTGGTCTTTTTACACAACCTTAAAAGGTATTCCATGTACCATTAAGTGGAATAGAACTATGTGGGTTCTATTTATTTTCACAATAATATATTGGAATCCCCATCGTTGGCCTGATCCCAAAACCAAAATAAATCACTAACTTCTTGGATGGCTAAAAATTCCATAGTCCCCAATTGTGCAGCTTTAAAACAAAGTTCCTTAAAACAATGAATCTCCAAGAAATAATGGAATAATATGGATAAAAATGTGTATATTCATATGGATCCGCTATTGAAAACCCTATAATACATATAGATGGTTCAATTAATGATGAAATTATAATACAAACATATTTTCACATATGCACATTCTAGTAACTAATTCATAACATAGAGGGTAACCAATCCCATATCATGATTTTGGAAGAATTCACAAACATGTATTAAATATATAAGATAGTACCATAGTCAGAAATAATACCATACAATTGGGTGAGATGAGACTAACCTAAAATTATCTTGACCAACATGAGTTTTTAAGCATCTTTATTAAGCTACACATTGACCACCTAATTTTGAAAAGCAAGACTGTAGCTTTTCTAGGATGTGGGACCTTTTTTTGTTCCTTGTTCAATGAATAAAACCCATTTAAAACTATCTAAAAATATTTTTAATTTCCCATACATTAAAAACCAAATCACTTCATGTTGAAACAAAAATGATGAACCCAAATTGAATCCTTTATTAACCCAAAATAACTGAGCCTCCCACACATTAATCCATTTTGTTTTTCATGTTCTATAAAAGAAATATATTGAACAAAATATGAATCCATTAACCATGAATGATTTTGGATAAATTTTGATAATACTTTGATAGGTTTTCTAGTTTTTGTTTGTTTCTTCTCAACAACAGAATCTACTAAAACTCTCATCAATTCAAATGGAATCTTCCTAACCATAATGGACCTACTCATCAATAGCTACACAAGTTGGGTCCTCATTTAATTAGAGGATATTTTCACCCACACAACACCTTCCTTGCTTAGGGGTTAATCCACTAATCCATGAGTAGTACCTCAATGTTATAATCCTAATTATAGGGGTTGAATTTTATTCCCTCCATTACATAAATCTCCACTAACCATATTCCCAACTATAAGTGTTAGTGAAGTATAAAGGCACATGTTTCCATTTTAAACCATTTTGGGAGTCTCTCTTCAGAAAAAAGTAGTAAATAACTCCCTTGTCTCAAGGAGGTGGATCAGGAGGTTAACAATGACCTTGATACAACATAAAAGTTTTCTCAAGGGTTTCCCACCAATAATCATCATCGTCAATGTTGTTTGGTACTGACACCTAGTAGACCACTAAGGATTCCACCTTATCTATCACAGCTCAGGTCACCATGACCCGATCACCTAGGAAATCATTTCAATGGATGAGGGATATTAATAACTAATATCATGACTATATTTATGCTTCCAATAAATAATACCACTAATATATTATAGAGGAAACTTACTAGTGGGAATATTTTTTCACGTACACTATGAAAATGTGTCTATATACTATGAAAGCATTAGAAAAAATTTCTTGACATATTTTGACAATGAATAGAGGGTGGTCATGAATTCTCCCACCTATACATGAGGCCCACCAAAACATATAAATTGAAAGTGGAGTAAATAGGTACAAACAAATTTTCACTACAACTATGTAATGAGTTCACATTCTCAATAGAACTGCATAATCCAATTGATGCTTCTGGGTCGTAATGAAGGGGTGAACCTACATTCCTTCCCACATTTTAAAAAGTTATTGATATATATTAGAAATGAAAATAGTTATTGTTATGAGATGTTTCCAATACATTACCATTAAATTATCTCATCAATACACTTCAATTGTTACTCTAGAGTAAGCATGCATACCTACTCCCATTTAGGAGAGTTGTCAGTATATCTCGATGAAAAATGAACAATAGGATCAGGTCCACATTCTTGTTCCAACTGGAGATCATCATACTATTCTAATGGCCACTTAAAGGAAAGAATTAATTCCTTCAAAGATAATAGAAAATTGTTGGTATATTATATAAACAACACAAGAGTCACTGAGGTCGTTTCTCGTACATGAAATTAATTGTTCACAAAATGAGACATCGACCACCTGATTCATAAATCAATGAAGAATGATCACCAAGGGTAATATAAATTTAATACATAGTAATATATTCCCAATTTGATAAATAATTATTTCCTTATGGCCCTCAAATATTTGTAATGGTGTCCTAAGATCCTTATGATTTATTTTCTGGTTAATAAATCTACAGTTACGGTTTCAAAGGTCCTCCCCGCAATTTTTCTACCAGTAATTCTGGAGGTCCTCTCAAATTTTTTTCTTTTAAGGGTCTCTTTATTTTCATATTAAAACAAATAGAGGGAACTACTATCATATTGAGTGCTTATGAAAACATCCTTGTGGTCATAAGTTCATATAGTAAGAAGGTCCTCCCCTTTCCACTGTCCATCCTCAAGGTCTTCCCTATGGCCTAAGTTGTAGGATTATTCCTAGTGTTTGGATGCTGAGCCATGATGGTAGTCCTACCCAAGATAGAACTCACTTTAAAGGTCCTCCCCATGGTGATATTTAATTTTAGTGGGAAGTTACTTCCCTTTCAAAATCAGTTGTGAGAATGACCTCATATCATGAGGCACCTAAAAGCATGAGTCTAGTTAGAATTGATTCCTTTTCTTTGAAAAGAGATATCCTTTAACAACTAGAAGACATACTAAGGTAATGTTATTTCTCCAACACACCATTAAGACATTTATATTTCACTAAAATAGAGGATATTATAGTCAACCCTACTCCCTATAATATGTAATTCAAGGAATGACCTCGTTAGTCAGAACAACTGGAATAACATCTCACAGAAGATGAAGTGAATAAATTGATTATGAGGAAAGAACTATCCAAGAACAAAATATAAAAAATGTGCTATCCTTTTTTCACCACTCAGTATAGTATTATGAAAACATTGTTAGAGGAATGTGCAAATCATATTCATATAAATATATTGATGAATATTCATTACATAAAACAAAATTTCTTTCCTTACAAAGTATATGTGAATCACATTAATGAAATATAATAATTTAACCAATAGATTCACTTGGTTAACATTTTGGGTTCAAAACATCCGAAATTAAGAAACAATCTTGATAATATTAAACATTCATTCCATGATTCTCTAAACGAACTATTTCAATTTATTACTAATGCTCCATCTAATTTCTATATCAGAGGTTGGGGTGAACGAGGAGAATTCTATTTCATATCAATCCCTAACAAGAAAACATTCCATGAGTGACATCATGAAATGTCATCGATTTGGGACTATGCATGATAGCCGGTATGGTTAGTAGGGATTGTCTAAGACCAAATATCAGAACTGTCATGCCTAGTGAGAGTGATCCATCAAAATAATATTACTTCACAAATCAAAAAATATTGATCAAAATTATAATTTGAGAAAATACAAAACTTATATGGAAGAATTACCTCTAGTATAAAGAAACTCATATTCATAATATAAATTCAATCCAACATATGCTTATATTAAAATTCATAAGATCAAGAGGAAAGTAGAAATAGCTAAAATAATGGTAGTTCATAAAAATTATTATCTTATAGGGATGGGAATTTTTTACCTCAATTTCCTCCTCCCCTATAGAATATGGTCTTTTCTGGGTTGGGAGGTATATCACAAGGTAATTATTCACAATTTTTCATATACCATGACTTGTATTTCACTTTAGGAATGTTTACAAAAAATATTTTTTAGAGGATACCCTTGTATTACACTTTAAAAAATAGTTCTAGGAGAATCCTAGAAAGAAAATATGAATCCCCATAAGGGCTAAAATCCAAAGTGACCTATCAAGAGGGAAACTGCTCCGAGGGATCATGACTCATCATTAAAAGGATACTTCATGGGAAATAATCCCTCTTATTCTTCCAATAATGATGTGATACAAGCATCATGTTATATTTTGGTTAACATAAATAGCACTGGCCATGAAAATAATGCAGAGTGTGAAGAGAATATAGAATAATAGGGGGATGTTTTATTCAAAATTTGATCCACTCTAGGATAAATTAATATGGAGTGTTTAATAGAAACCAAAGGTAGGATAAAAAAATTTAGATCCATCAAATGCTTACTTTTCACCTCTCTAATAGTTTCAAAAAAAATTAAAGTGAAAATGTGTAGCTACATCCTACCTGTTACCTAAAGAAGTCAAAGAACCTATATTTAATGAAACATTGACTTAGTATAAAGTATAAATAAAGAAGTTAAAGAGACTCAATGTTGAGAAACATAGGGGAAATATTCGTACTGGGTATTTTCCCTAGGAAGAGTCTCACATTATTCTTTCAACAAGTCTCTCTCAACAAAAAAATCTTTTCATACCAACCAAAGATAAGCCAAGTCATCCACTGAATATGGGATCTAGACAACTGATTTATTTATATCAATTGGTATAAGAATGTTAGGAGTTCCTTCCATTATGGTAGCAACTGAGACCGTGTTGAGTGAACTCCCCCAGGCCAGAATATAAAGGTTATCATCATTGATTTTAGAAGGCCAATCAAGTTCGGATCTACCCTTCCTCACCCCTAATCAATTATATACATAATCATTTATCCTATCGGAACTCATTGACACTATTAAGTGACTAACATCCTAGATGAAATCTATGGAAGGGTGATATACACCAGTACAGCTGAAGGTAAATCCATACCCAAAATGGGTGGAAGTAACCATTCCTCCACCCAAATTTGGGAATCCTAGTTTATTACCATTCAATTGAATAGGTCATCTTAATTAAAATTTGATTAATTTCATTTCTAGGTGTGGTTAAATGACTTTAACCCTTAATAATCACAAAGAATCCAAGATCATATGATTCATAAACACTCTAGATGGAAAATATTTTGTTTTTGTACTAGTTTTATAGCCAGGTAAATCATGGGCTATGAAGAACTATATCGACAATCCCTTCGTCAATATAGATCCAAACTGTGAAATAAAACAATTCATGATCTCTAAAATTTAAAACAATGTGTGAATAAGAGAGTATCAAATTTTATTTTAAGGTGTAAGTTTTTACCTACATTATGAACCTATAGCTTCCCCAAGAAGATTGTTTGGTCCTATATATAGATAAATTTTGTAATGAGCTGTAAAAACCACTCATTCTATTGAAATATCTTGGTAGGTTATAGGAACCTTCCATGGTTGTGAAAATGTTGGAAAATTATATTCAAAAAAATCAAATCTAATACAATACTAGAATACCAATAAAATTATGAATTGGAAACCACAACCATCAATCTTATACCAACCACACCACCATCTATAGATCCCTAGTTTCTTCTATTGCGGTTCAACCAATTTTTTTAGCGCCACAATATTATAAGATTTGATCTTATGGAAGATGATGAAACTAGTATAGTAAGAGTAATATATAGGAAGATTACCATGTATCAGTACCCAATTTAGTATAAAGCCTCTCATATTGCATGCCTTCAAAACTAAGAGGATGGGAAACATCACTCCAAATGAAACTCTCATCAAATGAAGTGGTTCTCGCCAGTTATCTTAACATTTTTCATTTAACAGGTCCTTTCAATAATGTTTAGTATGAATATAAATCCAATTTATCTATAGCTAACTAGGGAGCCAAAGGTAGTGTTCATGGTGGTAGAGATAATATATGAAGACATAGTTATGGTTGATCCCAATATCCCAAACACATCCCCCCTAGATCCATATACATGGATAAAACCCCTGGAAAATCGCTTTAAGGACCCTAGAATGAGCATAAAGACACCCTTATATTTTTCAAAAATCATTCCAAGCTAATTATTTTAGATAATTTACTAACAGGTATAAAATGATTTGATTATCCCAAATGATCAGGCAGACATATTCAGCTCAATACTTTAGCGATATGTGTGCCTTCAACTCCTGTTTGGATTCCTGAACAATCTACCTCAAACACTTCGTCCCCTAAAAAACAGTCCAAGGATAAGCATTTTATTGGGATGAGTATACCACTGGATAAAAAATATGATATCTTGATATAGTTGGTTGTGGTTCTAGAAAATTATTCAATCCAAGATGTGCTTAATTTATCAAAATATCACTGGGAAGAAATTTTTGAGGTCGTATTAATCCCTAATGAGTTAAAAGATGAGGTCACTATTTCTGAATTATATCCTGTATAAAGTTATTTTATTGAGTATTACGTAGTTTTCCCTTTCATAGATCAAGATAGGGAAACAGTTTAACTGGGAAACATCATACCCCTTTATATTACTAGAAAAATCAATGACATTGACATTTGATGAGATTTCATTGAAAATTTCTTGGGAATAAACATCATTTAAGTATAAAATCTAATTTATTTGAGATATAGTGAAGCTTATTTTCCACATATTCTTTTTCACTATAGGTTTATGAAAATAGCGAGAATATACATCATGGTCAAATCCAGATCAAATCCCAATTTAGGGACCTCATATCCCACTCTGAATTATTGGTTTTTTAACACGATATAGATTTAAATATCCAATTTGGGATACCTTGGTTACATTAGTATGTGTAAGATCCCTTGTAAAGACATAAATGTCCAAATACTTTGTTGATGAAAAAATCGAGACATTAAATGGTGATAAGGCTCCATTTGACTCCTGAAAGTATTAATAAACTGATGTAGGGTTCTACCAATGAGATGGAGAATATCCCATGATTGATGATGTCACTTAGTTTAGTTCTTAAAATATTTTTCAAATTACCCTTACAAACAAATTTAAAGAGATTGGTAATGAATATGTATTTCCCATAAAACAAATAAAAGTAAAAAATTTATATTTTGGAATGTCTTCATCAGTTTTTATGAAATCAATCACATAATATGACCCCAATAATATAGTATAAGTTTCTAATCCTCACAATGATGGTAACACCCTGGGTGAAAATGAAATTACATTATACCTTGAGTCTTAAAAACCCCCATGACATTATCTAAATCAGAAGATACTCTCATATCACCAAAATAGGGTGAGAATGACCCTAATTTGTTTTCCAAATGTTGAGATGGAGACACCTCTACTTCCCTTAATTATTCCAAAGTGGAGGAAGATTTAAAGTCCACTCAGGATCTCATTGATGATTTCATTTGTATAGAGACACAATTAGAATCTAAGGAATACTCCTTGACATATATTAGGATAAAAAATGACCTCACCATGTATTCCAACTCTAAAGATTACTATTCATTACCCAAATGATGCAGATAAAGACTAAGAAAAAGATCTTAGAAACTCTTCTAGCATTTAATGAAGGTGTCTTCACCACTACTAATGAGATCTAAAAAATAAATTTTGGAACAAAGGAAGATATGTGACCCACATTAATAAGTGTTTCCATGTGTTCTAAATAACAAGAGGTATATATTTATTTTTTAATGTAGCACTAAGATGTGTTTTCCTAGAATTATACATATATTTTCAGCCTTGATCCTAATTTATCCACCCACCACATATGTTTTCTAGAGGATCACCGTAGTTATAAAAAAGTATTCCAAAAGGATGAATCAATATTATACTGTTAAGGTTAAATATGAGTTTGATAAGCTTATCAATTCCAATTTTTTTTTTGAGAGGTTCAATATTTGAAATGGTTCTCCCACATTGTTATGGAAAAAAAGAATAATAAGAAAGTTAAATTTTTCATTAACTTTAGGAATCTCAACCAGTATTTTCTAAAATTTTATTTCCTATTCTAGATTATAGAACTCTTGATCAAATCTACCTCTATCTACCAAGAATTTTCCTTTATAAGTGGATATTAAGGATATAACCAAATCTTAATATATCCTAAGGATAAAGAGTCCACTATATTCATCTCACCCTAATGAATATATTTTTATTAAGTGATGCCTTTTATTTTAAAGAATGATGGTTCCACATATCAATGCTCAATAAAATGCATCCTTAATCCCTTTATGGGTAAGACCATTGAATGTTATGTCAATGATCAAGTGGTAAAATTATAATTGTGTTTTAAGAATATTTCTGATCCGGGTACTTTTTAAACAAGTTACTATAACATAACCTAAAGATGAACCTTTTAAAATGTGATTTCAAGTTAACTTGAGGATAGTTCCTCAGCTTCATAGTATATCATCACATTATTAAATTCAATCTTGAGAAAACTAAATTTATTCTAGACATGTATCCCATTCAAAAATTCAAATATTTTACAAGATATCATAGATACCTTTCTTATATCCAATTCATCATAATAAATATTATATAGAAGTGTTTACCCTTAAATGAATTTATAAATAAGGGAGTTACATATTGGAGTACTGATGATTTTTAGGAATCCATTGATAGTCTCAAGAAATATATTTTGAACCTATCGATACAGGGTACTACTATTGAATAAAAGACACACCTTTTTTATATGATATCCTTGGATCAATCACTCAGAACCTTTATTGCATAGAATAATAATTCAACGAATTAAAAAGGTCTATATTACCTCAATAAAACAATCCTTAGTAATGAGACTTGTTATTTAGAAATCAATAAAATAATCCTTTCAACAATCATCATAGTATAGAAGTTGAGGCACTACATGAAGCACGATGAAGTGCACTTGATTTATATTAATAACCCACCCAAATATATCCTCAGTCATCCCAAGTAAAATGGACATTTGGAATAGAGGGTGGTCATCTTAAAGTTATTTTACATTTGGTTTATACTGAAAAATGTTAATAAAGGGGTAGAAATTAATATATTTTATTATGTTCTATCATTAAATAAAAAACACACAATTATACATTGATCTACCTGATGAATAAGATTTTTATTTTCAATATTTCCCCCAGACATCAGATATGTACTTTTTAGGAACTTCTAGAATCCCAATAAGGAAAAAAATGGGAGACCTATATCTCAACAAAGTCGGTTTAGGAACCATCCTTATCGTTTCAGTAAAGGTTTGTTTCCCTTGTTCCATTTTATTTTTGGAAGGCTACACCAACAATGAGGTAGAATATGAATCCCTCATTCCAGGTTGGAATCAGCACTATGGATACAAGTAACCCACTTGAAAATCAAAGGTGATTAATAGTTGGTAATTTAGAAAATTAATGGGTAATATGACATCTAAAAGGAATAACTTATTCCCTTACATCACTATTTATGAGGGTTGATGGTGGAATTCCCCTTAGATCCAACACTGACCCAAAGCCTACAATCACCTAACACTTATGAAGATATATTGGATGATGCCTTTATAGCCTTGGTAGATCTAAACCAGGATGAAACAATCATCAGTATTTCACATCAAAGGATAGTGTCACTATTCATTGACAGCATCATGTAAGAGATAACTGAGGTTAAATATACCCTTTAACAAATTGATTATGTTAATTTATGGATGTATCCTATATTAGAATACCCTTAAAACGAGATTTTTCCATTATATAGAGAAAGAAAAGAGAAAATATGATGATGGGAAGTCAAATTTATCCATCCTGATAGACCAAACTCTTAGAATATCCATTATAAATGACGATTTCATGGATTTATCCTCAAATTAATTAAATGAGGAGAATCCCTCGCTATCATGTAGGATTTACATGAAGGTTCTTGTGGTTTTCATCAGTCAGGGACCAATATTTACTATCAAATTAGGTGGATTCCATCTAATGGCCCTAAGGACTTCATTTTTTATTGATTTTTGATAATCCACCTTTCAAGGGGTGAGGTGGAACCCTTATAAGGCCCATATGCATAAGTATTATATATCCTGTAGGCCTAAGAGGAATTCATTTTCCCATAGGTTTCAAACATTACATACAACCCAGACTAACTACTTGGAACTACTCCTCCCCAGCATCTTCATTATGAAATAAACTTTCCACCTCTGTATGGTTGTTCGGCTCGGCATTCTCATGCATGCAAAGGATTGTCCCAAAGGTATGTGCCATACCCTCTCATTCTTGAAATCTGTTTAGCTTTTGCGGTGGTGAAATCTCCTTGCTCATCCTCCTTGTAGAGCTTGTTCTTTGTAGGATGTCTCTTTTTCATCTGCACTTTAAGGTGGTCCAAAGGCCTTGAGGTCGCCTGAAGGCCTTACTGACTCAAAGGCCTGGGTGGTCCAAAGGCCTTAAAGGACTTGGGGACCAAGTCGGTGGCCCGAAGGCCCAAACGGGGGAATATTCCTGGTTAGAATAGTGTCAAACAGTACTTGCTACAGTTCTCGCTACAGTGCCTACTACAGTACTGCACAGTTCCCACTATAGTACTTGCTACAGTATGGCTACAGTACTGCTACAGTAACCCAGAAATAATGTCTCCACCTAGATTTGATCACGGGTCTCCCGGATGCACTTGCAGAATCCTTACCAACTGGGCTAAGGCTCATGTGATTAGGTGGATTGAATATTTTTTTCCATCTATGATATAATATTTTATGGAATTCACTATGAAATATCATGCATGTCAGATATAATCCAACGTCATTCATTGACCCCCAAAATTATTGAATACCACTAAATATCCACGCTCATTCGCTATTTGGGGAATTTAAGTCAAGGAAACATATCCCCAAAAAACATCCAATAAATTAAAGTACATCCTTATTTTCACCGACTTCTTTTACATGCAGGTAAAATCTATATCCCTCAAATAATTTTGGAAAACGTCTATCATCAGTTTTTTGAATACAGACATTATTATCAGATTCAGTGTTCCAAATAAAATACTAACAATAATGGCATGGATTTTTTCTCATCCAAAATAAAAAGGTTGTATCAACTACATGTCATTAAATATTACCACTAATCCTTCTACCATGAATTAGAAAATGGATAGATAGTGCCACTCAACAAAACCCTATCCAATATACTCCAAAATATGGTTTCAAAATAAAATAAATATTGGTATGATAAATTTTTGTATTTTTTGTGGGATTATCACACCACAACCAATATGTCTATACAAGAAACCTTTTATTTTATTATATATGAGAAAAAATTACTCTACCCATTAAGTTATAATTACCATAACCCTATATTCCCATTTTTGATCAGTTATCTATAGAAGATTTATCTTATAAGCGATTGGATGATTTATAATGACTCAATGAAAAAATGGCTATGTACTCTATATACCATAAAAATTTATAAAAAAATTATCTTAAGGCTTCAATAAGAATTATTTTATTAATTAATTCCTCGAAAGGGAATTGGTTTTCTATCCCATAGCCCCCAATATTACCTTGAAAGAATACCCAATACTTGATCCGAAATGGGATGGACATTAGGACATTCACAAGGTCTACAACAATGGATCCTACTCCATGGTAATAATTAATGGTGAGTGTATTTCACCAATCACAAATGTAAGGTTTATCAAGAAATACTTTTTATTATTTTCATATCTTTATTCTAAGTTGTATGACATTAAACTACTTAACACAAATCCTGGTGATAAGAATTCAAACAACATAGCACCAATATCCTAGTTTCATGTTGTAGAACTATATGGAAACATCCTTACCATATGACATTAATATATATGGTAATCATCCATATTGTTTGACATAGAACAATATAGTTCCAATGTCCTAGTAACATATCCTAAAACATCAAGAAAATATCCCCATATAAAATTAAAACCCACATGGAGTACATTAAAAATTTAACTAATTGACATATTAGTGTTGTCAAGTTAATCTTCCAATTCACTATAATTTCTCACATTGAGAATTATTCATCTAGGATTATATTTTTTAGATGTTTGTTCAAATTTTCATGATTAAGCTGTATCACATCCAAAGCTAAGTAATATTTTTTCCATCTTAAAAGATCCTAAAATATATAGAGATTCCAATTTTGTATAGCCTTGTTAACCCACATATGATACCAAATATATGTAAGTATTCTTGAAATGAAACTTAAATATGTTCATTAAAAACAAAAAAGTATTCTTTCCTTTCATATTAGCTAGATCTATGCATGGAATTTTCTTATAATTATGTGTGGCATTATTGTAATTCAGAAATGATACGTAGAAACATTAGGATTTCCTATCCTATACCCAACCATAAGTATAAAAATTTCCTTCTCCCCAATATATGAGCTATATATATGTGGTTAGTTTCTTATAGAGAAATATGTTAAGATTTATTACTATTTATGTTGGGATATGTAGTGATTCTAAGATACCTTATCCTTGGATAAGCTATAAATAATATGAAAAAATTCCCCCTTCCTCGAAAAATGAGCTTGATATATATATGGAACTTAACTAAACATGGATTAGTTTTCGTCAAGAGTTAATTCCCCCCTTTAACTTTTATGAACTTGTATCTTTTATCACTATAAATACCCCATGTTATGGTAAGTTCATCACATCTCAGAATTTCATCTTATCAGAAAGAATATACCTAGTTAATAGTTATGTTTTCACCAACATTATTTAAGATATAATGTCCTCATCTCGGATAGATTTCCTAGCATAATAATGAGATCCATATAAGGGAGTACAACATTTGGGTTTCTCTACATGATAAAAGACCCGTTTAATTTTATTATCGTGGTATATAAATCTTTCTCGTATGATTACATTAGAGAGTTTATTTAGGTTATATGATATAATAGTATCTTTAAAACCACAAAGGAGATCCTTAGAGTTATAATTATCACTACTATTTCAAAATTCTCTTTTTCCCACTAATAATATAGATTTATGAATGTATGTCCTAATAAGGTCCACTTAGGGTTTACTCACTAACATTAGATAAGATCACATCTACCTAGTCATGGAAAAATAAAGTCTAAATGTCTCTATTAGTCATTATGAATATCTTAATTTAATTAACCACACTTCATGTCTTGAAAAACTTCTATTTCCATAAACCTTGCTCATCTATTAGTGATAAAAACATTTGACTTCAAGGGACACTTATTTTTTCACAATGTATACTATTCAGATGATATGGATCTATATATATACTCTTAATATGGTCTCTTAACCAAAGGCATCAATGTCCTTAGTAAAATGATCATCTCATATTCATACATCCTAAAACAATTATAGTGAAAAACACTTTTTGAATATGGTCCATGTCTATACCTTATGTAAAAATTCTATTTTGACACTTTATTTTTGAGAGACTCAAGTTATGATTTACAATGTATATACCAATGTTCAAAAGGGGTTGGAACATTCTTTTCCTACGAGTCCCATTTGTAACGTTACACATATCATTGGTCTATTCTTCATGGTCATAAACTATGTAAACACCTTTCTGGAATCATTCCCATGTGATGTATACCCACTGTGAACATATGTTTCATATACAATGATATAATTACCAAGGTGTTTGAATTATTCTCAGATAATACTTTCCCCACAAACATACTTCATTATTAAAGTGTTTAAATCCTCACAAACCTTACATGGATATTAATGAAAAGTGTATCTAACTTGGAAGTATGCTTATATTTTGACTTTTCATACTATTCCCCTAACATGGATCTGTATATATTCCCTTGATGTGGCCTATGTAACAAATCCATCTACATCATAAAGAGAAAGTCCTCTTATCTCTATACACTCTGAAACCATTGTAGTGGAATCCTTCTTTCGAACATGGTCCACTATTATCCATGTAATATTTATCCCACTTCATCACTCCCATTTTAATCTTCTAGGGTTATGATCTAAAAAATCCATAATAAAACTATTCAAATAGATTAATCAACCTTGACATTACACACTTGTGTATCATACCATTTTCTAAGATAGATATATGATATTATAAGGACACACTCAAATCTATTCGATCTCAACCTATAGAAATAATTATTCAAAGCTTTATAATCTTAAACTTCAGTAATACTCAGTCAAATATTTGTGCCCTTAAATAGTAGTAACACATGGTCAAATCTATGAGGCCTTAAACTTCAGCAGTACACAGTGAAATATATTCAAACATAACTTGATAAAAACCCCAATAAAAACTTTATGAACATAAACTATAGAATCACATGCGTTAAATCTACGTGACCTTAAACTACAGCAGGAACATTGAAAGGATATTCAAACTTAAACCCTATCCTATTTTGATCTGACTTGCATAACCTTAAACATCCTAATGAAATAGAAAGATGAATCCCGAGAATAATGACTCATAAATGGAATTCTTGAAAAATTTTGAGTTTATACTTGCTAGAATCAAAATTTTCATGGTCTTAGAAAAAATGAACACCTGAAATTAATAAGTCACCAAACTTGTTAGGTAAAAAACCTTATAAGGGGGGGACCAAATTAATATCTAAGTCCCTCCCCACTAATCCTTCAACATATGAATATTAATAAAAATAATGGAATAAAGAGAAAAGTCGAAAATATTGTGGGACCCACCATACAGACCTAGTAATAGTCAGTCAATAATCACTAAGCCCCTATATCAGTAAAAAATAAAATCACTCTTATTTTCATGATGTGTTAAACCAAGTCATTCCTTTGAGATAAAAACTTATCAATATGTTCTAGCTCTAGTGCATTGGTAATAGTTTTTTCATTCATCTGTGAGCCAAGCCTATGATAAAAGTGTTGTGTCTCAAGTATTTAAATTCGAATTTCTGTTAGATTAAAGTTCTAAATAATTTTTAAGTGTTTTGGTGACTTTTAATATTGTGGATAAAAAATACCAAAAAGTGGTAGATAATAAAAAATAATCAAATAATTCAAATTACATTATTCATTTTTGGTTTAGAATAAGATAAAAATTCATAGGTTGGATTCTCTATCCATTATAAATAACTTATTTCATAATACTCTTTTTAGAAGCCTAAATCTCACCAACATGATGATTGGGTCTCCACAATGATGCGATGAAATTTGTTTGATTGTGTTGACTCAACTTCTTCAACGTGGGGATGACTATCCTCCTAAGTAGTTTCTATTAGCCTCTCAGCCTAGCCATCCCCCGTAAGTCTTCAATGTTCCACAAGATTAACCTTATAACTATAAAATTCCTATTAGAGTCACCTTATTTGAAAATCATATTTATTAGATAGAATTTTTTTCCTTAATTCCATGGTTGTATGATGGGAAGCCTATTGAAACACTACTACCTAATGTTGGGTATATTTCCCCTTTAGTCCATTTGGTGAAGGAATTCTCCAACTACTCCCTCTCACTCTCAGACCCTAATTACATCCTTTATGATGTCATGGAGTTTATGATAATTTAATCCCCCACTAAATAGGAGAAGGAAGTAGCATTATAATTGATGAAAATGTGCATTCAGATCTTCCCTAGTGGTGTTGGAGATCAACTTCTATATTCCAATTCTAGAACGTTGATAACTAGTCCAGTAATAAATTAGGGTCTTCTGGTCTGGATCAATGTCACTCTCATAAACTAGAATATAATATTGAATGAGGTTGGATAGATATATAATGGTTCTTTCCTCTAGGGCAGTGGGAATAGGGACCTGATCTTCTACAGTGGTAACCTCCATTTTTATGGTAATACTAAAAATAGGACATAATATATATATATATATATTTCAAATTAGTAGTTCTATATTTTATGATAACTAAAAACACTCAACCTACACATACACATTTTCTTCTACAGTGTGTACTACCTCTATGATTGATATCACTTAGTAATTCCCTCTAGTAGGTTCCCCTATAAATAGTGAAAATGACATAAACTATCAATGTATCCCTATTTTCATATACCACTAGGGAACTTTCATCTACTATCATAACCCGATCACCTATCAAGCCCTGATTTTTCTCTGTGTGTCCATATCTTAGATACGGTGAAGAGAAACCTTAGGTAGGGATGATCCACCTGGAAGAGAATCATAGCCAACAATTGGATACTCTAACTCTAGACTAGCCTCTCCAAGTATGGTTAATATAGTGGGGTCGTTAATGTATTCTATGAGATCCTTCATGGTGTGAGAGGACTTAGAGAATGTAAATGAAAATAATGATGTCCCCTCTATTTACATCTACCTATCAATGAAAGGTGATTCATTCTCCAATGATGGTCCCTCCTCAATGAGTATCCCCTATATAGTATGCACGGGTATCCAAGTATATGGAATTTCAGCATCAATTATGGAACCTTCATAAGTATCCTTATGTTTTTCTTCATACTTCCATGATGTGTAATATTCTACAATTGATAAATCAAAGAGTTATTATTTATATACCCATGAACTCTTATATTAATTCTGAATAGATGAATATGATCAGAAGTCTACCACTCTCCTCAAGTAACATATTCTTAGAAAGTGTCTTGTCCCTCCGATGGTTCTAAATCTCATATAATAAAGGGAAATCACCAAATTTTATTTGGACAACCAATGGTGGAGTTAAAAAGGAAGAAATTTATTCATGTTATACCTTTTTCATCATCTCTTTTCTATGAAAGAATTTCCCCTCATTAATTTTCCCTTTAAGTTCATCTTCATAGGAGGCCCTTTCAACATACTCACGGCAGATAACCACTACTATTATCACTCATGCTTCACCTCCCGGCACATCTGGAAAATATTTCATGGAGAAGAATGATTAAAATAATCTAGGATGAAACATTAAAAAACTTGAAGAGGGTAACTTACATACTAATGCTCAATGAATGAGTTTTATTCCTTTCCTATGGATTGGTTGAGTATTTTATAAATATTTCCCTAATTCTTCTTGGCTTTCAGCTGCTGAGTGACGATAACCCTCGAGTTAATGGCCTAGATTTTCATATCAAACATCTGAATGTTTTTTTTATACTTTTAGGGGTATTGTGTCATAATAAAAGCTTTAGTTAACCTTTATATTTATATTATAGGTAATATGAAAGACACTTTATAGTGGGACTCATAAATCTTGAGTACTGACTGACGATACACCAACATGTCAAAATATTAGTGCCTATGAATATATCACGTCTGAATAATCTTTAAACTTATCTTGTTAATTGTAAGAATAATTATTCCCTATTGACATAAGCCACATAATAGGTCTTTTTACCATGATCGGGGTAACTTTTTTTTAATTTCAACTAGACCACCTTGGCACAACCACCAGATTAATGATCACAACTCTCAATGATGAGGAATCTTGGTGATCATGTTTTTTTGAATTCTCAGGTACCTCAGTCATGGAACACCGATTAGAGTACTTGTTGGTAACTCAATTACCCTAACCAAAGTAGATTAATTTGTGATTCAAGGAATAGCCTTGGATAATATCCCCCATGGGTATGATGATGTCCAAGTGTAGGCATAATCAGAGAATATCCTAGAGAATATACCTGTGAGGGGAAGGTTATTCACAAAGAATGTCCTATCATGGGTCTTTATCGCCCAGAGTTGTGATACCATAGGGTTTTCCTCCTATTTCACATCCATAAGATGTGATACTATTCTATATTCAATTCATCATAATTGGCTTCCAATGTGATAAGGTGTGGAAGCCTTGTAAATGGTATCATAGTCGAACTAAGCCACCAGCACACTATCCCTAAAGGAAATAATATAGGACAAAAATTCATATAATGCCTCATCATTTTCATTTATTTGTCTAACATGAGGTTTCCTATATTGAAAATTTTGAGTTATCCATTGATAATTAATAGATTAATGGAGTCCTCAACTATCAGTAACAATTGTTTGATGCTACAAACAACATTAAAAAATTGTCTAAACCAGCATAATGGGATCCCCCTGATGTGGAGGAGATCATAGACATTGATGTGGGCTTCCTTACAGTACCTAAAAATATTAAATTTAACTAAACTAATAAAGGGGTATTCATATTATGTATTTGAAACAAGAACCACTGGATCTTTTCCAATACTAGAATGGGAAATATCACCTTGTCCCCTATTACTAATTTAGAGGCCAAAACAAATGTTATCATACTGACACCATTATTGGGGTCACAAACGTGGAGTAAATACCCACTTAGTCACATTTTCAAGAACAATACTAGATAATTCTCTGCCTGGATTATTGGTACAATGCCATATACCCTTTATCATATTGTTCCCACTCAAGATCGAACCAATATGTCATAGGTACTATGATTATTTACATTAAAATACATATTATTAGGTTCTTGTATGTGATATTGTTTTATGAGGAACCATGATGTCATTAATCCAATCCTAAAATTGCATGTTGACTTGGTGAATATGATCATTCTCTAGGAAATCCCCAACTATTCTCATTTACTCCCAAACTAAGTATGAAACTCATCGAGAATCCCCACACATAACCAAATGGGGTGAACTCATTATACATTTTCCCAAGGATTAGTTCCATATAAACCATGTATATGTCCCATAAACTAATTCTCAATTCAACATGAGTAATATGTAAGGTATTTTTTGGAGGACTTCAATGGATCGGAAGCTTAGGTATCCGCCCATTGTAGTTATAGAAATATGTCTAGGAATCCTAGAAAAAATCAAAAAAAATTATTTTTTGAGTTTTATCTCAAACTATGTACATTTTATTTAGACCTAATAGGCCCAAATACACTCAACCTTGATGCATCCCCTGGAATGAAGGTTGTTTTCATCATTTTATCCATTGGTCCAATCAATAGTAGAGTAATGAAGGATAAAGGATAAAAAGTTTGTTTCAAAGCTTACTATTGTATAGGTCAGTCACTTTATGGTTAAGTATACATGAAAATGGTCGGTTTATTCCAGAACATAAGCACCCTTTGCTGATATTTTTTCCCCAACCATGTTATTTTACTCATAAATCCATGAAAATAGGAGAAAGGTGTTTAGATGAGGGATATCCATATCAATCAGAAATCCATTCCTATATAAGGTATATAATCTAATGTCAAGTAATCCTAGATATGATTATTTTAGACCTTAGATAAAGATTATACGGAGGGTTCTTTCCACCATAGCACCCATACTGAACTTTAGTGACCATAATCTTGATATGAGCAGTAGCTTTAGAATCTGATACAATGTTGGAAGGGTAGGCCATTTTAAAACCTACAAATGGTTTTGGAAAACATATCATCGCAGTAAATAATCAAAGCATAAGTGGTATCATAGAATTTCTATGATTTAGGATTTAAGAAAATTATGTGAAATTTAGACATAGTAAAAAAACCTAGGTGACCTCACCCAGATGGCATTTCTAGGGTGTTCCCACAAAGAACCCCTATAATGGTGGCTCCAATAAGTCCCCCACACTAGGTTGGGCCCACTAAATCCCTACAATAGGTTATCCCTACTAATGCCCCATCTGTAGTGTCTCCCTTGATAAGTCCCCCTCTCTAGGGTGGCCCCATTAAGGCCCCCCACTAGGGTGGCCCCAAAAATTCCCCCAACTAGGGTGACCCAACTACGTCCCACCACTAGGGTAGACCCTCTAAGGTCCCCTTTCAAAGTTAAATCCACTATGTTCACCTAACTAGGTTGGACCTACTAAGGTACTCCACTAGGGTGGCCCACTAAGGCCCCCTCTCTAGGTAAGACTCACTAATGGGAAGGGAACCATCACTCACCTTGGAGAATCAAGATAGTTTAAGGAAAGAGGGGATATTATGTTCACACACTCATGTGATAGGGTTGACCACTCACATTTGAAATAATATTGGTCACATCTCTTAGCTATTCTAGTCTGGATTACATGGTATGTCCAACATGGCCCATTATGACTAGAGATCGTGAATTTAAAAAAATACCTTAATGATCAGGTTGTGAATACATTTTCCTTGTCACACAGACTTTGGGTTTGACCTAAAAATCTAATCTTCATCATTAAACTCATATTCCATTATGATTAGTGGAATTTCTTGGCTTTACAATTTGAAAAAAATGTGAAATGGAATTGGAGAAAAAAAACATGGTAATAAGTTTCATTTCATCACCCAAGGTCCCTTATAGTCACTGGGTCTACCTTGTTTAGGGTCCCTTATGGTCACTTTGTCTACCTCACTCAATTCACCTTCAGTTTCACAACCTGCCTCACCCAACTCTTGTATGGGAACCACCTACTCACTTAGTATTGATCCACCTAATCCCCTATCTTTTTTTTATATGTAGACACCCTTTTACAACATATAACTCATGATTTTACCATTTCTGTAAGAGAGAGAAATAATTTCTTTGACATGTTTCTCAATCCTTCATCACTTCCACTAGGTAGCCTATGACACTCTAATACTTAGAAAAACTAGATTAAGTAGTATTAATGGGTCATTCAATGTCATCCCCTAAGTGAACAATAACCTGGGGCCTTCACCTAATAAACCCATCTCCAAGGGGCTTCATTTAGGTGGATAACAATATAGGGTTGTCCACTTAGGTTATTCATCACCTGAGGACTTCACCTTGGTGACCAGTTTCCCAAGCACTTCACATCTGGGGCCCTCTACCTAGGAAACCCATTTCTCTAAGCTATCCACTTGGGTGAATCACTTCTTGGGACTATCTACTTAGGATACCCATCACCCGATGCCGTCACCTAGGCAATTAAACACCCAGGTTTGTCCACCTGAGTGACCATCCACCCTAGGCTACCCACCTAAGTGACCAACAACACAAGGATGAATATCTAAGATAAAATTCACCCAGGGTTACTTCTTCCTTAAAATTTCATCCTCATTTACCCAATTCTCACATTTGGGAATGTTTTCATTAATTTATTCACCATAGTCAATAGATTTTCATGACCAGGGTATAAGGAACACTAGTGCTCCCACTTTCTATAACAAATTCCCTTGGTAAAGGCTACCCCCACTTGTTCTCCACAATTTATGGGAGCATTAGGGTGTTTTAGATCATGAAACCCCTTGGTAACGAGGACCCCAATCTTTTGGTAAGTAGTAGAAATATTCCTAGATAAGGTATAATCACTTACTTATTATATGATTCCCAAAATGTGAATTGAGATAGACAGCATTTGTACTTTTTTCAATCAGGAGATGTGTAATCCCAAATATAGGGTCTAAAAATAAGAAGAAAGACTATGAGTGGACTCGTCTATATAATTCATCCTAGACTACACCCCTATAATTTTTTATTGGAAGTCACTCTCATAATTCCTCCATGTTTTGAATCCTAATAATTTCTTTAGAAACACATAGAAAAGAAAAAATGGGAATACCATGTACAGTACGTCCCTTAGCCGTCCTCGTAGGATGTTACATCAATCCTAAACTCTATATCCCCTTACTCATCCATCAGTGGATCAAGGATTATATTCTATTTTAAGAATCTTTTGTAGTTGTAAGTATCATCCAAACCTAATCATGTAATTTGATTTATCTTATATTTTATCTTGTTTCTCCCACCTATCATGACTCAAATTGTCTTAGATTTCTATAGTTATTACTTCATTATCATGATAAAAATGATTCCATTATGGTCCTCTTCCTAAGGAGTAATCCTATTATCCTTCCAAAAGGTAAGCATCAATGAATAACCCCATGTTATTATCTATAATTATACCTATCATGATAAAGATGTCCCTATAGCATGTCTTTAAACTACGTCTCCAATTCCCTTACTACGTGATGTTAAAATTCATTTTACATTCTTTCCACATGACCTTAAACTATTTCAATCATACTATGGGGACATTGATTCATATCTTGATAGGATACATAGGATGCCTCTCCAAGGTTCAAAATCAACATAATCACTTCATTACCATCTTTATTGGTCCATATTTTGGATAAAATCATTCCCCCACTTGCAATGGTAAAATCCATTTAGGCTCTATCATTTCACCCCTATTGGTCCATACTCTTGATGGGATCCATCTTTACAGGATCATACTCCTTGTCATACAACTAAATCTCATTAGTTGATATTCCCTATAAGAACTACCATAAAGGGTGGCCCATGTGTAAGTCCCCAACCAACTATTGTTAGGTACCTTTCACCTAATTTTCCTTACCATGTGATGATAAAATTTAATGATATATCCTTATCATGTGACATTAATAAGTATAGTGTGTCCCATTAAGTGCTTCCAAACTACATGGGATCTGATTCATTTTATAAGGATATGTAGGAATCCTCTCCATGGACCTAATCCCAACACCAAAAACAATCATTATCTTCTTGGATGAATATAAATTACAGAGTTCCCAACTGTGTGGCTTTAAATAATAGTTGTTTAAAACCAAGCATCATCAATAAATAATGAAACAAGATGAAGAACCAATGTTATATACATATGGTGTTATTAAAGGATAACTTATTATAAAAAAAAGATATTTCTATCGATAAAAAACCTATAATATTTAAAAATGTACAAATATTCAAATGCTAGTAACCATTTTCTGACATGGGTGATAACAAGTCCCATACCAGGATTTAAAAATGATTCATGAACATGGATTAAATATATAATATAGTCTTGAAGTTTGTAATAATTATCCAATAGGGTTATATGATCGAAACCTCCAATCCTATTGACAAACATGTGTTCTTAAACATCATGGGTAAGACACCCCAATGATCATCTACCTTTAGAAACTACGTTTGTATCCTGTCAATGATGTGGGACAATTGGGTATTTTCTGTTCCATGAATAAACCCCATAAAAATCCATTAAAAAAGAAAATTTATTTCTCATACATGAATAACCACATCACTTCAATTCAAAACAATACTAAGGGGATTTGTGATAGTGAAGGAATCTAAAACACACATAGGATTGGCCTTCTCACATTGAGAGGTGAACTATATAAATCATTATGTCATTTATGTGTGTGTGTTTTTGATGTATTTCATGTGAAGATATGGTTTCGAAGATATAATGAGAAAATAATTCACTTTAACATGTGACAAATATAAAAATAATTTGGATAAAAAAATTAATTGGTTTAAAAGTGTATGGCCTTGTGTTTGTACAAGTGCTCAATAATTAAAGGAGATATTCAAATTTTTATTTAATGGCTATGTTATATTGATATCTATGACTAAATTTTTTGTAAAAATTCATGGTTCAAATCAATTAGGGTGTTTGGGCAAGACAAAATAATCAGGAGTCATATCGAGGGTTTAAAGGAGGACCAGGAGTGGGTAGGTGGTTGTTGCTGCTAGGGTTAAAGTAGAGCCACTAGCTAGCCAGTGGTGTCTAGTCTTAAGAGGAGCTATTTATAGTAGACACCAACTAGGTGGTGGGGGTATTAAAGGGTTATAATGAACCTTATCCCTAAGATTTTAAGGTTTAATCACCTTCCTCCTCCCGGTGGCATGTGCATCTGGGTTCAGATCCCCTTTCTTCTTCCCCACTAGTGAAAAAAATAGTGTTTCTCAAAGGTTTTTTTATTTGTAATATCATTTACCCCACTAAATTATTAAATGCGGTGTTGTAAATAATTTTTTCACATATTTTAAAAAAAACATTATAAATACATATATCGGTGAGATTTTTCACAATATTATCCCCATAACTGACATGATAAAGTCTATTATTGACGGTTTTTAATGTCGGTTTTTGGAAAACTAAATGTTAAAAAAAGAGGAAAAAATTCATATTTAGGATGTGTTTTTTCATGTTTGTTATAATGTAACTGACAAGTAAATATATTATCCAGTTTTATTTTAAAAAAATAGACATGAAAAACACATTAACATGTCAATTTTTTCATAATAATCATTTAAAACATCATAAAATTCATATGTTTTACATGTTTACTATATAATAACTGACCTTAAAAATAATATATCACATTAGTTTTTAAAAAAATTCATGATAAACCCTATTTTAAAAACTTTCACATCAGTTATGAAATAACCTATGTGAAAATTAAATTGTTTTAATAAAATTAAATATATTCATCCCTCCAAGTAGTGTAGCAGCATGCCAGAAATAGGAAAACAATATTGGCACAAAAATTTACAGCATGAAATTTAAACATTGTAATGTATATTGCATATAAATTAAAACCTATCAGACCTATTAAATAACTCACCCATTAAGTTTATAAGTTTTTTAGATATTGTCTAGTATAAGTTTATGGGCTATAAAAAATCTAAAAATTAAAATAGGATTCATTTAACATGTGTTCTAAATAAAATGAATAAAAAATTAATTGGAAGGTTTATAATAAAATCTAACCATTTGTAAATTTTCTAAGAGTTTCAATTGAAATTATTTCATACATAAATCTTATAACATATTATCTATATTCCTTTACTATATTTTTATGGATGTTTTATTCTAAAACAATTATTCAATTTAAAATAAAATTTTAAGTAATTATAGTCAAAATGATGTAATTATAAATGACAAGTCACCTTTTCTTTTACATATTTGATCTTTACATGCTTCTTTCTTATTTCCTATCTAAATAAATATCATTCCCTATTTGAAAATAATATGTAAGAAATAAATTTAAATTTCATTATAATATGTAAAAGTATTCAAATATTCAAACTTAAATGTTTAATACATTCTTAAAATTATCTAACACTTCACTATGGATAGATCGTAGCTGGTAAAGTGTCATCTCTATTGAAAAAAACACCCAACATCCAATAAAAACTAATATACAAAAAATTTAATGTTAGGGGATATTCTGTTAATAAATATGACACTTTATGATATATATGTTTCATACTCTTGAATATCTGTGAACATACAACAATGAATAATAGTATTATTTTTAAGTATTTTATCAATATAAATTGTTTTTTCTACATCATTCATTGTCATTCCTATAGGTGAAATAAATTATGGGTCCATAAATATATATACTAATGTCATATTATGCAACATAAAAAAATTTATAAAGATACCGACTACAAAAAAGCACAATTATAAGGTTGCAATAAATTTAAATAACTGAAAGATATGTGTTAATAAACTTGCATGGAAAATACTTCAATCAAGTTGATTCCTAACTCATATCGAGTTACAAGATCTATGATATCTTTATTTACAATTATCTTAGTAATTTCATTCCCTTAAATTCCATCTTCCATTGTAATTTCATAAACTTCCAAAAACAAAGATGAATATGTTGACAATCTATCATGACCAGAAGAAGTTGTATATGAAGTCATAAAAACCTAAATTTTTTGTTGTCTATACAGTACGTCTTTGCGTTTAAATTATTATTGTAAAAAATAAATAAATATATAAATGTTAAAATTAAAAAAATGATTCCAATATTAAATAAAGGATATAATCTACACATCCATCAATGGTATGTTTTGGAATAAGTCTATATGTCCAAACTAAAAAATGCTCAATACTTTGTCCAATTATACTAACCTCACCTATGAGAAATTTAATTCTTGTGGATATATCTATAATATCCTATACATTGACTATATTTTTATCTATCTCTATCTATTGATGATAAATAGTATCACTTATATAATACATAGTCCCATATGAAACAATATGATGATGGGGATCCTCAATATATAACTCATAATGAATTTGTATCTATGGAGGAGGAGATGTAAGAGTTAGATAAGTAGGATAAGGTGGATTTATGAGATCTACATGAGGAGGTGGAGGAGTGGGATCTATAATTGGAGGTGGATGAGTTGGATCAATATCCAAAAATAGTTTTTTCATGTCTGAAAGCATTTACTTTACCAAATCTCTGATATTATCCCCCATCTTGTCACCCATATCCTATACTTTAGAATCCAAATCATCTATTTTTATTGTATAAAAATTCACCATTGAGGATGTTTTAGAAAGAACAAAAAAAAATTTACTGATACACCTATTGGGTATCTATGTAGATGGACCATGTGTTTCGGAATTCCCAATATTGTAGCTGAAATATTCTTCCTAACTTCAGCCATGAAGGTTCTCTTTGCTCTTTACTCCTCTTAGGAATCTTGTATAGAATGTTTGGAAAATTAAAAAGTGAATTACAATATATAAATATATTATTTAAATAAAATAAAATAAATAACTTTAAAAACTTATTGCAATTCTCTCAACTACAACCTTTGAAAAATCCACAAGATATTATCCATTTTTTCTTATTCAGTATCTCTTTCATTTTTCATGTCTATATGGGGGAGGAGGTCTAACCTCTATGGAGGCTGAAGAATCTTCTATTAGTTTTAAAATGTTTTTAAATATCATGTGTTCTTTTAATAATGTATACCCTCCACAAGATAAATTGTGAGGGTATACATTTTTTGAATTGGTTCTCCCAATGAGATCTCATTATTTATTAAAAATTAATAATAACTAAATCACTAGTACCATCATTAATATAAAAAATCCTCCAAAATATTACATTTCACTTACAAAAAATTCTTCTTATCATCTACTTTCAAAAAACTACTTCTATGTATCTTCATCAACAAATTGATATATATAACATGTATTTTGATGTTTTATATCGCCAAAAATGAATTCTATTATGAGTATTGATTTAAAATCCCTATATCTCCGAGAATCCAAAGATAAAATTTTATTATTGACTCTTCTTGTATCATGTATATCCTATTTCATCTGATAATAAGAGGGAAACCTTATATCAGTAAAAACATTTCATGATAAGTAAAATGATTAAAATTGATTTTACCAAAATTATCACCCATAATTAAGATGTATTTACTCTTTCAAAACTTCTCCAAATAAAAATAAAAATATTAACTCTTCCTCAAGATTTTATTAAATAAAATTAATAAATTATTTTGTATATGGACCCTTAAGAATATCATTATTAATAAAATCAATCAGTATCATATGGTCCCAACTATGGAGAACTTCTAATTTTGGTAAATGTTTGTAGCCATGTTTACCAACCCTTGAACTCTTTTTTCCCATATAGAATTATATGGTACCTACATAGAAGGATTGAAAGGAACCTCAATAATATTATGTGTACGGTCCTCCCAAAAATTATCTATACAATCCTCCCAAAACGTATATGTTGGATGAGATGTTTGATCACAATTATCCTACAAATCAATCTAACAAACAATTAATACATAAATATAAAAATCCAACTATTCTATATATAATTAAATGAAAAATAAAAATTATCAAACAAAAAATTAAACTAAACTAAGACCATTTTTATTTATATTTGTTAAAATAGTTAACTAAAATGTTAAAATCATAAATGAGAGATCAAATGACATAAAAAATGAAAAAAATCTACAAATGGTGTGTGAATAAAAAAAATAAAAAAAATAAAAATACAACTATTACATATAAAAGTAAATAAAAAATAAAAAATGATTTAACAAAAAATAAACTAAACTAAACACATTTTTATACACATTTTTAAAATTAGTTACCTAAAATTCTTACAAAATTAATTAAGGATGAAATAAAATAAAATAAATAAAAAGTAAAAAAAATTGGTGTGTGAATAAAAAATAATTAGTATACAAATACACAAATCCAACTATTATATATAAAATTAAATAAAAAATAAAAAATGATCCAACAAATAGTTAACTAAACTAAAAACATTTCTATTAATATTTATTATAGTAATTAAATAAAACTTTAGTAACATTAATGGGATATAAAATGGAATAAAGGAATTAAAAAAATCACAAAAGGTGTGTGAATAGTAAAAATGCTCCAATGTATCACACCATTTTTAAACAAAAAAATATATTATTTTAATATACAATTTTACAGATTTTTTATTTCTATTTAACATATTAGATTAAAATTCGTTATTTTTTCATAAAATAAATAAATACATAAGTTTGGTAATGTTAAACATGGTAAACTAAATTTAACTAAACTAATATAAAAAATAACTTATAAAGTAAAATATGTGTTTTAATGATGAAAATAAAACTAATATATCTAACATTTTATAAAAAATTAAAAAATTAAAATATAAATAAATATATGTTACATGTAATATTAAAATATTATTGAAGGATTTTTTTATCAGATTCTATCTTTGTGATCATTATTTATTTCACAAACCATTTTTATAATGTTGTTATCAATATTATCTGTTAATATTTCCATGTAAGTAGGGATCGCAAAATAATCAACATCATTTTCAAGGTTTTTATCTCTAATATACTATTTTTTAAATTTTAAAATTTTAGAATATTTCATATTGGATAGATAAAAAACATTAAAATTTTGTTTTCCATTTGTTTTTGTGATAAAAGGATTAGTTGTGTATTCCACTCTATTTAGATTAACTAGTTTCATAATAAATTCAATATATATGACATTGTTGTTACTAATAACCCATTTTCAATTGAACGTTGGAACTTAAAATCTAATATAATAATCATCTCATATTTCTTCAATGAATTTTTAATATGCACTTGATGTAGATATTGGGTTTTTTCATTAGAACATGAAAAATTCCTTGGTTCTATGAACACCAATACACTATTATTTTGAGAAAAAATTCAATTATTCTGATCATTTATTTGAAATGTAAAACCATTAATTTCATACCATGATCATGTTATCAATTTTAAACTTGGACCGGCTTCTAACCATATTAATTTTACTTATTCATCTGATATACAATACATAATATCTTTAGACCATGGAAAACAAATATGCCAATTCAAAATCCACATATCTTTCTACTTTGGATAACATTATTTTAACACATTAATATGAAATATATATATATGGATGAGAAAAATCTATTTTACTCAAGATTTATAAATGTACCTTCGTTATATGTTCTATTTTCAATATTTTTAATTTCAACCCACTAATCCCCTTTCCTCCATAATGTACTAATTCATAGTGAGATATACGTAAATTTATGTGATATACTACAGACAAATATCCTGTAAAAACACTAAAATCTCCTCAAAAATAAAATTCTATTAAATTGAGGCGTTAGGAAAAAATGTATTTTTAATATATTCCTTCAATATATTCTTAAATCATTCAAAATGATATATTCAATGTTGATATATAGCTTCATGAATCTTTATTTCTCACACCAAATACACCATTAGGTTCAACACGATATTAAAAAAAATTGGAAAAATTTCTCATTGAAAAGGTATAGAAACCACAGCATTATCTAAATTGTTCAATGAATTAAAATTAATAACCTTTTTACAAATTGAATTGAAAAAATAACACACCTTCGTGATAGAAATTCTGACGCAGATGGAAAATATTCCCTTCAATGAAACTGGTAGGAGTTGTTTCTTCATGATGTGAAAATCATGACATTTCATTCCTATCAACTTTAAATATTTTAGTGACCCAAACTTTTTTACACTTCAAGAATAAACTTACGCCGCTTTTATACCATTGAGACATTAAAAAAAGATAATTTTATCAATCTTGGATAGTGTATGATAAGTTGCAGGTAGGTATTTTCTCCTTTCATTGGGAGTGGAAGCTAAATCCAAATGCATTCCCATTGATACACTCTGATATAAATTAATATTCTTTCCTATATAGAACATATTCATTCCGGTAGGAATTTATTTTCTATTACCCCAAACCAATCAGGCATAATATTTTCTTTTATTTATAATGTGAATCTAGAAGATAGTTATCTTTATGTAATATGTCTTTCAATAGCTATAGTAACTTTGTAAAATTATTATCACTCCTTTAATTTTTTCCTTTTAGTAAATCAATCTTAACACCATTTAAAAAACTAAAAATACCATATAGCCCATATACAAGGGTTTTTATTCATCACCATATAGATGCTCCTTTTTTGGTTATTTCTCAATTACCTATACTTCAATTTCATAGATCACTTCTTCAATTAGATTAGAATTATCAACTTACAATTCATCATTATTTAAGGATCAATAATTCTACCCAGTTTAACAATACCAAATTTGTGGGCTATAAATCTTATTAAAACCATGAAAAATTAAATGATGATTGAACTTGAGGATTTTCAACTTCTTCATATATAAACAATTCAGGCATGGATATAAAAACATGTATTTTTTGGAAATTTTCATTTCAAAAAATTCCAAAAAATAATCAACATCATCCTCATATTCACCATCAATTCATAGTTTAGTGATATAAAATTGACTCATTATTATCTATAAAAATATTAAAATTTTAAAATAAGTTTTAATATTATAAAATTTAATTTCAAATTTACTATTATAAAGAAGAATAAAATAATACCATAAAATATTTTTAAAAAATAAAATAAAACATATTTTATAAACAAATAAATAAATTTAGACATACTTAATTATTATTCTTCAATAAAAAATCATATACCTTAATCTAAAAATAATCATTCATCAATTAAAAAATACATAATATGTACAAATAAAAAAAACTACATATACAAATTGTAAAGATAAAGAAACATCAATGTAAAATTAGAACAACAAATAAAAATGAAAATAACATGGATTCATAGAAAATTGAAACAATAAATATAAACAATAAATTGATATCAGAACCAGAAAGATTGAAAAAGTGATAGAAATGGGGGAAAGGCACCACCAGTATCCAATGAAGGGTGACATTGGACAATGGTGGTGGATGAAAATAGAAATTTAAAGTGATATCGATGGAAAATTATAACCTAAAATACAAATGAAAAAACCATGAATTCATGGAAAATTGAAATAATAAATAGAAACCATAAATTTATATCAATAGTGGGATGATTGATAAGCTAAAACTAAAAGAAAGAAGTTGTAAGAAGCGGCTAACAATATTTAAAGGTGGATAGCAGTGGTGGATGACAACTCAAATATAAAGAAACATAAATAGAAAATTGGAACCACAAATAAAAATTCAAATACCTTCGATGCATAGAAAATAGAAACAATAAACACGAAATTTAAATTGAAATCAGAATCGAGATAATTGAGAATGTGGACCTAATGGGAATAAATTTCAAGAGTGAATAGTGATGGTGATGGTTGATGGAGATGGTGGATGTAAAATTAAATATATTTAAGTCCATATATCAAATAATTAAGAAATTTGAGAACACTGATCGAAGAATAAAAATATTCAAGGCAAAAAATTGAAGATGGAAGGGTTAGGGTACTTCACATGAGAGAAAATTACAGGTTTTTGCGTGAAAGAATAAAACCAAAATGACCACTCTCGATATCAAATTATAATTATAATTATTTTCTATGCTATTTATTTAATAGATAAATTTAAAAAGGTGATTTCTTATGTTGGTTACTGAATAATCGGTGTGGTAAATAACTTTTTCAGATTTTTTATTTAATAATCAACAAGAAAAATGTTTGCTATTTATTTAACACATCTGTTATTTAATAGCAGACATCTTCAATTACTATTTTCACATCGGTTTTTAAATAATAAAAATGAAAAAAGTCAGTGATTTATTTACCTCATCAGATATTTAATAACAAATGTGGTCAATTGTGTTTTTGTTGCGGTTATTAGATAACATACATAAAAACTATGAAAGATTTTTTTACCTTTTTGTTTATTCAATAAATATCATGGTAAATAATATTTCTATGGTTATTATGGATAACAACGTGAAAATATTTTTAGGTTAAATCAATTTTTTACTAATTCTCTATCCCCCTTGATTTGGGGGGGGGGGTTGAGGGAATTCTTCAATGGTTTGTGGTATATTACCTCCTCAGGTGATCACTTCTTGCCTTCTCTTCCCCTTAATTCTAATTTTGGAATAAATAGTTTTGGTTTTCAATTCTATTTCAATTGTGAAATGGTGTAATAGTATGTTTATGATGGGTTTTTCACTCCACCTAGGAAGAGGGTAACTCAGGATGCCATCAGTATGCGGTTGTGTGTTACTCTATTGAGGCACATCCCCATTTGGAAATGTTTAAGGTTTTTTACATGATTTTAATTGAATTAATAGTGGTTTTATTTTCTTATGTTATGGATTTTTCTCAGTTCAAGGATGGGGGTGTTCCATTGGTGGTTGGAGGGTGGTTGGTCAAAATTCTAGTGTAATGAGGTTAAAAAATAATCTATTAGGAATTAATGAATCTTAGTTTGAAATTTATTTTTGTTTAAAGATATTTTTGTTCAATTAATTTATTATAATGAAATTTTAATTATTTAATTTTGGTTTTTTGGTTTTGAGATAGGGCCTTTAGTCTTTAAATGGTAGTCAGATAATCTTGGAAAGCCTTAGAGAAAGCTACCAAAATGCTTTGGAATGAGATTCCACTTTGGTTTATGGTAGGTGTCCCATATGAATCTACCCTTTGGTATTTATGAATTTATTATATGTATATAGTATATGTGTCCCTTATACTTTAGGCAGTTCTCCTATATACATTTTTTATGTTGTTTAATACAACTTAAATCCTATAATTGAATTAAAGTGGTGTTGAGGGCCCTGATGGAACCTCGTGTACTAGATGGACATCTCATCAACCGTTGATCGAGAATATAAAGTAAACTATGTGAATTGGTTTGTATGGACAAGGGGATGTCCATGATGGATAGAATAGAGCTAATGGCCCATTAAAATGACCATGGGGAAAGTGTTCCTTGGGAAATGACCACTTAGGTGGATAGACCCTATAGAGAGTGATGAACTGTTCATATATTCAGACTGACCTAAGACACCTAAGAATAAATAATGGGATTATGTCATTTTACCCTAAAAATACATTCCTATGAATCTTGAGAGGATTGAATGAGAACTATATGACCATGGTAGCTTCCCCTAGGATTTGTGACCTTAGTGATAGGGAATACTTGGGAATGGTTAGAGATAGTATTTGGTGTCACCTTAGAACCCGTAGTGATGACGTAATCTTGAGGGGTTGAGGATGATGAGGGTGGTCTTTGGTATTCAACCATACCCTGCTACATTTTTATTTTATTTTTATTATGGTATGTGATTTACTAGGACTCCTAGGAATCGTCTATTAATCCCATCACTAATGTGATTTCTAGAGATTCCAAGGATTCACCTATTGACGTGGATGAGAAAATGGGATTCCTAATATATCAAGATCTAATATCACAATATATTGGGGGAGGATTTAAACCTTATCCATCATCTACTAATATGGTTTATATAGGAGTGGATTTTTAAAATTGTTACCTAGAATTCAACATCATATCTAAGTGACTACATGTGTACTTGAATGATTAGGATGGTAGGGGTTCCATTGATATCATTATGAATGCATAGGTTCTAAGATTTGAATGAAAAACCAGTATACCATGGAAAATAACTATGATTCCTGAGGTTTGAATGGAGGTATGAGGTTTTGAATGGTTTAATATCCCTATGTATAGATGTTTTACATCCCAAGGGTGATGTCTGGATCCCCTCAATTAATTCTTATGATACCCCTTAGGATCAAGTGGATGGATGGAAGTTGGTTCATTTTAGGAGATATGACTTATTAGATGCCCTGGACATTGGAAATGGGGTTTGGGGAGGGTATTCCCACTATATTTCTGGGTACATCCAGAAATTAGTTATTTTGGGATGTATAGAATTTGTTAGGATCTTCCCCTCTAAGGAATCAGTCATCGATATGACATCGATAATTCCTAGGTATGATCGTGGGGTTCGGCCTGAGAGATTGAGGATTAGGGATGCATAATGAAACTCTAGGTTCCATAACTCATCTTGATATAGATGTGAGCATGGGATCCCTAGTGAGTGAACAGAGGTTCCCTTGAGATGTTTCTCATCCTCAGAGACATTCTGGTACTAACCAAGTAAGGTATTATTGACTAGGGTCACGGAACTAGGGATCAGTGATGGTTGTTGGGATTGTACTGGATTTTATGTGTGCACCTTAGGATGGTTGGGATATTAGTTAGCACAATAATTATGATGTTCTCAAAGGCATTTTGGAATCAATTTGAAGCTAATATTGTTGATGGTTTATTTATTTATCTATTTCTTTAATTTTTTTATTTATATCACCTGATCATGTATCATGCAAAAACATTTCATATGGTGGTTATTTATGGGACCACATTCATGGTTCCATACTAATTTTTTAACTTACACCCTACTTGATTTGTTGTTTGACTAGGGAACTTGATTAGAACTTCCTTTTATTAAAGAAAATGGTTAGGATGAGGCCCTAGATTAGTTTAAATAACTAGGGTTGGATTAGATAGTAGGATGATGTGAGGATCAGAGATGTAGTTGGGCATCCTATAAATTAGTTTTATTCTTTATTCTATAAAATTGTAAATTTGATCAGCCTAGTGGGTGATCGTTCATATATGACATGGTTTTTCGGGCCTTGCTGTATTGCATTTATTATCATACTTTTTTATGTGTATTACTTATTCTTTTTTGTTATTTTTTATTTTTTATGCTTAGTTATTTTATGTTCTAATATCCAATCTAATATAGGGGTTATATCCTAAGAAAATATCACATTGAACCCCCACTACTAGTTTTTAGCCTATAAAATTTAGGGAGGCATGCCAGAGGCCTCATGGTGTACCAAATGGTTTATTTTTTTTAGAGTGAGCTTGGTCAAGGAATAAAAAACTGGTATTATAGATTTTTTTTCTTTTATTAATATCTAGGATATGGAATACATGAGTTATAGGAATATGTTGGTCCTATAAGGGATATCAGGGTGATGCATAATTAAAACATTTTCTGGTAGGAATTCAATGTTTCCATTAGTTTGGAATTTCATTTTTGGCTTCTGATGTTATATTTTTATATGATTTTCACATCAAGTGAATCATATGGGAGTTTGAGGTTCTTTGTATTTATTTTATTTTTTGGGATATTTTCTCATTGGAAAGAGGTTAGGTATTTGGATTTAACTCTTGGTATGTAGACGTAAGAGGCATCTCATGCAACATATTAGCATAAAGTATTCAAAAGAAATGTAGTCTTATGAGTGTGATGTTTTACTGATGACTAAGGATCAATTTTTTAAAGTTTCAATAATTTCTCATACAAAATTTTATTATATAATTGAATAGTGGAATTTTAATCAATTGGGTCATCTTTTGTTCATATTTCCTTCTGATATAAGGTCATGTGGATCGATGAAGATGTTACATATGATGAAGATTATAAATTCTATTGGTTTAAGGGATGTATATTGACCCTATTCTGTTGAAATGGGAATTATATTCTATAATGATAAACCCATAGTTGGTAAATTTAATTTTGGGGATGGTTTTGAAATGGAAAATGAGATTGGTTATTTAAAATTCCATTAACAACTTTTATAATGTTTTCCCATATAACATGGAATGGTATTATAAATAATTGAACCATGTGACTATGATTGCATGATGTGGATTATGGGAGAGTGATGTCATTATGTATGTAGTATGAAAAATATAGTATGATCCTAAATGGGGAGACTCCCATAAATTGAGGCATGATGGGGATCATTCTGAGTTTATAGATTCTTAATGGGGTAGCTCAGTATGCAGATTCTTAGTGAGGAATGGTTTCCTTGTATGTATTTAGATTAAACATGGTGCCTCAGCTTTGGTCCCCTTGTGGGTTGTTGTTTTATGAGGACAACTATTCAAGGTGTCTGTAATAACCTCTATGGTGTTTTCCCTTATATCTAGGAATGATACTCTACTTGAAAAATCATGTGATGGTGATTCACTAAATATTAATTTCCATAGGGTGATGTTGGTTGAATGTATCTTATATGTACAATTATTTAAAGTTTCATTAAAAACCTATGTGGTGTTTTATGGTATATATTGGAATAAAACGTTTCTTAATCAAACCATGTGATGGTGGTTCTCTAGATATGTATAACCATAGGGTTATGATGTTTTGATGTGTCTTGTAAGTCTAGTCATTTAAAGTGTCAGTAACAACCAATATGGTGGTTTCCCATATAGATTGTAATGACATTATATCTAAATGAACTTCATTTTATAGTTCCTTGACATGAATAATGTAGTGTAATGATGTTGTGTGCTTAAGAACCATCGTGAGACCTAGTTGTGGGACTAGGAGTGAGACCTTACTGGCCATTGAGTTATGACTCAGCATCTTAGTGTGTCTGTATTTGGTAGGTTTGAGGGTAACCCATGAGAGTGGTTTGCCTAAATTTTTGTATTCCTTATACAAAATCAGGGGTAGGTTCTTTCGGGATGAAATCAATTTATGTGATGAGTTATTGGGTATGTGACATAGGAATGGTAGTTAATTGGTATTTTTTTGTGATGAGAACCTTGGGTGTTAGTTACTTGGATATCAAGGTTTGGTTTCAAGGGTAGGACCAGTTTGATTCCATACCCTATATGTTTTGGGATGCACTATATTAGTATGGTTAGATCATGTTTGGATGCTTATGACTGGAACAACATCGGGTGGTGGCTAGGGGTGTGGTTAGTTTTTTGAATAGACATTCCTTAGAGAATGGTCAGTAATGATGGTTCTCTAGTACAGTTCCATGGTGTGAAACTCACAGGAGTGTGAGTTGGGTGGTGTGATCATGTGGTACGAGATTGCACACCCATTACGTTGGATGAGGTTGGTATGGTACATGTCGGTTGGGCATGGTGTCCATTTTAAATAATAAACTGGTGAGTGCTCAAGTGTGATCTAATAACTGATGGGATTGGTGAAACAATTAGAGACATGGTGTCTTGGTGTTTTAGTGAAATTGAAGACATCCCTATTTGGTAGAGGAGAAAATGTAATTGTATTGAGTGTGGTGGCACCACCAACCCTTAAAAATTAATGGTCAGTTATTGATGGAATGATGTGATCATGGCTCTAGAGGAGCAGAACACGTGTTTATCCACAAAACCCTTAGTGGTTGGCGCTTGATAATGAGTGGTTTATGCCATGTCCAACCATCATTTTTGGTTCTAGAAATGGATTGGGATGTTGCATTTTGAATTTATCACTTAAATTGAATACCTGGATACTCCTATGGTGTGGATTGTAAATTCATTCAGGAGTGAAATGAATCTCTTATGAAAGGAGCATAGGGGTATGGGATTGTTCATTCAAACATCATTAAGGAATTTTGATTTAGTGAGAAAATGGTTCTATATTCAGTTGTATTCCAAAGGTAATACCAAATATAAAATCATAGGGGAAATAAGTTGGGGCTTGTGCTTTGGAATTGGGATCGATATGGTTTTAGTGGAATACAAGTGGGTGTTGGATCAGAGGTATGTTGTCACGTGTGGAAATACATGACAATGTTTTTAGAAGATCAAGGATCCAACTATAGAGTTGCAACAGAAGTTGGGACTAGACTTTAGTGAGGGTGTTGAATGATCAAAGGTATATCCTATAGAAGGTGAACTAGGGTCGGGTATTTGGAAACACATTGATAGTGGAGGTCAAGAATCATTGAAAAGGGTCAGCTATGGGAATCCTGATTGATGTTTTTGTGGGATATGGAATATGGTGAATGAAAAATCACATCAAGTATGTTTTTTATGTGATTATAATGTGTTTTGGTAATTACCCAAGGCTTTTAAAAGAATATTTTGAATAAATGGGTTTTAAGATTGGTTGATTGGAATTCAACCGACTTGAATCTAAATTAGAAATTTGGAGTGATGTTATTATTTAGGATCATGTGCATAGTTGACCACAATTTTAGGATCATTGTTAGGATTCTATAGGCTTGTTTTACTAGGAAATAATGAATGTGGAATCACTATAGGTCAAAAATGGTTTTTGTAAGCTAAGTCCTATAGTGGGGATCACCATAGTCCATTTCAACAATGATGTAGTGACATGATCAAGTCTCAGGATGGATGGGAGTAGTTAAGTGTTGTATATTAATTTTGATGATGGTTATGAGAATTGGATCTTTATGGTCAAAGTTTCACTTTAGAAGCACATTGGGCATTCAAGAATGGAATGAGGCCATTTGAGCATGTTTTGGTGCTTGGGATAGGTCATTATGATCATTTGTATAACCAGTATGACTTATTGGGGATGAGAAATATTATATTGGTATGTTTTTAAGTCCTCATGTCCATAAATTCATGTGATAATTCAATAATAATTATACTTTTTAATCTAGTGGTTGGTATGAATTTAGATCCAAGATTCAAAATTTGGTTTGGATGCTCAAGACACCCTAAGATGTGTGTTTTGTACATGAACGGAGGCTCTAGAGTTATCATGGGGTCATTATACATCTTCACTTTAGATTTGATGAATTTTATGTATATATGTGTGTGTGTGTAATGAACATACCCACCACTTTAGTTGGTTGTGTTATTTATATTTGTTATGTTTCTTAATAAAAACTAGATCCTTAAATTTCCCAAGGTGTCAAGGGTCCCAATGGACCCTCATGTATCAACTGGAAATCTCAACTACTAATGGTTGAGAATATAAAGTTAGTTGTGTTCCTTAGGATTCATGACCAAGGGGTTATACATAAGAAAAACCTTAGAGTCGATGGGTCATAGAGATGATCATGGGATGATTATTTATCCCTCATTAGGACATGGCCACTTAGGTGGCTAGACCCTATGGATACTGGTGAGTGGGTTGGTTATTCAGACCAACCGAGGAACCCTGATAAAGGGAATAGAATTATGGATTTTTCTCCTAGTGAAACATGTCTAGGAGGCTTGAGAGGAGTTGATGAGACATAGAGGACCCTGGTAGGTTCCTCTGTGACTTGTGACCATAGTGAGATGGTTGACTTGGGAATGGGTAGATATGGTATCGGGTGTCACCTTAGAACCTATAATGATGATGTAAGCCCAAGGGGATGAGGATAATTAGGGTGATCATGGGAATTAAGAAAACCCTTATGATTTTTTTTAATTTTGGTTATGATGTTTCATTAAAATGGTTTGAGGGTAAATCCCCCTATATTGAATAAAAAAAGATAACCAATTTTTTTAAAATGGGAAAGAGGCCACCCGTTACAATCTCAAATGTGACAATGCCTCTAAAAAACCTTAATTCAAAGTATAAAAATGGTCATGAAAGTCGAATGGTAAGAAAATTGCAAGATAAAAAGTATAAAAAAGTCACATCTCCCCCCCCCCCCTCCCTGATAGACAGTGTAGTAGTGAGATCAGTCAAAGACGATGTGTCTCCCCTTGATAAGAAGTTGCACTATGCTGGTCCAACACAACATGGTAGAGAACCACTCCAATATAGATATACATGTGGAGGGAGGGTTTGATGATAATTTCTAACACACATATCTCTCTTTGGATCCTCCAAAATGACATTACATGTGAGGAACTCATTGCACTATCAACTTGAGGCAAAACAAATCAATACAGAAAAAAGAGTGCAATATCAAATCAGGGTGCCCATCCGTCCAACAAGATAATGTTGGATGGATTAATGATGGATGTCATCACACCCATCCCTCTTAAGAGGTCTCTCCAAGAATTTATCTACAATAAATTGCAATACCAATCAAATTAAATGTGTAAAATTCTAGTTCACACCAAGATATCTACATCCTAGTTAAACTAATAGTCCAAAAAACCAAAAAAAAAATGGTTAAACAAAATAGATACCATAGGATAATATCTACATCCTCTTTATACCACCATTTAGAACTATCGAGGCTTAATGCACACGACCCAATCTATATAGACCACTGAAAATATCCCAATCCCACAAAAAACCATCCACTCAGTTCTCTTCTGGTCAGAACCACTGAGGATCAATGAACACTACTCAGTCGGCCCAGACCCCTGGAAACATCTATGGCCTACAAAAAATAATCCACTTGATATAACTATACCATCAATTAAGTATATCACATCCAAACATCCATTAGCCTCTATATTAAAACAAATATATTGTATAGACATTGATTATCATCACCTGGAGGACAATCGATCACCAACTCTAAGGAGAGACATTGGAGAAACTCCAGTGGACAATCACCCACCCAAACATCCAACCAAAAAAATTAAATTGAGATGAAAGATACTAGTTATAAATAGATCCATGGATGAATATAAATCATATAAAAGAATATCATCTACCAAGTCACTGAGAACCGCCACCTGATGGATCTTTAAACAACACCACTTGAGAGAGACACTGGATAGTATCCATCCAATGAGCATCTCACCTGAGCACCAAACTACAAACCACAATTCAATTAGTGAGATATTAGATCTAGATAGATATAGGGATGAGGAGGGATTCACAAAAATGGTGTATCACAATGATGATAACAAATAATTCCGACTAAAAAACGGAGTGAGATAAATCCCCATTGACGAGTATGAATGAAACTGTCACCCAATCCTTTTGAGAAGAACTGGAGAGTGACGCATTCCTCAAACATCCTTTGAAAAATTTTAGTGGACAATAGAAGAATTGAATAGAATCTTATAAAACCGAAGGGTAGGGTTTATTTTCTCTTAGATAATTAGGATCCATATATTTTTCTATGATATGTGATTTCCCAAGACATGTGGGAATATTAAATTGATTTTAGATTAGACAAGATTTCTTAGGATGATTAGGAATAACTTGTTCTCACAGATGAGACCTTGGGATGTCTGGTATGTTGGGATCTGGTCTCACAACATATTGGGAATGTATTTATATATTTACTAGCATCCACTAATATTTTTTATTCATGAGTGGATTCCAAGAGGCGGTACATAGGATCCAACATTGCAGTTAAGATATTGTGCATGTACGGGAATGCCTGGGATAGTATATGTTCCTTTGATTCAGTGATATCATTGTGAATACTTAGGTGTTGGGATTCAAATTATGATACTAGTATAACATTGTGAATTCTCTCCATGTCTATTATTTTAATGGTGGTATGAGGTGTTGGGTGGATGTATATCCCCATGCATGATAGTTGGACATCCAAAGGGTGATGGTGGGATCCTCTTGATCAATGCCTAGGGTGTAACACATTGAGATTTTAAAAGAATAAAATTGTGTTATATAGAATATGTGACACAACACAAATCATAAATGATCTGTAAAATATATTTCTTTAAATTTAATCTCTTCGATAGCTTGTGATACCCATAACCATGAGTATAAATGAACCATAAACCATTATAAACTAGTTGTTAAATTGGAAGGTATCAATAGTACTATCTAAATTATAAAAATTATATGTTTTAAATATTTATAGAATAAATTAATTGCTTATCATTTTATTATAAATAAAATAAAAATAATTTTAAATAAAAATAATTTTTTCTGAAAAACTTTATTTTTTTTAAAAGGCGGTTTCATCGCGATTTGTGCATATACATTAAAAATAATATTTAACAATTTTAAAAAATGTTTCTTAAAAAATGAAATTATTTTTTTAAATTATCATATTAAAATTATCTTATATTTAATTTTTTATAATTTTATGAAAATATTAGTTTTTTATGAATAGTGAAAAATAGTTTTTTGTTGAAAATTTCCATTTCGTTTAAAGTAATTAAAAGTTCCATTTTTATTTAAATTATTTTAAAATTTATATTAAATAAATTATATTTTAATTAATCCAATTTATTTTATTTTAATCAATTATAATTTATATTTAAAAATAAAAAACATTTTATAATTATGAAAACTTTTCTAACAGAAAATTGTTTTTCATCTCATCTGTGGGATTAATTTTAAATTAAATTACCCCACTAATGTTAATTGAATTTGGAAAAATATATTCCATATCATAATCACAATAATTAATGTTATATAATAATTCCAACTTAACATTTTTCATAATTAATTAGTAAAGATAGTAAACATTAGTTAACACGGTTAAGGTTAAAATGAGAGTACTTGGGGGTTAAACTAAGAAGATAAGGGATTAAATGATCTATAAAATTGTATAACTACTATTTTGTAGTTTTATTTCAAAATTATGTCATCCATGATTCTTTAATGAGCCATGTTTTATCCTTTTTCATGTGAAAAATATGGGTATAACTTTTTCTTTTCAAAAAATCCAAATGAGTCATCTCCCCCACTTATAAAAGACTACCCCCACTCCTCTCCACTTAACACTATAAAATACTTTTAGTTCATCCAATAACCACCAAAATATATTATTTACATCCATCCCAACATCCCATATGAGGTTTTTGATCATAAATTCAATCTATGAAGGCTTTATGTATAGACCTGGAGAGGTTTTCTAAAGAAGAGGTAAAGTTCTTAACGATGCGTTTTCACTATAATTACTCTTATAACTCCTTAAAATATTATCAAAATATTATTAAATAATACTAAAAATATATCTTATATACTAATATAAAATTATTTTAACTTCATAACCTATATACATATCCTCTTAATTAAATGGGTAATGAAACAGTCAATCATGTGTGCGGAGGACAATAGACCTGCGAACTGATGTAAGTCATTTTCTATAACTACGTATCATGGATGGATATAATTATGGATTAAAAATATTTATATTATGTTTATCAAATTAATATAATTCTAGAAATATAATCTCACATTTACCTTCTAACCTTCCAATTGTTTGAAAAACAATAACGTTGCTCGTGCATGCATGTGGACTACCACCTCCACCCAACAATGTGAATTGTTTTTCATTTTATTTCAACATGGATGGTAATAAGGTTATATTTAATGAATATAAATGAAAAATTTTACATAATAATGTTTCTTAAAAGAAGAAATATTATTTAAATTTCTTACATTCCATCATTTGGAAAAATAGAAATAATGTTCATGTGTATGTACGGCTTACCATCTTAATGAATAGTGTAACACATTTTCCCATCTCTACGTTTTATAGAATATTATAAATAATTATATAATGATTATATATTATATTTATATCATGGAAAATATTATGTAAATTATTTAACCATAATCAATTTAAAAAGGTTGAAATTTCCAAATGAAAACATATATGTAGAAAGAAGCAATTATCCCCACCAACATAACATTTTTATTTTCTCAACACTTTTAAGGGGAAAGTAAGAACCATCATCGATTAAAAACAGATCAAGATTCAAAGGAAACAACAAACTTATTAAACTCAAGTCTAATGCGATGATAATCTATTTCTCTAAACAGTTTCCATGGAAAGGAACTAACCTGGGAGTCTAGATCGGCCTCAAGAATTTCTTCAATTTTTCTTTCTAGATAGTCCCAAGCCTTCATGTACTCTTATTTGTTGATCTTCTCCATGTTGAACCCCCTAGTCTAGATGTGTTCTTGATTATAAATCCACTCAACTTGCTCTCTGGTAGCTTCTACATGGGTTAACCATCCCATCATTTGTTCAACGTCTTCCCTTGAAGCATTGATCTCCAAAAAAATCCTCCATTATTTATTCCCCGGAATGCATGAGTAGTTCCATTTTCATCCCCAACTCCATGACCATCAGGAATTGTAAGCCATAACTTGACCCTACCTCACACCTAATTTTAGGGTAAGTAGCATCCTATTCCTCTAGAATCACCTCCTTAGTTGGAAATTGCCTCTCCTCATGATGGTCCTCTACCTTGGATGTTCCTAACACTAGCTCTTCAGACTCGGTTACCTCAACAAGCTGGCCCTCCTCTCCGGCCACTGGCTGGATCTCAGGATCTTTGGGTTTCCCTTATTTTTTGGTCGACCAAGTCTTCATCGGTCTAGGAATCTAGGAGTAATCTTTTTTCCCCTCAGATTTTGGATTCCTGGAAACAATGAAACTCCTTGGGTCCTTATTTTCTTTATTCCCTTTCTTCCTTATTTGGTTGTGAAAGCCTTCGGTAACCCCTCCCAAACTATTTTCATCAGAAGATAGAACATATCCATCAGAATCAGCCTCATAGGGGCACATTTAAATACCTTCAAACTATCCTTCATTGCTCAAGATCTCAAATATGTTGTTCAAGTTGAGACAGGACAAATTCCTTGAGTTGGTGTCTTGTGTGTTCTTTAACAACTTGCTTCCTCCATGTGAATTCTGCTCCCACACCTGACCCTCCTTATACTAAATCTCTCTAGTATAATAGATCACCCTGTCAGATATTTTACTTCCATTAACCCAAAATTCCATGAAATATGTGCAAGGATTCTGGCTCACCCCAACCTTTGACAATTGGCCGCCAGCTCCAACAGCTTCCCCTGGAGATTGAGTATTTGCAGTGTGTAAATCCAGACATGATTCAACCAATTTACTAGCTTGGGCTCCCCCTGCTACCAAATTACTACCAGGAGGGCTACCAAAATTGTTCTGCATCTATTAATGATTCCCACTACACTAGGTTTGGGAGGTAAATACTTATTAGGTTTTAGCATCCTTGCTTCACCTAAGCACTCCTCAGCCTTTCCATTCCCTTGTCCAGAGACAGCCCAGACATCCGCAGGCCCTGCAACAGATAGATCCAACATCTTACTATCTTCACCGAGAGAACCAACCTGGGCGCAATCTGCCTGAACCACCAGACCCTCTCCTAGTTGCCTCTCCCTTCTCCCGCAGATCATCATACTATGGCCTAGCCTCTTGCATGAAGGATAGTAATCACACCAGCATTCAAATGTGACGGTATTCTTATATCTAAACTCTTCTCCCACAAATAGGTGGTTAGAAACATCAACTTCAACACACACCCTCAAGGAGATCGGGTGGCACATTGTATGGGTGAGATTATTAGAAAAAAGGAATATCCCAACCAAGTTTCCAAGCAGACGGATAATAGAGGGATTTCAGAATGGATAAAGAAGCTCTAAAAAACATACCCAAATCTCCATCTTTGTAGGATCAAGGTATATATGAATTTTTTAGGACCACTTGAATATGAGGAATCAAGCACCATCACAGGAGTGAGGCATGATAGACCAAGATAGTATCAAATAATCTTTACAGCCAAACTGAATCATGATATGTCTGGAGTCAAGAAGTCCCACCGTAGTGCTCTCCTATAAACCCCATGATTGGAAAGTCATATGTTCGAAGGACTCCACCGACGGCTGTCATTTCTTAAAATAGGCAATCAAGGTCAGGTTCAGTAAAGAGGATGCCTCAGTGAATTCCCAGGTTGATATCAGTAAAATCGGATGACCTGCGAAGCATTCTAGAACCTTCGGGCTAATAAAAATATGAGGAAAGGACAGTATGTAGTTTGGGTTCGAGAAGAGGATGAATGGGGCAGGCCAACTTCCATGGGGGTGCAATAGAGGACCCTCCCCCTCAGAGGGGGGAGGTTCCAATTCAAGGATCATTAACTCCTAGGTAATGGCCCCTAGTGACTTGAGAGAGATGAAGCGTGGACCCTAGCTCACCACTGTTTCAAGCAATTATCACCCAAAATAGTGATTTTAACAAATAATTGTTAATAAATAGGTCATAAAATACTATATGTAAGTCGTATATGGTATGAAATATATGATTATGGTTAGATAATATATATATATATATATATATTAAATATATATGTATTATAAATTACTTTCTAAAATTGGTGAAGGAAATCGGAAATGGAGTAAGGGTTTCTCCTCTCACTTTTACTTCTATGTGACATATATCATACTCACCACATAGTTTTTTTGTGTTGTGTATATACTACCCCTTTGATATTATATATTACTAATCCATTTATCTTCATGTTTATTGAAGTTTTATTTGAATTTATATATTTCATTGTTCTTATAATTCAAATGTTAACAAAGCGGTGAGTGTTTATTTCACAATATTCATATTATTCAAAATTACTTATGTCTAAGCCACCATTGGTATACTAATTTAAATTATATTTCTTAAAACAAATATTTTCCTATCCTATAATTATTCATGTAATTTATAATAAATGGTTCCATTTCCCCCTCTTTTTTACCTGAAATGATTGAGAATTTTTTTCTATAAAATCTGACTGTATTTCTTTCTTCGAGCAAAAACCATTTTTCATATTTATCCTTGTTTTCTAATAATATTTTCAAAATTGTTTTTATCATTTTAAAAATTATTTATTAATTTAATTTTTAACCATTTTGACCTTTTAAAAATTTATTTGCAAGGAATATTCTTGTCATTTTTCTAATGAGGTAATTTTTAATCTTTTTGTAATAGTGTGAAAAGAATGTTTCTTTATATATATGAAATGTCTGGAATTACCAACTATCATTCTTTTAAATATTAATTTAAAAGTTTCTAAGATTATTTTAAAAGAAATTTGTTTCCTAATATTTTGAATTTTTTTTTACAAGTTATTTTCAAAGTGAAAATGATAATTTACTCAAGAAATATTTTAATTGATTTTTTATGGTATTTATATCTGTAAATGAAAAAATCTCTTATTTAACTTATTAACCTTTGGAAAATGTTGTAATTATTCTATCCTAATTATTTATTCAGATGGTTTATGATTAGTTTTACTAGGGATATACTATTTTTATTTCATTCTACGTATTACTCAGCATGGTTTATGATTATGTTTATTGATTGGGAAAGTATAAAAATTTTGTATATTGGTCATTAAATATGAATGATTATGTTGATTATGTTTCACCACTTTCATGTGATTATTCATTGTACATATTAAGTGACTGTAGGGGACCTCAATTTCCCCTTAATACATTGATTAGTCCCATCAGACAGACTAGCTTTGGTTTTTAGCCAAGTTCATTCCCATTTATGTAATATTTCTAATAAATAGGCCTTGAACGTATGGTTTTGATATCTGCAATTATTAATTCCATTATTATGATATTAGTTATTGATTTATGTGTGATTATTTGATTAGTTAGAATATATATGGATAATTTTTTATCTTGTTTGATTATTTATATTGTATTATCTGATCATTATTTATTCATACCATATTATTCTTCCTGTTAATATTATTGATTAAATGGAATGTGTATCAGTTATTTATCATTACATATTGATTATTCCTTGTTTATTCATGAAAGATTTCAATTTATACACACCTTTAATAAGATTTATATCTCTCCCCATTATTATGTTTCCTTTCCCTAGGATTACAAGAAGTGTATTTTGATTTATATGTATGTATATACAAAGGTAATAATGGTTTCCTTGAAGAAAATGCTTTTTATTATTTTAATTTTTCTAATTTAATGTGAAATTATAGCATATATTTTGTTTTACAACACTAATAAACAATTCGGTCCTTTAGGATTCCATTGATTGTATATTTCCAAAAAGTAATAAAGTAACCAAAAACTCTAGGATATCAGGGTAAGGATCTTTATAGTTGGTATCAGAGAAAGATTAGTATAAACCTTGAGAAATAGATTTAGTAAAACATAGATTAGATAACATAACCTATCATTGAATTTTAGGGTAATTTTAAGTATAAGATAATACCCTAAATATTTTGTAAGGTGTATATTATATGGATTTCCAAGAAATACATCCTTTTATAGACAATAAAAGTATATGTGGATCTATAATAGATATACCTAGTAGTAATAACTCAAAAAGGGATCATTGGGATTTGAATATATTATCATATGGTGTACAACAACATACCTTACTTTACACCTAGTTTGACACTCTCAGGGAATATTCTTGGGCTATGTCTCATTTTATATACAAATCATTATGAAGGGTTTAAAAATATATTTATGACTTGAGAAAATCCCAAAGATACACATTTTATGAGTATGTGAAAAGATATTCATAAATTTTTTAACTTATGTTAACTGTATCAATATTTTTGAAATTTTACATTATGATTCATAATGTTATGATTTAATCTAATGTATACTATTGTTTAGGAATGGAAACTAGTTGAATGAATGGAAAACATTTCAATACACCTAATCCATGTAGGGTTAGACCCCCTAGAAAAGATAATGAAACTATAGCTGGAGAATATCAAATTATTTTTATTATGGGGTAGTTGACTTAGGTTATGTCTAACAAACATTCCATTATAGATCAGCCTACAAATCCACAATGTGGTGTAAAAATTCTATTCCGCTTTATAAACCATCAACCTCCATTATTTAATCACACTATAAATCAATTTGTAGCTGGGTAATGGATTAGTTACTTAGCTAATGTATTTCTCTCTTTGAGGAGTAATGAATGAGAGAAGGTTGTGAGGGAAGTGTATCATCTTTCAGTGGTTTCATATTAATGGTGGCCATTAATTAGAAACACAAAGTATATAGAAATATAAAACATAGAGTCGATATATTTCAAATTAATCTTTTTGGAAAAATATTTTCCTCATGATAAACAAGTTGATATAGAGAGATAATTCTTAAACCTAGGAAAAAGTATGAGGAAAATGTTGCAATGTTTGAATATAACTTTACAATGATATCAATGCATGTAGTGAACTAAATACGTAATCAAAATATGAATATTAATAATTTATTTGGTGGTATTAATCTAATCCTTCAAAGGGAACTAGTCTTAGAAACATTCTCATTATATGAGGATATATTATCATGTGATATCAAGATAGAGAAATAATTCTCCATGTGTAATGGCTTTGAAGGGATGAAACAGAATAAGAGGATGGTAAAGTAAAAATTGACAAGGGGAGAATGGAAATAAGGATTTTTCCACATGTGTTAATTGTGGAAAAAACACCCTGGTACTTTCCTAAAGGGAATGGTATTTTTCAATAAGTGTAGATATAAATTCCACCACGCTCATGATTGCAATAGAAATAAAGAAGCTTACAATGTTCAATTATTCAACTATAAGGATATGATACACTATGTGAATGATTTTCCCATCTGTCAATGAAATTATCCCTAGAAAAGGTATATGAATAATGGTCAATATTATGCTATTAATACATACTAAGTAGAATTATTATAGGTCTTGTGTATTTTGATTCATAAATTAAATTATAAAGTATTTTTACCGATGTTATTTTTGTTATAATAATCATTAAACATATTAGGATTATGTTAATTTGGTAATAATTTAGGTCATTATATAATATTAAATTAAAACTTAAGGAAACCATCATGGGTTTATGAGTTTAATTTTGATCATAAGTTCAATTTATTAAACATCGCTTTTTGAGGCATTATGTGGTGGGAGTTAATCAAGATTAAGAAAGTATTTAGAGAAATTTTGAGAAACACAACCCATTGTTTTAGTAAATTTTTTAATGAAAACATTATTTAAGGAATAATTTATTTGCAATTTTTTCATATAGGAATAAATTTATTGATAACCTTTAGAGTTAATATTATCATTTATTGTAAGGTAATAATAGTCAATTGAGATTATTTTATTTTATGAAAAAAATAATTCATTTTGAAAAACTTGTGGAGAAAAAGTGATTTGTTAAGAAATGTTATTTTTTTGGATACTAATTATATTATTGGAACATTGTAAAAATTATATTAATATGATTTTAGAAAAAGGACAACCCATATACAAGGTGAAAACCCATAAAATCCGATTATGTCACGGGGCTTGAACCCATAACTGAAGGATAACTGGGGTGCAGTGCCTACCACTAGTGTATATGATGTCTTGGTTAATATTAATTTTTCTTTACTTAAATGATTTGATTGATAAATAGTTATGGAATTGATTAATTCAAACTTTGGGTGTTATTATTTATTTATAGAGATTAATGTATTATATTGGATAACTCATGCTAACCATTTTGGTTTTTCTAAATATTAAGAGAAATATGTAATGACATGTCACTATTTTATATATTTTATGATCCATTGAAATCTAATTTTAGTAATTAAATAATAAAAATAATGTATCTTATATATTCATTTCTTTTAGTTATAAAATAATTCTTAATTGATCAAATCACAACCAAAGGATTAAATTGAAAGTATATTTTCTTGTGTTATCTATCATGATTGTAAAAGAATCCCTCAACATTAGGAAAAGGATATTGAAAAAAAATCTCATTACCATCAAATCCATTGAATAAATACTCTTTTAAATAATTATAGATTTGTGGTTTTTTGTTTATTAAATTTATTTTGATCTTTCACTTTCCTATTATCAATTATCTTTATCACTCTAAATAATTATTTACAATTTTCCTTCGTGTCCATATTTTCAATTAAAACTAATTTTTTCTTAATTAGGAACCCAGTTATGTGTTATTATATATTACCTTTATAATAACTTTTATCTCTCATCAAGAGGATGTTTTATGAACCCTTATGATGATGTGGGTTTTTAGGAATGGTATTTTAAAATATCAAACCATTGATTTTCAAGTGCAAGTTAAAATTTCAAGGATAATTTTTTTATTGTAGTGAACAATGTAACAACCATAGATTTTAAAATAAGAACATTTTTTTCAATATAATATGTGACAAGCAACACTAAGATTAAATTATCTAAAAAATATATTTCTTTAAATTTAATCTCTTTAGTGGCTTGACATACATGAGACCTTGACTCTAAATTAATTGTAGACCATTATAATCTAGTTGTTAAATTAAAATATTTGAATAGAAAAAAATAAATTATTAAAATCATATGGTTTACAAATTTATAAAAAAAATAAATGGTTATAATTTTAGAAGAAATAAAATAAAAAATATAAAAAAGAAAAATAAACTTTTTCTATGAAATTGTATTTTTCTATAAGGCAGTTCTGTCACTCTTTGTGCACATATATTAAAATTAATTTTCACCACTTTATATACCTTAAAAATGAACTTAATTTCTGACATTTGCTTTTCAAAATTTTCTTAAATTAATGTTTTTATAATTTTATGAAAAAATATGTTTTTCAATAAATAGTCAAAAATACACATTTATATTGAAAACTTCCTTTTCGTTTAAATCATTTAAATGTTAAATTTTTATTTAAAATTATTTTAAAAGTTATATTAGTTCATTTATATTAAAATTAATCCAATTTATTTTATTTTAATCAATTATATGTTCAATTTTAATATAGAAACCTTTTATACTGATGAAAACTTTTATTTTGGAAAAATGTTTTTTCATCACATTTATGGGGTTTATTTTCAACTAAATTATGATAATTATATGAATTAAATTCAGAAATATAGATTAAAATTTTGGATTCATCATAATTAATATTATATTATAATTTTAAATTAATTTTTTATCATAATTAATAGTATTCAAATTAAAAATTAATTATTGTGGTTGGGGTTAAAACGGGTTTACCAGGGGTTAAACTAATAAGATAAGGGTTAAAATAACCCATAAACTTCTCTAATTACTATTTTATGAAAATATTTAAAACATATTTTTTAAATTGTTATATAATGAGAAATTTTTTATCCTTTGTCTTGTGAAAATGTTGGTGTCACTTTTTATTTTCAAAAATTTCAAGTGTGTCCTCTCCCCACTTATAAAATGTCTCCCCCTCTCCTGTCATCTTAATACTCCCAAATACTTTTTTCATCCAATAACTAAGAAACCTGTATTCATTACATCCCTCCACAAATCCTAGAGGCCTTTTTTTAATCATAAATCCAATCTTACCGGACTCTAGGTATAAACCTAAAGAGGTTTTCCGAAGAAGATGTAAAGTTGTTAAACATCCATTTTCATTTTACTTCTTCTTCTAACACCTTAAAATATTCTTCAAATATGATAAAATTATAAAATTAGTATATAATATATACTTATATTTTATAATGTTATATAAATATCATATATTCATTTACTCATCCATAAAATGGAAATTGAAACTATTGATTGTGTGTACAGTGGACTACCGCTTCATGAACCGATGTAATTCGTTTTCCATCACCACCTATCAGAAATCGATATAAGGATGAATTTATGATATGTATATGATATTTATGAAATTAATATACATCTATAATTATAATTTCCTATATACCTTCTTACCTTCCAATTATTTGGAAAACAATAGCCTCACTCTTTTGTACATGTGGATTACCAACTCCATGAAGTGATGTGAAATGTTTTTCATTTTATTTTGACATGGATTGTAATAAGGATATATTTAATGAATATAAAATAAATATTTAATATAATAATGGTTTTTAAAATTTTAAATTTTATTTACATTTTTTACATTCCATTAGTTGGAAAAATAGAAACAACGTTCATGTGTACGTCTTTCATCTCCAAGAATTGTGCAACTCATTTTATCATATCTTACATTTATAAACTATTATAAATACTTATATAATGATTATATATGATATTTATATCATGTATAAAATTTTTAAAATAATTTAACCATTATATTTTATATCATAAATCCATTTATCTTCATGGAATTTAAATTTTCATTTGAAGTTATTTCTTTTATGGGGATTATAATTTAAAACTAACTAAAGTGATAAGGGTTTCTCATATCAATTTTAATTTCATGATAGATATATTATATTCACATCTTAGTTCTTTTTTATGGTGTATAAACTTCCCCATTTATATTTTATATGATGAATCCTTTTATATTTAAGGTATTTTAAGTTTCATTTTAAGTTATTTCTTTCATGGGGCATATAATTCAATAGTTACCAAAGAGGTAAGGGGTTATTTCACAATCTTCTTATTATTCAGGATTTTTTATGTTTAACTATATATTGGGAGAATTATTATATCTTTATATCTTACACCTAATATAATGTCCTCCTCTATAGTTATTCATGGAATTTCCATGTAATAGTTCTATTTTTCAATCATTGGTACTTAAAATGATGGAGAAAAATATTTTTAAGAAAATCCTACTTTATTTCTATCTTTATTCAAAAATCCTTTTTCTTTAACATCCATGTTTTCAAAAAATGTTTTCAAAAATGTTTTTATAATTTTATAAATGATTTATTAAATATTTATTTACCTTTTTTGACTTTTTACAAAATTGTTTGAAAGGAATATTCTTTTCATTGTCTAAATGAGATAATTTTTAACCTTTTTACAATTATGTGAAAAAAAACTTATTTTACTTATAAGTAATGTAAGTAATTACCCTCCATCGGTTTTTTAAAGCATCATTTACGAATTTAAAAAGTTATTTTCAAATGAACTTTTTCCCAAAATTCTAGATGTTTTTAGTTTTAAAAGTAATTTTCAATGAGAAAAATATATTTTCCTCAATAATGTTTTTAAATGAATTTTTGTTATATTTATATTCATTAAAAACTTATTTCACTTATGCTTCATTAGGAATATGTTTTAATGATACCGTCCTTATTAATAATCCAGATGGTTTATAACTAGTTGAACTGAGGATTTACTTTTTTTATACCATTAACCATATTACTCTAAATGGTTTAGGATTTTGTTTATTGATTAGGGAAAGTATTAACATTTTATAAGATAGTTTTTCAATATGAATGTTTATATTGATCATTCTTTACCGCTTTCATATGAGGAATGCATTGAACTTAGTAAGTGACTGGTGGGGCCCACTATATCCCCTTGATACTTCGGTATGTCTAATGAGGCACACTATCTAGGGTTTTTTAGACAAGAAATCACCCATTATATAAGATTTCATGTCATGAGTCCTTGATGATATAGTTTTGATTTCTAAAATTATTAATTCCTTTATTATGATATTAGTTATTTATTTCCATGTGATTATTAGATTAGTTAGAATATCCATGTATATATTTCAATCTCATGTGATTATTTATATAGAATTATCTAATCATCATTTATTTTTATCATATTATTCTTTATTTTTAAGTTATTGATTAAACAGAATGTGTTTTAGTTATTTACATTTCTATATTTATTATGCCTTATTTATTTGTGATATCTTTCATTGTATGCATACCCTTACTAAGAATTAGAGCTCACCATTTTCTTATGTTTCCTTTCATTGGTATGTCAAGAAGTGTATTACGATTGATATGTGGGGATATATGAAAGGAATAATTATGTTCCATAATAAAATAATATATTATATTTTATGTTTTCAAATGTAATTTGAAATTATAGTATGTTTCAATTTTTCCAATGATAATAAAATATTCAGCCTTTTGGTATGAAATAACTTATATCTATCACAAATGTAATAAAGGAAACATAAAATCTGGGCTACACACGTCAGGTTCATTACATAGGATACCCACTAGGATGGGGAGGATTTAGCCATGTTGGTTCGACTGAAGAGGCACAACTTATTGGATGACCATAACATTAATAGTATGATCTAAGGATATTATCCCCTTTTATTACTTAGTCCACCTAGGAATTATTCATTCCTAGACTTACAGCATTATCTAAGACCTTACTCGATTAAGAATCAATCATGGGCCGGACATCGAGAACGCCCAAGTATGACCATGGGGTTCATCCTGGGGGCTTCAGGATGAGGGATTCCTAGTGATTCCCCAAGTTCCTATACTAGTCATTATGAAGTCATGATAATGGGATCCCCATTAAGTGAGCAGATATTCCCCTAATGTGAATCTCATTCTTAGAGACATTTCAGCATTGGTCGAGGTAGGTATGGTCATTTATGGTCATAGACTGGAGATCAAAAGTGGTTGTTGGGATTGACCCGAATTTTATGTGTGTTCCCTTATGGTTTTTGGGATATTGTTTGGAATGGTCATCGTGAAATGATCAGATACATTATTTCGTTGATTCTATGTCAGTATGGTAAATTGTTTATTTATTTATCTATTGGTACATTTTATTTATATATATATCAGTTGAGCATCAACCATGTGAATATAATGCATATATTAGTTATATACATAACCACATTGGTGTTTCCCTATTATTTTTTATACTCACACCCTTCTCGAGACACTGTTACACTAGGGTGCCTAATCATACAAACCACTTATTTTAAGAACATGTTGGGATGAGGACCCTGATTGGTTTGTATGGTTGGATAGCCATGGTAGAAATTAAGAACAAGATGATTTAAGGATCATAGATATGTTTAGTCCTCCTATAATTTTGTTTTATTCTTTATTCTATTTATTTTTATATTTTATACACCTAGTGGGTGATCATCCTTGTATGACATGATTTTTTGAGGATTACAACATTTAATTTATTATTAGTCTTTTTTATGTGTATTAATTCATTTTTCTAATTATTTTTGATGTATGGTACTTATTTATTTCAAATTATATTTAACACTCTAATACAGGGGTATAACCTCCCTAAATATCCTCCATATACCATTTCTTCTTATCGACAACATCTGATATTAGGGGAGGCACACCTGTGGTCTAATGGTGAACCGATCCAATTATTGATCATAAAGTGAGTTAGGTCAAGGAATTACAAAAAATCACCATTACTAATTCACTCCCTCACCCTACCTCTTTCTATTGAGTAAATCCCTAACCATTCCCCTAAATTGGTATCATATCACTTTTCACCACAGATTAGATTCTCTATTTTTTAAGATTTTCTATTTTAAATTTCTAGTTCACATTCTAAATTTATAATAATGTTTAGTTTTGGTGAATAATCATATATCTCATATCATAATTCAATCTCGACAAAGTCCATGGTGAACCGTAGAAACAAATAGAAAAAGATGTTGAAAATTTTATCGTTATTTTCAAAAGAATGAAAAAAAATTTCATTTCATGATAATTATGAAGATTGATTTGGCATAAATATAGAATAATTGGTGGTATAGTATACCACTAATTAATTAGATTTTCTTTTATATAATATTATTTAATAAAATCATATGATCAAGAGGTATGTGAAAGTTCTTTCTTAAACTATCCTAATAAATAAAAAATCATTAGTAGTAATGATTACATATCTATATATTATTAATACATTTCAATAAGTTGATTAAAAAATATGATGAATTGTTTTCCCAAAGAATTAGTTTATTTTTATTTTGGAATTTCTAAAAAAACAAGAAGAGATCAACTAATATAAAGACAATTCAAGAGATTTGGTGAAGCATTTAGAAGAAAATATTCAATATTTTATAAAGTTATCTGAAAAGGTTGGAGCTAAAAAAAGTTGTGAATGCACTTCTTGAAGATAATTACTCTAAATTTGTATAATAGTGGATCAATACCATTAAAAAATGATGAATCCACTCAATAATTTAAATATTAGATCTATAAATTAGATGATAATTTAAAAAATAACATTGATGGAAAGGATTGCAAACTAGATATTAAATATAATAAGATCAATAAATAAGAATTTATCTACCCAAAACAGATTGTAAAATCTTAAATAAATGTTTTATGTTTTCAATGGTTGTGGTCTTAAAGATTATGCACACTAATTTTCGCATGTATCAAACACAAATGAAGAAATATAACCACTAAAGATAATAAATATGGAATAATCTCCATTGGGGAGGAATAAGGATAAATATATAAATAAGAATTCTCCCAAGTAGTTTTAGAAGAAGGGTGAGTTGACCTTGGACAACAAGAAAGTGAAAGATAGATCCATATAAATTGCAAGATGTTTAAGTGGAATTCTATGTATAAAGTGGATGATGTGAATAAAATGAAACTCAATAATCCATGTGGAAGACCCAAACAAGAAAAAAATATACCCAATGATTGTTTAGATGTTTCGATAATACATTTGGTGAAAGGAATAAATATTGAAAAAAGAATAAGAAAAATATAGTGTTAAAGGAAAATAAGAAACTTAAAATGATGATATCAAAGTTATTGACATGTTATCAAAAAATTACAACCCTAGAGTTAAAGAATTATGGTGTGGGATGTGAAACAAGGCTATTTATACTGCTAATAATTACATAACTATGTTACCAGTATAAGAGGATTTTCTAAAGAATATAAATATTGAACTTGATAATTCCTCCAGTCAAAAGGCTAAATAATAAGTAAGAATCACACAAAAAGAAGAAAAATATATAGAGATTACAATGTAAAACAAAGAAAATCAATTTTAAATATTTGATCAATAAGAAATATAAATGGTGAAAATTTATTGATAAAATCTTCTCAACCTTGTTGTTCACACTGAGAAAAATGGAGTTCTTCCTTATTCCCTTAACTTTATGTGTTGTATTTGAACTTAAAATATGAAGAACTAAATGTTAATAATGCTCTCATGGGGGGAATTGATGAGTATATTATATTAATGCTATATACTAAAATAAATAATCTACCATATAATATTGATCTCTCAAATGAAATCCTAACTAAAATATAATAAAAGAATCAACTTTGGTAGAGTTGAAGTAATGGTTATCGACACTAAATAATAAAGTGGTAAAGTTACCATCCTTTACTGATCTATATACTTTTCTAAAGAGTGTGTATTAAAAAAACATCCTTTTTAAATATAAAAATGTTTCCAAATCTGTATAGCCATAATAAGTAATCAATTTTTGTACAAATTCTACTTGGATAATCTTTTAATTTAATTTTTCAATGTATCCACCTAAATTAAGGGTTTATAGAGTACCTCCTTAAGGAAGATACAGTTATAGAATGGAGAAGAAGACACCATAATCATTTATTCCTGAAAATATGACTATTCTAGAAGGTTCTTGATCAGGTTTCATTGAATTAATTATTATTTATTATTCTCTAATATTTGGTCAATAAAATAATATTATTATATTAATATGAAAAAATAAATTCATTAAATTTCATATATATTAATGTTGTAGAATATTTGAATCTTTCATTTATATTTTGATTCCTACTTTCTGTTTGAATTTTTTTACCATGTGTTCTGAAGTGAGTAAAGGAATTCAATTTGATTTATTTTATGATAAATTTCTATCATTGTTGATGTATCAGTTAGTATCAAGAAATTATCAAAAATTGAAATTATAGGAAATCTTATAATAAAGGTAATGAGTTTCTTATTTCAATTGGTATTAAATTATTTTGATAATGGATATCTTTATTTTCTAGATCAAACCCAATTATTTCTACACAGAGTGTGGATCACATATACTTTGAGTGGAATGGTTGATAACACATTGATTGATTATGAATTGATACCATCACCACATAAGGATTTTTTATTTATTTTAAATAATAGGAAGAGAGTAAAATTAAATGAAATATTGACGATAAAGGGGGAGATAAGGAATGTATGGAGAGATCACATATTGATAAATCATTTTAATAGGCATTAACAAAAAAATAAAAATGTGATATTATTCATACCAATTTGTGTGTGTTTTATTTTTTGTTAAGGAATTTGAAGTAACAATGGATCATGATGTTAATATATTGAAGAAAAATACTAATAGAGAAAGTTATATCTTGAAATTTTTTTAAACAAAACCCAAGCTTGTGTTTGAAGAAGAAGTTCCCAAGTCATGTGTTACTCTAATTAATTGTATATTAATTTGAAGGAACATATTGGATTATTATTGTTTAAAGTTTTACTATCATTATTCATATGCAAAATTAATAATATATTGCATTTTATTACTTTGAATATTCATTTATGTTAAAGGAAATATTTTTTAAGATTTGAGTTTCATGGAGGAACTATAATAATATAAATTATATATCTCCATGATGAATAATTTTGAGTAGATCAATCCATGTATATCTAATAAATAAAGGTTAAAGTGACCCTAGATTTTTTATGAAGATTTTTATGGTTTGAATTTATTTTCAATCATTCATGAAAATATTTATGAATGGTTTGATGTTAATGGCTTGTTTTTTGAGAATTTTGATGAATCGTTGGAGGGTACTGAGGTATTTTTTTAATATATTGAATTTATTTTTAGATGATTGATGGTGGATGGAATAAATTTGAAGAATTTTAGTGAGAATTGGCTCTATATTTGAATTTCTATATTGGATGATAAAACTTTTTAAGTAAATTATCTTATAAGGGAACTATGTAAGCCAATTCCGATATATAGAGAATATTTTTCAACATAATTCAATTCAAAAAAACATAAGAGGTTTCCTACCACATGTTATTTTTTAGAAAAATGGAAAAGGAAATTCAAGTACATGGAAGAGAGGTATATAGTTCATAATAGAATTAATCAATGTGGGAGTGAAGTATTTTGGTGCATGATATATTTAAAAAAAATAGAGAAGGGAATTCATCTACATCAAAGAGAATTAGCCAGATAATAAGATAATTCATCTATGTAGTTGATTTTTGGAAAAAAAATATAAGGGGGATTCATCTATTAATTTTATATTTGTCACTATATAAGTGAAATTTAGTTACAAATAGGATTCTTGAGTTTTTCCAAATTTTGGAAAAAGAAAAGCTCGTAATAAATCTATGCTCGTACTATATTTTCCTTTGAGAAAATACAGTATTGTTTGATATTTGACATTGAGAAAAAACATGTTTCAAAAAATATGATATTATAAAGAATTAAAATTATAGGATGCTCAAGTCAATCAATATTTTAAAAAATATCAGAAATAAATTTTCATTCAAATAAAATGGTGATTCCATGATTCTTTTGTCATAAAGAACAATAATAACTATGATAATAATTATTGGAGAAAAATATTAATGAAGATAAGAAATTATTCTTTTTTCAATAATAATATAGATAGTAATAGGATGATTATTTACTTTACTTTAGTTCCTAAATAACATACAAGTAAATCTATGATGAAATCTTAGTGTTTTGAGTGTCTAAGTTATTTTTAAGGTTGGTTTAATGAGTTTTTAATCCAAAAAAATCATCAGATTTAAGGAGTTGAAAAAGTACAAAACTACTATTTTGGGAAGGCAGTGATATAGAGGGTAGTTCATGAATGTTTCACGTGTGAAATAGACCCATGTGATGGAGTTGGTGTTTAATATATGAAAATTCCTAGGGAAACCAAAAATTGAAATATAATATTTTATTTTTTGACTAGAGGCATAAAATTTATCTTAGTAATCCATTTTTTGAACTTGAAAATGAAAGGATAAATTTAATACTCTCAGTTAGAATGATTTAAAAAATATAAAGACAATTGAAAATCTAATAGTGTGAAGAATAAAATATTTTTACACCTTTTAGAATAAGGTCTGGTGTAATTGAGTAAAATAGAACAATAACAAGAGTACATGATTCATAGGTTCCGTTTCTTCTAAAATATAATTTCTATTGAGTTTACACTATTGTGTCTAATAAAATAAGAATATGAAAAAACCCTTGAATGTTTTGCATGTAGCGAGTAGGAAATGAATGGAAATTTATTTCTTATTACCTACAATTTAATTTCTTGATTAAAGTGACTATACTTTGTTATTCCTATATAGTTATCATTAGATAATTATCTTCTTCCATTTTTGAATCATCCTTGAGATTCATGTGATCTTTCATTAGCTTTATAAAGATGGATAAATGGACTATAGGTGGGTGAATTGTCCTTTTAAAACATTCAATTAATTTTTATGAAAAAGAATAATTAATCATAGATTGAAATTTTAATAAATAATTGTGTGATCTTAGTGCAATTAAAATTTTGTTGTGTTAAAAATAAAATTCAATGGAGATAAAATATGAACATATAATTTTTATTTTAGTTTAGATTTCCAAGATACTACATCTACTCTTCAATATTTTCTAATTGGGGAGAAGATCAAAACCCACTAAAAACCTCACATTTAAATGATTGATGACCTATTTATAGACTATAACTTTTACAACACTTGAAGAAATAGCCAAACATGAATTTTAAAAGAGTCACAACCAATACTAACCTGAATTTTTTTAGGAGTCAAAACTGAATAACCTTCCTTTTAGTTTGATAGAATAACCCAAACATGACTTGAATTTTTTATGGAAAACTATAAAACGACACTTATAAAAAGATTAAATAAAATATAAACAATGAAACTAGATTTAAATTAAGTCAAGAAATGAAAAAAAAATTAAGTCAAGAAATGAGAAAAATATGTGAAATTCAATGTATCCCGATGTTCATTGATCACTTCAGTAACAATGAGTTGAACATTGAAGTTATTTTGTGATTGCACCCATTGAATAGTAGTCATAGTAAGATCTCGTCACTTTAAAATTGTTGTACCATGTGTCTCCTATGTATCACACTCCTTTACCTTGTCCTCTATTTTTAGTCAAAAATCTAATGGCTGGTACACTTTCCAATCTCAACAATTAATCTTCGATATGGTGTTTAAAAATTTTATACTCATCCTACCATGGATAGATTAAACAATAAAACACATATATGAAAATATACTATTGTTTCTTTGATTTAAACATAGCATTAAAAATTCATTAACTTATCCCTATATGAAACAAATTAAATACACATAAAATGTATTTTTTAATAATTATAATTAATTATAAAACTAATAATGTAATCATAATAAATAAAATATAATTAAAAATTTAAAACTGGTCAAAATAAATATAAAATAGAGTATCATTAACTTCGTGGAAAATAATGCTGAGAAACAAATATTGAAAGTTGAGTGGAAACTCAACCATAGTTTTCATGATATGTGATATAAGTACGAAATTAGAGTTCTTCCGGAAAATCACCTAATGAATGAATCTTTATACATTATACATTTGAAGAACTTTACATGTAAACCAGTAATTTTCATGAAACATATAATATTTTTTTCTTGAATAAACTTCTTATTTACTGTAGATCTATCTAACATATGCAGGATCCATGGGTTCATAGAATATTTAAACTCTAAGAAAATTGAATCTGAATTATGAGAAATATTCTTATAAATCATCATCTTCTCTTGTATGAGAGAGGATGACACAACTACAAAAGTGGATTTTTAAAGTTCTAGAAAAATACTTTATTAATGCTAAAAAAAATATTTCGGATTTAATAATCATTAAATGTGGTCCACTTTTATCAATGTTGGAAAAGTTCTGATAAATTTTCTCCTTGATCAATGCTAAAAAATTATTGATAAAGGTGGTCCTTTATCATCACTAAAGGAAGAACTAATAAATTTTGTACTGCTACAATCTGTTGTTAAAATTATGGAACATTGAAATAGAAAATATTCCCACAGTATCATTTACTAAAAAACACCCCAACTCAAGAAAAATAATACAATTGTATTAGAAAATAATTATTTTTTTAGTAATACTATAAATAAATAAATTAAACATAAATAGGTGGTAATACATTGATAAAATGATAGTTTTAAATAAAAGGACACAATTAGAGTAACACCAATCACACTATACATTAGATTAATATGCACATGATTCCAATATTTCAAAAATGACTTAAGTATTATTTTCCAAAATTATCAAGAAAATAAAAAATTATTTTCTTAGTTTTGAGTATGCCACATGTCTTTTTTAGTAAAATTTCAATTTAAACTGAATACACACACATTGAGTCATATCAATCACATTGTGTGTTGTTTTGACATGAGAAAAATTCAAACATATAAAAAATTAATTATGAATAGTTTTACTAAAGTATCAAAAATATTTGAGCGCATTTTCTTAGTTTTCAGTGAGTAATATACATTTGTAACAAGATTTTCAAATTTAAAATGATAGCAGAAACTTTAACTCATATCAGGCACACCATGTATTGGATTGAGGTGAGGATGATTCATACATGTAAAAAATAAATTGTGGATAATTTTCCTAAATTAAAAAAAAAATATTAATGTTTTTTAAAATTTTTGAGTATTTGATGTGTGTTTTGAACTAAAATGTCAATTTTAAATAAAAAGAAACACTTATAGTCATACTGGTCACACCATGAATTAGATTGAAGTGTGGATAACTACTACATGTAATAAATGACTTAAGAATCATATTCCTATTATATGAAGACAATATTAACATTTTTTCTTGGTTTAGAGTATCTCACATTTACTTTATACTAAAATGTCAATTTAAACTGAAAACACGCACTTTGAGCCATATCGGTCACATCATGTTTCGGTTTGATGTGTTATTGATTCATATACATCAAAAATGACTTATGAATAATTTTCTTATATTATCAAAGAAAATTAAATTGTTTGTTATTATTCTTAAGTGAATGACACAAATTTTGAACTTAATTGTCAATTTTAAACTGATAGTGGACACTTTGAGTCATATCAGGCACACCGTGTATTGGATTAATGTGAAGTGGATTCATACACAACACAAATGACTTATGGATCATTTGTATAAAGTATAAAAATAATTTAAATTGGTCTTATCAATTTTTATTATGTGATGTGTGTTTTGAACTAAAATGTCAATTTAAAAAAAAGGACACTCTTTGATTTATACTAATCATATTGTGCATCAAGTTGAGGTGTGAATGATTACTATGTATCAAAAATGACTTATGGATATTTTTCCTAAAGTATCAAAAATAATTTCAATGCATTTTATTAATTTTGAGTATGTGGAATGTGTTTTGAACTAAAATATCAATTTTATATAAAATGACACACTTTGATTCATACCGGTCACACCATACATCGGATTAAGGATTGGTTGATTCATACATATCAAAAATGAATTATTGATCATTATCCTAAAGTGTAAAAACAATCCTATTTTTATTTCTTAGTTTTTATTATCTCGTGTTGTTTTACTAAAATGTCAATTTAAACAGAAAACACACACTTTAAGGCATACTAATCACATCGTGTGTCGGTTTGATGTCATATAGATTCATATGATTCATAAATGGATTATAAATCATTTTACTAAATTTCCAGGACAATATAAGAATTTTTTCTCATTTTTTAGTGAGTGAGACATGTTTTGACCAAAATTATCAATTTTCAAATAATAATGGACACTCTAATTCATACCGGGGACAACATGTATCATATTTATGTGAGGCTAATTACTAAAAATAAAAATGATTTATGGTTCATTTTTCTAATGTATCAACACATTCCAAATGATTTTGCTCAGTTTTGAGTCTGTGGCATGTTTTTTGAACAAAAAGTTCAAGTTAAAATTGAAAACACACACTTTGATTCATATTAGAAGAAATGTGTAACAGATTGACGTGACGTTAATTCCAACATGTCAAAATTAATTATGGATATTTATCTTAAATTATCAAAACAACTTGAATTTGTCTTCATATTTTTGAGTGTACAATGTGTGTTTTGAACTAAAATCTAAATTATAAAGTAAAAACATACACTTCAAATCATTATGAGAAAAGTATGTGTTGAATTGAGGTACTGCTGATTGAGGTGTGGATGATAACTACACCATTAAAAAAAAGTTTATGATGGATATTTTGAGAATTCATATTTTCCATTCAATTATTTAAAAATCCCTTGGTAGATTTATCTTTATGATTCACTTCAAATTTCAGGCATCATGTGGTTTCTTCTTCCATATAAAAGGATGTTGTTCTCTATTTTTTGTATTTTTATAGATAGATGAATGAAAAGTATGAATTTTAAAAGTATATACAAAAAAACTCTATAATTATAAAATAAAATTGATAAGGAAATTAACTTTAAAACAGTTGATAAAATGATAAAAATAACTTATTAAGTAGTATAAATTCAAATTTTCCTGATATGTGTATACATTCTTGACCAGTTGTCCTATCTCCGTTATCTTAATTACATCCTCAAATTCCTATGTCTCATGAGAATGAGTATCTTAAAACATGTTAAGAGGTATTTCATACTAAGAACCCCATGTATTGGATTGAGTTTTGGTATATTCAAACACATTACAAATGATTTATAAATAATTTTCTTAAATTATCAAAACAATATTAATTTTTTGTTTGATTTTTAGTATATAACATGTGTTTTGAACAAAAATGTCAATTTTAAAATAATAAACTAAATTTTGATTCATACTGGGCATATAATGTCTCATCTTGAGTTTTGGATGATTCTTATACTCCACACCATGTCTTTTTATTCTTCAATGCATTCAACATTTAGGGTTATCTAACAATATTTTTGTTTGATAACCCACAATTTTGAATTAATTATAGAATAAAAAAGAAAATTTCATCAATATGATTTTATCATCCTCATTAAGTGCATAATAATAGTACCTGAGTGAATCATTAGTGTACCATCCTTCTTTATGATCTCTATAAAAATTAACAAATAAGTATCTGATAAAATTGATAAGAAAATTAACTAAAAACATAGAAAAATGATGATAAAATTCAATAAATAATCTATAGGAAGTCGCCTCTTCATGATGTTTTTATACAATCTAAAACCATGTATTATTCCAAATCATTTATAAAAAAATTTATTTCCTCTTTTGGATATGAGGACTATTGACAGTCCTGGTAGTACTAGAAAAATATGAATAAAAAAGTATTATTAAATAATATAAATGAAATTATAATTATCATTGTAAATACCACATCAAGGATGGTACTTTCTTGATAGATTATGATATATTTCATAAATTTTAAAGGGATAATAACCTCATCCCAATTGGTGAGGGGTCAACAAGTGCATCCAAGAGAACTGAGATCAAAATCAAGGGGAGTTCTAATTTTTGGGGTTACTATAGAATTATTGTAGCAGTTACTATAGCAGTATTATAGCGGGTAATGTAGAAGTTATTGTTCGGTACTATAGCAGCAAGAACTATTCACCTATTTAGGCCTTTGGGCCACTAGTTTGGTATTTGGGCTCTTCAAGGCATTTGGGCCACCCATGGCCTTCAGGACAGTAAGGATTTTGGGCCACCTCAAGGCCTTCGGGCCACATGATCAATACAGTTTCCCAAATAGACTCTATAAAAGAAGGAGAAGCCCTAGAGGAGGATTCCGAACAGGCGCACTCACCAGAGCATAACCAACAGATTTGGGAGAATGAGAGGGTTTGTAAACGTTGTCGGGACTAGCATGTGCCTGCACGGGAAGCTTAGATGGGTGGTCATGCGAAGGTGGATATCTACCATCATGGTGCAGGTGCTAGGGAGGGGCAGTTCCTTGTAATTATAGTCTGGTTGAATTCCCTAAGACCTTCACGTCATGAAATGTCTCATAAACCTATGTTCCATGTAATATCTATGCCTACGGGCCTTGCAAGGGTTCCCCCTCATGCCTTGAAAGGTGGGTTATCAAAAATAAATAGAAAATAAGGTCATCGGTCCATTCGGGTATAAATTTGAAAACATAGTAACCAAAATATTTTCCATTAGTTTGTTTCTGGAACTGAAGAAAAAATGAAAAAAATAAGTAATTTGTTTTTATATATGTCTTGGGTGTGGAATTTCATTATATATACCCTAATACTTATCCATTTGTAGAAGTTGATAGGATTATTTTTTCTCATGAATTATCCTCATTCAATGATTCTGATGATATTTAAACACTTCCCTATCATAAAATAATTTTCATTAAAACATAATATAAAATGTATAACTTGAATTTTATTGTTAAAATATTACATTTAGTGTATTAAAAATTGATAAAATTCAATATTTATGGTTAATGAGTTGGGTATGCATGCATTGATTCCATAAAATATATCTTTGGAGTATCCAAATTGACTATAATGAGTAACCAGTGTTACCTAAAAATGAAAAGTAATAGGTAATTAAATGAATGAAAAAATATTTTATATGACTAAATTATAGAGTTTTACTAGTGCATCATGGGTATTAGGATAAAACTTTCATCTAAAATTTTTCTTTCAAACATTATCACCAGTTTGTCCACTATTACTCTATATTGATTTGGTTCCAATGAGAATAGTTGTGTCTAATTGATGTGGGGACTAATGATTCTGAGTTTCTATTCAAAAAATTTTCCATCCAAATAGTTTTGATATATATTTTTTTTAAAAAAATGAATATTTTTTAGTCATAATTAACATAATAGATCAGCTGTTAGACAAACAAATCATGAAAACACACCTCATGTAAACATTTACAACTGAGACTCCAAGCCATCCATGATTTAGAATTTAATTTACATTATCAAGACCAATATAGAATATAATGGCCTCTCCAAACATCTTTTCATAAAAATCAATTGTGCTTATATCACCACTTCTTAACATTTTATCTGCATGAACCTTTAATGACAGTAAATATGGATATTCAATAGGTGGGGTAAAGGTGATTTATGAAGATCATTTCAATTGGTTAGTTGATGTTTTAGATAATTTTTATTCAACCTTCTATTTTACTCCCTTCTCGTTGTCCTTCTATAATAACATTCATTAATTTATAACTTTTTTCATTAATTATTAATGTTTTTTCATGAAAAAATAAATTTGAAATTAGTACCTCCTTATCAACATGTATTTTTACATGATCTAATGGCCAGGATAAAAAAGTTATAATATCTTAATCAACCATATTAATATATGACTCATCAAGTGGAATAGGTAGATCAACACATATCTCGTGATCTATATGAATCTACACTCTCACATGACCTATTGGAAATTGTTTTTTGTGTAGAATATCTACTTGCATAGTGTGCATAGTACCCCTCATAACAAGGTGATAGGTGGGTGATAATAGATATTAATCACAATCACTTTCACCCTATATAATATTAGTAAAGTAAATTTATCAATGTATTCATTACTCTCATTTCATAAAAAAATGATAATATTGATTTCCTCCTATAAGATAGATCTTTTAGGGGAATGGCTCACCTAAAAGCTGGTGTGGTGGGGGTCTTCACATAGTGGTTGTTCTTGTGTTTTTTCTTCTCTTTGATTCCTTCTAATAAAATTTTCTAAAAAATACGACTTCCAGTTTTTATTTTTTTTATATAGGAGATAATAATGCATGAAACTCATCCATTTTCATATATTTATCCCCAAATTCATGTCTGTTATCAAAATATGTTTAGGGTGACACACCAAAACTTGCACCTCTAGAGCGACCATACTATTTTGGCCACCTCAAGTCCAGTAATAGTACATGTTCATTAGGTATAGTTTATGATTATTCTTATGACTAATTCTGATAAAAAATATAGGAAAACAATTAATCATTGTTATATAATACAAATTTAAAGCAAAAAAATATTATGTCATACTTATACATGCCTCCCACACTTTTTGTATGTTTTCAAATATTAGTATCATGTCTTTATTTACAAATTCCTCCTTCCATAGCACATGACATGGGATGAAAGTGTTTTTGGATTTCAATTCATAAATATTTATATAAACAAAGGAATATAGTTTTTTTTTGTTTCATGTCACATAAAATTATTATTGTAGATTTAAAATATGTACCATTTTTTCAACTGAAGTGTACGCCATCCTTTCTTTATGGTAGGGGTATATTGGTTTTTCTACCCATTGCTTATTTTCATCACTCAATTGTTGTTTCATAAATTAAAAAATCTTAATCAACTTTTTTAATACACATATTGTTATGAAATTTATTACCCGTCACAATGTACCTAGAAAGATGTCTCTTCAACATCAACAACAAACTTGTCCTATGCTTTTTGGTTTATTAGGTGTGCATACGTCTGTGGTGGATGTGGGTTTATTTTCCCTTTATCGTCAATTAGATAATAGTTCATAATAATTATTTCCAATCCTCTTTGAACCTTTATAGTGATCATTAATACAAATTTCATTCAGGATTTTTCTACTATAAGTGCACTCTTCAAGGGATAATGAAAAGTAAGTCAACATTTCATTATTTTGGTTTTTATTAAAATAAAGAAATTATATCATAATGTTACCTTAATCACTTCCCAAATTAGTGTCTTAATCATTGTTAAAATAATTTTCCATTAATATACATTAATTGGCATGAACATTTAAGTAGTGAGCCCAATGTAACTATTCAACATGGCCTTGTTTTGGTCAATAGGCTGGAAACATTCATTCTATCCAACCTCAAATTTGATTCCTTTATTTCCTACCTTAATTATTTTTACTAACAATATCACTCTATATAGATTTTGTTTTTTCTGGGACATATTGTTTTTCACCATCTACCATTTCCTCATCTTAAACATCATCAATATATTTTTCTTCTAGATTTTTAACATTGGCATGTGTAGAAGTTTGTTATTAATCTACATTGATAGCATCATCATGTTGAGAAACTAATTATTTTATAGGATTATGAGTGCCAACATGTGTAGAATTAATTATTTGTATAAGTGGTTTAACATTTAATTCAGATTACATAAATTTAGAATTTAATGGATAATAATATGAGGTAAAACAATGTATATTAAAAAATATATAACCTGATTATTGACCTCTGAAGTGCCCAGATCAGTGTGAATCACTGAGAGGGGGAGGGGGTGAATCAGTGATCCTTTAAAACTTTTTACTAATTGATTCTTAATCAATTAAACCTCTATGTCTTGTTAAGGCCTCGATCCACTCTTCTTGTATCTCTCAGCCTTTCCTCGAATGATGCAGTAAATGTAAAGGCACAGGACACAAGGATTTACAAGGTTCGGCACAAAAGGCCTACGTCCTTGCCATGTTGGTTATACGCCCCAACATGGTTTCTCCATTATAACTTGTTAGAATTATAATGGTCGATACAGCATCCCACTGTATCTCTCCTGAGTCCCATAGGAGGGTCTTTATACTGCGTCCCACAGTGTTACCAGAGTCCCACTGGCCTGCTCCAGAATCCCACTAAAGACTTCTTCCGCCCTAAGTCTCACAGGGGGCTTCTCCTGGCTCCTCGAGTCACATGAGTAGCTCTTCTTCTTGTTCATCTCTTCAAGTATCTTCAGCAGCCTGGGATAAAGACTGGTGGCCTTGCTCTATACCTCTGATCACTTGATTTGATCAGGTCTTCTCGTCTTGCTCAGGATTTATCTCCTTCTTCTCAGGATGACCTGGCTTCTCTCTCCAACTACTGAATACTCAGACAACTGATATCTTTAACTTCAGTCTGGTCCAGTCTCACAGCACATCAACTTCATGCACTGAGTTCATGGCAACTCTTCTTCCTCATGCACTGACTGCATGGCTTCTCAATATCTTCTTCAAGAACATTCAGTCTTGGACAACTCAGATGCACACAAGATGATTTGGCTTTGTTCACGTGTGCATGTGCATGCATGCAAGCATGCACTCCCCTTCTTCTTCTCTTGGTGCAATAAACCCACAAAGGGTGTAAACTGTTTTAGCACACACCTTTCTTCTTCCTTCACACTCTTTGTTCTTTTTGTTTACACACTATAAAGTGTGTTCTACTTTAGTGTGGGTCTTCTTCTTCTTCTAAGTGTGCACAACCACTTTGCACAAACTTAGGCTTCGGCCTCCTTGTCTCTTAGCACACACAAATTTGTTCTTTGTTTTTCACACACACTAATGCTTGGCCTTTTTCCTTCTCTTGCTCACATAACCCGTAGGGCCTTCTTCATCTGTTTTGCACACACAAAAGGTGTGTTCTTCACTTGGTTCACACACAAGGCACTATGCCTCGGCCTCCTCTTGTTTATTCAAGTATTCACACACACCGTAGGCTGTCCTCCTTCAAGCACCATGCAAATACTTGAGTCACGGGTCGTGCAAGCCACAAGGGTGCAAGATGGATCGGGGGCGCAAGTGGTGCGGACTTCTCCTCACTTTAAACACCACGTTGGGTGTGGGTGTCACTGGCCGCGGGCGTGCAGGTGCTACTGCCGCGCAAGCACTCAAGTGTGCAAGGTGAAACACCGCGGGGCGTGCAAGCTACTCCTGCCGCGCACGTATGCGGGCAGAGAGAGCTCCTTCCTGTCGCGCAAGGGAGACGCGCAGGGGACTCCTTCCTTTCTTCTTTCGCGCAAGGTGTGCGCAAAAGGAACTAAAAAAGCCAAGGGATGGCTTCGGGCTTCACTGTCGCGCAAGTGGTGCGCGCAGGCTGTTCTTCGCGAAGCACCGAGGCTTCACGGGACTTCATATCTACAACAAATATTCAGCAACCAATTCTGTGTCTCGGGTGCTCCTTTTATAGGCAGAGAAAGCTTCTGTCCATCCACGTGGAGATAACTCGAATCCCCGAGATTTTTGGATCTTTAAAAATCTTTCCAAATCTCATTTTCCTTCACTATTTCACGCGGGCTTCATCTCTTTTCTCCTCCTTTACGTTCATGCTCGGCCGAACGTGTTCATGGCCTTATTTTAAGCCAATCCATGCAAAACACGAACATCATGGCCTTGGAACTTCGTTTGCCTTCAGCCTTCATCGAATTTTCTCATTTGTTCCATGCAAACCCCTTTTTAAGGATGGATGCGTTTGTTACGCTCAGACGAGATTCATGGTGCCTTCGTCTTGATCAACAGAGGTCGGGAACTCGAAATCGGTGCTCGGAGACCCTCTGGTTCAGCAGGGGACGTCGGGTGGCACGGGGTGTCCTCGGCTCAAGCTCGAGGAAGGAGATAATGTCGCGGCCATTGGATCGGAGTTTTAATGATCTCCAATGGCCAGGATTAGATCGCGGCACGTGAGATTAGATGAGCGGCTCTGATTAGACGCTGGATCGCTTGGATGGCTCAGATCTAATCCGCGGAGAAATTTTTCGTCCCACATCGAAATGGGCCGCGGAATTGTTGTGGTTTATCAATGTTTCACTCCCATGAGTGGCCAGTTGAATCTCCTCCCCTCTCGGTGTCGCCCCGCACCGAGTTCTTCTGCGGGCGCGCTCTGCGCCCACCCCTGCCACTCGGGCGCGCTCCTCACGCTCACGCTGCGCGGGCTTCATCACCGCGTGGCCTCAGGGGCTTATACACGGCCCCAGCCTCTCTCGAGCTGGCCCCATGGGATCCCCTTGGGCGTGGTGATCTAGTCCCACATGTGCCTTGGGTTGAACCCTTAAGGCTGGCCCTTGGTGGATTCCTTTTTGCTAGAGTAGAGACTTAGGGACTTTGTATAAAAACAAAGTAACCCAAGTTCAAATGCCAAATGCCACTCCCTTCACTTCTTCACCATTTCGTCTTCAAATGGATTCCTCCTCTTCTTAATCATGTATTCAATATTTAAGAATGGACTTCCTGAAGGTTATTCTTCATCAACCGACCTCCTTAATCAAATAACTTCTTCAATGTTCTTCATTGATCTAATCAGAGATCAAGTTGGATCTTCTTCAGATTCACATGCACTAGGAGATAGTGCATGGACATCTTTAATCCACTTCATCCACTCAGTAGTTGTGGGTGGATCATCTTCATCTCCTCATGCATTGTCAATACAATGCATGGTCTTCTAATATTGTTGTGACTTTGTATCCAGTTGATACAAGTTCTTTGAACTTAAAGATCAGCTCATCAATCGACTGATATAATGATGTTCCATCATCATTCATTCTTCAAGTATTGTCAGTTAGTATCACCTTGATACAAGCATTGGAACATTAAGAACAGTTCTACAATCGTCTGATATACACATGGATGAATGTTTCATCCATAAACACTTATGCCACTTAGTGAATCTCCTAAGTGACATTCATCTTAACACAATGGCCATCCTCCATTTATCACCAACACCATCATAGCCTTTGTCATTCACAAATTGACTCTCCTTGACATCCATTCATTCTTTGACATCTTCTGATCAACAACATACCTTATTGACAACAAATGCAACACAGTGCACTTCAACCTCTATTTTTTTAATTGTTGAAGGAATTTGGCCCCTCTTTCGGGTATTCAAATCTTCTCATTTTGGTATCCACTAACATAAAATACCCATTATACATTGGCACTATGATGAAATGATTGTGAAATCGAAATGAAGGGGACATCCATGGTTGAATTGACATATGACCCTTAAATGGTTTTGGTTGATAATAATGACGACAATTAGTTTTCAGGATCTAGAACATAAAATACGTGTACATGTTTTGATTCCATTATAAATGGATCATCTTTTTACCCTTCCATACTAAAATCTAATTTCATGAATCCCAGTTCATATATTTTTACTAAAATATAGTTATCAAACAACTTGCATTCAAAAATAAATACTTGGAATATTGTATAATCGAAATCCCAAATATTTTTTTGATTCCAAAGTATGGCATATTAAAATAAATAGGATTTCTTTCCTTGGTACCAGATATATGAATTGCTTCAGCCACAAATGTTACTCTCAAAACGTTGTTGAACTATGTTCATCAGGTTCATTTAAATATAATGTATATACATTAATTACATAACCATAATATGATAATTCATGTACACTTGTTCCTCTGGGTATCCATAGAAGTCATTATGAAATTGAATCTATATTTTCAATTTACTCCTTAAAAATATAGTCTCAAAACTATCCTATAAACTTTTGATTATGTGTAATTGAAATCCAGCTTTCATCCCTTGATGGATTCAAATGACTACAAATTATTTTGTGGGTTTCAATATATGATAAAACCTTTAAACTGTTATGAAAAATGTAAGGGTGAGGTTACTTATGCTCTTTAATAGTAATTGTGACAACATCAATTTTTAAATTTCATTCACCCGCAAGCTTTCTAGTGTGATGAGATTCGACTAGAATAATTATTTCCACATCAAAAAGGTATTCTATAAATAATTCAGCAGTATCCTCAACAATATATCTCCTTACAATACAAACCTATATATGACTTAAATTATTGACATGCCCATTAAAAATATTCATATACAGCTCAATGTGGTACATCCATCTATAATATATAGTACCACATAGTCAAATCTCTCTTTCTGAGTGAACCATCAAGTGAACCAACATATTAAAGAATTATGGCATGAAGAGAATATCTAATTCACATAATATGATAGTAACTTCCTTTTCTATAGTTAGAAATATTTTTGGATCTAATACTTTATTTTATAAATATTTGAAAAGAAATCTAACTTGGTTAATGTATGATGGAAATTCTTGGGTAAAATGAAACTTAAAGCTGCAAGCATTAGATACTGTATCAAAACATGATATTCATGTGATATCAGTCCATTTAGATTTAAATAATTCATTAACATGATATTAGTTATATTTGATGAATACACCGATATATCCATTAAATCATTCAATAAGTCTCAAAACTGATATCTCTCTTTCCTGAAAAGAGTGTATGCAGTTGGAGGAATGAAATAAAATTCAATATTCACTAACACCAACTCTTTTCATATATCCATGTCAATAATGTCCAACATAGCCTTAATTTTATCCTTTTTTTTCAGGTTCATTTTGAAACATTCCAATGACACTATCTCATATAATGTTTCCACATGTATAACATCAAGAAAATTATTAACACACAAATAATTCTAGTTTTGTAATTCAAAAGAACTAATATCTTTTTCCAATCGTTCTTTGTAGTGTTTTAGGAAATAGGTTTACAAAAAATAATTGTTCATATATTTTAATTTCTCAAATAGTTGATCGCGTATTAGTGGATATAGTGTTTTACATTCTTCTAAACTCTAATTGAATGATTTCATCCAAGATTGGTACTTATGTCACCAAGGTAGAAATCTATGGTGTCCTAGAAACATGGACTTTTATGAATGTTTTTACCTAATTGATTGTGTACATTGTTCAAAAATAGGACACCCTATATTTTCTTTAATGTTATATCCTAAAAAAATTCATAAGTATAAAATTCATTTATCATCCCTTACAACATGGATCTTAACATGAAATCTTTATTTCTATAAGAATCATACAACATAACACTTAAATATGATACTAATTTCAAATATTCAATCAATGGAGTCAAAATAAAAATCAATATTATTGCACGGTGGTTTTGATCTTGATATAAGTAGAGATAACATAATGTATATTCATTCCATGCATAACTACAATGGAAAGTTATAATTTATCAAAATGATAAATCATGTACTGTTAATTCTTCTTTCAAAACAAAAATATTCTCTACATCTATATAGAGAAAAATATAAAGGTTTCTAGTATCATTTCTAAATTCAGGATACTCATTATCAATTCCCTTCCACTAAAGAGAGTCTAATGGGTGATGAAGTTTTCTATATTTATTTTTTGTATCTACATTCCACGTCAATTGTCTTTCATTCTTCATAAATCTATATAGACACATAAACCATGAAATTATTGGAAAGTACCATACAACTTTTTTAGGAACCGATTCGTCTTTCTTGTTTCAAGAAATAGTACACTTAGGAAATTTTGTAAGTGATTTTGGGTCCTTATGAAATAGTATAATGTCATTTAGATAGGTATGTATTATTTCATAGATCATACCCATGGATTATAAATTTATTTTATAATCATATTTTCGAAAAATAAGCTCATTATCTTCTAGAAGAATATCATTCAAGAGATAAACTACTTCAGTAAAATCGGAATCACTCCATCTATTTCGATATTTTAAATTATATAGCTTCATTATAGCTGAAAATGTTATATAGTTAGTATAACAATCATACAATGATATCTTTACAAAACTCTTTAACTTCTCAAAAAAATTGAAAAATCATGAAGTTCATATTAAATTATCATTTCCATTTCCTCAATACAATATTCATAATTTTTCACACTTATAACCACATCATTAATAAAATCAACATTATTATTCATTGTTGTAATCATATTAGATGATCCATAAAATGTAGTCTTATCTTAATCACTAGTTACATTCATTTTTTCTTGTTTTTTAGTCAAAATTTTATAACTTTGACGTATTCCATGATAGATCAAGTGTTCATCCAAATTCTCTAGACTAATTAGACTCAAATAATAATAGTGTAAACATGGAAAAATGATTTGATAAGGGTTATATGTATGATATTTAGGAAAATTGATGAACTCTTTCACCCCAAACTCAAAATATTTTATCAGAAAATTGGAATCCATCCATTTTTTATTTATATCCATCCTATTGGATTCAGTAATATTAATATTAAATAAAATAAATAAATAAATATAAATTATGATCTTGGAACAGGTAAAAGGCCATTATTAAATAATCAACTAAGCTACATGAATACATTATTCTAAGATAATAAGAGTTTAATAATGGGTATTATGATTGTTTTATAGTGGTAAAGATCATTGAAGGAAAGGAATGTGTGATATCTACAAAGTTAAAAATAATCTAATTAAATTTTTCAACTATTCAAAAACATAGATATCTCACATGGATTAATTCGATGATTTATCATATAATTAAATAGAGAGGAAAGATCCTGAAAAAGAAAGAATCTATTAAAATCAACAATATGGAGGATTTTGTGTTTATTCATTTCTTAACTTGGTATGTGGCAAGTCATGTGGTAATTCAGTGATAGGGTTCTTAGGAACTGAATTTAACCTTTTTTCAGACTATGAAAACATTGATAGGGCCCAATCACATGGTCATGAGATCCCAATGTTTAAATAAACTCTTGAATTTAAATCAAATGAATCAAGAGTCTTGATTCAGGGTTCCCATGTTCCATTCGTATTTCAAAAACTTCTCATTATATAAAAGGGGACTTTCAAAAATCCATGAAAAGAAATTAAATTCATAAAACACCACATTCCACTTTAAAACATTACATTTACTAAATCAAATTAAAAAAGAAATAAACAACCCAAGAGGCATAAAAACCATCATTCTCATCATAATAAGGATTTAAACAATTAATTCACCTTTTATAAAACATTTAATGAATGTAAAATATTTCAATTGACGCATTGTAATTTTAAAGTACTACCAAATTTTAAAAAAAAATTGGATAATCCCATTTTTAAGAACAACATTTAAATACTATGTTCAAGATATAGAATTTGAGTTCTTGAACCACCCTTATTCCTTACACATGTATGAATTTATAAATATGGATCCCACTCAACATGTTTCACATATTCACATATCATTGAGTAAAGATATGAAATAATGTATCTGTATTTATATCTATGTAGTCTTTATTTAATTCCTTCATTAAAAAGCAAAGAAAAAAATCTTCTTTGGCTTGGTAAGTAACTATATAAATAAACTGTCATTTTCATGAACTACAAACTTCTTTGATCCTACATCAAGAAACTTTAAAAAAATTCAAGTGCCATTAATTTTTAGAGAATTAAGAATAATATTAAGAAGATAAACCAGTGTCAAATGCACGACATGTAGTGTGGTGGGTTGGAGTTCATAAATAGTGGAGGAGTCAAGAATCACAATTTCCATTGTGTTGGATTGATTTGGTTAGCTAAATTGGTGTTGGATTAATGAAATATATTATGTTGAAATGTCCATACTTGTTTGGTGGTAATATAATATTTGTTGGGTTGTGATGTAATATAAACTTCTGATGGTATTTAAGCAATTGATTCCACCCACGTTCTGGCTATATCATAATGTCATGTTATTTCATATGTGATAGTCCATTATACATATAACCTAGTATAAGATCTTGAAACATCCAGGAATATGTTGATATCATAATACTCATTCTCTAATTTTCATGGCCAGTGTAATACAATATTCTTAAAATGTGCTTTAGTATTCTCACTTGATCTTTACTTACACACCACTCATTTCACATGCAAGAATCTTATACACTATCAATATATCATGTACTAATGTGACTCCATAATCCATGTTCATAACCCATGTGTTCATTATATATAAAATGTATAGAATATATAACAAATCGGTATCCATAAAATATATATGTATATATATGTATAATAAGAATGTTAAAAAATAATAAACAATATTAAAAAATATTAAAACTAATTAATTATATAACAATATAAAATAGTTAAGAACAAACATAAAACAAAAAATAAATCATATAAATAAAGAGTATGTGTATAGGTATAAAAATAACCATGAAATAAATTTTATCGGGTACTATAAATATAAAATTTTGAACAAATCATACAAACTAAATTAAACCAATTTCATAATTCCTATAAAAATTATAAACAAATTGGCAAATATTTAAATGATTAGGTTTCTTATGAATGATAATGGAAGAGAATTGGAAGAATTGTTTGGTTTTTATCTATGGGAGTAGGAGGGACACATGGAAATTGGAGCATATTACCATCTATGCACTGAAAGAACTATGCCTACATATCATATTTTTCGCTGCCTTACATTATAAGTGGTCATAGTTTTTTTATTGAAAATCAAGGAGCGTCATGTAATCAAAGTAAGAAATAATGATGAATTAGTGAAATGAACATGATGGAAAGGGAGAGGGTTAATAAAAATGGCTCAAGATAATGTCATTAGGTGGATAATCAATGAGGTAGATCAAGGAAAAATACGATAGCTCGTGTACATCATTCAAACCATTTGGGAAGATTAAAAAAACAAATATGTTCAAGGGGGGGTGATGGTTCACAAGTGATCACATACCTTGCATATTGGAGGAGTTGATTTTTCTAAGCTGATCGAGGGAGAGTGGTTACCAAGATTCAGTTTTGCGAGAGCTTGAATGGTGCGAGTGAGGAGAACTTTGTTAGGGATTTATTTAAAACATCGAGAAAATTTTTATAAGAACTTTTAAAAAAGAACTAATAAATATTGGTTTTGTCATTGATAAAATAATAATCGCTAATAAATGATCATAACCTATATTTTCAACTAGTTTTTAGACTATTGGACATGCTAAAGAAGCATGTCACAAAAAAATTATTTTTCTATATAAAAATTGAATGGCCACAACGCTTCTCGTTGTAAGAGGAAGGGCGATGCAAGTCATGTATGTGATGTTGGTGTGGAGGTTCATGCTGCCTCACTT